>OY997268.1:73450032-78450032 GCA_963921465.1 Triticum timopheevii
TATAACTAGTTTATTTTTAGTAAATGTTTAGTTGAACTAGTTGAATTAATATATATATATAGAACTAGTTTATTTTTAGTATATGTTTAGTTTGAACTAATTGAATTAATATAACTTGTTTATTTTTAGTAAATTTTTAGTTGAACTAGTTGAATTAATATATATATAGAAGTAGTTTATGTTTAGTAAATGCTTAGTTGAACTAGTTGAATTAATATATATAAAGAACTAGTTTATTTTTAGTATATGCTTAGTTTGAACTAGTTAAATTAATATAACTAGTTTAATTTTAGTAAATGTTTAGTTGAACTAGTTGAATTAATATATATATAGAACTAGTTTATTTTTATTAAATGCTTTGTTGAACTAGTTGAATTAATATATAGAACTAGTTTATTTTAGGTATATGCTTAGTTTGAACTAGTTGAATTAATATAACTAGTTTATTTTTAGTAAATGTTTAGCTGAACTAGTTGAATTAATATATATATAGAACTAGTTTATTTTTAGTAAATGCTTTAAACTAATTGAATTAATATAATTAGTTTATTTTTAGTAAATGCTTAGTTGAATTAATAGAAGTAGTTGAATTAATTGAATTAGTAAGTGATTAATGTTTCGCCTAATATGAACATAGGAAATATCGTCTGACGACGGAAAAAATTTCATTATGTGCGAATACTGTGAAGATCAGCGCGGCCAGTGCGACATAAATTTCCTTGTTGATGGTAGGCGATTCAACATCAAGCTGGATGAGACTTTCAAATTCGATACAGTAAGTCACAACGACAAGTCTATTTTCGTAATTAAGCATGATTTATATATGCTTCATTTGCCTGACTTATAATTTTTAATTTTCACTATTCTACTAGCGCATCTCGTGCCATGCAAGAATTTTTGTCTTGCATAAGATAGGTTTCAAAGATATGGAAACTATGGAGGTAAAGAGAGCTTACCTGAAAACTGAGCATGATGGTTATACTTTCAACGTCAAAGTATGCAATGCACACACGTACACCTATTTTGAATGCAAAACGTGGCAAGCACTTTGCAAGGCTTATGCATTTGAGCCTGATATAGTTATCACCTTTGATATTCGTCCGGAAGATGATATTGAAGGTAATAGAGACATATGGGTCGATATGCAGACGCCTCCAGTTCTACCGTTATGTGAGTTCTTCTCAACTATATTTTTGTCTTTGATATTGCTTATTCAAAAATAACTGACAACTAATTTCTATTGACAGCTGATCTCCATTCAACCAAACATGTCCGGCGCTTGGTAGACAGGACTTACTACTGTCCCAGAGCTGAACTAAACTGCAAGGAGATAAGTCATTATGTTTCATGACTTGAGGATCTTCATACTGTCAAGACAAATTTTCTTCCCGCACTTAGAAATGTTAGTACTCAAAACGTGCGACCAGTAGTGATGGTATTGAACTACGGTCACATCTATTTAGGAATAATGGTAAGATATTTACTATTTGTCCTCAGTGCATATTTTGCATACATAATTTTTTGCTAAACTTTCATTGCTAAGTATATTAATTAAGTACTATACAATGTTCTTCAACAGGGACTCCCGATGACAGTTGTGCCTCAGGGGATCGAGACTAAAGGTCAGATGTCAATTGTTAGCTTACGGCCAAGATATCCTGCATTGCACATGAATGCATTCAGGATTTCTCAAAGCAATGAATGCTTAATAGTTAAAGATTGGAGGAAAATTGTTAATGATCGCAGAGAAGTACTAGGGGGCAGCAATGAGAAGCGCAGCCCACGATTAGGAGACAGGTTCATCGGCATGCTCAAGTATGATCAATCAGGAGAGCTATACATGTTCTATGCTATTTTACCAGAGAGAGAGTAGCTAGCAGGAGTGATTTAGCTAGTTCTTCATGCTGCTCTTAATTAGTACTTGTCCTTTCATGTCCGTGTTCTTCGTTCTGAACTTAAGTGATTTGCTTTTGTGGTGTTATATATTAACGCTTATAATATCATGACAATCATGTTGAACTCGATCAATAATATTTTTGCTTCTGGTACAAGTGAATGTTTCTTCTTTAAGATAGTAGTGCTGGTGGTGATTAGATAGCTAGTTAATTATTATATCATTTAATGAAAGAAACCACAGATTAGTTTCAGCTGGATGGATCCTACCTAAGTGATCAAGTATATGCCATATCCGTATATATTATAGTTGATCAAGTATAATATGGATATGGCATATACTCTAGCTAGCTAGCTAGTAGAGATATCCAATAATGCATCCAGTCGAAACTAATCCGCGGTACTTTCACCTAATGATTTAACAACTCATTATAATGTAAAACAATCACTAAATTAAATTGAAAACACAAAATTAAAGAAAAATTGAAAAAAACACCCAAACATTTAGTACCGGTTGGTGTTACCAACCGGTACTAATGCCCTCCACGCAAACGGGCCTGGCTCGTGCCACGTGGTGGCACTTTAGCGCCGGTTCGTGACGAACCGGTACTAAAGGGAGGGGACCTTTAGTCCTCACTCTTTAGTGCCGGTTGGCGAACCGGCACTAAAGCCCGTTACGAACCGGCACTAAAGGCCGGTTCTGCACTAGTGTCACTTGGACCCCACTTAACAGTATGGTGGTTCCTATGACTCAACAAAGAAGAAAAGAAAACTACGAAACAACTATGTCTTCGCACTCCATAGTCTTCACGCGAAGTCTTCTATTGTCATAGTCTTCAATGTGAATGTCTTCACAGACCACCATTGTCTTCAATGTCTTCACACATTTTTAGGGGTCATCTCTGGTAGGTAAACCGAATCAATATGGGACTACTACCTGTGTTATCCTGCAATTCTCACAAACACATTAGTCCCTCAACCAAGTTTGTCGTCAATACTCCAAAACCAACTAGGGGTGGCACTAGATGCACTTACAACGCGGTTTAGCTCGGAGTTGGGAGTCTCGGTGGCCTACCCACCATGCAACATTGACTCACAGAGCAAGCTGGCTAGCTGGTTACTGGAGTGGTTTGCACAGGCTCAAGATATCGAGAAATCAGCAATGATACAAGCAGTGTATGGTCTGTGGCTAGCGCATAATGAGGCGAGAGATGGACGGAAGATTGCCGAGGCACATGAAATATCACGCACTTTGACTGCTCTTGTTAAAGAATGGGATGAGATCCATCCGAGGGAGGCGACGCCGAAGGTGCCAAAGGAAAAAGCTGCATGGGAAGCACCTAACGATGGCTGGATCAAAGCCAATACGGACGACTCAGTGTCCAAAACGAGCGACATGGGGGGTCCTGGTGTCGTCCTGTGTGATCATGAGGGTGCGTTCCGAGCAGCCTCCTGCCATTTCTTTGCATCAGCGGGTGACCCGGAGGTGATGGAACTTATGGCGTGCAAGAAGGCAATCGAGTTGGCGAGGAGCACCGGCGTCCTGAAGCTCCATCTCGAGTGCGACTCGGCAGGTGTATGCAGTATCGTAGCTAGCCCAATACGCCAGGATGGTCCATTGATAGAAATATTTACATAAGATTATTTATTTTTTAAGAAATATAATTTTTACTGTACTATATACAATCTATGGGGAAATTCCAGAGTGGTCCATGGACCACCCTGGCCATCCCCTAGCTACGCCACTAGGTGTACGGGCCATGCTCAATCATCAGGAAAAGAACCTCTCTGCGTCTGGACCAACTGTCGAGGAAATCATGGCGAAGCTGGAGAATTTTCATGCCTTCAGAGTCTCGTGGGTTAGCCGTAGCGCAACCGCCGCTGCTGATAGGTTAGCAAAGGTGGGAATGGGAGATGAAATAAATTCTGTATGGCTTTCTTCACCACCAGATTGCATTTTAAGCATTGTATCGGATGAGATTTCGGCACTCTTTCAATAAATAAAAGCGGCAAAGCATTACCCTAAGAAAAAGGATGGAGTGGCATCGCAAGGCACGGAGCAGAAAATGACGAAGACTCTAGATAGATAAAGAAGTTGAGAACGGATGGATAAGTTTGATTGGTTGGTACCCGTATACTTCCATCATTAGCTTAACTATTAGCCTATCATCACCATAGGCTGGAGATCATTCTTTAAAAAAAGAAAAAAGAAAAATCAATCTCGAAAAAGAAACTATAGGCTGGAGATCCGTTATCGTAGATGGAAGCTCCGGTGTGCATTATTTGAAGCAGCGGCGTTTTGGCGCGACTCTGGGAAGTGCGGGGGGCAGCAAAGCAGCCGCCATAAACTAGTCGTCGCGTGTTCCGCGATGAAGTCGGGCGTACGTACGTACCAGCCGGCCGTAGACCGTGGACCTGGTACGGCGACAGGTCGGATGCCATGCAATCCATGACCGCGGTTGACTCGCGATGCAGGGTCGTAGAAAGAACAGAGTAGGGGCGTGTTCCCGGTCCCCGCCTGACCTGGCCGGGAACGAGAAGGCTAATTTGCACGCCAGCGGGGACACGACGGGGACACCAGGGCGGGCTTGCGGGATGGATTATACGATCGTAATCGTAGTCTGCGACGAAAACGAAGATGGCGATCGCGGGATGCGACAAGGCCGCGTGCTAACCGTGGCCGCCTATTATATCATGCGCCTGATCAGATGAATGATCCACGGCGTGATAAGAGCGTCGCGCTCCGTTGCCGCGGCGATCGCCGGACGTGAGCGGAGGGTACAAAGCCGTGTGTGGAGACATTTCCACACGATGAGAAGAGCATGTGGCGTTCCGCGAGCTGGCTTCGAAATCTCCTCGGATCCTCGTTGCGAATTTACACTACCACATAGCTGGAGGAGAGCCTACTACTCTCGTCGTAAGATCATCATCCAATGGTTTATATAATGGTTGGGCTGTCCCTGTCTCAGCGATTTTGATCATGTCGCCTCTGACCCAACTGTGAGTAGGTACACTAGTATATATGCAAGCCAATAATGGATTGTCTGAGATTGTAACTTAGTGCCCTTCCGACGGAGCACATCGACGACGCCTGATTGACCAGAGGTTGGGGATCCGAAAGATAAACAAGAACCAAGAACCGACGGTAGATATTTAAGATCGGGTGCATATTCGATCCCATGCATGCTACCAAAGCTAATAGTACAGGGTGTCTGTCAGCAGTGTAAGCAAGTGCATGCAGCTGCAAGCTAAAACAGTTTTGTTATCATTACTGGGATGTAAGAGATTAGAGACCCTTCCTACTACACTAGTACTATTTTGTTTATAATACAATTTGTGCTTTGCCTAAAAAAACTAGGTTTACAAGCGCACACGTTACCACGTGAAACGCTCGCTGACCCACTGTACTACTAGTACTGAAGCAGCTCAGCACCAGTGGGACAGAAAACAGAAGCCGCACTACAATGTTGGGATTGAGACGCGCATGGCTAATTGTCTGTCCAGTGTTTATGCATGCTCAAACTGAGCATCTATATCAATCAATAGAGACAGACGATGGCCCAGAAAGATAATGGTCGTCTCTTTATGAAAACTGGCTACTCCTCCCCTTTTGTGCGGGCCATGGAGTTGGTTTCATGCAAGCAGGGCCCGTCTTAGACCTTGATTAAAAGCCTCGACTAAGTGTCAAGTCATTATTGGTACCAAGTAAAAAAAACATCTCATTTTTACACTGCTTTGTCAATGCTCCCTCAAGAAAAAGAACAGAAAAACTAGTCTACTTTGCCCACCGGGATTCGGGGGCTGATCGAAAAGTTCAGAGGCTGGATCAGGATTGTTTCATTAAACACGTGGGTGGGGACATATGAAGGACTAACAATCATCCAATCCTCAATCATTGCGGTTGATCTCCCATCAACGATCAAGCTCATCCGTCCTTTCGAAAACGTTTGCGCACTATATATCTATCTCCTCCCATCGGCATCATCATCATCAACTTGGCGCATTATGAATTCCAATATTTTTAGTAGTAGAAACACAGGGATTTGGTGGATTATTGATCCTACACCGTCAACACAGGATCCGTTCCGCTGCCAAGAGGGAGATAATTGGGATAACAAGGGAGCACAAACACCCACCTCCTTTTATTAACTCAACACGGGCATGTTGGTTGATCGATCGACTGCTTGAGATGCGGTGACCAAGAGCTTCAGCTCTGGTACTAGTACATGCTTGCTCAGAGCATCTTCAACAGCCGCGCTTTGCGCCGCGCGTTAAAAACTAATATGCCGCGCGCGTTTCGGCTGGTTTAGCGCGGCCGCCAGCGCTGGCTCCAACAGTCGCGTTATAATGCAGCGCGCACGCGCCGCTCCAGCGGCGCGCAAAAATACTGTGCGCGTGGCACGCACAAACCACATATACATTTTAAAAGAGGAGCAAAAATGATCAAACAAACAAAATAAATCAACAATAAATAGTTCAATTTCGTTATCATTACAACCCAAACAAATAGTTTATGTTCAGTACAACAAATACTGCAATAAACACAACAAATAGTTCATGAACAATACAATGTCGAATGCAGAAATCATGCTCTTTGTCGTCCATGCCATGCCCACCACTCTTCAATCAGATCCTTCTGAAGTTCATTGTGCGTTGCGGGACGCCGAATGGCATGATAGGAGGCAACAAAACGGGCTACCCTTTCAGCTCTCCGTCGCACTCGCACGGGATGTTCCAAGAGCTCATATTGTGAGTAGTCTAAATCTTGGCCACGCTCATTCTCGATGATCTTCTTGTGCATGATCACACAAGCGTGTATGATGTACCAAAGCATTTTTTGATCCCAAAATCTAGCCGGTCCTCTCACAATAGCAAATTGGGCTTGCAAAATCCCAAATGCTCTCTCCACATCTTTTCTAGCCGCCGCCTGAGCATTGTGGAAATCAAGATTTTTCCTACCTTCCGGCTTTTTCAACGGCTTCACGAAGGTTTGCCACTTTGGATAGATGTCATGCGCTAGATAATAGCCATAGTTGTACGTACAGCCATTTGCTACAAACTACACCGGTGGCAACTCACAATTTGCAATCTTATTCATCAGTGGTGACCGGTTGACAACATTGATGTCATTCAAAGATCCAGGAATTCCAAAGAATGCATGCCAAATCGAAGTCTCATGATCAGCCACCGCTTCAAGGATTATAGTGGAACCCTTTTTTTGGCCGTGGAATTGCCCATGCCATGCCTTTGGACAATTCTTCCAACTCCAATACATGCAATCTATTGAGCCAAGCATGCCAGGAAAGCCGCGAGCTTTGTTCATCGCCAATAGCCTTGCGACGTCTTCAGCATTGGAAGATCTCAAATACTCCTCGCCAAACACTTGCACAATTCCCACTGCAAAGCGCTTGACACACATGATGGCTTGGCTCTCACCCATAGCCAAGTGATCATCAACTAGATCAGCCGGGATACCGTATGCCAACATACGCAAAGCGGTTGTCACCTTCTGAAAGATGCTATGCCCGAGCTCTCCGGCGGCATTCCTCTTTTGCTGAAAAAAAAACGGTCATGGCTCGCTAATTCCTCTGCAATGCACCTGAACAAGTTGGTGCTCATCCTAAACCGGCGACGAAAATACGACTCCAGGTATGTGGGATTCTCCACAAAATAGTGCTTCATCAATCTGTTATGGGCATCAATCCTATCTCTCCAAATTTTCTGTCGACCCATAACCGAACCACCGTGCTTCGGTTTTTTATTGATATGCGTAGCTAGGATCATTGCAAGATCCTCCTCCTCTTCCATATCAAATTATTCTTCGGAAGAATCATACGACGAACTCATCTACAATGTTCAATACTATACTATAAAAACTACAATTAAAAACATGCACCAAATTCATGAAGTATGAGCAATACATACCTTGTAGGGTTTTGTCGAACACCTTGCGGGCGCGGCGCGGCAGCGAGCGCTCGGTTGCTGTTCCTCGGACAACGGGCGCGCGCGAGGGCCGGCGGGACTAGGAGGGGGGGGGGGGAGGGGTAGGCGGAAGCGCGGCGGCGCGGGGATAGGCGGGGGAAGCGCCGGAACGGTCGCCGGGGGGCGCGGGCGGCGCGGCGGCGCGACCGGATGGGGGTGGAAGTGGGAGAGCAAGCGCGCGGGAGCGGGCGCAGCAAATAAGCGGCGTGCGATTGCGTTTCGGGCAGCGTGCTGAACTGCATATGCCGCGCGCGCTATTTTTGCGCGCCGCTGGAGCAACTACACCGGTTGCGCGCGCGCTAAAACGTCCACTTTTACGGCGCGGTGCTAATTTGGCGCGGCTGTTGGAGATGCTCTCAGTCTTGCTGGTAAACAGTGTTGCCCGGCCATACTGCAGTGCCTCCTGCTGAACTGGCCAACAACACCTTTGTACCATCCAGATCCTGATTCTTGTCGTAATATTCGGATTTGATTTGATGTACCTGACATATGTTCCCCGTTTCCACATGGCAAGGAAGTGTATGTGTATGTCCGTTAGCTCATGCAGCTTCTCCACTGATCAGTGAACATGGGCAAGGCGATGGGAAAGATAATGGTCGTCTTTTTCCGAAAACTGGCTATTCCTCCCCTTTTGGAGTTCCTTTCTGAAAGATAATGGAGTTCCTTTATCGAAAAAGAGTTCCCCGTTTTGTACTCCAAAGCAACCAACCAACATAGTACACATCGCGACGATGGGTCGAGCAGCACAACAAACCCAAAGACAGAAAAGAAGAAGAAACAAATGCCAACAACAGCAGCTCGACAAAGCGCGGAAGGCCCATCACCGCTCCGCCCTCTGGAAACACCCTACCACAGCCCGAGGCTCCGAGTGCCACGTACCAAGCAACAGCTCCAAGAAGGAATGCAACGCCGACAACGCTGCTGCCCGGACGAGTCCTAGGGTTTCCCCCGGTATGCGGAGAAAGTGGGAGATGACAACCACCGACACCCTTCAAGAAGGAATGGTGGCACCTGCCGGTGTCACCGCATCGGAGCCGGACGAACCGGCAAGGATTTCTCCTGCACACCAAACACCGCCGCCCATCCGAAGCCTACCATCCAAACCACCGCCCAACGCTCCATCGAGGTTGCCCTCACCCACGTCGTCTCACTACAAGCACCAACACGAGGCCGAGAAGACCGGAGAGAAGCGCCACGCGACGAAAGCAGCAACACCAAGGCCGAGCAGAAGGGAACCACCTCCACCACCGTCGTGCGAGAATCACGCCGTCGACCCGCCCCGCCGCCGGCCCGCCCAGGTCCAGATGGGCCCCGTAGGGCCTAGATCTGGGCCGAGCGCCGCCGCCAGGACGTGTCGCAGCGTCACCCCGCCGCCAACGATGGCGCCGCCTCCCAGCCGCCCGCCCGCTCTGCGACGTGGAGCCCCCCCGCCAGCTAGACCGCCGCCGCCTAGGAGCACCCCCGGTGCAGTTCCGCCCCGCGACGGAGAGCCACCGGGAGGGGAAGGTCAGGAGGGCCGCCGCCATCAGCGTCCCCGGGGCCAGGCCGGCCGGCGGCGCCAGCGACGACGGCGGGGAGGAAGGGGAGAGGGGGGCTAGATCGGCGCGCGGCCGGCCACCCGCGGAGGCGACGCAGTCACGAGAAGGGTCGTGGAGAAAGGGTTGTGAGCCCACGGGAATGGGGTTCCTTTCGTGCAAGCAGGGCCCGTATTGACCTTGATTAAAAGCCTCGAGCAAGCGTCAAGTCATCATTCGTACTACGTAAAACCCATCTCTTTTTACACTGCTTTGTCAATGTTTATGCTAAGCTACTACTGATAGTCTACTTTGCATGCTCCATTAAGTAAGGAAAAAAAAACTAGTCTACTTTGCCCACCGGAATTGGGGGCTGATCGTTAATAAAGTTAAAAGTCTGGATCAGGATTGTTTGATTGAACACGTGGGGACATAAAAGGACTAAGCATACAGCTATTGCAGTACTTAATCATTGCGGTTCATCTCCCATCCATCCCCAGGCCGTCTCACCCATCATCATCATCATCATCTTGACGCATTATGGATTGCAATCCCCCTGATTTTACCAAACACTAACAGGGATCGATTTGGTGATTATTGATCCTACACTGTCAGCACAGGATCCGTTCGGCTGCCAAGAGGGAGGTACTAATAAGGAGCAGAAGAGACAGACACACACCTTTTTTTTTTAATTCAACATGGGCGTGTTGGTTGACCGAGTGTTTGGGATGCGGTGACCAAGAGTTTCAGCTCTGGTACGTGGTTGCTGTTGCTGGTAACTATAAACAGTGTTGGCCACACTGCACTGCCTCTTGCTGAACTGGCCAACAACACCTTTGTACCATCCCGATCTAAATTGAAGGTGTACAATCTGCGCTCTGCCTAGAATATTACTTCCTCAGTCTCACAATATAAGAGATTTTTGACACTACGATAATGTAAAAAGCGCTCTTATACCGTGGGACGGAAGGAGTAGATTTGCAACCGCACACGACCATGATTGGCACCGCACACGTTTACCACGTGCAACGCTCGCTGAACCACAGCGGGGCCGCACTAAATTATAGTGTGATCCCCGGCAAGGTTGGCAGCTCAGCGGCCGGGCCAGAAAAATGGAAGCCGCACCACATATTCGATTCAGATTGCGACGCGCATGGCTAATTGTCTGTCCAGTGTTTATTCAGCTCAACACGATGAGAAAGAAAGATGATGATCGTCACTTTCTGAAAATTGCTTATTCTTCCCCTTCTCGGGGGGTACGTCTTGACGTGCATGGTTGCGTTGTGCCCATCTCATTATTCTTGACGAATTGGTGTAGGCTTTCTGCTGCCACTTTACATGAACAGCATATCACGACCTTCATTAGAGCCTCGAGCAAGTGTGAAGTCATCATTCATACGCAAAACCCACCTCTTTTTACACTGCTTTGTCAATGTTTAAGCCAAAGAAAACAAAAACTAGTCTACATTGCCTAAGATTGTTTCATTATAAACACGTGGGGGCATAAAGGACAAATTACACAACTATTGCAGTGCTTAATTATCGTTGTTGATCTCCCATCAACAATCAAGCTCACTTTTCTGGCAAGAAGCAACAACAATCAAGCCCTCCTAAAAAACGTTTGGGCATTAGTATGTAACTCGAAGAACCTCTCCTAAGTATCTTTCACTGTCTCATCGTGCTCCCGCGACGCGCTCCCCGTGTGCGTCACAGGAGGCCAGATCCGCCGCCGTCCCTCTAGCTCTCCTCATCCCAGCCCCCTCCTCGCCGCCGCCGGAGGGCGTCCGCCGGGTGAAGCCCGTTTGCGGCACTGGCGCGGCAGGGCTTCTTCTCTCCTTTCCCTACATAGGATCTCCACAGCGCGGGGTGGCTGCTCCATGTGGAGGACGCGGGATCGGGGCTCCTGGTGGCGGCGCGTGTGGATCCGGTGGCCGCGAGGCCGGGAAATGGTGGTGCAGCCAAGCGACGGTGTTGTAGCTCGGTGTGATGGCAGCGGTGCTGCAGCCAGCTCGACTGGGCCTGATCGGCGACGGTGGATGGCGTGCCCCGGGTCACCGATGTGTGCTCCGGGGAACTCCGGTGAATTTACATTGCCACACAGCTGGAGGAGAGCCTACTACTGCTCGTCGTAAGATCATCCAATGGTTGGTCTGTCTCTGTCTCAGCGATTTTGATCATGTCGCCTCGGGCCCAACTGCGAGTAGGTACAGTCCAGTAGTATATATGCATGCCAATAATGGACTATCAAGACTGTAATTTAGTGCCCTTCCGATCGGCACCTGATTGGGTAATGCATTTGGACTTTGGAGCAACAAGAGGTTAGCCAGCTGACTAGAGGCTGGGGATACAAAAGCTAAACAAGAACCGACGGTAGATATTTAAGATGGACATCGATAACTGCCACACGTGTGGTGTGAAAGGAGACGCACCATACGTCTCTAATGCAAATAGATTGTCATGTCATCACATGCATGCATGCGAGAATCTTTTCGGATTTTTAGTTTTTAAAATGTTTTATCTCTTAAATGAAAAATCCGATTGAAGATCCGTTTTCACCATTAAATCCTTCGCGACGAGATCTTCAAAACTAGATCACATATCGATATATTTCTGCGAAATTTTTTTTGGTTAAAAGTTGCCATGTCTATTGCACATGAATTGCCATGATATTTATACTGAAGTTGCCATGATATGTTTCAACTATTTTTTTTACATTTAAAAGTAAATTTTAACATATTATAAAACGGAGAATTAAGAAACTAGACTTGCCATGCACCATAAACTAAAATTGCCATGATACATGCCCTTAAAATTGCCATGGTTCAATAAAAAAAATATGTTCATGGTCAAAGTACTGGAATTGCCATTATCAAAAAACTAAAATTGCCATGATCTACAAACTAAAATTGCCACATGGCAACTTTAGTTTAAGCACTATGGAAAATATAGTGTAAACATCATGACAACTTCTGGGCAAAAAAAATTCGTCGAAACATAGCAACATGGGGTCTAGTTTTGAAGATCTCGTCGAGGCGGATTTAATGGTGAAAACAGATTTCTAGTTCGCCTTTTTATTTAGGAGATAAAACATTTTTAAGCCGAAAACTAAAAAGATTTCTGTTGATGTCATCTATTCATATGTGGCAAAATGAGTGGTGATGAAGGCGTGTGGGCGATCTGCAAACGCCCACACGTGTGGGCGTTAGTTTTTCCATTTAAGATCGGGTCGGGTGCATATATATTCGATCCCATCCCATGCTACGATAGCACGGGGTGTCCGTCAGGTAAGCAAGTGCATGTAGGATGTAGCTGCGAGTTAAAACCGTTATATTATCATTATTACTGGATGTAAGAGATTAGAGACCCCTTAGTAGAATGATCAATTGTCTCTATGCATTCATTCACCCACACCGAGTACAAGATATACACATGCTGGAGCGTTTACAAGGAGCCCGATGAAAGTGGCACGCAGACCTGGGCATGCTCCATGATCCTATAAACTAGGAGTACAAGTACACATACATACACAGGTACAAAACACGTTAACACCCCCCTCAGCCGGAACTCCATGTGGAAGGATGTTGAGACTGGATCTGAACTCATGGAAGACCTGTGAAGGAAGCCCCTTGGTGAACAAATCCGTGAATTGTGAACTGGAGGGAACGTGTAGAACACGAATGTCACCGAGAGCCATGCGGTCGCGGACAAAATGAAGATCGATCTCAATGTGTTTTGTCCATTGGTGCTGGACGGGGTTGGAGGCAATGTAGGAGGCCGATGCATTGTCACAGTACACGATGGTGGCATGGGATGTCAGGTGACGAAGCTCATGCAAGAGTTGTCGCAACCAGCACGACTCGGCAACACAATTGACGACGCCGCGGTATTCGGCCTCGACACTAGACCGGGATACTGTAGCTTGCCTCTTAGATGACCAGTACAACAAGTTTTGGCCTAGACAGATACAGAAACCGGAGGTGGACTTGCGTGTGTCCGGACAGCCGGCCCAATCGGCGTCGGTATAAGCCACAAGGTCGAGGGAGGATGACTTGTACAGTTGCAAGCCATAGTGGGTAGTGCCACGAAGATATCAGAGGATGCGTTTGATGAGTTGCATGTGAGAATCTCGAGGGGCGTGCATGAAGAGACACACTTGTTGAACCACATAGGAGTATTTTGTGTAACGAAAATGAAGCATGGCCTAACTATATGAATTTGTAGGGATAAGCTTTCTTTGGCTATGCTATTTTGATAGGACATGATTATTTGTTAGTATGCTTTGAAGTATTATTATTTTTATGTTTTATAAGCTTTTATCTTGAATCATTTGGATCTAAACATTCATGCCACAATAAAGAAAATTACATTGAGAATTATGCTAGGTAGCATTCCACATCAAAAATTCTGTTTTTATCATTTACCTACTCGAGGACAAGCAGGAATTAAGCTTGGGGATACTTGACACGTCTCCAACGTATCTGTAATTTTTGATTTCTCCATGCTATTATATTACCCCTTTTGGATGTTTATGGGCTTTATTTTACACATTTATATCATTTTTGGGACTAACCTACTAACCGGAGGCCCAGCCCGTATTGCTGTTTTTTTTTGCCTATGTGATTTTTGGAACGAACGTGATCCAGAGGACTTGGAGTGCAAGTCAAGAAGCAGCCGAGGCGGCCACGAGAGGGGAGGGCGCGCCCACCCCTATAGGGCGCGCCCCCTATCTCGTGGGCCCCTCGGGCGGCCACCGACGTACTTCTTCCTCCTATATAAGCCTAGGTACCCCGAAAACATCAAAGGAGCCACCGAAACACAATTTCCACCGCCGTAACCTTCTGTATCCGCGAGATCCCATCTTGGAGCCTTCGTCGGCGCTCCGCCGGAGGGGGAATTGACCATGGAGGGCTTCTACATCAACACCATAGCCCCTCTGATGAGTTGTGAGTAGTTTACCACAGACCTTCGGGTCCATAGTTATTAGCTAGATGACTTCTTCTCTCTTTTTGGATCTCAATACAATGTTCTCCCCCTCTCTTGTGGAGATCTATTCGATGTAAACTCTTTTTGCGGTGTGTTTGTTGAGATCCAATGAATTGTGGGTTTATGATCAAGTTTATCTATGAGAAATATTTGAATTTCCTCTGAATTCTTTTATGTATGATTGAGTTATGTTTGCAAGTCTCTTCGAATTATAAGTTTGGTTTGGCCTACTAGATTGATCTTTCTTGCCATTGGAGAAGTGCTTAGCTTTGGGTTCAATCTTGTGGTGTCCTTACCCAGTGACAGAAAGGGTTGCAAGGCATGTATTGTATTGTTGCCATCGAGGATAAAAAGATGGGGTTTATATCATATTGCTTGAGTTTATCTCTCTACATCATGTCATCTTGCTTAATGCTTTACTCTGTTCTTTATGAACTTAATACTCTAGATGCAGGCAGGAGTCGGTCAATGTGTGGAGTAATAGTAGTAGATGCAGGCAAGAGTTGGTCTACTTGTCACGGACGTGATGCATATAGACATGATCATGCCTAGATAATCTCATAATTATTCGCTTTTCTATCAATTGCTCGACAGTAATTTGTTCACCCACCGTAATACTTATGCAATCTTCAGAGAAGCCTCTAGTGAAACCTATGGCCTCTGGGTCTATCCTTTATCATATTTGCTTTCAATCTACTTTTATTTGCATCTTTACTTCTTGCATCTATATTATAAAATACCAAAAAATATTTATCTTATCATACTATCTCTATCAGATCTCACTTTCGCAAGTGGCCGTGAAGGGATTGACAACCCCTTTATTGCGTTGGTTGCGAGTTCTTTGTTCGTTTGTGTAGGTGAGTGGGACTGTTGAGGAGCCTCCTACTGGATTGATACCTTGGTTCTCAGAAACTGAGGGAAATACTTATGCTACTATTGTTGCATCACCCTTTCCTTTTCAAGGAAAACCAACGCAAGCTCAAGACGTAGCAAGTTGGATTTCTGGCACCGTTACCGGGGAGGTCTTCGCTCAAGTCAAGACATACCAAGTACCCATCACAAACCCATCTCCCTCGCATTTACATTATTCGCCATTTGCCTCTCGTTTTCCTCTCCCCCACTTCACCTTTGCCGTTTTATTTGCCCTCTCTTTCCCAATCTCTCTCTCTCTCTCTCTCTCTCTCTCTCTCTCTCTCTCTCTCTCTCTCTCTTCGCTTGCCTTTTTCCGTTTGCTCATGTGTTAGATCGTTTACCTTGTCGTTATGGCTAGTCCTCCTATCCTCGTTATTACTCCCGAACATGAAATTATCAATTTTAAACAAAGGGAGGGAGAGAATTTAAAAGATGCTTGGCATAGAATTTGCAATGCTCAAAATAAATCTACTAGGAAGCTTTCTACTTCCGTACTTCTTCGCAATTTTTATGTAGGCATTACTCCTTGGAATAGATGTGTTCTTGATACCGTTACCAGAGGGGATTTCTTGAGTAGCCATATGTTTGATGCTTATAATGCTATGTTAGATTTGTTTGGCTCACCACCTCTTTTGGTTAATGGAACGGTTTTGACCTTAGAACATGTGATGCAACGGCTTGATATTATTGAAAATAAAATGACCACTGTTGAGTTGATTGAAAATTTGGATAAAAAGATCCATAATTACATTACCCAATATGGATCTAGGGTTGGAGTTACTTTGAAATTTTTTTAAAGAAAAAGAACCTATAGTTAATGAAAAAATAGATCTAGATTCTGCAAGAATCGGTAAACTTGAGGATATTATTACCAACTTAAGTTCCGCGTTTTCTTCCCTGAAAAATACTCCAAAACCTCCTACCAAAACAACCAAGTTTATTTATGTTCCTAAAAATAAGGGTGAATCTTCTAATAAGGGAGACGCAGATCTCAAATACATGAGTGTTCATCCCAATTGTCTCTCTATGTTAAGGAACCTTTTGTTACAAACGAATTTCTTGAATTTTTGCCTAAAGGTTTAATCATTGCTAAAAAGGGAGAAACCCCTAAAAATCTTAAGTGATCTATTGAGGAATCAAGTGCCAAAGATGGCACTACTTAGACATCTTTGCTTTTATGCCTAGCTAGGGGCGTTAAACGATGGCGCTAATTGGGAGGCAACCCAATTTTCTTTATATATTTTTGTTTTTTGTTCCTGTTTAGTAATAAATTTTGCGTCTACCTTCTGTTTAGATGTGTTTTTATCTTTTAATTAGTGTTTGTGCCAAGTATAACCTATGATGATAGTTGATTTGATTCAGCTGAAAAACAAAAACTTTGCGCTCACTAGAAAAAATTCAATACATCACAGAAACGTGCTTTTGCATTGATTCTTTTTTGCTTCTGATCAATAAACAAAAAAAATTGTCCAGTACGTCCTATTTTGGTAGGATTTTTAGAGTTCCAAAAGTTTGCGTTAGTTACAGATTGCTATAGACTGTTCTGTTTTTGACAGATTCTGTTTTTCGTGTGTTGTTTGCTAATTTTGATGCATCATGGCTAGTATGTAAGGGTATGAACCATAGAAAAGTTGGAATACAGTAGGTTTAACACCAAAACAAATAAAGAATGAGTTCATTACAGTTCCTTATGTGGTGGTTTTGTTTTTTTTCACTAACGGAGCTTATAAGAGTTCATGTTGAGTTTTGTGTTGTGAAGTTTTCAAGTTTTGGGTAAAGCTTTTATGGACTATGGAACAAGGAGTGGCAAGAGCCTAAGCTTGGGGATGCCCTTGGAACCCCAAGATATTCAAGGATAGCCAAAAGCCTAAGCTTGGGGATGCCCCGGGAAGGCATCCCCTCTTTTATCTTCATTCATTGGTAACTTTACTTGGAGCTATATTTTTATTCGCCACATGATATGTGTTTTGCTTGGAGCATCGTGTATTATATTAGTCTTTGCTTTTTAGTTTACCATAATCATCCTTACTGTAGACACCTTTTGGGAGAAGCCCACTTAATTAGAATTTGCTAGAATACTCTATGTGCTTCACTTATATCTTTTGAGCTTGATAGGTTTTGCTCTAGTGCTTCACTTATATCTTTTAGAGAATGGCGGTGGATTAATTTTGAAGAAATTGCTAGTCTATCATGCTTCACTTATATTATTTTGAGAGTCTTTTAGAACAACATGTATTTGCTATGGTTACAAATTTGGTCCTAGAATGATGAGCATCCAAGTTGGGTATAATAAAAACTATCATAGGAAGTGAATTGGATGCTATGATCAAATTGATACTTGATAATTGTTTTGAGATAGGGAGGTAGTGATATTAAAGTCATGCTAGTTGGGTGATTATGAATTTAAAGAATGCTTGTGTTGAAGTTTGTGATTCCCGTAGCATGCACGTATGGTGAACCGCTTTGTGATGAACTTGGAGCACAATTTTATTTATTGAGTGTCTTCCTTATGAGTGGCAGTCGGGGACGAGCGATGGTCTTTTCCTACCAATCTATCCCTCTTGGGGCATGCGTAGTAGTACTTTGCTTCGAGGGCTAAGTAGGCTTTTGCAATAAGTATATGAGTTCTTTATGACTAATGTGAGTCCATGGATATACGCACACTCATCCTTCCATTTTGCTAGACTCTCTTATTACTGCGCAACTTTCATCGGTATTGAACCCACTATTTACCTTCCTCAAAACAGCCACCAAACCTACCTATTATGGCATTTCCATAGCCATTCCGAGATATATTGCCATGCAACTTTCCACCGTTCCGTTTATTATGGCACGTTTCATCATTGTCATATTGCTCTTTGCATGATCATGTAGTTGACATCGTATTTGTGGCAAGGCCACCTTCATAATTTTCATACATGTCGCTCTTGATTCATTGCATATACCGGTACGCCGTCGGAGGCATTCATATAGAGTCATATTTTGTTCTAGCTTTGAGTTGTAACTCTTGAGTTGCAAATCCATAAAAGTGTGATGATCTTCATTATTAGAGCATTGTCTCGGTGAGGAAAGGATGATGAAGACTATGATTCCCCCACAAGTCGGGATGAGACTTCGGACTTTACAAAAAAAATAAAAAAAAAGAAGAAAAAATGAGAAAGGCCAAAAAGAAAAAAAAGGCCAAAGAGAAAAAAAAAGAGAAAAAAATAAAATGAGAGAAAAAGAGAGAAGGGACAATGCTACTATCTCTTTTTCCAGACTTGTGCTTCAAAGTAGCACCATGATCTTCATGATAGAGAGTCTCCTATATTCTCACTTTCATATACTAGTGGGAATTTTTCATTATAGAACTTGGCTTGTATATTCCAATGATGGGCTTCCTCAAAATGACCTAGGTCTTCACGAGCAAGCGAGTTGGATGCACACCCACTTAGTTCTTTTTGTTGAGCTTTCATATATTTATAGCTCTAGTGCATCCGTTGCATGGCAATCCCTACTCACTCATATCGATATCTATTGATGGGCATCTTCATAGCCCGTTGATACACCTAGTTGATGTGAGACTATCTTCTCCCTCTTTTTGTCCTCACAACCACCATCTTTTACCACCTAAGTGCTATATCCATCGCTTACGCTCATGTATTGCGTAAGAGTTGAAAAAACCTGAAGCGCGTTAAAAAGTATGAAACAATTGCTCGGCTCGTCATCGGGGTTGTGCATGATGGGATTATTTTGTGTAATGAAAATGAAGCATGGCCTAACTATATGATTTTGTAGGGATAAGCTTTTTTTGGCTATGCTATTTTGATAGGACGTGATTATTTGTTAGTATGCTTTGAAGCATTATTATTTTTATGTTTTATAAGCTTTTATCTTGAAACATTTGGATCTGAACATTCAGATCCAATTGATTAAAGATAAAAACTTAAAAAACATAAAAATAATAATGCTTCAAAGCATACTAACAAATAATCATGTCCTATAAAAATAGTATAGCCAAAGAAAGCTTATCCCTACAAAATCATATAGTTAGGACATGCTTCATTTTCATTATACAAAATACTCCCATCATGCACAACCCCGATGACGAGCCGAGCAATTGTTTCATGCTTTTTAGCGCGCTTCAGCTTTTTCAACTCTTACGCAATACATGAGCGTAAGCCATGTACATAGCACTTAGGTGGTAAAATATGGTGGTTGTGAGGACAAAAGGAGGGAGAAGATAGTATAACATCAACTAGGCGTATCAACGGGCTATGGAGATGCCCATCAATAGATATCGATGTGAGTGAGTAGGGATTGCCATGCAACGGATGCACTAGAGCTATAAATATATGAAAGCTCAACAAAAAGAACTAGGTGGGTGTGCATCCAACTCGCTTGCTCACGAAGACCTAGGGCATTTTGAGGAATCCCATCATTGGAATATAAAAGCCAAGTTCTATAATGAAAAATTCCCACTAGTATATGAAAGTGACAACATAGGAGACTCACTATCATGAAGATCATGGTGCTACTTTGAAGCACAAGTGTGAAAAAAGAGATAGTAGCATTGTCCCTTCTCTCTTTTTCTCTCATTTTTTTTATTTTTTTTCTTTCGCTTTTTTTTCTTTGGCCTTTCTTTTTTTTCTTTTTGGCCTTTCTCTTTTTTTCTTTTTCTTTTTTTCTTTTTGTAAAGTTCGAAGTCTCATCCCGACTTGTGGGGGAATCATAGTCTTCATCATCCTTTCCTCACTGAGACAATGCTCTAATAATGAAGATCATCACACTTTTATGGATTTACAACTCAAGAATTACAACTCAAAGCTAGAACAAGATATGTCTCTATATGAATGCCTCCGGCGGTGTACCGGGATATGCCATGAATCAAGAGCGACTTGTATGAAAATTATGAAGGTGGCCTTGCCACAAATACGATGTCAACTACATGATCATGAAAAGAGCAATATGACAATGATGAAACGTGCCATAATAAACGGAACGGTGGAAAGTTGCATGGCAATATATCTCAGAATGGCTATGGAAATGCCATATAGGTAGGTATGGTGGCTGTTTTGAGGAAGGTAAATAGTGGGTTCAGTACCGATGAAATTTGCGCGGTAATAAGAAAGCCTACCAAAGTGGAAGGATCAGTGTGCATATATCCATGGTCTCACATTAGTCATAAAGAACTCATATACTTATTGCAAAAGTCTACTTAGCCCTCGAAGCAAAGTACAACTACGCATGCCCCAAGAGGGATAGATTGGTAGGAAAGGACCATCGCTCGTCCCCACTGCCACTCATAAGGAAGACAATCAAAAAGAGCACCTCATTCAACAAATTTGTCATACAACTTTTACCATACGTGCATGCTACGGGACTTACTAACTTCAACAGAAGTATTTCTCAATTTCATAACTATCCACTAGCATGACCCTAACATTACTACCTTTATATCTCCAAACAATTATCAAGCAACAAATTGATCATAGCATCCAATTCACTTCCTATGATAGTTTTTATTATACCCAACTTGGATGCTCATCATTCTAGGACCAAATTTGTAACCATAGCAAATACCATGCTGTTCTAAAAGACTCTCAAAATAATATAAGTGAAGCATGAGAGACTAACAATTTCTATAAAATCAAGCCACCGCCGTGCTCTAGAAAATATAAGTGAAGCACTAGAGCAAAAACTATCAAGCTCAAAAGATATAAGTGAAGCACATAAAGTATTCTAGCAAATTTCTAATCAAATAGGCTTCTCTCAAAAGGTGTGCACAGCAAGTATGATTGTGGTAAACTAAAAAGCAAAGACTAATATAATACACGACGCTCCAAGCAAAACACATATCATGTGGCGAATAAAAATATAGCTCCAAGTAAAGTTACCAATGAACAAAGACGAAAGAGGGGATGCCTTCCCGGGGCATCCCCAAGCTTAGGCTTTTGGCTATTCTTGAATATCTTGGGGTGCCTTGGGCATCCCCAAGCGTAGGCTCTTGCCACTCTTTATTCCATAGTCCATAAAAGCTTTACCCAAAACTTGAAAACTTCACAACACAAAACTCAACAGGAAATCTTATAAGCTCCATTAGTGAAAGAAAACAAAACCACCACATAAGGTACTGTAATGAACTCATTCTTTATTTATTTTGGTGTTAAACCTACTGTATTCCAAGTTCTCTATGGTTCATACCCTTACATACTAGCCATAGATGCATCAAAATAAGCAAACAACACACGAAAAACAGAATCTGTCAAAAACAAAATAGTCTGTAGCAATCTGTAAATAACGCAAACTTCTGTAACTCTAAAAATCCTACCAAAATAGGACGTATTGTACAAACTGTTTATTGATCAGCAGCAAAAATAATCAATGCAAAATCACGTTTCTGTGATTTATTGAATTTTTTTCTCGTGAGCGCAAAGTTTCTGTTTTTTAGCAGAATCAAATCAACTATCATCATAGGTTATCCTATAGGTTCTACTTGGCACAAACACTAATCAAAAGATACAAACACATCTAAACAGAAAATAGATGCAAAATTTATTACTAAACAGGAAAAAAACAAAAAACATAAAGAAAATTGGGTTGCCTCCTAACTAGCGCTATCGTTTAACGCCCCTAGCTAAGCATAAAATTGAAGATAGATCTAAGTGGTGCCATCTTTGGGACTTGATTCATACGTAGCTCGCATGATAGATTCATAAGGTAATTTGACTTTCTTTCTTGGAAAGTGCTCCATGCCTTTCTTTAATGGAAATTGGAATCTAATATTCCCTTCCTTCATATCAATAATCGCACCAATCATTCTAAGGAAAGGTCTACCAAGAATAATAGGGCAAGAAAGATTGCAATCTATATCAAGAACGATAAAATTTACCGGCACCAAATTTCTATTTGCAACAATGAGAACATCATTGATCCTTCCCATTGGTTTTTTAATGGTGGAATCCGCTAGGTGCAAATTTAAAAAGCAATCATCAAGATCATGGAAACCTAGAATATCACATAAAGTTTTCAAAATCATGGAAACACTGGCACCCAAATCACATAAAGCAAAACACTCATGATCTTTAATTCTATTCTTTATAGTAGGTTCCCACTCATCATTAAGTTTTCTAGGTATAGAAACTTCCAAATTAAGTTTTTCATCATAAGATTGCATCAAAGCATCAACGATATATTTGGTAAAAGCTTTATTTTGACTATAAGCATGTGGAGAATTAACAACGGATTGCAACAAGGAAATACAACCTTCTAAAGAACAGTTATCATAATAAAATTCCTTGAAATCCGAGATAGTGGGTTCAATGCTATTTAAAGTCATGACCTCTCCAACCCCACTTTTACCAAATTTAGCATCAAGATCTAAAAACTCCGAATTTTTGGGACGCCTTCTAGGTAAAGTTGACTCATCTTCAGTCCCATAATTATCAAGATTAATATTGCAAAACAAAGATCTAATAGGAGACACATCAATAAGTTTAAGATCTTCATCATTATTTTCATGGAAGCTAGAACAACACGCCTTTATAAAGCTATCTTTCTTAGCACACAATCTAGCGGTTCTTTCCTTGCACTTGTCAATGGAAATTCTCATTACTTTGAGAGACTCATTGATATCATGCTTAGGGGAATAAGATCTACGTTTAAGAGAATCAACATCAAGCGAAAGTCTATCAACATTCCTAACCAAATCATCAACTTTGAGCAATTTTTCTTCAAGCAAGGCATTAAAATTCTTTTGAGAAATCATAAATTCTTTCACACTATTCTCAAAATCAGAGGGCATCTTATTAAAATTACCATAAGAATTATTGTAGGAATTTCCATAATTATTAGAGGAATTACTAGGTAACGGTCTAGAATTAAAGTTTCCTCTATACGCATTGTTTCCAAAACTATTACTACCAACAAAATTCACATCCATAGATTCATTATTATTCTCAATCAAAGTAAACAAAGGCATATCATTGGGATCAAGAGGAGTATTTTTAGTAGCAAACAATTTTATAAGTCCATCCATCTTCCCACTCAAAACATTGATTTCTTCTATAGCATGCACTTTTTTACTAAAAGATCTTTCGGTGTGCCATTGAGAATAATTTGCCATAATATTATCAAGAAGTTTTGTAGCATCTCCGAACGTGATTTCCATAAAAGTGCCTCCCGCGGCCAAATCTAAGAGATTTCTAGAAGCAAAGTTCAAACCGGCATAAAAAATTTGTATGATCATCCATAAATTCAAACCATGAGTAGGGCAATTGTGAATCATCAATTTCATTCTTTCCCAAGATTGGGAAACATGCTCATGATCAAGTTGTTTTAAATTCATAATATTGTTCCTAAGAGTGATAATCTTAGCGGGAGGAAATACTTAGATATAAAAGCATCTTTGCACTTGTTCCAAGAATCAATACTATTTTTAGGCAAAGATGAAAACCAAACTTTAGCACGATCTCTAAGTGAAAACGGAAATAACTTCAATTTAACAATATCATTATCCATATATTTCTTCTTTTGCATAACACACAAATCAACAAAGTTGTTTAGATGAGTAGCGGCATCTTCACTAGGAAGGCCGGGGAATTGATCTTTCAAAACAAGATTCAGCAAAGCGGTATTGATCTCACAAGACTCAACATCATTAAGAGGAGCAATCGGAGTACTAAGGAAATCATTATTATTGGTATTGGAGAAATCACACAATTTGGTATTATCTTGCGCCATGGCAACAAGTAATCCAACACACAAGAAAACAGAAGGCAAGCGAAAAGAGAGGAGGAGATTGGGAAGGAGAGGGCAAATAAAACGGCAATGGTGAAGTGGGGGAGAGGAAAACGAGAGGCAAATGGCAAATAATGTAAATGCGAGGGAGATAGGTTTGTGATGGGTACTTGGTATGTCTTGACTTGAGCGAAGACATCCCCGGCAATGGCGCCAGAAATCCTTCTTGCTACATCTTGAGCTTGCTTTGGTTTTCCTTGAAGAGGAAAGGGTGATGCAGCAATAATAGCATAAGTATTTCCCTCGGTTTTTGAGAACCAAGGTATCAATCCAGTAGGAGGCTCCTCAAAAGTCCCACGCACCTACACAAACAAATCAAGAACTCGCAACCAACGCAATAAAGGGGTTGTCAATCCCTTCACGGTCACTTGCGAAAGTGAGATCTAATAGAGATATTATGATAAGATAAAAATATTTTTGGTATTTTATAATATAGATGCAAAAAGTAAAGATGCAAATAAAAGTAGATTGGAAGCAAATATGATTAGAGATAGACCCGGGGGCCATAGGTTTCACTAGAGGCTTCTCTCAAGATAGCATAAGTATTACGGTGGGTGAACAAATTACTGTCGAGCAATTGATAGAAAAGCGAATAATTATGAGATTATCTAGGCATGATCATGTATATAGGCATCACGTCCGTGACAAGTAGACCAACTCCTGCGTGCATCTACTACTATTACTCCACACATCGACCGACTCCTGCCTGCATCTAGACTATTAAGTTCACAAAGAACAGAGTAACGCTTTAAGCAAGATGACATGATGTAGAGGGATAAACTCATGCAATATGATATAAACCCCATCTTTTTATCCTCGATGGCAACAATACAATACGTGCCTTGCAACCCTTTCTGTCACTGGAAGGACACCGCAAGATTGAACCCAAAGCTAAGCACTTCTCCCGTGGCAAGAAAGATAAATCTAGTAGGCCAAACCAAACTGATAATTCGAAGAGACTTGCAAAGATAACTCAATCATACATAAAAGAATTCCGAGGAGATTCAAATATTTCTCATAGATAAACTTGATCATAAACCCACAATTCATCGGATCTCAACAAACACACCGCAAAAAGAGATTACATCGAATAGATCTCCACAAAAGAGGGGGAGAACATTGTTTCGAGATCCAAAAAGAGAGAAGAAGCCATCTAGCTAATAACTATGGACCCGAAGGTCTGTGGTAAACTACTCACAACTCATAGGAGGGGCAAGGATGTTGATGTAGAAGCCCTCCATGGTCGATTCCCCCTCTGGCGGAGCGCCGGCGAAGGCTCCAAGATGGGATCTCGCGGATACAGAAGGTTGCGGCGGTGGAAAATGTGTTTCGGGTGCTCCCTGGATGTTTTCGGGGTACGTAGGCTTATATAGGAGGAATAAGTATGTCGGTGGCCGCCCGAGGGGCCCACGAGACAGGGGGCGCGTCCTATAGGGGGGGCGCCCTACCCTCTCGTGGCCGCCTCGGCTGCTTCTTGACTTGCACTCCAAGTCTCCTGGATCACGTTCGTTCCAAAAATCACGCTTCCGAAGGTTTCATTCTGTTTGGACTCCATTTGATATTCCTTTTCTTCAAAATACTGAAATAGGCAAAAAAAACAGCAATACGGGCTGGGCCTCCGGTTAGTAGGTTAGTCCCAAAAATGATAATAATGTTTAAAATAAAGCCCATAAACATTCAAAAGGGGTAATATAATAGCATGGAACAATCAAAAATTATAGATATGGTGGAGACGTATCAACTGACAAGCGCGGGATCCAAGGAGGATCCGTGGGAAGGGGGATCGGGCGTGTGATCCAAGGAAGCGGACGCGGCAGGGAAGGCAGGTGTGGATCCTGAGGAAGTGCGTGGGCCCGTGGGTGGTGGAGAGGCAGGCGCGGGGGACCGTTGCAATCCAGAGGGAGAGCTGCACGTGGAGGTGGTTGGTGGCTGGGGGGAGCTGACAAGGCGGGAGTGGCCTGCATGGGGGCGTCACATCCGGTGGATTGCGTGGGTCCCGGTACGAGGTAGGTGGGGATGGGAGAGAATCTTGCAGCGATTGGAGGGCAGGCGGATTGGGATTTTCTGCGGAGCAGGTGGATTGAGGTGTGGGTGTGGGTGGTGCATATGGGAAAATGGTCTCGTCAAAAGTGACATGACGGGAGACGATCACGCGTCGTTGTGCGAGGTCGAGCAGCGATATCCCTTGTGTTCAAGGGGATAACCGAGGAAATTGCAGCGGGTGGAGCGCGGGCTGATACGTCTCCAACGTATCTATAATTTTTGATTGTTCCATGCTATTATATTACCTGTTTTGGATGTTTATGGGCTTTATTTTATACATTATTATCATTTTTGGGACTAACCTACTAACTGGAGGCCCAACCCATATTGTTTTTTTTTTGCCTATTTCAGTATTTCAAAGAAAAGGAATATCAAACGGAGTCCAAACGGAATGAAACCTTCGGGAACGTGATTTTTGGAACGAACAAGATCCGTAGAGCTTGGATTGCAAGTCAAGAAACAACCGGAGCCTCCACGAGATAGGAGGGCGCCCCACCCTGTAGGGCGCGCCCCCTGTCTCGTGGGACCCTCGGGCGTCCATCGACGTACTTCTTCCTCCTATATATACCTACGTACCCCGAAAACATCCAGGGGCACCACGAAACACAATTTCAACCACCGTAACCTTCTGTATCCACGAGATCTCATCTTGGAGCCTTCGCTGGCACTCTGCCGGAGGGGGAATCGACCACGGAGGGCTTCTACATCAACATCCTTGCCCCTCCTATGAGTTGTGAGTAGTTTATCTCAGACCTACGGGTCCATAGTTATTAGCTAGATGGCTTCTTCTCTCTTTTTGGATCTCAATACAATGTTCTCCCCCTCTCTTATGGAGATCTATTCGATGTAATCTCTTTTTGCGGTGTGTTTGTCGAGATCCGATGAATTGTGAGTTTATGATTAGATTTATCTATGGATATTAATTGAATCTTCTCTGAATTCTTTTATGTATGATTGAGTTATCTTTGCAAGTCTCTTCGAATTATCGGTTTGGTTTGGCCTACTAGATTGATCTTCCTTGCCATGGGAGAAGTGCTTAGCTTTGGTTTCAATATTGTGGTGTTCTTACCCAGTGACAGAAAGGGTTGCAAGACATGTATTGTATTGTTGCCATCGAGGATAACAAGATGGGGTTTATATCATATTGCATGAGTTTATCCCTCTACATCATGTCATCTTGCTTAATGCGTTGCTCTGTTCTTATGAACTTAATACTCTAGATGCATGCTGGATAGCGGTCGATGTGTGGAGTAATAGTAGTAGATGCAGGCAGGAGTCGGTCTACTTGTTATGGACGTGATGCCTATATACATGATCATGCCTAGATAACGACATAATTATTCGCTTTTCTATCAATTGCTCGACAGTAATTTGTTCACCCACCGTAATACTTATGCAACCTCGAGAGAAGCCTCTAGTGAAACCTATGCCCCCCGGGTCTATCTCTTATCATATTTTCTTTCAATCTACTTTTATTTGCATATTTACTTTTTTGCATCTATATTATAAAATACCAAAAATATATTTATCTTATAATACTATCTCTATCAGATCTCACTTTCACAAGTGGTCGTGAAGGGATTGACAACCCCTTTATTGCGTTGGTTGTGAGTTCTCAGTTTGTTTGTGTAGGCGTGTGGGACTTTGGAGGAGCCTCCTACTGGATTGATACCTTGATTCTCAAAACTGAGGGAAATACTTACGCTACACTTGCTGCATCACCTTCTCCTCTTCGAGGAAAACCAATGCTAGCTCAAGACGTAGCAAGAAGGATTTCTGGCACCGTTGCCGGGGAGGTCTTCGCTCAAGTCAAGACATACCAAGTACCCATCACAAACTCATCTCCCTCGCATTTACATTATTTGTCATTTGCCTCTCGTTTTCCTCTCCCCCACTTCACCCTTGCCGTTTTATTCGCCCTCTCTTTCCCAATCTCCTCCTCTCCTTTCGCTTGCCTTTTTCCGTTGCTCGTGTGTTTGCTCGTTTACCTCGTCATTATGGCTAGTCCTCTATCCTTATTATCTCTCCCGAACAAGAAATTCTCAATTTTAAGCAAAGGGAGGGAGAAAATTTAAAAGATGATTGGCATAGAATTTGCAATGCTCAATATAAATCTCCTAGGAAGCTTTCCACTTCCGTTCTTCTCCGCAATTTTTATGTAGGCATTACTCCTTGGAATAGATGTGTTATTGATATTACTACCGGAGGCGATTTCATGAGTAGCCATACGTTTGATGCTTATAGAGCTATGTTAGATTTATTTGGCTCACCACCTCTTTTGGTTAATGGAACTGTTTTAACTTTAGAACATGTTATGCAACGGCTTGATATTATTGAAAATAAAATTGCCACTGTTGAGTTGATTGAAAATTTGGATAAAAAGATTCAGGGTTGGAGTTACCTTGAAAAATCTTAAAGCAAAAGAACCTATAGTTAATGAAAAAATAGATCTCGATTCTGCTTGAATTAGTAAATTTGAGGATATAATTACCAACTTAGGTTCGGCTTTTTCTCCCATGAAAAATACCCCAAAACCCCCTACAAAAACCACCAAGCTCATCTATGTTCCTAAAAATAAAGGTGAAACTTCTAGTGAGGGAGACACGGACCTCAAATCTATTTGTGTTCTCCCCAATGGTCTCTCTATCATTAAGGAACTTTATGCTACCAATGAATTTCTTGAATTTTTGCCTAAAGGTTTGGCCATTACTAAAAAGGGAGAGATCCCTGGAGATCGCGATCGTGCTACTTATGAATCAAGTGCCAAAGATGGCACTTGTTAGATCTATCTTCGCTTTTATGCCTAGCTAGGGGCGTTAAACGATAGCGCTAGTTGGGAGGCAACACAATTTTCTTTATGTTATTTGTTTTTGTTCCTGTTTAGTGTTAAATTTTGTTTCTACTTTCTGTTTAGATGTGTTTTTATCTTTTGTTTAGTGTTTGTGCCAAGTAGAACCTATAGGATAAACTATGATGATGGTTGATTTGATTCGGCTGAAAAACAGAAACTTTGAGCTCACGAGAAAAAAATCAATAAATCACAGAAACGTGCTTTTGCATTGATTAGTTTTGCTGCTGATCAATAAACAAATTCTCCAGCACGTCCTATTTTGGTAGGATTTTTAGAGTTCCAGAAGTTTGTGTTAGTTACAGATTGCTACAGACTGTTCTGTTTTTGACAGATTCTGTTTTTCGTGTGTTGTTTGCTTATTTCAATGCATCTATGGCTAATAAATTAGTTTATAAACCATAAGGAAGTTGGAATTCAGTAGGTTTAACACCAAAATAAATAAATAATGAGTTAATTATAGTATCTTATGTGGTGGTTTTGTTTTCTTTCACTAACGGAGCTTATAAGATTTCCTGTTGAGTTTTGTGTTGTGAAGTTTTCAAGTTTTGGGTAAAGCTTTTATGGACTATGGAATAAAGAGTGGCAAGAGCCTAAGCTTGGGGATGCCCAAGGCACCCCAAGATATTCAAGAATAGCCAAAAGCCTCAGCTTGGGGATGCCCCGGGAAGGTATCCCCTCTTTCGTCTTCGTTCATTGGTAACTTTACTTGAAGCTATATTTTTATTCGCCACATGATATGTGTTTTGCTTGGAGCGGCGTGTATTATATTGGTCTTTGCTTGTTAGTTTACCACAATCATCCTTGTTGTAACACACCTTTTGGGAGAAGCCTATTTTATTAGAATTTACTAGAATACTCTATGTGCTTCACTTATATCTTTTGAGCTTGATAGTTTTTGCTCTAGTGCTTCACTTACATCTTTTAGAGCATGGTGGTGGATTAATTTTGAAGAAATTTATAGTCTCTCATGCTTCACTTATATTATTTTGAGAGTATTTTAGAACAGCATGGTATTTGCTATGATTATAATTTGGTCCTAGAATGATGAGCATCCAAGTTGGGTATAATAAAAACTATCATAGGAAGTGAATTGGATGCTATGATCAATTTGATGCTTGATAATTGTTTTGAGATATGGAGGTGGTGATATTAAAGTCATGCTAGTTGGGTGATTATGAATTTAAAGAATACTTGTGTTGAAGTTTGTGATTCCCGTAGCATGCACGTATGGTGAACCGCTTTGTGATGAAGTTGGAGCACAATTTTATTTATTTAATGTCTTCCTTATGAGTGGCATTCGGGGACGAGCGATGGTCTTTTCCTACCAATCTATCCCCCTAGGAGCATGCGCGTAGTGCTTTGGTTTTTGATGACTTCTAAATTTTTACAACAAGTATATGAGTTCTTTTGACTAATGTTGAGTCCATGGATTATACGCAACCTTTCACCCTTCCATTATTGCTAGCCTCTTTTGTACCGTGCAACTTTCGCCGGTACCATACACCCACCATATACCTTCCTCAAAACAGTCACCATACCTACCTATTATGGCATTTCCATAGCCATTCCGAGATATGTTGCCATGCAAATTTCCATCGTTCCGTTTATTATGACACGTTTCATCATTGCTATATTGCTCTTTGCATGATTATGTAGTTGACATCGTATTTGTGGCAAAGACACCATCATAATCTTCGTACATGTCGTTCTTGATTCATTGCATATCCCGGTATACCGCCGGAGGCATTCACATAGAGTCATATCTTGTTCTAGTTTTGAGTTGTAAATCCATAAAAGTGTGATGATCTCCATTATTAGAGCATTGTCCTAGTGAGGAAAGGATGATGAAGACTATGATTCCCCCACAAGTCGGGATGAGACTTCAGACTTTAGAAAAAAAAGAGAAAGGCCAAAAAAAAGAAGGCCAAAGAAAAAAAAGAAAAAAAGAAAAAAAAAGAAGAATGAGAGAAAAAGAGAGAAGGGACAATGCTACTATCTCTTTTTCCACACTTGTGCTTCAAAATAGCACCATCATCTTCATGATAGAGAGTCTCATATGTTGTCACTTTCATATACTAGTGAGAATTTTTCATTATAGAACTTGGCTTGTATATTCCAATGATGGGCTTCCTCAAAATGCCCTAGGTCTTCGTGAGCAAGCAAGTTGGATGCACACCCACTAGTTTTGTTTGGTTGAGCTTTCATATATTTATAGCTCTAGTGCATCCGTTGCATGGCAATCCCTACTCACTCACATTGATATCTATTAATGGGCATCTCCATAGCCCGTTGATACGCCTAGTTGATGTGAGACTATTTTCTCCTTTTTTGTCTTCCCCACAACCACCGTTCTATTCCACATATAGTGCTATGTCCATGGCTCACGCTCATGTATTGCGTGAAAGTTGAAAGAGTTTGATATTATTAAAGTATGAAACAATTGCTTGGCTCGTCATCGGGGTTGTGCATGATTAAATACTTTGTGTGATGAAGATAGAGCAACCGCCAGACTATATGATTTTGTAGGGATAACTTTCTTTGGCCATGTTATTTTAAGAAGACATGATTACTTTGCTTAGTTTGCTTGAAGTATTACTATTTCTTATGTCAATATGAACTTTTATTTTGTATTATTTGGATCTGAACATTCATGCCACATTAAAGAAAATTACATTGTGAATCATGATAGGTAGCATTCCACATCAAAAATTCTCTTTTTATCATTTACCTACTCGAGGACAAGCAGGAATTAAGCTTGGGGATGCTCCATACGTCTCCAACGTATCTATAATTTTTGATTGTTCCATGCTATTATATTACCTATTTTGGATGTTTATGGGCTTTATTTTATACATTATTATCATTTTTGGGACTAACCTACTAACCGGAGGCCCAGCCCATATTGCTGTTTTTTTGCCTATTTCAGTATTTCAAAGAAAAGGAATATCAAACGGAGTCCAAACGGAATGAAACCTTCAGGAACGTGATTTTTGGAACGAACAAGATCCGGAGAGCTTGGAGTGCAAGTCAAGAAACAACCGGAGCCTCCACGAGATAGGAGGGCGCCCCCCCCCTGTATGGCGCGCCTCCTATCTCGTGGGACCCTTGGGCGTCCACCGACATACTTCTTCCTCCTATATATACCTACGTACCCCGAAAACATCCAGTGGCACCACGAAACATAATGTCCACCACCGTTACCTTCTGTATTCGCGAGATCCCATCTTGGAGCCTTCGCCGACACTCTGTAGGAGGGGGAATCGACCACTGAGAGCTTCTACATCAACATCCTTGCCCATCCTATGAGTTGTGAGTAGTTTACCTCAGACCTACGAGTCCATAGTTATTAGCTAGATGGCTTCTTCTCTCTTTTTGGATCTCAATATAATGTTCTCCCCCTCTCTTGTGGAGATCTATTCGATGTAATCTCTTTTTGCGGTGTGTTTGTCGAGATCCGATGATTGTGAGTTTATGATCAGATTTATCTATGGATATTAATCAAATCTTCTCTGAATTCTTTTATGTATGATTGAGTTATCTTTGCAAGTCTCTTCGAATTATCGGTTTGGTTTGGCCTACTAGATTGATCTTTCTTGCCATGGGAGAAGTGCTTAGCTTTGGGTTCAATCTTGTGGTGTTCTTACCCAGTGACATAAAGGGTTGCAAGACACGTATTGTATTGTTGCCATCAAGGATAACAAGATGGGGTTTATATCATATTGCATGAGTTTATCCCTCTACATCCTGTCATCTTGCTTAATGCGTTGCTCTCTTCTTATGAACTTAATACTCTAGATGCATGCTGGATAGCGGTCGATGTGTGGAGTAATAGTAGTAGATGCAGGCAGGAGTCGGTCTACTTGTTATGGACGTGATGCCTATATACATGATCATGCCTAGATAACGACATAATTATTCACTTTTCTATCAATTGCTCGACAGTAATTTGTTCACCCACCGTAATACTTATGCAATCTCGAGAGAAGCCTCTAGTGAAACCTATGGCCCCCGGGTCTATCTCTTATCATATTTGCTTTCAATCTACTTTTATTTGCATCTTTACTTTTTTGCATCTATATTATAAAATACCAAAAATATATTTATCTTATCATACTATCTCTATCAGATCTCACTTTCGCAAGTGGCCGTGAAGGGATTGACAACCCCTTTATTGCGTTGGTTGCGAGTTCTCAGTTTGTTTGTGTAGGCGCGTGGGACTTCGGAGGAGCCTCCTACTGGATTGATACCTTGGTTCTCAAAACTGAGGGAAATACTTACGCTACACTTGCTGCATCACCCTCTCCTCTTCGAGGAAAACCAACGCTAGCTCAAGACTTAGCACGGGCTAGCTTGTGGGGGGATGTGGCGTAGAGGTTGGAGTAACAAAGACACCCAAACACTCATAAATGATCGTACGTGGGGTGAATGCCATGAAGCATATAGTATGGTGTGTGATCGTGAATGGCACGTGAAGGGCGACGGTTGAGTAGATATGTGGCCGTGTGCAAGGCTTCAGCCCAAAAGGGAGGTGTGAGGTTGGCTTAGACAAGGAGAGTGCGGATGATATCGTTTGTTGTGCGAAGAAGATGTTCACCCTTGCCATTCTGTGGTGAGGTGTGAGGGCACGAGAATCGGTAGGCAATGCCGTTAGCGGAGAAGAAGGCACGGAGTGTGGATTTGATAAACTCACCACCATTGTCGCATTGTAAGGCTTTAATGATCACATTGTATTGAGTACGAACGTAAGAGAAAAAGTGTTGGAGAGTAAGGGATGTGTCCGACTTGTTGTGAAGAGGAAATGATCATGAGAAGCGAGTGTAATCATCAAGCATAATCAAGTAATATTGATAACCGGAAAAGCTTACAACGGTGTTGGTCCATAAATCACAATGGATTAAATCAAATGGAGCAAATGTGCGACTATGGGAAGTAGGGAAAGGTAGGCGCGGCTGCCGTCCAAGTTGGCAAGCATTACATGGTGCATGCGCAATCTTATTACAAGAGGGAAGAAAATCATGGGCTGCTAGTGAAGAAGTAACTTGAGGGCTGGGGTGGCCAAGCCGGTGATGCCATACGTCGCCATTGGTGGTGGTGGTGGAGAAGGTGGTACTCCAAGGCCTGTTATTGCTGAAGAAGGGATAGAGGTCGCCGGAGCTAGCAGAAATCATGATTACCCTCCTGGTGCGAAGATCTTTCACAACAAAGCCAAGAGGGAAAAATTCAATAGAGCATAAATTATCTTTGGTGAACTGGCGAACGAAAATGAGACTAGTGACTACATGGGGAGAAAAGAGAACGTCACGTAGATGGAAATTGTGAGGGGGTAAGGTGGCCGAGCTAGTGGCTTGAATGGGAATATGTTTGCCATTGCCAACAACAATACTAGTGAAATGAGGCTTTAAAGAAGGATTCGAAAGGTCGAGGTTACCAGGGTTGCCGATGACGTGGGAGGAGGCGCCGCTGTCGAGGTACCACTCGTGCGGAGCGGAGCCGTTGTTGGAGAAGCCGTTGGCCCTGTAGGCGGCCTGGAGCATGGCAAGGTGATCCCAGGAGGGTGGTGCAGGCGGCGTCGGCGCGTGGTAGCCGGAGAGCTGCATCGGATACGCCTGCGCATGGGACCCAGGCCGCGGGTCGAGCACGCCGGCGGCGTTGGGAGGGACCCAGCCAGGACGCGGGTTCGGGAGTGCCATCTCGTAGGGCGCGAAGAACCCCATGTAGGGATTGTAGGACATTGGCAGGACGTTGCCACGACCGCACCTGCGCCCACGGTCGTGTCCACCGCGGTCGCCACCATCGGCGAGGTTGCCAGAGTCGCAGCTGGCCGGAGAGGCGGGGCCCCGATCATTGGAGCGATCGACGCGGTCGACGTGGCGAGGATCGGAGCCGTCGGATCTAGAAGAGCTGTTGGAGGGGCCGCCGCCCCCGGTGATGGCGAGAATCGTGGCCGGCTCATCAGCCGCGCGCTGGGCGAGATTCTCCTCGGCGAGCTTTAGGCGAGAGAACACCGTCTCGGACGGCGGCAGAGGAACCGTGTCCCCGAGCACGACGCAGATGGTGTCGAGGCGCTTGTCGATGCCGTGAAGAAACTAAGCGGTGAGATCCACCTCAGTGCCGGTGTGCTCGATGTCGGCCAGGCCGGCGGTGAGAAGCTTCATGCGGCGGGCATACTCAGCGACGGAGATACCCCCCTGCTTGAGGTTGCGGTATTGCGTGTTCAACATCATGTACCGTGTTGCGCGATTCGCCAGGAAGTAGTCGCGAATGCGGTGCCAGAGATCGTAGGTGCTGGTGGCCCCGACGACGTGATCAACGAGGTTGGCGGCTAGGGTGTAGTAGATCCAAAGCACAAGGTGGGCATCAAGCTCGCGCTGGAAGGCGGTGGCGTTGGGGGGAAGGGGCTGCTCGATGATTTGGGTGATGCCATAGCGGATCAGAACGAGGAGGAAGAAGGACTTCCACTTGTGGTAGTTGTAATCGTCGGGGTTGAGAAGAAACTTGATGTGGTTCTGGATGCTATTGCGGAAAATGGGGTGGGGGAGGAAGCGACGGCGAAGGAGTGCGGGGGCACCATGGAGGGGGACAAGAGGGGGGCAAACTGAGATTCGAGCGACGGGGATGAGCCACTGTGGGAAGAGGGGGTGGTGCCGAAGATGAGGGGAGGAGAAGTGCCGACGGTGGTGCCGGCACCGGTGGACGAGTTGGAGAGAGTCCCCGGCGAGGTGGCCGAGCTGGTGGCCGGAGAAGTGGCGGAGGAGGTCGAGTGCTCGGCCATGGGAGGGTCACCTGGAGTGTGATACCAAGTAGAATGATCAATTGTCTCTTTGCATTCATTCACCCACACCGAGTACAAGATATACACACGCTGGAGTGGTTACAAGGAGCCCGATGGAAGTGGCACGCAGGCCTGGGCATGCTCCATGATCCTATAAACTAGGAGTACAAGTACGCATACATACACATGTACAAAACACGTTAACACCCTTTCTACTGCAGTACTTTTTACTTTTTTATCTATTACTATTTTGTTTATAGTAGTGGTACAATTTGTGCTCCGCCTGAAATATTTGGTTTGCAAGCGCACATGACAATGATCAACAACTGCAGTAGTACTGAAGCAGCACATCGTCGGTGGGAAAATGTTGGGATTGCGACGCGCATGGCTAATTGTCTGTCCAGTGTTGTTTCACGCTCAAGCTGAGCATCTAGTGCTATATCAACAGAGACAACCGATGAGAAAGATAATGATGGTCGTCTCTTTCTGAAAATGGCTATTCTTCCCCCATTTTGGGGGCCCGGCCACGTACTTCATTCCGGGCAAACAGGGCCCGTCTTGACCTTGATTAAGAGCCTCGAGCAAGTGTGGAGCCATCATTGATACTACATAAAACCTACCTCGAGTCAATTACACCACCGGTATTTGAACTTGGCGCGAAAAATCACTTTAGTGCTAAAATTTGTGATGTACATTGAATCGATGCAACAACCTGACTTTCTTGTGCAAATACAGTGCAAAACACAATTGAATACGCCCACATGGCTGACTAGGCGTGACAGGGTGGCATGGGTCCATTGTCAGGACGCAAGATGTAGGGCGTGTGCTAAGGATGTCAATGGGTAGGGTATGGGGCGGGTAGAGCAATACCATACCCATACTCGTGTAGTCAATGGATACAAAATTCTACCCATACCCGTACCCATGGGTATGAACCTTTACCCGTACCCATACCCGACGGCTAGCCATACCCATTGGGTACCCAACGGGTAGATCAAACCGTACACAAGTTATTCGCAATTTTACTTTCATCTATAGCACATTTGACAAAAAAATATTGATCTCAACTCGATAATAGTTAGATGAGTACATGATAATTATCTCAATTCAAATTGCAAATTAGTGACAACTTTAACATAGGTTCATAAGCTCATGACATAAATTTAACATAGCTACACTTGCGAATCACGGGTAAAATTCACATGTTAGTATAAATGGGTTGGGTATGGGTATATCCATGGGTAAAAGGCTATACCCATCGGATATCCACTTTGGTGCCCAGGCTCATCTGCTCCCGCTCAGAAAAAAAATCAAAATAAATACTAAAATAATTCAAAAAATTCCAAAAAATTTTGGGCGGTAAATAATTTGACGCGTGAGGTCCGCTCCAAAATTCAACTTATTTGGACATCTGAGTAGCTCTCGGCAAAAAAGACAAATCGGGTCAAAACAGTGCGTGAACAGTAAAAAATTTTACAGACCCTGATTTTGTATTTTTTGCCGAGATCTGCTCAGATGCTCAAATGAGTTGAATTTTGGTATCTACCACCCAAAAAAATGTGGAATTTTTAAAAAAATTCTAGTATTTGTTTTTTTTTTGAGCGTGGGTGCAGATGAGCTTGGGAGCCAAAACTCCGCGTCCTACATCCATACCCTACCCATGACTTAACGGGTAGGGTATGTGTACTACCCATGGGTATAAAATTGTGCCCATACCCTACCCATGCGGGTACGGTTTCCGCGGGTACCCATACCCATGGGTAAAATTGCCATACTTAGCGTGTGCCGTGTTAATTTGCGAAAATACCCTTGGAATTGTTTTTCACAACAAAGCCCCAGCGAGCTGGGTCCCCCCAGTCAGTAGTACAAAGTGTAAATAATCACAAAAAATAGTCTTGCTCCGTCTAAACATGAGAACTGCAGCGTGCACACTCAAGGTACTAGCCACTACAGCCACAACATTTTCCTCGGACATATTGGATAGCTAGCCTAAATATCTTATAACAATGATGCTCACTGGGCATGGACTGTAGTTAGTGCGGCTCATTTCTTACGCGGTAATTGTTTTCAAGATATTTGCAAAATACATGTAGTAGGTAATAAAATAATGTTCAAATATTACTATGCTATAAATATTATACACGAAAATTTATGGTTAGTAAATAAAAGCATTCAAAATGTTTAATGAATACGCACATTTTTGTATACTCGTGGTTCATACTTAAATTATACAAAATATTGAATACAAACATTTACTAAATATTTATGACCATCAACTTCTGTATAGTTTTCACTTGTGACCTATATGATTTTTTTACATAACTTAAGTATTTTTTTGGGAAAAACTTTCAATCTATTCATCTTCAATCATGGTAGTACAACGAAAACTAGAAATAATAAAAATTACATTCAGATCCGTAGACCACCTAGCGACGATTACAAGCACTGAAGCGAGTCGAAGGCGCGCCGCTGTCATCGCCCCTCCCTCGCCGGAGCCGGGCAAACCTTGTTGTAGTAGACAGTCAGGAAGTCGTCGTGCTAAGGCCCCATAGAACCAACGCACCAGAACAGCAACCGCCGCGGATGAAGAGTGTAGATCAAAAGGATCCAACTGAAAACACACGAACGAAGACGAACGACGAATAGATCCGAGCAAATCCACCAAAGACAGATCCGCCGGAGACACAACTCTACATGCCCACCGACGATGCAAGACGCATCACCGGAACAGGGGCTAGGCGGAGAGACCTTTATTTCATCTTCAGGGAGCCGCCACCGTCTCGCCTTCCTGAGCAGGACATAAACCCTAACAAAGCTCGAAAAAAGATCTAAAAACGGAGCCCTCCCACCGGCAAGGGCCGAGATCCACTCCGCCTCCATGGCCATACGGCCACCGGAGACGGGATGGACCGGCGCCGGCGCCGGTGGGAATCAGAAAGCTAGGGTTCTTGGAGGCGGCGGCTAGGTGTGCGTCACGTAGCTTCCTCCTTACTCGTTACATAACTTAAGTATTAACACTATTGAATATTCATATCAACATTTTATTTTCTACATTATGAATATTTTTTATTATACAAACATTATTTTAAATGGCATACCTACGAGTTATAAAATTATGTGTATAATTGTTTAAACATTTCTATAATTGAAAAATAATGTTTATGAATTATAATTTAAGAAATATTAATATTCGTTAATTATACAAACATTTTTTATAATTCATAAACTAAGTACAAGAATATTTCAAAATAATACGTGACAATTTTAAGTAAGTTATTTCATTGTTATGTATATAATATTTATAACACGCCGATATAACACCTGTATATATTTTTCTATTTGTGTGTTAATACATGCTTTTTTTAGAAAACACACAATCTTTATTAAAACAACTTCTTGAACCAACATAATTATTTTCTAAAGGATGACTAGTTTTAGTAAAACTATGACTTTTTTACTTATATAAGCATTTATTTGAATATATACAAACTTGTTTAAATGACTTATACAAATATTTGTACATTTCTTAATTTAATTATATGTATAATATAAAATTAATAATTGAGTATTTTATGTAATTACATGGAAAATTTCTAATTGGAGTGGAAGGATCGGTTACAGGTCTTTATATATGGTTGCCAGTTCGAGTTCCTAAGCCATCTTTTTTAACTTGTACGTATCAAAAATCTTAATTTACATTCTTTAAGGAAAATTGTATAAAAGATATGTATTCATATGAGACAACAAATACCCAAGGTTGTGGCTAGTTGTGCACGCCCTGTACCGACAGGTCCTCGGATTGAGTCCGCAGTTGACCAATTTTTTTTTGTCATATAATGTACATAGGATGCTGAGACAACTAATTATTTTTACCCATGTCGCTGGCTTTTTTGTGAGTAGAAAAATGTTGAGGGTGTTTTTGCAAAGAAGCGGGCCAAAAGTCTTCAACTTGGGTCGCTGACAGTGGACCCATGCGACGCTGTCACGCCTAGTCAGCCCCGTGGGCGTATTCAATTGCATTTTGCACCGTATTTGCACGCATAAGTCAAGTTGTTGCACCGGTTCAATGTACACCGCAAGTTTTAGCACTAAAGTGAGTTTTCACACCAAGTTCAAGCATCGGTGGTGTAATTGACTCTATTTTTTTACACTACTAGTAGTCTACTTTGCATGCCCCCTTAAGAAAAAGAAAAGGGAAGAAAAAAACTATAGTCTACTTTGCAGACCGGAATTAGGGGCTGATCGTTAAAGTTCAAAGGCTGGATCGATCAGGGTTGTTTCATTAAACACGCGAGGACATAAATAAAGGACTAATCATAGTACAACTATTGCAGTCTTTAATCATTAATCATTGCGTTTGATCTCCCATCAACGATCACGCTTATCCATCAGGCCGTCTCACTCTTCCTGGCAGCTTCACCCACCCTCCCGAAAACGTTTGCGCATTATCTATCTCCTCCCGTCGCATCGTCATCATCATCGTCATCCTGACGCATTCTGGATTGCAATCCATTTTACTAGCAGACACTAACAGGAATTTGGTGAATTATTGATTCTACACTGTCAGACAAGATCAGTTCGGCTGCCAAGAGGGAGATAATTAGGAGCGCAAGAGACTAACACGCACCTCCTTTTTTCTAATTCAACCTGGGCATGTTGATCGATCGAGTCTTTGATGATGTGCCCTGACCTCGCGCCGCACACATCAAGAAGTCTGATGGCCTCACCAAGCCACTCGCCGCTAGCCATGAGCACGAGCCGATCTAGCATACCCTCAGCGTGCCCTACATGGGCACGCTGTAGAATCCATCACCGTCTTCTTTCGCACTTCCTTCTTCAAAAGCAATCAATGCATTATTCTTGCCAGACCCTTGTGTCGTTGACGTCGTCACGACACCGGACAACGCCAGCCTCCTGCGTGCGACCATCAAACGGTATCCAGTGCCGAGACCCCTGCCGCACCTTCCGCCAAGACTTGTCGTCATCGATACTGTAGATGGCACGCCGCTCCACCTTGGTCACCGCACGAGAAGCGTACGAAGACATGTGCCCAGCCACCAAGCCAAACACTTGTCCCTCTAGTCGATATACAACTCCAAAGATGATGCCCCCATGGGGCTGACGACGGGGAACCTCACCATCATACCATCCGGAAAGCCCGAATCTGGGGGTTCCCCCGGGGCATACAGGGAACATGAATTGCCTCACAACGCCTCCAGTGAGGTAACGACGCCCGCGGGCGTCACTGTTGACGGTTCTGGTTGAGGCAGAACCAAGTTTTCTTTGGCAAATTCGCGTCCATCCCTGGTTGGACCATCAGATTGACGTCCTCCACCATCCAACACGCCATTGGGTGACATCTGCTGTCAGGAAACCACATGACCGGAGCCGCACCACCGCCCGGAATCGCCTCCCTGCAGGGTGAGCCATTGAAGGCCGAGGGTCCTCACCGCCAATGCCGGACGACACACTCGCTCAGGAAATCCACGGTGATCTCCACCGCAACCGCATCCCGGAGCCACGACAGAGGAAGGCCGCGTCGCCGCCATGCATCATCCCTCGCTTCGGCTTTGCCCCGCGGAGCTCAGGCGGCAGCGAGGAGTGGGGCGGCGGCAGCGAGAAGCCATAGATTGGATCGGGGGGAGGGGGTCGAGGAGAGGGGCGGCGGTGGTTCCTCTAATTTTCGATCGAGAGGGAGGAGAGGGACTCTTGATGCTTCCGTCAGCACTCCCTTAGGTGTGTCCGTGGTTCCTGTTGCTGGTAATGTTGGCCACACTGCAGACTGCACTGCCTCTTGTTGAACTGGCCAACAACACCTTTGTACCATCCCGATCCAAATGGAAGGTGTACAATCTGTGCTCCGCCTAAAATACTAGCTTTGCAAGCGCACACGACCATGATTAGCACCGCACACGGCACCACGTGAAACGCTCGCTGATCTACAGCTCAGCGGCCGGGGCAGAACAGAAGCCGCACCAAATATTCAATATATTCGGATTGCGACGCACATGGCTAATTGTCTGTCTGTCCAGTATTTATTCACGCTCAACACGATGAGGGAGAAAGATGATTTTTAATAAAGGAGAGAGAAAGATGATGGTCGTCTCTTTCTGAAAACTGGTTATTCTTCCCCTTTTGGGTTCCGGCCATGGAATTGATTTCGTGCAAGCAGGGCACGTCTTGAACAGCGTATGGTTGTGTTGCGTCCATTTCATTATTGTTCCGCTGCCACTTTATATGAACAGCGTATCATGACCTTTGGTTAGAGCCTCGAGCAAATGCGAAGTCATTGTTGGATCGCAAAAACCATCTCTTTTTACACTACTTTGTCAAGGTTTAAGCAACAACAAAAAGTCTACTTTTGCTCCCTCAAAAATGAAAACTAGCCTACTTTGCCCATGATTGTTTCATTATAAACATGTGGGAGACATGAAGGACAAATTACACAACTATTGCAGTGCTTAATCATCACTGTAGGTCTCCCATCAACAGTCAAGCTCACTTTTCCGGCAAAAAACAATAACAATAATCAAGCCCTCCTGAAAACGTTGGGCATTAGTATGTAATGCAAATCCTGATGCATTGTGAATCACAATCATTTGATCAAATCAGGGATTTGGTGAATCATTGCTACTATGCATGGGATCTGTATGGCTGCCAAGAGGATGATAATTAACAGAACAAAACAGACAGCACACACCTCCTTCCTTTTTAATTCATCAATCATGGCTATTTTTTTTAATAATACATTTTTTAAATAAATTTGAGAAATATTACGCCGTCTACATTTATTTCAAAAATAATACGACGTCGGCGTTGGAGAAGCCGATTGGCTTCTGTAGGCCAGCGGTAAGCCGAGTAGAGCCCAATCGGCCGCCGGTAAGCCTAGTAGGCCCAATCGGCCACCAATAAGCCGATTAGTGCCTTGTGCATGCAGTTGGCCTCCGCGAAGCCGATAAGTGCATGAGCTGATTTGCTAGCTAGCTAGTTTCCTGTGCGTGTGTGCATGCAGTTGTTGTATACCAATCGATGAGAGGGCTAGCTTTTACACTAGGAATACGTTTTGCCGTATACGCTTGACCGGCCAGAAAGTACTCGGCTGTAGCTTGTACGTGCGTAGTCGTCGGAAAGTACTCTACAGCTGCGGCGCTAAGGTCGGGCCTGTGCCAATTGTTAGCGCAGGTCCCTTTGACGTTGAGTACTTTCCGACGACGGCGACGAACGACAACAACGGCCGCGACGAACAAAGCAAAGCTGACTCATTACCGACCACCTTCAAGTGTAAAAGCTAGCCCTCGAGCTAGCAATCAATTTATCCGAGGACATGAGCTAGTACTTACTAGTACTTCTGGCTAGAACAATCTTCACAAGACACGTATGTAGACAACATCTGGTCGATCGTTGCTTTCCGGCTGGTCGAGCGTATACGGCAAAATGTCCACGTATACCATAAGCACCCTAGCTGCCCGGTGGATCGATTGGGCAGAGGCTAGCTAGCTAGCTTATCAAATGGGATTAGCATAACTCACGCTACGTATGATGCATGGCCATGCACCTATCGGCTTCCTGTAAGCCGATTAGTTCCAATCGGTTTCCAGTAAGCCAACTGGACCCAGTAAGCTGATTGAAACCTAATCGGCTACCTCGTGGCCGACTGGCCCCAGTCGGCTTACAACAAGCCGACGCTGTATTGTTTATGTAATTTCTCAAGACAGTGTATTATTTTTCAAATTTTATAAAAAAATGTATTATTTAAAAAAAAATAGCCATGCCCGTGGGCATGTTGGTTGATCCAGTGAGGACCAAGAGCTTCAGGTCTGGTGGTTGCTCAGTCTCACTGGTAAACATGAAAAACGACAAAACAAGCCCTTTTATAAAGTTCAACACAAAATAAACCCGATTTGATTTTTTTTTCACAAAGTGACCTTTTGCCTGACGGCCGAGCCCAGGGTATCATACTATTATCATATTCACCATTATCAATACTTCTTACATATTCACTTTTCGGATCCCCACCATTATCAATACTTCTTACATATTCGCAATATTCAGATTGCTTTTATCATATTCTTGCTTGTTCTTCGATTGCTTGCAGGAATAGACCTTCGTGGTCAGGTTGATCGTGCTCCGGCGTGGTCAATAACCTTTCGGAGTTGGTTTAGCGATTGCTAAGGCGCAACGTCGTTGCATGTTTGTAGTCGGATCGTCAAAGTCGTCTCCATCAAATCGATAGTTATCATCTCATCGAAAGATCGGGACACCCCCGCCTCTATCAAGTGGTATCAGTTTTCAGGTTGCTCGGTGAGAATTTCCAGTCATCCCTAGATTAGATTTATTTTCTTACCTATTGTCCAAGAAAAAACCACAAAAAAAGTTAGATCTATTCATCATTTGTCCTAGCCAGTCTGAGCCTTTGCAATTTTCGTTTCATTGTTTGCATTATTGAATTATCGGTTACATCGTCGTGTCGAGTTGCTGGTCTTAGTGTCTAGTTCCTGGGAGCATGACGCCACGGCCTGGGGCGCCATACTCAATGGCACGACGCCCCAGACTAGAGCGCCATGCCCCTTTGCATGCTACCATTTACCTTGCATACATAAGCTGATCGTGGTGCCGCGCAAGAGCTTAGTTTCTTTCAATCTCATGTACTCCTTCCGTTCCAAAATTAATGACCCATCTTGATTATAAGTCCATCATATGTATGAAGTCCATCCATCAATGGCTAGCTAGGTAGCTACCGATGCGTTGATTCCTTACCAAATGTGCCGCACCAATCGATGCTATTACATGATTAAGTAGTTATATAGCGGGTATTCATATATGTATACGTCGCACTTGCCGGCCGGACCGTAGATATTTGTATACGTACATATATGGTGTTTGTATACTTGCAGGTACTCGGTCGGCCTCCGAGGGGGACTCGCAGCCCCTGCCACGCCCCGGGCCGAGATCCGAGGTTCACCGCATCAGCCCCAAGGCGCCCTGGGAGTCCGTGCATGGCCGCAAGCGCCCTCGCCGCCGCTCCCCTCGTCGCCGCCGGGCGGATCCAGCCCCTCTGCGGCGCTCCCCTCCCGCGGCTGCGCCCGGCGAGTGCCCGCGCTGCTACAGCACCGGCCACCCCCGCTCGGAGTGCCGTCAGGCCATCTGTTGCCGCCGCTGTAGGTTCCCGGGACACGTTGCACGCGACTGCCCTAACCCGCGCTCTTCGACCCCCTCTACCGAGCCGCCATCCAAGCGTCGCTGCGGCTCCCCTCCGCGGCCTTGCCTTCCCCCAGCTTCGTCCTCTCCCTCGAGCCTGGGCGCGAGTGTCACCGGCCCAAGCCACCCCGCGCTTTCCGGGTGTGGGGGCCGGTCCTCGCCCGCCTCAGCTTCGCCGTCGCGCTCTTCTCAGAGCAACTCCTCCAACACTTTGAGCAAGACGCCCGTCGTGCTCTCCGGCCACCCTGCCCTCCGCCCCGCGACTGCCGTGTGCTACCTGCCGCGCACGGCCAGGCTGGTCGCCACCGAGATGGAGCTGCGGGAGCGCGCCCTCACGGCCACCGTCGCTGGCAACCGCTCGGGCATTGGTCACGAGGAGGTCGCTGAGCTGCTGCGCGAGAGATTCCGTCTTGCCGACGACGAGTTCTCCGTCTACAGCCACGGCCATGACGAGTTCCTCCTCAAGTTCTCCTCGACCGAGGCCCGCGCCAGGGTGGCCCTGCGCCGGTGCGCTCGCTGCGCTTCAGACTCATCATCCACCCATGGAGTCACTCGGCCGGCTGCGAGTCGGTGCAGCTGCGCTTTCGGGTGGAGGTCGAGCTTGCCGGCCTCCCTGACCAGGCGTGGCACTGTTCCTCCGTCGAGTCCATGCTCTCCCCATTTCTCGAGATCAAGAACCTCCTCCCCTCCACCCGCGACGGCAGTGACATGTCCAGGTTCAGGTTCTCGGCATGGACTGCGAACCCCGACGCCGCCACCGCGCTGCCGACACAACGCCGTCCCACTGGATTTCACGCCTCGACGCAGTGGACGTATTGCCAAGGCTGATCGCGGACTCGACTCTGAGATGAAGGCAAAACGAGTGCTTCTACGCCGTCTCGGCCTGCTGCAGCAAGATGAGCCAATTTCTGACTCCATACTTGAGAAATACGAACGCATGTTTGATCGCCCTCTGGCCGCCGACACGATCGCCGCGCTCGCGGACTACCATGGGTGGGAGGTGCCGGCCAACCCCTCCAACTCACTGCACGCTCCACCTGTGCTCATCATCAAGGACTAACTCTTGTTGCTACCCCCCCCCCCCCCCCCCCATCGAGACATCATTAGTTTTCCAATGGAGCACAACCAAAGGGTTATATTTTGGAACATGCGGGGTGTCAACTGCCCAGCTAAGCGTAGCGCTGTACGCTCCGTCATCCGCTCGGCCAATCCGTGTATCGTGTGCCTTCAGGAAACAAAGATCGCTGTCATCTCGTCGTACCTTGTGCGCGATACGCTGGGCGCCCCATTTGCCGACTACTTCTTCCTCCCGGCCACGGAGACACGGGGCGGCATCCTCCTTGCATGGCAGAATGACATTGTCTCCCTCTCTCATCCTACCATCGCCGACCACTTCATCAACGCGCTGGTGACACCACGCGACGGCAGCCCACATTGGTGGGTGACGGGGGTTTACGGGCCCCAAGAGGAGCCGAACAAGATTGCCTTCCTCTCTGACCTACATGACACGAGATCTTGTTTCGCCGGGCCTTGACTTGTTGGGGGCGACTTCAACATGATCGCGTGCGCCGAGGACAAGAACAACGGGAACCTGCACCGGGCTACCATGCGCCACTTTAGAACCTTCATCGCCGACGAGGAGCTCCAGGATATCTACCTACACGGCCGACGCTACACCTGGTCGAACGAGCGCGAGGCACCGACCCATGAGCGCATTGACCGCGTCCTCTGCACTGTCGGGTGGGCGACCGAACACCCTAGCTGCATGCTGCGCTGCTTGTCATCCGCAGCATCTGATCACGCGCCACTCATCATCGTATCCCTCCCGCGCTCCTGCAAACCAAGGCGATTCCATTTTGAACGGTTCTGGCCCTCGCTCTCGGGCTACCACGAGGTGGTCGCGCAGGCTTGGAACTCTACACCCCATGAGACTGTTGGGGAACGATGCAGAAAACAAAAAATTTCCTACGGTTTCACCAAGATCCATCTATGAGTTCATCTAGCAACGAGTCATTAGATGCATCTACGTACCTTGTAGATCGTGAGCGGAAGCGTTCAAAGAACGGGGATGATGTAGTTGAACACGACGTGATCCAAATCACCGGAGATCCTAGCACCGAACGGACAGCACCTCCGTGTTCAACACACGTACGGAACAGCCACGTCTCCTCCTTCTTGATCCAGCAAGGGGGGGAGGAGAGGTTGAGGGAGATGGCACCAGCAGCAGCACGACGGCGTGGTGTTGATGGAGCTGCAGTACTCCGGCAGAGCTTCGCTAAGCACTATGGAGGAGGAGGAGGTGTTGGAGAGGGAGAAGGAGGCAACAAAAGGCCAAGGTCTCAAGGTGTGAAGTCCCTCCTCTCCCCCACTATATATAGGAGGGCCAAGGGGGGTGGCCAGCCCTAGGAGATCCAATCTCCTAGGGGGGCAGCGGCCAAGGGGGGTTTCCCTCCCCCCCAAGGCACCTAGGAGGTGCCTTCCCCTCCTAGGACTCTTCCCCCTTCAAACCCTAGGCGCATGGGCCCCTTGGGGCTGGTGCCCTTGGCCCATGTAGGCCAAGGCGCACCCCCTACAGCCCATGTGGCCCCCCGGGGCAGGTGGCCCCACCCGGTGGGCCCCCGGGACCCTTCCGGTGGTCCCGGTACAATACCGATAACCCCGAAACTTGTCCCGATGGCCGAAACAGGACTTCCTATATATAAATCTTTACCTCCGGACCATTCCGGAACTCCTCGTGACGTCCGGGATCTCATCCGGGACTCCGAACAACATTCGGGTTACTGCATATACATATCCCTACAACCCTAGCGTCACCGAACCTTAAGTGTGTAGACCCTACGGGTTCGTGAGACATGTAGACATGACCGAGATCGCTCTCCAGTCAATAACCAACAGCGGGATATGGATACCCATGTTGGCTCCCACATGCTCCACGATGATCTCATCGGATGAACCACGATGTCGAGGATTTAATCAACCCCGTATGCAATTCCCTTTGTCAATCGATATGTTACTTGCCCGAGATTCGATCGTCGGTATCCCAATACCTCGTTCAATCTCGTTACCGGCAAGTCACTTTACTCGTACCGTAATGCATGATCCCGTGACCAAACACTTGGTCACTTTGAGCTCATAATGATGATGCATTACCGAGTGGGCCCAGTGATACCTCTCCGTCATACGGAGTGACAAATCCCAGTCTCGATCCGTGTCAACCCAACAGACACTTTCGGAGATACCTGTAATGCACCTTTATAGTCACCCAGTTACGTTGTGACGTTTGATACACCCAAAGCACTCCTACGGTATCCGGGAGTTACACGATCTCATGGTCAAAGGAAAAGATACTTGACATTAGAAAAGCTCTAGCAAACGAACTACACGATCTCACGCTATGCTTAAGATTGGGTCTTGTCCATCACATCATTATCCTAATGATGTGATCCCGTTATCAATGACATCCAATGTCCATAGCCAGGAAACCATGACTATCTGTTGATCAACGAGCTAGTCAACTAGAGGCTTACTAGGGACATGTTGGTGTCTGTTATTCACACATGTATTACGATTTCCGGATAATACAATTATAGCATGAATAAAGACAATTATCATGAACAAATAAATATAATAATAATGCTTTTATTATTGCCTCTAGGGCATATTTCCAACAGTCTCCCACTTGCACTAGAGTCAATAATCTAGTTACATTGTGATGAATCGAACACCCATGGAATTCTGGTGTTGATCATGTTTTGCTCTAGGGAGAGGTTTAGTCAACGGATCCGCTACATTCAGGTCCGTATGTACTTTACAAATCTCTATGTCTCCATCTTGAACATTTTCACGAATGGAGTTGAAGCGGCGCTTGATGTGCCTTGTCTTCTTGTGAAACCTGGGCTCCTTAGCAAGTGCAATAGCTCCAGTGTTGTCACAGAAGAGCTTGATCGGCCCCGACGCATTGGGTATGACTCCTAGGTCGGTGATGAACTCCTTCACCCACATTGCTTCATGTGCTGCCTCCGAGGCTGCCATGTACTCCGCTTCACATGTAGATCCCGCCATGACGCTCTGCTTGCAACTGCACCAGCTTACTGCCCCACCATTCAAAATATACACGTATCCGGTCTGTGACTTAGAGTCATCCAGATCTGTGTCGAAGCTAGCGTCGACGTAACCCTTTACGACGAGCTCTTCGTCACCTCCATAAACGAGAAACATTTCCTTAGTCCTTTTCAGGTACTTCAGGATATTCTTGACCGCTGTCCAGTGTTCCTTGCCGGGATTACTTTGGTACCTTCCTACCAAACTTACGGCAAGGTTTACATCAGGTCTGGTACACAGCATGGCATACATAATAGAACCTATGGCTGAGGCATAGGGGATGACACACATCTCTTCTATATCTTCTGCCGTGGTCGGACATTGAGCTGAGCTCAATTTCACACCTTGTAAAACAGGCAAGAACCCTTTCTTGGACTGATCCATTTTGAACTTCTTCAAAATCTTATCAAGATATGTGCTTTGTGAAAGACCTATGAGGCATCTCGATCTATCCCTATAGATCTTGATGCCTAATATATAAGCAGCTTCTCCAAGGTCCTTCATTGAAAAACTTTTATTCAAGTAGGCCTTAATGCTATCCAAGAGTTCTATATCATTTCCCATCAAAAGTATGTCATCTACATATAATATGAGAAATGCTACAGAGCTCCCACTCACTTTCTTGTAAACGCAGGCTTCTCCATAAGTCTGCGTAAACCCAAATGCTTTGATCATCTCATCAAAACGAATGTTCCAACTCCGAGATGCTTGCACCAGCCCATAAATCGAGCGTTGGAGCTTGCACACCTTGTCAGCATTCTTAGGATCGACAAAACCTTCCGGCTGCATCATATACAATTCTTCCTTAAGGAAACCATTAAGGAATGCCGTTTTGACGTCCATTTGCCAAATTTCATAATCATAAAATGCGGCAATTGCTAACATGATTCGGACGGACTTTAGCTTCACTACCGGTGAGAAAGTCTCATCGTAGTCAACCCCTTGAACTGTTGGAAATATGCCCTAGAGGCAATAATAAAAGGATTATTATATTTCAATGTTCATGATAATTGTCTTTTGTTCATGCTATAACTGTATTATCCGGAAATCGTAATACACGTGTGAACACTTAGACCCAATGAGTCCCTAGTGAGCCTCTAGTTGACTAGCTCGTTATGATCAATAGATAGTCATGGTTTCCTGACTATGGACATAGGATGTCGTTGATAACGGGATCACATCATTAGGAGAATGATGTGATGGACAAGACCCAATCATAAGCATAGCATAAAAGATCGTATAGTTCGTTTGCTAGAAGCTTTGCCAATGTCAAGTATCTATTCCTTCGACCATGAGATCGTGTAACTCCCGGTTACCGTAGGAGTGCCTTGGGTGTATCAAACGTCACAACGTAACTGGGTGACTATAAAGGTGCATTACAGGTATCTCCGAAAGTATCTGTTGGGTTGACACGGATCGAGACTGGGATTTGTCACTCCGTATGACGGAGAGGTATCTCTGGGCCCACTCGGTAATGCATCATCATAATGAGCTCAATGTGACCAAGGTGTTGGCCACGGGATCATGCATTATGGTACGAGTAAAGTGACTTGCCGGGTAACGAGACTGAACAAGGTATTGGGATACCGACGATCGAGTCTCGGGCAAGTAACGTACCGATTGACAAAGGGAATTGTATACAGGGTTTGATCGAATCCTCGACATCGTGGTTCAACCGATGAAATCATCGAGGAGCATGTGGGAGCCAACATGGATATCCAGACCCCGCTGTTGGTTATTGCCCGAGAGTCGTCTCGGTCATGTCTGCGTGTCTCCCGAACCCGTAGGGTCTACACACTTAAGGTTCGGTGACGCTAGGGTTAGTAGGAAGTCAAGTATGTGACCACCGAATGTTGTTCGGAGTCCCGGATGAGATCCCGGACGTCACGAGGAGTTCCGGAATGGTCCGGAGGTAAAGATTTATATATGGGAAGTCCTGTTTCGGGCATCGGGACAAGTTTCGGGGTTATCGGTATTGTACCGGGACCACCGGAGGGGTCCCGGGGGCCCACCGGGTGGGGCCACCTGCCCCGGGGGGCCACATGGGCTGTAGGGGGTGCGCCTTGGCCTGCATGGGCCAAGGGCACCAGCCCCACAAAGGCCCATGCGCCTAGGGTTCAAGGGGGCAAGAGTCCTAGGAGGGGAAGGCACCTCCTAGGTGCCTTGGGGGGGAGGGAAACCCCCCTTTGGCCGCCGCCCCCTAGGAGATTGGATCTCCTAGGGCCGGCCACCCCCCCCTTGGCCCTCCTATATATAGTGGGGGAGAGGAGGGACTTCACACCTTTGAGTCCTTGGCCTTTGGTTGCCTCCTTCTCCCTCCCCAACACCTCTCCTCCTCCGTTGTGTGCTCGGCGAAGCCCTGTCGGAGTACTGCTTCTCCACCATCACCACGCCGTCGTGCTGCCGGTGGAGCTGTCTTCCTCAACCTCTCCTTCCCCCTTGCTGGATCAAGAAGGAGGAGACGTCGCTCGTCCCGTACGTGTGTTGAACACGGAGGTGCTGTCCGTTCAGCACTTGGCATCGGTGATCTGAATCACGTTCGAGTACGACTACATCATCACCTTGCAAGCTTCCGCACGCGATCTACAAGTGGTATGTAGATGCAAACTCTCTCCCATGACTCGTTGCTGAGATGAACTCATAGATGGATCTTGGTGAAGCCGTAGGAAAAATTTTAATTTTCTGCAACGTTCCTCAACATGAACTTGTCGATAACCCTTAGCGACAAGCCGAGCTTTATAGATGGTCACATTACCATCCGCGTCTGTCTTCCTCTTAAAGATCCATTTATTTTCTATGGCTTGCCGTTCAACAGGCAAGTCAGTCAAAGTCCATACTTCGTTTTCATACATGGATCCTATCTCGGATTTCATGGCTTCTAGCCATTTGTCGGAATCCGGGCCCGCCGTCGCTTCTTCATAGTTCGAAGGTTCACTATTGTCTAACAACATGATTTCCAAGACAGGGTTGCCGTACCACTCTGGTGCGGAACGTGTCCTTGTGGACCTTCGAATTTCAGTAGGAGCTTGATCAGAAGTATCTTGATCATCATCATTAACTTCCTCTCTAGCCGGTGCAGGCACCTCAGGAACATTTTCTTGAGTTGCGCCATTTTCCGGTTCAAGAGGTAATACTTGATCAAGCTCTACTTTCCTCCCACTTACTTCTTTCGAGAGAAACTCTTTCTCTAGAAAGGACCCATTCTTGGCAACAAAGATCTTGCCTTCGGATCTGAGGTAGAAGGTGTACCCAATAGTTTCTTTTGGGTATCCTATGAAGACGCATTTTTCCGATTAGGGTTCGAGCTTTTCAAGTTGAAGTTTCCTGACATAAGCATCGCATCCCCAAACTTTTAGAAATGACAGCTTAGGTTTCTTCCCAAACCATAATTCATACGGTGTCGTCTCAACGGATTTCGATGGTGCCCTATTTAAAGTGAATGCGGTAGTCTCTAAAGCATATCCCCAAAAAGATAGTGGTAAATTGGCAAGAGACATCATAGATCGCACCATATCTAATAGAGTGCGATTACGACGTTCGGACACACCATTACGCTGAGGTGTTCCAAGCGGCGTGAGTTGTGAAACTATTCCACATTTTCTTAAGTGTGTACCAAACTCGTGACTCAAGTATTCTCCTCCACGATCTGATCGTAGAAACTTGATTTTCCTGTCAAGTTGATTCTCAACTTCACTCTGAAATTCCTTGAACTTTTCAAAGGTCTCAGACTTGTGTTTCATTAAGTAGATATACCCATATCTACTCAAATCATCAGTGAGGGTGAGAACATAACGATAGCCACCGCGAGCCTCAACACTCATTGGACCGCACACATCAGTATGTATGATTTCCAATAAGTTGGTTGCTCGCTCCATTGTTCCTGAGAACGGAGTCTTGGTCATCTTACCCATGAGGCATGGTTCGCACGTGTCAAATGATTCGTAATCAAGAGACTCTACAAGTCCATTTGCATGGAGCTTCTTCATGCGTTTGACACATATGTGACCAAGGCGGCAGTGCCACAAGTATGTGGGACTATCATTATCAACTTTACATCTTTTGGTACTCACACTATGAATATGTGTAGCATTACGCTCGAGATTCATAAAGAATAAACCATTCACCGTCGGAGCATGACCATAAAACATATCTCTCATATAAATAGAACAACCATTATTCTCGGATTTAAATGAGTAGCCATCTCGAATTAAACGAGATTCTGATACAATGTTCATGCTCAAACTTGGCACTAAATAACAATTATTGAGGTTCAAAACTAATCCCGTAGGTAAATGTAGAGGTAGCGTGCCGACGGTGATCACATCGACCTTGGAACCATTCCCGACGCGCATCGTCACCTCGTCCTTTGCCAGTCTCCGTTTATTCCGCAGCTCCTACTGTGTGTTACAAGTATGAGCAACGGCACCGGTATCAAATACCCAGGAGTCACTATGATTACTGGTAAGGTACACATCAATTACATGTATATCAAATATACCTTTGGTTTTGCCGGCCTTCTTGTCCGCTAAGTATTTGGGGCAGTTCCGCTTCCAGTGACCACTTTCCTTGCAATAAAAGCACTCAGTCTCGGGCTTGGGTCCATTCTTTGGCTTCTTCCCGGCAGCTTGCTTGTTGGGCACGGCAACTACCTTGCCGTCCTTCTTGAAGTTCTTTTTACCCCTGCCCTTCTTGAACTTAGTGGTTTTATTGACCATCAACACTTGATGTTCCTTCTTGACTTCTACCTCTGCTGATTTCAGCATAGCAAATACTTCAGGAATGGTCTTCTCCATCCCCTGCATATTGAAGTTCATCACAAAGCTCTTGTAGCTTGGTGGAAGCGACTGGAGGATTCTGTCAATGACCGCATCATCCGGGAGATTAACTCCCAGCTGAGTCAAGCGGTTATGTAACCCAGACATAGTGAGTATGTGCTCACTGACAGAACTATTTTCCTCCATCTTACAGCTGAAGAATTTGTCGGAGACTTCATATCTCTCGACCCGGGCATGAGCTTGGAAAACCATTTTCAGCTCTTCGAACATCTCATATGCTCCATGTCTCTCAAAACGCTTTTGGAGCCCCGGCTCTAGGCTGTAAAGCATGCCGCACTGAACGAGGGAGTAGTCATCGGAACGTGCCTGCCAAGCGTTCATAACGTCTTGTTCTGCAGGGAGAACAGGTGCGTCACCCAGCGGTGCTTGTAGGACATAATCTTTCTTGGCAGCTATGAGGATGATCCTCAGGTTCCGGACCCAGTCCGTATAGTTGCTGCCATCGTCTTTCAGCTTAGTTTTCTCTAGGAACGCGTTGAAGTTGAGGACTACATTGGCCATTTGATCTACAAGACATATTGTAAAATATTTAGACTAAGTTCATGATAATTAAGTTCATCTAATCAAATTATAATGAACTCCCACTCAGATTTGACATCCCTTTGGTCATCTAAGTGTTACACGATCCGAGTCGACTAGGCCGTGTCCAATCATCACGTGAGACGGACTAGTCATCGCCGGCGAACATTCTCATGTTAATCGTATCTTCCATACGACTCGTGTTCGACCTTTCGGTCTCCGTGTTCCGAGGCCATGTCTGTACATGCTAGGCTCGTCAAGTTAACCCTAAGTGTTTTCGCTGTGTAAAACTGTCTTACACCCGTTGTATGTGAACGTAAGAATCTATCACACCCGATCATCACGTGGTGCTTCGAAACGACGAACTGTAGCAACGGTGCACAGTTAAGGGAGAACACTTCTTGAAATTTTGTAAGGGATCATCTTATTTACTACCGTCGTCCTAAGTAAACAAGATGCATAAAACATAATAAACATCACATGCAATTATATAAAGTAGTGATATGATATGGCCAATATCATATAGCTCCTTTGATCTTCATCTTCGGGGCTCCATGATCATCTTGTCACCGGCATGACACCATGATCTCCATCATCATGATCTCCATCATCGTGTCTTCATGAAGTTGTCACGCCAACGACTACTTCTACTTCTATGACTAATGCGTTTAGTAATAAAGTAAAGTAGTTTACATGGCGTTCTTCAATGACACGCAGGTCATACAAAAAATAAAGACAACTCCTATGGCTCCTGCCGGTTGTCATACTCATCGACATGCAAGTCGTGTTTCCTATTACAATAGCATGAACATCTCATACATGACATATAGATCATTCATCATTCATCACAACTTTGGCCATATCATATCACAAAGCACTTGCTGCAAAAACAAGTTAGACGTCCTCTAATTGTTGTTGCAAGTTTTACCTGGCTGAAGTAGGGTTCTAGCAAGAACGTTTTCTTACCTACGTGAAAGCCACAACGTGATTTGTCAACTTCTATTTACCCTTCATAAGGACCCTTTTCATCGAATCCGCTTCAACTAAAGTAGGAGAGACAGACACCCGCCAGCCACCTTATGCAACTAGTGCATGTTAGTCGGTGGAACCGGTCTCACGTAAGCGTACGTGTAAGGTTGGTCCGGGCCGCTTCATCCAACAATACCGCTGAAGCAAGATAAGACTAGTAGCGGCAAGAAAGTTGACAAATCTACGCCCACAACAAATTGTGTTCTACTCGTGCAAGAAGAACTACGCATAGACCTAGCTCTGATACCACTGTTGGGGAACATTGCAGAAAACAAAAAATTTCCTACGGTTTCACCAAGATCCATCTATGAGTTCATCTAGCAACGAGTCATTAGATGCATCTACGTACCTTGTAGATCGCGAGCGGAAGCGTTCAAAGAACGGGGATGATGTAGTCGAACACGACGTGATCCAAATCACCGGAGATCCTAGCACCGAACGGACGGCACCTCCGCGTTCAACACACGTACGGAACAGCCACGTCTCCTCCTTCTTGATCCAGCAAGGGGGGAGGAGAGGTTGAGGGATATGGCACCAGCAGCAGCACGACGGCGTGGTGTTGATGGAGCTGCAGTACTCCGGCAGAGCTTCGCTAAGCACTATGGAGGAGGAGGAGGTGTTGGAGAGGGAGAAGGAGGCAACAAAAGGCCAAGGTCTCAAGGTGTGAAGTCCCTCCTCTCCCCCACTATATATAGGAGGGCCAAGGGGGGTGGCCGGCCCTAGGAGATCCAATCTCCTAGGGGGGCGGCGGCCAAGGGGGGTTTCCCTCCCCCCCAAGGCACCTAGGAGGTGCCTTCCCCTCCTAGGACTCTTCCCCCTTCAAACCCTAGGCGCATGGGCCCCTTGGGGCTGGTGCCCTTGGCCCATGTAGGCCAAGGCGCACCCCCTACAGCCCATGTGGCCCTCCGGGGCAGGTGGCCCCACCCGGTGGGCCCCCGGGACCCTTCCGGTGGTCCCGGTACAATACCGATAACCCCGAAACTTGTCCCGATGGCCGAAACAGGACTTCCTATATATAAATCTTTACCTCCGGACCATTCCGGAACTCCTCGTGACATCCGGGATCTCATCCGGGACTCCGAACAACATTCGGGTTACTGCATATACATATCCCTACAACCCTAGCGTCACCGAACCTTAAGTGTGTAGACCCTACGGGTTCGTGAGACATGTAGACATGACCGAGATCGCTCTCTGGTCAATAACCAACAGCGGGATCTGGATACCCATGTTGGCTCCCACATGCTCCACGATGATCTCATCGGATGAACCACGATGTCGAGGATTTAATCAACCCCGTATGCAATTCCCTTTGTCAATCGATATGTTACTTGCCCGAGATTCGATCGTCGGTATCCCAATACCTCGTTCAATCTCGTTACCGGCAAGTCACTTTACTCGTACCGTAATGCATGATCCCGTGACCAAACACTTGGTCACTTTGAGCTCATAATGATGATGCATTACCGAGTGGGCCCAGTGATACCTCTCCGTCATACGGAGTGACAAATCCCAGTCTTGATCCGTGTCAACCCAACAGACAATTTCGGAGATACCTGTAATGCACCTTTATAGTCACCCAGTTACGTTGTGACGTTTGATACACCCAAAGCACTCCTACGGTATCCGGGAGTTACACGATCTCATGGTCAAAGGAAAATATACTTGACATTAGAAAAGCTCTAGCAAACGAACTACACGATCTCACGCTATGCTTAAGATTGGGTCTTGTCCATCACATCATTATCCTAATGATGTGATCCCGTTATCAATGACATCCAATGTCCATAGCCAGGAAACCATGACTATCTATTGATCAACGAGCTAGTCAACTAGAGGCTTACTAGGGACATGTTGGTGTCTGTTATTCACACATGTATTACGATTTCCGGATAATACAATTATAGCATGAATAAAGACAATTATCATGAACAAAGAAATATAATAATAATGCTTTTATTATTGCCTCTAGGGCATATTTCCAACAGAGACAGACCCGTTTCGTCGCATCTTCACGAGGCTACGTGCCACTGCCAAGTGCCTACAGCATTGGAGTTCCAAGACGGTGGGGGACGTCTCGCTGCAGTTGTCCGTTGCTTGTGAGCTGATTGCGCGCTTTGATGCGGCGCAAGACTGGAGAGCGCTCTCCCCGGCCGAGGCCTGGCTTCGACGACGGCTCAAAGCCGCGTACCTAGGGTTGGCTTCCCGGGAGCGATCCCTGGCACGGCAGCGTACGAGACTAAGCTTCCTCAAAGCTGGTGACACGGGCTCCGCCTTCTCCGGCTCCACGCCGCCCAACGTGCCCGCAAGAACCACGTCTTCCAACTTCAAGACGGTGACAGCACATCCATGGCCAGGCGGCGATTGCTCAAGCCGCATTCGACCACTTCACGGTGATCCTGGGCACCGGCGTCGAGTGCACATCATCCATCGACCTGGACGCCCTAGACCCGCGCTCCTTCCAGCTGCTCGACCTCGAGCTCCCCTTCTCCGAGGATGAGATATGGGAGGCCGTTCGGCGGCTCCCGAAGGAACGGGCGCTCGGCCCGGACGGCTTCACATCAGAATTTCTTTGTGCTTATTGGAAACCATCAAAGACGACTTTGTGGCGGTGTTCGACAAGTTATACCACCTCAACGGCCAAGGGTTCCAGCGGCTAAACGAGGCGCTACTCATCCTCCTACCCAAGAAGCAAGACGCCGCATCTCTCTCGGACTATCGGCCTATTAGCCCGATTCACGTCGTCGCCAAGCTCTTCGCCAAGGTGCTCTCGCTCTGCCTCGCGCCACGCCTTAATGACATGATCTCCGCCAACCAAAGCGCCTTCATCGCCGGCCGATGCATACACGACAACTTCTTGCTCGTGCAGCAAACAGCGAGGCAGCTCCACAACCTGAAGAACCCACGAGTCATGCTTAAGCTTGATATCGCACGCGCTTTCGACTCCATGTCCTGGGATTTCCTACTGGAGACTTTACGCCACCTTGGATTCGGTCACCGGTGGTGCGAGTGGATATGCATACTCCTCGGCACGGCCAGCACACGAGTCCTCACCAACGGCATCCCCGGACCAGCCATCCAGCACCGCTGCGGGCTGCGGCAGGGGGATCCCGTGTCCCCCATGCTCTTCATCACGGTCATCGACACCCTCAACAACCTCATATGCCGTGCGGCCAGCGAGGGGGTGCTGCAATGCCTCACTGCGCGTCATATGTCCTCAAGCGTCTCCATCTACGCTGACGACGTCGTTGTCTTCTGCCGACCGGACGGGCACGACCTAGCTGTCGTCCGTGAGCTGCTACGGGTATTCGGGGCAGCCTCTGGGTTACACACCAACTATGCCAAATGCGCGGCCCCCCCCCATCCGGTGCACGGACGCGGAACGGGCCATGATCACCACGAACCTCGCCTACCCACTGCAAGACTTCCCCACCACCTACCTCGGGTTGCCGCTGTCGATCCGCAAAGTCAGCTCCACTGCTCTACAACCCATCATCGACAAGCTAGAGCACAGACTTTCGCCGTGGTGGGCATCACTGATGTCGAGGGGCGACCGTCTGGCCCTGTGCCGTCATGTTCTCTCGGCCATGCCAACACACATCATGATTGCGATGGCTATCAACCCGCCCATCCTAAAGCGCATCAATCGCTTGATACGCAACTTCCTCTAGTACGGCTGGAAGGACGTGAGTGGAGGCCACTGCAAGGTCAACTGGCGCCGGGTATGTAGACCAATCTCCCTCGGCGGCGTCGGGATCCCAGACCTCCAGCGCGCCGGCATCTCACTACGCGCCCGGTGGCTGTGGCTGCAAAGATCCGACGCCTCGCGCCCGTGGCAGCACCTGCACATCCCCCACTGCCCAGAGGTCCGGGCCATCTTCAAGGCTTCAACCTCTTGGTGCGTTGGCAATGGCGAGTCCTGCTTGTTCTGGGAAGATCACTGGTTGGACAGGAAAAGCATCTCCGAGATTGCGCCTTTGGTCTACTGCAGGGAGCCCAAACGCCGGCGCAAGACACGCTCGGTTTGCGACGGCCTGCTCAACCAGGCGTGGATTGCCGACATTCACGGTGCCATGGGCATGGCCATGACCGTGCAGTATGTCACGCTCTGGCGGCGCCTCAGGCACATGAACCTGACGGACGAACAACATCGACTGTCGTGGGGATGGACTGAATCAGGGATCTACTCCGCAAGCTCTTGCTATCAGGCTCTTTTCGCCGGCTCCATCACCAACCCACACTGGCATATCACTTAAAGACCATGGGCTCCGCTCCTTATCAAATTCTTCGTCTGGCTTGCTCTGATGGGTAGGTGCTGGACTGTCGACCGTCTGGCACGGCATGGCCTTCCCCACGAGCCTCGCTGCCTGCTATGCGATCAAGAACCGGAATCCATGCAGCATATCTGATGAGGACATGACTACCTTGGATACGACCAAAAATATTGCATACATGCATATTTGTCAAGTGATTTCTAGTGCAAACTATTCAATAATCTATTTATGTTATCCAGAACAAAAATACTTCACACACTTTGTGTTTTGTCTAATTACATGTGTATGGGATATTTGTACAATTAACATATGAAGATAAGGGAGAAAGAGATGTTTAAGTGCTGTTCAAAAAGTTCTCTCACGTCACTTTTGAGCCAAGAGAAGATAGAGTCCAAGTCTCTCACCTTTTGGATTCAGATTCGGACTGCAAAGACATACCTGACTCAAAACGCCAACGACTTTTTCATACGGACTCCGAATTGGGTGATTCTTTTTTTGTTGGATTCTAGATTTTGTGCTCTTTCCAGCACAGTTGAATTCACCTTCAAATTCGTCCGGAGCGTTGAGATATCGACGAAACAATCAGACGCTGCAGCGGAATCCGAGTCAAACAACAAGTCCAAAGGTGTTGCATCACCTCCACTTGGGCCCATTGGCCTTGTACGACCTAGGGTTAGTTTTAGGCTGCCTTGGGACGTCCTCCCACCTCCTAGGCCGCCACCCCTTGCTCTTATATAAGTAGATCCATCTAGTAGCTTTTCCCTGGGGATTTGTTTAGTTAAAAGTTAGCCATTGCAACTTCGTGTGCTTCATTTGTGTCCAACGACCAGACCAAGACCACTTTTCGGATCCCCACCATTATCAATACTTCTTACATATTCGCAATATTCAGATTGCTTTTATCATATTCTTGCTTGTTCTTCGATTGCTTGCAGGAATAGACCTTCGTGGTCAGGTTGATCGTGCTCCGGCGTGGTCAATAACCTCTCGGAGTTGGTTTAGCGATTGCTAAGGCGCAACGTCGTTGCACGTTTGTAGTCGGATTGTCAAAGTCGTCTCCACCAAATCGATAGTTATCATCTCATCGAAAGATCGGGACACCCCCGCCTCTATCAAGTGGTATCAGTTTTCAGGTTGCTCGGTGAGAATTTCCAGTCATCCCTAGATTAGATTTATTTTCTTACCTATTGTCCAAGAAAAAACCACAAAAAAAAAGTTAGATCTATTCATCCTTTGTCCTAGCCAGTCTGAGCCTTTGCAATTTTCGTTTTATTGTTTGCATTATTGAATTATCGGTTACATCGTCGTGTCGAGTTGCTGGTCTTAGTGTCTAGTTCCTGGGAGCATGACGCCACGGTCTGGGGCGCCATACTCAATGGCACGACGCCCCAGACTAGGGCGCCATGCCCCTTTGCATGCTACCACTTACCTTGCATACATGAGCTGATCGTGGTGCCGCGCAAGAGCTTAGTTTCTTTCAATCTCATGTACTCCTTCCGTTCCAAAATTAATGACCCATCTTGATTATAAGTCCATCGTATGTATGAAGTCCATCCATCAATGGCTAGCTAGGTAGCTACCGATGCGTTGATTCCTTACCAAATGTGCCGCACCAGTCGATGCTATTACATGATTAAGTAGTTATATAGCGGGTATTCATATATGTATACGTCGCACTTGCCGGCCGGACCGTAGATACTTGTATACGTACATATATGGTGTTTGTATACATGCAGGTACTCGGTCGGCCTCCGAGGGGGACTCGCAGCCCCTGCCACGCCCCGGGCCGAGATCCGAGGTTCACTGCGTCAGCCCCAAGGCGCCCTGGGAGTCCGTGCATGGCTGCAAACGCCCTCGCCGCCGCTCCCCTCGTCGCCGCCGGGCAGATCCAGCCCCTCTGCGGCGCTCCCCTCCCGCGGCTGCGCCCGGCGAGTGCCCGCGCTGCTACAGTACCGGCCACCCCCGCTCGGAGTGCCGCCAAGCCATCTGTTTCCGCCGCTGCAGGTTCCCGGGACACGTTGCACGCGACTGCCCTAACCCGCGCTCTCCGACCCCCTCTACCGAGCCGCCATCCAAGCGTCGCTGCGGCTCCCCTCCGCGGCCTTGCCTTCCCCCAGCTTCATCCTTTCCCTCGAGCCTCGGCGCGAGTGTCGCCGGCCCAAGCCACCCCGCGCTTTCGGGTGTGGGTGCCGGTCCTCGCCCGCCTCAGCTTTGCCGTCGCGCTCTTCTCAGAGCAACTCCTTCGACACTTCGAGCAAGACGCCCGTCGTGCTCTCCGGCCACCCTGCCCTCCGCCCCGCGACTGCCGTGTGCTACCTGCCGCGCATGGCCAGGCTGGTCGCCACCGAGATGGAGCTGCGGGAGCGCGCTCTCACGGCCACCGTCGCTGGCAACCGCTCGGGCATTGGTCGCGAGGAGGTCGCTGAGCTGCTGCGCGAGAGATTCCGTCTTGCCGACGACGAGTTCTCCGTCCACAGCCGCGGCCATGAAGAGTTCCTCCTCAAGTTCTCCTCGACCGAGGCCCGCGCCAGGGTGGCCCTGCGCCGGTGCGCTCGCCGTGCTTCAGACTCATCATCCACCCATGGAGTCACTCGGCCGGCTGCGAGCCGGTGCAGCTGCGCTTTCGGGTGGAGGTCGAGCTCGCCGGCCTCCCTGACCAGGCGTGGCACTGTTCCTCCGTCGAGTCCATGCTCTCCCCATTTCTCGAGATCGAGCACCTCCTCCCCTCCACCAGCGACGGCAGTGACATGTCCAGGTTCAGGTTCTCGGCATGGACTGCGAACCCCGACGCCATCCTGCGTTCAACCGACCTGCTGCTCCCAGAGCCAGACGCCGTCGACGCCGACGCCGACCCCGACCGCGCCAAGCGCCTCGTTCGGCGCATGCTCCGCAAGCCAGTGCAGATCCTGGTCATCGCCTCGGAGGATTTCCGCCTGCCGGTGCCTCCGCCAGCACGGCCGCGCTCGCTGGATGGCGCCAACGACGGTGACGTGAACCCCCCGTCCCCCCCCACCCCCCGCTCCCTCCACGCTGGCCCCGGCGACACGAGTTCCCGCCGCGCTCCTCTCGGGCGTCACCGCCCGGCGCCCGGCAAGCTGGGACCGTCGACTAAGGCCAACGCCGTCGCCGTGGTACGCGCCCTCCGTACCGCGGTTGGCGGGGCATCCTTGGGCCCCACCCGTCCACGGCCCCCGTTCCTTCTCGCGGGCCCGCGCTTCGCCAACGGATTGAGGCTGCCACGATCGGGTCCTCGCCTGTCGGCTGCCAGTCGACCTCGGGCGCTCCAGTCAACGGGTTGACGCGGTCCCCGCTACGCGACACCCAAGCGCTGCCTCCCCAGGTCTGCCCTGGCAGGCACGGGCTTGCCACTTGTCAGCCTTTTGTGCCCGACCAGGCCCCGTTGTGCCCACCATGGGTGCTTGTCTCTGAGCTCGACGCCCCACGCTCCCCTGACAGGGCTGCCTCTGTCCATCTTGTCGCCGACAGGCCGGAGATTCCTGAAACCCTCTGCACCAATCCCATCTCAAAACCGGCCTGCGGCCCGCTGGCGATGCAGCCCGGGTCCACCGTGGCGCAGACAAAGCCAGCCCCATCCCCTGCCCGCGTGCTACAGGCTAAGGCCTCCGCAGTGCCGGGCAGCGCTTTGCATGGCCCCGTGACGCAGCAGCCAACCCAGGCGCAGGACGTGGTTTGCGGGCCCAATGCCTGCCAGGCCATAATTATTGCCCCATGCGCCACAGAAGGGATCCCGGTCGTCAATGGCCACGATCGCGAGTTGGGGGAGCACCTGGAGCGGTTCGTCTCCTTTATACAATGCCCCAACGTGCCTGTTCTCCCGCCCCCGCCACCGCGCTGCCGACGCAACGCTGTCCCGCTGGATTTCACACCTCGACGCAGTGGACGTATTGCCAAGGCTGATCGCGGACTCGACTCTGAGATGAAGGCAAAATGAGTGCTTCTACGCCGTCTCGGCCTGCTGCAGCAAGATGAGCCAATTTCTGACTCCATACTTGAGAAATATGAACGCATGTTTGATCGCCCTCTGGCCGCCGACACGATCGCCGCGCTCGCGGACTACCATGGGTGGGAGGTGCCAGCCAACCCCTCCGACTCACTGCACGCTCCACCTGTCCTCATCATCAAGGCCTAACTCCTGTTGCTACCCCCCTCCCCCCCCCATCGAGACATCATTAGTTTTCCAATGGAGCACAACCAAAGGGTTATATTTTGGAACATGCGGGGTCTCAACTGCCCAGCTAAGCGTAGCGTTGTACGCTCCGTCATCCGCTCGGCCAAACCGTGTATCGTGTGCCTTCAGGAAACAAAGATCGTTGTCGTCTCGTCGTACCTTGTGCGCGATACGCTGGGCGCCCCATTTGCCGACTTCTTCCTCCCGGCCACGGAGACACGGGGCGGCATCCTCCTTGCATGGCAGAACAACATTGTCTCCCTCTCTCATCCTACCACCGCCGACCACTTCATCAACGTGCTGGTGACACCACGCGACGGCGGCCCACATTGGTGGGTGACGGGGGTTTATGGGCCCCAAGAGGAGCCGGACAAGATTGCCTTCCTCTCTGACCTACATGACACGAGATCTTGTTACGCCGGGCCTTGACTTGTTGGGGGCGACTTCAACATGATCGCGTGCGCCAAGGACAAGAACAACAGGAACCTGCACCGGGCTACCATGCGCCACTTAGAAACTTCATCGCCGACGAGGAGCTGCAGGATATCTACCTACACGGCCGATGCTACACCTGGTGGAACGAGCGCGAGGCGCCGACCCTTAAGCGCATTGACCGCGTCCTCTGCACTGTCGGGTGGGCGACCGAACACCCTAGCTGCATGCTGCGCTGCTTTTCATCCGCGACATCTGATCACGCGCCACTCATCATTGACTCCCTCCCACGCTCCTGCAAACCAAGGCGATTCCATTTCGAACGGTTCTGGCCCTCGCTCTCGGGCTACCACGAGGTGGTCGCGCGGGCTTGGAACTCTACACCCCATGAGACAGACCCGTTTCATCGCATCTTCACGAGGCTACGTGCCACTGCCAAGTGCCTGCAGCGTTGGAGTTCCAAGACGGTGGGGGACGTCTCGCTGCAGTTGTCCGTTGCCCATGAGCTGATTGCGTGCTTTGACGCGGCACAAGACTGGAGAGCGCTCTCCCCGGCCGAGGCCTGGCTTCGACGACGGCTCAAAGCCGCGTACCTAGGGTTGGCTTCGCGGGAGCGATCACTGGCACGGCAGCGTACGAGACTAAGCTTCCTCAAAGCTGGTGACACGGGCTCCGCCTTCTCCGGCTCCACGCCGCCCAACGTGCCCGCAAGAACCACATCTTCCAACTTCAAGACGGTGACAGCACATCCATTGCCAGGCGGCGATTGCTCAAGCCGCATTCGACCACTTCACGGTGATCCTGGGCACCGGCGTCGAGTGCACATCATCCATCGACCTGGACGCCCTAGACCCGCGCTCCTTCCAGCTGCTCGACCTCGAGCTCCCCTTCTCCGAGGATGAGATATGGGAGGCCGTTCGGCGGCTCACGAAGGGACGGGCGCCCGGCCCGGACGGCTTCACGTCAGAATTTCTTTGTGCTTCTTGGGAAACCATCAAAGACGACTTTGTGGCGGCATTCGACAAGTTATACCACCTCAACGGCCAAGGGTTCCAGCGGCTAAACGAGGCGCTACTCATCCTCCTACCCAAGAAGCAAGACGCCACATCTCTCTCGGACTATCGGCCTATTAGCCTGATTCACATCGTCGCCAAGCTCTTCGCCAAGGTGCTCTCGCTCTGCCTCGCGCCACGCCTTAATGACATGATCTCCGCCAACCAAAGCGCCTTCATCGCCGGCCGATGCATACACGACAACTTCTTGCTCGTGCAGCAAACAGCGAGGCAGCTCCACAACCTGAAGAAACCACGAGTCATGCTTAAGCTTGATATCGCAAGCGCTTTCGACTCCATGTCCTGGGATTTCCTACTGGAGACTTTACGCCACCTTGGATTCGGTCACCGGTGGTGCGAGTGGATATGCATACTCCTCGGCATGGCCAGCACACGAGTCCTCACCAATGGCGTCCCCGGACCACCCATCCAGCACCGCTGCGGGCTGCGGCAGGGGGATCCCGTGTCCCCCATGCTCTTCATCACGGTCATCGACACCCTCAACAACCTCATATGCCGTGCGGCCAGCGAGGGGGTGCTGCAATGCCTCACTACACGTCATATGTCCTCAAGCGTCTCCATCTACGTCGATGATGTCGTTGTCTTCTGCCGACCGGACGGGCACGACCTAGCTGCCGTCCACGAGCTGCTATGGGTATTCGGGGCAGCCTCTGGGTTGCACACCAACTATGCCAAATGCGCGGCCTCCCCCATCCGGTGCACGGAAGCGGAACGGGCCATGATCACCACGAACCTCGCCTACCCACTACAAGACTTCCCCACCACCTACCTCGGGTTACCGCTGTCGATCCGCAAAGTCAGCTCCACCACTCTACAACCCATCATCGACAAGCTAGAGCGCAGACTTTCGCCGTGGTGGGCATCACTGATGTCAAGGGGCGACCGTCTGGCCCTGTGCCGTCATGTTCTCTCGGCCATGCCAACACACATCATGATTGCGATGGCTATCAACCCGCCCATCCTAAAGCGCATCAATCGCTTGATACGCAACTTCCTCTGGTACGACTGGAAGGACATGAGTGGAGGCCACTGCAAGGTCAACTAGCGCCGGGTATGTAGACCAATCTCCCTCGGCGGCCTCGGGATCCCAGACATCCAGCGCACCGGCATCTCACTGCGCGCCCGGTGGTTGTGGCTGCAAAGATCCGACGCCTCGCGCCCGTGGCAGCACCTACACATCCCCCACTGCCCAGAGGTCCGGGCCATCTTCAAGGCTTCAACCTCTTGGTGCGTTGGCAATGGCGAGTCCTGCTTGTTCTGGGAAGATCACTGGTTGGACAGGAAAAGCATCTCCGAGATTACGCCTTTGGTCTACTGTAGGGTGCCCAAACGCCGGTGCAAGACACGCTCGGTTTGCGACGGCCTGCTCAACCAGGCGTGGATTGCCGACATTCACGGTGCCATGGGCATGGCCATGACCGTGCAGTATGTCACGCTCTGGCGGCGCCTCAGGCACATGAACCTGACGGACGAACAACATCGACTGTCGTGGCGATGGTCTGAATCAGGGATCTACTCCGCCAGCTCCTGCTATCAGGCTCTTTTCGCCGGCTCCATCACCGACCCGCACTGGCGTATCACTTAAAGACCATGGGCTCCGCTCCGCATCAAATTCTTCGTCTGGCTTGCTCTGATGGGTAGGTGCTGGACTGTCGACCGTCTGGCACGGCATGGCCTTCCCCACGAGCCTCGCTGCCTGCTATGCGATCAAGAACCGGAATCCATGCAGCATATCTGATGAGGACATGACTACCTTGGATACGACCAAAAATATTGCATACATGCATATTTGTCAGGTGATTTCTAGTGCAAACTATTCAATAATCTATTTATGTTATCCAGAACAAAAATACTTCACACACTTTTATGTTTTGTCTAATTACAGGTGTATGGGATATTTGTACAATTCACATATGAAGATAAGGGAGAAAGAGATGTTTAAATGCTGTTCAAAAAGTTCTCTCACGTCACTTTTGAGCCAAGAGAAGATAGAGTCCAAGTCTCCCACGTTCTGGATTCAGATTCAGACTGCACAGACATACCTGACTCAAAACGCCAACAACTTTTTCATACGGACTCCGAATTGGTTGATTCTTTTTTTGTTGGATTCTCGATTTTGTGCTCTTTCCAGCACAGTTGGATTCACCTTCAAATTTGTCCGGAGCGTTGAGATATCGACGAAACAATCAAACGTTGTAGCAGAATCCGAGTCAAACAACAAGTCCAAAGGTGTTGCATCACCTCCACTTGGGCCCATTGGCCTTGTACGACATAGGGTTATTTTTAGGCTGCCTTGGGACGTCCTCCCACCTCCTAGGCCGCCACCCCTTGCTCCTATATAAGTAGATCCATCTAGTAGCTTTTCCCTGGGGATTTGTTTAGTTAAAAGTTAGCCATTGCAACTTCGTGTGCTTCGTTTGTTTCCAACGACCAGACCAAGACCACTTTTCGGATCCCCACCATTATCAATACTTCTTACATATTCGCAATATTCATATTGCTTTTATCATATTCTTGCTTGTTCTTCGATTGCTTGCAGGAATAGACCTTCGTGGTCAGGTTGATCGTGCTCCGGCGTGGTCAATAACCTCTCAGAGTTGGTTTAGCGATTGCTAAGGCGCAACGTCATTGCACGTTTGTAGTCGGATCGTCAAAGTCGTCTCCACCAAATCGATAGTTATCATCTCATCGAAAGATCGGGACACCCCCGCCTCTATCAAGTGGTATCAGTTTTCAGGTTGCTCGGTGAGAATTTCCAGTCATCCCTAGATTAGATTTATTTTCTTACCTATTGTCCAAGAAAAAACCACAAAAAAAAGTTAGATCTATTCATCCTTTGTCCTAGCCAGTCTGAGCCTTTGCAATTTTCGTTTCATTGTTTGCATTATTGAATTATCGGTTACATCGTCGTGTCGAGTTGCTGGTCTTAGTGTCTAGTTCCTTTAGAGTTTCGAGTTCTGTTCACATTAGTCACGTCGCCGCTGCATCATTATCCCTTCCTCTGTCCATCATCTCATCCATCAATTTCCACCACGTGCTACGCACTGTTCATTGTCATAATCCTATTTGAGGTCATTCACATCTTCGCCTGATCCAATCTGTATCTTATCTAGTTTGTCTTGGAAAGAGGGAGAAAAAAAAGATAGAGAAAAAAAAGGAAAGAAAAAAAGAAAAAAAAGAGAGAAAGAAAAAGAAAAAAAAAGTGTGAGGAAAAAAAAGAGAGAAAAAAACAAAGTTCAGATCTATCTAGACTCAATCTCGTAGCTGAATTCGGATTGGAATCTGTTTTGTGCACTGCTCAGTAAAACAGGCATAACTTCCTCATACGAAGTCCGTTTTGGCTCCACGAGTATTCAAATTAAAGCTAGAGACGAGACGCATCTAAATAGTTGCAGAAGCTAGTTCAATATTTTGCACCTCAAAATCGGCTTCTAAATAGGACTTTTTGGCCTCCGAAGTTCGCGAACACAGCTTATTCCAGTTTTTCAAGCCAATTTTAGAATTTTTTGACTCCTCATATCAACTCGGAATTGAGTGATTCTTTTTGCATTGGAAAGCTTGAGTTAGTAGCATTCTTTGAAAAAATTTATCAGAAAATTGGCTCAAACTTTTCAAGAGGAAAGTTGGAGAGAGTTGTTGTATATCCTTCTTGGCAGTTGTTTTTCATCATTATCTTCACTACCGTTGTGATCTACACTTATATCTTGCTATCTAAAGCTACTTAGTATCCTTGATTGATGCTAGTTGTGCTACGCCGTGACCTCATTAGTGTTCTAGGCTCGCGTCTCTAGTCCGGTCTAGCCTAGGACCAGCACAGTACCGTCGTTGAGCGTTTATTCAACATTGCATCTTTGAATTGATTATTGCTAATCTTTTGCTACCATATATAGCCAACCCAGACATATTTCTACACCGTGTATACATACGTTCCCCTGGCAATCGCTTTACACAATCTTCGGAGTTATTTGACATCGCTGGTTGCCTGTCACCACCTGCCGCATGGTAAGAACTTGTAAGATATTGATATTTGCTTTACTGTGAGCACTTTACAACCACATCCTAGTAGTTCATAGGAACATTATTCTCGAATTTTGTTTCTTGTTTCTACTAATCATGACAGGTTCCGGAGATAGAAGTTCTTGGACAACGGACACATCTTCACCATCACGAGAGTTGGGACAACACACACAAGCACATGGTCAGGTTATCTCTTTATCGTCATTTGAGGGTAGATTTAATCCTGCTATTTATCTAGCTTGGGAGTTTGAAGTAGAACAAGTTTTTAGTAACCATGACTTTTCTGAACTTGAGAGAGTACGAGCTGCCACTAGAGCATTTACTGGCTTTGCTTCTGTTTGGTGGAGTGTGCATTGTAAGAAAAACATTGATAACCAACCCACAACTTAGAAAGATTTGAAACATGTAATGAGACAACAATTTTTCCCTCCTTACTATCTTCGTGAATTGCTTCGCAAATTTGAACAATTTAAACAAGGCAATAACATTGTTCATGCTTACTACCAAGAGTTCAAATCTTATATGCATCATTGTGACATAGAAGAATCTGAGGATGATACAATGAATAGATTTTTTGGTGGTTTGAACCTTGATATTCAGGCAAGATTTAGGTATATTCCTTGTTGCATTACTGGTATGTATGTTCGTGCTTGTACCTTTGAGAGACAGTTATAGGAGGATGCATTGGGTGACTACAACAACTACTATTCCAATTCATGCTCACTACCATCGGTTGATTCCTCCACCGTTGCACCTACTAGAGCAGCCACACCTCAGATTGTGAGTGCGACATCATCTCAAGTGTATGGTACATTGTCATTGTCCATACCGACATCAGCTACGTCTTTGCGACAAGGTAACAGTAAAGGTATTGATGATATAACTTCACATGAGAATGATGCATCCCTAATTAACTTAAATACATCATGTGTTGAGTTACCTGTTGATTTGAGCACGCCACCTATTTTAGAAAATCATTTTACTATCATGAATGCATCATGTGATCAAACAACTGAAATACCAACAATTTTGAATGCACCCATTGAATTAACTATTGATGCAAAAGAACCAATGTTTAATCATTTTGATATGACCTCTAATCTTGGTGATGATTCTGTGTCCAATGACTTACTGCATGTTTGCTTATTTAAGAATGTTGTAGCATGTAAATTTGATGCAAGTAAGGTTTATTCACCAATATTGGGATAGTTTAATGATGAATATTGTCAATCATTTGATAGGAATAAGAGCTTCACTTATATGTGCAAACTGAGTTGGAATATTTTCATGCCTTCTACTTATGATAATATTTTGCCTTTATATTTTATGATATATGAAAGTTACTCATGTATACATGTGCCATATGTGCAAAAATCAAGGGAAGTAAAAATGGATGATATACATATACAACATGTATACCTTGTCTCTTTTCTTATCCACATTTCAGATTAAGCAACGCCGAGGACGGCTTTGTTTTCAAAAAGGGGAGGATGATGAGGACATGACTACCTTGGATACGACCAAAAATATTGCATACATGCATATTTGTCAGGTGATTTCTAGTGCAAACTATTCAATAATCTATTTATGTTATCCAGAACAAAAATACTTCACACACTTTTGTGTTTTGTCTAATTACAGGTGTATGAGATATTTGTACAATTCACATATGAAGATAAGGGAGAAAGAGATGTTTAAGTGCTATTCAAAAAGTTCTCTCACGTCACTTTTGAGCCAAGAGAAGATAGAGTCCAAGTCTCTCACGTTCTGGATTCAGATTCGGACTGCACAGACATACCTGACTCAAAACGCCAACAACTTTTTCATACGGACTCCAAATTGGGTGATTCTTTTTTTGTTGGATTCTAGATTTTGTGCTCTTTCCAGCACAGTTGGATTCACCTTCAAATTCATCCGGAGCGTTGAGATATTGACGAAACAATCAGACGCTGCAGCAGAATCCGAGTCAAACAACAAGTCCAAAGGTGTTGCATCACCTCCACTTGGGCCCATTGGCCTAGTACGACCTAGGGTTAGTTTTAGGCTGCCTTGGGACGTCCTCCCACCTCCTAGGCCGCCACCCCTTGCTCCTATATAAGTAGATTCATTTAGTAGCTTTTCCCTGGGGATTTGTTTAGTTAAAAGTTAGCCATTGCAACTTCGTGTGCTTCGATTGTGTCCAACGACCAGACCAAGACCACTTTTCGGATCCCCACCATTATCAATACTTCTTACATATTCGCAATATTCATATTGCTTTTATCATATTCTTGCTTATTCTTCGATTGCTTGCAGGAATAGACCTTCGTGGTCAGGTTGATCGTGCTCTGGCTTGGTCAATAACCTCTCGAAGTTAGTTTAGCGATTGCTAAGGCGCAACGTCGTTGCACGTTTGTAGTCGGATCGTCAAAGTCGTCTCCACCAAATCGATAGTTATCATCTCATCAAAAGATCGGGACACCCCCGCCTCTATCAATATCCTGACGGGCTGCTCCTTCTCCCACCAAATCTGGCATGAGGTGCTCTCATGGTGCCGATACACCACCATGATCCCAGCACGCGACGACGAGTTCGCCAGCTGGCTCTCTACGGCCATCTCCAACACCTCGGCTACTCTTCGCCGCGGCCTTGCCTCCATTGCCGTCCTCACCGCATGGCACCTTTTGAAACACCGGAACGGGTGTCTATTCGACGGCAACCAGCCTGCCGTGGGATGCGCAGTGCATATGATCCAGGAGGAGGCGCGGCTATGGGCGTGCGCCGGCGCCAAGGGCATGGCCCTCATCCTGCCGGAGACGTAGGCTAGGTCTGATCGGGCAGCACACCCCGTCGTCTGTGTGTCAAGGCTACCGACGCTGGCCATCATTGCGCACGAGCTAGTTAGCCTATCCTTCACCTTGTAAGACTCCCATGTATTGCTATTCTATCTATCAATGCAAAGATACGCAAAGCTTTTGCGTATTCACGAAAGAAAAGGTACTCGGCCGGGTACATATGCGCGAGCATGTTGGACGGCCGCAGGTAGCCAAATACATATATGAACTCTAGGTCACGCCAAGCCTTGTCACGTTGTATATATATTACCTGCACAACCCATTTTGGTTGGGGGGGACTTCAACATCATTAGGAGGAGGGATGAGAAAAATAATGATAACTTTGACGTCCGATGGTCTTTCATGTTTAACACCATCATTGAGAGTTTAGATCTGAGAGAGATCGAGCTTTCTGGTCGCCAATTCACCTGGGCTAACTCTTTACCCAATCCAACATATGAGAAGTTGGATCGGGTACTAGCGAGTTCCGACTGGGAACAGAAGTTCCCTCTCATTACGGTTCAGGCTCTCACGCGTGGGATTTCGGACCACATGCCTTTGTTTGTAGACTCAGGTGAGCCAAGGCATGTGGGAAATAAAAATACCTTCTCTTTCGAAACGGCGTGGTTTGAACGAGAAGGTTTCCTGGATCTAGTAGCCAGGGAGTGGGCTACGGATACTGGGGGAAGATCGTCTGTCGAGAGATGGCAGAATAAGATCAGGCACTTGAGGAGCTTTCTCCGGGGATGGGCCAAACACCTAAGTGGAGTTTATAAGATTGAAAAGGATAGACTCCTGGATCTTATACAATCCCTAGATGTTAAAGCTGAATCAACAATTCTGCAGGCTGCTGAATTGACTTGTAAGCTTGATGCGGAGAAGAGGTTGAAGGAACTTCTCCGCGAGGAAGAGCTGAAGTGGGCGCTCAGAGCAAAGGTTCGCAAAGTAATCCAAGGGGATGCGAACACTCAATTCTTTCATCTTATTGCGTATGGCAAACACAGAAAGAAAAAAATCTTTCAGCTCAAGCAAGATGAAGGCACAATTGTTGGTCACGATAATCTTAAGCTTTACATCACCGAGTTTTATAAGCAGTTATTTGGACCACCGGAGGATAGCGCTATGTCTCTCGATGAGTCCAGGAATGAGGATGTGCCTCAACTAACTGGTTCTGATAATGCTATCTTGGTCGCGCCATTTACGGAAAAGGAGGTTTTTGATGCCATTTCTCAGATGGAGAACAATAAGGCTCCTGGGCCGGATGGGTTTCCGGCGGAGTTTTATAAAAAATGCTGGCATATTATCAAGGGGGATCTTTTACCCATGTTTCATGACCTTTTTGCTGGTCGGCTTCAACTATTTCACCTGAACTTTGGAACCATTACGTTGCTTCCAAAAAAGACAGACGCGATGAGGATTGAGCAGTTCCGACCTATCTGCCTTTTGAATGTTAGCTTCAAAATTTTTACCAAGGTTGGGACGAATAGGCTCACACAGATTGCGCATTCTGTGGTGCAGCAATCCCAGACAGCTTTCATGCCGGATAGAAACATCCTAGAAGGGGTGGTGGTTTTGCATGAAACGCTCCATGAAATCCACTCAAAGAAACTCGATGGAGTTATTTTTAAAGTGGATTTCGAGAAAGCGTACGACAAGGTTAAGTGGCCTTTCCTGCAACAAGCTTTGTGTATGAAAGGATTCGACGAGGTCTGGAGGAGACAGATTGAATCGTTCACGCAAAAGGGTAGTGTTGGCATTAAAGTGAATGACGACGTTGGTCATTACTTCCAGACACACAAGGGCTTGCGGCAAGGAGATCCGATGTCCCCTATTCTGTTCAACATAGTTGTGGACATGTTGGCAGTTATGTTACGGAGAGCCAAAGAGGCTGGCCAAGTAGGAGGCTTGGTGCCTCATTTAGTGGATGGAGGAATCTCCATTCTGCAGTACGCTGATGACACTATCATCTTCATGGAGCATGACTTGGTAAAAGCGAGAAATATGAAGCTGTTGCTTTGTTTGTTTGAGCAATTGAGTGGGCTCAAAATTAACTTCCACAAAAACGAGTTGTTCTGCTTTGGTAGAGCCAAAGAGGAACAAGAAGCCTACAAACAATTGTTTGGGTGTGGTTTGGGGGAGCTGCCATTCACATACCTAGGAATTCCTATACATCACCGTAGGCTTATGAACAACGAGTGGAAGTGTATTGAAGATAGATTTGAGCAAAAGCTAAGTTGTTGGAAGGGTAAGCTCATGTCATATGGAGGCCGTTTAATTCTTATTAATTCGGTGCTGACGAGCATGCCTATGTTTCTTCTGTCTTTCTTTAAAGTCCCAGTTGGTGTAAGGAAAAGACTGGACTTCTACCGATCGCGGTTCTTTTGGCAGGGAGACGAGCTAAAAAGAAAATACCGGTTAGCGAAGTGGGATATCATTTGTAGACCGAAAGACCAAGGGGGTATGGGGATTGAAAATCTTGAGATTAAGAACCGATGCCTTCTTAGTAAGTGGTTGTGGAAGTTATCTTCAGGAACTGAAGCCACTTGGGCTCAGATCCTTCATAATAAGTATCTTCAAACCAAAACTTTGTCTCAGGTCACGGTTAGACACACGGATTCACCCTTTTGGAAAGGGCTAATGAAAGTTAAGCTTTCATTTTTTCAGAGGGCAAAGCATATAGTTGGGAATGGTGCCAGCACAAGATTCTGGGAGGATACTTGGCTTGGTGATACTCCCCTTGGAATCCAGTATCCGTTGTTGTATCGTGTGGTCCAAAGGCGCGATGCTCTGGTTGCAACGGTCTTTCGTTCGATACCACTTAATATGCAATTCAGAAGATCGTTAGTGGGCAATCGTTGGGAACAGTGGCTGCATCTAGTTAGGAGACTGATGTAGGTCCAACTTTCACAACAACCTGATAAACTGCGCTAGAATCTCACTAGGTCGGGCGAATTCACAGTTAAATCAATGTATGTGGATGTTATTAATTCGAGCTCGATTCCTACTTCCAAGCATGTGTGGGATGTCAAAGTTCCTTTAAAGATCAAGGTGTTTATGTGGTTTCTACACAAACAAGTTATCTTAACAAAGGACAATTTAACAAAGCGCAATTGGACAGGACCTACTAGGTGTAGTTTATGTGATCAGGGTGAAACCATTAGACATTTATTCTTTGATTGCCCACTCGCTAGAATTCTTTGGACAACTGTTCATGTTGCTTTCAATATTCATCCCCCAAATTCGGTTAACATGTTGTTTGGAGCTTGGCTAAATAGGGTAGAGCCCGGGTTAGCAAAACACATTCACGTGGGGGTGTGCGCTTTGGTGTGGGCGCTTTGGAATTGCAGAAATGATCTTGTCTTTAACAGAACAACAAATATTCATGTTTTGCAGGTTATCTTCAGAGCCACGATACTTATCCGTTCCTGGTCGCTACTCACTCTGACGGAGGCCAGGGAGCTTTTGGTTACTGGTGCTATCCGATGGGAGACGGTAGCTCGGGATATCTCCAGCCGGTTTGGATGGCGGTCATGTAATAGGATAGGCAATTAGTTTACCTGTCTATTGTGGAGCCAACCGGCTGTGGTGTATCCTTTGTTTGGCTAGCTTATGTATCTAGCCTTTGGGCTCTGTGTGAGCCTTTTCGACTTCTTTTTATTTTGCTACTTCTGAGACTTCCAGATTTTGTGGATGATTTATTATTAATAAGATGGCCGTATGCATCGTGCTGATGCAGAGGCCGGGGATCCCCCCTTTTCAAAAAAAAAACAAAATTCAGAAGTACTGGGGTTAAGTAACTAACAACCAAAGTTGAGGCTGTTGCAGCAAACTACAGTGCAATATTTCACATAATAACTGAGATGGTATTCCTAAAAAAACTGAGATAGTATAATTCATTCTCCGTATTCTTAAATTTGAAAATCTGTTTTTTTATCTGGGTATATAATTTTTTTATCTTCTTTGTGAGGTACAGGACATCTATATCATCGGTCACAAAAACATGACTTAGATAGAATCCTCAAAAGGGTCATATACGTCCGAGCTGACTGGTGACCCAATCCTATCCGCGTTCCATTTCCCTACCCTTCGTGCCCCACACCATCTGCTTGCAGCTTGTCCTTGTCCGTCTGTAGTGGGAGGCGACCAATGACCGGGAGGCCGATCCGTTCGACACTGCCGGCAAGGACGTCGTCAATATCTCTAACCACAAGTAAGGTAGGCTAGTTTATCTATGCAATGTAGTAGTCCGTAGTTTTTGTGTGTTGCATGATGTAGGAGAAAGGCGTTTTGGAGGCCGAGCTCCATGGAGGTCTTTATTTTTGAAAAAATCAAATTCAAACTTTTATGGTTCAAAAAATTCAGAAAAAAATATGCATGTATGTAAGGATGTAACTCACATGTGTGCAAAAATTCATGATAAAATACCTTGAATTGCGACCTGTAAAAAAAGACAAATCCATGGCCTGGGAGGATGAATAGTATCATTTGTTAAACAGCCCCAGATTTGTCTTTTTTGCACAGCCCTCATTTCAATGAATTTTGAACTGAAAATTTACACACGTGTGTATTATGCCTTCATGTATATCTGTAATTTTTTTCAGAATTTTTTGAAATGTAAAAATACGAATTTCAATGAAATTTCAAATTTGAATTTGGAGGCCTCACTGGAGCCCGAGCTCCAAAAGGGATTTCCGATGATGTAGTAGAATTTAAGAAATAAATTGGATCATCTATGCAGAGATGCTCGGACGCGTCCGTGGACGCATAAGAGGCCGGATTAGCTAGGTTTGGATGTAGATGCTCTTGGTCTAGCTTAGCTGCTACTGTGTACGCACCTGGTTTTTCTATTGCTCTAGCTTAGCTCCTTAGCAAATACTCCCTCTGTTCCTAAATGTAAGTGTTTGTAGAGATTTCACTATAAACCACATACAGATGTATATAGATGCATTTTAAGTTTAGATTCATTCATTTTGCTCCGTATGTAGTCCACCTAACGGAATCCTTACAAAGACTTATATTTAGAAACGGAGGGAGTATCTTGCATGCACATATTCTAAGCAAGGAAATATCAATAAGCTTAGCTATCGAGTAAGTATTTTGAATGCACATGCATGGTGCCCTGTGCTAGGGCTACCGAGCATGGCGCCTTGCCCACGGGCGCCATGCTATTGTATGTGGACAGACATGCCAGGTCAGCGTCGGTGGATGGCGCCCTTGACTGTCCAGTATGACGCCCCGGACTCGGGCGTCATGCAAAAGGGCTGTTTTATAAAATATTTTTAAAATGTGTTTATTTTGTGCTGAACTTTACCAAAATGGTCAGTTTTGTCTTTTTCACGTTGGTAAACAGTGTTGGCCACACTGCACTGCCTCTTGCTGAACTGGCCACCGGACAATTGAAAGCCTCACGGCCCAGACTAGTCTGGCAACACCTTGTAAGTTGTACCATCCTGACCCAGATTCTTCTCATCGTGCTCCAAGTGGCTAGCATGGCATCTCTTCTACTGACCAAAACAAAGAAAAAATGGAGCATTCTTGCTGAGTTTGCTCTTCAAGTGGCTCTTCACTGGGAACTACAATCGCTCTCTCCCCCTGCCAACCTCCAAGTTGTGTGTTGATTTGATTTACCTGCCAAGCTCGTATATGTTCCCCGTTTCCACATGGCAAGGAAATGTATGCTACACTTGTCAGTCGCACATGCAAAATATGTTGGCTCATCCACACTAGTAGAAAAGAGAGAAAGGTCCAGGCCGGGTCAGCCCATTAGTCCCGGTTCAGTCCAGAACCGGGGCCCATGGTGGCATCGGACCCGGTTAGTGAGCCTCGGGGGCCGGCCGGGCCACGTGGGCCATTGGTCCCGGTTCGTCTGGACCTTTTGGTCCCGATTGGTGGGATGAACCGGGACCAATGGGCCTTGCTCCTGGCCCACCACCATTGGTCCCGGTTGGTGGCTTGAACCGGGACCAAAGGTTGCCCTTTAGTTTCGGTTCATGCCACCAACCGGGACCAATGAGGTGCCTATATGTACCCCCTCGCGTAAGAGCAGAGCACACTGCTCTGTTTTTTTTGGCCGCCGAGGGGGAGAGGGCTTGGTGGTGCTCTAGCTCACCTCCTATGCACACAAGGTGTTCGATGGAATGCCCGAGCCACACTAATTAAGCTTTCTCCTCTCCAAAATCGACCTACAAGCTCCATTTTCTTCAATATTTGTCTAGGTTTAGCGGTCCGTCACGCCCCGTCACTGTCTTCACCGCCGTCGATCACCCGCGCCGATCTCATCGCCGGCACCACCGTGGTGAGCCTCTTGTTCTTATCTTCTTTCTGAAAGGAAAAATATTCTTACTTGTATGTTTAGATAGATACATGTATTATTTTCTTACTTTTATTATTGCATCTTATATAGTGCGATGGTTTTGGTATCCGCCCCCATCGGCCCTCGTCCTGTCTATGATTCAAATGTGGTATATATTATCTTTTCATAACTATTGGTTCATTTATTGTTTATGAAAATTATGCCGACCAACGTGACATAGATTTTATTTATCTAGGAAGTTGTTGAACCAGAATTCCAACCGACCCTATTATCGAGAGGTTAAATTTAGTTGAACAAGAAATCAATTTCTTGAAGGAAAAAATAAGAAAATTAAGGAGGAGAAGATGATATTGGAGTTGCATGTTGCGGATGTCGTCGATGATCACAAGATAAAGATGGATGCAATGCGCTTGAAGATTAGAAAGATTAGAAAATATGCCATTCATACCGAGGCTTGGTATCATTATGCTATTGGATCAGTTGTTACCTTGGTTGCGATTATGATCGCATTTATTTTCGCATTGAAATGTTTTACATAGTTTCAATGTATGGTTTAATTAATTTAGATGCTCTGCAGAGCTTTATGTTGTTCTGTAATGATTTTCGCTTGAAGATGAGAACTATGTATGTACTTTGGTTTTAATGTGATGATGAACTTCTATTAATTTGGTCACTTAATTATCTATTCATGATGTTCTATAATGATTTTTGACACACTTAATTATATATAAAGCACGCAGGTGAACCGGCAATGGATGTACGGTGACAGACACACCTCCGAGTACATTAAGGGCGTGCATGATTTTCTCGAAGTGGCTGAGGCAAACAAGCAGAATGGTTTTATGTGTTGTCCATGCCCTATATGTGGGAATACGAAGTCCTACTCTGACCGGAAAATCCTTCACACCCACCTGCTTTATAAGGGTTTCATGCCACACTATAATGTTTGGACGAGGCACGGAGAAATAGGGGTTATGATGGAAGACGGCGAAGAAGAAGAGTACAATGACAACTATGTGCCCCCTGAATACGGTGATGCTACTGAAAATCAAGAGGAACCAGACGATGTGCACGATGATGCTGCAACGGGCGAAGCTGTTGAAGATCAAGAGGAACCAGACGATGTGCCCGATGATGATGATCTCCGCCGGGTCATTGTCGATGAAAGGACGCAATGCGAAAGTCAAAAGGAGAAGCTGAAGTTCGATCGCATGTTAGAGGATCACAAAAAAGGGTTGTACCCCAATTGCGAAGATGGCAACACAAAACTCGGTACCGTACTGGAATTGCTGCAGTGGAAGGTAGAGAATGTTGTGCTTGGCAAAGGATTTGAGAAGCTACTGAAAATATTGAAGAAGAAGCTTCCAAAGGATAACGAATTGCCCGACAGTACATACGCAGCAAAGAAGGTTGTATGCCCTCTAGGATTGGAGTTGCAGAAGATACATGCATGCCCTAATGACTGCATCCTCTACCGCGGTGCGTACAAGGATCTGAACGCATGCCTGGTATGCGGTGCATTACGGTATAAGATCAGACGAGATGACCTTGGTGATGTTGACGGCGAGCCCCCCGGGAAGAGGGTTCTGCGAAGGTGATGTGGTATGCTCCTATAATACCACGGTTGAAACGTCTGTTCAGAAATGGAGAGCATGCCAAGTTGATGCGATGGCACAGTGAGGATCGTAAGAAAGACGGGAAGTTGAGAGCACCGGCTGACGGGTCGCAGTGGAGAAAAATCGAGAGAGAGTACTGTGCTGAGTTTGCACGTGACCCAAGGAACGTATGGTTTGGTTTAAGCACGGATGGCATTAATCCTTTCGGGGAGCAGAGCAGCAATCACAGCACCTGGCCCGTGACTCTGTGGTATGTATAACCTTCCTCCTTGGATGTGCATGAAGCGGAAGTTCATTATGATGCCAGTTCTCATCCAAGGCCCTAAGCAACCCGGCAACGACATTGATGTGTACCTAAGGCCATTAGTTGAAGAAATTTTACAGCTGTGGAATGGAAACGGTGTACGTACATGGGATGAGCACAAACAGGAAGAATTTAACCTAAAGGCGTTGCTGTTTGTGACCATCAACGATTGGCCCGATCTCAGTAACCTTTCAGGACAGACAAACAAGGGATACCACGCATGCACGCACTGTTTAGCTGACACCGAAAGTATATACCTGGGAAGCTGGAGGAAGAATGTGTACCTGGGCCATCATCGATTTCTTCCGACCAACCATCAATGTTGAAATAAAGGCAAGCATTTCAAAGGTGAGGCAAATCACCGGAAGAAGCCCGCCATGCGTACCGGTGATCACGTACTTGCTATGATCAATGATTTACACGTAATCTTTGGAAAGGGTCCCGACGGACTAGCTGTTCCGAGTGACGCTGGGGGACATGCACCCATGTGGAAGAAGAAATCTATATTTTGGGACCTACCCTACTGGAAAGACCTAGAGGTCCGCTCTTCGATCGACGTGATGCACGTGACGAAGAACCTTTGCGTGAACCTGCTAGGCTTCTTGGGCGTGTATGGGAAGACAAAAGATACACCTCAGGCACAGGAGGACCTGCAACGTTTGCACGAAAAAGACGGCATGCCTCCGAAGCAGTATGAAGGTCCTGCCAGCTACGCTCTTACCAAAGAAGAGAAGGAAATATTCTTTGAATGCCTGCTTAGTATGAAGGTCCTGACTGGCTTCTCGTCGAATATAAAGGGAATAATAAATATGGCAGAGAAAAAATTTCAGAACCTAAAATCTCATGACTGCCACGTGATTATGACGCAACTGCTTCTGGTTGCATTGAGGGGGCTTCTACCGGAAAACGTCTGATTAGCCATTGTGAAGTTATGTGCATTCCTCAATGCAATCTCTCAGAAGGTGATCGATCCAGAAATCGTACCAAGGCTAAGGAGTGATGTGGCGCAATGTCTTGTCAGTTTCGAGCTGGTGTTCCCACCATCCTTCTTCAATATCATGACGCACGTCCAAGTTCATCTAGTCGACGAGATTGTCATTCTGGGCCCGTATTTCTACACAATATGTTCCCCTTTGAGAGGTTCACATGGGAGTCCTAAAGAAATATGTTCGTAACTGCGCTAAGCCAGAAGGAAGCATCTCCATGGGCCATCAAACAGAGGATGTCATCGGGTTTTGTGTTGACTTCATTCCTCACCTTAAGAAGATAGGTCTCCCTAAATCGCGGTATGAGGGGAAACTGGCTGGAAAAGGCACGCTTGGAAGGGACTCAATAATATGCAGGGACGGATATTCTTGGTCTCAAGCACACTGCACAGTTCTACAGAACTCTACCTTGGTGACCCCTTATGTCGATGAACACAAGAACAGTGTGCGCCCCAAACACCCGGAGCAGTGCGACGACTGGATTACATGTGAACACATCAGGACTTTCAGCAGTTGGTTGGAAACACATCTCATAGGTGACAACATTGTTTGTGATGAGCTGTACTTGTTGTCCAGGGGACCATCTTCGACTGTTACGATTTGGAAAGGATACGAGATAAATGGGAATACATTTTACATGATTGACCAAGATCAAAAGAGCACCAACCAAAACAGCGGTGTCCGCTTTGATGCAGCCACCGAGAGGGGAAAGGACACATATTATGGTTACATAGTGGACATATGGGAGCTTGACTACGGACATGATTTTAAGGTCCCTTTGTTTAAGTGCAAATGGGTCAATCTGCCAGGACGGGGTACAGGTAGACCCACAGTATGGAATGACAACAGTGGATCTGAAAAATCTTGGGTACACTGACGAACCGTTCGTCCTAGCCAATGATATGCCACATGTTATCTATGTGAAGGACATGTCTACCAGACCGAGAAAAATAAAAGATAAGGAAGCGAATACATCATACGATGAGCCAAAGCGCCACATAGTTCTTTCAGGAAAAAGGGACATCGTGGGAGTGGAGGGCAAGACAGACATGTCTGAAGATTATGAAAATTTTCATGAAATTCCTCCCTTCAAAGTCAAGGCTGACCCAAGCATCCTGATAAACGATGAAGATTATCCATGGTTACGTCGCAATAAGCAAATGACACAAGCAAAGAAAAAGTGAAGACTTTCTCCCGCAACTATTATGATGATACCATGCCAACTTTGTAACAGACGAGTATGATACCATTGTGCGTTTTGTACATGCACATGCTATGTGGGTGAAATTATGATACCATGCCAACTTTCAATTTTTTCAGAGTTCATTTGAAATGCTTTAATGTCTTATGGTTCGGCCCTCGTAATACCATTAATGCCGGTTCGCTCCTTGTCAACTATGTTCTCACCAAGAACACTCTCAAGAGGGCAGCCACGTGGGCCATTGGTCCCGGTTCGTCTGGACCTTTTGGTCCCGGTTCCACGCACGAACCGGGACCAATGCTCACACCGGTTTATAAGCCCATCCCTCTCTGCCTTGTTGAGCTCCTCTCAAAGTGAAAATAGATGCCTCTATACAGGGAATTTGACCTAAATTCATAGTGAATTTCTCTGAAATTCATAGAAATTTATTATGAATTTAGGTTGAATTTTCTATATAGGCGCATCTATGTTCATTTTTTAATAAAGTTAATCACAAACTTGTGATTCACACAAATTTCAAAGAATTCAAATTTGAACTATTCAAATTTGAAAACTAATGGCACTAACAGAAAGTTTATATTTTTTCTAAAACTAATGGCACTAACAAAAAGTTTATAATTTTGCTGACCTAAAAGCAAAAAGAATTAAAAAATCAAGCAAAAAACAAAAGAAAATAAATAATGCAGAAAACAAAACAAAAAAACTGGAAAAAAATAAAAATAGCAACAACAAGTATTTTGTTGTAAGTAGAAACAAAATAAAATAAATAAAGCAAAAAAGAAAACAAAAAAAGTGTTTTCAAATTTGAAAACTAATGGCACTAACAAAAAGTTTATATTTTTTCTAAAACTAAAAGCAAAAAGTATTAAAAATAAAGCAAAAAATAAAAGAAAATAAATAATGCAGAAAACAAAACAAAAAAACTGGAAAAAAATAAAAATAGCAACAATAAAAAAAAGCCTCCTACTAGGCCCCCACGGCCTGAATACGACTAGAAACCCAACAATGGGCCAGGATTCAGGCCCGTAGTAAGCCCAGTAGGCCCACAGGCACATAGAGACAGATTAGGCCCGAAAGCCTGCTTTAGAGAGGAGCTCGAGAGGGTTGGCGCATCGCACCTTATAAACAAGTGCGGCTCTCTCTTAGCTAGTGAGGTGGGACTAAACTCCCACCACCACGCCGTTGTGCAAGGCCCATTGGTCCCGGTTGATGACACCAGCCGGGACTAAAGGGCTGTATTGGTCCCGGTTGGTGCTACGAACCGAGATCAATGCCCCCCCTTTTAGTCCCGGTTGGTGCCACCAACCGGGACCAAAGGCCGCCGCTTCCCGCCCTTTGGGCTGCTGAAAAGAGGCCTTTGGTCCCGGTTGGTGGCACCAACCGGGACTAAAGGGTGCATTAGTCCTGGTTGGTTTCATGAATCGGGACCAATGGCTTTGCTATATAAGCAAAGACTTAGCGTTTTACATTTCATCTCTGCAGTTTCCCACGCCGACGCCGCCGCCAGGCTGCCCGATTCACACCCCGCCGACGCCGTTCGTCCTAGCCAATGATGTGGCACATTTATCTATGTGAAGGACATGTCTACCAGACCGAGAAAAATAAAAGATAAGGAAGCGAATACATCATACGATGAGCCAAAGTGCCACATAGTTCTTTCAGGAAAAAGGGACATCGTGGGAGTGGAGGGCAAGACAGACATGTCTGAAGATTATGAAAAAATTCATGAAATTCCTCCCTTCAAAGTCAAGGCTGACCCAAGCATCCTGATAAACGATGAAGATTATCGGTGGTTACGGCGCAATAAGCAAATGACACAAGCGAAGAAAAAGTGAAGACTTTCTCCCGCAACTATTATGATGATACCATGCCAACTTTGTAAGAGACTAGTATGATACCATTGTCCGTTTTGTACATGCACATGCTATGTGGGTGAAATTATGATACCATGCCAACTTTCAACTTTTTCAGAGTTCATTTGAAATGCTTTAATGTCTTATGGTTTGGCCTCGTAATACCATTAATGCCGGTTCGCTCCTTGTCAACTATGTTCTCACCAAGAACACTCTCAAGAGGGCAGCCACGTGGGCCATTGGTCCCGGTTCGTTTGGACCTTTTGGTCCCGGTTCCACGCACGAACCGGGACCAATGCTCACACCGGTTTATAAGCCCATCCCTCTCTGCCTTGTTGAGCTCCTCTCAAAGTGAAAATAGATGCCTCTATACAGGGAATTTGACCTAAATTCATAGTGAATTTCTCTGAAATTCATAGAAATTTATTATGAATTTAGGTTGAATTTTCTCTATAGGCGCATTTATGTTCATTTTTTAATAAAGTTAATCCCAAACTTGTGATTCACACAAATTTCAAAGAATTCAAATTTTAACTATTCAAATTTGAAAACTAATGGCACTAACAGAAAGTTTATATTTTTTTCTAAAACTAATGGCACTAGCAGAAAGTTTATAATTTTGCTGACCTAAAAGCAAAAAGAATTAAAAAATAAAGCAAAAAACAAAAGAAAATAAATAATGCAGAAAACAAAACAAAAAAATTGGGAAAAAAATAAAAATAGCAACAATAAGTATTTTGTTGTAAGTAGAAACAAAATAAAATAAATAAAGCAAAAAAGAAAACAAAAAAAGTGTTTTCAAATTTGAAAACTAATGGCACTAACAGAAAGTTTATATTTTTTCTAAAACTAAAAGCAAAAAGAATTTAAAATAAAGCAAAAAATAAAAGAAAATAAATAATGCAGAAAACAAAACAAAAAAACTGGAAAAAAATAAAAATAGCAACAATAAATAAAAAAACAAAAAAACAAAAAAAGCCCCCTACTAGGCCCCCACGGCCTGAATACGACTAGAAACCCAACAATGGGCCAGGATTCAGGCCCGTAGTAAGCCCAGTAGGCCCACAGGCACATAGAGACAGATTAGGCCCGAAAGCCTGCTTTAGAGAGGAGCTCGAGAGGGTTGGCGCATCGCACCTTATAAACAGGTGCGGCTCTCTCTTAGCTAGCGAGGTGGGGCTAAACTCCCACCACCACGCCGTTGTGCAAGGCCCATTGGTCCCGGTTGGTGACACCAGCCGGGACTAAAGGGGTGCATTGGTCCCGGTTGGTGCTACGAACCGAGACCAATGCCCCCCCTTTTAGTCCCGGTTGGTGCCACCAACCGGGACCAAAGGCCGCCGCTTCCCGCCCTTTGGGCTGCTGAAAAGAGAGGCCTTTGGTCCCGGTTGGTGGCACCAACCGGGACTAAAGGGTGCATTAGTCCCGGTTGGTTTCACGAATTGGGACCAATAGCTTTGCTATATAAGCAAAGACTTAGCGTTTTTCATTTCATCTCTGCAGTTGCCCGCGCCGACGACGCCGCTAGGCTGCCCGATTCACACCCCGCCAACGCCGTCGCCGCCCTCGCCGCCGCCCGTGCCCCGCGCCGCCCCGACGCCGTCGCCGCACGCCACCCCGCGCCGTCGCGGTCACCTCCCCGTGCCGCCCCGACGCCGTCGCCGCCCCGCGTCGCGCCCGACGCCGTCGCCACCCCGCCGACGCCGTCGCTACCACTCCCCGCACCCCTGCTCGCCCCGACGCCGTCCTCCGCTCGCCCCTGCCCGCCCTGACGCTGCCCTTGTGAGCACCGCGCGCCCCTGCCGGCGATGCCGCCGCCGCCGTTGTTTTTAGTTATATATATATGCTATTTTTTACATGTTTTTAGATGTTTTTATATTTTCATATATGTATGTATGTATTTTTTTAGATATATGTATTTCTTATGTATGTTCATATATGTATGTATGTATTTTTTACATGTTTTTTGTATGAATGTATGTATTTTTTCAATTGTAATATGCATGGTGTTTTAAAAATACATTAATTTTAGTACATTAATGTTCTCTGATTAGTACATTAATTTTAGGTTAGTTTCATTTTTAGAAAAGTTTTATATATTTAATTAGGAAGAAGGAAGAGAAGGAAGAAGGAAGAAGGAAGAAGAAGAAAAAGTTTTATATATGCAAAAGTTACATTTTAAGAAAAGTTTTATATATCTAGCTAGAAAGAAGGAAGAAGAAGAAAAAGAAGGAGAGGAAAAAGGAAAATAAGAAGAGGAAGAAAGGAGAAGAAGAGGAGAGGAAGAAGAGGAGAAATAAATAAGAAGAGGAAAAAAGAAGAAAAAGAAGAGGAGAAGAAGAAAGGAATAGTATTCTATTTTTTTCTTCTTCTCCTCTATTCCTTTCTTCTTCTCCTCTTTTTTTTTCTTCGATCTTCTCCTCTGTCGTCGTCGATATACCCCTCCCGATAACTTCAACACGAGGGGGGGGGGGCGATATACCCCCTCCCCGATAATATTATTTTCCCATGTACGTATGTCGTGTTGATATAAACTCCCGATAACTTCAACACGTGGGGGGGTCAATATACCCCCTCCCGATAACTTCAATACGTGGGGGAGGGTTGATATACCCCTCCCCGTTATTATTATTTTCCCATGTACGTATGTCGTCGTGTCGATATAAACCCCTCCCGATCACTTCAACACGTGGGGGGGTCAATATACCCCCTCCTGATAACTTCAACACGAGGGGGGTCGATATATGTATACCCCCTCCCTGATAACATTATTTTCCCGTGTATGTATCTCGTCGTTGTCTATATTACCCCCTTGAAGCGTTGTCGAGGCCAACCCAAACCCTAGAGAAGCAGCCTCGAGGCCACTAATTAATATGATTCCTTACTGTGATTAGCTAGCTAGTTCTACGTTTGCCACTAATATATCCATATCTATCATGCTTGAATAATAATTGCCATGTTGTAAATATTTGTAGAAACTATGGACACCCCCCGAGATGAAGCAACAGAAGTGATGTTGGAGGAGATAATCGCACATGGAAGTGATGTCATCTTATCGTTTTTGAACGACACCGATGGTCTGGAAGGACAGGGTGAAGAAGCAGGAAATTATGATGGCTCCTTTGACCCAATGCCGGTGCAAGAAGGAGACCATGAGGACGGCTCCGGTGACCCAATGACGGTGCAAGAAGGAGACCGTGATGATGGCTCCGGTGATCGAACCGAGTCTGGCCAGGTATATATATTAGTTAAGCCTGTGCTGACTAGCTAATTGATGCATTCATTGTTTTGGTATATGTACACATATTAATTAACTCTCGTCTTTCTTCTTTTTTCTAGCCCTCTGGATCGAGCACAACTTCGGTAAGGAGACGAGGCCCGAAGAAAAAGTTGAACTCGGATGAAAGGTTTGAGATCACAGCAATCGCGCGCGACGGCGAACCGATTGAACCCATCCAGACAAAGAACGCACTTGCTGCTCAATGCGGGGTTCTCGTTAGGGACAAGATCCCGATAAACATCCACCAATGGTATAAGCCTAAGGAGGAAGACCCTCAGGTGTCTTATGTCAATGATATGCAGAAAGATGATCTTTGGACTGAGCTGAAGGCAAATTTCACCCTACCGCCAGAGGAGGATCCGGAGAAGCCAGTTAAAGAGCAATTAATCAAGTCTTGTACTCTTAAGAAGATGGCAGGCCTATTCAGGAGGTGGAGGAAAGAGCTGAAAAAGTTTGTCGACAAAGAAGAAACACCAGAATTCATCGGCAAATATGAGAAGATCAGAGATCACTGGCCCGCATTTGTGGCCCACACGACATCAAAAAAGAGTAAGAAGATGTCGGCGACAAACAAGCAAAATGCTGCGAAGAAGAAGTTTCACCATCGCACGGGGTCAGGTGGCTACCTCAAAGCCCGGCCTAAGTGGTCCAAGGCTGAGAATGATCTGCTTGATAAAGGGATCGAACCAGAGACAATGAACTGGCCAGACCGTTGCCGAACTTGGTTCTTCGGGGCTGGCGGAACCTTGGACCCTGTATCAGGGAAGTGCCATTGGACGGACGAGCAACTGAAAACACCAGTCAACAGGCTTCGGCACTATATCGATGTAGCGCAGCAAGGGACGTTCGTTCCAGACAGGGAGAAGGACGACCTCACAATGGCCCTCGGGAATCCTGAGCACCCTGGACGGACACGAGGCACGCCAGGCTCCATTCCGTGGAAGGCTGGTTTTTCGGACGCAGGGGGTTACAAAACCCACAAGAGGAGGAAGAAACTGGAGCAGAGCCAACTGCAGGCGCTGCACGAAAAGGTACAAGGGCTAGAGGGACGAGAAGTAGATCGCAGCAAATGACCTGCCGAAGCTTCCCCGGAAGCTACCCCGCCATCTCAGCGGAGAAGCAGCGTGGCTTCCACCGAGCTGCTTCAGCCGGAGCATGTCTTGACGTCTCCTGCTAGCTACCCCGTGTATTTTATCATGGAGGCTCAAAATTGCCACCTTATGACACAATGGCAGAACTTAAAAGTCAAGGCGGCTGTCGGCCAAATTCGACCTTCTGAACCCGGCGCAACTTTTCACTGTCGTTCGATTCCAGAAGGATATGCTAGGGTGACGGTGGATGAAATAACGGAGGGATTTGAGGACCTCCAGCTTGACCACCCTACCGGTGAAGGGAGACTCGGCTGGGTTCTGCTCTAAAGACTCCATGCCTATGGCGGAAGGAGTTCATCAAGCTTCCGAACTGGACGCCTCCTCCTCCACCTCCGGTGAGTCAGGGCACTCCGCCTCCTCCACTGCCTCCTCCTCCGGCGAGTGACGACCAGGGCACTCGGCCTACTTCTCCGGCGCGTGGCGGCACTCCGCCTCCTTCTCTGCCTGCGCCGACGCGCCCGAGCAGCCAGCAGCCTCCTCCTTCTCCAGCGCATGGCGGCACTCCGCCTCCTTCTCCGCCTGCGCCGATGCGCCCGAGCATCCAACAGCCTCCTCCTTCTCCGCCTTGCCAGCAAGGGCGGAAGAGACCCGCCGCCGCCCCAGCTGCTCCGGCGCATCGTAGTCCTTCTCCTCCGCCTCGTAAGCAAGCACGAAAGAAGACAGACGTCGCAGCCACTTTGTTTGCTCCGGCGTCTAGCAGTACAGCCAGCAGAGGCGGGAGGCAATACAGATACGGTCCTTCTCTCAAGCCTCTAGAGAAGTTACCGTAAGAGAGGACCGAGGAGGAAAACGCGAAGATCGTGCAGACCGAAGTGAACGACTTCTTTGAAGGGGTGAAAGCAAAGAGACATCCACCTCCGGAGGACAAGGTAGATCCGGTGAAAGCAAAGCGCACTACCGATGCCCTGAGGAAACCACCAAAGTCTTCGTCGAAAAACAACTATGAGCGCATTACTGCAAAGACATATCTCGAAGCTAATCGGTCGGGAAGTACTGTCTGTGATAAAAGGTAAAAAGAACGAGCAGCTGGGAAAAAAATTGCCCAGCTCAGCGAACAAGCAAAGAAATCATGCCCCCCGCTCAATGTGTCTAGCGACATCGTCGCTAATGCTCCGGGGACGGTGCCCGGTTATAACAATCTTGGAGATTACCTGCCTGATGATGTACATTTTGATTTCTTGGAGGTGGACGAACACAGATACGAGTACGGGAAGCCTCTCGTCAAAGATGAAAAATCTCTAACAACGATGATGTGAAGATTCCATAATTGGTACATGAAAACCTGTAGAGAGTCTGGGGGGACGAATGCTTTGTATCTGAATATTAAAGAGGAGCACGACCTTGTTGGAACTGATCTGTTGACTATTCCATTTGAGGATTTCTTCGAGTACTTCAATCAAAAGGCCCTCGATAAATTAACGGTCTTTTGCTACTGTCTGTAAGTACTATTTCTGTCATTAAGTCTCTATATGTAGCTCGGCTCTTTCATTGCATGTATTTATAATTAATTATCCTCACTATATTATGCAGATTGAAGATCGTCGAGTGCAAAAAACAAGAAATGTATGATAGTGGGTTCATTAACACAAATATCATAGATGAAATTCAGGTTACAAAGCACGCCGAAGAGGCCGAGGCCAACTTGCTACAATCATTGATCAAAAATCAAAACAAAGATTTAATACTCTTTCCTTACAACTTCGAGTAAGTGTTATTGTCGTGTGCATATTCGGTTTCCCTTATTACTCGAGCGAGGTTATAGTAATGTAATTGATGAGTTATGCATGCGTGCGCAGATTCCACTATGTTCTTCTGAAGATTAAGCTTGAGCGGGGGGTAGTAAATGTCTTAGACTCGAGACGAAAAGATCCCGAAATCTATGCGGACATGACTAATTTGCTCAACAAGTAAGTTCAATCGATCATTATCGCACCATATCAGCAACTTTTTGTTCATTTCCTGATATCTCAAGTAATAATAATTATTTTCTTTGTCTTGCAGGATTTGGAAACATTTCACCGCAAAAGTTCCGGGACTGCCGAAGGAGCTGCGATATACATACCCGAAAGTAAGTACTACTAGCTAGCTAGTTGCGCGCATCTCCCATTGATTATATAGCTATACTTTCATCAATGCCATTTATAATGCTTCATTATCAGTTTGATTGACCTTTATTTCTCGTAAAGTGCTTGTGGCAGGAAGAAGGGAATAATTTCTGTGGATACTACGTGTGCGAGTTCATCTACAACGCGACTTTGAAAAATAAGCGAGACTACTCTAAAAGACAATATGAAGTGCGTAAGCAATAATATTCACAATTTCATTTTATTACACTATCATTTCTGTTTAGTTTCATTCATATATGTATTAACCCCCTTCTTCAAATTAGACGTGGCAGATGCGGAATGAACTCCTAGAACAAGATCGCATGAAAGCAATTGAAGAGGAATTGGCGGGATTTTTTCTTGACCACGTCATCAATAAAGCCGGAGAATACCATGTGGAAGTTGATTTCAATTGCTAGGGGATTGTAAGAGATCTTACATATTGTATATGTATGTAGCCAGTAGCGTCGGATAGATAATACGAAAACTTGTTGTTCGACCAATCTCTCGGAGAAGGAGAGGTCGATCGATCACTTCTCTCGGTATGCATGACGAACTTCTGTACTTAATGGTTCCCTTCATTTTCTTACTAGATAGCGTGTCGAGGGCCTCTCTATGTACAATACGTAGCATCGACCAAGCACGGACATAAGAGATGACACTTCTCTCTATTAATTAGCTAGCTAACACAATATATGAAACACCTAAATTAACACCCCCCCCCCCCCCAAAACCCCCAACCCCCCCCCCCCCCCTTTTAAAAAAAATCCAGCCACTGAAATGCTGACACGTGGATGCCTTTTGGTCCCGGTTGGTACCACCAACCGGGACCAAAGGCCCTCCTGCCTGGGCTCGACGCACCGGCCACGTGGAGGCCCATCTGTCCCGGTTCGTGTTAGAACCGGGACTAAAGGGGGGAGGCATTAGTAACGACCCTTTAGTCCCGGTTCAAGAACCGGGACAAAAGGCCCTCACCAACCGGGACAAATGCTCTGTTTTCTATTAGTGCCATCTCCACAGTCAAATTTCGCCTGCTCCTCCACTGATCAATGAACGTGGCCAACCGATACATGTAACTCAGTAGCAATACTAGTTCAAAAGTCTCGCGATCAGAAATAGCAATCATGCTTTTCTGCTGAAACAATGTCAGACTAGTCGCAATGAGGAGTAATATATATGTGGTGTCATGCTTTGTATGTGTGATGTTACTACTCATTCTATGAGTAACTAGCTATGTCATGTCTCTCTTTTTCATTAATTACTTGCGACATCATTTATTTTGCCTAGATACGTGTAATGTTACCATGTTACTTCACTGTGGGTAGTTTCAGTGGAGCATATGTGCTTCATTTATCGCCAAAGCATGAGGATTAACGCTTAGGATCAAACAGTTGCTGACACGAGCTCACACACATCCAGTGTCACATACACATCACCAGTAGCGAGACACCTATGATGGTTTGGATCTGGCTGGTGATGGTGTGGATGAAGGCCCGCTCCGGGTCGCGCTCCAGCTCCGCGTACTTCTCGGTCCCCGGCTCTGGCATGCGGCGCCGGCTCACCGTCGGCCGGTTCGGGAGGAACCCCGCATAGGGGTACTGCCCAAAGTTGACCGCCGCGTGCAGCGCCGATCCGATCCAGATGATGGTGGTGCACACCTTGGCCAGCTCGCCCACGGCTTGCATCCTCGGCTACCATGGCGCGACCTTGAGGTCGCCGTGCCCCACCTCGCGCACCTCCTTCCACCACGCCTGCAGCTCCACGTCGCCCTGCACCACGCCGTCGTCCAGGTACTAGATGGCCAGGTACTCGCTCACGTACTGCTCGATGGCGTGCCAGATCGCCAGCCCGTCTGCCGCGTACGGGTAGTCCGACACCAGCAGCCGCACCTTGTAAGGGCTCGACGGGTCCTCCACCGCCATGCCCCTGCATTTTTGTGTTGTTTACCACATTCCGGTCGGTGAGCGAGATGCCCAATTTGTTTAACACTTTCACTACATTGACACTAGGTAAGTACGTACCTCTTTATAAGATCGTCGGGCAGGCCCTGCTCGGTGAACTTCCAGTCCTTGTACACCACGGACGACATCCCCAGCGCGAACTTGCCCGGGAACACCGTCATCTCGAAGATGCCGCCGGCGTTGATGAGCGTCTGCCGCGCCAGCGCGTTGATGGTCATGGTGTCGCGGTAGTGCGGACTCAGCAGCTTGTGCACCGGGTGCGTCACGTTGAGGTGCCGGTTCGTCGAGATCACAAACGGCTCCATCACCGCGTGAGTGTTCAGCCTGCACGTTTCAATCTCACTACGTCAGTTGTGCATCTACTGACTAAATCACACCGGGTCAGTGTCGCCATTGTTTTGTAGTACGTACCAGTGGCTGACGAGCTGGTGCCACCCAGAGTCGTTGACGGCGACGTAGGCCTTGGCGAACTCCCACACCCAGCCTTCCACGGAGCCGCTCGGCACCGGCGTGTACACCTTGCTCTTGGCGGTGGTGAGGCCGCCCTGGATGACGGGCTCGCTCAGCTCAATGGCGAGCGGCGTGAGCCGGCCGTCGCCACGCAGGAAGAAGAGGGTCCTGGTGGGTAGATGAAGTTCCCCGACAGGTTGTTGACGTCGACCAGGAACGGCATGAACCGGTCGTGGTGACAAGTTGCTTTCCAGCGCCTGCATGCAACAAGTTGCAACATGCCAAAATTTGATTACAGTTGATCGCGATGGGTTGGCCGACTCCTGTATTGTATTATTACCTGCTGCACGGTAAGGCCCTCGAGGTTTTTCTCGATGTGCGCCCCCGTGATGGTGCTGGTGTGGTCACCAAACCTGCTAGGGTCAAGACTACTTTTTGGCGGGAAACTCCTGCATGCATGCCACCCAACACAAATTAAGATCAGGCACGCTCTCACCTTTCGGTTCTCGATCCATGGACAGCGTACTCATTCATCGTTCAATTATGGTGTGTGGCTAAGTTTCTGTCGACCGAGATTTAATCAAGTCTTAGTCAAGTGATATAACATGCAAAAAGTAAAAGAAAAACTGAAAAGAAAACTTTGCACCAGTCTTAATGTAAGATCTGTCGGATATAGAGACTGTTTAATTATTGTTGACTCGCCGTGAGACGCGTGATCATGACCGGGTTGACGCCGGCGAGCACCTCCCGGGCGAACTCCTCATCGGTCCTCCACGCCTGCTGGTCCGCCTGGATGATGTGGGGGACGGGCAGCTTGAGGAGGGAGTCGCCGCCCACGGGGAGGAGGTCCTTGATGAGCTGGAGCGGGAACTGCTTGCGTAGCTCCTCGAGGGCGGGGACGTTGGGCAGCTTGATGCCGCCCTTGTAGAGGTTGATGATGTCCTGGAAGGAGTCGAACTCGCCGGGGGTGGTGTCCACGTAGGTGCGCACCGCCGGCAGGATGCCCTGCGTGATGGCCTTGATGGAGTAGCCCAGGAAGTCGGAGGTCTTGAGGTGGCCGAACTTCTCGTCCCGGGGCACGTAGATCTGCTCCAGCAGCGACAGCCGGCTCTCCGGGTTGGGGTCGTTGGCGTTGGGCTTGCGCCCGGTGCGGCCACGGCGCGGGTAGGGGTGGTCGGCGCTGCCGCCGAGGACCGGGCGGCCCTCGCCGAGGTTGTTGTAGACGTCGTAGCGGTAGACGCGGTCGTGCTCCTGGTACGGGCCCAGCTGCAACCAGCACGAGCTGCAACCAGCACGAGCAGTGCTAGAACCTTTGTCCAGCGAGCTGCAAGCGACACAATGGCGAGCTTCAACCTGGCGGGTCACCATGCCGGCGATAGAGACCATGTCTGTGGGGTGCTACAACCATGGTGGTGAGTTTGCTGGAACCGGCTTATGTTTTTGTTACGACTGTCCAGAAATTTTGCTACGTTTCGGCAATGAAGATCCATGGTTTTGCTGGAACCAGCTAAAGTTTTTGCTTCAACTGACTTAGAGAGCCACGGTTGTACATAGGTCAGTTGCACACAGTAGTGTAGTTTTGTGGCATCGTGCAGAACTCGTGTACGGAGAGGAACCTGTGTGCAATAGCAAGGATGTTCTGGATGAACAGAGCGGTGTTCCTTCTTCCAATTTTGCAGGGATACAACAAATTGGCCTTCACCGCTTCACCGAGTTTAAAAGTTGCAAATTGCAGGTGGAAGTTATAGTTTTGAGTTAAGTAAAAACTTTCGTCAATGAGCGAGGACAAAGAAGAATTCTAGCTGATGAAAGTTAATTTTCAGGTACAAATGCTATACTTGACTGTTCATGGAGTCCTGGCTTGTATGCCACCCAGTACTTGCTACAATTATCCCCTTCCAAGTTCACATTAGAGAGGTCCACAGTTTCACATTATATTACACATAGGAGAGGGCAAACCAATAATGGTTCAAGCAGCCAAGCAGGTAGAAAGCATCAAAATGATACATGTATATGTATACTCACCTACACACCAATACCCCTGCATATACTTCCCACTGACCTGCATCTATTGGCCTGCTTGTCGCTGCTCCCACCTAAGGTCCTCTGAGAACTCCATCATAGCAGCTCTCGGATCGCCGTCTGTGACGGACAGGTAGTACTCGGCAGTTCCGTCATCAACATGCAAGCTTCGCCTCACCGACTCGAGAATCCGTTTGCTTTGCCTTTTTGCAGCTGCAGCGTTTGCCATGGATTCCGCGTTTCCATTCGGGTGGCCCTCCGGATAAAAGACCGCGACCTCTCTCTTTGAGTTGTGATCCATCTCAATGTAGCATGTACTCCCCAGCAGGATTTCTGGATCACTGATTGGTATCAAAAGCCTCTCCCTTGAGTAGATACCGTGGTCGCTCATCATATTGCTGAACCGTTTGATGTCGGTCACCTGCTTGGAATTCACAGAATATCAAATACGGTTTGATGAAGAATAGAGAAGGTTTGCTCACACATGGACAGTACAGCTGCATATCTTTCTGAAACAGTGGAAATATTTGCCTGGAATGGTACAAATTACTAGCATTCAGCCACTGACAAATGAAGTAGCTGAGGATACCAATTGTTTTCAAATTTAAGTTGCATAGACAGCTTTGTCAATAACCGTAGTCCAACAAGTTTGAACATGTGTATAGTCAATGTTACGGATTAACTCTATATCAGCAACAGTGAACATAAAAAGGGTTATTAGCTGAAGGTGCATGGGCATTCTGCAGCCTTTGTAAACCATATCTTGAGGGCTAACTCGATTGCTTTGAGACCTAACAAAGTAAGCCACTACAGCCTTACTATCGATTAGAACATTCAACATTTTAATTGGTACAAGCGAGCAACGAGTATTGACAGGCATTATGGAAGCAGAATATCTATCATCAAACGTTGTATCATGAGCATTATCAGATAGCCGACGATTAAAACACAATAAGCAATGTTAACGACAAAAGTGGTGAGTTCTAGGACGCCGAGAGTTGTGTTGATTGTTTTCCATGATCAGAAATTATTGTAGTGACTTGCAAATTTTTCTTATTCTACATTAGATAGACTATCTGTTAGACAAATCACTCATGACTTTCATAGTTCTAGTTCAAGTTCCAAGAACTCTATCTCATGATAAGAACTAAGATCCCACTGCGGCACTGCCCCCGATCACTATGGCAAAGTTTGGCTTGGTTATACAAAATCTTCCCGGGAGGGGATAAATTCTATATGATGATAATTGCAAGCATTTGCTGGGGGATTTGGTGCCTTCGCAACAAAGTTACTTCTGATAGATATGATGCTCGAACTCCTTTGGAGGCCGTTTTCACCGCTTGCTCTTTTATGCTATACTGGGCAGGGCTTCTTAAGGAGGAGGACAGGGCGAAGTTCAAGGCTAGTGTGAAGAGGTTGGCGCATGTGGCAGCTGCTTGTAATAACCCGATGTTGGGAGAGGATTTGAGAAGGGGATTAGGAGAGGGAGGAAAAGGGAGCAGGTGAGAAGAGAGGGCTCGGGAGAGATGGGGATCAGACTTAATCTCATTCATGCCCCGACTCAGAGTTCCACATCTGCTTAAGTAGTACTAGCCCAAGGCCACACTTGCACACACACGCTTACATGGCCGCGGCCCAACACTACAATTGCACTGAGTGCCTCGCTGTACGCTTCAGGGTTCAGTTAACTGCTGGACTGAACCTGAAGGCGTTACAGTCGCCCCTTCTTGAGCAGCTGCTTCATCTTCCCAGAGCTCGGCGTCAGGGAAACGCTTCCGAATGACGTCGTAATCTTCCCAGGTGGTTGCGTCGGCTGGCAAAGTGGACCATTGCACCCGTACCTGAGTGAGGGCGGCATCTCCTTTCTTGACCATGCGGCGTTCCTGGATGGCAATGGGTTTTAGTGGCGTCGTCGTTAGATCAGGCACCTTTGGCAGCTCCGAGAAGACGGGAGTGTAGCTGGGGACGAACGGCTTGAGCTGGGAGATGTGGAAGACTGGATGAATGCGCCCGTCCGGTGGCAGCTTCAGGCGATAGGCGAGGTTGCCAACACGCTCCAGGACGGTGAATGGACCAAAGAACTTGTACGCCAGCTTGCGGCAGGGGCGGCTGGCGACGGAGACTTGGACGTAGGGATGGAGCTTGAGGAGGACTTGGTCCCCAACGGCGAAGGAGCGCTCGGAGCGGTGCTTGTCTGCGTGCTTCTTGAAACGGTCTTGGGCTCGATTGAGATGGCCTCGCAGCATCTCAATGTGCGCCGCCCAGTCAAGGTCGCCTGTGGCTGCGTCGGTTGGCAGCTCACTGCTGAAAGCTGGGAGTCCTCCCAAGTTGGGATCCCGCCCGTACAGTGCCTTGAACGGAGAGCAGCGAAGCGAAGAGTGATGCGTTGGATTGTACCAGAACTCTGCTGCAGGAAGCCACCTACGCCATTGCTTGGGCTGGTCGTTGATGGCACAACGAAGGAACATCTCGAGGCACTGGTTCACCCGTTCGCTCTGCCCGTCCGTCTGTGGATGGTATGCTGTGGAATAGAGGAGCTTGGTACCGGCGGCTGCGAGAATTTCCCTCCACATGGCGCTTGTGAAGATCTTGTCGCAGTCGGAGACGATCGTGTGCGGAACGCCGTGGAGCTTGATGATGGAGTCCCAGAAGGCTCGTGCCACTTGCGTTGCATTGAAAGGATGGCGAAGGGGCACGAAGTGGGCAAACTTGGTCAAACGGTCGACCACCACCATGATCGTGTCGAATCCCTCCGATGTAGGCAATCCCTCGACAAAATCCATGGTCAGGTCATACCATGGTTATGTCGGAATTGGCAACGGCTGCAGCTTGCCGGCGGGGTGACGTAGCTCGTGCTTGGCCTACTGACAGGTACGGCACTGATGGATGTAGTCCTCGACAGCGTGCTTGAGGCCCGGCCAGGCGAACAGCTTGCGCACACGCTGGTAGGTGGCGGCGATGCCGGAGTGCCCCCCCACGGCGCTATCATGCAGCGCCGCGATCAGCTTGGTCTGGAGTGCCGTGTTGGCGCCAATCCAGAGTCGGTCGCCTTGACGTATGATGCCTTGCCGTAGGACTCGGCCTTGGTCGTCGGGGCTCTGGATCGCGAGCTGAGCCAGCAGCTCTTGTGATGCCACGTCCGTCTCGTAGGAATTGGCCACCTCTTGCAGCCATTGGGGGTGGCATACAGAGAGCGCGTCGAGCGCGTGTCGGTGTCCAACCCGCGAGAGCGCATCTGCGGCGCCATTGTCGGCTCCTTTCTTGTACCGGAAGGAGAACTGAAGGCCGACAAGCTTGGACATGGCCTTGCGTTGCAGCTCGGTGTCAAGTTGTTGCTCCCCTAGGGCACACAAGCTCTTGTGATCTGTGACAATCTCGAATGGACCGCGCTGCAAATACGGCCGCCACTTGTCAACGGCCATCATCACGGCGAGGAACTCCTTCTCGTAAGTGGAGAGCTTCTGATTCTTGATGCCCAAAGCCTTGCTCATGTAGGCCACCGGGTGGCCATCCTGCACCAGGACGGCGCCCACGCCCGTGTCGCATGCGTCGGTTTTGATGGCGAATGGCTTGGTGAAGTCCGTGAGGGCGAGCACCGGTGTACTAGTCATAGCTTGCTTGAGCAGATCGAATGCCGCCTGGGTGCGCTCGTCCCAGTGGAACCCTTTCTTGGTGAGGAGCTGGGTGAGTGGCTTGGCGAGCACCCCGTAGTTGGCGACGAACTTCCGGTAGTAGCCGGTGAGGCCGAGAAACCCACGCAGCTCGGTGGCGTTGGTGGGCACGGGCCACGCTTGCATCGCGCTGGTCTTGCTTGCATCGGTAGCGACACCCTCCTTGGAGATGATGTGGCCGAGGTACTCGATGCTGGGTTGAGCGAACGTGCACTTGGACTCCTTGGCGTAGAGCTCGTGCTGCCGTAGCGTGTCGAGCACCAGCCGTAGGTGTTCCTCGTGCTCCTGCAAGTCAATGCTGAAAACTAGGATGTCATCAAGGAAGATGATCACAAACTTACGACTGTAGCTGGCAAAGATGGAGTTCATAAGGCACAGGAATGTTGCCGGCGCATTGCAGAGGCCGAACGGCATCACTTTGAAGTGGAAGTGACCATGGTGGGTCTTAAAAGTTGTCTTCTCTTCGTCCTCGGCGCGCATGCATATTTGGTGGTAGCCGGCGCGCAAGTCAATCTTGGAGAAGTAGGCGGCGCCGGCCAGCTCATCAAGAAGTTCGTCCACGACAGGAAGAGGAAATTTGTTCTTGACAGTAACTTGGTTGAGGCGACGAAAATCGATGCAGAACCTCCAACTACCGTCCTTCTTCTTCACCAGCAGGACAGGAGCAGCGTAGGGGCTCATGCTGTGCACGATGACGCCGGCGTCCAGCATGTCGCGCACCTGCTTCTCGATTTCATCCTTCTGCGCGGGTGAGTAACGGTAAGGGCGGGTGTTGATTGGTGGTGCGCCTGGTTCCAAATTGATCCCGTGGTCGTACTGACGGCGCGGTGGGAGAGTCTTGGGTTCAGAGAACACGTCCGCATATTCATGTAAGACTCGCTAAATGTTTGGTGGTACAGGGGCTGGTGGTGCTTTGCTCTGCGGTTCCACAGTTACCAAGGCCGCAGTCCAGATGTCATTAGCCACTTCCATACGATGAAGCTCATACGCATCGAGCTCGGAGATTGGAGGCAGGTCTTTGGTTTTGACCCCTTGTAAATGCACAAGCTTGCCCTCTGTTTCAAATGCAATCGTCTTCTCTAGCCAGTGGCAATTCATCGGACTGTGCGCGCCCAACCAATCCATGCCCAACACCCCATCATAGGCACTGAGTTGAAGCACGCGGAGATTCGTGTGGAAGGTATGCCCCGGCACCTGCCAAGAGAGCTTGCGCACGATGCGATCGCAGTGCAGTCGGTGCCCATTGGCGACACGCACAGAGACTGGCAGGAGTGATTCTGTTACGGTGCCCAAGCGACTGACAAAAGCCTCACTGACGAAACTGTGTGTGCTTCCGGAGTCCACCAAGAGCAGCATAACTTGGTCTCCCACCATGGCACGAAGGCGAATGGTGGAAGGGGCTTCGTCCCCGGTGACGGCATGCTGGGACAGCGAGCAACATTCAGCATCCTGGGCAGCGGGTGGCTCCAGTAATTGCAAGGCGTGAACTGTGTCATTTGAGAGAATTTCCCCATAATCACCAACCTCGATCATCATCATTACTCCCATCCTCTTGCACTGATGTTCCCGGGAGTACTTGTCCCCGCAACAAAAATAGAGGCCATTGGCGTGTCTGAAATCGCGCAGCTGACGCTCCCGGCCAAACTCGTCGCCCCCTTGACGCGGTGGCACGACCCCGCGAGCCGGAATGGGTGCTGGCGCAGCCGGTGGTGGACGTCCCACTAGTGCTGGACGGTGGCGCTGAACACGTTGTTTCTCCAACTCTTCCTCCTGTATGCGTGCTAACACGGCTGCCCGGGTGATGCTTGTTGGTGCCTGCAGCCTAACCCCAAGGCGGAGCTCATCCTTCAGACCCAAGAGAAACTGAGACACAAAAAACTTGGGGCTGAGCGATGGATCGAGAGACAGCAAATGGTACATGCAAGTTTCAAATTGCTACCTGTACTCCTGGACACTACCGGTCTGTTTCAGTTGGACCAGTCTGTGCATCTAAACCTCAAATTCTTCTGGCCCGAACTCTTCTTCGACTGCTGCTCTGAAACTTGGCCATGTCAACCCCGGGTGCGTCTGACGGTAAGATTGCAGCCACATAGCTGCCAGACCCTCCATGTACAAGGATGCAGTAGTGACCCAACTGTGCTGCGGCACCTTGTACAGCTCGAAGTAAGAAGCACAACGCTCCAACCAGATGCGAGGGGCGCCGCCATCAAACTTGGGGAAGTCATGCTTTGGCAGTTTGGTGTGGTGGTTGCAGGCGCGGGCCGGCTCTGGTGGCGCCGGTGCTCTGACAGGCAGCAACGGTGGTCCATGATTGACCAGCCGCGCGAAAGGGAGTTGCGCCGCGCCTTCAGTATACAGGGGCTGAGGAGGTGGAGGCGGGGGCGGGTGGCGGGTCGCGACGGGTGGTTTAGGGGGCGCATGGATGGATGATCCCGCATCTGTAGTGAGGCCCGATGGTGATGTGGCCCCCGCGGCGGCGGCGGTGGCTGGATCCATGGTGGGCGCCGCCTTGCGCGCCTCGTCGACATCGGCTTGGGTCAAGTCGATTTGCTTGCCTAGGTGCTTCAATTCAGTGGACACCGTCTCGTTGAAGGACGTCTGGGCCTGGAATCGCTTGTCGGTGGTTTTCTGACTTGCGTCGAGGCGGCGGATGACCGACTCGAGCAGATTCTGCAGCTTGTCGGTGGTTTCTCCCATGGCGTCGAGGAGGTAGCGGGTCTGCGCCGAGGGCTTCGACGACGGCGCCGTGATCTCACTCCAAGTCGGACCTAACCCCGTGCAGGATTTCGTGCAATTCGCTGGAGCAATTCGCACCTACACGGTGGATGTTACAGGTCGATCGAGAGGATACGAGATCTGCAGCCGCGTGGAAGGGGTGGGGAAAATTTTTCGGCTCTGATTACCAACTGTAATAACCCGATGTTGGGAGAGGATTTGAGAAGGGGATTAGGAGAGGGAGGAGAAGGGAGCAGGTGAGAAGAGAGGGCTCGGGAGAGATGGGGATCAGACTTAATCTCATTCATGCCCCGACTCAGAGTTCCACATCTGCTTAAGTAGTACTGGCCCAAGGCCACACTTGCACACACACGCTTACATGGCCGCGGCCCAACACTACAATTGCACTGAGTGCCTTGCTGTACGCTTCAGGGTTCAGTTAACTGCTGGACTGAACCTGAAGGCGTTACACTGCTCTGGCGGACAGATCATTCTCGCGAGGCAGGCTTCTCTTGGGAGATGGTGATGGTATTCAGACCGGCTAGCTTTTCATCCTGGTTCTTGCTTAGCCTTCATCCACAGGGGTGTGATGCCCGCTAGATCGATACTGTTGTCTTTTGGCCCCGATTCTGCGGAGTCTTGTTCCTTAGACGGTCGTTTATTTGGATGCTAGTTTGTTGTGTCGTCAGGTTTTCGCCCCATAGCTGATGGTCCGTTTCAGGGTCATCATGTGGTGGATTTCCTGGCGATGCACCAGCTCGCTCCTCCCCTTTCAGTCCCCCCTTTTTGCTGGTAGTAGTTTCCTATTTGGCAAGATGCCTAGTTAGTGCATGCTGGTGTCTGGTGAACTGAGGCTATAAAAACAGACTGATGTATTTCCGTTGATTGCAAAATTAATGGAAAGGGGTGTGAGCCTGGTTGGAAAAAAATGATAAGAACTAAAGAAAACATAGTCTCGCGCCGTACATCTTGCAGTATTCAATGTTATGGGATTTGATGCTGCTGCGGAACCTGCCAATTTCGGTATGGTTTGGTGTCGCCTCAGGCACCATAGCGAACACAAAGTAGGATTCAACTAGCATCAATACCTGAAGAATGAGCTTCAGACAAATCACTCGTGAGCTTCAGAGCTGCAATTTTTTTCTTATTTTACATTAGATAGACTATCTGTTAGACAAATCACTCATGACTTCCACAGTTGTATTTGAAGTTGCAGGAACTCCATCCTGTGATAAGAACTAAGAAGGCATAGTCTCGCATCATACATCTTTGCAGTATTCGATATTATGTGCTTTAATGTCAAAAGAAGGAATGATATTATGGGCTCGGATACTACTACGGAATCTGCCAAGTTTGGTATGGGTTGGTGTTGCCTCGTCAGGCACCAGAGCAGCACAAAAGCACGATTCAGCTAACAACGACACCTGAAGAATAAGCTTCAGACGGGGAGGATGGACAGATAGATAGATAGATGATAAGTACCTGGACGGAATACTTGAGCGCGACGCCGGGGACGGTGTCCCCGCGCCGGACGGTGTGCGAGAGGGCGAAGCGGGCGAGGGAGGCGGCGCGCCAGAAGGCCCTGGTGGCCGGGTCGCCGAGGACGCGGCGCACGCCCCAGGGCACACGGAAGGCGGCCTCGAGCACGGCGCGGTCGGAGGCGACGGCGCGCCAGAGGCGGCAGACGCAGGCCGAGTTGTACGGAAGAACATGACAGTGAGGTGAATGACATTGCCGAGGCACTGATTACAAGAGCTCTTGATTATTGGGACTGCATCTAATCCGCTGTCCTATATTATTTCTAATGAGGCCATTTATATCATAAAATTGTTGCGAGTGGCCTACCTTTGATCAGCTGAGCAGACACTATTTATCTGTCCAGTATTACAAATATATGTATTAACAAATGACCAGATGGATGGTTCAACCTACTTTAACAACTCTGTTCACATACAATGGTTAATCTCAGAAATGAGCTTGACCAAGACAAACCTTTTCATGGCTTATTATAAGTTTATTTCTAAAGCTTCTTTCTAAGGATAGGGGTTTAACTGAGACATAGGAGTATATTACATGATTCCTACCACCCTATCTCAATCCCTTTGTTTATATCATAACTGTCCGTGCAATGTGAAGCATTCTTTAAAATGGTTAGGAAATACAGGGAAACAAAAACAAAATAAGCTCCTAATGTGCCAAGTGTCACAGCTTGATATTAAATCAGTATAACTGGCACCTTGTCCAATCCAATTAACAATGGACATATTACCACTAGGATAAGGTGGGCCTGCTTCTTAGCCGGTGCTTAGAAGCCATCATACAGGCCACAACCGTCATTGTCATTGTCATCGTTCTTGACACAAGAGCCACAAATTAATGCTGCTGCAACAATCAGCAAATAAATGGCTTTGAAAAGGGTGTAGCCAGCAGAAGCAATTATAGACATGTCAGCACGAGAGTTGCCCACGACATGGTGGCCACCATAGAACAATAGAAGAACCAAGCCTATTTACATATACCACGGCTCGATGCCTGTGGGCACAGATAGCATGAGAAAGAGCATACGAGAGAACCAGCGTCTTACCTATGTGTGAGCCGAAGAAGAAGAGGTCATCTTCTTTGATTCTTCTGCTTTTTCCTCTTATAGATCAACAGATGGACTCCATCCAGGGGCCTCATATGTCTTTGGACAATTGGTGATGAGAGGCTCAAGAAGTTGTTGTGCCTTGACTCTCCATTGCTGCACTAGAAACGTCGACAAGGGTCAGTACGATGCTACAAGGAAATGATAATGTGAAATAGTACGTTATTTGCTTGCTGGAAATGAGGAGTGGCTTACCATTGCTGGAGTAGAAGAATAAGCTGCCGGAGGGGCAGGGCAGGCGGCGTCAGAGTGAGCGTTGGCGCGTGCCGACGGACTTGCTGATGATGGGTGCCTTCTCCCCTGCGGACACCACATGCCTATCTCTTGTGCACCTGCGTGAGGAGATCACATTAGGACAGAAGAGCATATCATCCTAGAACAGCAGCACAACATCCATATCGAAAGTATTGGAAATTATGCAGTTTCCAAGATTATGTAGCATTGCAGGAACATGCAGGTAATATGGTCACATAAATACACTCGAGAAAAATACATCCTTAGGAAAATAATATATATATGATCTGTTGTTCGAGACACTTAATTCCAGTCATATATAAAAAAGGAAAACTGTCGACTAAAAGGTGTGTGTAACCACTTGAATATCTCCTCAAGACTCATATTTTAGCAAGAAACATCACAACGATTCTAGTCTCATTACATGTATCAAAAGTTCAAATCTTTTGATACAAGCAGTATTGTATTTCCCTAAACAAAATACATGATTCTCCTCCCACATTCTCTAATGAGATACTTGAACAGAGGGGTAGATAGGCGACAGAAGTTGTCACCTTGGCAACATGGGGAACCAAATCCAAACAAAATGAACAGGCAACAGCTTCTCCGTGGTCCTCTTCCTTCCTTCACACAACACAACCAGATGCTTATCGTCAGTTGAATCTAGGGAAAGCATGTTACAGTTTACATCATCATAGTTCATCATTCTTGCAGTGACAATTTCAGCAGTTGAGAAAGTGTCAAAGTGATCCAGTAACTAGTATCAATTCAAAACGTTACGGCTAAAAGTGAAGAATTTTTTGTACGTAGCGGGAAAGTTACTAATATGTTAGCACACAGTATAACATTTTTAGGAGTCAATAACAAACTAGTTGGTTTTTCTTCTTAAAGTTTTAATTCAAGACTTTAAACAAACCATTTAAACAAGTCGACATACTCCAAGCACTGAACCCCGAGGAGAAAAACTACCAGGCATAAACGAGTAATTAAAAAGGACAAACATCTTTGGAAGGAACATCAAAACAAATTCAGCATCGATGTTTTCTCATTTGAGACTTGCAGAACTTCTGAATGATACCACAAGCAGGAAATGAAAGTTTTACTTTAGGAAGATTATATCAGGTAGACATGCTGTCCTCTGAATGCCATCATTCTCTTCTTCCGTGGCATATAAAGTTAGGTGTGGCCAAAGTGTTGGAAATTGCTCTAAGCAGGAAGTATTTTGCTTCTACAAAAAATTAATAAAGATACAAAAACTCCCACCAACATATCCAACACCAAAGGCCCTCGATTAAAGCTAAGACATATTGCACTGACATATCCAGGGTCAAATTCCTGCCTAAACTGAGAAACCCTTGAGATCAAAATGAATAAGCAATGAACTTCCGTGCGCGAGCAAACAACAAAGGAATGTTCCCCTCAAGAAATCATAACTTGAAGATTAACCAAATCCGTTTATGTGGTCACAAACACAGATGAAGTTGTCTTATCATTTGAGACTTGCAGAACTTGCTTACAATACCACAAACAGGAAATGACAATTTTACTCTAGGAAGACTACATCGTGTAGGCATCTTATCTTTTTCTTCCATATAATAAATAGTCGGACATGTGCACAGGATGCAACTTGCTTATTCAGAGAACAAAATTTCCAGGTGCATTACAAACACCATCGGGTAAATGTATTCCTTTATATACTTTAAGCAGAATAACCTCACATCTGCTACTCGGTGCATTATATTCTGTTACAACCAACGCCATCTAATCAAAGGAAAACTTTCAGATCCACAAATAATCAGTGAAAGCACATATCTTAGGCAGGCCTGATAAAGACGAAAGACAAACAAAGGTTGTTCATCTCCAGCCTCGCAAGTTACAACTCGAGGGTGTGTACAAACAACAAGAGTTCATAGCAGAGTCAACTGGAAAAGAAATCACAAGGCAACTTAAAGCTCTCTCTCTCTCTCTCTCTCTCTCTCACACACACACACACACACATAGCAGAACCCTGAAATGCATTTGTTGACGCTGGAACGCGTCACACGAACACGTCGATGTGTACCCGCGACGCCGAGGGAGATGCTCCGCAACTCACACCGCGGGAGGCCGACTTCCAGCGCGATACGCATGACAGCAAGCCGGCGCTTTTGGGACCCGAAACCCCACACGCCCGGGAGGGACCCCGTCTGGGCGCGCGGCGGCTATGGGCTGCCCTAGGTCGACCTGATCGCCCCTAGGGCCTCGAGGTTCGCCGCCCTGCAATGAAGAAGAACGAGGAAGAAGAAGAATAGGGTTAAGGAGAAAAGATAAAAGATAAAAAGTGGTAGATTGATTGATCGATTGTGTGTTGTTCAATCGGCCGTCACCCCTTAGGTATATAAGAGGCGGCTGGACTTTCCGTGCAAGGAAAAGGCTTGGATTCACGTCCAAAACCCTAGTCAAATTCGGATTGGTTTTGTCCAAACTTTCCAAAACTGTTCGGTTTAAACTGGCTGCATCTTGTGGGTCTTTTTTGTGGTGGTAAACGATCTCGGATGGAAATGAGCCCAAAAGCAATCTTGACCGTTTCGACGAGACGAACAACTTTTATGTTGAACGTTTTTTTATCAGAAGTTATCTTAAGGGTCAAATCGGTCGCGCAAAACAGGCTATCCTCGCGCTACCCATCAGATAGGGTGTCTGGTGGGGCGCGTCGGTTTTTGCCTCCTGACAGGGCTGTATTCCGATGGCTCTAACTTTTGCATACAAACTCGGATTTGAACGGTTTGTATATCAAAATCGATCGTTTCGACGAGACGAAGACAATCCATGTAGATAATTTTTCCATTTGAGGTCGTCTTGGGGGCTTAATCAGCCAAACTGTACTCTGAATATAAGATCTTAGTACTTTGAGCATAGTTTCGGTCTTCGAGATGAAATCAGACTGCGATGACCCAAACTTCAAAGATGTTCATATCGACAATACGAAACTCTTTCATGAAGATCACTTCTCTATTTGAGGCCATCTTAAATAAGTTATTGACCGTGCCAAAATCTGGTGTCAACACATGCCCCCCTGTTTTTCGGCAAAGTTTGTGTGCCAAAAAATAACTTCCTCATAGCTTGTTCTAAGGACGATATCAACACTCCATCGGCCATTTTGCATGTTCTTAGAACGACAAGTATATATCGTCCATTGCTTGTTTGAACCTCTTGATGCAAACTTGGGTGAAAACTTCTCAGCTTCTAAAACAATCCGGTGATAAGGTTCCATAGATGAAAACTATCCTCCGAACCATATTGTTCACCCTTTCGCTAGGATTTTGCAGATAATCAAGAATGAACTTCCTCCAATCCTTATTTCGCCTGCATAAAAGTTTCATTAGTGGCCGAAGCGGTGGGCTTCGATTCAGCCTTACCTATGTTGACAAGACCGAGCATCGGCTATTGATAGAAATGCAATACACCATGGTAAACATAGTAGCCAGACGCTTGTTGTGCCAACTCTTTCGAATTTTCATGCCTAGATATATGAACAATTTCAAAGCAACCCAAGGTAAATCTTGCATCTAGACATACCAAAAGATAAACTATAAGTGATCCGTCAAAACATTGATAACCCTTGGATATTTGTTGCACTACTAATAACGAATCACTGGAAGCCTCAATATGTATAGCACCTATAGCAAGGCAAAGCTCCAAACCGAATAACAATGCATATTCGGCTTTAATCATTGTGCAAAAATATCTTAAGCGGCATGAGGCTTCACAAACTAGCTCCATATGGAGATAAATAAACAACACCAACACTTTTGTCATTGCTACAAATTGAACCATCAAAATATAATCTCCATAGTACTAGAGAGACAAATCTAATATCACTTAACATGTACCTTGTCTCGGTTCTAATTGAACTAAGGACGGTGTTAGAATTTCACACCGGCCATGATCAGATAGTTTCTTAGGACGATAGTTAAGTACCGGCCATTACCATGAGGTTCATGTAGAATTCATCCATTAAAACATGTATAGCCAAAATAAACAAATAAAATAGCAATAAAATATTTCGGCCCCTTTGTCTTAGCAACAAAAATGTAACTAACCAAATGTATAGTGATTTGGTAATACTCTGTCATCATATAGAAAATTATGTTGCATCCATGGATCAAAATAAGTCCATGGAGGATAACTGATCATACCTGTGGATGAATTCCATGGCAAAGGCATCAATGGCATTGTTGAAGAAAATGGATGATGTGCTAACCGAAGATTTTGATGTTGTGATGCACACCTTCGGCTTAATTGTTTGTTGCTTCCATCATTCTCCTTCTTCATTTTTATTGTACTTGTTGCAATTGAAGCATGCACATCGTTTTTGTTTTGATTGATCCTCTTGGGAACCCATGCCATGTTCCTCTTTCTCAGCTCTTGTGCACTAAGTTTTTGTAATTCCTTTTTTCGCCAATACGATAAGCCGAGTGGGAACCCCGGCTGTGATTTTGTTTGAAGCAATGACAACTCTTTTGGGGCCTTGTGCACCCTCAACTTCTTTTCTTCAGATTTGGCACTCTGATTTTTATCAATTGATTGCTTCACTTCTTTGCCTTTTGTAACCAATGTCAACACTTTAATTGGCTCTTTGTTATTTGAGATCAAATCTGAAGCAGCACACTTACGACCATCTCTTTTCACGCGGTAAACTTGCTTTACCACCTCTTTCTTCTTTCTTGAGCTCTGGACCGATTCCTTATGATTGAAACGGTCTTTGACGCGTGATTGTTCAAATGTTGATCTCCTTGGAGCTGCATAGTATTGATGAGATGGTCTAGAATAAGATGGAGAATGTGCCCTTGTATCATACCTGTCCCATGATGAATATGTACCTATATGAGCATAGGGAGGTATCCACGACATTGGCATTGGCGGCCCAAAATAAGGATATGAATATGTTGCACTAACATTATCACTTTGCCAATACCGATCCTCATATTTGCGCCTTGGGGGCGACCTTGGTTTCTTTGCATGATTTGGCCGATAAGCATTCTTCTCTTCACTCTTCTTTTGATATTTATCCAATAGTTCAGCGAAGGTGATTTTTGATCTCTTACACTTGCGCTTATTTCGGCCTTTGTTTTCTTTTGGTTTGCTTTCATCGATCATTGGATTTGCTTGCTGCCCCCCAGTCCTTGGCGTCTTCATTGTAGCTTCGATGGAATTCTTGCCCTCAAGATTATGTTCATTATGCTCTTCAACAACTTCTTTACATGAAAGCTTGATCCCATCACCTGCAGCTTTTACATTGTGTTTAAATGGATCGGCTTGAAGCAGCCGATGCAAAAACCTTTTACCATCGGGACCAATCGGAATAGACTGGTCATCTCTTGGTGTTTCAACAAATTTCAATCGTCCTTTTTCAATGGCCGATTTAACTATTTGCCGAAACATGTTGCAATCCTCAAAATTATGTTTGGACGAATCATGCAACTTACAATACATTCGTCCTTGGATTGATGGCTTAACATGGTGATCGAGAATTATAATGTAATTATTTTTCAGCAACAAATCAAATATTTGACCACACATGCTTGAATTGAAGGTATACTTCTTGTTTTCTAGCCAATCTTGCTGTTTGAACGGCTTTGGAGATAAGCAAACGAATGGTTCAGATTTGGAATCTCCCCATTCGGCTATGCATTGTGTTTTCCACTCTATATCCGATGTCTTTGGATAAGATATTGTATTAGCATCGGTTTTCTCAATAGAATTTAACCTTGGCTTTAAATTTCTGAAACGAAGATATTTAGAACATACATGTCTTAGTTGAGACCAAGTGCAAGCCAAGTACAAAATAAGCAAAGCTACCCAACTAGATATGAACTTTAGATAAAGCAACGGGGAAAGCTTTGGTTGTAACAATAAGTCATTATCGGTCTCTATAAATAGCGCAATGGTTTGACCGATATGTTCCATAACAATTTTATTGCTAACAAGTAAATTACCCTTCTTCATTGGTCTTTCAAAATTACTTATGAGAATATTTCTTATAGATGCATCAATAATGAAGATGCGACCAAATCTGAAAATAGGTAAATTACTCGCTATGCATACCTCTTCAAATATGTTGGGAGAGCATGATGGTGGTGCCATTTGAAGAACATCTTGCTCCGTCTTTGGATGGCTCCCCAACACCTTGTCATCATCTTTTTCTTGAATCCGTGCATCATTGCTTTGAAGATTTTTGTCGGCCGAACTTTGTTCGGCTACTTGTTCTTGTCCTTGAAGCTTGTCAATTTCTACGGCACGGAACTCATAGGGCAGGAAGTAGGTTCCGTTAACTTCAGAAAAATCAAGCACCGTTGTTTTCCTATGCTTGCCATGCCCTTTCTCAAGAATGCTTGCCTCGTTGGATTTGATGGATTTAGAATATATACTACTTGATTCGGATTTTTCAACCGAAGCACTTTCATGTTCCGAATCATCCTTCTTTTCATTGATACTACTAATTGGCAATGCTTCTTTTATCTGAGTCAATTCTTTTTCTATTTGTTTCTGACGGCGAGCGGCAAAATTAGCTTTAAGCTTTTTCTCAATTTCAGCCCACTCCGGATATGATTGCCCCCCAATGCTTTTAGATTCTTTCGGCAATGACACACGAGTGTTGCCGAAATTTTGCAATTGTGTAGGGGGTGTATAATATGATGTAGTACTAGGTGAAGGCATATGCATTGTTGTAAGACCATCCTTTTGCTCGCCAATTTTATCAATTGGCAAAGATTCATCTTCTTGCAAAACTCTAACTTTTATTGCGGCATAATCAGGAAATAGCCCATTTTCATGTTGTTCAAGGCAAAGAGCACTAATCCTCTTATTTTGGGCTAAACTCTTCAATGCAGCCACCACTACCTCATCTTCTACAATATTGGGCACAACCGCTCCTGTAAAATTTACATTCATTCGGCTATAACCAGGAAGGTGTGAAGCCGAATTATGAGCATCTACAGTTGTGTATGGTGCCGAAGAATTACTAACATGAGGTGTAGCATATGACGTTTGAGAGTAACTGGCTGAATAACTAGTAGTGGCATGGCCAATTCTCTCGTTCATCGGCATGGTTGGATTAGTATATTGCACATTACTTGCCGATGAATAAAATGGTGAAACACTTTCTTGCATGGCATTAGAAATTCTAACATGAGGTGTTTCAAATTTATTAACTGAACTCACCATGTTGTTCATCGGCATAACAATTTGTGGGGTTTCCGATGCATGAGAGTTGGGATACATATGGTGTAGGTTACTAGTATCATAAGAACTTAAAGCATGCAAATTACTTTGAATCGGCCCTTGCACGTAATCAGATGCATTATTGAAAAAACTAGGGCTGGCCGATAGAGTATACTCATTGAACAATCTAGTAACACCATATGAATTATTTGCATCTACAGTAGGAAATTGGGTATTCATATTACGTTCACAGATTGCAAACCCTAGATGACGATCCTTTCGTAGCAAGAATAGGCCGGAGACCGTTCAAAGCTTCGTCCCCAGCGGAGTCGCCAAAAAGTGTGTTGACGCTGGAACGTGTCACACGAACACGTCGATGTGTACCCGCGACACCGAGGGAGATGATCCGCAACTCACACCGCGGGAGGCCGACTTCCAGCGCGATACGCATGACAGCAAGCCGGCGCTTTTGGGACCCGAAACCCCACACGCCCGGGAGAGACCCCGTCTGGGCGCGCGGCGGCTATGGGCTGCCCTAGGTCGACCTGATCGCCCCTAGGGCCTCGAGGTTCGCCGCCCTGCAATGAAGAAGAACGAACGAAGAACGAGGAAGAAGAAGAACTAGGGTTAAGGAGAAAAGATAAAAGATAAAAAGTGGTAGATTGATTGATCGATTGTGTGTTGTTCAATCGGCCGTCACCCCTTAGGTATATAAGAGGCGGCTGGACTTTCCGTGCAAGGAAAAGGCTTGGATTCACGTCCAAAACCCTAGTCAAATTCGGATTGGTTTTGTCCGAACTTTCCAAAACTGTTCGGTTCAAACTGGCTGCATCTTGTGGGTCTTTTTTGTGGTGGTAAACGATCTCAGATGGAAATGAGCCCAAAAGAAATCTTGACCGTTTCGACGAGACGAACAACTTTTATGTTGAACGTTTTTTGATCAGAAGTCATCTTGAGGGTCAAATCGGTCGCGCAAAACAGGCTATCCTCGCGCTACCCATCAGACAGGGTGTCTGGTGGGGCGCGTCGGTTTTTGCCTCCTGACAGGGCTGTATTCCGATGGCTCTAACTTTTGCATACGAACTTGGATTGGAACGATTTTTATATCAAAATCAATCGTTTCGACGAGACGAAGACAATCCATGTAGATAATTTTTCCATTTGAGGTCGTCTTGGGGGCTTAATCAGCCAAACTGTACTCTGAATATAAGATCTTAGTACTTTGAGCATAGTTTCGGTCTTCGAGTTGAAATCGGACTGCGATGACCCAAACTTTAAAGATGTTCATATCGACAATACGGAACTCTTTCATGAAGATCACTTCTCTATTTGAGGCCATCTTAAATAAGTTATTGACCGTGCCAAAATCTGGTGTCAACAGCATTTTGCTCAGAAGAGAAAAGAGAGGTAGGACGGCAAGTGAGACTCACCATTGTAGTTAAACTAAGAGACTGACTCGCTGCTGGTTTCGATCAGCACACACACACCACGGCATTCGGTCTCCTCCTAACCGACCTACGTGAGAATGGAAACCGCATCAGAGAAAGGCAGATGAGCAAACCAAATGGAATCGAACCAAGTGCAATGGGACAGTGCATGTCAAACATATATAAGATCAAATGGGCCTTAAGAAAAAAGATTCAGATGATTGTTCCCTACAAAGAAGTTGTTTAGTGTGGGATGTTGTCTCTGCTATACAGGTCTGTATTTTGATAAACTGCAGCAGCTTATTCAGTATCATCCTGATACATGAACAATGTGAGAAAATGCAGACAAGGACAAACAGATCAAGGTGTTAATCAGACAAGGACATGATCCGCTCTGCTATATGGTGGATTCGATTCTTGGGAATTTTATCTTTCAATCACACAAACCACAAAAAAACATATGTAAAACAGAATCGCCCAAGAGAGATAAGTCAGCGATAGCAAAGGCGAGAGCTCCCATAACTAAAACAATAGAATTCCTTAATTAAGGAGTGTCAGTGTGTTAATGCTATATCTGACCACATGAGCGGCAATGCATCAACATGAACAACATATAAAACAAAAGACTATGTGACAGACATCCGGAACACGAAATCAACAAAGTATCATTCAACTCTAGGGTCATGAATGCGTCAAACATAACTAGCTTGTACATATATTAGATCAGGTGGACCTCAAGAACAAGATTCAGACAAGACTTCCTTTGAAGAAGGTGTTTAGTCGGCGCTGCTATTTCTGCTACAATGGTCTGTATTTTGACAGATAACTGCAGCATTTCATTTGGTGTGATCCTGATACATAACAAGTGTTTGGAAAAATGCAGACACGGTCATGTAAGCTGATCCCATGCTCTGAGAACCAGATTGGGGAGCTATTAACCAGCCAATGCAACATCAAGTCCGGTTACTGCCAAGTTGCAAAAAAATAAATCGATAATACAGGCCCGTCCTATTCTACTAGCTCTAACGCATCGAGGAAGGGGTCAAAAACCCATATGCAGAACCAAATCACGCACGGTATCAACAGTAACAAACAACAACCCACCTTTCTCGCATTGACATAAAATTTAGAGCGGCTCGATGGCCATGGGCATACAGAGCATGAGAAAGAGTAAGTGTGTGTGTGTGTGTGAGTGTGTGTGTGTGTGTGTGTGAGAGAGAGAGAGAGAGAGAGAGAGGAACCAGTGGCTTACCAATGCTGGAGGAGAAGAAGAAGCCACCGGAGGGGGCAGGGTAGGCGGCATCGGAGTGAGCACCAGTGCATGCCGATGGACTTGCTGGTGATGATGGGCGCCTTCTCCCTTGCGCACACCACATGCCGGTCTCCTGTGCACCTGCATTAGGAAATCACATCAGGACGGAAGAGCATATCATATTCCAGTCATATAGAAAGCAAAACTGTTGACTAAAAGGCGTGCGTAACCACTTGAATGTTTCTTCAAGACCTGAATTCTAGCAAGAAACGTCACAAAGATTCTAGTCTCGTTACATGTATCAAAAGGTCAAGTCTTTTGATACAAGCAGTATTGTATTTCTCAGTTAACTAAAAGGTTTAACATTTCTTCAAGAACCTGGACTTAACAGAGTTAGCACTACTTTATATGACAAAAACTTGCATGACCTCAGCATATAATACTACTCCCTCCATAAAGAAATATAAGAGCATTTAGATCACTAAAATAGTGATCTAAATGCTCTAATATTTCTTTACAGAGGGAGTACTACAGTTCAGTGAAAGGTTTAAAATTTCTTCAGGAAATTTGCAATCTCAGATTTCAGCAGGAAAGGAAATATACAAGCAGCATTGTATTCACACGCTCTCTAATGGAATACTTGAACGGAAGGGGAGGCGTTTTCTGTAAACACTGCACAAAATCCAGCTGAAAGAATAGGTCCTTGTCACTCCCCTCTCCAGGCCATTCGCGCATCTACTCTCCCTCAGCTACGTGTGCCCAGGCTGGCTTTCACATGTTTAATCGAGCAGTTGAGAACTGGATCCTGAAAGCTAATCAATCAAACTAAATCCTAATCCTAACCTATTAGTGTACCTACCATGCTTGACTGAGTGCCGCATGAGTGCCGCATGCCGTCATGAGTACCTACCATGCTAATCAATCAAACTAAATCCTAATCCTAACCTATCTGTGATATCGTCATGAGTGCCGCATGCCGTCTCTTCCACTCTTCAGCACCGATAAACGATGGGAGCAACTCAGCGGCCACGGGCAAGATGGTGTTGCCACCAACAGCAATTGCAAGCCGGTCAAGACACTCCTGTGCAAAAACAAAGCTTCCAGTTTCCCCAGCGTCCTCCTCCTCGGACACTGTTTTGGAGTTCTTCTTCTGCTTCTTCTTCGATCAGGGGATAGGTTTCAGGTCGGCAGCCTGGGCTAGCAGGGTGGATGTCGTTGAGTTTCTGTTTGTGTTTCGTTCGTAGTCGGATGATGGCCTTATGTATTTGTGATGTTGTATTCGTCTGGCATTGTATGCCTCTTGTATGTATCCCCATCTATTATGTAATGTTGATGTAATGATATCCACTTTGCAAAAGCGTTTCAATATGCGGGTCTATCCTTGGTGGGACCTTCGAGTTCTTTTTGGATAGGGTCGCATATTGGGCGTGACAATCAACTTGCCAGAAAACATCTCGGATCAAACTCTCATCCCATTGCCCAGTATAGGGATCAATTAATTCCTCCACCTTGCTCAACATAGTTGCTCCCCTTGGAGTTATAATTTTCCTTGTTTCACTAGTTGGAATCCAAGGATCATTCCAGATATTTATCTGTGAACCCGTACCCACCCGCCAAATGCACCCTCTCTTAAAAGTTTATATACCCGATACGATACTTTGCCAAGTAAAAGAAGAGCCCTTTTTTGGTCCCGCCATGAGTATATTTCCATCAGGATAGTACTTAGCACGTAAAATTCATGCATACAAAGATTCGGGATTCTGGAGTAAGCGCCAACACTGTTTTGCTAATAAAGCTCGGCTCGTGTTTCGCATGCCGCGCTCCACCTCCAGCTCCAAGGCCGGGGCATCGCGTCGCTGCGACGAGGATATATTTTCTGCGTCCGGTCTCCCCGGTGCATTTGGCGGTCAAACGTACGCGTCCGTCCATACATGCATGCGGACCGAGAGCGAGCGGCGACGCGTCGGCCGTGTGAATAGTTCGCGAGCTGTGCATGCATGGGGCTGAAACAATGTATTGTGCTGTTTCTAACCGCCGTATGCGACCAATCGGACACGCTCACATACATGCGCATACCCTGTTTCTATTTCTATGAGGACACGCTCGACCTATCAGCTGGCTTACTCGCTATCATCTCAACCGATCAAGAAAAGTAAATTGCATGTACTCGAATAGAGGCTTTGCTTTTGCCATCCGTCCCCAGTTAATCATATACTCACTCCGTTTCAATATATAGTGCTTCCTCTATTCCCGTGCTTCAACTATAACCATAAATTTAACCAATGAGACCGACTGCTGCGACGGGAGCAAAAGTTATACCAGTGAATTCGTATTCAAAAGAAATTTTCAATTTTTAATTATATAATTTTTTCTCCCGCCGCAGTTGGTCTCGTTGGTTAAAGTTATGATCAAAGTTGGACCTAAAAAAGCGCGGGCACACTATATTTTGAAATGGAGGGAGTAGTACGCATTATCTCGTCGTACGGAAAAGGGTCTAGTATAGGAGTTTTCCTTCTTCCAATTTTACAGGAATACAACAAGTTGTCCTTCACTGCTTCACCCATTTAAAAAGCTGGAGATTGTAGGTGCAAGTTACAGTTTCGAGTGAAGTAAAACTTTGGTCACAAAATGAGCGAGGACAAGAACGATTCGAGCTGATGAATGTTCATTTTCAAGTGCAAATGCTATACAGTGCTTGCTACAATTATCCCATTTTAAGTTAACCTTACAGAGGTCCACAGTTCCACATTACTATATTACACATAGGAGAGGGCAAACCAATAATGGTTCAAGCAGCCAAGTTGGTAGAAATCATCAAAATGATATATGTATATGTATATGTATACTCACCTACACACCAATACCCCTGCATATACTTCCCACTGACCTGCATCTATTGGCCTGCTTGTCGCTGCTCCCACCTAAGGTCCTCCGAGAACTCCATCATAGCAGCTCTCGGATCGCCACCTGTGACGGACAGGTAGTACTCGGCAGTTCCGTCATCGACATGCAAGCTCCGCCTCACCGACTCGAGAATCTGTTTGCTTCGCCTTTTTGCAGCTGCAGCGTTTGCTACGGATTCTGCGTTTCCATTCGGGTGGCCCTCGGGGTAAAAGACCGCGACCTCTCTCTTTGCGTTGTGATCCATCTCAATGTAGCATGTGCTACCCAGCAAGATTTCTGGATCACTGATTGGTATCAAAAGCCTCTCCCTTGAGTAGATACCGTGGTCACTCATCATATTGTTGAACCGTTTGATATCGGTCACCTGATTGAAATTCACAGGATATCAGATACACTTGATGAAGAATAGAGAGGGTTTGCACACACAAGCACAGTACAGCTGTATAACTTTCTGAAACAGTGGAGACATTTGACTGGAATGATATAAATTAGCAGCATTCAGGCACTCACAAATGAAATAGCTGAGGATAACAATTGTTTACAAATTTAAGTTGTGTTGACAGTTTTGTAAATAACAGAAATCTAACAAGTTTGAACATGTGTGTGGTCAATGTCCGGATTAGCTCTATATCAGCAACAGTGAACATAAAAAGGGTTATTAGCTGAAGGTGCATGGGCATTCTACAGCCTTATCAGTTACATTATGGAAACCAAATCTTGAGGACTAACTCAATTACTATGAGACCGAACAAAGTAAGCCACTGCAGCCTTACGATCAGTTAGAACATTCAACATTTTAACTGATACAACTGAGCAGTGAGTATTGGCAGGCATTATGGAAGCAGTGTATCAATCATCAAACATTGTATCATGGTTCATTAACATTACTGTCAGATAGCCGGCAATTAAAACATAATAAACAATGTTAACGACAATGGTGGTGAGTTCAGCGACACTGAGAATTGTGTTTTGACTGTTTTTCATGGTCAGAAATTATTTTGGTGATTTGCAACTATCTGCTAGGCAATCACTCATGACTTCCACAGTTTTGTTTCCAAGAACTCTAGCTAAGAAGATATAGCCTCGGTTCATACATCATGCAGTATTCAATATTGTGGGCTTTGGTAATACTACGGAATCTGCCAAGTTTCAGTAATAACCGGTTGGTGTTGCCTCAGGTAGGATTCAGCTAACAACAATACCTGAAGAATAAGCTTCAGACGGGGAGGATGGACAGATAGACAGATAGATATGATACCTGGACGGAATACTTGAGAGCGACGCCGGGGACGGTGTCCCCGCGCCGGACGGTGTGCGAGAGCGCGAATCGGCCGAGGGAGGCGGCGCGCCAGAAGGCCCTGGTGGCCGGGTCGCCGAGGACGCGGCGCACGCCCCAGGGCGCGCGGAAGGCGGCCTCCAGCACGGCGCGGTCGGAGGCGACGGCGCGCCAGAGGCGGCAGACGCAGGCCGCCCGCGCGACGTCCGCGGGCGGGAGCCGGTGCAGGACCGCCCGCAGGAGGTCGGCCGGGAAGTCGCCGCCGCTCACCGCGGACGGCGCCTCCGGATCGGTAGGTGACGGGGGTTTGGCGGAGAGGGCGTGGCCGGCGATGTCTCCGGCGCGGCTGCTCATGGCGATCGGGAGGAGGAGGAAGAGCGGTGTGGCTGCAGGTGGACGGGCGGTGGCGTGGGGTCGCGCGGGTGGATGGATGGGATGGGGAAGAAGGCGTCCGTGGCGGCGTGTGCGGTGGCGCGGGCCGTGGTTGGGTTGACTGGTTGGCAGGGGGAGTGGAGATGTGGTGCTCAAGAGCGGTGCGTGCTCAACTCGCGGACCGCACGGCGTTGCACCGCAGAATGCACATTCCTCCGCGCCTTGCATTATCACCAACTGTTATTTCTCACTCAAAAGGCTACAAGCATTCTCCTACCAAGTTATAGTACTCCTTTTTAAACTAATGTAAGAGCGTTTATGTGATTATTTTAGTGATCTATTAGGACAGAGGGAGTATAATGTACTCTTTCCGTCCACTCGTGTTAGAAACGCTTTTATATTATGGGACGAAGGGAGTATTGGTGTGTACTAGATTTTTTTCTTAAATGAAAAACTTCTTTACCTTTATTACCTAATAATAAAGCAAATAGGTATTCTTGGTCCGTCGTGACATTTTGCAAAAACGTACCTCACTATTTTAAAAATCAACCCGCAACATATTTCCTGGTGCGGGGGCTACGCATTGTTTCTAATTTTTTCTGTTTATCCCTTACATGGGTCACTGGGCCTGCTGTGTTCAACGGTTTATGCCCTTGACTGCACATGTCAACAAAAAGAGAAAGACGCGATAATTGAGGACATGAGCGCCCCAATAAAAGAAGGTTGGCTCTAATTAAAAAAATGAATTTCAATTACCGAAAATAAAGGAGTCTCCATTCAATGAAATTGTGGGCTGTGATGGTGCTAATTGATTCCCTAATGATTATCGTGGACTTTGAGACTTCACATAATGTGAGCTCCAGCAATAAGTCCACTGGAGGCAAAGCACCCTCTTTATCTTCCAGTGACCCACCATCCCTTGCTATGAGCAAATATAAAGACACCGATGCTGTCACTGGCAGTGGTGGCCTCTCAAGGCAGCCTGGTTTGGGCCGTGCTGCAAGGAGACAGTTAGCAGCAATCCTCGATGAGTTCTGGGGGCGTCTTTTTGATTATCACGGTAAGCCGACACAAGAAGCTAACGCTGGAAGGATCAACCTTTTGCTTGGACTGGACTTGACAATAGATGGTTCAGCTGGGAGAACGGATAACCAAAACACCCAAGCTTCCAAGAACCCCTTAATGAGAGATGCAGTGCCTGGAGCAGGCATCTCATGGAACCCAGTGTCCCGTAATAAAGAAATCTCTAATCCAGACCTGTCTTTTGGGCTTCAGATGGGTGCCATCGGGTCATCAGCCGGGTCACAGAGCATGCATTTACCAAAAACAAACGCTCTGAGTTCAAGCAGCACCTTTCTTGACCAAACTGCAAAACAAATCACGAATTATGATGGGGCACCTTACTGTGATAACCAGTTCTGTCAGCCTGCCACCATTCATGGTGGGCATCAGCTAGCAAACTATCTAAAAGGGATAGATGCAAGTCGGCATTCACGTTCCAGCATTCCACTGGACGCACGGCGACTTCCTATATCTTCTGAATCTGATGGTTCCAACTATGCTGGCTCTGCTATTCGTGCTTATAGCCCGAACGTGCTTGGTTCATTTGGTTCTACCACTTTGCAGAACCCGACAATGAGCGGCTTAAGTACAATGATGGTAGGAAGATCCTATTATGATCCTACTACCATTCTTGGGGGTGAAAGTGGTGGCTCATCTGCTTACCCAAAGAAGTACCACAGCTCACCCGATGTATCTGCTGTAATTGCTGCAAGCAGGAATTCATTGTTGAACAAAGCAAATATGGGCAGCGCTGCTGGAAATCAGCCATATCTTAGTAGGCTGGCATGTGAAAGATCACATAATGTGGGCACAGCGAACATGTCCCAGAGCTCTGTGCAGTCGAGTATGAACACCAAACCAGCATCACTTTGGTCCCGGCAACCATTCGAACAGCTCTTTGGCGTGCCGAGCGCAGAGTTGAATAATAGGAGCCCGGTGAACACCGAGCGGAGATCAAATGGCACCAAGGATGATTTCTCATACAAGGAACCTGAAGCAAAGCTTCTCCAGTCTCTCAGATTTTGCATCATGAAGCTCTTAAAGCTGGAAGGGTCGAGATGGCTTTTTAGGCAGAATGGTGGCTGTGATGAAAATCTAATTGACCAAGTTGCCGCAGCTGAGAGAGTTTCACAAGAAACTGCTGATGGCATGGACGCTAATTGCACGCACGGACGGCTCGGTTGTGGTGTTGAATGTGTTTGGCAGGCTTCCCTGGTTGTTAGCTTTGGTGTCTGGTGTATCCGTCGGGTGCTAGACCTGTCGCTTGCGGAAAGTAGGCCAGAACTTTGGGGCAAGTATACTTATGTTCTCAACCGTCTTCAGGTAATCCTTTTGCCTTGTTATTTGGTAGGCTTGCAGTAAACTACAACACACACCCTTATACTGCTAAAAAAAAAGGCACCTTGAGAATTGAGTCAAGGCATTGTTTGCAAATCCATGTAGCAAAGATTCTTTTTAACATATTGACATGTAAAATGAAGTTCCAGTTTCCAGTAAACTATGCTACAGACCTACAGTCCAATTAATTTGAGCGCGTATCAATTACTTGAGCATAAGAATTTCAACTAATTAACCATGGGTGCTGGAACTGTTACATGACATAATTGAACTTAACATGGTTGGTTGGAACGTACTGTTGAGCATATATCAGTGTCATGTCATTCTCATCGTGTATTCCCCTGCAAATGTGAGGTTTTCAGTAGAAAAAGAATGCTTCTCCCAACAACAAAAAATCATCGATACATCTGAGCCAGTTCTATTTGGCAGTTGATGTTTCTAAGATGAAATTTACAGATGCCAAGCTATTCTTATACCTACTTTGCACATTTTGGCATCCAGATTTTATGACATCTTGCTTACTTCATTTGATGTAGGGGATCCTTGATCCTGCATTTTGCAAGCCTCGGAAACCCGTCACCGGGTGCCCATGCCTCGAGAAAGCACGTCTAGTCGGCAAGCCCATGTCCAGTAACTTCACCGCCGCAGCTGACATCTTGCTGTTGATCAAAGATGTTGAGCAAGCAGTTTCTGGCCGGAGGGGTCGAAGCGGCACGGTGGCGGGAGATGTTGCCTTCCCTAAAGGGAAGGAAAACCTTGCTTCTGTGCTCAAGCGATACAAGCGCAGGCTCTCGAGCAACAAGCCGCCTGCCGGATCATAGCTGTCACTCAGCCTGTTACCAAGCCTCTGTAGACTGTAGCTGCTTCTCGTATATTGGTTTTTTCTGCTGCACGCCGTACGCCTGGAGGCTTTTCGGTCTTGGTTCGGTAATGGCAATCGACTGTAAGTCTGTAACACTGGTTTTGCCCATATAAATGTTCTACAAGGGCAAGGTGCGGTCACTGTAGCTGCTTCGAGCGAGATGTACAAAAAAGCGTTGGTATTTTGTTGAAGTGGCGCGCTGTAAATTTGACTGTTACTCAAATTCCTCTTGTCGCTAAATCTTTGTATTTCGATGTTTCCGCGGTTCTCGCCGCCCCTTTCCACGAACAAGTTACATGAGAACCCTAGGGTCCAGGAAATGTCCTGACTGATGCACCGCGATCGTTTCTGATCTCTTGTGGTCCATCATCATTCATAATGCACTCTTGGCAGACAATTTCCACCTACACACTTGCTTGTTTGGTTGGTTTTCCATCTCTGGCATTGATTGTTATATACTCTCTGAATAAAATTCTTAGAGCAACTCTAGCATCCCCGGTCTTAAAAATCCAAAATGTATCCCTTACCCTATTTCTCTTACAATTTTTAAAAGATCTAGCAGATCTCCTGTCCTAAAAATCCAAAACCTTTTGAACACAAACTAGCAAATCTCCTAAAACCGTTTGAACACAAGCTGATTTCAAATGCGCATTTAAACTATCTCATTTGATAATTCAATTTATTTACCACATTAACCTCGTACATAGCATAATTGAACCGCCCATTGCCTATTACATGACATCGAACTAGGTTAAGTATCGACATAAAACATATAAAAACTATTCGAGGGTGTCAAGTTTGCTAAATGTGTCATCCACGCGGCATCAGTTTTCACTTGCACGGATGGAAGGTTGACTACTGGCATGTGGCAACTTCTTGACAAAACCCCGCCAAAAGGTCATCTCTTCTAATTTTGTGTGCAAAGGACAATGTGGAGCATATCTTCTTTAATTGCATCCTTGCCAAGTTCATGTGAAGTTGTGTGCCTGATTGGCTCAATGTTACTGGCGACTCTAAGAAATTTTTCCCTTTGTGGTCTCCTCGCTCCACTGTCGGCTCATCCTAAGCGTATTCTCTAGGTTGCTTTTACTGGGTTGGTCCCTTTGAACTACTAGGGATAAATTTACCATTGAACATATGTTCCCTGCTAACCCATCTGATTGCTTGTTTAAACCGATCTCTCTCTTACATAGTGGCGGTCCGTTTGCTAAGGCGTCTGTCGCGGACGACATGGACAACTTGATTCCCAAGATTAACTTATCTGCCTCCTTGTCTTTGGCGCCAGATTAGAGATCTTCTTTGGTGTCCCCTAATATAGTTGGGGCCTGCGTGTTGTTCTCGTCTTTGTTGGTTGTGTTGAACTTTATATTTTGCTTACACTAGAAGAACGTCCGTGCGTTGCAACGGGGCCAAATTAACTTTAAGAGTTCAATATGACGACATTGGCGACCTTTTTTACCATCAAATCCTCACACACACACACTCTCCCTTCCTGTTTCTTCCTCACTCTCTCTCCCCCTCTCCCTCTCTCTAACACACACACATATCCATCTTATTGGGTACGGGACCATAATCCATCTATTTCACACACACACGCTAGTGCATAACAATATGGATTATGTGTATTATATTTGCCACCAGAACCAAGGGAATTAATTTCATGTAAATGGGCCAGCCACAACTCCAAGAATACACGGAGGAGGTGGCCCGGGTCAGCGTCGGCGCCGTCCAGCGCGGGCCACGGGCCCGCTTCCAAGTGCACGTGCAATGCACGTCTTCACAAATATTATAACCAGATGTGAGAAATCACATACTAACACGATGTTGCAATCAATTTATAATTAAAGAAGCCAAAAGTCTTTTTTCTTAAACCAGAATTCCTTATGATGGAGTTTAAACAAACCCCACAATAACATGATCAATTTTTTTTGCTCTACTTATCACCTAATTAAGCAAAATGCATGACTTATGAAGCGGATAAGAAATCATGTTAACTTGGAACTAAAATTCCAACAAAAGAGTGAGTAACAAACCTTGTTATCATTGCTCTGAAGTCTGAACCTCCCCCTATTTGTTAGTGAAATGCGAGTATGCTTCGAACATATGCTTTTACATCTGAAAGAGCTACAAAATATGTTGACCTACCTATGTGCACTTCCTAAATCAAGCGGATAAAATTATTTATCTCGGCAATATAAAATACTAAACATTAGTTCGAATTGAATAATACAGCAGAATTGTCATTTCTGACTTTTCATCCATCACTGAATACGAAAGAAAGGGACAATGTCCACTAACCATGCAAATATTCTGACCATGGGATATTTAGGCTGGCGTATATGGGAAATCAAAGCTAAAAATGACTCGATGAGTTAGGGATACATCAATAAATATTGTAAAAAGTGATAAAAACAAATCTGCAGTAACTCGCGACCCCACGAACTCGTATTCGCAATGAGCAAGTTAGTGAGGCCGCCACGGTAGGCTAGCACCAAGGGACAAGGGCAACAACCGCCTTCCCATCCAACCTACTGATTCTGCTGGCGCTACTTTCATCCTAAGTCCATGAGTACCGCTAGTGTGTTGCCACGTACGGAGAAACTATGAACTGAAATTTTCATCCAAATCATGAAAAATGTTAATGTTCCTCTCCTCTCCCATCCGTCGTGTGAACATACCCAATTCGTGGTTGGCTCGCTACATTCAGCGTAGCTCTGATGTGCACTGCCCTCGCTCTTGATTAGTTGTCGCAGTGCCACGCATCTACGGCAACAAGCTGGGGAAACAAATGCAAATGTTACACCGAGTCAAAATCAACCATCCCACAATCGTAACAATAGAAAAACTACTGCTTGGCTCCCAGATCCATCTCGATAGCCCTTGATCTGGCTGTTGAGCTTCTCCTAGCCGCCTCAACATCACGTCATTACCAAACATGTAGTGGATGCCTAGTGGGACAAGGATTAAGAAATAACATGAGGTGAAAAATACGATGGCTGTCAATTCCATAAGACGATCCAAGTAATTGGACAAAACAGATTGGGAGCATCTTGTATAATCTCAAAAAAGCAACTAAAAATATGAGAAATGAATTGATGAAAATTAGCCCCTGCTCTCATTCATGCTCGCTTTTGTAATGGGAGGCAAGGAATGGGGATACCGGGAGAAGAAAGGATCACATGGATGGCAAGCCTCCACCACCGGCAAGTGTGGTTGCTTCACATCCAATCTCCACGGCCGCCGCCTCCATGGGGACGAACTCCCATGTTCACAACCGGGCTCCCAATCGGTCGCTGCCTCGCCGACCTTGACGACGAAGTAGTCCCTCCCTTCGATCCCATTCGCAACGGAGGCAACACCCATCCCAGCGGACGGGTCCGCGGTGAGATCCCTACTGGATTGTGGTCGCGCCTCCCCAAACCTCACCGCGGGACACATGAGAGGGCGTCGTTGCCATGGTCAGGCTTGGATGGGGAAAGGAGGCGACATAGCAGCAACGACGCCTTCGCCGGGATTGGTGGCAACGGCGGCGACGAGCGAGCGGAGGGACGGCGGCGGCGAGAGAGTAGGATGGTGGTGGTGGCAGTCCATCGGCCACCGTGATGTGAGAGGAGGATGGGGATGGGGCCGCGATCTGGACGTATGGAGCGGTCGAGAGGAGGGGAAGCAGGCGGCTGGGTTTTTTCCGTCGTGCGGAGTTTGGGGGAGGTCAAACGAGAGGTTTTTTTTCGTGCGGGAGGCAGAGCAACGAGGGCGGATGTAGGGAGACGGGACGCGGTCGGTTGGCAGGAAAAGGAAAGCTACACATTTTTTAGGCAGTATAGATGATTGATGATAAGAAAGGGAAAATCACATCAATATAAGGAAATATCCCATCAATACTTGATTGACTGCGATTTATTTTTTATATGGTAACTAATCTGATGGGTTTATGTGGGTGGTGAAGCGAAAAGGCAGGTGGGAGGGAGACGAAATAAAACCAGCAAAATAAAACCAACGAAAGTGGTGAGGCGAAATAAAACCAGCGAAAAATAACCGGCGGACTATTCACCAACTGCTTCATTAGGAGTAGAGACTTGATACTCTTGAATAACGTGTATGGCTCCCTTTGCCATGTAGTATGGCTTTATTTATAAAGTCGGGCTATCGCCTTTTCTCCAAAAAGCTCAGCTCGACTCGTTAATCATCGAGTTTAAGTTGATCCAAGCCGAGTCACAAGCTACTCATTTAGCTCACGAGCTCCGAGTTCTAAGTCCAGTCCTACTCCCATGCTACACGAGGCTTAAATGAAGAGGCAAATTAATAGAGCGGAGGGAGATACTACTAGCATGTATGAGCAGATGAAGCAATGACTGATCTGATCCGATCTGATATCCCTGTACAAGCTGGGACGTGGGCACGTCACGTCCAGTCCAGATGGAATCAATCACTTGAAGGCAGCAGCTAGCTGCCTGTTCCAAGTTGGAATGACGCCGATGATCCCGCATGTTCATTCAATCAGCGTCTGAGTTGAATGGGGGCGGGCCTTCCCCCGTCCTCAGGATGAGCGCCGCGCCTTTACAGTTAGTTAGTTGATGATGGCGTCCAGCGCGGGGTCGTTTTCGCGGCGGCCACGCACGCACGTCGCTGCCGGCGCCGGACAGGCCAGCGCTGCTCGCCGTCCTTGCCACAGATAGGACCTGTTGCATGCCTGCTGTTCGTCATCGACCGGTGGGGCGGAGGTCAGATGTTGATCCTGTCGGACAGATCGGTTGGTGGTGGCCCTGGCTGTTGGCCTGTTGGAACTACTGTGCTGTGCTGGTGGTACCGCCATCGCCATGGCCTTCAATTCTCCGTCCACGTCTACTAGCTGGTACCCTTTTCGCTTGGTCCGTGGATTGATGTCTACGGCTCGTACCCCTCTTCGTTTACAACTACTCCTAATGTAAAATGGCGTTGTACATATTTACTGTAGTCTTGGGTGGCGGCATAGGTTAACGACGATGTGCAATTTTTCAGTTGTTCATCTGAAATTGGTTGTTCTAGATCGACCAAGTCGCGCATGATGATAGTACAACGAAGTAGATACAGCGGCCCTTGCAGACATGCAGCTCTTCAACAGGTCCGGCTATCTCCTGACATGAAGTGATGAAGATGGGATGAAGTTGGTGTTGAATCATGGATGGGTTTTAGGCCCATATGAACAATGATTCCTAGTTAATCTTGAAGCCCATGGATGGGTTTTAGGCCCATATGAACAATGATTCCTAGTCAACCTTGAAGCCCATGGATGGGTTTTAGGCCCATATGAACAATGATTCTAGTTAATCTTGAAGCCCTTGCATGGTCTGGCAGGTGGTGGGAAGTTTAGTCCCACCTTGCTACTTGAGGAGAGTTGAGATCCCTTTATAGGGCTGCTCTACCTCTTGCCATTGGGAGCTTGGAAAGAGGAGTGGTACACGCGCGCTTCTCCTCCGCCGCCGTTTTGCCGCTCAGGAACGAATTAATTAATCAGGGATTAATTAACGAGTCGCTAACAGGTGGGCCACTGTCCGAGACGTTGGACTGCTGTGGGCTGACTTGCGTTGCCGAAAGTGCGACCCTTCTTCGGCAAGCTCCCTTGCCGGGAGCGTATCGACTCGGTAGTGGGCTTCCGCCCAGGCCCACGACGGCCTACCCGACGGCCTATATAAGAAGGCTCTGCCTAGTGGAGTGACCTGGTTCGGTTCACTCACTCCCTCTCGCGTAACCTAGCCGTCATCTACCGTTCCTTGCTCTGTGCTGCCTCCGGCGACCCCATCCTAACCAGGTTCACTCACTCCCTCTCGCGCAACCTAGCCGTCATCTACTGTTCCTTGCTCTGTGCTCCCTCCGGCGACCCCATCCCGACGAGCGCGTGCACGATTGGTCGGGAGAGCAGGTGCCTCCGGAATCCTGCCGTTCGAGATCCTGCCCGGGAGAACGGCAATAAGGTTTTTGGGGAGCGCCTCGGCGCGACTGCTCCCGATCCCTCCCCAGCTCCGTCAGCCTCTGCTTCCACTACTTCCCCTGCATCAACACCATGGCCGACAACGCCGCCGCTAAGAAGAAGGCCACGAACGAAGTCGAGGCTACTGCTGCCGCCGCCGCATTGGCATGGCCAACTGGAGGGTATGATCTGTTCATCCCTCATTTATTCGTGCTTGTGCTAGCCGTATATGTGCTGCTCATAGATGGTTTGCTTCTATGTTCTGTGCGTGCTAGTATGCTTAGGAATCGGTATGAGATGCATACTGTATTTTTCATGCTTACTGTTTACTCGTGGATTAGTCTAATTGGAAAAGTGCTAATATTTCCAACAATCCAAAAACCTTATTCTAGGCAGTTTTCGATTCAAGGCTTTGTTGCGACACTGAAACCGGAAAAGTTTACTGGGACGCATTTTAAGCGTTGGCAGACAAGGACCACCTTGTGGCTCACAGCAATGAACGTGTTTTCGGTTGGTGTTGTGTCTCCCATAGAAACGATTGTTCCTGAACAGGAAAAGGCGTTTAGGGAGGCAACCACCATCTTTGTGGGAGCCGTTCTTACTGTGATCTGAGACAAGTTGGTTGACGCATATCTCCATATGCGTATTGCCAAAAACTTGTGGGATGCGCTCGAAGCTAAGTTCGGCGCAACCGATGTTGGGAGCGAACTGTATGCCATGGAGCAGTTTCATGATTACAGGATGGTTGATAACCGTTCTGTATTGGATCGGGCTCATGAGATACAGTGCATCGCTAAGGAGCTGGAGCTCCTGAAGTATGAGTTACCGGACAAATTTGTCACGGGTTGCATTATTGCAAAACTCCCTCCTGGATGGAGGAACTTTGCTACTTCTCTCAAGCACTCGAGACGTGAATTCTCTGTTAAGGATGTCATCGGTCATCTCAGTGTTGAGCAGAACTCAAGAGCAAAGGACCCACACGTGAAAGGGGCAGAGGGTTCTTCTAGTGCCAATGTGGTGTAGAAGAACTTCCACAAGTTCAAGGGAAAGAACTCTGTCCAGCAGAATACTACCTTTAAGAAGAAGGGTAAGAAGAAAGACAAAAAAAGAGATGGTTGCTTTACTTGTGGTTCAGAGGAACACTGGGCAAACAAGTACAAGAAGTTAGGACATCACTCTAAGTTTGTCAATGTCACTCTGAGCAACAATGATGCGGCATCTGGGTATGGTAATCTGTTTACCATACTTTCAGTCTGTCAGTCCACCATTGACACTGGGGCCAATATTCATGTGTGTGTTGATGTGTCTTTGTTTTCTTCTTACCAGGTCGCACGAGATTATTCCGTCCTGATGGGGAATAGCTCACATGCTTCTGTTCATGGTGTTGGCACGGTAGATTTTCAGTTTACTTCGGGAAAGATCGTGTAACTGAAGAACGTGCAGCATGTCCCCGCCATCAAGAAGAATCTCGTTAGTGGCTCCCTTCTATGTAAAGAAGGGTTTAAGTTAGTATTTGAGTCTAACAAAGTGGTCGTATCTCGGTATGGACTATTTGTTGGAAAAGGATATGATTGTGGTGGTTTGTTCCACCTTTCCCTGGAGGATTTCTGCAATAAAGTCGTGAACCAAATTCATTCTAATGTGAACGAATCTGAGGTTTGGCATTCACGTCTTTGTCACATAAATTTCGGTTGTATGACGCGGCTAGCTAAGATGGACTTAATCCCAAGTTTCACTTTAGCCAAAGGCTCTAAGTGCCATGCGTATGTGCAAGCTAATCAACCTCGTAAGCCTCACAAGCTTGCGAAGGAGAGACACCTGGCACCATTAGAGCTCATACATTCAGATCTCTGTGAGATGAATGGTGTGTTGACTAAAGGTGGAAAGAAATACTTCATGACTCTGATTGATGAAGTGTGAATGCTAGCAGGTGCACAAGTTTGATCAATGATAATTTCAATCACCTTTTCTAGCATCAATATGTGTCATAATAGTAGCTTATCTCATAAAACTTTTCATGATCAAGTAACAATCTACTCACAATGTCAAGTATGGTTCAGAAACTTCATTGAGAACTAACAAACTATAATCTCAGTCATTGAAGCAATTGCAATTTATCATAACATCAGAAAGAGTCAAGAATAGAGCTTTTCAGCAAGTCCACATACTCAACTATCATATAGTCTTCTACAATTGCTAACACTCATGCAATACTTGTGGTTATGGAGTTTCAGCCGGACACTGAGAAAGATAGGGGCTTATTGTGTTGCCTCCCAACGTATTCACCTTTAGGTGATGTCAACAATAATAGCCCATGCTAACTTACATCCAATTGGATATATATATATCATGATCTTTCAAACACGAGGAGCTTGCCAAAGGATAAAATGAAAAAGGGAAAGGTGAGGATCACCTTGACTCAAGCATAAAGTAAAAACATAAAGTAAAAGATAGGCCCTTCGCAGAGGGAAGCAGAGGTTGTCATGTGCGTTTAGGGTTGGATGCATAAAATCTTAATGCAAAAGAACATCACTTTATATTGCCCCTTGTATGTGGACCTTTATTATGCAGTCCGTCGCTTTTATTGCTTCCACAACAAGATCGTACAAAGCTTATTTTCTCTGCACTAATAAGACATACATATTTAGATAGCAATTTTTATTGCCTACAACATGACAACTTACTTGAAGGATCTTACTCAATCCATAGGTAGGTATGATGGACTCTCATGGCAAAACTGGGTTTAAGGATATTTGGAAGCACAAGTAGTATCTCTACTTGGTGCAAGGAATTTGGCTAGCATGAGGGGGAAAGGCAAGCTTAACATGTTTGGAAGGTCAATGACAATATACTTTAACTGAGATGTGAGAAAACATAAACCATTACGTTGTCTTCCTTGTCCAACATCAACTCTTTTAGCATGTCATACTTAATGAGTGCTTCACAATCATAAAAGGTGTCCAAGATAATATATTTGTATGTGAACCTCTCTTTCCTTATTACTTCCTATTAATTGCAACGATGACCAAAACTATGTTTGTCAACTCTGAACAACTTTTATGCCTCATACTCTTTATATGTGAAGTCATTACTATCCATGTTATAAGCATATGAAACATATATAAATTCAGATTTATGACATTCAATTCATTCCCCTATTTACTCATAGGATATACATGAAGCACATTTTTTTCAAAAAGGGGGTTCTCCCCGGCCTCTGCATCAGAGTGATGCATACGACCATCTTATTAGCAAATAGAAAGGTTCCAACAAGGTTCCAAAGTCTCCAACTAGAAAAACTGAAAAGAAAGCTCACACAGAGCCAAAAAGGCTAGAAACACAAACTAGCCAAAACGAAGACGCCACAGCCGGCTGGCTAAAGAGAGATAGGTAAACTAATTGCCTATCCTATTACATGACCGCCATCCAAACCGGTTGAAGATATCCTGAGCTACCATCTCCCAGCGGATAGATCCAGTAACCAAATGCTCCCTGGCCTCCATCGGAGTGAGTAGCGACCACGAACGGATCACTGCCGTGGCTCGGAAAATAACCTGCAAAAAGTGAATACCTGATGTTCTGTTAAAAACCAAATCATTTCTGCAATTCCAGATAGTCCACAGCAAAGCGCAAACTCCAACACGAATATGTCTCGCTAGGACAGGCTCAATCCCATCAAGCCATGTCCCAAATAACGTGTTGACAGAATTCGGTGGAGTAATATTAAAAGCAATGTGGACCGTCCGCCAAAGAACTTTGGCTAACGGGCAAGGTGTTTGATCGTTTCATCTCGATCACAGAAACTACACCTAGTAGGTCATGTCCAATTACGCTTTATCAAGTTGTCCTTGGTTAAAATAACTTGTTTATGGACAAACCACATAAACACTTTTATTTTCAATGGAACTTTGACAGCCCAAACATGCTTGGAGGTCGGAATGGAGCTCGAATTAATAACATCAATGTACATTGATTTAACTGTGAATACTCCAGACCTAGTTAGCTTCCAGCGTAATTCATCGGGTTGTTGAGAAAGTTGAACGTCCATCAGTCTCCTAAGTAGATGGAGCCAATTCCCAATGATTGCCCGCTAGCAACCGTCTGAATTGAATATTAAGGGGGATACATTGAAATACCGTCGCAACGAACACCTCACATCGTTGAACAATACGATATAAAGACGGATATTGAATGGCCAAGGGTGTCTCTCCGAGCCAAATATCCTCCCAGAAACGCGTATCAGCACCGTTGCCAATAATAAACTTTGTCCTATGAAACAAGGATTGTTTGACTTTCATTAGTCCTTTCTAGAAAGGCGAGTCGGTCGGACTGACTGTCACCTGGGACAAAGTTTTAGTCTGAAGGTACTTGCTATGAAGGATTTGCGCCCACGTGGCATCAGTTTCAGTGGACAGCTTCCATAGCCACTTACTGAGAAGGCATCTGTTCTTAACTTCAAGATTCTCAATACCAAGACCCCCTTGGTCTTTAGGTCTACAGATGATATCCCATTTAGCTAGCCGGTATTTTCTTTTTAGTTCATCACTCTGCCAAAAGAAACGCGATCGATAAAAGTCTAGTCTTTTCCTGACACCAACTGGGACTTCAAAGAACGATAAGAGAAACATAGGCATACTCGTGAGCACCGAATTTATCAGAATTAATCGGCCTCCGTACGACATGAGCTTGCCCTTCCAGCAACTCAGTTTCTTCTCAAATCGGTCTTCGATGCACTTCCATTCTCTGTTTGTCAGCTTACGATGATGGATAGGTATACCTGGTAAGAGAAAGGTAAATCCCCCAACTCGCACCCAAACAATTGCCTATAAGCCTCCTGTTCGTCCTTGGCTCTACCAAAGCAGAACAACTCGCTCTTGTGAAAGTTAATCTTTAACCCGGTCAATTGTTCAAAAAGGCATAACACCAGCTTCATATTTCTCGCCTTGGCCAAGTCATGCTCCATAAAGATGATTGTATCATCAGCGTACTGTAGGATGCAAACACCTCCATCAACAAGATGAGGTACCAAGCCACCTACTTGACCATTCTCCTTAGCCCTTACTATCAAAATTGCTAACATATCAACCACAATGTTAAACAGGATAGGGGACATCGGATCTCCTTGTCTTAGGCCTTTATGTGTCTGGAAGTAATGACCAATATCGTCATTCACTTTAATTCCCACACTCCCTTTTTGTGTAAACAATTCAACCTGGCGGCGCCAGGCTTCATCAAAACCTTTCATACGCAATGCCTGTTGGAGGAATGGCCATTTGACTTTATCGTACGCTTTCTCGAAATCCACCTTAAAAACTACTCCATCTAATTTTTTTTAATGGATTTCATGGAGCGTTTCATGAAGGACTACCACCCCTTCAAGGATGTTTTTGTCCGGCATGAAAGCGGTTTGGGATTGTTGCACCACAGAATGCGTAATCTGTGTGAACCTATTAGTCCCGACCTTGGTGAAAATTTTGAAACTAACATTGAGAAGGCAGATCGGCCTGAACTGTTCAATTCTCACAGCATCCGTCTTCTTAGGAAGCAGTGTGATTTTTCCAAAATTCAAGTGAAATAAGTGAAGCTGCCCAGAGAAGAGATCATGAAACATCGGTAACAAATCCCTCTTAATAATGTGCCAGCACTTTTTGTAGAACTCGACCGGGGAACCATCCGGTCCGGGAGCCTTATTGTTTTTCATCTGTGCAATAGCATCGAACACCTCCTTCTCTGAGAACGGGGCAACCAGAATATCATTATCAGCAGCCAACAGTTGAGGCACATACTCAGTCCTGGACTCATCAAGGGACACACAACTATCCTCCGGATGTCCAAATAACTGTTTGTAATACTCGGTTATATAAGTTTTTAGGTTGTCCTGTCCTAAAATAGTGCCCTCGTCTTGTTCAAGTTGAAAGATCCTTTTCTTTTGGTGCTTACCATTAGCAATCAAGTGAAAGAATTGAGTATTCGCGTCTCCTTGGACCACTTTGCGGACCTTAGCCCGCAATGCCCACTTCAATTCTTCTTCGCGGAGAAGTTCTTTCAACCTCTTCTCCGCCTCAGTTTTAACCTGAAGCTCCACTGGCAGCAAAATCGTGGTTTCAGCCTTTATGTCTAGGGTCTGAATAAGAGAAAGGAGCCTGTCCTTTTCAATCTTATACACCCCACTAAGGTGCTTAGCCCACCCCCATAAGAAACTTCTCAAATACCTAATCTTATTCTGCCAACGCTCGACCGAAGTCCTACCTCCTGCACCCTTAGCCCATTCCCTGGCAATCAGGTCCAAGAAACCTTCGCGTTCGAACTAGGCCATCTCGAAGGAAAAGGTGTTTTTGTTTCCCACGTGGTTCGTCTCCCCTGAGTCCACGAACAAGGGTGTGTGATCAGATATTCCACGTGAGAGTGCTTGAACCGTTACAAGGGGGAACTTCTGTTCCCACTCAACGCTTGCGAGAACTCGATCAAGCTTTTCGTACGTCGAGTTTGGCAAAGCATTAGCCCAGGTAAACTTTCTACCAGAAAGCTCGATCTCCCTCAGATCCAAGCTTTCAATAATGGTATTGAACATAAACGACCACCTACCGTCAAAATTATCATTATTCTTCTCCCCTCTCCTCCTAATGATATTGAAATCGCCCCCAACTAGAATTGGAAGTTGCTCAGACCCACAGATTCAAACAAGGTTCGCCAAAAACTCCGGTTTAAGCTCGGGTTGTGTGGCACCATAAACCGCCACCAAAGCCCAATTGAAACCATCAGCTTTAGTCCTGACTCGAAACTTAATCGTGAAGTCGCCCATCACTACACTTCGGACTTCAAGCGAATCGCATCTCACACCCAGCAAGATACCACCCGATCTTCCTCGCGGAGGGAGGCAATGCCAATCGAAATCAACACCATCCACTAGAGAGGAGAGAAACTGGGGCGCAAAGTTTTCTCGACCAGTTTCCGATAGAGCAATAAAATCTAAACGATGCTCCAGAGATGCCTCAGCAAGAAACCTTCTTTTAGCCAAGTCTTTCAGACCTCTACTATTCCAAAAGATTCCTTTCATAATTCATCATGAAATTTTTTGGTAGTCCGAATCCTAGCACTCCTACGAACTGCAGAATCGGGGTAAATCTTCCGTTTCCACTTGCGCTTTGGTTTACTAGGTTCATCCCCCCGGTCCTCATAACCGGGCTCAGCGGTACTAACAACTGCATTGTCTAGAGGCACATCATCGTCCTCAGACTCATGGTTGGTTGGTGCTAGATCCGCACACAGATTATCGAGCACTCTGACCCCTAACGCATCAATCTCATCATCATTCATGGGTTTTACCGCTGCTAGATTACGAATAGTCTCTAAGGCACGCTCCGCCTCCAAATCTAAAAGATCATTCACCGAATTTGAAATTTCACTATCATTAGCCCCGAGTGAAACTCCTAATTGGTTTGCATTATTTATAATCTCCTCATTAGAAAAATGCAATAATGAATTAGATATGTTGACGGACATACCAGAAGAGATCTCAGCATCATGAAGCTTGGCCGCCCTCATAGCGCACCTCTACTGCATGTCATCAACCTCCGGAAGCTCCTGAATACGAGCACTCATCCGTCTCCCCGACGAGACCGGGTCAGGGATCCCGCCGAAAGCAACGACCTCCTCCCTAGTAAAGCCTCGCGCTGAATCCCGCAAAGGGTCAACCAAGGTTACCGGAGGAGGCGGCATAGGGTTCCCTTGCCCCTCGGCCAAGTGACCCGCACCGAGGCCCTGGGCCACGTGCAAGTCTGGAGAGAGGAGGGCGGGGGCCGCCTGCCCGAGCCCTCCTCCTGCCAGACGCGGTCCTCCTGACCGCCGACGCAGGAGAAGGAGCCAGGGCCTCCTACCCCAGACCCCCTCCCCCAGCGCCACTGGAAGCGTGGGTGCCGTCGCCATGACCGGGGAAGAAATAGCCGAGGCCTCCTGCCTCAGACCACCTCTCCCAGCACCAGTTGAAGCCCTCGTAACCGGCGTCTCCAGCGTCAGGATAGGGAGGGGATAAGTCGCGGCCACCTGCCCCGAACGCCCTCCCCCAAGACCACCTCGGGCGAAGTCATCATCTCCGGAACCTCGGCCACAGATGAAGCGAGGGATATAGAAGCAACCACAGGCTCCACCTCCCCAACTCCAACCAAAGTCCTCGCCGATGATGCCCTCACCAAACCTCCAACCAAGGATCCACCAGTACCCTCGAACTCCAACCTAGGGAGCGTATGTTCAAACACATCATCAGAATCTACACGGTCACTCCAAAGTCTGGGCGGAGCAGAGGCTGGCTCAAAGGACCCAAAATGCAGCGAAGTCATAGGCACCGATGGTGAGGGTGTCGGCTCAACCCTGGTCCCCTCCCCGGGTAACTGAGCAATAGGGCCGGAACCGTTAGACCCCTCACGTGTAGACTCATTAGTCGGTGCCCCCTTAGCTCCCGCACTGTCGTCACCCTCGTGCATATCCACATCATTCCCATTAACCACCTCAGCAAACAGATTAGTGTCCTCAAACTCAATCTTGAGAGGGAAAACCTCTCCCCTATAAGTCCAGTTCACCACATCGGGTACGAACTCAATATCCAGCACGCTCACTAGAATCCGGGCCACTCCATGAGCACGGGTAAAAGCCATATCCACTTTCTTCGTTTTCCCAACCATAATACCCATACTGGCCACAACTCGAACATCCTGCAAAGGCTTAGAGGGAGCCCCCGAAAATCTCAACCAGACCTGCGTAAGGGGCTTGCCCTTAGGCTCCACCTTCTTCCACTCGTGAAACTCCAGAATGCACTTAGTGCCAGGAACTCTACACAAGCCAAAGCTCAGCAGCCTCTGCAAATCATCCACGGTGGGGAAGTCAACCTTAAAAACATTGGCCTCGAGACTAACCAGCTCCCATTGGAAGTCACCCGGTGCCAGCTCCTGAAGCCTCCGCACAATCTGAGCCTCAGTTACCTCCCCCTGGGTAGCTTTCACAACCCCGGTGGTCAAGCTCAGTGTCTCCTCCAGAATCTCTCTCGCGGCCGAGGACTCAAAGAACATCAACTCTGCACAATATACTCCATACATTGTCAGAGCCGGAGCCTGGTCACGCAATAACGGGCAATTCCCTGAGGCATGTGCTGGCTTGACACACGAATCACACAGCTCCGCTACGCACTCAGCAATGAAGTGGCCCTTCTCACCACAACGATAGCAAAGCATCCTTTCCTTCTTATGCGCCCACTTGGACGCCCTCTCTGCATTAGACCTGTCGCAAGCCTCAGCCACAGACCCAGTCACAGGAACCTCTACATTGGCCAAGGTTGTCACCACATCCATCGCCTGGCTAGGGAGATCAGTAGACTGAGCGTGATCTGTCTCTATGGCTGACGCCGCATGGTCAACAACTACCGGAGGCAGAGGCTGTCGGCGATACCTCCCACGGCCACCACCCCGACCACCACGATGTCCACGGTAGCCACCTCTCTGACAGTGGTCCGGACTGGAGGCTCCCTCGACAAAACCACCTGGAGGGACGAGAAACGGTCTCTCAGCAGACCCATCACTCTGCCAGGCATAGCCACGACCGCCTCCCGTGGAAGAGGAACCACGGTGATGTCCATCTCCATACGCATCACAACCATCATCCCCCCAATGGCCTCGGGGCGGCTCAAAGGACTCTCTAGCTGTCGAGTTATGCCTCGTCTGCGATGGTCCGAAACGATTCTGAGCCGGCCTCGCGACGTAGTGAGGCGAAGGCGCGGCACAAGGCTGACCGTCGACAGGTATCGGCACCACCAGCCTCAGACCAGTACCGCCGCCCTGACCCGTAGCAACAGCCACGGGAAGCGTCGGTCCCGTCAGTAAGGGTCCAGCGAGGCCACCCCTGCCCGCCGACACCACGGGCGGCCTGGCTGCCGCAGGCACAGTCGACCGAGCCCCGACATTGCCGCCCCTAGTCGGCCGAGCCCCGACGTTGCCGCCTCCTCGCCCCGAAGCAGTAGGCGGAGCGGCAGCGCCTCGCCCGGCGCCGGCAGCAGCCAACCCAACGGCGGCTGCGCCAGGTCCTGCGTCAGCCGCACCACGGCCTGCGCCCACAGGCGGCGGCGGCACTACAGCCTCAGACCGGACACTCGCAACGGCCGTTTGGGGTTTCTTCACAGGTGGGACTCCCGTCCCTCGGCCCGCCATGGCACCAAGGGGAAGAATCCGACGAGCTCGACCAGGGCTGCAAGAAGGGAACCCCGGCGTCTCGTTCCGTCGAACCCTAGCACTAGTCGTGATCACGCACGCACGGCAACAATCGATCTCTTCCGTGCATGCAGCGATAGACTCGACACTAGTGGGATTCGGTATAGCGTGGGCCTCATACCCAGCTATCACTGGCCCAACTAGTTTCTCGTGAGAAACCAAGGAAACCGGCCCAACTCGGCCCAGAAGCTGGTTCAAACGAGCGCCTCATGCCGCCCGGATCCCGTTCGACGACAACGACGGCACAGCTGCCACCGCCGGCAACGACACGGCCACCTTTCGGCGCTCCGGCCTCCTCCTCTTAACCACAGTCCACGAATCCGGATGAATCAAATCGAATAGCATAAGGTTTGGAAGATGTACCTTAGGTAAAGGGCCCTTCCAAGGACTGATCGCCGTCGCCGCCGTTGTCTGGTGAACGACTCGTTGGACTATCTCCTTCCTCTCGTTTGCATGAAGCCCAATCCTCGCCGGATCCTCCACCGGCAAGACTTTCTCGATGGTCGTAGACACCTCGTCTTCGTCGTAACCTGAATGGAAGAAATCGCAGATCAAATCCGATGGAGTTGGCAACGACGGTGAAACCCCTGGATCCTCTCCGTCCCCGTCCGCATCATCTTTGTCCGATCCAATCAGCGCCCAAAAACGGCCGCCAGCACCCGGGTGGGCCGCCGCCGCAGAAGGACGCGCCTCGACGGACACCTCCGCGGTCGCCCGAGGAGTCGCTCTAGTCATCACCAGTTGTGTGTATTATCACAAGGTACAAGTGTAACCGTAAGATACATGAAGCACATGAGTAAATGACAAACTACTCTAAAAGATATGAGTGAGGGACACTGAGTAGTCAAATAATTAACTAGCCATGGGAGGGTTCCTTTTTTATTCAATATTTCAGATCCAATGATTTTGTTCAAACAGCAAGTAAAATTGAAAATACGCTCCAAGCAAAACACATATCATGTGACGAATAAAAATATAGCTCCGAGTAAGGTATACCGATAGTTTTGAAGACGAAAGAGGGGATGCCTTCCGGGGCATCCCCAAGCTTAGGCACTTGAGTCTTCCTTGAATATTACCTTGGGGTGCCTTGGGCATCCCCAAGCTTAGGGTCTTCCCACTCCTTATTCTCCTCCTATCGATATCTCACCCAAAACTTGAAAACTTCAACCACACAAAACTTAATGGAACTTCGTGAGATAGGTTAGTATGATAAAGAGTAAACCATTCACTTTGGTGCTGTAAAAGACAAGGTTCATAATTGTTTTCACACAATGCCTGTTGTACCATATCATTTCTACAATTTATATTGCGAAGTATAGGCCATAGAATCTAGAAAACAAGCAAACTATGCGATGAAAACAGAATCTGTCAGAAATAGAACAGTCTGTAATGATCTGAACAATAACCATACTTCTGCTACTCCAAAAATTATGAAATAAATTGGTGGACGTGAGTAATTTGTCTATTAATCTTTTGCATAAAGAATCAACTCAAAAGAAAAAAATGACAGCTAATCTCGTGAGCGCAAAGTTTCTGTTTTTTACAGCAAGATCACATTAACTCTCACTCAAGTCTTCCCAAAGGTCTTACTTGGCACTTTATTGAAACAAAATCTATAAAACATGATTAATACATTAGCCTAATCATTTAGACACACAAAAACAGTAAGGGTAAATATTGGGTTGTCTCCCTGTAGGACCTTGAGAAGAGGTGTCTAGAGGGGGGGTGATTAGACACTAAGTACCAAAGTTGCAGTTTTTAAGTTTCTTTAAAGTTTGAGTGGAGTTTAGGCACAAGTTTAACATTCACAACATATAGCAAGCAAGCATGCAAAGAGTATATGAGCAGCGGAAAATAAAGCATGCAACTTGCAAGAATGTAAAGGGAAGGGATTGGAGGATTCAAACGCAATTGGAGACACGGATGTTTTTGGCGTGGTTCCGATAGGTGGTGCTATCGTACATCCACGTTGATGGAGACTTCAACCCACGAAGGGTAACGGCTGCGCGAGTCCACGGAGGGCTCCACACACTAAGGGTCCACGAAGAAGCAACCCTGTCTATCCCACCATGGCCGTCGCCCACGAAGGACTTGCCTCACTAGCGGTAGATCTTCACGAAGTAGGCGATCTCCTTGCCCTTACAAACTCCTTGGTCCAACTCCACAATCTTGTCGGAGGCTCCCAAGTGACACCTAGCCAATCTAGGAGACACCACTCTCCAAGAAGTAACAAATGGTGCGTTGATGATGAACTCCTTGCTCTTGTGCTTCAAATGATAGTCTCCCCAACACTCAACTCTCTCTCATAGGATTTGGATCTGGTGGAAAGAGGATTTGAGTGGAAAGCAACTTGGGGAAGGCTAGAGATCAAGATTCATATGGTAGGCATGGAATATCTTGGCCTCAACACATGAGTAGGTAGTTCTCTCTCAGAAATAGGATGCTGGAAGTGTAGGTTCAGTCTGATGGCTCTCTCCATGAATGAAGAGGAGGTGGAGGGGTATATATAGCCTCCACACAAAATCTAACCGTTACACACAATCTACCAAACTTGGTGGGACCGAATCGTTAAACTCGGTCAGACTGATTTAGCAAATAATGTGACCGTTAGGGTTTTCGGTTGGACCGGAATGCAACTCGATGGGACCGATTCGGTTAGGGTTAGGGCATAACGTAATCTCGGTAAGACCGATTACACAAACTCGGTGGGACCGATTTTGGTAATAAGCTTTCCAGAGAGTTGGTCAGGCAAACTCGGTTTGACCGATTATCAAACTCGGTGGGACCAATTTTGATAATAAGTTAACCAGAGAGTTTGCATTGTAATCTTGGTAGTACCGATTGCTCAAACTCGGTGAGACCGATTTTGATAATGGACATACACAGAGAGATTACAATCCCATCTCGGTGAGACCGAGATCCCTATCGGTGAGACGGATTTGCCTAGGGTTTGTGGCAGTGGCTAAGACATCAAAACTCGATGGCTCCGGATAGGAAGAATCAATGGGGCTGAGTTTGACTTTAGGTTTAGGACATATGTGTGGAAGTGGGAAAGTAGTTGAGGGTATTTGGAGCATATCACTAAGCACTTTGAAGCAAGAGGCTCATTAAGCAACACCTCATCCCTCCTTGATAGTATTGGCTTTTCCTATAGACTCAATGTGATCTTGGATCACTAAAATGTAAAATGAAGAGTCTTGAGCTTGAAGGTTGAGCCAGTCCTTTGTCCTTAGCATCTTGAAGGAGTTCCCACATCCTTTAGTCCATGCCACTTCATTGTTGAACTTATCTGAAACATACTAGATAAAAGTGTTAGTCCAACAAGAGATATGTTGTCATTAATTACCAAAACCACCTAGGGAGCACTTGTGCTTTCAAGCTCCCCCTTTTTGGTAATTGATGGCAACATACATCAAAGCTTTAGATAAAGAATAAAGAATAGCAAGTAAAGCTTTGGAAAGACATGTAACAAGCATAGGCTCCCCCTACATGTATGCAATCATGTGAATATGAAATATAGAAGCATGCATGTGATAGCATAACCATGATAGAGCAGGCAATGTGTTACATGTATCTTGGCTATATGCATCAGAGCAAAAAGTATTAAAGAGAATACCTTCATGCCCATGAGTCCTTCTTGCAAACAGTATGTACATCAGCAAGAATTCCTCATACACATGATTGTGATGCATATACTTACCTTGTGGTCTTGAGTTGGCTTAGGATGGAATGAACCTGTGAAAACAAGGTTAGATAACACAGATGCATCTACTAGCCAGAGCAAACAGAAGAAACCACAAGAATACCAAGACTGGGATGACATGTAGAGAGTGAGTACTGAGTACCACATTGGATTAGACATGTCCCCAAGAGTAAAGATATGCAATGAATTTAAATGATCTCTTTCCCTTAGATGTCTTGCTCCCTCTGAATCTAACATGGGATACTGGGAGAAGATAGGGAACAGAAAATCAGAGCTGAAGGAAAACAGAGCTGGAAGATATGAATGATGATCAGAGCTAAAGTTCAGAGCTAATGTATGCTAATGCAAAATGAGCACAATAGATCATATGAATATGTCTCTCCCCTCAAGAAGACATGTGCACATCTCTTCTCTTGAACACCAAGCATCTGGGATCCTTGAGAAATACTTTCTACTTAAGTATCCTCTCCCCCTGGAGATCTCTCTCGTCTTTTGAGGGTCTCTCCCCCTAGAAGATCTCTCTCTCCCTTAAGAAGAAAGGTGATAAGTTTTGATGCTCTCTCTATCTCCAAATGATAAGCTTTGATGTTCTTTCTCTCCCCCTTTGACATCAATTTCCAAGAAGGGTCTTCTGGAATCTGTCGAATGGGTTTGGTCCTTGAGACACAGAACAAAGCAATGATAAAAATGTGATGCTTGTAGAGGACAAGATTCATTGAGTGGAGCTGGATCAGAAGAAACACAGATATGTGGCAAAGAGTTTTTCCTGCTATGAAAGTAGTTCCGGATATATGGCTAAGACATCAAAACTCGGTGGCTCCGGATAGGAAGAATCAGTGGGGCCGAGTTTGACTTTAGGTTTAGGACATATGTGTGGAAGTGGGAAAGTAGTTGAGGGTATTTGGAGCATATCACTAAGCACTTTGAAGCAAGAGGCTCATTAAGCAACACCTCATCCCTCCTTGATAGTATTGGCTTTTCCTATAGACTCAATGTGATCTTGGATCACTAAAATGTAAAATGAAGAGTCTTGAGCTTGAAGCTTGAGCCAATCCTTTGTCCTTAGCATCTTGAAGGAGTTCCCACATCCTTTAGTCCATGCCACTCCATTGTTGAACTTATCTGAAACATACTAGATAAAAGTGTTAGTCCAACAAGAGATATGTTGTCATTAATTACCAAAACCACCTAGGGAGCGCTTTTGCTTTCACTCCCAACAAGCGCTTTTTTAATGCCTTTTAGCTAGGCATGATGATTTCAATGATGCTTGCATAAAAGATAGGAGTTGAAACATAAAAGGAGCATCATGAAGAATATGACTAGCACATTTAAATCTAACCCACTTCCTATGCCTAGGGATTTTGTGAGCACACAATTTATAGGAACAAGAATCAACTAGCATAGGAGGGCAAAACAAGTTTAACTTCAAAACTTTAAGCACATAGAGAGGAAACTTGATATTATGGCAACTCCTACAAGCATATATTTCTCCCTCATAATAGTTTTCAGTAGCATCATGGATAACAACTTTGTTCTCATACTCAATTGGAACCTCTTCTTAAATAGTGGAATACTAACTAAAGTTGACACTCTTCCAAATCCACTTTCATAAATGTCACACTAAGATTCAACACCCTCCAAGATAGTGGGATCACTAATTCCTAAAGTTGACACTCTTCCAAACCCACTTTAATTTATAGTGTGATTCATACTCCAAAAGATATAAGTGAAGTTCATGGAGCATTCTACAATTAATATAGACTAACCAATGTCCAAGCTCAAAATATATAAGTGATGCACACGAAGCATTCTATAAAACCACACTCAAATGATTTAAGTGAAGCACAAAGAGCAATTCTATAAGATCATACTTAAAAGATATAAGTGAAGCACATGAAGTATTCTATAAATCAATGAGAGCTATCTCATACTAGCATGATTCTTAAAGAAAAATAAAAACACAAAGGAACAAATCATGTGAACAAAACAAAAACCGAGGTATGCCGATATATGTTGAAGAAGAAAGATGGGATGCCAACAGCGGCATCCCCAAGCTTAGATGCTTGAGTATCCTTTAAAATATTTACTTGGGGTGCCTTGGGCATCCCCAAGCTTTAACTCTTGTCTCTCTTTATTCTTCTCACATCGGTAACTCCTCGTTCTTCAAACACTTCATTCACAAAAACTTAAACAAAAACTTTGTGAGATCCGTTAGTGTGATAAAGCAAACTACCACTTTAAGGTACTGTAATCAACTTATTCCTTATCTATATTGTGTTAAACCTACTTTATTCCAACTTCTCTATGGTTCATACCCTTACATACTAGCCATAGATGCATCAAAATAAGCAAACAACACACGAAAAACAGAATCTGTCAAGAACAGGACAATCTGTAATAATCTGGAAGTTTAGTAAACTTCTGTAACTCCAAAAATTATGAAATAAATTTGAAAATTTGAACAATTTGTACAAAAGTAATGTGCAAAAAGTTTAAGACCTATTTGACTTTCCAGTAAAAAATGTAAATTCATGCACTACAGCCAAAGTTTCTGTTTTTGTTCTGCACATAGTAAGCAAGCAATCTTATCATACTAAGACCAAAGCTTGGCACATTATTTTTATAATACAATGGATATATACAAGGGGATAATTATTTACAGAGAAAATTCCATGAAAAAATCTACATTGTTTCTGTGAGCATGAACACAAGTTCTCAAGGTCGACCCTCACTTCTTCAATGCATAACTTTTTTAGGCATGAGAGGCAAGTAAATATTTTTGTATTTTCATTCTTTTTAATTTTTTTCTATGTTTCACCCACAACTAAACAGAAACAAAAAGGGAAAAACAAAATCTACTTAGTGAAGAAAGCAAACAAGCACACACGAAAATATCAACCCCACGCTATTACTCCCCGACAACGGCGCCAGAAAAGAGCTTGATAATCCCCAAGTGCAGGGAATCATCGTAGCAATTCCCAAAGGTGGAAGTGATAAGTATGGAGTGTCGAACCCACAAGGAGCTAAAGCTAAGATCAATATTCTCTCAAGCCCTATCTGCCACTGATACGACTCTACGTGCACCGAATGTTTGCTTCCAACTAGAAACAAGAAATAAAAATGTGTTGTGGGTATAAAGAGTATAACTTTGTATGATATCGGAGAGCTAAAATATAAAAGTAGGTGCTGTTATCATAAAGTTAGAATATATTACTAAATAATATAAATAGCGAGTGTGGAATAAAGGTGGATCGGTGTGCGGAATTGTCCTAGGCAATTGTTAACAAGACCGATAGTCGTCATTGTAATTTCATATGAGGGAGAGGCATAAGCTAACATACTTTCTCTACTTGGATCATATGCACTTATGATTGGAACTCTAGCAAGCGTCCGCAACTACTAAAGATCATTAAGGTAAAACCCAACCATAGCATTAAAGCATCAAGTCCTCTTTATTCCCATACGCAACAACCCCCTTACTCGGGTTTGTGTTTCAGTCACTCACAAACCCACTATAAGCGAATCATGAACGTATTGCAACACCCTACAGCGGGAATCCCTCACGCTTGCGCGACACGGAGGGCACCATAGGACAACACCAAAAAAAACATACAACTCGTACCAATCTAGACCATCAATCAACCCAAGGACAAAAGATATCTACTCAAAACATCATAGGATGGCAACACATCATTGAATCATAATATGCGGCATAAAGCACCATGTTCAAGTAGGGATTACAGCGGGGTGCGGGAGAGTGGACCGCGTAAAAGAGATGAGGATGGTGATGATGATGGTGATGTTGATGAAGATGATCACCGCGGTGATGATTCCCCTCCCGATGGCACTCCGGTGCCACCAAGAGAGAGGAGGAGAGGTTCTCCCCCTTGTGCTTCCTCCTCCATGGATCTCCCCCTCTGGTCCTTGGCCTTCATGGCGATGATGGCCCCTCCGAGATCCTCCTCCATGGCCTCTGGTGATGATGGCCCCCTCTGGCAGGGTACCAGAGAGGGCCTAGATTGATTTCTCGTGGCTACAGAGGCTTGCGGCGGCGAAACTTCTGATCTAGGTTATTTCCCAAAGGTTCCTGTATTTATAGGATTTTTTGGCGTCGGTTTCACGTCAGGGGGGTCTCCGGGCTGTCCACGAGATAGGGGGCGCGCCCTAGGGGGTGGGCGCGCCCCCACTCTCGTGGGCAGCCCGGGACTCTTCTGGCCCAACTCCGATGCTCCGTGGTCTTCTTTTGGTCCATAAAAATCGTCAAAAATTGGCACGTCAATTGGACTCCGTTTGGTATTCCTTTTCTGTAAAACTCAAAAACAAGGAGAAAACAGAAACTGGCACTGGGCTCTAGGTTAATAGGTTAGTCCCAAAAATCATATAAAATGGCATATAAATGCATATAAAACATCATAGATGGATAATATAATAACATGAATACTTCATAAATTATAGATATGTTGGAGATGTATCAATAACCAAAAAGCGCAAGTAGGGACCAAAGACTATGTATTGCTTTTTTCTTGGCTATGCCGAGCATAGCGTTGGCTATAGATTTCTAGTAGTGAAATCTGGTGTACACGACGTGAAGGTTGGTACGATCATGGAGTCTAGGGATGCTACATTCTTTGAGGATATTTTTACCATGAGAGATATGCAAAGCACTTCTAGACTGGAATCTGATGAGACTCCTGAACCTGCCATCCCGATGGAATATTATGAACATAAAAGTGATGAGAGTTCCACGGAGGATGACGAGGAAGCTCCTGTTAGGAGCAAGAGACAAAGGACTGCAAAGTCTTTTGGTGATGATTTCCTTGTGTACCTCGTGGATGATGACACTCCCAGTTCCATTTCAGAAGCTTATGCATCTCCGGATGCTGACTACTGGAAGGATGTCGTCCGTAGCGATATGGATTCCATCTTGGCTAACAGGACATGGGAGATCACTGATCGTCCTTATGGTTGTAAACCATTGGGATGTAAGTGGGTGTTCAAGAAGAAGCTTAGGCCCGATGGTACTATTGAGAAGTACAAGGCTAGGCTTGTGGCCAAGGGTTATACCCAGAAAGAAGAAGAGGATTTCTTCAACACTTACTCACCTATGGCTAGACTGACAACCATTCGAGTGTTACTCGCTTTGGCTGCCTCGCATGGTCTTCTCGTTCACCAGATGGACGTTAAGACGGCTTTCCTTAACGGAGAGCTAGACGAGGAAATTTACATGCAATAGCCAGATGGCTTTGTAGTAAATGGTCAAGAAAGAAAGGTGTGCAAGCTAGTGAAATCCTTGTATGGCCTGAAACAAGCGCCTAAGCAATGGCATGAGAAGTTCAACACTACTCTGACATCTGTTGGCTTTGTTGTTAATGAAGCTGACAAATGTGCATACTATCGTTATGGTGGGGGCAAAGGATTTATACTCTGTCTGTATGTCGATGACATACTGATATTTGGGACCCACCTCAAGGTCATTGAGGAGGTCAAGGCTTTTCTATCTCATAACTTGAGATGAAAGACTTGGGAGTGGCTGATGTTATCTTGAACATCAAGCTACTAAGAAATTCTGAGGGTGGAATTACACTTTTGCAATTGCATTATGTTGAGAAGATTTTGAGCCATTTTGGATATTCGGATTGCAAACCTTCTGCAACACCATATGATTCTAGCGTGCGGATTCGAAAGTTTGAAGGCACGACTGTAGATCAATTGAGATATTCTCAAGTGGTTGGTTCACTGATGTACCTAGCATGTGCTACTCGTCCTGACATCTCATTTGTTGTGTGCAAACTGAGCCGGTTTGTTTCCAATCTGGGAGATGTGCATTGGCATGTTGTTGAGTGAGTGATGCGTTACTTGCAAGGTACTGCGAACTATGGGATTCACTATTTTGGGTACCCGACGATATTTGAGGGGTATAGTGATTCGAATTGGATATCTGATGCTGATGAGATGAAAGCCACAAGTGGACATGTCTTCACACTTGGTGGTGGTGCTGTTTCCTGGAAGTCTTGCAAGCATACGATCTAAACCAGATCAACTATGGAAGCAGAACTCACAGCATTAGACACATCATGCGTCAAAGTAGAATGGCTTCAAGAGCTTTTGATGGATTTGCCGGTGGTTGATAAACCAGTGCCAGCTGTCCTTATGAACTGCTACAATCAAATGGTGATTGCCAAGGCTAAGAGTTCTAAGGACAACATGAAATCCACAAAGCACATAAGAAGAAGATTGAAATCTGTCAGAAAATCAAGAAACTTCGGAGTAATAGCGTTGGATTATTTCCAGACGGCTAAGAATCTGGCAGACCCTTTTACGAAAGGGCTATCACGGATTGTGATAGAAAATGCATCGAGGGAGATGGGTATGAGACCCACGTAAGTTGCCATGGGGGTAACCCAACCTATGTGATCGGAGATCCCGTGAATTAGGACCTGGGAAAACAATCCAGCGACAACTGAGAAGAGTATCCTTAATAAAACCCACTCCGTTGGAGATGCAATACTACTCTCAATTCTGTAAGGCAGGCTGACTTGTGTCTTAATGTGTTCCAAAGCTTGTGTAAGCAAGATGCTAACCTACAGAGCATTCTTTGGAGGAACACACCTATGTGAGCCCGACTGCTGGTCACAGTCTATGAGATTGGGTGATCTCTAGGAAGCTCATGAGAAGGTACATATTATGACTAATAAGCTCCACCCATGGGGTTTAGCCTTCGGCAGGCACGTATTAGCTGACAATAGGTGAAACTTTTGCACGCCAGACTGACAATTCAAGCCATAGTCCATTGTTCAGTTGTGAAGAAGTCTAATCCTATTGCTCTAGGTGGAAGTTCAACTTAACAGTCTCCACTGAAATTTCTGATATATCAAACATTGTTTGGAACAGTTGACAAACTTATGTGCCTTGAAATCTGGTGGGGGATTGTTGAATCATGGATGGGCTTTAGGCCCATATTGTCGGATGTTGGGTTTCGGCAGACCCTTAAGGTTCGAACTCTAGGGTGCGCAAGAAGATCTTCCCCCTACCGATCCACGTCCGATCGACTCGTGAGAATCTGAGCTAAAACAATGAACAACACGAGGGACACAAGATTTATACTGGTTCGGGCCACCGTTGTGGTGTAATACCCTACTCCAGTGTGTGGTGTGGTGGATTGCCTCAGGGGCTGATGATGAACAATACAGGGGAAGAACAGCCTCGTGAGAGGTGTTCTTGAGCTGGTGCGATGAACTGCTTGGGTGAGTTCAGTTGCCTCTCTCTCTCTCTCTCTCTCTGATTAGGACTCTCTGAGGTTCCCTCTACTGTGGTGGCTAGCTCTATTTATAGAGGCCCTGGTCCTCTTCCCAAATATTGAGCGGGAAGGGCGCCAACAACGATCATTTGAAAGAGGAACATCTAGTACAAGTTATCCTGACTAAAGTTGGTCTTCGGCTGCCAAAGGCACTGGTGATGACGCCGTCTTGGGCTCTACGGTGACCCCCATCCTGCCGCTCTGATGGTCTTGGTCTCGTTGCACTGAAATGGCAACCTTTGCCTGATGCCTCGGTACTCCATGCCTGCGCTTGCCCCCTTTGCACCAAAGAGGAAACAAGGACACTACGCAGGCCGGCGCCCGCCTGGCGCCCGCCTGGTCTCGATCGTCATGGCTTGCGTCACAAGCACCTCGCTAGGTACCCAGCCTTGATCTCTCCGCCTCCTCGCGAGCCTGCCTGGCGAGGCCGTTCCTAAGGAAGTCTTGTGTCATCCGCCCCGTGAGGCTTGGCCCCTCGCGAGGGTCTTGAGTCTTGCGCTCATGAAGATGGGCCGTACTGGGCCACCACTTGAGCCACGCCGCAGGCCGTAGGCAGGCAAGTCTGGGGACCCCCGTTCCCAGAACGCCGACACATATGAACAATGATTCCTAATCTTGAGGCCCATGTATGGTATGACTGGTGGTGGGAAGTTTAGTCCCACCTCTTGCTAGTTGAGGAGAGTTGAGACCCCTTTATAAGGGTTGCTCTACCTCTTGCCATTGGGAGCTTTGGAAGAGGAGTGGTACACGCGCGCTCCTCCGCCGCCGCTGCCCGCCTTGCCCACGCCTCGCCTTGCCCCGTCACGACGCGCGCGCGCCGCGGGTTGCGGGAATGAGCCGAGCCGGAGCTTATTTTTGCCGCTCAGGAACGATGTAATCAATCAGGGACTAATTAAGCCACTGTCCGAGACGTTGGACTGTGGGCTGACTTGCGTTGCCGGGATTCGTCGACTCCCTTGCCGGGAGTGCGACCCTTCTCCGGCAAGCTCCCAACTCGGTCGTGGGCTTCCGCCCAAGCCCATGACTTCCTACCCGACGGCCTATATAAGAAGGCTCTGCCGAGTGGAGTGACCTGGTTCGTTTCACTCACTCCTCTTGCGTAACCTAGCCGTTGTCTACTATTCCTTGCTCTGTGCTACCTCCGGCGACCCCATCCCGACGACCGCGTGCACGCTTGGTCGGGAGAGCAGGTACCTCCAGAACCCTGCCATTCGAGACCCTACCCTGGAGAATGGCAATAAGGTTTTTGGGGAGCGTCTGAGCGCGACTGCTCCCGATCCGTCCCCAGCTCCGTCAGCCTCTGCTTCCACTACTTCCCCTGCATCAACACCATAGCCGCCGCTGCCGCCGCTAAGAAGAAGACCACGGACGAAGCAGAGGTTGCTGCTGCCGCCGCCGCGTTCGCCTGGCCAACCGGAGGGTATGATCTATTCATCCCTCATTTACTCGTGCTTGTGCTAGCCGTATATGTGTTGGTCATACATGGTTTGCTTCTATGTTCTGTACATGCTAGTATGCTTAGGAATCGGTATGAGATGTATATCGTATTTGCCATGCTTACTATTTACTCGTGGATTAGTCTAATTGGAAAAGTGCTAATATTTCCAACAGTTGGTACGTGAGGTTGCCATGACGTCGTTAGCGTCCCTTCGTTCCTACATTTTTTTAAAAGATGGATGACCCGGGCCTCTGCATTGGGAGCTCCGTTCCTAAATACAAGCATTAATTTTTAGACATTCCAATGTAGGCTAAGTACGAAGCAAAATGAGTGCATCTACACACTAGAATACGTCTATATTCATTCGCATGTAACCCGTATCGAAATCTCTAATAAGTCTTTATATTTAGAAGTGGATGGAGTACAACACTACTAGAAACAGCTTCTTTGCTGTCCTCCATGGCGGACGGCAAAGGCATAGATCCTGGACGGCAAACATCTTTGCCGTCCGCCAGCAGACGACAAACTGTCCGTCTGAACGGGTGCCAGCAAAGGCCTTCTTTGCCGTCCGCTTCCATGAAACTGACGGCAAACGATTGTGCAGTCCGCCGCCTGAGGCTAGCAGATGACAAAGACTACGGACGATAGTGGGGTGGTGTCAGAGCCGTTAGGGCATTAACGGCGCTCTTTGCCGTCCGCCAGCGGATGTCAAAGAGCTCAGTTAGACCAGCACTGTGAAGCTGCCACGTGGCAAGATATGTCATCCGCCAGCGGACGTCAAAGATTCAAAGCTCTTTACCGTCCACTAGCAGATGACATAGCTGACCAAATAGGCAGCCAGTGTTCCCAGTGTCTATAGGAAGCTGCCACGTGTACTCTTTGTCGTCTGCTAGCTGACGGCAAAGCTCTTTGCCGTCCGCTAGCGGACGGCAAAGAGGATATATATCCCCTGTTTTCATTTATATCCATTTAATTTCACTGGAATCACACACAGATATACATATTTTTTCACAAGCACAACAGACATATGATCTATGCAACACATAGCTCCAGCCATGACAACATATATACATACATAAGAAACACAGTTTCATCCATACATCTTACACTACTATCACAATGTTCATCCAACACTACTATCACAATGTTCATCCAACACATGCATCCATATAACAAGTTCCACATTATTCTTCGATAAAAACAAAAGGAAGAACAGAGAAACAAGCACTCCATCCATGCAAGCTTCCATATAGTGAATTAAATCTGCAAAATGGGAAACAAGAAAGTTAGAAGAAGAAGAGGAAGAAAACTAGAAGAAGAAGAAGAAGAAGAAGAAGGAGAAGAAGACTAGAAGAAGGAGAAGAAGTAGAACTTCTTCTTCTTCTTTTCTTCCTATTCCTTCTTTTCTTCCTCTTCCTTGATTTTCTTCATCTTATTATGTCATTTGTGGACTAAATAGGCTAAATTATGTCATAAATGGACTAAATAGGCTAAATAAGAATAAAAATGCCGTTTTTGAGCTAATGTAGCAAATTATGCCATTTTTGACCTAACTAAGCTTATTGTGTCATTTTAGAGGAAAACAAACTAAGTATATGACATTTATGAGGTTAGCAAGGTTATGATGCCATTTACGAATAAAAACAAGTAAGAGGAGGAAAAGAAGAAGAAGAAGATTCTTCTTCTTCTTCTTCTTTTCTTCCTATTCCTTCTTTCCTTCCTCTTCCTTGATTTTCTTCATCTTATTATGTCATTTGTGGACTAAATAGGCTAAATTATGTCATAAATGGACTAAATAGGCTAAATAAGAAGAAAAATGCAATTTTTGAGCTCACGTAGCAAATTATGTCATTTTTGACCTAACTAAGCTTATTGTGTCATTTTAGAGAACAACAAGCTAAGTATATGACATTTATGAGGTTAGCAAGGTTATGATGCCATTTACGAATAAAAACAAGTAAGAGGAGGAAAAGAAGAAGAACAAGAATCTTTCCTTCCTCTTCCTTGATTTTCTTCATCTTATTATGTTATTTGTGGACTAAATAAGCTAAATTATGTCATAAATGGACTAAACAGGCTAAATAAGAAGAAAAATACCATTATCACTTAGGTGTAGGAATGGTCGGGGCTGCGCCATTGTTGGCAGACGAAGGTGAAGGACCAGTCGGGGTTCCGGCATTGGCAGACACGGAAGGATTGGTCGATGCTTGTCGGGAGCCATGCTGAACCAAAGATCATTTCCAATAATGTCTCGTTAGCATGATGCAAACTGAAATGTGAATATTAGTAACTAAGGACCATTCAAATCAAACTCACCGTGCCCGCCGGAGCAACCTGGGGCATCGGCGGAGCGGCCTGACCGCTTTTCTCGCACATGGTCTGCACATTTGGTTCTCACGAGTCAGTCATATTAGTTAGTAATGCGAACATTACATGCATGATTGGGCTAATATGCACAAGAAACGTACCACGATGAGCTCGTATAGGGCCCGGTGAGACGCATCATTCCGGCTCCTCTCCTCCTCCAACAACTTAGCCGTCCTCTCCTCCCTCTCCCTCTCCCTCTCCGCCACCTCCCTTTTGCCTCCTCCAAAAGCGCTTGGGTCTTCAATCTCTCTTTCTCAACCGCTGCCTACAACACAACACTCATCGTTAGCATTGTAATCATCGATGAACGCACACACAATGTAATGGAGGAAATTAGGTCAGAGAGTCCGTATAAATAACTGCCACGGCGAGCTCCGCGGGCCGAGCACGAGGCGTTATCTCAGGATCAGAGCTACTCAGGCACTTCTTGATCTGCGGGAGAGTCTTAGGACAACGTATTAGTCCATCACCAATGGCTTGAGAGCCATGGGACCTCCCGCCACCAGATATCATCACTAGCTTTGTATCAAAAGGATCCTGGCTCGGGTTAAAGTCCTCCCCTTTCCTCGTCTCTGTACTTCACAGGCTTGTGGTGGGAGGAGATGTTGGTGAAGCTCTCTGGATGATCTAGGTCAGACTCCATGAATGCCTTGGCCTTCTTATACGGGGCCATATGGGCCATGCCATAGAGGTCGAACAGACTTGGCACAGGCTTCTTGTTGTACTGCACCTGAGAGAGAGGAACAAAATATTAGTTAAGGGCTCAACCTAGCATTAAGAATGATATTGCTATGTAAATAGGTCATTTATGAGCTAAGAAAGGTTATTATGTCATTTTCGAGGAAAATAAGCTAAGTTTAGGTCATTTTTGAGGTAACCAAGATTATTATGCCATTTTTGACCAAAGTATGCTAATTATGTCATTATTGAGCTATCCAAGGTAGTTATGCTATTTTTAGCTAACTATAACATATTTAGGCATTCTATAGAGCTATCTAAGGTTATTATGTCATGAATTAAATGGACTAAGATTAGTTTAGGTCGTTATTGAGCTATCGAAGGTAGTTATGCCATTTTTTTAACTAACTAAAGAATATTAAGTCATTTTATAGAGCTATCTAAAGGTTATTGTGTCATTTTAGAGCTAAATATTTCATAAATGAACTATCCAAGGTAGTTGTTATGTCATATTTACTAACTAAGCATATTGAGTCATTTTGGAAAGGATAAATGCTACCATGAAGCATATTAAGCATATTAAGTCATTTTAACTAACTAACTAAGCATATTAAGTCATTTTAACTAACTAACTAAGCATATTAAGTCAGTTTATAGAGCTATCATGAAATTATTATGTCATTTTAACTAACTAAGCATATTAAGTCATTTTGAAAAGGATAAATGCTACCATGAAGAATGCAATTGCATGAATCATGTAGCAAACCACATACCCAGTTATCCCCATACTCAATCAGGTTGGAGCTCCCTTGATGGTGTGGCACACCTTCCATTTGGTCGCGCTTATCCTTGGCCCTTTGGTGTTTCGAGCCGCCATTCGGGAGAGCACCACGTATCCACCAACGCCTCCCAATAGTCCATCTTATCGACACACCATCTCGGGGGCACCTAAGTGAGTCAAGAGAAATTTCAGCGCTACGAATCAAATCAAGAAAACTAAGTTCAAGGCCTTAAGAATAGGTATAATTACCGACAAGTACTTCTCCCTACTCAGAAACTTGCTGCGACACTTCTTCTTGGCCCTCCTAATACCCTGCGAGGCGTAGTAGTCTCGAACGGCCTGCACCCAAGCCTCGTGCCGTAAGTTCTAAAGTAGGTGCTTGCACTCGGCTTCGACAACTATAGCCGCGGCCTCCTGTTCTCCCTCTGAAACCATGTAGAAGGTCTGCAATCAAAGAATACAACAATGATTAGTACAATCACTAGGTAGGTAGTGTTCATTTTTAATTCTCTAAAGGAGAAATTACCCAAAACCGATGAAACACAATGTCGACCACCGTCTCGCACGCGACACCGGCGACCATCTCCCCTGGAGGGGCTGGGGCAACAGAGTACATCTCCCAGCTCAATGCTAGTTGTGGAACCTGACCCTCACCAGGCATCGTGACCCACCCAGGGAAGTGCTACCGGCAAAGCGTGCCAAGGACCTGGTTGGGCCTGTGGACACCACGATCACGGGGGTATACCCAGCCCCTGCAATATGACAAGGCAAACACATTAGATATTAATTTGAAGGAACATGAAGGCAAAAGGTTAAAAAAATAGTAAATGCACTTACTTCAACCCTTTAGGCACAATCAACCACCTCTGGTCGGGGGTCGTCGGCACAGGCGGGAGCTTTGTACAACCATGCTTGTAGACCTTTTTGCCCTTCTCAACCATCTTGCCATCGCTGTAGCTATCATCTGAAAAGGTGTCCTCGCTACCATCCTCCGGGCCACTAGCCTCCGGAGTCTCAAGGGAAGAAGACGGTGGGACCGGAGTCTCGTGGGAAGAAGATGGCGGGACCAGAGTCTCGTGGGAAGAAGACGGCGGGACCGAAGTCTTCTGGGATGAAGACCCCGTGACCGAAGTCTTCTTGGACTAAGACCCCATGACCGGAGTCTTCTGGGACGAAGACTCTAGGACCGGACTCATGTGGGCCGAAGGATCGGCAACCCGAGTCTGGTGGGGCGAAGGATCAGCGACCGGAGGCTCACGGACCAGAGTCCGAGACGGGTCCATGTCAGACGGAGCAGTCCTGTCGTCGGTTGAATAAGTTGAGGGTGGCGGCGAGGAAGGCGTAGCAGCCTTCCTACCTCTCCCGGGGCCACGTCCACCTCTCCCAGCCTTCTTCGTCCTCCCCCAACCTCTCCCAGCCGAAGTAGAAGCGCCTGCCGCAGTAGTCTGCATACTATCTAGCAGCGCCCTCCGGAGGGGCTGGGGTGCAATAATGGAACCACCCCTCACAGTAGCGCTCGCAGGAGGCTCGGGGCGCTCTGGACCCTTGCCCACCATCCTGTCAACACCTGTAATGACAAAAAGTAAACGAAATTAGTACAACATAAAAAATTGGATACCTGACATGAACATAATAATATGCATATAATTTAAGTGTATCATCATCATGAACATAATAAAAATACACCCGATCAACACAAATATATATGATGTTTTTGTATCATCATCATGTCCGGGGTCGATCAGGGTGTCAGGGTGTTAGGGTCGGGGTGTGCTGTCAGGGTGTCGGGGTGTGGTGTCAGGGTGTCGAGGGTCAGGGTCGGGGTCGGGGTGTCGATTGTCGGGGTCTCAGGGTGTCAGGGTGTCGGGGTCGGGGTCAGGGTGTCAATGGTCGGGGTCGGGGTCGGCGTGTCGGTGGTTGGGGTGTCAGGTGTGGGGGTGTCGATGGTCGGTGGTCGGGGTTGGGGTGTGGTGTCCGTGTGTCGGGGTGTCAGGGTCGGGGTGTCGATGGTCAGTGGTCGGGGTTGGGGTGTGGTGTCTGTGTGTCGGGGTGTCGGGGTCGGGGTGTCGTGCCGAGGTGTCGTGTCAGGGTCGGGGTCGGGGTGTCAGGGTGTCGGGGTCGGGGTCGGGGTGTGTTGTTAGGGTGTTGGGGGTCGGGGGTAAGGGTGTCAGGGTGTTAGGGTGTCGGGGTTGGGGTCGGGGTGTCATGCCGGGGTTTCGTGTCGGGGTCGGGGTGTCGGGGTCGGAGTCGGGGTCGGGGTGTGGGTCGGGGTGTGGTGTCAGGGTGTCAGTTGGTCGGGGGTCGGGGTCGGGGTGTGGTGTCAGGGTGTCGGGGGTCGGGGTGTTGTGCCGGGGTGTCGGGGTCGAGGGTCGGGGTCTCTTTTTTTCTTGTCTTCTTCTCTTCTTCTTCTTCTTCTTCTTCTTCTTCTTCTTCTTCTTCTTCTTCTTCTTCTTCTTCTTCTTCTCCTCTCTTATTTCTTCTTCTTCTTCTCCTCCTCCTCCTCCTCTCCTCTTTCTTCTTCTTCTTCTCCTCCTCCTCCTCCTCCTCCTCCTCCTCTTCTTCTTCTTCTTCTTCTTCTTCTTCTTCTTTTCTTCTTCTTTCTTCTTCTCCCTCCTCCTGTTCCTCCCTCCTCCTCCTCCTTCTACTTCTTCTTCTAAACTAAAACTAAAACTAATCTGAAATAAACTAAAATAAAATAAACTAGAACTAAAACTAATCTAAAATAAACTAAACTGAAACCGAAACTATAACTAAAACAGAAAATAAACTAAAAGAAACAAAAAGAAACTAATTAAAAAAGGGGGAGGAGCTCACATGCAGGAGGAGGCGGCGACCCGGTGGAGGGGGAGGCCGGACAGCCGCGGCGGCCACTAGAGGAGGCGGCGACCCGGTGGAGGGGGAGTCCGGACGGCCATGGCGGGTGAGGGAGTCCTGGATTAGGGGGTATCCGGACAGCCGGACTGTATACATCGTCCGGACTACTGAAGCGTGAAGATACAAGACTCAAGACTTCGGCCCGTGTCCGGATGGGACTCTCCTTTGCGTGGAAGATAAGCTTGGCGATCCGGATATTGTGTTTCCTTCCTTGTAACCGACACCATGTAAACCCTAGCCCTCTCCGTGTCTATATAAACCGGAGGGGTTGGTCCTTAGAAGGCCGATCACAATTACAATCATACCATCATAGGCTAGCTCTTAGGGTTTAGCCTCTATGATCTCGTGGTAGATCTACTCTTGTACTACTCATATCTTCAATATTAATCAAGCAGGAAGTAGGGTTTTACCTCCATCGAGAGGGCCCGAACCTGGGTAAACATTGTGTCCCTTGCTTCCTGTTACCATCAGCCTAGACGCATAGATCGGGACCCCCTACCCGAGATCCGCCGGTTTTGACACCGACATTGGTGCTTTCATTGAGAGTTCCTCTATGTCATCGCTGCAGGGCTCGATGGCGCCTTCAATCGTCAACAACACAGTCCATGGGGAGACTTCTCTCCCCGGACAGATCTTCGTGTTCGGCGGCTTTGCACTGCGGGCCAATTCGCTTGGCCATCTGGAGCAGATCGATAGCTACACCCCTGGCTATCAGACCAGGTTCAGAAACCTGAATTACACGACGGACATTCGCGGAGACTTGATCTTCAACGAATTCGGGCCTATGCCAGGGGCACCGGACAGTCACGACAAGCACGGCTTAGACCTGCTGTCGGACAAAGCTCGGTGTATCACCCCCGCAGTAGCCTCGGACCTAAATCCGGAGCAGGCTGCGCTGCCTAAAGACGGAGGGTTGGACCCCGTCCTGCAGGCCGCACACTCATCAGCGGTGGAGCCGAACACGGGTCTCACCTCCGTGGTGTCCTATGACTTCGGACCCCGGGATTCGCATCCGGATATTGGTTCCTGTTCGCGCACTCCCGAGCCAGTCAAGCCAGGTTGGGCTCCGGTAATGGAGTTCACCGCTGCGGATATCTTCCAGCACTCGCCCTTTGGCGACATGCTGAGTTCGTTAAAAACTCTCTCTTTGACAAAAAAATCCGGGCCGAACTATGTCCGGCCTGAGTGGGAAGCAGGCGACGAGGAAATTCGTTACCCACCCACCACCCACTTCATAGCCACGGTTGATGATTTAACCAACGTGCTTGACTTCGACTCTGAAGGCATCGACGGTATGGACGATGATGTAGGAGAAGATTCAGAATCTATGGGGTGCCGGACTTCCGCCTCATCATGCGACATATGCATGGTGGATACACCCAAGGAGGACGACGGTGACAACCCAGAAGATAAAACCCCCGGGCAAAAGCCAAAGCGACGGCGCATACGCCATTCCAAGTCTAGCAACAGTAAAAATAGCAGCAAGAGCGCCAGAAGGATCGATACTCCGGTCAACCCCAAAGGCAACAACGACCATACGGAACCAGTGATGGAGCAGGACGAGCCAGGTCACGCCGAACACAGTTCGGAGCAGACGCCCGATGACAATGATCCAGAGGGGCGAGTTCATCAAACCGCCCCAGGACAAGAACACAGTCCGGACGATGATGCACTCATCATTCCGGAAGAATGCGTGGAACGAGATAACCTCCACAGGAAGCTTATGGCCACAACAAGAAGTCTAAAGAAGCAGAAGCAACGGCTTAAAGCCGCATAGGAAACGCTCAATCGCAGATGGAATAAAGTGCTAGACACTGAAGAAAGATACGGCGACGATCGTCATACAAAGAGCTATCCAAAACGCAAGCTACTGCCAAAATTCGACGACGAGGCCATTCCACCAAAGACTAATATGACCAGGAGGCCCAACATACCACTTCACAACCGCAACAGAACAGCTACCGACGCCGTGCACGATCTACGTGAGCATCTGGATAAGAAAGACGGCGCGGCCAGGTCCATCTATGGATCTAAAGGACACACCCCTGCGAGGGACTATGGTCACCAAAACAATCATACAAGTCAAATACCAGTTCGGAATAAACATCATACACAATAACAGCCGACTGCATGCCATAACATGTCCAGATACAGAGGGGCTACTCACCCCCTGTGCTTCACCGAAGAAGCACTGGACCATGAATTCCCACAAGGTTTTAAACCTATAAACATAGAGGCATACGACGGAACGACAGACCCAGGGGTCTGGATCGAGGATTTCATCCTACATATTCACATGGCTCGTGGGGATGACCTCCACGCCATCAAATACCTTCCCCTAAAGTTGAAGGGACCAGCTCGACACTGGTTGAAAAGCCTCCCCGAAAACTCAATTGGTAGTTGGGAGGAACTTGAGGACACTTTCAGGGCCAATTTTCAAGGGACTTATGTCCGGCCTCTGGATGCTGAGGATTTAAGTCACATAATCCAACAGCCCGGAGAGTCCGCCCGCAAGCTTTGGAACAAATTCCTCACTAAGAAGAATCAAATTGTCGATTGTCCGGATGCCGAAGCCTTAGCGGCATTCAAACACAGCATCCGCGATGAGTGGCTCGCCAGACACCTCGGCCAAGAAAAGCCAAGGACAATGGCAGCCCTAACAAGTCTTATGACCCGCTTTTGCGTGGGTGAAGATAGTTGGCTAGCCCGTAAAGGACCAGCAACCCCAGCACATCCGAAATAAGGGATGGCAACGGGAAGCCACGATGTAATAAAAATAAACGCCAAAACAAGGAAGAGAGCCCGGATAACACAACGGTTAATGCCGGATTCAGGGGCTCTCGACCTGATCAGCAAAAGAAGCCATCTAAAGGCAGTAAAGAGGGACCGTCCGGTCTGAATAGAGTCCTAGACAGACTGTGCCAAATTCATGGCACCCCTGACAAACTTGCGAACCACACGCACAGAGAGTGTTGGGTCTTTAAGCAGGCCAGCAAATTAAATGTCAAACACAAGGGAAGGGATACACCAAGTGAAGACGAGGATGAACCTCGTCAGCCGAACACTGGGGGCAGAAAAAATTTCCGCCAGAGGTTAAAACATTGAACATGATCCACGTGAATCACACATCCATGAGAAGGCACGAACGCGCGCATAGAGACGCGCGCGATATAGAGCCCACACCTAACTACTGGATGTCTTATCCGATCACCTTCGATCACTTGGATGGCCGAACTAGTATTCGGCGCGGAGGATCAAAGGCCTTGGTGCTTGACCCAATAATCGACGGATACCGTCACACCCGTGTCCTCATGGACGGCGGTGATACGTCTCCAACGTATCTATAATTTTTGATTGCTCCATGCTACTTTATCTACTATTTTGGACTATATTGGGCTTTATTTTCCACTTTTATATTATTTTTGGGACTAACCTATTAACCGGAGGCCCAGCCCAGAATTGCTATTTTTTGCCTATTTCAATGTTTCGAAGAAACGGAATATCAAACAGAGTCCAAACGGAATGAAACCTTCGAAAAGGTGATTTTCTCACCGAACATGATCCAGGAGACTTGGACCCTACGCCAAGCACAGAAGAGGAGGTCACGAGGGTGTGGGGCGCGCCCCCCTACCTCGTGGACCCCCTGTTGCTCCACCGACGTACTCCTTCCTCCTATATATACCTACGTACCCCCAAACGACCAGAACAGGAGACAAAAACCTAATTCCACTGCCGCAACTTCCTGTATCCACGAGATCCCATCTTGGGGCCTATTCCGCAGCTCCGCAGGAGGGGGCATTCACCATGGAGGGCTTCTACATCAACACCATAGCCCCTCCGATGAAGTGTGAGTAGTTTACTTCAATCCTTCAGGTCCATAGCTAGTAGCTAGATGGCTTCTTCTCTCTTTTTGGATCTCAATACAATGTTCTCCCCCTCTCTCATGGAGATCTATTCGATGTAATCTTCTTTTTGCGGTGTGTTTGTTGAGACCAATGAATTGTGGGTTTATGATCCAGCTTATCTATGAATAATATTTGAATCTTCTCCGAATTCTTTTATGTATGATTGGTTATCTTTGCAAGTCTCTTCGAATTATCCATTTGGTTTGGCCAACTAGATTGGTAGTTCTTGCAATGGGAGAAGTGTTTAGCTTTGGGTTCAATCTTGCGGTGTCCTTTCCCAGTGACAGAAGGGGTAGCAAGGCACGTATTGTATTGTTGCCATCGAGGATAACAAGATGGGGTTTTTATCATATTGCATGAATTTATCCCTCTACATCATGTCATCTTGCTTAAGGCGTTACTCTGTTTTTAACTTAATACTCTAGATGCATGCTGGATAGCGGTCGATGAGTGGAGTAATAGTAGTAGATGCAGAATCATTTCGGTCTACTTGTCTTGGACGTGATGCCTATATACATGATCATACCTAGATATACTCATAACTATTCTCAATTCTGTCAATTGCTCAACAGTAATTTGTTCACCCACCGTAGAATATCTATGCTCTTGAGAGAAGCCACTAGTGAAACCTATGGCCCCCAGGTCTATTCTCATCATATCAATCTCCATTACTTTAATACTTGCTTTGTTTTTACTTTGCCTTTTACTTTTCACTTTGCATCTATATACCAAAAATACCAAAAATATTATTTATCATCTCTATCGGATCTCACTCTCGTAAGTGACTGTGAAGGGATTGACAACCCCTAATCGCGTTGGTTGCGAGGAGCTATCATTTTGTGTAGGTACGAGGGACTTGTGTGTGGCCTCCTACTGGATTGATACCTTGGTTCTCAAAAACTGAGGGAAATACTTACGCTACTTTGTTGCATCATCATCTCCTCTTCGGGGAAATCCAACGCAGTGCTCAAGAGGTAGCAAGCAGCAGTAGTCTCAATTTAATATACGAGGACACTGTCCGCGGGATGGGGATAAACCCATCCATAATTAGCCAAAGCAACACCGCCTTTGAAGGGGTGATACCAGGTGTTGAAGCCTACGGCAGGGGCTCCGTTGTACTGGAGGTAACATTTGGCTCCCCAGGCAATTCCAAAAGCGAAGAACTACTCTTCACCATCGCACCCTTCCAAAGCGGCTATCATGCATTGCTTAGAAGAATGGCCTTCGCCCGCTTCAACGCATTACCGCACTATGGCTACCTTATACTCAAGATGCCCGGTCCACGTGGCGTCATCACCATTAGCGGAATCACAGAGCGCTCCTCACGCACAGAGGAACACGCGATGGCCTTGGCGGTCGGACTATAAGCAGCCTCCAATATCAGAAAACATGACTGGTCATTAAGACCACAGACACGGTTAGACGAGTCCGGTAGCCCGGACAAAATTGAACCAGGGCACCGTATGTGTTATCCCATAGAGGACACCAGGGGCTATAAATATTTAATAAAGCCCCACACTTGGCTCAAACTTTATTAGCAGGCCAACATCTTACATTTTTATTATCCATCGCATACTTACGTTGTACTCTCCTATGAGTTCTCTTTTTCACAGACAACGTTCGCGCGATACCCTTCCAGGATACGGCACAACGGAGACAAAGGCGCAGACGTGTAGCAGGGCCCCGCTCAACAGGTTTCTTTTTAGATTAAGCCCCTGTGTAAACCTTTTCTATTGCCTCTTGTTGTTTAACCATCCCATGGGTTCCGTACCCACAGAGGATATTGTCGTTATTGGCATTCCGCCACGACAGACTAACGCACGTACCTGGAAACACAGGGTTTATAATGAATGGGCATTCTTGAGCCCATCATCTGTTATAAAGTCTGAATACCTTCAGGAGTGTCCAGCGTCACGAGTTTGGCCTTATATGCATCAGCTCCAAATCATGTCTTTGGTCAAATGTTGGGTTTGCCCGGCTCCTGGGTTTGCCGCCTTATGTTCCGTTATTATCGGCTAAGGTGGCCAAAGGAGAACTACTGTGGTTGTGCCCTGGTTATTCTGGATGAGCACCTTAGTAGAGAAAGCCGAAAATTGACTGTCATGATGCAGCGAGAGACTATTCAACCACTCGAAGACTCACCGGAATCTTTAGGATTCCTCTGCATTAACGAAGGGCCATTTCCCAGTCATGTATAGACGCGTCCGTATTCGGATGCACGCGAAGGTACCCGGGGCTACATAGTAGCCCCAACATTAGACTCCCATGGCTAAGCGAAAGTGTTACAGCTATATAGTCTGGTTGCCTAGTTCGACGTGCGATCACCTCCTTAATGGACCAAGACATTGGATCAAGTGTGATTAAGCATATTTTTCGTGAACACCCCCGCATTATATGCGTGGGGGCTGAAGCCAACGACTGCTATCTTTCGGATTACATATTTATACATATAAACGGCCTCACAGGGGACACAATCATGTTTTCAGGCAAACAGTATAAATATAACCTCATAATCAAAATAAACATTATTTTTACAATGATTCGATTCATCACTCGAACAAGGCATTCTTTGAGCACTGCGCCTCTATTAGGCGGGCACATTCTGTGACCTGCGCCAAATAGTGCTCGGCCGGATATTGGCCTCCCACCGGATCCTGGGTCGCTATAATGGTGGCCTCCATATCCGTCCAATAGGCTTTAACGCGGGTGTCGGTGTCAAAACCGGCGGATCTCGGGTAGGGGGTCCCGAACTGTGGGTCTAGGCGGATGGTAACAGGGGACAAGGGACACGATGTTTTACCCAGGTTCGGGCCCTCTTGATGGAGGTAAAACCCTACATCCTGCTTGATTGATATTGATATTGTGGATGTTTACAAGAGTGGATCTACCACGAGATCAAGGAGGCTAAACCCTAGAAGCTAGCCTATGGTATGATTGTAATGGTTGTTGTTGTGTCCTACAGACTAGAGCCATCCGGTTTATATTGACACCAGAGAGGGCTAGGGTTACATAGAGTCGGTTACAATGGTAGGAGATCTACGTATCCGTATCGCCAAGCTTGCCTTCCACGCCAAGGAAAGTCCCATCCGGACACGGGACGAAGTCTTCAATCTTGTATCTTCATAGTCTTGGAGTCCGGTCGATAATGATAGTCCGGCCGACGATAGTTCGGCTGATGATGGTAGTCCGGCTATCCGGACACCCCCTAATCCAGGACTCCCTCAGTAGCCCCTGAACCAAGCTTTAATGACGATAAGTCCGGCGCGTATATTGCTTGGCATTGAAAGGCGGGTTCCTCCTCCGAATGATAGAAGATTGTGAACACCAGGATAGTGTCCGGCTCTGCAAAATAAGTTCCACATTCCACTGTAGAGAGAATAATATATACACAAGTTCAATCTGCTGACGTTTTTTGCGGCATGACGTCATGCCACTACCAAGCCATTACTTGAATCGTTTTTTACTCTACCACCTCAGCGCATTTAGCGAAGCGGTTTCCTTGGCATGTCTTGTCGAAGCAGAGATCGTGTTCCCCCTTAATCCGGGATTCTCATCAATACGAACATGGGTAACCCAACCACGCCATTGATGGTGACGCTTGGGGGATAAGCGAGTTTTACCAGGCCGGTGGGGGACGCGTAGACTTCGCCCACCCATATAAGGGATAAGGATTCACCTTTTCACCTACGCCTTCTTCCTCCTTTGCTTATCCATCTCCGTGCACTCGAGCTCCAGCGCCCAAGCCCGCACATCTCGTCTCAACCTTCCCCAGTCATGTCTGGAGCGGGAGGCAAGTGGATGACCTCCTCCGTTACGGAGGAGCACATCGAAAGACTGCGCAGCGCCGGCTACCTGTCCGGCGACATCGCGCATCGGCTGCCCGATGAGGGGCAGCTCATCCCCACCCCCATGCCCCATGAGAGGGTCGTTTTTCTTCCCCACTTCCTCCGCGGACTGGGCTTTCCACTTCACCCCTTTGTCCGGGGGCTCATGTTCTACTACGGCCTGGATTTCCATGATCTGGCGCCGAACTTCATCCTCAACATCTCGGCGTTTATCATCGTGTGCGAGGCCTTCCTCTGCATCCAGCCCCACTTCGGCTTGTGGCCCAAGACCTTCAATGTCAAGCCGAAGGTAGTGAAGGGCACTCAAGCGGAGTGCGGAGGCGCCATGTTGGGCAAGATGCCCAACGTCCTTTGGTTCGAAGGGGCCTTCGTGGAATCCGTCAAGGGGTGGCAATCGGGGTGGTTCTATATCACCGAGCCACGCGACCCTACGTGGGCGGCGGCCCCCGAGTTCAGATACGGTATCCCCACGCAGCTCACCTCCTGGAAACAGAAGGGCTTGCTGTGGGGTAGTTCGGAGCAGCTGACGGGACTCCAAGCCTGTATCCAGAAGCTGGTGAAGAAGCTCAGGCTGGTTAACCTGGTCCAAGTCATGCTCATCCGCCGGATTCTCCCATGCCAGGAGCGGGCATTCAATCTGTGGGAGTTCAATCCGGAACAGCACCAGGCGCTGAGCGGGCTCTTCGACACGACGTACGAAGGCGCCTGGAGGGTGCTATTTAAGGGCGCCGAAGCCCCCGCATCCGCGACTGAAGATCGCGGATTTCGCTCGCAGCGCCAAGCCGACGAGGTAAGTGATTCTACCCCTTTACGGGACACTTGCTTTTCATAGTTTGACTCTATGCGGGTTTTAATTTCCCCTTTTCCTTTGACAGGACTGGATGAGGAAGGCGGAGCAGATTATCTGCCCGGCTCCTATGCCAGAAAACCCAGTAGACGCCCATCTAGCGAGGCTGCTGGTTCCGGCACCGCACGTGGTGCCGGAGAAGAAGGCCAAGAAGGAGGCCACAGGTGCTCGAAAGAGTTCCCGTTTTCAGGTGTCCGACGACTCCGGGGCGGACTCCTCCCCCAAAAATGAGGAGGAGAAAGAGGACTCTCTCCCAGAAGAGGGAGAGAGGAAGAGGAAGGCTTCCCCAACAGGGGAGGCCGAAGGGTCCAAGAGGGGAAGGACTATTCCCCCGGACAGGTCCGCCAACATCAACGTTGGCGAGGAAGAATGGCCTTCAAGGGCCAGGCCTCCAGCGAGATCGTAAGTATCCGGATTCCTAAATGATTTATAATTTCTTTTTCTGCGTCACATAGTGTCATTCTGATGCCGCATGCTGCCTGTAGTCCGGCCAATGATGATCTCCCCGCTTCATCGAGCGGGTCGTTGGCTCCGTCGGATGTAGACTCCATCCCGACCGCCTCCACCCCTCGTGACACCGAGGACGCCGAGGTGGGATCCCAAGAAGGGACCCATCAGGGGGAGGCTCCGGAGGCGCCACAAGGCGGCCTCCCAGACTTTGCGCCGGACTCCACATCAGAACCCGCAGTGGTTCCGGAGTCCGGCCGGCGGCCCCTTCACACGAAGGGCAAGACCGTGACGCCGGCAGCTTCCGTCCAACCGGAGGCGCCGGACAATTTGTTGGAGGTGCTGCAGAGCGCTTCCATCGAGGAAGAACACCGCACTATTATGAGTGCGGTGATTCAGAAGGTACAGCTTGCCAAGAGCGGGCTGACCGAAGCCTGCAGTAGCCTTCTATCAGGCTTTGAGGTAAGAAAAAATATGCAATGTAATACCGCATAGATAGTAGCCCCTGATGCTCGGTTCGGTGTTCGGAAAGAAAAGCCGGACAGAGGATCTGAAAAAAAAGAAGATATACGCAGGGTTGCTAAAAAATTATGTCAATATGGGTTGCAGGCTGCGCTGCTGACCTCTGCCGCACTGACTGCGGAGGTCGGTGCTTTGAAGCAGGAGCTCGAGCGGTCCGAGCAAGAGCTCGGCCGCGCCAAGAACCAGCTCCAGGACAAAGAAGGTGAGTAACACCACTTTGAACTTGTACCTTACAGAAAAGGATTTAGGTTGCAACAAAAAATAACAAGGATAACATGGGTACTGCAGGGGCCACGAACGAGGTGGCGACCCTGAAGGAGGCCGTGTCCGCGGCCGAACGCAATGCGGCCGCGGAACGGGCAGAGCGAGAAAAACAGGAGGCGCGGGTGGCGGTGGTTCGGCAAGAGCTCCAGGCTCTCATGGAAAAGCATGAGAGTTTGGAGCGTGACTCAAAGACTCGAGAGTCCGAGCTTGCCTCGGCTCTCGAAAGTGCCAAAACTGCCAAGGCCGATGCCCATAAGTCCCTTCAGGAGATTGAGTTGGTGAGTAAGATAGCGGCGGGTAAGGCATTTTTCATGCAAAGCAAGCATGTGAATGTAAATTACGTGTTACTTACCCGAATTCGGAGCTCTCCAGGGGCGTTTGCAGATCTGCCTCGCAGCGTGTCTGATGCCGCCGCATTCTACCGAGCCGAGGAGGGGAGCTCAACGGAGAAGGTCTTTTGGTCTCAGTATGCTGAGGCTGGCCATCCGGTGCCCCCTAGCGACCAGCTGAAGCAGCTGGTCGAGCTCCACAAGGTGGCCGAGCAGGCCATGAAGGGCCTCATAGTCCGGCTGTGGCCTGGAGAGGCCATGCCTGGGAGCTACTTCGGCCTCGTGCGACGGTTGGTGGATGCGTGCCCCTGGGTGGAGGTTATCAAGAGCTCCGCCTGTATTGAAGGTGCTCGTTGGGCCCTTGCCCGCGCAAAGGTGCATTGGGGCAAGCTGGATGCGGAGAAGCTAATCACTGACGCGCCACCAGCGGCAAGGAATATCGTACACCCGAGATGTACTATAAGACTGTCCTGAAGAGTGTCCGCAAGATTGCGGATGAGTGCCCCAGAGATGTAATTATTGAGTAAATTCGCAATGTGTTATCCTGTGCGCTGAAAACTTTGTTCATATGCGCTAAGCAACGCTTGTTAATTTAAAATATTACCTTCTGTGCGGCCGTTTATTAAATCTGAGAGATGGCAAGTCGTCGGCTTCAGCCCCCATGCCACGAGTGCTGGGGTGTTCAGGATAAACTTGAGCACTCTTGTTCCCATTTTTGGGTCCATCTAGGGAGGCGCTCAACACAACGAACAAGGCAACCGGACTTATAGTGCTTGAACACTCTCACTTAGCCATAGAATTCTATAATTTTAAATTTCGGCGAAGCCCCTAGTATTCGGAAGACCGAATTCGGGGCGCTATCCACGCCTTCGTCAGACATTATCCGGTACTTCGCTCGAAGCGGCGTAGGTCTTTAAGGACCCGAAAAGACCTCTCGAACAGCGACCAGTCTCCCGCCTTATCATGACAGTCAGTTTTAGCTTTCTCCACTGAGGCGTTAACCCGGCTCAACCGGGGCGCAATCGTAGTGGTTCTCCCAGTGCTACCTTAGCCGATATAACGGAACGTAAGGTGCCAAACATGGGAGCCGGGCAAACCCAACTATTGACCCAAGACATGATTCGGAGCCGATTCATATAATGCTATAAGTTCGGGGTGCCGCACTTGTGAAAGTGTGCGGACTTTATCACACCATAATGCAGGGAACATAAGCCCCTGGTGTATTTGGCCGTACCAAAATGTACGGATGCAACATGTCGTAAATGAACATATATATATAAGATAATGCAATTATGGGCAAAAAGTGCTGCATTTATTCGAGAAGATTTGCTATGAGTGCGGAATGATACAAAAAGTGTGGAAAGCAAGGGATTGGACGAATTAAAGGCGTCTCCCTCCAGGGGTAGGCCGCGGAATGGTGTATTTAACAAATTTAATGCTCGTAATGGAGATCACCTGAGTGTTCGTCGCAGCCTTTGTCCCTCCCTGGCTGTTGCATCATGAGTTCGGCAGGTTCGCCGCCGGACAGAGTTCTGTATAAAAAAGAGAGAAATAAAAGATAAAAAGAGCGACACACTTGGGAGCCCCTGGTGTGGTCGAACCGCACTCTGGGTCTGTTGTGGTTGTGCCTCTCCCCCTATGCCCATGGTATCTCCAGGGCGTAATTATGTACGCGGAGAGTTTGTCTTACAATTGTGCGAGGGCTGGGGTTGAGGCCGCATTGCTACGCGTGCTCGGAACGTGCCAGGTGGTCTTGGTTGATGTTGCTCCGGGCGCGTTTGGCCGTGTCCGGTCGTTTAACGGCCGGACTCGAAAATTGCCTTAAAAGGTTGCTCTGTACTTCTGCCGCGAGAGCCGCTGTATGTTCCTCCGTTCGGAGGCAGCGTTCCGTGTTTCCATTGACCGTGATGACTCCACGAGGGCCTGGCATCTTGAGCTTAAGGTATGCATAATGCGGCACCGCGTTGAATTTTGCGAACGCGGTTCGTCCGAGCAAAGCGTGATAGCCACTGCGGAATGGGACTATGTCGAAGATTAACTCCTCGCTTCGGAAATTATCTGGGGATCCGAAGACCACTTCCAGTGTAATTGAGCCTGTACAACTGGCCTCGACACCTGGTATGACGCCTTTGAAGGTTGTCTTTGTAGGTTTAATCCTTGAAGGGTCTATGCCCATCTTGCGCATTGTATCCTGATAAAGCAGGTTCAGGCTACTGCCGCCGTCCATCAGGACTCTCCTGAGGTGAAATCCATCGATGATTGGGTCTAAAACCAATGCGGCGAATCCGCCATGGCGGATACTGGTCGGATGGTCTCTTCAATCGAAAGTGATCGGGCAAGAGGACCATGGGTTGAATTTTGGGGCGACTGGCTCCATCGCGTATATGTCCCTTAGTGCACGCTTCCGCTCCCTCTTGGGTATATGCGTTGCGTATATCATGTTTACCGTCCGAACTTGAGGGGGGAATCCCTTTTGTCCTCTGTTGTTCGGCGGCCGAGTCTCTTCCCCGTCATCACTGTGTAGCCCCTTGTCATTGTTTTCGGCGATTAATTTGCCTGCCTGCCTTAATACCCAACAATCTCTGTTGGTGTGGTTAGCTGGCTTTTCGGGGGTTCCATGTATTTGACAGGAGCGGTCGAGTATTCGGTCCAAATTGGACGGACCCGGATTGGTTCTTTTGAATGGCTTCTTCCGTTGACCGGGCTTGGAGCCTCGGAATCCGGTGTTGACTACCGTATCCTCATTGTTGTCACCGTTAATGCGGCGTTTGTTTTTGTTTCGACGCGACTTGCCATTGTGGTCCTTGGCATCCGGACTGCCAGTGTTTTTGCTGAGGTTGTTGCTGCGAGCTAGCCAGCTATCCTCTCCCGCACAAAAGCGGGTCATGAGTGATGTGAGGGCTGCCATGGATTTCGGCTTTTCCTGTCCTAGGTGTCGGGCCAGCCACTCGTCGCGGATGTTATGTTTGAAGGCAGCGAGGGCCTCTGCATCCGGACAGTCGACGATTTGATTTTTCTTTGTTAAGAACCGTGTCCAGAATTGCCTGGCCGATTCGTCTGGCTCCTAGATTATGTGGCTTAGGTCATCTGCGTCCGGTGGTCGCACATACGTGCCCTGGAAGTTGTCGAGGAATGCGGCTTCCAGGTCTTCCCAGCATCCAATTGACTCTGCGGGCAGGCTGTTAAGCCAATGTCGAGCTGGTCCTTTAAGCTTGAGCGGGAGATATTTGATGGCGTGAAGATCGTCGCCGCGGGCCATATGTATATGGAGGAGATAATCCTCAATCCAAACCGCGGGGCCTGTTGTGCCATCGTAGGATTCGATATTAACGGGTTTAAACCCTTCAGGGATTTGATGATCCATTACTTCGTCAGTGAAGCATAGTGGGTGCGCGGCACCTCTGTATTGGGCAATATCGCGACGTACCTCGAGAGAGCGTTGTCTGCTGTGTTCGGCCCGGTCGGAGTAGTTGTGTCCGGCGCGACGGTATTCGTCGTGGGTCTTGGGGCGCCCACATGATCCATAGATAGATATGGATTGTCTTGCCTTGTCTTCCAATATATCCCGTAAGTCCGGCGCGTTCCCCCGTGGCTTCATGCTTTTTGAGCGATGCCGGGGTACGGTTTTGGTGGAGGGCTTGCACGCCTCTCTGTCACGGCCACGAGGTGGTCGGTCTGCCGTATTGTGCGCTGGTGATGCAGGTTGGTACGCTTCCTCCTCTAGTCGGGGGAGCAACTTGCGTTTTGGGTAACTTTTGGAGGGGCGTTCGAGTTCATACTCTTCGGCCGCGAGGACCTCGGACCATCTGTCGGCCAGTAGGTCTTGATCAGCTTGAAGTTGTTGCTGCTTTTTCTTTAGGCTGTTTGCCGTGGCCATTAGCCTGCGTCTGAAACGCTCTTGTTCGACGGGATCCTCAGGCACGACGAATTCGTCGTCGTCGAGGCTTGCCTCGTCTCCGGAGGGAGGTAAGTAATAATCATCCTCGACCTCTTCGTCTGCCGCCCTCTCGTGAGGGCTTGCTTCTGCCTCCTCCTGTGCTGGATCGTGCTGGAGGGGGTTGTCTTCGGCACTTTCTGGGGTGTTATTATCTCCTGTGCCGGAATCTCTATTCTTGCAGTGGCGGGATTTATAGCGGCCCCGCTGATGTCGGCGCTTGGGCTGTTTCTTTAAGGAATCGGCCTCCGTTGCTTCTTCGTCGTCCCCATCTTTTGGGGTGTCCACCGTATATATGTCGTATGACGAGGTGGTCTTCCAGTGTCTTGTAGGCACTGGTTCTTGATAGTCTCCGGCATCGTCGTCCATACCGTCGATGTCTTCGGAGTCGTAGTCGAGTACGTCGGTTAGATCGTCGACGGTGGCTACGAAGTGGGTGGTGGGTGGGCTCTGAATTTCTTCATCGTCCGCGTCCCAACCATCCAGGCCGTAGTTCGGCCAGGGCTCTCTGGATAGCGAGAGATGCTTCAGCGAATTTAAGATATCGCCGAAGGGTGAGTGCTGAAAGATGTCCGCAGCGGTGAATTCCATGATCGGCGCCCAATCGGATTCGACTGGAAGGGGCGCAGGAGGTTCGGAGTCCGGCAGAGAGTCCGGCACCTCGGAGTCATGAGCTTTATGCGGGACAAGGTAAGTGTTCGGCTCCATCGCCGTAGAAGTTGCAGCTCCCGAGGCGGTGTCCAGCCATCCGTCCTCGATCTAAGCGATCGGCTCCGGACTATGGGTCGGAGCGGATTCGTGTGCGGCCTCCAAGGTGCTGTCCGGCGGCAGAGTTAGGTCGTGCCCATCGTGACAGCGCGGCACGCTTGGCTGTGGCTCAGATCCATCGAAGATCAAGTCCCCGCGGATATCGGCCGTGAAGTTTAGGCTTCCAAACCTGACCTGACAGCCAGGGGCGTAGCTTTCGATCTGCTCCAGATGGCCAAGTGAGTTGGCCTGCAGTGCGAAGCCGCCGAATACGAAGATCTGTCCGGGGAGAAAAGTCTCACCCAGGACTGCGTCATTGTCGATTGAAGAGGCCATCAAGCCTATCGGTGATGACACAGAGGAACTCTCAATGAAAGCACCAATGTCGGTGTCAAAACTGGCGGATCTCGGGTAGGGGGTCCCGAACTGTGCGTCTAGGCGGATGGTAACAGGGGACAAGGGACACGATGTTTTACCCAGGTTCGGGCCCTCTTGATGGAGGTAAAACCCTACGTCCTGCTTGATTGATATTGATATTGTGGATGTTTACAAGAGTGGATCTACCACGAGATCAAGGAGGCTAAACCCTAGAAGCTAGCCTATGGTATGATTGTAATGGTTGTTGTTGTGTCCTACGGACTAGAGCCATCCGGTTTATATTGACACCGGAGAGGGCTAGGGTTACATAGAGTCGGTTACAATGGTAGGAGATCTACGTATCCGTATCGCCAAGCTTGCCTTCCACGCCAAGGAAAGTCCCATCCGGACACGGGACGAAGTCTTCAATCTTGTATCTTCATAGTCTTGGAGTCCGGTCGATAATGATAGTCTGGCCGATGATAGTTCGGCTGATGATGGTAGTCCGGCTATCCGGACACCCCCTAATCCAGGACTCCCTCAGCGGGCAAGAGCCATCCGCGCACCCTCTATGCACGCCGACCTTCTCATGGCATTGATCCGAGGCACGGCCCCAAGGAATTGTTGCACCAAGCCAAAGTAACTGTCTGGCTTAGGCCCCTTTGGCCAAATATGGTCTATTACAGACCACATTGCAAGCCCGGACAGCCTGTGAAGCTCCGCTACAGGAGCCATCTTGTCACTTAATGGCAGCGGGCGAGTGGGAGCATTGAATTGCGACCAGAAAAGCTTCTCCACTTCCTTGTCACCCTGATCTTCAAAGAACTTGGCAGCGTCAGCTGTACTCTTCGCCAAATCTGCATACGCGTCCGCAGGACTCCAGCGTCCATCCAGGGGAGCGTACTTCGGATCAAAAAACTTCGTCCGCAGCAAATAGGAGCCCCCAGCCATGATTTTTCCGGCCTGTTGAAGCTCCTCCCGTGCACCCCTGAGCTCGGTCCGTATCTCCTTGGTGGCATTCAGTGCCTTGTTCAGATCGGTCGAACTATCCTTATGCCCTTTTTTAAGGAGCTCATACCGGTCAGCGGCATTTTTTAACTCCAAAACCATTTCGGCTATCTTTTCCTCGCTTCGGCGATGAGCAGCCTGTTCGGCTCTCAATTCCTTGGCCACCTTTAGGGCAGCCGCATTGCTAACCCGAGCTTGTTCCTTGGCCTAGGCAAGCTCCTCCCTCGGGGCTTCCACGACAGCAGCACCATCCGCAGCCCAAACATATTACATTAATATCATGCCACCTTCATATTTTCCTATACAAAGGAAGGCAGGGCACATACCTTGTGATTTGTCCAGCCGCTCATTCACCAGCATGATATCGGCATCAATCGATCCAATCTGCCTTGTTAGTTCGGCAACTTCAACGGACTGGTCGACGGTTGGACCCATAGGTATATGCATGTATTTACAAAGCAATCATTGGTTTATGATCCCCCGTTTGCCGCCTAAGGGCGGGCAACCAGAGTCTCGGGGGCTACTATCTATATGGAGCACACCTAGCGTGTGCCTCACAGCCAAAAAAAATAGTGTATTCTTCACTACATACCTCAAAGCCTCTGAGCAGGCTTGTAAATGCTTCATTCAAACTGTTTGTAGCGGATGAAATCTTCTTGAGCACCTCGCTCATCAATGAGCGGTGCTCCTCCGAGAGCGCAGCTCGCTCCAGTAGGCCAGTCAGTATGTCCGGCCGGACATTGAACTATGTCGGACCCTTCCCATCGCCCCTCGTGTGAGCCAAACGCTCAGGGCTCGGGGCGGCTGACGCATTGGCTTCCGGCTTCAGCAGATCCGGACTCCTCAGTGACGACACCTCGGTGTCGCCCGCTTCATGTGTCGGAGAGGCGGGTGGGGTCTCGCTCTCCATCATCTCCGGAGGAAGATCCCCCGAAGACGAACTCTGTTAAGAAGAGCTGCTAGCCGGACTGCAAAAGATGAATCCTGGTTATTGATCTAGGAGGAACACAATACTTTAAATTAACGATTGACCTACAGCTCGGTGGAGGGCTGGCCCGTTGGCGGGCATGACGCGGTGAGGGTGCCCGTCGGGGCAGGGGCCCCTGGGGATACCTTTTTCCCTGGTTTGGGCATCTCCGCCTCCAAGTCTGAGGAGGCCTTAGCCTCTCCTTCCCGACTATCCTCCTTAGGGGAGGTAACAATTCCCCCGGTTCGGATGCGTAACGTGAGGAGTTCAGTTTCTTCGTTATTCCCCTCGTCTTTCCCCGAGGGCATTCTGCTGAGTACGTGGTCAAGCATCTTGGCCATGGTGGGGCCAGGCGAGCCTTTGGGAAGTGGCACCAGACACCTGGTTTTCTCCGCCTTGTTGGGCCATTCCTGGCCATGGATGATTTTCAGAATAAACAATTATGACAAATACAAAACAAGGTGTCTGGTATCAAGGTTACTTACTTGGGTATCTAGGCGATTGCAGCTTAGGCCCGCATCCTCGATGGTGTCCGGACACTCTACTTTCGGTCCAAAGAATAATTTGCACATCCCTTCGAGCTTCAAGCCGAAGAAGTGCTTAACAGTCCGCGGACCCTCTGGATTGAACTCCCACATTCGGAGAGGCCGGTGTTGGCACGACAACATCCGTCAGATTAACATCACTTGCATTACGCTGACAAGGTTAATATCCCTCTCAAGAAGCTCTCGTATGCAGCTCTGCAGTACTGGTACGTCGCCAGCGGGCCCCCAATTCCGTCCTATGTTGGTCCAAGATGCTAGTTGTGACGGAGGGCCCGAGCGGAACTCGGGGGCGGTCACCCACTTTGTGCCTCTGGGAGCCGTAACATAAAACCACCTCCGCTGCCATACATCGGGTACTTCTGGAAAAGAACCCTCTGGCCATGGGGCATCGGCGTTCCTGCTTATTATGGCACCTCTGCACTCCACATGTCGCCCCTCGATCATCTTCAGCTTCACATTGAAGGTCTTGAGCCATAAGCCGAAGTGTGGGGTGACATGGAGAAAAGCCTCGCACATGATAATGAACGACGAGATATGGAGGATAGCGTCCGGAGCTAGATCATGAAAATCCAACCCATAGTAGAACATGATCCCCCTCACAAAGGGGTCGAGGGTGAAGCCCAAGCCGCGGAGGAAGTGAGGGAAAAACACAACGCACTCATTGGGCTCCGGCGTAGGGATGATCTGCCCTGGAGAAGGAAGCCTGTGCTGGATGTTGGCGGTCAGATATCCGACCTCCCTGAGCTTCACAATGTCTTCCTTTTGAATCGAGCACTACTAGAAAAAGGGCTGCTAGTGGCGCACCTGTTTTCGCTACTAATGGCGCACTACAGGTGTGCCACTAGCACCACGCCATTAGATTTTTTTTCTAATGGCGCACCTGAGGTGCGCCATTAGTATCTGGTATACTAATGGCGCACCGCTGGTGCACCATTAGTGTAGCCCACGGTGCGTCATTAGTATCTGGTATACTAATGGCGCACCACATAGAAGTGCGCCATTAGTAACAAATTTTTTTCAATTTTTTTCAGTTTTTTTTTTCGCTTTTTTCTTAATCTCAGGTCACTATGCACTCTGTGGTCAAACTTCCCAGAAGGTCACCCATCCTCACACTACTCCAGCCCCGAGAACACTTAACTTCGTAGTTCTATCCAGCCCCAGCACCAGCTCACTTCACAGACACTTGTTGATATATCTATCATATCAATCATATTAAACCTTCTTGATGTCTAGGACTTTTGTTCATGTTCATGAGTATGATGAAATTTTGAAAAAATATTTCAAACTTCCCGGTCATATTACGTATCATATTTTGAAAAAAAAATCGATTTTTTTTCGAAACCAATTTTTTTCTGTTACTAGTGGCGCACCTAGCAAGCAGTGCGCCACTAGTAAGTTTGAAATTTTTTGAATTTTTTTGCCTCTAGATCTTAAAATCCCCATAATTTTTTTTCTGTTAGGTTTTTGGGGATTTTGAAAATGTTTAACGGGGTTCCCCCAGTTAAATTCGGATGTAACTTTTCGAGTAGATGATTTTTCATATAGAAAACTTTTTAATCCGAGTTCGTATGCAAAAGGTATGCCCATTTTACAAATTTCCAGAGAGATTTTGCAAATAAAGTCGAAATTCATATTTGTAAATTTTCCCAACAACTGACCACATATCACATGGGAAACTTATTTTCTTTTATTTTTTTTGACATTTCCATCATTTTCTTTTATTTTTTTTAAAACTGAAAAGAAGGTCCACGGAGGGGGGTGCATTCGATGGAATTTTTGGGCCAAGTTAGTAATGGCGCACCGTGGGAGTGGTGTGCCATTACTAGTTCAACTAGTAATGGCGCACCACACACACGGTACGCCATTACTAGTTTTGAAAAAAAATGAGAAAAAATTGAAAAAAAATTACTAGTGGCGCACCCTAGATGTGGTGCGCCATTACTAGTTAGTAATGGCGCACTATCCACTGGTGCATCATTACCAGTTTTGAAAAAAAATAAAAAAAATAAAAAAAATTGAAAAAATATTACTAGTGGCGCACCGTGGATATGGTGCGCCATTACTAGTTTAACTAGTAATGGCGCACTATCTACTAGTGCGCCATTACTAGTTTTGAAAAAAAATGAAAAGAAAAATTGTTACTAATGGCGCACCATGGATGTGGTGCGCCATTAGTAATTGGACACTAATGGCGCACCAACACATGGTGCGTCATTAGTATATACTAATGACGCACCACATATCTGGTGTGCCATTAGTGGCCATATCATCTATAGCCCTTTTCCTAGTAGTGGAGGAGGCCACCCACCGGCCTTGTGGGTCGGATCCAGACATATTGGAGGATCTGGGGTGTTGGAGCTTAGGTATCGGGTGTTAGAACTCGAGGTGCGAGAAGGCGCGAGGAAGGTGGAAAAGAGGGATAAGCCTCGACCCCTTTATAAAGGGGGTGGATGTCAAGAGTCCTCGGCGTGACCGCTTGAGGCTTATCTAAGAACACATGGAGTTATACCAACGGTCATCGTGGGGTCACGCAAGCCCATATTAATGGAAAATCCCATAATAAGAGGAACACGATCTCTGCTTTGGCAGGACGTGCCAGTAAAACCGCCTCGCAATATGAATCGAGGTGGGGCAAGAAACGCCGGTTCGCGTTGGACCAGGCCACGATGCAAGGGCACGACGTACGAAGATTGCTAGTGGGTCAGATTTATGCTATGTTCCCTACAATGGTATGTGAAGATCATCTTGCAGATCCGGACACGGTTTGAGTGTTCAATAATTACTTTGGAGTATTCGGAGAAGGAACCCGCCATGCAATGCCGAAAACAAGACTGCGTGTCGGACTCATCGTCATTGAAGCCTGGTTCAGGGGCTACTGAGGGAGTCCTGGATTAGGGGGTATCCGGACAGCCGGATTGTATACATCGTCCGGACTATTGAAACGTGAAGATACAAGACTCAAGACTTCGGCCCGTGTCCGGATGGGACTCTCCTTTGCGTGGAAGACAAGCTTGGCGATCCGGATATTGTGTTTCCTTCCTTGTAACCGACTCCATGTAAACCCTACACTACAAAAAAAATACACTTCCGTGATGATACATGTTTGTCACAGTAGGTTGCGTTTTTTGTCATGCATGTACATCCATGAAAAATTTATGACAGAATCAAGATAGTCATACCTGTGATGTCGTAGAAGTGTTCCATGACATTACCAAAATTATCATCACGAAAGTGTCCACTTCCATGACGATAAATTGTGCGTCACAGAAGTGCTTTCGTCAAGGGTGACCGACACGTGGCATCCACCGTAACGGAACGCCGTTAAGCTATCGGGTCGGATTTTGGATCCGATAACCCGTTAACAGCCACGACCAATGCCGATTTTCCATGTGTAAAATTCTCATTGGCTGACGAATCCACGTGTCAGCTCCGCGTTGGCACAGGTGTCACTCATCCAATGGTCGAGATGGGCCTATGATATGTTGACACGTGGAACGGCCCAAAAGTGGCCCACAAAGTTTAAATGGGCCGGCCCAACCGAAGGCCCATAAGATTTAGCGGACCATAATGGGCCGGCCCAGCTAAAGGCCCACCAAATTTAGCGGACCATAATGGGCCGGCCCAGCTAAAGGCCCACAAGATTTTGCGGACCACAATGGGCTGGCCCAGCTAAAGGCCCACAAGATTCTGCAGACCATAATGGGCCGACCCAGCTAAAGGCCCAACATTCTCTGTCAAATCGACCCGTCAACGTCCTGGTCTAAACTTGTCATCAATGCGGCCCATGGTCACTTCTGGCCCATTAACAGTTCGCTAAGTAATTGGGCCGAATTACGGCCCGGTGTATTTCTGGCCTGTTAAAGGTCCGGCTTCATTTGGGCCCATTTACAGGCCATCAAAACTTTCGGCCCATAAACGACCATGAAGGATTTGGGTCATATTCAGCCATGTCTGTCATTCGGCCTGTTAGAGGCCCACTATAGATTTGGCCCACTTTAGGCCTCTTATCATTTTCGGCCCGTTAACGCTGGACGTAAACCATGGGCCATATGTGGCCCAATGTCATATCGGGCCCATTAACGACCCATATAAAAATGACGATAATCTAGCCCGACCGAAGTTCCGGCCTGTTAAAGGCCCATGTATTAGGTCGGCGCATTTACGGCCCGTCTGAATTTTGGCCTGTCAAATATCCGCATCGTAAATGGGCCACCATTTCGGCCTGCTAAGTCCAGTGGGTTATTTGGCACAATCAGGGCCCAATCTCACTTTCGGTCTATTAAAGGCCCATGTTTTTTATGGGCTCGACTATTTACACCTATAAACGGCCTACTTTTACTGAGGGCCCAAATTATGTTTAGGCCTATTAAAGGCCCACTATGGGCACAGGCCTACCAGAAAAATTTGAAAGCTTATGCTAATTTAAGCCCAGATATTTTTAGTGGGCTACATGCCAATTTTGGCCCGTAATCGTTTTTAGCCCAATTGGGATGGGCTCGACGAATGTTGGCATGTTGGGCTCCTACGAAGCTTTCGTCCGAATACATAACTAAGATAAACCTACACTATACAAAAATAGCGTCATAATTACTGCAGCCTATGGCAGCATCATAAATGTTGTATCACAATAAAATAAATTCCAATCATACAACAAAAGGCCTGTTGGCATAAAGTTTACAGTCCTTCCAGATAAAAGCACCATCAGATGTATAGAAGCACAGATCATTTGACCTGAGTGGTAATGTTTCAGGCTGTAGAATCTGATGGAGCAGCACGATCTCCACCTTTTTTCCGCCATTGCTCTTCAACAACGGAGTGAATGTCTGATAGTCTGGTTTCAAAACCATTCATATCTTGACGGCATTTCTCAACCACTATTCTTGTTTCCGAAACAACGTCCATTAGGGATTGGACTTGTGTCTGGAGCACAGATATATCACTCTGTCTAGCAGGAATTGTTCAGTAGGCGATTTGGACGAGGTTACCTTGACATATGTAGTATGTATCAAAAACAGGAAGGCATGTCATTATCAAAGGTATAATGTGTAAAGTAAGCAGATGCAATTTAACCAAATTGGAAGCAATACAAGCTAGACACCATATGCAACATGCAACCACATTTGACAGCGCGAAGTTAAAGCAAGCACCTGGGATGGTTGTGTGTGGCAATTGAGATCATCAACTACAGAGCTACTTTTACTGTCTCCAACTGCTGACACTGCACCCATTAGAGCGTTGAAACGGTTACTGCTTATCTTCGAATTACACTGGAGCGACTTCGGTCTTTTCTTTTCTGCATTAATCAATACTGCGTCAAAGTCTGAAATACCCATGCATAAAAAAACAATAGTGTAAGTATGGGTGAAGTGTGTGCATAATTAGTACAGTGTAAAGGTAGCGGATAGCAGGTCGGTGAGAAATAAATGACGGGAGACATATGATAGCTCTACAACATGCATGGCACACTCAATTACTACATGATTCTATGAAAATAACAGTCGACTGAAAGCAAATAGGTCAGTCCATTTTTTCTGCACCGTCCGATGTACAAAGAACGGGGAGATCGCCTTCATCTACCTCCAGCCAGTCAGTGTTGACGATCTTCCTCGAAACGCCAGCGACCATCGGCCCAGTATTCCTCCCCTGCCTGCGCCCTCCCCTTGACCTCACCACACCGCCGTGCTTGGCACTGCCCCCCCGGCCATCCATTCAAGCCCCGCCGACCTCCAGATCGGGCGCAAGCAACTCCTGCGCCCCACACCCCTATGATAGACACGGTTGCCCACTTCCCCGGGGAACAGGCGGACTAGGTGCTCCGCGTGCCTAAGCGGGTGCTGCTTCTTTTAATTGCGGTTTGACTGACCCTCAATTGAAATCCAGGCAGGCTACTGACCTCTAGCAAAGGTGAAATAGTAAAAGGGAGGAAACCTTGTGCATTTAGTATCATGAAGAAGATGCAGTAAGAAGCGCTCAACTAGTTTCTTTCGTGGGATGAATACGTTGTGAGTGGAGACGTAAGATTTGCACGAATAAGGGAAGAGGAGTACCTCTTTCTGCTGGCAGTGCTGTGTCCTCCTTCTGTTTTTCCGACGATCTTGTTGTTCACCGGAAACTAGAAGTTGTGGAGGACGGTGCAGCCTTGGACGAACCCATGGCCAAGTTGTTGAGTGTGGTGCGGTGGCTGTCTGTCGGCGGCGAGGAAGCAGATCCGAGGCGGCGAACGACGGCGTAGTGGGGACAACTCCGGTGCGGTGGATGGTTGCGATAGTGGAGCCGCAGCAGTGAGGCATAGGACGGCGTGGTTGGAGTGGTTCTGGTACGGCGCACGTCGGCGTCGACATCGTGGAGGCAGCTCTGCCTTGGCTTCAGCTGCTAAGTCCTTGAGGGCGTTGTGGTTGCGGTTGCGTTGGACGACGACATCGGGGTACCGGCTCCGGCGTGATGGAGGAGGGCGGCGGTGGATTGGCCGCTATGTGGTGGAGGACGAAGGAGGTTGGGGTTTCGCGGCTGGTGGAGAGGGTGTTTTCGCGCCCACGAAGTATGAATGGGGAAACGGAGGGAGGCGGGGAACTAAGGGGGAACAATGTTTCGGTTTGAGACGCGCTTGTTTGAAATTTGGGGAAAGTTACAAACTTTGCCCCCATCTAAAATTTTGGACATATTGCGGGTTGGGGGTAGGACAGTCATGTCAGGTGTCCCAAATGTGGGCGGGATAGATTTTGGCCGAGCGCATGGGTGTTTAGGTGCCCACGGCGTATGAATGCTTCTCGGAGGTGGTTGAGACTGGCGTCTTGGTGAAGTTACAAACCTACCCCGGTTTAGACCTTTGGACATCGGGCCGATAGGCTACACGGGCCAGAGTCAGGACAGTAATTTCCTACCACCAAAACATTAGTCTCGCGCGGTTTCGGGTGACCAGAGGCCTATTTGGCGCTTCGTTCAATATTTGGGAGAAGAAGCATTAACGTTTTCGGTTCTCTTGAATTGGACTTTCAGGATTTGTCAAACTTCACAAATCTTTACTCTTGAAAATCCTAAAGCTGCAATTATTTTGGAATGGAGGGGGTACATTTTAATATACATTGTACACGAGTATATATTAAAAAAATATGCAACTTACCTCAGTTCATGCATGATTCCAGGTATAATCTCCTTGGTTGCAAAAAAAAAGTTAGATATGCGTATGAATATATATATACCATGTTCAAACTCACAACAAAGATTGATGCCCCCTTTACCATCTGATTTACAAATGCCATTATCTCGGGTTCAAATAGATGAATGCACTTCCTATGAATTCGAATCTTCGAAACCCCCTTTATGTTGAATTCAACATGTATTTTATTTCGTAGCTAGCAATTTGGAATGTATCCTTGCAAGTGACAAATATTTAAAGTGCTTCACACTAACAACATGGAGTGCACTAATTAATGTTTATATATGAATTGCAAAAGCATCCATTGCCTGTATTTCAAACCGCTCTCACCTATGGATCGATAATATGAAATAAACACATGCGCATGCTAGAATTCAATAGAGTATGGGTGTCTGATAGACCGATTTTCGTCCATACGCAATTTTGCAAAATTCATGATCTCATCCAAAAATAATAATGCCATTTATATTTTAATTTAATGCGTAGAACCGCCTTTTACACGTAGATATCTCTCTATCTAACGCATAAGTGCACACACTTTATATGCATCGGCATTTCTCTTTCACACATGCTCACAATCTCTCTCAGGGTGTCGGGGTGTCTCACGCACATGCTCTCTCTGTTTCTCTATCTCTCTTTCTGACTACTATGTACCACTCTTTTCACTAATCTCAGTTGGAAAACACTATTTCTCTCACATGCATATATACACATGCACGGTCTCTACTAGCCCTCTTTACGCACATATATGTGCCTACGTGTCTCCCGCACGCACATTATCTTTAGGCCTCTCTCGCACACATTGCCCCCCCCCCCCCCGACACACCTCTCTAATAGTAGTTGGCAGATATGATTTCATCATATCATTCGGTAGGATATCCCTGGCTGTTAGGCTGGATGGTAATACGAGGCAAAGTTTTACCCTAGTTCGGATCGGACCCTTGCAGTTGAAGAAAGATCCTACTCCTGGTACTGTATATTGGTGTTAGGGGTGCGTACAAAGTACAAGTGAATACCAGGCATTGTGCGTGTGTGTATACTATCGACGAACTAGCCCCCAAGCTTGTATAACATACTAAGGGCCTAGGGTTACAAATCATATATAGTCGGCTTATCACCAGTGGGAATAGAGTCCTCCGCGACTCTGGTAGCTTCGTGTTGTACACCGAGTCCTCCACATGGGTCTCCGTATAACACGTCTCGGTCCAACCTATATGTGGTGCAGGATGGAACCGACCCACGAGTCTTCATGTTGACCCACCACAACTAGAAATGATGTGCCCACCACACCACACACGCAATCGGCCACTAAGAAAATAAGTATATACTATAGTACAACGATATCTAGCTCACAATACGTCTCCATATTTTGTTGATGACACTAACGGACTTTGCATTTGATGCGTGCTCCGTATTTTGTTGACAACACTTACGGTCATTGTATTTGAAGCGAAAGCACGATATGGTCACTGGACTTCAGAATAAGCTCATAACGGTCACCACATACATTTTGTCGTGCTAACCAACATGTGGTTGGATGGTTAGAGGACAGTGGTTTCTCGAGCCCACCAAGGTTAAAGTCCCATTGCTCGCATTTATCTTGTGTTAATTTCAGTATTTTCCGGTGAAGTACGTTCAGTGGGAGGAGACGTTCCACTCGACTACAAGGCACCTATGGTGACTTCATAAAATCTCAAGATCATATATGCTGGCCCACTCTCTCGAAGGTGCGGTGGCGGACCGACGGTGGGGAGTGGTTTCGGGAGGGCGGGCCAGCCGCGGGCGGCGGGGGCGGGCGAGGTGGTGGCTGGCGGCTCAGGGGGGGTGGAGTTTGATGATAAACTGGAGGCCCTTGATTTTGTATCCAACGGCTGGAAAATCTAATTACCAGAGTTGAAAAAGTCAGTCGACTGACGTGTAGCCTCACCCTGCACGTACACATGCACGCACGCAAGACACGCACGCATGTAGGCGTGCAACACTGACACATACACACGCACGCATGCTAGCGTGCAACACTGACACGTACACATGCACTCACGAACACACGCACGCACGCACTCATGCATGCAACACTGAAATGCACCCTTGCACGTACGCACCCATGCATGCAACACTGAAACGCACCCTTGCACGCACGCAACACTCGCACGCCTGCATGCACACAGCACACGATACACACACTTAACTACATGAAAAAGATGACGTCACACTCAATGAACAATCATCGGTTTATGAAATGCCCACTTCTGACCGCCCTGGCCCACCAAAGGTTCCTCTGCTGTGCGCTGCCTGCGTTGGGTCACTGACATGCAGGCCATGCACCCAAAGAGCCCACATGTCAGTGGAAGAACGGCGCGGTGTCCTAGGTCAGAGTCGAGGGCGCCACTCGCGGCACGCCCGGCTGAACACGCCTCCGTGCCGCATTCAAACGCCTCCATGAAACCCGCCCGTGTGGAAGCCGAGAAACCCACTCTGGACACACGTCCGTTCTTGACCAGTCCGGTGTTAAACGCAACACCGGCCGAGCTCCTCCCGTCCGCCGTCTATTTAATCTCCTATTTAAACGAGGCCAAACGCCGGCCAAGAATCGCACACCTCCGCCGCTCCCCTATCTCCTCCACCATTTTGTCCACTCTTACAATGGCTTACGAAGAGTAGTTATTCCGCATCCAAGCCGACTGGGTAGCCCGCCGGATACGAGCTATGCAGCTCGCTGATCCACCTCCCTCCCCTTGCCCGACGGAGCCAGTTGCCGCCCCAAGCCGGCACGCGGTTCAGCAACTCGCCGCTCCAGGCCAGCTCGACGAGGAGCGGCGCACGGGCGTCGTTGCTGCTGTCCACGCCGCCGCCTCGTACCGCGTCTCCCGTTTCTGTGGCCCAGACTCCCATGCCGGCGGCCGCGCCATGAAAGCGGCGACAGAAGCCGGGTGCGCGGAGAGCGACGAGTCGGTGGCCAGCGCCTCCGCGTCCACCGCCATCATCGAGGAGAAGTAGAACACGGGAGGCCGCCGCCGCTTGGGTCCCATGAAGGCCACCGTGGAGGCGACGCCGGCGTACACAGCAGGTGTCTTGCCGGATCCTTTTGTTGCGAGGACCTTCATCGACCCCGCATTGGCTCCATGGAAGAGGTCAATGTTAGGATGAACTCGAGCCGGTGCCGGCCATGGCAAAGTAGTGGCCGGTGATGAACTCGAACCGGTGCCGGCCACTATCATCTTCGGCACCAGCCAATGATATCAGTTGGGCAGTGGGGAAGCGAGCCGTCCTTTGCGCTGAAGCATATACCTCCAGGGCTCTCGGCAGTCCGGTGATCGTGCTGCCGGACATGAGGAACACAAATCGATCGGCGGGCGACCATTTAGGCCATGTATTATGTACCTGTGCTGTCCAGAACTAGCACCGCGTAGTTCATTTGAATGTAATGAAATCCGTCATGTTTGTGTGAAAATCCGGTATTTTATATGATTTCCGTCGTTGTTTATATGAAATACTTCGGTGGTTGCGTGAATGAGTATCACTTTGTCTACGTGTTTGCGTGAATTTCGTCCGGTTGGTTGAGTTGCTGTCATAATGTGTGCGGCTACGGTTGGCGTAATTTGCGGGTCACCGGTCGGTCTGCGGGCGGCTCGGGCGGCGTTGTGGGACAAAAAAACACAGCTCATGCAAGCTCGTCTCCAACGTGTGCGCTAGAGGATGCATGACAGCATGAGCACCCGAGCCGTTCCTCGTTCATCGGTGGCAAAGGCACTGGTGGACAAAAGGGTCGCCAATATTTTGGCTACCCCGGGCAAGATCCAAACAGCCCCTCCCAACAGATTCAAATCCCTCGTTCGCCGTGGAATTTTGTCATGTGTTGTTTTCATGGACTAGCAAGATGCCCGTGCATTGCACGGAACATCAAGATGCATTTTTTTTACAAACTCCCGCATGCATGCAAGGGATAATTAATGTCCTCCTTTGCTAGTAACACGAGGCAAACACCATTAATATTGCATCGATTAGTGCTAGTGGCCTTGTATATCTGCAAATTGTAATTTTGATAGTGGCCCCTTGTATATAAAAATGGAGGGAGAAATATGAGAGATAAGGTGAGGAGGAGTGGGGCGTGGTGCCGTGGTGGTGACTGGTGGTCGGACTGGGCGGAGGCATGGGGATGGACGTCGCATTATGTCTAGGTTTGTATCTCTCTCTCACACACACACACGTAGGTGGGGGACGTGCACGAGAGAAGAGGTGCACGCACGGCGCACGTACTCCCGTCTCTTTCCCAACCACACCCGCGCAGGTACACGGTGGAGCTCATTTCTGTATGAAAAAGGCAGCCCATGTGGTAATTTGGCACGTGTACTGGTTGTCCACTTGGTGGAGGGAGGATCGTCTACCACGGGTGAACAAACAAATTGCAACTTGACGCGTTATGTTAAATTAAAAAAAGAGGCAAACCATGTGGGGCCTACCTTAGAGGCAAGGCTCTATACAGTGGAGTACTTTTGATGTGTCCCGTCAACTCGCAGAACGAGGAGAAACTTGCTTATTACACCGTCTCCCCCGCCCATGGGCGCGGTGGCTCGCAGTCGCAGGATGAGGTGAAGCTGGAGTACTATTGTACGCCTTTACGCCCGCTCCCTCGCTCACGCGCGCGGTGGCTCGCAGCACGAGGAGAAATTTTTACTACTCCCTCCGTTTACTCCTCGTCCCTACTATGTACTTTGGTTAGTACTCCCTCTATTTAATTATAAAAGGCCACTATAAAAAAATACATTTTGCATCTATACAAGGCCGCAAATAGTAATCGAGACAAAAGTTACTACTCCCTCCTTCCAGTTTATGGCTCAATTTCAAAATCTCTCCAACCAAGGTAGACGGTGAGTGGTCGAATTAATTTTGTAGTTTGCACAATACGCTCGTTTTTTTTAGAAAGTTATGTTTACCGAGGCATTAATTAGAACGAATGCATGAATAACCACTAAATTTCCATGAACTTGTACATGCATTGGTTAGTTTCCTCTTGACACTGCTTGCGTCGGGTGATCTAACGCATCTCGAAGTCCAACATGTAATGGTACTACTACTCCCTCCGTTCCAAAATAGACGACTCAACTTTATACTAACTTTAGTACAAAGTTGAGTCATCTATTTTGGAACGGAGGGAGTACTAGTATAGTACTAGAATTGAGACTTATCAAACGGAAAAACGAATGTTTTTTAGATGAGCCCTATAAACCCTGGTGGGTACGTACTGATGATGTTATGTACGTAGGGTAGGGTCATGGACCTATCTAGGATACCCTCCCCAAGGACATCTCTTAGAAGAAGTCGTCTTCCAGTCGACCAAGAGGGACTCCACTCGACCGGCTAGAAGACACTCGACGAACCTAAAGACACTCGACCATCAGGAGTTCAGGATCTACTCTGTATCCAAACGGTCTGTAATTAAGTAGTCTTAATGGTCATGATGACACTTTATGTAGGGCGTTACCAGTAACGCCCGGCCTTTATGTACTTTAACCCTCTGCTACGTGGGTTGGCTGGGGTCCTGGCGTCCTCTATATAAGCCACCCCCTCCACTGATAGAAGGGTTCGCACCCCTGTAATCCATATACACATAAACCAGTCGACCGCCTCCGGGCTCCGAGACGTAGGGCTATTACTTCCTCAGAGAAGGGCCTGAACTCGTTAAACACGCGTGTGTACAACTACTCCATAGCTAGGATCTTGCCTCTCCATACCTACCCCCCATTCTACTGTCAGACTTAGAACCACGACACGTACTCCGTAAAAACAGATTTTTCCAAAACTAAGTCGCTCCCTTTCATGAATTCTATAGTATACTCCTCCGTTGATGCTCCCTTTCATGAATTCTGTACTTCCTGTCGCCGACATGTGGGACATTGCAACCGGGTCGACGTGTCAAGCACGAAATAACAGTGCAGAACAGCAGGGGGACGCACCCCACTCGTACCGGCCCAGTGTTAGTAATGAGCAATGAGACATCAAATCACCATGCCGCACCTTCCCAGACGGACGAAGCAACCATTATTTCACACTTCGGTTGGACATCATCTCAAACCACGTACTACTATTGCTTCTGCCTCAAAAGGGACACGCGCATCACCTTGGTACATCATGACACGTGGGACCGCATGACAGGCCATGCTCCCCCGCCGATCGCTGGGTAAAATCACCTCATTTTTACTATACTTCCTCTGGATCGGTTTACTACATGGCATGCACGTCGTTCTAGGTTGAGAATTTAGCTGGCTATATATATATATATATATATATATATATATATATATATATATGTGTGTGTGTGTGTGTCATGAACAGTACACTAGCCTTTTTAAAAATGTATACTTTTGTACAGTAGTACTCCACTATCAATGGATTGCGCCATGGAGCAAAAATTGAAATTTAAAAAAAAAGGTGGTACATATAGAGAGCGCTCGTCGCCAAATTATGCATATAGTACTATTAAAAAAGCTAGTACGTGCTTAATTGGGGTGCTAAATTCTATTAAAGAAATACTAGTACTAGTATGTACATACTGAAGAGTTAAAGTAACGAGAAGAAACATAACATAGTTCTACTGGGGGCTCAGCACAACACACCCCTCAAATTAAACTAAGCACACCTGAAATTAAACTATGCAACTAATCTGGTAGACACTGCATTAGAAGTTTAGAACCGCCATGAGCAACAACACTGCCACCTTACTCGGAGTCCTCGTCCACGTCCTCGACTTCGTCCTTGTCCCTCTTCCTCTTGGCCGATACTTCTTTGCTTGAACCGCCAACTTGGCTGTTGCTCTTCGTCCAACCCTTGTAGATATTGAAACAAAGGTAGCCATCCATTGCAGCGTACTGGATGTGGTCTATATCTAGCACATTCCGCTGCCATGCATGACGATGAAACATGTAATGAGGTTTCTCCAGTTTGCGGTACGAAGGATGAACCATGGCTCCTACCAGGGTCAGCATTGAGGGCTGATGAGAGGGCACCAACCAATTCTTCTGGAGGTCGAAGGGGTTGCCTACAACGAGGCCTATCCGACGCAGGACTTCTTTGTCGTTCTTAAAGTCTACAGTAACGAATTTCACTGTTTTGTCCTCGAGGAAGTTCTTAAAATCCTAGCACTCAACGTCGGCATGGCATATGTGGTAGACCAAGCAAACATTATGTACGCAAACCTGGATCACGGCGGGCTTCTTCCTCTCTTCGTCCTTTAGATCCTTCTCTCGTCCCAGGACTGTGGTGTACTCCACATCTAGCCCAGCGACCCACTCATCATATGAGTTTTCGAACATGCGTCTGAAGCGAGAAAGGCATCCTTTCACCGTCGCGGAAGTACGGGTGTAGATGACGTCGAACTCATCGCTGGTGATGGTTCTAACCTTGTACTCACCGCCGATCGGGGAGATTTGGGACGCCATGGATTTGGGAGGAGGGTTAGGATTAGTGGAACTGCCGTAATGTGAATGGACGGGACGACTAGGAGCGAACCACCGTAGTATTAAAGGACGTGCGGGAAAGAGTAGGAGCGAACTGCCAGCGTGCGAACGGCAGGGTAGTGGCTTTCCATTCTCCCATGATACGGGCTTCCGAGAGCCCTTGGATCTGAGATCGAACGGTTGCATGGCGTGATTCTAGACCTATGGGTGAATATCCTATCCTGGAGGGTTATTCTTAAAATTTTCAGCAACTTAGCATGCGACCATTTGATCTCAGATCCAAGGGCTGCCAGCAGCCCGTATCATGGTCGCGCCTACCACGACCGTCGCGTCGCTCGCGTGGTCGCACCCTTGGAGATTTAACACGGTGTGTTAGGCTATCTGATGTTGGCATGTCATACATAGTCATCACTTAGTCACTCATACTACAACAAGGTTGGCTATAAGGTTGGCTATAAGTGTATTTTTTTACTCCTCTCTATCTCTTTCTTCGTACTCCCTCCGTCCCATAATATAAGAACGTTTTTGACACTAGCTAGTGTAGTGTCAAAAACGTTCTTATATAATGGGACACAGGGAGTACTAGTATTTATTGTATTTGCCAAGGAGTGACCTCTTCCAATGAAATGGTGTTGCTAAGTTTGCTTCATTTAATTAGCTATAGACTCAAAATTGTCTTTTCACCTAGGTACGCGTGCTTAGCACCATTTCTTCCTTGGGTCACCAAACTAGTCTCTCTCTTCTTGATTAACTTGCCACATTAGACTTTATGCCTATGTGGCAAGCTTAAGCACCTGTAGGAGCAAGTAAGTACAATACCATCTTAGGTTGTGCACCATGACCAAGGAGGGGGAGAAAATGGGAAACGTTAACGTTTATTTGCTAATTAATAGTATTGCATGCAATGAACTAACCACTGCATGTCGTGTTTGATAGTATCAAGTCATTAAAAGCATGCACACCCTTTATCTCTTATTGGTTGATATGTCAAGAAACAAGAAACAAGGTAGAAGTTAATGCACCGCGCCTAAGTGTTTTGGGATTATTTGATTTTCGTAAGATGACTTACACACCTAGATTGAGGGTGCGCTTTACATGGCATTTTTGCATATGTGGAGGAAAGAGAGGCAAGGAAAAAGTGGAGAAGTGGGCTCTCATGCAAGAGCCAGCCTCTACTACTACATGGTGGAGCATTGGGAGAGGCACCTGTATGGAGGTGGTCAGGAATCGAGAGACTCACACCGGTCGTAGCGCCGCAGTTAAAATGATAATGGCAAGTCAAATCACGGGGCCCCACCTGTCCAGCAGTAACTCGCTGTCAAATCACACAGCCCTACGTTTGCAGCAGCCTACTCCCTCGTCTTCTCGCGTCTCTGTCGAACCGACTAGGCGGAACTGCCCCGCCTACCGCGCAGGAAAAGCCCCGCCCTTGACTTTTAAATACAACTACTCCCTCCGTCAGATGCGTTTTGTTGAATGTATCGTATGAATGGATTGGGACCGTTCAATTTTTTTGGGATTGAACCATTCAATTCATGTGTTTGGATGAATATAAGAGATGAGCTAATTATTTAAGACGGGACCACCAGTCATGCTCACATAGTCATGCATGCAAAGGGTGGCCATTTGATTCGACCGATTTGGTTGGGTGGAATGGTTCAACATCTTCAAGGCATATTCTCTTTTTTTGACTCGAACCATTCATGTGGTTTATAACCAAACATGTCTATTTTCTGAACGATCCCAACCCATTCATGACCACCCTTGCAACCAAACGCACGTCATCTTACGAAAACCAAATAATCCCACAATACTAAGGCGTGGTGCATTAACTTCTACCTCGTTTCTTGTTTCTTCACATATCAACCAATAAGAATCCAATGATATACTTTTTGTGACATAGTAACTCATATTTAGTTAGTCAAATGGATGACCTAGAACTACGTGCAGGCCCTATAAACCAAGACGCCTACAAATAAAAAACCGAGATGGAGAGGGTAGTTCAGCACGTATCTTTTTAGATCAATATAGTCGGGATTCACCAAGGAGCAAACCAAGTGGTAGGCTGCTCCTGTCGTGTTGGCGTAGCAACTCAAGCAGGGTCAGTCCGCACACGAAATGGCGACACACTTAACAGGACCCCTTTAGCAGACATGTGGCTCATCCACCGTCTTGTTCCACGTGTGATGCACCAAATTACAGTTCAGAGCAGCGGCTGGAATTGGAGGCACCCCGGTCGTAGCGCCGCAGTAGTAGAAAATGAGCGATGAGGGGTCAAATCACAAAGCCCCACCTTTCCCGCGTTAAGCTGGACGGACGAAGCAACCATCATTTCACTCTAGCGCACAAGAGCATAAAGAAAAGAGAAAACAATGATGCGTGCGGCAGCTACCTAGGGCACCCTAGGGTAGGGGTCTCCACTACAGATCCTTTTTTTTAAAGCGCCTCCACTACAAATCGGCTTCTCCCTCGTCCTCTTGAAGAAAACCGATGATGAGTGCGGCGGTAGGGTTTGTAGGATTACTACAGCGTGCGGGGCCACATCATAGTAAACGGGTTTGAGTGATCGAGTCGACGCCTTAAATATGTGTGGGCCGCTTGGTTTTATGGGAATGAGGTAGCATTTTGGGTTCGGGGACCAGTGGATATATAGCACGTACAAAAATTGTGGACGTAGGTTCGACCAAAAGGCAATGATGCATGGGCCCTGCATTTTGATATACCCAGGGCCGCGTGAAATTTGCTACTCTACTCAAAACTAGTAAGGTACACATGTATTGAACGCATGAGATTTTGAAACCAAATTATGAATAAATCCACACTATAGCATGTAAAGCTTTGAGTCATATATGCATGATGTAGATGTTCGTTTAGTTCTTATAGTTCATCTCATTCAAAATCAATTAGTTTTATAAAAATGTTAAGATTCATGGGGTTGTGCATTGTAAATCAAAAAGTAAAAAACAAATAATGGCAATTCATTTAGAAAAAAATAATCAATTATGATACAGAAGATTCTAGAACAAAGGAGAAGTGCTTGTGTTTTGAGGTTTGTGCATTATGCTTAAGTTCAACCATGGAGTCTTCTAAATTGTACATGTGGCGGATCTGGTGGAATGTTGATGATATCCAACGGCCAGCAGTGCTCGGATTTGCCCATCTCTGCACTGTCGGGTTAGCTTCATCCAGCGACCATCTTTAAAAGTTATTGGCACACTATATAGTTCTTTTGCCATAGTTGCATGTTTTGGAAAAAAAGCTACTAGTGGGTTGTACTATCTATTTAGGAATAGAAGATGCATACGTGGAAGTTGTAGGGAAAGAGATGACATAGAGCATCTCAATTCCTATGAGTAGGGATTGGAAAAGAGATGTCATTTGGTTCACATCATAGGAACTTTTCTATTGAATCCAGAGATGACATGTATCTCAATTCCTATGAGGAGGGATTAGTAAAGAGATGTAATTTGGTTCATATCACAGGAACTTTTCTATTGAATATACGCTAATGTTTATTTTCCTTTGAAATTAAGGGAGTATAGGAATCCATTCATATGAACCAAGTGGCTCTAAAGCTATAGAAATGATATCATGTTTATTTCCTTTGAAATGTAGAGTATATGAATCTATTCCTATGAACCAATTGGCTCTAAAGCAAAAAATCCTATAAAAATCATATCATATAGAGTTCCTATGATATTCCTCAACACTAAAGGATGGTTGAAATTGCTGCGGGTGATACGATGGTCTTTCTTTGTAGACTCCTCACCCATCTTTATAGTTACCTATCGAAGATGAATGAAATGATATATACAGGGTATTCTACATGTGCAATTTGGTACACGAAAACTCGGTAAAAGTTTGTGAGGTTCTAATTTTCAATAAAGCTATATGCACTGCATTTCAAAACGGAGGGAGCATACGACAGTTGCTAACACTCACGTGGAAGATTTGTGTGTAGGAGGAGTGACTATTCTGTTAAATGACATGGCAAAACTGACATTGTCGGATGCTGATCTAACGGTTCTTACGGCGTTCGTCAGGAAAAGGCTTGTGGCGAACGTTTGTCGGATAATGATTTACGGACACATGCATTGCATTGATACGTGCCCCCCTCTCTCTCACGCACACGCACCCTCACGGGTCACGACTCTCCCGAGTCCTCTCGCAGACTCGCACGTCGCACCCATCCTCTATCTGCAGGTAGACGTCACGCACATATGTGCTCTTCACACCTTACCCTCAGAACTTCTAAAAAACAAAAGATGGCACGCACATTTTATTTTAGCTCACACGTCACACACTTATACTATTACTCTTGCGGCGAACGTTCTTTGGGCATAGTATATGTTGTACTCTCACAAAGAGAAGCGGTGCACGCACGCACTAGTTCTCACACACCCACTCGCGGGTACACGTAGGAGCGCATTTTTTGAAGCCGGTACAACAAAATCACTCCACTATATATAAAAGTAGGAGCCTTAGCGCTTGCTTTACTAGGGTTCCTCTCGTTCACTCTCTCATGCTCTCCAGATCTAAGCAAGACATAGGTGGCCACACTCTCTCTCTCTCAGCTCATGGCTGGTCACAAATCCGGCCGGACAACCTCGGCCGGGGCAGGGGGTGTAGGTGCATCGTTCACGCTGTCGTCGGCGGCGAGGGAGGAGACCAAAGGCTGCCCGCGCGTCCCGATCGGCGGCCGTGCCGTTCTCTCCGAGAGAGCGCCGACTCGGGAGGGCCTCCGACCCCTTCTTCCTCCCTGCGGTATTGTGGCCAAGATGCGGCCTCCCGACGCCATCTTTGCCACATGCCGATGACCCTCAGGTATATATTCCTTCGAAACCTACCTTGCTCTACTGCCCCAGCTCTTCCCCCTTCATGTGGATCCTTTTCTACTTCCGTCCGCTGTTACAAAGCCACCTAGACTTCTACTATTATTAGAAGTAAAGCTAGTTCATACAGTGAACTCAAAGCATTGGTTCAAACAGGGAAGAAAGTGGGAAAGCTGTAGCATGAATATAGGACTTGGTTCTAAGAGGAAACGAGGGAAAGTAGTAATATGTGTCACTGTTTAAATAACCGTATTTCGTATTTGCGCAAACAGGGATGTCTGTCTCCATATCGTTTCGGGATGTCTGTCTCCGTATAGTTTCTATCCGCGCAATCAAAAGCACACAACTCAGTTTTAGTACAACTGCGCAAAATGAGATGGCTATCCCTCGTTGCTGTCGTCTAACCTCCCGTCTTCAAGGTATCCCTACATTGGTAGTAACTAAGGTAAAATGACCAACGCAATCTAAAAGAAGCTGATTCGTACGTTTTACTTCCTGATTGCAATGCAGGGACGAGCAAAAACAACTGCATCCTAGTCCGGAATGCACTTTCTACCAGTTCATCCATGGACCGAGGACTAGCTCGCACGGCTGCACGGCGGTTTTTTGGATAGGTGCGTGGACAAGAGGCATTGTGGTCTGCTTATTTCTGCAAATAGCGGTGCTTAAATTTAGTGGAATGCACAAGCATTTCAGCTGGTCAGTACACTGCATGGTTCGGTTCAGCATTCCAGCTGAGACCACAATTATAATAGGTTATTCTGGAATGAGAGAACCTAACCCTGGATGGTGGCAACAAGAAAAAACCAGAGTGAACTCCAGGAAATTTAACCCTGCCGGGAGGCCCTTTGCTTAGAGAAGCCTTGCTTATTTTTTCCTGATTTGTAAACCTTCTCACAACTTTGTCTTTTGCTGTGAACTAGTATATGTTTGTTATGTTCTATGAATCATTGAGATGTATAAAATTGCTTAACTTATGTTTTTCAAGATTTTTTATGAAGACGAGTTTAATTGTGAGTGTTCCACATGAGCGCTGGACTAGCGTGTGAACGTTTGGAATTTATTACATTGTGGCCTCAATTAACTGCATGAACCACTGTAACAAGATACATAGTAGTTGCTTATATGTCAGACATCATATTGTTGATTGTTAGCTGGTCGATAGCCTAGTGTTGAAGCGAGCTGAGCCAATGTGCCGTGTTTTGCACAACTGCTTACAAGTGGGGTAGCACCAATAGTGTTTACAAGTACTTATGTATACATCGGCACACGGTTCTCGAACGAGTGCTCTATTTCATCAAAACACACACTGCTCGTATTATAAACCGTGACAACTTATGTCTTACCATGCCATTTTCATGAAAAAACTAGTGAGGACGCATCTGTTTCGGCAACAATTACGATGGTTCTCACATGATTCACGGGCACACAAAAGTAGCAGCAGTTCCCATAGACGGATTCAAACAGAGCACTAGCCCCAGAGGGGTCAATAACAGGCAAGGTTCGGATAATTAGACACAATCCAAACTACTATTAAACACTAGCTGGGGCAACTATTTCATGCCTCGATCTAATTTGGGCTGGACACAAGACGGACCTTGCCATGAACATCACCGAGGACGTCGCATAGCAGCTCAATCCTGTGAACCTTCACGAAGACAACCTTGTGGCATTGCCACTGATAAACTTGTTTGTGGAGGCATGCCACGTCATCTTCCTGCGTAAGCTTGACAAGAACAGTATGCCTCACAAATGAAGGAGTAGCTTTGAACTTCTTGTGCTTCAGTACACCCTGGACAACACGCCTGACAAAAGTGAGGCTGGAATACAACTCTTCATTGGTATAACCGCAAATGGCTTCCAGGATCCAACAGCCTAAGAACTCTGTTTTCCTAGTGCGTATATTCAGGTCGTCCGCCTCATAGCGAGTGACATGCACAACCACACAATCCTTGTCTGCATCAGGGCTCTAATTGAAACAGAAACAAATTCTGAATTACTTTTCAGTATAAGAACCACAAGTTATTTAAACCACTATGTATAGCATGGCATCAAAGCTAATAAAATTTTGCATTATTAATCACCACATACTTCCTTTTCTAAAAAAAATCACCACATACTTAGATGAAAAACCACAACCGAGATCGGCAAAGAAGGAAATCACCTTGGGCAACTCAGTGGGGGGGGGGGACACATCCTCGAAGGGGGAAAACTGCTCCTGCAGTGCCACGGGGGCTGTAACCTCAAATAGGGCGTTGACCATCTCAGTAGTGGTCGTGAGCGTATCTGGGGTCGGCTCGGTGGTTGCCTCCATCTTCTTGGAGCTCTCTATCTCGTGGGGATCAGCCTCCCGCGTCTGCTCCAATATTGGCAGATCTTTGCCTGGTTCTCCTTGGTCCATCATGAAACTGACTAATACTAGGAGACCACTGAAAGGAAAACACAATCTCAATGACAATGAAACAAAAAAGAGAGTGAGGATCGGTTACTGCTTTGCAAAAGTTCTTTTTCTTTCTCTGAACGAAAATATACCAACATCACGGATCCGCTTACCTTCCCTTCGTTGGGAGAGAAGAACAGTAGCACAGTGTTGCCTTTCTTGAAGACGGTGAGGGAGAAGGGGATTCAGCGAGGAGTGAAAATGATGGTTGCTTCGTCCGTCAAACTTAGACTGCGGGGAGGTGGGGTTTTGTGATACGACGACTCGTTACTGCCGCGCTACGACCGGGGTGACTCTCCACCTGCATACTGCCTGCTAATTTGGTGGATGGCATTTGGGCCTGCGTGCTGCATGGCCCGCATGTCGGTGAACAAAAGTATAACGGCATTCAGTAGAGGGAGACGTTTCAATGACCTAGGAGGAGCCAAAAGCGGTAGAGTGTCTCCACTGTACTAGTAGTAATTATTTTCTGGGTAGCTATAGAGTGTCTCCACTGTACTAGTAGTAATTGTTTCTCTGGGCCCAAGACAAAACAGCCAATCCACACTAGTAAATAGTAAAATCAATTCAAAAGGTGCTACCCACACCCAGCACACTGCCCCCCTCCCCCACAAAAAAAACCTGGGTGCTCTTCTTCCTCCTCGCTCCCACCCACCTCACGTCAGCTCATTCCTACAGAAAACCCCAGCTCCCCTTCTTCCTCACTCCTACAGAAAACCCCCAGCTCCCCTTCTTCTTCGCTCACACTACAACTAGGCTCGTCATTCGTTACTTTGCTCAAATCTGTGAGCGCAACGCGACGCCCTCGAGGAAAATGGATTCGGCTGACCCCAGCACCAAGAAGATGAGGCTCCCGCCAGCGGCGACGCCTGTTGTAGATCCCGCACCCGGCAGCGCGGGGAGAAGCGGTGACCCCGCCCCCACCGGATTCCAGGAACCCGTAGAATCTCAGGTGGACCGCATCAGCGATCTCTCGGACGCCGTCCTTGGGGAGATCATCTCGCTTCTCCCCACCAAGGATTGCTGCCGCACCCAAGTCCTCTCAATTCGGTGGCACCCTCTATGGCGCGCCATGCCCCTTAATCTCGACTATCGTCAGCTATCTCTCTTCAATGATTTTGAAATCCCCAGAGCCATCATATCCTCCCACCAGGGCTCCGTTCAAAGCCTCTGCATCCCGTCATGCTACCTGAGCAAGCATACCATGCCCTGCACGGTGGACGCCTGGCTGAAATCCCCTGAATTCACAGAACTACAACTGCTTGAGTTCTACTATTCCCCTGGAAATCACATACCACATACAGAACGCCATGAACTTGTGCCCTCAGCACCGATGTCCATCTCGCAGTTTTCCTCCTCTCTCCACACCGCCACCTTTGGGCTGTGCTACCTTCCAGACAATCTGGTACTAAACCTTCGACTCCCATTTCTCAAGAAACTTTCACTTGTGTGGGTTCGTATATCGGAGGCCTCATTGCACAGCATCATCCACTCTAGTTGCCCTGCGCTGGAGTGCTTGGTGCTTGTTTTCACAGTTAGAATCGGTTGTCTCCAAATAAAGTCGCCTGACCTTGTAAGAATTGGAATTTCTTTTGACGGAAGGCAGTTCATCATCCAAGATGCCCCTTCACTTCAAAGGTTGATCCTTGATTCTAGTTATTCACCGTTGCAAATAACCGTCCTCTCTGCGCCTAAACTGGAGACCTTGGGTGTAATACATGATCTCTGTGCTCATTTCAATATGGTGTTTGGCTCCACAGTTCTTCATGTACTTTATATTATCAGCTACACTTGTAACCATATGCTGCGTTTTAAATTTCTGCGCATAATTTATATATCATCTTGGAGTACACATTTTGTACTAATATTATGTTCTATGCTCAGTGAAGAGTTTCTCCATGGATGGCCTATCAATGGTGCTGGATTCTGTCAAGATCTTATATATCCAAATGAATAGTTTTGATCTGAACAAGATTATTGGCTTGCTGTAATGCTTTCCATGTCTGGAGAAGTTGTATATAAGGTGATAATTTCACGCACATTGGAAGCCCGTGAAAGATCGTGGATGTCGCCTAGAGGGGGGGGGTGAATAAGCGTTTTAAAATAATTACGGTAGAGGCTTGTACAAATGCGGAATAAACCTAGCGGTTAATTTGCCAAGCACAAAACCTAAAACAACTAGGCTCACCTATGTGCACCAACAACTTATGCTAAGCAATATAAGCAACTATGTGATAGCAAGATATATGACAAAGAACAATATGGCTATCACAAAGTAAAGTGCATAAGTAAAGGGCTCGGGTAAGAGATAACCGAGGCACGCGGAGACGACGATGTATCCCGAAGTTCACACCCTTGCGGATGCTAATCTCCGTTTGGAGCGGTGTGGAGGCACAATGCTCCCCAAGAAGCCACTAGGGCCACCGTAATCTCCTCACGCCCTCGCACAACGCAAGATGCCGTGATTCCACTAAGGGACCCTTGAGGGCGGTCACCGAACCCATACAAATGGCGACCCTTGGGGGCGGTCACCGAACCCGTACACTTTGGCAACCCTTGGGGGCGGTCACCGGTACCCGTTAAAATGCTCGGGGCGATCTCCACAACCTAATTGGAGACCCCGACGCTTGCCCGGAGCTTTACACCACAATGATCGAGCTCCGAACACCACCAACTAACTAGGGGCGCCCAATCACCCAAGATGAACAAGCTCAAGGGCACCAAGCACCCAAGAGAAATAAGCTTCTCAACTTGTAACTTCCACGTATCACGTGGAGAACTCAAACCGATGCACCAAATGCAATGGCAAGGGCACACGGAGTGCCCAAGTCCTTCTCTCTCAAATCCCACCGAAGCAACTAATGCTAGGGAGGAAAATGAGAGGAAGAACAAGAAGGAGAACACCAAGAACTCCAAGAACTAGATCCAAGGGGTTCCCCTCACATAGAGGAGAAAGTGATTGGTGGAAATGTGGATCTAGATCTCCTCTCTCTTTTCCCTCAAAAACTAGCAAGAATCCATGGAGGGATTGAGAGTTAGCAAGCTCGGAGAAGGTCAACAATGGGGGAAGAACATGAGCTCAAAGGATATCTCTCAATGGGGAAGAAGACCCCCTTTTATAGGTGGGGAGAAAAACCAACCGTTATCCCCTCACTCAGCCCGCACAACGCGGTACTACCGCTCCAGGGGCGCGGTACTACCGCGAGGCTACGCGGTACTACCGTGGAGGACCATGGTACTACCGCGACAATAGCACAGGCCGGAACTTGCCTGACTAGGGGGCAGTACTACCGCTTGCGCGGTACTACCGCTCCCCCTTGCGGTACTACCGCAAGGCAGGAAAGTCACATCCTGGGAAGGGCGCAGATGAAATAAATTACATCCGTGCCTACCTAGGGCGCGGTACTACCGCGAGGCTACGCGGTACTACCGTGGAGGACCATGGTACTACCGCGATAGCAGCACAGGCCGGAACTTGCCTGACTAGGGGGCAGTACTACCGCTTGCGCGGTACTACCGCTCCCCCTTGCGGTACTACCGCAAGGCAGGAAAGTCACAGCCTGGGAAGGGCGCGGATGAAATAAATTACATCCGTGCCTACTTCCGCTGAGGGAGGACCTGCGCAAAAACTCCGGCATGGTACTACCGCACACGAAGAGCGGTACTACCGCGTAGGGCGCGGATGTAAAAAATTACATCCGCCCCTACTTCCGCTCATGCTGCTAAGCCTGGCCAGAGCCCACGGTACTACCGCGCCTGCGGCGCGGTACTACCGCGTAGGGCGCGGATGTAAAAAATTACATCCGCCCCTACTACCGCTCGAGCAGTTGCGCCTGGCCTGAGGCCACGGTACTACCGCTCCCACAGAGCGGTACTACCGCAAGGGCCTGCGGTACTACCGCTCCGAAGAGCAGTACTACCGCATGCCCCAGATCAGCAACACTAGGAGTCCTTCATTTTGCGGAGAAGACAACAGAGGGTAACAATAAAACCAGAACTGCCATAACTTCTGCAAATGAGCTCCGAATTGAGCAAACTCAAGCTTGTTGGATACAAGACACCGAGTAGCATCAAAGCAGAGACTGGATATAGTAAGAAGAGGCAGGGGAGGTATGCCTAACAAGCAAAGGAGTGAAACCTCCAACAGAGAAGAACTGGCATACCCTCCAACATCGAAAACATCATAGAAGACGCATGTGAACTCCGTTGGACTGTGCGCTTTGATGAGATGATCAAAGATTTTGGGTTTATACAAAGTTCATGAGAAACTTGTATTTCCAAAGAAGTGAGTGGGAGCACTATAGAATTTCTGATGAGTATATATTGTTGACATATTATGGATCAGAAATGACGTAGAATTTCTGGAAAGCATATAGGGTTATTTGAAAAGTGTTTTCAATAGAAAACCTGGATTAAGCTCCGTGTCGTTCCCTTCCTAGGCCTCGCCGTCATCCACCGCCCTGGTGCTCTCAGCGCGAACTGGTCAACGTGGTCAATGAACGACATCCATCGGAAGTGGACTGTACGTGGCGAGGCTGACAGTTGGGTCCACGGCCGCATGCAAGGAAATGCCTCCTTATTACGTGCAAAATAATGATTCCTCCACCTGACAGCTAGGACCCACAGGAAGGGCCTCTGTATTTCGCAAAAAAAATGTTTCCCCCGCTGACAGGTCGGACCCACCAGCTATATCTTCGCACGCAAGGAAGTGCCTCCTTATTACGCCCAAAAAAATGAATACCCCCTGCTAGCTGGGACCCACCATATTGTTGGGCTAACTTGTGGGCCTACTAAGTTGACGGGGACGGAGGGCTTTGTCAACTTAGTCAATACTCCAGTGACCGTATGATGTCCATCCAACAGCCATACGGCTTCTTCAACCTCTGGTCTTCTTGCTCCAGCCGCCCAAAGCAGCGCCGGTCGTGCCGCCTGCTCCTGCCTCCCGTGGCCGGCTGTGCTACCGCCTGCTCCTGCCTCCCGTGGCTCGGCTCCGCGTCGTGCCCTTCCTATGCCTCGTCATCGTCCACCGCCGTGGTGCTCTCGGCGCGGCGTGGTCAATGTGGTCAATGACCGACTTCCATCGGAAGAGTACTGTATGTGGAGAGGCTGACAGCTGGGTCCACGACAGCCGCAAGGAAGTGCCTCCTTATTACGCGAAAAATAATTATTCCTCCACCTGACAACGGGGACCCATCGGACGGGCCACCAGTATTTTGCGAAATAAATCATTTCCCCTTGACTGCTGGGACCCACCGGACGGGCCACCGTATTTCACGAAAAAAACGTTCCCCCCGCTGTCAGCTCGGACCCACCGGAAGTGCCTCCTTATTACGCACAAAAAAATGAATACTCCCCCGGCTAGCTTGGACCCACCTTGGTGGGAGGTTGTCTTGTGGGCCTACTAAGTTGACGGGGCCGAAGGGCTTTGTCAACTTAGTCAATATGAACGATTCTAGCTCCAGTGACCGTACGATGTCCATCCAACGGCCGTAGTGCTTCTTCAACCTCTGGTCTTCTTGCTCCAGCCGCCCAAAGCAGCGCCAGTCGTGCCGCATGCTCCTGCCTCCCGTGGTCAGCTGTGCTGCCGCGGAGGCCTCACCGCCCCCTACTATTCCCACCGCTGGCCAGGCCCTGCGGCGACGGCAGCCTCACACCGCAGCCGAACCAGCGAACCCTCGTACTCCTCTTCGCGTGGGCTTCCACTGCCGCGTCTTCCCCGGCTCCATGTCGTCCCCTTCCTAGGCCTCGTCGTCGTCCACCGCCATGGTGCTCTCCGCGCGGCATGGTCAACGTGGTCAAGGAACGACTTCCATCGGAAGAGTACTATACGTGGAGAGGCTGACAGCTGGGTCCACGGCCACAACCCAGTTTTTTTGTGATTTGCCAATTAAGTCGCTTTGTCAGGCCTGTTGGGCTCCAAATCTTTCAAGACGAGGAGAGCTTTTCATTCGGCTGGCCGAGAAAATGGCCCATCAGTAATGAGAAATGGGTTGTACATTTTTAAAACACATCAAACCAGCAATTACTTTCAAATATTTTTTTTCATTTCAAGATTTTAAATTACATTAATTTTTATGCGTGGAGAATTTGTTGGATTTTATATTGATATTCATTTATTTTTAAAATCAGTTTGAATGTGAGTCGAAATTTCGGAATTAAAAACAGTTCGGACCGCACCGAAATATGCAAAATTTCGTATAATTTTTTAACCGTGGCCACAATATGGGCTGTAATGCTAAAGAATATGGGCTCCAAAAAAACCTTAAGAATTAGCAAATGGGTTGTAAATTATTAGAAATAATGGCAGATGGATTGTATGCTATTTTCCACATATTTAAGGCTTTCCTAAAAAAAGGTTGACGCACAAGCAGTGACGGTTGGATGTCCATCCAACGGCCGTCGTGCTTCTTCAATCTCTGCTCTTCCTGCTCCAGCCACTCAAACAAGCATCGGTGGGACTGCCTGCTCCCTCCTCCCCACGGCCGGCTGTGCTGCCGCGCAGGCCTCACCGCCCCACCATACTCCCATCGCTGGCCTAGCCATCCCTCTATTCACCCACACCTGCTGTTATTCTCCGGCAACGGCAGACAAACCAGTAAACCCTCGTTCAGTCATACTCCCCTCCACGTGGGAAACAACTACTGAGTCTTCCCTGCCTCCGTGTCATTCCCTTCCTAGGCCTCGCCGTCGTCCACCGCCCTGGTGCTCTCGGCGCAGCCTGGTCAACTTGGTCAACAACCGACATGCATCTGAAGTGGATTGTACGTGGAGAGGCCGACAGATGGGTCAACGGTCGCACGCAAGGAAATGCCTCCTTATTACGCGCAAAATAATGATTCGTCCACCTGACATCAGGGACCCACTGAAAGGGCATCAGTATTTCGTGAAAAAAACATTACCGCCGCTAACAGCTCGGACCCACCAGGTATATCTTCGCACGCAAGGAAGTGCCTCCTTATTACGCACAAAAAAAAATGAATACTCCCCCTGTTAGCTGGGACCAAGTATAGTGGCAGGCTGACTTGTGGGCCTACTAAGTTGACGGGGACGGAGGGCTTTGTCAACTTAGTCAATATGCACGATTCTAGCTCCAATGACCGTACGATGTCCATCCAACGGCCGTAGTGCTTGTTCAACCTCTGGTCTTCTTGCTCCAGCCGCCCAAACCAACGTCGGTCGTGCCTCGTGCTCCTGCCTCTCGTGGCCGGCTGCGATGCGGTGGAGGCCTCACCGCCCCCTACTACTCCCACCGCTGGCCAGGCCATCCCTCTACTCACCCACACCCCATGTTATTCCGCGGCGACGGCAGCCTCACACCGCATCGAACCAGTGAACCCTCGTACTCCTCTACGCGTGGGCATCCACTGCCGCGTCTTCCCCGGCTCCGTGTCGTCCCCTTCCTAGGCCTCACCGTCGTCACCTCCCTGGTGCTCTCGGCGCGGCGTGGTCAATGTGGTCAAGGAACGGCTTCCATCGGACGTGGACTGTACGTGGAGAGGCTGACAGCTGGGTCCACGACCACGGCAAGGAAGTGCCTCCTTATTACGCGCAAAATAATTATTCCTCCACGGGGACCCACCGGACGGGCCACCATATTTCGCGAAAAAACGTTTCCCCCCTGACTGCTGGGACCCACCAGCTACACCTTCGCACGCAAGAAAGTGCGTCCGGGCAAAAAAAAAAACGATTCGCCCCCCTGACTGCTGGGACCCACCAGCTACATCTTCGAACGCAAGGAAGTGCGTCCGGGCAAAAAAAATGATTCGCCCCCCTGACTACTGGGACCCACCAGCTACATCTTCGCACGCAAGGAAGTGCCTGATAGTCGGGACCCACCTGGTCGAAGCGTACGTAGCATTGTCATTCTGGTCGCGAACGTGTACGTACATACTGGTCGATGTAGAGGCGCGCATGTGTCGTAGATGTAGAGGCGCGCACGTGTCGTAGTAGAGATGCGCACGTAGCATGTACACGTACGTACAGCGGCGAGGGTGCAAGAAAGAAAATACGGCCACGTACGTACATACGGGCAGGGTCTCTAACGCCTATCGCGCATACGTACATGGCTGGGTCGGAACGGAGAAATAACGTCGTCGTCGTGTTCATGGGGAGCCAACCGGCTGGGTCAGAACGGAATGCGTGGTCGTGTTCATCGGGAGGGCTTGGATGGAACAGGCGATGGAAACGAGGCCTGGCGTACCGCACAACGGAGGAAACGGCCTTGTGTTCGACCGGCCACGTTCGAAATGGGGTCCTGTTGATCGGGAGGGGCCTGGTGTACCGCAAAACAGAGGAAACGGACCTCCTACGGTCGAAACGGGGGTCCTATTCATCGGGAGGGGTGTGGCGTACCGCAAAACGGACGAAACGGACTTGTGTTGGGGCGCTACGGTCGAAACGGGAGGGAGGGTGTGGCGTACCGCAAAACGGGACTCCACGGGATACTGTTCATCTCCACCGTCGACCTCCTCCAGCCTCCACGGGCTACCATCGACCTCCTCCAACCTCCACGGGCTCCTGTTCATCCAGCCTCCACCGTGCACTACTCCACCGGCTACTGTTCAACCACCCCTCCACGGGCACCCCTCCACCGTCTACTGTTCATCCAGCCCTCCACACCATGGGGTCCTGTTCAACCACCCCTCCACGGCCACCCCTCCACCGTCTACTGTTCATCCAGCCCTCCACACCACGGGTTCCTGTTCAACCACCCCTCCACGGCCACCCCTCCACCGTCTACTGTTCATCCAGCCCTCCACACCACGGGTTCCTGTTCATCCAGAGGCAACGCCACCGCTCACTGTTCATCCACCCCCCTGCAACACTCACTGTTCATCCCAGAGGCAACATCGATCGGCTTCAGTTAGCAGCAGTAGCGAAGGAATCGCTCCATCGGGTTCAGTTAACAGCCATCGATCGATCCCTCGGGTTTAGTAACGTGTAGCCTGCAGTGCAATCGCTCGGGTTCAGTTAGAGCCCAACGCCTCGCTCGGCTTCAGTTAGAGCCAACGCCTCGCACACACGCGCGTACGTACGAGAGAAACGTGCATCGCTCCGCCCCCGACCTCCCACCGTAACTGGCAACTCCCCGAAATTTCCCTCCCCCTCGCTTCTACCACGGTTTTTTCCGTCATGGACGGCCCAAAGAATGTCATGCAGCTGCGTCTTCGGCCCGCCCAGGACGAAAAGCCCATTTTCTATCATGATTTTTTGTCATAGAAGTAGGAGCCCACCACATCTATGATGATACCGGGTTTTGTCACAATTATCGTCATAGAAGTGTCATATGTATGACAGAAAAAATTTCGTTCGGCCCAAAATGTCACGAATGTGTCTTTTTTTGTAGTGCTAGCCCTCTCCAGTGTCTATATAAACCGGAGGGGTTGGTCCTTAGAAGGCCGATCACAATTACAATCATACCATCATAGGCTAGCTCTTAGGGTTTAGCCTCTACGATCTCGTGGTAGATCTACTCTTGTACTACTCATATCTTCAATATTAATCAAGCAGGAAATAGGGTTTTACCTCCATCGAGAGGGCCCGAACCTGGGTAAACATTGTGTCCCTTGCTTCCTGTTACCATCAGCCTAGATGCACAGATCGGGACCCCCTACCCGAGATCCGCCGGTTTTGACACCGACAGCGGGACGGGGCGAGGACGGCCGCAGCGCGGCTGGCCGACATGGAAGGAGCGACGGGGCCGCGGTGGAGGTCGGGGAGGGGTGCGGGGCGGCCGGCTATGCCGGACGGGGTCGTCGGCGGCGGCGCGGGCCGGTGTGGGTGGGGGATGGCGGCGGCGCGGCACGGTTGTGGGTGTGGGGAGGGAACGAGCAAGAGAGAGTGGAGAGAAGAGACAGAGGACGGGGGCGGGACGGCCGTTAACGTACCCGCCTCTTTGCCATCGGCAAACATTCTTTGTCGTCCGCTTGCGGACGGCAAAGAGGTGGGGCCGGTGGGCTTGGGTTGGTTACAAAATAACTGGACCCACCAACCTCTTTGCCGTCTGCTAGCGGACGACATAGTTTCTTTGCCGTCAGTCAGCGGACGGCAAAGAGCTGGCTGATGGCAAAGACATTGTTTGCCATCAGCCACTTTTTTGCCGTCCGTTTTCATGTGGCTGAGCCGTCAGCCAGCGGACGGCAAAGAGTTGGCAGACGGCAAATAAGCTAATTCCATTAGTGCAAGGAGAAAAGTCCATGTCATGATCATCCACTTGCCACACAAATGTAAGGTTTTGAATGGTAAGGGTTGCCATGTCAGCTTGACAACTTAAAAAAAAGTGACTAGTCCAAATGTTTTTTTAGATTGACTCACCTGTGTTGAATAAACATGGGGCTTATAGGGAATTAACCAAACTTGTCATTTTAGTTTGGAAACGAATGCATGAGAGGCGGAGGTGTGTGCTGGAGCGGGGCATCGCGATGAGGGCGACTTGGAGACAAGACGCTTCAAACAGACGAAAATGGAGACCTTCAGTACAATATGTCTAAGCTTTAGGAGGAGGTCATCATCGAAGGGGCTCGCTAGAGCCAGAGATCGAGCGGTAGTGGTCATCGGAGGGGAGGAAGAAGATGAAGGACACCTAGGTTTGATCCCTTCCTCGGGAAGGCCCTAAACTTCATCGTGGAGCTACCAGGCATGGTCTTCAGGCTCAACGAGGTCGTTGGCCGTGTGAGCGGCGATGGCATTGTCAGGGACGTGCTCCAAGCACCACCCATGCACTCACTGCAGAGGACGAGAGAGAGAAACTCTGGGTTAGATGGAGGGAACTGGGGGTGATTCTAACACACCCAATGAATGAATATGGAAGCACAATGGTGAGTGAATTTTGCGACGAGGCGCATAGCTGGGCTAAGGATTGAGGAAGCAAACGTGACTGCAGGGGCATGGTTTGCTTCAATGAGGATATGAACGTATCAGTAATGTCTTGCCAACCGCGGTTGCGGAAGATTGGCTGGAGTGGTGGTTGCGTTCAGAGGTAGCTACCTAGAAGTGGTTTATTTCACGAACTCGAATCTCCTATCGGCGACACTATGATCGCATCTGTTGCAGATTTGGCAAGCGATAGTGGATGGTATAGGGGTGCCACATAATGGGAGGATCTCGCAAGTCAGTACACTTGAAAAGCAAACATTTTGGAGGGATGGTTGTATGTCATGAGATGGCATGCTACGACCTACTCCCTTCGTTCCACAATATAAGGTGTATTAGTTTTTTCAAAAGTTAAACATGTGCACATTTGACCAAGTTTTGAGAAAGAAAAAAAAATCAATACCTACCATCACATATTTTATTTTATTTGTACCATGATGATGATATTTTATTCTATAAATAATCTTGGTCAAGCATAAATAGATTTGGCTTGCACGAAAATTGATGCGCCTTATATTCCGGAGTGGAAGGAGTATTTCTCCGGCCATGATAGATGCACCCCCATGTGTACATTGACATAGCACTTGGACGTGTGATGTTGAAAAACTCAATGCTTATTTAGTCAACTAGATGCTGAGGCAATTCAGAATATCTCGATATGCACTATACGGCAAGAACATTTCTAGGCTTGACAAATGGCATGCCAGGTCTGCGTGTGTCAGAAGTATGGTTAGGATGCCTTGCGATATACACCCAATCATTTTCTTCCATATCCGATATGCATCCAACAAAAAGAAGATGGAAAAGAGCATAATGATCTAGATCAGCCCACAAAAGACCACGTCTCGGTAACACACTCTATCACACCCATGTTTCAGATCACCAACACCCTCATGGGTTTCAACATCACAATACACATCTCATGGCTACAATTTAGATAAGGTTTCCCACACTCCAGCTTAACTTGAGACGACTTCAACAGTTGCAACAGTGGTAAGTGATAAAATTCAACAACCATGGCGCCATTAACGAGTTAGCAGTACTCTGTCCCTTGACCCGCACTTGTCTTATCCAATGGCTCTATTGGTTCCCGCTCGACAAAGTTCTCATGTTTTTTTTCTTCAACATCAACAATGTTCTCCTCCACCAACTTAAGTAATTATTGGCACCCTCCAACTTGATATCAATGGGCATCAACTATAATATCTATACGGGCTTGATACAAAGGGATGGCTTCATTGCTTGAAGATGGTGCATCACCTGAATTTGTAGCAGAGAAGTTAAACCATGTCCAGAGCTTGTTGAGTCATCAACCCTCCCCCATGGTTTAGTATACCAGTAATGCACTTCTCAAGCAAGAGACGAAGCAAAACTGCTCCCTACTGCGCTCAACAACATTTGTTTTCTTCAAATGGAAACAATGAAACCGGGTTGGAATACCTTTGCCTATGCATATTCTCGAGTAGCAACACCCACGAACGAACTCTGCGTGTTGTTGGAACAATGCGTTGCCTTCCTCTTCACCAACTGACAAGGACACCTTTCCTCTGCCCAGACACACACACAACAAATCACCCATTTCCTTCTCGGCTCTCGTACGCAACAAGCAGACCCCCCTGGCTTCTTCTTTGGAAGCCACGCACAACGACACCCACGTCCAGATGTCTCCCTTCACCGCCACGTCCCAACGACACATGTCGTCGTGCTCGCTGTCCCCTCCGCACCTTTGCAGCACATCACGACAACATCTCCAACTAGACCCGTCACCCCCTCCTCGCTCGTTCCCCACCCGCACTCGTGCATCCAGACACGAGCGCCCGACACCACACAACCGATCAACTGCCGATGACATCCCGAACCCTACACCGCCTCAAACGATTTTTTTTTTTTGGAAAGAAAAGAAACAACAAAAAGAGAAGAAAAAAAGAGAGGAACCCGATCGATTTCTAGGAAACGTGGACGAGGAACCGAAAGCAACCAGAAAGAAAGAAAGAAAGAAGGAAAGCAGGGTCTACACCTAAGCGAAGAGAAATCTGATGATGGCATAATTAGCAACGAACAATGGTGAGCTGTGGCGTGCGCTGCCCCGGTTTTGATAACCATGCCGCGGGCCACACCCCCTCATACCCCCCCGGGCCCCGCGTCCAGTGTCTGTCCACGGCCCGCACGACTCCACTCCCCCATAGCCTACCGAATACCGTACGCCCTGCCCCCCTCCTCCCCCCCTCCCCCCGCGACTCCGCCCGCCCTCGCCGCGCCGTTCCCCCCAAAACCCAAAAATATCCCGCCGAATTCCTCCGCCAGTGCCCGCCACTTTCCCCTCCCCTCCCATCTCCCCGCGCCGCGCACCGCCGGAGCCGATGGATCCGCAGGCGGCGGAGGGGCAGGACGCGGCGGCGGCGGTGCTGGGCGCGGACCCGGCGCCGCTGACGGCGCTGCTGGGGGACCTGGCGTCGCCGGCCAACGAGGCGCGGTCGCGGGCGGAGCGGACGTTCCACGCGCTGCGGGCCTCCCACCCGGACCCGCTCGCGCTGCGCCTCGCCCACCTGCTGCTCTCCCCGGCGCACCCCGCCGCGCCCATGGCCGCCGTGCTCCTCCGCCGCCTCATCTCCCCGGGCTCCCAGGCCTTCGTCTACCCGGCGCTCGCGCCCGCCACGCAGTCCTCGCTCCGCGCGCTGCTCCTCTCCGCCGCCTCCGCGCCCGGCCTCTCCAGGTCAATCTCGAAGAAGCTCTCCGACGCCGTCGCCGAGCTCGCCACCCACCTGCTGCCCTCCGGCTCCTGGCCCGACCTCCTCACCTTCCTCTACAAGTCTGTCGCCTCCCCGTCCTCGCCCCCCGCGCTGCAGGAGTCGGCGCTCAACACCCTCGCCAGGCTCGCCTCCCACCTCGCCGCCGGCTTCCCCGACCTCCACGCGCTCCTCCTCGCCGCGCTCTCGCACCCCTCCTCCGCCGACGTCCGCGTCGCCGGCCTCAACGCCGCCATCAGCGTCATCCAGTCCCTCCCCTCCGCCGCCGACCGCGACCGGTTCCAGGACCTCCTCCCCGCCATGATGCGCGCCCTGGCCGAGTCGCTCAACTGCGGCAACGAGGGCTCCGCGCAGGAGGCGCTCGAGATGATGATTGAGCTCGCTGGCCTGGAGCCGCGCTTCCTCCGCCGCCAGCTGCCCGACGTCGTCGCCTCCATGCTGCAGATTGCCGAGGCCCCTGGATTGGAGGATGGCACACGCCACCTCGCTGTCGAGTTCGTTGTTACCCTTGCCGAGGCGAGGGAGCGTGCGCCTGGGATGATGAGGAGGCTGCCACGGTACGTCGGCAGGCTCTTTGCGGTGGTCATGAACATGCTGCTTGATGTCCAGGATGAGCCGGCATGGTACGCCGCAGTGTCCGAGGAGGAGGACGCTGGGGAAACTGGAAGCTTTGTTTTTGCACAGGAGTGTCTTGACCGGCTTGCAATTGCTGTTGGTGGCAACACCATCTTGCCTGTGGCTGCTGAGTTGCTCCCATCGTTTATCGGTGCTGAAGAGTGGAAGAGACGGCATGCGGCACTCATGACGATATCACAGATTGCAGAAGGCTGTGCTAAGGTGATGACTAAGAATCTCGATCAGGTAGTTGGGATGGTGCTCAATTCTTTCAATGATCCTCACCCTCGGGTGAGGTGGGCAGCAATCAATGCAGTAGGGCAGCTTTCGACGGACTTGGGGCCTGAGTTGCAGAACAAGTTGCACCATGTTGTACTCCCTGCGTTGGCTTCAGCCATGGATGATTCCGAGAACCCACGCGTACAGGCAAGTGATTGCTCACCATTTGCATTCTAAGTCATCTGCATCACCCCCCTTTCAATATTCTTTCTTCTATCGTAATTTCTTAAAGCAGTGTTTATCATCATATTATGTAACCCACATGCTTGCTATATTACCATACAATTCATTCAAATGATAGATATTGCCCCCCTAGTGTAGTAGTGTGTGGTATTCCAAGTCTACTACTAGGGCACTGTTGACAGTTATGTAACCGGTCTTGTTTTGCTGATGCACACCTGAACGTTTTGTGGTGTCTGACTTTGGATATGCTGATGTGCATTAGTGTACAGGTTGGGTATCATCATCATAGTATTTGCATTGAAGATTCTATCATATCTTTTTACTAGTTTGTTGTGTTATACTTTGGAGTAATAGGCCTACTTTTGGACAGCACATGGTGCTTTAGGTCAGAACATAAGGTGGACTCTTAGCCTGTCTGTGAAGCCAAGAGTTCGTATTTGCTAGGGCATTGTTCAAATTATCTGTAGGGTATTGCAGTTTATTGCCAAAATTTTTCTACATACTAGTTGATGGATGTTTGCACTTATCATGCCTTTGGAGGCAATTCAGACTGGCTGAGTTTGTCCGTATCACATGATGCATTCTTAATTCCTGAGATGTTGGCTTGTATTTAGATTCCTTGCTGCTGCTTCTTTTTACTATCATGTATAGACGACATGAATTATGCAGATAATCTTTCAGTTAAAAATTGTTCTGCACAAAAACAATGATGACCTAAGAGTGGTTGTAGGTTGTAATGTTTTAGTTCTGTTCAGTACATCAACTGTTTTAAAAGTAAACCTAAATGAAATTCAAGAGCATCTCCAAATTGCCCATATGCTTAATATCTCCTACAGAGATTAATTTGGAAGTGGAGACCAGAGAGATTCAACATTCAAAACATTTTGCTTGGAGAATTTTAGTTAAATAAAACTGTAGGCACAAAATAGATCTAGGATAGCGCCAGATCCATGTACACCAAAGACTGACTGCCTGCAGAACATCCAAGGGTGCTACTTGTACCAGTCTTGGAAGGTTGGTGTCTGGATTGTTTGTTTGTTGGTCTTAGGTGTTTACGTTTCTGCAAGATATGCTTCAAGGGGTATATGAACACCTTCCAATGTACCCCGTTTACGCTGGAGTTGATGCTAGTTCAATGACCATATACGTGTACAAGCTATTCAAGACGTTGGCATGGTAGCATCTGATTGCATCGCACAGAAAAGCTTATACTGTTTATTTTTTATAGTGTTTGCAACTTGTGCTTTCTTGGATGTGTACTTGAGTGATTGACTTGTCATGATTGTTTCCTCCATCAAGTGATCAACAAGGCATGTTCTAACCTTTGTTTTGCATTTTATATTCCCGATGAGTTCAGGCACATGCAGCTTCTGCAATTCTGAACTTCAGCGAAAATTGCAGACCCGAAATTTTAACTCCATACTTGGACGTGATAGTCGGCAAACTTCTCCTGTTGCTTCAGGTAAATCTTGCTTCCAACCTTAAACTAAAAGAGGCTACGGTATATACATGAGCATATTTGATACATATTTAGATTTTTTTTTCCTTATAGTCTGGAAGCCAAATGGTGCAAGAAGGTGCTTTGACCGCTTTAGCGTCAGCTGCAGATTCTTCACAGGTACAAGAGAAAATACCGTTGAAGGTTTTCTGGTCAATACTGTTGCTAATTCATGCCAAACATATTGATTCAGGAACACTTCCAAAAATATTATGATGCAGTCATGCCATATCTCAAGGCTATACTCATGAATGCAACTGATAAATCAAGCAGAATGTTGCGTGCCAAATCAATGGAATGCATAAGTTTAGTTGGTATGGCTGTTGGGAAACAGAAATTTAGGGATGACGCTAAGCAGGTAATGATATTTTTGTTGCCCTGGTTCATATATATTTCATGTTGTAAAAACTTTCCATGTCAAGTATCAGGTTAGATTGTAGATATGTTATCTGCAATTTATTCTGCAAAATTCAATATTCATTGGTTGGCCCTTTGAGCATGAATGCATTTTGCTTAGGTTATGGAAGTTTTGATGTCACTGCAAGGATCTCACATGGAGGCTGATGACCCAATAACGAGTTACATGCTGCAAGTACGTCGGAAATCAGAATACGACTGGCAGTTATACGATCACACTTGTGTGTTCACCTTGACTTAATCTAATTGTGATAGCTAAAACTTTTGCTTATTCTAAATGCATTTGTAGGCATGGGCAAGACTTTGTAAGTGCCTTGGTCAGGAGTTCCTCCCCTACATGAGTGTTGTTATGCCCCCTCTACTTCAGTCTGCTCAGCTTAAACCAGATGTGAGCATCACTTCTGCAGGCGAGGATGGTGAATCTGATGATGATGGGTATGTTTTAGGACTCCCCTCCATGTTTACATTGACATTTTGTCCTATCTTGTTTTCTTATAGGGGGTGTAGGTGGGGCAGAGCAGTTCGGTTCTTTTTACTGTACAGTATGACCTTTTCAAAGTATTTAGGGACAATTTTTGGTCTGATCCTCTTATATAGGGTAATGTGCTGAAGTGTTAGGTTCCTAGGGTTGTCCTTATGTGGTTGCCAACACGCTAATGAGTGGAGGCATTGCAACTGTCACCCGGCAACGGTGGTGGTGGTTGAGAGCATTAGTGTTTTGTGTGGGTGAGGACGGGGAAGGCGCCACTGGTGGGCAGTGGAGAGGAAGGGACGGGATGATTGCTTCAGCCATTCAGGTTGCTTGATGCCTTTGCTTTTCTCCCTAGGAGGAAGGGGGTGCTCTACATGAGGTCCAGGTTCGATTGAACTAGGTTTGATCGGATCATGGCTGCAGTCACCCTCGTTTTATATGGGTCTGCCGAGTACACTGGTGCCACAATTTTAGTGTTGGTTCAGCAGGCCAATGGCCTGAATCACCCCCATCCCTATTTAACTGTATTGAATTTTCATCCGCTGGTCAGTCACATAATAGAAATGGTGAATCTGACCATGCAGGCATGTTTTCAGTAGTTGCCTGCATGATTTGGCATTATGATGTTGGTGATCCTTTGGTTTGGTTTTTTGAATTTGTGTGTTAGTCCATACAGGACGAACTAAGAATTTGTATTCTATTTAGCTCATCCCACATTTCATTGTAGCAATGCTGAGACTATTAACAGAGAGGTTTGTGCTTACCACCTATATAGGCTAAAAAATTCCTTACGGTCTGTACTAAATAAATGCAGTGTTGAGACTATTACCCTGGGAGATAAGAGGATTGGCATCAGGACCAGTCTCCTGGAGGAGAAAGCAACAGCATGTAGTATGCTGTGTTGCTATGCTGATGAGCTCAAGGAAGGGTTTTTCCCATGGATTGATCAGGTCATGTTATCATTTTTTCTTCTTTCAAAATTCATCCTCCCTGTCTGTCCCACTGTCTTGTTGTGTGTGCGCACAAGGAATTGCAACTGAATCTGGATTTGTACAGGTTGCAACTACTCTGGTACCTCTCCTCAAATTCTATTTTCATGACGAAGTTAGGAAGGCAGCTGTTTCAGGTTAGGGATCTCAATTTTGTTATATTTCTTTCTTGTATTTTACATGTTCTCAAGTTGTATGCATAATGGAATCTTCCCAGCGATGCCTGAGCTTCTGCGTTCAGCAAAATTGGCAGTAGAAAAAGGCCAAGCTCAAGGCCGGGATAATTCTTATCTTAAGCAACTATCTGATTACATAGTTCCAGCTCTTGTAGAGGCTATGCATAAAGTAAGTGCAGCTTCTAAGATGTTTCTTCATCCCACTTAGTGCTCATTCAGTTAGTTATTGTTCTTTGGTCTAAGCCTGTTACTGTAACTCCGTAGGAACCTGACACACAAATTTGTGCAAGCATACTGGAGTCATTGAACGAGTCAATTCAGGTACTGTATATTGTGTTACAGTACCATGGTTATAGTTATTTGTGGCATTACACTGAAAAAGTTATGTTCTCTTCAGAAGCCTCAGTATTTTGACTTTGTGCACAGCTATCTCCTTATTTTGTCATAACTTTACTAGACTCGTTGGTCTTACTATGCTAAAGTATATGCGGGGCTAGTGTTCTACCGTGTGGACCTCAATGGATCAGCATTGGTTTAAACCGTGATGTATTGGGTGGTGTAAGGTGTGTGGTTAGTATTTCCACCTGGGTTTGGGCGATTTTTAAGAACCACCTACTCCGTAGTCTGTGCTGTATAATTTTAGCTATAAAATTAACAGGATTATGTCCCTAGTGCTGTGTTGATTAGCTCTTCTCCCTAAATATTTAGTGAAAATACTCTTTACTATTCAACTTATCCTACCAATTAATAAAGTGTGGCAGTCTTCATCTGCTAGTACATGTCATCAACTCACAATCATCTGTGCCTTTTCAGTTGCGTGCTTATTCCTGCACTTGGTTTGGTGTAGATCAATGATAGATAGTAATAGTCTGTTTCTTAAGATAAAAAGCAGTAATAATCTGTAATTCATCACCTTTGTTCAGATGTCAGGAACACTTCTCGATGAAGGCCAGGTTAGATATATAGTGGAGGGAATCAAAGAAGTAATAACAGCAAGCTCTAATAGGAGGACAGAACGAACAGAGAGGGCGAACGCTGAAGACTTTGATTCAGAAGAAGACGAGCTACTGAGGGAAGAAAACGAACAGGAGGATGAAATATTTGATCAAGTAAGCTAACGAAATGCTAGACTGCAACATTTGGACAAAGCAGCATACCAGTACTTGCATTTTTGATACATGTGGTGATATAGACAAGTGGCCAGTACTTGTACTGAAATCGACTTAGATACCTAATTAATTACCTTACTCATGTAATTAAGCAATGAAGGTTGCTTGCATGATTGTTTTGTACTTTCTGCTAATGTAAACAGCAGCTAATGCTAATGCTAATTGCTAAGCTTCATTACCAGTAATTTAGACAAGCTTACCATTTGTGATTTTGCAGGTTGGCGATTGTTTGGGCACTCTGGTCAAAACTTTTAAGACTTACTTCCTTCCATTCTTTGATGAACTCTCTGTCTACTTGACACCTATGTTGGTACGTGAAACGATTAACCATGAGATTTTGAGGCTATGTTTCACTAACCTATTCCTTTTGTTCTTTGATGAGCTCTGTCTATTTGACACCTATGCTGGTAGTACAGTGATTAACCATTGGTTGTGGAGGCTATGTTTTATTAGCCTATAAGAGTGGCTCTGAAAACTGATCTTTACACAACAAATTATTCTTTGACTTTGCTGATGCCAAGTCTTAAACCATGCTTCGTTACCCCTTTGGTCATTTTTAGATAGTATGTTCATAGAACGAACTGCTTGCGTAGTTGAATGTTTCTCATTTGTAATCATTTCTTTAGATGTTTCCAAAAAGAAGCTTCGATGTGAATGTATATATGTTCTGTTTTTTGGTGACCCCGATGATCCGTGATAACCGCTAAACATCTCATTGCAAACATTATACTCTTGTAACACAATGCATTATTTAGATGGACCTCATAAGTTTATCATGTTTGATTTGATCAATTATTAGGGCAAGGATAAGACATCAGAAGAAAGAAGAGTCACCATTTGCATTTTTGATGATGTTGCAGAACACTGTCGAGAAGCAGCAGTTAGGTAACAGCTTTATGATCCTCCTACTCTTTTCTCCAAGATATTGTTCGTAAAACCTTTTCTCATGAAGCAAAGTTTTTTTGTTATCTGGTTCTCACTTCTCAGGTATTATGACACATATCTTCCTTCTCTGTTAGAAGCCTGCGCAAGTGAAAACCCAGATGTTAGACAGGTCTGAATCTTTCTTCAATCACAAAGTTTCATGTGTGATCATATTGCATATTTTCTCAAGAAGTTTCTTTAGAAGTCCATGGGTTCATTTTTAACCTGTTGTTTTCAGGCTGCAGTTTATGGTATTGGCATCTGTGCTGAGTTTGGTGGTTCTGCATTTAGGCCTCATACTGGGGGTATGGGTTTTACTCATTGTGAATCAGGCTATTTTATTGTTGCAGTTGTTGTTGACGTTGATTTTTTTTATGCAGAGGCACTGTCCAGATTATACGATGTAATCAAACATCCTAATGCATTGGATTTGGATAATGCAATGGCATATGACAATTCTGTTTCCGCTCTTGGAAAGATATGTCAATTTCATCGTGATAGCATTGATGCATCTCAGGTATCTTGTGAGCCATATGCCTTTGTATTCTTACTCTTGTATTGCACACAACCTAGCATGCATGCTTTGAATATGTGGTGATTAAATTTAGGTAGTATTTACTTTAAACTCCTGCATTTGTGTCCTTGAGAATCCAGAAAGGGTTTGGGAATGGGTATTCATGTCTGACATTAATTCGATAATAAATGTTGTCAAGGTACATCGTCATTTTCCTTAGGATAAAAATAGCTGTACTTGTTACTCAAAGCAGATAACATCACCTCAAGGCTCAGAGGGTTTACTGTGTGCAAACATTTAGCCGAAACCTTCAAGTTATGTGTGAACATTTAATTGTTTTAACTAACAAGGCATGTCTAATTGTAAGATGAAATCAGACTATGCAATCATACCTAATATTGAACTTGTACTCCTTTTGGCCTTACAGTATTCAACCAGTTAATGTACACCAGTATTCAACCAGTTTTCCAGGCAGGTTGTACATGGATATTTTCCCTTTTTCTTTGAATTAGTGTGAGAATTTGTAATTCTCAATAGTGAACACATTGCCTACTACACCACTATTTCTGTTGTAAGCTAAAGATCTACTTTGTTGTAATATTGCTCTCTTTGCTGCCACTGAAGGGGATTTGAACTAAGATATGCTACCTCTTCTCAAAATATAAGACTTATATTTTGAGACAGAGGGAGTACATCTGAACCCAACAGGCCAACAATACTAAGATGTCATTATGTAGTTTAAAAAGGAAGAAAGGAAGATAGTAGTTCTTTCATCAATTGCTCATTGGATCTTTAGGGATTCAGTGACACTTCACTATGTCCTCTTGCCCCAAGTATCAAATGATGGGCATTACCTGTCAAATGATGAGTACTTTTGAGACAGAGGGAGTACCTTTTTTACTAAATCAATTCCTTAACCAGTGCTTCTGACATGCAACACCTTTTTTATTTATTTTAACAGGTCATTCCTGCTTGGTTAAGTTGTTTGCCATTGAAAAATGACCTAGTTGAGGCCAAGATTGTCCATGAACAGATGTGTGCAATGCTTGAGAAGTAAGCAATAGCCAAAAATTATTTCCACTGGGATTTTGCAGTTTTGCCAAGTCATGATGTGGAATAGAAACACCAACCTACATTTAGTTAGTAGCATGATTATGTTTTCTCTCTTACTAACTTTGTTGGCACGACAAACAGGTCCGACAGTGAGCTTTTGGGCCATAATAATCAACATCTTCCAAAGATTGTATCTACTTTTGCAGAGGTATTCCTTTTTGTTTATATTATTTCTTGATTCTCAATGTAATTTTTCCATTTTGTTTGATTTGCTGGTAAAGATGTCACTACCTGCATTTTTGGAGCCATAAAGGATTTCTTCTATATTTGTATACTATGCATCTTATGTCTTGAGTTCTGAAAATCGATTTGAAATCAGCACTTTGAAACTGCATATCCGTGTTAATCCTAATAGGCATATAAATACACCTCAGAGCATCGACAAATGCAGTACCAGCTAGTGTATCTGGTTAACCCTGCCAACCTCTAGGTTGAACCCTGAAACTGGGAGTACCTACTGTGGCACATTGACAATTTTTTGTCACAATGCTGTCTACAGTATGTTTTTTTGCAACCATTTGTTACTCGTCTCAACTGCCAAATCATCCGTTACCCTACATATGCAATTAGCTTTTCTTTTTTGTTATCTTACTTTAGAATCACCGGTCCTTCTGTAGTAGCACTAAATTATTCTTCATTCCTCGAGACTAATTTGTGTTTGTCTTTCTAGTCTATAATTGATGCGGTCAATTTGACAGAAACATTGCAATTTGAAATGTACTTTGAATATAATGTGAGCTCACCATGGAATCTATCTATATAATACAATCACAGGGCTATATGGCTGACAATATCTTCAGAACGTTCAACACAATCTGTTTAACACCATATATATTTTTGCCGAGTGCAGATCTTGTGTGCAGGCAAGGATCTGGCAACAGAACAGACTGCTAGCAAGATAGTTAATCTGCTAAGACAGCTCCAAACCACTCTGCCTCCTTCAGTACTTGCCTCGACATGGTCTACTCTTCAGCCACAGCAACAGCTCGCGTTACAATCTGTATTGACATCATAGCTAACCAGAATGGCATCAATCGTGTTACACATGGAATTCAAAGTTTACCTTTTTTTCCTTTCTTCTTGTGTTCCATTCACATGTTTTTTGTGCTTGGGTTGCTGGGGTTTGTGCAGCATACAAATGCCCTGGGCTTTTGTACCAAGGGCAAGGTTTGCATCAGGTGTGTATATTTTATTGCGGAGTGATGTGTGTGAGGCTGGGATGTCTCCACATTGCCGCAGCAAGGTTGTAAAGTTACATATTTGGCTAGTGATGTTAGTTGGGTTGAAACAGTTGTAAATTAACAACAATTTTGATCGTTGATGGTTGATGTCGTAATCATTCTCTGAACATTTGTTCCATCTTGTTTGAGGGTTGTCCATTCTGGATGTTACCAGAGTGCTGAAGTGATTTCATGTCGTTTAATTTCTTAACTGAAACAGATGAAACTTGTCAAAAACTTGTACTTAAAAGTGCTTTGTGCTCCCTCCATTTCTAAATATAAGCTGTTTTGGTAGTTCAAATTAAACTACCAAAATGAATTATATTTAGAAACGGAGGGAGTAGCTCTCATTTTGAAACTATAGGATTGTATATATTGTATAGGAATATAAAACGTATAGAAGATCTGTGTGAACTGAAGAATATCTATCAATGTCTGTGTTAAAGTTGTGTGTCTCATCTTGCTAAATTTAACACTGCTAGTGTATGTTTTTGTGACTACATGGTTTTTCTTTCTTCCAGATTTAGATGTATACTTAATACTCCCTATGATATAAGATGTTTTACATCCAATATGTGAGCATATTGTATGTAATAACGTCTTATATTATGGTATGAGGGAGTATATAATTAAGTGTCTTGGTATGATATGGACTCATGTGCAGAATAATCCGGGGCTAAAACGTGTTTGTTTCTGCTTGTAGAATCTGAAACATAAATTACCATACTATATTGTCTAAGTATATACCATAAATTACAATACATAAATTGTAAGTATAGACCAGTTGGCAATCCACCATCTTATCTTACCATGGATCAAGGCATGCAAAAAAGAAAAAACACATGGAAAATAACCCTACTATGCAAAGTATATGAACTTGAACCAAATCATGTTATACTTTGAATCCCTTTTGTGTTGTGTGGTCCTGAGAAATTCACTTTGGCTCATAGGTGTAGATGCACCCATTATCTAAAGACACATTATAAAAAGTAAAAAAAATCGAGAAAAAAACCCCGCGTGTACATCCGGACATTATATGTTCGTGCACAAGGTTTCGGTGAAAAGGGGAATTTTTTGTGGCTTATGTAAAAAAGACAATTTTATATGCTTGATTATAACTATTCAGGAGACATTTTTTAAAATCTTTTTTATGCATGCCACAAAAAAATGTTATTTCTTTGTGGAATTTTGTTTGCGAACATAGAATGTCCGAATATACACGTGAAATTGTTGTTCGGAATTTTTTAATACTTTAAAATGTGTTTTTTTTTAATATTTCATAAGAGGCATGTGAGGCATCCGAAAACTCGAACCAAAGCATCCTCTAGTGTTAGACAAGAAATGAAGGCTTTAGCCTTCCATCATGTTCCCATACGCACTGCTCTTAGGCCCTCTTTACTTCCTCTTCCAGTCTCGTAATGCCATCTCGTATCATCTGAATATGTCCACATATATGTTTAGGTTTCCTGCTAAATGGTTTAGTAAACAAAAAAGAAGAGGATGGAGCGCTTAAGAACGACATGAATGTGAGGCAGTGGGAAATACCAAACGGATTTTCCACCTGAACACAAGAGGTGATGAACCAATAAGTTTGATTTATCTTGATGTTCTCATTCCCATTGCTTCCAGGCCCTCTCTTTCTTCCTCTTCCTAGATCACTTTTGAGATTTCACATCGAAAATGTGCACGGTTCCTAAGCTAAAGCAACTAAGCAAGCCAAAAATGAAGAGGAAGGAGTGCTTTAGAACAGTAGGAATGGGAGGCATCAGGAAACACCAAACTAAATTATCACCTCCAACACTAGAGGTGAAAATCGAGCAGGTTAGGCTTTCCTCCATGTTCCCATTCCCACTACTCTAGGGCCCTCTATTCTTCCTCTTCCGGGCTTGCCTCCGAGCTCTCATTTTATCTAAATATGTGGACACATGTCTATGGTTTCTTCATCAGAGCTATTGCGTAAGCCAAAAGGAAGAGGAAGGAGTGCACAAGAACGATAGGAATGGGAGGCATCAGGAAAGGATTCATGCCAAATATTTTCACCGTCAACACTAGAGGCGCAAACAAACAAGGAGGCTTTCCTCCATGTTCCCATTCCTATTGCTTTTGAGTTATCTCTTTCTTCCTCTTCCCGGCTTACCCTTAGTGCCTACAAATCTAATGACACAAAACTCTTGAAGAACAAGCTTGAATTATTGCAAAGTGTTTCAACTTTGAGGTATAAATAATGGGTAGTGCACCATATGCAGAGCCTTGGAGGTGTAAGCAATGAAGACAAGCGGTGCATGGAGGAACCATTCTACAGTCAACATGCAAGACAATGAATGATAATGTGGCCAGATTATCACATGCCCTGTCCTATTGTCCTCGAATTAAGGGCACATGCCTAAAGAAAAAAGATCTCCTTTTCTTACCTTTATTACCCATATCCGAAACTGGTACATAATATGCGTATCAACCTTTTTCAGAACAATATCCATAGAGCATTTATAGTGTCAAAATATATATCAATAAGAAGTTATGATCTAAAATTAATATGAAATTGAACAATCTAAGTGAACTTGGAAAAACTGCAAAATAGTGGGCAAAGAACCATTGAGGTGACAATTTTTTTTGAACACAAGGTACTTCAGACATAAGTTGTACTCCCTCCGTTCCTTGATATAAGGTGTATATATTTTTGAGCAAAAATCCGAAATATAAGGTGCATTGCGTTGCACCACTCGTTTGGATAATTTTTTTTAGGAATTTGATTACATTTCCTTATATCAGGCAAGCTCCTCTATTTACTCATGTCAATTAGTCAGGTGTAATCTCGCCCAAAACTTGTGAAATTTCCCCCCCATGTGTGTTCTTTAATTTTCGTGCCAAAAACTATACACCCTATATTTAGGAATGGAGGGAGTATTATTATACTAATGACATAATGTGATTAAACCATGATTAGAGAGATCTCATATCACCAAAACCAAAATGTTTATAGGCCATTTTATCAAGAAAAATATCTATAGTCCTATTGTTCTGTAAGTAATTTAGTATCTAAATTCTGAAGGTTGTACACAACTATGTACATGAAAGAAACGGAATATAGGAAAACATATCTACAAGGAAACCATCAGCCACCACACCTATGATAAAAATACATGAAGGTATAATCATTATATATTCAGTCTAAACTCACTGTATACATTGGTACAACACGTATCGCCTGGCAACACGCTGAACAACCTAGTATTTTCAGCACAAAGTTCGGACACGAAGGAACAACAAGATCCTGAAGAGACTATGGGTACTTCTTCCACGCATCGAAGTACTTCGCCGTTTAATCTTGTAGCTCGACAACCATCCCACCAATGATTAAATCACCCAGGTTAAGATGCAAACAACCAACATGGTTAAAGAGTGGGAAAATAAGCCTGATCCCGCACATCTAAACCATATAGATACATAAAACAACACTATTTTATGATTAAGTGTACAAATTCCATTGGAGTTTATAGTTTTTGAAGATGCAAATCTATCCTGCTTTAGTCATGGTTGTTTCTTGCTAGCATATGTATCTATCCATCAGTTTCCTATCTTGCGTGTGAACTCTTTAGATATTGATGATGAAAATAATATGCAATGCACAAATTGTTACATGTCCTGTGTGTCAATTACCAACTGACCATCTTTCTCACTCTCATTTATGCTTGTACTCTCAGCTACGGTGGTTAGGAGTGGTGCATCATTGATGTGATTTAATCTACAACAAGAGTTCAACATAAATAACCCTTCTATGTGTTAAAGTTGCGTGTCTCATCTTGTTAAGTCTGAAAATGTGCTTGTTTGTGTTTATATGAAGACCTTTTTTTCTTTGACATAATAGAGATGTATACTTCATAATATTGGATAGGTAAATTAAATATCTTGCATAATAAGGACTCATGGGCAAAATAATCTAGAGCTAAACATGTGTGTCGTCATGGAGTAAGGGAATCCATGGAAACAAACAAACAAACACAGAAAATAGCAATCCAACTATCAGGATGAATGAACTTGAATAAAATCATATTATACTATGAATCATTTTCATGTCATGTGACCCAAAATGAAGAGAAAAGAGCGCCAAAGAACACTAGGCATGGGAGGCATCGAGAAAACGCAACCAAAGCCTCTTTTGGTGTTACACATGGAACTGAGAGGTGAGAGCTTTAGCCTTCCATCATGTTCCCATGCCCACTATTCTTAGGCCATCTTTTCTTCCTCTTCCTGTTATGCATATGTATGTTTCATTTTTAAAGTGATTTAGCAAACAAAATGGAAGAGGAAGGAGCGCTTAAGAACGATAGGAATGAGAGGCACCGGGAAATATCAAACTGAGTCACCACCTCAAGATAAGAGGTGAAGTACCGGTCAAGATTTCCTCTATGTCCTCATTCCCACTGCTCTTGCACCCTCTCTTTCTTCCTCTTCCTAGCTCGCTTTGAGATCCGACATCAAATATGTGCAGACACATATTTTGTGCTAAGCTAAAGCAACCAAGCAAGCCAAAAAAGGAATAGGAAGGAGTGCTTGAGAACAATAGGAATGGGAGGCATCGAAAAACCAAAGCAGTTTCTCACCTCCAACACTATAGTTGAAAACAAAGCAAGTTAGGCTTTTCCTCCATGTTCCCACTCATATTGCTCTTATGCCCTCTTTTCTTCCACTTCCCGGCTGGCCTTCAAGTCTCAAGTTATCTAAGTATGTGGGTACATGTCTATTGTTTCTCCATCAAAGCTACCATGTAATCAAAAACGAAAGGAAGGAATCCACAAGAATGGTAGGAATGGGAGGCATTAGGAAAATATCTATGCTTAATATTTGCACCTCCAACACTAGAGGTGCAAACAAAGAGGCAGGGTTTTCCCTTATGTTCCCACTCTAGTGCAGGATTTTCCCTTATGTTCCCACTCTAGTGCTCTTTGTTCTTCTTACCTACTTACCCGCGGAGTCTACAAATCTAACGAAACTAAAATTCTCAAACAACAAGCTTGAATTGCTGGACAAAGTGTTTCAACTTAATTTGAGGTATAAATAACAAGCGGTACATCATATGGAGAACCTTAGGAGAGTAAATAATGAAGACCCCTAGTGCACGGGACACCATTGTATAACCAATGATAGCGGGGCCTTATAATTATGGAGCCTTGCCCTATTTTCCTCTGCTCATAAATTAGAGCAAGTGAATGGAGATCTCTTGTGATTCTCTGTTACCCATATTAGAAACATGTACATTTTATCGATATCAACCTATGCATTTATAAAGTATGAAAATGTGTAGAAGTAATAAGCTATGAGATTAAAATAATACGAACTTGAAAAAATTAAACCCTCCAAGTAAACTTTCAAAGATTACAAAACAATTGTGAAAGAACACTAAAGTGACAAAAAAATTGTACACAAGGTACATGAGAGACGAGTTGTACTATTACAACTGACAAAATATGATTAGCCCATGATTCTAGAGATCTCATATCAACAAATCCAAATTTATATAGGCCATTTGCTTGAAAGAAAAAATGCGTACGTGGCTAGGGCTATGTTCTGTAAGTAATTTCACACCAAATTCTGAAGGCTGTACAACACTACGTACATGGAAGGAGAGAAATATAGGTAAACATATCTCCAAGGAAACCATCAACCGCAACCCCTATGAGAAAAATACATGAAGGTATAAATTGGTTCAACATGGATCACCTAAGCAACATGATGAGCCGCCTAGTATTTTCATGACCAGGTTCAGACAGAAAAGCACAAGATCCTGAAGAGATTTTAGTACTTTCTTCATCCGTCATAATCTTCACAATTACAACCTTGTAGCTCGACCACCATCACTAGAAGGATCAAATCACCCAGCTTGCAATGCAAACACCCATCAAGGTTGAAGAGTGGAAGAAATAAGCCTTATCTCGCATGTCTAAACAATCTATAAGAAACCATACACGTTTATGATGATGTACAAATTCCATTGAAGTTTAGTTTTCGAAGTGGTTGTTTCTTGCTAGCCTTGGTATATATCTGTCAGTTTGCTATGTGCATGTGTGAGGTCTCTAGGAATAGTTTGTGTAATTCAGATCATTTTATAGGATGGATGCTGATTGATGCTAAAAATATCTACAATGCATGTACTCTTAAATGTTTGGTGAGCTAATTACCATGTTTCTCACTCTAATTTTCTATGACTCTTAGCTACGACGGTCAGTAGTGGCATGTAATTGTTGTGATTTTGTTTATAACACTAGTTCAACATGCAGGAACTAATGAAGAATTTGTATTATTCTATGTATTAAAATGTTGTGTCTCATTTGAATAGGTTTGAAATGTGCTTGTTTATGTTTCTATGACTAAATGACCCTTTTCTAGATATAGTAATACACACACACACACACACACACACACACACACACACACACACACACACACACACACACACACTACTAGACATGTAAATTAAATGTCTTGGTGTATTTCATGGTGCTAGTAGAGTCTAGAAAATAAATTAACATACTACTAAATTATCAAGTATAAACAAGTAGCCGACATCTTATATTATCTTATAAATGAATTAAGGCATGTCAAGGAAACAAATAGACACAAAAAATAGCAATCTAACTATGAACTTGAGTGAAATCATATTATACTATCCATTTTTTATATTGTGTGATCCAGAAGGAAGAGGAAAGAACGCCAAAGAACAATATGCATGGGAGGCATCAGGGAAACTCAACGCAGCCTCTTCCAGTTTTAGACAAGTAACTGAGGTCTTTAGCCTTCCATCATGTTCCCATGCTTACCACTCTTAGACCCTCTTTCTTCCTCTTCCCATCCCACAGTGGACAACTCATATGACTTGAATATATGCACATATATGCTTCATTTTCTGTTAAAGAGATTTAGTAAACAAAAAGTAAGAGGAAGGAGGGAGAACCAATAAGTTAGGATTTCCTCTACGTTCTCGTCCCCATTGCTATTACCCTCTCTTTATTCCTATTCCGAGATTACTTTTGAGATCTCACATCCAATATGTGCACACATATTTTGTTTTTACGCTAAAGCAGCCAACCAAGCCAAAAAGAAAAGGAAGGAGTGCTTGATAACAACAGGAATATGAGGCATCGGGAAATATGAAACTAAATTCTCACCTCCAACACTAGAGGCGAAAACAAATAAAGTTAGGATTTCCTCCATGTTCCCATTCCCACCGCTCTCAGGCTCTCTTTTCTTCCTCTTCTCGACTAGCCTTCTAGATCTCAGGTTGTCTTAGTATGCACACACATATTTACGGTTTATGCACAAGTGAAAGGGGAGAGGAAGGAGTGCTCAAGAACCATAGGAATGGGAGGCCTCAGAAAAGCACACAACTAAATGTTTGAACCTCCAATATGATAGGTGAAAACAAAATAGTTAAGATTTTCTCTATGTTCCCATTCCTAGCGCTCTTATGCTGTCTCTTTCTTCCTCTTCCCTGCTCACTCTTGGAGCCTACAAAATTTGAAGAAAAAAGTATCAAACAACAAGCTGGATTTACTGGATGAAGTGTTTTAGCTTTGATGTATAAATAGACGTATTGTGCACTATGTCGAGAACCACATGCGAATCAAGTAATGAAGACACATGGTGCATCTACTATAAAGTCAATGATAACGGGACCCCTTGCCCTGTAGTGTACATGTAAAGCATGTGCATGGAGATCTTATCCTTACATATATACGGAAAGCTATGCATTCATATAGTAGGAAAATAATTTATTGCTATTTGAGTTAAAAAGAATATGAGCATGAAAACATTAAGCTATGAGAAAAAAAAATTGAAACATGAGGCAAAAGCTTTTTCCGTTTCTTCATTGTTTAAGAAGAAGATTGTTTCCCAGTTAATTATGACAAACTGGGTGAAAACCGAGAAAACAAGGACTGAGCCCACTCATGAACATTGAAACACATAGGGTCGAGCCACACATGCTGATGTCAGATATTAAGCTTTGAGAAAAACATGAGTAATTTTTTAACTCATAACTTTTTCAATCATAAGCTATGGGTTCAAAATAATATGAAATTAAAAAAAACTAAGCTCTCTAACAAATTTGATAAATGTTAAAAAAATGGAAAAGCAGATTGCAGTGACACTGGTACACAATATACTTCAGATACGAGGAACGCTAGAACGGATGATAGAAATAATATTTGCCCATGAAGAGAGACCCATCGTATAAGAAAACCCAAATTGTATATATAGGCCTATTATTATGTAGTTTAACATTTAGATTCTTTTGGTTATACACAATGACATTGGAGCAGACATGTGTACGAAAAAAACTCTCAGGAACCATCAGCCCGGCCTTGGAGAAAACACATGACGGCATACTAGTCATATATTCAACTTAAATTCACTGTACACAATGGTTCATATGGCTCGTCTACGCAACACGCTGAATGACCTAGTATTTTCGGAACAAGGTTCAGACACAAAGGAAGAGCAAGATCTTGAAGGGAGTATGTTACTTCTTCCACCCGTTGACGTACTTCCCAATCACAACCTTGTAGTGTCCTCTACTTGACCAATGCGTGGGACTCCAGGACCCTGGGCAGCAACTGATGTATTTCTCATGTAGATCAAGAAGGGCTATACGTGCAAGACTGGGAATGAACATCGAACCAACTGATGAGGATTCATCGCCAGCGAGATATTTGGGTTTGTTGAGTTGTGCCTCAACATCATCCAGTAGTTTTCTCAGCTCTTCCTCACTTTTATTGCGGAGTCATGCGCGTGAGGCTGGGTTTTCTCCACATCACCGCAACTAGATTGTAAAGTTACATATATGGCTAGTGATGTTAGTTGGTTTGAAAGAGTTGCAAGTTAACATCAATTTTGATCGTTGAAGGTATATATCATAATCACCCTATCAACATTTTCCCATCGTTTTTGTTTGAGGGTTGCCCATTCTGGATGTTTCATGAGTGCTAAAGCGATTTCATGTTGTTTAATTTCTTAACTGAAATAGATGGAACTAGATCAATGTAGGGTAACGCAGCAGAAAACAAAAAATTGCCGACCTATGCACCAGCCCAGGACCACTATGGAGACTGCATACAAGGTTTGATCTTTTTCGTTACCGACTCGTAGCGCAGCGGGAAGTAGAGTCGATGACGATCGGCGGTGCAGATCCCCGCAGCTAGGATTTACAACCTCCCAACCGCGAGGATGTATACCCTCATCTGCTCCCCAGACAGCCCTCTGGGAGGCGGTCGAACAACCCCCCAGACAGTGTCATGGACAGCCCTTCGGGAGGACCTTCAAAACTCGAACGGTCACTCGGACAGCCCTTCGGGAGGACCTTCAAAACTCGGACGGTCACACGGACAGCCCTTTGGGAGGCACTCACGAACTAAGACCGAAACTACGATCTATCTACAGAGTTGCACACATATGGTGTCATCTATCCAGCAGGGCTTCGCCGTCCAGAACTAGTTCCCGCCGGAACCCAGACAGCCTTACGACTCTACGAAACTCTTTTCGTGGAAGGGAGAGAAGAAGCCAGATCATTGCATGACACTTGTATGTGAGAAGGGATGAGGTTTGGGCATCCCCCTCACCTCCTATTTATAGGGAAACCAAGGGGTAGGATGGGTATTCTGAAATACCAAAAGTGCCCCCACTTTATGTCACACACAAAGGGTATAAAAGGCATAAAGGGATGACAAGTGGAGCCCCATGGAGGAGCTGCACCCTCCAACGTCCCACCTTCATGGGGGCCCCCAAAGGGGGTTCCTTGATCCCCAAGTCCTTCTAGAAGCCTTTTGGGAAAAGCCCCAAAAGGTGGCTTTCCATAAATATCCCAAAAAGTACTTTCACTATTCATGACGACATTTTCAGCGTCCGTTCGAACTGAAAATATTTATGTGGGCTTAGAACATTTCCAGTATCCACCAAAATGATTTTCAACGCGTTCTGAAACAATTCCGGTTTAGTGATTTTCATCTGCGAAAAGCATTTGAAGTGGTTCCGGCAGCTCTGGAGCATATCCGGTTATTATCCCGGAAAATTCCAGAAAGCTTCCAGAATGATTCTGGCACCCTCCAAGAATTATCAGGCATGTGCCGAAACCAATTTGACTTAATGGTATCCCCTGAAACAACTTTTCAGTTTCATCGAAACTCATCCGATGACCTCTCTGTGCGGAACCTTTTCCGGTGTCCGAAACTTTTCCGGTGTCCGAAACTTTTTCGGTGATTTTCTCTCAGACTCCTTGTCTAGTATTCAGCAGATAGATGACCCTTAAGCATGTGACCCTATAGGTTCGGTGAAGTATAGACATGACCGGAACCCTTTCTGATCAATGATCAACATCGGAGCCGTGGACACCCATATTGACCCCTATACCCACACGAATGAATATTCGAGTGAACCTCCAGTTGCCGTGTGCTATTCCTGTTGCTTCGTGATATGTTACAAATACCCGAGGTGAGACATGTTGGCATTCCCGTGGATCAACAACTTGTCCACTATGCTAGTTACCTCGTTACCAGTATTGTTCTCTTTTCTCGTTACCGTGTTCAGGCATCCCCGTGATCAAATCACAAAGTGTCTGGCCAGACGATGATGGATACCGTAACACCGAGAGGGCCCAGAGATATCTCTCCATCGTCATAGGAGCAAATACCAATATTGAGCTATCAAGTTACTTGACATACTTCTCCATGAACCTGTAAGCCGCCGTAATAGTCACCCATTTACGGATGACGTTTAACAAACCCCAAAGTTCATGAAGCAAGCATGAAGAAACTCGATACTCTCGTGGTCTAAGGAATCATGCAAACATTAACCATCTCTGTGTTATTTACCATTAACTTGTGACAAATGAATCTCATAGCATAACATCAATCCGGGTCGATTTAACACAAATGTTCTCTTAACATTGTGCCCTCAAAGTTGCTGGCATAGACATGCCCATGATTGGGAAAACATAATCATCATGCAACACTTGAGCTAGTCTTAGAGGCATGACTAGGAATACATTTTACCGTTTATTATTCCATACATGCACATGGGTTTTCTCCAAAGCCTTTATGGATATACGGGCTCGGGAACCATAGCAGTTATAGCATGGAACATAAACATAATTATGAACTTGGAGATAAATAATTGCATTTATTATTGCCTCTAGGGCATATCTCCTACAGACTCCCACTTGCACTAGAGTCAATAATCTAGTTTAATGCTAATGCACTTCACACGTGTGGCACATCGGTGTAAATATGCTTCGCTTGTGGTATAGCTTGATGTCCAACGGAACTGACGACTTCAACTCCGTGTGTATCTCTTTATATCCTCGCGTTTTCACGATATCACATAATTCATATTTTGTGTGGACTTGGCATTGTATATATGTGAATCATTGGTCGAAACCTGATTCCCCAGACTGAGTTATGGAGAAACTACCTGCAGTAGTGTCCCATTGACAAAAGCCATCTTGGAACCATACCAAGTTCATGAATGAACTATATGATTCAACATCTTGCTTGTCGCTTCTAAAGAGTCAACATACTTAGTCATTTGTTATAGAATTCGCCACAATATCCTGTTGGGAACAATTTCCAACTACCGTGCCACCATATCGTGTATTACACAAAACCCTTAACTTAAATCGAAAATCGCATGGAGAAAAGATGAAGACTGTATCGATGTAACATTTTACAACAAACTCTTCATGATCTCCGCTTGCGAGAAAACATATCATCAGTACTTACTCTAGTACTCAATGACATCTTTCACTGTTGTCCCACGATCAGTACTTTGATCACTTTAGTATCCATACTCGCAACACCTTGGGAGTATCGGACATATCTGGTTGTTTTACATACCATGGAATACATGATTAATCCAAACACAAAAGTGTGTGGAATCTTCATCATGTATTTTGCTCATCAGTGTTTTGGGACACCGAGTCTTGCAAAAATCTCTTCCATGTGACTCCGGCAAGAATCACTCCTTGGCGGTTTTAAATGCTAAAAGGTTTTAGCACCTTGTCAATATGTATTCATTGCTTAGCCCTATTAGGTAAATCTATCGCCATAGATCTTTATGCCTAATATTGAGGCTATTTATCCTAAGCACTTCATCAAAAACTATTTTCAAATGAAGTCCTAATTCGTGTGAAGAAATTTATTTCCAATTAACAATGTGTCAAGCACACAAGGTTTTCAGAAATATTATTATGCTCCCACTTACTTTCTTGAATTACAAGCATCTTCGTTACCAATTGATGAAGTCAAACCCCTTTGACCATTTCATCAAAGCATGAAGATTCCAACTCCATTTTGCTCTCTTCTGTCCATCACTGGAACTCTAAAGTTTGCACCCTTACTAGCATCCTCTGGATAGACAAAATGCCTTGGACTGTAACACATGCAAGTCCTTGGTTTCATTTCCATCAGATGGAAATCCTATTGTCATCCATGTTTCATATCTCATGATTGAAATATGTATTAATTGCTAGTTCAACCCGAACCGACTTTAAGCGTCGCTACGATGAAAACAACCTCATCGTAGTCAACTCTTGAACTTGTTATTTCAACAAGTCGAGCTGTATGGATAAAACATTTTCATCCGTATCAGTTTTAAGTTCCATAAATATTCGTTAGAATCTAAGTCTTCCGAAAGGTGTATCAAGGTTTTAATCTTGAATCACTTATATGGAAACTAACTCGGGTTGTATTGGCATTTAGCCAATTCCGGAGTCAGGGCCCATCAATGCTTCCTTGTGTATCGTAGGTATAATGTTGTCTAACAACAATATCTCGTTTGCGCACTTGAGAGGTTTGCACGAGCCTTGCCTACATGGTTCAGCTGCAAGTTCGACCGAAGTTCATACATTTTATTGTAGAGACTTCCGTATCAGTCGCAGTAGGAAACTCTGAAATTACTTCCAAGGTCTCTTTCCTTTGATCTGATGACGAAGATACTGTTTATCTCGTCGAGTTGCACATTCTCCCACTCACCTTTTTTGAAAGAACCATTCTTTTAAAAGCACACCGTTTCGCGGCAAAACTATTTGTCTCGGTATAGTGAGGTAGGAATACCCAACATTTTGGTATAACCTACAAAGTAGCACTTGTCTGATTTGGAATAGGTTTGTAACCTTGTACACAAGCCCCATATTCCAAATTTTAAGAAAAGATATAACATGGTTGGGCGTACCATACCATGCCTTCATTTCAACAGACCTGATGGAGCTCTTTTCAGTGTAAAAGCCGCAGTCTCTAAAGCATTACTCTTTAAAAGTGATAATGGAAAATTTCTTTATGTCATCTTTGAACTTACCTTGTCATAAATGGTTTGATTACATCTTCATAGACATTCCACTCATAGTGGTGTTCCGGGAGGTGTAAGTTATGAAACTCTTTTCACAACTCATCATACATTCACTAAACTTGTAACTCAGATATTCCTTTCTGCAATCAAATTGTAGAAACGTAATTACCTTGTTACAATAACTTCTACTTAATTTTTGAAAACCTTTCGAATGATTTCAAAAGATCCAGACTTACGTCTCATCAAGCAAATATCCATATATCTACTTGAGTCATTTCTGAAGATATATAAATCCACTACTCGCAACAACATTTATTGAACTACACACATCATGATGTATGATCACCAATAAGTTTGTTGCTCGTTCCTTATGGCTTGTGAACGGTATTTCAGTCACTTCACTTTTCGGAGGAAAGTTGCAAGTGTCAGATGATTCAAAATCAAACGACTTCAAAATCCATCATAGTGGGATTTTTTCATGCGGGTTTCTCCAATGTGACCAAATGCAGTGCCACACATGTGTGGTATTCTCATAGTCTTGCGACATTTAGTGTCAGCGTTATGGGTGTATCATTTTACCATCAATATTCATAACATACATCCCATCTTTGATGGAAGCATGGCCCTTCATGTTATTCATAATACTGAACATCAAAAGTTCTCTTATGAACAACCTTTTTGCAAGATACCTTATGCAAAGGGCTAGAGTGTAAGAAACTCTAAAATGAATTATGAAAGAAAACACATAGGTAATACATCGATGGAAGGTATAGTAACTTTTACTATGTTCCCAACACGTATTAAAACCTCATTCCTGGCTAGTCTTTTTAGGCCATAGTAGCTCTTACATTGATTCGCAACGGAATGCAATCGAGCGGGTATCTTTGTGATTAACTCACAATACCCAAGAATTAGTGATTAACATGTTTAACCACAATTCCCAAGAACTATATCTTTGACCAGCCTTCTATACATCAAAAACTTGTATGACATTCATACATGAGCTGGATATTCCGGTCATCTTTCTTCCTGCCTTTATACTTCTAACAGTTTAACTTTTAGTATTTCTCCTACTCGCAAAAGAAGCACCCAACTTAAGAGTAGCGTTAGCCCCGGACTTCCTAGGCGTGTAAGTCATACTAAGACCCTTTGGACACTTCCTTTCTCTTTAAGTTGTTGTTTTATTCACCTTTCATTATATGACAGGCGTTCTTCTGGATCCCTTTCCCAATAGTCAAATGCATAGTAAACATTTTTACTAATACTTGCAAACAAACATTGCTTTGTTTGTATCTGAAAATAATTTTCAGTTCCATGAATATCATATAACTATCCCAACTTTTGAAGTTTGGGTTTCATGGAAGCAAACATATTCCACTTGACCGCAACAGAATCCTAGCTTTTGGATCGAAGGACGAGAGTCACATGATCGATAGCATTAGCGGGAGGATACAGAAAGCATGCGATAGGACAAAGTCCTTCTCGGCACTTTTGAGGACAATCCTCAAATTACGTTACCAATCGTAAAGTTTTTACCAGATATTTAACAGCTATTCAATTTTATCATGGAAGGTGGAAACGCGAGGTATTATTCTACAACTATTTTGCAAGAAACACTTAGACAACGTTCATAATTAATTGCACTGAGAATTAAACATGTTAATTCAACAGTGTGCTCCCACTCAAATCAATATCTCTCATAATTGATTTAGAGTGATTCAAGATCCATATTTCTATTTGATGCCATTGACGGGTTCATCACTGATGACACGAATTTCAGTTGGTAGGCCAACTTGCCGATCACATGTCTATGTGATTCTTGTTCATCTTTCGATGGGCGTGTTCCGAGCTCAGGACTCTCCTGCCTAAACGTCGAAGACAACCAAGTGATCTTGCTGCATGGTCTGACCTCACCCGCCTCATTCCTCTCGATTCGTTCGTGCTCATGTGTACATGGTGCACCCCGAAAAGATACGAATTTCAGACGGTGCTACACTTGGGAGAACACTAACTACTTGATATTTTTGTGAGAGATCACCCTAATAAAAAGCGACTACCGCGCAATCAAGAAGGGTGCATCTTAAGGGATAAACCTCTCAGGAAATTCATAATAGCATGATATGGTATAGCCCTTTCTGACAGAGAAGTCTTTCATTTCTTCGTCTTCGGCATTTGCGTTGGCGTTCACCTTCACTAAGATTGCCACCACCTTGTTGATGCACCGGATAATATTGCTATCTCTATAGCTAATAAAATAATTGCATTACTTAAGGTTGACACGTAGGTCATTAAAGTGACACTCATATGGCTCCAGCCATCATGCTGAATCATGACACACACGTCATGTTAATTTACATTATATAGTCATCTCATACATAATCAAATTATTATGAGCACTGCTATACCACATCACATGCAAACCATCCTGCAAAACCAAGTTAGACGCCTCTAATCGGTTCATACAAAAAAAGGTTTTACGTGGCTTCTAAGGTTTCGACTTAAACCGCAGCTACCAACGTTTTATCATCAAGTATGATTATTCAAGTTGCTAGATTAACATCTCGGGGTGTATGAAACACGAGATAATTAAATCTCGAGCCCCATACTAAACTTCATCATACGCATGACCCCCTTGCAAATCATATCTGCAATGCCCTTTCATCTGCGAATTTCATCTTTCTTTTGACTACGGCAGAACCCAAAGAACTGATAGCACTTCCATGATCAATCAGGATCATGGATTGCCAGAACTTTGTCAAATTCCACCATCCTGTCTCGAGATTGAGCAAATGCAAATTCTAGGGAAGCAACAAGAACGTCGGGTAACAGATTTCATCTGTCACCCGCATAAATAATTTTCAGCAATAGATCTCATCTACTCCAAAATTATATTATGCAATACCCATACATCTCCATGTATTCTAGATCGCAACCTGCATCTACGCATAGCACGACTCATGATGCCATTGTAGGGTAACGCAGCAGAAAACAAAAAATTTCCGACCTACGCACCAGCCCAGGACCACTATGGAGACTGCATACAAGGTTTGATCTTTTTTGTTACCGACTCGTAGCGCAGCGGGAAGTAGAGTCGATGACGATCGGCGGTGCAGATCCCCGCAGCTAGGATTTACAACCTCCCAACCGCGAGGATGTATACCCTCATCTGCTCCTTAGACAGCCCTCCGGGAGGCGGTCGAACAGCCCCCTGGACGGTGTCATGGACAGCCCTTCGGGAGGACCTTCGAAACTCGAACGGTCACTCGGATAGCCCTTCGGGAGAACCTTCAAAACTCGGACGGTCACACGGACAGCCCTTCGGGAGGCACTCACGAACTAAGACCGAAACTACGATCTCTCTACAGAGTTGCACACATATGGTGTCATCTATCCAGCAGGGCTTCGCCGTCCAGAACTAGTTCCTGCGGGAACCCAGACAGCCTTATGGCTCTACGAAACTCTTTTCGTGGAAGGGAGAGAAGAAGCCAGATCATTGCATGGCACTTGTATGTGAGAAGGGATGAGGTTTGGGCAGCCCCCTCACCTCCTATTTATAGGGAAACCAAGGGGTAGGATGGGTATTCTGAAATACCAAAAGTGCCCCCACTTTATGTCACACACAAAGGGTATAAAAGGCATAAAGGGATGACAAGTGGAGCCCCATGGAGGAGCTGCACCCTCCAACGTCCCACATTCACGGGGCCCCCCAAAGGGGGTTCCTTGATCCCCAAGTCCTTCTAGAAGCCTTTTGGGAAAAGCCCCAAAAGGTGGCTTTCCATAAATATCCCAAAAAGTACTTTCACTATTCATGACGACATTTTTCAGCGTCCGTTCGAACTGAAAATATTTATGTGGGCTTAGAACATTTCCAGTACCCACCAAAATGATTTTCAACGTGTTCCGAAACAATTCCGGTTTAGTGATTTTCATCTGCGAAAAGCATTTGAAGTGGTTCCGGCAGCTCCGGAGCATATCCGGTTATTATCCCGGAAAATTCTAGAAAGCTTCCAGAATGATTCTGGCACCCTCCAAGAATTATCAGGCATGTGCCGAAACCAATTTTACTTAATGGTATCCCCTGAAACACTTTTCAGTTTCATCGAAACTCATCCGATGACCTCTCTTTGCGGAACCTTTTCCGCTATCCAAAACTTTTCCGGTGTCCGAAACTTTTTTGGTGATTTTCTCTCAGACTCCTTGTCTAATATTCAGCAGATAGATGACCCTTAAGCGTGTGACCCTATGGGTTCGGTGAGGTATAGACATGACCGAAACCCTTTCTGATCAATGATCAACATCGGAGCCGTGGACACCCATATTGACCCCTATACCCACACGAATGAATATTTGAGTGAACCTCCAGTTGCCGTGTGCTATTCCTGTTGCTTCGTGATATGTTACAAATACCCGAGGTGAGACATGTTGGCATTCCCGTGGATCAACAACTTGTCCACTATGCTAGTTACCTCGTTACCGGTATTGTTCTCTTTTCTCGTTACCATGTTCAGGCATCCCCGTGATCAAATCACAAAGTGTCTGGCCAGACGATGATGGACACCGTAACACCGAGAGGGCCCAGAGATATCTCTCCATCGTCGTAGGAGAAAATCCCAATCTTGAGCTATCAAGTTACTTGACATACTTCTCCATGAACCTGTAAGCTGCCGTAATAGTCACCCATTTACGGATGACGTTTAACAAACCCCAAAGTTCATGAAGCAAGCATGAAGAAACTCGATACTCTCACGGTCTAAGGAATCATGCAAACATTAACCATCTCTGTGTTATTTACCATTAACTTGTGACGAATGAATCTCATAGCATAACATCAATCCGGGTCGATTCAACACAAATTTTCTCTTAACATTGTGCCCTCAAAGTTGCTGGCATAGACATGCCCATGATTGGGAAAATAATCATCATGAAACACTTGATCTAGTCTTAGAGGCATGACTAGAAATACATTTTACCGTTTATTATTCCACACGTGCACATGGGTTTTCCCCAGAGCCTTTATGGATATACGGGCTCGGGAACCATAGCAGTTATAGCATGGAACATAAACATAATTATGAACTTGGAGATAAATAATAGCATTTATTATTGCCTCTAGGGCATATCTCCTACAATCAAAACATGTACTTAAAAACTGCTTTGTAGATCTCATTTCTCAGCTATAGGCTTGTATATATTCTAGTAATATAAAACCTTAAAAATATGTGTGTGAAATTCAGAATATGTGCGCAAGTTTTGTGTCTCATCTTGCTAGATTTAAAACTATGCTGGTATATGCTTCTATGACTACATGGATTTATTTTTTCAGATTTAGATGTATACTTAGTATTAATTAATTTTCTTGGCATGATATGGACTCATATGTAGAATAATCCAGGCTAAAATGTGTTTGGTTCTGCTTGTAGAATCTGAAACATAAATTACCATACTATATTGTCAAGTATAAACGAGTTAGTAATCCACCATCTTATCTTACCATGAATCAAGGCATGCCATTTTTTTTGGAAAATAACCCTCTTACTACGCAAAAGAGTATATGAACTTGAACCAAATCATGCTATACTATGAAACCTTGTTATGTTGTGTGATCCAAAAGGAAGAGGAAGGAGCACCAAAGGACAACTCAAACCAAGGCATCCTCTATTGTTAGATGAGGAACTAGGGGGCCTTAGGCTTCCATCATGTTCCCATGCACACTGCTCTAAGGCCCTCTTACTTTCTTTTCCCAACTCACAATGGACATCTCATATAATTGGAATATATCCACATATATGTTTAGTTTTCATGCTAAACATTTAAACAAACAAAAAGAAAGAAGGAGTGCTTAAGAATGATAGGAATGTAAGGCAGTGGTTAATACCAAACATGATTTCCACCTGAACACAAGAGGTGAAGAACCAATAAGTTAAGTTTTCCTTTATGTCCTCATTCCCATTGCTCTTAGGCCCTCTCTTTCTTCCTCTTCCTATATCACTTTTGAGATTACACATCAAATATGTGCACATATAAATTTGGTTCTAAGCTAAAGCATGCAAGCAAGCCAAAAAATGAAGAGGAAGGAGTGCTTTAGAATAATAGGAATGCGAGGCATCAGGAAACACCAAACTAAATTATCACCTCCAACACTAGATGTGAAAATCGAGCAAGTTAGACTTTGTTTCCCATTCCCACTACTCTAAGGCCCTCTATTCTTCCTATTTCGGTCTTGCCTCCGAGGTCTCATGCTATCTGAATATGTGGACGAATGTTTGTGGTTTCTCCACCAGAGCTATTGTGTAAGCCAAAAGGAAGAGGAAGGAGTGCACAAGAATGGTAGGAATGGGAGGCATCAGGAAGTGATTCATGCCAAATATCTGCACCTTCAACACTAGAGGTGCAAACAAACAAGTAGGTCTTTCCTCCATGTTCCCATTCCTATTGCTCTTGAGCTCTCTCTTTCTTCCTCTTCCTGTCTTACTCTTAGTGCCTACAAATCTAATGACACAAAACTCTTGAAAACATGCTTGAATTGCTGGACAAAGTGTTTCAACTTTGAGGTATAAATAATGGGTAGTGCATGATATGCATAACCTTGGAGGTGTAAGCAATGAAGAAAACGGTGCATGAGGGAACCATTCTAGAGTCAACATGCATAACATTCAATGATAACATGCCACATTAGCACATGCACTGTCCTATTGTCCTCTACTCTGAATTATGGGCACATACCTAAAAGCTCCGTCGCTTACATTTATGTCCCATATCCGAAATTAGTACATAATATGCGTATCCACCTTTTTTAAGAATAATATATGTATCAACTAGTGCATTTGTAGTTTCAAAAATCTATAACAATAAGAAGTTGTGAGCTAAAAAAAATGAAATTCTAAAAATTAAACCCTCTAAGCGAACTTGCAAAAATAACAAAATAGTGGGCAAAGAACCACTGAGCTGACATTTAATTGGAACACAAGGTACTTCAGACATAAGCTATGTTATACAAATGCCAGAATGTGATTAAACCATGATTATACAAATTTCATATCAACAAAACAAAACATCTATACTCCATTTTATCAAGAAACAAATCATTGTAGTCCTATTGTTTTGTAAGTAATTTAGTATATAAATTTTGAAGGTCGTACACAACTACGTATGTGGAACGAAATAAATATAGGAAAATATATCCCCAAGGAAACCATGCCACAACCCCTATGAGAAAAATACATGAAGCTATAATGATTATATATAAGTCCAACTCACTATACACAGCGATTGAGCATGTATCACCCAGTAACACAGTGAACAACCTAATATTTTCACAACAAGGTTTAGACACGAAGGAAGAACAAGACCCCGAAGAGACTGTGGTACTTCTTTCACATGTCAAAGTACTTCACACTTCAATCTTGTTGCTCGGCCACCATCCTCCGAGGATTAAATCACCTAGGTTGATATGCTAACAATCATCATGGTTAAAGACTGGGGAAATAAACCTTATCCCGCACGTCTAAGTAATATAGATATATAAAACAACACCATTTTATGCAAATTCCATTGCATTTTGCAATGTTTAAAGCTGTAAATATATTTTGTTGTAGTCATGGCTGTTTCTTTTTAGCTTGCATATCTATCCATTAGTTTCCTATGCCATGCGTGACATCTTTAGGAATTGATGAGAATAATAATCTACAATGCACAAGTTGTTACATGCTTGGTGTGCCAATTACCAATTTACGTTTTTCTTTAATTTAAGCTCGTACTCTCGGCCACAGTGGTCAGCGGTGGTGTGTCATTGATGTGGTTTAGTCTCCAACATGCGTTCAAGATAAAGAACCATTCCATGTGTTAAAGTTATGTGTCTCATCTTGTTAAGTCTGAAAATGTGCTTGTTTGTGTTTCAACAAAGGCCCTTTTTTCCAGATAATAGAGATGTATGCTCCATAATATCTGATAGATAAATTAAATATTTTGGCATGATCACGACTCATGTGTAGAATTACTTGGAGCTAAACATGTGTGTCATTATGAAGTAAGGGAATCCAAACAAACAAACAAACCAACATAGAAAAGATCATTCAAACTATTTAGGGTGAATTAACTTGAATAATATCATATTATACTATGAATCATTTTCATTTTGTTGTACCCCAAAAGGAAGAGGAAAGAGTGCCAAAGAACAATAGGCATGAGAGGCATCATGATAACTGAACCATGACCCCTATCCATGTTACGCAAGGAACTTAGAGGCGAGATCTTTAGCCTTCCATTATTATCCCATGCCCATTGCTCTTAGGCCCTCTTTTCTTCCTCTTCCTATTATGCATATGCATGTTTCATTTTTTTTCTAAAGCGATTGAGGAAGCAAAAAGGAAGAGGAAGGAGTGCCTAAGAATGATAGGAATGAGAGGCATCGGGAAGTACGAAACCGAATCGCCACCTCAAGACAAGAGGTGAAGAACTAGTTAGGCTTTCCTCTATGTTATCATGTATTCCCTCTGCTCTTATACACTCTCTCTTACTTCCTCTTCGTAGCTCACTTTTGAGATCCCACTTCAAATATGTATATACACATATTTGATCTCTAAGCTAAAGTAACTGATACGTCTCCAACGTATCTATAATTTTTGACTGTTCCATGCTATTATATTACCCGTTTTGGATGTTTATGGGCTTTACTTTACACTTATATATCATTTTTGGGACTAACCTACTAACCGGAGGCCCAGCCCGAATTGCTGTTTTTTTTGCCTATTTCAGTGTTTCGAAGAAAAGGAATATCAAACGGAGTCCAAACGGAACGAAACCTTTGGGAGCGATCTTTTTGGAACAAACGTGATCTAGAGGACTTGGAGTGGAAGTCAAGAAATGAAGGAGGCGGCCACGAGGGTGCCCGATGCGCCCCCGACAGGTGGGCGCGCCCCGCACCCTCGTGGGCCCCTCGAGTGTCCACCGACCTACTTCTTCCTCCTATATATACCCATGTACCCCGAAAACATCAAAAGCGACCACGGAAAACTATTTACACCACCGTAACCTTCTGTATCCGCGAGATCCCATCTTGGAGCCTTCGCCGGCGCTCCGCCGGAGGGGGAATCGATCACGGAGGGCCTCTACATCATCTCCAAGGCCTCTCCAATGATTTGTGAGTAGTTTACCACAGACCTTCAGGTCCATAGTTATTAGCTAGATGGCTTCTTCTCTCTCTTTGAATCTCAATACAAAGTTCTCCTTGATCTTCTTGGAGATCTATTTGATGTAACTCTTTTTGCGGTGTGTTTATCGAGATCCGATGAATTGTGGGTTTATGATCAAGTTTATCTATGAGAAATATTTGAATCTCCTCTGAATTCTTTTATGTGTGATTAAGTTATCTTTGCAAGTCTCTTCGAATTATCAGTTTGGTTTGGCCTACTAGATTGATCTTTCTTGCAATGGAAGAAGTGCTTAGCTTTGGGTTCAATCTTGCGGTGTCCTTTCCCAGTGACAGCAGGGGCAGCAAGGCACGTATTGTATTGTTGCCATCGAGGATAAAAAGATGGGGTTTATATCATATTGCATGAGTTTATCCCTCTACATCATGTCATCTTTCTTAATGCGTTACTCTGTTCTTTATGAACTTAATACTCTAGATGCATGCTGGATATCGGTCGATGTGTGGAGTAATAGTAGTAGATGCAGGCAGGAGTCAGTCTACTTGTCATGGACGTGATGCCTATATACATGATCATGCCTAGATAATCTCATAACTATTCGCTTTTCTATCAATTGCTCGACAGTAATTTGTTCACCCGCCGTAATACTTATGCTATCTTGAGAGAAGCCACTAGTGAAACCTATGGCCCCCGGGTCTATCTTTTATCATATACACTTTCAATCTACTTTTATTTGCACCTTTACTTTTCTAATCTATATATAAAATACCAAAAATATATTATCATATTATCTCTATCAGATCTCACTTTCGCAAGTGGCCGTGAAGGGATTGACAACCCCTTTATTGCGTTGGTTGTGAGTTCTTGTTTGTTCGTGTAGGTGCGTGGGACTTTTGAGGAGCCCCCTACTGGATTGATACCTTGGTTCTCAAAAACCGAGGGAAATACTTACACTACTATTGCTGCATCACCCTTTCCTCTTCAAGGAAAACCAACGCAAGCTCAAGACGTAGAAAAGACGTAGCAAGAAGGATTTCTGGCGCCGTTGCCGGGGAGGTCTTCGCTCAAGTCAATACATACCAAGTACCCATCACAAACTCATCTCTCTCGCATTTACATTATTTGCCATTTGCCTCTTGTTTTCCTCTTCCCCACTTCACCCTTGCCGTTTTATTTGCCCTCTCTTTCCCAATCTTCTCTCTTTTCCGCTTGCTCTCTTCTTCTTCCTCGCTTTTGTTTGCCGTTATGTCTGGAATTGGGGAGATTATCATCGATATGGACAATAACAATAAAATGGAAAATTCTGATGCTCCTGCTGAAGAACCCCCTATCTTGCATACTAAAAAGTTTTGAATCGGTAGCGGTAATATTATTGGAAAAGGGGTTATTCAAGATTTCTTTACTTGTGCCGATGCTTTACCTTCTATGGGTGGTACTATTCTTCATAGAACTAGTAGTCTTGCAGATGCTATCGCTATGCTTGTAGTTGAGCTTGAAAGATAATTTATGCATATGCATCCTTGCATACAAAGAATTTTCCTAGAATTTTCTAATATTGAGCATTCTTCTGTTAAGCGCGCCGCTACTATCTTTTTGGCACATGAGTTTAGATTTATAATAAAATAGGCCAAATAAATATTTGCGCACTATAGGGTGGACGCCGACCGTCCTCCCATAGAAGCGATCCTCTTTGATCAAGAGGAAATTAGGTGTTTTCAATCTTTGGACTATGTTGCTTTTAATGAAAACCTTAGAAAAAAGTTTCCTACCAATGTCCTACTTGATAGAATTTCCGAACTTAATAATGATTTTGCTCTTCGAAACAATGAGCTAGGATACTCTCTTGAGTATAGGCTCACGAAGTTCTGCCAAAAGAATGCTTATAATGATGAATTAGTTGTGCAATATGAAGGGCCAAAGGAGGAACCCATACCTCCTGAGATTGATCTTGGGGACTTTTGTCCCATTAAATTTAGCTCTTTTGATTAATTTTGCTTGCCTCAAAGAAAACTTGCTGCTGAACATAGAGAATATGAGATGAGTTTTCGTGATCTATCTTATTATTATGGCACTACTTAGATCTATCCTCGCTTTTATGCCTAGCTAGGGGCGTTAAACGATAGCGCTAGTTGGGAGGCAACCCAATTTTATTTTTTATTTTTTGTTTTTGATTCTGTTTAGTAATAAATTTTGCACCTACCTTCTGTTTAGGTGTGTTACCATGTTTTAATTAGTGTTTGTGCCAAGTAGAACCTATAGGATAGCCTATGGTGATAGTTAATTTGATTCTGCTGAAAAACAGAAACTTTGCACGCATGAAAATAATTTTAGTAATTCACCGAAACGTGATTTTGCGTTGATTCTTTTTGATATATATCAATATACAAATTATCCAGGACTTCCTATTCTGGTAGGATTTTTAGAGTTCCAGAAGTATTCGAGAGTTACATATTTCTACAGACTGTTCTGTTTTTGATAGATTCTGTTTTTCGTGTGTTGTTTGCTTATTTTGATGCATCTATGGCTAGTATGTAGGGGTATGAACCATAGAGAAGTTGGAATAAAGTAGGTTTAACACCAATATAAATAAAGAATGAGTTCATTACAGTACCTTATGTGGTGATTTTTCTTTCTTGCACTAACGGAGCTTATGAGATTTCTTGTTGAGTTTTGTGTTGTGAAGTTTTCAAGTTTTGGGTAAAGATTTGATGGACTATGGAATAAGGAGTGGCAAGAGACTAAGCTTGGGGATTCCCATGGCACCCCAATATATTCAAGGATAACCAAAAGCCTAAGCTTGGGGATGCCCCGGAAGGCATCCCCTCTTTCGTCTTCGTCTATTGGTAACTTTACTTGGAGCTATATTTTTATTCGCCACATGATATGTGTTTTGCTTGGAGCGTCTTGTATGATATTAGTCTTTGCTTTTTAGTTTACCACAATCATCCTTGCTGTACACACCTTTTTGGAGAAACCCACTTGATTGAAATTTATTAGAATACTCTATGTGCTTCACTTATATCTTTTGAGCTAGATAGTTTTGCTCTAGTGCTTCACTTATATCTTTTAGAGCACGGCGGTGGCTTAATTTTGAAGAAATTGTTGATTTCTCATGCTTCACTTATATTATTTTGAGAGTATTTTAGAACAGCATGGTATTTGCTATGGTTATAAAATTGGTCCTAGAATGATGAACATCCAAGTTGGGTATAATAAAAACTATCATAGGAAGTGAATTGGATGCTATGATCAATTTGATACTTGATAATTGTTTTGAGATATGGAGGTAGTGATATTAGAGTCATGCTAGTTGGGTAATTATGAATTTAAAGAATGCTTGTGTTGAAGTTGGCAAGTCCCGTAGCATGCACGTATGGTAAAAGTTGTGTAACAAATTTATTGCATGGGGTGCTCTTTTGATTGCCTTCCCTTGAGTGGAGGTCGGGTGCGCGCGATGTTTAACTCCTACCAACCTCCCCCTAGGAGCATGCGTAGTAGTACTTTGCTTCGAGGGCTAATAAAACTTTTGCAATAAGTATATGAGTTCTTTATGACTAATGTTGAGTCCATGGATTATACGCACTTTTACCTTTCCATCGTTGCTAGACTCTTCGGTACCGTGCATTCCCCTTTCTCACCTTGAGAGTTGGTGCAAACTTCGCCGGTGCATCCAAACCCCGTGATACGATACACTCTATCACACATAAACCTCCTTATATCTTCCTCAAAACAGCCACCATACCTACCTATCATGGCATTTCCATAGCCATTCCGAGATATATTGCCATGCAACTTTCCACCGTTCCATTCCGTTTTTCATGACACACATCATCATTGTCATATTGCCTTGCATGATCATGTAGTTGACATCGTATTTGTGGCAAAGCCACCATGCATAAATTTTCATACATGTCACTCTTGATTCATTGCCCATCCCGGTACACCGCCGGAGGCATTCATATAGAGTCATATCTTGTTCTAGTTTTGAGTTGTAATTCATGAGTTGTAAAGAAATAGAAGTGTGATGATCATCATTATTAGAGCATTGTCCCCAAATAAAAAAAGAAAGGCCAAAAAAAAGAAAGGCCAAAGAAAAAAAAGAAGAAAAAGAAAGGCCAAAAGAAAAAAAAGAAAGCCCCCCCCCCAAAAGAAGAAAATAAAAAGGGGGCAATGTTATTATCCTTTTCCACACTTGTGCTTCAAAGTAGCACCATGTTTTTTATATAGAGAGTCTCATATGTTGTCATTTTCATATACTAGTGGGAATTTTTCATTATAGAATTTGGCTTGTATATTCCTACGATGGGCTTCCTCAAAATGCCCTAGGTCTTTGTGAGCAAGCAGGTTGGATGCACACCCACTTAGTTTCTTTTGTTGAGCTTTCATACATTTATAGCTCTAGTGCATCTATTGCATGGCAATCCCCACTCCTCATGTTGACATCAATTGATGGGCATCTCCATAGCCCGTTGATTATCCTCGTCAATGTGAGACTTTCTCCTTTTTTGTCTTCTCCACACAACCTCCATCATCATATTCTATTCCACCAACAGTGCTATATCCATGGCTCACGCTCATGTATTGCGTGAGAATTGAAAATGGCTGAAGCGCAGTACGAACCAATTTCTTGGCTGAAACCGGGGTTGTTCTTGATGGGAGTATTTTGTGTGATGAAAATGAAACATAGCCTAACTATATGATTTTTGTAGGGATGAACTTTCTTTAGCCATGTTATTTTGAGAAGACATGATTGCTTTGATTAGTATGCTTGAAGTATTACTATTTCTTATGTCAATATGAACTTTTATTTTGAATCATTTGGATCTGAACATTCATGCCACAATAAAGAAAATTACATTGAGAATTATGCTAGGTAGCATTCCACATCAAAAATTCTGTTTTTATCATTTACCTACTCGAGGACGAGCAGGAATTAAGATTGGGGATGCTTGATACGTCTCCAACGTATCTATAATTTTTGATTGTTCCATGCTATTATATTACCCGTTTTGGATGTTTTTGGGCTTTACTTTACACTTTTATATCATTTTTGGGACTAACCTACTAACCGGAGGCCCAGCCCGAATTGCTGTTTTTTTGCCTATTTCAGTGTTTCAAAGAAAAGGAATATCAAACGGAGTCCAAACGGAATGAAACCTTCGGGAGCGATCTTTTTGGAACAAACGTGATCTAGAGGACTTGAAGTGGAAGTCAAGAAACGAGGGAGGCGGCCACGAGGGTGCCCTGTGCGGCCCCTACAGGTGGGCGCGCCCCCACCCTCGTGGGCCCCTCGAGCATCCACCGACCTACTTCCTCCTATGTATACCCATTGTCGGTGTCAAAACCGGCGGATCTCGGGTAGGGGGTCCCGAACTGTGCGTCTAGGCGGATGGTAACAAGAGACAAGGGACACGATGTTTTTACCCAGGTTTGGGCCCTCTCGGTGGAGGTAAAACCCTACTCCTGCTTGATTAATATTGATGGTATGGGTATTACAAGAGTCGATCTACCACGAGATCAGAGAGGCTAAACCCTAGAAGCTAGCCTATGGTATGATTGTTGGTCGTCCTACGGACTAAAACTCTCCGGTTTATATAGACATCGGAGAGGGATAGGGTTACACAGAGTCGGTTACAATGGGAGGAGATCTTCATATCGTATCGCCACGCTTGTCTTCCACGCCAAGGAAAGTCCCTATCCGGACACGGGATGAAGTCTTCAATCTTGTATCTTCATAGTCCGGGAGTCCGGCCAAAGGTCATAGTCCGGCCATCCGGACACCCCCTAATCCAGGACTCCCTCAGTAGCCCCCGAACCAGGCTTCAATGACGACGAGTCCGGTGCGCAAATTTTCTTCGGCATTGCAAGGCGGGTTCTTCTCCAGCTTCATATACTTGTAGAATAGTGTCCGGCTTTTGATAAATGTTGCGCTCCTTGGCTTCCACGCCCAATAAAGGCCATTTCCCACATGTCGAACGAATGCGAAAAGCCAGGGTATTTTTGCATTCCCCCCCTAGCGACTTAAATAAGCTGTCTATAAAAAGAGACGGGGATCTAGATCCGAACCACACCATCTCCCCTTCGCAAGCTTTCATCAGAACACTTCTGACCAAAAAATCCATTCCATCATGGACAGCCGACGCAGCTCCTCCTCTCGCGCTCCCAGCCCCAAGCCTAGGGATTGGGAGATATGCTCCATCCCGCATAGTGAACTCGTAGTGCTTCAATCCAAGGGGCTCCTTCCCCCAGCATATATGGTCCCAGTTCGAGCTGGGATCGCCACTTATAGCGGCGGTGAGCAAGCAGAGAGCATCCCCAATCCCTCTCGAGGAGAGCGGGTATGCCTAGTCCCTTATTTAATAAGAGGACTTGGATTTCCAATTCGTCTGTTTCTCCGAGGGTTGCTGGAGTTCTACGACCTCCAGCTACACCACCTCACGCCTGCCTCCATTCTGCACATTGCGGGCTTCGTGGCCCTCTGCGAACTATTTTTGGGTGTTGAGGCCCATTTCGCGCTGTGGAAGAGGTTGTTCTGCCTCGTGCCCCGTTCTCAAGAGGGGTCTATTTATCAAGTGGGCGGAGCCGAACTATGGCGCATCGCTGGGACCGGATATCTATCCGGTACCCCAAAGAGGACGTCCGAGGACTGGCCCTCGGATTGGTTCTATATAGATGACGTCCCCCTGTTGGACCCTGTACGGATCGGCCTACCTGAGTTCAATAATGCTCTATTGAAGAAGCGCCTGGGCTGGCGCCCACGGAACCCTCAGAGGGAAACTGACAGGGACGTCCTTTACCTGATGAGCCGGATAAGGTTGTTAGCTCATTCCAGACTGACCATGATCAAGGTCATGGCCATATGCATTACGCGAGGGGTGCAGCCGCTTCAATGCAAAGGCCACCCCATGTGGGATTTCAACGGGGAGGACGACGCCACCCGGTGCGGTCGTAAGGGGCCAGATTCGGCCGCCACCTTAACGAGAATTTTATCCGCTTTGTACAAGGGAGAAGAAGAGGAATTCCTCCGTGCCAACCCGGAGGGCGGATTCTCCATGTACAATCCTCCAAGTTGGGTAAGCGAACAATTTCACTTATCTACCCGCTTTCGAAATTCCCATGATTGAGTATTCAGTCTGGTGATATTAACGCAGGAGTTACGCCAGACGGTGAAGGAGATCAACAGCCCTCCCCCACAGCCCGAGGACCCAGAACGGTCCCTCGATCCGGATTCCCAAGAGGATCCGGACTTATGTGTGGAGTTAATTGATGGGATGTTTCATCAATTGAGTAAGGACAACACCTTAGTGGCCATTACGGCCGAGTATCCCGGATTACTTCCAGCCTCAAAGGTAGCCGAGACCGAAGTCCTGGTACTTTGAAGGAGATCCATCCATGCCTTATTTTGAATGCTGTAGACCAATAGTGTTTTGTTTTACAGGGGAAATCCTTGAGGCGGAGTGCCGGGCCCGCGGTGGGCAGCCAACAAGGGCCGCTAAAGCCAGGCGGGCAAAAAAGAAGTGCGGACCAGATCGAGACTCCGGTGCAACGGTATGGCGTGCGAATTTCACGCCTAGGGTCTATGCCCTTAAGTCATTTTAACGCCCATGTTCTCCTTAGGAAGAAGAGAGCCCGCCGGACTATATCCACCAGCCAGACTTCAAGGCTGGGTCCGGAAGCGGAGGCGGACACGGGGCACGCGTCGGGCGTTCCTCCGACAGAGGATGCAGACGGGCTATCTTCCACCAATTTAGAGGTGGAGATTGCCATGAACCACATGCATTGCCGTACTGTTCTTCAGGACACATGTTTTCCCCCAGAGGCGTTAAACGCCTTTAATACAGGAGATGCGTACCTCCGTGCCGCTCAAAATGGTCTAGCCAGGGCCACGAAGCAGTATGTAAAAGACATACGGGTGAGTAAATCTGATAGTTATATATGTCAGTAGCCCCCGAGACTTGAAATAGTTAAGATAACTGTTTTAAGTATCATATGTTATGCAGGGTCTTACAGAGAAGAACACGCAACTGTCTCAGGAGTTGGCGGAGTGCAAGGCCCAACTCGAGGCCGCACTGGCCGTTTCAGCTATTGGCAAGGAGACCCCCTCAGGTAATATATGCTCCCAAAAATAATTCCATTGCGAAGTGCGGCATGTGTGCAATGCTGACGATAACGATGCAGATGAGGCCGGAGTAAATCCGGACAAGCAACAACTCGTACGCCAATTAAAGGCCGGCGAGAGCGTGCTGACAAGGGTGAGGCAAGAGAAGAACAAACTTCAAGACGCCAATACCCAGCTGGGCGAGGAACTAAAGGATGTTCATATTTAGCTGTCTACTTCCGTAAAGGAAAATCGGCGACTTCGACGCGGCATTTTTAGTAAGTGCTTGAGCGAATTCTCGAAAAAAAATTCAGTGAAGAAATCGATTGGCAGATCTATGTCTGTAGGTCTGCTGACAGGTTGTCCTGCGGAGGAAATGCACGGTTCAACGGGAGACCTTCTTCCTGAGCTGTTGCAACTGCACGAACGAATTCGGCAGGCAATGCAGAGCATCGTTCAGGCTATGTGGCCATCCCTCTCCATCCCCCAAGACCTTGGGGAGCTTGCAAAGAAGCTGGAGGGAGTGCGGCAGCGCTTCCGGTTGTGGAAGATATCGGCCTGTCGTCAAGGTGCCAGGGAGGCCTGGTCCATGGTGAAGACGCGGTACATGAAGGCTGACCCAAACCACATGATCGAGGTCGGCCCTATGGGTCCTGACGGAAAGGAGATCCCTGTCAGCTTAGTATATGGCCAGGTAGAGCTGGCTGCAAAGTATTCCCAACAGGACTGTAAATTAGACCGCCTGTTGGATGGTATTGAAGAAGAGTATACCGAGTCGGATTGACTCTGTAATTTAAAATGACATGAAAAATGCCTTCTAGCCGGATTGTAGATCGTTTGTCATTGCGGACCTTTTCGCTTCGACCTCCGAACCCTATAGTCCGGAGTGTGTCCGAATACCCTCTCGATTATGTAAGAATCGGGGCATGCATGGAGTCAAGGCGTAGGGGTCATAATTGCTTTAGCAGACAAGTGCCCAACTAGTTATGTTATATTACATGGTTAGTAAGAAACATCTTCCAGGGAGAATAGTTCCGTTAGGGGTTCCTTTCCCTGGGAGGCATGCCCTAAAGTGCATGTCCGGACTGCTAAAAAGAGCAGAAAAGCATCCAGGGGTAGATAGATAAACAAGAAAAATCATCTTTTATTTCACCGACCGAATATTCCCTTAAGAACGCTAGCTTTCGGCTTCACCCAGTCCGAGGTACACATCCGGCTGACCCGGTAGTAACAATCGCAGAGGTGCTCCCTTTACCACCTAGCCACACGAACGGGAACGTAGGGGTAAGCACAGGAGCCAGGCAACCCATCTTGGCCAAAACTTAAGTCATATTGATGCGTATAATGGTGTATAAAAGGTTCACGCGGAATTGTCACGCATGTTTTGGGCATGATTCCCGTTTAATATAAACTTCTGATAAAGAAGCCCCCAGGTATGATGAGCGCGGGTGGCGCGTCAAGTATGTGCGAATAGTGCACATGCAAGCCCCTAAGGGCATGGGAGAAAAAAAGGAAGGGGTAGGGAGAAGGAGAGAAATCCCGGACAGCTAATGTAAAAAAGAAAAAAAGGGAATAGAGGAAGGAGACGAACACGGAATCCGGCGCTAGGCGTAGAATCTTCGTAGGCGTGCTGCGTTCCATGGGTTCGGCTTGAGTCGGTTGTCCGATGCATTTCGCAGACGGTACGCTCCACCAGTCAGTACTTGGTCGATTATGAAGGGACCCTCCCGTTTGGGCTTTAGTTTGTCCTTTTTCTTGTCCAGCAGGCGTAGAACTAGTTCGCCAACATTGTAAGTTTTGGCCCGTACTTCTCTGCTTTGATATCTTTGAGCCTGCTGTTGATAGAATGCGGAATGAGATTTTGCCACGTCGCGCTCCTCCTCCAATGCGTCCAAGCTGTCCTGCCGATCGAGCTCGGCTTCTCTTTCTTCGTACATGTGCACTCGAGGTGAGTCATGTATTATGTCGCAGGGCAGAACTGCCTCTGTGCCGTATACCATAAAAATGGTGTGAATCCGGTAGTGCGATTCGGCGTGGTCTGCAGCCCCCAGAGTACGGAGTCAAGCTCCTCTACCCAGTGCGTGTTTGATTCCTTGAGGGATCGCACTAGTCTGGGTTTGATGCCGCTCATAATAAGACCATTGGCTCATTCGACTTGACCGTTAGTTTGTGGGTGATAGACTGAAGCGTAGTCGAGCTTGATGCCCATGTTTTTGCACCAGAGTTTAACTTCATCGGCCGTAAAGTTTGTGCCGTTGTCAGTTATGATGCTGTGGGGGACGCCGTAATGGTGTACAACCCCGGATATGAAGTCTATCACCGGTCCGGATTCGGCCGTCTTTACAGGCTTGGCCTCTATCCATTTGGTGAATTTGTCCACCATAACCAGTAGATATTTTTTCTTGTGGGTTCCTCCTTTAAGGGGTCCAACCATGTGAAGCCCCTAGAACGCAAAAGGCCAGGTAATGGGTATGGTTTGTAGGGCGGTAGGCGGCATGTGGCTTTGATTAGCGAATAATTGGCAACCGACGCATCGCTGCACTAAATCCCGAGCGTCTGCCTGGGCTGTCGGCCAATAAAATCCGGTACGGAAGGCCTTGCTTACGAGGGCCCGGGCTGCGGCGTGGTGCCCGCCGAGTCCGGCATGAATTTCAGCCAGAAGGTTTCGCCCTTCCTCTTCGGAGATACACCTTTGAAGGACTCCGGTTGTGCTTTTCTTATAAAGCTCTCCCTCGTGGACTTTGTAGGCTTTAGATCGCCGCACTATGCAGCGGGCCTTGTTTTGGTCCTTGGGAAGTTCCTGCCTAGTTAGGTAGGCTAGGAATGGTTTTGTCCATGGGGCAATGACTGCCATTATTGTGTGGGCTAACGGTGTTGTTTCGGTGGCGGAGCCACCAACTGTGTCAGAGTGTTCGGTGAGAGGCAGCGTGGTTGTGTCCGGGCTATTGTTTCCGGACTCTCCCTCCCATGATACTGACGGCTTGAACAACCTCTAAAGGAAGATGTTGGGAGGGACGGCATCGCGCTTGGCGCTGATGCATGCCAACACGTCTGCTGCCTGGTTGTTCTCCCGGGCTATGTGATGAAATTTGAGCCCCTCAAACCGAGCTGACATTTTTAAGACGACATTGCGATAAGCTGCCATTTTCGGATCCTTGGCGTCAAAGTCTCCATTTATTTGGGATACCGTGAGGTTTGAATCCCCGCGGACCTCTAGGCGCTGAATGCCCATGGAGACTACCATCCGGAGACCATGTAGAAGGGCCTCGTATTCGGCTACATTGTTGGAATCCGTGTACATTATCTGAAGTACGTATTTTACTGTATCTCCGGTTTGGGACGTTAGAACGATGCCAGCCCCCAGGCCAGCCAACATTTTGGAGCCGTCGAAGTGCATGATCCAATTGGAGTATGCGCCGTACTCTTTAGGGAGCTCGGCTTCAGTCCATTCGGCGATGAAGTCGGCCAAAACCTGCGACTTAATAGCTCACCTTGGCTTGTAAGTTATGTCGAATGGGAGGAGCTCGATGGCCCATTTGGCAATCCGGCCCATTGCATCGCGGTTGTTTATAATATCATTAAGGGGTACTTCGGATGCCACTGTTATTGAACACTCTTGAAAATAGTGTTGCAGCTTCCGGGATGCCATGAACACCGTGTATGCTATTTTTTGATAATGCGGGTAGCGTGACTTGCATGGAGTTAGGACAGTGGACACGTAGTAAACTGGTTTTTGGAGAGGGAACTTGTGTCCGTCTGTTTCTCGTTCGACGACGAGCACCGCGCTTACAACTTGATGGGTTGCCGCGATGTATAATAGCATTGGTTCGCCCATGTTGGGCGCGGCCAGGACCGGATTTGTTGCCAGTATGGCTTTGATTTCTTCGAGTCCGGCCGTGGCGGCATCCGTCCACTCGAAGTGTTCGGTGTGCCGCAGGAGGCGATAAAGGGGCAATGCATTTTCTCCCAAGCAGGAGATAAAGCGGCTTAGAGCCGCCACGCATCCTGTCAATTTTTGTATTTGTTTGAGGTCTTTTGGGGTATCCAATTGTGGCAGAGCTCGGATCTTGGCTGGGTTTGCTTCAATTCCTCTACCGGATACGATGAAGCCCAAGAGTTTTCCGGCTGGTATGGCGAAAATGCATTTTTCCGGGTTGATCTTGATGTCATATGTTCGAAGATCGTCGAACGTGAGCCTCAAGTCGTCTACTAGAGTATCGACGTGTTTGGTTTTGACGACCACGTCATCTACGTACGCTTCAACTGTTTTGCCGATCTGGTTGGCCAGACATGTCTGAATCATGCGCTAATATGTTGTGCCGGTGTTTTTGAGCCCGAAGGGCATCGTGTTGAAGCAGAATGGGCCGTATGGGGTGATTAATGCCGTTGTGGTTTGGTCCGACTCTGCCATCTTGATTTGGTGGTAGCTAGAGTATGCATCAAGGAAACACAATGAGTCGTGCCCTGCGGTGGCGTCGATGATTTGATCAATTCGGGGGAGCGGGAAAGGATCCTTTGGGCAGGCCTTATTTAGGTCTTTGAAGTCGACACATAGGCGCCAGGATTTGTCCTTCTTTGGTACCATCACCATGTTTGGTAGCCAGTCCGGATGTTTTATATCTCTGATGAATCCGGCTTCTAGTAGTTTTGCTAGCTCTTCTCCCATGGCTTGTCTCTTTGGTTCAGAGAAATGCCGCAGAGTCTGCTTAACGGGCTTAAACCCCTTTAGGATGTTCAGGCTGTGCTCAGCTAGCCTGCGTGGGATTCCTGGCATGTCTGAAGGGTGCCAGGCAAAAATGTCCCAATTTTCTCGCAGGAATTCTCTGAGTGTGGCATCTACATCGGGTTTTAGTTGTGCCCCGATGGATGCCGTTTTTGTGGGGTCCGTTGGATGGACTTGGAATTTGACTATTTCGTCCACTGGTTTGAAAGAGGTGGACTTGGATCTCTTATCTAGTATCACATCGTCCCTATCCACCGTGGAGCGCAACACAGTTAGTTCCTCGTCCGCTAGGGCTTCGGATAATGCCTCCAGGGCCAGTGCGGCTGTCTTGTTTTCGGCGCGGAGCGCTGTGTCCGGATCACTTGCAAGAGTGATGATTCCGTTGGGTCCGGGCATTTTGAGCTTCATGTACCCATAATGGGGTATGGCTTGAAAAATTATAAATGCTTCTCGCCCTAGCAGAGCGTGGTATCCGCTGCTGAACGGGGCCACTTGAATGTGACCTCCTTGGATCTGTAATTATCCAGCGTGCCGAACACCACATCCAATGTGATTTTTCCTGAACAGCACGCTTCCCGGCTTGGTATTATTCCTCTGAAGGTTGTGTTGCTTCGCTCAATGCGACTCCAGTCTATTTCCATTTTTCGCAGGGTTTCCTCGTAGATCGCTACCGCCGTCCATGAGTACCTTTGTAAGTCGGAAGCCGTCCACTATCGGACTGAGGACCAATGCGGCTGGTGCTCGGGCTGTCCGGAATTTAGGTTCATCACTGGCATTAAAAGTAATACCCGTGTCACTCCATGGGTTTACTGTTGCTACTTGGTAGACTTCGGCAAGGTTGCGGAGGGTTCGTTTCCTCGCATTGTTTGATGCGAAGGTCTCGAAGACTGTCGACACCGTACTGGCATTTCTGGGTTGGTGTTCTTCGGATTCTGGAGTTAGAAGCTCCTCGCCACTTCTGGCCACCTGCCAGAGTATCCAACATGCTCTAAGGCTGTGAGTTGGTGTGACTTCCCCTGAACTATGAATTTTACAGGGTCCATTGAGCCATCCCTCCAGTACGGTCCCATACCCTATAGAGGGTTTTTGTTTTTTGATGTTTGGCTCAGGTGCCTGGCGATAATGCGCCCTTTTGTTTCGGACTCGTGTTGAATTCAGGGCCGGATTGTCCTAGAATTTATTTTCGGTTTTCCGAACGCTTTCTATCACACAGTACTTTCGTACTATGGATGTCAAGTCGGCGAAGCGTGTAATTTCGCGGCGACTTATGGCGTTGAGGATTCCGATGTCCGTGCAGTTGTTACAGAAGAATGAAATTGCTTCTTCCTCACGACAGTCCCTTATCCTGTTCATAACCAGGAAGAATCTGGCCCAATAGTGGTGTACTGTTTCCCCGGGCGCTTGCCGTATTTGGGATAAATCCCTTATAGTTGGTTGGGTGGGTGGATTTAAATCAGGAACCCTGCCCGATAAAAGATTCAGGGGCCAAGAAGTTTCCGAATTCGGAAGCTTGCTTTCTTGGACATTATTCAATGAATCAGGCCTGCTGCCTGACTTTAGGTTCAGGACTTGGGCAACATCCTCCCCTCCGCGGGTATCCGGCTTGGAGGGGTCGGGAATCCGGACACATCTGGTCCTTAGAGCGGGCGAAGATGCGCCGCATTGTTCTTCCACCACTTCAACATGGTGGGTGACCTGGGGAGAGTCGATCTCTCTCTGGTCTGTAGCGACTCCCAGGGCGGCAATGCGATCCAGGAGCTCATTCAAGGAAGAGAGCTTCGTCGGATCTAACTGCTCGGCGAGTTCCGAGCTGATGTGAAGATTGCTTTCGATGGCCTGAGAGGTCATCGTCGGCGCGGCGGCCGAACAGGCGGTCATCAAGAACCTGCCTAGCCGGAGAGTTTGACCGACAACCAAAGCTCCTTTAGCGGCTGCGCCATCTTTAAAGACGGGGTGCGGCACCCTTCCTGACGGTGACGACACAGAGGAACTCTCAATGAAAGCACCAATGTTGGTGTCAAAACCGGCGGATCTCGGGTAGGGGGTCCCGAACTGTGCGTCTAGGCGGGTAACAGGAGACAAGGGACACGATGTTTTTATCCAAGTTCGGGCCCTCTCGGTGGAGGTAAAACCCTACTCCTGCTTGATTAATATTGATGGTATGGGTATTACAAGAGTTGATCTACCACGAGATCAGAGAGGCTAAACCCTAGAAGCTAGCCTATGGTATGATTGTTGGTCGTCCTACGGACTAAAACTCTCCGGTTTATATAGACATCGGAGAGGGCTAGGGTTACACAGAGTCGGTTACAATGGGAGGAGATCTTCATATCTTATCGCCAAGCTTGCCTTGCACGCCAAGGAAAGTCCCTATCCGGACACGGGACGAAGTCTTCAATCTTGTATCTTCATAGTCCGGGAGTCCGGCCAAAGGTCATAGTTCGGCCATCCGGACACCCCCTAATCCAGGACTCCCTCACCCATGTACCCCGAAAACATCAAAAGCGACCACGAAAAACTATTTCCACCGCCGTAACCTTCTGTATCCGCGAGAACCCATCTTGGAGCCTTTGCTGGCGCTCCATCGGAGGGGGAATCGATCACGGAGGGCCTCTACATCATCTCCAAGGCCTCTCCGATGATTTGTGAGTAGTTTACCACATACCTTCGGGTCCAAGGTTATTAGCTAGATGGCTTCTTCTCTCTCTTTGAATCTCAATACAAAGTTCTCCTCGATCTTCTTGGAGATCTATTCGATGTAACTCTTTTTGCGGTGTGTTTGTCAAGATCCGATGAATTGTGGGTTTATGATCAAGTTTATCTATGAGAAATATTTGAATCTCCTCTGAATTCTTTTATGTGTGATTAAGCTATCTTTGAAAGTCTCTTGGAATTATCAGTTTGGTTTGGCCTACTAGATTGATCTTTCTTGCAATGGGAGAAGTGCTTAGCTTTGGGTTCAATCTTGTGGTGTCCTTTCCCAGTGACAGCAGGGGCAGCAAGGCACGTATTGTATTGTTGCCATCGAGGATAAAAAGATGAGGTTTATATCATATTGCATGAGTTTATCCCTCTACATCATGTCATCTTTCTTAATGCGTTACTCTGTTCTTTATGAACTTAATACTCTAGATGCATGCTGGATAGCGGTCGATGTGTGGAGTAATAGTAGTAGATGCAGGCAGGAGTCAGTCTACTCGTCACGGATGTGATGCCTATATACATGATCATGCCTAGATAATCTCATAACTATTCGCTTTTCTATCAATTGCTCGACAGTAATTTGTTCACCCACCGTAATACTTATGCTATCTTGAGAGAAGCCACTAGTGAAACCTATGGCCCCCGGGTCTATCTTTTATCATACACGCTTTCAATATACTTTTATTTGCATCTTTACTTTTCCAATCTATATTATAAAATACCAAAAATATATTATCATATTATCTCTATCAGATCTCACTTTCGCAAGTGGCCGTGAAGGGATTGACAACCCCTTTATTGCGTTGGTTGCGAGTTCTTGTTTGTTTGTGTAGGTGCGTGGGACTTTTGAGGAGCCTCCTACTGGATTGATACCTTGGTTCTCAAAAACTGAGGGAAATACTTACGCTACTATTGCTACATCACCCTGTCCTCTTCAAGGAAAACCAACGCAATCTCAAGACGTAGCAAAGACGTAGCAGTAACCAACCAAGCCAAAAATGAAGAGGAAGGAGCGCTTGAGAACAATAGGAATGGGAGGCATTGGAAAACACCACAACAATTTCTCACCTCCAACACTAGAGGTGAAAACAAAGCAAGTTATGCTTTCCTCCATGTTCCCACTCCCACTGCTCTTATGCCATCTTTTCTTCTACTTCCTGGCTGGCTTTTAAGTATCAAGTTATCTAAATACGTGGACACATGTCTCTTGTTTCTCCATCAAAACTACCATGTAATCCAAAAGGAGAGGAAGTGGTGTGTAAGAATGGTAGGAATGGGAAGCATCGGGAAAGGATCCATGCCAAATATTTGCACCTCCAACACTAGAGGTGCAAACAAACAAGCAGTGTTTTCCCTTATGTTCCCACTCCAGTGCTCTCGAGACCTCTCCCTTTCTTCCTCTTCCCTGCTTACTCAGAGAGCCTACAAATTTAATGAAACAACAAGATTTAATTGTTGGACAACGTGTTTCAGCTTTGAGGTATAACCGGGTGGGGTTGGGGGTGCACCATATGGAGAAGGGTATGTAACGACATGGGACACCACTGTACAATTAATGATAGTGGGGCCTCATAATCATGGAGCTCTATCCTATTTTCCTCTCGTCAAAAATTAGAGCAAGTTAGTGAAGATTTGTTCTGCTTCTCTGTTACCCTTATCAAAAATAGGTACACAATGTCCGTATTAGCTTATGCATTTATAAAGTATGAAAATGTGTAGCAATAATACGTTATGAGATAAAAATAATATGAACGTGGAAAAATAAAACCTCTAACTAAACTTTGTAAGATTACATAGCAATTGGGAAAGAACACGGAAGTTAGTACAAATTGGTACAGAAGGTACTTTAGTGACAAGCTGCACTATTACAGGTGACAAAATATGATTAGTCCATGATTCTAAATATCTCATATCAACAAAACCAAATGTATGTAGGCCATTTTATCAATTGAAAAATTGTGTATAGGGCCATGGCTATGTTTAGTAAGTAATTTTGTACAAAACTTCTTAAGGTTGTACACAACTACGTACATGGAAAGAGAGAAATATAGGAAAACATATCTCCAAGGAAACCATCAGCCACAACCCATATGAGGAAAATACTTGAAGGTATAATTATAATATATATTCAGTATGAACTCACTATAAACAATGGTTCAGCATGGACCTCCTAAGCAACATGATGAACCAACTAGTATTTTCAGGACAAACACAAAGAATGAGATCCTAAAGACATTTCAATACTTTATCCACCCATAATAATCTTCTCAATTACAACGTTGTAGCTTGGCCACCATCTAGAAGGATCAAATTACCCAGGTTGCAATGCAAACACCTACCAATATTCAAGAGCGGAGGAAATAAGCCTTATCCCGCACGTATAAACAATCTATAAGGAAACATCCTTTTATGATCATGTATACATGCCATTGGAGTTTAGAGTTTTCAAAGTGGTTGTTTCTTGCCACCGCCTCCTCCTTCGGGCAGTTGGTTCCGTCGGCCTCCTTGCCGCATCCGGCCAATTCAGGCGGGACCTCGGCCGGTCGGACACACTCCCTCGAACTGTCACGCGTCCTCTGTCGAATGGCTGGACCCGGTGTCCTCCTGAAATATGTGTAGGTTGCTGCTCTCCTCTGCTATCTCTCTCGGCATGATGTTGCTGCTCCTCTAAAGTCTCGTTTTGCCGCTGCTCTCCTGTATGAATTGCTATCTTTTTGATTTCAGAGAAGCTGCAGAACAAAAAGGAAAGAAAAGCCATGTTTTCTATTGTTGTTATTTTGTTTCCCTCAACGATAGTCTGTGGCACTTGGCAATTTTTCATCTAGATGACAATGCAGTTAAATAGCAGTAGAGAATTCTCTCGCTTTTGCGCCTCATTGAAAAAATCGAGCATGGGCATCCTTCAGCGGTGAGAAGCTGTGGGGGTCAAGTACGTCCAACTTGACAGTCCAACTCGATGAGATTCACGTCATCGTCGCTCCATGTTAACTAGCAAGACCACCACGCTTCTCCGCCGGCACTATCAGGTACTCACCCCTGGTCACGTCTCTTGCTTACTGATTCATTTTGCCCCTGTTCAGTTAGAGTTATCTGGTAAGAAGAAAAATGAACACTGAGAAAATTAGGTATTAAGCCAAGTATATAATGTCTTCCGGTGCTTGCTAATGCCTAAACAAAGATCTATTTTAGTTCACTTTAAGATTTAATTTTAGTTCAGTTCATTGTGAGCAGTAGTCCAACTCCTCAACTCCTTGATGTCTCGTTCTCGAGCAGGATGGCGTTGGAGACAACATCCAATGGTCCTCCTCTGCCTCTGCTCGCCCTGCCTTCATCACTAGGGGTGCAAAAACAGGAATTCCCATTCTGAAAAACCTACAAAAAAGCATCAATTTATATTGATAATTGTTCTAGTCCTTATGTTACAATAGTGCAATGACAAAAAACTCATCAGTTCAAAAAGCGTGGACATGCTAATGTTGTAGTGATCTCGCCATTGGTCCTCAAAGTTCAGTACCTATTGCCAAAATCATCCGATGAATAGAGGTAGTGCAGTACTAAGTTAGTGTGGTGAACCGCCGCCACCAAATAATTAGTGGACTGACCAACCAATATTGTTTCTGGGTATTGATATTGTCTCTCGGTTGTCTATGAGTGATGCTACCAAAGAATCTGGTGACACTTAGACCGCAGTCTGCCGCACCACCATGATACTTCTCCGTCGTATCTATAATTTTTGATTGTTCCATGCCAATATTCTTCAGCTTTCATATACTTTTGGCAACTTTTTATACTATTTTTCGGACTAACATATTGATCCAGTGCCCAGTGCCAGTTCCTATTTGTTGCATGTTTTATGATTCGTAGAAAACCCATATCAAACGGAGTCCAAACGGGATAAAAATGGACGAATAATTATTTTGGAATATTTATGATTTTTGGGAAGTAAATCAATGCGAGACGGTGCCCGAGGGGGCCAGGAGATAGGGGGGCGCGCCCTAGGGAGGCAGGCGCGCCCTGGACTCTCCTGCCCCCCCCCCATAAGGCGGTTGAGGCTCTTCTTTTGCTGCAAGAAAGCTAATTTTATGAGAAAAATTTGGGCGAAAGATTCACCCCAATCGGAGTTACGGATCTCCGGATATAAAAGAAACGGTGAAGGGGAAGGATCTGGGAACGCAGAAACAGAGAGATATATCCAATCTCGGAGGGGCTGTCGCCCCTCCCAAGCCATGGGAGCCAAGGACTAGAGGGGAAACCCTTCTCCCATCTAGGGAGAAGGTCAAGGAAGAAGAAGAAGAAGGGGGGCTCTCTCCCCCTTGCTTCCGGTGGCGTCGGAACGCCGCCGGGGGCCACCATCATCACCACGCTCTACACCAACACCTCCATCATCTTCACCAACATCTCCATCACCTTCCCCCTTCTATATTCAGAGGTCCACTCTCCCGGAACCCGATGTACCCTCTACTTGAACATGGTGCTTTATGCTTCATATTATTATCCAATGATGTGTTGCCATCCTATGATGTTTGAGTAGATTTTCGTTGTCCTATTGGTGGTTGATGAATTGCTAAGATTGATTTAATTTGCTTGTGGTTATGTTGTTGTCCTTTGGTGCCCATCATATGAGTGCGCGCATGGATCACACCATAGGGTTAGTTGTATGTTGATAGGACTATGTATTGGAGGGCAAGAGTGACAGAAGCTTCAACCTAGCATAGAAATTGGTGCATACGGGATTGAAGGGGACCAATATATCTTAATGCTATGGTTGGGTTTTACTTTAATGAATGTTAGCAGTTGCGGATGCTTCCTAATAGTTCCAATCATAAATGCATAGAATTCCAAGTCAGGGATGACATGCTAGCAGTGACCTCTCTCACATAAAACTTGCTATCGGTCTAGTAAAGTAGTCAATTGCTTAGGGACAATTCCGCAACTCCTACCACCACTTTTCCACACTCGCTATATTTACTTTATTGTTTATTTATCTAAACAGCCCCTACTTTTTATTTATGTGTTCTTTATGTTGGGGAACGTTGCAGAAAATTAAAATTTTTTTCCTACGGTTTCACCAAGATCCATTTATGAGTTCATCTAAGGAACGAGTCATGGGAGAGAGATTGCATCTACATACCACTTGTAGATTGCGTGCGGAAGCGTTCGAGGGAACGGTGATGATGGAGTCGTACTCGCCGTGATTCAGATCACCAATGACCAAGTGCTGAACGGACAGCACCTCCGCGTTCAACACACGTACGGTACGGACGACGTCTCCTCCTTCTTGATCCAGCAAGGGGAAGGAGAGGTTGAGGAAGAAGGCTCCAGCAGCAGCACGACGGCGTGATGATGGTGGAGAGGCAGTACTCCGACAGGGCTTCGCCAAGCGCACAACGGAGGAGGAGAGGTGTTGGGGAGGGGAGGGGCTGCGCCTTGGATCAGGTGTTCAGCCCTCCCCTCGCACCTCTATTTATAGGGGAAGGGGGAAGGGGGCCAGCCCCCTCTAGATGAGATCTAGAGGGGGGGGGGGGGTGGCGGCCAGGGAGGGGGCTTGCCCCCCAAGCAAAGGGGTGCGCCCCCCTTAGGGTTCCCCCCCAACCCTAGGCGCATGGGCCCAAGGGGGGGGCGCCCAGCCCTCCAGGGGCTGGTTCCCTGCTCCACGCGGCCCATGTGGCCCACCAAGAGGGGTGGCCCCTCCCAGTGGACCCCCGGAACCCCTCCGGTTGCCCCGGTACAATACCGATATGCCCCCGAAACTTTCTGGTGTCCGCATGACAACTTCCCATATATAAATCTTTACCTCCGGACCATTCCGGAACTCCTCGTGACGTCCGGGATCTCATCCGGGACTCTGAACAACATTCGGTAATCACATACAAGTCTTCCTAATAACCCTAGCGTCACCGAACCTTAAGTGTGTAGACCCTACGGGTTCGGGAGACACGCAGACATGACCGAGACGGCTCTCCGGTCAATAAGCAACAGCGGGATCTGGATACCCTTGTTGGCTCCCACATGCTCCTCATTGATGTCATCGGATGAACCACGATGTCGAGGATTCAATCAACCCCGTATGCAATTCCCTTTGTCAGACGGTATGTTACTTGCCCGAGACTCGATCGTGGGTATCCCAATACCTTGTTCAGTCTCGTTACCGGCAAGTCACTTTACTCGTACCGTAATGCATGATCCCGTGACCAGACACTTGGTCACTTTGAGCTCATTATGATGATGCACTACTGAGTGGGCCCAGTGATACCTCTCCGTAATCCGGAGTGACAAATCCCAGTCTCGATCCGTGTCAACCCAACAGACACTTTCGGAGATACCTATAGTGCACCTTTATAGTCACCCAGTTACGTTGTGACGTTTGGTACACCCAAAGCACTTCTATAGTATCCGGGAGTTACACAATCTCATGGTCTAAGGAAGAGATACTTGACATTGGAAAAGCTCTAGCAAAACGAACTACACGATCTTGTGCTATGCTTAGGATTGGGTCTTGTCCATCAGGTCATTCTCCTAATGACGTGATCCCGTTGTCAATGACATCTAATGTCCATAGTCAGGAAACCATGACTATCCGTTGACCAACGAGCTAGTCAACTAGAGGCTTACTAGGGACGTATTGTGGTCTATGTATTCACACGTGTATTACGATTTCTGAATAATACAATTATAGCATGAATAAAATACAATTATCGTGAACAAGGAAATATAATAATAATCCTTTTATTATTGCCTCTAGGGCATATTTCCAACAGTCTCCCACTTGCACTAGAGTCAATAATCTAGTTACATTGTGATGAATCGAACACCCATAGAGTTCTGGTGTTGATCATGTTTTGCTCGCGAGAGAGGTTTAGTCAATGGATCTGCGACATTCAGATCCGTATGTACTTTGCAAATATCTATGTCTCCATTTTGAACATTTTCACGGATGGAGTTGAAGCGACGCTTGATGTGCCTGGTCTTCTTGTGAAACCTGGACTCCTTGGCAAGGGCAATAGCTCCAGTGTTGTCACAGAAGAGTTTGATCGGCCCCGACGCATTGGGTATGACTCCTAGGTCGGTGATGAACTCCTTCACCCAAATTGCTTCATGCGCTGCCTCCAAGGCTGCCATGTACTCCGCTTCACATGTAGATCCCGCCGCGACGCTCTGCTTGCAGCTGCACTAGCTTACTGCTCCAGCATTCAACATATACACGTATCCGGTTTGTGACTTAGAGTCATCCAGATCTGTGTCGAAGCTAGCGTCGACATAACCCTTTACGACGAGCTCTTCGTCACCTCCATAAACGAGAAACATGTCTTTTGTCCTTTTCAGGTACTTCAGGATATTCTTGACCGCTTTCCAGTGTTCCTTGCCGGGATTACTTTGGTACCTTCCTACCAAACTTACGGCAAGGTTTACATCAGGTCTGGTACACAGCATGGCATACATAATAGATCCTATGGCTGAGGCATAGGGGATGACGCTCATCTCTTCCTTATCTTTTGCCGTGGTCGGGCATTGAGCCGAGCTCAATCTCACACCTTGCAGTACAGGCAAGAACCCTTTCTTGGACTGATCCATTTTGAACTTCTTCAAAATCTTATCAAGGTATGTGCTTTGTGAAAGACCTATGAGGCGTCTCGATCTATCCCTATAGATCTTGATGCCTAATATGTAAGCAGCTTCTCCAAGGTCCTTCATTGAAAAACACTTATTCAAGTAGGCCTTAATGCTATCCAAGAATTCTATATCATTTCCCATCAAAAGTATGTCATCTACATATAATATGAGAAATGCTACAGAGCTCCCACTCACTTTCTTGTAAACGCAGGCTTCTCCATAAGTCTGCATAAATCCAAACGCTTTGATCATCTCATCAAAGCGAATGTTCCAACTCCGAGATGCTTGCACCAGCCCATAAATGGATCGCTGGAGCTTGCACACTTTGTTAGCATTCTTAGGATCGACAAAACCCTCCGGCTGCATCATATACAGTTCTTCCTTAAGATGCCTGTTAAGGAATGCCGTTTTGACGTCCATCTGCCATATCTCATAATCATAGTATGCGGCAATTACTAACATGATTCGGACGGACTTAAGCTTCGCTACGAGAGAGAAAGTCTCATCATAGTCAATCCCTTGAACTTGCTGATAACCCTTAGCGACAAGTCGAGCTTTATAGATGGTAATATTACCATCTGCGTCCGTCTTCTTCTTCTTAAAGATCCATTTGTTTTCTATCGCTCGTCGTTCATCGGGCAAGTCTGTCAAAGTCCATATTTTGTTTTCATACATGGATTCTATCTCGGATTTCATGGCTTCAAGCCATTTGTTGGAATCTGGGCCCGCCATTGCTTCTTCATAGTTTGAAGGTTCACCGTTGTCCAATAACATGATTTCCAGGACAGGGTTGCCGTAACACTCTGGTGCGGAACGTGTCCTTGTGGACCTACGAAGTTCAGTAGCAACTTGATCCGAAGTACCTTGATCATCATCATTATTTTCCTCTTCAGTTGGTGTAGGCATCACAGGAACATTTTCCTGAGCTGCACTACTATCCCGTTCAAGAGGTAGTACTTCATCGAGTTCTACTTTCCTCCCACTTACTACTTTTGAGAGAAACTCTTTTTCCAGAAAGGATCCGTTCTTGGCAACAAAGATCTTGCCCTCGGATCTTAAGTAGAAGGTATACCCAATGGTTTCTTTAGGGTATCCTATGAAGACGCATTTTTCCAACTTGGGTTCGAGCTTTTCAGGTTGAAGTTTCTTGACATAAGCATCGCATCCCCAAACTTTTAGAAACGACAGCTTAGGTTTCTTCGCAAACCATAATTCATACGGTGTCGTCTCAACGGATTTAGACGGTGCCCTATTTAAAGTGAATGTAGCTGTCTCTAGAGCGTATCCCCAAAATGATAGCGGTAAATCGGTAAGAGACATCATAGATCGCACCATATCCAATAGAGTGCGATTACGACGTTCGGACACACCGTTACGCTGAGGTGTTCCAAGCGGCGTGAGTTGTGAAACGATTCCACATTTTCTTAAGTGTGTACCAAATTCGTGACTTAAATATTCTCCTCCACGATCCGATCGTAAGAATTTTATCTTTCGGTCACGTTGATTCTCTACTTCATTCTAAAATTCCTTGAACTTTTCAAAGGTCTCAGACTTGTGTTTCATCAAGTAGACATACCCATATCTACTCAAGTCATCAGTGAGAGTGAGAACATAACGATACCCTCCGCGAGCCTCAACACTCATTGGACCGCACACATCGGTATGTATGATTTCCAACAAGTTGGTTGCTCGCTCCATTGTTCCGGAGAACGGGGTCTTGGTCATTTTGCCCATGAGGCATGGTTCGCATGTGTCAAATGATTCATAATCGGGAGACTCTAAAAGTCCATCAGCATGGAGCTTCTTCATGTGCTTGACACCAATGTGACCAAGGCGGCAGTGCCACAAGTATGTGGGACTATCGTTATCAACTTTACATCTTTTGGTATTCACGCTATGAATATGTGTAACATTACGTTCGAGATTCATTAAGAATAAACCATTGACCATCGGGGCATGACCATAAAACATATCTCTCATATAAATATAACAACCATTATTCTCGGATTTAAATGAGTAGCCATCTCGTATTAAACGAGATCCAGATACAATGTTCATGCTCATACTTGGCACTAAATAACAATTATTGAGGTTTAAAACTAATCCCGTAGGTAAATGTAGAGGTAGCGTGCCGACGGCGATCACATCGACCTTGGAACCATTCCCGACGCGCATCGTCACCTCGTCCTTCTCCAGTCTCCGCTTATTCCGCAGCTCCTGCTGTGAGTTGCAAATGTGAGCAACAACATCGGTATCAAATACCCAGGAGTTACTACGAGTACTGGTAAGGTACACATCAATTACATGTATATCAAATATACCTTTAGTGTTGCCGGCCTTCTTGTCCACTAAGTATTTGGGGCAGTTCCGCTTCCAGTGACCCTTCCCCTTGCAATAAAAGCACTCAGTTTCAGGCTTGGGTCCATTCTTTGACTTCTTCCCGGCAACTGGCTTACCGGGCGCGGCAACATCTTTGCCTTCCTTCTTGAAGTTCTTCTTACCCTTGCCCTTCTTGAACTTAGTGGTCTTACTGACCATCAACACTTGATGTTCTTTCTTGATTTCAACCTCTGCTGACTTCAGCATTGAAAATACTTCAGGAATGGTCTTCACCATCCCCTGCATATTGTAGTTCATCACAAAGCTCTTGTAGCTTGGTGGGAGCGACTGAAGGATTCTGTCAATGACCACCTCATCCAGGAGGTTAATTTCTAGCTGGGACAGGCGGTTATGCAACCCAGACATTTTGAGTATATGCTCACTGACAGAACTTTTCCTCCATCTTACAACTATAGAACTTGTCGGAGACTTCATATCTCTCGACCCGGGCATGAGCTTGGAAAACTAGTTTCAGCTCCTCGAACATCTCATATGCTCCGTGTTGCTCAAAACGCTTTTGGAGCCCCGGTTCTAAGCTGTAAAGCATGCCGCACTGAACGAGGGAGTAATCATCAGCGTGAGACTGCCAAGCATTCATAATGTCTTGGTTCTGTGGGACGGGTGCATCACCTAGCAGTCCTTCTAGGACATATTGTTTCCTGGCAGCTATGAGGATGATCCTCAGGTTCCGGACCCAGTCCGTATAGTTGCTGCCATCATCTTTCAGCTTGGTTTTCTCTAGGAACGCGTTGAAGTTCATGTTGACATGAGCGTTGGCCATTTGATCTACAAGACATATTTGCAAAGGTCTTAGACTAAGTTCATCTAATCAAATTATTGAATGAACTCCCACTCAGATTTGACATCCCTATAGTCATCTAAGTGTTACACGATCCGAGTCGACTAGGCCGTGTCCGATCATCACGTGAGACGGACTAGTCATCATCGGTGAACATCTCCATGTTGATCGTATCTTCCATACGACTCGTGTTCGACCTTTCGGTCTTTGTGTTCCGAGGCCATGTCTGTACATGCTAGGCTTGTCAAGTTAACCCTAAGTGTTCTGCATGTGTAAATCTGTCTTACACCCGTTGTATGTGAACGTAAGGATCTATCACACCCGATCATCACGTGGTGCTTCTAAACGACGAACTTTAGCAACGGTGCACAGTTAGGGGGAACACTTTCTTGAAATTATTATAAGGGATCATCTTATTTACTACCGCCATTCTAAGTAAACAAGATGCATAAAACATAATAAACATCACATGCAATTATATAGTAGTGACATGATATGGCCAATATCATATAGCTCCTTTGATCTCCATCTTTGGGGCTCCATGATCATCTTCGTCACCGGCATGACACCATGATCTCCATCATTGTGTCTTCATGAAGTTGTCACGCCAACGACTACTTCTACTTCTATGGCTAATGCGTTTAGCAATAAAGTAAAGTAATTTACATGGCGTTCTTCAATGACACGCAGGTCATACAAAAAATAAAGACAACTCCTATGGCTCTTGCCGGTTGTCATACTCATCGACATGCAAGTCATGATTCCTATTACAAGAACATGATCTCATACATCACAATATATCATTCATCATTCATCACAGCTTCTGGCCATATCACATCACATGACAATTGCTGCAAAAACAAGTTAGACGTCCTCTAATTGTTGTTGCATCTTTTACGTGGCTGCAATTGGGTTCTAGCAAGAACGTTTTCTTACCTACGAATAACCACAACGTGATTTTGTCAACTTCTATTTACCCTTCATAAGGACCCTTTTCATCGAATCTGCTGCAACTAAAGTGGGAGAGACAGACACCCGCCACCCACCTTATGCAACTAGTGCATGTTAGTCGGTGGAACCAGTCTCACGTAAGCGTACGTGTAAGGTTGGTCCGGGCCGCTTCATCCCACAATACTGCTGAAGCAAGATAAGACTAGTAGAGGCAAGCAAGTTGACAAGATCTACGCCCACAACAAAATTGTGTTCTACTCGTGCAATAGAGAACTACGCATAGACCTAGCTCATGATGCCACTGTTGGGGAACATTGCAGAAAATTAAAAAAAAATTCCTACGGTTTCACCAAGATCCATCTATGAGTTCATCTAAGCAACGAGTCATGGGAGAGAGATTGCATCTACATACCACTTGTAGATTGCGTGCGGAAGCGTTCGAGGGAACGGTGATGATGGAGTCGTACTCGCCGTGATTCAGATTGCCGATGACCAAGTGCTGAACGGACAGCACCTCCGCGTTCAACACACGTACGGTACGGACGACGTCTCCTCCTTCTTGATCCATCAAGGGGAAGGAGAGGTTGAGGAAGAAGGCTCCAGCAGCAGCACGACGGCGTGATGATGGTGGAGAGGCAGTACTCCGACAGGGCTTCGCCAAGCGCACAACAGAGGAGGAGAGGTGTTGGGGAGGGGAGGGGCTGCGCCTTGGATCAGGTGTTCAGCCCTCCCCTCGCCCCTCTATTTATAGGGGAAGGGGGAAGGGGGCTGGCCCCCTCTAGATGAGATAAGGGGGGGGGGGGGGGGCGGCCAGGGAGGGGGCTTGCCCCCCAAGCAAAGGGGTGCGCCCCCCTTAGGGTTCCCCCCCAACCCTAGGCGCATGGGCCCAAGGGGGGGGGGGGGCGCCCAGCCCTCCAGGGGCTGGTTCCCTGCCCCACGCGGCCCATGTGGCCCACCAAGAGGGGTGGCCCCTCCCGGTGGACCCCCGGAACCCCTCCGATGGCCTCGGTACAATACCAATATGCCCCCGAAACTTTCCGGTGTCCGCATGACAACTTCCCATATATAAATCTTTACCTCTGGACCATTCCGGAACTCCTCGTGATGTCCGGGATCTCATCCGGGACTCTGAACAACATTCGGTAATCACATACAAGTCTTCCTAATAACCCTAGCGTCACCGAACCTTAAGTGTGTAGACCCTACGGGTTCGGGAGACACGCAGACATGACCGAGACGGCTCTCCGGTCAATAACCAATAGCGGGATCTGGATACCCATGTTGGCTCCCACATGCTCCTCGATGATGTCATCGGATGAACCACGATGTCGAGGATTCAATCAACCCCGTATGCAATTCCCTTTGTCAGACGGTATGTTACTTGCCCGAGACTCGATCGTCGGTATCCCAATACCTCGTTCAGTCTCGTTACCGGCAAGTCACTTTACTCGTACCATAATGCATGATCCCGTGACCAGACACTTGGTCACTTTGAGCTCATTATGATGATGCACTACCGAGTGGGCCCAGTGATACCTCTCCGTAATCCGGAGTGACAAATCCCAGTCTCGATCCGTGTCAACCCAACAGACACTTTCGGAGATACCTGTAGTGCACCTTTATAGTCACCCAGTTACGTTGTGATGTTTGGTACACCCAAAGCACTTCTACGGTATCCGGGAGTTACCCGATCTCATGGTCTAAGGAAGAGATACTTGACATTGGAAAAGCTCTAGCAAAACGAACTACACGATCTTGTGCTATGCTTAGGATTGGGTCTTGTCCATCACGTCATTCTCCTAATGACGTGATCCCGTTGTCAATGACATCTAATGTCCATAGTCAGGAAACCATGACTATCCGTTGACCAACGAGCTAGTCAACTAGAGGCTTACTAGGGATGTATTGTGGTCTATGTATTCACACGTGTATTACGATTTCCGGATAATACAATTATAGCATGAATAAAAGACAATTATCATGAACAAGGAAATATAATAATAATCCTTTTATTATTGCCTCTAGGGCATATTTCCAACACTTTATTATCTTGCAAACCTATCCAACAACACCTACAAAGTACTTCTAGTTTCATACTTGTTCTAGGTAAAGCGAACGTCAAGCGTGCGTAGAGACGTATCAGTGGCTGATAGGACTTGAGAGAGTATTTGTTCTACCTTTAGCTCCTCGTTGGGTTCGACACTCTTACTTATTGAAAGAGGCTACAACTATCCCGTATACTTGCGGGTCATCAAGACCTTTTTCTGGCGCCGTTGCCGGGGAGTCATAGCGTGGGGTGAATATTCTCGTGTGTGCTTGTTTGCTTTATCACTAAGTAATTTTTATTTGCTGTTCTTAGTTGTTTTCTATCTTTAATTATGGGTAGGAAACGCAAAATACAAAAAAAAAATAGTTGTACCTACTACACCAATGGTTGAAGAACCACTCAAAATCTATCACACTCCTAAAGCTTTTTACTTGGATCATCTTCGATCCCTTTGTGCTCGTGCTGAAACCCCAACTAGCTTAGTTGCGGGCAAATCTTTAGATGAGCATACTTGTTATGTGCGCCACCGTATATCTGAAAAAGGGAAACTTTTACTGGATCAAATTCATCATTTGCAATGCTATGCTTGGACTTTATGTGAAATATATGATGTTACTTGTTGTTCTAAAATCCCTAAGAAACACCTTCCCTACCAATGTGAGTTTATTGATAATGGAATCGTATCTTCGTATGCTAAGGGTGTTTATAATTACTATGATGTTCAACAAATTGAAGAATTTGTTGCTTTTAAGGGTTCTTATGAAATTGCTTCTTTGATTGAAAAGTATGATGCCACTCTTTACAAATCTGAAAATTTTGTCATACTTGAATATTGTTATGATAATTATGCTTCTAATGCCTATGTTAAACTATATATTGGGAAATTCTGCGCTGTCCAAGAAGAGACTAATATTTTGAAGGAAGCTATGGAAGTAGAAATTGATGAAACTGTGAGCTCATTGGATGAAAAAAATGATGAGGAGAGCGAAGAACAAAAGGAGGAAGAGCGGATTAGCTACCCGTGCCCACCTTCTAATGAGAGTAACTCTTCAACTCGTACATTGTTTAATTCCCCTTCGTGCTTACCGAAGGATGATTGCTATGATGATTGTTATGATCCCGTAGATTCTCTTGAAATATCCCTTGTTGATGATTCTTGCTATGCTTGTGGCCAAGATGCCAATATGAATTATGCTTATGGAGATGAACTTGCTATAGTTCCTTATGTTAAATATGAAATTGTTGCTATTGCACCCACGCATGATAGTCCTATTATCTTTTTGAATTCTCCCTACTCCACTATATCGGAGAAGTTTGTGCTTATTAAGGATTATATTGATGGGTTGCCTTTTACCATAAAACATGATAATTTTGATAGATATAATATGCATGTGCTTGCTGCTCCTACTTGCAATTATTATGAGAGAGGAACTATATCTCCACCTCTCTATGTTTCTAATATGATAAAATTGCAAGAAACTTTTTATACTATGCATTGGCCTTTACTTTGTGTGCATGAATTGTTCTTTTATGACATGACGATGCACAAGAAGAGGGTTAGACTTCGTTGTTGCATGATATATGTTACTTTGTGCTCACTACTAAATTACAAATTATTGTTAATTAAAATTGGCTTTGATATACCTTGGGATCCGGGTGGATCCATTACTTGAGCACTATATGCCTAGCTTAATGGCTTTAAAGAAAGCGCTGCTAGGGAGACAACCCGGAAGTTTTAGAGAGTCATTTATTTATGTTGAGTGCTTTTATATAGTTTAAAAACAAAAAAATAAAGAGGGGAACCCAAAACTTTGAAAAAAAAGGAAAGCGAAAGTGAGAAAGACAAGCATTGTTGAAGTGGGAGCTATCCTTGAACTTTGTTCATGCTCATGGAAACTTTGTGAATGTTGATTACAGAAACTTTTCATCAAAAATAATTATCCCCTTGTACAATTCCATTGTATTATAAAAATAATGTGCTAAGGTTTGCCTTTAGGATGTTTACAATGCTTGTTGGTTTGTACGGTGCAGGACAGAAACTTTGGCTGTAGTGCGTGATTTTAAATTTTTTGCTGGAACGCCAAATGATTCTGATTCTTTTTGAAATGTCTTGATGTACACATTTTTTTATTTTTCCTAATTTTGGTAGAATTTTTGGGATACCAGAAGTATGGTGAATGTTCAGATTGCTACAGACTGTTGTGTTTTTGACATATTCTGTTTTTGATGCATAGTTTGCTTGTTTTGATGAATATATCAATTTATATCAGTGGATTAAGCCATGGAAAAGCTATATTACAGTAGAAACAATGCAAAAACAAAATATGAATTGGTTTGCTATAGTACTTATAGTGGTGATTTGCTTTATTATACTAACGGATCTTACCGAGTTTTCTGTTGAAGTTTTGTATGGATGAAGTGTTTGATCGAGGATGACTCGATATGAGGAAAAGGAAGAGAGGCAAGAGCTCAAGCTTGGGGATGCCCGAGGCACCCCAAGCAAATATTCAAGGAGACTCAAGTGTCTAAGCTTGGGGATGCCCCGGAAGGCATCCCCTCTTTCTTCAACAAGTATCGGTATGTTTTCGTATTCGTTTTGTTCATGCGATATGTGCAAGTCTTGGAGCGTCTTTTGCATTTAGTTTTCACTTTTATTTTATGCACCATGCTGGTATGAGATAGTACTTGGTTGATTTATAGAATTCTCATTGCACTTCACTTAAATGTTTTGAGTATGTCTTTATAGAATGCTTCATGTGCTTCACTTTTATCATTTGAAGTTTGGATTGCATGTTTCTCTTCACTTAGAAAACCGCCATTTGTAGAATGCTCTTTTGCTTCACTTATAATTGTTAGAGAGTGGGCATATCTTTTGTAGAAAGAATTAAACTCTCTTGCTTCACTTATATCTATTTAGAGAGATGACAGGAATTGGTCATTCACATGGTTAGTCATAAAATCCTACATAAAACTTGTAGATCACTGAATATGATATGTTTGATTCCTTGCAATAGTTTTGCGATATAAAGGTGGTGATATTAGGGTCGTGCTAGTCGAGTAATTGTGAAATTGAGAATTACTTGTGTTGAGGTTTGCAAGTCCCGTAGCATGCACGTATGGTGAACCGTTATGTAACGAAGTTGGAGCATGAGGTGCTCTTTGATTGCTTTCCTTATGAGTGGAGGTCGGGATCGCGCGATGGTTAACTCCTACCAACCCTTCCCCTAGGAGCATGCATAGTAGTACTTTGCTTCGAGGGCAAGTAGACTTTTGCGATAAGTATATGAGTTCTTTATGACTAATGTGAGTCCATGGATTATACGCACTCTTACCTTTCCGCAATTTGCTAGCCTCTACGGTACCGTGCATTGCCCTTTCTCACCTCGAGAGTTGGTGCAAACTTCGCCGGTGCATCCAAACCCCGTGATATGATACGCTCTATCACATATAAGCCTCCTTATATCTTCCTCAAAACAGCCACCATACCTACCTATTATGGCATTTCCATAGCCATTCCGAGATATATTGCCATGCAACTTCCATCATCATCATATTCATGACTTGAACATTCATTGTCATATTGCTTTGCATGATCGTAAGATAGCTAGCATGATGTTTTCATGACTTGTCTGTTTTTTTGATGTCATTGCTATGCTAGATCATTGCACATCCCGGTACACCGCCGGAGGCATTCATATAAGAGTCATATCTTTGTTCTAGATATCGAGTTGTAATATTGAGTTGTAAGTAAATAAAAGTGTGATGATCATCATTATTAAAGCATTGCCCCAGTGAGGAAAGGATGATGGAGACTATGATTCCCCCACAAGTCGGGATGAGACTCCGGACTTTATGAAAAATAAAAGAGGCCAAAGAAGCCCAAATAAAAAAGAGAGGCCAAAGAAGCCCACAAAAAAAAGAGAAAATGAGAGAAAAAGAGAGAAGGGGCAATGTTACTATCCTTTTACCACACTTGTGCTTCAAATAGCACCATGTTCTTCATAGAGAGAGTCTACTATGCTTTCACTTTCATATACTAGTGGGAATTTTCATTATAGAACTTGGCTTGTATATTCTGATGATGGGCTTCCTCAAACGCCCGAGGTCTTCATGAGCAAGCAAGTTGGATGCACACCCACTTAGTTTCCAGTTTGAGCTTTCATACACTTATAGCTCTTAGTGCATCCGTTGCATGGCAATCCCTACTCCTCGCATTGACATCAATTGATGGGCATCTCCATAGCCCGTTGATTAGCCGCGTTGATGTGAGACTTTCTCCCTTTTTGTCTTCTCCACATAAACCTCCACCATCATATACCAATCCACCTATAGTGCTACGTCCATGGCTTGCACTCATGTATTGCGTAAGAGTTGAAAAAGCTGAAGCGCGTTAAAAAGTATGAACCAATTGCTTGGCTGAAACCGGGGTTGTGCATGATGGGAGTATTTTGTGTGATGAAGATGGAGCATAGCCAGACTATATGATTTTGTAGGGATGAGCTTTCTTTGGCTATGTTATTTCGATAAGACATAATTGCTTGGTTGGTATGCTTGAAGTATTATTGTTTTTATGTCAAATGATAGACTATTGCTTTGAATCACTCGTGTCTTAATATTCATGCCATGATTAGACATATGATCAAGATTATGCTAGGTAGCATTCCACATAAAAAATTATCTTTTTTATTATTTACCTACTCGAGGACGAGCAGGAATTAAGCTTGGGGATGCTGATACGTCTCCATCATATCTATAATTTTTGATTGTTCCATGCCAATACTCTTCAATTTTCATATACTTTTGGCAACTTTCTATACTATTTTTGGGACTAACATATTGATCCAGTGCCCAGTGCCAGTTCCTGTTTGTTGCATGTTTTATGTTTCGTAGAAAACCCATATCAAACTAAGTCCAAATGGGATAAAAACGGACGGAGAATTATTTTGGAATATTTATGATTTTTGGGAAGTAAAATCAACGCGAGACGGTGCCCGAGGGGGCCAGGAGATAGGGGGCGCGCCCCAGGGAGGCAGGCGCGCCCTGGACTCTTCTGGCCCCTCGTAAGGCGGTTGACGCTCTTCTTTTGCCGCAAGAACGCTAATTTTATGAGAAAAATCTGGGCGAAAGATTCACCCCAATCGGAGTTACGGATCTCTGGATATAAAAGAAACGGTGAAGTAAGGATCTGGGAACGCAGAAACAGAGAGAGACAGAGAGATAGATCCAACCTCGGAGGGGCTGTCGCCCCTCCCAAGCCATGGGAGCCAAGGACCAGAGGGAAAACCCTTCTCCCATCTAGGGAGAAGGTCAAGGGAGAAGAAGAATAAGGGGTGCTCTCTCCCCCTTGCTTCCGGTGGCGCCGGAACGCCGCCGGGGGCCATCATCATCACTGCGCTCTACACCAACACCTCCATCATCTTCACTAACATCTCCATCACCTTCCCCCATCTATATTCAGCGGTCCACTCTCCCGCAACCCGCTGTACCCTCTACTTGAACATGGTGCTTTATGCTTCATATTATTATCCAATGATGTAGGATGTCTGAGTAGATTTTCATTGTCCTATTGGTGGTTGATGAATTGCTAAGATTGATTTAATTTGCTCATGGTTATGTTGCTGTCCTTTGGTGCCCATCATATGAGCGCGTGCGTGGATCACACAATAGGGTTAGTTGTATGTTGATAGGACTATGTATTGGAGGGCAAGAGTGACAGAAGCTTGAACCTAGCATAGAAATTGATGCATACGGGATTGAAGGGGGACCAATATATCTTAATGCTATGGTTGGATTTTACCTTAATGAACGTTAGTAGTTGCGGATGCTTGTTAATAGTTCCAATCATAAGTGCATTCCAAGTCTGGGATGACATGCTAGGAGTGGCCTCTCCCACATAAAACTTGCTATCGGTCTAGTAAAGTAGTCAATTGCTTAGGGACAATTCTGAAACTCCTACCACCACTTTTCCACACTTGCTATATTTAGTTTATTGTTTATTTATCTAAAAAAACCCTACTTTTTATTTACGTGTTCTTTATTATCTTGCAAACCTATCCAACAACACCTACAAAGTACTTCTAGTTTCATACTTGTTCTAGGCAAAGCAAACGTCAAGCGTGCGTAGAGTCGTATCAGTGGCCGATAGGACTTGAGAGAGTATTTGTTCTACCTTTAGCTCCTCGTTGGGTTCTACACTCTTACTTTTTGAAAGAGGCTACAACTATCCCGTATACTAGAGGGTCATCACACCACCACCATCGTAAAATTGGGTGCAGTCTAGCCTTTTATTCTTATGCTTGTGAGAACTTGTTCTGTTTGCATGGGAGAACATATTCTATTCATGTTCCTCTCAAGCTGTTTGTTGACATGCCTACAAGAACTAAAATAACTAATCCTTTGTGATGTTTCTTTGTTGTCAAATAAAAGCTATTTTTTATGGATATGTGCAATATAAACATTTGCTATGGAGCAGTACACATATTTAAACTCCTCATCCCGGTGAGTGGTCCGGCACCGCTGTGTCCAGTGGTCCAACCCCGCCAGCTGAGGCCGTTCACCATCGCCTCAGTTTGAGTTCGCTGTTGAGAACAAGCATGACCACCTACTGTTCTCGATAGTCGCATTGGCTGCCCTCGGTCGCGAGCTCATCCAACGTGGTTACTGGAAAACGTTCAAGTGGAGTGCGGGGAACAGTCCAACTTGAAATCATGGCCACCATCTTCACCATGCACTGCAGCCGTCCAAGTCGAGCACACACAGAAGTCCAAGGTGATTACATGATCTCCATTCCTTCTCCCCCGGGTGCCCCTCCATTATTTGTTGAAATGCCTATGAGAATTATGACTGCTATTTTTCCATCTTGGCCTAGAGTAGCATGAGACCCTCATATTCCTTGAACATATTCATAGTTTAACCGATTCAGTGCAAGTTTTGATTCTGAAAACTGACATTGTTCATCATGTACTAATCCATTTCAACTATGGATGCGTTTAAAAAAAATTGACGTTCAACATGTACTAAAAATGCCTTTAAAAACAAAGAGTAAATAGCATCAGTGAGTTCTAGTACCTATATTGCAAAAGTTCATTGACAAAAAAATATCGGTACAATATGGTGCTTCAGTTAGAAGATCACTGGTGCCATTTGCTTCATAGTTTCTATGTTGTTTCAACTTTTATTTTAACCTTTTCGTCTATAAATTCTGCATCTTTTTTTGTTTACAGATTACAGACTATATACATATACTTTTAATGGGACCAGAGTATTACTTCCAGGCAAGTTCAAAATAAAACCCGCCCCTCCTCATTCTGTGAATGTGTGTGTCTGTGTGTGTGTGTCATGGCATCTTGTCTATGTGTTGCATCATGTAGGATCCAAAAAGTGAAAAGATCCCTGCAGATCTCTGCAGTCTCTCAATTTTATTTCATTTTGATTCGTCCAGGAAGCAGGACAAGCACCACAAAAGGGCTCTCCCTCTGATACGTCTCCAACATATATAATTTTTTGATTTTTCCATGCTATTATATTATCTGTTTGGGATGTTTAATATGCATTTATATGCTATTTTATATTATTTTTGGGACTAACCTATTAACTAAGGGCCCAGTGCCAATTTCTATTTTTTTGCCTGTTTTAGAGTTTCGCAGAAAAGGAATACCAAACAGAGTCCAAACGGAATGAAACTTTCGCGATGATCTTTCTTGGACCAGAAGCAAACCAGGAGACTTGGAGATGAAGTCGGATACGCAATGAGGCAACCACAAGGGTGTAGGGTGCCCCCCCTGCCTCGTGGGCCCCTCGGAGCTCTCCTGACCTAGTTCCTTTGCCTATATATTCTCTTATACCCCCAAAACATTAGGGGGAGCCATGAAAACACTTTTCCACCGCCGCAACCTTCTATACCCGTGTGATACCATCTAGGGGCCTTTTTCGGCGTCCTGTCAGAGGGGGATTCGATCATGGAGGGCTTCTACATCAGCACCATTACCCTTCCGATGAAGCGTGAGTAGTTTACCACAGACCTACGAGTCCATAGCTAGTAGCTAGATGGCTTCTTCTCTCTCTCTCTCTCTCTTTGATTCTAGATACCATGTTCTCCTTGATGTTCTTGGAGATCTATTCGATGTAATACTCTTTTGTGGTGTGTTTGCTGAGATCCGATGAATTGTGGATTTATGATCAGATTATCTATGAATATTATTTGAGTCTTCTTTGAATTCCTATATGCATGATTTGATATCTTTGCAAGTCTCTTCAAATTATTGGTTTAGTTTGGCCTATTAGATTGGTTTCTCGTGCAATGGGAGAAGTGCTTAGCTTTGGGTTCAATCTTGCGGTGTCCTTTCCCAGTGACAGTAGGGGCAGCAAGGCATGTATTGTATTGTTGCCATCGAGGATACAAAGATGGGGTTTTCATCACATTGCTTGAGTTAATTCCTCTACATCATGTCATCTTAATTAATGCGTTACTCTGTTCTTTATGAACTTAATACTCTAGATGCATGTTGGATAGCGGTCGATGTGTGGAGTAATAGTAGTAGATGCAGAATCGATTCGGTCTACTTGACACGGATGTGATGCCTATGTTCATGATCATTTCCTTAGATATCGTCATAGTTATGTGCTCTTCTATCAATTGCTCGGTAGTAATTTGTTCACCCACCATATTATTTGCTATCTTGAGAGAAGCCACTAGTGAAACCTATGGCCCCCGGGTCTCTTTTCCATTATATTGAATCTCTTTTACATCATACTAGTTTCCGATCTACTATTTTGCAATCTTTATTTTCCAATCTATAAACCAAAAATACCAAAAATATTTACTTTATAATTTATCTATCTCTATCAGATCTCACTTTTGCAAATAACCATGAAGGGATTGACAACCCCTTACCGCGTTGGGTGCAAGTTTGTTGATTGTTTGTGCAGGTATTCAGTGACTTGTGCATTATCTCCTACTGGATTGATACCTTGGTTCTCAAACTGAGGGAAATACTTACTCTACTTTGCTGCATCACCCTTTCCTCTTCAAGGAAAAAACCAACGCAAGCTCAAGAGGTAGCACCCTCCCTTGGCTCCTTGCAGACCAGGCCGGGCGCTGGGCCAACCACTTCGTCTGTCTACCTCCTTCCCCGGTGAGCCCATGCTCTTCTGCTCTTGACGCTTGAGCTGCCTGCAATTCTTTTCTCTATTCGAAAATTCCCAAAGCATCAGTACTTTGTATCAGGATACACCATGTTATTTCAACAAATTTCCATTATGCTTGTATGTCCAAAATATGTACATTTACTACTTTTGATTTGTTGTAGTGCAGAGAAGTTACCCTATTGCGGGCTGACCTGGAGGCGGATCCTCCATGTCGACACAATTGCAGGATCAACGTGCTACTGGCCACACAAGCTTCCTCAAGGAGCTCGTGCCCAACGATACTGAAAGGAAAAACTGCTCCAATTTTGAACTTCTTATTCAGTCATGCTATTACTGAGTGAAAAATGGAGTGAAAGTGTATTGCAATTGATCTCTCTTAGACCTTGTCAATCCTCTATTTATCCTTTGTTTGCTTGTCTTTTGGTCTGTAATTCAAGAACTTTGACCTTCATAATTCGGTTTTTGGTTAATTTGTTATGCCCAATACAAACCATTAAATCTGAAGAGGCTTCTAATAGCAAGAAAATGTGTAGCGGGTGTGGTGTATATGTCGTTCATGTATGAAAATTTGCAGTCGGTGTTGTGTATATGTTATTCATCTACATGTATTATATCTGTGAAAAAATTGATGTATATGATGAGATGATTGCTACTTCTTCAAAGAAGGTATAGTACATGACAGCTTGATGTGCATACAAGAATAAAAAAATGGTTTGAATCAAAAATATTGATCTGTACAAATTAAAAACAATGATCAGTTTGAAAAATAAAATATGGTTACTTTTCGTATTCTGTGATGTTGACGTCCAAGTTCTGCAACTGATCCGTCCAAATGGGACAAGGAGGTCAGTTCAGCAGGTGCATCTCAAGTGACATGTAAGTGCGCCGCCCACCCGTCCCCATGCCTCTCCACCACACGTTGTGCTGTGCTGCCTTGCCATCAACCATCGTTGTCGCTCAGCCATGCAGTGCTTCCACGATCACCACGCGCATCTTCCTTCTATCGTTGCCCGCTCCCTTCTCTCCTGCATATTGGCATTGTAAAAACACAACAAATTCACAATTAAAAAAGTTGTAAGTTCAACACGACGTCCCAGATAAGTTTGCAAAAAGCTCAAACAAAAAGAAACCCAATGAAAATTCAAATGGTAAAAGTTCAAGTCGCAAAACAAGAGAAGTCCAAAACATCTTGCAAGAAAATTAAGTTAAAAAAACAAACACACAATTTATTTTCCTTTTGAAAATAATATCATTCAGTTCAACGATATAAACCATGCAAGTTCGGGGACTATGATACCCAAAAAACAGAGAGAGGTCTACTATGTGAAAACATGCTCAAAACAAACCCATACGAACATCAGTGCAAGTACTCTTTTCTCGGAACCGTTCAAAATTACTCTATTAAAAATAACTCAGTACAAATACACATACATAAGTACGAGTACTCTGTTTTTCAGACAGAAAAACAGCAGGATCCGTCTTGTTGTATTCAAAATTACTCTCAAACGGTTGTGAATTTGAGAAAACATTCAACATGACTAAGTTTGCATTTTCGATAGCTTTTCAATGATATATTATTTTCCCCATTTTGACAAACTTTGAAAAAAATTGTGTTCAAAATCAAATTTGACAATATTCGAATTCATTTTTAAACCGTAAGAAATTAAAAAACATTTCAGTATGAAAAAGTTAGCCATTTTCCATAGCTTTCCAACACCGTGTCATTTGTGTCAATCCAACAAACCGTTTGCAAAAAAAGCGAAAATACGTTTTGCTCAGAATTTGATCGTTTTTCAAGTTACTTTTGAATTGTACAGAATTTGAAAAAATAATAGATATATGGAAGATGCAGACTTTTACCAGCTTTCCAACACCATCTTATTTTCTCAATTCCGATAAGCCGTTTGAAAATTGAGTCCAAAATATGATTCTCTTTTTCAGTTTTGAAAAAATTGGTTTTTTCAAAACTATTCTTAAACCATATTTTTTTTTGCAAAAACAAATTATATGAGTGTAATGTAGATGTCAAGAGCTTTCCAATGATATATTACACACCCCGTTTCGACAAAAAAAATTAAAAAAAATTTGAACTAAAGAAGACGATTTTCAAGGAAAAAATGAAAGCATCAGTTCAACCGCTCGAATTCATCAGTACAACTGCCTGAAACCGTCAGTTCAAGTAGGGTAACAGAATAACGCGAAACAGAATAGCCGAGATGTATCACTATTTTGATCCTGGGATTAGAATAACTAATTGGATCACAATCAGCCTGTATAGGGCATGAGGATCAGAGAAACCGAATGGCCTATGCCACCACCCGACCGGCCCATTTCCTAGCCCACGCACTTCCAGCCTGCTCCCTGGAATTATCTCCCAACAAGCGCTGGTGCAGCTCGCCGTACCTCCCCCGGCCATCTCTGCCTGGATCCCGCCCCCACCCCCACCTCCTCCCAGCTCACACGGGCGGAGCTCGCCGTGCCCACCCCCTCCGCCTCCTACCGGCTTCCACCGCAGCCATCCAACCGGCGCGGCCGCCGCCACCGTCCAACCTAAGCGGTAACAACTGCCATCTGCGACTGAGCCCAACGCGCCACCATCGGCCCGTAGTACGTCATGCACCACCATCTTCCATGTGCCATGCACGGCCCCGACACCGCACTACCACCTCACTGTTGATCCGGTCAAGGACAGTCCGATCTAGCCCACCGCCAGCCCCCGGCGAGATCTCCGGCCACCATGTTTGTGAGGGCCCTTCCCTGGCCCTAGACGACCACGCGACAGCCATCCGCTCAGTCGAAGGCAGCGCCGCCTCCGCCACCCGCGTGCCGTCACGGCCACATCCTCCAGCCCACACTGTTTCATCGCAGGCCACTGTCTCCAGTTGCAGCCGTTCGCCACTGTTGCGCGAGGTGAGTGAGATTCCATCCCGTTCCCTCCTACATCCCCAGAGCACAACTCCAACGAGCTTGTCGACTGGTCAGTCCTGCTGTCGCTGATGCTCCTGTTGTTCACCATCATGTGGCAGTAGAGCATCCATGTCAGGTCGTAGATTACTCATAGTAGTTCAAATAAAATGGCAGCGATAGCATGGCCGCCGGTGGCTAGAATGCATGGTGAAAATTGGAACCGGGTGTAAGAGAGATTTGGGAGCACACATTTTGTGTTTGTTGGGGAGTCTAGGTGAATCGACATGGTTTACTTTGTGAAAGTCTGAATGTCGTGTTTGGATGAGGTCTACAGTTCAAGTTGCTAGCTAGCTCAAGATCCGTGAGCCATCTTGCTTATTTTTATCTGTCTGAAGTGATTCTGAACTTGTGAAACTAGTGATGACATATCTATCTTGCTAAAATGCATTTTAGTTCTAATATCTTGTTTCTGCTCATTTGCTCTAGTAATTAAGTTCCGGTAATGATTTGCATTATAAAAATATTGTTCCACAGTTACAAGATGGAGAGATGAGTTTTTATGATTTTAGTCCAAAACTAAAAATGTCATTGCTTCTTGAAAGCATGTTGTCTTTCTGTATGAGCTCTTGTAGTTTATTATGGATTATGTACTAGTTGAACAATGGTCGCATTTTTAACATTCAGAAAAAGATATGGTTAAAAAACGAGATGATGAACCTTTTTCTAACACACATGTTGATGATGCGCAGAAATAAAAGGAGATGGAAGCTACACTCCTATAGGCCACCAACCTGAAGCTGATGAGGTATCGAGAAGAAATAAGTATCGTTGAACCAACCCTTGGGGTATTGTTGGCAATTTTGTTACAGAACAAACATGTATAGAGATGTTAGACCTGTTACATTTGTCCATGTTGCTTTAATTTGGTAGCCTGCTGCATTTGTCCTCCTGATTAAATCTAAGATAGGAAGGGTGTACATTTTTCTTTGCAACTTGTGGGAGTGATTGGGTGTTCACAGACTAAAACCAACCAAGTTTATAGGGTAAAAACCGTTGGCTCAGGTGTCAGTGAAAACCAACTGCTCGGTCTGATGAAGCCTGGTCTAAAATTGAAGATACAGTGTTTATGCCTCGAGAAAAAAGAGTGAAAATATTTTTTTCTTGTTTGATTGTTTTTGTATTGGCTTATGAAAAACTTGACTTGATGTCCATCGAGAAAATTTTGAGAAGTCCAAATTATAAAAAAATGAAGTTCAAATTGTAAAAAACATGTATTTCCCTGTTTCTAAAAAATGAAACAAAGAAGTTCGAATTAAAAAATATATAAAAAGACAGTTTGATTTTATAAAAAATAGGATTATCCCATTTCAAACAACAAAACCAACAAATTGAATTTTGCCCATTTCTAAAAAAAGAGTAAGAAGATCAAATTAAAAAAAAGAAAAGGGTTCAATGTTTCCACAAAAAATGTAATTTGCCTTTTTTACGAAAAAACATACAAGTTCAAATTAAAAATAATATACCGGTTCGATGTTATTACGGACCTAGGATTTTTTGTACATCTTCAATTTAAAATAACATAGAAGTTCGAAGTATATAAAAAACTTAGATTTCTTGCAAGAAGTTCACGTGCACCTCCGTGCATAGTTCAGAATTTATATTGCGGGACGTCCGACCTCCAATTACATGTTTTAAAATGGCAAAAAATGACGCCCGACCTTCAATTGTGTATAGTTCGACATATATACACAAAAATATGACAAAAGTTCATAGTGAAAACAATGAGAAGTTCAAGTACTGCAAGGAATGCATTTCAGGTGAGAATAAAATGATAGAAAAATAAAAACTTAAAAGGTTTGTTAAAAGAAGTTCAAGTGCTCTGTCCGGGGAAGTTCAAAAATTATTGCGAGAGAGGTTCACCTTGTATTTCCATGTTCAAAAACACAAAAAGAATTTTTTTTTGCGTTTTAAAATAATTCTCTCAATCTAGAAAGAAGTTCAGGGGCTGTTTGGTTCCTAGCCACACCTTGCCACACTTTGCCACACCTAACCTTAGGCAAGTATGCCCAAGTTAGGTAGGTGTTTGGTTCTAGCCACACCAAAGGCAAGGATTTTTTTGTGAGCAGTGAGCCCACATGTCATAGACACAAAAAGTGTGGCAAGATTCCCTTAGGCAAGCCAAAGTGTGGCTAACAATTTGAGGAACTCAACTAAGGCAAGTGTGGCAAGTGTGGCAAAAATCATGTGGCAATATATGGCAAACATAGTCACAATCCAAACAGCCCCTCAGTTATTATTTGGAAGCAATTTAATTTCAAAAAGAAAAAATTCAAATGATAAAATGGAAAAAGTTCATGTACTACATGGTATGTGTTTAATATGAGAAAAATGAATTAAAAGGCAATGTCCAATTTTGTTGTTGTTATAAGTTCAAGTCCTCGGTCGGAGAAAGTTAAAAAATTTATTATGAGAGAGGTTTGTACAAAAAGAATATCATTTGTGTAACACTAACAAATGGATGAGAAAATTATAAACGAAAAATACGTCATAGAAGTTCAACGTGAAAACAACAGAAAGTTCAACTACTACACTGAATGAATTTGAGATGAAAATCTTTTAAAACCATTGCGAGTATGGAAAAATGATCAACACGGAAAAGTTGTGTGTTTACAACGTCTTTCATTTGGTATATCACTTGCTCAATTCCGTGAGTGGATGGAGAGCTACGAGCCAAAAAAGCATGTTAAATACAGAGTGAAGTTCAAGTAGACATGCTGAGAAGTTCAAGTTCTTCATGCGGTGCATTTTCGAAGAATCTGTTTTGTGATAAAGGTAGAATGCATGATCTCGCTCTTTTCAAAATGACTTGAAAATGGCTAGGAATTAGAGAAAACCATCAACATGAAAAAGTTTTGCATTTTCCGTAGCTTTTCAATGATATATTATCTGCCCCATTCCAATAAAGTTTGTAGAAATTAAGACCAAAAAATGTTTTTAGCCATTTTCAAAATTGACTTAAAACCGTCAGGAATTGGGAGAAATAATATACACCAAAAAGTTTCACATTTCCTCAAGCTTTCCATCACCATAACATTTGCTGCATTCGGATGTGCGGTTAAAAAATTTGCTCGAAAATACGAACTCGGTGGAACTTGTACCATTTTCTAAATTACTGTTAAACCTTTCAAAATTAGAATTTTTTTTCAACATGAACAAGTAGTGCATTTTCATAAGCTTTCCAAAGCCATACCATTTGCCTCAAACGGATTAGCCATTTTCAAGTGGCGCCAAAAATACAAGCCCGACTGTTTCAGTTTGTGAAATTTGACTATTTTCAAAATTACTCTTTAACCATACGGAATTTGAGAAAACTTTCACCATGCGGAAGGAGCGGTTTTGCAGCAGCTTTCCAACACCATATCATTTGCGTCATTCCAATAAACCATTTAGAAATGACCTCGACAATATGATTCATGTTTTTGTGTGTGAAGAAAAATGCTTTTCAAAACTGCTATTAAACCGCTTTCATTTTGCCAAAAATTCAACTTGGGTCATGACACTCGTGTCCATAGCTTTCGAATGGTATATTGCAAGCCCCATTTGGACAATGTTTGTGGTAGTTCAATCAAGCACTAGGGGAAGTTCAGGACGAACAACTCAGGCAGTAAAATTGAAACCGACGCAAGTTCATCACATTCCCGAGAGCAAATCCGCCAATGAGCGATTTTATTTAAAACGGGCATTTAGTTGCTAAAAACAGTTTCCAGATTATACTTATATCACATAGAACACGACTGACCAGAATATAGGGTCGTGCTATTCGTCACCCTGGATGAGGAATAGTTATTCTTCACCCCCACTCTATTTTGACATCAATCCATCGTATTTTTACGTTTCGTAAATTTTGTCTTATTTCATACATAAAAAGAGAACGTAATAAAATATGTACTCACCGCAAATAATACTTTATGTTACATAAAATTACGAATGTAAAAACATAGTGTAAAACATACATAAAATGTGATTTTTTTGGACTTATAACATATATTTTTGTTTTTTATACCAAATTTTACACATTGAATCAATATGCATGTAACTATTTATATTCTGTAGGGGATATGACTATTAGGTATGACCCGCACAAGAGGGGCCGGGTTATACCTATGGTGGTTCATCAATACGAAGCCCATGCGGATATTCAAGATGACGGTTCACGAAGCAAGGGCCTAAGGCCCAAAGGGCGACTTAAGACCCATAGGGGTAAACCGCGATATGTATATGACTTATATTGTAAGGCAAGTATATTTAGTCACCGAGCCGGACACGTTGTCTATGAGTCGACCGGGACTCTGTGAGCCGCTGGGCTTCAGCCAATGTATATAAAGGGACGACCCGGCGGCGGTTCAGGGCAAGAAACAAGAGATCGAAAGCTAGGTCAAGCGTATTCGCTCCCTGGTAATCGAGACATAAGCAATACCACCTCAAACTGGATTAGGCCTTTACCTTTACCAGGGCCGAACCAGTATAAACTCCTGTGTCCTTTGTCTCGTTTAACCCCTTTAATCTAACCTGGTTGTGATGGCCCCACGACTAAGTCCTCTCACTAGGACATCTGCCGTGACTATTCCACGACAGTTGGTGCCCACCGTGGGGCCAGCGCATAGTGGTTTCGAGTTCTTAAAGGGCAGCTTCACAGGGATCAAGGGATACGTTGTGGGCCGGATGACCAACAGTTGTCGCGGCAAGCTCTACATCGACGATGCAGGCTGGGGCCCCGAAGCCGGCTCAATTGAGTACGGGTACCGGGTCCCCGTCGGCGGAATTCACGTCTTCATCAGCAAGATCGGCGAGCCAGACCCTGAGCTGGACATCTGCACCGACATCATCGAGACGACTCAGTGTGCACGACCCGCCCGAGTTCAGCCCGCCATGAAACGTGCCTTCGTGGGATAATCCATGGGGAGGAATTTGAGGACAGATCCATGTCTGATGGTGAGATGACCATCTATTCTGATGGTGAGTCGTCCACGGGCGAGACTACTTCATTGTATCAACTGCAAGACGGCAGGCTTGGGGGCTGTTCTGATGGCGACAGTATTCCAGACCCCTATGAGCCACCGAACAGGGTCGCAATCTTCATGGCCGGTACACAGCCTGGGAAAAATTATTCGGCTGCGGCAGCAATGGTCTCCGAGTCAGCAACGGTGATGGAAGCCAGGGCATGAGGCCCTGTGCGTCTGCCGGCTCAGGTTTTGACGGATTTGCTGGACAAACTGACAACCTTGTTAACAACAAAGGTTAGCCCAACGAATCAAGCTCAGCATAACGCGGAAATTGCAAAATTGTGTGACGAGGTAGCGCAAGCCAAGGAAGACCTGGCGGCGGAGGACGCTAGGATGACAATGGAGCGAGTTGTTTTGGATGCTCAGGCACAACGGATCCAGGCTAGTTCCTTTCGGCTCTCGTTGGATCAGAACGCTTCAAATGAAATCATGAGAAGGAGGCACCAGAGTCGTCTGCCGCCGGTTTACGAGGTGAGGTATCTCTTTTGCACACCTGGAGCAGGGACCAGTAACCAACTAGAGATATACCGGGTTAAAGCGCCCGGGGCTGGAGCGCCGGCTCAAACGTGCATGACAGAGCCACCTAGTCTGAATAATACACCGCCTCAATATTTGCCGACACCATCGGGTCATTTTTCCAAGCCTTTGGATAATATGATCGCTGCGGCGACACAATTGGCGGCTCTCCCAGTTGAAGGCGATTCTCCAGCGGCGGTTGAGACACGGAGGGCTAAAGAACTTCTTCAAACAACATTGGTATAGCAGGAGGCATATTCTTACAGTCGAGAGAGGCTTCATTCGACCCCTCGCCCAAGCCGGAGTTATAGCAGACACATGGACTCACCCTCTGTTTCAAGGAACGACCAGTGCCGTAACTAGTCGCGTGGGCATGACCCGGCGCGTGATGGTGCTCATGGTTTGGTCGATCAGGACAGGGTACGTCGGGAAGCTGAGCAGGCGGCTCATCAACATCTTCTGGTTTATCCGATGGCTTCGGTGGAGGCAGGTGTGACGTCTAAAACCATGGGTATACCATGTTTAGTACCGGCTCTGCGTAATGAGCGTCTGCCCAAGGATTTCAAAGGACCTCGTAAGGTGCTTAACTACACAGCCGACTTACCCCCTGAGGCGTGAATTGAATGTTATGAGATGGCCATGGAACTGTTGGAGGTCAGTGATGTTGCGTGTGCCAAATACTTCACCATGATGCTGGATGGGACGACCCGTACTTGGTTAAAAGGGCTGCCCGCCAATTCCATCGGGTCATGGGATGAGCTAAAAGCCCGGTTTATCCAGAACTTTAAAGATACATGCAAACAACCCATGTCGATTGTGGATTTGGATGCTTGCACCTAGGCAGAGGGCGAGTCAACGACCCATTGGGTGCGCCGAGTCAAGGCTATCCTACACTCATTTGATAATATCAATGTCGGCTCTGCAGTCCTAATGTTAGAGAAGAACTGCCATTTTCCCCCCTTAAGCAGAAGCAAGGGCGGATGAAGCGCGATTGCAATAATATGGGGGAGCTGATGGCGGCTCTAATTAAATATACCGACTCTGATAGTACCAAGGACCCCGAGTTTGATGATGAAAAGCCGGGAAAGGGAAAAAAGAGTGGCAACACCAAGGGTTAGCAGCATAACCCGGCAAGTCAGGGGGGCAACGGTAAGTGCAAGGCTGATAGTAATTCATATTTTGTGGCCAATACTAATACGCAGAATAATGGTCAGTGTCGTAAGGGGAAGCCACCTCCTCGTACAGGTGGATCAGGTCTCAATCTTGAGCAGTTGCTGAATCAGCCCTGCCCAAAGCATGGCACGAAGGAAAGGCCGTCCAGTCACCTTTCGAAAGATTGTCAAATTATGAGGGAGTTCAAAAATTCTGATTTTTTCCAGAACAATCATGGGCCGGGTGGCGACTCAGGTTTTGGTGGTGGCGGTTCTCATGGCCCGGGTTACAGTGGTGGAGGTTCTAGTTCCAGCTTCCAGGGTCACCAAAACCATCAAGGTAATCAGGGTGGTTACAATCAACAATCCGGTCAGGGGGGTCAGCAGCAGCAGCAGTCTGGATATCAAAGTCATCCGAAGCAGTTGAATAGTGGGCAGTATCACGTCTTCACCACAAGTTTATGCAAGCGGGACCAGAAGCTCCATAAAAGGGCTGTGAACACTATTGAGCCGGCAGTTCCCCATTACTTGCGATGGTCTGAGCAACCTATTATGTGGAGTCGAGAAGATCACCCGCCCCGGGTTGATAATCCAGGTCATTTGGCTTTGGTGGTGGCGCTGAGGGAGTCCTGGACTATGGGGTCCTTGGACAGCCGGACTATATACTTTGGCCGGACTGATGGGCTATGAAGACACAAGATAGAAGACTTCGTCTTGTGTCCGGATGGGACTCTCCTTGGTGTGGAAGGCAAGCTTGGCGATTCAGATATGTAGATTCCTTTTTCTGTAACCGACTTTGTACAACCCTAGTCCCCCCGGTGTCTATATAAACCGGAGGGTTTGGACTTCCAGGGTTAAGCCACAACCATCATAACCTCATAGGCTAGACTTGTAGGGTTTAGCCATTACGATCTTGTGGTAGATCAACTCTTGTAATACTCATATTCATCAAGATCAATCAAGCAGGAAGTAGGGTATTACCCCATAGAGAGGGCCTGAACCTGGGTAAACATTGTGTCCCCCGCCTCCTATTACCATTAGCCTTAGACGCACAGTTCGGGACCCCCTACCCGAGATCCGCCGGTTTTGACACCGACATTGGTGCTTTCATTGAGAGTTCTGTTGTGTCGTTGAAGATAGGTTTGATGGCTCCATCAATCATCTACAACAATACAGTCCAGGGGAGATTTTCCTCCCCGGACAGATCTTCGTATTCGGCGGCTTCGCAATGCGGGCCAACTCGCTTGGCCATCTAGAGCAGATCGATAGCTATGCCCTTGGCCATCAGGTCAGATTTGGAAGCCTGAATTTTGTGGCCGATATCCACGGAGACTTGATCTTCAATGGTTTCGAGCCCATGACAGCTGTCCTCGGCCACCACGATGAACATGACCTAGATCTGTCATCTGGCCACGCACATGAGATAGCGCCTGTGACCGCCCTGGCCCTAGAGCCGGAGCGAACTGCACCATCCGAAAGCGGGAAGCTCAACCCCGTCGTGGAGGCCGCAGACTCAGCGGCGCTCGAGCCGCGCACAGACCCAACATCAAGTTGGGCTTGTGTCACCGGAACCTCAGACTCGTCTCCGGCTATGGGATCCGGACCGCGTGCATCCGCGTCCATCGAACCTGATTGGGCACCGGTCCTGGAGTTCAGCTCCACGGACATCTTCCAGCACTTGCCTTTTGGCGAGGTGTTAAATTCATTGAAATCCCTCTCCCTGTCAGGGGATTCTCGGCTGAACTATGTCTGGTTTGAATGGGAAGCGGACGACGAAGAACTTCGTTTCCCACCTACCACCCACTTTGTAGCCACTATCGATGACTTAACCGACATGCTTGATTACGACTCCGAAGACATCAACGGTATGGACGACGATAACGGAGAGGAGCAAGAACAACTGCCTATAGGGTGTTGGATAGCCACCTCCTCGTACGATATATACATGGTGGATACACCTAAAGAAAATAGCGGCGACGATGAAAATCCAGTCGAGGATAAACCACCTGAGATACAGCCGAAGCGCCGATGTCAGCGGCGCCGCTCTAAGCCACGCCATAGTAAAAACAACAATACCATCACAGAAGAGGACAACACTCCAGACGGTGCCGAAAACAATGAAGACCCCGTTGAGCCAACCTCCGAATAGGAGGAACGGGATGATGGGCGAGTCAGCCCTGGCGAACAGGCCATGAACGAAGACTCGGAGGATAGCAACTACCTCCCACACTCCGAGGATGAGGTTAGCCTCGGTGACGAAGATTTCATCGTGCCTGAAGAGCCCACCGAACAAGAACGCTTTAAGCGTCAGCTAATTTCCACTGCAAGAAGCCTAAAAAAGAAGCAGCAGCAGCTTCAAGCTGATCAAGATCTGCTCAATGAAAGATGGATGTCCTGGTAGCCGAGGAATATGGCCTCGAGCACCCAACCAAAAGCTACCCAAAGCGCAAACTGTTACCACAGTTCGATGACGAGGCGCTGGAGCCTGTCCTACCAAGGTACAATACGGCTGACCGAGCACCACGTGGCCGGGACAAAGCGGCACTTCAAGCTGAACACCAGCCCGCGCTGCCTCACTGAACAAACAGAAATACAACAGCTCAGGGATATACACATGACCTGTGTCACGACTTGGAAAAGAGAGCAGGTCAGACAAGATCAATCTATGGATCACGGGGGCGCGCCTTGACGTGCGATGATGGCCATCTGGCTGAACGTGACAAACATAATCGCGTTCGGGCTGAAAACCGCAGACGAGCTCCATCCGAGCTACATCACGACTTGGCCCGATATAGAGGCGCCACACACCCCCTTTGCTTCACTGACGAAGTAATGGGACATGATTTCCCAGAAGGGTTTAAACCCGTAAACATCGAATCATATGATGGCACAACAGACCCCGCGGTGTGGATTGAGGATTTTCTTCTCCACATTCATATGGCCCGCGGCGATGATCTTCACACCATCAAATAGCTCCCGCTCAAACTCAAGGGACCAGCTAGATACTGGTTAAACTGTCTACCCGAAAACTCCATTGGCAGCTGGGAGGAATTGGAGGGCGCCTTCCTTGACAACTTCCAAGGCACATATGTCCGACCTCCGGATGCTGATGACCTAAGTCATATAATCCAACAGCTCGAAGAGTCAGCCAGGAAATTCTGGACTCGGTTCCTAACTAAAAAGAACCAGATCGTCGATTGTTCGGACGCTGAAGCCCTAGCGGCCCTTAAACACAACATCCATAACGAATGGCTGGCCATACACCTCGGCCAGGAAAAACTGAAGTCCATGTCAGCCCTTACGACACTCATGACCCGCTTCTATGCGGGCGAAGATAGCTGGCTAGCCCGCAGCAACAACAACACAAGCGAACCTAGCACCTCTGAAGCTAGGAAAAACAACGACAAGGCCCGACGCAATAGACATAAGCGTCAAAACAACAGTGACAATACCGAAGACACGGTGGTCAACGCCGGATTCAGTGGCTCTAAGTCCGGTCAGCGGAAGAAGCCATTCAAGAGAAATAATCCGGGTCCGTACAGTCTGGACCGCACACTAGACTGACCATGCCAAATGCATGGCACTCCTGATAAACCAGCTAATCATACCAATAGGGAATGTTGGGTCTTCAAACAGGCCAGAAGTCAAATGCCGAGAATAAGGAGAAAGGGTCGCAAAGCGATGACGATGACGAGGAACCCCGACCACCAAACACAGGGGGACAGAAGAACCCCCCCCCCCCCCCCAAATCAAAACCGTGAACATGATATACGCCACCCATATCCCCAAGAAGGAGCGCAAGCATGCACTCAGGAACGTCTATGCGATGGAGCCAGTCGCCCCAAAGTTCAACCCATGGTCCTCCTGTCCGATCACCTTCAATCGGAGGGACCACCCGACCAGTATCCGTCATGGCGGTTCAGCCGCACTAGTCCTTGACCCAATTATTGATGGATTCCATCTCACGCGAGTCCTCATGGATGGTGGGAGCATCCTGAACCTGCTCTATCAGGATATAGTGTGCAAAATGGGTATCGACCCCTCAAGGATCAAGCCCACAAAAACCACCTTTAAAGGTGTCATACCAGGTGTAGAGGCCTGCTGTACGGGCTCAATCACACTGGAAGTGGTCTTCAGATCCCCGGATAATTTCCGAAGCGAAGAGTTAATCTTCAATATTGTCCCTTTCCGCAGTGGTTATCATGCACTGCTTGGACGAACCGCATTCACTAAAATCAATGTGGTGCCGCACTACGCCTACCTCAACCTCAAGATGCCCAGGCCACACAGTGTAATAACGGTCAACGGAAATACGGAGCATTCCCTCCGTACTGAGGAGCACACCGCAAACCTTGCAGCAGAAGTATAAAGTGGCCTTTTTAGGCAGAACCTCAATTTGGCAGTAAAGCCCCCGGACACCGTCAAGCGAGTCCGAACTACTCTGCAGCAGGACCGTCCAGCTCGTCCAGAGCTCGACTAGCAATTCGGCCTCCGTCCCAGTCCCAATCAAGCGGTGACATTCGTGCCGCGCTTACATATCTACGCACTCCAAATACCATGGGCATGGACGGAGGCACACCTAGACTGTGGTCCACAATGCGGCTCAACCGCTCCCGAACCCGTATACCTTCACATTTCTTTTATTTCAGTTTTTTCTGTTCTCGAGGCTTTTTCTGATAACCTGATCATCGGACCCATCATGGGACGGATACACCAAGGAGGCAAGGAGCTTTGACGTACACGGGAACCCCCAGGTGGTCTCTGCTAATGATTGTTATACCTGTTTTGAATACCCGCACGTAGCTCGCCCTTGGTCATGGCATGTCAAATAGCCTTACTTGCTTATCGCATTACTTGTACAAGTACGACTTGACGTATTAATCAAATTACAATGGAAAATAATTTGCAGCGTCAGCTTATTACTTGATTTTTTCCTTGTCTTTGTATTTTTTATCAATTGCACCCGTACACTCTGGTATGCATTACTCAGGGGCTTCATCACGCCCCGCAAAACGACAATAAAGTCTGAACACTTTTACAGTACAGTTCGGAACCCCGAACTTATACCATTATATGCATCGGCTCCAAATCATGTCTTTGGTCAATAGTTGGGTTGCCCGGCTCCTGTGCTTACTACCTTATGTTCCGCTATATCGGCTAGGGTAGTAAAGGGAGAACTAACTGCGATTGTGTCCCGATTCTTCTGGACGAGCACCTCACTAGAGAAAGCCGAAAACTGACTGTCATGATGCGGCGAGAGCTGGTCAGCTGTTCGAGAGGTTTCAAATCCTTAGAGATTTTTTCTGCTTTATGCGAGGAATTGGTTCTTATCCGATTAGGCGCGTATAGCGCCCCGAGTTCGGCCTTCCGAACACTAGGGATGGCGCCAAAATTTTCATTGTCAAACTCATATGGCTAAGTGAGGGTGATAAAGCTGTATAGTCCGATTGCCTTGTTTGTTGCGCTAAACACCTCCTTTAAGGACCAAAAGGTGGAGTAAAGAGTGTTTAAATTTATCCCGAACACCCCTGTACTATTTACATGGGGGCAGAAGCCGACGACTGGCCAACTCTTAGATTTTTATAAACTGCCACATAGGAGGTAAAATTTTCAACTAACAGACATTATATTACATAATAGATCTGTTTAATATTACAGGACAGGATAACATGAGTGCGTTCATGGGAATATGTCATCCTTAGCACATTGCTCCGCCACAAGGCGGGATCCCTCCAGGACACTATCAAAATATAGCTCGGGTCGGTGGTGCTCTTTGCCCTCAGGCGGCCCCTCGGTCATCAGCTTCTTGGCATCCATCTTCGCCCAGTGCACCTTGGCGCGGGCAAAGGCCATCCGCGCACCTTCAATGCAGACCGACCGCTTTATAACTTCAAGCTGTGGGCAGGCACTCACAAGCTTCTTCACGAGTCCGAAGTAGCTGCTGGGCATGGGCTCCGCAGGCCATAGCCGGACTATTAAGTCCTTCATGGCTAGTTCGGCTGCCTTGTGCAGGTCGACCAGCTGTTTCAGCTGGTCGCTAAAGGGCACTGGATGTTCTGGTCCAAGGTATTGAGACCAGAACAGCTTCTCCGTATAGCTCCCTTCTTCGGCTCGATAAAACTCTGCAGCATCTGATATGCTGCGCAGTAGATCCGCAAACACTCCTGGAGAGCTCCAAATTCGGGTAAGTAAAAGGAACGTTTCCTTCACATACTTGCTTTGCATAATAAAAGCCTTACCCACCACAATCTTCTTGGCCGCTTGGATTTCCTGGAGGGTGCTCTAGGCTTCGACTCGGGCATCTTGCGCGCTCTGGCGGGCCTTGGCAAGTTCGAACTCTTGAGTCTTAGAATCACGCTCCAAGGACTCGTACTTCTTGACGGCGTCCTGGAGCTCTTGCTGGACCTCGCTGACCCGAGCCTCCTGCTTCTCGAGCGCGGTGCGTTCCTTGGCCGCTTTGTCCTCAGCCTCGGCTAACGCCTTCTTGAGGGCCGCCACCTCGGCCGTGGCCCCTAATAAAGTTCATGACACTTTAGTTAGCACAAACCATTCATCCTTCCTAAATATATACACAGGGTACTTCATACCTTGAATGTCCTCCAGTTGCTTCTTCACGTGACCGAGCTCGTCCTTGGCCCACTCCAGATTTCACTTCAGTCCGGAAACCTCCGCAGTATGAGAGGACGCGGCTACCAACGATGCCTGCTTATTCACATAGACATATTATGTTAGACTCATGCAAAAATTATTTTGATCCTCTGTTCGGCTTTTCTTTCCGAACACCAGACAGAGTATCAGGGTCTACTGTCTATACTGTGAAATTATTTTTCTAATTATGTTGCTTACCTCAAAGCCTGTTAGAAGGCTAGTGCAGGCTTCGGTCAGTATGCTTTTGGCGTACTGGATCTTCTCAATCACCGTACTCATAAGAGTACGGTGTTCTTCAACAATGGAAGTGCCTCGCAGCGCTTCCAACAACCTATCCGGTGCCTCTGGATGGACAGAGGTCACCAGTGAAGTTGGCTCACCCCCCTCATTCGGAAGAGGCGGCTTGCCTGAATCCGGAGCCACATAGGTCTCCGGAGCTGTATTCGGCTAGGGACCGAATTGGGTACGGCCCCCATCGTTGGTGTCCATAGGGGTCTGTCCCCCATGTGTTCGGCAACAGAGGTTTTACCATCCGGCACCACCGGGACGGCCTCTGGAGCCTCCCCCGGGCCTGGGATCCTTTGAGACAACACCTTGGTGTTGTCCGCGGCCTTGGGGGAGGAGGCCGTCGGAAGGGACGTGCTGTTCATCGCTGATGGGTCTAGCGATCCCCTGGGCTCCCACTCCCCGCCGCTGTTGGTGGCCGCAGCGGAGTTGTCCGGAAGGGAAGTCTTCCCCTTCTTGGACGCTTCGGCCTGCCCATGTGTGGAGGTCGTCCTCTTCTTTCTCCCCCAACAAGGGGGATGGATTTCTACTTCCTCCTCCTCTTCCTCGTTGTCTTCAGTGGAGGAGTGCGTCCTGGCATCTTCGGACGTCACGTCCGAAGTGCGCTTGCGATGGAGACCGCTTCTGGTCCCCGGGGCCTTCTTTTTGGCCTTCTTTTTCGGAACCTCATAAGGCGCTGAAAACAACATCTTCGTCAGAAGAGGCATTTCTGGATCTTCGGGCAGTAGAGCTGGACAGTTAATCCGCTCCGCTATCTCTATCCAGGCCTGAAAAGATTGGTAGGGAGGCTTAGACTCCTCCCTTGAATATGCTAGTAAAGGGTATACCTTGAAAGCATGAAAGAACTTACCAGATTAGCCTGGCGTTTTGAGCTGAGCCCATGATCCTCGGTCGTGGGCGGTGGTATCTCGCCGGCCTTGAAGAGCACCTTCCAGATGTCTTCGTGCATCGAGCCGAAGAGCTCCAGCAGCGTTAGGTGCTTGGCCGGGTCAAACTCCCACAAATTGCAAGTCCGACATTGGCACGGAAGGATCCGGCGGACGAGCATAACCTGGACCACGTTGACAAGTTTGATTCTCTTGTGTGTCATGTTCTGGACACACGTCTGGAGTCCCGTCAACTCGTCCGAAGAGCCCCAGGTCAGGCCCTTCTCTTGCCAGGAGGTGAGCCGCATCAGGACTCCAGATCAGAATTCGGGGGTCGCCGCCCAGTTGGTGCCGCGCGGCTCGGTGATGTAGAACCACCCCGACTGCCACCCCTTTATGGTCTCCACAAAGGAGCCTTCGGGCCAGGTGACATTGGGCATCTTGCCCACCATGGCGCCTCCACACTTTGCTTGTTGGCCGCTCACCACCTTGGGCTTCACATTGAAGGTCTTCAGCCATAGGCCAAAGTGAGGTGGGATGTGGAGGAAGGCCTCGCACATGACAATAAATGCCGAGATGTTGAGGATAGAGTTGGGGGCCAAGTCGTGGAAGTCTAGCCCGTAGTAAAACATCAGTCCGCGAACGAACGGGTGGAGGGGGGATCCCAGCCCGCGGACGCAGTGTGTGAGAAACACCACCCTTTCCTGGGGCTCTAGGGTGGGGACGATCTGTCCCTTGGACGGAAGGCGATAAGTGATGTCCTTGGCCAGGTACCCGGCCTCTCGGAGCTCCTTGATGTCCTTCTTCTTGACGGAGGAGGCCATCCACTTGCCTCCAACTCCGGGTCCGGACATGATTGGAGTGCTTTTTTGGACGGAGAAGGCGAGAGCTTGGGCGCTGGAGCTCGAGAACGGATGGGCAGAGGAAGAAGAAGGCGTGGGTGAACGAGGATGAATCCTTATCCCTTTATAAAGGCAGTAAAAGTCATGCGCCTCCCTGCTCACCTTAAAAACCGCCTATTCCCCAAGCGCCGTGCATATGACACGGTTGGGTTACCCATGCCCGTATTGATGAGAATCCCGGGATAAAGGGACACGAACTCTGCTTCGACAAGATGTGCCAGTGAAACCGCACCTCGAAATACGGAGCGACAGGCTAAAAAACGGTTCGAATAATGACCGGCAGTGGCGTGATTTCATGCTACAAAAAGTTGTCAGTGGATTGGACTCGTGAAATATTATACTCTCTACGGCTGTGTGTGGCACTTGTTTTGCAGAGCCGGACGCGTTTTCTATGTTCGGAAGACTATGATGGAGTATTCAGAGAAGGAACCCGCCTTGCAATGCCGAAGACAATCTGCGCGTCGGACTCATCGTCGTTGAAGCCTGGTTCAGGGGCTACTGAGGGAGTCTTGGACTAAGGGGTCCTCGGACAGCCAGACTATATACTTTGGCCAGACTGATGGACTATGAAGACACAAGATAGAAGACTTTGTCCTGTGTCCGGATGGGACTCTCCTTGGCATGGAAGGCAAGCTTGGCGATTCGGATATGTAGATTCCTTTCTCTGTAACCGACTTTGTACAACCCTAGTCCCCCCGGTGTCTATATAAACCAGAGGGTTTGGACTTCTAGGGTTAAGCCACAACCATCATAACCACATAGGCTAGACTTCTAGGGTTTAGCCATTACGATCTCGTGGTAGATCAACTCTTGTAATACTCATATTCATCAAGATCAATCAAGCAGGAAGTAGGGTATTACCTCCATAGAGAGGGCCGGAACCTGGGTAAACATTGTGTCCCCCGCCTCCTGTTACCATTAGCCTTAGACGCACAGTTCGGGACCCCCTACCCGAGATCCGCCGGTTTTGACACCAACAGGCGCCTCAAGTTGGTGGATACAAATTCACTAAGGTACTCATGGATGGGGGTAGCATCATTAATATCCTTTACTATGACACTTTCCGTCACATGGGGTTGACTGATAAAAATCTTAAGCCGTCCAATACCATTTTCCATGGAGTGGTGACTGGTAAGTCGGTGTATCCTATAGGCAAGATTGATCTCTAAGTATCCTTTGAGGATGACCATGATTCCAGGGCTAAGAAATTAACCTTTGAAGCGGTCAAGATTAGAAGCCCGTACCATGCTCTGTTTGGACAGCCGACTTATGCCAAGTTCATGGCACGACCTTGTTATGTTTATCTGCAGCTCAAGATGCCGGGTTACATGTGGACCATCACAGTGCATGGAAGCTGGAAAATAGCTTTGGAGTGTGAAGAAGGTGACGTTGCTTATGCTGAATCTGTCAGTGCAACAGAGGAATTGAAGTTCTACAAAGACAATGTTGATCCGGCGGATATGACATCTTTGAAAAAGCCAACCACAGAGCATGATCCGGTATTGAAGTTTAAGTCGGCCGATGACACTAAGCTAGTTGACTTTGTTCCTGGCGATTCACCCAAGCAGTTCAATATCAGTGCTAACCTGGATCCGAAATAGGAAACCGCACTCATCGAGTTCATCCGTGAGAACTGGGACATCTTTGCATGGAAACATTCTGGCATGCTGGGTGTACCGAGGGAACTCACTGAGCACACTCTTAATATTGATCCGAAGTTTAAGCTGGTCAAGCAATTCCTTCGTCGCTTCAATGAGGAGAGGCGTAAGGCCATTGGTAAAGAAGTGGCCCGGCTCTTGGCGACAGGGTTTATTGTCGAAGTCTTTCATCTTGAGTGGCTGGCTAATCCGGTGCTGGTGCTTAAGAAGAATGGCACTTGGCATATGTGTGTGGACTACATAGACTTAAACAAGGCCTGTCCGACTGATCCTTTTGCTCTCCCTCATATTGATCAAATCATTGATGCTACGACGGGTTGTGAGCCTTTGAGTTTTTTGGATGCTTATTCTGGTTATCATCAGATAAAGATGGCAGTGAAAGACCAGGAGAAGACAACTTTTATCACTCCCTTTGGAGCCTTCTGCTACGTGTCTATGCCTTTTGGGCTCAAGAGTGCCCAGGAGACTTATCAGCGATGCGTGCAGAATTGTCTTCACACTTAGATTGGGCGCAATGTCCATGCTTATGTGGATGATATTGTGGTGAAATCCAGAGAGAAGGAAACTTTGATAGATGTTTTGTGAAGGAAATATGCCCTAGAGGCAATAATAAAGTTATTATTTATTTTCTCATATCATGATAAATGTTTATTATTCATGCTAGAATTGTATTAACCGGAAACATAATACATGTGTGAATACATAGACAAACATGGTGTCACTAGTATGCCTCTACTTGACTAGCTCATTGATCAAACATGGTTGAGTTTCCTAACCATAGATATGAGTTATCATTTGATCAATGGCATCACATCATTAGAAGAATGAAGTGATTGACTTGACCCATTCCGTTAGCTTAGCACTTGATCATTTAGTATGTTGCTATTGCTTTCTTCAGGACTTATACATGTTCCTATGACTATGAGATTATGTAACTCCTGCTTACCGGAGGAACACTTTGTGTGCTACCAAACGTCACAACGTAACTGGGTGATTATAAAGGTGCTCTACAGGTGTCTCCGAAGGTACTTGTTGAGTTGACGTATTTCGAGATTGAGTCTCGGTAATGGACATCACTATAAGCCTTCCAAGCAATGTGACTAATGAGTTAGTTGCGGGATGATGCATTACATAACGAGTAAAGATACTTGCCGGTAACGAGATTGAACTAGGTATTGAGATACCTATGATCGAATCTCGAGCAAGTATCATACCGATGACAAAGGGAACGACATATGTAGTTATGCGGTTTGACCGATAAAGATCTTCGTAGAATATGTGGGAACCAATATGAGCATCCAGGTTCCGCTATTGGTTATTGACCGGAGACGTGTCTCGGTCATGACTACATAGTTCTCGAACCCGTAGGGTCCGCACGCTTAAAGTTTGGTGACGATCGGTATTATGGGTTTTTGTGTTTTGATGTACCGAAGGTAGTTTAGAGTCCCGGATATGATCACGGACATGACGAGGAGTCTCGAAATGGTCGAGATGTAAAGATTGATATATTGGATGACTATGTTCGGACACCGGAAGTGTTTCGGGAGGTTTCGGACATTAACGGGGGTACCGGGGGGTTACCGGAACCCCCCGGGGAGTATATTGGGCCTAATGGGCCTTGGCGGGAGAATAGGAGGGGCGGCCAGGGCAGCCGCGCACCTCCTCTCCCTCTAGTCCGAACTGGATAAGGAGGGGGGCGGCGCCCCCCCTTCTTTCCTTCTCCTCCTCTCTCCCTTCCTTCCCTTCTCCTACTCCAACAAGGAAAGGTAGAGTCTGTTGGGGAACGTAGCAGAAATTCAAACTTTTCTACGCATCACCAAGATCAATCTATGGAGTGACTAGCAACGAGAGAGAGGGGAGTGCAGCTTCATACCCTTGAAGATCGCGATACGAAAGCGTTGCAAGAACGCGGATGAAGGAGTCGTACTCGCGGCGATTCAAATCGCGGAAGATCCGATCTAGCGCCGAACGGACGGCGCCTCCGCGTTCAACACACGTACAACCCGAGGACGTCTCCTCCTTCTTGATCCAACAAGGGGAGAGGATAAGTTGAGGGAGAACTCCGACAGCACGACGGCGTGGTGGTGATGGAGCTCGTGGTTCTCCGGCAGGGCTTCACCAAGCACTACGGAGGAGGAGGAGGGGTTGGAGGAGGGAGGGGCTGTGTCAGGGGAAGGGTGTGGCTGCCCTCCCACCCCCTCACTATATATAGGGGGAAGGGGAGAGGGGGCCGACCCCTCTAGATGGATCTAGAGGAGGGGGCGGCGGCCAGGGGAAACCCTAGATGGGTTTGGGCGTCCCCACCCCCTAGGAAACTTGCCCCCTAAGCCGGGAGGGGAGGCTGCCCTAGGGGTGGCGCCCCTACCTCTCCAGGTTACCTGATATGGGGTTGGAGGGGCGCTCAGCCCCTTAGTGGGCTGATGTGCCCTCTCCCCTTGGCCCATAAGGCCCCCCAACACTTGCCGGGGCCTCTGAAACCCCTTTCGGACACGCTGGTCATCACCTGGTACCCCCGGAACAATTCCGGACTCCAATACCCTTCGTCCAATATACCGATCTTCACCTCTGGACCATTCCGGAGCTCCTCGTCACGTCCGGGATCTCATCCGAGACTCCAAACAACCTTCGGTAACCACATACTATTTCCCATAACAACTCTAGTGTCACCGAACCTCAAGTGTGTAGACCCTACGGGTTCGGGAACCATGCAGACATGACCGAGACATCTCTCCGGACAATAACCAACATCGGGATCTGGATACCCATGTTGGCTCCCACATGTTCAATGATGATCTCATCGGATGAACCACAATGTCGAGGATTCAAGCAATCCTGTATACAATTTCCTTTGCCAGTCGGTATGTTACTTGCCCGAGATTCGATCGTCGGTATCCCAATACCTCGTTCAATCTCGTTACCGGCAAGTCACTTTACTCGTCGGTATCCCAATACCTCTAGGGCATATTTCCAACAATCTCCCACTTGCACTAGAGTCAATAATCTAGTTCACATCATTATGTGATTGTATTGAATCCAACACCCATGGTGTTTGATCATATCTCTCTTGTGAGAGAGGTTTATTAGTCAACGGGTCTGAACCTTTCAGATCCGTATGTGCTTTACAAATATCTATGCCATATTGTAGGTGCAACTACCAGGCGCTACTTGGAGCTATTCCAAATAACTGCTCTACTATACGAATCTGGTTTACTACTCAGAGTCATCCGGATTAGTGTCAAAGTTTGCATCGACGTAACCCTTTACGACAAACTCTTTTACCACCTCCATAATTGAGAAAATTCCTTAGTCCACTAGTTACTAAGGTTAAGTTTGACCGCTGTCATGTGATCCATTCCTGGATCACTCTTGTACCCCTTGACTGACTCATGGCAAGGCACACTTCAGGTGCGGTACTCAGCATATCATACTGTAGAGCCTACGTCTAAAGCATAGGGTACGACATTCATCCTTTCTCTCTCTTCTGCCATGGTCAGGTCTTGAGTCTTACTCAATACTCACACCTTATAACACAACCAAGAACTCCTTCTTTGCTGATCTATTTTGAACTCCTTCAAAATCTTGTCATGGTATGTATTCATTTGAAAGTACTATTAAGCGTTTTTGATCTATCCTTATAGATCTTGATGCTCAATGTTCATGTAGCTTAATCCAGGTTTTCCATTGAAAAATACTTTTCAAATAACCCTATATGCTTTCCAGAAATTCTACATCATTTCTGATCAACAATATGTTAACAACATATACTCATCAGAAATTCTATAGTGCTCCCACTCACTTCTTTGGAAATACAAGTTTCTCATAAACTTGGTATAAACCCAAAATCATTGATCATCTCATCAAAGCGTATATTCCATCTCCGAGATGCTTACTCCAGTCCTTAGAAGGATTACTGGAGCTTTGCATACTTGTTAGCATCTTTCAGGATTGACAAAACCTTCTAGTTGTATCACATACAACCTTTCCTCAAGAAAATCGTCGAGGAAACAATGTTTTGACATCCTATCTGCAAGATTTCATAAATAATGCAGTAACTGCTAATATAATTCCAACAGACTCTTAGCATCGCTGTGAATGAGAAAGTCTCATCGTAGTCAACTCCTTGAACTTGTCGGAAAACATCTTAGCGACAAGTCGAGCTTTCTTAATGGTGACACTTACCATCATTGTCTGTCTTCCTTTTAAAATCCATCTGTACTCAACAACCTTTCGACCATCGAGTAGTTCTTCCAAAGTCTATACTTTGTTTTCATAAATGGATCCTCTCTCGATTTTATGGCCTCGAGCCATTCATCGGAATCCGGGCCCACTATCGCTTCTCCATAGCTCGTAGGTTCATTGTTGTCTAGCAACATGACCTCTAAGACAGGATTACGTACCACTCTGAAGTAGTACGCATCCTTGTCGACCTACGAGGTTTTGTAGTGACTTGATCTGAAATTTCATGATCACTATCACCATCTTCCACTTCAATTGGTGTAGGCACCATAGGAACAACTTCCTGTGCCCTGCTACACACTAGTTGAAGTGATGGTTCAATAACCTCATCAAGTCTCCACCATCCTCCCACTCAATTCTTTCAAGAGAAACTTTTCCTCGAGAAAGGACCCGTTTCTGGAAACAATCACTTTTGCTTCCGGATCAGAATTAGGAGGTATACCCAACTGTTTTGGGTGCCCTATGAAGATGCATTTTATCCGATTTGGGTTCGAGCTCATCAGGAAAAACTTTTCACATAAGCGTCACAGCCCCAAATTTTTTAAGAAATGACAGCTTAGGTTTCTCTAAACCATAGTTCATACGGTGTCATCTCAATGGAATTACGTGGTGCCCTATTTAAAGTGAATGCGGTTGTCTCTAATGCCTAACCGATAAACGATAGTAGTAATTCGATAAGAGACATCATGGTATGCACCATATCCAATAGGGTGCATTTATGATGTTCGGACACACCATCACACTATGGTGTTCCAGGCGGTATTAGTTATGAAACAATTTCCACCAGGTCTTCATTGTGTACCAAACTCGTAACATAGATATTCATCTCTATGATCATATCATAGACATTTTATCCTCTTGCCACGATGATCTTCAACTTCACTCTGAAATTGCTTGAACCTTTTAGTAATTCAGACTCGTGTTTCATCAAGTAAATATACTCAGAATCTACTCAAATCATCTGTGAAGTAAGAGCATAACGATATTCACTTCGTGCCTCAACACTCATTGGATGGCACACATCAAATGTATTACTTCCAACAAGTTGCTCTCTTGTTTCATCTCACTGAAAAACAAGGCCTTTCAGTCATCTTTCCATTGTGGTATGATTTGCATGTCTCAAGTGATTCAAAATCAAGTGAGTCCAAACGATCCATCTGTATGGAGTTTCTTCATGCATATATACCAATAGACATGGTTCGCATGTCTCAATCTTTTCAAAATGAGTGAGTCCAACGATCCATCAACATGGAGCTTCTTCATGCGTTTTATACCAGTATGACTCAAATGGCAGTGCCACAAGTATGTGGTACTATCATTACTATCTTATATCTTTTGGTATGCACATGTGTATCACTACGATCGAGATTCAATAAACCATTCATTTTAGGTGCAAGACCGTTGAAGGTATTATTCAAATAAACAGAGTAACCACTATTCTCCTTAAATGAATAACCGTATTGCGATAAACATAATCCAATCATGTCTATGCTCAACGCAAACACCAAATAACAATTATTTAGGTTTAACACCAATCTCGATGGTAGAGGGAGCAGGCGATGCTTGATCACATCAACCTTGGAAACACTTCCAACACACATCGTCATCTCACCTTTAGCTAGTTTCCGTTTATTCCGTAGTTCTTTTATTTCGAGTTACTAACACTTAGCAACCGAACCGGTATCTTAATACCCTGGTGATACTAGGAGTACTAGTAAAGTACACATTTAATACAATGTATATCCAATATACTTCTGTCAACCTTGCCAGCCTTCTCATCTACCAAGTATCTAGGGTAGTTCTGCTTTAGTGACCGTTCCCTCATTATAGAAGCACTTAGTCTCGAGTTTGGGTTCAACCCTTGAAGATCGCGATACAGAAGCGTTGCAAGAACGTGGATGAAGGAGTCGTACTCGCGGGGACTCAAATCGCAGAAGATCCGATCTAGCGTCGAACGGACGGCGCCTCCGCGTTCAACACATGTACAACTCGGGGACATCTCCTCCTTCTTGATCCAGCAAGGGGAGAGGAGAAGTTGAGGGAGAACTCTAACAGCACGACGGCGTGGTGGTGCTGGAGCTCGTGGTTCTCCGGCAGGGCTTCGCCAAGCACTACGGAGGAGGAGGAGGTGTTGGAGGAGGGAGGGGATGCGTCAGGGGAAGGGTGTGGCTGCCCTCCCACCCCCTCACTATATATAGGGGGAAGGGAAGAGGGGGCCGGCCCCTCTAGATGGATCTAGAGGAGGGGGCGCCGGCTAGGGGAAACCCTAGATGGGTTTGGGCGCCCCCACCCCCTAGGAAACTTGCCCCCCAAGCCGGGAGGGGAGGGTGCCCTAGGGGTGGCGCCCCTACCTCTCCAGGTTACGTGAGATGGGATGGGAGGGGCTCTCAGCCCCTTAGTGGGCTGATGTGCCCCCTCCCCTTGGCCCATAAGGCCCCCCAGCACTTGCCGGGGCCTCCAAAACCCCTTTCGGACACGCTGGTCATCACCTGGTACCCCCGGAACAATTCCGGACTCCAATACCCTTTGTCCAATATACCGATCTTCACCTCCGGACCATTCCAGAGCTCCTCGTCACGTCCGGGATCTCATCCGGGACTCCGAACAACCTTTGGTAACCACATACTATTTCCCATAACAACTCTAGCGTCACCGAACCTTAAGTGTGTTGACCCTACTGGTTCGAGAACCATGCAGACATGACCGAGACATCTCTCCGGCCAATAACCAACATCGGGATCTGGATACCCATGTTGTTTCCCACATGTTCCACGATGATCTCATCGGATGAACCACAATGTCGAGGATTCAAGCAATCCCGTATACAATTTCCTTTGTCAGTCGGTACATTACTTGCTCGAGATTCAATCGTCGGTATCCCAATACCTCGTTCAATCTCGTTACCGGCAAGTCACTTTACTCGTTCCATAATGCATGATCCCGTGACTAACTACTTAGTCACATTGAGCTCATTATGATGATGCATTACCGAGTGGGCCCAGAGATACCTCTCCGTCACATGGAGTGACAAATCCCAGTCTCGATTCGTGCCAACCCAACAGACACTTTCGGAGATACCCGTAGTGCACCTTTATAGCCACCCAGTTACTTGTGACATTTGGCACACCCAAAGCATTCCTATGGTATTCGGGAGTTGCGCAATCTCATGGTCTAAGGAAATGATACTTGACATTAGAAAAGCTTTTAGCAAACAAACTATACGATCTTGTGCTAGGCTTAGAATTGGGTCTTGTCCATCACATCATTCTCCTAATGATGTGATCCCGTTATCAATGACATCCTATGTCCATGGTCAGGAAATCATAACCATCTATTGATCAACGAGCTAGTCAACTAGAGGCTCACTAGGGACATGTTGTGGTCTATGTATTCACACATGTGTTATGGTTTCCAGTTAATACAATTATAGCATGAACAATAGACAATTATCATGAACAAGGAAATATAATAATAACCATTTTATTATTGCCTCTAGGGCATATTTCCAACAGAGTCCTACTCCCGGTGGGAGTAGGACTCCGCCCTTGGCGTGCCCTCCTTGGTCGGCCGCCTCTCCCCCCTTGCTCCTTTATATACGGGGGCAGGGGGGCACCTCTAGACACACAAGTTGATCTATTGATCTCTCCCAGCCGTGTGAAGTGCCCCCTCCACCATATTCCACCTCGGTAATATCGTAGTGGTGCTTAGGTGAAGCCCTGCGTCGGTAGCATCATCAATAACAACATCACGCCGTCGTGCTGATGGAACTCTCCCGCAAAGCTCTGCTGGATCAGAGTTCATGGGACGTCATCGAGCTAAATGTGTGCTGAACTCGGAGGTGATGTACGTTCGGTACTTGGATCGGTCGGATCGTGAAGACGTATGACTACATCAAGCACGTTGTGCTGACGCTTCCGCTTACGGTCTATGAGGGTACGTGGAAAACACTCTCCCCTCTCGTTGCTATGCATCACCATGATCTTGCATGTGCCTAGGATTTTTTTGAAATTACTATGTTCCCCAACAGTGGCATCCAAGCCTGGTTTATGCGTAGATGTTATATGCACGAGTAGAACACAAGTGAGCTGTGGGCGATACAAGTCATACTGCTTACCAGCATGTCATACTTTGGTTCGGCGGTTTTGTTGGATGAAGCACCCCGGACCGACATTACGCGTACGCTTACGCGAGACTGGTTCTACCGATGTGCTTTGCACACAGGTGGCTGGCGGGTGTCAGTTTCTCCAACTTTAGTTGAACCGAGTGTGACTATGCCCGGTCCTTGAGAAGGTTAAAACAACACTAACTTGATGAACTATCGTTGTGGTTTTGATGCGTAGGTAAGAACGGTTCTTGCTCAGCCCATAGCAGCCACATAAAACTTGCAACAACAAAGTAGAGGACGTCTAACTTGTTTTTGTAGGGCATGCTGTGATGTGATTGTTGGGGAACGTAGTAATTTCAAAAAAATTCCTACGCACACGTAAGATCATGGTGATGCATAGCAACGAGAGGGGAGAGTAATGTCCACGTACCCTCGTAGACAGTAAGCGGAAGTGTTATGACAACGCGGTTGATGTAGTCGTATGTCTTCACGATCTGACCGATCCAAGTACCGAACGTATGGCACCTCCGAGTTCAGCACACGTTCAACTCGATGACGATCCCCGGACTCCGATCCAGCAAAGTGTCGGGGATGAGTTCCGTCAGCACGACAGCGTGGTGACGATGATGATGTTCTACTGGCGCAGGGCTTCGCCTAAACTCTGCGACGATATGACCGAGGTGGAATATGGTGGAAGGGGGCACCGCACATGGCTAAGGAACGATCACGTAGATCAACTTGTGTGTTCTAGGGTGCCCCCCTTCCCCCGTATATAAAGGAGGGAGGGGGAGGTGCGGCCGGCCCCCAAGGGGTGCGCCTGGAGGAGTTCTACTCCCACCGGGAGTAGGACTCCCCCCTCTTGCCTTGGTGGAGAAGGAAAGGGGGGAGGGGAAAGAGGAAATGGGGGCGCCCCCCCCCTCCTTGTCTTATTCGGACTAGGGGGGGAGGGGGCGCGCGGCCTGCCCTGGCTGGCCCTCCTCTTCTCCCTCATGGCCCATGTAGGCCCAATAACCCCCGGGTGGGGTTCCGGTAACCCCCCGGTACTCCGGAAAAATCCCGGTTTCAAATGTGGTGTTCCGGGTGGCGTGGGTTGCGAAACTATTCCACATTGTTTCAAATGTAGACCAAACTCGTAACTCAAATATTCTCCTCCACGATCAGATCGTAGAAATTTTATTTTCTTGTTATGATGATTTTCCACTTCACTCTGAAATTCTTTGAACTTTTCAAATGTTTCAGACTTGTGTTTCATTAAGTAGATATACCCATATCTGCTCAAATCATCTGTGAATGTGAGAAAATAATGATACCCGCCGCGAGCCTCAACATTCATTGGACCACAAACATCAGTATGTATGATTTCCAACAAATCAGTTGCTCGCTCCATAGTTCCGGAGAACGGCGTTTTAGTCATCTTGCCCATGAGGCACGGTTCGCAAGTACCAAGTGATTCATAATCAAGTGATTCCAAAAGCCCATCAGTATGGAGTTTCTTCATGCGCTTTACACTGATATGACCTAAACGGCAATGCCACAAATAAGTTGCACTATCATTATCAACTCTATATCTTTTGGTTTCAACACTATGAATATGTGTATGACTATTATCGAGATTCAATAAAAATAGACCACTCTTCAAGGGTGCATGACCATAAAAGATATTACTCATATAAATAGAACAACCATTATTCTCTGACTTAAATGAATAACCGTCTCGCATCAAACACGATCCAGATATAATGTTCATGCTCAACACTGGCACCAAATAACAATTATTTAGGTCTAAAACTAATCCCGATGGTAGATGCAGAGGTAGCGTGCTGACCGCGATCACATCGACTTTGCAACCATTTCCCACGCGCATCGTCACCTCATCCTTAGCCGATCTTTGCTTAATCCGTAGTCTCTGTTTCGAGTTGCAAATATTAGCAACAGAACCAGTATCAAATACCCAGGTACTACTGCGAGCATTAGTAAGGTACACATCAATAACATGTATATCACATATATCTTTGTTCACTTTGCCATCCTTCTTATCCGCCAAATACTTGGGGCAGTTCCGCTTCCAGTGTCCAGTCTGCTTGAAGTAGAAGCACTCAGTCTCAGGCTTAGGTCCAGACTTGGGTTTCTTCTCTTGAGCAGCAACTTGTTTGCTGTTCTTCTTGAAGTTCCCCTTCTTCTTCCCTTTGCCCTTTTTCTTGAAACTGGTGGTCTTGTTAACCATCAATACTTGATGCTCCTTCTTGATTTCTACCTCCGCGGCTTTTAGCATTGCGAAGAGCTCGGGAATAGTCTTGTCCATCCCTTGCATATTATAGTTCATCATGAAGCTCTTGTAGCTTGGTGGCAGTGATTGAAGAATTTTGTCAATGACACTATCATCAGGAAGATTAACTCCTAGTTGAATCAAGTGATTATTATACCCAGACATTTTGAGTATGTGTTCACTGACAGAACTATTCTCCTCCATCTTGCAGCTATAGAACTTATTGGAGACTTCATATCTCTCAATCCGGGCATTTGCTTGAAATATTAACTTCAACTTCTGGAACATCTCATATGCTCCATGACGTTCAAAACATCGTTGAAGACCCGGTTCTAAGCCGTAAAGCATGGCACACTGAACTATCGAGTAGTCATCAGCTTTGCTCTGCCAGACGTTCTTAACGTCGTCAGTTGCATTAGCAGCAGGCCTGGCACCCAGCGGTGCTTCCAGGATGTAATTCTTCTGTGCAGCAATGAGGATAATCCTCAGGTTATGGACCCAGTCCGTGTAATTGCTACCATCATCTTTCAACTTTGCTTTCTCAAGGAACGCATTAAAATTCAACAGAACAATAGCACGAGCCATCTATGTACAACAAACATAGACAAGCAAAATACTATTAGGTACTAAGTTCATGATAAATTTAAGTTCAATTAATCATATTACTTGAGAACTCCCACTTATATATACATCCCTCTAATCTTCTAAGTGATTACGTGATCCATATCAACTACACCATGTCCGATCGTCACGTGAGATGGAGTAGTTTCAACGGTGAACATCAATATGTTGATCATATCTACTATATGATTCACGCTCGAACTTTCGGTCTCTGTGTTCCGAGGCCATATCTGTTATATGCTAGGCTCGTCAAGTTTAAACTGAGTATTCCGCGTGTGCAACTGTTTTGCACCCGTTGTATTTGAACGTAGAGCCTATCACACCCGATCATCCTGTGGTGTCTCAGCACGAAGAACTTTCGCAACGGTGCATACTCAGGGAGAACACTTCTTGATAATTTTGTGAGAGATCATCTTAAAATGCTACCGTCAATCAAAGCAAGAGGATAAACATCACATGCAATCAATATAAGTGATATGATATGGCCATCATCATCTTGTGCTTGTGATCTCCATCTTCGAAGCACCGTCGTGATCACCATCGTCACCGGCGTGACACCTTGATCTCCATCATAGCATCATTGTCGTTACGCCATCTATTGCTTTACGACTATCGCTACCGCTTAGTGATAAAGTAAAGCAATTACAGGGCGTTTGCATTTCATACAATAAAGCGACAACCATATGGCTCCTGCCAGTTGCCGATAACTTCGGTTACAAAACATGATCATCTCATACAATAAAATATAGCATCACATCTTGACCATATCACATCACAACATGCCCTGCAAAAACAAGTTAGACGTTCTCTACTTTGTTGTTGCAAATTTTACGTGGCTGCTACTGGCTTAGCAAGAACCGTTCTTACCTACGCATCAAAACCACAATGATATTTCGTCAAGTTAATGCTGTTTTAACCTTCGCAAGGACCGGGCGTAGCCACACTCGATTCAGCTAAAGTGAGAGAGACAGACACCCGCCAGTCACCTTTAAGCACGAGTGCTCGTAATGGTGAAACCAGTCTCGCGTAAGCGTACGCGTAATGTCGGTCCGGGCCACTTCATCTCACAATACCGCTGAGCCAAAGTATGACATCCTGGTAAGCAGTATGACTTGTATCGCCCATAACTCACTTGTGTTCTACTCGTGCATATGACATCTACGCATAAAACCAGGCTCGGATGCCACTGTTGGGGAACGTAGTAATTTCAAAAAAATTCCTACGCACACGCAAGATCATGGTGATGCATAGCAACGAGAGGGGAGAGTAATGTCCATGTACCCTCGTAGACCGTAAGCGGAAGCGTTATGACAACGCGGTTGATGTAGTCGTACGTCTTCACGATCCGATCGATCCAAGTACCGAACATACGACACCTCTGAGTTCAGCACACGTTCAGCTCGATGACGATCCCCGGACTCCGATCCAGCAAAGTGTCGGGGATGAGTTCTGTCAGCACGACAGCGTGGTGACGATGATGGTGTTCTACCGGTGCAGGGCTTCGCCTAAACTCCGCGACGATATGACCGAGGTGGAATATGGTGGAGGGGCGCACCGCACACGGCTAAGGAACGATCACGTAGATCAACTTGTGTGTTCTAGGGTGCCCCCCTGCCCCCGTATATAAAGGAGGGAGGGGGAGGTGCGGCCGGCCCCCAAGGGGTGCGCCTGGAGGAGTCCTACTCCCACCAGGAATAGGACTCCCCCCTCTTGCCTTGGTGGAGAAGGAAAGGGGGGAGGGGAAAGAGGAAAGGGGGGGGGGCGCCGCCCCCCTCCTTGTCCTATTCGGACTAGGGGGGAGGGGGCGCGCGGCCTGCCCTGGCCGGCCCTCCTCTTCTCCCTCATGGCCCATGTAGGCCCAATAACCCCTGGGGGGGTTCCGGTAACCCCCCGGTACTCTGGAAAAATCCCGGTTTCTCCCGGAACAATTCCGATATCGAAATATAGGCTTCCAATATATCAATCTTTATGTCTCAACTATTTCGAGACTCCTCGTCATGTCCTGGATAACATCCGGGACTCCGAACAACCTTCGGTACATCAAAATATATAAACTCATAATAAAACTATCATCATAACGTTAAGCGTGCGGACCCTACGGGTTCGAGAACTATGTAGACATGACCTAGAACTATTCTCGGTCAATAACTAATAGTGGAACCTGGATGCTCATATTGGCTCCTACATATTCTACGAAGATCTTTATCGGTCAAACTGCATAACAACATACGTTGTTCCCTTTGTCATCGGCATGATACTTGCCCGAGATTCGATCATCGGTATCTAATACCTAGTTCAATCTCGTTACCGGCAAGTCTCTTTACTCGTTACGTAATGCATCATTCCGTAACTAACTCATTGGCTACATTGCTTGCAAGGCTTATAGTGATGTGCATTACCGAGAGGGCCCAGAGATACCTCTCCGACAATCGGAGTGACAAAACCTAATCTCGAAATACGCCAACCCAACATGTACCTTTGGAGACACTTGTAGTACTCCTTTATAATCACCCAGTTACGTTGTGATGTTTGGTACACCCAAAGTGTTCCTACGGTAAACATGAGTTGCATAATCTCATAGTTCCAGGAACATGTATAAGTCATGAAGAAAGAAATAGCAATATACTAAACGATCAAGTGCTAGGCTAACGGAATGGGTCATGTCAATCACATCATTCTCCTAATGATGTGATCCCATTAATCAAATGACAACACATGTCTATGGTTAGGAAACATAACCATCTTTGATTAATGAGCTAGTCAAGTAGAGGCATACTAGTGACTATATGTTTGTCTATGTATTCACACATGTATCATGTTTCCGGTTAATACAATTCTAGCATGAATAATAAACATTTATCATGATATGAGGAAATAAATAATAACTTTATTATTGCCTCTAGGGCATATTTCCTTCAGTGATATGGTCAAGACATGATCCTAAATTTTATTGTATGAGATGATCATATTTTGTAACAGAGTTATCGGCAACTGGCAGGAGCCATATGGTTGTCGCTTTATTGTATGCAATGCAATCACCCTGTAATTGCTTTACTTTATCACTAAGCGGTAGCGATAGTCATAGAAGCAATAGTTGGCGAGACGACAACGATGCTACGATGGAGATCAAGGTGTCGCGCCGGTGACGATGGTGATCATGACGGTGCTTCAGAGATGAAGATCACAAGCACAAGATGATGATGGCCATATCATATCACTTATATTGATTTCATGTGATGTTTATCCTTTATGCATCTTATTTTGCTTTGATTGACGGTCGCACTATAAGATGATCTCTCACTAAATTTCAAGGTAAAAGTGTTCTGCCTGAGTATGCGCTGTTGCCAAAGTTCGTCGTGCTGAGACACCATGTGATGATCGTGTGTGGTAATCTCTACGTTCATCTACAACGGGTGCAAGCCAGTTTGCACACGCATAATACTCGGGTTAAACTTGACGAGCCTAGCATATGCAGATATGGCTTCGTAACACTGAGACCGAAAGGTCGAGCGTGAATCATATAGTAGATATGATCAACATAGTGATGGTCACCATTGAAAACTACTCCATTTCACGTGATGATCGGTTATGGTTTAGTTGATTTGGATCACGTGATCACTTAGATGATTAGAGAGATGTTTACCTAAGTGGGAGTTCTTAAGTAATATGATTAATTGAACTTAAATTTATCATGAACTTAGTACCTGATAGTATTTTTCTTGTCTATGTTGTTGTAGATAGATGGCCCGTGCTGTTGTTCCGTTGAATTTTAATGCGTTCCTTGAGAAAGCAAAGTTTAAATATGATGGTAGCAATTACACGGACTGGGTCCGTAACTTGAGGATTATCCTCATTGCTGCATAGAAGAATTACGTCCTGGAAGCACCGCTGAGTGCCAGGCCTGCTGTAGATGAAACTGCAGATGTTGTGAACGTTTGGCAGAGCAAAGCTGATGACTACACGATAGTTCAGTGTGCAATGCTTTATGGCTTAGAACCGGGACTTCAACGACATTTTGAACGTCATGGAGCATATGAGATGTTCCAGGAGTTGAAGTTAATATTTCAAGCAAATGCCCGGATTGAGAGATATGAAGTCTCCAATAAGTTCTACATCTATAAGATGGTGGAGAATAGTTCTGTCAGTGAACATATACTCAAAATGTCTGTGTATAACAATCACTTGATTCAACTGGGAGTTAATCTTCCGGATGATAGTGTCATTGACAGAATTCTTCAATCACTACCACCAAGCTACAAGAGCTTCGTGATGAACTATAATATGCAAGGGATGAACAAGACAATTCCCGAGCTCTTTGCAATGCTAAAGGCTGCGGAGGTAGAAATCAAAAAGGAGCATCAAGTGTTGATGGTCAACAAGACCACCGGTTTCAAGAAAAAGGGTAAAGGGAAGAAGAAAGGGAACTTCAAGAAGAACGGCAAACAAGTTGGTGCTCAAGAGAAGAAACCCAAGTCTGGACCTAAGCCTGAGACTGAGTGCTTCTACTGCAAGCAGACTGGTCACTGGAAGCGGAACTGCCCCAAGTATTTGGCGGATAAGAAGGATGACAAGGTGCACAAAGGTATATGTGATATACATGTTATTGATGTGTACATTATCAAAGCTCGCGGTAGCACCTGGGTATTTGATACTGGTTCTGTTGCTAATAGTTGCAACTCGACATAGGGAATATAGATTAAGAGAAGACTGTCTAAGGACGAGGTGACGATGTGCGTGGGAAATGGTTCCAAAGTCGATGTGATCACCGTCGGCACGCTACCTCTACATCTACCTTCGGGATTAGTTTTAGACCTAAATAATTGTTATTTGGTGCCAGCATTGAGCATGAACATTATATCTGGATCTTGTTTGATGCGAGACAATTATTCATTTAAATCTGAGAATAATGGTTGTTCTATTTATATGAATAATATCTTTTATTGTCATGCACCCTTGAAGAGTGGTCTATTTTTGTTGAATCTCGATAGTAGTGATACACATATTCATAATGTTGAAGCCAAAAGATGCAGAGTTGATTATGATAGTGCAACTTATTTGTGGCACCACCGTTTGGGTCATATTGGTGTAAAGCGCATGAAGAAACTCCATACTAATGGACTTTTGGAATCACTTGATTACGAATCACTTGGTACTTGCGAACCATGCCTCATGGGTAAGATGACTAAAATGCCGTTCTCCGGAACTATGGAGCGAGCAACAGATTTATTGGAAATCATACATAATGATGTATGTGGTCCAATGAATATTGAGGCTCGCAGTGGTTATTGTTATTTTCTCACCTTCACAGATGACTTGAGCAGATATGGGTATATCTACTTAATGAAACATAAGTCTGAAACATTTGAAAAGTTCAAAGAATTTCAGAGTGAAGTGGAAAATCACCGTAACAAGAAAATAAAGTTTCTATGATCTGATCGTGGAGGAGAATATTTGAGTTACGAGTTTGGTCTACATTTGAAACAATGTGGAATAGTTTCACAACTCACGCCACCCGGAACACCACAATGTAATGGTGTGTCCGAACGTTGTAATCGTACTTTACTAGATATGGTGCGATCTATGATGTCTCTTACTGATTTACCGCTATCATTTCGGGGTTATGCTTTAGAGACGGCTGTATTCACGTTAAATAGGGCACCATCAAAATCCGTTGAGACGTCGCCTTATGAACTATGGGTTGGCAAGAAACCAAAGTTGTCGTTTCTTAAAGTTTGGGGCTGCGATGCTTATGTGAAAAAGCTTCAACCTGATAAGCTCGAACCCAAATCGAAGAAATGTGTCTTCATAGGATACCCAAAGGAAATTGTTGGGTACACTTTCTATCACAAATCTGAAGGCAAGACATTCGTTGCTAAGAATGGATCCTTTCTAGAGAAGGAGTTTATCTCGAAAGAAGTGAGTGGGAGGAAAGTAGAACTTGATGAGGTAACTGTACCTGCTCCCTTATTAGAGAGTAGTTCATCACAAAAACCGGGTCCTGTGACGCCTACACCAATTAGTGAGGAAGCTAATGATATTGATCATGAAACTTCAGATCAAGTTACTACCGAACCTCGTAGGTCAACCAGAGTAAGATCCGCACCAGAGTGGTATGGTAATCCTATTGTGGAGGTCATGTTACTTGACCATGGCGAACCTATGAACTATGAGTAAGTGATGATGAGCCTAGATTCTGCAAAATGGCTTGAGGCCATGAAATCTGAGATGGGATCCATGTATGAGAACAAAGTGTGGACTTTGGTTGACTTGCCCAATGATCGGCAAGCCATCGAGAATAAATGAATCTTCAAGAAGAAGACTGACGCTGATGGTAATGTTACTGTCTACAAAGCTCGACTTATTGCGAAAGGTTTTCGACAAGTTCAAGGGGTTGACTACGATGAGACTTTCTCACCCGTAGCGATGCTTAAGTCTGTCCGAATCATGTTAGCAATTGCCGCATTTTATGATTATGAAATTTGGCAAATGGATGTCAAAACTGCATTCCTGAATGGATTTCTAGAAGAAGAGTTGTATATGATGCAACCAGAAGGTTTTGTCAATTCGAAAGGTGCTAAAAAAGTATGCAAGCTCCAGCGATCCATTTATGGACTGGTGCAAGCCTCTCGGAGTTGGAATAAACGCTTTGATAGTGTGATCAAAGCATATGGTTTTATATAGACTTTTGGAGAAGCCTGTATTTACAAGAAAGTGAGTGGGAGCTCTGTAGCATTTCTAATATTATATGTGGACAACATATTGTTGATTGGAAATGTTATAGAATTTCTGGATAGCATAAAAGGATACTTGAATAAAAAAATTCAATGAAAGACCTCGGTGAAGCTGCTTATATATTGGGCATCAAGATCTATAGAGATAGATCAAGACGCTTAATTGGGCTTTCACAAAGCACATACCTTGATAGAGTTTTGAAGAAGTTCAAAATAGACAAGCAAAGAAAGGGTTCTTGCCTGTATTACAAGTTGTGAAGTTGAGTCAGACTCAATGCCCGACCACTACAGAAGATAGAGAGAAAATGAAAGATGTTCCCTATGCTTCAGCCATAGGCTCTATCATGTATGCAATGCTATGTACCAGACCTGATGTGTGCCTTGCTATTAGTTTAGCAGGGAGGTACCAAAGTAATCCAGGAGTGGGTCACTGGACAGCGGTCAAGAACATCCTGAAATACCTGAAAAGGACTAAGGATATGTTTCTCGTTTATGGAGTTGACAAAGAGCTAGTCGAAAATGGTTAAATTGATGCAAGCTTTAACACTGATCCGGATGATTCTAAATCGTAAACCGGATACGTGTTTATATTGAACGGTGGAGCTGTCAGTTGGTGCAATTCTAAACAAAGCGTCGTGGCGGGATCTATGTGAGAAGCAGAGTACATAGCTGCTTCGGAAGCACCAAATGAAGTTGTCTGGATGAAGGAGTTCATATCTGATCTAGGTGTCATACCTACTGCATCGGGTCCAATGAAAATCTTTTGTGACAATACTAGTGCAATTGCCTTGGCAAAGGAATCCAGATTTCACAAGAGAACCAAGCACATCAAGAGACGCTTCAACTCCATCCGGGACCATGTCCACGTGGGAGACATAGAGATTTGCAAGATACATACGGATCTGAATGTTGCAGACCCGTTGACTAAGCCTCTTCCACGAGCAAAACATGATCAGCACCAAGATTAGAATCATTACTGTGTAATCTAGATTATTGACTCTAGTGCAAGTAGGAGACTGAAGGAAATATGCCCTAGAGGCAATAATAAAGTTATTATTTATTTCCTCATATCATGATAAATGTTTATTATTCATGCTAGAATTGTATTAACCGGAAACATAATACATGTGTGAATACATAGACAAACATAGTGTCACTAGTATGCCTCTACTTGACTAGCTCATTGATCAAAGATGGTTGAGTTTCCTAACCATAGATATGAGTTATCATTTGATAAATGGGTTCACATCATTAGAAGAATGATGTGATTGACTTGACCCATTTCGTTAGCTTAGCACTTGATCGTTTAGTATGTTGCTATTGCTTTCTTCAGGACTTATACATGTTCCTATGACTATGAGATTATGTAACTCCCGCTTACCGGAGGAACACTTTGTGTGCTACCAAATGTCACAACATAACTAGGTGATTATAAAGGTGCTCTACAGGTGTCTCTGAAAGTACTTGTTGAGTTGATGTATTTCGAGCTTAGGATTTGTCACTCCGATTGTTGGAGAGGTATCTCTGGGCCCTCTCGGTAATGCACATCACTATAAGCCTTGCAAGCAATGTGACTAATAGTTAGTTGCGGGATGATGCATTACATAACGAGTAAAGAGACTTGCCGGTAACGAGATTGAACTAGGTATTGAGATACCAACGATCAAATCTCGGGCAAGTAACATACCGATGACAAAGGGAACAACGTATGTAGTTATGCAGTTTGACCGATAAAGATCTTCATAGAATATGTGGGAACCAATATGAGCATCCAGGTTCCGCTATTGTTTATTGACCGGAGACGTGTCTCGGTCATGTCTACATAGTTCTTGAACCCATAGGGTCCGCACGCTTAAAGTTTGGTGACGATCGGTATTATGAGTTTTTGTATTTTGATGTACCAAAGGTAGTTCGGAGTCCCGGATATGATCACGGACATGATGAGGAGTCTCGAAATGGTCGAGACATAAAGATTGATATATTGGATGACTATGTTCAGACACCGGAAGTGTTTCGGGAGGTTTCGGACATTTACCGGAGTACCGAGGGTTACCGGAACCCCCCGGGGAGTATATTGGGCCTATTGGGCCTTGCTGGGAGAAGAGGAGGGGCGGCCAGGGCAGCCGCATGCCCCCTCAAGTCCGAATTGGACAAGGAGGGGGCGGCGCCCTCCTTCTTTCCTTCTCCTCCTCTCTCCCTTCCTTCCCTTCTCCTACTCCAACAAGGAAAGGTGGAGTCCTACTCCCGGTGGGAGTAGGACTCCCCCCTTGGTGCGCCCTCCTTGGCCGGCTGCCTCTCCCCCCTTGATCCTTTATATACGGGGGCAAGGGGGCACCTCTAGACACACAAGTTGATCTGTTGATCTTTCCCAGCCGTGTGCGGTGCTCCCCTCCACCATATTCCACCTCAGTAATATCGTAGCGGTGCTTAGGCGAAGCCCTACGTCGGTAGCATTATCAACACCGTCATCACGCCGTTGTGCTGACGGAACTCTCCAGCAAAGCTCTGCTGGATCGGAGTTCGTGGGACGTCATCAAGCTAAACGTGTGCTGAACTCGGAGGTGCCGTACGTTCGATACTTGGATCGGTCAGATCGTGAAGACGTACGACTACATCAACCGCATTGTGCTAACGCTTCCGCTTACGGTCTACGAGGGTACGTGGACAATACTCTCCCCTCTCATTGCTATGCATCACCATGATCTTGCGTGTGCATAGGATTTTTTTTTGAAATTACTACGTTCCCCAACAATTTGAAGGAGACCTTCAACAGTCTCTGGGTCTACAAGATGATGCTTAACCCAACCAAGTGCATTTTTGGTGCGCCAGCAGGCAAGCTTTTGGGTTTTCTGGTTTATAACAGGGGCATTGAAGCTAACCCGAAGAAGATCAAGGCCATTACCTCTTTGGAAAAGCCGACGTGTATCAATGATATTCAATGTCTGGCGGGTCGTATTGCTGCCTTAAGCCGGTTCATAAGCCGGTTGGGTGAGAAGGCCATACCACTGTACCAGATGATGAAGAAAATAGATCACTTTGTCTGGAGTGAAGCTGCTAATGATGCGTTTGAACCTTTGAAGAAACAGCTAGCTGAGACGCCAGTCCTTGCTGCTCCTATTGATAAGGAGCCGTTGTTATTATATGTGGCTGCTAACGCCCGGGCTGTCAGTGTAGCTGTTGTGGCGGAACAGAAGGAAGCATGCAAGGAATATCCGGTTCAACGGCCGATTTACTATATCAGTGAAGTACTTATTGAGTCCAAGCAGAGGTATCTGCACTGGCAGAAGCTCGTTTATGGGGTGTTCATGGCCAGTCGGAAGCTTAAGCAATATTTTTTTGGTCATCCCATCACTGTAGTTAGTTCTGCTCCTTTAGGGGATATTATTCAAAACAGAGAAGCTACAGGTCGGGTATCCAAGTGGCCATTGAACTTGGACCTCATGGTTTGAAGTATATGCCTCGCACAGCCATCAAGTCTCAAGCACTTGTGGATTTCATCAATGACTGGACAGAACTACAGATTCCTGAAGAGAAGCCAGATAACACATATTGGACTATTCACTTTGATGGGTCTAGGCAATTGGAGGGCTCGAGGGCTGGAGTTGTCTTAGCTTCCCCTAGAGGTGACATGTTTTGTTATGTTTTAAGGTTGTTGTTTCCCTGTACTAACAATGCAGCTGAGTATGAAGCCTTGCTCCATGGTCTTCAGATGGCTAAGGAGATGAACTTAAGCCGGGTGAGATGTTTCGGCGACTCGGACTTGGTGGCTCAGCAAGTTTCACGAAAATGAGATTCTAAGGATCCACTCATGGCGGCTTATCATCGCGAAGTTGACGCTATTGCTGGGAACTTCAAGGGTTATCAAGTGGAACACATTGACCGCAGGAAAAATGAGGCGGCTGATGCCTTAAGCCGGTTAGGGTCCCAGCATAAATCGGTGCCACCTAACACTTTCTTGGATATTCTGCATAATGCTTCTGTCAAATTGCCTACAGAGGAAGATCTGGCTATTCCTGACCCGGAAGCACAATTGGTGGCGGCTCTTCACGCTATTCCTGATTGGACACTTCCATATTTGGCTTATATAACCCGGGGCGAGTTACCTGAGGATGAAACTTTGGCCAGACAGATAACCCGGCGATCCAAGTCAATGACAATCGTTAACGGAGAGCTGCACCATTGCAGTTTTACTGGGGCGTTTCAATGATGCGTCTCTCTAGAAGAGGGCGTGAGATTCTTTGTGAGACTCATGAAGGATATCGTGGTCATCATGCCAGTTCTAAATCTCTCGTGGCTAAAGCTTTTCGTCATGGATTTTATTGGCTGACGGCTCATGCTGATGCAGAGGATTTGGTCAGTAAATGTGATGGTTGTCAGAAATTTTCACGGCGAGCTCGCGTGCCGGCTCAAGAATTGAGGATGATTCCAATTATTTGGTTGTTTGCAGTTTGGGGGCTTGATATGGTTGGGCCTTTTAAAAGTTCCAAGGATAAAAATACCCACCTTTTGCTGGCGGTTGACAAATTCACAAAGTGGGTCGAAGCAGAGCCGGTTAGTAAGTGTGACGCGGCTGTCCAAAGGTGCTATGAAAGAATTTTGTCAACGTGAGCATATTCGACTTGATGTGTCGTCAGTAGCTCACCCCCAATCCAATGGTCAAGCTGAAAGAGCCAATCAAGAAATTTTGGGAGGCATCAAGCCCTGACTTATGGTTCCTTTGCAGAGGACGCTGGGTTGTTGGATGGAGGAGTTACCTTCAGTGCTATGGAGTATCAATACTACCCCCAACAGATCTACGGGTTACACGCCTTTCTTCATGGTTTACGGAGCAGAGGCGGTTCTCCCTAGTGACATCCGTCACGACTCGCCCCGCATGGCGGCTTATGTTGAAGCTGATAATGAAAAAGCACGTCAGGATGCACTTGACCTATTAGATGAGGAGCGTGACCTTGCGGCGGCTCGCTCGGCAATTTACCAACAAGATCTACGTTGTTATCACAACCGCTGGGTTAAGACTAGAACCTTTCAAGAAGGTGACTTGGTGCTCCGGCTTATCCAGGATCAGACTGATATGCACAAGCTATCCCCACCTTCGGAAGGACCCTTTGTGGTCAGCAAGAATTTGAACAATGGGTCATACTACCTCATTGATATTCGAGACCACAAGGATTCACGTAAGTCGGAGGAGGAGACCCGCTGGCCATGGAATATTGCTCATCTTTGGCCTTACTACACTTGAGCCACCGACTCTTATGATGTACATATTTTGACAATGTATATATTATCATGTTTATAATAAAGCCGACAACCCTGATAAAGTAGGGCCTCTGTCGTTTCATTTCCAAGAGTAATGAGTCTTTTTCATCACAAAAAAGGTCATTTGGGGGCTTCCTGCTCATATTTGAAGCATAGCTGTGAATATCCCTCTTGATCGATGCAATACCAAAACTTAAGATCATTTGGGGGCTTCCTGCTCATATTTGAAGCATAGCTATGAATATCCCTCTTGATCGGCACAATGCCAAAACTTATGGTCACTTGGGGGCTTCCTGCTCATATTTGAAGCATAGCTGTGAATATCCATCTTGATCGGTGTAATGCCAAAACTTATGGTCACTTGGGGGCTTCCTGCTCGTATTCGAAGCATAGCTGTGAATATCCCTCTTGATCGGCTCAATGCCACAAACCACTTGGGGGCTTCCTGCTCGTATTCGAAGCATAGCTGTGAAATAACCCTTTTGGTCCGTCTCATATGCCATGATTACAAAGCACGTGGGGGCTTCCTATTCAAACATAGGTGTATTCACCAAAGAGAACATAGCGTTATTACCCTCGTGAGCTGGCTTTGGATGTTAAGTCGCCAGTGTATAATGATTTTATGTGCTTAGAGCGTTGTGCTCTAAGCTTTGGGATATTACCCCTTGCTGCAGATGGCGTGATAAGCCGGCGGTATAAATCAATTGAACATGACGTTCTGTTCTCACTCTTTGGGTTGTAACCCTTACTGCATTGGTATCATAAGCCGACAGTACGATTCAATATCACATGTATGTTATTTTTTATAATTATACATGATTATATTTAAACCGGCCCTGATCATGAACTATTTTAGTCACCAATGGTTTTATATGGGGTATTATGACCCGCCATGCGGTAAACCGCCAGGGCTCTTGTGATCTACTTGTGTGCATGATAAGACTAAATCTCATCTGGATAAATGAACGTCATCATAAGGATATAATGATAGTTTCCAAGTCGCGGATCAAACAATGTTGGGAAAAACACAAACGTGCACGATAGCACGACATAGCAAAGTTTTTACTAGCATATTACATGACTCAAGGAGCCAAAATGATTGTGTTTTTCAGAAGACCAAATATATGAACCGCCCAGCGGATCAATCTTCTTGACCTTGACAGCTTGAAGCTTCTGGATCATCCTTCTCCGGTTCTTCGTCCTCCTCTACTGCCTGGAAGTTTGGTGATGACCAATCAATGCCACACAATGCTTGGAATTCAGCTTCATCATCTATAAGCTCGGACGGGTCACCTTTAGGAGCGAAAGTATGCTTACGGATTGGGGGAATTAGATCCATCACTTTATAAGCCGTCGTAGGCAGCTTCTGATTCTCCATGTCATAAGCCGGTTGGTATCTTGGAAGATCCGTTTCATTTGCAATCAGGCTGGCCAGGGGACGTATCTCCTTCACATAGGCGGCAAAGTCTTTCTTCTCAAAGGGAGTGCCATCTTCTTTTAAGCTTGGGTACCCGGTAGCTATGTCGGCCAGGTCTAGCTCTGCTAACCATGCCTTGGCCCATCTTAAAGCTGTCACAGCACCGGCTCTTGCAGATGATCGCTTCATCTCACTAATCCTCTCAGGAAGAACAGAAAGCTTTTTCAAGACATCACTCAAGAGAGTAGGTGCTTGATTAGTCATAGAGATTGTGGCCAGTGCACGCTGAGTTCCAGTATATAATTGTTCAACAAGTGTGTAAACAACCTTGAGCTTCACAAGCATCTCTTGACTAAGATCGCTCCTCCTGAGACCTGAATAATAAATCTTGGATTGGTTAGAGGCGGCTTATACAATCAAGGAAGAGGTTCAAATTTGATAATAGCAAGGCGACTCACCAAAGATAGCAGAAACCATCTGTGATACATGGTTTTTTAAGCCGGTAAGCTCAGAGGTCATATCCTGAAGAGCCGCCTCCGCCTTTTCAGCCTGCTGTATCAAGACAGTTTTTTCTTCAGCCCAGGCATTTTTTTGACTTCAAAGTTGGTCTTCAGTTTTTCCGTTTTAGCCATGCTAAATTGGAATTTTGAGTCGGTCTTCCGGATCTCAGATTCTTGATGCTCTAGCTGGGTCTTCACGTCAATCAATTGAGATTGAAGTTGAGCAGTGGTGGCCTGTACATACACCGGTTCAAAATCATGTTCAGATTTGGATTACAGAAATGAAGTCCCAAGCCTTTTGCAAGCAACAACACTTGGCACTTGGGGGCTAATGCCTGCCGAAAAAATTATTCATACAATGGCTTATGTGAATAAGTCCCAAGCACTTTGCAAGCAAGAGTACTTGGCACTTGGGGGCTAATACATATTGCTTGTCTTCTACTACATTATGATGACCTGTTTGTGCTGCAAACGATCACAGCCGGCTCATGGGGGCTACACAAGTAAGTTATTTACAAACAATGATGCAAAGGACCGGCTCATTCATGCTGATTAAACGGCCCTTGGGGGTTACGGAGGCAGTGTTAATCATTATAGATCTGCTTTAACCCGGATGGTGTAAGCCAGGTTCTGAAGGGTTCTATCAAGGATGCTACTTATATTCAGGGTTATTTTAAGTCTACAGCATATTCAATCCTATCGTAAACAGTAGACTTGAGGGCTGACAAGATATGCATAATTCAGTAAAGAAGGAATTTATACCTCATATTTCTGATGCATCTGCTTCACCATGTCAACTTCAAGGTCTCGGCTAGCGTGCACTTGATTGAGATAGTCAGGGAATACTTCACTAACACTCAATTAAGAGTAATTGGCAACATCAAATCTCACTTTTCACCTCTCAATATGTTCTTCTTTGGCGGAGTGCTTGGCCAATATAGTAGGTCTTCCCGGCTCTCTAAAGCCGGTGCTAGTGATCATCACATCATCGTCATGTGTCTCAGCCGGTTTAATTGGACTTGATGACTCAGTGTTCAAAGGGTTGTTGTTCGTCTGGTCAATGGAAGGATCAGGAATTTCTGGGGGAACGTCATGAACAGTTTCTTCTGGTTGTGGCACAGAGGTGTCAGGCGTTGGAGTTTGTTGCTCCGGTTCATTGACTTTGGGGTCTTCAGCTAGCTTGTTCACCCTCGCCTTCTTGCTAGGCTTGGCCTTTCCACTACATGGGGCATGAGAGGTCAGTGTAAATATAAAGGAGCATACGAAGGAAATAATAAGTAATTGTTATTACCCAGGAGCAGTTTTGAAAGCCGGCAGCTGGGACTGTGATGAGTCGCCAGAAGAGGAGCGAGAAGTTTCCTGGTAATTTGAATCGGAAGAATCAAGTGGCTGGCGAATAAGACCCGCCAAAGGGTAGAAAGAGTTTAAATTTGGGATGACCTCGTTTCGACGTTTCCTTGGAGTGTTCGGTAAGCCGGAAGATAATTCTTCACCTCCATTGGTCCGAGTCTGTCGCCGGCTCTCGTGTTGCTGTTGCTTCAAAAGAAAGTGAGGATCCGGATGAGTTAAGGGGTGTGAAAAGACTTTCCGGGTTACTCTTCAAGTTTTCTGTCTTGGCAAAGGCTCAGAGTCAGAGGAAATGATAGTTACCTCTTCCTCGATTGCTTGACTAGCCCCCGTGTCATCCTGATGATAATCAATGTCAATAAGATAGTGGAAAAATGAGCCAAGGGAATCAAGAGCTACATTCGACTCAGAGCTGTCGTTCGGTTCAAACAGCTCAAAAGTACTTGGTTTCTTCTTATTCTTCTTGTCGGTTTTCTTGGTGGCTTTCTTGGCAGCCCTGGCCTTTTTGGTAGCTTCATAGTCGTATTTCTTTTTCCAAAAATCAGAGTCAGCCTGTGAAAGTCATCAAATTTGAGTTAATAGAATATTTGAGGATGAAGGCAAAAGTAAGTAATTTAAAGACTCACATCTGGTGGCGGGTTAAGTGTGCAGAAAGGGTTTAGACCCACTTTTTTGCAGTCTGCCGGATCTTCATTCAGAAGGGACTTTGTCATTTCATTGATGGTGTCATCAGTTAAACGCACAGAGCTGTGGCGCAGTGGTCCTTTTTACCACCCGTGTAAGTGCACATTAAGCCGGATCGGTGACTCGAGGGTATGATCCGCCAAGCAACCCAGCATCGAACCAAGTCAATGCCAGTTAAACCGTTTTCCAGCAGAGCCTTGACCTTTGCAATGGTGGGGGCGAGCTTTTTACGTTCAGCAGCGGTAAGCTTCTCAGGAATATGATGTTTTGAGTCAAGATGCTGGGCACGATAGCCTGGCAGTGGGTTCTCGTCAGCTGGAGAGGTATCTTTGCAATAAAACCATGTCTGGTTTCAATCTTTGGGGTGACTCGACAGGCGAGCATAAGGGAAAATAGCATCTCTTCTACGTTGAATGGAGATTCCGCCAAGTTCCAAGCTGGGTCCATTCATGAACTCGTTTTGGCGGTTTAGATAAAAATATTCCCTAAACAGTTCAACACTGGGCTCCTCTTGAAGGTATACTTCGCAGAAAACTTGAAAGTTGCAGATGTTTGACACGGAATTGGGTCCAATGTCTTGAGGATGAAGCTCAAAGAACTGCAGAACATCTCGGAAAAATTTAGAACCGGGCGGTGAGAAGCCCCGATTCATGTGGTCAGTAAAAACAATGACCTCATCATCCTTTGGATAAGGTTTTTCTTCTTCTGGATTGGGGGCGCGATAATGCATGATAGTTTTTTCTGGTAAATAGCCGGTATTGACAAAGTCTTTGAGCGTGTCCTCAGTGACAATGGAGGGAACCCAGTTACATGAAGTGGATGTCTTCGGTGGCATTGTGAAGAAAGAAGCCTAAAAGAAAGAACAGTTTGCCGGTTTAAAGTTGATTCATTAAACCGGAGGTAAAACACTACAGTGCATATTCAACATGGCGGATTAAAAGGGGCCTAATGACGTATGACTAGTCGCTAAGTGATGGACAAACAGATTTCACAGACTGAAGCTATAATTTTGGATCTGTGGCAGTTCAGAAAATGCAGTAAATTCTAAACCTAAAGTGGCAGTAGAAGAGTTCGTGTGCTCCAATGAGATCTTCTATGAAGGAAAAAGTAAGCTGATATTAAAAACAAAGGCTAAACTGCTACCGCACGAGTTCTATACTATATTGAGATCAGAAGCTACCAAGGTTGAAGAAGAAAGCAAAGAACATCGAAGAACACCGAAGAACAGGGCTAACCCTAATGCAGATCTGATGCATAGAGAGATGAACACTTACAGATGCAGATGGACTGTGGTGGAGCGCCGGCGTTTTCTGGATCGGTCAGGTTGATGCAGCGGCTTGAGTTGGTACAGCTGTCGGAGGACGACGACGACGAGGCTCGAGGCGGCAGAGGAGTCGCGAGAGGAAGAAGAAGACGAGAAGGCAAAGGGGAAAAAATTAAAGGAGGGTGTTTGACCCTATTTATAAGGAGAAGGGTAACAAATGGGCGTGAAAAACGAGGAGGCCAAAGAATGAATGTACAGCCGCTCGGACGCCTCGATTTTCGGGGTGGTTATTAAAGATAAGGATCTGTTAAGATATATTGGATATTGTGTAAAATTAATGACAGGTGATGTCATGGCGGGTTACCACAATCGCAGGAGATGACGTCATGGCGGGTTATGATATATCACGCAAATCTTTCCTTCTTTATTTGCGCGATATATCATAACCCGCCATAACGTCATCTCCTGCGATTGTGGTAACCTGCCATGACGTCACCTGTATACCTATGACGGTTCATCAATACGAAGCCCATGAGGATATTCAAGATGGCGGTTCACGAAGCAAGGGCCTAAGGCTCAAAGGGCGACTTAAGGCTCATAGGGGTAAACCGCCATATGTATATGACTTATATTGTAAGGCAAGTATATTTAGTCACCGAGCCGGACACGTTGTCTATGAGCCGGCCGGGACTCTGTGAGTTGCTGGGCGTCAGCCTGTGTATATAAAGGGACGACCAGGCAAGAAACAAGAGATCGAACGCTAGGTCAAGAATATTCGCTCCCTGGTAATCGAGACATAAGCAATACCACCTTAAACTGGATTAGGCCTTTACCTTCACCGCAAGGGGCCGAACCAGTATAAACTCATGTGTCCTTTGTCCCGTTTAACCCCTTTAAGCTAACCTAGTTGCGATGGCTCCACGACTAAGTCTTCTCACTAGGACATCTGCCGTGACTATTCCATGACATATTCTAAACGTAATTTATTTACGAAGCGATCGTAAGATTACCTCGGGTGAAGAATAACTTATTCTGCACCCTAGGTGATGAATAGTAACACTATATATTAATTTTCTTCCTTCAGAGCAAGATTAGTTGGAAAACATATCGTACATGAAAAAAATCAAACAATACTAAACCACCTATGATGCTGGGTTTAGCTTTGCAATATAAGATTTTTGGGTGAGTGAAGAGAGAATTGAAGAAATTTACCACAAGAACCATCATAAAAGTCTTTTTGAGAACTCATTCTAAAGTACTCCAAGCTAACCACTTTATACCACATTATCTTTTTATAGGGATGATACCACATTGTTTGATTTTTCTTCCACGAACACGCCTAGAGGTGTGTCATTGAGCTGCAGATCATGCAGTTCGTCCCCAGCTTCAACGATGTCCCAACACATCCCTGCATGCTCTCTTCCTGAACTTCCACGGCTTTGCCTAGTAGTTGCCAAGGGCAAGAAGAGGAGCAACCACGGTGGGGGGAAATCAGAGTCGTGGAAGAGGGGGGGGGGGGGGGGGGATTTAGATTATACATTTCGGACTGATTGTTAGACTTGCTTAAATTGTGAATTGCAGTGGCTTTCAACTTTAACAATTCTGGTTCATTTTTTTCCAAATAACTAAGCTATTCATGTGTTTGTCTTCACATGAGAATTACAGCACACAAATGAAAATAGTATCTTCATTGATTCCCATGCTTTCTAACACGAACTTGTGTGAGTTCTACAACTTTTTCTTCAGTCTGAATGCAAGGTAGATTGCTAGTGTGTCTTCTTAATCAACAAGAAATTGCTAAAGTAGCACAAAAGACCACAATTTACAGAGATTTACAAGTAGGGAAAAAGATTGTCCTCTCTCACTGAATGACCAAACAACGATGAATCGTAGGAATAGAGGATATGAGACTTCAGGCGCCACGAGTTCTCGATGGCCACCACACCACATGATGTGTATGACGATTCCCAGAAATATAAAGTCCTTGTATGTCCTAGCATATCAGACGATCCCCAGTAATCTTGAGATGCAAAACACTCATGAGTGGAGGGTTTGAGACTCCACCGCCCTGATATCTTTGTTACCAGGACAACTAACCACTTTAAACTTATGCCACACATAGGATACCAGACGTGGCATTTGACACTTCGATCGTGTTTCCCTATGCATCCCAATCCTTCTCGTCAATTTTATTGTTCTTTTATGCTCTCTGGGATGGATGAAGTATCAACGAAGACATGTGATGGGACTCTAGACTCCCAAAAGGAAGAAGCATGCATGAGAAGAGAGATGACACATGGAAAGGAACTTATGAGGAGTGTCCAAATACCATTGGTGTATCATAGGATGATCAACATATTAAATATCAATGATATCCCAAGTGTTGTCAACATTATCCTCCTCGCCCTCATGTGGACTACATTGTCGAGTTCTTTAGTGTCTTCCTTTCCCTCTTTACAGAACATACTAATCAATAATGAGTGATAGGTCTGAGCTACATGGGCATAAGTCCGAGTGAGCATTACTTCCATGTGGTCTAGAAAATAACGTCGCTTTTGGGCATCACTCGATGCTGGAGTACCCGCCTCTCTAGGCTCCTCGCAGCCAAGAGCACCTGTTGGCCGCCCATTTCTAGCTGGCAGGCGCCGACTATAGCAATCAGACTAGATGGCGGGAGGCCACCATTCAGTAAGCTACGTGCCTCGGTTGTGCGTAGCATAGAATCAACGATTTCCATGAGAAAATCCAGGAATATTATATATAGTCCGCACGGATGTTCACTCGGTATATCCCACTCTTAACAGGAAGTCTAGATACTTTGTTCTTTTAGGCTCAATGACGAACATCTGTATCATCCCTCCAGCCAACTCCATCACTCGTAGGCGCGCATATACATAACAACAACACTATGAGTCCAATTTCACTTTGATCCATCATCACACCCTAACTGAATGATCTACCTCGTCGATTTGGCTGATTCGGACCCAAAGTCATATGAACCGGTAGGTGCGTGCGCGCGGACTCAACCAGCTTACTGAATCCGGACCACCATCCAACATCTATTACTCGCCGCTAAACTGTTGCGAGCATCCTCAATGATGCATAATTTCCTATAGATTACCTCTTCCTCCCGTCGAGGTCGCGCTGGATCTAGAAAGGCCCATTAGCAGCCGTAGCAAATTCTCGTTAGCATAATAACTTGAGGCTTTTGTTGGAGAAACAAGCGCAAACACACATCATGGGGAGCAATCTTGTGAGTTGTGAACCCTCACATCAAAGCCGCAAGCACTAGAAAAAAACTGTAAAAAACATTTGCAGGGAAGTTCACTCGATCACGACCAGTTGTCTGCTGATCCATCTCGGGAAGTTGGGAAAGGGTTGGAACTAATTGCTTTGCACTTCCACGTTAGTTCAAGTCGTTTCTGCTACCTGCGTAGCCCTGCTTTAGGTGTTGATGCATGAAGCTCTTGAGCTATTTGCTTCTAATTATGGTGCACTTCCAGGTTAGTTCATCTTCTCTTTCTACTTTCCATTCCAGATGCCTCACAACCTCATACATCGTCTTCTTATATATGCACACATTTATGTAGGACACATGGTGTCTTCATAATTCCTCTTTCACTTTCTCTAAACTAAACCAAACGACAAGAAAAGCTCAAGAGACTCAACAAGAAGTATATATGAACATCGTATTATAGCTCCTCCATCATGATCACTTGATCAGTATGGCTTCCTATTGCTACTTTTATTACTTACCTTGCATAGTCAAACGCTTATATACAAGGTTCATACAGTAGGATATGAGAAGAATTGAAGGCGGATTTGGTGCACGGTAGCGAGGGTGCATTAAAGAATTAGTACCTGTTAAAGATCAAATGGTTATAGTATTTCAAAATATTCACAAGTATAGATTAATTGTTTCATTTTTTTCAAAGTTAAAACATTCTTGTTATTTGGATATTTGATACTATGGCTGTCATTTTTAGAGAATTTTAAATAAAATCAATTTATTTAATCATGCAACAGATGTTTCTAATTTGACATGTTCTAAAAATGATACATTGTACATGGAATAAAAAATCATACACAACAACACAAAGGTTATTCATGGTGTACACTTTTTTAATATTCATATTTGATGTTAATAGGTTGAATACAAAATGTAATTTGGATATTTTTAACAACATAGACCAAATTTTTAATTATCCGTATTCAGTAGTAGAGTGACTGATAAATCCCAACTTTTATATAAAATGTCATCTTCCCTCCAAAAATATATTAAATGCAACATATTTTGTTTACTTTAATGCCATTAAATAGTAGTCTAAATGTGGGGGGTCCATGGAAATGTATCTGGTGCACCAGGACATTTGGTGCTACCGGTGCACCTAGTCTCCGTAAATGCACTTTAAGTGTTGAAAAATTATGACATTTTGTGAAGATGTAAGTATGGTACATATCTATCATGATATGAAATTTCAAATCCAAATAAAAAGTGTACACTGAAAAACAAAAATAACAAATCACGGTGTGAATAGTATCTAATGCAAACTAGGCCTTGAATTGAGCCCATTTTCTTTATCATCAATGAATTTGTCATTTTTAATTCTCATACTATGTTACAAATTTGGATACGAAATTTTGTAGTATGACGGGTTTTTGTTGGATCTACAACATATTTATCTGTTATTTTCAGATATTTTCAACATTCATAGAATGACTAATCTCAATCGGGTGCACCGGTAGCACCAAATGCACCGGTGGGCCAGATATTTCCCCGGGGGTCCATATGTACATACCTCATAAATAAAAACAAGTGGGACATATGTCGCCCTCATCATCACTGGCGGAGCTACGTTGTAGAAAAAAGGGCCATGGCCACAGGCTGGGCTAAGGGTAAATGTGGGTCATAATTATCACAAATATTGGGCTTCTCTTCAGACTGGCCCGCCCATGCTTTCAAGAGTAGCTCCGCCACTACTCATCATGTACATCTACAACCATGGCATCACTTCATTTACGAGAAGACCAACATCATAAGGGCAAGATTGTGCGCAAGAAGCTTAGAGCGTAGTGCTACTATGCAAATCTTTGGTAATGGTATGTTTCTTCGGTTCCTTAGTTCTTTTACTACATGATATTGGCTCATAATGGTATGTTTTTACTACATGATATTGGTTCCTTAGTTCTTTTTTCTTTATTGTTTTTCTAGCACAGTCATGAACTCCTGATATAAAAAATATACAAAAAAGAAGGATTCAAGGACTAATGAGGTTCAAATATTTCTTCATAAAAGGCGCCTTTGGTAAGTATGAGCAAAATAACCAAATATTTCTTCTGAAAATGGAAGCGCAAATACTAGTACTAATGAGGTTCATGTGAATGACACTACCAATGAGGATATCGAGGGCCTATTTTTAGATTTCGCACCGGGCCCTGTTTTCTCATATACGGCCCTGCCTAGTTGGAGGATTAATGTCACAAGGAGAGAACAAAATGATGAACCACCCCAGCTCCCGCGACAGGCAATGCAGGATCAATATATTGTTGTTTGGCGCTCTTCTTCTCCTTTTTGTATTACTCACTGTACGTAGAGCTTGACACTCTAAAAACTTTGATTAATCAGTGGAGTTCTCTCTTTGTTGAAGAAAAATAATGTTTGACCATGTTGAGACGGCTGACACTAAACGCCTGGAACACTTCATTCCATCACTGAACGTGCATAGCAGAATCGCTAGCAACGAAACACACGGAAAAAGTAGGTACAACGCCCGGCCAAACGGCTTGGGGTGTCTGCTCCGTCTTTGACCCGAACAGCGCAAGAGCGTCTGCTACCTTATTACATGACCGAGAGCAGAAATCAATAGTAAATGAACTTACAAAAACGTCTTGCATTATGGGATGGAGGGAGTAAAGTTTAACAATGTAAAAGACTTGATCTCACAGAAAAGAACTCCGTTCTGCGATGAGTCGTAGCTAGCTGACTTGAGGGCTTGGACGAGGAGCATTGCATCTGTTTCCACCATAATATGGCTGATACCCATGGCTTGAGCTTGCTGGAGACCATGCATGCATGCTTCACTCTCACGAATAACATAGCCCCATCCGCCCAGGGATTCTTAGCTGTGGAAGCTTCCATCCATGTATAACTTCAGTATTCCTTCGGGTGGTTTCTGCCCATAGTTTTAAATAGCGCGCTAAGCATCTTAGCGGCGGACCTTGCTTTCGTGTACTAATAAGTCTTGCATAGCGTGCAGTCAAACTTGCAAGGTATGTTTATGTAGTGTGAGCTGATATGATGAATCTTCCAGACTTGTTGATAATACGACATACACGGATGTAATATATGACGACCAGTGGGAGTTTGACACCGTAGGTTTTTTCTCTGGTTGAGTTCCCGGCGTTGACAAGAGCGAGGAGAGGAGTGACAACAATGGGAGGGAATCAAGGAAGACCAACAGAGGAGGCGAAGGAGTGAGCTCTAAGTTTAAGCTTGTGTAATTTGTAAAAATGTACTCCCTCCGTTCCATAATGTAAGACGTTCTTTGACACTAGTGTAGTGTTAAAAAACGTCCTACATTATGGAACAAGAGGGAGTAGTAGCTTTCAACTTTAATAATTCTGGTTAACTCGTTCAAAACCACCGAGCTATTCGTGTTACAGTCTGAAGTCTTAACGTGAAAGCTGCAGCTATCGAATGACAATAACCTCTAAGATTGATTCCCCTGTTCCTACCGTGAATGTCTACGAGAGTAATTTTTGTTGGGTTGCGATAACTGCCACACGTGTGGCATGGATACGAACCCGCCCACATGCCTCGTGTGGCGTGAACAGGAACCCGTCCGCACGACCGCGTCCGGGCGCGCAATTGCATAGTCCGCACGTCCGGTGTGTGGCAACCACGCCCGCACTGCCCCGTCCGGACCACACAACCCGCTGCCCGCACGACCCAGCCGTTCCCGTCCTCCGCTCGATCGCCTCTCTCGACTGCCGCCATCGTCCCCCACCTCTCGAACCCCTACCTCCGTCGCCGGCCTTCTCTGGTTGCCATGGCAACCAGAGCAGATCCGTAGGGCATACCCACCGCAAACCACACCCCAACCCTCCCCACCCCCAGCCCCCCACTCCAACCCAGCCCTTCAGAGACGATCAACTAAAATCAGGTGAAAATCTCCCGATCTCATCCTTCTCATCCTTCAGGCTGAAAATCTCTCCGATCTTGTACTGGATCCATGCTATAGGGGGGTGGCAATACCAGTAGTTCTGAGATCCAGTAGTTTTGTGATCTACGTGTTGAGATTAACTTAAGTTCCTAGTTTGATTGACGTAAGTAGTTGGGTAGGCAAATGGATGAGTAGGAATCCCTAAAAAAAGGAGAGGAAGGACAATTTTGGAATAAAGGGGGTGGGAAAAATTAATTGTCACTTGTGTACAACGACAGTTGCCACCTTTCGTTGTCAGTAGCTGCCACCTAGTTGACCTGTTGCTTGCCATCCCTATCTTCTATGTGCAAGCAGCAGAAGAATACAATTCTTGTGGATTGTTGATGCGTTCTTGATCATGTAGTGATTGAGAACATATTGGAAAGAAGCGAGACACGGAAATAATGAATCACGAAGATGGCGATGATACTTGGGGTTCTCAAAGGCCAGAAACGCCCCCTTGGGATGCATCAGAGTACAGTCAACTCATCTCTGCAGGGCCGTTGCTGCCACTACTAGGACAGTATGCAGGCATTGGTATGATGCGTGATAACAAAAAGAAGAGAACAGTTGCCATCTTCGTAACGATGAAGATGACATTCTACTTATGTCATGCACTGTCTTTTTTCGCAGGTTCTTATGACCAAAACACTCTCAGGGGGCTCCCGTGGCAAGTTCAGTCACAAGGCGCTAACACTGACAAATGTGCGGGCAGCCAACTTCAACTAGCTAATATGGCTAATCAAGGTAATGCATACAAAAAAGAGCACATACTGGTGTGGACATGAAAAAATGAACATGCAAAAAAATGGCAAAAGGACTCACGAGTTATCACGGGTGAAAAATGCAGAGCCTTCATGCAGCACGTGGCATCAGGCAGCACCCATGTACCTGCCATCGACGTCATACACAGGTGAGTCCATAAAAAAGTGAAGTTGCGGATGCTCAATTAGCAGAAGGAGCATGGTTGACAATTGCACTTGCCATGACTGGACATCCACAATTGCCATGGTTAAATAACTGCAGCTGTCATCCCTGGACAACTGCAGTTGCCATGGAGGAAGAACTGCAGTTGCCATGCCAGTGTAACTGCAGTTGCTATGCCATGACAACTGCAGTTGCCATGGAGGAACAACTGCAGTTGCCATACCAGTGCAACTACAGTTGCCATGCCAGGAAAACTGCAGTTGCCACATCACGGGCAACTACAGTTTCCGTGCTAGCACAAACTACATTTGCCATAAATTGACCAACCACTACTATGCTTACAGGTTATTACGGTGGTGGTAACCAGGCAAACGTCTCGTGACAAGATTCACAAATTGCAGGTGGAGCACGTCATTTTGGTGTCACGGACCACACAAGATGGTCACATGCAGCACAACAAGGTAAGGAAAAAAACTGAACCACAAAACAGCACTACATTTGTTTTGGTGGCAAAAAAAAGCATGTGCCGAAAAAAAAAGAATTGAAGCAGTGATGGTGGACAAGAACGAAGCATAAAACACTGAAAAGTGGTTGCGTGCAAATGAGTCATGTATTGTCTTTGAAAAATTGCCAACTGCTAAAAGCATGTATGCATCACTAATGGTTGAACACATTTCGCCTAGTGAGATCAATCTTATAATGCAGTAGTTTTGTGGCTAGAACACAGTGGTTGCCATTTGTTGGTAGCAGTGTTTGCCATGAATGCAGGACTGCAGCTGCCATGCATATAGAACCCAAGTTTTCGTACTAAAAAAAGGAGCTTGTTGTCATGCATTGGCAAACAGTGGTTGCCATGTTTGTTGAACTGTACCTGCCATGACTGGACAGCTACATTTGCCACACATGTCCACGCGCAAACTGACATCTTGCTATTCGAATGATGTAATGCCAAATCACTCGACGTTAATGTCATCTGTTGCGATAAACATGTTATTCAAACAAAAAAAATCTTACTCTCGTACCTGTTTTTTCCATTACAGGGCCTACAACTACAGTGAACAGCGGCGCGGGCACATCTACTGCAGGAAGCTCTGAGCGCACAGAAGACGCGTTCCCCCAGCCAGCAGACAATCATGCCACAAATAATGCCGAGTCAGTGTCAGAAATGGCAATCATTCCAGCAATTCCCACAGCCACCCCTTTGAACGCAAGCACAGGCAACACTCAAATTGATGAAACTGCTGCCGATACTGAAGTGAATGATGAAACTGACGATGAGGCACAAGGGGATGAAGATGATGGGCAACCAGATATCATGGTACCTCAACCACCGTACGTTGGGCAAAGATTTGAATCGTTTGCAGAAGCAAAGGAATTCTACCAGACATATGCAAAGTTCCATGGGTTTGCCGTCAACACCGAATACCATAGAAAAATTAAGAAAACTAATGAGTACAGCAGAGGTGAGATGTGGTGCCACAAGGCACGATGGAACAAGAAAGGGAAAGGTGTTGCGCCTGTCGTTCCGGAACGAAAGAGAGGGATCATTCTCAAGACGGGTTGTCCTGTCCGGTGTAAGCTAAACGTAGATGGAACACAATATGTGGTCACTGAGTATTTTGACGAGCACAACCACGAACTCATAAAGAAGTTCGATCTGGTCAAATTTCTGACCGCCCACAGAGGGTTCACCCCAGTCGAAAGGCAATTCGTAAAGCTGCTACATGATTGTAACGTTGGTCCATTAAGAATGGTCCACATACTATCACTCATCCACAACAGAAGGGGAAACTGAGTAGCATGCCGTACATACCAGCTGACATCACAAACCTATAGGCCAAGTACCATAGAGAGAGCAAGCTTGCTGACATAGAGGCCACAATGGCCTACTTCGATAAGAAAGCGAAGGAAGATCCAGATTTCTTCTACAGGATAAGATTGGACGATGAGGACCGTGTCAGGAACATGTATTGGGTGGATGGTGCTGCAAGGAGAGCCTACAAACATTTCCGAGATCGCATTTCATTTGACACGACGTATCTGACTAATATGTACAAGATGTCATGCGCTCCGTTCATAGGAATAAATAACCACAATCAGTCATTGCAGTTCGGCTGCGGGCTCGTTCGGAATGAAGACACGGGTGGGTACGTTTGGCTGTTCAAGACCTTCTTGGAGTGCATGGATGGACTTGCTCCGATGAACATAATAACAGACTAGGATTTCAGCATGCGTGCAGGCATAGAGGAGGTATTTCCGTTGGCAGTGCACAACACTGCAGGTGGCACATTATAAATAAGGCTGAAGAGATGCTAGGACCGTTCTTTGCTGACCGTCCAGAGCTCCACAAGGTGTTCGAGCTGTGCGTGGACCACAGCTTGACGGTGGAGGAGTTTGAAAGGAGCTGGATGGCCATGATTGAAACATATCAAGTCCAAGACAACGAGACGCTTGCTAACCTGTGGGAGAAGCGAATGTACTGGGTGCCAGCCTACTTCATGTAGTGCTTCTTTCCCTTTCTGTAGACTACGCAGCACAGCGAGGGGTTCAATGCTGTTTTGAAGCAGTACGTGAGCCCTGGCAACTCATTGCTACAATTTTCCAAGCAGTACACAGCTTTGCAACAAAAAAATCTGGGATCTGAGCTGTAGCAAGAAGCTACCACCGCGCTAAAGCAGCCGAAATTGCTAACGTATTTACTGATGGAGAGGCAAATGAGCAAGATATACACAAACAAGATCTTTAACAAGTAAGTCAGTTGCGTTATAGTCTTATTTGCACAAAAAGCACTAAGGCAGTAGGTGCCTTACAGGGTGCAATGCAGTTGCCATGATATGCAGTTGCCATGTGTAATGAAATACTGTTTGTCATGCTTACTCAACTGCAGTTGCCATGTTTAATGAAAATTTTGTTTGTCGTGTTCAATGAAGTGCAGTTGCCATGTTTAATGCACTGTACTGCCATTGGGGCATGTTGGTATGCAAATGCCAATGTCAACTGAAAAACGTTATATTCTAGACACATTTAATGAAATGCAGTTGCCATGTTTACTAAAAAATGCAAAACTTCCATGTTTGTTGAAAAATGCAGTTGCCATGTTTACTCAACTGTAGATGTCATGTTCAATAAAAATTCAGTTGCCATGTTTTATGCAAAGGGCTTCCAGTGAGGAGTGTTGGTGTGGAAATGACAATGGTCAGTTGAAAATGCAATACAGTTGCCTTGTATAGTTTACTGCAGTTGCCATGTTCAGTCTACTATGTTTGCCATGTTCAGTATACTATGTTTGCCATGTTCAAACAAAAATCTATTTCTATTTCCATGACAACATAAGATGCTACAAAAAAAGATCACACGATAGTTTAACAGAAAACACACAAAACTTGCAGATTCCAGGAAGAAATAAAGCGTGCCAGCATGTTCACGGCTTTCCAGGTGGACGAACATACGTTCAAGGTGTGTTCTATTTTGGGCATGTCGGATTCAGAACCTGAAGACCCAAACAAAGGAAGGAACTACTTCGTGAAAGCCTCGATCGAACAAGGCGAATACTACTGCCAATGGTGCAAGTTTGAACGGGACGGCATTGTGTGCTGTCACATACTGAAAGTAATGGACATGAACGCTGTGACACGCATGCCCCGCCATTTCATAAGGCGGCGATGGACTCGGGACGCTGACGACACGTTTGCGCCGCAGACAACAAACACAGTTCTAGCTGTGCATGACGAGAGACCTGAGGCAACCATGGAAGCCGTGAGGCACGTTATGCTGACAAAGAACTATGCTGAGCTAATTGATGAAGCGTGCAAGAGTGATGAGACAGCGAGAGTCGCAGAAAAACACAAGAAGGCCCTGAAAAGAGAGCTTGATGAGATCAAAGAGGAAAGCTGAGGAAGCCTTACACGGTTCCCCCGCACATCAAGTGTGCCTTCATCCATGGGGCCATCATCTGAAAACTCTGAGATAAGATCTAGAACAGCAAGCACACAAACCCAGGTCAGGAACCCACCCCGTTCCATCACAAGGGGTCGTCCTAGAGAGATAAGGTACAAATCGGGATTGGAGATTCAAGCAAAACACAAGAAAACGAAGAAAGGGACGGGCAATTCGTAAGCAAAAGTTGGGGCACTGTGACATGGTCCTTGTGGACATTTTGTTTTGTACCCTATATGTTGTGAACTTTTTTTGATTTGGGATAATGACTCTAGAGGGGCTTCAGAATTTGAAGGAGAATGCATTGAATGGGTAAATGTAGTTGCCATGTTGTTGGTACTTAATCTGCCATGTTATGGGTACTTAATCTGCCATGTTATGTGTAGTTAATCTGCCATGCTATTTTATACTAAAAATATGACATGCTATTTTGTACTAAAAATATGCCATACTATTTTATACTGAAAAATATGCAATGCTAGTTGCACTGGATCTGCCATGTTAGTTGTACTGGATTTGCCATGTTAGTTATGCTGGATCTGCCATGTTAATTATGTTGGATCTGACGTGTTGTTTGTACTGGATCTGCCATGTTAGCTGTACTGAAAATATGTCATAGTATTTGTAATGACTCTGTATCGCATATATTTACATGACAAAATCGACGCGGTTTACTGACACATATTGTGTTGTGTGCAATATATGGGAAACAAGTTGGAAAAAGCGTAACGTGCATAAACCGCAGCAAAGGTTGTGGCTACATGATCAACCTACCATGCTAGCCGGTGAAGTTAGTGATGAAATAGAAGAAGCAAAACGTCCAAATGAACAACGACGATGACTTTCGCTAACCATGTCTGATGAACTACATTTGCCATGTTTTAAAACATCATGACGCATTTGAAACAGCAAAAAGGTGATACAAACGATGAAACCATAGTAATAATGATAAACATAAAAAACATATCTGCTGTCACGCCTAAGTAGGTTCACATCCACACATATATTACAGAAACTATTCAAATGTCGCTCACACACCACCACTACATAGTAGCCTACGCGGGGTTGCAGTCATAACATAGCACACGAACATAGTTTTTGACGAGAACAAAAGAGATAGTACCTTACATTCCTCGGCAACAGAATGTAAGGTATGCGTCCGGTGTGTATCGCCGCGTGATCACTTGTACCTCTTGATAACTTTCTTGACAACTTCCTCCACAAACTCGCGTGCTCCAGACCGCTTGTTGAAATCTTCATTCGTCAACCAGTTCCACGTGTAGATTTTTCGGAGCTCAACGACTGTTGCAGCTGTGACAGCGGGGACAAGTCTACCTTCCCACTTTGCAAAGTATTCCAACATGTGAAAGCCACAGTCCGTCCTGCACAATAAAAAGAGTCAGGTGAACTCGCAAAAAAGGACAGGCATAGCAGTGATAGACTTCAATTCAGATGTAACAACAAAAAGAGGGGTTGGATTGATGTAAATGGCACATGGAGGATGGGGGTAGGAAATTACGTGTTCCCTTGCTTCGTAGTCGCCACGTACTCAACCGGGAAATGTCTGATCTGGACCTTTGAGTGTTCGTAGTGACGGTTCCATGTCTCTTTGAGGTTGTTGATGAAGAATTCAGCATGCGTAGTAAGGTCTGCATCAGCTACCGAACGCATTGAATCAAGCACCTCAAAGCGTTGGTTCTTCAGGTCAAGACAGATCGCATAGTGGTGACCACACTTGTCGTGTTGGTTATATGGTGCAAGCTCCTAAAACATGGGAAACATGACCTGCATTTAAAAGTGAGGGAAATGAGAAGCAAAGTTCACATGAAGAACGGCAGAGGGACAAAAAAAGTAGAATCATGTAGACTGTTTGGTTATGGGTGGGGGTAGTTGAAAGAAAGTTGCCATCCATGTATGAACAAATTTTGCCGTGTATTTTTCTATGAAGTTGCCACACAGTTTGTACAAGATGCAAGAAATCAAAAAGTCAGTTTGCACGGCAGCTATTGCCACATGAAACATCTGCCACATGAACAGAGTGCAGAAGATGGCAAAAAACCATACCATGTGAAAAAAAAAGTGCAAACAGGGAAGGAATACTCACATATTTCTTCATTGTGAGCTTGAATTCACCGTGTTGTGCAAAATTCTTCCTCAGGATTCTGTGGTGGAAGTCACCATCCCATATTTTGCATGTCACACTGTAATGCATGATTGTTTTGCTGGCACACACATCCATATGATTGTTGATGTAGTCAATCCCGCATGCAACTACGTTCGTCGACATTTTACCGTTTGGCCTCACGGACTCGGCAAGATCACCCAGGTCGACGTACGTCGCTTCGCATTGAATGACCTTGGTTCTGTCCAAACATGAGCTGTATGAAAATGATATAACATGAAAGAATCATGTCTACTAAGTAAAAAAATGAAAGAAGGTAAACTAAGCGGATCATGTATAGAAAGTACAAAAAAAGAAGATAAAAAAAGGAACAAAGCAAAATGAGAGATTATGAGGGTGTGGTCATTTACGCTTTCAGCTCCTTCATGTGCTTGCTGCTGGACCTCGCATTTCCAAAACACTTGACAATATCGTACATCTGGGTCTGTTCCTTAGTGGCCCTGAATTCGGGCTCGTAGTCTTCCGCGGGAGGTGGGTGAACTACCCTTTGCTGCCTCGCAGAACCAGGGGTGGCACTCCTGATGGTATCCTCAGATACCGTATCTGCAGGCACGTTGGAACTTGATTGGCCTTACCCTCGTGAGGTCCTCCTATGCAATGCTGCCTCCTCGATCCTGCGGTAAGCTTCATCAAGTGACGGTGAAATCTCCTCAGGGGTGGCTGCAAGGATCAAAAAAGTGGATTAGGATGCGTAGAAATCAAAAACAGATGCATTGTGAGAAGATAGGGTGCATTACGTGAGATGTATGAACAAAAAAGTGGGGAGTTGCCATGTGTGGTGCATCTGTAGTGGCCATGGTGTGGCAACTGCAGTTGCCATGTAGTTCCACTGAAGTTGCCATCTGGTTTGACTGTAGTTGCTATGTCGCAGCAACTACAGTTGCCATGTTGTGCTAACTAAACTAGACATGTGCTTGCCGAGTGGAGAAAATGCAGCATGGAAACAAAAAAAGTATAGATGGCATAGTGCAGCAACTTCAGTTGCCATGTGTAATGCACTATATTTGCCATGCGACAGCAACTACAGTTGCCATGTTGAATCAACTTCAGTTGCCATGTGGTTGCTCAAAAAAATGTGAAATGCAGCATGGCAGCAAAAATAATGTAGGTGACATGGTGCATCAAATCCAGTTGCCATGTCATCACATATCAGTTGCCCATCATGAGTGAGGACCCCCCCCCCCCAAGAGAATACGATTGCGACAAAAGTCAAACTACAAAGATGTATACAAGAAAATGATATAAGCACATGATAAATGTACCTTGAACTATCGGCTCTGCAAACTTGACAGCCTTCCTGCCCTCGACCATTGGCTGCGCCATCATTGCGGGCATGCCTCCCGGGAAAGCAAATGCAACTGGCATAGGATCTGGCACCACTGGTTCATCTTGACTGATGTCAAGACTGAAGCTCGGTGGGGTGAAGGCCATTGGGTGCATCTCATGCCTACTTGCCGGACCACGAACAACTTGCGGGGCAGAATCCAAAGGTGAAAGATCAACAAACATATCTGAATCGGCCGCTACAGAATGATCGGGCTTATTTGTAGGGCGGGGCGTCTTGTCAGCGGTATCAGCCGCAGCTTTCTTGACAATCTTTTTGTTTGGGCTGTATGGGACACCCACATTGACTGGGAGCTTGGAAGTGCACAGATTTAAACTGGGGATTTCCACTGCGGGTAAAGGCGCACTCTGCTCCAGACGTTCACCTGTGTCACTCGTGCCCGGCTTGACACCTGCATCAGTTGTGCTCCGGTCTTCCGGTTTCTCCATCGCATTGCTTGTGGCAGGTGGGGGGAACAGTGTGGACGCAGGGACATAACCAGACTCGTCTCTGCTGCTCCTAGCTACAGCCGGTGCGTTGGGTATGGCTGTTGATTGCTTGCGGGGGCTACGACGCCTAGGTGGAAGACCAGCACGCGAAACGATTGCCTTAGCAGTATCTGCACCGACAGGAGCTGGAGCTGTTGTGCCAAGACTCTCACCTGTAGATGGCATATCATTGTGAACTGCCGCCTCAGCCGCTTCTGTCGTGGACACAGGAGTGTCACCACACACGTGCTTGGAATCAGTGTCAGATGAGCGAGAATCTTCCTTGCTTAGGTTGGTCTCGGGAGCGTCCACTTCAACGCTTGCTGATGGGGTGGCATGGCTCACAGCAGCATCCTTCATTGCGAGAAGAGTTGGCAATATTTCAGCTGTCCTAGCAGATACCGACTCGTCACTCCCCGATGTACGGATGCCTGTTGTTCTGGCCTGCACATCTGCAGCCGGCGGAGATGGTCGACCACTTGCATTAGAGTTAGTGGGAACAGTTGATGGTGCAGCAGCAGTATTGTAGCCTGGCACCTCGTGAACATCTGAGTTGCCCCCTGTTGACAACTTTGAATGCAGGCGTTCGAGTGGGTCCTTAATGATATGCTTGGACCCGAGCATAGTAGTCTTCTTCACCCTGCAAAAAAAGAAAGCACATGAAAAAGGTATTAAAAAATGAACAAAATATATTTGCCATGATAGAAATCTTAAAAAATGAAAACCAAGTGGAAAAGCTGGTAGTTGCCATGTAAGGGGAACATGAGTTGCCATGTGACATAGTTGGCAGTTGCCATACAAAATCCATCAGTAGTTGCCATATTAGCCAACTTGAAGAATGATAAAAATGACTGAGCACTGTGGGATGAGCACACAAGCCAAAGATAAATATGGCAATTGCCATTAGGTACAGCAAGAGTTGCCATTTGGCCTAGATGCCAGTTGCCATGTAAAAACCAATAGGAGTTGCCATACACTTAAAAATGAAGGAAGAAATCATTTGGAAAAACATCAGTTGCTACGTGGGGGACGATGACAGAAGACCATGTGACAAGCTGAACAATTGCATTGGAAAATCAAGAAGAAAATAGCACTATGTCAATGAAAGCACATGGAGAAACCTACTTCTTGACTGACTTCCTCAGGTCTGGCAACACGACAGGATCCCCGGTGTTGGTCGTTGTCGTACGAGGAGAAACCTGGTGGAAGGGGTGTCACTGGCAATGGGGGCACCTTTGTTCAACCGAGCAGAAACACGGGTTGGCGTTGGCGCCTGTTTCTTCGTAACTGCTCGTCCACCAGCAGTCGGCTCGCTACACGTATGAGATCGGGAGAAAAAAAAGGTGGCAATTGTCAGACAACAAACTCATTGCCGCGCTTGACAAAAAGCAAGTGCGGGAAAGGGATGAGTCTATTCCAAGAAAATAGACAAAGCAAAAAACTAAAATTAAAGTCGAATCTCCTCCTGGCAGCTACAGGATCGGTCCTAGACCTCTTGCCAGGAGAACCCTGCCCAACATCCTCTGGAGCCCTCCCCCTCCTTGATGGCAACACCCCCTCGCCTCTTGCAGACGTATGTTCTTTGACTTTCTCTGGTGGGGGGACATCTGTTGCATCCTTGCCCTTGTTACCACTTACGCGAACTTCAGCATGTTCATCGTCATCGGTGTCCTGTTGCACATTCTCCATGTCATCGTCGTCATCCTTGCTGAGGCTAGCGTCTCCATCTAGATCATCTTGTGTGTCACCAGGCTCTTGGGAACTGTTGTAGTCATACCGGCCACAGCAACCGGTTGGTCGATGTGTATGTTCTGGGACAAATGAAGTGAACTGCCTCGCAACCGCGTCGCTGTCAGAGCCACTGAGGGACGTCCACCCCTCGACCAACTTCCCGAGCAAGCCGGTCATTCCGGATGCAAACTGCCCAATTAGATGCTCAACAGGTGCCCTCGTCTGTGCACAAGACAAGAAGCATCAACAACCACCCATATTGCAGTCACTTGCGCGACATCAACAAATAATCCACGACAAACCATAGATGTAGATATTTTGATTACCTCAGTAGGGCAAGACGGAGCTGAGTGCACGTCCATCCACTTTTCAAAGTTTTGAGGCCCCCCAAACACGCTATAGTCTATAGCATGCTTGGCCATCAGCTAGAAAAAACAAAAAAAAATAGCAAGGATGTAAGAGATAGAAGGTAAGTTTCAGCACGAATGAAAGAGTTCCCATGTGGAGTGAAACATGGATACAATACGCAGACAGCCATGGATAACAAAAGGTAGTCATCCCTTATGAACCACGGACAGTTGCCTCATGTCAAATTTGTAAACATGTCGTGTGGAGAGAGAAACCAAAACTAACCTGCGGTTTTCCATATTTGGTATCAGTTACCCTGTCCTCAGCAAGCACAACCTTGACAGCGTTGATAGTCCATGCAGAAACAGCAAACTTGTGCGTAGGCGGCGGGCCTCCTATCCCAGTGAAATCCACGGTGGACAGATCAAGACAGTCGACATACATGAGATGATTTAAAACAAATTTACAAAGAAAGAAATATCAGTTGCCATCATGGGTACTTTTGTAGTAAAAAAACAGGATAATATATGTTCCCATAATAATCAAGTTGATGTGCATGAAAAGAATGGAATAAAAAGAAGAAGTTGCCTTCTGTATGTGCTAGTTGCCATCATAGTGTGATGGCAATTGCCATATTGCTAAGATGGCAGTTGCCATCATAGTGTGGTAGCAGTTGCCATACTAATATGATGGAAGTTGCCATATTGTCATTATGACAGTTACCATATTGTCATTATGGCAGTTGCCATCTTGTTATGATCAGGTTGCCATGCATGAATAGAAGTGTGTGAAAAAACAGTGTTCACAGAAAGAACTGGTAAAAAAATACCATTAAATGCAGTCGACAACCCTTTTGGTACATCTTGCTTGAGAATGCATCATGCAGGAAGTCGGAAATAAACTTACACCAATTCATGTTCTTCACATTTTTAGATCCGCCTGCACCACACAAAATTTCAGGGCAAAAAGGTTGCCACATCAGAAATCAAATGAAAAAAAACATCGAAAACACTGGCAGTCACTAGCTTTACACATGACATCGGAGCCAAAAAAGATTGAAGGAAAATAAAGTAGTAAAGATGGATCATTCACCAGGATGGGGAAGCATTTGTTGCTTGGGCGAAGAGAAGTGGTCGGTGCGAAAACAGCTGAGATTAGGTACATGAGTAGCTTCATCTTGAAAACATCTCCATGCGACGTCATGGCCTGCAGCGAATCTGCCAGTGCAGACGTGTTCGGCATGGATTCCAATCCAGGAAACAAACGGGGGAACATCGCTTCCTCTATCTCATTATTGACCTCGTACGGGACTTTGATATGTCCACGAGGCACACCCAAAGTACAGAACACGGATTCCTCGTTCAACGGTAGTCTTCCACGTCCCGGAATCATGAATTTCCTGGAGGCGGGGTGGTAGATCTCACCAAGCCAATCGCATACAGGGTTGACAAGGTTCGTGCACCGGACATCCATCAGAGCTTGCATACCCATCTCAGCAGCAGTTCCCTTCTGATCGTCGGTGAATTTGTCAGTCAACGTAGTCAGTCGTTCTTGGGAGGCTCTGTTGCGAATACGTTTCTTCTACAAAAAACAGACAAGAAGTGATCAGTTGTTGCCATGTTTTGCAGTGTCATGAAATTTTAGTTCATGACAGACGACTGCAAGCTCGAGGTTCCAACCAGTAACATAAAGCAGGAGGAGGGGCGGGGATGTGTGGACAGTTACCTCATCACCCTCTTTCCTCCGTCCAGTTGCCCGATTACGTTGTGGTGGATCCATGAAATCATCATCATCAATTTGATGATCGCCACGAGCCATTCTGCTGAAATAGGAATAGACCAAATTGTCATGGTGGAAATGTAAAATGCAAGAGGTAAGCAGTTGCCACCTAACAGAAAATGTCAACTAGTGAATGCAAAAATATAACATGAACACACACGCACCCCTCCTATGATTGTCGAAAACATAAACGTGGCAAGTAAGCGCGTTGGTTGCATTATCAAGTAAAAAAAGTGTACAGATGGTAAATGCACTTGAAAACAAAAATGTTGAAGATGCCATGTTAGCCCAAGATAGTACGATAGAAAGTCACAAAATCCTCCTCATCACAAAAACTAAGATGTGGCAGCTCACACACTGTCCTAAAAATACACCAATCAAATGCCACCTGTTCAGCGGCAGAAATGTGCTAGGGTGAAATTGTCGCGCTGAAATGAAACACATACTACAAAAAAAGCAATGAACCCACATCTAATCAAGAACCTGAAAATTGCCACAGTGTGTTCAGATATCACAAAGTCATTGTGGCAAAATGAAAAAATTGCGTCTACAGTACAATGAATTTGCCACATTGTACTGACTGTAACATGGCAACAGACATGATGTGGTAAGCCAAAAACTTGCCACATGTAAAGCGTATGTATGGCATCTGACACAATTGATATGCAAAATTGGTTGCCACATTATACAGCCAATTTGCCACACTGTCATATCTGCATTATGGCAATAGACAGTGTGTTCACATTCCATTTGCCACATGAATATACTATCCAAGTGGCAACAGGCACACTTGATGTGCACATTAGTTGTCGTCCAGTGCAGTTGGCTGCTGAAACTGCATTGACTACCGATTTACTACACTTTACCATTCACACCGTGTGGTAACTATCACAAATCATTCACAAAAATATTAGTTGCCACAAGGAAAAAGAATGTTTGTGGCTACTATCACAGTAATTCACCAAATTAGTTGCCACATGCAAGAGCGTGTGTGTGGCAACTATCACAGTCATTCAATAAAATAGTTGCCGCATGGGGAAGCTTATTTGTGGCAACTATCACAGTCATTTCAGTAAGTTTGTTGTCGCATGGGAAACACGTTTGTGGCAACTATCACATTTGTTCATGAAGTTAGTTGCCATATAATCATGATAGTTAATCAAACTACCAAGTTTGCCTCATACTACAGTTTCAAAAACCAACTAACTAGATCTAGGGTTCAATGGCAACTACAGTGAGTTCAAATTCAACCTCAAAGTTCTCCCCCGAACTGATTGCAAACACCAATTCGAACCAATGTGCATCAAACAAACCGAGAGACACCTGCCCAATCCAAAGGCAAGACTAGTGCGTGCCTTCGGACAGGCATAACCACACCGACGAGGCCGCCGCCGCGGCGGCGACGAAACTCCCCGGTGCCACCAAAAACGGCTAGCAGACGACTTCGCCACCGGCGGGAACGCCGACGCATCGCCGAATCGCCTGAATCTCTACGAATCTCGATCGAGAAATCGAACAGGGAGGGAAGGGGGGAAAATGCAGGAAGGGATTGCGAGAGTTGTAGCGAGCATTACCTTCAACCCGCAGGCGCTCCGGCGAAGCCGCTCCATTCCGGCGACCACCACCGACGGCCGCGAACATCGTCGATTCTTCCGCCTCCGTCGTCGCCTTCTCCCCTCGCCTTCTCCTCCAATGATTTGAAGTGCGAGAGGGTTGTGCCAGTAACTGCGGTGCGGGTGTGAGTAAATGGAACCGTGAGGGAGAGGGGGCAGAGGTGTGCGACGTGTTTGACGTCAACCGCGGTCGGCGCGTGGCGTGCGGACGCATAGCAGTTCCACCGCACGCCCCCGAGTGGCAACCGCTGACCGCGGGAGGGCAACCAACATGCGGGCGAACTGACTCGCATACTGCACACGCGCCTCGTCCTATGTGGCGCAGAAAAACGACCGGATTGTGCCAAGATTCGTGCACAAAGTACCCAACGATGATGCTGGCGTGTGGTCAAGATGGTTAACGCCCACACGTGTGGGCATTAACATTTCCGTTTTTGTTTCTCTATGGATCTCTTTTAGGTACTGTTATTCGGCGCTCCTTGTTTCCATGTTATGTCGATCACTTGAGTGCTCGAGGTTCTAGAAATCTCGGGTAATCAGCAACGAAATCCTCTCTTCCTTAAGGGAAAGTAAAGAAAGAAGAAATGCTTTGATCACGTTGAGACAGTCGAGCTTTAAACGTGAGGCTCGTAATTACTCCCTTTGTTTTAAAATAGATGACTCAACTTTGTACTAATTTTAATACAAAGTTGGGTCATTTATTTTGAAACGGAGGGAGTAGCAATGATATCTTTTGTTGCACGAACAAGCCAGGCAAAGGAAGCACTACAAGTATATGTTGGGACTTGGGAAATCCATAGAAGACCACATCCATGATACCTTTTGTTGCATGAATACGTCCTACTCCCTCCGTTCCAAAATAAATGACTCAACTTTGTACTAATTTTAGTCCAAATTTAGTATAAAGTTGGGTCGTCTATTTTGAAACGGAGTGAATACAATACAAAACGTGCAATCAAACTGATATTGCACGTTGATACATACACGAGCGATGACAACATCCCCTGCCTTAACATGTGGCCAGCAATAGCAGGAGTACCACGCTTGTGTTCCTTAATTTATGAAATGCAACTACTGCGATTTTAGCAATTATGGCTCAAGTTTTCCAGATAATCAGGATGTTCGTGTTGCAGTCTTCACGTGAGAACTGCAGCAGGCGAGTGACAGTTGCATCTTGATTAATTCCTCTGTTTTATATCACTACTATGAGTACCATTTTAATCTTCCATTTTTATTTGTATATATTTTCTTTTTTTAGGGTAAAACTAGTATAGTATGTAAAGTTAGCTTTGACACGTTAGGCTGAGAACTGAATCAATTTAAGCACAAGAACCATCATAGCAAGTATGATATCCTCAAAAGTCAAGTGCACCACCTCAATGTACGTATATTGAACTCGTGTCATTGAAGATTCATCGGTTCCTCTTTTTCCAGGCATTCCACATGATGTATATAAGGTGTCTCATGCGCCTCCGCTTATGGTTACAATCTATATGATGCAAAGTGCCATCCCACCAAGCATCTATTGTTGGTAGGGGAAGGGAGACTCCAAAGGGACATCGTTATCCACCCAAGCAGGCACTTGGTGGTGGGCCGTGATCGTGAAGAGGCAATCCTGACATAGGTGGAGCGCAGTAAGGCAAAGGTGGCAGATGGGGTCAAGTATTCAACCCCGTTGCGCCAAACGGTCCATCGTGAGAATCTTACCATGGAGGACAAGCCAATAGAAGAGTTTACATTTCCGTTCAACATGGGCTCTCCAAATCTTCTCCACTGAGAATTTTTGGTGACACCGATGAATTGTGCCAAGTAGGCAGAGCAAGAGGAGTATTGTCCGCAAAAGTTCCAAATCCAGGTGATGGTGTTCCGCCAACTGGGGTTAAGAGCCACGAAGTCGATGACGGTGGCCAAGACAACGAACTCCCGAACTTAGGGCATCTCCAGCCGCGCCCCCAGGAAGGCCTCCCCAGGCATTTTTTTCGCACCGGCACCGAAAAAAACGGCCCAGTCGCGCCCCAGGAGCCCGATTTTCGCTCGCTTGGGCCGAAATCAGCGCCGGCGGACCCAGCCCGAACCCGGCGCGCTGGGGGGCGCCCGGGGGCGCCGGGGCGAGCTGTTTTGGGTGAAAAAGACGCGGGCCAGCCGCGTCAGCGACTCGGCGCCTCGTCTTCCCCCAACGGCCTCGGTTTCCCGCGGGGAATCAATGGCAAGGCTGCTGCCGGTCAGCCTTGCCATTGATTCCTCACGGGCGGCGCTTCACGGGGCGGCGCGCCGATGCCTTCCTTCGCGCGCACGCGTACACACGGGCGCAGCCCGGCTATAAAAGCCAGCGGCCTCCACTCGCCTGTGCCCAGACCAGTCCTCCCTCGCCGCCGTCCAACCCCTCCCTCTCCCTGCCTCTCCCGAGCGCCGCCCTCCGGCCCCTCCCTCTACCTCTCCCGAGCCCGCCCCGCCCCGCCGTTGCCATGGCAGAACGTTTCCCCGGAGACGAGGTGGTGGCCAACGGCTTCAGCCGCCGTTCGCTCCGCGAACTGTAGTCCTGGCTCCTGTTCCAGGCGAACATCCCGGCGCCGCCGGACATGCGCGCCGGGCCATCGGGGTGGAGGCTCAGCGCCGGGGGAGTACCCATTCCCCCGTTGCCCGACGCCGTGGCGAAGCCGAAGTACTTCGCCGAGGAGGTCGAGATCATGCACGCGTCCCTCACCGATGCCCAACTCTCCCTCCCCCAGTACGCCGCCGACAACCACGCGGCCTGGGCGGCGTATTTCGAGCGCCGCCAGCAGCAGCGATTGATGTCCACCAACGGCGCGCCGGTGGTCGGCGGCCGACAAAACAGCGAGGGGCGCCACCTCTAGTGGGGCGTCCCCGGCCGCACACTCGAGGGCGTGCTCACGTACCTCGAGGGCGGCAACGACCCGCCGTTGGCGTACCCCCCGGCGCAGCACCGACGCGTCGAGCCATGGGCGCCAAGGAGGTTCGGCTCCTGCTCCTCCTCTTCTTCCTCCCGATCCTCCTCGCACTCCTCTGGCACTCCGGCCCTGCTCGGCGTCAAGGCCGAGCCCGCGGCGGAGTCGCCGCTTGGTCGGCGCACTCGCAGCGCCGGCATCGTCATCAACGAGGGGGGCCGGCGCACCTCGTCCTCGTCGGCTCCTCCGCGCTTCGTCAAGCCAAAGACGGAGCCGGGGCTGGCGCCGGTGAAGACAGAGCCGGGGCTTGCGCCGGTGAAGGCGGAGTTCGACGACGATGACGCGGCCCTAGAATAGGCACGCCAGGACTCCATTGCGATGGAGAAGGCGCACCGGGAGAAGGTGAAGGAGCGCCAACGCGCCGCCCTGCGCCACTTCGAAGAGCGCCGACGCGGCCGCGATGAAGACGGGGTCGTCGTCCTACGCGACAGCGACGACGACGACAAGTGAGATAAGGTACAAATCGGGATTGGAGATTCAAGCAAAACACAAGAAAACAAAGAAAGGGACGGGCAATTCGTAAGCAAAAGTTGGGGCACTGTGACATGGTCCTTGTGGACATTTTGTTTTGTACCCTATATGTTGTAAACTTTTTTTGATTTGGGATAATGACTCTAGAGGGGCTTCAGAATTTGAAGGAGAATGCATTGAATGGGTAAATGTAGTTGCCATGTTGTTGGTACTTAATCTGCCATGTTATGGGTACTTAATCTGCCATGTTATGTGTAGTTAATCTGCCATGTTCTTTTATACTAAAAATATGACATGCTATTTTGTACTAAAAATATGCCATACTATTTTATACTGTAAAATATGCAATGCTAGTTGCACTGGATCTGCCATGTTAGTTGTACTGGATTTGCCATGTTAGTTATGCTAGATCTGCCATGTTAATTATGCTGGATCTGACGTGTTGTTTGTACTGGATCTGCCATGTTAGTTGTACTGAAAATATGCCATAGTATTTGTAATGACTCTGTATCGCATATATTTACATGACAAAATCAACGCGGTTTACTGACACATATTGTGTTGTGTGCAATATATGGGAAACAAGTTGGAAAAAGCGTAACGTGCATAAACCGCAGCAAAGGTTGTGGCTACATGATCAACCTACCATGCTAGCCGGTGAAGTTAGTGATGAAATAGAAGAAGCAAAACGTCCAAATGAACAACGACGATGACTTTCGCTAACCATGTCTGATGAACTACATTTGCCATGTTTTAAAACATCGTGACGCATTCGAAACAGCAAACGGGTGATACAAACAATGAAACCATAGTAATAATGATAAACATAAAAAAAATATCTGCTGTCACGCCTAAGTAGGTTCACATCCACACATATATTACAGAAACTATTCAAATGTCGCTCACACACCACCACTACATAGTAGCCTACGCGGGGTTGCAGTCATAACATAGCACACGAACATAGTTTTTGACGAGAACAAAAGAGATAGTACCTTACATTCCTCGGCAACAAAATGTAAGGTATGCGTCCAGTGTGTATCGCCACGTGATCACTTGTACCTCTTGATGACTTTCTTGACAACTTCCTCCACAAACTTGCGTTCTCCAGACCGCTTGTTGAAATCTTCATTCGTCAACCAGTTCCACGTGTAAAATTTTCGGAGCTCAACGACTGTTGCAGCTGTGACAGCGGGGACAAGTCTACCTTCCCACTTTGCAAAGTATTCCAACATGTGAAAGCCACAGTCCGTCCTGCACAATAAAAAGAGTCAGGTGAACTCGCAAAAAAGGACAGGCATAGCAGTGATAGACTTCAATTCAGATGTAACAACAAAAAGAGGGGTTGGATTGATGTAAATGGCACATGGAGGATGGGGGTAGGAAATTACGTGTTCCCTTGCTTCGTAGTCGCCACGTACTCAACCGGGAAATGTCTGATCTGGACCTTTGAGTGTTCGTAGTGACGGTTCCATGTCTCTTTGAGGTTGTTGATGAAGAATTCAGCATGCGTAGTAAGGTCTGCATCAGCTGCCGAACGCATTGAATCAAGCACCTCAAAGCGTTGGTTCTTCAGGTCAAGACAGATCGCATAGTGGTGACCACACTTGTCATGTTGTTCATGTGGTGCAAGCTCCTGAAACATGGGAAACATGACCTGCATTTAAAAGTGAGGGAAATGAGAAGCAAAGTTCACATGAAGAATGGCAGAGGGACAAAAAAAGTAGAATCATGTAGACTGTTTGGTTATGGGTGGGGGTAGTTGAAAGAAAGTGGCCATCCATGTATGAACAAATTTTGCCGTGTATTTTTCTATGAAGTTGCCACACAGTTTGTACGAGATGCAAGAAATCAAAAAGTCAGTTTGCACGGCAGCTATTGCCACATGAAACATCTGCCACATGAACAGAGTGCAGAAGATGGCAAAAAACTATACCATGTGAAAAAAAAGTGCAAACAGGGAAGGAATACTCACATATTTCTTCATTGTGAGCTTGAATTCACCGTGTTGTGCAAAATTCTTCCTCAGGATTCTTTGGTGGAAGTCACCATCCCATATTTTGCAGGTCACACTGTAATGCATGATTGTTTTGCCGGCACACACATCCATATGATTGTTGATGTAGTCAATCCCGCATGCAACTACATTCGTCGACATTTTACCGTTTGGCCTCACGGACTCGGCAAGATCACCCAGGTCGACGTACGTCGCTTCGCATTGAATGACCTTGGTTCTGTCCAAACATGAGCTGTATGAAAATGATATAACATGAAAGAATCATGCCTACTAAGTAAAAAAATGAAAGAAGGTAAACTAAGCGGATCATGTATAGAAAGTACAAAAAAAGAAGATAAAAAAAGGAACAAAGCAAAATGAGAGATTATGGGGGTGTGGTCATTTACGCTTTCAGCTCCTTCATGTGCTTGCTGCTGGACCTCGCATTTCCAAAACACTTGACAATATCGTACAGCTGGGTCTGTTCCTTAGTGGCCCTGAATTCGGGCTCGTAGTCTTCCGCGGGAGGTGGGTGAACTACCCTTTGCTGCCTCGCAGAACCAGGGGTGGCACTCCTGATGGTATCCTCAGATACCGTATCTGCAGGCACGTTGGAACTTGATTAGCCTTGCCCTCGTGAGGTCCTCCTATGCAATGCTGCCTCCTCGATCCTGCGGTAAGCTTCATCAAGTGACGGTGAAATCTCCTCAAGGGTGGCTGCAAGGATCAAAAAAGTGGATTAGGATGCGTAGAAATCAAAAACAGATGCATTGTGAGAAGATAGGGTGCATTATGTGAGATGTATGAACAAAAAAGTGGGGAGTTGCCATGTGTGGTGCATCTGTAGTGGCCATGGTGTGGCAACTGTAGTTGCCATGTAGTTGCACTGAAGTTGCCATCTAGTTTGACTGTAGTTGCCATGTCGCAGCAACTACAGTTGCCATGTTGTGCTAACTAAACTAGACATGTGCTTGCCGAGTGGAGAAAATGCAACATGGAAACAAAAAAAGTACAGATGGCATAGTGCAGCAACTTCAGTTGCCATGTGTAATGCACTGTATTTGCCATGTGACAGCAACTACAGTTGCCATGTTGAATCAACTTCAGTCGCCATGTGGTTGCTCAAAAAAAATGTGAAATGCAGCATGGCAGCAAAAATAATGTAGGTGACATGGTGCATCAAATCCAGTTGCCATGTCATCACATATCAGTTGCCCATCATGAGTGAGGACCCCCCCCCCTCAAGAAAATACGATTGCGACAAAAGTCAAACTACAAAGATGTATACAAGAAAATGATATAAGCACATGATAAATGTACCTTGAACTATCGGCTCTGCAAACTTGACAGCCTTCCTGCCCTCGACCATTGGCTGCGCCATCATTGCGGGCATGCCTCCCGGGAAAGCAAATGCAACTGGCATAGGCTCTGGCACCACTGGTTCATCTTGACTGATGTTAAGACTGAAGCTCGGTGGGGTGAAGGCCATTGGGTGCATCTCATGCCTACTTGCCGGACCACGAACAACTTGCGGGGCAGAATCCAAAGGTGAAAGATCAACAAACATATCTGAACCGGCCGCTACAGAATGATCGGGCTTATTTGTAGGGCAGGGCATCTTGTCAGCGGTATCAGCCGCAGCTTTCTTGACAATCTTCTTGTTTGGGCTGTATGGGACACCCACATTGACTGGGAGCTTGGAAGTGCGCAGATTTAAACTGGGGATTTCCACTGCGGGTAAAGGCGCACTCTGCTCCAGACGTTCACCCGCGTCACTCGTGCCCGGCTTGACACCTGCATCAGTTGTGCTCCGGTCTTCCGGTTTCTCCATCGCATTGCTTGTGGCGGGTGGGGGGAACAGTGTGGACGCAGGGACATAACCAGACTCGTCTATGCTGCTCCTAGCTACAGCCGGTGCATTGGGTATGGCTGTTGATTGCTTGCGGGGGCTACGACGCCTAGGTGGAAGACCAGCACGCGAAACGGTCGCCTTAGTAGTATCTGCACCGACAGGAGCTGGAGCTGTTGTGCCAAGACTCTCACCTGTAGATGGCATATCATTGTGAACTGCCGCCTCAGCCGCTTCTGTCGTGGACACAGGAGTGTCACCACACACGCGCTTGGAATCAGTGTCAGATGAGCGAGAATCTTCCGTGCTTAGGTTGGTCTCGGGAGCGTCCACTTCAATGCTTGCTGATGGGGTGGCATGGCTCACAGCAGCATCCTTCATTGCGAGAAGAGTTGGCAATATTTCAGCTGTCCTGGCAGATACCGACTCGTCACTCCCCGATGTACGGATGCCTGTTGTTCTGGCCTGGACATCTGCAGCCGGCGGAGATGGTCGGCCACTTGCATTAGAGTTAGTGGGAACAGTTGATGGTGCAGCAGCAGTATTGTAGCCTGGCGCCTCGTGAACATCTGAGTTGCCCCCTGTTGACAACTTTGAATGCAGGCGTTCGAGTGGGTCCTTAATGATATGCTTGGACCCGCGCATAGTAGTCTTCTTCATCCTGCAAAAAAAGAAAGCACATGAAAAAGGTATTAAAAATGAACAAAATATATTTGCCATGATAGAAATCTTAAAAAATGAAAACCAAGTGGAAAAGCTGGTAGTTGCCATGTAAGGGGAACATGAGTTGCCATGTGACATAGTTGGCAGTTGCCATAAAAAATCCATCAGTAGTTGCCATATTAGCCAACTTGAAGAATGATAAAAATGACTGAGCACTGTGGGATGAGCACACAAGCCAACGATAAATATGGCAATTGCCATTAGGTACAGTAAGAGTTGCCATTTGGCCTATATGCCAGTTGCCATGTAAAAACCAATAGGAGTTGCCATACACTTGAAAATGAAGGAAGAAATCATTTGGAAAAACATCAGTTGCTACGTGGGGGACGATGACAGAAGACCATGTGACAAGCTGAACAGTTGCATTGGAAAATCAAGAAGAAAATAGCACTATGTCAATGAAAGCACATGGAGAAACCTACTTCTTGACTGACTTCCTTAGGTCTGGCAACACGACAGGATCCCCGGTGTTGGTCGTCGTCGTACGAGGAGAAGACCTGGTGGAAGGGGTGTCACTGGCAATGGGGGCACCTTTGTTCAACCGAGCAGAAACACGGGTTGGCGTTGGCGCCTGTTTCTTCATAACTGCTCGTCCACCAGCGGTCGGCTCGCTGCACGTATGAGATGGGGAGAAAAAAAAGGTGGCAATTGTCAGACAACAAACTCATTGCCGCGCTTGACAAAAAGCAAGTGCAAGAAAGGGATGAGTCTATTCCAAGAAAATAGACAAAGCAAAAAACTAAAATTAAAGTCGAACCTCCTCCTGGCAGCTACGGGATCGGTCCTAGACCTCTTGCCAGGAGAACCCTGCCCAACATCCTCTGGAGCCCTCCCCCTCCTTGATGGCAACACCCCCTCGCCTCTTGCAGCCGTATGTTCTTTGACTTTCTCTGGTGGGGGGACATCTGTTGCATCCTTGCCCTTGTTACCACCTACGCGAACTTCAGCATGTTCATCGTCATCGGTGTCCTGTTGCACATTCTCCATGTCATCGTCGTCATCCTTGCTGAGGCCAGCGTCTCCATCTAGATCATCTTGTGTGTCACCGGGCTCTTGGGAACTGTTGTAGTCATACCGGCCACAGCAATCGGTTGGTCGATGTGTATGTTCTGGGACAAATGAAGTGAACTGCCTCGCAACCGCGTCGCTGTCAGAGCCACTGAGGGACGTCCACCCCTCGACCAACTTCCCGAGCAAGCCGGTCATTCCGGATGCAAACTGCCCAATTAGATGCTCAACAGGTGCCCTCGTCTGTGCACGAAACAAGAAGCATCAACAACCACCCATATTGCAGTCACTTGCGCGACATCAACAAATAATCCACGACAAACCATAGATGTAGATATTTTGATTACCTCAGTAGGGCCAGACGGAGCTGAGTGCACGTCCATCCACTTTTCAAAGTTTTGAGGCCCCCCAAACACGCTATAGTCTATAGCATGCTTGGCCATCAGCTAGAAAAAACAAAAAAATAGCAAGGATGTAAGAGATAGAAGGTAAGTTTCAGCACGAATAAAAGAGTTCCCATGTGGAGTGAAACATGGATACAATACGCAGACAACCATGGATAACAAAAGGTAGTCATCCCTTATGAACCACGGACAGTTGCCTCATGTCAAATTTGTAAACATGCCGTGTGGAGAGAGAAACCAAAACTAACCTGCAGTTTTCCATATTTGGTATCAGTTACCCTGTCCGCGGCAAGCACAGCCTTTACAGCGTTGATAGTCCATGCAGAAACAGCAAACTTGTGCGTAGGCGGCGGGCCTCCTATCCCAGTGAAATCCACGGTGGACAGATCAAGACAGTCGACATACATGAGATGATTTAAAACAAATTTACAAAGAACGAAATATCAGTTGCCATCATGGGTACTTTTGTAGTAAAAAAAACAGGATAATCTATGTTCCCATAATAATCAAGTTGATGTGCATGAAAAGAATGGAATAAAAAGAAGAAGTTGCCTTCTGTATGTGCTAGTTGCCATCATAGTGTGATGGCAATTGCCATATTGCTAAGATGGCAGTTGCCATCATAGTGTGGTAGCAGTTGCCATACTAATATGATGGAAGTTGCCATATTGTCATTATGACAGTTACCATATTGTCATTATGGCAGTTGCCATCTTGTTATGATCAGGTTGCCATGCATGAATAGAAGTGTGTGAAAAAACAGTGTTCACAGAAAGAACTGGTAAAAAAATACCATTAAATGCAGTCGACAACCCTTTTGGTACATCTTGCTTGAGAATGCATCGTGCAGGAAGTCGGAAATAAACTTACACCAATTCATGTTCTTCACATTTTTCAGATCCGCCTGCACCACACAAAATTTCAGGGCAAAAAGGTTGCCACATCAGAAATCAAATGAAAAAAACATCGAAAACACTGGCAGTCACTAGCTTTACACATGACATCGGAGCCAAAAAAGATTGAAGGAAAATAAAGTAGTAAAGATGGATCATTCACCAGGATGGGGAAGCATTTGTTGCTTGGGCGAAGAGAAGTGGTCGGTGCGAAAACAGCTGAGATGAGGTACATGAGTAGCTTCATCTGGAAAACATCTCCATGCGTCGTCATGGCCTGCAGCGAATCTTCCAGTGCAGACGTGTTCGGCATGGATTCCAATCCAGGAAACAAACGGGGGAACATCGCTTCCTCTGTCTCATTATTGACCTCGTACGGGACTTTGATATGTCCACGAGGCACACCCAAAGTACAGAACACGGATTCCTCGTTCAACGGTAGTCTTCCACGTCCCGGAATCATGAATTTCCTGGAGGCTGGGTGGTAGATCTCACCAAGCCAATCGCATACAGGGTTGACAAGGTTCGTGCACCGGACATCCATCAGAGCCTGCATACCCATCTCAGCAGCAGTTCCCTTCTGATCGTCGGTGAATTTGTCAGTCAACGCAGTCAGTCGTTCTTGGGAGGCTCTGTTGCGAATACGTTTCTTCTACAAAAAACAGACAAGAAGTGATCAGTTGTTGCCATGTTTTGCAGTGTCATGAAATTTTAGTTCATGACAGACGACTGCAAGCTCGAGGTTCCAACCAGTAACATAAAGCAGGAGGAGGGGCGGGGATGTGTGGACAGTTACCTCATCACCCTCTTTTCTCCGTCCAGTTGCCCGATTACGTTGTGGTGGATCCATGAAATCATCATCATCAATTTGATGATCGCCACGAGCCATTCTGCTGAGATAGGAGTAGACCAAATTGTCATGGTGGAAATGTAAAATGCAAGAGGTAAGCAGTTGCCACCTAACAGAAAATGTCAACTAGTGAATGCAAAAATATAACATGAACACACACGCACCCCTCCTATGATTGTCGAAAACATAAACGTGGCAAGTAAGCGCGTTGGTTGCATTATCAAGTAAAAAAAGTGTACAGATGGTAAATGCACTTGAAAACAAAAATGTTGAAGATGCCATGTTAGCCCAAGATAGTACGATAGAAAGTCACAAAATCCTCCTCATCACAAAAACTAAGATGTGGCAGCTCACACACTATCCTAAAAATACACCAACCAAATGCCACCTGTTCAGCGGCAGAAATGTGCTAGGGTGAAATTGTCGCGCTGAAATGAAACACATACTACAAAAAAAAGCAATGAACCCACATCTAATCAAGAACCTGAAAATTGCCACAGTGTGTTCAGATATCACAAAGTCATTGTGGCAAAATGAAAAAATTGCATCTACAGTACAATGAAATTGCCACATTGTACTGACTGTAACATGGCAACAGACATGATGTGGTAAGCCAAAAACTTGCCACATGTAAAGCGTATGTATGGCATCTGACACAATTGATATGCAAAATTGGTTGCCACATTATACAGCCAATTTGCCACACTGTCATATCTGCATTATGGCAATAGACAGTGTATTCACATTCCATTTGCCACATGAATATACTATCCAAGTGGCAACAGGCACACTTGATGTGCACATTAGTTGCCGTCCAGTGCAGTTGGCTGCTGAAACTGCATTGACTACCGATTTACTACACTTTACCATTCACACCGTGTGGTAACTATCACAAATCATTCACAAAAATATTAGTTGCCACAAGGAAAAAGAATGTTTGTGGCTACTATCACAGTAATTCACCAAATTAGTTGCCACATGCAAGAGCGTGTGTGTGGCAACTATCACAGTCATTCAATAAAATAGTTGCCGCATGGGGAAGCTTATTTGTGGCAACTATCACAGTCATTTCAGTAAGTTTGTTGTCGCATGGGAAACACGTTTGTGGCAACTATCACATTTGTTCATGAAGTTAGTTGCCATATAATCATGATAGTTAATCAAACTACCACGTTTGCCTCATACTACAGTTTCAAAAACCAACTAACTAGATCTAGGGTTCAATGGCAACTACAATGAGTTCAAATTCAACCTCAAAGTTCTTCCCCGAACTGATTGCAAACACCAATTCGAACCAATGCGCATCAAACAAACCGAGAGACACCTGCCCAATCCAAAGGCAAGACTAGTGCGTGCCTCCGGACAGGCATAACCACACCGACGAGGCCGCCGCAGCGGCGGCGACGAAACTCCCCGGTGCCACCAAAAACGGCTAGCAGACGACTTCGCCACCGACGGGAACGCCGACGCATCGCCGAATCGCCTGAATCTCTACGAATCTCGATCGAGAAATCGAACAGGGAGGGAAGGGGGGAAAATGCAGGAAGGTATTGCGAGAGTTGTAGCGAGCATTACCTTCAACCCGCAGGCGCTCCGGCGAAGCCGCTCCGTTCCGGCGACCACCACCGACGGCCGCGAACATCGTCGATTCTTCCGCCTCCGTCGTCGCCTTCTCCCCTCGCCTTCTCCTCCAATGATTTGAAGTGCGAGAGGGTTGTGCCAGTAACTGCGGTGCGGGTGTGAGTAAATGGAACCGTGAGGGAGAGGGGGCAGAGGTGTGCGACGTGTTTGACGTCAACCGCGGTCGGCGCGTGGCGTGCGGACGCATAGCAGTTCCACCGCACGCCCCCGAGTGGCAACCGCTGACCGCGGGAGGGCAACCAACGTGCGGGCGAACTGACTCGCATACTGCACACGCGCCTCGTCCTACGTGGCGCAGAAAAACGACCGGATTGTGCCAAGATTCGTGCACAAAGTACCCAACGATGATGCTGGCATGTGGTCAAGATGGTTAACGCCCACACGTGTGGGCGTTAACATTTCCGTTTTTGTTTCTCTATGGATCTCTTTTAGGTACTGTTATTCGGCGCTCCTTGTTTCCATGTTATGTCGATCACTTGAGTGCTCGAGGTTCTAGAAATCTCGGGTAATCAGCAACGAAATCCTCTCTTCCTTAAGGGAAAGTAAAGAAAGAAGAAACGCTTTGATCACGTTGAGACAGTCGAGCTTTAAACGTGAGGCTCGTAATTACTCCCTTTGTTTTAAAATAGATGACTCGACTTTGTACTAATTTTAATACAAAGTTGGGTCATTTATTTTGAAACGGAGGGAGTAGCAATGATATCTTTTGTTGCACGAACAAGCCAGGCAAAGGAAGCACTACAAGTATATGTTGGGACTTGGGAAATCCATAGAAGACCACATCCATGATACCTTTTGTTGCATGAATACGTCCTACTCCCTCCGTTTCAAAATAAATGACTCAACTTTGTACTAATTTTAGTCCAAAGTTAGTATAAAGTTGGGTCGTCTATTTTGAAACGGAGTGAATACAATACAAAACGTGCAATCAAACTGATATTGCACGTTGATACATACATGAGCGATGACAACATCCCCTGCCTTAACATGTGGCCAGCAATAGCAGGAGTACCACGCTTGTGTTCCTTAATTTATGAAATGCAACTACTGCGATTTTAGCAATTATGGCTCAAGTTTTCCAGATAATCAGGATGTTCGTGTTGCAGTCTTCACGTGAGAACTGCAGCAGGCGAGTGACAGTTGCATCTTGATTAATTCCTCTGTTTTATATCACTACTATGAGTACCATTTTAATCTTCCATTTTTATTTGTATATATTTTCTTTTTTTAGGGTAAAACTAGTATAGTATGTAAAGTTAGCTTTGACACGTTAGGCTGAGAACTGAATCAATTTAAGCACAAGAACCATCATAGCAAGTATGATATCCTCAAAAGTCAAGTGCGCCACCTCAATGTACGTATATTGAACTCGTGTCATTGAAGATTCATCGGTTCCTCTTTTTCCAGGCATTCCACATGATGTATATAAGGTGTCTCATGCGCCTCCGCTTATGGTTACAATCTATATGATGCAAAGTGCCATCCCACCAAGCATCTATTGTTGGTAGGGGAAGGGAGACTCCAAAGGGACATCGTTATCCACCCAAGCAGGCACTTGGTGGTGGGCCGTGATCGTGAAGAGGCAATCCTGACATAGGTGGAGCGCAGTAAGGCAAAGGTGGCAGATGGGGTCAAGTATTCAACCCCGTTGCGCCAAACGGTCCATCGTGAGAATCTTACCATGGAGGACAAGCCAATAGAAGAGTTTACATCTCCGTTCCACATGGGCTCTCCAAATCTTCTCCACTGAGAATTTTTGGTGACACCGATGAATTGTGCCAAGTAGGCAGAGCAAGAGGAGTATTGTCCGCAAAAGTTCCAAATCCAGGTGATGGTGTTCCGCCAACTGGGGTTAAGAGCCACGAAGTCGATGACGGTGGCCAAGACAACGAACTCCCGAACTTAGGGCATCTCCAGCCGCGCCCCCAGGAAGGCCTCCCCAGGCGTTTTTTTCGCACCGGCGCCGAAAAAACGGCCCAGTCGCGTCCCTAGGAGCCCGATTTTCGCCGGCTTGGGCCGAAAACAGCGCCGGCGGACCCAGCCCGAACCCGGCGCGCTGGGGGGCGCCCGGGGGCGCCGGGGCGAGCTGTTTTGGCGCGAAAAAGACGCGGGCCAGCCGCGTCAGCGACTCGGCGCCTCGTCTTCCCCCAACGGCCTCGGTTTCCCGCGGGGAATCAATGGCAAGGCTGCCGCCGGTCAGCCTTGCCATTGATTCCTCACGGGCGGCGCTTCACAGGGCGGCGCGCCGACGCCTCCCTTCCCGCGCACGCGTACACACGGGCGCGGCCCGGCTATAAAAGCCAGCGGCCTCCACTCGCCTGTGCCCAGACCAGTCCCCCCTCGCCGCCGTCCAACCCCTCCCTCTCCCTGCCTCTCCCGAGCGCCGCCCTCCGGCCCCTCCCTCTACCTCTCCCGAGCCCGCCCCGCCCCGCCGTTGCCATGGCAGAACGTTTCCCCGGAGACGAGGCGGCGGCCAACGGCTTCGGCTGTCGTTCGCTCCGCGAACTGGAGTCCTGGCTCCTGTTCCAGGCGAACATCCCGGCGCCGCCGGACATGCGCGCCGGGCCATCGGGGTGGAGGCTCAGCGCCGGGGGAGTTCCCAATCCCCCGTTGCCCGACGCCGTGGCGAAGCCGAAGTACTTCGCCGAGGAGGTCGAGATCGTGCACGCGTCCCTCACCGATGCCCAACTCTCCCTCCCCCAGTACGCCGCCGACAACCACGCGGCCTGGGCGGCGTATTTCGAGCGCCGCCAGCAGCAGCGATTGGCGTCCACCAACGGCGCGCCGGTGGTCGGCGGCCGGCATAACAGCGAGGGGCGCCACCTCTGGTGGGGCATCCCCGGCCGCACACTCGAGGGCGTGCTCACGTACCTCGAGGGCGGCAACGACCCGCCGTTGGCGTACCCCCCGGTGCAGCACCGACGCGTCGGGCCATGGGTGCCAAGGAGGTTCGGCTCATCCTCCTCCTCTTCTTCCTCCCGATCCTCCTCGCACTCCTTCGGCACTCCGGCCCTGCTCGGCGTCAAGGCCGAGCCCGCGGCGGAGTCGCCGCTCGGCCGACGCACTCGCAGCGCCGGCATCGTCATTAACAAGGGCGGCCGACGCGCCTCGTCCTCGTCGGCTCCTCCGCGCTTCGTCAAGCCAAAGACAGAGCCGGGGCTGGCGCCGGTGAAGACAGAGCCGGTACTTGCGCCGGTGAAGGCGGAGTTCGATGACGACGACGCTGCCCTAGAATGGGCGCGCCAGGACTCCATTGCGATGGAGAAGGCGCGCCGGGAGAAGGTGAAGGAGCGCCAGCGCGCCACCCTGCGCCGCTTCGAAGAGCGCCGACGCGGCCGCGATGAAGACGGGGTCGTCGTCCTACGCGACAGCGACGACGACGACGACGCGCCGCCGCCAGTCCGCCATGGCGACGCCGGGTCCAGCAGGGGCGCCCGCGTCAAGGAGGAGAAGGCCGACGACGACGACGATGGCGGCGACGACTTCAGCGCCTTTCTTTTTTAGATTAGGTTAATGTCATGAAAATGGCGAATTTCGCCAAAATTTGCCATGTTTAGACGAAATTTGCCATGTTTGGCCGAAATTTAACTAGTTTTTATCATCACTTCGCCAAACGTCCCGTCTTTTTTTTAATACGCGCCTAGGGACGGCCCTGGGGACCGACGGCTGGGGGCCGACTCGCCCCCAGGGCCATTTTTTGCGCCGGCTCACCCCCAGGCGGCGTTTTTTGACACCCCCTGGGGGGCCAACGGCTGGAGATGCCCTTAGGTATGTTTAATCTTGTCACCGAGTGAGTCTATGCAATGCATTGCCATATATTTCCGGGTTCCAATGCCAAAGAGTCGGGTGTAGTGGTGGCGAAGCACCCTGACCTTACCAGTTGTCATGCCAGAAGATGCCTTTTTATAGCCTATACGGGCATGTACAATGGTGGCATCACCATGGTGCTGCCCCATGCATTTCACACTATTTTTATTTGAAGCTACTGTCCGAACCAACAATCCCTCAATGGTGGCAGTGGTCCCTTTTCTAGTCTGTCATCACTAGTTCTTTTTTCTTCCATTGATCCCTCCCAGCAAAAAAAAAGCACACTATCATGGAGAGCAAAAGTTGGCTCAGTCACCACTTTTGTCAGTGAGGAACCGGGCTCCTCTGCAAGAGCACGTCCGCCTCTGCAAGCAGCACCTTTTGCATGAGTTGAACTGACTACACCGATGTGGTAGCTGGGGCACCCGTCCAGCATGTAGCGCTGGACATGCCCTAAGGGCCCTCCCATCCGTGACTCCAAGCCCGCCTAGCACCTTGGCGAGACAGACCTTCCGTTTACGAATGACGATATAGAATTCGTATTCTCCAGCAAGTGAACAGTACTTTTTCTCCGTGTGGCAAACGTTAGTCCTTTTAAGGAGTTCTATTAGAGTTTTTCTATTTGTGGATGATTTGTCATTTGTACTCTCAGGTTTGTGTTTGCATAATCTCGTATGCCATCTTCGCCTAATATTCCCTAATCTAAATAATGGGATGCAAAGCCCCAGTCGACGATGCCACCTTTTCAAAGAAGAAAAAATCAAGATAATGGGAGCACAATATTAATTCTAGGATCACAACAATCAGTAAGCTCTAGGCTGAGCATTTCGTATCGCGTTGTTTGAAATGTTAAAAGCATCAATACTAAAAAAGAATCTGATAACCTAACCGAGGAAACACACAAATATAAGTTTTGACATGCCTATATCCAAACAGAAAACATGTTGGCACTTGTTAATGATTAAGTGGCATCTCTTTGAATCTAACCAATTCTAAAGCAATCTAAATTCATTATATGACAAAATACACTTGTTTCGACTTAATATGTCACACCGAGTTAATCCTAAGGGCCTTTGGGACAATCTGTTTGATTACAAGGTTCTGTTCTGAAGCAAAGATATCCGTGGAGGCCGGCTCGTTCATCCTATTCTGATATTCATGACCAAGATGTACTGGATTCTCATTCGAATAGACCCTGAAAGGAGAAGAAGGGCTGAAATGCCAACAGACCTCTGTCTATTCACTAATTCCCCCAATCCAATAGTACCCGTTCCCTATTCTCTAATTCCCCAAATCCAATAGTACCCGTTCCCTATTCTCTAATTCCCCCAATCCAATAGTACCCTTTTTGGAACGTCCAGTGCCAAGGACTGTTGAGTATGAACGAGCAATCTCGCTTCTACCATTAGGGCACATTCTCATCCTTAGATTGATACTATTTTACGCATTAGAGTTGTTCTTGTTAGTGTTTGTCACATTCTAATGTTAAATCTCATAGCAATTGGTAGCGTGGATGTACTTTTAACATGTTGGAACAAACCTTAACCATCCGATTTCATTGATCATTTTTTCTTAAAGAGAGTTAATTCTATGAATGCAGCGATTCGGTGCCCAGACTCATATGCACCCGGTCAAAAAAATCATAAAAAATTCAAAAAAAAATCATGGTAGAAAATTTGATGTGTGAGGTTCGCTCCAAATTTGAAATCATTTGGACATCTGAGCAGCTCTCGGCAAAAAAGAAAAATCGGATCAGATGTCCAAATGATTTGAAAATTGGAGCGGACCTCACGCATCAAATTATCTACTATGAAAAAAATGAATTTTTTTAAAAAAAGTTCTAGTATTTGTTTTGATATTTTTCGTTAGGGCGGGTGCAGATAAGCCTGGGCTCAGAGGATGATTATCGCAATTCTATACATTTTACTTGGCCTTTTGTTCATGGACTCCACTGACCATTACTTTTCAAATGTTACCTGCATTAAGTTGGCTGTTTATCAAAACATAATGAGATGACGGTATTTTGTTATGACAAAAAACCTGGGAACAAGATATGCGCATAAAATTCCAAACGCGAGAAATTTTAAGAATGCTTATATACTCCTACAAGAATCCAAAAAGTATGCAAGACCGAAAGAGAAATTTGTATGGACATGATTCCGCTGATTCGCGTCGTTACAAGTGAAGTGATGGATGATAGCCGAGGTGATAACGTGTTCTCTCCTTTTCCTTTTTCTATTGCAAAGTCTTGAACAACTCGGTGGCCGTGTGGCGAATAGATTATCTAATTATTTTGCATTCCGAGAAGCTTCTTCAATTATTGAAGCCACATGACGAGGTGGACGGTTCCGGGAGAAATTATCGAACGAAGTTACTAGCCTGGTGTGTCAGGCTGGTTGCAATGGATAGTATTACAAGTTAGTATCATGCGTATGATACTAGTCTATGATAGTATCATATATGATTTTATTTATTGCCATGCATGACACATACTAGTGTAACATTTATTATGATACAGTATCATGATATAATACTCAACCCTCTATTACTTCATTTAATTCTATGCCACCTCATCAAAGTTGTCTAGTTGCCATGCATGATACTAGCGATGATACTCCCATTACAACCAGCCTCAGTTTGCTTTCATACCGTTGCAAAACCATCTTTTAACAGCTCAATAAAGCCAGTCCCAGAAGTTATTGTTAGCAGCATTATTAGGGGGCTTGTGGTGAATATGGTTGCTTTGAATTGAAGAAACAAACAAACAATTTCACAATTTAATCCCAAAATCATGATTGACAGTTTTCTTCAGACAAGAAACAAAACTGTCATCCCAGTTTATAAATTTCTTTCCCTTGGGAATGAATGAACACTAAATTAATGCTTGTCGATCACGAACTAGGAGAAAGAAAAGAACACTCTGCCTCAGGATTTTCAAGAAGAAGAGCACGCCTAGCAGAGGCTACATCACGAATCCACAAGTAAGATTGTACAGAACAATCGAAGAAAGCGCCGACTAAGTCCACATAATCTCAACTAGGGCTCATATAAAGCTGTACTACCTCTTAATTCGCCGAGTTCACACAATTTGCAGCTCGGAGTCACCATGATACTGTAGACTAAATTTCCCCAGTTTGTTAAACCAACCAACCAGACATGCACCGAGGTAGGTATGGTCTAGCACCGCTGTTACAGCTCCAAGGATGGATCCGGAGCCAACCGAAGCAAGGGGAAAAAAAACGAAGGACCTAACCTAGAAGCCGGCGGGGCCCCGGCCGGAGAAGGCGAGGGCGAAGAGGAGGACGACGAGGTAGAAGAGGATGACGACGAGCTTCATCTGGAACATGGCGAAGAAGAGCTTCACCATGAACACCAGCAGCAGCGCGTTGAACACGATCGCTATCGCCGCCTCCAGGGGCTCCATCGCTCCTCCACCGTCCGCCCCTCGCGTACCTCCCTCCGGTCCCAACCGACGCCGCCCCGGCGAGACCGACCAGACCGGTGGCTGAAAAGGCGGAGTAAAGGTGTCAGTGAGTGGCCGAGTGGGGGCTCCGGAAGGGGCGAGAAGATGCAAACCTGTGACCTACGGCTTGACGGCGACGCGTATTCTTTGGTGCGGGGATTTCGCTCTCGCCGACGCCGATCGCTCGTCGGGGGAAGGAAAGAAAGGCGAGCCCGTCCGTGTGAACCTGCGCGGCAGCTGCCGAGGTGTCCCCGCTGAATCTTCGGATGGCCGACACGGAAGGTTATAATTAAGGTAAATCCTAAAAAATGGTCGAGTGCCACCTTGTCTTACACAGCACTCGATCTCGTGCGCCGTCCGATCCAGATCCAGCGGTCGCGCGCGGTTCAAGCGAAACAGCTGGAAACCGCCGCCATTCTAATCGATGCGCGCGCCAGGTGTCCACTGGTCGTGGCGTCGTGGGCGAGACCCGTTGGGTGTTCTGTGCGGTTTCGTCTCGTCTCTCCACTCGCCCATCCCCCCCCCCCCCCCCCTCCCATTCGAAACTGCTCCCGAGCGAGCGCAGCGGAGCGGATCCCCTTCCAATCCCCCATTCTTCCCCCAAATCCGGCGGTCGAGACTCGAGAGCAGCCGACGGCGTGGCGGCGATTCGGTGGTAGCGTGCCGCCGAAGTGAGGGAGGGACAGCGGGGGCGCGGCGCGAAGGAAGGCGGTGCAGCGGCGGAGACGCGACCGAGGAGGGACGACGCGCTGCACGCCGCGGCGAAGGACCAGTACCGGAGACGCGGCAGAGGAGAAACGGCGAGCGCGGCCGTTGTTCTGTTGGCGCAGAAGGGCAAAATCGCGGCGAATCCCCGGTATGTCCGTAGATCTCTTCCGGTCATGCGCGTTTAGGTTGTCCAAATCGATGCGCTCTGCCGCTCCGCCGCGAACAGAGGAGGGAACGGCGCGCGTGCGGCCGTCGTGCGGTTGTTGCAGAAGTGCCAAATCGCGGGGGGTCGATGCGCTCCTCCACGGTTGAATAAGTTGACGAAATCGAGCAGCAGGTTGTAGAATCGATGGAGAACTCGTTAGTTTGGAGAGGGACGACCACACGGGGCATTTTTCGTGTTCCTAGGTTACCGTTGAACTAAGATTGGTAGTACTCGAAGGCAAGCATTGGTGCTGTAGATGGGGCTATTGAGGCTGATGGGTGACTGACTTGCCTCAATATGGTTCATGTGTTGCCTGCACAGGCGTTTTTGACGGTGTTTTGATTTAGTGCATGAGAATAATGCTTATCCCATGTCAATGTTGCCCTTGTTTTGTGAGTGACTTGCCTGTTATGGTTCATGTGTTGCCTGCTGCAGGTGGTTCATGTGTTTTGATTTAGTGCAGGACAGTAAATGCCTCTCCCATGTCAGTGTTGCCCTTGTTTTTTTGTGAGTGTCCTGCCTGATACGGTTCATGTGTTGCGTGCGAATTTAGTGCAGGACAGTAATGCCTCTCCCATGTCAATGTTGCCCTTGTCTTTGTGAGTGTCTTGCCTGATATGGCTCATGTGTTGCCTGTGAAGGTGTTTCCAGAGTGTGTTTTTTGATTTAGCACAGGACAGTAATGATTTAGCAATGGAAAATGTACATGTGATTGTTTTGTGTGTGTGTGAGGTAGGAAGTAAATCAGTAGAGGGAGGTTAATAGGGCTATTTTGTAGGACAGTTTTAAGCATTCTCACGAGAATTCATTCTGTGATTTTTTGTTCTAGGGCACCTTGATATGTTTTAGAAAATGTAGAGGGAGGGTAATAGGGTACAACAAATCAGATAGTTGTAATATAGTGAAAATCAGATAGTTTACAACAAATGAAACTATGCTATAGATTCATGTTGTTGAAATATTTTTGTGTATTAGGTTCGTGTGATGTCGTTCGACGCTCGTGTTTGTTTTTGAATGTGTTGTAGATATGTATGTCAGTTTTTCGCTTTAAGTTTTGTGACTGAGTTGTCAGTCTTTTTTGCTGGAATTTTGCTAGTCAGTTGCCCGAATTGCTCGTTGCCTAGTGTGTCTGGCTGTGAAGTTTTTGTTAGACAGTTGCCCTAACATGCCCTCAACCGTTTTTTGCCTACTGTCTTTTGTGTAATGCCTGTGTTTTTGCTCAAGCTTTCTCAGCCATTTGCCTGAAATGCCAACATGTGTTGCCTAGCAGCAGATATTAGATGGTTGGGGCAAGTCATAAGTCAAAACAGGATGTACCTGCTGGATCAAGCCACGACGACCCTGCATCTCACGGGGACGAAGAGCATCAAACACAGGTGTGCACATGCTCAGGAGTTTTTATGTTCTTCATGTACATAACATATTTTATTTTCCATTTTTTATTTATTTTATTGTGGTTTCTATCTTCCAGCCACGGAGCAGTGCACCAATATCTGGGTACAAGCGTATGAGAACTAAAGCAGCTGCTGTAAGGGGGAAGCGCCCTGATGATATCATTAGTAACGACAATAGCAACGAGAGCCAAGCTGCAGATGCTGGGAATAAAAATGGAGGATGTGCAGACGTCGACCAACCTCCAAAAGCAAAACGCCAGAAGACGGGAGGAACTGAGGTATTTTGCATAGTTGCCTCAGTTTCACTCAGCAGTTGCCCATCATGATGCATAAGTTGCTTATGCTAATCCCTTTTTTTTGTTTTTTCCTTATGTGCTATAGGGTCGTAGGAACAGGGCATCTCCTGCAAGGCTCTTCAAGTTGAACAAGGACTTGGTCCCTGACCAAAAGGGTGCCATCATCAGAAAAGAATTTGGCGGCATTCTGGACCTTGCGGCGAGTAGCATGCCTGGAGATCTTAGCCAGTGGATAATGAAGCATTACGATCCGGAGATTTCGCAGATAGTCATTCCAGAAAGGGGGAAGATTCCTGTAGATGCCGCTAGTGTCCGTAGGATATGGGGTTTGCCCAACAGGGGCAGGAAGGTGTGCTTCGAGAATCGGCCTGAAATCACAACGACAATGTACAGTATTTACAACATCACATCGAAGAACTCCCCAACCCTGACAGAATGGTGCAAGATGATTGTAGACATGGGAGGATCTCATGATGATGACTTTGTCCGCGCTTGGCTAGCTCTTGTTTTTTCGTGCTTCCTTGCCCCTTCAACTAGTTTGAGCATTTCCCCAAAGAGTTTCCCGGCGGTCATGGATGTTGAGGGAATAACTGAAACCAACATATGCCAGTTTGTTGTTGATCAATTAAAGCTTGCATTCACTTCGGGGCGTGCTAACAAGAAGGCTGTTTGTTGTTGTGTTTTCCACCTTGTTGTAAGTGCTTCAAGCTGGTTTTTTTTAAGCATCAATTGTTTACTTATCTTTTTCTTTTTCTTTTTTGCAATCATTAGGTAACTTAACCATTTCTGTTCTTTTTTCATTGTCTATACGCAGCTGTTGTACCTAGACTCTTTGGATGTCGATGAGCCAATCCCCAACTTGGTACCAAGGGTTTCTGTCTGGAATTCAGATTTAATCTCCAGAGTTATCAAGAAGGACAGGAAGGCACCAGGAAAATATGGCCATTTGCGGGTAACGCAATTTCTCTGTTTTAGGATATATATTTTATTGTCATATTGTTTTTAGGCAGCACTACAATTTTTTTTAGAGTAGGCAATTCACTTTGAAAGAGCATGCAAGGTAATGTACTTTTTTGGGCAAGTGCCATACATATATTTCAAGTAGGTCCAAGTAGTTATCAGACCTTTTCATTTGCCATGCACATAGTTGGATCATGTTCATAGGAAGGATTTGTGGGGTTGTTGTATTCTAACAGTAGCTGCTGGAGTACATCTTTTTTAGCTCTTTTTTTTGTCTGTGCAATTCACATGTTGAAAAGTAGCAAATTTATACATCCACCCAAGCAACTTATGTTCTGAAAACTAGCAACTTATTCAAACTAGTTCTTCATTTTTGTTCATTACAGTATCCACTAATAGTAGGCAACAGGGGGGTGGGGGGGAAGTGCCATAATGGTTGCAGGAATTTAAAGACTATTTAGTAGTACTGTTTTTCTTTCATTTCTCAGATCTTTTTTTTGTTATGGGAGTGCTAGAATTGTTGTCACTCATACTTTTTTTTAATCTTCTTTTGCTATAAACCGCCAGCTCAAGACGGCGTTTTCTCGGTGTGCGGATGATAGCTTGTTTGGCAGTATGGACCACATCACCAAATTTGTTGCCGCAAGATTGCCCGAGTCATATGACAAATCAGTAAGTTATCGAGCACTGTTTTTTTGCTCTCACTGTTGTTCCCCTTTTTATCTTTAATAGAAGATATGTACTTATCATGTTCTCTACCATCCACTTTCATGTTTTACAGAAGCAAAAGAAGCTCACAGGGTTGGTCCACGAAATGTGTTCCGTAATTTCTCATGCAGTGGGGAAGCTCGTGACTGGGGTGGGGAAGATAGATGATGATGAATGGGGGACAAAGGAGGCAGATCCTACTACTGCAGAGACAAGTAGGCGATAGTCTAACAGAAGGAGCAAGCGAGTACCAGCCAGAAGAGACAGCTTACCAAGTGAGGAGGAGTCGTTTAATTCAGACAGCGACGACAGCGAGCCAGCCGACAGTGAAAGCGAGGGAGATGGCAGAGATAAAAGTAGTGATGAAAGCGACAGCGATGAAAGTTCAAACAGCGATGATGGTCATGATGGATCAAGTGGAGTTCAGGGGAAATCAAGTAACCAGGGAGCACTGGCCCTCACGGTTGACAGGGGGACGGAAGACAGAACTGAGAGGAACGAGGACAATGATGATGATGAAGAAGAAGAGGATGATGAAAAAGAAGATGGTGAAGGAAAGGAGGATGATGACGATGAAGAAGGCGATGGGGATGGCAAAGACAAGGAAGACGATGGGCAAGGGAAGCAGGATGAAGATGATGAAGATGACAGCGGAGGTGGCAACGGTGGTTCAGGCAGCAATGGTGGCTCCGATCGGGACGAGGATCCCGCAGCTGAGCAGTCAGGCAGCGATGATGATGAACAATGCACGCTGCAATTTCTGATTCAAAAGAAGAAGGACAGAAAGGCAAAAGGATTGGATGAGGCAGATAGCATCTGTACGAAAGACCTTGTGTTGACAGAATTCAAAACTGCTGTTTCCCAAGAACCATGTTTCCCTTTTTTTGAAGTGAAAGAAATGTGGGATATTGATGACATAACCATGGCAACCGAAGCGAAGAGGATGTTCGAAGAGTTGCTTAGGGGGGAAGACTTGGATTTGGGCTTCACATTCAACCCCAAGGAAATATGCCCAAAGGCGACTCGGCAGAAAATAATGAGACATTTTGGCGCCGCTCTAAATGAAGCTACAGAACAGAAGATTGCTTCTCGAAACCAACTACCACCACTCCCACCATCAAAGAAGATGAAGAAAACTGTCAGTTTCGTATTGGAGCCATCTGTGATGAACAAAACAGCAATGCATCCGCAAGCATATTGCGCCGAAAATCCCGGTTATGGCCAAGGGGGAAAGCCAAGGCAGTCAGCCATGAAAAAATCTGGTCCTTCTCAGCAGCAACAACAAGCAAATTCTGAAACAAAAGAGGCAATTCATGGTGGATCCAAAGTTCAACAAGTAAAGAGTACAACATCAAGGTCAACAAGCAAAGTTGGAGATGAGGCAGTACCTACAGGAGTAGATCCAAAGCTTTCGGGTATTTTTCATTCCCAATGTCAAGCAAGTGGATCACATATTCTGGCAACTCAGTCCAAGGAGGGAGCAAGACAAGCTGCTTTTCAGGCAAGTTCTGCAGAGGAAACACTGGACCCCACAAAAGCAAGGCCAACACAAATAAAGGAGGGACCCACAGTGCTAGTAAGCACAGGAAACCGCAGCAGAGCACAACCACTAGTTGACTTAAATGTTCAAGTGCCTCCCCCGTCTCGGGGGAATGTGATGCAGTCAGCAAATGGTATGCAGAGGGCCAAGGTGCAAGACTTGAAGGCATCACCTGAGGCTCGATCATTAAATCATGCAGGACACAAAAAGGAGAAAGAGAACATCCCTCCTGTCCTATGTACGGAGATCAATAGGATACAACACCTGCCCGAAGGTGTAACCATGGGAAAAAGTCCGGAACAAAAGTTGCTAAGAGCCATAGGGAAATTGCCTGTCTGCCAAACTGTACTTGCCCAACCTGAGACCACTAGTGCTCCAGAAGTAGTAACAATTGGAAAAAGCCCAGAACAAAAGTTGCCAGTAGCCCTAGGGAAATTGCCTGTCTGCTCAACTGTACTTGCCCAACCTGAGGCCACAAGTGTTCCACAAGCAGTAGAAGCAACTGGCCAGGGGAACACTTACCATTTGTCTAATGTGGAGGAGCAGTACCATGAATTCATGCGTGTTAATGGGAAGGCAACCAATGCACTAGAAATCAATGTTCTAGCTGTGAGTGAGCTGTTTGCAAGGTGTGTTGATCCAAACAGCAAGAATGCCCAATCCAACTCCACAAATCACAGCTTAGCAAATGAAGATAAACAACATTTTGAGCAAAGGGACACTAAAAGATCTAATGATTTTTTCAAAGAGTACTACCCAGCACCAAGTTTCGATCTAGGCATAGATGATTTGCTCACAAGATCTAGAGACAACAAAGCACATGAACATGTTGGATCAAGCACATTTGCAGAGCATGAGTTCAAGGAACTCCCAGCACATAACCAGCCAATCATTGATATAACCGGGGATGATTATCTGTTGGACGTTGAAGGCATTGACCCGTGTGTGCAAGCAGAAGGAAATGTGTACCAAACACCTGGAAAAAAGTTCTAACCAAGGAGAAGTGGGGTCAGGCAGCAAGATTTACAGCAGTAGTAGCTCAGGAGAGATGCATCCACATCAATTCGAGAGAAGGATTATCAAGCCACCTCCATGCAAGAGGTCACCATTTATTGACTATAATGAGAAGAAAGTCTACATGCCCAAACCCGAAGCAAATAGACTGTATGCATCAGTTATTTTGCATGGAAGAATTAATGAAGAAGAATCACCAGATGTGGATACCAGGTATGACAGTATATTTTTTGTCAGCTTCTTGCACAATGCACTTTCCCCAGGCAAATTCTATCATGTTTATCCAGGCAATTCAAACTGTATTTACAAGCAATCCACTTATGGAATCAGGCAACTTGTCTAAGTGTGAAATTTTTTTTTGAAACAGTCTCTCCTTGACATGACCATGCCCATATGTTTTTCATAAGTTGAAATGGTGGTAGGCAAATTACAGAAGGATTTTTTGTGAGCTGAATGCCTCTCTTTTTTTTGATGCAGCCCAAGGGTAATTGAATATGGCAAGTACTTTGTCACTGTCAGGGAGCTCGCAAACTCAATGAAGAAGGGAGGTTTTGTCGTGAGCCATGTAATGGAAGTTGGTATAGAGAGTATAATGATGAACTTGCCACCAGAATCAAAGAAGCTCGTGATGCCAGTGAGGTTCTCGGTAAGAAAACACGAAGCAACTAACAGTGTAGTTTTGCGTTTCTTTCTTTTTCTTTTTTCATAAAAGGTCATGGTCATGTCTGTATTCTTCTTTTTACACCAGGTTCAGATGCAAAATATGGAATTGAACGGCCAGGAGCTCATTTCCCGGTTCAAGAAGTCGAATCGCTTGGACCGTAAAGACATGGTAAGTCAATTGTTTCTTTTTACTTTTTACCAATGCATTATATATGACTTTTTATGCTAAAACTTTTGCCCATGAAATTGCTTTCTGTGACAAGTTGCTTACATATGTCCATAACTTGTCTGTGCATTCTTAGATGGTTGCTTACATAAGTACATAACCTTGCCTATGCATCTTTCTGTTTTCTTGGCAAATTACTCACACAAGTACCAAACTTGCATGTGCATGTACGCTTCTTCAGTCCATGTCGTTTTTTTGCGAGAGCACAACAGAAAAAGTTGCTTAATTCCAGCTTCTAGTATTTTATTTTTTTATACTAAACCCATTTTGTTTTTTTTCTAACAGATTATGTTCCCAATTTTAGAGAACATTGACAAGACAAAGCCTAAAACAGGCAATCATTACTGGATTTTTAACGTGAACATAAGGGATCGACGTTTCGAAGCTCTTGATTCTTGGAGGACGCTAAAAAACAAGTCTCTAGATGTTTGCGCTAGGAAAATGGTTGCAAGTTTCCGGTGTCTATGGGAAGAGCATTACGCCAGTTCTCGTGTCTCGCTGGATGACTTTGAGCTTACCAACATCGACGTTCCAAAACAGAACAATGAGTAAGCAACCACTTCTTTTCACATATTAACTATGGTTTTGTTTAGTTTTTTACAAGTGACATAGAGGAAGCTAGCTACTACATAGAAGAAGCTAGCTAACTAGAAAAGTTCTTTTTTTCAATTTTTTGTTTAGGTTCGACTGTGGTGTTTTTGCTCTGACGATAGCAAATGGATGGGAGGCAAGGGTTGTTCCAAATTTCACAGCGGAGGATATTCCAAGCATAAGGAAACAGTTGACTAACGCGTGGGTTGACAACGCCAACAACAAGGCTCCATGGAAAAGCATACTCAAGTTAGCATAGGTCAGTTTTTTTCCCCTCACGCACACTACATCCCATGTAAATTCATGTGTTCTTTTCTTTTGCTCCTTTTATGAACTTTTGGAGTGCCGGTGGGGGAGGGGAGGGGAGGGGAGTTGCCTGCATAAGATCTTGGAGCAGGCAACTCAATTGCATAAACAGGCAATTTAAGCTTTACCACGAGGCAAGTTGTTCAGAATAACCCATAAAAGACAAATAATATGATCATTACATAACCAGGGAATTGTTGCATTTTTAGCATTGCGGAATCTTGTGTATGTAAGTTTTTCGACCATTATGGGGAGATCAAGGGTGTCTACGGGGCAATTCAAAGCACACAAATAGGCAACTCAAAACTTATAACCAGGCAACTAAAACTCTAGTGTGAGGCAAGTTAGCCAGAAGAAACTGTAAACCAGAAAATAATAGTTTAGGATGTTCAAACATACAGACCCACAAATAGTTTAATTTGTCAATTTCATTCGACACATCTTTTCAGCCATCTGGTCACTGTTTGACCATTACACCAATCTGGTCGGGCAGCTTCCACCATTGTGGTTAACAGAACCACAATAGCTGCACTTGTTCTTTCTCTTCGGATGCAGCTCAAGTGCTGATTGAATTCTTTTTGACTTTGCCCTCCCTTTTGTTGTTGATTTTGGAGGGTCTCTAGGAAGTACAGGGCCAAGTGTGGTACTAGGTCTTCCAAACTGTGGTTCAACCATCATAGTACCTTGTGCGGCAGCAACAGCTGCATGTAGAGATGCCGTACTGAGCGGCTGGTGCGCATGTCCACCAGGAGCTTGCACAATAGGAGATGGAATTGCATTGTCATTTTCTTCTTGTGTAGTTGAAGAACCTGGGTGTTGTCCATACCTGCCATCAACTGTTGATGGTGATGCAGGCGATGGTGCCAGTCCAGGAATAGCCACATAGGTTGTGTTTGCCGCGGCAGGCCCCCGTGGTGGTTGTACAGCCCCCATAGTTTGTGGTGCAGGCCAAATTGCTGGTGTAGGACCCACAGGAGGTCGCGCAGGACCTCTTGCTAGTGCTGTATGCATCAAAAGTTGTGGCGCAGCTCCTCTTAGCGCTTGCATAGGCCTTGTCATTGAAAGGTGCGGTGCTGCTCCACTGTTTAGTGGCACATATCCCGACAGTTGCTGTACAGGCCAGCAGCCTTGTGCGGGAGGGCTCCTGGGTAGTGGTACAGTCCCACTGTGCATCACTGCAGCCCTGAACGCTGTTTGTTGGTGTCCATCCTCACTCATAGAGTTGCCAGCTAGTTTTGGTGCCTTTTTTCTCTGCGGTGCAGAACTAGGTCGCTGCTGCATAGGTCGAGAAGAGGTTTGTGCAAGTTCCCCAGGACGCACCGCCGGGTCACTAGTTGCCTGAGTGTTACTCGGCGGTGGCGCAGTAGTATGTTGCTGTTGTCTAGATCCAGGACGCACCGCAGGCCTTTCAGGACGCACCGCAGGGCCAGCAGTCGCCTGAGAGTTACTTAGCTGTGGCGCAGAACCTCCAGCTGATGGTGGCGCAGAACCACTAGAGGGCCCACTTCTTGGTGCTGCTGTTTTCTTCTTCTTTGACATGTTGAGATTTTTGATTTCATGACGCGCACCACGCATATGTTTTTTTACAATATCCGTTGCAGCATCTGATGCACTAGCAACCCGGGCAAGACTACCAAAATCCATCATCAAATTTGCATGCCTGAGTTCCTTCTTCGACTGTGGTGGCATCTCATCAGGTTGGTCTTCGACAGCAGGGGGTGCGTTGGGGAGGGGGAAGTGCCATAATGGTTGCAGGAATTTAAAGACTATTTAGTAGTACTGTTTTTCTTTCATTTCTCAGTTCTTTTTTTTGTTATGGGAGTGCTAGAATTGTTGTCACTCATACTTTTTTTTAATCTTCTTTTTTGCCTTGCTTTTTTGCCTTCTTGCCAGGCAATCAGGAACAAGGCACCTTGATTTTGCCTAGAGAAGAAACACCAATGGAGCAGCCATTGGAGGGCTGTGAAGGTTTTCTGGATCTGGAAGTGGTGAGGGAGAAGGGGCGTGCTGTCCTTGGCTTGGGAGAGAAGAAGATGGGGCTGGGGGTTAGGTGAGGAGAAAAGAAGGGGGAAAGAAGACGCGCAGGGGTGGGAGAGGGATCGGGCGAAGAGGGGGGGGGCAGGTGAGTTTCGCCCGCTCGATGGTTGGTTGCGGGAATCGGGGCGATGGTTGCTCGCGGGACCAGGAAGTGCTTTCCTTTCCTGGAAAGGTGGATTGGAATATGCTATATTTGGGGTGGATGCCACGGAACGCTAGGGAGCACCCGGGTGCTCCCTAGACGCGTCCTATAATTAAAGGTAGGTCGAGCCTACGCGTACACACAGGGACGCGGCCGAGGGATCCCCTTCCATGTCACTTGTCAGCTTCGCCACCGTCCGGCCAATTCCCGCGGTCCTGTCAGCTGGAATCGAAGGATCTGCACACTTTCCCGTAGACCCCGTGATGTCTACCAGTATATCTGGCCATGGGCCGCGCCGGGCCTAAAAAAGCCCACGGCAGAAAACTGAGGCCCAGCCCCTCACAGGCCCTATCATTGGGCCTACTTTTCAAGCCCAAGCCCGGCCCATCTGGTAAAAAGCCCTTAGGGCTTAGGGCCGTGGGCCGGGCCTCTTCCTTAAAATGCCAATATGCCAAGCCCAAGCCCGTCCAGGCCCTACTGGTGGGCTCAAAAGTCAGGCCCAAGCCCGGCCCATGGACAAGCCCATCGGGCCTAGGCCCTAGATTTTAGGGCCGGGCCTGGGTGGGCCAACAGGACCGGACCTAAGATGGCCAGGACTACTACCAAGTCTGTAGCGGTAACATCAGATTTCTAACCATGGCGGAACGTTTTTCTATGGCAAATTACGTTTTCCATGGCAGAACGATTTTCTACCAAGCTTGCTAAAGAAAATCGCCTTCCTCGTGACGACATAGTTTATACCGTAAAAGAAGTTTGATTTGCCATGCCACAATGTCTGGCGGTCAATTTGTGGCAAAATCCATTCGTAGAAAACAGTCTTGAAAAATCACACCGCCAAGTCATGCACTAATTTGTAGCAACTCCCCCGTGCGGCGGCGCCGCCCCGCACCGGGGAGCCCCCGCCCTCCTCCTACAGCCGCTCCTCACCTCTGCCACCGTCGCCCGAGGCGTCATAGGGCAAAGCCCTTGTGGCGTGGCGACGGCGACGGTTTTCTCCTCGGATCTCGATCTGGTTGGGAGGCGGCGCTCCTTTCCGGCCAGATCTGCGGCGGTGGCGCATATCGGGGGCGACATGGATATGGTGCGGCGGCGGCGGTGGACGACGGCACCAGCAACGGCGGGTCTGGCCTTGACTCGGTCGGGCTAATTCGTTATGCTACCGATCTCAATCGCCGTCAGCGGTGCGCTGCTTCTGAACTTGATCTGCAACACGAGGATGTCTGGGGCGCCAGCCCTAGGCTTGGTGGTGGTGGCCTTCTTCTTCGTCGGAGTTGGTAGGCCGGTTGGTTGTGCATGGAGTGGGGTCAGTGGGATTGCATGGTCATGTCGGCGGAGGTCGCAGTAGCCGGCGGCTTGGCCGGTCGGCGGTGGCAGAACATGGCCGGTGGCAGCTGCAATGTTCTGTCTAGATCCCGGGGCGGCGGCCCTGGCGGCCTGTGAAGCTAGGACTTCCCGTGGCGGCATGGCGTGGTGCAGTCCCTGTCCAAGGCAGATCTGTGGCGATCCGATCTACGGATTGGTTCGGATCAGAGACGGTGACGAGCACGCAGGATCCATCTCGGCGGCTCTCGCGGCTTGACGAGGCGGGGTTGGAGCCATCCTCCTAGGCTCCAGTGGTGGCACACTCAGGCAGTGGCCGGTGCGCTAGGGCTCCTACGGTGGCACTGCTGTTGCGGTTGGTCGCCAGATCTAGGCAGCTAGATCTGGGGCTTTGAAGGCGGTCGAGACGATGCACGGGTTGTCGGGTGGATTACTTGGGATGGATCCAGGTGAAAACTTGGTCTCCGGTCGATGGCCGAAGCCAGTGATGACGATGTCCTTATCATGGTTTCCTTCATGAAGGCATCATCGAGGTGAAGCTCCCAGCTCCACTCAATAACTCCGGGGGAAACCCTAGATCAGCTGATCGGATGTTGGCGGCAATCATGTGTCGTTACCCCCTTGGAGGCGGCATTCTTGGAGATGCACTCGATCTCGCGGGACCAGCGGACGACTTCTTTGGTGGAGCGGTGCTTCATCCTACACATTGATGGCGACGGATCTCGAGGGCGTGACGTAGTGTAAATTCGGCATTCGATGTGCGAGAATGGACTCGCGCAGGAGGAAGACGTTGTCTGGCGTCCTGGTGGCGTCGATGGCAGAGAGACCTGGCACGGTAGATGCAATAGTACAGCTCTGAAGATGGATTGATGGCAGGTGGCTGCGGCGGCCTCATACCCGACAGGCGTCCTGGTTGAGGAATTCGCCGGACTGGTAGGTGCCCCATACCCGGCAGGCGTCCTGGTTGGGACCTCAGGTCTTAGATGTTTAGGTTTGGCTGTAAGGTTTGTTTGGTATTAGGCCCAGACTATCAGCATCCTTTCATTAACTAGATAGGAGTAGCTACAGATGTTGCCTAGACAGTGACTTTAGTCTTACTGTTGTATGACTTTGTAAGGTCTTTATGAATAATTAATAAAGTGGCCGCATGCATCGTCCACATGCAGAGGCCAGGGGTCCTCCTCCATTTTTTTAAAAAAAAATCATGCACTAATTTCAAAAATGAGAGATACATAGAAGGTGTTTGGTTACAGGGTCTAGACTAGAAAAAGTCTTTTTTAGTCCTTGTGTAACCAAACAGGAAGGACTTTTTCTACAGGGACTAGAAAAAAACTCTACTGAAGGATCTTTTTTCTTTAGTCCCTAGCCCACCAAAAAAGTCTAGTCTCTTCCGACCAAACACCCCCATACATGTCGTTTTGCATGGAAGAATGAAACTTCAATCATACTCTCTCTCTTCGTCCCAAAATAAATGTCGCTGACTTAGTAAATCACGCTATCAAATCATGTACTAGTACTTATTTTCAGAAGCGAGGGGTTCCCCTACATAATACTACATGTTGTTTTCCATGGAAGAATGAAACTTGCTAAAATTTGTGCCAAAGTGCGGATGGAGTATTTGTTTCCTGTTTTCTGGAACCATCGCCTACGGGTTATTCTCCGGGCGGGTCTCACCTGATTTATATGAGACCTGGTCTCATATAATTTTTTTCTCCGGGAGACTGCCAAAGTGCTTTTGAGTGGAAAGTATAGCCCCTGACATTCCTTTTCCCTTGCGCATACCACGGAAAATAATTAGATGTTCCTATTTCTAGTGAAAAGACAGAGCCACTACCAAAAGTAATCTTATAGTATAACGAAAAGGGCATACGACCAGAGCATTATTCTGTGGCACCACGTTCTAGGAATAGTTGTATCTAGACTTATTTTAGTTATATCTAGAATTATTCTAGTTATAGATACATCAATTTTATTCATTTCTAGGACAAGTATTTTCGGACGGAGGGAGTATAATTTTATTTCAAAAAGCACGATCCATGCCCGTTGACCCGTGATGTCTACCAAGTTTGAGGGGCGACGTCAGATTTTTTTTCTTTTAACCATGACAAATCAAATGTTATGGTAAAAATAATTAGCGTGCATGGCAAATTCTGCTAGATTTTTGTCATGCTCGTTAAAGAGAAATGACCATTCTCGCAACAAAATAATAATTTATATCAAAAAAATAAATTGATCGCCGTGCTAAAAAAAACTAATGTTCAATGTAGTGAAATTCATTTGTAAAACACACAGTCGTAAAAAAACCAAAGTATCAAATGACGTATTATCTCTGTTTCTAAATATGAAACGTTTTGGCAGTTCAACAGATGGTGTATTTCAGAAGTGAGAGATAGATACATATTAGTATTATTTTTCGTGGAAGAATTTTCTGTCTTCTGCAACCACCCGCCTATTTCTTTTGGAAACTGCCAAAGCACTTTTTGGTGGAAAGTAAAGCTCCTGGCATTTTCTTTCCTTACAAAAAATAAGCTCATATCATGAAAAATAACCAGATGTTCCTATTTTTAGCGAAAAGCCAGAGCCACTACCAAAAGTATATACTCCTACTTTTATAACAACGAAAAAGTGCATACGACGGGACATTGTTCTACGGCACCACGTCCAACCGATACCATACCACGTGGGCAGTCTGAATCTCAAAGTATAATGAGTCCTTTCTTTTCCTTCTCTTGCTTTACAGAGCGAGGACCTCGTCCTCGAATATGCAATTTTCTTTCAAAAAGCACGATCCACAGGTTAACCAGATAAACTTAGGGTGAAGCACACTACTAACTGGTATCAACTCAACTGACAAAAGCGCATGACAGCAGCTGTTTTGACATCTGAAAAACAGCGAAACCAGAAGTAGAGGCAAGAAACACAAGCACCGATGGTGCGCAATAAGAATCATGTCACATCCGATATTTGATCTTCAGCAAAATTGTGACACCTAGTAGTTTGGAAGCGTATGGGCTAACCTCACCAACCTAACAGTTCGCACTCAAAAGTTAAAACGAAGTACGGACAGTAATTCGGTAAGCCAAATGTGGATAAGTCAGTTAATGAGCAGATTACGGAATGGAGAAGAAGCATTACGATCACACCTGACTTGCGAGATCTATGATTTTTCAAGAGCGGAGATCTTTCTCGACTTGATGCAGCTTTTCCTCCTCTGAAAATATGCTGACAGGGTTTACCCATTCCAACAGCAAGCCCAAATTTCCAACACACTAGGGCAGGCTTGTCACATGACGCATCTTCTGTAGTATATTTACATCCTCCAAACCATGCCAACTGGTCAGACAAATCAATGCGTAGGAGTGGAGCCCAGAAAAGATGTGCTAGCAAGCAAACACGACACTGAGAATGCTGAGTCCCGTTTTCTCTGCTGTTCATCTGAAGCCGATTCACGTCAAATCATATGAACCACAGCAGGAAAGTCCACACTCCAGGTTATCAATAGCATACAAGGAGATAATGTTCAATGTTCCAGGAGCAGGGTGAAGCATACCATGATGATAATACTACTCAAAATCATTGGCCAACTAAATACACCAGATTTTCCAAGTATACTCAGCCATTTCGCAATAAATATAGCCCGTCATTCTCCTTGGTGAACGCAGCCACGAAGCTGCTATGGAATTTGCAGCTCGATGTCTGGGCGGATATCCTTCTTCATAGTTCAGTACCAACACAAGGGGACTCAAAGTCAATTTCCTGAAGATCATTCTCCAGAAATAGTTCCATCTTGCTACCTATCTGTATGAATCTGAATAAATAAAAGGTAGTAGAAGTTCTTTTGTCACTGGTAATCTACTGACGAAACAAAGTCAAAGAGACGATTCCCACATTAGTAAATCCAAGATCTCATCGATTTCCATTGACAGTGGATGCTTTGCTTCCCAAGAAAAGAAGGCATGATATTGACCTCTTACTTGAACCCAGCTACACCCTCCATCTTTCTTGAGTGTGGCCCCTTTCATCAGTACCCTTATCCTGGCAGCATCTTTCCACCTTCCACATGATGCATACATGTTTGAGAGTAGCACATAGCCTGCTGTATTATCCTTCTCCAACTCATGAAGTCTCTTTGCAGCCCTCTCGCCAATCTCCTCATTCTTGTAGGTGTTGCAAGCACTCAGAAGGGCAGCCCATGAATTTGCTTCTGATTTACTTGGGGTTTTCATCAGAAGAGCTTCTGCCTCTATCAAACGACCAGCTCGAGCTAGGACATCAACCATACATGTATAGTGCTTCTCTGTAGGTGAAATACCCCATGCCTGCATTTTGTCAAAATAATGTATGGCTTGCTCCACCAAACCACTGTGGGAACAAGCAAATAGAAGAGCTAAAAATGTGTGCTCATTTGGTGTCATTCCAGTTGCCACCATATCCTCAAATAAAAGAATAGATTCCTCCGCAAAACCATTTTCAGCAAGTCCTTGAATCATGGCAGTCCAAGTGACATCATTTCTTTCAGGCATTAGATAAAACATCCTCTTGGAGCTCTGTAAATCCCCTGACTTGGCATACATGTCACTAAGTGCAGTGCCGATAAAAATGCTTTCCTCGATTCCTAGCTTGATAGTCTTAGCATGAGCCATCTTACCCGTCACTAACGAGCACAAGTTTGCACAAGCAAGAAGAACACTCGAGAATGTAATTTCCCCTGGAACCTGCCCCGAAGCCAACATGGCAATGAAAGATTTTAGCGCATCAACAAATTGTCGATTTTGCGCGTAACCAGAGATAATTGTATTCCATGAAGCTAAATTCCTTGCAGGCATCTTCTTGAAGAGATACATAGCTTCTACCATTTTCCCGTTGTAGCTATAACCTGAGACGAGAGAGTTCCAGCACACTGTGTTCTTTTGTGGGAGGGTGTCAAAAATCGTTTGCGCATCTCTACATTTCTTGCATTTGCAGTACATGTCAATCAGAGAGCTGGATACGAAGACATTGGTGCTAGAGCCCATCTTTAGGCTACGGGCATGGATCCTCGCTCCTCCTCGCAAGTCCTCAAGGCTAGCACAGGCACTGAGCACACTAGAGAAGCATGAAATGTTTGGCCTACAACCATCAGCCAGCATTTGACTATAAAGCTTCACCGCTTCTGCCGCATTGCCTCTCTGCTCATGCCTAGCAATCAAAGTACCCCAGGAGACCTCATTCCTCTCAGGCATTGCATCAAGAACCCGCCGAGCTCCATCAAGATCACCCGACTCAGAGTACACATCAAGCAATGCAGTCCACGAGACCACATCCTTCACATCCATCTCATCAAACACCTTACGGGCTGCAGCTGCATCTCCCATTCTTAGATACAGCGTGATCAAAGAATTTTGTACCTCGATGCTGCTCTCAAAGAAGTTTGATTTAATCGCCAGCCCCACGATGGACAAGGCTAGACCAAATTCACCTGCACCAACGCATGCCTTGATCATGCACAGAAAGGTGATACCATTAGGCCTCACGCTGCAGCTGAGCATTTTACGGAAGATGCCAAGAGCATTGTGGTGGAGCTCATTGCGCACAAAGCCAGAAATCGTTGCCGTGAAGAAGGCCACGGAGCCGGACGGGCACTGCTCATAAAGCTCGACAGCCTCTGCCACACGCCCGCGCTTCATCAACGCATCCACCATGGTAGTGTACGACACGACGGTCCTCTCGGGCATTCCGTCGAACAGCCTGCGAGCGGAGGCGATGTCCCCGGCCTTGACGTGCTCGGACACCATGAAGTCGTACGTGAAGGAGGAGGCGGCGTCCGCGGCAACGCAGTCGCCGAAGGCACGGTCGCGCTCCGCGGCGCGAGCAAAGGCGGCGTAGGTGGTGAGGAGGTGCGAGGCCACGGAGCGGTCGGCGGCGACGCCGGAGCGCACGGCGTGCGCGTGCAGCGAGAGGGCGAGCGGCAGGCGGTCGGAGGAGGACGAGGAGGAGGCATGCGCGGCATGGCTGGTGGCGGTGGCGGCGGCGCGGCAGAGGCGGAGGAGGGTGGCGCAGGTCTCGGCGTAGGACTTGAATGCCTTGGGCGTGGGCGCGAGCGGCGGGCCGTTGGCCAGACGGAGCTTGAAGGATTTCAGCGGGAGGGTTAGAGGGACCTGCGCCTTCTCCAGCTTCGACCTGGAACTGGAAGCCAGCTTCGCCGTCGCCGCCGGCGGTGGCCGCCGCGGCCGATTCGTGCGAACCGCCGCTCTCATTCTCCTCCCATGGCTCGAACTAGGAAGGAAACCGTTTCGGTTGTTAATGGCGAGCCCACTGGCACAAAACTGGGCTGCTTCTAGAGCTATCTGGGCCGGATAAGCATACCGAACTACTACAGGTGGCCCAAATTAAACGGTGAACCCTAAAGCTTGAATGAACCATAGAACCCCCTTGTAAAAAAATGAACCATAGAAGTTGGCGCATTCATCCCCACCTCAATGCATCACTCAAGGAGCCAAACTAGTTGGAGAGAATTACATGAGGTGTGCTACAGCACGACGAGAAGTTGGCGCCGAAAAAGCTTGACGTTTTGAATCCCAAATTTTCCATAAGATTGAAAGGGCCATATGGAGACCAACGGAGGGAGAGTCTCACACCAAGTGTAAAGAGGGAACCGAGAATGCGAGTCGGCGCCAAACTTATGAGGCGGGCAGTGGAGGAAGATATGAGCGGCATCTCAACCAAGTTTGCACATCGAAGACAGTAACTAGACTTGTGAACTTTAAAATGTGATTTTTTTTAAAATATATATATATATAAACTAATGAGTGAAATCGCATTTGGGAGCACGAAATCCACTCTCACACATTCACCTATATATCAAAAAGAAGTGAGCACATGCACAATGCTGATCTTTTTCCAAGGCAGTGAGGCACACTCCAATGAAGAAGGGAAAAATGAGGAAGCAGCCGAGAAGCATGATTCCGTATTTCGATGTAGCGATTTTGTGAGGAATAAATTCTACAGATCAGTAGTGCAAACTGCAGAACCATTTTCTATCTATCCCCGGAAACGATACTACAAACAAGGTTACATTTTCTCCATCCCGTAGGTATCTTCAGCACCGCTGGCCACCTTTTTCCTCCTCTCAGATATCATATCGGTGTATGCCTGACAAAGACACATGGTTAGTTCTAACTTAGTTCTGCGCATGAAATTTGTAACTGTGCAGTAAAAAATAGTAATACTGTGGACTGATGTTCAGAATACCTTCCGATCAAAGAATTCTACTTGAAAGAAGAAAATGTCTGATGTTAGCACTTACCACAATCAATTTGCTGGTATATTGTAGTTTGTAAGTTTTCTTTTGTGTTGTTATTTGTAAATCTCTTTGTTTTTGTGTTGTTTAATAGTAATAACATAGTTTATGCGGCAAAACAGTCAGGACTATCTAGCACATTACAGTTATAACTTATAACTCATAGCAACATTAGTTTATATGTAAGAATCATGTTAATAGGTTATTACTATCTTCCAGAATTAGCAGTCTGTAAAATTTCCATAATTGTGAAACAAAGTAAATTTAAGAGTGCGGGACAATAATTTCAATAAAAAGAAATAACATAAAGAAAGGGTTAGAAAAATGGTGCAGAAACCTTAGGATAGGAGTAAAGAAATATGTACCACCATGCACATATTACAAAAGAAACTCCTCCGGTAATAACAGCAGAGTGGATGAGCACCCAACTACACGCAACTGCAACGGTTCCTGTCAGTAATATTGTCCAAGGCTGACACCTACAACAGACAAAATTCAGAGGTCAATATTGGTCAAAATGAGAAGACCGAAGCATACAAAACCAGTAAAAAGATATGGTTGTAGTCACTGGTCACAGAGGTTGAGACCATAAATGTTCAAAAAGGACAACAAAACAAGAACTGGTTAAAATATACTCAAGTAATATCTGCCTTCTTAACTATCTTATATAATTCCTCAAAAATAAATTATACTAGTATATATCGCCTAGCTCCATTGCCACATAGCATTAACTTTTAGAAGAAAAAAATCGGAAAGGAGCGATCATCCCGGGCCTCTGCATCGGGTGATGCACACAGCCTTATTTATTGCAAAAAAATGTTACAGGCCGGAAAAAAGAAGTAAAAATCAGGCTGACAAACTGCAGCAAGCACTACATGTTACATCCTTTATATGCTGAAACTTGAAAACAAGTTACTTGTTTACCAGGTAGTAAGAGAAGTGAGGCTGAATCGGTAGCATCAACCATAGATATTTTAAGGCTACATTAGGCATTGTGGTGAACCGTGAAAACCCCGATTTGGTTAAACCGCATTTGATGGTTTGCAATGAGTAAAATACAAAAGAGATCTATCGACTCTTGTGGTAAGTGGTGTTTTTCATTTGGTATTGTAGGAGTTCGTTAGATTCTAATTTGATTTGACAAGCATGACTCCTGTTCTTGCACTACTTCTGCACATCATCTTACTGAATAAGTTCAGTGCAGTCAGGTTTAATACAGTTCAGACACCGCAAACTCGGCCTAAATGGGCACACATCACTCGAGAGAAGCCATAACTTGTTTACAGCGAACAGACAGATACAATTTTGACAGTAGTCATCAGATCATTAAAGGTTAGAGCGTAGTTCGTTCCAGATTCTGGTGACCATCTAAGCTTTGCAACAGTACTGCCGTGCTCTAATCTGATCACAATACAAAATAACAATACTAACAAGAAACTAGAGGTGTTCGCCTGAATAAATACAGGTAGCAACAAATCGAACTTTTGCGCCACGGCCTTCATAAATTTCAGTTTCTAAACGGAAAGAAAGGAGGAAGGAGGCTATCTGAAGGCATACCAAGCAGGCTTGGTGTCCCAGACGGAGTCATACTCGAGGGAGAGGTAGTTGAGGTACCCGTCCATGTCGTCCACCACGCCGTCCTCCCGGAAGAACTCCGCCCCGCCGTTCTTGCCCCCCTTCTCCCCGCGGGCACGCGACACGCCGGCGAACCGCCGCCCCCCGGCCGCGGCGAGCTGGGGCCGCTGCGAGGGGGAAGCGGAGGGGGGCAGGGGAAGCGCGGCCGCGGGTCTGGGCGGGCGCGGCGAGGAGGCCAGGCCGCGGCCCGAGCAGGACGGCGGCGTGGACGGGAGCAGGCAGAGCGCGCCCATTTCTTGGCTTCCGCTCACGTACGGTGCGCCTGCGTCCTGCTTCTTCTCTTCTCCGGCTATCGGCTCAGTGGTTTTTCTCCTCCGCAATAAAAAAAAATTGTTTTTCGATGGGCCCTTCACAGATCAATACTTACAAGTTGTAGAAACACGGCCTAGCCCACTGAAATTTCACCATTTTGGCCCGTAGAAGTTGTTGGCCTGCTGCAGAGAAACTGACAAGTCCTCTTGCCGTTAGTACAACCCCATTTCAAGCCCGGTCCGAACCTCGTAGAAAATACAGGGGGTCCTGTTTCTTTTTTTTTGCCCTTGTTTTGTTTGTGATAGGTCATGCCTCATTTGAAAAATTCTGATTTTTACTTGTACTCCCTCCGTTCTTAGATATAAGTCTTTTTAGAGATTTCAATACAAATCACATACGGATGTATATAGACATATTCTAGAATGTAGATTCACTCATTTTGCTCCGCATGTAGTTTCTTATTGAAATCTTTAAAAAAAACTTATATTTAAGAACGGAGGCAATAATTGTTATTTTGTGTCTTATTTGGTCCCGTGGTTTCAAATTCGCTTCTTCACCAAGGAAAGTCTCTCTTCCCTTGTGTCAAAGCTAGAATCACCGCTCTTGTCCAAATCCCTAACCTCAACTGTCAAACATGCGACGGAGGAGGGATGTACATGAAATAAATTCGGTGTAGGGCGGGTTGGGGGGCTCCTATTTGACCTTTTTTGTGTCAAAATAGAGCTCGTGTTGCACAAGCGGGAGCCCAAATGGGTTGCCCCATTGGCGGGCACTGCGGCGAGCACACAATAGCGACTCGAAACACCGTAGCGATGCGGTTTCCTTGTATCGACTTGGTTTTCTGTAGCGACTCGAAACATTGTCACGACGTGTATTCATGCAGCGACTCAGAACATTGTACTTAAGCTTTTTAAAAATTTTGTGATTTTTTTTGTAAACAGGAGCGTTTTCTAAAACTTTGAACACATTACGTAAACTGAAACATTTTTTTGATTTGAACATTTTTTGGATTCTTTCAAACAACTTTAAACATAGCAATTTATTTTAGAACAAAAATTTTGAAATTCTAAACACTTTTTGAAAGGTTATTGAAGTTCAGGATAATTTTTTGAAAAAAGGTCAATTTTGAAATTGCAAGTGCTTTTTGGAAAAGTGAGAAGAATCTTTGAAATTTCCAAACATTTTAGGAAAAGGCGAACATTTTAAATAGATTTTTTTTATTTTTTGAAAAGAAAAATGAAAGCCCAAAAACCAGTAAATAAAACAACAGAAGAAAGGAAATTGGTTCGAAAACCTTCTAGAAGGTTGCAGAAAAATAGACGAGAACTGTACAGCAAAAACCAAAATCCTTACACTACGCTGGCTACCTGGGCCTACTCACCCAGAGCGCTCGTCTGTGCACCTATTTGACACCAAAAAAAATGCGTCAAATAGGATCTGCAATCGAGTTGGGTGTGAATAATATGCGTGTCTTTGCGCTAGCCGTGTGATTGCAGCGCCATTCTGTCTAAGTTCTATCTAAACCGTAACAAAATAGGCTTTTGACCAGCTTTATATCTAAAGCAAAACACACGAATCAATACAAGATGAGGAGGAAATTCTTTACACTATCTCAAAAAGAAAATGAAGTTCATTTACAATTCCACCCTAACCATGATTGTTTTGTAGTATAATAGATGGTGCAACTGTGCATAGATAGGATCGGACTGGGCTGATAATTAAAATATCTCCGTGTCCCGCAGCAGGATCCTCAATCCTCAATCCAGCTCGAAAACACTAGTAGAAAAAGAGTCAAATGTGAAGCACATTAGTGCCGGTTTGTATTTGAGCCGGCACAAATGTATACATTAGTGCCGGTTTCAACGGCTAGCCGGGCCGCTCTCATTAATACCGGTTCGTGGCTAACCTTTAGCACCGGTTCGTGCCACGAACCGGTACTAATGAGAGTGGTGGCAGGATGTTGTCAGTCTGGGCCCCCTCCAGCACCTTTAGTACCGGTTTTTGGCACGAACCGGTACTAAAGGTCGTCCTACATAAACCCTTCGTCCACCCGAGCTCGCTCTGTTCTTCCCCTTTCCCCTCTCCTCTCTGTTCTTCCCCTCTTCCTCTCGAGCTCATCACACATTTTGCCCAAAATTTGTCAAGATTTGAAGGCCCCCATCCCTTCAAATGATCACAAAGGTTAGCAACTTTGTTCTTTCATCTCTCATTGCTAGATTAGCTCTTGCAATGCTTTATATAGTTATTAATTTGTGAGTTTAGTAATTTGGGAGGAAATATATATATGTGCTAGTATTTGATTTATATGCAATTTTGAGGTTAAAATAACACTTAGTTTGCATATGTAGGTGTGGTTTACTTAGTGCCTTCTAAATCTCCGTCGTAACCACCGTCGATCGCCCGCACCGTCCCGTCGCCGGCACCACCTTGTGGTGAGCCTCTTGTTCATGAAATTTTATATAAAAAATTGATGTTTGTGTGATTTGGATATATAGTTACTCGTATAATAATTATCTTACCCGTACGTTGTTTGTTATACATAGTGCCATGGTTTTGATATCCGTCCCCGTCGGCCCTCGTCCTTGTTATGATTCGGATGTGGTATATTCTCTTTTAAAACTATTTGTTGCATTTCGTGTTTATGACAAATTATGCCCATCAAGTTGACATAGATATTTTTATGTAGGAGGTATGTGAACCGGAAATTCCAACCGACCCTATTGTCGAGAGGTTAAATTTAGTTGAAAGAGAAAACGAGTACTTGAAAGAAAAATTGAAAAGAATCGAGGGGGAGAAGATGGAATTGGAGTTGCATGTTGACGATGTCGTCGATGATCACAAGATCAAGATGGAGAAAATGCGCTTGAAGATTAGAAAGATTAGAAAATATGCCATCGATAGTGAGGCTTGGTATCATTATGCTGTTGGATCAATTGTTACCTTAGTTGCGATCTTGATCGCATTTGTTGTTGCATTTAAATGCTTTAACTAGAGAGTTATTTGTTTGTTGCATTTAAGTGTTGTATGAACTTTATGTATGAACTTGTATTAATTTGGTCTATTCGGTGTTGTGTAATGAAGATGAGCCGGCAATGGATGTACGATGACCGATGCTTTCCCTAGTTCGTTGAGGGCGTGCATACTTTTCTGCTTGCGGCTGAGGCAAACAAGCGGGCGGATGGTTTTATGCCTTGTCCATGTGCTGGCTGTAAGAATGGTCGCAATTACTCTACGTCAAGAACCATTCACGTCCACCTGTTTGAGTCTGGTTTCATGCCCCACTATAATGTTTGGACCAAGCATGGAGAAAGAGGGGTTATGATGGAAGACAATGAAGAAGAAGAGGACGATGACAGCTATCCTGGCCATGGGTTCCCTGAATACGATGATACAACAATGGAGGAAGAAGCTAAGCCGGTAATGCGAGAAGAAGCTGAGCCGGCAATGCGGGAAGAAGCTGAAGAAGAGGCATCAGATGAGCCCGTTGATGATCTAGGTCAGGCCATTGCCGATGCAAAGAGAAACTGCGCAAGTGATTTGGAGAAGAAGAAGTTGCAGCGCATGTTAGAGGATCACAAAAAATTGTTGTACCCGAATTGCGTAGGTGACAAGAAAAAGCTGGGCACCACACTGGAATTGCTGCAATGGAAGGCAGAGAATGGTGTATCTGACAAGAGATTTGGAAAGTTGCTGGTAATGATAAAGGATATGCTTCCAAAGGACAACGAATTGCCCGAGAGTATGTACGAAGCAAAGAAGGCTGTCTGCCCTCTAGGGTTAGAGGTGCAGAAGATACATGCATGCCCTAATGATTGCATCCTCTACCGCGGTGAGTACGAGGATTTGAACACTTGCCCGGTATGTGGTGCATTATGCTATAAGATCAGCCGCGATGAGCATGGTGATGTCGAGGGCGAGCGCCCCAGGAAGAAGATTCCTGCCAAGGTGATGTGGTATTCTCCTATAATACCACGGTTGAAACGTTTGTTCCAAAACAAAGAGCATGCCAAGGCGATGCGATGGCACAGAGAAGACCGTAAGAAAGACGGAAAGTTGAGAGTACCAGCTGACGGGTCGCAGTGGAGAAAAATCGAAAGAAAGTATGGGAAGGAGTTTGCAGATGACGCAAGGAGCGTATGGTTTGGTCTAAGCGCAGATGGCATTAATCCTATTGGGGAGCAGAGCAGCAACCATAGCACCTGGCCTGTGACTCTATGTTTGTATAACCTTCCTCCTTGGTTGTGCATGAAGCGGAAGTTCATTATGATGCCAGTGCTCATCCAAGGCCCTAAGCAACCCGGCAACGACATTGATGTGTATCTAAGGCCATTAGTTGAAGAACTCTTACAACTGTGGAATGGAACAGGTGTACGTGCGTGGGATGAGCACATGGGGGAAGAATTTGACCTAAAGGCGTTGCTGTTCATGACCATCAATGATTGGCCTGCTCTCAGTAACCTTTCAGGACAGACAAACAAGGGATACCGCGGATGCACGCACTGTTTGGATGATACCGACAGTATATATTTGAATAGTTGTAAGAAGAATGTGTACCTGGGACATCGTCGATTTCTTCCGAGCAGGCATCCCATAAGAAAGAAAGGCAAGCATTTCAAAGGTGAGGCGGATCACCGGATGAAGCCTCGCCACCGTACTGGTGCTGATATACATGATATGGTCAAGGATTTGAAGGTGATATTTGGAAAGGGTCCTGGCGGACAACCTGTTCCAAAGGACGCTGACGGACGCGCACCCATGTGGAAGAAGAAATCTATATTTTGGGACCTGCCATATTGGAAAGACCTAGAGGTCCGCTCCGCAATCGACGTGATGCACTTGACGAAGAATCTTTGCGTGACCCTGCTTGGCTTCTTGGGCGTGTATGGGAAGACAAAAGATACACCTGAGGCATGGGAGGACCAGCAACGTATGCACGGAGAAGACGGCATACATCAGGGTCATGCAAGCTACGCTCTTACCAAAGAAGAGAAGGAAATCTTCTTTGAATGTCTGCTCAGTATTAAGGTACCGTCTGGCTTCTCGTCGAATATAAAGGGAATAATAAACATGGCAGAGAAAAAGTTCCAGAACCTAAAGTCTCATGACTGCCACGTGATTATGACGCAACTACTTCCAGTTGCATTGAGGGGGCTTCTACCGAAAAACGTTCGATTAGCCATTGTGAAGCTATGTGCATTTCTCAATGCAATCTCTCAGAAGGTAATCGATCCAGAAATCATATCAAGGTTACAGAATGATTTGGTGCAATGTCTTGTCAGTTTCGAGTTGGTGTTCCCACCATCCTTCTTCAACATCATGACGCACGTCCTAGTTCACCTATGCGAAGAGATTAACGTTTTGGGTCCTGTATTTCTACACAATATGTTCCCCTTTGAGAGGTTCATGGGAGTCTTAAAGAAATATGTTCATAACCGTGCTAGGCCAGAAGGAAGCATCTCCAAGGGCCATCAAAATGAGGAGGTCATTGAGTTTTGTATTGACTTTATTCCTGACCTTAAGCCGATTGGTGTTCCTGAATCGCGGCATAAGGGCAGACTGGATGGAAAAGGCACGGTAGGAGGGGAACAAATAATATGTATGGATGGACATTCTCTCACTGAAGCACACTACACAGTTCTACAGAATTCCGCCTTGGTGGCTCCGTATATGGATGAACACAAGAATTTGCTACGCTCCAAACACCCAGAGCGGTCTGATGACTGGATTACACGTGAACAAACCAGGAGTTTCGCCAGCTGGTTGCAGACACGTACCATGCATGACACCTCTATTGAAGATGACATGTACTTGCTGTCCCAGTTACCATCTTCGAATATAATGACTTTCAAAGGGTACGAGATAAATGGTAATACATTTTACACGATCGCCCAAGATAAGAAGAGCACCAACCAAAACAGTGGTGTCCGCTTTGATGCAGAAACCAAGACGGGAAAGGAAACATATTATGGTTATATACAGGACATATGGGAACTTGACTATCGACGTGGTTTAAAGGTCCCATTGTTTCGGTGCAAATGGGTCAATATGACACGAGGCGGGGTAATGGAAGACCCGCAGTACGGAATGACAACAGTGGATCTCAACAATCTTGCGTATGCAGACGAACCATTCGTCCTAGCCAATGATGTGGCACAGGTTTTCTATGTGAAGGACATGTCTACCAAGACAAGAAAAAGAAAAGATAAGGAAGCGAATGCATCGTACGATGAGCCAAAGCGGCACATAGTTCTTTCTGGCAAGAGAAACATCGTGGGAGTGGATGACAAGACAGACAAGTCAGAAGATTATGAAAAGTTTGATGAAATTGCTCCATTCACAGTGAATATTGACCCGAGCATCCCGTTAAATGATGAAAATTTTCCATGGTTACGGCGCAAAGGGACACACGCGAAGAAAAAGTTTCACACCCAAAGATCTGGGATGTGATCGGCTTCACTAGCTATCATCACTTTCTTCTGTGTTTCGCACCGAGAGGGAAATCTCTGTAATAGTTAGGGTAGTTATGTGTTTTGGCATTTGAAACGCGAAGAAATTTTATGTGCAAACAAATTCACACTAATTTCAAATAATTCAAAATTTAAACTATTCAAATTTGATAACTACGGGCACTAACAGAAAAGATAGCGGAAAAGAAAGAAAAACTATAGCTGAAAAGAAAAAAACTATATAAAAAACTACTCAAAAATAAATAGAAGAAAATAAATATAGCAGAAAAGAAAAAACTACTCAGAAATAAATAGAAGACAAAATAAAGCAGAAAAGAAAAAAAAATTATATTTGCTATTTTTCAATCCTTTACAAAATGACTGTGAAATTAAAAATCACTACAAAATGAACTCTAAAAATGTTGAATTTTGGCAAACTAGATGAAAAACTACTCACAAATAAATAGAAGAAAATAAATATAACAGAAAAGAAAAAACTATACAAAAAACTACGCAAAAATAAATAGAAGAAAGTAAAGCAGAAAAGAAAAAAACTATAAAAAAAATTGGGGCGCTGCCCTGTGAGCCTGATAGGCCACAGGTGTGTAATTACAGGCCTTAAAGGCCCAGCAGACTCACAGGGCAGCGCGCAGAGTTTAGGCCCACAAGCCTGCTAGCTATATAAAGGAGTTCGAAGTGGTAGCCGTGGCTGGGTTTATAAACCAGTGCGGCTGCCCTTCGCCCGGTGAGGTAGGACTAAACTTTGGGGTGGCAGCGCGACCCCTTTAGTACCGGGTCGTGGCACAAACCGGTACTAAAGGGGGGTCCTTTAGTACCGATTTGTGCCACCATCCGGTACTAAAGGGGGTCGCTTCCCGCCGCTTGGCCTGGCCAAAACAGGCCTTTAGTACCAGTTGGTGGCTCCAACCGGTACTAAAGGTGCCTTTTATATATACTCGACTTACGAAATTTTCATTCTTCATCTGTTTCTGTTGTCTCCGTCGCCGTCGCCGCCCCCGTCCCCGTCGCCGCCCTCGTCTCCGTCGCCGCCCCCGTCCCCGTCGCCGCCCCCGTCCCCGTCGCCGCCGTCGTCTCCGTCGCCGCCCCGGGCCTGCCCCCGTCCCCGTCGCCGCCCCCGTCCCCGTCGCCGCCCTCGTCTCCGTCGCCGCCCCCGTCCCCGTCGCTGTCCCCGTCCCCGTCGCCGCCGTCGCCTCGCCGTCGCCGTCGTCCCGCTGTGAGCTCTCCCCCTCTAACCTCTCTCCCTCACCCCCGGCGGCCACCATGGGCGCCGCCCCTCCCGGCCCCGAGCACACACACACACACACAAGCATGAATTAGTATATAATTTAGATTATTTAGATTATTATTGTTTTAGTTATCAAAACACACACACACACACAAGCATGAATTAGTATATAATTTAGATTATTTAGATTATTATTGTTTTAGTTATCAAATTTTTTTATATGGAACACACACACACACATATGTATGAATTAATGCATGTATATATTAGTATATACGTATTTTGTATGTTTAATTAGTTTAGATTATTTAGATCATTATTGTTTTAGTTATCAAATTTTTTTATATGGAAATTAGTGTTTAATTAGTATGGAAATTTTTTATGTTTAATTAGTATATAATTTAGATTATTATTATTAGTATATAATTAGTGTTTAATTAGTATGGAAATTTTTTATATAATGTTGTTTTTCAGTTTTTTAATGGATGTATAGAAGTTGTGTTTTCTGTTTTTAGTGTTAGATGCTTAATTAGTATGAAATAGTATATAGATTTTTGAAATAGTAGAAATGTTAGAAATTTTAGTTATCAAAATCCAATCATTAAAAAAATATTACTTTTTGCGGGCATATAGCTAGTATTTGTTCTCGACGATGCCCGGCCCGCATCCTCGCCGTCGACCCGTCCGCGACGACGTCCAGCCGACCCATGTCCGGGACTGGGCTCCGCCGGGCTGGCACTGGGAGGTGCTGCCTGGAGGGGCGCGCCGCTTGATGAGGAACCCGGCCCCGGGTCCCTTCATCGACCCTGATCTCGTTTGGTGGCGTTCGCGTGGGCCAGTTTCGGTGCGGAGGGATCCGGCCCCGCCAGAGGTGGTACGTCGCCGTGTCAGGGAGGAGGACGAGCACGTCCATCGCTACATGGTTGCGTTAGAGGGCGGCAGGTTCTTCAATACCTGGCAGTATCTTCGGGGATCTCACTTCAGCTATGATCCTGTGAGGGTTCCTTGTCTTTGGGTGTCCACCGCCGCGCCGCAGGAACCGCGAGTGTCCTAGACTCTTCTGTAGTATTCGATCTTTAATTAGCTAGCCAGTGATGTACTATTCAATATTATATATTATTCAAGACGATGTATTCGAGATTATATCTATTATACTAGACGAAGTATTCGAGATTATATCTATTATTCGAGACGATGTAATTTGAATACTAAATTGTTTTATATTTCTTTTGAATTAGTTAAATAAAAGCTATGGCAGACAATACCGACAGAGAGGGAGAACATACCATGTTCGATATGATACGCGGGCCAGATGATGATCAGAATGAAGAAGATTATGACGGCTCCGAATTTCTAAACAACACCGGAGAGGGTGATATGATATTCGATCGCGACGGCTGAATTGATGAAGTCATGAACTACGATTATGACGATGACGAAGAACATGTTGATCCTGAAACAACAAAGACCGGCGAGGTATATATATTTATATAAGCAGGTATCTGGTGATCATCACATGTTTTAAATGACTTGAAGATATATTAACGAATCGATCTTTGTTCTTTCAGCCATCCGGATTGAGCAAATCTTCAGGCAAAAGGACGAAACGAGGCCCGAACAAAAAGTTGAAGGAGGGCGTAAAGTACAATATCGAGGTAGTCAGACCTAATGGCGAACCATTAGCACCTAAGAAGATTGCGGACAAGTTCGTTCGTCAGTGCGGAGTTCTTGTGAAGGACCAACTCCCGATCTCCCTTCAAGAATGGAGAGAGCCAGCAAAAGACAAAAGACAAAAAGGCAAAGAGGACGCTGCTCCACGTCCAGATGTTACTTTTGTCGACAAGAATCAAAAAGATCTGCTTTGGGATACTCTCATGGAACATTTCACCCTACCAGATCATTTCACAGAAGCAGATGTGCAGAAAGTCAAGGACGCTGCTCTTAGGAAGATGGTGGTTGCATTCAAGAACCACAAGAATCGTGAATGGGACAAGTACGTCAAGGGAGGAAGGAAGACTCCAGTATTCGAGGGAACACTAGAGAACCAACGTGCTCATTGGGACGATTTCGTGAAATTCAAGGATTCGGAATTAGCTAAGGAACGGTCGAGAATAAAAAAGAAGAATGCCGAAAAAAGGATAAGTTCCATAAGCTGGGGCCAGGTGGCTATGCGGTGGCAATGCCTAAGTGGGATAAGTCTGAGAAAGAGATGGAGGATGCAGGTGCCACTCCGGTTACTAAGAGCTGGCCCTCCAGGGTCAGGACTTGGTTCTATGCGCATGGGGGGGAGTTGGACCCGAAGACAGGCAATGTTTCGACGAGGGCAAGTCTGAAGGGAGCCGACGATGCGATACTTGTTGCAATAGAAGAGGCACGATCGGGGGTGTTCCAGCCCAACAGAGAGAACGACGAGCTTACGCGTGCCCTGGGAGATCCTGAACACCTGGGAAGAACACGAGGCAAGGGTGCTATTCCGTGGTATGAGGGGTTTTTAGACTGGAACACCGACTACAGAACCCGTGCAAGAAAGAAGATTGCGGAGGAGAAGAAGAGGAAGATGGAGGAGGAGCAGAGGAAGCAGGACTATGAACGCCTTCAAGGCCTAGAAGCAAGTCAAGCGGAATTGGTAGTCAAATTCCAGCGGCAGCAGGAGCAGATCGACTCACTTACCCAGCAAAGGGGGTCTCAGCAGCTGCAGCAGCTAGTGAATGATCCAGCATTGGATAGCACCGCCCCATCCATGCCGAGAAGCAGCGTGGGTTCCGCCTTGGACAACGCAATGCTGGGTAGATACCCCGTGGATGACATCACGGAGAACACTAGCTGCGAGCTACACGTCAAAATGAAGAACATATCCATGAAGGTGGCGGACGCCGTTGCTTTTACAAATCCCCCCGAGGCAACCTTCCATTGCAACCCGATTCCAGCGGGCTATGCTCGTGTCTTGGTTGATGAGGTGGTGGACCCATATTCGGAGCTAGAGCTTGACATTCCTGGAGGTGACGACGAGCGCTTTCTCGGAGACGCCAACCATCGCATCATCCTATGGAAAAAGGATTGCATCATCTTTCGAAGGCCACCGACACCGCGTCAGCCGACTCCTCGTCGAAGTCCGCCACCGAGTCAGCAGTCTCCCGCTCCTGCAAGTCCACCAAGTCCGGCAAAGTGTCAGGCCACTCCTCCTCCAAGTCTTGCAAAGTGTCAGGCCACTCCTCCTCCTCCAAGTCCGCCACAGCGTCAGACGTCAACTCCTCCTCCAAGTCCGGCACAACCTCAGGACACTCCTCCTCCAAGTCCGGCACAGCTTCAGGCGGCCACTCCTCCTCGTCCAACTCAGCCCTGTCAGCCGTCTCCGCCGCCTCAGCAATCACAGAAGAGACGCCCCGCAGCTATGGTGCGTAGCGGTACGAGTCGAGGTAGTACAGGAAGTACAGGCGGAGGCAAGCGATATAAATATGGTCCAAGCCTCACGCCTCTTCCGCAGAGGGCTTATGACAGGTCCGAGGAGGAAATCGCAGCCATATCGAAGTCCGAGGTGGAAGCCCATTTTGCACCGAAACCGCCACCGCCGCCAAGGGAGAAAGTGCTTGAGGAAACGATTGACCACTTCATTCGTATGGCTCAACCACCAGCTCCCAAGCCTGTTGACACAGACTATGAGCGCCACATCAGGAAGTTAAATCGAGCACGTCTACGTAAGGAGGCGAGCTCGGGATCGAGCAAACAAGAAGCAGCTGTCAAAAAATGCAGGAAAACCATTCCCCAGCTGGGAGAACAGGCGGCGCAATCGATCCCCTCGCTTGTTGTGCCAACAACACGTGACAGTACGCGCGCCCAATATTATTATGGGCAAACAGTTTACGTTCCTGAGGTGGGCAATGTGGTAATAACGGAGGAGCATATAATGCAGGCTGAAGTTCTCAAAATCACTGTTGGACAACTCCTCGAGATCGAGCCCATGCCTGTGCTTAGAGAGGATGAAATAAAACGGAAATATGTCCGGGGCCAACCTTTGGTCGAGCCAGACAAGGTCAAGAACCTCCCAACGAGAATGTATGAATTGCATCAATGGTACATGAACATTACCAAGATTTCCGATTGATTGTCCCTCATGGTGAATGTCAAGGAGGAGCATTACTACCATGAGAAAGTTGTGTCCGTTGAGTATTCTGAACTGTTTCAGTTATACAATCAAGACGCACTCGAGAAATCTATCGTCAGTTGCTATTGTCTGTAAGTGATTTCTTTCTGTAATTTAAGTCTCAAGCTAGCTGTAGTGATCCTTTTGATCAATCATTACCTGTAATTATCCTCACTATATTTTTTTCTGTGGTATTATATGCAGGATGAAGATGTATGAAATGAGAAAAGGTGGACGCTTTGGCATTGGGTTCATTGACCCAAACACCGTTAATGAATACACATGGAAAATAGATCCACGTCATCAAAAGGCCGTAGAGGACAGCATGCTAGAGTTCTTGAAGCGTCTCAAATACAATGAAGATATACTACTTCCTTACAACTTTCAGTGAGTCACACTGTCTTGTACTACAAATTCTCTGTTTTTGCCTACTAGCTAGCTACATGTTTTTGCTTACATATGCCCGCTTAATTAAGACATGCAAACGTGTGTGCATGCAGATTTCACTGGGTCTTGTGTATCATTAAAGTTGACGCCGGAACAGTTGAAATACTGGACTCACTACTCAAAGAAAAAACTGACTATAACATCTTGTTTGGGATAGTCAACAGGTAATTTCAATCATTATTAGCTATATATCTCGGCCTATTTAGTTCGTCATTTCATGATATGAACTATTTAATAACCCCTTTATTCATTTTCTTTGTCGGCGGGCAGGGCTTGGGCAAGGTTCATCAGCGTCACGGAAGGCGAATGGAAAGAAAAGCTTAAATGGGGAAGACCCAAGGTAAGTAATTAAGTAGTACTAGCTAGCTAGCTAGCTGCCATCTCTTTAATTATCATGCTTAATTAATTATTATCTGATCAAATTCAATTCTCGTAAAGGCCTTGGAACAGGCGTAGGGGACTGATCTGTATGCATTCTGCGTTTGTGAGAACATTCGCATGATGGCGTCCGAAATGAGCAGATCTCAAAGACAGGAATGGGTATGCTTGTCAAAACACTATTCACAATTTTTACACCATTATCGATATCTAGTCACACAACTAATACACATGCATATTGATCTCCTTCTTAACAGTTCAGAGAGGTGCGGGCGAAGCTCCTAAAAACGGAGCGCGTAGAAGCACTTCAAGAGAAAATAGCGGGATTTTTGCTCGACCAGGTCATAAATCCGAAGGGAGAATACTATTACCCGCTACCGCGTCCATGAAAACCACTTCCAATTGTCATCGTGCTCCGAAGGCACCAATTAGGCTAATGCCACTAGCTCCGAAGGCAACAAGCATATGTAGGAGAAATTGTATATAGCTACACATGTATGTATGTGTGAATTAATTAATATGATGGTTTGTGAGACATTGATGATATATATATATATATGCATGATTGGTTCTACTAGAAATTCTATATATATATATATATATGCATAACGTGTACAATGTGTAGTATCGTAAAATACCAGCAAACGAAAAAAAATTAAAATGGAAACACAAAATTAAATGAAAAAAAAATCATAAAACTAAAAACCCCCCAAACCTTATAGTACCGGTTGGTCTTACCAACCGGTACTAAAGGGCTCCAGGCCCCTGGAGCTGGCTCGTGCCACGTGGTTTCCCTTTAGCACCGGTTCGTGCTGAACCGGTACTAAAGGAGGAGGGGGGGGGGGGGGCTTTAGTGCCCACACTTTAGTGCCGGTTATGGAACCGGCACTAAAGGGCCTTACGAACCGGTGCTATTGCCCGGTTCTGCACTAGTGAAAGGATAACCAATGGAGCACCACATGAACACGACGAATAACTGGAACTCATGCTTCATTGAGGATTGTATATCTTCTCTATCTCAGGCCAACTCCAGCGCTAGATCCTATCATGTCCGCCCGTATCTATTTGGGACCGACCAGACCCAACGTGCAACCCCATCCTCAAAAAGCGTCCGTTTCTGGTCCGCCTCGCCCAATCCTGGACGCAAACTTGGTCTGTTTTTGCGTCTGAAACGAACACAAGCGAACAATTCTGGGTTGTCCTCTGCATGTGACCCCTGGCCCGCATATCAATGAAACCAAAGGAGCCCGCCTGCCCACTCTCTCCTCTTTTCTCAACTTTTCCCAACCATGCCGGCTCCAGGCTCTAGCACGGCAGTGCCACCACCAGCACCCGTTGGCTCCGGTACTCTCAGGGCTGCTCGACTGACGGAGAGCACGGCGGACGAAGGTGCGGCAAGATGCGGGTGCGGTGTGCAGCGAGGCGGGATGTTGCGGCACGACGAAGGCGAGTGTGTAGGCATGTTGCGCGGCGAGGCTCTGGCGAGTGTGGTTGCGTGGAGGCGAGCGTGGCCGGCGCGGGCGGGGCGAGCATGCGGGGGCGCGCGCTGCGGGGGTGGGGTGGTGGGCGGCGAGGCGCGACGACGAGCGGGGCGGGCCGCTGCTGCGGGCGCGCGTGGCGAGCGACGACGGCTACTGCTGCAGCTGCGGGCTGGAGCGACGAGCGAGCGCGAGCGGGTGCGGCAGGCCGCTACAGGGCGCGGGCGCGTGGCCACGACGAGGAAGGTCGAGCGGACACGACAGGCACGCGATGGCGAGCGGGCAAGGCGGGCGAGCGGCCGCCGAAGTGCAGGCGGACATTTTGGGGAAGATCGGCCGCGTTGGACGCCTCCAACAACGAGCGAACACGCATGTCCGTTTTGCTACCCATTACCATCTCAAGCGGATGAAATCCGGATAAAATCGGACGTCTATCTGAAACGTGCGCTGGAGTTGGACTGACGATGACCCACAACTTCAGTGTACAACTCATGCATCGAGATATGCATCTCTGGCAAGAACATGCATGCACGCACGCACGTCGCTTTTCTTTCTGGAGCAGCTCGGCATGCATGCATGGTGCCCGGCGCCGATCAGCTGTCCAGTCAGCGCCCATCCCCACTTGGGAGGAGGGAGCAGTAGTGATCTACAACACCGCTTATCCGGATGAACACGGTCTCTCGAAACTCTATCCATCCGGACGCGGCAACCCTCGCGCGCGGACCAGAGTTCAATCCAGGCCTCGGGACCAGTGGACGTGCCACATGCTGCGAGTGCATGGATGCCACGAGAGGACCCGAGAAAAATCCCCGACAGTCTATCGGCTTTGCGATAAAGAGGGCTCCGTCCGGCCGCCACGTACGTCTCCACTCCAGCCCAGAACGATCCAGCGACCAAGAGAACAACAAGACACTGAGAAAAGAGAAGACACGAGCGAGCGAGCGCAGCGCAGAGGGAATGTGATGGATCGATCGATCGATCGCTGGGTGGGAAGCCGCTTCGGATAGCGACGACAGCGCGACACGGCAAATTGGCAATGCAACAGCCCGACAGTGTGACCCGGCCGCCAGTACTCCAACGTAGCAACAACTTCTTCTGGAAACGTACCAATCCGTCCGCGTCATCGCCCACGCATCCGCAGCACCAAACCAATGATCCAATCCATCGTCCAATTACTAACTCGCTCGGTATAGATAGTATTCCTTTCGTTTTATTTACTTTGCATATTAACTTTGGTCAAAATCAAGCTTTGCAAACTTTGACAAAGTTTATAGCCAAAAATATTAACATATACAATAACAAACCACTACCATTAGATTCATTGTTGAATGTACTTTCACATCATATAGATTTTTACGGTAAATAATTTATATTATTTTCTATGTATTTGATCAATTTTTACAATGTTTGACTTCAGTCAACTCTAATATGTGGAGTACATAAAAACGGAAGGACTACTACCAGGATCTTTTCCTACACAAAAAAGGGTCGGTATAACTGGTAGGAAAGGCTAGTCGATCAGTCTCCGTCCGGGTCTCCCCTCCATGCAAAAAATAAAAAATGTCTCCATCCAAGTACATACTCTCTTCATTTTTATTGACTCCACGTATTAGCTTTGGTCAAAGTCAAACTTTGTAAACTTTGACAAAGTATATAGACAAAGATATTAACATATACAATAACAAATCAACACTATTATATTCATTATCAAACTTTAGGAAGTTTGACTTCAGTACATAAGATTGGACGAAGGAACAGTGAAAGAGACATAACCTTACATCTTTCGGCTGTACGATTCGAGTTCATTTCACTTTTTACTACTAGTCTTTTGTTCTGTCTTTCTAGAAATATTAGCTCAGCTCGAGAGAAAAAAAAAGAGGCATATTTCACTCTCTAAGTTTGAAACTAATGTACACTATTACCTTTTCTTCTTCAGAGCATGTCTTTTCAGCCTTATATGTCATATCAAAGTGTCAAACGATTCAGCGCCAACTTATATGCATTTATAAAGCTTTTAAAAAGTATATTCTAAGAGGCAATTCAAATGTGACTTTGGGTTCATGTGCTCCCTCATGAAGTGTAATATTATAAAGTAAGAACTTTTTTCAAAAAAAAGATGAACATGTTTGATTGGTCTAACTGCTTGCAATTTTTCATGAATTAGAAGGGTGTGTGATGATTTATAAAGCTTTTAAAAAGTATATTCTAAGAGGCAATTCAAATGTGACTTTGGGTTCATGTGCTCCCTCATGAAGTGTAATATTATAAAGTAAGAACTTTTTTCAAAAAAAAAAAGATGAACATGTTTGATTGGTCTAACTGCTTGCAATTTTTCATGAATTAGAAGGGTGTGTGATGATTTAGACAACAAAACTAAATTAGGTGATCAAATAAAGGCTTCTTAGAGCACCAAATGTTGTTGTTTTTACAAACCACCATGTGTTTTTTTCTTGGCGGAATCTCGCGTGTAGCTAGATGTGTTCTTCATAGTCAAAATGTCCCACTAAATGATTCTTTTTCATTTTCCATGGTGGCAATTTTTATGTTCCTTGACATATGAAGTGTTTTATACTACATCCCCTTCTTGTTGAATTTTTTTTTTCATTTATTTGGAATTTCAGAAATAGAAGATAACCATGTAGCAATTGGATGTTGTGTGGCTTAGTTGAAGCTCCGGAACATTGATGCAATCAGCTACGGCAACCAAGGGACGGCCCGAGGGGACTGCGACGACGATGACTCTGACGAAGGAATAGACAAAAGATGTCATCTGGTACAACAATGTAAAAAACGAGGCGGAGGGCACAATGCAAGAAGAATCATACGAATCTGTCCATGTCAACCCTGTTGTAAAATCAAGCCGCTATGGCTAGTAGGACAGCACGCGATGGTACGTCCGAGAGCACGAGAATTACATATGAGAAAAAGGAATCCCATTCCTTTCTTTGTCGCGGGGTTATCGATCAAAATTTGGCTCCAAACAACGGTGACATGGAAAATTCCCACTATGTGAGTGCTTGTAACTGCTGTCCACTTCATCCGTTCACAAGTGTATGGTTTTTCATCTGTTCACAAGTGTATGGTTGCTTCTGTTATGCGAATACCTATTTTCTTATGCTTGAGGGTATTCTATTCCTTAGGTCTTGTTCGGTTGGGTATGGATCAAAGAGGATTGGAGGGGATTGAATAATTGGATCGAAAGCGACAAGCAACATCAAACAGATAGATAAATCATAATAGCGCACGTAGCACATGTGACACATGACTCGTCCTGCAATTAAACTGATTTGCTTTGCTTTGCTTTACAACACGGTGCTGATCAGAATCAAACATGCTTGTTATCTGTCTGTCAGCTACTAGTAGGTAGTACTTACTGTACATATGAACTGTACACGCGCATAATTAAGCATCAGGAATCAATCAGAGTGATCGCATAGACAGAGGGGGGCCTTATTAGTGACGCATTATGGACAGGTATTAGCGTCTGGATTGGAGATCATCAGGACGCGATCGATTGATCAAGCCTGGATGGACGTTGGCTGGATGACGGCGTCCAGGTCGGCCCTCATGCTCTTGTTCTTCTCCACGTTGTGGTCGGGCTGGAGCTCGCCGTCGGCGCCCCAGATCTCCGGGATGGCTCGCCGGAGGCCGCCGATGGTCTCCAGCGCGTAGTCCGCCTCCTTGCTCCTCGCCCTCTTGCCAACCTGCAAACACTGTTCGATCAGACGATGCTCCTTTAATGATTTCATTTGTACTGAATGCTGGACCGACAGACACGTTATCGACGGCGACAATGGGAACACTATCTGATTGATGCGACGGGCCAGCGACTGCTGACGGAGTAGAAATGGTACATTCGGTTGGGAGATCTTTTCTCCACCACATTTGTGTTGGCAATGCCAGCCACAGACATCGCATGTGCGAAATCAGGCTAATCGCTCGTCATAATACCGCCCAATAATGTGAGCCCCGATGGCCTAATTGGAAAGCAAGCACATACACGGAATAATGGCGTCTACATCTGTCTAATCAGCGCGCACCGGCCACACCTGATCGACTCACTGATCGGTCGACCTAATTACCCGCCCAACAACGAAGGACAGCAACGACACTGAGAACTGACTCGGCGCCACCAAGCTTTCACCGTCAGTTAGCTGCAAATTGCTCCCCTGTTCTAGGTTATTATTGTGACTTGTGTATTATCTAGCACGGGCCGTTCACACACACTCAGGTCTAGTAAACTGTTGAAGATAGATGAACAAAATATGAAATGAGGTCGGTTGAGATGAGTTGGATGTAATAGTTTACCAGGGCTGTGCGGAGGCCGAGGGCTTTCCCCGCGGCGATGTTCCTCTCGCTGTCGTCGAGGAAGAGCTGACAGAGATCCACGTATTAGTTTTGTGAGATGATCAGGCAAGAACGCAAACGGAGCACGCGAAGTTGACAAGTACAGTATAATATGCTAGCATAAGATTTGCTTTCATCGGAAGCAAGTGCTGATAAGGGCTTGATTGTATTAGCTGCTAATGGTTTTTTAAGCTGGTGGCTTGTGTTGGCCCCGGTGTCACTTTCCGTCCATCGGGTTCAGTTCATATCACATTAATTAAGCAGATGCTGTGCACGTCAATTTCTATTGCAATACATTCTTAAAAAGAAAATCAGCGGATGGTTACCGTTCGGCGTGGGTTTGTGCCGGCGACGCGCAGGGCGGTGACGAAGGCGTGGACGGACGGTTTCAGGACAACGGCTGGGCGGTCGACGTCGGCGGCCTCGCCCTTCTCCTCCTCCGCGTCCTCACCGAAGAGGTGCGGGTTCATGGTCTCGAAGCACACGACGTCGTGGAAGCAGGCCTCGTCCACGCCCAGCCGCTCCAGCGACCTCTTCATGTGCGCGCGGTCCGAGTTGGTGAACAGCTGCATATACGTGGCACTCGTTCGGTCAGAGGATCATCCGATTGATGATGCGTGGGAGAGATAGTAATGTGCTTACGATCTTGCGCTGGGGCATGCTCTGGAGCGCGACGGCGAGCTGCGGGTCGGCGGTGATCATGTCGTAGGGCAGCCTCCCGTGCACGTAGCTGCAAAGTAAATAATCTCGGCGTGTTTAGACTTTAGAGGAGTACACACGATTAACCGTTGCAGAAAGATTAGTTTGACAAGTTAGAGACGGTGGGTGTTGCTGTAGCGTGCTGACCTGTGGTACTCGTCCGGGTGCACGTCGTGGCCGAGCGCCTGCGGAAGTTGACAAAGAGCGGAAGACACAAACACGTAAGAAAACCAGAAAAGAGAAAGAAAAGGCGAAGTTGGAGTGCGCGTCTGAGTTTGTTTGAAGAAGAAACGTACGATGAGGCCGGCGAGGGTGCTGCCGTGGGAGCGGAAGAGGTCGGCGCGGAGCGCGGCGGCCTTGTCGGCGGCGAGACCGAACCGGGCCACGAGGAACTCGTCGATGTTGCGCCTCAGGGCGGGGCCAATGCCGGTGTTGCCCGGGTACAGCGTGTCGTCGAGGTCTGATCAGTTCACGCACGGAGCAGAGGAATTTGTCAGATGAGAATTTGATCGTTTGGCTCGAACGGATTACACATATAGCACAGCCAAGAAGGAAGGAGCATATGGGTTGCTTGATGCCTTGATTGATTGGTTTACGTACCTATGAGGAGGCAGTCGAAGGGGGAGCCGACGGGGGACTGGAAGGCCATGGCCGGAGAGCGAGCTGCGAGGAGCAGGAGGCGATCGTACTTCGACGACGGAGCAGGGGAGCAGAGGAGTCGGGATGCTGAAGCGCAGAGGGAGAGAGGAGCGAGCGAGGGAAGAGGGGAGAGTCGGGGCGTTTAAATAGAGTGAGCGCGAGCAGGCGCGGAGTGGATGACAGGGAATTTAGGTGCGTACACACGCATACATGTGCGTCAGTGCGTGAGGTGCGGCGGCCTTCCGATCGACTCCGTTCGGTTCCGGGGAAGCGGCTCGTGTTCCTCGCGTCCGCGCTGTGCAAGTTTAATAGCTGGACGCGTCGCGGAGCTCCCACGCGTCTCCGTGCCCGGGATGGGCTGGGACGGCGGTCGGTCGCTCTTGGCTCAGAGCTGCCTTTGCGTGTCGCTTTACATTTTTCTTTCAAACACGGTAAACGCAAACGCTTGTGTACACGCATATACACTCATCCCTATGAACACATACGTATACTCTACCTTTATGAGTACATTCGAGAGATTTGTTGGTGTCACGTCTATCTGGTGGACTCCGTCTGGCAAACAAGCAAGAGAGCGTGAACGGGCTTGCCGCCACCACTGATGGGCCTGAAGGGCGAGGGCCAGGCCAAGTGTCGGGCCGAGGAATGAGTGTGTGTGTGTGAGTTGAGTGTGGCCAGCGTGCCTGGCTAGTTAAGGGGTGCGAGACTGAGGGTGTGGGTTATCGAATATCACTTGTTGTAACGAATCGAGAGGGAGGCTGATCCTCCTCCTTATATCCTCACCAACTCCCTCTGCTTCCTTCACCTCTCTCCTTCCCAAATCTGATCCAGAAGAAAGAACTGAGTAGATCAGGCCTGTTACATCTGGTATCAGATGTCCAGTCCGCCGATCTGGAGACCGCTTACCCCTAGCCGTGTTATCAGACTAAGCAAGCGAATCACGCGGCGGTGATGGAGGAGCAGCTCGCGGCCCTAGCCAAGGCTGTCAACGACGGGCGGGCGGCCAACTAGGCCCGCCTTGACGCGATCCAACAGTCCCTGGAACTCTGGAGGCCGGCGGTCACCAACCTACAACAACAACTTGACGAGCTTTGGTCGCAGGTGGGGTGGATCACTCTCCACCCCGCGTTGGCAGATCCGCGGACCCCAACCGTGGATCCAGTGGCGCACGGCGTGTCGGCCCGGCTCTACGTCGACCCGCAACACCACCGGCCCGATGGCCACAGCGAGCTACTCGACTCCAGAGGACCGGCACAGGGGGTAGTCACCACCCTCGAGCCGCCTCCGGTCAAGGGTGTGTCCTCTTCCCGATCTATGATTACTGCACCTCCTAGGGGTGAGTTCAGTCAAGGTCAGGGGGTAGGAGGTAGGATTTCCCATGACAGACAGTACCCATCTCAGTTGTCGCACTGGGCCTTGCAAAAGATGGATTTTCCATCATTCGATGGCGTAAATCCACAATTCTGAAAAGCTAGGTGTGAGAAATATTTTGATGTGTACGGGGTCATTCCGGAGCTATGGGTTTGGGTAGCCACTCTCAATTTCACCGGAAACGCAGCTCAATGGTTGCAACTCCACGAATCACAAGGTAACTCCTTCACTTGGGAGTCGCTTTGCACCTCTTTGTGTTCCAAATTTGGTAGAGAGCAATATCAAGCACATTTTCGCCAGTTCAATTCTCTTAGACAAATAGGTACCGTAGGGGATTACATGCTCCGATTTGAAGAATTGATGCATCACATCCTAGCTCATAACCCACGTTTTGATCTGGTGTATTTTATTACACAATTCCTCGATGGGTTGAAGGGGGAAATTCGTCTGGTTGTTATGTTAGATCAACTGAAAGATCTGGATTCTGCCTTTTCCTTTGCTACGTTGCAGGAGGAATTCATGGAGGCCATGTCGCGTCTCAAGTTCAGGCGACAGGACGCCGCCAACCAACGCGCCCCCAGCACCGCTCCCACTCTTGGCGATCGGTGCACCACCGGCGCGCCAAATGCTGCCCGGGCCACCGGCAGCAGCTGAATACCACAGAGCCCTCGATGCGGCACACCAACCTGACCGTCGATCCAGGGCGAGGAGAGGATCGGGTGGCCGCCCTCCGCAACTATCGTAGAGCCAGAGGGTTGTGCTTCAAGTGCGAAGAAAGATGGGGACAAGGGCATCAGTGCGGGCCAATAGTCCAACTCCATGTGGTGGAAGAATTGTTAGAACTACTGGTGTAGTGGTCTTCGTTGCCACCATCATCGGCAACATGGGAGGATCCAGTGGTCCTCCGTCGTCGATTTCCATCTACAGCGCCCTACACTACTAGGAAAAGGCCTACTAATGGCGCACCTAATTTGGCCATTAATGGCGCATTAGTGGTGCGCCATTAGTGCCACGCCATTAGTATATTTTACTAATGGCGCACCACTGGTGCGCCATTAGTATCTGGTATATTAATAGCGGACCTCAGATGCGCCATTAGTATATACAACAGTACGCCATTAGTATGCCTCCCAGGGGGCCATCTATACCCAGGTGCTTTGGCATACTAATGGCGCACAACAACAAGATGCGCCATTAGTAACTTCGGCATACTAATGGCGCACTGTTTAATGATGCGCCATTAGTATCCTTTGGCATACTAATGGTGCACTGTGATGTGATGCGCCATTAGTATGAATATTGGGTTTTTTTTATTTTTTAATTTTCTGTTTTTTGCACAGGTTATAAAATGTATAATTGGACAAAATATAGACAGCACACATCAATAACAGATTCATCGAATACAATAGAAGATTAGTCTCTGAATACAATTCATCATATTAGTCTTCGAATACAATTCATCATATTAGTCTCCGAATTGAAAAAACCGAACAAAGATAGAACATTATATTACAAGTCTCGAGACCGCGAGTAGCGAGTTTGTCTTCACATTACAAGTCGATATCGATCATCTAAACTACCATCACATAGAAAAGAGCTGCGGTCATCACGATGAGCATCATCACGATGAAACTCGTCTTCATCCGGTTCCTCCAACGCTCCCTCCCCTCTCCCGCTAGATAGCGGGCGTATCTAGATTCGGCCTCGGCCCTAGTGGTGTACCCTTTGTAACTGTTACCGCTGAATTGGTGAACCTGTCTCCGACACTCCTCCCAGTCATCGTAGACTCCGGGGACCTTACCCTTGTACACGACATACGACAGCATCGCTATGCACTAGCCAAACAAAACGTTAGTACCAATTCACAGACAATACATAAGCAATATATAAGTATGCAACAGAACGATCGGAAGAGAAAAGCAAGACATTAATAGCATCGATTACATCTAAGTTGAACGACTCTCGAAACCAAAGAGACATACTACAAGTTCATTAAAGTTTAATTACAACATGAGCCAATCGATGTTTCAGAACTAGACAAAGCATCACTGCTTTCGACTTGACTCAAGGGACCGGAGCGTGGATGAAGCCGCCATCTACCGTGGGAGTCATGAAAGAACGGGCGTTGTCAGCCTGCATTTGTAGCATTGTGTCAATGTCACTGTTGGACGGTTGATTTCTGAGGTAGAACTGCCCCAAGGTACGAAGGACATCTTGATGGATGATTTCCGCAAACTCTGACTGGATGCGAAAGAATTCTTGTCTAATGTCCGCGTCCTGGATTGGCGACACGCTCACGGCCCAACCTTTGAGTTTACTCGGTAGCAGAAGTTGATGATGGTCCCGTACGATCGCCCGCATGTGATGGATGGCGTAGTAGGCACCCTTCTGACCTCCAGGCGGCTGCTTGACGCAACAGAACGTCGTATTGTGGGAGAACACGTGCTTGCCGTACTTACGAATAGGCCTGGTGAAGGTGCCTCCAGATTTGTGTAGCCGGGGAGAACATCATCAAGAACCTTCTTGACATTTGTGTAGTCTACGTTCGACTGACGGTCCGGGTCGAAATACGTGGCCATGGAATATTTGGGGCTTAGGAGGATGAGCGTGCAATGTGTGTCACTGCAGAAAACACGGAATGTTAAAAGAAAAACGATCGAAATCTAAGAATTCATATGTTACGGGCCGGTTGAAGGGAGGACTTACTCGGGAAAGTAAGGCACGAGGAAGTTATCCTTATCTTGGTTTGCCAGAATGACGCCTTCGAGGTAAGAACTCGTGACTTGCCGGTCCCCAGCGCTGCCCAAGATCTTGGCACGCATGTAGAAGGGGTCGACTATCACGATGTCCTGGGTCTTGTCGCGAATGATCCGCATCTCCATACTCAGTGAAAATAGCCGAACGAAGGTGTAGTGCATCGGATGAAGGTTCAACATAGCGTGGATGTCATCAAACCGCAGGACGATCGTACGACCGATGGAGTTATCCACAAAGCCCTTGCCCTCTGGCACCTTGGCCGCGAAAATCGGGTATGCCACATCCTTCTCTCTGAGACGCCGCTTCTCCAAAGAAAGAACACTGTCATGCAGACTCCGCATAGCACCTGTTGCAGCATTGAGCATATTTGTCGGTATCATCGCCCTACCCGCCACATGCACCCCCCTCGAGATATCCTCAGGTGAAGGTGGCCCGTCCTGAGCACGGATCGTACTCGGTGCCGGCTGGCTCGCACCCTTGTTAGTCTTTCTTTTGCGTGCCTTCTTCTTCTCCTATAATGGGACCGAGTTCTGCTCACAGACCGCCTTCTTGAGTGTGTTGGGGCTGATAATATTTCGCACCTCGCCTATCTGAGGCTCGGTGAAGTCGGCAGCTGGAGGCGTCTCCTGAGAGCTGAACGGCAGACGACGCCTATTGCAACTTGGCTTCTCCGCGGTACCAGCTAGATCGCGCACGTCTTTTGTTGGGTTGGGTTCTTGAGAAGGAGGCCCCATGAAGTCGCCATCGTACCCATGTTCGGCAAAGTACTGATCGACGTTGCCAAATGTATCGTCGTCGTCGTCGTTCTGATCCTGTGCCATATGCATGTTTGGATCCAGTGGCATAGGGATGTCCGGCACCATTGCGGCGGTCTTGCCATGGGGCCGACTTGGCGCCGGCACGACTGGCGGTGTTGTCTTTGGGGTGGTGTCCCTCGCCCCCAAACGAATCTGACTCTTCGGCCAAAGCAGGGGCCAACTTAGGCAGGCGCTGAGGGTCATCACGTCATCATCGTCGGCCCCGACAGGTCGAATCGGAGGTAACAACTCGTCGCAGCCTGGCAGCACCCGAACCAGTTCAACCCTAAACAAGTTGGGTGGCATATGGGTACCGTGGAACAAGGGGTTGCCCGGTTGAACGATTTTGCCCTTGGCGACATCGACCAACTCGTTGTTCACGAAGTGCAGGAGAGTGCACGGAATGTCGGCGGCGCCCTGCGAAAACATGTAGGGCGTCAGGGATGCCCAGTCAAAGGCAAGGAGATGAAGTCCTCGACCGAGAGAGGCTTAATTAGTTACCGTGATGATGGCGTCGAGCTCGGCTAATGTCGAGGCACCGCCAACGGCGGGCGTGCAGTTGACGGAGGGGCCGCTTGCTGCAGAGGTGCCGGCCGGCGTACACCCGGGTGCATTAAGCTCCCGTGCCGGCGTCAGAGACACCAATGCCGCCTCCGCCGGAGACACCAATGGCCCCGCCATCGCATTCTGCGAGTTGCTGGCCGTGAAACTAGGAATCGGGGGCGGCCCCTGTTGGCCGCCCGCAATCCACACACTCAACCCCTGGATCAAGGTAGGCACAATGGCGGTGATCGTCGCTCCGAGTTGTTGTTGCACTTGCTCTTGGACAATCTCCGGAATCCGCGCCACCTGTGCCTTGAGTTCTTGAACCTCGCGCGCCTGGCTTTCCGAGCTGGTCTTTTTCTCCTTCCGCACACCAGCGGTATAGTATGACCCCCATTTTGTGGACAAGCCTTTGCCGGCCACACGACCAGCTGACGTCGGCTTACTGAGCTTATCCTTGTTCTTCATTACATTCAACGCCCTATTTAGAGTGGTGTCCCAAGGGTTGCTCTTAGTCGACCCTGCGCTACTGCTTTCAGTCGCCTGCGGAAGGAATGTGAACCATTTAGAAATTTGGCTTCATTAATTAGAATGCAACCATATGGAGCTAATTACGCGGGGGTGTATTCCTTACCAGAACAAGCTCAAGCGCCCTGGTCTTCGGATCCGTGGTAAGCTCCTTTGTTATCGGGTCCTCCTTGTACCGGGCCCTGCCATAGTTCCTGGTCTGCTTGTTACCGCTGTATTTCTCGAAGCGGGGCGGTAGGCCTTGCTCGGCACGCTCCGCGTCCTCCTTGTCCCATATAGGCTCCGCCACTCTGTAACCGCCGGGACCGAGTTTGTGTTCCCCTAAGTTCAACTCCCGCATTTCTTTCCCCCACTGACTTGATTCGGAGTTTGCGGTGCTCGAGCAATTGATCTTGAAGTTGTTGTAGTCATCTTCGGTGATCGAAGGATTTTTCTCCTTGATCTTCTCATAACTCTCACCTTTCTCGATCATTCTCTTCACATTGCTTTTCCAAGTAGACAGGGCTTTGCTCATCTTCGTGAGGGCAGCATTGTTCACTTTATTCCCTTTGAGGCTTCTATTTTCAAATTCAGCGGGGAACTTGTATCGTTCATGCAGCTTCGTGAAGAGGAGGTTGCGCAAATTCCCTCGGTCAGGATGCCTCAGGTTCTCGGTGTTGATCGAGACGGTGCTCCGGAGAATGCACCCGAGCTGAAGCGAGTACCCCTTGACTATTCGTTTGGGCGCCATTGGATTCTCGTCGGAGTCCACTTTAGTAACTTCCTCCTTGAGGGTGCGGAGCACGGTCGGGCGCCGGTCCTTCCGTTGCCTCTTCGGTTGGCTGCCATCTATGCGTGCGCCGCCATCATCAGTGGTGACATCCTCGGCGGCACCATCAGTGGTGGCATCAGTGAGGTCATCCTCGGCGGTACCATCAGTGGTCTCAGGATCGGTGGGGAAGGCGGCGTCCTCATACAAGTGAGGTTGTTCCTCCATCTCCTGGGACAGCTCCCAGAATGCCTTGCCGCCCGAACCCCCGGCCTGATCGTTGTTGGCCATGTTTCTCTCTAAATAGGAACAAAGTTTGGTCAAAAAGTTGGTTATTGTCAAGGAACAAGATCATGGTCTCATCATTTAGGGTTTGTCGACACCGAGGCATCCTTAAAGCTAAGCTTTTATCATTGAGGGTTTTTCGACGCCGAGGCACCCTAAAAGCCTAAGCTTTCATCATTAGTCACAAGTACCCCGGCCCATGCATTAGTCACAAGTACCCCATATGTCCTATTTTTAGCAAAGTCATGCTAAAATTCACGGAAAATTTCAGCATGACCTTTGCTGAAAATAGGACATATGGAGTACCCGAATTTGCTGGAACGGAAGTTAATCGACATTCCAGCAAACTCAAGGGCCTCTCGGGTGGACAAGGCAAAAAGGCCTTCATCACAACATGGAAAATACATTGGCATGTGAAGAGGTGAAACAATATATGCATCTCCAAGCAGTATCATTCAACATTTTGGACAAACCACTACAAGCAATACTGGATCAGAATGTTTTTTATACATAACTGCTAAAACCCTAGGAGTTAACCGAGCCACCAACAGAATGTGGACTTAAAAAGAGAGAGTCACAGACAGTGACATGATACATTTTCATAAAATTAGCTAGTTTTACTTATGGTGCACAAAGGAACAAGTACTGCAGTGCACTTAGAAAAAAAATGAGCACCGCAAAACAAGAAGACTCGTTTCAGGTAAACGGAAGCTGTCGGCTCCATCAAGTGGAGGCAAAAACAAGTGTAATTGCAAATGAATGCAAACCACGTTAAGACTTAACTGCTAAGGCCTAGTTTGGCAACACGGTTTTTCCAAAACCATGGTAATTGAAAACCTCGGTATTCCAATGTGTGGGCAATGAATACTTTGGTTTCTAAAAACTGTAGTTTTTCTCAGTTTTAGCAAAACTATAGAGATGTTTGGCAAGTGCAGTTTTTCTTAGTTTCTTGGTTTTGACCACTCGTTGCATGGATAATCCTAGATACAGCTAGCTGAACCAAATTGAGCTATAACAAAGGAGTTATACAACGACGTGATCAGCTTGTGCTAATTAACGGCTGGTGCATGCGGCATGCCTATAGCCTTGTCATGCACGCGAACATCCTCTAGCTGCTAGGATATGTTGTTGAGTAATCTTGTATCTCTGGCCACATGGAATCGATCGGCTAGCTAACTTAGACTGCTGTGTATAACTTTGCTCAGTATCAATCGATCTACTCCAGGGTCTAAGCCTTCGCTAATTTTATGATACAGCAAAAAAACCATGGTTTTAGATATACCACGGTTTGTAAAACTAAAGTATTTGTCAAAACCAAACACGTCAAAGTATTTAAAACTGGGATTTTTTCAAAAACCATGGTATTCTTTTAAAACTCCAAAAATACTGAGTAGCCAAACGCAGCCTAAGTAATCATCATATTTTTTTAATCATCAGAGGCCATAGTAAGACGATGTACTCAGTCCCAAGTACAAAATTTAAATTGAATTAGCCTACATAGCTTTTGGAGCGTGCAAGAGGCAGTACACAAGGGATTAACTACTGAACACCAAGTGCTCTAATCAAAGTTGCGATTAAGAAGCAATATTTCGTAAGAGCGTCTTCAACTCTTTGGTTCCTATGCAGCACCCCTCCCCCCCCCCCCCCCCCCCCACACACACACACACACACGCACACAAAATTTATCTCAGCTGAAACTAACTCATTATGCTCTCAAGCTTAGGCTACCGTCACAGAACTGTTGAATCCAATCAGGCGATTCTTTGCAAAATTGAGTCTCAAAAATTTGGCGTCATTAATTAACGATAGATTGAAATAGTTGAGTACTGTTGAAAAATGACAGGTTAAAATGACCTCAAAGTCTGCTGACAAAATCAATACCAACTAATTGATCGCGGCCGGCCAGTTTATAATCAACGGAAACTATAAGATTTAAAAGAAAACCAATTAAATAGGTAGTCGGTAAGTCGATCGGCATAAGCAACGGTTCACACGTCACCTATAGAGGACAGTAAAAGTACACTAATAAAACTCAGGAAAGAAGAAGTAAAAGTACCCTCAAAACAAGTATTAACAGACTAGTACTGTGTAAATTTGGAAATTGCAGAGGGTAATATTGCATTTGAGATTGTAGTACAAAGAGCAGAGCACTAGGCCAAGAATTGAGAAAGCAATGGAGGTTGCCAAAGGGATCTGTATTCCAGTATACTGGAGTGGACTGGCTCCAAAACCTACTGAACAATTGTGACACGGACACACGCAACAAAATCCTGCTAATGCTATGGCGAGCCTGGTACTTGAGAGATACACCTGCTGCCAAAACCTATATGGGGATACACCTGCCGTCAGCCAAAACCTACTAAACCATCAGCAAGTCTCGGGTTCGGTAGCATTTCTGATAAAATATGAGCAGGAATTCAATTCACCCAATGACAAAATTAAAGCAATGGAATACACCTGCTGCCAAAACCTATATGGGGATCAGAGAGCCCAGCTAGCAGCCGGCGGCAAATGAAGTTCAGGTTCCTTAACGCAAGCAAGTTGGACCAAAGTGTTTGGCCCCAGGATTGTGATTTGTGAAGCATTGGCCAAAGCGCTTGGCCCCAGGATGCACAAACAAGACAAGCCGAATTGCACACACATCCACATCCAGCACATGCTCAACTTGGGTTCTCTCAAACAAAAACAAAAAGCACATGCTCACCTTGGGTGGGCAGAGAACGAGCTCCGGGGAGGTGATCGGGGAGGAGCTCCGGGAGGGAGAGGTCGAGGGCGGCGTCGCGGAGGTCGGAGAGGTCGCTGAAGGCGCTGGCGGCGACGGCGCCGGTGAGCCCCAGCAGCGAGAGCGCGGCCGCGCGACGGGCCCACGCTGCGGCGCCCTCGTCCGACGGCGGAGGCGGAGGAGGTGGAGGCGGAGCGGCCTTGGGCTTGGGCTGGGCGGAGAGGCGCCGGAGGAGGAGCGGGGCGGGCGTCGAGGCGGCGTCGGGGCGGCGTCGAGGCGGCGAGGCAGCGGCGTCGGGAGAGGAGAGGGGAAGGGGATCGAGGGCGAGGGCGAGGGAGAGAGAGGGGATAGGTTTGGGCCGGGGAGGAAGTATGGATGGCGGCACAATACTAATGGCGCACCACACCTCGGTGCGCCATAAGTACATCCATACTAATGGCGCACCTCGCCCTGGTGCGCCATTAGTATTTTTTTTTTGATTTCTGCTCGAGCCAACAAGTTATCTTCCACCTGACCTGATCCACATCAAGCTCCCTCTACTAGCTCGACTGGTCAGTAGCCAGTTCTCACACCAGGAGGTCCTGGGTTCGATTCCCAGGCTCCACAATTTTTTTATGCATTTAAAATGCTGTTTGATACTTATTTGTGTTTAAATATGTTCAAACTTGTTTAAATCATAACAGTAATATTTTTTTATAAGACAGTAATATTTTTTTTAAAATATCAACAAACAGTAATGCCGGTGGAGCGGGGGAGGTGCGGGGGGTGCGGGGGGTCGGCGGCAGCGGTTGAGTAGGGGAGGGGTGCGGGGGGTCGGCGGCGGCGGTTGAGTAGGGGAATCAAGGGTGCGGGGGGTCGGCGGCGGTGGCCGGTGGACTGGGGGGTGCTCGGCGGCGAGGGGGGCCGGATCTGGCGAGGTGGGATAGCGATCGAGATGGAGGGGGATCGAGATCGAGTGTCCATGAAATTTAAAAATATTCATGATAGTTCAAAAAGTGCCCATGAAATACAATCGAGAAATGAAGGCTACGATTTAAATACAATCGATCTTAGCTAGCTATCTGTTCACAATCTTCTTGCCCTTCTTTTCGCAAATGGAGTTCTTCTGTAGAACGGACGTCCTTTAGGTAGGGTGGTCCTGCTTCTTCTTGTGGTGTATGCTGCTACTTCATCATCGTCGTCATCTTGCTCATTGGCTACTCCATCCATTCCGATGATCTTCCTTTTGCCTCTCATCACAACAACACGACTGGGCTTTGACGGGTCGGTAATGAAGAAGCATTGGTCAACTTGGGAAGCCAGTACCCATGGCTCATTTTTCGCGGTGACGTTTGCGCCCGCGGTCTTGGATTTGGCTTCGGGTATAACCATGGTGGTGAAATACCGGTCTTTCTTTAGGACGCTCTTCGCCCATCTGACACGGAACATCGGGACCTTCTCTCCAGCGTAGCTCAGCTCCCAGATCTCCTCGATCCTTCCGTAGTATCTGTCCTTGTCATTACCGGTGTAGGATTCCATCGTTACCCCGGAGTTCTGATAACCATCGCTCTTCATGTCCTTGGCCTCGGTGTAGAATGTGTAGCCGTTGATATCGTACGCCTCATAGGTCATCAGGTTGTGCTCGGCGCCCTGTGACAAGGCGAATATGAGTTGTTCTTCCGCGGAAGAATCCTCATGTAAAGGGTACGACAGAAGCTTCTGCTTGAACCAACGCGTGAAACATGAGTTGTGCCCTTTGATTATATCTCCGTCCGTCCCCTGTTGGCCTCGGTCATTGTACGTCTTCTTAATAAAGGTTTTCTGCTCTACCACCCAAGGATTGACCACGTCTATGTGTTGTAACGCGACTAGGTTTGCTCTTTCAAAGTCGGCGAGTCGACCCTCTAAGTTGACATGCATTTCGCGGCGACCCTCACGGTGACCCCATCCAGCGAGCCTACCGAGGTGCCTGTTGACGGGCAAACCAACGGGGTTCTCAATGCCTAGATAATTCGTGCAGTAGGAGATGCACTCTTCGGTCAGAAAGCCCCTGGCTATACTTCCCTCTGGACGTGACATGTTGCGAACGTATCCTTTGATGACACCATTCATCCTTTCGAACGGCATCATGCTGTGCAGGAACGTCGTGTTGGGGAACATTGCAGAAAATTAAAATTTTTCCTACGGTTTCACCAAGATCCATCTATGAGTTCATCAAGCAACGAGTCAAGGGAGAGAGATTGCATCTACATACCACTTGTAGATCGCGTACGGAAGCGTTCGAGGGAACGGTGATGATGGAGTCGTACTCACCGTGATTCAGATCATCGATGACCAAGTGCTGAACGGACAGCACCTCCGCGTTCAACACACGTACGGTACGGACGACGTCTCCTCCTTCTTGATCCAGCAAGGGGGAAGGAGAGGTTGAGGAAGAAGGCTCCAACAGCAGCACGACGGCGTGGTGATGGTGGAGAGGCAGTACTCCGACAAGGCTTCGCCAAGCGCACAACGGAGGAGGAGAGGTGTTGGGGAGGGGAGGGGCTGCGCCTTGGATCAGGTGTTCAGCCCTCCCCTCGCCCCTCTATTGATAGGGTAAGGGGGAAGGAGGTCGGCCCCCTCTAGATGAGATCTAGAGGGGGGGGGGGGGGGGCGGCCAGGGAGGGGGCTTGCCCCCCAAGCAAAGGGGGTGCGCCCCCTTTAGGGTTCCCCCCAACCCTAGGCGCATGGGCCCAAGGGGGGGGGGCGCCCAGCCCTGCCCCGCGCGGCCCATGTGGCCCACCAAGAGGGTGGCCCCTCCCGGTGGACCCCCGGAACCCCTCCGGTGGCCCAGGTACAATACCGATATGCCCCCGAAACTTTCCGGTGTCCGCATGACAACTTCCCATATATAAATCTTTACCTCCGGACCCTTCCGGAACTCCTCGTGACGTCCAGGATCTCATCCGGGACTCCGAACAACATTTCGTAATCACATACAAGTCTTCCTAATAACCCTAGCGTCACCGAACCTTAAGTGTGTAGACCCTACGGGTTCGGGAGACACGCAGACATGACCGAGACGGCTCTCAGGTCAATAACCAACAGCGGGATCTGGATACCCATGTTGGCTCCCACATGCTCCTCGATGATGTCATCGGATGAACCACGATGTCGAGGATTCAAGCAACCCCGTATACTATTCCCTTTGTCAATCGGTACGTTACAAGCCCGAGACTCGATCGTCGGTATCCCAATACCTCGTTCAGTCTTGTTACCGGCAAGTCACTTTACTCGTACCATAATGCATGATCCCGTGACCAAGCACTTGGTCACTTTGAGCTCATTATGATGATGCATTACCGAGTGGGCCCAGAGATACCTCTCCGTCATACGGAGTGACAAATCCCAGTCTCGATCCGTGTCAACCCAACAGACACTTTCGGAGATACCTGTAGTGCACCTTTATAGTCACCCGGTTACGTTGTGACGTTTGGTACACCCAAAGCACTCCTACGGTATCCGGGAGTTACACGATCTCATGGTCTAAGGAAGAGATACTTGACATTGGAAAAGCTCTAGCAAAACGAACTACACGATCTTGTGCTATGCTTAGGATTGGGTCTTGTCCATCACATCATTCTCCTAATGACGTGATCCCGTTGTCAACGACATCTAATGTCCATAGTCAGGAAACCATGACTATCTGTTGACCAACGAGCTAGTCAACTAGAGGCTTACTAGGGACGTATTGTGGTCTATGTATTCACACGTGTATTACGATTTCTGAATAATACAATTATAGCATGAATAAAAGACAATTATCATGAACAAGGAAATATAATAATAATGCTTTTATTATTGCCTCTAGGGCATATTTCCAACAGTCTCCCACTTGCACTAGAGTCAATAATCTAGTTACATTGTGATGAATCGAACACCCATAGAGTTCTGGTGTTGATCATGTTTTGCTCGCGAGAGAGGTTTAGTCAACGGATCCGCGACATTCAGATCCGTATGTACTTTGCAAATATCTATGTCTCCATCTTGAACATTTTCACGGATGGAGTTGAAGCGACGCTTGATGTGCCTGGTCTTCTTGTGAAACCTGGGCTCCTTGGCAAGGGCAATAGCTCCAGTGTTGTCACAGAAGAGTTTGATTGGCCCCGACGCATTGGGTATGACTCCTAGGTCGGTGATGAACTCCTTCACCAAAATTGCTTCATGCGCTGCCTCCGAGGCTGCCATGTACTCCGCTTAACATGTAGATCCCGCCACGACGCTCTGCTTGCAGCTGCACCAGCTTACTGCTCCACCATTCAACATATACACGTATCCGGTTTGTGACTTAGAGTTATCCAGATCTGTGTCGAAGCTAGCGTCGACGTAACCCTTTACGACGAGCTCTTCGTCACCTCCATAAACGAGAAACATGTCCTTTGTCCTTTTCAGGTACTTCATGATATTCTTGACCGATGTCCAGTGATCCTTGCCGGGATTACTTTGGTACCTTCCTACCAAACTTACGACAAGGTTTACATCAGGTCTGGTACACAGCCTGGCATACATAATAGATCCTATGGCTGAGGCATAGGGGATGACGCTCATCTCTTCTTTATCTTTTGTCGTGGTCAGGCATTGAGCAGAACTCAATATCACACCTTGCAATATAGGCAAGAACCCCTTCTTGGACTGATCCATTTTGAACTTCTTCAAAATCTTATCAAGGTATGTGCTTTGTGAAAGACCTATGAGGCATCTCGATCTATCTCTATAGATCTTGATGCCTAATATATAAGCAGCTTCTCCAAGGTCCTTCATTGAAAAACACTTATTCAAGTAGGCCTTAATGCAGTCCAAAAGTTCTATATCATTTCCCATCAAAAGTATGTCATCTACATATAATATGAGAAATGCTACAGAGCTCCCACTCACTTTCTTGTAAACGCAGGCTTCTCCATAAGTTTGCATAAACCCAAACGCTTTGATCATCTCATCAAAGCGAATGTTCCAACTCCGAGATGCTTGCACCAGCCCATAAATGGATCGCTGGAGCTTGCATACTTTGTTATCATTCTTAGGATCGACAAAACCCTCCGGCTGCATCATATACAGTTCTTCCTTAAGATGCCCGTTAAGGAATGCCGTTTTGACGTCCATCTGCCATATCTCATAATCATAGTATGCGGCAATTGCTAACATGATTCGGACGGACTTAAGCTTCGCTACGGGAGAGAAAGTCTCATCGTAGTCAATCCCTTGAACTTGCCGACCCTTAGCGACAAGTCGAGCTTTATAGATGGTGACATTACCATCCGCGTCCGTCTTCTTCTTAAAGATCCATTTGTTTTCTATTGCTCGCCGATCAATGGGCAAGTCAGTCAAAGTCCATACTTTGTTTTCATACATGGATTCTATCTCGGATTTCATGGCTTCTAGCCATTTGTTGGAATCTGGGCCCGCCATTGCTTCTTCATAGTTCGAAGGTTCACCGTTGTCCAACAACATGATTTCCAGGACAGAGTTGCCGTACCACTCTGGTGCGGAACGTGTCCTTGTGGACCTACGAAGTTTAGTAGCAACTTGATCCGAAGTACCTTGATCATCATCATTATTTTCCTCTTCAGTTGGTGTAGGCATCACAGGAACATTTTCCTGAGCTGCACTACTATCCCGTTCAAGAGGTAGTACTTCATCGAGTTCTACTTTCCTCCCACTTACTTCTTTCGAGAGAAACTCTTTTTCCAGAAAGGATCCGTTCTTGGCAACAAAGATCTTGCCCTCGGATCTTAAGTAGAAGGTATACCCAATGGTTTCCTTAGGGTATCCTATGAAGACGCATTTTTCCGACTTGGGTTCGAGCTTTTTAGGTTGAAGTTTCTTGACATAAGCATCGCATCCCCAAACTTTTAGAAACGACAGCTTAGGTTTCTTCCCAAACCATAATTCATACGGTGTCATCTCAACGGATTTAGACGGTGCCCTATTTAAAGTGAATGTAGCTGTCTCTAGAGCGTATCCCCAAAATGATAGCGGTAAATCGGTAAGAGACATCATAGATCGCACCATATCCAATAGAGTGCGATTACGACGTTCAGACACACCTTACGCTGAGGTGTTCCAGGCGGCGTGAGCTGTGAAATGATTCCACATTTTCTTAAGTGTGTACCAAATTCGTGACTTAAATATTCTCCTCCATGATCCGATCGTAAGAACTTTATCTTTCGGTCACGTTGATTCTCTACTTCATTCTGAAATTCCTTGAACTTTTCAAAGGTCTCAGACTTGTGTTTCATCAAGTAGACATACCCGTATCTACTCAAGTCATCAATGAGAGTGAGAACATAAAGATATCCTCCGCGAGCCTCAACGCTCATTAGACCGCACACATCGGTATGTATGATTTCCAATAAGTTGGTTGCTCGCTCCATTGTTCCGGAGAACGGGGTCTTGGTCATTTTGCCCATGAGGCATGGTTCGCATGTGTCAAATGATTCATAATCTAGAGACTCTAAAATTCCATCAGCATGGAGCTTCTTCATGCGCTTGACACCAATATGACCAAGGCGGCAGTGCCACAAGTATGTGGGACTATCGTTATCAACTTTACATCTTTTGGTATTCACACTATGAATATGTGTAACATTACGTTCGAGATTCATTAAGAATAAACCATTGACCATCGGGGCATGACCATAAAAAATATCTCTCATATAAATAGAACAACCATTATTCTCGGATTTAAATGAGTAGCCATCTCGCATTAAACGAGATCCAGATACAATGTTCATGCTCAAACTTGGCACTAAATAACAATTATTGAGGTTTAAAACTAATCCCATAGGTAAATGTAGAGGTAGCGCGCCGACGGCGATCACATCGACCTTGGAACCATTCCCGACGCGCATCGTGACCTCGTCCTTCGCCAGTCTCCGCTTATTCCGCAGCTCCTGCTGTGAGTTACAAATGTGAGCAAAGACACCGGTATCAAATACCCAGGAGTTACTACGAGTACTGGTAAGGTACACATCAATTACATATATATCAAATATACCTTTAGTGTTGCCGGCCTTCTTGTCTGCTAAGTATTTGGGGCAGTTCCGCTTCCAGTGACCCTTCCCCTTGCAATAAAAGCACTCAGTTTCAGGCTTGGGTCCATTCTTTGACTTCTTCCCGACAACTGGCTTACCAGGCGCGGCAACATCTTTGCCTTCCTTCTTGAAGTTCTTCTTACCCTTGCCCTTCTTGAACTTAGTGGTCTTATTGACCATCAACACTTGATGTTCTTTCTTGATTTCAACCTCTGCTGACTTCAGCATTGAAAATACTTCAGGAATGGTCTTCACCATCCCCTGCATATTGTAGTTCATCACAAAGCTCTTGTAGCTTGGTGGGAGCGACTGAAGGATTCTGTCAATGACCGCCTCATCCGGGAGGTTAATGTCCAGTTGGGACAGGCGGTTGTGCAACCCAGACATTTTGAGTATATGCTCACTGACAGAACTATTTTCCTCCATCTTACAACTATAGAACTTGTCGGAGACTTCATACCTCTCGACCCGGGCATGAGCTTGGAAAACTAGTTTCAGCTCCTCGAACATCTCATATGCTCAGTGTTGCTCAAAACGCTTTTGGAGCCCCGGTTCTAAGCTGTAAAGCATGCCGCACTGATCGAGGGAGTAATCATTAGCGCGAGACTGCCAAGCATTCATAATGTCTTGGTTCTCTGGGACGGGTGCATCACCTAGCGGTCCTTCTAGGACATATTGTTTCCTGGCAGCTATGAGGATGATCCTCAGGTTCCGGACCCAGTCCGTATAGTTGCTGCCATCATCTTTCAGCTTGGTTTTCTCTAGGAACGCGTTGAAGATCATGTTGACATGAGCGGCGGCCATTTGATCTACAAGACATATTTGCAAAGGTTTTAGACTAAGTTCATGATAATTAAGTTCATCTTATCAAATTATTATAATGAACTCCCACTCAGATTAGACATCCCTCTAGTCATCTAAGTGTTACACGATCCGAGTCGACTAGGCCGTGTCCGATCATCACGTGAGACGGACTAGTCATCGTCGGTGAACATCTCCATGTTGATCGTATCTTCCATACGACTCTTGTTCGACCTTTCGGTCTCTGTGTTCCGAGGCCATGTCTGTACATGCTAGGCTCGTCAAGTTAACCCTAAGTGTTCTGCATGTGTAAATCTATCTTACACCCGTTGTATGTGAACGTAAGGATCTATCACACCCGATCATCACGTGGTGCTTTGAAACGACGAACTTTAGCAACGGTGCACAGTTAGGGGGAACACTTTCTTGAAATTATTATAAGGGATCATCTTATTTACTACCGCCGTTCTAAGTAAACAAGATGCATAAAACATAATAAACATCACATGCAATTATATAGTAGTGACATGATATGGCCAATATCATATAGCTCCTTTGATCTCCATCTTCGGGGCTCCATGATCATCTTCGTCATCGGCATGACACCATGATCTCCATCATCATGATCTCCATCATTGTGTCTTCATGAAGTTGTCACGCCAACGACTACTTCTACTTCTATGGCTAACGCGTTTAGCAATAAAGTAAAGTAATTTACATGGCGTTCTTCAATGACATGTAGGTCATACAAAAATAAAGACAACTCCTATGGCTCCTGCCGGTTGTCATACTCATCGACATGCAAGTCGTGATTCCTATTACAAGAACATGATCTCATACATCACAATATATCATTCATCATTCATCACAACTTCTGGCCATATCACATCACATAACAATTGCTGCAAAAACAAGTTAGACGTCCTCTAATTGTTGTTGCATCTTTTACGTGGCTGCAATTGGGTTCTAGCAAGAACGTTTTCTTACCTACGAATAACCACAACGTGATATTGTCAACTTCTATTTACCCTTCATAAGGACCCTTTTCATCGAATCTGCTCCAACTAAAGTGGGAGAGACAGACACCCGCCAGCCACCTTATGCAACTAGTGCATGTTAGTCGGTGGAACCGGTCTCACGTAAGCGTACGTGTAAGGTTGGTCCGGGCCGCTTCATCCCACAATACCGCTGAAGCAAGATAAGACTAGTAGCGGCAAGCAAGTTGACAAGATCTACGCCCACAACAAAATTGTGTTCTACTCGTGCAATAGAGAACTACGCATAGACCTAGCTCATGATGCCACTGTTGGGGAACGTTGCAGAAAATTAAAAAAAATTCCTACGGTTTCACCAAGATCCATCTATGAGTTCATCAAGCAACGAGTCAAGGGAGAGAGATTGCATCTACATACCACTTGTAGATCACGTACGGAAGCGTTCGAGGGAACGGTGATGATGGAGTCGTACTCGCCGTGATTCAGATCACCGATGACCAAGTGCTGAACGGACAGCACCTCCGCGTTCAACACACGTACGGTACGTACAACGTCTCCTCCTTCTTGATCTAGCAAGGGGGAAGGAGAGGTTGAGGAAGAAGGCTCCAGCAGCAGCACGACGGCGTGGTGATGGTGGAGAGGCAGTACTCCGACAGGGCTTCGCCAAGCGCACAACGAAGGACGAGAGGTGTTGGGGAGGGGAGGGGCTGCGCCTTGGATCGGGTGTTCAGCCCTCCCCTCGCCCCTCTATTTATAGGGGAAGGGGGAAGGGGGCCGTCCCCCTCTAGATGAGATCTAGAGGGGGGGCGGCGGCCAGGGAGGGGGCTTGCCCCCCAAGCAAAGGGGGTGCGCCCCCTTTAGGGTTCCCCCCCAACCCTAGGCGCATGGGCCCAAGGGGGGGCGCCCAGCCCTCCAGGGGCTGGTGCCCTGCCCCACGCGGCCCATGTGGCCCACCAAGAGGGGTGGCCCCTCCCGGTGGACCCCCGGAACCCCTCCGGTGGCGCCGGTACAATACCGATATGCCCCCGAAACTTTCCGGTGTCTGCATGACAACTTCCCATCTATAAATCTTTACCTCCGGACCCTTCCGGAACTCCTCGTGACGTCCGGGATCTCATCCGGGACTCCGAACAACATTCGGTAATCACATACAAGTCTTCCTAATAACCCTAGCGTCACCGAACCTTAAGTGTGTAGACCCTACGGGTTCGGGAGACACGCAGACATGACCGAGACGGCTCTCAGGTCAATAACCAACAGCGGGATCTGGATACCCATGTTGGCTCCCACATGCTCCTTGATGATGTCATCGGATGAACCACGATGTCGAGGATTCAAGCAACCCCGTATACTACTCCCTTTGTCAATCGGTACGTTACAAGCCCGAGACTCGATCGTCGGTATCCCAATACCTCGTTCAGTCTCGTTACCGGGAAGTCACTTTACTCGTACCGTAATGCATGATCCCGTGACCAAGCACTTGGTCACTTTGAGCTCATTATGATGATGCATTACCGAGTGGGCCCAGAGATACCTCTCCGTCATACGGAGTGACAAATCCCAGTCTCGATCTGTGTCAACCCAACAGACACTTTTGGAGATACCTATAGTGCACCTTTATAGTCACCCAGTTATGTTGTGACGTTTGGTACACCCAAAGCACTCCTACGGTATCCGGGAGTTACACGATCTCATGGTCTAAGGAAGAGATACTTGACATTGGAAAAGCTCTAGCAAAACGAACTACACGATCTTGTGCTATGCTTAGGATTGGGTCTTGTCCATCACATCATTCTCCTAATGATGTGATCCCGATGTCAACGACATCTAATGTCCATAGTCAGGAAACCATGACTATCTGTTGACCAACGAGCTAGTCAACTAGAGGCTTACTAGGGACGTATTGTGGTCTATGTATTCACACGTGTATTACGATTTCCGGATAATACAATTATAGCATGAATAAAAGACAATTATCATGAACAAGGAAATATAATAATAATGCTTTTATTATTGCCTCTAGGGCATATTTCCAACACGTCGGCCCAAGTTGGATGATATCCTCCACTATATGGACCAGCAGATGCACCATAACGTCGAACAATGCGGGCGGGAAGTACATCTCAAGCTCGCATAGTATCACCACGATCTCTTCATGTAGCCTTCTGAGTTGCCTCACGCCAATCGACTTCCGAGAGATGACGTCGAAAAAGTTGCATAGGCCAAATAGCGTTTCACGGACGTGCGCGTCCATGATCCCACGGATTGCAACTGGAAGTATCTGCGTCATCAGCACGTGACAGTCGTGAGACTTCATCCCACTGAACTTCTGCTTCGCTGGGTCTAGGTATCTGCTTATCTTCCCCGCGTAACCGTTGTTGGAAATATGCCCTAGAGGCAATAATAAAAGGATTATTATTATATTTCCTTGTTCATGATAATTGTCTTTTATTCATGCTATAATTGTATTATCCGGAAATCGTAATACACGTGTGAATACATAGACCACAATACGTCCCTAGTAAGCCTCTAGTTGACTAGCTCGTTGGTCAACAGATAGTCATGGTTTCCTGACTATGGACATTAGATGTCGTTGACAACAGGATCACATCATTAGGAGAATGATGTGATGGACAAGACCCAATCCTAAGCATAGCACAAGATCGTGTAGTTCGTTTTGCTAGAGCTTTTCCAATGTCAAGTATCTCTTCCTTAGACCATGAGATCGTGTAACTCCCGGATACCGTAGAAGTGCTTTGGGTGTACCAAACATCACAACGTAACTGGGTGACTATAAAGGTGCACTGCAGGTATCTCCGAAAGTGTCTGTTGGGTTGACACGGATCGAGACTGGGATTTGTCACTCCGGATTACGGAGAGGTATCACTGGGCCCACTCAGTAGTGCATCATCATAATGAGCTCAAAGTGACTAAGTGTCTGGTCACGGGATCATGCATTACGGTACGAGTAAAGTGACTTGCCGGTAACGAGACTGAACGAGGTATTGGGATACCGACGATCGAGTCTCGGGCAAGTAACATACCGTCTGACAAAGGGAATAGTATATGGGGTTGCCTGAATCCTCGACATCGTGGTTCATCCGATGACATCATCGAGGAGCATGTGGAAGCCAACATGGGTATCCAGATCCCACTGTTGGTTATTGACCGGAGAGCCGTCTCGGTCATGTCTGCGTGTCTCCCGAACCCGTAGGGTCTACACACTTAAGGTTCAGTGACGCTAGGGTTATTAGGAAGACTTGTATGTGATTACCGAATGTTGTTCAGAGTCCCGGATGAGATCCCGGATGTCACGAGGAGTTCCGGAAGGGTCCGGAGGTAAAAATTTATATATGGGAAGTTCTCATGCGGACACCGGAAATTTCGGGGGCATATCGGTATTGTACCGAGGCCACCGGAAGGGTTCCGGGGGTCCACCGGGAGGGGCCAACCCTCTTGGTGGGCCACATGGGCCGCGTGGGGCAGGGAACCAGCCCCTGGAGGGCTGGGCGCGCCCCCCCCTTGGGCCCATGCGCCTAGGGTTGGGGGGGAACCCTAAGGGGGGCGCACCCCCTTTCTTTGGGGGGCAAGCCCCCTCCCTGGCCGCTGCCCCCCCTCTAGATCTCATCTAGAGGGGGCCGGCCCCCTTCCCCCTTCCCCTATAAATAGAGGGGTGAGGGGAGGGCTGAACACCTGATCCAAGGCGCAGCCCCTCCCCTCCCCAACACCTTGTTGGAAATATGCCCTAGAGGCAATAATAAAAGTATTATTATTATATTTCCTTGTTCATGATAATTGTCTTTTATTCATGCTATAACTGTATTATCCGGAAATCGTAATACACGTGTGAATACATAGACCACAATATGTCCCTAGTGAGCCTCTAGTTGACTAGCTCGTTGTGATCAACAGATAGTCATGGTTTCCTGGCTATGGACATTGGATGTCGTTGATAACGGGATCACATCATTAGGAGAATGGTGTGATGGACAAGACCCAATCCTAAGCATAGCACAAAGATCGTGTAGTTCGTTTGCTAGAGCTTTTATAATGTCAAGTATCTTTTCCTTAGACCATGAGATTGTGCAACTCCCGGATACCGTAGGAGTGCTTTGGGTGTACCAAACGTCACAACGTAACTGGGTGGCTATAAAGGTGCATTACAGGTATCTCCGAAAGTGTCTGTTGGGTTGGCACGAATCGAGACTGGGAATTGTCACTCCGTGTAAACGGAGAGGTATCTCTGGGCCCACTCGATAGGACATCATCATATGCGCAATGTGACCAAGGAGTTGATCACGGGATGATGTGTTACGGAACGAGTAAAGAGACTTGCCGGTAACGAGATTGAACAAGGTATAAGGATACCGACGATCGAATCTCGGGCAAGTACAATACCGCTAGACAAAGGGAATTGTATACGGGATTGATTAAGTCCTTGACATCGTGGTTCATCCGATGAGATCATCGTGGAACATGTGGGAGCCATCATGGGTATCCAGATCCCGCTGTTGGTTATTGACCGGAGAACGTCTCGGTCATGTCTACATGTCTCCCGAACCCGTAGGGTCTACACACTTAAGGTTCGATGACGCTAGGGTTATAAAGGAAGTTTGTATGTGGTTACCGAATGTTGTTCGGAGTCCCGGATGAGATCCCGGACGTCACGAGGAGTTCCGGAATGGTCCGGAGGTAAAGATTTATATATGGGAAGTCCTATTTTGGCCACCGGAAAATGTTCGGAATTTTTCGGTATTGTACCGGGAAGGTTCTAGAAGGTTCCGGAGTGGGGCCCACCTGCATGTGGGGACCCACATGAACGTGGGTAGTGGGGGAAAGGCCCCACACCCCTGGTCAAGGCGCACCAAGATCCCCCCTTAGAAGGAATAAGATCATATCCCAAAGGGATAAGATCAAGATCCCTAAAAAGGGGGGATAGCAATCGGTGGGGAAGGAAATGATGGGATTTCTTTCCTCCCACCTTTGCCAACGCCCCAATGGACTTGGAGGGCAAGAAACCAGCCCCCTCCACCCCTATATATAGTGGGGAGGCGCATGGGAGCTTCACCCTTGCCCCTGGCGCAGCCCTCCCTCTCCCAAGTGCTCCTCCTCTCTCGCGGTGCTTGGCGAAGCACTGCAGGATTGCCACGCTCCTCCACCACCACCACGCCGTTGTGCTGCTGCTGGATGGAGTCTTCCTCAACCTCTCCCTCTCTCCTTGCTGGATCAAGGCTTGGGAGACGTCACCGGGCTGTACGTGTGTTGAACGCGGAGGTGCCGTGCGTTCGGCACTTGATCATCGGTGATTTGAATCACGACGAGTACGACTCCATCAACCCCGTTCACTTGAACGCTTCCGCTTAGCGATCTACAAGGGTATGTAGATGCACTCTCCTTTCTACTCGTTGCTGGTCTCTCCATAGATAGATCTTGGTGATACGTAGGAATTTTTTTTTGAATTTCTGCTACGTTCCCCAACAGTGGCATCATGAGCTAGGTCTATTGCGTAGATTCTTTGCACAAGTAGAACACAAAGTAGTTGTGGGCGTTGATGTTGTTCAATATGCTTACCGTTACTAGTCCAATCTTGTTTCGATGGTATTGTGGGATGAAGCGGCCTGGACCGACCTTACACGTACTCTTACGTGAGACAGGTTCCACCGACTGACATGCACTTGGTGCATAAGGTGGCTAGCGGGTGCCAGTCTCTCCCACTTTAGTCGGAACGGATTCGATGAAAAGGGTCCTTATGAAGGGTAAATAGCAATTGGCATATCACATTGTGGTCTTGCGTAGGTAAGAAACGTTCTTGCTAGAAACCCAAAGCAGCCACGTAAAACATGCAAACAACAATTAGAGGACGTCTAACTTGTTTTTGCAGGGTATGCTATGTGATGTGATATGGCCAAGAAGAATGTGATGAATGATATGTGATGTATGAGATTGATCATGTTCTTGTAATAGGATTCACGACTTGCATGTCGATGAGTATGACAACCGGCAGGAGCCATAGGAGTTGTCTTTATTTATTGTATGACCTGCGTGTCATTGAATAACGCCATGTAATTACTTTACTTTATTGCTAACCGGTAGCCATAGTAGTAGAAGTAATAAGTTGGCGAGACGACTTCATGGAGACACGATGATGGAGATCATGATGATGGAGATTATGGTGTCATGCCGGTGACGATGATGATCATGGAGCCCCGAAGATGGAGATCAATGGAGCTATATGATATTGGCCATATCATGTCACTACTATATAATTGCATGTGATGTTTATTATGTTTATGCATCTTGTTTACTTAGGACGACGGTAGTAAATAAGATGATCCCTTACAACAATTTCAAGAAGTGTTCTCCCCTAACTGTGCACCGTTGCTACAGTTCGTCGCTTCTAAGCACCACGTGATGATCGGGTGTGATGGATTCTTACGTTCACATACAACGGGTGTAAGACAGATTTACACAGCAATACACTTAGGGTTAACTTGACGAGCCTAGCATGTACAGACATGGCCTCGGAACACGGAGACCGAAAGGTCGAGCATGAGTCGTATAGTAGATACGATCAACATGAAGATGTTCACCGATGTTGGCTAGTCCGTCTCACGTGATGATCGGACACGGCCTAGTTGACTCGGATCATGTAATCACTTAGATGACCAGAGGGATGTCTATCTGAGTGGGAGTTCATAAGATGAACTTAATTATCCTGAACATAGTCAAAAGACCCTTTGCAAATTATGTTGTAGCTCGCGCTTTAGTTCTACTATTTAGTTATGTTCCTAGAGAAAATATAGTTGAAAGTTGACAGTAGCGATTATGCAGACAGTAGAAAGCTTATGTCCTTAATGCACCGCTCAGTGTGCTGAACCCCAAATGTCGTTTGTGGATGTTGTGAACATCAGGCATACACGTTTTGATAACTACGTGATAGTTCAGTGAAACGGTTTAGAGTTGAGGCATCAAAGACGTTTTTTGAAATGTCGCGGAACATATGAGATGTTTCGAGGGCTGAAATTGGGATTTCAGGCTCGTGCCCACGTCAAGAGGTATGAGACCTCCGACGATTTTCTTAACCTGCAAACTAACGGAGAAAAGCTCAATTGTTATGCTTGTGCTCAGATTGTCTGAGTACAACAATCGCTTGAATCGAGTGGGAGTTGATCTTCCAGACGAGATAGTGATGTTTCTCCGAAGTCATTACCACCAAGCTGCTAGAGCTTCGTGATGAACTATGATATATCAGGGACATATATGATGATCCTTGAGATATTCGCGATGTTTGACACCACGAAAGTAGAAATCAAGAAGGAGCATCAATTGTTGATGGTTGGTGAAACCACTAGTTTCAAGAAGGGCAAGGGCAAGAAGGGATACTTCATGAAACGGCAATTCAGGTGCTGCTCTAGTGAAGAAACCCAAGGTTGAACCCAAACCCGAGACTAAGTGCTTCTGAAATAAGGGGAACAGCCACTGGAGCAGAATTGCCCTAGATACTTGGTAGATGAGAAGGCTGGCAAGGTCGATAGAAGTATATTGGATATACATTGTGTTGATGTGTACTTTACTAGTACTCCTAGTAGCACCAGGGTATTAGATACCGGTTCGGTTGCTAAGTGTTAGTAACTCGAAATAAAAGCTACGGAATTAACGGAGACTAGCTAAAGGTGAGCTGACGATATGTGTTGGAAGTATTTCCAAGGTTGATGTGATCAAGCATCGCACGCTCCCTCTACCATCGAGATTTAGTGTTTGCGTTGAGCATAGATGTGATTGGATTATGTCTATTGCAATACGGTTATTCATTTAAGGAGAATAATGGTTACTCTGTTTATTTGAATAATACCTTCAATGGTCTTGCACCTAAAATGAATGGTTCATTGAATCTCGATCATAGTGATACACATGTTCATGCCAAAAGATAGTAATGATAGTACCACCTACTTGTGGCACTGCCACGTAAGTCATATCGGTATAAAACGCATGAAGAAGCTCCATGTTTATGGATCTTTGGGCTCACTCGTTTTTGAAAAGTTTGAGACATGCGAACCATGTCTATTGGTGTATATGCATGAAGAAACTCCATGAAAATGGACCGTTTGAACTCACTTGATCTTGAATCACTTGAGACATGCAAATCATACCACATGGGCAAGATGACTGAAATCCTCGGTTTCAGTAAAATGGAACTAGAAAGCAACTTATGGGAATAAATACATTTTGATGTATGCAATCCAATAAGTGCTGAGGCATGTAGTGGATATCGTTATGTTCTTACTTCACAGATGATTCAAGTAGATGTTGAGAATATTTACTTGATGAAACACAAGTCTGAATTATTGAATGGTTCAAGTAATTTCAGAGTGAAGTAGAAGATCATTGTGACAGGAGGATAAAATGTTTATGATATGATCATAGAGATGAATATCTGAGTTACGAGTTTTGGCACACAATTAAGACATTGTGGAAATCGTTTCACAACTAATACAGCCTGGAACACCATAGTTTGATGGTGTGTCCGAACATCATAGTTGCACCTTATTGGATATGGTGCGTACCATGATGTCTCTTGTCAAATTACCACTATTGTTCATGGGTTAGGCATTAGAGACAACCACATTCACTTTAAATAGGGCACCACGTAATTCCGTTGAGATGACACCATATGAATTATGGTTTAGAGGAACCTAAGTTGTCGTTTCTTAAAGGTTTGGGGCTGCGATGCTTATGTGAAAAAGTTTCAGGATTGATAAGCTCGAACCCAAAGCGGATAAAATGCATCTTCATAGGACACCCAAAACAGTTGGGTATACCTCCTAATTCAGATCCGAAAGCAATATGGATTGTTTCTTGAATCGGGTCCTTTCTCGAGAAAATGTTTGTCTCTAAAAGTTGAGTGGGAGGATGGTGGAGACTTGATATGGTTATTGAACCATCACTTCAACCAGTGTGTATCAGGGCACAGGAAGTTGTTCCCGTGGCACCTACACCAATTGAAGTAGAAGCTTATGATAGTGATCATGAAGTTTCGGATCAAGTCACCGCCGTACCTCGTAGGGTGACAAGGATACGTACTACTTCAGAGTGGTACAGTAATCCCGTCTTGAAGGTCATGTTGCTAGACAACAATGAACCTATGAGCTATGGAGAAGTGATGGTGGGCCCAAATTCCGACAAATGGGTAGAAGCCATGAAATCCGAGATAGGATCCATGTATCAGAACAAAGCATGGACTTTGGTGGACTTGCCCAAAGATCGGCAAGCCATTGAGATAAATGGATCTTTAAGAAGAAGACGGACGTGGATGGTAATGTCACCATCTATGAAGCTCGACTTGTGGCGAAGAGTTTTTCACAAGTTCAAGGAGTTGACTGCGATGAGATTTTCTCATCCGTAGCGATGCTTAAGTCCGTCGGATTCATGTTAGCATTAGCTGCATTTATGAAATCTGGCAGATGGATGACAAAACGAGTTTCCTTACCAGTCTTTGTATGGAAAGGTTGTATGTGATACAAATCAGAAAGTATTTGTCGATCCTAAGGATGCTAAAAGGTATGCTAGCTCCAGCGATCCTTCCATGGACTGGAGTAAGCATCTCGGAGTTGGAATGTGCACTTTGATAAGATGATCAAAGATTTTGGGTTTATACAAAGTTTATGAGAAACTTGTATTTCCAAAGAAGTGAGTGGGAGCACTATAGAATTTCTGATGAGTATATGTTGTTGACATATTGATGATCAGAAATGATGTAGAATTTCTAGAAAGCATATAGGGTTATTTGAAAACTGTTTTTCAATGGAAAACCTGGATTAGACTACTTGAACAATAAGCATCAAGATCTATAAGATAGATCAAAATGCTTAATAGTACTTTCAAATGAGCATGTACCTTGACATGATCTTGAAGGTGTTCAAGATGGATCAGTCAAAGAAGGAATTCTTGCCTGAGATGTAAGGTATGAAGTTAAGACTTAAAATCTCGACCACGGCAGAATAGAGAGAAAGGACGAAGGTCGTCCCCTATGCTTTTATCATAGGCTCTCTACAGTATGCTATGCTGTGTACCGCACCTGTAGTGTGCCTTGCCATGAGTCAGTCAAGGGGTACAAGAGTGATCCAAGAATGGATCACAGGACAACGGTCAAAGTTATCCTTAGTAACTAGTGGACTAAGGAATTTTCTTGATTATGGAGGTGATAAAGAGTTCGACGTAAAGAGTTATGCCGATGCAAGCTTAACACCTATCCGGATAGCTCTGAGTAGAAATACCGGATACGTATAATGGAGCAACTTTTAGTATAGCTCCAAGTAGAACAATTATTTGGAATAGCTCCAAATAGAGCGTGGTAGCTACATCTAGGAGATGACATAGAGATTTGTAAAGCACACACGGATCTAAAAGGTTCAGACCCGTTGACTATAACCTCTCTCACAAGAATAACATGATCAAACCCAGAACTCATCGAGTGTTAATCACATTGTAAATGTGAAATAGATTATTGACTCTAGTAAACTCTTTGGGTGTAAGTCACATGGGGATGTGACCTTGAGTGTTAATCACATATCGATGTGAACTAGATTATTGACTCTAGTGCAAGTGGGAGACCGTTGGAAATATGCCCTAGAGGCAATAATAAAAGTATTATTATTATATTTCCTTGTTCATGATAATTGTCTTTTATTCATGCTATAACTGTATTATCCGGAAATCGTAATACACGTGTGAATACATAGACCACAATATGTCCCTAGTGAGCCTCTAGTTGACTAGCTCGTTGTGATCAACAGATAGTCATGGTTTCCTGGCTATGGACATTGGATGTCGTTGATAACGGGATCACATCATTAGGAGAATGATGTGATGGACAAGACCCAATCCTAAGCATAGCACAAAGATCGTGTAGTTCGTTTGCTAGAGCTTTTATAATGTCAAGTATCTTTTCCTTAGACCATGAGATTGTGCAACTCCCGGATACCGTAGGAGTGCTTTGGGTGTACCAAACGTCACAACGTAACTGGGTGGCTATAAAGGTGCATTACAGGTATCTCCGAAAGTGTCTGTTGGGTTGGCACGAATCGAGACTGGGATTTGTCACTCCGTGTAAACGGAGAGGTATCTCTGGGCCCACTCGGTAGGACATCATCATATGCGCAATGTGACCAAGGAGTTGATCACGGGATGATGTGTTACGGAACGAGTAAAGAGACTTGCCGGTAACGAGATTGAACAAGGTATAAGGATACCGACGATCGAATCTCGGGCAAGTACAATACCGCTAGACAAAGGGAATTGTATACGGGATTGATTAAGTCCTTGACATCGTGGTTCATCCGATGAGATCATCGTGGAACATGTGGGAGCCATCATGGGTATCCAGATCCCGCTGTTGGTTATTGACCGGAGAACGTATCGGTCATGTCTACATGTCTCCCGAACCCGTAGGGTCTACACACTTAAGGTTCGATGACGCTAGGGTTATAAAGGAAGTTTGTATGTGGTTACCGAATGTTGTTCGGAGTCCCGGATGAGATCCCGGACGTCACGAGGAGTTCCGGAATGGTCCGGAGGTAAAAATTTATATATGGGAAGTCCTATTTTGGCCACCGGAAAATGTTCGGGATTTTTCGGTATTGTACCGGGAAGGTTCTAGAAGGTTCTGGAGTGGGGCCCACCTGCATGGGGGGACCCACATGAACGTGGGTAGTGGGGGAAAGGCCCCACACCCCTGGTCAAGGCGCACCAAGATCCCCCCTTAGAAGGAATAAGATCATATCCCAAAGGGATAAGATCAAGATCCCTAAAAAGGGGGGATAGCAATCGGTGGGGAAGGAAATGATGGGATTTCTTTCCTCCCACCTTTGCCAACGCCCCAATGGACTTGGAGGGCAAGAAACCAGGCCCCTCCACCCCTATATATAGTGGGGAGGCGCATGGGAGCTTCACCCTTGCCCCTGGCGCAGCCCTCCCTCTCCCAAGTGCTCCTCCTCTCTCGCGGTGCTTGGCGAAGCCCTGCAGGATTGCCACGCTCCTCCACCACCACCACGCCGTTGTGCTGCTGCTGGATGGAGTCTTCCTCAACCTCTCCATCTCTCCTTGCTGGATCAAGGCTTGGGAGACGTCATCGGGCTGTACGTGTGTTGAACGCGGAGGTGCCGTGCGTTCGGCACTTGATCATCGGTGATTTGAATCACGACGAGTACGACTCCATCAACCCCGTTCACTTGAACGCTTCCGCTTAGCGATCTACAAGGGTATGTAGATGCACTCTCCTTTCTACTCGTTGCTGGTCTCTCCATAGATAGATCTTGGTGATACATAGGAATTTTTTTTGAATTTCTGCTACGTTCCCCAACACACCTCTCCTCCTCTGTTGTGCGCTTGGCGAAGCCCTGTCGGAGTACTGCCTCTCCACCATAATCACGCCGTCGTGCTGCTGCTGGAGCCTTCTTCCTCAACCTCTCCTTTCCCCTTGATGTATCAAGAAGGAGGAGACATCGTCCGTACCATACGTGTGTTGAACGCGGAGGTGCTGTCCGTTCAGCACTTGGTCGTCGGTGATCTGAATAACGGCGAGTACGACTCCATCATCACCGTTCCCTCGAACGCTTCCGCACGCAATCTACAAGTGGTATGTAGATGCAATCTCTCTCCCATGACTCGTTGCTTAGATGAACTCATAGATGGATCTTGGTGAAACCGTAGGAAAATTTTTAATTTTCTGCAATGTTCCCCAACAGTGGCATCATGAGCTAGGTCTATGCGTAGTTCTCTATTGCACGAGTAGAACACAATTTTGTTGTGGGCGTAGATCTTGTCAACTTGCTTGCCGCTACTAGTATTTTCTTGCTTCAGCGATATTGTGGGATGAAGCGGCCCGGACCGACCTTACACGTATGCTTACGTGAGACAGGTTCCACCGACTGACATGCACTAGTTGCATAAGGTGGCTAGCGGGTGTCTGTCTCTCCTACTTTAGTTGGAGCGGATTAGATGAAAAGGGTCCTTATGAAGGGTAAATAGAAGTTGAAAAAATCACGTTGTGGTTATTCGTAGGTAAGAAAACGTTCTTGCTAGAACCCAATTGCAGCCACGTAAAAGATGCAACAACAATTAGAGGACGTCTAACTTGTTTTTGCAGCAATTGTCATGTGATTTGATATGGCCAGAAGTTGTGATGAATGATGAATGATATATTGTGATGTATGAGATCATGTTCTTGTAATAGGAATCACGACTTGCATGTCGATGAGTATGACAACCGGCAGGAGCCATAGGAGTTGTCTTTATTTTTTGTATGACCTGCGTGTCATTGAAGAACGCCATGTAAATTACTTTACTTTATTGCTAAACGCGTTAGCCATAGAAGTAGAAGTAGTCGTTGGCGTGACAACTTCATGAAGACACAATGATGGAGATCATGGTGTCATGCCGGTGACGAAGATGATCATGGAGCCCCGAAGATGGAGATCAAAGGAGCTATATGATATTGGCCATATCATGTCACTACTATATAATTGCATGTGATGTTTATTATGTTTTATGCATCTTGTTTACTTAGAACGGCGGTAGTAAATAAGATGATCCCTTATAATAATTTCAAGAAAGTGTTCCCCCTAACTGTGCACCGTTGCTAAAGTTCGTCGTTTCGAAGCACCACGTGATGATCGGGTGTGATAGATCCTTACGTTCACATACAACGGGTGTAAGACAGATTTACACATGCAGAACACTTAGGTTAACTTGACGAGCCTAGCATGTACAGACATCGCCTCGGAACACAGAGACCGAAAGGTCGAACATGAGTTGTATGGAAGATACGATCAACATGGAGATGTTCACCGATGATGACTAGTCCGTCTCACGTGATGATCGGACATGGCCTAGTCGACTCGGATCGTGTAACACTTAGATGACTAGAGGGATGTCTAATCTGAGTGGGAGTTCATTCAATAATTTGATTAGATGAACTTAATTATCATGAACTTAGTCTAAAACCTTTGCAAAATATGTCTTGTAAGTCAAATGGCCAACGCTCACGTCAACATGAACTTCAACGCGTTCCTAGAGAAAACCAAGATGAAAGATGATGGCAGCAACTATTCGGACTGGGTCCGGAACCTGAGGATCATCCTTATAGCAGCCAAGAAAGACTATGTCCTAGATGCACCGCTAGGTGAAGCACCCATCCCAGAGAACCAAGACGTTATGAACACTTGGCAATCACGTGCTGATGATTACTCCCTCGTTCAGTGCGGCATGCTTTACAGCTTAGAACCGGGGCCCCAAAAGTGTTTTGAGAAGCACGGAGCATATGAGATGTTCGAGGAGCTGAAAATGGTTTTCCAAGCTCATGCCCGAGTCGAGAGATATGAAGTCTCCGACAAGTTCTATAGTTGTAAGATGGAGGAAAACAGTCCTGTCAGTGAGCACATACTCAAAATGTCTGGGTTGCACAACCGCCTGTCCCAGTTGAAGATCAACCTCCCGGAAGAGGCGGTCATTGACAGAATCCTTCAGTCGCTCCCACCAAGCTACAAGAGCTTTGTGTTGAACTACAATATGCAGGGGATGGTGAAGACCATTCCTGAAGTATTCTCAATGCTGAAGTCAGCAGAGGTTGAAATCAAGAAAGAACATCAAGTGTTGATGGTCAATAAGACCACTAAGTTCAAAAAGGGCAAGGGTAAGAAGAACTTCAAGAAGGACGGCAAAGATGTTGCCGCGCCCAGTAAGCAGGTTGCCGGGAAGAAGTCAAAGAATGGACCCAAGCCTGAAACTGAGTGCTTTTATTGCAAGGAGAAGGGTCACTGGAAGCGGAACTGCCCCAAATACTTAGCGGACAAGAAGGACGGCAACACTAAAGGTATATTTGATATACATGTAATTGATGTGTACCTTACCAGTACTCGTAGTAACTCCTGGGTATTTGATACCGGTGCCGTTGCTCACATTTGTAACTCACAGCAGGAGCTGTGGAATAAGCGGAGACTAGCGAAGGACGAGGTGACGATGCGCGTCGGGAATGGTTCCAAGGTCGATGTGATCGCCGTCGGCACGCTACCTCTACATTTACCTACGGGATTAGTTTTAAACCTCAATAATTGTTATTTAGTGCCAAGTTTGAGCATGAACATTGTATCTGGATCTCGTTTGATACGAGATGGCTACTCATTTAAATCCGAGAATAATGGTTGTTCTATTTATATGAGAGATATGTTTTATGGTCATGCCCCGATGGTCAATGGTTTATTCTTAATGAATCTCGAACGTAATGTTACACATATTCATAGTGTGAATACCAAAAGATGTAAAGTTGATAACGATAGTCCCACATACTTGTGGCACTGCCGCCTTGGTCACATTGGTGTCAAGCGCATGAAGAAGCTCCATGCTGATGGACTTTTAGAGTCTCTAGATTATGAATCATTTGACACATGCGAACCATGCCTCATGGGCAAAATGACCAAGACCCCGTTCTCCGGAACAATGGAGCGAGCAACCAACTTGTTGGAAATCATACATACCGATGTGTGCGGTCCAATGAGCGTTGAGGCTCACGGAGGATATCGTTATGTTCTCACTCTCACTGATGAATTGAGTAGATATGGGTATGTCTACTTGATGAAACACAAGTCTGAGACCTTTGAAAAGTTCAAGGAATTTCAGAATGAAGTAGAGAATCAACGTGACCGAAAGATAAAGTTCTTACGATCGGATCGTGGAGGAGAATATTTAAGTCACGAATTTGGTACACACTTAAGAAAATGTGGAATCATTTCACAGCTCACGCCGCCTGGAACACCTCAGTGTAAGGTGTGTCTGAACATCGTAATCGCACTCTATTGGATATGGTGCGATCTATGATGTCTCTTACCGATTTACCGCTATCATTTTGGGGATACGCTCTAGAGATAGCTACATTCACTTTAAATAGGGCACCGTCTAAATCCGTTGAGACGACACCGTATGAATTATGGTTTGGGAAGAAACCTAAGCTGTCGTTTCTAAAAGTTTGGGGATGCGATGCTTATGTCAAGAAACTTCAACCTGAAAAGCTCGAACCCAAGTCGGAAAAATGCGTCTTCATAGGATACCCTAAGGAAACCATTGGGTATACCTTCTACTTAAGATCCGAGGGCAAGATCTTTGTTGCCAAGAACGGATCCTTTCTGGAAAAAGAGTTTCTCTCGAAAGAAGTCAGTGGGAGGAAAGTAGAACTCGATGAAGTACTACCTCTTGAACGGGATAGTAGTGCAGCTCAGGAAAATGTTCCTGTGATGCCTACACCAACTGAAGAGGAAAATAATGATGATGATCAAGGTACTTCGGATCAAGTTGCTAGTGAACTTCGTAGGTCCACAAGGACACGTTCCGCACCAGAGTGGTACGGCAACTCTGTCCTGGAAATCATGTTGTTGGACAACGGTGAACCTTCGAACTATGAAGAAGCAATGGCGGGCCCAGATTCCAACAAATGGCTAGAAGCCATGAAATCCGAGATAGAATCCATGTATGAAAACAAAGTATGGACTTTGACTGACTTGCCCATTGATCGGCGAGCAATAGAAAACAAATGGATCTTTAAGAAGAAGACGGACGCGGATGGTAATGTCACCATCTATAAAGCTCGACTTGTCGCTAAGGGTTATCGGCAAGTTCAAGGGATTGACTACGATGAGACTTTCTCTCCCGTAGCGAAGCTTAAGTCCGTCCGAATCATGTTAGCAATTGCCGCATACTATGATTATGAGATATGGCAGATGGACGTCAAAACGGCATTCCTTAACGGGCATCTTAAGGAAGAACTGTATATGATGCAGCCGGAGGGTTTTGTCGATCCTAAGAATGCTAACAAAGTGTGCAAGCTCTAGCGATCCATTTATGGGCTGGTGCAAGCATCTCGGAGTTGGAACATTCGCTTTGATGAGATGATCAAAGCGTTTGGGTTTATGCAGACTTATGGAGAAGTCTGCGTTTACAAGAAAGTGAGTGGGAGCTCTGTAGCATTTCTCATATTATATGTAGATGACATACTTTTGATGGGAAATGATATAGAATTCTTGGATAGCATTAAGGCCTACTTGAATAAGTGTTTTTCAATGAAGGACCTTGGAGAAGCTGCTTACATATTAGGCATCAAGATCTATAGGGATAGATCGAGACACCTCATAGGTCTTTCACAAAGCACATACCTTGATAAGATTTTGAAGAAGTTCAAAATGGATCAGTCCAAGAAAGGGTTCTTGCCTGTACTGCAAGGTGTGAGATTGAGCTCGGCTCAATGCCCGACCACGGCAAAAGATAAGGAAGAGATGAGCGTCGTCCCCTATGCCTCAGCCATAGGATCTATTATGTATGCCATGCTGTGTACTAGACCTGATGTAAACCTTGCCGTAAGTTTGATAGGAAGGTACCAAAGTAATCCCGGCAAGGAACACTGGACAACAGTCAAGAATATCCTGAAGTACCTGAAAAGGACAAAGGACATGTTTCTCGTTTATGGAGGTGACGAAGAGCTCGTCGTAAAGGGTTACGTCGACGCTAGCTTCGACACAGATCTGGATGACTCTAAGTCACAAACCGGATACGTGTATATGTTGAATGGTGGAGCAGTAAGCTGGTGCAGCTGCAAGCAGAGCGTCGTGGCGGGATCTACATGTGAAGCGGAGTACATGGCAGCCTCGGAGGTAGCACATGAAGCAATTTGGGTGAAGGAGTTCATCACCGACCTAGGAGTCATACCCAATGCGTCGGGGCCGATCAAACTCTTCTGTGACAACACTGGAGCTATTGCCCTTGCCAAGGAGCCCAGGTTTCACAAGAAGACCAGGCACATCAAGCGTCTTTTCAACTCCATCCGTGAAAATGTTCAAGATGGAGACATAGATATTTGCAAAGTACATACGGATATGAATGTCGTAGATCCATTGACTAAACCTCTCTCGCGAGCAAAACATGATCAACACCAGAACTCTATGGGTGTTCGATTCATCACAATGTAACTAGATTATTGACTCTAGTGCAAGTGGGAGACTGTTGGAAATATGCCCTAGAGGCAATAATAAAAGCATTATTATCATATTTCCTTGTTCATGATAATTGTCTTTTATTCATGCTATAATTGTATTATTCGGAAATCGTAATGCATGTGTGAATACATAGACCACAATACGTCCCCAGTAAGCCTCTAGTTGACTAGCTCATTGGTCAATAGATAGTCATGGTTTCCTGACTATGGACATTAGATGTCGTTGACAACGGGATCACATCATTAGGAGAATGATGTGATGGACAAGACCCAATCCTAAGCATAGCACAAGATCGTGTAGTTCGTTTTGCTAGAGCTTTTCCAATGTCAAGTATCTCTTCTTTAGACCATGAGATCATGTAACTCCCGGATACCGTAGAAGTGCTTTGGGTGTACCAAACGTCACAATGTAACTAGGTGACTATAAAGGTGCACTGCAGGTATCTCCGAAAGTGTCTGTTCGGTTGACACGGATCGAGACTGGGATTTGTCACTCCGGATTACGGAGAGGTATCACTGGGCCCACTCGGTAGTGCATCATCATAATGAGCTCAAAGTGACCAAGTGTCTGGTCACGGGATCATGCATTACGGTACGAGTAAAGTGACTTGCCGGTAACGAGACTGAACGAGGTATTGGGATACCGACGATCGAGTCTCGGGCAAGTAACATACCGTCTGACAAAGGGAATAGTATACGGGGTTGCTTGAATCCTCGACATCGTGGTTCATCCGATGACATCATCGAGGAGCATGTGGGAGCCAACATGGGTATCCAGATCCCGCTGTTGGTTATTGACCGGAGAGCCGTCTCGGTCATGTCTGCGTGTCTCCCGAACCCGTAGGGTCTACACACTTAAGGTTCGGTGACGCTAGGGTTATTAGGAAGACTTGTATGTGATTACCGAATGTTGTTCGGAGTCCCGGATGAGATCCCGGACGTCACGAGGAGTTTTGGAAGGGTCCGGAGGTAAAGATTTATATATGGGAAGTTGTCATGCGGACACTGGAAAGTTTCGGGGGCATATCGGTATTGTACCGGGGCCACCGGAAGGGTCCTGGGGTCCACCGGGAGGGGCCAACCCTCTTGGTGGGCCACATGGGCCGCGTGGGGCAGGGAACCAGCCCCTGGAGGGCTGGGCGCGCCCCCCCCTTGGGCCCATGCGCCTAGGGTTGGGGGGGAACCCTAAGGGGGGCGCACCCCCTTTGCTTGGGGGGCAAGCCCCCTCCCTGGCCGCCGCCCCCCCTCTAGATCTCATCTAGAGGGGGCCGGCCCCCTTCCCCCTTCCCTATAAATAGAGGGGCGAGGGGAGGGCTGAACACCTGATCCAAGGCGTAGCCCCTCCCCTCCCCAACACCTCTCCTCCTCCGTTGTGCGCTTGGCGAAGCCCTGTCGGAGTACTGCCTCTCCACCATCATCACGCTGTTGTGCTGCTGCTGGAGCCTTCTTCCTCAACCTCTCCTTTCCCCTTGCTGGATCAAGAAGGAGGAGACGTCGTCCGTACCATACGTGTGTTGAACGCGGAGGTGCTGTCCGTTCAGCACTTGGTCATTGGTGATCTGAATCACGGCGAGTACGACTCCATCATCACCGTTCCCTCGAACGCTTCCGCACGCAATCTACAAGTGGTATGTAGATGCAATCTCTCTCCCATGACTCGTTGCTTAGATGAACTCATAGATGGATCTTGGTGAAACCGTAGGAAAATTTTTAATTTTCTGCAACGTTCCCCAACAACCGTAAGGAAGTTTTACTCCTAGGAGGCAGGTGAAAAACTGCTCGATCTCCTCCTGACTTAGAGTGAAGCACGCGGGAGGGTAGTCATTTCCGGTCTTCTTGGCCTTTTTGCCTTTGCGACGACTTACTGTGTCCTGCTTCGCCTCATCATCATCATCATCATCATCATCATTAGCGTGAAGCTCCTGCCTGATGCCCATTGATTTCAAGTCTGCCCTTGATTTCGGCCTATCTTTGGTCCTCTCTGGCATGTTGAGCAGGGTACCAAGCAGACTCTCGCACACGTTCTTCGTGATATGCTTGACATCAAGGCTGTGAGGCACACGGTGGATCTTCCAGTACGGCAAGTCCCAGAAAACAGACCTCGTTTTCCATACCTTCAGCAGCGGCTCTGGCGCCTTTCGCTTCTTTCCCGGCTCTGGCGCCTTTTGCTTCTTTCCCGACAGTGGGCAGTCTTTCCAATTTTTCAACAGCTTGTCTATTTCCTCGCCGCTCCTCGTACACGGGCATTTTCGGGGTTCGGTTTCACCATCGAACAGATCCTTGCGTTTCCTCCACGGGTCATCGTCGTGAAGCAACCTTCAATGTCCCATGAACACGGTTTTCAAAGACCCAGGATCTCTATCTAGCTGGCGATACGTTGTGTCATCCATGCACCTTACGCATCCAGAAAATCCGTGGACTACCTGCCCCGCGAGATATCCGTAACCGAGATAGTCGTGCACCGTCGTGAGCAGTGCGGCTCTCATAGGGAAATATTCTTTCTCTGCGGCGTCCCACGTATTGGCTGGCGTTTTCCACAGCGTGTCAAGCTCCTCTTTCAGCAGCCCCAGAAACAGATTGATGTCGTTCCCTGGTTGTTTCGGCCCTTCAATTAGCATACTCATGTGAATGTACTTCCTCTGCATGCACAACCAGGGGGGAAGGTTGTACATCCACACAAACACGGGCCAGGTGCTATGTGTGCTTCTCTGGTTGCCAAACGGATTGACTCCATCGGTGCTCGCGCCCAGCACGATGTTCCTTGGATCGTTCCCAAATTCTGGGTCTTCGAAGTTCAACGCTTGCCACTGGCTCGCATCCTTAGGGTGACTCAGCATCTTGTCTTTTTTATCTATCTCCGGATCATTTGCGTCATCTTCTCACTTCTTCTCCTCCCTATCCGCGTGCCAACGCAGGAGCTTTGCTACCTTAGGGTCCGCGAAATACCGCTGCAGACGAGGAGTGATCGGAAAGTACCACACCATTTTTCGAGGAGCTTTCTTCCTCTTCTTGTATCGAGTGACGCCGCACACCGGACATATGGTAGACTCCGCGTGCTCGTCCTGATAAATGATGCAATTGTTCATGCACACATGGTATTTCATGTGCGGTAAATCCAGAGGACACACGATTTTCTTCGCCTCCTCCAAACTGGTCGGGCACTTGTTCCCCTTGGGAAGACGTTTGTGCCAGAATGACATGTTCTCGTCGAAGCATGTGTCAGTCATTTTGTGTTTTACCTTCATCTCCAGAGCCATGAGCGTTACTTTCAGGCGGGTATCCTCGGGCCTGCATCCTTCATACAATGGAGTAACCGCGTCTAACTCAAGTTGATCCATCTTGGCTTTCTCTCGGGCGGCAGCTCTTGCGTTATCCGTCTGCTTGAGAAGCAGCTCTTGAATATGAGGGTCCTGCACCCAGCCCATCGATGGTCCAGCGTCGTCTGCTCCGCCGGCATCATCATCTTCATGATCATGCCCGTCGTCTGCTCCGGCATCTTCCTCATCATCATGTCCTGCATCTTCTACATGATGACTGTGTACAGCATCACCGTCGTGATCATCTCCTGGGGATTCTTCGTCTTCTCGCCCGCCCGAGCCGCGGTGGTTGTCTTGCTGCCCTTCCTCATTTCTTACCCGGCCTCCATGGACGACTTCGTAGTCATCTTCATCACCTTTCCACGGATAGCCATCCATGAAACCACGCAAGAGCAGGTGGTCCCGCACCTGCCTGGAATTCGGGTCCGCAATAAGGCTCTTCAGCTTGCATCTTCGACACGGACATCTTATCTCCGTCTCGTTCTTTTGAAGCATCTCGGCCTTCGCGGACCTCAAAAACCTATTCACGATGCCTTCGATCATCGTGCGGACCATGGTCGCCTGCGGGGTAGAGCAAAACGATATTTTAGAACCAAGAAAAAATTTGGCATGACTTTCCCTAAAAATAGGACCAAAAAGAATGCTTAATGCCAAAATTCTCGCCGAAACGGAAATGAATCAACATTCCGGCAAAATATTGGCAACTATCGCATTTCAAATACCGGTACACCTCCAAACACAAACACATATGCAACACCACAAACATATGCAACACCATGAACATACATAGATCTAGCTAGGCCATAAAAAGTGCATGTGCACATTGTTGTAGGGAGAACAACATAAATATAGCTTCCCCCCTTACTTACCTATCAAAACAAGGTAATTTAACCACTTAATTTGAATGAATCTATGGTGGAAATGAGGTGAAAAAGAGGAGGCACCCGAGACAAGGAGGAGGTGGAGAGAATGAAGTGGGGAGAAAGTGAGTGTGGGTAGGAGAGGATGTCCAAAATATCTTGTTACTGCCCACTTACTAATGGCGCACCAACTCTAAATGCGCCGGCGCACCTTCTGGTGATGCGCCATTAGTACTTTTGCAAAAAAAAACATACTAATGGCGCACTGTTCCACAGTGCGCCATTACTAGTTTAAACTAGTAATGGCGCACGGTAGATCAGTACGCCATTAGTAGTTTTGCAAAAAAAGGAATAAAAAATATAATAAAAAAACAACATTAGTGGCGCACTTTCCGACAGGTGCGCCATTACTAGTTACAACTAGTAATGGCGCACTGTTTCCGGATGCGCCATTAGTATGTTTGGACAGGCGCACTAGTTCAAAAAAAATTTGATACTAATGGCGCACCTTGGGCCAGGTGCGCCATTAGTAGTTTCAACTCTAATGGCGTATCAGAAGGTGGTGCGCCATTAGTATATACTAATGGCGCACCCCTTGTCTGGTGCGCCATTAGTGTCAATCCCATCTATAGCCCTTTTTCTAGTAGTGCTAGGGACAAGCCGCTGCTCAAGGAGGGGTGAATGGCACGCCTGCTAGGTGGACTCCACCTATAGACAAGCAAGAGGGCATGAGCAGGCCTGCCGCCACCACTGATGGGCCTGAAGGGCGAGGGCTAGGCCAGTGTCGGGCCGAGGAATGAGTGTGTGTGGGTTGAGTGTGGCCTGCGTGCCTGGCTAGTTAAGGGGTGCAAGATTGAAGGTGTGGGCTATCGAATATCACTTGCTGTAACGAACCGAGAGCGAGGCTGATCCTCCTCCCTCTATCCTCACCAGCTCCCTCTGCTTCCTTTACCTCTCTCCTTCCCAAATCTGATCCAGAAGAGAGAACTGAGTAGATCAGACCTGTTACAGCCGGCATGTCATCTTGAGATTTTACGAAGTCATTGTAGGTGTCTTGTAGTCGACGGGAACGTCTTCTCCTGCTGAACGTGTTTCGTCGGAAATCCAGAAATAAATTCAGGATAAATGCGAGCAACATGATTTGAATCCTGGTGGGCTGGAATATCACTGTCGTCCTAACCATCCAACCACAAGTTGGTCCACCTTTACATATTTTATCTAGACCGGTGCTAGGCTCGGATCAGCCGGCTGAAATTTTGGGTCCACCCAAAACCCTCTTCCTCGCCCGTGCCCTTTCTCGTCAGAAGCGGTTGCCCACATTCATGCTGCTCTAGAGCAGCAGCTTGACATTGACGCTGGCCCAAAGCGAATGTGACCTCTTAGGGGCGCCAGCATTGAAGCGGCTCACCGGCTGAGAGCGTAGCCTGCGTCGCGTCCCTGGTGTCCAATTAGGTAGCGTTTTTCACTCTATGTCCCGTCCGAGCACTCTGCTCAAACTTATGGCAATGGGGTTCATAGTGAATTTTAAGGAATCAATGAATGTTATTGGGGGGGGGGGGGGGTGGCACATAGGGGTTTATAGAAAATATAAGCTTGCTGAGGGAGAGAGGAGAAGGAAGAAGAGAAAGCACATGTGTCCACGAGGCATTTTTGTGTGCAATCAACTATTAGGGGGCATGCACCTTCCATATCAACTCAGTTGAAATGGGCAATTTTGCTAAGTTTTACCTAGGGGATCTATTGCGAGACAGAGCCTAGCCCCTAGCCGCGAGAGGGACATAAGCAACATTTTTTCATTTGTGTTCCCACCGGTTTCTCTCCTATTTCATGGCCACTTTGGCACGGGAAGGGGAAAACCATGTATTAATGTTGGATAGTGGTCTAAATTTTTACTCTTAGTTTCTAATCTGTTGGGGGTAGGCGTCTCATATGTCTTGAGGTTGTTCGTACAAGGATAGTTTGCTGCGAGTTTTTCATTGGAGCCACGATGAAAAGTAAAAAAAAATGTAAAAATATGTTGTTACTGTCAACGAGTTCAAACAGATTTGATGCAATTTTTTGTTGTATTGATATCTCTTTTATGTGTGCATGGTTCAATTTTTCGACCTAATGTAATTTATTTATTAAATTATTAAGACTGCCTAAAGAATACCGTGTGTGTCATTATTTCATGAAACTACACAAGCGAGTAGAATTCGACCATATTTGATACCCAAAATATAATGGGAAACGTTACCTTCCAACCGGCGGATGAGTCGTTCGTATCCACCATCTCCGTGGCAGTTTAATTTAATTTTAATCATACGGCTAAAAAACACTAACGACTAAGAGCCATTCGTCTCTTTTTTCTTCTTTGTTCGTCTTTGCAACATGCTTTTTGTTGCAAAAATAATCTACGATATGACATATGTTGCAAAAACAATCTACAGACATTCCCACAACGTGATTTGTTGCAAAAAAATTCTGCAATATGATATTTCTGGCAAACAAAACTCCACAAATGTTTCCGCAACATGATCTCAATTGCAGAAAATATTCTGTAACATAAACTCTGTTGCAGAAAAATTCTACAAACATTTTCGCAACATGATCTTTGTTGCAAAAGCTATGCCAGATTGGGGGGCTAGCGACCCGGCCGATCTTTTAGAAAGATCCGCCGGCGGACGCGTAGCAGTCCCCATAATATAATTTGACATGTTCTGTATTTTTGCTAGCCCCTTGGGCTTCGCGTCGCCTGGCCGGGCTGCTGCTAGCTGGGCCTCACGCCGTGTGCTGTCTGGGCTTGTTGTAGCGGGCCGAGAGTTGCGTCGGCCTTCCGCGTCCGAGGTTCAAAGGCTCGAGAAGGTTCGCGCTGGTTCGCTCGCTCCTCCGCTTCCATCTCCGGCACCACCACCGATCCATAACGCGACCTCACGAACCTTCCAGACCCCGCTCCCGGAAATCTCAAAAGCCGACCGCGCCACGCTCTGATCCGTCGCAGCCTCCGGGAGGACCATCGACTCTGCAGATCGACCGAGCCATAGCCATAGCCATGGACGTCCTGAAGCGCGAGCTGCAGCGCAAGCGCCAGCAGCTGGACGCCGACTTCGGCGGCCGCAAGGTGCTCCGCCGCGCCGAAATCGAGGCGCGTGAGATCCAGCGCCTCCGCGTCGCCGAGCAGGAGCGCCTCCTACAGAAGCGGCAGAAGGAGGAGCAGCTCCGGTCCAACCCCGCCGCCGCCTCCTCCTCCTCCTCCTCGATGCCCGCGTTGCCTCCAGCCGCCGCCTCCGACGTGGCGAAGGCCGACGACCGAGCGGACGGTTCGTCGTCGCTCCCGAGGGAGGAGGTGGTCCGGCGCATAGTTGCCATGTTTCCGGTACGGTGGGAACAAGGAACGGGAACGGGGGACGAGAGTCGGGGGCTGGAAAAAATAGGATACAGTGAGGATATACATCTCTAGAACGATTTTTCTAAAATGGAAACGTGATCCAATCAATTCCGGTACGATGAATCCGGTACGGTACCATGGAACGAGGAACGTGAATCTTTACACATGCAGGGAGCAACTGGCTGGGAGGGACCGAGGGAGTACTTATACAGGGAATTGGCTGGGCTGGGAGCAACTGGCTGCATCATCGATTCATGAAGACTAAAATACATCATCTCCTTCCCAATGGAAAATTTATTAGCAGCCCTGGAGTAATTGGAGAGCAGAACGAGGAGTTATTTAGGGGAGTGGAAAAGAACGGGGAGAGAGTAAAACGAGGAGTTCGTGATTGACATGGCTGATCTTTTGCTTACTCGGTCGATTCAAGAACCAAGACTGTCGAGTCGCCGAACCTGAATCGACAATCCGGCTGCGGAAACGCCGAATCCGCATCGAATCTTACCGAATCGATCTTCGTTCCCGAATCTGATTCTGGGTCGGTGAATCCGGATCGAGGGACGGCCCACCGTTCCCCGTTTCCGGCTACTATGGTCCGGCGCCTGCGTCTGCTGCGCCAGCCGGCCACCCTCTTCGGCGAGGACGACGCCGCGCGCCTCCGCCGCCTCCACGACGCGCTCGAGGACCCCGCCGCGGTCGCGGGCGTGGACGCCACCGAGATCGGGGAGGGGCAGACCAACGACTTCCTCCGCGACATCCAGGCCCCGCGCGCCAAGGCCGCGGCCGTGGCGTCCAAGCCCAAGCCCGGCGCGGCCGAGAGGAGCGGCGGCGAGAAAGATAAGGACGAGGTTCCTTTCGACGAGCTCTGCGACGAGGACAAGATCGTGGCCTTCTTCAAGCGGCTGCTGGGCGAGTGGAGCCAGGAACTAGACGAGATGCCCGACGTGGAGCGGCGCACGGCCAGGGGCAAGGCGGCAGTGGCCACCTGCAAGCAGTGCGCGCGCTATCTGGAGCCGCTGTTCAAGCTGTGCAGGAAGAAGGACCTCCCCGGCGACGTCCGGCGCGCGCTGCTGGACGTGGTGAGGTGCTGCGCGCGGCGGGACTACCTGGCGGCGACGGACAGCTACATCAAGCTGGCGATCGGCAACTCGCCGTGGCCGATCGGGGTGACCATGGTGGGCATCCACGAGCGGTCGGCCCGGGAGAAGATCCACGCCAACGGCGTCGCCCACGTGATGAACGACGAGACGACCAGGAAGTACCTGCAGTCCGTGAAGCGGCTCATGACCTTCTGCCAGCGGAGGTACCCCACGGACCCGTCCAGGTCCGTCGAGTTCAACAGCCTCGCCAATGGCAGCGACCTGCAGTCCCTCCTCGCCGAGAAGGGCGGCGAGAAGCACCCGGAGGAGACGCTCCGGCTGGTGGCTGCCTCTTGACAGACGACGAATCACCATCGCCAATCTCTGCATTGTTCTCTTGCGCTCTTGTTGGCTGATAAAGATCTGGCGGTGATGATCAAGACCTAAAGCCATCCTGATGACCGTTTGTATATTCATTATTTTGTTGTAGACGCGATAAAAAGTTGGGAGTGCGATGATGATTACTTTACTTGGTGTGCTCCTGAACGCAGCAGCACTCTGTTCCTTGTTCAGAAAACCACATGGACTGTCCCTCAAAGAAACAAAATCACAGGTACTGTGAAACTCGTCCGAGAATTCATTTTAAGATGTGAAACTGAGTAAATTTGAGCAAGTTCTAACTGCATGTAGATTTTCGTCGAGAATAGTCATGTGGCAATCTGTGCAAAGAAAGGCAAAAACGAGTGCTCTTAAAAGTTCTTTTTTTCTTTTTGGTCAGTACCATCACACATCTTTACTTCGCTAAAATTTGAAACAAATGTGCTAATTGTAAAAAGAAGTTGCTTCCTTACCTATTTTTTTTTTTCTGATTTACGATCTATAGGGGGCTCACACTTGAATTTCAGTATCTTGGTAAGCTGCTTTTGAAAAACACGGGGAAAATGCTTATATGAAGGGTGAGCTTTGGGTCACTATATTCACAGATGCTTCGACGCTTCCACCTTTTTTTAACACAAGGAAGGTGCCATTGAGCGCTAAATTTTCATTCGTCTCAAAAGCAAAGTACAACATGCATTACAAATCCCTCCACGTCAAAGTTATAAAGAGAAAATGTAGAAGGGCAGGAAGAATTGCCTTGAGAAGAACGGGTGAACATAGGTTCTATTCTTGAATTAAGAACCCGATGAGCATAATTGTGTAAGAAATTGCTGACTGGAGGGCGACATCTCCAACTTATACTTTGGTCTTGTTGATGTTTCCTGACGCAACCATCTTCACAAGAGAGAGATTAACTATGAAGAAAGTAACATGCAAAAGAGGGATCTCCATGCACATGCTTTGTATAGTACATGACAATGGGCCTCATTATCATTAACTCTATAGTGATACTAGATGCGCTGGGTGTCTTCATTACCTGATTCCCATGTGGTTCTCGACATAGTGCACAACACGTGTATTTATACATCAAAATTGTAACAGTCCGTCCAACAATTCAAGCTTGTTGCCTGATACTTTTTTTCTTCAGATTTCGTACGCTCTGAGAGTAAGTAGGAAAGGGGAAGAAAGAGCACAATAGCACTAGGAATGGAAACATGGAGGAAAGCTTAACTTTTTTGTTTTCACTTCTCATGTTGGAGGTGCAAATATTTAGTTTTGTGTTTTCCTTATGCCTTCCATTTATATGGTTGTTGAGCACTCCTTCCTCTCCTCCTTTGCTTGAGCAAAAGATTAATGTACAGTAAATATGTGTGCACATACTTAGACAATCCAAGATCTTGAAGGCTAGTCAAGAAGAGGAAGAAAAGAGAGCTTGAGAGCAGTGGAAATGAGAACATGGAGGAAGGTCTAAATTGCTTTGCTTTCACCTCTAGTGTTGGAGGTGAGAATTTTGTTTGGTATTTCCCGATGCCTCCTATTCCTATTGTTCTCAAGCACTCCTTCCTTTTCTTTTTGGCTTGCTTGGTTGCTTGAGTGTAAAAACAAAATTTAGGTGCACATATTCGATGTGATATCCCAAAAGAAAGCTAGGAAGAGCAAGAAGGGAGGGCATAAGAGCAATGGGAATAAGAACATAAAGGGCCTAACTTGCTGGTTCTCCACTTCTTGTGTTGTAGTCGATATTTATTTGGATATTTCTCTATGCCTCCCATTCCTATCCTTCTTATGGGTTGCTTTAGCAGAAAAACAGAAACATATATGTGCATATATTCAGGTGATATGAGTTGTCCACTGTGAGATGGGAAGAGGAAGAAATAGGGCCTGAGAGCGGTGAGCATAAGAATACTATGGAAGGCTAAAGACCTCAGTACGGTGCGCACATTTGGTCACCTGGATCTGTTCAAATAGTTTAGAATGTATGTGTCTCCCTCGTATTCGGGAGAAAATGCTTTAGGATCAAAGTATGGCCTCCAATTGTCAACAAGGGCCAACACATGCTTTCTCTATGTATTGAGCCGATTTGCCCCCCTACACACCAAGAATTTGATATTGACATATCTTAAAACTTACAGCGAATGGCAACCATTTGACATCCCCAGTGCTGGAACATCATGGCTCCCACCCTCCCACCCTCCCAAGGCGACTCCCATGGCGATGGCGACTCCCTACCCTAGTCACCCTCCCCGGCGGCAACAATGGACGGCCTCCTCCATTGGGATTTCTCCCCCGGCCTCAAGGTCGAGGGCCAGGTGCATGCTCGCTTTGGATCTACGGTTCACTTCGTCCCCAACCCCCACTCCAAGGAGTTCTTCCTTGAAGTTTCTTTCTCCTCGACCTATTTTCCTCTCTCAGTGGAATCTGTGGGATTGGCTCTTCAGTCCTGCATTGGTGGCATCAGTGATGGTTTCAATGTACTCCGTCTGGGGGATCGTCGTTTCCTGTTTTCGGTGGCATCTAATCAAGTTGGGCATTTTATTTATGGCCTCCATGACCGCATTTGGCCGGACTTCATATGCCATTTCCATCTACATCGAGGTGCTCGGTCTCATGTTCAATCATGTGGATGGAATGCCGATTCTGAGCTAAATGATCTAGCCTCTTCACCTGGCCCGGCTATCAAGTCTAAATGGCTAGCGTCAAAATCTGTGGCAATTTCTGATCCGGTCTCTCTGGCGGTGTTTGATAAGTTTGGACTCACCGTCACGCCGACGGCGAGACATTCCGGCGACGGTGACTCAACGGATCTCACTATTGGCAGGTTATCTTTTCCGATTTCTCGGGATTCCGATCAATGTTTTCGCCTCGGATCTGTTACCTTGCCTATCCGGCCGATTTCCTTGGCTCAGTTACCATCCTTTCAGGGCAATCGTTTTACGCGGGATTTATGGGATGCCATTCCAACTGATAAGCTATTTCATATCTTAGATGGTTGGCAGGCTGGCTACGACAACGATGATGTACGTATAATGGTTGATATTCGTTCTGTGCCAACTAAGGCGTATATTTTTAATCGGCTACAACATTGCCCAAAGTGCGATCGTTTTGGTCACTTGGAATCGTTGTGCACGGGGATTTTTTGCCAGCGCTGCGGGGACACTACTGGAAAATGTCCTTGCTTAGCACCAAGGATTGATAGTGTGGTGCAAGATACCCCACGTCATGTGCCATGCACTCTGGGCCGGTCTAACAAGTTCAATTGCTCTGCTTGCCTGGCCTTGGGCCACCGTTCAGTGAACTGTCCTGGGCTTGCTAGATGTCCGTTTTGTATGCATATAGGCCACAGGGCCCGCAAGCCTGCTATGTGTTCTAAACTACCCAAACTTTGCTGGGCACCGACCATACCCCACGAGTCCGTATCTAATGGGATCTCACCCAACAGTGATTCTGGATTTTCTATGGTAGGTAATCATATGGTGGTTCATGCTACACGCAGAAAACGGGACCTGAAGGCACACCTTGTTTGGATATGGAAGCAAAAGATCCCGCTCCCTTCGGACGTGGCACCTCCGCATTGCTTGACGATACGCCTCCCTTATGCAGGTGTAGTCACGTCCGCCTGCCAAAACCCCCAATCGGGTGTTGAGTCGTCCACCTCGAGTTTGACAACCCTGCAGCCCTTGCCCCCGCACAAAACCACCGTTTGCTCCTCCTCGCCGGCCGCCCCCATTCCAATCTGCAGTTCCTCCCGAGCAGCGACCATGGCGAACTTTGCGGTGCGCCCCTTTGCCTTTGCTCCTGATGGATCGACGTTTGACCGTGGTCCTGCTCATCGCATCCAGCGCCAGGTTATGGTGGTCGATGATCCTCCGCGCAACCATGATAGGTATGCCATCGTCACCATTGACCCCCCAGTTCCTGATCATCTGAAGGAGTATTGGCTTGCTGAGGTCTGTCGCATCATCACTGTCGATCTTGAGTATGAACTGCTAGATGATTTTATTTATCCTCTGGGCATTGGATGCGTAGTTTTCTCCGACATGGAAAGCAGGGATAATGCGATTAGAGAGGGTCCCCATGCTCTGACTGATGATTCTCATTTCTCTCTGATTCCGCATGACGAAGGCCCAAACATGCGCATGCCTGCTTTTGAGTATGAAATTTGGATTATGATGCTTGCCTTTCCGATGGATTATCAGACTGACCATTATATCCACAAGGCAGTTTCCAACTTTGGGAAGCTTCTGGTGTGGCCCCGCCCGAATCAAAACAAGGCTAGAGTTCTTGTCAAATGTCATATTAAGGATGTCGCTGAGGTTCCGCACAGCCTGCTCGTCACCAGGGTAGGATTACTGCCTGGATTAGGTCGTTCATGGTCCGTACCTGTGTATGTTCTTAATGGTCGCAACACTATTCCTGGACTGATGGGCACTGAGGACCCACCACCGCTTCTGAATGCTTCGCCTCACCCTTATCAGCTACCATTCTACACTCTCATGCAGCAAGCTCACTTGGATGATCTGGCTGCCCAGCAGGCTCAGAACGAGGAGGCTTGGAATGCCCCTGCCCCTGCACAAGAGCAAATTCAGGAAAATGGTTGGAGGGCTTGGCATGTGGTGCCCCCACCATACACTGGCTTCAGCTTCAGGTCTTTATTTGAGTATGATGGCCCATCTCTGATGGATGGAGTGGATCCTGAGAAAAATGTGCATGACAATCTATCTAATGTTTGGGCATCTGAAGATGAAGTTTCTGCAGTGGAGAGCCTGGCGGATGGTTTTATAAATGGAAATTTGGCTGCAAGGGAGGCTTTTGCTCGTGCTGGGGGTGACTCTGTTCATGTCACCATTATGCTGGATCATGAGCTGCTGCTGTGGATGGGCTCGATGCTTAAACGTATCTACACGCGAGGCATCACCAATGGACAAGCTGGGTCTGTTATACTTCCTCTTAACCCTTTCCATCTGATTCAAAAACACTTGGAGGCAGCCTGTGCTCTTTGGTTGCAGAATCTGAAGCCTGAACCTGACCATATAGCCATCATTTTCAGTGCTCGCTCTCCGTTGGGTGTTTGCATTGGACCGCTACAATTGTCCGCTTCTTCTGGTGTCATAACAAAGGCGACCCAGATTTCTGATGATACCTTGTGTCTGTCACAGGAGATCCCAATTCCTAATGTGCCATCTCACACTACTATCCAGGTTGATCTGAATGACCAACCTACTGGCATTGCTTTGCAAATATTGGCGTCCTCCTCTTCGTTTAATTCTGCTGTAGGTCACAATACCAAGGTTCCTCTCGACACTACTGCTGTCCGGAGGAGTTCAAGATCCAACAAATATGATGGCTTCAAGATTTGTAATGCTTCTGAGGTGAAACCCAGCCGCTCGAGGGTGAAGGCCAGGATCGTCCCCATCGTCTCTGCTGTCTCCACGGCTGCTGCTCCAACTGCGTCGTGCCCTCCACCAACAACCATTCTGGAGCTCCAGCAGGTGGGCAATCGTTGCGGCATTGCGCCTGAAGACATCTCTGATGACAAGCTGCTGGCTACCCAACAGATTGCCTCTAATGAGGCGGCCTGATTTTATTTCTATTAATGAATAAATCGTGGAACATCCTATCGTGGAACATCAGAGGGATTAACTCTGATAGCAAACTTTTGGCTCTTAGGAATGCTATCAACTCTAGTGGTTGTTCTGTTATATGCATTCAGGAAACCAAGCGGGAACATTTTGATTTAGCGTTTATTAAATCTTTCTGCCCCAAGCGGTTTGATAAATTTGTTTTCGCGCCATCGATTGGGGCCTCGGGTGGAATTATCACTATCTGGAACAGTTCTGTTTTCGTGGGCACACCTTGGCACGTGGAATCTTTTGCGATGGGCGTTTCTTTTGTGGATAATCAGTCAAATGAGTCTTGGAATTTGGTCAATGTTTACGGCCCATGTACGGGTCAGAGACGGGTTGATTTCACCTCCTGGCTATTTGACCTCACAATACCAGATGGTGAAAATTGGTTAATTTTGGGAGACTTCAATTATATACGATCCACTGAAAACAGAAATAAGCCAGGGGGAGATGCATCTGATATGCTGTTGTTCAATGAGCTTATACGTGCACAATCCTTAATGGAAATCCCAGTTAAGGGTAGAGCCTTCATGTGGAGTAATATGCAGGACGACCCACTCCTAGAATAGCTTGATTGGTTCTTCTCATCATCTAATTGGATCACATCTTTCCCTAATACGATGGTGCTACCTCTGGGAAAACCAGTCTCTGACCATATTCCGTGCGTGATTTCAATCGAATCCAAAATCCCGAAGTCAAACATTTTTCGGTTTGAAAACTTCTGGATCAATCACCCTGGTTTCTCTTATGTGGTGGCCAATTCTTGGAGTAAACCATGCCACGCCTCCAATTCTGCTGCTATCGTTTGTAAGAAGCTCAAAACGCTGCGCTACGACCTCAAGCGTTGGAGTAGAGGTATCTCCAAGCTGAAGATCATGATTCAAAATAGCAACAATGCTCTAGCTGATCTCGATGCTTTAGAAGACAAGAGAGTCCTGTTTGTCCAGGAAGCTAACTTCAGATATATCCTGAAAAGACACCTCAACTGTCTCCTTAAGTATCAGAATAAATATTGGAGGAAAAGATGCACCATTAGATATTTCAGATTTGCTAACGAGAACACTAAGCTGTTCCAATCTCTTGCTACTGAACGCTTTAGGCATAACTCAATTGACAGCTTGCAAGATAGAGATGTTGAGGTCACTGATCATGCTGGCAAGGAAGGGGTGTTGTTCAACACTTTCAAGGAACGTTTGGGGGCCTCTAAACCCACTAACATGCGTTTTGATCTTAACCGCATCATCAAAAAGGTGGATGGCCTGGATGTGCTCTCAGCACCTTTCTCTAATAGTGAGATCGATGATGTGATCAAAGAGATGCCTACTGACAGGGCTCCAGGTCCCGATGGTTTTAATGGCTGCTTCCTCAAAACTTGCTGGCACATTATAAAGGAAGATATCTACAAAATGTGTCATGATTTTCACGAAGGCAACCTTGATATATCCAGCATCAGTGAGGGTTATATCACTCTCATTCCAAAGATTCCCTCTCCGCTTACGGCTAATGATTTCAGGCCAATAACATTACTAAACTGTTGCCTGGAAATTATCACGAAAATCCTAGCCAACCGTCTGCAAAAAGTCATCCTGAAAATCATCCATAGGAACCAGTATGGGTTCCTCAAGGGCCGTACCATCCAAGACTGCTTGGCGTGGTCGTTCGAATACATCCACCAATGTCAAACTTCTGCGAGAGAGATTGTGTTACTGAAGCTTGATTTTGCCAAAGCTTTTGATACAACCGAACATGAACCGATGCTGCAGATCATGAAACACATGGGCTTTGATGACAGGTGGCTCGGCTGGATGAGGTCCATTTTTGCTTCCGGGGTTTCTTCGGTTCTTCTGAATGGAGTGCTTGGAAGAAAATTTCTGTGCAAATGTGGTGTGAGACAGGGCGACCCGTTGTCACCACTCATCTTTGTTTTGGCGGCTGACCTACTTCAAGCGGCTATCAATGATGCGTACACCCAAGGTTTAATTGAGCTACCCTTTCCATCCAACCGGAGAGGGGATTACCCAGTGATCCAATACGTCGACGACACGATCCTGGTCATGCCTGCTTGCCCGGACCAAGCTGCCCGTATGAAGTCCATTCTGGTTGATTATGTTGAGTCAGTTGGCCTGAAAATAAATTTTCACAAATCAACATTGATTCCAATCAACCTTGATCTTCAACAAGCCTCTGTTTTGGCTTCTATTTTTGGATGCAACGTGGGGTCACTCCCTTTTACCTACCTCGGGCTTCCCATGGGAACCACCAAGCCAACGTTGCTTGAGCTAATGCCTTTGGTGTGTGGGGTTGAGAGGAAGCTGTCCACGGCCCTGTCCCTGCTCTCAGCTGGCGCCAAACTCACATTGGTCAACTCCACCATCACTTCCATGATGATATATGCTATGTGCACAATAAAACTACATCCAAAGGTGGTTGAGCACATCGACAAGTTGCGTAGATACTGTTTGTGGGCCAAAAACACCAAGGCAGGTGTGAAAAATAATTCTTTGGCCGCATGGGATCTGGTTTGCAGGCCAAAACACAAGGGTGGGCTGGGGGTGATCGACATCAAAACCCAAAACGTGGCGCTGCTCCTAAAACATCTCTACAAATTCTACAACCGCCTTGATGTACCGTGGGTGACATTGATCTGGGACACATATTATGTGAACATGGTACCTCATGCTGCTGACCCAATCGGATCCTTCTGGTGGCGCGATATCATGCAACTCAGCCACATTTTTCGAGGGATCTCAAAAGCTACTATAGGTGATGGGACCTCTGTGCTATTCTGGAAGGACGTATGGCTTGCACACGACCAGGAATCCCCGCTCTCCGAGATCTACCCTAGAGCTTTCTCATTTGCCACAAATGAGGATGAATCCGTCTGCAGTGCTTTGCAAGCAACAAACCCTGCCACGCTCTTTCATCTGCCACTCCCCGCGCAAGCGAGAGAGGAAGTAAGGGAGATTCAGAGAGGCTCCTCGCATGTTATTCCTGTGAGGGGTGAAGCAGATGTTTGGGTTAGTACCATCAATGCAAAATTCTCGGCCAAAAGTTACTACAACCACTGCTTTAGGGAGATGATCGCCGATGAGGCATTCACATGGCTCTGGAGATCCAAGAGCCCCATCAAATTCAAAATGTTTGGCTAGTTGCTGCTGGTTGACCGCCTAAACACAAGAAACATGTTGAAGCGGAGGCACTATGTTGTGGCAAACAACAATTATGCATGTATGCTCTGCCAGAATCCTCCCGAGGAAACAGTTGAGCACCTGTTTTTCACCTGCCCCTTTAGCCAACGTTGTTGGGACAAGGTTGGTCTGACATGGCCACGTGATGGCAACAGAATTTCCATCTTACATGAAGGTAAAAATCGTTGAAGGCACCCTTGTTCATGGATATTTTTTTGATGGCCGCTTGGAGCATATGGAAGAAGAGGAACAATGAGTTCTTCAGGGGAGTGCCGCACTCTTTCGCTGCATGGCTTGATAGATTCAAACATCTGCTGGGCCTCCTTGCTCATAATTGTAAAGAAGAGCTTCGTCCCTTCTTAAGCACTTTCACACATAACTTGTAGGAGGCGCAAGTTGTTTACCTTTTTCATTGTACATGTAGGGTGCTGGGGGGCCCTGCTAAACCCCCATGTAAACATGTAACACCATCTGTGAGTAATACAAAGTCAGTGGGAGCGCCTCTCCCACTGTCGTTCATCGTCAAAAAAAAAACTTACAGCGATAGAATTTTATGTTCAAGTTTCAAGATTAAAATTCTTAGTTTTTGAAATTTCAAACATTGTGGTGTGGCTGCTAGTGTGAACTCGTCTTGAAAATACTCCTATGTTGGTTCTTGTGGTAAAAAATTATTCACTTCTCACTGATCGCCCAAAACCTGCTATCACAAGGCTGAACCTAACATCAGAGGTGCCACCTTAGTGATGTTTGAATTGTGTTTATGTTCTACCTGTCACATTTTTTTCTCCCATGAACACATACTCCTACTTTCTTAAAACAATACTCAACCTTTTGAATTTTTTCTAGGTAGCAACCTTCTGAAATTAATTATACTAAGGCCAACTCTAGCCGATCCCCTATCCAACGTTAGAAGAGTAAAAATTCGGTTTTACTTCTGTAACCGGCACCTAGCCAATCCACTAAACCAAATGAAGGGGGATAATTTATACTCCGCCTCCTACCAGGCACCTATATTTACTCCGACGCTACCGCTTGGAGGAAAAAATCCCCTCACCCCCGCTGCCTCACCGACCCCATTCCACGCCGCCTCTACGACGGCGCCATCCATCCCGCCCCCGCCGGTCACAACCCGTCACCGCAGACGCTCTGTAGGCCCCATCGGGATTTGGGCCTCTATCGCCATCGCCGACGCGAAAATCGGCATATCTATGGCTGCAGCCGCTGCCGCTGGGTTTGACGCATCCGACTGCCGGCAACTGTGACTTTGTCATGGATTGGCCGGCTACCGAACCACACAGCCCCGACAATAAGTCTGTGCCGCATGCAGGTATGGCCACCTTCTCTAGCGGCTCGGATCTCAGTTGTTGCCGACTCGCCGGTAAAGTCATGCTCAACTGTTGGCCGGTCTCGGCACTGGCCCAACTGCTAGTCGGCTCCCCGTTGCCAGTAATAAAGTGTGACGACTACCCGCGGCAGGTGATCCGTCGAGTTTCTACCATGCCAGAACATCCCGGATGGGAGTTCCTCAAGTGCAAAAAAGATGGAATGAGTGCTTGTTTTGATTCAGTTGTTTACCGGAATCGGTGCAATTTGTAGCTCATTGTTTGCTTAAATTCGTGTGTAGGATGGACGCAAGGTTTGGTGTTGGGAAGAAGATTACATCAATCTATTGATCACGAGAAATTTGTTAGATGTTCGTGCACTCGCTCCTTGCTAGAGTAGAGTAGATGCGATGCAATGTCGAATTCGTCGGAACCGAAGAAAAAAGGAGTGTGCAAGCTCGAAAAGCCAATTGAGAGAATCAACAATGAAGACAGAGAGAAAAATTTAATCCCACTAGTGGGAGCAGTTATGGAAGTAGGACATCTATTAAAGTGCCTAATTGTGATTCTTGTTTTCTTTGGCCTCGTTCTCGTAGCGAAGAATTGGTTAATTGTGTACTCCGATGTATCAAAATGTCTCAATGAAATAAAGAAGGAATGAAATTTGTTTCGGTGGCCGAAAATAATATGCAATCACAAAAAAAAAATCTCCGTTATATTTAGGGGATCAGCTAGGTTCGACCAAAACTTAGTGGAGTAAAAATACCCCACTAAGTTTACTCCAGCATTTTACTGCTCTACTTATAGGGGATCGGTTAGAGTTGGCCTAAGATCCACATTTTTCGTATTCCTCCCATATTTTTCATCATATATAAAATTCGTTCATTATGCATAGATCTCTAACAAGTACTAAACAGTAGTCTACATTTAATCTTTAATGCGCCATATGTGCACCAAATCCGCCTTCACTTCTTCTCATCCTACCGTGTGAACCTTATATATAAGTGTGCAAATGGGTGGTAGAGAAAGTAGTGCAAGGAGCGATAGGAAAGCATACTGACCAAGATGGAATGAGCTAAAATAATGATGTTCATATATACTCTTTGTTAAGTCTTGAGCTTTCATTGCCATTTGGATTAGAGTAATGGGACTACTAAGGAGACCCAATATGTCGTTTATAAAGGTGCCCATATATAAGAATATGAGCTTGGGAGGCATCTGGAATGAAAAATAGAAAGAGGGGAGGAACAAACGGGCAAGTGCAGGGCAACTAGTAGCAGGGCTGTCCCATGAGTCATCCAAGATGATCAAGTATCGAACAATGGCCTCATTCGTTTGGGCTTTTGAAGCAGCTTTCTGTAGAAAAAAACACGAAGGCGAGAACTTTACGGGTCTCGGAGATCCCAGCCGGGCCTGTGCGGCCACGGGCCTGGTATGTTTCTGCTATTGCGTCCGGTCAGCTACCGTTTTCGACGGTGGAGGTGGGGTCCTCCCGCATGCCAACGGTGCTGCTGCTCTAGTCCCGGTTCCTCTTCTTCATTGTGCAGGCCTTGCTTCAAGGTGACGTGGTGAGACAGCGTGGGAAGCTTCGTGACCGGGTTGGCGCAGGATGGGGGTTGGCGCAGCGTGGGAATGCATTAAGAGTTTCAGACTGAATCAAAAGCTGCAGAACTCACACAAGTTCGCGTTAGAAAGCAAAGGAATCAATCAAGATGTTATTGTCATTCGCCTGCTGCAATTCTCACGTGAAGACAGACACATGAATGGCTTAGTTATTTGGAAAAAAATGAACCAGAATTGTTAAAAGCTGAAAGAAGAAAATGGTCCTGACAGAAGCATTCAGATTGAAGCAAAAGCTGAAGAACTCGCAGAAGTTGACATTAGAAAGCAGAGGAATCGATCAAGAAGTTATTGTGATTGGCCTGCTGCATGAACACCTTGATGATTTGCAAAATTTGAACTAGAATTGTCAAAAATGGAAGGCCAATGCATTTCATCACAAATCAAACAAAGCCTGGAATCAATCACTCTGATTTTCCCCCATTGTTGATGTTCCTCTTGTTGGAAGTCGAGAAAGAGCGCGAGCAGGTATCGCGGAATCTACATTGCATTCAGGCTGAATAAAAAGCCGCAGAACTCACACAAGTTCGCATTTGAAAGTAGAGGGATCTATCAAGATGTTATTGTCATTTGCCTGCTGCAATTCTCATGTGAAGATAGCCACATGAATGGCTTTGTTATTTGGAAAAAATGAACCAGAATTGGTAAAGCCGAATGTAGATAAAAAATAGTCCTGACAGAGGTGTCTGCAATCGTCGAATCTACGTCGCATTTAGACTGATGAAGCAAAAACTGAAGAACTCGCAGAAGTTCACATCAGAATGCAGAGGAATGAATGAATCAAGATGCCATTGTCATTCGCGTGCTGCATGAACATCTTGATGATTTGCATTCAGACTGAAGAAAAAGCTTAAGAACTCGTAGAAGTTCACGTAAAAAAAGCAGAGGAATCAAAACAAAGATGCTATTGCCATTCGCGTGCTGCACGAGAACATCCTGATGATTTACAAAATTTGGAAGACTAGAATTGTCAAAAATGGAAGGCCAATGCATTTCATCACGAATCAAACAGGCCTGGAACTGGAATCAATCAGAAATGTGTGTAATCTAAAAAGAAGTCCCCTTCCTTGTTCGTCACTCTGATTTTCCCCCATTGCCATTGCCATTGGTGATGTTCTTCTTGTTGGCCTTGGCCTTGGCGGCGTAGGCAGCGCCGTGGAAGTCGAGGAAGAGCGCGAGCAGGGAGGCGTTGAAAACGGCGTTGAAGGCCCAGCCGGCCATGCCCTCGCAGCCGCCGGCGGCGAAGTGGAACCAGAGCATGACGAAGGAGGCGGCGAAGCTAAAGAGGAACTGCAGGATCTGCAGCTCGGTGACGGCGCGCTTCCAGCGCGGCGGCCAGCGGAGGCCCAGGGTGCAGCAGAGGTAGTAGGCGTACATGACGAGGTGCACGGCGGCGTTGGTGACGAGGGCGACGGGCATGAGCGACTGGCGCGTGGCGAGCCAGAGGTAGCACATGGCGATGACGAGGGCGTGGTGGTAGACGTGGAGCAGGGTGAGCGGGCGGCGGGCGAGGAGGATGAGCAGCGTGTCCCCGAGCTCGTAGATCTTGGAGAGGTAGAAGACGTGCGCCCAGAAGAAGACCGGGCCCGACGCCTCCGTGGAGCCGCCGGGGGGGAAGCAGAAGGCCCACCGCGGCGAGGGCGCCGTGGCCGCGGTGGAGAGCACGCAGCCGGCGGCCATCGCGGCGGAGAGGGCGAGGAGGACGCAGTTGTGCAGCGCGGAGACGGCGCGGAGCGCGCGCGGCGGGAGAGACGGGAGGGGCAGGATGCGGCGGTGGAGGAGGAGCACCGTGGCGAGGTAGGCGCAGATGACGGCGGCGGGGAAGGACGGCGAGGCCGCGAGCGTGGTGCCCGGGCGCCAGTGGAAGGAGGCGACGGCGGGGTGCTCGACCAGGAGCCACCGGACGTGGCGCAGCAGCGCGGCCGCCATTGGGGTGAGCTCGCTCCAACCGACGGCGCCGGCGAATTGACCTTCCTCGTGTGGCGCTGTGGGTGACACGTAGGGCAAAATGATAAGAAATTCCCACCAACCGCAGGGCCTAAAATGGGCTTCGCCGCGCGTGCATATAGATAGGCAAACGTCAACAAGATGGGCCGCCTTGACTAGAGTATAGTACTATCTTTTTTTTTCATATGAAATACTCCATTTCTTTGTCTCAAAAAAAAAACTCCATTTCTTCCCCGGAAAAATCCATTTCTTTTTTATTTCTGTTATTTTCAGCATTTCTTACTAGGCGAGTGCTAGGCGCCGGTGCAGCTGCCGAAATTTCGGCCGGTCGCGCACTAGTCGCTGGATACAGTGATTTTGAGCCGCTTGATAAAGCTACACTTCTGTTCCACGAACAACTTTTGTCCCCAAATCACGCGAGCGCAAACTGACGAGAGCGAATCGAGCGTCGCCCACCCAGCCAAGGACGAGCGCCATTGACCTTGCTGCAAAACAGTAGTCTACCCTCGCCGTCTAGTATCAGCTGGCCGCCCTCGCCGCCGGTCGAACTTGCCGTTTGGTCAACGCGGCGACTGTGCCCCTGCAGCAAAAGAACCTCGCCCAGCACGCCCTCGCTCCTCGGTCGTAGTTGCAGCATAGCCAACTCCGGCCATCGCCGTTGCCAGGAGCTGACCATCCCCACCCCTCCTCCCCTCTCGTTCCAGCACACCACTGCCAGCTCAAGCATAAAAATGGATGACCGGTGGCGTCGTGTGACCGTCTGGTGCTCGTGCTGGTTCCAACAAAAATCGATGTCGGATGTAGCAAATTACGTCGCTGGATGCAGCTCCTCCGCGCTCACTCTCGATTGGTCCCAGGAAAAAAAGCCGGTTGTACCAATTTGACGCACCGGTTGTAGAATTTTCCTCCCCGACGCTCGTGCTGATTCCAGCAAAAATAATGACGGATGTAGCAAAAAAATTCGCTGGATGCAGCTAATTCCCACCATGTGGTCTTCTGTGATGTAGCAAAAACAAAGGTTGGTTCCAGCAAAAAAGGATTGCTGGTTCCAGCAAACAAAATTTCATGGCGGCCATGTCGTCGCCGACGAGCACTATCATCTCCCTGTTGCAGCAAAAATGCAAGCAGGTTCCAGCAAAAATCAAACCTGGTTCCAGCAAAAACAAATCAAAAAATAGCAACTTATTCTCTGCCAGCGCCATCGCCGCCAACCATAGTCGTCGGCGGCTGAAGCAAAATCCCCCTGGATGGGGCTTAGCGTCGCACATGGTTGGTTTCCAGCACACCAGCACTCGACCGGGGGGGGGGGGGGGGGGGGTAGCTGCGCTGCGGTGGGGCCGGGCTGTAGGTGCGTCGGCGCCGGAGAGGTCTGAAGAGAGAGGAGCGGGCGAGCTCTGTCGAGAAATCAGCGGCGCAAGCTAGACGAAAGGGGAACGAGTAGATGAGGTCGGACTTAGAGATAAGGGAAGAAAAAAAAAGTGGTGCGGGCTGGGCCTGGGTGACGTGGCTTGTGTGCAGAAGCCCAACACTTGTACTGAGCGAGGCGGCCTACCGAAGTTTCGGCCGGTTCGCCGATTGTAAACGTTTCCTTCTTACTATTGGTAAACTTCTTTTTTACTCTGTTTGTTTATTCTCGCCTGCTGTGGTTATTTATGGTATCGGAGTGCTCAACAACAAGATCCATAAGATAACGAAACTTAATGAGCTTCTTCCCATTCAGAGTAGACATGAACTTATGCAAGCTCATCAACAGGTTGGTTGGGGGATGGGCATATTGCTCATCATCCACAATCGCTTGGCTGATAAGCACTTGTTGGACAACCATAATTTTTCTTGAGTGGACCACCTAAGATTTTATCAATCCGTACGAGCCGTAGGTTGAAAGTATCAAGAAACCTTGTAATCAAAATACTAATCTCTTATTTACCCAATATACCTAATACAGTTGTCAATTGTGTTGGTGTAGTAGTTTCGTGAAGAGATTCATAATTTGGATGATGGTTTGTTTTGATGGTATGCCCACTACAAAACCAGTCATGCTCTGGAGCCAACGCGGAACAAGTTATATATGGGCCTTAATTTTACGGGACCTCGAAGTACCACTGTCTCTATGATGTTAGAGAAGTCAAAATAGCAATGTGGGCGTTGCCAAGGAAGAAGACTTTGAAATTCCTCCAATTGGTGCTACGACCTGTATAACTAAAGGCCGCTCCGGCTATGGTTTGGCAACAAGCCAAAACACCTTGTTCGTGAGGACTTCATGCTTTTTTTTCTATATAAAGCTGCTCAAAAGCCCAAACGAATAAGGCCGTTGTTCGATATTTGATCGTCGTAGATGACTCATGAGACAGTCCTGCTACTAGTTGTCCCGCGCTTGCCCGTTTGTTCCTCCCCTCTTTCTATTTTTCATTCCAGATGCCTCCCAAGCTCATATTCTTATATATGCGCACCTTTATATACGACATATTGGGTCTTTGTAGTAGTTCCATTACTCTAAACTAATCCAAACGACAATGAAAGCTCAAGACTAAACAACAAGTACGTATGAACATCATTATTTTAGCTCCCTCCATCATGATCAGACTGCTTTTCTATCGCTCCTTGTATTGCTTTCTCTACCCATTTGCATGCTTATATATAAGGTTCATGCGGTTGGTGGTAGGATAAGAAAGAAGTGCAGACGGATTTGGTGCACATGTCCGTGATCGTGCATTGAATCTAGACTAAAAGTTAGTACTTGTTAGAGATGTATGCATGTTGAGCGGATTTTATAAATAGTGAAAATATGGGAGGAATACAAAAATTGTAGATCTTAGCATAGTTAATCCAGAAGGTTGCAACAGTGGGGGATATGTGGTCCATGAAGCACTAATTGTCCTTCGTCGCAGATCCATAATCATTAGGGCACACTAAACGAGACTATTTTTTAAGAAAGTAGGATTATATGTTCATGAGAGAAAAAAATGTGAAAATTGTTAACATGATAATGGTCATCAACCAAATGTGCTTTGTTAAGGTTTTCGGAATTCATCCCTATGGTATTGCAGACATCTGGTTCCACTTCGCCGGCGGCGGCTGTGAGGGGGCCGGGTGGGCTTTCAACGTCGTCTTCAATGTGTCCCTGCTCACGCTCTTTCTCGACTTCCACGGTGCAGCCCACGACGTTGCTAAGGGCAAGAAGAGGAGCAACAACAACGATAATGTGGGATAATCAGACATGCATGCGTGAAGAGGGAAAAAAATTAGATTACATATTATTGATTGATTCCATGCTTGATTGATTTGTGAAATGCATTGCCTTCCATTTTTTTATAATTCGAGTTCAAATTTCCAAATCATAAAGATGTTCATGCAGCAGGCGAATGTCAATAACATCTTGATTCATTCATTCCTGTGCTTTTCTAACATGAACTTCTGCGAGTTCTTCAGCTTTTGCCTCAGCCCGAATGCCTTGTGATTCAGCAATAATAATCGCTTCTGTCGGGACTATTTTTATCCATTTTTTACATGGAATTTTCTTTTTTCGGAGCAAGATTAATGAGACAATGTATAGTGGTAGTACATAAACAAAATTCAAACATCACTAAGGTAGCACCTCTGATGTTAGGTTTAGCCTTGTGATAGCAGGTTTTGGGCGACCGAAGTGAGAAGTGAATAATTTTACCACCAGAACCAACATAGGAGTATTTTGGATACGAGTTCACACTACCAGCCACACTACATTGTTTGAAATTTCAAACCATGAAAACTAAGAATTTTAATCTTGAAATTTGAACATAAAAAAGCTATCGCTATAAGTTTTAGGATATGTCAATATCAAATTAGGGTGTTTTTTTTAAATGAGGATGACCCCCGGCCTCTGCATGTATCTGGGGATGCATGCAACCACTTTTTCAATTATTCACAAAACCTTACAAAGTAATACATCAATATATCTGAAGCCACCATCTTGGCAACAGCTGTCGCTACTCCTATCCATTAATGAAGGGGTACAGAAAGTGTCAGCCGAATACCGAGACCTCTCACCTAAGCCTAACATCTAAAGCCAGAGGTCCCGGCCAAGCCACATAGCAGGTCTGGGGCACAAACCGGTCCGACGCACTCTCGTACGTTGTCGTCGCCATCTTCCATCGATCGATATTCAGAGTAGATACTGACACGCCGACCTTCCCAGGCCTATTGTCGATGCCACCACGGTGCTAGACAACACCTCCTCCCCATGCACGTCCATCATCACACATTCCTCCATAGTGTCATCGAGACTCCACGCCAATGTGTGACATAGAACGCCGCTCCACCACAGATACTGTCCAGTAGTCCCTCGAGCCTATGCATACCTCCAAGAATGACGCCCCCAAGAGGGATACGGCACAAGGCGCAGTCGTCATCCGATCAACCGATCTAGGGTTTTTCCCGGAGGTGGCGAATAGGGGTCTAGAGACTTGGGTGTGTGTGTTTGGACTAGTCCTTGTATGCGTGCTCTCTGGCTGTTTGCATTATTTATAAAGTGGGGCGAAAGCCTTTTTCGATAATAGGGGCCTAGAGCTTCTCCATGACGATGCCTTCAAGAAGGAGATGTCGCAGAAAACGCCGCCATCGTCGGCCTTGGCAATGAGCCAAGAGAAGGGTTTTCACTCGGATCCGCTCGGAGAACCTCCATCCAGCCTCGTGTGCACGGCACCGCCACCGATCACCGTCGCTGCGCATGGAGCAGGCCGCATCGGCCAGATCAGATCTGACCAGAGGCCAAACCACACGTACAGCCAATCCATCCACAAAGCCCTCCATGTTGCGGCCTCCAATTTGAGATATGGCCGCCTGTTGAGCCGCCCACCCTCGCGAGGCAGGGCAGCCTGCCGCGCCGCTGGACCCGACCAGCCATGCTTCCACATGCCGGGGGCCCCGCCCCACTCCAAGCCGCGGGAGAGAAGGAGAGACCCCCGTCACCGCCATCTGCCCCGGGCTTAGCTCGACAGCGTCACAAAGCGGCGGCGGGAGGAAAGGACGGAGTAGATCGGGGCTCAACGGTGACTCGGTAGTGGCCCGCTCGAGTCGCCCGGTGCGGGAGTGATGTGGGGGTGACGCGTGGGTGTTTTTTTGCTTACAAATGAAGGAGTCAACATGGACAAGGATAAACATTGTAGCATGATCAAGCATGGAGATGATGGCAAGCGCAAGGGGAACAAGAACGGTGTTCCTGGTGGAGTTTTCAGCATTTTGAAGCCACCATGATGACATACGAAGGACACAGACGAAATATACAAAATGACATTTCATAAATTTCGTTCATAACTTAATATAGGTGTTACGAAACTTTTTTTTGAACAGGCCCATGTAATTTCAAAATACACTTAATAGGCTGTTTTTATAGTCTGTATTAATAGGGAAACGACTTATGACAGAATTTAGTCCCAGCTTGCAAAGGGTGGATAAAATTTCCCTCTGTCTTCCTATAAATATAGCCCTTAGGGCTTCGTTTTAGACATTGGTTTTGTTTCGATTAGAGTTCGCCGTAGCTGCAACTCGCGGCCTTCATTTGTGTTCAAGGACCAGACAAGACGTCACAGAATCCCACATTCGATGAATAAAGCTTTCCTCTTATATTCACAATATCCAGATTACAATCTCAGTTTCTTGCTTGTTCTTCGTTTGTGTGCAGAAAATAGACCCTCTTGGTCAATAACCTCTTAGAGTTGTTTTAGGGATTGTTAAGGCACGGTGTCTTTACACGTTCGTAGTCGGATCATCAAAGTTGACTTCCACGAAAACGATAGCTACCTCTTATCGAAACATCGGGACACATTTGCCTCTATCAAGTGGTAGCAGAGCACATCAAATTCTTGATGTGTAGAGGAAGAAATCTGCTCAATACATAGAGAAAACATGTGTTGGCCCTTGTTAACGATTATAGATGCCATACTTTTATCCTAAAGCATTTTCTCCCCAATATGAGGGAGACGAGTACATTCTACACTAATTCAACACATCCACTTGACCAAATGCACGCACTGAGCTGCATGGCTTCCCGACAAGCTAAAAAATGTTGAAGACTCAATCCCCTCGACCCTAGCCGCTCCTGCCCTCCCCTCAAACCCTAGCCTCTCCTGCCCTCCCCTTGATCACGAGCAGTGCCCGATCCAGCCACCGGCGGGGTGGCGCGAGCAGTGGCCGGTCCAGCCACCGGCGCGGCGGCGCGAGCCCGACCTATCCAGGTACTCCTTCCCTCCCCTCAAACCCTAGCCATGCGTCAGTCGCTCATGCCCGTCGCGCTCGTCACCAACGCCGCCGTGCACCTCGTCATGTATGCCTACTACCTCTGCTGCACCCTGGGGCTCCGCTGGCCCCCGCGATGGAAGTGCGCCGTCACCGAGCTGCAGATCCTGTAGTTCCTCTTCAGCTTCGCCGCCTCCATCGTCATGCTCTGGTTCCACTTTGCCACCGGCAGCTGCGAGGGGATGGCCGGCTGGGCCTTCAACGCCGTCTTCAACGCCTCCCTGCTCGCGCTCTTCCTCGACTTCCACGGCGCCGCCTACGCCGCCAACGCCAAGGCCAACAAGAAGAACATCACCAATGGCAACAATGGCAATGGGGGAAAATCAGAGTGATTGATTCCAGGCCTGTTTGATTCGTGATGAAATGCATTGGCCTTCCATTTTTGACAATTCTAGTTCAAATTTTGCAAATCATTATTCTGCTTTTCTTACATGAACTTCTGCGAGTTCTTAAGCTTTTGCTTCAGTCTGAATGCGAACGTGGATTACCGAAAAAGACTTTCGCCCCGCTTTATATATAAAGAACCAAACCACAAGCATCCAGTACAACCACACGCCACGCCACCGCAACACACCCACACACCCAAGACAGGATACATAGGCGCTGAGCGCAGCAACACCACTCCTAGCACTACCGCCCCGAAGAAATGAAGCTACATATGACGAACCATGCGCTCCAAAAGGTGGCGCCTTCAGGAAGGATACGACGCCGGAGCGCCGCCACCGCCCGATCCAAGGAATAGAGTTTCCCCCGGAGCCGCATGACGGGCAATGAGAGCCTCGATGACGCCTTCAAGAAGAGAACAATCTTCGCCGCCGCCGGTCCGTCCGAAGATAGAGCAAGTTTTCACCTCGGCCCACAATTACCGCCACCGAACGCCATACCCCGGCAACCATGCCGCCCACACGACCATGATGACCGAGCAGCACCAAGGCACGTGCTTTGTCCAAGAACACCGCGCAACCACCACCACCAGGGCCGCCGCCCCAGCATCCAAGACCTCGACACCACCTCACCCGTGACCCACCGCTACCCCAACCAAAGAGACGAGTGGAAAGGGCCCGCCTTTCGCACCTCTGGACGACCCCCAGCGCCGAGACCCAATAGGCCGGCCAGAATTGGCCTCCATCGCCCGTCCTGCAGCCCCGAGCGCGAGACGAGCTTAGTCCTAATGCCAGGCACGAGACGAGCTCTGTCCAGCTGCCGGGCGCGAGACGAGCTCTGTCTTGCTGCCGGGCGTGATACGAGCTCCATCCTGCTGCCGGGCGCGAGACGAGCTCCGTCCTGCAGCTCTGGGCGCGAGACGAGCGAAGGACCGCAGCTGGGAGAGGGCCAGCCCCAGGACCGAAGTAACGCCCGGGCGACGAGTAGATGGAGCTACGGTCAAAGCGGTCCGACCGCAAATGAGCCGACGCCGGAGATAGCCGGCCGTCGCTGCGGGCAGATCCCCAAACCACCGTTTAACTGCCGCGCCGCTGGACCATACAACACCGCGGTCGCCCACGGCCGGAGCAGCAACCAAGACGGGCCACTACCCACCCCGCGCCACCCGCCGGAATCCAGCCATGAGACCAGGCCGGGCACGCGACCACCCGAAGCCTCTGCTCCGCCGCCACCATCCGCCCCCAGAGAACCAACCAGAGCTGGAGAAGACCGACGGAGGTCCTCCCGAGCCGCCCACAGCCCACCGACGCCCAGATCTGACCCAGGACGCGGCCACGGGCACGCAGCCGCCGCGTTGCGGGCTGCAACCACCAGGATGCCGCCGAGCCGCGGCACGACGCCGACCGGAGCCACCGCCACAACGCCGCCAGGCCCCACACGCGCCAGACGCCTCCGACGGGCGGGCCACCCCGCGTCGCCCAGATCTGAGCGGAGGAGGAAGAAGCCCACAATGCGAACGTGGATTCAACGAAGGCAGTCGTTTCTTTCAGCACTTACTGTTATCTTCTTCTTTTGTATCGAATTTTCTTTCTTCGGAGCAAAATTAATTAATTGGACAATGCATGTTACATATTCATGTGTACTAAGTGGAACCAACCGAGCCTACATATTCATGAACTGTATTTTCTTACGAATGTCAATAAGTACTGATTCAATTGTCAATTCTTGTATGGAATTGCATTATAACATTAAAATTGATGGTAATCACGGTGATTGCTTACAAAACATAGGTGCCCCGTGTGCAACCACATACAATTATCTAGTGAACCTATATAACAATCCCATCAGAATCTTATAACTTAATAAAGGAAAGTTGGTCATGTCCAAACGGTTTCGCCGACAATCATCGCAATTGTTAAGTCGAGTGTTGCTAGTTGTGTCGAGACGTTCTCTGCACATCCTTATGTGGGGGTCAAGAACCTAAGCAGGAGCACCAACACTTTATTATCTAAGAGAACGACAAAACTCTTAGGGACTATAGTTCCTATGAGCGCCGCAAGAATCTCTTTGCCAGGATGCGATCATCTGCTCCACGGTTGTTTGACATACTTTGTAGACAGTCAGCGGTTCCCACATGGTTGTATGCCCTAGTGTGTCACAAGATCCCCGTAACTCTTGAGATGCAAAACACTGGTGAGTGGAGCGTGTGAGACTCAGCCGCCTTGGTATCTTTTGTTACCAAAACAACTAACCACGTTAAACTTATGTTGATAAGTAGGAATGTGTAGAGCAACCGTGTGTAGGAAACCAGAGGTGGTATCGAACACTTAAATCATGCTTCCCTATGCATCCCAATCCTTCTTGGTCAATCTTGTGTTTCCATTTGTCCTCTCTAGGATGGATGAAGTATTACTAAAGACATGTGATAGGACTTTGGACTCCCAAAGGAAGAAGCATAGAAGCATGCTATGAGAAGAGAGAGGTATTTGTATTTATCAAGAATAGACGTAAGTGCATCTAGTGCCCCTTAGTAATTTTGGTGTATTGAAGACTTATAGGTTAAGGGACTGATGTGTTTGTGAGTGTACACAGGTCTATAAGTCTATGAGGAGTTTGATATTTACAGAGAAAGTCGACCCCTAAAAATGAAGTTCTTCAACCGAAGACTTTGAATTTCTGAAGACTTTCTGAAGACTTTGAAAGTGAAGAAATTGGTGTGACCTTGAAGACTTGGCAATTATTCGAGGAACATGAAGCGTGAATACTTTTATTTTTATAGTTTCATTTTCTCTTTCTTGAGTCATAGGAAATACCGTACTGTTAAAGGGGGTCGAGGAAATACTAAGGAAAAATTTCCATGTGATGCTCAACTCAAAATCCTACACCTACCAATCCCTTCGAGTGAAACCATTGGAAATCTCGCACAGTTTAGTCATATTCTTCAGTGACAGAGACGAAGTTCTTCTGGTCTCTGAGGAATTTGTTCTGACTGAGGTGTTAGGAATTCGCCAGTGCGGATTGCCTACAAAGTGAGGAACATGATAGCCCTGAGGTATCTGAGAGTCAAATATTCCGACCGTTGTTGTGCTACGCGCCAGCAGTCTCAAAATATCTACCCACCTAATGGTCATATCAAACAAGGGCATTTATGTCTTATCATGTCGGGTTGCTCCCTAGGCTATAAATAGCCGCCCCCTACAACCACTAGCTGGTTGGCTGCTCCGAGAGAAACTGACACTTGTCATTTGAGAGCAACCCATCCTCCGAGGACTTTGAGCAAAAATCATCAAGTGAGGAAAACCCAAACCCCAAACCTACAAACCCCAAAGTGATTGAGCATCACTGAAGAGATTGATCCTGCGTGGATCTAATGCTTGTTTCTTTTGAAGATTGTGCTTCTTCCAGACGGTTAGGCGTCAAGGTCTAGAGCATCCAAGAGGAATTGTGGATCGCCGAGTGACCGAGTTTGTGAAGGTTCGGAGTCACCTGAAGACTTACCACGAGTGATTGGGCGAGGTCTGTGTGACCTTAGCTCAAGGAGAATACGGTGAGGACTGTGTGTCCGGGACTGGGTGTCCTCGAGTTTAAATACTCAGCCGCTCCAACCAGATGTACAACTGAGACAGCAGTTGGAACTGGTCTACCAAATCATTGTCTTCACCGAGCTTACTGGTTCTATTTCCTCAACTCTTTAATTTCCTCATCTCTGTTGTTGTGTGCTTGTTCATATCTGTTTGAAGACTTTGACTGAAGACTTTCTCAATTTCCTCAGTTCAATTTCTTCAGTCTGTCCGTCTTCATCTTGAGTTATCCTGTGTTTACGCTTTCTGTACTCTGTGCTTGTCTTCATTTCATCATGATGACTATGCGTGTGTTCTGCTATGTTTACTTTTGAGTACATATTCCGCTGCAAGTAGTTCTTCAGTTAGGAATTTCCTCACCAGTAAATTCCTTAGTGAAGAATTCATAAAAATCGCCTATTCACCCCCCCTCTAGTCGATATAACGCACTTTCAATTGGTATCAGAGCAAGGTACTCCCTTGTTGTGTGTGATTTTCGTTTAACCGCCTGGAGTTTTAGTTATGTCGACCGCAGGTATGATCAAGGTCTCTACTGGGTGTCCTACCTTCGATGGAACGGACTACCCCTACTGGAAGAATAAGATGTGAATGCATCTTGAGGCAATTGATAACGATCTCTGGTATGTTGTGGAAAATGGTGTTCCCTCAGTCACACCTTCCCTGAATGCTGCTGATGTGAAGAGATTCAAGCAACTCGATTCTCAAGCGAAGAATATCATATGTGGCCATATGAGCAAAGGGCAATATGGTAGAGTGAGTGCTTTGGAAACTGCTAAGCTTATCTGGGATAGGCTCTCCAAAGTACATGAAGGAGTCTCAACTCAACGTGACTCTCGTTTCGATGTTCTTCGCAATCTCTTCAATCGCTTCAAAAGACTCGACAATGAAAATATTTAGCAAACCTTTGGTCGCCTCACTGATATCTCAAATGAGCTTCAAGCGCTTGGCGCCACTGATATCACCGACCATGAGGTGGTGAAGAAATTGCTGAGATTGCTCGATTCTTCATTTGACACTCTGGCACTGATGATTCAAGAGTGTGCTGATAACAAGTCACTTGATCCTGCTGATATCCTCGAAAGGCTAAACACTCATGAGTTTCAGCTTGCTGAGAAGAGAGATCCTTATGGTTCGAGCTATGGAAAACCACGTGCTCTGAAGGCCAAGGCAGTCTCTGAGTCTGAAGAAGAGGACTCCACTAGCAGCCTTGGTGATCCTGAAGAACTGAGCCAGGAACTAGCACTGCTCGTGAAGAAATTTCAGAAGTTCTCAAGACGTGGTCGCTTTGGAAAATCCTCAAGGAGTAATGATTCCTCATCCAATGACTACAAGAAGAGGCTATGTCACAAATGCAAGAAACCTGGTCACTACATTCAAGATTGTCCTCAGTGGGATAAGGAATTGAAGAAGAAGAAATACAAGTATTACAGTTCTGGTGATACCAAGAAGAAGAAGAAATCTTCAAAGTCTTCATCATCAAAATCCTCGAAGTCTTCATCTCACAAGAAGAGCAGCTCCAAGAAGGCTCGGGCATTCATTGGCAAGGAAATGGATTCTGAGGCTGAATCTGAGGATCATGAGGAAGAGGAGGCATTTGAGGAGTCCGAGTCTGGTGTGGCAAGCCTGGCTCTTGCTACCGCGTTCGTCAGTAAGTCTATCTTCAACTCTAAAGAAAATGGCAACACCAACAATGTTGATGAAGGCAATGATGATTACGCTCCCACCTATTGCTTCATGGCAACGGGTGCCAAGGTAACTAAATACCCCTCCTCCGAATCAAGTGAGGATGAATCTGATGAAAATCTTAAGCCTAGCTACTCTAAACTTGCTAAGATTGCTGTGAAACAACAAAAGGCTATTGAAAAGCTTCAAAACATGCTAGACAAAAGTGATGATATGTTGGGTGAAGAAATGGATCGCACTAAAAACTTTACTGAAAATCTTCAGAGACTTCAGTCTAAGTTTGACAATCTTCAAAGTCATCATAACACTCTCTTATCTGATCACGAGAAGCTTTCTTATGAATTTTTTCAAAGAAGCAAGATCTTGAGAAGCTAAGAGTGGGTTATGAAGATCTTGAGAAGGAGCGTGATCCATTACTTGCTCAACAAATCAGCGCTACTAAGGAAGAATTTGGTCCTCCATGTCTGAAGTGCATCGAACGTGAATCTACTAATTCTTCACCTGAATGTTCAAATGCTTCTAATGCTACAAATTCTTCACATGTCTCTGCTATCACTAATTCCTCATCTAAGGACATTGCTAGTATCACTGATGATGCAGGGCTGAAGGAATTGTACATGACAGGCATGTACAAAAGCCTCAAAAGGGCATCCGACTCTTTGTGATGTGCTTAAAAAGCAGATCCTCAATAGGAACCCTAGGAAAGAGGGCATTGCCTTTGAGAGGAAACTCAATGCTGATGGAACATATTGGAAGCCTGAGTAGTACCCCAAAACCTCATGGGTTGCTGCAAAGGGACCTCCAGTTGATCCATCCAATTTATCTGGCTTTACATGTGAATCTCCTCATTCTTCTAATGAGTCATTTGACTCCAACTATAAATTGTTCAAAAATCAGAATGGTGAAGTATTTGCTAGATATGTTGGCACTAACTGCAGGAACGGTTCTGTTGGAAATATGCCCTAGAGGCAATAATAAAAGTGTTATTATTATATTTCTTTGTTCATGATAATTGTCTTTTATTCATGCTATAACTATATTATCCGGAAATCATAATACACGTGTGAATACATAGACCATAACATGTCCCTAGTGAGCCTCTAGTTGACTAGCTCGTTGGTCAACAGATAGTCATGGTTTCCTGACTATGGACATCAGATGTCATTGACAACGGGATCACATCATTAGGAGAATGATGTGATGGACAAGACCCAATCCTAAGCATAGCACAAGATCGTGTAGTTCGTTTTGCTAGAGCTTTTTCAATGTCAAGTATCTTTTCCTTAGACCATGAGATCGTGTAACTCCCGGATACCGTAAGAGTGCTTTGGGTGTACCAAACGTCACAACGTAACTGGGTGACTATAAAGGTGCACTACAGGTATCTCCGAAAGTGTCTGTTGGGTTGACACGGATCGAGACTGGGATTTGTCACTCCGTATGACGGAGAGGTATCTCTGGGCCCACTCGATAATGCATCATCATAATGAGCTCAAAGTGACCAAGTGGTTGGTCACGGGATCATGCATTACGGTATGAGTAAAGTGACTTGCGGTAACGAGACTGAACAAGGTATTGGGATACCGACGATCGAGTCTCGGGCAAGTAACGTACCGATTGACAAAGGGAATTGTATACGGGGTTTTGATCGAATCCTCGACATCGTGGTTCATCTGATGACATCATCGAGGAGCATGTGGGAGCCAACATGGATATCCAGATCCCGCTGTTGGTTATTGACCGGAGAGCAGTCTCGGTCATGTCTGCATGTCTCCCGAACCCGTAGGGTCTACACACTTAAGGTTCGGTGACGCTAGGGTTATTAGGAAGACTTGTATGTGATTACCGAAAGTTGTTCGGAGTCCCAGATGAGATCTCGGACGTTACAAGGAGTTCCGGAATGGTCCGGAGGTGAAGATTTATATATGGGAAGTTGTCATACGGGCACCGGAAGAATTTGGGGTCATATCGGTATTGTACCAGGGCCACCAGAGAGGTTCCGGGGGTCCACCGGGAGGGGCCACCCCTCTCGGAGGGCCACATGGGCTGCAAGGGGCAGGGAGCCAGCCCCTGGAGGGCTGGACGCGCCCCCTACCTTGGGCCCATGCGCCTAGGGTTGGGGGGAAACCCTAAAGGGGGCGCCCCCTTGCTTGGGGGGCAAGTCCCCCCTCCCTGGCCGCCGCCCCCCCTCTAGATCCCATCTAGAGGGGCCGGCCCCCCTTGCCCCTTCCCCTATAAATAGAGGGTGAGGGGTGGGCTGCTGTACACAACTCAAGGCACAGCCCCTCCCCTCCCCAACACCTCTCCTCCTCCGTTACGTGCTTGGTGAAGCCCTGTCGGAGTACTGCTGCACCAACACCACCACGCCGTCGTGCTGCCGTTGGAGCTATCTTCCTCAACCTCTCCTCCCCCCTTGCTAGATCAAGAAGGAGGAGATGTCGTCCGTCCCGTACGTGTGTTGAACGCGGAGGTGCTATCCGTTCAGCACTTGGTCATCGGTGATCTGAATCATGGCGAGTACGACTCCATCATCACCATCCCCTTGAACGCTTCCGCACGCGATCTACTAGTGGTATGTAGATGCAAACTCACTCCCTTGACTCGTTGCTTAGATGGACTCATAGATGGATCTTGGTGAAACCGTAGGAAAAATTTTAATTTTCTGCAACGTTCCCCAACAGTGGCATCATGAGCTAGGTCTATGCGTAGTTCTCTATTGCATGAGTAGAACACAATTTTGTTGTGGGCGTAGATCTTGTCAACTTGCTTGCTGCTACTAGTCTTATCTTGCTTCAGCGGTATTGTGGGATGAAGTGGCCCGGACCAACCTTACACGTACACTTACGTGAGACCGGTTCCACCGACTGACATGCACTAGTTGCATAAGGTGGCTGGCGGGTGTCTGTCTCTCCCACCTTAGTTGGAGCGGATTCGATGAAAAGGGTCCTTATGAAGGGTAAATAGAAGTTGACAAAATCACGTTGTGGTTATTCGTAGGTAAGAAAACGTTCTTGCTAGAACCCAATTGCAGCCACGTAAAAGATGCAACAACAATTAGAGGACGTCTAACTTGTTTTTGCAGCAATTGTCATGTGATGTGATATGGCCAGAAGTTGTGATGAATGATGAATGATATATTGTGATGTATGAGATCATGTTCTTGTAATAGGAATCACGACTTGCATGTCGATGAGTATGACAACCGACAGGAGCCATAGGAGTTGTCTTTATTTTTTTGTATGACCTGCGTGTCATTGAAGAACGCCATGTAAATTACTTTACTTTATTGCTAAACGTGTTAGCCATAGAAGTAGAAGTAGTCGTTGGCGTGACAACTTCATGAAGACACGATGATGGAGATCATTATGATGGAGATCATGGTGTCATGCCGGTGACAAGATGATCATGGAGCCCCGAAGATGGAGATCAATGGAGCTATATGATATTGGCCTTATCATGTCACTACTATATAATTGCATGTGATGTTTATTATGTTTATGCATCTTGTTTACTTAGAATGATGGTAGTAAATAAGATGATCCCTTACAACAATTTCAAGAAGTGCTCTCCCCTAACTGTGCACCGTTGCTAAAGTTCGTCGTTTCAAAGCACCACGTGATGATCGGGTGTGATAGATCCTTACATTCACATACAACGGGTGTAAGACAGTTTTACACATGCAAAAACACTTAGGGTTAACTTGACGAGCCTAGCATGTACAGACATGGCCTCGGAACACGGAGACCGAAAGGTCAAACATGAGTCGTATGGAAGATACGATCAACATGAGAATGTTCACCGACGATGACTAGTCCGTCTCACGTGATGATTGGACATGGCCTAGTCGACTCGGATCGTGTAACACTTAGATGACTAAAGGGATGTCTAATCTGAGTGGGAGTTCATTATGATAATTTGATTAGATGAACTTAATTATCATGAACTTAGTCTAAAACCTTTGCAAATATGTCTTGTAGATCAAATGGCCAACGCTCATGTCAACATGAACTTCAACGCGTTCCTAGAGAAAACCAAGCTGAAAGATGATGGCAGCAACTATACGGACTGGGTCCGGAACCTGAGGATCATCCTCATAGCAGCCAAGAAAGCATATGTCCTAGATGAACTGCTAGGTGAAGCACCCATCCCACAGAACCAAGACGTTATGAACGTTTGGCAGACACGTGCTGATGATTACTCCCTCGTTCAGTGCGGCATGCTTTACAGCTTAGAACCGGGGCTCCAAAAGCGTTTTGAGCATCACGGAGCATATGAGATGTTCGAGGAGCTGAAACTAGTTTTCCAAGCTCACGCCCGGGTCGAGAGATATGACATCTCCGATAAGTTCTATAGTTGTAAGATGGAGGAAAATAGTTCTGTCAGTGAGCACATACTCGAAATGTCTGGGTTGCACAACCGCCTGTCCCAGCTGGACATTAACCTCCTGGACGAGGCGGTCATTGACAGAATCCTTCAGTCGCTCCCACCAAGTTACAAGAGCTTTGTGATGAACTACAATATGCAGGGGATGGTGAAGACCATTCCTGAAGTATTTTCCATGCTGAAGTCAGCAGAGGTTGAAATCAAGAAAGAACATCAAGTGTTGATGGTCAATAAGACCACTAAGTTCAAGAAGGGCAAGGGCAAGAAGAACTTCAAGAAGGACGGCAAGGAGGTTGCCGCGCCCGGTAAGCCAGTTACCGGGAAGAAGTCAAGGAATGGACCCAAGCCTGAGACTGAGTGCTTTTATTGCAAGGGGAAGGGTCACTGGAAGCGGAACTGCCCCAAATATTTAGTGGATAAGAAGGCCAGCAACACCAAAGGTATATTTGATATACATGTAATTGATGTGTACCTTACCAGTACTCGTAGTAACTCCTGGGTATTTGATACCAATGTCGTTGCTCATATTTGTAACTCACAGCAGGAGCTGCGGAATAAGCGGAGACTAGCGAAGGACGAGGTGACAATGCGCGTCGGGAATGGTTCCAAGGTCGATGTGATCGCCGTCGGCACGCTACCTCTACATTTACCACGGGATTAGTTATGAACCTCAATAATTGTTATTTGGTGCCAAGTTTGAGCATGAGCATTGTATCTGGATCTCGTTTAATGCGAGATGGCTACTCATTTAAATCCGAGAATAATGGTTGTTCTATTTATATGAGAGATATGTTTTATGGTCATGCCCCGATGGTCAATGGTTTATTCTTCATGAATCTTGAGCGTAATGTTACACATATTCATAGCGTGAATACCAAAAGATGTAAAGTTGATAACGATAGTCCCACATACTTGTGGCACTGCCGCCTTGGTCACATTGGTGTCAAGCGCATGAAGAAGCTCCATGCTGATGGACTTTTGGAGTCTCTCGATTTTGAATCATTTGACACATGCGAACCATGCCTCATGGGCAAGATGACCAAGACTCCGTTCTCCGGAAAAATGGAGCGAGCAACCAACTTATTGGAAATCATACATACCAATGTGTGCGGTCCGATGAGCGTTGAGGCTCGCGGAGGATATCGTTATGTTCTCACTCTCACTGATGACTTGAGTAGATATGGGTATGTCTACTTAATGAAACACAAGTCTGAGACCTTTGAAAAGTTCAAGGAATTTCAGAATGAGGTAGAGAATCAACGTGACCGAAAGATAAAATTCCTACGATCAGATCGTGGAGGAGAATACTTAAGTCACGAATTTGGTACACACTTGAGGAAATGTGGAATCGTTTCACAACTCACGCCGCCTAGAACACCTCAGCGTAACGGTGTGTCCGAACGTCGTAATCGCACTCCATTGGATATGGTGCGGTCTATGATGTCTCTTACCGATTTACCGCTATCATTTTGGGGATACGCTCTAGAGACAGCTACATTCACTTTAAATAGGGCACCGTCTAAATCCGTTGAGACGACACCGTATGAATTATGGTTTGGGAAGAAACCTAAGCTGTCGTTTCTAAAAGTTTGGGGATGCGATGCTTATGTCAAGAAACTTCAACCTGAAAAGCTCGAACCCAAGTCGGAAAAATGCGTCTTCATAGGATACCCTAAGGAAACCGTTGGGTATACCTTCTACTTAATATCCGAGGGCAAGATCTTTGTTACCAAGAACGGATGCTTTCTGGAAAAAGAGTTTCTCTCGAAAGAAGTAAGTGGGAGGAAAGTAGAACTCGAAGAAGTACTACCTCTCGAACGGGATAGTAGTGCAGCTCAGGAAAATGTTCCTGTGATGCCTACACCAACTGAAGAGGAAAATAATGATGATGATCAAGGTACTTCGGATCAAGTTGCTACTGAAATTCGTAGGTCCACAAGGACACGTTCCGCACCAGAGTGGTACGGCAACCCTGTCCTGGAAATCATGTTGTTAGACAACGGTGAACCTTCGAACTATGAAGAAGCGATGGCGGGCCCAGATTCCAACAAATGGCTTGAAGCCATGAAATCCGAGATAGAATCCATGTATGAAAACAAAGTTTGGACTTTGACAGACTTGCCCGATGATCGGCGAGCGATAGAAAACAAATGGATCTTTAAGAAGAAGACGGACGCGGATGGTAATATTACCGTCTATAAAGCTCGACTTGTCGCTAAGGGTTATCAACAAGTTCAAGGGATTGACTACGATGAGACATTCTCTCCCGTAGCGAAGCTAAAGTCCGTCCGAATCATGTTAGCAATTGCCGCATACTATGATTATGAGATATGGCAGATGGACATCAAAACGGCATTCCTTAACGGGCATCTTAAGGAAGAACTGTATATGATGCAGCCGGAAGGTTTTGTCGATCCTAAGAACGCTAACAAAGTATGCAAGCTCCAGCGATCCATTTATGGGCTGGTGCAAGCATCTCGGAGTTGGAACATTCGCTTTGATGAGATGATCAAAGCGTTTGGGTTTATGCAGACTTATGGAGAAGCTTGCGTTTACAAGAAAGTGAGTGGGAGCTCTCTAGCATTACTCATATTATATGTAGATGACATACTCTTGATGGGAAATGATATAGAACTTTTGGACAGCATTAAGGCCTACTTGAATAAGTGTTTTTCAATGAAGGACCTTGGAGAAGCTGCTTATATATTAGGCATCAAGATCTATAGAGATAGATCGAGACGCCTCATAGGTCTTTCACAAAGCACATACCTTGATTAGATTTTGAAGAAGTTCAATATGGATCAGTCCAAGAAGGGGTTCTTGCCTGTATTGCAAGGTGTGAGATTGAGCTCGGCTCAATGCCCGACCACGGCAAAAGATAAAGAAGAGATGAGTGTCATCCCCTATGCTTCAGCCATAGGATCTATTATGTATGCCATGCTGTGTACCAGACCTGATGTAAACCTTGCCGTAAGTTTGGTAGGAAGGTACCAAAGTAATCCCGGCAAGGAACACTAGACAACAGTCAAGAATATCCTAAAGTACCTGAAAAGGACAAAGGACATGTTTCTCGTTTATGGAGGTGACGAAGAGCTCGTCGTAAAGAGTTACGTCGACGCTAGCTTCGACACAGATCTGGATGACTCTAAGTCACAAACCGGATACATGTATATGTTGAATGGTGGAGCAGTAAGCTGGTGCAGCTGCAAGCAGAGCGTCGTGGCGGGATCTACATGTGAAGCGGTGTACATGGCAGCCTCGGAGGAAACGCATGAAGCTATTTGGGTGAAGGAGTTCATCACCGACCTAGGAGTCATACCCAATGCGTCGGGGCCGATCAAACTTTTCTGTGACAACACTGGAGCTATTGCCCTTGCCAAGGAGCCCAGGTTTCACAAGAAGACCAGGCACATCAAGCGTCGTTTCAACTCCATCCGTGAAAATGTTCAAGATGGAGACAGATATTTGCAAGGTACATACGGATCTGAATGTCGCAGATCCGTTGACTAAACCTCTCTCGCGAGCAAAACATGATCAACACCAGAACTCTATGGGTGTTCGATTCATCACAATGTAACTAGATTATTGACTCTAGTGCAAGTGGGAGACTGTTGGAAATATGCCCTAGAGGCAATAATAAAAGTGTTATTATTATATTTCTTTGTTCATGATAATTGTCTTTTATTCATGCTATAACTGTATTATCCGGAAATCGTAATACACGTGTGAATACATAGACCATAACATGTCCCTAGTGAGCCTCTAGTTGACTAGCTCGTTGGTCAACAGATAGTCATGGTTTCCTGACTATGGACATCAGATGTCATTGACAACGGGATCACATCATTAGGAGAATGATGTGATGGACAAGACCCAATCCTAAGCATAGCACAAGATCGTGTAGTTCTTTTGCTAGAGCTTTTTCAATGTCAAGTATCTTTTCCTTAGACCATGAGATCGTGTAACTCCCGAATACCGTAAGAGTGCTTTGGGTGTACCAAACGTCACAATGTAACTGGGTGACTATAAAGGTGCACTACAGGTATCTCCGAAAGTGTCTGTTGGGTTGACACGGATCGAGACTGGGATTTGTCACTCCGTATGACGGAGAGGTATCTCTGGGCCCACTCGGTAATGCATCATCATAATGAGCTCAAAGTGACCAAGTGGATGGTCATGGGATCATGCATTACGGTACGAGTAAAGTGACTTGCCGGTAACGAGACTGAACAAGGTATTGGGATACCGACGATCGAGTCTCGGGCAAGTAACGTACCGATTGACAAAGGGAATTGTATACGGGGTTTTGATCGAATCCTCGACATCGTGGTTCATCTGATGACATCATCGAGGAGCATGTGGGAGCCAACATGGATATCCAGATCCCGCTGTTGGTTATTGACCGGAGAGCAGTCTCGGTCATGTCTGCATGTCTCCCGAACCCGTAGGGTCTACACACTTAAGGTTCGGTGACGCTAGGGTTATTAGGAAGACTTGTATGTGATTACCGAAAGTTGTTCGGAGTCCCAGATGAGATCTCGGACGTTACAAGGAGTTCCGGAATGGTCCGGAGGTGAAGATTTATATATGGGAAGTTGTCATACGGGCACCGGAAGAATTCGGGGTCATATCGGTATTGTACCAGGGCCACCAGAGAGGTTCCGGGGGTCCACCGGGAGGGGCCACCCCTCTCGGAGGGCCACATGGGCTGCAAGGGGCAGGGAGCCAGCCCCTGGAGGGCTGGACGCGCCCCCTACCTTGGGCCCATGCGCCTAGGGTTGGGGGGAAACCCTAAAGGGGGCGCCCCCTTGCTTGGGGGGCAAGTCCCCCCTCCCTGGCCGCCGCCCCCCCTCTAGATCCCATCTAGAGGGGCCGGCCCCCCTTGCCCCTTCCCCTATAAATAGAGGGTGAGGGGTGGGCTGCTGTACACAACTCAAGGCACAGCCCCTCCCCTCCCCAACACCTCTCCTCCTCCGTTACGTGCTTGGCGAAGCCCTGTCGGAGTACTGCTGCACCAACACCACACGCCGTCGTGCTGCCATTGGAGATATCTTCCTCAACCTCTCCTTCCCCCTTGCTGGATCAAGAAGGAGGAGACGTCGTCCGTCCCGTACGTGTGTTGAACACGGAGGTGCTATCCGTTCAGCACTTGGTCATCGGTGATCTGAATCATGGCGAGTACGACTCCATCATCACCATCCCCTTGAACGCTTCCGCACGCGATCTACTAGTGGTATGTAGATGCAAACTCACTCCCTTGACTCGTTGCTTAGATGGACTCATAGATGGATCTTGGTGAAACCGTAGGAAAAATTTTAATTTTCTGCAACGTTCCCCAACAGGCTCTCCTATGAAGAAAATCTGGGTTCCCAAAAGTTATCTTGAAAGTCTTCAGGTGAATGTCCTCATGACACCACCAGTGAAGAACAGGAACCCCAGATCCAGTTCTTGATATGGACCTAATTCTTCAAAAGGATCAAAGTCCTCATATGACCATCATCGTGCTAACCCTTCTGTTTCACAGGGTAGAGCTAAGGGCTATGAATATGAGCATTATTCTTCAAATCATTATGTTCATAAGTCCTCGAAGAATTTCTCTGCTTATTCATATGCTTACCCTAACCCCTCTCATGTGAAACGAAGCGGACTGGCTTCTATGCCACCTTTCTCATATGGTGCACGCAGAGTGATAAATTCTTTGCCATCCCTTCAGATGTGGGTGGTGAAGAAAAAGAACTAATCTCTTATGCAGGGTCAGGTCTCCAGACGTGCTCAAAACGTCTGAAGAATTTGCTGGAGACCTGAATGTGCCTGAAAGGACGCAGGCTAATCATGAAAGAAATGATTGTTCATTTCACACGTCCTCATACTCATTTATCTGTGCTGTTGCTTGATGAAATTGACCTGATGATATTGATGTCATATTCTTAACTGATGAAGTATATGAGTTCGTAAGTTGCACTAATTCATCTGCAGGATGATCAACCCAAAGCAAACGAGTGGGTCCTCGATAGTGGATGTACGAATCACATGACTAGTGACAAGAATCTATTGATTGATGCTTCTTTATCACCGTCACATCTGAAGCATATCATCTTCGCTGACAAAGGCAAAAGTCAGGTATTGGGTCTAGGTAAGGTTGCGATCTCAAAGGATCGACACATGGACAAAGTCATGCTTGTCGAGTCCTTAGGATACAACCTCATGTCTATCTTGATGCTTTGTGATCTTGATATGGTTGTTGCCTTTGACAAATATTGTTGCATTGTGATCATGGAAGATGACAATTCCAAAGTCTTCGAAGGCTTTAGGAGAGGAGACTTGTATATTGTTGATTTCTCTACAGGACCACAACCGGCCGTGTGCTTACTTGCAAAAGCTTCAGAAGGCTGGCTATGGCATCGACGACTTGGTCATGCTGCCATGAGGAATTTGCACACGCTTGCGAAGAAGAAGCATGTTGTTGGCATTGAGAATGTCAAATTCCTCAAGGATCACTTATGCGGAGCCTATGAAGCTGGAAAGATGACCAAGGCCAAGCATCCAGCAAAGACTATCATGACCACCACTCGACCATTTGAATTGCTTCACATGGATCTCTTTGGTCCTAATCATTATTCTGCTGTTACAAATGATGCATCTCTATATGGTTTGTTATCATTGATGATTATTATCATTACACATGGGTGCACATTGTCACTTACAAACATGCGGTGCAGGAAGTCTTCAAACGATTTTCCTCGAGGGCTTCAACCAACTTTGGTGTGAAGATCAAGCACATCAGAAGTGTCAATGGGGCTGAGTTCAAGAATTCCGGTCTCGATGGCTATCTTAATGAACTTGGTATTACTCATGAGTTATCTGCTCCTTATACTCCTCGGCACAATGGCGTCGTGGAGTGCAAGAACAGAACCCTCACTGAAATGGCTCGCACTATGCTTGATGAATACAAGACACCTCGTCATTTCTAGATTGATGCAATTGATATTGCATGCCACATCATCAGTAGAGTATATCTTCACAAATTCTTCAAGAAGACTGCCTATGAACTCCTCATAGACAAGAAACCCAATGTGAGTTACTTCAAAGTCTTTGGTGCTAAATGTTGGATTAGAGATCCACATCACAATTCTAAATTTGCACCGAAAGAACATGAAGGTTTTATGCTTGGTTACGGAAAGGACTCGCACACCTACAGAGTCTTCAACAGCGTTCTTCACAAGGTTGTTGAAACTGTAGATGTGCGGTTCGATGAAACTAATGGCTCGCAAAGAGAGCACCTACCTTCTGTGATAGATGAACCAGCACCCGAGGATTCTATCAAGTTCAAGGCTACTGAGGATGTCATTCTGATGACCCACAAGTATAGGGGATCTATCGTAGTCCTTTCGATAAGTAAGAGTATCGAACCCAATGAGGAGCAGAAGAAAATGATAAGCGGTTTTCAGCAAGGTATTTTCTGCAAGTACTGAAATAAGTGGTAACAGATAGTTTTGTGATAGGATAAATTGTAATGAGCAACAAGTAACAAAAGTAAATGAAGTGCAGCAAGGTGGCCCAATCCTTTTTGTAGCAAAGGACAAGCTTGGACAAACTCTTATAATAGGAAAAGCGCTCCCGAGGACACATGGGAATATCGTCAAGCTAGTTTTCATCACGCTCATATGATTCGCGTTCGGTACTTTGATAATTTGATATGTGGGTGGACCAGTGCTTGGGTACTGCCCTTACTTGGACAAGCATCCCACTTATTATTAACCTCTATTGCAAGCATCCGCAACTACAACAAAAGTATTAAGGTAAACCTAACCATAGCATGAAACATATGGATCCAAATCAGCCCCTTACGAAGCAACGCATAAACTAGGGTTTAAGCTTCTGTCACTCTAGCAACCCATCATCTACTTATTACTTCCCAATGCCTTCCTCTAGGCCCAAATAATGGTGAAGTGTTATGTAGTCGATGTTCACATAACACCACTAGAGGTTAGACAACATACATCTTATCAAAATATCGAACGAATACCAAATTCACATGACTACTAATAGCAAGACTTCTCCCTTGTCCTCAGGAACAAACGTAACTACTCACAAAGCATATTCATGTTCATAATCAGAGGGGTAATATTGTGCATAAAGGATCTGAACATATGATATTCCACCAAATAAACCAACTAGCATCAACTACAAGGAGTAATCAACACTACTAGCAACCTACTAGCACCAATCCCGGACTTGGAGACAAGAATTGGATACAAGAGATGAACTAGGGTTTGGAGATGAGATGGTGCTAGTGAAGATGTTGATGGAGATTACCCTCTCCCGATGAGAGGAGCGTTGGTGATGACGATGGTGATGATTTCCCCCTCCCGGAGGGAATTGTCCCCGGCAGAACAGCTCTGCCGGAGCCCTAGATTGGTTCCGCCAAGGTTCTGCCTCGTGTCGGCGGTGTCTCATCCCGAAAGGTTCTCCTCTATTTTTTTCTCATCGAAAGACTTCATATGGGGGAAGATGGACGTCAAAGAGCCACCAGGGGGCCCACGAGGTAGGGGGCGCGCCCAGGGGGGGCGCGCCCCCCACCCTCGTGAGCAGGGTGCTGGCCCCTTGGCCTTCATCTTTGGCGACAATTTTTCTTTATTTATTCTAAGGTATTCTGTGGAGTTTCAAGACTTTTGGAGTTGCGCAGAATATTCCTTCAATATTTGCTCCTTTTCCAGCCCAGAATTCCAGCTGCCGGCATTCTCCCTCTTTATGTAAACCTTGTAAAATAAGAGAGAATAGCCATAAGTATTGTGACATAACGTGAAATAACAGCCCATAATGCAATAAATATTTACATAAAAGCATGATGCAAAATGGACGTATCAACTCCCCCAAGCTTAGACCTCGCTTGTCGTCAAGCGAAAAGCCGATAACAATAAATATGTCCTCATGTTTAGAGGTAGAGGCGTCGATAAAAATAAAATACGGACATGAAGGCATCATGATTACTTCATAACAGCAACATATATAAATTTTGTCATATGATTACTTATGTTCTAGTGATGATCTTTTCACAAAGCCAAAATATGAATCAGAAACTTTATTGGGCACCAACAATTATAATCTCAGTCATTGAAGCAATTGCAATTTATCATAACATCGGAAAGAGTCTATGTCAGAGCTTAAAAGCAAGTCCACATACTCAACTATCACTTAGTCCTTCATAATTGCTAGCACTCACGCGATACTTTGTGGTTACGGAGTTTTAATCGGACACAGAGAAAGATAGGGGCTTATAGTTTTTGCCCCACAACCTTTTACCTCAAGGGTAATGTCAACAATAATAATTCACGCTCCCCCACATCCAATTAGATATATATATCATGTTCTTTCCAACATGCTGAGCTTGCCAAAGGATAAAATGAAAAAGGAAGGGTGAAGATCACCGTGGCTCTTGCATAAGGTAGAGGATAATAATAAAAGATAGGCCCTTCGTAGAGGGAAGCAGAGGTTGTCATGCGCGTTTAGGGTTGATGCACAAAATCTTAATGCAAAAGAACGTCACTTTATATTGCCCCTTGCATGTGAACCTTTATTATGCAGTCTGTCGCTTTTATTTTGTCCACAACAAGTTCGTACAAAGCTTATTTCTCTACACTAATAAGTCATGCATATTTAGAGAGCAATTTTTTATTGCTTGCACCGATGACAACTTACTTGAAGGATCTTACTCAATCCATAGGTAGATATGGTGGACTCTCATGGCAGAATTGGTTTAAGGGTATTTGGAAGCACAAGTAGTATTTCTACTTAGTGCTGAGAATCGGCTAGCATGAGGGGGAAAGGCAAACTCAACACGATAGAGGAACCATGACAACATACTTTATCTCAGATGTAAGAAAACATAACTCATTATGTTGTCTTCCTTGTCCAACATCAACTCTTTAGCATGTCATATTTTAATGAGTGCTCCCAATCATAAAAGATGTCAATGATAATATATCTATATGTGAAACCTCTCTTTCCTTATTACTTCCTATTAATTGCAACAATGACCAAAGCTATATTTGCCAACTCCCAACAACTTTAAATCATGATACTCTTTCTATGTGAAGTCATTACTTTCAATAAGATCAATATGAACTCTTGACTCTTTTTATTCTTTTTCTTCTAATCACCCAAGATCATGGCAAAATACTCAAGCCCTTGACTCAACACTAATCTTTATTATATAGCTCACGGACTCGATTACAAAGAAGGATCATAAAGCAAAACTCAAAACTAGATCATGCCATGACTTTATTCTACTAAATCAAGATACTACTAATAGGATCGAACTAAGAAAAAACGGTAAAGATAGGAGTTGTGATGGTGATACGATACCAGGGCACCTCCCCCAAGCTTGGCAGTTGCCAAGGGGAGTGCCCATACCCATGTGATTATGTCTCCTTCCTTGTTGGCGGTGGAGGCATTGATGATGATGCAAGCTTGTCGTCCATCTTCCACGGCATAGGCTCACCATCATAGAAGGATGATCGAGTCTCCGGATTCCTCAAATCTGCAGCCAAACTCATCCTTTTGAATCTATATTCATACTCACAGTTTTGGTTTTGCGGATCATAGATTTGAGCTTGGAGGTGCTCGATCTTCTCATGTAGCTTATATATGGCTTCCTCGGGCTTCTTGGCATCCGGCTCATAGTTGTTGGTGAACTCCGTGAGCATCTTGTGGGTAGCGTTGATTCCACGCTCCACCATCCCCTGGCACTTGAAAACTTGTTGCTCCATTGCTTCGAGCCTCAACTCCAAAACAGAGAAATATTGCCTTAAAAATTGTTTTGGAGTCGGTTTACTTACCGTACCACATACCTATTCCTTTTCGGAGTCTGGAACGTTCTAGAAAGTGTCCCTTATATATTCCTCCGGGGTTACGGTTTAAATAACATTAGTTTCAACATTTATAGGATTACCTGAGATATAGTGTTTGATCCTTTGACCGTTCACCACCTTCGGATTTGTGCCCGCGAAGTTGTTGATTTTTATGGCACCGGAACGATAGACCTCCTCGATAACGTAAGGACCTTCCCATTTGGAGAGAAGTTTTCCTGCCAAAAATCTTAAATGAGAGTTGTATAGCAATACATAATCACCTACATTAAACTCACGCTTTTGTATCCTTTTGTCATGCCACCTTTTAACTTTTTCCTTAAACAACTTGGCATTTTCATAAGCTTGGGTTCTCCATTCATCAAGTGAGCTAATATCAAATAACCTCTTCTCACCGGCAAGTTTGAAATCATAGTTGAGCTCCTTAATAGCCCAATATGCCTTATGTTCTAGTTCGAGAGGTAAATGACATGCTTTTCCATAAACCATTTTATACGGAGACATACCCATAGGATTTTTATATGCAGTTCTATAGGCCCATAATGCATCATCAAGTTTTTTGGACCAATTCTTCCTAGACCTATTGACGGTCTTTTGCAAAATTAATTTGAGCTCTCTATTGCTCAATTCTACCTGACCACTAGACTGAGGGTGATATGGAGATGCAATCCTATGATTAACATCGTATTTAGCAAGCATCTTTTGAAAAGCACCATGAATAAAGTGTGAACCACCATCAGTCATTAAGTATCTAGGGACTCCAAACCTCAGAAAAATAACTTCCTTAAGCATTTTAATAGAAGTGTTATGATCAGCACTGCTAGTTGGAATAGCTTCTACCCACTTAGTAATGTAATCAACAGCAACTAGAATATGAGTGTAACCATTAGAGGTGGGAAAAGGTCTCATATAATCAAAGCCCCAAACATCAAATGGCTCAATAACAAGTGAATAATTCATAGGCATTTCTTGACGTCTACTGATATTACCAATTCTTTGACATTCATCGCAAGACAAAACAAACTTACGGGCATCCTTGAAGAGAGTAGGCCAATAAAATCCGGATTGCAATACCTTATGTGCAGTTCTATCTCCAGCGTGATGTCCTCCATAAGCTTCGGAGTGACACTTGTGTAGGATCTGTTCCTATTCATGCTCAGGTACACAACGTCTAATAACACCATCTACTCTTTCTTTATAAAGATGTGGGTCATCGCAAAAGTAATGTCGCAAGTCATAGAAAAACTTTTTCTTTTGTTGGTATGTGAAGCTAGGCGGTATAAATTTAGCAACAATATAATTAGCATAATCAGCATACCATGGGGTTCTATGAGAAGTACTTATGACATTTAATTGCTCATCAAGAAAGCTATCATCAATAGGTAGTGGGTCATCAAGAACATTCTCTAGCCTAGAAAAGTTGTCTGCAACGGGGTTCTCAGCTCCCTTTCTATCAACAATATGTAAACCAAATTATTGAAGCAAGAGAACCCATCTAATGAGTCTAGGTTTTGCATCTTTCTGTTCCATAAGATATTTAATAGCAGCATGATCTGTGTGAATAGTTACTCTAGAATCAACAATATAGGGTCTGAATTTATCACAAGCAAATACAACCGCTAAAAGTTCCTTTTCGGTAGTAGCATAATTTCTTTGAGCATTGTCTAGAGTCTTACTAGCATAATGGATGACATTCAATTTCTTATCAACTCTTTGCCCTAGAACAGCACCTACAGCAAAATCACTAGCATCACACATAATTTCAAAGGGTAAATTCCAATCAGGTGGCTGAACAACAGGTGCAAAGACTAATGCTATCTTAAGTATTTCAAATGCTTCTACACAATCATCATCAAAGACAAATGGTACATCTTTTTGTAATAAATTAGTCAGAGGCCGAGAGATTTTTGAGAAGTCCTTGATGAACCTCCTATAAAATCCAGCATGACCAAGGAAACTTCTTATACCTTTGATGTCCTTGGGACATGGCATCTTTTCAATAGCATCAACCTTGGCTTTATCAACTTCAATACCTCTTTCAGAAACTTTGTGCCCCAAGACAATACCTTCATTAACCATAAAGTGGCACTTTTCCCAATTCAAGACAAGATTAGTTTCTTCACATCTCTGCAAAATTCGAGCAAGATTGCTCAAGCAATCATCAAAAGAGGAACCATAGACGGAAAAGTCATCCATGAAAACCTCACAAATTTTCTCACAAAAGTCAGAGAATATAGCCATCATGCATCTTTGAAAGGTAGCAGGTGCATTACATAAACGAAAAGGTATACGTCTATAAGCAAAAGTACCAAAAGGGCATGTAAAAGTAGTCTTTGATTGATCTTTAGCCGACACAGGTATTTGAGAAAAACCAGAATAACCATCTAGAAAGTAATAATATGTATGTTTGCATAGTCTTTCTAGCATTTGATCAATAAAAGGTAAGGGGTAATAATCTTTCTTAGTAGCCTTATTTAATTTGTGGAAATCAATTACCATCCTATAACATGTGATAATTCTTTGCGGAATCAATTCATCCTTATCATTAGGGACAACAGTAATACCTCCCTTCTTAGGGACATAGTGGACAGGACTTACCCACTGACTATCAGCAACGGGATAAATTATACCTGCCTCCAGAAGCTTGAGTATTTCTTTTATTACCACTTCTTTCATTCATGAACATATCATTTTCATGGTCTAGCAAATAGTGTTCTAAAGGATCACTAGGAGGTACAGCAATAGAAGCAAGACCAATAATTTCATCCTTACTAGGAAATTCTTCCTCACGATGTTGTTTACTAAATTTAGAGAAATTAAACTCATGGACCATATCATTCAAGACAACAGTAACAACATTCTTTTTGCAGTCTATCTTAGCATTAACAGTACGCAAGAAGGGTCTACCAAATATGATGGGAAAAAAGCTATCTTGTGGAGAACCAAGAACAAGAAAATCAGCGGGGTATTTGGTTTTCCCACACAAGACTTCAACATCTCTAACAATTCCCATTGGAGACATAGTATCTCTATTGGCAAGTTTAATTGTAACATCAATATCTTCTAACTCAGCAGGTGCAATATCATGCATAATTTCTTTGTATAAGTCAATGGGTGTAACACTAGCACTAGCACCCATATCACATAAGCCATGATAACAATGATCTCCTATTTTAACAGAAATAACAGGCACGCCTACCACAGGTCTATGTTTATCTCTATCATAGGGTTTAGCAATTCTAGCAGTTTCACTAGTGAATTGAATAACATGCCCATCAATATTATCAGACAAGAGATCTTTAACAATAGCAATATTGGGTTCTACTTTGACTTGCTCAGGGGGTGTATAAGTCCTAGTATTGCTTTTACGAACAACAGTTGAAGCTTTAGCATGATCCTTCATTCTAACAGGGAAAGGGGGTTTCTCAACATAAGAAGTGGGAACAATAGGATCATTGTAAGTGACAGTCTTTTCTTCAACTTTAATAGGTGTAGCTACTTTTACTTCTATGGGAGGATGATATTTAAACCACTTCTCCTTGGGGAGATCAACATAAGTAGCAAAAGATTCACAGAAAGAAGCTACTATCTCAGAGTCAAGTCCATATTTAGTGCTAAACTTACGAAAAATATTGGTATCCATAAAAGATTTAACACAATCAAACTTAGGTGTCATACCTGACTCCTTACCTTCGTCGAGGTCCCAATCTTCAGAGTTGCGTTTAATTCTATCCAATAAATTACATCCAAATTCAATAGACTTCATCATAAAAGAGCCAGCACAAGAAGTATCGAGCATGGTGCGATTATTATCAGAAAGCCGAGCATAAAAATTCTGGAGAATTGTCAATTTTGAGAGCTCATGATTGGGGCATGAATATAACATTGATTTAAGCCTCCCCCAAGCTTGAGCGATGCTTTCTCCTTCGCGAGGCCAAAAATTATATATATAATTGCGATCACGATGAACAAGATGCATAGGGTAATACTTTTGATGAAATTCCAATTTCAATCTTTTATAGTTCCATGATCTCGTATCATCACATAGCCTATACCATGTCAATGCATCTCCCTCCAAAGATAAAGGGAAAGCCTTCCTCTTAAAGGCATCATCGAGTATACCTGCAAGCTTAAATAGTCCACAAATATCATCCACAAAGCGTAGATGTTCATCAAGATGCTTTGTTCCATCTCCTGCGAAAGTGTTAGCTAGCAGTTTTTCCATCATACCCGAAGGAATCTGAAAAGCAGTTTCATTTTCAATAGATTCAGTAGGTTCAGTAGGTTGAGGAGCAACTCTTGGCTCAACTAGATGGGGTGAAGATACCCCGAACAAGCCCCTCAAGCAATTACTTTCCATGGTAACAAGTGACAGAAAATTTCAGCATACTAAATAAATTTTTCCTTACCAAATTCCACCTACCAAAGGCGCTTCACTCCCCGGCAACGGCGCCAGAAAAGAGTCTTGATGACCCACAAGTATAGGGGATCTATCATAGTCCTTTCAATAAGTAAGAGTGTCGAACCCAACGAGGATCAGAAGGAAATGATAAGCGGTTCTCAGCAAGGTATTCTCTGCAAGTACTGAAATAAGTGATAACAGATAGTTTTGTGATAGGATAAATTGTAACGAGCAACAAGTAACAAAAGTAAATAAAGTGCAGCAAGGTGGCCCAATCCTTTTTGTAGCAAAGGACAAGCCTGGACAAACTCTTATAATAGGAAAAGCGCTCCCGAGGACACATGGGAATATCGTCAAGCTAGTTTTCATCACGCTCATATGATTCGCGTTCGGTACTTTGATAATTTGATATGTGGGTGGACCGGTGCTTGGGTACTGCCCTTACTTGGACAAGTATCCCACTTATGATTAACCTCTATTGCAAGCATCCGCAACTACAACAAAAGTATTAAGGTAAACCTAACCATAGCATGAAACATATGGATCCAAATCAGCCCCTTACGAAGCAACGCATAAACTAGGGTTTAAGCTTTTGTCACTCTAGCAACCCATCATCTACTTATTACTTCCCAATGCCTTCCTCTAGGCCCAAATAATGGTGAAGTGTTATGTAGTCGATGTTCACATAACACCACTAGAGGTTAGACAACATACATCTTATCAAAATATCGAACGAATACCAAATTCACATGACTACTAATAGCAAGACTTCTCCCTTATCCTCAGGAACAAACGTAACTACTCACAAAGCATATTCATGTTCATAATCAGAGGGGTAATATTGTGCATAAAGGATCTGAACATATGATCTTCCACCAAATAAACCAACTAGCATCAACTACAAGGAGCAATCAACACTACTAGCAACCTACTAGCACCAATCCCGGACATGGAGACAAGAATTGGATACAAGAGATGAACTAGGGTTTGGAGATGAGATGGTGATGGTGAAGATGTTGATGGAGATTGCCCTCTCCCGATGAGAGGAGCGTTGGTTATGACGATGGTGATGATTTCCCCCTCCCGGAGGGAATTGTCCCCGGTAGAACAGCTCTACCGGAGCCCTAGATTGGTTCCGCCAAGGTTCCGCCTCGTGGCGGTGGCGTCTCGTCCCAAAAGGTTCTCCTCTATTTTTTTTCTCATCGAAAGACTTCATATGGGGGAAGATGGAAGTCGGAGAGCCACCAGGGGGGCCACGAGGTAGGGGGGCGCGCCCAGGGGGGCGCGCCCCCACCCTCGTGAGCAGGGTATGGGCCCCCTGGCCTTCATCTTTGGCGACAATTTTTCTTTATTTATTCTAAGGTATTCCGTGGAGTTTCAGGAATTTTGGAGTTGCACTGAATAGTCCTTCAATATTTGCTCCTTTTCCATCCCAGAATTCCAGCTGCCGACATTCTCCCTCTTTATGTAAACCTTGTAAAATAAGAGAGAATAGCCATAAGTATTGTGACGTAACATGAAATAACATCCCATAATGCAATAAATATTGACATAAAAGCATGATGCAAAATGGACGTATCACATTCCAACCGAAGAATATGCTGAAGAATTCATTCCAGATCATGATGATCGTCGAGTTGGCGCACCTGAAGAAAATGGTGCTGAACAAAATGCTCCTGAAGGGAATGCTGATCAAATTCCTCAAAGACAACCCGCTCATCCTCACATTGCAAACAAAGTGCAAGTCGAGAAGATCATCGATGACATTGAAGCACCAGGTCGTCTCACTCGCTCAAAGGCTTCACATTTATATAACTTTTGTGGGCATTTTGCTTTTGTCTCTATTACAGAGCCCACTAAGGTAGATGAAGCATTTCTGGAGCCTGAGTGGATTCAAGCTATGCAAGAAGAATTACATCAGTTCGAGCTCAACAACGTCTGGGAACTGGTCAAACATCCAGATCCTCGCAAGCACAACATCATTGGCACAAAATGGATCTACCGCAACAAGCAAGATGAAAATGGCCTTGTGGTGAGGAATAAGGCACGACTTGTAGCTCAAGGATACACACAGGTTGAGGGTATTGATTTTGATGAAACTTTTGCACCTGTTGCTAGACTTGAGGATATTCGCATATTACTTGCTTATGCTAACCATCATCATATCACTTTATATCAAATGGATGTGAAAAGTGCATTCCTCAGTGGTAAGCTTGAGTAAGAAGTATATGTTGCTCAACCCCCGGGTTTTGAAGATCCAAAGAATCCCAACAAAGTCTTTAGACTCAACAAGGCCATGTATGGCCTCAAGCAAGCCCCTCTGGCGTGGTATGATACTTTGAAGGAATTCCTCATGAAGAAAGGCTTCAAACCCGGTTCACTCGACCCAACTCTTTTCACTAAATCTTATGATGATGAATTGTTTGTGTGCCAAATATATGTTGATGATATTATCTTTGGCTGTACTGACCAACGCTATAGTGATGAATTTGCCTATATGATGAGTGAAGAATATCAAATGTCTATGATGGGAGAATTGAAATTCTTCTTAGGTCTTCAAATTCGTCAACAGCGCAATGACATATTCATATCTCAGGAGAAATACCTCAAAGATGTATTGAGGAAATTCGGCATGCAAGACTGCAAAGGGGTCAAAATTCCTATGCCCATAAATGGCGATCTATGCACTGATGAAAATGGTAAAGACTTCGATCAAAAGGTATACCGCTCCATGATTGGCTCTTTATTGTACCTATGTGCACCTAGGCCAGATATTATGCTTAGTGTTTGCATGTGTGCCCGATTTCAAGCTACACCGAAGGAATCACACCATAAGGCTGTGAAGCATATTCTTCGATACCTAGCTCACACACCAACACTTGGATTATGGTATCCCAAGGGCTCTTCATTTGATCTCATTCGATATTCAAACTCTGACTATGCTGGCGATTGCGTGGACCGCAAGTCAACATCAGGCACATGCCATTTCCTCGGATGATCTTTGGTATGTTGGTCCTCGAAGAAACAGAATTGCGTATCACTCTCCACTACAGAAGCTGAGTACATTGTTGTTGGATCATGCTGTGCTCAATTACTATGGATGAAGCAAACACTCAAGGACTATGGCATCAACGTGAAGAATGTTCCTCTCTACTGCGACAATGAGAGTGCTATCAAGATTGCTCATAACCCAATTCAGCACTCGAAGACAAAGCACATTCAGATTCGTCATCATTTTCTTCGTGATCATGTGTTGAAGGGCGACATCTCCATCGACCATGTTAGCACTGAAGATCAACTGGCCAATATCTTCACTGAGCCCTTAGATGAGAAGAGATTTAGCAAGTTCCGGTGTGAGCTAAATATCCTAGAATCTTCGAATGTTCTCTGAAATGGACACACATCCTAACACTCATGCTGACTTGATGACTTAGATGCGCAACACACGAAGTAACGTTTTTATTCAATCAATGAAGACTAACCCTCTAAGTGTGAAGAAATTAATGAAGAAATTAATTCTCAGAGCCATACGACAATCGTACGCGGTGCCTGAAATCGGCTTTCTTATACGGTGGGTTACGCCACCAACCAAAGTTGAAAATCTTCAAGTTGAGTTTTTCTTCGTGTTTGAAATTCCTCAGTTTTTCAAATTCTTCAACTTTGCATTGTCTTCCCTCTTTCCGGTGTTGTTCTTCATTTGAATATATATGTATATGAGTTTTATGTCCTCTACAGCATTCACTTATTTCTATTTTCTTCAAGTTGATTTCTTCTGCTAAGTGAATGTGATCGGACCCTTCCCCCTCTATGCTAAACTCAACCCAGTCTATTCACAAATTCTTCATGTGCGTTCTAATTTGAAACTCGTTCAAAATCTTCACTGTGTCCTTGACAGGTGAAGAAATTGCGAACGGAAAATTAAAATAGTCTTATCTAAATTTTCGGCTTTGCCGCTCAAACCGTTCCGCATCCCATGACAATACTTATCTATTCACCCATGATCCTACAAGATCGCCACCTCACAGTACGTGGGTGACACATGTGACGTGAATGACAAGGGCCAGGGGCACGTTTGTCCGAAATCTTCGGGCGTACAGTTTTTCACCTTCACTATAAATACCCCTGCCTCTTCCTCACTTCACTTTTACTTCGCTCGACCTCACTCTCACTCGAGCTTCCCGAAACCCTAGTGCCGCCGCTACTTCATCATCGCCGGTGAGGAAGAGCTTCAGTGCCTCAACCTTGTCGCCGTCGTACTCACGCCAGTTGCGGATTTCTTCAATCTGCCGTCGCCGTAGCCATCTTCCTCTGCCGAGTTAGGGCGTGGTAGATCTAAACGGACGAACTTCACTCCTTCACTTCTCAGTTCATCGTGTTCTTCACTTCGGGTAATTAAAAGTTACTTTTACTACCCGCTTTGATTCATGTGATTTTCTTGAAAATCTTCAAAGGTGTTTATTCTTCAAATCTTCACACACTAAACACCTCACATGTTATCTGTTCTTGATTCATTTCTCTAAGCAATGATTTTCTTCAAGATTCCTCAATTGTGTGGACTCTCAAATCTGTACAACTCTGGAACCTAAGATAAAGAACGCTTAGTGAAATTCTTCAAGACTCATCTGGTCAAATTCCTCAAACCTATTCTTTTTGAAAATCTTCTGAGAACGCATATGACCTCTCCAAATTCCTTGCACCTATACTTTGTTCATAGGTACAAATGTCCGCTACTGAATCACTAGGTTCTCATCAACTTAACTCATTTGCAGCGTTCCTTGAAGAAAAGTTGCATACCTCTTCAGAAACTTCAGTTGTTCATATTCCTCAGCTGAAGAAAATGGGCGATGGCAAGAAGCCACAAAAGGGAGGAAAGAGGCCTGAGGTCAATACTGCGTTTGAAATCCCTGAGGACATTTATGCTGGGTACTGCACACCCCCTGAGGAAGATAGAAATCAGCGCAAGGTGTGCATTCAAAAGATATAGAGGAGATGGGCACGAGAATGGAGGGAGTACAGGTATGTTACTCCCAAGTACATGAAGAAATTCGCGCTCAACCCTCCATGCTCAAGACCTCCATTGGCACCTGGCCAATTGGCAGATCCCACCAGCCTCAAGCGCGGTGAGGACTATGCTGATGAATGGGCAAAGCGTTAGGCTAAACTGGCCAAGCAAGCAAAGGAAGTAGTGAAGAAATTCAATGCAGACTCTGCTGCTGCTGCTACCGCTGCTGAGGCCTCTGCTAGTCAGCCGAAGAAGGCGATGCCTAAGAAGCCTGCTCACAAGTCAAGCGCTTCTTCTTCAATGCCCTCACGGCCAAGCTCCTCAGCAATGCCCTCAAAGCCAGAATCTTCAAAGCCCTCACGGCAAATTCCTCAGTCTACTCCTCCTCCTCCAAAGTCCTCAGCTCCTCCGACAAAGTCTTTAGCTGCTCCGACAAGATCCTCGGCACCTGTGCATCTTGCCACGTGCCAAAGGACCACAGGCATCTCAATTGCCTCAGGAGCATCAGCAAGTTCCTCAGCTGCACCAAATTCCTTAGCTGGTCCCTCTCTGCTGAAGAAAAAGGCCACTGCTGGACGAGGCCTTCGACCAAGTCCTCACAAGAAGCAGGTCGCCTTCCAAGTTCCCTCTGATGAAGATGAGGCTGATGATGAAGAACTCGTTGAAATCATTAGAGACAGGCAAGCCAGGGCCGCTAGAGCCAAAGGTAGCAACGTGCCACTACTGTTGGATCCAAAGTTGATCCTTGACTTCATTGACTTATGGCACAAAGACCCTAACACGCCTTTGCCGGAAATGAATCTCACTCCTAGTCAAAGTCATGTTCTGACTGCCTTCATTGAGGAAGAAAAGTGGAAACTTGAAGAGAGCAGAAAGCTGAAGAAAGCATAATACAAGAAACAACGCTACCTTAAGGACAATATCCTCACTCTCACCCCTGATCATCTCCTTGCCTTGCAAGCTGAAATCAGGCAATTGAGTGATGAATTCGATCGCTACTATGCTGATTGGAAGGGCGCCAAGGTTCGGTTCATCAATCTGACGAAGAAATTCACTTCAAGTGCTGCTCCTCCTGTGCACATTGAAGTTACACCGGCTGAAGCATCTGCTCAGCCTACTGAAGAACATGCCAACACCGCTGATGACAATCAGGATGCTGAAGAAAATGAGAGTGCCAGGGCTGATGACTCCATTCCAGCCGCTGAAGATATTGCCAGGGCATCCACTAGTGGTGCGCCTGAAGAAAATGAAGAAGTCAGAGCAACTGCAACAGTTGCGCCTGAAGAAAATGACCCAAAGTCATTTGCACCTCATGTGCCTACCCCAACTCCGATCCTTCCATCTGCATTAGATGAAAAGAAGACCAAGGCTACAGAGCGTGCAGCTTTGAAGAAAGGGAAGGCATCAGCTTCATCAGATTCTTTAGCTCCGAAGAAAATGAAGCCTTTGACAAGTTCAACTGAAAATCCAATTGATGTCATTCATGTATCCTTCATTCCATCGAAGGACCTTGTTCCGTTTGGTGAAGAATATGTGATTCCTGAGGAATCTGATGAAGAAACTTCATTTGTTGCTTCAACAGAGTAGTTGGACGAAGAAATTGAAGTGGATAGAATCCCTTCAACCCCAGTCATCTCCTCACCTATGCCTCAGTTCACTGCTGAAGAGGCAGGTGTTGAAGAAATGGAAGATGAGGATGTGGACATCGGCTGTACCACACCCGTACTGAATGATGACTTTTGGGAAAGTCAGCACCCCAACTCTCCGTTGTTCACTCCACTCCAAGCAATTTCTCAGTCCCCAGCTGCTACTGAAGTGCAAATGGGATCTGAAGAACCTCATGCAACCCCGTCTGTCCATGAAGAAATTCTAGCCACTAGTGCTGAAGAAAATGTAAATGAAGAGTTGAAGACCCAGGCTGAAACTGCAGAAGAGCCTGAAATTCCTCAGCCTGAGGAACCAGAGATTGCGATTCCTGAAGTGGTGATGCAATTGACTGACACTCCTCAGCCCAAGCCAAAGGATCCCATCTCAAAGAAGCAAAAATTCAAGGCTGATGATTTCTTCGGCGAGTGTGTGTTCTTCACTGAATTCAACCCATATGATAATGCTCGTCTTAGAAGGAAGCGTTTCTGGACTGCCAGCTAGGCCAACTTCTATTCCTCAGTACTCTTCAACAAGGACAAAGTCTTCGACCACGAGCACATTCCTCATGTGGACATGGAATCCGTGCCTTGCTTCACACAAGTCCTCAGCATGATTCACAATGCAGGCTTGCTCAACTTCTGCTCTGACATCGTTGACTGGAATGAAGAGCTAATTCTTTAGTTCTATGCGACGTTGCATATCACTGGTGAAACAAATGGCATCAACACTTGGGTGTTGGACCGGATGACCGAAAACACTCACTACAAGGCACCACCTACTGAATTGCTTCGTGCCTTGCCACTCAATCCTCCACCTGAAGGTGCTCGTTGTCTATATGATGAGCCTAAACTCACTGCCCACTATATGCAAGTGCTCATGAAGCCGCTGAAGCTTGGTCAAGCCCCAAGGACCAAATTCCTCGTGAAGGAATTGCTCTATGTGCCAAGAACCATCTATCGCATACTGACGAAGACTATGAGTCCTATCAAAGGCCATGACTCATCCGTTGAAGAAGTTATCGGGATGATGAAGAATATGCTTTTCAACATAATGCATGGCATCCCCATAAACTATCATGATTTCTTCATGAGGACTTTGGCAAATGTTGCACTTTCACCGTTTGAGCTGAAGCCTTACGCGTCGTGGATCATGAGATTCCTCAGATCAAGGTCTTCACTCAACTACAAGGCTGATTTTCAGAATCACCTCAGCTACTTGCCCCCTATTGAAGTCCTCAAACAGACAATTTCCTCATCTGATGAGAAGGGCAAGTCACCAGCCGTTATCGATGAAGGCATTCATCCATTGGATGGTCAGTTCCGCAAAGTTGCATCTTACTCCACCAATGATGACTCTGCCACTCATGACTGTGCTGCCAATGCTACCAAGTCAAGTCCTCAAGCTACTGCTCCTCGTGTGATGACTGACCATGAGCTGCTTATAAGTCTTCACCAGAAGGTGGATCGAAACCACAAATGGGTTAAGCGTCAGTTTGGTTCTATTCTTCACAACATGACCTCTACACATAATGCAGTGAAGAAAAACCATTACTACCTCCATGAAGTATTTGATCGCACCTGGGCTATTCTGTCACATCTATATGGTGAAGAAGATCTGAAGCAAATGGGCTTCAAGGAAGATTTTGACTGGTCTGCTCCTCCTCCGAAGAAATTCAAGAAGGTCAAGGTTCCTTCCTTGGTGGCCAGTTCATATTCTTCATCGCGCGACACGGACGAATATGAAGACTTGGACGACACTGCAGCAGGCCCTACATCGATTCAAGACCCCAACAACGATGGCGCTCCTCCATCTTCATGATATTCTTCAGGGGCGTTAGTCCACATTTTCAACCCTTTTGTTCATTCGATGACAAAGGGGGAGAAATTTGAGTTAGTCTTCAAGCGGGTCTATCTTATGGGCGTTTTTTGCTAAGTTACAACTCTCGTTCTTCTGATGACTTAGCTGGATCGAGTTGTAATCTTAAACTCTATGGTGGCCTAATACTTTTGTTGTGTTCTTCTGTATACTTATTCCTCATTAATGTTAATGCACGCATGCTGAATTACATCAGTCACCATATTTCATCATGCATTTCAAATTCTCCATATTATATGTCAAATGCGTGTATGAATTACAAGATATAGGGGGAGATCTCCATGATTATACTCTTCAAGTGTGCATTGCTTCAAAAGCAAATTCCTCACTATGCACATCTTTAGGGGGAGTTCTTCTATATCTTGCAATCAAATTCCTCAATATCAGTATTTACACTTCATATGTTTATCCCCGTTGAAAACTTAACCTATATTGTCATCAATCACCAAAAAGGGGGAGATTGTAAGTGCATCTAGTGCCCCTTAGTGATTTTGGTGTATTGAAGACTTGTAGGTTAAGAGACTGATGCGTTTGTTAGTGTACACAGGTCTATAAGTCTATGAGGAGTTTGATATTTACAGAGAAAGTCGACCCCTAAAAATGAAGTTCTTCAACTGAAGACTTTGAATTTCTGAAGACTTTCTGAAGACTTTGAAAGTGAAGAAATTGGTGTGACCTTGAAGACTTGGCAATCATTCGAGGAACATGAAGCGTGAAGACTTTTGTTTTTATAGTTTCATTTTCTCTTTCTTGAGTCATAGGAAACACCGTACTGTTAAAGGGGGTCGAGGAAATACTAAGGAAAAATTTCCATGTGATGCTCAACTCAAAATCCTACACCTACCAATCCCTTTGAGTGAAGCCATTGGAAATCTCGCACAGTCCAGTCATATTCTTCAGTGACAGAGACGAAGTTCTTCTAGTCTCTGAGGAATTTTTTCTGACTGAGGAGTTAGGAATTCGTCAGTACGGATTGCCTACAAAGTGAGGAACATGATAGCCCTGAGGTATTTGAGAGTCAAATATTCCGACCGTTGCTGTGCTATGCACCAGCAGTCCCAAAATATCTACCCACCTAACGGTCATATCAGACAAGGGCATTTGTGTCTTATCATGTCAGGCTGCTCCCTAGGCTATAAGTAGCCGCCCCCTACAACCACTAGCTGGTTGGCTGCTCTGAGAGAAACTAACACTTGTCATTTGAGAGCAACCCATCCTCCGAGGACTTTGAGCGAAAATCATCAAGTGAGGAAAACCCAAATCCCAAACCTACAAACCCCAAAGTGATTGAGCATCACTGAAGAGATTGATCATGCGTGGATCCGACGCTTGTTTCCTTTGAAGACTGTTGAAAGGATCGATATGGTTGACTAGAGGGAGGGTGAATAGGCAACTAACAATTTTTAAGCTTTTCTTTACCAAATTAAACTTTGCAACAAAATAGGTTGTCTAGATATGCAACTATGTGAGCAACCTATATGATGCAATAACAACTAACACAAAAGCAAGCAAGGGATATAACACAAGTAGGCTTGCAAGAGTAAAAGAACGAAATAACCAAGAGTGGAGCCGTTGGAGACGAGGATGTGTTACCGGAGTTCCTTCCTTTTAAAGGGAAGTACGTCTCCGTTAGAGCGGTGTGGAGGCACAATGCTCCCCAAGAAGCCACTAGGGACACCGTATTCTCCTCACGCCCTCACACAATGCGAGATGCCGTGATTCCACTATTGGTGCCCTTGAAGGCGGCAACCGGACCTTTACAAACAAGGTTGGGGCAATCTCCACAACAATTGGAGGCTCCCAACGAAACCACGAAGCTTCACCACAATGGAATATGGCCTCAAAGTGACCTCAACCGTCTAGGGTGCTCAAGCACCCAAGAGTAACAAACTCCACACTAGAAAGTATGGGGGAAGTAAATATCCTTTGGTGGAAGTGTAGATCTAGGTCTCCTCCTTCAAACCCTAGCAAATCAACAAGTTTGAGTGGCTAGAGAGAGAGATTGGGCAAGAGAGCTTGAGAGCATCAATGGTGGAGTGAGAGAGGTAAAAAGGTGGGCGAGGTAGGTGGAGGAACCACCTTATATAGCAGCCCACATAAATCCAACCGTTACTGCATTTTCAGTACTGCAGCGGTACAACCGCTCCTTGTCCCGGTACAACCGGGACTCACGATGTAGCTGCAGAACCCTACCAGGCGGTACAACCGGGCCATCGGGCGGTAGTACCGGTCATTAGCAAATAACCGGACCAACCGCCCAGCCACCGCACAACTACCGCACCAAAACAGAACGGAGTCACCCTTGAGGGCGGTAGTTGGGCGGTGCAGGGCCGGTGCAACCACCTAGCCTTGAGCGCTTGAGCGGCTAAGGTATTAGCGGAAGAACCACTCGGACCTCCAGTTGTACCGGTTGAAAAGGAACAACCGGACCAACCGGGCCACCACCGCCCAGCCACCGCATCAAAACAGAAGCCTGACCGGTACATGGGCGGTGCATGGCCGGAACAACCGCTGCTGGTCTTTGCAGAGACAGGTGGCGGTACCACCGCCCGGAGGCAGCGGTACCACCGCTCGACAAAGGCAAAGAAGCGTCAAGAGCCAGCGGTACAACCGCTTCGGACGAGCGGTACAACCCCTGGGAACACACAGCAAAGATTAGATTAAAATGGAGGCACTCTCTCGACAAAATAGGGGTGATGGAGGTGTACGTGAATGGGATCCCCTATTCTTTCCAAAGAGGATTCCCTCTTGATAGTACGCGATCCCTACGACCAAAGAGATAAAAAGCGTAGATGATTCCGTCTTCAAACGATTCCTTCGAGAGAGAACCACTAACCGATGAAAGCCTAATCATTGAGAACCTGAAACATTTAGCACAGGATTAGACCAACAAAGGGTTGTCATCATCATCCAAAACATAAGGTAGGGAAATGCCCTTTCAATCTCCCCCTTTTTGGTGGATGATGACAACAACACGATATAAGATAGAAGTCTATAGAATCTAGATGGAGCTCCCCCTAGATGTGAGCCCCAGGTCGAGACTCCCCCTAGATTTTATAGGCTGGCCACGTAAAGCATATAACAAGAAGGTAGCCAACACAATGAGACAAGAGCAATACTACCGAAAAGACCAACAAGCAAAAAGAAAAGATAGCAGGAGTGGCACAAAATCCACACAAAGCAAACGAGAACGACCAAAGTTCAACTGGAGACCACAAACAGGTTCAACACGAGACACACACTACGCAACCACCCATGCAACTCCCGAGTCCTATCACACTCTCTCCCCCTTTGGCATCAGGACACCAAAAAGGAAGAGAGAGCGAAGCTATCGCCCCAGGCTCAGTCGTCCTCCTCTGACTCCTCGGTAGCATCTGGATCTTCATCATTGTCAGAATCTTCACCATTATCAGAAACTTCATCATCGTCCCGATCTGAGTCCTCCATGATATCATCAGCAGCAGTAACGGTGGTGGAGGGCTGAGGAGGGGCTTCATCATCAGTCCAGGTGTTGTGGGAAGATATCCAACGCTCCTTCGGTGTGATGCTCTTCTCAGAACCACTCTGAACCGACATGCTAAGGTGCCTCATCATAGCAATTCGGCGACGCTGCGCAAGCTTCTCATTGACATGTGCCTCATACATCCTCTTCTGGATGTCAGACTGAAGGCAGAAAGTCTTCTTCACCTTGGCAGCGAGCTTGTCCACCCACGAGGGCTTGGCCCCTGGTTCCAACTCAAAATCCTCATCATCGGAAGTGGCATAGACATCCTCAGGAGCATCAGCAGGGAAACGTGGCTCGGCGTGCTTCTTCTTCTTAAGGAGCTTGACTTCATGAATGGTAAGATTGTCAGGAGAGGTGAGGGGCTCTCCAGGACGGCGAACTTCCCACACGGAGTTCAGAAAGCACAAGACAAACGGAGCATAAATGGGGACCTTCCTGTAGATGACCATGTTGTACATCTCGTGCCACAGCCAGTTGGACACATCAAACGTCTCCCCAGATCCCACCTTGGTCTTCATAGCAACCATCAATTCAACAAGATAGCCATGGATTTCATCTTGATTCCCCACTTTGGGCAGAAGCACGTTGCGAAAAACACGATGCATGATGTCATAGACCTTCACCAAATCCTTAGATTCACCAATAATACCACAGCCCCGAATGTACAGAGGGGCAAGCTTCTCCTTAGGCATGGGGTCAGGATGATCATGGGGGCGAATGCGACCCCTTCCTTCTAGACCGGTATCATCATACCCAATAGCATTGCAGAAGGTCCTCCAGGGAACTTGAAAGAGTTCATCATGACACATGAAAGTGAGGGTGCGCGCGTCATCTTCTCCAAAGTGAACGGTGGCATAAAACTGATGGATGAGTTGAACATCAAAGTCACAGTTGACGGACATGAGCTTGACAAGATCAAACTCCTCACAGAGAGCCAAAGCCTCACCAAAATACTCCAGGTTGTTCCGCCAACGATCAAGATCGATGGTCCACTGCTTGGCATATCTGTTCTTGTTGTGCTCAAAGAGTTCATGAACAATTCATACTTGCATCTCATTCCAAAACTGAACAGTGGTCCAACGAGGAGCTACGGGAACCACATAAGGATTCTTTGAGCGGAAGGCTTCCCAATCCTTGGCTTTCCAATGGTGGAGTGGCATAATCACACGTTGCTTGGCAGCGGCAGACTTTTCACGGCGAGTGGGCTTGGTGGGGATCACAACTTCCTCTTCAGACTCAGCCGGGCGTGGAGCCCTTCGAGCCCTCTTCTTGGTCTTGCGAGGAGCTGAGCGAGAACTGGAGCCACCTGAACACAAACACGAAGGGGACACACGAAAACCAATAAGAATGAGAGGAAAGCAAACGAAAAATGCAACACCATAGAAACCAGAACAGTGTTGTGTGGTTCATACATTCCAGTTGTACCGGATCTCCCACCAGTAGAACCACCCCACCGGTTGTACCGCCCGTCTGGGCGGTAGAACCGCTGACAGCGGCACTACCAGGGTAGTTAGATCTGTTCACGACGTGCAAATCACCCAAGCCATATTCTGAGTTCTAGGTACTGCACAGTCACAAGAAAAACAACGATCTCTCCCAACCAAAGAACGAACACTAAACTAGGAGGGTAAAGTAATGCCCTAAAACAAGATGAAAACCTAGAATAAAGAACGAAGAACAAGGGCATTACCACCTGTTGGAAATATGCCCTAGAGGCAATAATAAATTAGTTATTATTATATTTCCTTGTTCATGATAATCGTTTATTATCTATGCCATAATTGTATTGATAGGAAACTCGGATACATGTGTGGATACATAGACAACACCATGTCCCTAGTAAGCCTCTAGTTGACTAGCTCGTTGATCAATAGATGGTTACGGTTTCCTGACCATGGACATTGGATGTCACTGATAACGGGATCACATCATTAGGAGAATGATGTGATGGACAAGACCCAATCCTAAGCCTAGCACTAAAGATCGTGTAGTTCGTATGCTAAAACTTTTCTAATGTCAAGTATCATTTCCTTAGACCATGAGATTGTGCAACTCCCGGATACCATAGGAATGCTTTGGGTGTACCAAACGTCACAATGTAACTGGGTGGCTATAAAGGTGCACTACAGGTATCTCCGAAAGTGTCTGTTGGGTTGGCACGAATCGAGACTGGGATTTGTCACTCCGTGTGACGGAGAGGTATCTCTGGGCCCACTCGGTAGGACATCATCATAATGTGCACAATGTGACCAAGGGGTTGATCACGGGATGATGTGTTACGGAACGAGTAAAGAGACTTGCTGGTAACGAGATTGAACAAGGTATCGGTATACCGACGATCGAATCTCGGGCAAGTAAAATACCGCTAGACAAAGGGAATTGTATACGGGATCGATTGAGTCCTTGACATCGTGGTTCATCCGATGAGATCATCGTGGAACATGTGGGAGCCAATATGGGTATCCAGGTCCCGCTGTTGGTTATTGACGGGAGAACGTCTTGGTCATGTCTGCATGGTTCCCGAACCCGTAGGGTCTACACACTTAAGGTTCGATGACGCTAGGGTTATAAAGGAAGTTTGTATGTGGTTACCGAATGTTGTTCGGAGTCCCAGATGAGATCTCGGACGTCACGAGGAGTTCCGGAATGGTCCGGAGGTAAAGATTTATATATGGGAAGTCTTGTTTTGGTCACCGGAAAAGTTGTGGGTTCTATTGGTAACGTACCGGGACCACCGGGAGGGTCCCGGGGGTCCACCAAGTGGGGCCACCGGCCCCGGAGGGCTGCATGGGCCAAGTGTGGGAGGGGACCAGCCCCAGGTGGGCTGGTGCACCCCCCCACAAGGGCCCAAGGCGCCTAGGGTTTGGGGAGGGGGTGCTTCCACCTAACTTGGGGGGCAAGTTTCCCCCCTCTCCCCCTTGGCCGCCACCCTTAGATGGGATTGGGGGCAGCCGCACCCTTTGGGGTGGAAACCCTAAAGGGGGCGCACCCCCCTCCCTCTCCCCTATATATACTTGAGGGTTTTGGGGCTGCCAACAGATGAGTTTGACCTCTCCTTGGCGCAGCCCTACCTCTCTCCCTTCTCCTCTCCCGCAGTGCTTGGCGAAGCCCTGCATGATTGCCACGCTCCTCCATCACCACCACGCCATTGTGCTGCTGCTGGATGGAGTCTTCCTCAACCTCTCCCTCTCTCCTTGCTGGATCAAGGCATGGGAGACGTCACCGGGCTGTACGTGTGTTGAACGCGGAGGTGCCGTCCGTTTGGCACTAGGATCTCCGGTGATTTGGATCACGACGAGTACGACTCCTTCAACCCCGTTCTCTTGAACGCTTCCGCTTAGCAATCTACAAGGGTATGTAGATGCACTCTCCTTCCCCTCGTTGCTGGTTTCTCTATAGATAGATCTTGGTAACACGTAGGAAAATTTTGAATTCTGCTATGTTCCCCAACAGTGGTATCAGAGCTAGGTCTATTGCGTAGATTCTTTGCACGAGTAGAACACAAAGTAGTTGTGGGCGTTGATCTTGTTCAATATGCTTACCGTTACTAGTCCAATCTTGTTTCGACGGTATTGTGGGATGAAGCGGCCCGGACTGACCTTACACGTACTCTTACGTGAGACAGGTTCCACCGACTGACATGCACTTGGTGCATAAGGTGGCTAGCGGGTGCCAGTCTCTCCCACTTTAGTCGGAACGGATTCGATGAAAAGGGTCCTTATGAAGGGTAAATAGCAATTGGCATATCACGTTGTGGTTTTGCGTAGGTAAGAAATGTTCTTGATAGAAACCCATAGCAGCCACGTGAAACATGCAAACAACAATTAGAGGACGTCTAACTTGTTTTTGCAGGGTATGCTATGTGATGTGATATGGCCAAAAAGGAATGTGATGAATGATATGTGATGTATGAGATTGATCATGTTCTTGTAATAGGAATCACGACTTGCATGTCGATGAATATGACAACCGGCAGGAGCCATAGGAGTTGTCTTAATTTATTGTATGACCTGCGTGTCATTGAACAACGCCATGTAATTACTTTACTTTATTGCCAACCGGTAGCCATAGTAGTAGAAGTAATGAGTTGGCGAGACAACTTCATGGAGACACGATGATGGAGATCGTGGTGTCATGCCGGTGACGATGATGATCATGGAGCCCCGAAGATGGAGATCAAAAGGAGCAAAATGATATTGGCCATATCATGTCACTATTTGATTGCATGTGATGTTTATCATGTTTATGCATCTTATTTGCTTAGAACGACGGTAGTAAATAAGATGATCCCTCATTAAAATTTCAAGAAAGTGTTCCCCCTAATTGTGCACCGTTGCGGAAGTTCGTCGTTTCTAAGCACCACGTGATGATCGGGTGTGATGGATTCTTACGTTCACATACAACGGGTGTAAGCCAGATTTACACACGCGAAACACTTAGGTTAACTTGACGAGCCTAGCATGTACAGACATGGCCTCGGAACACAAGAGACCGAAAGGTCGAGCATGAGTCGTATAGTAGATACGATCAACATGAAGATGTTCACCGATGATGACTAGTCCGTCTCACGTGATGATCGGACACGGCCTAGTTGACTCGGATCATGTAATCACTTAGATGACTAGAGGGATGTCTATCTGAGTGGGAGTTCATAAGATGAACTTAATTATCCTGAACATAGTCAAAAGATCTTTGCAAATTATGTCGTAAGCTCGCGCTTTAGTTCCACTGTTTAGATATGTTCCTAGAGAAAATATAGTTGAAAGTTGATAGTAGCGATTATGCGATCAGTAGAAAGCTTATGTCCTTAATGCACCGCTCAGTGTGTTGAACCCCAAACGTCGTTTGTGGATGTTGCGAACATCGGACATACACGTTTTTGATAACTACGTGATAGTTCAGATAAACGGTTTAGAGTTGAGGCACCAAATATGTTTTCGAAACATCGTGGAACATGTGAGATGTTTCGAGGGCTGAAATTGGGATTTCAGGCTCGTGCCCACGTCAAGAGGTATAAGACCTCCGACGATTTTCTTAGCCTGCAAACTAAGGGAGAAAAGCTTAATCGTTGAGCTTGTGCTCAGATTGTCTGAGTGCAAGAATCACTTGAATCGAGTGGGAGTTGATCTTCCAGAAGAGATAGTGATGTTTCTCCAAAGTCATTGCCACCAAGCTGCTAGAGCTTCGTGATGAACTATAACAAATCAGGGATAGATATGATGATCCTTGAGATATTCGTGATGTTTGACACCGCGAAAGTAGGAATGAAGAAGGAGCATCAATTGTTGATGGTTGGTGAAACCACTAGTTTCAAGAAGGGCAAGGGCAAGAAGGGATACTTCATGAAACGGCAAATCAGCTGCTGCTCTAATGAAGAAACCCAAGGTTGAACCCAAACCCGAGACTAAGTGCTTCTATAATAAGGGGAACAGCCACTGGAGCAGAATTACCCTAGATACTTGGTAGATGAGAAGGCTGGCAAGGTCGATAGAAGTATATTGGATATACATTATGTTAATGTGTACTTTACTAGTACTCCTGGTAGCACCAGGGTATTGAGATACCGGTTCAGTTGCTAAGTGTTAGTAACTCGAAATAAAAGAGCTACGGAATAAATGGAGACTAGCTAAAGGTGAGCTGACGATATGTGTTGGAAGTGTTTCCAAGTTTGATGTGATCAAACATCGCACGCTCCCTCTACCATCAAGATTAGTATTAAACCTGAATGATTGTCATTTGGTGTTTGCGTTGAGCATAGACATGATTGGATTATGTCTGTCGCAATACGGTTATTCATTTAAGGAGAATAATGGTTACTCTATTTATTTGAATAATACCTTCAATGGTCTTGCACTTAAAAGAATGGTTTATTGAATCTCGATCGTAGTGATACACATTTTCATGTCAAAAGATATAAGATAGTAATGATAGTACCACTTACTTGTGGCACTACCATGTAAGTCATATTGGTATAAAACGCATGAAGAAGCTCCATGTTTATGGATCTTTGGACTCACTCGTTTTTGAAAAGTTTGAGACATGTGAACCATGTCTATTGGTGTATACGCATGAAGAAACTCCATGCAGATGGATCGTTTGGACCCACTTGATTTTGGATCACTTGAGATATGCAAATTATACCACATGGGCAAGATGACTGAAAGCCTCGTTTTCAGTAAAATGGAACAAGATAGCAACTTGTTGGAAGCAACACATTTTGATGTGTGCAGTCCAATGAGTGCTGAGGCATGCAGTGAATATCATTATGTTCTTACTTCACGGATGATTTGAGTAGATACTGAGTATATTTACTTGATGAAACACAAGTCTGAATTATTGAATGGTTCAAGTAATTTCAGAGTGAAGTTGAAGATCATCGTGACAAGAGGATAAAATGTCTATGATATGATCATAGAGATGAGTATCTGAGTTACGAGCTTTGGCACGCAATTAAGACATTGTGGAAATTGTTTCACAATTAATCCCGCCTGGAACACCATAGTGTGATGGTGTGTCCGAACATCATAGTTGCACCCTATTGGATATGGTGCATACCATGATATCTCTTATCGAATTACCACTATCGTTCATGGGTTAGGCATTAGAGACAACCGCACTCACTTTAATAGGGCACCACGTAATTCCGTTGAGACGACACCGTTTGAACTATGGTTTGGAGAAACCTAAGTTGTCGTTTCTTAAAAGTTTGGGGCTGCGACACTTATGTGAAAAAGTTTCAGGTTGATAAGCTCGAACCCAAAGCGGATAAAATGCATCTTCATAGGACACCCAAAACAGTTGGGTATACCTCCTAATTCAGATCCGAAAGCAATAGGGATTGTTTCTTGAATCGGGTCCTTTCTCGAGGAAAAGTTTGTCTCAGAAAGTTGAGTGGGAGGATGGTGGAGACTTGATGAGGTTATTGAACCGTCACTTCAACCAGTGTGTAGCAGGGCACAGGAAGTTGTTCCTGTGGTGCCTACACCAATTGAAGTAGAGGCTTATGATAGTGATCATGAAACTTCAGATCAAGTCACTACCGTACCTCGTAGGACGACAAGGATGCTACTACTTCGGAGTGGTACGGTGATCCTGTCTTGAAGGTCATGTTGCTAGACAACAATGAACCTGCGAGCTATGGAGAAGCGATGGTGGGCCCATATTCCGACAAATGGTTAGAAGCCATGAAATCCGAGATAGGATCCATGTATCAGAACAAAGCATGGACTTTGGTGGACTTGCACGATAATTGGCAAGCCATTGAGATAAATGGATCTTTAAGAAGAAGACGGATGTGGACGGTAATGTCACCGTCTATGAAGCTCGACTTGTGGCGAAGAGTTTTTCACAAGTTCAAGGAGTTGACTACGATGAGATTTTCTCATCCGTAGCGATGCTTAAGTCCGTCGGAATCAAGTTAGCATTAGCTGGATGTCAAAACGAGTTTCCTTACCAGTTTTCGTAAGGAAAGGTTGTATGTGATACAATCAGAAAGGTTTTGTCGATCCTAAGGATGCTAAAAGGTATGCTGGCTCCAGCGATCCTTCTAAGGACTGGAGTAAGCATCTCGGAGTTGGAATATGCACTTTGATAGGATGATCAAAGATTTTGGGTTTATACAAAGTTTATGAGAAACTTCTATTTCCAAATAAGTGAGTGGGAGCACTATAGAATTTCTGATGAGTATATGTTGTTGACATATTGTTGATCAGAAATGATGTAGAATTTTCTGTAAAGCACATAGGGTTATTTGAAAGGTGTTTTTCAATAGAAAACCTGGATTAAGCTACTTGAACATTGAGCATCAAGATCTATGAGGATAGATCAAAAACCGCTTAATGGTACTTTCAAATGAGCATATACCATGACATGATCTTGAAGGTGTTCAAGATGGATCAGTCAAAGAAGGAGTTCTTGCCTGAGATGTAAGGTATGAAGTTAAGACTTAAAGCTCGACCACGGCAGAAAAGAGAGAAAGGACGAAGGTCGTCCCCTATGCTTCAGACGTAGGCTCCATAGTATGCTATGCTATGTACCGCACCGGAAGTGTGCCTTGCCATGAGTCAGTCAAGGGGTACAAGAATGATCTGGGAATGGATCATTGACAGCGGTCAAAATTGTCCTTGGAGTAAATAAGGACATGTTTCTCGATTATGGAGGTGATAAAGAGTTCGGCGTAAAGGGTTATGTCGATGCAAGCTTTGACACCTATCCGAATGACTCTGGGTAGCAAACTGGATACGTATAGTGGAGCAACCATTTGGAATAGCTCCAAGTGGAGCGTGGAAGCAACATTTATAATATGACCTAGAGATTTGCAAAGTACATACGGATCTGATTGTTGCAGACCCGTTGACTAAAACCTCTCTCACAAGCAAAACATGATCAAACCCCAGAACTCATTGAGTCTTAATCACATGATGATGTGAACTAGTTTATTGACACTAGTAAACTCTTTGGATGTTGGTCACATGGCGATGTGACCTGTGAGTGTTAATCACATGGCGATGCGAACTAGATTATTGACTCTAGTGCAAGTGGGAGACTGTTGGAAATATGCCCTAGAGGCAATAATAAATTAGTTATTATTATATTTCCTTGTTCATGATAATCGTTTATTATCCTTGCCATAATTGTATTGATAGGAAACTCAGATACATGTGTGGATACATAGACAACACCATGTCCCTAGTAAGCCTCTAGTTGACTAGCTCGTTGATCAATAGATGGTTACGGTTTCCTGACCATGGACATTGGATGTCACTGATAACGGGATCACATCATTAGGAGAATGATGTGATGGACAAGACGCAATCCTAAGCCTAGCACTAAAGATCGTGTAGTTCGTATGCTAAAGCTTTTCTAATGTCAAGTATCATTTCCTTAGACCATGAGATTGTGCAACTCCCGGATACCGTAGGAATGCTTTGGGTGTACCAAACGTCACAAGGTAACTGGGTGGCTATAAAGGTGCACTACAGGTATCTCCGAAAGTGTCTGTTGGGTTGGCACGAATCGAGACTGGGATTTGTCACTCCGTGTGATGGAGAGGTATCTCTGGGCCCACTCGGTAGGACATCATCATAATGTGCACAATGTGACCAAGGGGTTGATCACGGGATGATGTGTTACGGAACGAGTAAAGAGACTTGCTGGTAACGAGATTGAACAAGGTATCGGTATACCGACGATCGAATCTCGGGCAAGTACAATACCGCTAGACAAAGGGAATTGTATACGGGATCGATTGAGTCCTTGACATCATGGTTCATCCGATGAGATCATCGTGGAACATATGGGAGCCAACATGGGTATCCAGATCCCGCTGTTGATTATTGACCGGAGAACGTCTCGGTCATGTCTGCATGGTTCCCGAACCCGTAGGGTCTACACACTTAAGGTTCGATGACGCTAGGGTTATAAAGGAAGTTTGTATGTGGTTACCGAATGTTGTTCGGAGTCCTGGATGAGATCCCGGACGTCACGAGGAGTTCCGGAATGGTCCGGAGGTAAAGATTTATATATGGGAAGTCCTGTTTTGGTCACAGGAAAAGTTTCGGTTTTTATCGGTAATGTACCGGGACCACCGGGAGGGTCCCGGGGGTCCACCAAGTGGGGCCACCGGCCCCGGAGGGCTGCATGGGCCAAGTGTGGGAGGGGACCAGCCCCAGGTGGGCTGGTGCGCCCCCCCGCCACAAGGGCCCAAGGCGCCTAGGGTTTGGGGAGGGGGTGCTTCCACCTAACTTGGGGGGCAAGTTTCCCCCCTCTCCCCCCTTGGCCGCCACCCTTAGATGGGATTGGGGGCAGCCGCACCCTTTGGGGTGGAAACCCTAAAGGGGGCGCACCCCCTCCCTCTCCCCTATATATACTTGAGGGTTTTGGGGCTGCCAACAGATGAGTTTGACCTCTCCTTGGCGCAGCCCTGCCTCTCTCCCTTCTCCTCTCCCGCGGTGCTTGGCGAAGCCCTGCAGGATTGCCACGCTCCTCCATCACCACCACGCCGTTGTGCTGCTGCTGGATGGAGTCTTCCTCAACCTCTCCCTCTCTCCTTGCTGGATCAAGGCATGGGAGACGTCACCGGGCTGTACGTGTGTTGAACGCAGAGCTGCCGTCCGTTCGGCACTAGGATCTCCGGTGATTTGGATCACGACGAGTACGACTCCTTCAACCCCGTTCTCTTGAACGCTTTCGCTTAGCCATCTACAAGGGTATGTAGATGCACTCTCCTTCCCCTCATTGCTGGTTTCTCCATAGATAGATCTTGGTGATACGTAGGAAAATTTTGAATTTCTTCTACGTTCCCCAACACCACCATCCATGGGAGAAGACCGGAAGGCTTCCACAGAGAGAATCCACGGAGAGCCCTCAGGTCCGAAGCGCAGGGCGCACTCCGGGGCGGGGCAGAGGTGACCGGCGGCTAGGGAAAGGAGGAGGTGGACGGGGATGAAGGAAAAAAAAGAAAACTCTTCGCCCCATCGCATATAAATAGGCCCATAGCCGCGCGGCGGTAGAACCGCTCCTGGGACCGGTTATACCGCAAGTCAGGTGCTGACAGATTGTAGTGGGCGGTACTTCCATTTCCTGAAGGGCACCGGAAGTACCGCCCGGAAACAACCGGTAGAACCGGACGGAGAAGCCCCAGTGAAAATGGGCGGTATAACCGCCCAAGCACCGAAAGCAACCCAACTGGGGCAGCACAACCAGGTATCAGCGGTAGAACCACCCGTGACACCGGTTGTACCGCCCGACCACCAAAGCCCAGACCAAAAGAAGAGAACAAGACAAACGGGACAACAATTAAGAGAAACCAAACACTAAGAACAGGGAAAGAACAAAAGGGAAAACAAAAGCAACCGTACACAAGCAGAGCGAGCTCAGTCCTCTCTCTTAAGAGAGGGCGATGGCCAAAGCCACCTATGTTTGAGTCAAATGGTATGGCACCGCGAAGAATTATCCTTGGGCCCATGACCAAAACTCGTCTGTGAAACACAAGTACCATCAAAAATGGCTAATGTGACAGAGTTGATCGATTTATGCATAATGGGGGAGGGAAAGTTCATTGAGAGAACAACACTCCCCCTATCTCCATGCCTACACCTAAACTAGACAACAAGTTGAGTGTGGTGAAGGGTGCAAGGTTCAAGTCACATTGCTCGAATCAATGATATTTAGCTCATGCCTTAACTCACGAAATCTTGCTTCATCCAAGGGCTTCGTGAAAATATCTGCAAGGTTATCATGAGTGTTGACATACTTGAGCTCGATCTCCCCTCGCCTAATGTGATCCCGGATGAAATGATACCTAATCTCAATATGCTTCGTCTTGAAGTGTTGCACCGGGTTGAGAGAAATCTTGATGGCACTTTCGTTGTCACACCAAAGAGGCACATTGTCACAAGTGACACCGTATTCCTTTAAAGTTTTCCTCATCCATAGGAGTTGTGCACAACAACTACCGGCCGCCACATACTCCGCTTCGGTGGACGAGAGAGACACACAACTTTGCTTCTTGGAAGACCAACTTACCAAAGAGCAACCAAGAAATTGGCACCCTCCGGAAGTGGACTTCCTATCCACTTTGTCCCCCGCCCAATCGGAATCCGTGAAACCTTCAAGCTTGAAATTTGCTCCTCTTGGGTACCATAAGCCAAAGTTTGGGGTATGAGCCAAATATCGAAAGATTCGCTTGACCGCCACAAAGTGACTTTCCTTTGGTGCGGCTTGAAACCGTGCACACATCCCCACACTCAACATGATATCCGGTCTAGATGCACAAAGGTAAAGCAAGGAGCCAATCATGGAGCAATATACCTTTTAATCCACCGCTTTACCATTGGGATCGATGTCAAGTTGACACTTGGTAGGCATTGGTGTAGTAGCCGGCTTGACATCACTTAGCTTGAATCTTTTAAGCATGTCTTGAGTGTATTTGGCTTGGTTGATGAAGGTTCCTTCTCTTCTTTGTTTGATGTCAAAACCAAGGAAGAACTTCAACTCTCCCATCGAAGACATCTTGAACTTGGAGGTCATGAGAGCGGCAAATTCCTCACTGAAAGCTTTGTTAGGAGAACCAAAGATAATATCATCAACATATAGTTGGCATACAAACAACTCCCCTTTGACCTTCTTAGTAAAAAGAGTGGGATCGATTTGTCCTACTTCAAATCCACAATCTTGTAGCAACTCGGTAAGGTGGTCATACCACGCACGTGGGGCTTGTTTAAGGCCATAGAGTGCCTTATCGAGTTGATATACATGATCCGGGAAGTAGGGGTCCTCGAACCCAGGGGGTTTCTTGACAAAGACCAACTCATTAATAGGACCATTAAGAAAAGCACTTTTCACATCCATTTGTTGCAACTTAAAGTTGTGATGGGAAGCATAAGCAATCAACAAATGAATGGATTCAAGATGAGCAACAGGAGCAAAGGTTTCACCATAGTCGATACCCTCGACTTGGGAGTAACCTTGTGCTACCAATCTCGCCTTGTTGTGAATGATGTTCCCATGAGCATCTTGCTTGTTCTTGAAGATCCACTTGGTTCCAATGACGTTGTGGTTCCCCGAAGGTCTTGGCACCAATCTCCACACCTTGTTGTACTCGAAGTTGTTGAGTTCTTCATGCATGGCATTGAGCCAATCCGAGTCTTCGAGCGCCTCACAGACCTTTTGGGGTTCAACACAAGAGACAAATGTGTGATGTTCACAATACTTTGCTAATTGTCTACGAGTGCTTACCCCTTTCTTAGGCTTCCAACCACGTTTTCCATGAGATGGCCTTGGGTGGTGAGCTTGGAAGCAATCTTTGCGGCACGACGCTCTAATTCCTCCTCGGGTGTGGAAGGAGGAGAGTTAACTTGATCATCTTGAGCGCCGTCTTGAGCTTGTTCTTGATCTTGAGCTTGCTCATGATCTTGAACTTGCTCGACGGGGAGAACTTGACCTTGGGCATCATTTAGAGGTTCACCACCATCTTGAGGTTGATCTTGCCCTTGGTCTTGTTCATGAGGGTGAGGGCCTTCACTTTGTTCTTCGGAAGCGTGTGGGTCTTGGGGAGGTGATGGCTCCACTTGAGTGGAGCATTGTCCTTCTCCTTCGTCCACAAGAGGTTCCTCAATGGTAGGATATGACCAATACCCATTCTTCTTATGGCTTGGGGAGTAATTTCATCACCTACACCGCAAGTACCACTTTGCTCCACTTGGGAGCCATTATTTTCGTCAAACTCCATGTTACACGTCTCCTCAATGAGTTCGGTGGACTTGTTGAGGACATGGTAAGCATGAGAGTTTGTAGCATAACCAACAAATATGCCCTCAAGAGCTCTAGCCTCAAATTTAGACCAACGAACACCTTTCTTGAGAATGAAACACTTACAACCGAACACCCGGAAGTACTTGAGGTTGGGCTTGTTGCCGGTGAGTGTCTCATAAGGAGTCTTGTTCAAGCCTTTGCGAAGATAGAGCCGATTGGATGCATGACATGCGGTGTTGATGGCTTCGGCCCAAAAGTTGTATGGAGACTTGAATTAAGCCATCATGGTCCTAGCCGCATCCATCAATGTCCCGTTCTTCCTCTCCGCAACACCATTTTGTTGAGGGGTGTATGGAGCAGCATATTGGTGCTTGATCCCCTCATCACTAAGAAACTCATCCAAGGTGTAGTTCTTGAACTCGGTGCCGTTGTCACTTATTATTGTCAAGATCTTTGCATTGTGTTGACGTTGAGCTTCATTTGCAAAGTCGATGACGGTTTGTTGAGTCTCACTCTTCCTCTTGAAGAAGAATACCCAGGTGTATCTTGAATAGTCATCCACAATCACCAAGCAATACTTTCTACCTCCAAGACTATCAAAAGATGGAGGCCCAAAGAGATCCATGTGAAGGAGCTCCAAGGGTCTCTTCGAGTAGATGATGGTTGATGGAGGATGAGCCTTTTCATGAAGCTTTCCTTCGATACAAGCATTGCAAGCACGATCTTTGGCAAAACTAACATTTTTTAGTCCACGGACATGGTCCCCCTTGAGAATACTTTGCAAAGATCTCATATTGACGTGGGCTAACCGGCGATGCCAAAGCCATCCCACGTCAACTTTAGCCATTAGGCATGTCGCGGTCTTAGTGGGTCGCTCCGAAAAGTTAATCACATAGAGACCGTTCTCGACATGCCCAACAAAGGCTACTTTAAGAGTCTTGCTCCACAAGAGGGCCACGGTATCAATGTCAAAGAATGCAGCAAAACCCATGAGTGCAAGTTGATGAACGGAAAGGAAATTGTATGCAAGGGACTCAACAAGCATGACTTTCTCGATCGTAAGATCATGAGAAATGACAACCTTGCCGAGACCCAATACCTTAGAATGCGATGCATCACCCCACTCGACATTGGTGGGCATAGATGGAATCTCTTGCATGTCCACCACCAAGTCCTTGCTCCCGGTCATATGATTTGTTGCTCCACTATTGAGCAACCATGATCCCCCACCGGAAGCAAACACCTACAAGAGATCAATGCTTGGTTTTAGGTACCCATTTAGAAATGGGTCCTTTGATGTTAGTAACAAGGGTCTTGGGAACCCAAATAGACCATTCAATGTACTCATAAGGAGAACAGCGAATTTAGCATAAACATGTCCATCACTAGCACGGCACAACACATATGACGGGTTAAAGTCGCCGGCTTTGTTGGGGGAAATGCTTTTGCCCTTTTGAGCGTCAACCCCCTTCACTTTTTCCTTCTTCTCCTTAGAAGCACTCTCTCCCTCTTTTACAAAAGTTTGCTTGAGAGGAGGAGGACGTTTGGCCTTGTCATTCTTCTTCTTCTTGCTCTTGGACTTGGGTTCAAATCCAATTCCTTCCTTGGCCACAACTTCCTTTTGATTGCTCAAGAGGTCGTTGAGGTTCTTCTCACCTTGAATGCATGAAACAAGGCCTTTCTCAAGTTGATCCTTCAACTTGGCATTCTCCTCCACAAGATGCACATGCTCACAACACGGGTTAGTAGCACATGCATTATCAATTAATACCATATGAGGAAAGGTGGCCTTTTCCTTGGTCAGCTTAACTTGGAATTGTGCATGAGACTCTTTGAGGTTAGCGTGAGCACCCTTCAAGACCTTGTGAGCCTTGTTAAGTATCTCAAACTCCTCTTTGAGTCTAGCATGATCAACCCCAAGTTTAGCCTTCTCGGAAGTTAGCACACGAGACATGACAAGAGCATGATCAAGATCTTTCTTTAACTTAGCATGGTCATCATTGTGTGACTCCTCAAAAGTCAAACGATGCACACACTCTTCCTCAAGAGCATTAGAGAGATCCGATATCTCATCGGCATAGTCACGACTATGACCTTCCATCTTAGAGATGGTTTCTTCGTGAGCCTCGATCATGTCATTGGCCTCGCCAAGTTGTTCCAAGAGAGCAACAAAATGCTTCTTGGACTTGCCCTTGAGCTTACTCATAAAAGACTCAAACTCATTCACTTCTTCATTAGACCCATCATGTTCATCAATGCAATCCTCCATGGAGGGATTAGTAATGATGGTGGTTTTAATGTTGGGGGTTACCTTGTTTGAAGCTTTAGCCATGAGGCATTTGGCGGTGATGTTTTCGTTGGGTGAATCAAAGAGAGACACCCGGTGATTAGTAACAATGGCAACGGATGCCATGGCCATTGCTTCTTCATTTTCATCATCATCGTCATCCTCTTGGTATTCTTCTTGAACCACCAACCCACGAGCGGGAGTCTTCTTGGCGAAGTTGTTCTTGTTGGGGAAGGACTTGGCTTTGTCTTTTCGAATGAACTTGCCACCATTGTCTTCCCGCTTTTCGTAAGGACAATCCGCAACGAAATGGCTCACATTGCCACAGTTGAAGCAAGTTCTAACTCGTTGCTTGCCCTTGACGCCACTTGAGTTGTTCTTGTTGAATTTGGGTCTTGAATTCTTCTTGCTCCAAAATTGTCTTGAAGCAAGGGCCATGTGCTCATGGTAATCAAATTTGGTGTCTTCGGGGTTGCTTTCCTCATCTTCCACTTCTTCCTCTTCTTCCACAATAACCTTGGCCTTCAAAGCAAGGTTGGGCTTTTTTGCCCTTTGAGAATGGAGCACCGCATTGTCGGCGGTCTTGTCCAAGATGCTCATTGCAACGAACTCATTCAACACTTCACTTGAGGTCATGGAGTGGAAGTCCGGTATTTGACGAATGACGGAGGACATGGCCTTGTTGTAGGGCATCATGGCCTTGAGGAACTTTCGCTTGATCCAATTGTCATCCGTGTCCTTGCTTCCATGATCTCGGAGAGCAACCGCGAGTTTGGTCACTCTTCGAAAGAGCTCACGAGGTTCTTCATCTTCTTTCATTGCAAACTCATTGGCTTCATCTTGCACCACTTTATAGTTGGAGCGTTGAATGCTAGCACTTCCTCGATAGATACGCTCGACACATTTCCATGCTTCTTTAGCCATGACATGAGGTCGAAGATGAGGAAGATCTTCGGGAAGGATGGCATCTTGGATGATGAAGAGAGCACTCTCATTGAATTGATTGTCCACGTCTTCTCGAGGGGTGAAGTTGCTTGGGTCATGAGGATAAAAACCTTCTTCAATAATCCTCCAAAGGTTAGTGTTCACATGTTTTAAATGACGCTTCAAACGATAAACCCAAGAGTCAAAATCTTCATGATTCTCATATTTAGGAGGAGGACCGGCATGATTTAAATGAGTGGAAGGAATCGGTCCTCTATAGATAGGAGGTTCCACATGGGCAAAGATGTCGGTGCCATTTCTACCACTAGTAGAAGGACTCTTTTCATTGTTAGCTTCCCCCTTGTCGGAGGTAGCATCTGTCACCTTGTTAGTAGGATCACCCACTTTCATCGGCGAGGTAGATAGTTTAAGTCCTTCTAGAAATTCAGTAAACATGCTTTTAACCTCGGCCGTCATGGAGGTTTTCAATGTGTCTAAAGCCACATTGAATTCCTCACGTGAGACCGAGGTTCCCCCTTCGGCCGAAGATGAGATGGGATTCACACCGGAGTGTTCCTCCGCACCGTCGTTGGTGTCAACCATACTCTTCGGACGACAAAGTCCTTAAAAAAGAGACGAGGCTCTGATACCAATTGAAAGGATCGATATGGTTGACTAGAGGGGGGGTGAATAGGCAACTAACAATTTTTAAGTTTTTCTTTGCCAAATTAAACTTTGCAACAAAATAGGTTGTCTAGATATGCAACTATGTTAGCAACCTATATGATGCAATAACAACTAACACAAAAGCAAGCAAGGGATATAACACAAGTAGGCTTGCAAGAGTAAAAGCACGAAATAACCAAGAGTGGAGCCGTTGGAGATGAGGATGTGTTACTGGAGTTCCTTCCTTTTAAAGGGAAGTACGTCTCCGTTAGAGCGGTGTGGAGACACAATGCTCCCCAAGAAGCCACTAGGGCCACCGTATTCTCCTCACGCCCTCACACAATGCGAGATGCCGTGATTCCACTATTGGTGCCCTTGAAGGCGGCAACCGGACCTTTACAAACAAGGTTGGGGCAATCTCCACAACAATTGGAGGCTCCCAACGAAACCACGAAGCTTCACCACAATGGAATATGGCCTCGAGGTGACCTCAACCGTCTAGGGTGCTCAAGCACCCAAAAGTAACAAACTCCACACTAGAAAGTATGGGGGAAGTAAATATCCTTTGGTGGAAGTGTAGATCTAGGTCTCCTCCTTCAAACCCTAGCAAATCAACAAGTTTGAGTGGCTAGAGAGAGAGATCGGGCAAGAGAGCTTGAGAGCATCAATGGTGGAGTGAGAGAGGTAAAAAGGTGGGCGAGGTAGGTGGAGGAACCACCTTATATAGCAGCCCACATAAATCCAACTGTTACTGCGTTTTCAGTACTGCAGCAGTACAACCGCTCCTTGTCCCGGTACAACCGGGACTCACGATGTAGCTGCAGAACCCTACCAGGCGGTACAACCGGGCCATCGAGCGGTAGTACCGGTCATTAGCAAATAACCGGACCAACCACCCAGCTACCGCACAACTACCACACCGAAACAGAACGGAGTCACCCTTGAGGGCGATAGTTGGGCGGTGCAGGGCCGGTGCAACCGCCTGGCCTTGAGCGCTTGAGCGGCTAAGGTATGAGCGGAAGAACCGCTCGGACCTTCGGTTGTACCAGTTGAAAAGGAACAACCGGACCAACCGGGCCACCACCGCCCAGCCACCGCATCAAAACAGAAGCCTGACCGGTACATGGGCGGTGCATGGCCGGAACAACCGCTGCTGGTCTTTGCAGAGACAGGTGGCGGTACCACCGTCCGGAGGCAGCGGTACCACCGCTCGACAAAGGCAGAGAAGCGTCAAGAGCCAGCGTATAACCGCTGGGAACACACAACAAAGATTAGATTAAAATGGAGGCACTCTCTCAACAAAATAGGGGTGATGGAGGTGTACGTGAATGGAATCCCCTATTCTTTCCAAAGAGGATTCCCTCTTGATAGTACGGGATCCCTACGACCAAAGAGATAAAAAGCGTAGATGATTCCGTCTTCAAACGATTCCTTCGAGAGAGAACCACTAACCGATGAAAGCCTAATCATTGAGAACCTGAAACATTTAGCACGGGATTAGACCAACAAAGGGTTGTCATCATCATCCAAAACATAAGGTAGGGAAATGCCCTTTCAACTGTGCTTCTTCCAGATGGTCAGGCGTCAAGGTCTAGAGCATCCAAGAGGAATTGTGGATCACCGAGTGACCGAGTTTGTGAAGATTCGGAAGTCACCTGAAGACTTACCACGAGTGATTGGGCGAGGTCTGTGTGACCTTAGCTCAAGGAGAATACGGTGAGGACTGTGTGTCCGGGACTGGGTGTCCTCGAGTTTAAATAGTCAGCCGCTCCAACCAGATATACAACTGAGACAGCAGTTGGAACTGGTCTACCAAAGCATTGTCTTCACCAAGCTTACTGGTTCTATTTCCTCAACTCTTTAATTTCCTCATCTCTGTTGTTGTGTGCTTGTTCATATCTGTTTGAAGACTTTGACTGAAGACTTTCTTAATTTCCTCAGTTCAATTTCTTCAGTCTGTCCGTCTTCATCTTGAGTTATCCTGTGTTTACGCTTTTTGTACTCTGTGCTTGTCTTCATTTCATCATGATGACTATGCGTGTGTTCTGCTGTTTACTTTTGAGTACATATTCCGCTTCAAATAGTTCTTCAGTTAGGAATTTCCTCACCAACAAATTCCTCAGTGAAGAATTCAAAAAAATCGCCTATTCACCCCCCTCTAGTCGATATAACGCACTTTCAATAGAGCAGCAATCTCTCCACCAGAATGAGCCAAGTCTTGTTGGAAATTGTGGGAGCTCACCATTTCCATAGTGTTTACTCCAGATAAGTTGCACCCATGGGATATCCATCTTATTGAAAAACTTGTGTAGGAATTTAGTCAAGAGTGCTTTGTTGTGTGCTCTAAGATCCAAAACACCAAGACCACCAGCATCCTTGGTATCACACACTTAGATTGTGCTTCCCTATGCATCCCAATCCTTCTCGGTCAATCTTGTGTTTTCATCTGTGCTTTCTAGGATGTATGAAGTATTACTGAAGACATGTGATAGGACTCTGAACTCCCAAAGGAAGAAGCATAGAAGCATGCTACGAGAACAGAGAAGACACATGGAAAGGAACTTATAAGGAGTGTCGAAATACCATTGGTATAGCATAGGTCGATCAACATATTAAATATCACTTACATCTCACACATTGTCAACATTATCCTCCTCGCCCCCATGTGGTCTACATTGTGGAATTCTTCAATGTCTTCCCTTCCCTTTTTAAAAACATACTAATCAATAATGAATATTAAGTGTGAGCTACATGGGCATAAGTTGGAGACCCGAGTGAGCATTGATTACTTCCATGTGGTTCATAAATAGTATCGGACACCGTTAGGCATCCGACTACTGATAGGATGCATCCATCAGACTAGTCGTACATCGTCGGATTAGGATAAGGATGGACGTTTGATGTGTTGGCTAAGCCCCGCGTGAGAGGATTTTCCGTTCGCTAAGTGCCTACTTCTAGGCTTGTTTCTGATGTGTACATATTTTTCTGGTTGATTCCAGGCTTGTTTGATGTGTGAAATGCAATGGCCTTCCATTTTTGACGGTTCTAGTTCAATTTTCCAAATCATCAAGATGTTCATACATCACGCGAATGGCAATAAATTCTTGATTGATTCTCCGCTTTTCTGATGTGAACTTCTGTGAGTTCTTCAGTTTTTGCTTCAATCTGAATGTGACATAGATTCGGCGATTGCAAACGCTTCTGTCAGGACTATTTTTTTAATCTTGGTTTGGCTTTACCAGTCCTGGTTCATTTTTTTCCAAAATAACTAGCCCATTCATGCGGTTATCTTCACATGAGAATTGCAGCAGGCAAATGACAATAACATCTTGATAGATTCCTCTACTTTCTAATGTGAACTTGTGTGAGTTCTGCACCTTTTGATGTGGTCTGAATGCAAGGTAGATTCCATGATACCAGTCGGGACTATTTTTTTGTCTTCCTTTTTATGGAATGTTTCTTTCTTTCTTCAGAGCAATATTAGTTGGGCACTGCTCATGTTAGGTTTAGCTTTGCGATACCAGGTTTTGAACGAGTGAAGAGATTAGTGAAGATTTTTTACCACAAGAACCATCGTAGGAATAGTATTCTGCGTGAGTGAAGATAGAACTCAAGACTTTTTACCACAAGAACCAATATAGGAATGGTTTTCTGGAAAACTCACTCTGAAGTGCTCGAAGCTTGCTAGTTTATACAAAATTGTTTGATTTTTAAGGCCCCAATTGTGTCATTTTAATCAACTGGTAAGTGCTAATGTAACTCAAAAGACCACAATTTGTAGAGATCTACAAGAAGGGAAAAAGTTGTCCTCGCTCAGTGACACAATTATAGTTCTGATGCAATAAACAATAAGGTAGTCCAGATGGGTGAATTGACACAATCATAGTTCGTATTCCTAAAGTTGAAAACCTGGAGTAAATTACCTAATGTAGGCCTCTCAGTCCATGCAACATTCTTTGTAAAGTAATACTCCCTTCATCCCAAAACAAGTGTCGCTTACAAAATGTACGTGCCCCATGTGCAACACACAGACAATTGTCTAGTAAACCTATAATAATAATCCCATCTGAATCTTACGTTAATAAAGGAAAGTTGGTCATGTCCAAATGGTTTCTCCGACAATCATCACAATTGTTAAGTCGAGTGTTGCTAGCCGTGTCAAGACGTCCTCTGCACATCCTCATGGGGGTCAGGAATCTAAGCAAGAGCACCAACACTTTACTATCTAGGAGAACCACTCGGCGATGAAACTCTCATGGACTCCAGGTCCTTGGAACGTCGCGTGAATCTCTTGGCAAGGATGCGACCATCCTTGCTCCACGATTGTTTGACATACTTTGTAGCCAGTCAGGGCTTCTCGTATGGTTGTATGTCCTAGCGTTTCACAGGATCCCCATAAATCTTGAGATGTAAAACACTGGTGAGTGGAGCGTGTGAGACTCGAACGCCCTGATATCTTTTGTTACCAGGACAACTAACCGCTTTAAACTGGTGTTCATACTTTGGGATGGGTAGAGCAATCGCGTGTAGGAAACCAGAGGTGGTATCTAACACTTAGATCGTGTTTCCCTGTGCATCCCAATCCTTCTCCGTCAATCTCGTTTTCCTTTTGTGCTCTCTGGGATGGATGAAGTATTATTGAAGACATGTAATAGGATTCTGGACTCCTAAGGAAGAAGCATAGAAGCATGCTACGAGAAGAGAGAGGGCTCATGGAAAGGAACTTATAAGGAGTGTCCAAAGACCATTGGTATAGAATACTCCATCCGTTCCTAAATATAAGTCTTTGTGGAGATTTCACTATGGACCACATACGGATGTATGTAGATTCATTTTAGAGCATAGATTCACTCATTTTGCTTCGTATGTAGTCCACAATAAAATATCAACAAAGACTTATACTGAGGAACGAAGGGAGTAGGTCGATCAACATATTAAATATCACTACATCTCGCACATTATCAAAATTACCCTCCTCGTCCCCATGTGGTATATATTGTTGAATTCTTCAACGTCTTCCCTTCCCTCTTTACAAAAGGTACAAATCAATAATAATAATGTTAAGCGTGAGCTACATGGGCATAAGTTGAAGACCGGAGTGAGCATTGCTTACTTCCATGTGGTTCACAAATAGCATCGGACCCCGATAGCTAGCGAAGCGCCAACTAGGGTGACAGTGGCGAATCCTCCCGGATGGCTTTTTTTTTTTTTTGTATTGGATGAGCAAGGGTGGCATTTTGGGAAACTACAGTGGTAGTTCCTTTAAAGGGGTTTTAGGGTCTTTTTTTCTCCGAAAAATGCCATCCACCGGATGAAGAGCATGCTGTTCACGGGCAGTTCACTAACAAAACATCCCTTGCTGACATTCGGTAGATACGTTTTCCAGTATTGTTCTGGGTAGCAAAAAAAATCTTCCTTTTATTTTCATGCAATTTCCTTTTAAACACAATACACATGCACAAACGCTCAGACATACATACATATACTCATCCTTACTAAACGCACGCATTACACCCTATCCATGTGAGCATATCCGAAAGATTAAGCCGACGCATCATCTTGAGATTGACAAAGTCGACACAGATGTCTTCGTAATCGACGGAAACGTCTACTCCCACTGAACGCACATCGTCGAAAGGTCTAAAATAAATTTAGAAAAATGCAAACGCCAGTGTCAAAGTCTAGAACTTGAACTCTGGTGGACCGATGATACCACCGGGCTACTAACCATCAAACAATAGATTGATTTGCATTCCCATGCAATTTTAGATGTGTTATTCGAGCCATTCTTTTCAAGAAAAAGACCCCTTTTTTTTTATACAGGTTTGGAGTTTGTTGTTCCTGTTTGGACTCCGAAGGCACGATAGGGTCAAGGAGTTTATCGGATATTTATTAGTGGGGCCCACCTGAGCGTGACTTCAATCCCCTCAATTTCGTTCTACTCCTGGTTTGGAGCACGGCACCAACCCAAACCCCCAATCGAGCGCGCCGTCCACTTCCGAGGTCGCGTGCGTGGATAGGGTTTGCTTCGCCGCCGTCCCGCCGACTGCGCCTCCCCGGCCCTCGTCGTCGCGCCACCGCCGGGGAGACCAGGCCACCACCAGCCGAGCTACCGACCGATCGGCCGACCGAGGCGGTGATGGCGCACCAGATCCCCAAGGTCGCGCACACCCTCGTCGAGATCGCCGAGGTCGCGCGCTACGCCTACGAGCACCGCTCCGGCCACGCCCCGGACCACGACGGCGCCACGGCGCTGGCCGCCGACGGGGAGGAGGCCGCGCGGCTGCGGGCGGAGAACGCCATCCTCCGCGCCCGCCTCGCGGACGACCTCGCCCTCCTTCGCGAGCTTCAGGGCGCGCCCTTTGTTTCCCAGGAGTGCCCTCCCGACGTGAGCACCTCGCACCACCGCTTTCACGTCCTTGCCGATTGTTCTTACCTATTTCCGCCACGATGGTGCTTAATTAATTGTTATAAGTACTTGTTTATCTGATTGCAATGAGAAATTAGCTTCACTGGATTCATCATAACATATATTTTCGTGTATATATTTGATGCCGTAGATATTAGCGAAATTCTCTCTAAAGTTGATCAAACTTATATAAATTACCTAGAACTTCAAACATTTTGGAACGGAGGTAGTAGCACCCTAGTTTCGTTGTTAGAAGCAACACATATATGTCTGCGATCCGGCATGATTCAGCATCACAATGAGATACAACATCGTAGTTGTGGGTGGCTTTGAGTCATATCCGTGCAGTGAAGTTACTTCTAAGCATTCTGCTCCATGGTATTAAAGATGGTGTTGGGATAGATTAGGTTTACAGTGTGACAAGAGCTAATCGTTTAATATCTCCATGATATGAACTCAAGGTCAATAGTATAAATTTATGGATTCATTATGCTGCAATGACACGTTATTCAGCTTATATAATTAAACGATTCTTCTTCATGCCGGCTGACATCTTTTGGCGATGTGATTTTGTGGTGCAGTTGCATAATCGTCTTGTAGCATCAGTCAACAATGCTGGCTTCCTTGCTCATCTTGAGAAAGTACGAGATGAGCCGATGCATCAACATACCAAGCTATGTATTGGCGGTGTGACAGGTTCATCCTTGCTAAAACCTTCTGAAGTTTGTTGCTGAACTATGCTTTCATAGCATTATAGTAACTGTTTATTACTTCATTCTGCAATTTATTATGAGTTTAACATCTTTCTGTTTTCTATTCGAATCAAACCAGAGGTGGACATTGGAGATATTCCTTACACTAAAGATGAGGGGAAGACTGGGTCATGGCTCTTGGTTTCCTGTGATACTGCTGGGGGCAATTTGGAGGAAATTAGTGGAATTGATGACGAAAATTATGTGATGGTAAATGAAGATGACATCGTTGATGCTATTGCTACCTTTGTTGCTAGGTGCATTCTTGAAGATCCAAAGTCCAAGGTATTTCTATTTTCAAGAGTTGATACATCCTCTTCAGCACTGCTTCATCATCTAACTGTTTGTTGTTTTTCTCCAGTCATTATCATCGAAAGAGCTGCAAAAGGGTATGACTGTCCTCCATGCCCTTTAAGTTAAAATTTGTAATTTTCTAAATGGTGTTTTGTTTCTGAAATCATTGCTTTCAAACAGTGAGACAAGCACATGAGTTAATTAATTAGGTTTATCTAGTTAGCGCTATTATGAGAAAGTTCACCACAATGGAGACATGCAAGCTGACAAAAAAAAAGCCAGAATTTATAAGATAGGCTGTTGCAGTTGAGAAAGTTAACCACAATGGAGACCCAGTGCGTCCAACTCTCAATAGTCCTTTTTCTTTCTGATTTCACATGTAGTTTGCGACATTGTGGAGATTAACAACTCACTGCTATGTCATGAACTCATGATGGGTCTGTGCAATTTTCTATTCCACTACAATTGTTGCATGTATTATCTTCTTATAATTACCCGAGGATCTCTTGCGTCAGCGCATCATAGAGATGACCAACTATCACATCTGGTCCTATCTTAGAGACTCGGACTAGTTAGCCATTATTTGAAGTATCCTTTACTTCGATTGAGGTTAAATGATACTTTATGTTCTCAATGATACTTCGATTGAGGTTAAATAAGTGCCTTAGTTTTGAACTAAGGTTGAACTAATCTTAGTTCAAAACTGCGACACTTATTTTGGATCGGAGGGAGTAGTTTATTGTGCCCTTGTTCTCCGGCATTCTTCATTTCAGAGTAGAACAAATGTTTCTCTGACATTAGCTTAATTATATATTAGTACACATTTGAGGTACATTTTTGTTTGATTTGATATAGATTCTAACTTCTAATTTGTAAGCAGCTGTTGCAACGGCATTGAGCAGCATGACAGACCGGAAGAAATGGATAAGTTTCTGGGAGGCTGGAAAGGTGATTTACATACTGGCAACTTGGGGGATCACAATAGCAGGGTAAAGCTCTCATCTTGCGAAATTTGTATGTCGGCGTTATTACAACTTACTCCCTCTGTCCCGTAATATAAGAGCGTTTTTTACACTAGTATAGTGTCAAAAACGCTCTTATATTATGGGACGGAGGGAGTACAAGTGAAAACCGAGTCATTCTGATTGTTATTTTGCTACTGGATGCAGGCTGTACAGGAGTCGTGCTGTCCTGAAAATGGCAGCCAAAGGAGCTGTCGTCTCCACCAAATTTATCATGAAGGCATTGTGATGTGCCAAATGCCAATGAATAGTGGAGTCATGATCACACGCAAATTGTAAATACAAACTCGTCGTGTCAACTGTACATATGTGTTGTGTGATATCATATGGTTTATCTGAGAACTATTCGTTGTTCAGATGTGCTGTAACTTCTGAAATGATAATGATTTCTCTCGTCGTGTATGAATAACGGGGGCAGATATATGCTTGTCATGTCTCAAAGTCTCTGGAGTGATATAGGGGGGCTCTGCTCCACATGTTTGTTGTATGCCGGAGTCTCCCCGGACTGATTTGGCTTTCCTGGGAACTGCTTTCTGTTCACATATATACTCCAACTAGCTGTTCACTGTATGGCCATCTGACATGAAATTTCAAATACTTAAGATGAATGTACTAGTAGTTTCATACTTATGAATCTTTGCCGAATTTTACACTGAATTGAATGTGAAACCGGCCTTAGTTAATGCATGAATGGTGATGATGATGTGTGGCATGCTTGCAAAAAGGTCTCGGCCACTCCTATATGCAAAAAAGATCCTGTCTCTTTGGACCAGCCACATCCCTTCTCAGTTTTCACCTCATCTTAACACACTTTGGATAAGTTTGTGAATATGTATTAGTCCATTTTGAATTGGTTGCAACATACAGACACTTTTGCCTTGATTTTGCGAGGAAGCACGGTCATTTTGAGCTATGCTCACAGCACACTTTCAAATATTTTAATGTACTTTTATCTATGAATGTCTTCTTAAGATCCTGTGATATTTAACATATACATAGTTTTCAACCCCTTTTGGAAAAAAAAAGAGGCACGGGCCCGTTGCCCTTTTTTTTTTTGAGAAATAGCACGGGCACTTTGCTAACAGGAGAAAATTAATCTTTTTGAGGGGTAGGAGAAATTTAATCTTTTTAAGGGAAAAAATAATCTTTTTTTAGAAGAAGAAGGAGAAAATTAATCTGGCTTCCTTTTCTTAGGGGTCACTAATCTCGCTTCCAAACGGGCCTTATTAAGGCGATGTGTGAACAACGTTCCTGGGTTGGGCCGATCGGGCCAACCCAACCCAAAGCCTGAGGTCTTGCTTGACCCACCTTCTCCCCGTGTCTCTCCGCTCGCCGTTTACCCAAACCCTTGTCCCCGCGCCGCCACCCCCAAGAACCTCATCGGCTCCGGTCCTCCTCTCCTCCGGCCGGCAGAGGCATTGAATCCCCCACGCCACATCCTCCAATGGCCACCAAGTCCCAACAGAAGAAGAAGCTCGCCGCCCCCAACCCCTCCATCGACGCCAAGGCCCCCTCCCCCAAACAAAAGCCCACCCCTCAGAAACCCGCGGAGGAGTCAGAGACGGCGGCGGCGGCGACGGCCAAGAAGCCGAAGAAGCAGAAGCAGAGCAAGGAGGTCTCTGCCAAGAAGACGAAGCAGCAGAAGGAGAGCAAGGAGGTCTCTGCCAAGAAGCCGAAGAAGCAGAAGGAGGGCAACGAGATCGACGAGATCTTCGAGGCCACCAAGAAGCGCAAGCTGCAGGAGGAGGAGGAGGAGGAGGGGTCCGAGGGGGCCAGGAAGCCCAGGAAGGGCAAGGCCGAGGGGGCTAGTAAGAAGAAGAGCAAGAAGGAGACCAGAGGTAATGGTTGGGAGCCTGGCTACGATGATGAGGTTGAGGAGAAGCGGCCGCGGCGGCGCACCAATGACGGGCTCACCATATACTCCGCCGACGAGCTCGGGTTCGGCAAGGCCGACGCCGGCGGCACCGCCCTCTGCCCCTTCGACTGCGACTGCTGCTTCTGAGCCTTTCAGGGGTCCTCCGTGCCTGAGGTGATGTAATTGGGTTACGTTGCAGTGGTGTTTGTTGTAATGCCTGGTTGATTTGATAATTATGTGCTTAGACGTGTGATCTCGATGAAATGGAATTTTGGTTCCCTGATATTGTCAGTTTTACAATAGCTCGAGTATATCTTTCTAGATCAACCAGTTACTTGTTTCAACATTTCTTTTAGAAAAGCCTACCTGTTTCGGTAAAGTTCTTTCTTATGGGTGAAATTTGATCTTGTTGAGGTATTGCATGAGCAATGTGGATTTTTATTTGAGGTCAATGTTCGAGTTGCCTAAAGGGCCTTGTAAGAAAATATATATTTTTAGGAAGAGATTATTGTGGGGTGATGATCAGGGGAGATAGAAACACCACTTAGTCAACTGGCCAGCCTTTGGATCAAGTGGGTCTGGAGTAGTGGATCTCGAGGTTAAGAATGTTGTTTTTTGTAAAGTAAATGGACATGGAAGTTAGAAAATGAGAAGGAACTGTTGCAGAGTTTAATTCTTGGAAATAACATGTTAGGCAGGCCAATCTAGCACAAGTTCAGTTTAAGGCTGCTCAATCTCATTTCCTTCATGGAGACCTGAAAGTGGGAGACACTGTTATAGGTTTGTAGAAAAATAGTCGGGTATTGTCTCAAAACTAGGTTTTGGAAGGATATTTGGATATGGGATGATGTGTGACATGGTTTTTGAGTCGCGTGACTAGTCGATGAGTCGCAAAAAAATGTCGACTCATGACTCAAGTCGCAACTGCGGGCTCGACTTTTTCCGAGTCGCTACCCCAGAACAACTCATCGACTCAAAAACCATGATGTGTGATAATGTGGGTCTGTCGAAGGAGGAGGATAGGTGTAGATGGATGCTCAGCAGATCTGGCTAAGTATTTGCCCCTGAAATTAGCCAAGCTAAGATGTCCATAAAAAAACTGTGGCTTGTTGAAGTGCCTTTGAAAACCAGAGTTTTTATTTGTCTGGTTCTTTGATATAGCATTTCAACTAGGACAGTGATGATTATGGTCTGTAGCGAAGAGGAGACCCTAAATCACCGTTCTCTTACATTGTATACTAGTATGGCTAGATATGTTTGGAATGTGCTTACTTATGCTCTGAAGATTGATGCAACTAGACCCACAGTTCTTTAGCTCTGTAGGTGGGTAGCGTGTTTTAATGGTAAGATGTGTAACTTAGTGGTACGTACGGATCATGGCGCTGCTTTGGTCCTTGTGGAAAAACAGGAATGCTTGTTTTAGAAATATTTTTCTTTCTGATTCAATTGTGCAGATGGCTCACTGGTTATCATGCTGGGTTCGACTTTGGAGAGCAGGTTTGCGCGACAAGCAGCGCCAAGGGTAAAAGCGGCTGCTGCAAGCTGCGGTTTATATCTTCGCATTGACAGCTGATGTCTTGTTTGGAAACCATCTGAAGCTGCAGAATATCGAGGTTTATTTCTGGTTTCTATAATTTTGTAGTGAGGTAACTGTATGATTGTTTCCAAAAGTAGCTAGTATTATTCTGTCTGCTGTTACTTTCGGAATCCCATGCTTCAGTTCCATTGAGAAATTAAACCGGGACCTCTGCTCCTATAGTCAAACAAAATAGCTGTTGGGAGTAATTGTTTTCTAATGTTGCCTAGTTGTGATAGCTGTTGTGAGTTGGTAACTCACACCTCACTGCCTATGCCTCCTGAGTCCTAGCTAAAATACATATACTCTGTATACCAACATTTTGCCATCAAGAGTGTTTCATAGCTAGACATTATCTAAATGCCTGAATGAAACAGTAATGTCCCCTTTAATAATGCATGTTTGTGGACAAATCCAATCCTTTTCGGGCCATTGTTTTCCCCCCTTCAATACCAGAGGAACTTGTCCTTATGAATATGCAAATTAAGGTGCCTCCAGTGTTTTGCCACTTGTTTTGAACCCTGCCATATTACATCCCAAAGGCCAAATTACATTATCCCACCGCTAAACAAGTCCCATACAGACACTTAGTGAGGGAGCATCTGTGACAGCATGTGTCAACAACGAAGGAGAAGCGCCGACAATGAACGTTCTACCACTGAACCTGGTCATGGGCAAGCGTTGCTGCGATGATCGTGCCTCCCTAAGCTAGACATATGCAATCACAGTGTATTGGACTTGGAGTTGGGCAAGACCATTGGGTTTTCCAAATGCCCGACGATGTGCTCGCAAGGGAGCATGATGTAGAAGATGTCCCTATGCATCCCAGCCCTATTGGTTCATTTCTGCTCGTCTCACTATGTTTCTAGGTTGAGGTAAAGGATTAGCTCGTGAGGATAGTGGATATTGGAAGAGGGGTTGAGGGAGAATACATGGAGAGTAAACTGAAATATAAAGCATGCAGACACTATTCTCGCTAGCAATCGCATGTTTATGTATTTGATGTTATTGATAGCCATTTGTTGTTCACATCTGCTCCCAGCACTACACAATCTAATGCCTCAATGCTGATGCGGAGCATCCCATGATCATCCCCATGGACGCATCTACATCCCCTACAACACCACTTGGACCTATGACTCGAGCACGTGCAAGAGCTCTCGAAACCGAGGTGACATCTCTCCTCTCCCAATTCCCTTTCGATTCACATGAGACATGGTTACTACCTCAAACGGAACGCTATGGATACTCAGGTACCAAGGAGTTAACCGTGAAGAAGCTAGGAAGCAAGGAGAACCGGAAGCGGAAGACATGCATGAAGACGGAGAGGAAAAGCACCAAGGCCCAGGATGGCCGGACGATCCGGACCCCGGCCCGGACGATCCGGACAGAGCCCGGACGATCCGGACCCCGGCCCGGACGGTCCGGCTAAATCACCCCGAAGACAACAGAAGCTCGCACCTGAAGCCGGATCATCCGGACCCAGTCCCGGATCATTCGGACCCTGCCCGGACGTCCGGACCCCCAGCCGGACATCCGGCCCTGCTCCTCCAACAGCCGAGCATCCGGCTCATCCGGGCCTCCACCCGGACCATCCGGACCAGCCCGGATCATCCGGCTCCGGACCCGGATCATCCGGCCAGCGCCTGTGTGCGCGTGTTGGGCCGAGCCCATGTACCCCTTCGCCCCTAGCCTATAAATAGGACTCCTCCTCCTCCCTTTGAGACTTAGCATTGGATTTGCTCATGTTTGTGTGAGAGCCTTTGCTCATCCACTTGGATACTTCTCCTCGGAGATCAGGACCTCTCCGGAGAAGATCCCCAAGCGGATTCAAGACCCCTCTTTAGGGAAGAACATCAAGGCCTCCTAACGGAGAAGAACGGTTCCGTTGTATCCTTTCCCTTTGTTGATTGTGGATCTTGTGTTACCTTATGTGTGTGATGATCTAGCACTCGTGTGATCGATTCTATGTCGGTTTAGTGTTTCTCTCTCGTTTTCCCCGTGTTCCCCTTTGTGATTTCCGCGCGTTTCTCGTGTTCTCCCGTAGGATCCCCTCCAAACGTGAAAGATCGACTACTTAGGGTTCCGCCCTACATCATCTTGGTATCATGAGCCACGTTGATCACGTTTTTGGAAGCCCCTACCCCGTGTTTTCTAGCTTGATTTTGTTGATTTCGTCCTAAATCCGAAAATCCCCACCAAAAATAGCCCCAAATTTTTTTGTGATTTGTTGGTTTTGATGAAGATTTGTTGATTTTGATCCGTGGATTCGGTGTGTAACTTGTGGATCTTGCTTTTCCCCACCTTCTCCCCCTCGAAATCCATCCAAAATCCGCGGAATCGCCGAATTTCTCGCCGTTTTTGAGTTCATCCCGAGCAGTTCCCGAACGAGATTGACCTGCCCGGATCATCCGGACCCTGGCCCGGATCATCCGGCTCCTGGCCCGGATCATCCGGCTTCCTCTGCCGAAACTGCATTTTGCAGTTCTCTACCACCACCACCTACGCCCACATACTCCCCCACTTCAAACACCACCACTTCCACATGCCAACATACCACGACACAACCTCTGTACCACCATTCGACTTTGGGTTCGAGAATTTGAGTTGTGATATCCGTGTCCTATTGTGTTTCGGCTATTTAGGTACGGTGCGACATCAACAACCAACGCTCATCTTCGTCGACTACTCATCTTCGCTACGGACGGTAACTTCGACGACATCTTTGTCATAACTTGCAATTGCATTGATAACCCATATTGCCTCATTTCGCGTCGCTTACCCATCGAGACTAGCCATTGAGTATTGCCGGCAACGTGACTTGTGCACATTAGGGATCATACGCCATACCATAGTGGTGCATATCTTGGGATCCACTTGGGTGTCACAAAGTTGTCATAGCATACACAATTGCTATCTTGGTTCATGAAGTTTGCATAAGAAAAGAGCTCAAAAGAGAAAGAGCCACCCAAGCTTTTAAGCAAAGAGAGAGATAAGCAAAGAGCTTATGAGCAAGAACCATAGCATCATACAACATTAAGATTGTCATATTTGATCATCTTGGATCATTGCATCGAAATACCATACATATAGCATACTTGGGATATAGATAGTTGCATTTTTGCCTAGTAGGTTGTGCACAAGTTTGCGTATCCGCCTATTGTGCAATCGTGCTAGCGTCTCTCTAGTATTGTGCAACAAGAGCATTTTCGTGGTTTCCACATGTTGGCTCACTTTTGGGTTTGCACAATCCCATTTATCTATTTGCGTGTGTGTTTCCGTGTACCAATACTTGCTTGGTCTACTTGTTGCATTTGCGTATTTGCGAATCATTTTCAACATCTTTGAGTCAAACTAACGATTGCAATCAATTTTATGCCACCATCCTAACCAAGCTCCACTATAAGCTTTTACTTGTGTAGGTGTGAGAACCGACAAGAATTGGTACCAAAAGTGCTATTTCATTGTCCGCATTTGAGTGAACTTGATTCACTTTCAACATCGGTCAAAGGTACATTGGTATTCGTTCTTTTCCTTCTACCACTCACATTTTGCTTGAAATGATGGATAGGCCAAGTACTTCTACCAACCCACTCTTCATCGAGCAAGACGACGACATGTCATCATACGTCACCAAGAGCCACCTCTTTGGAGCACAACGAGCGTTGCATCAAGAACAACAAGCTATGAACGATCGCATCGACAACCTCGCCACCGACTTGCGACTCTCCGAGCAACGTACAAGAGACTACTTTGACAACAAGCTCGACGCGCACAAGCAAGAGAACGATGCAAGAATGGACGAGATCTGCGCCTTGTTGGTAACCGGCCTCCTTCTACATCGTCATACTCAAGACGGAGCCACTCAAGTCGACACTCCGACGACTCCTTCTCCGGCTCAAGAACACCGTCATCGAACACTCTTCGACGAGCCGCGCGTCAAGACCGTCATGCATCTCGCAACCCGCTACACGACAAGCATTCCCAAGAGCAAGTCGATGAACAAGTCCCTCGTCCTCAATCAAACCAAGTGGCGTTTGCTCAAGCACAAGAACGACAACGACTACGGCGCCAACAAGAACAAGAACGAGCGCGTCTACACCAAGAGCAACAAGATGCCGAGGCTCAACGTCTTCAACAACAACAACGAGAAGCACAAGCTCTTGAGGCGGAAAGTGCCCTTCAAGCATCAAGTCGAGCTATCGCCAACCGCAATCGCGAACGGCGCAATCAAGAGGAAGCCCTTCGAGAAGAAATCCAAGAGAGGAACTACCAACCACATGCGCAGCGTCAAGCTCCACAAGCTCCTCTACAAGCTCGTCAAGCTCAACTTCAACCTCAAGGTCGACAAGAGTAAGTTGATCATGGACTTCCTCCACGCCAAGAGCAACATGAGGATGATTACCCTCCACGTCAAGGGCATCATCATCACCATCGCCAACAACACAATGAAGAGCAACGCTATGGCAAGCTCAAATTCACAATGCCCAAGTTCAATGGAAGCAATGATCCCGAAGAATACCTCTCATGGGCATTGAAGGTCGACAAAATCTTTCGTTTGCACAACTTTGAGGAAGAGAAGAAGATCGCAATGGCATCACTAGAGTTCCAAGACTATGTGCTCATATGGTGGGAACAAGTAATTGAGCGCCGACAAGCAAGAGGTGAACCTCCAATCACCACTTGGGCTCAAATGAAGGATGTCATGCGAGCACGTTTTGTTCCAACATACTACAACCGCGATCTCTTCAAGAAGTTACAACTCCTCAAGCAAGGAACAAAGAGTGTTGAAGAATACTACAAGGAAATGGAGATTGCCATGATTCGAGCCAATGTCACGGAAGATGATGAGCAAACAATGGCATGATTCTTGAATGGACTCAATCATCCCATCAAGAAGATCGCCGACTTCCAACCCTACTCCAACCTCATTGAGCTCGTGCATCAAGCTACAAAGGCGGAACGTCAAGTGCAAGATGACTTCAAGTACGCCAAGTACTCATCCAAGACCTACGGCTTCTCCAACACCCAAGCTTCAACAACTCCCCCAACATCTACTTCAACCAAGCCTTTTTCAAGCAACGACGACAAGTCAAGTTACAAGAAAACTTCGGCAAGTTCAAGTCGTCTTCCTCCTACTACAAGCAACTTCAAGCCGCGTGCTTCATCATCTACTCCAACCGATGAGACCGTCAAGACAAGCTCCTTCAAGTGTTTCACTTGCGGCGGCCGAGGCCACAAGTCCTATGAATGCATGAACAAGCGCACCATGATCCTCAACGAAGATGGCACATATGACTCCATGAGTGAAGAGGAGATGGAAGCACTTGAGCAAGTGGCCATGCACCGGCGCATGAACGAGGATGAAGATGATCAAGTCTTTTGTGATGAAGATTCGAGCCCCGCTCTCGTTGTCTCCAAGGTCTTGACTCTTCAACATCAACAAGAAGAAGACCAACGATGCCACATCTTCCACACAAAGGCCGGCATCAATGGACGATCCGTCAAGGTCATCATCGATGGAGGTAGTTGTCACAACTTGGCAAGTGAAGAACTATGCTCCAAGCTCCATTTGGTCAAGAAGAAGCACCCACACCCCTACAAGGTTCAATGGCTAAGTGACTCCGGCACTATACGAGTTGAGCATACGGTCCAAGTCTCTTTCAAAATCGGTGCATATGAAGACACTTTGGAGTGTGATGTGGTCCCAATGACCGTTTGCCACCTCCTTCTTGGTCGACCATGGCAATTCGACCGTGGTGTCTTCCATAACGGGCGTACCAACCACTATAGCTTCAAGATGAAAGGAAAGGAAAGGAATATGTGCTACGACCTATGTCTCCTAGTCAAGTGATAGCCGACAAGCAAGCCACCCACCATGGAGAGAAGAGTGAGAAAGTGAGCCACCAAAAAGTGAGTGAGAGCCACAAGCCAAACTCGAGCGCCTCTTCGCATAGAGAGAAAAACCTCATCCTATTTGCCACCCAAAATGAGATGAGAGAAGTGTGTGAGAACCCATCGAGTGTGATGCACTATGTCCTTGTGTGCAAGGATGGAGAACCAAAAACTAACACCATTCACGAGCTACCTTTGGTGTTTCAATCTCTTTTGCAGGAATTTCAAGATGTTTTCCCCGATGAGCTACCTCCGGGTCTACCTCCTCTACGAGGCATTGAGCATCGAATCGACCTCATCCCCGGAGCGCCACTTCCAAACAAAGCTCCATACCGTGTCAATCCCGAAGAAACCAAGGAGATTCAACGGCAAGTACAACAACTAATCGACAACGGTCATGTACGTGAAAGCTTAAGCCCTTGTGCCGTTCCCGTTATACTTGTGCCTAAGCCCGATGGAAGTTTCCGCTTGTGTTCCGATTGTAGACCTATAAATGCTATCACCGTTCGCTATAGGCATCCCATTCCTCGCTTAGATGATATGCTCGATGAACTTAGTGGAGCCAACTTTTTCTCAAAAATTGATCTTAAAAGTGGCTATTATCAAATACGCATTCACGAGGGTGATGAATGGAAAACCGCTTTCAAAACTAAATTTGGCTTATATGAGTGGTTAGTTATGCATATGGGTTTATCGGAAGCTCCCGGTACTTTCGTGCGTCTTATGCATCATGTACTTCGACCTTACATTGGAGTCTTTGTTGTGGTTTACTTCGATGATATTCTTGTGTTTAGCAAAACCATGCAAGAGCATCTTGATCATGTTAGGCTTGTTTTGCAAACACTTCGCAAGGAAAGTCTTTATGCCAACATGAAAAAGTGCACATTTGGTGTTAACAAAGTGGTTTTCTTGGGTTTCGTTGTCTCTTCCAACGGTGTCCATGTTGATGAAACTAAAATTGAAGCAATTAAAACTTGGCCCCAACCCACCAATTTGCAACAAGTGCGAAGTTTCCTTGGTCTCGCAGGTTTTTATCGTCGCTTTGTGAAAGATTTTAGCACAATCGCAGCTCCTTTGCATGCTTTGAGCAAGAAGAATACTCCTTTTGTTTGGGGATCTTTGCAATCCACCGCTTTTGAAGAGCTCAAGTCTTTGCTTACACATGCTCCGATTCTTGCTTTGCCTAACTTTGACAAAACTTTTGAGGTTCATTGTGATGCAAGTGGTACCGAAATTGGCGGAGTTTTATTGCAAGAAAAACGAGCAATTGCATATTTTAGTGAGAAACTCTCCGGTGCTCAACTTAACTATCCCACATATGACAAAGAATTGTATGCTCTAGTGCGTGTACTACATGTTTGGGAACATTATCTTAGACCTCATGAGTTTGTCATTCATACGGATCATGAAACGCTTAAGTACTTGAAAGGTCAAACTAAGTTGAATAAGCGTCATGCAAAATGGAGTGAATTTATCGAATCTTTCCCATATGTGATCAAGTACATTAATGGTAAGGAAAATGTAGTTGCCGATGCACTTTCTCGCATATGCACGCTCGTGACTAAACTTGAGTTGAATGTCATTGGCTTTGAGCACATAAAAGATTTGTATGCTAGTGATCCATCTTTTGCACCTCATTATGCTAAATGTTTGACGCATACATCTTGGGAACAATATTACATCAAGGATGGTTATCTTATGAGAGCTAACAAACTATGCATTCCCGAGTCTTCTCTTCGTTTGTTACTTTTGCAAGAGGCTCATGGAGGTGGACTCATGGGACACTTTGGACGCGACAAGACTTTCGCCACGCTCTCTAAGAACTACTTTTGGCCCAAGATGTTCCGAGACGTCTCACGCTTCACCACCCGATGCTCTACATGTCGCAAAGCTAAGTCTAAAGCTCAATCTCATGGTCTTTACATGCCTCTTCCTATTCCCTATCAACCATGGGAAGACATTAGTATGGATTTTGTACTTGGTTTGCCTAGAACTCAAAATGGAAAGGATTCCGTGTTTGTCGTTGTAGACCGATTTTCTAAGATGGCACATTTCATTCCTTGCAACAAGATAGACGATGCTTCACATATTGCAAATCTCTTTTGTAGGGAAATCTTACGCCTCCATGGAGTACCAAAGACAATCGTCTCCGACCGCGACGTCAAGTTCTTGAGTTACTTCTGGAAGACTCTATGCGCCAAGCTCGGAATCAAGCTCTTGTTCTCATCCGCATACCATCCGCAAACCGACGGCCAAACGGAGGTGACGAACCGAACACTATCCACTCTACTTCGCATGTTGATCAAGAAGAACATCAAGGAGTGGGAGGCGTGTCTACCCATCGCCGAGTATGCCTACAACCGTGCAAGACATTCGACTACCGGCAAGTCCCCCTTCGAGGTCGTCTACGGCTTCAACCCGTTGTCCCCATTGGACATTCTACCTCTACCGCTACAAGAACGCACTAACATGGATGCGAGTGCACGAGCAAGCTACATCAAGAAGATGCATGAGGATACAAGGCACACCATCGAGCGCCAAGTACAAAGACTAGCGTCCAAGCTCAACATCAACAAGCAACCCATGATATTCAACATTGGAGACCTAGTGTGGCTGCACCTTCGCAAGGACCGCTTCCCCAATGAACGCAAGTCCAAGCTTCTCCCTCGAGCCGACGGACCATTCAAGGTGCTAGCACGCTACAACAACAACGCTTACAAGATCGACCTCCCACGCGACAAGTACAACGTGAGCGACATCTTCAACGTCTCCGATCTATCCCCGTACCATGGTGATGAGGATTTTGATCCGAGGTCGGATCTTTCACAAGGGGGGGGGGGGAGATGATGCGGAGCATCCCATGATCATCCCCATGGACGCATCTACATCCCCTACAACACCACTTGGACCTATGACTCGAGCACGTGCAAGAGCTCTCGAAACCGAGGTGACATCTCTCCTCTCCCAATTCCCTTTCGATTCACATGAGACATGGTTACTACCTCAAACGGAAACGCTATGCATACTCAGGTACCAAGGAGTTAACCGTGAAGAAGCTAGGAAGCAAGGAGAACCGGAAGCGGAAGACATGCAAGAGGACGGAGAGGAAAAGCACCAAGGCCTAGGATGGCCGGACGATCCGGACCCCGGCCCGGACGATCCGGACAGAGCCCGGACGATCCGGACCCCGGCCCGGACGGTCCGGCTAAATCACCCCGAAGACAACAGAAGCTCGCACCTGAAGCCGGATCATCCGGACCCAGTCCCGGATCATCCGGACCCTGCCCGGACGTCCGGACCCCCAGCCGGACATCCGGCCCTGCGCCTCCAACAGCCGAGCATCCGGCTCATTCGGGCCTCCACCCGGACCATCCGGACCAGCCCGGATCATCCGGCTCCGGACCCGGATCATCCGGCCAGCGCCTGTGTGCGCGTGTTGGGCCGAGCCCATGTACCCCTTCGCCCCTAGCCTATAAATAGGACTCCTCCTCCTCCCTTTGAGACTTAGCATTGGATTAGCTCATGTTTATGTGAGAGCCTTTGCTCATCCACTTGGATACTTCTCCTCGGAGATCAGGACCTCTCCGGAGAAGATCCCCAAGCGGATTCAAGACCCGTCTTTAGGGAAGAACATCAAGGCCTCCTCACGGAGAAGAACGGTTCCGTTGTATCCTTTCCCTTTGTTGATTGTGGATCTTGTGTTACCTTATGTGTGTGATGATCTAGCACTCGTGTGATCGATTCTATGTCGGTTTAGTGTTTCTCTCTCGTTTTCCCCGTGTTCCCCTTTGTGATTTCCGCGCGTTTCTCGTGTTCTCCCGTAGGATCCCCTCCAAACGTGAAAGATCGACTACTTAGGGTTCCGCCCTACATCAAATGCCTTCAGAAAAATGTACAGATGGCACTAGGTGTGCATAAGTGTCATCTTCAATGTTAGGTACCTCATCTTACTCCTTTACCCTTCATTTTTGAAAATAAGATTACACACAGATAATGAAAATTTATTCTAAAAATTGTTTTTAGTGTTATCTCTGGAAATTGATGTCCTAATAGATACAAGTATACCAATTAGAACAATTTTGGAAAATATGATGATACAATAAGATTTGGTACAAGAAATAAATATATCATTCTGATGTGAACAGATTACATTCACCATGCCTAAATGCATCAACAAATTGGTAAAAATTACATTTCTAACTTCGTTTGCAGTTTATATCTTCACATTACGGGCTGATGGTCTTGTTTGGAAACCATACATAGTTGCAGAATATCGGTTTGTGTATTTGTAGTGAGGGTTACTGTATGGCTGTTTTCGTTCCCTTTTTGTTAAGGTTGCTGTGGTCGCTGGTACTTTCAGAATTTGACAGAACTCTGTGTTTCAGTTTCATTGAGAAAGGAAATTGGGAGCTCTGCTCCTATTGTCCAAAACAAGGCTACTTGTTTCACGACGCTGACTAGTTTCTGTGATAAGCGTTGAGAATTGGCAGCTCACTCGCCATTTGCCGGAGCATCAAGAACTTGCTAACATTATTATATGCTGACTGGAGTTGGGTTGATCTCGTCCTGATATGCCAATCGAGTCCTATATAAAATACTTATGATCTAGTATATCAATATTATTACCATCAAGAGTGTTTCATAGCGTTAAGTTAGCTTCATTGCCAAACCCCATGGTTCCGTAATGTGGTTGGAAGCATGGCTCCGCAGTCGCTGGAAGGAGAAGCGGCCGTGGCGGCGCACGAATGACGGGCTCACCATATACTCCGCCGATGAGCTTGGATTCGGCAAGGCCTACGCCAGCGGCACCGCTCTCTGCCCCTTCGACTGCGACTGCTTCTTCTGAGCCTTTCAGGGGTCCTCTGTTCCTGAGGCGATGTGCCTGAGGTGATGTAATCAGGTTACATCCTAGTGGTGTTTGTTGTAATGCTCGGTTGATCCGATAACTATGTGCTTAGACGTGAGATCAGGTGAAATGGAATTTTGGTTCTCTGATATTGTCAGTTTTACAGGAGCTCCAGATTATATATCTTTCTAGTTCAATCAGTTACTTTTTAAAATATATTTTTTATAAAAAAAGCTTAGTTGTTTCAAGTGAAATTCTTTCTTATGGGGAAAAATTGATCTTATTGAGGAATCGCATGAGCAATGGGTCTTTTTATGTGATGTCAATGTTCGAGTTGCCTAAAGGGCCTTGTAAGAGAATACATATTTTTAGGAAGAGATTATTATGGCATGCTGATCAAGGGAAACAGAAACACCACTTAGTCAACTGGCCAGCCTTTGGATCAAGTGGGTTTGTAGTAGTGGATCTTGAGGTTAAGAATGTTGTTTTGTTAAGTAAAATGGACATGGAAGTTAGAAAATGAGAAGGAACTGTTGCAGAGTTTAATTCTTGGAAAATATGTTAGGCAGGCTAATCCAGCACAAGTTCAGTTTAAGGCTGCTCAATCCCATTTCCTTCATGGAGACCTGAAAGTGTGAGATGTTGTTATAGGTTTGTAGAAAAATAGTGGGGTATTGTCTCAAGATTAGGTTTTGGAAGGATATTTGGATATGGAATGACGATGCGTGACAGTGTGGGTCTGTCGAAGGAGGTGGATAGGTTTAGATGGATTTTCACCAGATCTAGCTAAGTATTTAACCCTGAAATTAGCCCAGGTAAGACGTCCATATAAAAAAAAACAGTGGCTTGTTGAAGTGCCTTTAAAAATCAGAGTTTTTATGTGGCTGGTTCTTTGATATAGCATTTCAACCAAGGACGGTCTGTTAAGAAAGGTTGGGTAGGAAGTAAGATGTGTATGGTCTGTAATGAAGAGCAGATCCTAAATCACCTATTTCTTACATTGTACTAGTATGGTTAGATATGTTTGGAATGTGATTAATTATGCTTTGAAGATTGATGCAACTAGATCCATAGTTAAGTTAATTTCTGGTTTTCTATATTTTCTTAGTGAGGTTACTGTATGGTTGTATGGCGCCGAGTGTTGGCCGACTAAAATGCGACATGCTCAACAGTTAGGTGTGGCGGAGATGCATATGTTGAGATGGATGTGTGGCCACACGAGGAATGATCGAGTCCGGAATGATGATTTACGAGATAGAGTTGGGGTAGCACAAATTGAAGAGAAGCTTGTCCAACATCATCTGAGATGGTTTGGGCATTTTCAGCGCAGGCCTCCAGAAGCTCCAGTGCATAGAGGACGGCTAAAGCGTGCGGAGAATATCAAGAGAGGACGGGGTAGACCGAATTTGACATGGGAGGAGTCCGTTAAGAGAGACCTGAAGGATTGGAGTATCACCAAAGAGCTAGCTATGGACAGGGGTGCGTGGAAGCTTGCTATCTATGTGCCAGAGCCATGAGTTGGTTGCGAGATCTTATGGGTTTCATCTCTAACCTACCCCAACTTGTTTGGAACTAAATGCTTTGTTGTTGTTGTTGTTGTTGTTGTTGTAGGTTACTGTATGGTTGTTTGTTTTCAAAAGTAGTAGCTAGCAGTATTGTTGTGCCCGCTGGAACTTTGGGAACTCCATGTTTGTTTCAGTTCCATTGAGAAATTAAACGTGGAGCTCTGCTCCTATATTCGAAGAAAAAGTTACTTGTTTTGTAACGCTGCCTAGTTGTTGCGATAACTGTTGTGAATTGGTAATTCACTCCTCACTGACTACGCGTACTAATCCCCAGTTAAAATATATATTTTGTGGATGCTAATATCTAAATGTTTCATAGCCACATATTATCTAAATGCCTGGATGAAACAATAATGCCCATTTTAATACTAAATATTTGTGGACAGACCCAACCCCTCTCTCGAGAGGGCCAGTGTTCTTTTTTTCTTTATTGCCAGAAGAACTTGTTCCTTTTGAATGTGCAAATTAAAGGTTTCTCCAGTGTATTACCACTTACTTTGAACCCTGCCACATTACATCCCAATAGGCCAAATTACACCATCCCATGGATGAACAACTGGCATACAACGATGAAAGGAGAGGACATTTGTACAACATGCGTCAACAACAGAGAACCACCGACAAAGAACGATGTTCCACCACTGAACCTGGTCATGGGCAAGCGCTGCAATGATGAACATGCCTCTCTAAGCTAGAGACATTCTGATGAGTTGTGTGGGACTTGGAGCTGGGCGGGCAAGACCATTGGGTCATCCAAACGCCCGTTGATTTGCTCGCAAGCAAGCATGCTGTAGAAGTTGTCCCTATGCATCCCAGCCCTATTGGTTCATTTCTGTTTGTCTCTACTATGCTTCTAGGTTGAGGTTAAGGATGTCAGAAGAGGGATTGAGGGAGAATGCATGGACAGTAAACCATGAAATACTCCCTCCGTTCCTAAATAGTTGTCTTTCTAGAGATTTCAACAAGTGACTACATACGGAGCAAAATGAGCGAATCTACACTCTAAAATATGTCTATATACATCCGTATGTAGTAGTCCATTTGGAATCTCTAAAAGGACAAGTATTTAGGAACGGAGGGAGTATAAAGCATGCAGACACTATTCTTGCTAGCAATTACATGGTCGTGCACTCGGGTGTTATTGATAGCTATTTGTTGCATTTACTCCTGGAGCTACACAATCTAATGCTTCAATGCCTTCAACAAAATGTACAGAAGCACTATTCATGCTAGGTGTGCATAAGTGTCATCGTCGATGACAGGGACCCCCAGCCTACTCCTTTGTCCTTCATTTTTGAAAATAAGGATGTTGTTTTGTTAAGTAAATGGACATGGAAGTTGGAAAATGAAAAGGAACTGTTGTAGAGTTTAATTCTTAGAAACTGTGTTATGCAGGCTAATCTAGCTAGCACAAGTTCAATTTGAGGCCGCTCAATCCCATTTCCTTCATGGAGACCTGAAAGTGAGAGATGTTGTTATAGGTTAGTAGAAATATAGTGGGGTATTGGCTCAAAACTAGGTTTTAGAAGGATATTTGGATATGGGACGATGATGTGTGATACTCTGGGTCTGTCGAAGGAGGATAGGTGTAGATGGATGCTCAACAGATCTGGCTAAGTATTTAACCCTAAAATTAGCCCATGTAGAAAAACTGTGGCTTGTTGAAGTGCCTTTAAAAATCAGAGTTTTTATTTAGCTGGTTCTTTGATATAGCATTTCAACTATGGATAGTCTATTAAGAAAGGTTGGGTAGGAAGTAAGATGTGTGTGGTCTGTAGTGAAGTGGAGACCCAAGATCACCTTTTTCTTACGTTGTACTAGTATGGTTAGATATGTTTGGAATGTGATTAATTATGCTTTGAAGAATGATGCAACTAGATCCATAGTTCTTTAGCTCCCTAGGTGGGTAAATGTGTTTTAATGGTAAGATGTGTAACTCTATGGCAGGTAGGGATCATGGCGCTGCTCTGGTCCTTGTGCAAAAACAGGAACGCCGCTTGTTTCGGAAATATCTTTCAGTATCTATGTTTTTAAGGCGGTAAGGTGAGGCGAGGCGCTGGGGGGCGCCTCACTGCCTTAGCGCTAAGGCATAAGGCGAGGCGACGCCTTAGAGACTTGTAAGCAACCGAATTAAGTAGAATTTGGTAGGCATTAGGCAACTAGGCATACAGCCATACACCGCAGGAGAGGTGCTGCTTGCTTATTGTTCTGGAGAGGATGGAGAATCTGCAGGGAGGAGGGGGAGGAGGAGCTGCAGGAGAGGAGGGGGAGGGGGATCTGCCGGAGAGGAGGGTGAAGCTGCCAGAGAGGAGGGGGAGAAGCTGCTGTAGAGGAGGGGGAGAAGCTCAGATCCAGCCCAGGGGTGGGGGGAAACTGAAAATGGTTACATGTCTCTCTCTCTCTCTCTCTCTCTCTCTCTCTCTCTCTCTAGTACCTGTTGGCGCCAAAACAGACTTTCCCGCCCTTTCCTTCCATCCCAGCTGTTTCCCGTCTAAACCACCCAGCTCTGTCTAAGGCGTCCTTATTTGCCTAAGGCAGGAAGAGTGGCGCCTAGGCGGACGCCTTGGACGCCTTAAGGACTAAGGCGGACGCCTTAGGCACACATGTAAGGCAAGGCCGACGCCTTGGCTCCTGGGGGCGCCCTGACGCCTAGGCGTCGCCTAAACGACGCCTTAGGGACGCCTTAAAAACAGAGTTCTGTATGATCCAAGTAGTCCGATTGTGCAGATGGCTCACTGATTATCGTGTTGGGTTGGACTTTGGAGGCGCCAAGGGGCAAAGCAGCTGCTGCAAGTTATGGCTTATATCTTCGCAATGGCGGCTGATGGTCTTGTTTGGAAACCATATGAAGCTTTAGAGTATGAAGGTTTATTTCTGGTTTCTATAATGTCCTAATGAGGTTATTTCATGTTTCAGTTTCATTTAGAAATTAACCTGAAAGCTCTGCTCCTATAGTCGAACAAAAAAGCTACTACTTGTTTTGTATCGCTGCCTAATTGTTATGATAACTGTTGTGAATTGGTAGCTCACTCCTACTGAGCCCTAGCTCAAATACATATGTTCTGTATACCAATTTTTTTACCATCAAGAGTGTTTCATAGTTACACATTATCCAAATGCTTGAATGAAACAATAATGCCCCCTTTTAACAATGCATGTTTGTGGACAGACCCAACCCTTTTCTCAAAGAGGGACATTGTTTTTTTCCTTTATCACCAGAAGAACTTGTCCTTATGAATGTGTAAACTAAAGGTTCCTCCAGTGTTTTGCCACTTATTTTGGACACCACCACATTGCAGTATCCCACCGCTGAACAAGTGACAAATGCCAACAAAGGGAGGGGGCATCTGTGACAGCATGTGTCAACAACGAAGGAGAAGCACCGACAACGAACGTCCCACCATCGAACCTGGTCATGGGCAAGCGCTGTTGTGATGATCAAGCCTCCCTAAGCTAGAGATATGCAAGTATGTTGTCGGACACTTGGAGTTGGGCAATACCATTGGGTCATCCAAACACCCGATGATGTGCTAGCAAAGGAGCATGATGTGGAAGATGTCCCTATGCATCCCATCCCTATTGGTTCATCTCTATTGTCTCACAATGCTTCTAGGTTGAGGTCAGGGATTAGCTCGTGAGGAAAGTGGATATCGGAGGAGGGATTGAGGGAGAATACGCGGACATAGTAAACTGAAATATAAAGCATGCAGGCAGTTTTCTCGGTGGCAATCACATCTTCGTGGCGTATCCGATGTTATTGATAGCCATTTGTTGTTTACATCTGCTTCTAGTACTATACAAATCTTATGCTTCAATGCCTTCAACAAAATGCACGGATGCACTATTCGTGCTTGGTGTGCATAAGTACCATCTTCAATGATGGGCACCTCAGCCTACTCATTTACCCTTCATTTTTGAAAATAAGAATGTGGACAGAGAATGAAAATATATTCAATGGTTTTTAGTATCACCTCTGGAAATTGATGCTCGAATAAATATAATCATGCCAACTAAAACAATTTTGGAAAAAAAATGATGATAAGATGAGATTTGGTACAAGAAAAAAATGTCATTTTGACATGCAAAGATTACATTCACCATGTCTAAATACATACACAAATAACAAAAATACATTTCTAACTTCGTCGCAGTTTATATCTTCACATAACCAGTTGATGGTCTTGTTTGGAAACCATAAAGAGCCACAAAGTATCGGTTTGTGTATTTATAGTGACGATATTCCATGGTGTTTCCTTGGGCATTTCTGAGCACATCTTTCTCTGAAAAGAGCCCACCTATTTCACCATCGATCTTTATTCCCAGCATTTTCAAGTACTTCTGTTTCTGGAATAAGATATACCTATCTTATTCTTTTTCTCTATATATCTTCCAAACAAGATGAGTTTGATCTATACCATTTTTACAGATCAACAGATGATCACCTCCACTGTATACATACTACAGAATTCGTTGAAACTTTTACACATGGTTTCCATGGAGAGTAGCTTCGATCTGATATAACCGGGCTCACGCACACCCGAAATACACAAATTGGCTGACCGCATATGCTCCTGAACACAGCGAGTTGGTGTTGTGCCCAGGAACTTAACTGCAATCTGAAGTCCCATTTGCTATACACAAAATTAGGGGGGGGGGGGGCAAAAACTAGGAACAAAATTAGGGGGGGGGGGGCAAAACTATGAATCCCTACTTGATGTGGCGCCGTCGATAGTTTACACTACCTCATACATTTCTCTGGTAACTGTAAGTGCATCTAGTGCCATCCCTAGTTGGTTTTGAAGTATTGACGACAAACCTGGTTGAGGGACTAATGTGTTTGTGAGAATTGCAGGATAACACAGGTAGTAGTCCCTTATTGATTCGGTTTACCTACCGGAGATGACCCCTAAAAATGAGTGAAGACATTGAAGACAATGGTGGTCTGTGAAGCTATTCACGTTGAATACTATGATATCAGAAGACATCGCATGAAGGCTATGGAGCGCGAAGACTTAGTTGTTTCGTTGTTTCCTTTTCTTCTTTGTTGAGTCATAGGAACCACCGCACTGTTAAGTGGGGTCCAAGTGAACAAAGTCAGAATGACTGAAGTGATGCTCAACCAAAATCCTATGTCTTCGAGCGAAGACAATGAGAGCAAATCTTATCCAGAGTCAAATGAGTCAGCTTTACTTGTAGCCCAAGTCAAGCTGCCGCGTGTGTTTGAAATCTGACCGTTGGAACACGTGTCAGTTCCTTAGTGACCCGGGGTCATTTCCGACAAATCAGGTCGGGTTGCCATGTGGCTGTAAATAGCCCACCCCCTACACCATAAATTGGTGGCTGCTCAGAGTTAGTGCACGGCTTTTGTCGTTTGAGAGCAACCCACCTCCGAAGCTTTTGAGAGAGAATCCTTGCGAGGACAAAGCCCAACCACCCAGAGCCCAAGATGTTTGGCATCACTGAAGTCTTTCTGTTCGAGTGATCCGAAGACTTGTTACACTTGAGGACTGTGAATCCTCCAGCCGGGTAGGCGTCACGTTCTGAGCATCCAAGAGTCATTTTGGATTGCCGGTGAACGAAGTCTGTGAAGGTTTGGAAGTCTACCTTGAAGACTTACCAGAGTGATTGGGCGGTGACTAGGTGTCCTTAACTCAAGGGGAATAAGGTGAAGACGTGGTCTTCTGAGTTGAATCTCAGCCTCCCTAACCAGACGTATAGTTGTCACAGCAACTGGAATTGGTCAAGCAAATCTCTGTCTCCTCCAAACTACTGGTTCTATCTCTCACTTCTCATTACTTACAGTTTGTCTTCGTGAAGTCATTGCCTGCTTGCATTATCTGTTTGACTTCACTGTGTGACTACTTGATCTGATTGGCTTCATAGTATCTTCCATCTTGATTCTTACTACCTAGCTGCTGATAGTCTTTGTGCTTTCACTTCATTGAATACTTGACTATGGCTTGCCTAGTGTAGTCTACCTTCTGCTGCATACGAATAGTGTCATTTCTATTGTTTGGTTTCGAAACTCCATGTTTTGAAGAATTTCATAAAAATCGCCTATTCACCCCCCTCCAGTCGATAACTAGCCCTTTCAATTGGTATCAGAGCAAGGTACTCCCTTGTTCTGTGTGATTTGGTTTAACCACCTGGAGTTTTAGCTATGTCGACTACAGGGATAATCAAAGTCTCCGCTGCGTGCCCTCTCTTCGATGGCACTGAATATCCCTACTGCAAGAATAAGATGTGCATGCATCTTGAAGCCATTGATGTCGATCTGTGGTATGTCGTCAAGAACGGCGTTCCCAAGACTGGTGAAGGTGTCACCCCTGCTGATGTCAAGAAGTTCATTCAACTGGACTCTACCGCCAAGAACATCATCTGTGGTCATTGAGGGAGTCTTGGATTAGGGGGTCCTCGGACAGCTGGACTATATACTTTGGCCGGACTGTTGGACTATGAAGATACAAGATTGAAGACTTCGTCCCGTGTCCGGGTGGGACTCTCCTTGGCATGGAAGGCAAGCTTGGCAATCCGGATACGTAGATCCCCTTCTCTGTAACCGACTCTGTGTAACCCTAGCCCCCCTCCGGTGTCTATATAAACCAGAGGGTTTAGTCCGTAGGACAACAACAATCATACCATAGGCTAGCTTCTAGGGTTTAGCCTCTTTGATCTCGTGGTAGATCAACTCTTGTAATATTCATATCATCAAGATCAATCAAGCAGGAAGTAGGGTATTACCTCCATCAAGAGGGCCCAGACCTGGGTAAACATCGTGTTCCCAGCCTCCTGTTACCATCAGCCTTAGACGCACAGTTTGGGACCCCCTGCTCGAGATCCGCCGGTTTTGACACCGACATTGGTGCTTTCATTGAGAGTTCCACTGTGTCGTTGCGATAAGGCTTGATGGCTCCTTCAATCGTCTTCAACGATGCAGTCCAGGGTGAGGTTTTCCTCCCCGGACAGATCTTCGTATTAGGCGGCTTTGTACTGCGGGCCAACTCGTGTGGCCATCTGGAGCAGATCGACAGCTATGCCCCTGGCCATCGGGTCAGGTTTGGAAACTTTAACTACACTGCCGACGTCCGCGGAGACTTGATCTTCGACGGATTCGAGCCCATGTCAGGTGTGACGAACAGTCACGACGAGCATGACTTAGATCTGCCTTCGGATGGTGTTCGGGAGATCACGCCTATAGCCGCACCGGCCATTGACCCGGAGCAGATCGTGCCATCCAAGGACGGGTGGATGGACCCCGCCACAGAAGCCGCATAGTCATCAGTGTTAGAGCCGAACATAGACTTCGCCTCCAATGAGATCTGTGTCATCGGACCCTCGGACTCGTCTACGGCCACAGGCTCCGAACGCGTGCATCCGCGCCTATCGAATCTGATTGGGCACCAATCATGGAATTTACCTCCGCGGACATCTTTCAGCACTCACCCTTGGGCGACGTGTTAAATTCATTAAAGTCTCTCTCTCTATCAGGAGACTCTTGGCCGAACTATGTCCGGCTTGAGTGGGAAGCGTATGACGAAGAAATTCGTTCCCTACCCACCACCCACTTAATAGCCACTGTCGATGACTTAACCGATGTGCTTGACTTCGACTCCGAAGACATCGACGGTATGGACGGCGATGCAGAAGAAGAACAGGAACCACCGCCCACAGGGCGCTGGACAGCCACCTCATCATATGATATATACATGGTGGACACCCCCAAAGAAAGCGATGGCGATGAGGCAATGGAGGATAATCCCCTTGAGAAGCAATCTAAGCACCGGCGTCATCGGCGTCACTCTAAGACCCGCCATAGCAAAAATAGCGATACTGACACAAGAGAGAATAGCACTCCAGATGATGCCAAAGACGAAAACAATCCCGCCTAGCCAGACTTCGAGCAGGCCGAACGGGAGTATGGGCAAGTTAGCCCTCATGAACAGGCAACAGATGGAGACTTGGAGGACGACAATTATATGCCTCTCTCCGAAGACGAGGTGAGCCTCGGCGATGAAGATTTTATCATGCCTGAGGATCCCATCGAGCAGGAGCACTTCAAGCGCCGGCTTATAGCCACTGCAAAAAGCCTGAAGAAAAAACAGCAGTAACTTCAAGATAATCAAGATCTGCTAACATATAGATGGACTGAGGTCCTGGCAGCTGAGGAATACGGACTCGAGCACCCAACCAAAAGTTACCCGAAGCGCAGGTTGCTACCTCAACTCGAGGAGGAGGCGCTAGAGCGTACACTACCAGCGCAAGACGAGGCTGACCGGCCACCTCGTGGCCGAGACAAAGCAGTGTATCGGCCCGAACACAAGCCCGCACCCCGTCTCCAATCAAACAGAAACACAATGGCTCGGGGCTATACGCAGGACCTGCGAGACATACTGGAAAAGAAAGCAGGACAGTCTAGATCGATCTACGGATCACGGGGGCGCGCCCCAACGTGAGACGACGACTGTCACGCCGGATATACCAAATACAAATCCGGACGGACCGAATACAACAGACCGGACTCATTTGAGCTGCATCGTGACATAGCCCGGCACACAGGCGCTGCACACCCCCTATGCTTCACTGACGAAGTAATGGATCATGAATTCCCAGAAGGGTTTAAACCCATGAATATTGAGTCATATGATGGCACAACAGACCATGCGGTATGGATTGAAGACTTCCTTCTCCATATTCACATGGCCCGCGGAGATGATCTACACGCCATCAAGTACCTCCCACTAAAACTCAAGGGACCGGCCGGCATTGGCTCAATAGCATGACGGCAAATTCCATTGGCAGTTGGGAGAACCTGGAAGACGCATTCCTTGACAACTTCCAGGGCACTTACGTGCGACCGCCGGATGCTGATGACTTAAGTCACATAACCCAACAGCCCGGAGAGTCAGCCAGGAAATTATGGACTCGGTTCCTAACCAAAAAGAACCAAATTGTCGACTGTCCGGACGCCGAAGCCCTAGCGGCCTTTAAGCACAATATCTGCGACGAGTGGCTCACCTGACACCTCGGCCAAGAGAAGCCAAAGTCCATGGCAGCCCTCACGACACTCATGGCCCGCTTTTGTGCGGGCGAAGACAGTTGTCTGGCTCGCAACAACAACACATCAAGAAATCCTGGCACTTCAGGTGCCAGAGAAAACAACGGCAAGCCCCGACGCAATAGGTACAAGCGTCCCAACAATGGCGACAACACCGAAGACACGGCAGTCAACGCCGGATTCAGTGGCTCTAAGACCGGTCAGCGGAAAAAGGCATTCAAAAGAAACAATCTGGGTCCGTCCAGTCTGGACCGCATACTCGATCGCTCGTGTCAAATTCATGGCACCCCCGATAAACCAGCCAACCACACCAACAGAGAATGCTGGGTGTTCAAACAGGCCAGTAAGTTGAATGCCAAAAACAAGGAAAAGGGACTGCATAGTGATGATGACGAGGAGCCCCGGCAGTCGAACATAGGAGGACAGAAGAAATTTCCTCCCCAAGTGAAAACGGTAAACATGATATACGCCACCCACATTCCCAAGCGGGAACGAAAGCGTGCACTAAGGGACGTCTATGCGATGGAGCCAGTCGCCCCAAAGTTCAACCCATGGTCGTCTTGTCCGATCACTTTCGATCGCAGGGACCATCCCACTAGTATCCGTCATGGCGGTTCAGCCGCATTGGTCCTCGACCCAATCATTGACGGATTCCACCTCACACGAGTCCTTACGGACGGTGGCAGTAGCCTGAACCTGCTTTATCAGGATACAGTGCACAAAATGGGCATCGATCCCTCAAGGATCAAACCCACCAAAACCACCTTCAAAGGTGTAATTCCAGGTGTAGAGGCCTGTTGTATGGGCTCAATAACACTAGAAGTAGTCTTTGGATCTCCAGACAACTTCCGAAGCGAGGAGTTAATCTTCGATATCATCCCCTTCCGTAGTGGCTATCATGCACTACTAGGACGAACCACATTTGCTCGATTCAATGCGGTACCACACTACGCATACCTCAAGCTCAAGATGCCAGGACCTCATGGGGTTATAATAGTCAATGGAAACATAGAACGCCTGCTCCGTACGGAGGAGCACACTGCAGCCCTCGCAACAGAAGTACAAAGCAGCCTTCTTAGGCAGACCATCAACTCGACGATAAATCCCTCGGACACCATCAAGCGAGTCCGGAGTACTCTGCAGCAGGACCGTCCGGCACGTCCAGAGCTCAAGTAGCAATTCAGCCTCCGTCCTAGACCCAGTCGAGCAGCGAAATTTGCACCACGCATACATAATTACGCACTCAAAATACCATAGGCATAGGCGGAGGCACGACTACAACGCGGTCCACAATGCGGCTCAACCATCCCAGGACCCGTATACCTTCAACATTTTCTTTCTTTCAGGACCCTACTTTCGGGAAGCCCTTTCAGATAGCCAGATTATCGGAATCATCACGGGAAGGAAAAACCAAGAGGCTTGGACGTACAAGGGAATACCCAGGTGGTCTCTAATAATGATCGTTATACCTGTTTTACATACCGGCACGTAGTTTGCCCTTGGTTTAGGACATGTCAAATAGTCCTATTTTCGCTTATCGCATTACTTGTATACATACGCTTCGACATATTATTTAAATAACAATGGTAAAATATACAACGTCAGCTTATCATTATATTTTCTTTATCTTTTTCCTTGACTGCTTATTTACTACAATTTGCACTCGTACACTTTGGTACGTTCAGTTCGCCGGGGGCTTCAATGTACCCCATAACACGGCAAGAAAAGTCCGAACACTTTCGACAGTGCGACACCCCAAACTTATAGCACTATATGCATCAGCTCCGAATCATGTCTTGGGTCAATAGTTGGGTTTGCCCGGCTCCCATGTTTTGGTACCTTACGTTCCGCTATATTGGCTAATGTAGCACTGGGAGAACTACTGCGATTGTGTCCCAGTTCTTCCGGACGAGCACCTCAGTAGAGAAAGCTGAAAACTGACTGTCATGATGCGACGAGAGCCGCTGTTCGAGAGGTCTCAAATCCTTAAAGATTTTTTCCGCTTCGGGCGAGGAATCGGCCTTGTCCAATTTAGGCATGTATAGCGCCCCAAGTTCGGTCTTCTGAATACCATGGGCTACGCCAAAATTTAAAATTATAGACTTCTATGGCTAAGTGAGAGTGATAAGGCTATATAGTCCGATTGCCTTGTTCGTTGCGCTAAACACCTCCTTATTGGACCAAAAAATTGATAAAGAGTGTTTAGATTTTCCCCAAACACCCCGGTACTAGTTGCATGGGGGCGGAAGCCGACGACTGGCCAACTCTCAGGTTTTATAAGCGGCCGCACAGAAGGTAATATTTTAAATCAACAAGCATTATATGGCGCAAACGAACTTGTTTTCATATTACAGGATTAAATGAATACATTCATTCAAAAATTACATCCTTAGCGCATTCCTCCGCCACAAGGCGGGCGCCCTTTAGGACACCATCATAGTACTTCTCAGGGTGGCGGTGCTCCTTGCCCTTTGGTGGCCCCTCCGTTACCAGCTTCTCAGCATCCATCTTCGCCCAGTGCACTTTCACGCGGGCTAAGGCCCGGCGCGCACCTTCAATGCAGACTGACTGCTTTACGGCTTCAAGCCTCGGGCATGCATTCACAAGACACTTCACCAAGCCAAAGTAGCTAGTGGGCAGGGGATCGGCAGGCCACATCCTGACTATGAGGTCCTTCATGGCCAGTTCGGTCGCCTTGTGAGGGCATCGGCTATTCGGCCCCAATATACTGGGACCAGAACAACTTCTCTGTTGAGCTCCCTTCTTCAGCCCGGTAGAACTCTGCGGCATCATATATGCTGCGCAGCAGATCTGTGAATGCTCCTGGAGAGCTCCAAATTCAGGTAAGTAATATGAAAGCCTCCTTCACATGCTTGCTTTGCATATTGAAAGCCTTACCCGCCGCAATATTCTTGGCCACCTGAACCTCCTGGAGGGCCTTTTGGGCTTCGGCCTTGGCGTCTTGCACGCTCTGGAGGGCCTTCACAAGCTTGGACTCTTGCGTCTTGGAGTCACGCTCCAAGGACTCGAATTTTTTGACGAAGTCCTGGAGCTCTTGCTGGACCTCCTTAAGCCAAGCCTCCTGTTTCTCACGCTCGGTGTGCTCCGTGACCGCCTTATCTTCGGCCTTGGACAACGCTTTCTTAAGGGCCGCCACTTCTATCGTGGCCCCTATTAAAATTCATGATGCTTCTGTTAGCATCAACGATTTTTCCTTTATATAACACACGGATGGGGCATCACTTACCTTTGTTCTCCTCGAGCTGCCTTTTCACGAGGCCGAGCTCTTCCTCGGCCCGCCCCAGGTCATGCTTCAGTCCGGACACCTCCGCAGTGCGGGCGGCAACAGCTAGCAACAACGCCTGCTTATTTACATAAACATGTTCTTATTAGACTCCTGTGGGTATTTTTTGATCCTCTGTTCGACCTTTCTTTCCGAACACCAAACAGAGCATCAGGGGCTACTGTCTATGCTATGATATTTTCTAATAATTTGATTACTTACCTCAAAGCCTGTTAGGAGGCTGGCGCAGGCTTCGGTCAATCCGCTTTTGGCGGATCGAACCTTCTCAATCACCGCAATCATGATGATGCGGTGCTCTTCGTCAATGGAAGCGCCGCGAAGCGTTTCCAGCAAGTTGTCCGATGACCCTGGTTGGACAGAGGTCATCGGCACGGGTGGCTCGCCCTCCTTAGCGAGCGGCTGCTTACCTGAATCCGGAACCATTGGAGGTTCCGGCGCAGTATCCGGCTAGGGGCCAGACTTGCTGTGGCCCCCGTCAGCAAAATCCATGGGGGTCTTTCCCCCCATGTGCCCGGCATCGGGGATTTCGCCTTGGGGCATCTCCAGAACCATCGCCCCTGTTCCGGTATCCTCTGGGACAACGCCTCAGTGTCGTCCGTGGGCCGGGGGTGGTGGCCATCGGGAGTGAATAGCTATTCATCTCCGATTGACTCAAAGACCCATCTGAGGAAGATACATTGGCGTGGGCTTTGGGCGGACTACATAATCACATGTGACATGATAAGGAGCAATAAAGCCGAACATACCGAAAGCATTATAGTGTACGGATACTTATGACTTCGCCCGGGGCTTGTGCCTGGGCAACCACTCCTTGTCGCTATAGGCGGCCGTGGTGGAGTGGTTCAGAGGGAGGGTCCTTCCCTTCTTGGACCCTTTGGCCTCCCCAGACGGGGCGGCCTTCCTTTCCTTCTCCCCTTGGTTTGGGGGGAGGGTTTTCCTCTTCCTCCTCCTCGTTTTCATTGGAGGAATGCGCCTTGGTGTCATCGGACGATGAGTCCGGCACGACCTTGCGCCAGAGACCTTTCCTGGTCCTCGTGGCCTTCTTCTTGGCCTTCTTCTCCAGCACCTTGTAAGGCGCCAGAAGCAGCATCTCCGTCAAGAGAGTCATTGCTTGACCTTCAAGTAGCGGAGTCGAACAGTCGATCCGCTCCGTCGTCGCTACCCAGTCCTATTAAATTGGCATGGAGGCTTAGATCCCTCCCACGAATATACTGGGGAAAGGCACATTTTGTGAAATATAGAGAGCTTACCGGATTGGCGGGGCGCTTTGCGCTGAGTCCGCGATCCTCTGTAGTGGGAGGAGGTACTTCGGCGGCCTTGAACAACACCTTCCAGACGTCTTTGTGCGTCATGTTGAAGAGCTCTCGCAGCGTTTGGTGCTCGGCCAAATCGAACTCCCACATATTGAATGCCCTTCTTTGACACGGGAGGATCCGGCGGAAGAGCATGACTTGGACCACGTTGACGAGCTTGATTTTCTTGCTTATCATATTTTTGACACAATTCTGGAGTCCGGTCAGCTCTGCCGGCGCACCCCAGGCTAAACCCTTCTTTTTCCAGGGGGTGAGCCGCATGGGGATGCCAAATCGGAACTCGGGGGCCGCCGCCCAGTTGGCGTGGCGCGGCTCGGTGATGTAGAACCACCCCGATTGCCACCCCTTCACGGTCTCCACGTAGGAGCCTTCGAGCCATATGACGTTGGGCATCTTGCCCACCATGGCGCCTCCGCACTCCGCTTGATGGCCGACCACTATCTTCGGCTTTACGTTGAAGGTCTTCAGCCACAGGCAAAAGTGGGGCTTGATGCGGAGGAAGGCCTCGCACACGACGATAAATGCCTAGATGTTGAGGATGAAATCGGGTGCCAGATCATGGAAGTCCAGCCCGTAGTAAAACATGATCCCGCGGACAAATGGGTGGAGGGGGAATCCCAGTCCGCGGACGAAGTGAGCAAGGAATACGACCCTCTCGTGAGGTTCCAGAGTAGGGACGAGCTGCCCTACGTCCGGGAGGCAGTGCACAATGTCTGCAGCCAGGTATCCGGCTTCCCGGAGCTTCATAATGTACTCCTCCGTTATGGAGGAGGCCATCCACTTGCCTCCCGCTCCGGACATGTTTGGAATGACTTTACGGAGAAGGTGAGAACTTGGGCGCTGGGGCTCGAGTGTGCGAGAATGGATGAACAGGGAAGAAGAAGGCGTGGGTGAAAAGGAGGGATCCTTATCTCTTTATAAAGGCGGTAGAAACTGTGCGCCTCCCCACTTGCCCAGTAAACCCGCTTATTCCCCAAGTGCCGCATTGATGGCGCGGTTGGGTTACCCACACCCGTATTGATGAGAATCCCGTGATAAGGGGACATGATCTCTACTTCGACAAGACGTGCCAATAAAACTGCCTCGCGATGTGTGCGGTAGCAGGTTGGAAAACGGTTCGAATAATGACCAGGCCGCGGCGTCACACTATGAAAGAATGTCAGTAGATTAGAATTGTGGGATATTGTACTCTCTACGGTGGTATGTGGAAATTATTTTGCAGAGCCGGACATGATCCTCGTATTCAAGATCTTCTATGGAGTATTCAGAGAAGGAACCCGCCTTGCAATGCCGAAGACAATCTGTGCGCCGGACTCATCGTCATGGAAGCCTGGTCCAGGGGCTACTGAGGGAGTCTTGGATTAGGGGGTCCTCGGATAGCCGGACTATATACTTTGGCCGGACTGTTGGACTATGAAGATACAAGATTGAAGACTTTGTCCCGTGTCCGGGTGGGACTCTCCTTGGCGTGGAAGGCAAGCTTGGCAATTTGGATAGGTAGATCTCCTTCTCTGTAACCGACTCTGTGTAACCCTAGCCCCCCTCCGGTGTCTATATAAATCGGAGGGTTTAGTCCGTAGGACAACAACAATCATACCATAGGCTAGCTTCTAGGGTTTAGCCTCTTTGATCTCGTGGTAGATCAACTCTTGTAATACTCATATCATCAAGATCAATCAAGCAGGAAGTAGGGTATTACCTCCACCGAGAGGGCCCGAACCTGGGTAAATATCGTGTCCCCAGCCTCCTGTTACCATCAGCCTTAGACGCATAGTTCGGGACCCCCTACCCGAGATCCGTCGATTTTGACACCGACAGTCATCTGACCAAAGGCCGGTATGGTCGTGTGAGTGCACTAGAAACCTCGAAGCTAGTCTGGGACTGGCTCTCCAAGGTCAATGAAGGCGTCACGACTCAGCGAGATCAAAGGATCAGTGTCCTCCACAACCTCTTCAACCACTTCAAGCGACACGACAATGAGAACGTCCAGCTCACATTTGATCGCCTCACTGATATCACAAATGAGCTCCAAGCTCTTGGCGCCACTGAGATCACGAAGCATGAAATAGTCAAGACACTACTGAGATCACTTGACAACTCATTTGACACTTTGGCCCTGATGATTCAAGAACGCCCTGACTTCAAGACTCTCGATCCGTCTGACATACTTGAGAGGCTCAACACACAGGAGTTTCAGCTATCTGAGAAACGAGATATCTATGGCCAAACCCGCGCTTTGAAGGCAACGGTTGTGTCCTCATCTGAAGAAGAATCTGACTGCAGTTCTAGTGATCCTGAAGACATTGGAAAGGAGCTTGCTATGCTTGTGAAGAAGTTCCAGAAATTCACCAAGAAGAAAGGCTTCAGAAAGTCTTCACGATCCAGCCCAAGAAAGGATGAAGCTTCCACCCATGACAGCAAGAAGAGAACCTGTCACAAGTGCAAGAAACCTGGTCACTACATTTGTGAGTGTCGACAGTGGGACAATGAGAAGAAGAAAAAGAAGAAGAGCAAAGAATATGATTCTAATGACAAGAAGAAGAAGAAATCCTCAAAGTCTTCTTCCAAGTCTTCATCACACAAGAAGAGCTCATCTGGCAAGGCTCGTGCTTTTGTTGGCAAGGGGATGGATTCAGAGGAGGAGTCTGCTTCTGAGGAGGTGGAGGTGGAGTCCGAGGAGGAGTCTGACTCTGGTGTTGTGAGTCTGGTCTAGCTACATCTTACGTCGCCAAGTCCATCTTCAACACTGAAGAGAATGGCTCCGTCACCAACACTGATGATAATGACAAGGACGACTTGGCTCCCACCTACTGCTTCATGGCACGTGATGCCAAGGTAAACTCACGCGATGCTTACTTTCAAACGTCAAGTGAAGATGACTCTGATGGTGAATCGAAACCTAGTTACAAAACACTTGCTAAAATTGCAACTGAACAACAGAAAGCTATCAAACATATTAAAAAACTGTTAGACAAAAGCGATGACCTGTTGGATGCGGAAATGACCAAGTCTCAGTCCATAATTGAAGACATAAAAAATCTTCATGTTAAGTACCAGGAACTTGAAGGTTGACATGAATCACTCTCAACTTCTCATGAAAAACTTTCCTATGATTATCTTCAAAGGAAGCATGAACTTAAGAAATTGAGATCGGCTCATGAAAATCTTCAAAAGGAGAATGAGTCACTTCGCGCTCAACAGATCAGTCCCGCTCAGCAAGGGTTTGAACCACCATGTTTAAAATGCATTGAGCGTGATAACGCTGCCTCTGTTGCTGAATGTTCTACTACTACCCCTGTTGCAATATCTTCAACTGCTAATGTGGTAACTAACCCCTCTGCTGAGGACACCACTACTATTGCTGATGAGAATGCTAGGTTGAAGACACTGCTTGAGACAGGGATGTACAAAAGTCTCAAAGGGCATCAGACATTATGTGATGTCCTCAAAAAGCAGATTCTGAACCAAAACCCTAGGAAAGAGGGTGTTGGGTTCGAGAGGAAAATGAATGTTGATGGGTCTTACTAGAAGCCTGAGCAATACCCCAAAACCACATGGGTTGCTGCAAAGTAACCTTCAGTAGATCCATCCACCTTATCTAGTTTCACTTGTGCTAACCCTATTATCATTGATGAATCCTTTGATGCAAACTATAAACTGTTCAAGAATCAGAATGGCGAAGTGTTTGCCAGGTATATTGGTACTAACTGCAGGAATGGGCCACCCATGAAGAAGATATGGGTTCCCAAAAGCTGTCTTGAGAATCTTCCAGTGAATGTCATCATGCCACCAACTGTGAAGAAGACAAACCCCATATCAAAGGCTTCATATGGTCCAAAACCTTCATACAGACCGAGGACTCATCTGAGTCACCCTAACGTCAATGTTTTGCAGGGAAATCATACTCAGACCCATGAATATGAGCGTGCTTCATCAAACCGCTATGTTCATAGAACTAAGAACTTTTCTGCTTATTCCTATGAGTATTATTCACCTCCTGCAAGGCTATTTACTAGGTCTCCAAAGCCGAAGTTCTTAGATGCTGCACTTAGACTAATTGCTTCTAAGCCACCCCTGAAAATGTGGGTGGTTAAGAAAACTTAACTCTCTTTTGCAGGGAAAGGTCTCCAGCCGGAAATCAAAGGCGTCCAAAGCTAATGCTGGAGACCTTAAAAATCTTGTGGGGCGCAAGATAAAATGCCCAAATGGTCTTACTATGTATTTTGTTCCGGGATTCCTTGACACTCATCTTATCTATCCTAACCAAGATCTGAATTTCCATGTTCCACTTGTTTGTCAAATGTTTCTGCTTCATAACTCGCTTGGTGAAGCCTATCTCCCAAACTGTATTGTAGGCTACGAAACCTCGTACTTTAGAATGGATTATGGACAGTGGATGCACTAACCACATGACTGGCGATCGAAGTCTTCTGATGGATTCAACGCTATGTCCATCAGACAAGAGTCACATCACATTTGCTGATACTGGTAAAAGCAAGGTATTGGGTCTAGGTAGAGTTGCAATATCAAGGGATCAACACATGGATAAAGTGATGCTTGTTGAATCCCTTGGTTTCAGCTTAATGTCTGTCTCAATGCTTTGTGACTTAAACATGATTGTGCTATTTGGAAAATATCCTTGCCTTGTACTGATGGAATCTGACAAGTCTCTAGTCTTTGAATGGTACCGAAAAGATGATCTGTATATGGTAGATTTCTCGGCAGGACCGCAGATGGCCGTATGTCTTCTAGCAAAAGCTTCAGAGTGCTGGCTTTGGCATCGAAGGCTAGGGCATGCTGGCATGAGGAACTTGCACACTCTTGCGAAGAAGAAGCATGTTTTGGGCATCGAAGGTGTCAAGTTCAAGAAGGACCATCTGTGTGGTGCCTACGAATCTGGAAAGATGACAATAGCCAAGCATCCCTCAAAGACAATCATGACTACATCTCAACCCTTCGAGCTGCTACACATGGACTTATTTGGCCCTACTCACTACTCTACTCTCAATGCCACTACTTGCCTTTATGGCTTCATCATTGTTAATGATTACTCTAGATATACTTGGGTGCATATAATCCTCTACAAGACTGAAGTGTAGGATGTCTTCAGACGCTTCGCCAATCGTGCCATGACGAACTATGGTGTCAAGATCAAGCATATCAGAAGCGACAATGGCACCGAGTTCAAGAACACCGGCCTCGACCTTTATCTGGATACTTTGGGTATCACTCATGAGTCTGCTCCTTACACACCTCAGCAGAATGGCATCGCAGAGTGCAAGAACAGAACTCTTATTGAGATGGCCCAAACGATGCTCGTTGAGTACAAGACTCCATGGAAGTTCTGGCCTGAAGCCATTGACACTACATGTCACGTCATCAACCGTGTTTATCTTCACAAGCTCCTGAAGAAAACATCCTATGAACTCCTAACTGGTAAGAAGCCAAATGTCAGTTACTTCAGAGTATTTGGTGCTAGGTGCTGGATCAAGGATCCACATCACACTTCAAAATTTGCACCGAAAGCACATGAAGGTTTTATGCTTGGTTACGGAAAGGATTTGCACTCCTACAGAGTCTTCAACCTCTTTCACTATAAAGTGGTTGAAACCGTGGATGTGCTTTTCGATGAGACTAACGGCTCGCAAAGAGAGAACCTGCCAAATGTGCTAGATGAAGTACCTCCTAGTGAATCTATCAAGCTCATGGGTACTGGAGAGATCATATCGTCCGAACCTCAGGCTGATGATGAACTCATCATTGCACCAAGTCAACCAGAAGACAATGCTCAACCTGAAGTCAATACTGAAGCTGAAGATAATGATCCGCAAGGGCAAAATCTTTGTCTAGTACATCCCCGTGTTGCTAACGAAGTACAGATTGAGAAGATAATTGACAGCATCAATGCACCTGGTCCACTCACTTGTTCAAGCGCAACGCAAAGAGAAACTCAGCTAACAAACTTCTGTGGGCATTTTGCATTCATATCAATCTCTAAACCCAAGAAAGTTGCTGAAGCCTTCATGGAATCTGAATGGATTCAAGCCATGCAATAAGATCTTCAACAGTTCGAGCTGAACAATGTGTGGGAACTGGTCAAGCGTCCTGATCCTCGTAAGCACAATATCATTGGCACAAAATGGATATATCGCAACAAGCAAGATGAGCATGGTCAAGTGGTCAGAAATAAGGCTCGTCTCGTTGCACAAGGATACACTCAAGTGGAAGGGATTGACTTTGATAAAACATTTGCTCCGGTGGCTAGGCTTGAAGCCATTCGGATACTGCTAGCCTATGCAAACCATCACAACATCCTTATGTATCAAATGGATGTGAAGAGTGCCTTTATCAATGGAAAGATTGAAGAAGAAGTATATGTTGCACAACCTCCTGGCTTTGAAGATCCAAAACATCCCGGTATGGTATACAAGCTCAACAAGGCATTGTATGGCCTCAAACAAGCCCCTCGTGCTTGGTATGACACACTTAAAGACTTCCTGAAGAGCAAAGGTTTCAAACCTGGTTCACTAGATCCTACACTCTTCACGAAGACATATGATGGTGAACTGTTTGTGTGCCAAATCTATGTGGATGACATTATCTTTGGCTGCACTAACAAGAAATACAGTGATGAGTTTGGTCACATGATGCAAGAGCAATATCAGATGTCCATGATGGGCGAGCTAAAGTTCTTCCTTGGTCTCCAAATCCATCAGCAACGCAACGACATCTTCATATCTCAAGAAAAATATCTCAAAGATTGCCTGAAGAAGTTTGGAATGCAAGATTGCATAGGATACACGACGCCAATGCCAACCAAAAGTCATCTGAGTCCCGACACCAATGGTAAAGAGTTCGATCAAAAGGTATTACCGCTCCATGATTGGTTCTTTACTTTATTTATGTGCATCTACGCTAGATATAATGCTTAGTGTTTGCATGTGTGCCGATTCCAAGCGGCACCAAAGGAATCGCATCACTTAGACGTGAAGCGGATTCTTCGATATTTGGCTTACACCCCAACACTAGGATTATGGTATCCAAAGGGCTCAGAGTTTGATCTAGTTGGATTCTCATATGTTGATTATGCTGGTGAGAAGGTTGGTCGCAAGTCCACATCAGGCACATGTCACTTTCTAGGACGATCACTTGTCTGTTGGTCTTCAAAGAAGCAGAACTGTGTATCTCTCTCCACTGCTGAATCTGAATATATTGCTGTTGGATCTTGCTGTGCTCAGCTTCTTTGGATGAAGCAAACTCTCAAGGACTATGGCATCCACCTGAAGAATGTGCCACTCTACTACAATAATGAAAGCGCCATCAAGATTGCCAACAACCCAGTTCAGCACTCGAAGACAAAGCACATTGAGATTCGTCATCACTTTCTCAGAGATCATGTCATGAAGGAAGATACTGATATCATTCACGTCAACACTGAAGAGCAATTGGCTGATATCTTCACAAAGCCCTTGGATGAGAAAAGGTTTTGCAAGTTGCGGTGTGAGCTAAATATCTTGGAATCCTCAAATGTCATGTGATTGGACACACATCCTAACACTTATGCATTTTGATGACTTAGATGTGCAACACACGAAGTAATGTATATCTTCAATCAATGAAGACATACACTCTAAGTGTGAATACATTAACCCGGAATTTGACTTCGGAGTGCCGCGATAATTGTGTGCCGTGTCTGGGTCTAATACTTCCTATACGGTGGGTAACGCCACCACCAAACTTTTGTTTGAAGTGTTTCCCTTGGCGTTGTGATTACAAAGTCTTCGAACTTGATTTGTTTTCATCCTTGACTTAAGTTCATATTTATCTTCATCCTATTGATTTGGTCTTATACTGGTTATATACATATTTGTGTTCTGTCCTCTACAGCATTCACTTATAGCTATGACTTCTTGCTAAATCTTTTAAATCTAAGTGAATGTGATCGGACCCTAACCTATATATGCTCCTACCTCAACTCTATCTGTCCAAATCATATGCATTCAATTGAAACCTGTCGATTGTCTTTACTGAGACCTTGTAAGCTGAAGTCAATTTGACAAACATTTATGTTTGCTTTTAATGCTATATCTTTATTGCCTGAAATTCAAAGAATTCGGAACGACCACCCCGACAATCCAGGCGTGCGTGGGAACATGGAACAACTTTCGAGGTGTTTCATGCTTGCCACGTGCCCTTCTGATGTGAACCGTCAGGGGCACCTGCGTAATTGCGTTGTGTTGTCCCCTTCCTTATTAATACCCATCACATCGCGGTCAAAATCTTTCTTCCACCTAGCCACCTCTCCCAAACCCTAGCGCCACCGCTAGCTCTCGACGACACCGGCGATGAAGTGCTTAGCTGCCGCGACCTCACCGACGCCGTCCTCACACCGGACGTGGGACCTCGTCTTCTCCGCCGCCGCCGTAGGTGCCTTCCGTCGCCAAGTTACGGCACGGGAGATCGAACTGCTCGGCCTCCAACTTCGCTCTGTCTAGCAGTTCTTCGTGTGGTTATTAAAACCTACTTTTTACCATCTTTTCAATCTGATAGATTCATCCTTCTTTACCAAAAGTGGTTTCTACACTTCCAAGTTGAATCTATACCGTTCTGCATCTCATATCATGCCTAGTCTGTTCACTTATGCTTCTCTACAAGTTAGATTCCTCACTTGTACTTATTCTTGGATTCGTACAAATCTGGAACCAACTCACAACAAATAAGTGAATGTCTTCGCGTTATGAGGTCAATGTCTTCAAACTGATTTATCTTCAAAATCTTCTGAGAATGCATATGACCTCTTCCCCTTCCCTCGCACCTCTAATGCTGTCACAGGTACATGTCCTTGGGAGAATCCCTTGGTTCTCATAGTCTGCATTCATTTGCAAAGTTCATACAGAGTCACATAAATTCTCCTGAAGCCAGTTCTTGTCTGACCAGTCATCGGAAGCCTTTGCAAGTTCTGAAGCCATTCAGTATAAGCTTCATGGCTACTGAAAAGTCAGCTAGAAAGGGTGGCAGACAGCACCGTGGGAATACATCCAAGGATTTGCCACCAGATCTGCATGAAATGTACAAGACAGACCCTGAAGAAACTTATGGTGAACGCAAAACTCGAATCCAATGGATTCGAAGATATTGGGCTGAAGAGTGGTACAAGTACAGATTTGTCACGGTTGAGTATGCTGAGAAGAATGCCATCAAGCAGCCCTGGGGAGATATATTATACAAAAATCTTCAACCCCAGTCCTGGTCTGAAGCCGTTAAACAAGGCTTCTATCCGTGCATGGTACGCGTCCCACAACCAGAGAATGCTGACCCTTCTTCTCTGTTGTGGTGTTGTGAAGACAATCTGTTCAAACGTAACTTCCAGTTTGCCAAAGATTCTGCTGTGAAGAACAAGAAGGCATTTGGACTTGACTTCAACCCAGGTCCGTTTGCACCTCGGGATGATGGCACCCGTGAAGAAAATGAAAACAGAATCGGCACCTTCTACAACTTCGAAGGCCTCATCACACACATTGTCGGTCAAGGTGCAAATGTGGATCACTCTGCTGATGATGCTGAGTCCGATGAAGCTCCAGCTCCTCCCAAGCCACAGAAGCAAAAGAAGTCTAAGGCTTCAAAACCTACTGCTGCACCAAAAGCTTCACGAGTGAAGCCACTGGCAACTGCTCCTCCTGCTCCAAGTTATTCTGAAGATCAATCTCGTGTCTCCAAGAAGAAAGAGAAGCCCCAGAGGAAAAAATGTTTAGAGTCCTAGTCAAGCCCTGACACCTGCTATCGTTCTAAGGAACGAGACTGAATCCATTGATCTATCAACAGATGATGAGTTTGGTGATGACGCTCTTGAGCAGCTTATTAAGAGCAAGCAAGAGGCAGAGATATTCAATGATCCGCCCCTCTTCGATGTGAACATTCTGGACAATTTCATTGATGAGTGGTTTGACAACCCAAATATCAGTTTTGATGATCTTCAGCTCCCAATTGGCTTCAGCGTCGCCTTTCAAGGCGCCATTGCTCCTGAGCTGGCTCTGGCTCAGAGGATTGTCGAACTGGAAAAAAAATGACTATGAGAAAGAAAAGTTCAAGAAGCACATGGCCAAGCTAAGTGTGGCTGATGTTCAGAAATTCAAGCTGATGTTGAATGACCTCAAGGAGGCATTTCGCAAGAAACGCGAAGAAGCCAAAGGTTCACGAGAGCGAATGAAAATCCTCGCTGCTAAGTGTGTTCAAGCTTGCAATGAAGCTGAGAAGCACAAGGCACTTGGGCGTCCTGGAATTGACCCCAAGCTGGCTGCCAAGAAGAAGAAGCCTACTGTGGCCCAAACTGAAGCATCAAGGCAGGAAGAACCTCGCTTAGTCTTCCCTGCCAGCATGACAGGCTCGAAGCCTAAGGTCCCCACAGTGGCTTCAGAATTGAAGAAAACCAGGGCAGCTGAAGCCGAAGCCAGAAAACGCAAGTTCAAGAACACCACCGACGATACTCCATTGCCCAAGAAGAGAAAGATTAAGAAGAAAGATCGGGCTGCTCCCAAAGAGCCCCTCGTTGTCGAGCCCCTCTCTTTTGCTCTTCCTGCATCCGAAAACCAAGAACGTCAGTTGATAGTTCATGAGCCTGCTTCCACAGGGGCTCCTAAAGCTGAAGAAGTTCCAGTCGTTGACCCCATCATGGCTGAAGACATTGGTCCCCAAGACAATGTAAATGATGATGAAGACCTTTCTCAGAACGAGCGCCAAATGGTATCATCGCCTGTTCTCATGAATAGCGAAGTCATCAGTATTGGTTGTCCCTTGACGCCATTCTCTCAGGATGCCTCATGGGCCGATCGCCCCCAACCAGCAACTCCAAGTTAAGACTCACCAAGTACACCCCGTACTCCACCAGCTCCTGTCACCAGCCCAATGGTGAATGACGACAATTACATGGAGACCACACCATCCCCAAAAGCGTCGCCCGTGTTCCAACGGCTTTGCAAAGGCCTCAGGCCATCGGTCTCCATGACAACCATCCCAGAAGAAGACTCAAATCAATCCAGCTCAGTGGCACACCAAGTGTTCCCTGAAGAAACTCCTTCTGTGACGGTTCCTGCGTCAGAAGCCAATGTTGCTGAAGACATACCGGCTGCATCAACTGATGAAAGACAAGAAGAAGAACGTGTTGCTACACCCCCTACCAACCAAGAAGTTGTTCTCGAGGAGAACATGTCTGTGCCCGACCCTCCAGCTACTCAAGTGGAGGTTGAAAACCCTCAGGCGGCCACAAAAACACTATTGACACCAATGACGTTGTCATGGCTGAAGCCAATGTGGCGCCTACAGTCAACACGATGCATGAAGCCAATGATGCACCTATAACTAGTGCGCAGCCTGATGCCATTGCAAATGCCACTGCTCCTGTACCGCCTCCTAGGCCTCATACCATTGAGCAAGCATTTTATCAAGGCGAGCTTGTCACTGTCAGATGGCCAATTCTGGTTCCTCCGTCTGCTCACGGACCTCATTTTGATTATCATGTGGAGCATAGGCCTCAGGTTCAGAAGCCAAAGCCAAGGTTGCCAAGGTTTCCAGGTACTGCATCTGCACTAGGATCATTCAACGCAAATGGCTTCATTGCACACAACACCTTCTTTGATCGATCCAAGAACCCATATTCCAAGCAAAGAATATCATCTGATCGGTTCTGGAGTTATCAGCAGCGCAACTATTACTCATGTGTTCTATACAATCAAGGGTGCATATTTCCCCATATGCGTCTAGACTGTGAAGCCATTGCTGGCATGCCCTGCTTAGAAGAAGCACTTGACTATTTCAGAAATGCAGGCCTTCTCCAGTTTGTCATTGATAAGGAGAATTGGAATGAAGAGCTTCTGCTACAATTCTATGCAACTCTCCACATTCGCAGATACAACAGGGATCCGAAGACATGGTTCATTGAGTGGATGACAGGCAATGTACACCATGAAGCCAAAGCTCTTGATCTCATTGAGCTTACTGGCCTGTCCACTCCAGGTGAACTATATGAACCTGGTTGTTAGCTTCACCGCAACGCATTGGAAATCATCTTCCAGAAGCCTGAGCCCAATATGAGCCAAATGCTGAGTATGATGAAGCCACTGTCGCAGGATGCTGAATATCCCAAGGAATTCTTTGTTGAAGACCTAGAGTATTTGCCCCGCACCATCCATCACATTATCAGGAAAACTCTATGGCCCATCAAAGGACATTCCTCCTCAGCAGAGCTGGAAGGCGCAATGAAGACATTGGTCTTCTATATTCTCAATGGCATAAGATTCAATGCTCATGATTTCTTCATTCCTCAATTTGCTGCATCTGGCTCAGACATATTTGGTCTAAAATTCTATGCTCCATGGGTAATGCGTCTGATCAAGATTCACTCCGCAGTTAACTATCTGTCGGAGTAATGGGCCATGGGTAGCCTAACCCGAGTCCCCGAGCCTTTTGAGACTTCGGGACGGCTTCGCCCCACGAGACTCTAGAATGAAGCAACGCCTTCCAGTGGCCGGCTGGCTCGAACGGCCGGCTGCCCGAAGGCGGCCAAGCACCAGCAGACGACACCAAGACAGGCCGACTCCTAGCAAACGGCCTCCGCAGAGGCCGACTTCTAGCAGGCGGCCACCCGATGCCCTTAGAGTCTGCGCCCCTCATCAAGAGGACAAGACAGGGTGAGGCTACAGTATAGCCCCTCGCCCCGGATCCCGGGCTTGGCATGGCAACAGTGCCCCGTACGGGCAGAGATCTTCGCATGGCGCGACACTGTAGCCACTTCCCCCTTGACGTCATTCCTGACCGGCGGAGCCCTGTTCCCACAACGGCCTGTCGGTACGACCCGCAGGCGGCGGGCCCTACCAGGAAGAGAGAGCCTGGAAGGCGGCGGAAGCCAGGCCAGCTGGATCTATGGGAGGCCGGCCTCCAGCAGGCGACCGACCCCTCCCACGAGGCCCTTGCGCCATTAACCAGATGGGGTGCGGAGTGGCTGCAGTGATCTTCCGCCGGGCGATGGGACTGTAGCATGCTTCCCTGACCAAGCCTGCGTCATTAGCATCACGGCTACAGTAACCAGCCACCAACCAGACCCGCCAGCGGCGGAAGCGGCTTGTCGGCTCCATACCAGACCAGTCGGAGAGACCCACTAGGCGGCGGGCCCCAGCTGCCGGCGGAGAAGCCGGTGACCAGAGACGCTGACAGCCAGGTCCAACACCCGGCCAAGTTACCATTGTACCCCTGGGGGGTAGGCCTATATAAACCCCCTAGGGCACCCATGCAAAGGGTTCCCAACCTGTTAGAACTAGACTCATACCTAGAGGAAGAAGAGAGCAAGCCCTGCCTCCTTCAACCTCTGGCATACAACTCAAGGACCACCTTGTACTCACTAGTGCCTTAGTGATCACGTGGAGACCCCGCAGAGCAGGAGTAGGGGTATTATCTCCAAGGAGAGCCCCTAACCTGGGTAAAGTACGCCGGCGTTTGTGTCTACGCCTCATCCCACTTCCAGGCACCGGCGACGTTCTACTCGCTCCCACCATGATAAGCCATCCGTTGGCATATGTTGCACCCAACCCCCGACGTTTGGCGCCCACCGTGGTGTTGGAGAACGTAGTAATTTCAAAAAAATAATCCTACGCACACACAGAATCATGGTGATGCATAGCAATGAGAGGGGAGAGTGTGTCCACGTACCCTCGTAGACCGAAAGCGGAAGTGTTAGCACAACGCGGTTGATGTAGTCGTACGTCTTCACGGCCCGACCGATCAAGCACTGAAAGCACGACACCTCCGAGTTCTTGCACACGTTCAGCTCGATGACGTCCCTCGAACTCCAATCCAGTCGAGTGTTGAGGGAGAGTTCCGTCAGCACGACGGCGTGGTGACGATGATGATGTTCTACCGACGCAGGGCTTCGCCTAAGCACCGCTACAATATTATCGAGGTGGACTATGGTGGAGGGGGGCACCGCACACGGCTAAGAGATCCAAGGGATCAATTGTTGTGTCTATGGGGTGCCCCCCTCCTCTGTATATAAAGGAGGAGAGGAGGGGGCCGGCTAGGAGGAGGAGGCGCGCCCAAGGGGGGGAGTCCTACTCCCACCGAGAGCAGGACTCCTCCTTTTCCTACTTGGAGAGGGAGAGGGAAGGAAGAGGAATGAGGGAGGAAGGAAAGGGGGGCCGGGCCCCCTCCCAATTTGGATTGGGCTTGGGGGCGCGCGCTCCCTCCCTTACTCCTTCCCCCCCTTTCCACTAAAGCCCATTAAGGCCCATATACCTCCCCGGGGGTTCCGATAACCTCCCGGTGCTCCGGTATTATCCCGATCTCACCCGGAACCATTATAGTGTCCAAATATAGTCGTCCAATATATCGATCTTTACGTCTCAACCATTTCGATACTCCTCGTCATGTCCGTGATCACATCCGGGACTCCGAACTATCTTCGGCACAGCAAAACACATAAATTCATAATATAACTGTCATCTAACTTTAAGCGTGCGGACCCTACGGGTTCGAGAACTATGTAAACATGACCGAGACACGTATCCGGTCAATAACCAATAGCGGAACCTGGATGCTCATATTGGCTCCCACATATTCTACGAAGATCTTTATCGGTCAAACCCCATAACAACATACGTTGTTCCCTTTGTCATCGGTATGTTACTTGCCCGAGATTCGATTGTCGGTATCTCAATACCTAGTTCAATCTCGTTACCGGCAAGTCTCTTTACTCATTACGTAATACATCATCCCGCAACTAACTAATTAGTTGCAATGCTTGCAAGGCTTATAGTGATGTGCATTACCGAGTGGGCCCAAAGATACCTCTCCGACAATCAAAGTGACAAATCCTAATCTCGAAATACGCTAACCCAACAAGTACCTTTGGAGACACCTGCAGAGCACCTTTATAATCACCCAGTTACGTTGTGACGTTTGGTAGCACACAAAGTGTTACTCCTGTAAACGGGAGTTGCATAATCTCATAGTCACAGGAACATGTATAAGTCATGAAGAAAGCAGTAGCAACATACTAAACGATCAAGTGCTAAGCTAACGGAATGGGTCAAGTCAATCACATCATTCTCCTAATGATGTTATCCCGTTAATCAAATGACAACTCATGTCTATGGTTAGGAAACTTAACCATCTTTGATTCACGAGCTAGTCAAGTAGAGGCATACGAGTGACACTATGTTTGTCTATGTATTCACACATGTATTATGTTTCCGGGTAATACAATTCTAGCATGAATAATAAACATTTATCATGATATGAGGAAATAAATAATAACTTTATTATTGCCTCTAGGGCATATTTCCTTCAGTCTCCCACTTGCACTAGAGTCAATAATCTAGATTACACGATGATGATTCTAGCACCCATGGAGCCTTGGTGCTGATCATGTTTTGCTCGTGGAAGAGGCTTAGTCAATGGGTCTGCAACATTCAGATCCGTATGTATCTTGCAAATCTCTATGTCTCCCACCTGGACTTGGTCCCGGATGGAGTTGAAGTGTCTCTTGATGTGCTTGGTTCTCTTGTGAAATCTGGATTCTTTTGCCAAGGCAATTGCACCAGTATTGTCACAAAAGATTTTCATTGGACCCGATGCACTAGGTACGACACCTAGATCGGATATGAACTCCTTCATCCAGACTCCATCATTTGTTGCTCCTGAAGCAGCTATGTACTCCGCTTCACATGTAGATCTTGCTACGGCGCTTTGTTTAGAACTGCTCCCACTGACAGCTCCACCGTTCAATATAAACACGTATCCGGTTTGCGATTTAGAATCGTTCGGATCAGTGTCAAAGCTTGCATCGACGTAAGCATTTACGACTAGCTCTTTGTCACCTCCATAAATGAGAAACATATCCTTAGTCCTTTTCAGGTATTTCAGGATGTTCTTGACCGTTGTCTAGTGATCCACTCCTGGATTACTTTGGTACCTCCCTGCTAAACTAATAGCAAGGCACACATCAGGTCTGGTACACAACATTGCATACATGATAGAGCCTATGGCTGAAGCATAGGGAACTTCTTTCATTTTCTCTCTATCTTCTGTAGTGGTCGGCCATTGAGTCTGCTCAATTTCACACCTTGTATTACAAGCAAGAACCCTTTCTTTGCTTGATCGATTTTGAACTTTTTCAAAACTTTATCAAGGTATGTACTTTGTGAAAGTCCAATTAAGCGTCTTGATCTATCTCTATAGATCTTGATGCCCAATATGTAAGCAGCTTCACCGAGGTCTTTCATTGAAAAACTTTTATTCAAGTATCCTTTTATGCTATTCAGAAATTCTATATCATTTCCAATCAATAATATGTCGTCCACATATAGTATTAGAAGCTCGCACTCACTTTCTTGTAAATGCAGGCTTCTCCAAAAGTGTGTATAAAACCATATGCTTTGATCACACTATCAAAGTGTTTATTCCAACTCCGAGAGGCTTGCACCAGTCCATAAATGGATCGCTGGAGCTTGCACATTTTGTTAGCATCCTTTGGATCGACAAAACCTTCTGGTTGCATCATATACAACTCTTCTTCCAGAAATCCATTCAGGAATGCAGTTTTGACATCCATTTGCCAAATTTCATAATCATAAAATGTGGCAATTGCTAATATGATTCAGATAGACTTAAGCATCGGTACGGGTGAGAAAGTCTCATCGTAGTCAACCCCTTGAACTTGTCGAAAACCTTTTGCAACAAGTCGAGCTTTGTAGACAGTAACATTACCATCAGCATCAGTCTTCTTCTTGAAGATACATCTATTCTCAATGGCCTGCCGATCATTGAGCAAGTGAACCAAATTCCACACTTTGTTCTCATACATGGATCCCATCTCAGATTTCATGGCCTCAATCCAATTTGCGGAATCTGGGCTCATCATTGCTTCCTCATAGTTCGTACGCTCGCCATGGTCAAGTAACATGACCTCCAGAATAGGATTACCGTATCACTCTGGTGCGGATCTTACTCCAGTTGACCTACGAGGTTCGGTAGTAACTTGATCTGAAGTTTCATGATCAATATCATCAGCTTCCTCACTAATTGGTGTAGTCGTCACAGGAACCGGTTTCTGTGATGAACTATTTTCCAATTAGGGAGCAGGTACAGTTGCCCCATCAAGTTCTACTTTCCTCCCACTCACTTCTTTCGAGAGAAACTCTTTCTCTAGAAAGGATCCATTCTTGGCAACAAATGTCTTGCCTTCCGATCTGTGATAGAAGGTGTACCCAACAGTCTCCTTTGAGTATCCTATGAAGACACATTTCTCCGATTTGGGTTCGAGCTTATCAGGTTGAAGCTTTTTCACATAAGCTCGCAGCCCCAAACTTTAAGAAACGACAAATTTGGTTTCTTGCCAAACCACAGTTCATAAGGCGTCGTCTCAACGGATTTTGATGGTGCCCTATTTAACGTGAATGCGGCCGTCTCTAAAGCATAACCCCAGAACAATAGAGGTAAATTAGTAAGAGACATCATAGATCGCACCATATCTAGTAAAGTACGATTACGATGTTCGGACACACCATTACGCTGTGGTGTTCTGGGTGGCGTGAGTTGCGAAACTATTCTGCATTGCTTCAAATGTAAACCAAACTCGTAACTCAAATATTCTCCTCCACGATCAGATCGTAGAAACTTTATTTTCTTGTTACGATGATTTTCAACTTCACTCTGAAATTCTTTGAACTTTTCAAATGTTTCAGACTTATGTTTCATTAAGTAGATATACCCATATCTGCTCAAATCATCTGTGAAGGTGAGAAAATAATGATGCCCGCCGCGAGCCTCAACATTCATTGGACCACATACATCAGTATGTATGATTTCCAATAAATCAGTTGCTCGCTCCATAGTTCCGGAGAACGGCGTTTTAGTCATCTTGCCCATGAGGCATGGTTCGCAAGTACCAAGTGATTCATAATCAAGTGATTCCAAAAGTCCATCAATATGCAGTTTCTTCATGCGCTTTACACCAATATGACCTAAACGGTAGTGCCACAAATAAGTTGCACTATCATTATCAACTCTGCATCTTTTGGCTTCAACATTATGAATATGTGTATCATTACTATCGAGATTCATCAAAAATAGACCACTCTTTAAGGGTGCATGACCATAAAATATATTACTCATATAAATATAACAACCATTATTCTCAGATTTAAATGAATAACCATCTCGCATCAGACAAGATCCAGATATAATGTTCATGCTCAACGCTGGCACCAAATAACAATTATTTAGGTCTAAAACTAATCCCGAAGGTAAATGTAGAGGTAGCGTGCCGACAGCGATCACATCGACTTTGGAACCATTTCCCACGCGCATCGTCACCTCGTCCTTAGCCAGTGTCCGCTTAATCTTTAGTCCCTGTTTTGAGTTGCAAATACTAGCAACAGAACCAGTATCAAATACCCAGGTGCTACTGCGAGCTCTGGTAAGGTACACATCAATAACATGTATATCACATATACCTTTGTTCACCTTGCCATCCATCTTATCTGCCAAATACTTGGGGCAGTTCCGCTTCCAGTGACCAGTCTGCTTGCAGTAGAAGCACTCAGTCTCAGGCTTAGTTCCAGACATGGGTTTCTTCTCTTGAGCAGCATCTTGTTTGTCGTTCTTCTTGAAGTTCCCCTTCTTCCCTTTGCCCTTTTTCTTGAAACTGGTGGTCTTATTGACCATCAACACTTGATGCTCCTTCTTGATTTCTACCTCCACAACCTATAGCATTGCGAAGAGCTCGGGAATTGTATTATCCATCCCTTGCATATTATAGTTCATCACGAAGCTCTTGTAGCTTGGTGGCAGTGATTGGAGAATTCTGTCAATGACGCAATCATCTGGAAGATTAACTCCCAGTTGAATCAAGTGATTTTTATACCCAGACATTCTGAGTATATGCTCACTGACAGAACTATTCTCCTCCATCTTGCAGTTGTAGAACTTATTGGAGACTTCATATCTCTCAATCCGGGCATTTGCTTGAAATATTAACTTCAACTCCTAGAACATCTCATATGCTCCATGACGTTCAAAACGTCGTTGAAGTCCCGGTTCTAAGCCGTAAAGCATGGCACACTGAACTATCGAGTAGTCATCAGCTTTGCTCTGCCAAACGTTCACAACGTCTGCAGTTGCATCTGCAGCAGGCCTGGCACCCACTGGTGCTTCCCGGACGTAATTGTTCTGTGCAGCAATGAGGATAATCCTCAAGTTACGGACCCAATCCGTGTAATTGCTACCATCATCTTTCAACTATGCTTTCTCAAGGAACGCATTAAAATTCAACGGAACAACATCATGAGCCATCTATCTACAACAACACAGACATGCAAAATACTATCAGGTACTAAGTTCATGATAAATTTAAGTTCAATTAATCATATTACTTAAGAACTCCCACTTAGATAGACATCCCTCTAATCATATAAGTGATCACGTGATCCAAATCAACTAAACCATAACCGATCATCACGTGAAATGGAGTAGTTTTCAATGGTGAACATCATTATGTTGATCATATCTACTATATGATTCACACTCGACCTTTCGGTCTCAGTGTTCCGAGGCCATATCTGCATATGCTAGGCTCGTCAAGTTTAACCTGAGTATTCTGCATGTACAAAACTGGCTTGCACCCGTTGTAGAAGGACGTAGAGCTTATCACACCCGATCATCATGTGGTGTCTGGGCACGACGAACTTTGGCAACGGTGCATACTCAGGGAGAACACTTTTATCTTGAAATTTAGTGAGAGATCATCTTATAATGCTACCGTCAATCAAAGCAAGATAAGATGCATAAAGGATAAACATCACATGCAATTAATATAAGTGATATGATATGGCCATCATCATCTTGTGCTTGTGATCTCCATCTCCGAAGCACCGTCATGATCACCATCGTCACCGGTGCGACACCTTGGTCTTCATCGTAGCATCGTTGTCGTCTCGCCAACTATTGCTTCTACGACTATCGCTACTGCTTAGTGATAAAGTAAAGCAATTATAGGGCGATTGCATTGCATACAATAAAGCGACAACCATATGGCTCCTGCCAGTTGCCGATAACTAGGTTACAAAACATGATCATATCATACAATAAAGTATAGCATCACATCTTGACCATATCACATCACAACATGCCCTCCAAAAACAAGTTAGTCGTCCTCTACTTTGTTGTTGCAAGTTTTACGTGGCTGCTACGGGCTGAGCAAGAACTGTTCTTACCTACGCATCAAAACCACAATGACAGTTCATCAAGTTAGTGTTGTTATAACCTTCTCAAGGACCGGGCGTAGTCACACTCGGTTCAACTAAAGTTGGAGAAACTGACACCCGCCAGCCACCTATGTGCAAAGCACGTCGGTAGAACCAGTCTCGCGTAAGCGTATGCGTAATGTCGGCCCGGGCCGCTTCATCCAACAATACCGCCGAACCAAAGTATGACATGCTGGTAAGCAGTATGACTTGTATCGCCCACAACTCGTGTTCTACTCGTGCATATAACATCAACGCATAAAACCTAGGCTCGGATGCCATTGTTGGGGAACGTAGTAATTTCAAAAAATTCCTATGCACACACAGAATCATGGTGATGCATAGCAACGAGAGGGGAGAGTGTGTCCACGTACCCGCGTAGACCGAAAGCGGAAGCGTTAGCTCAATGCGGTTGATGTATTCGTACGTCTTCACGGCCCGACCGATCAAGCACCGAAAGCACAGTACCTCCAAGTTCTTGCACACGCTCAGCTCGATGACGTGCCTCGAACTCCAATCCAGCCGAGTGTCGAGGGAGAGTTCCTTCAGCACGACGGCGTGGTGATGATGATGATGTTCTACCGATGCAGGGCTTTGCCTAAGCACCGCTATGATATTATCGAGGTGGACTATGGTGGAGGGGGGCACCGCACACAGCTAAGAGATCCAAGGGATCAATTGTTGTGTCTATGGGGTTCCCCCCTCCTCCGTATATAAAGGAGGAGAGGGGGGGGGCGGCCAGGAGGAGGAGGCGCGCCCAAGGGGGGGAGTCCTGCTCCCACCGGGAGTAGGACTCCTCCTTTTCCTACTTGAAGAGGGAAAGGGAAGGAAGAGGAAGGAGGGAGGAAGGAAAGGGGGGGCCGGCCCCCCTCCCAATTCGGATTGGGCTTGGGGGGGCGCTCCCTCCCTTGCTCCTTTCCCCTCCTTTCCACTAAATCCCATTAAGGCCCATATACCTCCCGGGGGGTTCCGATAACCTCCCGGTGCTCCAGTATTATCCCAATCTCACCCGGAACCATTCCGGTGTCCAAATATAGTCGTCCAATATATCGATCTTTCCGTCTCAACCATTTCGAGACTCCTCGTCATGTCCGTGATCACATCCGGGACTCCGAACTATCTTCGGTACATCAAAACACATAAACTCATAATATAATTGTCATCTAACTTTAAGCGTGCGGACCCTACGGGTTCGAGAACTATGTAGACATGACCGAGACACTTTCCGGTCAATAACCAATAGAGGAACCTGGATGCTCATATTGGCTCCCACATATTCTATGATGATCCTTATCGGTCAAATCGCATAACAACATAGGTTGTTCCCTTTGTCATCGGTATGTTACTTGCCCGAGACTCGATCGTCGGTATCTCAATACCTAGTTCAATCTCCTTATCGACAAGTCTCTTTACTCGTTCCGTAATACATCATCCCGCAACTAACTAATTAGTTGCAATGCTTGCAAGGCTTATAGTGATGTGCATTACCGAGTGGGCCCAGAGATACCTCTCTGACAATCGGAGTGACAAATCCTAATCTCGAAATATGCTAAACCAACAAGTACCTTTGGAGACACCTGTAGAGCACCTTTATAATCACCCAGTTATGTTGTGACGTTTGGTAGCACACAAATTGTTCCTTCGTTAAACAGGAGATGCATAATCTCATAGTCACAGGAACATGTATAAGTCATGAAGAAAGCAGTAGCAACATACTAAATGATCAAGTGCTAAGCTAACGGAATGGGTCAAGTCAATCACATCATTTTCCTAATGATGTGATCCGCTAATCAAATGACAACTCTTTGTCCATGGCTAGAAAACATAACCATCTTTGATAAACGAGCTAGTCAAGTAGAGGCATACTAGTGACACTTAGTTTGTCTATGTATTCAGACATGTATCATGTTTCCGGTTAATACAATTCTAGCATGAATAATAAACATTCATCATGATATAAGGAAATAAATAATAACTTTATTATTGCCTCTAGGGCATATTTCCTTCACGTGGGGCGAGGTGCACCGTCATCCGGAGACCTGTTCTGGACGGGAACCTTGTTCCTTCCTGGCATGCGCAGCTAGCCCAGCATGCCCGACGGCGTCAGCCTCGACGCGCTGCGCGGCGCGGAGATCGCCTGCGCACCAAGCTGCCTCACCGACCTTGTTGGCGAGATCAGCCTCTCCGACGAGCCTGCATCTGACGCAGGCACCGTCTGCCCGGAGAACCGCCACGTCAGCCTCCTCGACCAGCTCCACATCACCAGCGAGCATGCTGCCGACTTGGAGTCAGTTGGCTCCGCCGATCCAATGATTGTTGACTCCGACACGGCATCACTTGATGCGTTCCCCACCGTGGTGGTCTACGACGAGCCGCCTCCTCGCGAGCACAGTGGCGAGAGCACCATTACGAAGGTGCTTGTCATCAATAGTGGTGAGCACTCAGACGGATGCATTCGACACCCTCTTGATGCGGCACTGCGGGACTTGTCAGCGCCCATCCCGGGAGATGCAGACGCTGAAACGCTGGAAGCCCACCGCATCCATCTCATCGAAAGCGCCAACCGACTGGCGAGCATGCGCCACCTTTCGGACGCCTATCGGCGCGAGATGGACCAAGCCGTCGGCGGAGCACCGACCCCTGAGGGGCCTAGCCACCTTGGCTCGCTCTGGCGGCGTGGCGCGACCATCACTATCATGTTTGGGACGGATCGTCCCGTCTATGCCATGCCTGTGGAAAACGTATGAGCGGCCCGGGCAGTGGCAGATGAGCTGGACAAATACGAGGGCGACGAGCGTCGCCACATGACGGAGCGCGTCCAACAGCTCCTTGACGCGGCTGCCGAGCAGCACGAAGCCGGCTGCCACGCCGAAGCGCCCATCCGGCAGAACGATGAGCCGCCCCCTTGCCAGGATCACGGCGCGACATCTCGGACGCCGATTGGCGGCGTCCACAGTAAGAAAGGCAATGAGCCGGCTGCCAGTCGCGATCGGACTCACCTCTCCATCGAGCGTGACGCAGAAGGCCGCCCCCGGGCTGTGGAGCGGTGAGGTGACCCGCCTCCTCCTCGGCCTCGTGGAGAAAGGCATCCCACTCCACCGCCTGTCATGCATCCGACACTCGGCGACCGCCTTGGCCGCCGGGAAGGAGTCGGGAAGAACGACGCCCGCCACCGGATCGACCGCCTCAATTGTTCCCTGGCGCTGGAAGAAGTAGACACGTTGGGTCCACCTTGTTTCGGCCCCCGAATCCGAGATGAGCCCTTTCCTCGAGGGTTTACCCTCCCAAGAGATACGCCCAAGTATACCGGCTCTGTGAAGCCGGAGGACTGGCTGGTCGACTACTCTACGGCCGTCAGCATAGCGAACGGCAACAAGGGCGTTGCTTTGAAGTACATCCCGCTCATGCTCCAAGGCACAGACCGGACATGGCTTAACAGCCTGAAGCCCCGCAGCATCAACAGCTGGGTCGATTTCACTGAAGCCTTCATCCGCAACTTCACCAGCACGTACAAGCGGCCTCCCAAGCCTCGCCAGCTCTCCTTGTGCGTCCAAGGGCCCAGTGAATCAACTCGCGACTACCTCACGCATTGGGCCGAGCTGCGCAACTCCTGCGAAGGCGTGCACGAGGTGCAGGCCATCGAGTACTTCTCTGCCGGATGTCGAGAGGGCCCCCCCTCAAGAACCGACTCCTCTGCGACAAGTCGATGACTCTCGACGAGCTGCTGGTCATCACTGACAAATACGCGACCGCCGACTCCTCCATGAAGGCGGAGATCCAAGTCGATGCATCCCGCAAGATAGCTCCTCAGGCTCCACGGACCCCGGCTGGTGACACCAGTCGGTGACAGCAACCCAGCGACCACAAGCGCAAGGCCACGCAGCCGGCTTCCACCAGCCGTCAGGTGGCAACGATCGAGGACCAGCAGCCGGAAGGGCAGCCTCCACCCAAGCGTCAGAAGGGCGCAAGCCCAATTGGCTGCCCGCCTTCTCGTACGAGCAGACTCTTGATGCACCCTGGTAGTTCCATAGCGGCGCAAAGCCGTCCAACCACACCACTCAGAAGCGCCATTCGCTCACCCGAATCGCCAAGGGAGATGGACTCCTGCCTCCACTGCCTGCCGGCGGTTCGGCCAGTCGGCGCCATACAAGACGAGTATCCTGAGGAGCATGGAGCCTACGTCATGTTCACCAGCATGGCCGATGACAGACGCAGCAAACAGCAACAGCAGCAAGAAGTACATGCAGTAGCTTCAGGAGCCCCATAGTTCATCCACTGGTCTGAGAAGCCTATCAGTTGGAGCAGGGCTGACCACCCGAAGGTGATGCCCTCTCCTGGTTCTTATGCCCTGGTCTTAGATGCCACCTTTGCAACAGAGAGGAGGGCAGCTCGCTTCTCTCGAGTCCTGATAGATGGCGGCAGCAGCATGAACATCCTGTACCGTGACATAATGGAGAAGTTGGGAATCAAGCAGAAGCAGCTTCAACCCAGTTAGACTGTATTCCATGGTATAGTTCCTGGCCTTTCCTGCTCACCAATCGCCAAGACCCAGATCAATGTTCTCTTCGGGGACAAAACTCACTTCCGCCGGGAGTCAATTTGGTTTGAGGTGGTGGACCTTGAGAGCCCTTATCACACGCTGCTTGGCCGGCCTGCTCTGGCCAAATTCATGGCGGTCCCCCACTATGCTTACCTCAAGATGAAGATGCCGACTACCAAGGGAATCCTGATTACAGCCAGAGACTACAAGAAGACGTCCGCTTGTGCTGCAGACAGCAGCCGGCTGGCCGAGTCCCTTGTGATTGCAGATGAAAACAGCTCCTTGAATGGGCTGTGGTGATGGCAGGCAAACAGTCGGAATGTCACCACCACCCAAGGAGTCGGAAGTTGAGGGCTCGTTCAAGCCAGAAAAGGAAACAAAGAAGATACCCTTAGACCCAGAGCACCCGGAAAGGCACGCTCTCATTGGAACAAACCTTGACAGCAAATAGGAAGGCGAGCTCGTCGATTTCCTCCGTGAGAATCGTGACATCTTCGCATGGTCTCCCAAAGACATGCCGGGTGTCCTGACGGATTTCGCCAAGCACAAGCTACACGTCCGACCTGACGTCAAGCCGGTCAGGCAGCCCTTGCGCCGCCTGTCGGAGGAAAAGAGAAGAGTTGTTGGAGAAGAGATAACCCGGCTTCTAGCAGCTAGGTTCATCATGGAAGTATTCTTCCCAGAATGGTTGTCCAACCCAGTTCTTGTGCTGAAGAAGAATAAACAATGGCGCATGTGCATCGATTATACCAGCCTCAACAAAGCTTGCCCCAAAGATCCCTTTGCCTTGCCAAGAATCGACCAAGTGATAGACTCCACAGCCGGATGCGAGCTGCTGAGTTTTTTGGATGCGTACTCAGGATACCATCAGATCAAGCTGAACCCAGCCGACAGGCTGAAGACCGCCTTCATCACTCCTTTCAGAGCCTTCTGCTACCTGACCATGACGTTTGGCTTGAGAAATGTCGGCGCCATGTTTCAGCATTGCATGCAGAAGTGTCTCCTCAAGCAACTCGGCAGAAACGCCCATGTTTACGTGGACGATGTGGTGGTGAAGACGGAGAAGCGTGGTAGCACGCTAGAGGACCTCAAAGAGACATTTGAGAACTTGCGCCGATTTCAAATCAAGCTCAACCCGGAGAAATGCGTGTTTGGATACCAGCCGACCAACTTCTTGGCTTCCTGGTCTCAGAGCGCGGCATAGAGTGCAATCCTGTGAAGATCAAGGCCATCGAGAAGATGGAGGTGCCCACCCGACTGCTGGACGTACAAAAATTCACCGGCTGCCTGGCATCTCTCAGCCGTTTCATCAGTCAGCTGGGCGAGAAGGCTCTCCCCCTGTACCAGCTCATGAAGAAAACTACTTTTTTTAGTGGAACGACAAGGCGGACGAAGCTTTCCGCCAGCTCAAGAAGATGTTGACCACCCCACCTATCCTGGCGGCCCCAACTGACAAGGAGCCCATGCTCCTCTACATCGCCGCCACTAGTCGGGTGGTCAGCACAGTCATAGTGGTGGAGGGCAAGGAGGATGGCAAGGCACTGCCAGTCCAGAGGCCGGTGTATTACCTAAGTGAAGTGTTGTCCGCCTCCAAGCAAAACTACCCCCACTATCAGAAGATGTGCTATGGTGTGCACTTTGCCGCCAAGAAACTCAAGCCTTACTTTCAAGAGCACCCAATAAATGTTGTCTGCACCGCTCCGCTTGCTGAGATCATTGGAAGCCGAGATGCTTCAGGCCGAGTGGCCAAGTGGGCCATAGATCTGGCCCGCTACACCATCTACTACCAGCCTCGCACCGCCATCAAGTTACAAGCGCTGGCCGACTTCCTCGTAGACTGGGCCGAGACCCAGTACTTGTTACCAGCGCCAGACTCCACCCATTGGCGGATGCACTTTGATGGATCAAAAATGCGCACCAGTCTGGGAGCCGGCGTTGTCCTCACCTCTGCCAAAGGCGACAAGCTCATATATGTGCTGCAAATCCACTTGCCGCCTCCAACAACGTAGCTGAATACGAAGCACTCATACACGGGCTCCGGCTTGCCAAGGAACTCGGCATTCGCCGGATCCTGTGCTATGGTGACTCCGACTTGGTGGTCCAGCAGTCGTCAGGCGACTGGGACACCAAGGATGCAAATATGGCAAGCTACCGCTTCTTGGTACAGCAACTCAGTGGATACTTTGAGGGGCGCGAGTTCCTCCATGTGCCAAGAAATGACAACGAGCAAGCAGATGCCCTGGCACGGATCGGCTCCACCCGACAAGCAATACTAGCCAGCGTCGCCCTACGGCGCCTCCTCAAGCCATCTGTCAAGCTGTCGCCAGAATCAGACTCCATCTTCGTGCCGGCCCCTCCTGAAGCAGTAGGATCCGACTTGAGGGCCCCAGAAACCGGCACGGGGACTGCAGCAGCCGCACCCGGCCCAGGGACTCCAGAACCAGCAGTCGGCCCGGGAACTTCTCCAACTTAACAGGCGGCATCCGACTCCAACCCGCTGCCTCCCGTCCCAACCGCCCTTATACAAATTGCAGTCATCACAGTCAAAGAAATAGCAGCACAATCATGGGCTCAGTCAATCCTCAAATTTCTGGTGAATAAAGAACTGCCGACTGATGAGATCTCAGCCTGACAAGTGCAACGACGGGTAACAGCATACTCCATCGTCAACAGAGAACTGGTGCAGCGCAGTGTCATTGGGGTGTACCAGCACTACCTGGAGCCGGACCAGGGCCAAGCAATCCTGAAGGATATCCACAAAGGTGAATGCGATCACCATGCGGCTTCAAGATCACTTGTTGCCAAAGCTTTCTGCCATGGTTTTTTCTGGCCGACTGCTCTAGAAGAGGCGAAAGAATTGGTCCAGAAGTGTCAAGGGTGCCAGAAGTTCCGCTCCAAGCCACATCTGCCGGCTTCTGCACTCAATACTATCCCCATCGCCTGGCCCTTTGCCGTTTGGGGACTGGACATGGTGGGGCCATTCAAGACGGCTCGCTGCGCCATGACTCATTTGCTTGTCGTTGTGGACAAGTTTACCAAGTGGATAGAAGCAAAGCCACTCAAGAAATTGAACGGGCCGACTGCCGTGACCTTCATCGCCAACATCACCACTCGGTACGGCGTACCACACAGCATTATCACCGACAATGGCACGAACTTCGCCAAAGGAGCCTTGGCTCGTTTCTGCACGACACAGGGCATTCGACTGGACTTAGCGTCCGTTGCCTATTCGCAGTCAAACGGCCAAGTGGAGCGAGCAAACGGCCTCATTTTGTCCGGCGTCAAGCCCCGACTGGTCGAGGCCCTAAAGCGTTCAGTCGGCTGCTGGCTCGAGGAGTTGTCGGCCGTCCTCTGGAGCTTGCGCACAACTCCGACCAAGTCAACCGGCTTCACGCCTTTCTTCCTCGTCTACGGTGCCGAAGCCGTCATCCCGACGGACATAGAATTCGACTCCCCTCGAATCACCATGTACACCAAGGAGGAGGCCAAAGAAGCACGAGAAGACGGCGTTGACCTGTTGGAAGAAGGTCGGCTGTTGGCACTCAGCCGGTCCGCCATCTACCAGCAGAGTCTACACTGATACTACAATCATAAGGTCAAGCCAAGATCCTTCCAAGAGGGAGACCTTGTGCTCCGGCTGATATAGCGAACAGCCGGCCAGCACAAGCTCTTGGCGCCTTGGGAAGGCCCTTTCATCATCAGCAAAGTGCTGGGCAACGATTCCTACTACCTGATCGACGCTCAGAAGCCCAAAGCACGCAAAAGAGACGACTCAGGCAAGGAGACGGAGAGGCCATGGAATGCAAACCTCCTCCAAAGATTTTATAGTTAAAAGCAGTATGTACCATGCTACCTTTTGTATTAAGTACAAGGACTTCGGGTCCCCTGAGAAGAACTCGGGGACTACCCTCTTTTATCTATATGATAAAGTATTATGCCCATGAATGTGTTGTTTCATTATTCCGCCTGGCATCGGGCCCGACTAGTCGGCCCGGGGGGCTCGCCGCCTTCTACTATGTGCCATCTCCTGTAGTCGGACAAGTATTATGTCGGCACCAGAAAACTTCTCCTGTTAGAAGCCGCAGCTCGCAGAGCGACTGTACGGTGGACAGGAGTCGCCAAAGTGCTGTCCATATGAAGAACGGCTAAGGAAAAAAGCGCGCATAGCCGAGGCCGGCATCCCGCCTACTCGATCGTCTGCTGAGCAGCCAGCCGACCGGCTTCTACTCACCTTGCCAACACTCTAACTGGCTAAGTACTTGCCCTCCCAAAGTAGCTAAGCACTTGGTCCAGCGCAGTCCGCAGAGCGGCTGTCCGACTGGCCAAGGGATAGCAAAAGGGAGAGCGGCAAAGGAAAATAGCGAGGGGCAGAAAGCAAGAAAAGTTAGAACCCGACAGATAAAGCATAATTTGCGACAAAGAATATTTACATAGCAAAAGACCCATTGGCCAGCATTCAGCAGAGTTTGAAATACAACCCGCGGGTGGAATTGTGCGAATTTAACAAAGTTTTATCAAGACTTATAGACAGGGAAAACAAAGGCGATGGCCTAAGAAGCAGCAGAGGGTTTCGGCCGGACGGTGGAGTCGGCAGCGTCGGTTGGAGCAGCGGATGGCTGGACAGTAGAGTCGGCGGTGCCAGTTGGTGGAACGGACGGCTGGTTGGTCTCCGCCTGGTCGCCTTCAGCAACAGTCGGCGCGCTTGAGCGTGGATCGTTGCTCGAGGCATGGCCAGGCTGGGGCTGGCCGTCCACTCCGACATCCGGCGCATCCTCTTCGTTGTCCTCATCCTCCGTGTCCTCCCCTTCGTCGCTGGAATCAATCACCTTGGCTGAGTCCTTGCTGTCCTCCGGATTTAGCCCAAACCAGTCCGGCGGCGCCTCGGCGCCTTCATCAACCAACTCTGGGATGAAGACGCTGGTGTCGGTGTAGTCGGCAATCGCCGCCGCCCGCTTGACAAGGTCGCCTTCCACTGCCACCAGCTCCTCCAGCGCCTCCTGCCGGAACGTGGTCAGCTGGGCTAGATCTAGCCCAAGGTACCACGCCCTGACGAACTCCAGAGCCCGGCGTGCTCCAACCTGAGCCGAAGAGCCCTTCCAGGCCTCCAGGCGGCCGACTGCCACCTCCAGCCAGTCGGCAGTCCGACTAGGTGTGCGCGGAGCCGGCATGCCTGGCCAGAGGGCGGAGATCGCCTGGGCCTCGACGCGTTGAAGACGGCGCAACATCTGGTGAGCCGGCCGAAGGCGGGCCTGGATGCTGAGAAGCTACTCGTTAAGGGTCCGGGGGGCGTCGGCGGCAATCTGCACACCCTCTGCCCTCCGCTCCTTGTGAGAAGCCTCAATGGCCTAGTTGACGGCAACAGAGTGGCCTGGGAAGAAGTCCGCTTGGATGAAAAAAGCAAAGAAGACAGAAGTTAAAAGCAAACGGTCGGCATAAGCAGAGGCCGGCAGCTCAAAGAAAGAAAAAAAGAGGAAGGTTACCGTCGACCATGTCCTCGATACTGCTAAAGCCGGCAGTCAGCTGCGCCTCCTTGTCGGCCCAGACAGAGCGCTCGATCTCAAACTCAGCAAGAAGGTCAGTCTCCTTAGTCTTCGCCTCCTTCTGAGCCGTCTAGAGACGCTCCGTCTGCTCCGCCAGCTGCATGACCAGTCGGTCACGCTGCTCGGCCAGCTTGTTGCACTCCGCCTCCTTGACGTGCAGCACGGTGTTGGTTTCGCCTAGCTGCTGCTGCAAGGCGGCGTTGGCCTCTGCCAAGAGAGAAGAAGGGAAAGAGTGTCAACATTTGACAAGGAAGGGATGCAGTTGCTGGGGAGATCCAGCCCGACTTCTCAGCAGTCGGCCCGGATCTCGGGGACAACAGCCCGCGGGTGCGCGATCGCGCCCCCACAGAAGAAAGAAATTATCAATAATCAACCAAAGAAATACAGTTGCCGGGGAGATCCGGCCCGACTGTTCAGCAGTCGGCCTGAATCTCGGGGACTACAGCCCGCGGATGCGCCAGCGCGCCCCCTTAGGAAAGGAAAAGCCAAGACTTACTCCGGCTCTCCGACAAGTTGACAGTCTGCCTCTCCAGCTCCCAGACTCCAGAGTTGAAGGTGGTCGCGTGAAGGTTGTGGTAATCATGTAATAGAAATTCCAGAAGGAGTTAGCACCTGGTGCTTGCAAAGTTAAAGTTCCGGACCGCCTGCTCAGTAGCCGGCCCATAACTTGGGGACTACACCCAGTGGGTGCGCCAGTGCGCCCCCACCAAGAAATAAAAAGATCAAAACAAAGAAGCGAGAAACATACCCGGATGGCTGCTCGTGAGTTCAGGAACGCCTCATTGCACCGCTTGAGGGCGTAGGCTTCAGCCCGGAGCTTGGCCTAGACGTTGAGGGCCGCCTGGTTCAAGGCCCCTGTCCCGCCTCCGTGCACCCATCCAGAGGGCGCGGCGCTGGTCACCTCGGTGTTTGGGACCGACGAGCCCGCGGCGCCGGCCTCCAGCGCTCGCAATGCCGAGACATCCTTCGCGAGACGATGTCGCACGGGTGTGCGGGCCTCAGGAGTCAGGCCCGTCACCACCTTATTCCCGGCTGGTGCGCCGGCGGGGTAGCCGGCTGCTCGTCCTGCGCTCCACCAGTTGGCGGTGGCGGAGGCACGATAACATCCGGCATGGCGACATCGTCGCCCTCCCTCTCCATGTCCGGCTGCTCGACGCCGACTCCCCCAGTCGACGCCACGAACTCTGGTGGAGGTGGCGCAGAGTTCAGGGGAACGACAAGCAGCGGCTCCTGGCGGCTCTCGGCCTCCGCAAGCCGCTCCTTCTCTGCGGCAGCAGCTTCCGCCTCCGCGAGCTTCTTCAGCGCGGACGCCTCCGCCTTGTCAGCCTCCGCCTTCTCCAGGCGGGAGGCTTCCTGCTCCTCACGCACCTCTCGCGCATTCCGCTCTTGCGCCTCCTGGAGGTCGGCGGCTGGATTGATTCGCCGGGTGGTGGTGGAGGTCTCCGCCGACCTGATGACGGAGCCGGCAGTCGACTTATCGAGGGAAAGCGGGGACTTGAGACAAAAAAGTAAGCAAGGAAATTTTAGGCCGGGTCAGCAAAGAAGAACCCCAGGGAATACACAGAAGAGGTACTTACGCCGACATCATGGGCGGCACCTTTGTCAGCTTCTGGAACTTAGCCACCTTCGTCGCGGCCTCTTTCCGCCTGGTTGCGACGGCCGGGTTCTTGGGCTTCTTCGGCACGCTGCCATACAGGGTGGCGTCCTATTTCCGTTTGTGATTACCACCTCGAACGGCCGGCCCGGCGGAAGGGGCCCGGGCCTGTATTGACGGCGCCCCGTGCAGGGCGCGACACGTCTTCATCATCATCGTCGTCGGGCCAGGTCTCCACGCCTCCCCCTTCTTCGGAGCCGCCTGCTCCGTCGCCGCCGCCTACGGCGTCGTCCTCCAAGGCGGCCGCCCCCAAGTTGGGGTCGTCCACGTTGCTCACCTCCCGGTCCGGCTGGTAGTTACCACCCGGCCCCACGACGGCGGCCGAAGCCAAAGACATGTAGATCTGCGCCCCAAAGCAAGACTACTCAAAACCAAGACTAAGATCACGGCAAGAACCAAGAAGGGAAAGCTAAGAGACTTATGGCTGGCGGGGGGTTGTCGCAGGAGTAGGGCTGCTTGCCGAACCGCTAGGACTCCTCCGACACCTTGAGGTTAGTGATCTTGTTCACCATCAGGGCCACCTCGGCAGGTGGCATCTCCTTTGAGCACATCCAACTGGGGTCGCGATGCCCGCTCATCCGACAGATCAGATGAGGGCGGCTTTGGAGCGGGAGAACCCGGCGCTCGACGAAGGCAAACAGCAGGTCGACCACCACGAGGCCCTCCGTCTCCGTCAGCTCCCAGAGCCGGTTGATGGCGGCGGCCATCTTGGCCGGTATGGGCTTCGGCTTGTAGTGCCAGTTGGCCCGAGGCCCAACAGGGGGGCCAGCCTCGTAAGGCGGCAGATTGATGGAGTTGACCGCCGGGTCGATGTTCTCCATGTAAAAATATGATTGCTGCCACAGTTTCACCAACTGTGTCAGCTTGATGGCCGGGAAGGCGTTCTTCTTCAACGGCCGGCGCACGACGACGAAGGCACCGCACTCAGCCGCCGTCTCCTTCACGGAGGTGCCCAGCTTGGCGTAGAAGCAAGCTCCCCACAGATTGATGGTGGGGAGGATGCCGAGGTAGCCCTCGCACACCGTGACGAAGGTGTACAGCAGCGTCACGGTGTTGTGCACGGTGCAGCTAAAGATGACAAAAGTCCATGAACGAGTGGAGGAACCTGCTCACTGGGAGGCCGAAGCCGCGGAGGAAATGCGAGCGGAAGACGACCCACTCGTTCCCCTGCGGCGCCGGCGAGATCTCCTCCCGCGGCGACACTCGCACCCTAACGAAGGCCGCGTTGGGCATCCGGCGCGTGGCCCGGAGGAAGGTGAGGTGATCCTCAATCACTGTCGAGCCGTCCTAGTCTCCTCCCCTCTCACGCACCATGGCGTCCGAGTGGAGCTGCATGGGGAAGGGGAGGGGGAGCTCGATGACGGCGAGCCGCGGCGGCGAGCACGGGGAAGCAACAGCAAAGAGAGGAGGAAGAGAGAGCGGGGAGGAGGGCGCGCGTGCTTCGCCGCTCCCCCGTCTCCCCTACTTATTGCCCTCGGCCTATGAAGCCGAGGGTGTGGGACATGGGATCATGGGATTAACTGCGCCCACGACCCCACGGCTCCCCAATTACTCTGCGGGGTTACTGCGTAGTAACTCCCACGGGAATCGCAATCGCCCACCTCGGCTGCAGCGGATCCGCTCGCGCGCCGAGTCCTGGTGGTGGCGGGCCCGGCCCCCTGTCATGTCCCATCGAGAGTGTGGGGTGGCAGGCTGGCCAGGCTGACGTGCGCCGCATGGCGTACTAATGGTGGGCGGCAGGCCTGGGGAAGCTTAGCAGGCACGCCACCTATTTCCCGCCTTGGTGTTCGAAATCGGCGGACGAGCCCGCCTTATCAAATCAGCCCCGGCAGTCGGCGCTCCACAAGGCGGAGCGGGAACTCAAGCAGAGGGTGGTAAGGAAGGAAGCAGCTGAGGCTTTACGGCCAGTCGAACGCGGTGCCTCACCAGTTTCGGGGACTACTATCGGAGTAATGGGCCACGGGTAGCCTAACCCAAGTCCCCGAGTCTTTCAGGACTTTGGTCCAGCTTCGCCCCACGAGACTCTAGAATGAAGCTCTGCCTTCCGGTGGCCGGCTGGCTCGAATGGCCGGCTGCCCGAAGGCGGCCAAGCACCAGCAAATGGCACCAAGACAGGCCGACTCCTAGCAGACGCCCTCCGCAGAGGCCAGCTTCTAGTAGGCGGCCACCCGGTGCCCTCAAAGTTTGCGCCCCTCATCAAGAGGACAAGACAGGGTGAGGCTACAGTATAGACCCTCGCCCCCGGATCCCGGGCTTGGCATGGCAACAGTGCCCCGTACGGGTGGAGATCTTCGCATGGCGCGGCACTATAGCCACTTCCCCCTTGATGCCATTCCTGACCGGCGGAGCCCTGTTCCCACGATGGCATGTCGGTACAGCCCGCAGGCAGCGGGCCCTACCAGGCAGAGAGAGCTCGGAAGGCGGCGGAAGCCAGACCAGCCGGATGTATGGGAGGTCGGCCTCCAGCAGGCGGCCGACCCCTCCCACGAGGCCCTTGCGCCATTAACCAGATGGGGTGTAGAGTGGCTATAGTGATCTCCCGCCGGGTGGCGGGACTGTAGCCACGCTTCCCTGACCAAGCCTGCGTCATTAGCATCACGACTACAGTAACTAGCCACCAACCACACCCGCCAGCGGCGGAAGCGGCTTGTCGGCTCCATACCGGACCAGTCGGAGGGACCCACCAGGCGGTGGGCCCCAACTGCTGGCGGAGAAGCCGGCGACCAGAGACGCTGATAGTCGGGTCCAACACCCGGCCAAGTTACCATTGTACCCCTGGGGGGTAGGCCTATATAAAGCCCCCAGGGCACCCATGCAAAGGGTTCCCAACCTGTTAGAACTAGACTCATACCTAGAGGAAGGAGAGAGCTAGCCCTGCCTCCTTCAACCTCTAGCATACAACTCAAGGACCACCTTGTACTCACTAGTGCGTTAGTGATCATGCGGAGACCCCGCAGAGCAGGAGTAGGGGTATTATCTCCAAGGAGATCCCCCAACCTGGGTAAAGTACGCCGGCGTTCGTGTCTACGCCTCATCCCGCTTCCAGGCATTGGCGACGTTCTACTCGCTCCCACCATGATAAGCTATTCGTTGGCATATGTCGCACCCAACCCCCGACACTATCAGCCCTCTGCATGCAACCATCTCATATTCCTGCCAGAGGTTGATATGTCTGTCGAAGCCATATACCCAGAGCCTGCCAAGGAGGCAATATATCTTCACAATGTCGATCGTCAAAGTTTTTCTCAGAATATTGATGGAGTTCGTGCTGCTGCTCGTGTTTATCCGTTGGCTGACAATACTCGCCATGCTCGTACTAAAGCCACTGATAGCAACATTGCTCCAAGGCGTCGAAAGAGATCTCACATGCTCAATGACCGAGAGCTTCTCGTGGCCTTGCATCAAAAACACAATAAGAATCATTACTGGCAAAAGCGTCAGATGCAAAGCCTCTTGATGGATATTAATCGCCTTCGCAATCTTGCCATCAAGAATGCATTTGTCACTCATGAAACCAGTTGGCGGTCATGGAAGAGTCTGACATTGCTCAGTGCTGAAGCTGATCTTCAAGATGATGGCTTCACAGAGAGATACAAGTTCAATACCACTCCTCCCAGGAATGTTGTCTTACGTCGAACTCCATCACTCGAAGATTCTGACTACTCCTCCGCGGCAACTGTAAATGCCAGAGTTCTTGATGATGCTGATGATGCTACTTCACCACCTCCAACTTCGGCGCATGTTGACACTGCACCAAGTTCGTCTGCACCACCAAACCTCAATGACGACCCTGCTACCTCACCTACTCCACATGGGAACGAGTAGAGACTATGTCTTCATACCTTTTTGGTCCTTACTAACAAAAGGGGGAGAAGCATATGTTGATAGTCTTTAAGCGGGTCCATATGGGTGGTTGCTATAATTTTTTTGCCAAGTGTTTACAACTCTCGCTTTTGATACATTTGGTTCTTTGGGTTGTAAAACTTAAAACTTGATGGTCGTCTGCTACTTTCTCTGTCATTCTGAGATGCGATGATAAATCCCGCATGAAGTCATTCCGCAGACGTCCATTTGTCATTATGCATGTCATTATTCTTGTTTATCTGTTTGTGCATGATGTATTGTCTTCATATGATGAAGAGGATCTCCACAAGTACAACCTGCCATGTGCATTCGCATTCCAACGCAAAACAGTTATATGCACATCTTCAGGGGGAGCCTTTTTGCCACCTATGAAGACAATATCTTAATCCTTACAATTTCACATACTTTTATCCCCGTTGAAAACTTCAACCAGTTTGTCATCAATCACCAAAAAGGGGGAGATTCTAAGTGCATCTAGTGCCGCCCCTAGTTGGTTTTGGAGTATTGAAGACAAACCTGGTTGAGAGACTAATGTGTTTATCAGAATTGCAGGATAACACAGGTAGTAGTCCCTCATTGATTTGGTTTACCTACCGGAGGTGACCCCTAAAAATGTGTGAAGACATTGAAGACAATGGTGGTCTGTGAAGCTATTCACGTTGAAGACTATGACATCAGAAGACATCACATGAAGACTATGGAGCGCGAAGACTTAGTTGTTTCGTTGTTTCCTTCTTCTTTGTTGAGTCATGGGAACCACCACACTATTAAGTGGGGTCCAAGTGAACAAAGTCAGAATGACTGAAGTGATGCTCAACCAAAATCCTATGTCTTCGAGCGAAGACAATGAGAGCAAATCATATCTAGAGTCGGATGAGTCAGCTTTACTTGTAGCCCAAGTCAAGCTGCCGCGTGTGTTTGAAATCTGACCGTTGGAACACGTGTCAGTTCCTTAGTGACCCAGGGTCATTTCGAACAAAGCAGGTCGGGTTGCCGTGTGGCTATAAATAGCCCACCCCCTACACCATAAATTGGTGGCTGCTTAGAGTTAGTGCACGGCTTTTGTCGTTTGAGAGCAACCCACCTCCGAAGCTTTTGAGAGAGAATCCTTGCAAGGACAAAGCCCAAACCACCCAAAGCCCAAGAGTGTTTGGCATCACTGAAGTATTTCTGTCCGAGTGATCTGAAGACTTGTTACACTTGAGGACTGTGAATCCTCCAGCCGGTTAGGCGTCACGTTCTGAGCATCAAAGAGTCATTGTGGATTGCCAGTGAACAAAGTCTGTGAAGGTTTGGAAGTCTACCTTGAAGACTTACCAGAGTGATTGGGCGGGGACTAGGTGTCCTTAGCTCAAGGGGAATAAGGTGAAGACGTGGTCTTCTGAGTTAAATCTCAGCCTCCCTAACCAGACGTACAGTTGTCACAGCAACTGGAACTGATCAAACAAATCTCTGTCTCCTCCAAGCTACTGGTTCTATCTCTCACTTCTCATTACTTACAGTTTGTCTTCGTGAAGTCATTGCCTGCTTGCATTATCTGTTTGACTTCACTGTGTGACTACTAGATCTGACTGGCTTCATACTATCTTCCATCTTGATTCTTACTACCTAGCTGCTGATAGTCTTCGTGCTTTCACTTCATTGAATACTTGACTATGGCTTGCCTAGAGTAATCTACCTTCCGCCGCATACGAATAGTGTCATTTCTATTGTTTGGTTTCGAAACTCCCATGTTTTGAACACTTCCATAAAAAACCCATATTCATCCCCCCCTCTAGTCGATAACTAGCCCTTTCAGTAACGAGGCTTTAGGGAAGACGGCGGCCACCTCTCCTTGTGAAGCGCGTTTGGACCGACGCATTCGGCATTTGCGCTGCCTGGCCACGCGGGAGGGGTCAGCTGTTGCTGATATGAGTCGGTATTGTCGGATACGCCGAGCCTTATGATGAATGTGAGCGTGGTTGTGTTAGTGACAACACAACTCCAGGGATTATGGTGCCAACCTATTCTCTCCCTGTGGGATCAATAAACCTTACTTATCATGAAATTGCTACATAGCACTGTGCACTTGAAGGACATCAGTCCCATAGCAAATGCAGAAATAAACATGGCTTGCTCACTTTCCTCGTTGTTTTCCTCCTATTCCGAGTATTTAACCAAAAACTACCACATTTGACGGAAACTTGACGAAAAACTACCACTCTACGATTTTGTGCGAAAAGCTACCACTTTTGTCTTAATCCGTGGCAAAAAACTACCAACTCATGAAACCGCTCGCTTCGCCCGTGCTAAGCACCAAACTAACTGGTTGGGCCCACGAATCAGTTGCCATGCTGGCCAACCGATGCCCGCCGTGCGTTAACGGCCGTTAACGCCGCGTTACCTGTCGTAACGGTGCCTGTCGGTGGTCCAATAACTGGGCAGCGACGTCAGACACTTGCTCATCCTCTCCCTCCTCGACCGCTCACTCACTCCTCCTCATCCTCTCCCTCTCCCTGGGGCTCTAAGTATATCGCCATTGCTGCCGCCGCCATTGCTGCCGGTAGAACTTGAGGATGCCATCCTGGAATGACGAGGAGAGCTCGGACGAGGACATTTGCATGGTTTTAATGGATCCTCAGCTCTTTGTAAGTGCATAATGGTGGAACATAGTTAGGGTTAGGGTTAGTTCATCCAAATTTGTGATTCCAAGTTGCTTTTGGTTTGATTCCAAGTTTCTTTTGCAGGAAACCCCTAATAGTGTGGTGGATCCATCTTTCTGTGGTTCTTACATTGAATCTTTGCCGACGTGCATGATGCATCATCAGAGGCCGAAGAAGATGGTAGCTTGTGAAGGTGCTTTGACAGGGAGGAGATCCCTGGGTTGTCCTGTGAACGAGGTATTAAATCTTGAACACTTATTTGCTGGTGGAGATGTGTGGTGTGTGATGTGTTTTGCTGCTGGAGATGTGTGGTGCAGTAGGTATTAAGTTGTGCAGAGATGTGTGTTGTGTTTAGAACTAAGACTGAAAAGTGCAGCATATATGTGAAAGTATATCTCGAGTTAACTGAATTAAATAAATGACTGAACCTGAGAACACATGTTATCTGAAGTTCTGTTAGTTGTTAACTGAATATATCTGTTAACTGAAAAGAACAGAGTTAACTGGATTTATCTCTGTTGCTAAATAAGGTGTTGTGTGCTTAGTTTGAAATAATTATGTTAGCTCAATTCAGAGAGCATTTAAGTAAGCATAGGATTCCACTTAAATGACTTGAGTTATATGTACTAAGTTTGTTAGTAAGGTGCATTGTGCTTAATTTTAAAGAATTGCTTATGTAGGATGAAGGTGTCAACTGTGGGGTGGTGGAGTGGGTGGATGTTCCTTGGCTAGAGATTCTACAAAGGTGCCTAGCAAGGATTTGGGACATGTACCATGAGCAGAATTTGGGTAGGGTGAAGGACAAACAAGCTCATGAGAAAGAGGTGGGCAAGTTAAAAAAGGAAATTGAGTTCATGTCAAACAACTACAGCTAGTTGGTGGAAGATGTGTCAAAGCTTTTTTACTATCAAGATGGCAAGATGTCTCATGACATGGACTATACTAGTCAGGAAATCAATGAACTAAATGAGAGGAAGAAGCAACTTGAGGATCGGGCAAAGATTGAGTTAAGTATGGAAAAGCTGAAGCTTGCCAAGGAGCAAAGGTGCATTCTTCAAAGCCAAGCAGATATCATTCAGAACATGAGGAAGGCCATGAAGGAAGTGGAAGGGGACAAGGACCTACTTAAGCAAGAGAAGAAGAAGCTGGAGTATCTGATTGCTGATCTGCTCAATGCTGGGCATGCCAGCAAAGATAAGCTGGAGAGGATCAAGGCAATAATGAATGAGTGAAGTGATTGATGTGTTGGTTAAGTAACTAGTAGGCCTATATATATAGCTGGCCTTGGAATGTGATGCGTGTTTGGTGTATATTTTGGGTAAGTTTCATGTGCTTCCAGAACCTGAATCAAGATGGTATGAGGGAGGAACGGTTATGCTTTAAGAAGCAGGTGGTTTATCTATGATGTAATGACTTTTATGTTAAGACCTACTATGTTAAGTGAGTACTCATGCTAAGTTAAGTAAGTAAGATTGTTTTATCTATGATTAGGCTATTTTACTGTGCATATATTATGTGTAGCCAGTACCTGCATATATATCCTAGCTAACTAACAGTAGTGACATACTTGGAAATGATAACACTGACAGTAGTGACATACTTCAATTATATAGCAAGTAGATAGCAAGCAGAACTGAACATAGATAGCAAGTACATAGCAAGTAGATACTGAACATAGATAGCAAGTTCACACTGCTGGCATACATAGATAGTACCTGCATAGATAGTCTGACATAGATATAACTGACATAGATAGAACAGATACTACTGGCATACTAACATACTGACGAAACTGAACATTTCTGCTACTGACGAAAGTGAAGACAGCATCTCACTCCTCCTTCTTCAGCATCTTCAGGCGTTGGGAGCGCCGCACCTCATTGTTCTTCACCGTCACCCTCTTCTTCTTGGCCGGCACCGACTCCACCACATCTTCACCGCCGCCCTCTTCTTCTTGCTTCATGACGACGAACTATGGGTTGTCGGTGACCTCCAGCAGCTTACCCACATCAATTGGGCGGTTCTTGTCCCCCTCCACGGCACTGAGGACGGGCGCCAGGAGCTGCACATTAGGCTCGTCGGAGGAGGAGTCGTTGGAGAGTACGACGACCTCATCCACATCGTCGTCAAAGGTGTAGTCGTCAGATTCGTCAGAGTAGTAGTCGCCAGAGTCGTCAGAGGACTCGGCGTCAGAGTAGTCATCTGGCCCGAGGACCCATGGATTGCGCCTCTCCCAGTAGGCGTTGTTGACGGGGACTAGGAGAGCAAGGACGATGCCGGTGATGTCATCCGCGACGGCCGGCGGCGTGGTGGATGAGCGGTACATCCACCAACGGGCACGCTGCCTAGGGTCGGGGGAGAGCTACACCTCACACATCGCCCACAGGAGAATAGTCACCAGCGGGACGGTGTAGCCGGCAGGGAAGGCGCGCTGCCTTTCAGCAGCTATCATCACCTTCACCAGGCCGCGGGAATGGTTCCTCATCATCTCCAGACTAGGGAACCAGTGCGCGATCTCCCTGTACTGCGCGCGCAGCTCCTGGTTATTGCCGGCGAGCTCTTCGATGGCCAGCTGCCAGTCCATGGTGACGGCGGTGGGTGTGGCTGTCGGCGGTGATTTCGACAGGAGAGAGGGGGAAGTGGAGTGGATGGTGCGGGCGGCGAGTGGGCGAGTGAGCAGAGAGAGCGGTGGGTGGACACATATTAAAGGCTGAGAAACCAAAACGACTAGTGATACTAAACGCATGTTCACCACGCTGCCGGCCGCAACGCATGCTAAACACAGTACGTGCCTAACTAAGTATAACTAAAATTGCCAATGCTAGTCAAACAAGATCACTGGCACTATCCCATTGGTATTGAACGCATGGTTACAACCCACTGGTCCTGGGTTTGAGCCCCATGCCAAACTATTTTTGCACATAGTTTTTTTTTGGTTTTCTAAAACTTTTCTACACATACACCTGAACATGAACATTTCTAAACTGTAGAAATGGCAAATTAAAACAAATAAAACAAATTAAACATACAATACCATACATTCAACATTCAGGTAGCACAACTTAAACTTAGTGTCATACATTCCAAATCAAGTTGTAGAACACAAACTTAGTAGCATACAATCCAAATAAAGTTGTAGAACACAAACTTCAAGTAGCAGCACAGAGTTTCAATAGTTTCCACTAGCATTGAAATAAGCTGCAAACTTCCCAGGAGGTTTCCTCTTCCTCTTGCCTGTTAATATCCCAGGTTCTCCAGTGGATGTTTTGTTGGGGAACGTAGCAGAAATTCAAAATTTTCCTACGTGTCACCAAGATCTATCTATGGAGAGACTAGCAACGAGGGGAAGGAGAGTGCATCTACATACCCTTGTAGATCGCTAAGCGGAAGCGTTCAAGAGAACGGGGTTGATGGAGTCGTACTCGTCGTGATCCAAATCACCGATGATCCTAGTGCCGAACGGACGGCACCTCTGCGTTCAACACACGTACAGCTCGACGGTGTCTCCCACGCCTTGATCCAGCAAGGAGAGAGGGAGAGGTTGAGGAAGACTCCATCCAGCAGCAGCACAACGGCGTGGTGGTGATGGAGGAGCGTGGCAATCCTGCATGGCTTCGCCAAGCACCTACGGGAGAGGAGAAGGTGTCATGGGAGGGAGGGAGGCGCCAGGGACTCAGGTATGGATGCCCTCCCTCCCCTCCACTATATATAGGGGCAAGGGAGAGGGGGGAGGCGCAGCCTTGCCCCTTCCTCCAAGGAAGGGGTGCGGCCAAGAGGGGGGGAGGAGTCCATCCTCCCCAAGGCACCTCGGAGGTGCCTTCCCCTTTGAGGACTCTTCCCTCCCCAAGTTTCCTTGGCGCATGGGCCTCTTGGGGCTGATGCCCTTGGCCCATATAGGCCAAGGTGCACCCCCTACAGCCCATGTGGCCCCCCGGGGCAGGTGGACCCCCCCGGTGGACCCCCGGACCCCTTTCGGCACTCCCGGTACAATACCGATAAAGTGCGAAACTTTTCCGGCGACCAAAACAGGACTTCCCATATATAAATCTTTACCTCCGGACCATTCCGGAACTCCTCGTGACATCCGGGATCTCATCCGGGACTCCGAACAACATTCGGTAACCACATACAAACTTCCTTTATAACCCTAGCGGCATCAAACCTTAAGTGTGTAGACCCTACGGGTTTGGGAGACATGCAGACATGACCGAGATGACTCTCCGGTCAATAACCAATAGCGGGATCTGGATACCCATATTGGCTCCCACATGTTCCACGATGATCTCATCAGATGAACCACGATGTCAAGGACTTAATCAATCCCGTATACAATTCCCTTTGTCTAGCGGTACGATACTTGCCCGAGATTCGATCGTCGGTATCCCGATACCTTGTTCAATCTCGTTACCGGCAAGTCTCTTTACTCGTTCCGTAACACATCATCCCGTGATCAAATCCTTGATCACATTGTGCACATTATGATGATGTCCTACCGAGTGGGCCCAGAGACACCTCTCCGTTTACACGGAGTGACAAATCCCAGTCTCGATTAGTGCCAACCCAACAGACACTTTCATAGATACCCGTAGTGTACCTTTATAGCCACCCAGTTACGTTGTGACGTTTGGCACACCCAAAGCACTCCTACGGTATCCGGGAGTTGCACAATCTCATGGTCTAAGGAAATGATACTTGACATTAGAAAAGCTTTAGCATATGAACTACATGATCTTGTGCTTGGCTTAGGATTGGGTCTTTGTCCATCACATCATTCTTCTAATGATGTGATCCCATTATCAATGACATCCAATGTCCATGGTCAGGAAACTGTAACCATCTATTGATCAACGAGCTAGTCAACTAGAGGCTTACTAGGGACATGGTGTTGTCTATGTATCCACACATGTATCTGAGTTTCCTATCAATACAATTCTAGCATGGATAATAAACGATTATCATGAACAAGGAAATATAATAATAACTAATTTATTATTGCCTCTAGGGCATATTTCCAACAGTCTCCCACTTGCACTAGAGTCAATAATCTAGTTCACATCGATATGTGATTAACACTCAAGGTTACATCCCCATGTGACTAACACCCAAAGAGTTTACTAGAGTCAATAATCTAGTTCACATTTACCATGTGATTAACACTCGATGAGTTCTGGGTTTGATCATGTTATGATTGTGAGAGAGGTTATAGTCAATGGGTATGAACCTTTCAGATCCGTGTGTGCTTTACAAATCTCTATGTCATCTCCTAGATGCAGCTACCACGCTCTATTTGGAGCTATTCCAAACAACTGTTCTACTTGGAGCTATTCTAAATTGTTGCTCCATTATACGTATCCGGTATCTCTACTCAGAGCTATCCGGATAGGTGTTAAGCTTGCATCGACGTAACCCTTTACGATGAACTCTTTTACCACCTCCATAATCGAGAAAATTCCTTAGTCCACTAGTTACTAAGGATAACTTTGACCGCTGTCCTGTGATCCATTCTTGGATCACTCTTGTACCCCTTGACTGACTCATGGCAAGGCACACTTCAGGTGCGGTACACAGCATAGCATACTGTAGAGCCTACGTCTTAAGCATAGGGGACGACCTTCGTCCTTTCTCTCTATTCTAACGTGGTCGAGCTTTTATGTCTTAACTTCATACCTTACAACTCAGGCAAGAACTCCTTCTTTGACTGATCCATCTTGAACACCTTCAAGATCATGTCAAGGAATGTGCTCATTTGAAAGTACCATTAAGCGTTTTGATCTATCCTTATAGATCTTGATGCTCAATGCTCAAGTAGCTTAATCCAGGCTTTCCATTGAAAAACACTTTCCAAATAACCCTATATGCTTTCCAGAAATTCTACGTCATTTCTGATCAACAATATGTCAACAACATATACTCATCAGAAATTCTATAGTGCTCCCACTCACTTCTTTGGAAATACAAGTTTCTCATAAATTTTGTATAAACCCAAAATCTTTGATCATCATCAAAGCATACATTCCAACTCCGAGATGCTTACTCCAGTCCTTAGAAGGATTACTGGAGCTTTGCATACTTATTAGCATCTTTCAGGATTGACAAAACCTTCCGGTTGTATCACATACAACCTTTCCTCAAGAAAATCGTCAAGGAAACAATGTTTTTGACATCCTATCTACAAGATTTCATAAATAATGCAGTAATCGCTAATATAATTCCAACAGACTCTTAGCATCGCTACGAGTGAGAAAGTCTCATCGTATTCAACTCCTTGAACTTGTCGGGAAACATCTTAACAACAAGTCGAGCTTTCTTAATGGTGACATTTACCATCATCGTCCGTCTTCCTTTTAAAATCCATATGTACCTAACAGCGTTACGACCATCAAGTAGTTCTTCCAAAATCTACCCTTTGTTTTCATATATGGATCCTCTCTCGGATTTTATGGCCTCGAGCCATTTATCGGAATCCAGGCCCACCATCGCTTCTCCATGGCTCGTAGGTTCATTGTATCCAGCAACATGACTTCCAAGACAGGATTACGTACCACTCTGAAGTAGTACGCATCCTTGTCATCCCACGAGGTTTGGTAGTGACATGATCGAAGTTTCATGATCAATATCATAAGCTTCCACTTCAATTGGTGTAGGTGCCACAGGAACAACTCTTTGTGCCCTGCTATACACTAGTTGAAGTGACAGTTCAATAACCTCATCAAGTCTCCACCATCCTCCCACTCAATTCTTTCGAGAGAAACTTTTCCTCGAGAAAGGACCCGATTCTAAAAACAATCCCTTATTGCTTTCGGATCTGAGACAGGAGGTATACCCAACTGTTTTGGGTGTCCTATGAAGATGCATTTATCCGCTTTGGGTTCGAGCTTATCAGCCTGAAACTTTTTCACATAAGCGTCGCAGCCCCAAACTTTTAAGAAATGACAGCTTAGGTTTCTCTAAACCATAGTTCATACGGTGTCATATCATCAGAATTACGTGGTGCCCTATTTAAAGTGAATGTGGTTGTCTCTAATGCCTAACCCATAAACTATCGTGGTAATTCGATAAGAAACATCATGGTATGCATCATATCCAATAGGGTGCAGTTATGATGTTCGGACACACCATCACACTATGGTGTTCCAGGCTGTATCAGTTGTGAAACAATTTCCACAATGTCTTAATTCTGTGCCAAAATCGTAATTCAGATATTCATCTCTATGATCGTATCATAGATCTTTTATCCTCTTGTCATGACGATCTTTCAACTTCACCCTGAAATTACTTGAACCTTTCAATAATTCAGACTCGTGATTCATCAAGTAAATATACTCAACATCTACTCAAATCATCTGTGAAGTAAGAACATAACGATATCCACTACATGCCTCAGCACTCATTGGATTGCACACATCAAAATGTATTACTTCCAACAAGTTGCTTGCTAGTTCCATTTTACTGAAAACGAGGCTTTCAGTCATCTTGCCCATGTGGTATGATTTGCATGTCTCAAGTGATTCAAAATCAAGTGAGTCCAAACGATCCATCTGTATAGAGTTTCTTCATGCATATCTACCAACAAACATGGTTTGCATGTCGATATCCTTTCAAAAATGAGTGAGTCCAAAGATTCATCAACATGGAGCTTCTTCATGCGTTTTACACCGATATGACTTACGTGGCAGTGCCACAAGTAGGTGGTACTATCATTACTATCTTTTGGCATGAACATGTGTATCACTACGATCGAGATTCAATAAACCATTCATTTTAGGTGCAAGACCATTGAAGATATTATTCAAATAAACAGAGTAACCATTATTCTCCTTAAATGAATAACCGTATTGCGATAGACATAATCCAATCATGTCTATGCTCAATGCAAACACCAATCTCGATGGTAGAGGGAGCGTACGATATTTGATCAACCTTGGAAATACTTCCAACACATATCGTCAGCTCACCTTTAGCTAGTCTCCATTTATTCCGTAGCTTTTATTTCGAGTTATTAACACTTAGCAACCGAACCGGTATCTAATACCCTGGTGCTACTAGGAGTACTAGTAAAGTACACATTAACACAATGTATATCCAATATACTTCTATCGACCTTGCCAGCCTTCTCATCTACCAAGTATCTAGGGTAATTCTGCTCCAGTGGCTGTTCCCCTTATTACAGAAGCACTTAGTCTCGGGTTTGGGTTCAACCTTGGGTTTCTTCACTAGAGCAGCAGCTGATTTGCAGTTTCATGAAGTATCCCTTCTTGCCCTTGCCCTTCTTGAAACTAGTGGTTTCACCAACCATCAACAATTGATGCTCCTTCTTGATTTCTACTTTTGTGGTGTCAAACATCGCGAATATCTCAAGGATCATCATATATGTCCCTGATATATTATAGTTCATCACGAAGCTCTAGCAGCTTGGTGGTAATGACTTCGGAGAAACATCACTATCTCATCTGGAAGATCAACTCCCACTCGATTCAAATGATTGTTGTACTCAGACAATCTGAGCACAAGCTCAACAATTGAGCTTTTCTCCCTTAGTTTGTAGGCTAAGAAAATCATCGGAGGTCTTATACCTCTTGACGTGGGCACGAGCCTGAAATCCCAATTTCAGCCCTCAAAACATCTCATATGTTTCGCGACGTTTCAAAAATGTCTTTGGTGCCTCAATTCTAAACCATTTAACTGAACTATCATGTAGTTATCAAAATGTGTATGTCAGATGTTCGCAACATCCACAGACAACGTTTGAGGTTCAGCACACTGAGAGGTGCATTAAGGACATAAGCCTTCTATGAAGCAATGAGGACAATCCTCAGTTTACGGACCTAGTCCGCATAATTGCTACTATCAACTTTCAACTAAATTTTTTTCTCTAGGAACATATCTAAACAGTAGAACTGAAGCGCGAGCTACGACATAATTTGCAAAAACCTTTTGACTATGTTTAGGATAAACAAGTTCATCTTATGAACTCCCACTCAGATAGACATCCCTCTAGTCATCTAAGTGATTACATGATCCGAGTCAACTAGGCCGTGTCCGATCATCACGTGAGACGGACTAGTCAACATCGGTGAACATCTTCATGTTGATCGTATCTTCTATACGACTCATGCTCGACCTTTCGGTCTTCTGTGTTCTGAGGCCATGTCTATACATGCTAGGCTCGTCAAGTTAACCCTAAGTGTTTCGCGTGTGTAAATCTGTCTTACACCCGTTGTATGTGAACGTTAGAATCTAACACCCGATCATCACGTGGTGCTTCGAAACACGAACTGTCGCAACGGTGCACAATTAGGGGAGAACACTTCTTGAAATTGTTGTAAGGGATCATCTTATTTACTACCGTCGTTCTAAGCAAATAAGATGTATAAACATGATAAACATCACATGCAATCAAATAGTGACATGATATGGCCATCATCACTTTGCTCCTTTTGATCTCCATCTTCGGGGCTCCATGATCATCATCGTCACCGGCATGACACCATGATCTCCATCATCATGATCTTCATCATCGTGTCTTCATGAAGTTGCCCCGCCAACTATTACTTCTACTACTATGGCTAACGGTTAGCAATAAAGTAAAGTAATTACATGACGTTTAAGTTGACACGCAGGTCATAAATAAATAAAGACAACTCCTATGGCTCCTGCCGGTTGTCATACTCATCGACATGCAAGTCGTGATTCCTATTACAAGAACATGATCAATCTCATACATCACATATATCATTCATCACATCCTTTGGCCATATCACATCACATAGCATACCCTGCAAAAACAAGTTAGACGTCCTCTAATTGTTGTTTGCATGTTTTACGTGGCTGCTATGGGTTTCTAGCAAGAACGTTTCTTACGTACGCAAAGACCACAACGTGATATGCCAATTGCTATTTACCCTTCATAAGGACCCTTTTCATCGAATCCGATCCGACTAAAGTGGGAGAGACAGACACCCGCCAGCCACCTTATGCAACTAGTGCATGTTTGTCGGTGGAACCGGTCTCACGTAAGAGTACGTGTAAGGTTGGTCCGGGCCGCTTCACCCCACAATGCCGCCGAATCAAGATTGGACTAGTAACGGCAAGCATATTGAACAAAATCAACGCCCACAACTACTTTGTGTTCTACTCGTGCATAGAAACTACGCATAGACCTAGCTCATGATGCCACTGTTGGGGAACGTAGCAGAAATTCAAAATTTTCCTACGTGGCACCAAGATCTATCTATGGAGAGACTAGCAATGAGGGGAAGGAGAGTGCATCTACATACCCTTGTAGATCGCTAAGCGGAAGCGTTCAAGAGAACGGGGTTGATGGAGTCGTACTCGTCGTGATCCAAATCACCGATGATCCTAGTGCCGAACGGACGGCACCTCCGCGTTCAACACACGTACAGCTCGACGATGTATCCCACGCCTTGATCCAGCAAGGAGAGAGGGAGAGGTTGAGGAAGACTCCATCCAGCAGCAGCACAACGGCGTGGTGGTGATGGAGGAGCGTGGCAATCCTGCAGGGCTTCGCCAAGCACCTACGGGAGAGGAGGAGGTGTCACGGGAGGGAGGGAGGCGCCAGGGACTTAGGTATGGATGCCCTCCCTCCCCTCCACTATATATAGGGGCAAGGGAGAGGGGGGAGGCGCAGCCTTGCCCCTTCCTCCAAGGAAGGGGTGTGGCCAAGAGGGGGGGAGGAGTCCATCCTCCCCAAGGCACCTCGGAGGTGCCTTCCCCTTTGAGGACTCTTCCCTCCCCAAGTTTCCTTGGCGCATGGGCCTCTTGGGGCTGGTGCCCTTGGCCCATATAGGCCAAGGTGCACCCCCTACAGCCCATGTGGCCCCCCGGGGCAGGTGGACCCCCCCCCCCCCGGTGGACCCCCGGACCCCTTTCAGCACTCCCGGTACAATACCGATAAAGTGCGAAACTTTTCCGGCAACCAAAACAGGACTTCCCATATATAAATCTTTACCTCCGGACCATTCCGGAACTCCTCGTGACGTCCGGGATCTCATACGGGACTCCGAACAACATTCGGTAACCACATACAAACTTCCTTTATAACCCTAGCGTCATCGAACCTTAAGTGTGTAGACCCTACGGGTTCGGGAGACATGCAGACATGACCGAGATGACTCTCCGGTCAATAACCAACAGCGGGATCTGGATACCCATATTGGCTCCCACATGTTCCACGATGATCTCATCGGATGAACCACGATGTCAAGGACTTAATCAGTCCCGTATACAATTCCCTTTGTCTAGCGGTACGATACTTGCCCGAGATTCGATCGTCGGTATCCCGATACCTTGTTCAATCTCGTTACCGGCAAGTCTCTTTACTCGTTCCGTAACACATCATCCCGTGATCAACTCCTTGATCACATTGTGCACATTATGATGATGTCCTACCGAGTGGGCCCAGAGACACCTCTCCGTTTACACGGAGTGACAAATCCCAGTCTCGATTCGTGCCAACCCAACAGACACTTTCGGAGATACCCGTAGTGTACCTTTATAGCCACCCAGTGACGTTGTGACGTTTGGCACACCCAAAGCACTCCTACGGTATCCGGGAGTTGCACAATCTCATGGTCTAAGGAAATGATACTTGACATTAGAAAAGCTTTAGCATATGAACTACATGATCTTGTGCTAGGCTTAGGATTGGGTCTTTGTCCATCACATCATTCTTCTAATGATGTGATCCCGTTATCAATGACATCCAATGTCCATGGTCAGGAAACTGTAACCATCTATTGATCAACGAGCTAGTCAACTAGAGGCTTACTAGGGACATGGTGTTGTCTATGTATCCACACATGTATCTGAGTTTCCTATCAATACAATTCTAGCATGGATAATAAACAATTATCATGAACAAGGAAATATAATAATAACTAATTTATTATTGCCTCTAGGGCATATTTCCAACATGTTTTTGGTGCATTGAATGCTCTTGGAGCTCTTGTTGATGTTGATCCTCTTGGAGGTGCTGGTGAAGACTTGGCTGCTCCTGCTGAAACTGTTGATGTTGAACCTCTTGGGGTGCTGGTGAAGACTTGGTTGCTCCTGCTGAAACTGTTGATGATGAACCTCTCTTAGTTGCTGATGTTTTTCTGTTCCTTGTTGCTTTAGGAGGTGGACCAGATGAGGCTGGCATCTGTGAAGTTTGGTGTTGATGTGGTGGTTGTGGAGGCAGATGTGTAGCACTAGAGGAACCCCTGAAAATTTCTCTATTCTCCTGCATGACAGAATTAAACCAGTTAGTAAGTAGACCACACCTAAAATAATTAAACAAAGAATGCAACATTTTTAAATGACCTGGTGTAAGTTCTTTCTCACCTCAAGACTAGGTTTTAGAGCTTTCCCACAGTTTGTATATATGTGGCCTTGTAGACCACAATTGTTGCATGTAACTGTTCTCATCCTGCTTGTGTCCTTTGGTGCAGGCACCTCAAACTGGCCCTTTCTCCTAGCTGTCTGTTTCTTGCCTGGTTTTTCTTTGAACATGGGGGCTCAATATCCTGAGTATGGGTGTCAGGACAGAATTCAGGACCAGGGACATGGTACACTATCCCTTTGTATGCTTCAATATATGGTGGTTTTTTGAAAAATTCATGCACATAGTCCTCTGGGTGCATGTGAAGCTTGCTCATTGATGCTATTGCATGACTGCATGTCACACCTGTCATGTCCCACCTCCTATAGTCACATGAGTTAGTAGCTATGTTCACACAATACTGATTTTCACCACTAGACACTTGCCAAATGTCAGGACCAGCCCTATGTGCCTCACAAAATTTGGCATACTTCTTATTCTCCTCTAGTTTCTCTGAATAGTTGGGTGTGATCATCCACCTACTGGTCTCTGTCTTTTCCCTAGTCTTCTGCCTTTTGATCATCTGCTTAGTCCTAATTCCTTCAAACATAGTCCTAATTGGTTTGGCCCTAACATCAAGGATCATCTTGTTGAAAACCTCACTAAGGTTGTTCACAACAAGATCAGTTTTGCAATTATAATCCATTGCAGACCTACACCAAATCTCCTTTGGAATTTTCTTAAGCCACTTCCAGGCATCCTCACACTCTGCTTTAAGCTTTGCCATTGCTAATTCATGGCCATGTTTGGTGAATGAGTAGCTAGCCTGATCTACTAGCTTCTTTAGTTCTGCTCCTCTGAAGCCAGCTGATTGAAAATTTGCATATATGTGCCTCAAGCAGTATCTCTGAGGGGAATTAGGGAACACCTTATTTATAGCCTTAAGAAGACCCTGATTATAAATTTATAACAATGGTCATGAACAAAAAGAAATAAAGCCATTAATAGCAATATTTCTGAACTACTGGCAGAGATAGGGTGCATACCTTTTGCCTGTCAGAAATAATGGTGTAGGTTCCAAATTTGCTTCCACTTCCAATGCAACATCCTAGCTGGGTTAGCAACCATGTCCAACTATCAGAATCTTCCTTATCAACAACACCAAAGGCTATGGGGTAGATGTTGTTGTTGCCATCTCTTCCTGTGGCTGCAAGAATTTGATGTGCAGTGGTTAGCTTGATGAAGCAACCATCAAGCCCTGCATCCATACCCAAATTAGCTACCATAAATTTCTCAACAAGATATTTTGAACAAAATGCAGTTGTAGATTTACCTATAAAGGGCTTGCAACCATTAAGAAATCCTTGCTTTGATGCATGCAAGCAGTAGAACATGTACTTAAATCTAGGAGTTGGTGCAGGGTTTTCTGGGTCCTCAAATGTTGTAACTATACACCTGCTACCAGGGTTTGTATCAATAACTGCTTGCAGCTAGTCCTTCAGTCTATAGTACTGCTCCTCCTGGTCACCTTGTACAACCTTAATAGCCTTCCTCCTTGCCCTATAGGCCACACTCTTTGATACATCAACTGAAAACTTGACTTTGCTGTTTTTAATAAGTGCATCCACAGGTGCTCTAGGATCTGCTCTAAGAGAAGGCTCAACTACTTTGGAAAGCCACTTAGTAGTAACCTTTGTGTTCTCTGCTGATGCTGGACAAGTGTGCTCCATGTTACACTTCTTAATGCAAAAAGTTCTTTCATGAGCTATCTTGGAGGCACACATCTAAAATTCACATCCATGCTCTCTCTGTGAACACCAAACAATAATTCTTGTTGGAGTGTTCCTGTGGTAGTGAAAAGACCTCAAAGTCCTTATATGAAAATATCTTAATGCTTCTCTGAACTGGTAAACACTATCAAAACACAAGCTCTTGCACAAGAGTAAATGTGAATTGGGAATTGAGGGGTCAAAATATACCCTTTCCTTCATCTTTTTCTTACTACTCTTTGTCTTTGGCTTCTTCATGAGGTATGGTAGTTCAACTTCATCTTCTTCTTCCTCATCACTTATGCCTGCATCACCAGCAAAACAAAACTCATCTGCTTCAGGAAACCAATCTTCAAAATGTTTTTTCTCTAACTCAATGTGACATCTGCTAGTTGGACCAGGATTCTACACATGTTTAACAATAGCAGTAGTTTGCAATGCTCTATCCTCTTCAGAGGCACACTCTATTTCCATTTTTTGAACAACTTCAGCACTCCCATCTGAATGAACTGAATCATCAGAACAAAATTCAGACACTTCAGTGTCTCCTTCAAAGTGGTTCAAATCTGCCTCTCTTTGAATCCTGCTCCTCTCAAGCTGAGCCTTTCTATCATCTATCTGATTCTGAAGCTCAGATTGCTCCACAACCTTCTTCACACAGCAACTCTCTTGAGTGTTCATGTAATTCTCATTAGCATGTGTACTAATTCCAGGTTCAACATCTCTCACAACCCTTATGTTCACAACCTTGACATGATGAAAAAACTCCAACATTTCATGAACACTAGCCTCATTACCTAAATACTTTACTCTTTCAGATCCAATTTCCTCCTCCTTCACATAGTATATGTAATCAATATCCCCATACCCTTGACTTGCAATGAGTGATTGTAGAGTAAGAAAAGAAATGGTTGTCTCATATATACCCCTTTTCACAGGGTTTCTTCCTTCTAAATGAAACCATATCTCCCACTTCTGGTCAGCCAAACTGCACAAATATGTGCTCATCAATTAAATTGAAATTGACACAACTAGACTTGTTCAACTAACAGAAACAAACTCTCACTAATTTGCCAGATTGAAGAAAACATGTGCATTTAAGCAAGAGATTCTCCATACCTACCACCCATAGAACATTCAGGCGCCGACGATGACTGGGCGACTGGTGCCTCCGGCTGCTGCTCCCCTGCCTGTGTCGCATAGCTGCTGCTCCCCTGCCTGTGTCGCATAGCTGCTGCTCCCCAACCAGTTATCCACTTCAAAGGATGAGCCAACAGCGTCCAAACTTGTGCCACCACCGCCGCCATCGCCGCCGCCCTCGCCGCCACCCATATCGCCGCCGCCCCCGTCCGGAATCACCGACGCCATGGCAGTCGCAACCAAGGTCAGACAGAGGACAGAGGGAGAGGAGGGAGAGAGTGAAGCGCGAGAGGGGAGTGGATCAGATCTTGACCTGTTCCGACCGACAGGCGCCGTTCCGACAGCTAACGCGGTGTTAACGACCGTTAACGCATGGCGGGAGTCGGTTGGCCAGCGTGGCAACTGATTCATGGGCCCAACTGGTCAGTTTGGTGCTTAGCACGGGCGAAGCGAGCGGTTTCGCGAGTTGGTAGTTTTTTGCCACGGATTAAGAAAAAAGTGGTAGTTTTATTCACAAAATCGTAGAGTGGTAGTTTTTTGTCACGTTTCCGTCAAATGTGGTAGTTTTTGGTTAAATATTCTCCTATTCCTGAATAGTATTTTCTTCTATTTCTAAATTCATTTCTTTTTCAACTTCTTGTTGTAAGAGATGTACATTTGGCATTGATTTTCATTTATGTCCATGCATCCATTTATCTCCACACCTCCAACATTCACCCACTTTCCTGATTTTTTGTACATTGTTGCTAGTACTATCTGCTTGTCTTATAGGTATCTATTGTTGTATGTGCTTCTGTAGGACTGGTTTTATGCTGAAATTCTGTAGTATTTTTCTGATAATAATTCGTATAAGGAAAACCATGTGTCTTAGGAGCTGCACCAACTGGAGGGTAGTTTGGTTCTGACTCTTTTGCTAAATAGCAAGCATCACTAAGTGTATGTGGTCTTAACAATCTGATTTGGTACTTGATCCCTTTTCTGAATCCATTTACATAACATCTAACAACCCATAGCTTAGTTAATTCAGTATTTTCTTCATGCATCTTAGACATGAGGTCTTCAAATTATTTGGTATACTCAGATACAGTTTTACTGTCTTCTTTGAGATTGTTAAATTGCTCTGTCAAATCATATGCGCCCTGGTTAGAAAACCCTTCCATGTTAATTGTTTCTTGACTAACCCTGGTCTCCTAAGCCGAGTATTTGCTTCACCAGTCAAGTACATATGTGCCAGAGAAACTTTGTACTCTTCAGCTGCCCCAGACATCTGGAAATATTTGTTGCACTGCGAAATCCATCCCACCGGGTCTTCTCCCTGAAATTTAGGAAAATCCAATTTAGCCTTTAGTGGCTGTCGTCATAATCAGGGTCTACATGTCTTGTTCATATGTGCGATAATATCTTTGCGACGTTTTCCTCTCTCTGTTTTGGTGAAACTACTGGAATGCTGGAGTGTGTATTTGACCATGAGCTTGCCTTGGAGTTCACCTTTCTGATAGTAGATCATGCACTGGATAACCTGGAGGTATTGTTGGTCTAAACACTTTGACAGGAGGTAAGTTTTGGTATTCATTTCTAGCTTGTCGTTCTTGCATTTTAGCTTGAGCCACATGCTTGGCGATTTTACCTGTTCACTGGTCCTGTTTCTCGTTGTTTCTCTCTGTTCTCAGCAACCTTAGGAACTAAAGACTGCAAACCAAATTCATGCATGCCATCTACTTCCCCAACTGAAGGATATCTTGTTCAACTCCGCCAACATGTGCGTAGTTCTCACTCTCTTTAGAATTAATTGACTGAACATCCTCCCATAGTTTCAACACTTCTGATCTGATCGCATCACTATCCTTCAGATATAGGTGAGTGAATAGCATAAAACTACCACTTTTCGTGCTAGGGTTCCAAAAAACCACCACTTTTTCGTTTGTGGCCGATACCTACCACCTTTCTCGTGGTTGTCTCAAAAAACCCAAATTGCCAGTTGCTAGCATTTTAAACCGTTTTATGACGGTTCGGGCCCGCCTGTCAGGACACGTCAGCACCGCGCGTTATGGCAAGGCCTTTAACGGCTGTTACTCCGACCAACCGATGCGGTCGGACCGCACCCGCTCGCTCGTTGCCTTTCTCTCTCTGTCGGCAGCAGCTCTCTCTCGCTCCTCCTTTCCCCTGTGTTGTCTATCTCTCTCTCTCCCAACAATGACACGGCGAATAAAAAGGACGACGGCGAGCCTTTGGGCCTTGGGGCGTCAGACGGTGGCGAGGGCGGTGCTCACTCTGAGGTCAACAAGTGGCTAGGCAACGCAAGTTTCCTGACCCAGCGCTCGCCTAGGGCATCGACGCACGAGGTCCAGATCTCGCCAGCGTTCCGCACGGCCAGGGCAGTGGCCAAATGCATCCACGCAGATCCAGAAGGCGGGCACCAGTGGGCCTCCTCACTTGGTGGCGTGGAGTAAGTTATGAATTGTTTTAGTTATCTTTCTTAGTATATTTATGAACTAGGGTTAGGATTTGTTTCTTAGATTGTTAATGAATAGTTTCTTTGGTATATTATTATGTATACATTGTAAGCAATATATGAATTAGGGTTTAGATTTGGATGATATGTTGTGCAACTGAAAATGTTGCATACTTTTGAACTTCAAAATCTGAAGAAATCTGAATGTGTTCTTTCTTTTTGTATATAGTTTGGATGATGAAGTATGGGAATTGAGGCTGCATTTTCAGGGTAGAGATAACATGGAAAGGAAGTTTTCCTTATTAGAAATGAATTACCTATTATTGTTAGCACTATTTGAACTTGAGGGCTATGGGTTGGATGCCTATCTGTCATATGTTAAGGATGAGGGTAAGGGGTGATACGTCTCCAACGTATCTATAATTTTTGATTGTTCCATGCTATTTTATTATCTGTTTTGGATGATTACGGGCTTTATTATACACTTTTATATTACTTTTGGGACTAACCTATTAACCGGAGGCCCAACCCATATTGTTGTTTTATTGCCTGTTTCCGTATTTCGAAGAAAAGGAATATCTAACGGAATGAAACCTTCGGCATCGTGATTTTTTGGAATAATTTCATCCGGGAGAATTGGAGTTCACGTCAGAAGATCCTCGAGGAGGCCACGAGGGTGGGGGCTCCCCCCCCCCCTACTGGGCGCGCCCCCTGTCTCGTGGGCCCCTTGAGCACCTCCCGACCGACTTTTTTTGCCTATATAGTCCCACGTACCCTAAAAACATCCACTGAGAAGATAGATCGGGAATTCCGCCGCCGCAAGCCTCTGTAGCCACCAAAAGCCTCTCGAGGGCCCGTTCCGGCACCCTGTCGGAGGGGGGATCCCTCACCGGTGGCCATCTTCATCATCCCGGCGCTCTCCATGACGAGGAGGGAGTAGTTCACCCTCGAGGCTGAGGGTATGTACCAGTAGCTATGTGTTTGATCTCTCTCTCTCTCTCTCGTGTTCTCTCTCGTGTTCCCTATATGGCACGATCTTGATGTATCCCGAGCTTTGCTACTATAGTTGGATCTTATGATGTTTCTCCCACTCTACTCTCTTGTGATGAATTGAGTTTTCCCTTTGAAGTTATCTTATCGGATTGAGTCTTTAATGATTTGAGAGCACTTGATGTATGTCTTGCCGTGATTATCTGTGGTGACAATGGGATATCATGTGCCACTTGATGTATGTTTGGGTGACCAACTTACGGGTTCTGCCCATGAACCTATGCATAGGGGTTGGGACACATTTTCGTCTTGACTCTCCGGTAGAAACTTTGGGGCACTCTTTGAAGTACTTTGTGTTGGTTGAATAGATGAATCTGAGATTGTGTGATGCATATCGTATAATCATGCCCACGGATACTTGAGGTGACAATGGAGTATCTAGGTGACATTAGGGTTTTGGTTGATTTGTGTCTTAAGGTGTTATTATAGTATGAACTCTATGATAGATTGAGCGGAAAGAATAGCTTCATGTTATTTTACTACAAACTCTTGAATAGATAGAACAGAAAGGATAACTTTGAGGTGGTTTCGTACCCTACCATAATCTCTTCATTTGTTCTCCGCTATTAGTGGCTTTGGAGTGACTCTTTGTTGCATGTTGAGGGATTGTTATATGATCTATCTATGTTACTATTGCTGAGAGAACTTGCACTAGTGAAAGTATGAACCTTAGGCCTTGTTTCCTATCATTGCAATACCGTTTACGCTCACTTTTATCACTTGCTACCTTTCTGTTTTTATAATTTCAGATTACAAATACCTTTATCTACTATACATATTGCACTTGTATCACCATCTCTTCACCGAACTAGTGCACCTATACAATTTACCATTGTATTGGGTGTGTTGGGACACAAGAGACTCTTTGTTATTTGGTTGCAGGGTTGTTTGAGAGAGACCATCTTCATCCTACGCCTCCCACGGATTGATAAACCTTAGGTCATCCACTTGAGGGAAATTTTATACTGTCCTACAAACATGTGCACTTGCAGGCCCAACAACGTCTACAAGAAGAAGGTTGTGTAGTAGACATCAAGCTCTTTTCTGGTGCCGTTGCCGGGGAGGTGAGTGCTTGAAGGTATATCTTTAGATCTTGCAATCGAATCTTTTTGTTTCTTGTTTTATCACTAGTTTAGTATATATTGTAGAATTTATTCATGATGCTACTGAAAATTATTATGAGAGAGGAACATATGCTTGTAGGAATTGCAATAATATCACGTTTCCTCTCTATGTGTTGAAAATTTTGAATTTATGCTTGTTTTGCCTTCCCATGCTAGTTGATTATTGTTCCCATAAGTTGTTTGCTAAAAAAGTCCCTATGCATAGGAAGTGGGTTAGACTTAAATGTGCTAGTCATATTCTTCATGATGCTCTCTTTATGTTTCAATTCTTATCCTTTATGTGAGCATCATTGCCATCATCATGCCTAGCTAGAAAGGCATTAAAGAAAAGTGCTTGTTGGGAGACAACCCAATATTTACCCTTACTGTTTTTGTGTGTCCACATGACTATGCTACTGTAGTAATCATGTTTTACAGCTTTTGTTTCAATAAAGTGCCAAGTAGAACCTTTGGGAAGACTTGGGTGAAGTCTTTATGATCTTGCTATAAAAAACAGAAACTTTAGCACTCACGAGATTAGCTGCCATTTTTTACAAAAGAGTGATTTTAGGTTGATTATTTTTGCATATGATTAATAGACAAATTCCTAAGGCCCAGAAATTTAATTCATAATTTTTGGAGTTCCAGAAGTATACGTTTGATACAGATTGCTACAGACTGTTCTGTTTTTGACAGATTCTGCCTTTCATGTGTTGTTTGCTGATGCATCGGGCTAGTATGTAAGGGTATGAACCATAGAGAACTTGGAATACAGTAGGTTTAACACCAATATAAATAAATAATGAGTTCATTACAGTACCTTAAAGTTGTGGTTTGTTTTCTTGTACTAACGGAGCTTACGAGTTTTGTTTTGAGTTTTGTGTTGTGAAGTTTTCAAGTTTTGGGTAAAGATTCGATGGACTATGGAATAAGGAGTGGTAAGAGCCTAAGCTTGGGGATGCCCAAGGCACCCGAAGGTAATATTCAAGGACAACCAAGAGCCTAAGCTTGGGGATGCCCTGGAAGGCATCCCCTCTTTCATCTTCGTTCATCGGTAACTTTACTTGGAGCTATATTTTTATTTACCACATGATATGTGTTTTGCTTGGAGCGTCATTTTATTTTGTTAGTATTTGCTTGCTGTTTGAATAAAATACCAAGATCTGAAATTCTTAAATGAGAGAGAGTCTTGCTTCACTTATATTATTTTGAGAGTCTTAAACATCATGGTAATTTGTATAACAACTATCATAGAAGTGAATTGAATGCTATGATCAATTTGATGCTTGATAATTGTTTTGAGATATGGAGGTAGTGATATTAAAGTCATGCTAGTTGGGTTATTATGAATTTAAAGAATGCTTGTTTTGAAGTTAGCAAGTCCCGTAGCATGCACGTATGGTTAAAGTTGTGTAACAAATTTGAAACATGAAGTGTACCTGGCTTGTGCATCCTTATGAGTGGCGGTCGGGGACGAGCGATGGTTTTTTCCTACCAATCTATCCCCCTAGGAGCATGCACGTAGTGCTTGGTTTTTGATGACTTATAAATTTTTGCAATAAGTATTTGAGTTCTTATGACTAATGTTGAGTCCATGGATTATACACACTTTTACCTTTCCACCATTGCTAGCCTCTTCGATACCGTGCATTGCCCTTTCTCACCTTGAGAGTTGGTGCAAACTTCGCTGGTGCATCCAAACCCCGTGATATGATATGCTCTATCACACATAAACCTCCTTATATCTTCCTCAAAACAGCCACCATACCTACCTATTATGGCATGTCCATAGCCATTCCGAGATATATTGTCATGCAACTTTCCACCGTTCCGTTCATCATCATCATGACATACATTACTTTTGCCATATCGCCATTGCATGATCATGTAGTTGACATCGTATTTGTGGCAAAGCCACCATGCATAATTTTTATACATGTCACTCTTGATTCATTGCACCATCCCGGTACACCGCCGGAGGCATTCATATAGAGTCATATCTTGTTCTAATTTTGAGTTGTAATTCATGTGTTGTAATCAATAAAAGTGTGATGATCATCATTATTAGAGCATTGCCCAAAAAGAAAAAAAGGAAAGGCCAAAAAAAGGCCAAAGAAAAAAAAGAAAAAAAAGAGAAGAAAATAAATAAAGGGGCAATACTACTATCTCTTTTTCCACACTTGTGCTTCAAAGTAGCACCTTGTTCTTCATGTAGTGAGTATCATATATTGTGCTTCAAAGTAGCACCATGTTTTCATGTAGAGAGTCTCATAGGTTGTCACTTTCATATACTAGTGGGAATTTTTCATTATAGAACTTGGCTTGTATATTCCTACGATGGGATTCCTCAAATGCCCTAGGTCTTCGTGAGCAAGCAAGTTGGATGCACACCCACTAGTTTTATTTTGTTGAGATTTCATTCATTTATAGCTCTAGTGCATCCGTTGCATGGCAATCCCTACTCCTCATGTTGACATCAATTGATGGGCATTCCCATAGCCTGTTGATTATCCTCGTCAATGTGAGACTTTCTCCTTTTTTGTCTTCTCCACACAATCCCCAATCGTTATTCTATTCCACCCATAGTGCTATATCCATGGCTCATGCTCATGTATTGCGTGAAGGTTGAAAATTTTTGAGATTACTTAAGTACGAAACAATTGCTTGGCTTGTCATCGGGGGTATAGAAGTTGGGAACATCTTTGTGTGACGAAAATGAAGCGTAGCCTAACCATATGATTTTGTAGGGATGAACTTTCTTTAGCCATGTTATTTTGAGAAGACATGATTGCTTTTATTAGTATGCTCGAAGTATTACTATTTCTTTTGTTAATATAAACTTTTATTTTGAATCATTTGGATCTGAACATTCATGCCACAATAAAGAGAAATACATTGAGAATTATGCTAGGTAGCATTCCACATCAAAAATTCTGTTTTTATCATTTACCTACTCGAGGACGAGCAGGAATTAAGCTTGGGGATGCTTGATACGTCTCCAACGTATCTATAGTTTTTTATTGTTCCATGCTATTTTATTATCTCTTTTGGATGATTACGAGCTTTATTATACACTTTTATATTACTTTTGGGACTAACCTATTAACCGGAGGCCCAGCCCATATTGCTGTTTTATTGCCTGTTTCAGTCTTTCAAAGAAAAGGAATATCAAACTGAGTCCAAATGGAATGAAACCTTCGACATCGTGATTTTTGGAAGAATATCATCCGGGAGACTTGGAGTTCACGTCAAAAGATCTCGAGGAGGCCACGAGGGTGGGGGCGCCCCCCCCCCCCCCCCCCCCTACTGGGCGCGCGCCCTATCTCATGGGCCCCTCGAGCACCTCCCGGCCGACTTTTTTCGCCTATATAGTCCCACGTACTTTAAAAACATCCACGGAGAAGATAGATTGGGAGTTTCGCTGCCGCAATCCTCTGTAGCCACCAAAAGCCTCTCGGGAGCCCGTTCCGGCACCTTGCCGGAGGGGGGGTCCCTCACTGGTGGCCATCTTCATCATCCCGGCGCTCTCCATGACGAGGAGGGAGTAGTTCACCCTCGAGGCTGAGGGTATGTACCAGTAGCTATGTGTTTGATCTCTCTCTCTCTCTCGTGTTCTCTCTCGTGTTCCCTCTATGGCACGATCTTGATGTATCCTGAGCTTTGCTATTATAGTTGGATCTTATGATGTTTCTCCCCCTCTACTCTCTTGTGATGAATTGAGTTTTCCATTTGAAGTTATCTTATCGGATTGAGTCTTTAATGATTTGAGAGCACTTGATGTATGTCTTGCCGTGCTTATCTGTGGTGACAATGGGATATCATGTGCCACTTGATGTATGTTTTGGTGACCAACTTGCGGGTTCCGCACATGAACCTATGCATAGGGGTTGGCACACGTTTTCGTCTTGACTCTCCGGTAGAAACTTTGGGGCACCCTTTGAAGTACTTTGTGTTGGTTGAATAGATGAATCTGAGATTGTGTGATGCATATCATATAATCATGCCCACGGATACTTGAGGTAACAATGGAGTATCTAGGTGACATTAGGGTTTTGGTTGATTTGTGTCTTAAGGTGTTATTCTAGTATGAACTCTATGATAGATTGAGCGGAAAGAATAGCTTCATGTTATTTTACTATGAACTCTTGAATAGATAGAACAGAAAGGATAACTTTGAGGTGGTTTCGTACCCTACCATAATCTCTTCGTTTGTTCTCTGCTATTAGTGGCTTTGGAGTGACTCTTTGTTGCATGTTGTGGGATTGTTATATGATCTATCTATGTTATTATTGTTGAGAGAACTTGCACTAGTGAAAATATGAACCTTAGGCCTTGTTTCCTATCATTGCAATACCGTTTATGCTCACTTTTATCACTTGCTACCTTGTTGTTTTAATAATTTCAGATTACAAATACCTTTATCTACTATCCATATTGCACTTGTATCACCATCTCTTCGCCGAACTAGTGCACCTATACAATTTATCATTGTATTGGGTGTGTTGGGGACACAAGAGACTCTTTGTTATTTGGTTGGAGGGTTGTCTGAGAGAGACCATCTTCATCATACGCCTCCCACGGATTGATAAACCTTAGGTCATCCACTTGAGGGAAATTTGCTACTGTCCTACAAACCTGTGCACTTGCAGGCCCAACAACGTCTACAAGAAGAAGGTTGTGTAGTAGACATCAAGGGGCTGTAAGGGATTGAGGTTTTGGACAATGATGAGAAGGTGGAGGAGATGCTAGATTTGTTTGTTGAGAAGAAGGTATTGAACATAATAGTGAGAGAGGCTAGTGACCCAAATCCAGCAGATGCAAACATGGACCACACCTTGCTTGAAGAGCATATTCCAATGAGTCAAGTTGGTGATCCCATTGTTTATAGTGTTTCCCAAGAAGGTGTCCTTTTCCCTGTCTCAAATTCTTCACAGCCTCCAGTTGTGCTTGTTCAAGCATATCTTAACACACAACAGAGTTGTAATTTCAACAAGGGAAAAGATGCAGTGGAAATTGAAAATATTGAAGCAGAAGATGAAGATGAGCTGGACAAATCCTCATCAGATTTTGAGTTTTTCAGGGGTGATTACAGAGGGAAGAAAATTTCATACAAGTCTTGGGCTAGGGGAGAAGATGAAGGTGGTAAAGGAACAAGTCGGCACTACAGGGAAGAGGAAGAGATGGCTGAGCATTATTTTGGGGATGCTTCTGAATCCTTAGAGTTTTGGTAGGAGCAAAATGGTTCTGAAAAGATGATGAAGAAGAAGCTTCAGATCATGTGAAAAGTGTGGCACAGAAATAAATACCTGTGAGGAACTAGGCCCAACAAGCAGATCACACAGTGAGCCAGATCACATAAAGTTTGAAGATTTCGTGCCAGAAGCTGATAAGTACTGCTTTCCAGGTGATGAAGGCATTTATGATGAAGAAGATGATGCACCTAGGTTGCCTTGTGGCAGGAAGAGAAAATTGAAGAAGAAGGAGAGAATATGGTATGATCCCTCTAGGCCTGATGCACATGAACAGTTTAGGATTCATTTGTGCTTTCTGAATGTGGTAGAGTTCAGAGAAGCATTGAGAAACTACCATGTTAGAACACTGAGGAACTTTGAGTACCATAGGAATGATCCAAGTAGGATCATAGCTTGGTTGTGACTTTTATATTACTGCTTCTAAGATTGCCCATGAGTCAACCTTTAGCATCAAGAAGATGAATCTTGATCACACCTATGGAGCAAGTGGAGAGAACACAAAGGTTACCATGAAGTGGGTTAGAAAGGTTGTTGAGGATACTGTAAGATCCAATCCTGGTGCAGGTGTTGATACTATACTGAGTTATACAAAAAAAAATTTGGAGTACATGTTCCAAAAAGTTTGGCCTACAGGGCAAGGAGGAAAGCAGTTGATGTTGTGCAAGGGGATCACAAGACACAATATTACATGTTAAGAGACTATCTGCAGTGTGTTTTGGACACAAACCATGATAGTAGGTGTGTTGTGACAACAAAGGAATTTGAACTCAACCCAGCACCTACCCGAAGGTTCCGTTACATGTTTTACTGTATGTTTGCTTGTAAGGAGGGGTTCCTAAATGGTTGCAGGCCTTTCATAGGTAAATATAGTCTGTATAGTGCTTAAATAGGGATTGCATAGCAGTTGTTGCTAACTAATGGCTTAAAATGCAGGTCTTGATGGATGCTTCATCAAAATAAGCACTGGGCAGCAAATCCTGGCAGCAACAGGGAGGGATGGCAACAACAACATCTTCCCTATTGCATTTGGTGTTGTTGACAAGGAGGATACATATAGTTGGACTTGGTTTCTTACACAGTTAAGGACAGTAATTGGTAGTGGCAACAAGTTTGGGCCCTACACAGTTATGTCAGACAGGCAAAAGGTACAACTACTCCTTGCACTATGTAATGCTTTTCCTTGCACTATGTAATTCTTTTCCTTGCACTATGTAATGATTTTCCAGAGTTTGTGTGATGCTTTTCCTTGCACTATGTAATGCTTTCTCCAATTAATTCACTAGTTATTAATACAATATCAATGAACAGGGTCTGCTCAATTCAATAGAGGATGTATTTCCTGATTCCCCTCAAAGATTTTGTTTAAGATTCTAAGCATGGGCATATGCTACCTCTTGAGCACTGCGTTGGATTTCCCCGAAGAGGAGAGGATGATGCAGCAAAGTAGCGTAAGTATTTCCCTCAGTTTTTGAGAACCAAGGTATCAATCCAGTAGGAGACCACACACAAGTCCCTCGTACCTACACAAAATGATAGCTACTCACAACCAACGCGATTAGGGGTTGTCAATCCCTTCAGGGTCACTTACGAGGGTGAGATCTGATAGAGATGATAAATAAATAATATTTTTGGTATTTTTGATATAGAGATGCAAAGTAAAAAGTAAAAGGCAAAGTAAAAACAAAGCAAATAATAAAGTGATGGAGATTGATATGATGAGAATAGACCCGGGGGCCATAGGTTTCACTAGTGGCTTCTCTCAAGAGCATAAGTATTCTACGGTGGGTGAACAAATTACTGTTGAGCAATTGACAGAATTGAGCATAGTTATGAGTATATCTAGGTATGATCATGTATATAGGCATCACGTCCGAGACAAGTAGATCGAAACGATTCTGCATCTACTACTATTACTCCACTCATCGACCGCTATCCAGCATGCATCTAGAGTATTAAGTTAAAATCAGAGTAACGCCTTAAGCAAGATGACATGATGTAGAGGGATAAATTCATGCAACATGATAAAAAAAACCATCTTGTTATCCTCGATGGCAACAATACAATACGTGCCTTGCTGCCCTGCTGTCACTAGGAAAGGACACCGCAAGATTGAACCCAAAGCTAAAACTTCTCCCATTTCAAGAACTACCAATCTAGTTGGCCAAACCAAACGGATAATTCGAAGAGACTTGCAAAGATAACTCAATCATACATAAAAGAATTCAGAGAAGATTTAAATATTATTCATAGATAAGCTGGATCATAAACCCACAATTCATCGGTCTCAACAAACACACCGCAAAAAGAAGATTACATCGAATAGATCTCCACAAGAGAGGGGGAGAACATTGTATTGAGATCCAAGAAGAGAGAAGAAGCCATCTAGCTACTAGCTATGGACCCGAAGGTCTGAAGTAAACTACTCACACTTCATCGGAGGGGCTATGGTGTTGATGTAGAAGCCCTCCGTGGTAGATGCCCCCTCCGGCGGAGCTCCGGAACAGGCCCCAAGATGGGATCTCGTGGATACAGAAAGTTGCGGCGGTGGAATTAGGTTTTTGGCTCCGTTTCTGATCTGTCAGGGATACGTAGGTATATATAGGAGGAAGGAGTACGTCGGTGGAGCAATAGGGGGGCCACGAGGTAGGGGGCGCCTTAGGGGGGGCACCCCCCACCCTCGTGACTGCCTCTGTTACTTCTTGGAGTAGGGTCCAAGTTTCCTGGATCACGTTCTGTGAGAAAATCACGTTCCCGAAGGTTTCATTCCGTTTGGACTCTGTTTGATATTCCGTTTCTTCGAAACACTGAAATAGGCAAAAAAAAGCAATTCTGGGCTGGGCCTCCGGTTAATAGGTTAGTCCCAAAAGTAATATAAAAGTGGAAAATAAAGCCCAATATAGTCCAAAACAGTAGATAAAGTAGCATGGAGCAATCAAAAATTATAGATACGTTGGAGACGTATCAGCATGATCTGGGCATGGAAGCATTGAAGAAAGAGTGAGGAGGCATAGAAGTGGTTGTCCAACATACCAGTCCATACTTGGGCCAGGCATAGGATGGATACTATATGCAAGACAGACCTTGTTGTAAACAATCTTAGTGAAGTTTCCAACAGGATGATTCTGGATGTTAGGAACAAGCCCATAAGGACAATGCTTGAAGGAATAAGGACAAAACTCATGATCAAGTTTCAGAAGATTAGGGAGAAGATAGAGACATGTAGGTGGGATATCACACCCACATACTCTGAGATATTGGAGGAGGCCAAGAAGTGGGCAAAATATTGTGATGCATATATGGCTGGACCAGGCATTTGGCAAGTTACATGTAGTTCAGAAAATACCTACTGTGTAAACCTGAACAACTACACTTGTGACTGCAGGAGGTAGGATATGACAGTTGTTCCATGTAGTCATGTTGTAGCAGCAATGTAGAAGGTGAAGCTACACCGTGAAGATTTTATCCATGAGTTCTTCAAGAAGCCCCTCTACTGTGAAACCTACAAGCATATTATATACCATGTTCCTGGCCCTGATTGTTGGCCACACACCATGGGGGATGACATATCTCCTCCAGTATTCAAAGAAAAGATGGGTAAAAAGCAGACAGCTAGGAGGAAAGGACATTTTGAGGTGCCAGCCAAGAAGGATACATCAAGAATTGGAACAGTGACCTGTAGCAATTGCAATAAGCAAGGTCACAGATATACCACATGTGGTGATCCATTGAAACCCAAACTGCAGATGAGGAAGAATAATCACCAAGTATGATTATTGATAAAGAAACTTCTATTTCATAGGCTAGGTAGTTTGATTCTAATTTGCTTTGTTAAATGTGCAGGAGAATAGGTCAGTCTACTCTTCGTCTACCAGAGCTACTACAGAAGTGGTTGCACCCCCACCACCACCATCAGCACCAGCCATAGCTAGGAAGAGGCCAACAACAGCCACAGCTACTCCAGGACCAGCAAAGAGGAACAAGGTTGCTTCTTCTGCTACTCCAGGACCATCAAAGAGGAACAAAGTTGCTGCTTCTGCTACTCCAGCACCTGCCACATCAGCACCTACCAAGAAGACCAACGCAACCAAGAAGACAAGGGCTCCTAGCACATCTTCACCAGCCAAGAACACAAGGTCATAAATTGCCGCAAAAAACACCAGAGCATCAACAACTAGCAGAGGAGGGGGGTACACAGTTTTCAATGCTCCAAGGCAAGCTGCTCACTATGAGATGGAGATTGGGTCCAAGAGGGTTAGGAAGCCAACTGGAAAGTGGAAGGCATATTTCATTGCCAGTGGTAACTACTGAAGATTCAAACATTTGGAGAAGTTGTCTTGTTTGCACTGTATGAGTGCTTAAACCTATGTATTTGCTTGATGAAACTTGAGTGTTTGCATTATGAAACCTATGTATTTTCTTCCTGAAACCTGAGTGTTTGCATTATGAAACCTATGTATTTGCTTGCTGAAACCTAAGTGGTTGCATTATGAAACCTGAGTGTTTCTGACTTCTGGGTTGCACTTCACATTGGTGCTAGATTGATAGAATCCCAAAACACTAATGCAAAGTTTGATATATTCAGACAACACTGATGCAACATTGATAGATTTATTCAAACATTCATAGATTCCACCATCCAAACATTCTTTCATACAAAGAGTTGCACAGAAATGGAAGGGATACATAACTCAGACTCTCATTCATACTTAAAATAACTACTAGCAACAACTCTCAATCGTAACGCTCGAAGAAACGATGCCACTTTGCTCTAGTAGAAGGGTGAGGAGCGAGTACTGCTTGTGCCCTAGCCCACCTGATGATCTTCCGTGAGCTCTTGCGCCTACCGCCAGGGACAAGAAGTGTGAACTCATCTGGGTTGCATTTCTCCAAGATCTTGTCTGCCAGCCTCCTCTTGAACTCCAGCTCCCAAGTTGATGGCATGGGCATCGCAGGGCGAGCCCTTTGCCTCCTCACATCCACTGCCTGCACTGCCTCCTCTTCCTCATCTGTCACCTCCCCAATCTTTGGATCCATCTAGGGTTTCTAGAGGTGGAGTGTGGCGGCTGGGTTCTGGGCAGAGAGGAGGGTGGGTGGAGGAGGCTATTTATGAGCAGTGGAGAGGCATCTAGAGTTAGTAGGCCTAGGTTTGTAAACATAATTGGGCCAGAACAAGCCCAGGTACAAAGCACTAATAAACACACTTCAACTATCTTATAAAGATAAAAACACATAGCATAGTCCAGCGGTGCTTATCACTGACTCCATAACATAGCATAAGAGGTTCAAATACCAGTTCCAACATTCATTACAACATACTTCATAACTTAGCATTAAAGGTTCTAGCAGCATACACTACAGTTCTAGATTAGCTTCACATTCCCCAAAATGTACACCCCATATCTTCACATCAGATTGTTAGGCCACACACTTATAAAGGCCTTGGATGTACTTCACCAACTGCAGAATACAGTTCATGAATCAAGTATGGCCTTGATTTTCTCAAGTTTCTCCTTGCTTGCATGCCCATCATTCAGCAGCTCATTCACCACATGCTCAAGCTTGGCCTTCTCTTTCTTAAGCAAATCTCTCTCCTGTTCACCTCCTTCATTGCCTTCCTGGTGTTCTTGATAAAGTCAGCTTGACTTTGTAAAATGCACCTTTGTTCCTTGGCAAGTTTGAGCTTCTCCATCTGAACCTCCAACTTAGCACTCTCTTCTGCCTCTTTCTTCTTCTTCTCAAATTATTCCTCCTCAACTGCCTTCTGGTAATCCATGTGGTCTACTCTACCATCCTGCCAATCAAACATCTTGGATACATCTTGGACAAGCTTTGGGTATTCAATGCACAGCTTGTCGTTTTCAGTCTTAAGCTTGGTCAGATGCTTCTCATACTTCTGCTTATCAACTACCCTGCCACAATTTTGTTCATGGAACATGTCCCACAACCTTAACAAGCAATTTTGAAGAATTGGAGGCCAGGGCTGGTCAACCCACTCAGTAACACCACAGTTAACACCTTCACTCTGCACAATTGATATATACATCACTAAGTGCACTGAATTTAATAACAACAAATCGTATCAGACTAAGTAACTGAAGGTGAGGCTTAATTAAACTGAATATGTTGTTTAATATAACAACTCAAACTGTAACTGAAACCCAACCTGCTTGTACAAGTTCATTCATAGATATATGCTTCCTATACAAAAGCATATTTGGTAGTAACCATATCCCTCAATACCTTAATACAAGGCATATTGCAGTTCATCCTTAAAAATACAGTGTAGGTTCAGAAGAGCAACTTGTCAACATAATATTGTGTGGGTTCAGAACAGCAACTTGTCATCCTTGTAAAAACATGTGTGGGTTCAGAAGAAAATGATTCCAATTAAGGTACTATACATGCTGCACTGGACAACCATAGAAACGTCTTCAAGTTAAGGTTCCTTCAAATGCCACACACTGCAGGTGGGTTCAGAAAGCTCTAGCTGGCCACAGAAAAGAGGCTCCATGGTGGTGTCAGGGGTCTCCTACATGAACACATCAACAAAATCACCTTAGCTCACAGAACCAGACATAGATCAAAAATTAATTCCCCAATCCAGCAAGAACCCTAACCCTAACCCTAGTTTTGAAGCATACATAAACATAGCTCAAACAGCAACCATAACCCTGCCTACTAAATAACAGTAACCAAAGCTTACCCTAGCTCACAAAGATGAACCCTAACCTAATCTAGCTCCTAGATGAACCCTAACCCTAGCTCAGCAGATCGAAAAACTTACCCAAAGAGCCATGTCCATGCTTGTGATGTCGCACTCATCATCTGAGCACGTATCCTCGTCATTCCAGGAAGGCATGGCGGAGGTGGAGCTTCCACAGCGCAAGTCGCCGCCGGCGTCGATGAGCAGAGAGGAGAGGAGAGTGAGAGTGAGAGCAGAGATGAGTGCGGGCAGGGGAGCAGAGTGAGAGGGAGGGAAGGGAGACAACTTAATGAGCGCACGAGCGGGTGCGGTCCGACAGCACCGGTCGGTCGGAGTAACAACCGTTAATGGCCTCGCCGTCACGCGCGGCGCTGACATGGCCTGACAGGCGGGCCCGGACCGTCAGAAAACGGTTTAAAACGCTAGCAACTGGAAATTTGGATGTTTTGAGACAACCGACAAGAAAAGTGATAGGCATCAGTCACAAATAAAAAAGTGGTGGTTTTTTTGGAACCCTAGCACGAAAAGTGGTAGTTTTATGCTATCCTCACGTGGGACAAGACTTCCTGCAGATCAGCATCATAGATTGTCTTGGATCTACCCATCGCCCTGATGCAGAGAAGGGAGGGAGAATTTTACCACTGTATGCACGACAACCAGCCTCTAATCTTCAGATCCTGCCGCCACCAGCGATCCACATCACCAAATGTACATGGATAAACGATGGACGTGGAATTTTACCACACAGGAAGTATTCCTGCGCAACCACTCCGTGCTAATGATCTGTACCTGATCACTCACGGCCTCCTGCGTCGTTCGGGATCCGTCGCCGCCGCTTGCGCCAGTGAAGAAACTCCGCCACCGTACAGCGCCATAGCTGCTAATCACCGCCGTCGCCTCACACGAGGGATTAGGGTGGGATTTCGCCCCTCCTGGAGATTTTTTTTGCTCGATTTGAAAACTGTTGTCGAGGAACTAGTGCTCTGATTACCAATTTGTTAGGTCCTAGTGAGCTTTAGCGCGTCCTCCAGCACATCACTCTTTCTTCGGACCCTGACAAGCTACGCTGGCATTGGACTGATTCCGGTGTCTACTCCGCGAATTCTTGCTACAAGGCCATGTTCTCTGGCTCCACCATCGTGCCGCACTGGAGGCTCACCTAGCGCACTCGGGCGCCTCTCCGAATCCGAATCTTCGCTTGGCTCGCCGGACTCGATCGATGTTGGTCTGCCGCTCGCCTTGCGCGCCATGGCCTGCCTCATGATGCCCGTTGCATCCTCTGCGACCAGGTGCTTGAAACCCTGGATCACCTCATTCTATACTGCCCGTTCTCCCGGGAGGTTTGGCACGAGACCTTCGCCTGGTGCCGCGCTCCCGTCCCCCTCCCCCGCGATGATGACAGTTTCCTGAACTGGTGGGCGTTCATCACATCCCAGGCATCCGCTGGTATGCGCAAGGGCCTAGCCTCCCTCACACTCCTCACCGCCTGGTCTATCTGGCACCACCGCAATGCTTGCATCTTCGACAACGTGCGGCCCTCTGTCATGAACCTATTGCAGATGATCAAGGACGACGCTAGATCCTGGGCTCTCGTCGGGGCCAGAGACATCGCAAACTTTCTACCCCCATGATGTAACTTAGCTATGGGCTGAGCACCCCTTTTGTTCTGCTCTCATAGCTCCTCTTTGCGCCTGCTGAGCGTACGCTAAGTTGTTGCTACCCTTGTACCCTTGTACCCAACTCTTGCTCCCTATCTATCAATGGAATGATACGCACCTTGCGTATTCGCGAAAAAAAGTACTTGTTTCTACGGGTTCCTGTTGACAGGTCAAGGGAGTTTCTAGTGTAAACAAGATCAGATCTGAGTATAATTGGGGAACAAGTAAGAACTTTCGTATAGAGTGTCAGCCATGTTGGCCTTTGGAATATTTCCAGAATGGAGAAGATGCCATCGCCAGCCACATCCCGGCTGTTAAGTAGTAAAGGGTTTTACCGCTACAGTGAAAAGTAAACAGAACAAACTACAATACAACGGCAAAATAAATCCAATAGTGGCTACAAGTCAAACAGGAAGGAACCATTGAAGGGCATTGCATCGCCCGAATCGGTATTGTAGGTCCTGCTACCGCTAACTGAACTTGACGACAGTATTAACCGAAGGTGTGCTTTCGGTAGCCTAACAGTTGGGCAAGACCAGTGGGTCATCCAAACACCCGACGATGTGCTAGCAAGGGAGTATGATGCGGAAAATGTCCCTATGCATCCCATGCCTATTGGTTCATCTTTGTCTATCTCACTATGCTTCTGGGTTGAGGTCATGGATTTGCTCGTGAGGAAAGTGGATATCGAAGAGGGTTGAGGGAAAATACATGGACAGTAAACTGAAATATAAAGCATGCAGACGCTTTTCTCGCTAGCAATCACACTTCATGGCGTATCCGATGTTATTGATAGCCATTTGTTGTTTACATCTGCTCCTAGTACTGCACAAATCCTATGCTTCAATGCCTTCAACAAAATGCATGGATACACTATTCGTGCTAGGTGTGCATAGGTACCATCTTCAGTGACAGGCACCTCAGCCTACTCCTTTTACCCTTCATTTTTGAAAATAAGAATATGGACAGGTAATGAAAATATATTCTTAAATGGTTTTTTAGTATCATCTCTGGAAATCGATGCTCGGATATTCCATGGTGTTTCCTTGGGCATTTCCGAGCACATCTTTCTCAGAAAAGAGCCCACCTATTTCACCTCCGATCTTTATTCCCAGCATTTTCAAGTGCTGTTTCTGGAACAAGATATACCTATCTTATTCTTTTTCTCTATATATCTTCCAAACAAGATGAGTCTGATCTAGAACATTTTTACAGATCAACAGATGATCACCTCCACTGTATACATACTACAGAATTCATCGAAACTTGTACACATGGTTCCCACGGAGAGTAGCTTCGATCTGATATAAACCGGGCTCACGCACACCCGAAATACGCAAATTGGCTGAAGCATATGCTCCTGAACGCAGCGAGTTGGTGCTGTGCCCAGGAACTTAACTGCAATCTGAAGTCCCATTTGCTATGCACATTATTTGTACAATATATGCCAGCTACAGCAAAGACTAGGCACAAAATTAGAAGGGGGGCAGAACTAGCTACGACTCCCTACTTGTTGCGGCACCGTCGATAGTTTACACTAGCTCATACACTTCTCTGGTAGCGAGGCTTCAGGGAAGACGGCGGCCACGTCTCCTCGTGAAGCGCCTTCGGACCGGCAGATTCGACATTTGCGCTGCCTGGCCAGGCGAGAGGGGTCAGCTGCTGCTGATATGCGTCGGTGTTGTCGGATACGCCGAGCCTGATGATGAATGTGGCCGTGCAGCCTCTTCCTGCTCCTTCACTGTCCAGCCAGATGTGCCCTCCCATCAGAGTAACAAACCTGCATAGGATTTTCAAAATGGTATCCTATTTTTAGAATGAGCGTTTCACTAGGTTATGAAACCCTGCGTGACAAAGTAAAGATATATATCTTTGTGTGCTGCTTCAAGATAAGCAGAGTTACAGAGCACAATAACATATACTCTAGAATGTTACAGGTAAGGAGATCGAGATGTGATAGTTAACTACCTCCTGCAAATGGCAAGGCCAAGGCCACTACCGCTGTATCCTTGATTACCTCCAGGCTGAGTTTGAGCGAATTTTGTGAATACATGGGGCAGATCCTGAGGGCTAATGCCACAGCCTGTATCCTTTAGCTGCAATAGAAAAATAACAGAGGCTTTAAAAACCAAGAAAACTGCTACATGTTAAAAAATGATGATTACACATCAGTTTTATACAGTTAGATAATGTTTTTGATCAACCAGTTCTTTTGAAATCCATCATGTTTCTGTGGCATGTTCATGATCCGTAAGCATAAATAAAACCTTTTCTTTTATTTTAGTTTTATTATTCCCAGGAGCACTGATAGCAGCTAAACCAGAGTTTTAGTCATGTCAGTATGCGTTCTTTTCTGATGAAATGTTCTCCTAACTGAATCTGATGGAAGTTTTTGTTGTTAATCTTAACATCGCTCATGCATAGTTGAGAACACGATGGGTTGGTTTGGGCTTCTCATCTCATGTACCACTGCTTCATGTTTCCATTTATAATGATGTGTGGTTTTTCGGCTAATTCAATCTTGGTCTCTGTTTGCTCTCTGTTTTTGCAAGAAAGATGCAACAGAAGATGGCCCTCATGGTATAGCCACATAGGGAGAACTGGAAAAACATCTGGACCTAGACAGTCATATGGACAACTTGAAGATGACTTGACCAAACAGTCCAGTCGAGATTTCAGATGTGTCTCGAGCCCAGAGCCCAATAGTGATAAGTAATGGTCAGAAGTGGCTAATTTCATACATCATATGTTGAGCAAAGGTATCTCCAATGACTGAAGATGCACAGGGCATTTAAGTTGTCTTGTATTTAGATCTTGATTTCTGAATCCTATGGCGAGAATATGAGCTCATAGCCTTGACAAGAAAAATCGTTCACACAAATCTCTATAATAGTTACCTGAACTTTCAAATAGAAATGGTCATCACTTGCAGCTGGATGGAAATCTGGGGTTCTGAACTCTCTTAAAGAATCAGGCTTGAGAACGGAAGCTAGAAGTGTAATGTGGCCCTCCTTGGTGAACTTAACAGCATTACCGGAGATATTTAGGATAGTTTGCATTAGCCTCTTTTCGTCGCCAATAGCACATAATGGTAAATCTGGCGCTAACATAACCGACATAGACAGCCTCTTGATAGCTGCAATTGGTCTGATGAAACCCATCACCTGTAACACCAACGAAAATTTTCAGGCAAGTGAACTATGCATATAGACTTTATTTATAGAAAAGCAGAGGATAATATTGCGACCTCTTTGAAAACAGCATGAAGATTGAATGCTCTGATCTCCAATTCAAGGCTGCGATCCTCAAGTTTGGAAAGATCCAACACATCATTGATAAGTGTTGCTAGAAGATTGCTGCTTTTCAATACTGTTTCTACCATTAAACGCTGCTCAGGGGTGAGTTCAGTTTCCAAGAGCAAGGATGAAAGAGCTATGATTGCATTCATTGGTGTTCGCATTTCATGATTCATAACAGCTAGGAAATCATTCCGAGCACGGATGGCCATTTCAGCCTCTCGTCGAGCTAAATCCAGAGCAACATTTTGCTCCATTAGTAAATCACGTGCACACATGGACTCTTCAAGAATAGCTGCATGAGAGAGTGCAACTGCTACCTGAAAAAAAAATAGGGAAAAAAATCTGCTTCAATATCATTTCATGATAATGTATTCATGTTAGACCACATCTATATCTTGGTATCTTTTGGTTTCAAGGAAACATAGATTTTTTAGAATGATCATCTGATGTTATTTGCAGAAGCCCTTGAACAATTCACAGTTGTGAATAAATAAAACATTTCCCAGTTGAAGAGTCTATATCGGTCGAAACATCACATGCATATGCATTTGCCAACACCTTAAACACCATTCACCCCTACAAATATCTATATTACAAATAACCAAGGGGGGAAAAGCGGCATTGTGTTCGAGAAAAAAGAGGCGGGATTTACCTGATCGGCGACGACCTCAACAAGCTCCAACTCATGCACATGCCAGTTCCTTGCACTATCAGATGGAAGCATCAGAACCATAATAGCATAGCTTTTTGCTGAAAGCTCTGGCCAGTCATTTATTTGGAAGTTTGAAAGATTCAGAAGAGGTACTCGCACTGCAGCCACTTCTGGTGGGACATATCGTCCTGCAAGAGGTCGGATCCGTGCCAAAGGAGACGTGTGCGGTATTATAATAGCTCGATTGCTACTGAAAACCTGGTTGATAACAGGAAGATTAATTGATATAGATGACCCAACAGTGATTTGGTGGCGCAGAGTATGCGAAAGCTGGAGACTTGAACCACTCCTTGACGGCATCCACAGGGCACACTCTTCCAGACCCAAGGTCCTTCCTAGCTCAACAATAGTGGTCTTCAAAATCGTATGTCTGTCGAGCGTGCTTCTGATTTCATGAGTTAGCATCCTAACATGCCTCCCGGTCTCTTCCTGCGTCCTTATCAAGCCCATCTCCCAATCAAGCTCCTCGGCCTTATTCTTCAGGAACAGCTCCCTCGTTTTGACACTCAGCAGGTCAGGGATGATGTGCACAAGCATCAAAGCCGTCGCGCAGGAAACGACGGCCGTCGAAACCTTGGCGACCGTCATGACCATGGCCACGGTCTTTGTGTGTGTGGTGAAAGTCCACAGGTTTATGAGGTGGGTGGCTCCACAGAGGACTATGAAGGCACCAAACTGGATGAGAACCCATCTGTACGGGAAGAAGGACGACTTCTTCACGAAGTAGATGAGCTCCAACGGGATGGAGAAGTAGGCGAGCGCTATGAAGAAGTCGGAGATGTACTGGTACTTGATGAGCAGCTCGTCAGTCGGCCACAGCGGCTCGATGCAGTCGCATCGTTCCATCGCCGAGGCTTCAGCACCGCATCAGTTGTCACAACATTCCCTGCGGAAGAGCAAATGCAGACATTAGTCGCCATGCTCAACCCACTCATACACATTGGTGGAACTCCAACGACACTACAACAGGTTCATATATCACTTTAAAGTAACAGGAATTATGTAGTAATAACATAAATAATAAAAATAGTACTGGAAGTTGGTGAACACAACACATATAGCATAGGAGTAGAGCGCTCAGACACACAACAAGAGGCAATCACCCATCTGCAAGTGGTTCTTAGCTCACGATCACGCTTGCCTTCCACTGGCATCTCTGAATTTCGGAGCAAGATTTTCTGAATTTCAGCACTCGCGTCACATTTGAGCAGCCGCATGTCACTTCGAGCCACTTCCCCTTTCCCCACAGACCATCAACACGCAGCACGGCACTATCGACTACCCGCCGGAAGCCGGCAAGCGATCGGAGCCAAGAAGGCTCGGCGACGGCGACATGGGACGCCTCCTCGCGCGCCTGCCCCAAAAATCAACCCCTGCACCTCTTGACCACGGCAAGCCCCCGCGAGTCGGCCAAAGAAAAGAAAACCCAGATCTGCCCGGCTTGGCGGAGCGGGGAGGAGAGCAGGGGCGGGCGGGTACCTCGGTCGGCGGCGGCTCGACGCCGGGAGCTGCCGGATGGTTGGTCGCGGGCTTGCGGCGAAGGCAGGCGAGGCAGGGCGAGGAGGAAGCGGCGCTGAAAAGGGAAGGGAGGAAGGAAGGGAGGGAGCCAGATGCGCGGACAGACGGACGGCAGTGAAGTCTAAGACGGACGGCACCACCCACCCCACGGACTGGCATCAGGTGACATGCGCTACGGTGACATGCACGGTGACATGCGGTTCAAATTCAAATTTAAATATTACGAAAAAATCTGAAAAAAATCATGCATGTTCACAGCACATACTAAGGTAACTCCTAAAAATTTCAGATCAAAATTCGAAACATACATCGAGAAAAAAAAAGAGAAATCTGTCATGAATAGTTTCCTCTAGACTATTCACATCTGAGTTTCTCTTTTTTATTTCTCGATGTATGTTTCGAATTTTGATCTGAAATTTTTAGGGGTTATCTTAATATGTGCTGTGAACATGCATGATTTTTTTTAGATTTTTTTGCAATGTTTAAATTTGAATTTGGGCCGCATGTCACCGTGCATGTCACCGTAGCGCATGTCACCTGATCCCAGTCCCCACCCCACACGGGGGGCAAAGCAGAGCAGCAAAAAAGAAAGGAAATGCGGAGCCCAACCGCGGCCGTTGCACGCGCCCGTGCCCGTGTCGTGGTCGTTCTTTTCGCTCCCGCTTTTGTCCCCACGCCGTCGCCGCCACGGCCGAGCTGCCAGGCGTCGGCGGCCGCGGGACGCAGCAGGTCGGCAGCGAGCGAGATGGCTGGCTGGCTGGCTGGCGCGGGTGTTCACGCGGGACGGGATGACAGGTTGACAGCGGTCAGCGGCGGTGGTGTTGCCGTGTTGGGACTGTCACTATCGTGCGCCCGCGGGTGAGGGTGTAGTACGGTGTGCTACGGGCGCGGTCGCCGTTGCCATTGCCGTTGCTGCCGGCGGCGGGGGCTGGCCGGATCGGATACGAGGATATTTCCAAGGTGGATCATGTAAGTGCATGTTTGGTGGCCCGCATTACCTTCAACCAGGTCGAGTTAGGCCAAGAAAAACGCGTTTGGTTGTAAATGGGGTGGCCTAACTCGCATCGCATGAATCTTAAAGCAGCCCAGAGCCTGGCTCGCTGAAAACCCTCAAATCAGCAGTTTCCAGCGAGCCAGGCTGAGGGCGCGCAAAAGGGATGCAGCTCGCACGCAAGGGAGCAACACAAAACCGGGCGAAGATGCACTTACTCGGTCACCACTAGCTCTAGGAAAAGCTCCTTCCCTGTTCTTAGCACCGACGATGACGATGACTCAAATCTGCATAGGCGACGACGACCGCGGGCGCTGCAGCAACACTCTCCGGCAGCATGAGCTGCTTCTCCCCTTCCCCGTGGCCACCGTCTGGTCGTCCTCGACTCAACCATGGCCCCCCTTCTTCTTCGGCGTCTCCAAAATCGGTAAATGTTAGATCGGTTGTTAGGCCGTTAGGCAAGGTGTAGGATCAATTTCCCCATTGCTCAAATGCACCCTCAATGTCGACTAGGTTATGGATGCTAGGATTAGGCGGTAGTTCAGGTTGCAACACTCATAGCTATGCTTCATGCATGGCTCATGTTGACCCACAAGAGAGTTGTTCGTCGAGGTGATAAGCCTGTCATCCGTTATGGTCCAATGTTAATCTGGGATCATGAGAGGATGGCGAATCTGAATTACATCTACAACTACAATGACAAAGGCTCCGTGGATGCTTCGAATGAAGAGAGCATCTTTTGCCAAGCTTGTACAGCCCCTCAGGAGCAGAGGGCTGGTATAAGATAACATCCACACAAAGTGGAAGATCAAGTAGCATGTTCCTCCATGTTGTTGGTTCTAGCCAGAGGTTCGTGGTTATGTACAAAACCTTTAGGAGATCAATGGAGATCATCTCCAGGTGCTTCAGGCAAGTGATGTATGTTGTTGGGGAACTCGGAGCAGAGATGATCAGGTCACCAACCGGCTGGACTCCTAGCAAGATTCACACTAGCCTAAGATGGTATCCATACTTCAAAGTGAGCATTGACAATATGTAGTTCATGCCTTGATATGCTTGTATTGTTTGGGTATAGCCATAACACAATCTTGTAATGCCACTTCAGGATTGCATTGGGACAATAGATGGTACTCATGTCACTGCCAGAGTGTCGATGTCACAAATCTGCAGCATACATGGGTAGAAAGCACTAGACAAGCCAGAATGTGCTTGTTGCTGTTGAGTTTGATCTGAAGTTCACATATGCGTTGGCTGGCTGCGAAGGATCAACACATGATGATAACATTCTTAATAACGACATGATTCATCCTGATGGCATCAACATCCCCGATGGCAAGTTCTACCTAGGAGTGCTGGCTATGCCTGTCGCACAGGTGTTCTTCCACCCTTCAGGTACCATTTGAGCGAGTTCGCTGGTAGGAACTATCCTAGGACTCCACTGGAACTTTTTAATCTCAGACATTCCAGCCTTCGAGTTACTGTTAAGAGGGCATTTAAAGCTCTGAAAAACAGGTTTAAGATCCTGGGATAACAGAGTTTAGACGAGGATCTGAGAGCATCTAAGAAGAAGATGAAGAAACAACATCGGCAGAAGAAGAAGAGGAGGAAGAGGATGGACATCCACCTAGTTCCTATGTTCAGCTATATGGCTCTTAATAATTTGTACTGTCATTTGATAGTAGTTAGGATGCGCTACGATTTGTTTCCTATCTAGGACTAAAACTATGTCCAGATCGTGTGTGGTAAGGTCACCAGTAGTGAGAAGTGATGACAATACCTTATGCAGTTTGCAACCAAACTGTTGGAAATGTGCCCTAGAGGCAATAATAAAGTGGTTATTATTATATTTCCTTAATCATGATAAAGGTTTATTATTCATGTTATAATTGTATTGATTGGAAACTTAAATACATGTGTGAATACATAAGCAAATACCAAATCCCTAATAAGCCTGTACTAGACTAGCTTGTTGATCAAAAGATGGTTAAGGTTTCCTGACCATAGACATGAGTTATCATTTGATATGGGGATCACATCATTAGGAAAATGATGTGATGGACAAGACCCATCCGTTAGCTTAGCATATGACCATTCAGTTTATTGCTACTGCTTTCTTAATGTCAAATACATACTCCTTTGACCATGAGATCACGCAACTCCCGAACTCTAGAGGAATACCTTGTGTGCTACCAAACGTCACTTCATAACTAGGTGATCATAAAGGTTCTCTATAGGTATCTCCGAAGGTATCTGTTGAGTTGGCGTGAATCAAGATTGTGATTTGTCACTCCGTATGACGTAGAGGTATCTCTGGGCCCTCTCAGTAATATAGCATCACAATAATCTTGCAAGCAAAGTGACTAAGGAGTTAGTTACAAGATGATGTATGATGTCTACTACGCAACTTTATCCTAGTAGATGTTGTTGGGACTCCAAGTGCAGTGTTCTGTAGGACAATAGCAAATTTCCCTCAAGTGGATGACCCAAGGTTTTATCAATCCGTGGGAGGCGTAGGATGAAGATGGTATCTCTCAAACAACCCTGCAACCAAATAACAAAAAGTCTCTTGTGTCCCCAACACACCCAATACAATGGTAAATTATATAGGTGCACTAGTTCGGCGAAGAGATGGTGATACAAGTGCAATATGGATGATAGATATAAGCTTTTGTAATCTGAAAATATAAAAACAGCAAGGTAGCAAGTAACAAAAGTGAGCGAAAACGGTATTGCAATGCTTAGAAACAAGGCCTAGGGTTCATACTTTCACTAGTGCAAGTTCTCCCAACAATGATAACATAATTGGATCATATAACCATCCCTCAACATGCAACAAAGAGTCACTTCAAAGTCACTAATAGCGGAGAACAAACCAAGAGATTATTGTAGGGTACGAAAACACCTCAAAGTTATTCTTTCTGATCAATCCATGGGGCTATTCCTATAAGTGTCACAAAGAGCCCTAGAGTTCGTAGTAAAATACCACCTTAAGACACACATCAACCAAAACCCTAATGTCACCTAGATACTCCAATGTCACCTCAAGTATCCGCGGGTTTGATTATACGATATGCATCACACAATCTCATATTCATCTATTCAAACCAACATAAAGAACTTCAAAGAGTGTCCTAAAGTTTCTACCGGAGAGTCAAGACGAAAACGTGTGCCAACCCCTATGCATAAGTTCACAAGGTCACAAAACCCGCAAGTTGATCACCAAAACATACATCAAGTGAATCACATGAATATCCCACTATCACCACAGATAAGCACATGTAAGACATACATCAAGTGTTCTCAAATCCTTAAAGACTCAATCCGATAAGATAACTTCAAAGGGACAACTCAATCCATTACAAGAAGGTAGAGGGGGAGAAACGTCATAAGATCTAACTATAGTAGCAAAGCTCGCGGTACATCAAGATCGTGCCAAATCAAGAACACGAGACAGAGAGAGAGAGAGAGAGATCAAACACATAGCTACTGGTACATACCCTCAGCCCCGAGGGTGAACTACTCCCTCTTCGTCATGGAGAGCGCCGGGATGATGAAGATGGCCACCGGTGATGATTTCCTCCTCTGGCAGGGTGCCGGAATAGGGCCCCGATTGGTTTTTGGTGGCTATAGAGACTTGCGGCGGCGGAACTCCCGATTTAGGTTTTTTTCTAGAAGTTTGGGGATATATAAGAGGTTTTGGCGTTGGGGACAAGTCAGGGGGGCCACGAGGCAGCCACGAGGTAGGGGGCACGCCCTCCACCCTCGTGGTGGCCTCGAGACTCTTCTGGTCCATCTCCGATGCTCCGCGAGCTTCTTCTGGTCCAAAAATAATCTCCATAAATTTTCAGGTTAATTAGACTCCGTTTGGTATTCCTTTTCTATAAACTCAAAAAACAAGGAAAAAACAAAAACTGTCACTGGGCTCTAGGTTAATAGGTTACTCCCAAAAGTTATATGAAATAGCATATAAATGCATATAAAACATCCAAGATGAATAATATAATAGCATGGAACAATAAAATATTATAGATACATTGGAGACATATCAAGCATCCCCAAGCTTAATTCCAGCGTATCCTCGAGTAGGTAAATGATAAAAATAGAATTTTTTTATGTGGAATGCTACCTAACATATTTATCAATGTAATGTTCTCTACTATGGCAAGAATATTCAGATCCATAAGATTCAAAACAAAAGTTTAGTATTGACATAAAAACGATAATACTTCAAGCATACTAATAAGGCAATTATGTCTTCTCAAAATAACATAGCCAAAGAATGCTTATCCCTACAAAATCATATAGTCTGGCTATGCTCCATCTTCATCACACAAAATACTCAAATCGTGCATAACCCCGATGATAAGCCAAGCAATTGTTTCATACTTTTGATGTTCTCAAACCTTCTCAACTTTCACGCAATACATGAGCGTGAGCCATGGATATAGCACTATGGTGGAAGAGAATATGGTGGTTGTGGAGAAGACAAAAAAGAGGGAGATAGTCTCACATTAACTAGGTATATCAATGGGCTATGTAGATGTCCATCAATAGATATCAATATGAGTGAGTAGGGATTGTCACGCAACGGATGCACTAGAGCTATAAGTTTATGAAGGCTCAAAGGGAAAAACTAAGTGGGTGTGCATCCAACTTGCTTGCTCATGAAGACCTAGGGCATTTGAGGAAACCCATCATTGGAATATACAAGCCAAGTTCTATAATGAAAATTTCCCACTAGTATATGAAAGTGACAAAATAGAAGACTCTCTATCATGAAGATCGTGGTGCTACTTTGAAGCACAAGTGTGGAAAAAAGATAATAACATTGCCCCTTCTCTTTTTTTCTCTCATTTTTTTTGTTTGGCTTCTTTTTTTGGCCTATTTTTTATTTGGCTTCTTTGGCCTCTTTTTTTTATTTCCTCACATGGGACAATGCTATAATAATGATGATCATCACACTTCTATTTACTTACAACTCAAAAATTACAACTCGATACTTAGAACAAAAATATGACTCTATGTGAATGCCTGTACCGGGATGTGCAATGAATCAAGAGTGATATGCATGAAAGAATTATGAACGGTGGTTTGGCCACAAATATGATGTCAACTACATGATCATGCAAAGCAATATGATGAAGCGTGTCATAATAAACGGAACGGCGGAAAGTTGCATAGCAATATATCTCGGAATGGCTATGGAAATATCATAATAGGAAGGTATGGTGGCTGTTTAGAGGAAGGAATATGGTGGGTGTAAGGTACCGGCGAAAGTTGCGCGATACTAGAGAGGCTAGCAATGGTAGAAGGGTGAGAGTGCGTATAATCCATGGACTCAAGATTAGTCATAAAGAACTCACATACTTATTGCAAAAATATATTAGTCATCGAAATAAAGTACTACGCGAATGCTCCTAGGGGGATAGACGGCACCACCCCCACCCCACCACACACGGGTGCAAAGCAGAGCAACAGAAAAAGAAAGAAAATGTGGAGTCCAACCACGGCCGTTGCACGCGCCCGTGCCGTGGTCTTTCTTTTCGCTCCCGCTTTTGTCCCCACGCCGCCGAAGCTGCCAGGCGTCGGCGGCCACGGGATGCAGCAGGTCGGCAGCGAGCGAGACGGCTGGCTAGCACGGGTGCTCACGCGGGGCGGGATGACACGCTGACAGCGGTCACGGGTGAGGGCGTACGGTGCACTACAGGCGCGGCGGTGCCGTTATCGTTGCTGCCGGCGGGGAATGGCCGGATCAGAGAGAGCATGGAAGAAACAATGCCTTTTAAACGGATTTCGGATACAATGATATTTCCAACGTGGATCATCTAAGTGCGAGAAAAACGAGTTTGGTTGCAAATGGTGTGCGCATGGCTTCAGGAATTTGCAACCGGGTATCCATGTGTATTCATTTTGTCAAAATCATTGTTGTTTTTTAAAAATTGTCACTGTTATGCCAAAATCTACACCGTTTTATAAAAAGTCATGGGTATTTACATGAAGACTTAAGAATACCCCTTGCACCGCCCTGGGTGCGCTGGCTCGCATCACCACGAATCTTTAAGCAGCCAGGCTGGATGCGGTGCAAAAGGGATGCGGCACGCACGCGAGGGAGCAACCTGAAATCGAGTGAAGATGGCAGGAGATGGAAATCTCGCACTCGCTCGTGTGAGCGCTCTGCACTTGACACATAGACCGTTCAGTTCTCATTGACGACTTCTAGGTTCGGAAGGGCACCGCCACGGCTGCGACATCTATGCGCCCCGCCGCTAGTTGCGTCCCTGTCGCGCGCTGCTTCTACAGTACTGCGAGGCAGAACTGCTTCGACATGGAGAAGAGGTTGTCTGCCTCATCGACTACGGCGTCAACGACCATCGCCTCCTCCTCCTCCTCGGGCTGCACATCCTCCGCAGGTTGCTCCTCCTCCTAGACCTTCGCTAGCGCAATGGGTTGACGTCCTCCTCCACCTTCGCCTCCTCCTGCGTGCTTGGCTCCAAAGAGAACGGAAGTTGGCCGGCCATAATGCGGGTCAGCTGGCACCGATCGTCCAAACCTCTGCCCTTTTGGAAGTCTAAAAATGTCCTGATCATTTGGTCTGCGGACTAGTCCGGACCCGTCAGTGGACACGGATACGGGAGCTGACCATCCAACTCTGTCCCCTAAATGTCCGTCCTTATTTCTTTTTAAGTCCGCAACACTCAGAATAATTATAAAGAACAGAACAATTCAATCATAAATAACATGCAAATATTCCTAGTACAACAATAGTTCAAATGCAAATATTATATCCCAAATAACTGGATGAGTTTTCCGAAATTATCGATTCCAAGTTCAACTATACCCAAGACAGAATTGTCATATGTCGTCCCATGAACTATGCCCCTTGAGCTTCATCAAACATGGCCTACCTCGGTCTTGTGGTACAGCATGGCAGCCCGTTCAAGCTATAGGCGTGATGATTATCAAGTTAAAACATTGAGTAAATCAATGAATTGACCAACATGTAAAGCAACAAAAAAACTTACGATCTCCATGGTTGACGAGCCCGATGGCCACATTGTCTCCACTCGTGCAGTCAAACTGCACTTCATGAGGGTGCTGGAGATGATGTACCACCTATGCGCTAGCAACTTCGCGTTGTAGTTATGGATCACGTGCAAGTCATACGTAGGACACAAAGTTCTTCACTCATGAAAGGAAGCATGCATGCTTTGCCAAATGATCAAGCCCCCTTGCCTCATTCCTACAAAGTAGATACGACCTTCCATACATCGCATGACAACTCATCCTCCATCACCGAGTCCCCCACCACCGTTTTACTCTAGAAAACAACAAGAAGGTCAAAAAAAATCTCAATGGCATTTGAGCAAACACCTGCCAGCGCGTGGTGACCGCCATGAACGGCAGTGGCAGGCAGCGGAGGGTAACTAGCTGCAGCCAGATCCTGGGTGGACGGCGGCGCCCAAGATGAGCAGAAGCGTGTGTGGGGTTGCGGACGTCCGAGGATGCCTGAGCGACAACCGGAGAGGTACATCGGCGGCGGGCGGGCGGGAAGGGTGCAGACGCAAATTAAGGAGGGAGCAGAGGCGGAGTGGAAGAAGAATTGGATCCAGAGGATGATTTGGGCAGCCCAGGGGACGGCGGACCTACGTGATGGTGATTCAGACTCCCGCAAAGCCTCCTCCCCAGTTTGCTTCTGATTTGTGAGAATTCGGATAGCCGGACGCGCCTGCGAACCGGCAAGATGACCTTGTTGAATGATGTCCGGACGATTACGTATGTTTTAAGGGTCCGCGGAGATACCATGACACATACTATAGAAAAGGTTTGGGCGTCCGCTCGCCTGACACATACTCCCTCTGTCCCAAAATATAAAAACGTTTTTGACATTAGCATAATGTCAAAAATATTATTATATTTTGGGACAGAGGGAGTACTATTTCTTGTTTTTAGCTCATGTCACGGGAGTGAGGGGGACAGGAGGGTTTGCACATGCAACGCGGCAGATAGCTCCGGCAGAGCAGGTGATTAGCGTTCACTTTTCAGGGCGGTAGACTAGCACATCAACTTTGACCTGGAAAGTTAGGGCCTTGACGCGTAATCACTACGGCAGTGCTAATAGTAGCGATCACTAGCCAAGCTAACGCAGGCAGACACATGACACTGATGACAGCTACCGGCTACTGTTATCTTTGTCTCCTTTCACCCCCGTGATAATCATGGTGTTTTCTCTGTTCCAAGGCACGCGAGCGCGACAGCCGGCCACCCCAGACGCCCAAATCCTTTTTGTAATGGCAAGCGCTCCACTTGTTTTTATTTTACTTATTTTTTTACGTCGGCGTCAAGGGCTTAACTGATGCGAAGGTGGTAGAAGCCACTTGGAAGTAAATTTTTCTTTTGCGGGAACAGGCCACTTGTAAGTTAGGAGTAGTTGATTTTGAGTCCGCTAAAAGGGTTACCTAATCATGATAACTTTAGTACTAATGGCTGATGACAATGGTTATTTTCTACTCAACCTTGTAACACCAAGCACTTCGCATGTACCCACACAATAGTTGCTATCCCCCACTCAGCCGGTAAAACACGGGGAAATTTGGTCCATGTTGGTGGTGAACTCGGATATTCGATGGCTGCCAATAAAGCTTCACGAATTCGGTCTGTGCCACTGCTGCTTGCGAAATTATTAGCTACATCCCCCCGTGCGTCGTCTCTGTTAGGTCATGACTCGTTTTCGTTTGCTTTGACTCATTTTCCTCTCTACGGAGTCCACCACTTGTCATGACGACCGCAACGAGCGGGGGACTCGTTTGACAGTAGCTTTCCACTGTGGGGCCCACCAACGACATGACATGACGAACAACCATAAATTTCACTTCCCTTGTTCGCCCGCCACGCTGGGGCATGCAGGCTCGCGCATTGAATTCCAGTGACCGTCGCATCCCCCACGACGCATCACTGGACAAACCACCTGCCTATAACTATTGCATCCACCCTTGCATTAGCCACAACACTCACCTTCAGCGCGTTCTCTCCTCACGCGCCCTCAAAGCTCGTTCACCGCTTGCTCTAGCCCTCACAACAACCGTCCTGGCGCTGCCCGTCCCTGCCCCTCGCATCCGCGCGGTTGTGATCTTCCACCTCACCTATGAGGATGTTGGAAATATGCCCTAGAGGCAATAATAAATTGGTTATTATTATATTTCTTTGTTCATGATAATAGTCTTTTATTCATGCTATAACTGTATTATCCGGAAATCGTAATACACGTGTGAATACATAGACCACAATATGTCCCTAGTAAGCCTCTAGTTGACTAGCTCGTTGATCAATAGATGGTTACGGTTTCCTGACCATGGACATTGGATGTCATTGATAACGGGATCACATCATTAGGAGAATGATGTGATGGACAAGACCCAATCCTAAGCCTAGCACAAGATCATGTAGTTCGTATGCTAAAGCTTTTATAATGTCAAGTATCTTTTCCTTAGACCATGAGATTGTGCAACTCCCGGATACCGTAGGAATGCTTTGGGTGTACCAAACGTCACAACGTAACTGGGTGGCTATAAAGGTGCATTACAGGTATCTCCGAAAGTGTCTGTTGGGTTGGCACGAATCGAGACTGGGATTTGTCACTCCGTGTAAACGGAGAGGTATCTCTGGGCCCACTCGGTAGGACATCATCATAATGTGCACAATGTGATCAAGGAGTTGATCACGGGATGATGTGTTACGGAACGAGTAAAGAGACTTGCCGGTAACGAGATTGAACAAGGTATCAGGATACCGACGATCGAATCTCGGGCAAGTATCGTACCGATAGACAAAGGGAATTGTATACGGGATTGATTAAGTCCTTGACATCGTGGTTCATCCGATGAGATCATCGTGGAACATGTGGGAGCCAACATGGGTATCCAGATCCCGCTGTTGGTTATTGGCCGGAGAGTCATCTCGGTCATGTCTGCATGTCTCCCGAACCCGTAGGGTCTACACACTTAAGGTTCGGTGACGCTAGGGTTATAGAGATATTAGTATGCGGTAACCCGAAAGTTGTTCGGAGTCCCGGATGAGATCCCGGACGTCACGAGGAGTTCCGGAATGGTCCGGAGGTAAAGAATTATATATAGGAAGTGCCATTTCGGCCATCGGGACAAGTTTCGGGGTCATCGGTATTGTACCGGGACCATCGGAAGGGTCCCGGGGGTCCACCGGGTGGGGCCACCTGCCCCGGGGGGCCACATGGGCTGTAGGGGGTGCGCCTTGGCCTACATGGGCCAAGGGCACCAGCCCCAAGAGGCCCATGCGCCAAGAGAAGAGAAAAAGGGGAGAGTCCTAACGGGGGAAGGCACCTCCGAGGTGCCTTGGGGAGGATGGAATCCTCCCCCCCTTGGCCGCACCCTTTCCTTGGAGGAAGGGGCAAGGGCTGCGCCTCCCCCCTCTCCCTTGGCCCTATATATAGTGGGGAAAAGGAGGAGCAACCATACCTAAGGCCTGACGCCTCCCTCTCCCTCTCGTGACACATCTCCCTCCTCCCGCAGCGCTTAGCGAAGCCCTGTTGGAATCCCGCTACTTCCACCACGCCGTCGTGCTGCTGGATCTCCATCAACCTCTCCCTCCTCCTTGCTGGATCAAGGCATGGGAGACGTCTCTGTTCCGTACGTGTGTTGAACGCGGAGGTGCCGTCCGTTCGGCGCTAGGATCATCGGTGATTTGAATCACGACGAGTACGACACCTTCAACCCCGTTCTCTTGAACGCTTCCGCTTAGCGATCTACAAGGGTATGTAGATGCACTCTCCTTCCCCTCGTTGCTGGTCTCTCCATAGATAGATCTTGGTGATACGTAGGAAAATTTTTGAATTTCTGCTACGTTACCCAACAGTGGCATCATGAGCTAGGTCTATTGCGTAGATTCTATGCACGAGTAGAACACAAAGTAGTTGTGGGCGTTGATTTTTTTCAATATGCTTGCCGTTACTAGTCTTATCTTGATTCGGCGGCATCGTGGGATGAAGCGGCCCGGACCAACCTTACACGTACGCTTACGTGAGACCGGTTCCACCGACAAACATGCACTAGTTGCATAAGGTGGCTGGCGGGTGTCTGTCTCTCCCACTTTAGTCGAATCGGATTCGATGAAAAGGGTCCTTATGAAGGGTAAATAGCAATTGGCATATCACGTTGTGGTTTTGCGTAGGTAAGAAACGTTCTTGCTAGAAACCCTTAGCAGCCACGTAAAACATGCAAACAACAATTAGAGGACGTCTAACTTATTTTTGCAGGGTATGCTTTGTGATGTGATATGGCCAAGAAGAATGTGATGAATGATATGTGATGTATGAGATTGATCATGTTCTTGTAATAGGATTCACGACTTGCATGTCGATGAGTATGACAACCGGCAGGAGCCATAGGAGTTGTCTTTATTTATTTATGACCTGCGTGTCAACATAAACGTCATGTAATTACTTTACTTTATTGCTAACCGTTAGCTGTAGTAGTAGAAGTAATAGATGACGTGACAACTTCATGGAGACACGATGATGGAGATCATGGTGTCATGCTGGTGACGATGATGATCATGGAGCCCCGAAGATGGAGATCAAAAGGAGCAAAATGATATTGGCTATATCATGTCACTATTTGATTGCATGTGATGTTTATCATGTTTATGCATCTTATTTGCTTAGAACGACGGTAGTAAAACAAGATGATCCCTCATTAAAATTTCAAGAAGTGTTCTCCCCTAACTGTGCACCGTTGCTACAGTTCGTCGCTTCTAAGCACCACGTGATGATCGGGTGTGATGGATTCTTACGTTCACATACAACGGGTGTTGACGAGCCTAGCATGTACAGACATGGCCTCGGAACACATGCAATACACTTAGGGTTAACTTGACGAGCCTAGCATGTACAGACATGGCCTCGAAACACGGAGACCGAAAGGTCGAGCATGAGTCGTATAGAAGATACGATCAACATGAAGATGTTCATCGACGTTGGCTAGTCCGTCTCACGTGATGATCGGACACGGCCTAGTTAACTTGGATCATGTAATCACTTAGATGACTAGAGGGATGTCTATCTGAGTGGGAGTTCATAATATGAACTTAATTATCCTGAACATAGTCAAAAGGTCTTTGCAAATTATGTCGTAGCTCGCGCTTTAGTTCTACTATTTAGATATGTTCCTAGAGAAAATTTAGTTGAAAGTTGATAGTAGTAATTATGCGGACTAGGTCCGTAAACTGAGGATTGTCATCATTGCTTCATAGAAGGCTTATGTCCTTAATGCACCGCTCAGTGTGCTGAACCTCGAATGTTGTCTGTGGTTGTTGCGAACATCTGACATACACGTTTTGATAACTACGTGATAGTTCAGTTAACCGGTTTAGAGTTGAGGCACCGAAGACGTTTTGAAACGTCGCGAAACATATGAGATGTTTTGAGGGCTGAAATTGGGATTTCAGGCTCGTGCCCACGTCAAGAGGTATAAGACCTCCGACGATTTTCTTAACCTACAAACTAAGGGAGAAAAGCTCAATTGTTGAGCCTGTGCTCAGATTGTCTGAGTACAACAATCATTTGAATCGAGTGGGAGTTGATCTTCCAGATGAGATAGTGATGTTTCTCCGAAAGTCATTGCCACCAAGCTGCTAGAGCTTCGTGATGAACTATAATATATATATGATGATCCTTGAGATATTCGCGATGTTTGACACCACAAAAGTAGAAATCAAGAAGGAGCATCAATTGTTGATGGTTGGTGAAACCACTAGTTTCAAGAAGGGCAAGGGCAAGAAGGGATACTTCATGAAACGGCAAATCAGCTGCTGCTCTAGTGAAGAAACCCAAGGTTAAACCCAAACCCGAGACTAAGTGCTTCTGTAATAAGGGCAACAACCACTGGAGCAAAATTACCCTAGATACTTGGTAGATGAGAAGGCTGGCAAGGTCGATAGAAGTATATTGGATATACATTGTGTTAATGTGTACTTTACTAGTACTCCTAGTAGCACCAGGGTATTAGATACCGGTTCGGTTGCTAAGTGTTAGTAACTCGAAATAAAAGCTACGAAATAAACGGAGACTAGCTAAAGGTGAGCTGACGATATGATGTTGGAAGTGTTTCCAATGTTGATATGATCAAGCATCGCACGCTCCCTCTACCAAAGAGATTGGTGTTAAACCTAAATAATTGTTATTTGGTGTTTGCGTTGAACATAGACATGATTGGATTATGTATATCGCAATACGGTTATTCATTTAAGGAGAATAACGGTTACTCTGTTTATTTGAATAATACCTTCAATGGTCTTGCACCTAAATTGAATGGTTTATTGAATCTCGATCGTAGTGATACACATGTTCATGCCAAAAGATAGTAATGATAGTACCACCTACTTGTGGCACTGCCACGTAAGTCATATTGGTATAAAACGCATGAAGAAGCTCCATGTTGATGGATCTTTGGGCTCACTCGTTTTTGAAAGGTTTGAGACATGCAAACCATGTCTATTGGTGTTTATGCATGAAGAAACTCCATGCAGATGGACCATTTGAACTCACTTGGTTTGAATCACTTGAGACATGCAAATCATACCATATGGGCAAGATGACTGAAAGCCTCAGTTTCAGTAAAATGGAATCAGAAAGCAACTTGTTGGAAGTAATACATTTTGATGTGTGCAGTCCAATGAGTGCTGAGGCATGTAGTGGATATCGTTATGTTCTTACTTCACAGATGATTTGAGTAGATGTTGAGTACATTTACTTGATAAATCACGAGTCTGAATTATTGAAAGGTTCAAGTAATTTCAGGGTGAAGTTGAAAGATCGTCGTGACAAGAGGATAAAGGATCTATGATATGATCATAGAGATGAATATCTGAATTACGAGTTTGGCACAGAATTAAGACATTGTGGAAATTGTTTCACAACTAATACAGCCTGGAACACCATAGTGGGATGGTGTGTCCGAACATCATAGTTGCACCCTATTGGATATGGTGCGTACCTTGATGTCTCTTATCAAATTACCACTATCGTTCATGGGTTAGGCATTAGAGACAACCGCACTCACTTTAATAGGGCACCACGAAACTCCGTTGAGACGACACCGTATGAACTATGGTTTGGAGAAACCTAAGCTGTCGTTCCTTAAAAGTTTGGGACTGCGACGCTTATGTGAAAAAGTTTCAGGCTAATAAGCTCAAACCCAAAGCGGATAAATGCATCTTCATAGGACACCCAAAACAGTTGGGTATACCTCCTGTCTCAGATCCGAAAGCAATAAGGGATTGTTTCTAGAATCGGGTCCTTTCTCGAGGAAAAGTTTCTCTCGAAAGAATTGAGTGGGAGGATGGTGGAGGCTTGATTGTTGGGGAACGTAGCAGAAATTCAAAATTTTCCTACGAGTCACCAAGATCTATCCATGGAGAGACTAGCAACGAGGGGAAGGAGAGTGCATCTACATACCCTTATAGATCGCTAAGCGGAAGCGTTCAAGAGAACGGGGTTAAAGGAGTCGTACTCGTCGTGATCCAAATCACCGGAGATCCTAGTGCCGAACGGACGGCACCTCCGCGTTCAACACACGTACAGCCCGGTGACGTCTCCCATGCCTTGATCCAGCAAGGAGAGAGGGAGAGGTTGAGGAAGACTCCATCCAACAGCAGCACGACGGCGTGGTGGTGGTGGAGGAGCGTGGCAATCCTGCAGGGCTTCGCCAAGCACCGCGGGAGAGGAGGAGGACTTGGGAGAGGGGGAGGGCTGCGCCAAAACTTCGTGTGAACCTCCCATGCGCCTCCCCACTATATATAGGGGTGGAGGGGCTGGTTTATTGCCCTCCAAGTCCATTGGGGCGTTGGCCAAGGTGGGAGGAAAGAAATCCCATCATTTCCTTCCCCACCGATTGTTATCCCCCCTTTTTAGGGATCTTGATCTTATCCCTTCGGGATATGATCTTATTCCTTCTAAGGGGGGATCTTGGTGCGCCTTGACCAGGGGTGTGGGGCCTTGCCCCCACTACCCACGTTCATGTGGGTCCCCCCATGCAGGTGGGCCCCACTCCGGAACCTTCTAGAACCTTCCCGGTACAATACCGAAAAATCCCGAACATTTTCCGGTGGCCAAAATAGGACTTCCCATATATAAATCTTTACCTCTGGACCATTCCGGAACTCCTCGTGATGTCCGTGATCTCATCCGGGACTCCGAACAACATTCGGTAACCACATACAAACTTCCTTTATAACCCTAGCGTCATCGAACCTTAAGTGTGTAGACCCTACGGGTTCGGGAGACATGTAGACATGACCGAGACGTTCTCCGGTCAATAACCAACAGCGGGATCTGGATACCCATGTTGGCTCCCACATGTTCCACGATGATCTCATCGGATGAACCACGATGTCAAGGACTCAATCGATCCCGTATACAATTCCCTTTGTCTAACGGTATTGTACTTGCCCGAGATTCGATCGTCGGTATGCCGATACCTTGTTCAATCTCGTTACAGGCAAGTCTCTTTACTCGTTCCGTAACACTTCATCCCGTGATCAACCCCTTGGTCACATTGTGCACATTATGATGATGTCCTACCGAGTGGGCCCAGAGATACCTCTCCGTTTACACGGAGTGACAAATACCAGTCTCGATCCGTGTCAACCCAACAAACACTTTCGGAGATACCTGTAGTGCACCTTTATAGTCACCCAGTTACGTTGTGACGTTTGATACACCCAAAGCACTCCTACGGTATCCGGGAGTTACACGATCTCATGGTCTAAGGAAGAGATACTTGACATTGGAAAAGCTCTAGCAAACGAACTACACGATCTTTGTGCTATGCTTAGGATTGGGTCTTGTCCATCACATCATTCTCCTAATGATGTGATCCCGTTATCAACGACATCCAATGTCCATAGCCAGGAAACCATGACTATCTGTTGATCACAACGAGCTAGTCAACTAGAGGCTCACTAGGGACATATTGTGGTCTATGTATTCACACGTGTATTACGATTTCCGGATAATACAGTTATAGCATGAATAAAAGACTATTACCATGAACAAAGAAATATAATAATAACTAATTTATTATTGCCTCTAGGGCATATTTCCAACAGTCTCCCACTTGCACTAGAGTCAGTAATCTAGTTCACATCGATATGTGATTAACACTCAAGGTCACATCCTCATGTAACTAACACCCAAAGAGTTTACTAGAGTCAATAATCTAGTTCACATTTACCATGTGATTAACACTCGATGAGTTCTGGGTTTGATCATGTTATGCTTGTGAGAGAGGTTATAGTCAACGGGTCTGAACCTTTTAGATCCGTGTGTGCTTTACAAATCTCTATGTCATCTCCTAGATGCAGCTACCACGCTCTATTTGGAGCTATTCCAAATAACTGTTCTACTTGGAGCTATTCTAAATTGTTGCTCCATTATACGTATCCGGTATCTCTACTCAGAGCTATCCGGATAGGTGTTAAGCTTGCATCGACGTAACCCTTTATGACGAACTCTTTTACCACCTCCATAATCGAGAAAATTCCTTAGTCCACTAGTTACTAAGGATAACTTTGACCGCTGTCCTGTGATCCATTCTTGGATCACTCTTGTACCCCTTGACTGACTCATGGCAAGGCACACTTCAGGTGCGGTACACAACATAGCATACTGTAGAGAGCCTATGATAAAAGCATAGGGGACGACCTTCGTCCTTCCTCTTTCTTCTGCCGTGGTCGAGCTTTAAGTCTTAACTTCATACCTTACAACTCAGGCAAGAACTCCTTCTTTGACTGATCCATCTTGAACACCTTCAAGATTATGTCAAGGTACGTGCTCATTTAAAAGTACTATTAAGCATTTTGATCTATCCTTATAGATCTTGATGCTCAATGCTCAAGTAACTTAATCCAGGTTTTCTATTTGAAAAACACCTTTCAAATAACCCTATATGCTTTCTAGAAATTCTACATCATTTCTGATTATCAATATGTCAACAACATATACTCATCAGAAATTCTATAGTGCTCCCACTCACTTCTTTGGAAATACAAGTTTCTCATAAACTTTGTATAAACCCAAAATCTTTGATCATCTTATCAAAGCGCACATTCCAACTCCGAGATGCTTACTCCAGTCCTTAGAAGGATCGCTGGAGCCAGCATACCTTTTAGCATCCTTAGGATCGACAAAAAACTTTTGGATTGTATTACATACAACCTTTCCTTATGAAAACTGGTAAGGAAACTTGTTTTGACATCCATCTGCCAGATTTCATAAATGCAGCTAATGCTAACATGATTCCGACAGACTTCAAGCATCGCTACAGATGAGAAAATCTCATCGTAGTCAACTCCTTGAACTTGTGAAAAACTCTTCGCCACAAGTCGAGCTTCATAGATGGTGACATTACCATCCATGTCCGTCTTCTTCTTAAAGATCCATTTATCTCAATGGCTTGCCGATCATCGGGCAAGTCCACCAAAGTCCATGCTTTGTTCTGATACATGGATCCTATCTCGGATTTCATGGCTTCTAACCATTTGTCAGAATTTGGGCCCACCATTGCTTCTCCATAGCTCGTAGGTCGATTGTTGTCTAGCAACATGACCTTCAAGACAGGATTACTGTACCACTCCGAAGTAGTACGCGTCCTTGTCGTCCTACGAGGTTCGGTAGTAACTTGATCTGAAGCTTCATGATCACTATCATAAGCTTCCACTTCAATTGGTGTAGGTGCCACGGGAACGACTTCCTGTGCCCTACTACACACTGGTTGAAGTGATGGTTCAATAACCTCATCAAGTCTCCACCATCCTCCCACTCAACTTTTTGAGAGAAACCTTTCCTCGAGAAAGGACCCGATTCAAGAAACAATCCATATTGCTTTCGGATCTGAATTAGGAGGTATACCCAACTGTTTTGGGTGTCCTATGAAGATGCATTTTATCCGCTTTGGGTTTGAGCTTATCAATCCTGAAACTTTTTCACATAAGCATCGCAGCCCCAAACCTTTAAGAAACGACAACTTAGGTTTCTCTAAACCATAATTCATACGGTGTCATCTCAACAGAATTACGTGGTGCCCTATTTAAAGTGAATGTGGTTGTCTCTAATGCCTAACCCATGAACGATAGTGGTAACTCGATAAGAGACATCATGGTATGCATCATATCCAATAGGGTGCAGTTATGATGTTCGGACACACCATCAAACTATGGTGTTCCAGGCGGTATTAATTGTGAAACAATTTCCACAATGTCATAATTGTGTGCCCAAGCTTGTAACTCAGATACTCATCTCTATGATCATATCATAGACATTTCATCCTCTTGTCACGATGATCTTCACTCTGAAATTACTTGAACCATTCAATAATTCAGACTTGTGTTTCATCAAGTAAATATTCTCAACATCTACTCGAATCATCTGTGAAGTAAGAACATAACGATATTCACTGCATTCCTCAGCACTCATTGGACTGCACACATCAAAATGTGTTACTTCCAACAAGTTTCTATCTTGTTCCATTTTACTGAAACCGAGGATTTCAGTCATCTTGCCCATGTGGTATGATTTGCATGTCTCAAGTGATTCAAGATCAAGTGAGTTCAAACGGTCCATTTGCATGGAGTTTCTTCATGCATATACACCAATAGACATGGTTCGCATGTCTCAAACTTTTCAAAAACGAGTGAGCCCAAAGATCCATCAACATGGAGCTTCTTCATGCGTTTTATACCGATATGACTTACGTGGCAGTGCCACAAGTAGGTGGTACTATCATTACTATCTTTTGGCATGAACATGTGTATCACTACGATCGAGATTCAATAAACCATTCATTTTAGGTGCAAGACCATTCAAGGTATTATTCAAATAAACAGAGTAACCATTATTCTCCTTAAATGAATAACCGTATTGCGATAGACATAATCCAATCATGTCTATGCTCAACGCAAACACCAATCTCGATGGTAGAGGGAGCGTGCGATGCTTGATCATATCAACATTGGAAACACTTCCAACACATATCGTCAGCTCACCTTTAGCTAGTCTCCGTTTATTCCGTAGCCTTTATTTCGAGTTACTAACACTTAGCAACCGAACCGGTATCTAATACCCTGGTGCTACTAGGAATACTAGTAAAGTACACATTAACATAATGTATATCCAATATACTTCTATCGACCTTGCCAGCCTTCTCATCTACCAAGTATCTAGGGTAATTCTGCTCCAGTGGTTGTTCCCCTTATTACAGAAGCACTTAGTCTCGGGTTTGGGTTCAACCTTGGGTTTCTTCACTAGAGCAGCAGCTGATTTGCCGTTTCATGAAGTATCCCTTCTAGCCCTTGCCCTTCTTGAAACTAGTGGTTTCACCAACCATCAACAATTGATGCTCCATCTTGATTTCTACTTTCGCGGTGTCAAACATCGTGAATACCTCAAGGATCATCATATCTATCCCTGATATGTTATAGTTCATCACAAAGCTCTAGCAGCTTGGTGGCAATGACTTTGGAGAAACATCACTATCTCATATGGAAGATCAACTCCCACTCGATTCAAGTGATTGTTGCACTCAGACAATCTGAGCACAAGCTCAACGATTGAGCTTTTCTCCGTTAGTTTGCAGGCTAAGAAAATCGTCGGAGGTCTTATAACTCTTGACGTGGGCACAAGCCTGAAATCCCAATTTCAGCCCTCGAAACATCTCATATGTTCCGCGACATTTCGAAAAACGTCTTTGGTGCCTCAACTCTAAACCGTTTCACTGAACTATCACGTAGTTATCAAAACGTGTATGTCTGATGTTCGTAACATCCACAAACGACGTTTGGGGTTTAGCACACTGAGCGGTGCATTAAGCTTTCTACTGTCCGCATAATTGCTACTATCAACTTTCAACTATATTTTCTCTAGGAACATATCTAAACAGTGGAACTAAAGCGTGAGCTATGACATAATTTGCAAAAGGTCTTTTGACTATGTTCAGGATAATTAAGTTCATCTTATGAACTCCCACTTAGATAGACATCCCTCTGGTCATCTAAGTGATTACATGATCCGAGTCAACTAGGCCGTGTCCGATCATCACGTGAGACGGACTAGTCATCATCGGTGAACATCTTCATGTTGATCGTATCTACTATACGACTCATGCTCGACCTTTCGGTCTCCGTGTTCCGAGGCCATGTCTGTACATGCTAGGCTCGTCAAGTTAACCCTAAGTGTTTTCGCTGTGTAAAACTGTCTTACACCCGTTGTATGTGAACGTAAGAATCCATCACACCCGATCATCACGTGGTGCTTAGAAGCGACGAACTGTAGCAACGGTGCACAGTTAGGGGAGAACACTTCTTGAAATTGTTGTAAGGGATCATCTTATTTACTACCGTCATTCTAAGTAAACAAGATGCATAAACATGATAAACATCACATGCAATCAAATAGTGACATGATATGGCCAATATTATTTTGCTCCTTTTGATCTCCATCTTCGGGGCTCCATGATCATCATCGTCACCGGCATGACACCATGATCTCCATCATCATGATCTCCATCATCGTGTCTTCATGAAGTTGTCTCGCCAACTATTACTTCTACTACTATGGCTACCGGTTAGCAATAAAGTAAAGTAATTACATGGCGTCGTTTAATGACACGCAGGTCATACAATAAATTTAAGACAACTCCTATGGCTCCTGCCGGTTGTCATACTCATCGACATGCAAGTCGTGATTCCTATTACAAGAACATGATCAATCTCATACATCACATATCATTCATCACATTCTTGTTGACCATATCACATCACATAGCATACCCTGCAAAAACAAGTTAGACGTCCTCTAATTGTTGTTGCATGTTTTACGTGGCTGCTATGGGTTTCTAGCAAGAACGTTTCTTACCTACGCAAAACGACAACGTGATATGCCAATTGCTATTTACCCTTCATAAGGACCCTTTTCATCGAATCCGTTCTGACTAAAGTGGGAGAGATTGGCACCCGCTAGCCACCTTATGCACCAAGTGCATGTCAATCGGTGGAACCTGTCTCACGTAAGAGTACGTGTAAGGTCGGTCCGGGCCGCTTCATCCCACAATACCGTCGAAACAAGATTGGACTAGTAACGGTAAGCATATAGAACAAAATCAACGCCCACAACTACTTTGTGTTCTACTCGTGCAAAGAATCTACGCAATAAACCTGGCTCATGATGCCACTGTTGGGGAACGTAGCAGAAATTCAAAATTTTCCTACGAGTCACCAAGATCTATCCATGGAGAGACTAGCAACGAGGGGAAGGAGAGTGCATCTACATACCCTTGTAGATCACTAAGCGGAAGCGTTCAAGAGAACGGGGTTGAAGGAGTCGTACTCGTCGTGGGCCCCACTCCGGAACCTTCTAGAACCTTCCCGGTACAATACCGAAAAATCCCGAACATTTTCCGGTGGCCAAAATAGGACTTCCCATATATAAATCTTAACCTCCGGACCATTCCGGAACTCCTCGTGATGTCCGTGATCTCATCCGGGACTCCGAACAACATTCGGTAACCACATACAAACTTCCTTTATAACCCTAGCGTCATCGAACCTTAAGTGTGTAGACCCTACGGGTTCGGGAGACATGTAGACATGACCGAGACGTTCTCCGGTCAATAACCAACAGCGGGATCTGGATACCCATGTTGGCTCCCACATGTTCCACGATGATCTCATCGGATGAACCACGATGTCAAGGACTCAATCGATCACGTATACAATTCCCTTTGTCTAACGGTATTGTACTTGCCCGAGATTCGATCGTCGGTATGCCGATACCTTGTTCAATCTCGTTACCGGCAAGTCTCTTTACTCGTTCCGTAACACAGCATCCTGTGATCAACCCCTTGGTCACATTGTGCACATTATGATGATGTCCTACCGAGTGGGCCCAGAGATACCTCTCCGTTTACACGGAGTGACAAATCCCAGTCTCGATCCGTGTCAACCCAACAAACACTTTCAGAGATACCTGTAGTGCACCTTTATAGTCACCCAGTTACGTTGTGACGTTTGATACACCCAAAGCACTCCTACGGTATCCGGGAGTTACACGATCTCATGGTCTAAGGAAGAGATACTTGACATTGGAAAAGCTCTAGCAAACGAACTACACGATCTTTGTGCTATGCTTAGGATTGGGTCTTGTCCATCACATCATTCTCCTAATGATGTGATCCCGTTATCAACGACATCCAATGTCCATAGCCAGGAAACCATGACTATCTGTTGATCACAACGAGCTAGTCAACTAGAGGCTCACTAGGGACATATTGTGGTCTATGTATTCACACGTGTATTACGATTTCCAGATAATACAGTTATAGCATGAATAAAAGACTATTATCATGAACAAAGAAATATAATAATAACTAATTTATTATTGCCTCTAGGGCATATTTCCAACATTGATGAGGTTATTGAACCGTCTCTTCAACTAGTGTATGGAAGGGCACAGGGAGTTGTTCCTGTGGCACCTACACCAATTGAAGTGGAAGCTTATGATATTGATCATGAGACTTCGGATCAAGTCACTACCAAACCTCGTGGGATGACAAGGAGGCGTACTACTTCAAAGTGGTACGTGATCCTGTCTTGGAAGTCATGTTGCTAGACAACAATGAACCTACGAGCTATGGAGAAGCGATGGTGGGCCCGGATTCCGACGAATGGCTCAAAGCCATATAATCCGAGAAAGGATCCATATATGAAAACAAAGTGTAGACTTTGGCAGAACAGCTCGATGGTCGTAAGGCTGTTGAGTGCAGATGGATTTTAAAAGGAAGACGGACAATGATGGTAAGTATCACCATTAAGAAAGCTCGACTTGTCGTTAAGATGTTTTCCGACAAGTTCAAGGAGTTGACTACGATGAGACTTTCTCACTCGTAGCGATGCTAAGAGTCTGTTGGAATTATATTAGCAGTCACTGCATTATTTATGAAATCTTGCAGATAGGATGTCAAAACATGGTTTCCTCGACGATTTTCTTGAGGAAAGGTTGTATGTGATACAACCGGAAGGTTTTGTCAATCCTGAAAGATGCTAATAAGTATGCAAAGCTCTAGCAATCCTTCTAAGGACTGGAGTAAGCATCTCGGAGTTGGAACGTATGCTTTGATGATGATCAAAGATTTTGGGTTTATACAAAGTTTATGAGAAACTTGTATTTCCAAAGAAGTGAGTGGGAGCACTATAGAATTTCTGATGAGTATATGTTGTTGACATATTAATGATCAGAAATGATGTAGAATTTCTAGAAAGCATATAGGGTTATTTGAAAGGTGTTTTTCAATAGAAAGCCTGGATTAAGCTACTTGAGCATTGAGCATCAAGATCTATAAGGATAGATCAAAACGCTTAATAGTACTTTCAAATGAGCACATACCTTGACATGATCTTGAAGGTGTTCAAGATGGATCAGTCAAAGAAGGAGTTCTTGCCTGAGTTGTAAGGTATGAAGTTAAGACTTAAAGCTCGACCATGGCAGAATAGAGAGAAAGGACTAAGGTCGTCCCCTATGCATAAGACGTAGGCTCTACAGTATGCTATGCTGTGTACCGCACCTGAAGTGTGCCTTGCCATGAGTCAGTCAAGGGGTACAAGAGTGATCCAAGAATGGATCACGGGACAGCGGTCAAAGTTATCCTTAGTAACTAGTGGACTAAGGAATTTTCTCGATTATGGAGGTGGTAAAGGGGTTCGTCGTAAAGGGTTACGTCGATGCAAGCTTAACACCTATCCGGATAGCTCTGAGTAGAGATACCAGATACATATAATGGAGCAACAATTTAGAATAGCTCCAAGTAGAACAGTTATTTGGAATAGCTCCAAATAGAACTTGGTAGCTGCATCTAGGAGATGGCATAGAGATTTGTAAAGCACACACGGATCTGAAAGATTCAGACCCGTTGACTATAACATCTCTCACAAGCATAACATGATCAAACCCAGAACTCATCGAGTGTTAATCACATGGTAATGTGAACTAGATTATTGACTCTAGTAAACTCTTTGGGTGTTAGTCACATGGGGATGTGACCTTGAGTGTTAGTCACATAGCGATGTGAACTGGATTATTGACTCTAGTGCAAGTGGGAGACTGTTGGAAATATGCCCTAGAGGCAATAATAAATTGGTTATTATTATATTTCTTTGTTCATGATAATAGTCTTTTATTCATGCTATAACTGTATTATTCGGAAATCGTAATACACGTGTGAATACATAGACCACAATATGTCCCTAGTAAGCCTCTAGTTGACTAGCTCGTTGATCAATAGATGGTTACGGTTTCCTGACCATGGACATTGGATGTCATTGATAACGGGATCACATCATTAGGAGAATGATGTGATGGACAAGACCCAATCCTAAGCCTAGCACAAGATCATGTAGTTCGTATGCTAAAGCTTTTATAATGTCAAGTATCTTTTCCTTAGACCATGAGATTGTGCAACTCCCGGATACCGTAGGAATGCTTTGGGTGTACCAAACGTCACAACGTAACTGGGTGGCTATAAAGGTGCATTACAGGTATCTCCGAAAGTGTCTGTTGGGTTGGCACGAATCGAGACTGGGATTTGTCACTCCGTGTAAACGGAGAGGTATCTCTAGGCCCACTCGGTAGGACATCATCATAATGTGCACAATGTGATCAAGGAGTTGATCACGGGATGATGTGTTACGGAACGAGTAAAGAGACTTGCCGGTAACGAGATTGAACAAGGTATCGGGATACCGACGATCGAATCTCGGGCAAGTATCGTACCGATAGACAAAGGGAATTGTATACGGGATTGATTAAGTCCTTGACATCGTGGTTCATCCGATGAGATCATCATGGAACATGTGGGAGCCAACATGGGTATCCAGATCCCGCTATTGGTTATTGGCCGGAGAGTCATCTCGGTCATGTCTGCATGTCTCCCGAACCCGTAGGGTCTACACACTTAAGGTTCGGTGACGCTAGGGTTATAGAGATATTAGTATGCGGTAACCCGAAAGTTGTTCGGAGTCCCGGATGAGATCCCGGACGTCACGAGGAGTTCCGGAATGGTCCGGAGGTAAAGAATTATATATAGGAAGTGCTATTTCGGCCATCGGGACAAGTTTCAGGGTCATCGGTATTGTACCGGGACCACCGGAAGGCTCCCGGGGGTCCACCGGGTGGGGCCACCTGCCCCGGGGGGCCACATGGGCTGTAGGGGGTGCGCCTTGGCTTACATGGGCCAAGGGCACCAGCCCCAAGAGGCCCATGCGCCAAGAGAAGAGAAAAAGGGGAGAGTCCTAAAGGGGGAAGGCACCTCCGAGGTGCCTTGGGGAGGATGGACTCCTCCCCCCCTTGGCCGCACCCTTTCCTTGGAGGAAGGGGCAAGGGCTGCGCCTCCCCCCTCTCCCTTGGCCCTATATATAGTGGGGAAAAGGAGGAGCAACCATACCTAAGGCCTGGCGCCTCCCTCTCCCTCCCGTGACACATCTCCCTCCTCCCGCAGCGCTTAGCGAAGCCCTGTTGGAATCCCGCTACTTCCACCACGCCGTCATGCTGCTGGATCTCCATCAACCTCTCCCTCCTCCTTGCTGTATCAAGGCATGGGAGACATCTCCGTTCCGTACGTGTGTTGAACGCGGAGGTGCCGTCCGTTCGGCGCTAGGATCATCGGTGATTTGAATCACGACGAGTACGACTCCTTCAACCCCGTTCTCTTGAACGCTTCCGCTTAGCGATCTACAAGGTTATGTAGATGCACTCTCCTTCCCCTCGTTGCTGGTCTCTCCATAGATAGATCTTGGTGATACGTAGGAAATTTTTTGAATTTCTGCTACGTTACCCAACAGAGGAGGGGTTGAAAACCTGACTTTTAAGGAAATACTGATCATACCATGTTTGACCTCTAGCCATGGGCACATAGGGGCGATGGTAGCTGGCCTCCGCGCCATCCACCACACCCTTCACCGAAGAGGACATGGTGCCGGCCCCTGCGGCCCTGCTACCAAGGAGCACCAAAGTGGCGAAACCATTATGACTAGAACAAAGGATGAGGCGGAGCGTACCCACGTCAACGGGTTATCATAGGACTAAGGAGTTCTTAGGGAATCTGGATTCATCACTAGTCTGTGTGTCACTTAATTATGCGATGTATAATTTTAGGTTCAGATCACATATCCACTTTATATGTTTCTATTTCTAGGTCAAGCCGAGCACAAATATTTGCATATTGCCACAACTCTGTAACACACACGACACCGATGTTCCTTTCCTGTTGGGTTTGGGCAACAATAATTAAGCCCCCCCCCCCCCCCCCCCCCCCGCGGACACAAGTAGGGGCATTGTCTGTTGTTCTCGTATCTAAGTTATGTAAGGAGGGAGATAGCTTCTGTTACCATAATACCTTCGCTTCCGTACTACACTAAGACAGATATATCCTTCATGTCCACATATAGGCAGATGCTATGTGGTCAACTTCACATAGCATCACGACGATAGTGAACACGAACATGAGAAGCATCATATATCTTATCGGAGTTCAACTCATGTACATACTATGGTTTCTCCATATCCCCGAGGCCTAGGGGGTTTACTTAGATATGGAGAGAACAAGCATCACAAAGGTGTTCATGGAAATATCCTATGAATGATTAATTAACACACATATGAATCCACACTAGGGTATTACAAAGGGATGAATGAAGATGTTGATGATAAGGATGTGGATGGCGATGAAGATCGGTGTGAGAGCCTCCTTGATCTAGGTGATGACATGGTGATGCCCTTCTGCCCCCACCCCCTGGAGGTGAGGATTCATGGTTTTGGAATGTGGTTTGGTTTCTCTGTTCACCCTCTCCAAGATCCAATCACATGGGGTTAAATAGTTGACCAGGGAGAGGAGAAATCATGTGGTACAACCGCTGGTACAAGCGCGTACGGTCGTACCACACGCCGTCTTCTCCTCTGAAACACTTGACGCGGCAGGTTTTCTTTCTAGTGTTGGGGATCGTTGCAGAAATTAAAAAAATTATACGCATCACCAAGATCAATCTATGGAGAGACTAGCAACGAGAGAGAGGGGAGTGCATCTTCATACCCTTGAAGATTGCGATACGAAAGCGTTGCAAGAACACGGATGAAGGAGTCGTACTCGCAGCGATTCAGATCACGGTTGATTCCGATCTAAGCGCCGAACAACGACGTCTCCGCGTTCAACACACGTGCAGCACGGGGACGTCTCCTCTTTCTTGATCCAGCAAGGGGGAAGGAGAAGTTGGGGAAGAACTCCAGCAGCACGATGGCGTGGTGGTGGAGCTTGCCATTCTCCGGCAGGGCTTCGCCAAGCTCAACGGAGGAGGAGGGGGTGTTGGAGAGGGGGAGGGCTGCGCCTTGGATGAGGTGCTGCTGCCCTCCCTCCTCCCCTCTATTTATAGGGCGAAGGGGGAAGGGGTTTGGCCCCTCTAGATGAGATCTAGAGGGGGGGGGGGCAGCGACCAAGGGGAGGAGGCTTGCCCGCCAAGCCAAGGGGGGCACCCCCCTTTAGGGTTTCCCCCAAACATTAGGCGCACGGGCCCTAGGGGGATGGCACCCAGCCCACTTAGGGGCTGGTTCCCTTCCACATACAGCCTATAGGGCCCTCCAAGGCAGGTGGACCCCCCCGGTGGACCCCCAGAACCCCTTCGGTGGTCCCGGTACAATACTGGCAAACCCCCGAATACTTCCGGTGACCGTATGATGACTTTCCATATATAAATCTTCACCTCCGGACCTTTCCGGAACTCATCGTGACGTCCGGGATCTCATCCGGGACTCCTAAAAACATTCGGTAACCACATACTATTTCCCATAACAACTCTAGCGTCACCGAACCTTAAGTGTGTAGACCCTACGGGTTCGGGAATCATGCAGACATGACCGAGACAGCTCTCCGGCCAATAACCAACAACGGGATTTGGATACTCATGTTGGCTCCCACATGTTCCACGATGATCTCATCGGATGAACCACGATGTCGGGGATTCAAGCAATCCCGTATACAATTCCCTTTGTCAATCGGTACGTTACTTGCCCGAGATTCGATCGTTGGTATCCCAATACCCCGTTTAATCTCGTTACCGGCAAGTCACTTTACTCGTTCTGTAATGCATGATCCCGTGACTAACTACTTAGTCACACTGAGCTCATAATGATGATGCATTACCGAGTGCGCCCAGAGATACCTCTCCGTCATACGAAGTGACAAATCCCAGTCTCTATTCGTGCCAACCCAACAGACACTTTCGGAGATACCTGTAATGCACCTTTATAGCCACCCAGTTACATTGTGACGTTTGATACACCCAAAGATTCCTACGGTATCCGGGAGTTACACAATCTCATGGTCTAAGGAAAATGATACTTGACATTAGAAAAGCTTTAGCAAACGAACTACACGATCTTGTGCTATGCTTAGGATTAGGTCTTGTCCATCACATCATTCTCCTAATGATGTGATCCCGTTATCAATGACATCCAATGTCCATAGTCAGAAAACCATGACCATCTGTTGATCAACGAGCTAGTCAACTAGAGGCTCACTAGGGACATGTTGTGGTCTATGTATTTACACATGTATTACGGTTTCTGGTCAATACAATTATAGCATGAACAATATACAATTATCATGAACAAGGAAATATAATAATAACCATTTTATTATTGCCTCTAGGGCATATTTCCAACATCAAGTTGGTCATAACTTCGTATGGCAGGCTATTTTGACGTCAATTAGCACAATTTTTAACCCATAAACCGATGATGTACAATTAATGCTCAAAATATTCTTCTCCTTTCGGAACCCGGCAAAATTGGACAAAAAGGGTGCGCAAACGCGGTAAAATTCCAAAAATTCTACGAGCATCATGCAAGGTAAAAAGTGGTGCAAAAACATACTCATTAAAGAGCTTCGCAGATTGACACCTTGGCTTAACTAATGGAAAATTGCTCCTTACTACAAACCCTTGCACTTCAAGGCCCAACAAATATCCATCTAATAGGCACATCATATTAGCCGATAATTTCATGAAGCAGAAGCTTTTCGATCCGACACCCCCCTCCCCCCAACCAGCTTGGTTGCCCTGCTGTCTCTACTGAAATTGATGTTCCTGTCGCCGCCCCTACCTTTCTATTCCGCTGTGTCATTGGTACAAGGGAATACATGGTTTTCATGTGGTGTTGGATGAGAATTTACACGTTTTTCAATTGGATGTTTTTTTAAATTCATGAACATTTTAGAATATGACAAACATTTTTAATTTGATAAAAAATAGTTTGAATTGGATGAACATTTTTTTATTTCATGAATTATTTTAATTTGAGTAAAATTGAACTTTTTTTTCAAATTTATGAAAATTATTTGAATTTGATGAATACATTTTGAATTTGATGAACATTATTTGAATTTGATGAGAAGAAAATGTTACAATTTTAAAAAATGTTTGCAAAAATAGAGAAAAAACAAAGGAAAAGGAAAAATAAAAAACACAAAAACCAAAAACTAGAAGAGGGAAGCCTGCGCTACTCGAGCGAGCCCAAATTCACATAGCAATGGCCAGGAGGATGCGTGTTTGGTTGCTATCGAGTGACCAACACATGAGATAGGATCCACCATCATTTTTACCCCTCCAAATTCAAGTTTCATGTTAAAAAGGTGAATGCAGCCCTAAAATAAAAAAAAGGCTAAATGGTGCTAAAAACGCAAACTAGGACGTGGACGTCATACCGCGTGTGGCCTGAGAGCAACTAGTTGACGAACACTCCTTCGAGAGCTTCCCAACGATCACTTGGGGTGGGCTGAGATGGTGCGCTCTCAGCCACCACCATGTGTGGTGCTTTGGACGCTCCCTGCGGAATTTTTATTTTATTTTATTTTTATCGCATGCGTTTTAGCTTTTTAGATGTTTTTTTCTTGTTTTCTTTCGGATTTCTAGTTTTTCACTGGTCTTTCTTAGCTTTTTCGAAAAAAAAGATTTTTTTGCGTGGAAAACGTGTTTTTTTGGGCTTCCGAGAGAAGCACCATTTTGTTTCCGCAATGGAAAAAAATACGTTTTCTTTTTTTTTCCCTTCCACGAGAGGCACGGTTTTGTTTCCATTGACAGGCATGGTTTTGCGTTCGCGAGAGGCACGGTCGTACCTCTCAGAAACGAAAAGGACGCGTTTTCTCTTTTCCCCTTCCACGCTCTCAGCGACCGCCACGTGTTGCACTCTGGACGTTCCCTTCGAATTTTGTTTGTTATTTTATTTTTCACACGATTTTTTGGCTTTTTAGATGATTTTTCCCGGGTTTCTTTAGATTTCTGGTTTTCCATGGTCTTTCTTAGCTTTTCGAAAAATCGTGAAAAACACGTTTTTTGGCTTCCGAGAGAATGTTTTCGCGACAGAAAAAACACGTTTTCTCTTTTTGTCTCTCTTTCATGGGAGGCATGGTTTTGCTTTCGCGAGAGGCATGACCATGCCTCTAGGAAACGAAAAATAAAACATGTTATCCTTTTTTTTCTTCCGTGAGGCACTGTTTTGCATTCGTGAGAGGCACACAAATGGTCCACCCGCATGATAATAAGTTATCAGACGAACGCTCACTTGTAGCATGGCGTTTGCCAAAAAAGAAGAAAAAATAGTGTAGCAAGTTATCAAACGGCCAACGAACCGGTGGTAAATATCCTGGCACAAGCAGGAAAAATCCGAGTTCCAAACATAGGCGTCGGTCGGTCGGTCGAGGACGTCGACGCGACGCGATGGGATGAGGTCCAGATTCCCCGTCCCCATCGGCCGCCCGTAAGCCCGCCCGCCCACAGGCCGTCATCAATCAGGATAAACCCCGGCCATGCCGCGGCGCCCGAGCAGCGCGCCGCCGCGGGGACACGCGCCCGCTCGCCCCTGTCCCCTCGCGCGCCCGGCAGCCCAGTCACGCCCGAGCAGCGAGAAAAATATTGTCGCCGCCGAAAGGCCCCGCAGGAATACCAATTATTAATGGCCGAACACGATGCCCGCCTCCGGGTCTCCAGTCCTATCGCGGGCGAGGGGGGAAGGGAAGGCAGCACGGGGGAAAAAATCTGGGCGAGGTGGGGGCGCGCTGGGGCGGGCGGGGATTGGTCGGCGCCAGCTCCCCCGCGCACCCGCAACGTGGGGTGCCGATCCCGGGCCCACCCCTGTCCCCCTCTCCTCTCCCTCTGCCCCTGCCCCTGCCCCTCCGGTACCGGTACCCTTTCCCCCTGCCCTGGCCTCTCCCTCGCTCCCTTCTCGCTCTGATCGTGATCTCCTTGGGCCAGACGCCGATCGGAGTCGGATGGGCGCGCGGTCTCCCCGGCCGGCGGCGTGCCGCCGATGAGCCCCCCCCCCCCCCCCCCCCCCCTCCTCCTCCTGTCTGCTTCCGGCGAGCTGAGGTACGGCTTCGGCTCCTGCTTGCTTCGGTTCCCAGGCCCGTTGTTGTTGGTTCGCTCGCTCCGTGACTCGCTTGCGACTGGGGGGAGCTTCGGGTCCGCGGCTCGGCGGGAAGCGATGCCGCGAGGGCGTGCGCGCGTGCCCAGTTTCTAGCTTGAATTCAACCGGTTCCGACTTCTCCTGCTTTAATTTGGCGGGCTGCCAGTTCGACGACGATGATACAGTTAGCAGTGACTCTACTTATTACTTTGCGGCGGCGTTTCTCTGTTTTGCTGCGAATTTGAGTGGCTGCCTGCCTGGTTGCTGCAAGGTGCCTTTTGTGATCCGAGGCTCCTTTCTCGTCCACACATAACCGCAGTAACTTTTCCATAGCCTTTGCTTACAGGTAGCACAAACCGTTGTCAAGCATGCTTGACGCCGGTGCTTTACTATTTCTTTTACTGACTGTCGATTCGACGATAGATGCCCAGGTGATGTGACGCGTCTGCCGCACGCTTATTACAAAGAATGTTTGCGCCGGGGCACCAGCAGTCTAGTCTAGTAGAGTAGTAAAATTCTTCTGTGTTACTACTGTATTTGTTTGACTAGTAGTACTACTAGTATCCATGCTTCTCCCAACGAAGACAAAGTGGCCATTGCATGACAGCTTCCTCTGCTCTGTTTCAGGCCATCTAGAGCGGTAATTCTGTGGCTTCTCAGCTGTTCCTGTGGACCTTGAGATGGCCGGCGCGGAGGCAAGCACCGGGAGCGCCCAGAGGTGCGCGAATTCACATTTCTAATATTGGCATGCCTTACTTTTTTTGGGGTACAAATGTCAAGTGCTTCTTCACTGCTTTCCCTGGATTTGCAGCCGCACATTGATGTTAGATTCGTGCAGTTCATTTTTGGGAACTACTTGTAGTATTAGTATGATTCTTTCCTTCTGAATATTTGTCGGCGGCTGTTCTTTTCTTTGTCATTAGGGGGGATACCCTTCCGAATGGGGACGTCTATGTGGGCAACTTCGACGGGCTAGTGCCTCATGGAACGGGGAAGTATATGTGGACGGATGGGTCCCTTTATGACGGCGAATGGGATAAAAGCAAAATGACCGGGAGAGGAATGATCCAGTGGCCTTCAGGCGCATCCTACGAAGGCGACTTTCGGGGAGGTTTCATCGACGGAACAGGCACTTTCAAGGGGGTCGACGGCTCGGTTTACAAAGGGTCTTGGAGGATGAACAAGAAGCAGGGAATGGGGACAATGGTTTACTCCAACTCGGACAGTTATGAAGGCTTGTGGAACGAGGGTTTGCCTGATGGATATGGTAAATATACATGGGCTGCTGGCAACATCTACATCGGAAGCTGGAAGTCAGGTAGCATGAACGGCCGAGGCGTAATGCAGTGGATACATGGTGATACTCTTGACTGTAATTGGCTCAGTGGGCTGGCTCATGGGAAAGGCTACTGCAAATACGCATCAGGCGCATGTTACATTGGTACATGGGATAGGGGAGTCAAGGATGGCCATGGCATATTTTATCAACCGGGAAGTAAAATACCTTGTAACCTTGAAGTTTCTGAGTGTGCAACAAATAATGATGGTACAAGTGCTTCAAGTTCCAGTAATGAAAAGGTCAAAGTTGGACTGTTGTTTCTATTGCAAAATCTGTGCAACAAATGGGGGCTACGTAGGTTTTTTCATCGTCCCAGGCGCATTTCAAATGGCACAACACCAATTTTTATTGATGATTCTGGAAATCACTTACCACAAGATCCACCCAATAAATCCTTGCCAAGTAATGAGTGTTTACAGAACAGTGATGTTCATAAGGATTTGGTCTATGAACGGGAATATATACAAGGAGTTCTTATCTCCGAACAGCCAAAGGGCAAACATTCAGGAATGCTGGACAGCGGTGAAACACAGGAAAATACCTGGCAAAAACAAGAAAGAGGGCCAATGGAGACTATTTACAAGGGCCACAGGAGCTATTTTCTAATGCTTAATTTGCAACTCGGCATCAGGTGAGCGCTGAATAGCATCAATGTGTCGCTGCAGTTTTCTGTGTCATCTGAACTTAGCTGCAGGAATCTATCTTATGTTTTTCTTTTTTGCATAGTGCGTATATATGTTTAAGGCTGGCGCACCCTGTTTAAATGAAGTAAGCTATGTAAGTAGGAATGAGTACTTGTAATCTCAGGCACCAGAGTAACAAACACTTAATAATTCATGCGCAGTATTACTGCCTGAAAGATCAGCATTCAGTAGTCAGTTCAGTGGTAAAATATTAACAGGTGGTCATAGTTTTTCTTATTTGAGTACAAAAAAAGTAGTTTCTTCTTTTGAGGAAAGATGTCAATAATGGCTCCAGATAATCAATATGGTCCATGTTGTATAAAGGAATATTTTATCTTTGAGGAAGATGTATACTACACTAATGTAACGTATATCATTCCATACATGAGTATTTTCCATTTTGGTAATAAAACATTCATTCACAGATGCTTGTCACTGTCACATTTTCTTGGCATGTTTTCCAACACCACACCTATTAAGTATATGCCTATACCCATCAATCCATCTCTTTAAATTTCACTGCTTTGTTGTTTGTTCAAGTTATTTTAGCTATCAGGTGTTCCATTATTCAAATCATCATTTTGTTTAGTGCTGTTCTATTAGCTACTGATTGACCAGACAACAATGATTTTCAGGTATACCGTGGGTAAAATCACCCCTGTACCTTTGCGTGAGGTTCGTTCAAATGATTTTGGACCTAGGGCCCGGATAATAATGTACTTCCCTTGTGAAGGCTCGCAGTATACCCCTCCACACTGCTCTGTCAATTTCTTTTGGAAAGACTATTGTCCTATGGTCTTCCGGTACGTCTCTTTCCAATTTGCAAAGTGTTCAATAATTTATAAGTACTACTGTACTCTTCTTATTTCCTCTGATTGGATTTTAAAACTGTGGCTCACTCATCCATAGTTGAATATTAGCGTGTGCTTCTCCGTGATTTACCATTCCCTAACTGACGTAGAAAATGACTAAGGAGTTAATTTGAATGTATAATTCATCATCTGAACGAAGAAGAAGCTGAATGGTTAGACACCCTGTTTCTATAAGCACAAAAAATAGTACTAAATCTCAAACAAATAAGTTGCCGCCGTTCCAGAAACAAGCGATAAACTCAAGATCACAACATTCATGAAGTTTTTTATAAAATGTTCATGAAGAACTGTGACTCGTTGGAAGGAGACACAGCATAAGAGCACCGCTCATGCTGAAGTGTGTGTCACGAAAAATAGTTGCACATCTAACTGTTTCATAATTCGACTATTTGTATTTATTTAGAGTATAAACTGTAATGCTGCATGTATAATATTTGTTGAAACAGTGATGGATGACACAGACTGAAGAAAAAATTCCATTAACCCTTAACCTTGATAGTGTCTTCTGCTTTCGTTGATTTTCTCCAAAGATAATCATTTTTTTCTAAGTAACAAACCTATGTTTGCTAGGAATCTTCGGGAAATGTTTCATATTGATGCCGCAGATTACATGATGTCCATATGTGGGGGTGATAGTCTAAAGGAGCTTTCTTCACCTGGGAAAAGTGGCAGTATTTTCTATCTTTCCCAGGACGAACGATTTGTTATAAAAACATTGAGAAAAAGTGAACTGAAGGTATGGTCTTCAAGATTGTTTATGAGTATGTTTTCCCTGTTTACATTTGCAACAAGGAATTCTGTTTCTTGCACAAAAGACAATGCTATTAGAGTAATTAAAATATGAGTAAACTGTAAAAGTGAGCTTTACCCCCCCCCCCCCCCCCCCCCCCCGCCCCCAAAAAAAAACTGGCTCCCTTGTTGAGTGATAAGATATGCCTACTGCAGATTGGTTTGATGTAATACGTCCTGCAGATACTGTTGAAGATGCTTCCAAAATATTACAATCATGTCAAAGCTTATGATAATACTCTCATTACGAAATTTTTTGGCGTGCACAGGATTACACTAAAAGCTGGAAAAAAGGTACATGGTCATATTTTCGGTGCACTATTGTAGTTTAGCTCACATGCATTTACCATAGTTATTGCCATCTATGGTGCTATTTCAGGTCCGTTTTGTTGTGATGGGTAATATGTTCTGCACTGAGCTGCGGATTCACCGGAAGTACGACTTAAAGGGATCTACACAGGGCCGGTCAACAAAAAAGCAAAAAATAAATGAGAACACAACATTAAAGGATCTTGACCTAGCACATGCATTTCATGTTGATAAATCATGGAGGGAAGCGCTTTTCAGGTAGGCTGTTCCTTTGTTGATCTGTATATTTTCCATCTTTCTATAGTTTATTTTCTTGTTTTATCTGTGGTGGTAGCTTTTTTCTTTAGGGATTTTTTTTAGGGAAATCTGGTGGTGGTAGCTTTAAGAGTTCACAATCCTTATATTTATGACTGTACTTTTTATTTGTTCCAATGGTCCTTGTACAAACCAAAGAAAGTAAATGATATGTACTAAATTGCTACTTCAGCCCCTGAATCTCTGCCTATCTATCGATTGTTTACCACTCCCTCCGTCCGGAGTTGCTTGTTGCAAAAATGGATGTATCTAGGATGTATCTAGAACTAAACTATGTCTAGATACATTCATTTTTTGCGACAAGTAATTCTGGACGGAGGAAATACTATTTTATGAAAAATATTTTTTTCCCAATATAAAACACATGCACTTGATAGGTCTTTAATCCTTTTTTTTTATGGATGAGGGATATTAAAAGAGAAAACATTATGTGTGCAAGTATCAGCAAGGAACCCGTGTGTCGTTGCGGATTAAAAGAATCATACTACATGTTTCCAAGAGTAATTCTTTATTTAATTGAGGTGCTGCTCAGCGCATCTGTAAAATTCATGGTAGATTGGGTGTTTTTGCAAAACAGATTTTAGTGGATGGCGAGCAATCGCATCCCAGTTTTAGACATTTGTAGCAATGTGACAGTTCAAGGTAAAAGGACCATCACAAGCAACTTGTTTTCTTGTAGAGGTAAAGATATGATGAAATGGCATCTCTCTAGTTGAGCTTGACATATTGCTGCACCATTTCTGATGTATTGTTTTTTCTGGAACCAGTTTCGAACATAGGAATCCATGGAATCTCTGATTATGAACTTTCCTAAAAAAATAATAAAAAATCATTGATTATGAAACCTTGAAATCTCCTTTTAGAACATGAAGTGTTGAACATTAATAAAGATATGATTCAACAATTGACAATTTGATGATCAGTGCAAACTGCTAACTACTTTTGTCAACTGATTTTCAGGCAGATAGCTCTTGATAGTATGTTCCTGGAATCCCAATCGATTATTGACTATAGCATGCTACTGGGAATCCATTTCAGAGCTCCCAATCACTTGAAGACTGCCACATCACATCAGAATACACTTGAAAGCAGTGGAATTACATCTGCAACGGATAGTATGTACCCAGTACCCTACCTCAAGTACATACTTATGCTCCTCTAAAATGGTGAACCTTTCTTAAATCGGAAGTTGGAAAAAATACCTTAGACTGCACACTTGTACACTCTGTTCTGCTTCTTAGTTTCATCCAATTGGTATCAATTGCCCATCTTCAGGTTTTGACTTCCATCTATTGTCTTTTTCACCTTAATCAGGTAGCGTGCCACTGCATTGTGAGGATGTGAATTCCTCAAAGGGATTTCTTCTAGTTGCTCACGAGCCAGGTACAACAGTAGGCGGTTCCCACATCAGAGGAAGCATGGTTAGAGCATCAGAAGGTGGTTATGAAGAAGTCGATCTTGTTCTGCCAGGCACCGGCAGGTAGATTTTCTTAACTTTGTCAAAAATATTCTACAATTCTGCCCAATACTGGGATATATGTTGCTTAACTGTATGAATTCAAGTGTGCTGAGCAAAAAGCTATACTTTCGTTTTATTCTTTTTCTGAAAGTTAACAGTTCTGCATGATAATTATTAACCTTATAATAACCACGATAAAGTTTGGTTTCTGATTCCTGTGCCGTCTATATTCAGATTCCGTGTGCAGCTAGGGGTGAACATGCCAGCCCGAGCTCGGAAATTGCTGGAAAGCACGGACGCGGTCGAGGAGTACGACGTCGTGCTCTACCTCGGCATCATAGACATACTGCAGGAGTACAACACGTCCAAGAGGGTGGAGCATGCGGTCAAATCGCTCAAGTTCGACCCGCTTTCGATATCATCTGTTGATCCGAACTTGTATTCGAAACGATTCTTTAGTTTCCTCGAGAGGGTTTTCCCTGAGCAAGACTAAAATAGAGAGGCCATGAACAGTACATAGCAGTAATGGGTATTTTTGTTTTCTTGTTGTTGTTTTTGTTGTAAAGAATGAACATATTCTTCACTGGAAATACTCGATAGGCAAACATATAGTTCTTGTGCAGCTCCAGAAAAGTTATTATACTGATGATTATTTCCCCTTCTGTACGTCACGTGCCGGAAAGTGGCTATGAAATGCGCCTCCGCTGAGCCGTTCCTGTGAGCTGCGTTCGTCTCTCCGGCAATCTCCATTGCTTCTTTGAACTAACTGTGACTAGTCGGTGAGGGCTTGGTCAGAAAAGGTCCAATGGTTTCTTTGCTTTCTTGTTTTAGTATTGTCGTTATCGTCGTGCATCTTTAAACTAACTAAGGAGTACGAGTACTTACTAGTGATAAAAAAGGGTCTTATATTTGTTTACAGAGGGAGTAGAGAATAATTTTATGGACTTCCCAGATAAATCTAAGTTGAGTACTAGAGAATAACTTTATTGACTTTTAGATCAGCCAAACTCCTCCGCCCTGTCTGGACTGTTCTAAGATATACTCCCACCGTCCCATAATATAAAAATAAAAAACGTTCTTATATTATGGGACGGAAGTAGTAGTACTTTCATAGCTGCAATACCGCCCAGCAGTTTATTTTTCTCATTATTTATTATTCACCAAGCACGAACTAGGGGTAGTATAATACTCGGCGCCACAATTGATTTCAGGGGCTAGAGCTGAATTAAGCTAAACGCACCACACTTATCACAACACAAGATTGTTTATTCCATCTGCTAATTAACTTCACCGCTACGCCGTTATCCATCATCACACTATCATCCGAGGGCACGCCGCGTCTTCTACGTACATGTGCACTACTACAGCTATATAAACACATTCCATTCCACACATTCTGGACAGACCAAACCACCAGTAATCAAGCACCAATCGAGCAGATCATGGCCATTCCCAAAACTTTGCTTCTTGCCATCGTAGGCTGCATCTGCTTATGCAGTAGTGTTGTTCTGTCAGCTCGCGAGCTCGGCGACGCGGCCATGGTGGAGAGGCATGAGCAGTGGATGGCGAAGTTCAACCGCGTTTACAAGGACGACACCGAGAAGGCGCAGCGGTTCGAGGTGTTCAAGGCCAACGTTGCCTTCATCGAGTCATTCAACGCCGGAAACCACAAGTTCTGGCTCGGTGTCAACCAGTTTACCGACCTCACCAATGATGAGTTCAAGGCAACCAAGACCAACAAGGGCCTCAAGAGGAGCGGTAGCCAGGCTCCAACCGGGTTCAAGTACAACAATGTCAGCACCGATGCACTTCCAGCCGCTGTTGATTGGAGAACCAAGGGTGCCGTCACTCCTATCAAAGACCAAGGCCAATGTGGTAAGCAAATTTTTGTAGTACTCCCTTTGTTTATTTTTGGTTCGCATATTAGGTTTGTATTAACTCAAAGTTTCTAAAGTTTGACCAAGTATACATATCATATTCCCATGATAAGTTAAATCACACCAAGGACCACACTATTATTGCAGGTTGTTGCTGGGCCTTTTCAGCTGTGGCTGCGACCGAAGGCATTGTGAAGTTGAGCACTGGAAAGCTTGTCTCTCTGTCGGAACAAGAGCTAGTTGACTGTGACATTCATGGTGTTGATCGGGGTTGTGAGGGTGGCGAGATGGACGACGCCTTCAAGTTCATCATCAAGAATGGCGGCCTCACCACCGAGGCCAACTACCCCTACACGGCACAAGATGGACAATGCAAGACCAGCATTGCAAGCAACAGTGTTGCAACCATCAAGGGCTACGAGGATGTGCCTGCCAACGATGAATCTTCTCTTATGAAAGCCGTGGCTAACCAGCCTGTGTCAGTAGCTGTGGATGGAGGGGATGTCATATTTCAACATTACTCCGGTGGGGTAATGACTGGCTCCTGCGGCACTGATTTGGACCATGGGATAGCAGCGATTGGATATGGTATGACAAGTGATGGAACTAAATATTGGCTGCTGAAAAACTCATGGGGCACGACATGGGGTGAAAGCGGGTACCTTAGAATGGAGAAGGATATTTCTGACAAGAGTGGTATGTGTGGCTTGGCCATGCAACCTTCCTACCCCACCGAGTAGAGGGAGTACATTGTCACATATATCTAGAAATACCGCAAAAATACACATATGTTTATCTATATGTACGCACCTTCCATTACACTACATTGTTCCTTGTTTGTAAAGTCGCGAGTGTTCCGTCAATATATATATATATAAAGAAGGCAGATGATTTCAAGCTTAATGCTCTATGGTGATGTTTACTCTGAAACCCATCTTGTTTGAATCCAATCATTGATTGAAACAAATATATTTTTCAGAAATAAGAGAACGTCGTTGATCTTTGGATCGACCAGTGCGCACAACCATCTTTGAATCGATCAATGCTTTATTTTAGTGCTAGATACATCAATTTGAGTGACAAGTAATTTGGGATGAAGGAAGTATTTCACTACACTTAAAAAAGGTATGACAATAGGCAACAACCCGTACCACTCATGATTCTACTACTAGGCCATCACCCATATCGGCAAAATAAAGCTCGATCTACCATCTTCAAACGGTTCCACCCGGAATCCAAAATACCTTGTGCTTTTCACACGCTGTAGTAAAGCACATATGATAACCAAAAGAAATTAGAAAAATCTCACTTTTGTGGGTGTCTGTTTCTTGCAAAATATGGCCGAGGTAGCATTAGCCAACATGCCACGTGGGTAGGTCAAACCTGGGTTGGACCTGTGAATTTTCATACTTACTAGAGGGTGACACACACTTTGTCATCATGCTCTTCAATCAAGAGTTAAGGTTCTTTTATGCGGGTTATCATGAGTTGTTGCTTCATTGTGTGTTTCACTTGAGTTAGGCTAATTTTTAATTACGTTGGTGTTAGTTTTTTTTGGTTGTCTCGGCTCTTATCCAGTAGAGGCAGTATCTGTTGTGCTAGGCATGGACCGAGTTGTTTTGTGCGTGGCTGTGCAATTCTTACATGTAAGACATAAATCAACATACGGTGTTCCCTGAAGGTAGATGCAAATGCAACACACACCAGCGATTCACTCCCTTATAGGTGGGCCCACCAACGACCCCAAAGCCTCGACGCATCAAAATCACATTCCTATGGAATTTAGTATCTTAGAAGTTATTATACTGGTGATTATTTCCCCTTCTGTATGTTATGTCCCAGAAAGTGGCTGTGAAATGTGGCACCGTGCAGCCGTTCCCGTGAGTTGTGTTCGTCTCTCCGGCAATCTCCATTGCTTCTTTGAACTAACTATGACTCGTGGGTGAGGGCATGGTCAGAAAAGGCCGAATGGTTTCCTTGCTTTATTTGTTAGTTTATTTTTGTTATCGTCGTGCATCTTTGAACTAACTAAGTACTACTAGAGAATAATTTAATGGACTTTCAGATCAAACTAAGTTAAGTACTCCGTAATTTAGTATAACTTTGTACTAAATCAGCGACAATTAATATAAATCAGAGAGAGTACTAGAGAATAATTTTATTGACTTTCAAATCAGCCAAATTCCTTCATTCTGTCTGAACTGTTCTAAAATATATACTTCCGCAATACTGCCCTGCCCTGCCCCGCTCGGCAGTTTATTTTTCTCATTGTTTATTATTCACCAGACACGAACTAAGGGTTGTATAATACTCGACACCACCACTGACTCTAGGGGCCAGAGCTGAACTAAGCTAAAAGTACTACGTTGTTCTTCACAAGATTGTTTATTTTATTCCAGCTGTTAATTAACTTCACCGCTACGCTGTTATTCATCTTCACACTATCATCCAAGGGCACGCCGTGTCTTCTACGTACATGTGCACCACTACAGCTATATAAACATATTCCATTCCACACATTGTGGACAGACCAAACCACCAGTAATCAAGCACCAATCGAGCAGATCATGGCCATTCCCAAGACTTTGCTTCTTGCCATCGTAGGCTGCATCTGCTTATGCAATAGTGTTGTTCTGTCAGCTCGCGAGCTCGGCGACGCTGCCATGGTGGAGAGGCATGAGCAGTGGATGGCGAAGTTCAACCGTGTTTACAAGGACGACACCGAGAAGGCACAGCGGTTCGGGGTGTTCAAGGCCAACGTTGCCTTCATCGAGTCATTCAACGCCGGAAACCACAAGTTCTGGCTCGGTGTCAACCAGTTTACCGACCTCACCAATGGTGAGTTCAAGGCAACCAAGACCAACAAGGGCCTTAAGAGGAGCGGTAGCCAGGCTCCAACCGGGTTCAAGTACAACAATGTCAGCACCGATGCACTTCCAGCCGCTGTTGATTGGAGAACCAAGGGTGCCGTCACTCCTATCAAAGACCAAAGCCAATGTGGTAAGCAAATTTTTGTAGTACTCCCTTTGTTTATTTTTGGTTCGCATATTAGGTTTGTGTTAAGTCAATGTTTCTAAAGTTTGACCAAGTATACATATCATATTCCCATGATAAGTTAAATCACACCAAGGACCACACTATTATTGCAGGTTGTTGCTGGGCCTTTTCAGCTGTGGCCGCGACCGAAGGCATTGTGAAGTTGAGCACTGGAAAGCTTGTCTCTCTGTCGGAACAAGAGCTAGTTGACTGTGACATTCATGGTGTTGATCAGGGTTGTGAGGGTGGCGAGATGGACGATGCCTTCAAGTTCATCATCAAGAATGGCGGCCTCACCACCGAGGCCAACTACCCCTACACGGCACAAGATGGACAATGCAAGACCAGCATTGCAAGCAACAGTGTTGCAACCATCAAGGGCTACGAGGATGTGCCTGCCAACGATGAATCTTCTCTTATGAAAGCCGTGGCTAACCAGCCTGTGTCAGTAGCTGTGGATGGAGGGGATGTCATATTTAAACATTACTCCGGTGGGGTAATGACTGGCTCCTGCGGCACTGATTTGGACCATGGGATAGCAGCGATTGGATATGGTATGACAAGTGACGGAACTAAATATTGGCTGCTGAAAAACTCATGGGGCACGACATGGGGTGAAAGCGGGTACCTTAGAATGGAGAAGGATATTTCTGACAAGAGTGGCATGTGTGGCTTGGCCATGCAACCTTCCTACCCCACCGAGTAGAGGGAGTACACTGTCACATATATCTAGAAATATCGCAAAAATACACATATGTTTATCTATATGTATGCACCTTCCATTACACTACATTGTTCCTTGTTTGTAAAGTCGCGAGCGTTCCGTCAATATATATATATAAAGAAGGCAGATGATTTCAAGCTTAATGCTCTATGGTGATGTTTACTCTGAAACCCATCTTGTTTGAATCCAATCATTGATTGAAACCAATATATTTTTCAGAAATAAGAGAACGTCCTTGATCTTTGGATCGACCAGTGCGCACAACCATCTTTGAATCAATCAATGCTTTATTTTAGTGCTAGATACATCAATTTGAGTGACAAGTAATTTGGGATGAAGGGGGTATTTCACTACACTTAAAAAAGGTACGACAATAGGCAACAACCCGTACCACTCATGATTCTACTACTAGGCCATCACCCATATCGGCAAAATAAAGCTCGATCTACCATCTTCAAACGGTTCCACCCGGAATCCAGAATACCTTGTGCTTTTCACGCGCTGTAGTAAAGCACATATGATAACCAAAAGAAATTAGAAAAATCTCACTTTTGTGGGTGTCTGTTTTTTGCAAAATATGGCCGAGGTAGCATTAGCCAACATGCCACGTGGGTAGGTCAAACCTGGGTTGGACCTGTGAATTTTCATACTTACTAGAGGGTGACACACACTTTGTCATCATGTTCTTCAATCAAGAGTTAAGGTTCTTTTATGCGGGTTATCATGAGTTGTTGCTTCATTATGCGTTTCACTTGAGTTAGGCTAATTTTTAATTACGTTGGTGTTAGTTTTTTTGGTTGTCTCCGCTCTTATCCAGTAGAGGCAGTATATGTTGTGCTAGGCATGGACCGAGTTGTTTTGTGCCTGGCTGTGCAATTCTTACATGTAAGACATAAATCAACGTATGGTGTTCCCTGAAGGTAGATGCAAATGCAACACACACCAGCGATTCACTCCCTTATAGGTGGGCCCACCAACGACCCCAAAGCCTCGACGCATCAAAATCACATTCCTATGGAATTTAGTATCTTAGAAGTTATTATACTGGTGATTATTTCCCCTTCTGTATGTCATGTCCCAGAAAGTGGCTGTGAAATGTGGCACCGTGCAGCCGTTCCTGTTAGTTGTGTTCGTCTCTCCGGCAATCTCCATTGCTTCTTTGAACTAACTGTGACTCGTGGGTGAGGGCATGGTCAGAAAAGGTCGAATGGTTTCCTTGCTTTATTTGTTTCTTTATTGTTGTTATGGTCGTGCATCTTTGAACTAACTAAGGAGTACTAGTGATAAAAAAAGGTCTTATATTTGTTTACAGTGGGAGTACAGAATAATTTTGATGGACTTTCAGATCAAAGTAAGTTGAGTACTAGAGAATGATTGTATTGACTTTCAGATCAGCCAAACTCCTCCGCTCTGTTGAACTGTTGTAAACTATGTACTTCTGTAGCTGCAATACTGCCCTGCCCCGCCCGACAGTTTAATTTTCTCATTATTTATTATTCACCAGGCACGAATTAGGGGTAGTATAATACTCGACGCCAACATTGACTCCAGAGGCCAGAGCTGAATTAAGCTAAATGCACTACATTTATCACAACACAAGATTTGTTTATTCCATCCGCTAATTAACTTCACTATTCATCTTCACACTATCATCCGAGGACACACCGCGCCTTCTACGTATATGTGCAGGATTGCAGCTATATAAACACATTCCGTTCCACACATTGCGACATGCCAAACCACCAGTAACTAAGCACTACTCGAGCAGATCATGGTCGTCCCCAAGGCTTTGCTTCTTGCCATCCTAGGCTGCATCTACTTATGCAGCATTGTTCTGTCAGCTCGTGAGCTCGGCAATGCGGCCATGGTGGAGAGGCATAAGCAGTGGATGGTGAAGCACAACCGTGTTTACAAGGACGACGTCGAGAAGGCGCAGCGGTTCGTGGTGTTCAAGGCCAACGTTGCCTTCATCGAGTCGTTCAACAACGCCGGAAACCACAAGTTCTGGCTCGGTGCTAACTAGTTTACCGACCTCACCAATGATGAGTTCAAGGCAACCAAGACCAAATAGGGCCTCAAGAGGAGCGGTAGCCGGGCTCCAACCAAGTTCATGTACAACAATGTCAGCACTGATGCACTTCTAGCTTCTGTTGATTGGAGAACCAAGGGTGCCGTCACACCTATCAAAGACCAAGGCAATGTGGTAAGCAGATTTCGGTAGTACCCTCATTTATTTTTGGTTTGCATATTAGGTTTGTCTTAAGTCAAACTTTCTGAAGTTGGACCAAGTTTATATATCATGTTCCCATGATAACTGAAATCACACTAAGGACAACACTATTATTGCAGGCTGCTGCTGGGCCTTTTCAGCTGTGGCCGCAACCGAAGGCATTGTGAAGTTGAGCACCGGCAAGCTAGTCTCTCTGTCGGAACAAGAGATAGTTGATTGTGACGTTCATGGTGTTGATCAGGGTTGTGAGGGTGGCGAGATGGACGATGCCTTCAAGTTCATCATCCAGAATGGCGGCCTCACCACCGAGGTCAACTACCCCTACACGGCACAGGGCAATGCAAGACAAGCATTGCAAGCAACAGTGTTGCAAACATCAAGGGCTACGAGGATGTGCATGTCAACGATGAATCTTATCTTATGAAAGTTGTGGCTAACCAACCTGTGTCAGTAGCTGTGGACGGTGAGGATATAATATTTCAACACTACTCCGGCGGGGTAATGACCGGCTGCTGTGGCACTGATTTGGACCATGGGATAGCAGCGATTGGATATGGCATGACGAGTGGCGGAACTAAGTATTGGCTGCTGAAAAACTCATGTGGCACGACATGGGGCGAGAGCGGGTACCTCAGAATGGAGAAGGATATTTCTGACAAGAGTGGTATGTGTGGCTTGGCCATGTAACCTTCCTACCCCACCGAGTAGAGGAAGTATGTTGCCACGTATATCTACAAATACTGCAGAAATACACATATTTTTATCTATATGTATGCACCTTCCATTACACTACATTGTTTCTTGTTTGTAAAGTCACAAGTGTTCCATCAATATATATAAAGAAGGCAGATGACTTCAAACTTAATGCTCTATGGTGATGTTTACGCTGAAACCCATCTTGTTTGAATCCAATCATTGATTGGAACCGGGTTTTTTTTTTCAGAAATAAGAAAAGGTCCCTGATCTTTGGATCGATCAATGCACACAACCATCCTATTGCAGAAAGTTATTACATAGTATTTCCCTACACTTAAAAAAGGTACAACAATAGGCAACAATTCATACCACTCATGATTCTACTACTTGGCACTCATATCGGCTAAATAAAGCTCGATCTGCCATCTTCAAGCAGTTCCACCCGGAATATAGAATACCTTGTGCTTTTCACACGCTGCAGTAAAGCACATATATGGTAACCAAAAGAAACTAGAAAATTTCACTTTTGAGGGTGTCTATTTCTTGCAAAATATGGCCTAGGTAGCATTAGTCAACCACATGGGTAGGTCAAACCTGTGTTGGACATGCGCGTTTTTATACTTTACTAGAGGGTGACGCGCGCTTTGTCGTCCCGCTCTTCGGTCAAGAGTTAAGGTTATTTTATGCGGGTTATTACTAGTTGTTGCTTCATTGTTGTTTCACTTGAGTTAGCCGATTTTAATTACATTTGTGTTAGTTCTTCTTTGTTAGCTTCGCTCTTATCCTGTAGATGATGTATCTGTTGTGCTAGGTGGATCACTAAGTTGTTCTATGCGTGGTTGTGCAATTTTTTACATATAACACATAAATCAACATATGGTGTTCCCTGAAGGTAGACCCAAATGCAACACATGTCAACGATTCACTCCCTTATAGATGGGCCCACCAACGACCCCAAAGCCCCAACGCATCAAAAGCGTATTCCTAGCGAGTTTAGTATCTCAGTAGATAGATAGGTATGTTCTATTTACGGAGTCGAGCAAACTTAAGAAACGTAGAGACGCATCTTTTGATCCATGGACAATTTTTCTGGTGCCGTTTTCCGAAAACATCATGCATTGGCCTAAATCCGTGACCGCCAAATTTTATCAAAAGTTTGGTCATAGGTTACTATCGAATGGGACATGGTCCAAAAAATCTTCGCAAAGTATTTTTCAAATATCAAGCTAAGCTACCTTACGTAGTATCTTTTCTGACCATATAGAAAAAATTGTAGTATTTTACTATATAAATACTTTCGGAGGGTAGTGCACAAGATAATTTGACTTAGCATTTCATAAATATATAATAAAGTTTATTCCCTCCGATGTTTAACCTTAGTCCAAAACTGCGACACTTATTTTGGATCGGAGGGAGTATTACATAACAAGATGGGACATGAAAGTATATATTTTTTTATGGAAAGACAGTAGGAGAGGCTCCTACTGTGTGTATATATTTATATATGTAAAGAGTTACATGGGTTACATATTTTTACAAGGTGGTGTTCCTCCATCACCCCTCACAGAAAGGGAGGGGTGTTGTAGTGCAGCACTGCACCAACAAAACACTGCAAAAGTCAGGGAGGTGTGACTAGGCTAGGGAGTTACAAAAAGTAGTTACAGTGGTCTTATGGACCTTTTTCACTCTGTATTGAAGGAGGCTAAAATCTTCTTTGAATCGTGCCAGCCAAGATGCAGTGCTAGGGTAGATCCTTCTGAAGTGCTTGTTATTTCGTTCCTTCCACAAACTCCAGGCCGCCGTGAGGAAAATTTTCATGAAGAGAGGTCTATGCCCAGCCTCATTGGTTTGATTGATCAAATCAAGTCTCGAGTTGAAAGCAGGCCAGCTAATTTCCATGAAAGAATATTTTGCAGATACTAATGTTAAAGGTAACAAGATGGATCGATGTATGATGGAGGTGACGGGCCTTGCAGCATGCGATGCTCACTGGGAGTGTGCCGGACTGGTGTGTGACCCAGTCTAGGTAGTGGCTTGGATGGGGCATCTGGCTTTAGATGTTAGGCTTTGGTGCGATGTCTGTTTGGTATTAGGCTCAGACATTCGGTACCCCTTCATCAAAGGATAGGGGTAGCAACAGGCGTTGCCAAGACGATGGCTTTAGGCTTATTGATGTATTACCTTGTAAGGTCTTTGGGAATAATTAACAAAATAGCTGCATGCATCGTCCAGATGCAGAGACCGGGGTACATCCTTTTTTTAGAAGCTACAGTTTAAATGCCAAGTGAATATTTCGTTGTACAAACTTCAAAATTTGCACTAAATGGCATGATGCATCCTGATAGATTCATCAACTGCAAACACCGGAACCTTTTCTGAATTACCAGTACATTTGCGGAGTCAAACCGGTTTCTGCTTTACTCATTTCGCTAACCCTACCTACTTTGAGTATACGTTTACATTACCTACTCTGAACAGAAGACCTTCTTAGATTGCTTGATAATTTGCAGTTAGGCCACTGCAAACGTGGGGTAGGTGACCAAGCATTGTCACCAAAGCTCGGATGGTTTTGGCTCTCTATTGTTTCTTTATTGCACTGTCATCGCCGTGCATCACTGAACTAAGTAGAGAATAATTTTACAGACTTTTAGATTAACCAAACTCCTCGGCACTGTTTGTACTGTTTTAAATATTTTTTCCCATAGTTGCCCGCCCTGCCCGTCCGGCAGTTTCTGTTTGATCATTGTTTTCTATTCAACTGGCACAAAATATGGGCAATAATACTCAAGGCGATCATACTATCTGGGGCCATAGCTGAATTAATTAAGCTAACATACTACCTACAATCACAAGATTATTTATTCCATCTGTAATTATCTCTGAGAGCACAACGTGCATGCTACGCTACTTGTGCAAGACCATAGCTATATAAACACATCCCGTTCCACCCATTGTTGACACACCAAAGTACCAAGCTACACACAACAATACTAGTAAGCAGTAATCGGGCAGATCATGGCCATTCCCAAGGCTTTGCTTCTTGCCATCCTAGGCTTCATCTGCTTATGCAGCAGCACCGTTCTCTCAGCTCGCGAGCTTGGCGACGCGGCCATGGTGGAGAGGCATGAGCAGTGGATGGTGAAGTACAATCGTGCTTACAAGGACAAAGTCGAGAAGGCGCAGCGGTTTGAGGTGTTCAGGGCCAACGTTGCCTTCATCGAGTCGTTCAACGCCGGAAACCACAAGTTCTGGCTCGGTGTTAACCAGTTCACCGACCTCACCAACGACGAGTTCAGGGCAACCAAGACCAACAAGGGTCTCAAGAACAGCCGTAGCAAGGCTCCAACTGGGTTCAAGTACAACAATGTCAGCACCGATGCACTTCCAGCCGCTGTTGATTGGAGAACCAAGGGTGTCGTCACTCCTATCAAAGACCAAGGCCAATGTGGTAAGCAAATTTTTGTAGTACTCCTTCGTTTATTTTTGGTTCGCATATTAGGTTTGAATTAAATCAAACTTTGACCAAAGTATATATATTCTTCTATCATGATAACTGAAATCACACTAAGGATAACACTATCATTGCAGGCTGTTGTTGGGCCTTTTCAGCTGTAGCCGCAACCGAAGGCATTGTGAAGTTGAGCACTGGGAAGCTTGTCTCTCTGGAGGAACAAGAGCTAGTTGACTGTGACGTTCATGGTGTGGATCAAGGTTGTGAGGGTGGTGAGATGGACGACGCCTTCAAGTTCATCATCAAGAACGGTGGCCTCACCACCGAGGCCAACTACCCATACACGGCACAAGACGGACAGTGCAAGACCAGCATTGCAAGCAACAGTGTTGCGACCATCAAGGGCTACGAGGATGTGCCCGCCAACGATGAATCTTCTCTTATGAAAGTCGTTGCTAACCAGCCTGTATCAGTAGCTGTGGATGGAGGTGATGTCATATTTCAACACTACTCTGGCGGGGTAATGACCGGCTCTTGCGGAACTAATTTGGACCATGGGATAGCAGCGATTGGATATGGCATGACGAGTGACGGAACTAAGTATTGGTTGTTAAAAAACTCATGGGGCATGACATGGGGCGAGAGTGGGTGAAATGATCTAGATGACGACTAGAGGGGGGGGGGATGAATAGGAGTTCTAAAACTTTTACGGATTTGGCTTTATCCTAATGCGGAATTAAACTAACGGATACTTTTCAAGCACAAATCCTAAATATGCTAGGCTCAACTAAGTGCACCAACAACCTATGCTAAAAAAGATAGGCAATTAAGCAAACTAGCAAACACAAACTACATCACAAGATATGGAAGTGAAGGAACAACAAAGCAATTCAACTATCACAAGATATATCAATATGGGCAAGTATGAATTGCGGAAAGTAAAGGGTGTGGGTATGAGATAACCACAAGTGAGTCGGGGACGCGGATTTATCCCGAAGTTCACACTCGTGAGAGTGCTAATCTCCGTTAGAGCGGTGACGTAGCCAAAGCTCCGGGGCGTCACCAAGTGACTCACCGTATTCTCCCTTTCGAGTCACCCCCAACGGATGAGCCTCGGTTCACTCGGGGTTGGTCTTGAAGGCGACCACCACACCTTTACAAACCTCTCCGGAGCACCGCACAACCACGGAAGCTTCCGGAGGAACTTGACCACCTAGGCCACTTGAACACCCTTCCTCGGAGCACACCACAAAAGGAAGCTTCCGGGGGAACCTTGGCCACATAGGCCTCTTCCCAATCTTCTCAATATATCACCAAACCGTCTAGGAGGCGAAGCCTCCAAGAGTAATAAACTCACGGGCTCACACACGAACAAATCGATGCGGGGATCTCAAACCAATGCAATAAATGCAATGCAAGGTCAAGCAACAAATGCTCAACTCACTCTCTCAATCTCACAAGATGCAACTTAAGAAAGTGGGAGATTGAAGAGAGGGGATGCCATGGAGGAAATCAACAAATGGCTCCAAGATCCATCCACAAATCCCCCTTCACTTAGAAGGGAGATAGGGGTTTGGGAGAGGTGGTAAGAGGCTCAAAATGATGTTTAGAATGTGAATGAACAACCCCCAAACCGGTGGGGAGGAAGGGCTCTTTTATAGCCAACTTCCAAAACTAGCCGTTGGGGCTCCAACGAACACTTCCTGGACACCCCATGCCCACGGGGGTTTAGACCCCGTGCCCAAGGGGTCCCGTGCGCACGGTACAAGCCCGTGTGCACGGGGCCCCGTGCCCACGGGGGTCAAAAACCCCGTGTCCACGGGGTACCCAGAACAGCCTGCAGCAGCCCACTAAAACAGTGATAACTTTGGCATACGGACTCCGAATTCGATGATCTTGGGCTCGTTTTGAAGCTATGGAAAAGCCCAAGGTCCTCACATAGAGAACCACCCAAGATCAACAATAAATAATGATGCAAGTAATGCAAAGGTTTGAGCTCTCTACATGCGACATGATCAAGCTACTTGCCCGAGAGTCCCTCTTGATAGTACGGCTATCAAACCTATAATCCGGTCTTCCTCCAAGCACCATGAGACCGACAAAACTAGGAAAACCTAGCTAAGGTATACCTTTGCCTTGCATATTCAACTTGAGCTTGGTGATGACTCCAATGCTTGTCTCAAGTTGGAATCCCTTTCTTGTCCACAACCACTTGGTGAAGATGCTTGAATTGATTCCTCATATTGCAATGAGGGAAGCCTTAACTTAAGCCCATCTTCACATGAGCATTATCATGATGTGGACCGCAAGCTTCAAAGCATATAACCTCCGGCTTCTCATCTTGCACTTGGACTCCTCGAACTCGATGACCATCACCACTTGATGTCATCCACACATAGGCTACTTGAGATCTTTCCTTTTGATGCAAGCCCATGAGAAACACCTAACCCACATAGACATACCAAACACATAGCATGGGTTAGGTAACAAAGCACAATTCACAAATACTTACCATACCACTAGATCACTTGATCTCACGTGGTACAATGTTTGTGCTTTGAGAGTTGACCACTTAGATATAATCTTCGAGCTTCATCTTGGTCAACCAACATCTTTACTCGAAGCTCCATCTTGGTTTCTTGAAAGCCACAATGAACTCTTCATTTCCCTTCATTGCTTCAAGACTATATCACCAAAGACTCTTCCATGACCATATCAAGTTCCACTATGAATATCATCTTGGTTACCACTTGCCCTTCTAAAACTACATCACAATCTCTTGAGAGGCATAATGAATTCGTCACTCTAGTTGCTTGCATCAAGACTTGATCAACCGAAACCCAACACATGAGCTCATCATGATCTTGTCTTGAGACCATAACTTGAATTCTTCTCTTTGATTATTCTCTCAAGCCCTTGATCCTTAAAAGCCCTCCATCATAATATCTTGAGAGGCACAATGAATTCTTCACTCTAGTTGTTTGCTTCAAGACTTGATCAACCTAAACCCAACACATGAGCTCACCATGATCTTGTCTTGAAACCATAACTTGAATTCTTCTCTTTGATTACTCTCTCAAGCCTTGATCCTCAGAAGCCCAAATATATCAATCTTTGAGATCCTCCAATGCACTTCATCATGAACATAATTAGATTAGGCATTGAAACCAATCTTGATGGCTTCAATAGAAGTACCCGAAGACCAACTTGAAACCTCATTGGATATGGGATCTCAAGAGCCAACACCTAGGCCCCGTGAGCACGGGGTATCCAGAGAGTTGACACTCGACCCCGTGCGCACGGTACAAGCCCGTGTGCACGGGGTATCCAGAGAAGGATACCATGAGGACTTCTTCGGATGCTTTGATGGCAGACTTCAAAAAACAACCTAATGCACTTCAAGCATCACTATGGAACATATCTTCATATAAGATTCAATGCACTTGATGCTCCATAGGAATTGTCATTTAATACCAAAGCATAGGGCAAATATATCTTCATATATATGGACTTCATCCTTGATTCCGTCCAATATCCTTGAGGCGCTATCTTCATATATATATGGACTTCATCCTTGATTCCATCCAATATCCTTGAGGCGCTATCTTCATATATATGGACTTCATCCTTGATTCCGTCCAATATCCTTGAGGCACTATCTATGGACAAAACCTTCAAATATATCTCACTGAAAACATTAGTCCATAGAGATTGTCATTTAATTACCAAAACCACACTTAGGGGCTACATGCCCTTTCAATCTCCCCCATTTTGGTAATTGATGACAATCTCAACAAGAGGGTTTATATAATGAATTTAAAACAAGTATGCAATCTATCCGAGAATAAATTGTATACTTGAGGTGGTTTTGATAGCCTCAAACATCACAAAGATAGTTGATGTTATCAAAACCGGTTGTACTAGCATCGAAATACTACACAAGAATTTGATGCTTAGTCGAACCACAATATATAGAGCAAACTCCCCCACAATATATGCACAGGAAATAACTTGGTGGAGTTTCCTCTATATACACATCCATGCAATGAGCAAGCACAACAGAAGTAGATAAGCATGAATGACAAGAACCAACCCACTTTACCTAAACCCTCTAAAAACTTCTTCCCCATTGGCAACAAGTGCCAAAATGGAAGAAAAATCTAGACGGCCAATATAGTATGAGTTCCTCCTTAATTTGTGCATTTCTCATATTGTGAGTGGAATCAAATGCACATATCCAGTTATGAACAAACGAAGAAATTCACACTATATTGAGGATCCATAGAATGCACCAAAATGATATGACAAGAGAATCAAACATTCAAAGGATCCAAAGAACATATTTTGGACAAGGGGTAATGGAGATATCCAATATGATAATCATGCTAAGCATGGGTCCAAAATATATCCAACAACTTATGAGTGCAAACATATACGCAAAACATACAAACACTCACTCAACAAGTACTAATCATGCTATGATGCAACATACACAATGTTGACTCTAATTTAAATAAATGCATGAAGTAAGTACTTGTTACCGAGAGAGAAAGCATTGGTTCAAGGGGCCTTTGATCTAGTACGCGAACATGAGGGACTTGATCTTGTTCTTGGATAGGTACATGATCTCCCATAGCATCTTGCTCTTGTGTTGGGGGTGATGACTTCCCTTGTGGTCGATCCACAAGAGGGGCTCTTACTCCTTCTTCTACATGGACAAGGGGTATTTCTTGTGGAAGAATATGACCAATCCCCATTGTACTTGTAGCTTGGGAAGGAGCCTCATCACCTACAACACTTGAAACAAATTGCTCTGCATGGAAGCTGTTATTCTCATCACACTCCACATTCACCATTTCCTCAATACATCCCGTGGATTTATTGAGAATATAGTAAGTGTGGGAGTTTGATGCATATCCAACAAAAAGACCCAAATTTTGTATAACCGGGTTTACATGGTGAGAATGAAACACTTACAACCGAACCGGGTTTTCATTTATCTTCTCTCTCAAATCAATGAATCAACCAAGCTTAGCTCTAATCATTTTCCATGGTGTCTCCACCTTCCTCATGAATAAGCCAAGCATCCAATTCTTCTCCAACGTACCTAAAACACATTAAGGTACAATTTGGTCCCCAAACTTATTGGGTCCGAAGTAGTTAGTCCAACCATAATACATAGGGCAAACTCCATATTAAATATGTGCAAAAGGATATGAACTTGAAGTTCATGCACACTTTTAAACAGTAATGATTTGATGGAGTTTACCCTGAAGAGAGGGTCAAGTAGAGCAATCAAGGCATGAAAAAGTATATAAATAAATATGCATGCACATGCCTACCAAGATCCAAAGAGATACAATTTGGACAAGAGAACACTTAAACAAAGAATACTCCAAGAATAACATAAAGCAATCAAGTTGTCCAAATTATATCAAAGAGACGAATCCACACAGGACCGCAAGAAAAGTACAACATATGAACTAAGCAAAAACCAAAGAGCATATAGGATATACATTACACACATGCTCAAAGGCTTATCTCACTCAAGTAGATAATAGATAGTACAAGGAGTGAGATAAGGCAAGTTGAAGCTCAAGCCGAGAAGAAGATGATCATAAAATTCTACCACAAGAAGAAATACCAATTGGTATTTGGAATTAACACTCGGTGGTAGAATCCGAAGAAGCACAAGATCATAATCAACAACCACCCCATGCGCACAGGGGTCAAAAGACCCCGTGCACACGGGGTATCCAGGGAGTTACGCAGTACCCCGTGCGCACGGGGGTCAAAAGACCCCGTGCGCACGGGGTACCCAGAGAGTTACGCAACACCCCATGCGCACGGGGTATCTAGAACTTTTCTGGTGCAACTTTCTGGATACCACGACAGGCATACAACAGAGGCAAATAACCACCTAAAAGAGATAACTAATGGATACTCTGAGAATCTGAATTTCAAATGAGCTTGATATACCACATAGTGACTAGATAATATTGAGTATCAATGCTATGTGGCATTTCTCATATTCACATTTTGGGTTTGTGATTTGCACAAAACATAGCACTCCCCCATAGTGTGATGATCCACTAATATCTCGCAAGAGCCAAACAAGATACAATAAAGGCTCAAAACAACAAGCACCATTATATGATGTGCAATGCAACCTACACATGCTAGATAACACAAATCAAGCATACTAGAAAATACAACATATAAATGCACATGCTAGATACAAAACCTAAGCATGCAAGGGACGAGAACTTTCAATGTAAGCAATAAAAATACAAGTTACCGAAAGGAGGAACATTGGATAGATAATATGAAGATAAACCACATGACTTGGCTCGAACAAATAAATGATGAATATTCTTTTCTTCATGGACTAGCCAAATCTCCAATGTCCTCCACACACCTATTGATCAAGTTTGAGCTTGATGGTCCCCAACCAAGTTGGGTCCTAAGAAGTTAGTCACAATAGGCTTGGCAACCCAAATGGTCTTTTCCATTTCCAAACCACTTTGGGCACCAACAAACTTGGCAAACAAATTGCCAACAACATCCTTCCTAAGAGAATAATGATCATTGACGAGAGGAGGCTTAGGGATGTTACTGTTGGGACAAGATAAGGATATGTGTCCCTTCTCACGACAAATATAGCAACATGTGCTCCCCCTTCTCTTCTTACTTGGGGAGCATTATCTTTGTTCATCATTGGTAGTGGCCTTTCTTCAACATTAGGTTGACCTTGAGACTGAACTTGAGGACACTTCCCTTGATGCTTCACATTTGAAGCCTTCTTCTTCAATGGACAATATCTCACATGGTGTCCAACATTCTTGCACTTGAAGCATGTAATGTTGGCCAGATTCTTGACTTGATCTTGTCCCTTCTTATTTATCTTGGACTTCTTATTGTTGGAGATGAAACCAAGTCCGCCCTTGTCATGAGGGGATTCTTGAACACTCAAGATAGCATTGAGAGAGGTATTTCCTTCATGACAAATTTCCAAGTCTTTCTTTAAAATAGTGACTTGGGCCTTGAGTTCTTTGTTTTCCTCTACAAGGTTAGTATCAACAAAAGTACTAGAGGAAGTAGAAGCTTCATTGTTAGAGCAACAAGGCAAGGAGAGCAACTCATCACAAAAATTAGCAATAATATGTCTAGATGAATCACTAGGACTAGCACATGTCAATAAAGCATTTTGAGTAGAATTAGTGCTAATGTCCACATGAGGCTCACACGATGTTACCTTAGTAAAAATAGCCTCATGAGCTAACTTTAGCCTTTCATGGGAGATTAGAAGGTCATCATGAGAGCCCGAGAGCTTTTCATGACTTTCTTCTAATCTTCCATAATTGCTAGTTAGCAAAGCAAGTTGAGCCCTTAGCTCAACATTCTCCTTTAAGATAGATGCTTCACAAGAAGTAGAGTTAGCACAAGCATCATTGACAATATGAGAGGAGCTATAAGAAACTAGAGACTTCACATGAGTAGCTTGAAGTTCCTCATAAGACTTAGAGAGTTTGGCAAGCTCTCCTTTGACATTCTTATAGACAAGGTCAAGGTGCTCAAAATCCTCCTTAAGTTGATCATGAGCAACTCCAATCTCTTCTTTAGAAGACTCTAAGTCTCTAAGAGTTTCTAGAGCATCAAGAAGGTTACAATCAAGTTTTTTCATTTTGTTCTTGCTCTTCGTGAAGTAAATCATTACACTTTCCAAAATGAGTGATAAGATCTTTAAACATCTCATAAGTGTTCTTATTTAACCCACAAAGAGAATTACCAATTTCATATATTTCTTGACTCATATCCCTATGACATTCATCATTACTCTCATCAACATCATTACAAAGAGTAGATGATACCTCAGTATTACCTCTTGTCATGAGGCACATGTGAACATCAGAGGTTGATGATGATTCTTTTGGAGAGGGAGTTTCTTTATCATCAAGAGTAGGATATCCATGTCCATCCTCTTGACACTCATAGCATTTCCTCTCCAACAAGGTGATGTCCTTCTTTGCTCCTCTAGCAATTTCCTCATTAATGATGTGTGCACTATTTTCTCTTGTTTCCTCTACATGGTTAGTCAAACAACAACTAGAGGAAATAGAAGCACATGGATCATGGAAACAAGGAGTATCAAGCATATCAACACAAGAATGTAAGTCATTTTTGCTAGATATGCTCAAGTCCATAGAATCTACAACACTACCATGTATACATGTAAGATCATCAATGTTGAGCACATCATCACAATCATCACAAATGATATTTTCACTCACCATGTCATTACCTTGGGACATGCCATATGATGGTGAGGCGGAAGAAGTTGAAATGTCCAAGTACACGGTGGAAGAAGCAATATGGAGATCTTGATGATTTGAAGATGTGGAGACCTCCTCAATTAACTCCTCCGAAAGATGATGAATATCAACAAGATTGGACCCACCATATATTTCTTCAAGTTTGGTCCACATATCATGAGTCGTCACACAAGTCATGATAGACTCAAATACTTCGAGGGATATAAACCGGATTATGGCATTCTTAGCACTATATCCACAAAGCATATCATCATTTTCCGCACTAGTTGGAAAAAGGTCGTCCTTCCACGGAGAAGCCCCTACAAGAACAATTCGCACAAAACATGGACCCATGGTCCGAAAATGACAAAGCATGTGAATTTTCCACAAGTGATAGTTTGTGCCACTAAAACAAAAAGTGTCATCATGCACTATACCACTAGTCGACATCTTTACTCTCTAGGCGGTGAAGCCTACAAAGGAGAGACCAAAGCTCTGATACCAATTGAAATGATCTAGATGACGACTAGAGGGGGGTGAATAGGAGTTTTAAAACTTTTACGGATTTGGCTTTATCCTAATGCGGAATTAAACTAACGGATACTTTTCAAGCAAAAATCCTAAATATGCTAGGCTCAACTAAGTGCACCAACAACCTATGCTAAACAAGATAGGCAATTAAGCAAACTAGCAAGCACAAACTATATCACAAGATATGGAAATGAAGGAACAACAAAGCAATTCAACTATCACAAGATATATCAATATGGGCAAGTATGAATTGCGGAAAGTAAAGGGTGTGGGTATGAGATAACCACAAGTGAGTAGGGGACGCGGATTTATCCCGAAGTTCACACTCATGAGAGTGCTAATCTCCGTTAGAGCGGTGCCGTAGCCAAAGCTCCGGGGTGTCACCAAGTGACTCACCGTATTCTCCCTTTCGAGTCACCCCCAACGGATGAGCCTCGGTTCACTCGGGGTTGGTCTTGAAGGCGACCACCACACCTTTACAAACCTCTCCGGAGCACACCACAACCACGGAAGCTTCCGGAGGAACTTGACCACCTAGGCCACTTGAACACCCTTCCTCGGAGCACACCACAAAAGGAAGCTTCCTGGGGAACCTTGGCCACATAGGCCTCTTCCCAATCTTCTCAATATATCACCAAACCGTCTAGGAGGCGAAGCCTCCAAGAGTAATAAACTCACGGGCTCACACACGAACAAATCAATGCGGGGAGCTCAAACCAATGCAACAAATGCAATGCAAGGTCAAGCAACAAATGCTCAACTCACTCTCTCAATCTCACAAGATGCAACTCAAGAAAGTGGGAGATTGAAGAGAGGGGATGCAATGGAGGAAATCAACAAATGGCTCCAAGATCCATACACAAATCCCCCTGCACTTAGAAGGGATATAGGGGTTTGGGAGAGGTGGTAAGAGGCTCAAAATGATGTTTAGAATGTGAATGAACAACCCCCAAACCGGTGGGGAGGAAGGGCTCTTTTATAGCCAACTTCCAAAACTAGGCGTTGGGGCTCCAACGGACACTTCCTGGACACCCCGTGCCCACGGGGGTTTAGACCCCGTGCCCACGGGGTCCCATGCGCACGGTACAAGCCCGTGTGCACGGGGCCCCATGCCCACGGGGGTCAAAAACCCCGTGTCCACGGGGTACCCAGAACAGCCTGCAGCAGCCCACTAAAACAGTGATAACTTTGGCATACGGACTCCGAATTCGATGATCTTGGACTCGTTTTGAAGCTATGGAAAAGCCCAAGGTCCTCATATAGAGAACCACCCAAGATCGACAATAAATAATAATGCAAGTAATGCAAAGGTTTGAGCTCTCTACATGCGACATGATCAAGCTACTTGCCCGAGAGTCCCTCTTGATAGTACGGCTATCAAACCTATAATTCGGTGTTCCTCCAAGCACCATGAGACCGGCAAAACTAGGAAAACCTAGCTAAGGTATACCTTTGCCTTGCATATTCAACTTGAGCTTGGTGATGACTCCAATGCTTGTCTCAAGTTGGAATCCCTTTCTTGTCCACAACCACTTGGTGAAGATGCTTGAATTGATTCCTGATATTGCAATGAGGGAAGCCTTAACTTAAGCCCATCTTCACATGAGCATTATCATGATGTGGACCGCAAGCTTCAAAGCATATAACCTCCGGCTTCTCATATTGCACTTGGACTCCTCGAACCCGATGACCATCACCACTTGATGTCATCCACACATAGGCTACTTGAGATCTTTCCTTTTGATGCAAGCCCATGAGAAACACCTAACCCACATAGACATACCAAACACATAGCATGGGTTAGGTAACAAAGCACAATTCACAAATACTTACCATACCACTAGATCACTTGATCTCACGTGGTACAATGTTTGTGCTTTGAGAGTTGACCACTTAGATATAATCTTCGAGCTTCATCTTGGTCAACCAACATCTTTACTCGAAGCTCCATCTTGGTTTCTTGAAAGCCACAATGAACTCTTCATTTCCCTTCATTGCTTCAAGACTATATCACCAAAGACTCTTCCATGACCATATCAAGTTCCACTATGAATATCATCTTGGTCACCACTTGCCCTTCTAAAACTACATCACAATCTCTTGAGAGGCATAATGAATTCGTCACTCTAGTTGCTTGCATCAAGACTTGATCAACCGAAACCCAACACATGAGCTCACCATGATCTTGTCTTGAGACCATAACTTGAATTCTTCTCTTTGATTATTCTCTCAAGCCCTTGATCCTTAAAAGCCCTCCATCATAATATCTTGAGAGGCACAATGAATTCTTCACTCTAGTTGTTTGCTTCAAGACTTGATCAACCTAAACCCAACACATGAGCTCACCATGATCTTGTCTTGAAACCATAACTTGAATTCTTCTCTTTGATTACTCTCTCAAGCCTTGATCCTCAGAAGCCCAAATATATCAATCTTTGAGATCCTCCAATGCACTCCATCATGAACATAATTAGATTAGGCATTGAAACCAATCTTGATGGCTTCAATAGAAGTACCCGAAGACCAACTTGAAACCTCACTGGATATGGGATCTCAAGAGCCAACACCTAGGCCCCGTGAGCACGGGGTATCCAGAGAGTTGACACTCGACCCCATGCACACGGTACAAGCCCGTGTGCACGGGGTATCCAGAGAAGGATACCATGAGGACTTCTTCGGATGCTTTGATGGCAGACTTCACAAAACAACCCAATGCACTTCAAGCATCACTATGGAACATATCTTCATATAAGATTCAATGCACTTGATGCTCCATAGGAATTGTCATTTAATACCGAAGCATAGGGAAAATATATCTTCATATATATGGACTTCATCCTTGATTCCGTCCAATATCCTTGAGGCGCTATCTTTATATATATATATGGACTTCATCCTTGATTCCGTCCAATATCCTTGAGGCGCTATCTTCATATATATGGACTTCATCCTTGATTCCGTCCAATATCCTTGAGGCACTATCTATGGACAAAACCTTCAAATATATCTCACTGAAAACATTAGTCCATAGAGATTGTCATTTAATTACCAAAACCACACTTAGGGGCTACATGCCCTTTCAGTGGGTACCTCAGAATGGAGAAGGATATCTCTGACAAGAGTGGTATGTGTGGCTTGGCCATGCAACCTTCCTACCCCATCGAGTAGGGAAATACATTGGCGCGTATATCTACAAATATTATATAAATATATGTATTTTTATCTGTAGGTATGTATCTTTCATTACACTACATTGTTTTGTGTTTGGACAGTCACGAAATGTTCCATAAATATATATAAAGAAGATAGATGGCTTTGAGCTTAAATGCTAAATGCTCTATGGTGATGTTTATGCTGAAATCCATTTTGTTTAAATCCACAAATTGATTCGAACAATATTTTTTTTCTGGAAAATGGGAGGACGCCTCTAATCTTTGCATCGATCAATGCACACATCCATCATATCGAAGAAATTTATTACATAGTGTTCCGCTACACATGAATAAAAGGCACAAGAATAGGAAACAATGTACAACTCAGGACAATAGTACCAGGCCGTCACTCATATTGGCTAAATAAAGCTTGAACTACCACCTTCAAGCGGTTGCACCCGAAGTCTAGAATATTCTATGCTTTTCACATGCTGCAGTAAAGCACATATGATAACCAAAAGAAATTAAAAGATATATATTTTGAGGGCGTATTTTTATTCAAAATATGTCCAAAGTGGCATTAGTCAACACGCCACGTGGGTAGGTCATACCTGGTAATGGTTTCCTAGAAAGTAAAATGCATCAAAAGTCCTAAAGTAAAATGGTTTCCTAGAAAGTAAAATGCATCAAAAGTCCTTCCTTCCCTTGATCTCCAGCGGCGAGCTCATGGATTCGCTTCCCCTCCGCTTGCCGCTACGGCTGCCGGTGGCAGGGATGGGATTTCTGTTGCCTCGGATCCGGCTAGTAGATTGGTAGGGTTTTAGCCCTCGCAGGGGCGGTGTTTGGGTGGATGGCGGCGCTTCTTCGAGTCTGTCTTCCGGGCTTTTATTCTCCTCAAGTTCGTTCATTGGAACGGATTAGATGGAGCTTCGGCGTAGATTCCTGCAAGCTCCACGGGGCGGCAAGGTTAGGGTTTCTCGTCGTGCGTACGGAACGGTGATAATTGGTGTCAGATTCTTTAGATTGATTCAAGGATTCAATGGCGATGACTGCGGTTCTGGGGCACTGGTCCTCAGGGGCACGTGAACGAATACTTCCCGGCTATCGTCAACAAGGTCAGTCTGGCTCTGGATGAGAGCGGCGATAGCGGCGCAATGGCGGCTTGTTCTGGGAGTGGCAATGGTCGTTCGATGGTCCATGAACCAAAATATAATTTTTATTATGTTTGAGGTGTTTTGTACGTCAAGTGAATCTTTATAATAGATCTGATCCTTTTCGCAAAAAAAATCGAGTCCACCCCATCCATTTTGGACATGTGAGAGCTCACGAAATAGCCTTTCCTCTTGCTTTATAGATACACTCAATTGACAGAATGATACAAGATGTCGTGGTAACCCTCTTACAAAGCCGATCAAAGAAAACTAGGCTAAAACAAGATGATTTCCCTAATACTATACAAGGGATGCTCTACTGGGCGTTGGCGGCTTGTCGCCGAGTAGAAGCACGGGAGTAGCAGGACAACGAGAAGCGCCTATAAGCCTACGAAATGCAAACCCATGTCTCTTGGGTAAAATCACCGAACTTTGTCGCAAAACATCCACCAAAAATGCCGCTAGAGAGGGCCCTCTGTCGAGTGCTGCTATGTCTTGAGCTTCCGTTGGTTTTCCTCGAAGAGGAGAGGGTGATGCAGCAATAGTAGCCCTCAGTTTTTGAGAACCAAGGTATCAATCCAGTAGGAGGATCCTCAACATGCACCTACACAAACAAACTGAGAACTCGCAACCAACGCAATAAAAGGGTTGTCAATCCCTTCACGGCCACTTGCGAAAGTGAGATCTAATAAAGATAGTATGATAAGATAAATTTATTTCTAGTATTTTATAATATAGACGCAAAAAGTAAAGATGCAAATAAAGGTAGATTGAAAGCAAATATGATAAGCGATAGACCCGGATGCCATAGGATTCACTAGAGGCTTCTCTCAAAATAGCATAAGTATTACGGTGGGTGAACAAATTACTGTCGAGCAATTGATAGAAAAACGCATAGTTATGAGATTATCTAGGCATGATCATGTATATAGGCATCACGTCCATGACAAGTAGACCGACTCCTCCCTGCATCTACTACTATTACTCCACACATCGACCGACTCCTGCCTGCATCTAGAGTATTAAGTTCATAAGAACAGAGTAACGCATTAAGCAAGATGACATGATGTAGAGGGATAAACTCAAGCAATATGGTATAAACCCCATCTTGTTATCCTCGATGGCAACAATACAATACGTGCCTTGCAATCCTTTCTGTCACTGGGTAAGGACACCGCAAGATTGAACCCAAAGCTAAGCACTTCTCCCATGGCAAGAAAGATCAATCTAGTAAGCCAAACCAAACTGATAATTCGAAGAGACTTGCAAAGATAACTCAATCATATATAAAAGAATTCAGAGAAGATTCAAATATTATTCATAGATAAACTTGATCATAAACCCATAATTCATTGAATCTCGACAAACACACCACAAAAAGAGTTTACATCGAATAGATCTCCACAAGAGAGGGGGAGAACATTGTATTGAGATCCAAAAAGAGAGAAGAAGCCATCTAGCTAATAACTATGGACCCGTAGGTCTGTGGTAAACTACTCACGACTCATCGGAGGGGCAAGGATGTTGATGTAGAGGCCCTCCATGGTTGATTCCCCCTCCGGCAGAGTGCCTACGAAGGCTCCAAGATGAGATCTCGCGGATACAGAAGGTTACGTGGTGGAAATTATGTTTTGTGGTGCCCCTGGATGTTTTCGGGGTACGTAGGTATATATAGGAGGAAGAAGTACGTCGGTGGCCACCCGAGGGGCCCACGAGACAGGGGGCGTGCCCTATTGGGAGGGCGCGGCCTCCTATCTCGTGGGGGCCTCAACTGCTTCTTGACTTGCACTCCAAGTCCCCTGGATCACGTTCGTTCCAAAAATCACGCTCCCGAAGGTTTCATTCCATTTGGACTCCATTTGATATTCCTTTTCTTCGAATTACTGAAATAGGCAAAAAAACAGCAATATGGGCTGGGCCACCGGTTAGTAGGTTAGTCCCAAAAATGATATAAATGTGTAAAATAAAGCCCATAAACATCCAAAAGGGGTAATATAATAGCATGGAACAATAAAAAATTATAGATACGTTGGAGACGTATCAAGCATCCCCAAGCTTAATTCCTGCTCGTCCTCGAGTAGGTAAATGATAAAAAGAGAATTTTTGATGTGGAATGCTACCTAGCATAATTCATAATGTAATTTTCTTTATTGTGGCATGAATGTTCAGATCCAAATGATTCAAAATAAAAGTTCATATTGATAAAAGAAATAGTAACACTTCAAGCATACTAATCAAAGTAATCATGTCTTCTCAAAATAACATGGCAAAAGAAAGTTCATCCCTACAAAATCATATAGTTAGGCTATGCTTCATTTTTGTCACACAAAGATGTTCCCAACTTCTATACCCCCGATGACAAGCCAAGCAATTGTTTCATACTTAAATAATCTCAAACTTTTTCAACCTTCATGCAATACATGAGCGTGAGCCATGGATATAGCACTATGGGTGGAATAGAATATGATGATGGGGATTGTGTGGAGAAGACAAAAAAAGGAGAAAGTCTCACATTGACGAGGATAATCAACGGGCTATGGAGATGCCCATCAATTGATGTCAACATGAGGAGTAGGGATTGCCATGCAACGGATGCACTAGAGCTATATGAATGCTCAACAAAAGAAAACTAGTGGGTGTGCATCCAACTTGCTTGTTCACGAAGACCTAGGGCATTTGAGGAAGCCCATCGTAGGAATATACAAGCCAAGTTCTATAATGAAAAATTCCCACTAGTATGAAAAAGACAACTTATAAGACTCACTATATGATAAACACGGTGCTACTTTGAAGCACAATATATGGGACTCACTACATGAAGAACAAGGTGCTGCTTTGAAGCACAAGTGTGGAAAAAGAGATAGTAACATTGCCCTTTATTTTCTTTTTTCCTTTTTTCCTTTTTTTCTTTTTTTCCTTTGGGCCTTTATTTTTTCCTTTTTGGCCTTTCTTTTTTTTTTCTTTTTTCTTTTTTTTCTTTTTGGGCAATGTTCTAATAATGATGATCATCACACTTCTATTGATTACAACATAAGAATTACAACTCGAAACTAGAACAAGATATGACTCTATATGAATGCCTCCTGCGGTGTATCGGGATGGTGCAATGAATCAAGAGTGACATGTATGAAAAATTATGCATGGTGGCTTTGCCACAAATACAATGTAAACTACATGATCATGCAATGGCAATATGACAAAAGTAAAGTATGTCATGATAATGATGAGCGGAACGGTGGAAAGTTGCACAGCAATATATCTCGGAATGGCTATGGAAATGCCATAATAGGTAGGTATGGTGGCTGTTTTGAGGAAGATATAGGGTGGTTTATGTGTGATATCGTATCACGGGGTTTGGATGCACCGGCGAAGTTTGCACCAACTCTCAAGGTGAGAAAGGGCAATGCACGGTACCAAAGAGGCTAGCAAAGGCGGAAAGGTAAAAGTGTGTATAATCCATGGACTCAACATTAGTCAAAAGAACTCATATACTTATTGCAAAAATTTAGAAGTCATCAAAAACCAAGTACTACGCGCATGCTCCTAGGGGGATAGATTGGTAGGAAAAGAACATCGCTTGTCCCCGACCGCCACTCATAAGGATGCACAAGCCAGGTACACGTCGTGTTTCAAATTTGTTACACAACTTTAACCATACATGCATGCTACGGGATTTGCTAACTTCAACACAAGCATTCTTTAAATTCATAATCACCCAACTAGCATGACTTTAGTATCACTACCTCCATATCTCAAAACAATTATCAAGTATCAAATTGATCATAGCATCCAATTCACTTCCTATGATAGTTTTTATTATACCCAACTTGGATGCTCATCATTCTAGGACCAACTTTATGACCATAGAAAATACCATGCTGTTCTAAAAGACTCTCAAAATAATATAAGTGAAGCATGAGAGACTAATGATTTCGTCAAAATTAAGACACCACCATGCTCTAAAAGATATAAGTGAAGCACTAGAGCAAAAACTATCAAGCTCAAAAGATATAAGTGAAGCACATAGAGTATTCTAGCAAATTCTAATCAAATAGGCTTCTCCCAAAAGGTGTGTATAGCAAGGATGATTGTGGTAAACTAAAAATCAAAGACTAATATAATACACGACGCTCCAAGCAAAACACATATCATGTGGCGAATAAAAATATAGCTCCAAGTAAAGTTACCAATGAACGAAGACGAAAGAGGGGATGCCTTCCCGGGGCATCCCCAAGCTTAGGCTTTTGGCTATTCTTTAATACCTTGGGGTGCCTTGGGCATCCCCAAGCTTAGGCTCTTGCCACCCTTTATTCCATAGTCCATAAAAGCTTTACCCAAAACTTGAAAACTTCACAACACAAAACTCAACAGGAAATCTTATAAGCTCCGTTAGTGAAAGAAAACAAAACCACCACATAAGGTACTGCAATGAACTCATTCTTTATTTATTTTGGTGTTAAACCTACTGTATTCCACCTTCTTTATGGTTTATAAACTAATTTACTGGCCATAGATGCATTGAAATAAGCAAACAACACACGAAAAACAGAATCTGTCAAAAACAGAACAGTCTGTAGCAACCTGTAACTAACGCAAACTGATGGAACTCTAAAAATCCTACCAAAATAGGAAGTCCTGGACAATTTGTTTATTGAACAGAAGAAAAAAGAATCAACGCAAAAGCACGTTCCTGTGATTTAACAAACTTATATTCGTGCGTGCAAAGTTTCTGTTTTTCAGCAGAATCAAATCAACCATCATCGTAGGTTATCCTATAGGTTCTACTTGGCACAAACACTAATTAAAAGATAAAAACACATCTAAACAGAAGGTAGATGCAAGAATAATTACTAAACAGGAGCAAAAACAAAAAACATAAAGAAAATTGGGTTGCCGACCAACTAGCGCTATCGTTTAACGCCCCTAGCTAGGCATAAAAGCGAAGATAGATCTAAGGAGTGCCATCTTTGGCACTAAGTTCATAAGTAGCCCGCATGATAGATTAATAAGGTAATTTGACTTTCTTTATTGGAAAGTGCTCCATGCCTTTCTCTAATGGAAATTGGAATCTAATATTCCCTTCCTTCATATCAATAATCGCACCAATCGTTCTAAGGAAAGGTCTACCAAGAATAATAGGCAAGAAAGATTGCAATCTATATCAAGAACGATAAAATCTACGGGCACCAAATTTCTATTTGCAACAATAATAACATCATTGATCCTTCCCATAGGCTTTTTAATGATGGAATCCTCAAGGTGCAAATTTAACGAGCAATCATCAAGATCATGAAAACCTAGAATATCACATAAAGTTTTCGGAATCGTGGAAACGCTAGCACACAAATCACACAAAGCAAAACACTCATAATCTTTAATTCTAATCTTTATAGTAGGTTCCCACTCATCATTAAGTTTTCTAGGTATAGAAACTTCCAAATTAAGTTTTTCATCATAAGATTGCATCAAGGCATCAACAATATGTTTGGTAAAAGCTTTATTTTGACTATAAGCATGAGGAGAATTAACAACGGATTGCAACAAGGAAATACAACCTTTTAAACAACAATTATCATAATCAAATTCCTTGAAATCCGAGATAGTAGATTCAATATTATTAGAAGTTGAGGACTCTCCAATCTCACTTTTACCAAATTTAGCATTAAGATCTAAAGACTCCGAATTCTTGGGACGCCTTCTAGGCAAAGTTGATTCATCATCAGTCCCATAATCATCAAAATTCATATTGCAAAACATAGATCTAATAGGAGACGCATCAATAACTTTAAGATCCTCATCATTATTTTCATGGAAACTAGAAGAACACGCTTTTATAAAGCTATCACTTTTAGCATGCAATCTAGCGGTTCTTTTCTTACACTCATCAATGGAAATTCTCATTACTTTGAGAGACTCATTGATATCATGCTTAGGAGAAGAAGATCTAAGTTTAAGAGAATCAACATCAAGCGAAAGTCTATCAACGTTCCTAGCCAAATAATCAACTTTGAGCAATTTTTCTTCAAGCAAAGCATTAAAATTCTTTTGAGAAATCATAAAATCTTTCACACTATTCTCAAAATCAGAGGGCATATTATGAAAATTACCATAAGAATTATTGTAGGAATTTCCATAATTATTAGAGGAATTACTAGGGAACGGTCTAGCATTAAAGTTTCCTCTATAAGCATTATTTCCAAAACTATTCCTACCAACAAAATTCACATCCATAGATTCATTATTATTCTCAATCAAAGAAGACAAAGGCATATCATTGGGATCAAGAGGAGTATTTTTAGTAGCAAACATCTTCATAAGTTCATCCATCTTTCCACTCAAAACATTGATTTCTTCTATAGCATGCACTTTTTTACTAGAAGATCTTTCGGTGTGCCATTGAGAATAATTAGCCATAATATTATCAAGAAGTTTTGTAGCATCTCCTAACGTGATTTCCATAAATGTGCCTCCCGCCACCGAATCTAAGAGATTTCTAGACGCAAAGTTCAAACCGGCATAAAAAATTTGTATAATCATCCATAAATTCAAACCATGAGTAGGGCAATTGCGAAGCATCAATTTCATTCTTTCCCCAGATTGGGCAACATGCTCATGATCAAGTTGTTTAAAATTCATAATATCATTCCTAAGAGTGATGATCTTAGCGGGAGGAAAATACTTAGAGATAAAAGCATCTTTGCACTTGTTCCAAGAATCAATACTATTTTTAGGCAAAGATGAAAACCAAACTTTAGTACGATCTCTAAGTGAAAATGAAAATAACTTCAATTTGACAATATTGTTATCCCTATCTTTCTTCTTTTGCATATCACACAAATCAACAAAGTTGTTTAGATGAGTAGCGGCATCTTCACTAGGAAGGCCGGCGAATTGATCTTTCATAACAAGATTCAGCAAAGCAGTATTGATTTCACAAGACTCAACATCATTAAGAGGAGCAATCAGAGTACTAAGGAAATCATTATTATTGGTATTCGAGAAATCACACAATTTGGTATTATCTTGCGCCATGGCAACAAGTAATCCAACACACAAGCAAACAGAAAAAGGCAAGCGAAAAGAGAGGAGGAGATTGGGAAAGAGAGGGCAAATTAAATGGCAAGGGTGAAGTGGGGGAGAGGAAAATGAGAGGCAAATGGCAAATAATGTAAATGCGAGGGAGATGGGTTTGTGATGGGTACTTGGTATGTCTTGACTTGAGCGAAGACCTCCCCGACAACAGCGCCAGAAATCCTTCTTGCTACATCTTGAGCTCGCGTTGGTTTTCCTCGAAGAGGAGAGGGTGATGCAGCAATAGTAGTGTCGGTGTCAAAACCGGCGGATCTCGGGTAGGGGGTCCCGAACTGTGCGTCTAGGCGGATGGTAACAGGAGACGAGGGACACGATGTTTTTACCCAGGTTCGGGCCCTCTCGATGGAGGTAAAACCCTACGTCCCGCTTGATTAATATTGATGATATGGGTAGTACAAGAGTAGATCTACCACGAGATCAAGGAGGCTAAACCCTAGAAGCTAGCCTATGGTATGATTGTTGTAATGTATGTTGTCCTACGGACTAAAGCCCTCCGGTTTATATAGACACCGGAGAGGGCTAGGGTTACACAGAGTCGGTTACAATGGTAGGAGATCTACATATCCGTATTGCCAAGCTTGCCTTCCACGCCAAGGAAAGTCCCATCCGGACACGGGACGGAGTCTTAAATCTTGTATCTTCGTAGTCTTGGAGTCCGGCGGATATTGATAGTCCGGCTGTCCGGACACCCCCTAGTCCAGGACTCCCTCAGTAGCCCCTGAACCAGTCTTCAATGACGATAAGTCCGGCGTGCATAATGTTCGGCATTGCAAGGCGGGTTCCTCTCTTGAATAATCCAGAGAAGATCATGAACACTAGGATAGTGTCCGGCTCTGCAAAATAAATTCCACATTCCACCGTAGAGAGAATAACATGTACACTTAGTTCAATCTGCTGACGTATTATGCGGCGTAACATCACACCGCCACAAGGCCTTTGTTTGAATTACTATACCACCTTAGCATGTTTAGCGAAGCGGTTTCCTTGGCACGTCTTGTCGAAGCAGAGATCGTGTTCCCCTTATTCCGGGATTCTCATCAATACGTGCGTGGGTAACCCAACCGCGCCATCGATGGTGGCGCTTGGGAGATAAGCGAGTTTTACCAGGCTGGTGGGGGACACATAGTTTTGTCCGCCTATACATAAGGGATAAGGATTCACCTTCTCACCTACGCCTTCTTCCTCCTTTGCTTATCCATCCCCGCGAACTCAAGCTCCAACGCCCGAGCTCGCGCATCTCGCCTCGACCTTCTCCGAATATGTCCGGAGCGGGAGGTAAATGGTTAGCCTCCACCATCAAGGAGGAGGACATCACCAAGCTGCGCAGCGCCGGATACCTTTCCGGCGATATCGCGCATCGGCTGCCCGACACGGGCCCATGTGGGATTTCAATGGGGAAGACGATGCTACCCGGCATGGCCGCAAAGGGCCGGATTCGACCGAGGATCTGGTGAAGATCCTGTCCAGCCTGTACAAGGGGGAGAAGGAGGATTTCCTTCGAACGAACCCTTTGAATGGGTTTTCCATGATCAACCCCAGAGGATGGGTAAGTGAACACCTTGAAGGGCCCAACCCATGCTTTCGAAGTTTAAGCTTCTTACATTATGTCTTCGGCACAGGATCTACGCCGGACTGTGGAGGACATGGTAAGTCCTGCTCCGCAACCCGAGGATCCAGAAGGATCCCTGGATCCGGCCTCCGAAGAGGACCCAAATATCGAGGTGGAGCTGATCGACGGGGTGTATCACCAGCTCAGCATAGACAATGCTTTGGTCGCCATTACGGCGGACTACCCCGGGCTAAGTCCGGCTTCCCAGGTGACCGCGACCGAAGTCCGGACACCATTATCTCATCCCTGCCCATTTCTGGCCTTCGCGAACGATGGTATTTTGCAGGAAGCGCCTTTACGGCAGGAAGCCGAGCCCGCGGCGGCCGACCAACAGAGGTCAGTCCGAACCAGCAGGCGGAAAAGGAGCGCAATGCGGACGGAAACGTCGCCGCAAAGGTATAGCTCGTATTTGAATTTTTAGAGCAACGTTTTGAGGAAACGTCTGAGTGCTCATGATCCTTGTAGGAGAAAAGGCGCTCGCCGGACTGCGAGCGCAGGAATTGCCAATCCGACCAACACCGGCCAGGCTCCAGCGCCCGGCCTGGAGGGGGAGGCAAGCGCAAGACGCGAGCCGGATCCTTCTCCAACGGAGGATACCGACAGACCATCCGCCACCAAGTCTGAGGTGGAGAGCACCATGAACCATAGGCGCCGCCGGACAGTATTTCAAGAAGCGTGCTTTTCCCCTGAGGCATTGGATGCTTTTAACGCAGGGGACGCGCATCTCCGTGCTGCTCAAAATGGTTTTACCAGAGCCACGGAGCAGTATGTGAAAGAAATACGGGTAAGGGAATTTTAATGGTTGTATATACCGGTAGCCCCCGAGACTTAAAGTAGTTATGCTAACTGATTTAAGGATCATTGGAAATTTCAGGCACCTAACGAGAAGAACGCCCAGCTGTCTCGGGAGCTGCAAGATTGCAAGGCCCAACTTGAGGCCGCACTTGCTGCCGCAGGAGGAGACGGAAAGACCCCTCCTGGTAACACATTTTTATTAAAAAAAAATAAGCGTTGTGCGGCGTGCGCGCGAGTCTAATAATGACATTTGCAGGTACCGCCGGACAAGATCCGGACAGGCAAGCATTGCTACGCCAGCTAAAGGCCGGGAGAGTGTGCTGAGTAGGGTTCAGCAGGAAAGGAACAAGCTCCAAGATGCCAACGCCAAGCAAGGAGAAGAGCTGAAAGGCGCTCAGGCCGAGCTGTCCGGCTCCGTTAAGGAGAATCAGCGGCTTCGTCGCAGCATTTATAGTAAGTGCTTGAGCGAACTCTTTTGAAAAGAAGAGTTCGGCGAGGAAGTAGTTTAACATGATATGTCTTGTAGGTATACTCACGGGTCGTCCTGCGGAGGAGATGCCCATATCAATGGGTGATCAACTTCCCGAACTGTTACAGCTACTCGAACGAGTTTGGCAGGCAATGAGCGGCGTCGTTCAGGCTTTATGGCCAGCCCTCACCCTACCCGAGGGCCTCGGGGAGCTTGCGGAGAAGCTGCAGGGAGTGCGGCAGCGCTTCCGTTTGTGGAAGATTTCGGCTTGCCGTCAAGGTGCCAGGGAGGCTTGGGCCATGGTGAAGACGCGGTACAAGAAGGCGGATCCCAGCCACATGGCCGAAGTTGGACCGGTGGGGCCCGATGGGAAGGAGATCCCTGTGAGTTTAGTGTATAGCCAAGTAGAGTTGGCTGCTAAATTTTCCCAACAGGACTATAAACTAGACAGCCTGTTACACGGGATTGAGGAGGAATACAATCAGTAAATTTGACAATTTATGTTATCCTTTAAAGTGACATGTGAAATGCCTTCTAGCCGGATTGTAGATCGTTTGTCTTTGCCGACCTTTTCGCTTCGACCTCGGGACCCTAGAGTCCGGAGTGTGTCCGAATACCTTTTTGGTTAAGAAACAACCGTGGTATGCATGGAGACCAGGCGTAGGGGTCATTAGTGCTTTATCAGACAAGTGCCCAACTAGTTATGTTATATTACATGGTTAGTAAGAAACATCTTCCAGAGAGAATAGTTCCGTTAAGGGTTCCTTTCCCTGGGAGGCATGCCCTAAAGTGCATGTCCGGACTGCAAAGAAAGCAGTAAAACATCTAGGGGCAAATAGATAAATAGGTAAAAAGTCATCTTTTAAGTCACCGACCGAATATTCCCTTAAGAACGCTAGCTTTCGGCTTCACCCAGTCTGAGGTACACATCCGGCTGACCCGGCAGTAACAATCGCAGAGGTGCTCCCTTTACCTCCTAGCCGAACAATCGGGAACGTAGGGGTAAGCACAGGAGCCAGGCAACCCAGCTTGGCCAAAACTTAAGTCATATCGATGCATATAATGGCGAGTAAAAGGTACATGTGGAAGCTTGACACATGTGCTGGGTATAAAACCCGTATAATTGAGCTTCTGTAAAAGAAGCCCCCAGGAATAATGAGTGCGGATGGCACATCATGCGTATGCAAAGAATGCAAAAATAGGCCCGGAAGGGCTTTTAAGTGAAAAGGATAAAAAGAGAAACAAAAGACAGCCGAAGTGTAAAACTTCGTTCATATGCGCCATGAGCAACGCTTGTTTAATTTAAAATATTACCTTATGTGCGGCCGTTTGTAAAATCTGAGAGATGGCAAGTCGTTGGCTTCAGCCCCCAAGCCACAAGTGCTGGGGTGTTCGGGATAAACTTGAGCACTCTTGTTCCCATTTTTGGGTCCATCTAGGGAGGCGCTCAACACGACGAACAAGGCAACCGGACTTATAATGCTTGAACACTCTCACTTAGCCATAGAATTCTATAATTTTAAATTTCGGCGAAGCCCCTTGTATTCGGAAGACCGAATCCGTGGCGCTACCCACGCCTTCATCGGACATTATCCGGAACTTCGCTCGAAGCGGCGTGAGTCTTTAAGGACCCGAAAAAACCTCTCGAATAGCGACCAGTCTCTCGCCTTATCATGCCAGTCAGTTTTAGCTTTCTCCACTGAGGCGTTAACCCGGCTCAACTGGGGCGCAATCGCAGTGGTTCTCCCAGTGCCACCTTAGCCGACAGAACGGAACGTAAGGCACCAAAACATGGGAGCCGGGCAAACCCAACTATTGACCCAAGACATGATTCGGAGCCGATTCATATAATGCTATAAGTTCGGGGTGCCGCACTTGTGAAAGTGTTCAGACTTTATCACACCATAGAGTGGGGAACGTAAGCCCCCGGTGTATTATGCCGTACCAAAATATACGGGTGCCAGATATCATATAATGAGCATATATATATATAATGTGATGCAATTGCGATCATAAAGGTGTTGCATTATTAATGAAAGAAAAGTCTGCTAGAAGAGCAGACTGATACAAATGGTGCGGTAAGCAAGGGATTTGGACTAAATAAACATGTCCCCCTCCAGGGATGAGCTGCGGATTTGGTGTATATAATCGAATTTAATGCTCGTAATTGAGACCACCTGAGTGTTCGACGCGGCCTTCTTTAGTCCCTGACTGTTGCATCATGAGTTCGGCAGGTTCACCGCCGGACAGGACTTCTGGTTAACAGAGTCCTGTGTACAAAAAAGAAGAAAAATAATAAAAAAGAAGGGCACATTTGCGAGCCCCCGATGTGGTCGAACCGCACTCTGGGTCCGTTGTGATCATGCCCCCTCCCATGTGCCCATGGTATCTCCAAAGCGTAATGATGTACGCGGAGTGTTATTCTTGCGATCATACGCGGGCGAGGGTTGGGGCCGCATTGCTACGCGTGCTCTGATCGCGCCAGGTGGTATTGGTTGGGATTGCTCCGGGCGCGCTTTGCTGTGTCCGGCCGTTTAACGGCCGGACTCGAGAATTGCCTTAGAAGGCTACTGTACTTCTGCCGCGAGAGCCGCTGTATGTTCCTCCGTTCGGAGGGAGCGTTCCGTATTCCCATTGACCGTGATGACTCCACGAGGGCCTGGCATCTTGAGCTTTAGGTATGCATAGTGCGGCACCGCGTTGAATTTGGCAAACGCGGTTCGCCCGAGCAGGGCGTGATAGCCGCTGCGAAACGGGACTATGTCGAAGATTAACTCTTCGCTCCGGAAATTATCCGGGGATCCGATGACCACTTCCAGTGTGACTGAGCCTGTGCAGTTGGCTTCCACTCCTGGTATGACACCTTTAAAGGTTGTCTTTGTAGGTTTAATCCTTGATGGGTCTATGCCCATTTTGCGCATTGTATCCTGATAAAGCAGGTTCAGGCTACTGCCGCCGTCCATTAGGATTCTCGTGAGGTGGAACCCATCGACGATTGGATCTAAGACCAGTGCGGCGAATCCGCCATGGCGTATGCTGGTCGGATGGTCTCTTCGATCGAAAGTGATCGGACAAGAGGACCATGGGTTGAACTTTGGGGCGACTTGCTCCATCGCATAGACGTCCCTTAGTGCGCGTTTCCTCTCCCTCTTGGGTATGTGGGTCGCGTATATCATATTCACCGTCCGTACTTATGGGGGAAAACCCTTCTGTCCTTTGTTGTTCGGCCGCCGGGTCTCTTCCTCGTCGTCGCTATTTAGCCCCTTGTCATTGTTTTCGGTAATTAACTTGCCGGCCTGCTTGAACACCCAGCAATCTCTATTGGTGTGGTTAGCTGGCTTTTCAGAGGTGCCATGTATCTGGCATGAGCGGTCGAGTATTCGGTCCAGATTGGACGGACCCAGAGTGGTTCTTTTAAATGGCTTCTTCCGTTGACCGGGTTTAGAGCCTCGGAATCCGGCATTGACCGCCGTATCCTCCTTATCGTCGCCGTTAATTTGGCGCTTGTTTTTGTTTCGACGTGACCTGTCGTTGTTGTCCTTAGTATCCGGACTGCCAGAATTTTTACGGAGATTGTTGCTGCGGGCTAGCCAGCTGTCCTCTCCCGCACAAAAGTGGGTCATTAACGATGTGAGGGCTGCCATGGATTTCGGCTTTTCCTGCCCCAGGTGCCGGGCTAGCCATTCGTCCCGGATGTTATGTTTGAAGGCTGCAAGGGCCTCTGCGTCCGAACAATCGACGATTTGATTTTTCTTTGTCAAGAACCGTGTCCAGAATTGTCTGGCCAATTTGTCTGGCTGCTGAATGATGTGGCTTAGGTCATCGGCGTCTGGTGGTCTCACATATGTGCCTTGGAAGTTATCAAGGAATGCGGCCTCCAGGTCTTCCCAACACCCAATTGACTCTGTGGGCAAGCTGTTAAGCCAATGCCGAGCTGGTCCTTTAAGCTTGAGTGGGAGGTACTTTATGGCGTGGATATCGTCGCCGCGGGCCATATGGATGTGGAGAAGATAGTCTTCCATCCACAACGCGGGGTCTGTTGTGCCATCGTAAGATTCGATGTTTACGGGTTTAAACCCTTCGGGGATCTGATGATCCATTACTTCGTCAGTGAAGCATAACGGGTGTGCGGCGCCCCTATATTGAGCGATATCGCGACGCAGCTCGAGAGATTGCTGTCTGCTGTGTTCGGCCCGGCCGGGGTTATCGTATCCGGCACGACGGTATTCGTCGTGGGTCGTAGGGCGCCCACGTGATCCATAGATGGATCTGGATTGCCTTGCTTTGTCCTCCAATATGTCTCGCAAGTCCGGCGCGTTCCCTCTTGGCTTCGTACTTTTGGAGCGATGCCGGGGTATGGTCTTGGCTGGTGGCCTGGATGCCTCTCTGTCACGACCACGGGGTGGTCGGTCAGCCATATCGTGCGCTGGTGATGGACGTATGTATGCTTCCTCCTCTAATCGGGGGAGCAACTTGCGTTTTGGGTAACTTTTGGAGGGACGTTCGAGTTTATACTCTTTGGCCGCGAGGACCTCGGCCCATCGATCGGCCAGCAGGTCCTGATCAGCTTGAAGCTGCTGCTGCTTTTTTTTAGGCTGTTTGCTGTGGCGATAAGCCTGCGCTTGAAGCGCTCTTGTTCGACGGGATCCTCGGGTACGACGAATTCGTCATCGTTGAGGCTTGCTTCGACTTCGGAGGGAGGCATATAATTACGATCCTCAACCTCTTCGTCTGCCGCCCCCTCATGAGGGCTTGCTTCTGCATCCTCCTGCGCTGAGTCTTGCTGGAGGGGATTGTCTTCGGCACTCTCTGGAGTATTATTATCTCCTGTGCCGGAATCTCCGTTTTTGCTGTGGCGAGATTTAGAGCAGCGCCGCTGACGCCGGCGCTTGGGCTGTTTCTTTAAGGGATCTGCCTTCGCTGTTACTTTGCCGTCCCCATCTTTGGGGGTATCCACCATGTATATGTCATATGACGAGGTGGCCTTCCAGTGCCCTGTGGGCGCTGGTTCCTGTTCGTCTCCGGCATCGTCGTCCATAGCGTCGATGTCGTCGGAGTCGTAGTCTAGCATGTCGGTTAGATCATCGACAGTGGCTACAAAGTGAGTGGTGGGTGGGCTCTGAATTTCTTCGTCGTCCGTATCCCAACCATCCTGGCCATAATCCGGCCAGGACTCTCCTGATAACGAGAGATGCTTTAGTGAATTCAAGATATCGCCAAAAGGCGAGCACTGGAAGATGTCCGCGGCGGTGAATTCCATAACCGGCGCCCAATCCGGATCGATTGGTAGGGGCGCGGGAGGTTCGGAGTCTGGCGAGGAGTCCGGCGCCTCGGAATCACGAGATTCGCAGGGGACAAGATTAGTGTTCGGCTCCATCGCCGTGGATGTTGAAGCCCCCAGGGCGGCGCCTATCCACCGACCCTCGATCTGGGCGATCGGCTCCGGGCTAATGGCCGAAGCGGATCCGTGTGCGGCCACCAAGGCACTGTTCGGTGGCAGAGCTAAATCATGCCCGTCGTCATAGTGCGGCGCGCTTGGCTGTGGCTCGAGTCTGTCGAAGATCAAGTCTCCGCGGACGTCGGCCGTGAAGTTTAAGCTTCCAAATCTGACCTGACGGCCAGGGGCGTAGCTTTCGATCTGCTCCAGATGGCCAAGTGAATTGGCCCGCAGGGCGAAGCCGCCGAATACGAAGATCTGTCTGGGGAAAAAAGTCTCATCCTAGACAGCGTTGCAGGTTGAAGATGCCATCAAGCCTATCGGTGACGACACAGAGGAACTCTCAATGAAAGCACCAATGTCGGTGTCAAAACCGGCGGATCTCGGGTAGGGGGTCCCGAACTGTGCGTCTAGGCGGATGGTAACAGGAGACGAGGGACACGATGTTTTTACCCAGGTTCGGGCCCTCTCGATGGAGGTAAAACCCTACGTCCTGCTTGATTAATATTGATGATATGGGTAGTACAAGAGTAGATCTACCACGAGATCAAGGAGGCTAAACCCTAGAAGCTAGCCTATGGTATGATTGTTGTAATGTATGTTGTCCTACGGACTAAAGCCCTCCGGTTTATATAGACACCGGAGAGGGCTAGGGTTACACAGAGTCGGTTACAATGGTAGGAGATCTACATATCCGTATTGCTAAGCTTGCCTTCCACGCCAAGGAAAGTCCCATCCGGACACGGGACGGAGTCTTCAATCTTGTATCTTCGTAGTCTTGGAGTCCGGATGATATTGATAGTCTGGCTGTCCGGACACCCCCTAGTCCAGGACTCCCTCAAGTAGCTTAAGTTTTTCCCTCAGTTTTTGAGAACCAAGGTATCAATCCAGTTGGAGGCTCCTCAAAAGTCCCACGCACCTACACAAACAAACTGAGAACTCGCAACCAACGCAATAAAGGGGTTGTCAATCCCTTCACGGCCACTTGCGAAAGTGAGATCTAATAAAGATAGTATGATAAGGTAAATTTATTTTTGGTATTTTATAATATAGATGCAAATAAAGGTAGATTGAAAGCAAATATGATAAGAGATAGACCCGGAGGCCATAGGTTTCACTAGAGGCTTCTCTCAAGATAGCATAAGTATTACGGTGGGTGAACAAATTACTGTCGAGCAATTGATAGAAAAGCGCATAGTTATGAGATTATCTAGGCATGATCATGTATGTAGGCATCACGTCCATGACAAGTAGACCGACTCATGCATGCATCTACTACTATTACTCCACACATCGACCGGCTCCTGCCTGCATCTAGAGTATTAAGTTCATAAGAACAGAGTAACGCATTAAGCAAGATGGCATGATGTAGAGGGATAAACTCAAGCAAAATGATATAAACCCCATCTTGTTATCCTCGATGGCAACAATACAATATGTGCCTTGCAACCCTTTCTGTCACTGGGTAAGGACACCACAAGATTGAACCCAAAGCTAAGCACTTCTCCCATGGCAAGAAAGATCAATCTAGTAGGCCAAACCAAACTGATAATTCGAAGAGACTTGCAAAGATAACTCAATCATACATAAAAGAATTCAGAGAAGATTCAAATATTATTCATAGATAAACTTGATCATAAACCCATAATTCATCGGATCTCAACAAACACACCACAAAAAGAGTTTACATCGAATAGATCACCACAAGAGAGGGGGAGAACATTGTATTGAGATCCAAAAAGAGAGAAGAAGCCATCTAGCTAATAACTATGGACCCATAGGTCTGTGGTAAACTACTCACAACTCATCAGAGGGGCAAGTATGTTGATGTAGAGGCCCTCTGTGGTTGATTCCCCCTCCGGCAGAGTGCCGGCGAAGGCTCCAAGATGAGATCTCGCGGATACAGAAGGTTACGATGGTGCAGATTGTGTCTTGTGGTGCCCCTAGATGTTTTCGGGGTACGTAGGTATATATAGGAGGAAGAAGTATGTCGGTGGCCGCCCGAGGGGCCCACGAGATAGGGGGCGCGCCCTACAGGGGGGCGCGGCCTCCTATCTCGTGGGGACCTCGGCTGCTTCTTGACTTTCACTCCAAGTCCTCTGGATCACGTTCGTTCCAAAAATCACGCTCCCGAAGGTTTCATTCCGTTTGGACTCAATTTGATATTCCTTTTCTTCGAAATACTAAAATAGGCACAAAAAAATAGCAATATGGGCTGGGCCACCGGTTAGTAGGTTAGTCCCAAAAATGATATAAATGTGTAAAATAAAGCCCATAAACATCCAAAAGGGGTAATATAATAGCATAGAACAATCAAGAATTATAGGATACGTTGGAGACATATCAAGTGCTAACCCTGTAGGTGAGCAGTTTGGATCAAGGAAGCTGAAGACATAGTCACGTGTAGGAGAGGGCACAAACAAGACCGCCAAACGATAGAGCCAAAGATGCATCATCTCAGTATCAAGCCTATGATGACGCCCCAAAATGGTGACGACACAACACGCCATCATCAAGTCTGGCAATGGACATGGTTTTCCCCCGAGCATGGACAAGGGGTGGAGGTAAAACCACGACATCACCCACTAGGAGGGACGCAATACCCGGGGGCGATGGCCTAGAGGCATTGGGCTTTCGCTCGGTACCTCCCTCACTCCTTGCATATGAACCCTGGCACTGGCCCTTATGCCCGGATGGCATCAGTAGAAAATGAATTGCCTAAATGCAAGGTTTTTACGCTCATAGCATCAACTTACAGTGGGAGGACAATGAGTGAACCTAGTTTTCGGGATAATCAAACAACTTGACTAGGATCAACGGAACACGGAGGAGAATAGACATGATTATATGTCAGCGTACAAGTGTGGTGTACACGTAGTATAGCTTCCCATTGCCATCTCATGTATAGGGACTATGAGAGTTCCCCTTATACATTGGTCCAAATCTTTGTCCATTGACAATGTGCCACTAAACTACCACACGTTCCGTCATTGACTTCTCTCCATTACAAGCTATCCTCGCTATCTCTAAATCTCTTGGCATACAACGATTGAAGGAAATATGCCCTAGAGGCAATTATTTATTTCCTCATATCATGATAAATGTTTATTATTCATGCTAGAATTGTATTAACCGGAAACATGATACATGTGTGAATACATAGACAAACATATAGTCACTAGTATGCCTCTACTTGACTAGCTCATTAATCAAAGATGGTTATGTTTCCTAACCATAGACATGTGTTGTCATTTGATTAATGGGATCACATCATTAGGAGAATGATGTGATTGACATGACCCATTCCGTTAGCCTAGCACTTGATCGTTTAGTATATTGCTATTGCTTTCTTCATGACATATACATGTTCCTGTAACTATGAGATTATGCAACTCCCGTTTACCGGAGGAACACTTTGGGTACTACCAAACGTCACAACGTAACTGGGTGATTATAAAGGAGTACTACAGGTGTCTCCAAAGGTACATGTTGAGTTGGCATATTTCGAGATTAGGTTTTGTCACTCCGATTGTCGGAGAGGTATCTCTGGGCCCTCTCGGTAATGCACATCACTATAAGCCTTGCAAGCAATGTAGCTAATGAGTTAGTTACGGAATGATGCATTACACAACGAGTAAAGAGACTTGCCGGTAACGAGATTGAACTAGGTATTGGATACCGACGATCGAATCTCGGGCAAGTAACATACCGACGACAAAGGGAACAACGTATGTTGTTATGCGGTTTGACCGATAAAGATCTTCGTAGAATATGTAGGAACCAATATGGGCATCCAGGTTCCGCTATTGGTTATTGACCTAGAATAGTTCTAGGTCATGTCTACATAGTTCTCGAACCCGTAGGGTCCGCACGCTTAACGTTACGATGACAGTTGTATTATGAGTTTATAAGTTTTGATGTACCGAAGTTTGTTCGGAGTCCCGGATGTGATCACGGACATGACGAGGAGTCTCGAAATGGTCGAGACATAAATATTGATATATTGGACGACTATATTCGGACACCGGAAGTGTTCCGGACGTTTTCGGAGAAAACCGGAGTGCCGGAGGGTTACCGGACCCCCCCCCCCCCGGGAGAGATAATGGGCCACATGGGCCTTGGTGGAAAGAGAGAGGGGCGGCCAGGATGGGCCGCGCGCCTCCTCTCCCTTTGGTCCGAATTGGACTAGGAGGGGGGGCGGCGCCCCCCTCTTTCCTTCCCCCTCTCCCCCTTCCTTCCCCCTCCTAGTAGGAGTAGGAAAGGGGGAGTCCTACTCCTACTAGGAGGAGGACTCCTCCTCCTTGGCGCGCCCACAAGGGCCAGCCGGCCTCCCCCCTTGCTCCTTTATATATGGGGGCAGGGGGCACCCCATAGACACACAAGTTGATCTACGAATCGTTCCTTAGCCGTGTGCGGTGCCCCCCTCCACCATATTCCACCTCGATCATATTGTCGCGGAGTTTAGGCGAAGCCCTGCGCCGGTAGAACATCAACATCGTCACCACGCGTCGTGCTAACGGAACTCATCCCCGAAGCTTTGCTGGATCGGAGCCCGGGGATCGTCATCGAGCTGAACGTGTGCTGAACTCGGAGGTGTTGTACGTTCGGTACTTGGATCGGTCGGGTCGTGAAGACATACGACTACATCAACCGCGTTGTGCTAACGCTTCCGCTTACGGTCTACGAGGGTACGTGGAGAACACTCTCCCCTCTCGTTGCTATGCCATCACCATGATCTTGCGTGTGCGTAGGAAATTTTTTGAAATTACTACGTTCCCCAACAGTGGCATCCGAGCCAGGTTTTATGCGTTGATGTTATATGCACGAGTAGAACACAAGTGAGTTGTGGGTGATACAAGTCATACTGCTTACCAGCATGTCATACTTTGGTTCAGCGGTATTGTTGGATGAAGCAGCCCGGACCGACATTACGCGTACGCTTACGCGAGACTGGTTTTACCGCCGTGCTTTGCACACAGGTGACTAGCGGGTGTCTGTTTCTCCAACTTTAGTTAAACCGAGTGTGGCTACGCCCGGTGTCGGTGTCAAAACCGGCGGATCTCGGGTAGGGGGTCCCGAACTGTGCGTCTAGGCGGATGGTAACAGGAGACAAGGGACACGATGTTTTACCCAGGTTCGGGCCCTCTTGATGGAGGTAAAACCCTACGTCCTGCTTGATTAATATTGATGATATGAGTAGTACAAGAGTGGATCTACCACGAGATCAAGGAGGCTAAACCCTAAAGCTAGCCTATGGTATGATTGTTGTTATGTATGTTGTGTCCTACGGACTAAAGCCCTCCGGTTTATATAGACACCGGAGAAGGCTAGGGTTACACAGAGTCGGTTACAATGGTAGGAGATCTACATATCCGTATCGCCAAGCTTGCCTTCCACGCCAAGGAAAGTCCCATCCGGACACGGGATGGAGTCTTCAATCTTGTATCTTCGTAGTCTTGGAGTCCGGCGGACGATGATAGTTCGGCTGTCCGGACACCCCCTAGTCCAGGACTCCCTCAGTAGCCCCTGAACCAGGCTTCAATGACGATGAGTCCGGCGCGCATAATGTTCGGCATTGCAAGGCGGGTTCCTCCTTTGAATAATCCAGAGAAGATCATGAACACCAGGATAGTGTCTGGCTCTGCAAAATAACTTCCACATTCCACCGTAGAGAGAATAAAATGCACATAAGTCCAATCTGCTGACGTGTTTTGCGGCATGACATCACACCGCTACCAAGCCTTTACTTGAATCATTTTTTATTATACCACCTCAGCACGTTTAGCGAAGCGGTTTCCTTGGCACGTCTTGTCGAAGCAGAGATCGTGCTCCCCTTATTCCGGGATTCTCATCAATACGGACGTGGGTAACCCAACCGCGCCATTGATGGTGGCGCTTGGGAGATAAGCGAGTTTTACCAGGCCGGTGGGGGCGCATAGTCTTCGCCCGCCTATATATAAGGGATAAGGATTCACCTTTTCGCCTACGCCTTCTTCCTCCTTTGCTTATCCACCTCCGCGCATCTCGTCATAACCTTCTCCGACCATGTCCGGAGGGGGAGGCAAATGGTTGGCTTCCACCATCAAGGAGGAGCACATCACCAAGCTGCGCAACGCCTGATACCTTTCCGGTGATATCGCGCACCGGCTGCCCGACGAGGGGCAGCTCATCCCTACCCACGGGCCCCATGAGAGGGTCGTTTTCCTTCCCCATTTCCTCCGCGGACTGGGCTTTCCACTTCACCCCTTTGTCCGGGGGCTCATGTTCTACTATGGCCTGGATTTCCACGATCTAGCGCCGAACTTCATCCTCAACATCTCGGCGTTCATCGTCGTATGTGAGGCCCTCCTCTGCATCCGGCCCCACTTCGGCTTGTGGCTCAAGACCTTTAACGTCAAGCCGAAGGTAGTGAAGGGCACGCAGGCGGAGTGCGGAGGTGCCATGTTGGGCAAGATGCCCAACGTCCTCTGGTTCGAAGGGGCCTTCGTGGACTCCGTCAAGGGGTGGCAATCGGGGTGGTTCTATATCACCGAGCCGCGCGACCCTGCATGGGCGGCGGCCCCCGAGTTTAGATCTGGTATCCCTACGCAGCTCACCTCCTGGAAAGAGAAGATCTTGCTGTGGGGTACGAAGGAGCTGACGGGACTCCGAGCCTATATCCAGAAGCTGGTGAACAAGAAGCTCAGGCTCGTCGATGTGGTCCAAGTCATGCTCGTCCGCCGGATCCTCCCATGCCAAGAACGGGCATTCAATCTGTGGGAGTTCGATCCAGAACAGCACCAGGTGCTAAGTGGGCTCTTCGACACGACGTACGAAGGTGCCTGGAGGGTGCTGTTTAAGGGCGCCGAAGCCCCCGCATCCGTGACGGAAGATCGCGGATTTCGCTCGCAGCATCCAGCTGACGAGGTAAGTGATTCAACCCCTTTACGGGACACTTGCTGTAAATAGATTGATTCTAAGAGGGTTTCAATCTCCCTTTTCCTTTGACAGGAATGGATGCAGAAGGCCGAGCAGCTCATCTGCCCGGCTCCCATGCCAGAAGACCCAGTGGACGCCCGTCTAGCGGGGCTGCTGGTTCCAGCACCGCACGTGGTGCCGGAGAAGAAGGCCAAGAAGGCGGCCACGGGCACTCGAAAGAGTTCCCGTAATCAGGCGTCCGACGACGAGGCGGACTCCTCCCCCGAAGATGAGGAGGAGGAAGAAGACTCTCTCCCGGAGGAGGGAGAGAGGAAGAGGAAGGCTTCCCCAACAGGGGATGCCGAAGGGTCCAAGAGGGGGAGAACTATTCCCCCGGACAGCTCCGCCAACACCGACGTTGGCGAGGAGGAGTAGACTTCAAATGCCAGGCCTCCGGCGAGAGCGTAAGTATCCAGATCCCTGATATGCAATTTCTTTCGTGTCACATAGTGTCCTACTAATGCCGCATACTGTCCGCAGTCCGGCCGATGATGATCTCCCCGCTTCATCGAGCGGGTCGTTGGCCCCGTCGGATGTGGATTCACTTCCGACTGCCTCTACCCCCCGCGTCGATGAGGACGCCGAGGTGGGATCCCAGAAAGGGACCCATCGGGAGGAGGCTCCGGAGGCGCCGCAAGGCAGCCTCCCGGACTTTGCGCCGGACTCTACGTCGGAACCTGTAGTGGTTCCAGAGTCCGGCAGGCGGCCCCTTCGAAAGAAGGGCAAGACCGTGACGCCGGCGGCCTCCGTCCAACCGGAGGCGCCGGACAACTTGCTGGAGGCGCTCATAGGCGCTTCCATCGAGGAAGAACACCGCACTGTTATGAGTGCGGTGATTCAGAAGGTCCAGCTCGCCAAGAACGGGCTGACCGAAGCCTGTAGTAGCCTTTTAACAGGCTTTGAGGTAAGAAGTTAAAATTGTGTAATGTAATACCGCATAGATAGTAGCCCCTGATGCTCGGTTCGGTGTTCGGAAAGAAAAGCCGGACTGAGGATCTAAAAATATATTCGTAGGTTGCTGATAAATTATGTCAATATGGTTTTGCAGGATGTGCTGCTCACCTCTGCCGCACTGACTGCGGAGGTTGGTACATTAAAGCAAGATCTCGAGCGGTCCGAGCGAGAGCTCGGCCATGCCAAGAGGCAGCTCGAGGACAAAGAAGGTGAGTAGCACCACTTTGAATTGTTACCTTACAGAAAAGGATTTTGGTTGCAATAAAATTAACAAGGATAATATGGGTATTGCAGGGGCCACAAACGAGGTGGCAACCCTGAAGGAGGCTGTGTCCGCGGCCGAACGCAGTGCGGCCACGGAACGGGCAGAGCGAGAAAAGCAGGAGGCACAGGTGGCGGAAGTGCGGCAAGAGCTCCAGGCTCTCATGGAGAAGCATGAGAGCTTGGAGCGCGACTCCAAGACTCGAGAGTCCGAGCTTGCCTCGGCTCTCGAAAGTTCCAAGTCCGCCAAGGCCGAGGCCCGTAAGGCCCTTCAGGAGGTTGAAGATGTAAAGAAGATAGCGGCGGGTAAGGTATTTTTCATGCAAAGCAAGCATGTTAATGTAAACTACCTGACACTTACCCGCATTCGGAGCTTTCCAGGGGCATTTGCAGATCTGCCGCGTAGTGTGTCCGATGCCGCCGCATTCTACCGTGGCGAGGAGGGGAGCTCTACGGAGAAGGTCTTCTGGTCTCAGTATGCTGAGGCCGGCCATCCGGTGCCCCCAAGCGACCAGCTGAAGCAGCTGGTCGAACTCCACAAGGTAGCTGAGGAGGCCATGAAGGGCCTTATAGTCCGGCTGTGGCCTGGACAGGCCATGCCTGGGAGCTACTTCGGCCTCGTGCGGCGGCTGGTGGATGCGTGTCCCTGGGTGGAGGTCATCAAGCGCTCCGCCTGTATTGAAGGTGCTCGTCGGGCCCTTGCCCGCACAAAGGTGCACTGGGGCAGGCTGGATGCGGAGAAGCTTCTTACTGACCCGCCGCCACCGGGCAAGGAGTATCGTACGCCCGAAATGTACTATAAAACTGTCCTGAAGGGGGCCCGCGATATTGCGGATGAATGCCCTAGAGATGTAATTTTTGAGTAAACTCGCTATGTATTATCCTGTGCGCTGACAACTTTGTTCATGTGCGCTTTAAGCAACTCTTTTTTAATTTAAAATATTACCTTCTGTGCGGCCGTTTATATAATCTGAGAGATGGCAAGTCGTTGGCTTCAGCCCCCAAGCCGCAAGTGCTGGGGTGTTCGGGATAACTTGAGCAGTCTTGTTCCCACTTTTGGGTCCATCTAGGGAGGCGCTCAACACAACGAACAAGGCAACCGGACTTATAATGCTTGAACACTCTCACTTAGCCATAGAATTCTATAATTTTAAATTTCAGCGAAGCCCCTAGTATTCGGAAGACCGAATTCGTGGCGCTATCCACGCCTTCGTCGGACATTGTCCGGAACTTCGCTCAAGGCGGCGTGAGTCTTTAAGGACCCAAAAAGACCTCTCGAACAGCGACTAGTCTCTCGCCTTATCATGCCGGTCAGTTTTAGCTTTCTCCACTGAGGCGCTCGCCCGGCTCAACCGGGGCGCAATCGCAGTGGTTCTCCCAGTGCCACCTTAGCCGACGGAACGGAACGTAAGGCACCAAAACGTGGGAGCCGGGCAAACCCAACTATTGACCCAAGACATGATTCGGAGCCGATTCATATAATGCTATAAGTTCGGGGTGCCGCACTTGTGAAAGTGTTCGGACTTATCACACCGTAATGTGGGGAACATAAGCCCCTGGTGTATTAGGCCGTATCAAAATATACGGGTGCAAGATGTCATGTAATGAACATATGTATGTAATAACAGGCGAAAAAAGTTGCTGCATCATTTATTAAAAGAAGTCTGCTATGAGTGCGGACTGATATAGATAGTGCGGTAAGCAGGAGTGTTGGACTAATTAAACATGTCCCCCTCCAGGGATGGGCTGCGGACTTGGTGTATATAATCAAATTTAATGCTCGTAATTGAGACCACCTGAGTGTTCGTCGCCGCATTCTTTACTCCCCGGCTGTTGCATCATGAGTTCGGCAGGTTCACCGCCGGACAGGGCCTCTGGCTAACGGAGTCCTGTGTACATAAATAAGGAAAATAATAATAAGAAAGAGTGGCACACTTGCGAGCCCCCGGTGTGGTCGAGCCGCACTCTGGGTCTGTTGTGGTCGTGCCCCTTCCTCTACGCCCATGGTATCTCCAAAGCGTAATGATGTACGCGGAGGCTTGTTCTTGCAATCATGCGAGGGCGAGGGTTAGGGCCGCATTGCTACGCGTGCTCGGATCGTGCCAGGTGGTCTTGGTTGGTGTTGCTTCGGGCGCGTTTGGCTGTATCCGGCCGTTTGACGGCCGGACTGGAAAATTGCCTTAAAAGACTGCTCTATACTTCTGCCGCGAGAGCCGCTGTATGTATCTCCATTCGGAGGGAGCGGTCCATATTTCCGTTGACCGTGATGACTCCACGAGGGCCTGGCATCTTGAGCTTGAGGTATGCGTAATGCGGCACCGCGTTGAACTTTGCAAACGCGGTTCGTCCGAGCAGAGCGTGATAGCCGCTGCGAAATGGGACTATGTCGAAGATTAACTCCTCGCTCCGGAAATTATCCGGGGATCCGAAGACCACTTCCAGTGTGACTGAGCCTGTACAATTGGCCTCCACACCTGGTATGATGCCTTTAAAGGTTGTCTTTGTGGGTTCAATCCTTGAGGGGTCTATGCCCATCTTGCGCACTGTATCCTGATAAAGCAGGTTCAGGCTACTCCCGCCGTCCATCAGGACTCTCGTGAGGTGAAATCCATCGACGATTGGGTCTAAAACCAATGCGGCGAATCCGCCGTGGCGGATGCTGGTCGGATGGTCTCTTCGATCGAAAGTGATCGGACAAGAGGACCATGGATTGAACTTCGGGGCGACTGGCTCCATCGCGTATACGTCCCTTAGTGCGCGCTTCCGCTCCCTCTTGGGTATATGGGTTGCGTAGATCATGTTCACCTTCCGCACTTGTGGGGGGAAACCCTTCTGTCCTCTATTGTTCTGCGGTCGGGTCTCTTCCTCGTCGTCGCTGTTTAGCCCCTTGTCGTTGTTTTTGGCAATTAGCTTGCCTGCCTGCTTGAACACCCAGCAATCTCTGGTGGTGTGATTAGCTGGCTTTTCAGGGGTGCCATGTATCTGGCATAAGCGGTCGAGTATTCGGTCCAAATTGGACGGACCCGGAGTGGTTCTTTTGAATGGCTTCTTCCGCTGACCGGGTTTAGAGCCTCGGAATCCGGCGTTGACTGTCGTATCCTCCTTATTGTCGCCGTTAATGCGGCGTTTATTTTTGCTTTGACGTGACCTGTCGTTGTGGTCCTTAGTATCCGGACTGCCAGAATTTTTACTGAGGTTGTTGCTATGAGCTAGCCAGCTATCCTCTCCCGCGCAAAAGCGTTTCATTAATGATGTGAGGGCTGCCATGGATTTCGGCTTTTCCTGTCCCAGGTGTCGGGCTAGCCACTCGTCGCGGATGTTATGTTTGAAGGCTGCGAGGGCCTCTGCATCCGGACAGTCGACGATTTGGTTTTTCTTTGTCAAGAACCGTGTCCAGAATTGTCTGGCCGATTCGTCTGGCTGCTGAATTATGTGGCTTAGGTCATCGGCGTCTGGTGGCCGCACATACGTGCCCTGGAAGTTGTCGAGGAATGCGGCTTCCAGGTCTTCCCAACACCCAATTGACTCTGCGGGCAAGCTGTTAAGCCAATGCCGAGCTGGTCCTTTAAGCTTGAGTGGGAGATATTTGATGGCATGCAGATCGTCGCCGCGGGCCATATGGATGTGAAGGAGATAGTCTTCGATCCAAACCGCGGGGTCTGTTGTTCCATCGTAGGATTCGATGTTTACGGGTTTAAACCCTTCAGGGATTTGATGATCCATTACTTCATCAGTGAAGCATAGCGGGTGTGCGGCGCCTCTATGTTGAGCAATATCACGACGTAGCTCGAGAGAGCGCTGTCTGCTGTGTTCGGCCCGGCCAGGGTTATTGTATCCGGCACGACGGTATTCGTCGTGGGTCATGGGGCGCCCACGTGATCCGTAGATGGATCTTAATTGCCTTGCTTTTTCCTCCAGTGCGTCTCGCAAGTCCGACGCGTTCCCTCTTGGCTTCGTACTTTTGGAGCGATGCCGGGGTACGGTCTTGGTGGAGGGCCTGGATGCCTCTCTGTCGCGACCACGAGGTGGTCGGTCGGCCGTATCGTGCGCTGGTGATGAAGGTATGTATGCTTCATCCTCTAATCAGGGGAGCAACTTGCGTCTTGGGTAGCTTTTGGAGGGGCGTTCGAGTTCGTACTCCTCGGCCGCGAGGACTCTGGTCCATCGATCGGCCAGCAGGTCCTGATCAGCTTGAAGCTGCTGCTGCTTTTTCTTTAGGCTATTTGCCGTGGCGAGAAGCCTGCGTTTAAAACGCTCTTGTTCGACGGGATCCTCGGGCACGACGAATTCGTCGTCATTGAGGCTTGCCTCGTCTTCGGAGGGAGGTATATAGTTATCATCCTCTACCTCTTCGTCTGCCGCCCTCTCGTGAGGGCTTGCTTCTGCGTCCTCCTGCGCTGAGTCTTGCTGGAGGGGATTATCTTCGGCACTCTCTGGGGTATTATTATCTCCTGTGCCGGAATCTCCATTTTTACTGTGGCGGGATTTAGAGCGGCGCAACTGACGCCGGCGCTTGGGCTGTTTCTTTAAGGAATCTGCCTCCGCTGCTTCTTCGCCGTCCCCATCTTTTGGGGTGTCCACCATATAGATGTCATATGACGAGGTGGTCTTCCAGTGCCCTGTAGGCGCTGGTTCCTGTTCGTCTCCGGCATCGTCGTCCATAGCGTCGATGTCTTCGGAGTCGTAGTCTAGCATGTCGGTTAGATCGTCGACAGTGGCTACAAAGTGGGTGGTGGGTGGGCTCTGAATTTCTTCGTCGTCCGTATCCAACCATCCTGCCAATAATCCGGCCAGGACTCTCCGGATAGCGAGAGATGTTTTAGTGAATTTAGGATGTCGCCGAAGGGCGAGTGTTGGAAGATGTCCGCGGCGGTGAATTCCATAACCGGCGCCCAATCAGATCCGATTGGCAGGGGCGTGGGAGGTCCGGAATCCGGCAAGGAGTCCGGCACCTCGGAGTCACGAGCTTCGCGAGGGACAGGGCTAGTGTTCGGCTCCATCGCCGTGGAAGTTGAAGCCCCCGAGGTGGTGTCCATCCACCGGTCCTCGATCTGGGCGATCGGCTCCGGACCAAAGGCCGGAGCGGATTCGTGTGCGGCCACCAAGGCACTGTTCGGCGGCAGAGCTAAATCATGCCCATCGTAACAGTGCGGCGCGCTTGGCTGTGACTCGAGCCCGTCAAAGATCAAGTCCCCGTGGATGTCGGTCGTGAAGTTTAGGCTTCCGAATCTGACCTGATGGCCAGGGGCGTAGCTTTCGATCTGCTCCAGATGGCCAAGTGAATTAGCCCGCAGTGCGAAGCCGCCGAATACGAAGATCTGTCCGGGGAGAAAAGTCTCACCCTGGACAGCGTTGTTGATTGAAGATGCCATCGAGCCTATCGGTGACGGCACAGAGGAACTCTCAATGAAAGCACCAATGTCGGTGTCAAAACCAGCGGATCTCGGGTAGGGGGTCCCGAACTGTGCGTCTAGGCGGATGGTAATAGGAGACAAGGGACACGATGTTTTACCCAGGTTCGGGCCCTCTTGATGGAGGTAAAACCCTACGTCATGCTTGATTAATATTGATGATATGAGTAGTACAAGAGTGGATCTACCACGAGATCAAGGAGGCTAAACCCTAAAGCTAGCCTATGGTATGATTGTTGTAATGTATGTTGTGTCCTACGTACTAAAGCCCTCCGGTTTATATAGACACCGGAGAAGGCTAGGGTTACACAGAGTCGGTTACAATGGTAGGAGATCTACATATCCGTATCGCCAAGCTTGCCTTCCACGCCAAGGAAAGTCCCATCCGGACATGGGACGGAGTCTTCAATCTTGTATCTTCGTAGTCTTGGAGTCCGGCGGACGATGATAGTCCGGCTGTCCGGACACCCCCTAGTCTAGGACTCCCTCACCCGGTCCTTGCGAAGGTTAAAACAGCACCAACTTGACAAACTATCGTTGTGGTTTTGATGCGTAGGTAAGAACGGTTCTTGCTCAGCCCATAGCAGCCACGTAAAACTTGCAACAACAAAGTAGAGGACGTCTAACTTGTTTTTGCAGGGCATGTTGTGATGTGATATGGTCAAGACGTGATGAGATATAAGTTGTTGTATGAGATAATCATGTTTTGTTGAAGTTATCGGCAACTGGCAGAAGCCCTATGGTTGTCTCTTTGTTTCATAAGATGCAAGTGCCAAATAATTGCTTTACTTTATCGCTATGCGATAGCAATAGTTGCAAGAGCAATAGTTGGCGAGACGACCATGTGACGACACATTGATATAGATCAAGATGATGAAGATCATGCGTCGTGCCGGAGACGATAGAGATCATGACAGTACTTTTGGAGATGGAGATCAAAGGCGCAAGATGATCATGGCCATATCATGTCACATATTTTGATTGCATATGATGTTTATCTGTTATACATCTTATTCTGTTTTGTTTGACGGTAGCATTTTAAGATGATCTCTCACTAATTATCAAGAAGTGTTCTCCCTGAGTATGCACCGTTGCGAAAGTTCTTCGTGCTGAGACACCACGTGATGATCAGGTGTGATAGGCTCTACGTTCAAATACAACGGGTGCAAAACAGTTGCACACGCGGAATACTCAGGTTAAACTTGACGAGCCTAGCATATACAGATATGGCCTCGGAACACGGAGACCGAAAGGTCGAGCGTGAATCATATAGTAGATATGATCAACATAGTGATGTTCACCATTGAAACTACTCCATCTCACGTGATGATCGGACGTGGTTTAGTTGATTTGGATCACGTGATCACTTAGATGACTAGAGAGATGTCTGTCTAAGTGGGAGTTCTTAAGTAATATGATTAATTGAACTTAAATTTATCATGAACTTACTCCTGGTAGTATTTTGCAAATTATGTTGCAGATCAATAGCTTGCGTTGTTGCTTTCATATGTTTATTTTGATATGTTCCTAGAGAAAATTGTGTTGAAAGATGTTAGTAGCAATGATGCGGATTGGATCTGTGATCTGAGGTTTATCCTCATTGCTGCACAGAAAAATTATGTCCTTAATGCACCGCTAGGTGACAGACCTATTGCAGGAGCAGATGCAGACGTTATGAACGTTTGGCTGGCTCAATATGATGACTACTTGATAGTTTAGTGCACCATGCTTAACGGCTTAGAATCGGGACTTCAAAGACGTTTTGAACGTCATGGACCATATGAGATGTTCCGGGAATTGAAGTTGATATTTCAAGCAAATACCCGAGTTGAGAGATATGAAGTCTCCAACAAGTTCTATAGCTAAAAGATGGAGGATAATCGCTCAACTAGTGAGCATGTGCTCAGATTGTCTGGATACTACAATCGCTTGAATCAAGTGGGAGTTAATCTTCCAGATAAGATAGTGATTGACAGAATTCTCTAGTCACCATCACTGAGTTACTAGAACTTCGTGATGAACTATAGTATGCAAAGGATGACGAAAACGATTCCCAAGCTCTTCGTGATGTTGAAATCGATGAAGGTAGAAATCAAGAAAGAGCATCAAGTGTTGATGGTTGACAAGATCACTAGTTTCAAGAAAAGGGCAAAGGGAAAGAAAGGGAACTTCAAGTAGAATGGCAAGCAAGTTGTCACTCCCGTGAAGAAGACCGAAGCTGGACCAAAGCCTGGAATTGAGTGCTTACACTGCAAAGGAAATGGTCACTGGAAGCGGAAATGCCCTGAATATTTGGTGGATAAGAAGGATGGCAAAGTGAACAAGGGTATATTTGATATACAGGTTATTGATGTGTACCTTACTAGTGTTTATAGTAGCCCCTGAGTATTTGATACTTGTTCGGTTGCTAAGATTAGTAACTCGAAACAGGAGTAACAGAATAAACAGAGACTAGTTGAGGGTGAAGTGACGATGTATGTTGGAAGTAGTTCCAAGATTGATATGATCATCATCGCACACTCCCTATGTTTTCGAGATTGGTGTTAAACCTAAATAAATGTTATTTAGCGTTTGCGTTGAGCATGAATATGATTTGATCATGTTTATTGTGATACGGTTATTCATTTGAAGTTAAAGAATAATGGTTATTCTGTTTACATGAATAAGACCTTCGATGGTTATACACCCAATGAAAATAGTTTGTTGGATCTCGATCATAGTGATACACATATTCATAATATTGATGCCAAAAGATGCAAAGTTAATAATGATAGTGCAACTTATTTGTGGCACTGCCGTTTGGGTCATATCGGTGTAAAGCGCATGAAGAAACTCCATAAAGATGGATTTTCGGAATCACTTGGTTATGAATCATTTGATGCTTGCGAACCGTGCCTTTCGGGCAAGATGACTAAAACTCCGTTCTCCGGAACAATGGAACAAGCTACTGACTTATTGGAAATAATACATACCGATGTATGCGATCCAATGAGTGTTGATGCTCGTGGCAAGTATAGTTATTTTCTGACCTTCATAAGATGATTTGAGCAGATATGGGTATATCTACTTGATGAAACATAAGTCTGAAATAGTTGAAAGGTTCAAAGAATTTTAGAGTGAAGTGGAAAAATCATCATAACAAGAAAATAAAGTTTCTGCGATCTAATCGCGGAGACGAATATTTGAGTTACGAGTTTGGTCTTCAATTAAAACAATGTGGAATAGTTTCACATCTCACGCCACCTGGAACACCACAACGTTATGGTGTGTCCGAACGTCGTAGCCGCACTTTATTGGATATGGTGCGATCTATGATGTCTCTTATTGATTTACCATTATCGTTTTGGGGTTATGCATTAGAGACAGCTGCATTCACGTTAAAAGGGCACCATCTAAATCCGTTGAGACGACACCGTATGAACTATGGTTTAGTAGTAAACCTAAGCTGTCGTTTCTTAAAGTTTGGAGTTGCGATGCTTATATAAAAGGTTTTCAACCTGATAAGCTCGAACCCAAATCGTAGAAGTGCGTCTTCATAGAATACCCAAAGGAAACTGTTGGGTACACCTTCTATCACAGATCCGAAGGCAAAACATTTGTTGCTAAGAATGGATCCTTTCTAGAGAAGGAGTTTCTCTCGAAAGAAGTGAGTGGGAGGAAAGTAGAACTTGATGAGGTAACTGTACCTTCTCCTGAATTGGAAAATAGTTCATCACTAAAATCAGTTCCAGTGATTCCTACACCAATTACTGAGGAAGCTAATGATGATGATCATGAAACTTCAGATCAAGTTACTACAGAACCTCATAGGTCTTCCAGAGTACGGTCCGCACCAGAGTGGTACGGTAATCCTGTTCTGAAAGTCATGTTACTAAACCATGATAAACCTACGAACTATGAGGAAGCGATGATGAGCCCAAATTCAGCGAAATGGCTGGAGGCCATGAAATCTGAGATAGGATCCATGTATGAGAACAAAGTATGGACTTTGGTGGACTTGCCCGATGATCGGCAAGCCATAGAAAATAAATGGATCTTCAAGAGGAAGACGGACGTTGATAGTAGTGTTACTATCTACAAAGCTCGACTTGTCGCAAAAAGGTTTTTGACAAGTTCAAGGTGTTGACTACAATGAGATTTTCTCAACTGTAGTGATGCTTAAGTCTGTCCGAATCATGTTAGCAATTGCCACGTTTTATGAAATCTGGCAAATGGATGTCAAAACTGCATTCCTTAATGGTTTTCTTAAAGAAGAGTTGTATATGATGCAACCAGAAGGTTTTGTCAATCCTAAAGGTACTAACAAAATGTGCAAGCTCCAGCGATCCATCTATGGACTGGTGCAAGCATCTCAGAGTTGGAATATACGCTTTGATAAGTTGATCAAAGCATATAGTTTTATATAGACTTGCGGTAAAGCATGTATTTACAAGAAAGTGAGTGGGAGCACTACAACATTTCTGATAAGTATATGTGAATGACATATTGTTGATCGGAAATAATGTATAATTATTCTGCAAAGCATAAAGGAGTGTTTGAAAGGAGTTTTTTTTCGAAGAAAGACCTCGGCAAAGCTACTAACATATTGAGCATCAAGATCTATTGAGATAGATCAAGACGCTTGATAAGTTTTTAATGAGTACATACCTTGATAAATTTTTGAAATAGTTCAAAATGGAATAGTCAAAGAAGGAGTTCTTGCCTGTGATGCAAAGGTGTGAAGTTGAGTAAGACTCAAGACCCGACCATGGCAGAAAATAGAAAGAGTGTGAAAAGTCATTCCCTATGCCTCAGTCATAGGTTCTATAAAGTATGCTATGCTGTGAACCAGACCTATTGTATACCTTGCTCTGAGTTTGACAAAGGAATACAATTTTGATCTAAGAGTAGATCACTGGACAGCGGTCAAGAATATCCTTAGTGAGGACTAAGGACATGTTTCTCGATTATGGAGGTGATAAAAGAGCCCGTCGTAAAAAGTTACAACGATGCAAGTTTTTACACCAATCCAGATGACTCTAAGTCTCAATCTGGATACATATTGAAAGTGGGAGCGATTAGCTAGAGTAGCTCCGTGCAGAGCATTGTGGACATAGAATATTTGCAAAATACATACGGCTCTGAATGTGACAGACCCGTTGACTAAGCTTCTCTCACGAGCAAAACATGGTCACACCTTAGTACTCTTTGGGTGTTAATCACATAGCGATGTGAACTAGATTATTGACTCTAGTAAACCCTTTGGGTGTTGGTCACATGACGATGTGAACTATGGGTGTTAATCATATACAGATATGAATATTGGTGTTAAATCACATGGCGATGTGAACTAGATTATTGACTCTAGTGCAAGTGGGAGACTGAAGGAAATATGCCCTAGAGGCAATTATTTATTTCCTCATATCATGATAAATGTTTATTATTAACCGGAAACATGATACATGTGTGAATACATAGACAAACATATAGTCACTAGTATGCCTCTACTTGACTAGCTCATTAATCAAAGATGGTTATGTTTCCTAACCATAGACATGTGTTGTCATTTGATTAATGGGATCACATCATTAGGAGAATGATGTGATTGACATAACCCATTCCGTTAGCCTAGCACTTGATCGTTTAGTATATTGCTATTGCTTTCTTCATGACTTATACATGTTCCTGTAACTATGAGATTATGCAACTCCCGTTTACCGGAGGAACACTTTGGGTACTACCAAACGTCACAACGTAACTGGGTGATTATAAAGGAGTACTACATGTGTCTCCGAAGGTACATGTTGAGTTGGCATATTTCAAGATTAGGTTTTGTCACTCCGATTGTCGGAGAGGTATCTCTGGGCCCTCTCGGTAATGCACATCACTATAAGCCTTGCAAGAAATGTAGCTAATGAGTTAGTTACGGAATGATGCATTACGTAACGAGTAAAGAGACTTGCCGGTAACGAGATTGAACTAGGTATTGGATACCGACGATCGAATCTCGGGAAAGTAACATACCGATGACAAAGGGAACAACGTATGTTGTTATGCGGTTTGACCGATAAAGATCTTCGTAGAATATGTAGGAACCAATATGGGCATCCAGGTTCCGCTATTGGTTATTGACCGAGAATAGTTCTAGGTCATGTCTACATAGTTCTCGAACCCGTAGGGCCCGCACGCTTAACGTTACGATGACAGTTTTATTATGAGTTTATAAGTTTTGATGTACCGAAGTTTGTTCGGAGTCCCGGATGTGATCACGGACATGATGAGGAGTCTCGAAATGGTCGAGACATAAAGATTGATATATTGGACGACTATATATTCGGACACCGGAAGTGTTCCGGACGTTTTCGGAGAAAAGCGGAGTGCCGGAGGGTTACCGGAACCCCCCCCCCCGGGAGAGATAATGGGCCACATGGGCCTTGGTGGAAGAGAGAGGGGCGGCCAGGGTGGGCCGCGCGCCCCCTCTCCCTCTGGTCCGAATTGGACTAGGAGGGGGGGCGGCGCCCCCCTCTTTCCTTCCCCCTCTCCCCCTTCCTTCCCCCTCCTAGTAGGAGTAGGAAAGGGGGAGTCCTACTCCTAGTAGGAGGAGGACTCCTCCTCCTTGGCGCGCCCACAAGGGCCGGCTGGCCTCCCCCTTGCTCCTTTATATACGGGGGCAGGGGGCACCCCATAGACACACAAGTTGATCTACGGATCGTTACTTAGTCGTGTGCGGTGCCCCCCTCCACCATATTCCACCTCGGTCATATCGTCGCGGAGTTTAGGCGAAGCCCTGCGCCGGTAGAACATCATCATCGTCACCACGCCGTCGTGCTGACGGAACTCATCCCCGAAGCTTTGCTGGATCGGAGCCCGGGGATCGTCATCGAGCTGAACGTGTGCTGAACTCGGAGGTGCCGTACGTTCGGTACTTGGATCGGTTGGATCGTGAAGACGTATGACTACATCAACCGCGTTGTGCTAATGCTTCCGCTTACGGTCTACGAGGGTACGTGGACAACACTCTCCCCTCTCGTTGCTATGCCATCACCATGATCTTGCGTGTGCGTAGGAATTTTTTTGAAATTACTACGTTCCCCAACAACTATGTCAACTCAACATGCCACTATGCATGAGAAAGACCAACCTTTCACCATTCATGCTACTTTATTTAAGGAAAAGCCATCATGGCTAGCTTTATTGATTGGAAATAACGTTTACATCGTCTACGAGCTCCTTAAGCAAAACATCAGGAGGCTCGTTTAGCCAAGAAAAAGAAAGCTTATCACAAAAACTATTGTTTGCTAGCACATGAGCTGCACGATTACATGAACGTAAACAATTCTTGAAGATGACCTTTCCAATCGAAGAACTTAAATCGAAGAACATATTCAGTCCGGAACACTTTCCAATCAAACTATTGTTTACTGTCTGTCATCGTCGTACATCTTTCAACTCGGTTTTATCTTTGCTTTTGTTGGACCATTTTAATATAAGTACTTCCGTGGCTGCAAATACTTGCACGGCCGGCTGTTCGTTCTCTCATCGTTTTGTATTCACCTGCTCACCTAGAACGAACTAGATCCCTAGCTGCAACATACTTCTTTTTTAACAAGAGTTGAACACACTTCCGCTCGAATTTTTACTGAACACAACCATTGACTCCAGGGACCAGACTTAGATTAAGCTAAAATACTATGTACAACCACAAGGTTATTTATTCTATCTGGTAATTAACTTCACGGCCACGCTGTTGTCCATCGATATTCACACATCATCCTAGAGCACACCGTGCGTTCTACGTACATGTGCAAGACTACAGCTACATAAGCACATCCCTTCCACCCATAGTTGACAGACCAAAGCACCACCAAGCTAATTGTAGTACCAGCAAGCACTAGTCGAGCAGATCATGGCCATCCCAAAGGCATTGCTTCTTGCCATCCTAGGCAGCATCTGCTTATGCAGTAGCACCGTTCTATCAGCTCGCGAGCTTGGTGACGCGGCCATGGTGGAGAAGCATGAGCAGTGGATGGCGAAGTTCAACCGTGTTTACAAGGACAGCACCGAGAAGGCGCAGCGGTTCGAGGTGTTCAAGGCCAACGTTGCCTTCATCGAGTCGTTCAACACCGGAAATCACAAGTTCTGGCTTGGTGTCAACCAGTTTACCGACCTCACCAACGACGAGTTCAGAGCAATCAAGACCAACAAGGGCCTCAGAAGGAATGATGCTAGGGCTCCAACCGGGTTCAAGTACAACAATGTCAGCAATGATGCACTTCCAGCAGTAGTTGATTGGAGGACCAAGGGTGTCGTCACTCCTATCAAAGACCAAGGCCAGTGTGGTAAGTAAATTTAGGTAGTATGTATATATCGTATTCTCATGATAACTGAAATTACACTAAGTACGTCAATATTTTTATAGGTTGTTGTTGGGCTTTTTCGGCCGTGGCTGCAACCGAGGGCATTGTGAAGTTGAGCACAGGGAAGCTCGTCTCCTTGTCTGAGCAAGAGCTAGTTGACTGTGATGTCCATGGTGTGGATCAGGGGTGCGAGGGTGGCGAGATGGACGACGCTTTCAAGTTCATCATCAAGAACGACGGCCTCACCAGTGAGGCCAACTACCCATACACTGCACAAGACGGGCAGAGAGCTACGAGGATGTGCCCGCCAACGATGAATATTCTCTTTTGAAAGCCGTGGCTAACCAGCCTGTATCAGTAGCTGTGGACGGAGGGGATGTCATATTTCAACACTACTCTGGCGGGGTGATGACCGGCTCCTGTGGAACTGAATTGGACCATGGGATAGTAGCGATTGGTTATGGCATGACGAGTGACGGAACTAAATTTTGGCTGCTGAAAAACTCATGGGGCACGACATGGGGCGAGAGCGGGTACCTCAGAATGGAGAAGGATATTTCCGACAAGAGTGGTATGTGTGGCTTGGCCATGCAACCTTCCTACCCCGCCGAGTAGGGAAATACATAGCCACATATATCTACAAATATTACATAAATACAGCAATTTTTATCTATATATAAATGTACCTTCCATTGCACTACATTATTTCTCGTTTGTAAAGTCGTAAATGTTTGGTAAATATATATATAAAGGATAAATGACTTTGAGCTTAAATTCTCTATGGTGATGTTTACACGAAAATCCCTCTTATTAGAATCCACTCACCGATTGGACCCAGATTTGTTATTTCAAAAATGAGAGAGCATCCCTGATCTTTGCATTGATCAATGCACACATCCCGCATATATTAAAGATATTTATTATATTGTATTTCCCTAAAAATAAAAGGACACAACAATAGGCAACAATTCCTACAACTTATGGGCGAAGTGGTATTAGTCAACGCAACATGTGGTCAGGTCAAACCTAGATTGGACCTGAGCATCCAAGCTGACACACCTAGAATACTTTTGGGACTTTCCGATGCACTTAGGCCATGTTTGGTTCATAAGTCCTAAGACTTTTTTTAGTCCCAACTTATAAGTTCCAAGTCCCTAAAAAGTCCCTACCTGTTTGGTTCCTGGGACTTATAAGTCCCTATAAGACCATATTACAACTATAAGTCCCTATAAGTCCCTCCTTGAGAGTCTTATTTCATAAGTCTCAAATGCCCACTTTAAGTCCCTATAAGTCCCTCCTGTTTGGTTTAGATGGGACTTATAGGGACTTTTTTAAGTCCCTAAACCAATAAGTTCCTGGAAACAAACACCCTCTTAACCTCTAGGAAAACATTACACTAATTGAGTACATGTCCATCCATTTTGGACATGTGAGAGTTCACAAAATAATTTTTGTCCCACTTTATAGATAAACCCTTACAAAGCATATCAAAGAAATCTAGGCTAAAACAAGACGAGCAGCGCTAACACTGCACAAGGAATGCACTACAAGATGTCGTTGGCTTGCCGTCGAGCAGAAGTGCAACAGTAGCAGGACCACAAGTAGAAGCTCCAAAAAGTCTACAAGCAAACCCCTATCTCTAGGATGAAATCATCAGACATTATCGCAATGCCTCCACAAAAACTGTTGTTCGAGAGGGCCCTCTTCCGAGCGCCAACCCTGCAGGCGAGCTATTTGGACCAAGGTGGCTGATGACATAGCGTATGAAAGGAGACAAACGAGGCGGCCAACGCTGGACCCGAGGATGCTTCATCTCAGTCTCGGGATCCAATCCTGCCCAAACACGTCTCTACACCGTGAGACCTAAGCTCTCTGTTGATGCCCCCAATAGGGTAATGACGCAACGAGTTGTCACCAACTCTAGCAATGGACACGGTTTTCCCTGAGCACGGACAAGGGGATGGAGATAGAACCATGAAAGCACCCCTCGGACTAACTCGAATCCCGCAGGCATCGTCAGTAGTGCCACCGAGAAGCGCCTGGCTTTCACTCGGTACCTCTCTTACTTCTTGCCTGGGAACCCTGGCCCTTACCCTTATGCCTGGACAGTAAGTAATGGATGGCCTAAATGCAAGTTGTTGGCACCCAAAGCATCAACGTACGGGGAAAATATACGTAACTCCCATATCTAAAAAGTTAACTTTAAATGTTTCAAAAGATTTGAATTATTCTGTGAATGTTCACAAGACATGTGGCTACAACCTCTAAAAAAACAGACCCAAACTCGAAATACACACTCAGAACAAAAAAGAGAAAATTGATGTAAATATTGTCATCTTGGAGTTGTCTTTTTGTGACACTATTCATGCTGAATTTGTCTTTTTTTTGTTCTCAGTGTGCATTTCAAGTTTGAATATGAACTTTTCAGAGTTCATGGACTCGTGCCTTGGGAACATTAAAAAATCAAAATATTCAAACATTTGAATTGACATTTAGGCATGGGAGCACTAGATATCCTCCTCAACATATGGTGGGAGGACACCGAGTGAACCTAGTTTTTGGGATAACCAAACAGAAGGAAGAGGATCGGCGGAGCACGGAGGAGAATAAGCACAATTAGATGTGCACATAAGAGTGTGTTGTACATGCAGTATAGCTCCCAATTGCCATCTCATGTAAATATACTATGAGAAGTCTCCTTATATATTGGTCCAAATCTTTGTCCATTGACAACATGTGACTAAACTACCACATGTTATTCCATTATTGACTTCTCTCCATATCATATATAGCTAAATAGTTGACCATCACTGTGTCTAAATCTCTCAGCATTCAACTATGCCAACTCAACAAGCCACTATGCATGAGAAAAGACCACCGTAACATGCATAGTTCCTGCTACTTATATTTGGCAAATATCCTACAACTATACAACAATCAAATACAGTAAATTTATGTACAATTTAGTTTTACTTCTTATATTATTAATCCAAATACTAATGTTACATACAACAAAACATCCTTGAAGTAATTGAATCAATCCCCTCAGCAACGCACGGGGTATTACTCCCTCCGTTGTATATAGATACATCCCCTTTTGTTCATTTTGATGACAAGTATTTTCGGACGGAGGGAGTATTTCTATTTCCTGAAATTTTGATGGACCATGACCCGCTGGAATTCTTACACATCAATCGGCGGGTAAGGTGACCACCCAAAGCAAAGTCTGAATGGTTTTGTTTCTTTATTGCCGTTATTGTCATGCATCTTTGAACTCTTTTTTTTATCTTTGCTCTTGTTGGACTGTTCTAATATATGTACTTCCGTAGCTGCAATACTTGCCCGCCCGGCAGTTCCTTTTTCTCATTGTTTTGTGTTCACCTGGCACGAACTAGGAGTCAGTTTCTATTTCTCACTATTTTAAAATATAGCCCCTCCGTACCAAAATATAAGACGTTTTTGTAGTTTAAATTAAGCTGCAAAAACATCTTATATTTTAGTATGAAGCTAGTTCTAGTTCCGTAGCTGCAACATACTTCGGCTCGTATTTTTACTGAACGCAACCATTAATTCCAAGGAGCAGAGAGTTGGACTAAGCTAACGTACCATCTACAACCACAAGATTATTTATTCCAACTGGTAATTAACTTCACCGCCACGCTGTTGTCCGTCGCTCTCCACACCGTATCTGCTACGTACATGTGTATGGCTATAGCTATATAAACACATCCCTTGCACCCATATTTGACAGACCAAAGCACCATCAAAGCTACTTACAGTACTAGCACTAGTAATTAAGCACTCAGCGAGCAGATCATGGCCATCCCCAATGCTTTGCTTCTTGCCATCCTAGGTTGCATCTGCTTATGCAGCAGCACTGTTCTGTCAGCTCGCAAGCTCGGCGATGTGGCCATGGTGGAGAGGCATGAGCAGTGGATGGTGAAGTACAACCGTGCTTACAAGGACGACGCCGAGAAGGCGCAGCGGTTCAAGGTGTTCAAGGCCAACGTTGCCTTCATTGAGTCGTTCAACGCTGAAAACCACAAGTTCTGGCTCGGTGTCAACCAATTTACCGATCTCACCAACGACGAGTTCAGGGCAACCAAGACCAACAAGGGCTTGAAAAGGAGCGGCGGTAGGGCTCCAACTGGGTTCAAGTACAGTAATGTCAGCACCGATGCACTTCCAACAGTTGTTGATTGGAGGACCAAGGGCGTTGTCACTCCTATCAAAGACCAAGGCCAATGTGGTAAGTGGGTTTCGGTAGCATATATCATGTTTCCGTAATAATTAAAATTACACTAAGCACATCACAATTTCAGGCTGCTGCTGGGCCTTTTCGGCTGTGGCGGCAACCGAAGGCATCGTGAAGTTGAGCACCGGGAAGCTCATCTCGTTGTCGGAGCAAGAGCTGGTTGACTGCGATGTCCATGGTGTGGATCAGGGTTGTGAGGGTGGTGAGATGGACGACGCCTTCAAATTCATCATTAAGAACGGCGGCCTCACCACCGAGTCCAACTACCCATACACGGCACAGGATGGGCAGTGCAAGACCAGCATTGCAAGCAACAGTGTGGCAACCATCAAGGGCTACGAGGATGTGCCCGCCAACGATGAATCTTCTCTTATGAAAGCAGTCGCTAACCAACCTGTGTCAGTAGCTGTGGACGGAGGGGATGTCATATTTCAACATTACTCTGGCGGGGTGATGACCGGCTCCTGTGGAACTGATTTGGACCATGGGATAGCGGCGATTGGGTATGGCATGACGAGTGATGGAACTAAGTATTGGCTACTGAAGAACTCATGGGGCACCACATGGGGCGAGAATGGTTACCTCAGAATGGAGAAGGATATTTCTGACAAGAGTGGTATGTGTGGCTTGGCCGTGCAACCTTCCTACCCCACCGAGTAGGAGATATACATTGCCACATATATATCTACAAATATTGCATAAATATGTGTATTTTATTTTTCATGTATGTATCTTCCATTCCACTACCTTGTTTCTTGTTTGTAAAGTCATGAATGCTCCGTGAATATACATAACAGAAGATAGATAGATGACTTTGAGCTTAGTATTATATGGTGATGTCTACACCATAATCGATCTTGTTTGAATCCACTTCTTCAATGGAACACATTTCTCCCCGAAAATGAGGGAGTCCCTCTGGCCTTTACATCGATCAATGCACAAAACGTTATGTATTAAAGGAATTTATTACACAGTATCAGGAAAGAAACAATGATTGTTACAACTCAGGCATCACAGATCCTATTACTAGACCGTCACCCATATGGGCTGAACAAAGCTTCAGCTACCAACATCAATCAGCTGCACCAAGAGTCCAGAGTACGTTCGTTTGCATGTGCTGCAGTAAGCACCAAGTATGTATCTAGTAAAACGATTGGAAACTCATTGTTAATAACAATATCCATATAACCCAACATAAAGCACAAATTGGCGTAAGTTGTCTATAGCCCCCAAAGCTATTTCCCAAACATATCAGAAATACTACGGGATGGTGGAAGATCGAAATACACATGAACTACTCACCACACAGGGGGCAAAAGGGCATGAAAGAAAACAAGGTCTTTATTGTTTCTTCTTCTTCTTTTTTTTTTTTTTGCGAAATCAGCAATGTATTACTCAATCACAGGTTCAGTACAGTCTGTTGCTCCTAACTCCACCACCTCTGGAGGACCAGATCCAACCCAAGTCATAGTCCTTCCCTGAACTCTACCAAAGGTAGCTAGACTGTCGCTGGCCTTATTTTGCGACCGCGAAACGTGAGTAATACAAGATTGCCGAAGAGTAAGAAGGTATCTAATCTCATTAACTAACGAAGCATACGCTGAACGGTTCATATCCCCACAGGTGATCATGGCCACCACCATAGCAGAATCCACCTCAATAGCAATAGGAAGATCGGAACGCTGAATCGAAAATGATAGCCCCTCCATGCAGGCGCAAAGTTCTGCTTCAAGAGCATCTCGGCAAGAGAATAAGGCTCTACATGCAGAGAAAATAATCTCACCCGCAGAATTCCTCAATATCATCCCAGCTCCGGCATCATATGACGACACAAAGGATCCATCCGTATTGAGTTTTACCCAGCCATGCACTGGTTTCTCCCACCTTCGACATAACGCGTCAGTCCTTGGAACTGGAGGGACGCGATCCAGAGTAACAGGGGTCTTTCCTTTCACCGGGTCCATGTGCGTGTTGGTACGGGCAGCAAGCAACGAATCCAGATAGGACTGTAAGAAGTGAATAGAGACCTCCATCGGAGGGGCTGGTTTACCATGTGTGGTCTCGTTCCTCACGTACCAGCTTCGCCAAAAAATGAACAGCATCATGCATCACTCCAACTCAGACAGAGGCGCCAGAGCCTGTAATAACCATTCCTTTCCATTGTTTACTAGCGAGTCCACCTCAGGGAGCCTCCAGATCTTGGCCATTGATCGGTATAAGTCCCGCCCGTACTGGCATCTAACGAACGGATGATAATTGTCTTCCGGCTCCAGCCCACAGACCGGACAAATACTTGTAGTTTCCAGGCCAATCTTGTTTTTGTTTTTCCACGTTGGTAATCCATCAGTAGCAATTCTCCACGCATGATTTGCCACAGTAGGCGTGGCGCCACAGTTCCAAATAAACTTCCAGCAGCTCCTGCCGCCATTTGCCGAAGTGCTCGACGAGGCCACGTTCCCTCTGGTCAGCTCATCGAAAGCTAGATGATAAGCACTCTTAACTGTGAAAATCCCGGACTTTTCTGGCCCCCATGCAATAATGTCCTCTCCCAGTCTAGGGGATGCCCTAATTTTCAGTATTTCCTCAACATCTGCTGCCATAAAATATTGTGTCAGAAGATCACTTCTCCATGAACCATTGTTATTCAATAGGTCTGAAACATAACGGATCCGACAGCGTCCTTGCCTTGTGATCGGCTTAAACGAAAACGGTCGGGGAATCCAGTTGTCACGCCAAACTCGGATGCTCATGCATTGCCCACTCTCCATATTAGACCCTTCTTCAACAACTCCAACCCGTAACTAATAGCTTGCCATGAAGATGATGCACTGCCCGCAAAAACTGTGTCCTCAAGTTTACCATACGGATAGTATCTTGCCTTTAACACTTGCGCACATAGGCTGTCAGGCCTCGTAATTAATCTCCACGCTTGGCGAGCTAGAAGAGCTTGGTTGAACCGCCGAAAGTCTCGAAAACCAGCTCCTTCTCTATCCTTAGTCTGCATAAGGTAATCCCAGCCTCTGCAATGTACTTTCCTCTTCCCCACCTTGGAACCCCAATAGAAATTCCGCACCATCCTGGTGAGGTCATCACAAACCGAGAAGGGCAGTTTGAACAGAGTGGTGTAGTTTTGAATGAGTCGAACCCCTTCTACGTTACGCATGGGCCTCCTTTTATAGGCTAAAGGGGTCACTGACAGGTGGCAACGCAGACAGGGGTACAAATGTAAAAAGAGGGGTTGGTACAACTGCCTCTACAGTGCACCCTACCTAACTCTGACGGCAGGGGACAAGAGCATTTAATGCCCGTCTGCGTCGTCCAACAGTGCAGAAAAGCGACCGTTAGGGGCGCCATCACTCGCCACGATGGCCTTCTCGTCATCTCCACTTGCCACCTCGCACCGCTTGGCTGCACAGCTCCTTGCCACGCGCGCCTGGAATGGTCCTGCAGCGACACGTCGACGGATGCGCTGGAGCGTGGGCACAGAGTGGTGGCTTTGCCGCGGCAAGCGCCTTGACGCGGTCGTTGTCTTGTCGTGCCCGGAAGCTTGTCGCTCGCCGGGTCTTGTCGGGACGCGCGGCGCGTCGCGGCAAGTTCCTTGAAATGCTTTAGTTAGCCTTCCCGGCAAGCTCCTCTTGTCGGGGCCTCGTCCTTCCCGGCAAGCGCTTCTTGCCGGGGCCTTGTCTTCTCAGTTGAAATACTTTGTTCTTGAATGGCTCCAATATGAACTACGGAGGATCTTGGCGGGCACCCGGCGAGCCTTGCCGCGGGGTGCTGCGACTGCCTGTGCACAAGTTCGGGATACTAAGGTACCCCTACTTTAGTACACCGACAGGAGCCCCCGGGCCTGGGCCATACACGGTGCCGAGCGCTGTTGGGCCAGGCCCAAAGCAGGGCACGGGCACGTGCGGCCTGGGTCCGCACCGTATCTAACTCCGTATCCACCGCGCCCTCCCGTAACGGCATGCGTCGAACGCGGCGTCGTGGGAGAGATCGTGGGTGATTCTTTATTCGGAAAAAGCGTAACATTCGCTTCCTCCTCTTTATAAGCAGGGGAAACAGAGGCTGTTCCCCCACCTTCGCCACTTGCGGTTGCTTCCTCAGAAATCTCCGCCGCTCCCCTCCGCTTCCCAAAGCCGAAAGAGAGCAGCGCTCCGCCCCCCGTCGCCGCTGTCGCCGCCAACGCCCTCGCTCTCCCCACCGCCTCCGCCATAGCTCCGAAGACCGGGAAGGGTGCGAAGTCGGCCGAGGCGCTACGGCTTGAGGCGCTGCGGAAGGAGCGGGCGCTCTTCCCCCCTGATCTCTCCGCGAAGGAGCTGAGGGAATGGTTCTACCTCTTCTGGTCGACGGAGACGCGGGCGCATCCGCGCACGCAGGTACTCTCCGCCGAAGCTTCCACTTCGAAAAAGTGTCCGAAAGGATACTATTTCTTCCCACTGTTCTTCTATTGCGGGCTCTGCCCGCCCTTTTCCGATTTCTTTTGCGACATTATGAACACATACGGGCTCCATCTCCTTGATTTCACCCCCAACGCCGTCCTGACCATGGCGGTTTTCGCACACCTCTGCGAGAACTTCGTCGGGATCCACCCAAATGTAGCTCTTTTCCGCCACTACTTCATGCCCCGGGTCGAGAAAGGAGAGCCCTTGTCTGGCGGGATCGCCTGGATCTCGAGAGCCGGTATGAAGGAGGTTTATCTGGAGGGGGAGCTCCATAGCAAATGGGAGGAGTGGAGAGCGGAGTGGTGTTGGATTGTTGATGAGAACCCGCAGCCATTCACCAACTTGCGCCAAACCCGAGTAGTGCGCGGCGGCGACTGGAGCGCCCTGGCGGCGGACGATGCTAGATTGAAGATCGCCACCACCCGGATCTTGCGGCTCAGGCTTGCCGGTCTCACGGTTGGTGCTGTTGGTGCGGACTTTCTGCGCCGCCGCATCGCCCCTCTGCAGGAGAGGGGAAGACCCGCTTGGCTGTTCGGGGGCCCGGCGGACATCATGAGGATGCGCCCGGGCCTCAACTTCAATTTTACTGTCATGGAGTTGGATGGGACGCTGAAGGAGCTGTTCAAGCACGACCCCAACCATCCAGAGTGGTTCAGGCTGCCGCAGGGCGTCGTCCCATTGTGCAACAACTCCCAACTCGACCGCATCCGCGCAATGATGCCGGAGTGCGACTCGCATGGGATTATCCCAACTTGGCAGGAGCCCACTGACGACGTCGTGCAGCAATTCTTCGATGACTTGGTGGAGGTGGTGGTCCGCGCCGATGAGCAGAGGCTCCTCACCCGCGACACCACTGATGATGAGATGTGGCGCATCGCCACCAGGGCGGAGGAGGCGGCGGCAGCCGTCGCCGCGGGCGAGTTTGGTTTTACTTTGGAGGAGGCAGAGGCAGCCGAGGCGGCAAGCCTTGCCGACCGAGAAGAGCTTGTCGGGGTGGTCGTTGGCGAGGGAGAGCCCGAAGCCGAAGCGAGCGAGCCCGCCGGGGGCGCAAGTGGCCAGCCGTCTTCAAGCAACTTGCCGCAAGAGGAGTCCTCAGTGCAGCCCCCAGCTCAACCAAGAAGGCGCCTCCGCAGGACCGGAGACATAGCAGGGCGGCAAGCGGGTCAACAGCCGCAGCGCCGCGGAACACGCTCTACCGCAGCAAGCACCGTTGCCGCGGGAGCGCCCCACGCCGCGCCGGCAACTGGAGCGGGGTCTTCTCGGGCCGCCGCTTCCGATCCTACCGCAGCTCCCGCCAAGCGTCCAAGGCAGCCTACTCCTCCGCCTCATCACGCTGAAAGAGTACCAGACTTCGATCTCTCTGCGCTCACTCCGACGAGGAGGAAGAAGAGGAGGACGAGTAAGACTTTCTTTTGTTGTACTTATGGTTCTTCAATCTTTGCTGTTTCTTGTCTTGTATCTGATCTGCTCCCCTCTGAATCTTGTTCCTTTCCAGGACTCTAGCCCAGAGAGCGGCAAAGAGGGTCAAGGTCCCCGTGGTTGTCATCGAGGACGACCCTGCTGTGGCAATAGAGGATGCATCCGAGACCACCTTGTCGGACCCGGCAATCTCTCCCCGAGGCAGCCCCCAGCGCAGCCCCCAGCGTAAGTATTTGTTCACTTCCTGTTGTGGGGTGCGCATGGGTGCTCTTTCTTTGCTGATATCTTGATTGTTGGTTTGCTTGTGTAGGAGCAGAACAGGCTCACCAGGAACAACCAGAAGCTGCCCCTGAGGTGTTATCTGCTTCGACTACGCCGCCAAGGGGTGATTCTCCGGCAAGGGAGCGCTCTCCGGCAAGGGAGAGGTCCCCGGCAAGGGAGGAATCTTCGGCAAGGGGCTACACCAGCGACCCTCCGGTAGTGGAGCCCATGACCGTGGATCCCAGTACTGGTAATTTCCCTTGCTTAAAACTTCCCTTGGATTCTTCTTCTTCTGATTTTCTTTTTTGGATATTTGCTTGACTTTTTCTCCCTCTTCCTGTCTTCAGATCCTCCCTCCACTGAACCGATGGAAACCGAGGCCACCGGCGAGGAGAACGTGCGCGGCAACACTGATGATGCCGCTGCCACCGAAGAAGAGGCCGGCGCTGATGATCCTGCCGATGAAGAGGCCGCCAAGGCTGCTGGTGCTGGAGCTGGCGAGGGGTCCGGCGATCGTACTGACGACCCGAGGGCCGCAGGAGCGCAGGGCGCTACACCGAACGCCGACCCCTCCGCCAATGACACAGCGCCAGGCCCCGAAGAGCCCCAGCCTGGCGCCTACTTGAAGTTCGGCGAAGGTGTCTTCATCAGGCTCCCCTGGGCGTCGATCTCCAGGGCGCCGGTCGAGGGAGAAGCTTTTGACGGGGAAGTGCTCGCCTCCGCTGGGCTGACGGTGGTTGACGCGCCAAGCAGCAGCAGCGGCAAGTCTGAGGAGGAGCAGCTGCTCCGGAAGTTGGTGTCGCTCTACCGCGCCCGACAAGCCAAACTGGAGTCCCGGGAAGCGCTTGTCGCGCAGGCGGGAGTGGGCATAGAGAAGCATGCGGAGGAGCTCCAGAGCCGCCACCAAGAGGCCCTCCGGTCCATTGTAGAGGAGAGGGCGCAGCTTGTCGAGGCGCGGAAGGCCTTTCTTCTCGAGAAGGCTGAAGCTGAAGAGCAGCAACGGCTTGCCGCCGAGGAGATGTCCGTGCGAGAAGGCGAGCTGACGCAGAAGAAGGTTAACTTGGACAGCTATGAGGAGGAGCTTGCCGCGCGCGAGGAGACACTTGGCGGAGCCCTCAAGGAAGCGAAAGATGCTGCTGCAGCTGCTGAGGCCGCCAAGAAGGAGCTGGAGGTGAAGGTGGCTGAACTAGAAGCCACCCTCAAGGCAAAGAATGAAGAGCTTGCCGCGCTCCAGCGCGAGCGTGAGAAGGACGCCCTTGCCCATGGCGAGCTGCAGGGTCGTCTCTCTGAGAAGGGCAGGGAGCTGAACGCCGCCAAGGACGCCAATGCCGATCTCGAGCTGAAGCTGGCTACGCTGACTGAGACGCTGGACGGCGCCAAGAAGCGGGAGGAGGACTTGAAGCAGGAGATCAAGGCCAATGAGGGGCTGCTGACAAGGGCCGCCGAAACCCAGAACACCTTCAGGGCTACTGTGGAACTCTGGACGGAGGGCCTCGTCAACATCGCCGCAGTCATCGACGAGGAGCTGGCGCAGCTGGAATTGGAGGGCTTCGGGTACTCTTCTGATGAGAACCTCCAGCCCAGCGCCAAGCTCACTCTGTTCTTCAAGGGCGTGGCGACGGCTATCTAGCAACTCCGGGAAAGGATCCCAAGGCAGCTGGCTGACGAGTCACGCGCAATCTGCGCCAGAGTCCTGGAGAAGGTGTTGGTGAAGGTGCTCTTCCGCAATCCGGGCCTGAACCTCACCAACGTCCTCAAGAAGTTGCCGGCGGGTGCTGATCTTGAAGAGCTCAAGGCCCTTGTCGCACCCATTGTGGACAAGGTGAATGAAGTCAGGAGGATCGACGACGAACGCGTGGATTAGGCTGCCCATTTTCTCCTTTCCTTGCCGCTGCCATTTATGTTATGAGAACAATTTAGTCAGTGCCACGACAAGCTACCTTTGTAATATAACTTTATCTTGGGCAGTATTTGCTATGTTATTCCCTTTACTTGATTCCTTCCTTTGTATGTTTTCGCCCTACGCTTTTAGGGAACTTGCCGGCGCAGGCACCCTCGCCGCGAGCGCTGAGTGCGGAACATCAGCAGCCTGCTGGCGGTGTCGGCTCCGGCAAGAAACCTTGTCGCAACTAGTTGCAGCACACTTAAGTTGTTGAGCGGACTCGAAACAAAGTAAGGGCGCAACTAGCTACGAGTTGGTTCCTCTGCGCACAGGTTTTCCATACAAAGTGCGGTCGTTCAAGGAAGATAACTTAAAAAATTTTAAAACTGATTACACTCAAAATTTGGCAACTTAGCTTTTCTGTTGTTTGCATCCCGGTAAGACGATATTTTTCTTGAACGACGCCTGGTCCACACCATTATCTTCTCCTCCCCCCCCCCCCCGGCAAACTTGTGGGCGAGGGAACCTTCCTTTTTGAGAAAAAAGAAAGAAGAGAAAATAAAGATATGGAGCCTTAAGGCTCGTTATTGCTTACCGGGGACAAGTGCTGCACAAAATGTCAGATAATGCATGCAAAAAAGAAAAAGCATGAAATTTGACATGATGTGTGGAGCATATGATCTTTATTCATGCACGGGATCTGCGCCCGGCTTTGTACAGAGGGTTACATGCAACAGCGGCAAAGCTTGTACAAAAGGTGGTTGCCGGAACAGGTTCCGGCAACCGCGCCTTATGGGTAAAACTTACGAAGATGCTCTATGTTCCAGGAGTTGCTCACCGGAAAGCCATCTTCGGTCTCAAGGCGGACAGCGCCAGGCCTAGTGACTCGCTTCACCTGATAAGGGCCTTCCCACTTCGGCGTCAACTTGTTGGAATTCTTGGCGGATTGAACGCGCCGAAGAACAAGGTCGCCTTCCTCGAGACTTCTGGCATTAACTTTGCGGCTATGGTAGCGACGCAAAGCTTGCTGGTATCGAGCAGCTCGTACAGCAGCCTGAAGACGATCTTCCTCAAGGAGCAGCGCGTCATCTTGCCGCAGCTGCTCTTGCTCAAGCTCATCATAAGCAAGCACTCGAGGCGATCCGTATACGAGTTCCATGGGGAGAACTGCCTCTGCTCCGTAGACTAGAGCGAAAGGTGTCTGGCCAGTGGCTCGATTTGGCGTCGTCCTAATCGACCAAAGAACCACTGGCAGCTCCTCGATCCAGTTCTTTCCGCACTTGTGCAGCCTGTCGAAAGTCCTGGTCTTGAGCCCGCGCAGCACTTCAGCGTTTGCCCTTTCCGCTTGACCGTTGCTTCTCGGGTGAGCAACAGAAGCGAAGCAGACCTTGGCGCCAAGATCTTGGACGTATTGTGTGAAGGTGCGGCTCGTGAATTGCGTGCCGTTGTCGGTGATGATCCTGTTAGGGACTCCAAAAAGGCAAACAATCGACCTGAAGAACTTGACTGCTGACTGTGCTGTCACCTTCCTCACTGCTTCCACTTCCGACCACTTTGTGAACTTGTCGATTGCTACGTACAAGTATTCAAATCCCCCGATAGCTCGGGGAAAGGGGCTGAGGATGTCGAGCCCCCAGACCAAAAATGGCCAGGATAAAGGGATCGTCTGGAGAGCTTGAGCTGGCTGGTGTATCTGTTTGGAATGGAACTGGCATGCTTCACACTTGGTTACTTGTGCAGTTGCATCCTGGAGGGCTGTTGGCCAAAAGAAACCTTGCCGGAATGCTTTGCCGGCAAGTGCTCTTGCGCCAATGTGGTGACCACATATGCCTCCATGTATCTCAGCCAACAGCTTCTGTCCATCTTCCCGGGGAATGCACTTCAATTTCACTCCGTTGAATCTTCTTTTGTACAGAATGTCATCGACAAACTGGTACATACTTGATTGCCGGGCTACTCTCTCCGCTTCTTCTTGCTCTTCGGGAAGTTCTCCTGTCTGAAGGAAATGGACAATCTGCTGTGCCCATGCTGGAGCTTGCGGCTCGACAACAAGAACCAAAGGCGCATATGCTGCTGCGGGAACATCCGCTTCTACGGCAAGAACCTGAGGTTCTGCCGGAGCTTGATGTTCCCCGGCAAGCTTGCCGGAGCGAAACTTGTCGGGAGCGTCTGCTTCAACGGAGCAAACCCTAGGGCTTGTCAGAGCAGACTGCCCCTCAGCACTCTTTGTGTTGACTTTGGGGACCTTCTTGGCGGCGGCTTCGGGGAGATCCGCCGGAAAGTAGTCACCAGAAACCAACTTCCTCTTCTTTCTCTGTCCAGTTGATGGTGTTACAGATGGTTGAGTCAATTTGAGCACAAAGATCCCTGGTTCCACAGGTAACTTGAGTGCGGCGCACTTTGACAGGCCATCTGCAATGTCGTTCTGAGCTCTCGGAACATGTTCCATCTGCAGGCCATCAAAGTGCTCTTCCAACTTTCTCACTTCATCAATGTAGGCTTCCATCAACGGACTCTGGTAATCTTTGTTAACTTGGCGGACGACAAGCTGCGAGTCACCCCTAACAATAAGCTTCTTGATCCCAAGGTCCGCTGCAATCCTGAGCCCGGCAAGCAAACCTTCATACTCTGCAGTATTGTTTGTTGCTTGCTCCTTGGGAAAGTGCATCTGGACCACGTACTTGAGGTGCTCTCCGGTGGGTGCGACAAGTAGCACGCCCGCACTAGCGCCTTGTAGCGAGAAGGCACCATCAAAGTACATGATCCATTCTTTGCTTGCTTCCTTAACGGGGATGCTCTTTTCTGGAATTTCTTCATCAGGCGTTGGCGTCCATTCTGCTATGAATTCTGCCAATGCTCGGCTCTGGATAGTTGAGGTACTCTCAAACTTGAGGCCAAAGCTCGACAGTTCCAGTGCCCACTCGACAATCCTGCCTGTTGCTTCTGGATTTTGCAGTATCCTCTTCAGCGGAAAGCGAGTGACGACTGTGATCTCATGTGCTTGGAAGTAATGGCGCAGCTTTCTCGAGGCCATGAGGAGGCCGAAAAGCAATTTTTGCACACCAGAGTACCTTGACCTTGCCCCCTGCAGAAGGGAACTGACAAAGTAAACTGGACGCTGCACCATTTTCTTCTGCACCTCCTCCTGCGCAGATCCATTCTTGTTGGGACCAGAGCTTGCCGGGGAAGCCCCCTGCTTGTCGCTGGATGCGCTTGCTGTGGCCGCTGGCTCATTATCTGCCTCCCTCTCCGCTACTAACGCAGCACTAACCACTTGATTGGTTGCCGCCAGATACAGCAGCAACTTCTCTTGTGGCTTAGGTGCGACAAGTATTGGAGTGGAGGACAGGTATTTTTTCAAGTCCTGCAGCGCAGCCTCCGCTTCCGGAGTCCATTTCAGTGGACCTGCCTTTTTCAAAATTTTGAAAAATGGCAGGGCGCGCTCAGTGGACTTAGAGATAAACCTGCTTAGAGCAGCCACGCAGCCGGCAAGCCTTCGTACATCCTTGACGCGCTTCGGTGCTTCAATCTGCTCAATGGCCTTGATCTTGTCGGGGTTGGCTTCTATCCCCCGCTAAGACACAAAGAACCCGAGAAGCTTGCCGGAGGGGACTCCAAACACGCACTTCTCGGGGTTAAGCTTGAGGTTGATCTTGCGCAGATTTGCAAAGGTCTCGTCCAAATCTTGGATCAGAGTTGCTCTGTCTTTGCTCTTGACCACTATGTCATCCATGTAAGCTTCTACATTTCTGTGCAACTGTGGCTCAAAAGCTTCGTGAACTACCCTTGCAAATGTTGAACCAGCATTCTTTAGTCCGAAAGGCATCCGTACAAAGCAGTATGTGCCACATGGAGTAATGAATGCGGTTTTCTCCTCATCCTCTTCTGCCATGAAGATCTGATGATATCCTGAGTATGCATCAAGAAACGAAAGCAGATCACATCCTGCCGTGGAGTCGACAATCTGGTCGATGCGCGGCAAGGAAAATGGATCTTTGGGACAAGCTTTATTAACATCAGTGAAGTCAATACAAAGCCTCCATTTCCCATTTGCCTTGCGCACGACTACAGGATTGGCCAACCACATAGGGTGGAGCACTCCTCTGACAAGGCCTGCTGCTTCCAACTTCTTGATTTCTTCAGCAATGAATTCTTGGCGCTCCACTACTTGCTTCCTAACCTTCTTCTCTCCAACGACCTCCCCGACAAGCTCTTCCAGGTCGGCAAGGCTTGCCGCCTCGGCTGCCTCTGCCTCCTCCAAAGTAAAACCAAACTCGCCCGCGGCGGCGGCTGCCGCCGCCTCCTCCGCCCTGGTGGCGATGCGCCGCATCTCATCATCAGTGAAGTCGCGGGTGAGGAGCCTCTGCTCGTCGGCGCGGACCGCCATCTCCACCAAGTCGTCGAAGAATTGCTGCACGACGTCGTCAGCGGGCTCCTGCCAAGTTGGGATAATCCCATGCGAGTCGCACTCCGGCATCATTGCACGGATGCGGTCGAGCTGGGAGTTGTTACACAATGGGACGACGCCCTGCGGCAGCCCGAACCACTCTGGATGGTTGGGGTCGTGCTTGAACAGCTCCTTCAGCGTCCCATCCAACTCCATGACAGTAAAATTGAAGTTGAGGCCCGGGCGCATCCTCATGATGTCCGCCGGGCCCCCGAACAGCCAAGCGGGTCTTCCCCTCTCCTGCAGAGGGGCGATGCGGCGGCGCAGAAAGTCCGCACCAACAGCACCAACCGTGAGCCCGGCAAGCCTGAGCCGCAAGATCCGGGTGGTGGCGATCTTCAATCTAGCATCGTCCGCCGCCAGGGCGCTCCAGTCGCCGCCGCGCACTACTCGGGTTTGGCGCAAGTTGGTGAATGGCTGCGGGTTCTCATCAACAATCCAACACCACTCCGCTCTCCACTCCACCCATTTGCTACGGAGCTCCCCCTCCAGATAAACCTCCTTCATACCGGTTCTCGAGATCCAGGCGATCCCGCCAGACAAGGGCTCTCCTTTCTCGACCCGGGGCATGAAGTAGTGGCGGAAAAGAGCTACATTTGGGTGGATCCCGATGAAGTTCTCGCAGAGGTGTGCGAAAACCGCCATGGTCAGGACGGCGTTGGGGGTGAAATCAAGGAGATGGAGCCCGTATGTGTTCATAATGTCGCAAAAGAAATCGGACTAGGGCGGGCAGAGCCCGTAATAGAAGAACAGTGGGAAGAAATAGTATCCTTTCGGACACTTTTTCGAAGTGGAAGCTTCGGCGGAGAGTACCTGCGTGCGCGGATGCGCCCGCGTCTCCGTCGACCAGAAGAGGTAGAACCATTCCCTCAGCTCCTTCGCGGAGAGATCAGGGGGGAAGACCGCCCGCTCCTTCCGCAGCGCCTCAAGCCGCAGCGCCTCGGCCGACTTCGCACCCTTCCCGGTCTTCGGAGCCATGGCGGAGGCGGTGGGGAGAGCGAGGGCGTTGGCGGCGATCCCTTTATCCTGGCCATTTTCGGTCTGGGGGCTCAACATCCTCGGCCCCTTTCCCCGAGCTGTCGGGAGCTTTGAATACTTGTACGTAGCAATCGACAAGTTCACAAAGTGGCCGGAAGTGGAAGCAGTGAGGAAGGTGATAGCACAGTCAGCAGTCAAGTTCTTCAGGTCGATTGTTTGCCGTTTCGAAGTCCCTAACAGGATCATCACCGACAACGGCACGCAATTCACGAGCCGCACCTTCACACAATACGTCCAAGATCTTGGCGCCAAGGTCTGCTTCGCTTCTGTTGCTCACCCGAGAAGCAACGGTCAAGCGGAAAGGGCAAACGCTGAAGTGCTGCGCGGGCTCAAGACCAGGACTTTCGACAGGCTGCACAAGTGCGGAAAGAACTGGATCGAGGAGCTGCCGGTGGTTCTTTGGTCGATCAGGACGACGCCAAATCGAGCCACTGGCCAGACACCTTTCTCTCTAGTCTACGGAGCAGAGGCAGTTCTCCCCACGAAACTCGTATACGGATCGCCTCGAGTGCTTGCCTATGATGAGCTTGAGCAAGAGCAGCTGCGGCAAGATGACGCACTGCTCCTTGAGGAAGATCGTCTTCAGGCTGCTATACGAGCTGCTCGATACCAGCAAGCTTTGCGTCGCTACCATAGCCGCAAAGTTAATGCCAGAAGTCTCGAGGAAGGCGACCTTGTTCTTCGGCGCGTTCAATCTGCCAAGAATTCCAACAAGTTGACGCCAAAGTGGGAAGGCCCTTATCGGGTGAAGCGAGTCACTAGGCCTGGCGCTGTCCGCCTTGAGACCAAAGATGGCTTTCCGGTGAGCAACTCCTGGAACATAGAGCATCTTCGTAAGTTTTACCCATAAGGCGCGGTTGCCGGAACCTGTTCCGGCAACCACCTTTTGTACAAGCTTTGCCGCTGTTGCATGTAACCCTCTGTACAAAGCCGGGCGCAGATCCCGTGCATGAATAAAGATCATATGCTCCGCACATCATGTCAAATTTCATGCTTTTTCTTTTTTGCATGCATTATCTGACATTTTGTGCAGCACTTGTCCCCGGTAAGCAATAACGAGCCTTAAGGCTCCATATCTTTATTTTCTCTTCTTTCTTTTTTCTCAAAAAGGAAGGTTCCCTCGCCCACAAGTTTGCCGGGGGGAGGAGAAGATAATGGTGTGGACCAGGCGTCGTTCAAGAAAAATATCGCCTTACCGGGACGCAAACAATAGAAAATCTAAGTTGCCAAAGTTTGAGTGTAATCAGTTTTAAAAAATATTAAGTTATCTTCCTTGAACGACCACACTTTGTATGGAAAACCTGTGCGCAGAGGAACCAACTCGTAGCTAGTTGCGCCCTTACTTTGTTTCGGGTCCGCTCAACAACTTAAGTGTGCTGCAACTAGTTGCGACAAGGTTTCTTGCCGGAGCCGACACCACCAGCAGGCTGCTGATGTTCCGCACTCAGCGCTCACGGCGAGGGTGCCTGCGCCGGCAAGTTCCCTAAAAGCGTAGGGCAAAAACATACAAAGGAAGGAATCAAGTAATGGGAATAACATAGCAAATACTGCCCAAGATAAAGTTATATTACAAAGGTAGCTTGTCGTGGCACTGACTAAATTGTTCTCATAACATAAATGGTAGCGGCAAGGAAAGGAGAAAATGGGCAGCCTAATCCATGCGTTCGCCGTCGATCCTCCTGACTTCATTCACCTTGTCCACAATGGGTGCGACAAGGGCCTTGAGCTCTTCAAGATCAGCACCCGCCGGCAACTTCTTGAGGACGTTGGTGAGGTTCAGGCCCGGATTGCGGAAGAGCACCTTCACCAACACCTTCTCCAGGACTCTGGCGCAGATTGCACGCGACTCGTCAGCCAGCTGCCTTGGGATCCTTTCCCGGAGTTGCTGGAGAGCCGTCGCCACGCCCTTGAAGAACAGAGTGAGCTTGGCGCTGGGCTGGAGGTTCTCATCAGAAGAGTACCCGAAGCCCTCCAATTCTAGCTGCGCCAGCTCCTCGTCGATGACTGCGGCGATGTTGACAAGGCCCTCCGTCCAGAGTTCCACAGTAGCCCTGAAGGTGTTTTGGGTTTCGGCGGCCCTCGTCAACAGCGCCTCATTGGCCTTGATCTCCTGCTTCAAGTCCTCCTCCCGCTTCTTGGCGCCGTCCAGCGTCTCAGTCAGCGTAGCCAGCTTCAGCTCGAGATCAGCATTGGCGTCCTTGGCGGCGTTCAGCTCCCTGCCCTTCTCGGAGAGACGACCCTGCAGCTCACCATGGGCAAGGGCGTCCTTCTCACGCTCGCGCTGGAGCGCGGCAAGCTCTTCATTCTTTGCCTTGAGGGTGGCTTCTAGTTCAGCCACCTTCACCTCCAGCTCCTTCTTGGCGGCCTCAGCAGCTGCAGCAGCATCTTTTTCTTCCTTGAGGGCTCCGCCAAGTGTCTCCTCGCGCGCGGCAAGCTCCTCCTCATAGCTGTCCAAGTTAACCTTCTTCTGCGTCAGCTCGCCTTCTCGCACGGACATCTCCTCGGCGGCAAGCCATTGCTGCTCTTCGGCTTCAGCCTTCTCGAGAATAAAGGCCTTCCGCGCCTCGACAAGCTGCGCCCTCTCCTCTGCAATGGACCGGAGGGCCTCTTGGTTGTGGCTCTGGAGCTCCTCCGCATGCTTCTCTATGTCCACTCCCGCCTGCGCGACAAGCGCTTCCCGGGACTCCAGTTTGGCTTGTCGGGCGCGGTAGAGCGACACCAACTTCCGGAGCAGCTGCTCCTCCTCAGACTCGCCGCTGCTGCTGCTTGGCGCGTCAACCACCGTTAGCCCAGTGGAGGCGAGCACTTTCCCGTCAAAAGCTTCTCCCTCGACCGGCGCCCTGGAGCTCGACGCCCAGGGGAGCCTGATGAAGACACCTTCGCCGGCCTTCAAGTAGGCGCCAGGCTGGGGCTCTTCGGGGCCTGGCGCTGCGTCAGCGGCGGAGGGGTCGGCGTTCGGTGTAGCGCCCTGCGCTCCTGCGGTCCCCGGGTCGTCAGTACGATCGCCGGACCCCTCGCCAGCTCCAGCACCAGCAGCCTTGGCGGCCTCTTCGTCGGCAGGATCATCAGCGCCGGCCTCTTCTTCGGTGGCAGCGGCATCATCAGTGTTCCCGCGCACGTTCTCCTCGCCGGTGGCCTCGGTCTCCATCGGTTCAGTGGAGGGAGGATCTGAAGACAGGAAGAGGGATAAAAAGTCAAGCAAATATCCAAAAAAGAAAATCAGAAGAAGAAGAATCCAAGGGAAGTTTTAAGCAAGGGAAATTACCAGTACTGGGATCCACGGTCATGGGCTCCACTACCGGAGGGTCGCTGGTGCTTCCCCTTGCCGAAGATTCCTCCCTTGCCGGGGACCTCTCCCTTGCCGGAGAGCGCTCCCTTGCCGGAGAATCACCCCTTGGCGGCGTAGTCGAAGCAGATAACACCTCAGGGGCAGCTTCTGGTTGTTCCTGGTGAGCCTGTTCTGCTCCTACACAAGCAAACCAACAATCAAGATATCAGCAAAGAAAGAGCACCCATGCGCACCCCACAACAGGAAGTGAACAAATACTTACGCTGGGGGCTGCCTCGGGGAGAGATTGCCGGGTCCGACAAGGTGGTCTCGGATGCATCCTCTGTTGCCACAGCAGGGTCGTCCTCGATGACAACCATGGGGACCTTGACCCTCTTTGCCGCTCTCTGGGCCAGAGTCCTGGAAAGGAACAAGATTCAGAGGGAAGCAGATCAGATACAAGACAAGAAACGGCAAAGATTGAAGAACCATAAGTACAACAAAAGAAAGTCTTACTCGTCCTCCTCTTCTTCCTCCTCGTTGGAGCTGAGCGCAGAGAGATCAAAGTCTGGTACTCTTTCAGCGCGACGAGGAGGAGGAGTAGGCTCCCTTGGACGCTTGGCGGGAGCTGCAGCAGGATCAGAAGCGGCGGCCCGAGAAGACCCCGCTCCAGTTGCCGGCGCGGCGTGGGGCGCTCCCGCGGCAACGGTGCTTGCCGCGGTAGAGCGTGTTCCGCGGCGCTGCGGCTGTTGACCCGCTTGCCGCCCTGCTATGTCTCCGGTCCTGCGGAGGCGCCTTCTTAGTTGAGCTGGGGGCTGCACTGAGGACTCCGCTTGTGGCAAGTTGCTTGAAGACGGCTGGCCACTTGCGCCCCCGGCGGGCTCGCTCGCTTCGGCTTCGGGCTCTCCCTCGCCAACGACCTCCCCAACAAGCTCTTCTCGGTCGGCAAGGCTTGCCGCCTCGGCTGCCTCTGCCTCCTCCAAAGTAAAACCAAACTCGCCCGCGGCGGCGGCTGCCGCCGCCTCCTCCGCCCTGGTGGCGATGCGCCGCATCTCATCATCAGTGGTGTCGCGGGTGAGGAGCCTCTGCTCGTCGGCGCGGACCGCCACCTCCACCAAGTCGTCGAAGAATTGCTGCACGACGTCGTCAGCGGGCTCCTGCCAAGTTGGGATAATCACATGTGAGTCGCACTCCGGCATCATTGCGCGGATGCGGTCGAGCTGGGAGTTGTTGCACAATAGGACGACGCCCTGCGGCAGCCTGAACCACTCTGGATGGTTGGGGTCGTGCTTGAACAGCTCCTTCAGCGTCCCATCCAACTCCATGACAGTAAAATTGAAGTTGAGGCCCGTGCGCATCCTCATGATGTCCGCCGGGCCCCCGAACAGCCAAGCGGGTCTTCCCCTTTCCTGCAGAGGGGCGATGCGGCGGCGCAGAAAGTCCGCACCAACAGCACCAACCGTGAGCCCGGCAAACCTGAGCCGCAAGATCCGGGTGGTGGCGATCTTCAATCTAGCATCGTCCGCCGCCAGGGCGCTCCAGTCGCCGCCGCGCACTACTCGGGTTTGGCGCAAGTTGGTGAATGGCTGCGGGTTCTCATCAACAATCCAACACCACTCCGCTCTCCACTCCTCCCATTTGCTATGGAGCTCCCCCTCCAGATAAACCTCCTTCATACCGGCTCTCGAGATCCAGGCGATCCCGCCAGACAAGGGCTCTCCTTTCTCGACCCGGGGCATGAAGTAGTGGCGGAAAAGAGCTACATTTGGGTGGATCCCGACGAAGTTCTCGCAGAGGTGTGCAAAAACCGCCATGGTCAGGACGGCGTTGGGGGTGAAATCAAGGAGATGGAGCCCGTATGTGTTCATAATGTCACAAAAGAAATCGGAAAAGGGCGGGCAGAGCCCGCAATAGAAGAACAGTGGGAAGAAATAGTATCCTTTCGGACACTTTTTCGAAGTGGAAGCTTCGGCGGAGAGTACCTGCGTGCGCGGATGCGCCCGCGTCTCCGTCGACCAGAAGAGGTAGAACCATTCCCTCAGCTCCTTCGCGGAGAGATCAGGGGGGAAGAGCGCCCGTTCCTTCCGCAGCGCCTCAAGCCGCAGCGCCTCGGCCGACTTCGCACCCTTCCCGGTCTTCGGAGCCATGGCGGAGGCGGTGGGGAGAGCGAGGGCGTTGGCGGCGACGGCGGCGACGGGGGGCGGAGCGCTGCTCTCTTTCGGCTTTGGGAAGCGGAGGGGAGCGGAGGAGATTTCTGAGGAAGCAACCGCAAGTGGCGAAGGTGGGGGAACGGCCTCTGTTTCCCCTGCTTATAAAGAGGAGGAAGCGAATGTTACGCTTTTTCCAAATAAAGAATCACCCACGATCTCTCCCACGACGCCGCGTTCGACGCGTGCCGTTACGGGAGGGCGCGGTGGATACGGAGTTAGATACGGTGCGGACCCAGGCCGCACGTGCCCGTGCCCTGTTTTGGGTCTGGCCCAACAGCGCTCGGCACCGTGTATGGCCCAGGCCCGGGGGCTCCTGTCGGTGTACTAAAGTAGGGGTACCTTAGTATCCCGAACTTGTGCACGGGCAGTCGCAGCACCCCGCGGCAAGGCTCGCCGGGTGCCCGCCAAGATCCTCCGTAGTTCATATTGGAGCCATTCAAGAACAAAGTATTTCAACTGAGAAGACAAGGCCCCGGCAAGAAGCGCTTGCCGGGAAGGACGAGGCCCCGGCAAGAGGAGCTTGCTGGGAAGGCTAACTAAAGCATTTCAAGGAACTTGCCGCGACGCGCCGCGCGTCCCCGCAAGACCCGGCGAGCGACAAGCTTCCGGGCGCGACAAGACAACGACCACGGCAAGGCGCTTGCCGCGGCAAAGCCACCACTCTGTGCCCACGCTCCAGCGCATCCGTCGACGTGTCGCCGCAGGACCATTCGAGGCGCGCGTGGCAAGGAGCTGTGCAGCCAAGCGGTGCGAGGTGGCAAGTGGAGATGACGAGAAGGCCATCGTGGCGAGCGATGGCGCCCCTAACGGTCGCTTTTCTGCACTGTTGGATGACACGGACGGGCATTAAATGCTCTTGTCCCCTGCCGTCAGAGTTAGGTAGGGTGCACCGTAGAGGCAGTTGTACCAACCCCTCTTTTTACATTTGTACCCCTGTCTGCGTTGCCACCTGTCGGTGACCCCTTTAGCCTATAAAAGGAGGCCCATGCGCAACGTAGAAGGGGTTCGACTCATTCGAAACTACACCACTCTTACGCTCTCGAGCAAGAACGTAATACAACCACAAAGCAGCAGTAGGAGTATTATCTCTCCGGAGAGCTCCGAAGCTGGGTAAAATCGCTCGCGCGCTTCGCCTCGATCCGCTCTTCGTGCGCTCTCCGCTCCCTTGCCGGACCGAAAGGGGCCCTGCCCCATAGATGTTTGTTTCCCACCCATTATATAAGTAGGTAATGCTTGGGCCACTGACTTGATCAAAGTCTCTCTTCCAGGCTGCGCTAGATGACCATCGCCCCACTGGATAAGCCGCTTTGTGAGACTTGTCTGAAGATTCTAGAATTTGCCTTTAGACATGCGCCCATCAGGAGTTGGAAGCCCCAAGTATTTCTCCTCGAATACAGTACTAGTTACCCCCAGGACATCTCTGACTTCATCTTGTATAATTTGCGGGCAAGCACTGCCAAAGAACATTGAACACTTACTATAGTTGAGACTCTGTCCTGTTGCCATAGCATATAGGTCCAGAGCCACCTTCACCCGTTCAGCCTGCACTCTAGAAGCTTCAAAAAACAGTAAGGAGTCATCTGTGAACAATAAGTGTGAGATGCCTGGTGCCCGCCGACAGACTCTTACTGGAGTGATATCGCCACTTTGCACTTTACTATGCAATATTGCAGATAAACCATCCGCCACAAACAAAAATAAGAATGGAGACAGTGGGTCACCTTGCCGAAGCCCTCGCGACGGTGCAAACGAATCCAAGAGAGTTCCATTTAGTTTAACAGAATACCTCACCGATGTGACACATGCCATTATCCAGTCAATCCATCGCTGAGAGAAACCCATCTTTTGCATCACTTGCCTCAAGAAACCCCAATCCACTCTATCATAAGCTTTGGACAGATCAAGCTTGTAGGCACAGAAACTCTTTGTTGGATCTTTCTCTTGCTTAATGTAATGAATACACTCGAAAGCCACTAGGGCATTATCAGTGATCATCCTCCCCGGGATAAATGCACTCTGTTCACTCGAGATTAAATCATCCAGAAGCGGCCTCAAGCGATTCACAAGGCACTTCGATATTACCTTGTATATCACATTACACAGACTAATTGGTCTGTATTCAGCTAACTTAGTGGGGTTAGCAATTTTGGGGATCAAAACAATATTCATAGAATTCACACCTTCCGGCATCACCCCCGTATGGAAAAAGTCTCTGACCGCAGCAATTACGCCGTCCTTCACTGTCCCCCAATTTCTTTGGAAAAATCGTGCGGGAAACCCATCTGGCCCTGGCGCCTTTAGGGGTCCTATCTGAAACATAGCGTCGGCAATCTCTTTATCAGAGAATGGCGCACATAGCCTATCATTGTCCTGTTCCGACACTGATCTCTGTAACAAATCAACAACAGGAGCTGCATCAAGCAAAGAATCAGCCGAAAAGATATTCTGAAAGTAATCATTCACCAAGGCTCCCATGGCACTATGTTCTGTGTGCACCACACCTATGATGTCAGTCAACTCCCTTATCTTATTTTTCCTGGCTCTCCAAACAGCTTTGCTCTGGAAAAGTTTGGTGTTTCGATCCCCCTCCTTAAGCCATGAAATTCGTGACCTTTGCAACCATAACATTTCCTCCTGGTACAACAATTCATTCATTTTGTCAATCAGTGCCCTAATGTCTTCCCGATCAGCATTCATGTTCATGAGCTCTTCTAGCTGAGTTCGGGATTTTTCCAACTCCCTCGTCACATTGCCGAATTTCCTACCCCATGATCTCAACGAGCTCATGGTTTTTGTGAGAGCGTCCTTTAACTGTGACAAATTTCGGACCTCCCCAACGGCATCCCAGGCTTCTTTTACCACCTCTGGGAGTGCCGAGTCTCTTTCCCAGAAAATCTCATAGCGCCTACACTTCCTCCCTACAGGTCCTGGGTCAGCCTCGCCCTTCAACAGGAGCATCACATGATCGGAACAAGGCGATGGGATGTGTTCCACTTCAGCAAACGCAAACAAATTACGCCATGCATTCGTCGCCACGGCCCTATCCAGGCGTACCTTAACGTTAGCAGCACCACTCCTCTTGTTGTCATAAGAGAAAGGTACTCCCTTGAAGCCCAGATCCACCAGCTCACAAATTTCCAAGGTATCCCGAAAGGCCACCATTTGCGACTCCGCCCTCGGTGTCGCTGAGATATGCTCAAAGTTCCACATTGCCTCATTGAAATCACCCAAAACTAACCATGGGAGGTTGCTTACAGTTTTCAAGTTTTGTAGTTTTGCCCACATGATGTGTCTATTCTCAACTCGAGGTTCTCCATAAACAAATGTAGCCCGCCATTGTGCTGCTCCTTCCTGCACTCGGATAAGTGCGTCAATGTATCTCTCATCTTTATTCACGATCTCCACAACACAATTCTCATGCCAATATAATGCCAAGCCACCACTCATACCATCGCTATCAACACCACAAAACCCTTTGAGACCCAATCTGTTTCTAACTCTCCTCATCTTCTCTTCCTTCTGTCTAGTCTCGCATAAAAATACAAAAGTGGGGGAACGCGATCGACAAATCGTCGCAAGCTCACGAACTGTTCGGGTGTTCCCCCCTCCCCGGCAGTTCCAACTGAGGCAATTCATTGGACCCGGCGGTCCTCCTCACCGGAGGCCGCCTGCATAGATGTGTCCATATCAACTCCCTCACTCTCCTCCACCCCGGCCTCTCCTTGCTTCCTTCGCTTCACTACGGGATTCTTTCCCGGTGTTCCTTTAGGATCCATCCGGCTTCCCGAGCTAGTTGGCTCCCCATACTCCAGACGCAGCACCGCATCAGCCACCTTTCCTCCCAAGTTTTGTCCGCCCGGACCACACACATTTGCGACACCATCATCATCCACAAGCCTCTTCCTCGATGTGCGCTCCTCAGCCGATTTCTTCATCTTGAACTGCATGATATCCATCCCCACTTGCAGCTCCAAACCTCCCTCCCTTTGCATCTCCCCATTGCCTCTCTCCTCCGCACCTTCTGCTCTAACTCCCTTGGATCCACCTCCTCTCCCTCCTCTTCTTCCTCCCCGTCCCCCCCCCCCCCTATCGGGCCAGCACCCCCTCTACCTCCGTCACTCCCTCCGCCTCTCCCTCCTCGACCTCCAGAACCCACAGGTTCACTGACCCAATGCAGCCACTCCCCCCATTCGCACAGTGCCGTATCATGTACACCATCCCCACATTCCTCCACAACATGTCCCATACGTCCACAAAAATAGCAGAAATCCGGGAGTTTTTCATAGAACACCGAATACCTCTTCCTCTCCTTCAAGGTGATATGCACAAACCTTACTAATGGTCTCGTAACATTAACAAACACTCGAACTCTCAAGAAATTTGATGGGTTGATCCTTCCTTCATTCACCGTGACTGTAAAGGGAGGTTCTCCCACCTTCTTTGCTACCTTCTCGGCCAGTTCCTTCTTCCTTGTCAACCCGTCCGGCAATCCTTTTATTCTTGCCCATAAGGGGTACATGTTTAGCTCATAATCTTCTACATCCGAAAAACCATCATACTCAACTAACACCACCGGATCTCTCCTGAACTGCCATGGTCCCCCTTCCATCACACGCTTCCAGTCCCCCAGGCAATGGCATTGAGCCAAGAACAAGTTGGGGCCCTTAATGTTGAAGGTTACCCCCTGCGCACAAGCCCACGCGTTCCTCATCGAGTTCAACAGAGAAGCATGGCTAAACGGCCGAAGGGTATGAACCCTAAAAAGCGCCATCCAGCGCACGTCCTTGATCAAGTCCTCAAACTCCCCAGAAAGGTCTAGATCTTCTTCCTCCTCTCCTTGCAACTTAAGATTCTCGAACGCGCCCTCTAGATCATGGCCGTGCTCATACTCGTCCCAATCCTCATCCTCCTCGCCCTTCTCTACGTCCGCCTCCTTCCCATCGATTGTACCCCCATCAGCAGCATCTCCCCTCACCACCCCATCGCCCGGACCGAGCCCGGTACCCGCCTCTCGATCTTCTGCCCTAGCCGCCTCTACATCTTCAACCCTAGCCGCCCCTACTTCTGTTTTCTCCATCCCACCCCGCACCTCCTGGTCGCACAAGTTCATGCAGTCGTCGGAGGCGAGTCTCGACCCTTCCTCGCTATCCTTCGCTCGGGCCCCGGTCACCGGGTGATGATTTCCACATCGATCTTGGTGTACTTCGGCGCCGCCGCCGAAGGAAGGGTTGGACCCCAGGAAACCCTAGGGGAAAAAACCCTAGGGGAAAAAACCTTTATATGTTGGACCCCATGAAACCCTAGGGCTATCATTTATTGTTTCTTCTTCATTGTAATGGCAACACTTTTAGCTGATTTTCCAGTTCCTCTTTGCAAGGTTTTCTTTTGTAAGGATTATCCCCATCGCAGGTACCATATGAAGATCTTAATCTTAAATGTCATCTTTGAGTTTTTAGATATGTTTCACGCCAATTGACTGTTTGTATTTATCATATCGGCATACATGAATTGACCGAGGAAGACCCAAACGAGTGGAGGCTCCACCTAAACACATCTCGTTCTTGGTCACATATAGGCGAACATTCCACTGATTGAGTCCACCTTATCTACTTTGGACCTATGAGAGCTCACCTAAAGCTAACACTTAGCGGTGCAATGATCGCGACCATCTGCCACTGTTGGGTGTTGTGGTTGGCCAATTTGATGAAGAAAACGATAATTCCTTCATAAACAAATATAAGACATTTTAGAGGACGCGGATTTGGTGAACATGGATGCGCGCGCACCCTTTATGAATAGTAAATTCGAAAAAATGCTAGAAATTTTTTAAAAAAACTGAATTTATTTTTGTAATATACGTAGTCAACCAGTATACTCTCCTATGAAGTTTCACGAAGAAATCACATCCGTGGTAATCTGGACAAAAATGACAAAATCGAAGCTAATCGAACCTATATTAAAAACATTGTTTAATGAATAGTATGGTCGCATTTGTATTTTCTTCACTAAGAATATCATGGGTGTCAATACATCATGAAACTTCACATGTGAGTAGAATGATCAACTAAGTTTCATACCGTGAAATTTCAGAATTTTTTTATTTTTTCTAGTATTTTTTATGAATTTACTATTCACGTGGGTGCGCGCACACCCATATTCACCTTTGTATTTTCGCATTTTTAGATCACTAACGTCTTAAATTTGTTTACAACATGAGTATTTTTCACTGAGAGGCGAGTCCTCCAATTACGTGCCCTTCTAAAACCTTGTTCGGGCGCCGTTATTAACAGAAAGAAAGCATCGCATGGAGACCTAGGAGAGGCGATAGCATTAACAGAAATTCTAAATATCATCCCAAATTCAGAAGGTGAAAAGTTTCCAAATTGCTCACTCGGTATTTGTTAATGTGTTCACGTGTTTGTATTCAATTAGTGTTCACTCTGAATGTCAACACTCATTCAAAACCGACACTAAGTTTATTCTTTGAGGTCATCTGCCTCCCTTCTTTCTGTGCTCTCAAGTTTTCCTTTACCATTCTTGTGCCCTCACTTGGTCACAAACTCACGCCAGTGGAAAGTGCAAGGATCATGGCTTCCCATGGATGCCATCGAAGAGATCAGCGAGCGGTCATTGCCACTCGTTAGAATTTTCGAATGAATTAGCAAGGAGAATATAGATCTAGAAGGAATAGAACCATTGGCACAATAAAAGAGAATTACCAAGCATACATCTTGAATGTACAGTGATCGACATCATCAACGGTAGCTCAACCCCTGTAAGCTGATGGCGCAGGTGAAGAACAGGTTGATCGCATGATGATTGTTTTCGCGCCACTTGATCTTAAAAGAGCTGACACGGAGTACGTACAAATGACAATAACAATAATGAAAAGTATGTATATGGCCTCGACAGCAAACACAGCTCACAGCATTCCCAAAGACAAAAACCCAACAACAATACAGTCACAGCAGAAGATACAGAATCGCAATGCCTAAGTGCCTACCTCGCAAATAACCTTGCCTATTGAGCCTCCTCGGGTACAGGCGCAACATCAGCAGCCTCCTCAGAAGGCTTGCCTGGGTCCTCGTTGATCGCCTCGTTAACGCCGAGCACTTCATCCATCAGGTCGTCTTCCGCGGCCATGTCGTCCACATCCACATCATCATCCTCGTCGTTGCCACCGTCGGGGATCCGCCGAGCCTTTGGGCCATGCTCCGCCCTGTGCGTGTCCAACTCCTTGTCCATTTCCTGCATGTTAGCAGGCACGTTCCCCCTCCGAGCATTCCGGGCATTCTGAATCCTTTCCAGCTGCCTCTCAACATTAGACAGATACTGCTCCTCAACTTGCTTTTGGAACTGGGTCAGCTCCGTTCTGCGTACCGATTTCCATTCTTCAAATACCTGCAATGATTGATGGGAGTTAGGTTCATCTGGATTGAAGGATTCAGAAGACAACTGGTGATTCAAAAGAATATACATAATTTTGTCACATACTCCCTCCGTTCCTAAATATAAGTCTTTTTAGAGATTCCAATAAGAGACTACATACGGAGCAAAATGAGCGAACCTACACTCTAAACTATGTCTATATACATCCGTATGTAGTCCATAGTGAAATCTCTAGAAAGACTTATATTTAGGAACGGAGGGAGTAATATAAAAGGTGGCCCCAGGAAAACATGCTGGAAATAGGACTATTATAATTTTATGTGATGTTCTCAATACATATAATTGCATTTGGCAAAAAAATGCAAGTACAGTACTAGGTAAGGACTAAGGTCACCATGAGCCACCATGTTCCTTCACCTTGGATGTGCATTGATCAAAAGAAATCACAAGGCAGCTCCTGAACAAAGTGAATTCTCACATGTGCAAATGATGAACTGAAACTTAAACACACCAGAAAGTTTCCCATTAAATTTTGGAATTCATGGCATGATGATGCACTACAGCATAATTTGCAGCGGTGCCGTTATAGGTGAGTTCATACTCAATATTTTTGTGCAATGTAATTAACATTATCAAGAAAATATAATACTTCCTCCGTCCCAAAATAAATGTCTTGAGCTTAGTACAAATTTGTACTAGAGCTAGTACAAAGTTGAGACACTTATTTTGGGACAGAGGGAGTATAAAAGTAAATACCACAAGATCGTGCCTGTACTATGAAGACCAGCCACAAGCAAGTTATCATAGTTCCCAGGAGTTGTCAGGTTTCTCAAGTGATCAGGGAACTCTCACCAATCCAGACTGGTGTTCGTACTTTTCTCTCCTCCCATAAATATTTCACAACAGAGTAACTTCCACAACTCATTGATCTGCTTAGTATTCACCACAAAGCATACAGAGGCTGCACTCTAGTGGTTGACTGGTAGATAATCTAAAAGGTAGACACCAACAGCACAGCAGCAAAGACTATTGAATCTATTGCTGACGTTTTCATTCCGTGCATAGCTTAAGTGTTTCAACTTCCAAATATGTTGAACAGATATAGACTAACTATAAAGGAAAATCATCCTTCAAACATGTGCAGATCATGCAGGTATGTTTTGATTCGGCGGATCATAAAAAAATATTGACTTATAAGAAAATACCTTTTCCTTGTTTTGCTCAGCAATAACCGGATCATCAACTATTGGTTTAGCCGGCATGTAATAAATAGCTGGTTCAGCTTTTGTCCTGCAAATACAAATGGAATCAAACAAGAAACAAACATATAGTATAATGAGTGGATATGGAAACCCCTATAGACATCAAACATCAAGATTTGCGTACAATCAGAAACGCATCTTCCCTCAATTTAATTGTCAATATGGATACTTTTGGACCAGGAATAAAAATAACCTGCAGCATGCACAAAATAAGAACAGATCATCAAAAAGCAAGTAGAATCCAACTATGCAAATAAGAAGCACAATGGAATGAAAAGGGATAGTGATCATTTATCAAAATCAAAGTGAAAAATGGAAAATGACGTAAAGCAGTGAAGTTACCTTAAGAAACTGGACAGCTTTTTGTGATGCTCAGACCACTGAATGTACAATAGCTCCAACCTCTTTTCTTCTGCCTTAGCAGCTACTCGAGCACGAAGCGTCTAAATAAGAGCATCTCAGGGTTAAATCATTTGGCATACAAACACAACCAAGTTAAATGAGTGAAATTAAAACAGATGTCACAGAAAAGTGAGCGGGAGATTACCATATCGCGCCTACGCTTCTCAGCTGCTTGCTCCCGCTCTTGCTGCCGCAATCTTTCACTGTCCTCACGAGCCTTTTGATCAGCCTACATTCAACCAATCATTTCAGTATTTCCTGACATGTTAGAGCTAATATTGAGAATACAAACAAAAAAACAATATGATCATCTGCGAGGCATGTAAACTTCCAAGAGAAAACACTAAATTATTTCCCTCAGAAAAGAAATACTGAACTCCTCAAAGTTGGAAAAGATCATTGATCTCCCTCCGCTCTTAAGTTCAGTTAAGAATAGTTCCAAGAATTGCTAGAGTGGCAACTGACACCCATGCTACATATTTAATATCTATTCGGATCTCCCCCATGTTTGACAAATAAATGATGCAACCGCACATGTAATAAGATAACCAAATAAGCAAATAGTACACAGGGGAAAAAACATCTGGACACAAGACAAGTAACAATAAACATTTAAGTAAAAAAAAAACTTTGAAAGTGACTAAGGGTTAATGTCAGAGCATTACTAGTAGAGCCCTCAAACCCTCAAACCCCTAAAAATAACCGCTTTTTTACAGTTTTCGCCGAAAAAACGCCGTAGACTAGAACCTCTAAACCCTCAAACCCGTAAAAAAATTTAGAGGTCCAACCCTTAAACGACTTTGCAATCTGTAGAAGTAGGGGTTGAGGGGAAAATTTCCCCCCAACCCGCACTCCTCCTCGTCGCACTCCTCCTCATCGCGCGGGAGGCAACCGCTCCTCCGCTCCCGCAGCCTCCCGCCCCGCCGGCCATGGAAGGCCCCGCCGCCGCCGCGCCCCCGCCCGCCGCTCCCGCCCGCCTCGCCCGCCCCGGCGCCCGTCCCCGTCCCCGCCCCCGCCCCCGCCCCCGCCCGCCCGACCGTCGCCGACGTGGTGGCGGCGACCCACGTCGGGGCGAAGCGGCGGCGGGCGGGCCTCCCCGCGCCTCCTACCGCCTCCCAGCCTCCCGCCCCCGTCCCCGCCCCGGCCCCCGTCCCCGCCCCGGCGCCTGCCCCCGCCACGGCCCCGGCGCCCGCCCCCAAGAAGAGCCGGCCGAAGGCGGCCGGCCGTGGGCCTCGAGGGGCCACCAAGGTCGTCGGCTCGTCCCCGGCCGTGAAGAAGCCGCGGAAGAAGCCCGCCGCCGCGGCCGCGGCCCCGCCCGCCACCGTCGCCGAACCTCCTCCCGCCGCGCACGAGGTGCTCGAGGAAATGGCAACCCCATCCTCGTTCATGGACCTCCTCCAAAACGCGGAGGTGGACCTCGGAGCTCCGCCTCTAGACCCCTTTAGGGTTGGCGACGACTTGGAGGAAAAGGAGGAAGATGAGGAGGATGAAGGGGATGACGAGGAGGAGGTGGCCGAGATAGGGGTGGAGGCATTCACCGCCGCTTCCCGCCCACACGCTCGGTCGACAAACTACACCGAGGCGGAAGATGTCCTCTTGGTTCGTGCTTGGGCAGCTGTGGGAATGGATGCTACCACCGGCACCGATCAAACCGGTAAACTCTATTGGCAAAGGATCGAGGACGTCTATTGTAGGATCAAGCCGAAGAATAGTGGGTTCATCCATCGCACATTCCGGTCGCTTCAAGGCCGGTGGGAGTTGATCAAGCCCGCTTGTTCTCGTTGGAGTGCGGCCATGGACCAAGTGAGGGATGCACCACCTAGTGGAACCGTGGAGAGTGACTATGTGAGTACATATTTCTTCACTATTTTGATTATGTGTGTGCACTATGCTATTGGTGGGTTCTTATGTGATTTATGTGTGGTTGATAGGAGACAATTGCCGGCTTGAGGTACAAGGAGATGGCCGCTTCCAAGGGCAAGCCATTCCCATTTAAGCATGTTTGGTCAATTCTTCAAACCTTTGACAAGTGGAAGTTGAGGGATCAAGAGACCGCACCCAAGAAGTCGGCAATGCTAAGGATGGACGATAGTGAAGATGAGGAGGAGAGGAACGTGGGCAAGCCCGAGGGAAACAAGAAGGGCAAGCTAAGGGTCAAGATGGAAGAAGAGGCGTCAAGCCTAAGGGAGAAGATGGACCACATGATAAAGGCAAGAGAGGAATTGACAACGAAGACATTGGAGATGAAGCTTCTTATCACCGAGAAGAAGAAAGAGGTCAAGCTTGCACAAGTTGAAGCAAAACGTGAAGAAGCAAAGCGCAAGGCCGAGTTGGAGGAGAGGATGATCAAGCTCAAAGAGGCAAATGTATGGAAAGAACTCATGGTGGAAGAGAAAGAGCACATGATGATGTCCAAGAAGGACATGGATCAAGACCAATTGCAATGGTGGAAGGACTACAAGGAGGACATCGCGGAGAGGAAGAGGATGTTTCGTGTTGCGTCCTCTACTTTTCGAGGTGACACTCCGATGAGTAGTTGTGGTGATGGCGGTGTGTACGACTCCACCGGTGCCGATGGAGATGCTTGATGGAGCCCGCTTGTGGTCTAGGAGATGGCGCCGAGGTGCACCTTTTGGTGATGGTGCCGATGAGAGGAGGAAGATGATGATTTTGTGATGTAAACTATTAAACCATGCATCAATGATTGTCATTTGGTAGTTTGTTTGGAAGTTGATTGTGTTCTTGTTGTCATAAATTGTGAGATGCCAAATGATAGATTTAAAGGTTGGGGTTGAGGCAAAGACTAGAACCCTCAAATCCAACCCTGAAAGCAGTTTACGGGTTGGGTTTGAGGGTTCTAGTATTTGCCCCTGTTTTTCAACCCTTAAAGTGTCAAAAAGTGGCACTTCTCAACCCTTAAAAGTGCTTTGAGGATTTGAGGGTTTGAGGGTTCTACTAGTAATGCTCTCAAGACCTCAAAAACCAACTGCAAGCCACCTGAGTTAATTTCCATTACTATAATACCAGCCTAGAGGCTTCCATATAGGGCCTGGCCCATAGGCACACTAGGCAATTTTCAATATGAGAATAACAATCTATTTAGCTCATAGCACCCCCTGTGTATTATTTGAATGGCTAATGATGAAAACAAGTACAAAATGTATAAATACAGATAAGTACCTTCTGCTGAGCCTCTGATCTACGCATAAACGCCTCTGAGTTGGAAAGTTTTTTGTTCTCTTGCTGAAATTTCTGCATTGGCAAGCATGAGGAATTATCAAATAAACTGAAATATTCGCAAAGGTGGACACATTGACTGTGAAATCAGTTGCGTTCCTCTAAATTGGACTAACTACATTCAACATAATGAGGCATGCATAATACATGTCAAACTCCCTTGGCGCCAAGCTACTCACAGTCTACACCTCTCTTGGTGTCTTATTTCACTTGAGGAGTGTTCATTCATAATAGTTAATTACGAAGTTGTGTTTCCATTACTGTAATTACGAAGTTGTATGATAGCTATGCTTGTTAACTTTAGCCAGCAGACAAACTAGTGCTTATTGACCATATAGCATGCAAACACAAAGCAATTGCTATTATCAGTGCAATAGTGACATGACTTTAACACTGTATTTGCAGATATCAGGTCACATAGCTTCACATCAGGCCTCTAAAAAACTTTGCTACACACCTTAGGTAGACATCAAATCCTCAATGAATTATCTGCCCTGAAACTTCAGCCAAAAGTGATCTAAAAGTTTATTCAGCAGATTTCTTTTCTTTATTCAGTAGGTCACTCGTGATTTTTATGTATCTGGGAGTAGGTGCAACGAACTTATTGGTAAAATTGAAAACTGGGGGTGCAATATTAAAGTTCCTGCAGAGCAAATTGCATATGGCGACTTTCAACAAACACAAAAACGACAAGCTTACAATACAGTTTCATTGAAATTGAAGCTGTAGAGCGTGCTGGTAAAGCAATGAAGAAAATTTGTTGCAGTAGCTCCTTTTGGAAAGAATGAGCAAATTTCACATGATTAAGGAAAAGCTATAAGCAGGCAATGTTATTGAAAGTAATAGAAATTCCAAAAGATTGCCAGAAACGAAGGGGGCAGATTTTCTGCGGCACAGACTGATATATGAGGGCAATGAAGCTCACAATCTGGATGCATAAACCAGAATACCAGACAAACCAAGTGTGGGAAATCAATTAAAAGGGTCTTGAAGATTTAATGGTGTTCGGTACTAATAACTTGAATACTTCGGATGAATCAAACAAAAAATAATTATAACTGCACCACCTGTAACATAACACCTATCTGGGAAATTAAGAATTTAATGTTCTCCAAGAGATCTGGATATAAAGGAGCATGGAAATTGGTTATAAACTATGCGGTCAAATAGAGCCATGCCTGACCAAGTAAAGAAATCTAGCAATCTGTTTATCAAACCAGTTACTCCCTCCAATCCATATTATTTGTCGCTCAAACGGATGTATCTAGCACTGAAATACATCTTGATACATCTGTTTGAGCGACAAGTAATATGGATCGGAGGGAGTAATAAATTGCCAATAGGTATGGGATAAAAGAAATGAGGATTTGATGTTGGAAGACCACAAACTGATTGAGAAAACTGCTAAGTTGATGAAAGAAGCAAGAGCCAGTCTGTAGCCAATTGGCAAAATATTTTCTGCTTGATGCCAAAGTTGCAGGACAAAAATAAAACTTTTAGGATTCGAAAATCCACTTGCCGTTTGCACTTCTGAGTAAATTAGTATATTCTTACCGAATGACAAGTTAATTTACCATGTTCAACTACACAATACCCAATCCAAAGCAAACAAGAAATACTGAAACAAGAAGGAACTATCACGATTTCTAAGCACATGGACCATCCCATTATACGTCAGATGAATTTGTTACCTCTAGCGTGCCAACAAGAAGCTTCCCCAGCATTCTCTTGTTCCTCCTCACCAAGCTCTGATCCTCTTCCTTGGGAGCCGGCCTTGGGAGAGGCTCTGGCAGCTGATTATCAAGCTCCTGCAACCGAATAATACCCATATAAGCGATCTCCCCGAAGAAGTATGTGGAACCCATCCACAAGCACACACACACACACTATCTGCTCCAAAATCCCATTCCCCTTACTCACCCTTCTCGACACCCACTGGCTCCCATCCCTCCTGAACCCACCGCCATTGCTGGCTCCCCTCCTCTCGCCACCATGAGCGGCAGTTGGTCCATCCTCACGCCCCTCCGCCCCCGCATCATCCCCATTAGTTCCAGGGCCATCCACCTCCGTGCATCACGCCAAACACAGAGAAGATGTTAGGGTATTTGACAAACCAACAAAACACAGCAGGATTGACGGGGGAAAAAAATGACAAACGAGGGCTCTCATACTTTAACCACGGCAGACAGAAGGCGGCGCTTGGGCTCCGGCTGGTCCACCGGCTCCGGAGCCTGTCTCGCGAAGCCGCGGAGCGGGCGGGGGCCTCCGGGCCCGGGGCCGGGGCCGGTGGCGGGGGCGCCGCGTCGGAGGCCTCGGGGGTCGCGCAGGCGCTCGCTGATCTGCGTGAGGGGAGGAGAACACGAGGACAAGTGAATAGGTCAGGGGAGATGCCTCGTTGGCCACGGAAGGGTCGTGGGAGGGGAGGAAGGGGAGGGGGAGGGGAAGGACCTCGCGGTGCTGGCGCTGGAGCTCTTGGAGCTCGCGGCGGATCTCCTCGGCCGTCTTCTCCGCCGCGGCGGCCATCGTCGGCGGCGAAGGGGAGGAGGGAGGGAGGGTTTGGCTGCTGCGCGAGGGAGGATGGGGCGGGCGGATGCGTTGTCGTCCGGGGGTTTGGATGCCCTAGGAGAGTGATGCGGTGCCTGGCTGGGAGTGGTCTCGGCCGTTGGATGGATCTTGGCGTGCCGTCTCCGTTGCGGTTGGGTCGTGGTCGCTTCGCCAGGTCGGTTGTTGCGGTCGGGTCGGGTCAGATCAATACACTAGGTGCGAGTGCGATCAAAGTTCTAAATAGTGTAATCCCTCCGTTCCAAAATAAATGTCTCAACTTTATATTAAGTTTAGTATAAAATTATGTAGCGACCAAGAAAGCATCTGGTAGCAGTGGCGGCGGGGGCGCGGTACCCCCGTTTGAATCCAATCTTGAAAGTAAGTTTGAGGGTCTGAATCTCTGCGGTGAGGAGGAGGAAGAGATGGATCTGTCAGGGGAAGTGGAGGGATTGTTGGAAGAGACGAGATGGTTAGGAGTTTTTAGGGTTCATACTCAAAGACCGTTCTCTCACGTAGCTCTGTTCAAAGGCATGCGTAATGCATGGACATCTGCCACAGGACGTGATCTTCAAAGTAAAGGGAGATAATCGTTTTATCGTTCAGTTCATGTGCCTGGGAGATTGGAATAGGGTTATGAGCGGAGGACCATGGTTGTTTAGGCGGGAGGCAGTGGTGATCAAAGAATATGACGGGTTAACTGACGTATATGAATATAAGCTCGATCGCATACCAGTATGTGCAAGGATTAAAGGAATTCCAGATGTTATAATGCAAAAGTCTGGGTTGTCAGAGAAGGTAGCAAACAAAGTTGGTGTTCGTCCGATCAAAGTATTTGTGACTGAAGGGCGCCTAAACCCGGCACAGTATATGAGAGCTCGGGTCTTTGTGAAGCTGGATACTCCCTTGGTCTGGTTTGTGCCACTGACCCTAAAAGAGATGAAAAGGTATCCTGTAGAATATGACAAACTCCCAAAATTCTGCTATTTTTGTGGCTTAATTGGACATGAGGTAACAGAGTGTGGCGATGGAGTTCATAGCCCAGAGTCTTGTGAGTGGGGAGAATGGCTGCTAGTCAAGTTTGATAATGGTGGTGGGCGTGGGAATACTAATATCCCTAGGGATGGAGGAAGCATGGGAAGAGGAGGGGGTCGAGGTAGAGGAAGAGGCAACCCGGGCGACCCAAATGAACAGGAAGTTGCTGACATGGATTTGGGAGAAGCCATCATCCCCACGGCACGTAAGAGGCTCATTGGTCAGGATGGAGTTCCGGTCAGTACACCTCCTACGGGACATGTTACTGAGAAAATCATGTTGATTGAGAATGGTAGCAACGGAGTTGTTGATAAAAGCCAGCTTAGCACGCCACGGAAAGTACATGATAACAAGAGGCTGAAGGCAGGGATAGAGATGGAGAATAATCTTGAGAGCAGCTCATCGGCGACCTCCTTCGAGGAGGATCGCCGGAATCAATGAAAATTATAAGTTGGAACTGTCGGGGTCTTCTTGGTGCCCGACAGTTCGTTCGCTTCTGGAGATCCAGTGGCAACATAAATCGGATGCGTTTTTTCTATCTGAAACGCATTTGGATGAGGATAATTAGGGAAGAAAGACTGATGAGAAAGTTGGGCATGGATGAGAGAATTGTAGCACCTTGCTCAGATGGTAGAACGAGCGGTTTGCTAATGGTCTGGATGAAGGAGGTGAGGATCTACTCCAGACCACCGCACGAGGAGGGATTGATGTTCACGTGCATGAGACAAATGGTGATATTTGGAGAATGACGGGTATATATGGAGAACCAAGCTGGGAGCACAAGGATCGTACATACCAATATATATGAGACTTGCATGCTCAGTCTAGGTTACCTTGGGTCATTATTGGTGATTTTAATGAGATCTTACTGTCGTCGGAAAAGGAGGGAGGGCGCCAAGACAGCAAGCTCGTTTGCGAGCTTTCCAAGATGCATTGACAGATTGTGACCTCGAAGACCTGGGATACGTGGGGGATAAATTCACGTGGTTCCGGGGTGGTCTGAAAGAGCGACTTGATCGAGTTGTGATGAATGGCGGGTGGATAAGTATGCACCCATATGCAGGCCTGTGTAACTTCGAGATGGGCAAATCAGATCACAGGCCCATAATGCTGGATACTGAGTACCTTGCGGGTGTGGCAGAAGCAAAACCACAGTTCAAATGACGCTTTGAAGCAAGGTGGCTGGAAGAAGAAACGGTGGAAGAGATTATAAAAACAGCATGGCAAAAGGCACACCATCGAGGCCTTTATAGCACTTTGAAAGAGAGAGTGGATGCTGTCCACCGTGATCTGCATGAATGGGACAGGAAAGTCCTCAAAGGACCTCGATTTCGCTTGAATGAAGCTCAAAAGGAGTTGGAAAAGCTGATGCAAGCCCCATTCACAAATGAGGTTCGTTCAAGGCAGAAAGAATTAATTATCAGTATTGATAGAAAACTTGCTAGACCAAGAGGAACTTTTCTGGGCCCAGAGAGGCAACGTTAAATGGCTCCGTAGAGGCGATCACAACAGTTAGTATTTTCATAGTTTTGCCTTTGCTAGGAAGAGGAGGAATCTGATTAAGAAACTGAAAGATAATAATAAGGGGTGGGTGGAGGGAAACGATAGCCTCAACCCGCTTATTTCAAATTTTTTCTCCGGTCTTTTTTTGTCACGCCCAAGATGCGACCCTATCCTAAAGGAACTCGAAGGTCCCACTAAGGATAGAAGCGCATCTTGAAGATGCTTTTGCAAGGTGGATATCATTACATCAACATTACATAATACATAGGTATACATACATAAGGCATACAATGCCACACGAATACAACATCAACATACATAAGAACACCATCCGACTACGGATGAATCACAAACAGAAACTCAAACGACATCCACCCTGCTAGCCCAGGCTGCCGACCTGGAACCTATCCTCTGATCGAAGAAGAAGCAGAAGAAGAACTCCAAAATAAGCAAACATCGCTCTCGCGTCATGATCATCGCATAACCTGTACCTGCAACTGTTGTTGTAGTAATCTGTGAGCCACGAGGACTCAGCAATCCCATAACCATGGGTATCAAGACTAGCAAAGCTTAATGGGAAAGGAAGGGGTAAAGTGGTGAGGTTGCAGCAGCGGCTAAGCAAGATATGGTGGCTAACATACGCAAATGAGAGCGAGAAGAGAAACAAAGGAACGGTCGTGAAGTTAGCAATGATCAAGAGGTGATCCTGAACACCTACTTACGGCAACCATAACCCAAAGACCGTATTCACTTCCCGGACTCCGCCGAGAAGAGACCATCACGGCTACACACACGGTTGATGCGTTTTAATTCGGATCTGGTGTCAAGTTATCTACAACCGGACATTAACAAATTCCCATCTGCCACATAACCGCGGGCACGGCTCTCGAAAGTTTAAACCCTGCAGGGGTGTCCCAACTTAGCCCATGATAAGCTCTCGCGATCAACGAAGGATATTCCTTCTCCCAGGAAGACCCGATCAGTCTCGGAATCCCGGTTTACAAGACATTTCGACAATGGTAAAACAAGACCAGCAAAGCCGCCCGATGCGCCGACAATCCCGATAGGAGCTGCACATATCTCGTTCTCAGGGCAACACCGGATAGGTCAGCCTACGAGTAAAACCAGACCTCGAGTTGCCCCGAGGGGGCCCCGCAGGCTGCCCGGTTCAGACCAGCACTTAGAGAAGCACTGGCCCGGGGGGGCTAAAATAAAGATGACCCTCGGGTTGGCCGACCCAAGGGAAGGGTATAAGTGGTGGTGAGGCAAATGGTAAAACCAAGGTTGGGCCTTGCTGGACAAGTTTTATTCAAAGCGAACTGTCAGTGGGGTCCCATAAATCACCCGACCGCGTAAGGAACGCAAAATCCGGGAACATAATACCGGTATGACGGAAACTAGGGCGACAAGAGTGGAACAAAACACCAGGCATAAGGCCGAGCCTTCCACCCTTACCAAATATATAGATGCATTAATAATATAAGAGATATTGTGATATCCCAACATAAGCCTGTCCACCATGGAGCAATCTTCATCTTCACCTGCAGCTAGCAACGCTATAAGAGGGGCTGAGCAAAAGCGGTAACATAGCCAAACAACGGTTTGCTAGGACGGGTGTCAAAAGGTTAGAGGTTCATGGCAATTTGGGAGGCTTGAAGAACAAGTGATAGGTAACGCAGCAAAGCGATAGAACGAAGCAACTAGCATAGCAATGATAGTAGTGAGATCCAGGGTAGCGGTCATCTTGCCTGAAATCCCGCAAGGAAGAAGAACGAGTCCATGAAGAAGACGAACGGGAGTAGTCGAACGAATCCTCACAATCGCAACATTACCGGAACTAAGAAGCAACACCGGAAAGAAACAAACAACATGGTAAATGCACAAGCATAAACATGGCATGATGCACAAACAAGTATGATGCATGTCCTGTTTAATGAGGCATGGCAAAGTGCAACAAACAATACTACATGTTAAGTGGAGCTCAATATGCAACGAGTTGCATATTGACAAAACACCACATCAATTATTTAGTTCTCTCTCGGTTATGCTACTCATCAATATTAAAAGTTGTTAAACATGGCAAGGGGTGAATCAAAAGTAAACTAATTATTTAGTCAAGTTTAAATGAGGCCGGAACAACAAACAACACTTCCGAAAAATCCCCATATGCATATTGATGAATTTGCTACTGTTCTGCCCTAAAACATATTTTAAGGTTGTTAAACAAGAAAATAAAGTGGACCATGTTATTTTATGCATTTTTCCACCCCATTTACATATAAAGAACATTTAAAACCGAGCTACGGTTATTTAGTTATGAATTAAATCATTTTAACATGGCATTTAAGCAAATGTAAACAAACAACATTTTAAACATTTCAAACATGGATGAAAGTGGCACAATGTGAAACTAGATGAAAAACTAAGCATTTTTCATATATAAATTATTTTAAACCGATGCACGGTTGTGGAGTTATTAAATGCATGAACTCTATGGACTTTTCTGTAAAACAGTAATTTACTAGATAAATAGCAAAATCGCCGAACTGGAAAAAAAACATGATATGGGCCGCATCTGGCTGGGCCAACAGGAGCACGGGCGCTGGAGGCTCACCATGGGCCAGCAGGCCGGCTGGGGATGCTGGCTGCGCTGGGCCTTGGCGCAAGAAGTGGCCCAGGCGCGGGACGGCAGAGTCAACGGGCACGGGCGAGCGTGGGAGCTCCTATACGGTGCTGCAGGCGCCCGTTCGCGCTCCTGGCGCCTGCAGCGCCCCGCGCTGGGCCGGCCCCCGAACAAGCAGCAGCAGCAAAAAATCCTATGAAAAATGTTAAATGTGTTGCGATTCGAACTCGCGCCGCTGCATCCTGCAAGCGCTTTGCTAGCCACTGCACCCACCTCACAATACTTACCACTGGTACTGCGTGTTATTTAAGTACAATTACAGTTGCGCTGGTCCAAAATTTAGAAGTTCCCAGATTGAAAAAAAGTTCACAAAATTGTTTCAAAAAGTAATGGTTCAGAAATTAAGAAAAAGCTCACGAAAATTGAAAAAAGTTCACTAGTTCAAGAAAAAGTTCATAAATTTGAAAAGGTCCACTAATTTCAGAAAAGTTAACGAATTTAAAAAAGTTCATGAGTTTGAAAAAGTTCATGGATCGAAAAAGTTCACGAAATTCAATATGGTTCAAGAAAAATGAAAAAAAGTTCGTCAATTTTCATAAAAGTTCATGAGTTTGAAAAAAGTTCACGGATCGAAAAAGTTCACGAAATTCAATATATTTCAAGAAAATTGAAAAAGTTCATCGATTTTCATAAAAGTTCACGAATTTTGAAAAAGTTCATTGATTTAGATAAAAAGTTCATCGGTTTTGAAAAGAGTTCATTGATTTCGATAAAAGTTCATCAAATTAGAAAAGAGTTCATCGAATTTGAAAATAATTTCAATGATTTTGAAAAAAGTTCATCGAATTGAAAAAAAAAACGGAAAAGAAAGCTAAAACAGAAAAACAGAAAAGGGTAAAATGGAAAAGGGTAAATAAAAGTAAAAGTTCATTCTAAACAAATAAGGTGGGATGGCGTGCTGGTTGCGCCGGCGGTACTACGTGCGGGAGGTTCCTGGTTCGAATCACAGCTATCGCAGGTTTTTTGCTGATTAAATCGGAGAAGAAAAAAACTATTGGGCCGGCCCATCGCGCGAGCGCTGCAGGCGCCGGTTCACAAGCGGGCGCATATGCGCCAAATAGGAAATCCCGGGGAGCGTTCTCCTGCTCGATTCTGAAGAACAGGAACAGCATGCGCTAGTGATGCGGGAGACGACGCAAGGAGGCGTTCGAAGCAGAGGAGGCAGGGCGAGGGCGCACGGGAACCGGCCGGATCCGAGGCCACGACGGCGAAGCAGAGGAGATCGGGGTCGGACGCGAACTTGACGGCGGCTAGGACGAGTGGGTGCTCGCTGGATGCGTCGTCCCCCTCACACAGCAGAAGCAGGGGAGGCCGTCAGGGTCCTGGACGGCGCCGCGGGGACTGGACGGCGAGGTAGGAGACGGCAGCTTGGCGCGGTTCCGAGGAAAGGCAACGCCAGAACAGGGTCGTGCGGGCGCGCGCTGTGCAGGGAGGAGCTCGGGCGATAGGGACGGCTTCAGCTGATGGTTATCTGACGGAAAAAGGAAACGAGACAGAGAAGTGAGAGGGAGAAGAGAGAAGCAGGAAAGGAAGGGGCGGCGTAGGGCTTATCTGCTGGTGGTGGTTGCCGGCGGCGAGGACGGTGGCGCGAGGTGGAGGAGCGCTCGGGCGCTCGGGCACTGCTACTGCTCCAGGCGGCAGCCATGGTTCCCTGCAAGGAACAACGGACGGGGGAGGCGCTGTCAGGGAGGAGCAGCGTGAGGAGGGAAGGAAGAGCAGGGAGGAAGGGCACGTTCCTGTGTGCTCGGGGCGAGGGCGCCATGGACAGAGTGGAGGGGGCTTGAGCTCCTGGTTGCTGCTGGAGGACGAAGGGGTCCTGGTCGGTGGCTTCGATTTCCGGCGGGAGAAGTGGCTCGGGGTCGAGGACGAGCTTCTGGCTCGAGGGATGGGGTGGATCGAGCAGAGGCCGGGTGATGGTTGGACGGGGATGGATCCCAAGGAAGAGGATCGGGGTGGCGGCGGCGCCGAGGAAAACGAGGGAGGCACGAGAGGATGGTGGTTGGCTGTGGGTGATCCCGATGGGGAAGCGGGTGGCGGCGCGATGGGACAAGGAGCCTAGGTGTTAGGGTTAGACCAATAGGACTATATATATAGAAAAGGAGGGCTAAGTTTGGACCCTCTGATTTGCATCGGACGGTCGAGATACAAAGGTTAAGAGAGACCAAATAATAAACCGAAGATGTTAGAGGGATGTTTGGGGATGATCCGAATACAATGGTGACGACTGCCCGGATCGAGTTCGAGGAAGTCTCGGACACGCACGCAAAGGGGGTTAGGCGGTCACGGTGAAGAGGGAAGCGAAAACCCGATGAGACTCGGAACCGTCAACTAAGGCAAAGCGGTCCGAGGGACGGTGATGAAGGCAAAGGGAGAAACGGCAACGACGAGCAAATGCAAGTTTTGAAAAATGACGGCGACGAAGTGCCGATGCAATGCGGATGATGCTATGAGATGAAATGCATGACATGAACAAAATGCAAAACAAAAGACAAAACCCAACCACGAAGGAAATATCATATCGCATCTCCGGAAAAGGCAAGAGTTGGAGTTACGAATATGGAAAGTTGTATCCGGGGCGTTACAACACTCCACCACCACGAGAGGATCTCGTCCCGAGATCTAGGATGGCACCGGAGGGAAAAGGAAGAGGAAAGTAAGAGGTAAACTAAGTTGCTTCTTTGACGAATGAGTGAAACCACGAACCTGAGAGGTTGAGCAATTTAAAAGAAAGAGTACAACAGAGATGAACGAGATTGCAAACAATCCGTTAGAAAAGAGGAACAAGGAACATTACGAGAACTTGAAGGTTGAAATACATGGAAATAAGAGCTTCACGAACGAAAAGAATATGACCACCTCGGTATAATGAGATAGCCAAGGAACAAGAATGACAGAATCTGGACAGCACTCCGGTAGAAAAGAGAAGAAAACTTGATGAGGTGAAAAGATATTGAAGAGATGATACAACACTCCGGTTAAATGGATAAGCCAGAAAAGAAGACGATCCTCACCAAACGAGGTGATGGGTGAAGAGCACAACATCACAATGCCTCCGTAACGAAAGAATAGAAGTTAGACCGTTGGGATAAAGGGACGGAGAAGAAAATGACAACTTTTGCCACAAGTGAACTTGGAAAGCATCCTTGCAAAGAAGAATCGAACGGAGTTGTTGGAAAATCAACAACGAGAAGCACAAGCTTGTTGTGGGCTTATGGAAAACATCTCGAGACTATGAGGTGACAACCGGCCACTAACGGAAACAATTGATTGCTTGAGATCAATGAAGAGATGAAAAAACTTCTTCCACCATGATAAAGAGATAAATTGGATCATTGATAAGTACCACAAATAGCAACATTCCTTAGGGGAGGCTTTAGGTGAAATCTATACCAAGATAACTCCAAAGAAGAGATTGATGGATTTAAAATACCTCATTCTTGACAACAAGTGGATCACGAAACATGAATGGAAATTATCAAGAATGACATATCACCATCTCAAAAGATAAGGTAGAAAGAATTGCACTTTGGAATGCAAGATGAAGAATACTTGAGCTCCTCAAAACAAAACATGTGTTGAGCACCATGTTTATTTTAGAGTATAGCTTGGCGGATCATAACTTCAAGAGAAATCTTGAAGAACAATTGAAGAATGAAAAGAATCCTTGACGAACCACCATGTAGAGCCTCCATGAAGAACACCGGTAATAAAAGGATGATAAAAAAAAGAGAAGTTGAAAACACAAGGTGAAGCCTTGCAATGATTTAGATGGAGCTTCGCGATGAAATAGCGGAAAACTTGGAACTCCGGAAGAAAGATGAACAACATATAATTGAGAAATTGATGTCACGGACAAACTCCGGTAGAAAAGAACTAAACACTAGGATGAAAAAAGAATAAGAATTATGTTATGCGTATCCTTCATCAATTTAAGTAGATGACAAGCAACGGATTTGGCATACTACTTATTTTCGTAGAAAGGAGAGAGATATAACACAAACTTGAGAAGGTATTGATGGAACCACTGGTGTGATTTGGAAACAACGAATATTTGATATGATAATGAAGGAAGTGAAATCTTGAACGAACCACCATAAGAATTGAAAATGAAAGTAGCAAAGGCACACTTCACCGGGAAGAATTAGAAAATGAATGAATATACTTGAAGGGATTTAGATACAAGTGAACGAACAGATCATGAGCTTATTAGAGAATACTTGAATGATGCACCGGTAGAATATGGAGAAGGAGAGCTAAAAGCTGAGAATGAATAAACCGAAATGATGGCCTTCGTAGGAATAAAATGGAAAGAACTCACGAAATGCTCCGGATGGTAAGAAAAGAATTCTCACAATCGAAAAAAAAATTATGAGAGGATGGCATCAAGCTTGAACTACGCCTCTTTGGAAGAACGGGTATGGATTTAAGAGGAACTCTTCTTCGGTCTTCAAAATTCGAGAATGACGACGAGAAACACCACCAAATTGTTGAGAAACTCCGGAAGGGTTAAAAGAGGAAAAGGTTGAGCCAAAGATGAAAAGAATTTGAAAGCGACCTTGGAGAAGGCATGTGACTGATGAAAATTCATTCTTACATCAAACTTGGAAAAGAATTGGGTATAGCTCCGAAATATATAGAAGAGTCAGGTAAGATCCTGGGAAAAGACCTGTGGGTTAGGGCCCACTCAAAAGGAAACACCGTTGAATGATTGATTGAAAGGGGGGATTGCACCGGTTGAATTAAATGTCTTGAATGAGATAACAACCTCGAAATATCTTGAACCGATTGCGAATGGAAACACGAATCTTCCAAGATATCTTCAACACTCCGGATATGAAACTGGGCAAGGTGAATAAATAAGAGAGCCTTGGATAAGAAATTCACATGGGAAGATATGTGAAACAAAAGGAAGAGATATAATCAACACCGAAGCTTGAAATTAATCCACCAAAGAAGAAAAGAGAACGAAGAATAATAGACTTGAAGCTCCGTTAGCATCTTCCTGAGAATCACCGAATAAGAACATTGAAAGAAAAGAATGAAGAGACTTCCCACAAATAAAAGGATACATGATTAAGAAATCTGAGTCCTTGAAGAAAAGGGTGGGAGGGCGGGAAAACAAAGACAACTTGGGATGAACGAAACAAACACCATTGAGAAAACTTAGAATTGATCTTGCGGATGGGGAGAATGATGGGATCATCTCGAAGAGAAGCGCACCGGTTGGAAAAGAATTAACATGACAACCTCAATGATAAAAAAGGATCAGTATTCACATAGCAATATGAGAACACCGTTTAGGAAAGGTATGGAATCAACACTTGACTTCGAAGCAACTCGAATACCACAAATAAAACAAAACAAAGGATTTGGCTTGCAGAATAAGCCGGAACAAATACATATGATAGAGATTTACCCAATCCCATATCATGCATCTGTCGGAAAGATATTCTAGGAGCTACTTGAATTCCCACCTATAAACTCCCGAAACTTTCTGGTTATGCAATCTGGTGTTGGGGATACAGCGGAAGCAATTTATCTCACCCAAACTAACAATACCTACATCCAAGTTGTATCCATCCGTCAACACATAACCAAGAAACCTTCGGAAATCGTGTACCTCAACCTTCGAAAAGCATCCGTTATACAAGTTATGGCAATACTCCCGAACTCCCCAGTACTGGGTGGCGTCGAGGTTATCTCACCAACAACTGCATAAAAGAGATTTTCGATGTCGGCAAAACTCAGGTATTCCAGAACTGCAACGATAAAATTATGACGACAACACCTCGGAGCTCAACTCCCCGTGACACTTCCACAACCCCTAAATGTCAGGAGGCACCAAGAACAATGTTCTCGTCATAAGAATATCGGAACGATCCAAGATACCCGCGTGAACCTAAAAAAATTTAGTGAAATTTGAGGAGAGGAAAGACAAAACATCTACGTCAGGAGACCTCACCAGAGCGATGAAGGGGGTTGAGGAGTAAAAAGAATCCTACTCTCCGATATATATAATCCTAAGACTCAAAATAATTTTCTTCTAGACTCAACAACGGCCAACAAACAAGGGGGCTCCTATGGTCGGTCGAGGCTCTGATACCAACTTGTCACGCCCAAGATGCGACCCTATCCTAAAGGAACTCAAAGGTCCCACTAAGGATAGAAGCGCATCTTGAAGACACTTTTGCAAGGTGGATATCATTACATCAACATTACATAATACATAGTGAGGGAGTCCTGGACTAGGGGGTGTCCGGACAGCCGGACTATCAATATCCGCCGGACTCCAAGACTACGAAGATACAAGATTGAAGACTCCGGCTCGTGTCCGGATGGTACTTTCCTTGGCGTGGAAGGCAAGCTTGGCAATACGGATATGTAGATCTCCTACCATTGTAACCGACTCTGTGTAACCCTAGCCCTCTCCGGTGTCTATATAAACCGGAGGGCTTTAGTCCATAGGATAACATACATTACAACAATCATACCATAGGCTAGCTTCTAGGGTTTAGCCTCCTTGATCTCGTGGTAGATCTACTCTTGTACTACCCATATCATCAATATTAATCAAGCAGGACGTAGGGTTTTACCTCCATTGAGAGGGCCCGAACCTGGGTAAAAACATCGTGTCCCTCGTCTCCTGTTACCATCCGCCTAGACGCACAGTTCGGGACCCCCTACCCGAGATCCGCCGGTTTTGACACCGACATTGGTGCTTTCATTGAGAGTTCCTCTGTGTCGTCACCGATAGGCTTGATGGCATCTTCATCCTGCAACGCTGTCCAGGGTGAGACTTTTCTCCCCGGACAGATCTTCGTATTCGGCGGCTTCGCCCTGCGGGCCAATTCACTTGGCCATCTGGAGCAGATCGAAAGCTACGCCCCTGGCCGTCAGGTCAGATTTGGAAGCTTAAACTTCACGGCCGACGTCCGCGGAGACTTGATCTTCGACGGACTCGAGCCACAGCCAAGCGCGCCGCACTGTGACGACGGGCATGATTTAGCTCTGCCACCGAACAGTGCCTTGGTGGCCGCACACGGATCCGCTTCGGCCATTAGCCCGGAGCCGATCGCCCAGATCGAGGGTCGGTGGATAGGCACCGCCCTGGGGGCTTCAACATCCACGGCGATGGAGCCAAACACTAATCTTGTCCCCTGTGAAACTCGTGATTCCGAGGCGCCGGACTCCTCGCCGGACTCCGAACCTCCCGCGCCCCTACCAATCGATCCGGATTGGGCGCCGGTTATGGAATTCACCGCCGCGGACATCTTCCAGTGCTCGCCTTTTGGCGATATCTTGAATTCACTAAAGCATCTCTCGTTATCAGGAGAGTCCTGGTCGGATTATGGCCAGGATGGTTGGGATACGGACGACGAAGAAATTCAGAGCCCACCCACCACCCACTTTGTAGCCACTGTCGACGATCTAACCGACATGCTAGACTACGACTCCGATGACATCAACGCTATGGACGACGATGCCGGAGACGAACAGGAACCAGCGCCCACAGGGCACTGGAAGGCCACCTCGTCATATGACATATACATGGTGGATACCCCCAAAGATGGGGACGGCGAAGGAACAGCGGAGGCAGATCCCTTAAAGAAACAGCCCAAGCGCCGGCGTCAGCGGCGCCGCTCTAAATCTCGCCACAGCAAAAACGGAGATTCCGGCACAGGAGATAATAATACTCCAGAGAGTGCCGAAGACAATCCCCTCCAGCAAGACTCAGCGCAGGAGGATGCAGAAGCAAGCCCTCATGAGGGGGCGGCAGACGAAGAGGTTGAGGATCGTAATTATATGCCTCCCTCCGAAGACGAAGCAAGCCTCAACGATGACGAATTCGTCATACCCGAGGATCCCGTCGAACAAGAGAGCTTCAAGCGCAGGCTTATCGCCACAGCAAACAGCCTAAAGAAAAAGCAGCAGCAGCTTCAAGCTGATCAGGACCTGCTGGCCGATCGATGGACCAAGGTCCTCGCGGCCGAAGAGTATAAACTCGAACGTCCCTCCAAAAGTTACCCAAAACGCAAGCTGCTCCCCCGATTAGAGGAGGAAGCATACGTACCTCCATCACCAGCGCACGATATGGCTGACCGACCACCCCGTGGTCGTGACAGAGAGGCATCCAGGCCCCCAGCCAAGACCATACCCCGGCATCGCTCCAAAAATACGAAGCCAAGAGGGAACGCGCCGGACTTGCGAGACATATTGGAGGACAAAGCAAGGCAATCCAGATCCATCTATGGATCACGGGGGCGCCCTACGACCCACGACGAATACCATCGTGCCGGCTACAATAACCCCGGCCGGGCCGAACACAGCAGACAGCGCTCTCTCGAGCTGCGTCGCGATATCACTCAATACAGGGGCGCCGCACACCCGTTATGCTTCACTGACGAAGTAATGGATCATCATATCCCCGAAGGGTTTAAACCCGTAAACATCGAATCTTACGATGGCACAACAGACCCCGCGGTGTGGATCGAAGACTATATTCTCCACATCCATATGGCCCGCGGCGACGATCTCCACGCCATAAAATACCTCCCGCTCAAGCTTAAAGGACCAGCTCGGCATTGGCTTAACAGCTTGCCAGCAGAGTCAATTGGGTGTTGGGAAGACCTGGAGGCCGCATTCCTTGATAACTTCCAAGGCACATATGTGCGACCACCAGACACCGATGACCTAAGCCACATCATTCAGCAGCCAGACGAATCGGCCAGACAATTCTGGACACGGTTCTTGACAAAGAAAAATCAAATCGTCGATTGTCCGGACGCAGAGGCCCTTGCAGCCTTCAAACATAACATCCGGGATGAATGGCTAGCCCAGCACCTGGGGCAGGAAAAGTCGAAATCCATGGCAGCCCTCACATCGTTAATGACCCACTTTTGTGCAGGAGAGGACAGCTGGCTAGCCCGCAGCAATAATCTCCGTAAAAATTCTGGCAGTCCGGATACTAAGGACAACAACGGCAGGTCACGTTGAAACAAAAACAAGCGCCGAATTAACGGCGACGATAAGGAGGATACGACGGTCAATGCCGGATTCCGAGGCTCTAAACCCGGTCAATGGAAGAAGCCATTTAAAAGAACCACTCTGGGTCCGTCCAATCTGGACCGAATACTCGACCGCTCATGCCAGATACATGGCACCTCTGAAAAGCCAGCTAACCACAGCAATAGAGATTGCTGGGTGTTCAAGCAGGCCGGCAAGTTAATTGCCGAAAACAATGACAAGGGGCTAAATAGCGACGACGAGGAAGAGACCCGGCCGCTGAACAACAAAGGACAGAAGGGTTTTCCCCAACAAGTACGGACGGTGGATATGATATACGCGACCCACATACCCAAGAGGGAGAGGAAACGCGCACTAAGGGACGTCTATGCGATGGAGCCAGTCGCCCCAAAGTTCAACCCATGGTCCTCTTGTCCGATCACTTTCGATCGAAGAGACCATCTAACCAGCATACGCCATGGCGGATTCGCCGCATTGGTCTTAGACCCAATCGTCGATGGGTTCCACCTCACGAGAGTCCTGATGGACGACGGCAGTAGCCTGAACCTGCTTTATCAGGATACAGTGCGCAAAATGGGCATAGACCCATCAAGGATTAAACCTACAAAGACAACCTTTAAAGGTGTCATACCAGGAGTGGAAGCCAACTGCACAGGCTCAGTCACACTGGAAGTGGTCTTCGGATCCCCGGATAATTTCCAGAGCGAAGAGTTAATCTTCGACATAGTCCCGTTTCGCAGCGGCTATCACGCTCTGCTCGGGCGAACCGCGTTTGCCAAATTCAACGCAGTGCCGCACTATGCATACCTAAAGCTCAAGATGCCAGGCCCTCGTGGAGTCATCACGGTCAATGGGAATATGGAACGCTCCCTCCGAACGGAGGAACATACAGCGGCTCTCGTGGCAGAAGTACAGAGCAGCCTTCTAAGGCAATTCTCGAGTCTGGCCGTTAAATGGCCGGATACAGCAAAGCGCGCCCGGAGCAATCCCAACCAAGACCACCTGGCGCGATCAGAGCACGCATAGCAATGCGGCCCCAACCCTCGCCCATGTATGATCGCAAGAATAACACTCCGCGTACATCATTACGCTCTGGAGATGCCATGGGCACAGGGGAGGGGGCACGATCACAACGGACCCAGAGTGCGGTTCGACCACACCAGGGGCTCACAAATGTGCCCCTCTTTTTCTATTATTTTTCTTCTTTTTTGTACACAGGACTCTGTTAACCAGAAGCCCTGTCCGGCGGTGAACCTGCCGAACTCATGATGCAACAGTCAGGGACTAACGAAGGCCGCGTCGAACACTCAGGTGGTCTCAATTACGAGCATTAAATTCGATTATATACACCATATCCGCAGCTCATCCCTGGAGGGGGACATGTTTATTTAGTCCAAATCCCTTGCTTACCGCACTACTTGTATCAGTCCGCTCTACTAGCAGACTTTTTCTTGCATTAATATTGCATCACATTTTATATATATATGCTCATTATATGACATCTGGCACCCGTATATTTTGGTACGACATAATACACCAGGGGCTTATGTTCCCCACTCTATGGTGTGATAAAGTCCGAACATTTTCACAAGTGCGGCACCCCGAACTTATAGCATTATATGAATCGGCTCCGAATCATGTCTTGGGTCAATAGTTGGGTTTGCCCGGCTCCCACGTTTTGGTGCCTTATGTTCCATTCTGTCGGCTAAGGTGGCACTGGGAGAACCACTGCGATTGCGCCCCAGTTGAGCCGGGTTAACGCCTCAGTGGAGAAAGCTAAAACTGACTGGCATGATAAGGCGAGAGACTGGTCGCTGTTCGAGAGGTTTTTTCGGGTCCTTAAAGACTCACGCCGCTTCGAGCGAAGTTCCGGATAATGTCCGATGAAGGCGTGGATAGCGCCCCGGATTCGGTCTTCCGAATACCAGGGGCTTCGCCGGAATTTAAAATTATAGAATTCTATGGCTAAGTGAGAGTGTTCAAGCATTATAAGTCCGGTTGCCTTGTTCGTCGTGTTGAGCGCCTCCCTAGATGGACCCAAATATGGGAACAAGAGTGCTCAAGTTTATCCCGAACACCCCAACACTTGTGGCTTGGGGGCTGAAGCCAACGACTTGCCATCTCTCAGATTTTATAAACGGCCGCACAGAAGGTAATATTTTAAATTAAATAAGCGTTGCTCATGGCGCATATGAACGAAGTTTTCAGCGCACAGGATAAATAAACAGCGAGTTCACTCAAAGATTACATTTCGGGAGCACTCATCTGCAATATTGCAGGCTCCCTTCAGGACAATTTTATAATACTTCTCCGGCGTGCGATACTCCTTGCCCGGTGGTGGTGGGTCCGTGAGAAGCTTCTCCGCATCCAATTTGCCCCATTGCACCTTTATGCGGGCAAGGGCCCGACGAGCGCCTTCGATACAGGCGGAGCGCTTGACTACATCCAGCCTGGGGCATGCATCCACCAGCCGCCGCACGAGGCCAAAGTAGCTACTAGGCATGGCCTGTCCAGGCCACAGCCGGACTATGAGGCCCTTCATGGCCTCCTCAGCTACCTTGTGGAGTTCGACCAGCTGCTTCAGCTGGTCGCTTGGGGGCACCGGATGGCCGGCCTCAGTATACTGAGACCAGAAGACCTTCTCCGTCGAGCTCCCCTCCTCGCCACGATAGAATGTGGCGGCATCAGACGCACTACGCGGCAGATCTGCAAACGCCCCTGGAGAGCTCCGAATTCGGGTAAGTGTCAGGTAGTTCACATTAACATGCCTGCTTTGCATGAAAAACGCCTTACCCGCCGCTATCTTCTTTATGTCCTCAACCTCCTGAAGGGCCTTATGGGCCTCGGCCTTGGCGGACTTGGCACTTTCGAGAGCCGAGGCAAGCTCGGACTCTCGAGTCTTGGAGTCACGCTCCAAACTCTCATGTTTTTCCATGAGAACCTGGAGCTCTTGCCGAACTTCCGCCACCCGTGCCTCTTGCTTTTCTCGCTCAGCCCGTTCCGCGGCCGCACTACGTTCGGCCGCGGACACAGCATCATTCAGGGTTGCCACCTCGTTAGTGGCCCCTGCAATACACATATTATCCTTGTTAATTTTATTTGCAACCAAAATCCTTTTCTGTAAGGTACTTATTCAAAGAGGTGTTACTCACCTTCTTTTTCCTCGAGCTGCTTCTTTGCATGGCCGAGCTCTTGCTCGGACCGCTCGAGATCCTTCTTTAGCACGTCAACCTCCGCCGTTAGTGCGGCAGAGGTCAGCAGTGCAGCCTGCAAACCCATATTGACATATTTTAGGCAACCCTGCGTATATCTTGTTAAAGATCCTTAGTCCGGCTTTTCTTTCCGAACACCAAACTAAGCATCAGGGGCTACTGTCTATGCGGTATTACATTACATAATTTTAACTTCTTACCTCAAAGCCTGTTAAAAGGCTGCTGCAGGCTTCGGTCAGCCCGCTCTTAGCAAGCTGAACCTTCTCAATCACCGCACTCATGATAGTGCGGTGTTCTTCCTCGAGGGAAGCGCCTTTAAGCGCCTCCAGCAGGTTATCCGGCGCCTCCGGTTGGACAGAGGCTGCCGGCGTCACGGTCCTGCCCTTCTTTCGAAGGGGCCGCTTGCCGGACTCTGGAACCACTGTGGGTTCCGATGTAGAGTCCGGCTCGAAGTCCGGGAGGCTGCCCGACGGCGCCTCCGGAGCCTCCTCCTAATGGGTCCCTCTTTGGGATCCCACCTCGACGTCCTCGTCGGCGCGTGGGATGGAGGCAGTCGGGATGGAATTCACATCCGACGAGGCCAATGACCCGCTCGATGAGTCGGGGAGATCATCATTGGCCGGACTACGGGCAGAATGCGGCGTTAGAAGGATACTACGCGACATAAAAAAAATTACACATCAAGGATCCGGATACTTACGATCTTGCCGGACGCCTGGCCCTTGGAGGCCACTCATCCTCACCAACGCTGATGTTGGCGGAACTGTCCGGGGGGATAGTTCTCCCCCTCTTGGACCCTTCGGCCTCCCCGATGGGGGAAGCCTTCCTTTTCTTCTCTCCCTCCTCCGGGAGAGAGTACTCCTCCTCGTCTTCGGGGGAGGAGTCCTCGTCGTCGTCAGACGCCTGATTGTGGGAACTCTTTCGAGTCCCCGCGGCCACCTTCTTGGCCTTCTTCTCCGGCACCACGTGCGGTGCCGGAACCAGCAGCCCTGTTAAGCGGGCGTCCGCTGGGTCTTCTGGCATGGGAGCCGGGCTGATGAGCAGCTTGGCCTTCTCCATCCATTCCTGTCAAAGGAAGAGGCAGAATGAAACCTCACTAGAGTCAATCTAATTATCACAAGTGTCCCGTAATGGGGTTGAATCACTTACCTCGTCAGTCGGATGCTGCGAGCTGAATCCGTGGTCTTTGGTCGCAGACGCGGGGGCTTCGGCGCCCTTGAACAGCACCCTCCAGGCGCCTTCGTATGTTGTATCGAAGAGCCCGCTTAGCGCCTGGTGCTGTTCCGGATTGAACTCCCACAAATTAAATGCCCGTTCTTGGCATGGGAGGATCCGCCGGATGAGCATGACTTGGACCACGTCGACGAGCCTGAGCCTATTTCTCACCATCTTCTTGATACATGCTCGGAGTCCCGTCACCTCCACCGGATTCCCCCACTGCAAGCCCTTCTCTTTCCAGGAGGTGAGCTGCGTGGGGATGCCAGATCTAAACTCGGGGGCCGCCGCCCATGTGGATTTGCGCGGCTCGGTGATGTAGAACCACCCCGATTGCCACCCCTTGACGGAGTCCACGAAGGTCCCTTCTAGCCAAGGGACGTTGGGCAATTTGCCCAACATGGCGCCTCCGCATTCCGCTTGCGTACCCTTCACAACCTTCGGCTTGACGTTGAAGGTCTTGAGCCACAGGACGAAGTGGGGCCGGATGCATAGGAAGGCCTCGCACACGACGATAAACGCCGAGATGTTGAGGATAAAGTTCGGCGCCAGATCGTGGAAATCCAGGCCGTAGTAAAACATGAGCCCCCGGACAAATGGATGGAGCGGAAAGCCCAGTCCGCGGAGGAAGTGGGGGAGGAAGACGACCCTCTCATGAGGCCCGGGGGTAGGGATGAGCTGCCCCTCGTCGGGTAGCCGATGCGCGATATCGCCGGAAAGGTATTCGGCGCTGCGCAGCTTGGTGATGTCCTCCTCCTTGAGGTGGAGGCTAACCATTTACCTCCCGCTCCGGACATATTCGGAGAAGGTCGAGGCGAGATGCGCGAGCTCGGGCGTTGGAGCTTGAGTTCGCGGGGATGGATAAGCAAAGGAGGAAGAAGGCGTAGGTGAGAAGGTGAATCCTTATCCCTTATGTATAGGCGGACAAAACTATGCGTCCCCCACCAGCCTGGTAAAACTCGCTTATCTCCCAAGCGCCACCATCGATGGCGCGGTTGGGTTACCCACGCACGTATTGATGAGAATCCCGGAATAAGGGGAACACGATCTCTGCTTCGACAAGACGTGCCAAGGAAACCGCTTCGCTAAACATGCTGAGGTGGTATAGTAATTCAAACAAAGGCCTTGTGGCGGTGTGATGTTACGCCGCATAATACGTCAGCAGATTGAACTAAGTGTACATGTTATTCTCTCTATGGTGGAATGTGGAATTTATTTTGCAGAGCCGGACACTATCCTGGTGTTCATGATCTTCTCTGGATTATTCAAGAGAGGAACCCGCCTTGCAATGCCGAACATTATGCACGCCGGACTTATCGTCATTGAAGACTGGTTCAGGGGCTACTGAGGGAGTCCTGGACTAGGGGGTGTCCGGACAGCCGGACTATCAATATCCGCCGGACTCCAAGACTACGAAGATACAAGATTGAAGACTCCGGCTCGTGTCCGGATGGTACTTTCCTTGGCGTGGAAGGCAAGCTTGGCAATACGGATATGTAGATCTCCTACCATTGTAACCGACTCTGTGTAACCCTAGCCCTCTCCGGTGTCTATATAAACCGGAGGGCTTTAGTCCGTAGGACAACATACATTACAACAATCATACCATAGGCTAGCTTCTAGGGTTTAGCCTCCTTGATCTTGTGGTAGATCTACTCTTGTACTACCCATATCATCAATATTAATCAAGCAGGACGTAGGGTTTTACCTCCATCGAGAGGGCCCGAACCTGGGTAAAAACATCGTGTCCCTCGTCTCCTGTTACCATCCGCCTAGATGCACAGTTCGGGACCCCCTACCCGAGATCCGCTGGTTTTGACACCGACACATAGGGATACATACATAAGGCATACAATGCCACACGAATACAACATCATCATACATAAGAACACCATCCGACTACGGATGAATCACAAACAGAAACTCAAACGACATCCACCCTGCTAGCCCAGGCTGACGACCTGGAACCTATCCCCTGATCGAAGAAGAAGCAGAAGAAGAACTCCAAAACAAGCAAACATCGCTCTCGCGTCATGATCATCGCATAACCTGTACCTGCAACTGTTGTTGTAGTAATCTGTGAGCCACGAGGACTCAGCAATCCCATAACCATGGGTATCAAGACTAGCAAAGCTTAATGGAAAAGGAAGGGGTAAAGTGGTGAGGTTGCAGCAGCGGCTAAGCAAGATATGGTGGCTAACATACGCAAATGAGAGCGAGAAGAGAAACAAAGGAACGGTCGTGAAGCTAGCAATGATCAAGAGGTGATCCTGAACACCTACTTACGGCAACCATAACCCAAAGACCGTGTTTAATTCCCAGACTCCGCCGAGAAGAGACCATCACGGCTACACACACGGTTGATGCGTTTTAATTCGGATTTGGTGTCAAGTTATCTACAACCGGACATTAACAAATTCCCATCTGCCACATAACCGCGGGCACGGCTCTCGAAAGTTTAAATCCTGCAGGGGTGTCCCAACTTAGCCCATGATAAGCTCTCGAGATCAACGAAGGATATTCCTTCTCCCAGGAAGACCCGATCAGTCTCGGAATCCCGGTTTACAAGACATTTCGACAATGGTAAAACAAGACCAGCAAAGCCGCCCGATGTGCCGACAATCCCGATAGGAGCTGCACATATCTCGTTCTCAGGGCAACACCGGATAGGTCAGCCTACGAGTAAAACCAGACCTCGAGTTACCCCGAGGGGCCCCCGCAGTCTACCCGGTTCAGACCAGCACTTAGAGAAGCACTGGCCCGGGGGGGGGGGCTAAAATAAAGATGACCCATGGGTTGGCCGACCCAAGGGAAGGGTATAGGTGGTGGTGAGGCAAATGGTAAAACCAAGGTTGGGCCTTGCTGGACAAGTTTTATTCAAAGCGAACTGTCAGGGGGGGTCCCATAAATCACCCGACCGCGTAAGGAACGCAAAATCCGGGAACATAATACCGGTATGACGGAAACTAGGGCGGCAAGAGTGGAACAAAACACCAGGCATAAGGCCGAGCCTTCCACCCTTTACCAAATATATAGATGCATTAATAATATAAGAGATATTGTGATATCCCAACATAAGCCTGTCCACCATGGAGCAATCTTCATCTTCACCTGCAGCTAGCAACGCTATAAGAGGGGCTGAGCAAAAGCGGTAACATAGCCAAACAACGGTTTGCTAGGAAGGGTGTCAAAAGGTTAGAGGTTCATGGCAATTTGGGAGGCTTGAAGAACAAGTGATAGGTAACGCAGCAAAGCGATAGAACGAAGCAACTAGCATAGCAATGATAGTAGTGAGATCCAGGGTAGCGGTCATCTTGCCTGAAATCCCGCAAGGAAGAAGAACGAGTCCATGAAGAAGACGAACAGGAGTAGTCGAACGAATCCTCACAATCGCAACATTACCGGAACTAAGAAGCAACACCGGAAAGAAACAAACAACATGGTAAATGCACAAGCATAAACATGGCATGATGCACAAACAAGTATGATGCATGTCCTGTTTAATGAGGCATGGCAAAGTGCAACAAACAATACTACAGGTTAAGTGGAGCTCAATATGCAACGAGTTGCATATTGACAAAACACCACATCAATTATTTAGTTCTCTCTCGGTTATGCTACTCATCAATATTAAAAGTTGTTAAACATGGCAAGGGGTGAATCAAAAGTAAACTAATTATTTAGTCAAGTTTAAATGAGGCCGGAACAACAAACCACAATTCCGAAAAATCCCCATATGCATATTGATGAATTTGCTACTGTTCTGCCCTAAAACATATTTTAAGGTTGTTAAACAGGAAAATAAAGTGGACCATGTTATTCTATGCATTTTTCCACCCCATTTACATATAAAGAACATTTAAAACCGAGCTACGGTTATTTAGTTATGAATTAAATCATTTTAACATGGCATTTAAGCAAATTTAAACAAACAACATTTTAAGCATTTCAAACATGGATGAAAGTGGCATAATGTGAAACTAGATGAAAAACTAAGCATTTTTCATATATAAATTATTTTAAACCGATGCACGGTTGTGGAGTTATTAAATGCATGAACTCTATGGACTTTTCTGTAAAACAGTAATTTACTAGATAAATAGCAAAATCGCCGAACTGGAAAAAAACATGATATGGGCCGCATCTGGCTGGGCCAATAGGAGCAGGGGCGCTGGAGGCTCACCATGGGCCAGCAGGCCGGCTGGGGATGCTGGCTGCGCTGGGCCTTGGCGCAAGAAGTGGCCCAGGCGCGGGACGGCAGAGTCAACGGGCACGGGCGAGCATTCTCCTGCTCGATTCTGAAGAACAGGAACAGCATGCGCTAGCGATGCGGGAGACGACGCAAGGAGGCGTTCGAAGCAGAGGAGGCAGGGCGAGGGCGCACGGGAACCGGCCGGATCCGAGGCCACGACGGTGAAGCAGAGGAGATCGGGGTCGGACGCGAACTTGACGGCGGTTGGGACGAGCGGGCGCTCGCTGGATGCGTCGTCCCCCTCACACAGCAGAAGCAGGGGAGGCCGTCAGGGTCCTGGACGGCGCCGCGGGGACTGGACGGCGAGGTAGGAGACGGCAGCTTGGCGCGGTTCTGAGGAAAGGCAACGCCAGAACAAGGTCGTGCGGGCGCGCGCTGTGCAGGGAGGAGCTCGGGCGATAGGGACGGCTTCAGCTGATGGTTATCTGACGGAAAAAGGAAACGAGACAGAGAAGTGAGAGGGAGAAGAGAGAAGCAAGAAAGGAAGGGGCGGCGCAGGGCTTATCTGCTGGTGGTGGTTGCCGGCGGCGAGGACGGTGGCGCGAGGTGGAGTAGCGCTCGGGCGCTCGGGCACTGCTACTGCTCCAGGCGGCAGCCATGGTTCCCTGCGAGGAACAACGGACGGGGGAGGCGCTGTCAGGGAGGAGCAGCGTGAGGAGGGAAGGAAGAGCAGGGAGGAAGGGCACGTTCCTGTGTGCTCGGGGCGAGGGCGCCATGGACAGAGTGGAGGGGGCTTGAGCTCCTGGTTGCTGCTGGAGGATGAAGGGGTCCTGGTCGGTGGCTTCGATTTCCGGCGGGAGAAGTGGCTCGGGGTCGAGGACGAGCTCCTGGCTCGAGGGATGGGGTGGATCGAGCAGAGGCCGGGTGATGGTTGGACGGGGATGGATCCCAAGGAAGAGGATCGGGGTGGCGGCGGCACCGAGGAAAACGAGGGAGGCACGAGAGGATGGTGGTTGGCTGTGGGTGATCCCGATGGGGATTGAGCGGGTGGCGGCGCGATGGGACAAGGAGCCTAGGTGTTAGGGTTAGACCAATAGGACTATATATATAGAAAAGGAGGGCTATGTTTGGACCCTCTGATTTGCATCGGACGGTCGAGATACAAAGGTTAAGAGAGACCAAATAATAAACCGAAGATGTTAGAGGGATGTTTGGGGATGATCCGAATACAATGGTGACGACTGCCCGGATCGAGTTCGAGGAAGTCTCGGACACGCACACAAAGGGGGTTAGGCGGTCACGGTGAAGAGGGAAGCGAAAACCCGATGAGACTCGGAACCGTCAACTAAGGCAAAGCGGTCCGAGGGACGGTGATGAAGGCAAAGGGAGAAACGGCAACGACGAGCAAATGCAAGTTTTGAAAAATGATGGCGACGAAGTGCTGATGCAATGCGGATGATGCTATGAGATGAAATGCATGACATGAACAAAATGCAAAACAAAAGACAAAAGGAAATATCATATCGCATCTCCGGAAAAGGCAAGAGTTGGAGTTACGAATATGGAAAGTTGTATCCGGGGCGTTACAATTTTAATCTGATGTTACAGAATATGACCAAGGATTGTTGCATACGGTGAAACCAAAAGTCACTACGAAAATGAACACAACATTGATGGCGCCCTACACGCGGGAGGAGGTACGGAAGGCCCTATTTCAGGTTGGGGATATGAAGGCACCCGGGCCCGATGGACTGCATGCAATCTTTTTCAAACGATTCTGGCACATCCTAGGTGATGAACTTACTGACGAGGTGCTAGAGGTAGTCCATAACAGGAAAGTACCGAGCGGTTGGAACCAAACAAATATTGTGTTAATTCCTAAGGTTGATAGCCCGAAAGTAATTACACAATATTGACCTATTAGTTTGTGCAACGTGGTTTACGAAATCATATAAAAAATGATTGCAAATAGGCTCAAGAAGATACTTCCAGAGGTAATATCTCCAACACAGAGTGCTTTTGTCCCTGGAATACTTATAACTGACAATGTGTTACTAGCTTATGAATGCTTTCATGCAATAAAGAAGAAGATCCATGGCTCGAATGGGATTTGTGCAGTAAAATTGGACATGATGAAGGCATATGATATAGTAGAATGGGGCTTTCTAGAACAAATGATGTTGAAAAATGGGATTTCATCTAGTCTGGGTGGAAATGATAATGCAATGTGTCTCCTCAATGACATATAGAATAAGGTTCAATGGAGTGGAAACGGAGGAGATCATACCATCAAGAGGTTTAAGGCACGGAGATCCTCTATCTCCATACCTGTTCTTGATTTGTTCGGAGGGGTTGTCTAGCCTACTAGCTCATGAAGAAGTGGGTGGCATGCAAGGGATACGTGTATGCAGAGATGCACCATCTATATCCCACTTGCTTTTTGCAGATGATTCACTGATTCTTATGAAAGCAAATGTTCAGAATGCAAACACACTAAAAAGAATTATAGAAGTTTACTGTGGGAGTAGTGGGCAGTGTGTAAGTACTCCTAAATCGAGCATTTTCTTCAGTCCAAATACAAGTGTGCTGGTTAGAGAAGAGGTTTGTGCAAAACTGGATATTCTAACTGAGGCATTAACAGATAAATACTTGGGGCTTCCCACTATGGTGGGAGTGGATAGAAGTGACTGTTTTCAACACCTTATTGATAGAATTTGCCAGAGAATTAAGGGTTGGAAGGAGAAGGTGCTCTCAATGAAGGGAAAAGAGATACTGTTGAAGGCAGTAGCTCAAGCAATCCCCTCTTATGCTATGTCAGTTTTTAAACTTCCCAAAAGTATATGCAAGGCAATTACAAATGAGATTGCAGGTTTTTGGTGGGGGGATAGCGAGGAAAAGAAGAAGATGCATTGGTTTGCATGGTGGAAGTTATGCATCCCGAAGAGTAAGGGTGGATTGGGGTTTAGGGACCTACACAGTTTTAATCTTGCTTTATTAGCAAAACAGTGTTGACACTTACTCCAGAATCCTGAATCTTTGTGTGCACGAGTTTTAGGTGCAAAGTACTACCCTGATGGAAATATACTTTTGGCAGGACCTAAGAAGGGATCTTCTTTCACTTGGCAAAGTATTGTATCGGGTATACAAACTTTCAAGAGAGGATGCATTTGGTGCCTGAGTACGGGCTCACAAATAAATATCTGGAATGATCCTTGGATTCCCACTAGTGAAACAAGGAAAATTATAACTCCAAGGGGAGCAACTATGTTGAGCAAGGTTGAGGAATTAATCGACCCTTATACTGGGCAATGGGATGAGAGTTTGATCCGAGATGTTTTCTGGCAAGTTGATGTACACCGGATCTTACAAATACCTCTCCGAGTGCAGGTGATGGAAGATTTTGTATCATGGCATTACAATCGATCTGGTGTCTTCACTGTGCGGTCGGCTTATCATGTGCAATTCCAACACCAATTTGGAGGCATGGAGAACCAAAGTGCAGCACAAGGCAGTCGGCCAAATCATATCTGGAAACGAGTGTGGGGACTAAGAATTCCTGGAAAAGTTAAGCACTTCGTGTGGAAGGTGATTAGGGGAGTTTTACCATGCTATGGTACCCTAGCAAGCCGCCAGGTACCAGTTACGGGACAATGCCCGATATGCCAATCAGGATTTGAGGATGCTCAACACTGTTTATTTACATGTAAGAGGGCGAAGGATATATGGAAGGAGCTGGGACTCGAGGCTGAAGTTCAGAAAGTTGTAGCGGAGGACCGTTCGGGCGCATTCACTTTGGCTACCCTCATAGAGCGTCATGATTCAAAACACACTCTATCTCTGGCCGAGTTAACTGCGGTGGCAGGATGGTATATTTGGTGGCAACGATGACAAATTGTTAAGGGCGAGACAATCTGAGACCCGCACCAAACTGCTATATCAATACGAGTTCTAGCGACGAACTTTATCCGCTCATAAACACCAAATCAGCTGATGGTGAAGCGTGATCACATGTGGCAGAAGCCAACGAGAGGAGTGGTTAAAATTAATGTCGACGCATCTTTTAGCGCCGAAAATACGGCTGCAGGCACAGGAGCAGTGGCACAAGATGAACATGACGACTTTATAGCGGGTGCTTCATGGTTCATACCACATGTGGTGTCAGTGGATGCGGCAGAGATGATTGCGATCCGAAATGGGTTCTATCTGGCAGCCAAGATTGGGTGTAACATCCTACACATCGAATCGGATAGCTCAAATGCAGTGTGTGCTCTCAACTCTGAAACTCTCCTCGGACAGGAAGCGGCTATTCTTCTTGAGAGCAAATAGATGGGTCTGGATTATACGAAGTATGAAGTAAGTAACTGCCCTAGGGAAGCAAATTGTGTCGCTGATTGTATAGCTAAATCATCTCTAGTTAGTAGATCTTCGGACTTTTGGGAAGGTGCTATCCCAGATTTTATTTCCCACCTCTTTGTAAACGATCTTGCCATTATTTGAGAAATAAAGTTTTTACTTTATCAAAACAACTTTAGTATAAAATTGTACTAAACTTGAGACATTTATTTTGCGACGGAGGAAATACAATATAAGAGTGCTTTTTACACGTGTAGAAAACGCTATTGGTGCAAGTGCAACCAAAGTTCTAAATAGCACGTACTTCGGTTCCTGGGTATAATCCGATGTGGAAAAAAAATATTATAATAATTAAAAAATTCAAAAAAGTTTTGAAGATTTTTTGAATAAACTTGACTTTCTTTTGCACTAGTATATAATTTTTTACGAATACACAAGACACCATTTAGAGTATTTTGGGCTAAAAAAATTGCCCTGAAGTCAACGGGAGGTTTTCTTTTCGTGATTTTTTGTACAAGTACAGTGGAAGGCCAAATTTATTTCAAAAGAGAGTTTGATTTTTTGACATTTTATTTAATCACTATTTTTTTATATAGCGTGTATATACACCCATAGACCAAACATTCGCGTCCAATATGTCAACTGTTGTTGTGCGGCGGCTCGGTCAAATGGTACGAAAAGTTATGGCAAAGCAAAAACTTTTTAGCTTTTTCTTAATCATGCAAAATAAAGATACAATCAAACATCAATATCATATAGACACTTGACATACGGTCACAACAAAGCAAAGCCTTGCATCCCGCCAAATATAGCAGCAAAGCATCCAGCTATATACAAAGGCATAGCATTGAAGCATCCTAGGCATAACAAAGCAAAGCTAAATTAGTGCTAAATCACTCTATAGCTCGCCATTAGCGATAAAATCCACTTCTAGCGAAACACGCATAGTTGTAGGGTGATGCCCCTCCAAACGATGCAACCAACTATTTGAAACTTTGAGTGTGGGTTATCTGAGATGTACAGTTTGTTTTTATTTTCTTCACGAATGACCCAGATCTTTGTTGACTCAAACAGGGTTACATCTGCATGAATGAGAAAGATGTGGCAATACACTGCAGAACCTAGTGTAGTAAGAAAGAAGTGTTCTTTTATCTGGCTTATATATTAGATAAAGAGAAAATTGGGTAATGACCCAAATCTTTGTTGACTCAAACAGGGTTACATCTGCATGAATGAGAAAGATGTGGCAATACACTATGGAACCTAGTGTCGTAAGAAAGAAGTGTTCTTTTATCTGGCTTATGTATTAGATAAAGAGAATATCGGGTACACACATGTAAGAGCCCACACTAGGCAAAAGCAAGGACCACCTTGACCTTATTCACATCATGTTTACAATGAATGATCTAGACCCCTCCATGCTTTGGGGCCAACTCTCAAATCAAAAGTTCAGACATTGGATCAACCCAAAACTGTCGACACTCGGGTCATGTGAGCCCAATAGCATTGAGCAAGACCAACACTGATTCGTGAGACATCTCAATTTATGAAGGATTGAGCAAGGTGCACGCAAGGAGTTTGAAGACAGAGTTTAGCTCCAGGTTTGTCTTTTTTTGGTTGTTTTCATCTCCCGAGCAAGTTGTTGGGCATTTGAGGCGATTAAGGGGAGCCCTTAGCGTTCCTACCCTCCCTTGGTGTTGTTGGCGACAATTTAGGGTTCCCTTGCACTAAGGTGTGGAGGTGAAACCGGTCTTGGGCCTGCCGATCTATAAAGGTGAAGGATTGTGTTAGGATTTATAGAAGGAAACAAGTTGATGATACCTGAATCTAACAAAAGGAATAAAAGTTTGATCTAGCAATTGATGATATGGAGGAAAAAGACGAGGATCTAAAAATTCTAGCTATATGCTCCACATTCAGGCTATAAATTTGCGTGAAGGTCAGCCTAGAAGCACATGAGAGGATTGCCATTTTGATCAAGTGGTGAGAATATGTTGTAGGAGGTTTTGAGGCCCAGCAAGATGTTTAGAGGGTGATGAAAGGGACGCCATGGGCAGTGGGGAGTCTAGCATCATTTTTTCTCTCCTGTTGCATCTTTCCCATTTGAAGAAGGCATGGTAAATTATTATTGCGCCCTATTCTTTCTTGCGTGATTTTTCTTACACTTATTTATTCATGGTACATAATCTGGATATTTGGTTGATGCAATGTACATAAAATATGTGTGATATTAGATTCAAGGGGAATATTGATTCGTGAAGAACACTAACTCAGATTATGTATGAGACAAGAATTAGGTACTGTATACTTCGTGTGAAATTTCAAATTTCAAAAAGGTTATCCTATATCTTTCTTTTAGGGAAAGTGATCCTATCTATGGTTAGTATGTGTTAGCTTAGTAGAGGAAAAAACCGGCAAAAAGTGACATATGAGCACGGGGGTACTGGAGCACGTCTTTGGGAAGCTCGAAAAAAAGGGATTTCACGGCTTGAAAATTTCTAATTTCTGTGTGCATCAGTATATGCACATATAGAAGTGTAGTATAACGGGCCAAAATTTCACCAATATACGCCTTGCATGTGAGAGGTTAAAAAAGACAAATACATGCAAATTGGGGCTTGTTTTTAATTGCTTCTGGACCGAAATATTTTCTTTTGTGTGCAGCGTACAATACAGCATATTATTGACCGATTTTTCAAAGGTACTTAGACCACATGCATACATATATATTTTTAAAAAAAGATACCTTAGGCTGTCCTTGGTCTGGCATGAACCAGTCAACTAAAAAGTTACCACTTTCCCCCCCAAAAAAAACTAAAAAGTTATCACTAGACCAAATTTCACATGAATAAAATCACGTGTATCATGTGGAAAAAAACTAACTAAAAATGCTTTCATGCCTTGTAGGATCTAAGCTGCTGAATAAACCCGTCGATGCACCTCTCATGGCATGCACCGTCGGCCACGATCTCCTGCATCGTCTTGGCGTTGGCCGCGAAGACCCTCCTGCCGTCTTCCTCCACGGCGACGGCCCGCACCGTCGCTGCTACGTCCTCCCGGGCGAACGATCCGTCGCTCTCGTTTCTCGGCACCTGCATCCCAACCTTCCTCCCCTCCATGAGCCGTGCGTTGGGCCCCTGGTCGCTGGAGATGGGCAGCATGATCAGCGGGTGGCCGAACAGGAGCCCTTCGATGGTCGAGTTCCACCCGCAGTGCGTTAGGAACGCGGCCACGGCGCCGTGCGCCAGCACGCTGATCTGAGGAACCCACCCGGTCACCACGAGGCGGCGGCCGCACGTGCGCTCCTCGAACCCCGAAGGGAGGACGGCCGCGTCCGGCACGCCGGGCGGCTTCCGCAGAGCCCAGAGGAAGCGTGCCCCGGAGAGCTCCAGGCCGAGGGCCAGCTCGTGCACCTGCTCCGCGCGCAGTGGCACCTCGCTCCCCAGCGCGACGTAGACCACCGACTTGGCCGGCTGCGCGTCGAGCCAGCGCACGGTGGCGTCCTCCTTGCTGAAGCGGCCTCCCTCGGGAGAGGGTGGGAGGAGGCCGAGAGTGACGACCGGCTTGCCCGCGAGCGTGGTGAGGGCAGCGACGCTCTCGGGCTCCCACTCGGCGCAGCTCCGGATGGCCACAAGATTGCTCCGCATGAGCGTCAGGAAGTATCGCTCGGCGACCGTCATCCCCGATGCGTTCTGGGTGATCATCAGTTTTCTCCTCTCCGTCTCGAAGCTTGGCGCTTCGGTTGCCGATCGCTCTTTTCCGACGGCGGCCGCGGCGTGCTCGGACACCCCTCTGGCCCAGGTGGCGATCACGGTTGCGGCTCCTAGGAGAAGCATCACACATGGAACCTATAGCAAATAGTACATGTTGGTATGACCAGGGTTAAAAAATTCAAAGAAAATTTGGTGAAATTTACAAAATTCGCATATTTCAGTGGGTTCTAAAATATTTTTAACCTCAAAATTTCGAGACAGATTCAAACTGATTTTAAAATAAATTTAAGTTATGCTAAAATTAAGTGAAATTTGAAATCTCAAAATCCAAAATAATTTGCATATTTCGGTGTGGTCCGAAATTATTTTGTTTCCGAAACTAAAAACCTTGGGTATGACATCGGGGGCATGGATAAATCGAGCTGTACTTGTACGTACATGGAATTGAAGCAACAGAGGGAATCAAACCTTATTTTCGTTGGCGGCCGCGGCGGCCCAGTGGTGGAAGGTGTCGACGATGAGCCAGTCCGTCCTCCTGCCAGCCCCCTCGGCGCACGCGGCGCGCAGGAACTCGGAGAAGGGCGCGGCGAGGCCGTCGAAGGCCTTCCGGAGGAGCTCGAACTTGTCGTGCGGGACGTCGTTCGTCGACTCGGCGCCCTCCGGGAGGCCGTCCACGCGCGGGAGCGGTAGCGCCACGAAGTCGACGAGCGGCGCCACGGCTGGCCGGACCGGCGGGAGACGAGCGATGTTGCGCGGCGTGGAGACGAAGGACACGCGGTGGCCGCGCGACGCCAGGCGCTCGGCGATGTCGAGGCATGGCAGCAGGTGGCCGAAGGCGAGCCACGGGCAGATCACCACGCGTAGCGGCGAGGGGGAGGAGGAGCCGTCGTCGTCCATGGCGATAGCAGAAGCACAACCCACGCGAGTAGATTGGATTTTCTTGTAGTATTGCTCTATATAGTTGGATCGCGGGAGTCCATCCTCGACGCAATACACAATTGTAAAGTAGTACTACACGTGACCCCCCAGACGTCATGGATGACATTGTTGTCATTGTCCAGCCAACCTCACCTTGGGATCACTTGTCCAATACAAAATTAAACAACAATCTATTTCCTAGACAGGCAAACAAGTCTGAATGAATACAAGATAAAGCTGGCGGTAGGGCTTGTATAAGTTGTTTTAAACGCAGCAGTTGGTATGGAGCTGGAGTTGAGGGATCCTAGGGAGCCAAATGGCACGACTTGTTGATTAAGTAACAATTTTGCTAAAGCACATCTACAAGTACCATAAGTATTGCACATCTAACTCCTAAGTCGTTGATCTTACGTGAAGATTCGTGTGGATATTTTTATTTTTCTTCTTCTTATGCTCGATTGAGTCATGTAGATGTGCAATAAGGGCATCTACAACGCCGACATGTAAATTTCTCTGGTATATGTCCGTTTTTGTGTCCAAACGTGGTCCGCGGACATGATACAGGAGAGAGCAATCCAACACTAATTGCAAAGTATCCGGCTAGGAGAAAGAAAAAATAAGTGGGAATCATGCATGTGTCGAAATATTTGTGGGTTGGGAGGAGAGAGAAGAGGGGAGACCATGCATGTGCGGATGAGAGAAGAGAGAGAAGAGATGGACCATGCATGTGATTGATCAATTGCATGTCCGAACTCCGGCAAAGCTACCCTACTTTTGTCTCCAAAATACTGGAATTTGGACATCCGGACAACTTCGTAGACTGATACAGGTCCCCATTGGATCACTGGCGGAGCTACATTGTAGAAAAAAGGGCCATGGCCCGCCCAAGTTTTGATGCAACAGGCTGGGCTAAGGGTAAATGTGGGTCATAATTATCACAAATATTGGGCTTCTCTTCAGACTGGCCCGCCCATGCTTTTGCGAGTAGCTCCGCCGCTGCATTGGATTGTACAAATAAACAAATGTGTCCGGCCGGACATACACCGGTGTTTTGCAGGTCTCCCTCGGAGATGTCCTAACTACCCCTAAAAAAATGTGTAATAACTAGGAAAGATCTAGATGTGCCCTGAACAAACCCCAATTTTGATAAAAACACATCTAGATGTGCCATAAGTACTGCACATTTAAGCCCTATGTCATTAATCTTATGCAGAGATTAGTGTGAGTATTTTTTTTCAGAATGACTAATTCACATCTAGATGATATTTAAGGATGTCACATCTAAGTCCATGGCCGTCAAATTGTTTGTCTTTAAGGGCTTGTTTGGGGCTGCTCCGCTTCACCGAAATTAGTTTTAGTCCATGAAATTCACTTTGAAGCAATTTTATACAGGAGTTGTAGCACTATCAAAGAGAATGTTTGCCTTCCATCTAGCTCCAGCTTTAAAAAATGGTCAATTTGGTGGAAAGGATCTGTTTGATTGGATGAGGGGGGAGAAACGAAGGGGTATCCATATACTGATGGCAGTGGTGGGTAATTTTTTCCAACTCCAGCTTCTAGAGTTTTTTGAAACACCCCCTAAAGAGTTTCACAAAAAATGTAAGACGTTTTTTAAAACTACACTAGTGTCATAAAACGTCTTACATTATGGAACGAAGGGAGTAGGAGTTATATCCCGAATTCTATTTTTTTCGGAACGACATATCATAAAGTTATCCCGTTTGGTTATATTTTCTGGAGCGAAGCTGAATTTTAAGGAGCCAGACATAAACTCGCGCAAAGCGATTGTTCCTCGGGCGCTAGTGCACGTCGCGTTGACGTGCCCGTCTGCATGTGTCTTCCACACGAGATCGGGGCAGGCCTTGTGTTTGTGGGCCTTTTTTTTGTCTCGTGCTGGTCTGCATCGCTCGATGTGTTTATGGGCTTTTTCAGTTCGTCTCAGTTGTGGGCTTCCGTACTAGGAATTTCTCAAAAAAAAAGATGTACCGTGGTAGGAGAACAGTCAGAGAGGAGAAAGTAGGATTCTTAAAATCTGCGACGCAAGATATCTACCCTCTCGTTAGGGTTTTGCTTCCTCTCGGCGACGACGCTAGACGCCTCACCGTAGAGATCTCTCTACCCCGCTGCCCTCCTCTCGCCGGTGATCGTGGGGCTCGCACCTCCCGAGCGGCGGGTGTTGGGTTCTGATGGGGATGTTACCGCCCGCGGATCAGTCGTTCTCGGGCAAGAGAAACATGGATGATGGGCTGTCAGGATCTAGCACGGCAGTGTCCGATCTGGAGGCGCTAATGGCGGAATTGGGATTGAAGGAGGATGACCTCCAGGACGTGATCATTGACGATGATGAACTGCAGGCAGAGGCAACGCGGTGGATGGCCATCGCACGGGTGCATACGGAGAAACCCTACAGCCAATATTAGTTTTATAAGCAGATGAGGATTGCTTGGGACCTAGCAAAAGAGGTGAAAATCAGGCCGCTTGAAGATAACCTCTACACGCTGCAGTTCACCTGCCTGGGGGACTGGGAACGCGTGATGGAGGAGGGGCCGTGGACTTTCAAGGGTAAAGCGGTGATCCTAGCTCCGTATGACGGCTATACCAAGCCCTCGACAATAGAGCTCAACAAGATAGACATATGGATGCAAATTCATGATCTTCCTGATGGATTCTTCCCCAAGATCAAGGCCCTTGCTGCCACGGTGGGAGAATACATATTTGCTGAACCCAAGTCACACGACTTTGAAGGAAACTTTGCCCGTGTGCGGGTGAGGATCGATGTAACAAAACCTATGAAGAATGCGGTCTCGCTAGTTATCAAGAAGAAAGATGGCATCCAGAGAGTTATTTTCAGAATCAAATTTGAAAGACTTGCAGATTGGTGCGCAACTTGTGGTTATCTCGGGCACCTGTTCAAGGAGTGTGGGGACGGGGTTCATCCCCCAGCAGCACTTGTGTTCAAAGATCTTAAAGCATCATGGTTCAAGGGACCGGGCAGAGGGCCAGGAGAAGGAAGAGGTTCTGGAGGGAATAGAGGTCGAGGCAGATCTGGGAGAGGTGCATGACGTGGAGCAGGACAGAGCCATAGCACGGGTGGTTTCGAGGAACCGCTAGATGACACAGCAATGGTGGACGCGGAAGCCAACAGAAAGAGAGATGCTGGCCAAGTTGTCCTTAGGATAGGCGATGGTACACTTTGCCCGCTCCCAGCGAGTAATTCTTTGGCTCTCCCACCAGCTACCATGCCGCCAAGTCCATCCAAGCAAGACCTCAAGAGGACAAATACTGCACCGAGTGACAAGCAAGACACGATGAGTACGACTTCATCAACAAACCCTGATGCGCAAAAGGCGGGCCCCCTAGGGGGGTCGCGCCAGGCGCAATGAGTATCCTAACTTGGAACTTCCGTGGGGCTGGCAAACCCGCGACAGTTCACGAGCTTCGTGACCTCACGAGGCAACATGCCCCCTCTATATTATGTATTCTTGAAACTCAAATAGAGGGCTCGAGAGTGGAGAATCTAGTAGGTACACTAGGGTTCAATAAAAGTTATGCTATTAGCAGCTCTGGTAGGAGCGGTGGAATTGGAATTTTTTGGAAAGATGAAATAAAAGTTGAGATTATTGGTTATTCGGAATATCACATAGATGCTATGGTCGAGGATCTAGCTGAAACGCAGTTCAGGGCCACCTTCATCTATGGAGAGGCCCAGGTGAATGAGCGTTACAAGACGTGGAACATGCTCCGGGGCATTGTGGGGGTCAGCAACCTTCCATGGGTTGCTATTGGCGACTTTAATGAAGTCCTGTACGCGCATGAGCACGATGGAGTTGGTCAGAGAAGTCAAGCTCAGATGGAGGCATTCCGGGATACACTGGATATATGTGGACTGTCAGATATTGGCTTCTCAGGCTTCAACTGGACGTTCGAGAAGAAGGTAGCTGGAGGCACATATACGAGAGTGAGGCTAGACAGAGCGGTCGCCACTACGGAATGGCTCTTGGCCTTCCCTACGGCCGAAGTAGAACACAAGCAGGCGGCTACGTCCGACCACAAACCAATACTACTCCGGCTGCACAACTTGCATGCATGCAGGAGGGCCCCACAGGTCTTTAGATATGAGCAATGCTGGGAGCGAGATCCTACACTCAATGATACAGTTAGTGCTAGTTGGGCTAGGAGCCAAGGAAATACAGTGGAAGCACTGCAGTCCAAACTGCAGAATTTGTCGGGTGACCTAGGAAACTGGGAACGCTGTCATTTTGGGAATATCCGTTAGGAGATCAACTCACTAAAAAAGCAGCTGGCAGTACTGCGTGAGATCCAAGGGCGATCTGGGCCATCACATGCAGAGGTTAAGGTTGCAGACAGACTGGTTAAGTTGTATCACCGCGAGGAGATTTTATGGCGTCAGAGAGCTAGGCTGGACTAGCTGGTACACGGGGACAAGAACACGTATTTTTTTCATTTACGGGCCAGCAGGCGGAGACGGAAAAACCAGATCAAAGCTTTGCTACGTCCAGACGGCGAGATGACAGATGATACCGATCAGATGGAGGCCTTGACGAACACCTTTTACAAAGATCTCTGTACGTCTGAAGGGGTTTAAAATATGCAACAGGTGCTCGATACAGTGCCATGCAAGGTCACTCCAGAGATGAATGATATGTTAAATGCACCATACACACAAGCTGAGGTCAAAACGGCGTTGTTCCAAATGTTTCCGACAAAAGCACCTGGCCCGGATGGCTATCCTGCGCATTTTTTCCAACGACACTGGGAGGTATGTGGTGACGAAGTGACCCAAGTGGTCCTTAAGATAGTGGAAGGAAAGGAGACGGCCGAGTGCATAAACGAGACGATACTGGTCCTGATCCCCAAGGTAAAGAACCCAACGATGTTGTCTCAATTTCGCCCTATTAGTCTCTGCAATGTTTTGTACAAGATTGCTTCTAAGGTGATATCTAACCGCCTAAAGTTAGTGCTACCTGACATAATATCAGAGGAGCAGTCCGCTTTTGTGCCAGGGAGATTAATTACGGATAATATCATCACGGCTTATGAGTGTTTGCACTTTATGAAGAGAAACAAGGCGAAAAAACACCAATCATGTGCTCTAAAACTTGACATGATGAAGGCTTATGACAGGGTTGAATGGCCCTACCTACAAGCTATAATGCTCAAGCTAGGCTTCACGGACAGATGGGTACAAATTGTCTTGAGTCTGGTCTCTTCGGTGAAATTTTCAGTAATGTTTAATGGCAAGAGATTGGAGGAATTCAACCCGTCCAGAGGTATTAGACAAGAGGACCCGATTTTCCCATACTTGTTCTTGTTGGCAGCAGAGGGCCTTTCGTGCCTCTTAAAATCTAAAAGTGAGTCATCCAATCTGCAAGGTTTGCAAGTGGCACCCTCGGCGCCATCGGTGAGCCATCTATTATTTGCTGATGACAGCCTGCTGTTCTTCAAGGCTAATGGTATGGGAGCGACCGAGGTGAACCTAGTTTTGGATATCTATTGCCAAGCTACAGGCCAGAAGATAAACTACTCAAAGTGTTCTATTTTCTTTAGTAAGGGCGTTCCCGAGGGCACAAGGCAAGAGATTAAAGCATTGCTACACGTCCCCAACGAGACCCTCAATGAAAAATACTTAGGTATGCCATCTGATATTGGCTCCTCTAAAAATGGGGCATTCAAATATTTGAAGGATCGACTGTGGAGTAAGATTTAGGGTTGGATTGAAAATACCATGTCAACGGCCGGTAAAGAGGTACTGGTTAAAGCGGTTGCTCAAGCCGTTCCAGTCTATTCTATGTCATGCTTTAAACTCCCGAGGGGCCTATGCGAACACCTCAACATGCTTATCAGGAAATTTTGGTGGGGTTCTAAACAGGGACAGAGGAAACCATATTGGGTGTCTTGGAAAACAATGACACAGCCAAAGAGCATGGGGGGTCTCGGCTTTAAAGACTTTGAGCTATTTAACATGGCTATGTTGGCTAGGAAAGCCTAGAGACTCTTGCAAAATCCGGATTCACTTAGTGCGAGAAATCTGAAGAGCATCTACTACCCAGACTCATCAATCCTAAAGGCGTTGTTGGGTAACCACCCAAGCCAAATCTGGAGGGCAATGATAGAAGGAAGAGACACTCTCAAATTGGGCTTAATCAAAAGAATTGGGTCTGGACAAGACACACGGATCTGGGAAGATCAATGGTTGCCACGAGGTGAGATGATGCGTCCCTACGGGTGTGTAGCACAGAACCCACCCATGTTGGTTTCGGAACTAATTGATCCAACGTCGGCCAAATGGAACATAGTAAAAGTTAACGAAGTCTTTATGCCTATGGATGTGAAGGTTATTCTAGAAATACCTTTATGCACTAGAAACATTCCTGACTTCTGGAGCTGGTTCTTTGGTAAGAGAGGAAATTTTACAATTCGCTCAGCTTATACCATGCTTGTGGCAACCAGGCAAAGAAGGGAAGCCTGGCTTGAAGGGTCTGCAGGCACGTCTAGTGCGGCCACAGAGGAGAAGGAGTGGAAATCATTGTGGAAGACGGCGGTCCCCGGAAAAGTGAGAATGTTTCTATGGCGTTTGTCACAGCACTCGATACCTACTAATGATGTAAGATCACACCGACATATGTCGGATTCAAGTGCATGTGGAATATGTGGGGCGCCAGACTCATGGAAGCACTCGCTAGTAGATTGCACCATGTCGAGGTGTACGTGGGCGCTGGTTGATGAAGAACTTGGACAACAAATTGCAGCAACCTCGGAACCCAATGCAAAACAATGGTTATTTACACATATGCAGTCATTATCGCATGAGTTGTTTGTCAAGCTATCTGTCATGTTGTGGGCAATCTGGGCTGCTAGGAGAAAGGCAATACATGAGGGTATATTCCAAAGTCCCCATGCTATACATTCATTTGTGAGTCGATTCATCCAGGACCTGGAGATGATTCGAGATGAAGGGGGAAAAGCAGCTCGCACCACTCCAGCTCACCGTAACATTATAGCAAGAAGGCCCAAAGCGCCACCGCCAGGTTACTGTAAGATACACGTCGATGCCGGAGTTCGAGCGGGGCGAAGGGGAGTGGCAGCTGCAGTCTGTCGGGACAGCGATGGCAACTACTTAGGGAGTTCGGCATTGTCAATCTACGGCCTCCACGACCCAGCTACTCTGGAGGTGATTGCATGTAGAGAGGCTCTTGCACTTGCTACAGACCTGAACGTGCATCAGTTCATCATTTCTTCTGACTCAAAGCAAGCAGTTGGCGATATCAATAGTGGAGCTAAAGGAGGATACAGAGCCATTATCAAGGAGATAAAACTTCATGCATTAGCTTTTAATTGTTCTTTTATTTTCGAAAGTCGTGCTGTCAACTACGAAGCACATAGTTTAGCCAAATATGTACTTAATCTCGGTCAGGGGCGCCACGTCTGGTTTGACGAACCCCATGATCCGAACCGCATACCACTCCATGTGGTGTTTGATGAATAAAGTTTGGCTAAACCCTAAAAAAAAGGAGAACAGTCAAAGAGACTTGTCCCTGTTTTTTCCTCTCGAGAGGTGAGGGGGCAGTGCAAAAATGGTAGACATACAAACAAATACATGAGTTTACAAATTTTTTCTATCTATTAACCAATCACAAACTTGCTCTCACCCCCCACCCCCCCCCCCCCCCACGCGATTTTCAGGGAGATGGACCGCCTCCCCACCTATTGACCAATCAAGTTAACCCTCTTTGTGAAACCCTGTAACCCATTTGTACATGTGGCATTACTGGGGAGTGTCCATTCATTTTTCCCACATTTCTAAAAACATATCATTTTACTACAGTTCTTCACGTGATGAGTGGGTTGGAAGTGAGAAGGGAGGAGTGGAAGTAAGTGATTTTTGGCTCCCATTTTTCTTTATTTTTTCTTTTATTTGTATTTTCTCCTTTTTTTCGTTTCTTTTTTCTTATTTTTTATTTGTTTTAAATTTATGATTTTTTTTGCTATGTTATTTATTCGCTTTAAATGTCATGCAAATCTTGGTCGCAAGTCGTTTTGTCGCGCATGTCCCATGTCGCGTTGTGTTCTGAGTTAACAATGTCATATTTAACTCATATACCGTTAGATGTACGCAGTGGCCGATCTAGGAATTGAACTTAGCCGGGGCGGAACATTTGAGGTACAAAATTTTTGATTGACAATGCATGTCCGTCGAACCAAATCTCATAAAATTCAAATATGAAGCTAGATGCACTCAGAAATTAACATAACCAATGATTTAGAACAGTTCAAGATTCTCGACAACTAGAAGATGTAACCACCAAAGATCACAAAATCTAACATGAACGTCATAGAGAACTACTAACATGGATTCCCGTTGCTTGAATCATTCATTCCATGGCCCAAAATGTCTAGCTCCATGACTAATAGATGCCTAGAGCAGGTGAACAAGTTGGATATCAATATATGCCTTAGAACAAGTGTTGGAGCTGGACTACCTACAGAAATTGAAGATCAACATCAGAAGGAAATGGATTGGAGTTGGTCTACCTGCTGATTGCGCTTGGAGTTGGGCTACGTACAGAAATTGAAGATCAACATTAGAAGAGAATAGATTGGAGTTGGACTAATTGCTGATTGCGCTTGCCGATTTTGCAAACTGTAGCTGCGCGTTTGCACGAGCTCGATGCTCTGCTGCCGCTGCCTCCTCCCGAGACATCTTCTTTTGGCTCGCCCATCCGCGACGGCGGATCTGGACCAGGTGCCTGGCGGCCGGCGGTCAGTCCGCTGCCGAGGCGGAGCTCTGTGGCGGCCCGGCTAGCAGATTGGGGCTATGGGCTGCTACTGAGCTTGTGTGCGACCGCGCAGTAGAAAATGAATCGTATTTTCCGCATACGGGATTTCGGCTACCCGGGGCGGCCGACCATAGTCGCCCCTACCGTGGCGCCGCCACTAGATGTACGTGCTTCCGAGTCGTGCTTGTTGTCGTTGTGTCGTGTTTTCTATTCGTCAGTGCTGAAATAGTGATGCCCGATATGACTTTTTTGTGGGCCGTTTTGCTGTTTTGTGTATAGAGTTTTTTGTGGGTTATAACTTTTTTCGGAAGGCTACATGTCATTTTATTCTCTGTTCTTGTTCATTTTGGTTCGACTGGGTAGCTAGAGAAGATTTTTTTTTTCCTTTTGGATTTGCTAAATCTCATCTTCGTGATGTCTCATCTAACTCTATAACCGATCCATTTGTTTGCTTTAGTGGTTCGCACAAACTCGATCATGCGCGTCCATGCCAGCTCATTTTTTTCGTCGTGCGTCCTTTTTGCCCCATTTTGTTTTGCGTTGGCTTGTTCTCGCGTTTCTTTTCATATGAGCCCATATATGCTTTTGTTTGAGGGGCGCAGCTCGTTTCCCTCTTGTTCGTTTTCGCTGTGCGTTTTAGCATGGTGGACAATTTTTAGAGTCCACCATTCACTTGCAAATGGCCTCGTAGTTGTCCCAGTTGTAAGTCCACCTTGATTTGCAATGGGCATGTATTTTGTTTTTCATTCCAGTGTATATTTACACTCGACTCGTAACTAGCCTCATAATTTTTTATTGTCCCAGTTGCAAGTCCACCCTCCACTCACAAATGTTCTCGTAGTTGTCCCAATTACAAGTTCACCATCGACAAGCCCGGAGGAGGAGCAAGGTGGAGAAGGTGGCGGCTAGGGTTTAGATCTACCCATCTATCTACCTATCTATCTATTTTTTTGAGCAAAATCTATTTATCTATATTTGTCTTGTGTTATCTTAAGTTGTAAGCGTACCATATGTCCATGTTGTGGGCTTGGTTGGTTGAAAAAGCGTTTGAAATGTATGCGCACGGCATTGGATGGCGGCCTCCCGCATCCGTGTCCGCGAACGGATGCGGAAGAAAACTTGCCGGTTGGCATCACGACGGCAGGGACGCATAGCTATGGCGACGGCGGAGGCGACAGGCGAGGGCTTGGAGTTCCTATCGGATCCAGTTGACAGGTATGTTTTGCTGCCGCCCTTTTTTGTTCTCGCCGCCGGCGGATGTAAGCAGACTCGCATCTTATTAGTGCGCGCCTTCGTTTCCGTAGGTTTCCTCTGCCAGGTCTCGCCGCCGATGAATCGCTGCTAAGCGGCGGAGGCAACCAAACTTTCATATGCACGGCTACCGAATCCAGTATCGATGTGGGCGATGCGGCGGTGACATTGGAACTATATTTGCAGAGCGAATGCAATGGAGTGGCTCTGTCGGCGCCGAACTCAGAGCAGTTGACGGGCAAAGACGATCCTCAGGCGCCGGGCTGGACCAAGAGGTATACGCCACATTTGTAGGCTCAGTAAACCTGTAAATTCGACTGGACTGATAATTTTTTTCCTCCTGTATCATATCGATCTATGCTGGTCTTTACAATATACAGGCAGACAGCCACATTTTAAATGCAGTTACGATGTATTTTTCTGAATCTAAGCTAGTTACCCCATTTTTTCTGAATTATGTATGTCTGCGTTGTGCAGTCTGCTTGTTGGGCATGCACCTGAAGTCCTGAAGAACGCCCTCCGTGTGCTGGCAGAATGAGTGCTCTTGAAAAAGCATTGAGAAGATATGCTGAGAAGAAAACTGACACTGTAATAGTGCCTGCAGTAGGAAGCACGTCTCATTCACTTGGAGAAGCTTATGACTATTACAATTTGTATTCCTGGGAGATTGGATTTGGGGTAAGATATGGCAAGAGCAGGCTTAATGTTAAAAGGACAAAATGCATGCAAGAGATAGTATGTGGCTGCTCGGTAAGCACTGATTTTCAGTTGACTGTTGTGTGGCAATGGCAGATGTTGTGTCAACCAAAAAAAAAATGTTACTGCCTATCAAAGGAGTTTGAACTAACAAAAAATAAATGTTGTTTGTTTGTGGCATTTGCAGGGGATTCCGAAGAAAAGCAACACCCGGACTTGCCGGTGCAGGTGCCCCGCGCTCATACGATTGCTTCGATCAAAGGACAATGGATGGTACATAAGTGAGTTCATACCATCACACAACCATTCGTTAATGGAGAAGTGTGGCGGGAAGGTGTACTCGTCGTGCTCACAGGTGAACAAAAAAATGATGTGTTTAAAATTTAAAATTTCATCTAGCTTCATAATTCACACTCAGCTACTTCACATGATTCCGGTGAGACGACTAGTCTATTGATTTACCATTCTTGCTAGCACACTCTTTGTGATGTTCTCTCTTTTTCAGTATACTAGTTCAATAAAATGAATGTTGAATTGCATTTGCAGATCAATGCAAGGCGATGGAAGTAGCAATAGAGAAACTGATGCCACACACGACTCACCGTTGGTGCAAGTGGCACATGCACTTGGTAATTTCGTGGGGCTAAAAGCTCCAGAATGAAAACGAAAGCCTGGTCACCAATCACCTGCAGGGATAAACCTCCATATGATGATCGTGGTGCAAAAAAGCAAGAAGTACAGACTGACAGCAAATGCACAAGCTTGAAATGGATGCGGGACAAGTAAACGAACTCGCTTCTCCAGTATATGTTGAGAACCAGGGCACAAGAGCACCACATGTCCACAAAGAGGTGATCTTCCTCAAAAAGAAAGGAAAGCGGCAAAATGCTCGAACTGTGGCTTCGGTGGTCACAGGAAAAACATCTGCAGCAAGCCTAGGGTTGTACTCCATGTTGAAAATGCTACCTTAGAGCCAAATGCAATTTGCGGGTGACTTCATTTAGACTCAGTGTTTTTGTTCTGTGTTGTTGAGGGCTTTGTAGCCGTTAACTTTAACCACAAGACTCTTGTTGTAATAATAACCGTAAGTGAAGTACGCGTTGTTTGAGGTCAGGTTGTTGTGATTCGAATGTTTATCATGTAGAAGAAAAAATGTATGAGAGTCTGCCTAATGTTGTAGTGTGCCTGTGCATCTCCCCTTTTGTATTTCACTGGGTTCTTGTTTGAGAAATCAATCTGGTCTGGTGCATTGTGTGAGGACAGATTCAGTTGATTTTATTTCTTCCCCTCTTACGAAATTGCTTGACATCATGTTCCTCTGCACCCCTGGGCAGTGGTAGCAGTAATTCAATACAGGTGACGCCTTACAGGTGTCCGACGCGGCCCCTGCTGTGTGCAATGGGCTGGAATCCTGTTAGTTTGATTTTCAGACTCTTGGAAAGGGATCCGTCAGAGTTAACCTTTTTTTTACACCTGCTTAGCTAAAAACATACTTCCATTAATATTATTAGTTGCACAAACGAGACTACATCACACAGTTTAAACTTGATCATTACAAAAGTTTGCCATTAGCAACACCATAGCTGCGCTTACACCATTATACACTTGGCTGCTAACCAATGATACAGACATCATAATACTTGATTTGCAGGTACAATGATACGCCGTGCTCTATTCGCAGCTGGCGCCTAACCACGCACGTGCATGACCACAACCAACACAAGGATTGCCACCCAAGTGACAAGGTTGGCCTCGGAGACCACCAGATTGATGGATGCAGCGTCAACGCCAATGGTTCCCTGGCGCCCAGCAGCTGGAAGCGCGGCCAGTGGCGTAGCCACAGGGTGGCCAGGGTGGTCCACGGACCACCCTGGGATTTGGCCCACCATCAGCCCATATAGGAATATTTTTTAGCGTTCAGCGCAGAGAAAGAAAACATCGCCAGCTACGGCAGCCCACAGGATCATTTCCTCGTACTCGCACAAGGCTAATCAGCCTGTTAATCGTTCTGAACTCCGGATCCTGACTGAACGTACACAGATGCAACTTATTCTCAGTTCCGACGCTCCTAATTCCTCTTGAACAGCTAGACCTAGCTAGCAGAGACAAAACGGCACGGGGCAACACAAGCGGCCGGCAGCATGCTGCAGGCAGAGACGGGTGTTCCCGGCGTCGGGGTGCTGGGTGGCCGGCGGCCTGCGTTTACAGCAGGTTGAGCTGCTGAGCTGGAGCGCCAACGTGAACACATGTATGCCTTTTAAGTTCTCATCACTTTCCATGTATGTTCTCAATTTTTCCTTTCATGGTTTGAATAGGCTTAACCGAGACTGCAAATCTCAACGTTCTTTTGCTTTCTGGGTTTGTTTCGATTACAATGCTTGTATTGGAAATTGATTATAAGAGTTCCATAGATTAAAAGATTATAGAAATGTTGCAAAAAGAAGAGAGCTGGAGACGTTGCGTCCTTCTATTGCTCTGTGCTTTTGATAAATTCTATATTAGAAAGATAGCATGTTGTATTTTTGCCAAAAAAATTTGTGTCAATTGGACCACCCTGGATCAAAATCCTGGCTACGCCACTGAGCGCGGCGAGCATGTATCCTGCAGCGGCGCTGACTGAAGAAAGGAACTGGGTGCCCCCGGCATGCCGTTCTGCTGCCCTGTGGTGTGGTGCGTGTGGCACCTGTAGATCTTGAACTCCCAAAGCTTGGCCGCCTTGCTCTTATCCTGGCTCGATTTGCGCCAATGGGGGTGCGGCTGGACACGGCGACGCGAGGTAGTCGGCGTACGCTTGCTACTTGTAGAAATCGCATCCACCACCTGACGGCTGTCGTTGACCGGCGAAGAGGGTTCAGACAAGTGATGTTGTACAAATCTGAAGAAATCTATGCAAAAACTGGACACTTATATTGTGATTGCGACACTTGTAGAATCGCTTGCCGGTGCTCTGCCCGCGACGAGTAACGTAGGCGACTACGTTCCTGCCACAGTCCGGGCAAGGCACGATTGGAAGTGCCGCCGGATCAGCACCTTGATTCAGATTTGCCATCTTTTCTGCGGCTGCTGTTCCTTGCTCCGATTTGGGGGTCTATTAAGAACAGTGTGCAACTAGGGTTCGTTCCTTCGATTTGGGGATGGACTATTATAGACTGAGCCGCCATCGATGATAGATGGGGAGTTTAATGGAGTAGGTAGGTCGACCCGAGCGGAATTCAGTCTAGCAGGGATACACATTGCTACATGATGAAAACGGCCGCCTAGCGCCTCAACGTCCGTCACCCGCACCGTACAAACTTTCTCTTCCCGTCCGCGTCACTCATTAAATGAGTCGTCGTCTACGAGCTGCAATACAGCGTGCGTTCCATATCCCGACGAGGACCGACGCCTGCAGATAACGCGAGCAGGCGAGCTCGTCCACGCCAACGAATTTTCGAAGTTCCTCCCAACTAGAAGTACTTCAGTACAGAGGTAGTAGATAGCTCAAAAAAATTCTTACCCTCCCTAGTTCCTACAAGATCGTAAGTGCTGAACAAACAAGTCGATGCACCTCTCGTTGCACTCCACGCTCGCCACGATGCCTTGCAGCCTCTTGGCATTGTCCGCGAACACCCTTCCCCCCTCCTCCACAACAACGGCCCGAACAGCTCCGGCGACGCCGTCCCGGGTAAACGACCCATCCTTCTCGTCTCTCGGCACCAGCACCCCGACCTTCCTCTCCTCCATGAGCCGCGCGTTGGGGCCCTGGTCACCGGCGAGCGGCAGCATGATCAGGGGGTGCCCGAACTGGAGCCCCTCCACGACCGAACCCCACCCGCAGTGCGTCAAGAACGCGCCCACCGCGCCGTGCGCCAGTATGCTCACCTGAGGAACCCACCGCACCGCCACAAGCCCACGCTCGGCGGTGCGCTCCATGAAGCCGTCTGGTAGGATGGTGTCCGCGTCGCCGTTGACGGGATTCCTTAGGACCCAGAGGAAGCGCGTTCCGGAGAGCTCCAGCCCGTGGGCCAGCTCGCGTAGCAGCTCGGCGCGCAACGACGCCTCGCTTCCCAAAGCCACGTAGACCACCGACTTGGCCGGCCGCGCGTCGAGCCACTGAATGATCGCAACGTCCTCGGAGTTCTCGCTGGCGCTGCGGGCTCCGTTGGGCGGCGGCGGAAGCAGGCCGAGCTGGACGGCCGGCTTGCCGTAGAGCCTCGTCAGGAGCGGGAACGCGTCGGGCTCCAGTTCTGGGCTGCTCCGAAGGGCGATGAGCTTGGACCTCTTCAACGTCATGAAGAAGCGGCCCATGATGGACAACCCCAAGGCGTCTTCCGCGGCGAACTCCTCCGTGGTCAGCTCAGCCTCGAACCTCGGCGCTGCGTCCATGGACCTGGAGACCGCTTGCCGTTCCTCCGCTCGGGACTCCGGCGGCGGGCCGGACAAGGCCGCGACGCCAGCAGCGCACGGGAGAAGCATGGCGCACGGCACCTTGCGGGCTTGGGCCACGGCGGCGACCCAGTGGTGCACGAAGTCGGCCACGACCCAGTCGGGCCTCCTGCCGCCGGCGCAAGCGGCATCGAGGAAGGCCGTGAACGGTGCGGCGAGGCCGTCGAACGCCACCCTATGGAGGTGGAACTTGTCGGGCGGGACGTCGCTGGTGGACTCGGCGCCGTCCGGGAGGCCGGCGACGCGCGGGAGCGGCAGCGCGACGAGTTGGACGAGCGACGCCAGCGCGGGACGGACCGGCGGGAGGCGGGCGAGGTTGCGCGGCGTGGAGACGAAGGACACGCGGTGGCCTCGTGCGGCCAGGCGCTCGGCGAGCTCGAGGCAGGGCAGCAGGTGGCCCATGGCGAGCCACGGGAAGATGACGACATGCAGAGGCGAGGAGTCGGACTCGGAGGCGTCCATGGCCAACGACGGCAGAGGTCTACGGCCGAAAGTAACACGGAATTTGGGGCCGGCGGGAAGCAACGGTGCAGCTTATTGCCCTGAAGGCGCAGAAAACAATGGGATGTCGATGCTGATGGATGGAGCATTAGTCGATGTTCCGACGGCAGCAATGCGAATTGACAGTTTGAAAGCTACCCAATCTTTTCTATGAAGAATAATGGAACGAGATTTCATCATCTATGGTTAAGCAATTCTATCCGATCCTTCGCTGAGTTCGCACAAGTGGGGCTATTTGGCTCCCTCGGATCCGTCAACTCCAGCTCCATATCAACTGTTGCCTTGTAACTCATGTAAGAGCATCTTAATAGGCGCCCAAAAAGAGCTTCACACGCTAAAAATTTATTTATTTGGACGCAGAACAGCTTCAATAGATGTTGTAAAATATTGCACGCGCTAAATTTTTTTAGACACGAGCTAAAAAACGCTATCGCGCGCAGCATATTTTGGGCTTCGGATTGTGCACGCTTCATAATTTGCACTGCGTGTTTTTTTTAACGCGCGTTTTTTGGTGTCTGCTAAAGCAATGTTGGCCACAGCGCATTAAAAATGCTACAGTGGTGCGCTATAATTTTTATTGGACGCGGAATTTTTACGTGGCTGTTGGAGATGAGGTTGGACACAATGCCATCCATGAGCTGGATACTGGATACCTATTCGCCGGAATCTGTCACTTATACAATTGTGTTGGGGTTGGACTGTTGGACTCCCGCTCTGATCCAACTACTATAATGCAGTACAGTACAAGCACTACAAGAAAATCAGCTTAGGCCGACGGCCTCATCTATGCCGACGGCCCCCGTCGACATAGATATACCTATCCCGACGGCCTAGGAAAGGACGTAGGCGTAGAAAAGCGGAGTTGCAGAGCGAAGGGATTCCGAATAGCCTCTTATAAGCTTCTTGTCATAAAACATGTCAATGTTGTCATGATTTTTTTATTTTACAGTAACACGACGGAGGAGCTCGTGTGGGTGGATGCTCCGGTGGCGTGCCCAGAGACAGCGGGGCGGAGGAGCTCGTGTGTGCCTGCCTCGACGGAGAGGAGCGGGAGATGCTCCTGGAGTGGGAGCGCAACGCTCTCAAGCGCTCGTGCTCCGGCGGCTCTGGCGACGTACAAGGAGCTGCATGAGCGCAGAGAGGAGCTTATATTTTGTTAGATACTCCCTCCTTCCCAAAATATAAGGCGCGATTGACTTTTTACGGTCTTTGATGCACAACTTTGACCACTAATATATATCAATGTATATGGATTGAACATGTATAAATGGCATCATCGTATTTGTCTTGCAGAACAATTTTATTTCATATGTATGTATACTAATTTTATAGACATAGAATACATGAAAATCATAGTCAAAGTTCCGTAACGAAGACCAGAAAAGTCAAACCGCGCCTTACATTTTGGGAAGGAGGGAGTATGTTTCATGCCTCCTCGAGCTCGACCACCTGCGGCTACACACTGCTAAGGCATTGGATCCCTTCCGGCAGGTAGCATATTGCTCATCCCCTTGGTTTCAATCTCGTCAGTTCATTTGCAAATTGCCATGTCATGACGCAATAGAGGCACAACAACATCTTTTCTTAGAATAGTCTCACAGCAAATTGTTGTTAATTCTATCAGTAAATGCATGTCATCTCACAATCAGTCATGGCAACTTCACATTTTTGTGTGTAGTAGTGTCTGTAATAGCTTTAGAGATGATAAATATAGTCTTCTCTTTTTACCACTCTAATATAGTAGCTTTTAGGGACAAGGGGCATATGCCCCCTTCCCCCAAAGCATTTAAAGGAAATAATGCACACATTTATGATTGTGATATTCATCCGAAAATAACACTACAACACAATAGTGAAGAGTATATCAAAATAGGATTCGGAAGCATATCAAAAGATACATATATGCACCTTTTGCATAACCATATTTTGTTTCTAGAAAACTAAAACCATGGATGACAAATGAGAAAGTTAACTATAAGAAAGTAACGACTAGGAATTTGATTTCCCCTCACTGGGAATACACACAAACAACTAATGTGCTTGCAAAATTTGAAAAGGAAAAAAAAAATAACAAAATTTGCATGGCGAGGGTGGACATGCAACTGAGTCGGTGCGAGTTGCGTGTCGATTTTCTGTAGGCTCTAAGAGCAGCCAATCTGTCATCTGCGGGAAGAAAACGCACGCACTCTCTTGATTCACGAGAGAGACTCGGGGATAGTGTGTGTAGGCTCACAATACTACCCTAATTTTAGGGTGCATAGGGTTATATAGCGCATTTGGCTTAAGCCGCTTAACGACCGTCGTAGATAATACATGGTAGAAATAATACAAAACTAGTTTTTCTTTCAAATATATGAATAATTTTTAAAATCTGTGAACATTTTGAAAACTTTATGAATATTGTTTGAAATTAAGATGTCTATTTTTTTAAATGAGAACATTTAAAAAGATGGATATGTTTAATTTTTTTGAAAATTAGAAAACAGAAACATTTAAAAAATGAATATGTTTTAAATTTTGTGAACATCATTTAAATTTCGTGAACAATTTTAAAAGGGTTGCCGAAGTGCAAAGTGAATATATCAATGAACGGTGATGATTGGAATGTTAGCGAGCCTCTGTGAGCACCTACTACAAAGAAGATGGGTATGCTCCAGAAGATAGGCAGAAATCTAAGAAATGCTCTAAGGAAAAAAAAAGTAGCTAGGTTTGGTGCTTCTCTTCCTCAAGGGAGGTATTTATGGTTGGATACTCTTCATGACCCAACTATCATTCCTGTAAACATAGTGATAGACAGACCCATCGCGCCCATGGCAGCACCTGCACATCCCCCACTCCTCCGAGGTTCACGCTATCTTCCGGGCCTCCACTTGCTGGCACATTGGCGATGGGCGCAGCTGCAAGTTCTCGGAGGATCACTGGCTCGATGGCCAGTGCATCTCCGACATCGCGCCATTGGTCCACGCCAGGGTCTCCAAGCGGCGCCGGAAGTCTCTTTCCGTGCGTGATGGGTTGCACGAGCGCGCCTGGATCGCGGACATCCATGGGGCGCTGGGCATCGAGATGGCCACACAGTACGTCACCCTCTGGCGCCGCCTGCGCCATGTGACGCTCTCCGATGAGCCAGACAGGCTCTCCTGGCGCTGGACTAGCTCCGGCTCCTACTCCGTGAGCTCCTGCTATCAAGCCATGTTCTCTGGATCCATTGAAGACCCGCACTGGCGTCTCACCTGGCGTACCTGGGCTCCACTTCGCATCAAGCTATTCATGTGGCTTGCCCTGCTAGGCCGGTGCTGGACGGCTGATCGCCTCACGCGCCACGGCCTGCCTCACGAGCCCCAATGCTTGCTCTGTGATCAAGAGCCCGAGACCATGCAACACTTGCTCGCAGGCTGCTCCTTCTCCCGCCAGGTTTGGCACGAGGTACTCTCCTGGTGTCGATCCACAGCCACGATCCTGAGCCGCGACGACGAGTTTACCGACTGGCTCGCCGCTGCCATCACCGACTCTCCGCGCTGTCTTCGACGCGGGCTCGCCTCCATCGCCATCCTCATTGCCTGGTGGCTCTGGAAGCACCGCAACCGCTGCACCTTCGACGACGATTGACCCTCAGTCTGCCGCGCCGTCAACGAGATCAGAGATGAGGCAAGGCTATGGGCACGCGCGGGCGCCACGCACCTGGCGCAGATCATCCCGGAGACATAGAATTCGGCTAGCATTGGTGGCCGACGCACCACCTCTGCTTGCGTCCAGGCTATCCTACCATGCCATCCCTGTGTACATGTTGGCTAGCCTCTTCCCTTATAATCCTTGAGAAACCTTGTATGAACTCTCTCTACCTATCAATGCAATGATACGCAAGCCTTTTGCGTATTCGTGAAAAAAGTGATAGATCAATAAAACCTAGATTTGTGTGCTAAAAAAAACCCAAAACACCTTGAGTACACTGACCGTGGAGGCCGGCTGGACAATTCACAGCATGACCATCGACTCGACTGATCCAGAAAAGTAATCTACTGACCCAAAATGGTGTAAGTCGATTCCAAGAGAAAATTGGCTTGTCCAAATTATATATTTTGAGACGACTTGTCCGTAGCCAGTCCCATAGTATAATGATGCAGAGGCAGGAAATTTCAACCTCCTTTTCAAAAAAAGAAGAATAAAAGCACAGGACGATTTGATAGATTTCGTAGCTAGAGACCACATGCATGGTGAAGCTCACAAACATCACATCTTGTGTAAATCATGTCACAAGTCAAGATTTCTTGTACGAAGTCATCTCTATATACATGCGCATACTAATACAGTAGATACTCCCTCCGTCCGAAAATACTTGTCACATTTTAGTTCTAGATACATATCTTTTTATCCATTTTGATGACAAGTATTTTCGGACGGAGGGAGTAGTAGTGATCTTGTACTTAACGTAGTGTGAGGACTCAACTCTGCTCTACCAGGATGGTTCCTACGACGTTAGCTGGAGACCCTCTAGGACCTTTGCGCCGCCGCGCCGCCGCTCCCAAAGGCTGGGCGCGTTCTCTTCCACGGCCGGCCGTCTCACCACCGGCGCCGGCACCGGCAACGGCGGGTCGAGCTCAAGCGGGCGTGGCGCACGGGCACCACGCCGTGCGCTCCCTGACGACGACGAGTCACTCGCCACGTCCCTGACCTTGGAGTATGCGCGCGACTTCCTCCCCGTCGACCGCCGCCGGAACAGCCCCATCAGTAGCCCCGCCAGGCTGCCGCATGGGAGGCCCGACGCCGCCGGTCCCCTCGAGGAGGCCGGGCAGCGCGCTCTCGGGCATCTCCGTGCGCCCTTGACCTGCCCCATGCAGCCGATCCTCGGCGACGCCGGTGCGACCCCGGTGTCGCCACGGTCGCCGTGGGCTCTACCCTTCTTGTCGAGCTGCGCCTTCTGCCACACCGACGGCGACAGCAGGATCGGCGAGCCGGCGGGCGCGGCGAGCTTCTTGGCAGCGTCGCCCCTCGCCGGCGCCGGCGGCGTGGGCTTGATCGTGACGAGCCATGCTTGCTTCGGTGCCTCGACGCGGTGGCGCCGGTGACGCGCCGCCATGGAGCTAAGACCAATCGGCGCCTGCAGCTCGCTCTCGTGCTCTCCGGTCGCCGGTGGGCGCGCTAAGTGAACTCGCGTCTGATGTGTGCGAGTGCGAGGGGTTAACGGATTCAGGGCTGGTTTTTATATGCAACGCGGCGGGCGTAGGAGACACGGTCCACGAATTGCCAAGTCAATTAGTCAAGTCGTTGTTGGCTCTAGGAACCATTGTAGCATGCCCACCTGTTCCACCAAAGGACAAGTAAAGTAGCTAGCCAAGTGGTCAATATCGGTGCAATTTCTTCATGCCCGTCAGCACGTAATTCTTTTCAGTTTTACTATTCCCCAGTTGCCTGCGAATTTGTTATCCATCAGTCGATTTGCATGAATCCTCGGGGCAGAGGGGGGGGGGGGGGGGGGGGCACCTTGATGAGCGGCAGCGAGAAATGGGGTCATAGGCGAGGTCCTAGGAACAACCCGGAGCCGGTGACGATGCGGCAGCGGTGACCCCGATCGAGGGGAGTTATAGGTGTATTGGGTGTCGAGAAGAAGAGTTGGGGTTGTGTGTGTGGGGGGGGGGGGGGGGGGGCACCGTGACGAGCGACAGCGAGAAATGGGGTCACCGGCGAGGTCTCAGCTAGGGACAACCCGGAGTCGGTGACGATGCGGCAGCGGTGACCCCGGTCGAGAAGAAGAGTTGGGTTTCTTTGGGGGGGGGGGGGGGGGGGGTATTAGGGATTGCAGGGTAGCGACAGAGGGGTTGGGAGCGGTACCATAATCAGCCGCAGGTGGTGAGAGTAGGCGGTTCAACAAAATCCTAGTGGCATGGTAAGGAAGAAGAATAGTATGCAGGGAGAAAGAAAGCCGTCGGCTGTTGATCCAACGGTCCAGACAAAAGTGACCGAAAATTAGAAAAAGAAAAAAGGCATGCAATTGTAGCATATGTGGCCCCAATTCTCTTTTCCGTACGAACCACAAAGGGACGTTTCATAAAAATTGCACAGTTTGACTGTAGTGCTTCATTTTCATATATATCTTGGCAAAGCATTGACTAGAGCCGGCCAGTCCAGATTGATTCCCTTAGTCAAGATATTTTAAGCTAGCTAGAAAGATGAGTCCAGGATGATATGCGACTTTTAAGTACAGACGTGTAGAATATCCAAATTTGAGATACATAGTTGCAAACTAACCATAATGTTTTGTATGGACAAAATAAAATTTATCATGTTTTTGATGCTTGATTTGTAAAGATAATTTGTTTATGTCATTTCTGAGCGGGAGGAGGCCACACAAGAGCCGACCACAACAAATCCGGCTGAAAAGATGGCCAAATGATTGAGAAAGTGCATTTATTGTCAATCTAACCCTCTCATCCAAACACCACCAAAGTTAGAGTTAGTTCAGGGTTAGACACAAGTTAGAAACTAACTCTAACCTCTAACTAAGTTAGAGTATCCAAACAGGGCCAGTGTTGTGCTCCTATTGGTTACTGTCCAGGAAGGCGACTGACCAAATCCGAGCCGTGGGGATGTTGTCAGGTTGACGGTAGTGCAGACTTGAAAATGTGGGCGTGTGGTTGACGGTCCTCCTCCCCGGCCCGACCGCCACGCCAAGCCATGATTTGTGTGATGGCCGAGACTGGACCGTGCAATGTGGTTGTGAACGGCCACGAGAGAATAGAGAGTACTACTTCTTCAACGCATCTCCAACCTCGTAACCATTTTTTAACTTGTTTTAAAATCCATCATAACCGTGTTAAAAAAATCATCGTAACCATACTTTGATAGAATAGGCGATAGCCGAATATGCAGCTTTCTTTCGGCCCAAAACACACCTCGAGCGGCATACTTATAAGTGCATCCTGCATGGGTACCCATATTTTGCGAGCAAATCTCTACTATCTAAAAAAAACGAACAGTTTCCTTTCGTGCCAGACTGAAAGCATCCTGCCTACTCTTCGTCCAACCTCACACTTGCATGTCCTACCTCCACCGATTCTTTTCCGTCCAAATAAAAATGGATAAAAAACCCGGCTTAAGTGATGCAAATAGTGCAGACAACACAGCAGCCAGTGATCCTCGCCCCATATTCTCTCTTCTCCCTCCCTGCTCTGATCGTGCTCAACATGGCCTCATCCATCGCCGCAATAGTCAGCTGAAATAAAGCAAGCTAGGAACATCGAGAGTACAGACAGAGAAGAGAGAACAAACACAAGAAACTAGGAAAGGAAGTACTCCAGGAATCGCAGAGGTTGCTGGTGCGGAGCAGGCCGAGCTGGCGACAGACTTAGTGACCCACCACTCTTGCTATTACCTTGGTGCTCTTTGCAATTGAAACCCGTAGTCGTTGAACTGTTGTGAAACCGCCCTGTATAGACTAGGCCATTGGCTGCCCCTGAGACATTTATGGTCTTAAGTAACAAAGAGAATTGATGTTTGTGTTTTCAAAAAATGTTCTATTTTTTTCTAGAAAACATTTGCTACAGTATCTGATCTTTTTTTTCAAGAACCGCCTAGGCTATTTATTCATTTTGGCGGAACAAATCTGTTTGCAAAGTGTCAATTAGCAAAAGATGGGTTACATGAAAAGAGACATAACGGATCTCTAAAGATAAAGCTTCTTTTGCATAGATATGGGCAGCTCCGCTCGCTTCCCGCCCAGTCCATCGCAACTCAAACCCTTGAAAATTCGGGAGATAGGTGCGCATCTCCCCTAAAATATGCCCTCCAACATCTCCTCGATTCCACGCAAGTGCTACTTCTTGGCAATCAGTACCAATCACAATTTTTGGAAGCCCCTCTCACTCGCTTGGACTACGTTCTCTTTTGAAGAACAGAAAATGCCTTTTTTTAGTGGAACGGACAGAAAATGCCTTTTTTGTTGAGCAAAAGGAACAGAAAATGCCGTTTTTTTAGACAAGGAACAGAAAATGCCTTTTTTTTTGAGACAAACAGAAAATGCCTGGTTGGGCTACTGTGCGCCAGTGGGCCGGACCAGTCAGTACGTCGTCCCGACATTTTCTACCTCAATCTGTATGGGCCTAGAAGACTTCGATTCAGATGAAGCAAAGCCCAACTTGTAGGCGCTCCCCTTTCAGCAGCTTCGGCCCATACGACAGATTGCGGTTGGTCGAGCTGCTCCGCTGCCGGCCGGCACCCCTCGCCGCCGCCCTCCAGTCCGGTGGGCGGTGGCCACAGCGCCCTCTCGCCGTTCAAGCTATCGAGCGCACATCCAGAGCACGCAAAAGAGAGAGAGCCCGCGCATGCGCGATATCATTTCTCGCGTTCGTCTCCCGCCCCGCGCGACACGGCGATTTCGCGAGCCCTAGCGAATCTCCGGGCCCTCGGTGGAATCGAAAATCAGGCGCGGGATGCTGGATCGCCCGCGGTCCGGCGGAGGGTGAATGATCTGGTGGTATGCCCTCTGGAGGTATTTTGTCTGTTTCTTGCTTACAGGTTTTCGGTGGATGTAGCAGTCGCCTGTATTCTGTCAGTATAGGGTGGCAAGGCGCAATTGGTAATTGATGTGCCGTTCGTTGATTACTTGTTACTGTTGTCTAGGGTGATCTGGATCTGTAGATTGAGCTCTGTATGAAATGTAGGGTGATCTGACCCCGTTATTAACAGTCACTGTATTCATTTAATTGTTGTCTAGCATGAACTTGGCTGGCATGATATATACATCTCTGAAGATGTTTTCGCAATAGGGTTGCTTACATACTTGCATGAAGTAGTGTTGCAAAAAATAAAAGAAAAAGAAATACTTACATGAAGTTGTTTCATCTGTGGACCAAATATGTGTAACATCCTGTAAAGTTTTAGCTGTCTGGTCAACTAATGACCAGTTTTATGTTTACGCTAGGTCCAACCCTGATTGAAATAAAATTACATTACCCTGAACACTTCCCACTTGAATTGCTCACAACCACGACTTCCAATCTGAAAATCACTGAATTACTACTACCTATCATTCAGGAAGCGAACAACATTAACTGTTGCAGACTCAACTAATATAAAATAAGATCCAACTTGGGTGGATTCAAACACGCAAAAAAACTAAAATTCATGGCTATTTATTGCTTGATTGACCTCTATCCATTGAATATTAGAACAAATTACAATTGAAATGGGCTGAGCCGAAATACCTATATAACACTAGCTGGTCATATAGCACGCCTACTCCAAAGAACAAACCAAAGCCAATAAAAAATATGACCTTGACGCTGGGCTGTTTTGCAGAGATAATGTAGATAGGATCTGCTCTGACTGAACTACACTGGTGAATAAGCGTAGTGCCACACAGCTTTGGGTTCCCATCAAAACTGGAATCTGGAAAAGTGCTCAACTGGCCTCCTGCTGGTACAGACCCTTCTAAATCATTGTTCGAAATGTTGAATGCAGAAAGGAAGTGAAGTCTCTCCAGTGCTGCAGGGATTACACCCGTCAGATGGTTATTAGACAAGTCTAGCACCTCCAGCTTCGTGAGATTGCAGATCGACAGCGGAACCAGTCCATATAATTTGTTTGAGCTGAAGTCGAGTTCAGAAAGCACTTTCAGTTGGCCAATCTCCGGTGGAATCACACCAGTGAAATTGTTGATACTCAGATTCAAGAGTGTCGGGAAGGCTGTAAGAAAATGGTATTGGCGCGATATATTCCTCCAATAAAGAGGCAGTTCAACATGGCCAGGATCCAAATAAGCTGCTGTATTATCTTTGAGCATTGGGACCTCCATCAAGGCGATTGGGATTTGCCCGGTAAAACTGTTGTTTGATACATCCAGATAGAAGAGGCTATGTAAGGAGTTGATCCAGCCTGGCATTGGTCCGGTGAGTCGATTGTTGGATAACTTTAGTACCTTCAAGTTTCTGAGCTTTGATAACCAAACTGGCAAGTGTCCAGTTAACGCGCTGTCGGCCATGTGGATATATTGAAGATTCCGAAAACCATCCAGGATCTCATCTTGTGGCATCATCTCATTCACAAAGTTCTCGGCAATAATCAGAGTGGTGATGTTCCTGAAGCTATTGAAGACATGAAAAGCTTTTGTGATATTTGTAGAAGGGTTTCTAGCAAGTGATAGGAAAGATAGGTGCAGATTCCCTATTCTTGGTGAGATCTCACCATGGAAATGGTTCAACGACAGCCGCAATGCAATCAAATTTCTGCATGAGTATATGCTTTCTGGCACTATGCCGCTGAAGTTATTTCTCAAAATATCTAAGTGTTTTAGGTTCTGTAGGGTGGAGAAGTTGACCCTGCCTAGATCTCCACTGAAGTTGTTGATCTTCAGATCAATGATCATGAGACGTGTGCAGTTACTCAGAGTTGATGGCACCTCCCCAGACATGTTATTGTTACCCAAATAGAGCTCCTCTAGCCTCTTCAACTGACCTATGGAGCCTGGGATCTTCCCACTGAATCTGTTTTCTCGGAGGTCGAGAGTAACCAGATTACTGAGTTTTACTATGTTTGCTCCATCAAGTTCTCCTTGTAATCCGTTGTTGGGGAAGGAGAGGTGCTCCAGGGAAGTGGCATGGAAGAGCTCAACAGGGAGAGTGCCACTTAGGTTGTTGTGCCCAACCTTGAACACTTTGAGCATGGAGCAATCACCAAGTGCAGCAGGAACACCGCCACTCAATTGGTTGTAACAAAGGTCAAGAATGGCCAATGATGGCGAGAGGCAAAGAGAAAGTAGTATGTGCCCGGTGAAGCTGTTGTTGCTGACGTTAAGCACGACCAAATTCTGCATGACCTTCCATGTGTGTGATGGAAATTCTGCACCGAATTGGTTGCTCGAGATGTTCAGTACCTGCAGAGGCCGGGCGGAGGTAACCGAAGATGGCGGCTCGTGCAGCACCCCACTAAGCCTGCTGAAGCTGACGTCGAGGACGATGATGCTTCTGGAATAGACGAGCTCTGGCGGAAGGCCACTGGAGAATGTGTTGTGTGAAAGGTTGACACGCAGCAGGCTGGTGAGACTTGCAAGGTGCGGCGAGATGCACCCTTCAAGCCCTCTAGATGCCAGGCAGACCTCGGTGACGCCCCCCTCCCCGTTGCAGGTTATGCCTTCCCATTCGCAGCAGTCCGTGCCGTTTCTCCATGACACGGCGAGGCCGGCATCTTCAGATAGCCCGGCGAGGAAACGGAGGAGGGAGTGCTCCTCCTGCTCGGTGCATGAGCTAGCAGGAGAGGCCGAGGAGAGCAGCAGCAGAAACAGCTGCAGACCGACCAGAGCTGTAGAATGCATGGCTGGTAAGCTTAAAGCCTTCTCATCTTAACCTGTTTGTGCAATGGTTATCTGGTGGTTTCCAATGTTGCAGTGGTATCCTTATAACTAGAAGATAGTGCTGCTGTAGTTGCATCAGAGTACGTCTTCTGTCACTGCGGTACGATGGTGCCATCAAGAGGCCGGGTACCAACCTACTAGTCCCTGACTCTTAGTTGGCTCTTGAGGTCCACTAACACCTTTTAGAGCTTCTCTAGCAGACCCCGTATAAGTGGTCAAACCCGTAAAATTTTTGCGTTTTACAGTTTTAGGTGAAAAAAGTGTCCAGAACAGAAACCGTAAAAGTGGTCCAACCCATAAAAATTTTAAGGGCCACCGCAAATGCACACCCGAAACCCTTATCTTTGGAGGTTGGAAGGCGGAATCTAGGGGGCCCTGTATACCGGTCAAACCTCGTCGGAGCAAACACGCCGCCGCGGAGTTTGCCGGAATTCGCCCTAAACTCGCCGGAATTCATCACTGCTCACCGGAAAAAGGCCGCTAGGCGCCGCAATCGATCGCCGCCGGTTCGAATTGGACGAGCTCGACATAGCCGTGGCCTCCCATGACCTCAGCTTGGCCGCCGGAATCCTACCGGCGCGGTAGGCAAAGGGGCACGACTCGGCTGCAATAGAGCAAGGCGCGGACGGCCTAGGCGGCAGGGTGTGGCCGGCAAGGCTGGGCGCGGACGACGGAGGCGACGGGGCGTGGCCGGCGAGGCTGGGCGCGTTGATGGGGCGCGGCCGACAGGGGCGGGACGCGGCCGACGGGCGACGCGGCATGGCCTGCGGGCGATGGGGTGCAGCCGACGGGGTTGGACGCGACCGGCGTGGCCGGCGCGGCCGGCTGGGGGAAGGGGCGGCAGCGGCCGGACTGGAGGAAGGAGCTCTTTATTCCAGTTTTACAGTTTGTTTTACAGTATCTGTTCTGCCGCAACTAAAATGAACCCTTAAAATGCACTTTTTCCAACCCGCATCCCAGTTTTGCAGTTCGCGATTTTAAGGGGTCTGCTAGAGATGCTCTTAGTCCTACATTTACACATGGTCATCTGGTTCTTTCTGAGCATGCCCATTAAGGCTCAAGATGGCAATGGGTAATATCACCCGACAGGGTAAAGCCTCTTCTTTTCCATGCCCGTGAAAGCACATGTTTGCCCATTACCCAATACCCACCGTGGGGAAGAATTTCACCCATACTCGTCGCCCGACAGATAATTCTTCCTGGCAGGTATACCCGCCCTTTCTGATGCCAACCTCCAGGAGCAATTCACACATATCAAACCAGCAACTTATTATCCAAAATCATAACATCCTGCAGTTTAATAGCATAGTTGCATAGCACAACTGTATACCATCACATCATAACACTAATGACCATCAATTCGATAGAATAATTGCACAGCACAAGTGCATACCATCACACCGTAACACTATTATCCATCAATTCAATAGAATAATTGCACAACAAGTGCATGCCATCACATCATAACACTAAACATCCAACAATTTAATACAGTAGCATAATTTATGCATCGCATCATTATCATAACAAGTAGCAAGGTTCAAACGATCAAGTATCAAAACTCTCACAGGTCACAACTCTCAAGAGTAATTCTAGATGGCATAGTTCATCGCAAGACAAGTGGCAATGATGAAGCTCAAAACTGAGCAACAAAAGACGGGGTTCACATGTCAGGCCTCCACTACTGGGTACCCGTGGGTAACAGGTATGGGTAATTACTAATGGACAAACGTACATGTACCTGTGTTACCCAGCGGGGAAGGAATTTTGCCGTTTACTTACCCGTGGCCCAAACTTGTTCCATAATAGAGTAATTACCCGTCGGGGATCGGGTAACAGGTACCCGTTGCCATCTTGTTAGGCTTTATTGGCTCATGAGGTCCACTAACACATTTTAGTCATAGCATTTAGGGCTTGCCCACCTCTTATTTTGATAAATAATCTTAGAAGTAAAGCTCTGAATCATATGTTTTGTGTTCGTTTTCTATGGTTGTATATGCTCTTCATGCGTCCGCAACTTCATACTACACGGGTAAGCTTGTTACACAACCCATACAACGGATAAACCTCATTGACCATCACATTTTCATTCCAGGTGATGCCTTCCCAGGGAGCCAAAGCTGGTGGTGGGAGAGGTGCCATGCATAGACAAGGACTATTTCGAGATGAAAATCGAACGAGGGGTTCAATCTAATTTATCCAGAGCAACAGTCCTCCTCTATAATGAGCCTCCAATATAAGCTAAGCTAGGCCTCGCCTTGAAAGATGGAGTTAAGTTAGGTTCAGTTGGCCTGCCTGCAATATATAACTGTACTGAATTGGTACCCAGATGCTCATAATCTTTTGCCATCAGATGAAAATATGTAATGCGGTCGAAGCAGATAGCTACGGTTGCAAAGGGTGGGATGATTAAGTTCGTTGCTGCCATTTATGTAGTTCTTTCTTCAAGATACGGGAGCTCTAATCTATGTAAATCACTTTGGTTCTTGAACTGGTGCATCTACTTGCTCAGGGAAGCTATAAAAGAGTGTCTAGAATACTCCCTCCGTAAACTAAATAAGAGTGTCTAGAATACTAAAATAGTGATCTAAACGCTTTTATATTAGTTTACAGAGAAAATAATGAGTGTCTAGAATACTCCTTTCGTAAACTAATATAAAAGTGTCTAGAATACTAAAATAGTGATCCAAACGTTTTTATATTAGCTAACAGAGGGAATAGTATCAGGGTACGTTTGATGGAAACATGCCTGACTTCGACTAGAGCCTTAAACGTGCCCGACTTGGGGACAATGCTCATACAACGTACTCCTCAAGAACTCATGGTCATGGGCATGGTCATGATCTTTCTTGTAGGAATCTTCTGTAGTAAAAAAAACTCCATGTATTCGTATTGAAATTCTTTTGTGTTCCATGCAAATGGAAAGTGTGAGATCTTTTATGACAGTATAAAATCGACCAAAACATTTTATATTTGAAACATAGGGTAGTTAAGGCATCTTCAAAGCTCACCCCAAATCAAACACTGTATTCGTTCATGAACAGGTCCGGACTAGTGATGTGGGAGTCGTCCATCCAACCACATCTCCTAAATGTCAGCCGAGGTATGAGCAATTTGAAATTCAAATGCACAGCGTCCGATCACAATTTAAAGGAGACAAGTATGCATAGTTTTTACATGCCCGGTCACAAAAGTATCTCAGACTGACATTCTGTGAAAATGGATTTTTGGCCCTGTTGTATCGGCTATCCGAGCCTCCACGTTCACTTAGTGGTCGGCTCCTCCTCACCATCCGCCTCGTTCTCGGCCGCCTCCAGATAGCCCGTCATGCGCTTCAACATCCAAACATGGACGACTTGCACGATTATCCTTGCATCGTCATCCAACTCATCCATCTTTGAGGCCACCATCTTCGTGTCCTCTGATGCGGCCAGGATCTCAACCTTCTTCTCTTCGAGCATGGTGTTCTTCCTTTCAAGTTTGAGTTTCTTCTCGGTCGTCGCCATCAACATATTAAACCTCGTGGTCTTTTTTCCTCCTTGATGTCGGGGCGCTTAATACATGCCCCCAGTGCATGCCTCCTCCTTCTTCGCCAAGATATCCTTGAAACTCTCTGTCATCTTTATCCACCACCCCTTCTCTCTTCTCCTTCTCCTCCTCCCACTTCTTTCCAGAAACCCTCTTCTAATCTTTTTGGGCGGCTCTTTTGTTGGGTCGGTTGGATCACCCGCTTCTTCCTCGATGCCGACGCATGCGGTCTTCACGGTGTTGGTAATGAATAAATTCCACTTGGGCTACCCAGTCAACTTCAAGCAACAATGCACGAGGACGAAGTTATTCTTGTCGACCTTCAAAAACAAGTTGCACGCACGAGAATGCTACAAAGACAAACATTGTCACCAAGTTGCATATCTGGCCAAATGACCAACACACATAACAACGTACTTGCTCGGTGATTTGCACACCACCAACCGATTAGTTGCTTCAAATTGCCGCAATACTTGGACCCGACCTTTTGGATAATGTATCATCGATGGTTAAACGACTTTACCCCACGGTTGCGGATTAGTTCGTTGGCGTAGGGCTCAAAATATTTGTGCTCATCGAAACAAGTATGAATGTTGGCCTAAAATATTGCGCCCTTCTGCTCCATGCCACCATGGATCGGATCGGATCGGATAGATGCTAGTGGACAACCATGAATCGCACAACTCGCACTCCCTCATGTTGAACCTTTCTCCTCTGGCCTTCTTCTTTGGATCGGCAACAAATTCATCTAGATCAAGGTCGTCGTCGCCATCCTCCTCCGGCTCCTGCTGGCCGGTGTACAAATCTTGCTGCTGGGTGTACATGTCTGACTCCATACCTGACCGCGTGAACTCCGAGTCATCCACCTGCCCATCCTCCGTCTTCGTCATGGATCATCTCAAACATCTGCTTGTCTGTGTCGTTGTACACCCGCTCGCCTGGTTGAGATATACCGTCGAACAGAGAGTGGGCACCGAGCTGCTCCACACGCGGCGCCCGCGTTCGGACAAGTTGTGGCGCTGTAGACCCCACGCGCGAGAGGATGCGTATAAGACGGCCAACAACAATCAAGCCACAAAATCTGGTGTCAAGAAGCATGGATGCGTGAGAGGACGTGGATTAGACTCAGCTCTACTGTCCTAAATAAACACCTTTGTTTGAATAAAGATCTCTCAATTGCCCGAAAACATAGAAAAGGGTAAAAAAGAAAACCTCTCGTTTTGGTTGAAAATAAAATAAAAAAGAAAATCTGTCGTCTTGGTTGGCAGCATGGTGGGAGTTGAACAACCAGGGCAATAATGATGTCAGTTTTTCACGGGAATTAATCAGGGCTTAATTACACGCCTTGGTCCCTGCAGTCCTGTGCGGGCTCGAGACGGGCTGGCATGCCTACCGATGCGTTGACCAGGGCTCTTGATGTTCACTACTCGTTGACCTTTCCGGGATGCCTGCGTGCGTACCTCGGTGCCCAAAACATTACTAGTACTACTCTAAAAATAGAGGTCTATGCACATTCCCTAATTTCAGAAAATGAACCTGAAGTCTGCTCTTTGTAGTACAAAAATAGAGAATCGAATTTGTGTCAGTAGGGCAAAACACAATACTTAGAATCTTTTTCACGTGGTTCACTCCTCGTATCCGGGATCAAGCTTCGTCGTGCGTATTTTATTATTTTCTTCAACATATCAGAAATTAGTCGTTCCTAAAAAGCTTATCCTACGAGACATGCAAAACAGAAGTGCTCAGCGAGACATTTTTTTGAACACGGCACAATCGAAATCACGAGACAATGAGTCGTCACTTACACTGTTTGAAGATATAAATTCAATGCTAAGTTTAGTCGAGCTGTTTGGATGGTAGCCCACACTTGCTTTACCAATATTTTGGCGTTGACCAAAAGCATGGGTTAGTATTTGGTTTGAAGCCTTTTCACTCCACACCAATTTTTTGGTATGCCAGTTGAGACACTGCATCATTCATGGACGAAACAACGACGGCGAATTTGCTTGCCAAAATCTTACACCCTTATTTAGTAGGGTTGCCTCAGGCGTCAACCAAACATTGCCCTAGTAATCGCCACTTGATGTTTGGTTCATGCTTTACGGTTCCTGCCATATATACATATATCTCCGTAAAAGGTACCGGTTGATGTGTGGTGTTGAGCATAGGTGTGGATGCCCCAGGGCTCCACACAACATTTCTCATACCCGCCCCTTCTGATGCCAACCTCCAGGAGCAATTCTCACGTGTGAAATCAACAACTTGTATCTGAAATCATATCATCCTACAGTTCAATAGCATAGTTTGCATAGCCAATTGCATAGTGTCACATCATAACGCTAATCACCATCAATTTGATAGAATAATTGCACAATGCAAGTGCGTACCATCACATCATAATACTATTATCCATCAATTCAATAGAATAATTACACAACAAGTGCACGCCATCACATCATAACACTAACACCCATTAATTTAATAACATAATTTATGCGTCACATCATATCATAACAAGTTGCAAGGTCAAATGATCAAGTGTCAGAACTTTCCCACATCTCACGGGTCATAACTCTCAAGGGTAGTTCTAGATGGCATACTTCACACAAGACGAACTCACAAAGATAAAGCTCAAAATTGAGCAACGATAGACGGGGTCCACATGTTAGGCCTACACTAGTGGGTACTCATGGGTAAGGGCTATGGATAATGGAGAAACATATTGGAAATATGCCCTAGAGGCAATAACAAAATGATTATTATTACATTTTCTTGTTCCTGATAATTGTCTACTATTCATGCTATAATTGTATTGACCGGAAACCATGATACATGTGTGAATACACAGACCACAACATGTCCCTAGTAAGCCTCTAGTTGACTAGCTCATTGATCAACAGATAGTCATGGTTTCCTGACTATGGACATTGGATGTCATTGATAACGGGATCACATCATTAGGAGAATGATGTGATGGACAAGACCCAATCCTAAGCATAGCACAAGATAGTGTAGTTCGTTTGCTAAAGCTTTTCTAATGTCAAGTATCATTTCCTTAGACCATGAGATTGTGTAACTCCCGGATACCGTAAGAGTGCTTTGGGTGTATCAAACGTCACAACATAACTGGGTGACTATAAAGGTGCACTACAGGTATCTCCCAAAGTGTCTGTTGGGTTGGCACGAATAGAGACTGGGATTTGTCACTCCGGATGACGGAGAGGTATCTCTGGGCCCACTCGGTAGTGCATCATCATAATGAGCTCAATGTGACTAAGTAGTTAGTTACGGGATCATGCATTACGGAATGAGTAAAGTCACTTGCCGGAACGAGATTGAATGAGGTATTGGGATACCGACGATCGAATCTCGGGCAAGTAACGTACCGATTGACAAAGGGAATTGTATACGGGATTACTTGAATCCTCGACATCGTGGTTCATCCGATGAGATCATCGTGGAACATGTGGGAGCCAACATGGGTATCCAGATCCCGCTGTTGGTTATTGGCCGGAGAGTTGTCCCGGTCATGTCTGCGTGATTCCCGAACCCATAGGGTCTACACACTTAAGGTTCGATGACGCTAGGGTTATAGGGAAGATTTGTGTGTGATTACCGAATGTTGTCCGGAGTCCCGGATGAGATCCCGGACATCACGAGGAGTTCTGGAATGGTCCGAAGGTGAAGATTTATATATGGGAAGTCATCATACAGTCACCGGAAATATTCGGGGGGGGGGGGGGGGGGGGTATACCGCTATTGTACCGGGACTACCGGAGGGGTTCCGGGGGTCCACCGGAAGGGTCCACCTGCCCCGGAGGGCCTTATGGGCTGTGGGTGGAAGGGAACCAGCCCCAAGAGGGCTGGGTGCCACCCCCCTAGGGCCCATGCACCTAGGGTTGGGGGGGGGGACCCTAAAGGGGGTGCCTCCCCCTTGCTTGGGGGGCAAGCCCCCTCCCCCATTGGCTGCTGCCCCCCCTCTAGATCCCATCTAGAGGGGCCAACCCCCCTTCCCCTTCTCCTATAAACAGAGGGGCGAGGGGAGGGCTGTAGCACCACATCCAAGGCGCAGCCCCTCTCCTCCCCAACACCTCTCCTCCTTCGGCGAGCTTGGCGAAGCCCTGCCGGAGAACTGCCACTCCACCACCACCACGCCGTCGTGCTGATGTTGGAGCCATCTTCCTCAACCTCTCCCTCCTCCTTGCTAGATCAAGGCGTGGGAGACGTCACCGGGCTGCACGTGTGTTGAACACGGAGGTACCGTTGTTCGGCGGTAAGATCGAAATCCATCGCGATCTGAATCGCTTCGAGTATGACTCCTTCATCCGCGTTCTTGCAACGCTTCCGTCTCGCGAACTTCAAGGGTATGAAGATGCACTCCCCTCTCTCTCGTTGCTAGTTACTCCATAGATTGATCTTGGTGATGCGTAGAATTTTTTTAATTTTTGCAACGATCCCCAACAGTGGCATCATGAGCTAGGTTTATGTGTAGTTTCTATGCACGAGTAGAACACAAGTTTGTTGTGGGCGTCGATTTTGTCAATTTAATTGCCACTACTAGTCTTATCTTGTTTTGGCGGCATCGTGGGATGAAGCGGCCTAGACCGACCTTACACGTACGCTTACGTGAGACAGGTTCCACCAACTGACATGCACTAGTTGCATAAGGTGGCTAGCGGGTGTCTGTCTCTCCCACTTTAGTCAGATCGGATTTGATGAAAAGGGTCCTTATGAAGGGTAAATAGAAATTGGCATATCACGTTGTGGTTTTGGTGTAGGTAAGAAACGTTCTTACTAGAAACCTATAGCAGCCACGTAAAAACTTGCAACAACAATTAGAGGACGTCTAACTTGTTTTTGCAGCATATATGTGATATGGCCAAAAAGGATGTGATGAATGAAATATATGTGATGTATGAGATTGATCATGTTCTTGTAATAGGAATCACGACTTGCATGTCGATGAATATGACAACCGGCAGGAGCCATAGGAGTTGTCTTTATTTATTGTATGACCTGCATGTCACTGAATAACGCTATGTAATTACTTTACTTTATTGCTAAACCATTAGCCATATTAGTAGAAGTAATAGTTGGCGAGACAACTTCATGGAGACACGATGATGGAGATCATGATGATGGAGATCATGGTGTCATGCCGGTGACGATGATGATCATGGCGCCCTGAAGATGGAGATCAAAAGGAGCAAAATGATATTGGCCATATCATGTCACTATTTGATTGCATGTGATGTTTATCATGTTTCTGCATCTATTTGCTTAGAATGACAGTAGCAGAAATAAGATGATCCCTCATAATAATTTCAAGAAAGTGTTCCCCCCTAACTGTGCGCCATTGCGAAAGTTCGTTGTTTCGAAGCACCACGTGATGATCGGGTGTGATAGATTCTAACGCTCACATACAACGGGTGTAAGCCATATTTACACATGCAAAACACTTAGGTTGACTTGACGAGCCTAGCATGTACATACATGGCATCGGAACACAAGATACCGAAAGGTCGAACATGAGTCCTATAGAAGATACGATCAACATGAAGATGTTCACCGATGATGACTAGTCTGTCTCACCTGATGATCGGACACGGCCTAGTTGACCCGGATCATGTATCACTTGGATGACTAAGAGGGATGTCTATCTTAGTGGGAGTTCATTGAATAATTTGATTAGATGAACTTAATTATCATGAACTTAGTCTAAAATCTTTGCAATATGTCTTGTAGATCAAATGGCCCACGCTAATGTTGCCCTCAACTTCAACGCATTCTTAGAGAAAACCAAGATGAAAGACGATGGTAGCAACTATACGGACTGGGTCCGGAACTTGAGGATCATCCTCATAGCTGCCAAAAGAGCATATGTCCTAGATGCACCGCTAGGTGAAGCTCCCGTTTTCCCAGCAACTCAAGACGTTATGAACGCCTGCCAGTCGTGTAGTGATGATTACTCCCTAGTTTAGTGCGGCATGCTTTACAACTTAGAACTGGGGCTCCAAAAGCATTTTGAGCAACACGGAGCATATGAGATGTTCCAAGAGCTGAAAATGGTTTTCCAAGCTCATGCCCGGGTCGAGAGATATGAAGTCTCCGACAAGTTCTACAGTTGTAAGATGGAGGAGAATAGTTCTGTCAGCAAGCACATACTCAAAATGTCTGGGTTGCACAACCACTTGTCTCAGCTGGGAGTTAACCTCCCGGATGACGCGGTCATTGATAGAATCCTTCAGTCGCTCCCACCTAGCTACAAGAGCTTTGTGATGAAATACAATATGCAAGGATGGTGAAAACCATTCCTGAGGTATTTTCAATGCTGAAATCAGTGGAGGTGGATATCAAAAAGGAACATCAAATGTTGATGGTCAATAAAACCACTAGTTTCAAGAAAGGCAAGCGTAAAAAGAACTTCAAGAAGGATGGCAAGGGAGTTTCCGCACCCGGTAAACCAGTTGCCGGGAAGAAGCCAAAGCACGGACTCAAACCTGAGACTGAGTGCTTTTATTGCAAGGGAAACGGTCACTGGAAGCGGAACTGCCCCAAGTACTTAGCGGACAAGAAGACCGGCAACACCAAAGGTATATGTGATATACACGTTATTGATGTGTACCTTACCAGTACTCGTAGTAGCTCCTGGGTATTTGATACCGGTGCAGTTGCTCATATTTGTAACTCAAAACAGGAGCTGCGGAATAAGCGGAGACTGGCGAAGGACGAGGTGACGATGCGCGTCGGGAATGGTTCCAAGGTCGATGTGATCGTCGTCGGCACGCTACCTCTACATTTACCTACGGGATTAGTTTTAAACCTCAATAATTGGTATTTAGTGCTAGCTTTGAGCATGAACATTGTATCTGGATCTCGTTTAATGTGAGATGGCTACTCATTTAAATCCGAGAATAATGGTTGTTCTCTTTATATGAGAGATTTGTTTTATGGTCATGCCTTGCTGGTCAATGGTTTATTCTTGATGAATCTCGAACGTGATGTTACACATATTCATAGTGTGAATACCAAAAGATGTAAGGTTGAGAATGATAGTCCCACATACTTGTGGCATTGCCGCGTTGGTCACATTGGTGTCAAACGCATGAAGAAGCTCCATGCAGATGGACTTTTGGAGTCTCTTGATTACGAATCATTTGACACGTGCGAACCATGCCTCATCAGCAAAATGACCAAGACTCCGTTCTCCGGAACAATGGAGCGAGCAAACAACTTGTTGGAAATCATACATACTGATGTGTGCGGTCCAATGAGCATTGAGGCTCGTGGTGCTAACGTTATGTTCTCACTCTCACTGATGACTTAAGTAGATATGGGTATGTCTACTTGATGAAACACAAGTCTGAGACCTTTGAAAAGTTCAAGGAATTTCAGAATGAGGTAGAGAATCAACGTGACAGAAAAATAAAGTTCTTACGATCAGATCATGGGGGAGAATATTTAAGTCATGAGTTTGGTACGCACTTAAGGAAATGTGGAATTGTTTCACAACTCACGCCGCCTGGAACACCTCAGTGAAACGGTGTGTCCGAACGTCGTAATCACACTCTATTGGATATGGTGCGATCTATGATGTCTCTTACCGATTTACCGCCATCATTTTGGGGATACGCTTTAGAGACAACTACATTCACTTTAAATAGGGCACCGTCTAAATCCGTTGAGATGACACTGTATGAATTATGGTTTGGAAAGAAATCTAAGCTGTCGTTTCTAAAAGTTTGGGGATGTGATGCTTATGTCAAGAAACTCCAACCTGAAAAGCTCGAACCAAGTCGGAAAAATGCGTCTTCATAGGATACCCTAAAGAAACCATTGGGTATACCTTCTACCTCACATCCGAAGGCAAGATCTTCGTTGCCAAGAACGGGTACTTTCTAGAGAAAGAGTTTCTCTCGAAAGAAGTAAGTGGGAGGAAAGTGGAACTTGATGAAGTACTACCTCTTGAACCGAAAAGTAGCACAGCTCAGGAAGATATTCCTGTGGTGCCTGCACCGACTAGAGAGGAAGTTAATGATGATGATCAAGGTACTTCCGACCAAGTTGCTACTGAACTTCGGAGGTCCACAAGGACACGTTCCACACCAGAATGGTATGGCAGCCCTGTCCTGGAAATCATGTTGTTAGACAATGGTGAACCTTTGAACTATGAAGAAGCGATGGCGGGCACAGACTCCAACAAATGGCTTGAAGCCATGCAATCCGAGATAGGATCCATGTATGAAAACAAAGTATGGACTTTGACAGACTTGCCCGATGATCGACGAGTGATAGAAAATAAATGGATCTTTAAGAAGAAGATGAACGCGGATGGTAATGTTACCATCTATAAAGCTCGACTTATCGCTAAGGGTTATCGACAAGTTCAAGGGGTTGACTATGATGAGACCTTCTCACCCGTAGCGAAGCTAAAGTCCGTCCGAATCATGTTAGCAATTGCCGCATACTATGATTATGAGATATGGCAAATGGACGTCAAAATGGCATTCCTTAACGGCTATCTTAAGGAAGAATTGTAGCCGGAAGGTTTGTCGATCCTAAGAATGCTAACAAGGTATGCAAGCTCCAGCGCTCCATCTATGGGCTGGTGCAAGCATCTCGAAGTTGGAACATTCGCTTTGATGAAATGATCAAAGCGTTTGGGTTTATGCAGACTTATGGAGAAGCATGCGTTTACAAGAAAGTGAGTGGGAGCTCTGTAGCATTTCTCATATTATATGTGGATGACATACTATTGATGGGAAATGATATAGAACTTGTGGACAGCATAAAGGCCTACTTGAATAAGTGTTTTTCAATGAAGGACCTTGGAGAAGCTGCTTACATATTAGGCATCAAGATCTATAGAGATAGATCGAGACGCCTCATAGGTCTTTCACAAAGCACATACCTTGATAAGATATTGAAGAAGTTCAATATGGATCAGTCCAAGAAGGGATTCTTGCCTGTGTTGCAAGGTGTGAAATTGAGCTCGGCTCATTGCCCGACCACGACAGAAGATAGAGAAAAGATGAGTGTCACCCCCTATGCCTCGGCCATAGGGTCTATTATGTATGCCATGTTGTGTACCAGACTTGATGTAAACCTTGCCATAAGTTTGGTAGCAAGGTACCAAAGTAATCCCGGCATGGAACACTGGACAACGGTCAAGAATATCCTGAAGTACCTGAAAAGGACTAAGGATATGTTTCTCGTTCATGGAGGTGACGAAGAGCTCGTCGTAAAGGGTTACGTCGATGCTAGCTTTGACACAGATCTGGATGACTCCAGGTCACAAACCGGATACGTGTATATTTTGAATGGAGGGGCAGTAAGTTGGTGCAGCAGCAAGCAAAACATCGTGGCGGGATCTACATGTGAAGCAGAGTACATGGTAGCCTCGGAGGCAGCACATGAAGCAATCTGGATGAAGGAGTTCATTACCGACCTAGGAGTTATTCCTAATGCGTCGGGGCCGATGACTCTCTTCTGTGACAACACTGGAGCTATTGCCCTTGCCAAGGAGCCCAGGTTTCACAACAAGACCAGGCACATCAAGCGTCGCTTCAACTCCATTCGTGAAAATGTTCAAGATGGAGACATAGATATTTGCAAAGTGCACACAGATCTGAATGTCGCAGATCCGTTGATTAAACCTCTTCCACGAGCAAAACATGATCAATAGCAGAACTCTATGGGTGTTTGATTCATCACAGTGTAACTAGATTATTGACTCTCGTGCAAGTGGGAGACTGTTGGAAATATGCCCTAGAGGCAATAATAAAATGATTATTATTATATTTCCTTGTTCATGATAATTGTCTACTATTCATGCTATAACTGTATTGACCGGAAACCGTGATACATGTGTGAATACACAGACCACAACATGTTCCTAGTAAGCCTCTAGTTGACTAGCTCGTTGATCAACAGATAGTCATGGTTTCCTGACTATGGACATTGGATGTCATTGATAACGGGATCACATCATTAGGAGAATGATGTGATGGACAAGACCCAATCCTAAGCATAGCACAAGATCATGTAGTTCAGTTGCTAAAGCTTTTCTAATGTCAAGTATAATTTCCTTAGACCATGAGATTGTGTAACTCCCGGATACCGTAAGAGTTCTTTGGGTGTACCAAACGTCACAACGTAATTGGGTGACTATAAAGGTGCACTATAGGTATCTCCCAAAGTGTCTGTTGGGTTGGCACGAATCGAGACTGGGATTTGTTACTCCGGATGACGGAGAGGTATCTCTGGGCCCACTCGGTAATGCGTCATCATAGTGAGCTCAGTGTGACTATGTAGTTAGTCACGGGATCATGCATTACAGAACGAGTAAAGTGACTTGCCGACAACGAGATTGGACGAGGTATTGGGATACCGACGATCGAATCTCGGTCAAGTAACATACTGATTGACAAAGGGAATTGTATACAGGATTACTTGAATCCTCGACATCGTGGTTCATCTGATGAGATCATCATGGAACATGTGGGAGCCAACATGGGTATCCAGATCCCGCTGTTGGTTATTGGCCGAAGAGATGTCCCGGTCATGTCTTTGTGATTCCCGAACCCGTAGGGTCTACACACTTAAGGTTCGATGACGCTATAGGGAAGATTTGTGTGTGATTACCGAATGTTGTTTGGAGTCCCAGATGAGATCCCGGATGCCACGAGGAGTTCCGGAATGGTCCGGAGGTGGCGATTTATATATGGGAAGTCATCATACAGTCACCGGAAATATTCGGGGGTATACCGGTATTGTACCGGGACCACCGGAGGGGTTCCGGGGGTCCACCGGGAGGGTCCACCTGCCCCGGAGGGCCTTATGGGTTGTGCGTAGAAGGGAGCCAGCCCCAAGAGGGCTAGGCGCCACCCCCCTAGGGCCCATGCGCCTAGGGTTGGGGGGGGGGGGGGGGAACCCTAAGGCCTTGTTCGGTTTGGAAGGGTTTGAAGAGGTTTGAAAGGGATTGGAGGGGATTAAATCCCTTGCAAGTCAAAATCCTTCTCAAACCTCCCCAATCCCCTTCAATCCTTGTGTCAAGGGGATTAACCGAACATGGCCTAAAGGGGGGCGCTTCCCCTTGCTTGGGGGGCAAGCCCCCTCCCCCCTTGGCCGCCGCCCCCTTCTAGATCCCATCTAGAGGGGCCGGCCCCCCTTCCCCCTTCTCCTATAAATAGAGGGGCGAGGGGAGGGTTGTAGCACCACATCCAAGGCGCAGCCCCTCCCCACCCCAACACCTCTCCTCCTCCGCGCGAGCTTGGCGAAGCCCTGCCGGAGAACTGCCACTCCACCACCACCACGCTGTCGTGCTGCTGTTGGAGCCATCTTCCTCAACCTCTCCCTCCTCCTTGCTTGATCAAGGCGCGGGAGACGTCACCGGGCTGCACGTGTGTTGAACGCGGAGGTGCCGTTGTTCAGCGCTAAGATCGGAATCCACCGTGATCTGAATCGCTTCGAGTATCACTCCTTCATCCGCGTTCTTGCAACGCTTCCGTCTCGCGATCTTCAAGGGTATGAAGATGCACTTCCCTCTCTCTCGTTGCTAGTTACTCCATAGATTGATCTTGGTGATGCATAGAATTTTTTTTAATTTCTACAATGATCCCCAACAAAACATACCTGTACCTGTATTGCCTAGTGGGGAAGGTTTTTGCCATTTACTTGCCCGTGGACAGCAAATGTGACCCAAACTTGTACCCTCATGATAGAGTAATTACCCGTCGGGGATCATGTTATGGGTACCCATTGCTATCTTGAAAATATTTTATCATCTCATGAGATCTACAAACACATTTTAGTCATAATTTTAGGGCTTGCTCACCTATTTTTTATAAATAATCTTAGAAGTAAAGTCGGGTCATATGTTTTATTTTCATGTTTTGTGGCTGTGTATGTTGTTTCTCATACACCGACAACTTGAAACTACATGAGTAAGCTTGTTACACAACCCACACCATGGGTAAAACTCATCGACCATCACATTTCCATTCCAAATGATGCCTTCTCAAGGAGCCAGAGTTGGTGAAGATGCACCATGCATGGACAAGGATTATTTCGAGATGAAAATCAAACAGGGGTTCAATCTAATTTACCAGAGCAATGACTGTCCTGTGTAATGAGTCTCCGATGTAAGCTAAGCTAGGTCTCACCTTGACAAAATGGAGTTAAGCTAGGTCCAGTTAGCCTCCAATACACAACTCTACTAAGTTGGTACCCAGATGCTCTTTAAACTGCACATAATCTTTTTGTGAAAGAAGATCCCTAGAAGAAAGATCATGACAATGAGGAAGGTGTGACATTAGTGCTCATAATTCTTTGTGTTCAAAGCAAGTCTTATTTTTTTCTCGAAGTGTAAAAGTAAGTCGCAGTTCTAAGAAAATTCACATCCCAGTCCTAATTCTTCTTTAAGTAGTTGGTTGCAAGTCATATTGACTCGAACCTGTGCTAACAGGCTCGCGTGACATGCCACTGGCATGTCGTAAACATTGTGCACAAGAACAACAATGTCATTTACAATAAGAGATGTAATGAAATCAGGCATGTCATTTTCTGAGATGCGGAAGCTCTTTGGCGTAAAAGCTGCTTAGCTAAGGCATCTGCCACTTGGTTTGCCTCTCGATTACATGCAGAGAAGTGAAACTGCTTAAACTCTTGAACTAGTTGAGAACATTCAGCAATGGTTGCAGCCCGAGCACCAAAGAACTGAGATTGGTTTTTGATAGCATGGATAACAATCAAGCTATATCTTGTGAAACTTTGCATGCACGAGAACAAATTCAATAAATCACAGAAACATGATTTTGCGTTGATTCTTTTTTTCTGTAGATCAATAGATAAATTGCCTAGGATGTCCTATTTGGGTAGGATTTTTGGAGTTCCAGAAGTATTCGAAAGTTACAAATTGCTACAGACTGTTCTGTTTTTGACAGATTCTGTGTTTTCGTGTGTTGTTTGCTTATTTTGACGCATCTATGGCTAGTATCGGGGGGTATGAACAATAGAGAAGTTGGAATACAGTAGGTTTAACACCAATATAAATAAATAATGAGTTCATTACAGTACCTTATGTGGTGGTTTTTCTTTCTTGCGCTAACGGAGCTTATGAGATTTCCTGTTGAGTTTTGTGTTGTGAAGTTTTTAAGTTTTGGGTAAAGATTTGATGGACTATGGAATAAGGAGTGGCAAGAAACTAAGCTTGGGGATGCCGACGGCACCCCAAGATATTCAAGGATGACCACGAGCCTAAGCTTGGGGATGCCTCGGAAGGCATCCCCTCTTTTGTCTTCATCTATCAGTAACTTTACTTGGAGCTATATTTTTGTTCGCCACATGATATGTGTTTTGCTTGGAGCGTCTTGTATGATATGAGTCTTTGCTTTTTATATTACCACAATCATCCTTTCTGTACACACCTTTTTGGGAGAAACCCACATGTTTTGGAATTTATTAGAATACTCTATGTGCTTCACTTATATCTTTTGAGCTAGATAATTTTTGCTCTAGTGCTTCACTTATATCTTTTAGAGCACGGCGGTGGCTTAATTTTGTAGAAATTGTTGATCTCTTATGCTTCACTTATATTATTTTGAGAGTCTTTTAGAATAGCATGGTATTTGCTATGGTTATAAAATTGGTCCTGGAATGATGAGCATCCAAGTTGGGTATAATAAAAACTATCATAGAAAGTGAATTGGATGCTTGATAATTGTTTTGAGATATGAGGATGGTGATATTAGAGTCATGCTAGTTGGGTAATTATGAATTTGAGGAATACTTGTGTTGAAGTTTGTGATTCCCGTAGCATGCACGTATGGTGAACCGCTTTGTGATGAAGTTGGAGCACGATTTATTTATTGATTGTCTTCCTTATGAGTGGCGGTCGGGGACGAGCGATGATCTTTTCCTACCAATCTATCCCCCTAGGAGCATGCGCGTAATGCTTGGTTTTTGATTACTTGTAGATTTTTGCAATAAGTATATGAGTTCTTTATGACTAATGTTGAGTCCATGGATTATACGCACTCTCTCCCTTCCACCATTGCTAGCCTCTCTTGTGCCGCGCAACTTTCGCTGGTACCATACACCCACCATATACCTTCCTTGAAACAGCCACCATACCTACCTATTATGGCATTTCCATAGCCATTCCGAGATATATTGCCATGCAACTTTCCACCATTCCGTTTATTATGACACGCATCATCACTGTCATATTGCTCTTTCATAATCATGTAGTTGACATCGTATTTGTGGCAAGGCCACCCTCATGATTTTCATACATGTCACTCTTGGTTCATTGCATATCCCGGTACACCGCCGGAGGCATTCATATAGAGTCATATTTTGTTCTAAGTATCGAGTTGTAATCTTGAGTTGTAAGTAAATAAAAGTGTGATGATCTTCATTATTAGAGCATTGTCCCAAGTGAGGAAAGAATGATGGAGACTATGATTCCCCCACAAGTCGGGATGAGACTTCGGACTTTACAAAAAAAAAGAGAAAGGCCATATAAAAAAGAGAAAGGCCAAATAAAAAATGAGAGAAAAAGAGAGAAGGGACAATGCTACTATCCTTTTACCACACTTGTGCTTCAAAATAGCACCATGATCTTCATAATAGAGAGTCTCCTATGTTGTCATTTTCATATACTAGTGTGAATTTTTCATTATAGAACTTGGCTTGTATATTCCAATGATGGGCTTCCTCAAAATGCCCTAGATCTTCGTGAGCAAGCAAGTTGGATGCACACCCACGTAGTTTCTTTTGTTGAGCTTTCATACATTTATAGCTCTAGTGCATCCGTTGCATGGCAATCCCTACTCACTCACATTGATATATATTAATGGGCATCTCCATAGCCCGTTGATACGCCTAGTCTATGTGAGACTATCTTCCTCTTTTTTGTCTTCTCCACAACCACCATTCTATTCCACATATAGTGCTATGTCCATGGCTCACGCTCATGTATTGCGTGAAAGTTGAAAAAGTTTAAGAATATTAAAGTATGAAACAATTGCTTGGCTTGTCATCGGGGTTGTGCACGATTAAATACTTTGTGTGATGAAGATAGAGCATAGCTAGACTATATGATATTGTAGGGATAACTTTCTTTAGCCATGATATTTTGAGAAGACATGATTACTTTGTTTGTATGCTTGAATTATTATTGTTTATCATGTCAATATGAACTTTTATTTTGAATCATTTGGATCTGAACATTCATGCCACAATAAAGAAAATTACATTGAGAATTATGCTAGGTAGCATTCCACATCAAAAGTTCTATTTTTATCATTTACCTACTCGAGGACGAGCAGGAATTAAGCTTGGGGATGCTTGATACGTCTCCAACGTATCTATAATTTTTTATTGTTCCATGCTATTATATTACCTGTTTTGGATGTTTATGGGCTTTACTTTACACTTTATATCATTTTTGGGACTAACCTACTAACCGGAGGCCTAGCCTGAATTGCTATTTTTTTGCCTATTTCAATGTTTCAAAGAAAATGAATATCAAACGGAGTCCAAATGGGATGAAACCTCCGGGAGCGATCTTTTTGGAACAAATACAAACCAGGGGACTTGGAGTGGACGTCAAGCAACGAGCGAGGCAGTCACGAGGGTGGCCGGCGCGCCCAGTAAGGGTCGGCATGCCCCCTGCCACGTGGGCCCCTCGAGCATCCACCGACCTACTTCTTCCTCCTATATATATCTACGTACCCTGAAACCATCCAGGAGCACCACGAAAACCTAATTCCACCACCGCAACCTTCTGTATCCGCGAGATCCCATCTTGGAGCCTTCACCAGCGCTCTGCCGGAGGGGGAATCAACCATGGAGGGCCTCTCCATCACCACCAAGGCCTCTCCGATGAGTTGTGAGTAGTTTACCACAGACTTATGGGTCCATAGTTATTAGCTAGATGGCTTCTTCTCTATCTTTGGTTCTCAATACAAAGTTCTCCTTCCTCTACTTGGAGATCTAGTCGATGTAACTCTTTTTGCGGTGTGTTTGTCGAGATCCGATGAATTGTGGGTTTATGATCAAGTTTATCTATGAGAAATATTTGAATCTCCTCTGAATTCTTTTATGTATGATTGGTTATCTTTGCAAGTCTCTTCGAATTATCAATTTGGTTTGGCCTACTAGATTGATATTTCTTGCCATGGGAGAAGTGCTTAGCTTTGGGTTCAATCTTGCGGTGTCCTTTCCCAGTGATAGCAGGGGAAGCAAGGCACATATTGTATTGTTGCCATCAAGGATACAAAGATGGGGTTTATATCATATTGCATGATTTTATCCCTCTACATCATGTCATCTTGCTTAATGCGTTACTCTGTTCTTATGAACTTAATACTCTAGATGCAAGCATGAGTTGGTCGATGTGTGGAGTAATAGTAGTAGATGCAGAATCGTTTCGACCTACTTGTTACGGACGTGATGCCTATATACATGATCATGCCTAGATATTCTAATAACTATGCACTTTTTTATCAATTGCTCGACAGTAATTTGTTCACCCACCGTAATACTTATGCTATCTTGAGAGAAGCCACTAGTGAAACCTATGCCCCCCGGGTCTATGTTTTATCATATAAGTCTTCCATCTACTTTTATTTGCATCTTTTACTTTCCAATCTATATCATAAAAATACCAAAAAAATTTATCTTATTATATTATCTCTATGAGATCTCACTTTCGCAAGTTTCCGTGAAGGGATTGACAACCCCTTTATCGCGTTGGTTGCGAGGTTCTTGTTTGTTTTTTTAGGTGCGTGGGGCTTTTGAGGAGCCTCCTACTGGATTGATACCTTGGTTCTCAAAAGTGAGGGAAATATTTACGCCACTTTGCTGCATCACCCTTTCCTCTTCAAGGGAAAAACCAACGCATGCTCAAGAGGTAGCAGGTGGCTAGCGGGTGTCTGTCTCTCCCACTTTAGTTGGATCGGATTCGATGAAAAGGGTCCCTATGAAGGGTAAATAGCAATTGGCATATCACCATTGTGGCTTTTGCGTAGGTAAGAAACGTTCTTGCTAGAAACCCATAGCAGCCACGTAAAACATGCAACAACAATTAGAGGACGTCTAACTTGTTTTTGCAGGGTATGCTATGTGTTGTGATATGGCAAAAGAATGTGATGAATGATATATGTGATGTATGAGATTGATCATGTTCTTGTAATGGGAATGATGACTTGCATGTCGATGAATATGACAACCGGTAGGAGCCATAGGATTTGTCTTAAGTTATTGTATGACCTGCGTGTCATTGAAAAACGCCATGTAATTACTTTGCTTTATTGCTAAACATTAGCCATAGTAGTAGAAGTAATAGATGGCAAGACAACTTCATGAAGACACGATGATGGAGATCATGATGATGGAGATCATGGTGTCATGCCGGTGACGAAGGTGATCATGCCGCGTCTCAAAGATGGAGATCAAAGGCGCAAGATGATATTGGCCATATCATGTCACTTTATGATTTGCATGTGATGTTTGTCATGTTTACATCTTATTTGCTTAGAATGACGGTAGCATAAATAAGATGATCCCTCACTAAAATTTGAAGAAAGTGTTCCCCCTAACTGTGCACCGTTGCGAAAGTTCGTTGTTTCGAAGCACCACGTGATGATCGGGTGTGATAGATTCTAACGTTCGCATACAATGGGTGTAAGCCAGATTTACACATGCAAAACACTTAGGTCGACTTGACGAGCCTAGCATGTATAGACATGGCCTCGGAACACAAGAGACCGAAAGGTCGAACATGAGTCGTATAGTAGATACGATCAACATGAAGATGTTCACCGATGATGACTAGTCCGTCTCACGTGATGATCGGACACGGCCTAGTTGACTCGGATCATGTATCACTTAGATGACTAGTGGGATGTCTATCTGAGTGGGAGTTCATTAAATAATTTGATTAGATGAACTTAATTATCATGAACATAGTCTAAAATAACTTTGCAATATGTCTTGTAGATCAAATGTCCCACGCTAATGTTGCCCTCAACTTCAACGCGTTCCTAGAGAAAACCAAGTTGAAAGACGATGGTAGCAACTATATGGACTGGGTCTGGAACTTGAGGATCATCCTCATAGCTGCCAAGAAAGCATATGTCCTTGAAGCACCGCTAGGTGACGCGCCCATTTTCCCAGCAACTCAAGACATTATGAACGCCTGGAAGTCGCGTAGTGATGATTACTCCCTGGTTCAGTGCGGCATGCTTTACAGCTGAGAATCAGGGCTCCAAAAGCGTTTTCAGCAGCAGGGAGCATATGAGATGTTCCAAGAGCTAAAAATGGTTTTCCAAGCTCATGCCCGGGTCGAGAGATATGAAGTCTCCGACAAGTTCTACAGTTGTAAGATGGAGGAAAACAGTTCTATCAGTGAGCATATACTCACTATGTCCGGGGTGCACAACCATTTGTCTCAGCTGGGAGTTAATCTTCCAGATGACTCGGTCATTGACAGGATCCTCCAATCGCTCCCACCTAGCTACAAGAGCTTTGTGATGAACTACAATATGCAGGGGATGGAGAAGTCTATTCCTGAGTTATATTCAATGCTGAAATCAGTGGAGGTGGAAATAAAAAAGGAACATCAAGTGTTGATGGTGAATAAGACCACTAGTTTCAAGAAAGGCAAGGGTAAAAAGAACTTCAAGAAGGACGGCAAGGGAGTAGCCGCGCCCGATAAATCAGTTGCCGGGAATAAGCCAAACAATGGACCCAAGCCCGAGACTCAGTGCTTTTATTGCAAGGGAAATGGTCACTGGAAGCGGAACTACCCCAAGTACTTAGTGCATAAGAAGGTCGGCAACACCAAAGGTATATGTGATATACATTTTATTGATGTGTACCTTACCAGTACTCGTAGTAGCTCCTGGGTATTTGATACCGGTGCCATTGCTCATATTTGTAACTCAAAATAGGAGCTGCGGAATAAGCGGAGACTGGCGAAGGACGAGGTGACGATGCACGTCGGGAATGGTTCCAAGGTCGATGTGATCGCCGTCGGCACGCTACCTGTACATTTACCTACAGGATTAGTTTTAAACCTCAATAGTTGTTATTTAGTGCGAGCTTTGAGCATGAACATTGTATCTGGATCTCGTTTAATGCGAGATGGCTACTCATTTAATCCGAGAATAATGGTTGTTCTATTTATATGAAAGATATGTTTTATGGTCATGCCCCGCTGGTCAATGGTTTATTCTTATTAAATCTCGAACATGATGGTACACATATTCATAGTGTGAATACCAAAAGATGTAAGATTAATAATGATAGTCCCACATACTTGTGGCACTGCCACCTTGGTCACATTGATGTCAAACGCATGAAGAAACTCCATGCAGATGGACTTTTGGAGTCTCTTGATTATGAATCATTTGACACGTACGAACCATGCCTCATGGGCAAGATGACCAAGACTCCATTCTCCGGAACAATGGAGCGAGCAACCAACTTGTTGGAAATAATACATACTTATGTGTGCGGTCCAATGAGCGTTGAGGCTCGCAGTGGCTATCCTTATGTTCTCACCCTCACTGATGACGTAAGTAGATATGGGTATGTCTACTTAATGAAACACAAGTCTGAGACCTTTGAAAAGTTCAAGGAATTTCAGAGTGAGGTGGAAAATCAACGTGACAGGAAAATAAAGTTCCTATGATCATATCATGGAGGAGAATATTTGAGTCATGAGTTTGGTACACACTTAAAAAAATGTGGAATTGTTTCACAACTCACGCCGCCTGGAACACCTCAGCGTAATGGTGTGTCCGAACATCATAATCGCACTCTATTGGATATGGTGCGATCTATGATGTCTCTTACCGATTTACTGCTATCATTTTGGGGTTATGCTTTAGAGACAGCCACATTCACTTTAAATAGGGCACCACTAAATCTGTTGAGATGACACCGTATGAATTATGGTTTGGGAAGAAACCTAAACTGTCGTTTCTAAAAGTTTAGGGATGCGATGCTTATGTCAAGAAACTTCAACCTGAAAAGCTTGAACCCAAATTGGAAAAATGCGTCTTCATAGGATACCCTAAGGAAACCATTGGGTATGCCTTCTACCTCAGATCCGAAGGCAAGATCTTTGTTGCCAAGAACGGATCCTTTCTGGAGAAAGATTTTCTCTCGAAATAAGTAAGTGGGAGGAAAGTAGAACTTGATGAAGTACTGCCTCTTGAACCGGAAAGTAGCGCAGCTCAGGAAGATGTTTCTGTGGTGCCTGCGCCGACTAGAGAGGAAGTTAATGATGATGATCAAGGAACTATGGATCAAGTTTCTAGTGAATTTCGTAGGTCCATAAGGACATGTTCCACACCAGAATGGTATGGCAAACCCTGTCCTGGAAATCATGTTGTTAGACAATGGTGAACCTTCGAACTATGAAGAAGCGATGGCGGGCCCAGATTGCAACAAATGGCTTGAAGCCATGAAATCCGAGATAGGATCCATATATGAAAACAAAGTATGAACTTTGACGGACTTGCCCAATGACCGGCGAGCCATAGAAAATAAATGGATCTTTAAGAAGAAGACTGGCGCGGATGGTAATGTGACCATCTATAAATCTCGGCTTGTTGCTAAGGGTTATCGACAAGTTCAAGGGGCTGACTACGATGAGACCTTCTCACCGTAGCGAAGCTGAAGTCCGTCCGAATCATGTTAGCAGTTGCCGCATTCTATGATTATGAGATATGGCAAATGGACATCAAAACGGCATTCCTTAACGGTTTCCTTAAGGAAGAATTGTATATGATGCAGCCGGAAGGTTTTGTCGATCCTAAGAATGCTAACAAGGTGTGCAAGCTCCAATGCTCCATCTATGGGCTGGTGCAAGCATCTCGGAGTTGGAACATTCGCTTTGATGAAATGATCAAAGCGTTTGGGTTTATGAAGACTTATGGAGAATCATGCGTTTACAAGAAAGTGAGTGGGAGCTTTGTAGCATTTCTCATATTATATGTGGATGACATACTATTGATGGGAAATGATATAGAACTTTTGGACAGCATAAAGGCCTACTTGAATAAGTGTTTTTCAATGAAGGACCTTGGAGAAGCTACTTACATATTAGGCATCAAGATCTATAGAGATAGATCGAGATGTCTCATCGGTCTTTCACAAAGCACATACCTTGATAAGATATTGAAGAAGTTCAATATGGATCAGTCCAAGAAGGGTTCTTGCTTGTTTTGCAAGGTGTGAAATTGAGCACGGCTCAATGCCCGACCTCGGCAGAAGATAGAGAAAGGATGAGTGTCATCCCCTAGGCCTCAGCCATAGGGTCTATTATGTATGACATGCTGTGTACTAGACCTGATGTAAACCTTGCCCTAAGTTTGGTGGGAAGGTACCAAAGTAATCCCGGCATGGAACACTGGACAGCGGTCCAGAATATCCTGAAGTGCCTGAAAAGGACTAAGTATATGTTTCTCATTTATGGAGGTGACGAAGAGCTCGTCGTAAAGGGTTACGTCGATGCTAGCTTCAACACAGATCTGGATGACTCCAAGTCGCAAACCGGATACGTGTATATTTTGAATGGTGGGGCAGTCAGCTGGTGTAGTTGCAAGCAAAGCATCGTGGCGGGATCTATATGTGAAGCAGAGTACATGGCAACCTCGGAGGCAGCACATGAAGCAATCTAGATGAAGGAGTTCATTACTGACCTAGGAGTTATTCCCAATGTGTCGGGCCCAATGACTCTCTTCTGTGACAACACTGGAGCTATTGCCCTTGTCAAGGAGCCCAGGTTTCACAAGAAGACCAGGCATATCAAGCGTCGCTTCAACTCCATTCGTGAAAATGTTCAAGATGGAGACATAGATATTTGTAAAGTGCATACACATCTGAATGTTGCAGATCCATTGCCTAAACCTCTTCCACGAGCAAAACATGATCAACAGCAGAACTCTATGGGTGTTTGATTCATGACAATGTAACTAGATTATTGACTCTAGTTCAAGTGGGGGACTATTGGAAATATGCCCTAGAGGCAATAATAAAATGGTTATTATTATATTTCCTTGTTCATGATAATTGTCTGTTGTTCATGCTATAATTGTATTAACCGGAAATCGTAATACATGTGTGAATGTATAGACCACAACATGTCCCTAGTGAGCCTCTAGTTGACTAGCTCGTTGATCAATAGATGGTTATGGTTTCCTGACCATGGACATTAGATGTCATTGATAATGGGATCACATCATTAGGAGAATGATGTGATGGACAAGACCCAATCCTAAGCATAGCACAAGATCGTGTAGTTCGTTTGCTAAGAGCTTTTATAATGTCAAGTATCATTTCCTTAGACCATGAGATTGTGCAACTCCTAGATACCGTAGGAATGCTTTGGGTGTACCAAACATCACAACGTAACTGGGTGGCTATAAAGGTGCACTACAGGTATCTCCGAAAGTGTCTGTTGAGTTGGCACGAATCGAGACTGGGATTTGTCACTCTGTATGACGGAGAGGTATCTCTGGGCCCACTCGGTAATGCATCATCACAATGAGCTCAATGTGACTAAGTAGTTAGTCACGGGATCATGCATTACGTAACGAGTAAAGAGACTTGACGGTAACGAGATTGAACGAGGTATTGGGATACCGACGATCGAATCTTGGGCAAGTAACATACCAGTTGACAAAGGGAATTGTATACGGGATCGATTGAATCCTCGACATTGTGGTTCATCCGATGAGATCATCGTGGAACATGTGGGACCCAACATGGGTATCCAGATCCCACTGTTGGTTATTGTCCGGAGAGATGTCTCGGTCATGTCTGCATGATTCCCGAACCCGTAGGGTCTACACACTTAAGGTTCGGTGACGCTAGAGTTGTTATGGGAATTAGTATGTGGTTACAGAATGTTGTTTGGAGTCCCGGATGAGATCCCGGATGTCACGAGGAGTTCTGGAATGGTCCGGGGATAAAGATTTATATATGGGAAGTCCTTATTCGGTTGCCGAAAGTGTTCGGGGGTTTATCGGTATTGTACCGGAACCACCGAAAGGGTTCCGGGGGTCCACCTGCCCCGGAGGGCCCTATGGGCTGAATATGGAGGGGAACCAGCCCCTAGGTGGGCTGGGCACCAAACCCTCCTAGGGCCCATGCGCCTAGGGTTGGGGGGAAACCCTAAAGGGGGCGCCTGATACGTCTCCAACGTATCTATAATTTATGAAGCATTCATGCTATTATATTATCTATTTTGGATGTTTACGGGCTTTATTATACACTTTTATACTATTTTTGGGACTAACCTATTAACCGGAGGCCCAGCCCATATTGCTGTTTTCTTGCCTATTTCAGTGTTTCGAAGAAAAGGAATATCAAACGGAGTCCAAACGGAATGAAACCTTTGGGAGCGTTATTTTTGGAAGGATGTGATCCAGGAGACTTGGAGTTGAAGTCAAGGAAGCTTCAAGGTGGCCACGAGGGTGGGGGGGCGCCCCCCTGTCTCATGGGCCCCTCGAGCGTCCCCCGACCGACTTCTTTCACCTATATAACTCCATATACCCTAAAAACTCGAGGACGAAAATAGATCGAGAGTTCCGCCGCCGCAAGCCTCTGTAGCCACCAAAAACCAATCGGAACCCTGTTCCGGCACCCTACCGGAGGGGGGATCCCTCACTGGTGGCCATCTTCATCATCCCGGTGCTCTCCATGACGAGGAGGGAGTAGTTCACCCTCGGGGCTGAGGGTATGTACCAGTAGCTATGTTATTGATCTCTCTCTGTCATGTTCTTGATTTGGCACGATCTTGATGTATCGCGAGCTTTGCTATTATAGTTAGATCTTATGATGTTTCTCCCCCTCTACTCTCTTGTAATGGATTGAATTTTCCCTTTGAAGTTATCTTATCGGATCGAGTCTTTAAGGATTTGAGAACACTTGATGTATGTCTTGCCATGCTTATCTGTGGTGACAATGGGATATTCACGTGATCTACTTGATGTATGTTTTGGTGATCAACTTGCGGGTTCAATGAACTTATGCATAGGGGTTGGCACACGTTTTCGTCTTGACTCTCCGGTAGAAACTTTGGGGCACTCTTTGAAGTACTTTGTGTTGGTTGAATAGATGAATCAGAGATTGTGTGATGCATATCGTATAATCATACCCACAAATACTTGAGGTGACAATGGAGTATCTAGGTGACATTAGGGTTTTGGTTGATTTGTGTCTTAAGGTGTTATTCTAGTACGAACTCTATGATAGATCGAACGGAAAGAATAGCTTCATGTTATTTTACTACGGACTCTTGAATAGATAGATCAGAAAGGATAACTTTGAGGTGTTTTCGTACCCTACCATAATCTCTTCGTTTGTTCTCCGCTATTAGTGACTTTGGAGTGACTCTTTGTTGCATGTCGAGGGATAGTTATATGATCCAGTTATGTTATTATTGTTGAGAGAACTTGCACTAGTGAAAGTATGAACCTTAGGCCTGGTTTCCTAGCATTGTAATACCGTTTACGCTCACTTTTACCACTTGTTACCTTGCTGTTTTTATAATTTCAGATTACAAATACCTTTATCTACCATCCATATTGCACTTGTATCACCATCTCTTCGCCGAACTAGTGCACCTATACAATTTACCATTGTATTGGGTGTGTTGGGGACACAAGAGGCTCTTTGTTATTTGGTTGCAGGGTTGTTTGAGAGAGACCATCTTCAACCTATGCCTCCCACGGATTGATAAACCTTAGATCATCCACTTGAGGGAAATTTGCTAATGTCCTACAAACCTCTGCACTTGGAGGCCCAACAACGTCTACAAGAAGAAGGTTGTGTAGTAGACATCAAGCTCTTTTCTGGCGCCGTTGCCGGGGAGGTGAGTGCTTGAAGGTATATCTTTAGATCTTGCAATCGAATCTTTTTGTTTCTTGTTTTATCACTAGTTTAGTCTATAAAAGAAAACTACAAAAAATGGAATTGAGTTTGTCTCATACGCTTCATCTTTTTAATATCTTTCGTGAGAATGATGGAAAGGAAAATTGTGCTCAAGTTCTAGAAGAAGAAATCTATAAAATGTTTGTCACTAAATCTTGGAATGATGAGCATGATTGCAATGTTGTTAGTATGAACTCTTTGAATATCCATAGTACTAGTGATGATTGCATTTGTAATGATGATTGCACTAGTTATGATGAAAATGTCTCTTATAAGCATGTCAACCTTTGTTGAGTGCATAGAGTCTGCAAGTATACACCAAATAGGGAAGATAGATATTGCAAGAGGCATAAGCATTTAGAAACTAAATGGTTGCAAGAAAGGCTAAATGTGAGTGCTGAGAATTTAAGATATCTTTACCGTACTTGTGAACTTTGCAATGAGCATGGTCATTTAAATCTCCGATGCAAATTGTTTCATGATCGAATCGTGTCCAAAAATTGTGATGACTTGATTTACCTCGCACATCATAATGAACTTAGTTTGCTTTTGGGTTATGAAGAATTGAAACATGCAACTAAGCATATTCCAGAATTTAACCTTAATAAATTTCTTGATATTGATCTAGAGGAAATTTATATGTATTGTGCGGTGAATTGCATTGAAAATCCTTATATTGCCAATTACATAAAGAAAAGAAAACAAATAGAAGATGAAGAGAATACTAATGAAAGGGAAGAGACTTCCCATTATCCTCCTATTATTTCTTATGACGAATCGGGTATCGAGGAGGAGCCTTCTATTCAACCAATCTCATCAATAAGGAGCTCAAAGAAGAGGGTTGAACCCACACATGATGTGAGGAAGAAAAAGAAAAAACAGAGAAGCAAAGGTAAAAAGGTACCCCTCCCAAATGATGTTGCTCCTACTACTCATTGTGATGATAATAATTGCCATACTATTGGTGCTATCCATACTATTAATGATGAGAGTGATTATGCTTATGATATGAAAAGGCCCAAGCTTGGGGAAGCTATGTTTGATGAGGATGAAATATTTGAGAATATATTTGCTGAAATTAATGTTTGTCCCAAGCTTGGGGATGCTACGTTCAATGAAGATGATATTTTTATCCTCCCAAGTTTTGATATGCAAAGTTGTTATGATGATAGCATGCCTCTTACCTATGATGATTATATTGATGAAAGTGGGTTTGGAAAAGTGTCAACTTTAGGAAGTAATGATCTCACTATTTTGGAGGATGTTGAATCTTATTGTGATGAATATGAAAGTGTATTTGGAAGAGTGTCAAGTTTATTTAGTGATGATTCCACTATCTTGGAAGAGGTTTCAATCGATTATGATGAGAACAAAGTTGCTACTTATGATGATTATTGTGATGAAACTTATGCTATAAAAAGTAGTGATGATTATATTTATAAAACTTGTCATGATTATGACTACCCTTTTTTTTAACATTACTCTTTTAATGTGGAAACAATTTATAGTATTCAAGTCTCTTATGATACTCCCACCATTCCGAATGAGAAGAATTTTGCTTATGTGGAGAGTAGTAAAATTTCTATGCTTGTAGACATGAAAAGAATGCTTTATGTGCTGGTTATATTGTTGAATTAATTCATGATGCTACTGAAAATTATTATGAGGGAGGAACATATGCTTGTAGGAGTTGCAATAACACCAAGTTTCCTCTCTATGTGCTTAAAATCTTGAAGTTGTGCTTGTTTTGCCTTCCTATGCTAGTTGATTATTGTTCCCACAAGTTGTTTGCTCACAAAATCCCTATGCATAGGTAGTTGGTTAGACTTAAATGTGCTAGTCATATTCTTCATGATGCTCTCTCTATGTTTTAATTCTTATCTTTTATGTGAGCATCATTGAAATCATCATGCCTAGCTAGGGGCGTTAAACGATAGCGCTTGTTGGGAGGCAACCCAACTTTATTTTTGTTCCTTGCTTTTTGTTCCTGTTTAGTAATAAATAATTCATATAGCCTCTGGTTAGATGTGGTTTTATGTTTTAATAAGTGTTTGTGCCAAGTAGAACCTTTGGGAAGACTTGGGTGAAGTCTTTGTGATCTTGCTGTAAAAAACAGAAACTTTAGCGCTCACGAGATTAACTGTCATTTTTTACTGGAGAGTGCTTTTAGGTTGATTCTTTTTGCATATGATGAATAGACAAATTACTCAGGTCCACCAATTTATTTCATAATTGTTGGAGTTTCAGAAGTATAAGTTTGATACAGATTACTACAGACTGTTCTGTTTTTGACAGATTCTGTTTTCATTGTGTTGTTTGCTTATTTTGATGAATCTATGAGTAGTATCGGAGGGTATGAACCATAGATAAGTTGTAATGCAGTAGATTTAACACCAATATAAATAAAGAATGAGTTCATTACAGTACCTTAAAGTGGTGGTTTGTTTTCTTGTACTAACGGAGCTTACGAGTTTTGTGTTGAGTTTTGTGTTGTGAAGTTTTCAAATTTTGGGTAAAGATTCGACGGAGTATGGAATATGGACTGGAAAGATCCTAAGCTTGGGGATTCCCAAGTCACGCCAATTTAATATCCAAGGACAACCAAGAGCCTAAGCTTGGGGATGCCCCGGAAGGCATCCCCTCTTTCGTCTTCGTTCATCGGTAACTTTACTTGGAGCTATATTTTTATTCACCACATGATATGTGTTTTGCTTGGAGCGTCATTTTATTTTGTTATTATTTGCTTGCTGTTATTTAGAATAATGTTTTGCACCTATATTTTCAATAAAAATGTCAAGGATAGCTTTTACCATGCTTATTTTGCTAGTATACATGTTGCTGTTTGAAAACAGAAAGTTTACCGCTGTTGCAAAAATTCCCTAGAAAAGTCAGAGAGTGATATAATGTTGAATCTTTTTGCATATTGAGATCTGATAAATCTTTTACAGCTTTGTATTTTTCTTATAATTTTTGGAGTTAGGTAAGTATGATGAATCTTGCATTCTTTACAGACTATACTGTTTTGGCAGATTGCTGTTATGTTTGCATTGTTTGCATATGCTTGCTTGTTTAATGATTCTATTTAAGGATAGGAGTGTTAAATATACAGAGACATTTAGTATGCAATGTTGAATAATAATTTTAGTGATTTGTTACAGTAGAGAATGATAAGGTTTTTGCATGTTTTATACTAACTTATCTCACGAGTTCTTGTTGAGTTTGGTGTGAACGAAGCTTTCGAGATTTAGGAAACCGGGATATAAAATGAATTAAGGAGACACAAAAGCTCAAGCTTGGGGATGCCCAAGGCACCCCAATATAATATTTCAAGAAGTCTCAAGCACCTAAGCTTGGGGATGCCCCGGTAGGCATCCCACCTTTCTTCTTCAACAATTATCGGTTAGTATCGGTTGAACCTAAGTTTTTGCTTCTTCACATGAGTTGTGCTATCCTTGCAATGCCATTTTATTTTGTTTTGCTTTCTGTTTGAATAAAATACCAAGATCTGAAATTCTTAAATGAGAGAGAGTGTTCACATAGGTACATAATTATTTAACTACTCATTGATCTTCACTTATATCCTATGAGTAAATGGTTGAATGAGTTGAATGTCATAAATCTGAAATTATATATGCTTCATATGCTTATGCCATGGGGAGTAATAACTTCACATATAAGAAGTAGAGGTTGTAAATTTATTGGAGGTAGCAAGAATTGTTTTGGTCATTTGAACAATTCGTGAAAGAATATTGAAGGAAGAGAGATTTCACATATAAATATACTATCATGGACATATTTTATAATTGTGAGCACTCATTAAGTATGACATGCTAAAGAGTTGGTGTTGGACAAGGAAGACAACGTAATGGGTTATGTTTTCTCACATGTCAGTTAAAGTATATTGTCATGGATCATTCAAACATGTTGAGCTTGCCTTTCCCCCTCATGCTAGCCAAAATTCCTTCCACCAAGTAGAGATACTACGTGTGCTTCCAAATATCCTTAAACCTAGTTTTTGCCATGAGAGTCCACCATACCTACCTATGGATTGAGTAAGATCCTTCAAATAAGTTGTCATCGGTGCATGCAATAAAAATTGCTCTCTAAATATGTATGACTTATTAGTGTGAAGAAAATAAGCTTTATACGATCTTGTTATGGAAGCAATAAAAGCGACGGACTGCATAATAAAGGTCCATATACAAGTGGCAATATAAAGTGACGTTCTTTTGCACTAAGATTTTGTGCATCCAACCATAAAAGAGCATGACAACCTATGCTTCCCTCTGCGAAGGGCCTATCTTTTACCTTATGTCTTTTACTTTATGCAAGAGTCAAGGTGATCTTCACCTTTCCCTTTTTCATTTTATCCTTTGGCAAGCACCTCATGTTGGAAAGATCCTGATATATATATATATATATATATATATATATATATATATATATATATATATATATATATATATATCCAATTGGATGTAAGTTAGCATGAAATATTATTGTTGACATCACCCAAAGGTGAATACGTTGGGAGGCGAAATTATAAGCCCCTATCTTTCTCTGTGTTCGATTAAAACTTTGGACCCATAAATATCACGTGAGTGTTAGCAATTGTGGAAGATTAAATGATAGTTGAGTATGTGGAGTTTGCTAAATCAAAGCTATGACATAGACCCTTCCTGAAAATAAGATGAATTGCAATTGTTTGATGACTAAGAATGAAGTTTGCTAGTTTTCAAGAAAGTTCATGGTCTATGCTTTAACATGTGAATAGCTTGTTACTTGATCATGAAATTTTTTATGGGATGAACTACTGTTATGACATATAATCATGCTAGAAAAGGTGATTGAAATTATCATTGATCAAACCTGTGCACCTGCTAGCATTCACACTTCATAAACTCTTTCTTTTATCATTTACCTACTCGAGGACGAGCGGGAATTAAGCTTGGGGATGCTGATACGTCTCCAACGTATCTATAATTTATGAAGCATTCATGCTATTGTATTATCTGTGTTGGATGTTTACAGGCTTTATTATACACTTTAATATTATTTTTGGGACTAACCTATTAACCGGAGGCCCATCCCACATTGATGTTTTCTTGCATATTTCAGTGTTTCGAAGAAAAGGAATATAAAACAGAGTCCAAACGGAATGAAACCTTCGGGAGCGTTATTTTTGGAACAGATGTGATCCAGGAGACTTGAAGTTGAAGTCAAGGAAGCTTCAAGGTGGCCACGAGGGTGGGGGGCGCCCCCTGTCTCGTGGGCCCCTCGAGCATCCACCGACCAACTTCTTTCACCTATATAAGTCCATATACCCTAAAAACATCGAGGACGAAAATAGATCGGGAGTTCTGCCGCCGCAAGCCTCTGTAGCCACCAAAAACCAATTGGGACCCTGTTCCAGCACCTTGCCGGAGGGGGGATCCCTCACCGGTGGCCATCTTCATCATCCCGGTGCTCTGCATGACGAGGAGGGAGTAGTTCACCCTCGGGGCTGAGGGTATGTACCAGTAGCTATGTGTTTGATCTCTCTCTCTCTCTCTCTCTCTCTCTCGTGTTCTTGATTTGGCACGATCTTGATGTATCGCGAGCTTTGCTATTATAGTTGGATCTTATGATGTTTCTCCCCCCTACTCTCTTGTAATGGATTGAGTTTTCCCTTTGAAGTTATCTTATCGGATTGAGTCTTTAAGGATTTGAGAACACTTGATGTATGTCTTGCCGTGCTTATCTGTGGTGACAAAGGGATATTCACATGATCTACTTGATGTATGTTTTGGTGATCAACTTGCGGGTTCAATGAACTTATGCATAGGGGTTGGCACACGTTTTCGTCTTGACTCTCCGGTAGAAACTTTGGGGCACTCTTTGAAGTAATTTGTGTTGGTTGAATAGATGAATCAGAGATTGTGTGATGCATATCGTATAATCATACCCACGGATACTTGAGGTGACAATGGAGTATCTAGGTGACATTAGGGTTTTGGTTGATTTGTGTCTTAAGGTGTTATTCTAGTATAAACTCTATGATAGATCGAACGAAAAGAATAGCTTCATGTTATTTTACTACAGACTCTTGAATAGATAGATCGGAAAGGATAACTTTGAGGTGGTTTCGTACCCTACCATAATCTCTTCGTTTGTTCTTTGCTATTAGTGACTTTGGAGTGACTCTTTGTTGCATGTTGAGGGATAGTTATATGATCCAGTTATGTTACTATTGTTGAGAGAACTTGCACTAGTGAAAGTATGAACCTTAGGCCTTGTTTCCTAGCATTGTAATACCGTTTACGCTCACTTTTACCACTTGTTACCTTGCTGTTTTTATAATTTCAGATTACAAATACCTTTATCTACCATCCATATTGCACTTGTATCACCATCTCTTCGCCGAACTAGCGCACCTATACAATTTACCATTGTATTGGGTGTGTTGGGGACACAAGAGACTATTTGTTATTTGGTTGCAGGGTTGTTTGAGAGAGACATCTTCATCCTACGCCTCCCACGGATTGATAAACCTTAGGTCATCCACTTGAGGGAAATTTGCTACTGTCCTACAAACCTTTGCACTTGGAGGCCCAACAACGTCTACAAGAAGAAGGTTGTGTTGTAGACATCAGCGCCCCCTTGACTTGGGGGGCAAGCCTCCCCCTTTCCCCCCCTCTATATCCATCTGGAGGGGGCCGGCCCCCTCTCCCTTGCCCCTATAAATAGTGGGGAGGTGGGAGGGCTGCCGCACCCTTCCCCTGGCGCAGCCCTCTCCCTCCCCAACACCTCCTCCTCCTCCGTATTGCTTGGTGAAGCCCTGCTGGAGAACTGTAAGCTCCACCACCACACCGTCGTGCTACCGGAGCTCTCCCTCAACTTCTCCTCTCCCCTTGCTGGATCAAGAAGGAGGAGATGTCCCCGGGATGTACGTGTGTTGAATGCAGAGGCGCCGTCCGTTCGGCGTAAGATCGGATCTTCCATGATTTGAATCGCCGCGAGTACGACTCCATCATCCGCATTCTAGTAACGCTTCCGCTTAGCGATCTTCAAAGGTATGAAGATGCACATCCTCTCTCTCTCTCTTGTTGCTATAATCTCCTAGATTGATCTTGGTGATACGTAGGAAAATTTTGAATTACTGCTACATTCCCCAACATGAGGATCACTCGAGGTCGGACCGAACCAGACTGCAAATACATGATTCAACATGTTAAGACTATGAAGTAGAGAGGCCGGGTATATGAATGTGTTCAGGTTTTGGAGTACTTACAATTCGGCCAGGGGCTTGTCTCGAGAGCACCGCTCTGGGATGCTATCGACGTCCCACGCGGAGTTATCCGCGAGGAAACCCTTCCCCCTCTTGGACGCCTCTTCCTCCAGATTTGTGGAGGTCGCCCTCTTCTTCATTCCTCCCTTAGGGGGAGAGTTGCTTTCCTCCTCCTCTTCGTCCTTGGTGGCGGGAAGAGTGAGTCTCAGTGTCTTCGGACATCATGTCCGAAGCACCCTTGCGATGGAGACCACTTCTGGTCTCCTTGGCCTTCTTCTTGGCCTTCTTCTCTGGCGCTTTACAAGGCGCCGGAACCAGCATCTTCGTCAAGAAGTGGAACTACTGCGTCTTCCGACAGTGGAGTCGGACAGTGAATCCGCTCCAGCCCTAAGAGAATCATTAGGGAGGCTTAGGCGTCTTCCTCAAGAATGCAACTAAAGGATACACCTTGAAAACATGAAAGAACTTACCGGACTAGCGGGATGGGCCAAGTCGTGCCCACGGTCCTCGGCCGTATCCAGCCACATCTTGCTGGACTTAAAAAGCACGTTCCAGATGTCTTCGTGCATAGTGCCGAAGAACTGTAGCAAGGTCTGGTGCTTGGCCGGGAAGAACTCCCACAGATGGCAAGTCCAACTTTGGCATGGAAGGATCCGGCGAACTAGCATCACCTGGATCACGTTGACAAGCTTGATGTTCTTGTCCACCATGCCCTTGACGTGCGTCTGAAGCGCTATCAGCTCGTCCAATGAAGACCAGTCCAGGCCCTTCTCGGGCCAGGAGGTGAGCCACATCGGAGCTATGGACTAGAATTCGGCAGCCGCGACCTAGGTGGTGTCGCGCGGCTCTGTGACATAGAACCACTGTTGTTGCCACCCTTTGACGGTCTCAATAAAGATACCTATTAGCCATGTAACGTTGGGCATCTTGCTCACCATGGCACCTCCGCACTCTGCGTGTTGGCCACTCACCACCTTCGGCTTCACATTGAAGGACTTTAACCAAAATCCAAAGTGGGGTGGGATGCGGAGGAAAGCCTCGTACACGATAATGAATGCCGAGATGTTGAGGAAAGAATTTGGGGATAGATCATGGAAATCTAGCCCGTAGTAGTACATGAGTTCGCGAACAAATGGGTGGAGAAGAAATCTCAGCCCGCGGATGATATAGGAGATGAATGCTGCCTCTTGAGCATGAGTTGGTTTTTACCTTGAAGAGGAAACACTACAAAAAAAATACACTTCCGTGATGATACATGTTTGTCACAGTAGGTCGCGTTTTTTGTCATGCATGTACATCCATGACAAATTTATGACAGAATCAAGATAGTCATACCTGTGCTGTCGTAGAAGTGTTCCATGACATTACCAAAATTATCATCACGGAAGTGTGCACTTCCATGATGATAAATCGCGCGTCACAGAAGTGCTTTCGTCAAGGGTGACCGACACGTGGCATCCACCGTAACGGAACGCCGTTAAGCTATCGGGTCGGGTTTTGGATCCGATAACCCGTTAACAGCCCCGACCAATGGGGATTTTCCACGTGTAAAATCATCATTGGCTGGAGGAAACACGTGTCGGCTCACCGTTGGGACAGATGTCATCCACTCATTGGACAGAAGGCGCCTATGATACGTCGACACGTGGCACGGCCCAACAGAGGCCCATTCCTGTGAAAAGGCCGGCCCATTTGACTTGGTCAAAAGGTGGCGGGCCGGCCCATGTAAAGCCTGTTAACGGCCTGTTCGCATATAGCCCATTTACAGCCCGCTAACCCAAGGCCCGTTACGCCCTATCCGAATTAGGCCCAATAGCGTCATCTGGGCCACCCAATATGATTCCAGCCCGTTTTCACTTCTGGCCCATGTATGGCCCATGACGTCTTTCGGCCCATATGAGGCCCTATGTAACTCTTGGCCTATTAACGGTCCATGGTGAAACTGGCCCGTAATGAACAGTGTATTACTTTACACCCATTAACGGCCCGTGGTGAAACTGGCCCGTAATGAACAGTGTATCACTTTATACCCATTAAGGGCCCGTTATTCCGTTGGGCCGTTTCCAGCCCATGTTATCTTTCGGCCTTCTCAGAGCCCATTTATTCTTGGGCTCATTTCCAGCATTCGTTTACTTATGGCCCGTTATTGTCATTTTCTGCTTATGGGCCAAATTCAGCCCGTGGTTACAGTCGGCCCGTTTGTGGTCCGTTAACACGTTGGGCCATTTTCGTAGCATCATGAAATATGGCCTATTAACGATGGCCCGTTATGGTCGGCCCATGAACGGACGATTCCAACTCTAGCCCGTTTGCCTGTTATTGGCCCATGTTTGGCCAATCGATCATACTGCCCGTATAAGGCCCATTGATGATATGGCCCGTAGTAGGCCCATTGTTTCTATGGCTCGTGGAAGGCCCACTGTTTATACGGCCCGTAGAAGGCCCACTGTTTCTACGGCCCGTAGGTGCAGTGTCACTACAGTAAATATTAGCCCATGGTTATTGTGGCCTACTTTAAAAAAATAGGTTGTTGCAGCCACTAGCAAACCGCAGAAAAAGAACTGCACTGACTACAAGCAAACAAATAAACAAGACAACAAGGAAATAAATAAGCAAGCAACTTACACTAGGCTATCACGGCTATTACACATATTACATCCACTGGGCATCAAAGTTCGCCACCAGTGCAAATATAGGGAACACAACAACATATAAACGCCGCAGCAAAACAAGTCCAGAACTGAAACCACTTCAGAAGAGCTCAAGAAACATTATCCTGGGTACCCATAATGCTGGCAAGATGCTTCGCAAGCTTATTAGCTTTCTCTTGTTTGGCGCTTAAGTCCTCCAGCGCCTGCTGTTGCACCAGAAAGTATGCATCTGAATTCTGCAGGGACTTCCTCAGTCCTTCGGCTTCCTGTCGCATAACATCTGATCGATGTCTTTCAACTTGAAGTTGAGACTCAAGAAGCCGAACTGATTCAGGCAACGAGTTCGAAGAGCTGGTGCCAGCAGTGGTAGCCAGTAACTCGAACACTACATCAAGACAGGACTTTGGGGTTGTCTCAGTGTCCTCAATATAGTTTTTATCAGCTTTCTTGGAGACCAACAGGTATGTCTCACTATCTTGAACCTTATCTGCATTACTTCCTTTACCATTGCATAATAGGGTACTCTTCTCCAATATTTTATCCGCGTTCTAAAAGGGAAACAAACAAACACATCTCAGGTTTACAATGTAGTATATGAAACTCATTTTGGTAAACCAGTTCAGTAGTAAGGTGGACAGGATAACAGCATGAAACAAACATATATCTATGTAGTGTGGTCACTGTATGGTCTATATCATTCTAGTTTATGTTGCCAAATCAAGATAGATACAGTTCGAATCATATCTATTTAAGACAAAGCAGCATAGACAGAATATAAGTGTGGGAAACTACATAGCAATAACAACACTTGTAATGTGCATGGCATGCGAACATAACTGTTTATTCAATTGAAACTGAAATCAACATAGATCAAGTTACAATAGCAAATAGCCAAACACGTTGAAGAAACAGGTTTAAAACATACCTGTTGCGCCATTGGAGTTTCAATTGCATCCTTTAAATTTGAAATTGGTTGGTATCAGTAAATACAGTGATGCAAGAGCAAAGTAGTATGAACCATAGCTACAGAACCTGACCTAAGAACAATTCTTCTTCTGCTTTAAGCGTTGACTTTGGGTTCGGAGTGGTGGTCCTCGTGATTTGGGCACTGCAGTTGCCTTACTAACTGCTCGTGTTTGGGTGCTCTGTGGTGGAGATGGTGCTGTGTCAACGGGAACTGGGTGTCTATCTGCTGGGGTTGGGGTTAGAAGGGGTGTAGCTAGTTCTCTATCCAACTGGGTAGGGGTACAATCTGCATGAGTGTGGGTTATGTGTGGTGGGGCTGATTCTTGGGCAAGTACAACCATGGTCTATATGCATCGACAGGTAGCACGATCTTTTCTGAAGACCGTGTTTTTACTCCCACAGATACTGCCATCACTCCCTCCAATTGAAATGGCTGATAAACAAGAAAAGTAATTGAATGTACAGACATTGTAAGATAGACAGGTGCAATGGATAGTAGGGAAGAAAACAGGGCATGAAATAATTCACATTTATGTTGTCTAAGCAAACAGAATAGCAGGACATAATTTCACATATATGATGGCAAATTAAACAGGATAGCATGACACAATTTCACATGTATGATGGCTAACTAAACAGGATAGAATGACATACTTCAATATATGATGATTATGTAAACAGGATGACATGATATAACTATACGATGTGTCTATTAAAGTGGTTGGCATGCCATAAATCACAAACATGCCGTTGATGGAAACATGATGGCATGATATAATTCACGGATAGAATGACATAAATTAAAATATGATGACTATGTAAACATGATGAGATGATATAACTATATTATGTCTTTAGAAAATGGGTTGGCATGCCATAATTCAGATACATGTTGTCTATGTAAACATCATGGCATGACATAATTCAAATCTATGATTTATATACTAAGGAAGTGAGCAGAGGGCAATTGCATATATGATGTGTCAACTAAGGAGATGGCATTCAATATTGTGTATATGATGTAAAAAATAAGCATTGCAATACAACATATGCATTATATGAGTAATATAACCCTGCCAAGTTTGAGCATACACCTCAGGGGGATAATAGGACTGGTCATCTGCCTCTGAATCCTCCTCTGAAGAGCTATCTGTAACCAGCAAGATATCTGCTTCAGCAGGTAGCATTGTCTGCTCTGAAGACCTTGTTTTCACTCCAGATTTCTCCATCACCAATTCAAATGGCTGATGCACAGGAAGAGCAGTTGAATATACAAACATTGTCGACAAAAGCAATGAGAAATACAAAAAAAGGACGACATGATATAATTCACATATATGACGCTTACCTAAACATCATGACATTGCATAATTCACATACATAATGCCTTGCAACAAGATAACATTGCATAATTCACATATATAATGTCTTGCAACAAGATGGCATTGCATAATTCACATATATGGTAATTAGACACTAAACAGGTGGCATTCACACAAAGCATGTCTAAACTAAGCAAATGACATAGCAATGCAAGATACCATACGCACGATATGAGTAACATAACCCTGCCAAGTTAGGGCATGCACCTCAGGGGGGAAATATGACTGGTCATCTGTCTCTGAATCCTCCTCTGAGGAGCTATCGGTAACCAGCAAGACATGTGCTTCGTCAGATAGCATTGTCTGCTCTGAAGACCTTGTTTCCACTCCATATTTTTCCATGACCGTGCCGAATGGCTGATGCACAGGAAGAGTAATTGAATGTACTAAAATTGTTGACAAATTTAACACATAATAAAAAAAATGATGGCATGATATAATTCACATATAAGATGACTGGCTAACCAGGGTGGCATTGCAAAATTCACATATATGATGCCTGGCTAGACAAGATGTCATTTCATGATTCACATATATGATAAAGAAACAAAACAGATGGCATTGACACAAAGCATGTCTAAACTAAGAAGATGACATCTTTAATGTATACAGTAAGCAATGCAAGGCACCATATGCATGATATTACCAACATCAGCATGCCAAGTTAGAGCGAAGACCTCATGGGGTAAATAGGAGTGGTCTTCTCCTTCTGAATCCCCCTCAGAACGGTTATCTTCCTCTTGATTACGATCCGAAATGGGTGGAGGGGGGGCTGCCTTTGCGCCCACCATGGAACGACGTCTGCATGAAATTTTATTGCCATGCAAGGCTCGTCTCTTTTGCTCTACACGATCAGTTCCATTGTGTACAATAACTGGCATGCATAGGAATAAAACATAGTGAGATTATGTAAGGAGTGCATGCACAAATCCAGAGTGATGGTAGCAAACTGTGGATAGACCCAAAACCAATGATAGCGGGCAGATAATAGCTGTAGTTAAGAAATACAGATAATGACTCCTTTAATGTTTGTTTGCACCCAACATGAAACTCATAGTAGACACCGGAGATTAACCATATAGTAGACAGATGGTACTGATTGATGCCCAATATATACCCCACAACCATTTAAAAACTCAAGTTTCAGCATTAGTTTGGACCTGACTCGGAGTCTAATAGGTGAACACGACGATAATGTAGCATGTCATCATATTAAGCGATGCATAATGTAAGCAGACATGGAAGAGTGCGAGCTCTCTTGCGGACCCGTGTAGTCCTCAAGGTCATCTGCTCAGTTGATGATGGTAATGCAGTTGTCGTGGCTGCCAGCGGCGGGGAAGAAGATCTGAGGCGGCGAAAGACAGTCTGGAGAGCGGATCCCTGCTGTGGTGAACCCTTCCGTCGTTGGAGCAGCTGAGCTGGGGTGGAACACAGCGCCACAGGAGCAGGAAAAACCACACAAGGTTTTCTTTGACACATATCTGTAACAGAAGTAATTGAGTAAGGGCTTGTTTGAATTTGAGGATTCTAATAATGCAGGGATAGGAAATAGACAGGAATAGGATAGGAATGCACGTGCAAAACAGAGAATTTAAAAACACAGGATTTCTGCCAATCTGGGTGTTTGATTCATAACAATTGGAAGATCATAGGATGCAAAAAAGCATGGTGAGATTAAGTCAAACCACAAGAAAATGTACGGTTATAATGCTATTATGCTACTATCTCTTAGTCTTGTGCTTGATGAATAGGAATATGAAAAGGAGGAGAAGTGGAAATTAGAATTCCTACGGTTTTTCTTTCAAGGAGACACTAAAGGAACAAATCCTACAGTTTTCCTTTGCTTCATTCCTTTGCACCAAATTCATGAAAAGTAGTACCATAGGAAACTTTCCAATTCCTATGTTTTTCATTCACTTTTCCTTTCAAGCACTGACGATTCTAGTAGGCAGGCTTGAGCAAGGAAAATCCTACACTAAAAAAATGTTTTTATGCTACTTCTATTACTTTGGACCCAGGCCACTGCCATACTAGCTCAACTCCCAGGCCCATCGACAAATGCACAGCTCAAACGCGCAGAGATAAATAATGATGGCGTTCAAGAGAGTCCATCACGGATAGCTAAGTTGCTTGGTACCTCACTGCTTGTCATATAGTAGGATAAAATAATCGTATTTCCCGTTACTACGAGTGCTCAGTGGACAATATATATAACATGTAGAGTAAAAAACAGATGCAACAAGTGTACAACCTCTTTGGCGAAGCCATGTCGATCTCAGTGTGATTGGGTTGGCCGGTGTGGATGCTCCGGCTGACTTTGGTGTTGGAGGAGGGGAAGAAGATCTTAGGCGTCTGGAGATGGAGCCCGAGGTACTGCTCCACTGTGATGGAGGGTTTCATCGTTGGAGCAGCTCCGGTGAGTTGTACGACGCCGAGGCTGAAGCAGGGCAAGAGAGACAACGAACAAAGTTAACTTGAGTGGAATTCTAATAGCATCTCCAATACGTGACGTAAAATACATAACCACAAAGTGCTAGATGTAAAATACATCAGCCGCTCATCTCTGAACTTAACTGTCGAAACTGAACTTAACTGTCAAAACCGAACCTAACTGTCCAAACTGAATTTTGCTGTCAAAACTGAATTTTGCTGTCGAAACTGAACGCACTAGCAAGGTGAGGCTACACGTTGGTCGACTGACTTTTTCATCTCTGGTCAGTCAATTTTGAAGCCGTTGGATAGAAATCAAGGGCCTCCGGTTCATCTTCAACCTCCATCCCCCTGAGCTGCCAGCCACCACCGGCCAAACAGCATCCCCCCGCCGTCCGTGGCCGGCGGTGCGCCGCCCCGCCTGCCCCGAAAACACTCCCCACCGCCGGTCCGCGCCGCCCTGGCCATCCCTCTAGGCCCCCCCGTGCCGAGCTTTTTCTCCGGCGATCCCCATGCCACCGCCCCGCCAACGCCCCGCCACCACCGGTGACCACCGCCCCCATCCTGAACCCTAAGATATATAGTGGGGTACCTCTCCGGCGAGCCCCCCTCCCTGCTGCGGCTGGTTCTTCCTTCACCCCGGCGAGCCCACCCCTTGGAAATCGACTGACCCAAAAGTCGATTCAGTCGACTGAAGTGTACCCAAATCGAAGCAGCATCGCAAGAAAGAGCAAGAGCGAGAGCAGCAGCGCGAGCAAGAGCAATACCAAGAGCAGACCAAGCAGGGGATCGACAGCAAGAGTAGAGCAGCAGCGCGAGCGAGAGCTAAAGCAGCAGTAGCTCCTACTGATGTGGACGTCGCCGCCGAGGGAGTGACACCGTGGAGGAAGTGGCCGGCGACGCCGCCGTGGATGGAGCCACGCCGTGTCGGCTTGGGACCGAGCGCTGGCAGCACCATGAGATCGAATCAAGAAGAAAATGTGGTGATTAGTGTACAATCTCTTCGGTGGCGCCGATTAGGCCGCAGCTTCATCCGAGGAAACGGTGATGATGATGCTTGAGGGAGTCCTGGATTAGGGGGTGTCCGGATGGCCGGACTATGACCTTTGGCCGGACTCCTGGACTATGAAGATACAATATTGAAGACTTCGTCCCGTGTTCGGATGGGACTTTCCTTGGCGTGGAAGGCAAGCTTGGCAATACGATATGAAGATCTCCTCCCATTGTAACCGACTCTGTGTAACCCTAGCCCTCTCCGGTGTCTATATAAACCGGAGAGTTTTAGTCCGTAGGACAAACAACAATCATACCATAGGCTAGATTCTAGGGTTTAGCCACTCCGATCTCGTGGTAGATCTACTCTTGTACTACCCATATCATCAATATTAATCAAGCAGGAGTAGGGTTTTACCTCCATCGAGAGGTCCCGAACCTGGGTAAAAACATCGTGTCCCTTGTCTCCTGTTACCATCCGCCTAGACGCACAGTTCGGGACCCAATACCCGAGATCCGCCGGTTTTGACACCGACAATGGTGCTTTCATTGAGAGTTCCGCTGTGTTGTCACCATCAGGAAGGATGCCACATCCCGTCTTTGAGGACGGCGTCGTTGCTAAAGGAGTTTTGGCTGTCGGCCAAACTCTCCGGCTAGGCAGGTTTTTGATGACCGCCAGTCCGGCCGCCGCGCCAACGATGACCTCTCGGGCAATCGAAAGCAATCTTCACATCAGCTCGGAGCTCGCCGAGCAGTTAGATCCGATGGAGCTCTTCTCCCTGAACGAACTCTTGGATCGCATCGCGGCCCTGGTAGTCGCTACTGATTACGACCAGATTGGGCTTAAACCTGATCAGAGAGAGATTGACTCTCCCCAGATCACCCACCACGTTGAAGTGGTGGAAGAACAATGCGGCGAGTCTTCGCCCGTCCTAAGGACCAGATGCGTCCGGATTCCCAATCCCTCCAAGCCGGAAACCCGCGGAGGGGAGGATGTCGCCCGAACCCTGAACCTAAAGTCAGGCAGTAGGCCCGATTCATTGAATAATATCCGAGAAAGCAAGCTTCCGAATTAGGAAACCGCTCGGCCCCTGAATCTTACATCGGGCAGGGTTCCGGATTTATTTCCACCCGCCCACCCAACTATACGGGATTTATCCCTAATACGGCAAGAGTCCGGAGAAACAGTACACCACTACTGGGCCAGATTCCTCCTGGTCATGAATAGGATAAAGGACTGCCGCGAGAGAGAAGCAATTTCACTCTTCCTTAACAACTGCACGGACATCGGAATCCTCAACGCCATAAGTCGCCGCGAAATTACACGATTCGCCGACTTGACATCCATAGTACGAAAGTACCGCGCGATTGAAAGCGTTCGGAAAACCGAAGATAAATTCTGGGACAATCCAGCCCCGAATATAACACGAGTCCGAAACAAAAGGGCGCATTATCGCCAGGCATCTGAGCCAAACATCAAAAAACAAAAACCCTCTGCAGGGTACGGGACCGTATTGGAAGGATGGCTCAATGGACCCTGTAGAATTCATAATTCAGGGAAAGCCACACCAACGCACAGCCTCAGAGCATGTTGGATACTACGGCAGGTAGCCAGAAGCGGCGAGGAGCTTTTAACTCCAGCACCCGAAGAATACCTCCCCAGTACGGTGTCAACAGTCTTCGAGATGTTCACATCAAACAATGCAAGGAAACGAACGCTTCGCAACCTCGCCGAAGTCTACCAAGTAGCAACAGTAAACCCATGGAGTGACACGGCTATCACCTTTAACGCCAGTGACGACCTAAATTCCGGACAGCCCGAGCACCAGCCGCATTGGTCCTCAGTCCGATAGTGGACGGCTTCCGACTTATAAAGGTACTCATGGACGGCGGCAGCGGACTCAATCTCATCTACGAGGAAACCCTGCGAAAAATGGAAATTGACTGGAGCCGCATTGAGTGAAGCAACACAACTTTTAGGGGAATAAACCCAAGCCGGGAAGCATGCAATTCAGGAAAAATCACACTGGATGTGGTGTTCGGCACGCCGGACAATTACAGATCCGAGGAGGTCACGTTTCAAGTGGCCCCGTTCAGCAGCGGCTACCACGCTTTGCTAGGGTGAGAAGCATTTACAATTTTCCAAGCCATACCCCATTACGGGTACATGAAACTCAAAATGCCCGGGCCCAACGGAATCATCACTCTCACAAGTGATCCGGACATAGCGCTCCGCGCTGAAAAGAAGACAGCCGCACTGGCCCTGGAGGCATTATCTGAGGCCCTAGCGGCCGAGGAGTTAACGGCGTTGCGCTCCACGGTGGACAGGGACGACGTGATACTAGAAAGGAGATCCAAGTCCACCTCTTTTAAACCGGCGGACGAAATAGTCAAATTCCAAGTCCATCCAACGGACCCTACAAAAACGGCCTCCATCGGGGCACAATTAAAACCCGATGTAGACGCCGCACTCAGAGAATTTCTGCGAGAAAATTGGGACATTTTCGCCTGGCACCCCTCGGATATGCCAGGAATCCCACGCAGGCTGGCCGAGCACAGCCTAAACATCATAAAAGGGTTTAAACCCGTCAAGCAGACCCTACGACGCTTTTCCGAACCTAAGAGACAAGCCATGGGAGAGAAGCTAGCAAAACTGCTGGAAGCCGGGTTCATCAGAGACATAAAACATCCGGACTGGCTAGCAAACCTGGTGATGGTACCAAAGAAGGACAAATCTTGGCGCCTATGTATCGATTTCAAAGACCTAAACAAGGCCTGTCCAAAGGACCCTTTCCCACTCCCTCGAATCGATCAAATCATCGACGCCACTGCAGGACACGATTCATTGTGTTTCCTCGATGCATACTCTGGCTACCATCAAATCAAGATGGCAGAGTCAGACCAGGCCGCAACGGCATTCATCACCCCGTACGGCCCATTCCGCTTCAACATGATGCCCTTCGGGCTCAAAAACGCCGGCGCAACATATCAGCGCATGATTCAGACATGTCTGGCCAACTAGATCGGCAAAACAGTCGAAGCATACGTAGACGACGTGGTCGTCAAAACAAAACACGTCGATACTCTAGTAGACGACTTGAGGCTCACGTTCGACAATCTCCGAACATATGACATTAAGCTCAACCCGGAAAAATGCGTTTTCGGCGTACCAGCCGGAAAGCTCCTGGGCTTCATCGTATCCGGTAGAGGAATTGAAGCAAACCCATCCAAGATCCGAGCTCTGTCACAATTAGATACCCCAAAGGACCTCAAACAAATACAAAAACTGACAGGATGCATGGCGGCTCTAAGCCGCTTTATCTCCCGCTTAGGAGAAAAGGCATTACCCCTCTATCGCCTGCTACGGCGCACCGACCACTTCGAGTGGACGGAGGCCGCCACGGCCGGACTCGAAGAAATAAAAGCCATATTGGCAACAAATCCGGTCCTGGCCGCGCCCAACACGGGCGAACCAATGCTATTGTACATCGCGGCAACCCATCAAGTTGTCAGCGCGGTGCTCGTCGTCGAACGAGAAGCGGACGGACACAAGTTCCCCCTCCAAAAACAAGTGTACTACGTGTCCACTGTGCTAACTCCATGCAAGTCAAGGTACCCGCATTATCAAAATATAGCATACGCGGTGTTCATGGCATCCCGGAAGCTGCGACACTACTTTCAAGAGTGCTCCATAACAGTGGCATCCGAAGTACCCCTTAATGACATTATAAACAACCGCGATGCAACGGGCCGGATTGCCAAATGGGCCATCGAGCTCCTCCTGTTCGACATAACCTACAAGCCAAGGCGAGCTATTAAGTCGCAGGTTTTGGCCGACTTCATTGCCGAATGGACTGAAGCCGAACTCCCTAAAGAATACGGCGCGTACTCCAAATGGATCACGCACTTCGATGGCTCCAAAATGTTGGCTGGCCTGGGGGCTGGCGTCGTCCTGACGTCCCTAACCGGGGACACAGTCCAATACGTACTTCAGATAATGTACATGGATTCGAACAACGCAGCCGAATACGAGGCCCTTTTACATGGCCTCCGAATGGCAGTCTCCATGGGCATTCAGCGCCTAGAGGTCCGCGGGGATTCAAATCTCGCAATATCCCAAATAAATGGAGACTTCGACGCCAAGGACCCGAAAATGGCAGCTTACCGCAATGCCATCTTAAAGATGTCAGCTCGGTTTGAGGGGCTCGAATTTCATCACATAGCCCGGGAAAATAACCAAGCAGCAGACGTGCTGGCACGCATCAGCGCCAAGTGCGAGGCCGTCCCTCCCAACATCTTCCTAGAAAGGCTGTTCAAGCCATCTGTATCATGGGACAGAGAATCCAGAAACAATAGCCCGGACACAATTGGGGGCTCCGCCAACGAAACAACGCCGTCAGCCCACAAAATAATGGCAGTCATTGCCCCTTGGACAGAGCCATTCCTAGCCTACCTAACTAGGCGGGAACTTCCCGAGGACCAAAACAAGACCCGCTGCATAGTGCGGCGATCTAAAGCCTACAAAGTCCATGAGGGAGAGCTTTACAAGAAAAGCACAACCGGAGTCCTTCAAAGGTGTATCTCCGAAGAAGAAGGACGAGACCTTTTGGCTGAAATCCATGCCGGACTTGGCGGGCACCACGCCGCAGCCCGGGCCCTTGTAAGCAAGGCCTTCCGTATCGGATTTTATTGGCCAATGGCCCGGGAAGACGCTCAGGACTTAGTGCAACGATGTGTTGGTTTCCAGTTATTCGCCAGCCATAGCCACATGCCGCCTACCACCCTACAAACTATACCCATTACCTGGCCTTTCGCGGTCTGGGGGCTTGACATGGCCGGACCCCTTAAAGGAGGAACCCACAAGCAAAAATACCTACTGGTCATGGTGGACAAATTCACCAAATGGATAGAAGCCAAGCCTGTAAAGACGGCCGAATCCGGACCAGTGATAGACTTCCTTTCCAGGGTTGTACACCATTACGGTGTCCCCCACAGCATCATAACCGACAACGGCACAAACTTCACGGCCGATGAAGTCAAACTTTGGTGCAAAAACATGGGCATCAAGCTCGACTACGCTTCAGTCTATCACCCTCAAACTAACGGTCAAGTCGAACGGGCCAACGGTCTCATTATGAGCAGCATCAAACCCAGACTAGTGCGATCCCTCAAGGAATCTGACACGCACTGGGTAGAGGAGCTTGACTCCGTACTCTGGGGGCTACGGACCACGCCGAATCGCACTACCGGATTCACACCATTTTTTATGGTATACGGCGCAGAGGCAGTACTGCCATGCGACATAATCCATGACTCACCTCGAGTGCGCATGTACGAAGAAAGAGAAGCCGAGCTCGATCGGCAGGACAGCTTGGACGCATTGGAAGAGGAGCACGACGTGGCAAAGGCTCGTTCTGCATTCTATCAACAACAAGCTCGAAGATATCAAAGCAGAGAAGTACGGGCCAAAACGTATAATGTTGGCGAACTAGTTCTACGCTTGCCGGACAAGAAAAAGGATAAATTAAAGCCCAAATGGGAGGGCCCCTTCATCATCGACCAAGTACTGACCGGCGGAGCGTACCGTCTGCGAGGCGCATCGGACAACCGACTCGAGCCGAACCCATGGAATGCAGCACGCCTACGAAGATTCTACGCCTAGCGCCAGACTCAGTGTTCGTCTCCTTCCCTCGTCCCTTTGTTTTATTTTTTGTTTTTATTTTTGGCAGTCCGGGATTTTGTTCCTTCTCCCTCCCCCTTTTTCTCACAAGCCCTTAGGGGCTCGCATGTGCAATATTCGCACGCACCCGACGCGCTACCTGCGCTCACAATACCTGGGGGCTTCTCTACTAAGAAGTTTATATAAAACGGGCCTCACGCCCAAAACATGTGTAATGCTTCCGCATGAACCTTTTATACACCATTATATGCATCGATATGACTTAAGTTTTGGCCAAGCTGGGTTGCCTGGCTCCTGTGCTTACCCCTACGTTCCTGTTCATTCGGCTGGGTGGTAAAGGGAGCACCTCTGCGATTGTTACTGCCGGGTCAGCCGGATGTGTACCTCAGACTGGGTGAAGCCGAAAGCTAGCGTTCTTAAGGGAATATTCGGTGGGTGAGCTAAAAGATGATCTTTCGTATTTACTTTTTTGCCCCCAGATGCTTTTCTGCTCTTTCTGGCAGTTCGGACATGCACTTTAGGGCATGCCTCCCAGGGAAAGGAACCCCTAATGGAACTATTCTCTCTGTAAGATGTTTCTTACTAACCATGTAATATAACATAACTAGTTGGGCACTTGTCTGCTAAAGCACTTATGACCCCTACGCCTTGTCTCCATGCATGCCCCGGTTCTTACATAACCAAGAGGGTATTCGGGCACACTCCGGACTATAGGGTCCAGAGGTCGAAGCGAAAAGGTCCGTAATGACAAACGATCTACAATCCGGCTAGAGGACATTTTTATGTCATTTTTACATAGTCAATCCGACTCGGCATATTCTTCTTCAATGCCATCTAACAGGCGGTCTAATTTACAGTCCTGTTGGGAATACTTTGCAGCTAGCTTCACCTGGCCATATGCCAAGCTGACCAGGATCTCCTTTCCGTCCGGACCTATAGGGCCGACCTCGACCATGTGGTTTGGGTCAGCCTTCGTGTACCGAGTCTTCACCATGGTCCAGGCCTCCCTGGCACCTTGACGGCAAGCCGATATCTTCCATAACCGGAAGCGCTGCCGCACTCCCTCCAACTTCTTGGCAAGCTCCTCAAGGCCTTCGGGCACGGAGAGGGATGGCCACATAGCTTGGATGACGCCTCGCATTGCCTGCCGAACTCGCTCGTGTAGTTGCAACAGCTCGGAAAGATGGTCTCCCGATGAACTGGGCATTTCCTCCACCGGACGACCCGTCAGCAGACATACAAACATAGCTCTTTCAATCGACTTCCTCGCCGAATTCTTTTTTCGAAGATTCGCTCAAGCACTTACTAAAAATGCCACGTCAAATTCGCTGATTCTCCTTCACGGCAGAAGACAGCTGAATGCGAACATCTTTCAGTTCCTCGCCTAGCTGGGTATTGGCGTCTTGAAGCTTGTTCTTCTCTTGCCTCACCCTCGTCAGCACGTTCTCGCCGGCCTTTAGTTGGCGTAGGAGTTGTTGCTGGCCAGGATTTGCTCCAGTCTCATCTGCATTATTATAGTCAGGGTTGCACGCCTGCCGCATTTCAAAGCGGAGGTACCTTTCGAAGTACATATTACCTGCGGGCGTCCCCTTGACATTCTGTGAAGCGGCCAATGCGGCCTCGAGCTGAGCCTTGCACTCTTCGAGCTCCTAGGACAATTGCATGTTCTTCTTGTGTAAGACACTGCATAGCACATGATCCTTCAAACAGTTATCTTCACTGTTTCAAGTCTCGGGGGCTACTGACATATATAACCTTCAATTCTACTCACCTGTATGTCTTTCACATACTGCTCCGTGGCTCTGGCTAGACCATTTTGAGCAGCACGGAGATACGCATCTCCTGTATTAAAGGCGTCCAACGCCTCTGGGGAAAACACGCGTCACGGAGAGCAGTCCGGCGACGCCTGTGTTTTAGGGCACTCTCCACCTCTGAATTAGTGGCAGATAGCCCATCGGCGCCCTCTATCGGAGGAGCGCCCGAGGTGCGTCCCGTGTCCACCTCCGCTTTTGGACCCGGCCTCGAACCTTGGCCGGCGGACATAGTCCGGCGGGCTCTCTTCTTTCTAAGAAAATCATGAGCATTAGTAGGACTCAAGGGCATAAACCCTAGGCATTAAATCCGCACACCATACCGTTGCACCGGAATCTTGATCTGGTCCACACTTCTTTTTGGCCCGCCTGGTTTCAGCGGCCCTTGTTGGCTACCCACCGTGGGCCCGGCCTTCCGCCTCAAGGATTTACCCTGCGAAACATTGTTAGTGCACGGCATGCAAGATAGAACATGAGAATACTGGGACTTCGGTCTTAGTTACCTTGGAGGCTGGAAGTAGTCCGGGATAGTCGGCCGTGATGGCCACCAAAGAGTTATCCTTGCTCAATTGATGAAATACTCCATCAACCAACTCCACGCATAAGTCTAGATCTTCTTGGGAGTCCGGATCGAGGGACCATTCCGGATCCTCGGGTTGTGGAGCAGAGCTGTTTATTTCCTTCACAGCCTTTCGCAGCTCCTGCGTTTAAACATTACTAGTCTAAGTACTCAACTACGGGAATTTCGAAAATGGATAGGCAAGTGAAAGTGTCCGCTCACCCAACTAGGAGGATTGTACATAGAGAATCCGCCATCCGGGTTGACGCGGAGGAATTCTTCCTCTTCCCCCTTGTACAAAGCGGATAAGATTCTCGTTAAAGTGGCGGCCAAATCTGGCCCCTTGCGACCGCACTGGGTAGCATCATCCTCCCCGTTGAAATCCCACATGGGGTGGCCTCTGTATTGAAGCGGTTGTACCCCTCGCGTGATGCATATGGCCATGACCTTGATCATGGTCAGTCCGGAATGAGCCAACAACCTTATCCGACTCATCAGGTACAGGACGTCCCTGTCAGCTTCCCTCTGAGGGTTCCGTGGGCGCCAACTCAGGCGCTTCTTCAACGGGGCATTATTAAACTCGAGGAGGCCGATCCGTATAGGGTCCGGCAGGGGGACGTCATCTATACAAAATCATTCCAAGGGCCAGTCTTCGGACACCCTCTTTGGGGTGCCGGATAGATATCCGGTCCCGGCGATGCGCCATAGTTCGGCTCCGCCCACTTGATAAATAGACCCCTCCTAAGAACGAGGCACAAGGAAAAACAACCTCTTCCACAGAGCGAAATGGGCCTCAATGCCCAAGAACAGCTCGCAGAGGGCCACGAAGCCTGCAATGTGCAGAATGGAGGCGGGCGTGAGGTTGTGTAGCTGGAGGCCGTAGAACTCCAGCAACCCTCGAAGAAACGGATGAATTGGAAATCCGAGTCCTCTCATCAAATAAGGGACTAGGCATACCCGCTCTCCTCAAGAGGGATTGGAGACGCTCTCCGCCTGCTCTCCGTCGCTATAGGTAGCAATCCCGGCTCGAACTGGGACCATATATGATGGGGGGAGAAGCCCCTTGGACTGAAGCACTACTAGCTCGCTATGCGGGACGGAACACCGGCCCCAATCTCCGGGCCGAGCGCTGGAGGGGCGAGAGGAGGAGCTGCACCGACCGGCCATGGTGGAATGGATCTCTGTCGAAGGCACTTTGATGAAATTCGCGGAGGGAAGATGGTGTGAATTGGATCTAAATCCCCGTCTCTTTTATGGGTGGTTCATTAACGCAACCAGGGGGGTAACTAAAAAAATCCCCTGGCTTTTCGCATTCATTTGACACGTGGAAGATGGTCATTATGGGGCACAGAAGCAGAGGAGGGCAGCATGCACTAGAAGCCGGACACTATTCGACGGATACAGAGAATTTGCGGGAGAACCCGCCTTGCAATGCCGAAGACAACTTGCGCGCCGGACTCATCATCATTGAAGCCTGGTTCGGGGGCTACTGAGGGAGTCCTGGATTAGGGGGTGTCCGGATGGCCGTACTATGACCTTTGGCCGGACTCCTGGACTATGAAGATTCAAGATTGAAGACTCCGTCCCGTGTCCGGATGGGACTTTCCTTGGCGTGGAAGGCAAGCTTGGCGATACGATATGAAGATCTCCTCCCATTGTAACCGACTCTGTGTAACCCTAGCCCTCTTCGGTGTCTATATAAACTGGAGAGTTTTAGTCCGTAGGACGAACAACAATCATACCATAGGCTAGATTCTAGGGTTTAGCCACTCCGATCTCGTGGTAGATCTACTCTTGTACTACCCATATCATCAATATTAATCAAGCAGGAGTAGGGTTTTACCTCCATCGAGAGGGCCCAAACCTGGGTAAAAACATCGTGTCCCTTGTCTCCTATTACCATCCGCCTAGACGCACAGTTCGGGACCCCCTACCCGAGATCCGCCGGTTTTGACACCGACAATGCTCTTCCGGTGGTGCAGGTGAAGACGGCGGTGTGGGAATGGAGGTGGCGTGAAAGACGAGGGGAACATCGGGGCAGCTCCTTGGAGGTGGAGGACGGGGTGGCTGAACCGGCGGGACGATGAGATCGACGACGGATCCTCATCTGGTACGGTGGATGAGGGACGTCGAGGTGTTGTTGTGGACGACTTCGTCAGGGAAGAAGCTCCGGCTGGCTGGCGGACGGAGCAGGGTGTGGGGTTCTGTCGCGGGTTTTCGTGGCCTTGGTGTACAAATGGGTGGGCGGATGGGATGGTAGTGGGGAACCATGGCTTAGAGACGCGCTTGTCCGAAATGTGGGGTAAGTTACGAAAGTACCCCCCACCGATTTGACGCGGTTCTTTCGGTTCAGGGATACCACGGGCATTTTGCGTGTCGGGATTTCACAGGAGGTGGGAGTTTTCACGCGCGTTGTAATTTCGGAATAGCAAGGCGCATGTTGAGATGGAGGGAGTTGTCGGAGCACAACGAGACAAAGATATATCTTAAATATTTCGGGCTAACAAGGTGCGGGTTGAAGAGGCGGGAGTTTCGTAGCACGATAGACAGAGACGCTAGCTTCAATTTTTGGCATAACAAGGCGCGGCTTGAAATTTCAGAAGAACAAGCTTAACGTGTACCCCAAAAAAGACAATTTTCACCTCAACACGCGCAACACACACACAAACACCATTTAGACTAGAGTGAGGTACACGTGCATTGCACGCATGAGATTTGGCAACCAAATTATGAATAAATACCACATTATAGCATGCAAACTTTGAGTCATATATGCATGATGTAGATGTTCGTTTAATTCTTATAGTTCATTTCATTCAAAATGATCTAGTTTTTATAAGAAAGCTAATCTATTTTAAGATTCATGGAATTGTGCGTTGTAAGACATAAAGTAAAAACAAATAATGGCAAATCATGTAGAAAAACATTTGGGCAATTCTGATACGGAAGATTCCAGAACAAATAAGAAGTGCTGGTGTTTTGATGTTTGTGCATTATGCTTAAGTTCAACCATGGAGTCTTCTAGATTATACATGTGGCGAAATCTGGTGGAATCTAGATGATATCCAACGGCCAATAGTGCTCGAATTTGACATCTTTGGACCTTCGGATTCGCCTCATCCAACGACCATCTTTCAAAGTTAAAGTTACCCGCTCACAATATAAAAATATATATAATATAATATATATATAGGGGTATAGATATAGATATGTGATGCGAAAGCCGCCCATCATCTCCAATTACATGAGCGGATGCGACATGGGCAAATGATGTCTCCCATCGGTATCTCAAATTCAAATCAGTCTGACCTTGTTAAATGTGTATACATTACAACATGCTCGTTTCCAAAGCACACCGCGCAGATCTCCGTTATATTCATGCATGCATGGGTTTCAAACATCAGGATCTCTTATTCAAATATTTGAATTCAACTTTACATTGATTATGACCTCACCTATTCTTCTACACCCACACAGTAGTCTTCTCTTTATAATTGTACCACTAACTTTCTCTCGTTGTCGGGGGTTGGATGCGACATATGCCAACGGGTGGCTTATCATGGTGGGGGCGAGTAGAACGTCGCCGGTGCCTGGAAACGGGATGAGGCGCAGACATGCTCGCCGACGAATCTTACCCAGCTTTGGGGCTCTCCGGGGAGATAACACCCCTACTGCTGCTCTGCGGGGTCTCCGCATGTTCACTATGGGACGATAATACAAAGGTGCTCCTTGAGCTGTTTCGGGTGGCGGGAGGGAGCAAGGCTGGCTCCTTCCTTTGCTTGCTATGTGTCTAAAAACCTATCCAGGGCCGAACCCTTTGCATGGGTGCCCCGGGGGGTTTATATAGGCCTACCCCCCGAGGGTACAATGGTAAACTGACTGGGTGTGGCCCCCAGCTGTCTGTCTCTCATGCCGTCGCCCCCCCCCCCTACCGGCTTCTGGGGCCCGCCGACTGGCGGGCCCCGCGAACAGGCCGGGCACTGTGCAACACTCCTGATGACGCGGGCTCGGTCATGGGGTCGTGGGAACAGTGCCGCCGTCTGTCGGGCGATCACTGTCGCCACTCCCCGTCCAATCTGGTTTATGGTTCGTGGGGCCCTGACTGAGAGGTGGCCGACTCTGGGAAGGCCGACTCCCGCAGGGCCGTCTTCGGACTCTCCGGCCATCTTCTTCTCCCTCACTGACGGGGGGCCCGACGGTCTTCGGGCCGTACAGGCCGCCGTCGTGGGTAGAGTGCCTTGCGCACTGTGGCTGAAGTCAGGGGAGGCATGGCAACAGTGCCGCGCCTTACCGGAGATCTCCTGGTGGTACGACTCACTGTAGCCATGCCTACCTCCCGTAGGTTTGAGGGGACGGCCACGTCGGGACCGTACCCTGCGTCGGTCTTCGTGAAAAGGTCGCGGGCCGACTCTCATAGTCGGCCCCTTGAAAGGTCGCAAGCCCGGAGTCGGCTTGCTTCAGAGTCACCAGCTGGGACTCGGCCTTCTTTGAAGGTCGCCAGCCGGGACTCGGCCTTCTTCGAAGGTCGCCGTCTGGGACTCGGCTGAGGGGCACGGCCTGCCCTGATGTCTTGAAAGATCTTGGGACCCGGGTCAGCCTACCCGTGGCCCATTACTCCGACAGTAGTCCCCGAAGCTGGTGAAGCCCGGCGGGTGCCACCTCGAGGGGCTTCAGCAGTTTCATTTCATCTAGTGCCGACTCTGAGACTCGGCTGCTGTTGCTTTGGGCCGCCTCGCCGAAGTCGGACTCGTTCAGCGAGGGCCGCCATCCGCAAGTCGTGGCGGGAAAACGGAAGGCGTATCGGTCACGCCTCCCTGCCATTATCGAGACGGTCCTGTCGCGCGGCGCCACGTGGAGGCGATAGTATGTCCACCCACGCGCGTGACGGGACGGGCTGTCTGGTGGGGCCCTCCATTACTGCGCCTCGGGCCCCGAGCGGATCCGCTGTGGCCGAAGGCGGTTGGCATCCCCACGTCGCTACTGCGCGCAGTAACTTCGTGGGGGTTGATCGTGGGCGGCGTGGGGCCGCGGGCGCAGTTAATCCCCCTGTCGCCCCCTCGGCTTCTCAGCCCGTAGGGCTATAAGTAGGCGGGGAGGAGCGGGGCGGCACTGCACGCGCACTCTCTCGCCCGCTCTCCCGCCCTTCTCCTTCCTTCACCGCGAGCCACGACATTCTTCCTCCGCCACGAGCCAAAACCTTCTTCCTCGCCGGCGATGAGTTCTTCTTCCGCCGCGCCGCCCGCCTCGCGCTCCGGCGAGTGGGATGGCTCGGACGTGGAGGCGGAGGACATTGAGTTCCTTCGCCTGACTCGCCGTCTCCCCAGTGCGGACCTGGTGCACGCCCGTCCCGCGCCGGCGGGAGAGATCCGGCCCGCGCCGGAGGAGGGCGAGCGGGTCATCTTCCGCTCGCATCTTATGCGCGGGCTGGGGCTTCCGGCGAGCGGATTCTTCCGCTCGTTTCTCGAGTTCCACAAACTGCAGCCGCACCACCTCACCCCCAACGCGGTGGTGCTTCTCTCCGCCTTCGCCACCCTGTGCGAAGGCTACATCGGCGTTCTCCCCACCCTCGAGCTGTGGGGGGAGTTCTTCTCCGCCAAACTCGGCACTCAGGCCGCCGGCACGCCGGCTCAGTGCGGCACCTACATCGCGGTGCGGCACTCGACGGCCGACAATCCTTTTCCGCCCATCCCGCTGGTGAAGTCGGTGAAGATGTGGCAGAAGTACTACTTCTACGTGAAGAACATCTCCACCGACGGCGACTGGGTCAACCTGCCGCCTTTCGACCCCGAGCCGCTGACTGGCTGGCTGGCCAGTTGGTCCCATCGATCCAAGTCTCTCTCGACCTCCGGAAACGGCGCCGTGGCGCGGCTCCGAGTCATGCTGCAGTCGGAGGGGCTCGTCGCCTCCGATCTTCTGGCCGCCTTCGTGGCGCGCCGGGTTCTTCCGCTCCAAGGCCGGCCTCACCTCATCTGCCAGATGAGCGGCCGATACGATCCGAGCCGGCTGTGCACCAGGGACATGCCGCGTGGGGAGGTGGCGAACTTGGTGAACCACATCGCCCACTGCGGGTTCACGGAGGAGTGGCAGTTCGGCAAGGAGCCGTACTCGCGCGACAACCCCCCTCCAATGGTAAGTCGCATCTATCTGCAGCTCGATCTTATTTCCGTCAGACCTCGAGCTCTGATCTTTGTTGGCGTCTTCTGGGCAGAATCCCCTTACGGCGCCCTCAGCCGGCGCCACAAGAGAGCCTCGCGACTACGTCCCAGATCGCGAGGACAGCGACGCTGACGACCCCGACCTGGGAGCGGCGGCACTGGAGGCCGACGCCGAAGGCGGCGGAGAGGGGGCAGACGGCGGCCTCAGACCGTCGGCAACCTTCGCCGACTGGCCCGAGGGCGACGCCGACGCGGAAGTCGCCTCGCGCCGCCAGCCGAAAGCCGGCTCCTCCAGCCAAGCCGGCGCGAAGAGGTGTCACGCCGGATCGAGTGTGCCCGGCGGCAAGTCGAAGAAGTTCAAGGGAGCCGCCGCCGCGACCAAGCGGGAGGAGGCGGCCGCGAAGGCCAACCGCTTCCGAAAGGAAGTGAGAAGGCCGCCGCTAGTTTCTTCGTGAGTCTTCTTACTCTGTCGTTTCTTTCCTGGATCTCGCTTGGAGTTTTTTCTGATTTTCCCTCCGACCTTCTCCAGAGCTCCCCTCTCTCTTGAGAGAGCTGCCGTCCCCTCCGTCATGGGGTCGGTGGAGACGTCTGCCAACACACGGCAGATTGATCCCGCCGCCGACCTTCGGGAGGCGATGGCACGGAATGCGCGAGAGAAGCGCGAGGAGGAGGAGGCCGACCGTCTGGAGAAGGCGGAGGCCGAGAAGGCGGCCGCCAACGCCCAGCGGCACCTACAGGAGGCCGTGGCTGCGGCCGCGGCGAAGCGGCATGCCGAGGAGGTCACGCGTTGTCGATCGGCGATGCTCGTCCCCCCACTGTCGTCGGCGCCGCCGGCAACTGAGTTCACGGGGCAGACCGGGGAGGTCGGCACCGCAAACCCTCTCGCGGAGGAGGGCGGCAACGTCTCAGGCTCGGATACTCACGCGCCGCCCCCGCCGCCCCCGCCGCATCCGTCTTCAAGGCCGCACGGCAAACAGCCGGTGGACCCGCAGGATCCTCCGACTGCGGACGACACCGACGCGCAGCTACTTCTTCAGGTCGCCGTGCCAACGCGCCGCCAGATTGAGAGGATGAACTCAGCGCCACGAGCTCGGGAAACCGGCGCTGCGAGCTCGGCGAACTTGGACGTCGAGGCCTCAAGTGCCGCGCCCACCGGCTGGCTGCGTGAAGGCAGCACCGGCCCGCTGAACCAGGCCCTTCTGGACGTCCAATCGAAGCTACGCAAAGAGGGCGACGCCCTCCAACTCTACACCAAAGCGCATCTGGCCCTGCGGACCTCCGTCCGGGTATGTTTTGTTTTTCCTTTTTTAGTTTCTGTCTTTTCCCGTGGGGGCGCGCCAGCGCACCCACTGGGTGTAGTCCCCGAGTTCGGGGTCGGCTGCTGAGCAGGCGACTCGGAACTCCTTCTGGCGAGCTCCGAAGGCTAACTTAGCTTTGCCGGCTTTGCAGGAATACCACAATCTCCGCGCCACTGCCTTCAACCGCAATGTTGAAGAGCTGCGGAAGCGGACCGCCGATCTGACGGAAAGCCGAGGTGGGCTAATTCTTTCTTCTTTGCGAGGGCGCGCTGGCGCACCCGCGGGCTGTAGTCCCCGAGATTCAGGCCGACTGCTGAGCAGTCGGGACAGATCTCCCCGGCGATCTATCTTCCTTCTTCTCCGCGGGGGCGCGCTGGCGCGCCCGCGGGCTGTAGTCCCCGAGATTCGGGCCGACTGCTGAGCAGTCGGGCCGGATCTCCCCGGCGACCTTTCTTACTGATAACGTCTCTCGATCTTCAGACGCCAATGCCGCCCTCCAGGAGCAGCTGTACGAGGCCAACACCACTCGCCGCGCCAAGGAGGAGGAGTGCGACAAGCTCGTCCAAGAGCGCGACCTGCTGGCGACGCAGCTGGCCGAGCAGAAAGAGCTGCTCCGGAAGGCGCAGGAAGACGCCAAGTCACGGGAGGATGCCCTCATAGCCGAGTTCAAGGTCGAGCGCTCCGCCTGGACCGACCGGGAGGCGATGCTGACCTCCGGCTACCACAAGCTTGAGGACATCGTCGACGGTAATTCTTTTTTCTCTTCTTTGGTCTTCCGACTCTTGTGTCGGGCTGATTTCTGATTTTTCTGACTGTCTTCTTTTCTGTCTTGGCAGACTTCTTTCCCGGCCACTCACAGGTCGTTCCTCTGGCCATCGAGGCGGCTCGGGAGGAGCGAAGGGCGAAGGGCGAAGTGATTGCCGCCAACGCCCCCCGAACCATCGACGAGCAGCTCCTGAGCATCGGGGTTCGCCTTCGTCCTGCTCATCGTCTGCTGCGCCGTCTTCAACGTGCCGGCGCTCAAGTCGTTGCCGCTCTGTGGCCGGAGGTGCCAGCTCTTCGCACCGCCAGCCGGACGGCCGACTGGCTGGAGGTCGCCGTCGGTCGCTTCGAGGCTTGGAGGGGCTCCTCGGCCCGTGCCGGAGCACGCCGGGCCTTGGAGTTCGTCAAAGGGTGGTATCGAGGGCTGGACCTGGACCGTCTGGCCGCGTTCCGGTAAGAGGCCCAGGCCGAGCTGGAGGCCGTGGAAGGCGCCCTTGTCGAGCGCGCGGCGGCCATCGCCGAGTACACGGACACTAGTGTCTTCGTGCCCGAGCGGACCGAAGGCGGCGAGGAGGTCCCGCCGGAATGGTTCGGGATGCACCCGGAGTACGAGGAGGACTCGGCGGAGGTGATCGGCTCCAGCGTCGAGGAGGAGGACGAGTCGAAGGACGGAAGCGAGGAGGAGGCGCCAGAGGACGAAGCGGGCGGCCAGCCCCAGCCTGATCGCGCCTCCAGCAACGAGCCTCGAAAGAACAAGGGGACTGTCGCTGGAGGTGGCCAAGCCGAGACCACCCAGCCGACTGCCTCGACGTCCGACACTGCCGCCACCTCCGACCCTCCGGCTCCGGAGGCAGCCCCCTAGAGTGCTTCAGTTTTACCTGTCTCTTTTGTTCTTTTTTAAAAAACTTGTCAGTTTCGAACAATTCCACCCGCGGGGTGTATTCGGCCAAGGGCCTTATGTAAATATTTATCAAATTTCCGCCTTTCCTTGCTTTGGTTCTTTAGACTTTTTCCTTTGCCGCCTTCCTTCAGTTGCCGCCTTGCCGACTGGGCAGCCGCTCTGCGGACTGCCGCTGGGTCAAGTGCTCAGCTACTTTAGGGAGGCAAGTACTTAGTCGTTTAGAATACCTTAGCAAGTTGGCTGAAAATCAACAGGCCGACTTTCGAGAGTCGGCTATTCTTGATGAAAATTGAGACTGCGAGCCGACTGCTCGCGAGTCGGCTCGGTAAGGGGAGGCTGGCAGCCGGCTTGGGCTATGCGTAGCTCTTAAGTCCTTAGCCATTTTTCATGTGTGCACTCGTTCTTTCCTGTCCTCTGCTTACCGACAGCCGCTCTGCGAGCTGCGGCTTTCGGCAGGAGACGGCTTTGAGCGCGGCACATTACTTGTCTGACTTCAGGGAGCATTTCATAGCACAAGACGGCGAGTCCCCGGGCCGACTAGTCGGACCCGGTGCCAGATAGTATGATAAAAGGGGAAAGCATACTCGGAAGCGTAATCCATATCATACAGATAATTAAGGTCTTAGTACTTTAATACAAAAGAGGGTAGCGTGATACATACTGCATCAACTGTAAAATCTACGCAGAAGATTTGCGTTCCACGGGCGCTCTGTTTCTTTGCCGGAGTCGTCCCTCTTGCGCGCTCGAGGCTTCTGAGCGTCGATCAGATAGTAGGCGTCGTTCCCTAGCACCTTGCTGATGATGAAGGGACCTTCCCAAGGCGCCGACAACTTGTGCTGGCCGGCTGTTCTCTGAATCAGCCAGAGCACAAGGTCGCCCTCTTGGAATGATCTTGGCCTGACCTTGCGGTTGTAGTATCGGCGCAGACTCTGCTGGTAGATGCCGGACCGACTGAGTGCCAACAGTCGGCCCTCTTCCAGCAGATCGACGCCGTCTTGGCGTGCTTCCTCAGCCTCCTCTTCCAAAGAGGACGTCTATCAGAATCTTGCCGATCGGTGAGCAGGAGAGGCCGGGTACAATTCCATGGAATACGGTGCGGCTGCTCTGTAACTGCCTTCGCCTGATTCCAAGCTTCTCCATTGTGTCCTTGTACAGGATGTTTATGCTGCTGCCTCCATCAATCAGGACCCGTGAGAAACGGGCGGCCCGCCTATCAGTGGCCAAGGTCGCGCCTAGGACCAGAGCGTAGGAGCCCGGACTCGGCATCACTTCTGGATGATCCGCCCGACTCCAGCTGATAGGCTTCTCGGACCAGTGCGTGAACTCTGGGGCGTCAGTTGCTACCGCGTTGACTTCTTGCTATTGTCGGCGCCTGCTGCGCCGGTCATCTGCCATGCTGGTGAACACTACGTAGGCTCCGTGCTCTTCCGGGAACTCGTCTTGGACCGCGCCGACTGGCCGAGCCGCCGGCTGCGGGGGTGGCGGCGGAGGCGGCGGCCCCGCAGGCGGCGGAGGGGCGAGGCCGTCTCCCTTGGCGATCCTGGCGAGCCAATGGCACTTCCTGGTGGTGTGGTTCGACGGCTTCGCGCCGCTGTGGAACTTGCAAGGTCCATCCAAAGTCTGCTCATAGGAGAAAGCCGGCAACCAATTGGACTTGCCGCCTTTCTGCCGCTTGGCCTGAGGCTGCCCCTCCGGCTGCTGATCTTCTACTGCTGCGACCTGCCGACTATTGGAAGTCGGCTGAGGGGCCTTGCGCTTGTTGTCGTTCTGCTGCTGTCGCCGGCTGGCGTCTCCAGCCGGGGTTCTGGGGGCCTGGGGAATCACTTTGCCAGCCGCGTTGACTTGAATCTCCGTCTTCATAGAAGAGTCGGCCGTGGCGTACTTGTCTGCTATGACTAGCAGTTCGTCGAGGGTTTCGGGCTCGTCGCAGAGGAGCTTGTGCTTGAGGAGGGTGCCCTCTCGGCACCCGGCCGTGAAGTACTCGATGGCCTGCACCTCGTGCACGCCCTCGCAGGAGTTTCGAAGTTCGCCCCAGCGCGTGAGGTAGTCGCGTGTTGATTCTTCAGGGCCTTGCATGCACAAGGAAAGCTGGCGCGGCTTGGGAGGTCGCTTGTACGTGCTAGTGAAGTTGCGAATGAAGGCTTCAGTAAAGTCGACCCAGCTATTGATGCTGCGGGGCTTTAGGTTGTTCAGCCATGTCCGGGCCGTGCCCTGGAGCATGAGGGGAACATACTTCACGGCGACTCGCTTGTTGTCGTTGGCTATGTTGACGGCTGTGGAGTAGTCTATCAGCCAATCCTCCGGCTTCACGGAGCCGGTGTACTTGGGCGTGTCTCGGGGGAGCGTGAACCCTTTGGGGAAGGGCTCATCTCTGATGCGGGGCCCGAAGCAAGGCGGACCCAACTCATCATCTTCTTCTAACGCCAGGGATCTGTGGAGTCGGTCGATCCGGTGGCGGGCGTCATTCTCTCCGACTCCCTCTCGGTGGCCAAGGCGACCTCCGAGAGTCGGATGCTCAACAGGCGGCGGAGAAACTCGCCGCTCTCTTCGGGGTGGGGGAAGAAGATAATCATCTCGCCGTTCCACTGCTCTGGGGCGGCCGTCTTGGTCGCGCTCGATGGTGATGCGAGTCCGGCTGTGACTGGCAGCCGGCTCCTTCTCTTTCCTCCCGCGGACTCCGCCAGTCGGCGTTCGGGAGGTCGCGCCTTGATCTCGGCGAGGGGGTAAGTTGTCGTTCGGCTGCTGCAGCGCGTCTGCGCGGCCGCCTGCCGCGTTTTGTGCTGCAACCGCATCGAGGAGCTGCTGGACTCGCTCCGTTATTACACGGCACTCTTCGCCTTCGAGGTTCTTCAGTTCTTCGGTCGCCGCTTGGGCGGCGCGGATGTTCTCCGCAGGGGTGGCGTACACGGGGCGTTTCGCCCCGAGCAAGTCGGCGATGGCCGCGCCGCGCTCTCCGACCGCACCTAGACGGCTCGGCCCAGTCGGATCCGGCGAGCCACCTACAGCACGATCCATCTCGCGCTGGCATGCTTCTGACAAGCGTCTCATGCTCGCCAACTTCTTGGCGCCTTCGATGATCTGAAGGCGGCGTTCTTCCAGCATCTCCGCGTCCGCGTCCTCTGGATGGGCGCGGCCAGGTCTTGCAGGGCCGCTGGCAGCGGGTCCTGGGCGTTTTCGCCGGAGTGCTCGCCATGGCCGATGACGAGCACCTCCGTGACGGCGCTTCCGCCACTCTCCTCGTACGGAAGCGGCTCGTCGTAGACCACCACGTTGGTGGGGAAGATATCGAGCGATACGGCGTCGGAGTCGACCAGCATCGGGTCGGAGGAGCCTACGGACTCCAAATCTACGGCGGGCTCGCCGGCGACGTGGAGTTGGTCGAGGAGGCCCGCGAGGAGGCTCTCGGGGCCACCCGCCCCCGCACTCGGTGTGGGCTCGTCGGAGAGGCGCACCTCGCCAATGAGTTCGGCGAGGCCGCTCGCAGCGCAGGCGGCTTCAGCGCCGCGCAGCGTGTCAATGAACACTCCATCTGGCGAGCCGGGCTGGCTGCGCTCGCCAGGGAGGAAGAGGGTTCCCGTCCAGAACAGATCTCCGGACGACGGTGCACCTCGCCCCACGGTGGGCGCCAAATGTTGGGGGTTGGATGCGACATATGCCAACGGGTGGCTTATCATGGTGGGGGCGAGTAGAACATCGCCGGTGCCTGGAAACGGGATGAGGCGCAGACATGCACGCCGACGAATCTTACCCAGCTTCGGGGCTCTTCGGGGAGATAACACCCCTACTGCTGCTCTTCGGGGTCTCCGCATGTTCACTATGGGACGATAATACAAAGGTGCTCCTTGAGCTGTTTCGGGTGGCGGGAGGGAGCAAGGCTGGCTCCTTCCTTTGCTTGCTATGTGTCTAAAAACCTATCCAGGGCCAAACCCTTTGCATGGGTGCCCCGGGGGGTTTATATAGGCCTACCCCCCGAGGGAACAATGGTAAACTGACTGGGTGTGGCCCCCAGCTGTCTGTCTCTCATGCCGCCGCGCCCCCTGCCGGCTTCTGGGGCCCGCCGACTGGCGGGCCCCGCGGACAGGCCGGGCACTGTGCAACACTCCTGATGACGCAGGCTCGGTCATGGGGTCGTGGGAACAGTGCCGCCGTCTGTCGGGCGATCACTGTCGCCACTCCCCGTCCAATCTGGTTTATGGTTCGTGGGGCCCTGACTGAGAGGCGGCCGACTCTGGGAAGGCCGACTCCCGCAGGGCCGTCTTCGGACTCTCCGGCCATCTTCTTCTCCCTCACTGACGGGGGGCCCGACGGTCTTCGGGCCGTACAGGCCGCCGTCGTGGGCATAGTGCCTTGCGCACTGTGGTTGAAGTCAGGGGAGGCATGGCAACAGTGCCGCGCCTTACCGGAGATCTCCTGGTGGTACGGCTCACTATAGCCATGCCTACCTCCCGTAGGTTTGAGGGGACGGCGACGTCGGGACCGTACCCTGCGTCGGTCTTCGTGAAAAGGTCGCGGGCCGACTCTCATAGTCGGCCCCTTGAAAGGTCGCAAGCCCGAAGTCGGCTTGCTTCAGAGTCGCCAGCTGGGACTCGGCCTTCTTTGAAGGTCGCCAGCCGGGACTCGGCCTTCTTCGAAGGTCGCCGTCTGGGACTCGGCTGAGGGGCACGGCCTGCCCCAATGTCTTGAAAGATCTTGGGACCCGGGTCGGCCTACCCGTGGCCCATTACTCCGACACTCGTGCATGCATGCACACACACTACCAGTCAGCATTATCTATCGCACGCATGCAATCTTTTTCTTCAGGTCGGTCTCCCATGAAGGCACACACCCACACACATCCCCCTCTCCCTCATACCGGGCATTCTTTATCTCTCACGTGTGCATGCACAACGATCGATGTTCCTCTATGTATGTGTGTATATAGCTAGGTCTTTCATAGTTTTCCACACAAACCGATCAATCGATATATCTAGTGAGGTATCACCCTCTTTCCCACGTCCACATCGATCAATCTATACCTCTCCCACGTCCACATCGATCAATCTATACCTCTCTATATAGGATTAACATAAATAGCTAATACACCCACATTAATTATATATCCAACGTCCCCCTCTCATCATCCATGCCTTCCGCTTCATCTCTCAAATGTGTGCACAATGGCGAAGACAGGGGGCAATAAGGGCCCTCCACCCCCCTAACATCACTATATATCGAGGCTAATATGAATGTGATCATTAGACAATTGCTGCTAAAAAAGGTTTAATTTCATGAATTGACCCTCCTCGTAAAGGATTAGCAATGCTTGGCCCCCTAGCTCATTTATTTTTCATGGCTCCGCCACTGCGTGCAACAGCGCACATGTTCACCCCCTCTCTCTAAATATCGATCTCGCACTTGTGCATTCCTTCATAGTCTCCCTCCACTCGGCCCCTCGCACCATCTTCTAGCCCCCCACCGGATTTTGCCACATGTGCAATCTAGCAGACTCCATGGTTGAACTTAAGCATAATGCACAAACCTCAAAACAATAGTGGTTCTCTTTTGTTCTAGAATCTTCCGTATCATAACTGCCCAAACTTTTTTTCTAGTTGAATTGCCATTATTTGTTTTTACTTTATGCTTTACAACGCACAATTCCATGAGTCATAAAATAGATTAAGAGCTTCTTTGATTCAAAGGATTCTCAAAGGAATTTTGGAGGATTCTAATCATTAGGAATTTTTCCTATCTTGGTTGTTTGATTCGTAGGATTGTAAACCATAGGAATTTTTCCATATGATTCATTTGCACTAGATTTCATAGGAAACATCCCATCCACTCAAACCTCTTTGAAAGAATTCTGCATTTTTTCTATGCACAATCAAACACTCGTACAATCCTGTAGGATTCAATACGACATTCCACTATAATCCCATGTTTTTCCTATTCACGCGTTCTTAGTTTTTTTATAAAAACTAATTTGATTTTGAATGAGATGAACTATAAGAATTAAACGAAGGGCTACATCACGCATATATAACTAAGAGCTTACATGCTATAATGTGGTATTTATTCATAATTTGGTTGCAAAATCTGATGCTTGCAATGCATGTGTAAATTACTAGTACTTCGAGTATGTGCAAAACACGTAAATTAGAATACCAATGGCACGCTACACAGTGTCTCTCTTACAGTTCATGAAGCCACGTGGCACATGTGGAGGCGTTGTCGCAACCTCCTTGCGTGGATTGATCACAGTGATGTGCTGCTGGTTCCAAAAGAATGTACTCGTCCTTCCTGAGCCATTATGGCGGTACATGCACGAAAGCGAAGATGTGCACGCACGCCACACACACACTCATTCTCTCGCACGCACACGTGGGTACACGGGCGGACGCAATTTTGTACCAAGATCCACCCCATGTGATAATTTGATGCGTGTAAAGTCGTTCACTTCATTGATGGTCAATTAATACAGCGCATGCAAATTGAGTGGACGTGAGGGCGGAAGAAAGACATTATTACTCCACTGCGCGCATGCGAGTAGTTAAATCGTGGGTTGCTAGTAGTACTTCCATTGGTCTCCTTCGTATTTTGTGCCAATTTTTGACAGTAACATAATATTTACACATTTGAGCAGTGTAGTCTACTTGAAATTTATGTTCCACTAAACTCATCGAGAGCCGTTTCAGGCCTCGAAACCAAAACCATCAATTAATCTTTACCTTGTTCCCATCACATTCGAAAGCCTGCTCACACCTACTAGTACTACGTGCCAAACCTGAACGTCTTCCCACTATGCAGGTATTAGTACTACTAGTGTTAGTACTTAGGTTATTAAAAGGGAAACTACCTAACCGAAAATTACTCTACCTTTCCTCCTCATAAGTGCTTCTTCTTCGTCCGTCGTTGCCATGGCCGGTGAGCAGAGCTCTAGGTCGAGAACTACTCGTAACAAGGGAGCGGCAACCAAGGTTGCGGAAAAAAAAGAGGGCTCGCCGCCACGCAGAGACCTCGAAAGATCTCTCACGGGCAGGCGATGGCTCCCAGGAGCGCCCTAGCCGCGGAGGCGAACATGCCGAGCCAGCGGAGCTGGAGTCGTTATCCCTCGACGGCATGCCCGATCAGCTCAATAAGCAGAAGGAGTTCATCCAAGGCTTGACGGAGTTGCTGAAGGAGAGCCTCGACGACATGCCCGCTGAGCTCAATCAGCAGGGGGAGTTGACCACCGGCTTGGTGATGCTGCTGAAGAAGAGCATTGCCTCGGAGAAGAAGGCGACCGGCGAAATCCTGTGACTTCAGGAGGACAAGGCGAAGCTCTGCCACGAGATCGACCTGTTGAAGGAGAAGAACGCCAGCTGGAAGAAGCTGTATGAGAATAGTAGTTCCTCGATGAAGATGCTACAGGCCCTCGTCATGGAATAGAAGGAGGAGTTGGCGAAGCTCCGCATCGAGCACCCGGCTGCTGTCAAGGTACGTAATGCGGCCGTGGAACAAATGATGAAGGCTCGCATCGAGAAATCCCGCGTCATGGACAGAATGAAGAAGATGGCGGAGGAGACGCGCAAGGAGATGGAGGTCATGGAGGCGATGAAGAAGCAGTTACGACTCTGCGGCGAATTAGATCATTTGGGGTGATAATCTTCCTTCCTCTTTTGCTGTTGTGTTCCATCTTTTGCTTCGGGTGTTTCGCCGCACATGTCATGTTCTTTGCGAGGCATGAATAGAACAATGGTTTTTTTAGGGAATGAATAGAACAATGCTAACAATGAGACGACTAGAAAATTAGATTATTTTTTATCGCCATATGGCACTGGGCTGCCGTGTTTCGTGCTCCTCCGTCGTAGTACTACTCCAATGGAAAACTTGAGTATACCGCATGGTTCTTTGCTCCTCCTCGATCAGGTCGTCGGCGCATTTATACGAGCAGTCAAATCACAAGGCCCCGCCTTCCAGCAGTAATGAGCCATCAAATCACAAAGGCCCTCGCCTCTCGTGAAACCGACCAAGCTAGACTGCCCCGCCCTCTAGCCTTTTAAAAATGTATACTTTTGTACAGCAGTAATATCGATGGATTGCGCCATGGAGCAAAATTTGAAATTAAAAAAAAGGTGGTACATATAGAGAGCGCTCGTCGCCAAATTATGCATATAGTACTATTAAAAAGGCTAGTCACAATAATGGTATCCAGCACAACCCACCCCTCAAATAAAACTAAGCACCGTGGAATTATTTGACAAAACTAAGCACCCTGAAATTCTTTGACAACTAAACTGTTGGCTATATGATGTTGGCCATATATATTGTACGTATATAATGTGAATAAACGAGTGGTAGTACTATACCAACTAAAAGATGAAATGTAAGAAATACTAGTATGTACTTACGGAAGAGTTAAAGTAACAAGAAGAAACATAACATAGTTCTGCTGGGGGCTCAGCACAACACACCCCTCAAATTAAATTAAGCACACCTGAAATTAAACTTTGCAACTATTCCAGTAGACACTCCATTAGAACCACCATGAGCAACGACACTGCCACCTTACTCGGAGTCCTCGTCCATGTCCTCGACTTCGTCCTTGTCCCTCTTCCTCTTGGCCGATACTTCTTTGCTTGAACCACCAACTTGGCTGTTGCTCATCATCCAACCCTTATAGATATTGAAACAAAGGTAGCCATCCATTGCAGCGTACTGGATGTGGTCTATATCTAGTACATTCCGCTGCCATGCATGACGATGAAACGTGTATGGAGGTTTCTCCAGTTTACCGTACGAAGGATGAACCATGGCTCCTGCCAGGGTCAGCATTGAAGGCTGACGAGAGGACACCAGCCGATACTTTTGGAGGTCGAAGGTGTTGCCTACAATGAGGCCTATCCGACGCAGGACTTCTTTGTCGTTACCAAAGTCTACAGTAACAAATTTGACTAGGTTGCTCTCGAGGAAGTCCTTAAAATCCTGGCACTCAATGTTGGCATGGCATATGTGGTAGACCAAGCATAATTCATGCACGCAAACCTGGATCATGGCGGTCTTCTTCCTCTCTTCGTCCTTTAGATCCTTCTCTCATCCCACGACTTTGGTGTACTCAACATCTAGCCCGGCGACCCACTCATCATGTGAGTCTTCAAACATGCGTCTGAAGCAAGAAAGGCATCCTTTCACCGTCGCGGAAGAACGGGTGTAGATGACGTCGAACTCATCGCCGGTGATGGTTCTAACCTTGTACTCACCGCCGACCGGGGAGATTTGGGACGCCATGGATTTGGGAGGAGGGTTAAGATTGGTGGAATTGCCGTAATGTGAATGGACGGGACGACTAGGAGCGAACCATCGTAGTATTAAAGGACGGGCAGGGACGAGTAGGAGCAAACTGCCAGCGTGCGAACGGCAGGGTAGTGGCTTTCCATTCTCCCATGATACGGGCTTCCGAGAGCCCTTGGATCAGAGATCGAACGGTTGCATGGCGTGATTCTAGACCAATGGGCGAATATCCTATCCTGGAGGATTATTCTGCAAATTTTCAGCAACTTAGCATGCGACCATTTGATCTCAGATCCAAGGGCTGCCAGCAGCCTGTATCATGGTCGCGCCTACCACGACCGTCGCATCGCTCGCGCGGTCGCGCCCTTGGAGATTTAACATGGTGCGTTAGGCTATCTGATGTTGGCATGTCATACATAGTCATCACTTAGTCACTCATACTACAACAAGGTTGGCTATAAGGTTGGCTATAAGTGTATTTTTTTACTCCTCTCTATCTCTTTCTTCATACTCCCTCCGTCCCATAATATAAGAACGTTTTTGACACTAGTGTAGTGCCAAAAACGTTCTTATATTATGGGACACAGGGAGTACTAGTATTTATTGCATTTGCCAAGGAGTGACCTCTTCCAATGAAATGGTGTTGCTAAGTTTGCTTCATTTAATTAGCTATAGACTCAAAATTGTCTTTTCACCTAGGTACACGCGCTTAGCACCGTTTCTTCCTTGGGTCACCAAACTAGTCTCTCTCTTCTTGATTAACTTGCCACATCAAACTTTATGCCTATGTGGCAAGCTTAAGCACCTGTAGGAGCAAGTAAGGTGCCCGTCCGTTGCACGGAAGAGTGAAATGCATTGATCGGGGTGTTGTTTATTTTGACAAAGGATGTGGGGTTCATCTCATGTGCAACCAGGCCGACGTGTCAAGCACCAAATAACAGTGCAGAACAGCAAGGGGGACACACCCCACTCGTACCGGCCCAGTGTTAGTAATGAGCAATGAGACATCAAATGACAATGTCGCACCTTTCCAGATGGACGAAGCAACCATTATTTCACACTTCGGTTTGACATCATCTTAAACCACGTACTAGTATTGCTTATGCCTCAAGAGGGACACGTGCATCGCCTTGGTACATCATGACATGTGGGACCGCATGACAGGCCATGCTCCCCCGCCGATCGCTGGGTAAAATCACCTCATTTTTACTATACTTCCTCCGGATCGGTTTACTACATGGCATGCACGTCGTTCTAGGTTGAGAATTTAATATATATGTGATGAACAGTATGCTAGCCTTTTAAAAAATGTATACTTTTGTACAGTAGTATTCCACTATCAATGGATTGCGCCATGGAGCAAAAATTGAAACTTTTAAAAAAGGTGGTACATATAGAGAGCACTCGTCGCCAAATTATGCATATAGTACTATTAAAAAAGCTAGTATGTGCTTAATTGGGGTGCTAAATTCTATTAAAGAAATACTAGTACTAGTATGTACATACTGAAAAGTTAAAGTAACGAGAAGAAACATAACATAGTTCAGCTGGGGGCTTAGCACAACACACCCCTCAAATTAAACTAAGCACACTTGAAGTTAAACTATGCAACTAATCCGGTAAACACTGCATTAGAAGTTTAGAACCACCATGAGCAACGACACTGCCACCTTACTCGGAGTCCTCGTCCACGTCCTCGACTTCGTCCTTGTCCCTCTTCCTCTTGGCCGATACTTCTTTGCTTGAACCGCCAACTTGGTTGTTGCTCTTCATCCAACCCTTGTAGATATTGAAACAAAGGTAGCCATCCATTGCAGCGTAGTGGATGTGGTCTATATCTAGTACATTCCACTGCCATGCATGACGATGAAACGTGTAATGAGGTTTCTCCAGTTTGCGGTACGAAGGATGAACCATGGCTCCTGCCAGGGTCAGCATTGAGGGCTGACGAGAGGGAACTAGCCGATTATTCTGGAGGTCAAAGGGGTTGCCTACAACGAGGCCTATCCGACGTAGGACTTCTTTGTCGTTCTTAAAGTCTACAGTAACGAATTTGACTGTTTTGTCCTCGAGGAAGTTCTTAAAATCCTGGCACTCAACGTCGGCATGGCATATGTGGTAGACCAAGCAAACGTTATGTACGCAAACCTGGATCACGGCGGGCTTCTTCCTCTCTTCGTCCTTTAGATCCTTCTCTCGTCCCACGACTGTGGTGTACTCAACATCTAGCCCAGCGACCCATTCACCATGTGAGTTTTCAAACATGCGTCTGAAGCGAGAAAGGCATCCTTTCACCGTCGCGGAAGTATGGGTGTAGATGACGTCGAACTCATCACCGGTGATGGTTCTAACCTTGTACTCACCGCCGATTGGGGAGATTTGGGACTCCATGGATTTGGGAGGAGGGTTAGGATTAGTGGAACTGCCATAATGTGAATGGACACGACGACTAGGAGCGAACCGCCGTAGTATTAAATGATGTGCGGGAAAGAGTAGGAGTGAACTGCCAGCGTGCGAACGGCAGGGTAGTGGCTTTCCATTCTCCCATGATACGGGCTTCCGAGATCCCTTGGATATGAGATCGAACGGTTGCATGGCGTGATTCTATACCTATGGGTGAATATCCTATCCTGGAGGTTTTTTTTAAAATTTTCAGCAACTTAGCATGCGACCGTTTGATCTCAGATCCAAGGGCTGCCAGCAGCCCGTATCATGGTTGCGCCTACCACGACCGTCGCGTCGCTCGCGTGGTCGCGCCCTTGGAGATTTAACACGGTGCGTTAGGCTGTCTAATGTTTGCATGTCATACATAGTCATCACTTAGTCACTCATACTACAACAAGATTGGCTATAACTGTATTTTTTTACTCCTCTCTATCTCTTTCTTCGTACTCCCTCTGTCCCATAATATAAGAATGTTTTTGACACTAGCTAGTGTAGTGTCAAAAACGTTCTTATATAATGGGATAGAGGGAGTACTAGTATTTATTGCATTTGCCAAGGAGTGACCTCTCCCAATGAAATGGTGTTGCTAAGTTTGCTTAATTTAATTAGCTATAGACTCAAAATTGTCTTTTCACCTAGGTACACGCGCTTAGCACCATTTCTTCCTTGGGTCACCAAACTAGCCTCTCTCTTCTTGATTAACTTGCCACATCAGACTTTATGCCTATGTGGCAAGCTTAAGCACCTGTAGGAGCAAGTAAGTACAATAGTTCGCTTTACATGGCATTTTTGCATATGTGGAGGAAAGAGAGGCAAGGAAAAAGTGGAGAAGTGGGCTCTCATGCAAGAGCCAGCCTCTACTACTACATGGTGGAGCATTGGGAGAGGCACCTGTATGGAGGTGGTCTGGAATCGGGAGACTCACGCCGGTCGTAGCGCCGCAGTTAAAATGATAATGGCAAGTCAAATCACAGGGCCCCACCTGTCCAGCAGTATCTCGTTGTCAAATCACACAGCCCTACGTTTGCAGCAGCCTACTCCCTCGTCTTCTCGCATCTCTGTCGAACCGACTAGGCAGAACTGTCCCGCCATCTACCGGGCAAGAAAATCCCCGCCCTCGACTTTTAAATAGTATACAGTATACTAATTTTGTATCCATGGATTGCGCCCGCGCCATGGAGCAAAGCGTCTAGAAAACGGCGGTACACATGTACGGAGTATACAGCACGCACGTCGCATTCGCGTTGCACCCCAGACGATCGGTCGGCCTGGCACGCTGCTCTCCGAATGGAACGCGCGTCATATTGCGTTCGCACACACATGTGGGACGGCAATTGAGAACCGACCATAGGCACACTCCCCGGCCCCGCAAGTCGGGTGAATTAATAGAAGAGGGAGACGAGCGATAGTAATAGAGAAGTGTTGTACTACGTTGGTGCCTGGACGATCCCTGCAAGACACAGAAGATCAGTTCGTCCATGCATGTGACCAGACTCCAGTAGACACGCCTGGATTGGCTATCGTCTACATATCGTGCAGGCTGTGTTGTACATGGTTGTAGTTGTGGTGAGAAATCTAAAAAAAGGTTTCTTGTCATCTCGCAAAATTATGTGTCATGTGCTTCGGATCACTGCGAGGGTTAAACAGCAGCAACTGAGTTGGGCTAGTCATTGGGGTCACATGCACGAACAATGACTACTCGGCTGCCATCTAGGTCAAGCCGGCTATGTTAATTAGACATCTATCGATGGACCCCTTTTCTACGAGTTTATCTTCAATTTGAGCTTTGTTCCTCGTCTAGTTTGTCCGCCGGGATTCATGTTGTCTCCTTTGGGCAGTGAGGTTATGATTTCTTGCCATGTGGCATTTTTTCGTGTTATATGTTATAATCCGGTGCTTCAGATCAAAATGACGACAACTGCGCCTCCGTGCCACATGCATGAAGACTTCTCGATGGTCATTGACGAGGTCAAGCCGGCTCCGGTATACAAAAGAAAACTAAGTACTACTCCACTATATAGGCAGGAGCCTCCGCGCTTGCTTGCTAATGTTGCTCTCTTCACACCGTCTCGCCCTCCCCAGATCTAAACACGACAGCAGTGGCCACTCTCTCTCTCTCTCTCTCTCTCTCTCTCTCTCTCTCTCTCTCTCTCTGCTCACTGCTGGTCACAAATCCAGCCGGATCCTCTCCGCCGGGGAAGGTGAGAAGGTGCAATGTTCACGCGGTCGTCCTCGGCGACGGCTCTTACCCACTGCTGGGCGCGTCCCGATCAGCCTGCCTTGCCGTTCTCTCCCAAGCACCGCTGGCGAGGGAGGGCCTCCGACCTCTTCTTCCTTGCTGCCGTAGTGTGGGCAGATCCGGCCTCCCGCCGCCCACCTAGCGACATCCCGGCGACCATCAGGTATAACTTCCTTTGAAACCGGCCTTGATCTACTTCCTGAGCTCCTGATGTCGCTGCATTTGTAACTTTTACTATTTCTCAGGCCCCCTCGTAGATAGGATCGATCAGCTGTTCGAAAACCACCTAATTTTTTTACGTTTAAAAGGTAAAACTAGTTCATGCACTCGAATCTAGTACTACTTGGTTCAAACAAGGAAGAAAGGGGGTGGGGGTGGGGGAGGATTTGTTACTTGAATCTAGGACTAGGTCGAAAGAGGAAATAATGGGGGCGAAAAGTAGCAGAGACTGGCTATCCAATTGGTCTCTAGGTCTAATAGGGAAATAAAGGGAAACGCAGTACAAACTCAATATAAACCCAATATATTGGTTGAAAAAGGAAAGAAAGTGGGGACTAGGGGACAAGTTAATAGAGTAAGTCCAGCACTAGATTTGCTAGCCTCACACAGTATAAGGTGGCTATACCGAACAAAAATGGGACCAACCCAGATATCATGTTCTGATGTTTGTTGCCCCGAGCCACTCTTATGTAATGCCACTGGTAAAATGTAGCAGTCGCACTGTTAAAAGTAAGGACACGTTAAACCAATGTTGGTTTCAATGTAATGCCTCCAGTAATATGAATCAATGGCACTTCTTTACATGTCCTGCTAAAATTTCCCATTAAGATAAGTTGGTTCTTTTTGTTAGAAATGCAACTGTCCTGGTCCGCCTACTCTCCCATGCCCAAAGTAATGTCGTATTTAACGGTTGTCATAGTTAATCCTGATACCCACACTAATATCTAGCAATGCCACTACTTTAGAAATTGCTACTATCCTTGTAGGATTTCCATTCAGATAAGGAACATGCTTCTTTTCATTTGATGCATGTTTCATCACTTGTTACTTGTTAGTCAGCCTCCTTTCCACCTTTTTTGTGCAAACAGAGATATACATTTCACGCTCGATCTTAGTTGAACTGCACAAATGATATCCAAATTATAGTTGAGCATTCCAGGAGCTTCACAACCAACCTTGATGTTGCTCAATTTTATTGCAACTAATGAAGAAGAAGCTCTGTGGGTTTCATTTTCTGATGGAAATGGAACCGGGCCTGGAGCCCTTTTCTTAAAAAAATTTGAAGAAGAAGCTGCTAGCTCATGGGACATTGCTTCATTTTAGGTGAACTGCACCAAAAGGTCCCATGAATTGAATCATCCATGTTGGTGACTGAAAAAGGCAGCTTCAGCATCCCAGTCTAAGCACCCCCGGCCTCCATCCTTGCGACGCACAATACACCTCGTTTGCCACCTGCTCGACCCTAGTGTCACTGATAAAATGAAGTAATAATAGAGTTAAAATAGAGCGAGTGTCATCTCTATCATTTCATTTCCAATGTAGATAAAGAAAGTGCTTCTCTTTGTTAAAGTATGTTTCATCAACTAGTCCCATTGTTAATGTTTAAGCGTTTCTGCAAACTGGGGTGCTTAATTTTAGTTGATATGTACAAAAATAGAGATTTGATGTCTCAAGGTGCCTATATTTTCATCTATTTATTTTGTGTGTTTCATCAACTAGTGCCACTATAATGTAATCATGCTTTTTCATTATCTGTGCAAACAGGGTTATTCAGCTGCATTTTGGTGGAACTGCACAAATGTACGTATGGAACCGGATATATGCAGAGTGTGAGGTGTGCCAAGTAAAAATTACCAACACCAACCATGTTGCATGCACGCATTGGCATCCACCACAACCAGTGGGATGTGTGGCGCTCTATGTGGACGGATCTTTCTCGGCAGCAAATCCTCTAACCAAATACTAGTAGCCTATATTGGCAGTTTTCTAGGGAGTACTCTTTTCTAAAAGAAGCACCAATCTATTTTTATTTATTTGTACACTGTGTCACAACTTTGACCCAAAGGTCCAGAGCTATTTTAGGGTGATTGGCGTAGTACTCGGAGACTGGTTGTAAGCATGATTTTCATTAGCTGTCACACTAATTGTAAGCATGAGCAGGTGGAAGATTAGGTTAGTGCGAAGCTTACCATAAACCCTACCGCCGCCGTTGAAACGAGGCGAGCGTCGAGGGAACCGTGGAGAACGTCGGGGAAGCGACATCGCGCCATCCGGCCTCCTCTTGCGGTGGGAGAACGAATACTCCTATGGCTCCGGCTGGCTCTGCACCCTCACGAACGGCACACCATACTCGATCGATTCATTATCCTCTTGGTGTTCGACCTTCGACCTGTATGCCCACCACCTCCGCCTGACTGTCGCCTTGGGAGAATCTGTTTGCTCCATCGCCCATAGGAGATACTCGATGAAATTGGAGGACTGCGGCGTGACTGCCGCCGAGGAGTACATGTACATCGCCGCCCTCATCGCCGCTGTCTCGCTCTTTCGCATACATTGCCACATGGCCCGCACCATCCTCGAAATCTCCCACTCATTGTCAAACCAACTAAGGATCTCCTTCAACCTGGCTAACTTTGCCTGGTCGCCGCCGGCGATCTGCCTGATTTGCTGATGCATCCTCTCCATAGATGTCGTTCTGAGTGGTTCGGTGCTAGCTTTGGAAGATGGGAGGAGAGACGGTGGTCTTGCAATAGAGAAGAGGGAGAGAAGAGGAGGTGGTTTTGGAATGGAGTTGATGGAGAGGACAGGAGGTGGTTTTGCAATGGAGAGAAGATCAGAAGAGGGAGAGGCGAGACGGTGGTTTTGGAATGGAGATGATGGAGAGGAGAGGGGGTGGTTTTGGAATGGAGATGATGGAGAGGAGAGGAGATGGTTTTGCAATGGAGAAGATCAGAAGAGGGAGAGGCGAGACAGTGGTTTTGGAATGGAGATGATGGAGAGGAGAGGAGGTGGTTTTGCAATGGAGAAGATCAGAAGAGGGAGAGGCGAGACGGTGGTTTTGGAATGGAGATGATGGAGAGGAGAGGAGGTGGTTTTGCAATGGAGAAGAGGGAGAGGAGCGTGCGGCAGCAATTTAGGATTGGGCGAGAGGGCCGGCGCGCTGTGACTGGATCAAAATCAAAATCAATTTACCCTTCAATTAAGAAAGCGACCACACATTAACTAGTCTCCCTTTTATTCTGGGTCATAATTCACCATGATTTTCGCACATAAAATATATGTTATACGTTGAAAAAATAATATAATTTGAAAGTACATTCAGATACAAACCAAACGATACAATTTTTGGTGACATGCATTCACATTTTGCTTGTCACATACAGTACGTGGTCAAACTTTGACCCAAAATATGCAAAACAACAAAAAAATACTTCCAAGACCAGCGTCGCTCTTCTGCTCTTTTCCTGTTCCAATCTAAATCCATCGCCGCTCCTCTCCTGTTCCAATCTAAATCCAGCGCCGCTCCTCTCCTCTTCCATTTCAAAACCACTGCCCCTCCTCTCCTGTTCCAGTCAAAAACCAGCGTCGCTCCTCTCCCGTTCTAATCCAAAACCAGTGCCGCTCCTATCCTCTTCCATTCAAAAACCACCACCGGCGAGTGAAGGTGCTGTGGAGAAGTAGATCGATGGAGGAGTACAACCGATACGTGAGGATCGCAGACGGCGACCCTATGAAGCTAGCTAGGATGTTGGAGATACAGTCTTGGTTTGACAACAAGGACCAACTAGCAGCGACGGCGACATCCATGGCCAAATATCTGCAACAGAGCGAAAAGGCGGCGATACTCCCGGAGGGATTCGCGCTGGAGTACATAGAGCTACTCCTCTGGGCCATGGAGCAAACAGATTCACCGAATCCGATCGTGAGGGAGCGGTGGTGGGAGTATCGATCCCAGATGGAGCATCCACCAGAGATTGAAGGATCGAGCATCTACAGGGTGCCATTTTGTGAGGGTGTCCTTCCAGAGCGAGCCGGTAGAGTCTTCGTCGACCGAACCCAACTACAAGAGGAGAAAAGCAGTTGGCCCGACGACGCTTCCCCGCCATCATCTCCCTCGCCATTCACATCGTCTCACGGGGCGGCTGTCTGCCACCGAGGAATAGGAGGGGTCTGCCCCCTAGCCCAATAGTCGGGCAGGTTGTGAATTGTCAGGAGGAGCTTAGGGTTGTCAGTATTTGCAGGTTGTGAATTGTGTTTTGTGTTGTGTATTTTGAGAGTACTTTCAGATATGAATGTCTTTTGAATTTCAGATTTGCAGTATTGAGCATATGAAGAATTTTATGAATTCTAGAGATCTATTTTTAGCACTTAAAAAAATGTAGTTTCATAGAAGTATAAAAGTGCAGACAAGAAGAAACTGCAAGTTTCAGTTTCAGATAAGAAACTGCAAGTTCAGTTTCAGATAAGAAACTGCAACTTTTAGAGGCAGAGCATTTATATTAACACGGCCTTTTCAAACAGGGTTAACATCATGTTGGAAATTTTATTCATGGTCGAAATGGAACTACCAGCCAGTTAACATCATGCTGATCAACATTCATGCATAGCGCATCTTCATATGATGCACAGTCAAAATGCCCACACAATGTTGAGTGTGCGAAACACAGAGAAAACGAGGGACGAAGTTTTGGCAAGTGTTGGACGTGGTTTTGGGCTGCCCCGTCTAGGCTTTCATTTTTAACATGCGCAGCCCACGACCTCGGATGGGAGGGCCTGTTTGTATTTTCTTAGGGCCGTCATGTATCGACAGGCCTATGGACCTCCCATCCAAGGTTTTATTTTTGGCAGCCCAATTTATGTATTTTTTTATGAAAACGCAGCGGTCTGTTCTATTTTTCTATATAAGAATAGGAATGCCAGGTACAACTTATGTTTCCCTTTTAACTATATTATATATATTTAAATTATTTTATATGTTATTATATATTATTTTTATTGTCATCATATATTTAACAGATACTTACATATGTAAGAAAACAATATCCCACATCTTACTAACTTATAAAAATAATTTCTTAACAAATAAAATCATGGATTGTTTTGGCACGAAAATCCTAGTGATTGTGTACAAAAGCTTGGTAAGATTTAAGGACGAATGTAATAATATCACTTATTATTTAAATATATTTATAACAAAATGCTCAGCCCTTTTTTATTTTTTGATAACATTGCTGGCCCAACCCAACATTATAATTAGAATCAGCCCAGCAAAATCGTGTATCTAGATAAAGTGCAAATGGCCTGTAATTTTTTAGGAAATAAAATAAATGGGCCGCATGAAAGCTACATTAATTGTTCACCCAGCCCAGCTAATGGCTGTAACTCAAAAAAAGATCAAATTGACTGTAAATTCTACCGCGCAAAAAAAAGACTGTAAATTCTGAAAAAATGGGTTGAATACGTGCCATATTTTTGGAGGCTGAAATGTGGGCCAATAGGTCGAAGCCAACGCAAGTCGTTGTAAATTTAGTCAACAAATGATTCTGACATGTTAGCCGTTGGATTTACATCCAACAGCTGGCATCCATCTTCAATCTGTTGTCTTCTTCCTCCAGCGCCGCCGGGACCACCTCCCGCCTCCTACTGCTAGCAGCTCTGCTTAGCACGCTTCGCTATGAAGCGGTACTCCACCGTTGGCCAGGCCATCCCTCCAACCCTCCACACCTCATGTTCTTCTCTACCGACTGCCGAACCACACAGCACTAGAACCAGTTAACCCTCGTACACCTCTCCGTCTCCGACTCTACTCCCGCGTCTTCCCATCTCCGGCTCGTTGTTGTCCGGGGCCTCGCCGTCGTCCACCACCTTGGATGCGCTCGGCGCGGCGTGGTCAACTTGGTCAACGAATGACACCATCGGAAGTAGGCTGTGCGTGGAGAGGCCGACAGCTGGGTCCACGGCCGCATGCAAGGAAATGCCTCCTTATTACGCGCGAAATAATGATTCCTCCAGCTGACATCGGGGACCCACCGAAAGGGCCTTAGTATTTCGCGAAAAAAAACGTTACCGCCGTTGACAGCTCGGACCCACCAGCTATATCTTCGCACGCAAGGAAGTGCCTCCTTATTATGCACAAAAAAATGAATACTTCCCCTATTAGCTGGGACACAGTATAGTGGCAGGCTGACTTGTGGGCCTACTAAGTTGACAGGGACGGAGGGCTTTGTCAACTTAGTCAATATGCACGATTCTAGCTCCAGTGACCGTACGATGTCCATCTAATGGCCGTAATGCTTCTTCAACCTCTGGTCTTCTTGCTCCAGCCGCCCAAACCAGCGCCGGTCGTGCCTCGTGCTCCTGCCTCCCGTGGCCGGCTGCGATGCGGCGGAGGCCTCACCGCCCCCTAGTACTCCCACCGCTGGCCAGGCCATCCCTCTACTCACCCACACCCCCTGTTATTCTGCGGCGATGGCAGCCTCACACCGCAGTGAACCAGTGAACCCTCGTACTCCTCTACGCGTGGGCATCCACTGCCGTCTCTTCCCCGGCTCCGCGTTGTCCCCTTCCTAGGCCTCGCCGTCGTCCATCGCCCTGGTGCTCTTGGCGCGGCGTGGTCAACATGGTCAAGGAACGGCTTCCATCGGACGTGGACTATACGTGGAGAGGCTGACAGCTGGGTCCACGGCCGTAGCAAGGAAGTGCCTCCTTATTACGCGCAAAATGATTATTCCTCCACCTGACAGCGGGGACCCACCGGACAGGCCACCATATTTCACGAAAAAAATGTTTCCCCCCTGACTGCTGGGACCCACCAGCTACACCTTCGCACGCAAGGAAGTGCGTCCGGGCAAAAAAAACGATTCGCCCCTGACTGCTGGGACCCACCGGCTACATCTTCGCACGCAAGGAAGTGCCTGACAGTCGGGACCCACCTGGTCGAAGCGTACATAGCATTGTCATTCTGGTCACGAACGTGTACGTGCATACTGGTCGATGTAGAGGTGTGCACATGTCGTAGATGTAGAGGCGCGCACGTGTCGTAGATGTAGAGGCACGCACGTGTCGTAGTAGAGGCGTGCACGTAGCATGTACACGTATGTACAGCGGCGATGGTGCAAGAAAGAAAATACAGCCACGTACGTACATACGGACAGGGTCTCGAACGCCTACTCGCGCATACGTACATGGCTGGGTCGGAACGGAGAAACAGTGTCGTCGTCGTGTTCATGGGGAGCCAACCGGCTGGGTCGGAACGAAATGCGTGGTCGTGTTCATCGGGAGGGCTTGGACGGAACAGTCGATGGAAACGAGGCCTGGCGTACCGCACAACGAGGAAACGGCCTTGTGTTCGACTGGCCACGTTCGAAACGGGGTCCTGTTGATTGGGAGGGGCCTGGCGTACCGCAAAACGGAGGAAACGGACCTCCTACGGTCGAAACGGGGGTCCTGTATAATCGGGAGGGGTGTGGCGTACCGCAAAACGGACGAAACGGACCTCCTACGATCAAAACGGGGGTCCTGTTGATCGGGAGGGGTGTGGCGTACCGCAAAATGGACGAAACGGACTTGTGTTGGAGCGCTACGGTCGAAACGGGGGTCCTGTTCATCGGGAGGGGTGTGGCGTACCGCAAAACGGACAAAATGGACTTGTGTTGGAGCGATACGGTCGAAACAGGGGGGTGTGGCGTACCGCAAAACGGGACTCCACGGGATACTGTTCATCTCCACGGTCGACCTCCTCCAGCCTCCACGGGCTATCGTTGACCTCCTCCAGCCTCCACGAGCTCCTGTTCATCCAGCCTCCACCGCGCGCTACTCCACCGGCTACTGTTCAACCACCCCTCCACGGGCACCCTCCACCGTCTACTGTTCATCCAGCCCTCCACACCACGGGGTCCTATTCAACCACCCCTCCACGGGCACCCCTCCATCGTCTACTGTTCATCCAGCCCTCCACACCACGGGTTCCTGTTCATCCAGAGGCAACGCCACCGCTCACTGTTCATCCAACCCCCCCCCCCCCCCCCGCGCGCAACGCTCACTGTTCATCCCAAAGGCAGCATCGAACGGCTTCAGTTAGTAGCAGTAGCGAAGTAATCGCTCCATCGGGTTCAGTTAACAGCCATCAATCGATCGCTCAGGTTCAGTAACGCGTAGCCTGCAGTGCAATCACTTGGGTTCAGTTAGAGCCCAACACCTCGCTCGGCTTCAGTTAGAGCCAACGCCTCGCACACACGCGTGTACCTGTACGAGAGAAACGCGCATCGCTCTCCCACCATAACCGGCAACTCCCCAAAATTTTCCTCCCCCTCGCTTCAACCACGGTTTTTTCCGTCATGGACGGCCCAAAGAATGTCATGCAGCTACGTCTCCGGCCTGCCCAGGACGAAAAGCCCATTTTCTGTCATGATTTTTTGTTATAGAAGTAGGAGCCCACCACATCTATGATGATACCGCGTTTTGTCACAATTATCGTCATAGAAGTCTCAAATGTATGACAGAAAAAAAAATTCGTTCGGCCCAAAATGTCACGGATGTGTCTTTTTTTTGTAGTGAAAGGGTGATGTAGCAAAGTAGCGTAAGTATTTCCATCGGTTTTAAGAACCAAGGTATCAATCCACTAGGAGGCTCCTCGAAAGTCCCACGCGCCTACACAAACAAACAAGAACCTCGCAATCAACGCGATAAAGGGGTTGTCAATCCCTTCACGAGAACTTGCAAAAGTGAGATCTGATAGAGATAATATGATAAGATAAATATTTTTGGTATTTTTATGATATAGATTGGAAAGTAAAAGATGCAAATAAAAGTAGATGGAAAACTTATATGATAAAAGATAGACCCGGGGGCCATAGGTTTCACTAGTGGCTTCTCTCAAGATAGCATAAGTATTACGGTGGGTGAACAAATTACTGTCGAGCAATTGATAGAAAAGTGCATAGTTATGAGAATATCTAGGCATGATCATGTATATAGGCATCACGTCCGTAACAAGTAGACCTACTCCTGCCTGCATCTACTACTATTACTCCACACATCGACCGACTCCTGCCTGCATCTAGAGTATTAAGTTCATAAGAACAGAATAACGCATTAAGCAAGATGACATGATGTAGAGGGATAATCTCATGCAATATGATATAAAACCCATCTTTTTATCCTCGATGGCAACAATACAATACGTGCATTGTTGCCCCTGCTGTCACTGGGAAAGGACACCGCAAGATTGAACCCAAAGCTAAGCACTTCTCCCATGGCAAGAAAGATCAATCTAGTAGGCCAAACTATACTGATAATTCGAACAGACTTGCAAAGATAACCAATCATACATAAAAGAATTCAGAGGAGATTCAAATATTTCTCATAGATAAACTTGATCATAAACCCACAATTCATCGGATCTCGACAAACACACCACAAAAAGAGTTACATCGAATAGATCTCCAAGAAGAGGAAGGAGAACTTTGAATTGAGAATCAAAGAGAGAGAAGAAGCCATCTAGCTAATAACTATGGACCCGAAGATCTGTGGTAAACTACTCACAACTCATCAGAGAGGCCTTGGTGGTGATGGAGAGGCCCTCCATGGTCGATTCCCCCTCCAGCGGAGCACCGACGAAGGCTCCAAGATGGGATCTAGCGGATACAGAAGGTTACGGTGGTGGAATTAGGTTTTCGTGGTGCTCCTGGATGGTTTCGGGGTACGTAGATATATATAGGAGGAAGAAGTAGGTCGGTGGACGCTCGAGGGTCCCACGAGGGTGGGGGCGTGCCGGGCACCCTCGTGACCGCCTCGCTCGTTGCTTGACGTCCACTCCAAGTCCCCTGGTTTGCATTTGTTCCAAAAAGATCGCTCCCGAAGGTTTCATCCCGTTTGGACTCCGTTTGATATTCCTTTTCTTTGAAACACTGAAATAGGCAAAAAAACAGCAATTTGGGCTGGGCCTCCGGTTAGTAGGTTAGTCCCAAAAATGATATAAAAGTGTAAAGTAAAGCCCATAAACATCCAAAACAGGTAATATAATAGCATGGAACAATCAAAAATTATAGATACGTTGGAGATGTATCAAGCATCCCCAAGCATAATTCCTGCTCGTCCTCGAGTAGGTAAATGATAAAAACAGAATTTTTGATGTGGAATGCTACCTAGCATAATTCTCAATGTAATTTTCTTTATTGTGGCATGAATGTTCAGATCCAAATGATTCAAAATAAAAATTCATATTGACATGATAAACAATAATACTTCGAGCACACTAACAAAGTAATCATGTCTTCTCAAAATATCATGGCTAAAGAAAGTTATCCCTACAATATCATATAGTCTGGCTATGCTCTATCTTCATCACATAAAGTATTTAATCATGCACAACCCCGGTGACAAGCCAAGAAATTGTTTCATACTTTAGTATCCTCAAACTTTTTGAACTTTCACGCAATACATGAGCGTGAGCCATGGACATAGCACTATATGTGGAATAGAATGGTGGTTGTGGAGAAGACAAAAAAGAGGAAGATAGTCTCACATCGACTAGGCGTATCAACGGGCTATGGAGATGCCCATTAATAGATATCACTACGAGTGAGTAGGGATTGCCATGCAGCGGATGCACTAGAGCTATAAATGTATGAAAGCTCAACAAAAGAAACTAAGTGGGTGTGCATCCAACTTGCGTGCTCACGAAGACCTACTCCCTCCTTCCATGTATATAGGGCCTAATGTGTTTTTCGAGGTTAACTTTGACCACATATTAGAGCAATAATATGTGACATGCAAGTTACACAAAGCACATCATCAAATTCGTATGTGGAAGGAGCTTCTAGTCATATAATTTTCACATTATACGTCTCATATATTATTAATCTTATCAAAATTCAACGGCAACCTCGAAAAATGTATTAGGCCCTATATATATGGAAGGAGGGGGCGTTTTGAGGAAGCCCATCATTGGAATATACAAGCCAAGTTCTATAATGAAAAATTCCCACTAGTATATGAAAATGACAACATAGGAGACTCTCTATTATGAAGATCATGGTGCTATTTTGAAGCACAAGTGTGGTAAAAGTATAGTAGCATTGTCCCTTCTCTCTTTTTCTCTCATTTTTTTATTTGGCCTTTCTCTTTTTTTATATGGCCTTTCTCTTTTCTTTTTTTGTAAAGTCCGAAGTCTCATCCCGACTTGTGGGGGGATCATAGTCTCCATCATTCTTTCCTCACTTGGGACAATGCGCTAATAATGAAGATCATCACACTTTTATTTACTTACAACTCAAGATTACAACTCGATACTTAGAACAAAATATGACTCTATATGAATGCCTTCGGCGGTGTACCAGTATATGCAATGAACCAAGGGTGACATGTATGAAAATCATGAGGGTGGCCTTGCCACAAATACGATGTCAACTACATGATTATGCAAGAGCAATATGACAATGAAGATACGTGCCATGATAAGCGGAACGGTGGAAAGTTGCATGGCAATATATCTCGGAATGGCTATGGAAATGCCGTAATAGGTAGGTATGGTGGCTGTTTTGAGGAAGGTATATGGTAGGTGTATGGTACCGGCGAAAGTTGCGCGGCACAAGAAAGGCTAGCAATGGTGGAAGGGAGAGAGTGCCTATAATCCATGGACTCAACATTAGTCATAAAGAACTCACATACTTATTGCAAAAATCTACAAGTAATCAAAAACTAAGCATTACGTGCATGCTCCTAGGGGGATAGATTGGTAGGAAAAGACCATCGCTCGTCCCCGGCCTCCACTCATAAGGAAGACAATCAATAAATAAATTGTGCTCCAACTTCATCACAAAGCGGTTCACCATACGTGCATGCTACGGAATCACAAACTTCAACACAAGTATTCCTTAAATTCATAATTACCCAACTAGCATGACTCTATCGTCACCATCCTCATATCTCAAAACAATTATCAAGCATCAAATTGATCATAGCATCCAATTCACTTTCTATGATAGTTTTTATTATACCCAACTTGGATGCTTATCATTCTAGGACCAATTTTATAACCATAGCAAATACCATGATGTTCTAAAAGACTCTCAAAATAATATAAGTGAAGCATGAGAGATCAACAATTTCTACAAAATTAAGCCACTGCCGTGCTTTAAAAGATATAAGTGAAGCACTAGAGCAAAAATTATCTAGCTCAAAAGATATAAGTGAAGCACATAGAGTATTCTAATAAATTCTAAATCATGTGGGTTTCTCCCAAAAGGTGTGTACATCAAGTATGATTGTGGTAATCTAGAAAGCAAATACTCATATCATACAAGACGCTCCAAGCAAAACACATATCATGTGGCGAATAAAAATATAGCTCTAAGTAAAGTTATCGATAGACGAAGACAAAAGAGGGTAGCCTTCCAGGGCATCCCCAAGCTTAGGCTCTTGGTCATACTTGAATATCTTGGGGTGCCATGGGCATACCCAATCTTAGGCTCTTGCCACTCCTTATTCTATAGTCCATCAAATCTTTACACAAAACTTGAAAACTTTACAACACAAAACTCAACAGGAAATCTCATAAGCTCCATTAGTGCAAGAAAGAAAAACCACCACATAAGGTATTGTAACGAACTCATTCTTTGTTTATATTGGTGTTAAACCTACTGTATTCCAACTTATGTATGGTTCATACCCCCCGATACTAGCCATAGATGCATCAAAATAAGCGAACAACACACGAAAAACAGAATCTGTCAAAAACAGAACAGTCTGTAGCAATCTATAACTTACGAATACTTCGGGAACTCCAAAAATCCTACCAAAATAGGACGTCCTAGGCAATTTATCTATTGATCTACAGAAAAACGAATCAACGCAAAAGCATGTTTCTGTGATTTATTGGGTATTTTTCTCGTGAGCGCAAAGTTTCTGTTTTTCAGCAGAATCAAATTAACTCTCACCCAAGGTTATCCTATAGGTTCTACTTGGCACAAACACTAATTAAAACATAAAATAACATCTAACCAGAGGCTAGATTAATTATTTATTGAATAACAGTGAGGAAAAATATTGGGTTGTCTCCCAACAAGCACTTTTCTTTAAAGCCTTTTTAGCTAGGCATTGAGATTTCAATGATGCTCACATGAAAGACAAGAATTGAAGCATAAAGAGAGCATCATAAAACATGTGACAAACACATATAAGTCTAACATACTTCCTATGCATAGGCATCTTATAAGCAAACAAATTATTAAGGCAAGCAAAAACTAGCATATGCAAGGAAGAACAAAGAGATGATAGCAATCTCAACATGAAGAGAGGTAATTTAGTAACATGAAAATTTCTACAACCATATTTTTCTCTCTCATAATAATTACATGTGAGATCATAAGAAAATTCAACAAAATAGCTATCACATAACATATTCTCAACATGATCCACATGCATGCAAAGTTGACACTCTCCAAAATAGTGGGATTAACTAAAGTCATGACCTCTTCAAACCCACTTTTATCAAAAACTTCATAAGATTAAACATTATCCAAATATGTGGGATCTGAAGTTGACACTATTCCCAACCCACTTTCAATATTATCGCAAACATTATTATCAATCTCATATTCATCATGGGGCTTGAATAAATTTTCACGATCATAAGAAGAATCACCCCAATCATGATCATTGCAACAAGTAGTAGACATAGCAAAACTAGAATCCCCAAGCTTAGGGTTTGGCATATTATTAGCACAATTGACATCAAGAGAATTTATAGTAACATCATTGCAATCATGCTTTTCATTGAAGGAACTACCAAGTATGGGTGCAATAGCAACGATCTCATGTTTAACATAAGGAACTATAGCAAATTCATCTTCATAAATATTGGCATCATGGCCACAAGAATAGCAAGCATCATGTTCATCAAGGGATATTTCAATCAAATCATCGGATTCATCATTATCTATAGATTCATGCATATCATTATTTTCTTCCAAAGCAACAATCATTCTCTCAATAAATTCTTTGACATAGACATTATGAGCATAGTTTTCATAGCAATATTTAAGTATGTCAAAAAATTTAGATTCATAGAGAGTAATATCATACTTTTCAATCAAATAAGCAACTTCATAAGCACCCTTAAAAGCAACAAATTCTTCAATTTGTTCATATCATAGTAACTATAAACACCCTTTGCATAAGAAGATAAGATTTCATTTTCATTAAACTCACATAGGTAGGGAAGGTGTTTTTTTAGGGTTCTTAGAGAAACAAGTAAAATCACAAAATTCACAAAGATTCCAAGCATAACACATCAATCTGTTTATTTGATCCCATAAGAGTCTCCCTTTTTCAGACAAACGGTGACGCACAAAATGAGCATGCTCATCTAAAGATTTCCCATCAACTAGGCTAGTTGGGGTTTCAGCACGAGCGCATAAGGATCGAAGATGATCCAAGAAGAACACTTTAAGTGGATCCATATTAATAGATTTATAGCAAGCAAAGATGCAAGCACATAGAAGTCACATGGAGACACAAGCAAACATAAGATCGAACGAAAGAGGGGCGAATAAAATGGCAAGGGTGAAGTGGGGGAGAGGAAAACGAGAGGCAAATGGCAAATAATGTAATGCGAGGGAGATGAGTTTGTGATGGGTACTTGGTATGTATTGACTTGTGCAAAGACCTCACCGGCAACGGCGCCAGAAATCCTTCTTGCTACCTCTTGAGCATGTGTTGGTTTTTCCCTTGAAGGGGAAAGGGTGATGCAGCAAAGTAGTGTAAGTATTTCCCTCAGTTTTGAGAACCAAGGTATCAATCCAGTAGGAGGCTCCTCGCAAGTCCCACGCGCCTACACAAACAAACAAGAACCTCGCAACCAACGCGATAAAGGGGTTGTCAATCCCTTCACAGGAACTTACAAAAGTGAGATTTGATAGAGATAATATGATAAGATAAATATTTTGGTATTTTTATGATATAGATTGGAAAGTAAAAGATGCAAATAAAAGTAGATGGAAAACTTATATAATAAAAAATAGACCCGGCGGCCATAGGTTTCACTAGTGGCTTCTCTCAAGATAGCATCAGTATTACGGTGGGTGAACAAATTACTGTCGAGCAATTGATAGAAAAGTTCATAGTTATGAGAATATCTAGGCATGATCATGTATATAGGCATCACGTCCGTAACAAGTAGACCTACTCCTGCCTGCATCTACTACTATTACTCCACACATCGACCGACTCCTGCCTGCATCTAGAGAGTAACGCATTAAGCAAGATGATATGATGTAGAGGGATAATCTCATGCAATATGATATAAAACCCATCTTTTTATCCTCGATGGCAACAATACAATACATGCATTGCTGCCCCTGCTGTCACTGGGAAAGGACACCGCAAGATTGAACCCAAAGCTAAGCACTTCTCCCATGGCAAGAAAGATCAATCTAGTAGGCCAAACCAAACTGATAATTCGAAGAGACTTGCAAAGATAACCAATCATACATAAAAGAATTCGGAGGAGATTCAAATATTTCTCATAGATAAACTTGATCATAAACCCACAATTCATCAGATCTCGACAAAACACCGCAAAAAGAGTTACCTCGAATAGGTCTCCAAGAAGAGGAAGGAGAACTTTGTATTGAGAATCAAAGAGAGAGAAGCCATCTAGCTAATAACTATGGACCTGAAGGTCTGTGGTAAACTACTCACAACTCATCGGAGAGGCCTTGGTGGTGATGGAGAGGCCCTCCATGGTCGATTCCCCCTCCAGCGGAGCACCGACGAAGGTTCCAAGATGGGATCTAGCGGATACAGAAGGTTCCGGTGGTGGAATTAGGTTTTCGTGGTGCTCCTGGATGGTTTCGGGGTACGTAGATATATATAGGAGGAAGAAGTAGGTCGGTGGACGCTCGAGGGGCCCACGAGGGTGGGGGGCGTGTCGGGCACCCTCGTGACCGCCTCGCTTGTTTCTTGACGTCCACTCTAAGTCCCCTGGTTTGCATTTGTTCCAAAAAGATCGCTCCCGAAGGTTTCATCCCGTTTGGACTCCGTTTGATATTCCTTTTCTTCGAAACACTGAAATAGGCAAAAAAATAGCAATACGGGCTGGGCCTCCGGTTAGTAGGTTAGTCCCAAAAATGATATAAAAGTGTAAAGTAAAGCCCATAAACATACAAAATAGGTTATATAATAGCATGGAACAATCAAAAATTATAGATACGTTGGAGACGTATCAATGAACACTACCCTCTCATGGGGTTCCGGGGTGGGGACGATCTATCCCTCGGCCGGAAGCCGGTGGGCGATTTCCTTGGCCGAATATCCCGCCTCCCGGAGCTTCGTAATATCCCTATCCTTGATGGAGGAGACCATCCACTTGCCCTGCACTTCGGATCCAGACATGGTTGGAGTGCTTTCTTAGGGGCGGAAAAGATGAGAACTTGGGCACTGGAGCTCGAGAATGGGGAAGACAGAGAGAGAGAGAGAAGGCGTGGGTGAAAGGGAAGAATCCTTATCTCTTTATAAAGGCAGTGAATATCAAGCACCTTCCCACTCCCCCTAAAAGCTCGCCTATCCCCAAGGGTCGTGCAAATGATACGGTGAGATTACCCATGCCCGTATTGATGAGAATCCCGCAATAAGGGGACATGATCTCTGCTTTGACAAGACATGCCAATGAAACCGCATCTCGAAATATGGAGAGGCGGGCTAAAAAAAGAGTTCGAAATAATGGCCGAGCGGCAACGTGATGTCACGCTACAAAAAGTTGTCAGCGGATTGGACTCGTGAAATATTATACTCTCTACAATTGTGTGTGGAATTTGTTTTGCAGAGCCGGACACGATTCTTGTGTTCGAAGACTATTTCGGAGTATCCGGAGAAGGAACCCGCCTTGTAATGTCGAAGACAATCTGTGTGCCGGACACCTCGGCATTGAAGCCTCGTTCAGGGGCTACTGAGGGAATCCAGGAATCCTCGGACGGCCCATAGGCCGGACTATTGGGTTGTGAAGATACAAGACTGAAGACTCTCTCCCGTGTCCGGATGGGACTCTCCTTGGCATGGAAGGCAAGCTTGGCGACCAAATATGAAGATTCCTTTCTCTGTAACTGACTTTGTACAACCCTAGTCCCTCTGGTGTCTATATAAACCGGAGGGCTTAGTCCGTAGAGGCAATCATAATCATATAGGCTAGACTTCTGGGGTTTTAGCCATTACGATCTCGTGGTAGATCAACTCTTGTAATACTCATATTCATCAAGATCAATCAAGCAGGAAGTAGGGTATTACCTCCATAGAGAGGCCCCGAACCTGGGTAAACATCATGTCCGCCGCCTCCTGTTATCATCAACCTTAGACACACAGCTCGGGACCCCCTACCCGAGATCCGCCGGTTTTGACACCGACACACGTAACCCCCGCATCGCCTCCCCAAGCGAGGCGACCAGGGACCTCGTCCCCGACTCCCCTTCGCGCTCCTCCTCATTCTTCCTGTTGGGGAACGTGGTAATTTCAAAAAAAATCCTACGATCACGCAAGATATATCTAGGTGATGCATAGCAACGACAGGGGAGAGTATGTCCACGTACCCTCGTAGACCGAAAGTAGAAGCGTTTCAATAACGCAATTGATGTAGTCGAACTTCTTCGTGATCCAACCGATCCAAGTACCGAACGTACGGCACCTCCGCGTTCATCACACGTTGAGATCGATGACGTCCCTCATGCTCTTGATCCAGTTGAGGACGAGGGTGAGTTCCGTCAGCATGACGATGTGGCGACGGTGATGATGATGCTACCAGCGCACGGCTCCGCCTAAGCACTACGATGGTATGATCGAGGTGTGTAACTGTGGAGGGGGGCACCACACATGGTTAAGAGAAACTTGTGTGTCTTTGGGGTGCCCCCTGCCCCTGTATATAAAGGAGGGAGGGAGAGAGGCCGACCCCCTAGGGGCACGCCAAGTGTATGGACTCCTACTAGGACTTCCAAGTCCTAGTAGGAATCCTTTCCCTTTTAGGAGTAGGAGAGAAGGAAAGAGAGAGGGAGTAGGAAAGGATAAGGTGGGCGCCGCCCCCTTCCCCTAGTCCAATTCAGACCCATGGGGGGGCGCCACCTCCCCTTTGGCCTGCCTCCTCCTTTCCTGTATGGCCCAACACGGCCCATTACTTCTCCCGGTGAATTCATGTAACTCCCCGGTACTTCGAAAAATACCCGAATCACTCGGAACCTTTCTGATGTCCGAATATAGCCCTCCAATATATCGATCTTTACGTCTCGACCATTTCGAGACTCCTATTCATGTCCATGATCTCATCCGGGACTCCGAACAAACTTTGGTCATCAAAACACATAACTCATAATACAAATCGTCATTGAACGTTAAGCGTGCGGACCCTACGGGTTCGAGAACTATGTAGACATGATCGAGACACATCTCCGATCAATAACCAATAGTGGAACCTGGATGCTCATATTGGCTCCTACATATTCTACGAAGATCTTTATCGGTTAAACCGCATAACAACATACATTGTTCCCTTTGTCATCGGTATGTCACTTGCCCGAGATTCGATCATCGGTATCATCATACCTAGTTCAATCTCGTTACCAGCAAGTATCTTTACTCGTTCCGTAATGCTTCATCCCGCAACTAACTCATTAGTCACATTGCTGGCAAGGCTTATAGTGATGAGCATTACCGAGAGGGCCCCGATACCTCTCCCAAACATAGAGTGACAAATCCTAATCTCGATCTATGCCAACCCAACAAATACCTTCGGAGACACCTGTAGAGCATCTTTATAATCACCCAGTTACGTTGTGATGTTTGATAGCACACAAGGTGTTCCTCCGGTATTCGGGAGTGGCATAATCTCATAGTTTGAGGAACATGTATAAGTCATGAAGAAAGCAGTATCAATGAAACTGTAACGATCATAATGCTAAGCTAACGGATGGGTCATGTCCATCACATTATTCTCCTAATGATGTGATCTCGTTCATCAAATGACAACACATGTCTATGGTTAGGAAACATAACCATATTTGATTAACGAGCTAGTCAAGTAGAGGCATACTAGGGACACTATGTTTTGTCTATGTATTCACACATGTACTAGGTTTCTGGTTAATACAATTCTAGCATGAATAATAAACATTTATCATGAAATAAGGAAATAAATAATAACTTTATTATTGCCTCTAGGGCATATTTCCTTTAGTCTCCCACTTGCACTAGAGTCAATAATCTAGTTCACATCGCCATGTGATTTAGCACCAATAGTTTACATCTGTATGTGATTAACACCCATAGTTCACATCGCCATGTGACCAACACCCAATAGGTTTACTAGAGTCAATAATCTAGTTCACATCGCTATGTGATTAACACCCAAAGAGTACTAAGGTGTCATCATGTTTTGCTCGTGAGAGAAGTTTAGTCAACGGGTCTGTCATATTCAGAGCCGTATGTATTTTGCCAATATTCTATGTCTACAATGCTCTGCATAGAGCTACTCTAGCTAATTTCTCCCACTTTCAATATGTATCCAGATTGAAACTTAGAGTCATCTGGATCGGTGTAAAATCTTGCATCAACGTAACTCTCTACGACGAACTCTTTATCACCCCCATAACCGAGAAACATTTCCTCAGTCCTCACTAAGAATAATTTTGACCGCTGTCCAGTGATCTACTCTTAGATCACTATTGCACCCCCTTGCCAAACTTATGGCAAGGTACACAACAGGTCTGGTACACAGCATAGCATACTTTATAGGAGGCATAGGGAATGACTTGCATTCTCTTTCTATCTTCTGCCGTGGTCGGGCTTTGAGTCTTACTCAACTTTACACCTTGTAATACAGACAAGAACTCCTTCTTTGACTGATCCATTTTGAACTCTTTCAAAAACTTTTCAAGGTATATACTTATTGAAAAATCTTATCAAACGTCTTGATCTATCTCTATAGATCTTGATCCTTAATATGTAAGTAGATTTACCGAGGTCTTTCTTTGAAAATCTCCTTTCAAACTTCCCTTTATGATTTCCAGAAAATTCTACATCATTTCCGATCAACAATATGTCATTCACATATACTTATCAGAAAGGTTGTAGTGCTCCCACTCATTTTCTTGTAATAGAGGCTTCTCTAAAAGTCTGTATAAAACCATATGCTTTGATCACACTATCAAAGCATTTATTCCAACTCCGAGAGGCTTGCACCAGTCCATAGATGGATCATTGGAGCTTGCACACTTTGTTAGTATCTTTAGGATCGACAAAACCTTCTGGTTGCATCATATACAACTCTTCTTTAAGAAATATCCATTTAAGGAATGCGGTTTTTACATCCATTTGCCAGATTTCATAAAATATGGCAACTGCTAACATGATTCGGATGGATTTGAACATCGCTACAGTTGAGAAAATCTCATTGTAGTCAACACCTTGAACTTGTTGAAAACCTTTTGTTACAAGTCAAGATTTGTAGATAGTAACACTACTATCAGCGTCCGTCTTCCTCTTGAAGATCCATTTATATTCTATGGCTTGCCGATCATCGAGCAAGTCCACCAAAGTCCACACTTTGTTCTCATACATGGATCCCATCTCAGATTTCATGGCCTCAAGCCATTTTGCAGAATCTGGGATCATCATCGCTTCCTCATAGTTCGTAGGTTCATCATAGTCTAGTAACATGAGTTCTAGAATAGGATTATCGTACCACTCTGGTGAGGACCGTACTCTTGATGACCTACGAGGTTCGGTAGTAACATGATCTAAAGTTTCATGATCATCATTAGCTTCCTCACTAATTGCTGTAGGAATTACTAGAACTGATTTCTGTGATGAACTACTTTCCAAATCGGGAGAAGGTAGAATTACCTCATCAAGTTCTACTTTCCTCCCACTCATTTATTTCGAGAGAAATTCCTTCTCTAGAAAGGATCCATTTTTTAGCAATGAATATCTTGCCTTCGGATCTATGATAGAAGGTGTACCCAACAGTTTACTTTGGGTATCCTATGAAGATGCACTTCTCTGATCTGGGTTCGAATTATCAGGTTGAAGCGTTTTCACATAAGCATCGCAGCCCCAAACTTTTAAGAAACGACAACTTTGGTTTCTTGACAAACCACAGTTCATAAGGCGTCGTCTCAATGGATTTCGATGGTGCCTTTTTAACGTGAATGCAGTTGTCTCTAATGCATAACCCCAAAACGATAGTGGTAAATTGGTAAGAGACATCATAGATCGCACCATATTCAATAAAGTGTGGTTATGACGTTCGGACACACCATTATGTTGTGATGTTTCAGGTGGCATGAGCTGTGAAACTATTCAACATTGTTTTAAATGAAGGCCAAACTCGTAACTCAAATATTCTCCTCCATGATCAGATTGTAGAAACTTTATTTTCTTGTTACGATGATTTTCCACTTCACTCTGAAATTGTTTGAACTTTTCAAATGTTTCAGACTTATGCTTCATTAAGTAGATATAACCACATTTGCTCAAATCATCTGTGAAGGTAAGAAAATAACTTTACCCGCCACGAGCCTCAACACTCATTGGACCACATACATCGGTATGTATTATTTTCAGTAAGTCAGTAGCTCGTTCCATTGTTCCAGAGAACGGAGTTTTAGTCATCTTGCCCACGAGGCATGGTTTGCAAGCACCAAGTGATTCATAATCAAGTGATTCCAAAAGTCCATCGACATGGAGTTTCTTCATGCGCTTTACACCAATATGACCTAAATGGCAGTGCCACAAGTATGTTGCACTATAATTATCAACTTTGCATCTTTTATCATCAATTTTATGAATATGTGTATCACTACGATTAAGATTCAATAAACCATCAACATTGGGTGTATGACCATGGAAGGTTTTATTCATGTAAACAAAATAACAACTATTCTCTGGCTTAAATGAATAACCGCATTGTAATAAACATGGTCTAATCATATTCATGCTCAACGCAAACACCAAATAACATTTATTTAGTTTCAACACTAATCTTGAAAGTATAGGGTGTTGGGTAACGTAGCAATAATTCAAAATTTTCCTACGTGTCACCAAGATCTATCTATGGAGAAACCAGCAACGAGGGGAAGGAGAGTGCATCTACATACCCTTGTAGATCGCTAAGCGGAAGCGTTCAAGTGAACGGGGTTGATGGAGTCGTACTCGTCGTGATTCAAATCACCGATGATCCTAGTGCCGGACGGACGGCACCTCCGCGTTCAACACACGTACGGAATAGAGATGTCTCCCACGCCTTGATCCAGCAAGGAGGAGGGAGAGGTTGATGGAGATCCAGCAGCACGACGGCGTGGTGGAAGTAGCGGGATTCCAACAGGGCTTCGCTAAGCGCTGCGGGAGGAGGGAGATGTGTCACGGGAGGGAGAGGGAGGCGCCAGGCCTTAGGTATGGTTGCTCCTCCTTTTCCCCACTATATATAGGGCCAAGTGAGAGGGGGGAGGCGCAGCCCTTGCCCCTTCCTCCAAGGAAAGGGTGCGTCCAAGGGGGGGAGGAGTCCATCCTCCCCAAGGCACCTCGGAGGTGCCTTCCCCCTTTAGGACTCTCCCCTTTTTCTCTTCTCTTGGCGCATGGGCCTCTTGGGGCTGGTGCCCTTGGCCCATGTAGGCCAAGGCGCACCCCCTACAGCCCATGTGGCCCCCCGGGGCAGGTGGCCCCACCCGGTGGACCCCCGGGACCCTTCCGGTGGTCCCGGTACAATACCGATGACCCCGAAACTTGTCCCGATGGACGAAATAGCACTTCCTATATATAATTCTTTACCTCCGGACCATTCCGGAACTCCTCGTGACGTCCGGGATCTCATACGGGACTCCGAACAACTTTCGGGTTACCGCATACTAATATCTCTATAACCCTAGCGTCACCGAACCTTAAGTGTGTAGACCCTACGGGTTCGGGAGACATGCAGACATGACCGAGATGACTCTCCGGTCAATAACCAACAGCGGGATATGGATACCCATGTTGGCTCCCACATGTTCCACGATGATCTCATCGGATGAACCAAGATGTCAAGGACTTAATCAACGCCGTATACAATTCCCTTTGTCTATCGGTATGATACTTGCCCGAGATTCGATCGTCGGTATCCCGATACCTTGTTCAATCTCGTTACCGGCAAGTCTCTTTACTCGTTCTATAACACATCATCCCGTGATCAACTCCTTGATCACATTGTGCACATTATGATGATGTCCTACCGAGTGGGCCCAGAGATACCTCTCCGTTTACACGAAGTGACAAATCCCAGTCTCGATTCGTGCCAACCCAACAGACACTTTCGGAGACACCTGTAATGCACCTTTATAGCCACCCAGTTACGTTGTGACGTTTGGTACACCCAAAGCATTCCTACGGTATCCGGGAGTTGCACAATCTCATGGTCTAAGGAAAAGATACTTGACATTAGAAAAGCTTTAGCATACGAACTACACGATCTTTGTGCTAGGCTTAGGATTGGGTCTTGTCCATCACATCATTCTCCTAATGATGTGATCCCGTTATCAATGACATCCAATGTCCATGGTCAGGAAACCGTAACCATCTATTGATCAACGAGCTAGTCAACTAGAGGCTTACTAGGGACATATTGTGGTCTATGTATTCACACGTGTATTACGATTTCCGGATAATACAGTTATAGCATGAATAAAAGACTATTATCATGAACAAAGAAATATAATAATAACCAATTTATTATTGCCTCTAGGGCATATTTCCAACAGTCTCCCACTTGCACTAGAGTCAATAATCCAGTTCACATCGCTATGTGACTAACACTCAAGGTCACATCCCCATGTGACTAACACCCAAAGAGTTTACTAGAGTCAATAATCTAGTTCACATTACCATGTGATTAACACTCGATGAGTTCTGGGTTTGATCATGTTATGCTTGTGAGAGATGTTATAGTCAACGGGTCTGAATCTTTCAGATCCGTGTGTGCTTTACAAATCTCTATGTCATCTCCTAGATGCAGCTACCACGTTCTATTTGGAGCTATTCCAAATAACTGTTCTACTTGGAGCTATTCTAAATTGTTGCTCCATTATACGTATCCGGTATCTCTACTCAGAGCTATCCGGATAGGTGTTAAGCTTGCATCGACGTAACCCTTTATGACGAACCCCTTTACCACCTCCATAATCGAGAAAATTCCTTAGTCCACTAGTTACTAAGGATAACTTTGACCGCTGTCCCGTGATCCATTCTTGGATCACTCTTGTACCCCTTGACTGACTCATGGCAAGGCACACTTCAGGTGCAGTACACAGCATAGCATACTGTAGAGCCTACGTCTTATGCATAGGGGATGACCTTAGTCCTTTCTCTCTATTCTGCCATGGTCGAGCTTTAAGTCTTAACTTCATACCTTACAACTCAGGCAAGAACTCCTTCTTTGACTGATCCATCTTGAACACCTTCAAGATCATGTCAAGGTATGTGCTCATTTGAAAGTACCATTAAGCGTTTTGATCTATCCTTATAGATCTTGATGTTCAACGTTCAAGTAGCTTAATCCAGGCTTTCCATTGAAAAATACTTTCCAAATAACCCTATATGCTTTCCAGAAATTCTACGTCATTTCTGATCATTAATATGTCAACAATATATACTCATCAGAAATTCTATAGTGCTCCCACTCACTTCTTTGGAAATACAAGTTTCTCATAAACTTTGTATAAACCCAAAATCTTTGATCATCATCAAAGCATACATTCCAACTCCGAGATGCTTACTCCAGTCCTTAGAAGGATTGCTAGAGCTTTGCATACTTATTAGCATTTTTCAGGATTGACAAAACCATCCGGTTGTATCACATACAACCTTTCCTCGAGAAAATTGTCGAGGAAACAATGTTTTGGCATCCTATCTGCAAGATTTCATAAATAATGCAGTAATCGCTAATATAATTTCAACAGACTCTTAGCATCACTACGAGTGAGAAAGTCTCATCGTAGTCAACTCCTTGAACTTGTCAGAAAACATCTTAACGACAAGTCGAGCTTTCTTAATGGTGACACTTACCATCATTGTTTGTCTTCCTTTTAAAATCCATATGTACTCAACAGCATTACGACCATCGAGCCGTTCTGCCAAAGTCTACACTTTGTTTTCATACATGGATCCTCTCTCGGATTTTATGGCCTCGAGCCATTTATCGGAATCCGGGCCCACCATCGCTTCTCCATAGCTTGTAGGTTCATTGTTGTCTAGCAACATGACTTCCAAGACAGGATCACGTACCACTTTGAAGTAGTACGCATCCTTGTCATCCCACGAGGTTTGGTAGTGACTTGATCCGAATTCTCATGATCAATATCATAAGCTTCCACTTCAATTGGTGTAGGTGCCACAGGAACAACTCCCTGTGCCCTGCCATACACTAGTTGAAGAGACGGTTCAATAACCTCATCAAGCCTCCACCATCCTCCCACTCAATTCTTTCTAGAGAAACTTTTCCTCGAGAAAGGACCCGATTCTAGAAACAATCCCTTATTGCTTTCGGATCTGAGACAGGAGGTATACCCAACTGTTTTGGGTGTCCTATGAAGATGCATTTTATCCGCTTTGGGTTCGAGCTTATCAACCTAAAACTTTTTCACATAAGCGTCGTAGCCCCAAACTTTTAAGAAATGACAACTTAGGTTTCTCCAAACCACAATTCAAATGGTGTCGTCTCAACGGAATTACGTGGTGCCCCATTAAAGTGAGTGCGGTTGTCTCTAATGCCTAACCCATGAACGATAGTGGTAATTTGATAAGAGACATCAAGGTACGCACCATATCCAATAGGGTGAAACTATGATGTTCGGACACACCATCACACTATGGTGTTCCAGGCGGTATTAATTGCGAAACAATTTCCACAATGTCTTAATTGTGTGCCAAAACTCGTAAATCAGATATTCATCTCTATGATCATATCATAGACATTTTATCCTCTTGTCACAATGATCTTCTACTTCACTCTGAAATTACTTGAACCATTCAATAATTCAGACTTGTGTTTTATCAAGTAAATATACTCAACATCTACTCAAATCATCTGTGAAGTAAGAACATAACGATATTCACTACATGCCTCAGCACTCACTGGACTGCACACATCAAAAATGTGTTACTTCCAACAAGTTGCTATCTTGTTCCATTTTACTGAAAAACGAGGCTTTTTAGTCATCCTGCCCATGTGGTATGATTCGCATGTCTCAAATGATTCAAAATCAAGTGAGTCCAAATGGTCCATCTGCATGGAGTTTCTTCATGCGTATACACCAATAGACATGGTTCGCATGTCTCAAACTTTTCAAAAACGAGTGAGTCCAAAGATCCATCAACATGGAGCTTCTTCATGCGTTTTACACCAACATGACTTACATGGCAGTGCCACGAGTAAGTGGTACTATCATTACTATCTTATATCTTTTGGCATGAAAATGTGTATCACTACGATCGAGATTCAATAAACTATTCATTTTAGGTGCAAGACCATTGAAGGTATTATTCAAATAAATAGAGTAACCATTATTCTCCTTAAATGAATAACCGTATTGCGATAGACATAATCCAATCATGTCTATGCTCAACGCAAACACCAAATCTCGATGGTAGAGGGAGCGTGCGATGCTTGATCACATCAACCCTGGAAATACTTCCAACACATATCGTCAGCTCACTTTTAGCTAGTCTCCGTTTATTCCGTAGCTCTTTTATTTCGAGTTACTAACACTTAGCAACCGAACCGGTATCTAATACCCTGGTGCTACTAGGAGTACTAGTAAAGTACACATTAACATAATGTATATCCAATATACTTCTATCGACCTTGCCAGCCTTCTCATCTACCAAGTATCTAGGGTAATTCTGCTCCAGTGGTTGTTCCCCTTATTACAGGAGCACTTAGTCTCGGGTTTGGGTTCAACCTTGGGTTTCTTCACTAGAGCAGCAGCTGATTTGCCGTTTCATGAAGTATCCCTTCTTGCCCTTGCCCTTCTTGAAACTAGTGGTTTCACCAACCATCAACAATTGATGCTCCTTCTTGATTTCTACTTTTGTGGTGTCAAACATCGCGAATATCTCAAGGATCATCATATATGTCCCTGATATATTATAGTTCATCACGAAGCTCTAGCAGCTTGGTGGCAATGACTTTCGGAGAAACATCACTATCTCATCTGGAAGATCAACTCCCACTCGATTCAAATGATTGTTGTACTCAGACAATCTGAGCACAGGCTCAACAATTGAGCTTTTCTCCCTTAGTTTGTAGGTTAAGAAAATCGTCGGAGGTCTTATACCTCTTGACGTGGGCACGAGCCAGAAATCCCAATTTCAGCCCTCAAAACATCTCATATGTTTCGCGACGTTTCAAAAACGTCTTTGGTGCCTAAATTCCAAACCGTTTAACTGAACTATCACATAGTTATCAAAATGTGTATGTCAGATGTTCGCAACATCCACATACAACGTTCGAGGTTTAGCACACTGAGCGGTGCATTAAGGACATAAGCCTTCTATGAAGCAATGAGGACAATCCTCAGTTTACGGACCTAGTCCGCATAATTGCTACTATCAACTTTCAACTAATTTTTCTCTAGGAACATATCTAAATAGTAGAACTATAGCGTGAGCTACGACATAATTTGCAAAATCCTTTTGACTATGTTCAGGATAATTAAGTTCATCTTATGAACTCCCACTCAGATAGACATCCCTCTAGTCATCTAAGTGATTACATGATCCGAGTTAACTAGGCCGTGTCCGATCATCACGTGAGATGGACTAGCCAACGTCGGTGAACATCTTCATGTTGATCGTATCTTCTATACGACTCATGCTCGACCTTTCGGTCTCCGTGTTCCGAGGCCATGTCTGTACATGTTAGGCTCGTCAAGTTAACCCTAAGTGTATTGCATGTGTTCCGAGGCCATGTCTGTACATGCTAGGCTCGTCAACACCCGTTGTATGTGAACGTAAGAATCCATCACACCCGATCATCACGTGGTGCTTATAAGCGACGAACTGTAGCAATGGTGCACAGTTAGGGGAGAACACTTCTTGAAATTTTAATGAGGGATCATCTTATTTACTACCGTCGTTCTAAGCAAATAAGATGCATAAACATGATAAACATCACATGCAATCAAATAGTGACATGATATGGCCAATATCATTTTGCTCCTTTTGATCTCCATCTTCGGGGCTCCATGATCATCATCGTCACCAGCATGACACCATGATCTCCATCATCGTGTCTCCATGAAGTTGTCACGTCATCTATTACTTCTACTACTACAGCTAACGGTTAGCAATAAAGTAAAGTAATTACATGACATTTATGTTGAAGAAGAAGCTGCTAGCTCACGGGACATTGCTTCATTTTAGGTGAACTGCACCAAAAGGTCCCATGAATTGAATCATCCATGTTGGTGACTGAAAAAGGCAGCTTCAGCATCCCAGTCTAAGCACCCCCGGCCTCCATCCTTGCGACGCACGATACACCTCGTTTGCCACCTACTCGACCCTAGTGTCACTGATAAAATGAAGTAATAATAGAGTTAAAATAGAGCGAGTGTCATCTCTATCATTTCATTTCCAATGTAGATAAAGAAAGTGCTTCTCTTTGTTAAAGTATGTTTCATCAACTAGTCCCATTGTTAATGTTTAAGCGTTTCTGCAAACTGGGGTGCTTAATTTTAGTTGATATGTACAAAAATAGAGATTTGATGTCTCAAGGCGCCTATATTTTCATCTATTTATTTTGTGTGTTTCATCAACTAGTGCCACTATAATGTAATCATGCTTTTTCATTATCTGTGCAAACAGGGTTATTCAGCTGCATTTTGGTGGAACTGCACAAATGTACGTATGGAACCGGCATATATGCAGAGTGCGAGGTGTGCCAAGTAAAAATTACCAACACCAACCATGTTGCATGCACGCATTGGCATCCACCACAACCAGTGGGATGTGTGGCGCTCTATGTGGACGGATCTTTCTCGGCAGCAAATCCTCTAACCAAATACTAGTAGCCTATATTGGCAGTTTTCTAGGGAGTACTCTTTTCTAAAAGAAGCACCAATCTATTTTTATTTATTTGTACACTGTGTCACAACTTTGACCCAAAGGTCCAGAGCTATTTTAGGGTGATTGGCGTAGTACTCGGAGACTGGTTGTAAGCATGATTTTCATTAGCTGTCACACTAATTGTAAGCATGAGCAGGTGGAAGATTAGGTTAGTGCGAAGCTTACCATAAACCCTACCGCCGCTGTTGAAACGAGGCGAGCGTCGAGGGAACCGTGGAGAACGTCGGGGAAGCGACATCGCGCCATCCGGCCTCCTCTTGCGGTGGGAGAACGAATACTCCTGTGGCTCCGGCTGGCTCTGCACCCTCACGAACGGCACACCATACTCGATCGATTCATTATCCTCTTGGTGCTCGACCTTCGACCTGTATGCCCACCACCTCCGCCTGACTGTCGCCTTGGGAGAATCTGTCTGCTCCATCGCCCATAGAAGATACTCGATGAACTCGAAGGACTGCGGCGTGACTGCCGCCGAGGAGTACATGTACATCGCTGCCCTCATCGCCGCTGTCTCGCTCTTTCGCATACATTGCCACATGGCCCGCACCATCCTCGAAATCTCCCACTCATTGTCAAACCAACTAAGGATCTCCTTCAACCTGGCTAACTTTGCCTGGTCGCCGCTGGCGATCTGCCTGATTTGCTGATGCATCCTCTCCATAGATGTCGTTCTGAGTGGTTCGGTGCTAGCTTTGGAAGATGGGAGGAGAGACGGTGGTCTTGCAATAGAGAAGAGGGAGAGAAGAGGAGGTGGTTTTGGAATGGAGATGATGGAGAGGACAGGAGGTGGTTTTGCAATGGAGAGAAGATCAGAAGAGGGAGAGGCAAGACGGTGGTTTTGGAATGGAGATGATGGAGAGGAGAGGGGGTGGTTTTGGAATGGAGATGATGGAGAGGAGAGGAGATGGTTTTGCAATGGAGAAGATCAGAAGAGGGAGAGGCGAGATAGTGGTTTTGGAATGGAGATGATGGAGAGGAGAGGAGGTGGTTTTGCAATGGAGAAGATCAGAAGAGGGAGAGGCGAGACGGTGGTTTTGGAATGGAGATGATGGAGAGGAGAGGAGGTGGTTTTGCAATGGAGAAGAGGGAGAGGAGCGTGCGGCAGCAATTTAGGATTGGGCGAGAGGGCCGGCGCGCTGTGACTGGATCAAAATCAAAATCAATTTACCCTTCAATTAAGAAAGTGACCACACATTAACTAGTCTCCCTTTTATTCTGGGTCATAATTCACCATGATTTTCGCACATAAAATATATGTTATACGTTGCAAAAATAATATAATTTGAAAGTACATTCAGATACGAACCAAACGATACAATTTTTGGTGACATGCATTCACATTTTGCTTGTCACATACAGTACGTGGTCAAACTTTGACCCAAAATATGCAAAACAACAAAAAAATACTTCCAAGACCAGCGTCGCTCTTCTGCTCTTCTCCTGTTCCAATCTAAATCCATCGCCGCTCCTCTCCTGTTCCAATCTAAATCCAGCGCCGCTCCTCTCCTTTTTCATTTCAAAACCACCGCCCCTCCTCTCCTGCTCCAGTCCAAAACCAGCGTCACTCCTCTCCCGTTCTAATCCAAAACCAGTGCCGCTCCTATCCTCTTCCATTCAAAAACCACCACCGGCGAGTGAAGGTGCTGTGGAGAAGTAGATCGATGGAGGAGTACAACCGATACGTGAGGATCGCAGACGGCGACCCTATGAAGCTAGCTAGGATGTTGGAGATACAGTCTTGGTTTGACAACAAGGACCAACTAGCAGGGACGGTGACATCCATGGCCAAATATCTGCAACAGAGCGAAAAGGCGGCGATACTCCCGGAGGGATTCGCGCCGGAGTACATAGAGCTGCTCCTCTGGGCCATGGAGCAAACAGATTCACCGAATCCGATCGTGAGGGAGCGGTGGTGGGAGTATCGATCCCAGATGGAGCATCCACCAGAGATTGAAGGATCGAGCATCTACAGGGTGCCATTTTGTGAGGGTGTCCTTCCAGAGCGAGCCGGTAGAGTCTTCGTCGACCGAACCCAACTACAAGAGGAGAAAAGCAGTTGGCCCGACAACGCTTCCCCTCCATCGTCTCCCTCGCCATTCACATCGTCTCACGGGGCGGCTGTCTGCCACCGAGGAATAGGAGGGGTCTGCCCCCTAGCCCAATAGTCGGGCAGGTTGTGAATTGTCAGGAGGAGCTTAGGGTTGTCAGTATTTGCAGGTTGTGAATTGTGTTTTGTGTTGTGTATTTTGAGAGTACTTTCAGATATGAATGTCTTTTGAATTTCAGATTTGCAGTATTGAGCATATGAAGAATTTTATGAATTCTAGAGATCTATTTTTAGCACTTAAAAAAATGTAGTTTCATAGAAGTATAAAAGTGCAGACAAGAAGAAACTGCAAGTTTCAGTTTCAGATAAGAAACTGCAAGTTCAGTTTCAGATAAGAAACTGCAACTTTTAGAGGCAGAGCATTTATATTAACACGGCCTTTTCAAACAGGGTTAACATCATGTTGGAAATTTTATTCATGGTCGAAATGGAACTACCAGCCAGTTAACATCATGCTGATCAACATTCATGCATAGCGCATCTTCATATGATGCACAGTCAAAATGCCCACACAATGTTGAGTGCGCGGAACACAGAGAAAACGAGGGACGGAGTTTTGGCAAGTGTTGGACGTGGTTTTGGGCTGCCCCGTCTAGGATTTCATTATTAACATGCGCAGCCCACGACCTCGGATGGGAGGGCCTGTTTGTATTTTCTTAGGGCCGTCATGTATCGACAGGCCTATGGACCTCCCATCCAAGGTTTTATTTTTGGCAGCCCAATTTATGTATTTTTTTTAAGAAAACACAGCGGTCTGTTTTATTTTTCTATATAAGAATAGGAATGCCAGGTACAACTTATGTTTCCCTTTTAACTATATTATATATATTTAAATTATTTTATATGTTATTATATATTATTTTTATTGTCATCATATATTTAACAGATACTTACATATGTAAGAAAACAATATCCCACATCTTACTAACTTATAAAAATAATTTCTTAACAAATAAAATCATGGATTGTTTTGGCACGAAAATCCTAGTGATTGTGTACAAAAGCTTGGTAAGATTTAAGGACGAATGTAATAATATCACTTATTATTTAAATATATTTATAACAAAATGCTCAGCCCTTTTTTATTTTTTGATAACATTGTTGGCCCAACCCAACATTATAATTAGAATCAGCCCAGCAAAATCGTGTATCTAGATAAAGTGCAAATGGCCTGTAATTTTTTAGGAAATAAAATAAATGGGCCGCATGGAAGCTACATTAATTGTTCACCCAGCCCAGCTAATGGCTGTAATTCAAAAAAAGATCAAATTGACTGTAAATTCTACAGCGCAAAAAAAAGACTGTAAATTCTGAAAAAATGGGTTGAATACGTGCCACATTTTTGGAGGCTGAAATGTGGGCCAATAGGTCGAAGCCAATGCAAGTCGTTGTAAATTTAGTCAACAAATGATTCTGACATGTTAGCCGTTGGATTTACATCCAACGGCTGGCATCCATCTTCAATCTGTTGTCTTCTTCCTCCAGCGCCGCCGGGGCCACCTCCCGCCTCCTGCTGCTAGCAGCTCTGCTTAGCACGCTTCGCTATGAAGCGGTACTCCACCGTTGGCCAGGCCATCCCTCCAACCCTCCACACCTCATGTTCTTCTCTACCAACTGTCGAACCACACAGCACTAGAACCAGTTAACCCTCGTACACCTCTCCGTCTCCGACTCTACTCCCGCGTCTTCCCATCTCCGGCTCATTGTTGTCCGGGGCCTCGCCGTCGTCCACCACCTTGGATGCGCTCGGCGCGGCGTGGTCAACATGGTCAACGAACGACACCATCGGAAGTAGGCTGTGCGTGGAGAGGCCGACAGCTGGGTCCACGGCCGCATGCAAGGAAATGCCTCCTTATTACGCGCGAAATAATGATTCCTCCAGCTGACATCGGGGACCCACCGAAAGGGCCTCAGTATTTCGTGAAAAAAAACGTTACCGCCGTTGACAGCTCGGACCCACCAGCTATATCTTCGCACGCAAGGAAGTGCCTCCTTATTATGCACAAAAAAATGAATACTCCCCCTATTAGCTGGGACACAGTATAGTGGCAGGCTGACTTGTGGGCCTACTAAGTTGACAGGGACGGAGGGCTTTGTCAACTTAGTCAATATGCACGATTCTAGCTCCAGTGACCGTACGATGTCCATCTAATGGCCGTAGTGCTTCTTCAACCTCTGGTCTTCTTGCTCCAGCCGCCCAAACCAGCGCCGGTCGTGCCTCATGCTCCTGCCTCCCGTGGCCGGCTGCGATGCGGCGGAGGCCTCACCGCCCCCTAGTACTCCCACCGCTGGCCAGGCCATCCCTCTACTCACCCACACCCCCTGTTATTCTGTGGCGACGGCAGCCTCACACCGCAATGAACCAGTGAACCCTCGTACTCCTCTACGCATGGGCATCCACTGCCGTCTCTTCCCCGGCTCCGCGTTGTCCCCTTCCTAGGCCTCGCCGTCGTCCACCGCCCTGGTGCTCCTGGCACGGCGTGGTCAACGTGGTCAAGGAACGGCTTCCATCGAACGTGGACTATACGTGGAGAGGCTGACAGTTGGGTCCACGGCCGCAGCAAGGAAGTGCCTCCTTATTACGCGCAAAATAATTATTCCTCCACCTGACAGCGGGGACCCACCGGACAGGCCACCATATTTCACGAAAAAAACGTTTCCCCCCTGACTGCTGGGACCCACCAGCTACACCTTCGCACGCAAGGAAGTGCGTCCGGGCAAAAAAAATGATTCGCCCCCTGACTGCTGGGACCCACCAGCTACATCTTCGCACGCAAGGAAGTGCCTGACAGTCGGGACCCACCTGGTCGAAGCGTACATAGCATTGTCATTCTGGTCACGAACGTGTACGTACATACTGGTCGATGTAGAGGTGTGCACATGTCGTAGATGTAGAGGCACGCACGTGTCGTAGATGTAGAGGCGCGCACGTGTCGTAGTAGAGGCGTGCACGTAGCATGTACACGTATGTACAGCGGCGAGGGTGCAAGAAAGAAAATACAGCCACGTACGTACATACGGACAGGGTCTCGAATGCCTACTCGCGCATACGTACATGGCTGGGTCGGAACGGAGAAACAGTGTCGTCGTCGTGTTCATGGGGAGCCAACCGGCTGGGTCGGAATGAAATGCGTGGTCGTGTTCATCGGGAGGGCTTGGACGGAACAGTCGATGGAAACGAGGCCTGGCATACCGCACAACGAGGAAATGGCCTTGTGTTCGACTGGCCACGTTCGAAACGGGGTCCTGTTGATTGGGAGGGGCCTGGCGTACCGCAAAACGGAAGAAACGGACCTCCTACAGTCGAAACGGGGGTCCTGTTAATCGGGAGGGGTGTGGCGTACCGCAAAACGGACGAAACGGACCTCCTACGATCGAAACGGGGGTCCTGTTGATCGGGAGGGGTGTGGCATACCGCAAAATGGATGAAACGGACTTGTGTTGGAGCGCTACGGTCGAAACGGGGGTCCTGTTCATCGGGAGGGTTGTGGCGTACCGCAAAACGGACGAAATGGACTTGTGTTGGAGCGATACGGTCAAAACAGGGGGGTGTGGCGTACCGCAAAACGGGACTCCACGGGATACTTTTCATCTCCAACGTCGACCTCCTCCAGCCTCCACGGGCTATCGTCGACCTCCTCCAGCCTCCACGGGCTCCTGTTGATCCAGCCTCCACCGCGCGCTACTCCACCGGCTACTGTTCAACCACCCCTCCACGGGCACCCCTCCACCGTCTACTGTTCATCCACCCCTCCACACCACGGGGTCCTATTCAACCACCCCTCCACGGGCACCCCTCCATCGTCTATTGTTCATCCAGCCCTCCACACCACGGGTTCCTGTTCATCCAGAGGCAACGCCACCGCTCACTGTTAATCCAACCCCCCCCCCCCCCCCCGCAACGCTCACTGTTCATCCCAAAGGCAGCATCGAACGGCTTCAGTTAGCAGCAGTAGCGAAGTAATCGCTCCATCGGGTTCAGTTAACAGCCATCGATCGATCACTCGGGTTCAGTAACGCGTAGCCTGCAGTGCAATCGCTTGGGTTCAGTTAGAGCCCAACACCTCGCTCGGCTTCAGTTAGAGCCAATGCCTCGCACACATGCGTGTACCTGTACGAGAGAAACGCGCATCGCTCTCCCACCATAACCGGCAAATCCCCGAAATTTTCCTCCCCCTCGCTTCAACCACGGTTTTTTCCGTCATGGACGGCCCAAAGAATGTCATGCAGCTACGTCTCCGGCCCGCCCAAGACGAAAAGCCCATTTTCTGTCATGATTTTTTGTCATAGAAGTAGGAGCCCACCACATCTATGATGATACCGCGTTTTGTCACAATTATCGTCATAGAAGTCTCAAATGTATGACAGAAAAAAAAAATGTTCGGCCCAAAATGTCACGGATGTGTCTTTTTTTTGTAGTGAAAGGGTGATGTAGCAAAGTAGCGTAAGTATTTCCATCGGTTTTAAGAACCAAGGTATCAATCCACTAGGAGGCTCCTCGAAAGTCCCACGCGCCTACACAAACAAACAAGAACCTCGCAATCAACGCGATAAAGGGGTTGTCAATCCCTTCACGAGAACTTGCAAAAGTGAGATCTGATAGAGATAATATGATAAGATAAATATTTTTGGTATTTTTATGATATAGATTGGAAAGTAAAAGATGCAAATAAAAGTAGATGGAAAACTTATATGATAAAAGATAGACCCGGGGGCCATAGGTTTCACTAGTGGCTTCTCTCAAGATAGCATAAGTATTACGGTGGGTGAACAAATTGCTGTCGAGCAATTGATAGAAAAGTGCATAGTTATGAGAATATCTAGGCATGATCATGTATATAGGCATCACGTCCGTAACAAGTAGACCTACTCCTGCCTGCATCTACTACTATTACTCCACACATCGACCGACTCCTGCCTGCATCTAGAGTATTAAGTTCATAAGAACAGAGTAACGCATTAAGCAAGATGACATGATGTAGAGGGATAATCTCATGCAATATGATATAAAACCCATCTTTTTATCCTCGATGGCAAGAATACAATACGTGCATTGTTGCCCCTGCTGTCACTGGGAAAGGACACCGCAAGATTGAACCCAAAGCTAAGCACTTCTCCCATGGCAAGAAAGATCAATCTAGTAGGCCAAACTATACTGATAATTCGAAGAGACTTGCAAAGATAACCAATCATACATAAAAGAATTCAGAGGAGATTCAAATATTTCTCATAGATAAACTTGATCATAAACCCACAATTCATCGGATCTCGACAAACACACCACAAAAAGAGTTACATCGAATAGATCTCCAAGAAGAGGAAGGAGAACTTTGAATTGAGAATCAAAGAGAGAGAAGAAGCCATCTAGCTAATAACTATGGACCCGAAGATCTGTGGTAAACTACTCACAACTCATCGGAGAGGCCTTGGAGGTGATGGAGAGGCCCTCCATGGTCGATTCCCCCTCCAGCGGAGCACCGACGAAGGCTCCAAGATGGGATCTAGCGGATACAGAAGGTTACGGCGGTGGAATTAGGTTTTCGTGGTGCTCCTGGATGGTTTCGGGGTACGTAGATATATATAGGAGGAAGAAGTAGGTCGGTGGACGCTCGAGGGGCCCACGAGGGTGGGGGCGTGCCGGGCACCCTCGTGACTGCCTCGCTCGTTGCTTGACGTCCACTCCAAGTCCCCTGGTTTGCATTTGTTCCAAAAAGATCGCTCCCGAAGGTTTCATCCCGTTTGGACTCCGTTTGATATTCCTTTTCTTTGAAACACTGAAATAGGCAAAAAAACAGCAATTCGGGTTGGGCCTCCGGTTAGTAGGTTAGTCCCAAAAATGATATAAAAGTGTAAAGTAAAGCCCATAAACATCCAAAACAGGTAATATAATAGCATGGAACAATAAAAAATTATAGATACGTTGGAGATGTATCAAGCATCCCCAAGCATAATTCCTGCTCGTCCTCGAGTAGGTAAATGATAAAAACAGAATTTTTGATGTGGAATGCTACCTAGCATAATTCTCAATGTAATTTTCTTTATTGTGGCATGAATGTTCAGATCCAAATGATTCAAAATAAAAATTCATATTGACATGATAAACAATAATACTTCGAGCACACTAACAAAGTAATCATGTCTTCTCAAAATATCATGGCTAAAGAAAGTTATCCCTACAATATCATATAGTCTGGCTATGCTCTATCTTCATCACACAAAGTATTTAATCATGCACAACCCCGGTGACAAGCCAAGAAATTTTTTCATACTTTAGTATCCTCAAACTTTTTGAACTTTCACGCAATACATGAGCGTGAGCCATGGACATAGCACTATATGTGGAATAGAATGGTGGTTGTGGAGAAGACAAAAAAGAGGAAGATAGTCTCACATCGACTAGGCGTATCAACGGGCTATGGAGATGCCCATTAATAGATATCACTGCGAGTGAGTAGGGATTGCCATGCAGCGGATGCACTAGAGCTATAAATGTATGAAAGCTCAACAAAAGAAACTAAGTGGGTGTGCATCCAACTTGCGTGCTCACGAAGACCTACTCCCTCCTTCCATGTATATAGGGCCTAATGTGTTTTTCGAGGCTAACTTTGACCACATATTAGAGCAATAATATGTGACATGCAAGTTACACAAAGCACATCATCAAATTTGTATGTGGAAGGAGCTTCTAGTGATATAATTTTCACATTATACGTCTCATATATTATTAATCTTACTAAAATTCAACGGCAACCTCGAAAAATGTATTAGGCCCTATATATATGGAAGGAGGGGGCGTTTTGAGGAAGCCCATCATTGGAATATACAAGCCAAGTTCTATAATGAAAAATTCCCACTAGTATATGAAAATGACAACATAGGAGACTCTCTATTATGAAGATCATGGTGCTATTTTGAAGCACAAGTGTGGTAAAAGGATAGTAGCATTGTCCCTTCTCTCTTTTTCTCTCATTTTTTTATTTGGCCTTTCTCTTTTTTTATATGGCCTTTCTCTTTTCTTTTTTTGTAAAGTCCGAAGTCTCATCCCGACTTGTGGGGGGATCATAGTCTCCATCATTCTTTCCTCACTTGGGACAATGCGCTAATAATGAAGATCATCACACTTTTATTTACTTACAACTCAAGATTACAACTCGATACTTAGAACAAAATATGAATCTATATGAATGCCTTCGGCGGTGTACCAGTATATGCAATGAACCAAGGGTGACATGTATGAAAATCATGAGGGTGGCCTTGCCACAAATACGATGTCAACTACATTATTATGCAAGAGCAATATGACAATGAAGATGCGTGTCATGATAAGCGGAACGGTGGAAAGTTGCATGGCAATATATCTCGGAATGGCTATGGAAATGCCGTAATAGGTAGGTATGGTGGCTGTTTTGAGGAAGGTATATGGTAGGTGTATGGTACCGGCGAAAGTTGCGCAGCACAAGAAAGGCTAGCAATGGTGGAAGGGAGAGAGTGCGTATAATCCATGGACTCAACATTAGTCATAAAGAACTCACATACTTATTGCAAAAATCTACAAGTAATCAAAAACTAAGCATTACGTGCATGCTCCTAGGGGGATAGATTGGTAGGAAAAGACCATCGCTCGTCCCCGGCCTCCACTCATAAGGAAGACAATCAATCAATAAATTGTGCTCCAACTTCATCACAAAGCGGTTCACCATACGTGCATGCTACGGAATCACAAACTTCAACACAAGTATTCCTTAAATTCATAATTACCCAACTAGCATGACTCTATTATCACCATCCTCATATCTCAAAACAATTATCAAGCATCAAATTGATCATAGCATCCAATTCACTTTCTATGATAGTTTTTATTATACCCAACTTGGATGCTTATCATTCTAGGACCAATTTTATAACCATAGCAAATACCATGCTGTTCTAAAAGACTCTCAAAATAATATAAGTGAAGCATGAGAGATCAACAATTTCTACAAAATTAAGCCACTGCCGTGCTTTAAAAGATATAAGTGAAGCACTAGAGCAAAAATTATCTAGCTCAAAAGATATAAGTGAAGCACATAGAGTATTCTAATAAATTCTAAATCATGTGGGTTTCTCCCAAAAGGTGTGTACATCAAGTATGATTGTGGTAATCTAGAAAGCAAAGACTCATATCATACAAGACACTCCAAGCAAAACACATATCATGTGGCGAATAAAAATATAGCTCTAAGTAAAGTTATCGATAGACGAAGACAAAAGAGGGTATGCCTTCCAGGGCATCCCCAAGCTTAGGCTCTTGGTCATACTTGAATATCTTGGGGTGCCATGGGCATACCCAATCTTAGGCTCTTGCCACTCCTTATTCCATAGTCCATCAAATCTTTACACAAAACTTGAAAACTTCACAACACAAAACTCAACAGGAAATCTCATAAGCTCCATTAGTGCAAGAAAGAAAAACCACCACATAAGGTATTGTAACGAACTCATTCTTTGTTTATATTGGTGTTAAACCTACTGTATTCCAACTTATGTATGGTTCATACCCCCCAATACTAGCCATAGATGCATCAAAATAAGCGAACAACACACGAAAAACAGAATCTGTCAAAAACAGAACAGTCTATAGCAATCTGTAACTTACGAATACTTCTGGAACTCCAAAAATCCTACCAAAGTAGGACGTCCTAGGCAATTTGTCTATTGATCTACAGAAAAACGAATCAACGCAAAAGCATGTTTCTGTGATTTATTGGGTATTTTTCTCGTGAGCGCAAAGTTTCTGTTTTTCAGCAGAATCAAATTAACTCTCACCCAAGGTTATCCTATAGGTTCTACTTGGCACAAACACTAATTAAAACATAAAATAACATCTAACCATAGGCTAGATTAATTATTTATTGAATAACAGTGAGGAAAAATATTGGGTTGTCTCCCAACAAGCACTTTTCTTTAAAGCCTTTTTAGCTAGGCATTGAGATTTCAATGATGCTCACATGAAAGACAAGAATTGAAGCATAAAGAGAGCATCATAAAACATGTGAAAAACACATATAAGTCTAACATACTTCCTATGCATAGGCATCTTATAAGCAAACAAATTATTAAGGCAAGCAAAAACTAGCATATGCAAGGAAGAACAAAGAGATGATAGCAATCTCAACATGAAGAGAGGTAATTTAGTAACATGAAAATTTCTACAACCATATTTTTCTCTCTCATAATAATTACATGTGAGATCATAAGAAAATTCAACAAAATAGCTATCACATAACATATTCTCAACATGATCCACATGCATGCAAAGTTGACACTCTCCAAAATAGTGGGATTAACTAAAGTCATGACCTCTTCAAACCCACTTTTATCAAAAACTTCATAAGATTAAACATTATCCAAATATGCGGGATCTGAAGTTGACACTATTCCCAACCCACTTTCAATATTATCGCAAACATTATTATCAATCTCATATTCATCATGGGGCTTGAATAAATTTTCACGATCATAAGAAGAATCACCCCAATCATGATCATTGCAACAAGTAGTAGACATAGCAAAACTAGCATCCCCAAGCTTAGGGTTTGGCATATTATTAGCACAATTGACATCAAGAGAATTTATAGTAACATCATTGCAATCATGCTTTTCATTGAAGGAACTACCAAGTATGGGTGCAATAGCAACGATCTCATGTTTAACATAAGGAACTATAGCAAATTCATCTTCATAAATATTGGCATCATGGCCACAAGAATAGCAAGCATCATGTTCATCAAGGGATATTTCAATCAAATCATCGGATTCATCATTATCTATAGATTCATGCATATCATTATTTTCTTCCAAAGCAACAATCATTCTCTCAATAAATTCTTTGACATAGACATTATGAGCATAGTTTTCGTAGCAATTTTAAGTATGTCAAAATTTTCAGATTCGTAGAGAGTAATATCATACTTTTCAATCAAATAAGCAACTTCATAAGCACCCTTAAAAGCAACAAATTCTTCAATTTGTTCATATCATAGTAACTATAAACACCCTTTGCATAAGAAGATAAGATTTCATTTTCATTAAACTCACATAGGTAGGGAAGGTGTTTTTTAGGGTTCTTAGAGAAACAAGTAAAATCACAAAATTCACAAAGATTCCAAGCATAACACATCAATCTGTTTATTTGATCCCATAAGAGTCTCCCTTTTTCAGACAAACGGTGACGCACAAAATGAGCATGCTCATCTAAAGATTTCCCATCAACTAGGCTAGTTAGGGTTTCAGCACGAGCGCATAAGGATCGAAGATGATCCAAGAAGAACACTTTAAGTGGATCCATATTAATAGATTTATAGCAAGCAAAGATGCAAGCACATAGAAGTCACATGGAGACACAAGCAAACATAAGATCGAACGAAAGAGGGGCGAATAAAACGGCAAGGGTGAAGTGGGGGAGAGGAAAACGAGAGGCAAATGGCAAATAATGTAATCCGAGGGAGATGAGTTTGTGATGGGTACTTGGTATGTATTGACTTGTGCAAAGACCTCACCGGCAACGGCGCCAGAAATCCTTCTTGCTACCTCTTGAGCATGTGTTGGTTTTTCCCTTGAAGGGGAAAGGGTGATGCAGCAAAGTAGTGTAAGTATTTCCCTCAGTTTTGAGAACCAAGGTATCAATCCAGTAGGAGGCTCCTCGCAAGTCCCACGCGCCTACACAAACAAACAAGAACCTCGCAACCAACGCGATAAAGGGGTTGTCAATCCCTTCACAGGAACTTGCAAAAGTGAGATTTGATAGAGATAATATGATAAGATAAATATTTTTGGTATTTTTATGATATAGATTGGAAAGTAAAAGATGCAAATAAAAGTAGATGGAAAACTTATATAATAAAAGATAGACCTGGCGGTCATAGGTTTCACTAGTGGCTTCTCTCAAGATAGCATAAGTATTACGGTGGGTGAACAAATTACTGTCGAGCAATTGATAGAAAAGTGCATAGTTATGAGAATATCTAGGCATGATCATGTATATAGGCATCACGTCCGTAACAAGTAGACCTACTCCTGCCTGCATCTACTACTATTACTCCACACATCGACCGACTCCTGCCTGCATCTAGAGTATTAAGTTCATAAGAACAGAGTAACGCATTAAGCAAGATGACATGATGTAGAGGGATAATCTCATGCAATATGATATAAAACCCATCTTTTTATCCTCGATGGCAACAATACAATACGTGCATTGCTGCCCCTGCTGTCACTGGGAAAGGACACCGCAAGATTGAACCCAAAGCTAAGCACTTCTCCCATGGCAAGAAAGATCAATCTAGTAGGCCAAACCAAACTGATAATTCGAAGACACTTGCAAAGATAACCAATCATACATAAAAGAATTCAGAGGAGATTCAAATATTTCTCATAGATAAACTTGATCATAAACCCACAATTCATCAGATCTCGACAAAACACCGCAAAAAGAGTTACCTCGAATAGATCTCCACGAAGAGGAAGGAGAACTTTGTATTGAGAATCAAAGAGAGAGAAGCCATCTAGCTAATAACTATGGACCTGAAGGTCTGTGGTAAACTACTCACAACTCATCGGAGAGGCCTTGGTGGTGATGGAGAGGCCCTCCATGGTGGATTCCCCCTCCAGCGGAGCACCGACGAAGGCTCCAAGATGGGATCTAGCGGATACAGAAGGTTCCGGCGGTGGAATTAGGTTTTTGTGGTCGCTCTGATGGTTTTAGGGTACAGGTGTATATATAGGAGGAAATCTCATGCAATATGATATAAAACCCTCGTGGCTGCCTCGTTTGTTGTTTGACGTCCACTCCAAGTATCCAGGTTGGCATTTGTTCCAAAAAGATCGCTCTCGAAGGTTTCATCCTGTTTGGACTCCGTTTCATATTCCTTTTCTTCAAAACACTGAAATAGGCAAAAAAAACAGCAATTCGGGCTGGCCCTCCGGTTAGTAGGTTAGTCCCAAAAATGATGTAAAAGTGTAAATTAAAGCCCATAAACATACAAAATAGGTAATATAATAGCATGGAACAATCAAAAATTATAGATACGTTGGAGACGTATCAATGAACACTACCCTCTCATGGGGTTCTGGGGTGGGGACGATCCATCCCTCGGCCGGAAGCCGGTGGGCGATTTCCTTGGCCGAATATCCCGCCTCCCGGAGCTTCGTAATATCCCTCTCCTTGATGGAGGAGACCATCCACTTGCCCTGCACTCCGGATCCAGACATGGTTGGAGTGCTTTCTTAGGGGCGGAAAAGATGAGAACTTGGGCAGTGGAGCTCGAGAATGGGGAAGACAGAAAGAGAGAGAGAAGGCGTGGGTGAAAGGGAAGAATCCTTATCTCTTTATAAAGGCAGTGAATATCAAGCACCTCCCCACTCCCCCTAAAAGCTCGCCTATCCCCAAGGGTCGTGCAAATGATACGGTGAGATTACCCATGCCCGTATTGATGAGAATCCCGCAATAAGGGGACATGATCTCTGCTTTGACAAGACATGCCAATGAAACCGCATCTCGAAATATGGAGCGGCGGGCTAAAAAACGGTTCGAAATAATGGCCGAGCGGCAACGTGATGTCACGCTACAAAAAGTTGTCAGCGGATTGGACTCGTGAAATATTATACTCTCTACAATTGTGTGTGGAATTTGTTTTGCAGAGCCGGACACGATTCTTGTGTTCGAAGACTATTTCGGAGTATCCGGAGAAGGAACCCGCCTTGTAATGTCGAAGACAATCTGTGTGCCGGACACCTCGTCATTGAAGCCTCGTTCAGGGGCTACTGAGGGAATCCAGGAATCCTCGGACGGCCCATGGGCCGGACTATTGGGTTGTGAAGATACAAGACTGAAGACTCTCTCCCGTGTCCGGATGGGACTCTCCTTGGCATGGAAGGCAATCTTGGCGACCAAATATGAAGATTCCTTTCTCTGTAACCGACTTTGTACAACCCTAGTCCCTCCGGTGTCTATATAAACCGGAGGGCTTAGTCTATAGAGGCAATCATAATCATATAGGCTAGACTTCTGGGGTTTTAGCCATTACGATCTCATGGTAGATCAACTCTTGTAATACTCATATTCATCAAGATCAATCAAGCAGGAAGTAGGGTATTACCTCCATAGTGAGGCCCCGAACCTGGGTAAACATCATGTCCGCCGCCTCCTGTTATCATCAACCTTAGACACACAGCTCGGGACCCCCTACCCGAGATCCGCCGGTTTTGACACCGACACACGTAACCCCCGCATCGCCTCCCCAAGCGAGGCGACCAGGGGCCTCGTCCCCGACTCCCCTTCGCGCTCCTCCTCATTCTTCCTGTTGGGGAACGTGGTAATTTCAAAAAAAATCCTACGATCACGCAAGATATATCTAGGTGATGCATAGCAACGACAGGGGAGAGTATGTCCACGTACCCTCGTAGACCGAAAGTAGAAGCGTTTCAATAACGCAATTGATGTAGTCGAACTTCTTCGCGATCCAACTGATCCAAGTACCGAACGTACGGCACCTCCGCGTTCATCACACGTTGAGATCGATGACGTCCCTCATGCTCTTGATCCAGTTGAGGACGAGGGTGAGTTCCGTAAGCATGACGATGTGGCGATGGTGATGATGATGCTACCAGCGCACGGCTCCGCCTAAGCACTACGATGGTATGATCGAGGTGTGTAACTGTGGAGGGGGGCACCACACATGGTTAAGAGAAACTTGTGTGTCTTTGGGGTGCCCCCTGCCCCTGTATATAAAGGAGGGAGGGAGAGAGGCCGACCCCCTAGGAGCACGCCAAGTGTATGGACTCCTACTAGGACTTCCAAGTCCTAGTAGGAATCCTTTCCCTTTTAGGAGTAGGAGAGAAGGAAAGAGAGAGGGAGTAGGAAAGGATAAGGTGGGCGCTGCCCCCTTCCCCTAGTCCAATTCGGACCCATGGGGGGGCGCCACCTCCCCTTTGGCCTGCCTCCTCCTTTCCTGTATGGCCCAACACGGCCCATTACTTCTCCCGGTGAATTCATGTAACTCCCCGGTACTTCGAAAAATACCCGAATCACTCGGAACCTTTCCGATGTCCGAATATAGCCCTCCAATATATCGATCTTTACGTCTCGACCATTTCGAGACTCCTATTCATGTCCATGATCTCATCCGAGACTCCGAACAAACTTTGGTCATCAAAACACATAACTCATAATACAAATCGTCATTGAACGTTAAGCGTGCGGACCCTACAGGTTCGAGAACTATGTAGACATGATCGAGACACATCTCCGATCAATAACCAATAGTGGAACCTGGATGCTCATATTGGCTCCTACATATTCTACGAAGATCTTTATCGGTCAAACCGCATAACAACATACATTGTTCCCTTTGTCATCGGTATGTCACTTGCCCGAGATTCGATCATCGGTATCATCATACCTAGTTCAATCTCGTTACCAGCAAGTCTCTTTACTCGTTCCATAATGCTTCATCCCGCAACTAACTCATTAGTCACATTGCTTGCAAGGCTTATAGTGATGAGCATTACCGAGAGGGCCCCGATACCTCTCCCAAACATAGAGTGACAAATCCTAATCTCGATCTATGCCAACCCAACAAATACCTTCGGAGACACCTGTAGAGCATCTTTATAATCACCCAGTTACGTTGTTATGTTTGATAGCACACAAGGTGTTCCTCCGGTATTAGGGAGTGGCATAATCTCATAGTTTGAGGAACATGTATAAGTCATGAACAAAGCAGTATCAATGAAACTGTAACGATCATAATGCTAAGCTAACGGATGGGTCATGTCCATCACATTATTCTCCTAATGATGTGATCTCGTTCATCAAATGACAACACATGTCTATGGTTAGGAAACATAACCATATTTGATTAACGAGCTAGTCAAGTAGAGGCATACTAGGGACACTATGTTTTGTCTATGTATTCACACATGTACTAGGTTTCTGGTTAATACAATTCTAGCATGAATAATAAACATTTATCATGAAATAAGGAAATAAATAATAACTTTATTATTGCCTCTAGGGCATATTTCCTTTAGTCTCCCACTTGCACTAGAGTCAATAATCTAGTTCACATCGCCATGTGATTTAACACCAATAGTTTACATCTGTATGTGATTAACACCCATAGTTCACATCGCCATGTGACCAACACCCAATAGGTTTACTAGAGTCAATAATCTAGTTCACATCGCTATGTGATTAACACCCAAAGAGTACTAAGGTGTCATCATGTTTTGCTCGTGAGAGAAGTTTAGTCAACGGGTCTGTCATATTCAGAGCCGTATGTATTTTGCAAATATTCTATGTCTACAATGCTCTGCATAGAGCTACTCTAGCTAATTTCTCCCACTTTCAATATGTATCCAGATTGAAACTTAGAGTCATCTGGGTCGGTGTAAAATCTTGCATCAACGTAACTCTCTACGACGAACTCTTTATCACCCCCATAACCGAGAAACATTTCCTCAGTCCTCACTAAGGATAATTTTGACCGCTGTCCAGTGATCTACTCTTAGATCACTATTGCACCCCCTTGCCAAACTTATGGCAAGGTATACAACAGGTCTGGTACACAGCATAGCATACTTTATAGGAGGCATAGGGAATGACTTGCATTCTCTTTCTATCTTCTGCCGTGGTCGGGCTTTGAGTCTTACTCAACTTTACACCTTGTAATACAGACAAGAACTCCTTCTTTGACTGATCCATTTTGAACTCTTTCAAAAACTTTTCAAGGTATATACTTATTGAAAAATCTTATCAAACGTCTTGATCTATCTCTATAGATCTTGATCCTTAATATGTAAGTAGATCTACCGAGGTCTTTCTTTGAAAATCTCCTTTCAAACTTTCCTTTATGATTTCCAGAAAATTCTACATCATTTCCGATCAACAATATGTCATTCACATATACTTATCAGAAAGGTTGTAGTGCTCCCACTCATTTTCTTGTAATAGAGGCTTCTCTAAAAGTCTGTATAAAACCATATGCTTTGATCACACTATCAAAGCATTTATTCCAACTCCGAGAGGCTTGCACCAGTCCATAGATGGATCATTGGAGCTTGCACACTTTGTTAGTATCTTTAGGATCGACAAAACCTTCTGGTTGCATCATATACAACTCTTCTTTAAGAAATATCCATTTAAGGAATGCGGTTTTTACATCCATTTGCCAGATTTCATAAAATATGGCAACTGCTAACATGATTCGGATGGATTTGAACATCGCTACAGTTGAGAAAATCTCATTGTAGTCAACACCTTGAACTTGTTGAAAACCTTTTGTGACAAGTCAAGATTTGTAGATAGTAACACTACTATCAGCGTCCGTCTTCCTCTTGAAGATCCATTTATATTCTATGGCTTGCCGATCATCGAGCAAGTCCACCAAAGTCCACACTTTGTTCTCATACATGGATCCCATCTCAGATTTCATGGCCTCAAGCCATTTTGCAGAATCTGGGATCATCATCGCTTCCTCATAGTTCGTAGGTTCATCATAGTCTAGTAACATGACTTCTAGAATAGGATTATCGTACCACTCTGGTGAGGACCGTACTCTTGATGACCTACGAGGTTCGGTAGTAACATGATCTAAAGTTTCATGATCATCATTAGCTTCCTCACTAATTGCTGTAGGAATCACTAGAACTGATTTCTGTGATGAACTACTTTCCAATTCGGGAGAAGGTAGAATTACCTCATCAAGCTCTACTTTCCTCCCACTCATTTATTTCGAGAGAAATTCCTTCTCTAGAAAGGATCCATTTTTTAGCAATGAATATCTTGCCTTCGGATCTATGATAGAAGGTGTACCCAACAGTTTACTTTGGGTATCCTATGAAGATGCACTTCTCTGATCTGGGTTCGAGCTTATCAGGTTGAAGCGTTTTCACATAACCATCGCAGCCCCAAACTTTTAAGAAACGACAACTTTGGTTTCTTGACAAACCACAGTTCATAAGGCGTCGTCTCAATGGATTTCGATGGTGCCTTTTTAACGTGAATGCAGTTGTCTCTAATGCATAACCCCAAAATGATAGTGGTAAATTGGTAAGAGACATCATAGATCGCACCATATTCAATAAAGTGTGGTTATGACGTTCGGACACACCATTATGTTGTGATGTTCCAGGTGGCATGAGCTGTGAAACTATTCAACATTGTTTTAAATGAAGGCCAAACTCGTAACTCAAATATTCTCCTCCATGATCAGATTGTAGAAACTTTATTTTCTTGTTACGATGATTTTCCACTTCACTCTGAAATTGTTTGAACTTTTCAAATGTTTCAGACTTATGCTTCATTAAGTAGATATAACCACATTTGCTCAAATCATCTGTGAAGGTAAGAAAATAACTTTACCCGCCACGAGCCTCAACACTCATTGGACCACATACATCGGTATGTATTATTTTCAGTAAGTCAGTAGCTCGTTCCATTGTTCCAGAGAACGGAGTTTTAGTCATCTTGCCCACGAGGCATGGTTCGCAAGCACCAAGTGATTCATAATCAAGTGATTCCAAAAGTCCATCGACATGGAGTTTCTTCATGCGCTTTACACCAATATGACCTAAATGGCAGTGCCACAAGTATGTTGCACTATAATTATCAACTTTGCATCTTTTATCATCAATTTTATGAATATGTGTATCACTACGATTAAGATTCAATAAACCATCAACATTGGGTGTATGACCATGGAAGGTTTTATTCATGTAAACAAAATAACAACTATTCTCTGGCTTAAATGAATAACCGTATTGTAATAAACATGATCTAATCATATTCATGCTCAACGCAAACATCAAATAACATTTATTTAGTTTCAACACTAATCTTGAAAGTATAGGGAGTGTACAATGATGATCGTATCAATCTTGGAACCACTTCCAACACTCATCGCCACTTCATCTTCAACTAGTCTCTATTTATTCTGCAACTCCTGTTTCGAGTTACTAGTTTTAGCAACCGAACAAGTATCAAATACCCAGGGGTTACTACGAGCACTAGTAAGGTACACATCAATAACATGTATATCAAATATACCTTTGTTCACTTTGCCATCCTTCTTATCCGCCAAAATATTCGGGGCAGTTCCGCTTCCAGTGACCATTTTCTTTGCAGTAGAAGCACTCAGTTTCAGGCTTAGGTCCAGCTTTGGGCTTCTTCATGGGAGTGACAACTTGCTTGCCATTCTTCTTGAAGTTCCCTTTCTTTTCCTTTGCCCTTTTCTTGAAACTAGTGGTCTTGTCAATCATCAACACTTGATGTTTTTTCTTGATTTCTACCTTCGTCGATTTTAGCATCATGAAGAGCTCGGGGGTCGTTTTTGTCATCCCTTGCATACTATAGTTCATCATGAAGTTCCAGTAACTTGCTGATGGTGACTAGAGAACTCTGTCAATCACTATCTTGTCTGGAAGATTAACTCCCACTTGATTCAAGCGATTGTAGTACCCGGACATTCTGAGCACATGCTCACTAGCTGAGCAATTCTCCTCCATCTTTTAGGCGAAGTACTTGTCAGAGGTCTCATACCTCTTGACACGGGCATGAGTCTGAAATACCAATTTCAGCTCTTGGAACATCTCATATGCTCTATGGCGTTCAAAACGTTTTTGAAGTCCCGATTCTAAGTCGTAAAGCATGGTGCACTAAACTATCAAGTAGTCATCATATTGAGCTAGCCAAATGTTCATAACATCTGCATCTACTCCTGCAATAGGTCTGTCACCTAGCAGTGCATCAAGGACATAATTCTTCTGTGCAGCAATGAGGATAAACCTCAGATCACGGACCCAGTCCGCATCATTGCTACTATTATCTTTCAACTTACTTTTCTCTAGGAACATATAAAAACATAGGGAAGCTACAACGCGAGCTATTGATCTACAACATAATTTGCAAAATACTATCAGGACTAAGTTCATGATAAATTAAAGTTCAGTTAATCATATTACTTGAGAACTCCTACTTAGATAGACATCCCTCTAGTCATCTAAATAATCACGTGATCCAAATAAACTAAACCATGTCCGATCATCACGTGAGATGGAGTAGTTTTTAATGGTGAACATCACTATGTTGATCATATCTACTATATGATTCAGGCTCGACCTTTCGGTCTCCAGTGTTTCCAGGCCATATCTGCATATGCTAGGCTCGTCACGTCTAACCCGAGTATTCTGCGTGTGCAAAACTGGCTTGCACCCATTGTATGTGAACGTAGAGCTTATCACACCCGATCATCACGTGGTGTCTCGGCATGAAGAACTGTCGCAACAGTGCATACTCAGGGAGAACACTTATACCTTGAAATTTTGTAAGGGATCATCTTATAATGCTACCGCCGTACTAAGCAAAATAAGATGCATAAAAGATAAACATCACATGCAGTCAAAATATGTGACATGATATGGCCATCATCATCTTGTGCTCATGATCTCTATCACCGAAGCATCGTCATGATCTCCATCGTCACCGGCGTGACACCTTGATCTCCATCCTAGCATCGTTGTCGTCTCACCAACTATTGTTACTACGACTATCGCTACCGCTTAGTGATAAGGTAAAATAATTACATGGCGGTTGCATTGCATACAATAAAGCAACAACCATATGGCTCCTGCCAGTTGGCGATAACTCTGTTACAAAACATGATCATCTCATACAACAATTTATATCACATCATGTCTTGACCATATCACATCACAACAAGCCCTACAAAAACAAGTTAGACATCCTCTACTTTGTTGTTGCAAGTTTTATGTGGCTGCTACAGGCTTCTAGCAAGAACCGTTCTTACCTACGCATCAAAACCACAATGATTTTTTGTCAAGTGTGCTGTTTTAACCTTCAACAAGGATCGGCAGTAGTCACACTCGATTCAACTAAAGTTGGAGAAACAGACACTCGCCAACCACCTATGTGCAAAAGCACGTCGGTAGAACTAGTCTCATGAACGCTGTCATGTAATGTCGGTCCGGGCCGCTTCATCCAACAATACCGCCGAATCAAAGTAAGACATTGGTGGTAAGCAGTATGACTATTATCGCCCACGACTCACTTGTGTTCTACTCATGCATATAACATCTACGCATAGACCTGGCTCAGATGCCACTGTTGGGGAACGCGGTAATTTCAAAAAAATTCCAACGATCATGCAAGATCTATCTAGGTGATGCAAAGCAACAAGAGGGAAGAGTGTGTTCACATACCCTCGTAGACCGAAAGTGGAAGCGTTTCAATAACGTGGTTGATGTAGTCGAACTTCTTCGCGATCCAAGTATCGAACGTACGGCACCTCCGTGTTCAGCACACGTTCAGCTCGATGACATCCCTCGTGCTCTTGATCCAGTTGAGGATGAGGGTAAGTTCCATCAGCACAACGGCGTGGCAATGGTGATGATGAAGTTACCGATGCAGGGCTTCGCCTAAGCACTGCGACGATATGACCGAGGTGTGTAACTGTGGAGGGGGGCACCGCACACGGTTGCTACGTCTTGAGCTTGCGTTGGTTTTCCTTGAAGAGGAAAGGGTGATGCAGCACAGTAGTGTAAGTATTTCCCTCAGTTTTTGAGAACCAAGGTATCAATCCAGTAGGAGGCTCCTCAAAAGTCCCACACACCTACACAAACAAACAAGAACCTCGCAACCAATGCAATAAAGGGGTTGTCAATCCCTTCACAGAAACTTGCGAAAGTGAGATCTGATAGAGATAATATGATAAGATAAATATTTTTGGTATTTTTATGATATAGATTGGAAAGTAAAATATGCAAATAAAAGTAGATAGAAAAACTTATATGATAAAAGATAGACCCCGGGGCCATAGGTTTCACTAGTGGCTTCTCTCAAGATAGCATAAGTATTACGGTGGGTGAACAAATTACTTTCGAGCAATTGATAGAAAAGTACATAGTTATGAGATTACCTAGGCATGATCATGTATATAGGCATCACATCCGTAACAAGTAGACCGACTCCTGCCTGCATCTACTACTATTACTCCACACGTCGGACGACTAATGCCTGCATCTAGAGTATTAAGTTCATAAGAACAGAGTAACGCATTAAGCAAGATGACATGATGTAGAGGGATAAACTCATGCAATATGATATAAACCCCATCTTTTTATCCTCGATGGCAACAATACAATATGTGCCTTGCTGCCCCTGCTGTCACTGGGAAAGGACACCGCAAGATTGAACCCAAAGCTAAGCACTTCTCGCATGGCAAGAAAGATCAATCTAGTAGGCCAAACCAAACTGATAATTCAAAGAGACTTGCAAAGATAACCAATCATACATAAAAGAATTCAGAGGAGATTCAAATATTTCTCATAGATAAACTTGATCATAAACCCACAATTCATCGGATCTCGACAAACACACCGCAAAAAGAGTTACATCGAATAGATCTCCAAGAAGAGAAATGAGAACTTTGTATTGAGAATCAAAGAGAGAGAAAAAGCCATCTAGCTAATAACTATGGACCCGAAGGTCTGTGGTAAACTACTCACAACTCATTGGAGAGGCCTTGGAGATGATGTAGAGGCCCTCCGTGGTGGATTCCCCCTCCAGCGAAGCGCCGACGACAGCTCCAAGATGGGATCTCGCAGACACAGAAGGTTGCGGTGGTGGAATTAGGTTTTTGTGGTCGCTCTAATGGTTTTAGGGTACAGGTGTATATATAGGAGGAAGAAGTACGTTGGTGGACGATCGAGGGGCCCACGAGGGTGGGGGCGCGCCCACCCTTACAGGGTGCGCCGGGCACCCTCGTGGCTGCCTCGTTTGTTGTTTGACGTCCACTCCAAGTATCCAGGTTGGCATTTGTTCCAAAAAGATCGCTCTCGAAGGTTTCATCCCGTTTGGACTCCGTATCATATTCCTTTTCTTCAAAACACTGAAATAGGCAAAAAACAGCAATTCGGGCTGGCCCTCCGGTTAGTAGGTTAGTCCCAAAAATGATATAAAAGTGTAAAGTAAAGCCCATAAACATCCAAAACAGGTAATATAATAGCATGGAACAATCAAAAATTATAGATACATTGGAGACGTATCAAGCATCCCCAAGCTTAATTCCTGCTCGTCCTCGAGTAGGTAAATGATAAAAATAGAATTTTTGATGTGGAATGCTACCTAGCATATTTCTCAATGTGTTTCTCTTTATTGTGGCATGAATGTTCAGATCCAAATGATTCAAAATAAAAGTTCATATTGATAAAAAATAATAATACTTCAAGCATACTAACCAAGCAATCATGTCTTCTCAAAATAACATGGCAAAGGAAAGTTCATCCCTACAAAATCATATAGTTTGGCTATGTTTCATTTTCATTACACAAAAATACTCCCATCAAGAACAACCCCGGTTTCAGCCAAGCAATTGGTTCATACTTTTTAACGCGCTTCAGCTTTTTCAACTCTCACGTAATACATGAGTGTGAGCCATGGATATAGCACTATGGGTGGAATAGAATATGATGATGGAGGTTGTGTGGAGAAGACAAAAAAGGAGAAAGTCTCATATTGACGAGGATAATCAATGGGCTATGAAGATGCCCATCAATTGTTGTCAACATGAGGAGTAGGGATTGCCATGCAACGGATGCACTAGAGCTATAAATGTATGAAAGCTCAACAAAAGAAACTAAGTGGGTGTACATCCAACTTGCTTGCTCATAAAGACCTAGGAAGCCCATCGTTGGAATATACAATCCAAGTTCTATAATGAAAAATTCCCACTAGTATATGAAAGTGACAACATAAGAGACTCTCTACATGAAGAACATGGTGCTACTTTGAAGGACAAGTGTGGAAAATGATAGTAACAATGCCCCCCTTTTTTCTTTTTTTTTGGCCTTTTTTTAGCCTTTCCTTTTTTTTATTTGGGGACAATGCTCTAATAATGATGATCATCACACTTCTAGTTATTTACAACTCATGAATTAAAACTCAAAACTAGAATAAGATATGACTCTATATGAATGCCTCCGGCGGTGTACCGCGATGGGCAATGAATCAAGAGTGACATGTATGAAAAATTATGCATGGTGGCTTTTCCACAAATACGATGTCAACTACATGATCATGCAAGGCAATATGACAATGATGATGCATTTCATGATGAACGGAACGGTGGAAAGTTGCATGGCAATATATCTTGGAATGGCTATGGAAATGCCATAATAGGTAGGTATGGTGGCTGTTTTGAGGAAGATATAAGGAGGTTTATGTGTGATAGAGCGTATCGTATCACGGGGTTTGGATGCACCAGCAAAGTTTGCACCAACTCTCAACTTGATAAAGGGCAATGCACGGTACCGTAGAGGCTAGCAATGATGGTAAGGTAAAAGTGCGTATAATCCATGGACTCAACATTAGTCATAAAGAACTCATATACTTATTGAAAAAAATTATTAGCCCTTGAAGCAAAGTACTACTACGCATGATCCTAGGGGGGAGGTTGGTAGGAGTTAACCATCACACGCCCCCGGCCTCCACACATAAGGAAGGCAATCAAAAGAGCACCCTATGCAATAAATTTGTCACACAACGGTTACCATACGTGCATGCTACCAGACTTGCAAACCTCAACACAAGTATTTCTTAAATTCACAATTACATCAACTAGCATGACTCTAATATTACCACCTTCATATCTCAAAACAATTATTAAGCATCAAATTGATCATAGCATCCAATTCACTTTCTATGATAGTTTTTATTATACCCAACTTAGATGCTCATCATTCTAGGACCAATTTTATAACCATAGCAAATACCATGCTGTCCTAAAAGACTCTCAAAATAATATAAGTGAAGCATGAGAGATCAACAATTTCTACAAAATGAGGCCACCGCCGTGCTCTAAAATATATAAGTGAAGTACTAGAGCAAAACTATCTAGGTCAAAAGATATAAGTGAAGCACATAGAGTATTCTAATAAATTCCAAATCAAGTATTTCTCTCACAAAAGATGTGTACATCAAGTATGATTGTGGAAATATAGAAAGCAAAGACTAATATCATACAAGACGCTCCAAGCAAAACACATATCATGTGGCGAATAAAAATATAGCTCTAATTAAAGTTACCGATAGACGAAGACAAAAGAGGGGATGCCTTCCGGGGCATCCCCAAGCTTAGGCTTTTGGTTGTCCTTGAATATCTTGGGGTGCCATGGGCATACCCAAGCTTAGGCTTTTGCCACTCCTTATTCCATAATCCATCAAATTTTTACCCAAAACTTGGAAACTTCACAACACAAAACTCAACAGAAATCTCATAAGCTCCGTTAGTGCAAGAAAGAAAAACCACCACATAAGGTACTACGATGAACTCATTCTTTGTTTATATTGGTGTTAAACCTACTGTATTCCAACTTCTCTATGGTTCATACCCCCCGATACTAGCCATAGATGCATCAAAATAAGCAAACAACACACGAAAAGTAGAATCTGTCAAAAACAGAATAGTGTGTAGCAATGTGTAACTTTCGAACACTTCTGGAACACCAAATATCCTACCAAAATAGGACGTCCTATGAAATTTGTCTATTGATCTACAGCAAAAAGAATAAACACAAAAGCACGTTTATGTGATTTATTGAATTGTTTCTCGTGAGTGCAAAGTTTCTGTTTTTCAGCAGAATCAAATTAACTATCACCAGAGGTTATCCTATAGGTTCTACTTGGCACAAACACTAACTAAAACATAAAAACACATCTAACCAGAGGCTAGATTAATTATTTATTACTAAACAGGAACAAAAATCAAGAAACAAAAATAAAATTGGGTGGCCTCCCAACAAGCACTATCATTTAACGCCCCTAGCTAGGCATAAAAGCGAGGATAGATCTAAGTATTGCCATCTTTGGCATTCAATTCATAAGTGGCTCACATAATAGATTCCTATGGTAATTTAACTTTCTTTCTAGGGAAGTGTTCCATGCCTTTCCTTAATGGAAATTGGAATCTAATATTCACTTCCTTCATATCAATAATTGCACCAATCGTTCTAAGGAAAGGTCTACCAAGAATAATAGGACATGAAAGATTGCAATCTATGTCAAGAACAATAAAATCCACGGGCACATAGTTCCTATTTGCAACAATAATAACATCATTAATCCTTCCCATAGGTTTTTTAATTGTGGAATCTGCAAGGTGCAAATTTAAAGAGCAATCATCAAATTCATGGAAACCTAGCACATCACATAAAGTTTTCGGAATCATGGAAACACTAGCACCCAAATCACACAAAGCATAGAATTCATGATCTTTTATTTTAATTTTATTGTAGGTTCCCATTCATCATAAAGTTTTCTAGGTATAGAAACTTCCAAATTAAGTTCTTCCTCATAAGATTGCATCAAGGCATCAACAATATGTTTAGTAAAAGCTTTATTTTGGCTATAAGCATGAGGAGAATTCAACACAGATTGCAACAAGGAAATACAATCTATTAGAGAACAATTATCATAATTAAATTCCTTGAAATCCATAATAGTGGGTTCAATGCTATTTAAAGTCTTGACCTCTCCAATCCCACTTTTACCAAATTTAGCATCAAGATCTAAAAAATCTGAATTATTGGGACGCCTTTTAACTAAAGTTGACTCGTCTCCAGTCCCATCATTATCAAGATTCATATTGCAAAACAAGGATTTAATAGGAGATACATCAATAACTTTTAGATCTTCATCATTATTTTCATGGGAACTAGAAGAACACGCTTTCACAAAGCAATTTTCTTAGCACGCAATCTAGCGGTTCTTTCTTTGCACTCATCAATGGAAATTCTCATGGCTTTGAGAGACTCATTGATATCATGCTTAAGAGGAGTAGATCTAAGTTTCAAAGAATCAACATCAAGCGAAAGTCTATCAACGTTCCTAGCCAAATCATCAACTTTAAGCAATTTTTCTTCAAGCAAAGCATTAAAGTTCTTTTGAGAGATCATAAATTCTTTAACACTATTCTCAAAATCAGAGGGCATCTTATTAAAATTTACATAAGAATTGTTGTAGGAATTTCCATAATTATTAGAGGAATTATTAGGAAACGGTCTAGGATTGGAGTTTCCTCTATAAGCATTGTTACCAAAATTATTCCTACCAACAAAATTCACATCCATAGATTCATTATTATTCTCAATCAAAGTAGACAAAGGCATATCATTAGGATCAATAGGAGCACTCTTAGTAGCAAACAATTTCATAAGTTCATCCATCTTTCCACTCAAAACATTAATTTCTTCTATAGCATGCACTTTTTTACATCTTTCGGTGTGCCATTGAGAATAATTAGCCATAATGTTATCAAGGAGTTTGGTAGCTTCTCCTAAAGTGATTTCCATAAAAGTGCCTCCCGCGGCCGAATCTAAAAGATTTCTAGAAGCAAAATTCAATCCAGCATAAAAGTTTTGTATGATCATCCATAAATTCAAACCATGAGTAGGGCAATTGTGAATCATTAATTTCATTCTTTCCCAAGATTGGGCAACATGCTCATGATCAAGTTGTTTGAAATTCATAATATCGTTCCTAAGCAAGATGATCTTAGCGGGAGAAAAATATTTAGAGATAAAAGCATCTTTGCACTTATTCCAAGAATCAATACTATTTTTAGGCAAAGACGAAAACCAAGTTTTAGCACGATCTCTAAGTGAAAACGGAAATAACTTCAATTTAACAATATCATTATCCGTATCTTTCTTCTTTTGCATATCACACAAATCAACAAAGTTGTTTAGATGAGTAGCGGCATCTTCACTAGGAAGGCCGGGGAATTGATCTTTCATAACAAGATTCAACAAATCATCATTGATTTCACAAGTTTCAACATCATTAAGAGGAGCAATCTGAGTGCTAAGGAAATCATTATTGTTGGTATTGGAAAAATCACACAATTTGGTATTATCTTGCGCCATAGCGACAAACAATCCAACACACAAGCACACACAAAAAGGCAAGCGAAAGAGAGAGGAGAAGAAGATTGGGAAAGAGAGGGCGAATAAAACGGCAAGGGTGAAGTGGGGGAGAAAAACGAGAGGCAAATGGCAAATAATGTAATGCGAGGAAGATGAGTTTGTGATGGGTACTTGGTATGTCTTGACTTGAGCGAAGACCTCCCCGGCAACGGAGCCGTAAATCCTTCTTGCTACGTCTTGAGCTTGCGTTGGTTTTCCTTGAAGAGGAAAGGGTGATGCAGCACAGTAGCGTAAGTATTTCCCTCAGTTTTTGAGAACCAAGGTATCAATCCAGTAGGAGGCTCCTCAAAAGTACCACGCACCTACACAAACAAACAAGAACCTCGCAACCAACGCGATAAAGGGGTTGTCAATCCCTTCACGAAAACTTGCGAAAGTGAGATTTGATAGAGATAATATGATAAGATAAATATTTTTGGTATTTTTATGATATAGATTGGAAAGTAAAAGATGCAAATAAAAGTAGATAGAAAAACTTATATGATAAAGGATAGACCCGGGGGCCGTAGATTTCACTAGTGGCTTCTCTCAAGATAGCATAAGTATTATGGTGGGTGAACAACTTACTGTCGAGCAATTGATAGAAAAGTGCATAGTTATGAGATTATCTAGGCATGATCATGTATATAGGTGATACGTCCATTTTGCATCATGCTTTTATATCAATATTTATTGCATTATGGGCTGTCATTACACTTTATATCTCAATATTTATGGCTATTCTCTCTTATTTTACAAGGTTTACCATGAAGAGGGGGAATGCTGGCAGCTGGAATTCTAGCTGGAAAAGGAGCAAACGTTGGAAACCTATTCTGCACAACTCCAAAAGTCCTGAAACTCCACGAAACAACTTTTTGGATTTATTAAGAATTTATGAGTGAAAGAAATAGGCCAGGGGGCCCACACCCTGTCCAGGAGACAGGGGCGCCCCCCCCCTATAGGGCGCGCCCCCCTATCTCCTAGGCCCCCTGGTGGGCCTCCGGCATCCATCTTATGCTATATCATCACTTTTACCCTGGAAAAAATCGTGGGCAAGCTTACGGGACGAAACTCCGCCGCCACGAGGCGGAACCTTGGCGGAATCAATCTAGGGCTCTGGCGGAGCTGTTCTGCCGGGGACACTTCCCTCCGGGGGGAAATCATCACCAACGTCATCACCAACGATCCTCTCATCGGGAGGGGGTCAATCTCCATCAACATCTTCATCGGCACCATCTCCTCTCAAACCCTAGTTCATCTCTTGTATCCAATCTTGTATCCAAAACCACAAATTGGTACCTGTGGGTTGCTAGTAGTGTTGATTACTCCGTGTAGTTGATACTTATTGGTTTACTTGGTGGAAGATCATATGTTCAGATCCTTAATGCATATTATTACACCTATGATTATGAACATAATTATGCTTTGTGAGTAGTTACTTTAGTTCCTGAGGACATGGGTGAAGTCTTGCTATTAGTAGTCATGTGAATTTGGTATTCGTTCGATATTTTGATGAGATGTATGTTGTCTTTCCTCTAGTGGTGTTATGTGAACATCGACTACATGAAACTTCACCATTATTTGGGCCTAGAGGAAGGCATAGGGAAGTAATAAGTAGATGATGGGTTGCTAGAGTGACAGAAGCTTGAACCCTAGTTTATGTGTTGCTTCGTTAGGGGTTTATATGGGCCCATATGTTTAATGATGTGGTTAGGTTTACCTTAATACTCCTTTTTGTAGTTGCGGATGCTTGCAATAGGGGTTAGTCATAAGTGGGATGCTTGTCCAAGTTAGGGCAGTACCCAAGTGCCGGTCCACCCACATATCAAATTATCAAAGTACAGAACGCGAATCATATGAGCGTGATGAAAACTAGCTTGACAATAATTCCCAATGTGTCCACGGGAGCTCCTTTATTATTATTAGAATTTGTCCAGGATTATCCTTTGCTACATAAAGGATTGGGCCACCTTGCTGCACCTTATTTACTTTGTTTACTTGTTACTCGTTACTATTTATCCTATCGCAAAACTATCTATCACCTACTATTTCAGTGCTTGCAGAGAAAACCTTACTGAAAACCGCTTATCATTTCCTTCTGCTCCTCGTTGGGTTCGACACTCTTACTTATCAAAAGGACTACGATAGATCCCCTACACTTGTGGGTCATCAAGACTCTTTTCTGGCGCCGTTGCCGGGGAGTGTAGCGCTTTTGGTGAGTGGAACTTGGTAAGGAAACATTTATTTAGTGTGCTGAAATTTTCTGTTACTTGTCACTATGGAAACTAACCCTTTGAAGGGCTTGTTCGGGGTATCTTCACCCCAACCAGAAGAGCAAAGAGATGCTCCTCAACCTACTGAACCTTATGAAAATATTCACTTTGAGATTCCTTCGGGTGTGATAGAAAAACTGCTAGCTAATCCTTTTGCAGGAGACGGAACATTGCATCCTGATTTACACCTTATCTTTATGGATGAAGTTTGTGGATTATTTAAGCTTGCAGGTATCCCCGATGATGTTGTCAAAAGGAAGGTCTTCCCTTTATCTTTGAAGGGAGATGCAATGACATGGTATAGGCTATGTGATGATACAAGATTTTGGAATTATAAGCGACTGAAGTTGGAATTTCACCAGAAGTTCTATCCTATGCATCTTGTTCATCGTGATCGTAATTACATATATAATTTCTGGCCTCGCGAAGGAGAAAGCATCGCTCAAGATTGGGGGAGGATTAAATCCATGTTATATTCATGCCCCAATCATGAGCTCTCTCGGGAAATGATTATTCAGAATTTTTATGCTCGGCTTTCTCTTGATAACCGCAACCAGCTCGATACTTCCTGTGTTGGTTCCTATATGCTGAAGACTATTGATTTCAAATGGGACTTATTGGAAAGAATTAACGCAACTCTGAAGATTGGGGTTCCGACGATGGTAAGGAGTCAGGTATGACACCTAAGTTCGATTGTGTTAAATCTTTTATGGATACCGATGCTTTCCGTGGATTTAGCTCTAAGTATGGACTTGACTCTGAGATAGTAGCTACTTTTTGTGAAACTTTTGCTACTCACGTTGATCTCCCTAAAGAGAAGTGGTTTAAATATAATCCTCCTGTTGAAGTGAAAGTAGTTGCACCTATTACAGTCAAAGAAAAGACTATTACATATAGTGATCCTATTATTCCTACTGCTTATGTCGAAAAACCTCCTTTTCCTGTTACGATAAAAGATCATGTTAAAGCTTCGACTATTGTTCGTAAGAGTAATACTAGGACTTATCAACCTCCTGAGCAAATTAATGTTGAACCTGGTATTGCTATGATTAAAGATCTCTTGGATGAAGACTTAGATGGGCATGTTATCTCTTTCGTGGGTGAAACTGCTAATATTGCTAGACCCGATACTAAGACACGTAGACCTGTTGTAGGCACGCCTGTTATTTCTGTTAAAATAGGAGATCATTGTTATCATGGCTTATGTGATATGGGTGCTAGTGCTAATGTGATACCTTATGATCTTTATAAAGAAATTATGCACGATATTGCACCTGTTGAATTAGAAGACATTGATGTTACTATTAAGCTTGCTAATAGGGACACCATTAAACCTATTGGGATTGTTAGAGATGTTGAAGTCTTGTGTGGGAAGATTAAATACCCTGCTGATTTTCTTGTTCTCGGTTCCCCACAAGATAATTTTTGTCCCATTATTTTTGGTAGACCTTTCTTGAATACTACTAGTGCTAAGATTGATTGTGAAAAGAATATTGTCACTATTGGCATAGATGGTATGTCTCATGAGTTTAATTTTGCTAAGTTTAGTAGACAACCTCTTGAAAGGGAACCACCTAGTAAGGATGAAATTATTGGTCTTGCTTCCATTGCTGTTCCCCCAACTGATCCGTTAGAACAATATTTGTTAGACCATGAAAATGATATGTTTATGAAGGAAAGGGAAGAAATAGGTGAAGTGTTCCTTAAACAAGAACCTATACTAAAACATAACCTTCCCGTTGAAATTCTTGGGGATCCCCCTCCACCCAAGGGTGATCCCGTGTTCGAACTCAAACCCTTACCTGATAATCTCAAGTATGCTTATCTTGATGAAAAAGAAATATATCCTGTTATTATTAGTGCTAACCTTTCAGAGAAAGAAGAAAAAATATTATTGGAAACTCTGAAGAAGCACCGAGTTGCTATTGGATATACCCTGGACGATCTTAAGGGCATTAGTCCCACATTATGTCAACACAAAATTTCAGTGGAGAAAGATGCCAAACCAGTTAGAGATCCTCAAAGACGATTAAACCCCAAAATGAAGGAAGTGGTAAGAAAGGAGATTCTAAAACTCCTTGAGGCAGGTATTATTTATCCCGTTGCTGATAGTGAATGGGTAAGCCCTGTCCATTGTGTCCCTAAAAAGGGAGGTATCACTGTTGTTCCTAATGATAAAGATGAATTGATCCAGGCTATAGGATGGTAATTGATTTCCGTAAGTTAAATAAAGCCACTAAGAAAGATCATTGCCCTTTACCTTTTATTGATCAAATGCTAGAAAGGCTATCCAAACACACACATTTTTGCTTTCTAGATGGTTATTCTGGCTTCTCTCAAATACATGTGTCCGCGCAGGATCAATCTAAAACTACTTTTACTTGCCCTTTTGGTACTTTTGCTTATAGACGTATGCCTTTTGGTTTATGTAATGCACCTGCTACCTTTCAAAGATGCATGATGGCTATATTTTCCGATTTTTGTGAAAAGATTTGTGAGGTATTCATGGATGACTTCTCCGTCTATGGATCCTCTTTTGATGATTGTTTGAGCAACCTTGATCGAGTTTTGCAGAGATGCGAAGACACTAGCCTCGTCCTGAATTGGGAAAGTGTCACTTTATGGTTAATGAAGGCATTGTCTTGGGGCACAAGATCTCCGAGAGAGGTATTGAAGTTGATAAAGCCAAAGTTGATGCTATTGAAAAGATGCCATGTCCCAAGGACATAAAAGGTATAAGAAGTTTCCTTGGTCATGCCGGTTTTTATAGGAGGTTCATTAAGGACTTTTCTAAAATCTCTAGGCCTCTAACTAATTTATTGCAAAAAGATATTCCTTTTGTCTTTGATGATGATTGTGTAGAAGCATTTGAAACACTTAGAAGGCTTTGATCACTGCACCTATTGTTCAGCCACCTGATTGGAACTTACCTTTTGAAATTATGTGCGATGCTAGTGATTATGCTGTAGGTGCTGTTTTAGGGCAAAGAGTCGATAAGAAATTGAATGTTATCCCTTATGCTAGTAAGACTCTTGATACTGCCTAAAGAAATTATGCTACTATTGAAAAAGAGTTCTTAGCAGTTGTGTTTGCATGTGATAAGTTTAGACCTTATATTGTTGATTCCAAAGTTACTATTCACACTAATCATGCTGCTATTAAATATCTTATGGAAAAGAAAGATGCTAAGCCTAGACTCATTAGATGGGTTCTCTTGCTCCAAGAATTTGACTTGCATATTATTGATAGAAAGGGAGCCGAGAACCCCGTTGCAGACAACTTGTCTAGGTTAGAGAATGTTCTTGATGACCCACTGCCTATTAATGATAGTTTTCCTGATGAACAGTTAGCAGTTGTCAATGCTTCTCGTACTGCTCCTTGGTATGCTGATTATGCTAATTATATTGTTGCTAAATATATACCGCCTAGTTTCACATACCAGCAAAAGAAAAAGTTCCTTTATGATTTAAGACATTACTTCTGGGATGATCCACACCTTTATAAAGAAGGAGTAGATGGTGCTATTAGACGTTGTGTGTCTGAGCATGAACAGGAACAAATCCTACGTAAGTGTCACTCTGAATCTTATGGAAGACACCACGCTGGAGATAGAACTGCACACAAGGTACTACAATCTGGTTTTTATTGGCCTACTCTCTTCAAAGATGCTCGTAAGTTTGTCTTATGTTGTGATGAATGTCAAAGAATAGGTAACATTAGTAGACGTCAAGAAATGCCTATGAATTATTCTCTTGTTATTGAACCGTTTGATGTTTGGGGCTTTGATTATATGGGACCTTTTCCTGCCTCCAATGGTTATACACATATTTTAGTTGTTGTTGATTACGTTACTAAGTGGGTAGAAGCTATTCCAACTAGTAGTGCTGATCATAACACTTCTATTAAAATGCTTAAAGAAGTTATTTTTCTGAGGTTTGGAGTCCCCAGATATCTTATGACTGATGGTGGTTCACACTTTATTCAGGGTGCTTTCCATAAGATGCTTGCTAAGTATGATGTCAATCATAGAATTGCATCTCCTTATCACCCACAGTCTAGTGGTCAAGTAGAGTTGAGCAATAGTGAGCTCAAATTAATTTTGCAAAAGACTGTGAATAGATCTAGAAAGAATTGGTCCAAAAAACTTGATGATGCATTATGGGCCTATAGGACTGCATACAAAAATCCTATGGGTATGTCTCCATATAAGATGGTTTATGGAAAAGCATGTCATTTACCTCTTGAACTTGAACATAAAGCATATTGGGCTATTAAAGAGCTCAATTATGACTTCAAACTTGCCGGTGAGAAGAGGTTGTTTGATATTAGCTCACTTGATGAATGGAGAACCCAAGCATATGAGAATGCCAAGCTCTTCAAAGAAAAAGTCAAACACTGGCATGATAAGAGGATACAAAAGTGTGAGTTTAATGTAGGAGATTATGTGTTATTATTCAACTCTCGTTTAAGATTTTTTGCAGGAAAACTTCTCTCAAAATGGGAAGGTCCCTACGTTATTGAGGAGGTCTATCGTTCCGGTGCTATAAAAATTAACAACTTCAAAGGCACAAATCCGAGGGTGGTTAACGGTCAGAGAATCAAGCATTATATTTCAGGTAATCCTATCAATGTTGAAACTAATGTTATTGAAACCATAACCCCAGAGGAATACATAAGAGACACTTTCCAGAACGTTCCAGACTCCGAAAAGGCATAGGTACGTGGTACGGTAAGTACACCGACTCCAAAACAACTCTAATGGCATTTTTTATCAGTTTTGGATTATTAAAGAATTCTAGAAAGAAAGAAGTAGTCCGAAAGGGACACGAGGCTCCCACGAGAGAGGAGGCCCCCCTGTAGGGCGCGCCCCCTGTCTCGTGGGCACCTCGTGCGCCTCCCGGACTCCGTTTTCTTGTATGTTACGTATTTTGGTCGGTAAAAATTCATTATATATACTCCTGAAGGTTTTGACCACCGTATCACGCAAATATCCTCTGTTTTCGTTTCGAGCTGTTCCTGTTGCAGAATAAAGCAAGATGTCTTCTCAGGCATCAGTTGGGGAGAGCCGGGTGTCTCACCCAATGCCAGGTCCAGGAGCAAACGGCGATGTCTATCACTTTGGACCATCAACGGAGGATGAGATCGAGGCTGATTTGAAAAGGATAGATGCCATGGAAGAAGATCAAGAAGTTACCTCTTGTCTCCAAGCAGATTTCACTATGGGGGAACTACCTAGCCTGGCTGTCCCTGCCTCGGTCATTCCTTCCACCTCTAGATTTCTTTCTTATGAAAATATGAAAAAGAGCTTCATGTGTTCTCCAGCAGCTATGCAACATCCTTGGGTAAAAGGAGCCTTGGTCGTTACGGGAAAGCTCCGTAAAGAGATTTTGGACCTCAAACGACAAATCAATAAGCTCGAGGAGGAGAACCGTATCCTGAAGGGTATCATCGCCAAGAAGATCATAACACCAACCGTGAAGAAGGAGAAATAATCACATGGGTATGGGCACTCCCCTTGGCAACCGCCAAGCTTGGGGGAGGTGCCCCGGTATCGTATCACCATCACACTCCTATCTTTACCGCTTTATTTAGTTCGATCCTTTTAGTAGTATCTTGATCTAGTAGATTGAAGTTTTGATATCAAGTAGTTTTGAGTTTTTCTTTGTGATCTATTTATGTAAGTGAATCTGTGTGCTATCTATAATAAAGATTAGTGTTGAGTCAAGGGCTTTGCTATGTTGCTATGATCTTGAGAAAGTAGAAAGAACAAAAGAGTTCATATTGATCTTATGGACAGTGATAACTTCACACATAGAAAGTATGAGGCATAAAAATTGTTGAGAGTTGATGAACGTAGCCTTGGTCATCGTTGCAATTAATAGGAAGTGATAAGGAAAGAGAGGTTCACATATAGATATATTATCTTGGACATCTTTTATGATTGTGAATCACTCATTAAGTATGACATGCTAAAAGAGTTGATGTTGGACAAGGAAGACAACGTAATGGTTTATGTTTTCCGACATTTCAGTTAAAGTATATTGTCATTGACCTTCCAAACATGTTGAGCTTGCCTTTCCCCCTCTTGCTAGCCAAAATTCTTTGCACCAAGTAGAGATACTACTTGTGCTTCCAAATATCCTCAAACCCAGTTTTTGACATGAGAGTCCACCATACCTACCTATGGATCGAGTAAGATCCTTCAAGTAAGTTGTCATCGGTGCAAGCAATAAAAATTGCTCTCTAAATATGTATGACTTATTAGTGCAGAGAAAATAAGCTTTGTACGAACTTGTTGTGGAAGTAATAAAAGCGACGGATTGCATAATAAAGGTCCACATACAAGGGGCAATATAAAGTGACGTTCTTTTGCATTAAGATTTCGTGCATCAACCCTAAACGCGCATGACAACCTCTGCTTCCCTCTGCGAAGGGCCTATCTTTTACTTTATGTTTTTACTTTATGCTTGAGTCAAGGTGATCCTCACCTTTCCACTTTTTCATTTTATCCTTTGGCAAGCTCCTTGTGTTTGAAAGATCATGATACATATATCCAATTGGATGTAACTTGGCATAGGCTATTTTTGTTGACATCACCTAAAGGTGAATACGTTGGGAGGCAACACAATAAGCCCCTATCTTTCTCAGTGTCCGGCTGAAACTCTATAACCACAAGTATTGCGTGAGTGTTAGCAATTATAGGAGACTATGAGATAGCTGAGTATGTGAGCTTGCTGAAAAGCTCTGTTATTGACTCTTTCTGATGTTACGATAAATTGCAATTGCTTCAATGACTGAGATTATAGTTTGTTAGTTCCTGATGAAGTTTATGAACCATACTTGACATTGTGAATTGCTTATTACTTGAGTATAAGAAATCATATGACAAAATCTATATATGTTCCTGTTATTAAAATGATCATGATGCCCTCATGTCCGTATTTTATTTTTATCGACACCTCTATCTCTAAACATGTGGACATATTTCTCGATCTCGGTTTCCGCTTGAGGACAAGCGAGGTCTAAGCTTGGGGGAGTTGATACGTCCATTTTGCATCATGCTTTTATATCAATATTTATTGTATTATGGGCTGTCATTACACTTTATATCTCAATATTTATGGCTATTATCTCTTATTTTACAAGGTTTACCATGAAGAGGGGGAATGCCGGCAGCTGGAATTCTGGCTGGAAAAGGAGCAAACATTGGAAACCTATTCTGCACAACTCCAAAAGTCCTCAAACTCCACGAAACAACTTTTTGGATTTATTAAGAATTTATGAGCGAAAGAAATAGGCCAGGGGGCCCACACCCTGTCCAGGAGACAGGGGGCGCCCGCCCCTATAAGGCGCACCCCCCTATCTCCTAGGCCCCCTGGCGGGCCTCCGGCGTCCATCTTCTACTATATCATCACTTTTACCCTGGAATAAATCAAGGGCAAGCTTACGGGACGAAACTCCGCCGCCACGAGGCGGGACCTTGGCGGAATCAATCTAGGGCTCTGGCGGAGCTGTTCTGTCGGGGACACTTCCCTCCGGGAGGGGGAAATCATCACCAGCGTCATCACCAACGATCCTCTCATCGGGAGGGGGTCAATATCCATCAACACCTTCAACAACACCATCTCCTCTCAAACCCTAGTTCATCTCTTGTATCCAATCTTGTATCCAAAGCCACAAATTGGTACCTGTGGGTTGCTAGTAGTGTTGATTACTCCTTGTAGTTGATACTTATTGGTTTACTTGGTGGAAGATCATATGTTCAGATCCTTAATGCATATTATTACACCTCTGATTATGAACATGATTATGCTTTGTGAGTAGTTACTTTAGTTCCTGAGGACATGGGTGAAGTCTTGCTATTAGTAGTCATGTGAATTTGGTATTCATTCGATATTTTGATGAGATGTATGTTGTCTTTCCTCTAGTGGTGTTATGTGAACGTCGACTACATGACACTTCACCATTATTTGGGCCTAGAGGAAGGCATAGGGAAGTAATAAGTAGATGATGGGTTGCTAGAGTGACAGAAGCTTAAACCCTAGTTTATGCGTTGCTTCGTTAGGGGTTTATATGGGCCCATATGTTTAATGTTGTGGTTAGGTTTACCTTAATACTCCTTTTTGTAGTTGTGGATGCTTGCAATAGGGGTTAATCATAAGTGGGATGCTTGTCCAAGTTAGGGCAGTACCCAAGTGTCGGTCCACCCACATATAAAATTATCAAAGTACCGAACGCGAATCATATGAGCGTGATGAAAACTAGCTTGACGATAATTCCCAATGTGTCCTCGGGAGCTCCTTTATTATTATTAGAATTTATCCAGGCTTATCCTTTGCTACATAAAGGATTGGACCACCTTGCTGCACCTTATTTACTTTGTTTACTTGTTACTCGTTACTATTTATCCGATCGCAAAACTATCTATCACCTACTATTTCAGTGCTTGCAGAGAAAACCTTACTGAAAACCGCTTATCATTTCCTTCTGCTCCTCGTTGGGTTCGACACTCTTACTTATCGAAAGGACTACGATAGATCCCCTACATTTGTGGGTCATCAATAGGCATCACGTCCATAACAAGTAGACCGACTCCTGCCTGCATCTACTACTATTACTCCACACATCAACCGACTCCTGCCTGCATCTAGAGTATTAAGTTCATAAGAACAAAGTAACGCATTAAGCAAGATGACATGATGTAGAGGGATAAACTCATGCAATATGATATAAACCCCATCTTTTTATCCTCGATGGCAACAACACAATACGTGCCTTGCTGCCCCTGCGGTCACTGGGAAAGGACACCGCAAGATTGAACCCAAAGCTAAGCACTTCTCCCATGGCAAGAAAGATCAATATAGTAGGCCAAACCAAACTGATAATTCGAAGAGACTTGCAAAGATAACCAATCATACATAAAAAAATTCAGAGGAGATTCAAATATTTCTCATAGATAAACTTGACCATAAACCCACAATTCATCGGATCTCGACAAACACACCGCAAAAAGAGTTACATCGAATAGATCTCCAAGAAGAGGAAGGAGAACTTTGTATTGAGAATCAAAGAGAGAGAAAAGGCCATCTAGCTAATAACTATGGACCCGAAGGTCTGTGGTAAACTACTCACAACTCATCGGAGAGGCCTTGGAGATGATGTAGATGCCCTCCATGGTGGATTCCCCCTCCAGTGAAGCACCGGCGATGGCTCCAAGATGGGATCTCGCGGATACAGAAGGTTGCTCTGATGGCTTCAGGGTACGGGTGTATATATAGGAGGAAGAAGTACGTCGGTGGACGATCAAGGGGCCCACAAGGGTGGGGGGCGCCCACCCTTATAGGGCGCACCGGGCACCCTCGTGGCCGCCTCATTTGTTTCTTGACGTTCACTCCAAGTCTTCAGGTTGGCATTTGTTCCAAAAAGATCGTTCCCGAAGGTTTCATCCCGTTTGGACTCTGTTTGATATTCCTTTTCTTCGAAACACTGAAATAGGCAAAAAAAATAGCAATTCAGGCTGGGCCTCCGGTTAGTAGGTTAGTCCCAAAAATGATATAAAAGTGTAAAGTAAAGCCCATAAACATCCAAAACAGGTAATAAAATAGAATGGAACAATCAAAAATTATAGATACGTTGGAGACGTATCAATGGTTAAGAGAAACTTGTGTGTCTTTGAGGTGCCCCCTGCCCTTGTATATAATGGAGGGAGGGAGAGAGACCGGCCCCCTAGGGGCGCGCCAAGTGTATGGAGTCCTACTAGGACTTCCAAGTCCTAGTAGGAATCCTTTCCCTTTTAGGAGTAGGAGAGAAGGAAAGAGAAAGGGAGTAGGAAAGGGCAAGGTGGGCGCCGCCCCTTCCCCTAGTCCAATTTGGACCCATGGGAGGGGGAGGCGCCACCTCCCCTTTGGCCTGCCTCCTCCTTTCCCGTATGGCCCAATAAGGCCCATTACTTCTCCCGGTGAATTCTCGTAACTCCCCGGTACTTCGAAAAATACCCGAATCACTCGGAACCTTTCCGATGTCCGAATATAGCCTTCCAATATATCGATCTTTACATCTCAACCATTTTGAGACTCCTCGTAACGTCCATGATCTCATCCGGGACTCCAAACAAACTTCGGTCATCAAAACACATAGCTCATAATACAAATCATCATCGAACGTTAAGCGTGCGGACCCTATGGGTTCGAGAACTATGTAGACATGATCGAGACACATTTTTGATCAATAACCAATTGCAGAACCTAGATGCTCATATTGGCTCCTACATATTCTACGAAGATCTTTATCGGTCAAACCGCATAACAACATACGTTGTTCCCTTTGTCATTGGTATGTTACTTGCCCGAGATTCGATCGTCGGTATCATCAGACCTAGTTCAATCTCGTTACCGACAAGTATCTTTACTCGTTCCGTAATGCTTTATCCTGCAACTAACTCATTAGTCACATTGCTCGCAAGGCTTATAGTGATGAGCATTACCCAGAGGGCCCAGAGATACCTCTCCAAAATACGGAGTGACAAATCCTAATCTCGGTCTATGCCAACCCAACAAATACCTTCGGAGACACCTGTAGAGCATCTTTATAGTCACCCAGTTACGTTGTGACGTTTGATAGCACACAAGGTGTTCCTCCGGTATTCGGGAGTTGCATAATCTCATAGTTTGAGGAACATGTATAAGTCATGAAGAAAGCAGTAGCAATTAAACTGTAACGATCATAATGCTAAGCTAATGGATGGGTCATGTCCATCACATCATTCTCCTAATGATGTGATCCCGTCCATCAAATGACAACATATGTCTATAGTTAGGAAACATAACCATCTCTGATTAACGAGCTAGTCAAGTAGAGGCATACTAGGGACAGTATGTTTTGTCTATGTATTCACACATGTACTAAGTTTCCGATTAATACAATAATAAACACTTATCATGAAATAATAAAATAAATAATAACTTTATTATTGCCTATAGGGCATATTTTCTCCATTTCCCTCCCCCCCTCCCCCCGCCGTCGGGCCCTGCCCGCGTGGTGCTGGCGGCGGTGGGCCAGCCCTTCCCCGCGCGCGGGCCACCTTGCTCGGGTGGTGGTGGCTGGCAGCGGTGTGCTTTGGCCAACGTTAGTGTGGCTCGGCGGTGCTGCTGCTGCGTGCCATAGTGCTCGCGGTGATGGTGCGGCCATTGGCTGTGGGGCGGCGCAGTGGCGCTGATGGCTGGCGGCGCCCGCCCAGCCCAGATTTGGGCCCATTTGGACCCCATCTGGGTTGGGGCGGGCCGGTGGCTCGGCGTTCGGCAACGGCGCTTCCTAGTGGTGGAGACGTGGTGGCGGTCTGTGGGCGGTGAGGACTCCATCGATCGGCGAGCTGCAGCATGGTGGCAGGACTGTCTGGGTCCACGTGGACCCGGCTGGGCCATCAGGGCCCAGCAAGTCCTCGTCACCGCGTCCAGTCGGCTACGCTATGATGGTGGATGTTGTCCCCTCCTTCCGGTCGAGGTGTGCTCGCTCTCATGGCCGATGTCGCCTTTCCCTTGCTAGGTCTCGTGTTGGCAGCTCCAGTGAGGTGGCGAGGGTTGTCCGGTAGCCGTGGTGGCACAAGCTGGTGGGCGGCTGATGGGGTGGTGCATTTTGAAGCACCTGGGGTGGTGGTGGTGGTCGTGGATCAGGAGAAATCCATGTTGGCTTGTCCGGCACCGACGTGGTGACGCCTAAGGGCGCCATCGGTCCTTCCTGAGGGGCGTCCGGTGTATTTCTTCCCCACCATCCCCCACTACTAGGAAAAGGCATGCTAGTGGCGCACCGGTTTTGCCTACTAATGGCGCACTACTGGTGCGCCACTAGCATCACGCCATTAGAATTAAATTCTAATGACGCACCACTGGTGCACCATTAGTATCTAGTGTTCTAATGGCGCACCAAGCAGTGCGCCATTAGTATAGCCCATAGTGCGCCATTAGAATGCCTCCCAGGGGGCCATATGTACCCATGTGCTTTGGCTTACTAATGGCGCACCACTGGGTGATGCGCCATTAGTGTGATTATCACAGTGCGCCATTAGTGTCTTGTGTGGTGCGCCATTAGTATTAATATTAGGTTTTTTTTGTATTTTTTCTGATTTTTTCACAGGTTACAAAATATATTATTTGGCAGAATATAAACAGCACCACAGAGCAACAGCAGATTCATCGAATACAATAGAAGGTAAGTCTCCGAATACAATTCATCATATTAGTCTCCGAATACAAAAGACCGAACGAAGATAGAACATTACAAGTCTCGGAGACCGTGAGTAGCGAGTTTGCCTTCACATTACAAGTCGATATCGATCATCTAAACTACCATCACATAGAAGAGAGCTGCGGTCATCACGATGAGCATCATCGCGATGAAACTGGTCTTCACCCGGTTCCTCCAACGCTCCCTCCTCTCTCCCGCTAGATAGCGGGCGTATCTAGATTCCGCCTCCGCCCTAGTGGTGTACCCTTTGTAACTTTTACCGCTAAAACGGTGAACCTGTCTCCGACACTCCTCCCAGTCGTTGTAGACTCCGAGAACCTTACCCTTGTACACGACATACGACGGCATCTCTATGCACAAGCCAAACAACAGATAATACATAAGCAATATATAAGTATGCAACAAAAGGATCGGAAGAGAAAAGCAAGACATTAATAGCACGATTCATGGTCCTACTAATAAATAGCATCAATTACATCTAAGTTGAACGACTGTCCAAACCAAAGAGACATACAAGTTCATTAAAGTTTAATTACAACATGAGCTAATCGATGTTTCAGAACTACAAATAGCATCACTACTTTCGACTCGACTCATGGGACCGGAGCGTGGATGAAGCCGCCGTCTTTCGTGATGGTCAAGAAGTCGCGGGCGTTGTCAGCCTGCATTTGAAGTGTTGTGTCTATCTCACTGTTGGACGGTTGCTCTCTGAGGTAGAACTGCCCCGAGGTACGAAGGACATCTTGATGGACGATTTCTGCAAACTCTGACTGGATGCGAAAGAATTCTTGTCGGAGGTCCGTGTCCTGGATTGCCGCCAAGCTTGCGGCCCAATCTTTGACATTATTTGGTAGCAGAAGGTGATTATGGTCCCGTACGATCGCCCTCATGTGATGGAGGGCATAGTAGGCATCCTTCTGACCGCCAGGCGGCAGCTTGACGCAGGGGAACGTCGTATTGTGGGTGAACACGTGCCTGCCGTACCTACAAACTGGCCTCTTAAAGGTGCCTCCAGATGTGGCGTAGCCGGGGAGAGCATCATCAAGAACTTTCTTGATATTTGTGTAGTCTATCTTGGAGTCATGGTCCGGGTCGAAATACGTGGTCATGGAATATTTCGGGCTTAAGAGGATGAGTGTGCAATGTGTGTGACTGCACAGAACACGGAATGTTAGAAAAAAAAGAACAATCGAAATCTAAGAAATCATATGTTACGGGGCGGTGAGGGGATGACTTACTCGGGAAAGTAAGGGACGAGGAAGTTATCCGTATCTGGGCTTGCCAGAATGACGCCTTCGAGGTGTGAACTCGCGACTTGCCGATCCCCAGCGCTGCCCAAGATCTTGGCACGCATGTAGAAGGGGTCGACTATCACGATGTCCAGGGTCTTGTCTCGAATGATCCGCATCTCCATACTCAGCGAAAACAGCCGAACGAAGGTGTAGTGCAGCAGATGAAGATTAAACATAGCAAAGATGTCATCAAACCGCAGGATGATCGTACCCCCGATGGTGCCATCCACAAAGCCCTTGCCCTCTAGAACCTTGGCCACGAAAACCGGGTATGCCACATCATACTGGGAGAGACGCATCTTCTCCAAAGAAAGAATGATGTCATGCAGACTCCGCATAGCACCAGTTGCAGCATTGAGCATATTTGTCGGTAGCATCGCCCTACCCACCACATGCACCCTCCTCGAGATATCCTGAGGTGAAGGTGGCCCGTCCTGAGCACGGATTGTACTCGGTGCCGCCTGGCTCGCATCGGAGCCCTTGGCAGTCTTTCGTTTCCGTCCCTTCTTCTTGATCTGTTGTAATGGGACCGAGTTCTACTCACAGACCGCCTTCTTGAGCGTGTTGGGGCTGATAATATTTCGCACCTCAGCTATCTAAGGCTCGGTGAGGGCGGGAGCTGGAGGCGTCTCCTGAGAACTGAACGCTAGACGACGCCTGTTGCAATTGGATTTCTCCGTCGTACCAGCTAGATCGCGATCGTCTTGGTTGGGTTCTTGAGAAGGAGGCCCGCCGAACTCATCACCGTACCCATGTTCGACAAAGTACTTATCAACGTTAGTAAATGTACCGTCGTCGTTGCCGTCGTTGTCCGGATCCTGTGCCATATGCATGTCCGGATCCTGTGCCATAGGGATGTCCGGCATGTCCCGTAGCGTTGCGGAGTTCTTGCCATGGCGCGGCGCCAGCACGACTGGCGGTCTTGTCGGCGGGGTGGTGTCCCCCGCCCCCAAATGAATCTGGCTCTTCGGCCAAAGCAGGGGCCGGCTTAGGCAGGCGCTGAGGGTCATCAGATCTTCTTCGTTGGCCCCGGCGGGTTGAATCGGAGGTAACAACTCGTCGCAGCCTGGTAGCACCCGAACCAGTTGAACCCTATACACGATGTCTGGCATCGGTTTACCGTGGAACACGGGGTTGCCTGGTTGAACGATTTTGCCCTTGGCGACATCGACCAACTCATCGTTCACGAAGTGCAGGAGAGTGCACGGAACATCGGCGGCGCCCTGCGAAAACATGTAGGGCGTCAGGGATGCCCAGTCAAAGGCAAAAGGAGATGAAGTCCTCGGCCGAGAGGATTAATTACTTACCGTGATGATGGCGTCGAGCTCGACTAATGTCGAGGCACCACTAACGGCAAGCGTGCAACTGACGGAGGGGTCGCTTGCTGGCGAGGTGCCGGCCGGCATACACCCGGGTGCATTAAGCTCCAATGCCCATGCCGGCGCCGGAGACACCAATACCGCCGCCGCCAATGACACTAATGGCGCCGCCGGAGACACCAATGGTGCCGCCTGCGCGTTGTGCAAGTTGCTGGCCGTGAAGCTGGGAATCGGGGGCGGCCCCTGTTGGCCACCCGCAATCCACGTCGTCAGCCCATGAATCAAGGTAGGTATAATGCCGGTGAACGTCGTTCCCAGTTGTTGTTGCACCTGCTCTTGGATAATCTCCAGAATCCGTGCCACTTGTGCCTTGAGTTCTTCAACCTCGCGCGATTGGCTTTCCGAGCTGGTCTTTTTCTCCTTTCGCCCACCAGCAGTATAGTATGATGACCATTTTGTGGACAAGCCTTTGCCGGCCACACGACCAGCTGACGATGGCTTACTGAGCTTATCCTTGTTTTTCATTACATTCAATGCCCTATTTAGAGTGTTGTCCCAAGCAGGGGTGCTCTGAGACGACCCCGCGCTACTGCTTTCAGTCTCCTTCGCCAGAACAAGCTCAAGCGCCCTGGTCTTCGGATCCGTGGTAAGCTCCTTTGTTATCGGGTCCTCCTTGTACCGGGCCCTGACAAAGTTCCTGGTTTGCTTGTCACTGCTGTATTTCTCGAAGCGGAGCGGTAGGCCTTGCTTGGCACGCTCCGCGTCCTCCTTGTCCCATATAGGCTCCGCCACTCTGTAACCGTCGGGACCGAGTTTGTGTTCCCCTAAGTTCAACTCCCGCATTTCTTTCCCCCACTGACTTGATTCAGAGGTTGCACTGCTCTCGCACTTGATCTTGAACTCCTTGTAGTCATCTTCGCTAATCGAAGGATTTTTCGCCTTGATCTTCTCATAACTATCACCTTTCTCAATCATTCTCTTCACTGCGCTTCTCCAAGTAGACAGGGCCATTCTCATCCTCGTGAGGGCGGCACTGTTCCCTTTATTCCCTAAGAGGCGTGTGTTTTCAAATTCAGCGGGGAACTTGTATCATTCGTGCAGCTTCGTGAAGAGGAGGTTGCGCAAATTCCCTCGGTCCTTATGCCTAAGGTTCTCAGTGTTGATCGAGACAGTGCTCTGAAGAATGCACCCGAGCTGAATCGAGTACCCCTTGACTATATGTTTGGGCTCCGTTGGATGCCGGTCGGAGTCCACTTGAGTAAATTCCTCCTTGACGGTGCGGAGCGCATTCAGGCGCCGGTCCTTCCGTTGCTTCTTCGGTTGGCTGCCATCTGTGCGTGCGCCGCCATCATCAGTGGTGGCATCCTCGGCGGCAACATCAGTGGTGTCATCCCCGACGCCACTAGGGGTTGTGTAGTCAGGATCGGTGTCTTCCGCGGCATCCTCATAGCGGTGAGGTTGTTCCTCCATCTCCTGGGACAGCTCCCTGAATTGCTTGCCGCCCGAACCGCCGGCCTCATCGTTGTTGGCCATGTTTCGCTCTAAATAGGAAAAAGGTTTGGTCAAAAAGTTGGTTATTGTCAAGGAAGAAGATCATGGTCTCATCATTTAGAGTTTGTCGACACCGAGGCATCCTAAAATCTAAGCTTTTATCATTTAGGGTTTGTCGACGCCGAGGCACCCTAAAAGCCTAAGCGTACATCATTTAGGTTCTCATCGACATCAAGGCACCCTATAGAAACCAAGGATTCATCATTTAGGGTTTGTCGACGCCGAGGCACCCTAAATGCTAAGTTAAGTTTTCATCATTTAGGGTTTATCGATGCCGAGGCACCCTAGGTTGGGCCTAATCACTTGGCACTAATCACTTGGCTCTATTGCCACCTATGTTGGGTTTATCATCTAGGGTTTATCGATGCTAAGGAGAATTCTAAGTTGGGCCTAATCACTTGGCTCTATTGCCATCTATGGTTTAATGCAACAAGAATGGCGGGGCAGTTGATCATACTTAACTAAGTACTAAGATACCACGGCCCATGCATTAGTCGCAAGTACCCCATATGTCCTATTTTTAGCAAAGTCATGCTAAAATTCACGGAAAATTTCAGCATGACCTTTGCTGAAAATAGGACATATGGAGTACCCGAATTTGCCGGAACGGAAGTTAATCGACATTCCGGCAAACTCGTGGGCCTCTCGGGGTACCTGCAAATTCATCACGACACAATGGTTGGAGACAAAACCCAGCAACTTTACAAGTCTTTCACAGATTCGTTTGCAAGTTCTGATATGTAATAAAGATGAGCCTCCAATGCTGATTTGTTTGCCTTAAGACAAGATGAACCTCCAATGCAACAAGTAATAAAATGTTCAACAATGTATCAGATTCGGCAACAGTTTAACATCTACTCCAGTAATTATACAACACCATGACCAACATTTCTCCTCTCCAGAAATTAGAAACAAAATAAAGGAACATTACATAGTAGCCATCAAATTAAAATAACATATATAGTACATACAGGTAGGTAATACTAAAGCATGTTCATATTAGCTAGTGAGCATTATATTGCTTTAGGTTAGGGCCCTTACATTATTCTCTCTCTATCTCTTTCTTTAGCTGCACTGCATCACAAGGCAAATATGGTTCAAAATAAAATACTGTTGAATAAGCACCTAGCAGAATAGTAAAATAAGCTTAAAAAACGCATACAGCTTGACATACAAACACAGACAGTTATGCAAGTGCTAGAGGTATGCATATATATATGTGAACTTGATCCTGAACTAGAGGTACACATGTTTGCTTACTCATCTCTGCAATTACTCGTGCTTATTTGCATTGTGCTATATATGAATCCACACTGACTCGAGCCTGAATCAATCAATCAATGCTGCTCACAAGAACTCCCACACTCCCATAATAGTACTCCTTGACTAGAATCACCATGGCCAGATTAAAGACTGCAAGCTAGCAAGTTCTTCCTTTCGATTTCTTAATCTTAGCTAGCGGAGGAGGAAGAGAGGAGAAGAGAGGCAGAGGGAGGAGGGTTACCTGGCGGCGATGGGGCGTTGAAGACCTGGCAGCGAGGTTCCTCCTCTCGGTGGTGGCGGGGCTCCTCTCCTTGGTGGCGGTGGTGGCCTCTTCCCCTCAGTGGCGGCGGCGGGGCTCCTCCTCTCCTTGTGGAGGCGGGGCGTTGATCCGGCGGCAGCCCTGGAACCCTAGCGCTGGCCCTGCTCGTCGGAGCGGGTGCGGCGGTCGTCGGAGCGGGGGAGGCGGTGGGGGCGCGGGGGCGGCGGCGGCGGGGGTGGAGTCCACGGGGGTCGGGGCGGCAGCGGCGGGGCAGCGCAAGACCACAGCGGCGGCGGCATCGCCGACGGCGTGCAGGCGCGGCGGACGGAGGGGGCGGAGCAAGGGAGTGGCGGCGTACGGTTGTCGAGTGGGGGCTCTGGCGAGGGAGGGAGGGAGGCCACAGTGCGAGGGGAATAGGTGGAGTGGGGGGAGGATTCTAATGGCGCACCTCCCCCTAGTGCGCCATAAGTACGATGATTCTAATGGCGCACATCCCCCTGGTGCGCCATTAGAATTTTGTTTTAATTAGCCCGGCTGGTCAGGTTATATTCCACCTAACACTATCTCCATCAGAACATGCCCACTAGCTTGACTGGTTAGCACGCAGCACACACACTAGGAGGTCCTGGGTTTGATTCCCAGGCTCCCCAATTTTTGTTTTTATGCATTTAAAATGTTGTTTGATATTTATTTGTGTTTAAATATGTTCAAACTTGTTTAAATCATAATAGTAATATTTTTTAATAAAAACAGTAATAATTTTTTAAAAAATATCATCAAATTTGTTATTTGAAAATATTTATGAATATGAAAAAATATCATCAAATTTATTATTTGAAAATATCATCAAATTTATTATTTGAAAATATCATCAAATTTTTTATTTGAAAATATAATCAAATTTTTGTTTGCAATTTTAGTTGCATTCATTTGTGACGGTGGAGCGGGTCGGGGAGGGTGCGGGGGAGAGGGTGCGGGGGGTCAGCGGCGGCGGTGGAGTGGGGGAGGGTGCGGGGGAGAGGGGGCGGGGGGTCATCGGCGGCGGTGGAGTGGGGGAGGGTGCGGGCTGGGGGTCGGCGGCGGTGGCCAGCGGAGCGGGGGAGGGTGCGGTGGGTCGTCGGCGACGGTGGAGTGGGGGAGGGTGCGGCCGGTGGAGGGGGTGCAGTGGGTCATCAGTGGCGGTGGAGTGGGGGAGGGTGCGGGGGGGGACCGGATCTGGCGAGGTGGGATAGCGATCGAGATGGAGGGGGGTCGAGATCGAGTGTCCATGAAATTTAAAAACATTCATGAGTTCAAAAAGTGCCCATGAAATACAATCGAGAAATGAAGGCTACAATTTAAATACAATCGATCTTAGCTAGCTATCTGTTCACAATCTTCTTGCCCTTATTTTTCATAAATGGAGTTCTTCTCTTGAACGGACGTCCTTTAGGTAGGGTGGTCCTGCTTCTTCTTGTGGTGTATGCTGATACTTCATCGTCGTCGTCATGTTCCATCTTCGGGTCGCCGTACTTGTCGAAGTCTTGCTCATTGGCGACTCCATCCATTCCGATGATCTTCCTTTTGCCTCTCCTCACAATAACACGACTGGGCTTTGGCGGGTCGGTAATGAAGAAGCATTGGTCCACTTGGGAAGCCAGTACCCATGGCTCATTTTTCGCGGTGACGTTTGCGCATGCGGTCTTGGATTTGGCTTCGGGTATAACCATGGTGGTGAAATACCGGTCTTCTTTTATGACGCTCTTGGCCCATCTGACACGGAACATCGGGACCTTCTCTCCAGCATAGCTCAGCTCCCAGATCTCCTCGATCCTTCTGTAGTATATGTCCTTGTCGTTACCGGTGTAGGATTCCATCGTTACCCCGGAGTTCTAATAACCATCGCTCTTCATGTCCTTGTCCTCGGTGTAGAATGTGTAGCCATTGATATCGTACGCCTCATAGGTCATCAGGTTGTGCTCGGCGCCCTGTGACAAGGCGAATATGAGTTGTTCTTCCACAGAAGAATCCTCATGTAAAGGATACGACAGAAGCTTCTGCTTGAACCAACGCGTGAAACATGAGTTGTGCTCTTTGATTATATCTCTGTCCGTCCTCTGTTGTCCTCGGTCATTGTACATCTTCTCAATAAAGGTTTTGTGCTCTACCACCCAAGGATCGACCACATCTATGTGTTGTAGCGCGACTAGGTTTGCTCTTTCAAAGTCGGCGAGTCGACCCTCGAAGTCGACATGCATTTCGCGGCGACCCTCACGGTGACCCCATCCAGCGATCCTGTCGAGGTGCCTCTTAACGGGCAGACCAACGGGGTCCTTGATGCCTAGATAATTCGTGCAGTAGGAGATGCACTCTTCGGTCAGAAAGCCCCTGGCCATGCTTCCCTCTGGACGTGACATGTTGCGAATGTATCCTTTGATGACACCATTCATCCTTTCGAACGGCATCATGCTGTGCAGGAACGTCGGCCCGAGTTGGATGATATCCTCCACGATATGGACTAGCAGATGCACCATAACGTCGAAGAATGCGGGCGGGAAGTACATCTCAAGCTCGCATAGTATTACCACGATCTCTTCCTGTAGCCTTCTGAGTTGCCTCGCGCCAACCAACTTCCGAGAGAAGACGTCGAAAAAGTTGCATAGGGCAAATAGCATTTCACGGATGTGCGCGTCCATGATCCCACGGATTGCAACTGGATGTATCTGCGTCATCAGCACATGACAGTCGTGAGACTTCATCCCGCTGAACTTCTACTTCGCTGGGCCTAGGTATCTGCTTATCTTCCCCGCGTAACCGTAAGGAAGTTTTACTCCTACGAGGCAGGTGAAAAATTGATCGATCTCCTCCTGACTTAGAGTGAAGCACGCGGGAGGGTAGTCATTTCCGGTCTTCTTGGCCTTTTTGCCTTTGCGACGACTTTCCGTGTCCTGCTTCGCCTCATCATCATCATCATTAGCGTGAAGCTCCTCCCTGATGCCCATTGATTTCAAGTCTGCCCTTGCTTTTGGCCCATCTTTGGTCCTCTCTAGCATGTTGAGCAGGGTACCAAGCAGACTCTCGCACACATTCTTCGTGATATGCATGACATCAAGGCTGTGAGGCACACGGTGGATCTTCCAGCACGATAAGTCCCAGAAAACAGACCTCGTTTTCCATACCTTCAGCAGCGGCTCTGGCGCCTTTCGCTTCTTTCCCGGCTCTGGCGCCTTTTGCTTCTTCCCGGCAGTGGGCAATCTTTCCAATTTTTCAACAGCTTGTCTATTTCCTCGCCACGCCTAGTACGCGGGCGTCTTCGGGGTTCGGTTTCACCATCGAACAGATCCTTGCGTTTCCTCCACAGGTCATCATCGCGAAGCCACCTTCGATGTCCCATGAACACGGTTTTCGAAGACCCGGGATCTCTATCTAGCTGGCGATACGTTGTGTCATCCATGCACCTAACGCATCTAGAAAATCCATGGACCACCTGCCCCGCGACATATCCGTAACCAAGATAGTCGTGCACCGTCATGAGCAGTGCGACTCTCATAGGGAAATATTCTTTCTCTGCGGCGTCCCACGTATTGGCTGGCATTTTCCACAGCGTGTCTAGCTCCTCTTTCAGCAGCCCCAGATACAGATTAATGTCGTTCCCTGGTTATTTTGGCCCTTCAATTAGCATACTCATGTGAATGTACTTCCTCTTCATGCACAACCAGGGGGGAAGGTTGTACATCCACACAAACACAGGCCAGGTGCTATGTGTGCTTCTCTGGCTGCCAAACGGATTGACTCCATCGGTGCTTGCGCCCAGCACGATGTTCCTTGGATCCTTCCCAAATTCTGGGTGTTCGAAGTTCAACGCTTGCCACTGGCTCCCATCCCTAGGGTGACTCAGCATCTTGTCTTTTTTATTTATCTCCGGATCATTTGCGTCATCTTCTCGCTTCTTCTCCTCCCTATCCGTGTGCCAACGCAGGAGCTTTGCTACCTTAGGGTCCGCGAAATACCGCTGCAGACGAGGAGTGATCGGAAAGTACCACACCACTTTTTGAGGAGATTTCTTCCTCTTCTTGTATCGAGTGACGCCGCACACCGGACATATGATAGACTCTGCGTGCTTGTCCCGATAAATGATGCAATTGTTCATGCACACATGGTATTTCACGTGCGGTAAATCCAGAGGACACACGATTTTCTTCGCCTCCTCGAAACTGGTCGGGCACTTGTTCCCCTTGGGAAGACGTTCGCGCCAGAATGACATGTTCTCATCGAAGCATGTGTCGGTCATTTTGTGTTTTACCTTCATCTCCAGAGCCATGAGCGTTACTTTCAGGCGGGTATCCTCGGGCCTGCATCCTTCATACAATGGAGTAACTGCGTCTATCTCCAGTAGATCCAGCTTGGCTTTCTCTCGGGCGGCAGCTCTTGCGTTATCCGTCTGCTTGAGAAGCAGCTCTTGAACATGAGGGTCCTGCACCCAGCCCATCGATGGTCCATCATCGTCTGCTCCGCCGGCATCTTCATCTTCATGATCATGCCCTTCGTCTGCTCCGGCATCTTCCTCATCATCATGTCCTGCATCTTCTACATTGTCGGTGTCAAAACCGGCGGATCTTGGGTAGGGGGTCCCGAACTGTGCGTCTAGGCGGATGGTAACAGGAGACAAGGGACACGATGTTTTTACCCAGGTTCGGGCCCTCTCGATGGAGGTAAAACCCTACTCCTGCTTGATTAATATTGATGATATGGGTAGTGCAAGAGTAGATCTACCACGAGATCGGAGTGGCTAAACCCTAGAAGCTAGCCTATGGTATGATTGTTGTTCGTCCTACGGACTAAACCTCTCCGGTTTATATAGACACTGGAGAGGGCTAGGGTTACACAGAGTTGGTTACAATGGGAGGAGATCTTCATATCGTATCGCCAAGCTTGCCTTCCACGCCAAGGAAAGTCCCATCCGGACACGGGACGGAGTCTTCAATCTTGTATCTTCATAGTCCGGGAGTCCGACCAAAGGTCTTAGTCCGGCCATCCGGACACCCCCTAATCCAGAACTCCCTCAGTAGCCCCTTAACCAGGCTTCAATGACGACGAGTCCGGCGCGCAAGTTGTCTTCGGCATTGCAAGGCGGGTTCCTCCTCCGAATGTTTCATAGAAGATGTTGAACACCAGGGTAGTGTCCGGATCTGCAAAATAAGTTCCACATTCCACCGTAGAGAGAATAATATTTGCGTTAATCGGATCTGCTAACGTATTCCGTGGCGTGGCATCATGCCACGGCCAGGCTTTTATTCATTTTATTGTTCCACCTCAGCGCGTTTAGCGAGGCGGTTTCCTTGGCACGTCTTGTCAAAGCAGAGATCGTGTTCCCTTATTCCGGGATTCTCATCAATACGGGTGTGGGTAACCCAACCGCGTCATTAACCGCGGCGCTTGGGAGATAAGCGAGTTTTATTGGGCCGGTGGGGGGCTCGTAGTTTTGGCCGCCCATATAAGGGGATAAGAATCCGCCCTTTCCATTCACGCCTTCTTCCTCTTCTGCTTATCCGTCCCTGCGCGCTCGAGCTCCAGCGCCCAAGCCCGCACTTCCCACCTCAACCTTCTCCAACCATGTCCGGAGCGGGAGGTAGATGGATGGCCTCCTCCGTCACCGAGGGGAAAATCAAAAAATTGAGGAAGGCCGGATACTTGTCTAATGACATCGCGCACCGGCTTCCAGATGTGGGGCAACTCATCCCCACCCCCAGGCCCCATGAGAGGGTTGTTTTTCTTCCCCATTTCCTCCGCGGACTGGGTTTTCCTCTTCACCCGTTCGTCCGGGGGCTCATGTTCTACTACGGCCTGGACTTCCACGATCTAGCCCGAACTTCATTCTCAATATCTCGGCGTTTATCGTCGTGTGTGAGGCCTTCTTCCGCATCCAGCCCCACTTTGGCCTATGGCTGAAGATCTTCAGCATCAAGCCGAAGGTTGTGAAAGGCCGACAAGCGGAATGCGGAGGTGCCATGGTGGGCAAGATAGCCAACGTCACCTGGCTTGAGGGTGCCTTTGTGGAAACCATCAAAGGGTGGCAATCGGGGTGGTTTTATATCACCAAGCCGCGTGACCCTAAGTGGGCAGCGGCCCCCGAATTTTGATCCGGCTTCCCCACCCGGCTCACATCTTGGAAAGAGACGGGCCTGTCGTGGGGCAATCCGGAAGAGATGGCCGGACTCCAAACCTGCGTCCGAGACCTAGTGACCAAGAAGGTCAAGCTTGTCAACGTGGTCCAGGTCATGCTCTTCCGCCGGTCCTCCCGTGTCAACGACGGGGCTTCAATTTGTGGGAGTTTGACCCGGCCCAGCACCAGACTCTATCCCGGCTCTTCGAAACGAAGCACGAGGATTCCTGGAAGGTGCTTTTCAAGAGTTCCGAGGTCTCCCCTCCCGTCACCGAGGATCACGGATTCTGCGCCAAACGTCAAGCCTCCGAAGTAAGCTTACATTTAGTCCCTTACGGGATACCCGAATTTCATAGTGTGACTTTATGTGGGATCTAAACTCCCATTCCTTTGACAGGACTGGAAGAGGACATCCGGACAGTTTGACTGTCCGGCCCCTTTGCCCGAAGGCCCAGCAGACGCACACTTAGCAAAGCTGCTGGTTCCGGCACCTCACGTGGTGCCGGAGAAGAAGGCCAAGGAGAAGGCCACGGGGACCCGAAAGAGTTCCCGGCGCCCGGTGTCGTCGGATTTGCTCGACGACCCCAACGCACCCTCCGCCTCCGAAGACGAGGAGGAGGAAGAAGAAGAAGATGCCTCTCCCCCTCCAACGGGGGGAGGAAAGAAAAGAAAGGCCGCCCCAACTGGGGAAACAGGAGGGTCCAAGAAGGGGAAGACCCTTCTGCCGGACTAAGCCCCCGACGCCGAAGACGGCGGGGGGGGGATGGCCATCCAGGGTCAAGCCCCTGGCAAAATCGTAAGTGTCCGGCTACCCGAATGACTTATTGCACTCCTTTATTATTCGATAGCTTCTAACGCCGAATCTGATCATGCAGTCCACCCAGAGCTCAGCTTGGCGATTCGTCGAGCGGCTCTCTGAATTCGTCGGACGTGAATAGCGCTTCACTTCCGACGGCCTCCTCCCCTCTCCCTACAGACGATGCTGAGGTGGAGTCCCGTAGGGGACAAAACCAGGAGGAGGTGGTCCTGGAGGCGCCACAAGGCGACCTTCCAGACTCCGGGCCCAAAGGGGGTAAAGCCCCGGAGGGATCTAAATTCGGCCCCGGGCCGGACACTGCTCCGGAACCATCAGCGGTTCCAGAGTCCGACAGGCGGCGCCTTCATAAGAAGGGCAGGCCTGCGACGCCGGCGACTTCCGTCCATCCGGAGGCGCCGGACAATTTGCTGGAGGCGCTTAACGGCGCCTCCATCGACGAGGAACACCGCCCTGTTATGAGTGTAGTGATTCAGAAGGTTCAGTCCGCCAAGAGTGGGCTGATGGAAGCCTGTACAAGCCTATTAACGGGCTTTGAGGTATGTGTTCAAAACATATATATATAAAAATATTACCACATAGACAGTAACCCCTGATGCTCAGTTCGGTGTTCGGAAAGAAAAGCCGAGCTGAGGATCTAAAAAGATATACGCAAGAGTCTAATAGAAATATGTCAATATGGGAATGCAGGCTGCGTTGCTGACCTCTGCCGCACTGACTGCGGAGGTCAATGCATTGAAGGAAAGCCTCGAGCGGTCCGAGAGCAAGCTCAACCGTGCCAAGAAGCAGCTCGAGGATAAAGAGGGTACATAGTACCTCCTGTAAATGTATATAGAAATACTTGGTTGCAAAATAATAATAGGACCAACCTTAATGTTGCAGGAGCCATGAACGAGGTGGCGACCCTGAAAGAGGCGGTCTCCAAGGCCGAAAAGAGTGCGGCCTTGGAGCGCACCGAGCGAGAGAAGCAGGAGGCGCGGGTGGCGGAGGTGCGGCAAGAGCTCCAGGCTCTCGTGGAAAAACACGAGAGTTTGGAGCGTGACTCGAAGACTCGAGAGTCCAAGCTTGCCTTGGCTCTTGAGAGTGCCAAGACCGCTAAGGCCGAAGCCTAGAAGGCCCTTCAGGAGATCGAGGCGATGAAGAAGATAGCGGCGGGTAAGGCGTTCTTTATGCAAAGCAAAAATATAAAAGTTAATTATCTGCTACTTACCCGAATCTGGAGCTCTCCAGGAGCGTTCGCCGGTCTGCCCTGTAGTGTGTCTGATGCCGCCGCATACTACTGAGCCGAAGAGGGGAGCTCGACGGAGAAAGTGTTCTGGTCTCAGTATGCTGAGGCCGAACATCCGGTGCCCCTGATCGACCAGCTGAAGCAGCTGGTTGAGCTCCACAAGGTGGCCGAACAGGCCATGAAGGGCCTCATAGCTCGGCTGTGGCCTGGAGAAGTCATGCCTGGGAGCTACTTCGGTCTGGTGCGGCGACTGGTGGACGCGTGTCCGTGGATTGAGGTTGTTAAGCGCTCCATTTGTATTGAAGGTGCCCGTCGGACCCTTGCCCGTGCTAAGGTGCACTGGGGCAAGCTAGATGCGGAGAAGCTGTTGACGGGCACGCCACCGCCGGGCAAGGAGTATCGTACGCCCGAGATGTATTATAATGGCGTTCTGAAGGGTGCCCACCGTATAGCGGATGAGTGCTCCAAAGATGTAATTTTTTAGTAGACTCGCATTTGTTATCCTGTACGCTGAAGCTTTGTTCATATGCGTTAAGCAACACTTGTTAATTTAAAATATTACCTTCTATGCGGCCGTTTATCAAATTTGAGAGATGCAAGTCGTCGGCTTCGACCCCCATGCCACGAGTGTTGGGGTGTTCGGGATAAACCTGAGCGCTCTTGTACCCATTCTTGGGTCCATCTAGGGAGGCGTTCAGCAAAACGAACCAGGCCGTCGGACTTATAATGCTTTATCACTCTCACTTAGCCATAGAATTCTATAATTTTAAATTTCGGCGAAGCCCCTAGTATTTGGAAGACCGAGTTCGGGGCACTATCCATGCCTAGGCCGGATAAGTCCGGTTCCTCGCTCGAAGCGGCATAAGTCTTTAAGGACTCGAAGAAACCTCGCGAACAGCGACTGGTCTCTCGCACTATCATGACAGTCAGTTTTAGCTTTCTCTACTGAGGTGTTAATGCAGCTCAACTGGGGCACAATCGCAGTAGTTCTCCCAGCGCTACCTTAGCCAACAATGCGGAACATAAGGTACCAAAACATGGGAGCCGGGCAAACCCAACTATTGACCAAAGACATGATTCGGAGCCGATGCATATAGTGCTATAAGTTCGGGGTGCCGCACTCGTGAGAGTGTTCGGTCTTCTCACACCATGTTATGGGGTGTTGTAAGCCCCTGGTGTATTGTCCGCACCAAAGTGTACGGTTGCAGAATATCATGACTGAACATATTTGTATATAAAAATAGATAAGTACAATAATAGGTAAGAGCTATATATTGTTCATTAAAAAAGGGCTGCTGCGAAAGCAGAACGATACAAGAAGTGCGGTAAGCAAGAGATGGGAGTATTTGACATATTCCCCTCCAGGGGCAAGCTGCGGGATTGTAAGTAAAACAGGTATTAAACTCGTTATAGAGACCACCTGGACTTTTGACGTGGCTTGCTCCCTCCTTGGCTGTTGCATCGTGGGTTCGGCGATTGTATTGCCGGACAGGCCTTCCGAATAGTTGAGTCCTGAAAGTGTGTAAAAAGGAAAACGGAAAAATAGGGAGCCCCTTAGTGCGGTTGAGCCGCATTCTGGGCGCGCCGTTGTTGTGCCCCTCCCCTTATGCCCATGGTATCTCTAAGGCGTAATTATGTACATGTGGTACCAGTATCGCCGTTTGGCGGGGGTTGGGGTTGGGGCCGCACTGCTATGCTTGCTCGGAACGTGCCAGCCGGATTTGTTGTAGGTTACTTCGGGCTCGCTTGACGTTGTCCGGACGTTTGACGCCTGGATTGGAGAACTGCCTTGAGAGGCTACTCTGTACTTCCGCTGCCAGGGCCGCCGTGTGCTCCTCCGTTCGGAGAGAGCGTTCGGTGTTTCTGTTTACCGTGATGACTCCGCGAGGTCCTGGCATCTTGAGCTTGAGATATGCATAGTGCGGCACCGCATTGAACTTTGCAAATGCGGTTCGTCCAAGCAGGGCGTGATTGCCGCTGCGGAATGGGACTATGTCGAAGATTAACTCCTCGCTCCGGAAGTTATCCGGGGATCCGAAGACCACTTCGAGTGTAACCAAGCCTGTACAGCTGGCCTCTACCCCGGGTATGACACCTTTGAAGGTTGTCTTTGTGGGTTTAATCCTTGAAGGATCGATGCCCATTTTTCGCACTGTGTCCTAGTAAAGCAGGTTCAGGCTACTGCCGCCGTCCATTAGGACTCTGGTAAGGTGAAATCCGTCGATAATTGGGTCTAGGACCAGTGCGGCGAATCCACCGTGACGGATGCTGGTGGGGTGGTCCCTTCGATCGAAGGTGATCGGGCAGGAGGACCATGGGTTGAACTTTGGGGCAACTGGCTCCAGCGCATAGACGTCCTTGAGAGCATGCTTCCGCTCCCTTTTGGGGATGTGGGTTGCGTATATCATGTTCACCGTCCGAACTTGCGGGGGAAATCCCTTTTGTCCTTTGTTGTTCAGCGGCCGGGGCCCCTCCTCGTCATCGCTATGTAGCCCCTTGTCTCTGGTCTCGGCACTTAACTTGCCTGCCTGCTTGAACACCCAACAATCCCTGTTGGTGTGATTGGCTGGCTGTTCGGGGGTGCCGTGTATCTGGCACGAGCGATCGAGTATCCGGTCTAAGCTGGATGGGCCCTGAGGGTTTCTTTTGAATGGCTTCTCCCGCTGACCCGGTTTAGAGCCTCTGAATCCGGCATTGACTGTCATATCTTCAGTATTGTCACCGTTAATGCGGCGCTTATGCTTGTTGCAACGTGACCTGCCGTTGTTATCCTTGGTATCCGAATTGCCGGGGCTCTTGGTTATGTTATTGCTACGAGCTAGCCAGCTGTCTTCTCCCGCACAGAAGCGGGTCGTGAGGGCTGCCATAGATTTCGGCTTTTCCTTTCCTAGGTGCCGGGCAAGCCATTCGTCTCGGATGTTGTGCCTGAAGGCTGCAAGGGCCTCGGCGTCCGGACAATCGACTATTTGGTTTTCTTGGTTAGGAACCGTGTCCAGAATTGTCTAGCCGATTCCTCTGGCTGCTGGATTATGTGGCTTAGGTCATCGGCGTCTGGTGGTCGCACATACGTGCCCTGGAAGTTGTCAAGAAATGCGGATTCCAGGTCCTCCCTGTTGGGTTTCGTAGTAATTTCAAAAAATTTCCTACGCACACGCAAGATCATGTGATGCATAGCAACGAGGGGAGAGTGTTGTCTACGTACCCAACTCAGACCGACTGCGGAAGCGATGACACGACGTAGAGGAAGTAGTCGTACGTCTTCACGATCCAACCGATCAAGCACCGAAACTACGGCACCTCCGAGTTCGAGCACACGTTCAGCTCGATGACGATCCCCGGACTCCGATCCAGCAAAGTGTCGGGGAAGAGTTCCGTCAGCACGACGGCGTGGTGACGATCTTGATGAACTACAGCAGCAGGGCTTTGCCTAAACTCTGCTACAGTATTATCGAGGTATATGGTGGCAGGGGGCACCGCACACGGCTAAGGAATAGATCACGTGGATCAACTTGTTGTGTCTTTGGTGCTAGCCCTGCCCCTCTATTTATATGTTGAGCCCCGGGGTCGAAACTTGGAGCAAAAACCTCCTCAAAGTCGGTTTTGCCCGAAAGGCAAGAGTCCCACACGGACTCCAGGACCAAACGCCACAATCCTTGGCGTCTGGCCTAGACGCCATGGGCCTCGGCGTCTGGCCCAGGGCCAGACGCCAGGGTCTCCGGCGTTTGGCCCCCTGGCCTCCGCAAAACTCCTTTTGCACCAACCTAAAGCCTCATGGGCTTGACCCCTTGGCCTAACCATATCATCCAATATATGAATCTTTACGTCTCGACCATTTCGAGACTCCTCGTCATGTCCCCGATCTCATCCGGGACTCCGAACTCCTTCGGTACATCAAAACATGTAAACTCATAATATAACTGTCATCGTAACCTTAAGCGTGCGGACCCTACGGGTTCGAGAACAATGTAGACATGACCGAGACACGTCTCCGGTCAATAACCAATAGCGGGACCTGGATGCCCATATTGGCTCCTACATATTCTACGAAGATCTTTATCGGTCAGACCGCATAACGACATACGTTGTTCCCTTTGTCATCGGTATGTTACTTGCCCGAGATTCGATCGTCGGTATCCAATACCTAGTTCAATCTCGTTACCGGCAAGTCTCTTTACTCGTTCCGTAATACATCATCTCACAACTAACATATTAGTTGTAATGCTTGCAAGGCTTATGTGGTGTGTATTACCGAGAGGGCCCAGAGATACCTCTCCGACAATCGGAGTGACAAATCCTAATCTCGAAATACGCCAACCCAACATCTTCCATTGGAGTCACCTGTAATGCTCCTTTATAATCACCCAGTTACGTTGTGACGTTTGGTAGCACCCAAAGTGTTCCTCCGGTAAACGGGAGTTTCATAATCTCATAGTCATAGGAACATGTATAAGTCATGAAGAAAGCATTAGCAACATACTAAACGATCGGGTGCTAAGCTAATGGAATGGGTCATGTCAATCAGATCATTTCAACTAATGATGTGACCTTGTTAATCAAATAACAACTCTTTGTCCATGGTTAGGAAACATAACCATCTTTGATTAACGAGCTAGTCAAGTAGAGGCATACTAGTGACACTTTGTTTGTCTATGTATTCACACATGTATTATGTTTCCGGTTAATACAATTCTAGCATGAATAATAAACATTTATCATGATTATAAGGAAATAAATAATAACTTTATTATTGCCTCTAGGGCATATTTCCTTCAGTCTCCCACTTGCACTAGAGTCAATAATCTAGTTCACATCACCATGTGATTTAACACTAATGTTCACATCTTGCATGTGATTAATACCAATAGTTCACATCGTCATGTGACCAACACCCAAAGGGTTTACTAGAGTCAATAATCTAGTTCACATCGCTATGTGATTAACACCCAAAGAGTACTAAGGTGTGATCATGTCTTGCTCGTGAGAGAAGCTTAGTCAACGGGTCTGTCACATTCAGAGCCGTATGTATTTTGCAAATATTTTATGTCCACAATGCTCTGCACGGAGCTACTCTAGCTAATTGCTCCCACTTTCAATATGTATCCAGGTTGAGACTTAGAGTCATCTGGATCAGTGTAAAAGTTTGCACTGATGTAACTTTTACAACAAACCCTTTTATCACCTCCATAATCGAGAAACATCTCCTTAGTCCTTACTAAGGATATTCTTGACCAATGTCCAGTGATCTACTCCTAGATCACTATTGTAATCCCTTGCCAAATTTAGAGCAAGGTATACAATAGGTCTGGTACATAGCATAGCATACTTCATAGAACCTATGACTGAGGCATAGGGAATGACTTTTCATTCTTTTTCTATTTTCTGCTGTGGTCGGGATTTGAGTCTTACTCAATTTCATACCTTTGCAACACAGGCAAGAACTCTTTCTTTGACTGTTCCATTTTGAACTATTTCAAAATCTTGCCAAGGTATGTACTCATTGAAAATCTTATCAAGCTTCTTGATCTATCTCAATAGATCTTGATGCTCAATATGTAAGTAGCTTTTACTGAGGTCTTTTCCTTTTAAAGAACTCCTTTAAAACACTCCTTTATGCTTTGCAGAAAAATTCTACATCATTTCTGATCAACAATATGTCACTCACATATACTAATCAGAAAGGCTGTAGTGCTCCCACTCACTTTATTGTAAATACAGGCTTCATCGTAAGTCCATATAAAACTATATGCTTTGATCAACTTATCAAAGCGTATATTCCAACTCCGAGATGCTTGCACCAGTCCATAGATGGATCCCTGGAGCTTGCGCATTTTGTTAGCACCTTTAGGATTGACAAAACCTTCTGGTTGCATCATATACAACTCTTCTTTAATAAATCCTTTAAGGAATGCAGTTTTTGACATCCATTTGCCAGATTTCATAAAATGTGGCAATTGCTAACATGATTCAGACAGACTTAAGCATCGATACGAGTGAGAAAATCTCATCGTATTCAACACCTTGAACTTGTTGAAAACCTTTCGCAACAAGTCGAGCTTGGTAGATAGTAACACTACTATCAGTGTCCGTCTTCCTCTTGAAGATCCATTCATTTAACATGGCTTGCTGATCATCGAGCAAGTCAATCAAAGTCCATACTTTGTTGTCATACATGGATCGTATCTCAGATTTTATGGCTTCAAGCCATCTCGCGGAATCTGGGCTCATCATCGCTTCCTCATAGTTCGTAGGTTCATCATGGTCTAGTAACATGACTTCCAGAACATGATTACTACACCACTCTGGTGCGGATCTTACTCTGGAAGACCTACGAGGTTCTGTAGTAACTTGATCTGAAGTTTCATGATCAATATCATTAGCTTCCTCACTAATTGGTGTATTTGTCACAGGAACTGATTTCTGTGATGAACTACTTTCCAATAAGGGAGCAGGTACAGTTACCTCATCAAGTTCTACTTTCCTCCCACTCACTTCTTTCGAGAGAAACTCCTTCTCTAGAAAGGATCCGTTCTTGGCAACGAATATCTTGCCTTCGGATCTGTGATAGAAGGTGTACCCAACAGTTTTCCTTTGGGTATTCTATGAAGACGCACTTCTCCGATTTGGGTTCGAGCTTATCAGCTTGAAACTTTTTCGCACAAGCATCGCAGCCCCAAACTTTAAGAAACAACAGCTTAGGTTTACTGCTAAACCATAGTTCATACGGTGTCGTCTCAACGGATTTAGATGGTGCCCTATTTTAAACGTGAATGCAGCTGTCTCTAATGCATAACCCCAAAACGATAGTGGTAAACTGATAAGAGACATCATAGATCGCACCATATCAAATAAAGTGCGGTTACGACGTTCGGACACACCATAACAATGTGGTGTTCCAGGTGGCGTGAGCTGTGAAACTATTCCACATTGTTTTAATTGAAGACCAAACTCGTAACTCAAATATTTGTCTCCGTGATCAGATCGTAGAAACTTTATTTTCTTGTTACGATGATTTTTCCACTTCACTCTGAAATTCTTTGAACCTTTCAACTATTTCAGACTTATGTTTCATCAAGTAGATATACCCATATCTGCTTAAATCATCTGTGAAGGTCAGAAAATAACGATACCCACCGCGAGCCTCAACACTCATCGGATCGCATACATCGGTATGTATTATTTCCAATAAGTCAGTCGCTCGCTCCATTGTTCTGGAGAACGGAGTCTTAGTCATCTTGCCCATGAGGCATGGTTCGCAAGCATCAAGTGATTCATAATCAAGTGATCCCAAAATCCCATCAGCATGGAGTTTCTTCGTGCGCTTTACACCAATATGACCTAAATGGCAGTGCCACAAATAAGTTGCACTATCATTATTAACTTTGCATCTTTTGGCTTCAATATTATGAAATATGTGTATTACTACGATCGAGATCCAACAAACCATTTTCGTTGGTGTGTATGACCATAGAAGGTTTTATTCATGTAAACAGAACAACAATTGTTCTCTAACTTAAATGAATAGCCGTATTGCAATAAACATGATCAAATCATATTCATGCTCAACGCAAACACCAAATAACATTTATTTAGGTTCAACACTAATCCCGAAAGTATAGGGAGTGTGTGATGATGATCATATCAATCTTGGAACTACTTCCAACACTCATCGTTACCTTCCCTCCAACTAGTCTCTGTTTATTCTGTAACTCCTGTTTCGAGTTACTAATCTTAGCAACCGAACAAGTATCAAATACTCAGGGGCTACTATAAACACTAGTAAAGTACACATTAATAATATGTATATCAATTATACTTATGTTCACTTTGCCATCCTTCTTATCCGCCAATCACTTGGGGTAGTACCTCTTCCAGTGACCAGTCTCTTTGCAGTAGAAGCACTTAGTCTCAGGCTTAGGACCAGACTTGGGTTTCTTCACTTGAGCAGCAACTTGCTTGCCGTTCTTTTTGAAGTTCCCCTTCTTCTTCCCTTTGCCCTTTTTCTTGAAACTAGTGGTCTTGTTAACCATCAACACTTGATGCTCCTTCTTGATTTCTACCTTTGTTGATTTCAACATCACGAAGAGCTCGGGAATCGTTTTCGTCATCCCTTGCATACTATAGTTCATCACGAAGTTCTAGCAACTTAGTGATGGTGACTAGAGAATTCTGTCAATCACTATCTTATCTGGAAGATTAACTCCCACTTGATTCAAGCGATTGAAGTACCCAGACAATCTGAGCACATGCTCACTAGTTGAGCGATTCTCCTCCATCTTTTAGCTATAGAACTTGTTGGAGACTTCATATCTCTCAACTCGGGTATTTGCTTGAAATATTAACTTCCATTCCTGGAACATCTCATATGATCCATGATGTTCAAAACATCTTTGAAGTCCCGATTCTAAGCCGTTAAGCATGGTGCACTAAACTATCAAGTAGTCATCATATTGAGCTAGCCAAACGTTCATAACGTCTGCATCTGCTCCTGCAATAGGTCTGTCACCTAGCGGTGCATTAAGGACATAATTCTTCTGTGCAGCAATGAGGATAAACCTCAGATCACGGATCCAATCCGCATCATTGCTACTAACATTTTTCAACACAATTTTCTCTAGGAACATATCAAAACAAACATATGAAAGCAACAACGCAAGCTATTGATCTTACAACATAATTTGCAAAATACTACCAGGACTAAGTTCATGATAAATTTAAGTTCAATTAATCATATTACTTAAGAACTCCCACTTAGACAGACATCTCTCTAGTCATCTAAGTGATTACGTGATCCAAATCAACTAAACCATGTCCGATCATCACGTGAGATGGAGTAGTTTCATCGGTGAACATCATTATGTTGATCATATCTATTATATGATTCACGCTCGACCTTTTGGTCTCCGTATTCCGAGGCCATATCTGCATATGCTAGGCTCGTCAAGTTTAACCTGAGTATTCTGCGTGTGCAAAACTGGCTTGCACCCGTTGTAGATGAACGTAGAGCTTATCACACCCGATCATCACGTGGTGTCTGGGCACGACGAACTTTGGCAACGGTGCATACTCAGGGAGAACACTTCTTGATAATTTAGTGAGAGATCATCTTATAATGCTACCGTCAATCAAAGCAAGATAAGATGCATAAAAGGATAAACATCACATGCAATCAATATAAGTGATATGATATGGCCATCATCATCTTGTGCTTGTGATCTCCATCTCCGAAGCACCGTCATGATCACCATCGTCACCGGCGCGACACCTTGATCTCCATCGTAGCATCGTTGTCGTCTCGCCAATCTTATGCTTCCACGACTATCACTACCGTTTAGTAATAAAGTAAAGCATTACATCGCGATTGCATTGCATACAATAAAGCGACAACCATATGGCTCCTGCCAGTTGCCGATAACTCGGTTACAAAACATGATCATCTCATACAATAAAATATAGCATCACGTCTTGACCATATCACATCACAACATGCCCTGCAAAAACAAGTTAGACGTCCTCTACTTTGTTGTTGCATGTTTTACGTGGCTGCTACGGGCTTAAGTAAGAACCAATCTCACCTACGCATCAAAACCACAACGATAGTTTGTCAAATAGACTCCGTTTTAACCTTCTCAAGGACCGGGCGTAGCCATACTCGGTTCAACTAAAGTTGGAGAGACAGTCGCCCGCAAGCCATCTATGTGCAAAGCACGTCGAGGGAACCGGTCTCGCGTAAGCGTACGCGTAAGGTTGGTCCGGGTCGTCTCGTCCAACAATACCGCCGAACCAAAGTATGACATGCTGGTAGGCAGTATGACTTGTATCGTCCATAACTCACTTGTGTTCTACTCGTGCATATAACATCAACATAAATAACCTGGCTCTGATACCACTGTTGGGTTTCGTAGTAATTTCAAAAAATTTCCTACGCACATGCAAGATCATGTGATGCATAGCAACGAGGGGAGAGTGTTGTCTACGTACCCAACGCAGACCGACTACGGAAGCAATGACACGACGTAGAGGAAGTAGTCGTACGTCTTCACGATCCAACCGATCAAGCACCGAAACTACGGCACCTCCGAGTTCGAGCACACGTTCAGCTCGATGACGATCCCCGGACTCTGATCCAGCAAAGTGTCGGGGAAGAATTCCGTCAGCACGACGGCGTGGTGACGATCTTGATGAACTACAGCAGCAGGGCTTCGCCTAAACTCTGCTATAGTATTATCGAGGTATATGGTGGCAGGGGGCACCGCACACGGCTAAGGAATAGATCACGTGGATCAACTTGTTGTGTCTTTGGTGCTAGCCCTGCCCCTCTATTTATATGTTGAGCCCCGGGGTCGAAACTTGGAGCAAAAACCTCCTCAAAGTCGGTTTTGCCCGAAAGGCAAGAGTCCCACTCGAACTCCAGGACCAAACGCCACAATCCTGGGCGTCTGGCCCAGACGCCATGGGCCTCGGCGTCTGGCCCAGGGCCAGACGCCAGGGTCTCCGGCGTTTGGCCCCCTGGCCTCCGCAAAACTCCTTTTGCACCAACCTAAAGCCTCATGGGCTTGACCCCTTGGCCTAACCATATCATCCAATATATGAATCTTTACGTCTCGACCATTTCGAGACTCCTCGTCATGTCCCCGATCTCATCCGGGACTCCGAACTCCTTCGGTACATCAAAACATGTAAACTCATAATATAACTGTCATCGTAACCTTAAGCGTGCGGACCCTACGGGTTCGAGAACAATGTAGACATGACCGAGACACGTCTCCGGTCAATAACCAATAGCGGGACCTGGATGCCCATATTGGCTCCTACATATTCTACGAAGATCTTTATCGGTCAGACCGCATAACGACATACGTTGTTCCCTTTGTCATCGGTATGTTACTTGCCCGAGATTCGATCGTCGGTATCCAATACCTAGTTCAATCTCGTTACCGGCAAGTCTCTTTACTCATTCCGTAATACATCATCTCACAACTAACATATTAGTTGTAATGCTTGCAAGGCTTATGTGGTGTGTATTACCGAGAGGGCCCAGAGATACCTCTCCGACAATCGGAGTGACAAATCCTAATCTCGAAATACGCCAACCCAACATCTTCCATTGGAGTCACCTGTAATGCTCCTTTATAATCACCCAGTTACGTTGTGACGTTTGGTAGCACCCAAAGTGTTCCTCCGGTAAACGGGAGTTGCATAATCTCATAGTCATAGGAACATGTATAAGTCATGAAGAAAGCATTAGCAACATACTAAACGATCGGGTGCTAAGCTAATGGAATGGGTCATGTCAATCAGATCATTTCAACTAATGATGTGACCTCGTTAATCAAATAACAACTCTTTGTCCATGGTTAGGAAACATAACCATCTTTGATTAACGAGCTAGTCAAGTAGAGGCATACTAGTGACACTTTGTTTGTCTATGTATTCACACATGTATTATGTTTCCGGTTAATACAATTCTAGCATGAATAATAAACATTTATCATGATTATAAGGAAATAAATAATAACTTTATTATTGCCTCTAGGGCATATTTCCTTCACTCCCAACAACTAATTGACTCTGCTGGCAGGCTGTTAAGCCAATGTCGAGCTGGTCCTTTAAGCTTGAGCGGGAGGTATTTGATGGCGTGTAGATCATCACCACGGGCCATGTGGATATGAAGGAGATAATCCTCGATCCATACTGCAGGATCTGTTGTGCCATCGTATGATTTGATGTTTACGGGTTTGAAGCCCTCGGGGATTTGATGATCCATTACTTCGTCTGTGAAGCATAGTGGGTGTGCGGCGCCCCTGTACTGGGCTATATCACGACGCAGCTCGGACGAGCTTGGTCTGTTGTATTCGGCCGGGCCATACTTATTATGTCCGGCGTGACGGCTAGTGTCACGTGAAGCGGGGCGCCCATGCGATCCGTAGATCGATCTTGTTTGCATTGCCTTATTCTCCAAGATGTCTCGCAGGTCTGTTGCGTCTCCCTGTACTCTGGTATGTTTTGAGCGGTGTCGGGGTGCGGCTTGGGTTGAGGGCCTGAAGGCCTCTCTATCGCGGCCACGGGGTGGCCGATCGGGCGCATCGTACGCTGGTGATGTAGGTTTAGTTGCTTCCTCCTCAAGTTGGGGTAGCAGCCTGCGCTTTGGGTAGCTCTTGGATGGGCGTTCTAGTTTATACTCTTCGGCCGCCAAGACTTCGGTCCATCTGTCGGCTAGCAAGTCTTGGTCAGCTCTAAGCTGCTGCTGTTTTTTCTTGAGGCTGCTTGCCGTGGCTACGAGCCTGCATTTGAAACACTCTTGTTCGATGGGATCCTCTAGCACGACGAATTCGTCATCGTCGAGGCTTGCCTCGTCTTCGGAGGGAGGCATGTAATTGTCGTCCTCATCCTCTTTGTCGGCCGCTCTCTCGTGAGGGCTGGCTCCTTCGTCCTCCTGCACTGAATCGTGCTGGAGGGGGTTGTCTTCGGCACTGTCCGGCGTGTTATTATCTTCGGTGCCGGAATCGCCGTTTTTGCTTTGGCGGGACTTAGAGCGGCGCCGCAGACGTTGGCGCTTGGGTTGCTTCTTAGAGGGATCATCCTCTGTTTTCTCCTCGCCATCCCCCGCTTTAGGAGTGTCCACCATGTATATGTCATATGACGAGGTGGCTTTCCAGTTCCCTATAGGTGCTGGTTCTTGATCGTCTCCTTCATCGGCGTCCATGCCGTCGATGTCTTCGGAGTCAAAGTCGAGCATGTCGGTTAAATCGTCGACAGTGGCTATGAAGTGGGTGGTGGGTGGGCTTCGAATTTCTTCGTCGTCCGCATCCCAACCATGTTGGCCGTAATTCGGCCAGGGCTCTCCTGACAAAGAAAGAGACTTTAATGAATTCAAGATATCGCCAAAAGGCGAGTGCTGAAAGACGTCCGCGGCGGTAAACTCCATGACCGGAGCCCAATCGGGCTTAATCGGAAGAGGTGCGGGATTTACGGAGTCCGGATCGGAGTTCGGCACCTTGGAGTCACGGGCCTTGCGAGGGACTAGGCTGGTATCCGGCTCTATCGCAGTAGAGGTTGTAGTTTCCGGGGCAGCGTCCAACCGTCCGTCCCCGACTGGCGTAGTGGGCTCCGAGCTAATGGTCGGAGCGGACACCTGAGCGACGCTCTGGGTGTTGTCCGATGACAGAGCTAAATCATGCCCATCGTGACAGTGCGGCGCGCCCGGTCGTGGCTCGAATCTGTCGAAGATCAAGTCCCCGCGGATGTCGGCCATGTAGTTTAAGCTTCCAAACCTGACCTGATGGCCAGGGGTGTAGCTTTCGATCTGCTCCAGATGGCCGAACGAGTCGGCCCGCAGTGTGAAGCCGCCGAATATGAAGATCTGTCCGGGGGAAAAAGTCTCATCCCGGACCGTATCGCGATTGACGAGCGAAGAAGCCATCAGGCCTAAAGGCGACGACACAGAGGAACTCTCAGTGAAAGCACCAATGTCGGTGTCAAAACTGGCGGATCTCGGGTAGGGGGTCCCGAACTGTGCGTCTAGGCGGATGGTAACAGGAGACAAGGGACATGATGTTTTTACCCAGGTTCGGGCCCTCTCGATGGAGGTAAAACCCTACTCCTGCTTGATTAATATTGATGATATGGGTAGTACAAGAGTAGATCTACCACGAGATCGGAGTGGCTAAACCCTAGAAGCTAGCCTATGGTATGATTGTTGTTCGTCCTACGGACTAAACCTCTCCGGTTTATATAGACACCGGAGAGGGCTAGGGTTACACAGAGTCGGTTACAATGGGAGGAGATCTTCATATCGTATCGCCAAGCTTGCCTTCCACGCCAAGGAAAGTCCCATCCGGACATGGGACGGAGTCTTCAATCTTGTATCTTCATAGTCCGGGAGTCCGGCCATCCGGACACCCCCTAATCCAGGACTCCCTCATACATGATGACTGTGTACAGCATCACCGTCGTGATCATGTCCTGGAGATTCTTCGTCTTCTCGCCCGCCCGAGCCGCGGTGGTTGTCTTGCTGCCCTTCCTCATTTCTTGCCCGGCCCCCATGGACGACTTCATAGTCATCTTCATCATCTTGCCACCGATAGCCATCCATGAAACCACGCAAGAGCAGGTGGTCCCGCACCTTCCCGGAATCTGAGTCCGCAATAAGGCTCTTCAGCTTGCATCTTCGACACGGACATCTTATCTTCATCTCGTTCTTTTCAAGCATCTCGACCTTCGTGGAGCTCAAAAACCTATTCACGATGCCTTCGGTCATCGTGCGGACCATGGTCGCCTGCGAGGTAGAGCAAAACGATATTTTAGAACCAAGAAAAAATTTGGCATGACTTTCCCTAAAAATAGGACCAAAAAGAATGCATAGTGCCAAAATTTTCACCGAAATGGAAATGAATCAACATTCTGGCAAAATATTGGCAACTATCGTATTTCAAATACCGGTACCTGCAAACACAAACATATATGCAACACCACAAACATATGCAACACCACGAACATACATAGATCTAGCTAGGCCACAAAAAGTACATGTGCACGTTGTTGGAGAGGGAGAACAACATAAAGATAGCTTCCCCCCTTACTTACCTATCAAAAAAAGATAATTTAACCACTTAATTTGGATGAATCTATGGTGCAAATGAGGTGAGGAGGAGGAGGCAGCCGAGACAAGCTTGGAGGAGGAGATGGAGAGAATGAAGCGGGGAAAGTGAGTAGGTAGGTGGGCTGTCCAAAATATCTTGTTGGTCCCTGGTTACTAATGGCACACCACCTGCAAATGTGTCATTAGTAACTTTGGTTACTAATGGCGCACCTGCTGCTGGTGCGTCATTAGAAGTTTTGCAAAAAAATAATAATAAAAGTATATATTCTAATGACGCATCATGGCACAGTGCACCATTACTAGTTTGGCGCACTAGGCTAGGGTGCGCCATTAGTAGTTTTGCAAAAAAAAAAACAATAGTGGCGCACTATGTGGCCGGTGCGGCATTACTAGTTAGCACTAGTAATGGCGCACCTTGCCGTGATGCGCCATTAGTATGTTTGGAAAAATAAGAAAACAAATTTTTTTACTAATGGCGCACCGTGTGCCTGGTGCGCCATTAGTGTCTTCCACACTAATGGCGCACCTGCACATGGTGCGCCACTGCTATATAGTAGTGGCGCACCACGTGACAGGTGCGCCATTAGTGGCCATTCTATCTATAGCCCTTTTCCTAGTAGTGCCCCATGTACCGGGGGAAACCCTAGAACTTGTTTGGGCAACAATGACGATGCCGTCTCATCCCTTCCTGAAGGTGTTGCTTGGTGCGCGACGCTTCGGGATGCTGGGAGCGTGGTGGTACTTCTTCGGAGGGTGCAGCGATTGCCGGGCTTCCTTTCTCCGTTGATCTGCCGGTGTCAACATTTTTTTTTCTCCTTTTTTTTCTTCTTGTCTTTCATTTTTGGCTTCTCTGTGCCGTGGCCCCGGGCAGGCTGGTTATATCAGACGTTTGCTTTATATATAAAGCGGGGGAAACCCTTTATCATCAACTACCCCCATTCATCTACGAGTATTGCTCCAGTAGCCTTGTCAATTCCTCCTCATGAAACGAAGCATCGACATTGACTTTCAAAGACCCGTGCGTAGGCTTTATCCATTTTGATCTTCCTTCTTCCTCTCAATCTTAGCGCGTGTTGCTCGCATGACGTTTGTGGCTAAAGCCTGAAATAAGTTGTTGTTCTTTCCACCGGTTGAACGGGCTCGCCCGTTTGTCAAATGATGACGCTGCCCCCAAACATACCAAGAAGCAACAATTATAATTAAGCACATCATCTGTGAGGCCTCCTTTGATTTATAGAATAGGAATATCATGAGAATAGAAAAATCACAGGAAGTGAGATGACAAGTATTTCAAATCCTATAAAAAATGATGTGATTTGGTTCATATGATAAGAATTTATTTCATTGAGTCTAGACAAATGTTTTTTTTTAAATGAGAAGAATTGCTTTCTACCCTACATAGGAATGAGACTCGATTTCTACAAATCAAATGACTTCAAACGAATTCTCCTTACAAAACTCCTACCCATTGAAATTCATACAAAATTCCTGTGAACCGAAAATGGTGTGAGTTTCTTCTCCGCATTGTCAGCAAGCAATTGACTCTGCATTGTTTTTGACTCATGTTAACTTGAGTCTGACCGGTTATAGCAGGTTTGCTTTGTTAACGAACTCCAAGATACCTAGCTGTTTCCAGACTTCACCGACACGCTTGCACCCAAAAGATTCTGCCTTGTTTTGTTAATTAACTTGGGGATGAACCAAGTTGCATCAACTATAAACTACCCCGTCCAAATCTGAGTATTGCTCCAGTAGCTCAGCCAATTCATCCTCTTGGAATGAAGCATGGGCATTGACTTTCTAGAACCGTGCATAGGCTTCTCCATTTTTTATCTTAATTCTTCCTCTTAATTTTTGTGCTCGTTGCTCGCATGAAGTTTGTGGCCAAAGCTCTGATAGAAGTAGTTGTTCTTCTAGTTGGCTGAATGGCCTCGCCCTTTGTCAATTGACGATGTTGCCCCTAAACATACCAAGAAGCAACAACTATAAGAGCATCTCCAACAGCCGCGCGATATAAGCGTCACGCTGAAAAAATAGAGTTTTTTGCATGCGCACAGCCGTCCAGCGGAAGCGCAAAAAACACACGCGTGACATAAGTGGTTCAGCGCGTGGGACGAAACGGCATTGCATGCCGCTTATTCCGTGCGTCCGCTCCAGCGCGCCGCACACTCGAGCGCCCGCGCCGCACCCTGTCCGTCTGCGCCGCTTTCGCCCCGCCCGCGATGCCGCTGACGAATTCGCCCGATGGACGGCTGCGCCGACATCCCCTCACCCCTTCCTACACTCGTGACCCCTCCGTCGCCGCCGCCGGCGACGCAAACCCTAGCGCGGGGAGCTTTGGCTTCGCCTCCTACGGTGCTCCTCCAAGCACTGGTCTCGCACGTGGCCTTTTCATGACGCCATAGACGACCTCGACAGCGGTTGGAGTCGTGCCGGCACCCGCCGTGAAGCCACGTGCCCCCTCTCGAAGCTCCCAAATGCGCCTCGGGCGAAGGCGTGCAAGGTGTCCGGGAAGAAGAACAAGGCGGCGGCCGGCTCCTCTAGGCGGCCGAGGAAGAAGCTTGCAGGGCATGCGACGGATCCGATGAGCACCTTCGGGTGACATGGGTGGACGCATGTCTTCCGGTGTGCCTCACATACCTTCGCATGATGCCGTTGGAGATCTTGCCAACACCTTCCGAGCTCCCCATGATGATGCGGCGCGATACAATGAAGAGGAGGAGTAAGAATCGTCTTCGGATGAGCATGAAGAATCGGAGGAAGAAGATGAGGATGAAGCATGATTGTTGATGTGCCAATTTTTTGCGTGAACTTTTATGTCATCGACTTGTTGGATGATTTTGAATTTGGTTGGATGATGATGTGATGTGGCATGATATTGAACTTGTTTGAGTGATTTTAAACTATGTCATATGCCATGTCTTGTTTTGATATTTGAAATATCATCATATTTGTCTTCAAAATGAACATATTACAAGCGACGGCTGCTCGCGCGCTGCGTATGTTAGCACGTCTGCTAGAGCGGCACACACACAAAAAACTATCGATTCCGGCGCTGTAAACGGACTTTTAGCGTGCCGCGCGCATTGCGTCGTTGTTGGAGATGCTCTAAGCTCAGGGATTGCAGTTGACTCGTGTTAAGTGAGCCTGATCGGTCATAGCAGGCCGCTTTGTTAATGAGCTCCAAGAGACCCAGCCGCTTCCAGACTTCGCTGGCACGCTTGCACCCAAAGATTCCGCCTCGTTCTAATAAAAATAAATAAATAAAAAAATCGCCTTTTTTTTTGCGATCCCTCGTTTCAATAAAATAAGCGAAAACCACCCCATAAAAAAGCAGCGGGGCCCCGCTCCACTGCCGGCATTCCGCTCACTCACCTTTTGCAGAAAACCCACCGACTTCTCCGAAGCATCCCATTTCCGCCCCTCTCGCCGACCCCCTTCCCAATCTCCGCACCACCACCGCAAGCGGCGGCACGCGCGCGCCAGATCGCGCTCCCGCCCCCTCCAAGCCTCCGCCGCGGCCACCTCGCCGGCGCCGCCCCGGCCGCCGCCATTGCGCGCGGACGAGCGACCCCGCCCCGCCCCGCCCCCTGAAGGACGCGAGGCGCCGCGCCCACCCCGCGCTGGGGGGAGCACGCCGCCGCGGCGCGCACGGCGATGGTGATGATCAGCAGGCAGCTCCTGCTCACCTACCTCTACCTGCTCATCTACATCTGCCTCTCGTCGGGGGTCATCCTCTTCAACAAAGTACGTCCCCTTCTAGTGCCGGTTTCGCCACTCGGAAATATTTGTGCCCAGTCCCACTATGCGGCGGAGTGGAGCAAGTGACGTCGTCATGATGAGCTAGCATTCGTCCCGTTCACGATTTCGTTCACATGGTAGTATTTCATTTCCCGTCGACGGTTTCAGGTGTAGTGCGGATCAACTTTAGTACTAGCTCTAGTATTTTGATTGCCTGTACTTGCTGATTTGGTGCACGGTCTGTTACAATGCCACTCATGCTCTGTAGACTGTAGGGGTTTCTGTGGTTGGTAGGTGGATCAAGGTTTTGCTACATCACACTTTCAGTAATCTGTAGTATAATGTAGCTCCAAGGGTTGACCAATTTGAGGAATCTTGTATTCGCATGCTAATAGTGCAGATCCAAAGCATTGTATTCTTTAGTCTTTTTCGGTATTACGTGCTTTCTTATGTATGTGGCTTTAAAATTATTGTTTATTTTTACAGTGGGTACTATCTCCCAAATACTTCAAATTCCCCTTTCCCATTACTCTCACAATGATTCACATGTCATTTTCTGGAGTCGTGGCATTCTTCCTAGTCCGTGTTTTCAAGGTATGCTTCTCCATGCCACTTCCCTGTTAGAGCCTTCGATTATCCTTGTATAATAAAATCTTGTCTCTTATTTAACAAATAATGGTGGGCCTGCTTCAACAGAACGACTTGTAAATCAATAATATTCTCACGCAGCAATTGTTCTTGCAAGAACATATGCAAAGCTTGGGCTACTAGCTGTAATTGAACCGTTAGTTTTTCTAGTGATGCCATTTTGTTTTTCCTAGATGAGCTAATGGAGTCACTTGTATTTTGGTTTTCCAGGTTGTTGCACCTGTCAAGATGACTTTCCAAATGTAAGAGCATTCATTTTTGTTCCTTCATTGTATAAAGCTGAGCATTTTACTTCCTTCATTGTATAAAGCCGAGCATTCATTTTTGTTTCTTTATTGTATAAAGGTGAATATTAGTAATTTGTGTCCTCCCTGATGCAGATATGCCACATCTGTAATTCCCATTAGTGCCTTCTTTGCGTCAAGTCTTTGGTAAGCTGATTGGAGACAATATGAAATTTTATTCCATCTCTTTTTATTTCTCTAGGCTTCTTTACAATATCCCTACATGCAAAGGCAAGCCTATGCAGGCATGTGGTATGTGAATGTATATATGCCTAAAATGGTGAAGCATCTTAAACTAATTTTGACTATTAATATTGCACAAATGCATACTTGCAAATTGGTGTTTGTATCAACCGAATTGTTTGCCTTGAAATGATTATGTTTTTGTGTTGAAGTTGTTTGCAAACCTAGCAGGTGCTACGATGTTCTTTGTGTTGGACTGTCTTATTGCTCTATTTGCCTGATATACATGTTGCTTGGAATTGGATGATGCACCTTCCTTATTATGTGAAATTGCGTAATGCAATAGCAATCTTAGTTGACATGGGTTGCTGCATGGACAAAGGAGTGCTTTCTACACAGGCGTTAAGCCTTTGACTTAATCTGGTTATGTTTACAAATTGAATATTCTATACCCATTATGACTTTGTTAATTTTCTGTTTTCCATTCTCAAGCTCCATAGAGTACTTATTATCCACTGAATGGCAGTTTGTTACTTTTCTTTAGAGTTGTCTTAATTCAGGTGTTCACAGCATGTCTCTCCCTCACATGATATTCATGCAAAAAAATATTGATTTTTGTTTTATATTTTACAGGTTTGGAAATACAGCATACTTATACATTTCAGTGGCCTTCATTCAAATGCTCAAGGCTTTGAGTGAGTTTACCGCGCATCTTCCTTATATTGCCGTTATGATATGGTACTGATTTGAATTAATTTGAATTGCAGTGCCTGTGGCTACATTTATAATGGCCATTCTATGTGGTACTGACAAATTAAGACGGGACCTTTTCTTGAACATGGTGCTGGTCAGTGTTGGTGTTGTAGTTTCATCATATGGGGAGATTCATTTTAATGTAATAGGAACATTATACCAAGTAACTGGCATTGTTGCGGAAGCCCTCAGGCTGGTCCTGACACAGGTCCTCCTCCAAAAAAAGGGATTAACCCTGAATCCTATTACAAGCCTGTATTACATAGCGCCTTGCAGGTACCAGATACTTCATCTAAAATTCTGAATAGTTGCTTGCTTATTATATTCTCCCTTGCAGAATCCTTGTACAAAAATATGTGAATTATCATTTCTATCTAACAGGATACTTGGAAAAATGACAACTGACATTTTCTTAAATTCTCTAGTGCTACTAATGAGCCAGTGACTTAAAATGCTCTTAATGCTTAATAGATGATTGGATAGGGATGCCGACTTAAGGAATAGAGATGACAACCTGACATGAGATTGAGGCCACACAACTACATTTGTAATATATGTTTGTAAAAATAAACTAGAACACGCTATTTTTATCGGTTTTAGTATGTATATTCTGAACCGAATCAGTAGTTCCCAAAAGGCATATCAAAATACATATATAATCGTATTAGGCATATGTTCAAACGCTGTAATTATGTAATGTTTCTGGTAGACATACACATGCATTATGCAACAAGCCCATTTGGTAGGTTCATCTGTTCATGACAACTTTCTCTAGGACTTTTTTATATGATGCTAGGACTCTTATATGAGGTTGTTACTAGCAAACATCTGTTGCCTACTGTTTTCCTGGACTCAGTTCAAATGAGTTGTCAAAATTAATTAACTTGCTATATTTGACTGGTCATATTACTGAAGTCTTCATGTTCATTGGTGAATTTAGGTTCATAACATATGTTGCCTATATGCTAACCAAAGAATCATATGCATATATTGATGGACTGAAGTTATATTAGATGACTATTTTACTCATTATAAAGTACTCTACTTTACAATGTTTTTTGGTACTAGATTAATATCCATGAAGTTATTGTCAAATGTACTTTACAAGGAATATTTGTTTTTTAAGCATGAACCATAAATTCTGTTTAGCCATCTACAACCCATTGGCCGTTGCTTAGCATTGCCACTTCAGTCAAGAAGTTTAGTTTAGTTGAGTGTCCAGTCAAGTTTGTCGTAAGCCTAGTTAGCTGAAATCCTATACTTTGTGAAGTACATATGCATCTAGAAACATTTGACTTCTCACTATTGTTATGACTTACGAGTGTCATACCTTTTCATGCTTTAGAATACCATTTGCTCATAATGATTTAATTAAGTATGATCTCTCTCAGTTTATTCCAGAAGAGCTTCTTTGTATTACTAGAAACCAAACCATATGCACTATCCTATAAGTAAAACAAGCAGAGTTTGGCAATACTAATGACTAGCTCAATGCTGTTTCTTTTTAAAACATGCTGTGGGCATATCTTTTGTTGACATTCCTTCACAGCCTTTATGATTTCCATTTGAGGTTATTATAACTAAATATTGCATGTTCTGTATGTCTCTTAAATGCTTTAGTCTTCCACATTTATTCTAAGATGTAATTTATCTAATGTATTATTCCTTCATGCAGTTTCATCTTCCTATTTGGTCCATGGTATTTACTGGAAAAGCCAGAAATGGACATCTCTCCAATTCAGTTCAATTATTGGATATTTTTCTCGAATGCACTTGCTGCATTTGCATTAAACATATCCATATTCCTAGTTATTGGAAGAACAGGAGCAGTCACTGTCAGAGTTGCAGGAGTTCTAAAGGACTGGATACTTATTGCCCTCTCGACCATTATCTTTCCTGAATCTACTATTACAAGCCTCAACATAATTGGATATGCCGTTGGTAATTATTATGCATTCAGTTTCCGTTGAGATATAATTTGCAGATGGATCTTGTAATAATAAGTTGATATGCCTGTTTTGAATATATATTTTGCGAACAAACTCTTAACTTGTAGTACTTTAATGTGCAGCGCTCTCTGGCGTTGTCATGTACAATTATTTGAAGATGAAAGATGTGACAGCAATTCAACTTCCAATTGATAACACTGCTGATAGAGCTACCAAGGTTAGTGTACACATCACACTGTAGTTTTGATATTTAATTTTCTTTAGCCTTTTAGGTCGTCCATTGTACAATGTCATCAAGAGAAGCCTTTGATGTATCACTACTTCACAGGGCATTATTGTTGCATTTTTCATATACTTTTCCATATTATTTCCTTCTCCCTACTTTTATTCGTTATTGCGTATGACACTTCTAGTACAAAAATTCAATTGTTTTGCCCTGCCTACGTGTATCGTGTTGTCAGACAGGACATATGAGGTTGTGGACCAGAGATGACTATTCTTATTCCTATGTTTTCTCACCATTTAGTACATGCCTTTTTTATCTCCCCAGTGATGACTATTCTTATTCCTTTGCTTTCTCACCATTTAGTACATGCCTTTTTTATCTCCTATTTCTTGAGCGTGAGCTGGCATGCTGTTTCTTCGCTTAGCTTCCACTAAATTTGATAGAACATATGGTTCCAATTTGTAGCGTATGTCACTCCGGTTCTCATCTGATCACAAACACCTTATTAATCCATGGATACTAGTTTTAGAGTTTGTCTCTCGGGGATGTCAAGTTGCATTATATAAGCGTTCTGCTGCCGTTCCGGTCACGAGATGGCTGCCTTCAGTTTCTGATACATTCGTGTTCCTCTTTCAGGATAAGAAGGTTGTCAACATATACAAACCCGACAGTTCCATTGACAGTATTGATGAAACTGTTGTTGGAGGTGTGGCAGTTGGAAGTATGGCAACAGAAGCTGCAGCTGTTGACGAGGAAGCCCCATTGATCCCTTCATCACGCATCTCCCATGTAACCCGGACACAAACAGGCGGTCTCACTAGCAGATGACCACAGTTTTCTAAAGTTTTGAGTCGGTTGAGGTAGCAAACTTCATCCTATATCTTCCTCCTGGATAGTCCGAGAACTACGAGAAGACCCTCTTTGGAAGCTCCGCCGATCGAGCGATTGGTCTTGCACGTTCCTTTTCTCCACGACACGTTTGCTTGGATGCCTTGCTAGTTGGCGTGGAAAGCTGTTTCAGGAGACACCTGGAGGTGAATTAGAGAAAGTAGCAGTGATAGAATGATTCATTACTTTTTATCTGTACCTGCGTATTTTGAGAATTTTTCCCGGTAGTCCATGTTAGATATATGACATTTCTTAACCCACGGCGTATGGAAATGCTGTCGGATCATAGATGGTGTAAGGCATCTTTGTAGATGCTAAATCTAATAGCAGAGGTTCCATTCCTTAAGTCGATGTGTGCTGTTCTTGTTGTCTTCAGCATGAGTACCAAATGCGGATTTTCGCTGGGTAATATGATCTATTGATCTGATATTTCTACATGGTAGTGGCATGGAGCTTTTCCAGTGAACTGGTATGTAAGCACCAAATGCATGGGCCCTTTCTGTTGGATAGTGTACGTGCAAGCGCTGTTATGATTTTTTCAAGTTTTGTCAAAGTCTGAGCATGTAAAAATGTGGGAAAAACTATAATGCAAGCTTTTTTTGGTTACAAAGCACCTCAAACATAATAAAAATTACATCGAGGTCTATGAACCACCGAACGACCGCTGTTGTCGCTGCTTTCGTACCGGAGTCGGCCTAACCTTGTCAACGATAGCAGGAAAGTCTTCGTGCATGTGCTCCTAATGGACAACGCTTTAGAGCCACAATCATCGTCGTTAAATCATTGAATTGATCTGAAGAACCTGACACCAAATCTCGCCATTGCCTATGCATGGTGAGAAACTCTAACCTCGTCGCCCCGAAGAGTTGGCAGGAATCGTCGACCCACAATTTGCAATCGGGATCAATTTTAACGGCAAGGTTGTTTTGATGTGTTTAAGTAATCTATCTTTCTCAAATCATATCTTAATTATATTCTCAAGGCCATGTTCTATGCAGGGTTGATAATACTTGGATACAAATATGACTACACCAGTCATTCTTTTTACTCCATCCATGCAAAGAAGTTCCTTTTTTTTGTACTCCATATAGATACACATTGTAACGAGTAAACAACATTGGGTTATTTGGAGCAACTCGAGCCATAGCCCCAAAACTTCTCCCCTCCACCCTAAATACTATTTTTTTTGGAGGGGGGGGGGGGGGGGGGGGTTCAAAAAATAGTCTCTACTTTTTTTAGTGCCATTACAATGATATCCTCCCAAACCTGCCCCGCTTCCCAAATTTATTCTTCTTCTCTTTTTCCCATGAGAAAGACAAAATAAGAACTCATTGGTGGTGAAACATGACAAGTGATGGCGAGAGGTGGCGGACTGCGACAAGAAACGACAGTTGTCCACCTTCAGTGGATAACGGGCAACAACGACATATATATACCAACCAACGGGATTCAGGAAGGAACGGAGAGCCCTTATAGTTGCCCCTACACATTTGTGAGAAAGATAGTGTGGGTGGACAGACCCCAAGATGAAAGAGGAGTTGGAGTAGGGTTTTAGCTTATAAATCCTAAACGAGAGAGATGAAAGGAAGAATGGCGACATATTTTGTCTCAACTACCCCTTCGCTCCTTCTTCATAAGATCTCTCAACTAGGGTTTCCCTGCCTCTCGCCGTCGTCGTCGTTGGTCCGCCTCGTCTCCTATGGTCCTTGGATCATGGAGGCGCGGTTGATCCCGACCCTTGACGGCGGGAGGGCTCCGCTTTTAGGTGTTTTTTGGAGTTTTGGTAGGGTTTGTGCCATATGCTCAGGAAGATGAGGCGGAGGCGGCTTCTTGAAAATGGAATAAGGTCCTCCCCATCTAGTCCCCGTCTCGGCGATGCTTCTAGCACCGCCGGAGGGCGTGTGGAGGTGTGTCTCCGGCAGATCTCATGGGATCCGATTAGCGTTTGTCTTCGGTGGATCCGCTTGGATCCGGTCTTCGTTCGTCTGCGTCTACGTGTCTGCAGGTTGGATTCTTCCGATCTAGGATTCTCTTCATCGACGATGGTTGCTGTTCTGGTGCGCTGGTCCTATGGGGCCTTAGCACGACGACTTACCGACTGTCTACTACAACAATGTTTGCCCTGCTCCGATGAGGGAGGGGCGATGACGACGGCACGCCTTCGGCTCGCTCCAATACTTGTAGTCGTTGCTAGGTGGTCAACGGACCTTACTTATGGTGTTCTTTGTACTACCTCGATATTTGATGAATAGATTGAAAGTTTTCTCGCAAAAAAAATGTCTCAAAAAAAGAGAGGAAAGAATGGCTGATCGAACCCCCTCTCCCCGAGCCCGGCCCGGCCCGGCCTGCTACTTTCCTGGCCCTACCCAAAGCTCCAACCCGACCCGACCGAGCGCTCTAAAATCCGTCTGGAGTCCATCGCCGCTGTGCTGTGCCGTGGCTTTAGCGTCAACGCCGACGCCCCCCATCCCACACACACAGCCCCCTCAGCCCGCCGCCGCCGCCGTCGCCGTTCCACCTCGTCGCCTCCACCCCGTCCGCAATCCCCGGCATCGACTCCTGAGGTATGCCGTCCAGTCATCCACGGTCGGATTACTTGAACCCAAGAACTTGGACTTAGATTTGGGGCGTGGCGCGCGCCGCCACGCCGTATAGAACCCTAGATCCGTCCCTGCAGCCGGCTCCGGGCTTAGATTCGGCCAGGCTTCCGTTTCGCCGCGGCGCTGTTCTTAGCTCTACCACGCTTAGAGATCTGGTCGGATTAGTTGCTTATTAGGGTTTTTGTTCTTTGCGTTTCTGCCGCTGCGGATTGGCGGCGGCCGTCATCTTGTGCCTCGTCTCCCTTTGCATACGCATACTCTCATCGGTTTGTGTCTCATCGGTCCTATATTTACATTGCTCAAGTATTATCTTGCCCGGATGCTGGCTAGATTTGAGGCTATGTTCGATGAGAAGCACCACTTCTAGATTAGAATTGACTCACAGTGGTACAGTTCTATGTCCATGTTGGTGGAGGCTTGGTCTATCGTATTTCCTGTTCTGGAGCACACGCTATTCGTTAGTGCTGCGTACTAGCAAGAAGTAGCCTGCAGTTCTAGATCTTCTGGATCTTGAGCTTTTTGGAGGTTTTTCGAAGCCGGACGTTGCATGGTGGTGTGCACGTAACTGCCACGTAGCGTGTGTTTATAATCGATTTTGAGGACCTTGAAGGCCACACACTTTCTTTGTAAGTTGTAACGTTTCTCACTTGATATGATACGCAGAGCTCGATTTGTTTTTTTACTTGTTTGAAAAGAGAATCACGCGATTCCTTGGTTATTTCTGAATTGGTCGACTCATATATGGTATTTTTACCGTTGCTGGCATTTTTGATTAAATTGTAGAGCTTATGCGGTTATCCACTTCACTACCTGCCATTTTTTCCAGGTAACGTAGATCGCACGTTGGATTTAATTGTTTCAGTGTTTAAGTAAAGTGACTGCAGCTACTGGAATAGGTTGACATACGTTGTTGTATTGCATTGAATGGCTCGCTTTCACGTGATTCCTGGGTTATTTCCGAATCGGTCGACTCATATATGGTATTTTTACCGTTGCTGGCATTTTCGATTAAATTGTAGAGATTATGTGGTTATCCACTTTGCTACCTGCCAATTTTTTTTTCCAGTTAACGTAGATCGCATGTTGGATGGATTTAGTTATTTCAGTGTTCAAGTAAATTGACTGTGCAGCTACTGGAATAGGTTGACATACGTTGTCGTATTCCATTGAATGCCTCGCTTTTTTTTTTCCATGCAAAATCTGAAGTCAAGACTCCATCACTTACATCACTCTGATCGTTTCTTACACTTGGTAGCTTCTGTATTCTGCAGGTGAACTGAGCACCCAACTTTTGTCAAGATGTCTGATAGTCATGAAACCGACAAGAATATTGAGATGTGGAAGATCAAGAAGCTGATCAAGGGACTTGAGTCTGCTAGAGGCAATGGCACAAGCATGATCTCTCTGATTATGCCTCCACGTGATCAAGTCTCGCGTGTGACCAAGATGTTGGGTGATGAATATGGTACTGCTTCAAACATAAAGAGTAGAGTCAATCGTCAATCTGTTTTGGGAGCCATCACCTCAGCTCAGCAGAGGCTGAAGCTGTATAACAGGGTTCCTCCAAATGGATTAGTTCTTTACACTGGAACAATTGTTACTGATGATGGCAAGGAAAAGAAGGTTACAATTGATTTTGAGCCATTCAAGCCCATCAATGCGTCCTTGTACCTTTGTGACAACAAATTCCACACTGAAGCCTTGAGTGAGCTCTTGGAATCCGATGACAAGTTTGGCTTCATCATTATGGATGGTAATGGAACTCTTTTTGGCACACTTAGTGGCAATACCCGTGAAGTGCTTCACAAATTCAGTGTGGATCTCCCCAAGAAGCATGGAAGAGGAGGGCAATCTGCTCTGCGTTTCGCTCGCCTTCGGATGGAGAAGCGTCACAATTATGTTCGGAAAACAGCTGAACTTGCTACTCAGTTCTTCATCAACCCAGCTACCAGCCAGCCTAATGTTGCGGGACTAATATTGGCTGGTTCTGCTGATTTTAAAACAGAACTGAGCCAATCTGACATGTTTGATCAGCGCCTCCAGTGCAAAATACTTAATGTGGTTGATGTTTCATATGGTGGCGAGAGCGGTTTCAACCAGGCCATTGAGTTATCAGCTGAAATTCTAGCAAATGTGAAGTTCATACAAGAGAAGAAGTTGATCGGGAAGTACTTTGAAGAGATTAGTCAGGATACTGGGAAGTATGTCTTTGGAGTTGATGACACCCTGAAGGCTCTTGAAATGGGTGCTGTTGAAACTTTGATGGTGTGGGAAAACCTTGATGTCAATCGGTTTGTGCTTAAGCACAGTGCAACTGGAGAAATTATCATAAAGCATCTGAACAAAGAAGGTGAAGCCGACCAGAGCAACTTCCGTGATCCATCTACCAATGCTGAGTTAGAAGTCCAGGAGAAGACCTCACTTCTGGAATGGTTTGCTAATGAATACAAAAAGTTTGGGTGCACCCTTGAATTTGTTACCAATAAATCTCAAGAGGGCTCGCAGTTCTGTAGAGGATTTGGTGGCATTGGCGGTATCCTCCGCTATCAGCTGGACATTCGCTCCTTTGATGATCTTGATGACGACGAGGGTGTCTATGAAGACTCTGATTAGCAACCAATCAATCACATGCCTGATGCAGTCGCGGTTAAATCTGAATTTTCCGCGACTATTTGCTCCGGAGCACCTCAAAGAAGCTGTAAGTTTCGTCTCAATATGCAATTAGCTTGTAATTATATTGTCTGCTCCATGATTTCTGAAGCTCTCCTCTTCTATTTTCAGATCCATTGAATGATGGGCGAGGGTCAGCTACATACTATGCTTTGGAAGTCTGAGACGATACAATCGCAATTCCTCTATTAAACGACGTCGAGATGTTATCCTAAATCGCAATGATGACTTGTGTACCGAACCTTGGTTGTTACCTCCTGTTTTGCCCATCTTTTTTCCCAGGAACTCCTGCTTGGCTGTTGTCTGAACTGACTCTGTCTGTGTCTATGGTTCAATTTAGCAACTTGTCTGCCCTAATGGTAGAACATGGCAAATGTCTGCCTGAATTTGAGTTGTTGTAAGCTACCTATTGTTGTTGTCATGCGGGAAAGGTTGAATTGGGATTCATTCAAGTGTGTCTTTTAACTTCCGGTCAGTTACCTCCGTCCCAAATTATTTGTCTTAGATTTATCTAGGTATGGATGTATATCTGTGTGGACAAATCTAAGTCATCTAATTTGAGACTTAGATTTATCTAGGTATGGATGTATATCTGTCTGGACAAATGTAAGCCATCTCATTTGAGACTTAGATTTATCTAGGTATGGATGTATATCTGTCTGGACAAATCTAAACAAGACGCCCCATTGCGCTTTTTTTTTTCTCCTTTCGGTCTCCAGACCGTGGTGCACAGATGCTCCTGCAACAGAGGTGCCGGGACTTTGTGCCGACAAGTCTCTGCATGGATGACCACGGCGAAGGTTGCAACACCGGCGAGTGGACTTGCTGCAACCGGCCGAAACCAGAGCTGGAACCACAGTTGGTCTTTGCTGCAAATAAGCAAGTTGAAACCACGGTTGGTTTTTGCTACGACCGCATCACCTTTTCTGCTACCAGAAAGCTGCAAACCACACTATGAAAAAGCTATGACTGACAAGAACAAAAGCGACGACCGTCAGACTGACTGTTGCAACCAACAACGGCGAACTTGTGGCCAGCTGCAACCTACGAAGGAGCCGCAATTGGCATCCAATTTTGCTACAGCTTGTGTCGTGCCGTGCTACCACCGGTGTTGAGTTTTGCTACAACCGATGTCAACGGTTGGAAAAAAGCTTCAAACGGCGTGAGAAAAAGCTTCAACCTGGTGTGGAGCGGTGATGCTGAGAGTTGCGGCCAGGGGCACGGTGGTGTTGCGACGGACGTCCTACGATGGTGGCGGCTCGGTGTTGCATCGACAGAGACGTCAAGCATGCTACAAGACGGCGGCGTTTTGCTAAGAGGGGGGACCGCACCCTGCTGGAACCGGCGAGGACGTGTGCTGCGAGGGCGGCCACTGGCGACGAGGCAAGCGGGCGAGGACGCCGAGCCGGCTGGCATCTCGGAGGATCACGACATGGACGCGGTGGACAAGCGCCATGGCTTTCCTTTCTGTTTTTTGAACAAAGCAGATGGAAGAGAGAGAACATCGTGCGGCTATAACTAGTAACTAGGCACATCGTACGTGTGCGGTGCGACCGTCCAAAATTTCAACCGGCCAACTGGCGTCTATCACTGGCCTAACAAAAAATTACATGGAGGTCACAAGACCAACTAGTGACAGACTACAAGCATTGCGTAAAAATTAAGACTGGATCCAAGCAGATCCATTGAAGATCAACATGGATCGAGATTTGCTAGAGATACATCTTCACACGTCTTCCAACGACTCTAGACCTTATTCAACCTTACCAAAAAAGGCTTTCACCCCGTTTTATATATAAAGCAACAACCAACTTGCAACGAGTGATACAACACCACACGCACCCAAGGCAAGATACAAAGACGCTAAGAAGCATCTAACACTTCCACAACAAGTCCAAGTAAACAACATGTACACACTAAGCCTCACTAGGAAATCGAGGGAGCACTCAAGCGGAAATAAGCCACCAAGAAGAGGCCAAGCCGCACGACGTCGATCTATGAGGCCCAAGGTGATGCTTTCAAGAAGATTACGCCACCGGAGTGCTGCCACCACCCGATCCAGAGGATCACAATTTTCATTCGAGGCACCTTGGAGGATATGGAGTAACCACGACATAGCCGTCAAGAAGATAACGATGTCCACGGATGACGCCTCCGTCGGCCCGGGAAAGCCAGGCAGGGTATTCCACCCGGTAAATACACTCCAACTCCGAACAGGTTGCGGCCAATCCCGGGGACAGATGCCACATCACAGCAACCGGCCGACAAGCACCAACCGCCATGCCGCCCACACGGCCATAGAGACTAGGCCGCACCTGAGCCACGAGCTCCGTCCACGAGCACGCCGCTCCTGCCACCAAGGCCGCTGCCCTGCATCCCGACGCTCCAGAAACCAACAAAGGAACGGACTTGGAACCGACTGGCAAAACCCAAGCATCGGCAGAGCCACCTGTGACCAGACTGCCCCGAACAACTCAATCTGGAGCTCGGAGGCACTGGGCAGGGGAAATGAGGAGAGGATCGGAGCGTGTCTGGACCGACGCCCCCTGCCTCGGTGACGGGTAGAGAGACCACTCATCCCTCCCGCAACCTCCCCTCATGTCACCCCTGACGCCCCATCACGGCCTCCAGCTAGCTCACACGGGGCAATAGCAACCACCCGTCCACCGGCAAGGGCCGCCGGCCTGTCCGAATCCAGCCGCCAAAGAGGGCCACATATCGCCCATCCACCGAGGGGCCACCGCACCACCGACGGCCGCCGCACCCCTTGTTGGTGTTGTGTCGAATATAGTGTACAAGGTAGGTTACAGTTGGACTTGTAGTTGTATTGTGTTTACATAGGATATGTAGTCGTGTCCAAGTAGGACACTTGTATCCTAGGCTTCTCTTATATAGCGGGGGTAGACACACGATGTAACCTATGCCAACATAATAGCACAGGCGCGCAAGGGGGAGCCGGCGGCATGTGCCGGCGCCCGGGTGGCCGGTGTGCGGTATTGTGACGGTGTCACGGGGAGGAGCGCCCGTAGTCAGGCCCCGGGGATGTAGCCATATCGGTGAACCTCGTTAACAAATCTTGGTGTCGGGCTCGTGTGATTGCTTGGTCCTCGGATGATCGACGGTATGTCTTGAATTTATTCTAACAAGTGGTATCATGAGCTAGGTTGTTCAGAGGCCGTGAATTGTTGATTCGGAGGAAGGTACGTGTGCGACGGCTCGACGTGCGGCTATCTTGGATTGATCGGGCGAGCCTAGAGGCAGCGGCGGCGACGCGTCGCGCAAGGCGGGCAGGCAGGCAGCAGGTCGATCGATCTATCGACGGGCGCTAGCTGCGGAGGCCAAAGGCGAGTGCTGGGCCGGTGCCCAGCTGGCAGAAGCCGCAAGGCTGCAGTCGCGAGACATGGACCAAGCGGCGGATCGTGCTAGATCCGGTCGCGTATAGCTGCAGGCAAGAGCAATCAGAACCGGATTTGGTTTGGACAAAAAAAGGACTAAGTCCTCACGTGACACGACAAGAAGTGAAACAGATCGATTAAGCGGAAGACAAGATCCATCATTCTATTCCATCGGGTAGCAAGAGGTTTTGGCAAAGCAAAGCTTAGCATTGGAATTTTGTGCCAGGGAGCGCTACACACGTGAAGACCAGAAAGTTTTTTGGTTGGAATTTGCTAGTAGTACAACCTCGTGTACTTGGGCATTGTGTGAGAAGGGAGCTCGGATAATTTTTCGCAGGGTCAGCCATACAAAGAACCATGGCGCCAACGGGTACCAGGTTTGAGGTGGAGAAGTTCACGGAACTAAAAACCTTGGGTTATGACAGACAAGGGTGAAAGATTTGTTGGCACAACGGGGATGCTTGATGGCGTTGCGGGAAGTCATGTTAGCTAAGATGGAATTATCAAGTGATGGATGGAGATTCACAGAAGATGATTTGGGAGCCTTAAGTGTGTCGTACAGCCGGAATAGTTCGGCTGGGTCGGACTTAGGCAGTCTGACGGATCGACGTGAGTCGGTTGGTACAGAAGACGGTGGTGGAATCGGCGCTGACGACATAGGAGCGTGATGCTGATGGTGACCGACTTCTGGGGCGTGGAAACACGTGACACAAGCCCGAGGCTTGTGCGGCTTCGACAAGACTATGGCGCGGGGTTGATTCAAGGTGGTGTATACACGGAGCTTGAAGTTGACGGGGCGCGTGGGTGGACTAATCATCTACCATGGAGTCATGTTGAAGGTGGAGCTGGAGTCTGGAAGACTTCACCCAGTGCTGATTGAGGGGCTATGGCGTAAGACGTCAGAGAGTCGAAGCCTATTTCAGCGGGAAAAGCGAGGGACACGTAATTCGGACTGGAGCCCAGTGGTCTGATGGAAGCGTAAAACTCGTCATCGGTCGGTGATGATCGGTGGTACTCTGCAGTGGGGGTTGAGTGGTGTGGGTTTGTGACCCTTGGGACTCGACCAGGACAGCGGAGGCTCGACGCGGTAATAGCGGCGAGGCGTGCGGTATGCACGGGACATGGAGACGGGCCAGGGCTTTGGTGGTCATACATGTGGTGAGACAACTGCGAATTTGACTCGGCATGACTACAAGCAATGGTGAAATTCCTTCAAGTTTCAGACAGGGCGGTCAAGAAATGAGCGGTGATGTTGAGTTCGGATAACTCTTATGTGTGATACCCAATATGTGAGTTGTTCACTTTCACGTAGGTCAGTGATCAGTGTGTGATGGCGTTGGACGGGTACTCTGGAAGTTGGGAGCACAAGCTAGAGTAACAAGAAACTTAATTTTGCTCGAGCATTGACTGGGGTCAAGAAAAGAAGGGATTACAAGTTGCAGGTGGAGTCATATGGAGTCTTTGGAGTAGCAGCGGTGCTCATGGGATAAGCTCAAGTCCAATGTACATGAAAGTTTGATGCATGGACAAATCCAGGGTGGTGGAGTATATTCGCCAAGGTGGAGTTTGTTGGTGTTGTGTCGAATATAGTGTACAAGGTAGGTTACAGTTGGACTTGTAGTTGTATTGTGTTTACATAGGATATGTAGTCGTGTCCAAGTAGGACACTTGTATCCTAGGCTTCTCTTATATAGCGGGGGTAGACACACGATGTAACCTATGCCAACATAATAGCACAGGCGCGCAAGGGGGAGCCGGCGGCATGTGCCGGCGCCCGGGTGGCCGGTGTGCGGTATTGTGACGGTGTCACGGGGAGGAGCGCCCGTAGTCAGGCCCCGGGGATGTAGCCATATCGGTGAACCTCGTTAACAAATCTTGGTGTCGGGCTCGTGTGATTGCTTGGTCCTCGGATGATCGACGGTATGTCTTGAATTTATTCTAACACCCCTGCAGCGGCCCACTCCCAGCGCCACGACCAGCCGCCCCGCGCCGCATGTCGAGGGAGAGCCACCAAATCTCGATTGGGCCCCCGCAGCCGCCAGAGCCGCGCTGCCTCCGCCACCGCGAGCACTTCCCCGCCGGCCACACCATGCAGCCTTCCATGCCGGGGCAGCAGCCACCAGCGTCGTAGTGCCCCACGAAGCGTCACGCCCTGAAACGACGAGGCCGTCCCGCGCCGCCCACCACCACTCAAAGAGGAGAGGAGGCCCTGCCGCCGCCTCTGCCGACCGAGCTTTGCCCGCCAGCGAGCTCCGGCGGAGGCTAGGAGAGTGGAGGAGGGCAGGGAGCTAGGAGCGGTGGCGGCGGCTAGGATTCCCCCCGTCGCTCGCGTGAGCGATGCGGGGGGTCATGAAAGGGGCGTCTCTCAACAGTCAACCTTATTCGACCTTCACGGAGTTGCCGCCGCCGCCTCGCCTCATGAAACAAAAAAAACACCTAAAACACAAAGCAGGATCCCCTTCGCCGGCAAGGGCCGGGGCCCACCGTGCCTCCATGGCCCTAGGGTCAACGAAGATGAGGCGGACCAGCGGCAGCGCGGACGGGGGCAGAGGAACCATAAGCTATTTTCATGTCAAATTCAAGTGTGTCTGTTCTCCTATTAATCAGTATCTCATTGCATAGTCTACATCATACTGGAATCAGCTGGAGCTCTACACCATCATCATACATACAGGAAAAAAGAAACCAGAAAGGTATTCTACAATGGAGGATCGTCAGGTCAGGATGACATCTTTGGGTTTGCTTTCTCCCACCCGCCGCAGGAGTCGTCGCAGCAGCTCTCCTCGCCGATGACCCTGTTGACGGTCCTGCCGACGCAGCTGGAGGAGGCGCAGCCGCCGTCCCTGGCGTTGTCGAAGTCCGGCGCGAAGCCGAGGAACATCGGCGGCTGCGTCTCCATCCCGTGGTTGCTGCCCAGCGTCCCGTACTGCTTCTCGACGCCGCCGTCCTCCCGGAACCGGACCTTGCACCCGCCGCCGTCCTCCCTGCAGAGGAGCAGGTCGTGGCCGGGGTTCCAGAAGATGCGCACGCCGTGCGCCCAGCAGAGGTTGGCGCCGCGGTAGGAGCAGAGCACCTCGAACACCTCGTCGCCGCGCACCGCCGGGATCGACATGCGCGCCTCCTCCGCGCTGGGGATCTCGGCGCGCTCCGACCACACGGGCGCGCTCAGGTTGTGCTCGCTGTAGCCGTGGCACAGCAGCTGCACGTTGCCGTCCGCCATGTCCAGCTCCTCCCCCACCTGCTGCTCGTTGGTCACCACGATCAGCAGTTTCGGCGCGGCGCCGCCGGGCAGGAACGGCGACGGCAGGCGGGGGCACTGGTACCGGAGGAAGTAGCTGGTCGCCACTACCGCGGCAATCAAGACGGCGAGGACCACGATCTTGACCGGCCCCGCGGCCATGACAACGGCGACGGCAACGATGACGATGACGCGACGGCGGTGGCGCGCCGGCGGAGCTTAGGACCGTGGAGATGGGGCTGCGCGTACGTGTGCGGTGGAGGCTGGCATGCAAAGTGGCGCGCGCCTCGCTCATGCATGTTTCGCCGTGATCCTTCCCTTGGGCTGAGGCCACAGCGGAGGAAGGAAAACTTAGACAGCGGACAGCGGCGAATGAGCTCGTTTTTTCCTACAGGAGGCCATGGGCCGCACCCCCTAATTTTGGGGCGTTTGTTCACCCGGCTAAATTTGCTCATCGGCCAAGAACACATGAAATGCAACACTCAAATATCATGCAACTTTTATTCTCATTTGGCAGAGCAAAACATGCTCTCAAGTCTGAATTATGGTTCCATTCGAACAGCAGCAGGCAGAAACTCAGCAAGATGATGAAGATGATGATAACATATCAGTGCTGCAGAAGGTCTCTGAACCAGTAGGCCGACGCCTTGGGGTGCCGGTCCAGGGTGGGGCTGTTGAAGTCGACGTACACGATGCCGAACTTGGATGAGTAGCCGGAGATCCACTCGAAGTTGTCGAGGAGAGACCATGCGAAGTAGCCGAGGACGTTGGCGCCGCCGTCGATGGCCTTCTTCAGCTCGCCGAGGTAGCTCCGGTAGAACCGGACCCTCGTCGCGTCCCGCAAGTACTGCTCCCGGGTGAGGCCCCCCGGCTCATCCATTCCTGGCAACACGATGGTAATTATAAGGTTGGTATGTGCATGCATGACAAGATGATCGAGAGGCGGCATGAAACCTAGCAAAGATGATATGGAGCTTCAAAAATGGATCAAGTATTTATCCAGTACCGTTTTCGGTTATGACAATAGGTGGGTTTCCATACTTCTGGCTGAGGTAGTGCACGCATCCGTACATCCCCGACGGGACGATGTAAAGCCAGTTAGAATTCGCCTGCAAGAGTTCACGCATCGACGACGATTGATCATGTCAATTTTGAACTCAGCAGTGCAAATATGGTCTGAGAAAATGAAGCTGAAAAAGGTTGCAGCTAAGAGCTACTACATACATACCTTTGGTCCAATCGGTTTGCCATTTCTCTCAACTGCAAAGATTTCGGCGATGATTAATTAAAAGGGTGAACCGACAACATTCATCAGAACGCAATGATGTAAAACCTAGAGCTTGAGGCAAGAAACTCACAGGCATAGGTAACCTGCCAATCGGCCGAGTAGCTGCTCGGCGTCTGCTGCGTCAACTTCTGCCCCTTCATGAGGCTGGCCGTGTACTGGTTGATCCCAATGTAGTCTGCTGAGCCCTTGAGCAATTTAGCTTCACTGGGAGTGAACCTGGGCAGCCTCTCTTTCACAAGGTCTTGCATTATCTGCGGGTAATGCCCGTTTATTAGCGGGTCGACAAACCTGCATCCAACGCAACGTTGATGGCATAAGCATCGGTATATATTTTGTTTATCTATCTGAAATGTTTTGCAGAGGATACTAGTGTGGCCTTACCAGCCAACATGGAAGTCCCTGGCTCTTTGAGCTGCTGCTTGGTCTTCAGTTGAGTTGGTAAGAGCCTCGTACCAGTTGAAGTCCAGAACTATTCCAACCTTCCCCTTCTGAGCTGCCTACATTTTTTTTTAAAAATTATTCAGATACTATACTCCTGAAAGCTGAGCCACTATGATTTACTCTTGAAATTCAAGTAGAAAAATACCTGATACTTAGTCCGGTATCTTGCAACTGCATAACCATGTGCTAAGAGAAAATTGTGAGCAACGATGTAGGGTTCTGTTGCTGAGTTGCCACCGGCAGCGCATTTGCTGCACCTCTGAGGAGGATTCGACCCTACATCGTAACCAAGAAGCGCAACTATCCTTGGTTCGTTGAATGTAAACCAGTGCTTCACACGATCGCCAAAGGTCTTAAAACAAAAATCAGCGTAGTCTGCAAACAGTCCCCTACAGAACAAATGTTATGAAGATAGTCATGCATTGCTCATTGTTTCAACCTTTCATATCAGAGGTACATACGAGATATAGCATGCTGTATTTACCTAGAAAAACATGTAGTGCTTGTATGTTGTGCATTTTACTTTCTGGTAAACATACAAAAACTTCCACATGCATAATGTTCATGCTCAATACGCAGAGTCACTTTAGACAATTATTACCGTACACAGAGTCACAGAGTAACTGGTAATTTTTCTAAACCATTTTAGCTTTCTCAGGTATGCATGCTAGCTTCTAATTCCAAACTACAAGTCTACAGTAACTCCAAAGTGAGAAGGTAAATGTAACACCTGAGTACAGATAAAGATAGAATATTAGTCTGACTTACACCGTCTTTGCATTTAACCAGCCTCCATACTTCTTCTCAAGTGCAAGAGGGAGATCGTAGTGGTAAAGATTGATATACGGAGTAATGCCTGCATAGTTTTCATGGAAACATTCAGATATTAATGTATTCAGGTTCCCATGGAAGTTTCACAGGTTGAAATAGATGCTAGTTCCGCGCAAAAAAGGAAATAGATGATTAGTTATATGCTATACCTTTCTGAAGAAGGTAGTTTATCAGATTATTGTAGTACGCGACGCCTTCCTGGTTAACTTTTCCGTCACCATCTGCACAAGTCAAAGGTGCATAAGGGCGGTCACTCTTGCATTTCATTTAGAATAATAGTGGAGATATTTGCTACAATTAGAGCCAGATTCGGAATACCTGGGAAGATTCTGGACCATGAGATAGAAAACCGGTAGGCGTCGAAATTCAATCCTTTCATGAGATTAATATCTTCCTGTGGCAACATAAAAGAACACATCGTAAGGCCCTCGGAGTTCTTTCTCGACAGTCGCGGTGTGAATATCAATGTTTCCCCAAAATAAAGCTACCATGCATATAATAGTGTTACAATCAGTACTGCACTGGAAGATGTCAAGTGCCTCAATTTTGTGAAGTGTGATCTATGCAGTGTAATTTTGGATGTGGTGGTAGTACCTTGTAGCGATGATACTGATCCGTAGTAACGTCTGCATTTTGATTTCCCGCAATGTTTCCTGCTCGTTGCAACATACACAAAGAAAATGTCAGTGTGGTGGATGGATGAGGTCGAAGAAGAGGAAGAATACACTTTGGATCTCAGTTCAAGATTCTAAGTCGAGTGTTCAGTTCCGCGGCAGCCACCTTCAGTTCAGTTCACACCAGCTCACTCACCACTGGTAACTCGCTGGTGCCAAGCAAGAGACAGACGAGACGAGACGAGAGGAGAGAGACGAGGTAATCACCTGGGACGTGGGCGAAGGCGTCCCAGATGGAAGGCCCGCGGCCGCCGGCGTTGGCCATGCCCTCCACCTGGTACGCCGACGTGGCCGTCCCGAAGACGAAGCCCTTGGGGAAGGACGCCCGGCTCAGCCCGCCCAGCCAGTTGGGCCGGCGCGGCGACGCCCCCGCGGCCGCAGCACTCACGCCATGGCACGCCGCCACCAGCGCCAGCAGCATCAGCACCACCACCAACCTCGCGGCCATCTCGCCGACCGACCGACCGACCAACCCCACACTCTTGCTTGGTCACTGTTCACGCCCACCCACTGGCCACTGCCAGCTCGCTACTCGCTAGTAGTAATGCCAGGGCAGCGGCACGCTCTTCGAGCAGTATTTGTGGGCACGTACGTCCTAATAATTGCCTGCCGGCGCGGTGGGGCGGGGCGGGGCGGAGGGCATCTTTTTCTGGCGGTGCGCGCGCGTGGTCGAGGGTGGCGGCACGGACGTGGTGGGTGCTCCAGTGGCTGGCTGACACGGCCGGGCGCCGGTGATAACGCCGCGTGGGTCACGGTGTCCCACGGCCCACGGGGGAGAAGGAAGGAAGGAAGAAAGGGGTGACGGGGCGTGGCCGGCCGGAATGATTAATGGTGGCCAGTTCACGCCTGTCGGGGAGCGTCACGTGGCCGGGTCTTCCCCCGGGGATCGGCCATGTGACGCGGCATGTGGTGGCGTGGAGGGTGGGATGGGACCATGGGATGGCGCGGATAGCGGAGGTACGAGCCTCGAGCATGGCAGCGGCCAACATGTCGCGGTCCGTGCGTGCGTTCGGTGTCAACCGGCATATGCACGGGAAACTACGGGCATCGAAGTTTTACCTCGGAGCTGGACCGCCACCAGTCGGTGCTGCGTACACTAGGCAGGTTGGTACAGATCGAACACATGCGGCTGTTGAAACTTGCACATGGTCAAGTGGTCAGGGAGCAGAGCTAAGAGCATCTCCACCCGTGCCCCCACAAGCCCACCTGCGATCAAAAAACGTCCCAGCCGTACCCCATGGGCTCGTTTTGCGCCGGATTTGCACAAAATTACGGCCGGCGTACGCAAGCCAAACCCAGGAAGCCGGCAGCGACGAATCTGTTGCGGTCCGGTCTGGTCTTGCGGGTGCCTTCTGTTCTGTGTCCACCGAGCAGTCGGTGTCGCATACAACGGGCACGTTACGAGAAGGAGGAAAGACCGAAGACATGCTTAGGCCAACTCCACCGCGTGACCCCATCCTGTCCGGCCCTGTCCGTTTGGGGCAAAAGGGACAAACGAGGCGGCTCAGCACGCGATGGCCCGGACCCATCCTGTCCGTTTTGTGTCCGGGCCGACCCATTTCGAGCGCAAACTTGCGCCGGGTTTGGGTCGCGGCGGACATCAAACGGACGCGCCCTCGTCCGCGTCGGAGTCGCGTGGCAGGCGGCCACCTACCTTCCTCCCGCCGACATCAATGCGCACGGGCGGGCGGCCCCACCTGTCATCCACACATGGAAGGGTCGCCGTCCTTCTTTAAGTGGGAAGCGTGGACCGGTCGTCGTCCACACTACCCCATGCCACCCCGCGGCCTCCTCGAAACCCGACAACCCCAGGCCCCAAACCCTAGCCAAGAACTCGCCGGCCGGCCGCCCGCAGCCATGGGGCTCTGGAACTATGGCCGCAAAGGCAAGCACGACCGCGAGGCTGGCTCCTCGTCGGGGCGTCGCCGCGGCTCGGTGAAGAAGGAGGAGCCGGCCTTGCCATCGCCATCGCCACCATGCCGGGCTCCCTCGCCGCCCGCGTTCTCCATCGCCCCCGCGTCCGCCGGCGAGCGCGACCGGCACTACATCCGCGCTAGGTGTGCCGCCGTTATTGGGAGACGAGGACGCCGATCCCCTGGAGCGACGCCCACCTTCCCAACAACTGTTATTTGTCGGCCGATCGCGTGCCGATCCCGGTGACCGGCCGTGCGCGCCGCCAGGAGATCGAGCGCCGTCGCCGCCTCCTCCCGGACGACCTCTACTACGACCCCAGGTACGCCCCCGACTCGCCATTGTGGGACACCTGGTTCCGCGATGAGCACAACGCGCGGCGGGCGTCCTATTTCGCCGGCACGTCGACGGGGCCACGGCGGCCACGCCCAGAGCGCCGAGCGGCTGCTCCCCAGGAGCGCGGGCGTAGGGTGGTGCTCGGCCTCACGCCCACGCCGTCGCCGTCGCCATCTCCATCGCCACCACCACCTCCTCGCATGATGGCGGAGGAGGAAGCCCGTCTCGTGCAGCGTGTCATGGAGGACTCCATGCGCACGCACGACGAGCGGCAATGGGACGACTTGGAGGAGGCCATGGCACTGTCTGTCGCCGGCGACGTGGCCTTCCCGGAGCTGCAGATGGCGGCCTTGACGGAGGAGAGGAGGGAGGACGCCATGGAGGAGGAGCCGGCGGCCGCCTTCCAGCAGCTGGTGGGCACGGGGTGGGCCTGGTCCTGCACTGCTCCGGAGATGGCCGCCGGCGTGGGCGTGAACTGGCGCGCCACTCCGCCGCAGTCACCGGAGCGGGAGGGTTCGCCACAGGAGGAGGTGTTGCAGGCACCTCCCGCCGTCCAGCCCGCCCCCGTCTACCAGGCACCGCACGCACCGCCGGCCCACCTGTGGACGCCGTCGGCCTACGTCGACCTCGTCAGCGACGACGACGACACCGGCGGCCAGTGAAGAGGGCCACGGCGACGGCAACGACGGGCACGGGCAGGAGCGCGTCGGCGGCGACCGTTTTTTTACCTTTTTATGTTTAATTATTAATATGATGAAACTGGGCCGTTTTGTGGCCATGGACCCGCCTAACTAAGTTTTATCTTTTATTAAACTGCGTTTATTTACTTTTTTAGTCATTTTTTTATGTTTTCTTTTCTTTATTGTTTTCCTGACACAGACGTGATTTGGGGTGCGGCCGCGCGGTGGGCGCACGCACGACCCAATGGACACAGCCGGACACGGGCGTACCCATCGGCGCCCCAAAGGGACAAAATCCGGCCAATCCGGACGTCCATTTGGGGTCGTGCGGTGGAGTTGGCCTTACGCATCGCACATGTGGTGTCTATTCAAACTACTCCCTCCCTTCCTAAATATTTGTATTTCTAGAGATTTCAACAAGTGACTATATACGAGCAAAATGAGTGAATCTACACTCTAAACTATGTCTATATACATCTCTATGTGGTAGTCCATTTGAAATCTCTAAAAAGACAAATATTTAGAAACGGAGGGAGCTGTCGTTGATTGGCTGTTGAAACCTTGCACATGATTACAGTTTTTACGAACAATAATGTTAAATATACAAAGGTTTACATGCTTTTACATGCTGACTAGGATCTTTTCAAACTAACTAACCTCTTCCCCTGATTTTCATGGGGTGGGTCTCTTCTCCCCCTTAATCTTCGATCAAAACCACCTTTATGTAAAAGCATGTATCCTTTTGTACGTGTAGCGTTACTCTTTTACAAACTCTCGGGGAAGCAACCGTGAACCGCCCTCTCGCGGAACAACAGGAGGAGGAGGCGGCTCCAGATCCAGGACGCCTGCCGGAGACTCAGCCGCTCCCCTTCCCCTCCGGTCGCAGTCTTGGCATCGCGAGGGGGAGGGGAGCTCCGGTTTCTCGTTCAACCGTGTAGTAGTCTTAGTTTTTTTGGGTTTTTGAGTATCCTCTATCCATGTCATGGCGGGGGAGGGAAAAAAACCTTCCCCTCGCGTCGCTCCCGCGAATGATCGAGGGGATGCACCCGTTACCAGCGGCTACTAGGCCTCCTCCTCCACTCCCCCCCTTTGCCGCCGTCAGCCAAAGCCCGGTAGGTGCTGGCGGCAGCGGGGCCCTCTCTCTCCTCGGCGCTGGCCGACGACACTGTTTGGAGGTGTAGTGTTGGACCAGGGCGGCGCGACACTTGGGCTCCCTTGGCGGCGGAGTGGGTCTTGCCCATGGTGTGGGAGGGCTAGTGATGTTGGAGAGAGAGAAAGATGAGACTTAGGTTTTCCCAACATTCTTGTCATTGGTTGGGGTGTATTTCAAATAGGTTCAAAATGTCATTAAGGGTGGGAGTGTATGCCTTATTGTGGTTGCTTCGACTATGTAAAAATAATTTGGTTTTCAATAACACAAATTCTTCTCCTTTGCATGTTATTTTCTGCTTAACGCACTTGCTTCGTATGTGGTCTACGCTACAAGGAACGGAGTGCCAACCGCTGTTCAAGGCGGTGTATACGTTGGTGGAGTGGGTGGGCAAGGAAGTTTTTACCCAACATGGGTGTGGCGGCATAATCTCCGGATGGGTCCACTAAAGGAAATATGCCCTAGAGGCAATAATAAATGCTAGAATTGTATTAACCGGAAACTTGATACACGCGTGAATACATAGACAAAACACCGTGTCCTAGTATGCCTCTACTTGACTAGCTCGTTGATCAAAGATGGTTAAGTTTCCTAGCCATAGACATGTGTTGTCATTTGATAAACGGGATCACATCATTAGGAGAATGATGTGATGGATAAGACCCATCCGTTAGCTTAGCATAATCAGTTTTATTGCTACTGCTTTCTTCATGTCAAATACATATTCCTCCAACTATGAGATTATGCAACTCCCGGACACCAGAGGAATGCCTTGTGTGATATCAAACGTCAGAACGTAACTGGGTGATTATAAAGATGCTCTACAGGTATCTTCGAAGGTGTTTGTTGGGTTGGCATAGATCAAGATTAGGATTTGTCACCCAGAGTATCGGAGAGGTATCTCTGGGCCCTCTCGGTAATGCACATCATATGAAGCCTTGCAAGCAATGTGACTAATGAGTTAGTTACGGGATAATGCATTACAGAATGAGTAAAGCGACTTGCCGATAACAAGATTGAACTAGGTATGAAGATATCGACGATCAAATCTTGGGCAAGTAACATATCGATGACAAAGGGAATAACGTATGTTGTCATAACGGTTCGAGCGATAAAGATCTTTGTAGAATATGTGGGAGCCAATATGAGCATCCAGGTTCCGCTATTAGTTATTGACCGGAGACGTGTCTCGGTCATATCTACATAGTTCTCGAACCCGTAGGGTCCGCACGCTTAAGGTTCGATGATGATTTGTATTATATGAGTTATGTGTTTTGATGGCCGAATGTTGTTCGGAGTCCCGGATGAGATCACGGACATGATGAGGAGTCTGGAAATGTCCGAGAGGTAAATATTGATATATTGGAAGGTAGTATTCGGATACCGGAAGTGTTCCGGAATGTATCGGGTACATATCAGAGTACTGGGGGGGGGGGGGGGGGGTCCCCCCCCCCCCCCCCCGGGGAAGATATGGGCCATATGGGCCATAGGAAGGAGGCACCGGCCCACAAAGGGGTGGAGCGCCCCCACATGAAAGGAGGCTGAATTGGACTAGGGGAGGGGGCGGCGTCCCCCTTTCCTTCTCCCCCCCTCTCTCTTTCCCCCTTTCCCCTCCTGGTAAAAGGAAAGGGGGGCCGAATCCTACTAGGAGCCCAAGTAGGATTCCTCCTACTTGGGCGCGCCTAGGGCCGGCCTCCTCCCCTCCTCCTTTATATATGTGGGGAGGGGGCGCCTACAACACACATCAATTGTTCCAAGCCGTGTGCAGCGCCCCCCTCCATAGTTTACGCCTCCGGTCATATTCTCGCGGTGCTTAGGCGAAGCCCTACATGGATCACGTCACCATCACCATCACCATGCTGCCGTGCTGATGGAACTCATCTACTTCCTCGACCCTCTGCTGGATCAAGAGCTCGAGGGACATCATCGTGCTGAACGTGTGCAGAACTCGGAGGTGCCGTACGTTCGGTACTTGATCGGTCGGAACGAGGAGACGTTCGACTACATCAATCGCGTTAAGCAAATGCTTCCACTTTCGGTCTATGAGGGTACGTGGACAGACTCTCCCCTCTCATTGCTATTCATCTCCTAGATAGATCTTGCGTGAGCGTAGGAATTTTTTTGAAATTGCATGGTACATTTCCCAACAGTGGCATCTGAGCCAGGTTTATGCGTAGATGATATGCACGAGTAGAACACAAAGAGTTGTGGGCGGTGATCGTCATACTGCTTACCACCAATGTCTTATTTTGATTCGGCGGTATTGTTGGATGAAGCGGCCTGGACCAACCTTACATGACCGCGTTCATGAGACCGGTTCCAGTGACAGACATGCAACTAGTTTTGCATAAAGGTGGCTGGTAGGTGTCTGTTTCTACAACTTTAGTTGAATTGAATTTGACTGCAGCCGGTCCTTGTTGAAGGTTAAAACAACAAACTTGATAAATCACCGTTGTGGTTTTGTGCCGTAGGTAAGAATGGTTCTTGCTAGATGCCCGTAGCAGCCACGTAAAACTTGCAACAACAAAGTGGAGGACGTCTAACTTGTTTTTGCAGGGCATGTTGTGATGTGATATGGTCAAGATATGATGTGATATACGTTGTTGTATGAGATGATCATGTTTTGTAAATGTTATCGGCAACTAGCAGGAGCCTTATGGTTGTCGCTTTATTGTATGAAATACAAACGCCATGTAATTGCTTTACTTTACCACTAAGCGATAGCGATAGTCGTAAAAGCAATAGGGGGCGAGACGACCATGACGCTATGATGGAGATCAAGGTGTCAAGCCAGTGACGATGGAAATCATGACGTTGCTTTGGAGATGGTGATCAAAAGCACAAGATGATGATGGCCATATCATGTCACATATTTTTATTGCATGTGATGTTTATCTTTATGCATCTTATTTTGCTTAGTACGGCGGTAGCATTATAAGATGATCCCTTAACTAAATTTCAAGGTATAAGTGTTCTCCCTGAGTATGCACCTTTGCGAAAGTTCTTCATGCTGAGACACCACGTGATGATCGGGTGTGATAGGCTCTATGTTCAAATACAACCGGTGCAAGCTAGTTTTTGCACATGCGGAATACTCAGGTTAAACTTGACGAGCCTAGCATGTACAGACATGGCCTTAGAACACTGGAGACCGAAAGGTCGAACGTGAATCATAAAGTAGATATGATCAACATAGAGATGTTCATCATTGATGACTACTCCATCTCATGTGATGATCGGACAAGGTTTAGTTGATTTGGATCGCGTATCATTTAGATTACTTGAGGGATGTCTATCTAAGTGGGAGTTCTTAAGTAATATGATTAATTGAACTTAATTTATCATGAACTTAGTCCTGATAGTTTTTGCATATCTACGTTGTAGATCAATGGCCCGTGCTATCGTTCCCTTGAATTTTAATGCGTTCCTAGAGAAAGCTAAGTTGAAAGATGATGGTAGCAACTACCCGGACTAGGTCCGCAACTTGAGGATTATCCTCATTGTTGCACAGAAGAATTATGTCCTTGATGCATCGCTAAGTGAAAGGCCCGCTGCAGGAGCAGAAGCTGACATTGTGAACGTCTGGCAAGCTCAATCTGATGACTACTTATTAGTTCAGTGTGCCATGCTTTACGGTTTAGAATCGAGACTTCAAAGACGTTTTGAACATCATGGACCATATGAGATGTTCCAAGAGTTGAAGTTAATATTTCAAGCAAATGCCCGAGTTGGGAGATATGAAGTCGCTAACAAGTTCAATAGCTTCAAGATGGAGGAGAACAGTTCTGTTAGTGTACACATACTCAGAATGTATGGGTATCATAATCACTTGACTCAGCTGGGAGTTACTCTTCTAGATGATTGTGTCATTGACAGAGTTCTTCAATCACTGCCACCAAGCTATAAAGGCGTCATGATGAACTATAATATGCAAGGGATGGAAAAGACTATTCCCGAGCTCTTCGCAATGCTCAAGGCTACAAAGGTAGAAATCAAGAAGGAGCATCAAGTGTTGATGGTTAACAAGACCACTAGTTTCAAGAAAAAGGGCAGGGGAAAGAAGGGGAACTTCAAGAAGAATGGCAAGCAAGTTGTCACTCTCGGGAAGAAACCCAAAGCTGGACCCAAGTTTTAAACTGAGTGCTTATACTGCAAAGGGATTGGTCACTGGAAGCGGAACTGCCCCAAGTATTTGGCGGATAAGAAGGATGGCAAAGTGAACAAAGGTATATTTGATATACATGTTATTGATGTGTAACTTACTAATTCTCGTAGTAGTGCCTGGGTATTTGATACTGGTTCGGTTGCTCATATTTGTAACTCAAAATGGGGACTATGGATTAAACAAAGATTGGCTAAGGACGACATGACGATGCGCATCGGGAATGGTTCCAAGGTCGATGTGATCACCGTTGGCATGCTACCTCTACATCTACCTTCGGGATTAGTTTTAGACCTGAATAATTGTTATTTGGTGCCAGCGTTGAGCATGAACATTATATCCGGATCTTGTTTAGTGCGAGAAGGTTATTCATTTAAATCATAGAATAATGGTTGTTCTATTTATATGAGTAATATATTTTATGGTCATGCATCCTCGAAGAGTGGTCTATTTTTGTTGAATCTCGATCGTGGTGATACACATATTCATAATATTGATGCCAAAAGATGCAAAGTTGATAATGATAGTGCAACATATTTGTGGCACTGCCGTTTAGATCATATCGGTATAAAGCGCATGAAGAAACTCCATACAGATGGACTTTTGGAATCACTTGACTATGAATCATTTGATACTTGTGAACCGTGCCTCATGGGCAAGATGACTAAAACTCCGTTCTCCGGAACAATGGAATGAGCCAATGACTTATTGGAAATAATACATACCGATGTATGCGGTCCGATGAGTGTTGTGGCTCGTGGCGGATATCGTTATTTTTTGACCTTCACAGATGATTTGAGCAGATATGGGTATATCTACTTAATAAAACACAAGTATGAAACATTTGAAAAGTTCAATGAATTTCAGAGTGAAGTGGAGAATCATCGTAACAAGAAAATAAAGTTTCTACGATCTGATCGTGGAGGTGAATATTTGAATTACGAGTTTGGCCTTCATTTAAAAAATGTGGAATAGTTTCACAACTCCCGCCACCTGGAACACCACAGTGTAATGGTGTGTCTGAACGTTGTAACCGTACTTTATTGGATATGGTGCGATCTATGATGTCTTTTACCGATTTACCACTATCATTTTGGGGTTTATGCATTAGAGACAACTGCATTCACGTTAAATAGGGCACCATCAAAATCTGTTGAGACGACACCGTATGAACTGTGGTTTGGCAATAAACCAAGCTGTCGTTTCTTAAAGTTTGGGGATGTGATGCTTATGTCAAAAGGCTTCAGCCTGATAAGCTCGAACCCAAATCGGAGAAGTGCGTCTTCATAGGATACCCTAAGGAGACAATTGGATACACCTTCTACCACAGATCCGAAGGCAAGATCTTTGTTGCCAAGGACGGAACCTTTCTAGAGATGGAGTTTCTCTTGAAAGAAGTGAGTGGGAGGAAAGTAGAACTTGATGAGGTAATTGTACCTTCTCTCAATTTGGAAAGTATCTCATTCGAGAAACCCGTTCCCATGATGCCTACACCAACTGGAAAGGAAGCTAATGATAAAGATCATGAAGCTTCAGATCAAGTTACTACAGAACCTCGTAGGTCAACCAGAGCAGGATTCACACCAGAGTGGTACGGTAATCCTGTTCTGGAAGTCATGTTACCTGACCATGACGAACCTACGAACTATGAAGAAGCTATGATAAGCCCAAATTTCGATAAATGGCTTGATGCCATGAAATCTAAGATAGGATCCATGTATGAGAACAAAGTGTGGACTTTGATGGATTTGCCCGATGATCGGTGACCCATAGAGAATAAATGGATCTTTAAGAAGAAGATTGACGCTGATGGTAGTGTTATTATCTATAAAGCTCGACTTGTCGCAAAAGGTTTTTGACAAGTTCAAGGAGTTGACTATGATGAGAATTTCTCACCCGTAGCGATGCTTAAGTCTGTCTGAATCATGTTAGCAATTGCCGCATTTTATGATTATGAAATCTGGCAAATGGATGTCAAAACTGCATTCCTTAATGGATTTCTTAAAGAAGAGTTGTATATGATGTAACAAGAAGGTTTTGTCGATCCTAAAGGTACTGACAGAGAGTGCAAGCTCTAGTGATCCATTTATGGACTGGAGCAAGCATATCAGAGCTGGAATATACACTTTGATGAGGTGATCAAAGCATATGGTTTTATACAGACTTTTGGAGAAGCCTATATTTACAAGAAAGTGAGTGGGAGCTCTATTGCATTTCTAATATTATATGTGGATGACATATTGTTTATTGGAAATGACGTAGAATTTCTGGATAGCATAAAAGTGAAGGAAATATGCCCTAGAGGCAATAATAAAGTTATTATTTATTTCCTTAATTCATGATAAATGTTTATTATTCATGCTAGAATTGCATTAACCGGAAACTTAGTATATGTGTGAATACATAGACAAAAACATATAGTCCCTAGTATGCCTCTACTTGACTAGCTCATTAATCAAAGATGGTTGTTTTTCCTAACCATAGACATGTGTTGTCATTTGATGAACATGATCACATCATTAGGAGAATTATGTGATGGACATGATGCATCCATTAGCTTAGCATTATGATCGTGTTAGTTTCATTGCTACTGCTTTCTTCATGACTTATACAAGTTCCTCAGACTATGAGATTATGCAACTCCCGAATACCAGAGGAACACTTTGTGTGCTACCAAATGTCACAACATAAGTGGGTGATTATAAAGGTGCTTTACAGGTGTCTCCGAATGTGTTTGTTGGGTTGGCATAGATCGAGATTAGGATTTGTCACTCCGTGTTTCGGAGAGGTATCTCTGGGCCCTCTCGGTAATACTCATCACTATAAGCCTTGCAAGCATTGTGACTAATGAGTTAGTTGCGGGAAAGTATTACAGAATGAGTAAAGAGACTTTCCGACAATGAGATTGAACTAGGTATTGAGATACCGATGATCGAATCTCGGGCAAGTAACATACCGATGACAAAGGGAATAACGTATGTTGTTATGCGGTTTGACCGATAAAGATCTTTGTCGGTGTCAAAACCGGCGGATCTCGGGTAGGGGGTCCCGAACTGTGCGTCTAGGCGGATGGTAACAGGAGAAAAGGGACGCGATGTTTTTACCCAGGTTCGGGCCCTCTCGATGGAGGTAAAACCCTACTCCTGCTTAATTAATATTGATGATATGGGTAGTACAAGAGTAGATCTACCATGAGATCAGAGAGGCTAAACCCTATAAGCTAGCCTATGGTATGATTGTTGTTCTTCGTCCTACGGACTAAAAACCCTCCGGCTTATATAGACACCGGAGAGGGCTAGGGTTACACAGAGTCGGTTACAATGGGAGGAGATCTACATATCCGTATCGCCAAGCTTGCCTTCCACGCCAAGGAAAGTCCCATCCGGACATAGGACGAAGTCTTCAATCTTGTATCTTCATAGTCCAGGAGTCCGGCCAAAGGTATAGTCCGGCTATCCGGACACCCCCTAATCCGGGACTCCCTCAGTAGCCCCCGAACCAGGCTTCAATGACGATGAGTCCGGCGCGCAGATTTGTCTTCGGCATTCTAAGGCGGGTTCTTCTCCAAATTCCATATACCTGTTGAATAGTGTCCGGCTTCTGGTGAATGTTGCGCTCCTTGGCTTCCACGCCCAATAATGGTCATCTTCCACGTGTCAAATGAATGCGAAAAGCCAGGGTGTTTTTTCATTTACCCCCCTAGTTGCGCAAATGAGCTGCCTATAAAAGAGACGAGGATTTAGATCTGAATCACACCATCTTCCCTTTGCAAGCATTCATCGGAGTGCATTCGACAGAGATCCATTCCATCATGGCCAGTCGACGCAACTCCTCCTCTCGCCCTCCCAACCCTCAGCCTGGAGATTGGGAGAGATGCTCCGTCCCGCACAGCGAGCTAGTGGCGCTCCAAGCCAAGGGGTTTCTCCCCCCAGCCTACATGGTCCTGGTTCGAGCCGGGCTTGCCACCTATAATGGTGGAGAGCAAGTGGAGAGCATCCCCAATCCCTCCAAAGGAGAGCGGGTATGCCTTGTCCCTTATTTGATAAGAGGGCTCGAATTTCCAATTCATCCGTTTCTCCGGGGGCTCCTGGAGTTCTACGGCCTCCAGTTGCACAACCTTACGCCTGCCTCCATATTGCATATTGAGGGCTTCATAGCCCTTTGCGAGCTGTTTTTGGGCATCGAGGCTCATTTCGCGCTGTGGAAGAAGCTGTTCTGCCTTGTGCCCCGTTCTCAGGAGGGGTCGATATATCAAGTGGGCGGAGCCGAACTATGGCGCATCACCGGGACCGGATATCTATCCGGAACCCCAAAGAAGGCGTCCGAAAACTGGCCTTCAGAATGGTTTTATATAGAAGATGTCCCCCCTGCCGGACCCTGTTCGGATCGGCCTCCCTGAGTTCGATAATGCTCATTTGAAGAAGCGCCTAAGCTGGCGTCCACGGAGCCCTCAGAAGGAAAATGACAAGGATGTCCTTTACCTGATGAGCCGGATAAGGTTGTTAGCTCATTTCGGACTGACCATGATCGAGGTCATGGCCACATGCATTATGCGGGGGGTGCACCCGCTTCAGTATAGAGGCCACCCCATGTGGGATTTCAATGGGGAGGACGACGCCACCCGGTGCGGCCGTAAGGGGCCAGAATCGGTTGCCGCTCTAATAAAATCTTGTCCGCTTTGTACAAGGGAGAAGAGGAGGAATTTCTCCGCGTCAACCCACGGGGCGGATTTTCTATGTACAATCCTCCAAGCTGGGTAAGCGGACACTTTCACTCGCCCATCCGTTTCATATTCCCATAGTTAAGTATTCAGTCTAGCAATTTCAACGCAGGAGCTACGCCAGGCTATAAAGGAGATAAACAGCCCTCCTCCACAACCCGAGGACCCGGAACGGTCCTTCGACCCAGTCTCCCAAGAGGACCCGGACTTATCCGTGGAGCTGATCGATGGGGTGTTTCATCAATTGAGCAAGGACAACGCCTTAGTGGCCATTACGGCCGATTATCCCGGACTACTTCCAGCCTCATAAGTAACCGAGACCGTAGTCCCAGTACTTTTAAGATGATCCATCCGTGCTTATTTTTGATCACCGTAAACCAATGGCGTTTTCACAGGGGAAGTCCTTGAGGCGGAGGGCCGAGCCTGCGGTGGCTAGCCAACAAGGGGCATCAAGGCCCAACAGGCTGAAAAGAAGTGCGGTCCGGATTGAGATGCCGGCGCAACGGTATGGCGTGCCATTTTTGTTGGAAATATGCCCCAGAGGCAATAATAAATTGATTATTATTATATTTCCTTGTTCATGATAATCGTTTATTGTCCATGCTATAATTGTATTGATAGGAAACTCAGATACATGTGTGGATACATAGACAACACCGTGTCCCTAGTAAGCCTCTAGTTGACTAGCTCGTTGATCAATAGATGGTTACGGTTTCCTAACCATGGACATTGGATGTCGTTGATAACGGGATCACATCATTAGGAGAATGATGTGATGGACAAGACCCAATCCTAAGCCTAGCACAAAGATCGTGTAGTTCGTATGCTAAAGCTTTTCTAATGTCAAGTATCATTTCCTTAGACCATGAGATTTTGCAACTCCCGGATACCGTAGGAATGCTTTGGGTGTACCAAACGTCACAACGTAACTGGGTGACTATAAAGGTGCACTACAGGTATCTCCGAAAGTGTCTGTTGGGTTGGCACGAATCGAGACTGGGATTTGTCACTCCGTGTAAGCGGAGAGGTATCTCTGGGCCCACTCGGTAGGACATCATCATAATGTGCACAATGTGATCAAGGAGTTGATCACGGGATGATGTGTTATGGAACGAGTAAAGAGACTTGCTGGTAACGAGATTGAACAAGGTATCGGGATACCGACGATCGAATCTCGGGCAAGTGTCGTACCGCCAGACAAAGGGAATTGTATACGGGATTGATTAAGTCCTTGACATCGTGGTTCATCCGATGAGATCATCGTGGAACATGTGGGAGCCAACATGGGTATCCAGATCCCGCTGTTGGTTATTGACCGGAGAACGTCTCGGTCATGTCTGCATGTCTCCCGAACCCGTAGGGTCTACACACTTAAGGTTCGATGACGCTAGGGTTATAAAGGAAGTTTGTATGTGGTTACCGAATGTTGTTCGGAGTCCCGGATGAGATCCCGGACGTCACGAGGAGTTCCGGAATGGTCCGGAGGTAAAGATTTATATATAGGAAGTCCTATTTCGGCCATCGGGACAAGTTTCGGGGTCATCGGTATTGTACCGGGACCACCGGAAGGGTCCCGGGGGCCCACCGGGTGGGGCCACCTATCCCGGAGGGTCCCATGGGCTGAAGAAGGAAGGGATCCAGCCCAAAGTGGGCTGGGGCGCCACTTCCCCTAGGGCCCATGCGCCTAGGGTGAAAGGAGAACCCTAAGGAAGAGTCCCAAGGGGGTAAGGCACCTCCTAGGTGCCTTGGGGGGGGAGGGAATCCTCCCCTGGCTGCCGCCCCTCCTCAGATGGGATCTGAGGGGGCCGGCCCCCCTCCCCTTGGGCTCCCTATATATATGTGGGGGTGGGAGGGCAGCAAACACACCTTTTGCCTTTGGTGCAGCCCCTCCCTCTCTCCCAAGTTCTTCTCCTCTCCTGTGGTGCTTGGCGAAGCCCTGCAGGATTGCCACGCTCCTCCACCACCACCACGCTGTTGTGCTGCTACTGGATGGAGTCTTCCTCAACCTCTCCCTCTCTCCTTGCTGGATCAAGGCGTGGGAGACGTCACCGGGCTGTACGTGTGTTGAACGCGGAGGTGCCGTCCGTTCGGCACTAGGATCATCGGTGATTTGGATCACAACGATTACGACTCCATCAACCCCGTTCACTTGAACGCTTCCGCTTAGCGATCTACAAGGGTATGTAGATGCACTCTCCTTCCCCTCGTTGCTGGTTTCTCCATAGATAGATCTTGGTGACACGTAGGAAAATTTTGAATTTCTGCTACGTTCCCCAACAGTGGCATCATGAGCTAGGTCTATTGCGTAGATTCTATGCACAAGTAGAACACAAAGTAGTTGTGGGCGTTGATTTTGTTCAATATGCTTGCCGTTACTAGTCTTATCTTGATTTGGCGGCATCGTGGGATGAAGCGGCCCGGACCAACCTTACACGTACTCTTACGTGAGACCGGTTCCACCGACAAACATGCACTAGTTGCATAAGGTGGTTGGCGGGTGTCTGTCTCTCCCACTTTAGTCGGATCGGATTCGATGAAAAGGGTCCTTATGAAGGGTAAATAGCAATTGGCATATCACGTTGTGGTCTTTGCGTAGGTAAGAAACGTTCTTGCTAGTAACCCATAGCAGCCACGTAAAACATGCAAACAACAATTAGAGGACGTCTAACTTGTTTTTGCAGGGTATGCTATGTGATGTGATATGGCCAAAGGATGTGATGAATGATATATGTGATGTATGAGATTGATCATGTTCTTGTAATAGGAATCACAACTTGCATGTCGATGAGTATGACAACCGGCAGGAGCCATAGGAGTTATCTTAATTTATTTATGACCTGCGTGTCAACATAAACATCATGTAATTACTTTACTTTATTGCTAACCGTTAGTTGTAGTAGTAGAAGTAATAGTTGGCAAGACAACTTCATGAAGACACGATGATGGAGATCATGGTGTCATGCCGGTGACGATGATGATCATGGAGCCCCGAAGATGGAGATCAAGAGGAGCAAAGTGATGATGGCCATATCATGTCACTATTTGATTGCATGTGATGTTTATCATGTTTATACATCTTATTTGCTTAGAACGACGGTAGTAAATAAGATGATCCCTCATTAAAATTTCAAGAAGTGTTCTCCCCTAACTGTGCACCATTGCTACAGTTCGTCGTTTCGAAGCACCACGTGATGATCGGGTGTGATAGATCCTTACGTTCACATACAACGGGTGTAAGACAGTTTTACACATGCAAAACACTTAGGGTTAACTTGACGAGCCTAGCATGTACAGACATGGCCTCGGAACACAGAAGACCGAAAGGTCGAGCATGAGTCGTATGGTAGATACGATCAACATGAAGATGTTCACCGATGATGACTAGTCCGTCTCACGTGATGATCGGACACGGCCTAGTTGACTCGGATCATGTAATCACTTAGATGACTAGAGGGATGTCTATCTGAGTGGGAGTTCATAAGATGAACTTAATTATCCTAAACATAGTCAAAAGGATTTTGCAAATTATGTCGTAGCTCACGCTATAGTTCTACTGTTTAGATATGTTCCTAGAGAAAAATTAGTTGAAAGTTGATAGTAGCAATTATGCGGACTAGGTCCGTAAACTGAGGATTGTCCTCATTGCTTCTTAGAAGGCTTATGTCCTTAATGCATCGCTCAGTGTGCTGAACCTCGAACGTTGTCTGTGGATGTTGCGAACATCTGACATACACGTTTTGATAACTACGTGATAGTTCAGTTAAACGGTTTAGAGTTGAGGCACCGAAGACGGTTTTGAAACGTCGCGAAACATATGAGATGTTTTCAGGGCTGAAATTGGGATTTCAGGCTCGTGCCCACGTCAAGAGGTATAAGACCTCCGATGATTTTCTTAGCCTGCAAACTAAAGGGGAAAAGCTCAATTGTTGAGCTAGTGCTCAGATTGTCTGAGTACAACAATCATTTGAATCAAGTGGGAGTTAATCTTCCGGATAAGATAGTGATGTTTCTTCGAAGTCATTACCACCAAGCTGCTAGAGCTTCGTGATGAACTATAATATATCAGGGACATATATGATGATCCTTGAGATATTCGCGATGTTTGACACCACAAAAGTAGAAATCAAGAAGGAGCATCAATTGTTGATGGTTGGTGAAACCACTAGTTTCAAGAAGGGCAAGGGCAAGAAGGGATACTTCATGAAACGGCAAATCAGTTGCCGCTCTAGTGAAGAAACCCGAGGTTGAACCCAAACCCGAGACTAAGTGCTTCTGTAATAAGGGGAACAGCCACTGGAGCAGAATTACCCTAGATACTTGGTAGATTAGAAGGCTGGCAAGGTCGATAGAAGTATATTGGATATACATTGTGTTGATGTGTACTTTACTAGTACTCCTAGTAGCACCAGGGTATTAGATACCGGTTCAGTTGCTAAGTGTTAGTAACTTGAAATAAAAGCTACGGAATAAACGGAGACTAGCTAAAAGTGAGCTGACAATACATGTTGGAAGTGTTTCCAATGTTGATATGATCAAGCATCGCACGCTCCCTCTACCATCGAGATTGGTGTTTGCGTTGAGCATAGACATGATTGGATTATGTCTATCGCAATACGGTTATTCATTTAAGGAGAATAATGGTTACTCTGTTTATTTGAATAATACCTTCAATGGTCTTTCACCTAAAATGAATGGTCTATTGAATCTCGATCGTAGTGATACACATGTTCATGCCAAAAGATAGTAATGGTAGTTCCACCTACTTGTGGCACTGCCACGTAAGTCATATCGGTATAAAACGCATGAAGAAGCTCCATGATGATGGATCTTTGGGCTCACTCGTTTTGAAAAGTTTGAGACATGCGAACCATGTCTATTGGTGTATATGCATGAAGAAACTCCATGCAAATGGACCGTTTGGACTCACTTGATTTTGGATCACTTGAGACATGCAAATCATACCACATGGGCAAGATGACTGAAAGCCTCGGTTTCAGTAAAATGGAACCAGAAAGCAACTTGCTGGAAGTAATACATTTTGATGTGTGCAGTCCAATGAGTGCTGAGGCGTGTAGTGGATATCGTTATGTTCTTACTTCACGGATGATTTGAGTAGATGTTGAGTATATTTACTTGATGAATCACGAGTCTGAATTATTGAAAGGTTCAAGTAATTTCAGGGTGAAGTTGAAAGATCGTCGTGACAAGAGGATAAAAGATCTATGATATGATCATAGAGATAAATATCTGAATTACGAGTTTGGCACAGAATTAACACATTGTGGAAATTGTTTCACAACTGATACAGCCTGGAACACCATAGGGTGATGGTGTGTCCGAACATCATAACTGCATCCTATTGGATATGATGCATACCATGATGTATCTTATCGAATTACCACAATAGTTTATGGGTTAGGCATTAGAGACAACCACATTCACTTTAAATAGGGCACCACGTAATTCCGATGAGATGACACCGTATGAACTATGGTTTAGAGAAACCTAAGCTGTCATTTCTTAAAAGTTTGGGGCTACGACGCTTATGTGAAAAAGGTTTCAGACTGATAAGCTCGAACCCAAAGCGGATAAATGCATCTTCATAGGACACCCAAAACAGTTGGGTATACCTCCTGTCTCAGATCCGAAAGCAATAAGGGATTGTTTCTAGAATCGGGTCCTTTCTCAAGGAAAAGTTTCTCTCGAAAGAATTGAGTGGGAGGATGGGGAGACTTGATGAGGTTAACGAACCGTCACTTCAACTAGTGTATAGCAGGGCACAAAGAATTGTTCCTATGGCACCTACACCAATTGAAGTGGAAGCTTATGATATTGATCATGAGACTTCGGATCAAGTCACTCCCAAACCTCGTAGGATGACAAGGATGCATACTACTTCTGAGTGGTACGTAATCCTGTCTTGGAAGTCATGTTGCTAGACAACAATGAACCTACGAGCTATGGAGAAGCGATGGTGGGCCCGGATTCCGATAAATGGCTCGAGGCCATAAAATCCGAGAGAGGATCCATGTATGAAAACAAAGTGTAGACTTTGGTAGAACTACTTGATGGTCGTAAGGCTGTTAGGTACATATGGATTTTAAAAGGAAGACGGACAATGATGGTAAGTATCACCATTAAGAAAGCTCGACTTGTTGTTAAGAAGTTTCCTGACAAGTTCAAGGAGTTGACTGCAGTGAGACTTTCTCACTCGTAGCGATGCTAAGAGTTTGTTAGAATTATATTAGCAATTACTGCATCATTTATGAAATCTTGCAGATAGGATGTCAAAACATTGTTTCCTCGACGATTTTTGAGGAAAGGTTGTATGTGATACAACCGGAAGGTTTTGTCTATCCTGAAATATGCTAATAAAGCTCCAGCAATCCTTCTGAGGACTGGAGTGAGCATCTCGGAGTTGGAATGTATGCTTTGATAATGATCAAAGATTTTGGGTGTATACAAGGTTTATGAGAAACTTGTATTTCCAAAGAAGTGAGTGGGAGCACTATAGAATTTCTGATGAATATATGTTGTTGATCGGAAATGACGTAGAATTTCTGGAAAGCATATAGGGTTATTTGGAAAGTGTTTTTCAATGGAAAGCCTGGATTAAGCTACTTGAGCATTGAGCATCAAGATCTATAAGGATAGATCAAAACGCTTAATAGTACTTTCAAATGAGCACATGCCTTGACGTGATCTTGAAGGTGTTCAAGATGGATCAGTCAAAGAAGGAGTTCTTGCCTGAGTTGTATGGTATGAAGTTAAGACTTAAAGCTCGACCACGGCAGAATAGAGAGAAAGGAACGAAGGTCGTCCCCTATGCTTAAGACATAGGCTCTACAGTATGCTATGCTGTGTACCACACCTGAAGTGTGCCTTGCCATGAGTCAGTCAAGGGGTACAAGAGTGATACAAGAATGGATCACAGGACAGCGGTCCAAGTTATCCTTAGTAACTACTCCCTCCGTTCGGAATTACTTGTCTCGGAAATGGATGTATCTAGAACTAAAATACATCTAGATACATCCATTTTCGCGACAAGTAATTCCGAACGGAGGGAGTAGTGGACTAAGGAATTTTCTCAATTATGGATGTGGTAAAAGAGTTCATCATAAAGGGTTACGTCGATGCAAGCTTAACACCTATCCGGATAGCTCTGAGTAGAGATACCGGATACGTATAATGGAGCAACAATTTAGAATAGCTCCAAGTAGAACAGTTATTTGGAATAGCTCCAAATAGAGCGTGGTAGCTGCATCTAGGAGATGACATAGAGATTTGTAAAGCACACACGGATCTGAAAGGTTCAGACCCATTGACTATAACCTCTCTCACAAGCATAACATGATCAAACCCAGAACTCTTTGGGTGTTAGTCACATGGGGATGTGACCTTGAGTGTTAATCACATGGCGATGTGAACTAGATTATTGACTCTAGTGCAAGTGGGAGACTGTTGGAAATATGCCCTAGAGGCAATAATAAATTGATTATTATTATATTTCCTTGTTCATGATAATCGTTTATTGTCCATGCTATAATTGTATTGATAGGAAACTCAGATACATGTGTGGATACATAGACAACACCATGTCCCTAGTAAGCCTCTAGTTGACTAGCTCGTTGATCAATAGATGGTTACGGTTTCCTAACCATGGACATTGGATGTCGTTGATAACGGGATCACATCATTAGGAGAATGATGTGATGGACAAGACCCAATCCTAAGCCTAGCACAAAGATCGTGTAGTTCGTATGCTAAAGATTTTCTAATGTCAAGTATCATTTCCTTAGACCATGAGATTGTGCAACTCCCGGATACCGTAGGAATGCTTTGGGTGTACCAAACGTCACAACGTAACTGGGTGACTATAAAGGTGCACTACAGGTATCTCCGAAAGTGTCTGTTGGGTTGGCACGAATCGAGACTAGGATTTGTCACTCCGTGTAAGCGGAGAGGTATCTCTGGGCCCACTCGGTAGGACATCATCATAATGTGCACAATGTGATCAAGGAGTTGATCACGGGATGATGTGTTACGGAACGAGTAAAGAGACTTGCCGGTAACGAGATTGAACAAGGTATCGGGATACCGATGATCGAATCTCGGGCAAGTGTCGTACCGCTAGACAAAGAGAATTGTATACGGGATTGATTAAGTCCTTGACATCGTGGTTCATCCGATGAGATCATCGTGGAACATGTGGGAGCCAACATGGGTATCCAGATCCCGCTGTTGGTTATTGACCGGAGAACGTCTCGGTCATGTCTGCATGTCTCCCGAACCCGTAGGGTCTACACACTTAAGGTTCGATGACGCTAGGGTTATAAAGGAAGTTTGTATGTGGTTACCGAATGTTGTTCGGAGTCCCGGATGAGATCCCGGATGTCACGAGGAGTTCCGGAATGGTCCGGAGGTAAAGATTTATATATAGGAAGTCCTATTTCGGCCATCGGGACAAGTTTCGGGGTCATCGGTATTGTACCGGGACCACCGGAAGGGTCCCGGGGGCCCACCGGGTGGGGCCACCTATCCCGGAGGGTCCCATGGGCTGAAGAAGGAAGGGATCCAGCCCAAAGTGGGCTGGGGCGCCACTTCCCCTAGGGACCATGCGCCTAGGGTGAAAGGGGAACCCTAAGGGAGAGTCCCAAGGGGGTAAGGCACGTCCTAGGTGCCTTGGGGGGGAGGGAATCCTCCCCTGGCCGCCGCCCCTCCTCAGATGGGATCTGAGGGGGCCGCCCCCTCCCCTTGGGCTCCCTATATATATGTGGGGGTGGGAGGGCAGCAAACACACCTTTTGCCTTTGGTGCAGCCCCTCCCTCTCTCCCAAGTTCTTCTCCTCTCCCATGGTGCTTGGCGAAGCCCTGCAGGATTGCCACGCTCCTCCACCACCACCACGCCGTTGTGCTGCTGCTGGATGGAGTCTTCCTCAACCTCTCCCTCTCTCCTTGCTGGATCAAGGCGTGGGAGACGTCACCGGGCTGTACGTGTGTTGAACGCGGAGGTGCCGTCCGTTCGGCACTAGGATCATCGGTGATTTGGATCACGACGAGTACGACTCCATCAACCCCGTTCACTTGAACGCTTCCGCTTAGCGATCTACAAGGGTATGTAGATGCACTCTCCTTCCCCTCGTTGCTGGTTTCTCCATAGATAGATCTTGGTGACACGTAGGAAAATTTTGAATTTCTGCTACGTTCCCCAACAATTTTATTCCCAGGTTTTATTCCCTCAAGGCATACTAACGCTCGTGCTCTCTTCAGGAAAAAGAGCGCTCGCCGGACTATATCCGGAGAGATTGCCAATCGCGCCTCCACCAGCCAGGCTCCAAGGCCAGGTCCAGAAGCGGAGGCGAACACGAGGCGCGCACCGGACGCTCCTCCGACAGAGGATGCGGACGGGCTGTCTGCCATCAATTCCGAGGTGGAGAGTGCCATGAACCACAGGCGTCGCCGGACAGTTCTTCGTGACGCTTGTTTCTCCCAAGAGGCATTGGATGCCTTCAATAGGGGAGATGCGTACCTCTGTGCCGCTTAAAATGGTCTAGCCAGAGCCACAGAGCAGTATGTAAAAGACATACAGGTGAGAAAATTTGATGGTTATATATGTCAGTAGCCCCTGAGACTTGAAACAGTTAGAATAACTGATTTAAGGATCATTTGTTATGCAGGATCTTACAGAAAAGAATACCCAACTGTCCCAGGAGCTGGAAGAATGCAAAGCCCAACTTGAGGCCGCACTAGCCGCGACATGGGAGGCCAAGGAGACCCCCTCTGGTAATATATGCTTCGAAAGATAAGTATGTTGTGAAGTGCGGCGTGTGTGCAAATCTGACAATAACATTGCAGATGGCGCCGGAGTAGATCCGGACAAGCAACAACTCTTGTGCTAGTTAAAGGCCGGCGAGAGCGTGCTTACGAAGGTGAGGCAAGAGAAGAATAATCTCCAAGATGCCAACACCCAGCTGGGCGAGGAACTAAAGGATGTTCGTGCCCAGCTGTCGGACTCCGTGAAGGAGAATCGGCGGCTTTGACGCGGCACTTTTAGTAAGTGCCTGAACGAACTTCGAAAAAGAGTTCGGCGAGGAAGTCGATTGACAGAGTTATGTCTGTAGGTATGCTGACAGGTCGGCCTGCAGAGGAAATGCCCGGTTCTACAGGTGACCTTCTTCCCGAGCTCTCACAACTGCATGAACGAGTTCGGCAGGTAATGCAAGGCATCGCCCAGGCCTTGTGGCCATCCGTCTCCGTTCCCGAAGGCCTTGGAGAGCTTGTAGAGAAGCTGAAGGGAACGCAGCGGCGCTTCCGATTATGGAAGATATCGGCCTGCCTTCAAGGTGCCAGGAAGGCCTGGGCCATGGTGAAGACGCGGTACACGAAGGCTGACCCAAACCACATGGCCGAGGTCGGACCTGTGGGGCCCGATGGGAAGGAGATCCCTGTGAGTTTAGTGTATGGCCAGGTAGAGTTGGTTGCCAAATATTCCCAACAGGACTGTAAACTAGACAGCCTGTTGGATGGTATTGAAGAGGAATATACCCAGTCAAATTGACTATGTAATTTAAGATGACATGTAAAATGCCTTCTAGCCGGATTGTAGATCGTTTGTCATGGCGGACCTTTTCGCTTCAACCTCGGGACCCGATAGTCCGGAGTGTGTCCGAATACCCTCTTGGTTATGTAAGAACCGAGGAATGCGTGGAGACCAGGCATAGGGGTCATTAGTGCTTGAACAGACAAGTGCCCAACTAGTTATGTTATATTACATGGTTAGTAAGAAACATCTTCCAGGGAGAATAGTTCCGTTAGGGGTTCCTTTCCCTGGGAGGCATGCCCTAAAGTGCATGTCCGGACTGCGAAAAAGACAGAAAAGCATCTAGGGGCGGATAAATAAACGAGTGAGAAATCATATTTAGTTCACCGACCAAATATTCCCTTAAGAACGCTAGCTTTCGGCTTCACCCAGTCTGAGGTACACATCCGGCTGATCCGGCAGTAATAATCGCAGAGGTTCTCCCTTTACTGCCTAGCCGAACAATTAGGAACGTAGGGGTAAGCACAGGAGCCAGGCAACCCAGGTTGGCCAAAACTTAAGTCATATCAATGCATATAATGGTGAATAAAAGGTACATGCGGAAGTGTGACACATGTGTTGGGCATGAGGCCCGTATAAACAAGCTTCTGTTAAAGAAGCCCCCAGGTATAATGAGCGTGGATAGCGCGTCAATTGTATGCGAACAAGGCGTGAACGAGCCCTTAAAGGCTGTAAGAGAAAGGGAGGGAGAAGGAGAGAAATATAAGACAGCTAATGTGTAAAAAATAGACAGAGGAAGGAGACAAACACAGAGTCCGGCGCTAGGCGTAGAATCTTCGGAGACGGGCTGCGTTCCATGGGTTTGGCTCGAGTCGGTTATCTGATGCATCTCGCAGACAGTACGCTCCACCAGTCAGGACTTGGTCAATAATAAAGGGACCTTCCCATTTGGGCTTGAGTTTGTCCTTTTTCTTGTCCGGCAGGCGTAGAACTAACTCACCAACATTGTAAGTTTTGTCCCGTACTTCTCTGCTTTGATATCTTCGAACCTGTTGTTGATAGAATGTGGAACGGGCTTTTGCCACGTCACGCTCCTCCTCCAAGGCGTCCAAACTATCTTGCCGATCGAGTTCGGCTTCTCTTTCTTCGTACATGCGCACGCGAGGTGAGTCATGAATTATGTCGCAGGGCAGAACTGCCTTTGCGCCGTATACCATAAAGAATGTTGTGAATCCGGTGGTGCGATTCGGCATGGTCCGCAGCCCCTAGAGTACAGAGTCGAGCTCCTCTACCTAGTGCGTGTTAGATTCCTTGAGGGACCGCACTAATCTGGGTTTGATGCCGCTCATGATTAGACCATTTGCTCGCTCGACTTGACCGTTAGTTTGTGGGTGATAGACTGAAGCGTAGTCGAGCTTGATGCCCATGTTTTTGCACCAGAGTTTGACCTTGTCGGTCGTAAAGTTCATGCCGTTATCAGTGATGATGCTGTGGGGGACGCCGTAATGGTGTACGACCCCTGATATGAAGTCTATCACCGGTCCGGATTCGGCCGTCTTAACAGGCTTGGCCTCTATCCATTTCGTGAATTTATCCTCCATGACCAGTAGGTATTTTTGCTTGTGGGTTACTCCTTTAATGGGTCCAACCATGTCAAGCCCCCAGACCGCGAAGGGCCAGGTGATGGGTATAGTTTGGAGGGCGGTGGGTGGCATATGGCTTTGGTTAGCAAAGAGCTGGCAACCGACGCATCGTTGGACTAAGTCCTGAGCATCTGCCCGGGCCGTCGGCCAATAAAATCCTGTATGGAAGGCCTTGCTTACAAGGGCCCGGGCTGCAGCGTGGTGCCCGCCGAGTCCGGCATGAATTTCAGCCAGAAGATTCCGCCCTTCCTCTTCGGAGATACACCTTTGAAGGACTCCGGTGGTGCTTTTCTTATAAAGCTCTCCCGCATGGACTTTATAGGCTTTAGATCGCCGCACTATGCAGCGTGCCTCGTTTTGGCCTCGGGAAGTTCCTACCTGGTTAGGTAGGCTAGGAATGGTTCTGTCCGCGGGGCAATGACTGCCATTATTACGTGGGCTGAGGATGTTACTTCGTTGGCAGAGCCTCCCGTTGTGTCAGAATGTTCGGTGTCGGGCAGTGCGGTTGGGTCCGGGCTGTTATTTCCGGATTCCCCTTCCCATAATACGGATGGCTTGAATAGCCTCTCCAAGAAAATGTTAGGGGGGACTGCATCGCGCTTTGCGCCAATGCGTGCCAAGACGTCTGCTGCCTGATTGTTTTCCCGGGCTATATGGTGAAATTCGAGCCCCTCGAACCGAGCTGACATTTTTAGGATGGCGTTGTGATAAGCTGCCATTTTCGGATCCTTGGCATCAAAGTCTCCATTTATTTGGGATATCGCGAGGTTAGAATCCCCACGCACCTCTAGGCGTTGGATGCCCATGGAGACTGCCATCCCGAGACCGTGTAGAAGGGCCTCGTATTCGGCTGCGTTGTAGGAGTCCGTATACATTATCTAGAGTACGTATTGAACTGTATCTCCTGTTGGGGACGTCAGAACGACGCCAGCCCCCAGACCAGCTAACATTTTGGAGCCGTCGAAGTGCATGATCCAGTTGGAATATGTGCCGTACTCTTTAGGGAGTTCGGCTTCAGTCCATTCGGCGACGAAGTGGGCCAAAACTTGTGACTTAATAGCTCGCCGTGGCTTATAGGTTATGTCGAACGGGAGGAGCTCAATGGCCCATTTGGCAATCCGGCCTGTCGCGTCGCGGTTGTTTATAATATCATTAAGAGGTACTTCGGAGGCTACTGTTATCGAACACTCTTGAAAGTAGTGCCGCAGCTTCCGGGATGCCATAAACACCGCGTACGCTATCTTTTGATAATGCGGGTACCGTGACTTGGATGGAATGAGGACAGTGGACACGTAGTAAACTGGTTTTTGAAGGGGGAATTTGTGTCTGTCCGTTTCTCGTTCGACGACGAGCTCTGCGCTTACAACTTGATAAGTTGCCGCAATGTATAATAGCATTGGTTCGCCGATGTTAGGTGCGGCCAGGACCGGGTTTGTTGCCAATATGGCTTTTATTTCTTCGAGTCCGACCGTGGCGGCATCCGTCCACTCGAAGTGTTCGGTGCGCCGGAGGAGGCGAGAAAGGGGTAATGCCTTTTCTCCCAAGCGGGAGATAAAGCGGCTTAGAGCCGCCACGCATCCAGTCAATTTTTGTATTTGTTTGAGGTCCTTTGGAATATCCAATTGTGACAGAGCTCGGATCTTGGCTGGGTTTGCTTCAATTCCTCTACCGGATACAATGAAGCCCAAGAGCTTTCCGGCTGGTACGCCGAAAATGCATTTTCTGGGTTGAGCTTGATGTCATATGTTCGGAGGTTATCGAATGTGAGCCTCAAGTCGTCTACTAGAGTTTCGACATGCTTGGTTTTGACGACCACGTCATCTATGTATGCCTCCACTATTTTGCCGATCTGGTTTGCCAGACATGTCTGAATCATGCACTGATATGTTGCGCCGGCGTTTTTGAGTCCGAAGGGCATTGTGTTGAAGCAGAATGGGCCGTATGGGGTGATGAATGCCGTTGCGGCTTGGTCTGGCTCTGCCATCTTAATTTGATGGTAGCCGGAGTATGCATCGAGGAAACACAATGAATCGTCTCCTGCGGTAGCGTCGATAATTTGATCGATGCGGGGGAGGGGGAAGGGATCCTTTGGGCAAGCCTTGTGGAGGTCCTTGAAATCGACGCATAGGCGCTAGGATTTGATCTTCTTTGGTACCATCACCAGGTTTGCTAGCCAGTCTGGATGTTTTATATCTCTGATGAATCCGGCCTCCAGTAGTTTGGCTAGCTCCTCTCCCATGGCTTGTCTCTTAGGTTCGGAGAAACGCCGAAGAGCCTGCTTGACTGGCTTGAATCCTTTTAGGATGTTTAGGCTGTGCTCGGCCAGCCGGCGTGGGATTCCTGGCATGTCTGAAGGGTGCCAGGCAAAATTGTCCCAATTTTCGCATAGGAATTCTCGTAGTGCAGCGTCTACATCAGGGTTTAATTGCGCCCTGATGGAGGTCGTTTTTGTAGGGTCTGTTGGATGGACTTGGAATTTGACTATTTCATCCGCCGGTTTAAAGGCGGTGGACTTGGATCTTTTATCGAGTATCACGTCGTCCCTGTTCACTGTGGAGCGCAGTGCAGTCAGTTCCTCGGCCGCTAGGGCTTCGGATAGTGCCTCAAGGGCCAGTGCGGCTGTCTTATTTTTGGCGCGGAGTGCTATGTCCGGGTCACTAGCAAGAGTGATGATTTCGTTGGGTCCGGGCATTTTGAGCTTCATGTACCCGTAATGGGGTATAGCTTGAAAAATTTTGAATGCCTCTCGCCCTAATAGAGCGTGGTATCCGCTGCTAAACGGGTCCACTTGGAACGTGACCTCCTCGGACCTGTAATTATCCGGCGTGCCGAACACCACATCCAGTGTGATTTTTCCTGTACATCACGCTTCCCGACTGGGGATTATTCCTCTAAAGGTTGTGCTGCTTCGCTCAATGCGGCTCCAGTCTATTTCCATTTTTCAAAGGGTTTCCTCATAAATGAGGTTCAATCCGCTGCCACCGTCCATGAGTACCTTGGTAAGGCGAAAGCCGTCCACTATTGGACTAAGGACCAATGCGGCTGGTGCTCAAGCTGTCCGGAATTTAGGTTCATCACTGGCATTAAAGGTAATAGCCATGTCACTCCATGGGTTTATTGTTGCTACTTGGTAGACTTCGGCAAGGCTGCTGAGTGTTCGTTTCCGCATATTATTTGATGCGAAAGTCTCGAAGACTGTTAATACCGTACTGGTATCCCTGGGCTGGTGCTCTGTGAATTTTGGAGTTAGAAGCTCTTCGCCACTTCTGGCCACCTGCCGGAGTATCCAACATGGTCAAAGGCTATGAGTTGGTGTGCTGCCCTTTGTACTATGAATTTTACAGGGTCCACTGAGCCATCCCTCTAGTATGGTTCCATGCCCTATAGAGGGTTTTTTCTTTTTGGTGTTTAACCTAGGTGCCTGGCGATAATGCACCCTTTTATTTTGGACTGGGGTTGTATTCAGGGCCGGATTGTCCCAAAATTTTATTTCAGTTTTCCAGGCGCTTTCCATCACACAGTACTTTCGTACTATGGATGCCAAGTCAGCGAAGCGTGTAATTTCACGGTGACTTATGGCGTTGAGGATTCCGTTGTCCGTGCAATTATTGCAGAAGAATGAAATTGCATCCTCCTCGCGGCAGTCCTTTATTCTGTTCATGACCAGGAGGAATCTGGCCCAGTAATGGTGTACTGTTTCTGCGGGCTCTTGCCGAATTTGGGATAGATCCCTTATATTTGGGTGGGCGGGTGGAATTAAATCCGGAACCTCGCCCAATCTGAGACTCAGGGGCCAAGGAGTTTCCAAACTCGGAAGCTTGGGTTCTTGGATGTTGTCCAATGAATCTAGCCCGCTGCCTGACTTTAGGTTCAGGGCTTGAGTGACGTCCTCCCCTCCGCGAGTATCCGGCTTGGAGGGATCGGGATAGATGAAGGCTTGCCGCATTGTTCCTCCACCACTGCGACATGGTGGGTGACCTGGGGAGAGTTAATCTCTCTCAGATCGGGTTTAGGCCCAATCTGATCATAGTCTGTAGCGACTCCCAGGGCGGCGATGTGATCCAAGAGCTTGTTTAAGGAAGAGAGCTCCATCGGATCTAACTGCTTGGCGAGTTCCGAGTTGACGTGGAGATTGCTTTCGATGACCCGAGAAGTCATCGTCGGCGCGGCGGCCGAATAGGCGGTCATAAGAAAACCACCTAGCCGGAGAGTTTGGCCGATAGCCAAAGCTCCTTTAGCAACAGTGTCATCTTTAAAGACGGGATAAGGCATCCTTCCTGATGGCGACGGCACAGCGGAACTCTCAATGAAAGCACCAATGTCGGTGTCAAAACCGGTGGATCTCAGGTAGGGGGTCCCGAACTTTGCTTCTAGGCGGATGGTAACAGGAGACAAGGGAGACGATGTTTTTACCCAGGTTCGGGCCCTCTCGATGGAGGTAAAACCCTACTCCTGCTTGATTAATATTGATGATATGGGTAGTACAAGAGTAGATCTACCACGAGATTAGAGAGGCTAAACCCTATAAGCTAGCCTATGGTACGATTGTTGTTCGTCCTACGGACTAAAAACCCTCTGGCTTATATAGACACCGGAGAGGGCTAGGGTTACACAGAGTCGGTTACAATGGGAGGAGATCTACATATCCGTATTGCCAAGCTTGCCTTCCACGCCAAGGAAAGTCCCATCCGGACACGGGACAAAGTCTTCAATCTTGTATCTTCATAGTCCAGGAGTCCGACCAAAGGTACAGTCCGGCTATTCAGACACCCCCTAATCCAGGACTCCCTCAATCTTTGTAGAATATGTAGGAACCAATATGAGCATCTAGGTTCCGCTATTGGTTATTGACAGGAGACATTTCTCGGTCATGTCTACATAGTTCTCGAACCCGTAGGGTCCGCACGCTTAATGTTCGATGACGATTGGTATTATGAGTTTATGAGATATGATGTAATGAAGATTGTTTGGAGTCCCGGATATGATCACGGACATGACGAGGAGTCTCGAAATGGTCGAGACATAAAGATTGATATATTGGACGACTATATTCGGACACCGGAAGTGTTCCGGAGAAGTTTCAGATAAAACCAGAGTGCCAGAGTGTTACCGAAACCCCCCCGGGAAACTAGTGGGCCTTGATGGGACTTAGCGGAGAGAGAGGAGGGCCGCAGAAGGGCTGGCTGCGTACCCCCCTTGAGTCTGAATAGGACAAGGGAAGGGGGGTGGCACCCCCGGTTTCCTTCTCCCTCTCTCCCTCTCCTTCCTTCCCCCTCTCTTCCCTTGTTGGAAACCTACTAGGAATAGGATTCCTAGTAGGAATCCTACTTGGGGCGTGCCCCATGAGGGCCAGCCAGCCTCCCCCTTGCTCCTTTATATACGGGGGCAGGGGCACCCTAGAACACACAAGGTGACAACTGTTTTAGCCGTGTGCGGTGCCCCCCTCCACAGTTACACACCTCGGTCATATAGTCGTAGTGCTTAGGCGAAGCCCTGCGCCGGTAACTTCATCATCACCGTTGCCACGCCGTCGTGTTGACGAAACTCTCCCTCGACCTCAGTTGGATCTAGAGTTCGTGGGACGTCACTGAGGTGAACGTGTGCAACTCGCGGAGGTGCCGTACCTTCAGTGCTAGGATCGGTCGGATCATGAAGACGTACGACTACATCAACCGCATTTTTTTTGAGGGGTCAACGACAGTGGGAGAGGCTCCCACTGACTTTTCTATTACTCACAAGATAACGGTTACATGTGTGTTACAATGGGTTTTAGGCCCCTCGGCCTTAAAAGCTACAAAAACAAAGACTAGCGCCCCAAACTTACAATGTAGTCAGAGAGAAAAGGATGGGATTTCTCTGGACAGTTATGGACCACCAGCTCCAAGAGATTTTTGTATCTAGCTAGCCATGCCACGAAGGAGTGTGGAATCCCCCTGAAATGTTGGTTGTTTCTCTCCATCCATATGCTCCAAGCAGCAAGCAGAAAAACATCCATGAATAGGGGCCGATGCCAGCTATCTTTACCCCAATGCAAAAGGGCTAATCTGTTGGCGCCCCCCGGCCATGACATCCCAACCTTACGCCAGCACCGCTGACTAAAGGGGCACGTGAAGAAAAGGTGCTCCACAGTTTCCTCGGGGGGGGGGGGGGGGGGTTTGACAGAACATGCAAGCATAATTATCCCCGGCTACAGCAAAGTGTCGCCGCCTCAGCATGTTCCTGGTGTTCAAACGATCGACCAGAAGTAGCCACCCGAACAGTTTGAACTTGATCGGGCTTTTAGATTTCCAGAGCCAGCAAAATGCCTCATCGGCCACTACCTGCTTGAAACAGTGGTTGTAGTACCTTTTGGAAGAAAAACGCCCTAGGTCACAGACCCAAGTGTCAGCACAGTCACTGTCCACCCGGACGTGCATAGACCCATGCTGAATCTCTCTGATCTCCTCCCTGGCCTGGATCGAGAGAGGCAGGCTGAAAATCATGGCCGGATCAGTGGTCATGAGAACCTTGGCAATGGAGTCATCCTCGTTCAAGGCAAAGGAGAAGGCTCGTGGATACGTGTCCATCAGTGTGGAGTCATTGTCACCAAACCAGACATCTTTCCAAAACAAAGAGCTAGAACCATCCCCTGGGATGACTTTGGTGATCCCCCGGAAGATCCCACTGAGCTGCATCACGTCCTTCCACCAGAAGGATCCCACCAATTCAGTGGCGTGTGGTACTTTATTTGTGTAATATGCATCCCAGACTAGCTGAACCCAGGGCACATCCTCACGATTGTAGAGCTTGAACAAGTGCTTTAGGAGGAGCGCAATATTTTGTGTCTTAATATCAATAACACCAAGGCCACCACATCTTTTTGGTCGACAAACGAGCTCCCAGGCAGCAAGGGAGTTGGTTTTGACCCCATCGTCAGAATTTTTCGCCCAAAGGCAGTATCGGCGCAGTTTGTCAAGATGCTCAATCACTTTGGGGTGCAGCTTGATTGTACACATTGCATAGATCAGCATGGAGGTCACTACCGAATTGACCAGAGTCAATTTGGCCCCCGACGACATCAGTGATAAGGCAGTGGAAGTTTTCCTTTCAACCGATTGCACCAACAGCATGAGATCGAGAACACTCGGCCTCGTTGTCCCCATGGGCAGACCGAGGTAAGTGAAAGGCAAGGTGCCAACAGAGCAGCCAAAAACCTCCGCTAACTCACTAGCTTGTTGGTGACTAATGTTAATGGGTATGAGGGTTGATTTATGGAAATTGATCTTGAGTCCAACCGAAGCTGCATAATCCTCCAAGATAAGTTTCATGCGGGCAGCCTGTGTAGGACAAGCTTGCATAACCAAGATTGTATCGTCTGCGTATTGCACCACCGGGAAGTCACCTGCATTTTCACGAGGAAGAGGAAGATCCAGTAGACCCTGGGCGTCAGCGTCGTTAATTGCAGCCTAGAGAAGATCAGCTGCAAGGACAAAGATCAGTGTCAAGAGAGGGTCACCCTGCCGTACACCACATTTGCATTTGAATTTCCGACCAGGAACACCATTTAGGAGGACAGAAGAAACTCCCGAGCCAAAAATCGTTTCCATCCAACCTAACCATTTGTCATCAAATCCCATGTGTTTCATGATTTCCAACATGGGGGCATGTTCAATCGTATCAAAAGCCTTGGCAAAGTCAAGCTTAAGTAAGACAATCTCTCTCGCAGATGAGTGGCATTGATGAATATATTCGTACGACCACGCAAGGCAATCCTGAATGGTCCTCCCCTTAATAAAACCATATTGGTTCCTATGGATGATTTTGAGAATAACTTTCTGCAGTCGGTTAGCCAGGATCTTTGTAATGATTTTCAGACAACAATTCAGTAAGGTAATTGGTCTAATATCATTAGCAGTTTCCGGAGAGGATATTTTTGGAATCAGGGTGATGTATCCCTCACTAATGCTAGTGATATCAAGCCCACCCGCATGGAAAGCATGACACAGCTCGTAAAAGTCCGTCTTGATGATTTGCCGGCAATTCTTAAGAAAACAATCATTGAAACCATCCGGGCCGGGGGCTCTGTCATTTGGCATTTCCTTAATAACAGCATCGATCTCTTCATTAGAGAAGGGCGCACTCAGTTGATCCAACCCATCGATCCGGCGGATGATCCTAGAAAGATCAAACCGCATGCTTGTGGGTTTAGAAGAACCTAAACGTTCCTTGTATGTATTGAACAGAACCCCCTCCTTGCCAACATGGTCATGGATTTCCACCGCACCAACTATAAGCATGGCAATAACATTGTGTCTATATCTCTCTGTGGCCAGAGATTGGAAAAGCTTAGTGTTCTCATCAGCAAATCTAAAATACCTGGTAGTACATCTCTTCCTCCAATATTCATTCTGGTATTTGAGCAAGGCCTGTAAATGGGATTTCAATATCTTCCTGAAATTTGATTCCTGGACATATAAAGGTCGTTTATCCTCAATAGTGTCCATGAAAGCCAGAGCCTCATTACTGTTTTGAATCATAATTTTAAGTTTTGAGATGCCCTTGCTCCATTGCTTAAGATCATATCTCAGGGTTTTAAGCTTTTTACATATGCGAGCTGCGACATTCGGGGCGTGACATGCCTTAGACTAGGAGTTAGCAGCAACCTCCATGAACCCTTCATGATTAGTCCAAAAGTTCTCAAACCGAAAGAGCTTGGACCGAGGGATACTCGATTCAATTGTGACCACGCACGGGATCTGGTCGGACACCGGCTTTCCCAGAGGCAGGACCATCGTGTTTGGATAGGAGGTAGTCCAACAAGATGACGAGAAGAACCAGTCCAACTGTTCCAGCAAGGGATCGTCCTGCATATTGCTCCAGGTATAGGCTCTGCCTTTCACAGGTAATTCCATTAGCGACTGTGCACGGATGAGCTCATTAAACAACAACATGTCCGCAGCGTCCCCCCCCCCCCGGTTTGTTTTTGTTATTCGTAGATCGAATAAAATTAAAATCACCAAGAATCAGCCAATTTTCATCATCAGGAATATTCAGGTCAAAAAGCCAATTTGTAAAGTCCACTATACGCTGGCCAGAGCAGGGGCCATAGACATTGATCAGTTTCCAAGAATCATTCGACTGCGTAGCAACAAAAGAAACCCCCACCGCAAAAGAATCCACATACCAAGGTGTGCCCATAAACACAGAACTACTCCAAATTATAATGATACCACCCGAGGCACCCACTGATGGTGCAAAAACAAACTTGTCAAAACGCTTAGGGCAGAAAGTTTTAATAAAAGCAAGATCGAAGGATTCACGTTTAGTTTCCTGGATACATAGCACAGAACAACCGCTAGTATCGATCGCATTCCTAATAGCCAAAAGTTTTGCATCAGAGTTTATGCCTCTGATGTTCCATGAAAGCACGTTCCACGATTTATTCATCAGAAAGGAAGACTTCAGTCGTCTGCAACCACAGACGAGTGCTGGTCATCCAGCAGCTTCTCGTGGGAGAGGGCTTCCTGAGCAATTCCACAATTGCTACCCATCTGTTGAATATCTTCAATCGGTGTTGGAGGGGGCAAGCAGTAATGACCACCTGCATAGGAGCAGCAGCCAAAGAAACAGCAGTGACAAAAGGAGTCTCTCGTGGTTTCACCCTTGACTTGGAACGCTTAGTGTCGGAGGCATGATTGATCTTGAATCCATCATACTTGTTGGACCTAGTACTACGAGCAATGGTGTCCAAAGGCACTAACACATTGCGGGGTTGTGGAGCATTGAACAGAGAGGAGGATGCAATCACCTGAAGAGCATTAAGCGGGTCTAACGGAGGCACTAACTGAGATTCCACCTCTGCAGAGACAAGCTGTGTGATCGCCTTGAGGCCCGGAGAATGAGAGGGCAAATCCCAGTCCGCAGCAGACAGCCGAACCCTGGGTTCATAGGACAGCAGAGACGATGGAACGACAACTGCTCCCCACTGAAATGTAGTAGTAAAGATCATGGAGAGGACATCAGGTTCAGGTAGCATGTTTTCAATCTAGGCTGCAGCAGCGACATTGAGGTGGTTCTGAATTAGCTTGAAAGGGTTTAGGGGCAGCATCACAGGCACAACATGTTGGAAGGTCATAGTTGGTGTATATATGTGCTTGAGCATCCTCCCGATCCAAAGTAGGAACTCATGATCAGCAGCAACCCGAAGATAAACAGAGCTTCCTCCGGCTCTGATGAACTCCAGTCTAGCAGCAGGACTTCCATTCACAAATCTGTCAGCCAAATCTTCCACCGCCTGGAACTCAGAGTCAGAAGACCAAATATCAAACAAATTGTCTTGCACATTATGCTCCGGATCCACACCATCCATGAGTGACGGTCCATCATACTGAAAGAATGTCCTGAAACTGAACCCAGTATATGGTGGAGGGATCACATGCCACACACCCCAACCATTTTCCTGAACGTGGTCCTGAGCTGGTTCAGGGGCGTTCCAGGCAGCCTCATTCAGAGCATCTTGAGAAGCCATCTCATCGATTCGTGCTTGCTGCATGAGTGTGTAGTAGGGAAGCTCGTATGGATGTGGAGATGCATTCAGGAGCGGGGGGATATCCTCATTGCCAACTAAATTAGGGATAGTGTTTCTACCATTCAGAACATAAACAGGCACATACCACAAGCGGGCAAGACCAGGCAGTAAACCAACCCTGGTAATCACAAGACTGTGCGACACCTCCACAACATCTTTGATATGGCATTTGACAAGAATTCTAGCCTTGTTCTGGTCCGGACGGGGCCAAACGAGAAGCTTTCCAAAGTTTAAAACAGCCTTATGAATATAATGTTCAGTTTGGTAATCCATTGGAAAGGCAAGAAACATAATCCAAACTTCATATTCAAAAGCAGGCATGCACATATTGATACTCTCATCATGCGGAACTAGGGAGAAGGTGGAATCATCAGTCAAAGCATGACGTCCTTCTCTAATGGCAGCATCTCTACTTTCCATATCCGCGAACACCACACACCCGATACCCAGCGGGTAAACAAAGTCATCAAGCCGCTCATACTCTAAATCACCAATAATAATGCGGCAGACCTCGGCTAACCAGAACTCCTTCTGATGATCTGGGACCGGAGGGTGGACAGAAACGATGGCGTACCTGTCATGGTTCAGAGGCGGATCATCCACCACCATGACATGGCGCTGGACACGATGATCAGGCCCACGATTGAAGGTCGATCCATCCGGAGCGAAGGCAAACGGGCGCACCGGGAAGTTCGCCATGGTTGAGGATGCCGGTGACTGAGCCTGCTGGAGAAGGTTCGCCAGAGGAGGAGGTATCGCTTTCTTGCTCAGGGTCGAAGGCGAGAAGAATCAAGATGGTGCAGGCGTGGGTGTGGAACTCGAGGAGAGCGTCGACTCACCCGATTGGGGTTTTTGGCAGGCAGAATTGACTACACCCTGACCAGGGAGGCGTATCGTCAAGCAATGGGGGGTAGCCACGTCCGAGAGGCGTGGGACTATCTGTTTCCGTTTCCAAATCCAACCTTCACGTGAATCCCTAACAACACGGGCCATACCATCCTCCATAGAGTTACCAACCACAGGCTCATCCCCAGCAACCCGAGGCAAGATCCTCTTAGATTGTGTTAGATGTTTTCGTTTCCAGGCCCAACGAGGGAGAAAATTACAAGCCTTGGGCTTACATGACCTGTGGCCTAGACGAAAGTAGAAGGAGCAACGACGAAGCCCAGGACAGAGCCTAGACATATGGTCCAACGCAGAACATGCAGTACATGGAAAACCCAAGGGATCCGGGCCCACCTTGCATGGCACATGCTCGTGAGCATCAATACGTGAAGCAAAACACGCGCAGACTCCAGAGTCATCCCCACAACCTTGACAAAAAACCCCGTGCAGGAAGCGTCAACATGACCAAGACGATCACAAAGAGAGCAATGCAAAAGCCTTTTGTAGATGTATTCTTTGGTTGGGACTGACGAAACTTGGACCATAAGCTTAACACTGTCATTATCATATCCGGCCTGCCAGCCATCCAAAATAGAAAATAGAGTATCATCCGGGATTGAATCCCACAAACCCATAATGAACTGTCCACCACGAAAAGAAGGTAACCTTCCAGGAATATCGGAAGAAATAGGTAAGGATATTGAACCAACCCGAAAAGAATCCGGAGAAACCGGAGTCAAGAAACTTCCAAAAGAGATCAGATCTGAAGGCTCGCCGGAATGTAAGTCCGTCGGCGGTGGAATGAAACCCAATTTCTGCAGCACTGGTAAAGATGCGGGATCCAAAGGCAGCTTACTCTGGGTGGAAAGCCATTTAGATTTAATAGCCGGACCCGGTGAGGAAGCCAAACCAGTCAACTCAGAATCTACATGCCACTAGGGGAGCCGGGGATGTGAACTCATACCACGGTGAAGATGAAAGTGACAGATAAAGTCCGGCCAGATACGGTCCCGTAATCCAAAAATGAAATGCCCCACACGATTTGAGGCCACTGAGAACCGAAAATGGCGATCTCCCAAACGCATGACATTGAAACCATCACATAGACCTCCAATACATGACTGAAGAGCTAAACCCACCAAATCCACCGAGAGGGGAAAAGAAGCCGAGGAGAAGGAGACTTCAAGGAAGAATTCCTTGGAGCCGGGGTTGGGGACGAAGTGAACCGTAGATCCAAACCTTGCACGCACCTGTGCCTCGACCTTGAGGCCGGGGGAGAAATCCCAATGGAGGAGGCCGTCCATTGGAGTCGCCGGATGGAGATCGTAGGGTTAAACCCTAGAATCACCATGGGAGTCGCTTGAGGTGGAGGGAGGTGGAGGGTGCACTATCGTGCCACGAGTAGAGTTTTACATCAACCGCATTGTCATAATGCTTCCACTTTCGGTCTACGAGGGTACGTAGTCAACACTCTCCCTTCTCGTTCCTATGCATCACCTAGAGATAGATCTTGCGTGATCATAGGATTTTTTTTAAAATTACTGCGTTCCCCAACAGTGGCATCCGAGCCAGGTCTACGCGTAGATGTTATATGCATGAGTAGAACACAAAGAGTTGTGGGCGATAATAGTCATACTGCTTACCAGCATGTCATACTTTGATTCGGCGGTATTGTTGGATGAAGCGGCTCAAACCACATTACACGTACGCTTATGCAAGACTGGTTCTACCGACATGCTTTGCACATAGGTGGCTGGTGAGTGTCTGTTTCTCCAACTTTAGTTGAATCGAGTGTGGCTACACCCGGTCCTTATTGAAGGTTAAAACATCACACTTGACAAAAAATCGTTGTGGTTTTGATGCGTAGGTAAGAACGGTTCTTGCTAGATGCCCGTAGCAGCCACGTAAAACTTGCAACAACAAAGTAGAAGACTTCTAACTTGTTTTTGCAGGGCTTGCTGTGATGTGATATGGTCAAGGCATGATGTGATATAAATTGTTGTATGAGATGATCATGTTTTGTAACAAAGTTATCGGCAACTGGCAGGAGCCATATGGTTGTCGCTTTATTGTATGCAATGCAATCGCCATGTAATTGTTTTACTTTATCACTAAGAGGTAGCGATAGTCGTAGTAATAATAGTTGGCGAGACGACAACGATGCTACGATGGAGATCAAGGTGCCGCGCCGGTGATGTTGGAGATCATGACCATGCTTCGGTGATGGAGATCATGAGCACAAGATGATGATGGCCACATCATGTCACATATTTTGATTGCATGTGATGTTTATCCTTTGTGCATCTTATTTTACTTAGAACGTCGGTAGCATTATAAGATGACCCCTTACTAAATTTCAAGGTGCAGGTGTTCTCCCTGAGTATGCACCGTTGCTACAGTTCGTCGTGCAGAGACACCACATGATGATCGGGTGTGATAAGCTCTACGTTCACATACAACGGGTGCAAGCCAGTTTTGCACATGCAGAATACTCGGGTTAAACTTGACGAGCCTAGCATATGTAGATATGGTCTCGGAACACTGAGACCGAAAGGTCGAGCGTGAATCATATAGTAGATATGATCAACATAGTAATGTTCACCATTGAAAACTACTCCATCTCACGTGATGATCGGACATGGTTTAGTTGATCTGGATCACGTGATCACTTAGATGATTAGAGGGATGTCTATCTAAGTGGGAGTTCTTAAGTAATATGATTAATTGAACTTTAATTTATCATGAACTTAGTACCTGATAGTATTTTGCATGTCCATGTTGTTGTAGATCAATGGCCCGTGCTACCGTTCCTTTGAATTTTAATGCTTTCCTAGAGAAATCTAAGTTGAAAGATGATGGCAGCAACTACACGGACTGGGTCCATAACTTGAGGATTATCCTCATTGCTGCACAGAAGAATTACGTCCTGGAAGCACCGTTGGGTGCCGGGCCTACTGCAGAGGCTACTGATGACATTAAGAATGTCTGGTAGAGCAAAGCTGATGACTACTCGATAGTTCAGTGTGCCATGCTTTACGGCTTAGAATCAGGACTTTAAAGACGTTTTGAATGCCATGGAGCATATGAGATGTTCCAGGAGTTGAAGTTAATATTTCAAGCAAATGCCCGAGTTGAGAGATATGAAGTCTCCAACAAGTTCTACAACATTAAAATGGAGCAGAGTAGTTCTGTCAGTGAATACATACTCAAAATGTCTGGGTATCATAATCACTTGACTCAGCTGGGAGTTGATCTTCTAGTTGATTGTGTCATTGACAGAGTTCTTCAATCACTGCCACCAAGCTATAAAGGCTTCATGATGAACTATAATATGCAAGGGATGAACAAGACTATTCCCGAGCTCTTTGCAATGCTAAAGGCTGCGGAGGTAGAAATCAAAAAGGAGCATCAAGTGTTGATGGTCAACAAGACCACTAGTTTCAAGAAAAAGGGCAAAGGGAAGTAGGGGAACTTCAAGAAGAACGGCAAAAAGGTTGCTGCTCAAGAGAAGAAACCCAAGTCTGGACCTAAGCCTGAAACTGAGTGCTTCTACTACAAAGGGACTGGTCACTGGAAGCGGAACTGCCCCAAGTATTTGGCGGATAAGAAGGATGGCAAAGTGAAAGGTATATTTGATATACATGTTATTGATGTGTACTTAACTAATGCTCGCAGTTGCGCCTGGGTATTTGATACTGGTTCTGTTGCTCATATTTGCAACTCGAAACAGGGGCTATGGATTAAGTGAAGATCGACTAAGAATGAGGTGATGATGCGCGTGGGAAATGGTTTCAGAGTCGATGTGATCGCTGTTGGCATGATACCTCTACATCTACCGTCGGGATTAGTTTTAGACCTGAATAATTGTTATTTGGTGCCAGCGTTGAGCATGAACATTATATCTGGATCTTGTTTAATGCGAGACGGTTATTCATTTAAATCAGAGAATAATGGTTGCTCTATTTATATGAGTAATAATTTTATGGTCATGCACCCCTGCTGAGTGGTCTATTTTTATTGAATCTCGATAGTAGTAATACACATATTCATAGTGTTGAAGCAAAAAGATTGAAGTTTAATAATGATAGTGCAACTTATTTGTGGCACTACCGTTTGGGTCATATCGTTGTAAAGCACATGAAGACACTCCATGCTGATGGACTTTTGGAATCACTTGGTGCTTGCAAACCGTGCCTTATGGGCAAGATGACTAAAACTCCGTTCTCCGGAACAATGGAACGAGCTACTAACTTTTTGGAAATAATACATACTGATGTATGCGGTCCAATGAGTATTGAAGCTCGTGGTGGGTATCATTATTTTCTTACCTTCGCAAACGATTTGAGCAAATATGGTTATATATACTTAATGAAACATAAGTCTGAAACATTTGAAAAGTTAAAAGAATTTCAGAGTGAAGTGGAAAATCATTGTAACAAGAAAATAAAGTTTCTATGATCTGATCGGAGGAGAATATTTGAGTTATGAGTTTGGTCTTCATTTGAAACAACATGGGATAGTTTCACAATTAACGCCACCTGGAACACCACAGCGAAATGGTGTGTCTGAACATCGTAACCGTACTTTATTGGATATGGTGCAATCTATGATGTCTCTTACTGATTTACCGCTATCGTTTTGGGGTTATGCTTTAGAGACGACCACATTCACTTTAAATAGTGCACCATCAAAATCCATTGAGACGACTCCTTATGAACTATGGTTTGGCAAGAAACCAAAGTTGTCGTTTCTTAAAGTTTGGGGTCGTGATGCTTATGTGAAAAAGCTTCAACCTGATAAGCTTGAACCCAAATCAGAGAAGTGCGTCTTCATAGGATGCCCAAAGGAAACCGTTGGGTACACCTTCTATCACAGATCCGAAGGCAAAATCTTTGTTGCTAAGAATGGATCCTTTCTAGAGAAGGAGTTTCTCTCGGAAGAAGTGAGTGGGAGGAAAGTAGAACTTGATGAGGTAGTTATACCTTCTCCCTTATTGGAAAGTAGTTCATCACAGAAATCAGTTCCCGTGATTCCTACACCAATTAGTGAGGAAGCTAATGATGATGATCATGAAGCTTCAGATCAAGTTACTACCGAACCTCATAGGTCTTCCAGAGTAAGATCCACACGAGAGTGGTACGGTAATCCTGTTCTGGAAGTCATGCTACTAGACCATGATGAACCTACAAACTATGAGGAAGCGATGATGAGCCCAGATTTCGTGAAATGGTTTGAGGCCATGAAATCTAAGATGGGATCCATGTATGAGAACAAAGTGTGGACTTTGGTGGACTTGCCCGATGATTGGCAAGCCATAGAAAATAAATGGATCTTTAAGAAGAAGACCGACACAGACGGTAATGTTACTGTTTACAAAGCTCAACTTGTTGCGAAAGGTTTTCGACAAGTTCAAGGAGTTGACTATGATGAGACTTTCTCACCCGTAGCGATACTGAAGTCTGTCTGAATCATGTTAGCAATTGTTGCATTTTATGATTATGAAATTTAGCAAATCGATGTCAAAACTGCATTCCTGAATGGATTTCTGGAAGAATAGTTCTATATGATGCAACCGGAAGGTTTTGTCGGTCCAAAGGGTGCTAACAAAGTGTGCAAGCTCCAGCGATCCATTTATGGACTGGTGCAAGCCTCTCGGAGTTGGAATAAACGCTTTGATAGTGTGATCAAAGCATATGGTTTTATACAGACTTTTGGAGAAGCCTGTATTTACAAGAAAGTGAGTTGGAGCTCTGTAGCATTTCTAATCTTTTATGTAGATGACATATTGTTGATTGGAAATGATAGAGAATTTCTGGATAGCATAAAGGGATACCTGAATAAGAGTTTTTCTATGAAAGACCTCGGAGAAGCTGCTTACATATTGGGCATCAAGATCTATAGAGATAGATCAAGACGCTTAATTGTACTTTCACAAAGCACATACCTTGATAAAGTTTTGAAGAAGTTCAAAATGGATCAGTCAAAGAAAGGGTTCTTGCCTGTGTTACAAGGTGTGAAGTTGAGTCAGACTCAATGCCCGACCACTGTAGAAGATAGAGAGAAAATGAAAGTCATTCCCTATGCTTCAGCCATAGGTTCTATCATGTATGCAACGCTGTGTACCAGACCTGATGTATGTCTTGCTATAAGCATAACAGAGAGGTACCAAAGTAATCCCGGAGTGGAGCACTAGACAGCGCTCAAGAACATCCTGAAATACCTGAAAAGGACTAAGGATATGTTTCTCATTTATGGAGGTGAAAAAGAGCTCGTCGTAAATGGTTACGTCAATACAAGCTTTGACACTGATCCGGATGACTCTACGTCGCAAACCGGATACATATTTTTATTGAATGGAGGAGCTGTCAGTTGGTGCAGTTCCAAGCAGAGCGTCGTGGCGGGATCTACGTGTGAAGTGGCGTACATTGCTGCTTCGAAAGCAGCAAATGAAGGATTTTGGATGAAGGAGTTCATATCCGATCTAGGTGTCATACCTAGTACATCGGGTCCAATGAAAATCTTTTTGTAACAATACTGGTGCAATTGCCTTGGCAAAGGAATCCAGATTTCACAAGAGAACCAAGCACATCAAGAGACGCTTCAATTCCATCCGTCATCAAGTGTCGGAAGGGGACATAGAGATTTGCAAGATACACACAGATCTGAATGTTGCAGACCCGTTGACTAAGCCTCTTCCACGAGAAAAACATGATCAGCACCAAAGCTCCATGGGTGTTAGAATCATTACTATGTAATCTAGATTATTGACTCTAGTGCAAGTGGGAGACTGAAGGAAATATGCCCTAGTGGCAATAATAAAGTTATTATTTATTTCCTTAATTCATGATAAATGTTTATTATTCATGCTAGAATTGTATTAACCGAAAACTTAGTACATGTGTGAATACATAGACAAAAACATATACTCTCTAGTATGCCTCTACTTGACTAGCTCGTTAATAAAAGATGGTTATGTTTCCTAACCATAGACATGTGTTGTCATTTGATGAACGGGATCAAATCATTAGGAGAATGATGTGATGGACATGACCCATCCATTAGCTTAGCATTATGATCGTGTTAGTTTCATTGCTACTGCTTTCTTCATGACTTATACAAGTTCCTCAGACTATGATATTATGCAACTCCCGCTTTGTATGCTACCAAAAATCACAACATAAATGGGTGATTATAAAGGTGCTCTACAGGTGCCTCCAAAGGTGTTTGTTGGGTTGGCATAGACCGAGATTAGGATTTGTCACTCCGTGTTTCGGAGAGGTATCTCTGGCCCCTCTCATTAATACTCATCACTATAAGCCTTGCAAGCATTGTGACTAATGAGTTAGTTGTGGGATAAAGTATTATGGAACGAGTATAGAGACTTGCTGGTAACGAGATTGAAGTAGGTATTGAGGTATCGACGATCAAATCTCGGGCAAGTAACATACCGATGACAAAGGGAACAACGTATGTTGTTATGCGATTTGACCGATAAAGATCTTCGTAGAATATGTAGGAACCAATATGAGCATCCAGGTTCTGCTATTGGTTATTGACCGGAGACGTGTCTCGGTCATGTCTACATAGTTCTCGAACCCGTAGGGTCCACACGCTTAACGTTCGATGATGATTGGTATTATGAGTTTATGTGATATGATGCACCGAAGATTGTTCCAAGTCTCGGATATGATCATGGACATGACGAGGAGTCTCGAAATGGTCGAGACATAAAGATTGATATATTGGACGACTATATTCGGGCACCTGAAGTGTTCCAGAGAAGTTTGGGATAAAACCAGAGTGCCGGAGGGTTACCGGAACCCCCGGGGGAACTAGTGGGCCTTGATGGGCCTTAGTGGAGAGAGAGGAGGGCCGCAAGAGGGCTCGCCGCGTTCCCCCCTTGAGTCCGAATAGGACAAGGGAAGGGGGGTGACGCCCCCTTTCCTTCTCCCTCTCCCCCCTCCTTCCTTCCCCCTCTCTTCCCTTGTTGGAAACATACTAGGAATAGGATTCCTAGTAGGAATCCTACTTGGGGCGCGCCCCATGAGGGCCGGCCGGCCTCTCCCCTTGCTCCTTTATATACTAGGTCAGGGGGGGCACCCTAGAACACACAAGTGGACAATTGTTTTAGCCATGTGTGGTGCCCCCCTCCATAGTTACACACCTCGGTCATATCATCGTAGTGCTTAGGCAAAGCCCTGCGCCGGTAACTTCATCATCACTGTCACCACGCCGTCGTGTTGACGAAACTCTCCCTCGACCTCAACTGGATGTAGAGTTTATGGGACATCACCGAGCTGAACGTGTGCAGATCGCGGAGGTGCCGTACCTTCGGTGCTAGGATCGGTCGGATCATGAAGACGTACGACTACATCAACCGCGTTGTCATAATGCTTCCGCTTTCGGTCTACGAGGGTACGTAGACAGCACTCTCCCCTCTTGTTGCTATGCATCACCTAGAGATAGATCTTGAGTGATCGTAGGAATTTTTTGGAAATTACTACGTTCCCCAACAAAAAGTACACTTGAATAAAAGTTTTCCAATGAAAGACCTCTGTGAAGCTTCTTATATATTGGGCATCAAGATCTATAGAGATAGATCAAGACGCTTGATAGGACTTTCACAAAGCACATACCTTGATAATTTTTTTAAGAAGTTCAAAATGAACCAGTCAAATAAAGGGTTCTTGCCTGTGTTACAAGGTGCGAAGTTGAGTCAGACTCAATGCCCAACCACTACAGAAGATAGAGAGAAAATGAAAGTCATTCCCTATGCCTCAGCCATAGGTTCTATCATGTATGCTATGTTGTGTACCACACCTAATGTGTGCCTTGCTATAAATTTAGCAGGGAGGTACCAAAGTAATCCAGGTGTGGATCACTGGACAGCGGTCAAGAATATCCTGAAATACCTGAAAAGGAATGATAACCCACAAGTATAGGGGATCACAACAGTTTTCGAGGGTAAGTATTTAACCCAAATTTATAGATTCGACACAAGGGGAGCCAAAGAATATTGAAGGTATTAGCAGCTGAGTTGTCAATTCAACCACACCCGGAGATAATTATCTGCAGCAAAGTGATTAGTAGCAAAGTAATTTGATAGTTTTGAAAGTAGTGACAGCAGCAACGGTAACGGTAACAGTGATAGCAGTGATATTGTAGCAAGTGTGACAGTAGCAACAACAGTAGTAACTTAGCAGAAACAATATAAGATAAATTTGTAGGCATTGGATCGGTGACTTGTTGGATGATATTCATCATGAGACAGTTATAACCTAGGGCGATACGACACTATCTCCAGTTCATCGATATAATGTAGGCATGTATTCCGTAAATAGTCATACGTGCTTTATTAAAAGAACTTGCATGACATCTTTTGTCCTACCCTCCTGTGGCAGCAGGGTCCATATTGGAAACTAAGGGATATTAAGGCCTCCTTTTAATAGAGAACCAGAACAAAGCATTAACACATAGTGAATACATGAACTCCTCAAACTACGGTCATCACCGAGAGTGGGCCCGGTTGCTGTCACTCCAGGGTTATCGGATCATAACCGTACTAGGTGACTATAACTTGCAAGATCGGATCTAAAACATGGATATAATGATGAATTCATAAACGGTTCAGATTTGAGTTCATGGCACCCGGGCCCCAAAGTGACAAGCATTAAGCATAGCAAAGTCATAGCAACATCAATCTAAGAACATAGTGGATACTAGGGATCAGGCCCTCACAAAACTAACTCGATTACATGATGAATCTCATCCAACTCCTCACCGACCAGCGAGTCTACGAAGGAATTAATCACTCCTGGTGGGGAGCATCATGGAATTGGCGATGGAGATGGGTTGGTGATGACGAAGAACAAAGATCCCCCTCTTCGGAGCCCCTAATAGACTCCAGATCTGCTCTCCCGAGGAAGAACAGGGCTGGGCGACGACTCCCTCTCATGGATCGCGATAATTCTTTCTCCTCGATTTTTTTTTCTGAAATAATGTGATTTTATAGTTTCAGGGGGATCGTCAACGGGGCCACCAGGTGGGTACAACCCACCTGGGCGCGCCAGGAGAGGGGGTGCACCCTGCTGGGTTGTGCCCACCCAGGGGACCCTTTTTGGTGGGTCTTGGCTCCAAAAATCTTCTTTTATTCCATAAAAATTCCTCACAAAGTTTCGTTCGATTCTGAGAACTTTTATTTCTGCACAAAAACAACATCGTGGTAGTTCTGCTGAAAACAGCGTCAGGTTAGTTTCATTCAAATCATGCAAATTAGAGTCCAAAACAAGAGGAAAAGCGTGAGAAAAAGTCGATACATTGGAGACGTATCAACTCCCCCAATCTTAAACCTTTGCTTGTCCTCAAGAAATTCAATTGATAAACTGAAAGTGAGAAAGAAAAAACTTTTACGAACTCTTTTTCTCTTGTTTGCATAAATAAGCTTAAACATTACCCAGGTTTTCAGCCAACATTATAACTAACCATGTCAACAATAACATTTAAAGATTATAATGACTCATATCAATGACATAATCAGCTAGCAAGCAATAATAAAATACCTCAAATAGCAACATGTTGTCAAAACAACCATGATTTAATATGACAATAGTGGTATCTCGCTAGCCCTTTCCGAGACCGCAAAACATAAATGCAGAGCACCTCCAAATTTCAAGTAATGACTAAACATTGTAATTCATGGTAGAAAAGATCCAGTCATGATGCACCCAACATGTGCTACACATAATGCATAAATCATGACAGATGTGCTCTACTCAGTTTCTGGCGCTTGTTTTAGAAGGTGGTGGCACAACATAAAAGTAAATAGATAGTCCCTTCGCAGAGGGAAGCAGTGATTTGCAGAGGTGCTAGAGCTCAATTTTTAAAACATAGATAAATGATATTTTGAGACATGCACCCTTCTTATTCACTTCGCGACCATCAGTTATCAGTATCTTCCATGCTAAGCATGCTAGTGGCGGTTCCCAAGCGATAAAAGTAAAGGTTTACTCCCCCTCCACCATCAATCACACACCACGGCTTGTCCGAAACAACGGGTGCCATCCATACCAACATCAGTCCGGGGGGGGTTTTGTTTAATTATTTGCATTTTTGAGTTCGGGACTGGGAATCCCTATTACCGCCCATTTTCTCGTGCGATGGCGAGTGAATAAACACTTGACCTGAGAATAACCCGCTTAGCATGGAAGATACCGACCACCTCCTGTCGTTCCACGAATGATCCAGGCACACAAAAAGGATAATTTTTAGAAGTTTTTAGAGGTGGAACATGCAAATTTACTTAGGACGGCAGGGTAATACCGCAAATAGGTAGGTATGGTGGACTCATCTGGAATAACTTTAGGTTCAAGGTTTTTGATGTACAAGAAGAGTTCCCACTTAGTACAGGCGAAGGCTAGCAATTAAGATTAAGAAGCAGGCAGCTAGAGAGCAACAATGATCATAACCATGCATTATGCGTAAGTAACATTGGACACTAGCATGAGTAGGATATGGACACCATGAACATAAATATCATAGAGGTTATGTTGGTTTTGATTCAACTACATGCGTGAACATGTGCCAAGTCAAGCCACTCGAACATTCAGAGGAGGATACCATATCATCATACTACATCACAATCATTTTAACGCTTATGTTGATATCCAAGATAAATCATTATCAACTCCCAGCTACTTATGCATGGCATGAGAAACTATAATCTCTAATTGTCATTGCAAACATGTTTAATCATAATGGGCTAAATCATGGATACTAGGTTAAACATATTTACAAAAACAGAACAAGTCGAGTCCATACCAGTTTCTCCCTGCCATGGCCAATTCATCAGATGTCGTCATTATTGCCTTTCACTTGCACGACCGAATGATATGAAAATAATAATAGTGCAAGAGTGACATGAACTAAGCTGGAATCTGCAAACATTTTATTCAACAGGAGAAGACAAGGTAGAATGTGCTCTTTATTAGTTCAACAATTATTCATATGAGAGCCACTCAACATTTTCATCGTGGTCTTCTCCTTGGTAAGACTCGAATAAAAAAGAAAATAAGTTCAGAGAAGCAGACTAAAATATTTTTGGAGTTTTTAGTTTTCTAGAATGGGCAAATAAAAGGGAAAAGCAAAAACGAGAAAAACTATTTACACGGGAAAGCTCCCAACAAGCAAAAGAAGAACAAGGAAATCTTTTTGGATTTTATTTTTAATACTACTACTAAGCATGCATAGAAAGTAAATTACTACAACTAATTTTTTGTTTTTTCTAAAGTTTTTCAAACACACAAGAAGAAAGCAAGAAAATAAATCTAAGCATGGATGATACAATAAAAAAGTGTGAACACCGACTAGTAAAATATGTGGACATGAATGTAAGGTCGATGAAACATGTACTCCCCCAAGCTTAGGCTTTTGGCCTAACTTGGTAGTCGATCAGTAGCCTGGAGGGTAGTAGGGGTGCTGAGGAGCGGGCATCCACTCATCCCACTGCTAAGGCTCCTCCTGTGCTGCCTCTGCAGTAGCATGAGCGTTCCGGTAGGCGATGATGTCTGTAGGCATAATCCTGTATCCGCCCTGGCAACAGGATCAAACAAAGCAGGAGTAGGCAATGGAATAATATCCCGAGGGTTTACACTAAAAACCAGATTATACGGAATAGGGATGTTAGGAGATTTATTATCAGTGAAATGGTGGTGATCCATGGCTGCTCGGTCTAGGTAAACCTTGGTCAAAGGGTAGTCATGAGGGCGCATCTCAACCTCAAAGTGAGCTATCAAATGAGTAGAAAAAATCCCACCATGTATTTGACCCTGAGATTTATTAAGATGAAGGCGACGAGCCACAATAGCTCCCAAGCTATAAGTGTTGTCACCCTCCAGTGTCGTGCGTAAAACAGCAAAGTCTGGTGCGCTGAGCGCGCCTACTTTCTTTCTAGCAAGCAAACACTTAGCAACAAATAAAGCAAAATAATGTACAACAACAAAGTGTAAGCTAGCAGCAGTGGTGGCCAACACTCCTCTCTCATACCCCACCGTCAAAGTGTGATAAAAGGCCTCAAAGTCGTCCGGCCTAGGCTCAGCCAAGCTCCCATCAGAAGGGATCATGCATATGTTACAAAATTTAGTAAGTGATATCTGATGGTTTTCAGCATATAAATCAAAGCTCACTTCAGGAGGATTATTCCTAGGCAGGAAAGTAAAACTTTGAACAAAGATGTTTGTGAGGATTTGGTGCTGATCATACTCATCTGCAATGAAGTCGGTGAGGCCTGCATTAGCAATATATTGCATGAACTCCTCAAAAATTCTAGCCTCTTGTAGGAACGGGATGTGCGGCCATTCGCATGGTCGTACTTCCGCGAACCTCCGAGGGTGGAGATCACTGTTAGAAGACTCCCCAATAACACCTTTGGAGTTCTTCCTCGAGCCAAACTTTCTGAAGATATTCATGTTCGCGTACAATTTTTGAATTTTTTTTGAGGTGACAAAAATTTGTCAACAAAACTTCACAAAACTGATAGCAACTACTCCTAGGGATACATAGAGGCCATAGCAAGCATTCAAACTACTTAGAACACTAAGAATTCATCATGCAAGCTCATCTACAGCAGCACCAAGAGTAGCTAATTATTCAAAGTATAAACCACTAAAACAAAAACTAATTGGCCAAATGGTGGAGTCACATACCAAGCAACAATCCCCCAAAACAGTTTCAGAAATGGATCTTCGAGCTAAGAGATCGGAAACCATAGGTTTGAGCTCAAGAACACGGGAGAGAGAGCAGTGGGGATTTTTTCTGGAGGTAAGTGATGATGTGGGCTAAAGAGATAAGTGAGGGGGCCCACATGAGGACCACAACCCACCAGGGCGCGCCTGGGGGACCTGGCGCGCCCAGGTGGGTTGTGCCCACCTGGTGCACCTCCCTCTAGTATTATTTGCACAAAAATTCTTAAATATTCAGAAAAAAATCATATCAGGTTTTCAGAGCATTTTGAGAACTTTTATTTTTGGGGTCATTTTTTTATTGCACGGGAAATTCAGAAAATAGACAAAACATGGCATTTTATTTTATTTAACTAATAAAAACAGGAAACAAAAGGTAGGGACGGAATGTAGTGCTTACTAAATTCATCAAATTCATACCATTAAAAATGATTCATTAATAAGGTTGATCAGGTCTTATTGACAACCACTTTCGGTTAGCATGAAACCGAAGAACTTTCATAAATCACTAAGTTACCTCAATGGGGATATGCATTTCCCCAACAATAATCATTTCATATTTCTTTTTGACAGTAGGTAGAGGTATTCTAAAACTTCTGATAGTGATTGGCGGAGATTTTTCAATAACATTAATACCATTCACTTGGAATTGTTTCTTCGGGAAGTGCACCGTATGTTCATTACCATTAATATGAAAAGTGACCTTGCTTTTATTGCAATCAATAACTACCCCTGCAGTATTCAAGAAGGGTCTACCAAGGATAATCGACATGTTGTCGTCCTCGGGCATCTCAAGTATAACAAAGTCAGTCAAAATAGTAACATTAGCAACAACAACGGGCACATCCTCACAGATACCGATAGGTATGGCAGTTGATTTATTGGCCATTTGCAAAGATATTTCAGTAGGTGTGAGTTTATTCAAGTCAAGTCTTTTATATAAAGAGAAAGGCATAACACTAACACCAGAGCAGTTTTCACATAATTCTTTTTGATAGAGCAAGTATAGTTGGTATTCTCGGATCTCCAAGTTTTTTAGGTACTCCATCTTTAAAAGTATAGTTAGCAAGCATAGTGGACAGCTTCTGGTAATTTTCTCTTATTTGTGATGATATCTTTCATATACTTTGCGTAAGGGGGCATTTTAAGGATATCATTCAAGCGAGTGCGCAAAAAGACTGGCCTCAGAATTTCAGCAAAGCGTTCAAATTCTTCATCATCATTCTTTTTAGTTGACTTGGGTGGAAAATGCATAGGTTTTTGAACCCATGGTTCTCTTTCTTTACCGTGTTTTCTAGCAACAAAGTCTCTTTTATCGTATCTTTTATTCTTAGGTTGTGGGTTATCAAGATCAATAGGTGGTTCTATCTCAACATCATTATCTGGTTCTTTATCATTATTTGGTTGAGTGTATTCATGAACCTCATCATTATATTTTTCATTATCACTAGGTGGATGTTCATTACCAGATTGAGTTTCAACATCAGAGATAGAAGTTTTATTTTCATTATTAGGAGGTTTGTCTATTTCAGGTTCACTAGAAGCATGCAAAGTCCTACCATTTTTCTCTTTCTTTTTCTTTTTAGAAGGGCTAGATGCGCTAGTGTTATTTATTTGCAAATCTTGTTCAATTCTTTTTGGGTGTCCCTCAGGATAAAGTGGTTACTGAGTCATTTTACCTCCTCTAGTTGTAACTCTAACAGAAAAGTCATGTATATTATGATTCATTTCATCAAGTAATTCTCTTTGTGATTTAGTAACTTGTTCTAACTGGGTTTGAACCATAGAAGCATGTTTTCCAACACCTCTAACATCATTTGAGATTCTAAATAACAAGTCACTTAAGCGAGCAATCATATCAGAATTATATTTCAATTGTTTCATAACATTTGCATTGAAGTGATCTTGTTTTCTAATGTAATTGCTTAACTCATAAAGGCATTGACTAGGATGTTTATTATGAGGATCATCACTATCATTGAATTTCATTAAATATTTTACCTTTACCACCTTGGGTGGTGGTGGTGCTTCAAGCCCATGAATTTCTTTGATAGGTGGTAAATTTTTAACATCATCAGCCTTAACACTTTTTTCCTTCATAGATTTCTTTGCCTCTTGCATATCTTCAGGACTGAGATATAATATACCCCTCTTCTTCGGAGTGGGTTTAGGCGGTGGCTCAGGAATAGTCCAATCATCATAAATTTTCAATATGTTGTTCAATAATTCTTCAGCTTGAGCAATAGTTCGTTCCCTGACAACATAACCAGCACAACTATCTAGGAAGTCCCTAGAAGCATCGATTAGTCCATTATAGAAGATATCAAGTATTTCATTTTTCTTAAGAGGATGATCATGCAAAGCATTAAGTAACTGGCAAAGCCTCCCCCAAGCTTGTGGGAGACTCTCTTCTTTAGTTTGAACAAAGTTAAATATTTCCTGTAAGGCAGCTTGTTTCTTATGAGCAGGAAAATATTTTTCAGAGAAGTAGTAAATCATATCCTGGGGACTACGTACACAACCAAGAGCAAGAGTATTGTACCAAGCTTTAGCATCACACTTAAATGATAAAGGAAATAATTTGAGAATAAAGTAGTATCAAGTTTTCTCATCATGAGTAAAAAGGGTGGCTATATCATTGAACTTAGTAAGATGTGCCACAACAGTTTCAGTTTCATAACCATGGAAAGGATCAGATTCAACCAAAGTGATTAACTCTGGGTCGACAGAGAATTCATAATCCTTATCAGCAATAGCAATAGGTGAAGTAGAAAATTTAGGATCACATTTCATTCTAGCATTCAAAGATTTTTCTTTATACTTGTGTAATAATTTCTCTAGTCATCTCTATCCTTACAAGCAAGAATATCTGTAGTTGCTTCTTCACTCATAACATAGCCTTCCGGTACCATAGGCAATTCATATCTAAGAGGGCTATCTCTAGAAAGTGTTTCAGGAGTTTCAGTTTCAAGCTCATCATCAGATTCAACAACATCATGTTGTATTACTCTAGCAATTTGTTCATCAAGAAATTCACCAAGTGGCACATCATCATTATCGAGCATGGTACTAGCATCATCATAAGCATCATTCATAGCAGAAGTAACATCATCAATAACTAGCGACATATCAGAGTTAATAGCATATGGTGGTGGTGTTAGAAGTTTAGTCATAACAAAAGGTGAATCTAAAGCAGAACTGGATGGCAGTTCCTTACCTCCCCTCGTCCTTGAGGGAAATATCTTAGTCTTTGGATCCTTCAGATTCTTCATAGTGATAAATTGATAATAAGCCCAAGTGACTCAACAAATATAGCTATGCTCCCGGGAAACGGCACCAGAAAAAGGCCTTGATAACCCACAAGTATAGGGGATCGCAACAGTTTTCGAGGGTAAGTATTTAACCCAAATTTATAGATTCAACACAAGGGGAGCCAAAGAATATTTGAAGGTATTAGAAGCTAAGTTGTCAATTGAACTGCACCTAGAGATTAATTATCTACAACAAAGTGATTAGTAGCAAAGTAGTTTGATAGTTTTGATAGTAGTGACAGCAGGAACGGTAACGGTAACAGTGATAGCAGTGATATTGTAGCAAGTGTGACAGTAGCAGAAGCAGTATTAACTTAGCAGAAAAAATATAAGATAAATTTGTAGGCATTGGATCGGTGACTTTTTGGATGATATTCATCATGAGATAGTTATAACCTAGGGCGATACGGCACTAGCTCCAGTTCATCTATATAATGTAGGCATGTATTTCGTAAATAGTCATACGTGCTTTATTAAAAGAACTTGCATGGCATCTTTTATCCTACCCTCATGTGGTAGCGAGGTCCATATTGGAAACTAAGGGATATTTAAGTTCTCCTTTTAATAGAGAACCGGAACAAAGCATTAACACATAGTGAATACATGAACTCCTCAAACTACGGTCATCATCGAGAGTGGGCCCGGTTGTTGTCACTTCGGGGTTGTCGGATCATAACCGTAGTAGGTGACTATAACTTGCAAGATTGGATCTAAAACATGGATATAATGATGAATTCATAAACGGTTCAGATCTGAGTTCATGGCACCCAGGCCCAAAGTGACAAGCATTAAGCATAGCAAAGTCATAGCAACAACAATCTAAGAACATAGTGGATACTAGGGATCATGCCCTCACAAAACTAACTCGACTACATGATGAATCTCATCCAACTCCTCACCGACAAGTGATGTCTACTACACAACCTTCTTCTTATAGACGTTGTTGGGCCTCCAAGTGTAGAGGTTTGTAGGACAGTAGCAAATTTCCCTCAAGTGGATGACCTAAGTTTTATCAATCCATGGGAGGCGTAGGATGAAGATGGTCTCTCTCAAACAACCCTGCAACCAAATAACAAAGAGTCTCTTGTGTCCCCAACACACCCAATACAAGGGTAAATTGTATAGGTGCACTAGTTCGGTGAAGAGATGGTGATACAAGTGCAATATGGATGGTAGATATGGATTTTTGTAATCTGAAAATATAAAAACAGCAAGGTAACTAGTGATAGAAGTGAGCACAAACGGTATTGCAATGATAGGAAACAAGGCCTAGGGTTCATACTCTCACTAGTGCAAGTTCTCTCAACAATAATAACATAGATAGATTGTATAGCAATCCCTTAACATGCAACAAAGAGTCACTCCAAAGCCACTAATAGCAGAGAACAAACGAAGAGATTATGGTAGGGTACGAAACCACCTCAAAGTTATCCTTTCTGTTCTATCTATTCAAGAGTCCGTAGTAAAATAACATGAAGCTATTCTTTCCATTCAATCTATCATAGAGTTCATACTAGAATAACACCTTAAGACACAAATCAACCAAAACCCTAATGTCACCTAGATACTCCATTGTCACCTCAAGTATTCGTGGTCATGATTATACGATATGCATCACACAATCTCAGATTCATCTATTCAACCAACACAAAGTACTTCAAAGAGTGCCCCAAAGTTTCTACCGGAGAGTCAAGACGAAAATGTGTGCCAACCCCTATGCATAGGTTCATGGGTGGAACCCGCAAGTTGATCACCAAAACATACGTCAACTGGATCACGTGAATATCCCATTGTCACCATAGATAAGCACGGCAAGACATACGTCAAGTGTTCTCAAATCCTTAAAGACTCAATCTGATAAGATAACTTTAAGAGGAAAACTCAATTCATTACAAGAGATTAGAGGGGGAGAAACATCATAAGATCCAACTATAATAGCAAAGCTCGCGATACATCAAGATCGTGCCATAGAGAGAACACGAGAGAGAGAGAGAGAGAGAGAGAGAGAGATTAAACACATAGCTACTGGTACATACCCTCAGCCCCAAGGGTGAACTACTCCTTCCTCGTCATGGAGAGCGCCGGGATGATGAAGATGGCCACCGGTGAGGGATCCCCCCTCCGGCAGGGTGCCGGAACGGGCTCCCGAGAGGCTTTTGGTGGCTACAGAGGCTTGCGGCGGCGGAACTCTCGATCTATCTTCTGTTCCGATGGTTTTAGGGTATATGGGAATATATAGGTGAAAGAAGTCGGCCAGGGGAGTCTCGAGGGGCCCACGAGATAGGGGGCACACCCAGGGGGGTGGGCGCGCCCCTATCTCCTGGCCTCCTCGAAGCTTCCCTGGCTTGTAGTCCAAGTCTCCGGGATCATGTTCGTTCCAAAAATCACGCTCCCGAAGGTTTCATTCCATTTGGACTCCGTTTGATATTCCTTTTCTTCGGAACACTAAAATAGGCAATAAAACAGCAATATGGGCTCGGCCTCCGGTTAATAGGTTAGTCCCAAAAGTAATATAAAAGTGTATAATAAAGCCCGTAATCATTCAAAGCAGATAATAAAATAGCATGAATGCTTCATAAATTATAGATACGTTGGAGACGTATCAACCAGCGAGCCTACGAAGGAATTACTCACTCCTAGTGGGGAGCATCATGGAATTGGCGATGGAGATGGGTTGGTGATGACGAAGAATGAAGATCCCCCTCTTCGGAGCCCCAAACGGACTCTAGATCTGCTCTCCCGAGGAAGAACAGGGCTTGGCGACGGCTCCGTCTTGTGTATCGCGATAATTCTTTCTCCCCGATTTTTTTTTCTGGAATAATGTGATTTTATAGTATCAGCGGGATCGTCAACGGGGCCACCAGGTGGGTACAACCCACTTGGGCGCGCCAGGAGAGGGGGGCGCGCCCTGGTGGGTTGTGCCCACCCAGGGGCCCCTCTCTAGTGGGTCTTGGCTCCAAAAATCCTATTTTATTCCATAAAAATTCCTCTTTAAGTTTTGTTCCATTCCGAGAACTTTTATTTCTACACAAAAAGAACACCATGGTAGTTCTGCTGAAAACAACGTCAGTCCGGGGTTAGTTTCATTCAAATCATGCAAATTAGAGTCCAAAACAAGAGGAAAAGCTTCAGAAAAGTCAATACGTTGGAGATGTATCAAGGACGAGGGATATGTTTCTCGTTTATGGAGGTGACAAAGAGCTTGTCATAAGTGGTTACGTCGATGCTAGCTTTGACACTGATCAGAATGACTCTAAGTCACAAACCGGATACGTATTTTTATTGAATGGTGGAGCTATCAGTTGGTGCAGTTCCAAGTAGAGCGTCGTGGCGGGATCTACGTGTGAATCGGAGTACATAGTTGCTTCGGAAGCAACAAATAAAGGAGTCTGGATGATGGAGTTCATATCCGATCTAGGTGTAATACCTAGTGCATCAGGTCCAATGAAAATCTTTTGTGACAATACTGTAGTAATTGCCTTGGCGAAGGAATCCAGATTTCACAAAAAGACCAAACACATCAAGAGACGCTTCAACTCCATCCGAGATCTAGTCAAGGAGGGAGACATAGAGATTTGCAAAATACATACGGATCTGAATGTGGCAGACCCGTTGACTAAGCCTCTTCCACGAGCAAAACATGATCAATACCAAGACTCCATGGGTGTTAGAGTCATTGCAATGTAATCTAGATTATTTACTCTTGTGCAAGTGGTTGACTGAAGGAAATATGCCCTAGAGGCAATAATAAAGTTTTTATTTTATATTTCCTTATTCATGACAAATGTTTATTATTCATGCTAGAATTGTATTAACCGGAAACTTGATATATGTGTGAATACATAGACAAAACACTGTGTCCCTAGTATGCCTCTACTTGACTAGCTCATTGATCAAAGATGGTTAAGTTTCCTAGCCATAGACATGTGTTGTCATTTGATGAACCTGATCACATCATTAGGAGAATGATGTGATGGACAAGACCCATCCGTTAGCTTAGCATAATGATTGTTCAGTTTTATTGCTACTACTTTCTTCATGTCAAAAACATATTCCTCCGACTATGAGATTATGCAACTCCCGGACACCGGAGGAATGCCTTATGAGCTATCAAACGTCACAACATAACTGGGTATTATAAAGATGCTCTATAGGTATATCTGAAGGTGTTTGTTGGATTGGCATAGATTGAGATTAGGATTTGTCACTCCAAGTATCGGAGAGGTATCTCTGGGCCCTCTCAGTAATGCACATCATAAGCCTTGCAAGCAATGTGACTAATGAGTTAGTTATGGGATAATGCATTACAGAACGAGTAAAGAGACTTGACGGTAACGAGATTGAACTAGGTATGAAGATACCGATGATCAAATCTCGGGCAAGTAACATACATATGACAAAGGGAATAACGTATGTTGTTGTAGTGGTTCAACCGATAAAGATCTTCATAGAATATGTGGTAGCCAATATGAGCATCCAGGTTCCACTATTGGTTATTGACCGGAGAGGTGTCTCAGTCATGTCTACATAGTTCTCAAACCTGTAGGGTCCGCACGCTTAACGTTTGATGACGATTTGTATTATATGAGTTATGTGTTTTGATGACCGAATGTTGTTCGGAGTCCCGGATGAGATCACAAACATGACGAGGAGTGTCAAAATGGTCGAGAGGTAAAGATTAATATATTGGAAGGTAGTATTCGGACACCGGAAGTGTTCCAGAATGTATCAGGTACACATTGGAGTACCGAGGGCGGCGGGGGGGGGGGGGGGGGGGGAGGGCTGATAACCCACAAGTATAGGGGATCGCAACAGTTTTCGAGGGTAGAGTATTCAACCCAAATTTATTGATTCGACACAAGGGGAGCCAAAGAATATTCTCAAGTACTAGTAGCCGAGTTGTCAATTCAACCACACCTGAAATACTTAATATCTACAACAAAGTATTTAGTAGCAAAGTAGTATTGAAGTAATAATAACAGTGGCAAAAGTAACAGTAGCAGTTTTGTGGTAATCGTAACAGTGGCAACGGAAAAGTAACTTAGCAAAGATCAATATGTGAAAAGCTTGTAGGCAATGGATCAGTGATGGATAATTATGTCGGATGCAATTCCTCATGCAATAGTTATAACATAGGGTGACTCAGAACTAGCTCTAGTTCATCAATGTAATGTAGGCATGTATTCTGAATATAGTCATACGTGCTAATGGAAAAGAACTTGCATGACACCTTTTGTCCTACCCTCCCGTGGCAGCGGGGTCCAATTGGAAATTAAGGGATATTAAGGCCTCCTTTTAATATAGTACCGGACCAAAGCATTAACACTTAGTGAATACATGAACTCCTCAAACTACGGTCATCATCGGGAGTGGTCCCGATTATTGTCACTTCGGGGTTGCCAGATCATAACACATAGTAGGTGACTATTGACTTGCAAGATAGGATCAATAACTCACATATATTCATGGAAACATAATAGGTTCAGATCTGAAATCATGGCACTCAGGCCCTAGTGACAAGCATTAAGCATTGCAAAGTCATAGCAACATCAATCTTAGAACATAATGGATACTAGGGATCAAACCCTAACACAACTAACTCAATTACATGGTAAATCTCATCCAACCCATCACCGCCCAACAAGCCTATGATGGGATTACTCACACATCGCGGTGAGCATCATTAAATTGGTGATGGAGGATGGTTGATGATGATGATGGCGACGGATTCCCCTCTCCGGAGCCCCCAATGGACTCCAAATCAGCCCTCCCGAGGAAGATTAGGGTTTGGCGGCGGCTCCGTATCGTAAAACACGATGAATTCTTCTCTCTTATTTTTTTCTCCCCGAAAGTGAATATATGGAGCTGGGGTTGAGGTTGGTGGAGTCCCAGGGGGCCCACGAGGCAGGGGGCGCGCCTAGGGGGGCGCGTCCTGCACCCTCGTGGACAGGTTATGGGCCCCCCGATGTTGATTCTTTCGCCAATATTTTTTATTAATTCCAAAAAGTATCTTCGTGGATTTTCAGGTAATTTCGAGAACTTATATTTCTGCACAAAAATAACACCATGGGAATTCTGCTGAAAGCAGCGTCAGTCCGGGTTAGTTCCATTCAAATCATGCAAGTTAGAGTCCAAAAAAAGTGCAAAAGTGTTTGGAAAAGTAGATACGTTGGAGACGTATCAACTCCCCCAAGCTTAAACCTTTGCTTGTCCTCAAGCAATTCAATTGACAAACTGAAAGTGATAAAAAAACTTTTACAAACTATGTTTGTTCTTGTTGTTGCAAATATGTAAAGCCAACATTCAAGTTTTCAGCAAAGATTATGAACTAACCATATACACAATAACATTTAGGTCTCATGTTTACTCATATCAATGGCATAATTAACTAGCGAGCAATAATAATAAATCTTGGATGACAACACTTTCTCAAAACAATCATAATATGATATAACAAGATAGTATCTCGCTAGCCCTTTCTGAGACCGCAAAACATAAATACAGAGCACCCCTGAAGATCAAGGACTGACTAGACATTGTAATTCATGGTAAAAGAGATCCAGTCACAATCATACTCAATGTAAATTAATAGCAATGCATGCAAATGACAGCGGTGCTCTCCAACTGGTGCTTTTTTAATAAGAGGATGATGACTCAACACAAAAGTAAATAGATAGGCCCTTCGCAGAGGGAAACAGGGATTTGTAGAGGTGCCAGAGCTCGAGTTTTGAAATAGAGATAAATAATATTTTGAGTGGCATACTTTCATTGTCAACATAACAACCAAGAGATCTCGATATCTTCCATGCTACACACATTATAGGCGGTTCCCAAACAGAATGGTAAAGTTTATACTCCCCCACCACCAACAAACATCAATCCATGGCTTGTCCGAAACAACGGGTGCCGTCCAACTAAAACAATCCTAGGGGAGTTCTGTTTGCATTTATTTTGATTTGATTTGAGCATGGGACTGGGCATCCCGGTTACCGACCATTTTCTCATGAGTGATGAGCGGAGTCCACTCATCGTGAGAATAACCCACCTAGCATGGAAGATACAGACAACCCTAGTTGATACATGAGCTATTCGAGCATAGAAAACAGAATTTCATTTGAAGGTTTAGAGTTTGGCACATACAAATTTACTTGGAACGGCAGGTAGATACCGCATATAGGAAGGTATGGTGGACTCATATGGAATAACTTTGGGGTTTATAGAAGTGGATGCACAAGCAGTATTCCCACTTAGTGCAAGTGAAGGCTACAAAGAGACTGGGAAGTGACCAACTAGAGAGCGACAACAGTCATGAACATGCATTGAGATTAATCAACAATGAGTGCATGCATGAGTAGGATATAAATCACCATGAACATAAATATCATGGAGGCTATGTTGATTTTATTTCAACTACATGCATGAACATGTGCCAAGTCAAGCCACTCGAATTATTCAAAGGAGGATACCACCCCATCATACCACATCTCAACCATTTTAATAGCATGTCCGCACACAAGGTAAACCATTATAAACTCCTAGCTAATTAAGCATGACATGAGAAACTATAATCTCTAATTGTCATTGCAAACATGTTTCATTCATAATAGACTGAATCAGGAACGGTGAACTAATCATATTTACAAAAACAAGATAGGTCGAGTTCATACAAGCTTCTCTCATCTCAATCATTTCATCATATATCGTCATTATTGCCTTTCACTTGCACGATCAAACGGTGTGGATAATATAATAGCGCACGTGCATTGGACTAAGCTGGAATCTGTAAGCGTTTAATACAAAGGAGAAGACAAGGTAATATGGGCTCTTGGTTAGATCAACAATAATGCAAATGAGATCCACTCAACATTTTCATCGTGGTCTTCTCCTCTCGACCCCCAAAGAAAAGAAAAGAAATAAAACTATTTACAGGGGAAAGCTCCCAACAAGAAAAAGAAGAACGAGAAATATTTTTGGGCTTTCTTTTAATTACTACTACCAGCATGGAAAGTAAACTAGCTAAAAGCTACAACTAATTTTTTTGTTTTTTCTTACGGTTTTTCAAACACATAAGAAGAAAGCAAGAAAAGGAAATTAACTAACATGGATAGTACAATGAAAAAGTATGAGCACCGACAACTAGCGTGAGTGTGTGAACATGAATGTAATGTCAGTGAAAAAAAGTACCCCCCCAAGCTTAGGCTTTTGGCCTAAGTTGGTCTATGGCCACTGCTCGAAGCTACTCTCTCTCTAGTGTATCGAGGAGGGTTCTCAGGGTGCCACTAGTTAGCGATCTCCTCCGGATCCCACTGATAAACAGACTGTCGATATGGGTCAAGTGGTGGCTCAGGCTCAGGCTCAAGCTCTAGGACATGTGTCAGCCTCCAGTATGCACAAATGGCCTCGGGAAAAGTGAGGTACATGCTGTTCGCGCTGGTCATGGAGGAAGTCGGTGAGGCCTGCATTCTCAGCCAAATAATAAAAGTCGTCGTGAATTCCGGCGACCCTCAAGAACGCATCACAAGGCCATTCACATGGCTGGACCTCCGCGGTGCGAGGAAGATTGTATTTGGGCTTTTTATTCTCCTCATTCTGCTTACCCTTCGAGCTTCGGCTCGAGGAGCCCCTCAACAATCTCTTCATCATTTTCTTTCTCTGAAAAATTTCTGAAATTTTTAGTGACTCAAAATAAAAGTGAACCAAACTCAACAAGATTGATAGCAACTACTCCCACAAGTGCCTAAAGGCTATATCATGCATTAAAACTACTTTGGACCAAATACATTTGACATGCAAGCTCAAGAACAGGGTCACCTCAGCAGCAAAAAATTGCAATAAATAAAGCACTAGAACAAAAACTAATTGGACCATTGGAGGAGTCACATACCGAAGAACAATCCCCCAAAACAGTTTTGTCAATGGGGCTTTGAGCAAGGAGATCGAAAATGGCAGCAAGATGAGCTAGAACACGGGTTTGAGCTATGGGAGGATTTTTTCTAGAGGAAGACGAAGTGAATGGGTGCTGGAATAAGTTGTGGGGGTGTAACACCCCGAGAATCATGCTATAGTAATCCCCTTCTAATGATGCCTTGTCATCATTGTTATTGTTGCTAATCTCACTTTGATTCTAAGCCAGTCCAAATTTCAAATTCGGATTAAAGTCTAAAATTCAAATTTCTCAAACATGAAAACTAAAATGTTCAATGAGTGTCAAATATTCCATAACCAATTATGGTGGTGACCCAACATTATTGTGAGGTGTTTAAGTGCCCTAAACTAGTTAAAACTATGGCTAAAACAATTAAATTAAATGCCCTTTTTATTTATAAGAATTGCAAACTTTTTCAAAAGTCTCATAATATTTTTTTTGTGGCAGTGCAAAATAATTCTGTGAAGTTGTTTTGGCCAGTGGCATATTTTTGCAAAGTCAATTGTGATTAAAGGAAAAGGCAAAAGCTGCTGGAAAATAGAACTTAGTGAAAACAAAAAAATAAATAAATAAAAGAAAATTGAAACCCCGCTCCCCCTGGGCCTCGGCCCAACTGGCCACCCAGCCAGCCAGCCCAACCGACCCACCTGGCTGCGCCCGCCTCCCCTGTTCGGGCGACCGGGTCGCTACAGGGGCGGGTTGCCTCGGACCACCTCGCCGGCGCCGACGCCGGGAGGGGATAAGGCGCCCCCCGTGCCTCCTCGGTCTCCCCACCTCCCCACTCACCTCGCCCCTCTTGCCCAGATCCACCTCTTCCCCCTCTGCCGATCTGGAGGAAGGGCCGGCGCGCCCGTCGCCGATGACCTCGCTTCCCGCGGCCACCGGTCGGCCCTCACCTCGCCGGCTAGACCCCAGTCCACCCTGACCTGCTCATCCAATCCGCCGAGTCGCGTGAGTCGGTTGCCCCCGTCCGCTCTCCCTCGAAGACATCGTCGTGACCGTGTCGCCGAGGCCACCGTGCTCGTCCCCGACGTCGTCGCCGTCCTCAACCGCCTCCCCTTCTCCTCCCTGAGCCTTCTACGCCGAGCCACGAGGACCCGGACGCCCCCACGACACTGCCCCGAACTCGACTTCTTCCTTGGGCCGCCGCCCGTCGTCTCCGTCTCCGGCCGCCCCGACTCTCCCTCGGGCCTTCCCAGCAACGGCGGTGAGCACCGCGTGTTTCCCCTCCTCCTGCCCCTCTGATTCCGACGCCGTAGTCAGGGGCCCTGGCCGTAGTACCAGCCCGCGTCCGCCTATGGCCGCCGCGCCGGAGAGCTCAAGCTCACCGCGCCCCGCACCCCGATTTCCGTCTGCCCCGTTCGCACCCTGACCGCCACTCTGTCCGCCTAGGGTCGCGCCCTCGCGCGTGCGTGTCCGCCCGGGGGTCGCGCCCCCTGCCCTGCGGACTGCTGCTGCGGCTTGCTGCAGCCGCCGCCTGCTGCTTGCCTGGCCGCGCCCCGTGCACCCCCACTCGCGCGCGCCCGCCCCCGCTTCCCGCAAGCGCGTTGTGCTGCTCTACTGAAGCTACGTAACTGTTGTGCTGTTGATGGTTACTGTAGATGCTACTAGCTAGCTTTTCTAAATCTATGATGACTAAGCCTCTAGACAACCCCTAAACTGCAGCAAAACAACTGTTAGCAGGCCAAAAATAAATATGAGTAGAATGTACACTTGACAAACTTCATATTACTCCACTGGACCAAATTCATTTGATGCATGGTTTAAATCCTACAAAAATCACAAAATGCTATCTTTTCTTAGCCCTAGCATTGTGTGCGTGTGTGTTCTGTGTGTGGTGGCCGGCCGGCTCTCCGTTAGCTAACTAGTACTCCTACTAGTTAGTCTAATCAGTGGTTGGGTATAGTGCAAATGACAGGTGGACCCCCCCTCTAAATATCCACTTAAAAAGAAAATGCAAGCTATGTGTGAATGACACCTCGGCCCCATCTACAGTTTTGACCATTCAACAGTTGCACTGTTGACTGAGTCAACAGGAACCCTGGACCCATTGTCAGCCTCTCGTGGCCTTGCTGTGTGCACTCTGCTGGGTGCACATAGCAATTTCCCCTTTTATTTCGAATTAATAATAATTTTGGAATATTGCTAAAACTTTGAAAAATCATAGAAAAGAAACCGTAGCTCGAATCGAAAAACTTTATATATGAAAGTTGCTCAGAACGACGAGACGAATCCGGATACGCAGCCCGTTCATCCGCCACACGTCCCTAGCATAGAGAACCTGCAACATTTCACCTCCGGTTCATCTGTCCGAAAACATGAAACACCGGGGATACTTTCTCGGATGTTTCCCCCCTTCACCGGTATCACCTCATACCGCGTTAGAACACGTCTAGCTCTGCTTGTTGACCTGTTATGCACTTGCTTGCTATGTATTTACTGTCCCCCCCCCCCCTCTTCTCTCCGGTAGCCCCCGTGACGATGCTGATGCCCCTGTGGACGACTACGTCACCGACGACCCCTCCTTCTTGTCTGAGCAACCAGGAAAGCCCCCCCCTTTGATCACCAGATATCGCCTATTCTCCTCTATACTGCTTGCATTAGAGTAGTGTAGCATGTTACTGCTTTCCATTGATCCTATTCTGATGCATAGCCTGACTTTGTTGCTACATCTGTTGATACCTTACCTGCAATCCTAAATGCTTAGTATAGGATGCTAGTTTATCATCATTGGCCCTACATTCTTGTCAGTCTGCCTTGCTATACTATCGGGCCGTGATCACTTGGGAGGTGATCACGGGTATATACTATACATACATACATACTATACAGATGGTGACTAAAGTCGGGTCAGCTCATTGAGTACCTGCAAGTGATTCTGATGAGGGGGCTGAAAGGACAGGTGGCTCCATCCCGGTAGAGGTGGGCCTGGGTTCCCGACGGCCCCCGACTGTTACTTTGTGGCGGAGCGACAGGGCAGGTTGAGACCACCTAGGAGACTGGTGGGCCTGGCCATGTTCGGCGTTCGCGGATACTTAACACGCTTAACGAGATCTGGGTATTTGATCTGAGTCTGGCCATTTGGTCTATACGCACTAACCATCTACGCGGGAGTAGTTATGGGTATCCCGACGTCGTGGTATCAGCCGAAGCCTTCTTGACGTCAGCGACTGAGCGGCGCGCGCCGGATTGGAACGTAAGCCTGCACTTGTATTAAGGGGGCTAGTTCTGCTTCCGGCCGCGTACGCAACGTGCAGGTGTGCAAAGGGCGATGGGCCCAGACCCCTGCGCCATAGGAGTTAGACCGGCGTGCTGACCTCTCTGTTGTGCCTAGGTGGGGCCGCGACGTGTTGATCTTCCGAGGCCGGGCATGACCCAGGAAAGTGTGTCCGGCCAAATGGGATCGAGCGTGTTGGGTTATGTGGTGCACCCCTGCAGGGAAGTTTATCTATTCGAATAGCCATGTCCCTCGGTAAAAGGACGACCCGGAGTTGTACCTTGACCTTATGACAACTAGAACCGGATACTTAATAAAACACACCTTTCCAAGTGCCAGATACAACCCGGTGATCGCTCTCTAACAGGGCGACGAGGAGAGGATTGCCGGGTAGGATTATGCTATGCGATGCTACTGGAGATGCTACTTGGAGATGCTACTTGGCGATGCTACTTGGAGGACTTCAGTCTACTCTCTTCTACATGCTGCAAGACGGAGGCTGCCAGAAGCGTAGTCTTCGACAGGATTAGCTATCCCCCTCTTATTCTGGCATTCTGCAGTTCAGTCCACCGATATGGCCCTTTACACATATACCCATGCATATGTAGTGTAGCTCCTTGCTTGCGAGTACTTTGGATGAGTACTCACGGTTGCTTTCTCCCCCCTTTTCCCCCTTTCCTTTCTTTCTGGTTGTCGCAACCAGATGCTGGAGTCCAGGAGCCAGACGCCACCGTCGATGACGACTACTACACTGGAGGTGCCTACTACTACGTGCAGGCTGCTGACGACGACCAGGAGTAGTTTAGGAGGATCCCAGGCAGGAGCCCTGCGCCTCTTTCGATCTGTATCCTAGTTTGTGCTAGCCTTCTTAAGGCAAACTTGTTTAACTTATGTCTGTACTCAGATATTGTTGCTTCCGCTGACTCGTCTATGATCGAGCACTTGTATTCGAGCCCTCGAGGCCCCTGGCTTGTATTATGATGCTTGTATGACTTATTTATGTTTTAGAGTTGTGTTGTGATATCTTCCCGTGAGTCCCTGATCTTGATCGTACACGTTTGCGTGCATGATTAGTGTACGATTGAATCGGGGGCGTCACAAGTTGGTATCAGAGCCGACTGCCTGTAGGAATCCCCCTTCCAACTCCTTGGCCGAAGTCGAGTCTAGACATTGCAAAAACTTTTACTAACTTGGCTGTGTGCCTTACGGGCCCACGTCGCCATCGGGTGGTATTAGGATCTTTTATTCCTCGTCTATACTCTGGGACTCGGATCTCTCTACTATTCGGGTTAAATGAATTTGCTAACTCTAAGTTTAGGATCTCGTGATCGCATCCACCCGAAGAGCCCCGTATTGCAGAGGATCGCCTGCTACATCAGAAGATTTCGAAGATACTCTCTGATGTTCTCTCGAGACTTGTGCCCAACACTTTGGCTATTCCTGACCACCGATAAATCCGTATGGATAACTACTTACACTTGCCATTCTTACGATCATCCCCCATTGATCTTGTTATTACAAGATACCCCGAAGTTTTCTCTATTGTTCCGAGAATACTTTGTGCCTACTGCCTAGCAGGTCTTTGCCACATGAATACCCCTTCGAATAAATCCTCGCACTTGTCGAGTATCCGCTCATCCCCAGTTGTTCATGATTTTCACAAAAGTCTTCGAAATAATATTCGATCTTCCGAAAATCCTTTGGGGCCTTTGGCTCTTGAAATTCTTGCTTGCTTGCATTATGGATAATCCCATAAGTCTCATAGTCATATTGACATTCCTTGTCATTACCATTTTGAGTCTGTTGACTCAATATGTTTGCGAATACACGCAATCATCATTGATCCTTATAAATTACTTTTCCGGCTGAGCTGCCATTCTTTTTACTGGAATTGGTTCTCGACCAATCCAATTGTCTTTGATTGTACCCTACGGCTATTCAACTTATCCACCCCTAATCAGAGCATTGCTTCTGATCCCTTGATTTGGAAATCATAGTTCCTTTGCATTTGACAATTGAGTTAGTCAGTTGTTTCTATAATCTGCTTCCTCTAGTTGAGTACCGATGCTCACGTCAGATCCCTTGTGGGCCACCAGATCCTTTGTTGGATTTTATCTGACAACGCCCTTCATATTCAATAAACTTGTGAGCCTTTTCTCGGATACATAATGCCTTTGGTAAATTGTATCGTCTGCTTTCTCAACCATGCTCTGCCTTCGAGCTTGAGTTAATTACTTCTAAAAGATTCTAGTATAGGATTCTAAGATGCCCCGATGGGTTGAACCTATGCCTTCCTTAATATGTGTGAACTCGAAAGTTTTCACGAGTCGTACTCTTCTGGTATTTTGCCAGATAAAATTTCAACGCTATAACTTCATCGAAAACGAGAAGTGAATGAAAGGGTATGCATTGGAGAAGTGGGAGTCGACCTTGAACTTTGTGTTCATGCCCAGGGACGCGATGTATATCCTATCATGGAAGCTTCTTGTAACAATAACTATTTCCTTGATAACTAACATATGGTATCTGTGAATTGATCCCTTGCAACCGTGGTTCCGACCATGATTGTTCTTCTTTGATCTCATTTCTTGGAGAAGTTTAAACATTTGTCTTCTGCGGATCAATACCCCAGTCCAACCTCTACTTTGATCCTTCTTCGAGTATTACCCCCCTGGTATCTTGAGATTATCTTGGAATTGCATAACTTCTTATGAGTTCTTCATCAAGTACTACATTCTCACTGATTACAGTTTTCATGGGCTCTGAGTTATTAAACACTCAAAGGCACCGATAACTGAATCGAGTCTGCACTACGGTTCAACAACTTTTGATAATCTTCTTTAAGTACGAGTTTGTACCCGATCGCGTCATTTCTACCCTGTTCGGCTACATCCTTACCGTGCTAATTTTAATTGTGCTACTTGGTCCTTCCCGGAGCACAAATTTCGACGGTGAGCTAATCTTACATCGATCTTCCTCGTCATATCATTTCACCTTGAACATCAAACTTGATTTCGAGTTGTGTCGTAACTATGGTTCCAATAACCTCTTGCTTCGTCATTCCTTTGACTTGATGTCATCGCTGATTGATTACATCTTCATGAAATCTCTCGACAAATGTGTCGTGATCATCATCAACCTTATGAGCTCTTCCAGGATATCAACCGGATTCATGAAGAGAAATACCATCCTTGCCCTCGATGAGTTGTGTTATCATCGGCCACCCTATTGCCTTCCCTCCAACACAAACTTGTTCGTGTCTTGTGTTATACCTTGCTATCCAACATTTGTTCTCCTTTACCTTGGAGTATTGCCATCTTTTATGTCAAGAATGTCGTGAGAATTTTACCACCTCTTGAGAATTCTTGATACAGTGATGCTTCTCACCATCATAATTCTTCTCTTGGTCCCCGTGTTGAGTGAACTCTGTTATGAGAATTTAATATCTCTAGCAACCTTGTTACTTCAGAGTTAATGGACAATAATTCCAATGTAGTGTGCTGGTTGCTAAATTTCCATTCCGACGTTGGTCGTGCAACCCAACCCATATTTCGGGTGCCCCTTTCAACCAATATTTAATAGTGTATGTTTTCATCGAGCATACATCATTATATCGTTTGATCTGACAAATGTTGTCACCTTGTTCACATCATTGTGGAAATCCATCATTCTGGAAATTTCAATGGATTATCGCTGAGTCCATCAGTCACCTCCTCATCCTCTCCTTGGTTTAATGATGAACTCTTATTTTGGAACTCGCTTCCATAGTTCATTTCCCGAGAACCTTAAAATGTCATCTCATCAAATTGTGTCGCACCTTTTTCTTCTCAGGCATCCTGAGTCTGAAGTATCCTAACACCAATCAGATCTGAATCTCGGTCAGATATGATGGTTAGAACATTTTCCAAGAGTCTTAGCATTGATCTTTATATAACCCCGTAAGGTGATGTCATGCCTAGCACACCTGACCGGAGGACCGAGTGTTATAGTTTCCTTTTTAACAAGGTTATCCATTCTTCCATGAGGAAACTGTAAGACTTATTTTATACGTTGTTTTTGATGGATCCTTTGTATCCAAAGCCTGACCTTTGCTTGAAGACCATGTCAATCCTGTCTCGAAGCATGTCTGTGGTAACCCGATTTTCAATAAGAGCATTTGAAGCACAATGCTAAATGTTTCTTGATCAATTATCCAAACATTGTTGTATGGGTAATGTCATGAAATTTCTCTCCCTTTTCCTGAAGGGTTTTCTACTTTATATCCTACCACGGATATCATGCTCTGCTTGTCCTTGGGAAGAGTATACCCCTGGTATATGTGTCAAACACATTTTCCTTTCCATTGTTTTGTTTGATCTTTCTTGTGATCACCCCTGTGTACAATTCTCCTGCTTATGTAAACACCCCTGTGTACAATTCTGTCAGCAAGACCCTGTTGCATTTGTTGATAGCATTCTGCTAACCACCGATGGACGAGAACTTTGCCTATTGGTCCGCCTCGTTCAACGAGCAGGAAAATGGTTCTCTTCGTCCCTCGCCCTTGGTACCGATGTTGTTGCCGACATAACTGACATGGTACCCTCTGACATGCCTTGCTTTCGTGACCGTGCAAGATGCCAGCCCCCTTTCTACTTTAACCCACATGGTGGGCCCATAACCCACAGTTCCACAGGATCGAAACCTGACTCTCCAGTACAACGCTATTTATAATGATTTTTCCTCACGCTTGGCTTCGTATTTAATTCACGGGCCACCTTCCTAGTGTTCTATTCTGGTATCAGACGCAATCCTTACTCTCGTTGCTCTGAACCCCTTTCTCACCCTGGTTCAGACCTCGAGCAACTATCTATCCGCTTGGAACCTCTTATTGTACCTTCGTACCTTACTCTCGATGTATTTTATATGTTCAACTCGAGAGATACTCTTATGCTCATTCTTGGGTTTACCCTAGATTGTTCCCTCATAAGCACTTTGTCGTAGCCGAGCTGCCCTTATTGATTCGTTAGTACATCGGAGATCCCGAAGAAAGGATGACAACTTGGTCATGGTGACTTGAAGCAGGGAAATGAAGACATCAATGTAATGAATCGACCTCTTCGAGGAAAGCAACCAAGACCGAGAAAAACCGTTAGAATTTCACTACCACAAATTTCCCCCTTACATCGCCTCTTAAATCTCAGGACGGGATTTCTTGTAGTGGAGGAGATTTGTAACACCCCGAGAATCATTCTATAGTAATCCCCTTCTAATGATGCCTTGTCATCATTGTTACTGTTGCTAATCTCACTTTGATTCTAAGCCAGTCCAAATTTCAAATTCGGATTAAAGTCTAAAATTCAAATTTCTCAAACATGAAAACTAAAATGTTCAATGAGTGTCAAATATTCCATAACCAATTATGGTGGTGACCCAACATTATTGTGAGGTGTTTAAGTGCCCTAAACTAGTTAAAACTATGGCTAAAACAATTAAATTAAATGCCCTTTTTATTTATAAGAATTGCAAACTTTTTCAAAAGTCTCATAATATTTTTTTTTGTGGCAGTGCAAAATAATTCTGTGAAGTTGTTTTGGCCAGTGGCATATTTTTGCAAAGTCAATTGTGATTAAAGGAAAAGGCAAAAGCTGCTGGAAAATAGAACTTAGTGAAAACAAAAAAATAAATAAATAAAAGAAAATTGAAACCCCGCTCCCCCTGGGCCTCGGCCCAACTGGCCACCCAGCCAGCCAGCCCAACCGACCCACCTGGCTGCGCCCGCCTCCCCTGTTCGGGCGACCGGGTCGCTACAGGGGCGGGTTGCCTCGGACCACCTCGCCGGCGCCGACGCCGGGAGGGGATAAGGCGCCCCCCGTGCCTCCTCGGTCTCCCCACCTCCCCACTCACCTCGCCCCTCTTGCCCAGATCCACCTCTTCCCCCTCTGCCGATCTGGAGGAAGGGCCGGCGCGCCCGTCGCCGATGACCTCGCTTCCCGCGGCCACCGGTCGGCCCTCACCTCGCCGGCTAGACCCCAGTCCACCCTGACCTGCTCATCCAATCCGCCGAGTCGCGTGAGTCGGTTGCCCCCGTCCGCTCTCCCTCGAAGACATCGTCGTGACCGTGTCGCCGAGGCCACCGTGCTCGTCCCCGACGTCGTCGCCGTCCTCAACCGCCTCCCCTTCTCCTCCCTGAGCCTTCTACGCCGAGCCACGAGGACCCGGACGCCCCCACGACACTGCCCCGAACTCGACTTCTTCCTTGGGCCGCCGCCCGTCGTCTCCGTCTCCGGCCGCCCCGACTCTCCCTCGGGCCTTCCCAGCAACGGCGGTGAGCATCGCGTGTTTCCCCTCCTCCTGCCCCTCTGATTCCGACGCCGTAGTCAGGGGCCCTGGCCGTAGTACCAGCCCGCGTCCGCCTATGGCCGCCGCGCCGGAGAGCTCAAGCTCACCGCGCCCCGCACCCCGATTTCCGTCTGCCCCGTTCGCACCCTGACCGCCACTCTGTCCGCCTAGGGTCGCGCCCTCGCGCGTGCATGTCCGCCCGGGGGTCGCGCCCCCTGCCCTGCGGACTGCTGCTGCGGCTTGCTGCAGCCGCCGCCTGCTGCTTGCCTGGCCGCGCCCCGTGCACCCCCACTCGCGCGCGCCCGCCCCCGCTGCCCGCAAGCGCGTTGTGCTGCTCTACTGAAGCTACGTAACTTTTGTGCTGTTGATGGTTACTGTAGATGCTACTAGCTAGCTTTTCTAAATCTATGATGACTAAGCCTCTAGACAACCCCTAAACTGTAGCAAAACAACTGTTAGCAGGCCAAAAATAAATATGAGTAGAATGTACACTTGACAAACTTCATATTACTCCACTGGACCAAATTCATTTGATGCATGGTTTAAATCCTACAAAAATCACAAAATGCTATCTTTTCTTAGCCCTAGCATTGTGTGCGTGTGTGTTCTGTGTGTGGTGGCCGGCCGGCTCTCCGTTAGCTAACTAGTACTCCTACTAGTTAGTCTAATCAGTGGTTGGGTATAGTGCAAATGACAGGTGGACCCCCCCCCTCTAAATATCCACTTAAAAAGAAAATGCAAGCTATGTGTGAATGACACCTCGGCCCCATCTACAGTTTTGACTAGTCAACAGTTGCGCTGTTGACTGAGTCAACAGGAACCCTGGACCCATTGTCAGCCTCTCGTGGCCTTGCTGTGTGCACTCTGCTGGGTGCACATAGCAATTTCCCCTTTTATTTCGAATTAATAATAATTTTGGAATATTGCTAAAACTTTGAAAAATCATAGAAAAGAAACCGTAGCTCGAATCGAAAAACTTTATATATGAAAGTTGCTCAGAACGACGAGACGAATCCGGATACGCAGCCCGTTCATCCGCCACACGTCCCTAGCATAGAGAACCTGCAACATTTCACCTCCGGTTCATCTGTCCGAAAACATGAAACACCGGGGATACTTTCCCGGATGTTTCCCCCCTTCACCGGTATCACCTCATACCGTGTTAGAACACGTCTAGCTCTGCTTGTTGACCTGTTATGCACTTGCTTGCTATGTATTTACTGTTTCCCCCCCCCCCCCCCCTCTTCTCTCCGGTAGCCCCCGTGACGATGCTGATGCCCCTGTGGACGACTACGTCACCGACGACCCCTCCTTCTTGTCTGAGCAACCAGGCAAGCCCCCCCCCCCTTGATCACCAGATATCGCCTATTCTCCTCTATACTGCTTGCATTAGAGTAGTGTAGCATGTTACTGCTTTCCATTGATCCTATTCTGATGCATAGGCTGACTTTGTTGCTACATCTGTTGATACCTTACCTGCAATCCTAAATGCTTAGTATAGGATGCTAGTTTATCATCATTGGCCCTACATTCTTGTCAGTCTGCCTTGCTATACTATCGGGCCGTGATCACTTGGGAGGTGATCACGGGTATATACTATACATACATACATACTATACAGATGGTGACTAAAGTCGGGTCAGCTCATTGAGTACCCGCAAGTGATTCTGATGAGGGGGCTGAAAGGACAGGTGGCTCCATCCCGGTAGAGGTGGGCCTGGGTTCCCGACGGCCCCCGACTGTTACTTTGTGGCGGAGCGACAGGGCAGGTTGAGACCACCTAGGAGACTGGTGGGCCTGGCCATGTTCGGCGTTCGCGGATACTTAACACGCTTAACGAGATCTGGGTATTTGATCTGAGTCTAGCCATTTGGTCTATACGCACTAACCATCTACGCGGGAGTAGTTATGGGTATCCCGACGTCGTGGTATCAGCCAAAGCCTTCTTGACGTCAGCGACTGAGTGGCGCGCGCCCGATTGGAACGTAAGCCTGCACTTGTATTAAGGGGGCTAGTTCTGCTTCCGGCCGCGTACGCAACGTGCAGGTGTGCAAAGGGCGATGGGCCCAGACCCCTGCGCCATAGGAGTTAGACTGGCGTGCTGACCTCTCTGTTGTGCCTAGGTGGGGCTGCGACGTGTTGATCTTCCGAGGCCGGGCATGACCCAGGAAAGTGTGTCCGGCCAAATGGGATCGAGCATGTTGGGTTATGTGGTGCACCCCTGCAGGGAAGTTTATCTATTCGAATAGCCGTGTCCCTCGGTAAAAGGACGACCCGGAGTTGTACCTTGACCTTATGACAACTAGAACCGGATACTTAATAAAACACACCTTTCCAAGTGCCAGATACAACCCGGTGATCGCTCTCTAACAGGGCGACGAGGAGAGGATTGCCGGGTAGGATTATGCTATGCGATGCTACTGGAGATGCTACTTGGAGATGCTACTTGGCGATGCTACTTGGAGGACTTCAGTATACTCTCTTCTACATGCTGCAAGACGGAGGCTGCCAGAAGCGTAGTCTTCGACAGGATTAGCTATCCCCCTCTTATTCTGGCATTCTGCAGTTCAGTCCACCGATATGGCCCTTTACACATATACCCATGCATATGTAGTGTAGCTCCTTGCTTGCGAGTACTTTGGATGAGTACTCACGGTTGCTTTCTTCCCCCTTTTCCCCCTTTCCTTTCTTTCTGGTTGTCGCAACCAGATGCTGGAGTCCAGGAGCCAGACGCCACCGTCGATTACGACTACTACACTGGAGGTGCCTACTACTACGTGCAGGCTGCTGACGACGACCAGGAGTAGTTTAGGAGGATCCCAGGCAGGAGCCTGCGCCTCTTTCGATCTGTATCCCAGTTTGTGCTAGCCTTCTTAAGGCAAACTTGTTTAACTTATGTCTGTACTCAGATATTGTTGCTTCCGCTGACTCGTCTATGATCGAGCACTTGTATTCGAGCCCTCGAGGCCCCTGGCTTGTATTATGATGCTTGTATGACTTATTTATGTTTTAGAGTTGTGTTGTGATATCTTCCCGTGAGTCCCTGATCTTGATCGTACACGTTTGCGTGCATGATTAGTGTACGATTGAATCGGGGGCGTCACAGGGGGTCCACGTGGGGCCCACGAGGTAGGGGCGCGCCCCAGGGGGTGGGCGCGCCCTTTGCCCTCGTGGCCAAATGGCGGCCCCCCGGTGTGTTCTTAGTGCCAGAAATTCTTAAATATTCTACAAAAAATCATACTTCATTTTCAGGACATTTGGAGAACTTTTATTTTCGGGGTATTTTTTATTGCATGGATAATTCAGAAAACTGACAGAAAATACTAGGTTTGCTTTATTTAATCTAAATAAAAGAAAGTAAAAGCAGGGTACAGAGAGTTATGCTTTCTACTTCATCCATCTCGTGCTCATCAAAAGGAATCCACTAACAAGGTTGATCAAGTCTTATTAACAAACTTCTTCCGAATAACACGAAACCGGAGAATTTTTGAATAACACGAGGTTACCTCAATGGGGATATGCATGTCCCCAACAATAAGAATATCATATTTCTTTTTGACAGTAGGAAGAGGGAATTCAAAACCTCCAATATAATCATTGAAAATTTTCCAATAGAATTGATACTGTGGACTTGAGGTTGTTTCCTCGGAAAGTGTACCGTATGCTCATTACCATTAAAATGAAAAGTGACATTGCCTTTGTTGCAATCAATAACAGCCCCTGCAGTATTCAAAAAAGGTCTACCAAGGATAATCGACATACTATCATCCTCGGGAATATCAAGAATAACAAAGTCCGTAAAAATAGTGACGTTTGCAACCACAACAGGCATATCCTCACAAACACCGATAGGTATAGCAATTGATTTATCGGCCATTTGCAAAGAGATTTTAGTAGGTGTCAACTTATTTAAATCAAGTCTACAATACAAAGAGAGAGGCATAACACTAACACCGGCTCCAAGATCACATGAAGTAGTTTTAACATAGTTTCTTTTAATGGAGCATGGTACAATTGGTACTCCTGGATCTCCTAATTTCTTTGGTATTCCACCTTTAAAAGTATAATTGGGAAGCATGGTGGAAATTTCAGCTTCCGGTATCTTTCTTTTATCTATAACAATATCCTTCATATACCTAGCATAAGGATTCATTTTAAGCATATCGGTCAAACGCATACGCAAAAAGATAGGTCTAATCATTTCAGCAAAGCGCTCAAAATCCTCATCATCCTTCTTCTTGGATGGCTTAGGAGGAAAAGGCGACCCCGGCAGAGAAGTAATAAATTATATCCCAGGGACTACGCACACAACCAGGAGCAAGAGAATTAAACCATATTTTAGCATCACCCTTTAATGAGAACGGAAATAACTTAAGGATATAGTAATAACGAATTTTTTCCTCATGAGCAAATAGGGTGGCTATATCCCGGGGACTACGCACACAACCAGGAGCAAGAGAATTAAACCATATTTTAGCATTACCCTTTAATGAGAACGGAAATAACTTAAGGATATAGTAATAACGAATTTTTCCCCATGAGCAAATAGGGTGGCTATATCATTCAGTTTAGTAAGATGTGCCGCAACAGTTTCAGATTCATAGCCATAAAAAGGATTAGAATCAACCAAATTATTAACCCAGGATCGATAGAGAAATCATAATCCTTATCAGAAATACAGATAGGTGAAGTAGCAAAAGCAGAGTCATATTTCATTCTAGCATTCAAAGACTTTTCTTGCAGCTTAGCTAACAGTTTCTTAAGATCATATCTATCTTTGCAAGCAAAAAGGTCTCTAGAAGTTTCTTCATCCATAACATAACCCTCAGGTACATCAGGCAATTCATATCTAGGGGGAGAATCTTCATCATCACTTTCATCAATATTATCAGTTTCAATAATTTCATTCTCTCTAACCCTAGCAAGTTGTTCATCAATAAATTCACCTAATGGCACAGTATTATCAAGCATAGAAGTAGTTTCATCATAAGCATCATGCATATCAGAAGTGGCATCATCAATAACATGTGACATATCAAAATCAATAGCAGGTGTAGGTGTCGCAAGTTTACTCAAAACAGAAGGTGAATCAAGTGCAGAGCTAGATGACAGTTCCTTACCTCCCCTCGTAGTTGAGGGAAAAATCTTGGTTCTTTCATCTTTCAAGTTCCTCATAGTGATCAGCAGATATATATCCCAAGTGACTCAAAGAATAGAGCTATGCTCTCCGCCAACGGCGCCAGAAAATAGTCTTGATAACCCATAAGTATAGGGGATCACAACGGTTTTCGAGGGTAGAGTATTCAACCCAAATGTATTGATTCAACACAAGGGGAGCCAAAGAATATTCTTAAGTATTAGCAGCTGAGTTGTCAATTCAACCACACCTAAAAGACTTAATATCTGCAGCAAAGTAGTATGGAAGTAACAGTAACGGTGGCAAAAGTAACAGTAGCAGCTTTGTAGTAATCGTAACAGTGGTAATGGAAAAGTAACTTAGCAAAATTCAATATGTGAAAAGCTTCTAGGCAATGGATCAGTGATGGATAATTATGTCGGATGCGATTACTCATGCAACAGTTATAACATAGGGTGACTCAGAACTAGCTCCAGTTCATCTATGTAATGTAGGCATGTATTCCAAATATAGTCATACGTGCTAATGGAAAAGAACTTGCATGACATCTTTTGTCCTACCCTCCCGTGGCAGCGGGGTCCTCTTGGAAACTAAGGGATATTAAGGCCTCCTTTTAATAGAGTACCGGACCAAAGCATTAACGCTTAGTGAATACATGAACTCCTCAAACTACGGTCATCACCGAGAGTGGTCCCGATTATTGTCACTTTGGGGTTGTCGGATCATAACACATAGTAGGTGACTATTGACTTGCAAGATATGATCAAGAACTCGCATTTATTCATGAAAACATAATAGCTTCAGATCTGAAATTTTGGCACTCGGGCCCTAGTGACAAGCATTAAGCATGGAAAAGTCATAGCAACATCAATCTTAGAACATAATGGATAATAAGGATCAAACCCTAACAAAACTAACTCGATTACATGGTAAATCTAATCCAACCCATCACTGTCCAGCAAGCCTACGATGGGATTACTCACGCACGTGGTGAGCATCATGAAATTGGTGACGGAGGATGGTTGATGATGACGATGGCGACGGATTCCCCTCTTCGGAGCCCCGAACGGACTCTAGATCAGCCCTACTGAGGAAGATTAGGACTTGGCGGCGGCTCCGTATTGTAAAATGTGATGAATCCTTCTCTCTTATTTTTTTCTCCCCGAAAGTGAATATATGGAGTTGGAGTTGAGGTCGGTGGAGTCCCAAGAGGCCCGCGAGGCAGGGGGTGCGCCCTGCACCCTTGTGGACAGGGTGTGGGCCCCCTGACGTTGCTTCTTTCGCCAATATTTTTTATTAATTCCAAAAAGTATCTCCATGGATTTTCAGGTCATTCCAAGAACTTTTATTTCTACACAAAAATAACACCATGGCAGTTTTGCTGAAAACAGCATCAGTCCGGGTTAGTTCCATTCAAATCATGCAAGTTAGAGTCCAAGACAAGGGCAAACGTGTTTGGAAAAGTAGATACGTTGGAGACGTATCACCCCCCGGGGGAAGATATGGGCCATATGGGCCACAGGAGGGAGTCACACTAGCCCACAAAGGGGTGGCGCGCCCCCCACAGGGAAGGAGGCCGAATTGGACTAGGGGAGGGGGCGGCGCCTATGGGAGTCCTGGATTAGGGGGTCCTCGGGCGTCCGGCCTATTGATGTGGGCCAGACTTATGGGCCGTCAAGATGCAAGATGGAAGATTATCCCTCATGTCTGGTGGGGACTCTCACATGCGTGGATGGCAAGTAGAGGTGTTTGGATTTACTATTCCTTTCTGTAAAACCAACTTTGTACAACCCTAAGCCCCTTCGGTGTCTATATAAACCGGAGGGTAGATCGGAGGCAGGATGATAACATTGCTAGGCTAGCTATCTAGGGTTAGTCAAATTGATCTCGTGGTAGATCAACTCTTGTAACCCCTATACCCTCGAATATAATCAAGCAGGAGTAGGGTTTTACCTCCATTAAGAGGGCCCAAACCTGGGTAAATACTGTGTTCCTTCTCCTTTGTTACTATTGATCCTCAAACGCACAACTTGGCCCCCCTACCCAAAATCTGCCGGTTTTGACACCGACATTGGTGCTTTCATTGAGAGTTCTACTGTATCGTCGAGAGAAGGATCAATGGCTCACCTCTTTGTCAATGGTGACGTTGTGTCCAGGGAGATTTTTCTTCCTGGATAGGTTTTTGTGTTTGGTGGCTTTGTGCTTCGAGCCAACTCGATCGGCCTCCTCGAGTAGGTCGATAGTTAGGCCCCCGGCCACCAGATTAGGTTTGGAAACCTGAAATATGTCACTGACATCCGAGGAGACTTGGTCTTCTATGGCTTCGCGGCCTCGGCCGCCACTCTGCGTCCCATCCAAGAAGACTCTTCGGATCCCCCTGTAGGATCTCATCCATGGGTCAACACCAGCACTAGCCTCGGCCTTAGATCCAGGGCAGGTCTCATCGTCCGAAGATGGGAGTGTAAAGCCCGCCGGACTTCTTCCCCTTATCGAACTTCCTTCCGAAGACCCAGACGCAGGCTTAAACTACCGAGGTCTGCACTTAGCGGATCCGATCAGGCAATCCAAGCTGAACACATCGTGGCAGGCCTGCGGTTCCCGCTCCCGCTCTTAGATGAAGGGTTGGGTCCGATGCGGTCTCTCGCCATCACAGAGGCTTTACCTCCGATCTGCACCCAGCCTGGACTGGGGGCTGAGAGAGGGGAATTTTATGCCCCACCCACCACCCACTTGATAGCCACTGTCGAGGACTTAACCGACATGCTGGATTATGCGTTCAAAGACATAAACAGCATGGACGACAATGCCGATGCCGAACAAAGACAAGTCCCACCCGTTACAGGGCATTGGATGACCACCTCAACCTATGATGTATACATGGTGGACACTCCGAAGAACGAAGAGGAAAACCCAAGCCCAGATGGGGAGGGAGCCATCGATAAACCACCAAAGCGCCGACGCCAGCGGCACTGCTCACGATCGCGTCGGGCTAAGGATAGCAATATCGGCACCGGAGATAACGTCTCCGGACGACGCCGAAGATACTGAACACCTTATCGAGCCCACATCCGAACAGGACGAGCGGGAAGAAGGTGAAGAAAGCCCTGGATGCGCTGACAACGAAGATGCAAAGGAAAAAACTACATGCCAGAAACCAAGGAGGAGGTTAGCCTTGGTGATGAAGACTTCATCGTCCCAGAAGAACCTCTCGATCAAGAACTCTTCAAGCAACAACTCATTGCCACAGCTCGGAGCCTGAAAAGGAAGCAGCAGCAGCTCAAAGAAGAGCAAGACATGTTGAATGAGAGATGGACTAAGGTCCTGGCCGCTGAGGAATACGACCAAGAACGACCTGTCAAAAGTTACCCTAGGCGTAAGCTGTTGCCTCAATTCGACGACGAAGTCCTTGAACCAATACCATCGAAATATAATCAGGCAGATCAACCAGACCGACCACCATGTGGACAGGACAAAGCGACATATCAAGCCGAACACCAATCTGCACCCCCTCGCCGAAGAGGCAGGAAGACTGCAGCCACGTGATTTACATACGACTTGTAACGTGACCTAGCCCATAAAGCTGGTCAGACCAGATCAATCTATGGATCAAGGGGGCGTGCCCTAGCACGAGATGATGGCCATGAAGCCCGGTGTGACGACCGCTACTATGTCGGGATCAGTACCGAACCCAGATACCAGCCGATCTTCGCCACGACATCGCCAGATACAGAGGAGCCGCTCACCCCTTATGCTTCACTGATGAGGTTATGGAACATTAGTTTCCGGAAGGGTTTAAACCCATAAACATCAAACCATACGATGGAACGACGGATCCGGTCGTCTGGATTGAAGACTTACTTCTCCCCATTCATATGGCTCGAGGAAACTATCTCCATGCCATTAAATATCTTCCCCTAATGCTGAAGGGACCAGCATGGCACTAGCTAAACAGCCTCCCAGAAAACTCCATCGGAACCTGGGAAGACTTGGAGGATGCCTTTAGGGCTAACTTCCAGGGCACTTATGTCCGACCACCGGATGCTGATGACTTGAGTCACATCATTCAGTAGCCAGGTGAATCAGCCCGCAAGCTTTGGAATTGGTTCTTAACTAAAAAGAACCAAATCGTAGACTGTCCGTACGCCCAAGCCTTAGCGGCCTTTAAGCACATCATTCGTGATGAATGGCTCGCCCGACACCTTGGGCAGGAAAAGCCGAAGACCATGGCAGCATTAACGGCACTCATGACCCGCTTCTGTGCGGGCAAAGACAGCTGGTTGGCTCATAGAAGCAACAACCCAGGCGACCCCAGCACCTCTGAGGTACGGGACGACAATGGTAAACCTCGCCGCAATAAAAACAAACATCGGAACAATAGCACCGACAATGTAGATGATACGACGGTCAATGCCGGATTCTGCGGCCCTAAGTCCGGCCAATGGAAGAAATCTTTTAAAGGCAGCAAGGATGGGCCATCCAGCTTAGACAAAATCCTCGAGAGGCCCTGCTAGATTCATGGCACACCCGATAAACCTGCAAATCATAACAACAGGGACTTTTGGGTCTTCAAGCAGGCCGGTAAGTTCAATACCGAAAACAAGGGAAAATGGCCTCCAAGCTAAGACGAGGATGAGCCCCGTCAGCCGAACACCGGGGGTCAGAAACAATTTGCCCCCAAGGTAAGGACAGCGAACATGATATATGTCACTCACATCCCCAGAAGGGAGCGCAAGTGCGCACTTCGGGACGTCTATGCCGTAGAGCTGGTCGTCTTGAAATTCAACCCATGGTCAGCCCGTCCGATCACCTTTGATCCCAGGGACTGATAACCCACAAGTGTAAGGGATCGCAACAGCTTTCGAGGGTAGAGTATTCAACCCAAATTTATTGATTTGACACAAGGGGATCCAAAGAATATTCTTAAGTATTAGCAGTTGAGTTGTCAATTCAACCACACCTGGATAACTTAGAATCTTTAGCAAAGTATTTAGTAGCAAAGTAGTATGATAGTAATGGTAACAGTGGCAAAAGTAAAGATAATAGTTTTGTAGTAATTGTAACAGTAGCAACGGAAAAGTAAATAAGCGAAGCACAAGATGTGAAAAGCTCGTAGGCATTGGATCGGTGATGGATAATTATGTCGGATGCGATTCCTCATGTAATAGCTATAACATGGGGTGATACAGAACTACCTCCAATTCATCAATGTAATGTAGGCATGTATTCCGAATATAGTCATACGGGCTTATGGAAAAGAACTTGCATGACATCTTTTGTCCTACCCTCCCGTGGCAGCGGGGTCCTACTGGAAACTAAGGGATATTCAGGCCTCCTTTTAATAGAGTACCGGACCAAAGCATTAACACATAGTGAATACATGAACTCCTCAAACTATGGTCATCACCGAGAAGTATCCCGATTATTGTCACTTCGGGGTTATCGGATCATAACACATAATAGGGACTATAGACTTGCAAGATAGGATCAAGAACTCACATATATATTCATGAAAACATAATAGGTTCAGATCTGAAATCATGGCACTCGGGCCCGAGTGACAAGCATTAAGCATAGCAAAGTCATAGCAACATCAATCTTATAACATAGTGGATACTAGGGATCAAACCCTAACAAAACTAACTTGATTACATGGTAAATCTCATCCAACCCATCACCGTCCATCAAGCCTACGATGGAATTACTCACGCACGGCGGTGAGCATCATGAAATTGGTGATGGAGGATGGTTGATGATGACGACGACGATGAATCCCCCTCTCCGGAGCCCCGAACGGACTCTAGATCAGCCCTCCTGAGAGAGATTTGGGCTTGGCGGTGGCTCCGTATCGTAAAACGCGATGAAACTTTCTCTCTGATTTTTTTCTTCGTGAGACGGAATATATAGAGTTTGAGTTGAGGTCGGCGGAGCTCCAGGGGGGCCACGAGATAGGGGGCGCGCCCAGGGGGGAGGGCGCGCCCCCCACCCTCGTGGACAGGGTGTGGACCCCATGGTCTTCATCTTTTGCTAGTATTTTTTATATTTTCCAAAACTTATCTCCGTGGATTTTCAGGTCATTCCGAGAAGTTTTGTTTTCTGCACAATAAACAACATCATGGCAGCTCTGCTGAAAACAATGTCAGTCCGGGTTAGTTTCATTCAAATCATGCAAGTTAGAGTCCAAAACAAGGGCAAAAGTGTTTGGAAAAGTAAATACATTGGAGACGTATCAACTCCCCCAAGCTTAAACCTTTGCTTGTCCTCAAGCAATTCAGTTGATAAACTGAAAGTGATAAAGAAAAACTTTTACAAACTCTATTTGCTCTTGTTGTTGTAAATATGTAAAGGCAGCATTCAAGTTTCAACAAGTATTATGAACTAACCATACTCACAATAACACTCAGGTCTCACAATTACTCATATCAATGGCATAATCAGCTAGCGAGCCATAATAATAAAACTTGGATGAGAACACTTTCTCAAAACAATCATAATATGATATAACAAAATGGTATCTCGCTAGCCCTTTCTGAGACCGCAAAACATAAATGCAGAGCACCTTTAAAGATCAAGGACTGACTAAACATTGTAATTCATGGTAAAAGAGATCTAGTCAAATCATACCCAATATAAACCAATAGTAATGAATGCAAATGACAGTGTGCTCTCCAGCGAGTGCTTTTTAATAAGAAGGTGATGACTCAACATAAAAGTAAATAGATAGGACCTTCGCAGAGGGAATCATGGATTTGTAGAGGTGCCAGAGCTCGATTTTAAAATAGAGATTGAATAACATTTTGAGCCGCATACTTTCACTGTCAACGCAACAACTATGAGATGGCTATATCTTCCATACTACATGCATTATAGGCAGTTCCCAAACAGAATGGTAAAAGTTTATACTCCCCCACCACCAACAAGCATGAATCCATGGCTTGCTCAAAACAACGAGTGCCTCCAACTAACAACAGCCCTGGGGGAGTTTTGTTTAATTAAACTGATTTGCTTTGATCTTTTTGGATCATGGGACTGGGCATCCCGGTTCCCGGCCCTTTCTCGTGAATGAGGAGCGGAGTCCACTCCTCTTGAGAAAAACCCACCTAGCATGGAAGATACATGCAACCCTAGTTGAAACATGAGCTGCTCAAGCATACAAAACAGAATTTCATTTGAAGGTTTGGAGTTTGGTACATACAAATTTACTTTGAACGGCAGGTAGATACCGCATATAGGAAGGTATGGTGGACTCATATGGAACAACTTTGGGGTTTATGGAGTTTGGATGCACAAGCAGTATTCCCGCTTAGTACAGGTGAAGGCTAGCAAAAGACTGGGAAGTGACCAACTGAGAGAGCGACAACAGTCATGAACATGCATTAAAATTAATTCACACCGAGTACAAGCATGAGTAGGATATAATCCACCATGAACATAAATATCGTGAAGGCTATGTTGATTTGTTTCAACTACATGCGTGAACATGTGCCAAGTCGAGTCAATCAATTTATTCAAAGGAGGATACCATCCCATCATACCACATCACAATCATTTTAATAGCACGCAAGGTAAACCATTATAACTCATAGCTAATCAAGCATGGCACAAGCAACTATAATCTCTAAATGTCATTGCAAATATGTTTACTTCATAATAAGCTGAATCAGGAATGATGAACTCATCATATTTACAAAAACAAGAGAGGTCGATTTCATACCAGCTTTTCTCATCTCAATCAGTCCATCATATATCGTCATTATTGCCTTTCACTTGCACGACCGAACGATGTGTAAAATAATAGTGCATGTGCATTGGACTAAGCTAGAATCTGCAAGCATTCAACTCAAGAGAGAAGACAAAGTAATATGGGCTCTAAGTTAAATAAATAATCATGCATATGAGAGCCATTAAGCATTTTCAATATGGTCTTCTACTCTCGACCCCCAAAGGAAAGAAAAGAAATAAAACTATTTACACGGGAAAGCTCCCAACAAGCAAGAAGAAGAACGAGAAATCTTTTTGGGTTTTCATTTTAATTTCTACTACAAGCATGGAAATTAAACTAACTATTTTTTTTGTTTTTCTTAAGGTTTATCAAACACACAAGAAGAAAGCTAGAAAAAAATTAAACTAGCATGGATAATACAATGAAAGAGTATGAGCACCGACAACTAGAATAGTGTGTGAACATGAATATAAAGTCGGTGAGAAATACATACTCCCCTAAGCTTAGGCTTTTGGCCTAAATTGGTCTATGGCCTTTGGTAGCCTGGCTGATATCCGTAGTTGTAGCTGGGGTCGTACTGAGATGTAGCAGCCATTGCCTCCTCGGCTGCAGCCTCACAGCGGGCTGCCTCCGCTCTCCTCTCGTGTTCAGCTGCCTCCTCCCTAGTAACAACATATCTTCGTTTGGCCTGATAATCAAAAAGGGTAGGAGCAGGGAGAGTAATATGGACAGCACGATGTCTGTCAAAGATTAGTCGATATTGGAGGAATTGTTCATTCCTCTCAATAAAATGATGACTAAGCATGGCATTATGATCTAAATAAGCGGGAGGCAACTCTGTATCATTTTCATGTATAGGTATCTCAAGATAATTAGCCACACGGGTTGCATAAATTCCTCCGAAAAAGTCTCCAACTAAAGCATTATGATGCAACCTACGTGCAACAATTGCCACCAAGTTGTATTGTTTATCACCTAATACAACACTCTTGAGAACACAAAGATCAGGGGCACACATTTGACATGCTTCATCTTTACCATTAATACATCTACCAATGAAGAAAGCAAAATAATGTATAGAAGGAAAATGAATGCTCCCTATGGTAGCTTGTGCTATATCCCTAGATTCTCCCACAGTAATACTAGCAAGGAAGTCTTTAAATTCAGATTTGTGGGGATCATTAACATTGCCCCACTGCGGGAGTTTGCAAGCAGTTGTAAAATCTTCTAGGTCCATGGTATATGATTTATCATAAATATCAAACAGGACACTTTGAGAATTGCGTGAGGATCTAAATTTAAACCTTCTCACAAATGAATCAGTCAAATATTGGTATTGCGGGCACTTATCTTGCATGAATTCCTCAAGGTCAGCATTACGCATATATGCATCAAGTTCATCCTTGATACCCGCTGCAACCATAAACTGTTCTGACGGCCATTCACAAGGTCGCACATCAGCTTCCCTCGGTGGTTTGTCGTCAAGCTCACGTATCGCGAGCCGAGGTCCTTTCTTCCTTGAAGAACCACCTTGGTACATTTTCCTGAACATATTTCCTTTTCTGCAATATTCTGAAATCTTTAGTAACTTCAAAATAAAAGTGAATAAAACTAAACAAGATTGGTAGCAACTACTCCTACAAGTGCCTAGAGTCTATATCATGCATTAGAATTACTTGGGACCTCATAAATTTAACATGCAAGCTCAAGAACAGGGTCACCTATGCAGCAAAAATTTGCAATGAATAAAGCACTAGAACAAAAACTAATTGGACCAATGGAGGAGTCACATACCAAGCAACAATCTCCCAAAGCAGTTTTGTGAATTGAGCTTTGAGCAAGGAGATCGAAAATCGCAGCAAAACGAGCTAGAACTCGTGCTTGAGCTGGATGAGGAGTTTTTTGGGAAGAAGATGGAGTGTGTGGGTGCAGGAATAAGTGGAGGGGGCCACCCTGGGCCCACAAGACAGGGGGCGCGCCCTCCATCCTCGTGGCCAGGTGCTTGCCCCTCCTGCAGTGTTTTCAATGCCTAAAATCATCAAATATTCCATAAAAATCATACTAAATTTGCAGGGCATTTGGATCACTTTTATTTTTGGGATATTTTTTATTGCACGGATAATTCAGAAAACAGACGGATAATACTATTTTTTTCTTTATTTATTCTAAATAATAGAAAGTAAAAAGAGGGTACAGAAGGTTGTGCCTTCTAGTTTCATCCATCTCATGATCATCAAAATGAATCCACTAACAAGGTTGATCAAGTCTTGTTAACAAACTCATTCCGAATAACACAGAACCGGAGAAATTTCGAATAACACTAGGTTACCTCAACGGGGATATGAACATCCCCAACAATAAGAATATCATACTTTTTCTTGACAGTAGGAAAAGGAAATTCAAAACCTCCAATAATAATAGTTGGAACTTTTCCAATAGAATTGATGCTATGAACTTGAGATTGTTTCCTCGAAAAGTGTAACATATGCTCATTACCATTAACATGAAAAGTGACATTGCCTTTGTTGAAATCAATAACAGCCCCTGCAGTATTCAAAAAGGGTCTACCAAGGATAATCGACATACTATCGTCCTCGGGAATATCAAGAATAACAAAGTCCGTTAAGATAGTGACATTTGCAACCACAACAGGCACATCCTCACAAATACCGACAGGTATAGCAGTTGATTTATCGGCCATTTGCAAAGATATTTCAGTAGGTGTCAACTTATTCAATTCAAGTCTACGATATAAAAAGAGAGGCATAACACTAACACCGGCTCCAAGATCACATAAAGCAGTTTTAACATAATTTCTTTTAATGGAGCATGGTATGGTTGGTACCCCTGGATCTCCAAGTTTCTTTGGTATTCCACCCTTAAAAGTGTAATTAGCAATCATGGTGGAAATTTCAGCTTCCGGTATCTTTCTTTTATTTGTAATGATATCCTTCATATACTTAGCATAAGGATTTAATTTAAGCATATCAGTCAAGCACATACGTAAGAAGATAGGTCTAATCATTTCAGCAAAGCGCTCAAAATCCTCATCATCCTTTGTCTTGGATGGTTTAGGAGGAAAGGGCATGGGTTTCTGAACCCATGGTTCTCTTTCCCTACTGTGCTTCCTAGCAACAAAATCTCTCTTATCATAACATTGATTCTTTGATTGTGGGTTATCAAGATCAACAGCAGGTTCAACCTCTACTTCATTGGTATTGCTAGGTTGAGCATCAACATGAACATTATCACTAGGTTCATGTTCATCACCTGATTGTGTTTTAGCATCAGAAATAGAAATATCATTGGGCTTCTCAGGTGTGTCTATAACAGGTTCACTAGAAGCATGCAAAGTCCTATCATTTTTCTTTTTCTTCTTTTTGGAAGAACTAGGTGCCTCTAAATTATTTCCTGAGAATCCTGCTTGATTCTCTTAGGGTGGCCTTTAGGATACAAAGGTTCCTAAGTCATTCTACCAGTTCTAGTAGCCACTCTAACAGCAAAGTCATGTTTATTATTTAATTCATCGAGCAAATCACTTAAGCTTTAAGTACTTGCTCAGCTTGAGTGGTAACCATAGAAGCATATTTTCTAATGAGTTTAAGTTCACCTTTAACTCTAGCCATATAATCACTCAAGCGTCCTATCTCGAAAGAATTATTCTTTAATTCTCTACCAACATAAGCATTGAAACTTTCCTGTCTAGCCATAAAGTTATCAAATTCATCTAAGCATGGGCTATGAAATTTAGTAGAGGGAATTTCAACTTTATCATATCTATAGAGAGAATTTACCTTTACTACCTGTGTCGGGTTATCAAGACAATGTGTTTCTTCAACAGGCGGTATATAAAGACCATGTATTTCTTCAATAGGTGGTAAATTCTTAACATCTTCAGCTTTAATACCTTTTTCTTTCATTGATTTCTTTGCCTCTTGCATATCTTCAGGACTGAGAAATAAAACACCTCTCTTCTTAGGAGTGGGTTTAGGAATAGGCTCAGGAGTTGGCTCAATTGGTTCAGGAATTGCCTCAGGAATTGGCTCAGGAAGAGTCCAATTATTTTCATTAGTTAACATATTATTCAATAGTAATTCAGCTTGATCGATTGTTCTTTCCCTGAAAACACAACCAGCACAACTATCCAAGTAATCCATGGAAGGATCGGTTAGTCCATTATAAAAGATATCAAGTATTTCATTTTTCTTAAGAGGATGATCAGGCAAAGCATTAAGTAATCGGAGAAGCCTCCCCCAAGCTTGTGGGAGACTCTCTTCTTCGATTTGCACAAAATTATATATTTCCCGCAAGGCAGCTTGTTTCTTATGAGCAGGGAAATATTTAGCAGAGAAGTAATAAATCATATCCTGGGGACTACGCACACAACCAGGATTAAGAGAATTAAACCAAGTCTTAGCATCACCCTTTAATGAGAAGGGAAATATCTTAAGGATATAATAATAGCGAGACTTCTCATCATTAGTAAACAGGTTGGCTATATCATTCAACTTGGTGAGATGTGCCACAACAGTTTCAGATTCAGTGCCATAGAAAGGATCGGATTCAACTAAAGTAATAATCTCAGGATCAACAGAGAATTCATAATCCTTATCAGTAACAAAGATAGGTGAAGTGGCAAAAGCAGGGTCATGTTTCATTCTAGCATTTAGAGTCTTTTGTTTCAGCTTAGCTAATAATTTCTTAAGATCTGATCTATCATTGCAAGCAAGAAAATCTCTAGCAGTTTCTTCATCCATAACATAACCCTTAGGAACAATAGGCAATTCATAATTAGGGGGAGAACCTTCATCATCGCTATCATCAGTAATAGCATCTTCAATAATTTCATTCTCTCTAACCCTAGCAAGTTGTTCATCAAGAAATTCACCTAATGGCACAGTAGTATAACGCACAGAAGTAGTTTCATCATAAGTATCATGCATAGCACAAGTGGCATCATCAATAACATGCGACATATCAGAATTCATAGCAGTAGCAGGTTTAGGTGTCGCAAACTTACTCATAAAAGAAGGAGAATCTAGTGCAGAGCTAGATGGCAGTTCCTTACCTCCCCTCGTAGTTGAGGGAAAAATCTTGGTTCTTTCGTCTTTCAAGTTCTTCATAGTGATCAACAGATATAAATCCCTAGTGACTCAAAGAATAGAGCTATGCCCCCCGGCAATGGCGCCAGAAATTAGTCTTGATAACCCACAAGTTTAGGGGATCGCAACAGCTTTTGAGGGTAGAGTATTCAACCCAAACTTATTGATTCGACACAAGGGGAGCCAAAGAATATTCTTAAGTATTAGCAGTTGAGTTGTCAATTCAACGACACCTGGATAACTTAGTATCAGCAGCAAAGTATTTAGTAGCAAAGTAGTATGATAGTAATGGTAACAGTGGCAAAAGTAAAGATAATAGTTTTGTAGTAATTGTAACAGTAGCAATGGAAAAGTAAATAAGCGTAGCACAATATGTGAGAAGCTCGTAGGCATTGGATCGGTGATGGATAATTATGTTGGATGTGATTCCTCATGTAATAGCTATAACATGGGGTGATACAGAACTAGCTCCAATTCATCAATGTAATGTAGGCATGTATTCCGAATATAGTCATACATGCTTATGGAAAAGAACTTGCATGACATCTTTTGTCCTACCCCACCCGTGGCTGCGGGGTCCTAGTGGAAACTAAGGGATATTAAGGCCTCCTTTTAATAGAGTACCGGAACAAAGCATTAACACATAGTGAATACATGAACTCCTCAAACTATGGTCATCACCGAGAAGTATCCCGATTATTGTCACTTCGGGGTTGTCGGATCATAACACATATTAGGTGACTATAGACTTGCATGATAGGATCAAGAACTCACATATATTCATGAAAACATAATAGGTTCAGATCTGAAATCATGGCACTCGGGCCCTAGTGATAAGCATTAAGCATAGCAAAGTCACAACAACATCAATCTCAGAACATAGTGGATACGAGGGATCAAACCCTAACAAAACTAACTTGGTTACATGGTAAATCTCATCCAACCCATCACCGTCTAGCAAGCCTACGATGGAATTACTCACGCACGGCAGTGAGCATCATGAAATTGGTGATGGAGGATGGTTGATGATGACGACAGCGACGAATCCCCCTCTCCGGAGCCCCGAACGGACTCCAGATCAGCCCTCTCGAGAGAGATTAGGGCTTGGCGGCGGCTTCGTATTGTAAAACGCGATGAAACTTTCTCTCTGATTTTTTTCTCCGCGAGACGAAATATATAGAGTTGGAGTTGAGGTCGGTGGAGCTCTAGGGGGCCCACGAGATAGGGGGGCGCGCCCAGGGGGGAGGGCGCGCCCCCATCCTCGTGGACAGGGTGTGGGCCCCCTGGTCTTCATCTTTTGCTAGTATTTTTATATTTTTGAAAACTTATCTCCGTGGATTTTCACGTCATTCTGAGAAGTCTTGTTTTCTGCACAATAAACAACGTCATGGCGGTTCTGCTAAAAACAGCGTCAGTCCGGGTTAGTTTCATTCAAATCATGCAAGTTAGAGTCCAAAACAAGGGCAAAAGTGTTTGGAAAAGTAGATACGTTGGAGACGTATCAGGGACCACCCAACCAGTATCCTTCATGGGGGTTCGGCCGCCCTGGTCCTTGATTCAATCATCGACGGGTATCACCTCACTCAAGTTCTTATGGACGGAGGAAGCAGTCTCAACCTGATATATCAAGACATCGTCCGTAAGATGGGGATCGACCCATCACGAATCAAGCCTAGTAACCACTACCTTTAAAGGTGTAATACCAGGAGTAGAGGCCCGTTGCACGGCCTCAATCACACTGGAGGTAGTACTTGGCTCCCCAGATAACTACCGCAGCGAAGAGTTAATCTTCCACATCGTCCCTTTCCGCAGTGGCTACCATGCACTGCTCGAACGAACTGCATTCGCGTGCTTTAATGCAGTTCCGCACTATGCTTACTTGAAGCTCAAAATGCCTGGACCTCGTGGCGTTATTATGGTCAATGGTAATATGAAACGCTCACTCCGTACTGAAGAGTACACTGCGGCCCTTGCAATCGAACTGTACAACGGCCTCATCAAGCCGAACAGCTCGTCGGCCAATAAAGCCATCGACACACACAAACAAGGCTGGTCCGCACATAGCAGCAATAAGTCAACGGATCCGGACCTTGATTAGTAGTTTGGCCTCCACCGACCGCCCTATCAGGTCACGGCTTATGTACCGCGCGTACATAATTATGCACTGAAAATACCTTGGGCGGCGCTGGAGGCACACTGTGGAATAAGTCCATTACACGGCTCGACCATACTTGGACCGCATATATCTTCTCCCTTTTAACACAAGTTCATCAAGAGCCCTACTTAAAAGATGGTTGTCACAGGAGATCCTTTTAAGGCCATCATTACCCAACCATCCAACGGTCCTCTCAAAGGACCCACTGGTAAGGAGGAAAGACGTAGGCATGCGGCAGGGCATCATTGGAGTTTCATTTTTGAACTGTGGTTCTTTAGGCCCTGTGATAGACTTTCCCTTATGTAAAATCTTTTCCTTTTTTTATCCGGGCATGTAACATGACCCTCATACCGAACGACATTGCTTGTAGTCGACATATTCATAAAGATACGAAGGGCACATATCCTTATCACCTTCTCGGTTGGTTTCTTTGGATTTTCTCCCTGTTATCTGCGCTCCCCCTTAGTCGGCGGGCATACGTGGCTTCACACGGTCTTCATACAAGAGGTTGTCTCCGGCCCTAATTCTTAAGTCCGAACTCCCACAGGTAACTTTTCGGTGTCCCGAATATTGCATTATATGCATCTGCTCCGAATCATGTCTTTGGTCTATAGTTGGGTTGCCCGGCTCCTATGTTTGCCATCTTACGTTCCACAAGTTCGGCTAAGGTAGTAAAGGGAGAACTGCTGCGATTGTATTTCCAGTTCGTCCAGTCAAGTACCTCAGTAGAGAAAGCCAAAAATTGACTGTCATGATAAGCGAGAGCGGATAAACGATCCGGTGACTTAGTGTTATACTATTAATCGTTTGCGATTTATGCCGTGTCATATGAGAGGGTGGGTTTTTGGATAGCCACGTTGCAAAGGCACCGCACTCCGGATTGTCGATCATGCAAAGAGGGGCTAAGTAATTAGCGCCATCAATGGACTCTTATGGCTAAAATGAAAGTACTAAAACCATATAGTCTGATTGCCTGGTTCACTTCACAACACGCCTCCTACATTGGACCAAGACATTGGATAAAGTGCGGTCATGCGGTCCTGAACACCCTTGTAGCATCTACGTGGGGGCTGAAGACGATGACTGTTAAACTTTCAAGATCGCTCTTACAAACCGGAAACAATTACTCAAACATTATGTCCTTGGAGCATTGGCCCTCTACAATACGGGCTCCGTCGAGGACCTCGTCGAAGTACCTCTCCGGCTGATGGTGCTCCTTGCCCTCAGGTGGCCCTGCGGTGGCAACCTCAGTGGCTTTCATCTTCACCCACTGAACCTTCACGCGGGCAAAGGCCATCCAAGCACCCTCAATACAGGATGACAGCTTAAAGGCATCAACCTAAGGGAGCGCCTCCACCACCTTCTTCATGAGCCCGAAGTGGCAGCTGGGTACGGCTTCGGTCGGCCACAGATGGACTGTCACGTCCTTCATGGCCAGGCCAGCCATCCTATGCAGCTCGGACAACTGCTTCATCTGGTCGCTCAGGGACACTGGAAGCTCCGGCGCTAGGTACTGTGACCAGAACAGTTTTTCCGTGGAGCTGCCCTCTTCAGCTCGGAAGAATGTGGCGGCGTATGCAATGCTTCTTGGCAGGTCGGCAAAGGTGCCTGGAGAACTCCGAACTCGGGTTAGTAAAATATATCTTCTAATGGTATACCTACTCTGCATAATAAAAGCCTTACCAGCCACAATATGCCTCGCCTCCTGGATCTCCTCGCGAGCGTCCTGGGCATTAGCCCGGGCTTCCTTCAGGCTCTCACGTACTTTGACGGGCTTGGAGGCCTGTTCCGAGCTCATATGCTCCAAGGACTCGCCTCTAGCAATGGCGTCCTTGAGCTCTTTTTCAACCTCACCCACTCGCGCCTCATGTTGTTGGCGGGTGGTCTTCTCCTCCTCTAAGCTTTCGGCCGCCTTATCTACGGCCGCCTTGCTTGCCTTTGCCTCCTTCTTGGCTTCGGCAAGGGTGCATTTGAGGGACTCGACCTCATCGGCGCCAACTGGCGAGCACAGTTGAAACATTTCTTAGTCCGTCATCAAATGATCAAAATACCTACGATGGGGACTTATACTCAATGTATGCATACCTTGCATCTCCTCAAACCGCTTATTGATGCGGACAACCTCTTCATCGGCCAGTCGTAGCTTCCGAGTGAGTTCGGAAACTTTGGCGGACTGGGCGCTCGCCGCCAGCAGGGAAGCCTGTTGTATAATAGAATGTCACCTCTCCCGAACACCATGTGATCCTTTGTACGGCTCCTTCGAAACCAGACGGAGTCTCAGGGGCTACTGTCTACACATAGGTATATCTCTTTATTGAAATCGGTTAGAAAATTACATCGCATACCTCGAAGCCCGCTAATAGGCTAGTAAAGGCTTCGTTCAGCCCGCTTTTGGCGGACTGAATCTTCTCAGACACTGATACGTCTCCAACGTATCTATAATTTTTGATTGCTCCATGCTACTTTATCTACTGTTTTGGATTATATTGGGCTTTATTTTCCACTTTTATATTACTTTTGGGACTAACCTATTAACCAGAGGCCCAGCCCAGAATTGCTATTTTTTCCTTTTTCAGTATTTCGAAGAAACAGAATATCAAACGGAGTCCAAACGGAATGAAACCTTCGGGATCGTGATTTTCCAACCAAACATGATCTAGGAGACTTGGACCCTACTCCAAGCAGTGCCCGAGGAGGTCACGAGGGTGGAGGGCGCGCCCCCCTACCTCGTGGGCCCCTCGGAGCTCCACCGACGTACTCCTTCCTCCTATATATACCTACGTATCCCCGAACGATCAGAGGAGGAGCCAAAAAATCTAATTCCACCGCCGCAACTTTCTGTATCCAAGAGATCCCATCTTGGGGCATGTTCCGGAGCTCCACCGGAGGGGGCATCTACCATGGAGGGCTTCTACATCATCACCATAGCCCCTCCGATGAAGTGTGAGTAGTTTACTTCAGACCTTCGGGTCCATAGCTAGTAGCTAGATGGCTTCTTCTCTCTTTTTGGATCTCAATACAATGTTCTCCCCCTCTCTTGTGGAGAACTATTTGATGTAATCTTCTTTTTCGGCGTGTTTGTTGAGACCGATGAATTGTGGGTTTATGATTCAGATTATCTATGGAAAATATTTGATTCTTCTCTGAATTCTTTTATGTATGATTGAGTTATCTTTGCAAGTCTCTACGAATTATCCGTTTGGTTTGGCCAACTAGATTAGTAGTTCTTGCAATGGGAGAAGTGCTTAGCTTTGGGTTCGATCTTGCGGTGTCCTTACCCAGTGACAGAAAGGGTTGCAAGGCACGTATTGTATTGTTGCCATCGAGGATAACAAGATGGGGTTTTTATCATATTGCATGAATTTATCCCTCTACATCATGTCATCTTTCTTAAAGCGTTACTATGTTTTTAACTTAATACTCTAGATGCATGCTGGATAGCGGTCGATGAGTGGAGTAATAGTAGTAGATGCAGAATCGTTTTGATCTACTTGTCTCGGACGTGATGCCTATATACATGATCATTGCCTAGATATGCTCATAACTATGCTCAATTCTGTCAATTGCTCAACAGTAATTTGTTCACCCACCGTAGAATACTTATGCTCTCGAGAGAAGCCACAAGTGAAACATATGGCCCCCGGGTCTATTCTCATCATATCAATCTATATCACTTTATTTACTTGCTTTGTTTTTACTTTGCCTTTACTTTTTAATTTGCATCTATCTATCAAAAATACCAAAAATATTATCTCTATCAAATCTCACTCTCGTAAGTGAACGTGAAGGGATTGACAACCCCTAAGCGTTGGTTGCGAGTTGCTATTGTTTTGTGTAGGTACGAGGGACCTGTGCATGGTCTCCTACTGGATTGATACCTTGGTTCTCAAAAACTGAGGGAAATACTTACGCTACTTTACTGCATCATCCTCTCCTCTTCGGGGAAATCCAACGCAGTGCTCAAGAGGTAGCAAGAAGAATTTCTGGCGCCGTTGCCGGGGAGGCTCACGCAAGCAAGTCAACAATACCAAGTACCCATCGCAATCCCTATCTCTCGCATTACATTATTTGCCATTTGCCTCTCGTTTTCCTCTCCCCCACTTCACCCTTGCCGTTTTATTTGCCCTCTCTTTCCCAATCTCCTCCTCTCTTTTCCGTTTGCCTTTTTCCCTTTGCCTGTCTGTTTGCTCGTGCGTTAGTTTTCCTATTTAGTACGATGGCTCTACCTAGATTTGGTGACCTTCACCTTAAAAGGCTAGAGGAGATCGAAAGCAATGTTAGAAAGTTTATGGTTTTGCAATTTGAGCACAATAATTTCTTTAGAAATGAACTTAAGGAACAAAAAAGTTTTATGAGCTTTATGAATAAAGAACTCGATGATATGTCTAAAGAATTTGATGGTATAAGAACCCAAATTGCTCGTCTTGAAAAGATGACCGCTGAAATTTCGGATATGCAAGCTACCTTAGTCAATAAGATGGCTGCTAAACCGAATTCCTATGAAAATCAAGATAAAGATCTAAAAGTTATTGATGTGTCCCCCATGAAATCTTTGTTTTTCAATATGAATCTTGATGAATCTGAAGATTATCTTCCTTTACTTAGAAGGCGTTCTAAGAATGCGGAGTTTCTAGATCTTGATGATGAAATTGATGAAAGTGGGATTGAAATAAATAAAAATCGTGATGTTGCTAAACCCACTATTTTGGATCTCAAGGAATTTAATTATGAAAATTGCTCTTTGATTGGTTGTATTTCCTTGTTGCAATCCGTGCTAGAATCTCCTCATGCTTATAGCCAAAATAAGGCCTTTACCGAACACATTGTTGATGCCTTGATGCAATCTTATGAAGAAAAACTTGAGTTGAAAGTTTCTATCCCTAGAAAACTCTATGATGAGTGGGAACCTACTAGTAAAATTAAAATCAAAGATTTTGAGTTTCATGCTTTATGTGATTTGGGTGCTAGTGTCTCCACTATTCCCAAAACTTTATGTGATTTGCTAGATTTCCGTGATTTTGATGATTGCTCTCTAAACTTGCATATTGCGGATTCCACTATTAAAAAGCCTATGGGAAAAATTAATGATGTTCTTATTGTTGCAAATAGGAATTATGTGCCCGTAGATTTTATCGTTCTTGATATAGACTGCAATCCTTCATGTCCTATTATTCTTGGTAGACCTTTCCTTAGAACGATTGGTGCAATTATTGATATGAAGGAATGGAATATTAGATTCCAATTTCCCTTAAAGAAGGGTATGGAACACTTCCCTAGAAAGAAAATAAAATTACCATATGAATCTATCATGAGAGCCACTTATGGATTGCCTACCAAAGATGGCAATACCTAGATCTATCCTCACTTTTATGCCTAGCTAGGGACGTTAAACGATATCGCTTGTTGGGAGGCAACCCAATTTTATTTTGTGTTTTTTGTTTTTGCTTCTGTATAGGAATAAATAATCCATCTAGCCTCTGTTTAGATGTGGTTTTGTCTTTTAATTAGTGTTTGTGCCAAGTAGGACCTATAGGATAACCTACGATGATAGTTGATTTGATTCTGCTGAAAAAACAGAAACTTTGCGCACACGAATATAATTTTTTTAAATCACAGGAACGTGATTTTGTGTTGATTCTTTTTGATGCTGATCAATAAACAAATTTTCCAGGACTTCCTATTTTGGTAGAATTTGTAGATGTGACGCCCCCGATTTAATCGTACACTAATCATGCACGCAAATGTGTACGATCAAGATCAGGGACTCACGGGAAGATATCACAACACAACTCTAAAACATAAATAAGTCATACAAGCATCATAATACAAGCCAGGGGCCTCGAGGGCTTGAATACAAGTGCTCGATCATAGACGAGTCAGCGGAAGCAACAATATCTGAGTACAGACATAAGTTAAACAAGTTTGCCTTAAGAAGGCTAGCACAAACTGGGATACAGATCAAAAGAGGCGCAGGCCTCTTGCCTGGGATCCTCCTAAACTACTCCTGGTCGTCGTCAGCAGCCTGCACGTAGTAGTAGGCACCTCCAGTGTAGTAGTCATCGTCGACGATGGCGTATGGCTCCTGGACTCCAGCATCTGGTTGCGACAACCAGAAGGAAGGGGAAAGGGGAAAAAAGGGGGGGAGAAAGCAACCGTGAGTACTCATCCAAAGTAGTCGCAAGCAAGGAACTACACTACATATGCATGGGTATATGTGTAAGGAGGCCATATCAGTGGACTGAACTGTAGAATGCCAGAATAAGAGGGGGATAGCTAGTTCTATCGAAGACTACGCTTCTGGCAGCCTCCGTCTTGCAGCATGTAGAAGAGAGTAGACTGAAGTCCTCCAAGTAGCATCTCCAAGTAGCATCGCATAGCATAATCCTACCCGGTGATCCTCTCCTCGTCGCCCTGTTAGAGAGCGATCACCGGGTTGTATCTAGCACTTGGAAGGGTGTGTTTTATTAAGTATCCGGTTCTAGTTGTCATAAGGTCAAGGTACAACTCCAAGTCGTCCTGTTACCGAAGATCACGGCTATTCGAATAGATTAACTTCCCTGCAGGGGTGCACCACATAACCCAACACGCTCGATCCCATTTGGCCGGACACACTTTCCTGGGTCATGCCCGGCCTCGGAAGATCAACACGTCGCAGCCCCACCTAGGCACAACAGAGAGGCCAGCACGCCGGTCTAAACCTAAGCGCACAGGGGTCTGGGCCCATCGCCCATAGCACACCTGCACGTTGCGTACGCGGCCGAAAGCAGAACTAGCCCCCTTAATACAAGAGCAGGCTTACGTTCCAATTCGGCGCGCGCCACTCAGTCGCTGGTGTCATGAAGTGCTTCGGCTGATACCACGACGTCGGGATACCCATAACTACTCCCACGTAGATGGTTAGTGCGTATAGACCAAATGGCCAGACTCAGATCAAATACCCAGATCTCGTTAAGCGTGTTAAGTATCCGCGAACGCTGAACAGGGCCAGGCCCACCTCTCTCCTAGGCGGTCTCAACCTGCCCTGTCGCTCCGCCACAAAGATCCACTCGCGGGTGCTCCACCAGCCGACCCGTCTTTGGTCACCACATGTATCATGTATAACGTATATAGTATATACCCGTGATCACCTCCCGAAGTGATCACGGCCCAGTAGTATAGCATGGCAGACGGACAAGAGTGTAAGGCCACTGATGGAACACTAGCATCCTATACTAAGAAGTAGGATAGCAGGTAATGGTATCAACAGTAGTAGCAAGGATAGGCTATGCATCAGGATAGGAATAACGGAAAGCAGTAACATACTACACTACTCTAATGCAAGCAGTATAGAGAAGAGTAGGCGATATCTGGTGATCAAGGGGGGGGGCTTGCCTGGTTGCTCTGGCAAGAGAGAGGGGTCGTCAACTCCGTAGTCGAACTGGGCAGCAGCAGCGTCGGTCTCGTAGTCTACCAGAGAGAAGAGGGGGAAGAAACAATGAATACCTTGCAAACAGATGCATATCGATGCATGACATGACAAGTAACGGTGCTAGGGGTGCCCTAACGCGGTATGAGGTGATACCGGTGAAGGGGGAAAACATCCGGGAAAGTATTCCCGGTGTTTCGCGTTTTCGGACAAAGGAGCCAGAGGGGGAAAGTTGCAAGTTCGATAGGTTAGGGGGGTGTGGCGGACGAACGGGTTGCGTATCCGGAATCGTCTCGTCGTTCTGAGCAACTTTCATGTTGAAAATATTTTAATCCGAGTTACGGATTAAAAGTTATGATTTTCTAAAGATTTTGTTAATTTCTGCAATTTAATAAGTTATTTAAATTAATTCGGAAAACAGATTAATGACATCAGCATGATGTCATGCTGACATCAGCAGTCAACAGAGTTGACTTGGTCAACCTGACGTGTGGGTCCAGTGGGTCCCACCTATCATTCTCTGTTTAGGTTAATTACAGATTAGATAAATTAATTAGTGATTAGGTTACTCTAATCAGGATTAATTAGCTTAATTAATTACTTAATTAATTAATTAATTAATATTTTAATTATTTTAGTTATTATTTATTTATTTATTTAATATATATTTTTTAATTTTATTATTTTCTTTTTAAAAAAAATGTTCCAGGGCGGGCCCCACGTGCCATAGGCACAGGGGCCTATCGGGCGCCGCCTAGCGGGCGCGGGCGCAGGACGCGGCCCGAGCGGGCGCACGCCCAGGTGCGGGCAGACCCGGCAAGGCGCCGGAGCAGGGGGCGGTGGCCACGGCGAGGCCAGGGCCGAAGCGGGGTGCGCCGGCCGTGGCCTGTGGAAAGGCGGCCGCGCGGAGGAGCGCTGGGGGCCGGCGCCATCGGCCATGGCCGCGGCCGTGTGCGGAGGATGCGGGGGCGCAGGGGCGAGCGCCTGCGGGGAGGCAGGGGGACGGAGGCGCAGCGAGGGAGGCCGGTGGCCGGGGCGCGTGGCCGAGGCGGGGGAGCACGGGGCCAGCGTCGCCGGAGGGAGAGGAGGCCGGGGTGCAGGCGACTCGGTGGAGGGCCGGCAACGACGTGCAGGGGACGGCGCACGGGAGCCGCGGTGAGCGCGGGCGCCGGCGAGGCCAAGCAGGGCGACGACCAGGGCGGAGGGCGACGGTGGCGCCGGAGCGCGTCGAGCGGCGACGGCCGAGGCGACCTAGGGGGAGAGGAGGGCGAAGGGGGAGCTCACGGGGGGGAGTAGGGCAACGGGGCAGTAGGCTCGGGGGCGGTCGGGGAAGACCGGCGAGGAGGAGGGCGAGGAGGCGGCGTTCGGCGGCGACGAGGCCTGGCGGCGGCGAGCGCTGGGCGTCGGGGTCGACGGGATCGGGGCCGATCCCGATCCAGATCGGTGGGGGGAGTGGGGGTGTCGGTGTCTAGGGTTTGCGGGGTGGGGGGATAAGGAGAGGGAGTGGGGGGTCGACCTGGGCCGGCCTGGTTGGCCCAATGGCCAGCTGGGCTGCGGTCCAGCAGGGGAGGGGGGCTTCTCTTTCTTTTCTTTTTTTTGTTATTTTCTTTTCTTTTTGTTATTTACTTTTCTGTTTTAAATGATTTTAAATTATTTAGGCCTTTTATAAAATTGTGTTCATTTCACGATAATTTCCTATGCAATATTTGGCAACCCCCGAACATTTTAGTTTTAATTTTTGAAAACTATTATTGCTATCATACATTTGAATTTGAATTTCTAAACAGTTTTGAATTAACCCGAGATTAGCTACAGTGATAGAGGTGATGTGGCATCTTTAGCAGAGGGTTACTGTGGCTTAATTATCCGGGCGTCACAATTCTCCTCCACTACAAGAAATGTCGTCCCGAGATTTAGGAGCGGTTATAAGGGGGAAGGGATCTGGTTACGAAACTCTAACGATTCTTCCCGGTCATAGTTTCTCTTCTCGAAGAGGTCATTCCATTACATTCATGTCTTCAGTCCTCTACTTCAGGTCATCATGATGAAGTCGTCGTCCTTCCTTCAGGATCTTCACCGTACTTACGAAAGGGTAAGAAGGGAAAATTCTATATGGATGGATTCTAATAAGATCGAGCCTCAGACGGTCAACTCAGGGAAGAAGCACAAGTATCTCTCGATTTGAAACTTAATAAGATATCGAGAGCAAAGTAAGAGGGTACCATGAAAAGTTTCAAACGGATAGGCAATCGTTCGATGCCGGAAAAGAGTGCGAAAGGGGTTCAAAGCATCAAGATTAAGTATTGCATCTGATACCGGAACAGATCACTAGGAAGGTGGCTCGCGAATTACACACGAAGCCAAGCGTGAGTATTGACTTTGGGAAAGGGGGTACAGGAGGGTCAGGTTTCGATCCTGTGGAACTGTGGGTTATGGGCCCACCATGTGGGTTAAAAGTAGGAAAGGCAGTGACGTCTTGCACAATCATGTAAGCAAGGCATGTTAGAGGATAGCCTGACAGTTATGTCGGCAACAATGTCGGTACCCAGGGCGAGGGACGAAGAGAACCATCTTCCTGCTCGTTGAACGAGGCGGACCAATAGGCAAAGTTCTCGTCCATCGGTGGTTACCGGAATGTCATCACCAAAATAACAGGGTCTTTCTGACAGAATTGTACACCGAGGTGTTTACAAAAGTAGGAGAATATTACTGCTTAGATCTCATAGATCACAAGAAAGGTTAAACCAAACAATGGAAAGGAAGATATGATTATCGGATTTAACCAGATCAATGGAAAGGAAAAATGTGTTTAAACACATTTTCCAGGGGTATATCCTTCCCAAGGACAAGCAGATGATATCCATGACAGGATAGTAGGTAGAAAACCATTTTAGGTAAGGGGAGAAAAATTTCATGACATTACCCATACAACGGTGTTTGGATAATTGATAAAGAGAATTTAGCATTGTGCTTCAAATGTTCTTGGAGATGAACGGAGTACCACAGACATGCTTCAGGTAGCAATGATATGGTGTTTCAATCAAGGGCCCGACTTCGGATACACCAATGATCCATCAGGAGTAACTTATAAAATAAGTCCTACCACTTCCTCCAGGAGGAATGGTTATCCTTGCAAAAGAAATCATAATGATAGGTCCTCCAGCCAGGGGGGGTGCTAGGCATGACATCATGTTACTGGGCCATCAAAGGACAAACAACATAACTCCTGGAAAGTTGTCCCAACCATCATACCTGACCGACATTCAGATCCAATTGGTGTCATGATGCCTCAGACTCAGGATGTCTGAGAAGAAAAAGGCGCAACACAAATCATTGAAATGGCATTGCAAGATTCTCGGGAAATGAACTATGGGAGCGGGTTCCTGAAACAATAGTTCATCATTAAACCAAGGAGAGATGAGGAGGTGGCTGATTGACTCAGCGACAATTCATTGAGATTTTCAAAAGATGGATTTCCACAATAATGTGAACAAGAAGATGACATTTGTCAGATCAAATGGTATAGTGATGTATGCTCGAGGAGAACATACACAATTAAACATTGGTTGAAAGGTGCACCCGAAATATGGGTTGGGTTGCACGACCAATGTCAGAATGGTGATTCAATAGTCAATAGCCTAAGAATGAACTTTCGACCATTAACTTAAAAAAAATAGGGTTGCTAGAAGGAAAGAATCCAAACAACACCGTTCACTTGTTGGAATTAACACGGGGACCAAGAAAGAATGGTGATGGTGAGAAGTATTTCTATGTCAAGAATTCTCAAGAGGTGGAACAAATCTCAGAACATTCTTGACATAAAGGATGGTAATACTCCAAGGTAAAGAAGAACAATTGCTGGATAGCAAGGAACTCAAGGTATAACACCAAACATGAACAAGCTTGTGTTGGTGGGAGGGCAATAAAGTGGTCGACGATAATACAATTCATCAAGGGCAAGGATGGTATTTCTCATCATGAATTCAATTGATATCCTGGATGAGCTCAGAATGTTGATGATCACGGCACCTTAGTCGCGAGAGTTCATGAAGATGTAATCGATCGGTAACGACATCAAGTCAAGTAATGATGAAGTAAAAGGTTATTGGAACCAAGGGTACGACACAAACTCGAAACCAAGCTTGTTGTTCAAAGCGAAAAGATATGACGATGAGGATCGACGTAAGGTTAGTTCATCGTCGAAAATTGGTGCTCCGAGAATAAGGACCAGGTAGCACAGTTAGAATCGTCACGACAATGTTATAGCCAAACAGGCTAGGAATGGCGTGATCGGGTACAAACTCGTACTTATAGAAGCTTACTGAAGAGTTGTTGAACCGAAGAGCGGACTCGGTTCAGTTATCGGTGTCTTTGAGTGTTCAATAACTCAGAGCCCGCGAAAAATTGGAATCAGTGGGAAGGTAGCACTTGATGAAGAACTCATAAAAAGTTATGCAGTTCCATGATAATCTCGAGATACCAGGGGGGTAATACTCGACACAAGATCAAAGTAAAGGTTGGACTGGTGTATTGATCCATAGAAGACAATTGTTTTAACTTGTCCGAGAAATGAGATCAAAGAAGAACAATCATGGTCGGAACCATGGTTGCAAAAGGCCAGATCCTAGATATAAGATGAACTTATACCAAAGGAATAATTTAATTAAGAGAAGCTTTAATGATAAGATCTACATCGTGTCCATGGGCATGAACACAAGTTCAAGGTCGACTCCCACTTCTCCAATGCATAACCTTTCATTCACTTCTCACGTTCGATGAAGTTGAAGTGTTGAAATTTTATCTGGTGAAGCACCAGAAGATTATGACTCGTGAAAACTTTCGGGTTCACACGGTTTAGAGAAGGCATATGTTCAACCCATAGGGGCTTCTTAGAAACATATACCACAAGTTTCAAGAGCAAATAACACAAGCCCGAAAGCAGAGCATGGTTGGCCAAGCAGAGGATACAACTTAACAAAGGCATTATGTATCAGGGGAAGAACTCACAAGGTGATCAAATGTGAAGGACACTGTCGGATAACGATCCAACAAAGGACTTGATGGTCCACAAAGGATCCGATACGAGTATCGGTACTCAACTAGAGGAAGAAGAATGCAAGGAGATCAGATTATAGAAACAACTGACTAACTCAATTGTCAAATGCAAAGGAATTATGATTTCCAAATCAAGGGATCAGAAGCAATGCTCTGATTAGGGATGGATAAGTTGAATAGCTTTAGGGTACAATCAACGACAATTGGATTGGTCGAGAACCAATTCCAGTTAAAATAATGGAAGCTCAGCCGGAAAGGTAATTTATAAGGATCAATGATGATTGCGTGTATTCGCAACATATTGAGTCAACAGACTCAAAATGATAATGACAAGGAATGTCAATAAGATTTCTATACTTATGGGATTAATCATAATGAAAGCAAACAAGAAATTCCAGAGCAATAGGTTGCTGAGGATTTTCGGAATATCGGGTGGTATTTCGAAGACTTTTGTGTAACACATGAACAACTGGGGATGAGTGGATACTCGATAAGGGCGAGAAATTATCCGTAGGGGTAATCAGGTGGAAAGGAACTGCAAGGCAGTAGGCACAAAGTATTCTCGGATCAATAGAGAGAATTTCAGGGTATCTTCCAATGACAAGATCAACTGGGAACAAAAGTAAGAACGACAGATGTATGTATTTATCCATAGGGATATTTTGGTGGTAGGGAATTGCAAAAGCAACGGACACAAACTCTCGGGTTACAGCGAAGAGTATTTTCAGGGTCTTCACGTGCAGCAGACGATCATCAATAATAAGGGGCTCTCCGGGTGAAAGTGATAACGAGATCCTAATGTTAGATTTAGCAAAATCCATTTAACCCGAATAGAAGAGAGATCAGAGTCCCAGAGTATAGACAAGGAGTAAAAGATCCTAATACCACCCAATGGCGACGTGGGCCCATGGGCCACACAGCCATGTTAGTAAAAGTTTTGTAATGTCTAGACTCGACTTCGGCCAAGGAGTGTGGAAGGGGGATTCCTACAGGCAGTCGGCTCTGATACCAACTTGTGACGCCCCCGATTTAATCGTACACTAATCATGCACGCAAATGTGTACGATCAAGATCAGGGACTCACGGGAAGATATCACAACACAACTCTAAAACATAAATAAGTCATACAAGCATCATAATACAAGCCAGGGGCCTCGAGGGCTCGAATACAAGTGCTCGATCATAGACGAGTCAGCGGAAGCAACAATATCTGAGTACAGACATAAGTTAAACAAGTTTGCCTTAAGAAGGCTAGCACAAACTGGGATACAGATCGAAAGAGGCGCAGGCCTCCTGCCTGGGATCCTCCTAAACTACTCCTGGTCGTCGTCAGCAGCCTGCACGTAGTAGTAGGCACCTCCAGTGTAGTAGTCGTCGTCGACGATGGCGTCTGGCTCCTGGACTCCAGCATCTGGTTGCGACAACCAGAAGGAAGGGAAAGGGGAAAAAAGGGGGGGAGAAAGCAACTGTGAGTACTCATCCAAAGTACTCGCAAGCAAGGAACTACACTACATATGCATGGGTATATGTGTAAGGAGGCCATATCAGTGGACTGAACTGCAGAATGCCAGAATAAGAGGGGGATAGCTAGTTCTATCGAACACTACGCTTCTGGCAGCCTCCGTCTTGCAGCATGTAGAAGAGAGTAGACTGAAGTCCTCCAAGTAGCATCTCCAAGTAGCATCGCATAGCATAATCCTACCCGGTGATCCTCTCCTCGTCGCCCTGTTAGAGAGCGATCACCGGGTTGTATCTGGCACTTGGAAGGGTGTGTTTTATTAAGTATCCGGTTCTAGTTGTCATAAGGTCAAGGTACAACTCCAAGTCGTCCTGTTACCGAAGATCACGGCTATTCGAATAGATTAACTTCCCTGCAGGGGTGCACCACATAACCCAACACGCTCGATCCCATTTGGCCGGACACACTTTCCTGGGTCATGCCCGGCCTCGGAAGATCAACACGTCGCAGCCCCACCTAGGCACAACAGAGAGGCCAGCACGCCGGTCTAAACCTAAGCGCACAGGGGTCTGGGCCCATCGCCCATAGCACACCTGCACGTTGCGTACGCGGCCGAAAGCAGAACTAGCCCCCTTAATACAAGAGCAGGCTTACGTTCCAATTCGGCGCGCGCCACTCAGTCGCTGGCGTCACGAAGTGCTTCGGCTGATACCACGACGTCGGGATACCCATAACTACTCCCACGTAGATGGTTAGTGCGTATAGACCAATTGGCCAGACTCAGATCAAATACCCAGATCTCGTTAAGCGTGTTAAGTATCCGCGAACGCCGAACAGGGCCAGGCCCACCTCTCTCCTAGGCGGTCTCAACCTGCCCTGTCGCTCCGCCACAAAGATCCACTCGCGGGTGCTCCACCAGCCGACCCGTCTTTGGTCACCACATGTATCATGTATAACGTATATAGTATATACCCGTGATCACCTCCCGAAGTGATCACGGCCCAGTAGTATAGCATGGCAGACGGACAAGAGTGTAAGGCCACTGATGGAACACTAGCATCCTATACTAAGAAGTAGGATAGCAGGTAATGGTATCAACAGTAGTAGCAAGGATAGGCTATGCATCAGGATAGGAATAACGGAAAGTAGTAACATACTACACTACTCTAATGCAAGCAGTATAGAGAAGAGTAGGCGATATCTGGTGATCAAGGGGGGGGGCTTGCCTGGTTGCTCTGGCAAGAGAGAGGGTTCGTCAACTCCGTAGTCGAACTGGGCAGCAGCAGCGTCGGTCTTGTAGTCTACCAGAGAGAAGAGGGGGAAGAAACAATGAATACCTTGCAAACAGATGCATATCGATGCATGACATGACAAGTAACGGTGCTAGGGGTGCCCTAACGCGGTATGAGGTGATACCGGTGAAGGGGGAAAACATCCGGGAAAGTATTCCCGGTGTTTCGCGTTTTCGGGCAGAGGAGCCAGAGGGGGAAAGTTGCGAGTTCGATAGGTTAGGGGGGTGTGGCGGACGAACGGGTTGCGTATCCGGAATCGTCTCGTCGTTCTAAGCAACTTTCATGTTGAAAATATTTTAATCCGAGTTACGGATTAAAAGTTATGATTTTCTAAAGATTTTGTTAATTTCTGGAATTTAATTAGTTATTTAAATTAATTCGGAAAACAGATTAATGACATCAGCATGATGTCATGCTGACATCAGCAGTCAACAGAGTTGACTTGGTCAACCTGAAGTGTGGGTCCAGTGGGTCCCACCTGTCATTCTCTGTTTAGGTTAATTACAGATTAGATAAATTAATTAGTGATTAGGTTACTCTAATCAGGATTAATTAACTTAATTAATTACTTAATTAATTAATTAATTAATATTTTAATTATTTTAGTTATTATTTATTTATTCATTTAATATATATTTTTTAATTTTATTATTTTCTTTTTAAAAAAAAACGTTCCAGGGCGGGCCCCACGTGCCATAGGCACAGGGGCCTATCAGGCGCCGCCTAGCGGGCGCGGGCGCAGGACGCGGCCCGAGCGGGCGCACGCCTAGGTGCGGGCGGACCCGGCAAGGCGCCGGAGCAGGGGGCGGTGGCCACGGCGAGGCCAGGGCCGAAGCGGGGTGCGCCGGCCGTGGCCTGTGGAAAGGCGACCGCACGGAGGAGCGCTGGGGGCCGGCTTCATCGACCATGGCCGCGGCCGTGTGCGGAGGATGCGGGGGCGCAGGGGCGAGCGCCTGCGGGGAGGCAGGGGGACGGAGGCGCGGCGAGGGAGGCCGGTGGCCGGGGCGCGTGGCCGAGGCGGGGGAGCACGGGGCCAGCGTCGCCGGAGGGAGAGGAGGCCGGGGTGCAGGCGACGACGTGCAGGGGACAGCACACGGGAGCCGCGGTGAGCGCGGGCGCCGGCGAGGCCAAGCAGGGCGACGGCCAGGGCGGAGGGCGACGGTGGCGCCGGAGCGCGTTGAGCGGCGACGGCCGAGGCGACCTAGGGGGAGAGGAGGGCGAAGGGGGAGCTCACGGGGGGGAGTAGGGCAACGGGGCAGTAGGCTCGGGGGCGGTCGGGGAAGACCGGCGAGGAGGAGGGCGAGGAGGCGGCGTTCGGCGGCGACGAGGCCTGGCGGCGGCGAGCGCTGGGCATCGGGGTCGATGGGATCGGGGCCGATCCCGATCCAGATCGGTGGGGGGAGTGGGGGTGTCGGTGTCTAGGGTTTGCGGGGTGGGGGGATAAGGAGAGGGAGTGGGGGGTCGACCTGGGCCGGCCTGGTTGGCCCGATGGCCAGCTGGGCTGCGGTCCAGCAGGGGAGGGGGGCTTCTCTTTCTTTTCTTTTTTTTGTTATTTTCTTTTCTTTTTGTTATTTACTTTTCTGTTTTAAATGATTTTAAATTATTTAGGCCTTTTATAAAATTGTGTTCATTTCACGATAATTTCCTATGCAATATTTGGCAACCCCCGAACATTTTAGTTTTAATTTTTGAAAACTATTATTGCTATCATACATTTGAATTTGAATTTCTAAACAGTTTTGAATTAACCCGAGATTAGCTACAGTGACAGAGGTGACGTGGCATCTTTAGCGGAGGGTTACTGTGGCTTAATTATCCGGGCGTCACAGTAGAGTTCCAGACGTTTGCGTTTGTTACAGATTGCTACAGACTGTTCTTCTTTGACAGATTCTGTTTTTCGTGTGTTGTTTACTTATTTTGATGAATCTATGGCTAGTAAAATAGTTTATAAACCATAGAGAAGTTGGAATACAGTATGTTTAACACCAATATAAATAAAGAATGAGTTCATTACAGTACCTTGAAGTAGTCTTTTGTTTTCTTTCTCTAACGGAGCTCACAAGATTTCTGTTGAGTTTTGTGTTGTGAAGTTTTCAAGTTTTGGGTGAATTCTTTTGATGGATTATGGAACAAGGAGTGGCAAGAGCCTAAGCTTGGGGATGCCCATGGCACCCCCAAGATAATCCAAGGACACCAAAAAGTCAAAGCTTGGGGATGCCCCGGAAGGCATCCCCTCTTTCGTCCACTTCCATCGGTAATTTACTTGGAGCTATATTTTTATTCACCAACATGATATGTGTTTTGCTTGGAGCGTCTTGTATTATTTGTGTCTTTGCTTGTTAGTCTACCACAATCATCCTTTCTGTACACATCTTCTGAGAGAGCCATACACGAATTGGAATTTGTTAGAATACTCTATGTGCTTCACTTATATCTTTTGAGCGTGATAATTTTTGCTCTAGTGCTTCACTTAGATCTTTTAGAGCACGGTGGTAGATTTGTTTTAAAGAAACTATTGATCTCTCATGCTTCACGTAGATTATTTTGAGAGTCTTTAATAGCATGGTAATTTGCTTAATGTTAATATACTTGGTGTTCAAGATATGTGAAACTTTCTTTTGAGTGAATTGAATACTAAGATAAGTTTGATGCTTGATAATTGTTTTGAGATATGGAGGTGATAATATCAAAGTCATGCTAGTTGGGTGATTATGAATTTGAGAAATACTTGTGTTGAAGTTTGCAAATCCCGTAGCATGCACGTATGGTTAAAGTTATGTAACAAATTTGAAACATGAAGTGTACCTGGCTTGTGCATCCCTATGAGTGGCGGTCGAGGACGAGCGATGGTCTTTTACTACCAATCTATCCCCTAGGAGCATGCGCGTAATACTTGAATTTTTGATGACTTCTAAATTTTTGCAATAAGTATATGAGTTCTTTTGACTAATGTTGAGTCCATGGATTATACGCACTCTCACCTTTCCGCCATTGCTAGCCTCTTCGGTACCGTGCATTGCCCTTTCTCACCTTGAGAGTTGGTGCAAACTTCACCGGTGCATCCAAACCCCATGATACGATACGCTCTATCACACATAAACCTCCTTATATCTTCCTCAAAACAGCCACCATACCTACCTATTATGGCATTTCCATAGCCATTCCGAGATATATTGCCATGCAACTTCCATCATCATCATCATGACATACACTACTTTTGTCATATTGCCATTGCATGATCATGTAGTTGACATCGTATTTGTGGCAAAGCCACCATGCATTATTTTTCATACATGTCACTCTTGATTCATTGCACCATCCCAGTATACCGCCGGAGGCATTCATATAGAGTCATATCTTGTTCTATGTTTCGAGTTGTAATCCTTATGTTGTAATCAATAGAAGTGTGATGATCATCATTATTAGAGCATTGCCCAAATAAAAAAAGAGAAAGGCCAAAAAAAGGCCCAAAAAAAAGAAAAGAAAAGGGCAATGCTACTATCTCTTTTTCCACACTTGTGCTTCAAAGTAGCACCTTGTTCTTCATGTAGTGAGTCTCATATATTGTGCTTCAAAGTAGCACCTTGTTCCTCATGTAGTGAGTCTCATAAGTTGTCTTTTTATACTAGTGGGAATTTTTCATTATAGAACTTGGCTTGTATATTCCTACGATGGGCTTCCTCAAATGCCCTAGGTCTTCATGAGCAAACAAGTTGGATGCACACCCACTAGTTTTCTTTTGTTGAGCATTCATAGCTCTAGTGCATCCGTTGCATGGCAATCCCTACTCCTCATGTTGACATCAATTCATGGGCATCTCCATAGCCCGTTGATTAGCCTCGTCAATGTGAGACTTTCTCCTTTTTGGTCTTCTCCACACAATCCCCATCATCATATTCTATTCCACCCATAGTGCTATATCCATGGCTCACGCTCATGTATTGCGTGAAGGTTGAAAAAGTTTGAGATTATTTAAGTATGAAATAATTGCTTGGCTTGTCATCGGGGGTATAGAAGTTGGGAACATCTTTGTGTGACGAAAATGAAGCATAGCCTAACTATATAATTTTTTAGGGATGAACTTTCTTTTGCCATGTTATTTTGAGACGACATGATTGCTTTTATTAGTATGCTTGAAGTATTATTACTTTTGTGTCAATATGAACTTTTGTCTTGAATCTTTCGGATCTGAATATTCATATCACAATTGAGAAGATTTACATTGAAATTATGCCAAAGTATCACTCCGCATCAAAAATTCTTTTTTATCATTTACCTACTCGAGGACGAGCAGGAATTAAGCTTGGGGATGCTTGATATGTCTCCAACGTATCTATAATTTTTTATTGCTCCATGCTACTTTATATACTATTTTGGACTATATTGGCCTTTATTTTCCACTTTTATATTACTTTTGGGACTAACCTATTAACCGGAGGCCCAGCCCAGAATTGTTGTTTTTTGCCTTTTCAGTATTTCGAAGAAACAGAATATCAAACGGAGTCCAAACGGAATGAAACCTTTGGGATCGTGATTTTCCAACCGAACGTGATCCAGGAGACTTGGACCCTACTCCAAGCAGTGCCCGAGGAGGTCACGAGGGTGGAGGGCGCGCCCCCCTGGGCGCGCCCCCTACCTCGTGGGCCCCTCGGAGCTCCACCGACGTACTCCTTCCTCCTATATATACCTATGTATCCCCGAACGATCAGAGGAGGAGCCAAAAAACCTAATTCCACCGCCGCAACTTTCTGTATCCAAGAGATCCCATCTTGGGGCCTGTTCCGGAGCTCCGCCGGAGGGGGCATCTACCATGGAGGGCTTCTACATCATCACCATAGCCCCTCCGATGAAGTGTGAGTAGTTTACTTCAGACCTTCAGGTCCATAGCTAGTAGCTAGATGGCTTCTTCTCTCTTTTGGGATCTCAATACAATGTTCTCCCCCTCTCTTGTGGAGAACTATTCGATGTAATCTTCGTTTTGCGGTGTGTTTGTTGAGACCGATGAATTGTGGGTTTATGATTCAGATTATCTATGGAAAATATTTGATTCTTCTCTAAATTCTTTTATGTATGATTGAGTTATCTTTGCAAGTCTCTTCGAATTATCCGTTTGGTTTGGCGAACTAGATTGGTAGTTCTTGCAATGGGAGAAGTGCTTAGCTTTGGGTTCGATCTTGCGGTGTCCTTACCCAGTGACAGAAAGGGTTGCAAGGCACGTATTGTATTGTTGCCATCGAGGATAACAAGATGGGGTTTTTATCATATTGCATGAATTTACCCCTCTACATCATGTCATCTTGCTTAAAGCGTTACTATGTTTTTAACTTAATACTCTAGATGCATGCTGGATAGTGGTCGATGAGTGGAGTAATAGTAGTAGATGCAGAATCGTTTTGATCTACTTGTCTCGGACGTGATGCCTATATACATGATAATTGCCTAGATATGCTCATAACTATGCTCAATTCTGTCAATTGCTCAACAGTAATTTGTTCACCCACCATAGAATACTTATGCTCTCGAGAGAAGCCACTAGTGAAACATATGGCCCCCGGGTCTATTCTCATCATATCAATCTATATCACTTTATTTACTTGCTTTGTTTTTACTTTGCCTTTACTTTTTAATTTGCATCTATCTATAAAAAATACCAAAAATATTATCTCTATCAAATCTCACTCTCGTAAGTGATCGTGAAGGGATTGACAACCCCTAAGCCTTGGTTGCGAGTTGCTATTGTTTTGTGTAGGTACGAGGGACCTGTGCATGGTCTCCTACTGGATTGATACCTTGGTTCTCAAAAACCGAGGAAATACTTACGCTACTTTACTGCATCATCCTCTCCTCTTCGGGGAAATCCAACGCAGTGCTCAAGAGGTAGCAGGCACCACACCCATAAGGGTGCGGTGCTCCTCTACGATGGAAGCACGACGAAGTGCTTCCGTCAAATTATCCGGCGCTTCTGGATCCATGGAGATCGCCGGTGGAGTCGACGCTCCCCCTCCTTCAAAGGGGGTCGCTCTCTGGATTCCGGAACCGTATGGGTTTCCAGAATAGTGTGCGGCTAAGGGCCGGATTGGTCATGGCCCCTGTCCTCAGTATCCATGGGGGTTGCCCCCCCCCCCCCATGTCTTCGGCAGCCGAGGTATTACCCTCTGGCGGCATCCTAACGGCCTCCTGCACCTCTTCATGACCTAGAGAGGCTCTTCGGGACACGACTTCAGTGTCGTCCGAAGCGATAGGCGTGGAAGCGTGCGGAGGTGTCTCGCTCTCCACCATCCCTGGCTCCAACGAATTTCTCGGAGACGATATTAGAGGGAGATCGCAGGCCGGGCTGAGACACATAATGCAATATGTTAAAAATGATAATTGTAAACGCCGATGTATGTAAGGCATCTGGAGAAACTTACGATTCGGGCAGGGGCTTCGACCTGGGGCGGTACTCGTGGATGACTTCGACATCCGAATCCAAGTCATCCGTGAGGGATACTCTACCCCTTTTGGACGCCTCCGCTTCTGAGTCTATGGAAGCCGCCCTTTTCTTCCTCCCCCTCTTAGGTGGAGAGTGGCTCTCTTCCTCCTCCTCCTTCCCATCTTCATCTCCCTCGTGGGAGGAGAGGGCTTAGGACTCCCTGGACATAGTGTTAGAGGGACCTTTACGCCGGGGGCCGTTTTTTGCCTCCTTGCCCTTCTTCTTGGTTTTCTTCTCTGGCGCATGGTAAGGCACCGGAACCAGCATCCTCGTCAGCAGAGGATCAATGGAGTTTTCGAGCAGTGGAGCCGGACACTTGATCCGCTCCGCCTTCTTCATCCAGCCTTGTTTCAAATATGAGAATTTCAATACACCCCTGTGATATCCGTACCAAGTTATGCTCGGAAACTAAAAACTTACCGGAGTGGCTGTACAACCTTAGGCCCCTCCGGTGTCTAATAAACCGGAGGGCAGATCAGAGGTAGGATCATAACATTGCTAGGCTAGCTATCTAGGGTTAGCCGAATCGATCTCGTGGTAGCTCAACTCTTGTAACCCCTATACCCTCGAATATAATCAAGCAGGAGTAGGGTTTTACCTCCATGAAGAGGGCCCAAACCTGGGTAAATACTGTGTCCCTTCTCCATTGTTATTATTGATCCTCAGACGCACAGCTTGGGCCCCCCTACCCGAGATCTGACGGGTTTGACACCGACAACGCCCCCTTTCCTTCTCCTCCTCTCTTTCTTTGCCCCTTTCCCCTTCCGATAAAAGGAAGGGGCGGGGCGAATCCTACTAGGAGCTCAAGTAGGATTCCTCCTACTTGGGTGCACCTAGGGCCAGCCTCCTCCCCCTCCCTCCTTTATATACGTGGGGAGGGGGCGCCTACAACACACATCAATTGTTCCAAGCCGTGTGCGGTGCCCCCTCCATAGTTTACGCCTCCGGTCATATTCTCGCAGTGCTTAGGCGAAGCCCTGCGCGGATCACATCACCATCACCATCACCACGCCGTCGTGCTGACAGAACTCATCTACTTCCTTGTTAGACAAATTAGGGTTTGGAACAATGCTCAATACCCTTGGTGGGTACGGCTGTCATATATTTATAAGAGGGAACCGTACAAATACAATTTATGTTACAACACGTATATCTAATATATATACTTAGTCTAACACCCTCCCTCAATCTTAACTATGTCCTGAAACACTCAGAAGATTAAGATTGCGATGACATCCTTCAAAAGAAGGCAAGGGCAAGGGTTTAGTGAAAATATCAGCAAGCTGATCCTTACAAGAAATAAACTTAATCTGAAGGAGCTTCTGAGCAACATGTTCCCTCACAAAATGATAGTCGACTTCGATGTGCTTCGTTCGGGCATGAAATACTGGATTGGATGAAAGGTATGTGGCACCAATGTTATCACACCAAAGAACAGGCGGCTGAGTTGAGGAAACCTTCAACTCTCGAAGCAATGACTGCACCCACATGATCTCAGCTGTGGCATTGGCAACAGCTTTGTACTCAGCTTCGGTACTACTCCGAGACACCGTAGCTTGCTTGCGAGCTTGCCAGGCGATCAAGTTAGGTCCAAAGAACACAGCATGTCCCCCCGTGGATCGCCGATCATCAGGACTACCAGCCCAATCGGCATCAGAAAATGCTGAGATCAATCCAAAACATGCAGGCTGAAGATGGAGACCATATGTACCAGTGTGACGAACATAGCGCAGGATGCGCTTAACAGCTGACTAGTGAGAATCACGTGGTGCATGAAGATACTGGCACACACGGTTAACTGCAAATGATATGTCTGGTCGAGTAATGAGCAAGTACTGCAGTCCACCCACAATGCTGCGGTACTCAGTGGCATCCTCAGGAGCGAGCAAGTCACCAGCAAGAGCTGTTAGTTTGTCTGTGGCAGACATGGGAGTCGTAGCAGACTTACACTGCAACATACCTGCACGACGCAGAAGATCCTGAGAGTACTTCTTCTGAGTAAGAGTCAAGCCACTATCAGAATGAAGAACCTCAAGGCCCAGAAAATAATGCAGTCTGCCAAGATCCTTGACAGCAAACTCAGCACCAAGAGAGGACACAAGCCGATCCGTAGCAGAGGTAGACGAACTGACAAGGATGATGTCATCAACATAGACCAGAATGTACATAGTCACCTCAGGTCGCTGAAGGATAAATAGAGACGTGTCTGTTGTAGAAGGAACAAACCCATGTGCACGAAGAGCAGCGCCAAGACGGGCATGCCATGCACGCGGGCCTGCTTCAAACCATAGAGAGCTTTGACAAGACGACACAAATGATGTGGCTGAGCAGGATCAACAAAACCTAGCGGCTGACGCATATAAACCTCTTCTTCCAAAACTCCATGGAGAAAGGCATTCTGAACGTCAAGCTGTCGAAGCGACCATCCGCGAGTAATAGCCAAAGAGAGAAGAACACGAATAGTAGTTGGTTTAATAACAGGACTGAATGTGTCTTCGTAATCAATGCCTTACCGTTGTTTGAATCCCTTGGCAACCAGGCGTGCCTTGTACCTCTCAATGGAGCCATCAGCATGTTTCTTCACCTTGAATACCCATTTAGAGTCAATGATATTGACACCAGATGGAGGTGGAACAAGACGCCAAGTGTTGTTTCTTTGAAGAGCATGAATCTCCTGCTCCATCGCAGCACGCCAATGTGGGATGCCAAGCGCTGCTCGAAAATGTCGCGGTTCAGTCGTAGGGTCAGCCTCAGCATGCGCCACACAGGCCGCAAGCCACGCGACAGTGCCGTCAGTGCGCTTCTTCGGTTGGAAGATGCCACTTTTGCTGCGAGTATGGGGACGCAGGATGACAGGCGGAGATGGCGCTGGAGCTGCCACACCAGAGGAGCCACTGTCCATCAGCGGCGAGAAGGATGTGCCGGCGGGCGAGTCCGGTGGCACGGTTAGGGTCGGCGAAGACAGACCGGGCGTGACCGGTGTCGACGGACCAGGCGACGAAGACTCGGTGACCTGCGAGGCCTCCGGCCCAGGGGATAGTGCCGCGGGTCCAGCCGACCCGGCCAACAGCTCAGCAGGTTCGGCCGGCTCAGGCGACACCGAGGCTGCTGGCCCAGGCGACTCGGGCACCCCGTCGGATCCACGTGCATGGGACATGCGCGCGTGATCGACGTCGGGGTCAGGTGGGGTAGTGGCGGGGGCAGCCTCGTCGAGCGCCTCGTCCGGCGTAGCAGCAGCCGGCGCAGTTGTGGCCGTATCATCATCCAGAAGCTCAAGTCGAGCGCCTCGTCCAGTTCCTGCACCATGGTTAGGCAACAACAGAGGAGAATATGCAGCATCCACAAATTGATCAGGCAAAACTGGAAAAGAGTGCAACTCGGTGACGGGAGTATCGGTGGGTGGTGTGAGCGTGGAAAACGGGAAGACAGCCTCATCGAACACAACATCACGAGAAATGTAAACACGATTTGTCGGAATGTGAAGACACTTTTAACCTTTGTGGAGAGGACTGTACCCAAGAAACACACATTGTTTGGATCGATACTCAAGTTTATGCTTATTGTAAGGACGAAGATGCGGCCAACACGCACAACCGAACACTTTGAGGAGGGAGTAATCTGGAGTTTCATTAAGCAACACTTCTAGCGGAGACTTCATGTGAAGACGTCGTGTGGGAATCCTGTTTATCAAAAAACAGGCAGTAACAAAAGCATCGCTCCAGAACCGAAACGGGACAGAGGCATGTGCAAGAAGTGTCAGGCCAGTTTCAACTATGTGACGGTGCTTGCGCTCAGCTGCACCGTTCTGTTGATGTGTATGAGGACAAGACACATGGTGTGAGATGCCAAGCTTCTGAAAGAAGGTGTTAAGGTTACGATACTCACCCCCCCAATCTGACTGAACATGGATAATTTCGTGCTTAAGCAATCGTTCAACATGTGCTTGAAATTGCATAAAGACATGAAACACATCAGATTTGCGCTTAATAAGATAAATCCAAGTAAAGCGACTGAAAGCATCGATGAAACTGACATAATAGTTGTGACCACTAACAGAAGTTTGGGCATAGCCCCACACGTCTGAAAACACAAGTTCAAGAGGAGCCGTGACAACACGACTTGATACAGAAAAAGGCAACTGATGACTCTTGCCTTGTTGACAGGCATCACACACTAGAAACTTCTTATTACTCGACTCAACAGGAAGACGATGACGATGAAGCACATGGCGCACAATGGGAGTAGCGGGGTGGCCAAGGCGAGAGTGCCACTGCGACGATGACACCCGAACACCACTGAAAACTTGAGAGACTCGTGGCACATCAAGCGCGTATAAGCCGTCGCGAGCTCGACCACTAAGAAGAACGTCCCTCGTGTCCCGGTCCTTAACAAAAAAATGAAAAGGGTGAAACTCAACAAACACATTGTTGTCACGAGTTAATTTAGGAACCGAGAGTAAACTACGTGTGACTGAAGGAACACGAAGGACATCAAGCAGACGCAAGGTTTTAGTGGTACGTGAAAGGAGAGATGCCTGACCAACATGTGAGATGGGCATACCTGATCCATTGGCCGTGCGGACCTGATCATGACCGGTGTAGGGCTGGCGAGTGGCCAGCTTATCAAGCTGGCTCGTCAAATGGTCCGTAGCGCCCGTGTCCATGTACCAGGCAGGATCCACTGAGTATGAAGGAGTGAACCCGGGATCCGGTGTAGCGAGAGCAGCTTGCTTCTCATTGCCCTTCCCATTGTTCCCAATGCCAAGAAAATCTCGTTTAAAGCGACGATGGCAGCGAGACGCCAAGTTCCCCTCAATGCCACAGAGTTGACACTCAACCCCACCACCACATGCCTCGCAGTGGAGCCGCTTGCGGCCAGCCGTCGGAGGTGGAGCGGGCGGACGGGGCTGGTTGCCCGAGGTCGGCTGCGCTTTCTGCTTGGCACCGCGAGCGCCCCCGCGGAGAGCAGCGTTCGCAGAAGGACCCTCCGTGTAGACGCCAACAGAGCGGCGAGCAGCGAGCCTCTGTTCGGTGTTGAGGAGGCGTGCATAGAGATCACGAGGCGGCATCGGCGTGTTACGTCCATTGATGTTTTCAATGAGAGAATCATAGTCCTCATCAAGCCCATTGAGAATGAACGAAGTAAACTCCTCGTCACGGAGAGGCTTCCCAATAGATGACAGTGTGTCAGCCAAGCTTTTGACCTTGTTGAAGAAGGCCGTGACGGAGAGATCATTTTTCTTGACCTCACCCAGCTGGTTACGAATGGCAGAGGAACGGGCCAGCGACTGCGAGGAGAAGCTGGAGTCGAGCGTGGCCCATGCATCCTTCGACGTCGCGGCAAAGACCACCATGCCGGCCACGGAGGGAGTGAGCGAGGACTGAATGGCACCCAGAATAGCTTGATCCTGAGCGATCCACCGACGATGAGCAGGGTTGGACACCATGACGGAGCCACCAGCGGCCGCGGGCACCGGGACCATGGCCGGTGGACACGGCAGTGTACCGTCGACATACCCCTCAAGGTAGTGACTACGCATCAGCGGCAACACCTGAGCGCGCCACAAAAGGTAGTTGTCCGCAGAGAGCTTCACCGTCACCAGATGAGCGAAGTGGAACGGTCCTGGTTCAGCCACCGGTGCGGAGAGCTGCGAGTCATACATCGGGGGAGCACTGTACGGAATCAGCGCATCGGCCGACGGAGGCGGACGGTAGTGTTGGTGATGACCGTAGGGCGCCGTAGGAGGTACGCCGTAGGGCTGCAGCGGCGCGACGTACGGCACAGGGGCAGCGTAGGGCGCGCCATACGACGACTCATAGGGCACCGCGGAGGACGAAGCATACGGCGCCGGCGCGACGTACGGCGACGACGGAGCGACATACGGCGCTGGATACGGTCCGGCGTAGGGCACCTGGACGGGAGCAACCTGCGATGGAGTCGCGCCGTACGGAAGCTGCACAGAGGCACCGTAGTTGACTTCTAGAGATCCATCACGGGGCTGCGCTGGATGGTTGACTGCCAAAGACCCATCACGGGATGGCTGCGCTGGATGCGATGGAGCCGTGCCGTGCGCTCGATCATAGGAGTTCGGCGCGAGAGCTGCGTCACGAGGAAGCGACGCATCACGGGCGAGCGGCGATCGGGGTGCTGGTGGATATGATCGCGATGTGGCCGGACGGGCCCAGGCGAGCGGAGCGGACGCCATAAACGGCGATTCCGTCGCCAGGGTTGACGGAGGCGGCACGGCGGGGAAGGCCGACGCGGCCGCGGCAGAGGAAGCGGAAGCACGGCGCGGATCGAACGCGTCGTCTGATACCATGTTAGACAAATTAGGGTTTGGAACAATGCTCGATATCCTTGGTGGGTATGGCTGTCATATATTTATAAGAGGGAACCGTACAAATACAATTTATGTTACAACACGTATATCTAATATATATACTTAGTCTAATATTCCTCGACCCTTTGCTGGATCAAGAGCTCGAGGGACGTCATCGCGCTGAACGTGTGTAGAACTCGGAGGTGTCGTATGTTCGGTACTTGATAGGTTAGAACGAGAAGACGTTCGACTACATCAACCGCGTTAAGCAAACGCTTCCGCTTTCGGTCTACAAGGGTACGTGGACACACCCTCCCCCTCTCATTGCTATGCATCTCCTAGAGAGATCTTGTGTGTGCAAAGGAATTTTTTGAAATTGCATGCTACGTTTACCAACATCCACCACCTTCTTCGACATAGGCACAATGTCGGCCCTATATGAAACTAATGTTGGCGGTATGTCAGTTTCTTGTTTATTTTCTTTTTTTGTCAGACTTTTGGTGTTTAGCTGTGTGCATCTTCGTTATGCAGAGGTCGGGTGTTACTCATCATGCTTTTCATCCACTTGATACTACATTTTAAGTTAATAAAGCACATTTTATTGAAAAAGTAGACTTATGTTTTCTAGGTTTTTGAGTATCCTTCGTCGATGTCATGGTGGGGGAAGAAAAAAACCTTCCCCCGGTGTTGCTCCGACGAGCGACCGAGGGGTTGCACCCGCCACCGCCAGCTACTAGGCCTCCTCTCCCCTCCTTCCCCTTTCCTCTGCCGGTCTATGTTGTCGGGTGAAGCCCGATGGGTGGCGGCGGTCACGGGGCCCTCTCTCTTCCTGGCGCGATGGAGATCGACACGAGTCGGTGCCCCTGCGTGGAGATGCAATGTTGGACCGGAGCGGGGTAGCGCCTGGGCACCCTTGGCGGCGGAGTGGGTCACGCCCGTAGTATGGGGGATGGCGGTGGGGTGTGCTTGGGGCGACGACGAGGTCTGCTAGATCTGATCTGGTATGAGGCGGCTCCTCCGACTGTCATTTTGTGGGCAGCGCAAATTGTATATTTTTGTCAGGGAACACCACCTTGAGATTGCGCTGGGGCATGGGATGCCTCTATTAAAACTCCCTCTTTTTAGCTACTGTTTAGTGTTTAGTCATGTTTAATGTGTTCAAGTGATGTGATTCCATGCTGATTTCTGCTATGTGTTGAGGTGAAGTGTGGTGGTAAGCCCACCAAATTTGAAAGGTGTGAGCATAACAACATATTTGCACATAAACGAACAGCTCTGATTACCAAAAAAGGTTTTTGCCCCACTTTATATATAAAGCAATGGCCAACAACAACCCAATATAAACACACACCCACAACACAAGCACACATCCAAGGCAAGATACAAGACGATGTGCGCAACAACACCACCCCAAGCACTACAAGAGCAGCTGGGTCCTCGACCGTGAACATGCCACCGCGAAGAGATGAAGTCATATATGACGAACCTAGGCTCCAAGGCGGTGCCTTCAGAAAGGATACGACACCGGAGTGCCGCCATCGCCTGACCCGAGGGTCAGAGTTTCCATTAGAGCGACGCGACGGGCAATGAGAGCCGCGACGACGCCTTCAAGAAGGGAACGAGCTTCGCCGCCGCCGGTCCGTCCGAAGATAGAATAGGTTTTCACCCCGACCAACACTCACCGCCACATAACGCCACCCCCCCTCCCCCCCCCCCCCCCCCGCAACCTCGCCGCCCACACGGCCATGGACACCGGGCAGCACCGAGCCACGAGCTCTGCCCCTGAGCACCGCGCTACCATCCCTAGGGCCGCCGCCCCGGCATCCAAGACCTATACACCACCTCACCAGAGACCCGCCGCTACCCCAACCAACCTGGGGGTCCCCCAATGCCGAGACCCGATAGGCCGGTCAAAATGGCCTCCATCAACCCGTCCAGCGGCACTGGGTGCGAGACAAGCTCGGTTCTGCTGTCGGGCACGAGACGAGCTCCGTCCTACTACCGGGCGCGAGACGAGCTCGGTCCTGCAACACCGGGCGCGAGACGGGCAATGGACCGTAGCCGGGAAAGAACCAACCCTTCGACGAAGGTAGCGCCGAGCAATGAGAAGAGGCATCGAAGGTCAACCCAGGCCGCTCACGGACGGCCAACACCGAAGATGACCAGCCGCCGCCGTGACACGATCCATACCACCGCCATGAGCCACCACCACGCCGTGACAGCTCACATCCCCGCCGAGACTCCGAGGGACAACCCCGAACCACCCACCAACAGCCATGGGCCAGATCCCAGCCGATTTGGCCGACAACCGCCGCCGCCCCCTCCCAGAGACCACCGCCACCACCACCCACGTCGACCGCACGGGCGACGCCGCAGCCACCACCAGATCTGCAGTCTCTGTGCCCGTACAGCTACGCCCCGCCACTAGCGCACCAGCTAGCACGCCTCACCATGCTAGAGGCCGCCCTAGCCTAGCCGGACACCGCCCCCAGCCCGCGCCGCCGCGGCCCGCAACCCCTGTCGCCGAGATCTGACGAGGAAGCCCCGAAGCATCCAGCCACCTCGCCCACCCCACGCCCAAGCCCGCGCCTCCAAAACTACGCAGCCGCTGTCGCTCCGCCGCACGCCCGCACCACCGACACACCACCCGGGTCGCCGCCGCGCCGCCCCACGTGAACGACGCACTCCTCACCGCGGCCCTGCGTCCCGGGCCACCGAAAGCCATGGGAGAAGAGGAAGAAGGCCCCGCCGCCACCCACGCAAGCCAGGCTTCGCCCGGCGGCGCACTCTGGTGGCGGCAGGGGGAAGGGAGGGTTGGGGGAGGGCCGCTGGCCGGCGGCGGCTAGGGTTCGCCCTGCCGCCCGCGAGAGCGGCACGGGCAAGTTTTCCCTCGTATCCGGCATTGACAGTTGTGATTTGCATCTGCTCATCCTTAAAGCACAAATGCAGTCAACCAAACACCAGGCATGAAAGTGCTCAATGCTGCAATCCTCAGTAGTCCCACCCCCTGTAGATTGGAACCAAACTAGGTTCAGAACATAGTTTTTAGCCTACATTTGCTCAGGCTGTCCCAACTTGGCCATAAATGCAATTACCAAAAAATCCATGCAAGTAACCTTCCATTTACATCCACATAGGGTTGGTTCCCTTCCATTAAAGATTGCACCACTTCTGGTACACATTGCTGTAAATACTACCAACTCTACACGAAGAAGGGCACATTTTGAACCTTGCTCTGAGGATAGGCATGTGCTTGAGTTAACGCGGACGACTTACATACCAGGAAAAATCTAGTGGTGGTGAGCTGTATAAGGCTCAATCTATGCAAACATACAGATCTGGGTGCCAATCACAGCATCCAATCCTGGCACACAAACAATAGTGTGACACTGAACTAGAGGACCCGACCCTTCAGGATGTTCCAATCCACTGCTTATTCAGTACTGCTAGCTAGTTGCCACACCAACAGAAAATAACCTCACCACTAGAAGGAGAGCATGAAGATGGAGGGAAGAACCAGATACAAGCAAACCAGCAGGGAGATCAGAACCCGGGGGCTACTCGAGGTGGCCGAACCGCCAGCCGCCATGTTGCTGCCTGAGACGCCGGAGCCAGCCTGAGTGCTGCCAGAAGTAACCGTGCCGTCTTTCGAGGAGCCGGGCCCCGACGCCTGCAGCATGTTCTTGAACCAGTAGGCCGAGTCCTTGGGGTACCGCTTGAGGGTGGTGAAGTCGACGTACACGATGCCGAACTTGGAGGTGTAGCCCGACAGCCACTCGAAGTTGTCCAGGAGGGACCACGCGAAGTAGCCCACCACGTTTGCGCCGTCGTCGATTGCCTTCTTCAGCTCCGCGAGGTAGGTCTTGTAGAACTCCACCCTGGAGGCGTCGTGCAGGAATTCCTCGCGGGTCAGGTTCGCGGGTTGGTCCATTCCTGGCACCATATCATTATTATCATATCACCGTGATTCGTATTATGTATGTATATATTTGCTCTGATGGATGGACATTGTTGCATGTAGAGTTTGTTTTTTCAAGTTGTTAGAGGAGGATATATAAGGCCGTTTTTTCAAATACCGTTTTCGGATATAATGATCGTCGGGTTGTTGTACTTCTCCCTTATGTAGTTCACACATCCATACATGCCCGTCGGGACGATGTAAAGCCAATTGGAGTTCGCCTGCACACAAAATGATGCACCACCAGATACACGCATGTTAGTTTTCGCACTCGTCAAAATCTTGTAACAATGGCTGAAGAAACCGCAATGTGATGTTGCAAGAGGAAACAGCTATATGTACCTTCAGTCCAATCGGTACGCCATTTCGCTGAACTGCAGGTTCAAAGGAGAAGGTGAAAAGTGATGTGTCTTGAGCAAATGAATTGATTTTATATATTTACAAAACCTGAATCATACTTAAGTTGACGACTCACATATATATTGAACATGCCAGTCAGACGAGTAGCTTGTTGGTGGTTGCTGGGGCGTTGGTTGGTCCGCCATGTAGGTCGCCGTATACTGATTTATCCCAATGTAATCCGTGGAGCCCTTGACTAACTTAGATTGCTCAGGTGTAAAACTAGGTAACCTCTCTTTTACGATATCTTGCATGGTCTTCGGGTATTGGCCATTTAGTAGTGGATCAAGAAACCTGAATCTCCGGAACAAAATTTGTCAATAAAGGACAATTGTGTCAAATGAAAACCTGAAGTTTTGTGACGAATTACTGCCATGGCCTTACCAACCAACATGGAAGTCCCTAGCCCTTTGAGCTGCTGCTTGGTCGGCAGGTGAGCTGGTAGCAGCTTCATACCAGTTGAAGTCCAGAACTATCCCAACTTTGCCTTTCTGACTTGCCTAAATTTTGTTTGAAGTCAGATGACAGGATCGTACACGGCAATACAAATACATATGTGACATAGTTGCCTCAATACTTGTTTTTCCGCTACGAATGCACATAACATATGATATTCCGTTGTTCCCAAGTGCAAGTGAGTTCCCACACTTCTTGTTATATTCACATATTAGAAGCACATTATTTTAGTAGACAAAAATGCTTTTGCTAATTTCGCCACCATATACAAAACAGATGGCAAAGCAAAAGAATTTCGAACTTGCAGCCAAATATCCTTATTTGAAAAAAATAAATTTTAATAAGAAACTTTAACCACTTGGCATAGAATGGATTGTTTTTTGCAAGATATTGAACTCCATTCCATTCAGAACTAATTCCAGAAAACAACCAAAACTTAATGCTGAAAAATTAGGATAATTATGTGTACGTACAAATTACCATGTTACTAACCTGGTACTTACTGCGGTATCTCGCAACTGCAGTAGCATGAGACAAGAGAATGTTATGAACAACAGTGTAAGGCTCTGTTGCTGAGTTCCCACCGGCAGCGCATTTGGTGCACCTGTTAGGGGGGTTCGTTCCAGTATCAAAGCCCAGTGCTGCTACAATCCTTGGCTCATTGAATGTGAACCAGTTCTTAATTCGATCACCATAAGTCTTGAAACAAAATTCAGCATAGTCCGCAAATATGGTCCTACAGCAAAAGACAGAGAAATGTTTTAATGCTCCTTGACCCATGTAAAAACTGTCATAAGCATAGAAGTTGCATTCTCACATGTATCAACAATTATACACAGAAATTACAGATTATGTAGATGGTTCATTTATCTTATGTTGGTATGTTCACAAAGAAAGTGAAAACTCAGTCATGGTCAAGAATTGTGGTTGTTAAGCTTCTTTCTGCTCTTATATATAATCTTGGAAGAAAACACCTTTCTTCTTAATGTACAGGTAATGTAGCTCTCCTGCATACCCTGTATTATAAACAATGTAGTCTAGACTAAATATGTTTAAAGTGTTGGCAAATTCCAATATCTACTTTATCAATGTGTAAATTACTCCAAAATGGCAAGGCAATACCAATAGACGAGCGCGAGTGCGTGTGCGTGAAAAGGGAAAAGTAATATTTAGTGTGACTTACGCGATCTTCGGGCTTAAGAAGCCATCATACTTCTTCTGAAGCGCAAGAGGGATATCATAGTGGTTGAGATTGACATAGGGGGTGAGCCCTGCTCAGTTTTAACATAAGGAGTGAGCCCTGTTCACATAAACACTTGAAGAACTGAACCACTCCATTTGATACTTTGATGCCGTACCTTGCTTAAGGATGTAGTCTATGAGATTGTTGTAATACGTTACACCTTCTTTGTTGACCTTCCCCTCCCCATCTGAATCAAACCAAAATGCATCAGAGAAACAGCTCGAGTAGATGATACAGCAAGAGTCAGCGTTTATGTACCTGGGAAGATCCTGGACCATGAGATTGAAAACCGATACGCGTCGAAATTCAGGCTTTTCAGGAGATCAACATCTTCCTGCAGTGGCATAAGGGGAACAACAAATATCAGTCTGGCAGAATCCATTTTTCACTCGGGAGAATTTTTTTACAACAGATTGCTGTGGCTCCGAAAATTATACTAGTATTCTCAAATTAAAGTTACAAAATGAACTTAGTGCACATCAACTCAAACATCTGTCTCAGATCACAGTTAACTTGGAAAGTTGAATTTTTAAAAAAAAATTAAAAAAAAAATCCATGCTTGATTATGCTTCAGAGTAACAGAATTTGATAAACACAGGTGGGTGAACTTGGATACTCGTGTACTCCTTTTCTACAGTACCTTGTAGCGATGGTATTCATCCGTGGTGACATCTGCATTCGCGTTCTCCGCAATGTTCCCTGTCGGCGGCAGGCGGCACAGAGCAGGCCAATGTTAGATTCCTCGAAGAAGCCAATCAGTAATAACATGATAACGCGGGATCTAGCTAGCACAGCAGACAGCGGAGCAGGACGAGGTCGTGGAGTGGCGATGCGTACCGGGCGTGTGGACGAAGGGGTCCCAGATGGAGGGCCCGCGGCCGCCGGCGGTGGCCGCGCCCTCGACCTGGAACGCCGACGTGGCCGTCCCGAAGACGAAGCCCTTGGGGAACGACGCCCGGGTCAGCCCGCCCGTGTCCGCCGCGGCGCGCGTGCATCCGAGCAGCGCGGCGGTGGCCAGCAGCAGCACCAGCGGCCGCGGCGGCGCCATCATCTGAGCTACTACTAGGCCGCTGGTACCGAGCGAGCAGCTCTCAGTCTCACTCTCGCTCGCCGGTGGGAGTGGGCAGCGAAAAGAAAGTGAGCAGCACTTTCTGTCCTCCTGACCGTGGTGGCGCATGTGACGCCGCGACCCTATTCTTTGGCCGGTGGTCTGGTCGGACCACTGGGGTCGGTAGGTGGTGCCACAGTACAAAGCTGGTGAGAGCGAGCGGCACAGTCTCGCTCGCTCCCACAGTACTAGGCGGGAGTGACAGCGCGCTTTTCTGGCCGTGGTGGCGTGATCCAAATTTCTCGCCGGTGGATGGGGCTGGATTGGAACGGGGACGTGTACGCGCGCACGCCGATGGCGGTGCGATCTGCCGATCGACGGCCTCGGGTCGGCGGTCCCGCCCATTGGCACGCCAGCGGCGCAGGCGCAGCATCGGTAGAAATTGGCGGGCCATGTTTCCCGAACCGCGACGACTCGAGCGCGCTGTCATTATGCAAGCATTGCATTATGCCAACAAGTCAAAAGTTATGTGCCGGTGTCACAAAAGCTACACCGCGGCATCCTCTCATGGCAGTGTGTGCGGTGCCCTTTCTCGTGAGTGGGTTATAATTCTTGTGCGGAAGTAGTGATATAAACGACCTTATATTAGTTTATATATTATAGTGGGGAGTTGCTGTATGTAAAAGGGGACACTGAAAGGTCTTCGGATGAGTTCCTCCCTTCATATCTGGTGGTTGTCATCGGCGGTGAGATGCAATGTATGAACGACGGCTTGGCGCAGGAGGATATGCTTGTGCAGTGGTGGCGGTCGCAAATCGCATGTAGCTGCCGGGATAGCGGAAAAGCGGCGGCGACAGCATTTAAGTGACTTTGATCCGATGCTACTCAAGCACCCGACCTCGAGCTCCGGGGTGAAAACCTAGATCTGCGCCGAGCTGGCACTGACGATGTTTTGCATCGTTACCTTGTTGAAAGGCATTGCTCGGATATGCTCGGACCGACTCTTCGGGGTGAAAACCTAGAATCTGGCCTTTGGTCCAGTTACGGCGATGTTTGAGCGTCGATCCTTTTATGAAGGCGTTGTTGTTGAAGAAAATCATCGTCCTTGTGGATGGTTGATGCGGATAAGGTCATTGTTGTAGTTTCTCGATTGTGAATTTGATCGCTTTGTGTGTTTTTCGCCTACGCGTAGCTTTGGTTTTTATATGATTTTGCTATTTGCCGGCATATTTTTGTGCGTGTGTGCATTTGTGTTGGTCGTATGCATCCAAGCTATGCAGAGGACGGGTGTGTTCTCATTGTGTTTGTATCATCTCGCTGCTTCTTTTTGAGTCAATAAAATTCACCACATTTGTCGAAGATGTTAGAGTTGTGTCGAATATAGTGTACAAGGTAGGTTACAATTGGACTAGGAGTTGTATTATGTTTACATAGGATATGGAGTCATGTCCTAGTAGGACACTTGTATCCTAGGCCTCTCATATATAGCGGGGGTAGACACAAGATGTAACCTATGCCAACATAATAGCACGGGCACGCGGGGGAGCCGGCGGCGTGTGCCGGCGCCCGGGCGGCCGGAGTGCGGTATTGTGACGGTGTCACGGGGAGCCATAGCGGTGAACCTCGTTAACAAATCTCGGTGTCGTGCTCGTGTGATTGCTTGGTCCTCGGATGATCAACGATATGTCTCGAATTTATTCTAACAAGTGGTATCATGAGCTAGGTTGTTCGGAGGTCGTTGTGTTGATCAAGAGGTGGCCGAACTGTGTGTTGATTTCGTTCGTCGTGGACGGCGTTTGTGGATATCAGTATAATCGGACAGCGGCGGAAAAGAAGCAACGAGAAGCCGGCAGAGTTCTCGGCGAGATCGGGTAGCAGCATCGTATGGCGCAAGCAGTTGACGGATCGATTGATGCAACGCCTGGAAGCGGCTGGTCTGGTGCGCGTTGGCGCAGCGTTCGTGAGGTCCAGTTAAGCAGCGGCCTGGCAGGAGCCCGTGGCCCATGTGTGGCTGTTTGGTCAAGCCTGGCTGACCTGGTGGAGGCATGCACGGGGGCGTACGGACTACGGAGGCTGGCAGGGCTGCATTACTGTATGGTGTGGAAAGCTATGAATCTGTACGAGAAAACTGCTGCTGGATATGCGAGGCAAGGTGAGATTTGTTTGAGACAAAAAAAGAAAGGATCGAGTCCTCATGTGACACAGAAAGGCAGGAGACAGATCAATTTGGCGATGGAAACAATTCATCACGTTGGAATCCATCAGATTTAGCAGGAGTTGACAAAGCAACAGCCGGTTGAGCTAGAGCTACTACACGTGAAGATCAAAAGTTTTTGGTCGCAAGTGCTAGTAGTACACGCATGTTCTGTCGTGTACTTGTGCATCACAGGGAGATTGCTCACGTATTTTTCACAAAGTCAGCCGTACAAAGAACCAGGGCGTCAATGGGTGTCAGGTTTGAGGTGGAGAAGTTTATGGAACTGGAAACCTTGGGTTATGGCAGACATGAGTGAAAGATTGTTGATGCGACAGGGATGCTTGAAGGCGTTGCGGGAAGTCATGCCAGCTCAGATGAAATTATCATGTGATGGATGGAAATTCATCGAAGACGATTTGGGAGCCTCGAGCGTGTCATGCAGTTGGAGAAGTTCAGCTTGGTTGGACTAGATAGTCTGACGGATCGACGTGAGTCGGTTGATACAGAAGACGGTGTTGGGATCGGCGACGACGACATAGGCGCGTGATGCTTTTGGTGACTGACTTCTGGGCGTGGAAACACGTGGCACGGGCCCAGAGAGCTTGTGTGGCTTCGACAAGACTATGACGCAGGGTTGATTCAAGGTGGTGTATACACGGAGCTTGAAGTCGATGAGGCGCAGGGGTGGATTGATCATCTACCATAGAGTCATGTTGAAGGTGGAGCTGGATTGAGGGGCTACGATGTAAGGATCCAGGGAATCGAAGCCTATTCAGTAAGCGGGAAAAAGTGAGTGACACGCAGTTCGGACTGGAGCCCAGTGGTCTGATAGAAGCGTGAAACTCGTCACCGGTCGGTGATGATCGGTGGTACTCTGCAGTGGGGGTTGAGTGGTGTGGGTTCGCGACCCTTGAGACTCGACCGGGACAGCGGAGGCTCGACGTGGTAATAGCGGCGAGGCGTGCGGTATGCACGGGGCATGAAGACGGGCCAGGGCTCTGGTGGTCATACATGTGGTGAGACAACTGCGAATTTGACTCAGGATGACGACAAGGAACGGTGAAATTCCTTCAAGTTTCAGACAAACGGTCAAGAAAGGAGCGGTGATGTTGAGTTCAGGTAACTCTTATGTGTGACACCTAATATGTGAGTTGTTCACTTTCACGCAGGTCAGTGTGTGATGTCGTGGATGAATATTCTGGAAGTTGAGAGCGCAAACTAGAGTAATGTGGAACTTAATTTCGCTCGACTGTTGACTGTGGTCAAGAAAAGAAGGGACTACAAGTTGCAGGTGGAGTCACATGGAGTCTTTGGAGTAGCATCGGTACTCATGGGATAAGCTTAAGTCCAATGTACATGGAAGTTTGACACATTAACGAATTCAATGTGGTGGAGAATATTCGCCAAGGTGGAGTTTGTTAGAGTTGTGTCGAATATAGTGTACAAGGTAGGTTACAATTGGACTAGGAGTTGTATTATGTTTACATAGGATATGGAGTCATGTCCTAGTAGGACACTTGTATCCTAGGCCTCTCATATATAGCGGGGGTAGACACACGATGTAACCTATGCCAACATAATAGCACGGGCACGCGGGGGAGCCGGCGGCGTGTGCCGGCGCCCGGGCGGCCGGAGTGCGGTATTGTGACGGTGTCACGGGGAGCCATAGCGGTGAACCTCGTTAACAAATCTCGGTGTCGTGCTCGTGTGATTGCTTGGTCCTCGGATGATCAACGGTATGTCTCGAATTTATTCTAACAGAAGAAATGTAAAAGGGGCCAGAGCAAAGCAAGAAGCGTGGATGGGATAATTGATCAGCACAAGCAATTCCATACGGAGCACAAGCAATTTGTCGTGGTGAAATCACGACGTATGCCATCAGACGGCTAAAAGTGGGGGGCTGCGTGAGGACGCCGGTGGGTTCCAGAGGCGAGGTCGGCACGTGCATGTTTGAGACACCAAACGTATCCAGGTTCAGGGCCCTCCGGAGAGGTAACACCCCTAGTCCTGCCAAAGTAGTATGAGATGCACAAGGGCTACAATGGTGCTCCTGGAACTATTTGGTGGAGGAGGAAGAGGGAGTTAGCTCTCCATTTTTGCCTTTCTCTCTCTCTCTCTCTCTCTCTCGTGTGTGTGTGTGTGTGTGTGTGTGTGTGATCTAATGAAAGGTCACCCCGCCCTGCATGTGGGGCTCCTGGGGGTTCTTATACGCTGACCCCCAGGGATACAACGGTAAAGTTACAGAGGCACTGGGCCCCGGTGTCAGCGTCTGGATCCGACAGTGTTGGGGAACGCGGTAATTTCAAAAAAAATCCTACGAACACGCAAGATCTATCTAGATGATGCATAGCAACAAGAGGGGAGAGTGTGTCCACGTACCCTCGTAGACCGAAAGCGGAAGCGTTTCAATAACGCGGTTGACGTAGTCGAATGTCTTTGCGATCCAACCAATCCAAGTACCGAACGTGCGGCACCTCTGCGGTCAACACACGTTCAGCTTGATGACGTCCCTCGTACTCTTGATCCAGTTGAGGGCGAGAGTGAGTTCCATCAGCACGACGGCAGCGTGACGGTGATGATGATGCTACCGGTGCAGGGCTTCGCCTAAGCTCTATGATGGTATGATCGAGGTGTGTAACTGTGGAGGGGGGCACCGCACACGGTTGGGAGAGAAACTTCTGTGTTTTAGGGTGCCCCCTGCCCCCATGTATAAAGGAGCAAGGGGAGGTCGTCCGGCCCTCCTAGGCGCGCCCCATCAAGGGCAGTCATACTAGGACTACTAGTCCTGGTAGGATTCCACCAAGAGGGAGAGAGGGGGAAGGAAGGAGAGGGACAGGGAGAAGGAAAGGGGGCGCCGTCCCCCCTAGTCCAATTCGGACCCAGGGGGAGGGGCGGCGCCCTGCCCTGGCCGCCCCTCTCTCTCTATCTCTCCAGTAAGGCCCATGTGGCACATTAATTTCCCCGGGGGGTTCCGATAACCCTCCGGCACTCTAGTTTTATCCGAAACTTCTCCGGAACACTTCCGGTGTCTGAATGTAGCCGTCCAACATATCAATCTTTATGTCTCGACCATTTCAAGAATCCTCATCACGTCCGTGATCTCATCTGGGACTCCGAACAAACTTCGGTCATCAAAAACATATAACTCATAATACATATTGTCATCAAACGTTAAGCGTGCGGATCCTACAGGTTCGAGAACTATGTAGACATGACTGAGACACATCTCCGGTCAATAACCAATAGCGTAACCTGGATGCTCATATTGGCTCCTACATATTCTACGAAGATCTTTATTGGTCGAACCGCATAACAACATACCTTGTTCCCTTTGTCATCGGTATGTTACTTGCCCGAGATTCGATCGTCGGTATCATCATACCTAGTTCAATCTCGTTACCGGCAAGTATCTTTACTCGTTTCGTGATACTTCATCCCGCAACTAACTCATTAGTCACAATGATTGCAAGGCTTAATAGTGATGAGCATTACTGAGAGGGAACAGAATACCTCTCCGAAACACGGAGTGACAAATCCTAATCTTGATCTATGCCAACCCAACAAACACCTTTGGAGACACCTATAGAGCATCTTTATAATCACCCATTTACATGGTGACGTTTGATAGCACACAAGGTGTTCCTCTGGTATTCGGGAGTTGCATAATCTCATAGTCTGAGGAACATGTATAAGTCATGAAGAAAGCAGTAGCAATGAAATTGTAACGATCATAATGCTAAGCTAAGGGATAGGTCATGTCCATCACATCATTCTCTTAATGATGTGATCCCGTTCATCAAATGACAATACATGTCTACGGTTAGGAAACATAACCATCTTTGATTAACGAGCTAGTCAAGTAGAGGCATACTAGGGACACTATGTTTTGTCTATGTATTCACACAAGTACTAAGTTTCCGATTAATACAATTCTAGCATGAATAATAAACATTTATCATGAAATAAGGAAATAAATAATAACTTTATTATTGCCTCTAGGGCATATTTGCTTCAGTCTCCCACTTGCACTAGAGTCAATACGTGATATTTGCTTCCCCTGGCTTAAGGACGCAGTCTATGAGATTGTTGTAGTATGTGACACCTTCTTTATTGACTTTCCCCTCCCCATCTGAATCAACCAAAATGCATCAGTGAAACAAACAGAGAAACAGCTGGAGTAGATGCAATTAGTAGCTACAGTCAGATTTCATGTACCTGGGAAGATCCTGGACCATGAGATTGAAAACCGATACGCATCGAAATTGAAGCTTTTCAGAGATCAACATCTTCCTGGAGTGGCACAAGGGCATCAAATATTAGTCTGGCACAATCTATTTTTCACTCGGGAGATTTACTTTTTACAACAGATTGTTGTGGCTCCCAAAATCATATCAATCTCAAATTAAAGTACAAAAAATGGACTTAGTGCACAAAACAATGTTAATTTGTGTATGTTCTGATCGATGGAGCGGCTCGTGCAGTTGGCGTTTGATACGTCCATTTTGATCATGCTTTTATATCAATATTTATTGCATTATGGTCTTTTATTATACATTATGTCATAATACTTATGGTTATTCTCTCTTATTTTACAAGGTTTATCATGAAGAGGGGGAATGCCGGCAGCTGGGATTCTGGCTGGAAAAGGAGCAAATATTGGAAACCTATTCTGCACAGCTCCAAAAGTCCCGCAACTCCACGAAAGTTATTTTTGGATTTAATAAGAATTATTGGGCAAAGAAAGTACCGGAGGGGCCCCACACCCTGGCCAGGAGGTTGGGGGGCGCCCCCCCTACTGGGCGCCCCCTGTCTCCTGGGCCCCCTGGTGGCCCTCCGGTGCCCATATTCTGCTATATGAGGTGTTTCGTCCTGGAAAAAATCATAAGCAAGCTTACGAGACGAAACTCCGCCGCCACGAGGCAGAACCTTGGCGGAACCAATCTAGGGCTCCGACGGAGCTATTCTGTTGGGGAAACTTCCCTCCGGGAGGGGGAAATCATCACCAACGATCCTATCATCGGGAGGGGGTCAATCCCCATCAACATCTTCACCAGCACCATCTCCTCTCCAAACCCTAGTTCATCTCTTGTATCCAATCTTGTATCAAAACCACAAATTGGTACCTGTGAGTTGCTAGTAGTGTTGATTACTCCTTGTAGTTGATGCTAATTGGTTTACTTGGTGGAAGATCATATGTTCAGATCCTTAATGTATATTAATACCCCTCTGATTATGAACATGAATATGCTTTGTGAGTAGTTACGTTTGTTCCTGAGGACATGGGTGAAGTCTTGCTATTAGTAGTCATGTGAATTTGGTATTCGTTCGATATTTTGATGAGATGTATGTTGTCTCTCCTCTAGTGGTGTTATGTGAACGTCGACTACATGACACTTCACCATTATTTGGGCCTAGAGGAAGGCATTGGGAAGTAATAAGTAGATGATGGGTTGCTAGAGTGATAGAAGCTGAAACCCTAGTTTATGCATTGCTTCGTAAGGGGTTGATTTGGATCCATATGTTTCATGCTATGGTTAGGTTTACCTTAATATTTCTTTTGTAGTTGCGGATGCTTGCAATAAGGGTTAATCATAAGTGTGATGCTTGTCCAAGTAAGGGAAGTACCCAAGCACCGGTCCACCCACATATCAAATTCTCAAAGTACCGAACGTGAATCATATGAGTGTGATGAAACTAGCTTGATGATAATTCCCATGTGTCCTCGGGAGCGTTTTTCTCATTATAGAAATTGTCCAGGCTTGTCCTTTGCTACAAAAAGAATTGGGCCACCTTTCTGCACCTTATTTACTTTCATTACTTGTTACCCGTTACAAATTATCTTATCACAAAACTATCTGTTACCTACAATTTCAGTGCTTGCAGAGGATACCTTAATGAAAACCGCTTGTCATTTCCTTCTGCTCCTCGTTGGGTTCAACACTCTTACTTATCAAAAGGACTACGATAGATCCCCTATACTTGTGGGTCATCAAGACTCTTTTTTGGCGTCGTTGTCGGGGAGTGAAGCGCCTTTGGTGAGTGGAACTTGGTAAGGAAACATTTATATAGTGTGCTGAAATTTTCTGTCACTTGTTACTATGGAAACTAATCCTTTGAGGGGCTTGTTCAAGGTATCTTCACCCGACCAGTAGAGCAAAGAGTTGCTCCTCAACCTACTGAACCTACTGAAAATGTTTACTTTGAAATTCCTTCGGGTATGATAGAGAAACTTCTAGCTAATCCCTTTGCTGGAGATGGAACATTGCATCCCGATTTACACCTTATCTTTGTGGATGAAGTTTGTGGATTATTTAATCTTGCAGGTATTCCCGATGATGTTGTTAAGAGGAAGGTTTTACCTTTATCTTTGAAGGGAGACGCATTGACATGGTATATGCTATGTGATGATATGGGATCTTGGAATTATAGATGATTGAAGTTGGAATTTCACTAGAAGTTCTATCCTATGTATCTTGTTCACCGTGATCGTAATTACATATATAATTTTTGGCCTCACGAAGGAGAAAGCATCGCTCAAGCTTGTGGGAGGCTTAAGTCAATTTATATTCATGCCCCAATCATGAGCTCTCAAGAGAAATGATTATTCAAAAAATTTATGCTCGGCTTTCTCTCAATGATCGCACCATGCTCAATACTTCCTATGCTGGTTCTTATATGCTGAAGACTACTGAATTCAAGTGGACTTATTGGAAAGAATTAAACACAACTCTGAAGATTGGGGTTCCAACGATGGTAAGGAGTTAGGTATAACACCTAAGTTTGATTGTGTTAAATCTTTTATGGATACCGATGCTTTTCTTGGATTTAGCGCTAAATATGGACTTGACTCTGAGATAGTAGCTTCTTTCTGTGAATCTTTTGCTGCTCACGTTGATCTCCCTAAGGAGAAGTGGTTCAAATAAAATCCTCCCATTGAAGTAAAAGTAGTTGCACCTATTACAGTTGAAGAAAAGACTATCACTTATAATGATCCTATTGTTCCTACTACTTATGTTGAGAAACCACCTTTTCCTGTTAGAATGAAGGATCATGCTAAAGCTTCAGCTGTTGTTCGTAAGAGTAATACTAGAACTTATACACCTCCTGAGAAAATTAAAGTTGAACCTACTATTGCTATGGTTAAAGATCTCTTGGATGGTAATATAGATGGGCATGTGATGAAGCTGCTAATATTGCTAGACCCGATGCTAAAATACATAGACCTGTTGTAGGCATGCCTGTTATTTCTATTAAAATAGGAGATCATTGTTATCATGGCTTATGTGATATGGGTGCTAGTGCTAGTGCAATACCTTTTTCTTTATATAATGAAATTATGCATGATATTGCACCTGCTGAGATAGAAGAAATAGATGTTACAATTAAGCTTGCCAATAGAGATACCATTTCACCAGTTGGGATTGTTAGAGATGTTGAAGTCTTGTGTGGGAAAGTTAAATACCCTGCCGATTTTCTTGTTCTAGGTTCCCCACAAGATGAATTTTGTTCCATTATATTTGGTAGACCCTTCTTGAATACTGTTAATGCTAAGATAGATTGCGAAAAGGATGTTGTCACGATTGGCTTGGATGATATGACTCATGAGTTTAATTTTGCTAAATTTCGTAGACAACCCCGTGATAAAGATTTGCCTAGTAAGGATGAAATTATTGGTCTTGCTTCTATTGTCGTGCCTCCTACTGATCCGTTAGAACAATATTTGCTAGACCATCAAAATGATATGTTTATGAATGAAAGAAAGGAAATAGATGAAGTATTCCTTCAACAGGTTCCTATTTTGAAACACAATTTGCCTATTGAAATCCTAGGGGATCCTCCTCCACCCAAGGGTGATCCTGTGTTTGAGCTCAAACCATTACCTGATAATCTTAAATATGCTTATCTTGATGAAAAGAAGATATATCGTGTTATTATTAGTGCTAACCTTTCAGAGAGGAAGAGGAAAGATTATTGAAAACTCTGAAGAAGCACCATGCTGCTATTGGATATACTCTGGATGATCTTAAGGGCATTAGTCCCACTCTATGCCAACACAAAATTAAAGTGGAGAAAGATGCCAAACCAGTTAGAGATCCTCAACGACGCTTAAATCCTAAGATGAAAGAAGTGGTAAGAAAGGAGGTACTAAATCTCCTTGAGGCAGGTATAATTTATCCCGTTGCTGATAGTGAATGGGTAAGCCATGTCCATTGTGTCCCTAAAAAGGGAGGTATTACTGTTGTTCCTAATGATAAAGACGAATTGATTCCGCAAAGAATTAATACAGGTTATAGGATGGTAATTGATTTCCGTAAGTTAAATAAAGCTACTAAGAAAGATCATTACCCTTTACCTTTTATTGATCAAATGCTAGAAAGACTATCCAAACATACACATTTCTACTTTCTAGATGGTTATTCTGGTTTCTCTCAAATACCTGTGTCAGTGGAGGATCAATCAAAAACTACTTTTACTTGCCCTTTCGGTACTTTTGCTTATAGACGTATGCCTTTTGGTTTATGTAATGCATCTGCTACCTTTCAAAGATGCATGATGGCTATATTCTCTGACTTTTGTGAAAAGATATGTGAGGTATTCATGGATGACTTCTCCGTTTATGGATCCTCTTTTGATGATTGCTTGAGCAACCTTGATTGAGTTTTGCAGAGATGTGAAGACACTAGTCTCATCCTGAATTGGGAAAAGTGTCACTTTATGGTTAATGAAGGCATTGTCTTGGGGCATAAAATTTCTGAAAGAGGTATTGAAGTTGACAAAGCTAAAGTTGATGCTATTGAAAAGATGCCATGTCCCAAGGACATTAAAGGTACAAGAAGTTTCCTTGGTCATGTCGGTTTTTATAGGAGGTTCATTAAGGACTTTTCTAAAATCTCTAAGCCTCTGACTAATTTATTGCAAAAAGATATTCCTTTTGTCTTTGATGATGATTGTGTAGAAGCATTTGAAATACTTAAGAAAGCTTTGATCACTGCAGCTATTGTTCAGCCACCTGATTGGAATTTACCCTTTGAAATTATGTGTGATGCTAGTGATTATGCTGTAGGAGTTGTTCTAGGGAAGAGAGTTGATAAGAAATTAAATGTTATTCAATATGCTAGTAAGACCCTTGATACCGCCTAGAGAAATTATGCTACTACTGAAAAATAATTCTTAGCAGTTGTGTTTGCTTGTGATAAGTTCAGACCTTACATTGTTGATTCTAAAGTTACTATTCACACTGATCATGTTGCTATTAAATATCTTATGGAAAAGAAAGATGCTAAACCTAGACTTATTAGATGGGTTCTCTTGCTTCAAGAATTTGATTTGCACATTATTGATAGAAAGGGAGCTGAGAACCCCGTTGCAGACAACTTGTCTAGGCTAGAGAATGTTCTTGATGACCCACTACCTATTGATGGTAGCTTTCCTGATGAACAATTAGCAGTCATTAATGTTTCTCGTACTGCTCCATGGTATGCTGATTATGCTAATTACATTGTTGCTAAATTTATACAACCTAGTTTCACATACCAGCAAAAGAAAAAGTTCTTTTATGATTTAAGACATTACTTCTGGGATGACTCACACCTTTATAAAGAAGGAGTAGATGGTGTTATTAGACATTGTGTACCTGAGCATGAACAGGAATAGATCCTACACAAGTGTCACTCTGAATCATATGGAGGACACCACGCTGGAGACAGAACTGCACATAAGGTATTGCAATCCAGTTTTTATTGGCCTACTCTCTTCAAAGATGCTCGTAAGTTTGTCTTGTCTTGTGATGAATGTCAAAGAATTTGTAATATTAGTAGACGTCAAGAAATTCCTATGAATTATTCTCTTATTATTGAACCATTTGATGTTTGGGGCTTTGATTATATGGGACCTTTTCCTGCCTCTAATGGATATACACATATTTTAGTTGCTGTTGATTACGTTACTAAGTGGGTAGAAGCTATTCCAACTAGTAGTGCTGATCATAACACCTCTATTAAGATGCTTAAAGAAGTTATTTTTCTGAGGTTTGGAGTCCCTAGATATCTCATGACTGATGGTGGTTCACATTTTACTCATGGTGCTTTCCATAAAATGCTTGCTAAGTATGATGTTAATCATAGAATTGCATCTCCTTATCACCCACAGTCTAGTGGTCAAGTAGAGTTGAGCAATAGAGAGCTCAAATTAATTTTGCAAAAGACTGCTAATAAATCTAGAAAGAATTGGTCCAATAAACTTGATGATGCATTACGGGCCTATAGAACTGCATATAAAAATCCTATGGGTATGTCTCCGTTTAAGATGGTTTATGGAAAAGCATGTCACTTACCTCTTGAACTTGAACATAAAGCATATTGGGCTATTAAAGAGCTCAACTATGACTTCAAACTTGCCGGTGAGAAGAGGTTATTTGATATTAGCTCACTTGATGAATGGAGAACCCAAGCCTATGAGAATGCCAAGCTGTTTAAAGAAAAAGTTAAAAGATGGCATGACAAAAGAATACAAAAGCAAGAATTTAACATAGGTGATTATGTGCTGCTATTCAACTCTCGTTTAAGATTTTTTGCAGGAAAACTTCTCTCTAAATGGGAAGATCCTTAAGTTATCGAGGAGGTCTATCGTTCCGGTGCCATAAAAATCAACAAGTTCGAAGGCACAAGTCCGAGGGTGGTGAACGGTCAAAGAATCAAACATTATATCTCAGGTAACCCTATTAATGTTGAAACCAATATTATTGAAACAGTAACCCCAGAGGAATACATAAGGGACACTTTCCAAAACGTTCCAGACTCCGAAAAGGAATAGGTATGTGGTACGGTTAGTAAACCGACTCCAAAACAGTTCTAATGGCAATTTTTCTCCGTTTTGGAATATTTAAGAATTTTGGAAAGAAAGGAGTAATCTGGGAAGGACACGAGGGTGGAGGGCGCCCCCCCTACTGGGCACGCCCCCTGTCTCGTGGACACCTCGTGTACCTCCCGGACTCCATTTTCTTGCACATTACGTATTTTTGTCGGTAAAAATTCATTATATAATCTCCCGAAGGTTTTGACCACCGTATCACGCAAAAATCTTCTGTCTTTGTTTCGAGTTGTTTTTCTGACAGATCTAGAGCATCATGACATCACCCTCCTCCAACAATGAAGACAAGGATGCTTGGCTATTGAAGATAGAGCTGAAAAGAGAAGAACCGAAGGAGATCAACAGGGATGACGGGATCAAGAAGGCCATGGAGGATCAAGCTCCGGTGGCGAAAGAAGAAGACATCCCTCAACCTCTTCCTAACCTCTTTACCCCAACTGAGATTGAAGCTTTCAAGATGATTGAGTTAGCTCGTATACAAAACAAGCATCTCACACAGGAGAATATTTTATTGAAGGATCATATCGTCGCACTCAAGGGCATTATCCGCAAATTGGAGGAGCTTTTACGCTCAATGTGCGATTATCCATCATCATCATCACCACCGTCATCACCTTCGAGGATAGAATCACATGGGTATGGGCACTCCCCTTGGAAACTGCCAAGCTTGGGGGAGGTGCCCCGGTATAGTATCACCATCACACTCCTATCTTTACCGTTTTACTTAGTTTGATACTTTTAGTAATATCTTGATCTAGTAGAATAAAGTTTTGGTACGAATTAGTTTTGAGTTTTGCTTTGTGATCCCTTTATGTAATCGAGTCTGTGAGCTATCTATAATAAAGATTAGTGTTGAGTCAAGGGCTTTACTATCTTGCCATGATCCTGAGAAAATAGAAAGAATAAAAAGAATAAAAGAGTTCAAATTGATCTCATGGATAGTAATGACTTCACATATAAAGAGTATGAGGCATAAAACTTGTTGAGAGTTGGCAAACGTAGTTTCGGTCACCGTTGCAATTAATAGGAAGTAATAAGGAAAGAGAGGTTTTCACATATAAATATACTATCTTGGACATCTTTTATAATTGTGGGCACTCATTAAAGTATGACATGCTAAAGAGTTGATGTTGGACAAGGAATACAACGTAATGGTTTACGCTTTCTCGCATCTCAGTTAAAGTATATTGTCATGGATCTTCCTAACATGTTGAGCTTGCCTTTCCCTCTCATGCTAGCCAAAAATTCCTAGCACCAAGTAGAGATACTACTTGTGCTTCCAAATATCCTTAAACCCAGTTTTGCCATGAGAGTCCACCATATCTACCTATGGATTGAGTAAGATCCTTCAAGTAAGTTGTCATCGGTGCAGGCAATAAAAATTGCTCTCTAAATATGCATGACTTATTAGTGCGGAGAAAATAAGCTTTATATGATCTTGTTATGGAAGCAATAAAAGCGACGGATGATACGTCTCCAACGTATCTATAATTTTTGATTGTTCCATGCTATTATATTACCTGTTTTGGGTGTTCATGGGCTTTATTTTACACATGTATATCATTTTTGGGACTAACCTACTAACCGGAGGCCCAACCCGTATTGCTGTTTTTTTGCCTATTTCAGTATTTCGAAGGAAAGGAATATCAAACGAGTCCAAATGGAATGAAACCTTCGGGAGCATGATTTTTGGAACGAACGTGATCCGGAGAACTTGGAGTGCAAGCCAAGAAGCAGCCGAGGCGGCCACGAGATAGGAGGGTGTGCACCCCCCCCTCCTGGGCGTGCCCCCTGTCTCGTGGGCCCCTCAGGCGGCCACCGACGTACTTCTTCCTCCTATATAAGCCTACATACCCCAAAAACATCCAGGTAGCCACCGAAGAAATATTTCCGCCACCTTAACCTTATGTATCCATGAGATCCCATCTTGGAGCCATCACCGGCATTCTGCCGGAGGGAGAATCCACCACGGAGGGCTTCTACATCAACACCATAGCCCCTCCGATGAGTTGTGAGTAGTTTACCACAGACCTTCGGGTCCATAGTTATTAGCTAGATGGCTTCTTCTCTCCTTTTGGATCTCAATACAATGTTCTCCCCCTCTCTTGTGGAGATCTATTCGATGTAAACTCTTTTTGCGGTGTGTTTGTCGAGATCCAATGAATTGTGGGTTTATGATCAAGTTTATCTATGAATAATATTTGAATCTTCTCTGAATTCTTTTATGTATGATTGAGTTATCTTTGCAAGTCTCTTCGAATTATCGGTTTGGTTTAGCCTACTAGATTGATCTTTCTTTCCATGGGAGAAGTGCTTAGCTTTGGGTTCAATCTTGCGGTGTTCTTACCCAGTGACAGAAAGGGTTGCAAGCCACGTATTGTATTGTTGCCATCGAGGATAAAAAGATGGGATTTATATCATATTGCTTGAGCTTATCCTTCTACATCATGTCATCTTGCTTAATGTGTTACTCTGTTCTTATGAACTTAATACTCTAGATGCATGCTGGATAGCGGTCGACGTGTGGAGTAATAGTAGTAGATGCAAGTAGGAGTCGGTCTACTTGTTGCGGACGTGATGCCTATATACATGATCATGCCTAGATAATCTCATAATTATTCGCTTTTCTATCAATTGCTCGACAGTAATTTGTTCACCCACCGTAATACTTATGCTATCTTGAGAGAAGCCACTAGTGAAACATATGCCCCCCGGGTCTATCCTTTATCATATAAGCTTTCAATCTAGTTTTATTTGCATCTTTATTTTCTGCATCTATATTATAAAATACCAAAAATATATCTATCTTATCATATTATCTCTATCAAATCTCACTTTCGCAAGTAGCCGTGAAGGGATTGACAACCCCTTTATCGCATTGGTTGCGAGTTCTTTGTTTGTTTGTGTAGGTTCATGGGACTTGTGAGGAGCCTCCTACTGGATTGATACCTTGGTTCTCAAAAACTGAGGGAAATACTTACGCTACTATGTTGCATCACCCTTTCCTCTTCAAGGAAAACCAACGCAAGCTCAAGACGTAGCAAGAAGGATTTCTGGCGCCGTTGCCGGGGAGGTCTTCGCTCAAGTCAAGACATACCAAGTACCCATCACAAACTCATCTCCCTCGCATTTACATTATTTGCCATTTGCCTCTCTTTTTCCTCTCCCCCACTTCACCCTTGCCGTTTTATTCGCCCTTCTTTTGTTCGTCTTTTTGCTTTGATGTCTTACTTGGCTCGTTTTCTCATTTGGTTGGAATAGTTGTTTATTTATTGCTAAATAGAGAACCTAAGATCTATGGATCCTCATCCACTTGCTAATCTTTTTAAGAGATCCAATTATGATGAACCAATTGCTAGTGAGTTTTGTGCACTAGATTATCTTTATGAAGCTTTGCTCAAAAATTGTGAATCCGAAAATTATGATGAAGAAATTTATGAAGAGATTCACGATAACTCCTTGAATAAAAAGCATGATTGCAATGATTTTCCTATAAATTCTCTTGATTTCAATTGTGCTAATAATATGCAAAACCCTAAGCTTGGGGATGCTAGTTTTGCTATGTCTACTACTTGTTTCAATGATCATGATTGGGGTGATTCTTCTTATAACCTTGAAATTTTATTTAAGCCCCATGATGAATATGAGATTGATAATAGTGTTTGCAATAATATTGAAAGTGGGTTTGGAAGAGTGTCAACTTTAGATCCCACATATTTGGAGTATGTTCAATCTTATGATATTTTTGATAAAAGTGGGTTCGGAAAGGTCATGACTTTAGTTAATGTTAATCCCACTATCTTGGAAGAGTGTCAACTTTGCATGCATGTGGATCAGGTTGAGAATATGTTTTGTGATAGCTATTTTGTTGAATTTTCATATGATCCTACATGTAATTATTATGAGAGAGGAAAATATGGTCGTAGAAATTTTTATCTTATTAAATTACCTCTCGTCATGTTGAGATTGCTATCATCTCTTTCTTCTTCCTTGCATATGCTAGTTTTTGCTTGCCTTGCAAATTTGTTTGCTTATAATATGCCTATGCATAGGAAGTATGTTAGACTTAGATGTGTTTGTCACGTGTTTCATGATGCTCTCTTTGTGCTTCAATTCTTGTCTTTCATGTGAGCATCATTAAAATTATCAATGCCTAGTTAGCGCTTGTTGGGAGGCAACTCAATATTTTTACTTGCTGTTATTGAATAAATTTTGCATCTACTTCCTGTTTAGATGTGTTTTCATGTTTTATTTAGTGTTTGTGCCAAGTAGAACCTATAGGATAACCTATGATATGAGTTGATTTGATTCTGCTGAAAAACAGAAACTTTGCGCTCACGAGAAACAATTAAATAAATCACAGAAACGTGCTTTTGCATTGATTATTTTTGCTGCTGATCAATAAACAAATTGTCCAGTACGTCCTATTTTGGTAGGAATTTTAGAGTTCCAGAAGTTTGCATAATTTACAGATTGCTATAGACTGTTCTGTTTTTGACAGATTCTGTTTTTCGTGTGTTGCTTGCTTATTTTTATGCATCTATGGCTAGTATGTAAGGGTATGAACCATAGAGAACTTGGAATACAGTAGGTTTAACACCAAAATAAATAAAGAATGAATTCATTACAATACCTTATGTGGTGGTTTTGTTTTCTTTCACTAACGGAGTTTATAAGATTTCCTGTTGAGTTTTGTGTTGTGAAGTTTTCAAGTTTTGGTAAAGCTTTTATGGACTATGGGATAAAGAGTGGCAAGAGCATAAGATTGGGGATGCTTATGGCACCCCAAGATATATAAGAATAGCCAAAAGCCTAAGCTTGGGGATGCCCCGGGAAGGCATCCCCTCTTTCGTCTTCGTTCATTGGTAACTTTACTTGGAGCTATATTTTTATTCGCCACATGATATGTGTTTTGCTTGCAGCGTCGTATATTATATTAGTCTTTGATTTTTAGTCTACCAGAATCATCCTTGCTGTACACACCTTTTGGGAGAAGCCTACTTGATTGAAATTTATTAGAATATGCTATGTGCTTCGCTTATATCTTTTGAGCTTGATAGTTTTTGCTCTAGTGCTCCATTTATATCTTTTAGAGCATGGCGGTGGATTAATTTTGAAGAAATTGCTAGTCTCTCATGCTTCACTTATATTATTTTGAGAGTCTTTTAGAACAGCATGGTATTTTCTATGGTTACAAATTTGGTCCTAGAATGATGAGCATCCAAGTTGGGTATAATAAAAACTATCATAGAAAGTGCATTAAACACTAGGATCAATTTGATGCTTGATAATTGTTTTGTGATATAAAGGTAGTAATGTTAGGGTCATGCTAGTGGATAATTATGAAATTGATAAATACTTTTGTTGAAGTTGGCAAGTCCCGTAGCATGCACGTATGGTAAAAGTTGTGTGACAAATTTGTTGCATGAGGTGCTCTTTTGATTGTCTTCCTTATGAGTGGCAGTCGGGGACGAGCGATGGTCTTTTCCTACCAATCTATCCCTCTAGGGGCATGCGTAGTAGTACTTTGCTTCGAGGGCTAAGTAGATTTTTGCAATAAGTATTGAGTTCTTTATGACTAATGTGAGTCCATGGATATACACACACTCATCCTTCCACTTTGCTAGCCTCTATTATGCCGGCCAACTTTTGTCGGTAGCATGCACCCATTATTTACCTTCCTCAAAACAGCCACCATACCTACCTATTATGGCATTTCCATAGCCATTCCGAGATATATTGCCATGCAACTTTCCACCATTTCGTTTATTATGACACGTTTCATCATTGTCATATTGCTCTTTACATGATCATGTAGTTGACATCGTATTTGTGGCAAGACCACCTTCATAATTTTCATACATGTCGCTCTTGATTCATTGCATATCCCGGTACACCGCCGGAGGCATTCATATATAGTCATATCTTGTTTTAGCTTTAAGTTGTAATTCTTGAGTTGTAAATCAATAAAAGTGTGGTGACCTTTATTATTAGAGCATTGTCCCAGTGAGGAAAGGATGATGAAGAATATGATTCCCCCACAAGTCGGGATGAGACTTCGGACTTTATAAAAATAAAAGAGGCCAAAGAAGCCCACCAAAAAGAAAAAAGAAAAAAGAAAAGAAAGAAAAAAAAAGAAAAGAAAAGAAAGAAAGGAGAAAAGAAAAGAAGAAAAATAAAAAGAGAGAAAAAGAGAGAAGGGACAATTGCTACTATCTCTTTTTTCACACTTGTGCTTCAAAATAGCACCATGATCTTCATGATGGAGAGTCTCCTATGTTGTCACTTTCATATACTAGTGGGGATTTTTCATTATAGAACTTGGCTTGTATATTTCAATGATGGGCTTCCTCAAAGTGCCCTAGGTCTTCATGAGCAAGCAAGTTAGATGCACACCCACTTAGTTTCTTTTGTTGAGCTTTCATACATTTATAGCTCTAGTGCATCCGTTGCATGGCAATCCCTACTCACTCACATTGATATCTATTGATGAGCATTCCCATAGCCCGTTGATACGCCTAGTTGATGTGAGACTATCTTCTCCCTCTTTTTGTCCTCACAACCACCACAATAGACCACCATAGTGCTGTGTCCATGGCTTGCGCTCATGTATTGCGTAAGAGTTGAAAAAAGCTGAAGCGCGTTAAAAAGTATGAACCAATTGCTCGGCTCCTCATCGGGGTTGTACATGATGGGAGTATTTTGTGTAACGAAAATGAAGCATGGCCTAACTATATGATTTTGTAGGGATAAGCTTTCTTTGGCTATGCTATTTTGATAGGACATGATTATTTTTAGTATGCTTCGAAGTATTATTATTTTTATGTTTTGTAAGCTTTTATCTTTAATTATTTGGATCTAAACATTCATGCCCCAATAAAGAAAATTACATTGAAAATTATGCTAGGTAGCATTCCACATCAAAAATTCTATTTTTATCATTTACCTACTCAAGGACGAGCAAGAATTAAGCTTGGGGATGCTTGATACGTCTCCAACGTATCTATAATTTTTGATTGTTCCATGCTATTATATTACCTGTATTGGATGTTCATGGGCTTTATTTTACACATTTATATCATTTTTGGGACTAACCTACTAACCGGAGGCCCAGCCCATATTGTTGTTTTTTTGCCTATTTCAGTATTTCGAAGAAAAGGAATATCAAACGGAGTCCAAACGGAATGAAACCATCGAGAGCGTGATTTTTGGAACGAACGTGATCCGGAGAACTTGGAGTGCAAGCCAAGAAGCAGCCGAGGCGGCCACGAGATAGGAGGGCGCGCCCCCCTCCTGGGCGCGCCCCCCTGTCTCGTGGGCCCCTCGGGCGGCCACCGACGTACTTCTTCCTCCTATATAAGCCTACATACCCCGAAAACATCCAGGGAGCCACCAAAGAAATATTTCCGCCACCGTAACCTTCTGTATCCGCGATATCCCATCTTGGAGCCGTCGCCGGCGTTCTGCCGGAGGGGGAATCCACCATGGAGGGCTTCTACATCAACACCATAGCCCCTCCGATGAGTTGTGAGTAGTTTACCACAGACCTTCGGGTCCATAGTTATTAGCTAGATGGCTTTTTCTCTCTTTTTGGATCTCAATACAATGTTCTCCCCCTCTCTTGTGGAGATCTATTTGTTGTAAACTCTTTTTGTGGTGTGTTTGTCGAGATCCGATGAATTATGGGTTTATGATCAAGTTTATCTATGAATAATATTTGAATCTTCTCTGAATTCTTTTTTGTATGATTGAGTTATCTTTGCAAGTCTCTTCGAATTATTGGTTTGGTTTGGCCTACTAGATTGATCTTTCTTGCCATGTGAGAAGTGCTTAGCTTTGGGTTCAATCTTGCGGTGTTCTTACCCAGTGACAGAAAGGGTTGCAAGACACATATTGTATTGTTTCCATTGAGGATAAAAAGATGGGGTTTATATCATATTGCTTGAGTTTATCCTTCTACATCATGTCATCTTGCTTAATGCGTTACTCTGTTCTTATGAACTTAATACTCTAGATGCATGCTGGATAGCGGTCGATGTGTGGAGTAATAGTAGTGGATGCAGGCAGGAGTCGGTCTACTTGTTGCGGACGTGATGCGTATATACATGATCATGCCTGGATAATCTCATAATTATTCGCTTTTCTATCAATTGCTCGACAGTAATTTGTTCACCCACCGTAATACTTATGCTATCTTGAGACAAGCCACTAGTGAAACCTATGGCCCCCGGGTCTATCCTTTATCATATAAGCTTTCAATCTACTTTTATTTGCATCTTTATTTTCTGCATCTATATTATAAAATACCAAAAATATATCTATCTTATCATATTATCTCTATCAGATCTCACTTTCGCAAGTGGCCGTGAAGGGATTGACAACCCCTTTATCGCGTTGGTTGCAAGTTCTTTGTTTGTTTGTGTAGGTTCGTGGGACTCGTGAGGAGCCTCCTACTGGATTGATACCTCGGTTCTCAAAAACTGAGGGAAATACTTACGCTACTGTGTTGCATCACCCTTTCCTCTTCAAGGAAAACCAACGCAAGCTCAAGACATAGCAACGGACTGCATAATGAAGGTCCATATACAAGTGGCAATATAGAGTGACGTTCTTTCGCATTAAGATTTTGTGTATCCAACCCTAAAAGCGCATGACAACCTCTGCTTCCCTCTGCGAAGGTCCTATCTTGTACTTTATGTCTTTTACTATATGCAAGAGTCAAGGTGATCTTCACCTTTCCCTTTTTCATTTTATCCTTTTGCAAGCACCTCGTGTTGGAAAGATCCTGATACATATATCCAATTGGATGTTCGTTAGCATGAACTATTATTGTTGACATTACCCTTGAGGTAAAACATTGGGAGGCAACACTATAAGCCCCTATCTTTCTCAGTGTCCGATTAAAACTCCATAACCATAAGTATTGCGTGAGTGTTAGCAATTGTAGAAGACTATATGATAGTTGAGTATGTGGACTTGCTGAAAGGCTCTATTCTTGACTCTTTCTGATGTTATCATAAATTGCAATTGCTTCAATGACTGATATTATAGTTTGTTAGTTCCCAATGAAGTTTATATTCCATACTTGACATTGTGAATAGATTGTTACTTGAGCATAAGAAATCATATGACAAAATCTATATATGTTGCTGTTATAAGAATGATCATGATGCCCTCATGTCCGTATTTTATTTTTATCGACACCTCTATCTCTAAACATGTGGACATATTTTTCGATTTCGGCTTTCGCTTGAGGACAAGCGAGGTCTAAGCTTGGGGGAGTTGATACGTCCATTTTGCATCATGCTTTTATATCAATATTTATTGCATTATGGTCTGTTATTACACATTATGTCACAATACTTATGGCTATTCTCTCTTATTTTACAAGGTTTATCATGAAGAGGGGGAATGCCGGTAGCTGGGATTCTGGCTGGAAAAGGAGCAAATATTGGAAACCTATTCTGCACAGCTCCAAAAGTCCCATAACTCCACGAAAGTTATTTTTGGATTTGATAAGAATTATTGGGAAAAGAAAGTATCGGAGGGGGCCCACACCCTGGCCAGGAGGGTGGGGGGCGCGCCCCCTGATAACCCACAAGTGTAGGGGATCGCAACAACTTTTGCCTTTCGAGGGTAAAGTATTCAACCCAAATTTATTGATTCGACACAAGGGGAGCCAAAGAATATTCTTAAGTATTAACAGTTGAGTTGTCAATTCAACCACACCTGGATAACTTAGTATCTGCAGCAAAGTATTTAGTAGCAAAGTAGTATGATAGTAATGGTAAGAGTGGCAAAAGTAATATTTTTGGGTTTTGTAGTGATTGTAACAATAGCAACAGAAAAATAAATAAGTGAAGCACAGTATATGAAAAGCTCGTAGGCATTGGATCAGTGATGGATAATTATGTCGGATGCGATTCCTCATGTAATTGCTATAACATAGGGTGACAGAGAACAAGCTCCAATTCATCAATGTAATGTAGGCATGTATTCTGAATATAGTCATACGTGCTTATGGAAAAGAACTTGCATGACATTTTTTGTCCTACCCTCCCGTGGCAGCGGGATCCTAGCGGAAACTAAGGGATATTAAGGCCTCCTTTTAATAGAGAACTGGACCAAAGCATTAATACATAGTGAATACATGAACTCCTCAAACTACGGTCATCACCGAGAAGTATCTCGATTATTGTCACTTCGGGGTTGTCGGATCATAACACATAATAGGTGACTATAGACTTGCAAGCTAGGATCAAGAACACACATATATTCATGAAAACATAATAGGTTCATATCTGAAATCATGGCACTCGGGCCCTAGTGACAAGCATTAAGCATAGCAAAGTCATAGCAACATCAATCTCAGAACATAGTGGATACTAGGGATCAAACCCTACCAAAACTAACTTGATTACATGGTAAATCTCATCCAACCCATCACTGTCCAGCAAGCCTATGACGGAATTACTCACGCACGAAGGTGAGCATCATGAAATTGGTGATGGAGGATGGTTGATGATGACGATGGCGACGAATCCCCCTCTCCGGAGCCCCGAACGGACTCCAGATCAGCCCTCCCAAGAGAGATTAGGGCTTGGCGGCGGCTTCGTATCGTAAAACGTGATGAAACTTCCTCTCTGATTTTTCTCTCTGCGAAACGGAATATATGGAGTTGGAGTTGAGGTCGGCGGAGCTGCAGGGGGTCCACGAGATAGGGGGGGCGTGCCCAGAGGGGGTGGGCGCGCCCCCCACCCTCGTGGACAGGGTGTGGGCCCCCTGGTCTTCATCTTTTGCCAGTATTTTTTATATTTTCTGAAACTTATCTCCGAGGATTTTCTGAAACTTATCTCCGAGGATTTTCTGGTCATTCCGAGAACTTTTGTTTTCTACACATAAAACAACATCATGGCAGTTCTGCTGAAAACAGCGTCAGTCCGGGTTAGTTTCATTCAAATCATGCAAGTTAGAGTCCAAAACAAGGGCAAAAGTGTTTGGAAAAGTAGATACGTTGGAGACGTATCAGCTCCCCCAAGCTTAAACCTTTGTTTGTCCTCAAGCAATTCAGGTGATAAACTGAAAGTGATAAAGAAAAACTTTTACAAACTCTATTTGCTCTTGTTGTTGTAAACATACAAAGCCAGCATTCAGGTTTCAGCAAATATTGTGAACTAACCATACTGACAATAACACCTCGATCTCACAATTACTCATATCAATGGCATAATCAGCTAGCGAGCCATAATAATAAAACTCGAATGACAACACTTTCTCAAAACAATCATAACATGATATAACAAAATGGTATCTCGCTAGCCATTTATGAGACCGCAAAACATAAATGCATAGCACCTTTAAAGATCAAGGACTGATTAAACATTGTAATTCATGGTAAAAGAGATCCATTCAAGTCATACCCAATATAAACCAATAGTAATACATGCAAATAACAGTGTGCTCTCCAGCGGGTGCTTTTTAATAAGAAGGTGATGGCCCAACATAAAAGTAAATAGATAGGCCCTTTGCAGAGGGAAGCATGGATTTGTAGAGGTGCCAGAGCTCGATTTTAAAATAGAGATTGAATAAAATTTTGAGCGGCATACTTTCACTGTCAACACAACAACTATGAGATGGTTGTATCTTCCATACTACATGCATTATAGGCAGTTCCCAAACAGAATGGTAAAAGTTTATACTCCCCCACCACCAACAAGCATCAATCAATGGCTTGCTCGAAACAACGAGTGCCTCCAACTAACAACAGCCATGGGGGAGTTTTGTTTAACTATATTGATTTGCTTTGATCTTTTTGGATCATGGGACTGGGCATCCCGGTTACCGGCCCTTTCTCGTGAATGAGGAGCAGAGTCCACTCCTCTTGAGAATAACCCACCTAGCATGGAAGATATAGGCAGCCCTAGTTGAAACATGAGCTGCTCGAGCATACAAAACAGAATTTCATTTGAAGGTTTGGAGTTTGGCACATACAAATTTACTTGGAACGACAGGTAGATACTGCATATAGGAAGGTATGGTGGACTCATATGGAATAACTTTGGGGTTTAAGGAGTTTGAATGAACAAGCAGTATTCCCGCTTAGTACAGGTGAAGGCTAGCAAAAGACTGGGAAGCGAACAACTAAGAGAGCGACAACAATCATAAACATGCATTAAAATTAATTCACACCGAGTACAAGCATGAGTAGGATATAATCCACCATGAACATAAATATCATGAAGGCTATGTTGATTTTGTTTCAACTACATGCGTGAACATGTGCCAAGTCGAGTCACCCAATTTATTCAAAGGGGGATACCATCCCATCATACCACATCATAATCATTCTAATAGCATGTTGGCATGCAAGGTAAACCATTATAACTCATAGCTAATCAAGCATGGCACAAGCAACGATAATCTCTAAATGTCATTGCAAATGTGTTTACTTCATAATAAGCTGAATCAGGAATGATGAACTCATCATATTTACAAAAACGAGAGAGGTTGAGTTCATACCAGCTTTTCTCATCTCAATCAGTCCATCATACATCATCATTATTGCCTTTCACTTGCACGACCGAACGATGTGTATAATAATAATAGTGCACGTTGATACGTCTCCAATGTATCTATAATTTTTGATTGTTCCATGCTATTATATTACCCCTTTTGGATGTTTATGGGCTTTATTTTACACATTTATATCATTTTTGGGACTAACCTACTAACCGGAGGCCCAGCCCATATTGCTGTTTTTTGTCTATTTCAGTATTTTGAAGGAAAGGAATATCAAACGGAGTCCAAACGGAATAAAACCTTCGGAAGCGTGATTTTTGGAACGAACGTGATCCAAAGGACTTGGAGTGCAAGTCAAGAAGCAGTCGAGGCGGCCACGAGATAGGAGGGTGCCCCCCTATAGGGCGCCCCCCTGTCTCGTGGGCCCCTCGGGCGTCCACTGACGTACTTCTTCCTCCTATATAAGCCTACGTACCCCAAAAACATTCGGGGAGCAACCGAAACACAATTTCCACCACCGTAACCTTCTGTATCCGCGAGATCCCATCTTGGAGCCGTCGCCGACGTTCTGCCGGAGGGGGAATCCACCACGGAGGGCTTCTACATCAACACCATAGCCCCTCCGATGAGTTGTGAGTAGTTTACCACAGACCTTCGGGTCCATAGTTATTAGCTAGTTGGCTTCTTCTCTCTTTTTGGATCTCAATACAATGTTCTCCCCCTCTCCTGTGGAGATCTATTTGATGTAATCTCTTTTTGCGGTGTGTTTGTCGAGATCCGATGAATTGTGGGTTTATGATCAAGTTAATCTATGAATAATCTTTGAATCTTCTCTAAATTCTTTTATGTATGATTGAGTTATCTTTGCAAGTCTCTTCGAATTATCGGTTTGGTTTGGCCTACTAGATTGATCTTTCTTGCCATGGGAGAAGTGCTTAGCTTTGGGTTCAATCTTGCGGTGTCCTTATCCAGTGACAGAAAGGGTTGCAAGGCACGTATTGTATTGTTTCCATCGAGGATAAAAAGATGGGGTTTATATCATATTGCTTGAGTTTATCCCTCTACATCATGTCATCTTGCTTAATGCGTTACTCTGTTCTTATGAACTTAATACTCTAGATGCATGCCGGATAGCGGTCGATGTGTGGAGTAATAGTAGTAGATGCAGGCAGGAGTCGGTCTATTTGTTGCGGACGTGATGCCTATATACATGATCATGCCTAGATAACATCATAATTATTCGCTTTTCTATCAATTGCTCGACAATAATTTGTTCACCCACCGTAATACTTATGCTCTTGAGAGAAGCCACTAGTGAAACCTATGGCCCCCGGGTCTATCTCTTATCATATTTGCTTCCAATCTACTTTTATTTTGCATCTTTATTTTCTACATCTACATTATAAAATACCAAAAATATATTTATCTTATCATATTATCTCTATCAGATCTCACTTTTGCAAGTGGCCGTGAAGGGATTGACAACCCCTTTGTCGCGTTGGTTGCGAGTTGTTTGTTTGTTTGTGTAGGTTCGTTGGACTTGTTGTGAAGCCTCCTACTGGATTGATACCTTGGTTCTCAAAAACTGAGGGAAATACTTACGCTACTATGCTGCATCACCCTTTCCTTTTCAAGGAAAACCAACGCAAGCTCAAGACGTAGCACACGTGCATTGGACTAAGCTGGAATCTGCAAGCATTCAACTCAAGAGAGAAGACAAAGTAATATGGGCTCTAAGTTAAATAAACAATCATGCATATGAGAGACACTAAACATTTTCAATATGGTCTTCTACTCTCGACCCCCAAAGGAAAGAAAATAAAATAAAACTATTTAGACGGGAAAGCTCCCAACAAGTAAAAGAAGAACGAGAAATCTTTTTGGGTTTTCATTTTAATTTCTACTACAAGCATGGAAATTAAACTAACTTATTTTTTTGTTTTTTCTTAAGGTTTATCAAACACACAGGAAGAAAACTAGAAAAAGAAAATTAAACTAGCATGGATAATACAATGAAAGAGTATGAGCACCGACGACTAGAATAGTGTGTGAACACGAATGTAAAGTCGGTGAGAAATACGTACTCCCCCAAGCTTAGGCTTTTGGCCTAAGTTGGTCTAATGCCACGGGTAGCCTGGCTGATATCCGTAGTTGTAACTGGGGTCGTACTAAGATGCAGCAGCAAATGCCTCCTGAGCTGCGACATGTTGGCGAGCCGCCTCCGTTCTCCCCTCATGTTCAACTGCTTCCTCCCTGGTAACAACATATCTTCCTTTTGCCTGGTAATCAAAAAGGAAAGGAGCAAGAAGAGTAACATGGACAACGCTATGTCTGTCAAAAATTAGTTGATACTAGAGGAATTGTTCATTCCTCTTAAGAAAATGATGTTGGACCATAGCGTCATAATCTAAATAAGCAGGAGGTAACATCATATCCCCCTCTCGTGGGGCTATACCAAGATAATTTGCCACATGGGTCACATAAATTCCTCCAAATGAATCTCCAGCTCTACCATTTTTATGCAACCTACATGCAACTATTGTCCCCAAGTTATAATCTTTATAACCTAACACAACACTCTTGAGGACACAAAGATCAGGCACACACATATGACATGCTTCATCTTTACCGTTAATGCATCTACCAATGAAGAATGCTAAATAATGTATAGCAGGAAAATGAATGCTCCCTATGGTAGCTTGTGCAATATCCCTAGATTCTCCCACAGTAATACTAGCAAGGAAATCTCTAAATTCATATTTGTGGGGATCATTAATATTGCCCCTCTTTGGAAGTTTGCAAGCAGTTGTAAAATCGTCGAAGTCCATGGTATAAGATGTATCATAGATATCAAATAGGACACTTAGAGAATTACGTGTACATTTATATTTAAACCTTCGCACAAATGAATCAGTCAATTGATAGTACCGAGGACACTTATCTTGTAAGAAGTCCTCCAGATTGGCATTACACACATACGCGTCAAATTCCTCCTTAAAGCCCGCTTCGACCATAAAATCATCTGATGGCCACTCACAAGCTCGTACTTCTGCATCCCTCGGTAGTTCATCATCTTGCTCACGTATAGCAATCCTGGGTCCTTTCTTTACTGAGGAACCACCTTGGTACATTCTCCTAGACATAATTCTTTTTTTGAAAATTTTCTGAAATTTTAGTAACTTCAAAATAAAAGTGAATAAAACTAAACAAGATTGATAGCAACTACTCCTACAAGTGCCTAGAGCCTATATCATGCATTAGAATTACTTGGGACCTCATAAATTTAACATGCAAGCTCAAGAACAGGGTCACCAAGACATTAAGGATTTGCAATGAATAAAGCACTAGAACAAAAACTAATTGGACCAATGGAGGAGTCACATACCAAGCAACAATCTCCCAAAGCAGTTTTGTGAATGGAGCTTTGAGCAAGGAGATCGAAAATCGCAGCAAAATGAGCTAGAACTAGTGCTTGAGCTAGATGGGGATTTTTTTGAGAAGAAGACGGAGTGTGTGGGTGCTGGCATAAGTGGAGGGGGTCCACCAGGGGCACACGAGACAGGGGGCGCTCCCAGGGGGTGTGGGCACGCCCTCCACTCTCGTGGCCTGGTGCTTGCCCCTCCTGTAGTGATTTCAGTGCCTAAAATCCTCAAATATTCCATAAAAAATCATACTAAATAAGAAGGGCATTTGGAGCACTTTTATTTTTGGGATATTTTTCATTGCACGGATAATTCAGAAAATAGACAGAATTTTTGCTTTATTTATTTTAAATAACAGAAAGTAAAAAGAAGGTACAGAAGGTTGTGCCTTCTAGTTTCATCCATCTCATGATCATCAAAATGAATCCACTAACAAGGTTGATCAAGTCTTGTTAACAAACTCATTCCGGATAACATGGAACCAAAGAAATTTCGAATAACACTAAGTTACCTCAACGGAGATATGAACATCCCCAACAATAAGAATATCATACTTTTTCTTGACAGTAGGGAGAGGAAATTCAAAACCTCCAATAATAATTGATGGAATTTTCCCAATAGAGTTTATGCTGTGAACTTGAGGTTGTTTCCTCGGAAAATGTACCGTGTGCTCATTTCCATTAACATGAAAGGTGACATTGCCTTTGTTGCAATCAATAACAGCTCATGCAGTATTTAAAAAGGGTCTACCAAGGATAATAGACATACTATCGTCCTCGGGAATATCAAGAATGACAAAGTCTGTTAAGATAGTAACATTCGCAACAACAACAGGCACGTCCTCACAAATGCCGATAGTGAAGGAAATATGCTCTAGAGGCAATAATAAAGTTATTATTTATTTCCTTATTTCATGATAAATGTCTATTATTCATGCTAGAATTGTATTAACCGGAAACATGATACATGTGTGAATACATAGACAAACATATAGTCACTAGTATGCCTCTACTTGACTAGCTCATTAATCAAAGATGGTTATGTTTCCTAACCATAGACATGTGTTGTCATTTGATTAATGGGATCACATCATTAGGAGAATGATGTGATTGACATGACCCATTCCGTTAGCCTAGCACTTGATCGTTTAGTATATTGCTATTGCTTTCTTCATGACTTATACATGTTCCTGTAACTATGAGAATTATGCAACTCCCGTTTACCGGAGGGACACTTTGGGTACTACCAAACGTCACAACGTAACTGGGTGATTATAAAGGAGTACTACAGGTGTCTCCGAAGGTACATGTTGAGTTGGCGTATTTCGAGATTAGGTTTTGTCACTCCGATTGTCGGAGAGGTATCTCTGGGCCCTCTCGGTAATGCACATCATTATAAGCCTTGCAAGCAATGTAACCAAATAAGTTGGTTACGAGATGATGCATTACGGAACGAGTAAAGAGACTTGCCGGTAACGAGATTGAACTAGGTATTGGATACCGACGATCAAATCTCGGGCAAGTAACGTACCGATGACAAAGGGAACAACGTATGTTGCTATGCGGTTTGACCGATAAAGATCTTCGTAGAATATGTAGGAACCAATATGGGCATCCAGGTTCCGCTATTGGTTATTGACCGAGAATAGTTCTAGGTCATGTCTACATATTTCTCGAACCCGTAGGGTCCGCACGCTTAACATTACGATGACAATTTTATTATGAGTTTATAAGTTTTGATGTACCGAAGTTTGTTCGAAGTCCCGGATGTGATCACGGACATGACGAGGAGTCTCGAAATGGTCGAGACATAAAGATTGATATATTGGAAGCCTATGTTTGGACATCGGAAAGGTTCCGGGTGAAATCGGGATTTTACCGGAACACCGGGGGGTTACCGGAACCCTCCATGGGGTTAATGGGCCTTAGTGGGCCATGAGGGAGAAGAGGAGGGCCGGCCAGGGCAGGCCGCGCGCCCCCTCCCCCCTAGTCCGAATAGGACAAGGAAGGGGGGGGGGCGGCGCCCCCCTTTCCTCTTTCCCCTCCCTCCTTTCCTTCTCCACCAAGGCAAGAGGGGGGAGTCCTACTCCCGGTGGGAGTAGGACTCCTCCAGGCGCACCCCAAGGGGGCCAGCCGCACCTCCCCCTCCCTCCTTTATATACGGGGGCGGGGGGGCACCCCATAGACACACAAGTTGATCTACGGATCGTTCCTTAGCCGTGTGCGGTGCCCCCTTCCACCATATTCCACCTCGGTCATATCGTCGCGGAGTTTAGGCGAAGCCCTGCGCCGGTAGAGCATCATCATCGTCACCACGCCGTCGTGCTGACGGAACTCTTCCCCGAAGCTTTGCTGGATCGGAGCCCGGGGATTGTCATCGAGCTGAACGTGTGCTGAACTCGGAGGTGCCGTACGTTCAGTACTTGGATCATGAAGACGTACGACTACATCAACCGCGTTGTGCTAACGCTTCCGCTTACGGTCTACGAGGGTACGTGGACAACACTCTCCCCTCTCGTTGCTATGCCATCACCATGATCTTGCGTGTACGTAGGAATTTTTTTGAAATTACTACGTTCCCCAACAGTGGCATCAGAGCCTAGGTTTTATGCGTTGATGTTATATGCACGAGTAGAACACAAGTGAGTTGTGGGCGATACAAGTCATACTGCTTACCAGCTTGTCATACTTTGGTTCGGCGGTATTGTGAGATGAAGCGGCCCGGACCGACATTACGCATACGCTTACGCGAGACTGGTTTCACTGTTGCGAGCACTCGTGCTTAAAGGTGGCTGGCGGGTGTCTGTCTCTCTCACTTTAGCTGAATCGAGTGTGGCTATGCCCGGTCCTTGCGAAGGTTAAAACAGCACCAACTTGACGAACTATCGTTGTGGTTTTGATGCGTAGGTAAGAACGGTTCTTGCTAAAGCCCGTAGCAGCCACGTAAAATTTGCAACAACAAAGTAGAGGACGTCTAACTTGTTTTTGCAGGGCATGTTGTGATGTGATATGGTCAAGACGTGATGCTATATTTTATTGTATGAGATGATCATGTTTTGTAACCGAAGTTATCGGCAACTGGCAGGAGCCATATGGTTGTCGCTTTATTGTATGAAATGCAAACACCCTGTACTTGCTTTACTTTATCACTAAGCGGTAGCGATAGTCGTAGAAGCAATAGATGGCGTAACGACAATGATGCTACGATGGAGATCAAGGTGTCGCGCCGGTGACGATGGTGATCACGACGGTGCTTCGAAGATGGAGATCACAAGCACAAGATGATGATGACCATATCATATCACTTATATTGATTGCATGTGATGTTTATCCTTTATGCATCTTATCTTGCTTTGATTGACGGTAGCATTTTAAGATGATCTCTCACTAATTATCAAGAAGTGTTCTCCCTGAGTATGCACCGTTGCGAAAGTTCTTCGTGCTGAGACACCACGTGATGATCGGGTGTGATAGGCTCTACGTTCAAATACAACGGGTGCAAAACAGTTGCACACGCGGAATACTCAGGTCATACTTGACGAGCCTAGCATATATAGATATGGCATCGGAACACGGAGACCGAAAGGTCGAGCGTGAATCATATAGTAGATATGATCAACATATTGATGTTCACCGTTGAAACTACTCCATCTCACGTGATGATCGGACATGGTGTAGTTGATATGGATCACGTAATCACTTAGAGGATTAGAGGGATGTCTATCTAAGTGGGAGTTCTTAAGTAATATGATTAATTGAACTTAAATTTATCATGAACTTAGTCCTAGTAGTATTTTGCAAATTATGTTGTAGATCAATAGCTTGCGTTGTTGCTTTCATATGTTTATTTTGATATGTTCCTAGAGAAAATTGTGTTGAAAGATGTTAGTAGCAATGGTGCGGATTGGATCTGTGATATGAGGTTTATCCTCATTGCTGCACAGAATAATTATGTCCTTAATGCACCGCTAGGTGACAGACCTATTGCAGGAGCAGATGCAGATGTTATGAACGTTTGGCTAGCTCAATATGATGACTACTTGATAGTTTTGTGCACCATGCTCTATGACTTAGAATCGGGACTTCAAAGACATTTTGAACATCATGGACCATATGAGATGTTCCAGGAATTGAAGTTAATATTTCAAGCAAATACCCGAGTTGAGAGATATGAAGTCTCCAACAAGTTCTATAGCTAAAAGATGGAGGAGAATCGCTCAACTAGTGAGCATGTGCTCAGATTGTCTGGGTACTACAATTGCTTGAATCAAGTGGGAGTTAATCTTCCAGATAAAATAGTGATTGACAAAATTCTCTAGTCACCATCACCAAGTTAGTAGAACTTCGTGATGAACTATAATATGCAAGGGATGACGAAAGTGATTCCCAAGCTCTTCGTGATGTTGAAATCGACGAAGGTAGAAATCAAGAAAGAGCATCAAGTGTTGATGATTGACAAGACCACTAGTTTCAAGAAAAGGGCAAAGGGAAAGAAAGGGAACTTCAAGTGGAAAGACAAGCAAGTTGTCACTCCTGCGAAGAAGCCCAAAGCTGGACCATAGCCTGAAACTGAGTGCTTACACTGCAAAGGAAATGGTCACTGGAAGCGGAAATGCCCTGAACATTTGGTGGATAAGAAGGATGGCAAAGTGAACAAAGGTATATTTGATATACAGGTTATTGATGTGTGCCTTACTAGTGTTTATAGTAGCCCCTGAGTATTTGATACTTGTTCGGTTGCTAAGATTAGTAACTCGAAACAGGAGTTACAGAATAAACAGAGACTAGTTGAGGGTGAAGTGATGATGTGTGTTGGAAGTGGTTCCAAGATTGATATGATCATCATCGCACACTCCCTATACTTTCGGGATTAGTGTTAAACCTAAATAAATGTTATTTGGCGTTTGCGTTGAGCATGGATATGATTTGATCATGTTTACTGCAATACGGTTATTCATTTAAAGTCAGAGAATAATTGTTGTTCTGTTTACATGAATAAAACCTTCAATGGTCATACACCCAATGAAAATAGTTTGTTGGATCTCGATCGTAGTGATACACATATTCATAATGTTGAAGCCAAAAGATGCAAAGTTAATAATGATAGTGCAACTTATTTGTGGCACTGCCGTTTGGGTCATATCGGTGTAAAGCGCATGAAGAAACTCCATAAAGATGGATTTTCGGAATCACTTGGTTATGAATCATTTGATGCTTGCGAACCGTGCCTATTGGGCAAGATGACTAAAAACTCCGTTCTCTGGAACCATGGAACGAGCTACTGACTTATTGGAAATAATACATACCGATGTATGCGATCCAATGAGTATTGATGCTCGTGGCAAGTATCGTTATTTTCTGACCTTCACAGATGATTTGAGCAGATATGTGAAGGAAATATGCCCTAGAGGCAATAATAAAGTTATTATTTATTTCCTTATAATCATGATAAATGTTTATTGTTCATCCTAGAATTGTATTAACCGGAAACATAATACATGTGTGAATACATAGACAAACAAAGTGTCACTAGTATGCCTCTACTTGACTAGCTCGTTAATCAAAGATGGTTATGTTTCCTAACCATGAACAAAGAGTTGTTATTTGATTAACGAGGTCACATCATTAGTTGAATGATCTGATTGACATGACCCATTCCATTAGCATAGCACCTGATCGTTTAGTATGTTGCTAATGCTTTCTTCATGACTTATACATGTTCCTATGACTATGAGATTATGCAACTCCCGTTTACCGGAGGAACACTTTGGGTGCTACCAAACGTCACAACGTAACTGGGTGATTATAAAGGAGCATTACAGGTGTCTCCAAAGGTAGATGTTGGGTTGGCGTATTTCGAGATTAGGATTTGTCACTCCGATTGTCGGAGAGGTATCTCTGGGCCCTCTCGGTAATACACATCACATAATCCTTGCAAGCAGTACAACTAATATGTTAGTTGTGAGATGATGTATTACGGAACGAGTAAAGAGACTTGCCGGTAACGAGATTGAACTAGATATTGGATATCGACGATCGAATCTCGGGCAAGTAACATACCGATGACAAAGGGAACAACGTATGTCGTTATGCGGTCTGACCGATAAAGATCTTCGTAGAATATGTAGGAGCCAATATGGGCATCCAGGTCCCGCTATTGGTTATTGACCGGAGACGTGTCTCGATCATGTCTACATTGTTCTCGAACCCGTAGGGTCCGCACGCTTAAGGTTACGATGACAGTTACATTATGAGTTTATGCATTTTGATGTACCGAAGGTTGTTCGGAGTCCCGGATGTGATCACGGACATGACGAGGAGTCTCGAAATGGCCGAGACGTAAAGATTGATATATTGGAAGCCTATGTTTGGACATCGGAAGTGTTCCGGGTGAAATCGGGATTTTACCGGGTTACCGGGAGGTTACCGGAACCCCCCGGGAGCCATATGGGCCTTCATGGGACTTAGTGGAAAGGTGAAAGGGCTGCCCACAAGGGCTGCGCGCCTCCCCCCTTCCCCTAGTCCTATTAGGACTAGGAGAGGTGGCCGGCCACCCTTCTCCCTCTTTCCCACTTGGGGAATCCTAGTTGGAATAGGATTGGAGGGGAGTCCTACTCCCGGTAGGAGTAGGACTCCTCCTGCGCCTCCCTCCTTGGCCGGCCAGCCTCCCCTCCTCTCCTCCTTTATATACGGAGGCAGGGGCACCTCTAAACACACAAGTTGATCCACGTGATCTATTCCTTAGCCGTGTGCGGTGCCCCCTGCCACCATATACCTCGATAATACTGTAGCGGAGTTTAGGCGAAGCCCTGCTGCTGTAGTTCATCAAGATCGTCACCACGCCGTCGTGCTGATGGAACTCTTCCCCGACACTTTGCTGGATCGGAGTCCGGGGATCGTCATCGAGCTGAACGTGTGCTCGAACTCGGAGGTGCCGTAGTTTCGGTGCTTGATCGGTTGGATCGTGAAGACGTACGACTACTTCCTCTACGTCGTGTCATCGCTTCCGCAGTCGGTCTGCGTTGGGTACGTAGACAACACTCTCCCCTCGTTGCTATGCATCACATGATCTTGCGTGTGCGTAGGAATTTTTTTGAAATTACTACGAAACCCAACAGTGGCATCCGAGCCTAGGTTATTTATGTTGATGTTATATGCACGAGTAGAACACAAGTGAGTTGTGGACGATACAAGTCATGCTGCCTACCAGCATGTCATACTTTGGTTCGGCGGTATTGTTGGACGAGACGACCCGGACCAACCTTACGCGTACGCTTACGCGAGACCGGTTCCCTCGACGTGCTTTGCACATAGATGGCTTGCGGGCGACTGTCTCTCCAACTTTAGTTGAACCGAGTATGGCTACGCCCGGTCCTTGAGAAGGTTAAAACAGAGTCTATTTGACAAACTATCATTGTGGTTTTGATGCGTAGGTGAGATTGGTTCTTACTTAAGCCCGTAGCAGCCACGTAAAACATGCAACAACAAAGTAGAGGACGTCTAACTTGTTTTTGCAGGGCATGTTGTGATGTGATATGGTCAAGGCATGATGCTGAATTTTATTGTATGAGATGATCATGTTTTGTAACCGAGTTATCGGCAACTGGCAGGAGCCATATGGTTGTCGCTTTATTGTATGCAATGCAATCGCGATGTAATGCTTTAATTTATTACTAAACGGTAGTGATAGTCGTGGAAGCATAAGATTGGCGAGACGACAACGATGCTACGATGGAGATCAAGGTGTCGCGCCGGTGACGATGGTGATCATGACGGTGCTTCGGAGATGGAGATCACAAGCACAAGATGATGATGGCCATATCATATCATTTATATTGATTGCATGTGATGTTTATCCTTTTATGCATCTTATCTTGCTTTGCTTGACGGTAGCATTGTAAGATGATCTCTCACTAAATTATCAAGAAGTGTTCTCCCTGAGTATGCACCGTTGCCAAAGTTCGTCGTGCCCAGACACCACGTGATGATCGGGTGTGATAAGCTCTACGTCCATCTACAATGGGTGCAAGACAGTTTTGCACACGCAGAATACTCAGGTTAAACTTGACGAGCCTAGCATATGCAGATATGGCCTCGGAACACGGAGACCGAAAGGTCGAGCGTGAATCATATAGTAGATATGATCAACATAAACGATGTTCACCATTGAAAGCTACTCCATTTCACGTGATGATCGGTTATGGTTTAGTTGATTTGGATCACGTAATCACTTAGAAGATTAGAGGGATGTCTATCTAAGTGGGAGTTCTTAAGTAATATGATTAATTGAACTTAAATTTATCATGAACTTAGTACCTGATAGTATCTTGCTTGTTTATGTTGATTGTAGATAGATGGCTCGTGCTGTTGTTCCGTTGAATTTTAATGCGTTCCTTGAGAAAGCAAAGTTGAAAGATGATGGTAGCAATTACACGGACTGGGTCCGTAACTTGAGGATTATCCTCATTGCTGCTCAGAAGAATTACGTCCTGGAAGCACCGCTGGGTGCCAGGCCTGCTGCTGGAGCAACACCAGATGTTATGAACGTCTGGCAGAGCAAAGCTGATGACTACTCGATAGTTCAGTGTGCCATGCTTTACGGCTTAGAATCGGGACTTCAACGACCTTTTGAACGTCATGGAGCATATGAGATGTTCCAGGAGTTGAAGTTAATATTTCAAGCAAATGCCCGAATTGAGAGATATGAAGTCTCCAATAAGTTCTATAGCTGCAAGATGGAGGAGAACAGTTCTGTCAGTGAGCATATACTCAAAATGTCTGGGTATAATAATCACTTGATTCAATTGGGAGTTAATCTTCCGGATGATTGCGTCATTGACAGAATTCTCCAATCACTGCCACCAAGCTACAAGAGCTTCGTGATGAACTATAATATGCAAGGGATGAACAAGACTATTCCCGAGCTCTTAGCAATGCTGAAAGCTGCGGAGGTAGAAATCAAAAAGGAGCATCAAGTGTTGATGGTTAACAATACCACTAGTTTCAAGAAAAAGGGCAAAGGGAAGAAGAAGGGGAACTTCAAAAAGAACAGCAAGCTAGTTGCTACTCAAGAGAAGAAACCCAAGTCTGGACCTAAGCCTGAAACTGAGTGCTTCTACTGCAAGCAGACTGGTCACTGGAAGCGGAACTACCCCAAGTATTTGGCGGATAAAAAGGATGGCAAGGTGAACAAAGGTATATGTGATATACATGTTATTGATGTGTACCTTACTAGAGCTTGCAGTAGCACCTGGGTATTTGATACTGGTTCTGTTGCTAATATTTGCAACTCGAAACAGGGACTACGGAATAAGCGGGCACTGGCAAAGGACGAGGTGACGATACGCGTGGGAAATGGTTCCAAAGTTGATATGATCGCGGTCGGCACGCTACCTCTACATCTACCTTCGGGATTAATATTAGACCTAAATAATTGTTATTTGGTGCCAGCGTTGAGCATGAACATTATATCTGGATCTTGTTTAATGCGAGACGGTTATTCATTTAAATCAGAGAATAATGGTTGTTCTATTTATATGAGTAATATCTTTTATGGTCATGCACCCTTGAAGAGTGGTCTATTCTTATTGAATCTCGATAGTAGTAATACACATATTCATAATGTTGAAGCCAAAAGATGCAGAGTTGATAATGAAAGTGCAACTTATTTGTGGCACTGTCGTTTAGGTCATATCGGTATAAAGCGCATGAAGAAACTCCATACTGATGGACTTTTGGAACCACTTGATTATGAATCACTTGGTACTTGCGAACCGTGCCTCATGGGCAAGATGACTAAAACACCGTTCTCCGGTACTATGGAGAGAGCAACAGATTTGTTGGAAATCATACATACCGATGTATGTGGCCCGATGAATATTGAGGCTCGTGGCGGATATCGTTATTTTCTCACCTTCACAGATGATTTAAGCAGATATGGGTATATCTACTTAATGAAACATAAGTCTGAAACATTTGAAAAGTTCAAAGAATTTCAGAGTGAAGTTGAAAATCATCGTAACAAGAAAATAAAGTTTCTACGATCTGATCGTGGAGGAGAATATTTGAGTTACGAGTTTGGTGTACATTTGAAAAACTGTGGAATAGTTTCGCTACTCACGCCACCCGGAACACCACAGCGTAATGGTGTGTCCGAACGTCGTAATCGTACTTTATTAGATATGGTGCGATCTATGATGTCTCTTACTGATTTACCGCTATCATTTTGGGGATATGCTTTAGAGATGGCCGCATTCACGTTAAATAGGGCACCATCAAAATCCGTTGAGACGACGCCTTATGAACTATGGTTTGGCAAGAAACCAAAGTTGTCGTTTCTTAAAGTTTGGGGCTGCGATGCTTATGTGAAAAAGCTTCAACCTGATAAGCTCGAACCCAAATCGAAGAAATGTGTCTTCATAGGATACCCAAAGGAGACTATTGGGTACACCTTCTATCACAGATCCGAAGGCAAGACATTCGTTGCTAAGAATGGATCCTTTCTAGAGAAGGAGTTTCTCTCGAAAGAAGTGAGTGGGAGGAAAGTAGAACTTGACGAGGTAACTGTACCTGCTCCCTTACTGGAAAGTAGTTCATCACAGAAAACTGTTTCAGTGACACCTACACCAGTTAGCGAGGAAGCCAATGATAACGATCATGAAACTTCAAATCAAGATACTGCTGAACCTCGTAGATCAACCAGAGTAAGATCCGCACCAGAATGGTACGGTAATCCTATTCTGGAAGTCATGATACTAGATCATGATGAACCTACGAACTATGAAGAAGCGATGGTGAGCCCAGATTCCGCAAAGTGGCTTGAAGCCATGAAATCTGAGATGGGATCCATGTATGAGAACAAAGTATGGACTTTGGTTGACTTGCCCGATGATCGGCAAGCAATTGAGAATAAATGGATCTTTAAGAAGAAGACTGACGCTGATGGTAATGTTACTGTCTACAAAGCTCGACTTGTCGCAAAAGGTTTTCGGCAAGTTCAAGGGATTGACTACGATGAGACCTTCTCACCCGTAGCGATGCTTAAGTCTGTCCGAATCATGTTAGCAATTGCCACATTTCATGATTATGAAATTTGGCAGATGGATGTCAAAACTGCATTCCTGAATGGATTTCTGGAAGAAGAGTTGTATATGATGCAACCGGAAGGTTTTGTCGATCCAAAAGGAGCTAACAAAGTATGCAAGCTCCAGCGATCCATTTATGGACTGGTGCAAGCCTCTCGGAGTTCGAATAAACGTTTTGATAGTGTGATCAAAGCATTTGGTTTTATACAGACTTTTGGAGAAGCCTGTATTTACAAGAAAGTGAGTGGGAGCTCTGTAGCATTTCTGATATTATATGTGGATGACATATTGCTGATTGGAAATGATATAGAATTTCTGGATAGCATAAAGGGATACTTGAATAAAAGCTTTTCAATGAAAGACCTCGGTGAAGCTGCTTACATATTAGGCATTAAGATCTATAGAGATAGATCAAGACGCTTAATTGGACTTTCACAAAGCACATACCTTGACAAGATTTTGAAGAAATTCAAAATGGATCAAGCAAAGAAAGGATTCTTGCCTGTATTACAAGGTGTGAAGTTGAGTAAGACTCAATGCCCGACCACTGCAGAGGATAGAGAGAATATGAAAGATGTTCCCTATGCATCAGCCATAGGCTCTATCATGTATGCAATGCTGTGTACCAGACCTGATGTGTGCCTTGCTAAAAGTTTAGCAGGGAGGTACCAAAGTAATCCAGGAGTGGATCACTGGACAGCGGTCAAGAACATCCTGAAATACCTGAAAAGGACTAAGGATATGTTTCTCGTATATGGAGGTGACAAAGAGCTCACCGTAAAAGGTTACGTTGATGCAAGCTTTGACACTGATCCGGACGATTCTAAATCGCAAACCGGATACGTGTTTACATTAAACGGTGGAGCTGTCAGTTGGTGCAGTTCTAAACAAAGTGTCGTAGCAGGATCTACATGTGAAGCGGAGTACATAGATGCTTCGGAAGCAGCGAACGAAGGAGTCTGGATGAAGGAGTTCATATCCGATCTAGGTGTCATACCTAATGCATCGGGTCCAATGAAAATCTTTTGTGACAATACTGGTGCAATTGCCTTGGCAAAGGAATCCAGATTTCACAAAAGGACCAAACACATCTAGAGACGCTTCAACTCCATCCGGGATCTAGTCCAGGTGGGAGACATAGAGATTTGCAAGATACATACGGATCTGAATGTTGCAGACCCGTTGACTAAGCCTCTTCCACGAGCAAAACATGATCAGCACCAAAGCTCCATGGGTGTTAGATTCATTACAGTGTAATCTAGATTATTAACTCTAGTGCAAGTGGGAGACTGAAGGAAATATGCCCTAGAGGCAATAATAAATTTATTATTTATTTCCTTATAATCATGATAAATGTTTATTGTTCATGCTAGAATTGTATTAACCGGAAACATAATACATGTGTGAATACATAGACAAACAAAGTGTCACTAGTATGCCTCTACTTGACTAGCTCGTTAATCAAAGATGGTTATGTTTCCTAACCATGAACAAAGAGTTGTTATTTGATTAACAAGGTCACATCATTAGTTGAATGATCTGATTGACATGACCCATTCCATTAGCATAGCACCCGATCGTTTAGTATGTTGCTAATGCTTTCTTCATGACTTATACATGTTCCTATGACTATGAGATTATGCAACTCCCGTTTACCGGAGGAACACTTTGGGTGCTACCAAACGTCACAACGTAACTGGGTGATTATAAAGGAGCATTACAGGTGTCTCCAAAGGTAGATGTTGGGTTGGCATATTTCGAGATTAGGATTTGTCACTCCGATTGTCGGAGAGGTATCTCTGGGCCCTCTCGGTAATACACATCACATAAGCCTTGCAAGCAGTACAACTAATATGTTAGTTGTGAGATGATGTATTACGGAACGAGTAAAGAGACTTGCCGGTAATGAGATTGAACTAGATATTGGATATCGACGATCGAATCTCGGGCAAGTAACATACCGATGACAAAGGGAACAACGTATGTCGTTATGCGGTCTGACCGATAAAGATCTTCGTAGAATATGTAGGAGCCAATATGGGCATCTAGGTCCCGCTATTGGTTATTGACCGGAGACGTGTCTCGATCATGTCTACATTGTTCTCGAACCCGTAGGGTCCGCACGCTTAAGGTTACGATGACAGTTACATTATGAGTTTATGCATTTTGATGTACCAAAGGTTGTTCGGAGTCTCGGATGTGATCACGGACATGACGAGGAGTCTCGAAATGGTCGAGACGTAAAGATTGATATATTGGAAGCCTATGTTTGGACATCGGAAGTGTTCCGGGTGAAATCGGGATTTTACCGGGTTACCGGGAGGTTACCGGAACCCCCCGGGAGCCATATGGGCCTTCATGGGCCTTAGTGGAAAGGTGAAAGGGCTGCCCACAAGGGCTGCGTGCCTCCCCCCTTCCCCTAGTCCTATTAGGACTAGGAGAGGTGGCCGGCCACCCTTCTCCCTCTTTCCCACTTGGGGAATCCTAGTTGGAATAGGATTGGAGGGGAGTCCTAGTCCCGGTAGGAGTAGGACTCCTCCTGCGCCTCCCTCCTTGGCCGGCCAGCCTCCCCTCCTCTCCTCCTTTATATACGGAGGCAGGGGCACCTCTAAACACACAAGTTGATCCACGTGATCTATTCCTTAGCCATGTGCGGTGCCCCCTGCCACCATATACCTCGATAATACTGTAGCGGAGTTTAGGCGAAGCCCTGCTGCTGTAGTTCATCAAGATCGTCACCACGCCGTCGTGCTGACGGAACTCTTCCCCGACACTTTGCTGGATCGGAGTCCGGGGATCGTCATCGAGCTGAACGTGTGCTCGAACTCGGAGGTGTCGTAGTTTCTGTGCTTGATCGGTTGGATCGTGAAGACGTACGACTACTTCCTCTACGTCGTGTCATCGCTTCCGCAGTTGGTCTGCGTTGGGTACGTAGACAACACTCTCCCCTCGTTGCTATGCATCACATGATCTTGCGTGTGCGTAGGAAATTTTTTGAAATTACTACGAAACCCAACAATATGGGTATATCTACTTGATGAAACATAAGTCTGAAATAGTTGAAAGGTTCAAAGAATTTCAGAGTGAAGTGAAAAATCATCGTAACAAGAAAATAAAGTTTCTGCGATCTGATCGCGGAGACGAATATTTGAGTTACGAGTTTGGTCTTCAATTAAAACAATGTGGAATAGTTTCATAGCTCACGCCACCTGGAACACCACAACGTTATGGTGTGTTCGAACGTCGTAACCGCACTTTATTGGATATGGTGCGATCTATGATGTCTCTTACTGATTTACCACTATTGTTTTGGGGTTATGCATTAGAGACAGCTGCATTCACGTTAAAAGGGCACCATCTAAATCCGTTGAGACAACACCGTATGAACTATGGTTTAGCGGTAAACCTAAGCTGTCGTTTCTTAAAGTTTGGAGTTGCGATGCTTATATGAAAAAGGTTTTCAACCTGATAGGCTCGAACCCAAATCGGAGAAGTGCGTCTGCATAGAATACCCAAAGGAAACTGTTGGGTACTCCTTCTATCACAGATCCAAAGGCAAAACATTTGTTTCTAAGAATGGATCCTTTCTAGAGAAGGAGTTTCTCTCGAAAGAAGTGAGTGGGAGGAAAGTAGAACTTGATGAGATAACTATATCTACTCCCTTGTTTGAAAGTAGTTTATCACAGAAATCAGTTCCAGTGATTCCTACACCAATTAGTGAGGAAGTTGATGATGATGATCATGAAACTTCAGATCAAGTTACTACCAAACCTCGTAGGTCTTCCAGAGTAAGATCCGCACCAGAGTGGTGCAGTAATCATGTTCTGGAAGTCATGTTACTAGACCATGATGAACCTACGAACTATGAGGAAGCGATGATGAGCCCAGATTCCACGAAATGGCTTGAGGCCATAAAATCTGAGATATGATCCATGTATGAGAACAAAGTATGGACTTTGATTGACTTGCTCGATGATCAGCAAGCCATGTTAAATAAATGGATCTTCAAGAGGAAGACGGACATTGATAGTAGTGTTACTATCTACTAAGCTCGACTTGTTGCGAAATGTTTTCAACAAGTTCAAGGTGTTGAATACGATGAGATTTTCTCACTCGTATCGAAGCTTAAGTCTGTCTGAATCATGTTAGCAATTGCCACATTTTATGAAATCTGGCAAATGGATGTCAAAACTGCATTCCTTAATAGATTTATTAAAGAAGAGTTGTATATGATGCAACCAGAAAGTTTTTGTCAATCCTAAAGATGCTAACAAAGTGTGCAAGCTCCAGCAATCCATCAATGGACTGGTGCAAGCATCTCGGAGTTGGAATATACGCTTTGATGAGTTGATCAAAGCATATGGTTTTATACAGACTTTTGAAGAAGCCTGTATTTACAAGAAAGTGAGTGGGAGCTTTGTAGCATTTCTAATATTATATGTGGATGACATATTGTTAATTGGAAATGATATGGAAATTCTGGATAGCATGAAAGGATACTTGAATTAGAGTTTTTCAAAGCAAGACCTCGGTAAAGCTGCTTACACATTGAGCATCAAGATCTATATAGATAGATCAAGACGCTTGATAAGATTTTTCAATGAGTACATACCTTGATAAATTTTTGAAATAGTTCAAAATGGAACAGTCAAAGAAGGAGTTCTTGCCTGTGTTACAATGTGTGAAGTTGAGTAAGACTCAAGACCCGACCATTGCAGAAAATAGAAGGAGAATGAAAAGTCATTCCCTATGCCTCAGTCATAGGTTCTATAAAGTATGTTATGCTGTGAACCAGACCTATTGTATACCTTGCTCTGTGTTTGGCAAAGGAATACAATTTTGATATAATAAGTAGATCACTGGACATGGGTCAAGAATATCCTTAGTGAGGACTAAGGAGTTGTTTCTCGATTATGGAGGTGATAAAAGAGCCCGTCATAAAAGTTACAACGATGCAAGCTTTTACACCAATCCAGATGACTCTAAGTCTCAATCTGGATACATATTGAAAGTGGGAGCAATTAGCTAGAGTAGCTCCGTGCAGAGCATTGTGGACATAGAATATTTGCGAAATACATACGGCCCTGAATATGACAGACCCGTTGACTAAGCTTCTCTCACGAGCAAAACATGATCATACCTTAGTACTCTTTTGGGTGTTAATCACATAGCGATGTGAACTAGATTATTGACTCTAGTTAACCCTTTGGGTGTTGATCACATGATGATGTGAACTATGGGTATTAATCACATACAGATGTGAATATTGGTGTTAAATCACATAGCGATGTGAACTAGATTATTGACTCTAGTGCAAGTGGGAGACTGAAAGAAATATGCCCTAGAGGCAATAATGAAGTTATTATTTATTTCCTTATTTCATGATAAATGTTTATTATTCATGCTAGAATTGTATTAACCGGAAACATGATACATGTGTGAATACATAGACAAACATATAGTCACTAGTATGCCTCTACTTGACTAGCTCATTAATCAAAGATGGTTATGTTTCCTAACCATAGACATGTGTTGTCATTTGATTAATGGGATCACATCATTAGGAGAATGATGTGATTGACATGACCCATTCCGTTAGCCTAGCACTTGATCGTTTAGTATATTGCTATTGCTTTCTTCATGACTTATACATGTTCCTGTAACTATGAGAATTATGCAACTCCCATTTACCGGAGGGACACTTTGGGTACTACCAAACGTCACAACGTAACTGGGTGATTATAAAGGAGTACTACAGGTGTCTCCGATGGTACATGTTGAGTTGGTGTATTTCGAGATTAGGTTTTTTCACTCCGATTGTCGGAGAGGTATCTCTGGGCCCTCTCGGTAATGCACATCATTATAAGCCTTGCAAGCAATGTAACCAAATGAATTGGTTACGAGATGATGCATTACAGAACGAGTAAAGAGACTTGCCGGTAACGAGATTGAACTAGGTATTGGATACCGACGATCAAATCTTGGGCAAGTAACATACCGCTGACAAAGGGAACAACGTATGTTGTTATGCGGTTTGACCGATAAAGATCTTCGTAGAATATGTAGGAACCAATATGGGCATCCAGGTTCCGCTATTGGTTATTGACCGAGAATAGTTCTAGGTCATGTCTACATAGTTCTCGAACCCGTAGGGTCCGCACGCTTAACGTTACGATGATAGTTTTATTATGAGTTTATAAGTTTTGATGTACCGAAGTTTGTTCGGAGTCCCGGATGTGATCACGGACATGACGAGGAGTCTCGAAATGGTCGAGACATAAAGATTGATATATTGGAAGCCTATGTTTGGACATCGGAAAGGTTCCGGGTGAAATCGGGATTTTACCGGAACACCGGGGGGTTACCGGAACCCTCCCGGGGGTTAATGGGCCTTAGTGGGCCATGAGGGAGAAGAGGAGGGCCGGCCAGGGCAGGCCGCGCGCCCCCTCCCCCCTAGTCCGAATAGGACAAGGAAGGGGGGGCGGCGCCCCCCTTTCCTCTTTCCCCTCCCCCCTTTCCTTCTCCACCAAGGCAAGAGGGGGGAGTCCTACTCCCGGTGGGAGTAGGACTCCTCCAGGTGCACCCCAAGGGGGCCGGCCGCACCTCCCCCTCCCTCCTTTATATACGAGGGCGGGGGGCACCCCATAGAAACACAAGTTGATCTACGGATCGTTCCTTAGCCGTGTGCGGTGCCCCCCTCCATCATATTCCACCTCGGTCATATCGTCGCGGAGTTTAGGCGAAGCCCTGTGCCGGTAGAGCATCATCATCGTCACCACGCCATCGTGCTGAGGGAACTCTTCCCCGAAGCTTTGCTGGATCGGAGCCCGGGGATCATCATCGAGCTGAACGTGTGCTGAACTCGGAGGTGCCGTACGTTCGGTACTTGGATCGGTCGGATCGTGAAGACGTACGACTACATCAACCGTGTGGTGCTAACGCTTCTGCTTACGGTCTACGAGGGTACGTGGACAACACTCTCCCCTCTCGTTGCTATGCCATCACCATGATCTTGCGTGTACGTAGGAAATTTTTTGAAATTACTACGTTCCCCAACAGATAGGTATAGCAGTTGATTTATCAGCCATTTGCAAGGATATCTCAATGGGTGTCAACTTACTTAATTCAAGTCTACGGTACAAGGAAAGAGGCATAACACTAACACCGGCTCCTAAATCACATAAAGTAGTTTTAACATAATTTCTTTTTATGGAGCATGGCATAGTCGGTACTCTGGGATCACCAAGTTTCTTAGGTATTCCACCCTTAAATGTATAGTTGGCAAGAATGGTGGAAATCTCAAATTCAGGTATTTTCCTCTTATAGTGATAATATCTTTCATATATTTAGCATAGGGGTTTGTTTTAAGCATATCGGTTAAGCGCATGCGTAAGAAAATAAGTCTAATCATTTCAGCAAAACGCTCAAAGTCCTCATCATCCTTTGTCTTGGATGGTTTAGGAGGAAAGGGCATGGGTTTCTGAACCCATGGTTCTCTTTCCCTACCATGTTTCCTAGCAACAAAATATCTCTTATCATAACGCTGGTTTATTGATTGTGGGTTATCAAGACCAACAGCAGGTTCAATTTCTATATCATTGTTATTACTAGGTTGAGCATCAACATGAACATCATTATTAGCATTATCATCAGGTTCATGTTCATCTCCGGATTGTGTTTCCGCATCAGAGATAGAAGTATTATTAGGATTCTCAGGTGTTTCTACATTAGGTTCACTAGAAGCATGCAAAGTACTGTCATTTTTCTTTTTCTTCTTCTTAGAAGAAATAGGAGCATCTAGATTATTATTCTGAGAATCTTGTTCAATTCTCTTAGGGTGGACTTCAGGATACAAAGGTTCCTGAGTCATTTTACCAGTTCTAGTAGCCACTCTAACAGCAAAGTCATGTTTATTATTTAGTTCATCTAGCAATTCATTATGAGCCTTAATTACTTGTTCAGCTTGAGTAGCAACCATAGAAGCATATTTGCTAACGAGTTTAAGTTCACCTTTAACTCTAGCCATATAATCACTTCCTATCTCGAAAGCATTATTCTTTAATTGTCTACTAACATAATCATTGAAATTTGCTTGTCTATCCATAAAGTCATCAAATTCATCTAAGCATGGGCTATGAAATTTAGTATAGGGAATTTCAACTTTATCATATCTATAGAGAGAATTTACCTTTACTACTCGTGTCGGGTTATCAAGACAATGTGGTTCTTCAACAGGTGGTATATTAAGACCATGTATTTCTTCAATAGGAGGTAAATTCTTAACGTCTTCAGCTTTAATACCTTTTTCTTTCATTGATTTCTTTGCCTCTTGCATATCTTTAGGACTGAGAAATAGAACACCTCTCTTCTTTGGAGTGGGTTTAGGTATAGCCTCAGGAATTGGCTCAGGAAGAGTCCAAATATTTTCATTAGTCAACATATTATTCAATAGTAATTTAGCTTGGTTGATTGTTCTTTCCCTGAAAACACAACCAGCACAACTATCCAAGTAGTCCTTGGAAGCATCGGTTAGTCCATTATAAAAGATATCAAGTATTTCATTTTTCTTAAGAGGATGATCAGGCAAAGCATTAAGTAATCGGAGAAGCCTCCCCCAAGCTTGTGGGAGACTCTCTTCTTTGATTTGCACAAAATTATATATTTCCCGCAAGGCAGCTTGTTTCTTATGAGCAGGGAAATATTTAGCAGAGAAGTAATAAATCATGTCCTGGGGACTACGCACACAACCAGGATCAAGAGAATTAAACCAAGTCTAGCATCACCCTTTAATGAGAACGGAAATATCTTAAGGATATAATAATAGCGAGACTTCTCATCATTAGTAAACAGGTTGGCTATATCATTTAACTTGGTGAGATGTGCCACAACAGTTTCAGATTCAGTGCCATAGAAAGGATCGGATTCAACTAAAGTAATAATCTCAGGATCTACGGAGAATTCATAATCCTTATCAGTAACAAAGATAGGTGAAGTGGAAAAAGCAGGGTCATGTTTCATTCTAGCATTTAGAGTCTTTTGTTTCAGCCTAGCTAACAATTTCTTAAGATCTGATCTATCATTGCAAGCAAGAAAATCTTTAGCAGTTTCTTCATCCATAACATAACCCTCAGGAACAACATGCAATTCATAATTAGGAGGAGAACCTTCATCATCACTTTCATCAATAATTTCATTTTCAATAATTTCATTCTCCCTAGCCTTAGTAAGTTGTTCATCAAGAAATTCACCTAATGGCATAGTAGTATCAAGCATAGAAGTAGTATCATCATAAGTATCATGCATAACAGAAGTGGCATCATCAATAACATGCGACATATCAGAATTCATAGCAGTAGCAGGTTTAGGTGTCGCAAGCTTATTCATAACAGAAGGAGAATCTAGTGCAGAGCTAGATGGCAGTTCCTTACCTCCCCTCGTAGTTGAGGGATAAATTTTAGTTCTTTGATCTTTCAAGTTCTTCATAGTGATTAGCAGATATAAATCCCAAGTGACTCCGAGAATAGAGCTATGCTCCCCGGCAACGGCGCCAGAAATTAGTCTTGATAACCCACAAGTGTAGGGGATCGCAACAGCTTTCGAGGTAAAGTATTCAACCCAAATTTATTGATTCGACACAAGGGGAGCCAAAGACTATTCTTAAGTATTAGCAGTTGAGTTGTCAATTCAACCACACCTGGATAACTTAGTATCTGCAGCAAAGTATTTAGTAGTAAGTTCTTTTTTCTTTTTTATGGTATGGAAAAAAGTCTTTTTCAAGGATTCTATAGAGATTTCATATATGAAACCGAGGAAACCTTTGTACGCCTCCGTTACCTTTTGGGAGGCCTACGCCCCATAGAAACTGTCTAGACAGTTATACGTTCTAGAAGTCAATTCTAATTGATCAGAATAAAAAGAATTGATATTGGCGCGATCTAACCTATTATGGGGAATTAGTCCTGCACTTGTGACAATGACGATATGAATCACTTGAAAAATAAACGTATTCGTTCGGTTGCGGATCTATTACAAGATCAATTCGGACTGGCTCTTGGTCGTTTACAACATGTAGCAAATTAGTATGATAGTAATGGTAATAGTGGAAAAAGTAATATTTTTGGGTTTTTGTGGTGATTGTAACAATAGCAACGGAAAAGTAAATAAGCGAAGCACAGTATATGAAAAGCTCGTAGGCATTGGATCAGTGATGGATAATTATGTCGGATGCGATTCCTCATGTAATAGCTATAACATAGGGTGACAGAGAACTAGCTCCAATTCATCAATGTAATGTAGGCATGTATTCCGGATATAGTCATACGTGCTTATGGAAAAGAACTTGCATGGTATCTTTTGTCCTACCCTCCCGTGGCAGCGGGGTCCTAGCAGAAACTAAGGGATATTAAGGCCTCCTTTTAGTAGAGAACCAGACCAAAGCATTAACACATAGTGAATACATGAACTCCTCAAACTACAATCATCACCGAGAAGTATCCCGATTATTGTCACTTCGGGGTTGTCGGATCATAACACATAATAGGTGACTATAGACTTGCAAGATAGGATCAAGAACACACATATATTCATGAAAACATAATAGGTTCAGATTTGAAATCATGGCACTCGGGCCCTAGTGACAAGCATTAAGCATAGCAAAGTCATAGCAACATCAATCTCAGAACATAGTGGATACTAGGGATCAAACCCTAACAAAACTAACTTGATTACATGGTAAATCTCATCCAACCCATCACCGTCCAACAAGCCTACGATGGAATTACTCACGCACGGAGGTGAGCATCATGAAATTGGTGATGGAGGATGGTTGATGATGACGACGGCGACGAATCCCCCTCTCCGGAGCCCCGAACGGACTCCAGATCAGCCCTCCCGAGAGAGATTAGGGCTTGGCGGCGGCTCCGTATCGTAAAACGCGATGAAACTTCCTCTCTGATTTTTTTCTCCGCGAAACGGTATATATGGAGTTGGAGTTGAGGCCGGCGGAGCTGCAGGGGGCCCACGAGACAGGGGGCGCGCCCAGAGGGGGTGGGCGCGCCCCCACCCTCGTGGACAGGGTGTGGGCCCCCTGGTCATCATCTTTTGCTAGTATTTTTTATATTTTCTGAAACTTATCTCTGAGGATTTTGAGGTCATTCCGAGAACTTTTGTTTTCTACACATAAAACAACATCATGGCAGTTCTGCTGAAAACAACATCAGTCCGGGTTAGTTTCATTCAAATTATGCAAGTTAGAGTCCAAAACAAGGGCAAAAGTGTTTGGAAAAGTAGATACGTTGGAGATGTATCACCCTCCTACTGGGCGAGCCCCCTGTCTCCTGGGCCCCCTAGTGGCCCTCCGGTGCCCATCTTCTGCTATATGAGGTCTTTCGTCCTGGAAAAAAAATCATAAGCAAGCTTACGAGACGAAACTCCGCCGCCATGAGGCGGAACCAATCTAGGGCTCCGACGGAGCTGTTCTGCCGGGGAAACTTCCCTCCGGGAGGGGGAAATCATCACCACCATCATCACCAACGATCCTCTCATTGGGAGGGGGTCAATCTCCGTCAACATCTTCACCAGCACCATCTCCTCTCCAAACCCTAGTTCATCTCTTGTATCCAATCTTGTATCAAAACCACAAATTGGTACCTATGGGTTGCTAGTAGTGTTGATTACTCCTTGTAGTTGATGCTAATTGGTTTACTTGGTGGAAGATCATATGTTCAGATCCTTAATGCATATTAATACCCCTCTGATTATGAACATGAATATGCTTTGTGAGTAGTTAAGTTTGTTCTTGAGGACATGGGTGAAGTCTTGCTATTAGTAGTCATGTGAATTTGGTATTCGTTCGATATTTTGATGAGATGTATGTTGTCTCTCCTCTAGTGGTGTTATGTGAACGTCGACTACATGACACTTCACCATTATTTTGGCCTAGAGGAAGGCATTGGGAAGTAATAAGTAGATGATGGGTTGCTAGAGTGACAGAAGCTTAAACCCTAGTTTATGCGTTGCTTCGTAAGGGGATGATTTGGATCCATATGTTTCATGCTATGGTTAGGTTTACCTTAATACTTCTTTTGTAGTTGCGGATTCTTGCAATAGGGGTTAATCATAAGTGGGATGCTTGTCCAAGTAAGGGTCGTACCCAAGCACCTGTCCACCCACATATCAAATTATCAAAGTACCGAACGCGAATCATATGAGTGTGATGAAACTAGCTTGACGATAATTCCCATGTGTCCTCGGGAGCGTTTTTCTCATTATAAGAAATTGTCTAGGGTGACCCTTCTAGCTGACATCGTTACTCACCCCAACCAATCCGCCTTCATCCAAGGGTGGTTTATTCTGGATGGGGTGCTAGTCTTCCACGAAGATCGTTCCAAACACCATCGAGCAGTCTTCCTGAAGCTGGACTTCCATAAAGCCTATGACACGGTTGTCGGTGTCAAAACCGGCGAATCTCGGGTAGGGGGTCCCGAACTGTGCGTCTAAGGCTAATGGTAACAAGAGACTGGTGACGATGTTTACCCAGGTTCGGGCCCTCTCGATGGAGGTAATACCCTACTTCCTGCTTGATTGATCTTGATGATATGAGTATTACAAGAGTTGATCTACCACGAGATCAGAGAGGCTGAACCCTAGAAGCTAGCCTATGGCATGATTGTTGATGATAACGATGATGAGTCCTACGGACTAAACCCTCTGGTTTATATAGACACCGGAGGGGGCTAGGGTTACACAAAGTCGGTTTACAGAGGAGGAGATCTACATCCGAATTGCCAAGCTTGCCTTCCACGCCGAGAAGAGTCCCATCCGGACACGGGACGAAGTCTTCCATCTTGTATCTTCATAGTCCAACAGTCCGGCCAAAGTACATAGTCCGGCAGTCCGGATACCCCCTTATCCAGGACTCCCTCAACGGTCCACTGGCCCTTCCTTCGGGAAGTCTTGCTCCGCAAGGGCTTTGATGACCGGTGGGTGACCAGAGTTATGCAGCTTGTCACATGCGGTCGGACCGCGGTTAACATTAACGGTGAGATCAGACCTTACTTCCCCACACTCTGTGGGGTTCACCAGGGCAACCCGTTCTCTCCGTTTCTGTTTAACATGGTGTTCGATGCCCTTGCCGTCATCCTGGATAAGGCCAAATCTGCTGGCCATATCCATGGTGTAGTCCCTCACCTGGTAGGAGGAGGAGGAGGGGTCTCCCTCCTACAATATGTTGACGATACCATAGTAATGGTGGAGGGCTCCACGTATGACGTCACTAATCTGAAGTTCTTCCTCCTATGCTTCCAGCAGATGTCCGGGCTCACAATCAACTTTGATAAGAGCGAAGTGATGATTCTGGGCTACTCTCCTGAGGAAGCCCAAGCCATGGCTGACCGGCTCAACTGTCGGTTGAGTACTTTACCCACATCTTATTTGGGGATACCCATTAGTGACTTGTGACTCACTGTTGCCGACCTACGGCCGACAGTGACTCGGATGCAGCACCGGGTGGAGCCTTATAAGGGTAGATGGCTTTCGAAGGCAGCCAGAGTGATCATCATCAACTCCTTGCTGTCCAGCCTCATTTGGTTCCTCATGAGCTTCTACAGCCTCCACTAGACCCTCCATCAGGAGATCACCAAATACCAGTCTAGATTTCTCTGGGCTGGCGAGGGCGAGAAGCAGAAATATCATATGGTGAGCTGGCCTGACATCTGCAAGCCTAAGGACCAGGAGGTCTTGGGATCTTGTCTTCTAGGCGTATGAACATCGCTCTCCTCACCAGATGGCTCTTGCGCATTGCCAATGGGGAGGGGGGGCTCTGGCTCACCATTATCCGCAATAAGTACCTTCGGGGCCAACCTCTAGCTTTCTGCCAGCGCTCTGGTGGCTCCCAGTTCTGGCAGGCCATGATACAATTGCTACCCGTGCTCCGGATTGGCACGTCCATCTCGGTCGGCTCAGGATGAAGGAAATATGCCCTAGAGGAAATAATAAAGTTATTATTTATTTCCTTAATTCATGATAAATGTTTATCATTCATGCTAGAATTGTATTAACCGGAAACTTAGTACATGTCTGAATACATAGACAAAACATATAGTCCCTAGTATGCTTGTACTTGACTAGCTCGTTAATCAAAGATGGTTATGTTTCCTAACCATAGACATGTGTTGTCATTTTGGCTCCTAATGATGTGATGGACATGACCCATCCGTTAGCTTAGCATTACGATCGTGTTAGTTTCATTGCTACTGCTTTCTTCATGACTTATACAAGTTCCTCAGACTATGAGATTATGCAACTCCCGAATACCGAAGGAACACTTTGTGTGCTACCAAACGTCACAACGTAAATGGGTGATTATAAAGGTGCTCTATAGGTGTCTCCGAAGGTGTTTGTTGGGTTGGATAGATCGAGATTAGGATTTGTCACTCCGTGTTTCGGAGAGGTATCTCTGGGCCCTCTCGGTAATACTCATCACTATAAGCCTTGCAAGCATTGTGACTAATGAGTTAGTTGCGGGATGAAGTATTACAGAATGAGTAAAGAGACTTGCCGGTAACGAGATTGAACTAGGTATGATTATACCGACGATCAAATCTCGGGCAAGTAACATACCGATAACAAAGGGAACAACGTATGTTGTTATGCGGTTCGACCGATACAGATCTTCGTAGAATATGTAGGAGCCAATATGGGCATCCAGGTTCCGCTATTGGTTATTGACCAGAGAGGTGTCTCAGTCATGTCTACATAGTTCTCGAACCCATAGGGTCCGCATGATTAACGTTCATTGACGATATAACATTATATGAGTTATGTATGTTGGTGACCGAATGTTGTTCGGAGTGCCGGATATGACCACAGACATGACGAGGAACTTTGGAATGGTCCGAAGATAAAGATTGATATATGGGATAATAGTGTTTAGTATCCGGAAGGGTTCTGGAATTCACCGAAAGGGGTTCCGGATGTTTCCCGAAATGCTTGGGTACGAGAACACTTTATTTGGGCCAAAAGGGAAAGCCCACCAGGTTTTTGGAAAGCGCAAAAGGAAGTTTTGTGGAGTCCAGGGGCCAGACGCCACGGTCCCTGGTGTCTGGGTCCAGACACCGGGAACCCTGGCGTCTGGCCCTGGAGTCTTTCCTTTCGGGTGAAATTGACTTTGTGGAGTCTTTTACTCCAAGTTTCGACCCCAAGGCTCAACATATAAATAGAGGGGTAGGGCTAGCACCCAAGACACATCAAGAAACACCAAGCCGTGTGCCCGCAACCTCGTCCCCTCTAGTTTATCCTTCGTCATAAGTTTCCGTAGTGCTTGGGCGAAGCCCCGCGGAGATTGTTCTTCACCAACACCGTCATCACGCCGTCGTGCTGCCGGAACTCATCTACTACTTTGCCCGTCTTGCTGGATCAAGAAGGCGAGGACGTCATCGAACTGAACATGTGCTAAACACGGAGGTGCCGTACGTCGGTACTTGATCGGGACGGACCGTGAAGGTGTACGACTACATCAACCGCGTTGATAAACGCTTCCGCTTTGCGATCTTCAAGGGTATGAAGATACACTCCCCCTATCGTTGCTATGCATCTCCTAGATAGATCTTGCGTGATCGTAGAATTTTTTTGAAATTACTGCGTGCCCCAACACCGGATCCTCGACCCTGTTCTGGTTCGATCGGTGGACAGGGGACTCCCCCTTGGCCGCGCGATTCCCGGATCTATTCACCATTGCGGTTGACCCTTGGGTCTCTGCCGAGACGGCCCTTATTGGCTTAGGGCGTCTCGCTTTCCGACGCTCCTTCAGCCCCCTTGAGGTGGCCGCTTGGGACTCCCTCCTCCAGGACATCGCCCTTCTTCCAATGGACGTCGAGAGCGCCCCTGACTCCATTTCCTGGCGACTGGAGTCCAACGGCTGCTTCTCCACTAAGTCCTTATACTCGGCGATCGCTCCTTCGTCGGCCCTTGAGCCCTTTAGCTTGAATTGGGACATTCGGCTCCCTTTGAAGATCCGGATCTTTTTGTGGCAGTGGATCCGGGGACGCCTCCCCTCTGGGGTAGAGGTCCTCAAGCGCAACGGACCAGGAGACGGGATGTGCCCCCTCTGTGGCACGGTGGAGGATGCTAAACACATCTTCTTCTCCTGCTCCATAGCCCAATTCCTGTGGTCTCGCTTCCGCGAGACGGTCGGTGGATAGTGGTGCAACACCAACTTCCTGGACCTGCTCGCTGAGATCCATGCCACCGCCCCGCCCCCGCCACCGCCATATTAGATGGCTATGCGTTGGGGTCCTTGCCTGGATGCTTTGGACCATCCGCAACAAGCTTGTTATTCAGAAAGTGCCTCTCCAACGTGCGACTGATGCGATCTTTAAAATGTGTTGTTACCTACAGCTTTGGCGGCCGCTTAGCCGCCCCAGGACCGGGACGCCATCAACACCCTCCTCGCCGATATTCGCTCGATGGCCTTCCGCGTGGCACCCCGGCTGCCGCCCCCATCTCCGGAGCCCGATTAGGCCTGCTGTTCGGGCTGTTGTGCGTGTGTTTGTGTTTTGGATTTCAGGGCTTGTTGAGATGTGTCCTCAGCATTAACCATTTTTGCTATTTGGTGTGTTTGTGGAACCTTTGTGTGTGTTTGTGAACCTTGTTGGTTTTATGCTTCAGACGGTTTGCTTTATATATAAAGTGGAGCGAAATTCTTTTTGGTAAAAATGCATGCATACTTGTTTTACGGGAGGTAGCGGGAGGAGATCTTCCTTAACTTCTGAACGTTAGGACGTTAGTCGCGTCTATAGAAATAAATAAATAAAAACGAGAAGAAGAACGACCATTAAACCTGTATACCCTGTCCCCTAAAAAAAAAAACCTGTATACCCTGGTGACTTCGTCTTGTGCAACCATTTGGTGCTCGGTCAGAGGCGTGCACATCATGCACCAACTTAGGTCTCTAATTTCTTTCTTGTGCTACATCATGCATTAACTTTGTGCTGTCCCGTGACAACTGACCATTTCAAATATGACCGTGACAACTGACTAGTCCACTAAGATGTTAATTCGAGACCCAATGTAAAGACGAGCTCAGCTACGCGCGTCGCTGGCAGTCTCTAGCCATAATATACATCTCCCTTGTGTTTCTAATGCTCAGGCTTCCTCCTTCGGTCCTTCCCAAACGCCAACCGATGGGCTCCCGCCGTCGTCCCAGTCTCACCACCCTAGTCTTGGTGCTCCTCTGCCTCTACCATGCGCCGCGCATGGCCCTGTCGCTCTCCTTCAGCCTCAACTTCTCCGACCCCGGCGTCCCCAACCGCGGCGCGTCCATCAACTTCGCCGGCCAAGCGTTCCTCAGTTCGTCCACCCTCGAGCTGACGACCAACACACGCGATGCAAACATCCAGTACAGCACCGGCCGGGCGTCGTACGTGGACAAAGTGCCGCTGTGGAACAGCGCCACCGGCGAGACGGCTAGCTTCACCACCACCTTCTCCTTCCAGATCACCCCGGACAGGGACAACCCGTCCAACACCGGCGACGGGATGGCCTTCTTCCTCGGCCATTTCCCTTCGGTGATCCCGCCCAATAGCAACGGCGGCAGCCTCGGCCTCCTCCCGGCCTTCACCAACGGGACGGGCGACAGCCGGATCGTCGCCGTCGAGTTCGACACTTTCCTCAACCCGCAGAACGCCGACATGACCGGGAACCACGTGGGAATCGACGTCAACTCCGTCAACTCCACGGCGTCCACGGACACGACAACCAGGCCGGGCAGGAACCTGACGTCCTCGCACGTTATGACCGCCACTATCAAGTACCAGAATGGGTCCAAGTTGTTGGCAGTTGATCTCCTAATCGACGACACCCTGTACCAGGTCAATGCAACCATTAACCTCACAAGGTATCTGCCGGAGGAGGTTGCTATCGGCTTCTCGGCGGCCACTGGCTGGGCCGCCGAGCTGCACCAGATACTTTCATGGTCTTTCAGTTCCACTCTGCAGCTGGAATCCAACAAGGAAGCACCTCCGCCGGCTCAACTTGCTCTTCCAACCAGCAGCAACAATCACAAAAAGTTACTGCTGTCCGTACTAGTTCCGCTGCTATTTCTGCTGCTATGTGTGGCCATGGTAACGACGATATGGCGGCGACACGAGAAAAGAAGATCAACAAGAGCAAATGGGGACAGCAGCAGTGATAGCGACGACGACGAAGAACATTGCGTCGACAGAGCTGACCTCGAGAGAGGTGTGGCCGCCGGTGGCCCCAAACGGTACACGTACCACGAGCTCGTCGCTGCAACAAGCAACTTCTCGGAGGAGGAGAAGCTCGGGCGAGGCGGCTTCGGCAGCGTGTACCGAGGCCACCTCACGCTCGCCGGCGACCAAGAGCGTCGTGCGGTGGCGGTAAAGGTGTTGTCGGCAGAGTCGTTGGCGCAGGGGAGGAAGGAGTTCGAGGCAGAGGTGAGGATCATCAGCAGGCTGAAGCATCGCAACCTCGTGCAGCTGCTGGGATGGTGCGACAGCCGCAAGGGGCTGCTGCTTGTCTACGAACTCGTTGCGGAGGGCAGCCTAGACAGGCACCTCTACAGCAACGACGGCAGCTATCTGACATGGCCGCAGAGGTACAAGATCATCCTCGGCTTGGGATCCGCGTTGCGCTACCTCCACGGAGAGTGGGAGCAGAGCGTCGTGCACGGCGACATCAAGCCGAGCAACATCATGCTCGACTCCTTGCACTGCACCAAGCTGGGGGACTTCGGCCTCGCCCGGCTCGTGGACCACGGCACGGGATTGCTGCAGACCACCAAGGCCGTGCTCGGCACCGCCGGGTACATCGACCCGGAGTTCGTCAACACGCGCCGGCCCAGCACAGACTCCGACATATATAGCTTCGGCGTCGTCCTCCTGGAGGTCGTCTCCGGCCGGCGGCCCGTGGTTGAAACCGCGGAGAAATCCTTCACGCTGCTCAGGTGGGTGTGGAGCCTGTACGGCAGGGACGCCATCCTTAACGCGGTGGATGAGCGGCTGAGGGGCAACGAGGCCCACGACTGGTGGATGGAACGGGTGCTCGTTGTCGGGCTTTGGTGCGCGCACCCGGACCGGAGCGAGCGACCGTCTGTCGTGCAGGCCATGGGTATCCTGCAATCCGAGGAGGCGAGGCTGCCGGCGCTCCCCCTGCATATGTACAGGACCGTGCCAGATCTTGAGTCATCCGGACGGTACGGGGCTTTCTCCACCGACGGCACCGATTGCGTTGGCTCATCTTGTTAGAATACATTGTATAGGGATAGGAGAGTAGTTTAAACTCTTGTAAATCTTATTCTCTCTTATCCCTTCTTCTGCTAACCTCCTGTAAAACACTACTTTTTCCTCGAAACCCTAATACCCCTTGGCGGCGACTAGGGTTCGGTGGACTCGACTACGCCCACAGATCCCATCGGCGGGGCGTACTGGTGATCCTCGGGACTATGGCATCAGCGTCCGCGGGGAACGGACGGCGAGGAGGCGGTGCTCTCTCTCCTCTCTCAGCGCGCGCGCAGATGGAGGAGGCGCTCGGCAAGTTGGATATCTCGGAGGAGGAGGCGACACCCCTAGTGATCGATGACTCCGACGATGGTGCGCCACCGAAGTGGCTTCTGGCGGGCAAGGTGCTATTCAGGAATCTGTTTCATATACACACAATCTCCAATGCCCTACGCCCTGCTTGGGGAAACCCTAGAGGGCTGGTTTTTCGACCTCTGGGAGAGAACATCTTTGCTGCTGAATTTGAGACTAAATGTGATCGTGATCACGTTTGGGACGGAGCTCCATGGCACATCAACAAACATGCAGTAATCCTGGAGGAATTCGAGGAGCACATGCAACCTTCAGAGCTTAAGTTTGATAAACTGCCTGTTTGGGCTCGGGTAGTGAATCTACCCTATAATTTGAGGAACGATACTCACGGTTTCGCAATAGCTAGAAAGATCGACAAGACTGCCTCTGTTGTCCAAATAGATCCAGTGGGAGGCTTCTTATGCGCAAGAGTAACTATTGATGTGCGAAAACCTCTCCGTAGATGGATCTTGATCAACTCGGCAAAAAGGAAGAGTACGGATCGGTATGATATTGAATATGAGCAAATCCCACACTTCTGTTTTTCGTGTGGCCGTCTGGGCCATTCAGATCTCTTCTGCCCGACTCCTGGGACTAGGGATGAGAAAGGCGATCTTCCGTTCAACTCCTCCTTACGGGCTCCAGAAGATCGCAGGAAAGCAAACTCGGGGGAGAACTCGACGAGGGACAGGAACCACAACCAGTATAGCACGAAGGAATCACAGTCGTCGAGCTCCCAACAGAAGGGTGGGCCAGAGGTGACTTCCCCTGTCAAAACCCCGGCGCCACAGAAACGCAAAGGTGGTCCGCATTCCACCCAGGTTTACCGCAGGGTGGAGCCACAGCCGTTGGCAATTACAGAGCACGGTGAGGCTCAAGCAAACTCTGTTGAGGGAGAGGGTCTACCCAATCCTACAGCTCAAACCCCGGAGAACCTGACTGAAACTTTCCCTGAGAGGGAATCGAAGAAGAAGAGGCCTACCCCACCATCATCTGAATCATCGGCTGTGGCTGCGGGTCAGCCCTGCCCAAGCCAACGAATGCCATGTGCTGGAACTGTCGAGGGCTTGGGAACCCTGGGACAGTTCGCGAGCTTCGCAAGTTAGTGAAGCAAGAAGGCCCACCCTGCTTTTCGTCATGGAGACTAAGATCAGGGGGAAACATGTGGAAGATTTGAAGTTTACTTTAGGTTTTTCTGGTTGCTTTGCCGTTGACAGTGACGGTTTAAGTGGAGGTATCGGTTTGTTTTGGTCAAAAGATGTTGAAGTTGCTTTGGAAAATTTCAGCAAATCGCATATTGATGTCAAGGTCAGTCAGAACGATAAAATCTGGCGCTTTACTGGCTTCTATGGAGAGCCACGCTTGGAGAACCGCCAGTATAGTTGGTGGTTTCTTCGCACTCTTTTTGCTGTCCCACATGGAGCATGGTTATGTATGGGTGATTTTAATGAAACTCTATCTGCGGACGAGCATTTTAGTATACATGCAAGACCGGAGGCACAAATGCGTGCTTTTCGCGAGGCGATTTCGGATTGTGCACTCCAGGACCTGGGGTGGCGCGGGGTTCCTTTCACATGGGATAACAGGCAGCAGGGGAACATGAACGTGAAAGCAAGCCTAGACAGGGCCTTTGCCAACGCCGATTTTCTTCAGATGTTCGAGTTCTCTTCTGTCAAACATATCAGCAGTGTAGAATCGGATCATTGTTTTCTGCTTGCCGAGTGTCGAGCTACGGCAGTGACGGGCTGGGCCCGAGCGGCCCGTTCCTTCCGCTACGAAAATGTTTGGCAATCACACGCCGACTATGATGAGATAGTGCGGAAGATGTGGCAGTCGGGAGCAGGACAGGGAGGATTGCAAGGCATTGTTGAGGCCCTTTCCGTGGTTCAGCGTGAGTTGGGATCATGGGGGCATAAAGAATTTGGAAATATGGAACGCCGAGTGCGTAAACTACAGAAAAGACTTGAGCGTCTTCGGACTGCTGCAGTAGGGCGCGGCCCAAATGAAGAGGAGAAGGAAGTCGCCTCACAGCTAAGGGAGGCCCTACGGCAAGAGGAGATTTGGCTCAAACAGAGATCTCGAGTGCTATGGCTACATGCAGGGGACTGGAATACCAGCTACTTCCAGGCACAAGCTAGGCAGCGCAAGAGGATCAACCGCATCACCTCATTGGAGTTGGCCGATGGGTGTGTAAGCAGCGACCCAGGTGAAGTGAAGGAGGAGATCGCTCATTTTTATCATGCACTTTACCAATCACAAGGCTATTCTCCGATGGCGGAGCTGCTGCAATGTGTCCAACCACGGGTCACTGAGGATATGAATCATACACTCGAACTGGAGTACACGGCAGCCGAGGTGAAGACAACATTGTTCGACATGGCGCCTTCCAAGGCGCCTGGTGTGGATGGTTTTACTGCGGGTTTCTACCAATGACACTGGGATGTCGTGGGGGGAGATATTACTTTGGCTATCTTGAGTTTTTTGAACGGTGGGGAACTACCCTTGGGGCTGAATGACACAGCAATAACTTCGATCCCTAAAGTCCATCACCCTCAAAAAATCTCATAATATAGACCAATCGCGTTGTTCCCTGTTCTGTACAAAATTGCAGTCAAGACAGTGGCCAACCGAGTGCGGCTCATTCTTGATGAAGTTATCGGAGAGGAACAAAGTTCTTTCGTTCCAGGTCGCTTAATCACAGACAATGTTCTAGTGGCCTATGAGTGCATCCACGCCATCAGACGAAGGAAGAAGGGCAAGAATTTCAGCTGCGCTATCAAGCTTGATATGCTAAAAGCAGACGATCGTGTGGAATGGCATTATCTCGAAGCTATGCTGGCTAGACTGGGCTTCCGTGATCGTTTTACTAGCCTTATTATGAAGTGTGTTACTTCGGCCAGGTTTACCATCAAGGTTAATGGAGAGCTGCTCCCATATTTCAATCCATCCAGAGGGCTTCGACAAGGATGCCCAGTATCTCCATATCCCTTCCTCATATGTGCCCAAGGCCTCACCTCAATGCTAAATAACTTCGGCGGGGCACGCATTGACAGGGGGATCCGTGTGAGTGTTCATGCACCCTGGGTTAGTCACCTTTTATTTGCTGACGATAGTCCCATTTTTCTGAAAGCTAACACCCAAAGTGCAGAATGGCTCAATGAAATTCTACATATATACACTACTTGTTCCGGCCAAGCAGTGAACCGAGACAAGAGTTCCATCTTCTTTAGTGGCAATACAGAGCAGCCCCTCCGAGTGATCCTCAAACAATCTCTTAGCATTACAGTTGAGGCGTTCTCCGAACGATATTTGGGACTGCCCACGGCCATTGGTAGAATTACTAGTGGTACATTCAACCACATTAGTGACCGTATCCGTAGTAAGATCGGTGGTTGGTCCGAACGAAACCTTGCTTGTGCAGGAAGGGAAGTGCTACTTAAACCGATTGCTCAAGCAATTCCGACTTACAGCATGAGTTGTTTTCAGCTGACCAAAAAAGTATGCAAGACTATCACATCACCCATGGCAAAATACTGGTGGGGTAGTTCTTTGGACAAGCGATCTCTACACTGGCTCTCTTGGGATAAGCTAACACAGCCGAAGATCAAGGGCGGGCTAGGGTTTCAGGATCCTCAAGTCTTCAATCTAGCCATGCTTGGCAAGCAAGGCTGGCGACTTTTAACAAACCCTAGCTCTCTATGTGCTCGGGTGTTGAAGGGTAAATATTTTCCTCACACAAGCTTCCTCCAAGCCACGATTCCTAAGAGTGCATCCTCGACATGGCGAGCAATTGTGGCGCGAAGGAGAGCGTTGGAAACTGGGCTGATCCACCGGATAGGTGATGGTTCCACCACGTCCATTTGGAACGACCCTTGGATCCCCAACACAGTTACTATGAAACCGGTCGGCCGCCTCGGGGCTGCCCCGCTCGATCGTGTATCGGATTTGATCGATGATTATACCGGTCACTGGAATGTTGATCTTGTTCGCCAAAATTTCCTCTTGCCGGATGCTGAGGCCATCCTGAACATACCTTTGAGCAGAGCAGGAGGTGAAGACACTTTGGCGTGGGCACTGGAAAAATCAGGCAACTACACTGTCAAATCAGCGTATCGCTCTCTAATGACTCGCAACGAGCTTGGCTCTCTAGAGGAAGGGACGATCACGGACACTTCATCAGCAAACAAACAGTTGTGGTCTGTGCTTTGGAAAATGCATGTGGTGCCGAAAGTAAGAGTTTTCTGGTGGCGAGTGCTTCGCGGTATCCTGCCGGACTCCTCAACCTTGAAGCATCGACATATCAAGCAACTCGGACGTTGTGACATCTGCCAGGCAATGGATGAAGATTTAATGCATGCGCTTATTTCATGCTCGCATGCGAAGCAGTTCTGGATAGCAGCCAAGGAGCGGTTCGACTTTCAACTCCCTCGGTTGCATCCGTTAACGTGGGCGCGTGATATTGCGTTGGATCCTATGTACACAGACGACAACAGATGCAAAATCATCACAATCATGCACGCTATATGGACCTCCAGGAACAAGTGGACTCATGATCAGGATGGATATAAGCCTGTCCAGGCACTCAAATGGATCCATGAAACCCTTTCTTTGCTGGAGTTACCTGCTCGTCGCACACGGTTGCAGGCGGGACAGGGATGGAGACCCCCTAACGCGGGGTGGATTACCATCAATACTGATGGATCGGTTTTCCCTGATGGATTAACAGGCGGAACTGGTTGTGTTGCCCGATCCCATTTATCCTTCATTGGAGCTTGGTGCAAGCCGGTAGTTGGTGTGTCAGATCCTTTCATCGCCGAACTACTAGCCTTCCGGGAGGGTGTGATCTTTGCTCAGCTTCGCGGGATGTCACATGTGATCATGGAGGTCGATAGCATGGAGCTGGTCACCCAATGGAACTCGCGTGGTAACTCTCGATCGGTTGTCGCGCCTATCTTACAAGAACTAGATGATATAGTCCCCAATTTTGTTTCTTTTTCGGTTCACCATGTTAGCAGGGAGCTCAATACTCCGGCTCACTCGTGTGCACAACGTGCTTGCTCTCTTGAGGCCACGGAGTGCTGGCTAGAGCAGAGCCCCGATTTCCTCTTTGGCAGCCTACGGGCAGATTGTAACCGGTTGATCCTGAAATAAAGTTCTAGTTTCGATGCAAAAAAAAACTTCTGTAACCGAACCAGGATCGATCTCTCTTTCTCTCGATCGATCCCTTCCTTGTAAGCCACGGCATGCTCTCGATATAATACAATGCGGCCCAGACGAAGGGTTCTACGCTTCCCAATTCTTCTCACATGATAACAGAGCCTCTTCCTCAATAGATCAGGAATAGATCGCATCTAGCTACCGCAGCGACCGAGCAGCATGTCCACCACCACCGCCGCCATGACGGCCAGCACCATGGGCACGCTCACCACATCATCATCATCCGCTTTTGCCTCCTCCTCCTCCACCTCCACCAACACCTCCCTGCTCGAATCGCAACCGCAAGAGAAGATCATGAGGGGAAATTTCCTGCTCTGGAAAGCCATTGTGCTGCCCCAGATCAAGGAGGCCCAGATGGAACACCACCTCAACCCGCAGAGCCCGCCACCACCGGCCACGCTCACCATCACCAAGGAAGGCAAGGACGAACAGGTCGTCAACTTTGCACGATCCCTTTGGTATGCATAGCAGCAGCAGCTCCAAGGATTCTTGATGGGGTCCCTGTCCCGCGAGATCCTCACACAGGTCGCAACACTCTCGATGCCGGCCGAAGTATGGAGTGCGATCCACGCCATGTTTGCTGCTCAAAGCCAAGCTCAAGCCATCAACACGCGCATTGAGCTTACGAATCTTCAAAAAGGTAATATGTCTATGGCAGAATACCTTGGAAAAATTAAAAGCCTCGCCGACGAAGTCGCCTGCACTGCCGCCGCGCTCTCTGATCCGGAGATCGTGTCCAAGATCCTCACCAGCCTCGACATGGACTACAACCCTATGGTCTCCGCCGTCGCCGCTCGGGTGGAGTCGATCACCGTACATGAGCTGTATAGTCAGCTCTTGAGCTACGACGCCCGCCTCAGCCTTCTTCACGGCACCAACATCCGGCAGTCCTCCGCCAACTCCGTCTCTCGTGGCCGCGGCCGTGGGCGCGGTCACCAGGGGCAGCGCAGCGGCGGCCGTGGGTGCAGCAACGCCGACTACTCCAACCACGGCAACGCTGGCTACACCAACACCGGCGGCAATGGTGGCAGCAACTACAACAACAGGGCCGGGGGTGGCGGCTTCCACAACAACAACAGTTATCGCCCTTCTCCTTCTTCCCGAGCACATCCTCGCTGCCAATTCTGCAAGAAGCCGAGCCATGAAGTCATTGACTGTTGGCAGCGCTATGATGAGAACTTTGTTCCTGATGCCAAACATGTTGCCGCGGCCATGCGCGAACAAGGAGGAGACAGGTTGTGGTACGTGGACTCTGGTGCCACAGATCATGTCACAAGCGATCTAGAACAACTTGCTCTTCGTGAACAGTACCATGGCGGCGATCAAATTCAAACCGCAAGCGGTGGAGGTTGTTGGGGAACGTAGTAATTTCAAAAAAAAATCCTACGTACACGCATGATCATGGTGATGACATAGCAACGAGAGGGGAGAGTGTTGTCCACGTACCCTCGTAGACCGTAAGCGGAAGCGTTATGACAACGCGGATGATGTAGTCGTACGTCTTCACGATCCGACCGATCCAAGCACCGAACGTATGGCACCTCCGAGTTCAGCACACGTTCAGCTCAATGACGATCCCCGGGCTCCGATCCAGCAAAGCTTCGGGGATGAGTTCCGTTAGCACGACGGCGTGGTGACGATGATGATGTTCTACCGGCGCAGGGTTTCGCCTAAACTCCGCGACGATATGACCGAGGTGGAATATGGTGGAGGGGGCACCGCACACGGCTAAGGAACGATCCGTAGACCAACTTGTGTGTCCTGGGGTGCCCTCCTGCCCCCGTATATAAAGGAGAGAGGGGGGAGGCCGGCCGGCCCTTGTGGGCGCGCCAAGGAGGAGTCCTCCTCCTAGTAGGAGTAGGACTCCCCTTTTCCTACTCCTACTAGGAGGGGGAAGGAAGGGGAAGAGGGGGGAAGGAAAGAGGGGGGCGCCGCCCCCCCCCCTCCTAGTCCAATTCGGACCAGAGGGAGAGGGGGCGCGTGGCCCACCCTGGCCGCCCCTCTCTCTTTCCACCAAGGCCCATGTGGCCCATTATCTCTCCCCGGGGGGTTCCGGTAACCCTCCGGCACTCCGGTTTTCTCCGACAATGTCCGGAACACTTCCGGTGTCCGAATATAGTCGTCCAATATATCAATCTTTATGTCTCGACCATTTCGAGACTCCTCGTCATGTCTGTGATCACATCCGGGACTCCGAACAAACTTCGGTACATCAAAACTTATAAACTCATAATAAAACTGTCATCGTAACGTTAAGCGTGCGGACCCTACGGGTTCGAGAACTATGTAGACATGACCTAGAACTATTCTCGGTCAATAACCAATAGCGGAACCTGGATGCCCATATTGGTTCCTACATATTCTACGAAGATCTTTATCGGTCAAATCGTATAACAACATACGTTGTTCCCTTTGTCATCGGTATGTTACTTGCCCGAGATTTGATCGTCGGTATCCAATACCTAGTTCAATCTCGTTACCGGCAAGTCTCTTTACTCGTTACGTAATGCATCATCTCGTAACCAACTTATTGGTCACATTGCTTGCAAGGCTTATAGTGATGTGCATTACCGAGAGGGCCCAGAGATACCTCTCCGACAATTGGAGTGACAAAACCTAATCTCGAAATATGCCAACTCAACATGTACCTTCGGAGACACCTGTAGTACTCCTTTATAATCACCCAGTTACGTTGTGACATTTGGTAGTACCCAAAGTGTTCCTCCGGTAAACGGGAGTTGCATAATCTCATAGTTACAGGAACATGTATAAGTCATGAAGAAAGCAATAGCAACATACTAAACGATCAAGTGCTAAGGCTAACGGAATGGGTCAAGTCAATCACATCATTCTCCTAATGATGTGATCCCGTTAATCAAATGACAGCTCTTTTGTCCATGGCTAGGAAACTTAACCATCTTTGATTCACGAGCTAGTCAAGTAGAGGCATACTAGTGACACTATGTTTGTCTATGTATTCACACATGTATTATGTTTCCGGTTAATACAATTCTAGCATGAATAATAAACATTTATCATGAAATAAGGAAATAAATAATAACTTTATTATTGCCTCTAGGGCATATTTCCTTCAGTCTCCCACTTGCACTAGAGTCAATAATCTAGATTACATAGTAATGATTCTAACACCGATGGAGTCTTGGTGCTGATCATGTTTTGCTCGTGAGGGAGGCTTAGTCAATGGGTCTGCAACATTCAGATCAGTATGTATCTTGCAAATTTCTATGTCTCCCACTTGGACTTGGTCCCGGATGGAATTGAAGCGTCTCTTGATGTGCTTGGTCCTCTTGTGAAATCTGGATTCCTTTGCCAAAGCAATTGCACCAGTATTGTCACAGAAGATCTTCATTGGTCCCGATGCACTAGGTATGACACCTAGATCGGTAATGAACTCCTTCATCCAGACTCCTTCATTTGCTGCTTCCGAAGCAGCTATGTACTCAGCTTCACATGTAGATCCCGCCACGACGCTTTGTTTAGAACTGCACCAACTTACAGCTCCACCGTTTAATAAAAACATGTATCCGGTTTGCGATTTAGAATCGTCCGGATCAGTGTCAAAGCTTGCATCGATGTAACCATTTACGACTAGCTCTTTGTCACCTCCATATACGAGAAACATATCCTTAGTCCTTTTCAGGTATTTCAGGATGTTCTTGACCGCTGTCCAGTGATCCACTCCTGGATTACTTTGGTACCTCCCTACCAAACTTATTGCTAAGCATACGTCAGGTCTGGTACACAGCATTGCATACATGATAGAGCCTATGGCTGAAGTATAGGGAACATCTTTCATTTTCTCTCTATCTTCTGCTGTGGTCGGGCATTGAGTTTGACTCAACTTCACACCTTGAAGCACGGGCAACAACCCTTTCTTTGCCTGATCCATTTTGAACTTTTTCAAAATTTTATCAAGGTATGTGCTTTGTGAAAGTCCTATTAAGTGTCTTGATCTATCTCTATAGATCTTGATGCCCAATATGTAAGCAGCTTCACCTAGATCTTTCATTGAAAAACTTTTATTCAAGTATCCCTTTATGCTATCCAGAAATTCTATATCATTTCAAATTAATAATATGTCATCTACATATAATATCAGAAATGCTACAGAGCTCCCACTCACTTTCTTGTAAATACAGGCTTCTCCAAAAGTCTGTATAAAACCATATGCTTTGATCACACTATCAAAGCGTTTATTCCAACTCCGAGATGCTTGCACTAGTCCATAAATGGATCGCTGGAGCTTGCATACTTTGTTAGCACCTTTTGGATCAACAAAACCTTCTGGCTGCATCATATACAACTCTTCTTCCAGAAATCCATTCAAGAATGCAGTTTTGACATCCATTTGCCAGATTTCATAATCATGAAATGCAGCAATGGCTAACATGATTCGGACAGACTTAAGCATCGCTACGGGTGAGAAAGTCTCGTCGTAGTCAACCCCTTGAACTTGTCGAAAACCTTTTGCGACAAGTCGAGCTTTATAGACAGTTACATTACCATCAGCGACAGTCTTCTTCTTAAAGATCCATTTGTTCTCAATGGCCTGCCGATCATCGGGCAAGTCAACCAAAGTCCATACTTTGTTCTCATACATGGATCCCATCTCAGATTTCATGGCCTCTAGCCATTTTGTGGAATCTGGGCTCATCATCGCTTCCTCATAGTTCGTAGGTTCGTCATGGTCAAGTAACATGACTTCCAGAATAGGATTAGCGTACCATTCTGGTGCGGATCTTACTCTGGTAGACCTTCGAATTTTAGTAGAAACTTGATCTGAAGTTTCATGATCAATATCATTAGCTTCCTCACTAATTGGTGTAGGTGTCACAGGAACCAATTCATGTGATGAACTACTTTCCAATAAGGGAGCAGGTACAGTTACCTCATCAAGTTATACTTTCCTCCCACTCACTTCTTTCGAGAGAAACTCCTTCTCTAGAAAGGATCCATTCTTAGCAATGAATGTCTTGCCTTCGGATCTGTGATAGAAGGTATACCCAACTGTTTCTTTTGGGTATCCTATGAAGACACATTTCTCCCATTTAGGTTCGAGCTTATCTGGTTGAAGTTTCTTCACATAAGCATCGCAGCCCCAAACTTCAAGAAACGACAACTTTGGTTTCTTGCCAAACCACAGTTCATAAGGCGTCGTCTCAACGGATTTTGATGGTGCCCTATTTAACGTGAATGCGGCCGTCTCTAAAGCATGACCCCAGAACGATAGCGGTAAATCAGTAAGAGACATCATAGATCGCACCATATCTAGTAAAGTGCGATTACAACGTTCGGACACACCATTTCGTTGCGGTGTTCCGGGTGGCGTGAGCTGTGAAACTATTCCGCATTGTTTCAAATGTAAACCAAACTCGTAACTCAAATATTCTCCTCCATGATCAGATCGTAGGAATTTTATTTTCTTGTTACGATGATTTTCCACTTCACTCTGAAATTCTTTGAACTTTTCAAATGTTTCAGACTTGTGTTTCATTAAGTAGATATACCCATATCTGCTTAAATCATCTGTGAAGGTGAGAAAATAATGATATCCGCCACAAGCTTCAACATTCATCAGACCGCATACATCTGTATGTATGATTTCCAATAAATCTGTTGCTCTCTCCATAGTACCGGAGAACGGTGTTTTAGTCATCTTGCCCATGAGGCACGGTTCGCAAGTACCAAGTGATTCATAATCAAGTGATTCCAAAATTCCATCAGTATGGAGTTTCTTCATGCGCTTTACACCGATATGACCTAAGCGGCAGTGCCACAAATAAGTTGCACTATCATTATTGACTCTGCATCTTTTGGCTTCGACATTATGAATATGTGTATCACTACTATCGAGATTCAACAAAAATAGACCACTCTTCAAGGGTGCATGACCATAAAAGATATTACTCATATAAATAGAACAACCATTATTCTCTGATTTAAATGAATAACCGTCTCGCATCAAACAAGATCCAGATATAATGTTCATGCTCAACGCTGGCACCAAATAACAATTATTCAGGTCTAAAACTAATCCCGAAGGTAGATGTAGAGGTAGCGTGCCGACCGCGATCACATCGACTTTGGAACCGTTTGCCACGCGCATCGTCACCTCATCCTTGGCCAGTGCTCGCTTATTCTGTAGTCCCTGTTTTGAGTTGCAAATGTTAGCAACAGAACCAGTATCAAATACCCAGGTGCTACTGCGAGCTCTAGTAAGGTACACATCAATAACATGTATATCACATATACCTTTGTTCACCTTGCCATCCTTCTTATCCGCCAAATACTTGGGGCAGTTCCGCTTCCAGTGTCCAGTCTGCTTGCAGTAGAAGCACTCAGTTTCAGGCTTAGGTCCAGACTTGGGTTTCTTCTCTTGAGCAGCAACTTGCTTGTTGTTCTTCCTGAAGTTCCCCTTCTTCTTCCCTTTGCCCTTTTTCTTGAAACTAGTGGTCTTGTTAACCATCAACACTTGATGCTCCTTTTTGATTTCTACTTCCGCAGCTTTTAGCATTGCAAAGAGCTCGGGAATTGTCTTGTTCATCCCTTGCATATTATAGTTCATCACGAAGCTCTTGTAGCTTGGTGGCAGTGATTGGAGAATTCTGTCAATGACACTATCATCAGGAAGATTAACTCCCAGTTGAATCAAGTGATTATTATACCCAGACATTTTGAGTATGTGTTCACTGACAGAACTATTCTCCTCCATCTTGCAGCTATAGAACTTATTGGAGACTTCATATCTCTCAATCCGGGCATTTGCTTGAAATATTAACTTCAACTCCTGGAACATCTCATATGCTCCATGACGTTCAAAACGTCGTTGAAGACCCGGTTCTAAGCCGTAAAGCATGGCACACTGAACTATCGAGTAGTCATCAGCTTTGCTCTGCCAGACGTTCTTAACGTCGTCAGTTGCATCAGCAGCAGGCCTGGCACCCAGCGGTGCTTCCAGGACGTAATTCTTCTGTGCAGCAATGAGGATAATCCTCAAGTTACGGACCCAGTCCGTGTAATTGCTACCATCATCTTTCAACTTTGCTTTCTCAAGGAACGCATTAAAATTCAACGGAACAACAGCACGAGCCATCTATCTACAACAAACATAGATAAGCAAAATACTATCAGGTACTAAGTTCATGATAAACTTAAGTTCAATTAATCATATTACTTAAGAACTCCCACTTAGACAAACATCTCTCTAGTCATCTAAGTGATCACGTGATCCAAATCAACTAAACCATAACCGATCATCACGTGAGATGGAGTAGTTTTCAATGGTGAACATCACTATGTTGATCATATCTACTATATGATTCACGCTCGACCTTTCGGTCTCCGTGTTCCGAGGCCATATCTGCATATGCTAGGCTCGTCAAGTTTAACCTGAGTATTCTGCGTGTGCAAAACTGGCTTGCACCCGTTGTAGATGGACGTAGAGCTTATCACACCCGATCATCATGTGGTGTCTGGGCACGACGAACTTTGGCAATGGTGCATACTCAGGGAGAACACTTCTTGATGATTTTAGTGAGAGATCATCTTAAAATGCTACAGTCAATCAAAGCAAGATAAGATGCATAAAGGATTAACATCACATGCAATCAATATAAGTGATATGATATGGCCATCATCATCTTGTGCTTGTGATCTCCATCTCTGAAGCACCGTCGTGATCACCATCGTCACCGGCGCGACACCTTGATCTTCATCGTAGCATCGTTGTCGTTTACGCCATCTATTGCTTCTACGACTATCGCTACCACTTAGTGATAAAGTAAAGCAATTACAGGGAGTTTGCATTTCATACAATAAAGCGACAACCATATGGCTCCTGCCAGTTGCCGATAACTTCGGTTACAAAACATGACCATCTCATACAATAAAATATAGCATCACGTCTTGACCATATCACATCACAACATGCCCTGCAAAAACAAGTTAGACGTCCTCTACTTTGTTGTTGCAAGTTTTACGTGGCTGCTACGGGCTTAGCAAGAACCGTTCTTACCTACGCATCAAAACCACAACGATAGTTCGTCAAGTTAGTGTTGTTTTAACCTTCGCAAGGACCGGGTGTAGCCACACTCAATTCAGCTAAAGTGAGAGAGACAGACACCCGCCAGCCACCTTTAAGCACGAGTGCTCGTAACGGTGAAACCAGTCTCGCGTAAGCGTACGCGTAATGTCGGTCCAGGCCGCTTCATCTCACAATACCGCCGAACCAAAGTATGACATGCTGGTAAGCAGTATGACTTGTATCGCCCACAACTCACTTGTGTTCTACTCGTGCATATGACATCAACGCATAAAACCAGGCTCTGATGCCACTGTTGGGGAACGTAGTAATTTCAAAAAAAAATCCTACGTACACGCATGATCATGGTGATGACATAGCAACGAGAGGGGAGAGTGTTGTCCACGTACCCTCATAGATCGTAAGCGGAAGCGTTATGACAACGCGGTTGATGTAGTCATACGTCTTCACGATCCGACCGATCCAAGCACCGAACGTACGGCACCTCCGAGTTCAGCACACGTTCAGCTCGATGACGATCCCCGGGCTCCGATCCAGCAAAGCTTCGGGGATGAGTTCCGTCAGCACGACGGCATGGTGACGATGATGATGTTCTACCGGCGCAGGGTTTCGCCTAAACTCCGCGACGATATGACCGAGGTGGAATATGGTGGAGGGGGGCACCGCACACGGCTAAGGAACGATCCGTAGATCAACTTGTGTGTCCTAGGGTGCCCCCCTGCCCTCGTATATAAAGGAGGGAGGGGGGAGGCCGGCCGGCCCTTGTTGGCGCGCCAAGGAGGAGGAGTCCTCCTCCTAGTAGGAGTAGGACTCCCCTTTTCCTACTCCTACTAGGAGGGGAAAGGAAGGGGAAGAGGGGGGAAGGAAAGAGGGGGGCGCCGCCCCCCCCTCCTAGTCCAATTCGGACCAGAGGGAGAGGGGGCGTGCGGCCCACCCTGGCCGCCCCTCTCTCTTTCCACCAAGGCCCATGTGGCCCATTATCTCTCCCCAGGGGTTCCGGTAACCCTCCGGCACTCCGGTTTTCTCCGACAACGTCCGGAACACTTCCGGTGTCCGAATATAGTCGTCCAGTATATCAATCTTTATGTCTCGACCATTTCGAGACTCCTCGTCATGTCCGTGATAATATCCGGGACTCCGAACAAACTTCGGTACATCAAAACTTATAAACTCATAATAAAACTGTCATCGTAACATTAAGCGTGCGGACCCTACGGGTTCGAGAACTATGTAGACATGACCTAGAACTATTCTCGGTCAATAACCAATAGCGGAACCTGGATGCCCATATTGGTTCCTACATATTCTACGAAGATCTTTATCGGTCAAACCGCATAACAACATACGTTGTTCCCTTTGTCATCAGTATGTTACTTGCCCGAGATTTGATCGTCGGTATCCAATACCTAGTTCAATCTCGTTACCGGCAAGTCTCTTTACTCTTTACGTAATGCATCATCTCGTAACCAACTTATTGGTCACATTGCTTGCAAGGCTTATAGTGATGTGCATTACCGAGAGGGCCTAGAGATACCTCTCCGATAATTGGAGTGACAAAACCTAATCTCGAAATATGCCAAATCAACATGTACCTTCGGAGACACCTGTAGTACTCCTTTATAATCACCCAGTTACGTTGTGACGTTTGGTAGTACCCGAAATGTTCCTCCGGTAAACGGGAGTTGCATAATCTCATAGTTACAGGAACATGTATAAGTCATGAAGAAAGCAATAGCAACATACTAAACGATCAAGTGCCAAGGCTAACGGAATGGGTCAAGTCAATCACATCATTCTCCTAATGATGTGATCCCGTTAATCAAATGACAACTCTTTTGTCCATGGCTAGGAAACTTAACCATCTTTGATTCACGAGCTAGTCAAGTAGAGGCATACTAGTGACACTATGTTTGTCTATGTATTCACACATGTATTATGTTTCCGGTTAATACAATTCTAGCATGAATAATAAACATTTATCATGAAATAAGGAAATAAATAATAACTTTATTATTGCCTCTAGGGCATATTTCCTTCAGAGGTATGGATATTCAACACATTGGTCAAGCCCTTATTAATTCCCCTACACTTAAATGTGATCTAGTCCTCAAAGATGTTCTTCATGTGCCTCAAGCTGATAAAAATCTTGCATCCATGTCTCGTTTAGCTCATGACAATAATGTCTTCTTTGAAACTCACCCTCGTTACATTTTTATCAAGGATCGGGCAACGAGGGAACTCCTTCATCACGGTAGATGCATTGGAGGTCTCTACCCATCACATCCGGAGCACTTAGTCGCAAGCATCGTCAAGTTTTTTCTGTCATCAAGCCCTCTTTGGCAAGGTGGAATCAAAGATTAGGACATCCATCTTTGATCATTGTTAAACAAGTAGTCAATAAAGGCAATCTCTCGTTGTCACATAGTTCAAGTAGAGAGTCCGTTTGTGAAGCTTGTCAATATGCCAAGAGTCACCAACTACCTTATCCCAAGTCGAAGTATATCTCATGCTCCTTTAGAACTTATTTTCAGTGATGTATGGGGACATGCAAGAGATTCCTTTGGCAGAAAGAAATACTATGTCACTTTCATTCATGATTATAGCAAGTTTACATGGATTTATTTGCTTAAGTATAAGTCTGAGGTTTTCTCTGTGTTTCAAGAGTTTTCAAAACTTGTTGAACAACACTTTGATCGAAAAAAATTGACAGTCCAAAGTGACTGGGGAGGGGAGTATGAAAAGCTCAACTCTTTTTTCCGTAGCATAGGCATTGCACATCACGTTTCTTGTCCTCATGCTCATCAACAGAACGGCTCCATTGAACAGAAACACCGTCACATTGTTGAAGTTGGTTTATCCCTTCTTGCTCATGCATCTATGCCTCTCAAATATTGGGACGAAGCCTTTATCACTGCCACATATCTTATAAACCGTCTTCCTAGCAAAGTTATTGGCAATATCACTCCATTAGAGCGCCTTTATCATCAAACACCCGACTACAATTTTCTCAAAATATTTGGGTGTGCTTTCTATCCCAACCTACGTCCGTATAATCGTCATAAACTTGAGTTTCGTTCTACTCAATGTGTCTTTATTGGCTATAGTAATCTTCACAAAGGTTATAAATGCCTAGAAGTTGCTACTGGACGAATCTATATTTCCCGGGATGTTGTGTTTGATGAAACCCTTTTTCCTTTTGCTAAACTTCGTCCCAACGCCGGAGCTCTTCTTCGTGTTGAGATAGCACTTCTTTCAGATCATGGGGGTGAATTATATAAGGCTGACAATGTGCAAAATTCCACTCAAAACGGTGGTTCTGATGATGTTAGTGCACGCACAGGTCATGATTTCATGTGTGCAGGCCAGGACAAACATGGCGCAGAACACGAGGAGGATCTCCCTGACAGCAGCGACAGCAGCGGCGCGCGATCCAGCGCTGATCTGTGTTTCAGGGCTGCGCCTGTCAATCGCACCGAGCTGGATTCCCATGCAGCCAATCTGGTGGCTCCTAGCTCTTCCGCGGCGGATGTGGTCGACCGGCAGCGCCTGGTGGACCCCGCCAGCCCACGCGCCTGCGCCCGCGCAGGGGAAACCACGTTGCCATGTGGAGCGCCAATCGACGGGAGCCCGCGTTTCGATCCAGCCGACGACAGCGACGCGCCTGTGCAGACTAGATCCTCCTTGGATCATGCGCCGGATGCGCCGGGATCCGCTGCAGCTTCTGCACCGGTATCTGTCTCGGATCAGGAGCCAGGATCTTCTGCGCCTAACTCTACGTCACCGTCCGCCACAGGATCTCCTACGCCAGCTCCTGAACCGGGATTTTCTGCGCCTGCGCCCACGTCATCAACACTTCCACGCCGACACACTAGATCACACTCAGGTATTATCAAGAAAAAGGAATATACTGATGGTACAATCAGGTATGACAAAGTTAAGCGTGCTTTTCTCAGTCATGTTGGAGAACCAACCTGTTTGCATGATGCTCTTGCACATAAAGATTGGAAAGAAGCTATGGATCATGAATATGGTGCACTCATGAAAAATAAAACATGGCATTTAGTACCACCAAGGCAGGGTCATAATGTCATAGATTGTCAATGGGTATATAAGATTAAGAGAAAATCTGATGGAAGCATAGACAGGTACAAGGCTAGACTAGTGGCTAAAGGTTTCAAACAGAGGTTTGGTATTGATTATGAAGATACTTTTAGTCCTGTTATTAAGTCAGCTACTATTCGACTTGTACTGTCTATTGCTGTTTCCAGAGGTTGGAGTCTACGTCAGCTAGATGTTCAGAACGCATTTCTTCATGGTGTTCTTGAGGAAGAAGTGTTCATGCGGCAACCCCCAGGATATGAGGATCAAAGTGCACCACATTATGTCTGTAAGTTAGATAAGGCTTTATATGGCTTGAAACAGGCCCCAAGAGCTTGGTATTCCAGGTTAAACATGCAACTACAACAACTTGGGTTTACACCATCTAAAGCAGATACTTCATTGTTCTTTTATCATAAAGACAAGATCACTATATTTGTGCTCGTTTATGTTGATGATATAATTGTTGCTAGTTCAAGTGCACATGCTACCACTTGTTTGCTTAAGGATCTGAAGTTGGAATTTGCTCTCAAAGACTTAGGTGATCTTCACTATTTTCTTGGTATAGAAGTTAAACAGATAAAGGATGGAATACTTCTTAGGGCCTGTTCGGTAGCCCTCCGGCTTCCAATTCCTCCGACTCCAGGTCTGGAGTTGAGCCGAACGATTTAAATCCTGGAGTTTTGTGAGAGAAGATGGAGTTTTTCCTAGTGCAAATTATGTGGAGTTGAGGAGCAAGGAAAACGGAGCTCCTCCGAAACTGAGAAGTGAGAGTTCCTTGAAATTACGCACTCCTGCCACCGGCAAGTATACCGGTTCGAGCGGAACCCCCCTCATCCCACCAACGAGCGATAGACATTCACGTTCCTCATGCCACGATCCCCATTCCTTTTGCCAGCGCCGCTGCATGGATCCCACGTCGCGCGTCGCCGAACTGCATGACGAGCTGGTCCCCGCTGTGCCCGCCCTCTACCGCACCACGGCTCCTCCTCCGCGCCCCCGTTCGTGCCCTCCATATCCTTAGGTGCGACCTGGAGATCAGGACGAGCTACGGTGACCAGATCCTCCTTTTCCTAGAGCAAGCAGAAGCATCTCACTGGGAGATCAGGACGAGCTATGGTGATCAGGTCGATTGCCTAGCATCTCCCGGAACAGGAGAATTTTTTTGAGAATGATCTCCCCGAACAGGAGAAGAAAGGGGAAAAAATGTGTCAGGCGCTAAATGGGCTCCTATCCTAATGGACTAGCGGGCTATAAATGGGCTTTCAGCCTTCTCTAATGACTGGAAGCAGAAGCTGTTGAGGCGAACGACTAGCCAACTTCAGGATTTTTTAGGAGAAGCTGGCTGTGGTTTTTGGGCTGAGGAGTTGAGGAGTTTGGGACCGTGGAGAGCTACCGAACACGCCCTTACACAAGAAAAATACACACTGGTAGAAAAGGGGGCAATGGTCAAGGCAGGGCCAGCCCATTAGTCCCGGTTCAGTCCAGAACCGGGACCAATGGGGGCATTGGACCCGGTTCATGAGCCCCGGGGGCCGGTCGGGCCACGTGGGCCATTGGTCCCGGTTCGTCTGGACCTTTTGGTCCCGGTTGGTGGGACGAACCGGGACCAATGGTCCTCGCTCCTGGCCCACCATTATTGGTCCCGGTTGGAGGCATGAACTGGGACCAAAGGCCGCCCATTAGTCCCGGTTCATACCACCAACCGGGACTAAAGAGTTGGTCCTCGTTGCGGCCAGAGTTCCCACCTCGCCAACCGAAGGGGACTCACACCGGTTTATAAGCCCCTCCCTCTCTGCCTTGTTGAGCTCCTCTCAAAATGAAAATAGATGCCCTTATACAGGGAATTTGACCTAAATTCTTACTGAATTTCTCTGAAGTTAGTAGAAATTTATTATGAATTTAGGTTGAATTTTCTCTATAAGCGCATCTATGCTCATTTTTTTGGTAAAGTTAATCACAACTATTTTTTCTTCTATTTATTTCTGAGTAGTTTTTTATATAGTTTTTTTTCTTTTTTGCTATATTTATTTTTTTTCTTTTTATTTATGAGTTGTAATAAGTCATTAAAAATAAGCATCTATGCTCATTTTTTAGTAAAGTTAATCACAACTATTTTTTCTTCTATTTATTTCTGAGCTGTAATAAGTCATTAAAAATAAGCATCTATGCTCATTTTTTTAGTAAAGTTAATCACAACTATTTTTTCTTCTATTTATTTTTGAGTAGTTTTTTATATATTTTTTTCTTTTCTACTATATTTTTTTCTTTTTATTTCTGAGTTGTAATAAATCATTAAAAATAAGCATCTATGCTCATTTTTTAGTAAAATTAATCAGAACTATATTATTTCTATTTATTTCTGAGTGGTAATAAGTCATTAAAAATAAGCATCTATGCTCATTTTTTTAGTGAAGTTAATCACAACTATTTTTTCTTCTATTTATTTCTGAGTAGTTTTTTATATAGTTTTTTTTCTTTTCTGCTATATATATTTTTTTCTATTTATTTCTGAGTTGTAATAAGTCATTAAAAATAAAAAAAGAGGCGCAATGCTCGTTAATTCGCTTCAAGCCTTTCGGAATAGTGTCAACTGCACTGCACATAGCTTCGTGAAGTCTACCCTATTCCTCAAGACTTGAAGCTAACCAACGTGCAGGTGAGCATTGAGCCTCTTCTTCATCGTCTCTGCACTTAGGGCTTATAAACAGCTGCGAGTGCCTCTCGCTTGGCAAGGTGGGACTAAAAAACAGCTGCAGAAAATAAATAAGTAATTAGACGGGTCCATTGGTACCGGTTGGTGGCGCCAACCGGGACCAATGCCCCTCTTTAGTCCCGGTTGGTGGCTCAAACCGGGACCAATGCCCCTCTTTAGTCCCGGTTGGCGGCACCAACCGGGACCAAAGGTCTTTGTTTCCCGCCCATTGGGCTGCTGAAAAGAGGCCTTTGGTCCCGGTTGGTGCCACCAACCGGGACTAAAGGGGGCATTGGTCCCGGTTTGTGCCACAAACCGGGACCAAAGCCTTTGCTATATAAGTAGCACTTAGGAAAATTTCAGAACCGCATCCCCATTTTGATCTCTCCTCCTCCTCTCCCGACGCCGCGCGCCGTCCCCTGTCGACACCTCGTCGTCGCCGCCCCGCCCCGACATCGTCGCCGCCCCGCCCCGCCCTGCCGCCTCGACATCGCCGCCCCGGCCCGCGCCGCCCCGATGCCGTCGCCGCCCCGCGCCAGACCTCGTCATCGCCGTCGCCGTCGCCGTGAGCAACTTTTTATGATTTTTGTTAGATTTTTTTATAGTTCATAGATTTTTTTTGTTAGATTAGATGTGTAGTAATTTAGATATGTCGTTCATAGTATGTTAATTTAGATTGTGTAATTAATTTGTTCATATTGTGTTAGTTTTTTTCTGTTAATAGATTTTTTGGTGATATTATTGTTGAATATGCATGTTTGGTGATATTATTGTTAATAGATTTTTTTGGTGATATTTAGATTGTGTAATTAATTTTTTTCATAGAATTTTAATGATTTTTTTGTTCATAATATTTAGAAAAAGGAAAAAAATAAGAAGAGAAAGTGTTTAATATAATTAGTTAGAAAAATACTAGTTTATTTTTAGTAAGTACTATTTTATTTTATTTATAGTAAGTGCTTCATATAAGTTGAACTAGCTAGTTGATTTAATAAACTAATTTATTTTACTATATATAGAAGTAGTTTGTTTTTAGTAAGTACTACTTTATTTATTTATAGTAAGTGCTTAGTAGTTGAACTAGATAGTTGATTTAATTAATAAAACTACTTTATTTAACTATATATAGAAGTAGTTCCCGCATCCGGCGATGCCTATCCCGCATCCTCGTCGTCGTCGACTCGGCGGTGGAGGCCTGTTGATCAGGGCCATGTTCGGGACTGGGCTCCGCCGGACTGGTATTAGGAGGTGCTACCTTCCGGGGGACGTAGGTTGGTGAGGAGGCAGCCCGTTGTTGACCCGATCCTTGTTTGGTGGCGGTCGCGTGGGCCAGTGACGGTGCTGAGGCTTCCGGACACCGCGGAGGTGGTACGTCACCGTGTCAGCGAGGAGGACGAGCACGTCCGTCGCTACATGGTTGCATTGGAGGGCAGGTTCGACAATACCTGGCAGGTTCTTCAGGGATCTCACTAGAGCTATGATCCTGTGATGGTTCCTTATCTTTGGGTGTCCACCGCCCGCGACGATACCCGTCGGGTGCTACGGTTCTAGTTGTGTTAGTGATGCTATATTAGTGATAATATTCGACGATGTACGGACACCAAGAGATGATGTATTTTTGCTTATAATTATTGAATGCATGCTAATTTGAATACTACTTTATTTTATGATTTGATTTTGCTTATTTTATGATTTGATTTTGCTTATTGAATGCTCATATTGGGTAAGTTCTCCTTCATTCCCGTGTGCTAGACAATTTGGTGTAATAATGCACTCGGGAATGAAAGGAGGAGCTACGTACATCACCGATAGTCAACCCGTGATTAATAATAATGATCTAGTTTAATATTTGAATTATAAACATAGGCCGAAAATGTCGTACTCGGACGACGAAAACCGCCCGGGGAGTGCGACTGGTGCCACGACGATCGAGGTATGTGCGACATGTTCATTGCGCTGGACGAAGATCGGCGCTTCAGTATTAAACTCGAGGAGACCTTCGATGTTCATACGGTACGCAACGACGACAATAGTTTTTTTCGTAATTAAGCACGACTTCAACTATTTTAATGTGTATTTTTCATCTTTTCCAATTCAACTAGCTTATCACATGCTTTGCAAGACGCTATGTCTTGGAGAGGATGGGTTTTGAAGACCATGAAAGTATGAAAACCAAAAAAATTATCCTAAGTACCCATCATGGTGTGGATTTTCAAATAAAGTTGTACAATGCTCAGAGTGTAACCCATTTTGGTTGCAAAAATTAGGAAGCACTTTGCAAGATGTATGGTTTTGATGAGGGTATGCTTGTCACCATGAATCTTGGTGATCCTACAATCGAGCAAGAGAGACCTTCGATTTGCGTCCTTGTGGATACACCTCCAATTCTTCCTCCATGTGAGCTTAACATAGTTATTAAGTAATTTATATTGTTTATTTCAAAATAGTTGACAACTTATTTCCATTGACAGCTTATTTTCAATCTTCGAAGAATGTGCGGAAGATGGTAGACAGAACCTACTACACCGAAGGCTCCGGATTTACTTATCAGGAGAAAAATCATCTGGTCGCATTTTGTACTGATCTTGAGAATTACAATATCTACAATCAAACTCCTCAACATTATGGTCAATATGTGCCACTAGTGCACGTGTTGAACTACGGTAACTACCATGGAGATACCCTGGTAAGATTTTTTACTATTACGACATTCGTGCATCTTTTTGCATACTTCTAAAACTAGTACATCATTGCTAACTACGAAGTTATTACTATGTTTTTCAACAGATAATCCTGAATGATTGTGTGCCTCATCTGATGTATACGCACGGTACTCTTCATGTTTTGAACATACAACCAGGTCTTCCTACGAATCTCAATTGTCCATATCGGGTTTCTAAAAGAAGTGGAGACATGACAATCAAAGAATGGAAAAAATGTATGGACAGTCGTAAGGAGCTTCTTGGAAGCAAAAAGCAGTGAAGGGCAAGAATTGGAGACAGGATGATCGCCATTCTTCATAATGGAGAGTCAGGGTCTATATTGTTTTATGCTATTTTACCTTAAGGGTGTTTAGGTCCTACCTGATACTGATGATCATGTGCTAAGAACAATTATGTAAGGTTGGGTTCGATGACTATGAGGATGATGATCGTATGACTTATTATTAATAACAAGTAGAAGTTGTATGATGATGCATGATTAGTAGGACTTGTTATTATATATGATGATGTATGATGCGAGCATGCATGAGTTATTATATTAGCGGGTGAAATGAACATATATAGCAGCAGTGTTGGTAAACCAAGGACAAAGATATAAGAGAGGACACTTCTCTCTATTAGCTAGCTAATAACAACCTAAAAATAACCCCCAAAACCCCTAAAGCAGCCACTTTTCTAAAAAAACATGGACTTTTGGTCCTGGTTGGTGCCACCAACCGGGACCAAAGGCCCCCCTGATTGGGCTCAGCGCACAGGCCACGTGGAGGCACATTGGTCCCGGTTCGTGTTTGAATCGGGACTAATGGGTGGAGGTATTAGTAACGACCCATTAGTCCCGGTTCATGAACCGGGACTAAAGGCCCTTACGAACCGGGACTAATAGGTGTTTTTCTACTAGTGACACCACTGATATACTCAAGAGAGTAGGATTGGAACATTGCAAACCTATGAGTACACCAATTTCAACTTCAGAAAAACTTACAATTGACAGTGGAGAAGCACTTGGAGCAGATGATGCAACAAAGTACAGAAGTGTTGTTGATGCTTTACAGTATTTGACTCTTACACGTCCTGATATTTCTTACTCTGTCAATAAAGTTTGTCAATATTTGCATGCACCTAGAACAACACACTGGACTGCAGTAAAAAGGATCTTAAGGTATCTCAAATACTCAACAGGTCTTGGGCTTCAGATTATCAAGTCAATATCTTTGCTTGTTACTGCCTATTCTGATGCACACTGGACAGGGTGTGCTGATGACAGAAGGGCCATAGGTGGTTTTGCTGTGTTTCTGGGAACAAATCTTGTGTCATGGAGTGCAAGAAAACAGACCACTGTTTCTAGGTCCAGTACAGAAGCTGAGTATAAGGCTTTGGCTAATGCTACAGCTGAGGTAATGTGGATACAGACTCTGCTATATGAACTTGGGATCAAGGCTCCACAAGCTGCCAGGTTATGGTGTGATAATATTGGTGTAACATATCTCTCGACTAATCATGTTTTCCATGCACGAACTAAACATACTGAAGTTGATTTTCACTTTGTCAGAGAAAGAGTAGCTCGCAAGCTACTTGATATTCGGTTTATCCCAACTGGTGATGAACTCGCTAATGGCCTCACAAAACCTCTTACTACAGGGAGATTGAATGAATTCAAGAACAATCTTAACCTTGGTAAAGGTCACTCGGTTCAGATTGAGGGGGGATGTTAGAATACATTGTATAGGGATAGGAGAGTAGTTTAAACTCTTGTAAATCTTATTCTCTCTTATCCCTTCTTCTGTTAACCTCCTGTAACCGAACCAGGATCGATCTCTCTTTCTCTCGATCGATCCCTTCCTTGTAAGCCACGGCATGCTCCCGATATAATACAATGCGACCCAGACGAAGGGTTCTACGCTTCCCAATTCTTCTCACACATCTTCGGTCAGCACCGGCGACGCCGCTCGTTCTTCCGACTCGTCCTCGACCGCGTTGCTACGACGTTCAAAGGATCTAGCTAATTGATTAATTTTCCTGTTGCATTCCCATTGTTGATTGTTTCTGAGATAGCCACGCCGAGCGGTCGTCGGGCGTGCATCGACCGCTGCAACTATTCTGAAGGATTGGCTGCTACTACTACATTGGTATCGAGCACAGCGAATTTTAATCTTCTTTTAGGGGCCTGGTCGGATTAAGTTGGTTCGTGATTTCGTTCGATTAACTTCTCTGGTCGACCTTTTTTTAACCCACACCTCATATATTAATCAAACTAGATGTTACAAACATTCGTTATAAAATGCACCACACAGGACGGTACATCATTAATAAGAATCCCATCTCTATTATCAAAGCAAAATTTTGCTAATCAATGGGCTACCACATTGGCCGACCACGTAATCTTTGAAACTTTGAACAGAGTAATAAGCTTAGAGATACTCCAGGCTTCTTTCTTGAGATCGTGCAAAGCTGGTCAATCAACAACTTCCACTGTAATAATCGCAGCAACAGAAGCATAGTCAGTCTCTATAATAATAGGAAAGTGAAGTATTATACCTATATATAGAGGCCGACAATGCAGGCTCGGAGTTCCGCCTCCTCCACGCTTTTACAACTCGCAATGTAGTCCCATGAGGAGACCATGACTTTCCCATCAGAATCCCTTGCCACCACACCTACACTTGTCGCGTTAATGCTCTCCACAAAGCTGGTGTTGACATTAATCTTAATATACTTTGAAGGTGGGGGAATCCAAATCATCTGAGCATCTGAGCTATTAGGAACACTTGTTAGTCCACTCATCGGATTTTTTCCTTTAGGTCATCCATCGGCATGGAATGACAAGCGACAAAGGACGCCCAATGATTATCCACAAAATTAATCGAGGTTGTGATTCTTTGCCTGTACTAAAAATTATTTCTCAAATGCCATGCTCTTCAGAATAAATATAATTTTATCCCGCATAGAAGGTCCTAGATGACTTAGTAGAATAAGAAACCATTCTGCCTTAGTATACCTGAACACGTCCTCTGGAGGTAAATCTCAAATGTCCCTCATGGCTGTACGTAGTGCAAAGGCCTCTGGGCACGTGGCAAGCGCATGGAGCGTGGTTTGGTGGTGTGTCACTTACTTGGACCACCAAACTGTTGGTAGCAGCCCGCCATGCAAAACTACGGATCTTTTGAGGAACATTGGCCTTCCAGACGGTATTCCACATTTTCCTCTCTATGCTCTCCCTTGCCTTCTTTTGTTTCCTTCAAAATGAGCGCAAGCTTGTACGCACTCTTAACCGAGAACATCTCTGACTTCTCAAAGTGCCCTGCAACAAAATCATCATCCCCTGAAACCGAAATACGCAAACCAAGGATCTCCTCTGCATCATGTGGATAAAAAAGGTGCCTAACCAAGTTCTCATCTCCTTGGGCCACTCAGCATCAGCTCTGACACCCATCTCCAGGAGCGACCGGGAGCGGGAGAGGGGAAAATCCTTCAGGATTCATATTAAAATTTGATCGAGCTCAAACTGAATGAAGCTCAAGGCTGAGCTGTAGGACATAACTCGTGCTCAGCTTGTAATGATGTTGGGTCAATCTCGAGCTAAATGAGATGGTAAAAACTATAAATTTATGATGATTATTTTAACTAGATAAGAGCACTAGAAATATATTATTCCAATCAGGGCGATGATAATATAATTTCTTCAAAGTAGTTCTTTTTTTTGCATCGAACTCAGGAACTTTATTAATTTAGAATCATAGTGTTACAATCCGCTCGCAGGCAAGAGACTAAAAAAACAGGGCTTACATCAAGCCAACTCTCAGTGCCATCCAGTGTGCTAGCTAGGCGGGCACACTGATGCACCGATACATTAGCTTCCCTGCCGACATGCGTAATAGATAACGAAGCAAAAGAAGCACCAATTTCCTCCAGTTCACTCAAGATAGGCGCTGCAACTGATCTGGTGTTGTCGCGCGAATGCCATAGATCAACTAGCTCCAAGCAGTCAATCTCCATGATCACATGTGAAAAACCCCGGAGTTGCGCAAAGATCATGCCGTCCCGGAGAGCAAGCAACTCCGCAATGAAGGGGTCCGATATGCCAAACAGAGGTTTGCACCAGGCACCAAGGAACGCGATGTGTGATCTAGGTAAACCTCCCGCTCCCCCCCCCCCCCCCCTCATTTCCTCGGTATTAATAGTGCCATCAGTGTTGATAGTAACCCAGCCCGCCTCAGGTGGTTTCCAGCACTGACCCGCCCTCGTTTTCCTTCCCAAAGAAGGAAGTTCTAGGATCGCCAAAGTCTCATGAACCCACTTCAACGCTTGTACAGGGTTGTACCCTTCGCGATCATGAGTCCAGTTGTTCCGTGACGTCCATATGCTATGCATGATAGTGATAATCTTGCATCTGTCCTCATCCAAAAACATGGGATCGATCAAAATGTCCCGCGCCCACGTATCATGGTGCAAACGTGGGAGAGAGAGCTGAAATCTATCCCTCGCAGCCATCCAAAACGCCTTTGCATGGGAACAATAGATAAGTGCATGTAACATGTCTTCGTCCATCGCTTTGCAAACATCACATAAACCCAACCATAAGTCTAGTATAAAAATAAATGTATACTCGCTCTGTAAAAAAATATTAGTGATCTAAGCACTCTTGTATTTCTTTACGGATGGAGTAATTAGGAAAATAAATTATTGGCCAAAGACCATAATAAGCCTAAATCTTCTCCGCACTTAACTAATCTTTCATGTTTGCTAGTAATAAAATGGAAAAGGAAATCATAGACAACATATATGGTAAATAAATTATCTTATTATTTAATATATGGCATGATCACTAACATAACAATATAATACATAACAATATAATGTCGAGCTATCGAGCTAAAATCGAGTGAACTAGTATTGGCTCAAGATGGGCTCATTTCTCGACCGAGCTACATAAAGTGTTTAAACTCAGCTCGTTTATTATTTTAGTTGATCTCGAGTCGAGCTAAAAACCGAGTCGATCTCGGCTCACACGAGCCTCTTGATTTTCTTGCAGCCCTAATCACAGATCAAGCATTAAATAATGGTAGGCTAAAAAACTCAGCAAACAATGACGGGAAGACCAAAATAGAGAGGAAAAGCCAACAAAAATACACTGAAGAGTGACAAGCAAAAAACAATTAGAGAAAAATAAATAAGAATATGGCAGGCGCCTTATATAGTTTTTAATGAAGAAGGAGAGACGACTTTACCATCCCCAGAAATGAGGTCAACTCTATCAGCCGCTAGACATATCAAATTGTATTTGAATTTGAGTCAGAGCATTTCCTCTGATTCCTAGCTCAGAAATATTTGCTTTATTTACTATCTCCATCTAGGTGAATAAGTCATTCGCGTAGTTCTAGGTCATCGATTTGAGGAATTAAATATGTGCTATATGTCATGAAAAGTATATCACTAGATTTCTACAAGGATGTAATTCTAAATATATATTTTTTATCACATATAATATATATTTAGATAGTTAAATCGTCAACCTAGAACTACGCGAATGACTTATTCACCGAGACGGAGGTAGTACTAAAGATTGGAGCACACGATCGCACACGCAGTAATGTGATTGAGAAAATGGATAGTTGCTGCCATCGATATTAAAGAGACTTTCCCTGGCGAAGACGCAGAATACCAGCTCGCATTGATCGAATCCCAAACCGCTCCACGTACGCCATGAGCTTCCTGGTAACCAAGTCTTCGCTGCCGGTGCTCGTCGGCCCGTCGGAGCCGACGCCGGCCGGCAACATCCCGCTCGCCTCCGCAGACAAGTCCCGCCTCTGCTTGTCCTTCACATCGCTCCACGTCTTCGACAGCCCCATCCACGAGCCAGCCGAGACCGTGCGGCGCGCGCTGTCCAGTGCGCTGGTCCACTACTATCCCATCGCCGGCCGCCTCGCCGTCAATGTTAATGCCGGAGGCGACTCTGACATCCAGCTCGCGTGCACCGGCGACGGCGTGGCTTTCGTCGCCGCGGCTGCCAACTGCACCCTGGAGGAAGCCAGGTTCCTCCACGCGCCGCTGGCGATCCCGCTGGCCGACCTCGCCCTCCGCTACGGCGGGCGCTGCCAGATGTCCGACCCGCTGCTGATGGCGCAGGTGACCGAGTTCGGCTGCGGCGGCTACATCCTCGCGGTCACGTGGAACCACGCCGTCGCCGATGGCTTCGGGGTTGCGCTGTTTCTCCAAGCCGTCGGCGAGCTCGCCCGCGGGGTGTCCCCGCCGTCCGTCGTCCCGGTGAGGTACGACGGCTCCCTCCCAGAGACCACGCAACTGCTGACCGCCCTCGGGCCGCACCTCGCTGGCCGCGCGCACGTCAACTTCGCCTACACCGACGTCACCATCCCCTGGAGCTTCATCAAGCGCGTCAAGGCCGAGTTCTCCCAGCAGGGCCACGGCCAGCCTCCGTGCTCGACCTTCGAGGTGGTCACCGCCGCGGTATGGCAGTGCCGGACGCGCGCGATCACAATCGCCGACCCCGGTTCCCCCGTGCCGCTCGTTTTTACGGCCAACGTGCGGAACCACGTCGGGGCCAAGGATGGGTACTACGGCAACTGCGTTACGTCGCAGCTGGTGATGGCACCCAGCGGCGCGGTGGCGGGCGGCGACATCGTGGAGGTGGCGAGACTGGTCAGGGGCGGCAAGGAGCGGATATCGGCAACAATCAAGGCAGGAGAGGTGTCGGTGGTGCTGGACGAGGAGCTCGTCGGTGCGCTGTGCGGGTACGGCGCTCTGATACTGTCAAGCTGGGGCGGCATCGGGTTGGACGGCGTGGACTTAGGCGGCGGGAGAGCCGCGAGGGTGATGGCCAACATGGAGATGACGCTGCTGCCGTCCTGCCTGCCGTGCCTGCCATGCACCAGTAAGTGCGGCGGCGGCGATGGCGTCAATGTGATCGCGTTCTGCGTCAGGGAAGAGCACGCCGACGGGTTTCATGCGGAACTGGCGAGGCTGCGGTGAACTGTAAGATGAGGAGGTCATCCCTTCCCCGTTGTAGTGTGTTCGCTGCATATGGATGCTTAGTTTCCCTACGTCACACAACTAGTCCTAGACTTTTATTGGCGGATCTCGGGCTCGACCGCTCGAGTATTTCTGCAACGTCATCACCATCAACGGTTCTAGTGTTCTGATTGTCAAAAAAAAATTGTAGTGTTCCCTGTAGAGACTAAACAGGAGGTTTGGGATCGAACACTTGCTTGTATTGATCTGTTGCTCAATATATATACAGAGTCCAACGTACACACACATATCTCTAACCAAGTAACAGACTAACTAGACAGCCCTAGATGCTAGGAGGAGGCATGCCTTGCGGTCGTGGTTAGTAGGGGTGGGCGTTCCGTATAAACTGAACTTTCGGTTTCTACCATTCGGTTTTTATTCAAATTCAGTTTGCAAAACTAGAAACCGAAAATGCCAACATAAATCAGAAAACCAAAAATTCGGTTAATCGACTGATTCGGTATGGTATTCGTTTAATACCGATTGTACCTTGCCTTTATAGACTGTGGTCACAGTACCCTCTAATATAGCCGCAAGTCTCCACGTTTTCTCAGCAGCCAGGCGATGTGGGACTAAAGTCTTGCTGGCCGGTGCATCAGGTTAGTTGGTGACGTGCATGGGCCTGCAGTAGACTCGTTCCAACACTCCCCCGCAGACGGAGCGTTGCCGCGGTGATGCACAGGCTGGACCTGAAAGCCTTAAAGGTGGCGGTAGGCAGCCCCTTAGTCATGATGTCAGCGAACTGCAATGCGGTCGGCACGTGCAGCACACAGAACTGTCCAAGGGCCACCTTCTCACGAACAAACTGGATGTCGAGTTCGATGTGCTTGGTCCGGCGGTAGTGTACGGGGTGAGCAAGATAGACAGCCGACACATTATCACAGTAGACAACGGTAGCTTTGTCGATCCCGGAGTGAAGTTCCTGTAGGAGTTGCAGTGTCCAGCAACACTCGGCGACGGCATTGGCCACGGCACGGTACTCCGCCTCGCAACTGGCCGGTGCATCAGCTCGACGTTAAAAATGCACTTCTCCATGGTGAGCTCGCAGAGCATGTCTACTGTCAGCAGCCTACAGGGTTCATCGATGCGGCACGCCCACACGACATGTGTCTTCTGTCCAAGTCGCTTTATGGCCTCAAGCAGGCTCCACGCGCTTGGTTCATGAAGATCACCGCATGTCTTCGGGCCATTAGGTTCGTGACGCCCGCTCTGATGCCTCACTCTTCGTTTATCGTCACGGCAACGACCTCGCGTATCTGCTCCTCTACGTTGACGGCATCGTCCTCGCAGCCTCGTCCGACGCGCTTCTCCGCCACATCATCGCGCAGCTCACCATTGCCGTCGCGCTCAAGGTCTTGGGTGCGTTGCACTTCTTCCTCGGCATACAAGTGCAGCGCACCCCAGGTGGTTTCTTTCTCCATCAACATCAGTACGCTAAGGACCTTCTACACCGCGCCGGCATGACCAACTGTCGTCCGGCCTCGACGCCGGTGGACACGAAGCCCAAGCTATCTGCTTCTGATGGAGATCCAGCTAATGAAGTAAGTCCGCGCCTGCAGGAACGTCGGCAGCAACTATTTATTGGAATAATGATATCTGATCTAGTTAGATAAATATCTATTCATGCAATATGAAAAAAAATTGGTAGATTGATCTGTTACGAGTCGAGTCTTAGATTCTTGTATTATTATTAATATTATTAGAAGGAAAAAATGTCCGTGCATTGCAACAGGGAATACACTGTAAACATGTTGTCATGGCAGTGAAAGGAAACGTTCAATTTTGACGAACGATGATTCACAGGAAGAGAAGATTTGAAGGGCGACTGATAATGAAACGGAGGAAGAAATTCACTCATTTTAATACTGAAAAAATAGTCAAGAAACCTATGTATTTGCACATGCCAGATACTTGAATTCTATCCACATGCTAGTAAATTAGGGAAACATAAAATATTAAAGTATTTTATAGATTAAAATTATTATAAAATAAAAATTCATCTATCAAATATATTAGTATAAAAACATGCAACTTTTGTTTTATCTTTGATAAGAAACACGCATTGTTTATTCGCCAAAAAAACACATATTGTTTGCTTGAGAGAAAAAGAAACACACATTGGATGCTTAGTGATTATAGCGGAGATTTTTACGCGGATACCTGATACATGTGCAAATATATAAATAAATAAGGTATCAAGAAAACAGTGTAATCACCACATGTCACATGTGATAAGCAATCCAAACAATTAAAAAATGGAAAGAAAACATTCCAATCGACGACACAATCAACGGCGAAGCAACGCTGAGTTAAACACACTCCTTGCTGATGCAGCCTCGCTGAGGTTTGTCTTGCGGCGAGAAGCACTGCGCACGAAGACGTCGCGAACCTTCACATCTATCCTGAATCCTGATCAACAAGCTAACTATACGTGCATAGCAACAGTGGCTTGTTGATTCACCCACCGGCCGGAGCGCAACGTAGGCACACACACGTGACATCTCTAGTTACTGGCATAGGCTCGTGACAAGCCCTCCTCCGTTTTTCTTTACTCATTCTTATGATCCGATTGTTTACCCTTGTGCATTGGTAGGTGCTCATAGAAGTACTAATAAAAATAAACCGAATTTTCCTGAAGCACCCATGCCTATTTCTAAAGAAAAGAGCTCTACCCTCTACAAATAAGCACCGGTGCTTAAAAAAACACTGGGTTATTTCTCTAAGCATCTCCCCTAGGTGTCTTGCATTGTACTCCCCTTGGAGTACAAGCCATAAGTACACTTGTATAGCACCTAGCTAGTACTCCCTCTGTAAAGAAATATAAGAGCGTATAGAGGGAGTACAAGCTACCAAATATTATGCAGAACAAGTGTGTATAGCAGCAGTATATATAGATATAGATATAAATAGATATACAGATTTCTGATAGGAAATTAAATGTTTTAAGACTATAAATAATCTTCACAGTTGTTATTTATCTGCTATACACATTCGTTCTGCATAATATTTGTTATAAACATAATAAGTTAATTAAAAGCAGATACCTAGATAGTTGAGACATCTATTATCTAAGTGAAATTGTTTGTGGTAGTAACAAGTTCCAGAATGAGTGTCCTTGTCCAAGGATGCAGGATGCAGGGTCATGGAGATCCAAAACGAGCATAAATAACATGTAACAATACAGTTGTAATGGCACCACCCCACCAAAACAATGGACCAGGGCAATGACCTACACGCATATATCGATAACCCAAGAAATATCTATAGAAAAGGAGGACCTACTATAGTTTGTACATGTCTGATGACAGCAAGTACTAGAAATTAACATAATCGACGAAGGGCCCACAGATAGCTTGTATTCAAGCTGATGAAAATACCACTATGGAGTTCCAATTCATAGTACATAATCTGCTGCTAAATCATTGACATTTGGTCCCAGACGCAGATAGATGACTTGTTCTCAATTTAGATAAAAGTTGGCAACCATGAGGCAGATACAGCAATGTAAAATCCTAACCTCTTGGAACAAAGCGACTATTTGCAAGTTACAAATCAAGCAAAGATGGTACAGATGTATAGCAGCAGCAATAGAAACATCAAACAACGATCACGAAGACATGAGCTTCAACCCGTTGTCCGGCATTCCCATTCCACCAGCAAGATCGGCATCTATTTGTGTGTGTGGGGCTGGTCCAGACAACTGCTTGACCCTACATGAATCAAAAGTTAGTGATTGGATAGGAGACTAATACAATGCCCACTTACACACATCAAGATCCTTCTACAGCTTCATATGTTTCTGTCAAGGTCCAAGTTATTCGTGGAGAATCGGAGACATGTTTGAGCTATGCTTATGTCTACGAATTAAATCCAGCAGAATTAAAAGTCTTTCATCAGGCTACAATTCTTAAGAAACACTAGCCAATGTTCTTACTTCTTAGCAACTGCATTACATTAACACAATAAAATTCACTCTTGAACATCTAACACTGTGCGAGAGAATTTAGAGCAGAGTCTCCTCTGTTCAGCTATGGCATCATACAACATAGTGCAGGTATTAGGTTTCTCTTGATTGATGGGCAGTCACAAACACAGTGCATGTCGTGAGAGAGGAAAGGAACGTCATATGCAAGTGTGCTGCACAGGAGGCATGGCTGTGGGATGTGCTAGGCTTAGTCACGCTGGGCCAATGTATTGCTACTTGATCACCGGCATATTAAAATTGTCTCTCCAAGTCTGATTCTCAGATTGGTATTGGATGCGGGCATTGACCCAATTGCACCAGCTCAGGGAGTTCTGGCGCATCATATAACTCTGAACAGAAGCTTTAATAAGTTGACTCCGAACACGGGAATTACCTTTTCTTGTGGCGCTTTGAGCGGTAGTGATCCTCCTTCACGGTCTCATCCGCGAAGTACCGACTGCAGCCACCACCAGAACAAGTACTAAATAATCAGAAGGAAATAGAGTTGTGTTGCAGTTGCTGTATGAGAAACTGAGAAATGAAGTTCCTCACAGGCATAGAACAAACCATAGTGTGATACAATGATTCAGAAGCACAGTTGCCTACCTGCCCATCTTGATTCAATCAAGGCAGTGTCAAAACAAGCCATAGATCCCCAAGTATTCAGACACAGATATTACAGCTTCCCGTAGCATATGTGCTTACAACATGTGCAATTTATCACATCCTAATTGACCCAAAAACGCCCACTATTTCTGTAACAGCATGTAAAGAGGACCGAAATCGAAGCAGGCTAGTGGTAGAGTTGGGAGGCATACTCGCAGTGGAGGCAGTAGAACTGGCCCATGCCGGGGAGGTCCTCGTCGACGGGTAGCGCCTTGCCCTCGGAATCCTTGCCCTGGTCGGCCAGCTTGACGAGCTCGTCGTAGACGGCGTCGTCGGCTTTGACGAGGAACTTGCCGCGGCGCACCTGCTTGCAGTTGAGACGGCGCTTCTTCACCTTGCGGTGCGGACACTTGCCTCCCATCTGAGCCTGCTCGCGGTCGGCGGCGGCGGCGGCTAGGGTTTCGGCTCCGAGGGGAAACGAACCCTGGAGAGCGGAGGTATGGAGAGAGGAGGAGGACGGGGAGAGAGAGGGGGTTTGGTATAGGCTTGACTGGGCCGAGCGCTCCACAAATGAGAAGCCCAAATTCCTCAAGGAAAAAGCTGCGCGCATGTTGCTTTTTTTTAACAGCCCAATCCGGCCCAATTCTATTCTCCGGGTGACGCGAGATCTCTCCTACTAGATGGGCCAGACCATTCCGTCACACCGGTTGAACCTTCTCTGAACCATTTTTTCCATTTTTTTCTCTGTTTGTTTCTTTATTTGTTTTTTGGTCTTCGTTCTTCTTCTTCTTCTTCTTCTTCTTCATTTCATTTTTCTTATTTTTTCCGTTTTCAATTTCGGGAATATTTTTTTATAAAAATAAAAATGTATTTTGAAATGCGGAAACACTTCTAAAATTCTGGATTTTTTCGAAATCCTAGAATATTTTAAATTTTAGGAACATTCTTTAAATTCGGAACATATTTTCAAATCTGATTAATGTTATTCAAATTCATGAACATTTTTTAAAATTTGGGAACTATTTTCAGATTTGGAACATTTTATGAAACCCCAAACACTTTTTCGAATTTTGGGGACATTCTTTTGAAATTAAAAAATCATAAAAAGAAACAAAAAAATAAGGGCACCCCAACTCGCACATGGGCTGATGGAGTAGAATCCAGCAGACCCCTCGATGATGGAGTGTTGAGACTAGCCAGAATGAGCAGAGGGGAACTAGCACACCCAGGTACATGCCCTCACAAGAAACATGTAAAAACTTTTGAAGTCTTTATGCAATGCCAAGAGTTAGCCTTTTGCCAGTTTCATTATTTTGTTGTCCCTTTGCGTGTTGCCTTTTGCTTTGAATTTGATTTAATGCCGACTAGCCTTAGCTTTGGTTCCCGTAGACGGACAACAGGGTTGTGGTTGCATCACTTTTGTTAGAATTCGACAGTAATTCCATCTACCCCATGGGTCCAATTGTTGACCATCTTATAAAACACGAACCTAATATGTTGCTTAGTAAAAGGCTCGTCCAACCCAACATCGTCAAACTCGTTTAACCTCTAATTCATTTCCCCACTCTTCATCATGTAGTCTCACATTGTTGGCTTCACTAGGACCAAAGAGAGATTTGTAAAATATTAGTAGCATGAGCAAGAATCTGCTCAGTCCCCTGTAACCACATCATTGCCATTTTACAACTCTTTCTATCATTTGCAGTTATGTGAAAGAACCAACACTAGCATCTCCATCTAGTAGCCATCTTTCATTGGATCTATTCTGCTAGTATTATTCTTCTTCGTCATATATGTGCAACAAGGTACCCTCCACAAAGCCTTTTCTTTGTGTATTATTCCCCGGACAAAGGTTGAATTTCCTCTAACATTTTTGGACTTTCCAATTCTGCCATTCCTTCTTTTTCTGTTTGAGCATATTACCTCTAACATTAATCCCCAAACCTTTTTCAGTTTCAGCAACACTATGTGGCGTTGGTTGGTTGTGGAGCTCCCACCTCTCCAACGGTGACTAGCTCCCCTCGAAGGTAGTGAACATTGGGATACATCTTCACCGTTTCCGGTTATCCCCAACCCTAGCTAATTTACTTGTGTTATTACTTTGGTCCCTTGACATACTAAGATTATTTATCTTACCTTAGTATGTTAGGCTCACATTTCATAAGACTAACTTGCTAATAATTCAAGTAAAATTTGTAGATTACCTATTAACACCCCCCCTATGTCCATCTTGATCATTTCAATGTGACACAAATGATAGCGAGAATAAATGTGTAGATTCACTAACCACTAATGGTAGTTCTAATCATGATCACAACATTTTGGTTTGTTACAAGGTGCAAATTCGCTATGTGGGCAGGCCCCAATGCAAGATCCAATAATCATAATCACTATGGCTCCCTTGATTCAAAGGAATTCCATAGGATTTTTGAAGGGTTAGAATCCTTAGGAATTTTTCCTACATTGATTGTTTGATTCATAGGATTGAATCCTATAGGAATTTTTTCTATGGAATCAGGTGTACTACATTTAATTGGAAAATCTAGCATCCACTCCAACCTCTTTTTTCACTTCCTTTGTTTTTCCCATGGCATCAAACACTATGTACTAATCCTATGGGATTCAAGTAGGCATGCCACTCCAATACTTTATTTTTTTTCTATTCCCACGTTTTGACAATCTTACGAATCAAAGAGGGCCTAAATAGTGCCGAACTCTGAATTTATTTTACAAAATATGTCCACTAAATATCTTTTTTACATTTAAATTGATGGTATCAATCACCTAAGAGCATGTACAATGGAGTCAGCAGGAAGGTGCTGCTCCCATACATACACATCGGTTAGGAGAGCTAGGGCCATCGCTGATATTAACTATCACCCAACCCACGCACTGCCTCAGAGGTCCCTGCATGTGTCACTATTTGATGTCTTCATCCCAACTCGCTGCACCCTTTTCTCTCTTTCTTTCTCTCTCCTTCTTTTTCCTGCTCTGCTTTTCATCGAAGCACCAGCCTCCTCTGCAGGCAGCACCTGCCACCTTGAGGCTGTCAGTTCATTGCCATGATGGCATCCGAACCTAGGTGGCCTGCGGAGCATCACCTCTGAAGCTAACCGTTGGTCATGCCCTAATATACTCACATTTCTCTCTGCCCTTTAATAACCATCCACTTCACGCGTTTAGAACAAATTGTTCTTTCCTCCTCGCTCCTGTGACCTAGGAGCAGGCAGTATCTTGTCTTCCCTAACTCCCCGAGAGGCAGAACCCCCCCCCCCCCCCCTGTTGGAAATATGCCCTAGAGGCAATAATAAAATGGTTACTATTATATTTCCTTGTTCATGCTATAATTGTATTGACCGGAAACCTTAATACATGTGTGAATACATATACCACAACATTTCCCTAGTGAGCCTCTAGTTGACTAGCTCGTTGATCAACAGATGGTCATGGTTTCCTAACTATGGACATTGGATGTCATTGATAACGGGATCACATCATTAGGAGAATGATGTGATGGACAAGACCCGATCCTAAGCATAACACAAGATCATGTAGTTCATTTGCTAAAGCTTTTCTAATGTCAAGTATCATTTCCTTAGACCATGAGATTGTGCAACTCCCGGATACCGTAGGAATGCTTTGGGTGTACCAAACGTCACAACGTAACTGGGTGGCTATAAAGGTGCACTACAGGTATCTCCGAAAGTGTCTGTTGGGTTGGCACGAATTGAGACCGGGATTTGTCACTCCGTATGACGGAGAGGTATCTCTGGGCCCACTCGGTAATGCATCATCATAATGAGCTCAATGTGCCTAAGTAGTTGGTCATGGGATCAGGCATTACAGAATGAGTAAAGTGACTTGCCGATAACGAGATTGAACAAGGTATTGGGATATCGACGATCGAATCTCGGGCAAGTAACTGAAGGAAATATGCCCTAGAGGCAATAATAAAGTTATTATTTATTTCCTTATATCATGATAAATGTTTATTATTCATGCTAGAATTGTATTAACCGAAAACATAATACATGTGTGAATACATAGACAAACATATAGTCACTAGTATGCCTCTACTTGACTAGCTCATTAATCAAAGATGGTTATGTTTCCTAACCATAGACATGTGTTGTCATTTGATTAACGGGATCACATCATTAGGAGAATGATGTGATTGACATGACCCATTCCGTTAGCCTAGCACTTGATCGTTTAGTATGTTGCTATTGCTTTCTTCATGACTTATACATGTTCCTGTAAGTATGAGATTATGCAACTCCCGTTTACCGGAGGAACACTTTGGGTGCTACCAAACGTCACAACGTAACTGGGTGATTATAAAGGAGTACTACAGGTGTCTCCAAAGGTACATGTTGGGTTGGCGTATTTCGAGATTAGGTTTTGTCACTTCGATTGTCGGAGAGGTATCTCTGGGCCCTTCTCGGTAATGCACATCACTATAAGCCTTGCAAGCAATGTAGCTAATGAGTTAGTTATGGAATGATGCATTACGTAACGAGTAAAGAGACTTGCCAGTAACGAGATTGAACTAGGTATTGGATACCGACGATCGAATCTCGGGCAAGTAACATACCGATGACAAAGGGAACAACGTATGTTGTTATGCGGTTTGACCGATAAAGATCTTCGTAGAATATGTAGGAGCCAATATGGGCATCCAGGTTCCGCTATTGGTTATTGACCAAGAATAGTTCTAGGTCATGTCTACATAGTTCTCGAACCCGTAGGGTCCGCACGCTTAAGGTTTCGATGACAGTTATATTATGAGTTTTGATGTACCGAAGGAGTTCGGAGTCCCGGATGAGATCGGGGACATGACGAGGAGTCTCGAAATGGTCGAGATGTAAAGATCGATATATTGGACGACTATATTCGGAGTTCGGAAAGGTTCCGAGAGATTCGGGTATTTATCGGAGTACCGGAGAGTTACGGGAATTCGCCGGGGAGAAGTATTGGGCCTTATTGAGCCATACGGGAAAGAGAGAGGGGCTACCTAGGGCAGCCCCCCCCCCAAGGCCTAGTCCGAATTGGACTAGGGGGAGGGGCCGCACCCCCTCCTTCCTTCCCTTCTCTCTTCCCCTTTCTTCTCTCCTACTCCTACTAGGAAAGGAGGAGTCCTACTCCCGGTGGGAGTAGGACTCCCCCCTTGGGCGCGCCTCCTCCTCCTTGGCCGGCCCTCCCCTTGCTCCTTTATATACGGGGGCAGGGGGGCACCCCATGACACACAAGTTGATCTACGGATCGTTCCTTAGCCGTGTGCGGTGCCCCCCTCCATCATATTCCACCTCGGTCATATCATTGCAGAGTTTAGGCGAAGCCCTGCGCCGGTAGAGCATCATCATCGTCACCACGCCGTCGTGCTGACGGAACACATCCCCGAAGCTTTGCTGGATCGAAGCCCGGGGATCGTCATCGAGCTGAACGTGTGCTGAACTCAGAGGTGCCGTACGTTCGGTACTTGGATTGGTCAAATCGTGAAGACGTACGACTACATCAACCGCGTTGTTATAACGCTTCCGCTTACGGTCTACGAGGGTACGTGGACAACAATCTCCCCTCTCGTTGCTATGCCATCACCATGATCTTGCGTGTGCGTAGGATTTTTTTTTTGAAATTACTACGTTCCCCAACAGTGGCATCCGAGCCTAGGTTTTATGCGTTGATGTTATATGCACGAGTAGAACACAAGTGAGTCGTGGGCGATACAAGTCATACTGCTTACCAGCATGTCATACTTTGGTTCAGCGGTATTGTTGGATGAAGCGTCCCGGACCGACATTACGCGTACGCTTACGCGAGACTGTTTTACCGCCGTGCTTTGCACACAGGTGACTAGCAGGTGTCTGTTTCTCCAACTTTAGTTGAACCGAGTGTGGCTACGCCCGGTCCTTGCGAAGGTTAAAACAGCACCAACTTGACGAACTATCGTTGTGGTTTTGATGCGTAGGTAAGAACGGTTCTTGCTCAGCCCGTAGCAGCCACGTAAAATTTGCAACAACAAAGTAGAGGACGTCTAACTTGTTTTTGCAGGGCATGTTGTGATGTGATATGGTCAAGACGTGATGAAATATAAGTTGTTGTATGAGATGATCATGTTTTGTTGAAGTTATCGGCAACTGGCAGAAGCCCTATGGTTGTCTCTTTGTTGCATAAGATGCAAGTGCCAAATAATTGCTTTATTTTATCGCTATGTGATAGCAATAGTTGCAAGAGCAATAGTTGGCAAGACGACCATGTGATGACACATTGATATAGATCAAGATGATGAAGATCATGGTGTCGTGCCGGTAACGATAGAGATCATGACAGTACTTTGGAGATGGAGATCAAAGGCGCAAGATGATCATGGCCATATCATGTCACATATTTTGATTGCATATGATGTTTATCTGTTATACATCTTATTCTGTTTTGTTTGACGGTAGCATTTTAAGATGATCTCTCACTAATTATCAAGAAGTGTTCTCCCTGAGTATGCACTGTTGCGAAAGTTCTTCGTGCTGAGACACCACGTGATGATCGGGTGTGATAGGCTCTACGTTCAAATACAACGGGTGCAAAACAGTTGCACACGCGGAATACTCAGGTTAAACTTGACGAGCCTAGCATATACAGATATGGCCTCGGAACACGGAGACCGAAAGGTCGAGCGTGAATCATATAGTAGATATGATCAACATATTGATGTTCACCGTTGAAACTACTCCATCTCACGTGATGATCGGACATGGTGTAGTTGATATGGATCACGTAATCACTTAGAGGATTAGAGGGATGTCTTTCTAAGTGGGAGTTCTTAAGTAATATGATTAATTGAACTTTAATTTATCATGAACTTAGTCCTGGTAGTATTTTGCAAATTATGTTGTAGATCAATAGCTTGCGTTGTTGCTTTCATATGTTTATTTTGATATGTTCCTAGAGAAAATTGTGTTGAAAGATGTTAGTAGCAATGATGCGGATTGGATCCGTGACCTGAGGTTTATCCTCATTGCTGCACAGAAGAATTATGTCTTAATGCACCGCTAGGTGACAGACCTATTGCAGGAGCAGATGCAGACGTTATGAACGTTTAGCTAGCTCAATATGATGACTACTTGATAGTTTAGTGCACCATGCTTACGGCTTAGAATCGGGACTTCAAAAACATTTTGAACGTCATGGACCATATGAGATGTTCCAAGAGTTGAAGTTAATATTTCAAGCAAATACCCGAGTTGAAAGATATGAAGTCTCCAACAAGTTCTATAGCTAAAAGATGGAGGAGAATCGCTCAACTAGTGAGCATGTGCTCAGATTGTCTGGGTACTACAATCGCTTGAATCAAGTGGGAGTTAATCTTCCAGATAAGATAGTGATTGGCAGAATTCTCTAGTCACCACCACCAAGTTAGTAGAACTTCGTGATGAACTATAATGCAAGGGATGACGAAAACGATTCCCAAGCTCTTTGTGATGCTGAAATCGATGAAGGTAGAAATCAAGAAAGAGCATCAAGTGTTGATGATTGACAAGACCACTAGTTTCAAGAAAAGGGCAAAGGGAAAGAAAGGGAACTTCAAGCAGAATGGCAAGCAAGTTGTCACTCCCGCGAAGAAGCCCAAAGCTGGACCAAAGCCTGAAACTGAGTGAGTATACTGCAAAGGAAATGGTCACTAGAAGCGGAAATGCCTTGAATATTTGGTGGATAAGAAGGATGGCAAAGTGAACAAGGGTATATTTGATATACATGTTATTGATGTGTACCTTACTAGTGTTTATAGTAACCCCTGAGTATTTGATACTTGTTCGGTTGCTAAGATTAGTAACTCGAAACAGGAGTTACAGAATAAACAGAAACTAGTTGAGGGTGAAGTGATGATGTGTGTTGGAAGTGGTTCCAAGATTGATATGATCATCATCGCACACTCCCTATACTTTCGGGATTAGTGTTGAACCTAAATAAATGTTATTTGGTGTTTGCGTTGAGCATGAATATGATTTGATCATGTTTATTGCAATATGGTTATTCATTTAAAATCAAAGAATAATTGTTGTTCTGTTTAAATGAATAAAACCTTTGTTGGTCATACACCCAATGAAAATAGTTTGTTGGATCTCGATCGTAGTGATACACATATTCATAATATTGATGCCAAAAGATGCAAAGTTGATAATGATAGTGCAACTTATTTGTGGCACTGCCGTTTGGGTCATATCGGTGTAAAGCGCATGAAGAAACTCCATAAAGATGGATTATCGGAATCACTTGGTTATGAATCATTTGATGCTTGTGAACCGTGCCTTTTTGGCAAGATGACTAAAACTCCGTTCTCCGGAACAATGGAATGAGATACTGGCTTATTGGAAAGAATACATATCGATGTATGCAATCCAATGAGTGCTGATGCTCGTGGCAAGTATCGTTATTTTCTGACCTTCACAAAATGATTTGAGCAGATATGGGTATATCTACTTGATGAAACATAAATCTGAAATAGTTGAAAGGTTCAAAGAATTTCAGAGTGAAGTGTAAAAATCATCATAACAAGAAAATAAAGTTTCTGCGATCTGATCGCGGAGACGAATATTTGAGTTACGAGTTTGGTCTTCAATTAAAACAATGTGGAATAGTTTCACAACTCACGCCACCTGGAACACCACAACATTATGGTGTGTCCGAACGTCGTAACCGCACTTTATTGGATATGGTGCGATCTATGATGTCTCTTACTGATTTACCATTATCGTTTTGGGGTTATGCATTAGAGACAGCTGCATTCACGTTAAAAGGGCACCATCTAAATCCGTTGAGACGACACCGTATGAACTATGGTTTAGCAGTAAACCTAAGCTGTCATTTCTTAAAGCTTGGAGTTGCGATGCTTATATGAAAAAGGTTTTCAACCTGATAAGCTCGAACCCAAATCGGAGAAGTGCGTCTTCATAGAATACCCAAAGGTAACTATTGGGTACACCTTCTATCACAGATCCGAAGGCAAGTTATTCGTTGCTAAGATGGATCCTTTCTAGAGAAGAAGTTTCTCTCGAAAGAAATGAGTGGGAGGAAAGTAGAACTTGATGAGGTAATTGTACCTTCTCCCTTATTGGAAAGTAGTTCATCACAGAAATCAGTTCCAATGATTACTACACCAATTAGTGAGGAAGTTAATGATGATGATCATGAAACTTCAGATCAAGTTGCTGCCAAACCTTGTAGGTCTTCCAGAGTAAGATCCGCACCAGAGTGGTAAGGTAATCATGTTCTGGAAGTCATGTTACTAGACCATGATGAACCTACGAACTATGAGGAAGCGATGATGAGCCCAGATTCCACGAAATGGCTTGAGGCCATAAAATCTGATATATGATCCATGTATGAGAACAAAGTATGGACTTTGATTGACTTGCTCAATGATCAGCAAGCCATGTTAAATAAATGGATCTTCAAGAGGAAGATGGACACTGATAGTAGTGTTACTATCTACAAAGCTCGACTTGTTGCAAAAGGTTTTTGACAAGTTCAAGGTGTTGAATACGATGAGATTTTCTCACTCGTAACGATGCTTAAGTCTGTCCGAATCATGTTAGCAATTGCCACATTTTATGAAATCTGGCAAATGGACGTCAAAACTGCATTCCTTAATGGATTTATTAAAGAAGAGTTGCATATGATGCAACCAGAAGGTTTTGTCAATCCTAAAGATGCTAACAAAGTGTGCAAGCTCCAGCAATCCATCAATGGACTGGTGCAAGCATCTCGGAGTTGGAATATACGCTTTGATGAGTTGATCAAAGCATATGGTTTTATACAGACTTTTGGAAAGGCCTGTATTTACAAGAAAGTGAGTGGGAGCTCTGTAGCATTTCTGATATTATATGTGCAAGACATATTGTTGATTGGAAATGATATAGAATTTCTGGATAGCATAAAAGGATACTTGAATAAAAAGTTTTTCAATGAAAGACCTCGGTGAAGCTGCTTACATATTGAGCATCAAGATCTATTGAGATAGATCAAGACGCTTGATAAGTTTTTCAATAAGTACATACCTTGTCAAGATTTTGAAATAGTTCAAAATGGAACAGTCAAAGAAAGAGTTCTTGCCTGTGTTGCAAAGGTGTGAAATTGAGTAAGACTCAAGACCCGACCACGGCAGAAAATAGAAAGAGAATGAAAGTCATTCCCTATGCATCAGTCATAGGTTCTATAAAAGTATGCCATGCTATGGACCAGACCTATTGTATACTCTGCCCTGTTGGCAAGGGAGTACAATAGTGATCTAGGAGTAGATCACTGGACATTGGTCAAAATTATCCTTAGTAGAATAAGGATATGTTTCTCGATTATGGAGGTGATAAAAGAGTTCGTCGTAAAGAGTTACATCGATGCAAGCTTTTACGCCGATCCAGATGACTCTAAGTCTCAATCTGGATACATATTGAAAGTGGGAGCAATTAGCTAGAGTAGCTCCATGCAGAGCATTGTAGACATAGAATATTTGCAAAATACATACGGCTCTGAATGTGACAGACCCGTAGACTAAACTTCTCTCACGAGCAAAACATGATCATACCATAGTACTCTTTGGGTGTTAATCACATAGCAATGTGAACTAGATTATTGACTCTAGTAAACCCTTTGGGTGTTGGTCACATGACGATGTGAACTATGGGTGTTAATCATATACAGATATGAATATTGATGTTAAATCACATGGCGATGTGAACTAGATTATTGACTCTGGTGCAAGTGGGAGACTGAAGGAAATATGCCCTAGAGGCAATAATAAAGTTATTATTTATTTCCTTATATCATGATAAATGTTTATTATTCATGCTAGAATTGTATTAACCGGAAACATAATACATGTGTGAATACATAGACAAACATATAGTCACTAGTATGCCTCTACTTGACTAGCTCATTAATCAAAGATGGTTATGTTTCCTAACCATAGACATGTGTTGTCATTTGATTAACGGGATCACATCATTAGGAGAATGATGTGATTGACATGACCCATTCTGTTAGCCTAGCACTTGATCATTTAGTATGTTGCTATTGCTTTCTTCATGACTTATACATGTTCCTGTAACTATGAGATTATGCAACTCCCGTTTACTGGAGGAACACTTTGGGTGCTACCAAACGTCACAACGTAACTGGGTGATTATAAAGGAGTACTACAGGTGTCTTCAAAGGTACATGTTGGGTTGGCGTATTTCGAGATTAGGTTTTGTCACTCCGATTGTCGGAGAGGTATCTCTGGGCCCTTCTCGGTAATGCACATCACTATAAGCCTTGCAAGCAATGTAGCTAATGAGTTAGTTATGGAATGATGCATTACATAACGAGTAAAGAGACTTGCCGGTAACGAGATTGAACTAGGTATTGGATACCAACGATCGAATCTCGGGCAAGTAACATACCGATGACAAAGGGAACAACGTATGTTGTTATGCGGTTTGACCGATAAAGATCTTCGTAGAATATGTAGGAGCCAATATGGGCATCCAGGTTCCGCTATTGGTTATTGACCAAGAATAGTTCTAGGTCATGTCTACATAGTTCTCGAACCCGCAGGGTCTGCATGCTTAAGGTTTCGATGACAGTTATATTATGAGTTTTGATGTACCGAAGGAGTTCGGAGTCCCGGATGAGATCGGGGACATGACGCGGAGTCTCGAAATGGTCGAGACATAAAGATCGATATATTGGACGACTATATTCGAAGTTCGGAAAGGTTCTGAGTGATTCGGGTATTTATCGGAGTACCCAAGAGTTACGGGAATTCGCCGGGGAGAAGTATTGGGCCTTATTGGGCCATACGGGAAAGAGAGAGAAGCTGGCTAGGGCAGGCCGCGCCCCCCCCCCCCCAAGGCCTAGTCCGAATTGGACTAGGGGGAGGGGCCGCACCCCCTCCTTCCTTCCCTTCTCTCTTCCCCTTCCTTCTCTCCTACTCCTACTAGGAAAGGAGGAGTCCTACTCCCGGTGGGAGTAGGACTCCCCCCTTGGCGCGCCTCCTCCTCCTTGGCCGGCCCTCCCCTTGCTCCTTTATATACGGGGACAGGGGGGCACCCCATGACACACAAGTTGATCTATGGATCGTTCCTTAGCTGTGTGCGGTGCCCCCCTCCACCATATTCCACCTCGGTCATATCGTTGCGGAGTTTAGGCGAAGCCCTGCGCCGGTAGAGCATCATCATCGTCACCACGCCGTCGTGCTGACGGAACTCATCCCCGAAGCTTTGCTGGATCGGAGCCCGGGGATCGTCATCGAGCTGAACGTGTGCTGAACTCGGAGGTGCCATACGTTCGGTACTTGGATCGGTCGGATCGTGAAGACGTACGACTACATCAACCGCGTTGTTATAACGCTTCCGCTTACGGTCTACGAGGGTATATGGGCAACACTCACCCCTCTCGTTGCTATGCCATCACCATGATCTTGCGTGTGCGTAGGATTTTTTTTTTGAAATTACTACGTTCCCCAACAGTAATGTACCAATTGACAAAGGGAAATGTATACGGGATTGCTTGAATCCTCGACATCGTGGTTCATCCGATGAGATCATCGTGGAACGTGTGGGAGCCAACATGGGTATCTAGATCCCATTGTTGGTTATTGGCCGGAGAGCTATCTCGATCATGTCTGCATGATTCCCGAACCCGTAGGGTCTACACACTTAAGGTTCGATGATGCTAGGGTTATAGGGAAGGTTTGTACGTGGTTACTGAATGTTGTTTGGAGTCCCGGATGAGATCCCGGACATCACAAGGGGTTCCGGAATAGTCTGGAGGTGAAGATTTATATATGGGAAGTCATCATATGGTCACCGGAAGTATTCGGGGGTTTACCGGTATTGTACCGGGACCACCGAAGGGGTTCCGGGGGTCCACCGGGAGGGTCCACCTGCCTCGTAGGGCCCTTATGGGCTGTATGTGATAGGGAACCAGCCCCAAGTGGGCTGGGCACCATCCCCCTAGGGCCATGCGCCTAGGGTTGGGGGGACCCTAAAGGGGGCGGCTCCCTTGGCTTGGGGGGCAAGCCCCCTCCCCTTGGCCGCCGCCCCCCTCTAGATCTCATCTAGAGGGGTCGGCCCCCTTCCCCCTTCACCCTATAAATAGAGGGGAGGAGGGAGGGCAGCCGCACCAACATCCAAGGCGCAACCCTCCCCCTCTCCAACACCTCTCCTTCTCCGTTTGAGCTCGGTGAAGCCCTGTCGGAGAACCGCTGCTCCATCACCACCACTCCAACGTGCTGCTGCTAGAGCTATCTTCCTCAACCTCTCCCTCCTCCTTGCTGTATCAAGGCGCGAGAGACGTCACCGGGCTGCACATGTGTTGAACGCGGAGGTGCCGTTGTTCGGCGCTTAGATCGGAATCCACCGCGATCTGAATCGCTACGAGTACGACTCCTTCATCCGCGTTCTTGTAACGCTTCCGTGTCGCGATCTTCAAGGGTATGAAGATGCAATCCCCTCTCTCTCGTTGCTAGTTTCTCCATAGATTGACCTTGGTGATGCGTAGAATTTATTTAATTTCTGCAACGATCCCCAACAGTGGCATCATGAGCTAGGTCTATGCGTAGTTTCTATGCACGAGTAGAACACAAGTTGTTGTGGGCGTCGATTTTGTCAATTTACTTGCCACTACTAGTCTTATCTTGATTCGGCGGCATCGTGGGATGAAGCGGCCTGGACCGACCTTACACATACGCTTACGTGAGACAGGTTCCACCGACTGACATACACTAGTTGCATAAGGTGGCTAGCTGGTGTCTGTCTCTCCCACTTTCGTTGGATCGGATTCGATGAAAAGGGTCCTTATGAAGGGTAAATAGCAATTGGCATATCACGTTGTGGTTTTGGCGTAGGTAAGAAACGTTCTTGCTAGAAACCTATAGCAGCCATGTAAAAAACTTGCAACAACAATTAGAGGACGTCTAACTTGTTCTTGTAGCATATGCTGTGTGATGTGATATGGCCAAAAGGATGTGATGAATGATATATATATGTGATGTATGAGATTGATCATGTTCTTATAATAGGAATCAAGACTTGCATGTCGATGAGTATGACAACCGACAGGAGCCATAGGAGTTGTCTTAATTTATTGTATGACCTGTGTGTCATTGAATAACGCCATGTAATTACTTTACTTTATAACCATTAGCCATAGTAGTAGAAGTAATAGTTGGCGAGGCAACTTCATGAAGACACGATGATGGAGAACATGATGATGGAGATCATGGTGTCATGCCAGTGACGATGATGATCATGGAGCCCCGAAGATGGAGATCAAAAGGAGCAAAATGATATTGGCCATATCATGTCACTATTTGATTGCATGTGATGTTTATCATGTTTTACATCTTATTTGCTTAGAACGACGGTAGCATAAATAAGATGATCCCTCATAAAATTTTAAGAAAGTGTTCCCCCTAACTGTGCACCATTGCGAAGGTTCGTTGTTTTGAAGCACCACGTGATGATCGGGTGTGATAGATCCTAACGTTCGCATACAGCCGGTGTAAGCCAGATTTACACATGCAAAACACTTAGGTTGACTTGACGAGCCTAGCATGTACATACATGGCCTCGGAACACAGAGACCGAAAGGTCGAACATGAGTCGTATAGTAGATACGATCAACATGAAGATGTTCACCGATGATGACTAATCCATCTCACGTGATGATCGGACACGACCTAGTTGACTGGGATCATGTATCACTTAGATGACTAGAGGGATGTCTATCTGAGTGGGAGTTCATTTGATTAGATGAACTTAATTATCATGAACTTAGTCTAAAATCTTTGCAATATGTCTTGTAGATCAAATGGCCCACGCTAATGTTGCCCTCAACTTCAACGCGTTCCTAAAGAAAACCAAGCTGAAAGATGATGGTAGCAACTATACGGACTAGGTCCGAAACTTGAGGATCATCCTCATAGCTGCAAAGAAAGCATATGTCCTAGATGCACTGCTAGGTGAAGCACCCGTTTTCCCAGCAACTCAAGACATTATGAACGCCTGGCAGTCGCGTAGTGATGATTACTCCCCGGTTCAGTGTGGCATGCTTTACAGCTTAGAACCGGGGCTCCAAAAGCGTTTTGAGCAGCACGGAGCATATGAGATGTTCCAAGAGCTGAAAATGGTTTTCCAAGCTCATGCCTGGGTCGAGAGATATGAAGTCTCCGACAAGTTCTACAGTTGTAAGATGGAGGAGAATGGTTCTGTCAGTGAGCACATACTCAAAATGTCTGGGTTGCACAACCGCTTGTCTCAGCTGGGAGTTAATCTCCTGGATGACGCGGTGGTTGACAGAATCCTCCAGTCACTTCCACCTAGCTACAAGAGCTTTGTGATGAATTTCAATATGCAGGGGATGGTGAAAACCATTCCTGAGGTATATTCAATGCTGAAATTAGCGGAGGTGGAGATCAAAAAGGAACATCAAGTGTTGATGGTCAATAAAACCACTAGTTTCAAGAAAGGCAAGGGTAAGAAGAACTTCAAGAAGGACGGCAAGGGAGTTGTCGCGCTCGGTAAGCCAGTTGCCGGGAAGAAGCCAAAGCATGGACCCAAGCCCGAGACTAAGTGCTTTTATTGCAAGGGAAACGGTCACTGGAAGCGGTACTGCCCCAAGTACTTAGCGGACAAGAAGGCCGGCAACACCAAAGGTATATGTGAAGGAAATATGCCCTGGAGGCAATAATAAAGTTATTATGTATTTCCTTATATCATGATAAATGTTTATTATTCATGCTAGAATTGTATTAACCGAAAACATGATACATGTGTGAATACATAGACAAATATAATGTCACTAGTATGCCTCTACTTGACTAGCTCATTAATCAAAGATGATTATGTTTCCTAACCATAGACATGAGTTGTCATTTTATTAACGGGATCACATCATTAGAAGAATGATGTGATTGACTTGACCCATTCTGTTAGCTTAGCAGTTGATCGTTTAGTATGTTGCTATTGCTTTCTTCATGACTTATACATGTTCCTACAACTATGAGATTATGCAACTCCCATTTAGTCTGTTGAGTTGGCGTATTTCAAGATTAGGTTTTGTCACTCCGATTGTCGGAGAGGTATCTCTGGGCCCTCTCGATAATGCACATCACTATAAGCCTTGCAAGCAATGTAGCTAATGAGTTAGTTACGGAATGATGCATTTCATAACAAGTAAAGAGACTTACCGGTAACAAGATTGAACTAGGTATTGAGATACCGACGATCGAATCTCGGGCAAGTAACATACCGATGACAAAGGGAACAACGTATTTTGTTATGCGGTTTGACCTATAAAGATCTTCGTAGAATATGTAGGAGCCAATATGAGCATCCAGGTTCCGCTATTGGTTATTGACCGGAAACGTGTCTCGGTCATGTCTACATAGTTCTCGAACCCGTAGGGTCCGCACGCTTAAGGTTTCGATGACAGTTATATTATGAGTTTATGAGTTTTGATGTACCGAAGGTTGTTCGGAGTCCCGGATGTGATTACGGACATGACGAGGAGTCTCGAAATGGTCAAGACATGAAGATTGATATATTGGAAGCCTATATTTGGATGTCGGAAGTGTTCTGGGTGAAATCGGGATTTTACCGGAGTACCGGGAGGTTACCGGACCCCCCCCCCCCCCCGGGCTTAATGGGCCATAGTGGGCCTTAGTGGAGAAGAGGAGAGGAGGCCAGGGCAGGGCCGCGCGTTCCTCCCCCCAAGTCCGAATAGGACAAGGAGAGGGGGCGGCGCCCCCTGTCGGTGTCAAAACCGGCGGAACTCGGGTAGGGGGTCCCGATCTATGCGTCTAAGGCTGATGGTAACAGGAGGCAAGGGACACAATGTTTACCCAGGTTCGGGCCCTCTCGATGGAGGTAAAACCCTACTTCCTGCTTGATTGATATTGATGATATGAGTGTTACAAGAGTTGATCTACCACGAGATCGTAGAGGCTAAACCCTAGAAGCTAGCCTATGATCATTATCATTCTGTCTCTAAGGACTAAGCTCTCCGATTTATATAGACACCGGAGAGGGCTAGGGTTTACATGGAGTCGGTTACAAAGAAGGAAATATAATATCCGGATCGCCAAGCTTGTCTTCCACGCAAAGGAGAGTCCCATCCGGACACAGGACGAAGTCTTGAGTCTTGTATCTTCACGGTCCAACAGTCCGGCCAAAGTATATAGTCCAAAGTACCTGTTGTAACAAATGGTGTCCGGCTTCCCATCAAGGCTGTACTCCTCGGCTTCTGTGCTTCAATAATGACCATCTCCACGTGTCGAATGAATACGAGGAGCCGGGGTATTTTTGCATTTGCCCCCCCCCCCTCGGTCCTGCAAGCAAAAATCGTCTATTTGAAGGGACGAGGATTCTCAAATCCAAGCTCCACCTTCTTCCCTTGAGCGAGCATCCGATAGAGCATGCCCAGAAAAAATCATTCCAGCATGGCTGGTCGCCACAACTCCTCCTCTTGCTCCCGTAGCTCTAGGCTAGGTGATTGGGAAGAATGTTCTGTTCTCAAAACCGCTTAATAGAGCTGCAGATCCAGGGGTTTCTTCCACCGGCATTCATGGTCCCCGTCCGAGCCGGACTAGCCACCTATAATGGCAGGGAGCAAGCGGAGAGATCTCCTAATCCATCCCCGGGGGAGCGAATATGCCTCATCCCGCATCTGCTAAGAGGCGTCGGGTTTCCAATCCACCCATTCCTTCGCGGGCTCCTGGAGTTCTACGGCCTCCAGTTGCACAACTTCACCCCTGCCTCCGTGTTGCACATAACAGGATACGTCGCCCTTTGTGAACTATTTTTGGGCTGCGAGGCTCACTTCGGGTTATGGAAGAAGTTGTTCTACCTCGTCCCTCGCAACCGGGGGGAATCCATATGTCAAGTGGGCGGAGCCGAAGTATGGAGCGTCGCCAAGACCGGATACCTATCCGGTACTCCCAAGAAGGCACCGGAGAACTGGCCCTCGGAGTGGTTTTATGTCGATGATGTTCCCCTTCCGGATCCAGTCTGGACAGGTCTCCCTGAGTTCAGTAATGCTCCACCGAAGGCACGCCGAAGTTGGCGCCCTCGGGGTCCCCAAGAGGAGGATACCAGAGAAATACATTTCCTGATGAGCAGGATAAAGTTACTAGCCAAATCAGGGCTGACAATAGTCGAGGTTATGGCAATATGCATAATGCGGGGAGTGCAGCCGCTTCAGTATTGGGGGAAGCCCATGTGGCACTACAACGGGGAAGATGATGCCACCCGTTGTGGTCGTAAGGGTACGGACTCCGCCACTGCTCTGGCGAGGATATTGTCCGATTTGTATAAAGGAGAAGAAGAAGAATTCCTTCATATTAAACCGCGGGATGGGTTTTTTATGTACAACCCCCCAAGCTGGGTAAGCCCTCACTCTTCCCCCCGCTTCATTCATTTTGGCGTCCTTTGTCAGGATTATTTACCTCGATATTTCTGAGCAGGAACTAAGGAGGGCCGTAGAAGGATTCTCCAGCCCCTCCCCGCAGCCAGAGGACCCCGGAAGGGCCTTCGATCCAGGACTCGAAGAAGACCCGGATACTACTATGGAGCTTGTCAACGGGACATTCTATTAGGCGAGCTGCAATGGCGCCTCAGTGGTTATTATCACCGACTATCCCGGACTGCTACCTGCATCGCGTCTAAGCAAAGCCAAAAAAAACCTATCCTCTGAAGAGGAATCCTTTTTGATGCCATGCCTTATGCCTGAAATATCGTATTTTTGTAGAGGCGACAGTCGGAACGAGGCGCCGATCCCCTGGGGGCCCATCGGCAAAGGGCGTCTGGATTGGGCAGGTTTAAGAGGAAGGCGGTTAGGGCCGAAACACTGCTACAGAGGTATGGTAAAAACTTGCTCTATGATTATTGTGTTTGAAATGTGACAGCGTCCTTTGTGTCCTGGCAGAAAGAGGAGTAGTTGGACTATATCCAGAGAATCCTGCCAATCACGCCTCCACCAGCCGAATTCCAGGACCGGCTTCAAAGGAGGAGGCGGACGCGGGGCCGATGCCGAATTGTCCTCCAACAGAGGATGTGGATATGCTCTCCGCCACGAATTCCGAAGTAGAGAGTGCCATGAATCACCGGCGCTGACGGGCCGTACTTCGCAACAACATCTTTTCCGAAGAGGCATTTAATGCTTTCAATTTGGGAGATGCATACAGCCAAGCTGCTCAAGGCGGGCTTTCCTGTGCGACGGACCAGTATGCCAAAGATATACGGGTAAGAAAATTTGATAAGCATGTATAGCAGTAGCCCCTGAGACTTGAAACGGTTGGAACAACTATTTTAAGGATCAATTTATGCACAGGTCCTTGTAGATAAGAATGAACAATTGTCTCGAGAGCTGGAGGAGTGCAAGACCCAGCTGAGGGCCACGGTTGCCAAGCTAGAGGAATCCCAGAAGGCCTCATTTGGTAACATTTGTCTCAATTGTATGGAAATGTACCAGTTAGTAAGTGGCTTGTATGATAAGTCTAACAGAAAATTCTGCAGACCATCCCGGGGTGAATCCGGAGGTCGTAAGAGGTGACGAGTCACATCTCCAAAGGCAGCTAAAAGCTGGCGAGCATATTCTTACGCAAGTTAGGCAGGAGAAGAACAATCTTCAAGATGCCAATGTCCGGCTGGGCGTCGAATTAGGAGATGTTCGCGCTCAGCTGGTGGACTCCGTGAAGGAGAATAGAAGGCTTCGTCGCGGCATGTATGGTAAGTGCCTAGACGAACTGTAGTATAGCTCGGTGAGGAAGCATATTGAAAGAATTTATATATGTAGGTATGTTGACGGGCCGCCCTGAAGAGGAGATGCCCGCGTCTATAGGCGATTTGCTGCAAGACCTCTCACAGCTGCACGAGCGAGCTCGGCAGGTGATGCAGGGTATTGCCCGGGCCTTGTGGCCATCCACCTTCCTGCCAAAAGGCATGGGGGAGCATGTGGATATGCTCCAAGGAGCACGGCGGCGCTTCCGATTGTGGAAGATGTCACCCTGCCGACAAGGTGCAAGAGAAGCTTGGGCTATGGTGAAGACGCGCTACACCAAGCTTGACCCGAACCATATGGCCGAAGTCGGACCGGCGGAGCCACATGGGCAAGAAATTCCCGTGAGTCTGGTGTATGACCAGGTAGCATTAGCCGCAAAGTATTACCAACAGGATTGTAAGCTAGATAGCCTATTGGATGGTATAGAGGAAGAATTTAGTCAGTCCAAGTGACTATGTAATTCAATGGACATATGTAGTCCCTAGCCGGATTGAAATCATTTGTCATGGTGGACCTTTTCGCTTCAGCCCCCGGATCCAATAGTCCGGGGTGTATCCGAAAACCCGCTCAGTTATGCAGAACCGGGCTATGCGTGGAAACCATGCGTAGGGGTCATAAGTGCTTGAATAGACAAGTACCCAACTAGTTATGTTATATTACATGGATGGTAAGAAACATCTTCCAGGGAGAATAGTTCCGTTAGGGGTTCCTTTCCCTAGGTGCGCATGCATCAATGTACATGTCCGGACTGCGAATAGAGACGCAGGATAAAAAACTTCTGGGGGTTCACGTTGTGATAAACGAAAAAAAACATCTTTTGTTCACCGACCGAATATTCCCTTAAGAATGCTAGCTTTCGGCTTCACCCAGTCTGAGGTACACATCCGGCTCAACCGACAGTAACAATCGCAGAGGTGCTCCCCTTATGCCCTAGCCGAATTAACGGGAACATAGGGCATAAACACAAGAGCCAGGCAACCCAGCATGGCCACATCTTAAGTCATATCGATGCATATAATGGTGAAGAAAAGGCACATATGGAAAAAGAACGCATATGTGATAAGCAAGAAGCTATGAAAGCAATTATATTTAGCTTCTATATAGGAAGCCCCCAGGTATGGCTTACACACATAGTGCGGTCGGAGCGATCCGAGCATCCGCACTGTATTGAGTAATTTGTGTGAAGAATGAAAAAGAACGAGAAAGGAAAAAGGGAAGGAACATAATGAAAAAGGAATGGTAAGGAGATGAACACTGAGTTCGGCGCTAGGCATAGAATCTCCGGAGTCTGGCCGCGTTCCATGGGTTCGGCTCGAGTCTGTTATCGGATGCATTACATAGGCGGTACGCTCCTCCGGTGAGAACTTTGTCAATAATGAAGGGACCCTCCCACTTAGGTTTGAGCTTGTCCTTCTTCTTCTCTGGTAGGCGTAGAACGAGTTCGCCAATATTATAAGTTTTGGCCCGCACTTCTCTGCTTTGGTACCGTTGAGCCTGCTGCTGATAGAATGCGGAACGGGCCTTTGCGACGTCGTGCTCCTCCTCCAGGGCATCTAAGTTGTCCTGCCGGTCTAGCTCTGCTTCCTTCTCTTCGTACATGCGTACGCGAGGTGAATCATGTATTATATCATAGGGTAGTACTGCTTCTGCGCTGTATACCATAAAAAATGGTGTGTATCCGGTGGTGCTATTCGGCGTGGTCCGCAGCCCCCAAAGTACGGAGTCGAGCTCCTCGACCCAGTGCATGTCTGATTCTGTCAAGGATCGCACTAGTCTGGGTTTGATGCCGCTCATGATGAGACCATTTGCATGTTTGACCTGGCCGTTTGTTTGGGGATGGTAGACAAAGGCGTAATCGAGCTTAGTGCCCATGTTGCCGCACCAGGTTTTCACTTCATTGGCTGTGAAGTTTGAGCCATTGTTAGTGATGATGCTGTGGGGGATGCCGTATCAGTGTACGACCCCGGATATGAAGTCTATCACTGGTCCGGATTCGGCCATTTTGACCGGTTTGGCTTCTATCCATTTGGTGAACTTGTCCACCATGACCAATAAGTATTTTTTTTCTTATGGCTTCCCCCTTTAAGGGGTCCGACCATATCCAGCCCCCAGACCGTGAAGGGCCAAGTGATGGGGATTGTTTGGAGAGCGGTAGGGGGCATGTGGCTCTGATTGGCAAAGAGCTGGCAACCGATGCAGTGTTGGACAAGGTCTTGTGTGTCTGCTCGGGCTGTAGGCCAATAAAAGCATGTGCGGAAGGCCTTGCTGACAAGTGCCTGAGCCGCAGCGTGGTGTCCGCCGAGTCCGGCATGGATTTCAGCCAAGAGCTGTCGCCCTTCCTCTTCGGAGATGCATCTTTGGAACACTCCGGTCACGCTTTTCTTATAGAGTTCTCCCTCATGGACTTTGTCGGCTTTGGAGCGCCACACGATGCAACGTGCTTCATTTTGGTCCTCGAGGAGCTCCTGCCTATTTAGGTAGGCCAAGAAAGGCTCGGTCCACGAGGCAATTACAACCATAATTTCATGGCCGAAGGTGTTATTTCGGTGGCGGAGCCTCCGATTACGTCTGATGGTTCGGAGTCTGGGGGTGTATTCGGATCTGTGCTAGTGTTGCCAGACTCCCCTTCCCATACCACGGATGGCTTGAATAGCCTTTCCAGGAATATGTTAGGTGGGACAGGGTCACGTTTAGCGCCAATGCGGGCGAGGATATCCGCCGCTTGATTGTTTTCTCGAGCCACATGGTGGAATTCGAGCCCCTCGAACCGAGCTGACATTTTGAGGACGGCATTACGATAGGCCGCTATTTTTGGATCTTTGGCATCGAAGTCTCCATTTATTTGTGATATTGCTAGGTTTGAATCCCCGCGCACCTCCGGGCATTGAATACCCATAGAGACTGCCATCCGAAGACCATGCAACAGAGCCTCGTATTCGGCTGCGTTGTTGGAGTCTGTGTATAATATTTGGAGTACGTATTGGATCGTGTCTCCGGTGGGAGACGTCAGGACTACACCTGCTCCCAATTCGGCCAGCATTTTAGAGTCGTCGAAGTGCATGATCCAGTTAGAGTACGCGCCGTACTCTTTAGGGAGTTCAGCTTCTGTCCATTCAGTGACAAAGTCAGCCAGTACTTGCGATTTAATGGCCCGCCGTGGTTTGTATGTTATGTCGAACGGAAGGAGCTCGATGGCCCATTTAGCAATCCGGCCTGTAGTGTCGCGGTTATTTATTATGTCGTGGAGTGGTACTTCGGAGGCCACCGTGATCGAACACTCTTGGAAGTAGTGTCGTAGCTTCCGGGATGCCATGAAGACCGTGTATGCTATCTTTTGATAGTGTGGGTATCGGGATTTGCATGGGGTAAGGACCGTGGATACGTAATATACCGGCTTCTGGAGCGGGAATTTGTATCTGTCAGCCTCTTGTTCGACGACGAGCACTGCGCTTACAACTTGATGTGTTGCAACTATGTACAATAGCATAGGTTCGCCAACAATTGGCGCTGTTAGGACTGGATGACTGGCCAATAAGGTCTTTATTTCGTCCAGTCCGGCCGCGGCTGCATCCGTCCACACGAAGTGTTCGGTGCACCGAAGAAGGCGGTAAAGAGGTAATGCTATTTCTCTTGATCGGGAGATAAAGCGGCTTAGGGCAGCCATGCATCCAGCTAGGTTCTAGATATGCTTGAGGTCTGTTGGCATAGCCAACTGCGACAGAGCTCGGATTTTTGCCGGATTCGCTTCAATTCCTCTATTGGAAACAATGAAGCCGAGTAGCTTCCCAAAGGGCACGCCAAAAACACATTTTTCCGGGTTTAGCTTGATGTCGTATGTCCGGAGGTTATCAAACGTAAGCCTCAAGTCGTCTATTAGGGTTTCGATGTGTCTTGTTTTTATGACCACGTCATCCACATATGCCTCCACTGTTTTGCCAATTTGCTTTTCCAGGCATGTTTGAATCATGCGTTGATAGGTTGCGCCGGCATTTTTAAGCCCGAAAGGCATAGTGTTGAAGCAGAAAGGACCATATGGCGTTATGAAGGCCGTTGCCACTTGGTCGGACTCTGCCATCTTTATTTGATGGTATCCGGAGTATGCATCGAGGAAACACAGTGAGTCATGTCCTGCGGTGGCGTCGATGATTTGGTCGATGCGAGGGAGGGGGAAGGGATCCTTGGGGCAAGCCTTGCTGAGGTCTTTGAAGTCGACGCATAGGCGCCAGGATTTGTCCTTCTTCGGTACCATTACCAGATTTGCCAGCCAATCCGGATGCTTGATATCTCTGATGAATCCGGCCTCAAGTAGCTTGGCTAGATCTTCTCCCATGGCTTGCCGTTTAGGCTTTGAGAAGCGCCTAAGAGTCTGTTTGACTGGCTTGTATCCTTTCAGTATGTTGAGGCTGTGTTCGGCCAGCTCGCGCGGGATGCCCGGCATGTCTGAAGGATGCTAGGTGAAAATGTCCCAATTCTCGCGTAGGAATTCGCATAGTGCGACGTCCATTGTGGGGCTCAACTGTGTCCCGATGGAGGCTGTCTTCGTGGGGTCCATTGGATGGACTTGGAATTTAACTATCTCGCCTACGGGTTTAAATGATGTGGACTTGGGTCGTTTGTCGAGTACCACGTCGTCCCTGTCCACTATGGCGCGCAGCGTTGTTAGTTCTTCGTCCGCTAGGGCTTCAGATAATGCCTCCAGGGCGAGTGTTGCAGTTTTATTTTCGGCACGGAGTGCGATGTCCGGGTCACTGGCTAGAGTGATGATTCCATTGGGTCCGGGCATTTTAAGCTTCATGTATCCGTAATGGGGTACAACTTGGAAGCTTGTGAATGCGTCCCGCCCTAAAAGGGCGTGGTATCCGTTGCTGAAAGGAGCCATTGAATGTGATTTCTTCGGACCTATAATTCTCTGGGGTGCCGAATACCACATCAAGTGTGATTTTTCCCGCACACCGTGCCTCCCAACTAGGGATGATTCCCCTGAAGGTTGTGCCGCTCTGCTCAATGCGACTTTTGTCCATTTCCATCTTGCCGAGTGTTTCTTCATAGATCAAGTTTAGTCCACTTCCGCCGTCCATGAGTACTTTAGTGAGCCGAAAGCCGTCCACGATTGGGCTAAGGACCAATGCGGCAGGTGCCTGGACTGTCTAGAATTGGGGTTCGTCACTGGCACTGAAAGTTATAGCAGTGTCGTTCCACGGGTTTATTTTTGCCACGTGGCAAATTTCAGCGAGATTTCGATGGGCTCGCTTGCGCCTATTATTTGAGGCGAAAGTCTCTAAGACTGTCAGTACCATATTGTTTTCCTTGGTGGGATGTTGTTCTGCTTTATGGCTTACAAGAAGATCCTCGCCACTTTTTGCTACCTGCCGGAGTATCCAACATGCTCTAAGGCTATGTGTTGGTGTAGTGTCCGGCGAGCTGTGGAGTTTACATGGCCCATTGAGCCATTCTTCCAATACGGTTCCACGCCCTTGGGTGGGCTTTGGTTTCTTGGGGATTGGATCGGCTGACTTACGAGAGTTCACTCATTTAGCTCAGACAAAGGTTTAATTAAGAGCCGGACTATCCCAAAATTATGTTTGGGTTTTCCAGGCGCTTTCCATCACACAGTACTTTTGTACTATGGTTACCAAGTCAGCAAAGTGTACTATGTCACGACGACTTATAGCATTAAGGATCCCTTTGTTCGTGCAGTTTTTGCAAAAAAGTGAGATTGCGTCTTCCTCACGACAGTCCTTGACCTTGTTTAGCATAAGGAGGAATCTGGCCCAGTAGCGATGTACTGTTTCTTGGGGCTCTTGTCTGATATGGAAGAGACGGTTTAAGTCCGGGTGGGTGGGTGTAGCTGAATCTGGATTCTGATCCAATCTAACGCCCTGGGGCAGGGGAGCTTCCGGGCTTGACAGCTCGGGATCCGGAGCGCTGCCCGATTTTTCCGGTCCGATACCCGATTCTAAGTCCGGGATCTGGGTCGTGTCCTCCCGTGAGCGGGTATCCGGCTCAGGGAGCTCGGTAATTCAGACATAACTCATCCTCAAAATAGAGGGATAATCCGCATGTGGCTCCTCCACTACCGCTATCTCGTGGGTGACCGATGGGGATTTGATATCCCTTTGGTCGGGTTTAAGCCCGATCCGGTCATAGTCTGTGGCGACTCCAAAGCGGCGATGTGATCCAAGAGCTCATTAAGGGAGGAGAGCTCCCTTGGATCCATCTGTTCGGCGAGTTCCAAATTGACGTGGAGGCTATTCGTGATGACCCGAGAGGTCATCGTCGGCGCGACAGCCGATCGGGCGGCCATGATGAAGCCACCTAGTCGGAGAGTTTGGCCTACAACCAGCATTCCGCCAGAGATGATGTTGTCCCTAACAACGAGACGGTCCATCAAGCCTTGCAGTGACGACACAGAGGAACTCTAAATGAAAGCACCAATGTCGATGTCAAAACCGGCGGATCTCGGGTAGGGGGTCCCGATCTGTGCGTCTAAGGCTGATGGTAACAGGAGGCAAGGGACACAATGTTTACCCAGGTTTGGGCCCTCTCGTTGGAGGTAAAACACTACTTCCTGCTTGATTGATATTGATGATATGAGTGTTACAAGAGTTGATCTACCACGCGATCATAGAGGCTAAACCCTAGAAGCTAGCCTATGATCATTATCATTCTATCTCTAAGGACTAAACTCTCCTGTTTATATAGACACCGGAGAGGGCTAGGGTTTACATGGAGTTGGTTACAAAGAAGGAAATATAATATCCGGATCGCCAAGCTTGTCTTCAACGCAAAGGAGGGTCCCATCCGGACACAGGACAAAGTCTTGAGTCTTGTATCTTCACGGTCCAACAGTCCGGCCAAAGTATATAGTCCGGCTGTCTAGATACCCCCTAATATAGGACTCCCTCACCCCCCCTTTCCTTCCTCTCTATCCCTCCTCTTTCCCACCCTTCTCCAAGTCCAACAAGGAAGGAGGGAGTCCTACTCCTGGTGGGAGTAGGACTCCCCTTGGCGCGCCTCCTCCCTGGCCGGCCGCCCCCTCCCCCTTGCTCCTTTATATACGGGGGCAGGGGGCACCTCTAGACACAACAATTGATCTCTTGATCTCTTAGCCGTGTGCGGTGCCCCCCTCCACCATAGTCCTCCTCGATAATATTGTAGCAGTGCTTAGGCGAAGCCCTGCGACGGTAGAACATCAAGATCGTCACCACGCCATCGTGCTGACGGAACTCTCCCTCGACTCTCAGCTGGATCGGAGTTCGAGGGACGTCATCGAGCTGAACGTGTGCTATAACTCGGAGGTGCCGTAGTTTCGGTACTTGATTGGTCGGGCCATGAAGACGTACGACTACATCAACCGCATTGTTCTAACGATTCCGCTTTCGGTCTACGAGGGTACGTGGACAACACTCTCCCCTCTCGTTGCTATGCATCACCATGATCTTGCGTCTGCATAGGAATTTTTTTGAAATTACTACATTTCCCAACAGTGGCATTAGAGCCTGTTTTATGCGTAGATGTTATATGCACGAGTAGAACACAAGTGAGTTGTGGGCGATACAAGTCATACTGCTTACCAGCATGTCATAACTTTGGTTCGGCGGTATTGTTGGATGAAGCGGCCCAGACCGACATTACGCGTACGCTTACGCGAGACTGGTTCTACCGACGTGCTTTGCACACAGGTGGCTGGCGGGTGTCAGTTTCTCCAACTTTAGTTGAACCGAGTGTGGCTACGCCCGGTCCTTGCGAAGGTTAAAACAACACTAACTTGACGAACTATCGTTGTAGTTTTGATGCGTAGGCAAGAACGGTTCTTGCTCAGCCCGTAGCAGCCACGTAAAATTTGCAACAACAAAGTAGAGGACGTCTAACTTGTTTTTGCAGGGCATGTTGTGATGTGATATGGTCAAGACATGATGCTATATTTTATTGTATGAGATGATCATGTCTTGTAACCGAGTTATCGGCAACTGGCAGGAGCCATATGGTTGTTGCTTTATTGTATGAAATGCAAGCACCCTGTAATTGCTTTACTTTATCACTAAGTGGTAGCGATAGTCGTAGAAGCAATAGATGGCGAAACGATAACGATGCTACGATGAAGATCAAGGTGTCGCGCCGATGACGATGGTGATCACGACGGTGCTTCGGAGATGGAGATCACAAGCACAAGATGGTGATGGCCATATCATATCACTTATATTGATTGCATGTGATGTTTATCCTTTATGCATCTTATTTTGCTTTGATTGACGGTAGCATTATAAGATGATCTCTCACTAATATCAAGAAGTGTTCTCCCTGAGTATGCACCATTGCGAAAGTTCTTCGTGCTGAGACACCACGTGATGATCGGGTGTGATAGGCTCTACATTCAAATACAACGGGTGCAAAACAGTTGCACACGCGGAATACTCAGGTTAAACTTGACGAGCCTAGCATATACAGATATGGCCTCGGAACACGGAGACCAAAAGGTCGATCATGAATCATATAGTATATATGATCAACATAGTGATGTTCACCATTGAAAACTACTCCATCTCACGTGATGATCGGACATGGTTTAGTTGATTTGGATCACGTGATCACTTAGATGACTAGAGAGATGTCTGTCTAAGTGGGAGTTCTTTAGTAATATGATTAATTGAACTTAAATTTATCATGAACTTAGTACCTGATAGTATTTTGCTTGTCTATGTTTGTTGTAGATAGATGGCTCGTGCCATTGTTCCGTTGAATTTTAATGTGTTCCTTGAGAAAGCTAAGTTGAAAGATGATGGTAGCAATTACACGGACTGGGTCCATAACTTGAGGATTATCCTCATTGCTGCATAGAAGAATTACATCCTGGAAGCACCGCTGGGTGCCAGGCCTGCTGCAGATGCAACTGACGACATTAAGAACGTCTGGCAGAGCAAAGCTGATGACTACTCGATAGTTCAGTGTGCCATGCTTTACGGCTTAGAACCGGGACTTCAATGATGTTTTGAACGTCATGGAGCATATGAGTTGTTCCAGGAGTTGAAGTTAATATTTCAAGCAAATTCCCGGATTGAGAGATATGAAGTCTCCAATAAATTCTATAGATGCAAGATGGAAGAGAATAGTTCTGTCAATGAACATATACTCAAAATGTCTGGGTATAATAATCACTTGATTCAACTGGGAGTTAATCTTCCTGATGATAGTGTCATTGATAGAATTCTTCAATCACTGTCACCAAGCTACAAGAGCTTAGTGATGAACTATAATATGCAAGGGATGGACAAGACTATTCCCGAGCTCTTCGCAATGCTAAAGGCTGCGGAGGTAGAAATCAAAAAGGAGCATCAAGTGTTGATGGTCAATAAGACCACCAGTTTCAAGAAAAAGGGTAAAGGGAAGAAGAAGGGGAACTTCAAGAACAATGGCAAACAAGTTGCTGCTCAAGAGAAGAAACCCAAATCTAGACCTAAGCCTGAGACTGAGTGCTTCTACTGCAAGCAGACTGGTCACTGGAAGCGGAACTGCCCCAAGTATTTGGCGGATAAGAAGGATGGCAAGGTGAACAAAGGTATAAGTGATATACATGTTATTGATGTGTACCTTACTAATGCTCGCAGTAGCACCTAGGTATTTGATACTGGTTCTGTTGCTAATATTTGCAACTCAAAACAGGGACTATGGATTAAGCGAAGATTGGCTAAGGACGAGGTGATGATGCGCGTGGGAAATGGTTCCAAAGTCGATGTGATCGCGGTCAGCACGCTACCTCTACATCTACCTTCGGGATTAGTTTTAGACCTAAATAAATGTTATTTGGTGCCAGCGTTGAGCATGAACATTATATCTGGATCTTGTTTGATACGAGACGGTTATTCATTTAAATCAGAGAATAATGGTTGTTCTATTTATATGAGTAATATCTTTTATGGCCATGCACCCTTGAAGAGTGGTCTATTTTTATTAAATCTCGATAGTAGTGATACACATATTCATAATGTTGAAGCCAAAAGATGCAGAGTTGATAATGATAGTGCAACTTATTTGTGGCACTGCCGTTTGGGTCATATTGGTGTAAAGCGCATGAAGAAACTCCATACCGATGGACTTCTGGAATCACTTGGTACTTGCGAACCGTGCCTCATGGGCAAGATGACTAAAACGCCGTTCTCCGGAACTATGGAGCGAGCAACTTATTTGTTGGAAATCATACATACTAATGTGTGTGGTCCAATGAATATTAAGGCTCGCGGCAGGTATCGTTATTTTCTCACCTTCACAGATGATTTGAGCAGATATGAGTATATCTACTTAATGAAACACAAGTCTGAAACATTTGAAAAGTTCAAAGAATTTCAGAGTGAAGTGGAAAATCATCGTAACAAGAAAATAAAGTTTCTACGATCTGATCGTGGAGGAGAATATTTGAGTTATGAGTTTGGTCTACATTTGAAACAATGCGGAATAGTTTCGCAACTCACGCCACCCGGAACACCACAGCGTAATGGTGTGTCCGAACGTCGTAATTACGATCTATGATGTCTCTTACTGATTTACCGCTATCGTTTTGGGGTTATGCTTTAGAGATGGCCGCATTCACGTTAAATAGGGCACCATCAAAATCTGTCGAGACGACACCTTATGAACTATGGTTTGGCAAGAAACCAAAGTTGTCATTTCTTAAAGTTTGGGGCTGCAATGCTTATGTGAAGAAACTTCAACCAGATAAGCTCGAACCCAAATTGGAGAAATGTATCTTCATAGGATACCCAAAAGAGACTATTGGGTACACCTTCTATCACATATCTGAAGGCAGGACTTTTGTTGCTAAATTCGGATCCTTTCTAGAGAAGGAGTTTCTCTCGAAAGAAGTGAGTGGGAGGAAAGTGGAACTTGATGAGGTAACAGTACCTGCTCCCTTATTGGAAAGTAGTTCATCGCAGAAACCGGTTCCTGTGATAACTACACCAATCAGTGAGGAAGCTAATGATATTGATCATGAAACTTCAGATCAAGTTACTACCGAACCTCGTAGGTCAACCAGAGTAAGATCCGCACCAGAGTGGTACGGTAATCCTATTCTGGAAGTCATGTTACTAGACCATGGCGAACCTATGAACTATGAGGAAGCGATAATGAGCCCAGATTCCGCAAAATGGCTTGAGGCCATGAAATCTAAGATGGGATCCATGTATGAGAACAAAGTATGGACTTTGGTTGACTTGCCCGATGATCGGCAAGCCATCAAGAATAAATGGATTTCCAAGAAGAAGACTGACGCTGATGGTAATATAACTGTCTACAAAGCTTGGCTTGTTGCGAAAGGTTTTCGACAAGTTCAAGGAGTTGACTACAATGAGACTTTCTCACCCGTAGCGATGCTTAAGTCTGTCCGAATCATGTTAGCAATTGCCGCATTTTATGATTATGAAATATGGCAAATGGATGTCAAAACTGCATTCCTGAATGGATTTCTAGAAGAAGAGTTGTATATGATGCAACCAGAAGGTTTTATCGATCCAAAAGGTGCTAACAAAGTGTGCAAGCTCGAGCGATCCATTTATGGACTGGTGCAAGCCTCGCAGAGTTGGAATAAACGCTTTGATAGTGTGATGAAATGAAAGTGCAACTATCCCTAGGTGGTTTTGGTAATTCCTAACAACATATAGCTCATTGAGCTAATACTATTTCAAGATAAATATTTCAGCAAAAGCTCAATGAATGGCATGGCATGGATGAGGAAAGTGGACCCCTCAAAATGCTAAGGATAAAAGGATTGGCTCAAGCTCAAAGCTCAAGACTCTACATTTTATATTTTAGTGATCCAAGATCACATTGAGTCTATAGGAAAAGCCAATATTATCAAGGAGGGATGAGGTGTTGCTTAATGAGGTTCTTGCTCAAAGTGCTTAGTGATATGCACCAAAACCCTCAACTACTTTCTCACATCCACATATGACCTAAACCAAAAGTCAAACTCGGCCCCACCGATTCTTTCTATCCGGCGCCACCGAGTTCAGATGTCATAGCCACTGCCACAAACCCTAGGCAAATCGGTCTCACCGATAGGGATCTCGGACTCACCGAGATGGGATTGTAATCTCTCTGTTTCCCTTCGTAACGTTTCGGTACCACCGAGATGAGCGATGGGTCCCACCGAGATTGCAATGTAAACTCTTTGTTTCCTTTTCGTAACATTTCGGTCTCACCGAAATGAGCGAACCGGTCCCACCGAGTTTACCTGACCAACTCTCTGGTTAGCTTATTACCAAAATCGGTCCCACCGAGTTTGTGTAATCGGTCTCACCGAGATTACGTTATGCCCTAACCCTAACCATATCGGTCCTACCGAGTTGCATGTCGGTCCCACCTAAAATCCTAACGGTCACTAGATTTGCTGAATCGGTCCGACCGAGTTTCTCAATTCGGTCCCACCGAGTTTGGCAAGTTGTATGTAACGGTTAGTTTTTGTGTGGAGGCTATATATACCCCTCCACCTCCTCTTCATTCGTGGAGAGAGCCATCAGAACGAACCTACACTTCCAACTTACATTTTTTGAGAGAGAGCCACCTACTCATGTGTTGAGGCCAAGATATTCCATTCCTACCATATGAATCTTGATCTCTAGCCTTCCCCAAGTTGCTTTCCACTCAAATCTTCTTTCCACAAAATCCAAATCCTGTGAGAGAGAGTTGAGTGTTGGGGAGACTATCATTTGAAGCACAAGAGCAAGGAGTTCATCATCAACACACCATTTGTTACTTCTTGGAGAGTGGTGTCTCCTAGATTGGCTAGGTGTCACTTGGGAGCCTCTGACAAGATTGTGGAGTTGAACCAAGGAGTTTGTAAGGGCAAGGAGATCGCCTACTTCGTGAAGATCTACCGCTAGTGAGGCAAGTCCTTCGTGGGCGACGACCATGGTGGGATAGACAAGGTTGCTTCTTCGTGGACCCTTCTTGGGTGGAGCCCTCTGTGGACTCGTGCAGCCATTACCCTTCGTGGGTTGAAGTCTCCATCAACGTGGATGTACGATAGCACCACCTATCGGAACCACGACAAAAACATCCGTGTCTCCAATTGCGTTTGAATTCTCCAAACCCTTCCCTTTACATTCTTGCAAGTTGCATGCTTTACTTTCCGCTGCTCATATACTCTTTGCATGCTTGCTTGAATTGTGTTAAGATTGCTTGACTTGTGCTAAGTTAGCTAAAATCTGCCAAGAACTAAAATTGGGAAAAGGATAAGTTTTTATTTGGTCAAGTAGTCTAATCACCCCCCCTCTAGACATACTTCCGATCCTACATCAAAGCATATGGTTTTATACAGACTTTTGGAGAAGCCTGTATTTACAAGAAAGTGAGTGGGAGCTCTGTAGCATTTTTGATATTATATGTAGATGACATATTATTAATAGGAAAAGATATAGAATTTCTGGATAGCATAAAAGGATACTTGAATAAAAGTTTTTCGATGAAAGACCTCGGTGAAGCTGCTTACATATTGGGCATCAAGATCTATAGAGATAGATCAAGACACTTAATTGGACTTTCACAAAACACATACCTTGATAAAGTTTTGAAAAAGTTCAAAATGGATCAAGCAAAGAAAGGGTTCTTGCCTGTATTACAAGGTGTGAAGTTGAGTCAGACTCAATGCCCGACCACAACAGAAGATAGAGAGAAAATGAAAGATGTTCCCTATGCTTCAGCCATAGGCTCTATCATGTATGAAATGCTGTGTACCAGACCTGATGTATGCTTAGCAATAAGTTTAGCAGGGAGGTACCAAAGTAATACAGGACTGGATCACTGGACAGCGGTCAAGAATATCCTGAAATACCTGAAAATGACTAAGGATATGTTTCTCGTTTATGGAGGTGACAAAGAGCTAGTCGTAAATGGATACGTCGATGCAAGCTTTGACACTGATCCAGACGATTCTAAATCACAAACCGGACACGTGTTTATATTGAACGGTGGAGCTGTCGGTTGGTGCAGTTCTAAACAAAGCGTCGTGGCGGGATCTACATGCGAAGCAAAGTACATAGCTGCTTCGGAAGCAGCAAATGAAGGAGTCTGGATGAAGGAGTTCATTTCTAATCTAGGTGTCATACCTAGTGCATTGGGACCAATGAAGATCTTCTGTGACAATACTGGTGCAATTGCCTTGGCAAAGGAATCCAGATTTCACAAGAGGACCAAGCACATCAAGAGACACTTCAATTCCATCCGGGACCAAGTCCAGGTGGGAGACATAGAGATTTGCAAAATACATACGGATCTGAATGTTGCAGACCCGTTGACTAAGCCTCTTCCACGAGCAAAACATGATCAGCACCAAGGCTCCATGGGTGTTAGAATCATTACTGTGTAATCTAGATTATTGACGCTAGTGCAAGTGGGAGACTGAAGGAAATATGCCCTAGAGGCAATAATAAAGTTATTATTTATTTCCTTATATCATGATAAATGTTTATTATTCATGCTAGAATTGTATTAACCGGAAACATGATACATGTGTGAATACATAGACAAATATAATGTCACTAGTATACCTCTACTTGACTAGCTCATTAATCAAAGATGGTTATGTTTCCTAACCATAAACATGAGTTGTCATTTGATTAACGGGATCACATCATTAGAAGAATGATGTGATTGACTTTACCCATTCCGTTAGCTTAGCAGTTGATCGTTTAGTATGTTGCTATTGCTTTCTTCATGACTTATACATGTTCCTACAACTATGAGATTATGCAACTCCCGTTTACTGGAGGAACACTTTGTGTGCAACCAAACGTCACAATGTAACTGGGTGATTATAAAGGAGCTCTACAGGTGTCTCCAAAGGTACATGTTGAGTTGGCGTATTTCGAGATTAGGTTTTGTCACTCCGATTGTCGGAGAGGTATCTCTGGGCCCTCTCGGTAATACACATCACTATAAGCCTTGCAAGCAATGTAGCTAATGAGTTAGTTACGAAATGATGCATTTCATAACAAGTAAAGAGACTTGCCGGTAACGAGATTGAACTAGGTATTGAGATACCGACGATCGAATCTCGGGCAAGTAACATACCGATGACAAAGGGAACAACGTATGTTGTTATGCGGTTTGACCAATAAAGATCTTCGTAGAATATGTAGGAGCCAATAAGAGCATCCAGGTTCCGCTATTGGTTATTGACCAGAAATGTGTCTCGGTTATGTCTACATAGTTCTCGAACCCGTAGGGTCCACACGCTTAAGGTTTCGATGACAGTTATATTATGAGTTTATGAGTTTTGATGTACCGAAGGTTGTTCAGAGTCTCGGATGTGATTACAGACATGACGAGGAGTCTTGAAATGGTTGAGACATAAAGATTGATATATTGGAAGCCTATATTTGGATATCGGAAGTGTTCTGGGTGAAATCGGGATTTTACCGGAGTACCGGGAGGTTACCGGAACCCCCCCGGGGGCTTAATGGGCCATAGTGGGCCTTAGTGGAGAAGAGGAGGGGAGTCCAGGGCAGGGATGCGTGCCCCTCCCCCCTAGTCCAAATAGGACAAGGAGAGGGGGCGGCGCCCTCCCCCTTTCCTTTCTCTCTCTCCCTCCTCTTTCCCCCCTTCTCCAAGTCCAACAAGGAAGGAGGGAGTCCTACTCCCGGTGGGAGTAGGACTCCCCTTGGCACACCTCCTCCCTGGCCGGCCGCCCCTCCCCCCTTGCTCCTTTATATACGGGGGCAGTGGGCACCTCTAGACACAACAATTGATCTCTTGATCTCTTAGCCGTGTGCGGTGCCCCCCTCCACCATAGTCCTCCTCGATAATATTGTAGCGGTGCTTAGGCGAAGCCCTGCGATGGTAGAACATCAAGATCGTCACCACGCTCTCGTGCTGACGGAACTCTCCCTCGACACTCGGCTGGATCGGAGTTCGAGGGAGGTCATCAAGCTGAACGTGTGCTAGAACTCGGAGGTGCCGTAGTTTCGGTGCTTGATCGGTCGGGCCATGAAGACGTACGACTACATCAACTGCGTTGTTCTAATGCTTCCGCTTTCGGTCTACGAGGGTACGTGGACAACACTCTCCCCTCTCATTGCTATGCACCACCATGATCTTGCGTGTGCGTAGGATTTTTTTTAAATTACTACGTTTCCCAACAATATGTGATATACATGTTATTGATGTGTACCTTACCAGTACTCGTAGTAGCTCCTGGGTATTTGATACCAGTGCGGTTGCTCATATTTGTAACTCAAAATAGGAGTTGCGGAATAAGCGAAGACTGGCGAAGGACGAGGTGACGATGCGCGTCGGGAATGGTTCCAAGGTCGATGTGATCGCCGTCAGCACGCTACCTCTACATTTACCTACGGGATTAGTTTTAAAACTCAATAATTGTTATTTAGTACCAGCTTTGAGCATGAACATTGTATCTGGATCTCGTTTAATGCGAGATGGCTACTCATTTAAATCCGAGAATAAGGGTTGTTCCATTTATGTGAGAGATATGTTTTATGGTCACGCCCTGCTGGTCAATGGTTTATTCTTAATGAATCTTGAGCGTGATGTTACACATATTCATAATGTGAATACCAAAAGAGGTAAGGTTGATAGTGATAGTCCCACATACTTGTGGCACTGCCGCCTTGGTCACATTGGTGTCAAGCGCATGAAGAAGCTCCATGCTGATGGACTTTTAGAGTCTCTCGATTATGAATCATTTGACACATGCGAACCATGCCTCATGGGCAAAATGACCAAGACTCCGTTCTCCAGAACAATGGAGCGAGCAACCAACTTATTGGAAATCATACATATTGATGTGTCCAGTCCAATGAGCGTTGAGGCTCGCGGTGGCTATCGTCATGTTCTCACCCTCACTAATGACTTAAGTAGATATGGGTATGTCTATGCTAGGTCTTGAGCTTGTGTTGGTTTTCCTTAAAGAGGAAAGGGTGATGCAGCAATAGTAGCGTAAGTATTTCCCTCAGTTTTTGAGAACCAAGGTATCAATCCAGTAGGAGGCTCCTCAAAAGTCCCACGCACCTACACAAACAAACAAAGAACTCGCAACCAACGCAATAAAGGGGTTGTCAATCCCTTCACGGCCACTTGCGAAAGTGAGATCTGATAGAGATAGTATGATAAGATAAATATATTTTTGGTATTTTATAATATAGATTGGAAAAGTAAAGATGCAAATAAAAGTAGATTGAAAGCTTATATGATAAATGATAGACCTGGGGCCATAGGTTTCACTAGTGGCTTCTCTCAAGGTAGCATAAGTATTACGGTGGGTGAACAAATTACTGTCGAGCAATTGATAGAAAAGCGAATAATTATGAGATTATCTAGGCATGATCATGTATATAGGCATCACATCCGCAACAAGTAGACCGACTCCTGCCTGCATTTACTACTATTACTCCACACATCGACCGCTATCCAGCATGCATCTAGAGTATTAAGTTCATAAAGAACAGAGTAACGCATTAAGAAAGATGACATGGTGTAGAGGGATAAACTCATGCAATATGATATAAACCACATCTTTTTATCCTCGATGGCAACAATACAATACGTGCCTTGCTGCCCATGCTGTCACTAGAAAAGGACACCGCAAGATTGAACCCAAAGCTAAGCACTTCTCCCATTGCAAAAAAGATCAATCTAGTAGGCCAAACCAAACTGATAATTCGAAGAGACTTGTCAAGATAACTCAATCATACATAAAAGAATTCAGAGGAGATTCAAATATTTCTCATAGATAAACTTGATCATAAACCCACAATTCATCGGATCTCGACAAACACACCGCAAAAAGAGTTACATCAAATAGATCTCCACAAGAGAGGAGGAGAACATTGTATTGAGATCCAAAAAGAGAGAAGAAGCCATCTAGCTAATAACTATGGACCCGAAGGTCTGTGGTAAACTACTCACAACTCATCGGAGGGGCTATGGTGTTGATGTAGAAGCCCTCCGTGGTCGATTCCCCCTCCGGCGGAGCGCCGACGAAGGCTCCAAGATGGGATCTCGTGGATACATAAGGTTACGGCGGTGGAAATTGTTTTTTGTTAGCTCCCTGGATGTTTTTGGGGTATGTGGGTATATATAGGAGGAAGAAGTACGTCGGTGGCCGCCTGAGGGGCCCATGAGACAGGGGGGCGCGCCCTATAGGGGTGGGCGTGCCCACCACCCTTGTGGACGCTTCGGCTACTTCTTGGCTTGCACTCCAAGTCCTTTGGATCACGTTTGTTCCAAAAATCACGCTCCCGAAGGTTTCATTTCGTTTGGACTCCGTTTGATATTCCTTTTCTTCGAAATACTGAAATAGGCAAAAAAAACAGCAATAGGGGCTAGGCCTCTGGTTAGTAGGTTAGTCCCAAAATGATATAAATGTGTAAAATAAAGCCCATAAACATCCAAAACGGGCAATATAATAGCATGGAACAATCAAAAATTATAGATAAGTTGGAGACGTATCAAGCATCCCCAAGCTTAATTCCTACTCGTCCTCGAGTAGGTAAATGATAAAAACAGAATTTTTGATGTGGAATGCTACCTAGCATAATTCTCAATGTAGTTTTCTTTATTGTGGCATGAATGTTCAGATCCAAATGATTCAAAATAAAAATTCATATTGACATAAGAAATAGTAATACTTCAAGCATACTAATAAAAGCAATCATGTCTTCTCAAAATAACATGGCTAAAGAAAGTTCATCCCTACAAAATCATATAGTTAGGTTATGCTTCATTTTCTCACACAAAAATGTTCCCAAATTCTACACCCCCGATGACAAGCCAAGCAATTGTTTCGTACTTAAATAATCTCAAACTTTTTCAACTTTCATGCAATACATGAGTGTGAGCCATGGATATAGCACTATGGGTGGAATAGAATATGATAATGGGGATTGTGTGGAGAAGACAAAAAAGGAGAAAGTATCACATTGATAAGGATAATTAACGGGCTATGGAGATGCCCATCAATTGATGTCAACATGAGGAGTAGGGATTGCCATGCAACGGATGCACTAGAGCTATAAATGTATGAAAGCTCAACAAAAGAAAAACTAGTGTATGTGCATCCAACTTGCTTGCTCACGAAGACCTAGGGCATTTTGAGGAAGCCCATCGTAGGAATATACAAGCCAAGTTCTATAATGAAAAATTCCCACTAGTATATGAAAGTGACAACATATGAGACTCTCTATATGGAGAACATGGTGCTACTTTGAAGCACAAGTGTGGAAAAAGAGATAGTAACATTGCCCCCTTTTTATTTTTTTTCTTTTTTTCTTTTTTTTCTTTTGGCCTTTCCTTTTTTTTCTTTTTTTTTCTTTGGCCTTTCCTTTTTTTTCTGGGGACAATGCTCTAATAATGATGATCATCACACTTTTATTGATTTACAACTCATGAATTACAACTCGAAACTAGAACAAGATATGAATCTATATGAATGCCTCCGACGGTGTACCGGGATGGGCAATGAATCAAGAGTGACATGTATGAAAAATTATGCAAAGTGGCCTTGCCACAAATACGATGTCAAATACATGATCATGCAATGGCAATATGACAAAAGTAATGTGTGTCATGATGATAAACGGAACGGTGGAAAGTTGCATGGCAATATATCTCGGAATGGCTATGGAAATGCCATAATAGGTAGGTATGGTGGCTGTTTTGAGGAAGATATAAGGAGGTTTGTGTGTGATAGAGCGTATCATATCACGGGGTTTGGATGTAACGGAGAAGTTTTCACCAACTCTCAAGGTGAGAAAGGGCAATGCACGCTACCGAAGAGGCTAGCAATGATGGAAAGGTAAAAGTGCGTATAATCCATGGACTCAACATTAGTCAAAAGAACTCATATACTTATTCCAAAAATTTAGAATTCATCAAAAACCAAGCACTACGCGCATGCTCCTAGAGGGATAGATTGGTAGGAAAAGACCATCGCTCGTCCCCGACCGCCACTCATAAGGATGCACAATCCAAGGACACTTCATGTTTCAAATTTGTTACACAACTTTAACCATGTGTGCATGCTATAGGACTTGCTAACTTCAACACAAGTATTCTTTAAATTCATAATCACCCAACTAGCATGACTTTAATATCACTACCTCCATATCTCAAAACAATTATCAAGTATCAAATTGATCATAGCATCCAATTCACTTCCTATGATAGTTTTTATTATACCCAACTTGGATGCCTACCATTGTAGGACCAATTTTATAACCATAGCAAATAATATGCTGTTCTAAGAGACTCTCAAAATAATATAAGTGAAGCATGAGAGACTAGCAATTTCTACAAAATTAAGCCACCGTCGTGCTCTAAAAGATATAAGTGAAGCACTAGAGCAAAAACTATCTAGCTCAAAAGATATAAGTGAAGCACATAGAGTATTCTAATAAATTTCAATGAAGTGGGATTCTCCCAAAAGGTGTGTACAGCAAGGATGAATGTGGAAAAATAAAAAGAAAATACTAATATCATACACGACGCTCCAAGCAAAACACATATCATGTGGCGAATAAAAATATAGCTCCAAATAAAGTTACCAATGAACAAAGACGAAAGAGGGGATGCCTTCCCGGGGCATCCCCAAGCTTAGGCTTTTGGCTATTCTTGAATATCTTGGGGTGCCATGGGCATCCCCAAGCTTAGGCTTTTTCCACTCCTTATTCCATAGTCCATCAAATCTTTACCCAAAACTTGAAAACTTCACAACACAAAACTCAACAGGAAATCTCATAAGCTCCGTTAGTGAAAGAAAGCAAAACCACCACATAAGGTACTGTAATGAACTCATTATTTATTTATATTGGTGTTAAACCTACTGTATTCCAAGTTCTCTATGGTTCATACCACTTAATACTAGCCATAGATGCATCAAAATAAGCAAACAACACACGAAAGGCAGAATCTGTCAAAAACAGAACAGTCTGTAGGAATCTGTAACTAACGAAAACTTCTGGCACTCTAAAAATCCTACCAAAATAGGACGTCCTGGAAAAATTTTCTATTGATCTACAGCAAAAAGAATCAATGCAAAATCACGTTCCTGTGATTTACTGAATTTTTTCTCGTGAGCGCAAAGTTTCTGTTTTTCAGCAGAATCAAACTAACTATCATCATAGGTTATCCTATAGGTTCTACTTGGTACAAACACTAAATAAAACATAAAAAAACATCTAAACAGAAGGTATATGCAAAATTTATTGAATAACAGCAAGGAAAAATATTGGGTTGTCTCCCAACAAGTGCTTTTCTTTAAAGCCTTTTTAGCTAGGCATTGAGATTTCAATGATGCTCACATGAAAGACAAGAATTGAAGCATAAAGAGAGCATCATAAAACATATGACAAACATACTTAAGTCTAAGATACTTCCTATGCATAGGTTTTTTATAAGCAAACAAATTATCAAGGCAAGCAAAAACTAGCATATGCAAGGAAGAAGACGATAGCAATCTCAACATGAAGAGAGATAATTTAGTAACATGAAAATTTCTACAACCATATTTTCCTCTCTCATAATAATTATGTGTAGGATAATAAGAAAATTCAACAAAATAGATATCACATAACATATTCTCAACACGATCCATATGCATGCAAAGTTGACACTCTTCCAAGATAGTGGGATTAACATTAACTAAAGTCATGACCTCTCCAAACCCACTTTTATCAAAAATACCATAAGATTGAACATTCTCCAAATATGTGGGATCTAAAGTTGACACTCTTCCAAACCCACTTTCAATATTATTGCAAACACTATTATCAATCTCATATTCATCATGGGGCTTAAATAAATTTTCAAGATCATAAGAAGAATCACCCCAATCATGATTATTGCAACAAGTAGTAGTCATAGCAAAACAAGCATCCCCAAGCTTAGGGTTTTGCATATTATTAGCACAATTGACATCAAGAGAATTTATAGTAAAATCATTGCAATCATGCTTTTTATTTAAGGAGTTATCGTGAATCTCTTCATAAATTTCTTCATCATAATTTTCAGATTCACAAATTTTGAGCAAAGCTTCATAAAGATAATCTAGTGCACAAAACTCACTAGCAATTGGTTTATCATAATTGGATCTCTTAAAAAGATTAGCAAGTGGATGAGGATCCATAGATCTTAGGTTCTCTGTTTAGCAATAAATAAACAACTATTCCAACCAAACGAGCAAACGAGCCAAGTAAGACATCAAAGGAAAAAGACGAACAGAAGAAGGGCGAATAAAACGACAAGGGTGAAGTGGGGGAGAGAAAACGAGAGGCAAATGGCAAATAATGTAAATGCAAGGGAGATGAGTTTGTGATGGGTACTTGGTATGTCTTGACTTGAGCGAAGACCTCCCCGACAATAGCGCCAGAAATCCTTCTTGCTACATCTTGAGCTTGCGTTGGTTTTCCTTGAAGAGGAAAGGGTGATGCAATAATAGTAGCGTAAGTATTTCCCTCAGTTTTTGAGAACCAAGGTATCAATCCAGTAGAAGGCTCCTCAAAAGTCCCACGCACCTACAAAACAAACAAAGAACTCGCAACCAATGCAATAAAGGGGTTGTCAATCCCTTCACGGCCACTTGCGGAAGTGAGATCTGATAGAGATAGTATGATAAGATAAATATATTTTTGGTATTTTATAATATAGATTAGAAAAGTAAAGATGCAAATAAAAGTAGATTGAAAGCTTATATGATAAAAGATAGACCCGGGGGCCATAGGTTTCACTAGTGGCTTCTCTCAATATAGCATAAGTATTACGGTGGGTGAACAAATTACTGTCGAGCAATTGATAGAAAAGCGAATAATTATGAGATTATCTAGGCATGATCATGTATATAGGCATCACGTCCGTGACAAGTAGACCGACTCCTGCCTGCATCTACTACTATTACTCCACACATCGACCGCTATCCAGCATGCATCTAGAGTATTAAGTTCATAAAGAACAGAGTAACGCATTAAGAAAGATGACATGGTGTAGAGGGATAAACTCATGCAATATGCTATAAACCTCATCTTTTTTATCCTCGATGGCAACAATACAATACGTGCCTTGCTGCCCCTGCTGTCACTGGGAAAGGACACCGCAAGATTGAACCCAAAGCTAAGCACTTCTCCCATTGCAAGAAAGATCAATCTAGTAGGCCAAACCAAACTGATAATTCGAAGAGACTTGCAAAGATAACTCAATCATACATAAAAGAATTCAAAGGAGATTCAAATATTTCTCATAGATAAACTTGATCATAAACCCAAAATTCATCGGATCTCGACAAACACACCGCAAAAAGAGTTACGTCAAATAGATCTCCACAAGAGAGGGGGAGAACATGGTATTGAGATCCAAAAAGAGAGAAGAAGCCATCTAGCTAATAACTATGGACCCGAAGGTCTGTGGTAAACTACTCACAACTCATCGGAGGGGCTATGGTGTTGATGTAGAAGCCCTCCATGGTCGATTCCCCCTCCGGCGGAGCGCCGGCGAAGGCTCCAAGATGGGATCTCGTGGATACAGAAGGTTACGGTGGTGGAAATTGTTTTTCGTTGGCTCCCTGGATGTTTTCGGGGTATGTGGGTATATATAGGAGGAAAAAGTACATCGGTGGCCGCCTGAGGGGCCCACAAGACAGGGGGGCGCGCCCTCCACCCTCGTGGCTGCCTTGGCTACTTCTTGGCTTGCACTCCAAGTCCTCTGGATCACGTTTGTTCCAAAAATCACGCTCCCGAAGGTTTCATTACGTTTGGACTCCGTTTTATATTCCTTTTCTTCAAAATACTGAAATAGGCAAAAAAACAGCAATACGGGCAGGGCCTCCGGTTAGTAGGTTAGTCCCAAAAATGATATAAATGTGTAAAATAAAGCACATAAACATCCAAAACGGGTAATATAATAGCATGGAACAATAAAAAATTATAGATACGTTGGAGACATATCAGTCTACTTAATGAAACACAAGTCTGAGAGCTTTGAAAAGTTCAAGGAATTTCAGAGTGAGGTAGAGAATCAACGTGATAGAAAGATAAAGTTCTTATGATTAGATCATGGGGGAGAATATTTGAGTCACGAGTTTGGTACGCACTTAAAGAAATGTGGAATTGTTTCATAACTCACGCCGCCTGGAACACCTCAGTGTAAGGGTGTGTCCGGACGTCGTAACCGCACTCTATTGGATATGGTGCGATCTATGATGTCTCTTACCGATTTACCGCTGTCATTTTGGGGATACGCTTTAGAGACAGCTACATTACTTTAAATAGGGCACCGTCTAAATCCGTTGAGACGACACCCTATGAATTATGGTTTGGGAAGTAACCTAAGTTGTCATTTCTAAAAGTTTGGGAATGCGATGCTTATGTCAAGAAACTTCAACCTAAAAAGCTCGAACCCAAGTCGGAAAAATGCGTCTTCATAGGATACCCTAAGGAAACCATTGGGTATACCTTCTACCTCAAATCTGAAGGCAAGATCTTTGTTGCCAAGAACGGGTCCTTTCTGGAGAAAGAGTTTCTCTCAAAAGAAGTAAGTAGGAGGAAAGTAGAACTTGATGAAGTACTGCCTCTTGAACCGAAAAGTAGCGCAGCTCAGGAAGATGTTTCTGTGGTGCCTGCACCGGCTAGAGAGGAAGTTAATGATGATGATCAAGGTACTTCGGATCAAGTTGCTACTGAACTTCGTAGGTCCACAAGGACACGTTCCACACCAGAATGGTATGGCAACCCTGTCCTGGAAATCATGTTGTTAGACAACGGTGAACCTTCGAACTATGAAGAAGCGATGGCGGGCCCAGACTCCAACAAATGGCTTGAAGCCATGCAATCCGAGATAGGATCCATGTATGAAAACAAAGTATGGACTTTGACAGACTTGCCCGATGATCGGCGAGTGATAGAAAATAAATGGATCTTTAAGAAGAAGACGGGCGCGGATGGTAATGTTACCACCTATAAAGCTCGGCTTGTCGCTAAGGGTTATCGACAAGTTCAAGGGGTTGACTACGATGAGACCTTCTCATCCATAGCAAAGCTGAAGTCCGTCCAAATCATGTTAGCAATTGTTGTTGGGGAATGTAGTAATTTCAAAAAAAATCCTACGCACACGCAAGATCATGGTGATGCATAGCAACGAGAGGGGAGAGTGTTGTCCACGTACCCTCCTAGACCGAAAGCGGAAGCGTTAGCACAACGCGGTTGATGTAGTCGTATGTCTTCACGATCCGACCTATCAAGTACCGAACGCACGGCACCTCCGAGTTCAGCACACGTTCAGCTCGATGACGTCCCTCGAACTCCGATCCAGCCGAGCTTCGAGGGAGAGTTCTGTCAACACGACGGCGTGGTGACGATGATGATGTTCTACCGATGCAGGGCTTCACCTAAGCACTGCTACGATATTATCGAGGTGGAATATGGTGGAGGGGGGCACCGCACACGGCTAAGAGATCAATGATCAATTGTTGTGTTTAGAGGTGCCCTCTGCCCCCGTATATAAAGGACCAAGGGGGAGGGGGCGGCCGGCCAGGGGAGGGCGTGCCAGGGAGGATTGGCAGTAGGACTCCCTCCTTTCCTAGTCCAAGTAGGAGAGGGGAAGGAAGGGAGAGAGGAGAGGAAGGAAAGGGGGGCGCCCCCCCTGCTTGTCCTATTCGGACTAGAGGGGGAGGGGGTGCGCGGCCTACCCTGGCTGCCCCTCCTCTTCTCCACTTAGGGCCCATGAGTCCCATTAACCCCCTGGGGGGTTCCAGTAACCCCCCGATACTCCGGTATATATCCGATAACCCCCGAAACCATTCCGGTGTCCGAATATAGTCATCCAATATATCAATCTTCATGTCTCGACCATTCCGAGACTCCTCGTCATGTCTCGACCATTTCGGTACATCAAAACACATAAACTCATAATATAACCGTCATCTAACTTTAAGCGTGCGGACCCTATGGGTTCGAGAACTATGTAGACATGCCGAGACACGTCTCCGGTCAATAACCAATAGCGGAACCTGTATGCTCATATTGGCTCCTACATATTCTATGAAGATCTTTATCGGTCAAACCGCATAACAACATACATTGTTCCCTTTGTCATTGGTATGCTACTTGCCCGAGATTCGATCGTCGGTATCTCAATACCTAGTTCAATCTCGTTACCGGCAAGTCTCTTTACTCGTTACGTAATGCATCATCCCGTAACTAACTCATTAGCTACATTGCTTGCAAGGCTTATAGTGATGTGCATTACCGAGAGGGCCCAGAGATACCTCTCCGACAATCGGAGTGACAAATCCTAATCTCGAAATACGCTAACTCAACATGTACCTTCGGAGACACCTGTAGAGCTCCTTTATAATCACCCGGTTACGTTGTGACGTTTGGTAGCACACGAAGTGTTCCTCCGGTAAACGGGAGTTGCATAATCTCATAGTCATAGGAACATGTATAAGTCATGAAGAAAGCAATAGCAATATACTAAACGATCAAGTGCTAAGCTAATGGAATGGGTCAAGTCAATCACATCATTCTCCTAATGATGTGATCCCGTTTATCAAATGACAACTCATGTCTATGGTTAAGAAACACAACCATCTTTGATTAACGAGCTAGTCAAGTAGAAGCATACTAGTGACATTATGTTTGTCTATGTATTCACACATGTATTATGTTTCCGGTAAATATAATTCTAGCATGAATAATAAACATTTATCATGATATGAGGAAATAAATAATAACTTTATTATTGACTCTAGGGCATATTTCTTTCAATTGCCGCATTCTATGATTATGAGATATGGCAAATGGACGTCAAAACGGCATTCCTTAATGGCTTCCTTAAGGAAGAATTGTATATGATGCAGCCGGAAGGTTTTGTCGATCCTAAGAACGCTAACAAGGTATGCAAGCTCCAGCGCTCCATCTATGGGCTGGTGCAAGCATCTCGGAGTTGGAACATTCGCTTTGATGAAATGATCAAAGCGTTTGGGTTTATGCAGACTTATGGAGAAGCCTGCGTTTACAAGAAAGTGAGTGGGAGCTTTGTAGCATTTCTCATATTATATGTGGATGACATACTATTGATGGGAAATGATATAGAACTTTTGGAAAGCATAAAGGCCTACTTGAATAAGTGTTTTCAATGAAGGACCTTGGAGAAGCTGCTTACATTAGGCATCCAAATCTATAGAGATAGATCAAGACGCCTCATAGGTCTTTCGCAAAGCACATACCTTGATAAGATATTGAAGAAGTTCAATATGGATCAGTCCAAGAAGGGGTTCTTGCCTGTTTTGCAAGGTGTGAGATTGAGCACGGCTCAAAGCCCGACCACGACAGAAGATAGAGAAAAGATGAGTGGCATCCCCTGTGCCTCAGCCATAGGGTCTATTATGTATGCCATGTTGTGTACCAGACCTGATGTAAACCTTGCCGTAAGTTTGGTAGGAAGGTACCAAAGTAATCCCGGCATGGAACACTGGACATTGGTCAAGAATATCCTGAAGTACCTGAAAAGGACTAAGGATATGTTTCTTGTTTATGGAGGTGATGAAGAGCTCGTCGTAAAGGGTTACGTTGATGCTAGCTTTGACACAAATCTGTCTGACTCCAAGTCTCAAACCAGATACGTGTATATTTTGAATGGTGGGACAGTAAGCTGGTGCAGTTGCAAGCAAAGCATCGTGGCGGGATCTACATGTGAAGCGGAATACATGGCAGCCTCGGAGGCAGCACATGAAGCAATCTGGATGAAGGAGTTCATTACCAACCTAGGAGTTATTCCCAATGCGTCGGGCCCGATGACTCTCTTCCGTGACAACACTGGAGCTATTGCCCTTGCCAAGGAGCCCAGGTTTCACAAGAAGACTAGGCACATCAAGCGTCGCTTCAACTCCATTCGTGAAAATGTTCAAGACGGAGACATAGATATTTGTAAAGTGCATACAGATCTGAATGTCGCAGATCCATTGACTAAACCTCTTCCACGGGCAAAACATGATTAACACTAGAACTCTATGGGTGTTCGATTCATCACAATGTAACTAGATTATTGACTCTAGTGCAAGTGGGAGACTGTTGGAAATATGCCCTAGAGGCAATAATAAAATGGTTATTATTATATTTCCTTGTTCATGATAATTGTCTATTGTTCATGCTATAATTGTATTGACCGGAAACCGTAATGCATGTGTGAATACATAGACAACAACATGTCCCTAGTGAGCCTCTAGTAGACTAGCTCGTTGATCAACATATGGTCATGGTTTCCTGACTATGGACATTGGATGTCATTGATAACGGGATCACATTATTAGGAGAATGATGTGATGGACAAGACCCAATCCTAAGCATAGCACAAGATCGTGTAGTTCATTTGCTAAAGCTTTTCTAATGTCAAGTATCATTTCCTTAGACCATGAGATTGTGCAACTCCCAGATACCGTAGGAATGCTTTGGGTGTACCAAACGTCACGACGTAACTGGGTGGCTATAAAGGTGCACTACAGGTATCTCCGAAAGTGTCTGTTGGGTTGGCACGAATCGAGACTGGGATTTGTCACTCCATATGACCGAGAGGTATCTCTGGGCCCACTCGGTAATGCATCATCATAATGAGCTCAATGTGACTAAGTAGTTGGTCACGGGATCATGCATTACGGAATGAGTAAAGTGACTTGCCGATAACGAGATTGAACAAGGTATTGGGATATCGACGATCGAATCTTGGGCAAGTAATGTACCGATTGACAAAGGGAATTGTATACGGGATTGCTTGAATCCTCGACATCGTGGTTCATCCGATGAGATCATCGTGGAACATGTGGGAGCCAACATGGGTATCTAGATCCTGCTGTTGGTTATTGGCCGGAGAGCTGTCTCGGTCATGTCTGCATGATTCCCGAACCCGTAGGGTCTACACACTTAAGGTTCGATGATGCTAGGGTTATAGGGAAGGTTTGTACGTGGTTACCGAATGTTGTTCGGAGTCCCGGATGAGATCCCGGACATCACGAGGAGTTCCGGAATAGTCCGGAGGTGAAGATTTATATATGGGAAGTCATCATATGGTCACCGGAAGTATTCGGGGGTTTACCGGTATTGTACCGGGACCACCGAAGGGGTTCTGGGGGTCCACCGGGAGGGTCCACCTGCCCCGAAGGGCCCTTATGGGCTGTATGTGGAAGGGAACCAGCCCCAAGTGGGTTGGGCGCCATCCCCCTAGGGCCCATGCGCCTAGGGTTGGGGGAGGGGCCTAAAGGGGGCACCCCCCTTGGCTTGGGGGGCAAGCCCCCTCCCCTTGCCTCCCCTCTAGATCTCATCTAGAGGGGCCAGCCCCCTTCCCCCTTCACCCTATAAATAGAGGGGAGGAGGGAGGGCAGCCGCACCAACATCCAAGGCGCAGCCCTCCCCCTCTCCAACACCTCTCCTCCTCCGTTTGAGCTTGACGAAGCCCTGCCGGAGAACCGCTGCTCCACCACCACCACGCCGTCGTGCTGCTGCTAGAGCTATCTTCCTCAACCTCTCCCTCCTCCTTGCTGGATCAAGGCGCGAGAGACGTCACCGGGCTGCACGTGTGTTGAACGCGGAGGTGCCGTTGTTCGGCGCTTAGATCGGAATCCACCGCGATCTGAATTGCTACGAGTACGACTCCTTCATCCGCGTTCTTGTAACGCTTCCGTGTCGCGATCTTCAAGGGTATGAAGATGCACTCCCCTCTCTCTCGTTGCTAGTTTCTCCATAGATTGATCTTGGTGATGCGTAGAAATTTTTTAATTTCTACAACGATCTCCAACACCCCCCCTCCATTTGTTGCTCCGGTGATGGGAAGGGGAGGGGACCCCAGGGCTTCGGTATGATGGTGGTAGGATTAGAACTAAATTTAGATTTGTCTCCGGTTGGCGGCAGCAAGACGACGGCGTCGTTGTCGACATGGAATAAGGTCTCCCTGCCTCATCCTTGTTCCGTTGGTGCTTCCTTGCATCATCGGGAGGCATGTGAGGATCATCATGCGCCCTCATATCTAGTTCTCGGGGTCTATTTTTTTTCTTCTTCTATGGGTTTGTCTCGATGGCGTTGCTCTGCGGTGTGGAACAGACAACGTGGCCATGTGTTTTGTTTCTCAGACTCTACTATGAAGGTTGGCCCACCTTGGCCTGATCGAGGCATGTGTGAGATTTGTGTTCTCGGACTCTGCCTGGCCAAACCTTTGGATTACCAAGCAGATCAGGTCCAATAACTTTTTACTCTTCCTCGAATAATAAGGAGTTTTATAGTAGGAAGTGGAGGCATCTTACATGCCCTTTCCGATGTTCTCGTTTTGAGGCAGCAATTTGCTATGTAGATCGTGGTTGTCGCCGTCTTCTGGTATACATTGACGACTTACCGACTACTGCTTCTACAAGTTTTGGGGTTTCAACAAGTTTGCTCTATTGAGACGAAGACCAAGAGCCGGCAATGAGCTTTGCTCACGGAGTACTGCCGGTGGATGTAGGAGGAAGAAGATTTCGGCACCCCTAAAGATTAGGAGGTATTTTTCAATTTCTATAAAGGTGTTTTCATAAGGCCATGTGCTACCGGTGCTAATTTTTGGAACGTGGGTGTAGGTGCACTCGATTAGGCTTTTTTCTGAAAAAATGAAATAAATGTAGAACTTTGTCGGAACAAGCGTTGTCTAGTGTATCACTCACGTGTAGAGTTTCACGACAAAGTGACTTTTGTGGTATTGTTGGCAAAAAGGACAAAATTGCAACTACAAAATGTGTGAATAGTAAGCTTAATATATTGTCGGTTTTGTTTTTAGTTGTTCTGAATACCACCAAAGTTATTTTGTCACGAAACTTTACACATGAGTGATACACTAAACAACTTTTTTTCAATGAGAGGGGCCACATGGCCCCCATTTTCATTAAGAAAATGGAGTCTTTTACAAGCAAGGAGCAGTATATTTCTTACATCCCTGGCACTAACCACATCAGGATGCTACGACACACAAGTAACCCAACCAGCACTAGCATACTTGTCTAGATAACATCGAGCCAGATCGGCGGAACAAAAGCTAACTATAACCAGCATTAGAAACATCCACTCTTTGGGTGATAGCCAGAAGCATCCACGCCTTTGAAACCAGCGCCTCCAGCAACTGATTTCATCAGATTCTTCTCACATACGGCGCCCACCCATATCCTCTCCTGAAGACATCCCGAGTCACCTGGGCAATCCTTCTAGCGACTAGTTGTAGCGTGTTTTGTAGTCCTTTTTTCTGCAAAATTTTCCACGAATACAAAAGGGAGCAAACAGACATAATAATATCAGTAGGATCATTGGGCATTACACCTTGAAAGCATGATTTATTTCTTGTTTTCCAAATAGACCATAACAAAGCAGCAGCACCAAGCATAACAACTACTCTATCTTTGCCAGTATAGTTAGGCAACCAATTCTGGCATAAATCAAGGAAAGACACTGGGGATCTTTGGTTACCCAAGGAGCACCCCACAATATTCCATAAGAATCTAGATAGGGAACAAGAAAACAAAAGGTGATGCACACTCTCTACACTGTCACAAAACTCACAATGCTTAGCACCTTTCCACCCTTTTTTACTTAAATTATCTTTGGTTAGGATCCTAACCAGGGGAAGGCTTTAATTTTCAACGGCATCTTCATTCTCCATAGCAATTTATAAGGGAAAACAACTTATCGAGCAACAAGATAATGATACAGAGATTTAACTGAAAAGTTCCCAGAAGAGGTAAGAAGCCATTTAACTCTGTCAGGTTCCTCCGACAAGGTCACCTGACTACACATATCAAGTAATTTGTTCCACATCTCAAGGGTCTCCCCATGCAAACATCTCCTAAATCTGATGCAATCAAAATCCTGGCTAAACACCTTCGCGACCGTGACGTGCCTACAAAAGGTCAAGTTGTAAAGACGTGGGAAAACCAAAAATAGGGGTCTGTCTGTTAACCAAACATCCTCCCAAAATCTAGTTTTGCGACCATCACCCACAACTCTCTGGCAGCATCTATAAAAAATATCTTTAACCTCCATCAAACCATTCCAGAAATGGGAGTTGCCAGGAGATGATTCACATTGAGTCAAAGTTTTCTTTTTCAAATATTTTGCTCTAATCATCTCCTGCCAATCTCCATCCTCGTTCTCTAGCCGCCAAAGCCACTTGCACAAAAGACTTATATTCTTTATATCTAAATTAGTAACTCCCAGGCCACCCTGATCTCTAGGTTGGCACACATCAATCCAGTTTGCCAGATGATACGCACACCCTCCTTTTCTTTCCAGACCAACCGAGCTCGGAAAAAGTCAAATCTTTTACCCACGCCATTTGGTAGTCTAAAAAAAGAAAGCATGTGACTGGGAATGTTACTCATGCAGGTTTCTGCAAGGATTAGCCTACTCCCCATAGGAAGCAAGCTCCCTGCCAAGTAGCTGCTTTCCTTTCACACTTCTCCTCTGCAGATTTCCAATCCCTATTACCAAGCCTCTTATAATGTAAAGGAAGACCCAGATACCCAAAAGGGAACTCACCAATAGCACACGTAAAAATCTGAGCATAATCATTCCGTTTTGGTTCAGCCCCGCCAAAACAATAAACCTCGCTCTTCAGAATATTAATTTTTAGACCAGTCAGATGCTCAAACACACACGAGATAATTTTTAAGTTTCTAGCACCCTCTAAATCATCCTCAATCATAAAAATAGTATCATCCGCATATTGTAATATAGAAAGGCCACCGTCATACAGCTGGGGAACTAAACCTTTAATAAAACCTTGCTCTTGCGCCCTTTTCACCAAGGTCACCAGTACATCAGCCGCTATATTAAACAACAGGGGGGGAAAGGGATCCCCCTGTCTAAGTCCTTTCCTAGTAGTAAAGTATTTGCCTATCATATCATTCAAAGTAATAGCAACTTTCCCATTGTAAGTAACTGCCTTAGTCCACTGAATAAACTTTTCAGGGAACCCCTTCTTCTCCAACACCGAAAGCATAAAGGGCCAATTAATTTTATCATACGCTTTTTCAAAATCCACTTTAAACAGCACACCAGAAACTTTATTCTTATGTAAGAAGTGCATGGTTTCATGTAGCATAACTACGTTATCCAGAATGTAACGACCTTTTATAAAAGCAGTTTGAATACGAGAAACTACCTTATCCGCAACAAGCATAGCCCTAGTGTGTACACTAAACAATGCTTGTTTCGACAAAGTTTCACTTTTTCTTTTACTATTTTTAACTATTATTTTTGGAATTCAGGTGCGCCTAGACCCATGTTCGTGTATTTTGGCATGTGCTACTTAATATATGGTTGTTGCCCCCCCCCCCCCCCCCCCCCCCCCTCCCCAAAAAAAATCTCTATACCCTCCATGCAAATCGACACCGACACATCACACAGCTCAAGACGTCAACATAGACACTGTGAATTGGCAAAACCATATTAATCTGCTGTGAAAAATAGCCACTATAACAAGAAAAGTTGGTTAACCAAACAAGAAAGTAGGCAGAAGCTAGTTCAAAAAGTTGACATATTTCACCTCCATGACGCAGCCTGAAGCTAGTAGAAAGTTGCTCTGAATTATGGACAGTGATAAATCACCTATACAATTCTTTACACGGAAAGAACGGTAATATATATCACATTTAACTTTAGGTCACTTGACGCAGCTCTATAACCAAATTAGGATACCGCTGGTATATAACGCTCCATAAGTACAGTAGATATGAATTTACATCAGACATAACCTTCCAAATTGCGCCCGATTATTCGGCATGTCCGTCCTGTCAAACCTTGAGCCATCCGCCTGGATACACCTCGGTTGTCTTCCCGTTCTCCACATTCTTCGCCCTCGAGTCGCTCTGAATTGATTTTTCAGAAAGTGAAGGCAAAATTGTTGTAAAGCTTATCCCCTTGCTCCTCCTGCAGCATTGATAGACGGTTTTAGAAGATCAAGTAATGTGCTGCACGTCAGATTACTGCCAAATGCTCACAATGATCCCATACCTGAGATGAGCTACGAAGAACACGGCGCCGATGAGCGTGATCCCTCCAGCAACTGACTTTAGCACTCCTTTCCCTGATTTGGGAGCATTGTTCCCGGTCCCCTGAGCATTGCTGTTGTTTTCAGTTATATCCAGTTCGTCGGATTTGCAAGCGTCCTGGATTAGGGAAGGCAAGATAAGTGTTATTGGTCTACTGTGGTAGTCCAGACAAAAAGAAATAACAATAAGAGTAGCATCCAAAATGCTTAGCATATCAGGAGGTACCATGTGATCCTTAGTGCTGAATTCATGTTCCAGCTCTCGGCTTGCGCTGTCATCTTTTTCTGGGTGGTCAGTGAATATTTTCCCATTTCCCTGAACAGAATCATGTGAAGGTTCGACGTGTCCATCATGAATCCTTTCGGACACTTTGACAGGAGGACCGTCCAAATCATTCTTGCAACTGTCGGAAGCTAAATAACTGTTTATGGAGTCTGATTCTTCTGAACTTAGTGAACATTTATTTGTTCTAGTTGTTGAACACCGATCTGTTGGTGAGAGTAGGTTCTCATGAAAAGGAGTCGAATTCGTAGTATCAGCATCCATAACACCAGCTTCAAGTGATCCCGCTGATTCGGCTAGCGACTTCTCCTCGGGCATTTCATGCCCACTGTCTCCATAGCCTTCTCTTTCTTCCTTGGGGGCATCACCCAACTGCAAAAGCTCGGAAAGTTTGTCGTCATCAAGAGAATCCTGAGGCCCTAGCACAAAGAGGCTGCTCTCTGCTTCATCAGAGTCATAATGCCGGTCGCCTTGTTCATCGCTCTGTCCTTCAAATATGCTCTTTGGAAAATAGGGATTGAAAGGAATAATATTGATCAGTCGGCAAGAACATGCAAAGAAAACTGAAACCATTGTTACAAAGAGTTTGCCAGCTAATGTAGTACTTTAGAAATGGCACGCGGGCTGTGCCCACTCGAACAAGATGAACTGCATTGTGGCTGCTCGAGGCTTCTGCGGATGCCTCCAACAATATAGTTGGGCATGGCTATTGTGTGGGTAACAACATCAAAATCAGGCACCTGTCACCAGAGAGCAGAAACACTTGTTTTAGCACTAGTGTTTATTGGTCAATGAAAATTTGACCGAAAGGTTTTTATTTTGCAGAAAGAGAGGCATTGTTGAAATAGGTTGGATTCAAATCTAGGACTTACGTTTAGCTGCATCATGCCAGCCTTTTTAGACAGTGAACGTATGCACATACACACTTTCCGAACATTTCTTTTCTCAACCACATCAGAAGGGGTAAACAAATCAATTCCAGCTAATCCAAGGGTTTGGCATACCTGGAAAATAAATTAAAATGATAAACCTGCCCTTTCAAAAGAAAATAAATATCAAGCCAGTAAAGTGAAAATTAAAGCACTTCAAAATTGAAAATAAAGATGACGACTTGACTGAACTGCTACGAGTAACATTAAATTATCAATACCTTTAGAAACGAGTCTACTTTTGGATATGGAGTATATTTCCCGTTAGTTTTACCAAAAGATGGCCTCTCATAAATATATACTTTTGATTGCTTGAGTTGTTCTTTGTTCTTTCTGAGTAGCCTCTTCCATATCACTTTGGAAACTTGAAATCTGTCGGCATAACAAACAGAATTAAGATATCAAAGAAAATTTATGAAAAGCTAAAGAAATAAAAAAAACGTGTCAGAACATGTGACTACTCTGATTAATATTGCCCATATAAATTAAGGTAAAGGATTGGGCAGTGTTAAGCATTATTTTTCTGAACTGTTAGCTCATAATGTAGACATAATTAGCACGCACTTGTAAAGAACCAAAGTTGCCTATTAGGCATTATTAGCTAAAGCGTATTTTTCACTGCAACCCAAGATCCCATAGTTGCACATTACATCACTGGAAATTCATACAAAAACCTGCAAAGTAACACCAATAGTACTAGGATTGCATGCTAGAAAAGTAGAAAGTGAGGATGAATGGATCTTACAGCAATTCCCCGTCACCTAGGAGGTCTGCTACCAAAATGTCTTCATCAAACCTAACATGGAGAACTTCGCCAAGCCAGATTTTTGTTTGTTTCTGAAACGAACAAATAAATAAACAGGGAAGCCAAAAAATTAAAAAGGCGTCAACACAAAGGCAAAATAATTATATATAGTATATACTCCCTCCTTTCCGGTTTATAAGGCTCAATTCAAAAATCTCACCATCCAAGATAGATGGTGAGTGGTGGAATACTTTTTGTAGTTTGCAAAAGCACCTAATTAATGCTCTTGTTTTTCTCAAAAAATTATGTTTATCAATGCATTAATTGCAATGCATGCATGCATAAAGTACATGTATTGGTCAATTTTCTCTCAATACTTGCATGCAATGATTTAATGCACTTTGAAATCTGAACATGTGATGGGAAACAACCAAATTTAGCCTTATAAAATGAAAAAACTAAAATTTTGAGATAAGCCCTATAAACCAGAAAGGAGGGAGTATAAGCACAATAGAAGATATTCCGATGTACAGAAGCAAGATAGCGACAGAAAAGAAAAGGTGGTTAGTGCAGAGGTATACGTATAACCAACAAGAAAAGTATTTCGAGTACAGGATATCTAACAGAAAAAAAGATGTGCTGGTAAGCATCTGCACACAAGCCCATAAGGATATATAAAAGAACACAATGAAATAACTTATTTTATTTTTTGCGAAAACAGAATGAAGAACTGCACTACACTCTATAAACTTATTTGGTAGTTACTAAGAATGTCTGCAGTTGAGTTTAGGATACATACTTAGGAGTATAGCATAGGTGTACATTTTGAAATTTTGTGTTGTACTCCCTCAGTTCCTAAATATTTGGCTTTCTAGTGATTTCAACAAGTGACTACATACGGAGCAAAATGAGTGAAGCTACACTCTAAAATATGTCTATATACATCCGCATATGGTAGTCCATTTAAAATCTCTAAAAGACAAATATTTAAGAACGGAGGAATTATATCCAGCGCGATACGATTGGCATTCATGGCAAAAGAAGTTAGCTACTCCCCCATTCGTAAATATAAGTCTTTTTAGAGATTGCACTATGCACTACATATGGATGTATGTAGACATATTTTAGAGTGTAGATTCACTCATTTTGATCCGTATGTAGTCCCTTATTGCAATCTCTAAAATTTAGGAACGGAGAGAGTACAATGTTATCCAATTTTGACACATAATTCTGTGAAACATTAAAAAGCTCAACAGAATACACATCTCGACCTCGTGTTTACTGCTCACAAATTTGCTGTACAAAATGTAAACATTAAGCATTTTGAGAAATTTCTAGCCCGGTGTAAATATGGTACTACATCCGACGTCCCATTGCAGTGGTTGGCAAGCACCGCATCCATGATCCATCCATCTCTTTCGAGTGCACGGATACGATCGACACTTCGGCGTTGATTATCTTGGCAAAACAGCTCGAACATGCGCATCGTCTCCACGCCGTCGAATCAGAGCGTTCTATCCTGAACATCTGGCGCGGCAGATCGCCAGGCCAGACCGTGCGCGCACATAGAACGCGCGCGGGGCCATCGGCGGCGGCAAATCAGGGAGCAAAGCCGGCCAGAAGAAACCCAGCGCGCGACGCCGGCCGGCCTGCCGGCACGCGCTCCGGCTCGCGGTACGTCGGGAACCTGCCGCTGCGGGTGCGCCGGGAGAGAGCGGGGCAGGCCGCACTACTGTTCCATTGACCCTCGGCTCCCCGACGGTCGAGCCAGGCGGCCAGTGGATAAAAATCGTAGTAGTACTTGGCGAAGGTGGGTTTGGACTGGCTGACTGACCTGCAGGAAGGCGTCGTCGAGCTGGCGGAAGCTGGACGCGGGCGACGCCTTGTCCACGCGCACCACCCCCGTCCCCGTCCCCGCTAGCGCCGGCGCCGTCCCCTGCTGCTGCTGCGGCTGCGGCGCCCTCCTCATGGCGATGGTGATGGTGATGGCGATGGCGCGGCGCGTCCCTCGAGAAGAGATCCTCTCGGCCTGGCTGCCGCTGCCGCTGCTGCTGGCTTGCTTCAGCGGCGGTGGAGCGCGCGGCGATGCGGGCGGGTGCGGGGGGCGGCCACGCGGTGACCGCGTGTCGCGCGCTGCGCCGGAATAAGCGCGCTAATTACTACTGCCACTGGCACCGCTCGGCTTTTCTATTGCAATCCCGCGCGCGTCCGTGATGCGTGCGCCCATCGCTGGGATTTCGCTCGGCTTGCCGTGCGTGCGGCGGCCAGCCAGAGCCAGGGCCAGGGCCAGGTCTGTGTGCATGCAACGTGCACACACACTTCCGAAACAAGGGGCGCATGCTCCATCCACATCCAGGTGTGGATTTTTCCGGGCCTGGGTCTGGGTTTTACTACGGTGCGAGCGGTGCTGCGTGCCGTGTCGCCGTCTGGCTCGTCACGAGTTCACGACTTACACGAGCAGGCGGGACAAAACCGGGAGACGGAGAAGAGGGCGACGGGGGTCGCGCCGTGGGCGCCCAGTCCGCCATCCGTATCGTATGGCCACGGGCCGTCGTTGCTGCGAATAGCACACTCCAGAGTATCGGACGACGGACAGGCACGGTGTTCACTCGTGTCCTGTGGTGCAGGAGACGAGACCTCTTGCTTGCTTATCCATCTCGACCACGTACGGCCAGAGCAGAACGCAGATAGTCTGGCTGTCAAAGGTCTCGAGTACGTGCGGAAACAGCTGAAAGCTGAAATCCTGTGGTGCCATGATGCTTAAATACAATTAGCATTTCACCCAAAGTTTACTCCACCAAAATATTCAATCGAATAGGGTAAAGCATACTCTACATACGGTGGGATTTAACCGATATAGTACTGTGTGCTGTTCAGTCAAACCGCAATTAGTTAGCGGCCGGCCACCATATGCAAGTTAATCATAGTAAATCAAACGGGGCCTCAATCACACTCCAGTTTTCAGGGCAGGCAGTCCAGTTAGCATCTCATTTGATGACCCAGTCAGCAAACAGAATGCGCCCTGAAGAAACCTAATAAGATAAACGGCAGTTGCTCCTTTTCCCCCATACGGCACAAGGGATAATCGCCAAACAAAATTACGGATAATAAGCAATAACATCACAAAAAATGAAAATTTTCCACTCACTATCTCTACTACCTAAAAGAAACGGAGTGTCTTACTCAAAATTTCGTCCAACCCTTTCGTCCTTCTCTCCGCTTACGGTATCCCCACCCCTCCCCGATTGTTCTTCCCCTGCCCCGGTTTTCCTCCCCTCCTGGTTTTCAATCTTAGGCAACATAATTAATTCACCTGTGGTAATCAGCCTCTTCTTTGGTAACGCATCACGCAATCAATGGTAATCAATCCCGGGCCCAAAGTAGTCGATCCTCTTCCTCGCCGGTTCTCCTTCCTTCGCCGCCGCCATCTATGTGGTCTACCACTTCCGTTCTTCTCTCCACGATCGACCGTACTCATTGTTCGTCGCCTACCAAGCAAGCAGGCCCGTCCTGTCGTTTAGGCGGACAATGGACATCATCTCAGAACATGGGTGCTCATGGCCGGCAGTATGCGGTTGCGATGCGGCGAAAGCTTCGGCAACGGCGATGTCTATCAGGATCGCAAACTGCTTGAGAAGTCGGGGCAGCTCCTGCATGCAGTAAAATTCTCCCCCCTGTTACACTCATCCCAATCTCCCTCCTCACATCGGGACACTTGTCGGGTGGTAGGTGCGACATATGCCAACGGATGGCTTATCATTGTGGGAGCCAGTAAGACATCGCCGGTGTCTGGAAACGGGATGAGGCGAAGACATGCACGCCGGCGGATCTTACCCAGGTTTGGGGCTCTCCGTGGAGATAACACCCCTAGTCCTGCTTTGCGGGGTCTCCGCATGATCACTAGATCAACAAGTGGCTACAAGAGGCTCCTTGAGCTGTTCGGTGAGAGGAGGAAGAAGGGCAAGGCTAGCTCTCTTCTCCCCTCAATGTAGTGTCTAAAACTCTCAGAGATCAACCCTTTGCATGGGTGCCCTGTGGGTTTTATATAGGCCTACTCCCCAGGAGTACAATGGTAATCCGGCTGGGCGTGGGCCCTAGCCGTCAGTGTCTATGGTCGCCGGCTTCTCCGCCGGCCGCTGGGGCCCGCCGACTGGTGGGTCCCGCTGACTGCCGGCCTCTTGGTCGACAGGAAGGCCCCACCGCTTGGGGGTCTTGTCGGGGGCTGGTTACTGTTGCCTCGCCCTTGATGACGAGGGCTTTGTCGAGGTAAGCATGGATACAGTGGCACCGCCTGGCGGGCTCTCACTATAGCCTTACCTCGTCTTGTCTCCTTAATGGCGCGCGTGCTTCGAGAGGGGGAGCAAGCCGGCCATTGGAAGCCGGCCACATCCCAGGCCGATTGGGGGAGGCATGGCCGCCTTTGGGCGTCTCTCTGACCGAAGGGGCCCGCCGCCTGCGGGCCATACTGTCAATCTCTCATGGAGGGCGTCATGGTCAGCATGGCAACAGTGCCATGCCGGACGGGTGATGACTACCCCGTACGGCGTACTGTGGCCATGCGTGCTCCGGGATTCGGGGGTGGCAGGCTTCACTGTTGCCATGCCCTGTCTCATCACCGTTATGGGGGTGCAGACTTTGAGGGCACGATCTTGGCCGCTTGCCAGGGGCCGGCTTCTTGGAGTCGGTCTTTTCGTGGCCGGCTTCTTGGAGTCGGCCCTATCGTGGCCTTCTCCATGAGAGTTTAGGGCTGGGCCGCGTTCCGGTAGTCGGCCTGTGAGACAGCCGGCCGGGATAAGGCGGCCCATGCCTTGGGTGCTTGAAGGCTCGATCGGCCTGTCATTTTTTCGAAGGGCCAAGGGGAGCCGGCTAGGCTACCCGTGGTCATTTACTCCGACAGTAGTCCCCGAAGCTGGTTGGGCTTCGTGGCTGAAAGGGGAACGAGAAGCTCAGTCAACTTCCTATCCCGAAGAGCCGGCAGCTAGGAGCCGGCTTTGATCAGGTGTGCCGTCTCGGCGAGGCTTTTTTGAAGCCTGAAGGCGGGAACCAGATGGTGCGCATGCCGGGCTACGGGCCGGCCGCTCGCCGCCTGCGCGCCACATGGCACCTTTCGGCTGGAGGAGCCTGCCAGCCCACGCGTGCGACGGGACGTTGCCGTAGGCCGGGGCCCGCCACCTCCACGCCTCGGCCCAAGTGTGGATCTTATGTGGCCTGAACGGGCCGCTCGCCTTCCGACAGCAGTTTCCGCACGTTGTTACGGCGTAATAATCGCGGGGCGTGGGCAAGGTAGTCAGAGTCGGGATTCGGAGTCGGATCGATTTTCTGTAGACAGAATCGAGTCGTAGTATCGAGTCGTGGAATCGAGGATTCTACTAGATTTACTCAAATAAGATATTTTGTATCCACGCCAAAAATTTATATGGGTTCTGTATATTTTTAACACTAAATATAGAGCAAAAACCGTACACATCAATGCTAGTTGTATTCACTTATTTTCATGGCTAACCTACTGTCTAGCTTGCGTGTAGATAACACATATGAGAGGGAAATATATAGAACATTTCAATCTTCAATGCACGAAATTTCCTTAGGAGGTTTTTTTAGAGTTCGAGAATAGCCGATCACTTGTATAGCTAACCCGCTGTGCTGAACCTTGAAGACTCTTGATCTCCTTCTCCAATCAATCTTGACGTGTCCTCCATCTCACGCCAATTCAATCCGTTAACAAGCCTGATCCTCAGTTTTTATCTAGGGTTTCTGAGAGCTAGATCAAAGATGTCGGCGGCTGAGTGTTTTGGCTTGGGAGGGGAATAAAGGGCCATGAGACATGTGAAAAAGGGTTTGGACGATTGCATACTATTCTGCTACAACCAAACAAATGACTTAGATAAATTAGTAGAATCGGACATAGTCCATAGCATAGTTGGGATTTTGCAGTTTTGTACATGATCCTATGATTAGGATCGCGACTCAATATGGATTCTACCTAATCCGGATTCATAGTGGGACTTGGATCGACATGCTTCTGTAGGGTCGTAAAGTCGTAGGATTCTAGGAGTCGAGTCGGGATTTTGACTACCTTGGGCGTGGGGGAATGGGCACAGTTAATCCCACGCCCCCCCCCCCCCCACGCCTCGCTTCCTCGACTTTGCCGCACGAGGCTATAAGTAGGGGGAGGATGGGCAGTGGCAAACGCTCGGACGCTCGCCCTCGCTCCGCCAATTTCTTCTTCTTCCTCTCCGTCGCCGCAGCTGCTCACCGCCGCGCCGCCCCTCCACCAATATTTTTGGTGCGTTGTAGCTTGGCTGCAGCTGAATCGCGCGCCCTCCGCCGCCGAGCTTTTCCTGTCGCTTCTCCGTCCTCATGGCGCGGTCCAGCTCCTGGGATGGCTCCAATGTCCATGAGGACCACGTCGACTTCCTCCGCAAGACATGGCGGTTGCCGGGCAAAGATTATGTGCGGGTCCGTCTCGCGCCGGAGAGAGAGATCTCGCCGGCGCCGGAGGAGGACGAGCGGGTAGTCTTCCGCTCGCACTACCTGCACGGCATCGGCCTACCGGCGAGCGGTTTCTTCTGCTCCTTCCTCGAGTTCTATCATCTCCAGCCGCACCACCTTACCCCCAATACGGTGGTGCTGCTGTCGGCCTTCATCACTCTTTGCGAAGGGTTCCATGGCGTCCTCCCCACCCTCGAACTTTGGGGGGAATTCTTCCAGTCCAAACTTGGTACCGTCGTCGCGGGCGTGCCTGCCCCCTGCGGCGCCTTCATCATCGTGCGGAGATCGACGGGCGACAATCTGTTTCCGCCCATCGCGTTGATCCATTCGGTGAAGCTCTGGCAAAAATCTTACTTTTACGTGAAGAACGTCGCTCCGCAGCGCGACTTCGTCAATTTGCCGGCTTACGCAGCCGGCCCGCCGGCTGGGAGGCAGCCTTCATGGTCCTTCCGAGCCAGGACGCTGTCTCCGGCTGGGACTGCCGCCGTCACTCGGCTCCGGGTGCTGGTCCAATCGGAGGGCCTGACCAGGCCCGACCTGATAGCCGCCTTCGTGGAGCGCCGTGTTGGGGAACATTGCAGAAAATAAAAAATTTCCTACGGTTTCACCAAGATCAATATATGAGTTCATCTTGCAACGAGAGAGAGGAGTGCATCTACATATCCTTGTAGATCGAGCGGAAGCGTTCAAGAGAATGGGGTTGAGGGAGTCATACTCGTTGTGATCCAAATCACCAGAGATCCTCGCGCCGAACGGACGGCACCTCCGCGTTCAACACACGTACGGTTGGGAAGACGTCTCCTCCTTGATCCAGCAAGGGGGAAGGAGAGGTTGATGAAGATCCAGCAGCACGACGGCGTGGTGGTGGATGCAGCAGCGATCTCGGCAGGGCTTCGCCAAGCTTCTGCGAGAGGGAGAGGTGTAGCAAGGGGAGAGGGAGGTGCCAAGTGTTGGAAATATGCCCTAGAGGCAATAATAAAAGGATTATTATTATATTTCCTTGTTCATGATAATTGTCTTTTATTCATGCTATAATTGTATTATCCGGAAATCGTAATACACGTGTGAATACATAGACCACAATATGTCCCTAGTGAGCCTCTAGTTGACTAGCTCGTTGATCAACAGATAGTCATGGTTTCCTGACTATGGACATTGGATGTCATTGATAACGGGATCACATCATTAGGAGAATGATGTGATGGACAAGACCCAATCCTAAGCATAGCACAAAGATCGTGTAGTTCGTTTGCTAGAGCTTTTCCAATGTCAAGTATCTTTTCCTTAGACCATGAGATTGTGTAACTCCCGGATACCGTAGGAGCGCTTTGGGTGTACCAAACGTCACAACGTAACTGGGTGACTATAAAGGTGCACTACAGGTATCTCCGAAAGTGTCTGTTGGGTTGACACGGATCGAGACTGGGATTTGTCACTCCGTATGACGGAGAGGTATCTCTAGGCCCACTCGGTAATGCATCATCATAATGAGCTCAAAGTGACCAAGTGTCTGGTCATGGGATCATGCATTACGGTACGAGTAAAGTGACTTGCCGGTAACGAGATCGAACGAGGTATTGGGATACCGACGATCGAATCTTGGGCAAGTAACGTACCGATTGACAAAGGGAATTGTATACGGGGTTGCTTGAATCCTCGACATCATGGTTCATCCGATGAGATCATCGAGGAGCATGTGGGAGCCAACATGGGTATCCAGATCCCGCTGTTGGTTATTGACCGGAGAGCCGTCTCGGTCATGTCTACGTGTCTCCCGAACTCGTAGGGTCTACACACTTAAGGTTCAGTGACGCTAGGGTTGTAAAGATATGAGTATGCAGCAAACCGAAAGTTGTTCGGAGTCCCGGATGAGATCTCGGACATCACGAGGAGTTCCGGAATGGTCCGGAGGTAAAGAATTATATATGGGAAGTCGAGTTTCGGCCTTCGGGAAAGTTTCGGGGATTACGGGTATTGTACCGGGATCACCGGAAGGGTCCCGGGGGTCCATCGGGTAGGGCCACCTATCCCGGAGGGCCCCATGGACTGAAGTGGGATGGGATCCAGCCCCTGGTGGGCTGGTGCGCCCTCCCCTGGGCCCCCCTCTGCGCCTAGGGTTGGGAACCCTAGGGGAGGGGGCACCTCCACTTGCCTTGGGGGGCAAGTCTCCCCCCTTGGCCGCCGCCCCCCTAGGAGATCCCATCTCCTAGGGCCGGAGCCCCCCTGGGGTCCCTATATAAAGAGGGGGGGGGGTGGGAGGGCAGCCGCACCTAACACCTGGCGCATCCCTTCCCCCTTTGCTACACCTCTCCCTCCCGTAGTCGCTTGGCGAAGCCCTGCCGGAGCCCTGCTGCATCCACCACCACGCCGTCATGCTGCTGGATCTTCGTCAACCTCTCCTTCCCCCTTGCTGGATCAAGGAGGAGGAGACGTCACGCTGACCGTACGTGTGTTGAACGCGTAGGTGCCGTCCGTTTGGCGCTAGGATCTCCGGTGATTTGGATCACGACGAGAACGACTCCCTCAACCCCGTTCTCTTGAACGCTTCCGCACGCGATCTACAAGGGTATGTAGATGCACTCCTCTCTCTCGTTGCTAGATGAACTCATAGATTGATCTTGGTGAACGTAGGAATTTTTTTATTTTATGCAACGTTCCCCACCAGTGGCATCATGAGCTAGGTCTATGCGTAGTTCTCTATTGCACGAGTAGAACACAAATCTGTTGTGGGCGTAGATGTTGTCAACTTTCTTGCCACTACTAGTCTTATTTTGCTTCAGCGGTATTGTGGGATGAAGCGGCCCGGACCGACCTTACACGTACGCTTACGTGAGACAGGTTCCACCGGCTGACATGCACTAGTTGCATAAGGTGGCTAGCGGGTGTCTGTCTCTCCCAATTTAGTTGGAGCGGATTCGATGAAAAGGGTCCTTATGAAGGGTAAATAGAAGTTGACAAATCACGTTGTGGTTATTCATAGGTAAGAAAACGTTCTTGCTAGGACCCTATTGCAGCCACGTAAAAGATGCAACAACAATTAGAGGACGTCTAACTTGTTTTTGCAGCAATTGCTTTGTGATGTGATATGGCCAGAAGTTGTGATGAATGATGAATGATATATTGTGATGTATGAGATCATGTTCTTGTAATAGGAATCACGACTTGCGTGTCGATGAGTATGACAACCGGCAGGAGCCATAGGAGTTGTCTTAATTATTGTATGACCTGCGTGTCAATGATTTAACGCCATGTAATTACTTTACTTTATTGCTAAACCGTTAGCCATAGTAGTAGAAGTAATAGTTGGCGAACAACTTCATGGAGACACGATGATGGAGATCATGGTGTCATGCCGGTGACGAAGATGATCATGGAATCCCGAAGATGGAGATCAAAGGAGCTATATGATATTGGCCATATCATGTCACTACTATATAACTGCATGTGATGTTTATTATGTTTATGCATCTTGTTTACTTAGAACGACGGTAGTAAATAAGATGATCCCTCAGAACAATTTCAAGAAAGTGTTCCCCCTAACTGTGCGTTGTTGCTAAAGTTCGTCGTTTCGAAGCACCACGTGATGATCAGGTGTGATAGATTCTTACGTTCACATACAACGGGTGTAAGACAGTTTTACACATGCAAAAACACTTAGGTTAACTTGACAAGCCTAGCATGTACAGACATGGCCTCGGAACACAGAGACTGAAAGGTCGAACATGAGTCGTATGGAAGATACGATCAACATGGAGATGTTCACCGATGATGACTAGTCCGTCTCACGTGATGATCGGACACGGCCTAGTCGACTCGGATCATGTAACACTTAGATAACTAGAGGGATGTCAAATCTGAGTGGGAGTTCATTAAATAATTTGATTAGATGAACTTAATTATCATGAACTTAGTCTAAAATCTTTGCAAAAATGTCTTGTAGATCAAATGGCCAACGCTCATGTCAACATGAACTTCAACGCGTTCCTAGAGAAAACCAAGTTGAAAGATGATGGCAACAACTATACGGACTGGGTCCTGAACCTGAGGATCATCCTCATAGCTGCCAAGAAAGCATATGTCCTAGAAGGACCGCTAGGTGAAGCATCCATCCCAGAGAACCAAGACGTTATGAACGCTTGGCAGTCACATGCTGATGATTACTCCCTCGTGCAGTGTGGCATGCTTTACAGCTTAGAACCGGGGCTCTAAAAGTGTTTTGAGCAACATGGAGCATATGAGATGTTCGAGAAGCTGAAAATGGTTTTCCAAGCTCATGCCCGGGTCGAGAGATATGAAGTCTCCGACAAGTTCTATAGTTGTAAGATGGAGGAAAATAGTTCTGTCAGTGAGCACATACTCAAAATGTCTGGGTTGCACAACCGCCTATCCCAGCTGGACATCAACCTCCCGGACGAGGCAGTCATTGACAGAATCCTTCAGTCGCTCCCACCGAGCTACAAGAGCTTTGTGATGAACTACAATATGCAGGGGATGGTGAAAACTATTCCTGAAGTATTTTCAATGCTAAAGTCAGCAAAGCTAGAAATCAAGAAAGAACATTAAGTGTTGATGGTCAATAAAACTACCAAGTTCAAGAAGGGCAAGGGTAAGAAGAACTTCAAGAAGGACGGCAAAGATGTTGCCGCGCCCGGTAAGCCAGTTGCCGGGAAGAAGTCAAAGAATGGACCCAAGCCTGAGACTGAGTGCTTTTATTGCAAAGGGAAGGGTCACTGGAAGCGGAACTTCCCCAAATACTTAGCGGACAAGAAGGCCGGCAACACTAAAGGTATGTGTGATATACATGTAATTGATGTGTACCTTACCAGCACTCGTAGTAACTCCTGGGTATTTGATACCGGTGTCGTTGCTCATATTTGTAACTCACAGTAGGAGCTGTGGAATAAGCAGAGACTGGCGAAGGACGAGGTGACGATGCGCGTCGGGAATGGTTCCAAGGTCGATGTGATCGCTGTCGCCACGCTACCTCTACATTTACCTATGGGATTAGTTTTGAACCTCAATAATTGTTATTTAGTGCCAAGTTTGAGCATGAACGTTGTATCTGGATCTCGTTTAATGCGAGATGGCTACTCATTTAAATCCGAGAATAATGGTTGTTCTATTTATATGAGAGATATGTTTTATGGTCATGCCCCGATGGTCAATGGTTTATTCTTAATGAATCTCGAACGTAATGTTACACATATTCATAGTGTGAATACCAAAAGATGTAAAGTTGATAACGATAGTCCCACATACTTGTGGCACTGCCGCCTTGGTCACATTGGTGTCAAGCGCATGAAGAAGCTCCATGCTGATGGACTTTTAGAGTCTCTCGATTATGAATCATTTGACACATGCGAACCATGCCTCATGGGCAAAATGACCAAGACTCCGTTCTCCGGAACAATGGCGCGAGCAACCAACTTATTGGAAATCATACATACTGATGTGTGTGGTCCAATGAGCGTTGAGGCTCGCGGAGGATATCATTATGTTCTCACTCTCACTGATGACTTAAGTAGATATGGGTATGTCTACTTGATGAAACACAAGTCTGAGACCTCTGAAAAGTTCAAGGAATTTCAGAATGAAGTAGAGAATCAACGTGACCGAAGGATAAAATTCTTACGATCAGATTGTGGAGGAGAATATTTAAGTCACGAATTTGGTACGCACTTAAGGAAATGTGGAATCGTTTCACAACTCACGCCGCCTGGAACACCTCAGCGTAATGGTGTGTCCGAACGTCGTAATCGCACTCTATTGGATATGGTGCGATCTATGATGTCTCTTACCGATTTACCGCTATCATTTTGGGGATACGCTCTAGAGACAGCTACATTCACTTTAAATAGGGCTCCGTCTAAATCCGTTGAGATGACACCGTATGAATTATGGTTTGGGAAGAAACTTAAGCTGTCGTTTCTAAAAGTTTGGGGATGCGATGCTTATGTCAAGAAACTTCAACCTGAAAAGCTCGAACCCAAGTCGGAAAAATGCGTCTTCATAGGATACCCCAAAGAAACCATTGGGTATACCTTCTACCTTAGATTCGAAGGCAAGATCTTTGTTGCCAAGAACGGATCCTTTCTGGAAAAGGAGTTTCTCTCGAAAGGAGTAAGTGGGAGGAAAGTAGAACTCGATGAAGTACTACCTCTTGAACCGGAAAGTAGTGCAGCTCAGGAAAACGTTCCTGTGGTGCCTACACCGACTGGAGAGGAAATTAATGATGATGATCAGGGTACTTCGGATCAAGTTGCTACTGAACTTCGTAGGTCCACAAGGACACGTTCCACACCAGAGTGGTATGGCAACCCTGTCCTGGAAATCATGTTGTTAGACAACGGTGAACCTTCGAACTATGAAGAAGCGATGGCGGGTCCAGATTCCAACAAATGGCTTGAAGCCATGCAATCCGAGATAGAATCCATGTATGAAAACAAAGTGTGGACTTTGACAGACTTGCCCGATGATCGGCGAGCGATAGAAAACAAATGGATCTTTAAGAAGAGGACGGACGCGGATGGTAATATTACCATCTATAAAGCTCGACTTGTCGCTAAGGGTTATCGGTAAGTTCAAGGGGTTGACTACTATGAGACTTTCTCTCCCGTAGCGAAGCTGAAGTCCGTGTGAATCATGTTAGCAATTGCCGCATACTATGATTATGAGATATGGCAGATGGACGTCAAAACGGCATTCCTTAACGGCTATCTTAAGGAAGAGCTGTATATGATGCAGCCAGAAGGTTTTGTCGATCCTAAGAATGCTAACAAGGTGTGCAAGCTCCAGCGATCCATTTATGGGCTGGTGCAAGCATCTCGGAGTTGGAACACTCGCTTTGATGAGATGATCAAAGCGTTTGGATTTATGCAGACTTATGGAGAAGCCTGTGTTTACAAGAAAGTGAGTGGGAGATCTGTAGCATTTCTCATATTATATGTAGATGACATACTTTTGATGGGAAATGATATAGAACTTTTGGATAGCATTAAGGCCTACTTGAATAAGTATTTTTCAATGAAGGACCTTGGAGAAGCTGATTACATATTAGGCATCAAGATCTATAGGGATAGATCGAGACGCCTCATAGGTCTTTCACAAAGCACATACCTTGATAAGATATTGAAGAAGTTCAAAATGGATCAGTCCAAGAAAGGGTTCTTGCCCGTATTGCAAGGTGTGAGATTGAGCTCGGCTCAATGCCCGACCACGGCAGAAGATAAAGAAGAGATGAGTGTCATTCCCTATGCCTCAGCCATAGGATCTATTATGTATGCCATGCTGTGTACCAGACCTGATGTAAACCTTGTCGAAAGTTTGGTAGGAAGGTACCAAAGTAATCCCGGCAAGGAACACTGGACAGCGGTCAAGAATATCCTTAAGTACCTGAAAAGGACAAAGGACATGTTTCTCGTTTATGGAGGTGACGAAGAGCTCGTCGCAAATGGTTACGTCGATGCTAGCTTCGACACAGATCTGGATGACTCTAAGTCACAAACCGGATACGTGTATATGTTGAATCGTGGAGCAGTAAGCTGGTGCAGTTGCAAGCAGAGCGTCGTGGCGGGATCTACATGTGAAGCGGAATACATGGCAGCCTCGGAGGCAGCGCATGAAGCAATATGGATGAAAGAGTTCATCACCGACCTAGAATTCATACCCAACGCGTCGGGGCCAATCACTCTCTTTCGTGACAATACTGGAGCTATTGCCCTTGCCAAGGAGCCCAGGTTTCACAAGAAGACCAGGCACATCAAACGTCGTTTCAACTCCATCCGTGAAAATGTTCAAGATGGAGACATAGATATTTGCAAAGTACATACGGATCTGAATGTCGCAGATCCGTTGACTAAAACTCTTCCACGAGCAAAACATGATCAACACCAGAACTCTATGGGTGTTCGATTCATCACAATGTAACTAGATTATTGAATCTAGTGCAAGTGGGAGACTGTTGGAAATATGCCCTAGAGGCAATAATAAAAGGATTATTATTATATTTCCTTGTTCATGATAATTGTGTTTTATTCATGCTATAATTGTATTATCCGGAAATCGTAATACACGTGTGAATACATAGACCACAATATGTCCCTAGTGAGCCTCTAGTTGACTAGCTCGTTGATCAACAGATAGTCATGGTTTCCTGACTATGGACATTGGATGTCATTGATAACGGGATCACATCATTAGGAGAATGATGTGATGGACAAGACCCAATCCTAATCATAGCACAAAGATCGTGTAGTTCGTTTGCTAGAGCTTTTCCAATGTCAAGTATCTTTTCCTTAGACCATGAGATCGTGTAACTCCCGGATACCGTAGGAGCACTTTGGGTGTACCAAACGTCACAACGTAACTGGGTGACTATAAAGGTGCACTATAGGTATCTCCGAAAGTGTCTGTTGGGTTGACACGGATCGAGACTGGGATTTGTCACTCCGTATGACGGAGAGGTATCTCTGGGCCCACTCGGTAATGCATCATCATAATGAGCTCAAAGTGACCAAGTGTCTGGTCACGAGATCATGCATTACGGTACGAGTAAAGTGACTTGCCGGTAACGAGATTGAACGAGGTATTGGGATACCGACGATCGAATCTCGGGCAAGTAACGTACCAATTGACAAAGGGAATTGTATACGGGGTTGCTTGAATCCTTGACATTGTGGTTCATCTGATGAGATCATCGAGGAGCATGTGGGACCCAACATGGGTATCCAGATCCCGCTGTTGGTTATTGACCGGAGAGCCGTCTCGGTCATGTCTATGTGTCTCCTGAACCCGTAGGGTCTACACACTTAAGGTTCGGTGACGCTAGGGTTGTAAAGATATGAGTATGCAGCAAACCGAAAGTTGTTCGGAGTCCCGGATGAGATCCCGGACGTCACGAGGAGTTCCGGAATGGTCCGGAGGTAAAGAATTATATATGGGAAGTCAAGTTTCGGCCTTCGGGAAAGTTTCGGGGATTACTGGTATTGTACCGGGACCACCGGAAGGGTCCCGGGGGTCCACCGGGTGGGGCCACCTATCCTGGAGGGCCCCATGGGCTGAAGTGGGAGGGGAACCAGCCCCTGGTGGGCTGGTGCGCCCTCCCCTGGGCCCCCCTCTGCGCCTAGGGTTGGGAACCCTAGGGGAGGGGGCACCTCCACTTGCCTTGGGGGGCAAGTCTCCCCCCTTGGCCGCCGCCCCCCTAGGAGATCCCATCTCCTAGGGCCGGCGCCCCCCTAGGGTCCCTATATAAAGAGGGAGGGTGGGAGGGCAGCCGCACCTAACACCTAGCGCATCCCTTCCTCCTTTGCTACACCTCTCCCTCCCGTAGTCGCTTGGCGAAGCCCTGCCGGAGCCCTGCTGCATCCACCACCACGCCGTCGTGCTGCTGGATCTTCATCAACCTCTCCTTCCTCCTTGCTGGATCAAGGAGGAGGAGACGTCACGCTGACCGTACGTGTGTTGAACGCGGAGGTGCCGTCCGTTCGGCGCTAGGATCTCCGGTGATTTGGATCACGACGAGAACGACTCCCTCAACCCCGTTCTCTTGAACGCTTCCGCACGCGATCTACAAGGGTATGTAGATGCACTCCTCTCTCTCGTTGATAGATGAACTCATAGATTGATCTTGGTGAACTAGGAAATTTTTTATTTTATGCGACGTTCCCCACCACCAATAGCATGGGGTCGGCTACCCTCCCCCCCCCCTCTTTATATAGGGATCCTAGGGGGGGCGGCCTTAGGAGATGCAATCTCCTAGGGGGGCGGCGGCCAAGGGGGTGCCTTGCCCCCCAAGGCAAGTGGAGGCGCCCCCCACCCCTAGGGTTTCCAACCCTAGGCGTAGGGGGGCCCAAGGGAGGCGCACCAGCCCACCAGGGGCTGGTTCCCCTCCGGGATAGGTGGCCCCACCCGGTGGTCCCCCGGGACCCTTCCGGTGGTCCCGGTACAATACCGGTGACCTCCGAAACTTTCCCGATGGCCGAAACCTGACTTCCTATATATAATTCTTTACCTCCGGACCATTCCGGAACTCCTCGTGACGTCCGGGATCTCATCCGGGACTCCGAACAACTTTCGGTTTACTGCATACTCATATCTCTACAACCCTAGCGTCACCGAACCTTAAGTGTGTAGACCCTACGGGTTCGGGAGACATGCAGACATGACCGAGACGCCTCTCCGGTCAATAACCAACAGCGGGATCTGGATACCCATGTTGGCTCCCACATGCTCCTCAATGATCTCATCGGATGAACCACGATGTCGAGGATTTTAGCAACCCCGTATACAATTCCCTTTGTCAATCGGTACGTTACTTGCCCGAGACTCGATCGTCGGTATCCCAATACCTCGTTTAATCTCGTTACCGATGAGTCACTTTACTCGTACCGTAATGCATGATCCCGTGACCAGAAACTTGGTCACATTGAGCTCATTATGATGATGCATTGCCGAGTGGGCCCAGAGATACCTCTCCGTCATACGGAGTGACAAATCCCAGTCTCGATTCGTGCCAACCCAACAGACACTTTCGGAGATACCCGTAGTGCACCTTTATAGTCACCCAGTTACGGTGTGACGTTTGGCACACCCAAAGCACTCCTACGGTATCCAGGAGTTACACAATCTCATGGTCTAAGGAAATGATACTTGACATTTGGAAAAGCTCTAGCTAAACGAACTACACGATCTTTGAGCTATGATTAGGATTGGGTCTTGTCCATCACATCATTCTCCTAATGATGTGATCCCATTAGACATCCAATGTCCATAGTCAGGAAACCATGACTATCTGTTGATCAACGAGCTAGTCAACTAGAGGCTCACCAGGGACATGTTGTGGTCTATGTATTCACACGTGTATTACGATTTCCGGGTAATACAATTATAGCATGAATAACAGAGAATTATCATGAACAAAGAAATATAATAATAACCATTTTATTATTGCCTCTATGGCATATTTCCAACACGCCGGGTGCTCCCACTCCAAGGCCGACCTCATATGATTTGCCAGATGAGCGGTCGATTCGACCCAAGTCGGCTAAGCACCAAGGAAATGCCTAATGCCGAGGTATCTTACATGGTGAATTATATCGCCAACTGCAAGCTCACCGAGGAGTGGCGGTTCGGCAAGGAGCCATATTCTCGCGCCAATCCTCCGCCTTTGGTAAGCTTCTCTTCTTTTCTTCTTCTCTTGTTGCCGAGTTCATACTGGCCGACTCTTGACCAGTCGGCTTGTTTTTAACAGAGCCCCCTCCTTCGACAGGCGGTCGGAGCCGCGTGGGTGGAGCACCAGTTCATCCCCGACCATGCGGCGGACGACTTGGACGATGCCGACTTGGGGGTGGATGCTCTAGACGCCGACGCCGTAGGGGGAGGCGGCGAGGCAGGTGGCTCCGGGCTCGGGGCCAGCTTCGAGGACTGTCCGGATGACGACGAGGCCGATGTTGTTCCGCGCCATCAGCCGGCGTCCGATTATCAAGGCGCGGGGTCATCTGCCGCGTCGGCTGCTCATGGTGGCGCGCAGAAACGCCGGGCCGCGCCGACCCTCTTCGGAAGTCGGCCGAAGAAACCTAGGGGTACTGCGGCAGCGACCAAGCGGGACGAGGCGGCCGCGAAGGCAGCCCGCTTCCGCAAGGTGGTGAAGCAGCCGTAGGTGGTTTCGTCGTAAGTGTTAATTCTCTCACACCTTTCTTTTTTCTCTTCGGTTGTCATTCTTCTAAGCCTTTTCCTTGACTTGTCGAACAGGGCTCCGCTCTCTCTCGAGCGGACCACTGCCGCCTCCGTAGTTGGAGGGGCGGGAGGTCTGCGAGCGCCCGCCGCGGGGACCCCCGCACCGATCTTCTAGCGGCGACGGAGCAGAACGCGTGGGAGGAGCGGGAGGCGGAGGAGCAGAGGGCGGCCACCACCAGGGCGGCTCAGGAGATGACGGAGGAGCCGGCGGAGGCGCAAGCCGACGTGGTGGCCAAGGCTTAAGCGGAGGCTGCGGTCGCGGAGAGGGCGGCGGAAGCAATGCATAACCAGCCTCCGCAGCTCGTCATCCCCCTCCGCGCCGTGGCTCCCGATATCCCAGTGCCCCCGCCGGAGGAAGCCGGCCGCTACCAGCCGGCGATGGAGAGGGAGGAGGGCGACGCAGTCGTCCTGGAGAGAGGGGCGGCACTGCCATCACCGACCGGGGCGGGCCAAGGCGGCCGGCCTGACGCGCCGCCTAAGCAGCCGGCTGGAGGCGAGCCAGCTGTGAGGGCGGATCTTGTGGTCCTGTCGCCGTCTCATCGGCGCACAGGAAAGGCGACTTCAGCGCCGGACCCGCAGAAGGCCGCAGGCTCCAGCCCGTCGGCCCGGGATCTGGAGACGGCCAGCGCCAGCTCGCCAGGGTGGACGCCGGGCGGAGGGACGGCCGTGCTGAACGTGGCGGCGCAGGACGTCTGGGATCAGCTTCAGTCCCAGGCCGCTGCGCTGAAGCAATATACTCAAGAGTTTCTTGCAACGCGGTCGGCCATTCGGGTGAGTCTTCCCGCTTTCTGTCGATTGCTCTTGATTTCTTCCGTGGGGGCGCGTCAGCGCACCCACTGGGTGTAGTCCCCGAGTTCCGAGTCGGCTGCTGAGCAGGCGGCTTGGAACTTCTTAGTAGACTTTGATTGATGTCTTGTTCTTATTTGCACCTCTGTCCTGTTGGCAGGACTATCACAACCTCCGCGCGGCTGCCTTCAACTCCCAGGCCCGAGAGATGAACCAGAAGACCACTGATCTGACTGAGAGCCGGAGTAAGTGCTTCATTTTTGATCCCATGTGGGGGCGCGTCAGTGCACCCACTGGGTGTAGTCCCCGAGATTCGGGCCGACTGCTGAGCAGTCGGGTCGGATCTTTCCTGCCGACTTCTTCCTTATTGCTTTTTCTTCTTCTTCTTCATATCTGCAGGAGCCAATACCGACATGAGGGAGCAGCTAGGTGGGGCCCAGACCGCCCTTTGCGCCAAGGAAGCCGAGTGCAATGCCTTGGCTCGGGAACGTGATCGCTTGGCCAAAAAACTAGCCGACCAGGAGGAGAGCCATAAGGCGGCCCTGAAGGCGGTGCAGGACAGCGAGGCTGCCCTTCAGGCCGAATATGAGACCGAGGCGGCGAGCTGGGCTGAGGCGAGGCAAGCGCTGAGCGAAGGCTACGCCCGGGTTGAAGATTTGATTGACGGTAGGCCCCTTTCTTCCTTGTCCCTTTGCTCGCCACCCGACATCTGGTCTGTCTTCTGACTTCGTGCTGCTTTTTCTTCTTTGTGCAGATTACTTCCCTGCTTACTTCGTTGCCGCCAACCAAGCCATCAAGGCCCACTGTGATGCACGACGGCAGGCTGGGGTTGAGATCGCATCGGATGCTGGCCGGTCGCTTGAGGAGCAGCTTCTGGCGATTCAAACCCGCCTCCAACCGGCTTATCGCACGCTCCGCCGTTTTCAGCGTGCTGGGGCGCAGGTGTTGGCTGCTCTTTGGCTCGGCGAGGTGGTTCCCCGCACCCCCAGTCAGATTGCCGACTGGCTGGAGGTAGCAGTCGGCTGCTTCGAGGCCTGGAAGGCTTCTGCGGCTCGGTCCGGCGCCAGGCGGGTGCTAGAGTTTGTCCGAGCTTGGTATCCTGGGCTGTACTTGGCCCAGCTGGCCACCTGGCGGCAGCAGGCCAACGAGAAGCTGAAGGCGGCGCGGCCGGCTATCATCCAGCGCGCCTCGGCGATCGCCGACTACACCGACACCAGTGTCTTTGCCCCTGAGGTAAATGATGACAGCGTCGCTCAGCCGGAGGAGTGGTTCGGGCTGAACCCGGCAAAGGGTGAAGACTCGGCGGAGGAGATCGGTTCCAGCAACGAAGGCGGAGAGGAGGAGGGGGAGGATGGTAAAGATGCCATGCCAGACGGTGGAGCGACTAGCCAGCCTCAGCCTGATCGTGCCTCCAGCAATGAGGCGCGTGCAAGCGCGCCGCCTGCAACAGATGACGATCATGCTGAGACTCGTCAGCCGGCCACTCCTCCAGCCGACACTGCCGTCTCCACCAACCTGCCCGGCTCGCCTATTGCCCCTTTAGCCTGATCCGCCGTCTGGGTCTTCCTGATCGTTACTCTTTGAATAACTTTTATTAAATTTGCATAGTTCCACCCACTGGGGGTGTATTCAAACTATGTTGACTGCTGGCCTTTCGAAGGCCTTTTGTGTAAATATAATCATGGATGTGCTTGGCTTCCGTTCATATTTGCTTTTCATCCTTTTGGTTGTTTCCTTTGCCGCCCTCCCTTGGTCGCCGCCTTCCCAGCCAGACAACTGCTCTGCAGTCTATGGCTGGGGAAGGGCTTGGCCATTTGGGAGGACAAGTACTCGAGCTTTCTTAGATTATAGCAAGGTGAACGGGAAGCCGGCCAGCCGGCTGCTCTGACAGCCGGTCGGCGGGGTGGGAAGCCGGCTTGTGTTATATAAGTTCGTTAGTCCTTAGCCATTTTTCATGTGGGCATCCTTTCCTGCCTTTGGCTCTTGCCAGTCGGACATTCGATTCTTCGAGCTGCGACTTTCAACAAGAGAGGGCTTGGGTGCCGACACAGTACTTGTCTGACTGCAGGTAGAACTTGAATATAACTCAAAGCGGCAAGTCCCCGGGCCGACTGATCGAACCCGGTGCCAGACAAGAAAACAAATGTAGTAACATAATCATAGGCATGATATTCATCATTCATAGATAAAAGAGGGTAGTCCCCGAGTGCTCCTCGGGGGACCCATTGTCTTGTACTTAATACAAAAGGTAGCATGGTACATACTGCATTTTAACTGTAAAATCTTCGGAGGAGATTGGCGTTTCATGGTCGTTCCGGCTCCTTGCCGGAATCATCTCTCTTGCGTGCCTTCGGCTTCTGCGCGTCGATCAGGTAGTAGGAGCCATTGCCTAAGGCCCTGCTGATGACGAAGGGGCCTTCCCAAGGGGCCGAGAGCTTGTGCTGGCCGGCTATTCGCTGGATCAGCCGGAGCACAAGATCACCCTCTTGGAAGGATCTTGGCTTGACCTTCCGGCTGTGGTAACGACGTAAACCCTGCTGGTAGATGGTGGACCGGCTGAGGGCTAACAGCCAGCCTTCTTCTAGCAGGTCGACGCCGTCTTCTCGTGCTTCCTTGGCCTCCGTCTCCGTGTACATGGTAACCCGAGGTGAGTCGAACTCAATGTCAGTTGGGATGACAGCCTCGGCACCATATACAAGGAAGAAAGGGGTGAAGCCGGTTGACTTGTTCGGGGTAGTGCACAAACTCCAGAGGACGGCCGGCAGTTCATCGAGCCAACAGCCGGCCGAACGCTCCAGTGGCACGACCAATCGGGGCTTGATGCCGGAGAGGATGAGGCCGTTTGCTCGCTCGACTTGGCCGTTTGACTGCGGGTGGGCAACGGACGCTAAGTCTAGTCAGATGCCCTGTGTCGCGTAGAAACGTGCCAGTGCTCCCTTGGCAAAATTCGTGTCGTTGTTGGTGATGATGTTGTGCGGTACGCCATATTGGGTTGTAATATCTGCGATGAATGTCACGGCAGTCGGCCCATTCAGTTTCTTGATCGGGTTCGCTTCAATCCACTTGGTAAATTTGTCCAGGGCGACGAGCAGATGTGTCATGCCGCCGCGCGCCATCTTGAATGGGCCCACCATGTCTAGTCCCCATACGACAAAGGGACAGGTGAGGGGGATGGTCTTGAGTGCAGAAGCCGGCAGGTGCTGCTTGGAGCCGAAGACTTGGCACCCTTTGCAGTGTTTAACTAACTCCTTGGCGTCTTCCAAAGCAGTCGGCCAGAAGAATCCATGGCGGAAGGCTTTGGCGATGAGTGATCTTGAGGCTGCATGGTGGCTGCATTCGCCCTTCTCTGGCTCGACGCAGCGCTGGAAGACTCCAGTGACGCTGCGCCTAACGAGCTCTCGGTTCATTATTGTGTATGCTCCGGCTCGGTGTTGTACTTATCTTGCCGAGATCTCGTCAGTCGGCAGCTCTCTGCTTACCAGGAAGTTGAGGATGGGCTGGGCCCATGATGGAGCTGTGACTTCTTCTATTGCCAAAACGGCTACTACGACCAGGGCGGGTGGGCTGGGTGGTGAGGAGTTGGAGTCGGCCACCGCCTGTTGTGTTGATGCAGTCCCCGGGCCGGCTGCTGTAGTCCCCGAGCCGGGTGCGACTATGGCAGTCCCCGAGCCGGTTGTCGAAGTCCTCGAGCCGCCTGCTTGGTTCCCCAAGTCGGATCCGACTGCGTCGGGGTCAGGCGGTACGAAGATGGAACTAGATTCTAGAGATGGCTTGACAGACGGCTTGAGGAGGCGTTGGAGAGAGACGCCGGTTGGTATAGCTTGTCGGGTGGAGCCTATTCGTGCCAGGGCATCTGCTTGCTCGTTGTCGGCCTGTGGCACGTGGAGGAACTCGCATCCTACAAAATATCCACTGATTTGCTAAACGAGGAAGAGGTAGCTTGCCATGTTTGCGTCCTTGGCGTCCCAGTCGCCAGATGTGGACTACCAAATCCGAGTCACCATAGCATAGGATCCGGCGGATGCCGAGCTCTTTGGCTAGCCGGAGCCTGTGTATGAGCGCCTCGTACTCTGCCATATTGTTGGAGGCGGCAAAATGAATTTGCAATGTGCATCTGAGTTTGACGCCCTTGGGAGAGGTGAGGACGATGTCGGCTCCCAAGCCGGTGCGCATCTTGGATCCATCGAAGTGCATCCGCCAATGAGTGGAGTTGGGGGGCGGTGGCAGGTACTGGGTCTCGGCCCAGTCGACAAGGAAGTCGGCCAGTGCCTGGGACTTGATGGCGGTGCGAGGCTGGTAGAAGATTGTGTAAGAGGCCAACGCAATGGCCCATTTTGCCACCCGGCCGGATGCATCCCTGCTGCCAATGATCTCGGCGAGCGGGGCAGTACATACGACTGTGATGGGGGTGCTCTTGAAAGTAGGGCTTGAGTTTCTTGACGGCGAAGTACACACCATAGCACATCTTCTGGTAGTGCGGGTAGTTCTGCTTCGAGCTGGACAATACTTCGCTCAAATAATACACCGACCTCTGGACTAGCTGAGCTCGGCCTTCTTCTGGGCGCTGAACCACGATAACGGTGCTGACCACCAGGTTAGTGGCGACAATGTAAAGGAGCATGGGCTCTTTCTCAGCCGGTGCCGCCAAGACGGGCGGCGTGGCCAGCATCTTCTTTAGCTCGTGGAAAGCTTGTTCTGCTTGGTCGTTCCACTCGAAGTGAGTGGACTTCTTCATAAGTCGGTAGAGGGGGAGAGCTTTCTCTCCGAGCCGGCTGATGAAGCGGTTCAGGGAGGCCAGGCATCCGGTAAACTTTTGGACGTTTCGTAGCTTGGTAGGAATCTTCATTCTTTCTATGGCCTTGATCTTCACTGGGTCGCATTCGATGCCACGTTCGAAGACCAGGAAGCCTAGAAGCTAGCCGGCTGGTACTCCGAACACGCATTTCTCGGGGTTGAGCTTGATCTGAAACCGGCGCAAGTTTTCAAATGTCTCTCTGAGGTCTTCCAGCAAGGTGCTGCGCTTCTCCGTCTTCACCACGACATCGTCTACATAGACGTGGGCATTTCTGCCGAGCTGCTTGAGGAGGCATTTCTGCATGCAACGCTGAAAAGTGGCACCAGCATTTCTCAAGCCGAATGTCATAGTCAGGTAGCAGAAAGCTCCGAATGGTGTGATGAAGGCGGTCTTCAGGTGGTCAGCCGGATCCAACTTTATCTGGTGGTAGCCTGAGTAGGCATCCAAGAAGCTCAACGGCTCGCATCCGGCTATGGAGTCTATCACTTGATCGATTCGAGGTAAGGCAAATGGATCTTTGGGGCAGGCTTTGTTGAGGCTGGTGTAATCTATACACATACGCCACTTGTTATTCTTATTCAAAACAAGGACCGGGTTGGTAAGCCACTCTGGAAAGAACACCTCCATAATGAAGCCGGCTGCCAAAAGCCGGGCTATCTCTTCTCCTACAATCCTTCTCTTTTCCTCCGACAGTCGGCGGAGGGGTTGCTTGACAGGTTTTGCATCTGCTCGGACATGTAATTTGTGCTCGGCGAAATCCTTCGGAACACCCGGCATGTCCTTGGGGGACCATGCGAAGATATCCCGATTCTCACAGAGGAAATCGACGAGCTCGCCTTCCTATTTGCTGTCCAAGTTTGCTCCAATGACAGCAAACCTCTCCGGGTGCTCTGGGTCCAGCGGTATCTTCTTTGTTTCTTTGGCCAGCTGGAAAGAACCTTGAGCATCAGATTCCTTGGGGTCAGGGGACAGGGTCGGCTGCTTGCCGGCCATGGCCACGACTCGATCCAGCATCTTTTTCTCTTCAGCGATCACGAGGGACTCGGCCAGCCGGCTGCTAGCTGTTGCACACTTAGAGGATTTCTTGTAGTCTTCATCTTGAGGTAGGCATAGTGGGGTACAACCATGAACTTGGCTAGAGCAGGTCGGCCAAGCAATGCGTGGTAAGGGCTCTCCAGATCCACTACTTCAAACCATATTGCTTCTCGGCGGAAATGATCCTTGCCCCCATAGAGGACATCCATCTTGATCTTGCCGATTGATGAGCAGGACAAGCCGGGTACGATGCCATGGAACACAGTCCGACTAGGCATGAGCTGCTTCGTCTTGATGTTCAGCTTCTCCATGGTGTCATGGTACATTATGTTGATGCTGCTCCCGCCATCTATTAGCACGCGGGAGAAACAGGCAGCTCTCCTTTCTGTTGCGAGGGTGGCATCCAAAACCAATGCGTAAGAGCGGAGAGACGGCATCACCTCTCGGTGATCGGCCCGGCTCTAGATGATAGGCTTCTCCGACCAGTGCATGAACTCGGGGTTATTGGAGGTGACCGCGTTGACTTCTTGGTGCTGTCAGCGCCGGCTGCGCCGGTCTTCAGTCTGGCTTGTAAAGACGACATAGGCGGCATGCTCGTCGAGGAACTCGTCTTGAACAGCCCCGACCGTTGGCCGAGCGGCCGGCTGCTGAGGGGCTGGAGGCGGCTAGCCAACAGGCGGAGGCGGCACCAGCCCTTCGCCCTTGGAGATTCGTGTGAGCCAATGGCATTTCCGAGTCATGTGGTTGGACGGCTTCGCGCCGCTGTGGAACTTGCAGGGGGCATCAAGGGTCTGCTCATAGGAGAAAGCCGGCTGCCAAGCCGGCCTGCCGCCCTTCTTCTTCTTGGGCGTGGGCCGCCCTTCGGGCTGTTCGTCTTCGACCGTGGCCACTTGCCGACTGGTGGAAGGCGGCATAGGGGCCTTGCGCTTGTTGTCGTTCTGGTATGGGCGTCGGCTAGAGTCTCCAGCCGGCGTCTTGGGAGCCGGAGCTAGCACCTTCCCGGAGGCGTCTACTCGAAGCTCGGTCTTCATTGAAGAGTCGGCCGTGGCGTACTTGTCTGCTATGATCAGCAGCTCGTCAAGGGTAGTCGGCTCGTCGCAGAGGAGTTGGTGCTTGAGGAGGGTGCCTTCTCGGCATCCGGCGGTGAAGTATTCTATGGCTTGAACCTCGTGCACCCCCTCGCAGGAGTTGCGGAGCTCGGCCCAATGCGTGAGGTAGTTGCATGTTGATTCATTGGGCCCTTGAACACACATGGAGAGCTGGTGAGGCTTGGGGGCCTGCGTGTATGTGCTGGTGAAGTTGCGGATGAAGACTTCTGTGAAGTCTAGCCAGCTGTTGATGCTGTAAGGCTTGAGGCTGTTGAGTCAGGTGCGTGTCGTGCCTTGGAGCATGAGGGGGACGTACTTCACGGCAACACGCCTGTTGCCGCTTGCTATGCGAACCGTGGTGGAGTAATCGATCAACCAATCTTTCGGCTTCACGGAGCCGTTGTACTTGGGCGTGTCTCTCGGGAGTGAGAACCCTTTGGGGAAGGGCTCGTCGTAGATGCGGGGGCCAAAGCAGGGCGGGCCCACATGTCTTCTTCTTCTAGCGCCAGGGATCGCGCTAGGCGGATGATCCGATGGCGGGCATCATTCTCGCCGACTCCTTCTCGATGGACTAGTCGGCCGCTGAGAGTCGGATGCGTGACAGGCGGCGGGGTGGGATATCTCTCCCCACGAGGCGGAGGAGGAGGTGGATTGCCTCGTCGTTCCACAGCTCGAGGGCGGCCTTCTGCGTCGCGCTCGATGGTGATCCGAGTCCGACTGCGGCTAGCAACCGGCTCCTTTTCTTGTCTTGCATGGGCGCCGCCGGCAGTCGGTGTCCGTGACGTCACACCATGCTCTCGGCGTGGGGGTGGACTTTTAACGCGGGCGTTGGCTTCATGCCGCTCTACGACCGCGTCGATCAACTGCTGGATGCGTCTGGTCATGTAGGGGAGCTCGTCGGCCCCCAGTCCATTCAGCTCGTCCACGGCCGCCTGGGCGGCGCATAGGTTCTCGAGGGGCGTGGCATAGACTGGGCGGTCTGCTCCCAGCATGCTGGCGATGGCCGCGCCGCGCTTCTTGACGACGCCGGCTCGGCTCGGCCCGTCAGGAGGCGGCGTACCGAAGGCGGCGCGGTCAACTTCGCGCTAGTGAACCTCAGTGAGGCGTCTCATGGAGGCTATCTTCTGGCCTTCCGTAATGAGGGTGAGGCAGCGTGCCTCCAGCGTCTCGGCGTCGGCGTCAGCCGGGATGGGGCGGACAAGTCGTGCAGCGCCGCTTGCAGGGCGTCGTGGGCGTTTTCACCAGAGGTGGCACCGTGGCTGATGACTAGTACCTCGGTGACGGTGCTGCCGCCGCTGTCGGCTCGAGGAAGAGGGTCGTCGAAGATTATTACGTTGGTGGGGAACGCGTCAAGCGATGCCGTGTCGGAGTCGACAAGCATCGAGTCGGTGGAGCCAACCGACTCCAAATCCGCAGTAGGCTCGCTGGAGACGTGGAGTTGGTCGAGGAGGCTGACGAGGCGGCTCTCGGGGCAGCCCGTGCCCGCATCGGATGCGGGCTCGTCGGAGATGCGGGCTCCGCCAAGAAGATCGGCGAGGCAGCTCGCCGCGCAAGTGTCGTCGACGCCTTGCAGCGCGTCGGGGCAAGCGCCATCGGGCGTGCCGGGTTGGCTACGCTCGCTGGGAAGGAAAAGGGTTCCCGTCCAGAGCAGGTCTCCGGACGACAGTGCACCTGGCCCCACGGTGGGCGCCAAATGTCGGGTGGTAGGTGCGACATATGCCAACGGGTGGCTTATCATTGTGGGAGCCAGTAAGACATCGTCGGTGCCTGGAAACGGGATGAGGCGAAGACATGCACGCCGGCGGATCTTACCTAGGTTTGGGACTCTCCGTGGAGATAACACCCCTAGTCCTGCTTTGCGGGGTCTCCGCATGATCACTAGATCAACAAGTGGCTACAAGAGGCTCCTTGAGCTGTTCGGTGAGAGGAGGAAGAAGGGCAAGGCTAGCTCTCTTCTCCCCTCAATGTAGTGTCTAAAACTCTCAGAGATCAACCCTTTGAATGGGTGCCCTGTGGGGTTTATATAGGCCTACTCCCCAGGGGTACAATGGTAATCCGGCTGGGCGTGGGCCCTAGCCGTTAGTGTCTATGGTCGCCGGCTTCTCCGCCGGCCGCTGAGGCCCGCCGACTGGTGGGTCCCGCCGGCTGCCGGCCTCTTGGTCGATAGGCGGGCCCCACCGCTTGGGAGTCTTGTCGGGGGCTGGTTACTATTGCCTCGCCCTTGATGACGAGGGCTTTGTCGAGGTAAGCATGGGCTACAGTGGCACCGTCTGGCGGGCTCTCACTGTAGCCTTACCTCGTCTTGTCTCCTTAATGGTGCGCGTGCTTCGAGGGGGGAGCAAGCCGGCCATTGGAAGCCGGCCACATCCCAGGCTGACTGGGGGAGGCATGGCCGTCTTCGGGCGTCTCTCTGACCGAAGGGGCCCGCCGCCTACGGGCCATACTGTCAATCTCTCGTGGAGGGCGTCATGGTCAGCATGGCAATAGTGCCACGCTGGACGGGTGATGACTACCCCGTACGGCGTACTGTGTGATGGAGTCACGTACCTAGGGTAGGGTCATGAACCTGACCAAGGTACCCTCCCCAAGGACATCTCTTAGAAGAAGTTGTCTTCCAGTCGACCAAGAGGAACTCCACTCGATGGACTAGAAGACACTCGACGAACCTGAAGACACTCGACCATGAAGACTCACTCGACCACCAGGAGTTCAAGATCTACTCTGTATCCAAACGGTCTGTAATTAAGTAGTCTTAATGGTCATGATGGCACTTTATGTAGGGCGTTACCAGTAACGCCAGACCTTAATGTACTTTAACCCTCTGCTACGTGGGCTGGCTTGGGTCTTGGCGTCCTCTATATAAGCCACCCCCCCTCCACTGGTAGAAGGGTTCGCACCCCTGTAACTCTCACACACATAATCCAGTCGACCGCCTCCGGGCTCCGAGACGTAGGGCTGTTACTTCCTCTGAGAAGGGCCTGAACTCGTAAAACACCTGTGTGCACAACTGCTCCATAGCTAGGATCTTGCCTCTCCATACCTACCCCCCCATTCTACTGTCAGACTTAGAACCACGACACTGTGGCCATGCGTGCTCCGGGATTTGGGGGTGGCAGGCTTCACTGTTGCCACGCCCTGTCTCATCACCATTATGGGGGTGCAGACTTTGAGGGCACAATCTTGGCCGCTTGCCAGGGGCCGGCTTCTTGGAGTCGGTCTTTTCGTGGCCGGCTTCTTGGAGTCGGCCCTATCGTGGCCTTCTCCATGAGAGTTTAGGGCTGGGCCGCGTTCCGGTAGTCGGCCTGTGAGACAGCCGGCCGGGATAAGGCGGCCCCATGCCTTGGGTGCTTGAAGGCTCGACCGGCCTGTCATTTTTTCGAAGGGCCAAGGGGAGCCGGCTAGGCTACCCATGGTCATTTACTCCGACAACACTGCAGGACATGCCGTTCACTGCCCCTGATCGATAGAAAATTTGTAGTCATTATGCTTTGTGTACTATTAAGAATTGTCAACCATATAGACTCCTGCTAGAACTGCTCCACAACTAGCTCATGAGTTTCACAGTGAAGAATTTTGTGTTTTTTCCCCTGCAATTGTATGGAACTCGACCGGTTTGGCAATCATCAGGAAACAATAATTCACCTTCTGCAGTAAGATAATTTTTTTGTGTTTTCTATTGAGAAACATATCTATGTATAATTCGCTCGTATTAGAGAGAAATTTTATTCTTTTGTGCATGTAGCATGGTTAAATCTTGACTTTGACATTTGTTTTAAATATATCTTTTTCTATTTAATGCAAGCATTTGAAGAAGCTAAACATGATCTCTACATACTTATTTTCATGAAATACGAACAGAGGGATATGGATCATCGGCAGTGAGTCCGAAAGTGGAGGAGGTTGGCTGGTACGACAACTTTGTGATCAGAGGGAACTTTTCAGTGTACTCGTAAATCTGTAAGAAATGTTTAATTAAGAATTTCCTTCTTTTCCAGTGCAGTCTATTTACGAGTTCTGTAAGATGACTGTGCATTTATTTGGTTCATGAAAATAACCTTAGTAATCTTTGTTCAATTTTTTAGTACAATTTTTTAACAATAATGATATGAAATAGGATTCCATTGAAGAATAATTTTGGATAAACTATACTAAACAAAGAATATGACAATTAAATGAAGCTTACGGCAACATCCCAACTCCTGCGCCCTGGGCGTGGGGAAAAAAAATCCTTTGATGACTATAGCACCATGGGCACTATTTGACACCGCAGTGACAATCTAGCAACCTGGGGCCTGGGGCTTGGTGCAATTCTGGCTTCACCTTTGCCCCCGTTGCAATGCACGGGCAATTACCTAGTAAGAAAAAAGAATGCCGCTATATCATGCGATAGTAATGCTCGCCTTTGCCCCCGTTGCAACGCACGGGCAATTACCTAGTAAGAAAAAAGAATGCCGCTATACCATGCGATAGTAATGCTCCGGTTGATTTAGGAGGAGCAACAAGCAGCCATGGGGTAAAGAATAATAGCCAGTAGTCAAACATTTAAAAGCAGCAGGACACCCTACCAGCACTGCAGTTCCAACTCTCCTCCACTAAAGTTGTACAACAAAATCTATTGAAAACTTTGCCTATGAAGAAAATGCACAAACAATCCAACAAACATGGTCAGTGCTCAACCTCACCCATCATCCTATTTGACTGCACATGCTCAACTACGTCCTCCTAAAGTACCGTCCGCCATGGTGGCAATCATGAAGATCTGCAAAAACGATAGGCTATGTGATCAAATGGAACAACGATGTGCAGAACTGGCATTGACTACGTATAAATGAGAAAGCTAACATCTAGGTTGTTTGTAGATAATACGTTTGGCAGAAATAGGCAGCTTACCAAATCAGGAGATGAGCCGTGGACCGTGGTTGCGTAAACAGAGAAACCACACTATCGGTACTATGGTCTATTGATCGGAGGAGACAAAGAATCAAAAGAAGCTCGAAGTGGCCGGTTAACAAATGGGTGCGCCAAAAGTTGTGATGCGGAGGGTCGCTCGTCTGGATCGACTCGTACACACTGGCGTATGAAATCTTGAGCTTCTGTTGACAAGTGGCTGGGAATGGGAGGTTGTTCTCCTTTGCCAATCATAAAGAAAGCATTTGTCTACAAGTAGAAAAGAAGCATTAGTTGGGAGCCGACAATAACCACCAAGTAGGTTGAATTTCAACGAGTTATCCAGATTATCATTCGGAGAGAAGTACACTCCATAGAAATAATAGCACACACGTTTTTTAGAACCCAAATCATCAGACACAAAATAACGTGCTGTTTTCACCGTAATCAAAAACTAGTCAAAAAAAAAAAGAACACGAAATTTTGAAGGCACGGGGTTATCATTGTTATATGTACCAAATACAAAAATTAGAATAGTTATATCTGATAAATGCTTCAGGCTTGGAAGGGGGGAAGGTGATGATTTCCCCATGTTCTGCCTCAGCAAGTGCATGGACAGTTCCCAAATCCCGAAATATCGATTTACTTAAAGAAAAAGGACAAGATCTGCTGGCATCCTACCGCATCTTTATTACAAAATCAAATAGCGAGTCAGAGTTTTTCTGCAATTTAATTATAACATTTTTCACACCCAAAAGTTCAATGCCCTAGACAACAAAGGTCTAACGCATAATAAAGTTAACGATGCAACATACTTAATTTTCTGTGTGGCAAGTCAATACCAGAGAACTAAAACATAAAGTTGAAAATATGACATACCCACTCGACATTAGGATATGGTATTTGGCGGGTTAGCATTTCCAACACAGTGCAGCCCAAGCTCCACATATCAGCTGCAGGCCCGTATGTTTTTCTAGGATTAACAACCTGAAAGTGGGAAGGTGCATTTAGAACTTGGGCGCTTATTAAAAGATACCACAAAATTATTCCTCAAATATTGCCAAATAACATCAAAGTTGAATAGTTTGAATCTGATCAGCATGGACTAAACCATTAAAGTATGACTTACCTCAGGTGCCATCCAATAAACACTTCCTTTGCATGATCTCAGCATATTAATTTTAGACATCTGAAATTAAAAGAAAGTACACATAAGACAATTTGCCATTTGAAGACATGCAAATAACCTCGGAGAAGAAACAAGGCTCACCTCCTTTGCTAAGCCAAAATCTGCAAGTTTTACCGATCCATTTGCATGAACCAATATATTGGCGCATTTGATATCTCTGAGTATAAAGAAATGTCTCAATTAATCAAAAATATTGTATGAAGGGAGGACTGATGATTATCCAAAGATTTGGCATCAATTTTATTGTAATTTAGGATTGGGCCCTCTAAACACTTGTAATTCTATGAATTAACATTTCACCATCTTTATTATTTTTCCTTTATCTTTTTGCTTCTTTTCCACCCATTTGAAATATCAACTTTGCCCTCTATAGCTATATGTCAATGCCTAGCATTTTACTTATAACACAAGTGTTATGGCGCTGCTAGAAGGAGGGCGCGAGAGGGCCGGCCGGGGGCCTTTTGCCCACGGCCGGGCAAGAGGGAAGTGATTTCCTTCTTAATTCTTGCTTGATTAGATTGATACATCTCCTCTCTATATATAGAGAGGTTTACTTGACTCCCAAGCAAGGCTTACTTGACCCCTAAGCAAGCGACCCTTATCTCTAATTGACCCTAAGACTAATGGGCCCATTAGGCCCATTACGTACTCTAACACTACACCCCACCTGGACATGCAGCTTGTCCTCGAGCTGCAGCCTAACCAACTTATAACCATGACTTGACGCAACACAAACCTAACACCTAAAAACAAGCCTTTTACATCTCGGCTTGTTTTATTATTCTCAACCTGAAATGGACTGGGACGCTTTATGTTGGACCCCTTAACAAAAAGTGGACACCATCCGCACGTCGGTGTACAGCCACCTGGATCCCATCGACACCACCTGGACAAAAGGAGTGCATGTGTATGACCACCTGGAAGTGGTCGCAAGAGTGACCAGCAGAGGCGCCCTCGCGGCGGCCGGTGGCGGAATGCAGTGGTGCTACGCGGTGCGCTGTTGTCGGTGACACCATGCCTTCTTCCTGCCGGACGGCTGTTGGTTTGCACCGCACAAGGAAGAGTGGAGGGCTTGCGATGGAGAATGACGAGGAGGGGTGCACCCCCCCCCCCCCCAACCGCCGATGTCGCAGACTTTGAGGTCGCTGCCCGCGGGGAAAACAGCATGCCCGCCGCCCGTGGGGGAAACCGCATGCCCAAGATCCCCGACGCAGCGGATGAGATCGAGGTCCTTTGTGCAGCGAAGGGCAACATGGAGGAGCAGCAGCTACAGACCACGCATCTCCCGCACAAGCCGACGCGCTAGGAGGCCGCGCGCAGCAGCCTGCAGCCTCACCGCCGCCGACATGTGGCGGGTAGCGATCCAAGACGGAAGCGGTGACAACGACGGCGGGGACTTGATCTGCTGGATGTGGATGCCCTGGGATGGCGGCGGCGCTGATGGGAACGAGGTCGTCGCACTCCCGTCGTAGGGCATCCCATAGTGGGCGGCGGAGCTGACCGGCGGTGGCTGCTGCAGCTGCAGCGGCTGCGGCAGTGTCGCGCCGGGCAGCGACAGCAGCTGCTGCGGCGGAGCGCCGGGCGCGGCGGAGGCCGCCAGGAGCGGCGGCTGCCACTGTAGCCAGGGCTGGGCGATGGGGCGATGGATGGCAGCTGCAGCGGCTGCTGCAGCGGCCCGGCGAGCGCGGCGAAGGCCGCCTGGTGCGGCGGCAGCCACGGCGGCGCAGCCTGGTGCGGCCCGTAGGACCCGGCCAAAAACAGGTGGATCTCCTGGACCGCCTGGGTTAGGTCCCGCAGCACCCCGAACACCTCCTCCGGGGTGAGGACGGGGGCGGGCGCGACGGAGGATCCCGGCGCGGGGCGATGATCGTGGTGGTCGCCGGAGGCGACGAGATGACCGACAGCGGAAGAGACGGGCTTGGCGGCGGTGAAAACATGATCGAACCGAAGCTAGCTGATACCAAACTGCTAGAAACTAGGATTCTACCGGGTCTAGGCCAGAGGTTGTAGGGGAAGGAGGGGGCTGGTCGTGGGCGAACTCGCGGCCGCCGGCGGCTGGGCGCCGTCGTGCGCGAGGAGGCGGCGACTGAGAGGGAGATGGCACAGGGAAGGAGGCGGCTAGGGTTAGGTCTCCCGGCTCCCTAAGGAAGCCGAGCAAATATGATTGCTTCTTTGCTTGATTAGATTGATACATCTCCTCTCTTTATATAGAGGTTTACTTGACTCCCAGGCAAGGCTTACTTGACCCCTAAGCAAGCGACCCTTATCTCTAATTAACCCTAAGACTAATGGGCCCATTAGGCCCAGCGCCGCTGCTCCGCACTGCTGAGCCGTACCCCCACGGCGGTCATACCGAGACGGCGCCGTACCCCCACGGCGGACATACCCAGACGGCGCCGCGCTTCGCCAAGCTCGCCTTCGCCACCTACGACGGCACCGAGGACCCCCTCAACTGGCTTAATCGGTGTGACCAGTTCTTCCGGGGGCAACGTAGTCTCGCGTCGGATCGCACCTGGCTAGCTTCATATCACCTCCGAGGCGCCGCACAGACTTGGTATTACGCTCTCGAGCAGGACGAGGGCGGCATGCCTCCATGGGAGCGTTTTCGCGAGCTCTGCCTCCTTCGCTTCGGGCTGCTGATACGCGGGAGCCGGCTGGCGGAGTTGGGCCGTCTTCCCTTCACCTCTACGGTGCAGGACTTCACCGACCGCTTTCAGGCCCTGGCGTGCCATGCTCCCGGCGTGACGGCTCGCCAGTGGGCTGAGCTCTTCGTCGGCGGTCTGCCGGATCATATCCGTGTGGACGTGGAGCTGCGGAGACCCCAGGACCTCCAGACGGCCATGCACTACGCCCGCGCGTTCGAGCGCCGCGCGGTGGCCATCCAACAGGCGTCACCGCTCCAGGCCGCTGGGCCGCCAACCCTGGCCGGACGTTCCAGCGCAGGGTCGTCCTGCTCAGGCTTCCGCTGCACCCCTCGCCGCGACCGCGACGCGCCCGTTCCGCCGGCTCACACCGGCCGAGCAACTCGAGCGTTGCCGCCAAGGGTTGTGCTTCAAGTGCGACGAGCCCTACGCGCCCGGCCACGTTTGTCCATGACTCTTCTACCTGGAGGTTGCGGACTACATTGAGGAGGACGCCGCCGCAGCCGGGCTCGGCGACCTGCCCACCCCAGCTGCCGCGGAGGTGTTTGGCGACGGTTGATCACCTCAAGGAGTTCCGCAAGCGCTTTCCAGCCTTCCAGCTCGAGGACGAGCTGTTTGTGCAGGCGGGGAGAAATGTTATGACCGGCATGTTAGGGGCTTAGCCCAGTTAGTTGTGGCCCAGTCTATCTTATCGTTATTAGGGGCTTAGCCCAATTATCGTTATTAGGGGCTTGGGAGTCAAGTAAACCTCTCTATATAAGGAGAGGAGATGTATCAATCTAATCACGCAAAGAAGCAATCATATTTGCTCGGCTTCCTTAGGGAGCCGGGAGACCTAACCTTAGCCGCCTCCTTCCCTGCGCCATCTCCCTCTCAGCCGCCGCCTCCTCGCGCACGACGGCGCCCAGCCGCCGGCGGCCGCGAGTTCGCCCACGACCAGCTCCCTCCTTCCCCTACAACCTCCGGCCTAGACCCGGTAGAATCTTAGTTTCTAGCAATAAGAGCCTTTTCAGAAGAAAAAAAAAGGTCTTGAAGGTGTGGTTGTTGTGGTGCAGGTCAGCTTGGCCAATGGCCGGAGCAATGCTTTGTTGAGGCTGACAATCATGTGCATGTTGTGGCCAAGGGGGAAGAACTATGTGCTGCCACTACTACCAAGTGCAAAACCAAAGCATGTGGCAGGTGAGCAGGCCGTATCACCATTCCTCAGGTACTCGCCTTGCAGTTCACAACGAGCACCTGAGGGGGTCTATTAATTTGCTAGTAGTATGAAGGTCCACAAAAAGCTCATTTATTGGTCTAATCTTTGCTGAATAGGGTTAGGCAATTGTAGTGCACATGTGTGTGCGTATGCGCCTGCAGGCTTCAGGTGCTTAGGTATGTATGGTGAAACGCACTTGTGTATTTTTCTAAAATAATAATGAACTTCATTTACGTAGAGGACAAAATTGGCATTTCAAGTGAGTTAAAGATGCAGGAAATGAAGGGAAAAGAAATAAAGTGATCAAAATGCCAAATTGTAGAATTATGGGTGTTCAAAACAGCAAATTCTCTGAAATGTTAAAGTGATGTATTATCAGTTTAGCCTTGTAGTAAATGGAAGCATCAAGAAATGACATATCCAATGCAAAACAGAAAGAGACAAAATGGTATGAAAAACAGACATCAAGCAGTCCCTGTATTTGACCAAGCCAGCAATGGTGCCTTTTCCAGGGTACCAGTCAGAGGGTCAAGTGTTTACTTGCTCTGATGTAGAGAATCCAAAATGATGATGGTGAGCGAATTAGTTGCTCTGTTCCTAACAGGCTGCACCTCATCAATCATTGTTGTGTAATTGTGTTCTTTGTTGACTTCACAATCCCAAACTACAGTACAGAGGATACCCATCTAAACCATGTAATGCACTGATTTTTTTTAATAAATTATTAAAAAAAATCAACTCCGCATTTCACCCTTCCACGTGACACAAAATGAACAAAAAGAAGGTAGAGCAAAAGAGCTTTATTTGCTTATGAACCAAAAGAACCCACTTAACCTCCAGTAGTCTATGCCTCTATGGTGGATGCCACCTTAAGAAGGTGGAGCAGGTACTAGCTTTTGGAAAGCGAACTTGCGCCCTATGTGCTATTCACATTCTAAGTGCATGACGCATGAGATAAAAAACTCACTATTCAATACTAGAAAAGAGGTTCAAAGGACAAAATTTATTGGCTCATAAGCACTGATTATTTTCAAGATAAATCATAAGAGAAGCAGCATTATACCTGTGGACCACATTCCTCTCATGGAGATAAACCAATCCATTGAGAATCTGCCTTGTGTACGCAGAGACTTGTGAATCTCGCAGTTTATACTTTTGATAGAGGGATGAAAGAGAACCTTGTGTAACAAGCTCAATAAAAATGTAGAGTTTTGATTCTTCCTGCATTTAATATTCGAACATCATTATACACAAATAAATCAATTTTTGTATGTGACATAAGGATTGCTTAAACAAAAAAATATCTAGAATCGCAATGCATAACCTAGGAACATCAAAAGGAGTGTGGAATACCTTGTCAGTTCCATAATACTGGACTATATTTTCATGTTCAAACTGACTAAGGAGAGCGATTTCCTAAGAAACAAAAAAACATAAAATCAGACAATGAAAATTGAAGAATATAGCTTTAGAAGATGTACTCTGAGACAAATCAAGAGCAATAGTTAACCTGTTCAAGTGAAAGAATAGATTGCTGTGCATTGCTTCCTTGGTCAAGCAAAGATACTTCCTTAACAGCAAAGAATGCACCTTCACTGCAGAAATATTCGATAACAGACAGCATTGAAATATATTAAATGCTTATCAAATGGTACAGCTGAAACAAGTACACTTGGTCACTCCTCAGATGAAGGCATAAAGCAATCAGTAATCACTCTACCAGATCCCAGTCTGTGCAGAATATTGTGAGCTTTATGACATATGAATAATCATGGTCAGAACATGTACAGAAGCATGCCATCAGCAAATCAACATTTGTTGTACCAGACATGTTACTACGGCAGATGGCAGTAACACATCCAGACTGCAGTGATCTGCTGCCTCGCCTGGTTGCCCTAAATTAAAGAAATGGGCTTGATTGCACAACTCACTGTTCCTACCCGCAGAATATAGCAAGGTGTGTGCATAATAAGTTTTGAAGGGCCAAAGTTAAGTGCATTCCATACTATATTCTAAATACACCATGTTCATGTGTGTGAGGAATTTTTTTTACGAAATTCAGCGACCAGTGTGTATCAGATCTGTTCTGAGCACCTCCACCCCAAACTAACACACACGTACTTGCCCAAATAGATGTTTGATAACATAACTGTAGAATGATATAGTGATGTGTACTTGTAAACTCTAGTACATGCTAAATGGTGTGGTGCTGCCCCTGTTATAGGGGCGGACGACGACACAATGCGGCTGTTTGGACTAACTGAGCTTATCTGTAGATAAACTAACCATAACACAAGGTGAATAACAGGTTTACTCTCAAGTTAATGCCTAAATTAGACAGAAGAGCCCAGTACCTCCTTGGACCGTTTATAGAAGTTAAAAACATATAAGGTGCATGAATGAACAATAAAATGCCAATAATAACATTGCTACTTACTCACTGATCCCCTCGTACACCATCCCGAATGAGCCACTTCCCAGAAGTGCACCACGCATCCATGACTTGATGTTCCGCTTGAACTTGCCATTCGGCGAGATGACGAACACGGCCTCTGTATTTGTGCTAGATGCATCATCATCATTGGTTGTCGACAATGAGGATGTCCCGGTGAACCCTTCGAAGGTCTCCCCTACCCTCCACCCTTTCAGCTCCCCCTCAAGCCCTGTCAATCCTTCATCGTTCTCCTCAGGATTATCCTCCTCTGTGTCTGACATCCGAGATGTTTCAGCATGTCCATAGGCCATTCTCAGTTCACTATTCTCCTCCGTGGGAGCGAACGAGTTCACAATGTCCCAGGCCGACCCGCTCATGATCTCAGCCACAGACGACTGCCTCGCCGGTGGCGGTGCAAGTCCCGTGATCGGTGGAGGCGGGGAGAGCACTGGCGGCCGGACGCCCCGGATCCCGACCTCACCGCCGCCCCTTCTCGGCGAGGGAAGTGACAAGGCCGCGACGGGCGCCGCAAGAGCAACCGCACGGGTAGCTTTGGAGGATTCCTCCGGCGCCGCGATGATTGGTTCGTCCACGGAGTCAGTGGCAGTGGCGGTGGAAGCGGAGGAGGAGTGGATGGACTCCTCGGGAATGGGGTCGGGGAAGGAGTGAGGCGCGGGCCACGGGACCTCGGGCGCGGAGACGGTGCGGACGACGGGGGCGGGCTCCTCCGCGGGAGGAGCCGACGAGTCCGGGTCCGGGCGGGGGCGGGCGAGGAGGTCGGAGCTGGAGCGCGCCTTGCGGGCCTCCCAGGCGGCGACGGGGATGGCGAAGTCATCGGGCCCCGACAGCCCCAGGCTGCGGCAGAGCTCGTCGACCTCCCCCTCCGCGCTGCCGTTGATGCGGAAGTCCGCGCCGCCGCCGCCCCTGGCCGCGAGGTCGAGCGAGCGCGTCGGCCGCGTCCCCGGCGAGCGCTCCGACGAGGAGGTCGACCAGGAGGCGGACACGGACGTCGCCGCCGCGCCCGCCTCGTAGTCGATGTGCTTCGCCGCGTTGCGCCGCTCCAGCCGCGGGCTGCGTCCCCGGCTCCCGCTCCCGCTCCCGCTGCCGTGGCCGCTGCCACCTCCGCTCCCGTGCCCGCTCCCCCCGCCGCTGCGGCGGCTGCTGCCGGAGTCCATGGCGGCGTCCCCGCCGCGGCGGCCGGAGGAGGAGGCGGGCGAGGACTGCTTGCTACGGGCCCACGAGAACATCTGGATCCATACGCCGGGCCGAGGCTGGCTGCGCGGCGCCGGATTTGAGGCCCCGCGCCGCAGGATTTGGGGATTGGGGGGCTCCGGTGGCCGTCGGCCTCGGCGGCTTGCGGCTGCTTGTGGGGGAGGAGGGGAGGAGAGGTGGCGTGCGCGCTCGCTGGCGCGCGGTGGGTAAATAATTTTCCGACGCGATCGGCCGGTCCCGCGGGTTCAATGCCAGGTGGGCCTGCGCCGTCGCGGGGCCCGCGGGCAGTCGCGTCGAGGTCGGGGCGTCGGGTCGTGCCTTGCGTGGCCTCGTCGGGGAAGGGGACGTCGTGGTGGCTGGACGCGGGTTGACTGCGACGACCGGCGGTGGATTGGCCCGCGGTTACAATGACGGGGTCGATGCGCGTGGGCCCCGCCCGTCAGCGGGGGACGCGAGCGGTGAAAATGGCGTGGACGTGAGGCCAGTGGTAGTGGACTGGTGGTAATAAAGCGTGTGAACGCGCGCCGTCGCCGGTCCGTCCACCGGCTGTCAACGGCAGCGGCGCGCGCGCGGCGGTGGCCGGCGGCGCAGGCAACAGAAATGCAGAATTCAAGGCCATCTGGGTCGGGCATCTGGTGACTATGGTACAGTAATTGTAAAGCAAGTGGTGGTCATTGTAGTACTACAAGTTGCAAACCAAAACACAACAGGCGAATCTCGACGGACGTTGCCACCTTGCTTATATAGAGAAAAAAAAATCGTGCTGCTTTTCACGGTCTCCGTCTTGACGGCTGCTTGACGAATGACGAGTACTCCTCCTCGATCGGAAACGCTGATTGCTGGACGGAGAAACGGTGTGGGATTGATGATGTGTGTCTGGAACAAGAATGTTGCGCCGTTCGGGTGGATTGGTGGTTTGATTGGCAGCTTTGGCGCTGGCCTCCCGCGTGAGACAGTCAGACAGATCGGCCGAGCTTTGTTAACTTTCTCCGGCCGTGTCTACGGTGTGCGTGTGCCTCGTGTGCTTCCAGCTCGACGGCGACGTGGGTGCGCGCTTGGGCGCGCGCGTTCACACCCGTGGAAGTGGGAGTGGAGACGGCCGAATGTGGATGACGCAGCTGGATGGCGGGATTCCGCGATGGTCATGGGCGTGCTGCGTGCATACGTACGTACGTACAGCTCGGTGTTGTTTTTGTTGTTGTTTTTTCTTTCTTTTTTCCGAACGGTCGGCTTCTTCTGGCCCTGGCGGCTAAGCGGCATCGCGCCACCACGTGGCGAGTTCTTCCCTCTTGCATTGAACTATGCAGGTCGTCCTACTTGGTGCACCCTAGGAGGCTCCTCCTCCTCCTACGGTCCTAGTACAAGAGAGCGTCACAAAGGATCGCAGGGAACTGGGAAGAATCCGTGGGGCACCAAATGCACCCTAAAGGCGTCCCTAATGCACCTCCCCTATAATTGGGCTATCATACAAGAAAAAACTATGTGTGTTCCATTCTCATCCACCGCACACAATGGGTGCCCGACCCGTTACACTTCCCCACTTTCCTACTCAAAGGCAAACTACCCAAAAAGAGTCGCCAATGAAATATTCTAGCGTTTAGAGGAACGTGATGGTTGCGTCCATCATAATGATGCAAAAGCCAGAGGTATTCAATCTTCTTTTCAAAAAAAAAGGGAGGCTCGGGATTTCGAGGCTTCCTCCATCCACAAAGGCCCCAGATTGTCTGACCAACCTTTGGTGCAACAACCATCGAGAGAATATTCCTAGCGTGGCGAGCGATCAAGATATAGAGTTCAAGACACCTTGAGAGATGGATCCGGGAACTAATGGCAAGAGGGCACGTCACCTGTTTGTCTCGTCCATCCTGAATGACATATATGCAATGGAATATTCCATAGGATTTTTTAGGATGTTCATGACAGGCACATCCGGAGCACTGCATACGGCAAAGAGAGCCGAGAATTCCTCCATAAGGGCTCTCAGGCCAGACTAAACGTCCAGCCAAAAAAGGTGGCCTCTCCATTCCTCGCCTCACGTCAGGCTTCCTCCTAGATGATGTGATTGGGTCATCCGGCAGACTTGGATTGTGTTTGTGTTAACTTTAGGAACCAGATTCAGCTTTGAAAAAACTAAATCTTAACCAAACGGCTATTTCGAATCAGCTTCAGTGGAAAAGCTCGATTTTGGTTCATTCCATTTTCAGGATTATGTTTTCTAAAGCACGTCCTAGCATAATTCAGCGATAAAATTGGTTCTGCGAATTAGCTTTATCAGAGAAGTAAATCTACAACAACGCGTTAAAGCTGAAACAAACAGGGCCTTGGGATCCCTCCCTCCTGGAGCACTAGAGGGGCGAGTTGTCCTTGGAGGTGCTTGCTCTTAATAAGATGAATCCACATGCCACCCTCGTTACAAAGGATCTTCCGAACCTATTTCGTCATGAGCACACATTCATTTTGCGGGAAGCCAAGATCTCACTCAACGTTGGTCTATAGGCTTACGTGTTAGGAGGAATCAGTAAGGGGGGGGGGGGGGGGGGGGATGCTCCACAAGAAAAGCTTTTCTTCTCCCGTCGGCGCTGCCGCCGATCCGCCTCATCTTCAACGGCCTCTAGGCCATGGGGGTGCAGGGGATTTCGCCCCCTGCCGGCAGGAGGGACCCCGTTCTCGTTCTTGTTAGATTCAGCGTCTTGGTTAGGGCTCTTTGATGGCGGCGACGTCTTTTAGTAGGAATAATGTCTCCCATGTCTTTATCCCTGTCCTGGTGGTGCGTCTAGCATCATAGGAGGACGAGTGGAGTGTCTCCGTCTGATCTTGCGGGATTCGGTCGGTGCTGGTCTTCGGTGGATCTGTTTGGATCCGGTCTTCTTTCGTCTTCAGTTGAGTGTTTACAGGTTTGATCCTTCTGATCTACGACTTTCTTCATCTGCGATGGTTGCTACTCTGGTGCGTTGGTCATATGGGGCCTTAGCAAGACGACTTCCAGACTGTCTACTACCACAAGGTTTGCCTGACTCCGGTTAGGAAGGGGCGATGATGGCGGCACGCCTTCGGCTCGCTCCAGTGTTTGTAGTCGTCGCTAGGTGGTCCATTGACATATGTAATTTTCATCACCTCTCTTGTTCTTTGTACTGACATGATTAAAAATGAATAGATTAAAAGTTTTCTGGAAAAAAAACATGGGAGACTAAAGTGGCAAAGATTCGATGAGCAAGTCTAGCAGGCATCAGCCGATATTTTATGATGTCTGACTTTGGCTAGTAGTCATGGCCGTTCTTTATGATTAGATGTTAGACAAGGAAGGAATTAAACTGCCTGTCAAAAAAAGAGGAAGAAATTAAACTGAGTAGGGCCCACACTCCAAAGACCGTTGACGAGATACTATATAGACCACGTTTTTTTTTCCACAGTACTAGTCCATGCATCCCATGAAACAGTAGTCAATGCATCCCATAAAAGTTGATAAAACCTTGCCTTGCATGTCCCTGTCATATTAGCCATCCAGCCTACGTCAATTAAAAAAAAAACTGAGAGCGACCGAGCCGAACTGCTCCGGCCACCAATCTCAGCCACAAACGGTGTGCCTATATTTACCCTCCTCGCGCGCGCAGGACCGTACGCGACACGGTCCAGTCTTCGGACGTATGCCGATGCCGTCGCGGACGTCCATGGATGCCGCCAGGACGGTCGTGGTGACCGCCTACGAGGAGCTGCCACGCCGCCGTTCCGGCAGCTATAGCGCGTCCTGGTCGACCGCTCGAGCCGGGACGCGCGCGGCCGCGGGCGGCCACAACCGCCGGGCGATGCTGCTCGCGTACGCGCAGCACCTGCGGCGGCGCGGCGGGCAGAGATCGTCGTGTTCGGGGCCGCCGCGCGTGCTGGAGTGGGGCGAATGGAAGCGGGCGGACGATCCCGGTGCCGGCGCCGGCAACGACGACAAGGTGAGCGCGGCGGATCAGCAAAACATTTCTTATTTCGTCGGATCATGCATGCACGACGTGCATCTAACGCGTGCTGGTGTCCTCGATCGAGCAGCAGGTGGTGGCGGGGCGGAGGAGGGGCTGCTGCTCCAGGCTCCGGCTGTGGGTGCGGCTTTGGATCAGGACGTTCTTCCGTCGCGTCAGGAGGATCAGGGAGAACGCATCGTGCAAGAAAGCAGATTGAACGGGTTGGCCATGCACGACGATACGAGGAAGATCATTTGGTTGGTGATCGGCGAATCAGCGCCTGCATCTGCTGCATGTGTCCCGGAATTTTTCTCTGTGTGTTGAACTCGTGCGTGCATCTCCACATGAACAACATGTATACTACCATAACAAGAATGCAGATGGGTAGGGTAGGCCAGTGCTTGCGTTGCGTGACATTACAAAAAATTTAGGCACTTCCAGACAATTTGCTGTGGTACTTCGGTGCTCCGCCAACCAAGGGATAATAACTTGAAGGTGCTTGATCACAAATTGATGTGGCACTTCTGTCTCTCTTGAAATAGCCGTACGACGGGATCTGGAAGACTTTTAGGTTAAGATCTTCCAAATTAAGAAGGATACAGACGTCTCATCTTCGGTGCTCCACCGGCAAGGTCAGTGGATCTCCATTGTCTCTGGTCGCCACGGAGTGACGACGGGGACCATTGATCTTGGTGTTGGATGCGAGGTTGGTTTTGGTGGTGTAGCAAAGGTCACGGGCAATAGGCTCTAATGCTAGCCGTTGGATCCACAATCCAACAACCCATAAATCACCCGTATCATTGGGGTCATGGAAGGTGTGGGAGCACATGATGGAATAAAATTATATGAGACCAGGTCTCATATAAACCAGGTGAGACCCGTTCTGATGGATGACATGTGGCATTCACGAATCACAAAGTATCTAATCTCTCCCCCCTGATTTCAGGTGAGGGGTGGGGTAGATGCTTTGTGATTTGGGAATGCCACGTGTCATCCATCAGGATGGGTCTCACCTGCTAACCCGTGAGACCTGGTCTCATAGAATTTTTTTCCGCACATGATATTGTATGATCTGTTTTTGATGCCACTGCGATGGAGTCAGTGATACCTCACGTATCGACCTGTGGCTAGCCATAATTTGCCTATGGTGAAGCTGAACATAGAGAGGAATACAACCTCACTAAGGGCATCTGTAGCCCTTCCCTTCAAATTTAACCCCCCCCCCCCCCCCCAAAGCCCCTCCAACCCTAAATTCCTTAAATTTGAATAGTTAAAAAAAGTGTGCACCTAGCCCTTCTTCTAAAACTTAACTTCCTAAAAAAATCTTTGGGAATTCCTCCATCCGTTTGCATATATACTCCATTTCAACTTGATATTTTCACAATAAATTAATTCGAAACTTGATAATTCCATTGAACACATTTCAAGGACACTTCAAATTCAAAGACATTATAGGTCCAAATGAAGTAATGACCCAAATAAAACATGATAAAAGTACAAGAATCAAGTGTTATGAAGTTGCCACAAGTGCTCAACATGATCATCTAGGAGTTGGTGACAAGCTTCTCAATCTCGATGCCAGGAATCTTTGGGCCATGTTTGCTTGATGTTGTGGCTAGACATGTTCCCCATTATAGGCACCAAAAGTTTTTTCGGTTGTCCCCTATCATACTCGGTGATCACGTGGTGCATGACAATGTTGGAAATATGCCCTAGAGGCAATAATAAAAGCCTTATTATTATATTTCTTTGTTCATGATAATTGTCTTTATTCATGCTATAATTGTGTTATCCGAAAATCGTAATACATGTGTGAATAACAGACACCAACATGTCCCTAGTGAGCCTCTAGTTGACTAGCTCGTTGATCAATAGATAGTCATGGTTTCCTGGCTATGGATATTGGATGTCATTGATAACGGGATCACATCATTAGGATAATGATGTGATGGACAAGACCCAATCTTAAGCATAGCGTGAGATCGTGTAGTTCGTTTGCTAGAGCTTTTCTAATGTCAAGTATCTTTTCCTTTGACCATGAGATCGTGTAACTCCCGGATACCGTAGGAGTGCTTTGGGTGTATCAAACGTCACAACGTAACTGGGTGACTATAAAGGTGCATTACAGGTATCTCCGAAAGTGTCTGTTGGGTTGGCACGGATCGAGACTGGGATTTGTCACTCCGTATGACGGAGAGATATCACTGGGCCCACTCGGTAATGCATCATCATAATGATCTCAAAGTGACCAAGTGTCTGGTCACGGGATCATGCATTACGGTACGAGTAAAGTGACTTGCCGGTAACGAGATTGAACGAGGTATTGGGATACCGACGATCGAATCTCGGGCAAGTAACATATCGATTGACAAAGGGAATTGCATACGGGGTTGATTAAATCCTCGACATCGTGGTTCATCCGATGAGATCATCGTGGAGCATGTGGGAGCCAACATGGGTATCCAGATCCCGCTGTTGGTTATTGACCGGAGAGTGATCTCGGTCATGTCTACATGTCTCCCGAACCCGTAGGGTCTACACACTTAAGGTTCAGTGACGCTAGGGTTGTAGGGATATGTATATGCAGTAACCCGAATGTTGTTCGGAGTCCCGGATGAGATCCCGAACGTCACGAGGAGTTCCGGAATGGTCCGGAGGTAAAGATTTATATATGGGAAGTCCTGTTTCGGGCATCGGGACAAGTTTCGGGGTTATCGGTATTGTACCGGGACCACCGGAAGGGTCCCGGGGGTCTACCGGGTGGGTCCACCTGTCCCGGGGGGCCACATGGGCTGTAGGGGGTGCGCCTTGGCCTACATGGGCCAAGGGCACCAGCCCCACATAGGCCCATGCGCCTAGGGTTTGAGGGGGGAAGAGTCCTAGGAGGGGAAGGCACCTCCTAGGTGCCTTGGGGGGGAGGGAAACCCCCCTTGGCCGCCGCCCCCCTAGGAGATTGGATCTCCTAGGGCCGGCCACCCCCCTTGGCCCTCCTATATATAGTGGGGGAGAGGAGGAACTTCACACCTTGGCCTTTGGTTGCCTCCTTCTCCCTCTCCAACACCTCCTCCTCCTCCATAGTGCTTAGCGAAGCTCTGCCGGAGTACTGCAGCTCCATCAACACCACGCCGTCGTGCTGCTGCTGGTGCCATCTCCCTCAACCTCTCCTTCCTCCCTTGCTGGATCAAGAAGGAGGAGACGTGGCTGTTCCGTACGTGTGTTGAACGCGGAGGTGCCGTCCGTTCGGTGCTAGAATCTCCGGTGATTTGGATCACGTCGTGTTCGACTACATCATCCCCGTTCTTTGAATGCTTCCGCTCGCGATCTACAAGGTATGTAGATGCATCTAATCACTCGTTGCTAGATGAACTCATAGATGGATCTTGGTGAAACCGTAGGAAAATTTTTGTTTTCTGCAACGTTCCCCTACAGTGGCATCATGAGCTAGGTCTATGCGTAGTTCTCTTGCACGAGTAGAACACAATTTGTTGTGGGCGTAGATTTGTCAACTTTCTTGCCGCTACTAGTCTTATCTTGCTTCAGTGGTATTGTGGGATGAAGCGGCCCGGACCAACCTTACACGTACGCTTACGTGAGACCGGTTCCACTGACTAACATGCACAAGTTGCATAAGGTGGCTGGCGGGTGTCTGTCTCTCCTACTTTAGTTGGAGCGGATTCGATGAAAAGGGTCCTTATAAAGGGTAAATAGAAGTTGACAAATCACGTTGTGGCTTTCACGTAGGTAAGATAACGTTCTTGCTAGAACCCTACTTCAGCCACATAAAACTTGCAAACAACAATTAGAGGACGTCTAACTTGTTTTTGCAGCAAGTGCTTTGTGATATGATATGGCCAAAGTTGTGATGAATGATGAATGGTCTATATGTCATGTATGAGATGTTCATGCTATTGTAATAGGAATCACGACTTGCATGTCGATGAGTATGACAACCGGCAGGAGCCATAGGAGTTGTCTTTATTTTTTGTATGACCTGCGTGTCATTGAAGAACGCCATGTAAACTACTTTACTTTATTACTAAACGCGTTAGTCATAGAAGTAGAAGTAGTCGTTGGCGTGACAACTTCATGAAGACACGATGATGGAGATCATGATGATGGAGATCATGGTGTCATGCCGGTGACAAGATGATCATGGAGCCCCGAAGATGAAGATCAAAGGAGCTATATGATATTGGCCATATCATGTCACTACTTTATATAATTGCATGTGATGTTTATTATGTTTTATGCATCTTGTTTACTTAGGACGACGGTAGTAAATAAGATGATCCCTTACAAAATTTCAAGAAGTGTTCTCCCCTAACTGTGCACCGTTGCTACAGTTCGTCGTTTCGAAGCACCACGTGATGATCGGGTGTGATAGATTCTTACGTTCACATACAACGGGTGTAAGACAGTTTTACACAGCGAAAACACTTAGGGTTAACTTGACGAGCCTAGCATGTACAGACATGGCCTCGAAACACGGAGACCGAAAGGTCGAACACGAGTCGTATGGAAGATACGATCAACATGAGAATGTTCACCGACGATGACTAGTCCGTCTCACGTGATGATCGGACACGGCCTAGTCGACTCGGATCGTGTAACACTTAGATGACCAAAGGGATGTCAAATCTGAGTGGAAGTTCATTATAATTTGATTAGATGAACTTAATTATCATGAACTTAGTCTAAATATTTTACAATATGTCTTGTAGATCAAATGGCCAACGTAGTCCTCAACTTCAACGCGTTCCTAGAGAAAACCAAGCTGAAAGACGATGGCAGCAACTATACGGACTGGGTCCGGAACCTGAGGATCATCCTCATAGCTGCCAAGAAAAATTATGTCCTACAAGCACCGCTGGGTGACGCACCTGTCCTCCCTGCAGAACAAGATGTTATGAACGCTTGGCAGGCACGTTCCGATGACTACTCCCTCGTTCAGTGCGGCATGCTTTACAGCCTAGAGCCGGGGCTCCAAAAGCGTTTTGAGAGACATGGAGCATATGAGATGTTCGAAGAGCTGAAAATGGTTTTCCAAGCTCATGCCCGGGTCGAGAGATATGAAGTCTCCGACAAATTCTTCAGCTGTAAGATGGAGGAAAATAGTTCTGTCAGTGAGAACATACTCACTATGTCTGGGTTACATAACCGCTTGACTCAGCTGGGAGTTAATCTCCCGGATGATGCGGTCATTGACAGAATCCTCCAGTCGCTTCCACCAAGCTACAAGAGCTTTGTGATGAACTTCAATATGTAGGGGATGGAAAAGACCATTCCTGAAGTATTTGCTATGCTGAAATCAGCAGAGGTAGAAGTCAAGAAGGAACATCAAGTGTTGATGGTCAATAAAACCACTAAGTTCAAGAAGGGCAAGGGTAAAAAGAACTTCAAGAAGGACGGCAAGGTAGTTGCCGCGCCCAGCAAGCAAGCTGCCGGGAAGAAGCCAAAGAATGGACCCAAGCCCGAGACTGAGTGCTTTTATTGCAAGGAAAGTGGTCACTGGAAGCGAAACTGCCCCAAAATACTTAGCGGACAAGAAGGCCGGCAAAACCAAAGGTATATTTGATATACATGTAATTGATGTGTACCTTACCAGTAATCGTAGTGACTCCTGGGTATTTGATACCGGTGCCGTTGCTCATATTTGTAACACACAGCAGGAGCTGCGGAATAAACGGAGACTGGCAAAGGACGAGGTGACGATGCGCGTCGGGAATGGTTCCAAGGTCGATGTGATCGCCGTCGGCACGCTACCTCTACATTTACCTACGGGATTAGTTTTGAACCTCAATAATTGTTATTTAGTGCCAAGTTTGAGCATGAACATTGTATCAGGATCTCGTTTAATTCGAGATGGCTACTCATTTAAATCCGAGAATAATGGTTGTTCTATTTATATGAGAGATATGTTTTATGGTCATGCTCCGATGGTGAATGGTTTATTCTTTTTGAATCTCGAGCGTAATGCTACACATATTCATAGTGTAAGTACCAAAAGATGTAAGATTGATAGTGATAGTCCCACATACTTGTGGCACTGCCGCCTTAGTCACATAGGTGTCAAACGCATGAAGAAGCTTCATGCTGATGGACTTTTAGAGTCTCTTGATTACGAATCATTTGACACGTGCGAACCATGCCTCATGGGTAAAATGACCAAGACTCCATTCTCAGGAACAATGGAGCGAGCAACCAACTTATTGGAAATCATACATACTGATGTGTGCGGTCCAATGAGTGTTGAGGCTCGCGGTGGCTATCGTTATGTTCTCACCCTCACTGATGACTTGAGTAGATATGGGTATGTCTACTTAATGAAACACAAGTTTGAGACCTTTGAAAAGTTCAAGGAATTTCAGAGTGAAGTTGAGAATCAACGTGACAGGAAAATCAAGTTTCTACGATCAGATCGTGGAGGAGAATACTTGAGTCACGAGTTTGGTACACACTTAAGAAAATGTGGAATAGTTTCACAACTCACGCCGCCTAGAACACCTCAGCGTAATGGTGTGTCCGAACGTCGTAATCGCACTCTATTAGATATGGTGCGATCTATGATGTCTCTTGCCGATTTACCACTATCCTTTTGGGGCTATGCTTTAGAGACTGCCGCATTCACTTTAAATAGGGCACCGTCGAAATCCGTTGAGACGACACCGTATGAATTGTGGTTTGGGAAGAAACCTAAGCTATCGTTTCTAAAAGTTTGGGGATGCGATGCTTATGTCAGGAAACTTCAACCTGAAAAGCTCGAACCCAAATCGGAAAAATGCGTCTTCATAGGATACCCTAAAGAAACTGTTGGGTATATCTTCTACCTCAGATCTGAAGGCAAGATCTTTGTTGCCAAGAATGGGTCCTTTCTGGAGAAAGAGTTTCTCTCGAAAGAAGTAAGTGGGGGGAAACTAGAGCTTGATGAAGTATTGCCTCTTGAACCGGAAAATGGCGCAACTCAAGAAAATGTTCCTGAGGTGCCTGCACCGACTAGAGAGGAAGTTAATGATGATGATCAAGATACTTCTGATCAAGCTCCTACTGAAATTCGAAGGTCCACAAGGACACGTTCCGCACCAGAGTGGTACGGCAACCCTGTCTTGGAAATCATGTTGTTAGACAACAGTGAACCTTCGAACTATGAAGAAGCAATGGCGGGCCCGGATTCCGACAAATGGCTAGAAGCCATGAAATCCGAGATAGGATCCATGTATGAAAACAAAGTATGGACTTTGACTGACTTGCCCGTTGAACGGCGAGCCATAGAAAATAAATGGATCTTTAAGAAGAAGACAGACGCGGATGGTAATGTGACCATCTATAAAGCTCGGCTTGTCGCTAAGGGTTATCGACAAGTTTAAGGGGTTGACTACGATGAGACTTTCTCACCGGTAGCGAAGCTGAAGTCCGTCCGAATCATGTTAGCAATTGCCGCATTTTATGATTATGAAATTTGGCAAATGGACGTCAAAACGACATTCCTTAATGGTTTCCTTAAGGAAGAATTGTATATGATGCAGCCGGAAGGTTTTGTCGATCCTAAGAATGCTGACAAGGTGTGCAAGCTCCAACGCTCAATTTATGGGCTGGTGCAAGCATCTCGGAGTTGGAACATTCGCTTTGATGAGATGATCAAAGCGTTTGGGTTCTCACAGACTTATGGAGAAGCCTGTGTTTACAAGAAAGTGAGTGGGAGCTCTATAGAATTTCTCATATTATATGTAGATGACATACTTTTGATGGGAAACGATATAGAACTTTTGGACAGCATTAAGGCCTACTTGAATAAGAGTTTTTCAATGAAGGACCTTGGAGAAGCTGCTTATATATTAGGCATCAAGATCTATAGGGATAGATCGAGACGCCTCATAGGTCTTTCACAAAGCACATATCTTGATAAGATTTTGAAGAAGTTCAAAATGGATCAGTCCAAGAAAGGATTCTTGCCTATTTTGCAAGGTGTGAAATTAAGCTCAGCTCAATGTCCGACCACGGCAGAAGATATAGAAGAGATGAGTGTCATCCCCTATGCCTCAGCCATAGGTTCTATTATGTATGCCATGCTGTGTACCAGACCTGATGTAAACCTTGCCGTAATTTTGGTAGGAAGGTACCAAAGTAATCCCGGCAAGGAACACTGGACAGCGGTCAAGAATATCCTGAAGTACCTGAAAAGGACTAAGGAAATGTTTCTCGTTTATGGAGGTGACGAAGAGCTCGTCGTAAAGGGTTACATAGACGCTAGCTTCGACACAGATCTGGATGACTCTAAGTCACAGACCGGATACGTGTATATTTTGAATGGTGGGGCAGTAAGCTGGTGCAGTTGCAAGCAGAGCGTCGTGGCGGGATCTACATGTGAAGCGGAGTACATGGCAGCCTCGGAGGCAGCACATGAAGCAATTTGGGTGAAGGAGTACATCACCGACCTAGGAGTCATACCCAATGCGTCGGGGCCGATCAAGCTCTTCTGTGACAACACTGGAGCTATTGCACTTGCCAAGGAGCCCAGATTTCACAAGAAGACAAGGCACATCAAGCGTCGCTTCAACTCCATTCGTGAAAATGTTCAAGATGGAGACATAGAGATTTGTAAAGTGCATACGGACCTGAATGTAGCAGATCCGTTGACTAAACCTCTCCCTAGATCAAAACATGATCAACACCAGAATTCCATGGGTGTTCGATTCATCACAATGTAACTAGATTATTGACTCTAGTGCAAGTGGGAGACTGTTGGAAATATGCCCTAGAGGCAATAATAAAAGCCTTATTATTATATTTCTTTGTTCATGATAATTGTCTTTATTCATGCTATAATTGTGTTATCCGGAAATCGTAATACATGTGTGAATAACAGACACCAACATGTCCCTAGTGAGCCTCTAGTTGACTAGCTCGTTGATCAATAGATAGTCATGGTTTCCTGGCTATGGATATTGGATATCATTGATAACGGGATCACATCATTAGGATAATGATGTGATGGACAAGACCCAATCTTAAGCATAGCATGAGATCGTGTAGTTCGTTTGCTAGAGCTTTTCTAATGTCAAGTATCTTTTCCTTTGACCATGAGATCGTGTAACTCCCGGATACCGTAGGAGTGCTTTGGGTGTATCAAACGTCACAACGTAACTGGGTGACTATAAAGGTGCATTACAGGTATCTCCGAAAGTGTCTGTTGGGTTGACACGGATCGAGACTGGGATTTGTCACTCCGTATGACAGAGAGATATCACTGGGCCCACTCGGTAATGCATCATCATAATGAGCTCAAAGTGACCAAGTGTCTGGTCACGGGATCATGCATTACGGTACGAGTAAAGTGACTTGCCGGTAACGAGATTGAACGAGGTATTGGGATACCGACGATCGAATCTCGGGCAAGTAACATATCGATTGACAAAGGGAATTGCATACGGGGTTGATTAAATCCTCGACATCGTAGTTCATCCGATGAGATCATCGTGGAGCATGTGGGAGCCAACATGGGTATCCAGATCCCGCTGTTGGTTATTGACCGGAGAGCGATCTCGGTCATGTCTACATGTCTCCCGAACCCGTAGGGTCTACACACTTAAGGTTCAGTGACGCTAGGGTTGTAGGGATATGTATATGCAGTAACCCGAATGTTGTTCGGAGTCCCGGATGAGATCCCGGACGTCACGAGGAGTTCCGGAATGGTCCGGAGGTAAAGATTTATATATGGGAAGTCCTGTTTCGGGCATCGGGACAAGTTTCGGGGTTATCGGTATTGTACCGGGACCACCGGAAGGGTCCCGGGGGTCCACCGGGTGGGTCCACCTGTCCCGGGGGGCCACATGGGCTGTAGGGGGTGCGCCTTGGCCTACATGGGCCAAGGGCACCAGCCCCACATAGGCCCATGCGCCTAGGGTTTGAGGGGGGAAGAGTCCTAGGAGGGGAAGGCACCTCCTAGGTGCCTTGGGGGGGAAGGGAAACCCCCCTTGGCCGCCGCCCCCTAGGAGATTGGATCTCCTAGGGCCGGCCACCCCCCTTGGCCCTCCTATATATAGTGGGGGAGAGGAGGGACTTCATACCTTGGCCTTTGGTTGCCTCCTTCTCCCTCTCCAACACCTCCTCCTCCTCCATAGTGCTTAGCGAAGCTCTGCCGGAGTACTGCAGCTCCATCAACACCACGCCGTCGTGCTGCTGCTGGTGCCATCTCCCTCAACCTCTCCTCCCTCCCTTGCTGGATCAAGAAGGAGGAGACGTGGCTGTTCCGTACGTGTGTTGAACGCGGAGGTGCCGTCCGTTCGGTGCTAGGATCTCCGGTGATTTGGATCACGTCGTGTTCGACTACATCATCCCGTTCTTTGAACGCTTCCGCTCGCGATCTACAAGGTATGTAGATGCATCTAATCACTCGTTGCTAGATTAACTCATAGATGGATCTTGGTGAAACCGTAGGAAATTTTTTGTTTTCTGCAACGTTCCCCAACAGACAATATATGTTGTCATGATCTACCATAGTACCAATGGGTAGTACTCAACTAGGCCACCAATCGCAAACCATTGTAAAGCACACCAAAAACTCTCTCAACATCATTTCAGGCGAATTTTTGGCACTCTGCAAAGTGAGCTATGTGGTTGCCTACCATATGGTGAATTGTCTTCACTAATATGACCCACGGAGGACAGATGCCACCAGCAGGGTAGTAGCCCATGTTGTACTAGCGTCCATTGACAACATAGTTACAAGGTGGAGCTTGGCAATTAGCCGACTGCAAGCAGGGTCGACTCTATGTTTCGGAAGGCCCTAGGGCGAACTCGACGGCACGGACCCCTAAGTCCTAAGACTATATACAAAGAATTAGAAATTTTTACATCAGAACCCTAACCATATATACTGAAATTGGGGATAGATCATGGATAATACGTACCTGTGAAGATGGTTGGACACTTTGACTTGGACTCGTCATCGCTGTCCCACGGATGGCATTGCCGGACGTGAGAAAGGGGGCAACGGCGACACGCTGGGCGCATAATGCAACACCAGGGGCAAGCTCGCAAGGCTGTCACACAATGCAACGGCGAAAAGATCGAGAAGCGGTTGAGCAATGGTTTAGTGTTCATGGTCGAAGAGATGAAGCGGTTGTCATATTTAGATTGGATTCACATGTCTGGTCATGCATACGCTTCAGTGCTTCACCCCTAGACCTGGTTGCTAGCAATTGGGCCTAGCCCATCTTCTTTGTTTTATTTCATTTTTTTCCTACTCAACTATTTGTTGGGCTATACTTACATACCAGATCATGCCCCCCCGGCATGGGCCCTGGGTGATCGCCCCTCTAGCCATACACCAGGGCCGGCCCTGGCAGCAAGCCTTTCGAATATAGGTGATCTCTAAGGGACAATAAGGTCATTGTAAGAGCCAGTCCAAAGTACAGTTGCCAAATCCATAGATCATCTATCTCCTCCCATCTTCCTCACGGATGATCACGACCATCCCCATCTCAAAATCATAATCATCATCGATCTTATTCATTCCCCGATAAAGAGTCATCAAAATACATCTCCCACAACCTCTTCATCTAGACAATGCAACATCGAATGGTCAATTTGAATGAAAGAATGACCAAAAATAGAGAAAAGGGGACTAACGAGGGGACACTTTAGATATCTTGCTAGATATTGCTATGATCATCAGACTAAGTATGAGTGGGTAGACGTTGCACCTAATTTCATGCTATCTCATGTACTACTTGATGTAACATTGCCACTGAGTTAATAAAGTGCTATGAGGCGTTCAAAAAAAGTTTACCTATATTGATGTTGTCAATATCTAAGGTGCCCAAAGTGGTACAATGTGTGGTAGGAAAGCTGTGTTTCTGGACTCTTCCAATGAGTGCTCCATGTATGTATGCTATGTTCACTATTTGAGAAATGAATATGCCCCCCCCCCCCCCCCCGCCCCGCCCCCCAAACTCTATGGAAGCATCTTCAGAATGTAACAAAGCGGTACAAAATAGGATGTACTGAAGCAAAAGTTAAAACTCTCTATGGAAGCATCTTCAGAGATGTAACAACATAATTCCACTTGAATGAATTACAAAATATTGTTTGACTGGCATATTCGCCAAATAACAATATTGAGCTTAACATGCGATACCTTATCACGGTCCGCATATGGTCATCTAGCAATGGAAATTAAGTTTTTTAATGGAAGGACGGGAGTTTATTTCCCAAAAGTTCACTAGATTTTAGAATATGGTAGCATATTGTCTGGCTAATTACACCCGTACTGAGTTGTGTATTGTTGTTTTTCTTCAAAGAGGTCCACCTTGTATTGAGGAACTCTTGCCAGTCGATTGCAACCCTATTACCTAAGGAATAAATTCCCTATTTCCTTGCGAAAAAAAAGCTGCCCCTTGCTTGATGTTCTTGTATAAAGTTTTTTTCATGAATTTAATCTCTCTTTCTCCCATAAATTTGTTGTTTTACTTTTAGCACGGGGAAAATCACAGTTGAGGACAGTTGCCAAAACGTTTGGGGATTCCTGTGAAAAGAGCTTTTTTTGTGTGCGGGAAAACACTTGTATTACTCATAACTCGGAGTTACAATCATGTTTACACAGAGATTTGAAATTGTGTGGGCATCCCTATACAAACAGCAGCATGGCCCTGAGTACTACATTTTAACATCGGACGGATTTGAATAATGCAACTTCATCGCTCACGAAAATCCCAAAGCCTGCATAGAGGCGCACCAGATTGTGATGAAATAGGAAAAAGCCCATTTTAAACCTTGAACTTGTAGATGTTAGGCAGAATGGACCTCGAAGTCAAAATCCCGGTCGATTGCACCCTAAACTATGCAATCCCGGTCTAAATCGAACCCTGACATCATTTGAACCGGGATTCGTCTAGTGGGCCGGCCCGCTAAATTATTTTTCGTTCAATAACAACAATTCCAAAAGGCGCACACCCCTGGGGAGCTCGTAACTTTCGCTGGGCCGGTTCCTAGTACTCGCGCGAAAAAACACTTCAAAAAAAGTTCGGAGCGATGATCGTAACTTAAAAAAAAACACCCTGGGACCTCGTAACTTTCGCTGGGCCGGTTCCTGGTACTCGCATCAAGAAAGCAAAAAAAATACCTCAAAAAAGGTTCAAAGCGAGGATCGAACTCGCGCCATAAGAACGTCGTACTGGTATGAATAACCATCTGATCTACTGTGCACTAATGATGAATAACAAGGAGAACTTTATAAGTACATTTGTAGTCGCGTAATTTATTACACATGTAAACGTTTACTGTAGCGATTTTATTTTATTTTTTAATAACATTTTGGAAAAAGCTCATGAATTACAGAAAAGTTCATTTGTTTTGATAAAATAATTGATTTTGAAAAATAAACCACCAGGACATATTGTATCTATATTGTTTTCAAATCCCATAAAAAAATTGAATGCTCAAATTATTTCAAAGTATATAAAAACCGTCCCATTTAGAACTACTGAATAGCAGGCGCGAAAAAAATCTGAAAATTTCTGCGGGAGCATCTCAAACTCGCGACCTCAGTTTTATTAGCTGCTGCAACTTGCCAACCGAACTAGTGAGTTCAATAGAAAGATCACGGCACGAAACATTATGTATCGAACTGCTTTTGAACATTTGCAAATATTTTGCACTGAAGATTTTTGTAATATCCATTGAACATTTTCTTAATATACAATGAACATTTTAAATTATACACAATGAACATTTTTAAATATATGATGAACATTTTTAAATACACATTAAATATTTTGGTAACATACCATTGAAAAAAATTCAAAAACATAGGGAACAATTTATATTCATTGAGCAATTTCTAATATACAATGAACATTTTGTAATGCATGATGACTTTTTTGTAATATAAATAGGAAAATGATCCGAAGGAAATAGAAAAAGAAATCATAAAAAAGGAAGAAGAAAAGAATATAAATATAAATAAAAAAAGAAAAAGAAAAAGAAAGCAGAACCAGTAAAGAAAAACAAAAAAACAAATAACGGACGAAAAACGGAAGCAACAAGGCGCAGCACGCGCTGCCGTGAACTGGGCCGGCCCATCCACGGGCGCTGCAAGCGTTTCCTCCCCAATCCTGATCCACGTCAGCAATCCCCGTTTGGAAAATGATCCGATGGTTCGATTTAGACCGGGATTGCAGAGTTCAGGGTGCAATCGACCGGGATTTTGACTTGAGGGTTCATTCCGCCAGACCTCTACAAGTTCAAGGTTTAAAATGGACTTTTTCCGATGAAATATGTGCGCTTAATTCAGCCACCAAGCGAAGAACCATATGCATGTCACGTGCTTGCAAAGGAGTAGTAGCACCGGTCACTATGCGCGAAGACTGAATTGCTCACCTTGAGTAGGAATAGAAGTGGCCGTAACCAGCTTTGTGAATCAAACTAGCTGACATTTTTCCAATACCGCTCATTCCAAATGCAGTGGAGTTGGTGCATGCCTTGCCACCTCATCGAATAAAGTTTAGCGATGACGGAGGAACAAAACATGAGGGGTACGTTGTGAGGCGAGTTAATCATGCCATGGACAAGCTCGCTTCATCGCTTTGCTAGCGTTTCATCCTCGGCATCCTACAATTCCGCACCCAGACTGACCCAACAATGAACAAGGAGCAAGTGAAAACAGAGATTGGACACCGAGACAATGAACTCTGGGACAAAGGGTATACTAATATACCTTATATTTGGAAATGGAGAGAATATATATGGACATGAATTTGAGTTGGTATGTCCCCATAAAGAAAAACAAACAATTTCGAGTTGGCACGGGAAAAAAGGTAATTGTACAAGCAGTGGTTACCCATGTTGTAAACTAGTGCCAGAGTCTGTGCATCACTCTCGGCAAAAAGGAAAAGGACTTCGTGCCACTAGAGAGTACTCTCTCCATCTAGGTGAGTAAGTCATCTTAGGTTGTGCACCGTGACCAAGGAGGAGGGGAAAACGAGAGAACTTAATGTTCATTTGCTAATTAATAGCATTGCATATAATGAACTAACCACTGCATGTCGTGTTTGGTAGTCTCAAGTTATTAAAAGCATGCACACCCCATATTTCTTATTGGTTGATATGTCAAGAAACAAGAAACAATGTAGAATTTAATGCACCGCGCCTAAGTGTTTTGGAATTATTTGGTTTTCGTAAGATGACTTACACACCTAGACGAAGGGAGTAGTGAAAGTTTTCAATGTGTCCGTGCATGATAATAGAGCTGATACGAACTTGAGCCAAGTATTAAGATTCTCCCACCTACTGCCCTACTACACCATAGTGCATCGGCGTTCATTTGTTAGGATCACGTCAGTTCCATAAAAGAAAATGGTAAAGTGTGATCCACCTGTTGTGTACTGCTAGGGTGGCATTGTTGCCGGCTCGAAATATATTTTTTGGATCACTTCATGAGAGTACATAATTCAGTTAGAGTCCCTAATTGTGGTCTGTCACAACCTTTTTTTGAAGCCTTGATCTGTAAGACAATCGCTCTACGTTGTTTCCATTTATACAAATAGTATGCTACAGAGGAGGGAGAAAAATAAGGCAAAATAAAGGCGTGAAACAAAGGGAAAAATAACTCATCCAATGCCAGCTCCAGGTATCATAGCAAGTGCATGAGTGCAAGAGTCCCCAATTGTGGTCTTGTCACAACTTATTTTTACTGATGGGGCGGCATTGCTCCTATTTATATAAATAGTATGCTACTCAAAAGGAGGGAGAAAAAGAATGCAATTAAAGACGTAAAACAAAGGAAAGAACTCATCCAGTGCCAGCTCTAGGTATCATAGTAACATATGATAGATTAGCATCTATCCAATCTTGAAGACAAGCAGCATGGTTGTCCTTGAGAGCTGCTATACACACGACAAAGTTAAGCCGATGCTTGCACGACGATATGGTTAGAACCGTTCATGCAAAGCAGAAAGTGCAGCCCAGCCGCAGATTTAACTGTCGTCCACAAATCGTCCGAAGGAAAGTCGTCTGTATAGTAGTTTCGTGTCCTTAATTCCGTGTTCGAGTAAGATGTGGTCCTCCTTGAGATAGTGTCTCTGAGACTGAATAGTATGATTGACATGTCTGAAAATTCTTACATTTCAGGCAGGTATGATTGTATCCCATCAACTTAATGCAAAATTACAATCCCAAAGCAAGTGCATGAGTGTTTTTTCACTGTTCAATACGAATGTCTTGTCATAGCTATTGCCCTATTTTTTTGTGGGTATTGTGTTGCATTATAGCTAGCCGGCGACCGAGGCCACTTGTTGGGTCATGAGGGACATCCTTATAAGCCGTGTATCCATAAGACTTGACATCAATGGAGTGAAATCTGAAATAGTCTCGCATCCCTTCTTTGAATCTCACCTAACGTTCATCTTTCTTACCGCAATTTTTCTCTCATCACGAGATCTATCTCTTGATGTTTGTCCCTCCAACAAGGGTTAAATGGTGTACAGAATAAGGGTCCTGGTCCACTCCATTTGAGTGGCACTATCTCACCGCCGACAAGCCGTTGTGTTTTGCTTCAATATCACGACAACTTGAGTTTCTCAGTATTTTGGACGGATTTCTAAGGTGAGATAGGAGACACATCCATGAGCAATAATGTCGTTCTTATGTTCACTCAACAAGCCATCTATTCTCTAGATAATAATAATTTCCTTATTTGTTCTTATCGAGATTCACATATATCCATATCAACCTCGTCAAAATCTGCATCCAAAACGAGAGACAAATTTAAACCAAAAGTTGAGTAGTCGAACAATGTGTAACTTCCACCTAGAATGACACTCTAGAGCATGTTTGGTGCAAATAGTAGTCGGGTACTCCCTCCGTGCTTGAGAAGAGAGCATATACATTTTGTCTGAAGTCAAATGGTGCAAAGTCCCCCCCCCCCCCCCCCCCCCCCGAACACATCAGTGGTGGAGATCTTTTCATACTCTTTCATAATAAAGGGTATGATGATCTTTTGTAAATACGTTTCCAAGTATCAGGCCGGCCCATTAGCGTGTGCACAATTAGAAGAAGGGGGGGGGGGGGGGGGGTGGGGGGGGGCAGACTAGAATCGATCCCTGGTCTCCATGATGAGAGTTCAGAGCTAGCACTCCTAAGCACTTGCATCAGGTTCATGCTGAAATAATGGGCACGACCTACTTGAGACGAAACGAGACGCCTTTTCACTGTTTTTTTTCACCGTTGAGAATTCGTGAACTTTTTCTTAAATTTGTTTATCTTCTTCAGTTTCACAAAAAAACTACTTTTTTAATGAACCCTTTTTTGTAAATCTGCAAAAAAAATCAGACCGGTGAACATTTGTTTCAAAATAGGCTGGCCAAACGGGAGTGATGTAGTCGCCTAGTTGGGCCTCAACCTACAAGTCAGGTCGGTTTGATCGGGTCAACCTCTACCAGACCCATGCCTGAATATGGTGCAAAGACCCTACCCATATGTCTATAGTTAGACCCATGCTCGAACCCGGAACCCCACCCTATCGGGCACCCATCGGGCTTGACATAAAAATTTATTGGTTTTGCGCATAGCGTGCCTTGTCCGACCCAGGTCGCTAGCGACGATTTCCCCGAAATCACTAATTAAGGAGTACTCCTTGCAGAGATCACTCAAACTCCCTCGGTTATGACAAGTGGGAGTTTTCCCTTTTTTCGTAGATCCGTTTATTCAAAACATTTTATCTCTTAAACCGTGCATCCAAATCTCGAACTGCTTTCGTCATTGGATTCCACGCGTCGAGATCTTCAAAACTAGATCCCATGTTGATAGGTTTTGACGGACTTTTTTTCACGAAAAAACCGGACAAAAAAACCGAACCGGGAGCACGGGTTTTTTCCCTTTCCGAAAGAGGCACGACCATGCCTCTGACGAAATTACAACCGTGCCTCTCGCGGAAGCAAAACCGTGCCTCTTGCGAAAAAAAAGAAAATGCGTTTTTTTTGTTTCCCAGGAAGCATGGACGTGACTCTCGCGGAAGTAAAACCGTGCCTCTCGCTAAAGAGAAAAAAAAACAGAAAACCTGTTTTTTTTTTCGTTTCCAAGAGGCACGGCCGTGACTCTCACGGAATCAAAACGGTGCCTCTCGCGAAAGAAAAAAAATAAAAAATGCGTTTTTTCGTTTCCAAGAGGCACGGTCGTGCCTCTCGCGAAAGCACAACCGTGCCTCTCGCGAAAACAAAACCGTGATTCTCGTGAAAAAAATGCGTTTTTTTGCGCAAAAATATTTTTTTTATTTTTTTTTGGTTGAAAAGATAGAGAAGACCGCTGGAAAACCAAAGCGTAAAAGAAACCCAAAAAATCGTTTAAATAGCCAAAAACACGTGCGAAAAAATAAAAAAATAAAATCCGAAGGAAGCGCGACACGTGGCGAATAGCTGAGAGCGCGACAAGTGGCGCTGATTGTTGCGAGGCTCCCGAAGGAGCGCTCGTTAATTAGTTACTCCCCGATTTTCCAACTGAACGCTTTGACAGGTCTCTTGCTCTTATAGGCACAGCTCCACTTCCCATATGCTTCTGTAGGCGAGGCTGTCTGTAGCAGTTGTTGTGCACTTGAACATAAGGCAACGCAGCACATATGTTACGTGGGCTTTCAGCCTTTAGACCATCTTCTCTTTTCATCCTTTAGTAGGGTAGCAGGATTTGCTAGCATTTAATTCATTCTTGGGTCGATCTCTCTACAGACTCCCAGCATAAGGCAAAGAAAATGGATGTATGAATGCATCAACAGTTCAGCACCTAAGCAAACAACACTAGTACGCTTGTATTAGTGTCTGCATTTTCACCGAAAATGACAATTTGGTACGTAAAATAAATAAAAGTATTTGATTAATTGATTTTTCTAACTGCCAAGGCATAAATATTTTTTCCTATTTTTCCGTTTTCTCCTTTTTGAACATTATTATTTTTTGAAACCTGTTCAAAAATTTGAAAAAATGGCTGGAATACCTGAAAATATTCTTGGTTTAAATATTATTTACAGTTTTAAAAAATGTTCTGGACTTTCATAAAACGTTCCCGTTTTCGAATGTTTTATTCACAAATTTAAGAAATGCTTGCATTTCAAAAATAAGTTGATAAATGTTTGAAAGAGTTAATGGTTTGCTATTTTTTTTTCGAAGTTTTCATTAATTGTTGGGAAATTGTTAGCAATTTTGGAAAAAGTGTTCAAGTTTTAAAATTTTCATACACAATTATGAAATTACAAAATTGTTGACAAATTTTAAGAAATGGTTAGGACATAAATTGTAAATAACATAAGCATTAAAATAGGAAAAAACTACATGCTCAAGAATGCACCCGTCTGGCATAGCCTCGCACACTTCTCTCAATGGTTTTCTGGGACTATGGATAAATGATCCCAAGGCATCCATGATAGGTTTGAACAAACTTGGGGTCAACTTGAAATGACCCCATTCCTGACCCGAACACCCTCCGTTGAATATAGTCTACTTTTAGACATTCTTGAAATGACCCCAACTTTTGCAAGCATGTAAGAATGCCCATGTTAGGCATCCATGCCAGGTTTGAACAACTTCCGACACGCCAGGCCATTTATCGACCCTTTTTTCACCGAAAAAACTCCAGAAAATGCAAAAGTTGTAAAAAATACAAACAACTTGTCATGATGCCTTTAATTAGTCATAGAAACTTGTGGAATATTTTTGGGGCCATTTGACGGATGTCGAGAAACAACAAGTTTCAAACAGACCCTTCTGGCCTACCCAAACACACTCCATTGAACATTTTCTATTTTTGAACATCTTTAAAATGAACCCCAAGTTTTGCAAGTAGGTGTGCATGCCCATGGTAGGCATCCACGCCTAGTTTGGACGACTTTTGACACCGTATGGAAGCTACGAAGCGTCCGTCCATTTATCGTCCTTTTTAACCGAAAGAATTACAGAACATGCTAAACTTGTCGAAAAGCCAAATAACTTGTCATGGTGCCTTGAATTGGTCATACAAGCCCATGAAAAAAATTGGGGCCATTTAACAGATGTCGAGAAATGAGGTGCTCCCAAACGGACCCTTCTGGCCTACCCGAACATTCTTTGTTGAATATAGTATTTTTTTGGGAAATGTCACGAATGACCCCAACTTTTGCAAACAGGTGAGCATGCTCATGTTAGGTATCCATGCCTGGTTTGAATGACTTTAGTTACCGTATGCATGTTGTGACACTTCCAACCATTTATCGGTATTTTTTCACTGAGGAAGCTTCAGAAAATGCAGAACTTGTAAAAAATCCAAACAACTTGCCATGGTTTCTTGAATTGGGGTCATTTCAAGGATGTCAAGAAGTAACGTGCTCTCACACGTGTTGGAAATATGCCCTAGAGGCAATAATAAAAGGGTTATTATTATATTTCCTTGTTCATGATAATTGTCTTTTATTCATGCTATAACTGTATTATCCGGAAATCGTAATACATGTGTGAATACATAGACCATAACATGTCCCTAGTGAGCCTCTAGTTGACTAGCTCGTTGGTCGACAGATAGTCATGGTTTCCTGACTATGGACATTAGATGTCATTGACAACGGGATCACATCATTAGGAGAATGATGTGATGGACAAGACCCAATCCTAAGCATAGCACAAGATCGTGTAGTTCGTTTTGCTAGAGCTTTTCCAATGTCATGTATCTCTTCCTTAGACCATGAGATCGTGTAACTCCCGGATACCGTAAGAGTGCTTTGGGTGTACCAAACGTCACAACGTAACTGGGTGACTATAAAGGTGCACTACAGGTATCTCTGAAAGTGTCTGTTGGGTTGACACGGATCGAGACTGGGATTTGTCACTCCGTATGACGGAGAGGTATCTCTGGGCCCACTCGGTAATTCATCATCACAATGAGATCAAAGTGACCAAGTGTTTGGTCACGGGATCATGCATTACGGTACGAGTAAAGTGACTTGCCGGTAACGAGACTGAACGAGGTATTGGGATACCGACGATCGAGTCTCGGGCATGTAACGTACCGATTGACAAAGGGAATTGTATACGGGGTTTGATCGAATCCTCGACATCGTGGTTCATCCGATGACATCATCGAGGAGCATGTGGGAGCCAACATGGGTATCCAGATCCCGCTGTTGGTTATTGCCCGAGAACCGTCTCGGTCATGTCTACGTGTCTCCCGAACCCGTAGGGTCTACACACTTAAGGTTCGGTGACGCTAGGGTTGTATGAATATGAGTATGCAGCAAACCGAATGTTGTTCGGAGTCCTGGATGAGATCCCGGACGTCACGAGGAGTTCCGGAATGGTCCAGAGGTAAAGATTTATATATAGGAAGTCTTGTTTTGGTCGCCGAAAAAGTTTCGCACTTTATCGGTATTGTACCGGGAGTGCCGAAAGGGGTCCGGGGGTCCACCGGGGGGGTCCACCTGCCCCCGGGGGCCACATGGGCTGTAGGGGGTGCGCCTTGGCCTATATGGGCCAAGGGCACCAGCCCTAAGAGGCCCATGCGCCAAGAAGACTTGGAGAGGGAAGAGTCCAAAGAGGGGAAGGCACCTCCGAGGTGCCTTGGGGAGGATGGACTCCTCCCCCCCTCTTGGCCGCACCCCTTCCTTGGAGGAAGGGGCAAGGCTGCACCCTCCCCCCTCTCATGCGCCTATATAAAGGGAGGGGAGGGAGGGGTGGCCGCACCGATAAGCCCTGGCGCCTCCCTCCTTCCTGCAACACCTCCTCCTCCTCCCGTAGTTGCTTAGCGAAGCCCTGCCGGAGTTCTGCTGCATCCACCACCACACTGTCGTGCTGCTGGATCTTCATCAACCTCTCCTTCCCCCTTGCTGGATCAAGAATGAGGAGACGTCATCCGCTCCGTACGTGTGTTGAACGCGGAGGTGCTGTCCATTCGGCACTAGGTCATCGGTGATCTGAATCACGGCGAGTACGACTCCATCAACCCCGTTCCATTGAACGCTTCCGCACGTGATCTACAAGTGGTATGTAGATGCAATCACTCTCCCATGACTCGTTGCTAGATGAACTCATAGATGGATCTTGGTGAAACCGTAGGAAATTTTTTAATTTTCTGCAACGTTCCCCAACAACACGGACCCTTCTACTTGAACACTCTCAGTTGAACATGTTCTATTTTTGTACATCCTTGAAATGAATCCAACTTTCACCACCAGGTGGACATGCCCATGGTAGGCATTCATGTCAGTTTTGAACGATTTTCAACATTGTATGCAAGTTGCGACACGTCCAACCATTTATCAGCCTTTCTCACCGAGAAAACTATAGAAAATGCAAAACTTGTCGAAAAAACAAACAACTTGGCATGTGCCTTGAATTCGTTATAAAGGACATTTAAAAAAATGAGGCCATTTCAATGATGTCGAGAAACAATGTCCTCTCAGACAGAGCCTTTCTGTCTTATTCGAATACCCTCCATTCAACATGGTATATTTTTGGACATCGTTCAAACGACCCAACTTTTGTCAGCTAGTGGGCATGCCCATGGTAGACATCCATGTCAGGTTTGAACGATTTTCGATATATATGCAAGTTGCGACACATTTGACCATTTATCATCCTTTTTTGACCGAGAAAACTCCAGAAAATGCAAAATTTATCGAAAACTAAAAAAACTTGGTAGGTTGCCTTGAATTGGTAACAAGCCAATGAAAAAAATTGGGGTCATTTGATGGATGTCGAGAAACAACATTCTCTAAAACGGAGCCTTCTGCTACATTGAACATGGTGTTTTTTTGACATGCTTGAAATGTCCACTTTTGTGAGCAAATGGCCATGCTATGGTAGGCATCCATGCTAGGTTTGATGGAAAAAAGTATTTTGAATCACAATTTAAACAAGTACCTAATTTTTTTATTTTAAGTTCTTGACATAACTAATAAATACAAAGTGATAAAATTGAAAAGCATTTGATTTTTTTTAAAACACTAACAAATTTGGCATATAAAAAAATTAGGAAAACACGAACAAAAAATTGAAACCAATATATTTTTGAATTTCAATTTGTGTAGATTTGTTTTGAGAACGGAAACATTTTTTAAATTCCAAACAAATTTTGAAGCACGGACATTTTAAAAACTCCCAATTTTTGAATTTTGAATAGATTTTAGAAAACAGAACATTTTTTGAACTTATGGACAAATTTTGAAACCGGCGACATTTTTTGAATCGATGAACTCTTTTCAAAGCCCGTCGCCTAGTTGGGCAAAGGCTTAAGAGTTTTTTTTTTTCTAATTTTGTTTTTCTTTCCTTTTTTGCTAATTCATTTTTTCTTTTTGAATTTTCTTCTTCTTTTTGAAACATGTTCAGAAATTGAAATATTGTTTGTAATACCAAAATAAAATTTTTAAGTAACTTCTTTAAATTATGATTTTAAAATCTATTTTCCGTCAAATATTTAGGGCTGGAAAAAAAGCTCAAAGCTCGCAAGCTAAACAAGTAACTCGTGACTCGGCTCGAATCGACTCGAACTCGAAGAATAATGAGTCGAGCCGAGCTTTAGTTTAAGATCGTTTATAGATCAAGTTAAACGAGCCAATCTCAAGCGTACTCGTGTAACTCTTTAGGCTCGATACAATAGATCAGCCACTCCCAATACAAAGAAAGACCAGCCACTAAATAGCCTACGTCCCGGGCGCACAACCCAAGGCCCAGCCGTTGAAGACCTAGCCTCCTAGGAGACTCATGTGTTACAAGGAAATTACAATTGTTTAGTGATATATATGTTTAATATATACATAATCATTTTTATCATATTTGACGGTTTTATGTTTATATCTTTAACGAGCTTAACAAGCTAAACGAGCCAGCTCGCGAGTTATACGAGTCAAGCCAATCTTGTGTTTGAGCTTGTTATAGTAACGAGTCGAGTCGAGCTAGCTCGTTAACAAAACGAGCTCTAGCGAGTCGAGCCGAGCTGGCTCGATTCGGCTCGAATTCCATCCCTACAAATATTAATTAAATGCTTATTTGAAAACGCTTTGTATTTATCAGCGAGAGATCCTTCCACGTACATCTTATACATTATGGGTAGGATGTGTGAAGGTCTATATTGGCCTTTATACGTGTAGTAAGGGGGTTGTACCAAAGAGGGACTCTATACTGAATTAGTATCATTGAAAACACAATAAAATATGTTTAGTATTGCGGTTATTGAAGTTTATCTAAAACTACCAATCATACTTTACACCGTTTGACTTCAGATAAAATTTACACTTAATCTTTTCACGGATGGAGAAAGTACCACTGTAGAGAAGTCATAGAATTTTCTAGGTTTAGCTCTTTCACAATCAAAACATTAATGTACTATGGCTAACATCCACCTGTCCGTGACTTCTTTTAATCACCCATCGGTTGTGACTTGCAAAAGCACAAGTTTATTTCTATGTTTGATGCACTTACTTATGGAAGCATCTCGTCCTCAAAAAGCCATACGGAGGCATCTTTAGAGAAGTAACAACTTAATTCTACTCGAATTAGCAAAGATTCTTGGACCGTCATATTCGCCAACCAACAATATTAAGCTGCCCCTTGTTGGTGTTCTCAGAGAAACTTTTCTTAATGACTTTAATCTCTCCTTTTTCCATAATTTTGCTATTTTACCTTTACCATGGGGAAAATCAGAAGTGAGGACAGTTGCCAAAATGCTTGGGGATTCTTGTGAAAAAGGATTATTCTTTTGTGTGTGTCGGTGGAAACGACACCTATGGGATCACAGAAATCCCTACTACGGTTCGGCGGGGACGGGGTTGTGAGAAGAGCGGGATCAATAGTCAGTAAGCACACATATCGTTTACCCAGGTTCGGGCCGCGAGGATGCGTAATACCCTAGTCCTGCTTTAGTGTCTATTTGAGTGTTCTTGGAGTTCTTGAGCTAGCTACGGTGTGTAACTTGTCCCAGGGGTCCGAATCCCTCTCTAGTATGCCTCGACCCTTCTTTTATAGTCAAGGGGATCGCCACAGTGGCACACGGGAGGTGGAAAGGTGTACAGTGGGCCGAGCTTATTGCTAGCCATTACGGGACATAACACATTTAATGCGCCCCTTTAGGTGTCCCCTTGCTTTATTGGGGACGGAAACCAGGCCCGTTTCGTCCGTCGGCGCTCCACCTTGCTCTGACACGCGTCCAGGCCTGTTGGGTGTGTGGTGCCATGTTGGCTGGCTGGCTGCTGAGGTGGCGCAGTGGTAGGGTCTTCACGAAGATTTGCATGCCACCACGTAGGCATTCGCTGAGTTGGCCTAGAGGCCTCTTGGTGACACGCAACTGCCTGCCTAGTTGGTGGGCTGGCAGCTACATGGGAAGGGCGGTGGAATCTTGGCGGGTGTGGGCCTGGCGGTGGCCCCGCGGATGTCCTCGGCAAGGGCCTTGCCGGGGCTCCGGCAAGGGCCTTGCCGGGGCACCGTGGTCATCCCCGGCAAGGATCTTGCCGGAGGTCTCGTGGATTTCCTCGGCAAGGATCCTTGCCGAGGATCGTCGTCTTCTGATCCTTGTCTTCACAAAGATCTGCATGCCACCACAGAGGTGCCTTCCGAGCCCTGGTTCCAATGTGGTAGATGGTGTTTGGAAACCTTGAGGCTCAAGGGTGGCGCACTCTGCTGGCGTTGGGCAAGTTGCCCCGGCAAGGTTCTTGTCGGAGCTGCGGAGGCCGCTCCGGCAAGGGTCTTGCCGAGGGAGTCCACCTCGCCCTCTTGGCCTTTGTGTCTCTGGTCTTGGCGTTGCTTTGACTGTCCTGCGGCTTTGACTCCTCCCTCTGCCTTGCCGAGTGTGGCCGTGGGCGCGGCTTTGACTGCCCGTGCACAAGTAAGGGGTACAAAGGAGAGCCCCTACTTTAGTACACCGACAGGAGCCCCCGGGCCTGGGCCACACATAAGCGTAACGCGTTGTTGGGCTAGGCCCAAAACGGTGCGCGGGCAGGCAGGGCGGTTTTTACCGCGGTAACTTTTCTGTCCGCTACACTTCCCCACGACCCGCGTTGAACATGCAACGTGGGGGTTGTGTGGGACGTGGGGGTATGCGTGGAGCTGCTGCTGCACGCATGCGCCACACCGCAGTAAATGGTAAAGAGGCGGCCTGCGCCTTCCCCATAAAAAGGAATAACCGCGGGCGCGCAGCTCATTTACCCTCTGCGCTTTCCCCAATCTTGGAACCGTCGTCCCGTCCTTATTCCTCCTCAAGCTCTCGCCCTCACTCGCTGCCATTGCGCCTTCCATTGTTCTTGACCCCTCGCCCCCTTCCAGCCGCCATGGCGCCTAAACCCAACAAGGGCTAGGGAGCGGCCAAAGATGCAAGGGAGAAAGAGGTGCCAGAAAGCGAGGCGGTGGCGCGGCGGGCGCAATTCGCCTACTTCTCCCCGTCGTCGGTCGACGTCTTTCACCTCAAGGACTTCTTCAGGCCTTTGTGGGGGACGGAGATGATGGGGCACCCTGCCACGCGCGTCATCCCCGCCGATTGCGGCAAGGTTGGCCCAAAACGGTACCCATTTTTTGTTGACTTCTTCTCCTGCGGCTCTGCCCCCCTTTCTCTGATTTCTTCAACGATGTCATGCGTATCTTCAGCTTCCATCTTTTGGATCTCACGCGGAACGCCGTGGCATGCTTGGCGTTCTTTTCTCACCTATGTGAGGGCTTCGCCGGGATGCTTCCCAGCACGACGCTCTTCTGCCACTACTTCTCCCCCCGCATCCAACCTGGGGGCACTCTCTCTGGGAGCGTCGCCTGGATCCCGAGGGTCCAGGAGAAAGGCGCGTACCCGGAGGGTGCCCAGAAGGAGAGGTGGGAGGCGTGGCGGGGCCGGTGGTGTTGGATTGCGGAGGAGAACCCACTGGAGTTCTGTCGGGGCGTTCGTCGGGAGCCGCTGACCCGTGGCACGAACTGGAGAAACCTCGACGCCGATGACAAGAAGTTTTCGATTGCCACCACCAGGATTCGTCGCCTTACCGAGGCCGAGCTCACCCTTGAGATGATTGGGGCAGATTTTATCCGCCGCCGAATCGCCCCGCTGCACAACAAGGGGGGGGGGCGTCCTTGGATTTCAGGAACGCGACTGATATTATGAGGCTCCACCCCGGCCTAAAGCACAACTTCATGGTGATGGGGCATGCCTATTTCTGCCAGAGGCTCTTTCAGCTAGATGTGTTTGCCGATGGCAGGGTGGAGAGGACCGGCAGGGCCGCGAAGTCCGGCAAGGCTGTCAAGGGGCCCTTGTTCGGGCTGCCGCCAGGAGTGGTCCCGCTGAGCAACAATTCTTGACAGTCTGCCATCCTCGACATGATGCTGGTCTTCAACACGCACGGTCTTGACTCAGCCTGGGTCGAGCCCCCGGCACATGAGGTGCAAGAGTTCTTCGACAACTTGGTTGAAGTTCTTGATCATGACAAGTCGCTGCTCATCCAGGACACCACCCAGGAGGAGCTGAACTACATCGCCGCCAGGGTGGCGGAGACGGAGCTCGCCAGGGCGGCCGGCCATGCCGGCGGCATGGAGAACGAGGCTGCCGTGGCCGTAGAGGAGAAGGAGCTCGCCTAGTGGGCAAAGTCTGCCGGGGAGGCCAACGGCGCCAACACTGAGGTCCCCCCTGTCGAAGATGTGGTCGAGGAGTCGACCGAGGAAGAGGCCGAAGCCGACGACCCTCTGACCATGGAGAAAAGGCACGTCCTGCATCGGGCCAGCTCTGGCGAGCCGGTCCGGTCCGGCAGGGACAAGCAGTGGCAAGGGGTCCAGGGGGAGGCCGCACGCGTGACGAGGGCCGTGGCAACAAAGAAGAAGGCAGCGGTAGCGATGAAGAAGACAACCGCCTCTTCTTCATCCAAGCGCTACCGGACTCCATCGCCTTCCCCTCCTCCCGCAGATGCCGACACGGAGGTCGCCTTCGACTATTCGTCCCTCGGCCCAAGGAGGAAGAGGAAGGCAACGGAAGAAGAGGTGGAGGACGAGTAAGCATCTTGCCCCCCGTCGTTTCCGCCCTTCCCAATCATGCCGTTTTTCTTGATTTATTTTTATCTTCGCAGGGACGCGGAGACGCTGGCCCAGCGGGCGGCGAAGAAGGCCAGGGGCTCGACATGCAGCCAACCCCCGGCGGGCACCTCAAATGGTGGTGGAGAGCAGCCCGGACAGCAGCCCCCGGCGCAGCCCCCGTCTCAGCCCCAGCATGTGTTCACCACCCACTCCTCATCAACGTGTGCCAGGGTGCGATTCTTCGGCACTGACCTTGCCGCGGTTGCAAGAGAAGGACAGCCGCAGGGGGAGCCACCGAGGGCTACCCACAACACACTGCCCCATCAACCACGCCGCCCCGGGGAGCGTCCCCGGCAAGGGCGCTGAGCACCGAGCCCATGTGCATGGAGGAGGAGGAGGCAAACTTGGGTGCTGGCGGCCCTGTCTCGGCACCGGATGTCGGTGGGAAGGGGGCCACTTCTTCCCAGCCCGGCACATGTGCGTTTATTTTGTTGGAAATTTGCCCTAGAGGCAATAATAAAATGGTTATTATTATATTTCCTTGTTCATGATAATTGTCTGTTGTTCATGCTATAGTTGTATTAACCGGAAACCATAATACATGTGTGAATACATAGACCACAACATGTCCCTAGTGAGCCTCTAGTTGACTAGCTCGATGATCAACAGATGGTCATGCACTACTAGGGAAAAGCCTACCAGCAGCGCGGGTTCTAGGTATATCAGTAGCCCGGGGTCCGGCGCTACTAATAAGGCGCTACAACTAACCCGTAGCAGCAGCGCGTGCACCCCCGCGCTACTGCTATACAAGTGTAGCAGCAGCGTGCTGCGTGGATGCTCGCTACTGCTAATAGCTCTAGCACGCTTTACCTGTACGGGCTACTGCTACTGTCACACTACTGCTAACTTTTCTCCACTTGCTACTGCTAATTTCAGTAGTTTTTTAATATATTTTTTGCATATTTTTTTTGTATTTGAACATGCTTTATACAAGAATCTTTAGCACATACAAATTTCATCATGATACACATACAAATGGCTGCGAGACCACAAATGTAATCATAGCATATACATACAAATAGTCTCATCATAATCATCATCCAACACAAAGTGGTATCTCGTCATCATCTCGAAAATAGCGATACATGCAAGTCTCGAATACTTGCAACTACAACACCATCCATCTAAACAATGGTATACGCGAGAAGAGATATCACTATGAGTGAGAGCGGAACTATGCAGTACATGAGGCGGCGGTTACGAGTCCTCTCTTGCGCTAGCGTGAACCTCAAGTAACTAGCTTCTCCTTCTTGTCTGCTTTTGAAGCCTTTATGGCTGGCGCCCGAGACCCCACTCATTTGCGCCTGACACTCCTGCCACTCGTTGTACACCCCCGGAACCTTCCCTTTGTACACGACATAGCACTACCATCTCACCATCAAGAAACTAGGTACCTGTTAGAGATGCATCTTCATGAAAAGGATGTACAATCATATGCAACAAAATATACTAGAGCAACACGAAAAAGAAAGGGTTAGCAACTAGATGCAATATACAATATGCAAACTAATTAACTAGAGGTACACAGGTCATTGTACGCAAACTAACAAAGTAGTGTTACGCAAGTTCGACAGGGACCGTGGACATCACAAAGTTTCATCGCTACAGAAAGTATACAAGTTCAACCGACACATATCATCATCATCGGCATCGTAAATCACTAGAAGTTTCATCCTTCCATATCATCGAGGATGGACCCTAGCTTCTTGAACGGCGTGAGGTCTAGACGTTGCATGCTATGCGAGTTTGGACGTCAACTCACGATATAGGGCCGTGGTGGAACATCCCCTTCTCATCGACGACTTCTTTCATGATGATCGTCGCAATGTCCCTTTGAATGCGAAAGAAGTCATCTCTAAGTTTATAATCCGCTTCTCCATGAGATTCTAGCCACTTCTGGATATGATCATCATTTCTGCTTGTCATGCGAAGCTTTTGGTGATTCGTGCTGAACTCAATCATGAGATGGACGATGTAGAATCCATCCTTCTTGCTTGGTTTTGGGACATGGATGCAGGAGAAGTTAGTTTTATGCGCGAAACCCATCTTCTTGTTCCTTTGTTTCCTGATCTGCATGTGGCCACCTCTAATGCTGAAGCCTTGGAGAGCATCATCTAGAATATTCATTATGTGGGTGTAGTCCTTTTTCTCATAGTCTCTGGAAGGGTCAAAATACACGGCGTGGGAGACTCACGGGTAAAGAACGATAAGGACGACGCGCCCGTTGCTGCGGGGAAAAGACACCTCAAATTATTCTCCATATGAGCGAGAAGGAATGATTGAAATGTATGAAAGGGTTGTCCGGAACTTACTTACTTTGGATGATAAGGCAGGAGGACAATTTCCTGGTCCTTATTATGTACCATGAAGTTTTGCAGGTAGTCCCTAGCAGTTTCACGCTCAAAGTCGACTCAAGAAAAACTCGTGCATGTAGTACGAATCTGCCACACAGATTTGCGAGACTTCTTCACTCTTCATGACGGAGCTCATATGTAGCGCAAAAAGGCGGACGATTGTAAAATCGAGCCGCCTTGTGAGAAACATCTCAAAGATATGGTCAAACCGCAGGAAGAACACCTCCGTGGGCCGTGTGTCGACGTAGCACTTCCCCTCAGGCACACGAGCCGCGTATGTCGGATATCCTGGATCCATTGAGGCTAGTAGCTAGGCTTTTCTCAGTCGACACCACATGGTCGTGCAGTCTCCTGAGATCCCCTGATAGTGCCTCCAGCGGTTTCAGCGGTAGCATCGGCTCGCCTGTGAGATGGAACATGGCCGCACCTTTCATGGGTACACACTCTTCAGAATCCATCGTCTGGCTGCTATGTGCTCTGGCTTGTTTGGAGGCAGTTATCTTCCCCGATCTCTTCCTCTCCTTTTTCTTGGGCACACCTTCTAGACCCTTCCTTAACCCCTGCCCCAGGGTTCCCGGGCTAAGCACTGTACGACCCCTGACTAGTTGAGCCTGTGTTGAGGCGGCATCTTCAGGTGTGTCCTGTGAGGAATTCATGAAGAGAGACTTTTTGCAATCCTTCCAACGACCTTCCTACCCGAGCATATCATACATATCCTCATTAGCATGCTGATAGCCCGATTCGTCATATGGTTGAATCCTCATATCTATGTCACAGTCATACGCATTTGTATTGAGGAAACCCATAGGGTCGACCTCCGTCTCATCATCCATTCTCTGTTCTACAGGACCGATTACATCGTCCAGTACTATTGCACCCCCTTCATCACGTCGTCCACCGCTCTCACCCGGCACTACAGGAGCTGGTAATTGCGTAGGCGGGGTGGTGGTCTCCGCACATGCTTGTTGATGTGTGGTTATTGGTGTGCTCTAGGCCGGCTCCAGACGAATAAGATTCTTCGGCCATAGCAGCACCCAACCGTTGCAGCTTCCAATCCGCGGCGGGGTCTCGTCGTCCTCTCTCACATGCTGTACTGGAGGAGGCAAAGCCTCGTGCCCTGATTTCACACTGGACAAGCTAACCCTGAAGTGCCCAGCGGGGATCGGCTGGTTGTGAAACGTGGGTTGCAAGGGGTTCATTATCATCCCCTTTCCCACGTCCACCTTCTGGCCTTTGATCAAGTAGAGTATGGTGCACGGGGTATCTTCGCCCTACAAACACATATGTCTGTGGCGTAAAACATCCGAAAGGCAACGAAAATGGAATATTCTATATATATATATATATATATATATATATATATATATATATATATATATATATATATGTTGGTGCGACATGTAATTACCGTGACGGCGTCGAGCTCAGCCAAAGACGAAGGCCCACCTAGCATGCCAGAGATTGAGGACGGGCTGCTATGAGCGGGAGCGACTGCGAGAGGAGGCCCGGTTGCATGAGCAAGTGATGGTGCGGTGTTGTTGTTGTTCATGGAGTTGCTCCCGATGAAACTGGGCATCGGGAAATCATGTACCGTCTTGTCTGGATTTTCCTTCGTCCAGTTGATGATAGCTGGAACCAAGTTAGTAGCAAAATCATTTCTGCAGGCAGTTACACCTGCATTGACTGCCTGCTGTAGCAACTCATTTTTCTCCTCGGCTGTTTTTTTCGCGTCCTCAGCTGCTTTTTTCTCGACCGCAAGCTTCACCTTCGCATCGATGTCCGCCTGACTAAACTTCTTTTTCTGCTTCTTGGCCTCCGGGCCCTTGTTGTAAAACACCTTCGACGTGGCGCCGTCTCCAGCGCCGTGCACACGACCATATTGCGGCCGCTGACCCAAAGGGAGTCCCTTAAGTTCGTTCAAGGCCTGGTTGAGAGGGGTGTCCCACTTGGGCCTCATCGGAGAATTAGGGCTTTCGGCTGCAAGCCAGTGTTGCTTCTCCTGCAGAAGGGGCGTGAACCATTTAGGAATGTGTAGTCGACTAGATATGGAGCTAAATGTAAGGTGGTAAAAGAATAATTACCAGTAGTCTAATCAATTTCCTCATGATCTGGTCCGTGTAAAAAACCATTTTTTCCTTGTCCCACTTGTAGCGGGCCCTGATGAAGTCACACTCCAAGGGGTTGGTGAACTTCGCGAAGGGGTCTGGGATACCCGCGGCTTCACGTTCCGCGTCCTCCTTATCCCATATGGGCCTTTTACCGAGGTAGCCACGGCAATGCTTCCCCGTGTTCCTTTGCTGAAGGCTCTTGAATTTCGCAGCCTTAGCCTTGGCTGCCTTGGTAGCGCAAGTGGCCTTGAACTTTTCGAACTCCTCTTCCGTAAGTGTCGGATTTTCCTCCAGAATCTTGGACAGGGGTTCCTCAGCCTCAATAGCTCGTTTCACCCTCCCTTTCCAGGAGGCCAAATCATTGCTGAACATGCCCATGGCGTGATTGTTAATCTTTTTCATCTTCGGATCATCCCACGATTGTTCTATGTTATCATCCCGGTCGGGGAACTTGAATATCTTGTGCAACTTCATCAGGAGCAATTGTGTTAAATGTTCTTTACTCCTTAAGTCATCGTCATTGATGCTTGCACATTCTCGTAGGATGCATCCTACTTGGTTCCCATAGCACTTGTGAGGTTCTTCCGGCTCTAATGGCTCAAACTTGCCAGGTGCCATCTTTGTGATCACTAGTCATCCAATCCTAGTTTGTTAGGTTTTCGTATCCTCTGCTTCTTATGCTTCTTCTTTTCGGTAGCGGCATCAGCGCCGGTACCTTCCCCGCCGGTATCTTCCCCGCCGGTACCTTCCTCGCCGGTCTCGGCGCCGCCATCGGTGCCGGCGCCGTCGGTGTCGATGTCGGTGTCAGTACCATCATCGAGGCTGACCTGCAAACCTTGCTTAGCAGTCAAATAGTCGAGGTACTCTTGTTCACCCTCATAATCCATCTCGTCTGCATCTTGGTCAGAAGGCCCAGTTTCTTCGTTGTTCGACATGTTTCCTATGATTAAGTCTCCTCGTTTATTTCTAAAAGTACGAAAAAAATGATAAATGACATAAAAAAGAAATCTATGTGCCAGCACTCGATATGCCTACTATCTAGCACAAATCATGCCAAAAATCACGGAAAATTTCGGCATGACCTTTGCTAAGAAATGGACATATCGAGCGCCTGAAATTTCACCGGAACGAAAATGAATCAACATTCCGGCATAACATAGGCCACTCGGATCATTTACCGAAATTGAACCAAAACATCACATGTCCAATTGACATGTCCAAATTCCAAACATGACATGTCCACATATCACATGTCCAGTTCAAATTTGCATATAAATTCAGCCTACCTAAATTCAGCCTACCTAAATTTGCTTTAACAAGGGATGTTGATTTAGACAATTGCTTAAATGCTGCCTTTTCTTTTAACTACATTTGCTTAACTCTAAATTTCTGTCCTATTTTAATACCTAGCTAAATTCATAACTAAATAGATAACCTAATTAACCTACGGCCCTAACTAAAACCAAAGTAAATTAACCAAAGAACCCTAGCTAGCAGAGAGGGGGGGGGGGTTACAGAGGGTGCAGGGGCGAGGAGGCAGGCCCAACGATGACCGAGGTTGGGAGGGGAGGAAGCAGAGGAGGGAGGCGTGGCGCGTCGGGGTCGGGGGCGAGCGCCAGGGCACGGCGGTGCGACGGGGGAAGAGAGAGTGGGGATTTGGGGGGAAAAGAGGCGGGATCAAGCAGAGAGAGTGAGGATTTTGGGTTAAGTGGACATAGAAGTAGCGCGTTTAGACCAAACGCGCTACTACTATTACTAGCAGCTATAACGGTTTTATACGGAAACCGCTACTGCTACCTTGACTAGCTGTAGCTCTTTTTCATTAAACCACTACTACTATTACCAGTTTTCCTTTTTCTTTTCCTTTATTTTCTCTCACTTTTTTTTCCCGAGAGTAGTGAATGAAGGGAAGGCGATATATATTGCATCATTTGACGGTTATAAATATATATACAAAATAGGAACATATATATATTACATCATTGGACCCATGCATAATAATGGCTAAGTGTGTATACAAAATAGGAACATATATATATATATATATACATATATATACATATATATATATATATTACATCATTTGACCGATAACATACGGTTCCTCAGCGTTGACGTTTTCGTTTTTGAGTCAGCTTCTTTCCCTTCTTGTTTGTTGAAGAATACTTGAGCCCCTCATTGTGACTTTGCCTTTTCCATTGAGTACGATTTTTCTTAGGTAATGTAGTATTGATTCTTCTTTTGACGTATACTTCATCATCATCGTCATCTTCCCTCATTGGGTTGCCATACTGATCGTAGTCTTCCTCGTTAGCGACTCCATCCATTTCAATGATGTTACTTTTGCCTCTCCTCACGACAACACGGCTGGGATTACACGGGTCGGTTATGAAGAAGCATTGTGTCACGTGCTTAGCATGTACCCATGGCTCGTTTTTTGCAATAGAGTTGACGGTAGCTCTCTTTGCGTTGGGTATAGTCATGGTAGTGAAATTCCGGTTTTCTCTTTCGACATTGTTAGCCTATCTGACGCGAAACATCGTCGTGTTGTGCAGTCCAGCGTAGTCAAGCTCCCAAATCTCCTCGACCCTTCCGTAAAATCTTTCAGTTGCGACGTTGTCGCTGCCAGTCATGCATTCCATCATCACCCTTGAGTTCTGATTATCACTGTCCATATCTTTGGCCTCCGTGTAGAACGTGTATCCGTTGATATCGTATGCCTGATAGGTTACGAGGTTGGGCGAGGGGCCATGTGCTAAGGCGTATATGAGCAATCTATCCTTAGAGCCCTCCTCCGGGGGATTAGCAATAATATGCTCTTTGAACCAATGCAGGAAAGTGGAGTTGTGATCTCTAGTAACTTCGGTGTCCGTCCTGCATACCCCCCGGTCACGATACTTCTTTGCGATAATTTCTTTGTGCAGTGCCACGAAAGGATCTACCTCGTCTAGGTGTTGTAGCACTACCAAGTTTGCTCTGTCAAAGTCGCTGCGTCGATCTGAGTATGCCACCTGCAGTTCCCTGCGACCGTTGGAGTGACCTTCTCCTTCGAGCCTCCCATCGTGGTTGTTAACGGGCAAACCAACACTAACACCAGGTGGCTGCAGGTCTGCGCCATATAGAAAATTCTCACAGAAAGAGATGCACTCTTGTGTCAGATAGCCCTGGATGATGCTTCCATCTGGACGGGACATGTTACGAATGAATCCTTTGATGATCCCATTCATCCTCTCAAACGACATCATTTTGTGCAGAAATGACGGCCCCATGTCTATTATGTCGTCCACAATATGGACACACAGATGCACCATCACATCAAAGAACACGTGCGGGAAGTACATCTCAAGCTCATTCATTATCACAACGATCTCTTCCTGTAGCCTTCGGAGCTGCTTCACACTGATCGACTTTCGAGAGATGACGTTGAAAAAGTTGCAGAAACCAATAAGCGTATCACGGACGTGCTTGTCCATTATCCCTCTAAGGGCAATAGGTAGTATCTGCATCATCATCACATGATAGTCATGGGACTTCATCCGCTGAACCTTTTTTTGTCCGTGTCTAGATATCTGCTTATCTTGCCACAGTAACCGGAACTAACTTTGACTTCGGTAAGGCACTTAAAGAATTGATCGATCTCATCCTGACTTAAGGTGAAGCAAGAAGGGGGCAATAATCCTCTTTCTTTATTTTCTTGTCCTTCTTCTCCTGTGCCTCTGTCTCCGTCTCTGTCTCGTATGACATTTTACGGGGCGACATGTGCAAATCTTCCCTGATTTTTAAATCTTGCAAGTCATTTCTTGCGTTCAGCCCATCCTTGGTCTTATCCAACATGTTCATCAGTGTTGCGAGCAAGCTCTCAAGGACATTCTTACAGATATGCATTTGATCAAGGCAATGAGGTGTATCAAGTTTGTGCCAATACTCCAAGTCCCAGAACACAAACCTCGTCTTCCATACCTTCAGCAGCGGCTCTGGTGCCTTTCTCATCGTCTTTCCTGGCGCGGGGCACTCCTTCCTGTTTTTCAACAGCTCATTGATTTCGGCACCGCTCCGCTTACGTGGAGGTCCTCGATGCTCAGCGTGACCATTGAATAGATCTCCACGGCTTCTCCACGGGTCATCCTGTTCGAGCCATCCTCGATGCCCCCCATGTACATGATTTTCCCAGACCCGCCATCTTTCCTTGACATTAGCTGCTGAGACATCGTATCATCCATGCACCGCGTGCATCCGCAATATCCAAGGCCACCTGGCCTGCGACATATCCGTAACCGAGATAGTCGTGCACCATCGTGATCAGCGCGACTCTCATGTAGAAATACTCGCCTTTGCTGGAGTCCCATGTCTTGGCCGGTGTTTTCCATAACGTGTCTAACTCCTCTTGAAGTAGCCCCAGATACAAATTAATATTATTTCCTGGTTGTTTCGGCCCTTGAATAAGCATGCTCATGTGAATGTACTTCGACTTCATGCACAACCAGGGGGGAGGTTGTACATCCATACAAACACGGGCCATGTGCTATGGTTGGTGTTCTGGTTGCCAAACGGATTCATGCCATTGGTACATGCGCCGAGCACGATGTTCCTTGCATCACATTTGAAATACCAATAGAAGTTGTTCAACACTCTCCACTGGCTTCCATCCTTGACGTGTCTTAGCTTCGGATCATCTCCATCATCGGGCTTCTTCCTCTCCGCGTGCCAGCGCATTAGCTTTGCTTCCTTGGGATCTACAAAATACCGTTGGAGACGGGGAGTGATCGGTAAGTACCATACAATTTTCTGGGGACATTTCTTCCCGGCCTTCTTGTATCAAGAAGCATTGCACACCGGACAGCTTGTTTTTTCCGCATGCTCCTTCCGATAAATTATGCAATCGTTGATGCATGCATGGTATCTAATGTGTGGCAGATTAAGAGGGCACACGATCTTCTTGGCCTCATCAACACTAGTAGGACATAGATTCCCCGCGGGAAGAACATCCTTTAGGTACTTGAGATGCTCATCGAGGCTAGTGTCGGTCCATTTGTTTTTAGCCTTCCTCTTTAGGAGTTGGAGCGTGAAACTCAAGCGGGTCACCTCAGGATTGCAACCATCATACAATGGAGTGTTCGAATCTACCACCAGTTGCTCCAGCTTAGCCTCCTCTCTAGAAGCAGCTCTCTCAGTACTCGTGTCCTTGCGAAGCAATGCTTGAACATGAGGGTCCCGCACGATTGAACTTAGTACCAACGAACTCTGCTGCGTGGAGTCCATGTTGTTCTCTCAGCCGCCATGTCCAGCCCCTTCTCCTCTGCCATGTCCGGCGCCTTCTCCGCCGCCATGTCCAGCCTCTTCCCCGCCGCCATTATTGATCATCTCTTCGTCTTGCCCTGTGTCATCATTGCATGTCCCGTCGGCGTCCTCAACATTGTCATCCTCATCTTCAATTATCCACCGAGTATAGCCATCCATGAAACTAGTCATGAGCAGGTGCGCTTCGACACGACCATCATTATAGTGGTCGAGCCAAACTATTCCTTTGCATTTTCGACACGGACATAAAACCTCTGTCCGGTTATTTTCTTTCATGTCCTGCACCGCCGACCGCAACCACCTGTCGACCATCGTTCCACTGACCATCATGAACGCCTGCACGGTAATAAAAAACAAATTTTATAAAAATGCGTGCATGCATCAAAGTCATACAAAAATTCGGCATGACCTTCCCTAAAAATAGGACATATATAGATCTAGAGTTTGCCCGGAATTCACCGAAACGGAAATAAATCGACATTTCGGCAAAACATAGGCAACTCAAAAGCACAATTTGGCGTCAACTCATGCCAGACACACAATTTCCATAATATTGCCCAATTATCATATCACACACACATACACATATTTCCATTTTGCAAAAGCATGAAATTTTAATCACCTCTATCTCGAGATCGAGCACACGATGGAGATGATGATGTAGGGAGATCAAAAGTGCACAAAGCTCTTCTTGACAAAGATAGATCTAGTTAGGGGGCAAATAGGTCACTTGAATAAATGCTACATCTACCTAGCTAGCTAATTTGGGAGGAGACAACTTCAACTAGTGGAGGGAAGGAAAAATATAAAGGAGATGCATTAATGGAGGTGGTGTAGTTAGCTAGGAGTAATGAAGAGAGAGAAAGGTAGGTAGAAGAGGGAGAGTAATGGGTGAGAAGTCTTGAGGAAGAAGAAGAGTGAGAGAGGAGGATGTGGGAGGTAGGGGAAAGGAAGGAGAGGAGATGGGGGAGGGAAGGGGAGGACGGGCGGGGAAAAGGTGGTGGGGTGCTGCGCTTTAGCAGTAGCGCGGGAGGAAAACAGCGCTACTGCTAAGGGTTTAGCAGTAGCACGCTTTAAAAACACGCGCTACTACTAAACGGGCCAACCATGAGGAAAATTTCAAAATTAGCAGCAGGGACGTGACAAAAAATCGTGCTACTACTATTGCTTTAGCAGTAGCGCGCATCGCGCCACTGCGCTACTGGTAAACTGAGGTTGTTGGGTTATGTTGGTACATTTTTGTAGCAGCGCGGTTTATCCATCAAGCGCTACTGCTAAGTTTTCATCAACAGCGCGCTTTTCTGAAGATCGCTACTGCTAAGTAGTAGTAGCGCCTCTTTTTGAGCCGCGCTACTGCTAAGATTCTGTGTATAAGGTTTTCCCTAGTAGTGATGGTTTCCTGACTATGGACATCGAATGTCATTGATAACGGGATCACATCATTAGGAGAATGATGTGATGGACAAGACCCAATCCTAAGCATAGCACAAGATCGTGTAATTCGTTTGCTAAGATCTTTTCTAATGTCAACTATCATTTCCTTAGATCATGAGATTGTGCAACTCCCGTATACCGTAGGAATGCTTTGGGTGTACCAAACGTCACAACGTAACTGGGTGGCTATAAAGGTACACTACAAGTATCTCCAAAAGTGTCTGTTGGGCTGGCATGAATCGAGACTAGGATTTGTCACTCCGTATGACGGAGAGGTATCTCTAGGCCCACTCGGTGATGCATCATCATAAAGATCTCAATGTGACTAAGTAGTTAGTCACGGGATCATGCATTACGGAACGAGTAAAGTGACTTGCCGGTAACGAGATTGAACGAGGTATTGGGATATCGACGATCGAATCTCGGGCAAGTAACATACCGATTGACAAAGGGAATTGTTTACGGGATTGATTGAATCCCCGACATCGTGGTTCATCCGATGAGATCATCGTGGAACATGTGGGAGCCAACATGGGTATCTAGATCCCGCTGTTGGTTATTGGCCAGATAACGTCTCGGTCATGTCTGCATGATTCCCGAACCCGTAGGGTCTACACACTTAAGGTTCGGTGACGCTAGAGTTGTTATGGGAAATTGTATGTGGTTACCGAAGGAGTTCCGGAATGGTCCGGAGTTCCGAAATGGTCTGGAGGTGAATATTTATATATGGGAAGTCCAGTTTCAATCGTCGGAATGGTTTCGGGTGTTATCGGTATAGTACCGGGACCACCGAAAGGTGTCCGGGGGTCCACCGGGTGGGGCCACCTGCCCCGAGGACTTAATGGGCTGAATGTGGGAGGTAACCAGCCCCCTAGTGGGCTGGTGCGCCCCCCAGGGCCCAAGGAGCCTAGGGTTTAGAAACCCTAGGGGAGAGGGCGCCTCCACCTTGCTTGGGGGGCAAGTCTCCCCCTCCTCGCTGCCCCCCTCTAGATTGGATCTAGACACTACTAGGGAAAAGCCTATGCACAGAAATTTAGCAATAACGCTGGTTAAAAAAGAGCGCTAGTGCTAGATAGCAGTAGCGATTGAGGAAAAACCGCGCTACAGATACACCCTTAGCAGCAGCACGTGTAGTTCCAAAAGCGCTACTACTAATATCCCCGTTGGTAGAATGATAGGATATGCATAGCAGTAGCGGGCTTGGAAGAAGCACGCTACCGCTAGGGTATAGGTAGTAGCGCGTTTCCTACAAAGAGCGCTACTACTAATGGAAATAAAATAAGATGAAAAACAAATAGAAAAGTAAATGAAAATGAAAGAAATAGAAAAAGGAGAAAGAAAAAAAATAAAATGTAAAGCATAATAATTGAAAAAGCGAAAAAATGGAGGAAGGCATAGCAGTAGCGTGTGTTTGTAAGAGGCGCTATAGCTAACATAGCTGCAGCGCGTGTCCTAGACCCCCGCTATAGAAACAGAAAAGAAAATAAAAAATGGAAGAAATTTACATAGCTATAACAGCAACGCGTTTTGTGAAAACCGTTGTAGCTATCTTAGCTATAGCGCGTTTTGCGAAACGTGCTACCGCTAAATTTGACTTAACCAAAAAACCGTTTCCCCCCGGCCACCACTTCTCCCCCAAATCCCTCGACCCACCCCGCCGCCGTCTCCCCAATTCGCCGTCGCCCCACTTCACCGCTGTCTCCTGCCGACGTCGACGCCACCAGAGCCGTGCGCCGTCGACACCACCGGAGCCGCCCCCAACGCCACGGAGCCGCGCGGCCTCATCAACGCCACCGGAGCCGCTGTCGACGCCACCGGATCCTCCCTCGCCACAACTGCCTCCCTTGCCATCACCGGAGACGCCCCTGCCTCCCTCGCCAGCACTGCCTCCCTCGCCACCACCGGAGCCATCCTCTGTAAGCCCCCACCCCTCCTCTCTCTCTCATGCATAGGTTAGCTAGTTTAATTAGCTTAATTATCTAGGTTAGGGCAAAAATTTAGTTAGGGCTTTGACAGAGAAGTAGTTAGGTTAACTAGTTTAATTAGGTTAATTATCTAGGTTAGTGCAAAATTTAGTTAGGGCTTTGACAGAGAACTAGTTAGGTTAACTAGTTTAATTAGGTTAATTATCTAGGTTAATTAGTGCAAAAATTTATTTAGGGCTTTGACAGAGAACTAGCTGCGTTAACTAGTTTAATTAGGTTAATTATGTAGGTAAACTAGATTAACTAACTAGGTTAAATAGGTAGGTTAATTAGGTTCGTTGGATTAACAAGCTAGGTTAAGTAGGTTGGCTAGGTTAGAGGAAAATGTTATTTTAGAGCATTAGGTCAGAAGGGTTAGAGAAATGGAGTTCCTTTGCAATTTAATTGGGTTATGTCCTAGGCAGAGAAGGGTTAGAGATAATAATGTGTGTTTTTGTGAGAGAGAGGAATAGCTAGATCGACATAATTTGGGTTTTGTCGTAGGCAGAGAAGTGTTTAGTGAAGGAAAAGAATTTAGGCAAATTTTATTTTAAAGATGATCCCTTCCTAGACTTTTATTGTTGATTATATCTTTTCATTGAAGTGGTCATGTTATATCTTCTCATTGAAGTGGTTCGATTGTGCCCAAGTGGCTTTGTTGTTTCCAGGGAATGATGCTGAGTGGCCTATGTTTTGCCGGAATGTTGATTCATTTCTATTCCGGCAAATTTCAGGTTCTCGATTTGTCCACTTTTTAGCAGTGGTCATGCCGAAATTTTCCGTGAATTTCAGCATGACTTGTGCTACAAACTAGGACATACCGAGTGCCCGGGATTTGCCGCACCAGGAAGGAGTCATCATTCCTGCAAAACAATAGGCCTTTTTATGTCATTATTCATTTTATTAGGTCTAAAATTAATTGACTAGATTTAATTATAGGAAACATGGCTAGCAACGATGAAGGACAGGGTTCTGGTGATTGTGTCGACACCTACCGGGCGGCAGACGAATTTTTTAGCCTTACCGACGATCAACCGATGTTGTTGCTGGGCCCACCAGTGGCATCGGGGACTGAGACCGACACGCAGACCGGTGTTGAGACTGAGATTGAGACCGGCGCTGAGTCTCAGACCGGCATCAGGACCGGCGCTGAGACTGAGACCGGTGCTGCCTCGGGGAGCGGAGCCGGTGTAGAACCGAAAGCAAAGAGGCAACGGCTTCCTAACAAACTCATGACTACTAGGCTGGTGGTCACGGAGGTGGACGACAGCATTTTTGAGCCAAAGGCGCCCGAGGAAGCTCGCTCGTGCTACGGCAATCAAATAGGCTGCATCGTACAGACAACCGCCACCATCAATGATGAGAAACTACAGAAGATAGAAAATATGAGGAGCTCCCTCCTAAAGAAGTTTCACCAGATATTCTTGTTCCCTGGCCGGAATGAGAAGGATTATGAAGATCCAGGCGAGGACCCGGCAATGAAGAAGATAACCAAACACGCCATGACCAAGTTTAGCGACGCGTTGGCCTCCTGGAAAACTCGAGTGAAAGCAAGGATCATCGACAAGAAGGAACCCTACTCCAAGATTGTAAAGGATAATCCGACAATCACGGAAGACCAGTTTCAAATATTCAAGGAGGCTTGTGAGGCCGAAGCTGCCAAAAACAAGTCTAAGTACATGAAGGGGCTTTAACAGAGGGCATTAAACCGTCCTCTATTGCCAAGTATGTCTCTTTGGCAGATCACTCTTCAACAGAGTTATGCGTGGTGAAACTTTATTTGTGATGTAATTAAACCGTCCTCCTCCTCGACTAGCGAAGATCACTCTAGTTAGGGCATTTTGGGTACGATGAACTTTGTTATTTATGCTTATGATATGTTATTTCTATTTTTGCCAAGTCTGTCTCTTTCTGTTGGTCAACTATATATGTTGCATATAATCGACTCATGTGACGATGCAGGTGCATAGATCATCGATGGCGAAGAAGTGCTACGCCAGGAGTATATATATGATGAGTGGCCGGAGTGTCAGGCCCAGGTGTTACCGGTTTCCGGTTTCCGAGCGACAGGCAGTAGTTAGTTTAGGTTCACGCTAATGCGAGAGGGATACGAACTCATGTACTCAAAGTGATAGCTCTTCTCGCGTATACCATTGTTTAGATGGATGATGATGTATTTGCTAGTAATTGAGGACTTGTATCGCTATTTTCGAGATGATGACGAGAGACCACTTTGTGTTGGATGATGATTATGATTAGACTATTTGTATGTATATGCTATGATTACATTTGTGGTCTCGCAGGCATTTGTATCTGTATCATGATGAAATTTCTATGTGCTAAAGATTCTTCTATAAAGCATGTTCAAATACAAAACAAATATGCCAAAAAAAACAAAAAACATGTTAAATTAGCAGTAGCGAGTGTATAAAAGTTAGGAGCAGCGCCGCGATAGCAGTAGCGCGCCATTGAAAAGCGCACTAGAGATACTAGCAGTAGCGAGCTTCCAATAACCGCGCTGCTGCTACACCTGTGTACCAGTAGCGTCGGTGACCACGCGCTACCGCTATACGTTAGCTGTAGCGCCTGCCCCCGCGCTACTAATAGGCCCAAAGCCCGCGCTGCTGCTAGGCTTTCCCCTAGTAGTGAGAGGGGCCGGCCCCCTCTCCCCTTCACCCTATAAATAGAGGGGGGGGGGTGGGAGGGCTGCAACACCCTTGCTTTTGGCGCAACCCCTCCCTCCTCATACATCTCCTCCTCCGTGGTGCTTGGTGAAGCCCTGCTGGAGAACCACGAGCTCCACCAACACCACACCGTCGTGCTGTCGGAGTTCTCCCTCAACTTCTCCTCTCCCCTTGCCGGATCAACAAGGAGGAGACGTCCCCGGGCTGTACGTGTGTTGAACACGGAGGCACCGTCCATTCGGCGCTAGATCGGATCTTCCGTGATTTGAATCACCGCGAGTACGACTCCATCAACCGCGTTCTTGTAATGCTTCCGTTTAGTGATCTTTAAAGGTATGAAGATGCTCATCCTCTCCCTCTCTTGTTGCTAGAATCTCCATAGATTGATCTTGGTGTTGCATAGAAAATTTTGAATTTGTGCTACGTTCCCCAACAATGGCATCATGAGCTAGGTCTATTGCGTAGATTCTATGCACGAGTAGAACACAAGTAGTTGTGGGCGTTGGTTTGTTCAATTTTCTTACCGTTACTAGTCCTATCTTGGTTCGGCGGCATTGTGGGATGAAGCGGCCCGGACCGACCTTACACGTATGCTTACACGTGACAGGTTCCACCAACTGACATGCACTTGTTGCATAAGGTGGCTAGCGGGTGTCTGTCTCTCCCACTTTAGTCGGACCGGATTCGATGAAAAGGATCGTTATGAAGGGTAAATAGCAATTGGCATATCACCGTTGTGGCTTTTGCGTAGGTAAGAAACGTTCTTGCTAGAAACCCATAGCAGCCATGTAAAATGTGCAACAACAATTAGAGGATGTTAACTTGTTTTTGCAGGGTATGCTATGTGATGTGATATGGCCAAAAGGATGTGATGAATGATATATGTGATGTATGAGATTGATCATGTTCTTGTAATAGGAATCATGACTTGCATGTCGATGAGTATGACAACCGGCAGGAGCTATGACCTGCGTGTCATTGAAAACACCATGTAATTACTTTACTTTATTGCTAACCGTTGATACGTCTCCAACGTATCTATAATTTATGAAGCATTCATGCTATTATATTATCTGTTTTGGATGTTTACGGGCTTTATTTTACACTTTTATATTATCTTTGGGACTAACCTATTAACCGGAGGCCCAGCCCATACTGTTGTTTTCTTGCCTATATCAGTGTTTCGAAGAAAAGGAATATCAAACGGAGTCCAAACGGAATGAAACCTTTGGGAGCGTGATTTGTGGAACAAACGTGATCCAGGAGACGTAGAGCTGAAGTCAGCGAAGCTTCGAGGAGGCCACAAGGCAGGGGCGTGTGCCCACCCCCCTGGGCGGGCCCTCCACCCTTGTGGGCCCCTCGTGGCTCCCCTGACTGACTTCTTTCGCCTATATAAGTCCATATACCCTAAAACCTTTGGAGAACACAATAGATCGGGAGTTCCGCCACCGCAAGCCTTTGTAGCCACCAAAAACCAATTGGGACCCTGTTCCGGCACCCTTCCAGAGGGGGGATCCCTCACCAGTGGCCATCTTCATCATCCCGGCGCTCTCCATGACGAGGAGGGAGTAGTTCACCCTCGGGGCTGAGGGTATGTACCAGTAGCTATGTGTTTGATCTCTCTCTCTCTCTCGTGTTCTTGAGGTGATACGATCTTGATGTATCGCGAGCTTTGCTATTATAGTTGGATCTTATGATGTTTCTCCCCCTCTTCTCTCTTGTAATGGATTGAGTTTTCCCTTTGAAGTTATCTTATCGGATTGAGTCTTTAAGGATTTGAGAACACTTGATGTATGTCTTGCAGTGCTTATTTGTGGTGACAATGGGATATTCACGTGATCTACTTGATGTATGTTTTGGTGATCAACTTGCGGGTTCCGTGACCTTGGGAATCTATGTTTAGGGGTTGGCACACGTTTTCGTCTTGACTCTCCGGTAGAAACTTTGGGGCACTCTTTGAAGTACTTTGTGTTGGTTGAATGAATATGAGATTGTGTGATGCATATCGTATAATCATGCCCACGGATACTTGAGGTGACAATGGAGTATCTAGGTGACATTAGGGTTTTGGTTGATTTGTTTCTTGAGGTGTTATTCTAGTATGAACTCTATGATAGATCGAACAGAAAGAATAGCTTCATGTTATTTTACTACGGACTCTTGAATAGATAGATCAAAAAGGATAACTTTGAGGTGGTTTTGTAACCTACCATAATCTCTTCGTTTGTTCTCCACTATTAGTGGCTTTGGAGTGACTCTTTGTTGCATGTTGAGGGATTTTTATGTGATCCAATTATGTTATTATTGTTGAGAGAACTTGCACTAGTGAAAGTACGAACCTTAGGCCTTGTTTCCTACCATTGCAATACCGTTTACGCTCACTTTTATCATTAGTTACCTTGCTTTTTTATAATTTCAGATTACAAAAACCTATATCTATCATCCATATTGCACTTGTATCACCATCTGTTTGCTGAACTAGTGCACCTATACAATTTACCATTGTATTGGGTGTGTTGAGGGACACAAGAGACTCTTTGTTATTTGGTTGCAGGGTTGTTTGAGAGAGACCACCTTCATCCTATGCCTCCCACGGATTGATAAACCTTAGGTCATCCACTTGAGGGAAATTTGCTACTGTCCTACAAACCTCTGCACATGGAGGGCCAACAACGTCTACAAGAATAAGGTTGTGTAGTAGACATCAAGCTCTTTTCTGGCGCCGTTGCTGGGGAGGTGAGTGCTTGAAGGTATATCTTTAGATCTTGCAACCGAATCTTTTTGTTTCTTGTTTTATCACTAGTTTAGTCTATAAAATAAAACTACAAAAAAATGGAATTGAGTTTGTCTCATACGCTTCATCTTTTTAATATCGAAAATGATGGAAAGGAAAATTGTGCTCAATTGCTAGAAGAAGAAATCTATAAAATGTTTGGCACTAAATCTTTGAATGATGAGCATGATTGCAATGTTATTAGTATGAATTCTTTGAATACCCATGATTCTAATGATATGCAAAGCCACAAGCTTGGGGATGCTATGTTTGATGAATATGATTTTTTTGTCCCCCAAGTTTTGAGGAGCAAATTTATTATGATGAAATCATGCCTCTTATTTATGATGATTATTGTGATGATACATATGATATAAAGAATAATGATAACCATGAAACTTGTCATCATGATTTTAGTTTTCAATTGGATTATGCCTCACGTGATAATTATTTTGTTGAGTTTGCTCCCCCTATTATTCATGAGAAGAAATTTGCTTATGTGGACAGTAGTAAAAATCCTATGCTTGTAGATCATGAAAAGAATGCTTTATGTGCTGGTTATATTGTTGAATTCATTCATGATGCTACTGAAAATTATTATGAGGTAGGAACACATGCTTGTAGGAATTGCAATAATGTCAAGTTTCCTCTCTATGTGTTGAAAATCTTGAAGCTATGCTTGTTTTGCCTTCCTATGCTAGTTGATTATTGTTCCCATAAGTTGTTTGCTCACAAAATCCCTATGCATAGGAAGTGGGTTAGGCTTAAATGTGCTGGTCATATTCTTCAGGATGCTCTCTTTATGTTTCAATTCTTATCTTTTATGTGAGCATCATTGAAATCATCATGTCTAGCTAGGGGTGTTAGACGATAGCGCTTGTTGGGAGGCAACCCAGCTTTATTTTTGTTCTTTACGTTTTGCTCCTGTTTAGTAATAAATAATTCATCTAGCCTCTGGTTATAAGTGGTTTTATGTTTTAATTAGTGTCTGTGCCAAGTAGAGCCTTTGGGAAGACTTGGGTGAAGTCTTTATGATCTTGCTGTAAAAAACAGAAACTTTAGTGCTCACGAGATTAGCTGCCACTTTTTACTTGAGAGTGCTTTTAGGTTGACTATTTTTTCAGATGATTAATAGACAAATTCCTCAGGTCCACCAATTTATTTCAGAATTTTTGGAGTTCCAGAAGTATACGTTTGATACAGATTACTACACACTGTTCTGTTTTTGTAGATTCTGTTTTCATTGTGTTGTTTGCTTATTTTGATGAATCTATGAGTAGTATCGAAGGGTATGAACCATAGAGAAGTTGAAATACAGTAGATATTACACCATTATGAATTTAGAATGAGTTAATAACAGTACCTAAGTGGTGGTTTTATTTTCTTATACTAACGGAGCTTACGAGTTTTGTTTTGAGTTTCGTGTTGTGAAGTTTTCAAATTTTGGGTAAAGATTCGATGGACTATGGAATAAGGAGTGGCAAGAGCCTAAGCTTGGGGATACCCAAGGCACCCCAAGGTAATATCCAAGGACAACCAAGAGCCTAAGCTTGGGTATGCCCCGGAAGGCATCCCCTCTTTCGTCTTCGTTCATCGGTAACTTTACTTGGAGCTATATTTTTATTTACCACATGATATGTGTTTTGCTTGGAGCGTCATTTTCTTTTGTTAGTATTTGCTTTCTGTTATTTATAATAATGGTTTGCATCTATATTTTCAATAAAAATGTCAAGGATAGCCTTTACCATGCTTATTTTGCAAGTATACATGTTGGGTTTCAAAACAGAAAGTTTATCGCTGTTGCAAAAATTCCCTAGAAAAGTCAGTGAGTGATATAATGTTGAATCTTTTTGCATATTGAGATCTGATAAATCTTCTATAGATTAGTATTTTTCTTATAATTTTTTGAGTTAGGTAATTATGATGAATCTTGCATTCTTTACAGACTATACTGTTTTGGCAGATTGTTGTTATGTTTGCATTGTTTGCATATGTTTGCTTGTTTAATGATTCTATTTGAGGATAGGAGTATTAAATATGCAGAGACATTTAGTATGTAATGTTGAATAATAATATTAGTAATTTGTTACAGTAGAAAATGATAAGGTTTTTGCATTGTTTTATACTAACTTATCTCACGAGTTCTTGTCAAGTTTTGTGTGGATGAAGTTTTTGAGATTTAGGAAAACCGTGATATAAAAGGAAGTAAGGAGACACAAAAGCTCAAGCTTGAGGATGCCCAAGGCACCCCAAGATAATATTTCAAGAATTCTCAAGCATCTAAGCTTGGGGATGCCCCGGTAGGCATCCCACCTTTCTTCTTCAACAATTAACGGTTAGTATCGGTTGAACCTAAGTTTTTGCTTCTTCACATGAGTTGTGCTATCCTTGCAATGTCATTTTTTTGATTTGCTTGCTGTTAAATAAAATACCAAGATCTAAAATTCTTAAATGAGAGAGAGTCTTGACATAGCTACATAATTATTTAACTACTCATTGATCTTCACTTATATCTTTTTGAAGTAGTTTGCCATTTACTCGTGTGCTTCACTTATATCCTATGAGTAAATGGTTGAATGTCATAAATCTGAAATTATATATGTTTCATATGCTTACCCCGTTGGGAGTAATGACTTCACATCTAAGAAGTAGAGGTAGTAAATTTATTGAAGGTTAGCAAGCATTGTATTGGTCACTTGAACAATTCATGAAAGAATATTGAAGGAAGAGAAATTTCACATATAAATATACTATCTTAGACATCTTCTATGATTGTGAGCCCCATTAATTATTTTCAAACCTGAGAAAATTAGTTGAATTTGGACAAGGAAGACAACATAATGAGTTATGATTGGATGTATTTGTATAGAAGTTATATTGTTATAGATCCTCCAACATGTGGTGCTTGCCTTTTAGAATCCTTTGCTAGCCAAAATATCCGTACTAAGCGGGAATACTGCTTGTGCATCCAAATTCCTTGAACCAAGTTTCTTCCATGAGTGTCCACCATACCTACCTATATGCGGTATTTACCTGCCGTTCCAAGTAAATTTGCATGTGCCACACTCTAAACCTTCAAATAATAATCTATTTTGTATGACCGAATCGCTCATGTAGCGACTAGGGGCTGTCAGTATCTTACATGCTAGGTGGGTTATTCTCACGATGAGTGGACTTCGCTCATCATTCACGAGAAAAATGGTTGGTAAATGGGATGCCCAGTCCCATGATTAAAAGATCAAAATCAAATCAAAATAATTGCAAACAAAAACTCCCCCAGGATTGATGTTAGTTGGAGGCACCCGTTATTTCAGGCAAGCCATGGATTGATGATTGTTGGTGGAGGGGGAGTAAAAACTTTACCATTCTGTTTGGGAACCGCCTATAACGTATGTAGTATGGAAGATATTGGGAACTCTTGGTTGTTATGTTGACAATGAGATCATACCTCTCAAAATTATTTATCTCTATTTCAAAATCGAGCTCTGGCACCTCTGCAAATCCCTGCTTCCCTCTGCGAAGGGCCTATCTTTTACTTTTATGCAAGAGTCAGTAGTATTCCTTCTCATTCCTACCTACTCTTTAGTTGGCAAGCATCGTGTGTTGGGGAAAGATCTAAGCATATATGGCCATGCAAATATATTTGATCATGAATTATTATTGTTGACAATTATTTATATGATAAGTGAGTTGGGAGGCGAAACACTAAGCCCCTATCTTTCTCTGTGTTCAATGGATGCTATTTGTTCTAAGAATATGCTTTGAGTGGTAGCAATCATGGAAGACTATATGATAGTTGAGTATGTGGAGTTTGCTAAATCAAAGCTCTGATATAGACCCTTCCTGAAAATAAGATGAATTGTAATTGTTTGATGACTGAGAATGAAGTTTGCTAGTTTTCAAGAAAGTTTATGGTCTATGCTTTAACATGTGAATAGCTTGTTACTTGATCTTGAGAAGTTTTATGAGATGAACTACTGTTATGACATATAATCATGCTAGAAAGGGGATTTAAATTATCATTGATCAAACTTGTGCACCTGCTAGCATTCACACTTCATAAATTCTTTCTTTTATCATTTACCTACTCGAGGACGAGTAGGAATTAAGCTTGGGGATGCTGATACGTCTCCAACGTATCTATAATTTATGAAGCATTCATGCTATTATATTACCTGTTTTGGATGTTTACGGGCTTTATTATACACTTTTATATTATTTTTGGGACTAACCTATTAACCGGAGGCCCAGCCCATATTGCTGTTTTCTTGCCTATTTCAGTGTTTCGAAGAAAAGGAATATCAAACGGAGTCCAAACGGAATGAAACCTTCGGGAGCGTGATTTTTGGAACGAACGTGATCCACGAGACATGGAGCTGAAGTTAGGGAAGCTTCAAGGAGGCCATGAGGCAGGGGGTGCACCCTCCACCCTCGTGGCTCCCTTGACCGACTTCTTTCGCCTATATAAGTCCATATACCCTAAAAGCTTTGGAGAACACAATAGATCGGGAGTTCCGCCGCCGCAAGCCTCTGCAGCCACCAAAAACCAATCGGGACCCTGTTTCGGCACCCTGCCGGATGGGGGATCCCTCACCGGTGGCCATCTTCATCATCCCGGCGCTCTCCATGACGAGGAGGGAGTAGTTCACCCTCGGGGCTGAGGGTATGTACCAGTAGCTATGTGTTTGATCTCTCTCTCTCTCTCTCTCTCTCTCTCTCTCTCGTGTTCTTGAGGTGATACGATCTTGATGTATCGCGAGATTTGCTATTATAGTTGGATCTTATGATGTTTCTCCCCCTCTTCTCTCTTGTAATGGATTGAGTTTTCCCTTTGAAGTTATCTTATCGGATTGAGTCTTGAAGGATTTGAGAACACTTGATGTATGTCTTGTCGTGCTTATCTATGGTGACAATGGGATATTCACGTGATCTACTTGATGTATGTTTTGGTGATCAACTTGCAGGTTCCGTGACCTTGGGAATCTATGCATAGGGGTTGGCACACGTTTTCGTCTTGACTCTCCGGTAGAAACTTTGGGAAACTCTTTGAAGTACTTTGTGTTGGTTGAATAGATGAATCTGAGATTGTGTGATGCATATCGTATAATCATGCCCACGGATACTTGAGGTGACAATGGAGTATCTAGGTGACAATACGGTTTTGGTTGATTTGTGGCTTGAGGTGTTATTCTAGTATGAACTCTATGATAGATCGAACAGAAAGAATAGCTTCATGTCATTTTACTATGGACTCTTAAATAGATAGATCAAAAAGGATAACTTTGAGGTGGTTTTGTACCCTACCATAATCTCTTCGTTTGTTCTCTGCTATTAGTGGCTTTGGAGTGACTCTTTGTTGCATGTTGAGGGATTGTTATGTGATCCAATTATGTTATTACTGTTGAGAGAACTTGCACTAGTGAAAGTATGAACCTTAGGCCTTGTTTCCTACCATTGCAATACCGTTTATGCTCACTTTTATCATTAGTTACCTTGCTGTTTTTATAATTTCAGATTACAAAAACCTATATCTATCATCCATATTGCACTTGTATCACCATCTCTTTGCCGAACTAGTGCACCTATACAATTTACCATTGTATTGGGTGTGTTGGGGACACAAGAGACTCATTGTTATTTGGTTGCAGGGTTGTTTGAGAGAGACCATCTTCATCATACGCCTCCCACGGATTGATAAACCTTAGGTCATCCACTTGAGGGAAATTTGCTACTGTCCTACAAACCTCTACACTTGGAGGCCCAACAACGTCTACAAGAAGAAGGTTTTGTAATAGACATCAACCGTTAGCCATAGTAGTAGAAGTAATAGTTGGCGAGACAACTTCATGAAGACACGATGATGGAGATCATGGTGTCATGCCGGTGACGAAGGTGATCATGCCGCGCTTCAAAGATGGAGATCAAAGGCGCAAGATGATAATGGCCATATCATGTCACTTTATGATTTGCATGTGATGTTTACCAAGTTTACATCTTATTTGCTTAGAACGACGGTAGCATAAATAAGATGATCCCTCATGAAAATTTCAAGAAAGTGTTCCCCCTAACTGTGCACCATTGCGAAAGTTCGTTGCTTCGAAACACCACGTGATGATCAGGTGTGATAGATTCTAACGTTCGCATACAACGGGTATAAGCTAGATTTACACACGCGAAACACTTAGGTTGACTGGACGAGCCTAGCATGTACAGACATCACCTCGGAACACAAGAGACCGAAAGGTCGAACATGAGTCGTATAGTAGATACGATCAACATGAAGATGTTCACCGATGATGACTAGTCCGTATCACGTGATGATCGGACACGGACTAGTTGACTCGGATCATGTATCACTTAGATGACTAGAGGGATGTCTATCTGAGTGGGAGTTCATTAAATAATTTGATTAGATGAACTTAATTATCATGAACATAGTCAAAAGGTCTTTGCAAATTATGTCGTTGCTTACGTTTTAGTTCTACTATTTAGATACATTCCTAGAGAAAATATAGTTGAAAGTTGACAGTAGCAATTATGCGGACTGGATCCGTAAACTGAGGATTGTCCTCATTGTTGCGTAGAAGGCTTATGTCCTTAATGCACCGCTCAGTGTACTGAACCTCGAACGTCGATTGTAGATGTTGCGAACATCTGAGATACACGTTTTGATAACTACGTGATAGTTCAGTAATGTTAAACGGTTTAGAATTGAGGCGCCGAAGACGATTTTTGAGAGGTCACGGAACATATGAGATGTTCCAACGGCTGAAATTGGGATTTCAGGCTCGTGCCCACCTCAAGAGGTATGAGACCTCCGACGAGTTTCTTAGCCTACAAACTAAGGGAGAAAAGCTCAACCGTTGAGCATGTGCTCAGATTGTCTGAGTACCATAATCACTTGAATCGAGTGGGAGTTAATCTTCCAGATGAGATAGTGATGTTTCTCCAAAGTCACTGCCACCAAGCTACTAGAACTTCATGATGAACTATAACATACCAGGGATAAATATGATGATCCTTGTGCTATTCGCGATGTTTGACACCGCGAAAGTAGAAATCAAGAAGGAGCATCGATTGTTGATGGTTAGTGAAACCACTAGTTTGAAGAAGGGCAAGGGCAAGCAGGGATACTTCATGAAACGGCAAAATAGTTGCTTCTCTAGTGAAGAAACCCAAGGTTGAACCCAAACCCGAGACTAAGTGCTTCTGTAATAAGGGGAACAGTCACTGGAGCAGAATTACCCTAGATACTTGGTAGATAAGAAGGCTGGCAAGGTCGACAGAAGTATATTGGATATACATTATATTAATGTGTACTTTACTAATACTCCTAGTAGCACCATGGTAATTGAAAGTGCAACTATCCCTGGGTGGTTTTGGTAATTCATTACAACATATATCTCATTGAGCTAATGCTATTTCAAGATAAATATTTCAGGTAAGCTCGATGGTTGGCATGGCATGGATGAGAAATGTGGACCCCCCAAAATGCTAAGGACAAAAGGATTGGATCATGCTCAAAGCACAAGACTCTACATTTTACTTTTAGTGATCCAAGATCACATTGAGTCTATAGGAAAGCCAATACTATTAAGAGGGGGTGAGGTGTTGCTTAATGAGTTGCTTGCTCAAAGTGCTTAGTGATATACTACAAAGCCCTCAACTACTTTCTCATATCCACATATGTCCCAAACCAAAAGTCAAACTTGGCCCTACCGAAACTCTTTATCCGGCGCCACCGAGTTCAATTGACATAGCCACTGCCAGAAACCCTAGTCTTTTCGGTCTCACCGATAGGGATCTCGGTCTCACCGAGATGGGATTGTAATCTCTCTGTTTCCCTTCGTAACATTTCGGTCAAACCGAGATGAGCGATCGGTCCCACCAAGATTGCAATGCAAACTCTCTGTTTCCCTTTCATAACATTTCGGTCCAATCGAGATGAGCGAATCGGTCCCACCGAGTTTGCCTGACCAACTCTCTGGTTAGCTTATTACCAAAATCGGTCTCACCGAGTTTGTGTAATCGGTCTTACCGAGATTACGTTATGCCCTAACCCTAATGATATCGGTCCCACCGAGTTGACATGTCGGTCCCATCGAAATGCCTAACGGTCACATTATGAACTAAATCGGTCTGACTGAGTTTAACGATTCGGTCCCACCGAGTTTTGTAAGTTGTGCGTAATGGTTAGATTTTGTGTGGAGGCTATATATACCCCTCCACCCACTCTTCATTCGTGGAGAGAGCCATCAGAACATGCCTACACTTCCACTATCCATTTTTGGAGAGAGAACCACCTATAGTTGTGTTGAGATCAAGATCTTCCATTCCTACCACATAAATCTTGATCTCTAGCCTTCCCCAAGTTGCTTTCCACTCAAATCTTCTTTCCACCAAATCCATATCCTGTGAGAGAGAGTTGAGTGTTGGGTAGACTATCATTTGAAGCACAAGAGCAAGGAGTTCATCATCAACACACCATCTATTACCTTTTGGAGAGTGGTGTCTCCTAGATTGGTTAGGTGTCACTTGGGAGCCTCCGTCAAGATTGTGGAGTTGAACCAAGGAGTTTGTAAGGGCAAGGAGATCGCCTACTTCGTGAAGATCTACCTGAGTGAGGCAAGTCCTTCGTGGGAGACGGCCATTGTGGGATAGACAAGGTTGCTTCTTCGTGGACCCTTCATGGGTGGAGCCCTCCGTGGACTCGCGCAACCGTTACCCTTCGTGGGTTGAAGTCTCCATCAACGTGGATGTACGATAGCACCACCTATCGGAACCACGGATAAAAAATCTCCGTGTCACCATTACGTTTGCTTCCTCAAACTCCTCCCTTTACCTTCATATACAATTGTTTACATTCCACTGCTATACTCTTAGAATTGCATGTGTAGGTTGATTGCTTGACTTGTGCTAAGTTGCTAAAATCTGCCAAGAACTAAAATTGGGAAAAGGCTAGATTTTTATTTGGTCAAGTAGTCTAATCACCCCCCTCTAGACATACTTTCGATCCTACAATTGGTATTAGAGCTTTGGTCTCCATTTGCTTTGATTTCCATAGCTTTTGGTGGTCATAGCCTTGGTCTCACAACCTAGGAGAGTATGGTGTCTAGCGAGGGAAATTACCACCGTAGAGGTCCTTACTTTGATGGTACAAATTTTGTTAGTTGGAAGCATAAGATGAATGCATATTCTTTGACATAACCCCGCCATTTGGGCTATTGTGTGTATTGGCTTGCAAGGTGAATTCTTTGATGGGAGATAACCGAACTGTGAAGCTACCGCGGAAGAGTTGAAGATGCTGCAATACAATGCTCAAGCTTGTGATATTCTCTTCAACGGATTGTGCCCTGAAGAATTCAACAAAATCAGCCGTCTTGAGAATGCAAAGGAAATTTGGGATACTTTGATTGACATGCATGAAGGTACCGACTCCATCAAGGAATCCAAATTGGATGTGCTTCAAAGTCAACTTGACAAGTTCAAAATGAAGGATGGTGAAGACGTCGCTGAAATGTACTCTAGGCTTTCTCTCATCACAAATGAGATTGCCGGCTTAGGAAGTGAAGAGATGACCGACAAATTCGTCATCAAGAAGATCCTAAGAGCCTTGGATGGAAAGTATGATACCGTGTGCACATTGATCCAAATGATGTCCAATTACAAGAATCTCAAGCCAACGGAGGTCATTGGAAGAATTGTTGCTCATGAGATGTCACTCAAGGATAAGGAAGAGCTCCACAACAAGTTAAGTGGTGCTTACAAAGCCTCATGTGAAGCTTCCACATCATCAAGTGAGAAACAAACCTTCAATGAAGAATTGAGTCTAATGGTGAAGAACTTGAACAAGTTCTACAAGAGTAGAAGCAAGGAAAGAAGTTCCAAGTCAAGGTCTTACAATGACAAAAGATCTTCGAGTCGTGAGCGTAATTGCTGCAATTGTGGAAGACCCGGACACTACTCAAATGAGTGTACGGCTCCCTACAAAAGAAGAGAAGATTCTCCAAAAAGAAGAAGTAGAAGAGAAGAATCGCCACCAAGAGAAAGGAAGAGTAGAGATGATCGTTATGAACAAAGAACATCCCGGAGAAGCAAGGATTTGGAAAGGAAGGACAAATCATCAAAGAGCTACACAAAACCAAGACATCAAGCTCATGTTGGTGAATGGGTATCCGACTCCGACCATCACTCCGAGAGAAGCTATCACTCTGACTCCGAATATACTCAAGATGAAGGTGTTGCCGGTCTAACACTTGTGTCAACCAACTCCTATGACATATTTGACTCACCAAATCAAGGAATTGGAAGATGCTTCATGGCTAAATGCCCAAAGGTATCACATCCCGAGTATGTCGATTTCAATATTGATGAAGATGACTTGTTAGGTGATGATGATTTACTTGTTGACAACTCTAGTGATGAATACTATGATGAAACGTCAATTAATCATGCTAAAATGAATGACAATGATAAGGATAAGATTAAGCATGTAACTAAAGAACTAAACACTCTTAAGTTAGCTCATGAAACTATCTTGGAAGATCATCGAGAACTTTTAAAGACTCATGAGAAGTTACACTTTGAAAAGCTTAACCTTGAGCAAGAGCATGAGTTTTTAAAGGCAATCAATGATGATCTTCGCAAGAAAAGTTCTTCTTACATTGCCAAGCTTTACTCTTATCTACTTACATGCCACAAGTCAAGTCTAGTAACAAGAACAAGAAAGATTCTCCTTCTAGTAGTAACAATAATCATGCTAAATCCAATACTGTTGCTTCTAGTAGTTCTCTTGATTCAACTAATGATTCTCTTAGCCAAGTTACACTTGAGCAAGAAAATATCTTATTGAAGGGAATCATAGAGAAAGGTGTTTACAAGAGCCTTGCCAGAAGTAAGCAATTCGAGGAAATTGTACGTAAGCAAGGAAGGCACCGGAAGAATCAAGGTGTTGGTTTTGAATGAAAGTTCAATGCCAATGGAGTTGAGTGGGAAGAAGATCAATACCCCAAGACGAAGTTTGTTCCTCAACAAGAGAAGTATGATCCTACTTCTTTCAAAGGAACACAAGCTCAAGATGATCTTCCACCACAAGACCACAAGCAAAAAGGCAAGGACAAGCTTCAAGAGGAGATTGATGCATTTAAAGAAGCTCCTAAGGCCTTGGTCAAGTGGATTCCCAAGACTACATCAAGTTCTACTTCATCAAGTATGACTACAACTCCAAGGATTCCCATCAAGATGATGTGGATCCCAAAGAAGAAGAACTAGAGAGTTCTTGAGGGTGACTCCGCCAACATTCTTCACTCATATCATTTTGGCAAGGACAAGTGCAAACAACCTCCATATCTTGCACTAATCCAAGGAGTCACAAACCCTCTTGTTGGTAAGATAAGGGACAAGGTAACCAAATGCTTTCATGGACATCATCTTGCGTGTGCATCATTCTATGTCTATGGATATCCTTGTTTGTTCCTTGTAGGACTAACCCGTGTAGGTATTGAAAGTGCAACTCACTCCAATGGACTGCTCCAAATGATCTACATCAACATTGAGCATCCACATCTTCAACACCTACATGAAGTCATCATCAAAAAAACCCAAGGTTAGTTCATCCCTCTTAGGTGGGATATCACATCTAGGGGGGGCTTTACTCTAAAGAATTGAGCTAAAGCAAGTCTAATGGTGTGAACACAACAATGCTTTATATAAAAGTGGTAACCCCACTTGTGCTTAAACGATGAGTATGACCTATGATCAAATGTTCTCATTTGACTCCTAAGTCAATATACTCATATATAGATGACCTAGTCATCGCCAATTGTTTGATAGATGCTAGAATTGGTCGTGCATGCTTTGTCACATATTTCATTTGCCATTTTAATGTGTGAGCATAGCGTTTGCATATTTTACTCATTTGAGGACATCCACTTGTTGTTTTGTATGTTTGGGTTTATTTTCTTTGACCAAGTGGGTGGACAAGAATTCCTAAGTACCCTCTCTAGCTATCTATGCTTTTCTCATCTCAAAATATATTCATGCCACATCACAAAGTTTGATCAAGTTAGATTCAAACCACTCTGTCTGAGGAGCACTCGGAGTCCCCGATTTGTCCTAGACTTAAACTTCCAAAACCACTTTGTGCATTTTGGTCTGACCGAGAAATCCATTTCGGTCACACCGAGTTCACTAAGTTGTTCTAGGTTTTCATCTCGGTGCAACCGATTAGAACTCTTTGGTCACACCGACTTGCAATAACTGTTCGTAGTATTGCATCTTGGTGCCACCGAGTTGTTCCACTCGGTCACACCGACAGAGTCAGGTTATAAATACCGACGCGTCAAATTTTGGAAATTTCTCCGAAACCATTCGCCCATGTGTAACCTGCTCTGCCTCTAAGGGTCTCCGGATCGTCTTCTCACTGCCAGTGACCTCCCGCCGCTAGACTCCGCCGCCGTCAACGGAAATGTACTCCGCCGTTGCCGCCGTAGCAAGTCCATCGCCGGATAGGGTATGAATTTGTCTCTTTGTGCTATCCTTTAACTCCGATTCCTAGCACATTGCATTGCTATGACTCTTGCCACGTATGAAATCATCCTGTCCAGCTAAAACATATCATAGAATAGATTTGAACTAAAAATTTAGGGTTAGGTTTCCGCCGAATTCATCTCGGACCGACCGAGTTGTTGAAATCGGTCCCACCGATTTGGCTTAGGCCATTGCACATGCAATTCTCGGTCTGACCGAAAATTGCAGATTGGTGCGACCGAGTTCGATTCTTTGTGAAACCTAGCAGTCTCGGTGCCACCAAACTGTGACTCGGTCTGACCGAGTTCACTAGTTTAGGTTCCAAAAGTTGCTTTGGTATCACCGAGTTTACAAATCGGTAGCTCCGAAATGCTTTCTGTGGAAAACTAAAACTAAGTTTTTGAATCAATTGTTTTGCAAAATCTCTTTACTTTGTGATGCTCATCTACTCTACCTCATCTACAACCTATTCACAGGGTCTGCTGACAGTTGTGCTTGAAGATGTCTGATCAAAGTGATAGTCAGAACAAGTCAGAGGAGCATGCTCAGTTAAGTGAGGGCACTAGTCCCTCAAGCAGCTATGATGAGGGTAGCAGGAGCACACCTAGTAACTTGCCCAAGTCAGCTACTAGGACAAGGAAGAAGAGAACATCTGATTCTGAAGATGAGGACTACATTGCAGTTTTGGATGAAGCCACCTCAAAGAAGAAAGTGATAAAGAAAGAGTTTCGAACATTAGCTTCAACAAAGCCAGGAATGAACAGAAAAGCTCCAGCCAGGAGAGTTCCTATGCTAAAAGTCAGAGCATCCACTCAAGAAGCTTTGGGATCTAAACCCAAATAAGCAGTTGTGGCTGAGAAGAAGAGGAAAGATAGGCCCAACAAAACTATGGCCAGAGTTGTTGGGAAGCCCTCAATGATGGAAGAAGAGGAAGAGGTTGCTGCACCAGCACCTAAAGCTCATAAGCTGATGGGAGATGCTATAAGATCAGGGGCTGCTCCATCTAAGCCCAAAGATGCTCCCAAGGCTGCTGATCCTAAGCCCAAGTCTGCACCTAAGAGGAACACCAGGAGTATTCCAGCTGAAGAGAAGAACAAGGCCCCAGTGCCTGAGGCTGCTGATGATGAAGAAGATGATACACTTGTCTTGAGAAAGTTGAAACCCAAGATCCCTGACCACAATGATGCACATCCAGTTGCAGAGGATATGAAGCTCAGGAAGGATGCAGGACTGAGACTATGGAGACAGTCTGATCCCTATGCTGTCAGGAGAAGAACTGCAGTGGACTACATGTCCCACACAAAGGAACAACAAGATTTATATGAGACAATTTTGCTTGACAAGAAGCCCATAGTGTGCGACATGAGATGGGTTGACTGGGAGTACATCAGGAAGAATGAAGATCACTATCCAGGAGTGTATGACAGCTTCAAAGCATGTGGAGTCGACACATTTGTTGCTCAGGAGCTCACCAAGTGGAATGATGAGCTGATCATGCAGTTTTACTCCACTGCCCACTTCTACCCAGATGGGAAGATCATCTGGATGTCAGAAGGTACTAGGTACCAATCCTCTGTGGAAGAATGGGCACAGCTGATCAATGCTCTAGAAGAAAGTGAAGATGACTTGGATGTCTATGCCAAGAAGAAGCAGGATCACAACTCCATGGCTAGTATGTACAGAGAGATCCCAGATGCTGCACTAGAGATACATAAGTTTGGATCTATACATTACCTGTTGTCTAGTTTGCCTACTATCAACTGGATCTTAAGGCACACTTTGCTGCCCAAGTCAGGTGATCACAAGATGATCAGAGGACATGCAATCAACTTGCTGCATATATTTGATGTACCTCAGAAATTCAAAGTCATGAGTCTGATTGTAGAGACAATCAAAAGGGCTGCTGCTAATCAAAAGAGATCATGTGGATATGCCCCACACATTCAGGAGCTCATCAACTCCAAGATGGGTAAAGGCAAATATCTTTTGGATAAGGAGCACCTGCTCATCTACCCTCATTTTGAGGACAACACTATTGTGATGGATGAAAATGAACCATCATTAGCTCAAGCACATAAGAAGAGAGAGAAGGCAAAGGCAAAAAAAGCTGCAAAGATGCCAACAGCTGAAGAAGCATCTCAGGTTTTCTTGAAGAGCAAGCAAGATCAGCTTGGATACTTGATTGCCTCCACCTTGAGGATTTAGAAGGGCTTGGCCACCCTGACTCAAAACCAGGAGAGCTTGGAGAGGATCATTGAGCAGAAATTCTATGATCTTGATGTCAAGGTAACTGAGATCCAATCAGTAGTTGAGCAACTTCAAGAGGAAGTGGAGGATAAGAAGGGAAAGTCTACTACAGATGCTTTTCATAGAGTGCCCAGGAGCCAGAGATCTACTGCAGTGCCTGTCATAGATACGAGAGCTACTACATCAGCACCAGCAGCCACAACATCAGTTGCACTAGCTCCAGCAACCACTCCACCAGCTCCAGCAACATCAACAGAAGCCTTCATTCTTGGAGTCATCACAACGCCACCTCATGAAGACCAAGCCTGAGAGTCGTTTAGCACTATGCATTTTTATGAACTTTTTGGTAACTTGTTGCCAAAGGGGGAGAAAATGTATAGATCATAGACTACATCAGCACCAGCAGCCACAACATCAGTTCCACTAGCTCCAGCAGCCACTCCACCAGCTCCAGCAACATCAACAGAAGCCTTCATTCTTGGAGTCATCACAACGCCACCTCATGAAGACCAAGCCTGAGAGTCGTTTATCACTATGCATTTTTATGAACTTTTTGATAACTTGTTGCCAAAGGGGGAGAAAGTGTATAGATCATAGTCTGAGAGAGAGAGAGAGAGAGAGAGTTGCTTTTTGGTCTCTCTTTGCTTTGCTTGAACTTTATTGTGTGTTTGCTTGATACACTATGTCGTTTGTGTGATACTTGGATGATCATGTGTTTGATCATATGCTATCTTAATGCTTGTTGGATGACATTATCACTTATATCCTTTTATGATCATTCACTTGCTTGGTGATGAGTGCATGCTTTTAACTTCTATCATTTTGAGCGCTCCACCAAGATGTATGTGACATGGAAGAGTAACCCATGATCCTAACACATTGTGCATTTGCAGTCCAAAGAAAATTTTAAATAATGCACAAATTTAGGGGGAGCTCTTACTTGTCACATACTTCTCAAAGCGATGATGTTTTTCAATCTTATTTGTCATTAATTACCAAAAAGGGGGATATTGCAAGTGCAACTATCCCTGGTTGGTTTTGGTAGTTCATTACAACATATATCTCATTGAGCTAATGCTATTTCAAGATAAATATTTCAGGAAAGCTCAATGGTTGGCATGGCATGGATGAGAAACGTGGACCCCTCAAAATGCTAAGGACAAAAGGATTGGCTCAAGCTCAAAGCACAAGACTCTACATTTTAATTTTAGTGATCCAAGATCACATTGAGTCTATAGGAAAGCCAATACTATTAAGAGGGGGTGAGGTGTTGCTTAATGAGTTGCTTGCTCAAAGTGCTTAGTGATATGCTCCAAATCCCTCAACTACTTTCTCATATCCACATATGTCCCAAACCAAAAGTCAAACTCAGCCCTACCGAAACTCTTTATCCGGCGCAACCGAGTTCAATTGACATAGCCACTACCAGAAACCCTAGTCTTTTAGGTCTCACAGATAGGGATCTCGGTCTCACCGAGATGGGATTGTAATCTCTATGTTTCCCTTCATAACGTTTCGGTCAAACCGAGATGAGCGATCGGTCCCACCGAGATTGCAATGCAAACTCTCTGTTTCCCTTTCGTAACGTTTCGGTCCAACCGAGATGAGCGAATCGGTCCCACCGAGTTTGCCTGACCAACTCTTTGATTAGCTTATTACCAAAATCGGTCTCACCGAGTTTGTGTAATCGGTCTCACCGAGATTACGTTATGCCCTAACCCTGATGATATCGGTCCCACCGAGTTGACATGTCAGTCCCACCGAAATGCCTAACGGTCACATTATGAACTAAATCGGTCTGACCAAGTTTAACGATTTGGTCCTACCGAGTTTGGCAAGTTGTGTGTAACGGTTAGATTTTGTGTGGAGGCTATATATACCCCTCCACCCACTATTCATTCGTGGAGAGAGCCATCAGAACATGCCTACACTTCCACTATCCATTTTTTGAGAGAGAACCACCTACACTTGTGTTGAGATCAAGATCTTCCATTCCTACCACATAAATCTTGATCTCTAGCCTTCCCCAAGTTGCTTTCCACTCAAATCTTCTTTCCACCAAATCCATATCCTATGAGAGAGAGTTGAGTGTTGGGGAGACTATCATTTGAAGCACAAGAGCAAGGAGTTCATCGTTAACACACCATCTATTACCTTTTGGAGAGTGGTGTCTCCTAGATTGGTTAGGTGTCACTTGGGAGCCTTTGTCAAGATTGTGGAGTTGAACCAATGAGTTTGTAAGCGCAAGGAGATCACCTACTTCGTGAAGATCTACCCGAGTGAGGCAAGTCCTTCGTGGGCGACGACCATGGTGGGATAGACAAGGTTGCTTCTTCGTGGACCCTTCGTGGGTTGAGCCCCCCGTGGACTCGGGCAACTGTTACCCTTTGTGGGTTGAAGTCTCCATCAATGTGGATGTACGATAGCACCACCTATCGGAACCACGGATAAAAAATCTCCGTGTCACCATTGCGTTTGCTTCCTCAAACTCCTCCCTTTACATTCCGCTGCTATACTCTTAGAATTGCATGTGTAGGTTGATTGCTTGACTTGTGCTAAGTTGCTAAAATCTGCCAAGAACTAAAATTGGGAAAAGGCTAGATTTTTATTTGGTCAAGTAGTCTAATCACCCCCCCTCTAGACATACTTTCGATCCTACAGTAATAGATACCGGTTCAGTTGCTAAGTGTTAGTAACTCAAAATAAAAGGCTGCAGAATAAATAGAGACTAGCTAAAGGCGAGGTGACGATATGTGTTGGAAGTATTTCCAAGGTTGATGTGATCAAACATCGCACGCTCCCTCTACCATCGGGATCCGTGTTAAACCTAAAGAATTATTATTTGGTGTTTGCGTTGAGCATAGACATGATTGGATTATGTCTATCGCAATACGATTATTCATTTAAGGAGAATAATGGTTACTCTGTTTATTTGAACAATACCTTCAACGGTCTTGCACCTAAAATGAACGGTTTATTGAATCTTGATCGTAGTGATACACATGTTCATGCTAAAAGATATAAGATAGTAATGATAATGCCACCTACTTGTGGCACTGCCATTGGAGTCATATTGGTATAAAACGCATGAAGAAGCTCCGTGTTGATGGATCTTTGGACTCACTCATTTTTGAAAAGATTGAGACATGCGAACCATGTCTATTGGTATACACGCATGAAGAAACTCCATGCAGATGGATGATTTGGACTCACCTGATTTTGAATCACTTGAGACATGCAAATCATACCACATGGGCAAGATGACTGGAAGGCCTCGTCTTTCAGTGAGATGGAACAAGAGAGCAACTCATTGGAACTAATACATTTGATGTGTGCAATCCAATGAGTGCTGAGGCACGCAGTGAATATCGTTATACTCTTGCTTCACAGATGAGTTGAGTAGATTCTAAGTATATTTACTTGATGAAACATAAGTCTGAATTAATGAAAGGTTCAAGTAATTTCAGAGTGATGTTGAAGATCGTTGTGACAAGAGGATAAAATGTCTATGATATGATCATAGAGATGAATATCTGAGTTGCGAGTTTGGTACACAATTAAGACATTGTGGAAATTGTTTCACAATTAATACCGCCTGGAACACCATAGTGTGATGGTGTGTCCGAACATCATAGTTGCACCCTATTGGATATGGTGCATACCATGATGTCTCTTATCGAATTGCCACTATCGTTTATGGGTTAGGCATTAGAGACAACCACATTCACTTTAAATAGGGCACCACATAATTCTGTTGAGATGACACCGTATGAAATATGGTTTAGAGAAACCTAAGCTGTCGTTTCTTAAAAGTTTGGGGCTGTGACGCTTATGTGAAAAAGCTTCAGGATGATAAGCTCGAACCAAAAGCATATAAATGCATCTTCATAGGACACCCAAAAATAGTTGGGTATACCTCCTAATTCAGATCCGGAAGCAAAAGTGATTGTTTCTAAAATGGGTCCTTTCTCGAGGAACAGTTTCTCTCGGAAGAATTGAGTAGGAGGATGGTGGAGACTTGATGAGGTTATTGAACCGTCACTTCAACCAGTGTGGAGCAGGGCACAGGAAGTTGTTCTTGTGGTGCCTACACCAATTGAAGTGGAAGCTGATGATAGTGATCATGAAACTTCGGATCAAATCACTACCAAATCTCATAGGTCGACAAGGATGCGTACGACTTCAGAGTGGTACGATAATCCTGTCTTGGAGGTCATGTTGCTAGACAACAATGAACCGACGAGCTATGGAGAAGCGATGGTGGGCCCGGATTCCGACGAATGGCTCGAGGCCATAAAATCCGAGAGGATCCATGTATGAAAACAAAGTATAGACTTTGGAAGAACTACTTGATGGTCGTAAGGCTGTTGGGTACAGATGGATTTTAAAAGGGAAGACAGGCAATGATGGTAAGTGTCACCATTAAGAAAGCTCGACTTGTCACTAAGATGTTTTCCGACAAGTTCAAGGAGTTGACTACGATGAGACTTTCTCACTCGTAGGATGCTAAGAGTATGTTGCAATTATATTAGCAGTTACTACATTATTTATGAAATCTTGCAGATAGGATGTCAAAACCTTGTTTCCTCGACGATTTTCTGGAGGAAAGGTTGTATGTGATACAACCAAAAGGTTTTGTCAATCCTATAAGATGCTAACAAGTATGCAAAGCTCCAGCAATCCTTCTAAGGATTGGAGTAAGCATCTCAGAGTTGGAATATATGCTTTGATGAGATGATCAAAGATTTTGGGTTTATACAAAGTTTATGAGAAACTTGTATTTCCAAAGAAGTGAGTGGGAGCACTATAGAATTTCTGATGAGTATATGTTGTTGACATATTGTTGATCGGAAATGATGTAGAATTTCTGGAAAGCATATAGGGTTATTTGAAAAGTGTTTTTCAGTAAAAACCTGAATTAAGCTACTTGAACATTGAGCATCAAGGTCTATAAGGATAGATCAAAAAATGCTTAATAGTACTTTCAAATGAATACATACCATGACAAGATTTTGAAGGAGTTCAAAATAGATCAGCAAAGAAGGAGTTCTTGGATGTGTTATAAGGTGTGAGTATTGAGTAAGACTCAAGACCTGACCACGGCAGAAGAGAGAAAGGAGAAGGTCGTCCCCTATGCTTCAGACGTAGGCTCTATAGTATGCTATGCTGTGTACTGCACCTGAAGTGTGTCATGCCATGAGTTAGTCAAGGGGTACAAGAGTGATCCAGGAATGGATCACAGGACATCGGTCAAACTTATCCTTAATAACTAGTGGACTAAGGAATTTTCTCGATTATGGAGGTGGTAAAAGAGTTCGTCGTAAAGGGTTACGCCGATGCAAACTTTGATACTAATCTGGATGACTATGAGTAGTAACCGGATTCATATAGTAGAACAGTTATTTGGAATAGCTCCAAATAGCGCGTGGTAGCTGCATCTACAAGATGACATAGAGATTTGCAAAGCACACACGGATCTGAAAGGTTCAGATCCGTTGACTAATAACCTCTCTCACAAGCGAGATATGATCAAACCCCATGGGTGTTGATTCATCACAATGTAACTAGATTATTGACTCTAGTGCAAGTGGGAGACTGTTGGAAATATGCCCTAGAGGCAATAATAAAATGGTTATTATTATATTTCCTTGTTCATGATAATTGTCTATTGTTCATGCTATAATTATATTAACCGAAAACTGTAATACATGTGTGAATACATAGACCACAACATGTCCCTAGTGAGCCTCTAGTTGACTAGCTCGTTGATCAACAGATGGTCATGGTTTCCAGACTATGGACATTGGATGTCATTGATAACAGGATCACATCATTAGGAGAATGATGTGATGGACAAGACCCAATCCTAAGCATAGCACAAGATCGTGTAGTTTGTTTCCTAAGAGCTTTTCTAATGTCAAGTATCATTTCCTTAGACCATGAGATTGTGCAACTCCTGAATACCGTAGGAAAGCTTTGGGTGTACCAAATGTCACAATGTAACTATGTGGCTATAAAGGTACACTACAGGTATCTCTGAAAGTGTCTGTTGGGTTGGCACGAAGCGAGACTGGGATTTGTCACTCCGTATGGTGGAGAGGTATCTCTGGGCCCACTCGGTGATGCATCATCATAATGAGCTCAATTTAACTAAGTAGTTAGTCATGGGATCATGCATTATGGAACGAGTAAAGTGACTTGATGGTAACGAGATTGAACGAGGTATTGGGATACCAACGATCGAATCTCGGGCAAGTAACATACCGATTGACAAAGGGAATTGTTTACGAGATTGATTGAATCCCCGACATCGTGGTTCATCTGATGAGATCATCGTGGAACATGTGGGAGCCAACATGGGTATCCAGATCCCGCTGTTGGTTATTGGCCAGAGAATGTCTCGGTCATGTCTGCATGATTCCCGAACTCGTAGGGTCTACACACTTAAGGTTTGGTGACGCTAGAGTTGTTATGGGAAATTGTATGTGGTTACCGAAGGTTGTTCGAAGTCCCAGATGATATCCCGGACGTCATGAGGAGTTCCAGAATGGTCCGGAGGTGAAGATTCATATATGGGAAGTCCAGTTTCAGTCGCCGGAATGGTTTTGGGTGTTATCGGTATTGTACCGGGACCACCGAAAGGTGTCCGGGGGTCCACCGGGTGGGGCCACCTGCCTCGGGGACTTAATGGGCTGAATGTGGGAGGTAACCAGCCCCCTAGTGGGCTGGTGCACCCCCCAAGGGCCCAAGGCGCCTAGGGTTTAGAAACCCTATGGGAGGGGGCACCTCCACCTTGCTTGGGGGGCCAGTCTCCCCCTCCTGGCTGCCGCCCCCCCTCTAGATGGGATCTAGAGGGGCTGCCCCCCTCTCCCCTTCACCCTATAAATAGAGGGGGTGGGAGGGCTGCAACACCCTTGCTTTTGGCGCAGCCCCTCCCTCCTCATACATCTCCTCCTCCACCATAGTGCTTGGCAAAGCCCTGCTGGAGAACCATGAGCTCCACGAACACCACACCGTTGTGCTGTCGGTGTTCTTGTCGGTGTCAAAATCGGCGGATCTCGGGTAGGGGGTCCCGATCTGTGCGTCTTAGGCTGATGGTAACAGGAAGCAAGGGACACAATGTTTACCCAGGTTCGGGCCCTCTCGATGGAGGTAAAACCCTACTTCCTGCTTGATTAATATTGAAGATATGTGTAATACAAGAGTAGATCTACCACGAGATCGTAGAGGCTAAATCCTAAGAGCTAGCCTATGATGGTATGATTGTAATTGTGATCGGCCTTCTAAGGACCATCCTCTCCGGTTTATATAGACACCGGAGAGCTAGGGTTTACATGGAGTCGGTTACAAGGAAGGAACATAATATCCGAATCGCCAAGCTTGTCTTCCACGCAAAGGAGAGTTCCATCTGGACACGAGCCGAAGTCTTGAGTCTTGTATCTTGACGCTTCTATAGTCCGGACGATGTGTACAGTCCAGCTGTCCGGATACCCCCTTATCCAGGACTCCCTCAGTAGCCCCTGAACCAGGCTTCAATGACGATGAGTCTGGCACGCAGTCTTGTCTTCGACATTGCAAGGCGGGTTCCTCCTCCGAATACTCCACGGTTATTATCGAACACGTAGACCGTGTCCGGATCTGCAAGATGATCTTTATATACCATCGTAGAGAGAATGATATTCCACAAATGTACTCTGCTGACAACTTTCTAAACAGTGCGACATGTCATCAAGATCGGGGCATTGTCCGAGCCGCTTTCCTACGTCCAGCCTCAGCATATATTACCAGGCGGTTTCCTTGGCACGTTTTGTTGAAGCAGAGATCATGTCTCCATATCACGGGATTCTCATCAATACGGGTATGGGTAATCCAACCGTACCGCTAATCTTGGCGAGTGGGAGGCGAGTGGGTTCCACCAAGCAAGTGGGGAGGCGCAAAAAGCTCTTACCCTCTCTTATAAAGAGACAAGGCATCTTCCTCTTTTACCCACGCCTTCTCCTTCCGTTAACTCATTCCCCTCTGCTCGAGCCCTAACGCCCAAGCGCTCTTCTTCTCCATCCAAGAGAGGTTTTCCAAAGATGTCCGGATCCGGAGCGGGAGGAAAATGGATGGCCTCTACCGTCTGGGAGAAGGACATCAAGAAGCTCAGGGAAGCCAGGTATCTGGCCAAGAAGATTGGCCACCGTCTTCCATCGGCGGGACAAGTTGTCCCTACTCTGGAGCACCACGAGAGAGTCGTGTTCCTTCCCCATTTTGTCCGCGGGATCGGGTTTCCCCTCCACCCATTTGTTCGAGGAGTCATGTATTACTACGGGATCGACTTTCACGATCTTTCCCCCAACTCCTTTCTCAATATCTCGACGTTCATCGTCGTGTGCGAGGCCTTTCTCCGGATTCTGCCTCACTTCGGCCTGTGGCTGAAGACTTTCAATGTGAAGCCCAAGGTGGTGAGTGGTGAACACGCCAAGTGTGGCAGCGCCATGGTGAGCAAGATGCCCAAGGTAGTTTGGACGAAGGGCACTTTTAACGACTCCGTCAAGGAGTGGCAGCAGCAGTGGTTTTATATCACCGAACCACGCGGCGAAGAGTGGACAGCAACTCCTGAGTTCAGATCTAGAGCTCCACTGCGGCTCACGTCCTGGCCCAAGAAGGGCCCGAACTGGTGCTCATCCGATGAGCTGTCACTGCTCCAGACGCGTGTTCAGAGTATGGTCGACAAGGACGTCAAACTCGTTGATGTGGTCCAGGTGATGCGAGTTCGCCTGGTTCTCCCTTGCCAGCATCGAGCCTGTACTTTATGGGAATTCAACCCAACCGAGCACCAAACCCCCCGAGAGCTCTATGATTCCTCCCACGAGGATATCTGGAAGGTGCTCTTTAGGTCCGACAAATCATGGCCGGACTCTTCCGAGGACCGGGGGCGTCAATTATCCCATTCTGCAAGCCCGGTAAGTTATAGCCACGCTCGGTCCATCCAGGCTTCAACTGGCATATCATGGGGGAGACATTTTAATCATGCTTCTTTGTGGATTTAGGGATGGATAAAGAAGGTGGAGCGGATGCATTGTCCGGCCGCGCTGCCGGAAGAACCGGCCGGACCTCTTCTAACGAAGATGATGGTCCCTGCGCCTTACAAAGCGCCGAAGAAGGAGGCCTCCAGGAAGGTCCAGAAGACCCGGAGTGGCCTCCGTCGTCGCGAGGCTTCGGACGCTAAATCCAAAAGCTCCAGCGATACTCCTTCTTCCGAAGACAAAGAGGAGGAAGCAGAGGAGAGCGAGCCTCACTCTGAAGGCGGGAAGAAGCGTGCGGCTTTCCCGTCCCTGGAGGCCGAATCGCCCAAGAGGGGGAGAGGTTCCCATCCAGAGGCATCCACCTCGACTGCCGATAATAGCCTGGAGTGGGATCCCGAGGCTCAGCCCCTGGAAAAATCGTAAGTAACCGAAATCTGAATACGTCTATGTATCCAGGGTCGTCCGAGCATAGTAGTTTTAACTGTTGCCACATCTCATACAGCCCGACGAGGTCTCCTGCCAGACAGTCCTCATCGGAGGATTTGTTGAGCTCGAATGCTGTGGCGAGCGAGATGCCTCTGGGGACACCTTTTCCAAAGTCCGGGCGCGACACCGAGGTGTCGTCTCAAAGAGACTTAGAGACGGATAAGGTTCGGGAGGCCTCTAGGGCTCCAGGATCGGGCGAGCGGCCACCTTCCATGGAGGGAGGTTTGACTACTCCGCCGGCAACCTCTGTCTACGCAGAGTTGTCGGGTGGTCTATTGACAACGTTAAGGAACGCGTCCGTCGTTGATGAACATCGGACCCTTATGGGTATGGTGGTTGGAAAGATTCAGGCTGCCGAAAGCTGGCTGAATGAGTCCTGTCTTGGCCTTATAAAGGCTTTTGAGGTATGGTTTCTAAGGAACCTTTAAAGAATCATCATGATATGAGGTGTAGCCCCTGATACACTGTCTGGCGAAAGAGAGACGGGCAGGGGATCAAACCCTCTACTGTAATGGGAACCTTTGTTTAATGATGTATACCCATTTTTTTAAAACAGGCGTCTGCGGAGAGGACTGCCGCTCATGATGCGGAAGTGTCCGAACTGAAGCAGAGCCTGGAACGGGCCGAAGAAGAACTTGGCCATGTGAAGAAGCAATTAGAGGAGAAACAAGGTATGTTTAAACAATGTCTTGCATTGGGCACAAATGAATAAGTGTGCTTATTGAAAAGTATTTATGTCATACGCCCTAGGAGCGAGTGCCAAATATGAGGCGCTGAAAGAGGCGGCGGCTGATGCCCGCGAGAAGGCTGCCGCCGAACAGGTGCTTCGTGAAAAACACGAGGCCAGGGTCGTTACAGCTGAGCGGAAGCTCCAGGAGGCTGTGACGAAAAGCGAGAGCTTGGAGCAGAGTCTGGTAGGGAAAGAATCCGAACTCTCCCAAGCTCTTCAAGCCACGGAAGATGCTCGGGAAGAAGCCCGAGGTGCTGTACGGGACATTCAGGAGGCCCGGAAAGTTCCAGCTGGTAAGGCCTATTGTATCTATGGCCATTATTACGTTCTAGTGCGGAGAACTCTAAGCGGCAAGCTGAATTCTTGATTTTGCAGGGGCGTTTGCGGATCTGCCTCGCAACATATTAGATGCTGCCCAATTTTACCGGACCGAGGAAAGGGAGTGTGTGGAGAGGAACTTCTTGTCGCAGTATCTGGCGCCGAACTATCCGGTGCCTTTTATCGATCAGCTGAAGCAGCTGGTCGAACTGCACCAGGCGGCCGAACTAGCCATGGACTTGATTATCCGGCTGTGGCCTGCAGAGCCAATTCCAAGCAGTTACTTCGGACTCGTGAAGCGGATTGTGGGCGCCTGTCCTCGGCTTGATACTATCAAGTGATCAGTCTGTATAGAAGGTGTTCGCATGGTGCTTGCCCATGCAAAAGTGCATTGGGGGAAGCTTGCTGCAGAGAAGCTGATAACTGAGGGGCCGACGAAGGGTAAGGAGCATCGCAAGCCCGAACTATATTATGAAGGTGTAATGAAGGGTGCCCGCATGGCGGCGGATAAGTGCACCAAAAGACATTATATTTCCCTGAGGGCATTCTTGCCAATGTTTGTAATATGGGATAATAGCACAATTATTATATGTTGCCTATTTTGTTTGAACATATGTTCTTCCTTTGCGGCTATTTATTGTATGTAAATTTTGAGAGTTGGCCAGTCGTCGGCTTTAGCCCCCACGTGAGAAGTATGGGGGTGTTTGGGGTATTTCTGAACACTCTTTATCCCATGATTGGGTCCTTATAAGGAGTTATTTCGCACCACGAACCAGGCAATCGGACTATAGGGCTCTACTACTCTCACTTAGCCATAGGAATTCGAGTATGGTCGGCGCAGCCCCTAGTGTTTGGAAGGCCGGATTAGGGGCTCTATTGGCACCTGATCGGAAGACCGATCCGTCGCAATCTGCATTTTATAGTGGCGTTATGCGGAATAAATCTTTAAGGATTTTAGAACCTCTTGAACAATTGACCAGCTCTCACCGCATCATGACGGTCGGTTTTCGGTTTTCTCTATTGAGGTGCTCGCCCGGCAGAACCGGGCCACAATCGCAGTAGTTCTCCCAGCGCTACCTTACCCGACAGAATGGAACATAAGGTACCAAAACATGGGAGCCGGGCAAACCCAACCAATGACACAAGACATGATTCGGAGCTGATGCATATAGTGCTATAAGTTCGGGGTGCCGAGCGACCGAGAAGGTGGTCGGACTTTATTGCCATACTGTGAAGCCCCTGGCATAACCAGGCGTAATACGAAGCATGGTTGCTGTATTGTGGCAAAGAGGCGTCGATGATAAACGATGGCCGGTGCATGTTATTTGAGTCTACGCAGTGCAGTAGGATGATATGTCTATGCATATGAGTGCGATTTATGATTATGAAAAAGGGATGGTTTTTGGCGGAACCTGTGATGGCCGGACTAGAGGGGGCTGTGAATGGATCGAAAATGAATCCGAACGGCCTTCTACCTGCATGGTCCCATCCTTGTGTGTCCGGGCCGAGTCCACGCCGCCAATCCTGTTCTGCATAAAAGTTAGTTTGTGAAGGTAAATGCTTGGAGGCAGCCGAGCGTCCTCCCATGGTTGGTCTAGAGGTTCCTGATCGGACCCTGGTGACCCCAGCCGCTATTCCGAGAAGTAGCCCGGACTCCCCAGTTGGTGTCCGGATAGTTGGCTGTCATATCAAAATATTGATAGGCATGCACGACTTGCTACTCCGGCAGCTGTGTGAGCCCGCTCTAGGGGCAGGGTTTGTCCTTGTACGTAGGCGTGAGTATATCACTGGTGTTGGCTTTACGGCCTACCACGTGGAATCTAGTTAGCGTGGTTCATCCCGTTAGCAGACGGTGAGTTACCGTATGAGGGGAATGCGCCGATGATGTGGCGTTTTTTGGTTATCTGAGAACGACCGTTAGAGCGGTGGGCCAATGAACTTGGCCTTTTCGTCTGATATCTTGTAGAAGGTGTTATTTTCAAAGTCATACCCGCAGGGGCTTTGTGTGTTATGGAGCCCCTAGACCACTAGGTCTGGGGGTGCGGCAATTGAATTGAAGTGGTTTGTATGATAGGGGGGCGATCGGCCGTACTGTTTGTGCCCTGGGGGGGTCTCTTGACTAGACATCTCCCTTCATTGTTTCCAGCACACGACCAGTCGCTTTGTTTTGAAGATCCGGCATTCTCTATTGGTATGCTTTGCCGTCCTTCTAGGAGTACCGTGAATTGCACACGGTTGATCAAGTATGTGGCTCGGGCCGAATAGGCTTGAGCTGTTCTTTGTCCGTTGACCGGACTGGGGGTTGCTGGACTTGGCGCAAGCTTCCTTGGCTTGACGTTTATGACCGCTGCGCCGAGGCTTTAGGATGCCTCTTTGTGTATCCTTTTTGCTGTCTTGCACCATGGTGGTGTGTGGACGTCAGATTATGTGCCCTTGGTTCTCCTTCTTAGGTTGAGGTAGCCAGTTGTGCCTCGTATGCCCTTTGCTAGGGCAGTCAAATCCGTGCATTTCGGCGGCCAGGATCTTGGTCCACCTATCCGCTAGCAAATCTCGGTCATCTTGAAGCTGCTCTTGCTTCCTTTGCAGACTCTTTGCTGTGGCTATGAGTCGTCTCTTAAAGCAAACATGGTCCATTGGGTCTTCAGGCACGCCGAATTCGTCATTGCCGAGGCTTACCTCGTCTTCGGAGGGGGGGGTGTATAGTCGTCCCTCTCCAAGTATCCCACCATAGCCGGTCCGGCCTGCTTGAAGGTAGGCTGGTCGGGGCTGTATTCCTCTTCGGCACCATCCGGATTACTTTCATCTCCGGGGCCGTCATTGATGTGGCGGGGCTTGGAGCGGCATCGAAGACTCTCATGCTTTGCTTTTTCTCCTATGGGGTTATCCTCCATTGGCTCATCGCCATTGGTTTCTTCTGGATTGTCCGCCATATTTATATCGTATAAAGAGGTGGCGGTCCACCGCCCTGTGAGCGGTGGCTCCTGTACGTCTCCGGCATCGTCGTCCATACCGTCAATGTCTTCGAAGTCGAAGTCAAGCACGTCGGTTAAATCATCGATCATGGCAATGAAGTGGGTGGTGGGTGGGCAGCGAATTCCTTCATCGCCTTCTTCCCACTCAAGCCGGACATAGCTCGGCTCAGAGCCTCCTGACAAAGAGAGAGACTTTAATGAGTTCAGCATGTCGCCAAAGGGCGAGTGCTGAAAGATGTCCGCCGCGGTAAACTCCATTACCGGAGCCCAGCCTGGCTCGGCTGGCTCGAGGGTATGTGGACCGGAACCAACGACCGAACACGAGTCCGGGGGCCCGGGGTTACAGGCTTCCACAGAGGTGGGACCTGTGTTCGGCTCCATCGCCGATGAGTGTGCGGCCTGCGGGGCGGGATCTACCCCTCCGTCCTTGGGTGACTCAATCTGCTCTGGATTTAGATCCGGGGCTGCTGCAGGGATGACGTCCTGAGCATTGTCCGACAACAGGTTTAGGCCGTGCTCATCGTGACTATCCGGCACTCCTGGCACAGGCTCGAATCCGTCGAAGATCAAGTCTCCGCGAATGTTCACCGTGTAGTTCAAGTTTCCGAACCTGATTTGATGGCCAGGGGCGTAGCTGTCGATCTGCTCCAGATGGCCAAGCGAATTGGCCCGCAGTGTGAAGCCGCCGAACACGAAGATCTGTCCAAGGAGAAACCTCTCACCCTAGAACGTTTTGTTGACGATTGAAGCCGCCATCAAGCCTCGAAGCGACGACATAGAGGAACTCTCAATGAAAGCACCAATGTCGGTGTCAAAACCGGTGGATCTCGGGTAGGGGGTCCCGATCTGTGCGTCTTAGGCTGATGGTAATAGGAAGCAAGGGACACAATGTTTACCCAGGTTCGGGCCCTCTCGATGGAGGTAAAACCCTACTTCCTGCTTGATTAATATTGAAGATATGTGTAATACAAGAGTAGATCTACCACGAGATCGTAGAGGCTAAACCCTAAGAGCTAGCCTATGATGGTATGATTGTAATTGTGATCGGCCTTCTAAGGACCATCCTCTCCGGTTTATATAGACACCGGAGAGCTAGGGTTTACATGGAGTCGGTTACAAGGAAGGAACATAATATCCGGATCGCCAAGATTGTCTTCCACGCAAAGGAGAGTTCCATCCGGACACGAGCCGAAGTCTTGAGTCTTGTATCTTGACGCTTCTATAGTCCAGACGATGTCTACAGTCCGTCTGTCCGGATACCCCCTTATCCAGGACTCCCTCAGTTCTCCCTCAACTTCTCCTCTCCCCTTGCTGGATAAAGAAGGAGGAGACGTCCCCGGGATGTACGTGTGTTGAACGCGGAGGCGCCGTCCGTTCAGCGCTAGATTGGATCTTCCGCGATTTGAATCACCGTGAGTACGACTCCATCAGCCGCGTTCTTGTAACGCTTCCGTTTAGCGACCTTCAAAGGTATGAAGATGCTCATCCTCTCCCTCTCTTGTTGCTAGAATCTCCATAGATTGATCTTGGTGTTGCGTAGAAAATTTTGAATTTGTGCTACGTTCCCCAACATATTTGCCTTATGTCCCTGCTTGTTTCTTCTCTTCTCTTTTTTTGATCCTTGGATCGGCTCTGCCTTACCCTCCTTCTTGGCATCTAGGCGCTCCTCTGGCGGACCAGGAGAACACCGACACCATCATCGAGGAGGTCGCCAAGGACGCTGAGGCCGAGGCCACCAAGATCGCCGCCAAGGAAGCCGCCAAGGATGCTAAGGATGCCGCCAAGGGGCCGGCCGGGGAGACCGGCAAGGCCGCTGCCGAGGAGGCCGGCAAAGCTGCTGCCGAGGAGGCCGGCAAGGGGCCTGCCGGGAAGGCCGGCAAAGCTGCTGCCGAGGAGGAGGCGATCGACGATCAGCCCTCCTCCTCTGTCGCCTCTGGCTCATGTAGGTACTTGAAGGTGGGCGACAACCTGTTCGTCCACCTTCCAGGGACGGCGAGCACCGGAGCGCCCACCGAGGGAGAAGTGTTCGATGACAAGGTGCTCGCCGCCGCCGGGCTTGAGGTTGTTGACGATCCGAGCGCCGGTGGCGGCGGTACCCAAGAGGAGCGGCTCCTCCAGGCCATGAGCGTCAGCTTCAACAAGCTTCAGGCACTCCACCGTGCCCGTCTGGACAAGGCAAAGTCCAAGGAGGCGGTGGCAAACAAGGCGGAGGCAAACCTCGAGGAACGCGTCGCCGAGGCACAGGCTTGGTTCCGCTAGGCCAATGAAGAGCTGAAGGCCGCCCAGGATCAGCTGGCCAAGCCTAACCAAGAGCTCATCTTGAAGGAGGCTGACATCAAGAAGGCCCAAGAGGTGGCATGGGCACAGGCTGCCGAGACGAGGCCGCCCGGCGCTAGCACCAGGCCGAGCTGAACTCCCAGGAGGAGGACCTTGCCACTCGTGAGGCGGCGCTCGCCGCCACACTCTGCGGCAAGAACGAGGAGGTCGAGAAGCTCGTCATGCAGTGAACCCGGGAGCTGGAGCAGAAGCACAAGGAAGCACTCGATGCTCAAGCTCTGGTCCATGGTGACAAGGTGAAGGAGCTGGAGGTGGAGTGGGATGGCCTGAAGAACGAGTCCCAAGAGCTGGCGAAGGCGAAGGACACGATTAGTTGCGCCTTAATGGAGGCGCAGGCCGAGGTCCTCGGCAAGTGCGAGCTACTCACCCGTGCCAACAACTCCATCAAGGACCCGAAGTTGAAGGTGGAGGGTCTTGAGGGGACGCTTTCAGAGACCAAAACCCAGGAGGGAATCCTGACGAAGCGTTTGGCGGAGGAGAAGCAGCTACGGAAGAATGATGTCACCAATCACGAAGATTTTGTGAAGGGTGAAAACATCTGGATCAGCCGCCTCGCCGGTGTCGCCGATAGGATCACCAAGAAGCTGGCGGACATGGGGATGCCGGATGTGAGGTACGCCCCGGAGCCAAACGTGAGTCCCAACGTCAAGCTGACCCTATTCTTCGAGGGTGTTCTTGAAGCCCTGGAGCGATTTCACTCTAACTGGGCGAGTTCCCTGGCCAATGAGGCCCGGGTGCTCTGCCGGGGTGCCATGACCAAGGTCCTCACCAAGCTGGCGTACTGGAACCCAACCTTTACTTCGATGTCGCGCTGGATAGCTTGCCGGAGGATGCAGACCTCACGGTGCTCAAGGAGCGTATCGAGCCCATCATCAGCCGCGTCGGCGGAATTTAGAGGGTAGAGGGCCAGCACCGGGACTAGGCACCCCGTTTCTTATCGCCGTTGTAGGTTCATGACCAAGACAATTTTTATCTTTAGTTAGAACCGCATCAACAATTGATGTAATATATACTCTGTAGTGTTTTGAAATGATGCATGTTATTTTCTTGTTTGACCTCTCTCTGTACGTCCACCCTACGTTGATTGGGTAGGCTTGCCGGCGCGTAAACCCAAATCGCAGGGCTTTGAAGGACGGATCCTTTAGCGGCTGGCAGGGTGTGCTTGCTGCCGTGTGAACCACCTTGCCGTTCTCAGCGCGGCCGCTCGAACTGTTAAGCGGACTCGAGATAGATCGAGAGCGTTGCCAATAGTGGAAGGCCACCCTGTCGTTCTCGGCACAGTCGCTCGATCTGTTGAGCGGACTCGAAATAGAGCAAGGGCGTTGCCAATAATGGAAGGGCCCCACTGCGTGCAGGTTTCTCATACAGAGGGAAGATCTCTGAGGAGAGTAGCTTTATATAAAAAGGAATTGCTCAGAGTTTTGCGTGACTTAGCTTTCTTGTTGTTGCGCGAGCATTTGCCGCATCCACCGACGGTGCTGCTCGCTCGATCGCCTTCTTCCTTGTAAGCCATGGCGACGTAGAACAGCTGAACTGACGACTGAACCGGATTATCATAACTATGGGCCCCCTACCTGGCGCGCCAAAGATGTCAGTGGAAACGACACCTATGGGATCACAGGAATCCCTACTACGGTTCGGCGGGCGCGGGGTTGTGAGAAGAGTGGGATCAATAGTCAGCAAGCACACAAATCGTTTACCCAGGTTCGCGCCGCGAGGATGCGTAATACCCTAGTCCTGCTTTAGTGTCTATTTGAGTGTTCTTGGAGTTCTTGAGCTAGCTACGATGCATAACTTGTCCCAGGGGTCCGAATCCCTCTCCAGTATGCCTCAGGCCTCCTTTTATAGTCAAGGGGATCACCACAGTGGCACACAGGAGGTGGAAAGGTGTACAATGGGCCGAGCTTATCGCTAGCCATTATGGGACATAACGCATTTAATGCGCCCTTAGGTGTCCCCTTGCTTTATCGGGGACGGAAACCAGGCCCGTCCCGTCCGTCGCTGCTCTACCTTGCTCCGACACGCGTCCAGGCCAGTGGGGCATGTGGTGCCATGTTGGCTGGTAGGCTGCTGAGGTGGCGCGGTGGTAGGGTCTTCACGAAGATCGGCATGCCACCACGTAGGCATTCACTGAGTTGGCCTAGAGGCCTCTTGCTGACACGCATGTGCCTGCCTAGTTGGTGGGCTGACAGCTACATGGGAAGGGCGATGGAATCTTGGCGGGCGTGGGCCTGGTCGTGGCCCCGCGGGCAAGGGCCTTGACGGGGCTCCGGCAAGGGTCTTGCCGCGGCACCGTGGTCGTCTCTGACAAGGATCTTGCCGGAGGTCTCGTGGATTTCCTCGGCAGGATCTTGCGAGGATCGTCGTCTTCTGATCCTTGTCTTCACAAAGATTTGCATGCCACCACAGAGGTGCTTCCCGAGCCCTGGTTCCAATGTGGTAGATGGTGTTTGGAAACCTTGAGGCTCAAGGGTGGCGCACTCTGCTGGCGTTGGGCAAGTTGCCCCGACAAGGTTCTTGTCGGGGCCGCGGAGGCCGCTCCGGCAAGGGTCTTGCCGGGGGAGTCCACCTCACCTTCTTGGCCTTTGTGTCTCTGGTCTTGGCGTTGCTTTGACTGTCATGCGGCTTTGACTCCTCCCTTTGCCTTGCTGAGTGTGGCCGTGGGCGCGGCTCTGACTACCCGTGCACAAGTAAGGGATACAAAGGAAAGCCCCTACTTTAGTACACGGACAGTGTGAGGAAACATTTATATTACTCAAAACTCAAGGTTACAATCATGTTTACACATAGACTCAAAGTTTTCTGGTCCATACCCGATCCAAATAGCAGTACAACCCTAGGTTCTACTTCTACCAACATTCACCATGAAGTGACTTACATCACTTTTACATCGACGGATTTGAGTAATGCAAGTTCTTTGTTCACAAAAACGTCAAACGTATGTGAAAGGGGAATTTAAAGAGCATAGAAACACTTCTCATTCACAACATTGCAGAGAAACACTAGCATGTGAAGTTACCTCGACACTTACGGCCACCAAGTGAAGAACCATGTGCATGTCATGTTCATGCATGAGCTAAGTAGCAGCGCCGGTCACTATGCCCGAAGAACAAACTGTCTAGCACGAGTAGAAAAAGATGTGGTCGTAACCAGTGACATGTATTGACCGACTGCCATTTTTCTGATGCCGCTCATTTCAAATGCAGTGGAGTGGGTGGTTGCCTTGCCGCCTCATCGAGGAAAGCTTAGTCATCAGGAAGGAAGAAAACACGAGGGGTACGCCGTGAACTAAGTTAATCTTGGAGTGGACAGGCTCGCTTTGCTAGCATTTGTTGCTCGACATCCAATTCCAATTCCGCACCTAGGCTGGCCCAACAGAAAACAAGGGGCAAGGGAAAACAAAGGTGGAGGCAAAGACAATGAACTCCGGGGATAGGGGGTATACTTATGCACCTTATACTCAGAACAAAGAGAGTATATATGGACATGAGTTTGAGCTGATATGTCCCCAGAAAGGAAAGCAAAGGAGTTCAAGTTGGGTCGTGAAAGAAGGTAATGGTACAAGCAGTGGAGATCCACGTTGTAAACAAGTGTGAAACTCTGTGTATCACTCTCAGTAGGGCTGGAAAAAAAGCTTGAAGCTCGCGAGCTAAACAAGTAGCTCGTGACTCGGCTCGAATCGACTCGAACTCGAAGAATAATGAGTCGAGCCGAGCTTTAGTTTAAGATCATTTATAGATCAAGTTAAACGAGTCAATCTCACGCGTACTCGTGTAACTCTTTAGGCTCGATACAATAGATCAGCCACTCCCAATACAAAGAAAGACCAGCCACTAAATAGCCTACGTCCCAGGCGCACAACCCAAGGCCCAGCCGTTGAAGGCCTAGCCTCCTAGGAGACTCATGTGTTACAAGGAAATTACAATTGTTTAGTGATATATATGTTTAATATATACATAATCATTTTTATCATATTTGACGGTTTTATGTTTATATCTTTAACGAGCTTAACAAGCTAAACGAGCCAGCTCGCGAGTTATACGAGTCGAGCCAATCTTGGGTTTGAGCTCGTTATAGTAACGAGTCGAGTCGAGCTAGCTCGTTAACAAAACGAGCTCTAGCGAGTCGAGCCGAGCTGGCTCGACTCGGCTCGAATTCCATCCCTAGACTCTCAGCAAAAAAGAGGACTACGTACCACTAGAGAGTAGTGTATATTTTCAGTGTATCCCCATATGTATTTATAATAGTAGACCAATATGAACTCGAGCCAAGTCTAAAGATTCTCCCACCTACTGACCTACACAAAAGTGCATTGACATTTATTTGTTAGGACCACTCCAGCTCCATCAAAGAAAATGATAAAGTGTGATCCAGCTGCTATTTACTGATGAGGGTGGCATTGTTGCTGTCTATAAACATATTTTCTGAGATCACTTCGTGAGAGTACATATTTCAGTCATAATCCCTAATTTTGGTCATGTCACACCTTATTTTTACTAATGGGGGTGGCATTGTTTTCATTTATATACATAGCATGCTACTCCAAAGGAGGGAGAAAAAGAATGCAAAATAAAGGCGTAAAACAAAGGAAAGAACTCACCCAATATCAGGCTGTCAGCTCTAGGTATCATAGCAACGTATGATAGATTAGTAGCTACCCAATCTTGAATACAAGCAGCCTGCTTGTCTTTAATTCTGTGTCCGAGTAAGGTGAGGTCCTGGAGACAGTGTCTCCAAGACTGATAGTATGATCGACATGTCTGTAAGATTTTCCATTTCTGGCAGGAATGATTGTATCCAAGAACTAAATGCAAAATTAAAGTCCCAAAGAAAGTGCATGAGTGTCATTGCCCCATTTTTCGTGGGTGTTGCGTTCCATTGTAGCTAGATGGCGAGAGGGCCCACTTGCAGGGTCAAGAGGGACATCTTTATAAGCCGTGTACCCGTGAGCCTTGACATCAATGGAGTGAAATATGAAATTGTCTTGCCCACCTTCTTTGAATCTCACCTTGCATTCGTCTTTCTTACTTACGTTCTTCTGTCATCCGGAGATATATCTCTTGATTTGCATCCCTCCAACTAGGGTTACATGGTGTGCAGAATAAGGGTCTTCCGGCTCCACTCCATTCGAGTGACACTATCTCACAAACAAGTTGGCGTTGTGTTATGCTTCGGTATCACAACAACTTGAGTTTCTCAGTATCATAGATCGTTCTATTTTGGATGAATTTCTAAAGGGAGATATGAGACACCTCCATGGGCAATGATGCCTTTGTTACGTTCACTCAACAAGTCGTCAATTCTAGATAACACTTTCTTTCTTTGTTCTTATTGAGATTCACATATATCTATATAATCCCAGGCAAAATCCGCATCCAAAATGAGGGAAAGTTTAAACCAAAAGTTGAGTAGTCGTACAATGTGTAAATTCCACATAGAGCGGCATTCTAGTGCATATATTAGTGGAAAGAGTAGTCGAACTTGACGTTAAAGTATTGTGAAGTTTCGGTGACTAACGCCCGTGATACTATCTTAATGCCGCTCAACTTGATGGCCTCTGCTTCAAGGCGTCCCTTTGCCGTGCACCGGTAGGGATGTGAGTTGAGCACTGTTGCCGAGAAATAGGCCCCAATCTCATACCTTAGTCCCTGTCGGTCCATGATCTTCACCTAGAATGCCATGTTGCCGTGCGTGAAAATCCTAGCCTCTTTCGACTACCACATGAAGGTCCTGCATGGCTTGTAGAACGCGAGAGCCAACAAGTACAATGCACATTGCCGCCTCGCGAGGTGAGGCAATGTACTTTAGAGAGGCATCAAACGGGAGGTTAGTGACCACATAGGCGTGTGCCACAGACGCAACACACACAGCTCCAAGGGCGCGTTGCGCCGGTGCCGTTAATCGTCGACAAGGGCGGGGCAAGCAAGAGGAGTGGGCGATGACGCCGGTTGTGTCATACAGGTTTCAACAGGGTTAGACTTGACATAATTATTTCTTAATGCCCATCACGCTCTTAATTTTAAAGTGGTACAACCTGATTTTGACCATTGATGTATTTAGATGAGTATACCGAAGTAGAAGTGAAAAACTATATGAAACAATCTTCACAGATGTAACAAAATAATTCCGCTTGGATGAATTAGAAAAGATTCTTTAACCGGGATAGTCGCCAAGTAACAATATTGAGCTGCCCCTTGTTTGATGTTCTCGTAGAAACTTTTCTCTTCATGACTTTAATCTATGGTTTTACCATAAATTTTATGTTTACTTTTGCCACGGTTTAAATCACAATCGAGGACAATTGCCATAACGCTTGGGGATTCCTGTGGAAAGGGATTTTTTTTTGTTTGTGCGGGAAAGCACGTTTACACAGACAATCGAAATTTTCTAGACGCCCCTATCCAAATAGCAGTTTGGCCCTGAGTTCTACCAAAACAGCAGTATGACCCTGAGTACCGAAAATTCGCTATGGGTCGTACTTCCATGTAGTACTATATCTAGGCCGACGGTCCTCCTCGAGATCCTCGCCAGCTCTATTAAGTAGCGGCCTATTTTGCACAGTGCGGTTTGTCTCTTATCATTAATTACTAAGAGCAACTAGTTGACGAGCGCTCCTTCGGGAGCCACGCTACGATCACTTGGGGCTGGGCTGAGAGCGCGCCGCTCGGCCGCCGCCATGTATCACGCTCTGAGCGCTCCCTTCAGTTTTTTTATTTTTCCACACGCGTTCTCGGCTTTTTAAACGGGTTTTTCGACTTTTTGTTTTTCACCGGTCTTCCTTAAGTTTCGGACAAAAAAATCGGGATTTTTTTACGCGAAAAAATGTGTTCTTTTGCTTCCGCGAGAGGCACAACCATGCCTCCCAAAAACGGGAAAAATGTGTTTTTTATTTTTCTTTTCCTTCTGTGAGAGACACGGTTTTGCTTTCGTGAGAGACACGCTTTTGCTTTTGCGAGAGGCACGGCCGTGCCTCTCGGAAACGGAAAAAACATATATTTTTTTGTTTTTTTTCCTTCTTCCGCGAGAGGCACGGTTTTGCTTCCACGAGAGACACGGCCGTGCCTCTCGAAAGCGAAAAAACACGTTTTGGGGTTTTTTTCTTTCCGCAAGAGGCATGGTTGTGCTTTCACGAGAGGCACGGCCGTGCTCTCGTAAATGGGAAAAAATGCGTTCGGTATTACTCGTCGAAAAATGAATGTATCTAGATGTATTTTAGTTATAGATACATCCATTTTTGTGACAAGTAATTCCGAATGAAGGAGGTAGTAGATAATAACACTGTTAATGTAAACAGAATGGAGAGAAAAAGCGATCGATGCGCTATTTTCTCACGCTCGCTTTCCACAGATTTTTTTGTTTCTCTCAAAAACCGTAGTAAATCGCTAGTGGTTTTTTCTGGTTTTTCGCTGCATAATATGAAAAGAAAATAAAGGTGCTTGAAAGAGGATTTGAACCCAGGTCTATGCAATAGCTATTGAGCCTAATAACCAACTATGCCACCTATTGTTATTGTCTATTGTAGATAAACAACGTTATTTAAACCTTTCTTATTTCTGTCATATCAGAAGAAAAAAAAAGTTTGACTTGGTAACTTTGGCATGACCAGCGTGATAACTATGGTATGAGCAACATGATAACTATACCATGATAAGGCTGGTAACTACAGTACGAGAAGGTTAATGCATGGGGAAGTATGGTAATTTAACACAGAAATTACTGATAAAAATGTTTCAAAAACTCCCCCCCTTGGATGAAAGATACCGTGGTGTTTAAAACGTAAGATATTAGTTATCATGTGTGCGATGTATACATTATCATGTTTTCTACACAGAAATTACCGGGTGTATGTTTTTCAACAAAAAAAATCTGGTCAAAAATTACAGTGGCGTTTCTATGGGAGTTATGAACTTTGTATGTATCTATTACCATGCTATTTACATAGAAATTACCGAGTCCCCCCGCCTCGCCACAGTCGCCAAATTTACCAGGATCGGGTACATAAATTATCAGGTGTACCATGTATGAGTTATCATGTTATTTACACATAAGTTACCGTGGCATGTTTCAGCGACTTGCCCCACCCCCACCCTCGCCGACCAAGTCATCAGGACCGCGAGTACATGAGTTATCGGGTCCGCAATATTTGAGTTATCATGTTATTTGCACAGAAATGGTATGTTTCAACAACTCCCCCACCCCATCCTCGCCGAAGTTATCGACAATGTTTCTAGGACCGGGGCACACAAGTTATCAGGTCTATGAAATGTGAGTTACCATGTTGTTCACACGAAAGTTACCGAGGGGATGTTTCGTCAACTCCTCCCCCCACCCCCCCCCCCCCCCCTACCCCCGTACCAAAGTTATCGGGACTGGGGTCCATAAGTTATCAGGTATACGATGTGTGACTTATCATACTATTCATATAAAAAAGTTATCGAGTGTATGTTTATATTAGTTTTTTTTTCAAAAAAAGCTACGACGATATTTGTACATAAGCTACCAGGTTTGTGGTACATATAATTATCAATCTCATTACAAAAAAAATTCCCGAGATATGACAAATGTGAAAAAGACCGTTGTTCGAATTCTATAGAAGTGAAACATTTATTTCTCTAGAAAACATTCATCACTGCAAAAAAGAGACAAGTGGAGTACAAAACACGTTGCATCGGCCCTATAAAAAACTTGCAGCAAATGGTTTTGTCTCCTCATCAAAGACGTTGTGGTCTTTCTTTCTCGCTCTCATTTACTAAGGTAGAAATACAAATTAACCCGCAAATGAAACAGAATAGGTAGTCAGCTTAGCTGGTAATGCGTCATGGCCACAACCAACAGATTGTGTGTTCGAATCCTAGTGGTGGCACTATTTTTCTGAAGCTCTTTTTACGCGCCAGAGCAGAAGCAACAGTCGGCAGAGCAGAAAGATCGAAGGGAAAATCAAAAAATCGAGGACTGACCAGGACCGCCGGTCCTACTAGTCAGTTCTTCCACCGCGGGACAAAATCGTCTACGTTCAACAACCCTGCTGTACATCCACTCAGTGGTATACGTGATTTCCTACTGCTCGAACTTTTCCGCATTGAATGAAGTCCACCTACCGATCAGCCTTCCTGGACGTGTCAGATAATAGGACTATATGGTAGTATGAGCAATGTCGCCGCTTTCCGTGAGTACAACATTTTGACATTGAACAGAATTGAGTAATGCAGCTTCTTCGTTCACAAAAATTGCGAAGCCTGTATAGAGGCACACTAGCCTGTGGTGAAATCTGAGCACTTAATTCAGCCACCAAGCGAAGAACCATGTGCACACCAAGTGCATGCAGAAGCGTGCTTAAAGACCAACTGACTAAGCATGAGTAGAAATAGAAGCGGCCGGAACCAGCGATTTGTGTCACACCGACAGGCATTTTTCTGACGCCGCTCATTCCAAGTGCAGTGGAGTGGGTGCATATGCCTTGCCGCCTCATCGAAGAAAGTTTAGCGATAATGAAGAAAGAAAACACGAGGGTACGTTGTGAGGTGAGTTAATCATTTCATGGAAAAGCTCGCTTCATCGCTTTGCTAGTGCTTGATGCTCAACATCCTATTTCGATTCCGCTATCAGACAATGAACTCTGGGACAAGGGATTCGAAACAAAGAAAGTATATATTGACATGAGTTCGAGTTAGCACGTGAAAAGAAGTAATTGCACAAGCAGTAGTGACCCACGTTGTATACAAGTGTCAGACTCTGTGTATCACTCTCGGCAAAAAAGAAAAGGACTTTGTCCCACTAGAGAGTAGTGGTTATTTTCAATGTGCCCGTACATGTATTTATGATAATAGACCTGATACTAACTTGAGCCAAGTTTTAAGTCTATAAAGATTCTCCCACTTACTGGCGTTCATTTGTTAGGATTACTTCAGCTCCATAAAAGAAAGAGCGCTGCTACACACGCGACAAATTTTGGACTATTTTCGAACAATGCAGCACATCAACCCATTCACGTGTAGAGCAAAACTTGATAGCACCGTCCAATCCTTTCATCATCCAAAATTTGTGCGGGGAGCGCTGCTACATACACGATAAACTTTGGACAATTTTTGAATGTGTGATCCAGCTGCTATTTATTGCTAGGGGTGGCATTGTTGCCAACTTGAAACATATTTTCTGGGATCACTTCGTGAGAGTACACATTTCATATAGTCCCTAACTGTGGTCTTGTCACAACTTTTTTTTTGAAGCCCTGCTCCGTAGAACAATCGTTTTACGTTAATTTCCATTTATATAAGTAGTACTCCCTCTGATCCCAATTAATTGATGCTAGTTTAGTACACAGTTAGTAGGGAGTATGTTACAAAGGAGGGAGAAAAATAATGCAAATAAAGGCGTAAAATAAAGGAAATGATGCATCCAATGCCGACTCTAGGTATCACCACAAGGTATGATGGATTAGCAGCTATCCAATCTTGAAGACAAGTAGCATGCTTGCCCTTAATTTTGTGTCTGAGTAAGGTGAGGTCCTCCTTGAGACAGTGTCCCCAAGACCGAATAGTATGATTGACAGAAAATTCTTCATTTCTCTACTTCTTGACGTGCCAACAGCCCAGGATGATTATTTCCATATGAACCCCCCGAGGAAGCGTAGTGAGAGCTAGCATAATTTCTTAATAAACACAAGTTCCCCTTTTTTCTGGCAGGAATGATCGTATCCCTGCAACTCAATATAAAATTATAGTCCCAAAGCAAGTGCGTGAGTGGTTCTTCAGTGTTTCAAATGTCTCGTCACAACTATTGCCCCATTTTACTCTTGCCACAAATTTTACCCTTTTTTAGGTGCTATAATTTTTATGCTTAGTTGTGAATGTGTGATGGATTTAACACATTTTATTATCTTCTACAAACTTACAAGCCAGAACCACATGCCAGAATGACATGTCAGTTTTTTTTATTAGACGTGGCAACTGAGTTGATGGACTGCTCAAACCCGTATTTGGTAGGGGTACACCAGACTGGCCAGGCAGTAGTGTAGTGTGATTAGCCGCGTATATTTGACATAATTTGAACATTTCCATGGAACTCCACAATTATCACATTGTGCTAATAAGTGGTCTAACTTATGTATCTATCTATCTATTATTATCGATAAAACCAAGGCATAGTTGGAACAAAAGACAATTGCCAAAACGCTTGGGGGATTCCTGTGAAAAGGGTCCTCCCTGTAACCTGACCCTCGTTCCCTGGGGCTGAGCATCCCCCTCTCTCTGGCTCACCGGTAGCCCGAATGCCGCCTCCTAGTGTACGGCTTTTAGGGCTGCCAACTATGTACTCTCTGCTTCTTCTATCAATGGAATGATACGCCACAGTGCGTATTCGCGAAAAAAAAATCCTGTGAAAAGGGGTTCTTTTTTGTGTGTGCGGGAAAACGCTTGTATTACTCATAACTCAGGGTTACACTGATGTTTACACAATGATTCAAAATTGTCTGGTCCAGACCCGATCCAAACAGCAGTACGACCTTGAGTTCTACCAAAATTCACTTTGAAGTTGTTAGAGTTGTGTCGAATATTATTGTACAAGTTAGGTTACAGTTGGACTTGGAGTCGTACGGTGTGTGGATAGGATATGGAGTCGTGTCCAAGTAGAACACTTGGATCCTAGGCCTCTCATATATAGCGAGGGTAGACACACGATGTAACCTATGCCAACATAATAGCACAGGCACGCGGGGGAGCCGGCGACGTGTGCCGGCGCCCGGGCGGCCGGGGTGCGGTATTGTAGCGGTGTCATGGGGAGGAGCGCCCGTAGTCATGCCCCGGGGATGTAGCCATATCGGTGAACCTCGTTAACAAATCTCGGTGTCGTGCCTCGTGTGATTGCTCGGTCCTCGGTAGATCAACGGAGTGCCTCGGATTATTCTAACAAGTGGTATCATGAGCAAGGTTCGAGGAGGTCACGGATCGTTGATCTAGAGGATGGATCGTCGTCATGTTTCAGTACAATAACGATGTGCGGAAGTGATGTTCCGCGGTGGTCGTTGGGTGCCCTATCGACGAGATCGGGACAAGCATCAGGCAGAAGGGTGCGTGGCAGAAGCTGGCAGACCTAGCGGACAGCAGCGGCGACGAGATCGGCAGATCAGGCTGCGGCGGAGTTCGTATCGGGCACGTACAGCGGCAGGTGGCGGCAGGAGCGCTAGGGCATGCAGCGGCCAAGCGCGTAGTTGCGCAGACGGGCACGCGCGGTCTGCGGGCTAGGGGCCCAAGCGCTGGCGCTGGTGCTAGGAGGCCTGGTATGCAGGCGTGGCATACGCGCGTTCGCCAGGGGCCGCAGGACGTGCTGAGTAGTGCAAACCAGATGATGCATGTGAGATTTTGTTTGGACAAAAAGGGGTTGGTTTCGAGGGATTGCACGTCGTATTGGACATGGAAGTTGCTGGCTATACTACTGGCAGATCTGGATTAAAGAAAGAGCAAGAAAATAGTCAGGAGAGTCACGGGTGTTAAAGCCGTGGAGTTGAGTTAACGGAATATACAAGACTACTTGGACTACTTTTGGGTTCTTTGCTTGGTAAACTGGTCAAAGATGATGGCATGGCAGCGATGTTGTTCAGCGCGCGCAGTCAAATGGAAACCGTGCATAAGGCTTGAGTGCCTATCGTCACATGGATACATAGAACCTGCTTGTGTACAGGGGCAGTTGGGAGATGACACTATTTTGTCTTGGCTGCTAGGGTACACGTACAAGTACTGGCAATGGTTAAGATTGCTGAGGGTTCAAAGAGTATGTGGCGAGGATGGCGACATGTGTATAAGGCTCAGAGGAGTCTGGAGCATGCCGTGACAGGATCATGCAAACACAGGGTGTCAAGGCAGTGCACAATTGTGCGAGGCGGACACGACACAGGGTGGAGCATGGTTGCAGTCGGATATTTCGGCTGGGTCGGACTGGACAGTCTGATGGATCGACATGGATGTTGGTCAAAGCAGAAGACGGCGGTGATTTCAGCGACGACGACATAGGAGCGTGATGCTGATGGTGGCTGACTTCTGGGGCGTGGAAACACGTGGTGCAGGCCTGAGGGTTTGTGCGGCTTCGACAAGACTATGGCGCAGGGTTGATTCAAGGCGGTGTACACATGAGAGAGCTTGAAGTCGACAGGGCGCAGGGTAGCGTGGCCAGCTACATAGAGTCATGTTGAAGGTGGAGCTGGAGTCTGATGGATGACTACACTCTGTGCTGATGGAGGGGCTACGGCGTAAATGCATGGAGAGTCGAAGCCTATTTCAGCGGGATAGCAAGAGACACGTGGATCGGACTGGGTACCAGTGGTCTGATGGAGACGTGATACTCGGCATCGGTCGGTGATGATCGATGGTTCTCTGCAGTGGGGGTTGAGGCAGTGGGGGCTAGCTACCCGGGAGACTCGACCAGGACAGCAGAGGCTCGACGCGGTGATAGCGGCGAGGCGTGCGGTAAGCACGGGACACAGCGACAGACCAAGGCACTGGTGGTCAGACATGTGGCCAGATAAAGTGTGCAAGGGGGTGCTGAAGCAGTGTTGACGAGTACCGGATTGAAGTTGGTGACTGGGTCTATCGGTGCTGGTTGATGGACAAGAGTTGACCATGGAAAATCTGAGAAAGTGACGGGAAGTCTGGAATTGTCAAAACAGAGAGAGTACATGGCCGTATATTCTGTGGTGTTCAGTGCACATGGAAAAGTGCGGATGACAAATACAGAAGGAGGCGGAGTGCTACAGCTGTGGGACATGCCAGAGACTATCCGGAAGAATGGTGAGACAACTGCGAATTTGACTCAGGGTGACACAGGGCGACGGTGAAATTCCTTCAAGTTTCAGACAAGCAGTCAAGAAAGAGCGTTGACGTTGAGTTCAGATTCTCCGGAAGTTGGAAGCACAAGGTAGAGTAATGAGGAACTTAATTTTGCTCGAGTGTTGGTTGTGAGGAAGACAAGAAGGGACTACAGTTGCAGGTGGAGTCACATGGAGTCTGGGAGTAGCAGCGATGCTCATGGCATATCTCAAGTCCAATGTACATGGAGAATATTCGTCAAGGTGGAGTTTGTTAGAGTTGTGTCGAATATTATTGTACAAGTTAGGTTACAGTTGGACTTGGAGTCGTACGGTGTGTGGATAGGATATGGAGTCGTGTCCAAGTAGAACACTTGGATCCTAGGCCTCTCATATATAGCGAGGGTAGACACACGATGTAACCTATGCCAACATAATAGCACAGGCACGCGGGGGAGCCGGCGGCGTGTGCCGGCGCCCGGGCGGCCGGGGTGCGGTATTGTAGCGGTGTCATGGGGAGGAGCGCCCGTAGTCATGCCCCGGGGATGTAGCCATATCGGTGAACCTCGTTAACAAATCTCGGTGTCGTGCCTCGTGTGATTGCTCGGTCCTCGGTAGATCGACGGAATGCCTCGGATTATTCTAACAGAAGTGACCTGCAACATTTTACATCAAACGGATTTGAGTGATGCAGCTTCTTCATTTACAGAAATTCCAAAACCTGTATACAGGCGCGCTAACGTCACATAATTCTGCCTCCACGCGAAGTACCATGCAAATGTCATGTGCATGCCGGAGGAAACTAGCTAGTAGCACCGGCCACTATGCGTGAAGACCAACTTATTAGCCATGAGTAGAAATAGAAGTTACCGTAACAAGCGATACGTATCAGACTGACACGCATTTTTCTGACACCTCTCATTACAAATGCAATGGAGTTGGTGCATGCCTTGGCGCCTCATCAAAGAAAGTTTAGCGATAGGAAGTAAATATGAGGGTTGCGTCGTGAGGTGAGTTAATCATGGCATGGACAAGCTCGCTTCTTCGCTTTGCTAGTGCTTGATGCTCGGCATCCTACTTGAATTCCGCACCCAGACTGTCCCAACAAAGAACATGGAGCAAGTGAAAACAAAGGTGGGACGCTGAGACAATGAACTCTGGGACAACTGGCATACTAATATACCTTATATTTTAAAATTAAGAGAGTATATATGAACATGAGTTTGAGTTGGTACGTCCCCATAAAGAAACACAAAGGAGTTCGAATTGGCACGTGAAAAGAAGTAATCGTACAAGCAGTAGTGATCCACATTGAGAACAAGTGCCAGACTCTGTGTATCACTCTCAACGAAAAACTAAAAGGACTTCGTACCACTAGAGAGTAGTGAGTGTACTCAATGTGTCCATGCATGTATTTATGATAATAGACCTGATATGAACTTGAGTCAAGTATTAAGATTCTCTCATCTACTAACCTACTACACCATAGTGTATTGGCGTTCATTTGTTAGTATCATAGGTCATTTTATTTTGGATGAATTTCTAAGGTGAGACAGGAGACACCTCCATGAGCAATGATGCCGTTGTTATGTTCACTCACCAAGCCATCTATTCTAGATAACACTTTCCTTGTTTGTTCTTATCAAGATTCACATATGTCCATATCAACCCCGTCAAAGTTCATATCCAATACGAGAGACAAATTTAAGCCAAAAGTTGAGTAGCCGGAAAATGTGTAACTTCCATCTAGAATGACATTCTAGTGCATATTTTCGTGGAAATAATAGCCGAGTATTCCATCTGTGCTTGAAAAGGAAGCGTATAAATTTTGTGTTAAGCCAAACAATGCAAAGTTTGACCAAGTTTATAGAAAAATATTAACTATGGTACCGAATTAATCATACTTTGAACCGTTTGACTTCAGATAAAATTTACGCTTCATCTTCTAAGGACGGAGAAAGTACCATCATAGAGAAGCCACAAATTTTTCCGGCTTGGCCCTTTCACAATCAAAACATTAGTGTACTGTGGCTAACATTCACCCGAGTGTGACTTCTTTTAATCACAGGTCGGCCGTGACTTATAAAAGCACAAGTTTATTTCTATGTTTGATGCACTTACTTATGGAAGCATCTCGTTCTCAAAAAACTATATGGAGGCATCTTTAGAGAAGTAACAGGATAATTTTACTCGAACTAGCAAATATTCTTGGACCGCCATATTCGCCAAGCAACAATATTAATTAAGTTGCCCCTTGTTTCATGTTCTCAGAGAAACTTTTCTTAATGACTTCAATCTCTGCTTTTTCCCATAGTTTTGCTGTTTTACTTTTACCATGGGGAAAATCACATGCGAGGACAGTTGCCAAAATGCTTGGGGATTCTTGTGAAAAGGGATTCTTCTTTTGTGCGGGGAAACATTTGTATTATTCACAACTCAGGTTACAATCATGCTTACACAGAGATTTAAATATTTTGGTCCAGACCCAATCCAAACAGCATTACAGCCCCGAGTTGTACCAACATTCACCATAGTGACTTACACCACTTTCTACAGACCCACTAGCATGTGAAGATAGCTCGGCACTTAATTCAGGCATCAAGTGAAGAACCATGTGCACGTCATGTGCATGCAGGAGCAAATTAGTAGCTCCGGTCACTATGCGTGAAGAACAAATTGCCGAGCACGGGTAGCAAAAGACATGACTGTAACCAGCAGTGCGTATTGAACTGGCTGCATTTTTCTGATGCCGCTCATTCCAAACGCAATGGAATGGCTGCTTAGCTTGCCGCCTCATCGAAGAAAGCTTAGCAATTAGGAAGGAAGAAAACCTGAGGGGTGCGTCATGAGGTGAGTTAATCGTGTCGTGGACAAGCTCTCTTTGCTAGCCCTTGTTGCTGGGCATCCTACTCCAGTTCCGCACCTAGACTGGCCCAACTGAAAGGGGCATGGAGCAAGTGAAAACAGAGGCGGGATGTGGAGAAAATGAACTCCGGGGCTAGGGGTATACTAATACTCCCTCTGTTCCGAATTACTTGTCTTGGATTTGTCTAGATACAGATGTATCTAGACTTATTTTAGTGCTAGATACATCCGTATCTAGACAAATCTAAGACAAGTAATTCGGAACGGAGGGAGTACATCTTATAGCATTTGAGAGAGTATATATGGACATGAATTTTTGAGTTGGTACGTCCCAAGAAAGAAAAACAAAGGAGTTCGAGTTGGTGAAAAGAGGTAATTGTACAAGCAGTGGTGACTCGTGTTGTAAACAAGTGCGAGACTGTATCACTCTGAGTAAAAAAGAAAAGGACATGGTACCACTAGCGAGTAGTGAATATTTCCAATGTATCCATATATGTATTTATAACAGTAGACCAAATATGAACCCATTCCAAGTCTAAATATTCTCCCACCTGCTTACCTACATCATAGTGTATTGGCGTTCATTTGTTACGATCACTTCAGCTCCATAAGAGAAAATTATAAAGTGTGATTCAGCCGCTATTTACTGCTAGGGTGGCATTGTTGCCGGCTCAAAACATATCTTTCGGGACTACTTTGTGAGAGTACATATGCCAGTCATAGTCCCTAACTATGGTATTCTCACAACAATTATTCCTGACTAGCAAAAAAAATTGTTCATTGTAACGGGAGAAAAAAAATACCGCACGCCCCTAACCCAACAATCATGACCCAAGATCCCAATAGGTCCATGTATTTATTTTAACATGGCATCTCATCTGTGGTGCCACTTATCCTTCATCTCACCCTCGCTGACAGTAGCATCAGTGCTCACACGACCGACATGCCTGTGCATTGCAACGGGAGTGAAAAACATCTCACATCATAAGCCAATTAGCATGACGGGAGTAAAAACAAACATCACGCATCCCTAACCCAACAAGCATGACTCAAGATCGACTCCCCCCTCCACCTCCGAGCCCCACACAAGTCAACCAATACCTAGGTTGGCGCTTATCCTCCTTCTCTGTGTGTGATTTTGTAATTGTAAACACATTAAGAACTAAAATAATAGTCAAAACCTATGATCTGAAATATTATCATGATATGCAGAAGTTGAAAAGCTTATGAAAAAATTGGTTGGTTTCAAATTAGTTTACTACAAAGAGAAGAACAAATTAAGTATGAAGAACCATGTCTATCTAATAAATATTAGGTGAACAAGGCAAATGTTTAGAACAGACATGCTTTGCTCCATATCTACAGCCCTTTCTACCTGCACATGCAAACATTGACGAGATCATCCACCCATACCAGACACTGGCTCACGTCCCCTTTGGTGCTGCTACTGCGCAGGTTCGGGTACACGTACGCCAAGTTAGGGTGCGTTTGGTTGCCCGCACCAGTTTTGGCGTATTTGCGTAGACTTCTTAGATGGCCTGGCTGAGAAAAACAGCCTATAAATCACCAACTACACATCGTTTGGTTGCCTGCATATAGGTTAGCTTCATGAGGAAACTAATTTTGACCCGTTGTTTGGTTGGCCGCATAGCATTAGGCACATAGGACACGTTGTCTGGTTGCAACCTGCATTAGGTCCTATCATCACTTCTCACTAGTGGTGACCTTACCACACACGATCTTAACAGTTTTACTCCTAGCTACGAAAAAAATTATGTTTCATCCTAACCAGTATCAAATGACAGTACACATTATTAAGAGCCAAATGGATGGATGGGGAAAGTTCATCATCCCTCCTCTTCCTCTTCCTCTTACCTCTTCTGTTGTTGTTGCTGCTGTTGTTCCTCTTTGTCGTCTGCTTCTACTGCTTCTGCTTCCTCTTCTACTACTGCTCTTGCTCTTCTTCTTCTTCTTCTTCTTCTTCGGATCCTTGTCTGACCTATGTTATCCCACATTGCTTGTGCCCACTCCAGCCTTTTGTTGTTCCAGGCTTCGTTGTCAAATACCTCAACACCATGGCCATCGAGGTCAATATCGCCAGTCGTCACATCTTCCTCCTCGGGCACTAGTTCATCACAACCCCATTGCAGGATCCAGTTATGCAGAATGCAATATGCAAAAACAAGCTTAACTTGGGTAGGGTGAGGGTGGATGGCTTCTCAACTAGGATCTTGAACATGTTCTTCAGATTTCCAAATGCCCTCTCAACTGTTACTCTAAGACTGGAGTTTCTGAGATTGAATAGCTCATGTGGAGTCCTAGGGTAGTTCCTACCAGAGAACTCGTTCAGATGATACCTGGTCTTCCTGAAGGGTGGAAGAACACCCGACCGACATGCATAGCCAGCATCTCCTAGGTAGAACTTGCCATCATGGATGTTGATGCCATAAGGATGACTCATGTTGTCACCGAGTATGTTAGCATCATGTGTTACCCCTTCCCAGCCAGCCAGCACATAGGTGAACTTCAGATCGAAGTCAACAGCAGGAATCATATTCTGCCTTGTGTAGTGCTTCCTCCCCTGTATACTGCAGCTTGTGACCTCGGCACTCTGGCAGTGGCATGCGTACCATCTATTGCCCAAATGCAATCGTGAAATGGCAATACAAGATTGTGTTAGTGCTCACCTTGAACAATCCAAGCATATCAAGCAATGAACTACATACTATAGTGCTCACCTTGAAGTATGGATATCATCTTGGGCTAGTGCGAATCTTGGTAGGAGTTCAGCCAATTGGTTACTTGATCATGCACTCCTTCGCGCTCATGTTCAGCGTCGAGCGAGAACGTGTTCGGCACCTTCATGCTTGACACTGCTAGGAATCCCTCATCGCAGCCCTCGACGGCGGCAGCGCCTGCTTTGACCGGCATCTAATGTCGAAACTATCGGTGCTCAACTCCGCCGCGCTCACCTACCGTGGCGACATCACAGTACCTGTACACGTCATAGCACGCACATCTACTGCATATGATCGACGGCCACAACTGAGGTGTGGCACACGCCGAGGTGATATCGTTTCAGTTTGAGCAGCTGGAACCTGCCATGGCTGGTCAGTTGGTCACCACGTACCCCATGGGCGCCATGCTGCCAGAGAAAGTGAAGGCCATGGAGATCTCCCCGTCGCCATTGAGGATCCCCATGTAGATGACCGGTGTTGGCACAGAGGAGCCGAAGAGCGAGAAACCTCCAAAAAGACCTTTTTACCGGAGCCGGTATCTACCGGCAAAACATCCGCCGTTAGTTTGCTCTGTGATTCGTGTAATAAGAGGTCCCCACCAATTGTATAGTAGTGTATTTGATCAGATCCTTCTGTATATTGGCATTAAAACATCACTATCAGCTGGCCCACCATTGCTTGTGCACAGGTGCATGCATATTTAAGACAGATTCTCTCTCCCATCACTCCTAAAGAACACACACAGTTTAATTTTTCTTTGATATTTTAGACATTCATATCTTTTAAACCATAATTTTGTTTTTGAATTCTTTTATATATTTGAACTCCTGGCGCCAAGACCTTTAGAACAAGATCAATCTTGAATACATTCAAACATGTTTAAATTTCAACGTTTCAATTAAGTGAAATTAGTTTTCTGAAATATGTGAAATAATATTTGTGATTTTAGTGGAACCAATTTTTAAAAATAAGTAAAAAGATCATGCATATGAAGCATATTTCAGTGTGAAATATGTGAACCTTATTATTTCAAAAATTGTAAACTTATTTCAAATTACTTTTAGAAAATAGTGAAATCTAATTTTGAAACAAGCGATTTTTTTTGTTTAGATTTTTCACTTTTTGAAATAAGTGAGACCCGTTTTCCAAAATAAGTAAAACAAATATTTTAAAAATAGTGAAATCTTGTTTCATGCAGATGACACATATTTCAGTGTGATATATGTGAAACTTGTTATTTAGAATTTTGAAACTAGTTATTTCAAACATGTGAAAGTAAATTTTTTCAATACTTTTATTAGAAATGAGTGAAATCTATTTTATGAAGTGAGTTGAATTATTTTTAAAATAATTGAAATTGATTTCTGAAATAATTGAAATCAATTATACAAAACAAGTGAAATATATGAAACATGTTTTTTCGAATATGTGAACTGGATTGTTCAATATGTGAAACTTATTATTCTAGTATATGGAACTGTTTATATTTCAAATATGCAACATATTGCAATGTGTTTGTCAACAACCATATTTCAGTGTGTGAAAATATATGAAACGGGCATTTCAAATATGTAAATAGATTGTTCCAATGTGTGAAATTGATTATGTTCGTGAAGCTGCTTACTCCTGATTGTGAAACTGATATTTAGGAAATATAATTGCAAGTGAAATATGAAACTACAAAATTTAAATATGCATGCATTATTTTTAAAGCGGCGAAATCTGTAATATGAACTGAGTGAATCAGTTTTTGAAATGAATGGAATCATCTTTTAAAAATGGATGAATTTTTTTTAATGTGTGAAATCTGTCTTTTCAAATGAGTGAATTCATCCTTTTAAATGAGTGAATTGTTAAATATGCTTCTCAATTTGAGTGAAATATGTATTTAAAAATCAGCAAAACTAAAGCTAGTTCAAATATATCCATAGTTTGTTCTGAAGCTCTTCTCGCTGTGAATTCAAATATATAAAAAATCAAAATATGAATTCTCATTAAAAAAGATATCTATGATCCAAAATTTCACAATGAAATTAAATGGAAGTATTTTGATGGAGAGAGAGAGAGAGAGAATATTTAACTTGCATGCAACTGGTCTTGTCGTACATTTCTTCTCTCCCCTGACAAAAGCTGACAAGTGCATGCAAAGGTCCACATGTATTCCTGTATACTCTATTCATGTCTCTTATACATCAAAAAGGGGCACCAATCTCCAAAACGACAGCAATGGTGGATGTTGCACCGGTAGGTACCAGCTCCGGTAAAAAAAGCTTTTTCGGAGAAACCTCCATCGAGGTACTGCATGATATGTGGATTAGTGGATATATGTAGCAAGGTCAAGGTAGTGATTACAGATCGCCGTGTAGATGATAGCTGCCAGCGCGGCGGAACCGAAGAGCAAGAAAGCTCGACCGAGGTGCAACACAATATCGTCGACGTAGGGATCAGAGATTGCCGTGTAGATGGTCGTGCCGGAGCGGCGAGGCGAAGAGCGAGAAACCTCCACCAAGGTATTGTATAACATCGAGTGTAGCGTCATGATTGGGAGAGGCGGCTCATCTCCTGGTTTCTGTGGGCGCTGGATACATTCATCGGTGCATGCATGAGTTTGTACTATAGGAAACGGTGCTTGGTCGAATAGCGGTGCGGGAAGCATGCCACCGAAAAGGCCGTACAAAAGTTCTAGACCCGCGAGTTGCGACCGAGGAGCAACGTAGGAAGAACCAGCGTGAGCACGGCGACATACGAAAAGCTAGGGAGACTAAAACGTACAAAGATTTGAATTGAATTGAGGGAAGATAAAAAACAATGAAGTGTTTTTCCCACTTACAGTGGCATTCGAGGGTAATTCATGCCAACTTCAGGGGCAATTACGTGATGAAACGGCATAAACAACCCTCTCTTTGTTACTATTAAAAAAATTAAGTTGGTAATAGATATAGATTTCCAGCATGAATTAACGCCGACGTATATATAGCACATAATAATCTTTAAAATTAATTGGCATATATCTCCTACTTAATTAAGAATTTAACCCTCCATAAGATCGCTTCATCTCGCAGCCATGGCCATCGCTGGTTCGTCTCACATAACCCGCCCCATTGCAGGCAGAGAGTTGACTCCATCGACTAAGCAAGAAGTAAAGAGTAAACCAAAATGAGAGGGATTCATGCCATGGCCCGGTTGTTCCTGGGATGGCTCGCGGTCACCGCACTAGTACTACTGCTTCTTCCCTTTCTTTTCTTCAGCTTTTACATGCATGGAATACGTAGTAAACTTGCTACGCGAAATGTATTACACCTTACAAACCGATCATGACTCTAGGAGATAAAAATGAGCAAGAGATGACACTCTAGCTTTGTTGGGATCCAGTGTTTGCAAGTGCAAGTTTGTGTGTTAACAGATCCTGTCGAACTGGTCTTCCTGATGCCACTCATTCCCAAGTGGTGAAGTGTAGTATTGCATCATTATACTACTAGACTATATAATTCATGCTGCACGAAGGATCATGGAAACAAAACAAAGAAACAAATTGTGACATGAATTTATGAGAGAAGTAGCCTGGGTGAAGGACCAAAAAGTAGACGGAGGTGCACTTCCTTAAGTATGCATAGCTAGAGCATTGAGGTGAATGAGAGAATGATGGTGTTGGTAGAAAGTGGAAACTAGCTTTTCTTTTAGAGATGAGAAACTGAAGTCTATGAAAAAACATGAGTAGTAGGCGTGCGAATTAAATAACCAAGTACAAGTGCCATTGGCAATGGACTCCTTCACGAGTAAAATCTACCACATACTTGTACCGTGTTCACTATTTAGTTTTGAGATATGAGCCCGACAAAGGCCCACCATGGATTTTTTTTGTAGCTTCATCAGCTCAACGCAAAAACACAACATTGTACATTGGATGCATCTTGACGTGGGCTCGCTTACGTGCCAAAAAGTAGAGATATTGTCTAATTATCAATTGTCTAATACTTTCTTATGTCCTGGTCAAATTTAAGTCTTTGGATCAATGTTGCGTTCAAAAGAAAGTCTACGAATCAGCATACAACCATCCATATCCACGATCACTCAAAAATAACATACAAACCAAAACTCGCACCAATATTTATTATTATAATTATTAAAAGTGCATGACAGGCTAGCTGACCAGAAGAAATATAGGAATACCAGAAAATACCATGAAAACATATATCCATCGGTTAAGTGAGTCTTAATAACAAGTCACAACTGATGACAAAGATTCATTTGATCCCTTTGTCATGTAGCCCTCCGAACAACTTTGTTGCTTAATGACCTATCAATTCAAAGAAAATAAATGCTGCACCCCAAAACTTGTGTGCCTCATCTAGCGGCGTTGCCCCATGAATCTATTGTCGTTGGTTATTAATCACTTTCTTCCACACCCGGGGTGCCACCTATCTTATTGTTTTTGACCCTCTAAGATTAGATGTTCATAGCAAAACTATATTACTCCCACTGCATGCAGATCGTCCATCTCATTAAGTCATTATCGACACACATACCTCACATGTGCATGTTGCATAGTCATCAAAAGTCGATATGAAAACAACACAAGCCACGGGAAACATGAGTAATCCACACATAATACATCACATAGTCTTCACACACATTCACATTTTGCGCAGTCTACCACATGACGTTGTCAACCACATGTGACAAAGCCATGACCTACTTTGTGTTATGATATCTGCCTTTTCACTAATAATATTTCCCACAAAGAATAAGATGAGTTGGCTTTGAATGCCCGAAGAAGGGCAACTGGATGATGATCAATTATACCACATATATATAGAGAGAGAGTCAGCAAAAAAGTTAGTTGTGAAGTAGCTTAGAGTACTTGAAATAAAAGAAGTGGATGTAATGTGACACTTTCTCATTCAGTTTTGCACTTTTACAACTTCATCATGTAGTACAAGACATAACATCCATATAGGTTGATAACTTTGGGTTATTGGTGTCAATGGAGATTAAAAAAATTAAGTTGGTAATAGATATAGATTTCCAGCATGAATTAACGTCGACGTATATCAAGCACATAATAATCTTTAAAATTAATTGGCATATATCTCCTACTTAATTAAAAAATTAACCCTCTCTATAAGATCGCTTCATCGCAGCCATGGTCATCGCTCGTTCGTCTCACGTAACCCGCCCCATTGCAGGCAGAGAGTTGACTCCATTGACTAAGCAAGAAGTAAAGAGTAAACCAAAACTTCGACTAAGCAAGAAGTAAAGAGTACTACTGCTTCTTCCCTTTCTTTTCTTCAGCTTTTACATGCATGGAATACATAGTAAACTTGCTATGCGAAATGTATTACACCTTACATACCGATCATGACTCTAGGAGATAAAAATGAGCAAGAGATGACACTCTAGCTTTGTTGGGATCCAGTGTTTGGAAGTGCAAGTTTGTGTGTTAACAGATCCCGTCGAACTGGTCGTCCTGATACCACTCATTCCCAAGTGGTGAAGTGTAGTGTTGCATCATTATACTAGACTATATAATTCTTGTTGCAGGAAGAATCATGGAAACAAAACAATGAAACAAATTGTGACCTGAACTTATGAGAGAAGTAGCCTGGGTGAAGGACCAAAAAGTAGACGGAGGTGCACTTCCTTAAGTATGCATAGCTAGAGCATTGAGGTGAATGAGAGAATGCTGGTGTTGGTAGAAAGTGGAAACTAGCTTTTCTTTTAGAGACGAGAAACTGAAGTCTATGAAAAAACATGAGTAGTAGGCGTGCGAATTAAATAACCAAGTACAAGTGCCATTGGCAATGGACTCCTTCACGAGTAAAATCTACCACATACTTGTACCGTGTTCACTATTTAGTTTTGAGATACGAGCCCGACCAAGGCCCACCATGGATTTTTTTTTGTAGCTTCATCAGCTCAACGCAAAAACACAACATTGTACATTGGATGCATCTTGACGTGGGCTCGCTTACGTGCCAAAAAGTAGAGATATTGTCTAAAACTTGTTTATGTCTTGGTCAAATTTAAGTCTTTGATCAATGTTGCGTTCAAAAGAAAGTCTACGAATCAGCATACAACCATCCATATCTACAATCACTCAAAAATAACACACAAACCAAAACTCGCACTAATATTTATTGTTATAATAATTAAAAGTGCATGACATGCTAGCTGACCAGAAGAAATATAGGAATACTAGAAAATATCGTGAAAACATATATCCATCAGGTAAGTGAGTCTTAATAACAAGTCACAACTGATGACAAAGATTCATTTGATCCCTTTGTCATGTAGCCCTCTGAACAACTTTCTTGCTTAATGACCTATCAATTCAAAAAAAAAACGCTGCACCCCAAAACTTGCCTGCCTCATCCACCTGTGTTGCCCCATGAATCTATTGTTGTTGGTTATTAATCACTTTCTTCCACACCCAGGGTGCTACCTATCTTATTGGTTTTGACCCTCTAAGATTAGATGTCCATAGCAGAACCATATAACTCCCACTACATGCAGATCATCCATCTCATTAAGTCATTATCGACACACATACCTCACATGTGCATGTTGCATAGTCATCAAAAGTCGATATGAAAACAACACAAGCCATGGGAAACATGAGTAATCCACACATAATACATCACATAGTCTTCACACACATTCACATTTCGCGCAGTCTACCACATGACGTTGTCAACCACATGTGCCAAAGCCATGACCTACTTTGTGTTATGATATCTGCCTTTTCACTAATTATGTTTCCCACCAAGAATAAGATGAGTTTCCTTTGAATGCCCGAAGGGCAACTGGATGATGATCAATTATACCATATATATATATATATATATATATATATATATATATATATATATATATATATATATATAGAGAGAGAGAGAGAGAGAGAGAGAGAGAGAGAGAGTCAGCAAAAAAATTAGTTGTAAAGTAGCTTAGAGTACTTGAAATAAAAGAAGTGGATTTAATGTGACACTTGCTCATTCAGTTATGCACTTTTACAACTTCATCATGTAGTACAAGACATAACATCCATATAGTTTGATAACTTTGGGTTATTGGTGTCAATGGAGATATGCAATAGTTAAGTTTGTATCAGATTATGACGACAAAAAATTTTGTTGAGGAAGTTAAGATATAATGGTTGTGGAGCTGCCTCATTTTGGGACAAAGAGAATGGCATGGTGGTGTGTTCTATGACATAATGCCGATCTGCATATTGATCCATGTTGCCCATGACTGCAACCTTTAAGCAATATGATATGAATATACACCAATTTTAAAAATTATATTAAAAACTAGGAATTGGCCTCTGAAGGAAATATGCCCTAGAGGCAATAATAAAGTTATTATTTATTTCCTTACATCATGATAAATATTTATTATTCATGCTAGAATTGTATTAACCGAAAACATGATACATGTGTGAATACATAGACAAACTGAGTGTCACTAGTATGTCTCTACTTGACTAGCTCGTTTAACAAAGATGGTTATGTTTCCTAGCCATGGACAAAAGAGTTGTCATTTGATTAACGGGATCACATCATTGAGAGAATGATGTGATTGACTAGACCCATTCCGTTAGCTTAGCACTTGATCGTTTAGTATGTTGCTATTGCTTTCTTCATGACTTATACATGTTCCTATGACTATGAGATTATGCAACTCCCGTTTACCGGAGGAACACTTTGTGTGCTACCAAACGTCACAACGTAACTGGGTGATTATAAAGGTGCTCTACAGGTGTCTTCGAAGGTACTTGTTGGGTTGGCGTATTTCGAGATTAGGATTTGTCACTCCGGTTGTCGGAGAGGTATCTCTGGGCCCTCTCGGTAATACACATCACTATAAGCCTTGCAAGCAATGTGACTAATGAGTTAGTTGCGAGATGATGTATTACATAACGAGTAAAGAGACTTGCCGGTAACGAGATCGAACTAGGTATTGAGATACCGACGATCAAATCTCGGGCAAGTAACATACCGATGACAAAGGGAACAACGTATGTTGTTATGCGGTTTGACCGATAAAGATCTTCGTAGAATATGTGGGAGCCAATATGAGCATCCAGGTTCCACTATTGGTTATTGACCGGAAACGTGTTTCGGTCATGTCTACATTGTTCTCGAACCCGTAGGGTCCGCACGCTTAAGGTTTCGATGACAGTTATATTATGAGTTTATGAGTTTTGATGTACCGAAGATTGTTCGGAGTCCCGGATGTGATCACGGACATGACGAGGAGTGTCAAAATGGTCGAGACATGAAGATTGATATATTGGACGACTATATTCGGACACCATAATGGTTTCGGGGGTTATCGGATATATACCGGGGTACCGAGGGGTTATCAGACCCCCCCCCCTCGGAGGTTAATGGGCCAAGGGGGGCGGCGCCCCCCTTTCCTTTCTCCCTCTCTCTCCTTTCCTCTCCTCTCCTACTCCAACAAGGAAGGGGGGAGGAGGACTCCTCCTGGCACGCCCCTCCTGGCCGGCCGACCCCCTCCCCCTGGCTCCTTTATATACGGGGGCAGGGGGCACCTCTAGACACAACAACTGATCTCTTGATCTCTTAGCCGTGTGCGGTGCCCCCCTCCACCATAGTCCTCCTCGATAATATTGTAGCGGTGCTTAGGCGAAGCCCTGCGATGGTAGCACATCAAGATCGTCACCACATCGTCGTGCTGACGGAACTCTCCCTCGACACTCGGCTGGATCGAAGTTCGAGGGACGTCATCGAGCTGAACGTGTGCAAGAACTCGGAGGTGCCGTAGTTTCGGTGCTTGATCGGTCGGGCCGTGAAGACGTACAACTACATCAACCGCGTTGTTCTAACGCTTCGGCTTTTGGTCTACGAGGGTACATGGACACACTCTCCCCTCTCGTTGCTATGCGTCACCATGATCTTGTGTGTGCGTAGGAATTTTTTTGAAATTACTATGTTCCCCAACAGTGGCATCACAGCCTAGGTTTTATGCGTTGATGTTATACGAACGAGTAGAACACAAGTGAGTTGTGGGCGATACAAGTCATACTGCTTACCAGCATGTCATACTTTGGTTCGGCGGTATTGTTGGATGAAGCGGCCCGGACCGACATTACGCGTACGCTTACGCGAGACAGGTTCTACCGACGTGCTTTGCACACAGGTGGCTGGCGGGTGTCAGTTTCTCCAACTTTAGTTGAACCGAGTATGGCTACGCCCGGTCCTTGAGAAGGTTAAAACAGCACTATCTTGACAAACTATATATCGTTGTGGTTTTGATGCGTAGGTAAGAACGGTTCTTGCTCAGCCCATAGCAGTCACGTAAAACTTGCAACAACAAAGTAGAGGACGTCTAACTTGTTTTTGCAGGGCATGTTGTGATGTGATATGGTCAAGACGTGATGCTATATTTTATTGTATGAGATGATCATGTTTTGTAACCGAGTTATCGGCAACTGGCAGGAGCCATATGGTTGTTGCTTTATTGTATGCAATGCAATCGCCCTGTAATTGCTTTACTTTATCACTAAGCGGTAGCAATAGTCGTAGAAGCAATAGGTGGCGTAACGACAACGATGCTACGATGGAGATCAAGGTGTCGCACCGGTGACGATGGTGATCATGACGGTGCTTCGAAGACGGAGATCACAAGCACAAGATGATGATGGCCATATCATGTCACTTATATTGATTGCATGTGATGTTTATCCTTTATGCATCTTATCTTGCTTTGATTGATGGTAGCATTATAAGATGATCTCTCACTAAATTTCAAGATAAAAGTGTTCTCCCTGAGTATGCACCGTTGCCAAAGTTCGTCGTGCCCAGACACCACGTGATGATCGGGTGTGATAAGATCTACGTCCATCTACAACGGGTGCAAGCCAGTTTTGCACACGCAGAATACTCAGGTTAAACTTGACGAGCCTAGCATATGCAGATATGGCCTCGGAACACTGAGACCGAAAGGTCGAGCGTGAATCATATAGTATATATGATCAACATAATGATGTTCACCATTGAAAACTACTCCATTTCACGTGATGATTGGTTATGGTTTAGTTGATTTGGATCACGTGATCACTTAGATGATTAGAGGGATGTCTATCTAAGTGGGAGTTAAAGTAATATGATTAATTGAACTTAAATTTATCATGAACTTAGTACCTGATAGTATTTTGCATGTTTATGTTGATTGTAGATAGATGGCTCGTGATGTTGTTCCATTGAATTTTAATGTGTTCCTAGAGAAAGCAAAGTTGAAAGATGATGGTAGCAATTACACGGACTGGGTCCGTAACTTGAGGATTATCCTCATTGCTGCACAGAAGAATTACGTCCTAGAAGCACCGCTGGGTGCCAGGCCTGCTGCAGATGCAACTGCAGACATTGTGAACGTTTGGCAGAGCAAAGCTGATGACTACTCGATAGTTCAGTGTGCCATGCTTTACGACTTAGAACCGGGACTTCAACGACGTTTTGAACGTCATGGAGCATATGAGATGTTCCAGGAGTTGAAGTTAATATTTCAAGCAAATGCCCGAATTGAGAGATATGAAGTCTCCAATAAGTTCTACAACTGCAAGATGGAGGAGAATAGTTCTGTCAGTAAGCATATACTCAGAATGTCTGGGTATAACAATCACTTGATTCAACTGGGAGTTAATCTTTCGGATGATTGCGTCATAGACAGAATTCTCCAATCACTGCTACCAAGCTACAAGAGCTTTGTGATGAACTATAATATACAAGGGATGAACAAGACTATTCCCGAGCTCTTCGCAATGCTAAAGGCTGCGGAGGTAGAAATCAAAAAGGAGCATCAAGTGTTGATGGTCAACAAGACCACCAGTTTCAAGAAAAAGGGTAAAGGGAAGAAAAAGGGGAACTTCAAGAAGAACGGCAAACAAGTTGCTGCTCTAGAGAAGAAACCCAAGTCTGGACCTAAGCCTGAGACTGAGTGCTTCTACTACAAACAGGCTGGTCACTGGAAGCGGAACTGCCCTAAGTATTTGGCGGATAAGAAGGATGGCAAGGTGAACAAAGGTATATGTGATATACATGTTATTGATGTGTACCTTACCAGAGCTCGCAGTAGCACTTGGGTATTTGATACTGGTTCTGTTGCTAATATTTGCAACTCAAAACAGGGACTATGGATTAAGCGGACACTGGCTAAGGACGAGGGGACGATATGCGTGGGAAATGGTTCCAAAGTCGATGTGATCGCCGTTGGCACGCTACCTCTACATCTACCTTCGGGATTAGTTTTAGACCTAAATAATTGTTATTTGGTGCCAGCGTTGAGCATGAACATTATATCTGGATCTTGTTTGATGCGAGACGGTTATTCATTTAAATCTGAGAATAATGGTTGTTCTATTTATATGAGTAATATCTTTTATGGTCATGCACCCTTAAAGAGTGGTTTATTTTTGATGAATCTTGATAGTAGTGATACACATATTCATAATGTTGAAATCAAAAGATGCAGAGTTGATAATGATAGTGCAACTTATTTGTGGCACTGCCGTTTAAGTCATATTGGTGTAAAGCGCATGAAGAAACTCCATACTGATGGACTTTTGGAATCACTTGATTATGAATCACTTGGTAATTGCGAACCATGCCTCATGGGCAAGATGACTAAAACACCGTTCTCCGGAACTATGGAGCGAGCAACTGATTTGTTGGAAATCATACATACTGATGTATGTGGTCCAATGAATATTGAAGCTCGCGGCGGGTATCGTTATTTTCTCACCTTCACAGATGATTTAAGCATATATGGATATATCTACTTAGTGAAACATAAGTCTGAAACATTTGAAAAGTTCAAAGAATTTCAGAGTGAAGTTGAAAATCATCGTAACAAGAAAATAAAGTTTCTTCGATCTGATCGTGGTGGAGAATATTTGAGTTACGAGTTTGGTTTACATTTGAAACAATGCGGAATAGTTTTGCAACTCACGCCATCCGGAACACCACAACGTAATGGTGTGTCCGAACGTCGTAATCGCACTTTACTAGATATGGTGCGATATATGATGTCTCTTACCGATTTACCGCTATCGTTTTGGGGTTTGGTTTAGAGACGACCGCATTCACGTTAAATAGGGCACCATCAAAATCCGTTGAGACGATGCCTTATGAACTATGGTTTGGCAAGAAACTAAAGTTGTCGTTTCTTAAAGTTTAGGGCTGCGATGCTTATATGAACTATGGTCTGAGATGAGAACCATGTATGAGAACAAAGTGTGGACTTTGGTTGACTTGCTCGATGATCGGCAGGCCATTGAGAATAAATGGATCTTCAAGAAGAAGACTGACGCTGATGGTAATGTTACCGTCTACAAAGCTCGACTTGTTGCGAAAGGTTTTCGACAAGTTCAAGGGGTTGACTACGATGAGACTTTCTCACCTGTAGCGATGCTTAAGTCTGTCCGAATCATGTTAGCAATTGTTGCATTTTATGATTATGAAATTTGGCAAATGGATGTCAAAACTGCATTCCTGAATGGATTTCTGGAAGAAGAGTTGTATATGATGCAACCAGAAGGTTTTGTCGATCCAAAGGATGCTAACAAAGTGTGCAAGCTCCAGCGATCCATTTATGGACTGGTGCAAGCCTCTCGGAGTTGGAATAAATGCTTTGATAGTGTAATCAAAGCATATGGTTTTATACAGACTTTTGGAGAAGTCTGTATTTACAAGAAAGTGAGTGGGAGCTCTGTAGCATTTCTAATATTATATGTAGACGACATATTATTGATTGGAAATGATATAGAATTTCTAGATAGCATAAAAGGATACTTGAATAAAAGTTTTTCAATGAAAGACCTCGGTGAAGCTGCTTACATATTGGGCATCAAGATCTATAGAGATAGATCAAGACGCTTAATTGGACTTTCACAAAGTACATACCTTGATAAAGTTTTGAAAAGGTTCAAAATGGATCAAGCAAAGAAAGGGTTCTTGCCTGTAATACAAGGTGTGAAGTTGAGTCAGACTCAATGCCCGACCACAGCAGAAGATAGAGAGAAAATGAAAGATGTTCCCTATGCTTCAGCCATAGGCTCTATCATGTATGCAATGCTGTGTACCAGACCTGATGTATGCTTAGCAATAAGTTTAGCAGGGAGGTACCAAAGTAATCCAGGAGTGGATCACTGGACAGCGGTCAACAATATCCTGAAATACCTGAAAAGAACTAAGGATATGTTTCTCATTTATGAAGGTGACAAAGAGCTAGTCGTAAATGGTTACGTCGATGCAAGCTTTGACACTGATCCGGACGATTCTAAATCGCAAGCCAGATACGTGTTTATATTAAATGATGGAGCTGTCAGTTGGTGCAGTTCTAAACAAAGCATCGTGGCGGGATCTACATGTGAAGCGGAGTACATAGCTGCTTCGGAAGCAGCAAATGAAGGAGTCTGGATGAAGGAGTTCATATCCGATCTAGGTGTCATACCTAGTGCATCGGGTCCAATGAAAATCTTCTGTGACAATACTGGTGCAATGAAAATCTTCAGCAGATCAATCTTTTTGTTCTGCAAATTTTGATATATTATATGTATTTTTCTGAATTAGGATGATTTAGTTATGATTTTTTCAAGTTTGAAAATTGCCCTATAGTCCCGGTTTGTGTCTCCAACCGGGACTATAGGTTAGACCCCTTTAGTGCCGGTTCGTGGCACGAACCGGTACTAAAGGTTGGCCCTTTAGTACCGGTTTGTGCCACAAACCGGGACTAAAGGGGCTCGTGGGGCACCGGCCTGACGCCAGCCTGCCACCACCCCTTTAGTACCGGTTCGTGGCACGAACCGGTACTAAAGGTTCAACACGAACCGGCACTAATGCATAGCCGTTCGAACCGGTACTAATGATATCATTAGTACCGGGCCAAAATCGAACCGGGACGTATGTGTCTCACATAAGGTCCTTTTTCTACTAGTGTATTTACTGCTAGGGGTGGTGTTGTTGCCGGCTAGAAACATATTTTTCGGGATCACTTCGTGAAAGTACATATTTCAGTCATAGTCCCTATTTGTGGTCTTGTCACAACTTTTTTTTGAAGCCCTGATTCGTAGAACAATTGGTCTTAATTTTCATTGCATAAATAGTATGTTATTTTCTACAATAGGAATATATTAATATCAAGAAGATATCAATTACACCCAGCCTTTGCAACAACATTATGTTAGGAGCTAGTCGAGACATCAAGGATGCACATAGCCAAAAGGGAAAAAAAGGAAAAGCCCGTCGAACTGATCAGCGAAGTAGAAGGAACTACCAGCACTAGAGGCCACACCCGGGCTGCAAAAAAAGTCTCTCCAAGAACGACGCCTCCAAGAAGGAAACCATGCACCAACATCGTCGTCGACTGATCACATATCATTGGTTTTCACCCTGAAGAAAGTTCGACTGAACTCCAAGTAATGCCTTCAACAAGGAGACGAATAGAGATCCGTCATTTTGCCAGGTACAACCAGTGAAGGTCAGACCAGGGGTTTTCACCCCGGAGGTCGAGACTTTGTGCCCAAAGAGCACCACCAAGAAGACACCATGTGTTGTCACCCCTGCTAGCCGGGATTCCTACAAAACGCTAATCATCTGTTCCACAATCTTCACCGCAACCAAACTCGTCTCCATCATCACTTGAAATCTCGAACTCAACATGAGCCATCAAGATCCACTGGCCATTCGATCCGGCACAACCATCTTGAGATTCCCCATTATTGTCAGCACCACGGTAATTGCCGGTAATTATGATGTGGCGTACCTCATGGTGCCGACAAATCAGAGAGTGACAGGTCCACAACAATGACCGAGGACAGTGACAGAAAATTAGGTCGATTGCCGGTGTGGAGATCTGGTCGAGGAGCTTAGCCGCACTGACCCCGCGAAGCAAACCTGCTATGTAATGTCCTCCTGAGCCCGTTGTTGGGGACGAGTCGCCCGAGACGGGGGCGACACGGCGTCCTGACGATGTGGCCGCCACATTCCTGCATCGTGCCCTACCGATATGGCAGGTCGCCGGCCTTCCAATCTGGACGTCGAAGCTGGACGCACGTCTAGAGTAGCAAGCCACCAATGATTTGCATGCAGGTTTGGATGCATCTTGCCCCATGCACATGCACATGGGCGCTGGGCTAAGATTGTGCGCGCAGACTTGATCCGTAGACGGCCGGCGGCTGAAGCGCAAGCCCAGATCAAATTGGAGACGATGGGATCTGTGAAGACTGTGTAGGCTAATAAAAAGGAAACAGGCAGGAGCGCCTCGCCGCCGCCGTCCATCGTCGGACGACCTCCTCCGCCGGGGGGACGTGAAAGAAAGGAAATAACCTCGTACGACGCCAGCTCGAATTAGCAAAGATTCTTTTGTAAAACACAATATGTTGGGAACTTGCTCGACACCCTAACCGGGGTGTGGCTCTTTCATTATATAGAGGTACCAAGGGGTACAATACAATGTTACAATATTAATACACAGACTACGTATAAATACAGTCTAACACCCTCCCTCAATCTTAACTGTGGCCTGAAGTACAAAGCAAGTTAAGATTGCGCCTACAGCCTACAAACTGTGGTTGTGGAAGAGGCTTCGTGAAGATGTCAGCAAGTTGATCCTTTGACGGAATGAACTTGATACAAAGTAGCTTCTGTGCAACACGTTCCCGAACAAAATGATAGTCAACCTCAATGTGCTTCGTCCTAGCGTGAAACACTGGATTAGATGAAAGATATGTAGCATCAATGTTATCACACCACAGAACCGGAGGATGTGCTGAAACAACTCTCAATCCTCTCAACAGAGACTGTACCCATATGATCTCAGCAGTGGCATCAGCAACTGCTTTGTACTCAGCTTCAGTACTACTGCGAGACACGATGGACTGTTTTCGAGCATTCCAGGCGATCAGGTTAGATCCCAGAAATACCGCATATCCCCCCGTGGATCGCCTGTCATCAGGACTGCCAGCCCAATCTGCATCTGAGAAAGCTGAGAGCTCACACGAGGGTGCAGGCTGAAGAAGCAAACCATAGGAGACAGTAAGACAGATGTAACGCAGAATACGCTTCACAGCTGATCAATGAGATGTCCTAGGTGCATGAAGAAACTGACAGACACGGTTGACTGCATAGGAGATATCAGGCCTGGTAATAGTAAGGTATTGCAGACCACCAACGAGACTGCGATACTCAGTAGCATCCTCAGGTGAAAGAGCATCTCCATCAAGGGCAGATAACCGATCAGTGGCAGACATCGGAGTAATAGCATGTTTGCACTTCAGCATACCTGCACGACGCAGCAGGTCCAGAGAATACTTCTTCTGTGTAAGAGTCAGACCAGTGGAAGAACGGGAAACCTCCAGACCAAGGAAAAAATGCAAGGCACCCAAATCCTTGACAGCAAAGGCACCACTAAGCGCAACCATAAGACGATCAGCAGCAGCATGGGATGAACTGATTAGAATGATATCATCCACATAAACCAGAAGATACATCGTAACCTCAGGACGCTGAAGAAGAAACAACAATGTGTCTGCCGTGGAGGGAGTAAACCCAAGCGCCCGGAGAATGGAGCCAAGACGAGCATGCCATGCACGAGGAGCCTGTTTCAGTCCATATAGCGCCTTAGTCAGACGACAGAGATGACGAGGTCGTGCAGGATCAACAAATCCAGGTGGTTGACGCATGTAAACCTCCTCCTCCAGAATTTCATGGAGAAAAGCGTTCTGCACATCAAGCTGACTAAGAGACCATCCACGAGTGACAGCAAGAGACAACAGCAAGCGAATGGTAGTAGGCTTGATGACAGGACTGAACGTGTCTTCATAATCAAGACCATACCTCTGTTTGAAGCCCTTGGCAACAAGGCGTGCCTTGTAGCGTTCGATCGACCCATCAGCATGTCGCTTGACTTTAAAAACCCACTTGGAATCAATAACATTGACACCAGAAACTGGAGGAACAAGCTGCCAAGTGTCATTTTTCTGGAGAGCCTGAATCTCCTGTTTCATAGCAGCGTGCCAGTGAGGAATACTCAGTGCAGCCTAGAAGTGTCAAGGCTCAGCAGTGGGATCAGCAGCAATGTGAGCCATGCACGCGGCTAGCCATGCCACAGTTCCATCCTTGCGTTTCTTCGGACAGAAAATGCTCAACTGACTCCGTGTACGTGGACGAAGAGGAACCACAGGGTGTGCCGGCAAGACCGACTCAGCCGGTGAAGGAGGCGAAGCTGCATCGTTGGGAGAGCTTGCACTAGGGCTCCCTGACGGCGACAAGCCCGGCGAGGCCAATCCACGAGCCGAGACGGGACTGACCAGGTCCTGCTCCAGGCCGGTCGAAGCAGCCACCGACCGAGGCGAAGATGCCTCCAGGTCGGGCGCGACCCCTCCTGGGTCAGTCGGAGAGCCAGCCAAAAGGCTGGGCGAAGCCAGCGGCACACCAGGCGAGGCCGACCGAGGGCCAGGCGGGGTGCCAGCCGAGGGACCGGGCGAGGCCAGTGGCGGGCCAGGCGAGGCCGGCGCCCGCACGGCAGCCTCCAATGGCGATGCAGGGGCGGGTACGCGGGTCGAACCCGTTATGCATGGGACATGCACGTCCCGAGCCGGAGCTGCCGCATCAGTGTCCTGTTCATCAAGAAGCTCAAGACGAGCGCCACGCCCAATACCTGCAGCATGATTAGGCAACAATGCAGGGGCATATGAAACATCCACAAATTGATCAGGCGAAGGTGTGGACATGTGCACTGGTTGTGAGGAGATGGTAGAGTTTGTCGGAAGTGCGCGAAAAGGAAACACGTTTTCATCAAACACCACATCACGAGAGATGTAAACGCGATTTGTAGGAACATGGAGGCATTTATACCCTTTGTGAAGAGAACTGTACCCCAGGAAGACGCACTTCTTAGAACGAAACTCTAACTTACGCTTGTTATATGGGCGAAGATGAGGCCAACATGCACAACCGAACACCTTAAAAAAAGTGTAGTCTGGAGTCTCGTTGAGCAAGAGTTCAAGCGGAGTTTGCATTTTCAGAAGTCGTGAGGGAAGCCTATTTATGAGAAAACAGGCTGTGGAGAAAGCATCACTCCAAAACCGAAACGGAATGGATGCATGAGCGAGCAAGGTTAGACCAGTTTCAACAAGATGACGATGCTTACGTTCGGCAGTTCCGTTCTGCTAATGAGTATGAGGGCAAGACACACGATGCGAAATCCCAAGTTTGTTAAAAAAGGAGTTGATGTTGTGGTATTCACCCCCCCCCCCCAGTCAGATTGAACATGGATGATTTTCTGCTTAAGGAGACGCTCAACATGTGCTTGAAACTGGATAAAAACATCGAACACATCAGACTTGCGCTTAATAAGATACAGCCAAGTAAACCGACTATAAGCATCAATAAAACTGACATAATAGTTGTGACCACTAAAGGACGTCTGGGCATGACCCCATACGTCAGAAAACACAAGCTCAAGAGGATGTTTCACAACACGACTAGACTCTGAAAACGGAAGTTGGTGACTCTTGCCCTGCTGACAGGCATCACAGACGGTGCCAGCAGATTTATTAGACACAACTGGTAGTTCATGACGATGCAACACATGACGAACTATAGGGGTCGCCGGATGACCAAGGCGCGCATGCCAGTGCGTAGGCGACACACGAACACCACTGAACGCCTGGGGAGAAGACTGCATGGATGACGTGTTCGGTTCATCAAGTGCGTACAAGCCATGGCGAAGACGACCACTAAGCAGAACGGCCCTCGTGTCCCGATCCTTGATAAAGAAACGAAAAGGGTGAAACTCAGCAAGGACATTATTATCACGTGTAAGTTGAGGAATAGACAACAAACTACGCGTAGCAGAGGGAACACGAAGGACATTAGAAAGATGTAGTTTGCGAAAATTGTGTGCAAGGAGAGAAGCCTGGCCAACATGGGAGATGCGCATACCTACTCCGCTGGCGGTGTGCACCTGATCATGACCATGGTATGGCTCCTGAGTGGAGAGCTTGCCCATCTCGCCGGTGAGGTGGTTGGTAGCTCCGGTGTCCATATACCATGATGGATCAATGGAGTGGGACGGAGTGCGACCATGATCATGAGTAGTCACGGCGGCGGCAGCCTGCTTGTCGTTTCCTTTGCCATTGTTGCCAAGGCCCAGGAAATCTTGCTTGTAGCGACGATGACAGCGAGATGCAATGTGGCGCTCCAGGCCACACAGCTGACAAGCCTGCGGGGCACCGCAGGAGGAGCAGCAAGCAACCAGCCGGTTGCCACCCGTGATGGATGGCGCATTGCCACGCGGGACCGGACGCGAAGATGGGGCCTGCTTGCCCCCTGAGGATGAAAGCCGCTGAGGTTTGCCGCGAGTGGCGGCGTTGGCGGAGATGAAATCCGGCGAGACACGGCGGGCCTTGATGCGCTGTTCACGGCCAAGGAGGCGGGCATACAGCTCACGAGGTGGAAGTGGATCATCGCGGCCATGAACATTCTCAACGAGGTTGTCATAATCATCGTCAAGCCCGTTAAGAACAAAAGTGGTGAACTCCTCATCCTGCAGAGACCGGCCAACCGAGGCCAATGTGTCGGCGAGACCCCGCATCTTGTTGAAGTAGTCCGTGATGCTGAGGTCATCAAGCTTAGTCTCACCAAGCTCTGTGCGTATGGAGTGAGCACGTGCCTGAGACTGCGAGGCGAAGCTGGTGCGAAGCGCCGCCCACGCCTCCCGAGATGTAGCCGCGAAGATGACCAGCGACGAGACACTCGGAGTAAGCGAAGACTAGATGGCAGAGAGAATGGCCTGATCCTGGGCCACCCATGTATGATACGCCGGATGATGAGCGGGCGGACACGGGATCGACCCGTCAACATAGCCCTCCAAATAGCGACTGCGCAGAAGGGGCAACACCTGGGCACGCCAGGACAGGTAGTTATCCGGCGTGAGCTTCACCGGCAGCAGATGCGAAAAGTAAAACGGTGATGGCGCCATGACCGGAGCCGCGTGAGCATGCATCGAGGGCGCATAGGGACCCGTCGGCGGGGCTGACTCGAGATGAGAAACACCCGCTGAGTAGACGCCAGGAGCACCGGGAGTGAGGGCGTCGGCTCCGTAGTGCATCGCGGCCCCGTAGGATGACTGTGGTGGCGCAGTCATAAACCCGGACGGCGCAGAGTAGGGTTGGTGTGGCAACGGCGCGTAGGACTGCGGCGGTGGCACCAGGAAGTTCTGCTGCGGGGGAGGCGCGGAGTAGATCGGCGCCGACGATGACTGGTGGTGATGCGACGGAAGCGCCGCATAGTGTTGATGAAGATGCGGCGCCGCGTAGGACGCGATGGGCCAGGAGGATTGCGGCGTCTGGACGGAGCCCTGGCCCACCTGGGGCACACCATACACAGGGGCGACGCCACCGGGCGGCGGCGCAACGGCGCCATAGGGCGGCTGTACCGCAACGCCACGAGACGGCAACGCAGCAACTTCAGCAGGGGAGTCGGCCGATGGATTGGATCCGATCGGGGACTCGGTTGGCGGCAGGGCCCCGTAGGCCGACACAAGGGGCCGAGACGCGAGAAACGGCGACATAGGGGCGAGGGCCGGCGTGGCGGCGGAGTTCGACGCACCGGCGGTGGCGGCGGCGGGAACAGCGGAAGACATCGAAACCCTAGTCTGATACCATGTAAAACACAATATGTTGGGAACTTGCTCGACACCCTAACCGGGGTGTGGCTCTTTCATTATATAGAGGTACCAAGGGATACAATACAATGTTACAATATTAATACACAGACTACGTATAAATACAGTCTAACATCTTTCACTGTCATATTCTCGTAGAGACTTTTCTTCATGTCTCAATCTCTTTTTCTTTTCATAATTTTGTTGTTTTACTTTTGCCATGGGAAAATCACACGCGATGCCAGTTGCCAAAACGCTTTGGGGATCTTGTAAAAGGGATTTCTTTTCTTTTCTTTGCGGGAAAACATTTGTATTGCTCATAACTCGCGGTTACAATCATGTTTACACAGAGATTGGGATTGTCCGGTCAAGACCCGATATACAACAGTCCGGTCGTGAGTTCTATCAAAATTCTCTATGAAGTGACTTACAACATTTTTACATCAACGGTTTTGAGCAACGCAAGTTCTTCTTTCACAAAAACGTCAAACGTATGTGAAACGGGAATTTGATCACTATAGAAGCACTTCTCATTCACAACATTGTAGACACACACCAGCACGTGAAGACATGTCTGCACTTAATTTAGCCACCAAGCCATGAACCATGTCCATGTCAAGTGCATGCAGCAGGAGCGAAGCAGCAGCGCCGGTCACTTTGCGCCAAGAACAAATTACCGAGCACAGGTAGCAAAAGACATGACTGTAACCAGCGGTGCGTACTGAACTGGCTGGCATTTTCCCGATGCCGCTCATTCGGAACGCAGTGGAGTGGGTGCTTGCCTTGCCGCCTCATAGAAGAAAGTTTAGCGATTAGGATGGATGAAAACAGGAGGGGTTCGTCGTGAGGTGAGTTAATCATGGCGTGGAGAAGCTTGCTTTGCTAGCGCTTGTTGCTCCGCATCCTACTCCGATTCCGCACCTAGGCTGGCCCAATAGAAAGGGACATGCAGCAAGTGAAAACAGATGTGAGACGCGGAGACAATGAACTCCGGGGCTAGGGGTATTACTAATACATCTTTTATTATGGAGTGAGTATGGTACTAATACATACATATATATATATATATATATATATATATATATATATATATAGAGAGAGAGAGAGAGAGAGAGAGAGAGAGAAACGGGGAGAGAGTATGGTACGTCCCTAGAAACAATAACAAAGGAGGTTGAGTTGGTACATGAAAGAGGTAATTGTACATGCAGTGGTGACCCATGTTGTAAACAAGTGTGAGACCCTGTATCACTCTGAGTAAAAAAAGAAAAGGACTTTGTACTACTAGCGAGTTGATGAATATTTTCAATGTATCCATATATGTATTTATAACAGTAGACCAAATATGAACCCATTTCAAGTCTAAATATTCTCCCACCCGCTGACCTACATCACAGTGTATTGGCGTTCATTTGTTAGGATCACATCAACTCCATAAGAGAAAATGATAAAGTGTGATTCAGCCGCTATTTACTGCTAGGGGTGGCATTGTTGATCGTTGCCGGCTCAAAACATATTTTCCGGGACTACTTTGTGAGAGTACATATGTCAGTCATAGTCCCTAACTATGGTATTCTCACAGCAATTATTCCTGACTAGCAAAAAAACGTTCGTTGTAACGGGAGGAAAAAAATCACACGTCCCTAACCCAATAATCACGACTCAATAGGTCCATGTCTTTATTTTAACATGGCATCTCATCTGTAGTGCCACTTATCCTCCGTCTCACCCTCGCCGGCGGTAGCATCAGTGCTCACACAACCAACATGCTTGTGCATTGCAACGGGAGTGAAAAACATCTCACATCATAACCCAATTAGCATGACGGGAGTAAAAACAAACATCACACATCCCTAACCCAACAAGCATAACTCAAGATCGACTCCCCCCTCCACCTCCCAGCCCCACACAAGTCCACCAATGCCTATGTCGACGCTTATCCTCCTTCTCTGTGTGTGTGTGATTTTGTAACTGTAAACACATTAAGAACTAAAATAATAGTTAAAAACCTATGATCTGCAATATTATCATGATATGCAGAAGTTGAAAAGCTTATGAAAAAATTGGTTGGTTGCCAATTAGTTTTCTAAAAAAAGAACAAACTAAGTATGAAGAATCATGTTTATCTAATAAAATATTAGGTAAACAAGGCAAATGTTTAGAACACACATGCTTTGCTGCATATCTACAGCCATTTCTACCTGCACATGCAAATTGGGGGCAAAAGTTTGATGTAACAACCAATTTGGCGAAAAAATACATTTGCAGGTGAAATGGTGTCGTTGCATTTTGTCACCATTCTTTCACATGTGTATGCTGCGGAGTTGGTAAGAACGCCGAGGTAGAGCGTCTCGTCGGCAGCGGTCAAGTGCGTGCCGATCATTATCACATTGACAAGGTCATCCACCCATACCAGGCACTGGCTCACGTCCCCTTTGGCGCAGCTACTGCGCAGGTTCGCGTATGCGTACGCCACACACGAGCAGTTAGGGTGAGTTTGGTTGCCCGCATCGATTTTGACGTATTTGCATAGACTTCTTAGATGGGCCTGGCTGAGAAAAAATAGCCTATAACCACCAACTGCACATTGTTTGGTTGTCCGCATATAGGTTAGTTGCATGAGAAAACTAATTTTGACTTGTTGTTTGATTGACCGCATAGCATTGGGTGCACATAGAACACGTTTGGTTATAACGTGCATTGACGATCTTAACAATTTCACTCCTAGATATGAAACAAATTACGGTTCATCCTAACTACTATCAAATGACAGTGCACATTATTAAGAGCCAAATGGCTGAATGGGGAAAGTTCATCATCCCTCCTATTTCTCTTCCTCTTACCTCTTCTGATGCTGCTGCTGTTCCTCTTCGTCTTCCTCTTCTGCTGCTGCTCTTGCTCTTCTTCTTCTTCAGATCCTTATCCGACCTCTGTTATTTCACATTGCATGTGCCCACTCCAGCCTTTTGTTCTTTCAGGCTTCGTTGTCAAATGCCTGAACACCATGGCCACCGAGGTCAATATCGTCAGGCGTCACATCTTCCTCATCAGGCACCAGTTCATCACAACTCCATTGTAGGATCCAGTTATGCAGAATGCAACATGCAAGAACAAGCTTAACCTGGGTAGGGTAAGGGTGGAATGGCTTCTGATCCTGGATCTTGAACCTGTACTTCAGAGCTCCAAATGCCCTCTCAGCCATTACTCTAAGGCTGGAGTGTCTAAGATTGAATAGCTCATGTGGAGTCCTAGGGTAGTTCCTACCAAAGAACTCGTTCAGATGATACCCGGTCTTCCTGAAGGGTAGAAGAACACCTGGCCGACATGCATAGCCAGCATCTCCTAGGTAGAACTTGCCATCAGGACGACTCATGGTGTCACTGAGTATGTTAGCATCATGTGCTGACCCTTCCCAGCCAGCAATCACATAGAGATTGAAGTCAACAGCAGCAAGCACAATCTGCCTTGTGTAGTGCTTCCTCCCTTTGTATGCTGCAGCTTGTGACCTCGGCACTCTGGTAGTGACATGAGTACCATCTATTGCCCCAATGCGATCCTGAAATGCCATTATAAGATTGTGTTAGTGCTCACCTTGAACAACCCAAGCATATTACGCAATAAACTACGTACTGCAGTGCTCACCTTGAAGTATGGATACCATCTTGGGCTAGTGCGAATCTTGGTAGGAGTCCGGACAGTTGGTGACTTGATCATGCACACCTTTGTGCTCCTCTGCATTCTCGTTCAGCGTCGAGTGAGAACATGTTCGGCACCTTCATGCTCGACACCGCTAGGAATCCCTGATCGCAGCCCCCGAAGGCGGCAGCGCCTGCTTCAGTCGACATCTAATATCAAAACTGCCGGCGCTCAACTCTGTTGCGCTCACCTACTGTCGCGACATCACAGTACCCGTACGAATCATAGCACGCACATCTGCTGCACATGATCGACGACTGTCGGGGCTCTGAAACTGGGGGGGGGGGGGGTACCCAGGGCCGTCTGCCTGCGGCCCAACGTGTGGCCTCATCAAAGGGCCTCGCGCGGCCCACCTTCAAGGCTTCTCAAGCAAGACCCTCGCGAGTCACACTTCACCGAGGACCTCCCGAGGTCCCCTTCACACATCGGCTTCCCCAAGCTGCCTCCCGAGGCCATCTCACGGGCGGATACATCAATGTCGCCAAGCCAGGCCTCACGTAGCACGTGGGTGACGCGAGCCACGTCTGGTGATGCCAGGATAGGTGCCAGCGGGCGTGGACAGCGAGGCTTTCCTCTTTGGTGCTAAGGGAGACGGACCAGCGCGCGGGTTCTCAAGGCAGCCCCAAAGGCTTCCTCTTCGGTGTAAGAAGACCATGACGTGAGCTCGACGGGACGGAGGTCATCACCGAGCCCACCTGCGCGTCACGACCAGAAGCTTTGCACACGAAGACCACCTTTCGTCAGGATAATATGTACCTCTTGTCCCCTTCAAAATTGGCCGTTGTGGCAACCCTTCCCGCCTAGTGTTTTGGGGGAAGAGGATAGGCCAGTATACGAGTAGCTAGGCCACCACCTTAGAGGGAAGAGGGAGGGACAAATCCCAGAACCCAGTTCATCCATCCCTCGAGCCCGAAGACGATCCTGAAGCCTCCCGAGGCAGCTTGTATACACTTGCTCATCCTCCTCCGTAAGGCAATCCAACCACAAAGCAGGAGTAGGCTTTACATCGCAAGGTGGCCTGAACCTGGGTAAACGGTCGTGTTCTTGGTTCTTCCTTTGCATTGAGTTTCCTTGCGGGCTCGACCGTGGGGTTGCGTGTTGCATGCAGCATGGCTGGGAAGAAGGGATTGTTGTTGCCGTGGCCTCTCTTAACCTCCTCTCACTCGCTCGAACAAGGAAGAAGGAAGAAGAAACAGGACACGAAATTTTCACGGGCCGGCGCACGAACGCCGGGCGTGGGCGCACGCACGCCCTAATCTTGCTTGTATTCACAATGGCTACATCACGGCAACTCAGTCTGCTCACCCAACCAAGCAGTACAGGGGGAGTATTTATACGCGCATGCACGTCCAACGGCCGTGTCCCACTCCTACCACGCTTCCGCTGCGTGTGCAACGCCTGCACCCATGACGCGCTCGTACGCGCCTGGGGCGGCTTGACTGACTAAGTTATTTTACTGGAGGCGGGATGTACCGGTGTTGGATCCACCCTTTGTCCATTTCGTCAAGATCCGTGTAGTCTTTGTCTGTATAAACTAGTAATTGCAGCATCAACTTTATACATTGGTAATACAAGTGTGGGTCTCTTTGCATGCAGCAGCTTTTGTCAGGGGATAGGACATTTGCATGCATGGTACATATATTATCCTCCTCTCTCTCCCACCGCACGACGTCCATTAAATGTTTTGGAAAAAATTTGGATGATAAATATGCTTTGAATCTAAACTCTATTTTTGAGAAAAAATTATATATTTGAATTCAGAGCGACAAGACCTTTGAAACAAGACCGATCTTGGATATATTTTGAACAATTTGAATTTTATAGCTTTCATATTTCAGTTCTAGTTGTATTTCACAAACATCAGTTTCGCACATTGAATAAACAACTTGACAAACACATTAAAATATGTTTTATGTATTTCATAAATACCAATTTCATATATTTTAAATAATCATTTGAATGTATTTGAAATAACCCATTTAACATATTTCCCCACACCCAAAAAATTGATTTCACTCATTCAAAATAAAAAATCAGTTAAGAAAACAAATTTCACTTGTTCCAAAAATAGATTTCACAATTTCAAAAAACACATTACACTCATTTTCAAAAGATATATTTCACTCATTTCAGAAAACACATTACACTCACTCAATTGAAATACTATACTATATTTCACTGGTTTAAAAAATTGATTTCTCTTATTAAACATATAGATCTCAAAACTAGTTTAACTCACTTTAGAAAACACATTATGCTCACTCATTGTAATATTATGTTTCACTCGTTTCAAAAACTGATTTCACTCATTCTAAAAGATAGATTTCACCCATTCCACTAGTTTCAGAACATTGAAATAGACAGTTTCACATATTGAAATAGACAGTTTCACAGAACAATGGATATATTTTACTTTTTTCAACTATCTTATTACTCACATTTCACTCATTTCAGAAAACGCATTACACTCACTCAATTAAAATACTATATTTCACTTGTTAAATCTGATTACACTAATTACAAAAGATATATTTCACTCATTTCACTAGATTCAGAAAAAAGTCATTACAGTCTGTAAATTGAAATAACAATTTCACTTGTTTCAAAGATAGATTCCACTCATCCTTCTCACTATATTTTTTCTGAATCGCATTTCACTATATTTAACGCATTTCACATCGAAATATGTGTCATGTGTATAAAAAACAAATTCCACTCATCTAAAGTAAATAATTTCACACGGTTGAGAAAACATATTTCAAAATTGATTTCACTCAATGAAAATAACTAATTTCAATTATTTCAAAAACCTATTTTACTTGCTTCAGAAAATCTTTCTGTCAGTTTCACGTTTCACTAGATTCAGAAGACACATTACACCCGTTTACAAAAGTTAGATTTCACTCATTTTAGAAATTACATTTCACTATATTTAACGTATTTCACACCGAAATATGTGTCACGTGTATGGAAAACAAATTTCACTCATTTATTTCACACAGTTGAGAAAACATACTTCACTCAGTTGAGAAAACATATTTCAAAATTGATTTCACTCGATGAAAAAAAACTAATTTCAATTATTTCAAAAAACATATTTCGCTTGTTTCAGAAACCTAATTTCAATCATTTGAAATGTTGAAATTAAAACATGTTTGAAATGCATCCAAATTTGGTCTTATACTAAAGCTCTTGGCTTCAGGAATTCAAATATATAAAATATTTCAAAAATAACAGTATGGTTTAAAAGATAGAAATGATTGAAAATCCTAAGGAGAAAATAAAAGGAAAGGATTTGTACCACAGCACCACATGCAACGTCAAGATAGACTCTCTCTCTCACCTGACATGTGTCCCATCGATCTGACATTGATTTGACATAATGATGAATACATCGGTTCAGAAGATGGAATACACTGATATACAAACATATGGGCCATCGAAGCGCACGAATCGCAACCAAAGCCAACGGCGGATGCGGCTCCGGTACCTCCCGCCTCCGGTAAAAAGGAGTTTGCGGCGGCTTGACTCCGCACACAGCGCCCGCGCCCGGATCTGCATGCCCGGCCCGGCCGCGTGCTCACCGCGGCTGCTAACCACCTAGCCAGCTAACTGTGCACACACGCACATACACACGCACACAGACACGCCACACATCATGGGCATGGCTTGCTGCTAACCAGTGGTGGAGCTAGGATTTGGAATCAGGGTGGTCCTCCTCAACAAATTATTTTTTGACAACAAACATGACATGTGAAGGTTCTAAGAAATTACCAATACCACACATAAATAGATTAATATGGCCTTACAAACATACTAAAATTCTTAATTAAGTTTCAGTTTTGCATAAAAAAACCTACATAGTACATACCTTGAGAAGTTAAAATGACTGTTTTCTGGCCTATGCTGTTGCATGGCCATGAAAGTATCAATTATATCAGTTCCATTCACCTTGGAGAAAACTCAATGTATGTGACTAGGCATTTGTTTGCTGATTAGAATGACAACAGCACGTCAATACTAAAGAAACGCAAGACGCACCAACTAAATTAGACAAAGACCAAAGTAACAAGTCGAGTACTCGCGTCAGTAACACTTATAGCAAGTCTGAAAGGATTGCTCTACGCCAAATAGCGCACTGGTGACAACGACAGGCAGTTAGTAGGCTAAGTGGCTAACACAAACAAATACAGGGGATCTGATAGTTCAGAGCTTAGCACGAAAGAAAAGAGATTTCGGCTGTATGAATCAACCTGCCGGCCGCCGGTCAGCTTCACGCGGACGCCCTTGTCGACGAATTTGGCCAGGTCAAGCGCGGTCTCCTTGCGTTGGCAGGGGCGGCTGGGCACGCCCACGCCGGCGCTGCTGTGCAGTAGTGCTGCACTTCCGGTGGAGGCGGGAGGGGCCGCCGGGCCGGCGAGGCACGGAGGCAGGCGGCGGATCGAAACGCGTAGAGCAAAGGGGATCAGGGGAATCAGCTCGCGTCGAGAGGCACGAGACGCGTAGTGTAGCAGTAGGCTGTTGTTGGGCTCTTTTTTTCTTGGCCCATCCTCCTAGTAACCCATGGTATACAGGCTGACCCAAAATCCCAGGGTGGGCCGTGGCCCACCCTGTCCACCCTGTAGCTCCGCCCCTGCTGCTAACAGGGATCACACCCTTGAGTTCGAACCTTCCTTGGGTCTACGGAGCCCTGATTCCGACAATGACCACAACTGAAGTGTGGCACACGCTGATGCGATGTCGTTTCAGTTTGAGCAGCTGGAACCTGCTGTGGCTGGTCACTTGGTCACCACGTACCCCATGGGTGCCATGCTGCCGGAGACATTGAAGGCCATGGAGATCTCCCCGACGCTGTTGAGGATCCCCGGTGTCGGCACAGAGGAGCCGAAGAGCGAGAAACCTCCATCAAGGTACCGCACGATATGTGGATATCTATGGCGAGGTCAAGGTAGTGATTGGAGATCACTGTGTAGATGACGGCTGTCCGACGGAGCCGAAGAGCGAGAAAGCTCGAATGAGGTACAACACAACATCGATGGCATCGAGGTAGGGATTAGAGATCGCCATGTAGATGGTCATACTGGCGCGGCGGAGGCGGAGAGCCAGAGACCTCCGCCAAGGTATTTTTGATGGTGAGGAAGGGATTTTAGATCCATGTAGCGTCATGATTGGGAGAGGTGGCTCGTCTCCTGGTTTCCATGGGCGCTGGATAAATGCATCGATGCATGCATGAGTTTGTATAGGAAACGGTGTTTGGTCGAATAGCGGTGTGGAAACGTGCCACCAAAAAGGACGTAGGAAAGTTTGAGACCTGCGAGTTGCGACCGAGGAGCAACGTAGGAAGAACCCAGCGTGAGCGCGGCAACATACGAAAAGCTGGAAAGACGAAAACATACGAAGATTTGAATTGAATTCAAGGAAGATAAAAAAAGTAATTGTTTTCCCACTTACAGTGGCATTGGAGGGTAATTCATGCCAACTTCAGGGGTATTTACATGATGAACGAGCAGAAACAATCCTCTCTTAATTAAAAAAAATTAGTGATAGATATAATTATTCGGCATGAATTAATGTCGATGTATATATAGCACCTAATAATCTTTAAAATTAATTGGCATATATCTCCTACTTAATTTTTTTTGCGGGTGATATCTCCTACTTAATTAAGAATTTAACCCTCCATAAGATCCCTTCATCGCAGCCATGGCCATCGCTCGTTCGTCTCACGTAACCCGCCCCATTGCAGGCAGAGAGTTGACTCCATCGACTAAGCAAGAAGTAAAGGGTAAACCAAAATGAGAGGGATTCATGCCATGGCCTGGTTGTTCCTGGGATGGCTCGCGGTCACCGCACTAGTACTACTGCTTCTTCCCTTGTTTCCTTTTCTTCAGCTTTTACATGCATGGAATACGTAGTAAAGTTGCTACTGAAAATGTACTACATCTTACATCCCGATCATGACTCTAGGAGACCAAGCCATAAAAAGGAGTAAGAGATGACACTCTAGCTTTGTTGGGATCAAGGAACTTCGAGAATCCAAGGATTGGAAGTGCAAATTTGTGTGTTAAGGCTAATCGTAGTGGAAGTAACTTAGGTAGTAACATAGCGCACTCCAAATTTTTTTTGCTTATGTGGCATGCAGTTAATGAGGAGGAAGGTGTTTAGAGTAAGACTACCCACAGTGGGAGTAACATAGGTGGTAACATCGTACTTATCTAGGCAAAATAGATGATGTGGCATGTACTTAATGAAGAAAGAGAGGCATGTGGTAACGTAGCTAGTTACTGTAACATCACACATATCAAGAAAAGATGAGTTTACAACGTAATAAATGAAGTGATGCATGACACAACACATATGTTACTCCCCACTGTGTAGGTAGTAACATAGACTAGTAACATATGCATGTTACTAGTCGAAATTACTATCCATTGTGACTAGTCTAACATAATATGTTACTGTAACATAGCGCTTCCCGAGAAAGGATGAGTCTACAAGCTAATTAATGAAGTTATCTATGACACTACTGCTTTGTTATTTTGCACTATGGAGATAGTAACTTAGACTAGTGTCATATGCATGACACTAGTAGTATAAGTTACTCTCCACTATTTCCAGACTAACAGATCCCGTCGAACTGGTCTTCCTGATGCCACTCATCCCCAAGTGGTGAAGTGTAGTATTGCACGATTATACTATACTATATAATTCATGCTGCATGAAGAATCATGGAAACAAAACAATGAAACAAATTGTGACGTGAATTTATGAGAGAAGTAGCCTGGGTGAAGGACCAAAAACTAGACGGAGCTGCACTTCCTTAAGTATGCATAGCTAGAGTATTGAGGTGAATGAGAGAATGATGGTGTTGGTAGAAAGTGGAAACTAGATTTTCTTTTAGAGATGAGAAACTGAAGTCTATGAAAAAACATGAGTGGTAGGCGTGAGAATTAAATAACCAAGTACACGTGTCATTGGCAATGGATTCCTTCACGAGTAAAATCTAAAACATACTTGTACCATGTTCACTATTTAGTTTTGAGATACGAGCCCGGCCAAGGCCCACCATGGATTTTTTTTGTAGCTTCATCAGCTCAATGCAAAAACACAACATTGTACATTGGATGCATCTTGACGTGGGCTCGCTTACGTGCCAAAAAGTAGAGATATTGTCTAATTGTCAATTGTCTAAAACTTTCTTATGTCCTGGTCAAATTTAAGTCTTTGGATCAATGTTGCGTTCAAAAGAAAGTCTACGAATCAGCATACAACCATCCATATCTACGATCACTCAAAAATAACATACAAACCAAAACTCGCACCAATATTTATTATTATAATTATTAAAAGTGCATGACATGCTAGCTGACCAGAAGAAATATAGGAATACCAGAAAATACCGTGAAAACATATATCGATCAGTTAAGTGAGTCTTAATAACAAGTCACAACTGATGACAAAGATTCATTCGATCCCTTTGTCATATAGCCCTCTGAACAACTTTCTTGCTTAATGACCTATCAATTCAAAGAAAATAAACGCTGCACCCCAAAACCTGCATGCCTCATCTAGTTGCGTTGCCCTATGAATCTATTGTCGTTGGTTATTAATCACTTTCTTCCACAACTGGGGTGCCACCTATCTTATTGATTTTGACCCTCTAAGATTAGATGTTCTTAGCAGAACCATATTACTCCCACTACATGCAGATCATCCATCTCATTAAGTCATTATCGACACACATACCTCACATGTGCATGTTGCATAGTCATCAAAAGTCGATATGAAAACAACACAAGCCACGGGAAACATGAGTAATTCACACATAATACATCTCATAGTCTTCACACACATTCACATTTCGCGTAGTCTACCACATGACGTTGTCAACCACATGTGCTAAAGCCATGACCTACTTTGTGTTATGATATCTGCCTTTTCACTAATAATGTTTCCCACCAAGAATAAGATGAGTTGCCTTTGAATGCCCGAAGGGCAACTGGATGATGATCAATTATACCACACACATATATAGAGAGAGAGAGTCAGCAAAAAAATAGTTGTAAAGTAGCTTAGAGTACTTGAAATAAAAGAAGTGGATGTAACATCCTATATAGTAGTATGTACTACTATAAAAATACTCTTACCTTAGATCGGTGCCCAACTTTGTGTAACTCTCAAAATTTGATTAGAAGGTGAGTATATGTTCAAGAGCGTGAATTTTGGTTCCCGCTAGTGGCAAAACGTACAAATGTTATTGACGAGGAACGCACATGTTGATCTTTGTTTAACTAATTGCTTATGACATAGAAGTAATTTCTATATTAGGAAAGAAATAGTTAGTTTCTTTTTATTTTCTTTCTTTGTGAACCTGCGAATGCATATACTTGTGTGGATGATAAAAGGGAATTTCAATCCAAATACAGTTTAGAGGCACGACACACTCAAGCACAACAACCATATACATGTACAACTCTGCATTACCCTATGCGACGAGTTCTCTCTTTGCTAGCTAATGGGCAAAAGAAGCAACTCAATCCACAATACAAGGAAAATGGAAAATAAAGGCAACATGCAGTGAAGAAAATCACAAATTCTTCTACAGTTTTCCCGACGCCACTGATTCCAAGTAAATGTGCCCATTGCACCTACTGTGCAATGGCTTTTCATTCTATTCAAATTTGCCCACGTATGATACTAGAGCTCGAATGAATATTTGGGCAAGCGAATATCTTGTAGCATGCCAATGTGTAGCTTAGATAGAAAAGTTGGAAGGGAACTCATGGGAGGTATATGGTTTTATATGAGGACTATCCTGAGTAGGCATATAGTGTATAAATTAAGTTCCACGTGCTCACCACAAACTTAAAAGAAGCAACATGGGTTGGTCCCCAAGTGGACAAGTTCACAAAGTAGCTGGAAATGAATTTGCTTTTCTTAGGATGTCCATATACAACGATACATGAAACCGGATGTTGAATTGATAGGTTGGTTGTGTTAGTGTGGTAGAGAAGTTCCTCACTCATGTATTGTTGATGTTAGAACACATTCTCATATATTGCTATGGACACAAGGTGAAAAACTAAAAAGAGGGTAGGACGATAGTACAGAACAGAAAAGGATACTACTTGGTAGAAAAAGTAAATCAGAGTTGTGACTAACCATGACACTCAGATATTTTATATCAAACTAGCAAACACCGGTTATCAACTCGTGCTTTTGCACATGCTATAGTAATACATGATCCTGCTAAATTTCAATACCAATATACTTAGTTCCGTTGAACTCTTTTGATCAAATCCATTTAGGACACATTTGATTAAAATTGTATCATTGCAAGAACAATACTGATGGTGACTTTGTGAGTGCATACCCTCTTTAGTTCCACGTTTGGATACCATTAGGCACTAATCTAAATACATGAAAAACTAATCTCAATCCGTTCTTAAATAGTGTCATCATAGGGAAAAATATGTCATATACGCCTTTTAACCAAGTGCATTACCACTCCTAGTTATGCATATATGTGTCTAAGGTAAAGTTCTCGTATCAGACAGTTTTCATTGCGAAACAATCTTAGATTCGTCTAAGCTAAGTTTTGTTGAAAATTTGACCTCACAGACCACATGCTCTAGCCTCCTAGCAATGGTGGTTCATATTTAAGCCGGTGACATCGAGGCCGCCGGGATATACATAGTAGTGTTAGTTGCGCATGTTTTTCAGAGCAATTACTGGTGAATATTGTGGAATCAAAGGTCATTGTGCAGTTTTCAAATGACCCAATTAACGACAACGATTGTATGTAATGTATTGCCCCCCTCCGTCTCCATTAACACCCACATATATCATGTTCCAACTTTGATCACCGTTTTGATCAACAAACATGGGTTATGACACTAATGTATATCATTCAGTTCATATTTCAAAATAGTTCAGTGGTATAGTTTGTTACTCCATCACTAATGTATCACCCGTTAGATTGATGATCAAAGTTTTCCATGCAATCATTAGTCCACCATCTAGCCATAGATACACAATCTGAGGAGATCGGTAACCCAGAAGTATTAGAAATCTCTCTGCGGACTTATTCGGCGCCATCACGATCCTACACAAGATGATGAATAGCCCCAGTTTGACAACAGTAACACACCAACACCTTTCGGAAGTTGCGTGAAGCTAGCGATAAGAACATACCAACACCTTTTGAAAGTATCGGTAATTTCCACGTCACAAGTATGCAAACGATGAACGACGATGCGTAATATACTCTACTCCATTCAGCAGGGGGAAATGTAGTAAATGGCTTGAACACCCCTAGAATTATATCATGATAGTGCAATAGTGCCAAGGAAAGTGCTAAGAATTTGAGTAGGAAATGAGCACCATGCTCTGCTCACGGCTTGCCTTTGATCCTGCTTGGATCCATAGGTTAGAATTAGTTTGATTTAGTTTGGACTCAACTAACCCAAAAATATCCAAACAGGAGGGTTAATTTGGGTTAGATGCATCTAACCCATCAAAAAAATCTAACCCGCCCAGGAGATGCTTATTTGGGTTAGTTCTTTTCGGGACCATTAAAAAACACATTTTTCTCTCGCTCTCCCTGTCAATATTCTCGCATTTATTGCTACTGCACTGTTCATTTAGTTCCTCCCTCTCCACTTCCTCGGAGCTTCTCGTCATCTCCCTCCCTCCCTCTCGCACCGCCCGTGAAGGCGTATCGCCGTATCCGCGCTCTATCTAATCCTGTGATCCAAACACTTTTTTAATTAGAGTTAGTTCAGGGTTAGAATCTAACTCTAGTATCCAAAGAGCGCCTTTGCCATTGCAGCAACCCAACGACCCTACGCAGGTGATATCTCACCCGTGGCAGACACGGTTGGTGCCTTGGTGGGAACAGTAGCATACCCTACCACGGACACCGGCCCGGCCCTGCCCTGGTAACTTGTGGGCTACCCGAGTCAAACCCAGACCGCCATCACAAGGACGGCGAAAAACCAAGCGGGGAAAAAAGGGCAGGGCACAGAACACAACGCACGGCACCGTCACCGCTTGTCGCCGTCCAACCTCCTCCCCCATGAGGCCGGCCCCGAGGCACCCCGCCTCCGCCTCCTCCTCCTCCTCCTCGCCCCAGCAGCACTAGCAGCCGACGATCCGCCCCACGCCGGCCGCCGCCATGCTGTTCGCGCGCCGCGACATCGAGGCCGCGGGCGCCGGCGCCGGCGCCGGCCAGGACGGCTCGCCGGCCGCCAAGAAGGGCAAGCCGGAGTCCGCCGCCTCCGCGGCCGCCGTGGCGCGCCCCACGCTGACGCGGACCGAGGCGCTCGCGGCCGCCGCCGTGCTCGCGCTCTTCGTCGCCGGGATCTTCTGCATCTTCCTCGCCGCGCCCCGCCGCGAGTTCGGCCAGATCCTCCGCCTCCCGCGCAGCCTCGCCGACGTGCGCCTCCTCAAGTAGGGCTCACTCTTCCCCTCCCACGCCTTACTGTGTCTTCTGGATCGCAGATATTTTCGTGGCCGCGGAATGTAGTTTGAATCGTACTACATACAAGCGAAGTGAGGCGTCGATTTGATCTGAGTAGTGAGTTTCGTTTTCGATTTGGGATTTTTGATTTGTCGCGGTAGGTAAGCTGTGCTCGTGCACACATTCTAATCACAACAGACTGAAGCCATGCTCTACTCGATGCAAGCACGAGACAGTTATTAGGAAATAAACAGCAAGGTGTATGGATACTACTAGTTTCGCAGTAGAACATAGGGAATACTAGTTCATCCGGAGAGACGACAAGAGAATATTCTTTTCCTGGTTGCTGTCAAGTTCCATGCGAAACAATATTCTGAACTTCACCGAATTGTTGCTTTGCTTGAATCCAGACACTAGAATATGCGCCGATGGATCTCCATTGTAACTTATCAGCATACTCTAGTGCATTCACTTATGTTTCTAATTACTACTGGTAGTGTTCTTCTACAAGCAAGCTGAATGCATATGATGGGTTTTCTTTACTCATCGCATTATCAGGATCGAAGCATTAAGATACATTTGATGATTGTTTTTTACAGGCAGTACTAAATACATGATCAGTACATTTTTGGATACTGACATTCCTTTCTGGAACTTGCAGGGACAACCTTGCTGTGTATGCAAGTGAGCATCAGGCAAATTTCGTGTTGGGGTATTGCTCCATATACATCTTCATGCAAACATTTATGATCCCCGGAACAATATTTATGTCTTTACTTGCTGGAGCGCTTTTTGGGGTGATTAAAGGGGGCGTTTTGGTCGTCTTCACTGCCACAGCTGGGGCATCATCTTGCTATTTTCTCTCCAAGTTGATTGGCAGACCTTTGGTTTGCTGGTTGTGGCCTGAAAGACTCAGATATTTCCAGTCAGAGGTAATCTTCTGTTTTTAATAGCAAACTGCTTACTGTATCTCCACTCGCAATCTTTTTCTTGAGATCTTTCCCCCAAATGATGAGAGCTTTCCTGTTCTTTATTTCATATAACTAATACTTTTGATTCTTTTGCAGATTGCAAAGAGGAAAGACAAGCTGTTGAACTACATGCTTTTTCTGAGAATAACACCAACCCTGCCCAATACTTTCATAAATATGGCGTCACCTATTGTCGACATACCTTTCCATATTTTCTTTGCTGCAACACTAATTGGACTCATCCCAGCATCTTATATTACTGTAAAGGTAAATATCAACGCATGCAGTGATCTTATATTTTGGCTCAGTTTTGTCTGGAACAAAGCAATTACCTGAACCAGGATCCATGTTATATGTTCAAATGTCACATGAAAATGGACTAGAATCGCTTAAACTGTCGATGTCTGAGTATCATAACTTTGTTTTGTGTTATAATCAATTTTCATTGTTCTTTTGCTGAAATGTAACATGTTTTGGGGTCTGGATGCTCTTGCATCTTTCTTTTGCTGATGTTTTGGGTAAATAAGTCCAAAATGGGTAGTTGATTGCGGTTGCATCATATGCTGTCCAAAGTACACCGGGGTTATAGTACCTATTTTTAGAAAGGCATTTCAGATTGCATTTCCACATAAAACAACTGCTCTGATTGGTTCAATAATTTATCTGAAGTAATTTATCTGAAGGGGAGCCTTGGCGCAGTGGTAAAGCTGCTGCCTTGTGACCATGAGGTCATGGGTTCAAGTCCTGGAAACAGCCTCTTACAGAAATGTAGGGAAAGGCTGCGTACTATAGACCCAAAGTGGTCGGACCCTTCCCTGGACCCTGCGCAAGCGGGAGCTACATGCACCAGGTTGCCCTTTTTTTTTTTAATTTTGCATTGTTGAAGTTTGCTGGCTTCGTAGCTTAAGTAGAAACTGCACAAGGAACGGCATCAACAAGGTGGTTTTGCTCAGAATAAGAAACATCAAGATTATAAAATGCAAGGAATATGGCAGAATATTGTTAGACTGTCTATACAAGCTCTTACCTACTCCCTCTGTCCCACAATGTAAGATGTTTTTGCAAGCTATGTTAGGGAGCATCTTTGATTGTGGGACGAAGGGAGTAGTACATAATTCCTTGTGGGACGGAGGGAGTAGTACATATTAGTGCGAGTCAGAATCAATGCATGAAACTATTTTAAAACAGTATATTAATGACTAGTTAACTTAGTTTGTTAGTGCTAAAAGACTACCTTTGTTCCCCACCAGGAAACCACCTAAGCTTTACTAGCAGCAGCTTTAGGTAACCAAGTTAGAGCCTGGATGGTTAGTGACCATCTTTGATAGCCCTTTGCTTACAAGGATCAAGCCTCAGGTTTGGCTCCCTTTGTGTCCAACCGATAGCAAGGCGCAGGTGTTGACTTTGTCAATATTCAAACGCCGCGAGTATCCAGTTTTTATCTTGTGTTGAAGTATTTGAAATTTTCATAACAAATGCTACTTCCAGTCATAATCCTTGTGCATTGATCTGGCTGTGCATTGGGGAACAAACTTGTTTGCTTTTGGAAGCATCTCTGAGTGACAGCTTAATTTCTGGACAATGAGTTCATGCCTGCTAACCATTGTTTTTACCACTGTCCCGCAGGCTGGGAGAGCTCTAGGCGATCTAAGATCAGTTAGGGAATTGTACGACTTCAAGACATTAGTTGTTCTGTTCCTCATTGGATCTGTCGCCGTCGTCCCGACCATCCTGAAAAGGAAGAGAACATACGAGTGATGCCTCAGGCGAGACATCTACATATACAGTCCCCGATGCCCCAGCGTGTACTAGCCTCTCTTTTTTCGCCTTTTCTTTTTCCTTTCCTATATATGTATACCTATTTAATTTAGCTGTAAAGATGTAAGAAACGGAATGGCTCCCTTGAAAGTCGGTATTACGCAATAAAAAGGCACTATTGCTGTGTCTGCTTCCCCGTTGTTCTGAAGTTGCAGTTATCGTTGCTATCTGATTTCCAAGCGCGAGCGAGTATCAAGGATTTTCTACTAGCAGCCTGGCCATGCTGTCATTACATCCTCGTTCGAATAAATCCAATCTGAATTGGCTAAATTTTTGTTTAGAGATGTGGTGTGGCTCTTTTTTTAGCAGAATGGCTATAATTTTATTTTATTTGAAAGCTTTACATTTTTTAGGGCTTATTTTAGCTCTACATAATGGCTATAAGTAAAGAGAGATTTCCTTATTTGGCCCTTTCTTAAAATTTGCTTCCCTTTTTGACCAAAAAAACTTGTTTCTTCCCTTTTTGACACTTAAACTTCATTTTGTTCCTTAGGTGACACTTCCATCCATTTTTCCATCCAACGGTGTTAACTGACATGTACAAAGACTGTTTTGCCCTTGATGGTAGTATGTTAGCAAAAAATGAAAGAAAAATGGCGTGAACATGAATGGACGAAAGTGTTGCAGCTCCATCCGGGAGAGCCTGGCGTAGCGTGTATCCAGGAGGGCCATTTTTCTTTATCCTTAAATCGAAAAAATGATACTGCACAGATATTGCATCGGACGTGTCCGACGCATTGTATATGCGGACGCGCTAATCACACAAGTACGTGCAAAGCTAGCACAAGAAGCAAGGACTAGCTAGCTTATAGATTTTGCATGTTGGAACAGTGCACTCTAGTCTAGCCGGCACCTCACGTGCCGTGCGTACGCCATCGGAGTAGCTGGATCAATTCAATCTCGGCAGGTAGTGACTGTGTGTGGGTAGTTTAGATGATTATTTAGACTTGATGGAGACATTTTTTGAAACGACTCCTGTAGAATCAGAAGCTTGTGCTCTTGGCTTCTTGCAAATTGTAGCCAGTCAATCTGTAACAAAATGGCATGAGCGTGTGCCACAATCAAGGTGCGAACACAGCTAAGGGATATCACTTGTTGACATGCCGCGGTCTAATTTATCACCCGTAACATTAATCTATACAAATTTATACGCTACAGTAGAGGCTGAATGGGTTGTCATTGTTCAGCTCCTAATGTAGTAATTATGATTAGTCCCATGCAACATTTTCTTGTATTTAGACATCTGGTACTATTTTTTGTTTGTTTATTCAGCCATGACAAAATATATATCACGTTACCTCTGTGTTTGCGTGTAAATAATCTGGTCACATACTACACAAGGGGTAAAATAGTCCTTTTAGGTCAGACTTAACACTGTTACTAGTCAAAACTGACGGAAATGTCACGTAGGGAACAAAATAAAGTTTAAGTGTCAAAAAGGGAAGAAACAAGTTTTTTGGGTCAAAAAGGGAAGCAAATTTTAAGAAAGGGCCAAATAAGGAATTCTCTCATAATTAAGGGACATGTAGTTTCTGCACTCAAGCTTGTGAACAGTAGAAATGTTTTTCAAATTCCATTTTTTGGCGACGAACATTGTTGAATTTTCTACATTCGTGTAAATTTCCCTGAAGAAAAAACATTCCTAAAGCTCTGGGCGACAAAACCTGATAAAGCATTTTTGTTATTATTTTCCAAACATCCAAATGTGTTTTCGTCACTAAAAGTTGCCCGCAGGCAAAAAAAAACTAAGTAACTTTTATTTAAAAAAATCGGAATTTAAATGTTTTTAATTTTTCTGGATCTTGGTGTTCATGGAACAAGCATTTGAGCTCGGAATTAGAAGAAAATTTTCATATTTGAGCCGATTTTTATTTTTTTCGAGACAATCAGAATTGAGCCGAGTGGAAACACTTATTTTTAGGGGCCGAGTGGAAAGAAACACTGAGTGGATTTTGTAGGCTCAATAACAATTCGGCCTCTAAAGGCCCAAAATCAAGCCCAAGCCCAAGCCCAATGAGCAGCAGGCTCCAGCCACCTTATCGTCTCCGCCCTCGGGTTCTATCCTGGACAGAAGATTCCACACACGCACCTCCTCGTCGGGCGAGCGCAGCAGAAATGGCGACCCTCTCCATGGTCTCCGGCCCCGTCGCCACCTCCTCCCTCCCCCTCTCCACCCGCCGCCGCGCCTCCTCCGTCTCCTTCCCCGCCCCCAAGGTGAGCACGGCCGCCCTCTTCCTCCCTCTTCCCTCCCCTGTCTTGGGGAGAAGGAGCTATTGCCAATCAAGTGCGCTACTAGGTCTCGGCACACGCCGCTTTGCGTTGTCCGTCTCTGTGTGTGTAGTTCCATTGATATGCCCGGGATGCTGGAATGATGGGGTAGCTGGTGTCTGTTTCTGTGTGGGTGCTTGCTTGTGAACCATGAATGCCCTAGCACATTTTGCCTGATGATGTAAAATTACTTTGCACATCAGTGTGAATTTAGTAGGAACGGTTCTTTGTTCTTTCTCTTTCTATGTCCCTTCATATATGTCTTCACAGAGAAGATGTTCATTCATGTATGTAGTAAGGGTGACTGTTGTGGTTCTGATTCTTCTGTTTTTTGATAACTTGACAGAAGGGAGGCATTGGTCATGGTGGCCTGCGGATCGAGTGCATCCGTATCGGTGGTGTTGAGATCCCAAACCACAAGAGGGTGGAGTACTCGCTGCAGTATATCCATGGCATCGGGCGGAACCGCTCCCGCCAGATCCTTTTGGACCTCAGCTTCGACAACAAGGTCACCAAGGACCTCTCCGAGGAGGAGGTCATCACGCTCCGTAAGGAGGTCACCAAGTACATGATTGAAGGAGACCTTGTAATTGCTCTCATCCCTTTGCTAACATGATTTATTCAAACCCATGTTGGTACAATAACATTAACCGTCATGATATTCCATCAGATGCTTAGCTAGGACCTGTTTAGTTCTTCCCACATTTCTTTAAAACATGCATTTCACTGTTATAATGGTAACATCTCCAAAACCTACAAAAGTAGCATCTTCAAAAGATATGAACTATGCCATTAGGATATTCTATTAGAGGCTTAGAATTAATTTGCTACTTGCTAGGACATGTTTAGTTCTCTCCATGATTCTTCAAAAAATGAACTGAACATTGCCCCCCAATGCTTTACAGAAACGGTTCAACCGTGTGGCGATCGAGAGGATGAAGGAGATCCGGTGCTACAAGGGCATCCGGCACAAGCTCGGCCTCCCGGTCCGTGGCCAGAGGACAAAGAACAACTGCAGGACGCTCAAGGGGAAGAGGGCTTCCGTCGCCAAGAAGAAGTCGGCTTCGTCCTCCGACGAATAAGTGACGTTGCCATGTGTATTTACCTCCTGTTTGGTTTTTTTGCGCGCTACATCACGACGCTGCTACCGTTTGTTGCTCCGGTTCAAGTTTCCATGCCGTCGTAGATGAATTGTATTATGGGGATATGGTCGGCTGCTGCTGCAGAGTTTATAGTCATGACATCTCTTCTGTTATATATGCACTGATTCTACATCATCATGGTTACATGTGCGTTTCGTCCCAAGCACAAATGTTCTTCGCACGCGTATCTTCGCCGCGTAGTTGCCGCTGCGAGATCATGTTGTGCGGCCATTTTGTTTGCAAGCTAGACAGAGGAGCTCCGGTGGCAGCTCGGTAATGCGACTGTCAGGTTTGATTGCTAGTTTGCTACCAGATACTCCCTCCGTCCGGAAATACTTGTCGGGGAAATGGATGTATCTAGATGTATTTTAGTTCTAGATACATCCAATTTTATCTATTTGTGCGACAAGTATTTCCGGACGAAGCGAGTACAAAGTTAAGTAAGTCACACAAATCATGCAAAAAATTCAAGGCACCGAAAACCTCTGAATTTGGGATGAATTTGGGGTGTGGCAGCAGTAATTTTGTGCAAGTTCAGACATCTGCTTCTGAATTTGACCGACCATGTGAGTTATTAGACGTCCGGCTGCCACCCCGCGCGCTATACCGACCACTCAAAAACCCCGCGACCCGTTCGAGCACACGACTGCGGCTGCAACGCTCACACAAAAATCCTTCCCTCCCTCCCGTGCCGCGGCCATGGCGCTCGTCTCGCCCGCCGCCTCCTCGTCCTCCAGCCACCTCCTCACGCCGCCGCCGAGCAGCGGCAGCATCGGCAGGAGGAGGGGAGGGATACGGGGCAACGCCGCCGGGCTCGCGCTGCCGGCCGGGCGTGGTCGGGAGTGGAGGGCGCCGGTGTCGTCCTTCTCCTCCTTCCTGCCGTCCTTCTTCACGGGGAGCAAGAGGAAGGAGGAGGAGGAGGCCAAGAAGGCGGCGGCGCTCAAGGCGGAGCTGCTGGCGGCCATCGCGCCGCTCGACCGCGGCGCCGAGGCCACGCCGGAGGACAAGGACCGCGTCGAGCAGGTGAGGCGACCTCCTTTTCCTGCTCCACCTTCCACGCCGGCGCTGGTCTCCATGATGACTCACGCCTCCGTTTGGCTGGCTGGTTGGTCCAGATCGCGCAGCGGCTGGAGGAGGTGAACCCGACCAAGGAGCCGCTCAAGTCCGAGCTCCTCAACGGCAAGTGGGAGCTCCTCTACACCACTTCCACATCCATTCTCCAGCCACAGGTTCCTCCTCCTCCTCCTTCTTCTTGATTTAGTATTTAATTCAGCTTCTCTGTGATGTGATGCATTGCATCAAAGGCCAAAAATTAGCATCCTATTGATGCAGCTGGTCATTGTTATCTATATGCGGCTGCATTCATTTCTTTTCCACTCCAAAAAGGCTAACCTCTTGTTGAAGGCAGCTGGAATCCTCTCAAAATAGACAAGAGCTTGTTTGTTCAGGCATATTATCCTGTTGGAATATCACATTGTGTTCACTTACTGATGCATGCAGAGGCCAAAGTTTCTGAGGTCATTCGGGACGATTTACCAAGCGATCAACACCGACACTTTACGAGCCCAAAACATGGAGACACTGCCTTACTTTAATCAGGTAATTTAATTTCCACCAAAAACTAGTTCCAGTGTGTGTGCCTTCTCCCTGAAAGAGATTATATTGCAAAATTCCTTTCTTTGCTTTTCTTCGCTAAGAAGCAAAGACTTGTCGCTCGGGAGCGATATGCTTTACCGATTATATTTGGCATGGTAGAGATCAGTTTTAGTATGTGTTATGGTGAAGTTGCGGATAAGCACCTCCCAAAAAGTTGAGATAAGGGGATGCGTTAGTTGAAAGATTGATTGCGCCGGTGAAGGCTTTACTTCTCTTTGGACATCTGGTGAAGCCTTACCTGATTTAGAACACAAGATGTCCATTTCCTCCTTGCAACCTTGTTATCTGTCGATGACTTGAGTTAGCGCATAACTGATATAGGACGGTAGGCACATTCAATGTAACGTTATCCCACCGCAAATTCGTGTATCTGAATTTTGGAGACACATTCTGAAAACAGAACAGCAAATAGCATGCACGATGCCGTTGATAAAATTTTAGTGTTTTTAGCCATAATAGTGGTTACAGCTTGCAAGTACTGCTTCTGTGTGTGTACCGTGGTGATGTGATGTGATGTGATGGCATTTGCTTCTGCAGGTTACTGCCAACTTGGTGCCTCTCAACTCTAGAAAAGTGGCAGTTAGGTTTGATTACTTCAAAATATTTAGCCTGGTGAGGCATTTTATCTCCTACTGTGGTCAATAGTCTGCTTTTTACACTAGACGGTTGATACTGAGTAAACATTTAATATTGTTTCATGGATAGATCCAAATCAAAGCACCTGGAAGTGGCAAAGGTGAACTAGAGATCACATATCTTGATGAAGAGCTCAGGTCAGCTTATCTGCCCCTCCCAATGGCTTCTTATGTGGAGTACCCGTGACTGCCCTAAAATAGATTCATTCCCCCACACTATTCTCCATCGTTACGATACTGGACTATTTTAAAATAAAATTCCCACTCCCTAAAAGATAATTAAAAATAAATCAATCAGTTATCTGCAAATTTGAGCATGACACTTACATAAATGTTTTAGCATTGGAAATGTATGCCCTTTAGACATCGAAATGTAACTGCTACACCTCATTTTTCCATGTAATTTGTACCCTTCCAGTGCTCAAAGTAGAATAGTTTTGTGAAATAATTGCCCTCCTGAAATCCTGATGGATGTCTGTATGCGGTGCTTGTTCTTATGGGGAAGAAAATGTATGTTGTGGTGTACTGATGCTGCTTGAAATATCCTTGCTGGATTTGCAGGGTTTCAAGAGGCGACAAGGGGAACTTGTTCGTGCTGAAGATGGTCGACCCATTATACCGAGTTCCGTTGTAATAACAGTAGTAGCTAAGTGCTACCGTCTACGAGAAGCAGGTGTCAACTATCCAGAATATTCTTTTTCCCGTTCCGGGGCAATACAGGATGTGTAGATATTGATGTTTGAGCTTAGTCTATACAGCAGATAGCACATTTGAACTGACAGAACTCAGATGTGTCGACGACGAAATGGGTATATATATATGTGTGTGTGTTTGGTCCTAAACTCCTATTCTTCTTCGCTGTTGAAGCTCGGTAAATGCATTTGGATTGCAACTCCTAGAGATTTTACCCCCCACATTACCTTGTTTTAGCAAGATGATTGATGAGGCGATCTCCATGGGGCAGATTCAGTTACAGACAAAAAGTCAAGCCTCTGGATAGGAGAAATGCCCAAAGAAGAAACCAGGGCACTAATAATGCTACATCATTAAACTCAACACCTTATCCATGTTGCATCAGACAAAGGCATGTTGTTTGTAGAGCGTGTTTATGCGATCAGTTTAACCACCCCTGTCCCCATTGCCCTCCCTCGACGAAATGTCGGATTTCAACCTCATCGTGACCACGGTACCCTATATATTATCTTCAGGCATCATTTGCAGGGTGCTAATGGGCTATCCTCAGTGCCCTATACCGCTGTCCTGAGATTGACGATCCCTGTATGCCATCGCGGTAAGTTGCGTCTTCTCATGAAATTTGCTCCTCTCCGGATGATAGCCTAAATGATACTTCAGCCCTTGCTTCCTCCAGCTTACCAAATACAACCACCGTCCGGAATTAACTGTCGTTGAAATGACTGTATCTGCACATTTCAGCGACAGTTAATTCCGGACGAAGGGAGTACCTCTTTCATGAACTGGTATTGTGTGCCATGTGTTATCCGAAGTACATCGATCTGCTGCCCTAGTTAACGATTTCATAGCGTCATATGTGTACTCAAGCAACCTATGGCATGGAGGAGCTTTTAGTTAGCTCTGTTCAGCGGTACAAAGAAGGATCGGTCAGGAACGATGAAAATAGAGAGCCATTGTTAGACAGAAGACAAACAGAGGGGCTACTTGAAAATTTTAATTAACATATGAAACACCATCACAACATAAAACCTTGTGTAAAAATGTGCTACAGTTTCTGAAAAGGCATGTCCATATCCTAGCCATGCCAAAGTTAGCATCAGCCAATTGCACAAATAACCAATAAACAAGGCATATACTAGCAGGGAAAGCTTTTGAATAGGATGAAAACTTTTGCCCTTGAAACGCTGCTGAATAGGATGCATAGTCAATGTTAAATCTACTCTCTCTTTTCAACGGTCGTTTTCAGGAGGAAATCAAGCATGCCTGCCAATGGGACAAGCTTTGGCACCAATTAATCTAGGTACACAGAAAACCCTAAATTTATATACGTATTGCTCCTACCTTATTCATGCCCTATGAAAAAAAGAGGTAGATTGATGTTATTGCCTTATGGATTGACTCCATATACAAATAGTTTTAGGTTCTTGTAATTTCTGGTAGACAATTTAATATTTGCATAAAATGTAAATAAACTTCAGAGCTGATATTTGATCTGGGTTAGGATCCTCTGCAGTACTGTACGGTGTTGTACAGTCACTGTCATGTGGGACCTGGCCCCACATATCATCCACACTACAGCACCATACGGTATTGCAGAGGATCCCAACCCATTTGATCTACATAATATATTTGTTACTAGCACAGTAAGTTAATTAAGAGCCCTGATATCTAGATAGTAGAGACATCTATTAGCTAAGTAAAATGAACTTGTACTAATTTATAGACCGTGTGATGATCAAACTTAATCACTTCAGAATGACAATAAATATAATTAAGTGATCAACCCTCTGGTACATTTCTCGCCTAGTCATAAGATACAGATATTGGTGTTTTTTTTTATCTGCACTATGAGAACTAACTGAACAACCCTCTGGTAGATTTCTTGGCTAGTCATAAGATACAAACATCGAAAAGATCATTTTCATCAAAAAATAAGGAATTAGTACAACATATATGTGATTATAGATAAAAATAATTATTATAGGATAAATGTACCCCTAAATAAACAATTATAGGATACATGTGCTGCCGCTGCTCTTGTCTTTTCGTCGTTGCTTTAGGGCTTGTTACCAGTGCCCTCAGCAAGACCCTGGATACTCTGTGTGTCTGTTACTTGTGTGTGTGTGTGCGCGGTGTGACCATTTGTCAAACCTTGTTGCTCTGGTGGTTTGCTTTATATATAAGGCGGGGCAAAAGCCTTTTTCGATAAATAAACAATTATTGAAAAATTACAATTTGCGCGTGGAGGGGGGGGGGGGGGGGGGGGCATAGCCCCCTACACTACACCCTTGCCCTTTGTTGCAATTTGCTCGCAGAGGGGGGTTACTCTTTTTCTTGATCGTATTTTAACCACTAAAGCTATGGTGGCTACACAGGAATCCAGTTATCAACGTTGATATTTCATGTTTGCAGCCTAGTGTGGTGCTTTGTGTGGTGCACCGGACATGCCATCGCCGCAGCATTCCAGATCTGAAGAATACATCTGTCACGTAATCATTTCTTCCATGTTTCCTATAAATTAGCCAAATTGGTTTCGCTGTCATAAAGAAAAAACTACAATAATTTCCACTCTATTTTGCTGAAAATGAGCTTAACAACATTACTTTGATTCTTAATTTAATTTAATTTTATTTCTGGTATTCGTTGTACTGCCATGATTGAAGATGAATAGATTGGAAGTTTTTCCGAAAAAAAAAAGAATAGGAGTGGATGCATAGTCAATGTTAAATCTACTCTCCTTTTTCAAGGGTCGTTTTCAGGAGGAAATCAAGCATGCCAACCAATGGGACGACCTTTGGCACCAATTAATCCAGGCAGTGGTGGAGCCAGGAAAGTATGATCAGGGGGGCACTACTAGGAAAATGCTTATACATAGAATTTTAGCAGTAGCACCTGTTTGGGCGCCCACGCTACTGGTATGTACCAGTAGCGCTGGCCAAAACGGGCCGCGCTGCTGCTTAGCGGGCCGCCGGGGCCAAAAGGGCAGGCCACTTAGCTGTAGCGTGTGATGTGCGCCGGCGCTACAGCTAGTGGGCTTAGCAGTAGCGCTGGCCCGTTACCCGCGCTGCTGTTAAGCCCACTCCCCCCCCCCCCCCCCCGCACGCCGCTGGCCTGTTACCCTGCTCGCGCCCCCGACCGGCCTCATCAGCTCACTCACACACTCGACTCCTCCATCAACACCCCCCCCCCCCCGCGCCGCCGTCAACCCCCCGCACGCTGCCGTCCCCCGCACCGGCCCTCCTCCCTACGTCGGCCGCCCTCGCCCGCGCTGGCCCTCCTCCCCGTCGGCCGCCCTCCCCCACGCCGGCCTCCTCCCGCGCCGGCCCTCCTCCACCGAGAGGTACATCCTCCTCCCTTGTTCCTCCTCCTCCCTAGTTTCTTTTGAACCCTAGCAAGTTGAAAAAATTAGGTTTTTAGTCTTAGTTGTTTAATCATAGGAAAATGTATATAGTATGAAACCCAGCTGCTAGTTAATCTTAGGATAATGTAGTATGAATCTTAGGATAATGTAGGTTTTTTATCTTAGGTGTTTAATCTTAGTTGTTTAATCTTAGGATAATGTAGTATGAACCCTAGCTAGTTAATCTTAGGATCACATTTTGAACTATCACATTTGTTGTAATTTTTTTAGTAAAAACAATTATTCCTGTTATATGCAAATTTGAAGTGGATATATGTCATATTTTGAAGATGTCACAATCTTAGTTGTTTAACCGAGTGGCCTATGTTTTGCCAGAAATGTCGATTCGTTTACGTTTTGGCAAATTTCAGACGCTCGATATGTCCTGCTTTCAGCAAAGGTCATGCCGAATTTTGCTAAGTGTTTATTAATTTTGTTTTCATAATTAAGTATTTTGTTATCGACGTCGACGATGCCTATCCCGCATCCTCGCCGTCGACTCGGCGGAGGACTCCTGCTTGAGTCGAGGGGCCATGTCCGGGACTAGGCTCCGCCGGGCTGGTACTGGGTGCTACCTTCTGGTGAGCGCAGCTTAGTGAGGAGCCAGCCCGTCGCCGACCTGGAGATTCTTTGGTGGCGGTCACGTGGGCCTGCATCGGTGCAGAGGCTTGAGTCCCCGCGCAGGTGGTACAGCACCGTGTCATGGAGGAGAACGCGCACGTCCACCGCTACTTGGTTTCGTTAGCGAACGGCAGGTTCTCCAAGACCTGGCAGATTCTTTGGGAATCTCACCGGAGCTATGATCCTGTGATGGTTCCTTCTCTTTGGATGTCCACCGCGGCCCACTGAACCTAGAGGAGCTATTATTCGAGATGTATTAGTGATATTATATGATGATCTTTGCTACAAACTACTATATATGTATTTGATGATGGATTATTAATTACCTATTAGTTATTTGCTTATTGAATGCAAAAGATGAGCATGGTTTGTGCTACAAACTACTATATATGTATTTGATGATAGATTATATGATGATCTTTGCTACAAACTAGGTTCGCTGATGATCTTTGCTACAAACTACTACAAATTACAAATTTTAGGTGTTCTAGTTGTTATATGATGATCTTTGCTACAAACTACTATATATGTATTCGCTGATGGATTATTAATTACCTATTAGGAAATGTCTGGCGACGAAAGGGAATTCACTATATGCGATTACTGCGAAGATGAGCGCGGTCTGTGCGACATGCCTCACCTGGTAGAAGTTCGACGCTTCAGCAACAAGCTCTAAGAGGCCTTCGATGTTGATACGGTACGCAACGATGACAAGTGTTTTTTGTTTTTTTTGCATGACTTCTCTGCTTCTTCAATGTGTAATTTCCGTCTTTTACAATTCGACTAGCTTATCCCATGCCATGCAAGACGCTATGTCTTGGAGAAGATGGGTTTTGAAGATCATGAAAGCATGGAGACAAAGATAATTCAACTAATTAAGGACCCATCATGGTTATGATTTTGCTGTAAAACTATACAATTTTGTGAACTCATCCAATTTTGGTTGCCTGAATTGGGAAGCCCTTTGCAAGGCGTATGATTTTCATGAGGGTATGCTTCTCACCTTCGATCTTGGAACTGCCCGTGGACCGATTCTGATGCCGAGCACTTCTAGTCTGAGGACGGTGGTGCCGATGATCCCGCTGTGCTCTGATGTGTGTGTCCCTCGTTTGCTCTCACCTGGAGCCGTAGCAACACTCCCTCTCCTTTTTGGTGTCTCAATGCCAAAGGGGTAGAGAGTTTAGGGATTTGCGCTTTGCGTCTTCCGTCTCTTGTGTTCGTGTTTTCCTCACATTTTCTTTGTTTGGTTTGTCAGTGAGACCTAAGTTCGAGTCATATGGTGTGAGACATATGCTACCTTATCCTTCCAGTATCATTATCTATGTCACTATCTAGCTTATGAGTTGCTTGCTTATCCTGTTAAGTCATCTATGCTGCTCTCATATACCTTGCTTAGATTGTTGGTCTCTAAAATGTAGGGGGACCTTGCTTAGATTGTTGGTCTCTAAAATGTAGGGGGAGCGTTGATCCTAGTATGTGTGCCGTGCAGTCCAAAGCACTTATCTAGATAGCACACATCTAGGGGGAGCCCATCTACATTTTAGGACGGTGGGGTTTGTGGCTTACTCATGTTTGTGCAAATCCCGTATTTTCATCAATCCACCAAAAGGGGGGAGATTGTAAGGGCATATTTATCCCCAAGATGTTTTGGTGATTGATGACAATGCTTTTGCGGACTAATCATGTGCGTTAAGTTCTTTCAGAGATTCATCCATTGGCACGAGAGATTTCCTCCCCTCCGTGTGTCTTTCAAGACGGTGTAGCTCCTTCGTCTCTTTTTGGTGGACTAGTTTCGTAGGAGTCACCGTACTATCAAGAGGGGATCCGCTTTGGTAAGACTAGGATGGAATCAACATGTACACATCCGTTTCACACCCAATGTCTTCCTTCCCGTTGCGATGGAGCAGCTCTTCCTTCCGTGTTCCTGCCCTGGCCTACCCCAACGGTAGTACCGCGGTCTTCAGCGGTAGTACCACCGAAGAACTCTAGCGGTAGTACCGCTCCCGAGCGGTAGTACCGCTTGAGGACTTCGGCCGTAGTACCGCAGCAGTTCCGCGCTAGTACCACTTCGATTCTCGACCGATGTTTTTCGTGTCAGGTTTTACGGTACTAGGTGCGGTAGTACCGCTCCAAGCGGTAGTACCGCGCCTACTACCACGGTAGTACCGCTCTGGGGCTGGGTCTGTGATCTCCTCACCAGCGCGGCAGTACCTGTTGGGGAACGTAGTAATTTCAAAAAATTTCCTACGCAAACGCAAGATCATGGTGATGGCATAGCAACGAGAGGGGAGAGTGCTGTCTACATACCCTCATAGACCGTTAAGCGGAAGCGTTATTACAACGCGGTTGATGTAGTCGTACGTCTTCACGAATCGACCGATCCAAGCACTGAACGTACGGCACCTCCGTGTTCAGCACACGTCCAGCTCGATGACGTTCCCCGGACTCCAATCCAGCGGAGCGTCAGGGATGAGTTCCGTCAGCACGACGGCGTGGTGACGATGATGATGTTCTACCGGTGCAGGGCTTCGCCTAAGCTTCGCGACAATATGACCGAGGTGGATTATGGTGGAGGGGGGCACCGCACACGGCTAAGGAACGATCCGTAGATCAACTTGTGTGTCTATGGGGTGCCCCCCGCCCCCGTATATAAAGGGGGAGAGGAGGAGGGGGCCGGCCTAAGGGGAGGCGCGCCCTAGGAGGGGGAAACCTACTCCAAGTAGGTTTCCCCCCCTCCCTTTCCTATTCCAAGGAGGAGGAAGGAAGGAGTGGGAGAGGGGGAAGGCAAGGGGGGCGCCGCCCCCCCTTCCTTGTCCTATTCGGACTCAAGGGGAGGGGCGCGCCACTTGCCCTGGCCGGCCCCTCTCTCTCTCCAATAGGGCCCATCAAGGCCCATTACTTCCCGGGGGGTTCCGGTAACCCTCCGGTACTCCGGTTTTTCTCCGAAAACACCCGGAACACTTCCGGTGTCCGAATATAGTCATCCAATATATCAATCTTTATGTCTCGACCATTTCGAGACTCCTCATCATGTCCGTGATCACATCCGGGACTCCGAACAACCTTCGGTACATCAAAACTTATAAACTCATAATAAAACCGTCATCGTAACGTTAAGCGTGCGGACCCTACGGGTTCGAGAACTATGTAGACATGACCTAGAACTATTCTCGGTCAATAACCAATAGCAGAACCTGGATGTTCATATTGGTTCCCACATATTCTACGAAGATCTTTATCGGTCAAACCGCATAACAACATACGTTGTTCCCTTTGTCATCGGTATGTTACTTGCCCGAGATTTGATCGTCGGTATCCAATACCTAGTTCAATCTCGTTACCGGCAAGTCTCTTTACTCGTTCCGTAATACATCATCTCATAACTAACTCATTAGTTACAATGCTTGCAAGGCTTAGGTGATGAGTATTACCGAGAGGGCCCAGAGATACCTCTCCGACAATCGGAGTTACAAAACCTAGTCTCGAATTATGCCAACTCAACATGTACCTTCGGAGACACCTGTAGAGCACCTTTATAATCACCCAGTTACATTGTGACGTTTGGTAGCACACAAAGTGTTCCTCCGGTAAATGGGAGTTGCACAATCTCATAGTTGTAGGAACTTTGTATAAGTCATGAAGAAAGCAATAGCAACATACTAAACGATCAAGTGCTAAGCTAACGGAATGGGTCAAGTCAATCACATCATTCTCCTAATGATGTGATCCCATTAATCAAATGACAACACATGCCTATGGTTAGGAAACATAACCATCTTTGATCAATGAGCTAGTTCAAGTAGAGGCATACTAGTGACACTATGTTTGTCTATGTATTCACACATGTATCATGTTTCCGGTTAATATAATTCTAGCATGAATAATAAACATTTATCATGATATGAGGAAATAAATAATAACTTTATTATTGCCTCTAGGGCATATTTCCTTCAGTCTCCCACTTGCACTAGAGTCAATAATCTAGATTACATAGTAATGATTCTAACACCCATGGAGTCTTGGTGCTGATCATGTTTTGCTCGTGAGAGAGGCTTAGTCAACGGGTCTGCAACATTCAGATCCGTATGTATCTTGAAAATCTCTATGTCTCCCACTTGGACTTGGTCCCGAATGGAATTGAAGCGTCTCTTGATGTGCTTGGTCCTCTTGTGAAATCTGGATTCCTTTGCCAAGGCAACTGCACCAGTATTGTCACAGAAGATCTTCATTGGTCCCGATGCACTAGGTATAACACCTAGATCGGAAATGAACTCCTTCATCCAGACTCCTTCATTCGCTGCTTCCGAAGCAGCTATGTACTCCGCTTCACATGTAGATCCCGCCACGACGCTTTGTTTAGAACTGCACCAACTTACAGCTCCACCGTTTAATAAAAATACGTATCCGGTTTGCGATTTAGAATCGTCCGGATCAGTGTCAAAGCTTGCATCGACGTAACCATTTACGACTAGCTCTTTGTCACCTCCATATACGAGAAACATATCCTTAGTCCTTTTCAGGTATTTCAGGATGTTCTTGACCGCTGTCCAGTGACCCACTCCTGGATTACTTTGGTACCTCCCTGCTAAACTAATAGCAAGGCACACATCAGGTCTGGTACACAGCATTGCATACATGATAGAGCCTATGGCTGAAGCATAGGGAACTCCTTTCATTTTCTCTCTATCTTCTACAGTGGTCGGGCATTGAGTCTGACTCAACTTTATACCTTGTAACACAGGCAAGAACCCTTTCTTCGCCTGCTCCATATTGAACCTTTTCAATACTTTATCAAGGTACGTGCTTTGTGAAAGTCCAATCAAGCGTCTTGATCTATCTCTATAGATCTTAATGCCCAATATGTAAGCAGCTTCACCGAGGTCTTTCATTGAAAAACTTTTATTCAAGTATCCTTTTATGCTATCCAGAAATTCTATATCATTTCCAATCAACAATATGTCATCCACATATAATATTAGAAATGCTACAGAGCTCCCACTCACTTTCCTGTAAATACAGGCTTCTCCAAAAGTCTGTATAAAACCATATGCTTTGATCACACTATCAAAGTGTTTATTCCAACTCCGAGAGGCTTGCACCAGACCATAGATTGATAGCTGGAGCTTGCACACTTTGTTAGCTCCCTTAGGATCGACAAAACCTTCCGGTTGCATCATATGCAACTCTTCTTCCAGAAACCCATTCAGGAATGCAGTTTTGACATCCATCTGCCAAATTTCATAATCATAAAATGCGGCAATTGCTAACATGATTCAGACAGACTTAAGCATCGCTACGGGTGAGAAAGTCTCATCGTAGTCAACCCCTTGAACTTGTCGAAAACCTTTCACAACAAGTCGAGCTTTATAGACAGTTACATTACCGTCTGCGTCAGTCTTCTTCTTAAAGATCTATTTATTCTCAATGGCTTGCCGATCATCGGGCAAGTCAACCAAAGCCCATACTTTGTTTTCATACATGGATCCCATCTCAGATTTCATGGCCTCTAGCCATTTTGCGGAATCTGGGCTCATCTTCGCTTCCTCATAGTTCGTAGGTTCATCATGGTCAAGTAACATGACCTCCAGAATTGGATTACCGTACCACTCTGGTGCGGATCTTACTCTAGTAAACCTACGAGGTTCAGTAGAAACCTGATCTGAAGTTTCATGATCAATATCATTAGCTTCCTCTCTAATTGGTGTAGTTGTCACAGGAACCGGTTCTTGTGATGAACTACTTTCCAATAAAGGAGTAGATACAATTATCTCATCAAGTTCTACTTTCCTCCCACTCACTTCTTTCGAGAGAAACTCCTTCTCTAGAAAGGATCCATTCTTAGCAACGAATGTCTTGCCTTCGGATCTGTGATAGAAGGTGTACCCAACAGTCTCTTTTGGGTATCCTATGAAGACACATTTCTCCAATTTGGGTTCGAGCTTATCTGGTTGAAGTTTCTTCACATAAGCATCGCAGCCCCAAACTTTAAGAAACGACAACTTTGGTTTCTTGCCAAACCACAGTTCATCAGGCGTCGTCTCAACGGATTTTGATGGTTCCCTATTTAACGTGAATGCGGCCGTCTCTAAAGCATAACCCCAAAACGATAGCGGTAAATCAGTGAGAGACATCATAGATCGCACCATATCTAGTAAAGTACGATTACGACGTTCGGACACACCATTTCGTTGTGGTGTTCCAGGTGGCGTGAGTTGCGAAACTATTCCACATTGTTTCAAGTGTAGACCAAACTCGTAACTCAAATATTCTCCTCCACGATCAGATCGTAGGAACTTTATTTTCTTGTTACGATGATTTTCCACTTCACTCTGAAATTCTTTGAACTTTTCAAATGTTTCAGACTTGTGTTTCATTAAGTAGATATACCCATATCTGCTCAAATCATCTGTGAAGGTGAGAAAATAACGATACCCGCCACGAGACTCAACATTCATTGGACCACAAACATTAGTATGTATGATTTCCAACAAATCAGTTGCTCGCTCCATAGTTCCGGAGAACGGTGTTTTAGTCATCTTGCCCATAAGGCACGGTTCGCAAGTACCAAGTGATTCATAATCAAGTGATTCCAAAAGTCCATCAGTATGGAGTTTCTTCATGCGCTTTACACTGATATGACCCAAACGGCAGTGCCACAAATAAGTTGCACTATCGTTATCAACTCTGCATCTTTTGGTTTCAACACTATGAATATGTGTATCACTACTATCGAGATTCAATAAAAATAGACCACTCTTCAAGGGTGCATGACCATAAAAGATATTACTCATATAAATAGAACAACCATTATTCTCTGATTTAAATGAATAACCGTCTCGCATTAAACAAGATCCAGATATAATGTTCATGCTCAACGCTGGCACCAAATAACAATTATTTAGGTCTAAAACTAATCCCGAAGGTAGATGTAGAGGTAGCGTGCCGACCACGATCACATCGACTTTGGAACCGTTTCCCACGCGCATCGTCACCTCGTCCTTGGCCAGTGCTCGCTTATTCTGTAGTCCCTGTTTCGAGTTGCAAATATTAGCAACAGAACCAGTATCAAATACCCAGGTGCTACTACGAGCTCTAGTTAGGTACACATCAATAACATGTATATCACATATACCTTTGTTCACTTTGCCATCCTTCTTATCCGCCAAATACTTGGGGCAGTTCCGCTTACAGTGACCAGTCTGCTTGCAGTAGAAGCACTCAGTTTCAGGCTTAGGTCCAAACTTGGGTTTCTTCTCTTGAGCAGCAACTTGCTTGCTGTTCTTCTTGAAGTTCCCCTTCTTCTTCCCTTTGCCCTTTTTCTTGAAACTAGTGGTCTTGTTGACCATCAACACTTGATGCTCCTTTTTGATTTCTACCTCCGCAGCTTTTAGCATTGCGAAGAGCTCGGGAATAGTCTTGTTCATCCCTTGCATATTATAGTTCATCAGAAAGCTCTTGTAGCTTGGTGGCAGTGATTGGAGAATTCTGTCAATGATGTTATCATCCGGAAGATTAACTCCCAGTTGAATCAAGTGATTATTATACCCAGACATTTTGAGTATATGCTCACTGACAGAACTATTCTCCTCCATCTTGCAGCTGTAGAACTTATTGGAGACTTCATATCTCTCAATCCGGGCATTTGCTTGAAATATTAACTTCAACTCCTGGAACATCTCATATGCTCCATGACGTTCAAAACGTCGTTGAAGACCCGGTTCTAAGCCGTAAAGCATGGCACACTGAACTATAGAGTAGTCATCAGCTTTGCTCTGCCAGACGTTCTTAACGTCGTCAGTTGCATCAGCAGCAGGCCTGGCACCCAGCGGTGCTTCCAGGACGTAATTTTTCTGTGCAGCAATGAGGATAATCCTCAGGTTACGGACCCAGTCCGTGTAATTGCTACCATCATCTTTCAACTTTGCTTTCTCATGGAACGCATTAAAATTCAACGGAACAACAGCACGAGCCATCTATCTACAAACAAACATAGACAAGCAAAATACTATCAGGTACTAAGTTCATGATAAATTTAAGTTCAATTAATCATATTACTTAAGAACTCCCACTTAGATAGACATCTCTCTAGTCATCTAAGTGATCATGTGATCCAAATCAACTAAACCATAACCGATCATCACGTGAGATGGAGTAGTTTTCAATGGTGAACATCTCTATGTTGATCATATCTACTATATGATTCATGTTCGACCTTTCGGTCTCCGTGTTCCGAGGCCATATCTGCATATGCTAGGCTCGTCAAGTTTAACCTGAGTATTCTGCGTGTACAAAACTGGCTTGCACCCGTTGTAGATGGACGTAGAACTTATCACACCCGATCATCACGTGGTGTCTAGGCACGACGAACTTTGGCAACGGTGCATACTCAGGGAGAACACTTCTTGATAATTTTTAGTGAGAGATCATCTTAAAATGCTACCGTCAAACAAAGCAAGATAAGATGCATAAAGGATAAACATCACATGCAATCAATATAAGTGATATGATATGGCCATCATCATCTTGTGCTTGTGATCTCCATCTCCGAAGCACCGTCGTGATCACCATCGTCACCGGCGCGACACCTTGATCTCCATCGTAGCATCGTTGTCATTTACGCCATCTATTGCTTCTACGACTATTGCTACCGCTTAGTGATAAAGTAAAGCAATTACAGGGCGTTTGCATTTCATACAATAAAGCGACAACCATATGGCTCCTGCCAGTTGCCGATAACTTCGGTTACAAAACATGATCATCTCATACAATAAAATATAGCATCACATCTTAGCCATATCACATCACAACATGCCCTACAAAAACAAGTTAGACGTCCTCTACTTTGTTGTTGCAAATTTTACGTGGCTGCTACGGGCTTAGCAAGAACCGTTCTTACCTACGCATTAAAACCACAACGATGGTTCGTCAAGTTGGTGATGTTTTAACCTTCGCAAGGACCGGGCGTAGCCACACTCGATTCAGCTAAAGTGAGAGAGACAGACACCCGCCAGTCACCTTTAAGCACGAGTGCTCGTAACGGTGAAACCAGTCTCGCGTAAGCGTACGCGTAATGTCGGTCCGGGCCGCTTCATCTCACAATACCGCTGAACCAAAGTATGACATGTTGGTAAGTAGTATGACTTGTATCGCCCACAACTCACTTGTGTTCTACTCGTGCATATAACATCAACGCATAAAACCTGGCTCGGATGCCACTGTTGGGGAACGTAGTAATTTCAAAAAATTTCCTACGCACACGCAAGATCATGGTGATGGCATAGCAACGAGAGGGGAGAGTGCTTTCTACATACCCTCGTAGACCGTTAAGCGGAAGCGTTATTACAACGCGGTTAATGTAGTCGTACGTCTTCACGAATCGACCGATCCAAGCACCGAACGTACGGCACCTCCGTGTTCAGCACATGTCCAGCTCGATGACGTTCCCCGGACTCCAATCCAGCGGAGCGCCGGGGATGAGTTCCATCAGCACGATGGCGTGGTGACGATGATGATGTTCTACCGGCGCAGGGCTTCGCCTAAGCTTCGGGACGATATGACCGAGGTGGATTATGGTGGAGGGGGGCACCGCACACGGCTAAGGAACGATCCGTAGATCAACTTGTGTGTCTATGGGGTGCCCCCCGCCCCCGTATATAAAGGGGGAGAGGAGGAGGGGGCCGGCCTAAGGGGAGGCGCGCCCTAGGAGGGGGAAACCTACTCCAAGTAGGTTTCCCCCTCCCTTTCCTATTCCAAGGAGGGGGAAGGAAGGAGTGGGAGAGGGGGAAGGCAAGGGGGGCGCCGCCCCCCCCCCCTTGTCCTATTCGGACTCAAGGGGAGGGGGCGCGCCACTTGCCCTGGCCGGCCCCTCTCTCTCTCCAATAGGGCCCATCAAGGCCCATTACTTCCCGGGGGGTTCCGGTAACCCTCCGGTACTCCGGTTTTTCTCCGAAAACACCCGAAACACTTCCGGTGTCCAAATATAGTCATCCAATATATCAATCTTTATGTCTCGACCATTTTGAGACTCCTCGTCATGTCCGTGATCACATCCGGGACTCCGAACAACCTTCGGTACATCAAAACTTATAAACTCATAATAAAACCGTCATCGTAATGTTAAGCGTGCGGACCTACGGGTTCGAGAACTATGTAGACATGACCTAGAACTATTCTCGGTCAATAACCAATAGCGAAACCTAGATGTTCATATTGGTTCCCACATATTCTACGAAGATCTTTATAGGTCAAACCGCATAACAACATACGTTGTTCCCTTTGTCATCGGTATGTTACTTGCCCGAGATTTGATCGTCGGTATCCAATACCTAGTTCAATCTCGTTACGGGCAAGTATCTTTACTCGTTCCGTAATACATCATCTCATAACTAACTCATTAGTTACAATGCTTGCAAGGCTTAGGTGATGAGTATTACTGAGAGGGCCCAGAGATACCTCTCCGACAATCGGAGTGACAAAACCTAATCTCGAATTATGCCAACTCAACATGTGCCTTCGGAGACACCTGTAGAGCACCTTTATAATCACCCAGTTACGTTGTGACATTTGGTAGCACACAAAGTGTTACTCCGGTAAACGGGAGTTGCACAATCTCATAGTTGTAGGAACTTTGTATAAGTCATGAAGAAAGCAATAGCAACATACTAAACGATCAAGTGTTAAGCTAACGGAATGGGTCAAGTCAATCACATCATTCTCCTAATGATGTGATCCCATTAATCAAATGACAACACATGCCTATGGTTAGGAAACATAACCATCTTTGATCAATGAGCTAGTTCAAGTAGAGGCATACTAGTGACACTATGTTTGTCTATGTATTCACACATGTATCATGTTTCCGGTTAATACAATTCTAGCATGAATAATAAACATTTATCATGATATGAGGAAATAAATAATAACTTTATTATTGCCTCTAGGGCATATTTCCTTCAGTACCGCTTGGTGAGAGCGGTAGTACCGCCCTCAGCGGTAGTACCGCCCTCAGCGGTAGTACCGCCCTGCCCAAGCGGTAGTACCGCTCTGTGCGGGGCTGCTCAGTGGGGTAACGGTTGGATTTGTTCCCCCACTATATAAAGGTGTCTTCTTCCTCCAAGTTGACTTACCTCTTTCCCCCAAAGCTCCATTGTTGCTCTAAGCTCCATTTTTGCCCGATCTCTCTCCCTAGCCAATCAAACTTGTTGATTTGCTCGGGATTGGTTGAGAAGGCCCAGATCTACACTTCCACCAAGAGAAATTTGATTCCTCACACTCATCCCTAGCGGATCTTGTTACTCTTGGGTGTTGAGCACCCTAGACGGTTGAGGTCACCTCGAAGCCATACTCCATTGTGGTGAAGCTTCGTGGTGTTGTTGGGAGCCTCCAAGTGTTGTGGAGATAGCCCCAATCTTGTTTGTAAAGGTTCGGTCGCCGCCTTCAAGGGCACCAATAGTGGAATCACGGCATCTCGCATTGTGTGAGGCGTGAGGAGATTACGGTGGCCCTAGTGGCTTCTTGGGGAGCATTGTGCCTCCACACCGCTCTAACGGAGACGTACTTCCCCTTAAAAGGAAGGAACTCCGGTAATACATCCTCGTCTCCACCGGCTCCACTCTTGGTTATTTCGTGCCTTTACTTTTGCAAGCTTACTTGTGTTACATCTATTGCTTGCTTGTGTGCTAGGTGTCTTTGCATCATATAGGTTGTTCACGTAGTTGCACATCTAGACAACCTATTTCGTTGCAAGATTTAAATTGTTAAATAAAAGCTTAAAAATTGTTAGTTGCCTATTCACCCCCCCCCTCTAGTCAACCATATCGATCCTTTCAATTGGTATCAGAGCCTCGTCTCTTTATTAAGGACTTTGCCGTCCGAAGAGTATCGTTGACACCAACGACGGTGCGGAGGAGCACTCCGGTGTGAATCCCATCTCGTCTTCGGCCGAAGGGGGAACCTCGGTCTCACGTGAGGAATTCAATGTGGCTTTAGACACATTGAAAACCTCCATGACGGCCGAGGTTAAAAGCATGTTTACCGAATTCCTAGAAGGACGTAAACTATCTACCTCGCCGATGAAAGTGGGTGATCCCACTAACAAGGTGACGGATGCTACCTCCGACAAGGGGGAAGCTAACAATGAAAAGAGTCCTTCTACTAGTGGTAGAAATGGCACCGGCATCTTTGCCCATGTGGAACCCCCAGTTTATGGAGGGCCGATCCCTTCAACTCATTTGAATCATGCCGGTCCTCCTCCTAAATATGAAAAGCATGAAGATTTTGATTCTTGGGTTTATCGCTTCAAGCGTCATTTAAAGCATGTGAACACTAACCTTTGGAGAATCATTGAAGAAGGTTTCTATCCTCATGACCCAAGCAACTTCACCCCTCGAGAAGCCGTGGACAATCAATTCAATGAGAGTGCTCTCTTCATCATCCAAGATGCTATCCTCCCCGAAGATCTTCCTCATCTTCGACCTCATGTCATGGCTAAAGAAGCATGGAAATGTGTCGAGGGTCTCTATCAAGGAAGTGCTAGCATTCAACGCTCCAACTATGAAGTGGTGCAAGATGAAGTCGATGCGTTTGTAATGAAAGAAGATGAAGAACCTCGTGAGCTCTTTCGAAGAGTGACCAAACTCGCGGTCGCACTCCGAGATCATGGAAGCAACGACACGGATGACAATTGGATCAAGCACAAGTTCCTCAAGGCCATGATGCCCTACAACAAGGCCATGTCCTCCGTCATTCGTCAAAGACCGGACTTCCACTCCATGACCTCAAGTGAAGTGTTGGATGAGTTCGTTGCAATGAGCATCTTGGACAAGACCGCCAACAATGCGGTGCTCCGTTCTCAAAGGGCAAAAAGGCCCAACCTTGCTTTGAAGGCCAAGGTTATTGTGGAAGAAGAGGAAGAAGTGGAAGATGAGGAGAGCAACCCCGAAGACACCAAGTTTGATTACCATGAGCACATGGCCCTTGCTTCAAGACAATTTTGGAGCAAGAAGAATTCAAGACCCAACTTCAACAAGAACAAATCAAGTGGCGTCAAGGGCAAGCAATGAGTTAGAACTTGCTTCAACTGTGGCAATGTGAGCCATTTCGTTGCGGATTGTCCCTACGAGAAGCGGGAAGACAATGGTGGCAAGTTCATCCGAAAAGACAAAGCCAAGTCCTTCCCCAACAAGAACAACTTCGCCAAGAAGACTCCCACTCGTGGGTTGGTGGTTCAAGAAGAATACTAAGAGGATGATGATGATGATGAAAATGAAGAAGCAATGGCCATGGCATCCGTTGCCATTGCTACTACTCCTCGGGTGTCTCTCTTTGATTCACCCAACGAAAACATCACCGCCAAATGCCTCATGGCTAAAGCTTCAAACAAGGTAACCCCCAACATTAAAACCACCATCATTACTAATCCCTCCGTGGAAGATTGCATTGATGAACATGATGGGTCTAATGAAGAAGTGAATGAGTTTGAGTCTTTTATGAGTAAGCTCAAGGGCAAGTCCAAGAAGCATTTTGTTGCTCTCTTGGAACAACTTGGTGAGGCCAATGACATGATCGAGGCTCACGAAGAAACCATCTCTAAGATGGAAGGTCATAGTCGTGACTATGCCGATGAGATATCGGATCTCTCTAATGCTCTTGAGAAAGAGCGTGTGCATCGTTTGACTTTTGAGGAGTCACACAATGATGACCATGCTAAGTTAAAGAAAGATCTTGATCATGCTCTTGTCGTGTCTCGTGTGATAACTTCCGAGAAGGCTAAACTTGGGGTTGATCATGCTAGACTCAAAGAGGAGTTTGAGATACTTGACAAGGCCCACAAGGTCTTGAAGGGTGCTCACGCTAACCTCAAAGAGTCTCATGCTCAACTCCAAGTTAAGCTAACCAAGGAAAAGGCCACCTTTCCTCATATGGTATTAATTGATAATGCATGTGCTACTAACCCGTGTTGTGAGCATGTGCATCTTGTGGAGGAGAATGCCAAGTTGAAGGATCAACTTGAGAAAGGCCTTGTTTCATGCATTCAAGGTGAGAAGAACCTCAACAACCTCTTGAGCAATCAAAAGGAAGTTGTGGCCAAGGAAGGAATTGGATTTGCACCCAAGTCCAAGAGCAAGAAGAAGAAGAATGACAAGACCAAACATCCTCCTCCTCTCAAGCAAACTTTTGTAAAAGAGGGAGAGGGTGCTCCTAAGGAGAAGAGGGAAAATGTGAAGGGGGTTGACGCTCAAAAGGGCAAAAGCATTTCCCCCAACAAAGCCGGCGACTTTAACCCGTCATATGTGTTGTGTCGTGCTAGTGATGGACATGTTTATGCTAAATTTGTTGGTTCTCCTTATGAGTACATTGAATGGTCTATTTGGGTTCCCAAGACCCTTGTTACTAACATCAAAGGACCCAATACTAAATATGTACCTAAAACCAAGCATTGATCTCTTGTAGGTGTTTGCTTCCGATGGGGGATCATGGTTGCTCGATAGTGGAGCAACAAATCATATGACCGGGAGCAAGGACATGGTGGTGGACGTGCAAAAGATTCCATCTATGCCCACCAATGTCGAGTGGGGTGATGCATCACATTCTAAGGTATTGGGTCTCGGCAAGGTTGTCATTTCTCATGATCTAACGATTGAGAAAGTCATGCTTGTTGAGTCCCTTGCATACAATTTGCTTTCCGTTCGTCAACTTGCAATCATGGGTTTTGCTACTTTCTTTGACATTGATACCGTGGTACTCTTGTGGAGCAAGACTCTTAAAGTAGCCTTTGTTGGGCATGTCGAGAACGGTCTCTATGTGATTAACTTTTCGGAGCAACCCACTAAGACCGCGACATGCCTAATGGCTAAAGTTGATGTGGGATGGCTTTGGCATCGCCGTTTAGCCCACGTCAATATGAGATCTTTGCAAAGTCTTCTCAAGGGGGACCATGTTCGTGGACTAACAAATGTTAGTTTTGCCAAAGATCGTGCTTGCAGTGTTGTATTGAAGGAAAGCTACATGAGAAGGCTCACCCTCCCTCAACCATCATCTACTCGAAGAGACCCTTGGGGCTCCTTCACATGGATCTCTTTGGGCCTCCATCTTTTGATAGTCTTGGCGGAAGAAAGTATTGCTTGGTGATTGTGGATGATTATTCAAGATACACTTGGGTATACTTCTTCAAGAGGAAGAGTGAGACTCAACAAACCGTCATCAACTTTGCAAATGAAGCTCAACGTCAACATAATGCAAAGATCTTGACAATCCAAAGTGACAACGGCACCGAGTTTAAGAACTACACCTTGGATGAGTTCCTTAGTGATGAGGGGATCAAGCACCAATATGCAGCTCCATATACCCCTCAACAAAATGGTGTGGCGGAGAGGAAGAACCGGACGTTGATGGATGCGGCTAGGACCATGATGGCGGAGTTCAAGTCTCCATACAACTTTTGGGCCGAAGCCATCAACACCGCTTGTCATGCATCCAATCGGCTCTATCTCCGCAAAGGCTTGAACAAGACTCCTTATGAGATACTCACCAGCAACAAGCCCAACCTCAAGTACTTCCGGGTGTTCGGGTGTAAGTGTTTCATTCTCAAGAAAGGTGTTCGCTTGTCTAAATTTGAGGCTAGAGCTCATGAGGGCATATTTGTTGGTTATGCTACAAACTCTCATGCTTACCGTGTTCTCAACAAGTCCACCGGACTCATTGAGACGTGTAACATGGAGTTTGACGAAAATAACGGCTCCCAAGTGGAGCAAAGTGGTACTTGTGATGTAGGTGATGAAATTCCTCCCCAAGCCATAAGAAGAATGGGTATTGGTCATATTCTACCCATTGAGGAACCCCTTGTGGCCGAAGGAGAAGGACAATGCTCCACTCAAGTGGAGCCATCACCTCCTCAAGACCCACACGCTTCTGAAGAACAAAGTGAAGGCCCTCAAACTCGTGAACAAGACCAAGGGCAAGATCGATCTCAAGATGGTGGTGAACCTCTAAATGATGCCCAAGGTCAAATTCTCCCCCTCGAGCAAGTTCAAGATCAAGAGCAAGCTCAAGATCAAGAACAAGCTCAAGACGGCGCTCAAGAGAATCAAGTTAACCCTCCTCCTTCCACTTCCGAGGAGGAATTAGAGCGTCGTGCCATGAAGATTGCTTCCAAGCTCACCACCCAAGGCCATCTCATGGAAAATGTGGTTGGAAGCCTAAGAAATGGGGTAAGCACTCGTAGACAATTAGCAAACTATTGTGAACATCATGCTTTTGTCTCTTGTGTTGAACCCCAGAAGGTCTATGAGGCGCTAGAAGACTCGGATTGGCTCAATGCCATGCATGAAGAACTCAACAACTTCAAGTACAACAAAGTATGGAGATTGGTGCCAAGGCCATCGGGGAACCACAACGTCATTGGAACCAAGTGGATCTTCAAGAACAAGCAAGATGCTCATGGGAACATCGTTCGCAACAAGGCAAGATTGGTAGCACAAGGCTACTCCCAAGTCGAGGGTATCGACTACGGTGAAATCTTTGCTCCTGTTGCTCATCTTGAATCCATATGTTTGTTGATTGCTTATGCTTCCCATCACAACTTTAAGTTGCAACAAATGGATGTGAAAAGTGCTTTCCTTAATGGTCCTATTAATGAGTTGGTCTATGTCAAGCAACCCCCCGGGTTCGAGGATCCCTACTTCCCGGATCATGTGTATCAACTCGATAAGGCACTCTATGGCCTTAAACAAGCCCCACGTGCGTGGTATGACCACCTTACCGAGTTGTTACAAGATCGTGGATTTGAAGTGGGGCTAATCGATCTCACTCTTTTTACTAAGAAGGTCAAAGGGGAGTTGTTTGTATGCCAACTATATGTTGATGACATTATCTTTGGTTCCCCTAACAAAGCTTTCAATGAGGAATTTGCCGCTCTCATGACCTCCAAGTTCCAGATGTCGTCAATGGGAGAGTTGAAGTTCTTCCTTGGTTTTGACATTAAACAAAGAAGAGAAAGGACCTTCATCAACCAAGCCAAATACACTCAAGACATGCTAAAAAGATTCAAGCTAAGTGATGTCAAGCCGGCTACTACTCCAATGCCCACCAAATGCCAACTTGACATTGATCCCAATGGTAAAGCCGTGGATCAAAAGGTATATCGCTCCATGATTGGCTCCTTGCTTTACCTTTGTGCATCTAGACCGGATATCATGTTGAGTGTGGGGATGTGTGCACGGTTTCAAGCCGCACCGAAGGAAAGTCACTATGTGGCGGTCAAGCGAATCTTTCGATATTTGGCTCATACCCCAAACTTTGGCTTATGGTACCCAAGAGGGGCGGACTTCAAGCTTGAAGGATTTACGGATTCAGATTGGGCAGGAGACAAAGTGGATAGGAATCCACTTCCGGAGGGTGCCAATTTCTTGGGCGCTCTTTAGTGAGTTGGTCTTCCAAAAAGCAAAGTTGTGTATCTCTCTCATCCACAGAAGCGGAATATGTGGCGGCCGGTAGTTGTTGTGCACAACTTTTATGGATGAGGCAAACTTTAAAGGAATACGGTGTCATTTGTGACAAAGTGCCTCTTTGGTGTGACAACGGAAGTGCCATCAAGATTTCTCTCAACCCGGTGCAACACTTCAAGACGAAGCACATTGAGATTCGGTATCATTTCATCCGGGATCACATTAGGCGAGGGGAGATCGAGCTCAAGTATGTCAACACTCATGATAACCTTGCAGATATTTTCACGAAGCCCTTGGATGAAGCAAGATTTCGCGAGTTAAGGCATGAGCTAAATATCATTGATTCGAGCAATGTGACTTGAACCCTTGCACACCCCATCTCACTCAACTTGTTGTCTAGCTTAGATGTAGGCATGGATATAGGGGGAGTGTTGTTCTCTCAATGAACTCTCCCTTCCCCCATTATGCATAAATCGATCAACTCTTTCACATTAGCCATTTTTATGGTACTTGTGCTTCAAAGACGAGTTTTGGTCATGGGCCCAAGGATAATTCTTCGCGGTGCCATACCAATTGACTCAAACATAGGTGGCTCCGGCCACCGCCCTCTCTTGAGAGAGGACAGAACTCGCTCTGTTTCGTGTGGTTGTTTTTGTTTGAGTGGTTTCTGGTCCGTTGCTTGTGTGTGTGTGTGTTGCCTTGTTGGTGCCTTGTTGGTCCTCTCTTTCTCTTGGGTTTCCTTTCCGTTTTGTTGGAGCTTTAGTCGTTGGTTTAGAAGCCGCACGGTTGCTGAAGCGGTACTACCGCTAGTGGCGAGCGGTACTACCGCTCCTAGTGGTACTACCGCCCTCCGGCGCGGTACTACCACTGTGAGGTGTGGGCAGGGGGTTATATCGGGGGCAGGGGGAGTTTCTTCTCCCCCATACCCATTCGCTCGCCCCCTCGCCCTGTTCCTCTCTCTCTTCAGCAACCGGTGCCGCAGGAGGGCTCCGACGGATCTCCCTCTCCGGGGCACTCCTCTCCATTTCCTTCGGTGGAGTCGATCCCCACCTTGTCCTCTTGCCATGGATGCCGGTATTGCCCCTGTTCCCTGTTTCTTTTTGTCTAGATTTCCAATCTAGCGTCTTAGGGGCAATAGCAGTTGCATCTCTAGATTTTTGGCCAGATCTAGGCTTGAGTAGGATGGAGAATGATTCTAGACAGTGTGGATTAGTGTTTGGTTGGAGTATTTTTGAATTTGGTAGGACGGTAGTACCGGATCTGACCACGGCAGTTGGAACCGGCCGTTTTCCCCGCCTCGAGCGGTACTACCGCTCGCTCCAGAGCGGTACTACCGCTCAGGGGTCACGGTACTACCGCCCTCTACCAGTTTCCACCATATTCCTACCTCTCAGTGATCCTTTTTGCTCGTGTGTTGTGGCTTATGCTCGTTCTTTCTGGTTGTTTGCGTGTTTTTGTGTGTGGTTCCAGGTGATGAGGTTCCTGAGCCTCAGGCTCGTCGTGTCAACCCCGGTCGTGCCATGTCCAAGCGCTACCACACCACCGAGCCTGCCGGAGGCTCTTCTAGTGCTACACCTCCACCTCAACTCCAGAAGAAGCCTGGGGTCAAGCCAAAGCCAGGCAAAACCGTGTCAGAAATGCCGCCAAAGGAGTTCTGGGCAAGGCGCCGCCTCAACCCATATGAGGTAGACCAAGATCCCACTTTGGTCAACCGTCCGTTCTGGAACAGGTTCCAGTTTGCCATCTTCTTTGATGTTCTCAAAGCCAAGAAGAACCTCTATGTCAACGTGCACTCCATCGACACCGACCATATGGAGAAAGATCCTGAATACTTTGGTGAAGCTCTTCAGATGTGCACTCAACTGAACATTCTTAGGATCATGCAATTCAACAAGGACTATGATGCTGATATTGTGGCCCAATTCTATGCCACGGTTCACCTTGGGATAGGGCTGCAAGAGAAGCTCGAGGCTCATGAGCCGCTTGAGATCGACTCGTATTTTAGCTCGACTCGAGATCGAGTCGAAAAGAAATGAGCTGAGTATGAACACTTTATGTAGCTCGATTAAGAAACGAGCCAATCTTGAGCCAACATTGGCTCGCTCGATTTTAGCTCGATAGCTCGATATCATATAAGTACATTAAATAACCTTCATATCTATTGCCAAGAATTAGGATCATTCATTTCCGTATATGTTCTGTACAATTTTTATCTTCACTTTACCTACTAGCAAGCATGGAAATTAAGCATGGAGAAAATTTATTCTCATCACGTGGGCAACCGTGTGTTCAATATTTTGTTATTTTGGCCAATGTTTGAGAGCTAGCGCACCTTCATCACCTTCTATCCATGATTTCTTGTTATTAAATACTAGTCTTCACTTGAGAAAGAATAAGTCGAATTAATAGAGATTTTTTTGTTGTGTTGTGGCCTATCTTACTTTAAAATTCTCCATAAAATAATTTTAAAAATCATCTTATTTAGCTCGAAACTAGCTCGAGATCGACTTGAGATCGTTACAAGCTGAGCACGAGCCACTTTCTGCAGCTCGACCTTGAGCTTCGCACATTTTGAGCTCGCTCGAATTTTAGTATGAGTTGAGCTGAGCCTAGGCCAACTCGCTCAAACTCGACTCGTTTGCAGCCCTACCTTGGGACTGATGAGGACAGGACACTGACCTGGATGACCAATGGCAAGTTGCTTTCAGTCAAGTGGAAAGCTTTCATGGAGTTGATTGGGGTGCAAGATCTAGGTCTTGAGTCTTCTGTCGGCTTTCGCCCCCACGGCCGCACCAATGCCACTCACAAGCAAGCTCTTTGGCCCTACTGCACTTTGAGGATCAACCCTGAGACGAAGAAGGAAACCTATGAGCTGCCTGCCTATCTGGATATCCTTCACCGTATCTTCAGAGAGACTCTTTTCCCTCGTATCGGGAATCTGGACCAGGTTCACTCCTATCTCGTAGACATGCTTCTCTTCTGCCAGCGTGAGAAGGGTCAGAACACCGGAGAGTCTTTGGATATCTCTCATGTTATATGGTCTGAGTTGCTTTCTGCTATCTCCGAGCGCAAGTGCCCGATTTATGGTCCGTTCATCATGCTGCTCATTGAGAAGGCCTGGGATCGTGTCTATCCCCAGGTGTTACTGGAGACTGGAGAGTTGATCTCTCACGATGTCAAGCGTCTGAGAAAGAAGGATAACTGGGGCACTCAGGCCCCTAGGACTGGAGTTCCTTCCTCTGCTACTGCCATGGAGACCGAGGAGGAGACTGGGGTTGATGATGATGATGATGACTACATGCCTTCTAAGGGAGAGCCCTCTTGGGCAAAGAAGCTCAAGCTCAAGATGAAGAAGTTGTTCTGCATGGAGTCTCACGGTCAGTGCATGACTCATGTGGCTGAGAAGAAGGCCCGAGGTCGCCACAAGGAGCTCATGCGTCAGTTGGGTGCTACAGTTAACAGTGGGTCTGAGGACCAGCTTACCAAGGAGGAGGAGTGGATTCAGCAGCACTGCCCGTGGACCGATTCTGATGCCAAGCACTTCCAGTCTGAGGACGGTGGCGCCGATGATCCCGCTGTGCTCTGATGTGTGTGTCCCTCGTTTGCTCTCACCTGGAGCCGTAGCAACACTCCCTCTCCTTTTTGGTGTCTCGATGCCAAAGGGGGAGAGAGTTTAGGGATTTGCACTTTGTGTCTTCCGTCTCTTGTGTTCGTGTTTTCCTCGCATTTGCTTTGTTTGGTTTGTCAGTGAGACCTAAGTTCGAGTCATATGGTGTGAGACATATGCTACCTTATCCTTCCAGTATCATTATCTATGTCACTATCTAGCTTATGAGTTGCTTGCTTATCCTGTTAAGTCATCTATGCTGCTCTCATATACCTTGCTTAGATTGTTGGTCTCTAAAATGTAGGGGGACCTTGCTTAGATTGTTGGTCTCTAAAATGTAGGGGGAGCGTTGATCCTAGTATGTGTGCCGTGCAGTTCAAAGCACTTATCTAGATAGCACACATCTAGGGGGAGCCCATCTACATTTTGGGACGGTGGGGTTTGTGCGCTTACTCTATATCATGTTTGTGCAATTCCCGTATTGTCATCAATCCACCAAAAAGGGGGAGATTGTAAGGGCATATTTATCCCCAAAATGTTTTGGTGATTGATGACAATGCTTTTGCGGACTAATCGTGTGCGTTAAGTTTTTCAGAGATTCATCCATTGGCACGAGACGATTTCCTCCCCTCCGTGTGTCTTTCAAGACGGTGTAGCTCCTTCGTCTCTTTGTTGGTGGACTAGTTTCGTAGGAGTCACCGTACTATCAAGAGGGGATCCGCTTTGGTAAGGCTAGGGTGGAATCAACACGTACACATCCGTTTCACACCCAATGTCTTCCTTCCCATTGCGATGGAGCAGCTCTTCCTTCTGTGTTCCTGCTCTGACCTACCCCAGCGGTAGTACCGCGGTCTTCAGCGGTAGTACCGCCAAAGCACTCTAGCGGTAGTACCGCTCCTGGAGCGGTAGTACCGCTTGAGGACTTCGGCCGTAGTACCGCAGCAGTTCCGCGCTAGTACCGCTTCGATTCTCGACCGATGTTTTTCGTGTCGGGTTTTATGGTACTAGGTGCGGTAGTGCCGCTCCAAGCGGTAGTACCGCGCCTACTACCACGGTAGTACCGCTCTGGGGCTGGGTCTGTGATCTCCTCACCAGCGCGGCAGTACCGCTGGGTGAGAGCGGTAGTACCGCCCTCAGCGGTAGTACCGCCCTGCCCAAGCGGTAGTACCGCTCTGTGCGGGGCTGCTCAGTGGGGTAACGGTTGGATTTGTTCCCCCACTATATAAAGGTGTCTTCTTCCTCCAAGTTGACTTACCTCTTTCCCCCAAAGCTCCATCATTGCTCCAAGCTCCATTTTCGCCCGATCTCTCTCCCTAGCTAATCAAACTTGTTGATTTGCTCGGGATTGGTTGAGAAGGCCCAGATCTACACTTCCACCAAGAGAAATTTGATTCCCCCCACTCATCCCTAGCGTATCTTGTTACTCTTGGGTGTTGAGCACCCTAGACGGTTGAGGTCACCTCGAAGCCATACTCCATTGTGGTGAAGCTTCGTGGTGTTGTTGGGAAGTGTTGTGGAGATAGCCCCAATCTTGTTTGTAAAGGTTCGGTCGCCGCCTTCAAGGGCACTAACAATGGAATCACGGCATCTCGCATTGTGTGAGGGCGTGAGGAGATTACGGTGGCCCTAGTGGCTTCTTGGGGAGCATTGTGCCTCCACACCGCTCTAACGGAGACGTACTTCCCCTTAAAAGGAAGGAACTCCAGTAACACATCCTCGTCTCCACCGGCTCCACTCTTGGTTATTTCGTGCCTTTACTTTTGCAAGCTTACTTGTGTTACATCTATTGCTTGCTTGTGTGCTAGGTGTCTTTGCATCACATAAGTTGTTCACGTAGTTGCACATCTAGACAACCTATTTCGTTGCAAGATTTAAATTGTTAAAGAAAAGCTTAAAAATTGTTAGTTGCCTACCCCCCCCCCCCCCCCCCAGCCAACCATATCGATCCTTTCACTGGATTTGTAGGGTTCCAAGAGGCTACAAGGGGAATTTGTTTGTGCTGAAGATGGTCCGAGTTCCGTTGTAATAATACTAGCTAAATGCTAGCCTCTACCGCTACGAAGAATCAGGTGCCAACTATCCAAAATGTTAGCTTTTCCCATCCTGGGGCAATACAGGACGTGTAAATATTAATGTTTGCGCTTAGCCCCTATTACCAGATAGCACATTTGAACCGACAAAAATCAGATGTGTGGACGACGAAATGTATATGCATTTGCCGCTTGGTCATAATTCTTCTTCGCTGTTGAAGTTCAGTAGATGCATTTGGATTGCAACTCCTAGAGTCTCCCCTCCCATATTACTACCTTGTTTTAGCAAGATGATTGATGAGGCAATCTCTATGTGACGGATTCAGTTATGGTCTTATGGACAAAAAGTCAAGCTCCTGGATAGGAGAAATGCCCAAAGAAGAAACCAAAACTAATAATGCTACATCATTAAACTCAACACCTTATCCATGTTACATCAGACAAAGGCATGCTGTTTGTAGAGCGTGTTTATGCGATCCGTTCAACCACCCTTGTCCCCATCACCCTCCCTCGACAAAACCTCAGATTCAATCTCATCGTGACCACAGCACCCTCTGTATTATCTTCAGGCGTCGTCTGCAGGGCGCTAATGTGACCCTTATACCACTGTCCTGAGATTGACGGTCCCTATTTGTCATCACGGTGAGTTGCGTCTTTTCATGAAATTTGCTCGTCTCCAGACGATAGCCTGAATGAAACTTCAGCCCTCGCTTCCTCCAGCTTACCAAATAGCTCTTTCATGAACTGGGATTGTGTGCCGTGTGTTATCCGAAGTACATCTGCTGCCCTAGTTAACGATTTCAGAGCGTCCTCCGTGTACTCGAGCAACCTATGGCATGGAGGAGCTTTTAGTTAGCACTGTTTACCGGTGCAAAGGAACAGTCAGGAAAGAAGAAAACAGAGAGCCAGTGTTAGACAGAAGACAAACATAGGGACTACTTGCGAATTTTAGTTACTACTCCCTCCGTTCCTAAATATAAGCCCTTTTAGAGATTCCAATATGGACTACATACGGAGCAAAATGAGTGAATCTACACTTTAAAATACGTCTATATACATCCGTATATAGTCCGTATTGAAATTTCTAAAAAGGCTGTATTTAGAAACAGAGGGAGTATATGAAAGACCATCACAACTTAAAATCTAGTGTCAAAATGTGCTACGGTTGCTGAAAAGGCATGTCCATATCCTAACAGTGCTAAAGTTAGCATCAGATAATCGCACAAATGATTAATAGACGAGGCATATACTGGCAGGGAAAGCTATCACATCATAGAGGACACATGAACGGAAGTGTGTGGATAGGTAAAAGTACCCTTACCATTCGAGCTTTCCGCAAGTATAGAATTGCAATCCGACCATTGGATGAAAAGGTGGGTAAACTCCTGATGAAAGTGCAACAACATTAGCGAACATCGAGTTTTGCCATAAACAGTGAGCTAACATAAGGAAGAGCAATGAAAAATTGAGAAAACATTATTTTCAATAAAAACAGACAGCAGTTTTCATTGTATCGCTTGCAAATGTCCTTTCAAACTGTTAAGATCATATATAAACTTTTGCCCTTGCCCTTCCTTGCTCATATAATGTTCTACCAGCTATTATGCGGCCTGTGGGTTGTGGCCAAAAATATCATGCAGCAGCAGTTGCAGCATTATAGATACTTGTTGTACTGATCATGATCACTGCAGGGTTCTCACTTTTTGTTCACTGATAACTTTCTCGCGCACTATTCAAGATGATATTTTCATCTCAAAACTAAACAATTAACCAATGTCGTAACTTACATGTTCACGCTTGATCCCAAATGCACGTCCATCGTAAATGTAAAATCATGTGTTTCTTTAGCAAGCGCTATCAATAAGTGTTGTTTTGGGATTTCAACGAAAAGAAGCATAATAGCAGGTTTCAGCCTATTAACTGTTTCTTTACGAGACAAAAACAGATCATCCTATGTTCACTCTTCAATGTATCTTTCTTGATGAGTTAACCCTACAGGTTGCTTCCTATCAAACTTTTAAGACAAAAAAACGAGAGGCCTAAAAAACAAAAACAGGAGTAGGGATAACAGATGGAAAGCGCTTCCTGGCATGAGATTGAGACAATTTTCTCACAAACATGCAAAGTTTTTCCTGAAGTTAACCTCAGACGTCAGAATATGATTTGATAGAATTCAAACTCTTTAATTCAGAATCATGACGGTGTAAAATATATATTATATAATTGTATAGCATAAGATATTCCCAGTTAAATACAATAGGATCAAGGTTGCCTTACTTTCATAAACTGGAATAGTCAATCTGCAATACATCAATGCAGTCTGCCAATCTTGCAACTCCATATATATCTGCAGCAATAGTATGCATGGTGAGATAGTAGATCTAGTGAAGGTGAGTGGCAGTAGTTACTCATACAGTCATTCTAGTAAATGTGTTGTGCATCCTTAAATAGTTGTGTTTCCTACACAAGCTAGAAATATACCTTCAGGAGTGTTTCACGTGTGTGAAGCAAAGTGATCGAGAAAGAATGGTAATGCTTCTGTTCTAACTGCTCAATGATCTTGTACACTGAACCTGCTTCACTATTATCTATATTGCTTATTAAGGTAGCAAATTTTGTGAAATACAAAACATAAGCTTATTAGATATATTTGTTTCAGAAAAAAATGATAGCGAAGGATACTTCCAGATGAAAGAAACGAAGAAGCTTTGTCAGACAACAGTAATATTTCACTTGACACCTTCTTTACCTCTTCTTCATCTCTAGAAATGCTACATTTCTGGCATGTATAAGCCTTCTTTCCTAGAGATGTTGAATAGAGATAGAATGTAAGATAAAGAACGATTGCTTATGATTTAGTATTTTCTTTGTTCCATCTCTTCATTTATTAGTTTCCTAATTTCCAACCAACCCGAGTCAGGCAGCAGAAAGCCATCACACTTTTGGTCCTTGCATCTGTATCCCTCCAGGAGAGCATCTTCCTCAGAATCCTGTAACATTGACGAAAATGTAACAGAGCACTGACTTGAAATTTTGTAGCAAGGTACATATATATCATATATATGTCATGATTTTTTTCTGGATTTTCCACATGTTATGAACGTGTTTGTTAGTGGCCTGGCGCACTAGTAGAACCTCAAAGGTGCTAGTGCATACTATATGCCCCCGCCAAATGTTAATCTCCTGGGGAAAATAAAAAAGCAGGGAACCAGAATGGAAAACCTTAATACATCGGGGACATGTGCAGGTGAAGAAGTACTGCTTGAGATCATTGTGTCTCTTCAAAGTGGTTGCTGCAGTTTCGATGTAACTTATTGATACCTGACAAAGCATATGCATCCAACATTCTCCAGAATGAGAGGAAATGTGTAAAGAAAAAGAAAGCATAGCATGCATGTTAACAAATGAATGACGAAGGCGGAAGACAAAAAAATAGATTCCTTACCTCAGTATTGCTACTCAAGGGTTGCAATGCGCGTACATATGCAGTCCGACCCTCAAATAGCAAAACTGCATTTGGTACACAACTTTATACCAGAAAAGGGTAAATACAAATGCAATGATTTATCAAATGAACAAATCTGGGAGAAATGCTAAACAGGTGAACAAAAGCTCAGATGCTACCTGTGGTTAATAATTGATATGGCAGGAAACAGTCCAGTCCCAAGGGGCCTCAGTTCAGGATCACATATGGTATGAGCATTGCAGGCAAACTGTACACATGTAGAAGACAATAAACCATTCACACTTATTTCATAAATAAGCTATGTATCTTAAGGTGTCATGTGGTGCTGCCACTACCACCTGCACGACAAGGCTAGAGCTCCGACAGTAAGTTGATCAGTTACTGTCGGTAGGGACAGGAAACAAAACTGCTAGTGATGGGAAAGCCAGGTGGATGTTGCAGGCCGACATAGAGCTATCTTTTATTTGCTTCCTTCCAAGTTAGCATATTTACTTCCAGTTACATTTGTTAAGCTAAGATTTGATTATATCACTTTGTTAGGGCCAGTCTTTAAAAGGACTTGGACACAGTTTTAGTCTCAAGCAAGAACTAATTAACAAGAAAAGGGAGATTTGTCTCTGAACCCGGCCCTTCCCACAGTTGCACACCTGTACTAGGGTCGGGTGCACTGCAATCACGGCACTGCCCAAGCCCAGATGGTTGGGTCTAAGGCTTCCAATTACAGCTAAGATCTCAAGCACGTGACAATAACAATGCCAACTTCTCTGTACACAAAGGACTAGAATTACAGAAAATGGCCATGCTCTAAAACTTCAATATTTCAAGGGGAAGATGTCCCTCAGTGCCCTTATTATAATAAAGAAGAGTCAGGCACCCAGAAATGCGACAACGAAAGGTCAGAGTCCACACCTTATGAGGCATAGGTACCATCCGAGCATTCACTCGATCTTAACATGGCCATGGTCTAGGCGGACACACACTTTAATTTAGTGCTTTGCTATCAAAGTATACTATTCGTTGGGAATGGTCCAAACTATTGATAGCAATGACCGAAGAACATAGCAAAATGTATGGCTGAGGTAGAATAAGTATTACGACAACATGAGAGAGGTGTTTTGGCTCCCGGGTCCCTTGTGTCCCAATTTTTTTTTAAACATATTTCAAAGTTCCATAAAAGAAATTGAAAACAATTCCACGTGTACCTATAGATGTGATCTACATGATGTAAAAAATAATAATAACTGTTTTCCTTTGTGGGGTGCAGAAAAAACAAATGTGTGGATCTACAATACTGAATAGCATTTATTATAGATCCACATATTTGTCTTTTTATTATCTAATTTTACAGGTTAGTACTAATGTATATGTACTTGCGGAAAGAACTACAGATTTTTTTTAACTTTAAAGTGTGTTTTTTGATTTACAAAAAGGGCTCATTTCGCAATATTTGGAGAACACATGTCTTTTCTCCAGTAGCATGCTGGTTTATCTACACAGGAAGTGTATAGACCTGATTTTACTCTACTCAAACAAGACCATATGAGCCCTTGGTTACTTGAGATATCAGAAAATTAGGACTTAACAAAGGAGGAAAAGGAGGGGTGGAGGTGCTAGCTTGGCTAAGATAGAAAGTTTCGATGTGTATATAGATTTGGTTCTAGTGCCCCCACCCTTTTCGAGATCTGTCAGGATTAGCAAGTTCTAGGACATCTCTGAGGGGTTCAGACCAAACACTCAATCTCAATGTTCAGAAATTAAAAAGCTATCAGAGTAGAGAAACACAAGGGCATCAAACACTCACAATAACACCTGAAACCATCTGTGCTCATCAGCATAATGCATCACACAATTAATTTCAATCTCCATCTACTATAGCAGTTAAAACATTTACGATCCTAAGGACAAAAACATATTATGGGCAATTGGGCATTACCTTAGAAAAAGTATGTGCAATGTCCTTAAGATCAAGTTCAATTGAAGGGAGAATCAGCTGCACAAGATTGGCCATCTGAGCATAGAGAACCAACTGATTATCATCAACTTTCGAGATGTCTATTCATGCGAAGTCAATCCAACACTCGCAAAGCATAATCTTTATAATTAATCATGAATCATGTGTCAAGTGGGCAGGATACGGGACTCCAACGCATCCACTAGATCGTAGTTATCTGTTGCTGAAGATGGAATGGCCTGGAAATACAAGTAGTATCAAGCTAAGAGGATGCAGCCAACAATGATGCACTGAGAATACAGAGGCATTGTACAGAAAGTTTTTGTCAGGAGTAAACCAAACCAGCCAATACCTTTTCGCTTTGCAGTTTTCTTCTTAGTATAAGCCGCACCATCAAACAGATTGTAGGAGTAAGCATCTTCTTCCTTTCCTCTGTGAGCGCTGAGATGGCTTGACACTCAAGTTGATGCAGCTTCCATTCTTCTTTCTGTGTAACAAAATTTCACTGAAACAAGTGACATCTCTGAGAGCATAACCACCACCACAAAGAATGTCTACGCATGGCGACAGAAGCATGTATTTGCCCATCAACGGCGTGAAACAACCGAAGGGCAGAGTCCGAACCTGGCACACGCTCCCGCAGTACCAAGCTACTCGACAAACAGAGCACTTCCTCAGGTTGCCGGAGGCGAAGCAGTGGTCGCAGCTCGATCCAACCGAAATCCTGTTGGGTGTAGAAGCATAGGGTTCCTGGCAAATAATGACCTCCCCTGCAAAACCGCCGCAGAATCCCACCTCATGAGCTTGATTATACATAAACCAGCGGGCCAAGCTCGACTCAAGGACCAGTATCGTCCATCTCAGCAGCATCTACGTGTGCCATTCATCTGGGCATTTCGTCGAGCGGTTCGTGTGCAGGTTGGCGTATAGGGGCAAAGAACGGCTGTGGCCCAGGGGAGGGAGGGCGGAGTTACCTGGGAAGAAGCTGCGGGCGGCGACGAGGCCGCGGCCCTTTCCTGGAACGGAGGCGACGGCGAGGCCGCGGCCGGCGAGCTCGCGCTGCAGCTGCAGCGCCCACGACGTCATCCCTTGCCGCAGCGGGGACGCTCCGCCGCTTGCTGCTTCACCGGACGCTTGAGAAATCAGAGCAGAAACAGTTGGGCCCCACCGCGCTGGAAGTAGTGAGGCCGACTTAACCGGGCCAGACGGGGTACCTGACTGATGAAAGCCCATATAGGGTTCTACGACTGGGCTTGGGCCTGCCAGGAGGCCCTGTTATCCCAACCAGCACGGCGGCGGCATTTGTGGCAAAGAAAAAAAGGTTTTGCTCCGTCCTCCTGCTCGCTCGGCATCCATTTCAAAATTTGGGGGCTCCGTCGCCATTCCCTCCTGCCCCACCCCTCCGATTCGCTCCGGCTCCCCGTCCCACGGCCGCCGCCGCGCCCGCGCCGCACCACCGCGCGCGCAGAGCGCCGGGAAGCCGCCGGCTCCGAGCGTCCCCCTCCGCGGCCCCCGGAGCAGCCGCCTCAAGCTCCGGAACCCTAGGGTCTCTACCCCCCACCCGGTCCGCCTCTCAGGCGAGATGCCGCTGGGCCCCACCGCCTGCCCCGACGCAGCCGATGGAGAGGAGGGGTAAATTCCTCCGCCCCCCGGCCCCCGACGACGCCGCGGCCGCCGGCAGGAGCGCCACGTTCCCCGCCACCGGGGACACGGGCCACACCAACCTCACCTCCTCCTCGGGCTCCTCCTCCTCCTCCACCATCACGGGCGACCCTCTCGACTTCATCGGCCAGATCCATGCGGCCTGCAAGCGCCAGAGGCCCCTCGGTGAGCTCAGCCACACCCTAAGCGTTGCTTCCATCTAGGGTTATGCATCTAGTTTAGCGTCTGTCACATGCAAATCGAACCAAGTTAACACGCAGTAGCTTTAGGACACGGGAAATGAACCTGCAAGTAGATCCTGACTGTTAGTGCTAGCTCTACTTTTGTTTGCGGATTGTGAGCTATGATGTGCTTATTTTGTAAGGCTATGTCAAAAAGACGTTCTAGAAAGTCTATCAATCGGTGTGGCAAATTAGATTGAAGCGAGATATTGTTTGTTATCCGAAGGTTGTTATATCACATTTCCTCTCAGTTGCTTTGCAATGCAATTGTATATTCACTGCAGCTTGATTAAGGAAAAAATGGTTATCCAAACACCCTATGCGTTGCTTCCATCTAGGGTTATGCATCTAGTTTAGCGTCTGTCACATGCAAATCGAACCAAGTTAACACGCAGTAGCTTTAGGACACGGGAAATGAACCTGCAAGTAGATCCTGACTGTTAGTGCTAGCTCTACTTTTGTTTGCGGATTGTGAGCTGTGATGTGCTTATTTTGTAAGGCTATGTCAAAAAGACGTTCTAGAAAGTCTATCAATCGGTGTGGCAAATTAGATTGAAGCGAGATATTGTTTGTTATCCGAAGGTTGTTATATCACATTTCCTCTCAGTTGCTTTGCAATGCAATTGTATATTCACTGCAGCTTGATTAAGGAAAAAATGGTTATCCAAACACCCTATGCGTTGCTTCCATCTAGGGTTATGCATCTAGTCTAACGTCTGTCACATGCAAATCGAACCAAGTTAACACGCAGTAGCTTCAGGACACGGGAAATGAACCTGCAGAGTAGATCCTGACTGTTAGTGCTAGCTCTACTTTTGTTTGCGGATGGTGAGCTGTGATGTGCTTATTTTGTAAGGCTATGTCAAAAAGATGTTCTAGAAAGTCTATCAATCGGTGTAGCAAATTAGATTGAAGCGAGATATTGTTTGTTATCCGAAGATTGTTATATCACATTTCCTCTCAGTTGCTCTGCAATGCAATTGTATATTCACTGCAACTTGATTAAGGGAAAAATGGTTTTAAAGTTTCAGACTTGAGCTCAGTTTTAAAATCCTAGAAATTAGTTTGATGTTTTTTTTTTTTGCAAAATTCCTATGCGGTTTGTATCTCAGATTTCCGTCTATATGGAATCTAGACCTTTTCTTCTCATGGATTATATTAATTTAGATTCTGTCTATACGGAAGCTAGACTTTTCTTTAGATGAATTATATTAATTTAGATTCCGTCTATACAGAGTCTAGACCTTTTCTTCACATACTAAAAAATATTTGAAATAAATGAAATATTGTAATGTTATATGTGGAATTTTAACATAAAGCTGAGTTATCGTCCTGCTAAAAAAAACATTTTTGTGGTAGGCCCTGTTCCTGGTAAGAATTACAGTTAAACTGTCTTTCCGATTCTATTCCCTGACCCTGCTACAGAGAAAGATGCTCGTTTCCAACCGAATTTGTCTAAAATGTGTTGTCATCTTGTTTTAACTTGAACTTGCCTCAGGTACTACAACACAGCGTGCAACTCGTATCCTGTTGCCTCGAGGTGAGGGGCCGGCGAAAGCTGGTACCAGCCCTTCTGTTAGACAGAGTTCTGAAGGAATGGCTATGCAGAAGCAGAGAGGCGTGCTGGCGGCCTCCAGGTTGCAAAAGGTGTCTCCTGATCAAAAGGATGTTAACGCTGGTGCAGGAGTACTGTCATCAAATCAAAATGACATGTTGTCTACACCTTCCATGTTGAGTACTATCACTGATACCCGCAATCAGAATGCTGGTCAAAACGACCAGCAGAAGAATGAAATGGATCTGTTTGTGGACAGGAATAAGTCGTCGTTAGATGTTTCTTCTTATAAGATCACATCTCGAAATGCATCAGTTGGCGATTCACACTTAACTTCTCAGGGTAAGATTCCTTTTTTGACTCTGGCTTTTTTGTAAAGTTAAATGCAGACCTGTTTCTGTATTTAGTTACCAGTTTACATTGCAGGTGAGAATGTAGGAGTAACCACTGACAGTAGAATGGACAGTATGTTGTCTTATCTGCATTCTGTTTCATTGTCAGCAGGAGATAATTATCATGTGGCTCAAGCAGCACATGATCAAGGCGGGAAACATCAGAAGCTTGAGCTAGCTGGTGCATCAGTTGAGATGGATGTCAAGTATGATGCAGCAACTTTGCCTCAAAAAGGGATTGAAGAAGCTTGTAATCAGAATCGAGAGCCAATGACCCGTTGCTCTGTCGTTGGTTCTTCAGTTACTGCTGTATCACTACATTCAGGGCAAAATACACGAGTTCCTCAGAGTAACCAATATGCTTCGCCAATGCAGATGCCTGAATGTACAGTGGAATCATCTGCAGCTATACCAGGTAGTGTCCCTCCCAAACAGCAAGAAGCTGCAATGCCATCAAGTGTTGGTGATTGGAATCCTAAAAACCGTCAGGTTCCTAATACAACGGACAAAGCTGCCCCTGGCAATGGAGGTTTGCCATCCCGAGGCCAAGGGTTATCTGCTAATGAACAATCTACGTCTGCCAAGGATGGGGGTACTTCGCAAGCAAACAGGGATCAGAAGGAGCGCCGAAAAAAGGGTTATGATCCTGAACATTTCTTTAAGGTGAACGGGAAGCTTTATCAGAAACTTGGTAAAATTGGATCTGGTGGCAGCAGTGAGGTTCACAAAGTTATATCAATGGAACGTGCAATCTACGCCCTGAAAAAGATAAAGCTTAAAGGTCGTGACTACCCGACAGCATATGGCTTTTGCCAAGAAATCGGTTACCTAAATAAGCTGAAAGGAAAGAGTAACATCATACAGCTAATTGATTACGAGGTACTGGTATTAACCTTATCTCTACTAGTTTTGGGCTGCATATAACTTGATACTTCTACACAGCATCTCTATTGAGTTATCGGACTCATTTTCTGTGTCCTGGGAGTATTTTATTAAATGCAAAGGGATGCTATGATATTTTAGTTTATTTATTACTCCGTGCAGAAAATTAACTTCTATTGTCTTTGAAACTGGAAGCTTCTTGTTCCCTCTGCTCCTTGTATTGTCTAGAACTTCTCTCATAACTTTTGCCCTTCAGGTGCACGCATAACAGAATCATGTCCTTTGAAATTTCCAGTGCTTGATATTTTTTAAACTTCCATACAATTATGGTTAGGCTAGCACCAATGAAACTGGAAAAAACCCAGCTAGCGGAAAGTTAGCATCTTTTCTTATCAGGAGCCTACTTTGCCTGTGATTATTAAAATTTCAAGTTTTCAATCTGTCTTGCTGTGTGAAACCTGATTAAGAACAACTATGGATTGCCATAAGATATGCCACTCATCTTATTAGTTTACAGAGGGAGTAGTATTTAGCGGCAGCACTGTGCACAGGATACTTTCACTGTATAGAGGAAATATTATCTAATCTGCCTAAGGCTTTTGGCATGTACCAGGTCACTGATAAAAATTTACTTAAAGAAGGTCCTATCTCACCTCGAGATGGAAAAATTAAGGATGATCAGTACATTTACATGGTCCTTGAGTTTGGCGAAATTGATTTAGCACATATGGTTGCTCAGAAGTGGAAGGAGAGAAGCAACTCAAATATGAAAATAGATGAAAATTGGCTGCGGTTTTATTGGCAGGTAACCTTTATTTAATTCGAGTTAAGTAATAGCATAAGGCTTGAGTAGAGGACAATTAGCTTAACTATGAACTAGAATGTAGGTGGATACCTTTGATGCAAGCTTTTCTTCCCAATCTTCAAATCAACATTAAAAAATTGCTGTAGTTGGCTCGGTGAACCAAATCTTGTTAACTTATTTTAGAGTATGTTATCAATTTATCTCAGAAATATTGTTCCAGATTTTTAATTGCATTGCCTCTTGCCAAACTGCTACACAATTTTCCATTGTTCATTTGTATGTGTCCTGCTTAGGTTAATGTTCACGCATTCTATTGAGTTACTGTGCTGTTAAAGTTTGTACTAAGCCCCAATACATCTTCTGTGCAATGTAGGTTAATATTTTATACTGTTAGAGCTGAAAGTAATGTAGTCGACTATGATATATTGCATAATTATTGGCATGTGCAAAATTTTAATCATCCATGTGTTTATTTGGCTCTGTTAAACATATACTTGCTCCGTCCCTGAATGTAATGTGTAGTGTGATTCATGAGACGAGGCTTTGACCAATAATTAATTGATTAGTGTGTGGTTGTGTATGTGATATAAAAATGCAATCATTCTAATAACATCAATTGTGTCACATAAACCACATGTCTTCGTTGGCCCAAACCTTCTCTTAACGAATCAAAATACACCTTGCATTTTCGGGGACGTCGGTTACTAGAACTTGTACCTGCATTATTAATAATGAATACGTTCAGATAAGTGGTTATTTTATTCTGAATTTCAAAAATCCTAGCGCCTTCTCAAATTTACCTTGTTTTGTGGTTCAGCAAATGCTTGAAGCAGTCAATACAATCCATGAGGAACGGATAGTGCATTCCGATCTGAAGCCTGCAAATTTTATGCTTGTGAAGGGATCACTGAAGCTAATAGACTTTGGCATTGCCAAAGCTATAATGAATGATACGACAAACATTCAACGTGATTCTCAGGTACCGTGGGATGCAATTTGCTTTCGCTTGTTTATTTCTGCCGTTGCATATACTTGTTTTATTAGTAAGAATATTACTGACCAGTCACATCAAGATTTGTTGCATCTGGCATGCTAATCTTTGATCTCTCCCTGTAAAGAGCAGGTAGGAACACTTAACTACATGTCACCCGAAGCATTGTTATGCAATGAGCAAGATTCAAGTGGGAATGTGTTCAAGTGTGGTCGGCCAACTGATATCTGGTCTCTTGGGTGTATTCTATATCAGATGGTGTATGGTAAGACACCATTTGCAGATTACACGACTTTCTGGACCAAATTCAAAGCTGTTACCGATAGGAACCACAAGATCAGTTATGAACCGGTCGACAACCCATGGCTTATTGATCTAATGCAAAGGTGCCTGGCCTGGGACCGAGACGAACGGTGGAGAATACCTCAGTTGCTTCAACACCCGTTTCTTGTCCCTCTGGTGCCACGGGATGTGCCTCACATCAACCCTGATCCTGATCCGTGCAGCATGCTGATAAACCAGGTCAGACCACACTGGGACAATCCCGAGGTAGCCAGACTTTGCTCCGAGCTTCGAGACGTGATTGCAAAGTGCAAGGAGGATCAAAGCAGTCAAAGCACTGAAACTTAACACAGCGTAGCGTCGACGGCATGTCGAGGCGTGGTGCACATGTTCAGCTCAGCGTGCGCCATCTTCTCCTCGAGATCAAGCATCAACTGCAACGATTCAATAGACAGGTACTGAGGCACTGCAGGTGTTGGGCAAGATTCGCGGCTGACCATCACCGATTTTATGGCTCAATTGTGTTGTTACGGAAGCTCAGCACTTCATTGAGGATCCCATGTATGTGTCGTCCTGAGGTCGTCGTTGGTGTATGTATGTATGCCCTCCTCTTCGGCTTATTTTGTTTGTCCCCGGAACAACCGGTAACCGGGGGACCGTTTGTGACATGAGGTTTCCCTTGGTAGGATCCTTCTTCCTGTTAGATGAGGAACTAGGCAGGTGGATCTTTAGTCTCTTCTTCGTCTGTTTGGTCCTTCTGAATTTAGGAGACGGCGTCTGTTGTAATCTGTATGTACATAGCACCTGCATGAGCTGGGGTGGCCTCCCTGGGGCGGCATTCTTTTGGCAGTGGCCTGGGCGTTCTTGGTGCCCAGGGGTTAGGAAGGCTGATGCAGGCAATGTGATGGCTGGACTGACTGACTGAGGTTAGAATTGAAGATAGTTAGCTGTATGTTGTTAGGTACAGGAAGCATCCCTGGCCGTATTTGCGGCGTTGGTCTTTCTGTTGAGCTATTGTTGTGATCAATCCAACTGCAGGAGTCATCCCGCTGGTGCTGGTCTAGTTGTGGCTTGTGAGCACAGTTCCCTTGTCAGTGCTCCCACCTGGGTGGATTATTAATTTATTGTAGTACGTACGATTGAACCCAGCGCACGAGCCCACAGCACCCTATCGACTGTCCAACCACGTCGTTTCAGATAGACGAGCCCATCTGGTGGAAAGTGTTGGTGCTTTCCGTCTGCAGATGAACAGCACAAGCATTATCTTTTGTAGTCTAGTGCAAGGGCACATGAACGCACAATGCTATCCATGCTCGGAGCAAACTCCAAAGAGGCGACCTATTTCGTCCGTCTGTTACGGTCTGCGACAACCCAAACTCAAAATGCGTCTATTTCGTGTCCGAACCGACGCATTTCAGGCCCAAGAAGCGGACGCGTTGCGCATCCCCTCGGTGTCCGCTGCGGTCCCACATGTCGGCCGGCCAACCACCCGACTCAGGTCGCAATTAACACGGACACATACAAGGGCCCACTTGGCAGTGTGTGGAAGGGTCGTGTGCCCATCCTTTTTAATGGACGCATGCGGCGGGGCCGGCCTCATGTCTGGCAGTGTGTGGAAGGGACGCGTGCACGCGGAAGAGGTTCGTCGACGGTGTGAGCTCTTTACGTCGGAGCAGCGCACGATGCGTGCCTACGCGCCAGACTCTCCCGACTGGAAGCGCTGGTTTGCGCTCAAGCACGAGGAGGAGCGCCACCACCGCGTCCACATCGACCACGACGTTCCCCCTGCCGCCCCCGTGGGAATTGCCAGAGGATGAGAAGGCGGAGGCAGAGTACCAAGCCGCACGCACTGGAGGCGGGCCGGCTCGAGGAGGACGCCCGTTGGGATAGGTCGGAACACGCCCTTGCCTGTCGGCAACATGGGATTCCGCCACGCGTCGTTGTTCGTCTCGCCACCGCCGCAGTTGCCGCCCGTCGTCGTGCCCAAGGCCGAGCCGAAGAGCACGAGCCCACGCCCCCGTGGGAATTGCCAGAGGATGAGAAGGCGGAGGCAGAGTACCAAGCCGCACGCACTGGAGGCAGGCCGGCTCGAGGAGGACGCCCGTTGGGATAGGCCGGAACACGCCCTTGCCTGTCGGCAACATGGGATTCCGCCATGCGTCGTTGTTCGTCTCGCCACCGCCGCAGTTGCCGCCCGTCGTCGTGCCCAAGGCCGAGCCGAAGAGCACGAGCCCACGCCCACGTGGAATCGGTCGCCCCCCTCCCCCTCCCTCCCCCTACTTTGCCCGAGGAGTCCTATTTGTGGACCGGCCAGCTCCGCGAGTGAGTGAGCGCGCCTCCCTGCTACTACACCTCCACGCCGGAAGAGGAGGCGGCCCCCCTTGGGAGCTGGAAGCCGCATAGGCTCGCCGAGAAGGAGGCCAACGCCGAGCAGCAGATGCACCGTGAGCAGTAGCAGCGCCGCGACGAGGAGGCGTTGCGCCTTTAGGAGAACGAGGAGGAGCGCGCCCACCTCGCTGTAATGACGCCCACCTCGCTGTAATAACGACCTATCAAGGCGCGTCCGGTTGGGCTGGGCCGCCTCCAATCTTCATCGACCTCACCTACGGCGACGACGACGGCAAGGGCAAGGGCAAGGCAGTCTACTAGGGCAGCGTGCGAGCGCTTAAGGTTTTTTAATGTTTAGTTAATGTTTAAGTGGACTATGGCCGGTGGTTAACTGGCCATTTTTATGTACAATTATGCTTTATTAAGTGTGTTTCGGTCACGTGGGCAAAAATGAGTATGCCTTTCATTGATTCAAATGAAAAAGCGGATAGGTGAAAAGCGTGCGTCCGTTTGGATCGCCCTGTTGAAGTTGCTCCCGCGTACACACGTCGCCTCTCTCCCCTCAGCGCAGTGGCCAGCAAATCCGTGGCCCCTATCGAGGTCATGTGCAGCGTCAGCACCGGCACAGCCCGCGCGCCAGAACTCGCCACTGGCAGCGCTGCTCGGCACTCCCCCTCGGTGTTCGCCATTACTCGCCTTGTACGACACTAGCGGCGCACGCAGGAGATGATGGTGAGGGAGCCCCGGGACACGGGCCGGCCACGCGTATGCCGAGCCGCGGGGGCCGTTTCTCACGGTGCGCGGCGCAGCCCCCTGCCCCCGAGTGGTCCGCCACACACAGTCCACTCACCGGCTTGCTGACTGACCACCCTGCTGCGTACGTACGCGAGTCACGTCGCCGGCGTCGACCTGCCTGCGCTCGGCCGCTTTCCCCTGTCACAAACTGACATACGTACATACTGTAGCTGGTATGTATATGCCCGGCCCGGCCCGGCCAAAAGAAATACCACGTGGTGGTGGTGGCGGTGGCAGCGGCGCTCTCGCCGCCACCAAGCACTGCTTGCCGTCCGGCCACCGGGACGCGGCACCGTGTGAGCGCGGGCACTGGCGCAGTCACGCCTCGTGGTCGCCTACTATTTCCATGTCAGCTCAGCGCCCTCCCAAGTGCGATCGCGCTACGACGTACTACGTGCCACTGTGCGCGCCACAGGAGCTCCGGGCCGTCCGGTGGGTGCCAAAGCTTTCATTTCACATGCGCGCGTGATGATGGACCTCGTCCGGCGCAAGAGGCAGCATAATTGCGAATCGTTTGATGGTGCTACGGGCGTATTTTGTCACTGTAAATTTTAATTAACTTGCCTTCAAAAAACGTGGCACGTGGATGGAGTCGCCGTCGAGGGCTGTTTGATGAAGTATCAAGATTCGTGCGCGCACAGCTCGATGAGAAAATCTCCACGCAGTTGGCTGTGAAAAACATTTTTTTAACATCAGTACATATTTTATGAAATCACCATACGCGTATCATAGTCGACAGGAACGTCTTCTACCACTTACACGTATCGCCGGAAATCCCGAAATAAATACAGATGACAATGTCCACCTAACCATCCAAACACATGTTGGTACGCAGAAAACTATTTAGTACTGGTACTTTTTACAGGTCGACGTTGAGGGTAGCTAGCTCCCGACATTCTCGCGTTTGACAAGAGAGATGTCCCACGTGGATGTCCCGACATTCTCCCGACATTAACTTAGCCGTAAAATGTCCCACGTGGATGGAGTCGCCCTCGTAGTCGAAGGAAATGTCTCGTCTTGCTGAACGCGTATCGTCCGAAATCCTAAAATAAATCCAGAATAAATGCGAGCATCATGTCTTAATTTTCTGACGGGTTGAGGATATCATTGTCCACCTAACCATCTAGCCACAGGTTGGTTCGCGGAAAAACTATTTAGGACTAGTACTATTTACAGGTCGACGTTGATGGTAGCTCCCGACATTCTCGTGTTTGACAAGAGAGAGAGTACACTGTTCCTCAAAAAAAAGAGAGAGAGAGAGAGAGAGAGTACACGTTCCCTATTGCAACCACTATGAAATCTCGGAGTAGATCTATTAGCTCACTACTGGTGCTACTGCTCCAATCGTGGATCTCGTTGTCGAATCGCACAGTGCAAGTACCAAGCCGGGGCCTATGACACGCTCACTGCCTCACTGCATCGACCAATGCGTGCAGATGCACTAGCCAGCAAGGCAGATCAATGATGAACCACATAGTACTAGACTATAGTAGTACGTACTAGGCGATATATGTGCCGCACATCGCGTCAGATCGGAGCGATCAGGGCCGCACATGCACATGCTGCTCAGCTGCCGCGTCAAGTTCGCACGACCAGCGGTCAAGCCAAGCAAAGGAAAGCAAAGATCCCGCTGATCGCGCGCGCTGTCTGGGCCCGGCCCGACGAGACAGCAGCAACAGCTACCGAGCGCGACGGCGACGGCGGCCCATCTCGATTTTCTTTATCATCATCACCACCGACCTCGAGCTCCCCATGCGTCGTCGTCGCCATCATGGCGACCCACGCGAGACTGCAGCAGGAGTCCACGTACAGTACGCGCAATGTAGATACAGACAGACAGGGCGACGGGCCTACCTCTACCTGTACGATCGGGGATCGGATTGCGCCACCTGCCCCAGCGCCCACGGGGAGATCGCGGCCGGCGGCAGGGACGGGCGCGCGCGCATGTGAGCGAGCGAGCGACCGGCGGGGAGCTTGTCACAGGGCATGGCGCGTGCGCGTACAGGGAGTGGGAGGACATTCCCGCGCCGGCCGTGGGCATGGAGCGCGGCTCTACGGCCGGGCCACCCGACGGCAGCCCGGCCCCGTCGCCTGCCGCGCCAAAAGCGCACGCCCTGCCCGCGCCCTTTTCGCTGTGCGGCCGTGCGCCGCCACGCCGTGAGTGGCCCGCTGGCTAGATCGGGCGCTGCTGCTGCTGCTGCTGCATTATCAACATTAAATTAAAAGAAGGGAGCATCGGCCGATCTGCTGCTTGGTGCCCTGTGATGTGATGTGATGTGATGTGATGTGATGTGATGGAGTAAACAAATGTCCGGCGACGAGCGCCCTCCAGTCCGGCACATGCTTCCGGTCGCTGATGATTTTTTATTATTTTTTTGCGGGAAGCTGATGATCATCGAGGGAAAGCCGATGCTCACTGTTCACTGACCAAACCCCTACACTTTGGTAGTACTAAATTATTATTCCTGGACGAACCTTCGACTGAGTTTAGCAATAGTAGGAAACTTTTTGCCCGGGGTGGGTGATGTTCATTTGTTCACTACTACACTAGTACAACGTGACGTTCGACGTTACACTACACCTCGAAACATATCCATCCTCCGCCCGCCAGAAAAGTTTCGTGGGCACTGTTGGTTGGTTGTGTTCCCCAGCCCCGCCATCTATCTCGGTTCTCTTCTACTAGACGTCTCAACCTCAAACGCACCTCACTCGGGAGGAGCCGTCCGTGAGTAGTGTGGTACGACGTGCCTCGCAAGTCGTTTTCATGGCGAGCGAGGGAACCCAGTTCCATTCCTGGACCGTCAAAAGTAACATCACGCGAAAGAGGGAGATAGATGCCTTGAGCAGAGCATCTCCCCCGATCCATCGGTCCGGCGCGGATATTTCCCGGGCTCCACCCGCTGCAATGTGCGTATATTAGCTAGCTACCTACTCCCTCCGTTTCAAATTACTTGTCTTAAATTTGTCTAGATACGGAGGTATCTAGCACTAAAATGAGCCTACATATATCCGTATCTAGACAAATCCAAGACAAGTAATTTGAAACGGAGGGAGTAGCTTTTTTTAGGGCCTAGCTGGCCCAGCCAAAACCTAATCGATGGACACCCCACCTGTACTATACTGCTTCCAACTTCATGGAAATTTACAGCCTGACTGCTAGGAGGGCCCCACAGAACAGACTCTGTCTACTGAGACCAAGGCCGTCGTATTTTCGTTGAGTTCTGCCAGTCATTTTCCCCACAAATTTAAGATCATTCCGTTTCTTTGGGTCCAATAATAAATTCGAAACTGTTAATTTGACTGGACGCGGAACACGTTGAGAACAAATGCTGGTGCAGTCCTTGCAAACCACCCTCCTGGTCCTGGTTCTCTCTATATATGTATTCTTTTTTTTTTTGCGTCTTTCTGTATATGTATGTGGATCGCGTGCTTTTCTGGTGTTTCCTTTTCCCGCGTTTCCCTTTGCTTAGCATGCAAGGTCGAGTTCCTTCTCGCAAGCCAAAAGGAAAGCCCGTCAGGCAACTAATCAAACAAGTGCTTGTCTACGCACGCAGGACCATGTGCAAATATGATTGTCCCGAAACCTCACGTTTCGTCATTTTTAGCTATTAGGAATATAGTATAAACAAGACTTGACATAAGATGCACCTTTTTATTTGTTTGTACACCTTGTTAACCTCGTGCCTTAGGCTGTAAGAATCGAACCCGGGACTTGGTTTGTCGCTTGTACTCCGTTCCTTCTTCGGTCACATGACATACTCATGTGTTGCTGGTTGTATCACGTTGGTTTGTGATTGCGCGACCTACGTGGAAGTGCAGTCAGGCCAACCTAAAGTCCCTGACTCCCTGTGACAAAGACACCATCTGAAATGTTTTTGCGCCAATTCGCGGCATCAGCCTTGATTTTCTCTTTATGTCTTGTCATGAAATTGCTACTACTTGGTAGTACTCCCTCCGTTCGGAATTACTTGTCGTAGAAATGGATGTATCTAGATGGGCAGCGGTGGATGCGGGCGGCGCCGATTGGCAGCAGCAAAAGCGGCACGACGGTGGGGTGGGTGGGGGCGGGAACCTTCGCCGTCTGGCACATTCGTTTTTGGCGCGCGGGGGCGACGGAGACCGACGGGTGGTCCGCTCGCCGCGGGACGGAGACGGCTCCCGGGGCTAGCCGGGCAGGCGGCCACGGGATGGGGTGCACGCGCCCGCCAGGTGCGAAGGGGATCGCGGCGCCGGTTTTGCCTTTTGCCTGCCCCGCGCGCGAGAGGTTCCCAGCTCGGCGGAGCGGGCGGAGGAGCCCACGGTCATCTTCCGGTGTTGCGGGCGTTCCAACAAAGCGTCGGTCAAAGTTTATGCGCTGCATGTAGTATCGGCGGCGGCCCCGGCGCCGGTGCCCAATTATTGATCCTAGCTTTGTTAGTTTTTTTTTTTTGGATAAAGTCTAGCTTGGTTAGTTACAATACCTCTTCGTAAAAGCAAAAAAGGCGAAGAAAATGGCCGTGTGGAGGGGAGTTTATAACAGGACCATCTTGTTCTGGCCATGAGTCGTTCTCGTTCATACATAGGGGTTCAAGCTAGGCGCCTCGCGCTGGTCCTTTCCTACTTCCTAGTACTAGGAATATTTCCAGCGGATCATTGCAAAATTGTGTTCGTTCAATTATTTGGTTTCTGGAAAGAATTAAGGAGGGTGAAAACTAAATGTTCATAGTCAAAACGGTGATTGATTCGGTTTGTAAGACAAATAGTAGATTACTTTGTTCATAGCCAACTCTAGTTCATTTTTCTTGCCAATGTTGACCAAATCATGGGCAACCAAAATCTCAACCAAAAATTTGGCTAGCCAATACTTTGATGGGGCAATCTTGGGCACTAAGCAAACACACCATGTATCCTTGTCCCCGCCACGCAATGGATCAAAAAGAAACTCAGCCAATATTGCGAACTAAGCATACTTTCAGTGGTATGCGCGTCGCCCTCCCCCTAGGGCGACTTGGGCGGAGCCAGAAACCTAGCCGCCGCCGCCGCAAACTCCCTCCTCCTCTCCCTCCGCCGCCGCCGGATGACGCCACCGGGCTAACCCCGGGGCCCGACGGCGGTGGCGGGGGAACGCACGTCTCCGGGTTGGGGCGGACCCCAAGGCGTGTGGTGGCGCGATCGATCTGGGATCTGTGACACGGCGGATGGCTGCAGGCGGCGGGAGGCCGGCCCGTCCTCGGACGGCGACGGCTTGGCGCGGCGGAGGCCAGGGCTGCGGGCGCTACGGATGGCCCTTCGGGCGGCGGCGGCGGCGGGCTTGGCGCGGCGGAGGCCAGGGTTGCGGGCGCTACGGATGGCCCTTCGGGCGGCGGCGGCGGCCGGCTTGGCTGCGGTGGCGTGCATGATGCCTTCAGATCGGCGACGGCGGCGTGGAGGGCCTGGTGGTCTCGTCGGCGGCACCTCCGATCAGATCTGTTCTGACCGGTGCAGCCGGCGGTGGTAGTCGTCTCTTCCGTCAGAGGTGGCCGACCTGAGGCTGGATGTTTGGATCTCAGGATCCGTCATCTGGCACCAACTGCGGGTCGGGGAGACGGAGTTGACGGTGAAAATCGAGCTGACGGCGGGCGATGGCGGCGTTCCACGTCGTTTCATGTGACTACCGTCGACCCACTCGTATTGCTCCGGGGAAAACCCTAGGATCTGGTTTCCAGACCGGACGATGGCGGCACTGCGGTGTCGTTTCTCTCTTGGGAGCATCGTTTTGTGGAGCAGCGCTAGAAGTCAGAGGCAGGAAGTGGAGCGGCTTCGTCTTGCACGGAGCTTCGGTGGAGATGTTAAGTCATGCCTGACCGACAGGTGCTACGCTTGGTCATGCCTGGTCGGCAGGTGCTACGCACGATAGATCCACCAAGGGCTTCAAGTTGTGTCTGCTGGTGGTACTTGGCAGCATGGCGATGAGGTGTATCAGTGGCGACCACGACGTGTTCAGCTGTTTGCATGCAGGGAGGAGGTGCCGTTGGGCGGCATGGTGGCGTCGACGATAGCTGGACCGAGCAAGGTTTATGCACCAGTACAGTTTTGAAGATGGAGCAGTGGCAGTTGGCGGCGGCGGCCTCTGAGAGCATGCCGGACCAGTGTGTGCCCAGACCCGGCAAGTGGTTAGGTTGGTGTTGTTGGAGTCATGTACCTAGGATAGGGTCATAGACTTGATCTAAGTACCCTACCCAAGGACACCATTATTAGAAGAGACTACCTTCCAATCGACCAAGGAGGACTCCACTCGACAGACTCGAAGGACTCGACCATGAAGATGCACTCGACCACCAGAAGGTCAAGAAGCACTCTGTACTGTAACGGTCTGTAGTTAAGTAGACTTTATGGTATTTAAGACACTTTATGTGGGGCGTTACCAGTAACGCCCCAGACTTAATGTACTTTAAACCCTGCATTACTGAGGGCCAGAGGGGGCTGGCAGGCACTATATAAGCCACCCCCCACCTCAGTGTAAAGGGTTCGCACCCCTGTAATCCTTATACGCATAATCCACTCGACCGCCTCCGGGCTCCGAGACGTAGGGCTATTACTTCCTCCGAGAAGGGCCTGAACTCGTACATCTCCTGTGTTTACAACTGTTCCATAGCTAGGACCTTGCCTCTCCATACCTACCCCCACTCTACTGTCAGACTTAGAACCACGACAGTTGGCGCCCACCGTGGGGCAGGTGTCTTAGCGATTTTTTGGAGGAGTTGCAGTTCTTCCGAGTACTTTCATCATGGTTGCTGGTGGAGTTTTGGTCGAGGGTCGTGAGATCCGTCTCGGCGCCCTCACCTTCATCGCCGACGACTCCGCTTGGCTCCAAGAGGCTCCACTCGACGTTGATGCGCTCCCCGTCCGCGGTGCGACGCATTTTCGCGCATGTGTCCGCGGCGTTCTGCTGCGACAACCGTCAACCCCTTATCGGTCGACTCCCCTATCGGTCACCCTCCCAGTCTCCCACCAGCGCAAGCGCCCTGGTCGGTCGAGGCTCCAGCGGTGGGTAAGGCATGCGGTGGCTCGCTAGACGGCCACCGCTCAAGTTGCGGCTATCGAGCCTGACGAATCCCTCTACGGACTGTTCGATCTGTCGACTAGCTCCGTAGAGACTGCATCCGAGTGCGATAGCAGTGATCCGGCGGCGGAAATCTTGATGGTCAACGGACCTCGCAGTCCTCCTGGCTTCGCCCACGAAGGCGAAGTAGACGGTGGAGGCGACCCCGCACAAGGCCACGAAGAGTACCAACCTGAGCCACTCAATTCTCTGCAAAGAGAAGAGCTTCGCCGCAGGAACATGGATGCCCTGCATACTCCCATCGCGGGAGGAACCCCCGAGGCTCGCGCCTTGGAGGAGGCACGTTTGGCCAACTTGGCTGAACGCGCTCGCCTGGAAAATCTTCAGCGAGCACTCGACGAGCGCGCGCGACAACGAGCACCCGACGCCAATCGACGTCAGCTCTTCCCGCCGACTCAGGTATATCAAACCCCGATTCAGAATTTAGCAGCTGCAACCCGTATAGCAGATTCCATCCAGCCCTCTCAGTCGGAAGCTGGCAGAGGCTTGATGCAGATCAGGGATTTGCTCCGAGCAGCAGGAGATCAGAATTCAGCCGTGTCGCAGTCGCGCAACAGAATTCACAGTCGATCTGTCGCTGCGAATACGGTTCAGTCGGCTCACAGCCCTAGATCGCCTCTGCGGCGTGAAGGACGCGAGAATCGGCGAGACCAGTACGGTGACCGACACGATCGTGATGATAGGCGTCGAGTACCCACTCCTCCTCCGAGAGGTGGGTCTTACGCTCCTCGGTAGCAGGACGACAGGCGTCAACTCAGTGTGGGGCGAAGAGCTCCAGTCGACCCCCGGAAACCAGGCTTCGACGCACGATCCATCATCGTGCAAGGCTTGGTCGACTGAAACCGAGCCCATCGGGGCGGCTCCAACAGAGATGCGCCCACAAGCAGTCGAGTGCATGTTTCTGGTCCAGAATGTTTCAGCAGGGCTATCAGAGCCGCGGTGATTCCCCCAACTTCAGGTTGGCAACCGGAGTAAGCAAGTTCACTGGTGAGTCTAAGCCTGAAACCTGGCTTGAGGACTACCGAGTGGCAGTTCAGATTGGTGGTGGGAATTACGAGGTGGCCATGAAGCATTTGCCCCTCATGTTGGAAGGTTCTGCCAGAGCGTGGTTGAATCAGTTACCTCCTAGCAGCATTTACACTTGGGAAGACTTGTCCCGAGTGTTTGTTAGAACATTTGAAGGAACTTGCAAGCGACCAGCTGGATTGACAGAGCTGCAAGTCTGTGTGCAGAAGACGAATGAGACTCTCAGAGAGTATATTCAGAGATGGATCACTTTGCATCATACCGTGGAGAATGTGTCTGACCATCAGGCAGTCTGCGCCTTCAAGGATGGTGTCAAGAACAGAGAATTGAGTTTGAAGTTTGGTCGAACCGGAGACATGACCCTGAGTCGGATGATGGAGATTGCTACCAAGTACGCCAACGGCGAAGAGGAAGACCGACTCCGAAGCGGCAAGTACAAGCCGAGTCAGTCGGAGAAGGGAAATACCAGTCGAAAACAGAAGCGGAAAGCCGAACCAGCAGCTCCTGGAGAGGCTCTGGCCGTAACTCAGGGAAAGTTCAAAGGGAAACCTAAAGGATCCTGGAACCCTAAGAAGGTGAAGGATAAGGAAGGAAACGACGTGATGGATATGCCGTGTCACATCCACACGAAGAAAGATGAAGAGGGCAACATCATTTACCCGAAGCATACCACTCGCCAGTGTCGACTCCTGATCCAGCAGTTCCAAGGAAAACAGTCCAAGGACAAGGAAAAGGAGTCAGACAAGGCCAAAGACAAGGAGGACAGTGAGGGAGGATATCCGCATGTCAACTCCACTTTTTATTTGTCCAATAAAATCTTCCCCTCAGTGGGTGACTTAGCTGCGAATCCGTTTCGCCTAAGTTTGTAAAAAATCCTTGTCGAGTGATGAGCCAGACTCCCACTCGGAAGGCTTGGATGCGAATCCGTTTCGCCTAAGTTTAAATAAAATCCTACCGAGTGGTGAGCCAGACTCCCACTCGGGGGCTTAGCTGCAGTCCAAGTACTCGCCTAAGTTTAATAAAATCATGTCGAGTGGTGAGCCAGACTCCCACTCGGGGGCTTAGCTGCAGTCCAAGTACTCGCCTAAGTTTAAATAAAATCCTACCGAGTAGTGAGCCAGACTTACACTCGAAGGCTTAGCTGCAGTCCAAGTACTCGCCTAAGTACAAGTACAACGTGCGCTCGCAAGGAGGACGAAGTGCAGGTCGACTGCGACCCTCTCCTCCGAGCTACGCCACAAGTACAATGTGCGGTCGTAAGGAGGACGAGGTGCAGGTCGACTGCGACCCTCTCCTCCGAGCTACGCCACAAGTACAATGTGCGGTCATAAGGAGGACGAGGTGCAGGTCGACTGCGACCCTCTCCTCCGAGCTACGCCACAAATACAACGTGCGCTCGCAAGAAGGACGAGGTGCAGGTCGACTGCGTCCTTATCCTCTGAGCTACGCCACAAGTACAACGTAAAAATCCTACCGAGTGAAAAGCAAACCTCTCACTCGGGGGCTTAGCTGCAGCCCAGTGCTCGCCTAAGGTATAAAAATCCTACCGAGTGAAGAGCAAACCTCTCACTCGGAGGCTTAGCTGCAGCCCAGTGCTCGCCTAAGGTATAAAAACCCTGCCGAGTGAAGAGTAGACCTCTCACTCGGGGGGCTTAGCTGCAGCCCAGCGCTCGCCTAAGAAATAAAAACCCTGCCGAGTGAAGAGCAGACCTCTCACTCGGGGGCTTAGCTGCAGCCCAGCGCTCGCCTAAGAAATAAAAATCCTACCGAGAGAAGAGCAAACCTCTCACTCGGGGGAACCCGGGACTTGGTTTGTCGCTTGTACTCCGTTCCTTCTTCGGTCACATGACATACTCATGTGTTGCTGGTTGTATCACGTTGGTTTGTGATTGCGCGACCTACGTGGAAGTGCAGTCAGGCCAACCTAAAGTCCCTGACTCCCTGTGACAAAGACACCATCTGAAATGTTTTTGCGCCAATTCGCGGCATCAGCCTTGATTTTCTCTTTATGTCTTGTCATGAAATTGCTACTACTTGGTAGTACTCCCTCCGTTCGGAATTACTTGTCGTAGAAATGGATGTATCTAGATGGGCAGCGGTGGATGCGGGCGGCGCCGATTGGCAGCAGCAAAAGCGGCACGACGGTGGGGTGGGTGGGGGCGGGAACCTTCGCCGTCTGGCACATTCGTTTTTGGCGCGCGGGGGCGACGGAGACCGACGGGTGGTCCGCTCGCCGCGGGACGGAGACGGCTCCCGGGGCTAGCCGGGCAGGCGGCCACGGGATGGGGTGCACGCGCCCGCCAGGTGCGAAGGGGATCGCGGCGCCGGTTTTGCCTTTTGCCTGCCCCGCGCGCGAGAGGTTCCCAGCTCGGCGGAGCGGGCGGAGGAGCCCACGGTCATCTTCCGGTGTTGCGGGCGTTCCAACAAAGCGTCGGTCAAAGTTTATGCGCTGCATGTAGTATCGGCGGCGGCCCCGGCGCCGGTGCCCAATTATTGATCCTAGCTTTGTTAGTTTTTTTTTTTGGATAAAGTCTAGCTTGGTTAGTTACAATACCTCTTCGTAAAAGCAAAAAAGGCGAAGAAAATGGCCGTGTGGAGGGGAGTTTATAACAGGACCATCTTGTTCTGGCCATGAGTCGTTCTCGTTCATACATAGGGGTTCAAGCTAGGCGCCTCGCGCTGGTCCTTTCCTACTTCCTAGTACTAGGAATATTTCCAGCGGATCATTGCAAAATTGTGTTCGTTCAATTATTTGGTTTCTGGAAAGAATTAAGGAGGGTGAAAACTAAATGTTCATAGTCAAAACGGTGATTGATTCGGTTTGTAAGACAAATAGTAGATTACTTTGTTCATAGCCAACTCTAGTTCATTTTTCTTGCCAATGTTGACCAAATCATGGGCAACCAAAATCTCAACCAAAAATTTGGCTAGCCAATACTTTGATGGGGCAATCTTGGGCACTAAGCAAACACACCATGTATCCTTGTCCCCGCCACGCAATGGATCAAAAAGAAACTCAGCCAATATTGCGAACTAAGCATACTTTCAGTGGTATGCGCGTCGCCCTCCCCCTAGGGCGACTTGGGCGGAGCCAGAAACCTAGCCGCCGCCGCCGCAAACTCCCTCCTCCTCTCCCTCCGCCGCCGCCGGATGACGCCACCGGGCTAACCCCGGGGCCCGACGGCGGTGGCGGGGGAACGCACGTCTCCGGGTTGGGGCGGACCCCAAGGCGTGTGGTGGCGCGATCGATCTGGGATCTGTGACACGGCGGATGGCTGCAGGCGGCGGGAGGCCGGCCCGTCCTCGGACGGCGACGGCTTGGCGCGGCGGAGGCCAGGGCTGCGGGCGCTACGGATGGCCCTTCGGGCGGCGGCGGCGGCGGGCTTGGCGCGGCGGAGGCCAGGGTTGCGGGCGCTACGGATGGCCCTTCGGGCGGCGGCGGCGGCCGGCTTGGCTGCGGTGGCGTGCATGATGCCTTCAGATCGGCGACGGCGGCGTGGAGGGCCTGGTGGTCTCGTCGGCGGCACCTCCGATCAGATCTGTTCTGACCGGTGCAGCCGGCGGTGGTAGTCGTCTCTTCCGTCAGAGGTGGCCGACCTGAGGCTGGATGTTTGGATCTCAGGATCCGTCATCTGGCACCAACTGCGGGTCGGGGAGACGGAGTTGACGGTGAAAATCGAGCTGACGGCGGGCGATGGCGGCGTTCCACGTCGTTTCATGTGACTACCGTCGACCCACTCGTATTGCTCCGGGGAAAACCCTAGGATCTGGTTTCCAGACCGGACGATGGCGGCACTGCGGTGTCGTTTCTCTCTTGGGAGCATCGTTTTGTGGAGCAGCGCTAGAAGTCAGAGGCAGGAAGTGGAGCGGCTTCGTCTTGCACGGAGCTTCGGTGGAGATGTTAAGTCATGCCTGACCGACAGGTGCTACGCTTGGTCATGCCTGGTCGGCAGGTGCTACGCACGATAGATCCACCAAGGGCTTCAAGTTGTGTCTGCTGGTGGTACTTGGCAGCATGGCGATGAGGTGTATCAGTGGCGACCACGACGTGTTCAGCTGTTTGCATGCAGGGAGGAGGTGCCGTTGGGCGGCATGGTGGCGTCGACGATAGCTGGACCGAGCAAGGTTTATGCACCAGTACAGTTTTGAAGATGGAGCAGTGGCAGTTGGCGGCGGCGGCCTCTGAGAGCATGCCGGACCAGTGTGTGCCCAGACCCGGCAAGTGGTTAGGTTGGTGTTGTTGGAGTCATGTACCTAGGATAGGGTCATAGACTTGATCTAAGTACCCTACCCAAGGACACCATTATTAGAAGAGACTACCTTCCAATCGACCAAGGAGGACTCCACTCGACAGACTCGAAGGACTCGATCATGAAGATGCACTCGACCACCAGAAGGTCAAGAAGCACTCTGTACTGTAACGGTCTGTAGTTAAGTAGACTTTATGGTATTTAAGACACTTTATGTGGGGCGTTACCAGTAACGCCCCAGACTTAATGTACTTTAAACCCTGCATTACTGAGGGCCAGAGGGGGCTGGCAGGCACTATATAAGCCACCCCCCACCTCAGTGTAAAGGGTTCGCACCCCTGTAATCCTTATACGCATAATCCACTCGACCGCCTCCGGGCTCCGAGACGTAGGGCTATTACTTCCTCCGAGAAGGGCCTGAACTCGTACATCTCCTGTGTTTACAACTGTTCCATAGCTAGGACCTTGCCTCTCCATACCTACCCCCACTCTACTGTCAGACTTAGAACCACGACAGTTGGCGCCCACCGTGGGGCAGGTGTCTTAGCGATTTTTTGGAGGAGTTGCAGTTCTTCCGAGTACTTTCATCATGGTTGCTGGTGGAGTTTTGGTCGAGGGTCGTGAGATCCGTCTCGGCGCCCTCACCTTCATCGCCGACGACTCCGCTTGGCTCCAAGAGGCTCCACTCGACGTTGATGCGCTCCCCGTCCGCGGTGCGACGCATTTTCGCGCATGTGTCCGCGGCGTTCTGCTGCGACAACCGTCAACCCCTTATCGGTCGACTCCCCTATCGGTCACCCTCCCAGTCTCCCACCAGCGCAAGCGCCCTGGTCGGTCGAGGCTCCAGCGGTGGGTAAGGCATGCGGTGGCTCGCTAGACGGCCACCGCTCAAGTTGCGGCTATCGAGCCTGACGAATCCCTCTACGGACTGTTCGATCTGTCGACTAGCTCCGTAGAGACTGCATCCGAGTGCGATAGCAGTGATCCGGCGGCGGAAATCTTGATGGTCAACGGACCTCGCAGTCCTCCTGGCTTCGCCCACGAAGGCGAAGTAGACGGTGGAGGCGACCCCGCACAAGGCCACGAAGAGTACCAACCTGAGCCACTCAATTCTCTGCAAAGAGAAGAGCTTCGCCGCAGGAACATGGATGCCCTGCATACTCCCATCGCGGGAGGAACCCCCGAGGCTCGCGCCTTGGAGGAGGCACGTTTGGCCAACTTGGCTGAACGCGCTCGCCTGGAAAATCTTCAGCGAGCACTCGACGAGCGCGCGCGACAACGAGCACCCGACGCCAATCGACGTCAGCTCTTCCCGCCGACTCAGGTATATCAAACCCCGATTCAGAATTTAGCAGCTGCAACCCGTATAGCAGATTCCATCCAGCCCTCTCAGTCGGAAGCTGGCAGAGGCTTGATGCAGATCAGGGATTTGCTCCGAGCAGCAGGAGATCAGAATTCAGCCGTGTCGCAGTCGCGCAACAGAATTCACAGTCGATCTGTCGCTGCGAATACGGTTCAGTCGGCTCACAGCCCTAGATCGCCTCTGCGGCGTGAAGGACGCGAGAATCGGCGAGACCAGTACGGTGACCGACACGATCGTGATGATAGGCGTCGAGTACCCACTCCTCCTCCGAGAGGTGGGTCTTACGCTCCTCGGTAGCAGGACGACAGGCGTCAACTCAGTGTGGGGCGAAGAGCTCCAGTCGACCCCCGGAAACCAGGCTTCGACGCACGATCCATCATCGTGCAAGGCTTGGTCGACTGAAACCGAGCCCATCGGGGCGGCTCCAACAGAGATGCGCCCACAAGCAGTCGAGTGCATGTTTCTGGTCCAGAATGTTTCAGCAGGGCTATCAGAGCCGCGGTGATTCCCCCAACTTCAGGTTGGCAACCGGAGTAAGCAAGTTCACTGGTGAGTCTAAGCCTGAAACCTGGCTTGAGGACTACCGAGTGGCAGTTCAGATTGGTGGTGGGAATTACGAGGTGGCCATGAAGCATTTGCCCCTCATGTTGGAAGGTTCTGCCAGAGCGTGGTTGAATCAGTTACCTCCTAGCAGCATTTACACTTGGGAAGACTTGTCCCGAGTGTTTGTTAGAACATTTGAAGGAACTTGCAAGCGACCAGCTGGATTGACAGAGCTGCAAGTCTGTGTGCAGAAGACGAATGAGACTCTCAGAGAGTATATTCAGAGATGGATCACTTTGCATCATACCGTGGAGAATGTGTCTGACCATCAGGCAGTCTGCGCCTTCAAGGATGGTGTCAAGAACAGAGAATTGAGTTTGAAGTTTGGTCGAACCGGAGACATGACCCTGAGTCGGATGATGGAGATTGCTACCAAGTACGCCAACGGCGAAGAGGAAGACCGACTCCGAAGCGGCAAGTACAAGCCGAGTCAGTCGGAGAAGGGAAATACCAGTCGAAAACAGAAGCGGAAAGCCGAACCAGCAGCTCCTGGAGAGGCTCTGGCCGTAACTCAGGGAAAGTTCAAAGGGAAACCTAAAGGATCCTGGAACCCTAAGAAGGTGAAGGATAAGGAAGGAAACGACGTGATGGATATGCCGTGTCACATCCACACGAAGAAAGATGAAGAGGACAACATCATTTACCCGAAGCATACCACTCGCCAGTGTCGACTCCTGATCCAGCAGTTCCAAGGAAAACAGTCCAAGGACAAGGAAAAGGAGTCAGACAAGGCCAAAGACAAGGAGGACAGTGAGGGAGGATATCCGCATGTCAACTCCACTTTTTATTTGTCCAATAAAATCTTCCCCTCAGTGGGTGACTTAGCTGCGAATCCGTTTCGCCTAAGTTTGTAAAAAATCCTTGTCGAGTGATGAGCCAGACTCCCACTCGGAAGGCTTGGATGCGAATCCGTTTCGCCTAAGTTTAAATAAAATCCTACCGAGTGGTGAGCCAGACTCCCACTCGGGGGCTTAGCTGCAGTCCAAGTACTCGCCTAAGTTTAATAAAATCATGTCGAGTGGTGAGCCAGACTCCCACTCGGGGGCTTAGCTGCAGTCCAAGTACTCGCCTAAGTTTAAATAAAATCCTACCGAGTAGTGAGCCAGACTTACACTCGAAGGCTTAGCTGCAGTCCAAGTACTCGCCTAAGTACAAGTACAACGTGCGCTCACAAGGAGGACGAAGTGCAGGTCGACTGCGACCCTCTCCTCCGAGCTACGCCACAAGTACAATGTGCGGTCGTAAGGAGGACGAGGTGCAGGTCGACTGCGACCCTCTCCTCCGAGCTACGCCACAAGTACAATGTGCGGTCATAAGGAGGACGAGGTGCAGGTCGACTGCGACCCTCTCCTCCGAGCTACGCCACAAATACAACGTGCGCTCGCAAGAAGGACGAGGTGCAGGTCGACTGCGTCCTTATCCTCTGAGCTACGCCACAAGTACAACGTAAAAATCCTACCGAGTGAAAAGCAAACCTCTCACTCGGGGGCTTAGCTGCAGCCCAGTGCTCGCCTAAGGTATAAAAATCCTACCGAGTGAAGAGCAAACCTCTCACTCGGAGGCTTAGCTGCAGCCCAGTGCTCGCCTAAGGTATAAAAACCCTGCCGAGTGAAGAGTAGACCTCTCACTCGGGGGGCTTAGCTGCAGCCCAGCGCTCGCCTAAGAAATAAAAACCCTGCCGAGTGAAGAGCAGACCTCTCACTCGGGGGCTTAGCTGCAGCCCAGCGCTCGCCTAAGAAATAAAAATCCTACCGAGAGAAGAGCAAACCTCTCACTCGGGGGAACCCGGGACTTGGTTTGTCGCTTGTACTCCGTTCCTTCTTCGGTCACATGACATACTCATGTGTTGCTGGTTGTATCACGTTGGTTTGTGATTGCGCGACCTACGTGGAAGTGCAGTCAGGCCAACCTAAAGTCCCTGACTCCCTGTGACAAAGACACCATCTGAAATGTTTTTGCGCCAATTCGCGGCATCAGCCTTGATTTTCTCTTTATGTCTTGTCATGAAATTGCTACTACTTGGTAGTACTCCCTCCGTTCGGAATTACTTGTCGTAGAAATGGATGTATCTAGATGGGCAGCGGTGGATGCGGGCGGCGCCGATTGGCAGCAGCAAAAGCGGCACGACGGTGGGGTGGGTGGGGGCGGGAACCTTCGCCGTCTGGCACATTCGTTTTTGGCGCGCGGGGGCGACGGAGACCGACGGGTGGTCCGCTCGCCGCGGGACGGAGACGGCTCCCGGGGCTAGCCGGGCAGGCGGCCACGGGATGGGGTGCACGCGCCCGCCAGGTGCGAAGGGGATCGCGGCGCCGGTTTTGCCTTTTGCCTGCCCCGCGCGCGAGAGGTTCCCAGCTCGGCGGAGCGGGCGGAGGAGCCCACGGTCATCTTCCGGTGTTGCGGGCGTTCCAACAAAGCGTCGGTCAAAGTTTATGCGCTGCATGTAGTATCGGCGGCGGCCCCGGCGCCGGTGCCCAATTATTGATCCTAGCTTTGTTAGTTTTTTTTTTTGGATAAAGTCTAGCTTGGTTAGTTACAATACCTCTTCGTAAAAGCAAAAAAGGCGAAGAAAATGGCCGTGTGGAGGGGAGTTTATAACAGGACCATCTTGTTCTGGCCATGAGTCGTTCTCGTTCATACATAGGGGTTCAAGCTAGGCGCCTCGCGCTGGTCCTTTCCTACTTCCTAGTACTAGGAATATTTCCAGCGGATCATTGCAAAATTGTGTTCGTTCAATTATTTGGTTTCCGGAAAGAATTAAGGAGGGTGAAAACTAAATGTTCATAGTCAAAACGGTGATTGATTCGGTTTGTAAGACAAATAGTAGATTACTTTGTTCATAGCCAACTCTAGTTCATTTTTCTTGCCAATGTTGACCAAATCATGGGCAACCAAAATCTCAACCAAAAATTTGGCTAGCCAATACTTTGATGGGGCAATCTTGGGCACTAAGCAAACACACCATGTATCCTTGTCCCCGCCACGCAATGGATCAAAAAGAAACTCAGCCAATATTGCGAACTAAGCATACTTTCAGTGGTATGCGCGTCGCCCTCCCCCTAGGGCGACTTGGGCGGAGCCAGAAACCTAGCCGCCGCCGCCGCAAACTCCCTCCTCCTCTCCCTCCGCCGCCGCCGGATGACGCCACCGGGCTAACCCCGGGGCCCGACGGCGGTGGCGGGGGAACGCACGTCTCCGGGTTGGGGCGGACCCCAAGGCGTGTGGTGGCGCGATCGATCTGGGATCTGTGACACGGCGGATGGCTGCAGGCGGCGGGAGGCCGGCCCGTCCTCGGACGGCGACGGCTTGGCGCGGCGGAGGCCAGGGCTGCGGGCGCTACGGATGGCCCTTCGGGCGGCGGCGGCGGCGGGCTTGGCGCGGCGAAGGCCAGGGTTGCGGGCGCTACGGATGGCCCTTCGGGCGGCGGCGGCGGCCGGCTTGGCTGCGGTGGCGTGCATGATGCCTTCAGATCGGCGACGGCGGCGTGGAGGGCCTGGTGGTCTCGTCGGCGGCACCTCCGATCAGATCTGTTCTGACCGGTGCAGCCGGCGGTGGTAGTCGTCTCTTCCGTCAGAGGTGGCCGACCTGAGGCTGGATGTTTGGATCTCAGGATCCGTCATCTGGCACCAACTGCGGGTCGGGGAGACGGAGTTGACGGTGAAAATCGAGCTGACGGCGGGCGATGGCGGCGTTCCACGTCGTTTCATGTGACTACCGTCGACCCACTCGTATTGCTCTGGGGAAAACCCTAGGATCTGGTTTCCAGACCGGACGATGGCGGCACTGCGGTGTCGTTTCTCTCTTGGGAGCATCGTTTTGTGGAGCAGCGCTAGAAGTCAGAGGCAGGAAGTGGAGCGGCTTCGTCTTGCACGGAGCTTCGGTGGAGATGTTAAGTCATGCCTGACCGACAGGTGCTACGCTTGGTCATGCCTGGTCGGCAGGTGCTACGCACGATAGATCCACCAAGGGCTTCAAGTTGTGTCTGCTGGTGGTACTTGGCAGCATGGCGATGAGGTGTATCAGTGGCGACCACGACGTGTTCAGCTGTTTGCATGCAGGGAGGAGGTGCCGTTGGGCGGCATGGTGGCGTCGACGATAGCTGGACCGAGCAAGGTTTATGCACCAGTACAGTTTTGAAGATGGAGCAGTGGCAGTTGGCGGCGGCGGCCTCTGAGAGCATGCCGGACCAGTGTGTGCCCAGACCCGGCAAGTGGTTAGGTTGGTGTTGTTGGAGTCATGTACCTAGGATAGGGTCATAGACTTGATCTAAGTACCCTACCCAAGGACACCATTATTAGAAGAGACTACCTTCCAATCGACCAAGGAGGACTCCACTCGACAGACTCGAAGGACTCGACCACGAAGATGCACTCGACCACCAGAAGGTCAAGAAGCACTCTGTACTGTAACGGTCTGTAGTTAAGTAGACTTTATGGTATTTAAGACACTTAATGTGGGGCGTTACCAGTAACGCCCCAGACTTAATGTACTTTAAACCCTGCATTACTGAGGGCCAGAGGGGGCTGGCAGGCACTATATAAGCCACCCCCCACCTCAGTGTAAAGGGTTCGCACCCCTGTAATCCTTATACGCATAATCCACTCGACCGCCTCCGGGCTCCGAGACGTAGGGCTATTACTTCCTCCGAGAAGGGCCTGAACTCGTACATCTCCTGTGTTTACAACTGTTCCATAGCTAGGACCTTGCCTCTCCATACCTACCCCCACTCTACTGTCAGACTTAGAACCACGACAGTTGGCGCCCACCGTGGGGCAGGTGTCTTAGCGATTTTTTGGAGGAGTTGCAGTTCTTCCGAGTACTTTCATCATGGTTGCTGGTGGAGTTTTGGTCGAGGGTCGTGAGATCCGTCTCGGCGCCCTCACCTTCATCGCCGACGACTCCGCTTGGCTCCAAGAGGCTCCACTCGACGTTGATGCGCTCCCCGTCCGCGGTGCGACGCATTTTCGCGCATGTGTCCGCGGCGTTCTGCTGCGACAACCGTCAACCCCTTATCGGTCGACTCCCCTATCGGTCACCCTCCCAGTCTCCCACCAGCGCAAGCGCCCTGGTCGGTCGAGGCTCCAGCGGTGGGTAAGGCATGCGGTGGCTCGCTAGACGGCCACCGCTCAAGTTGCGGCTATCGAGCCTGACGAATCCCTCTACGGACTGTTCGATCTGTCGACTAGCTCCGTAGAGACTGCATCCGAGTGCGATAGCAGTGATCCGGCGGCGGAAATCTTGATGGTCAACGGACCTCGCAGTCCTCCTGGCTTCGCCCACGAAGGCGAAGTAGACGGTGGAGGCGACCCCGCACAAGGCCACGAAGAGTACCAACCTGAGCCACTCAATTCTCTGCAAAGAGAAGAGCTTCGCCGCAGGAACATGGATGCCCTGCATACTCCCATCGCGGGAGGAACCCCCGAGGCTCGCGCCTTGGAGGAGGCACGTTTGGCCAACTTGGCTGAACGCGCTCGCCTGGAAAATCTTCAGCGAGCACTCGACGAGCGCGCGCGACAACGAGCACCCGACGCCAATCGACGTCAGCTCTTCCCGCCGACTCAGGTATATCAAACCCCGATTCAGAATTTAGCAGCTGCAACCCGTATAGCAGATTCCATCCAGCCCTCTCAGTCGGAAGCTGGCAGAGGCTTGATGCAGATCAGGGATTTGCTCCGAGCAGCAGGAGATCAGAATTCAGCCGTGTCGCAGTCGCGCAACAGAATTCACAGTCGATCTGTCGCTGCGAATACGGTTCAGTCGGCTCACAGCCCTAGATCGCCTCTGCGGCGTGAAGGACGCGAGAATCGGCGAGACCAGTACGGTGACCGACACGATCGTGATGATAGGCGTCGAGTACCCACTCCTCCTCCGAGAGGTGGGTCTTACGCTCCTCGGTAGCAGGACGACAGGCGTCAACTCAGTGTGGGGCGAAGAGCTCCAGTCGACCCCCGGAAACCAGGCTTCGACGCACGATCCATCATCGTGCAAGGCTTGGTCGACTGAAACCGAGCCCATCGGGGCGGCTCCAACAGAGATGCGCCCACAAGCAGTCGAGTGCATGTTTCTGGTCCAGAATGTTTCAGCAGGGCTATTAGAGCCGCGGTGATTCCCCCAACTTCAGGTTGGCAACCGGAGTAAGCAAGTTCACTGGTGAGTCTAAGCCTGAAACCTGGCTTGAGGACTACCGAGTGGCAGTTCAGATTGGTGGTGGGAATTACGAGGTGGCCATGAAGCATTTGCCCCTCATGTTGGAAGGTTCTGCCAGAGCGTGGTTGAATCAGTTACCTCCTAGCAGCATTTACACTTGGGAAGACTTGTCCCGAGTGTTTGTTAGAACATTTGAAGGAACTTGCAAGCGACCAGCTGGATTGACAGAGCTGCAAGTCTGTGTGCAGAAGACGAATGAGACTCTCAGAGAGTATATTCAGAGATGGATCACTTTGCATCATACCGTGGAGAATGTGTCTGACCATCAGGCAGTCTGCGCCTTCAAGGATGGTGTCAAGAACAGAGAATTGAGTTTGAAGTTTGGTCGAACCGGAGACATGACCCTGAGTCGGATGATGGAGATTGCTACCAAGTACGCCAACGGCGAAGAGGAAGACCGACTCCGAAGCGGCAAGTACAAGCCGAGTCAGTCGGAGAAGGGAAATACCAGTCGAAAACAGAAGCGGAAAGCCGAACCAGCAGCTCCTGGAGAGGCTCTGGCCGTAACTCAGGGAAAGTTCAAAGGGAAACCTAAAGGATCCTGGAACCCTAAGAAGGTGAAGGATAAGGAAGGAAACGACGTGATGGATATGCCGTGTCACATCCACACGAAGAAAGATGAAGAGGGCAACATCATTTACCCGAAGCATACCACTCGCCAGTGTCGACTCCTGATCCAGCAGTTCCAAGGAAAACAGTCCAAGGACAAGGAAAAGGAGTCAGACAAGGCCAAAGACAAGGAGGACAGTGAGGGAGGATATCCGCATGTCAACTCCACTTTTTATTTGTCCAATAAAATCTTCCCCTCAGTGGGTGACTTAGCTGCGAATCCGTTTCGCCTAAGTTTGTAAAAAATCCTTGTCGAGTGATGAGCCAGACTCCCACTCGGAAGGCTTGGATGCGAATCCGTTTCGCCTAAGTTTAAATAAAATCCTACCGAGTGGTGAGCCAGACTCCCACTCGGGGGCTTAGCTGCAGTCCAAGTACTCGCCTAAGTTTAATAAAATCATGTCGAGTGGTGAGCCAGACTCCCACTCGGGGGCTTAGCTGCAGTCCAAGTACTCGCCTAAGTTTAAATAAAATCCTACCGAGTAGTGAGCCAGACTTACACTCGAAGGCTTAGCTGCAGTCCAAGTACTCGCCTAAGTACAAGTACAACGTGCGCTCGCAAGGAGGACGAAGTGCAGGTCGACTGCGACCCTCTCCTCCGAGCTACGCCACAAGTACAATGTGCGGTCGTAAGGAGGACGAGGTGCAGGTCGACTGCGACCCTCTCCTCCGAGCTACGCCACAAGTACAATGTGCGGTCATAAGGAGGACGAGGTGCAGGTCGACTGCGACCCTCTCCTCCGAGCTACGCCACAAATACAACGTGCGCTCGCAAGAAGGACGAGGTGCAGGTCTACTGCGTCCTTATCCTCTGAGCTACGCCACAAGTACAACGTAAAAATCCTACCGAGTGAAAAGCAAACCTCTCACTCGGGGGCTTAGCTGCAGCCCAGTGCTCGCCTAAGGTATAAAAATCCTACCGAGTGAAGAGCAAACCTCTCACTCGGAGGCTTAGCTGCAGCCCAGTGCTCGCCTAAGGTATAAAAACCCTGCCGAGTGAAGAGTAGACCTCTCACTCGGGGGGCTTAGCTGCAGCCCAGCGCTCGCCTAAGAAATAAAAACCCTGCCGAGTGAAGAGCAGACCTCTCACTCGGGGGCTTAGCTGCAGCCCAGCGCTCGCCTAAGAAATAAAAATCCTACCGAGAGAAGAGCAAACCTCTCACTCGGGGGGAACCCGGGACTTGGTTTGTCGCTTGTACTCCGTTCCTTCTTCGGTCACATGACATACTCATGTGTTGCTGGTTGTATCACGTTGGTTTGTGATTGCGCGACCTACGTGGAAGTGCAGTCAGGCCAACCTAAAGTCCCTGACTCCCTGTGACAAAGACACCATCTGAAATGTTTTTGCGCCAATTCGCGGCATCAGCCTTGATTTTCTCTTGATGTCTTGTCATGAAATTGCTACTACTTGGTAGTACTCCCTCCGTTCGGAATTACTTGTCGTAGAAATGGATGTATCTAGATGGGCAGCGGTGGATGCGGGCGGCGCCGATTGGCAGCAGCAAAAGCGGCACGACGGTGGGGTGGGTGGGGGCGGGAACCTTCGCCGTCTGGCACATTCGTTTTTGGCGCGCGGGGGCGACGGAGACCGACGGGTGGTCCGCTCGCCGCGGGACGGAGACGGCTCCCGGGGCTAGCCGGGCAGGCGGCCACGGGATGGGGTGCACGCGCCCGCCAGGTGCGAAGGGGATCGCGGCGCCGGTTTTGCCTTTTGCCTGCCCCGCGCGCGAGAGGTTCCCAGCTCGGCGGAGCGGGCGGAGGAGCCCACGGTCATCTTCCGGTGTTGCGGGCGTTCCAACAAAGCGTCGGTCAAAGTTTATGCGCTGCATGTAGTATCGGCGGCGGCCCCGGCGCCGGTGCCCAATTATTGATCCTAGCTTTGTTAGTTTTTTTTTTTTGGATAAAGTCTAGCTTGGTTAGTTACAATACCTCTTCGTAAAAGCAAAAAAGGCGAAGAAAATGGCCGTGTGGAGGGGAGTTTATAACAGGACCATCTTGTTCTGGCCATGAGTCGTTCTCGTTCATACATAGGGGTTCAAGCTAGGCGCCTCGCGCTGGTCCTTTCCTACTTCCTAGTACTAGGAATATTTCCAGCGGATCATTGCAAAATTGTGTTCGTTCAATTATTTGGTTTCCGGAAAGAATTAAGGAGGGTGAAAACTAAATGTTCATAGTCAAAACGGTGATTGATTCGGTTTGTAAGACAAATAGTAGATTACTTTGTTCATAGCCAACTCTAGTTCATTTTTCTTGCCAATGTTGACCAAATCATGGGCAACCAAAATCTCAACCAAAAATTTGGCTAGCCAATACTTTGATGGGGCAATCTTGGGCACTAAGCAAACACACCATGTATCCTTGTCCCCGCCACGCAATGGATCAAAAAGAAACTCAGCCAATATTGCGAACTAAGCATACTTTCAGTGGTATGCGCGTCGCCCTCCCCCTAGGGCGACTTGGGCGGAGCCAGAAACCTAGCCGCCGCCGCCGCAAACTCCCTCCTCCTCTCCCTCCGCCGCCGCCGGATGACGCCACCGGGCTAACCCCGGGGCCCGACGGCGGTGGCGGGGGAACGCACGTCTCCGGGTTGGGGCAGACCCCAAGGCGTGTGGTGGCGCGATCGATCTGGGATCTGTGACACGGCGGATGGCTGCAGGCGGCGGGAGGCCGGCCCGTCCTCGGACGGCGACGGCTTGGCGCGGCGGAGGCCAGGGCTGCGGGCGCTACGGATGGCCCTTCGGGCGGCGGCGGCGGCGGGCTTGGCGCGGCGAAGGCCAGGGTTGCGGGCGCTACGGATGGCCCTTCGGGCGGCGGCGGCGGCCGGCTTGGCTGCGGTGGCGTGCATGATGCCTTCAGATCGGCGACGGCGGCGTGGAGGGCCTGGTGGTCTCGTCGGCGGCACCTCCGATCAGATCTGTTCTGACCGGTGCAGCCGGCGGTGGTAGTCGTCTCTTCCGTCAGAGGTGGCCGACCTGAGGCTGGATGTTTGGATCTCAGGATCCGTCATATGGCACCAACTGCGGGTCGGGGAGACGGAGTTGACGGTGAAAATCGAGCTGACGGCGGGCGATGGCGGCGTTCCACGTCGTTTCATGTGACTACCGTCGACCCACTCGTATTGCTCCGGGGAAAACCCTAGGATCTGGTTTCCAGACCGGACGATGGCGGCACTGCGGTGTCGTTTCTCTCTTGGGAGCATCGTTTTGTGGAGCAGCGCTAGAAGTCAGAGGCAGGAAGTGGAGCGGCTTCGTCTTGCACGGAGCTTCGGTGGAGATGTTAAGTCATGCCTGACCGACAGGTGCTACGCTTGGTCATGCCTGGTCGGCAGGTGCTACGCACGATAGATCCACCAAGGGCTTCAAGTTGTGTCTGCTGGTGGTACTTGGCAGCATGGCGATGAGGTGTATCAGTGGCGACCACGACGTGTTCAGCTGTTTGCATGCAGGGAGGAGGTGCCGTTGGGCGGCATGGTGGCGTCGACGATAGCTGGACCGAGCAAGGTTTATGCACCAGTACAGTTTTGAAGATGGAGCAGTGGCAGTTGGCAGCGGCGGCCTCTGAGAGCATGCCGGACCAGTGTGTGCCCAGACCCGGCAAGTGGTTAGGTTGGTGTTGTTGGAGTCATGTACCTAGGATAGGGTCATAGACTTGATCTAAGTACCCTACCCAAGGACACCATTATTAGAAGAGACTACCTTCCAATCGACCAAGGAGGACTCCACTCGACAGACTCGAAGGACTCGACCACGAAGATGCACTCGACCACCAGAAGGTCAAGAAGCACTCTGTACTGTAACGGTCTGTAGTTAAGTAGACTTTATGGTATTTAAGACACTTTATGTGGGGCGTTACCAGTAACGCCCCAGACTTAATGTACTTTAAACCCTGCATTACTGAGGGCCAGAGGGGGCTGGCAGGCACTATATAAGCCACCCCCCACCTCAGTGTAAAGGGTTCGCACCCCTGTAATCCTTATACGCATAATCCACTCGACCGCCTCCGGGCTCCGAGACGTAGGGCTATTACTTCCTCCGAGAAGGGCCTGAACTCGTACATCTCCTGTGTTTACAACTGTTCCATAGCTAGGACCTTGCCTCTCCATACCTACCCCCACTCTACTGTCAGACTTAGAACCACGACAGTTGGCGCCCACCGTGGGGCAGGTGTCTTAGCGATTTTTTGGAGGAGTTGCAGTTCTTCCGAGTACTTTCATCATGGTTGCTGGTGGAGTTTTGGTCGAGGGTCGTGAGATCCGTCTCGGCGCCCTCACCTTCATCGCCGACGACTCCGCTTGGCTCCAAGAGGCTCCACTCGACGTTGATGCGCTCCCCGTCCGCGGTGCGACGCATTTTCGCGCATGTGTCCGCGGCGTTCTGCTGCGACAACCGTCAACCCCTTATCGGTCGACTCCCCTATCGGTCACCCTCCCAGTCTCCCACCAGCGCAAGCGCCCTGGTCGGTCGAGGCTCCAGCGGTGGGTAAGGCATGCGGTGGCTCGCTAGACGGCCACCGCTCAAGTTGCGGCTATCGAGCCTGACGAATCCCTCTACGGACTGTTCGATCTGTCGACTAGCTCCGTAGAGACTGCATCCGAGTGCGATAGCAGTGATCCGGCGGCGGAAATCTTGATGGTCAACGGACCTCGCAGTCCTCCTGGCTTCGCCCACGAAGGCGAAGTAGACGGTGGAGGCGACCCCGCACAAGGCCACGAAGAGTACCAACCTGAGCCACTCAATTCTCTGCAAAGAGAAGAGCTTCGCCGCAGGAACATGGATGCCCTGCATACTCCCATCGCGGGAGGAACCCCCGAGGCTCGCGCCTTGGAGGAGGCACGTTTGGCCAACTTGGCTGAACGCGCTCGCCTGGAAAATCTTCAGCGAGCACTCGACGAGCGCGCGCGACAACGAGCACCCGACGCCAATCGACGTCAGCTCTTCCCGCCGACTCAGGTATATCAAACCCCGATTCAGAATTTAGCAGCTGCAACCCGTATAGCAGATTCCATCCAGCCCTCTCAGTCGGAAGCTGGCAGAGGCTTGATGCAGATCAGGGATTTGCTCCGAGCAGCAGGAGATCAGAATTCAGCCGTGTCGCAGTCGCGCAACAGAATTCACAGTCGATCTGTCGCTGCGAATACGGTTCAGTCGGCTCACAGCCCTAGATCGCCTCTGCGGCGTGAAGGACGCGAGAATCGGCGAGACCAGTACGGTGACCGACACGATCGTGATGATAGGCGTCGAGTACCCACTCCTCCTCCGAGAGGTGGGTCTTACGCTCCTCGGTAGCAGGACGACAGGCGTCAACTCAGTGTGGGGCGAAGAGCTCCAGTCGACCCCCGGAAACCAGGCTTCGACGCACGATCCATCATCGTGCAAGGCTTGGTCGACTGAAACCGAGCCCATCGGGGCGGCTCCAACAGAGATGCGCCCACAAGCAGTCAAGTGCATGTTTCTGGTCCAGAATGTTTCAGCAGGGCTATCAGAGCCGCGGTGATTCCCCCAACTTCAGGTTGGCAACCGGAGTAAGCAAGTTCACTGGTGAGTCTAAGCCTGAAACCTGGCTTGAGGACTACCGAGTGGCAGTTCAGATTGGTGGTGGGAATTACGAGGTGGCCATGAAGCATTTGCCCCTCATGTTGGAAGGTTCTGCCAGAGCGTGGTTGAATCAGTTACCTCCTAGCAGCATTTACACTTGGGAAGACTTGTCCCGAGTGTTTGTTAGAACATTTGAAGGAACTTGCAAGCGACCAGCTGGATTGACAGAGCTGCAAGTCTGTGTGCAGAAGACGAATGAGACTCTCAGAGAGTATATTCAGAGATGGATCACTTTGCATCATACCGTGGAGAATGTGTCTGACCATCAGGCAGTCTGCGCCTTCAAGGATGGTGTCAAGAACAGAGAATTGAGTTTGAAGTTTGGTCGAACCGGAGACATGACCCTGAGTCGGATGATGGAGATTGCTACCAAGTACGCCAACGGCGAAGAGGAAGACCGACTCCGAAGCGGCAAGTACAAGCCGAGTCAGTCGGAGAAGGGAAATACCAGTCGAAAACAGAAGCGGAAAGCCGAACCAGCAGCTCCTGGAGAGGCTCTGGCCGTAACTCAGGGAAAGTTCAAAGGGAAACCTAAAGGATCCTGGAACCCTAAGAAGGTGAAGGATAAGGAAGGAAACGACGTGATGGATATGCCGTGTCACATCCACACGAAGAAAGATGAAGAGGGCAACATCATTTACCCGAAGCATACCACTCGCCAGTGTCGACTCCTGATCCAGCAGTTCCAAGGAAAACAGTCCAAGGACAAGGAAAAGGAGTCAGACAAGGCCAAAGACAAGGAGGACAGTGAGGGAGGATATCCGCATGTCAACTCCACTTTTTATTTGTCCAATAAAATCTTCCCCTCAGTGGGTGACTTAGCTGCGAATCCGTTTCGCCTAAGTTTGTAAAAAATCCTTGTCGAGTGATGAGCCAGACTCCCACTCGGAAGGCTTGGATGCGAATCCGTTTCGCCTAAGTTTAAATAAAATCCTACCGAGTGGTGAGCCAGACTCCCACTCGGGGGCTTAGCTGCAGTCCAAGTACTCGCCTAAGTTTAATAAAATCATGTCGAGTGGTGAGCCAGACTCCCACTCGGGGGCTTAGCTGCAGTCCAAGTACTCGCCTAAGTTTAAATAAAATCCTACCGAGTAGTGAGCCAGACTTACACTCGAAGGCTTAGCTGCAGTCCAAGTACTCGCCTAAGTACAAGTACAACGTGCGCTCGCAAGGAGGACGAAGTGCAGGTCGACTGCGACCCTCTCCTCCGAGCTACGCCACAAGTACAATGTGCGGTCGTAAGGAGGACGAGGTGCAGGTCGACTGCGACCCTCTCCTCCGAGCTACGCCACAAGTACAATGTGCGGTCATAAGGAGGACGAGGTGCAGGTCGACTGCGACCCTCTCCTCCGAGCTACGCCACAAATACAACGTGCGCTCGCAAGAAGGACGAGGTGCAGGTCGACTGCGTCCTTATCCTCTGAGCTACGCCACAAGTACAACGTAAAAATCCTACCGAGTGAAAAGCAAACCTCTCACTCGGGGGCTTAGCTGCAGCCCAGTGCTCGCCTAAGGTATAAAAATCCTACCGAGTGAAGAGCAAACCTCTCACTCGGAGGCTTAGCTGCAGCCCAGTGCTCGCCTAAGGTATAAAAACCCTGCCGAGTGAAGAGTAGACCTCTCACTCGGGGGGCTTAGCTGCAGCCCAGCGCTCGCCTAAGAAATAAAAACCCTGCCGAGTGAAGAGCAGACCTCTCACTCGGGGGCTTAGCTGCAGCCCAGCGCTCGCCTAAGAAATAAAAATCCTACCGAGAGAAGAGCAAACCTCTCACTTGGGGGCTTAGCTGCAGCCCAGTGCTCGCCTAAGGTATAAAAATCCTACCGAGTGAAGAGCAAACCTCTCACTCGGGGGCTTAGCTGAGTGAATTAAAGAGAAAGTCGATTGCAGTAGGCACCTTGCTTTGAAACCTGCAAAAGACATTTCAAGCCAAAAACAAGTGTATTCAAACGTCGAGTCCAAGTTCAGATGGATACCTAAGGGAACCGAAGGTGCTCAGGCAATAAGCCTGTTAAAGTTTATCGGTTACAAAATCACTCGGCATACCGAGGCAAATTTAAAGTGTCGAGCTCAAAGAAGTTTTTTACCCCTCCTGTGGAGGGCTGGAAGGTGCAACAAACTCGTCAAGGTCAATTCCGTCCGCGATCCGAGTGGCAGCAGCAATGAAGGTCTCCATGAAGGACCTGAAGTCGTGCTTCTTGGTGTTGGCCACCCGAAGAGCCGCCAACTTATCTTCTCGCGCGTCCTTGCAGTGGACTCGAGCCAGACACAGAGCAACATCTGCGCCACACCTCGCAGAGGACTTTTTCCACTCCTGCACTCGACCAGGAACTGTGTCAGTCGAGCCATCAGAGACTCGAGGTCGTTCCGGAGTGTCTCCCTGGGCCAAAGCGTGCTGTCGATGCGGGAAGTGGCGACTTTCAGCCTTGCAAGATAGTCAACAACAGCAGCAATGCGGGACTCAAGTCAGAACACGTTCATGGCAACTTCATCGTTCACTTGAGAGTTGACGGGGTCCAGATTTGGTTCCAGTCGACTAGTTTCCTCTTCAAAGTTTTGGCAGAATTCTGCAAGTACAATTACTGAGTCAAGGCGACGGTCGAATGGAAAGATCACTATAAAAATGGTTGTTTGACGCAAAGGATTACCTTCGAGCATGAGGAACAACTTCTTGGCAAGTCCACTCAGAAAAGCCTCCAGATCTTTCTTCTTCCCAGCCAATTGACTGGCCTTGTCATTCAGAGCAGCTTTGTCGTTTTTCAGTCAACTAACCTCCTTGTTGGCAATCTCAAGAGCAGCTTTCAGATTAGTATTTTCTTCTTCGAGCTTGGTGACCGAAGCTAACTTCTCGTCAGCAAGTTTGGTCTTCTCAGCCAGTTCAAGATCTTTCTTCTTCTGGGCCTCCTTCACCTTGCCTGTAAAGCAGGTGAAGGTCAGATTTTGAAACAGATGAAGGACAAAAACAGTCGTCGAGGTCTCACTGAACATACCTTTGGTCTCCTCCTTCGCCTTCGTCAGATTCTCCTGGACCAGCTTCAGATCCAGCTCGAGCTGGATGTGCTTATTCTCCAGCTCGGTATAATGAGCCGCAAGGTCGCAGGATTTCTGCGAAGAACCAATCGACAAAATGTCAAGGATAATTCACTTCCGAGTGGATAAGAGAAAATCATGCGTTTCTAAGACTACAGCCGAATACAAACATTCGACCGTAGTCTCGGGGACTACACCCAGTGGGTGCACTCAGCGTGCCCCCACTAGTTCTATTAAAGATAGAGTCGACCAGTCGACCCACAAAAAAAAAGAGAAGCAAACAAGACGTATTCTTCAGACTGTAATCGACGGCAAGTAGTCGACTACAGTCTCGGGGACTACACCCAGTGGGTGCACTCAGCGTGCCCCCACCGGTTTCAGAAATCCATTCGACCTAGTCGACTGATGGAAAAACTTAACTTCTAAAGCCTATGGTCGACTGCCAGCAGTCAACCATAGCCTTGGGGACTACACCCAGCGGGTGCACTCAGCGTGCCCCCTGCTAAACCGGAGTTTCAATCGACACACCCAGTGGGTGATTGCTATGGATTCCGGAAAGAAAAGCTTTTTGATAGCATATCCTAACAGAACAGGCGATTCGACTGACCTGAACATTGCTTTGAAGAGCAGAACTGACGTCGTAGGCTGCCTGGCTTGCCTCCCGGATGGCCTTCACCTGCTCCATCATGATCCCCGCCTGGCGTATCGCTTCCTTTGCAGCACTGGCTTGGTCCTCTGGGACGTGGTGCGTCGTGAAGAGAGAAGGCTGCGCGGCACTCGACGAAGCAGGGAGAGCACTCGTCAGTGGCACCGCGAAGGACACAGTGTGCCGAGTGGTGTCCTCCTCCCCCGCGATCAGAGTCTCGGATACCGTTACATCCTGGGCCGCCCTGCCGGCAGACACTTTCCTGCTCCTCCTGTGCTTCAGCGGTTCCTCCTCGTCGTCGTCGTCAGGAAGGGTGATAACGACATTGGATGAAGCTACAGAAAAGAATCAGAATTAGAGATGAAGAGTCAATCGACTAAAAACGGAATTAAGAGAGTGGTACCAGGTTTTGAAGTTGCGGCATCCTCCATCTCATGATCATCAGCCCTGCCTGAGGTATCGGAAGTAGCAGCACTGCAATTCCAAAAAAATCAGTCGGCTAACTCAAGTGTCAATTAAAGATAAAGCTCGCACAAAACAAGAAGACTCAAGCAGCATGTTTACCCTGATATGGTGGGGATGGACACCTTCATCTTCGGCAGGACCTTGGTCGGCTTTGACGATGCCACCCTGGACTGCTTTGATGCCTTTTCAGTCGGCACCGGAGAAGTGGTCCGAGGGCGCTTGGTCGACTGTGCGACAGTCGCAACCCCCTTACCACGTTCAGTCGCAGGGTCATGGGCAAGCTTCGACCGCCTTTCCAAGCGCGGTGGTGCGACCTCCTCCTCCTCCTCCTCTTCTTCCTCCTCATCGTCATCATCATCATCATCATCTTCAGCAGCATCCGAGTCCCACTCCTCCTGGCTCTCGCCCCCGCTCACTTCTCCCTCTTCAGTCGGAGTCTGTGCTCCATTAGGCATTGAGTACAGTTCGGTGAGGGCCTGTTGGACATCAAGACAAAGATCAATCGACCAATTTGCGGAGTAAACGGAAATAAATATGGCAAGAATACAATTGGAGGTAGAGTGGGCATACCTTGTCTGGAATGCTGCGATGGTCGAGTGGAGGGATCCTCCTGGCTCCACGAGGGTTATCCTTGTTCCCAGTGACCGCGGCCATCCATCTTTCCAGTGTGGCATCATCGACTGCTTCTGGATTGATCCGAGTCTCATCTTCAGTCCCACGGTACAACCACATGCAATGACTCCGGAACTGAAGAGGCTGAATATGCCGCCTAAGAAAAACCTCCAGGAGATCCATACCCGTCACTCCCTCCCGAACCAACTGGACTACGTGCTCCATCAGCATCTTCACGTCGGCTTTCTCCTCCAGAATCACCTTAAGAGAGGAGGGTTTGTTGACTCGGTCCATGGTAAACTGAGGGAGTCCACTCGAGTGCCTCGGCGTCGACTCATTCTGGCAGTAGAACCAGGTCGACTGTCAGCCTCTGACCGACTCGGGGAACGTCATGGCTGGGAAGGTGCTCTTGTTCCTCATCTGGATCCCCAGACCTCCACACATCTGGACAACTTTGGTTTTGTCGTCATCTGGACTCGCCTTCTTCACGGTCTGAGAGCGACACGTGAATATGTGCTTGAACAGACCCCAGTGCGGTAGGCAACCCAGAAAGTTCTCACACATGGACACAAATGCAGCAAGGTAGGCGATAGAATTCGGGGTGAAGTGGTGGAGTTGCGCTCCAAAGAAGTTCAAGAAACCACGGAAGAAAACACTCGGTGGCAAAGAAAATCCGCGGTCGACGTGGGTAGCCAGAAGCACGCACTCACCCTCTTCCGGCTGGGGCTGCCACTCGTTCCCCGGGAGCCTTGCTGCTCCGTGGGGGATCAGACCATCGTTGGCCATGTCGAGGAGATCCTTCTCCGTGATGGTCGACCGGATCCAATCTCCTTGGACCCAGCCGTTCGGCAGACGAGATCTAGACGAAGACCCGCCGCGACTGGTGGTCCTCCCTTTCGCCTTCGCCGTCACCGACGCCTTCTTCGCGCGTTCCAGCGCCGCCGTCTTCTCCTTCACCATGGCTGCCGGCGAGACGCGCGAGGAGCGGTTGTGCGGAGGCGAGAGTGGGCGCGGTGGGCGGAGGCGAGGAGAGCAGAGAGAGAATGCAGAGATACTGTTCAAAGTCCCTCGCCGGGCGCCTTTATAAGATCCCTTCCGAGTGGATGACAGGTGGGCCCGACCGATCCAATCACATCCCGAAAACAGTCGCGCGGACGCGATACGTGGCGAAAAAGGCGGCGCGAGAATCGAGGCGTTTAAGCCCTATCCCATCCGAGCGCCGCGGTCCGCCCCGCTTCACGCGCTTCCCCAAATTTCGTATCCTGCAGAATCCGCGAACGGCAGATCGGTCTGTCAGACGCGAGATTTCCTGCGATCCGTCGCTCGGAAATTGTTAAGTTCAAAAGGTCACTCGACGAAAGAAAAGAATGGATCAAGTCGACTGAAGAAAAGTTGATGATTATCAACAAAGAGATTATTGGTCCAAGGCAACACATATCTAGAACGCAGAAGCCAGTCGGAAATAATATGAACTCCTTCCTCACTCAAGCCTCAATCCATTCGGGGGCTAATGTTGGAGTCATGTACCTAGGATAGGGTCATAGACCTGATCTAAGTACCCTACCCAAGGACACCATTATTAGAAGAGACTACCTTCCAGTCGACCAAGGAGGACTCCACTCGACAGACTCGAAGGACTCGACCACGAAGATGCACTCGACCACCAGAAGGTCAAGAAGCACTCTGTACCGTAACGGTCTGTAGTTAAGTAGACTTTATGGTATTTAAGACACTTTATATGGGGCATTACCAGTAATGCCCCAGACTTAATGTACTTTAAACCCTGCATTACTGAGGGCCAGAGGGGGTTGGCAGGCACTATATAAGCCACCCCCCACCTCAGTGTAAAGGGTTCGCACCCCTGTAATCCTTATACGCATAATCCACTCGACCGCCTCCGGGCTCCGAGACGTAGGGCTATTACTTCCTCCGAGAAGGGCCTGAACTCGTACATCTCCTGTGTTTACAACTGTTCCATAGCTAGGACCTTGCCTCTCCATACCTACCCCCACTCTACTGTCAGACTTAGAACCACGACAGGTGTCTCAGGTCTTAGATGTTAGGCTTGACTGCGATGTCTGTTTGGTATTAGGCCTAGGTTATCTGCGCCCCTTCATCAACTGGATAGGTGTAGCGACAGTTTATTGCTTGGACGACGGATTTTGTCATACTGTTGTATGACTTTATAAGGTCTTGTGAGAATAATTAATAAAGTGGCGGTATGCATCGCCCCGATGCAAAGGTCGGGGGTCATCCTTCTTTTCTAAAAAATCAAATTCTTTCAGTGGTATGGCATGTTTGTCAAACTACAAGGCGTATGTGGCGCGACTTAGTCAATCCCAAAAGTACTCAAAAAATATTTTTCATTGCTCTTTATGGAGGCACACCACCAAACAGCGAGATACCCCTAAAAACAACATTTTCCAACACTATCTATTTGAATTGACATGTTCCAAACATTTGGGTCTGGAATATATATACGTTTTTTGTAAGTAGTTTTTTTCTCAAATATTAAAAACAACCAAACTTCAACAGTACCCCAAACGTAAATATTTCAATGCAACAATAATTCAAAAGATCAATATTCCAATGCAAATTAAAAAATAATCAATCCAAACGTAAAGTATACAAATGAAATAGTATAAATTTTTAAATTTATAATTTGTTCAACCGATAAAAGCTCCACTAGATCATTCGGAAGCTGTGTATGAGATCCTCGACCGTTCAATAACAATGACCTGCACATCCCGTTGTGACAACGAAAATAACTTTCAAATGGCACGTCAGGGGCAAAGTGGAGTAGCTCTCGTAGAAATCAACGTGTCTTCTTTACAATCTCTGTAGAAAACCAGGGACGAAATTAATCCACATACAGTACATGATATGACTTCTGAAGCAGCGTTTGGAGTCTACTGTTTGTCGCGGTAAAAATCAAGTTAACCCTGCATCAACACCTGGATATACCTCGTTGTTGTCTCACCGTTAGCCAATGGGTTGCCATCGGCCGATGTCATCCCTAACCACTGTGTCAGGACTTCCGCACCCAAAGTCAAAAGTTAAATTGCTCCTCCTATAATAACACTCTAAGGCTGCATGTAAACCAAAAAAAAAAAGAAGTAGAAAACATTTCCCCTGTATTTTTCGGAACGGCATTTTTCCAGCATTTGGTTTTGGATAATCATCAACAGACTCATCAAAAGCCAGAAGGGAAAAAAGAAACTGCCACGTGTCACCAGTTGAGTTCTCCATCGCAGGACGACCCGAGACCGCGAGGAGTCGGTCGGTCACGGGCTCACGGCTCCCTCCCGCCCGCCCGTCGTCCCCTTTCCCGGCGAGTCGTGACAAGCGAAAAAGGAGGAAGAAAGAGAAGAGAAGCGCCCAAGTACGGTTACCCACCCTACCCAACGCCGAGCAGCCAGCCAGCAGTTTATCACCACACTCCTCCTCCTCTTCCTCGCCGCATTTAAACCTCTTCACCCACCTCCACCCTCCCACCCCTAATAAACTGCGCGGCGCGGGGCAGCAATTTTACAAAACACGAGGATTAATTAAACCTAACACGCGCACGCGCATCCGCCTGCCCTCGCCTCCCCGCCGGCCAGCGCGGCAGGCGGCGCCCCCGCCGCGCCCGATCCCGCCACATGCACCCATTCTGCTGCGTGCCCCCCGTGCCCGTCTCCCCCGCCTCCTCCGCCGCCGCGGCTGCGGCGGCGCCCCCCGCCGTGGCGGGCCCCCCTCCCGCCATGCCGCCGCCGCCGCCACCGCCGCCGTCCCAGCCCGCCCGCTGCTGCAGCAGCAGCAACTCGGCAGCGCGGGCGCGCGTCGGCGTCGGCGGGGGCCCCTCCTCGCCGCCCGACGGGGTGAGGCTGAACGAGATCGTCGGCGGCGGCATCTCCGGGGTCCTCTACAAGTGGGTCAACTACGGCCGCGGGTGGCGGCCGCGCTGGTTCGCGCTCAGCGACGGCGTGCTCTCCTACTACAAGATCCACGGGCCCGACCGCATCGACCTCTCCCGCGACACCGACCGCGGCGCCAAGGTCATCGGCGAGGACTCGCTCCGCCGCCTCGCGCGCCCCTCCGCCGCCCCCACCCCCTCCTCCTCCTCCGCCTCCGCCCCCCACTCCAACGGCCACCACCACCACCACCCGCCCCGCAAGCCCCTCGGCGAAATCCACCTCAAGGTCAGTCGCCCGCTCGATGCTCCGATCGATTCGCTCCCCTGATCCGCAGATCCATTTCCCTCTGTTTCTGACGCTGAAACGAAATGGGTGGTTGACGTGCAGGTGTCGACCGTCAGAGAGAGCAGATCGGACGACAGGCGGTTCTCCATCTTCTCGGGGACCAAGCGGCTGCACCTGCGGGCCGAGACGCGGGATGACAGGGCCGCGTGGCTCGAGGCGCTGCGCGCCACCAAGGAGATGTTCCCGAGGATGTCCACCAGCGAGATGGTCGGGCCGGGGGACACCGCGGCGGCCGCGGCGGTCTCCACCGAGCGCCTGAAGAAGCGCCTGCAGCAGGAAGGGGTCAGCGATGCCGCCATTGCTGACAGCGAGAGGATCGTGCGGGAGGAGTTCGAGGCGCTGCACAAGCAGCTTGTGCTCCTCAAGCAGAAGCAGGCGCTGCTCCTTGACACGCTCCGCCATCTAGAGGTAATCACATTTATCTCACCTTGCTTCGAACAGAACTTGATATTGCGCATGGGAGTAGGAAAATTTGGTTTCCACTGCATGGTGTGATGTTGTGCCATTCTCTACATGGTTTAATTAATGATGAAGAAACAAGTACAGAGCTACCGACGTACATTGACGCACAGAAGAATTTTGCCGTTCTGCGTACACCGATTGACACGAGTGTACATCGAAACCGATTTTGAATACTAGCTGTCACCATGGGTCGTGCTGTACTTACATTTCTGCCACTGTTGTTTTATTGAGTTTGTACTTGCATTTCTTTGAAATCTTCTCCACTGCTGCTTTATTGAGTTTGTCAGATTCTGCAGTCTGTTTAATAGATCCATATCAGGTGGAAACCTAAATTGAGTGTTAAGTTCATGGAAGGTGGGAACTGTGTGCTGAGGTTTTGGTAAATTGTGAAGAAACCTGTAGATGTTGGGTGAAGGGGTATTCTGCAGACAAACCATTATTCATGCATGTTTACCCATTTTTGTGTATTTCAAATGTGTCCATCCTGAGAATTTTGAAAACTCAAACATGTTTTGGCACTTTATTTGGGTTTCCACCTTATCTATTCCTTGAAGGTTATGTCGTGTTGAAGCATACACATACCATGTGCATGCACACACGGGAGTGCCTCCTAGCACACATGTTTTTGGAGGAATCAGGGAGAAGCAGAGGTAGATGGGAATAGAGAACAGGCGAAAATAATGCTGTAGAGAGAACAGCCTTAATAGAATTGGTGCTGCATTGGATTGTAATTCAGTGATAATATTTTTTCTCTTCTGTTGGGTATTATGCTCGATTCACCTTGTCAGGTATTGGTGGGAAATACATTATAATGAATAGTAAATTGCCCTTTCTGCCACCTAATTTCAACCATAACCAATCACCAGTGTTTAGTTTTCTTTGCACTTATGTAAATGTTGCACTTTGCACCAGGCGACATCTTGTTGCCATCTCTTCTTGACCTCTTAATAGATGAAAACAGTAGGTTCTGGTCCGGTTGAGTTGAGACCTGCTGCAATGTAAATGGTGTTAGGTGCAAAGATATCCAAACATTACTATTTCTTGCAACTTGGGTTAAATTAGGCTGGGAACATGTGCAATTTTACTCAATATTAATAAATGTATTAAAGTTTTCTAGGTGGCTTGTTGCTGTGGTTAGATGTACTGTGCTGCTCATATGTGCATTTCTGCATGTATTTATTTTATTGGGATTTAGCAAGATCAACTTTCATTATGCGACTCCCTCTGTGCGACTCCCTCTGGCTCCTTCACATGTTAGACCCCATGTACTACATGTTAAAAATCATCTCAGACAATGATGAACACGAGATACCTCTCCTACAGTGGACATAAGTAGGAAGTCAGTCAGGCTGGTTAGAAAATTAAGGACGTATGCTAGAAAAACAATCCATTGTTGTTGTTGTTGCTGCAGAAAGAATGGAATATAGCTAGCTCTGATTATCTATTGTTCTCCTTTGTTTGTGTTACATGTAAAACATTTTTGCCATTTGATAATCAGACATTCTAAGCTTTCTTCCCCTTGACACTCTTCTAACGCATTGATTTGTAAGATTATGTATTCTGATGTTTCCCTTTGTAATTTTAGATACATCAATGAATTTCATATTATCGATGTTCTCATCTTACATTGTTCCTGATTGCAATTTTATATATTCTGATGTTTCCTAATTAATTTTAATTCAAAATTTATAGTATAGATGTTCTCATTTGACAATGTATTCTGTTTTGTTGCCTTGCTGTAGACAGAAAAGGTTGATTTGGAGAATACCCTTGTTGATGAGAGCCAAAGACAGTCGAAAGAGTATGGATCTGCTTCCAGACCAAGGAATGAGAAGCTTAGTGGTATGACAAATTGACAGTTAGTGTAAATCTTACTGCTACACATGCTATTGCTATACGTGCGTTCTGAACCATCTTCTGGTAATTTGTTGGTAAAATTATCGACCATTATGATTCGTCCCTGCTTTTACGAAGGAAAATTTTGATTTATGCTGGTGAATAACTCCATACACATATACCATCTAAAATAGCCGTAACTCTAGAATGTCAGACAAAATTGTGGTGGTTTGGTTCAAAATGAGCATTGCTGATTGGTTGGCCAAAGTGTTAACCAAACTATATACATGCATGAGCAGATGGACATCATATTTAGGGCCTGTTTGGTTCCAAATAAGTCACCAACTTATAAGTCAAAAAGTGAAAAAAGTGACTTATTTTGCCAAACAGACCCGACTTATAAGTCACCCCAACTTATAAGTCATAAGTTGCTCCACCCCAACTTAAAACTTATAAGTCACACCCTTTTGCGTGGGTCCCACCACCTGCATGATATTGATTGGTGTGGGAAGCTGTGTCAGGTGACTTATAAGCCAGGTGACAACCAAACAGGAGTGACTTATAAGTCACTGGTTTTAAGTCACCTGACTTATTAGTCAGGTGACTTATTGAAACCAAACAGGGCCTTACTAGGGCTGTGTTCGGTTCATGGGATAGCTTTGAGTGGCTATGGGTATCCCAAATGGTTAGAGAGAGCCATCTATCTTTTGGTTTGAGGGAGGGGTGGAGAGGTTGACCATTCAATCAGCATGGGCCATTTGAAAACTGTTTGATATGTGATAACCATTTTTTAGTTGTAAAATAGTATCTTGTAGTTCTGTTAGCAACAGTTTTGGAGGTCAGTCTAGATCTTTTCCCTCTCTCCCTTTTCCTTCATGATTTCTTCATTTGCTGTTCTTAGATATCAATTTTCCGAGGTCTTGAATGCACATATTGGTTTTCTCTTTTATGGAGTCCTCGGTGTTCCTTCCAAACTCTCTTTGGATTATATCATGAATGTCGATTCAATATTTGATTTACTTTTGTCGAGAACTTAAATTATCATTCTTCTTTTTTCAGAAGGAAGTGGTAGTGAATCTGATGATTACAATGAACCACAAGATCCTGCTGAAGAGGAGACTGACGATGAAGAGAACATATATTTTGATACAACTGATTTCCTTTCATCTAGTTCTTTTAAAAGCAGTGGATCTGATTTCCAAAGATCTGAAGCTGGTTCAGATGATGAGGATGACTACCCGATGGATGGAATTGATCCTTCTATGAAGTCTGTTGGAATTAATTATCCGTATGTGAGAAGGCGTAAGAAGCTACCAGATCCAGTTGAGAAAGAGAAGGGTGTTAGTTTGTGGTCAATGATCAAGGACAACATAGGAAAGGATCTTACCAAAGTCTGTCTGCCTGTTTACTTCAATGAACCTCTTTCATCATTACAAAAATGTTTTGAGGATCTTGAGTATTCCTACCTTATTGATCGTGCATATGAATGGGGCAAAAGGGTATGTCTTCTTCCTCACTATTCTCAGCATGTCAAGGGAAGTGCGTGACTTTCCCTTTTTTTTTCATACTAAAACCTAAGTAGCTTAACCTGAAACTTAAGTAGCTTAGAGGTGGTTTCTTTCGATTTTGCGCTGTGTCATTTACTCCTCTCCAGGTTCTCGTTATCTCCTGCTTTGCAGTTGTAGCATATACCCAATCGTAGTTTTGGTTAGTACCAAAGAGGATATCGATGTACTTATGTGATTACTCCTGTTTTTGTCCTACATATTACACCTTTATGTAATGTCTTCCATTTTGCTCTAAACTCATTCGAGTGCACTCTAAATCCGCCTCTATCATTTCTTGGCGTCATTATGTTCAACCTCTCCACCATTTTGTTTCTTTGCAAAGATGTATGAACTTTTCTGTGTTCATGTTATCTGTATTAGTGGCAAGAACTAACTTGTGATTGAACATGTTTATTTGCTTATTTCTATCGTGCGATGAACCACATTTATGCATCTTACATCTCTATGTTGAATAATCAGGGGGATAGTCTGATGAGGATTCTAAGCGTTGCAGCATTTGCTGTTTCTGGTTATGCCTCTACGGATGGAAGGAGTTGTAAGCCCTTCAACCCTCTTCTTGGAGAGACCTATGAAGCAGATTATCCAGACAAAGGTCTTCGTTTTTTCTCAGAAAAGGTATGTTTATGAACCTTTAGAAATCCAGTAATATAAATAACAGGTTCTTACTGTTGGTTAGCATAGCCCTTAAACTTCTCCATGAACTAGTTTGAATCTTCTTTCAGAACAGCCTGCTATAATACTTTGGATTATTACCTAGTTTGAATCCAGTAATATGAATATGTAGTCGTTACTTCGGATTTTCTACTCCGTACCTATTGAATCACCAAATAGCCTTTCTTTTGTAGACTAACAGACACTTGAGGCCCCTACAGATTTTCTTCAAGTTTAGTTTATTTGCTTCTGCATGTTGATTTATATAAAAATATTCAATACCACTTGCCAGGTCAGTCATCATCCAATGGTTGTTGCATGCCACTGTGAGGGAAATGGCTGGAGGTTTTGGGCAGATAGCAACCTGAAGAGCAAGTTCTGGGGTCGCTCCATTCAACTTGATCCTGTTGGTGTGTTAACACTGGAGTTTGATGATGGTGAAGTTTTCCAGTGGAGCAAGGTATTATTACCTATTTACCAAGAAATGGTTAACTCCGTGAAATGATTAACTGAATATATGCTATCACAGGTGACCACTTCCATTTACAATCTCATATTGGGTAAACTGTATTGTGATCACTATGGTACTATGCGCATTCAAGGTAATCGTGAATATTCATGTAAGCTGAAGTTCAAGGAGCAGTCAATTATTGATCGCAACCCTCATCAGGTATATAATAAATTGCCTGTATACTGGATGTATTTTGTATGCTTGTTCTTCTGATTTCTCCTTTTACTTCCTAACTTTGCAGTTTGTTTGTCACTAAGATGATGCTTTTCCATGCATATTAGTTAAAGCAAGTGATGCATCTGTGCCCTTTTGGCAAGACATATTTTTAACAATTTATATAGGTTCATTTGAAAGCATAATGGGTTCACCTTTTAACAATGTGTATCGATTTCCTTCAAAAAATAGTGGGTGTTTAATGTGATGTTTCTAAAAGTTTGGGGCACCCAGGAATTTTAGAATCTAACTTGAAAATGATACTCCCTCCGTCCCAAAATAAGTGACTCAACTTTATACTAGCCTTAGTACAAAGTTAGTATAAAGTTGAGTCACTTATTTTGGGATGGAGGGAGTATGAGATAAGTCTTGAGCCTTATGCTATTATTTTGAAAAAAGGCAATATTGCGCACAAATAAATTAAATAGTATTTTGGCTCAGAAATCAACTATTGAATTCAAAGGACCATTTTGACCCTATAGTGCTCCAAGTAGTTTGATCATATCCCAACTTCTACCTTTTGGGCAGTGAAGCCTCATACGGAGGGTGGGCTTTTATCTAGAAATAGGGCTGAAATGTTATTTGTACCAGCTGAATAAAACAGTCAGAATTGAAAGCATAAATCTCATTGACTGCCAATCCAGAAATGTTCTGACTCATCCTACCAGCCAAATGTAGGACACTTCATTTCCCCTCGCCATTTCCATCCTTAATTTGACCTGCCAAACACCAACTGAAGGAAGAATACTCCCACAGAACTGCTGTTAGCTTTGTTGAGTTGTGGAGCCTGAGAGGTGTTGCTTATATCAAGGATATCGAAGCGCATTACCATGCATTGATCATTTGGTAGTTTGTTTTTCCTTGTTTGTAATTTAATCTGTCAGAAATTATTTTCCATCTATTTAAGATGGCATCCATCAGGTGGAGAATGAATAATGTGAATATGACAAATTAATTGCTTCAGCCGAAAAAAACTCTTATTCTCAGATCCATCGTCTTTGAATTTCTTTATTCATTTTCCAGACTATTATATTTTCTCTCTTTATTTGTGTGAGTTCCTTAACTTTCCGATAGTGCAAACATCTTAGTCTAACTTAGCATAGTTGTACTGATTTATGTGCAGGTCCAAGGTGTTATTCAGGACCGAAGTGGTCGAACTGTTGCTACGCTCTTTGGTAAATGGGATGAAAGCATGCATTACGTGATGGGTGATTGCTTTGGAAAAGGCAAGGGATCTGAGAATTTTTCAGAGGCCCATTTGTTGTGGAAAAGGAGTAAACCACCAAAGTTTCCCACTCGATACAATTTCACTAGCTTTGCGATCACATTAAATGAACTTACCCCTGGATTGAAGGTGAGTGTGTCAGCTTCGCAGCAAGCTTCACTTTAACATTGTACTGATATATGTGTGGACTCACATTAATGATTGATTATTGAATACAACCAACCTATATGCAGGAAAAACTGCCACCAACAGACTCAAGATTGCGACCGGATCAGAGGTGCCTAGAGAATGGTGAATATGAAAGAGCAAATGCTGAGAAGTTGAGGCTTGAGCAGAGACAACGACAGGTTAGTCAACTTAACCCTTCACATTCCTTATTTTCATTAACTCTATGCCTTGCTTACATTTATTTTGTCTCAAACAAACTTTTGGATTGGCCGCATTACATACCACCTCTGGTCGATTCACATGCTTGTAAGCGCAATACAATATCTATTAAAATGAACCATGGCCTGATGTGTCAAACATGCTTGTAAGCGCAATACAATATCTATTAAATTGAATGATGGCCTGACGTTGCGAGGTCTGAATGAGACTACCAGTATGTCATATGGCTGCGAATATAAACTTACATACAGTTACCTAGTGAGATCGAAATAAACCTACGCCATGTTGTGTACAGAACTCTGGGCTGTTAGGTCCTGGTTGGGTTTTGCCACCTGTTTCATACTCTACAATATATTCAAAGCATTCCCTTGGCAACAGCAGGCCAGATGCTGGTTCACTCTCTGTTATGCTACCATGTATTAAAAAAGTTTGGTTTATGCACCCCAGTATTTTTTATTCCCTCTGTATCAAAATATAAGTCACTATGTTATACTCCCTCCGTTCCTAAATATAAGTCTTTGTAGAGATTCCACTATGAACTACATACGGATGTATATAGATGCATTTTTTAAGTGTGGGTTCATTCATTTTGCTCCGTATGTAGTCCACCTAGTGAAATCTCTACAAAGACTTACATTTAGGAACGGAGGGAGTATTTTGATACGGAGGGAGTATTTAATAAGTTTGTTCTGTATTCAATAATTTTGTAGTGAACCCTTTTTTTGAGTGGAACAATTGTATTCTGATGTGCCAGCTATCTGTAAAATGAGCATCACATTGGTGAAGAAAAATAAAAAGACATGAACTAGGCAGAAACAACCGTAGTATAATGTGACTTGATAAGTTTGATTTATTTACTTCAATAATTTTGGATTTAATATGCTTAGTTTGATCATTCAATAATTTCGGAGTGGTATAACTCTGATACACCATACTGGACTTCTACAGATTTGAAAATAACAATCACGTCAACTCATTTGGATTATTCATATGATAATAGGCTTGAAAAGTTCTTACTGAATCATGATAAGAGGCATGATATGGTACCCAACTATACTGCAGGCACGAAAGATGCAGGAGAGTGGGTGGAAACCTCGGTGGTTTGCGAAGGATAAAGGTAGCGACACATACCGCTACCTCGGTGGTTACTGGGAATCCAGAGAAAAGAGCAGCTGGGAAGGCTGCCCTGACATTTTCGGACAACTTCCAAACGATCTAATGATCACTGACTAGGTTCAAGTAGGTTACAGGTCTTCTGGTTCTCTGTTTTTCTTCTTTTTTTTTTTGGATCCGTTGGTTCCATTTTTAGTGGTTTATACTAGAGCAATTAAATGCCTTTCCGCCTGTAAGCAAAGGCTGCCCTTCAGATACATTGTTTTAACGTACATAATAAGAGTGTCGTTCGTCGAAAAGGTCACTCTGAATCAAATGTTTTCTTGTGGGGATTTCACTCGCACAAGTTCAGAGTGGTGTTATATAGGCCATTTGTGTATATTTGAATATGTAACGTGCATTGAAGCGCCAAAGAATATTAAAGCATGCATACTGGTGGTGTGCCATCTATCTATGGCATCGAGATGCAGTTTCATTTTGCCCCTGAAGTCTATTCGTTGACTTGTCATCTTGGTTTCATTTCCCTTTTGTTTGCTGATGTATCTGTCTTGCTTAGCAGTTAGCACTCAAGAAAACAACATTCACCTTCAAAACATTTTCTTCCTCCCGGGATGGATCACACAAGTTTGCCCCTGAAGTGGCGTATTTCTTCACGATGTTTGCCAGCCGACTTCTGCGCAGCTGCAACTATTACAGGGTTTTGGAAGTTGGCTTAGCCGAATCAGCCAGGCGCTCTTCTCTGATGATTGGTCGATAGCTACTGTAAAAATCCGAAAGTTGTTTTTGGAGGCTGACTTCCATTGAGGCCTCCAAATACAAAATTCAAAATTTATGAGAATTCATATTTTTCCATTTCATATTTTTTTGAAAAAATAGATAGATAGATGAAGCCATAGTGCACAAGTGTGTAAATTTTCAGGACGTTTTAACACATGATACTTCATCCTCCCAGACCATGAATTTGTCGTACCGATCGCGTTTCAATGTATTTCATTCTGAAATTTTAGACATATGGGCCTCACATCCTTGTTTACTTGTACCATTTTTTTGAAACCAAAATTTTTGAATTTTCTTTTTAAATCGGCCTCCATGTAGTCCGAGAGCCAAAATGCCATTCTCTAAAATGAGCAGCATTAGTACAAGATTTTGAGCATTTACCTCTTGTTTTGAGTTTTTTTTTTATAAACACTTTTTTTGAGCTAGATCTTTTTGTTTTGGAGAAATTTATACATGACCAAAAGAAAAGAAACGGGCACAGCCCAAACCAAAAATATATACTCGGTTCAAACAGAGACATATCCTAAGCTGTAGGAGAGTAGCGTCGCCCCCGTGATCCCTCTCGCGACCGCGTCGCCCCCGCGGGCGACCGGCCGTGCCCTGATCCTCTTCTTCAGCGCCCTCCCCCTCCTTCCCTCCCTGCCACCAGGACTGGTCCGAGCGATGCTGGCGGCGGCGCCCCCCTCGCAATTCCCCTCTCGGCTTTCCTCTGGCGCCGGACGGAGCGGGTTGGGAGGTGTCCCTAGGCGACGGCGGTCCAGCGTGGCAGTGGGGTCCTGGCGCTACGTGGGCGGATGGCTGGGCGGGTGGCGTCGCCGTTGGCGGCGGGGGTAGCGCGGCGGCACGACCTGGCAGCGCCCGCTTGGCCCAGATCTGGGCCCTTCGGGCCCCATCTGGGCCCGGGCGGGCAGGCGGTGGGGTGCGCATACGGCGCGACCTCCAGGAGGCGGGGGTGCGGCGGCGAGCGGCTGGGAGCTGGCGGCGCGGTTGCCGAATTGTTGCAGCGTGGCCGGCGGGGCTTTGCGGGCCCGGCTGGCCAGGGGTGGCCTGGTGTGCCCTGCTGCCGCGTCCGGACGGCGACCGCGACGGTGCCAGGGGCCTGGGCCTGCCGCACGTCGGCAGGGGAGGTGGTTCCCTCCTGCTCGGTAACGGTGCTGCTGCTTCCGTCGTTTGGCGTTTCTCTTCGGATCTCTTGGCCTCGTGGTGGTGTTTGCAGTGAGGCGGCGTGGGTGGTGGCGCAACCGAGATGGCGCAAGGTGGTGGGCGGAGGTTTGGCTGGTCGGCTCTGGTTCGGTCGGGCGGCGGGGTTTGGAGTGTGGGAGAAATCCTTGCCGGTCTTCGGCTCCGATGCAGTGACACCTGCGGGTGCCACCATTCCTTCCTGGAGGGTGTCGTTGTTCTCCATCCCCCAACTCCCTCCGTGTGCCGGGGAAAACCCTAGGACCTGTCCGGGCAGCAGCATTGTCAGCGTCACATTCCCTCTTGGGGTTGCTGCTTGGTATGCGGCGGATCGGAGCCTTGTGCTATGGTCGTTTGTTTCCGGTGGGCGCAGCGGTGGCAGCCACCCGTCGCAGCTTCTAACAATGCGTCCGCCGTGCGATAAGATGGATCCCATCGATCCTTGCCTCCTCAGCTTCCTCGGCCACCATGGCATCGACGGCGCCTTCGAGATCCTGTCTTCCCTCGGCGATCCGAGGGCGAAGGAGACGAAGGATGCCATCCAGAAGGTGGCTCCGATCTCTCTTCTCCTCCAGCACGGTTTCTTCTTTGAATCGCCTGCCTGCTTCCTCGACCGAGTATCTATCCATGCTCGTGTTACGGGACGTGGGAAATACGTTCACCGTGAGACGGTTTGAGTTCTGCTCCACTAACATCTGCTCAGATCGTCAGTGATTTCTGTAGAACGCCTCGGGCAGTGGACGAGGACGTGGGCGTGGAAGGCATGGCAGATGGAGACACAGGGAAAGTGGTAACAACTACTCCATCCATCCATATGCCGTTGGCTGGCTGAATGCAGTAATATGTTACCGCTAATTTGCTCTCCGTGCTTACATTAATCAATAGTGTAATAATATTGATGTCCATTCAGCTCCCTGGCGGTGAAGAGAAACCTAGCGCCATGAAAAGAGAGCACGGGCCTGCTGTAGGCGAGCAGGACCCAAAGAAGCCAAGAACAGCAGAAGGCTAATGCATGTGACCAGGTGTGATCAAGTGAGTAAATTGCAGCCTGTACTACGACGATTGAATTTGGGGCGACGTTAGGCGCCGGCGCACCGGCCCAAACGGTTCGGCCGGTCCGACCCCAGCCACCCGATCCAGCGAGCAGCCGTCCGATCTGTGCGTTGACTTCTCTCTCTCCTTCATCCTCTCCGCGCGCAGCGCGAGCGCGGCTCCCTGTCGCTTGGCTGCCCCCTGGCCCGTCAGCCGCTACCCCCTCATCTGCAATTCCTCTCTCCGCCACTCTTGTGCTCCTGGATGCCGCACTCGCCGCCGGTCGCCGCTGTCCAGATCCACGCATGCAGCCAAAACTTCGCCTGTGGGTTGCAGCTCCCCCTCGCTGGTGATGGCCGTGGCTCCGGCAACACCAGTCGCCGGTTGCAGCTCCGCTGGATGCAGCTCTTGTTGCCGCCGGTTGCAGCTCGACGTCTGCCATTGCCGCTGGCATGTGGCTCCCATGGCCGCCCGTTGCAGCTTTCTATTGCACAATCGTAGCAAACGGGGAAAACGGTTGCAACAAAAAAGTCTGTCACCGTCGTCGCTGTTTGTAGCTCGTCGTTGCATGTAGCAGCCATTGCGTTCTAGAAAAAAGAATGGATGTCGCAAAACGTGCTGTCGGTTGTAGCAAAAAACTACGACGCTTGCCGCAAAATTGTCATCGCCGCCGTCGCGGGTCACAACTCGGTCGTGATGGATGCAGCAAAACGTGATGCCGGTTGTAGCAAAAAGTGACGCTAGTTGTAGCAAAACTGCGACACCGGCTATGTGTTGTAGGAAAATGTGACGACGGTTGTAGCAAAATGCGATGCCGGTTGTAGCAAAATGTTATGCCGGTTGAAGCATTTAGCAAAAATTGCGACATTAGTTTTATGCTAGGAGCAGCGCCGCCCCGTCCTCGCCGTCCAGCGTGTGCCCTGTGGTTGCAGGCTTACAGCTCTAGTTGCAGCACCCCGATAGATGCTTCCGTAGCTTCACCGGCGGGGACTTGAAGCTGTAGTTGGGCGGAGGCCATGGCTGAGATCCGAGGGGTGTAGACGGCCATGGCCGCGGGGAGCTAGCGGGGATACAAATTGAGGAGGAGGATGGCAGAGGGGCTCGCCGGCCATGAAGGAGGGGCGGTGTTGCGCCGTCGCACGCGAGCACTCGCCGCCGATGAGAGCTTCTGGAGGTTGCGAGCAGCCTGGGAAGGCTGTGTGGAGGAGCAGAGCTGCGATGGATGGGCTGAAGGTGGAAGAAGAGGAAAAGTCGTGCGGGACCCACCATATACTCGCGTCTCACGCGGGGTGGTTATTTGCGTGTTCGTGTGAGCCAGCATGGCCCGCGAGCCGGCGCAAAGTTCGGCCGGTTGCGCGTCTTCAGAGCCAACTAGTGTGATCATTTGAGCGTGTGATTGAAGCCTCATTTTTGGATGTACCACTTTATGTCGTGCACAATCTTTCGATTGAATTTTCTTTATACACATATCAATTCGGTGTGATTGAAGCCTCATTTTTGGATGTACCACTTTTAAATTTTGCACGTCTTAAGAGGCAACTAGTGTGATCATTGGAGTAAATTGCAGTCTGTGTACTACGATAACTCGAGGTGCGCATCTCTTTCCTCATACTAAAGAGGCATTGTCATATTCTTAAATATTCTCCATCACTATTATTAAGTGGTACTCCCTTCGTCCGAAAAAACTTGCCTCAAGCTTGTGTCTCAAATGGATGTATCTAGCATTAACTTGATGCTAGATACATATATTTGAGGGACAAGCTTTTTCGGACGAAGGAAGTATTAAAAGAGATGAGACCCGGTACAGTGAGATGCAAATCAGCAAGACCGGATCGATAGCCCACAAAAACATCAACAAATAAAACCAATACTGAACAAGGTCCACACTGACCAAGAAGCAAAAGTAGTGGCCCCACCACTTTCCGGTACATCCTAGGGTGGAGTTTTTTCTTCACAGTTCTTGTTTGATCGCAAGGGATGTGTATAAAGCAATAGCATGGCATATGCATAACAAAAGTATAACACACCTATAGCACATTAACATGGCATACCAAACATATCTAAATAAAAGCGTAGCTACCACATGTAGTAAATCTCCCCTGCAAAAAATATATAATAAAATCGACAGATAAACATTAAGCATGGTCATCAAATATTTTAGAAAACTCGGATGCAAAGTTCAGAGGCATAGATTAGGTGGTTGGCTTGCCTTAGGCAGAAGAGTATCGACAAATGGTGCGAGGAACACAAGGATGGGAGCTATCGATAATATTCTGCTCTGGAAAAAGCTGAAAATAAAACTGGACATGGGTGCCAAATTTATGTCATGCAGACTGAATAGAAGTGGTACCGAAAGATTGTGCTCTCCAAGAGAAACACATAGGACTGGAATCACCTCAACCGGAATTACAATTGAAAAGTTATATGGCTTTGAAGTTTCAAGGGCAAAACTAAAAAAAATGACTTCTCTCTTTGAACCAGATGAACACGTACCAGACATGAATACATTTCTTTGCGGGAGAAACATAAATGAGATGAATTACCCTACTGAAAAATATAACCTGAGGGGTGTTGTGCTGTGGGCCAAAACTTGCTAGATGGGCTTGCTAACCATCAGATAGGGCGACGAATAACAGCTGGGCCATGGGCTGAAGCTGGGCCGACTTGAAGGAGATGACGGGTCGACAATTAGGCCCGGCGTGATTAAGTGGCTGATGCGCAGGCCCAAGGCCTTGGAGAGGCTACGGTGGGCATGGGTCAACGCGGTTTGACCGGTATTTGTCGTTTCGTCCCGCAAAAATCCGGCGAGAACAGATGGATTCTGTGACAAGGGCTTGATATCCACGAGCTCAGCCCGATGTTCACGAGCTCAACACAAGGGCTTGACAAGGGCTTGACCAACGACTACACAATGGATTCTGTGACAGATGGATTCACGACGATCTTGATATCCACGAGCTCAGCCCGATGGTGCACATCCCATTGTGTAGTCGTTGGTCGGCGGGGAGGTTGGGATCATCGACGACTTTGGCTTGCTCTGCTGCTTCTAGTGAACGACATCGACTCGCATAGCATCCAATCGAAATTTCTGTATGAGGAAAGGAATCAAGTTGCGTTGTATTGACCAAATCAGGCAAAACAATGGCAGGGCTTCCGCGAACGAATGTGAGCAAAAAAGAGGGGTATGGGTAGCGTACCTTTGGAGGGAGCTGTCTGATGAATAGAGAGAGAGCTCCGAGTGCAAAGGGAGGCTAGTGAGGGCTTAAATATGTTGGGCGAGGAGCTATGCATTAATTGCATATGCGAAGCTCCGGTGACTTCGTGTGGAGTGACCGGGAGCTAAGGGGGAGGTGATCAGGCTCTAGAGGGTTCGTGCGTCGCTGGCACCTATGGACTGGGTTGGGGGTTGCTAAGAAACGGGTGGACACCCGTGCAGTCTGTCGTGACGATCTAACGGAGTTGGGTTGTAGTCATGGCGGATTATAGGGGGGGGGGGGGGGGGGGGGGGGGGGGCTAGGCTAGGCATGCGTGTGACGACAAGTCATCGGGCGCAAGGGAACGAGGCTCTGTGCCCTGTCACCATGCAACATGGGCGCTCTGGATTGCTAATGTTTTTCAAACATTGTATGGGAGATGTCTCACTAGAGGTTAAGAAATATGCAGTGAGTAGAGCCCCAAGCTTGCATGAACATAACACATATTTCAAAATTCAAATCCACAAAAGAGTGTTTGCTGCCTAACATTTGGTCGAGATTGTTAAGAATGGATCCAAGTCTTCCTAGCGGAATAATTTGGGATGGTGATCATTGTGTAAAAATATCATACATAATGGATCAGAGTAAAATACAGTTCCTTCACAAAGTGTCTTTTATGATAGAAAGGGCTTTTGGATGCTCTGCCCAAAATTGGAGCAAGGTTGGTTCATTACTTTGTGTCCCTAGGCATCATTAGAGTGTATATGAATTATTTAATAATTTTTGAAGCGATAGAAAAGGTAGCTGCTTTGAAAAGTGTTGTCAAATAGGCATTTCCTAAAATAGCAAAATAATATTTTTACTAAGTCAAATGGAGTCAAGAATTTTACTAGATGATAAAGTGGGCACAAACGTCCACCTAGCCCCAGGCCCGGGGGCTACTGTCGGTGTACTAAAGTAGGGGGGTACCTTAGTACCCCGAACTTGTGCACGGGCAGTCACAGTGACCCGCGGCAGGGCTTGCCGGGCGTCCGCCAAGATCCTCCGCGGCTACTTTGATGCCATTCAAGAACAGAGTACTCAAGCTAAAGCCCCGGCAAGAGGAGCTTGCCGAGAAGGCCAACCAAGGCCCCCGGCAAGAAGAGTTTACCGGGAAGAAAACAAAGGCCCCGGCAAGAGGAGCTTGCCGGGAAGGCCGACCAAGGCACCTCCAGAGGACTTGCCGCGGCGCCCCGCGTGTCCCGGCAAGGCCCGACGGCCGGCAAGCTTGCCGGCACGACAAGAGAAGAGCCGCGGCAAGGCACTTGCCGCAGCAAGATTGCCAACCAAACTCCAGCACATTCGGCGATGTGTCTTCACAAGGCCATCCCAAAGGCACGTGGCGAGGCACTACGCAGCCATGCGGGGCGAGGTGGCAAGCGGAGCTGACAGAGACGCCATCGTGGCAACCGGTGGCTCACTTGACGGTCGCTTCTCTGCACTGTTAGGGCGACCGGACGGGCATTAAATGCCCTTGTCCCCTGTCATCAGAGTTAGGTAGGGGACACTGTTGGTCACTGTTACACCAACCTGCGTTTTTACCTTTCTACCCCCTCTTCTTACGCTGCCACCTGTTGGTGCCCGCTTTAGACTATAAAAGGGAGGCCCATGCGCACGTAGAAGGGGTTCGGTTGGTTGGTTAGTTCGGTTCATCTTGGGACACAGGATTATGGTTCATCCGGCATAGGGTTCGGTTGAACACACACACACACACACCACACCACCGTGCGCTCGCATTCGAGCAAGATCAAATAAAAACACAAAGCAGCAGTAGGAGTTTTATCTCTCCGGAGAGCTCCGAAGCTGGGTAAAAATCGCCCGTCCCCCCAGCGCGCGCCCGGGCCTCGATCCGCTCTGCGCGCGGCCTCCGCCCCCTCGCCGAAACCAGAAAGGGCCCCCCCGTGCCCCATAGGTGACCGGGGCCGATCCAGAGCGGCCCCGACATCTTTGGCGCGCCAGGTAGGGGGTGCGTCGAGGTCGTGAGCATCCGATCCGGTCTCCGCGCGCGCTGCATCAACGCCTCCATCAACATGCCACCGAAGAAGAAGCCTTCGGAGGTAGCCGCTCCGTCTACATCGATTCTGCCGCCACCGCCGGAGCGAACGGGCGGTGGAGTGGACGCCGGCGGAGGAGCGGGCGCCGACGGTGGAACTCACGTCGTCACCAGATCCAAAAACAAGGCCCCGCAAGCATCGGCGACCATGCAGACACCGCACCCTTCCCAGGAAGTGCAAGGTCGACAACGCCCCGGTGCTCCTAGCACCGTGCTCGCGTTGGAACAAGGCCAAGCTGGCGGGTCGCGAGACGCTCGAGGTCAGCATGCTCGCCCGCATGCTGGCGCGAGCGAGGTACGGTCGCCAGGGCGGGGTGTTGCACCTCCCTATCCAGTTGGGAGTCCGAGCACGTCCCGCTCCTCGCGCCGCTCGTCGCCGCCACCACCCAAGACAGCAGAGGAAGCGCTGGCCCGAGCCCAGCTGCTCCTAGACTACCCTCCGGCGCCGCACAAGATCGACGACTGGAGGATGACCATATATAGTCTCATCGCCTTCGCCAACGGCGACAAGCCCCGGCAACCGAGCGCATCGAGGCCCCGGCAAGGCATCCAAGCGCAAGCCGACGCCGACAAGACCGCTGGGGGGGCCACCTCCGTGCACTCCCAGCCCCGGAGGCCAAGATCGCCGGCTCGTCGGATCACCCCCGACGGCGACTCCACCGCGTCGTCGGACCCGCGAACCCGATGCGATCAGCGCCACGTTCTCCAAGAACGGCAGCACGAAGACGCTCGCACTCGCATCGAGCGCAGAAGGGAAACGCGACGTCAATCTGACCAGCGTGCCGGGCCCACTGTCGACATGCATGCACTAGGGGAGCCAGGCGACTTGCCGTACGCGGCAGGTTGCCCTGCGTTCACCCGCGAGCTGCGGCAAGTCCGGTGGCCCAAAACCAAGAACTTCAAGCCAGACGTGCCCGAGAAGTACGATGGCAGGATACATCCATCGGAGTTCCTCAGCATCTACACCATCGCGGTGCAGGCTGCTGGAGGGCGCGATGAGAAGATCCTCGCCAACTACTTCCCACTGGTGCTCAAGCCCAATGTCAGATCTTGGCTCATGCACTTGCCGGACGGTTCCATCTCTTCATGGGCGGACCTGTGTCATCAGTTTGTCGGCGCCTTCACGGGTGGCCACAAACCTCATGGCCAGGAGAGTGACCTCCACTTGCTCGTCCAGAAGGAGGGGGAGCCCCTGCGCAAGTACATACAGAGATTCAGCCAGGTGCAACGCAACATCCCAGACGTCCACCCTGCCGCAGTTATCAGCGCCTTTCATCAGAACGTGCGTAACCGCAGGATGAGGGAGGAGATGGCGATGTGCAAGATCAGAGACGTCAGCGAGCTCTATGCTCTGGCCGACAAGTGTGCACGGGCTGAGGAGGGGAGGAAAATCCCCGGAGAGGTTGCAGGAGCAGAAGGATCTGATAGTGAGGATACCGCCCCGGCAAGGAAGAACCGGAGACGGAACAACAGGAAGAGAAAGACTAAGGATGTGCTAGCTGTTGAGCATTCCGGCAACGGAGGCGGCTCCGACAAGGCCAAGGCCGATGACTCTGGCGAGGCTGTGGTGGCCGCCGACAAGCAGGATGGCTCCGGCAAGCGGTATTGCAAGATCCACCGCACCAAGGGCCACGATCTCCAAACTTGCAAGAAAGTCGAAGAGATGGCGGAGCTGCAGAAAGCCGAGTACGAGCGCCGCGATAAGGAGAGAGCCCAGGGAGGTGGCGGAGGATCCGGCAAGAAGCTTCCCGCCCGGGGAGGACACCGCGGCAAGGCCAAGCCGCGGCAAGGAGATAGGCCTCCCCGCGGCCGCGACAAGGACGAAGATGAGGATGAGATGGAGGAAGATGAGACCGATGACCAAGAGTTTCAGAAGGCGACAGAGGTGCTGTGCATCAACAGCGGCGCCTCTCTGCACGCCTCGCACCGCCAACTCAAGCAGTGGGTGCGAGAGGTGAACGCAGCGGAGCCGTCCGTCGAGGCGCGCATGCCTCTGAAATGGTCCGGCACGCCCATCATTCTCGATGTAGGGGACCACCCTGATCGCATCACTGCGGTCGGGTGCTTGCCGATGTTGGTCTCACCAACAATCCGCAACCTCAAGGTCACGAAGATGTTGGTTGACGGCGGGGCCGGCCTGAACCTGATTTCCTCCACAGTACTCAAGAAGCTCCAGATCCCCGACAGCGAGCTCGAAGAAACTGGTACCTTTCAAGGGATAAATCCGGGAAGGAGCAAGCCCAAGGGGAAGATCATGCTGCCAGTGACGTTTGGCAGCGAGCTGAATTTCAGGACAGAGAGGGTCACCTTCAATGTTGCTGATATCCCATTACCCTACAATGGGATACTCGGCCGGCCAGCGCTTGCCAAGTTCATGGCAGCCTCTCACTACGCCTACAACGTGCTCAAGATGCCTGGCCCGATGAGTGTCATTTCTGTCCAGGGTGACAAGAGGGATGCACTCATCTGCGCCGACAAGATCTACCGGGAAGCAGCAGCCGCAGCAGAGCGCGAGCAACTTGCCGCTGAAGCTCCCCGGGGGAAGGAGAAACTCAAGTCCGGCAAGTGCAGCCCTGATGCCCACTCCGGCAAGCGCACCTCCCCGGAGTGCTGCGCTGCCGTCGAGAGCGCACCATCGAGCTCCACCGGCAAGTGCAAGAAAGCGAAGGCAGATCCGCCAAAGACCAAGCCCAGCAAGAACAGTTCTGGTACCTGCTCCGGCAAGCGCACCTCCCCGGAGTGCTGCGCTGCCGTCGAGAGCGCACCATCGAGCTCCACCAGCCAGTAGGGCGAAGAAAGCGTCCAGTTTCAAGCTTTTGGATTGTATTCCCTGAGAATCCGTACCTTGTACGAAGAACCTGTGCGCAGAAGGGTCAAATCGTGGCTAAGTTGCGCCCTTGATCCGTTTCGAGTCTGCTCAACGACAAAATCGCGCCGCAACTGGCCCGACGAGTTCTTCCTGCCGGAAGCAACACCGCCAACAGGCTGCTGATGTCCCGCACTCAGCAAGTGTGTTTGCGCCGGCAGGTTCCCTGAAAGCGCGTGGGGGGGGGGGGGGGTGAAAACGTACAAGGGAGGAAGTCAAGGGAGGAGCGTGGCTTCGCCGGACCGCGGAAGACAGAAAAGCTAAGTCACCCGAGCTTGAGTGCATAGCTCTCTTTTTAGTTTTAAGCGCTTATGTTATGTTCCTCGAACGTTCGTCTCTTGTACGAAAAACCCGTGCGCTGAGGAGCCAACTCGTGGTTAAGTTGCGCCCTTGCTTTGTTTCCGAGTCCGCTCAACAATACAAGCGCGCTGCAACTGGCCCGAGAAGGTTTCTTGCCGGGTACAACACCGCCAGCGGGCTGCTGACGTTCCGCACTCAGCAAGTGTGTTAGCACCGGCAAGTTCCCTAGAAGCATAGGGCAAAAACGTACAAGGGATGTAATGAAGTCGAGGATGTAACGTAGCAAGCCTTGCCATGGGGCGTCCTTTGTATGAGAAACTTGTGCGCAGAGGAGCTAACTCGTGGTTAAGTTGCGCCCTTGCTTTGTTTTCGAGTCCGCTCGACAATGCAAGTGCGCTGCAACTGGCCCGGGGAGGTTTCTTGCCGGGTACAACACCGCCAGCAGGCTGCTGACGTTCCGCACTCAGCAAGTGTGTTAGCGCCGGCAAGTTCCCTAGAAGCGTAGAGTGTAAACATACAAAGGGCGAAACATGGCGTCGCATTGCCCAACTTGAAGTTACATTGCAAAGAGTAACTTATTACAGCGCTGTCTTAGTTATTTTTGTGACTATAATAACAGTGACAAGGAGAAACCAGAAGGGCGCACTGGCGAAGAGGCCCCGACAAGCCGATTTCACTGGGGGCTGCGATTGCCAAGATCCCTACGCGGCAAGTCAGGGTCCCCGGGGGCTACAACGCTGGCGGCAAGGACAGAGCAAGGCGCACCGGCACCTAGGTCCCGGCGGGGCCAAAGTTGCCGGGGGCTGCGGGGCCAAAGTTGCTGGGGGCTGCAAATATCAAGATTCACCCCCGGCAAGCCAAAGTTGCCGGGGGCTGCAAATATCAAGATTCACCCCCGGCAAGCCAGAGTCGCCAGGGGCTGTAATACCAGATAAGTTTTTCATCCCTCGTCATGCATCCTCTTATGGGCTGGGGAAAGCGAGGCCGTGTCTTTGAACGATCATGCCTTGTACGAAAAAAACCTGTGCGCGGAGGAACCAGTTCGTAGCTAGTCGCGCACCGACCATTGTTTCGAGTCCGCTCGACAATATTGGGTGAACCGCGGCTAGCTCAACGACAAGGTTTCTTGTCGGTCGCGGCACCACCGGCAGAGAACTAACTCGTAGCTAGTTGCCTTACTGTCGTTTCGAGTCCGCTCAACGACTTAAGTAAGCCGCGACTAGCTCCGCGACAAGGTTTCCTGTCGGTTGCAGTTCCGTTGCCGACGCTCCGCACTCGGCGCTCACGGCAAGGTGCCCGCGCCGGCAAGTTCCCTAAAAGCGTAGGGTGAAAACGTACAAGGCACACAATCAAGTAAAGGACTTAATCCGGCAAGCTTTCCCCTCTTTTCATTAAAAAACATCCCAATTTAGTGCAAGCCCATGGAGGATGAAAAACATGATAGAGAGGATTACAAACTTTAAATACAGCTAAGGCCCGAAGGCTTACAAATTAAAAGATAAGATGCCCGTAATCCCTCTCCTGTTTTTCTCTTCAGGAGGTAGGTCAAGGAGGCCCCGACAAGAGAAGCTTGCCGGGGAGGGCAAAAGGAGCGCCTAGGCGAGCTACGGGTGCCAGAAGACACCAAGAGAACTTCCCGGGGACCGGCCAGGAGCTTGGCGGAGACGGAGGCGCCGGAGGCAGAGCTCGAAGACGGGGCGGCAGGACGTCAGCACGCTGTCGAGGGCACCTCGCCCTCGTACTCCGACTTGACGGCCTTGCTGCCACCCCTCTTCCTCTTCCGCCGCCTCCCTACGCCAGTCGCCCAAGGAGACGGCCCGGGGGAGTTCAGAAGGCCGGCGACCCGGATGATGGGGTCGCCGGTGGCACGCGCGAGGCAGCGTCCGACGCCTAGTCGGACCCGCCGTCCTCGTCGTCGCTGTCGCTCCCCTCCTCGTCACTCTCGCTCGAGGAGGGACCTTCGCTATCGGACGAGCTGTCCACGCAGCATCTCGCCCGGATGCCGGAGTCCCCGAAGACCTTGACGGCGAGAAGGTTGCCCTCCATTAACTTAAAATGGAGGGTAAACCCCGCCGTCAAGCTATGGATGCGGGCGAACGTCTTCCACCCTCGATCGAAGTACATCACGCCGGGGGCTGGGGATACGACACTAACTCGAGTGCCGCTGATCCCGCAGCCCCTCATGCGTAACTCCAGCATCTCGGGCGGGTCCGGTTCCATCGCGCTCGCAAATGGAGCCGGAAGCCGGAGGCGTCGACGAGGTGCCCGGCGCAGCTTGACGAAGAACTCCCAGGGGTCGTCCCCAATGTGGACCGCCTCGAGGAGAGGAGCCGCCGGCGGAGACGGGGGTGGCGCACCACCCCGGCCGCCTCTCCCCCGAGCGCCTCGGCCACGCCCTCGACCTCGTCCTCGGCCTCGCCCTCTCCCTCTTCCCCTCGCGGCCGGCTCCGCCACCGCAGGGGCGAGAGAGGGAAGGATGCGCTGTCTGGCGGCAACCCTCACCGCCACCGACGAAGGGCCAGGGTTCCCTTTCTCCGTGGCGAGTGGGAGAAAGGGGAGCAGAAGTTAAAAAGAAAAGAAGGAGATGAAGGAGTGTGGGCTTCTGTGCCCCCTCCCTGCCCTTTATAAAGGAGCAGGGTGGGAGCCCGGCCGCCCCGCTCGGCGAACCAATGCACGGGAGAGCGGGGAATCGGGGCGACCCGCTGCCTCTGCTCACGCCGGCCCGGATTCCCCAATCTCACCGTCCGTGACCCCAAGCGCATGGGAGCCGCGTGGCAGGGATGCAGCGCCGAGTGGACGGGTGAGGCGGTCTCGCCCCACCCCGTGAGCATGGGAGCAGACACCTCAAAAGCCGCGCACTGGCCCCGTCCAGTAAATGCACCACGCCCCCACGCCTACCTCCGTTTAGGTAGGAGGGCGTGGGCCGTCCCCTTCATCATGGCTTGATGCATGCTAGCGAGGCTCAGCCCCGCACGCGCCGCCCACGTCGCCCACGATGCCGCGTTTGACACGTGCCACCCCGAGCGTGCGCGGTGGAAGCGGAGTCCGATTTTGTGTGGACCCAGGCCACGCGTGCCCGTGCACTGTTTTGGGCCTGGCCCAACAACGCTCGGCACCGTGTATGGCCCAGGCCCGGGGGCTACTGTCGGTGTACTAAAGTAGGGGGGTACCTTAGTACCCCGAACTTGTGCACGGGCAGTCACAGCGACCCGCGGCAGGGCTTGCCGGGCGTCCGCCAAGATCCTCCGCGGCTACTTTGATGCCATTCAAGAACGGAGTACTCAAGCTAAAGCCCCGGCAAGAGGAGCTTGCCGAGAAGGCCAACCAAGGCCCCCGGCAAGAAGAGTTTACCGGGAAGAAAACAAAGGCCCCGGCAAGAGGAGCTTGCCGGGAAGGCCGACCAAGGCACCTCCAAAGGACTTGCTGCGGCGCCCCGCGCGTCCCGGCAAGGCCCGACGGCCGGCAAGCTTGCCGGCACGACAAGAGAAGAGCCGCGGCAAGGCACTTGCCGCAGCAAGATTGCCAACCAAACTCCAGCACATTCGGCGACGTGTCTTCACAAGGCCATCCCAAAGGCACGTGGCGAGGCACTACGCAGCCATGCGGGGCGAGGTGGCAAGCGGAGATGACAGAAACGCCATCGTGGCAACCGGTGGCTCACTTGACGGTCGCTTCTCTGCACTGTTGTGGCGACCGGACGGGCATTAAATGCCCTTGTCCCCTGCCATCAGAGTTAGGTAGGGGACACTATTGGTCACTGTTACACCAACCTGCGTTTTTACCTTTCTACCCCCTCTTCTTACGCTGCCACCTGTTGGTGCCCCCTTTAGACTATAAAAGGGAGGCCCATGCGCACGTAGAAGGGGTTCGGTTGGTTGGTTAGTTCGGTTCATCTTGGGACACAGGATTAGGGTTCATCCGGCATAGGGTTCGGTTGAACACACACACACACACACACCACACCACCGTGCGCTCGCATTCGAGCAAGATCAAATAAAAACACAAAGCAGCAGTAGGAGTTTTATCTCTCCGGAGAGCTCCGAAGCTGGGTAAAAATCGCCCGTCCCCCCAGCGCGCGCCCGGGCCTTGATCCGCTCTGCGCGCGGCCTCCGCCCCCTCGCCGAAACCAGAAAGGGGCCCCCCGTGCCCCATAGGTGACCGGGGCCGATCCAGAGCGGCCCCGACACTATGGTAAAAATTGAAGAATCATAGGTGCAAAGAAAGAAATAAGTTTCCTACAATGGACAAAAAATGAATGAACATATTAATATTTTGGGTCACAAGTGTCATAAGGAAGGTTCAAGGTTCCAGGCGACAGTGTTTGCCAAGTTACCAAGTTCATTCATCAAATATCCAGAAAAATCCAAGAAAGTCAACGCAGTTAAAAAGAAAAAAACAGGGAGGCAGATTCACACGTGAATTTTTCTCTCGAGTACGCACGAGAGTGCGTATCATTCATTAAAGAAGGGAGTGGGGGTGGGGAGCCCCAAAAACACCAATACAAGGTTTGATGCTATTTACATGCCAGCTTTTAGCTGGCCTACCGATATACAAGAAACCGTTCGGACTACTCAGGTTACTGCCCACTCCGCCGGCCACATGCCCTCTTCAATCAGCACCGCCTTCGTCCAGGACGCACCTTCCTCTCTAAGCATATTTGTAACCCAAGGAAGCGAGGGAGTCGCGCCGTTGAAGACTATGTCGTTCCTGTGTCTCTAGAGCGCTCACATTCCTAGTATGCATAGTGCCCTAGTTGACTTGCGGTGAAGATCGCTGCCATCCTGTTTCACACACCAGCCAGCCAGGGTCTCTCCTGGTAACGGCAGGAAATCCACACGTTCCTTGAGCGTGGCACACCAATGCCATACTTGCTTTGCGAATGAGCGGTCAATGAGCAGATGCTGCATGGTTTCATCGTGTTGGCTGCAAAGCGGACAGGTGTCCTGATGAGGCAGTCCTCACTGCGCTAGCCTGTCAGAAGTCCAGCAGCGGTTCCTGATAGCCAACCAAGAGAAGAACCGGCATCGCAATGGTGCATTGGATTTCCATGTGAACGCCGTCGTCGGTGAGACTTCCCTTCCCAAGAACCTGGCCTCATACGCAGATTTCGCCGAGAAGGTACCATTGCTCTCCCAGACCCATTTGACCGTGTCCTCCATCTCATCGTCAAGTTGCACTGCCTCAAGCTGCGTCCAAATGGTCAAGAACTCCTGAAGCTCCTCCCACGTTAGGTTTGGGCCAACATCTAGAGCCCAACTGCCGTTGGCAAGTGCCTCCCTGACCACCTTCTTCCTTCTGGTGCGTGGTGGTACTCTGGCATATATTGCTGGTGCAATCTCACTAATTCTCGCTCCGTTGATCCAACGGTCCTCCCAAAACAGGGCCTTGGCGCCACTCCCTACCGTCGTATGGGTCACGGCCTGGACCAGAGCATGGGCTTCATGCGGTACCGAGATAGAGAACTCCGCCCAGGCTCTGTCACTATCTACCTTTTGTAACCATGGCCAGCGGGCCTGGAGCGCCTTGTTGAGCCACCTCAAGTCTGGCAAGCCAGCCCGCCTGCCCACTTGGGCGTACACACCTCATCCCAGGCCACCGAGCAGTTCCCGCCGTTTGCTTCGCTCTTGCCACACCACAAGAAGCCTCGACAAATCTTGACAAGTGTAGTGAGTGTTTTTGCAGGTAGGGATAGTGCGAGCATGGAATGGACGGGCATGGCACAAAGTACCGATTGGATCAAGAGCAACCGCCCACTCTTCGGCAGAAGAGCTGCCTTCCACAGTGGCAAGGAGTTTCGAACTTTGTCCACGAGACCCTGAAACTGAGCCGCCGATTGCTTTCGGATCGTCAAAGGGAGTCCCAAGTAAGTGCAAGGGAACGCCAAAGCCGTGCATCCCAGGATGGTCGTAGTCTCCTCCACCTCTTCTTGAGAGCAGCAAATCGGCCAAATCGCGCTCTTGTTCATGTTGACCATCAAGCCCGACGCTTGCCCGAAGATGTTTAACAGCGCAGCACAAGTGGTTGCTTCCAAAGTTGTAGGCTTGAAGAATAAAACCACATCATCCACAAACATTGACGTTCGCTGCCGCAAGCCCGATCTGGCTAAGTGGGAGAGGAACCCCTTCGTTGTCGCATACTCGAAGAGTGCACGTAGTGGCTCCATGCAAAGGATGAATAACATTGCGGACATCGGATCCCCTTGTCGAAGGCCTTGACATGCCAGAATTGGTCTACCAGGGGCGCCATTGACCATGATCCTCGTCGATGACGTTGCCAAAAGTCCACAGATCCACGTCAGCCATCTCCCCCCAAAGCCCATTCTCCTTAGAACCTCGAGCACAAACGGCCATTGCAGCGTGTCAAACACCTTAGTAATGTCGAACTTAAGCATGACCGTAGGCCTCCGCAGTGCATGCAATCTCCGGGCAGTGCATTGGACTAGCATATAGTTATCGTGCAGGGATAGCCTCTTAACAAACGCACTTTGGTGGTGCCCCACCAGCTTTGGAAGTTCCTCCGCCAACCTTGTAGCCAAAATGTTATCAAAAATCTTGATCGGTCCACTGACTAGGCTGATTGGTCTGAAGTCTTTTATATCCACCGCTCCTGGCTTCTTAGGTAGCAATGTGACAATGGCCTTGTTTATAGCAGCCATCCCCCTCATATCTCCTCTATGGAAGTGGTCTAGCGCCCTCATGAAATCGTCTTTGATCACCGGCCAACAAGTGACAAGGAAGCGGCCTGTAAAACCATCTGGGCCTGGCGCTTTGTCAAGTGGCATCGATTTAATGGTGTTGAAAACTTCCTCCTCCTCAAACTGCACCTCCAGCCGGTGAAGATCATGGGATGGAAAATCCAACATCTCAAGGTTTATCGTCATCTCCCTAGCTCTCGTCGAGCCGAAGAGCCACCCATAGTAGTCATCGACCGCGTTGGCTATATCCTCCTGACCCGTGTGTGTTACCCCGTCGGCCTAGATGGCCGTGATGATGTTCTTGCGTTGCCTGTGCCTCGCATGTCGCTGGAAGTACTTTGTGTTGGCCTCCCCTTCCTTCAGCTGCAGTAAGCGTGAACGTTGTCGCGCAATCGTCCTCTCCAGCGAGCATAGCCCTAACAATTTCCTTTTGAGCAGCTTGCGGAGATCATGTTCCTGGTTCTCCAACGTCCTCTTGTCCGAAGCGGCATCCAGTCTAGCAATGACTTCCATGGCCAAGGCAATTTGCAGCCGAAATTTCACTAAATGATGTTTGGTTTGCGACACTGGGTAGGCCTACCTGAGCGATATAGCACCTATCCGCCGCTTAGAGCGATGACTAGTGGCTCCTCGACATTGTTCTTTGGGAGCTCCTATCTAGTTCTTCAGGTGTCGCGAAGATCCAAGTGGCTCGCATGAAATGCACGTGGGCCCTGTCCATTAGTGTTAGGTCCCCACGGCAGCTTCTCTCATTCACGCGGTCGACCTTTCTATCGCACGATCACTAACTAATAAAAATCCAGTAGCCACTGGACTATAGATAAACATGTTTTTTTAGAAGAATTTGAAAAAATGTTTGTGAATCTGAAAAAATGGTAGTACAAAAAATGTTTGCAAATTTGAAAATTTCTTCGCAAACTCATAATTGTCCACGAATATAAGAAGTTCAATTTTTCAAAAAAGGATTAAATTTTTAAAAATATTCAAGAATTTCAAAATATAAATATTCACAAAAATCATTTTATTTTTTTTCTTTAATTTTTCATTTTTATTTTTTATAAAATAACAAAAAGGTAAAGGCGAAAAAGGGAAAATAAAAATAACAGGACCCCCCCCCCCCCCCAAAAAAAAAACAAACAAGTGAACAACATATGCCAAACCGGAAAAGAAAAAATATGAACGATGGAACTTTCAAGAATGTTCCTGAAACCGGGATAACCACTGTGCGTTATTTTCTCTATATCAGCCGGCCTGTTGAAAGAAATAGCAGGAAACTGGTATGCGTAGGTACGGCTAAGGAACTATTTGGGCGCGGCTATATGCCGCCTACCGCAAGGCGCACGGCTGCCTCGCCTTAGTGTGCCGTTGGTGGGCCGACCGAGTAGGACGTGGCTCATCCTGCTGGCATCACACGAATTTACTTTTGTTAACTTATTACTTATAGGACAGGGATAACTGGCACATGTGTGCCCGTTAGGAAAATTACCACACGACCATTAGAAGGCAACCCGCCTGCTCGATCGCTCTCCTTCGGTCGGTGGCCCGCTCGCTCGATCGAGCGTTGAGGCCAGTTGGCTCGATCGCTCCGCTTTGATCGAGTTGCGAATGCTTTCACCGATTTTTTTTCTTCTGATTTTTATTTTCAGATCGGTTTTCTTATTTTTCCGGTTTTATGCTGGTTAGTGTAGGTGGAAAAGAAAAAGAAATAAAGCGCTGACAAGGAGCCTTGAACTCAGGTCCACTAAATAGTCACTACACCCAATAACCAACTCAACCATCCTACCTTGTTATCCACAATACTTGAACAACGGAACTTGAATTCTTCTTCTTTTTACCATGTACACAAAAAGGTTAACTTTAGCCTTGATAACTTTGGCATGAGCAGCATGATAACTATGACATGTGCATCATGATTACTTTAATATTAACACCCTGGTAACCAAAAAATTGACATGATAAAGTGGGTAAATATATCATGAGAAGGTCGGTAACTATAACGTCAGAAGCACGATAGGTATAACATGTGTAGCATGGTAAGTTTGCACAAAGTTTAACCCGGGCTGGGGGGGGGGGGTATATTTGAACAACTCCCGTTCCCGGGTGAAAGTTATCATGATGGTTTGAGCGTAGGTTATTAGGAGTATGATTTTGAGAGGAAGCATGGTGGCACACAAAAAGCGGGTGACAAAAACATGAAGTTCCGGCATACTAGGTCCCATATTTCAAAAATTACCGCGGTGTTTACATATACTTATCAAGTTTTCGGTTCGTATATTATCATGCTATTTACATATAAGTTATCAGGTCTTCGGTTCATATATTACCATGCTATTTGCACACAAGTTACCGAGGGTATGTTTTTCAACCACTTTTTCTTCTTTGGTCAATGTTATCGAGGTGTTTATACACATGTTATCAGATCTGCACTTTGTATATTATCATGATATTCACACACACGTTACCGTGTGTATGTTTTCAACAACTTTTCCCCTTCGTAAAAAATGTTACCGCGGTGTTTATACATAAGTTATTATGTATGCGAATTGTATATTACACATAAATTACCGGGGTATGTTTTTGAACAAATTTCCTCCTTGATCAATGTTACCGCAGTGTTTTGTACGTCAGTTATCGGGTATGCGGGACGTATATTACCATACCGTTTACACATAAGTTAGTGAGAGTATGTTTTTCAACAACTCTTTTCCCGTGTTAAAAAGTTACCATGATGTTTTGCATGTAAATTGTCGGTTATTCGCTGCTTATATTACCACATTATTTACACAAAAATTACTGGGGCCACGTTCTTTATAGCCATCCCCTCGGGATCAAATGTCGATGCCAGCTATGTGGAGAGTATTAGTGCGGCCAGTATTGGGGTGGTTGTTAGGAACTCATCTGGTGAAGTTATTATTTCTTCGTGGGACTTTCTGGGTCAGTGTTGCAGCGTGAATGAAGCTGAGCTACATGCTTGTCTGGCCGGCCTTTATATAGATATTACTTTTCACCAGTCTATTATTTTGGAGACTGATTGTGCTTTTGTCCGTTCTTCCCTTGCAAATGAGAATCTTGATAGGTCTCCGCTCGTTGATCTGAAGAAAAAAGCCTTGAGTATATTGAGGATGCTCAAGAATTTTAAAATTGCGAAAATTAATCGGCACACTACTAGGAAAAGGCATGCTAGTGGCGCACCAGTTTTGCCTTCTAATGGCGCATGGCTGGTGCGCCACTAGCCTCACGTCATTAGAATTTTTTTTCTAATGGCGCACCACATGTGCGCCATTAGAATCTGGTATTTTAATGGAGCACCAGGCAGTGCGCCACTATTATCTGCTATACTTATAGCGCAGCACATGGTAGTGCGCCATTAGTAACAACTTTTTTAATTTTTTTCTTAATCTCAGGTCACTATTTCACATATGAGATATTTAACACATATATATACAACAAGCATCCATATAGCAATCATATCCAATACACAAGTTTCATCATATATACATACATAGCCAACACATAGTTCCGTCGTTACAAAAGTTTCACATTGTTCATCCAACACCGTTATCCATCAATTCACAAAAATTTCACATTGATATAAAATAAAAACACAAATGGAAAAGAAGCACTCCATCCAGGCAAGCTTCCGTCAATTAAATCAAATATGCAAAATGATAAACAAGAAGTTAGAAGAAGAAAAAGAAGAAGACTAGAAGAATACTAGAAGAAGAAGAACACTAGAAGAAGAATAAGAAGAGTTTTGGAAAAGAAGAAGAATAAGAAGAAGGCTATAAGCTTATTATGTAAACTTGATCATTTTGTGCTAACATAAGAAGAAGGCTATAGGAAACTAACCATATAAGCTCTAAGTTAGTATGTTAGAGCCAACTTAGGTAAAATGAAGCTAACCTATGTCATTTTGGAAAAGAAGAAGAATAAGAAAAAGACTATAAGCTTATTATGTAAACTTGATCATTTTGTGCTAACATAAGTTATTTTGGAGCTAACCTATAGGAAACTAAGCATATAAGCTCTAAGTTAGTATATTAGAGCCAACTTAGGTAAAATGAAGCTAACCTATAGAAAACTAAGCATATTAGAGATAACATAGGTAACTAAGTATATATATATATATCATTTTGGAAAGCTAACCTATAGGAGATCTTGTTGGGGAACATAGAAGAAATTCAAAATTTTCCTACGTGTCACCAAGATCTATCTATGGAGAAACCAGCAACGAGGGGAAGGAGAGTGCATCTACATACCCTTGTAGATCGCTAAGCGGAAGCATTCAAGAGAACGGGGTTGAAGGAGTCGTACTCGTCGTGATCCAAATCACCGGAGATCCTAGTGCCGAACGGACGGCACCTCCGCGTTCAACACACGTACAACCCGGTGACGTCTCCCACGCCTTGATCCAGCAAGGAGAGAGGAAGAGGTTGAGGAAGACTCCATCCAGCAGCAGCACAATGGCATGGTGGTGATGGAGGAGCGTGGCTATACTGCAGGGCTTCGCCAAGCACCAAGGGAGAGGAGGAGTAAGAGAGGTAGGGCTGCGCCAAGAGGGACAGGTTCTCGTGTCCCTGGCAGCCCCCAAACCCCCACTATTTATAGGAGGGGAGGGGGCTGCGCCCCCTCTAGGGTTCCCTCCCCAGGGGTGGCGGCAGCCCCCAGATGCCATCTGGTGGTGGCCAGAAGGGGGAGAAGGGGGAGGCGCACCTAGGGTGGGCCTTAGGGCCCATCTGCCCTAGGGTTTGCCCCCTTCCCCACTTCCCAGCGCCTTGGGCCCTGTGGGGGGGCGCACGAGCCCACCTGGGGCTGGTCCCCTCCCACACTTGGCCCATGCAGCCCTCCAGGGTTGGTGGCCCCACTTGGTGGACCCCCAGGACCCTCTCGGTGGTCCCGGTACGTTACCGGAAAAACCTGAAACTTTTCCGGTGACCAAAATAGGACTTCCTATATATAAATCTTTACCTCCGGACCATTCCGGAACTCCTCATGACGTCCGGGGTCTCATCCGGGACTCCGAACAACATTCGGTAACCACATACAAACTTCCTTTATAACCCTAGCATCATCGAACCTTAAGTGTGTAGACCCTACGGGTTCGGGAGACATGTAGACATGACCGAGACGTTCTCCGATCAATAACCAACAGCGGGATCTGGATACCCATGTTGGCTCCCACATGTTCCACGATGATCTCATCGGATGAACCACGATGTCAAGGACTCAGTCGATCCCGTATACAATTCCCTTTCTCTAGCGGTATTATACTTGCCCGAGATTCGATCGTCGGTATACCGATACCTTGTTCAATCTCGTTACCGGCAAGTCTCTTTACTCGTTCCGTAACACATCATCCCGTGATAAACCCCTTGGTCACATTGTGCACATTATGATGATGTCCTACCGAGTGGGCCCAGAGATACCTCTCCGTTTACCGGAGTGACAAATCCCAGTCTCGATTCATGCCAACCCAACAGACACTTTCGGAGATACCTGTAGTGCACCTTTATAGCCACCCAGTTACGTTGTGGTGTTTGGTACACCCAAAGCATTCCTACGGTATCCGGGAGTTGCACAATATCATGGTCTAAGGAAAAGATACTTGACATTGAAAAGCTTTAGCATACGAACTACACGATCTTTGTGCTAGGCTTAGGATTGGGTCTTGTCCATCACATCATTCTCCTAATGATGTGATCCCGTTATCAACGACATCTAATGTCCATGGTCAGGAAACCGTAACCATCTGTTGATCAACGAGCTAGTCAACTAGAGGCTTACTAGGGACATGGTGTTGTCTATGTATCCACACATGTATCCGAGTTTCCTATCAATACAATTATAGCATGGATAATAAACGATTATCATGAACAAGGAAATATAATAATATCTAATTTATTATTGCCTCTAGGGCATATTTCCAACAGTCTCCCACTTGCACTAGAGTCAATAATCTAGTTCACATCGCCATGTGATTAACACTCACAGGTCACATCACCATGTGACCAACATCCAAAGAGTTTACTAGTGTCATTAAACTAGTTCACATCATCATGTGATTAAGACTCAATGAGTTCTGGTGTTTGATCATGTTTTGCTTGTAAGAGAGGTTTTAGTCAACGGGTCTGCAACATTCAGATCCGTATGCACTTCGCAAATCTCTAGGTCATATTGTAAATGCTGCTTCCACGCTCCACTTGGAGCTATTCCAAATGGTTACTCCACTATACGTATCCGGTTTGCTACTCTGAGTCACTCGGATAGGTGTTAAAGCTTGCATCGACATAACCCTTTACGCCGAACTCTTTATCACCTCCATAATCGAGAAACATGTCCTTATTTGTTACAAGGACAATTTTGACCGTTGTCCAATGATCGATTCCTGGATCATTCTTCTACCCCTTGACTAACTCATGGCAAGGCACACTCCCGGTGCGGTACATAGCATAGCATACTATAGAGCCTACGTCTGAAGCATAGGGGACGACATTCGTCATTTCTCTCTCTTCTGCCGTGGTCGAGCTTTAACTCTTAACTTCATACCTTACAACTCAGGCAAGAACTCCTTCTTTGACTGATCCATCTTGAACACCTTCAAGATCATGTCAAGGTATGTGCTCATTTTGAAAGTACCATTTAGCGTTTTTGATCTATCCTCATAGATCTTGATGCTCAATGTTCAAGTAGCTTAATCCAGGTTTTCCATTGAAAAACATTTTTCAAATAACCCTATATGCTTTCTAGAAATTCTACATCATTTCTGATCAACAATATGTCAACAACATATACTCATCAGAAATTCTATAGTGCTCCCACTCACTTCTTTGGAAATACAAGTTTCTCATAAACTTTGTATAAACAAAAATCTTTGATCATCTTATCAAAGTGCATATTCCAACTCCGAGATGCTTACTCCAGTCCATGGAAGGATCGCTGGAGCTAGCATACCTTTTAGCATCCTTAGGATCGACAAAACCTTTCTGATTGTATCACATACAACCTTTCCTTACAAAAACTGGTAATGAAACTCGTTTTTGACATCCATCTGCCAGATTTCATAAATGCCGCTAATGCTAACATGATTCCGACGGACTTAAGCATCGCTACGGATGAGAAAATCTCATCGTAGTCAACTCCTTGAACTTGTGAAAAACTCTTCGCCACAAGTCGAGCTTCATAGACGGTGACATCACCGTCCACGTCCGTCTTCTTCTTAAAGATCCATTTATCTCAATGGCTTGCCGATCATCGGGCAAGTCCACCAAAGTACATGCTTTGTTCTGATACATGGATCCTATCTCGGATTTCATGGCTTCTATCCATTTGTCGGAATTTGGGCCCACCATCGCTTCTCCATAGCTCGTAGGTTCATTGTTGTCTAGCAACATGACCTTCAAGATAGGATTACCGTACCACTCTAAAGTAGTACGCATCCTTGTCACCCTACGAGGTACGGTAGTGACTTGATCTGAAGTTTCATGATCACTATCATAAGCTTCTACTTCAATTGGTGTAGGTGCCACAGGAACAACTTCCTGTGCCCTGCTACACACTAGTTGTAGTGATGGTTCAATAACCATATCAAGTCTCCACCATCCTCCCACTCAACTTTTCGAGACAAACCTTTCCTCGAAAAAGGACCCGATTCAAGAAACAATCCCTATTGCTTTCGGATCTGAATTAGGAGGTATACCCAACTGTCTTGGGTGTCCTATGAAGATGCAATTTATCCGCTTTGGGTTCTAGCTTATCAACCTGAAACTTTTTCACATAAGCGTCGCAGCCCCAAACCTTTAAGAAATGACAGCTTAGGTTTCTCTAAACCATAGTTCATACGGTGTCATCTCAACGGAATTACGTGGTGCCCTATTTAAAGTGAATGTGGTTGTCTCTAATGCCTAACCCATAAACGATAGTGGTAATTCGATAAGAGACATCATGGTATGCACCATATCCAATAGGGTGCAGTTATGATGTTCGGACACATCATCACACTATGGTGTTCCAGGCGGTATTGGTTGTGAAACAATCTCTACAATGTCTTAATTGTGTGCCAAACTCGTAACTCAGATACTCATCTCTATGATCATATCATAGACATTTTATCCTCTTGTCACAATGATCTTCAACTTCACTCTGAAATTACTTGAACCATTCAATAATTCAGACTTGTGTTTCATCAAGTAAATATACTCAACATCTACTCGAATCATCTGTGAAGTAAGAACATAACGATTTTCACTGCATGCCTCAGCACTCATTGGACTGCACACATCAAAATGTGTTACTTCCAACAAGTTGCTATCTTGTTCCATCTTACTGAAACTGAGGCTTTTCAGTCATCTTGCCCATGTGGTATGATTTGCATATCTCAAGTGATTCAAAATCAAGTGAGTCCAAACGATCCATCTTGAATGGAGTTTCTTCATGCATATACACCAATAGACATGGTTCACATATCTCAATCTTTTCAAAAACGAGTGAGTCCAAAGATCCATCAACATGGAGCTTCTTCATGCGTTTTATACCATTATGACTTACATGGTAGTGCCACAAGTAAGAGGTACTATCATTACTATCTTATATCTTTTGGCATGAAAATGTGCATCACTACGATCGAGATTCAATAAACCATTTCCTTTAGGTGCAAGACCATTGAAGGTATTATTCAAATAAATAGAGTAACTATTATTCTCCTTAAATGAATAACCGCATTGCGATAGACATAATCCAATCATGTCTATCCTCAACGCAAACACCAAATAACTATTCAGGTTTAATACTAATCTTGATGGTAGAGGGAGCGTGCGATGTTTGATCACATCAACCTTGGAAACACTTCCAACACTTATCGTCAGCTCACCTTCAGCTAGTCTCCGTTTATTCCGTAGTTTTTATTTCGAGTTACTAACACTTAGCAACCGAACCGGTATCCAATACCCTGGTGCTACTAGGAGTACTAGTAAAGTACACATTAACATAATGTATATCCAATATACTTCTATTGACCTTGCCAGCCTTCTCATCTACCAAGTATCTAGGGTAATCCTGCTCCAGTGGTTGTTCCCCTTATTACAGAAGCACTTAGTCTTGGGTTTGGGTTCAACCTTGGGTTTCTTCACTAGAGCAGTAGCTGATTTGCCGTTTCATGAAGTATCCCTTCTTGCCCTTGCCCTTCTTGAAACTAGTGGTTTCACCAACCATCAACAATTGATGCTCCTTCTTGATTTCTACTTTCGCGGTGTTAAACATCGCGTATACCTCAAGGATCATCATATCTATCCCTGATATGTTATAGTTCATCACGAAGCTCTAGCAGCTTGGTGGCAATGACTTTGGAGAAACATCACTATCTCATCTGGAAGATCAACTCCCACTCGATTCAAGTGATTGTTGCACTTAGACAATCTGAGCACAAGCTCAACGATTGAGCTTTTCTCCTTTAGTTTGCCGGCTAAGAAAATCGTCGGAGGTCTTATACCTCTTGACGTGGGCACGAGCCTAAAATCCCAATTTCAGCCCCCGAAACATCTCATATGTTCCGCGATGTTTCGAAAACGTCTTTTGGTGCCTCAACTCTAAACCGTTTAACTGAACTATCACGTAATTATCAAAACGTGTATGTCCGATGTTCGCAACATCCACAAACGATGTTTGGGGTTCAGCACACTGAGCGGTGCATTAAGGACACAAGCTTTCTTCTGTCCACATAATCGCTACTTTCAACTTTCAACTATATTTTCTCTAGGAACATATCTAAACAGTGGAACTAAAGCGCGAGCTTATGACATAATTTGCAAAGATCTTTTGACTATGTTCAGGATAATTAAGTTCATCTTATGAACTCCCACTCAGATAGACATCCCTCTAGTCATCTAAGTGATTACATCATCCGAGTCAACTAGGCCGTGTCCGATCATCACGTGAGACGGACTAGTCATCATCGGTGAACATCTTCATGTTGATCGTATCTACTATACGACTCATGCTCGACCTTTCGGTCTCGGTGTTCCGAGGCCATGTCTGTACATGCTAGGCTCGTCAAGTTAACCCTAAGTGTTTTGCATGTGTAAAACTGTCTTACACCCGTTGTATGTGAACGTAAGGATCTATCACACCCGATCATCACGTGGTGCTTCGAAACGACGAACTTTAGCAACGGTGCACAGTTAGGGGAGAACACTTCTTGAAATTGTTGTAAGGGGTCATCTTATTGACTACCGTCGTTCTAAGTAAACAAGATGCATAAACATAATAAACATCACATGCAATTATATAGTAGTGACATGATATGGCCAATATCATATAGCTCCATTGATCTCCATCTTCGGGGCTCCATGATCATCATCATCACCGGTATGACACCATGATCTCCATCATCATGATCTCCATCATCGTGTCTTCATGAAGTTGTCTCGCCAACTATTACTTCTACTACTATGGCTACCGGTTAGCAATAAAGTAAAGTAATTACATGGCGTTGTTTAATGACACGCAGGTCATACAATAAATTAAGACAACTCCTATGGCTCCTGCCGGTTGTCATACTCATCGACATGCAAGTCGTGATTCCTATTACAAGAACATGATCAATCTCATACATCACATATCATTCATCACATTCTTCTTGGCCATATCACATCACATAGCATACCCTGCAAAAACAAGTTAGACGTCCTCTAATTGTTGTTTGCATGTTTTACGTGGCTGCTATGGGTTTCTAGCAAGAACGTTTCTTACCTACGCAAAACCCCAACGTGATATGTCAATTGCTATTTACCCTTCATAAGGACCCTTTTCATCGAATCCATTCCGACTAAAGTGGGAGAGACTGGCACCCGCTAGCCACCTTATGCACCAAGTGCATGTCAATCGGTGGAACCTGTCTCACGTAAGAGTACGTGTAAGGTCGGTCCAGGCCGCTTCATCCCACAATACCGTCGAAACAAGATTGGACTAGTAACGGTAAGCATATTGAACAAAACGCCCACAACTACTTTGTGTTCTACTCGTGCAAAGAATCTACGCAATAGACCTAGCTCATGATGCCACTGTTGGGGAACGTAGCAGAAATTCAAAATTTTCCTACGTGTCACCAAGATCTTTCTATGGAGAAACCAGCAACGAGGGGAAGGAGAGTGCATCTACATACCCTTGTAGATCGCTAAGCGGAAGCATTCAAGAGAACGGGGTTGAAGGAGTCGTACTCGTCGTGATCCAAATCGCCGGAGATCCTAGTGCCGAACGGACGACACCTCCGCGTTCAACACACGTACAACCCGGTGACGTCTCCCACGCCTTGATCCAGCAAGGAGAGAGGGGGAGGTTGAGGAAGACTCCATCCAGCAGCAGCACAACGGCGTGGTGGTGATGGAGGAGTGTGGCTATCCTGCAGGGCTTCGCCAAGCACCACGAGAGAGGAGTAAGAGAGGTAGGGCTGCGCCAAGAGGGAGAGGTTCTCGTGTCCCTGGCAGCCCCCAAACCCCCACTATTTATAGGAGGAGGGGAGGGGGTTGTGCCCCCTCTAGGGTTCCCTCCCCAGGGGTGGCGGCAGCCCCCAGATGCCATCTGGTGGCGGCCAGAAGGGGGAGAAGGGGGAGGCGCACCTAGGGTGGGCCTTAGGGCCCATCTGCCCTAGGGTTTGCCCCCTTCCCCACTTCCCTGCGCCTTGGGCCCTGTGGGGGGGTGCACCAGCCCACCTGGGGCTGGTCCCCTCCCACACTTGGCCCATGCATCCCTCCAGGGTTGGTGGCCCCACTTGGTGGACCCCCGGGACCCTCCCGGTGGTCCCGGTACGTTACCGGAAAAACCTGAAACTTTTCCGGTGACCAAAACAGGACTTCCTATATATAAATCTTTACCTTCGGACCATTCCGGAACTCCTCGTGACGCTCGGGATCTCATCCGGGACTCCGAACAACATTCGGTAACCACATACAAACTTCCTTTATAACCCTAGCGTCATCGAACCTTAAGTGTGTAGACCCTACGGGTTCGGGAGACATGTAGACATGACTGAGACATTCTCCGGTCAATAACCAACAGCGGGATCTGGATACCCATGTTGGCTCCCACATGTTCCACGATGATCTCGTCGGATGAACCACGATGTCAAGGACTCAGTCGATCCCGTATACAATTCCCTTTGTCTAGCGGTATTATACTTGCCCGAGATTCGATCATCGGTATATCGATACCTTGTTCAATCTCGTTACCGGCAAGTCTCTTTACTCGTTCCGTAACACATCATCCCATGATCAACCCCTTGGTCACATTGTGCACATTATGATGATGTCCTACCGAGTGGGCCCAGAGATACATCTCCGTTTACCGGAGTGACAAATCCCAGTATCGATTCGTGCCAACCCAACAGACACTTTCGGAGATACCTGTAGTGCACCTTTATAGCCACCCAGTTACGTTGTGGTGTTTGGTACACCCAAAGCATTCCTACGGTATCCGGGAGTTGCACAATCTCATGGTCTAAGGAAAAGATACTTGACATTGAAAAGCTTTAGCATGCGAACTACACGATCTTTGTGCTAGGCTTAGGATTGGGTCTTGTCCATCACATCATTCTCCTAATGATGTGATCCCGTTATCAACGACATCTAATGTCCATGGTCAGGAAACCGTAACCATCTGTTGATCAACGAGCTAGTCAACTAGAGGCTTACTAGGGACATGGTGTTGTCTATGTATCCACACATGTATCTGAGTTTCCTATCAATACAATTATAGCATGGATAATAAATGATTATCATGAACAAGGAAATATAATAATATCTAATTTATTATTGCCTCTAGGGCATATTTCTAACAGATCTGACATACCTGACAAAGTTCAGTTCTCATGCATTGTTCTTCTCCTTCTTCTCCTTCTTCTCCCTGATGCGCCTAGAGCGGCGATGCGGTGGAGGCAGTGAGATGTAGTCTTCTACCACAATTGGCGTGGTCATGTCGCCCAACTATGGGATCGCCGGCGCCACCACTGGTGCGTGGTCATTGTCAGGCACCACCACCATTGCGAGGCCACCTTCAGGCACGACCATCGCTAGGTCATCCTCAGCCACCTCCATCTCTTGCCCATGGTCAGTCACCACCATCTCTTGCCCTTGGTCAGCCACCACCAGCGCTAGGTCATCCTCAGCCTAATGCCCATCGTCATCCTGCAGCTCCTCATCCTCACTCTGCTCCTCTTCTCCCGCACTCCAGTCCGGATCATCCTTCTTGTTGTCTATGCTGCTGCTAGAATCGCTGCTGCTTTCGCTACAGCCAGAATCGCTGCTGCTTTCGCTACAGCCATAGTCACTGCTGCTTTGGCTGTAGCCAGTGTCGCTGCTGCTGCTCCTACCTGTCCAAAATGCAACAATGACCGTTAACAATCGATGTGAGACAAAGCCAAATGTAGAGGAATAAGAAGAGGCAGAACATACCGGCATCATCATCGGCAGCGTAGCGCATGCGACACATAGTCTTGTTGTACACCTTCACGATGAGCATGTTGGCGTCATCATCGTACCTGAAGACAAGGAAGTACCCCAGCTGCAGGTCGTAGGCACGGTAGAACTTCTCCCACCCACGAGACAAGTACATGTGGTCCTTCTTGATTGCCAACTGCACATCCCACTGCCTGCGAAACCCGCTGCCGGCCTATCGCAGCTTCACATTATTTGGCGGATCTTCACCCATCAGCATGTTCATAAAACTATCAGGCAGCCTCTGCAGTTTGGGACAATGAGTGATGTAGCAAACAACAGATATCATAATGAGATGGGTGAAGGGGAGATCTCTCGTTTTATATACCTGCGTCATGGATGATACTGAAGCCTCAAGTATGATAGTGAAGAACTCGGAAGCATCCAACTCGTACTGCGGTGTCGCAGATCGACGGTGGCTGCTTCCCGCCATCTCTGATAAGCAGCAGAAGAGACCAATTAGTACCCATGCATGATAACAGGCATTAGTCGCAAGTACCCCATATGTCCTATTTTTAGCAAAGTAATGCTAAAATTCACGGAAAATTTCAGCATTACCTTTGCTGAAAATAGGACATATGGAGTACCCGAATTTGCCGGAACGGAAGTTAATCGACATTCTGGAAAACTCAAGGGCCTCTCTGGGTACCTGCAAATTCATCACGACACAATGGTCGGAGACAAAACCCAGCAAACTAGCACCACAAAGCACATAACAAAATTCAGTAAATTTCCAGCAACTACTCCTAATGCAAACAAGATTCACCTAGCAAGGTTTATTTGACATGGAGTAGTTTATTTCATAGAGTAAACATTAGCACTATTTGACAGTAAAAGGTTTTAGCTAATTTGAATTAACTGAAAGCAGCAGTACATCATTTTTATTGATAGTAAAACTGCAAGTGCCATACTACTGCAAGTGCTATACTACTGCAGAGAATTATGCCCACTTGAGTGGGAGTTAATGACCTCGATAGACTGTCACTTGCAGTAAGAGAGTAGCACTACTAGTACTAGCCTTATAGGCATATTTATTCGGTTCAGCAAACATCCATAGCAGGAGATAGTTGTAGGTCTAGGCCATATAGGCATATTTCTGCATATGTTTGGGATGTCAGTAAGTGATGATACATGAACCGTTAGGAGCCTATCAAACCATCAACCCACGTGTTGTCGAAAAGAAGAAAAGCCAGTTACCATTATCTTAATATTTTGCAATACTCCTAAGTCTTTGGTACTGGACAGTTGTGTCAAACATGAAACTGAATTTGTGTCAAACATTAAACTTGGAGTATATGTTGGTGCTTAACATTGCTTGAGGGAAAATATTGAAGGCAATTTATTTTATGAATTGCGTATAAAACAGACCAAGGATGTTGAATTCTCTTCTAAGTTTCCCCTACACTGAATGAATTAAGGCGATTTACTTATGAATCAGAACACCTAAAATATTGGATGAGTGGTCCATACTCTGTTTTTTGTTTCTACTGTTCAAAGCATAATTTTAATTAAAAGCATAATTCTCTTGATCTTGCTGTCCAGGACATGGAGAGAGAGGGAGAAGGGGCAGGGAAGCTCACCTTGGACGGTGCAAAGAGGAAGCAGGGGAGCTCGGGGTTGGCGGCGAGGGTCACGGCACCGTCCTTGGCTCGCCGGCTGCTGCGGAGGTGACCGGTGGTGGAGGACGGCAGGGGTAGGCGGGGTGGGCGCGTCGGGGCTGCGCTTGTCGGCTGCTGCAGGGGCCGGAGGAGGCCCTCGCTCGTCGGAGGGAGGAGGAGAGGAGAGGAGCAGGCGGCGGGGTGAGGAACCCTAGCGCGTGCGCTCGGCCGATCCCGTTCGGGGGGCGCGGGGGCGGCGGGGGTGGAGTCCGGCGGCGGTCGATGCGGCAGCGTCGGGGCAGCACAAGACCACAGCCAGGAGAGGCGGCGGCGTCGCCGACGGCGTGCAGGCGCGGCGGACGGAGGGGGCGGAGCAAGGCGGGACGACGAACACGGGGGGGGGGGGGGGGGGGGGCAGCGGGTGAGATCGATGAGGCAGGGGAGAGATTAGAGAGATTGGGATTAATTAGTGTACGACTATTCTAATGGCGCACCACCACCTCGTGCGCCATAAGTATGACTATTCTAATGGCGCACCATCGCTCGGTGCGCCATTAGAATTTTGTTCTAATCTAGCCCGCTAGCCCTATCTACAACCTAACCCTATCTACAACATAACCCACCCACTAGCCCGACTGGTTAGCACGCAGCACACACACCAGGAGGTAATGGGTTTGATTCCCAGGCTCCCTAATATTTTTTATGCATTTTAAATGCTATTTTTTATATTTATTTGTGTTTAAATATGTTCAAACTTGTTTAAATCATAACAGTAATATTTTTTTATAAAAACAATAATAATTTTTTAAAAAGTATGTTCAAATTTGTTACTTGGAAATATCATCGGCGGCGGCGGCGGAGCGGGGGAGGGTGTGGGGGGTGCCCGTTGGCGGCGGCGGAGCGGGGGAGGGTGCAGGGGGCCGGGTGCTCGTCGGCGGCGGTGGAGCGGGGGAGGGTTGCGGTGGGTCGTCGGCGGCGGTGGAGCTAGCGGGGGAGGGTGCGGGTGGGATCGAGATTGAGATCAAAATGTGTCCATGAAAATATACACGGTGCGCCATTAGCAGTTTTGCAAAAAAGTAAAAAAAAATATATACTAATGGCGCACTACTTACAAGGTGCGCCTTTACTTGGTAGAACTAGTAATGGCGCACTTTGGCACCATGCGCCATTAGAGTGTATGGAAAAATGGAAAAAATATTCAATACTAGCGGCGCACCCTGTGCCCGGTGCGCCATTAGTGTCTTTCACACTAATGGCGCACCTCCGTCCGGTGCGCCATTAGTATATAGTAGTGGCGCACTGCTTACCAGGTGCGCCATTAGTATCAATCCTATCTATAGCCCTTTTCCTAATAGTGACAGGCCAATAAGGTGGCTCACGAAATTGCAAAGTTTAGCTTTATAAATAAATCTGATGGGATTCTTCTTAATAGTGTTCCGCCCTATGTGGCGAATTTTGTAATGAATGATTGTAATAACATTATTAATTAATTAATATAGGGGTTTATTTTTCAAAAAAAAAGTTATCATAATGTTTGTACATACGTTATCAAGCCCGTGAAATGTAAATTATTATCCTATTTACACACAAGCTAACGGGGTTATGTGTCTTAACAAAAAAATTCCGAGGCCAAAATTACCATGTTGTTTGCGAATATTTATCAGGTCTGCGGTCCGTATATTACCATGATATTTACACAGAATTTATGAATGTATGTTTTCCCTTGGTCAAAGTCCCTGCGGTGTTTTGCATAAATTATCATGTCTATAGTGCATATATTACCATGTTATTTACATAGAAATTAACGGGATTATTTTTCAGCAATAGTATCATGGGTGTCCAATTTACATGGTGTTCGAATGAAAGTTATCAGATCTGTGGTGTATAAATTATATATCTATTTACATAGAAATTACCGAGGATATATTTCTACATCAGTTTTGATACGTCAAAGTTAGAATGATGTTTTATGCGCAACTCATTAGATATTAAAAAGTACCCCCCTCCCAAAATAACTGTCTCAAGCTCAGTATAACTTTGACGCTTATTTCGGGACGGACGGAGTAGTACAAATGGTGCACCGGAGAAGTGAAAAACAAGAGAACACTGACTTTTCCTTTGTTTTTGAGCCAAATATTAACTCTTCCTAACTAGGCCTCTACCCACCAATGGGCCCAGCCCAGCTCCTTTCTCACTCTGAAGCCCACCGAAGATGCTGTCTTCAACCTCCAACCAAGGAACATGTATCTGAAAACTGAAAACACAAAAGAACTCCCAATTACCCATTATACTTGGTGATTTAGGCTACGAATCACAATGACTTCAACATGAATTTTATAGATCTCTTCATTACGAATCCATTTCAGTTGATTACACAACTTATTGTTCAAAGATGAAGGAGATCGATGCAAGTGTCCTATCTTGACATCGGCGCCAGCCGGAGCCTATGGCTGTGGGGACGAAGCTCGGGAAGCGGCAGCAGCGGCTGCTATGGACAAGACGTGTGAAGGACGTGGCCGTCGATGCGCTGCAGGGGAGATAGGAATCACATGTAGATGGTGATGGAGCTCCTGCTCCGGCGGGTGTTGGCCGTGGAGGAACTGCTCGTCGGAGCAGCGGGCAATAGTGGCAACTTGAGGAGGCGCTGGTGCTCGAGGGGGTGAAAGGGAACGACCGGGCCGATCGAAGCTAGTGACGGTGTGCTCGTGGGGCATGGCTCGGCTCTCTGGCGTAGGAGTTTGAACGCTCATGGACGGACGAGAGGTAGATCGACCGGTTGCCAAATTTTGCAATCTGCCACACGGTTGCCACATACATATTTCGTTACTTATATATATATTTTAAATAAATGCATATATTAAAAAAAATTAAATTTACTTATTAATTTCGAAATATGAATAAAAATGTTATAAAAACATTGTTTGCAAAGTTTTAGAATGTTGATAACTTCATTGTGGCACTAAAAATGTGGTTCCGAGTTTAAAAAATGTATGCCATTTTTCAAAAATGTGTATATAATATTTATTTTACATAAAGTAAAAAAAAGTTCACGATGCTAGAAAAAATGTATGCCACACTTGATGAAAATATTCCCGCATTTCAAAAAAATGTTAAAACCTGCTTGCGTAGCTTCAATTAATTTTTGTTTCAATGAAAACATGTATGGTGACATTGTAAAGAAATATTTGCGTATTTTCCAAAAATGTCCATGAAAACTTAAAAGTCGTTTATACAATGCAAAAAAATGATCACGTAATTTTAAAGAAATTTTCATTGGCATTTAAGAAATGTACAAATTGTATATGTAAAAACGTTACAATGTATTAAGAAAATCAACACTTTTTAAATGTACATCACGTAATTGAAAATGTCTAAATTGTATCGCCAAAATGCTTCATGTTAGCTCTCAAATCTCACATTTGGTACTCACCAAAAAATAGATTTGTGACGAAAAATAGAGAGCAAAAGAAAGAAGAAAACCAAGAATTAAACAAAAAGAACCGGAAGTATAACAAAGAATGAAAAATCCAAAGAAAGCTCATGAAAAACAAATCAAAAGAAACTATAACGAAAGGAAAATGGGAGAAAACCGGTTAAAAACCATAGAAAACTAAAGGAAAATATAAAAGAAAAGAAAGAAAACTAGAGCAAGCGAGCAAATCTACATAACGCTGTGAGAATCGACCCAAACTGCGGGCCTTGACGACCAACACGTAAGCATACCTTGGGGTTCGACAACTATGAAAATCACTTTGGGACCACAAAATGGTTAGTAATAATCCACAAAACGGGTCAGAATCTACAAAAACCGCGAGTACTGATGACCGAAACGTAAACGCACACCGGGATTCATTAATGAAGGAAATCACTCCGGGACAACAACACACTGAGTAATAGACCATGAAACGGGCCAGAATAGGCCAAAACAGTGAGTGTTGATGACTGACACGTAAACGCACCACGGGGTTCGCTAATCTTGGAAATCACTCCGGAACCCCAAAACAGTGAGTAGTAGTCCACGAAACGGGCCAGAATCGGCCAAAACTGTAAGTGTTGAAAACCGACACGTAAGCGCACCTTGGGGTTCGACAACCATGGAAATCGCTTTTGGGGAACCCTAAAACGGTGAGTAATAGTCCACGAAACGGGCCAGAATCGGCCAAAACTGTGAGTGTTGATGACCGACACGTAAACGCACCCCGGGGTTCGTTAATCGTGGAAATCATTTCGGGACCCCAAAACTGTGAGAATAGTCCACGAAATGGATCAAAATTGGCCAAAACTATGAGTGTTGACGACAGACACGGGGTCGTCAATCGTGGAAATCGCTCTGGGACCCCAAAACAGTGAGTAATAGTGCATGAAACGGACCACAATCGGCCAAAATTGTGAGTGTTGATGACCGACACGTAAATGCACTCCGGGGTTTTTCAATCATGGAAATCACTTCGGGACCCCAAAACAGTGAGTAATAGTCCAAGAAACGGACACGTAAACGCACCCCGGGGTCGCCAATCGTGGAAATCGCTCTGGGACCGCAAAATAGTGAGTAATAGTGCACGAAATGGACCACAATTGGCCAACATTGTGAGTGTTGATGACCGATACGTAAACGCATTCCGGGGTTCGTTAATCGAAGAAATCACTCCGGGACCCCAAAACAGTGAGTAATAGTGCAAGAAACGGACCAGAATCGGCCCAAACGGCGATTGTTGCTGACCGACACGTAAGCGCAGCTTGAGGTTTGACAACCATAGAAATCGCTTTGGGACCCCAAAACGGTGAATAATAGTCCACGATACGGGTCAGAATTGGCCAAAACTGTGAGTGTTGACGACAGACACGTAAACGCACACCGTGGATCGTCAATCGTGGAAATCGCTCTCGGACCCGAAAACGGTGAGTAATAGTGCATGAAACGGATCGGAATCGGCCAAAATTGTGAGTGTTGATGACCGACACGTAAACGCACCCCGGGGTTCGTCAATCGTGGAAATCACTTCGGGACCCCAAAACTGATTAATAGTCCGAGAAACGGGCCAGAATCAGCCCAAACTGCAAGCCTTGACGACCAACACGTAAGCACACCTTGGGGTTCGACAACCATGGAAATCGCTTTGGTACCACAAAATGGTGAGTAATAGTCCATGAAACAGGTAAGAATCTACAAAAACCGTGAGTGTTGTTGACCGACCCGTAAACGCACCCCAGGGTTCATTAATGGTGGAAATCACTCCGGGACCCCCAACACAATGAGTAATAGACCACAAAACGGGCCAGAATCGGCCAAAACAGCGAGTGCTGATGACACACACGTAAACACGCCCCGGGTTCGTTAATCATGGAAATCACACCGAGACCCCAAAATAGTGAGTAATAGTCTATGAAACAGGGCAGAATTGGCTAAAACTATGAGTGTTGATGATCGACACGTAAACGCACACCGGGATTCGTCAATCATGGAAATTACTCCGGGACCCGAAAACAATGAGTAATAGTCCAAGAAACGGGCCAGAATCAGCCAAAACTGCAAGTGTTGATGACCGACACGTAAGCGCACCTTGCGGTTCAACAACTATGGAAATTGCTTTGGGACCCAAAAACGGTGAGTAATAGTCCATGATACCAGTCAGAATTGGCCAAAACTGTGAGTGTTGACGACGGACACGTAAACGCACCCAGGGATGGTCAATCGTAGAAATCGCTCTGGGACCCCAAAACGGTGAGTAATAGTGCATGAGACGGACTAGAATCATCCAAAATTGTGAGTGTTGATGACTGAGGGAGTCCTGGACTAGGGGGTGTCCGGATAGCCGGACTATCATGATCGGCCGGACTCCAAGACTATGAAGATACAAGATTGAAGACTTCGTCCCGTGTCCGGATGGGACTTTCCTTGGCGTGGAAGGCAAGCTTGACGATACGGATGTGTAGATCTCCTACCATTGTAACCAACTCTGTGTAACCCTAGCCCTCTCTGGTGTCTATATAAACCGGAGGGTTTTAGTCCGTAGGACGAACAACCATTACAACAATCATACCATAGGCTAGCTTCTAGGGTTTAGCCTCCTTGATCTCGTGGTAGATCCACTCTTGTACTACCCATATCATCAATATCAATCAAGCAAGAGTAGGGTTTTACCTCCATCGAGAGGGCCCGAACCTGGGTAAAAACATCGTGTCCCTTGTCTCCTGGTACCATTCGCCTAGACGCACAGTTCGGGACCCCCTACCCGAGATCCGCCGGTTTTGACACCGACATTGGTGCTTTCATTGAGAGTTCCTCTGTGTCGTCACCGATAGGCTTGATGGCTCCTTCGATCATCAACAACAACGTAGTCCAGGGTGAGACTTTTCTCCCCGGACAGATCTTTGTGTTCGGCGGCTTTGCACTGCGGGCCAATTCGCTTGGCCATCTGGAGCAGGTCGAAAGCTACACCCCTGGCCATCAGGTCAGATTTGGAAGCCTAAACTTCATGGCTGACATCCGCGGAGACTTGATCTTCGATGGATTCGAGCCACAGCCGAGCGCGCCGCACTGTCACGATGGGCATGATTTAGCTCTGCTGCCGGACAATGCCCTGGAGGCTGCACATGAGTCTGGTCCGACCCCTAGTTCAGGGCAGACCACGCAGATTGAGGGCAGGTGGCTGGACATCGCCTCGGGAGCTGCAATCTCTACGGCGATGGAGCCGAACACTAACCTTGTCCCTCGTAAAGCTCGTGACTCTGAGGTGCCGGACTCCTCACCGGACTCCGAACCTCCTGTGCCCCTACCAATCGAATTCGATTGGGCGCCGATCATGGAGTTCACCGGCGCGGACATCTTCCAGCACTCACCCTTTGGCGACATCCTGAATTTGCTAAAGCAACTCTTGTTATCAGGAGAGCCCTGGCCAGACTGCGGTCAGGATGGTTGGGATGCGGAGGACGAAGAAATTCAAAACCCACCCACCACCCACTTTGTAGCCACTGTCGACGATCTAACCGACATGCTAGACTACGACTCTGAAGACATCGACGGTATGGACGACGATGCCGGAGACGAGGAAGAACCAGCGCCTACGGGGCACTGGAAGACCACCTCGTCATACGACATATACATGGTGGACATCCCAAAGGATGGGAACGGCGAAGAAGCAGCGGAGGCAGATTCCTCTAAGAAACAGCCCAAGCGCCGACGTCAGCGGCGCCGCTCTAAATCCCGCCACAGCAAGAATGGAGATTCCGGCACCAGAGATAATAACACCCTAGAGAGTGCCGAAGATAACCCCCTCCAGCAAGATTCAGCGCAGGAGGACGGAGAAGCCAGCCCTCACAAGAGGGCGGCAGACGAAGAGGTCGAGGACGATAATTACATGCCTCCCTCCGGAGACGAGGCAAGCCTCAATGACGACGAATTTGTCGTGCCCGAGGATCCTGTCGAACAAGAGCGTTTTAAACGCAGGCTTATGGCCATGACAAACAACCTAAAGAAAAAGCAGCAACAACTCAGAGCTGATCAAGACCTTCTGGCCGACAGATGGACCGAAGTCCTCGCGGCCGAAGAGCATGAACTCGAACGCCCCTCCAAAAGCTACCCAAAACGCAAGTTGCTCCCCCGATTAGAGGAGGAGGAGTATAAACCTCCATCACCAGCGCACAATACGACAGACCGACCGCCTCGTGGCCGCGACAGAGAGGCATCTAGGCCCTCCACCAGAACCGTACCCCGGCATCGCTCGAAAAGCGCGAAGCCACGGGGGAATGCGCCGGACTTGCGAGACATATTGGAGGACAAGGCAAGACAATCAAGATCGATCTACGGATCACGTGGGCGCCCCATGATGCGCGACGACTACCGTCGTGCCGGATACAGCAACTCCGGTCGGGCCGAACACAGTAGACAAAGCTCTCTTGAGCTACGTTGTGATATTGCCCAGTATAGAGGCGCCGCACACCCACTATGCTTCACAGATGAAGTAATGGATCATCAAATCCCTGAAGGGTTTAAACCCGTGAACATTGAATCCTACGATGGCACAACAGACCCCGCGGTTTGGATCAAAGACTATCTCCTTCATATCCATATGGCCCGCGGTGACGATCTCCACGCCATCAAATATCTCCCAGTCAAGCTTAAAGGACCAGCTCGGCATTGGCTTAACAGCTTGCCAGCAGAGTCAATTGGGTGTTGGGAGGACCTGGAAGCCGCATTCCTTGACAACTTCCAGGGCACATATGTGCGACCACCAGACGCCGATGACCTAAGCCACATAATTCAGCAGCCAGACGAATCGGCCAGACAATTCTGGACACGGTTCCTAACAAAGAAAAATCAAATCGTCGACTATCCGGATGCAGAGGCCCTCGCAGCCTTCAAACACAACATCCGCGACGAGTGGCTGGCCCGGCACCTAGGACAGGAAAAGCCGAAATCTATGGCAGCCCTCACATCACTCATGACCCGCTTCTGTGCGGGGGAGGACAGCTGGCTAGCCCACAGTAACAACCTCAGCAAAAATTCTGGCAGTCCGAATACCAAGGACCGCAATGGCAGGTCGCGTTGAAACAAAAACATATGCCGCGTTAACGGCGATAACACTGAGGATACGGCAGTCAACGCCGGATTCAGAGGCTCTAAACCCGGTTAGCGGAAAAAGCCATTCAAAAGAACCACTCCGGGTCCGTCCAATTTGGACCGAATACTCAACCACTCTTGCCAGATACATGGCACCCCCAAAAAGCCAGCTAATCACACCAACATGAATTGTTGGGTATTCAAGCAGGCAGGCAAGTTAATTGCCGAAAACAACGACAAGGGGCTGCATAGCGATGACGAGGAAGAGACCCGACCGCCGAACAGTAGAGGACAGAAGGGTTTCCCCCCACAGGTGCGGACGGTAAACATGATATACGCAACCCACATACCCAAGAGGGAGCGGAAGCGTGCACTTAGGGACGTATATGTGATGGAGCCAGTCGCCCCGAAGTTCAGTCCATGGTCCTCTTGCCTGATCACTTTTGATCGAAGGGACCACCCCACCAGTATCCGCCATGGCGGATTCACTGCATTGGTTTTAGACCCAATCGTCGATGGATTTCACCTCACCAGAGTCCCGATGGATGGCGGCAGCAGCCTGAACCTGCTTTATCAGGACACAGTGTGCAAGATGGGCATAGACCCCTCAAGGATTAAACCTACAAAGATGACCTTCAAAGGCGTCATACCAGGTGTAGAGGCCAATTGTACAGGCTCGGTTACACTGGAAGTGGTCTTCGGATCCCCGGATAATTTCCGAAGCAAGGAGTTAATCTTCGATATAGTCCCGTTTCACAGCGGCTATCATGCTCTGCTCGGACGGACCGCGTTTGCAAAGTTCAACGCGGTGCCGCATTATGCATACCTCAAGCTCAAGATGCCGGGCCCTCGAGGAGTCATCACGGTCAACGGAAACACGGAACGCTCCCTCCGAACGGAGGAACATATAGTGGCTCTCGCGGCAGAAGTACAGAGCAGCCTCTTAAAGCAATTCTCAAGTCCGGCCGTTAAGCGACCGGACATGGCCAAGCGCGCCCGGAGTAACATACATCAAGACCACCTGGCACGTTCCGAGCATGCGTAGCAATGCGGCCCCAACCCCAGCCCTTGCATGATTGCAAGACTAGTCCTTCGCGTACATCATTACGCTCTGGAGATACCATGGGCATAGGGGGAGGGGCACGACCATGACAGACCCAGAGTGCGGCTCAACCACACCAGGGGCTCCCAAGTGTGTCGCTCTTTTTCTTTTTTCTTTTTCTTACCCACAGGACTCCGTTCACCAGAGGCCCTGTCCGGCAGCAGACCTGCCGAACTAACGATGCAACAACCAGGGAAGGAGAAAGGCTACGACGAACACTCAGGTGGTCTCCATTACGAGCATTAAATCTGTTTAATACACCATTCCGCAGCCTACCCCTGGAGGGGGACATGATCAATAGTCCAACCCCTTGCTTACCGCACTATCTGTATCGCTCTGCATTCATGGCAGTATTTCTGAATAAACAATGCATCGCTTTTTGCTTATGATTGCATCCCTTTTTTATATATGTTCGTTTACGACATTTTGCATCCGTACACTTTGGTACGGCCGAATACACCAGGGGCTTAAGTTCCCCGCATTATGGTGTGATAAGTCCGCACACTTTCACAAGGGCAGCACCCCGAACTTATAGCATTATATGCATCGGCTCCGAATCATGTCTTGGGTCAATAGTTGGGTTTGCCCGGCTCCCATGTTTGGTACCTTACGTTCCGTTTTATCGGCTAAGGTAGCACTGGGAGAACCACTGCGATTGCGCCCCGGTTGAGCTGGGCGAGCGCCTCAGTGGAGGAAGCTAAAACTGACCGTCATGATAAGGCGAGAGCTGTACGCTGTTCGAGAGGTCTTTTCGAGTCCTTAAAGACTTATGCCGCTTAGAGCGAGGAACCGGCTTTGTCCGGCCCAGGCGTGGATAGCGCCCCGAACTCGGTCTTCCGAATACTAGGGGCTTCGCCAAAATTTAAAATTATAGAATTCTATGGCTAAGTGAGAGTGTTCAAGCATTATAAGTCCGGTTGCCTTGTTCGTCGTGTTGAGCACCTCCCTAGATGGACCCAACCATGGGAACAAGAGCGCTCAAGTTTATACCGAACACTCCAGCACTCGTGGCATGGGGGCTGAAGCCGACGACTTGCCATCTCTCAGATTTGATAAACGGCCGCACAGAAGGTAATATTTTAAATTAATAAGCGTTGCTTAGCGCATATGAACAAAGTTTTCAGCGCACAGGGTAACACATTGCGAGTCTACTCAAATATTACATCTTTGGAGCACTCATCCGCAATCTTGCGGGCACCCTTCAGGACAGTCTTATAATACATTTCGGGCGTGCGATACTCCTTGCCCGCCGGTGGCGCGTCCGTTAGAAGCTTCTCAGCATCCAGCCTGCCCCAGTGCACTTTTGCACGGGCAAGGGCCCGACGGGCACCTTCAATGCAGGCGGAGCGCTTGACGACTTCCACCCAGGGACACGCATCCACCAGCCGCCGCACTAGGCCGAAGTAGCTCCCAGGCATGGCCTCCTCGGGCCACAGCCAAACTATGAGGCCCTTCATGGCCTGTTCGGCTACCTTGTGGAGCTCGACCAGCCTCAGCATACTGAGACCAGAAGACCTTCTCCGTCGAGCTCCCCTCCTCGGCCCGGTAGAATGCGGCGGCATCGGATACACTGCGAGGCAGATCTGCAAACGCTCCTGGAGAGCTCCGAATTCGGGTAAGTAACAGGTAATTCACATTCACAAGCTTGCTTTGCATGAAAAATGCCTTACCCGCCGCTATCTTCTTCACCGCCTCGATCTCCTGGAGGGCCTTATGGGCTTCGACCTTAGCGGCTTTGGCAATCTCAAGAGCCAAGGCAAGCTCGGACTCTCGAGTCTTCGAGTCGTGCTCCAAACTCTCATGCTTTTCCACGAGAACCTGGAGCTCTTGCTGCACCTCCGCCACCCGCGCCTCCTGCTTCTCTCTCTCAGCTTGTTCCGCGAATTTAATACGGTGTTAGTCACCTTCTGTAAGGTACAAATTTAATACGGTGTTAGTCACCTTTTCTGTAAGGTACAAATTTAATACGGTGTTAGTCACCTTCTTTGTCCTCGAGCTGCTTCTTGGCAAGGCCGAGCTCGTTCTCGGACCACTCAAGGCTCTGCTTTAAAGCACCAACCTCCGCAGTCAGTGCGGCAGAGGTCAGCAGCGCATCCTGCAATCCCATATTGACATAATTTTTAGAACTCCTGCGTATATCTTTATTAGATCCTCAGTCCGGCTTTTCTTTCCGAACACCGAACCGAGCATCAGGGGCTACTGTCTATGCGGTATTACATTACATATTTTAAATTTCTTACCTCAAAGCCTGTTAGAAGGCTGCTGCAGGCTTCGGTCAGCCCGCTCTTGGCAAGCTGAACCTTCTGGATCACCGCACTCATTATAGTACGGTGTTCTTCCTCGATGGAAGCGCCGTTGAGCGCCTCCAACAAGTTGTCCGGCGCCTCCAGTTGGACGGAGGCCGCCGGTGTCACGGTCTTGCCCTTCTTACGAAGGGGCCGCCTACCGGACTCCGGAACCACTGCTGGTTCCGGTACGGAGTCCGGTGCAAAGTCTGGGAGGTTGCCTTGCGGCACCTCCGAAGCCTCCTCCTGATGGGTCCCCTCATGGGATCCCACCTCGGTGTCGTCAGCGTCACGGGGAGTTGAGGCGGTCGGAAGGGAATCCACATCCGACGGTGCCAAGGACCCGCTCGATGAAGCGGGAAGATCGTCCTCGGGCGGACTACAGGTTGTATGCGGCATTAGAAGGACACTACGTGGCACAAAGAGAAATTATAAATCATTCAGGAATCCGGATACTTACGATCTTGCCAGAGGCTTGGCCCTTGAGGGCCACTCCTTGTCGCCGTCGTCGGCGTTGGCGGAACAGTCCGGAGGAAGGGTCCTTCCCTTCTTGGACCCTTTGGCCTCCCTCGTTGGGGAAGCCTTCCTCTTCTTCTCTCCCCCCTCTTGGGAAGAGTCCTCTTTCCCCTTCTCGTCTTCGGGGGAGGAGTCTGCCTCGGAGCCATCGGACGACGAGTCTGATACCACCTGGCGCCAGGAACTCCTTCGGGTTCCCGTGGCCTTCTTCTTGGCCTTCTTCTCTGGCACCACATAAAGGGCCGGAACCAGCAGCCCCGTTAAACGGGTGTCCGCTGGGTCTTCAGGAAGGGGAGCCGGATAGTTAACCTGTCCGGACATTTTCTGCCAGTCCTGTTAAAGGCATTGGGAGTTTTAGATCCCACATAGAGTCAAACTATGAAAGAAATGAGTGTCCCATAAAGGATAACAAAGCTTACCTCGCCGGCCGGGCGCTTCGTGCTGAATCCGCGATCTTCAGTTGCGGATGCGGGGGCTTCTCCCCTCTTGAACAGCACCCTCCAGGCAGCTTCGTACGTCGTGTCGAAGAGCCCGCTCAGGGTCCGGTGCTGTGCCGGATCAAACTCCCACAAATTGAAGGCCCGTTGCTGGCAGGGGAGAATCCGGCGGACGAGCATGACCCGGATCATGTTGACAAGCTTAAGCTTCTTGTTCACCAGGGTCTGGAGACAGGACTGGAGTCCGGTCAGCTCCTCCGAACTACCCCATAGCAAGCCCTTCTCTTTCCAGGAGGTGAGCTGCATAGGGGTACCAGATCTGAACTCGGGGGCCGCTGCCCATTTAGGGTCACGCGGCTCGGTGATGTAGAACCACCCCGATTGCCACCCTTTGATGGACTCCACGAAGGCACCCTCGAGCCAGGTGACGTTGGGCATTTTGCCCACCATGGCGCCTCCGCACTCTGCTTGGACGCCCTTCACCACCTTCGGCTTGACATTGAAGGTCTTTAGCCACAAGCCGAAGTGCGGCTGGATGCAGAGGAAGGCCTCGCACACGACGATAAATGCCGAGATGTTGAGGATGAAGTTTGGCGCCAGTTCGTGGAAATCCAGGCCGTAGTACTACATGAGCCCCCGGACGAAGGGATGAAGTGGGAAGCCCAGTCCGCGGAGGAAGTGGGGAAGGAACACGACCCTCTCATGGGGCCTGGGGGTGGGAATGAGCTGCCCCTCGTCGGGCAGCTGGTGCGCGATGTCGCCGGACAGGTATCCGGCGCCGCGCAGCTTCTTGATGTGCCCCTCCGTGACGGAGGAGGCCATCCACTTGCCTCCCGCTCCGGACATGGCTGGAGAAGGTAGAGGCGAGATGTGCGGACTTGGGCGCTGGAGCTTGAGTGCGCGGAGATGGATAAGCAAAGGAGGAAGAAGGCATAGGTAAAAGAGGCGGATCCTTATCCCCTTATATATACGGGCGGACGAAGACTATGCATTCCCCCGGCCTGGTAAAACTCGCTTATCTCCCAAGCGCCGCAATCAATGGCGCGGTTGGGTTACCCACATCCGTATTGATGGGAATCCCGGAATAAGGGGAACACGATCTCTGCTTCGACAAGACGTGCCAAGGAAACCGCTTCGCTAAACGCGCTGAGGTGGTATAATAAAAACGATTCAAGTAAAGGCTTGGTAGTGGTGTGATGTCGCGCCACAAAATGCATCAGCAGATTGAACTTGTGTACATATTATTCTGTCTACGGTGGTATGTGGAATTTATTTTACAGAGCCGGACACTATCCTGTTGTTCACAATCTTCTATGATTATTCGGAGGAGGAACCCGCCTTGCAATGCCGAACAATATGCGCGCCGGACTCATCGTCATTGAAGCCTGGTTCAGGGGCTACTGAGGGAGTCCTGGACTAGGGGGTGTCCGGATAGCCGGACTATCATCATCGGCCAGACTCCAAGACTATGAAGATACAAGATTGAGGACTTCGTCCTGTGTCCGGATGGGACTTTCCTTGGCGTGGATGGCAAGCTTGGCGATACGGATGTGTAGATCTCCTACCATTGTAACCGACTCTGTGTAACCCCAGCCCTCCCCGGTGTCTATATAAACCGGAGGGTTTTAGTCCGTAGGACGAACAACCATTAGAACAATCATACCATAGGCTAGCTTCTAGGGTTTAGCCTCCTTGATCTCGTGGTAGATCCACTCTTGTACTACCCATATCATCAATATCAATCAAGCAGGAGTAGGGTTTTACCTCCATCGAGAGGGCCCGAACCTGGGTAAAAACATCGTGTCCCTTGTCTCCTGTTACCATCCGCCTAGACGCACAGTTCGGGACCCCCTACCCAAGATCCGCCGGTTTTTACACCGACAATGACCGACATGTAAACGCACCCCGGCGTTTGTCAATCGTGAAAATCACTTCGGGAAAACAAAACTGAGTAATAGTCCAAGAAACGGGGCAGAATCGACCCAAACTGCGAGCCTTGACGACCAACACGTAAGCACATGTTGGGGTTCGACAACCGTGGAAATCGCTTTGGGACCACAAAATGGTGAATAATAATCCACGAAATGGATCAGAATATACAAAAACCACAAGTGTTGATGACCGACACGTAAACGCACCCCGGGATTCGTTAATGGTGGAAATCACTTAGGGACCCGAACACAGTGAGTAATACACCACGAAACGGGCCAGAATCGGACTAAACAGTGAGTGTTGATGACCGATACGTAAACGCACCCCGGGGTTCGTTAATCTTGGAAATCACTTCCGGACCCCAAAACAATGAGTAATAGTCCACGAAACGGGTCAGAATCGACCAAAACTATGAGTGTTGATGACCGACACGTAAACGCACGCCGGGGTTTGTAAATCATGGAAATCACTCCGAGACCCCAAAATTGTGAGTAATAGTCCATGCAATGGGTCAGAATTGGCCAAAACTGTGAGTGTTGACGACAGACACGTAAATGCACCCCGGGGTCGTCAATCCTAGAAATCGCTCTGGGACCACAAAACGGTGAGTAACAGTGCACAAAATGGACCACAATCGGCCAAAATTGTGAGTGTTGATGACCGACACGTAAACGCACCCCGGGGTTCGTCAATAGTGGAAATCACTCCGGTACACGAAAACAGTGAGTAATAGTCCAAGAAGCGGGCCAGAATCGGCCCAAACAGCGATTGTTGCTTACCGACACGTAAGTGCAACTTGAGGTTTGACATCCATAGAAATCGCTTCGGGACCCCAAAATGGTAAGTAATAGTCCATGAAATGGGCTAGAATTGACAAAACCGCGAGTGTTGATGACTGTCACGTAAGCGCACCCTGGGTTTCAACAACTATGGAATTCGCTTCAGGACCCCAAACGGTGAGTAATAGTACATGATACGGGTTAGAATTGGCCAAAATTGTGAGTGTTGACGACGGACACGTAAACGCACACCGGGGATCGTCAGTCATGGAAATCACTTCGGGACCCTAAAACTGATTAATAGTCCAAGAAACGGGCCAGAATCGGCCCAAACTGTGAGCCTTGACGACCAACACGTAAGCACACCTTGGGGTTCAACAACCATGGAAATCACTTTGGGACCACAAAATGGTGAGTAATAGTCCACGAAACGGGTCAGACTCTACAATAACTGCGAGTGTTGATGACCGACACGTTAACGCACCCCGGGGTTCGTTAATGGTGGAAATCACTCCGGGATCCCAACACAATGACTAATAGACCACGAAACGGGCCAGAATCAGCCAAAATAGTGAGTGTTGATGACCGACACGTAAACGCACCTGGCGTTTTGTTAATCTTGGAAATCACTCCGATACCCCAAAACAGTGAGTAATATTCCATGAAGCGGGCCAGAATCGGCCAAAACTTTGAGTGTTGATAACCGACATGCAAGCACACCTTGGGCGACAACCATGGAAACCGCTTTTGGGACCCCAAAACGGTGAGTTATAGTGCACGAAACGGGCCAGAATCGGCCCAAACTGCGAGCCTTGACGACCGACACGTAAACGCTCCCCAGGGTTCGTCAATCGTGGAAGTCCCTTTGGTACCACAAAATGGTGAGTAATAGTCGACGACACGGTTCAGAATCTACAAAAACCGCGAGTGTTGGTGACCGACCCGTAAACGCACCCCGGGGTTTGTTAATGGTGGAAATAACTCCGGGGCCCCAACATAGCGAGTAATAGACCACGAAACGGGCTAGAATCGGCCAAAATAGTGAGTGTTGATGACCCACAGGTAAACGCACCCCGGGTGTCATTAATCATGGAAATCACTCCGGGACTCCAAAACAGTGAGTAATAGTCCACGAAACGGGCCAAATTTGGCCAAAACTGTGAGTGTTGATGACCGACACGTAAACGCACCCCGGGGTTCGTCAATCGTGGAAATCACACTGGGACCCCAAAACAGTGAGTAATAGTTCAAGAAACGGGCCAGAATCGGCCCAAACGGCGATTGTTGCTGACCGACACATAAGCGCAGCTTAAGGGTTGACAACCATGAAATCAATTTGGGACCCCAAAACGGTGAGTAATAGTCCATGAAACGGGCTAGAATCGACAAAACCGTGAGTGTTGACGACCGACACGTAAACGCACCTCGGGGTTCATCAATCGTGGAAATCACTAGTGGACCCCAAAACAATGAGTAATAGTCCAAGAAACGGATCAGAATCGGCCCAAACTGCGAGTGTTGATGTTGACGCTTAAGCGCACCTTGGGGTTCAACAACTATGGAAATGGCTTTGGGACCCCAAAACGTTGAGTAATAGTCCTCGATACGGGTCAGAATTGGCCAAAACCGCGAGTGTTGATGACAGACACGTAAACGCACCTCGGGGATCGTCAATCGTGGAAATCGCTCTGGGACCCAAAACGGTGAGTAATAGTGCATGAGTCGGACCAAAATCAACCAAAATTGTGAGTGTTGATGACCGACACGTAAACGCACCTCGGGGTTCGTCACACGTGGAAATCTTTGCGAGACCCAAAAACTGAGTAATAGTCCAAGAAACGGGCTAGAATCGTCCCAAACTGCAAGCCTTGACGACCAACACGTAAGCACACCTTGGGTTCGACAACCATGGAAATCTATTTGGGACCACAAAATGGTGAGTAATACTCCACGAAACGGGCCAGAATCTACGAAAACCGCGAGTGTTGATGACCAACACGTAAACGCACCCCGGGATTCGTTAATTGTGGAAATCACTCCGGGACCCCAACATAGTGAGTAATAGACCATGGAACGGGCCAGAATCGGTCAAAACAATGAGTGTTGATGACCGACACGTAAATGCACCCCGGGTTTCATTAATCGTGGAAATCACTCCGGGACCCCAAAGCTGTGAGTAATAGTCCACGAAAAGGTCAGAATTGGCCAAAACTGTGAGTGTTGACGACAGACACGTAAACGTACCCCAGGGATCGTCAATCGTAGAAATCACTCTAGGACACCAAAAAAGTGAGTAACAAAGCACAAAACGGACCACAATCGGCCAAAATTGTGAGTGTTGATGACCGACACGTAAACGCACCCCAGGGTTTGTTAATCGTGGAAATCACTCGGGACCCCAAAACAGTGAGTAATAGTCCAAGAAGCGGGCCAGAATCGGCCCAAACGATGATTGTTGCTGACCGACATGTAAGCGCAGCTTGAGGTTTGACAAACCATGGAACTCGCTTCGGGATCCCAAAACGGTGTGTAATAGTCCACAAAACAGGCCAAAATCAATAAAAACCGCGAGTGTTGATGACCGACACGTGAATACACCCCATGGTTCGTCAATCGTGGAAATCACTCCGGGACACGAAAACAGTGAGTAATAGTCCAAGAAACGGGCCAGAATTGGCCAAAACCGCGAGTTTTGATAACCGACACGTAAGCTCACCTTGGGGTTCAACAACTATGGAAATCGCTTCGGGACCCCAAAGCGGTGAGTAATAGTCCACAAACCGGCCAGAATCGGCCAAAACTATGAGTGTTGATGACCGACACGTAAGCTCACCATGGGGTTCAACAACGATGGAAATCGCTTCAGGACACCAAAACGGTGAGTGTTGATGACGGACACATAAACGCCACCCGGGGCTCATCTATCGTGGAAATCGCTCTAGGACCCGAAAGCGGTGAGTAACAACGCACGAAACGGACCAGAATCGGCCAAAATTGTGAGTGTTGATGACCGACACGTAAACGCACCCCGAGGTTCGTTAATCAGGGAAACCACTCCGGGACCCAAAAGCAGTGAGTAATAGTCTACGAATCGGGGCAGAATTGGCCAAAATTGTGAGGTTTGATGATCGACACCTGAGCGCACCTTGGGGTTCGATAACCATGGAAATCGCTTTGGGACCCCGGGGTTCATTAATCGTGGAAACCACTTCGGGACCACAAAACAGTGAGTAATTGTCCACAAACTGGCCAGAATCGGTCAAAATTGTGAGTGTTGATGATCGACACGTAAGCTCACCTTGGGGTTCAACAACTATGGAAATCGCTTTGAGACACCAAAACGGTGAGTAATAGTCCACGAAATGGGTCAGAATTGGCCAAAACTGTGAGTGTTATTGATGGACACGTAAACGCACCCCGGGGATCGTCAATCATGGAAATCGCTCTGGGACGCGAAAACGGTTAGTAATAGTGAAGGAAACGGACCAGAATCTGCCAAAATTGTGAGTATTGATGACCGACACGTAAATGCACCCCAGGGTTCATTAATCATGGAAATCACTCCGGGACCCCAAAACAGTGAGTAAAAGTCCATGAAACAGGCCAGAACCGGCCAAAACTGTGAGTGTTGATGAACGACACGTATGCGCACCTTGGGATTCAACAACTATGGAAATCGCTTCGGGACACATGAAAACAATGAGTAATAGACCATGAACCGAGCCAGAATCAGCCATAACTTTGAGTGTAGATGACTGACATGTGAGGGCTCCTTGGGGTTTGACAACCATGGAAATCACTTTGGGACCCCAAAACAGTGAGTAATAGTCCATGAAACGGGCCAGAATCAGCCAAAACTGTGAGTGTTGATTATCGACACGTAAACGCAGCCAGGGATTTGTTAATCGTGGAAATCACTCAGGGACCCCAAAACGGTGAGCAATAATCCACGAAACGGCCCACAATTGGCAAAAAGTGTGAGTGTTGATGAACGACACGTAAGCTCACCTTGGGGTTCAACAACTATGAAAATCGCTTCGGGACCCCAAAACAATGAGTAATAGTCCACGATACGGGTCAGAATTGGCCAAAACTGCGAGTGTTGACGACAGACACGTAAACGCACCCCTGGGTTCGTCAATCGTGGAAATCTCTCTGGGACTCCAAAACGGTGAGTTATAGTGCACGAGACGGACCAGAATCGTCCTAAATTGTGGGTGTTGATGACCGACACGTAAACGTATCCCGGGGTTCGTCAGTCGTGGAAATCACTTCGGGACACCAAAACTCAGTAATAGTCCAAGAAACAGGCCAGAATCGGCCATAACTGCGATTGTTAATGACCGACACGTAAGCGCAACTTGGGGTTTTACAACCAAGGAAATCGCTTCGGGACCCCAAAACGGTGAGTAATAGTCCATGAAACGGTTCAGAATTGACAAAAACCGCGAGTGTTGATGACCGACACGTAATCGCACCCCAGGGTTCGTCAATCGTGAAAATCACTCCGGGACCCCAAAACAATGAGTAATAGTCCAAGAAACAGGCCAGAATCGGCCAAAACTATGAGTGTTGATGACCGGCACGTAAATGCACCTCGCGGTTCGTTAATCATGGAAATCGCTCGGGACCCTGAAAGAATGAGTAATAGTCCATGATACGGGCCAGAATCGGCCAAAACTGGGAGTGTTGATGACCGACACATAAGCGCACCTTCAGGTTTAACAACTATGAAAATCGCTTTGGGACCCCAAAACGATGAGTAATAGTTCACGATACGGGTCAGAATTGGCCAGAACTATGAGTGTTGAAGACGGGCACGTAAACGCACTCCGGGGATCGTCAATCATTGAACCGCTCTCGGACCCCAAAACGGTTAGTTATAGTGCACGAGACGGACCAAAATCCATCAAAACTGTGTGTGTTGATGACCGACACGGAAACGCACCCCGGGGTTCGTCAATCGTGGAAATCACTTCGGGACCCCAAAACAGTGAGTAATAGTCCAAGAAACGGGCCAGAATCGGCCAAAACTGCAAGTGTTGATGACCGACACGTAAGCGCACCTTACGGTTCAACAACTATGGAAATTGCTTTGGGACCCAAAAATGGTGAGTAATAGTCCACGATACGGGTCAGAATTGGCCAAAACTGTGAGTGTTGATGACGGACACATAAACGCACCCCAGGGATGGTCAATCGCGGAAATCGCTCTGGGACCCCAAAACGATGAGTAATAGTGCACAAGACGGACCAGAATCGACCAAAATTGTGAGTGTTGATGACCAACATGTAAACGCACCCCGGGGTTCATCAATTGTGGAAATCACTTCGGGAAAACAAAACTGAGTAATAGTCCAAGAAACGGGGCAGAATTGGCCCAAACTGCGAGCGTTGACGACCAACACGTAAGCAGACCTTGGGGTTCGACAACCATGGAAATCGCTTTGGGACCACAAAATGGTGAGTAATAGTCCATGAAACGGGTCAGAATATACAAAAACCGCAAGTGTTGATGACCGACACGTAAACGCACCCAGGATTCGTTAATGGTGGAAATCACTTAGGGACCCCAACACTGTGAGTAATACACCACAAAACGGGCCAGAATCGGACTAAACAGTGAGTGTTGATGACCGACACGTAAACACACCCCGGGGTTCGTTAATCTTGGAAATCACACCCGGAGTCCAAAACAGTGAGTAATAGTCCACGAAACGGGCCAGAATCGGCAAAAACTATGAGTGTTGATAACCGACACGTAAGTGCACCTTGGGGTTCGACAACCATGGAAACCGCTTTGGGACCCCAAAACGGTGAGTAATAGTCCATGACACGGGCCGGAATCGGCCAAAACTATGAGAGTTTATGACTGACACGTAAACGCACACCGGGGTTCGTTAATCATGGAAATCACTCCGGGTCTCCAAAACTGTGAGTAATAGTCCATGGAATGGGTCAGAATTGGCCAAAACTGCCAGTGTTGACGATAGACACGTAAATGCACCCGGGGTCGTCAATCCAGGAAATCGCTTTGGGACCCCAAAACGGTGAGTAACAGTGCGCGAAACGGACCACAATCGGCCAAAATTGCGAGTGTTGATGACCGACACATAAACGCACCCCGGGGTTCGTCAATAGTGGAAATCACTCCGGTACCCGAAAACGGTGAGTAATAGTCCAAGAAATTGGCCAGATTCGGCCCAAACGATGGTTGGTGCTGACCGACACGTAAGCGCAAGTTGAGGTTTGACAACCATGGAAATCGCTTCGGGACCCCAAAATGGTAAGTAATAGTCCACGAAACGGGCCAGAATCGACAAAAACCGCGAGTGTTGATGACTGACACATAAGCGCACCTTGGGTTTCAACAACTATGGAATTCGCTTCGGGACCCCAAAATGATGAGTAATAGTACACGATATGGGTCAGAATTGGCCAAAACTATGAGTGTTGACGACGGACACGTAGACGCACCCCGGGGATCTCAATCATGGAAATCACTTCGGGACCCCAAAACTGATTAGTAGTCCAAGAAACGGGCCAGAATCGGCCCAGACTGCGAGACGACCAACACGTAAGCACACCTTGGGGTTCGACAACCATGGAAATCGCTTTGGTTCCACAAAATGGTGAGTAATAGTCCACGAAACGGGTCAGAATCTACAAAAACCACGAGTGTTGATGACCGACACGAAAAAGCACCCCTGGATTCGTTAATGGTGGAAATCACTCCGGGACCCCAACACATTGAGTAATAGACCACGAAATGGGCTAGAATCGGCCAAAACAGTGAGTGTTGATGACCGACATGTAAACACACCTGGGGGTTTGTTAATCTTGGAAATCACCACGGGACCCCAAAACAGTGAGTAATATTCCACGAAACGGGCCAGAATCGGCCAAAACTTTGAGTGTTGATAACTGACACGCAAGCGCACCTTGGGGTTCGACAACCATGTAAATCGCTTTTGGGACCCCAAAATGGTGAGTTATAGTGCACGAAACGGACCACAATCGGCCAAAATTGTGAGTGTTGATCACCGACACGTAAACGCACCCCGGGGTACCTCAATCGTGGAAATCACTTCGGGGCCCCAAAACTGATTAATAGTCCAAGAAGAGGGCAAGAATCGGCCAAAACTGTGAGCCTTGACTACCAACACGTAAGCACACCTTGGTTCGACAACCATGGAAATTTCTTTGAGACCACAAAATAGTGAGCAATAGTCCATGAAACGGGTCAGAATCTACAAAAACTACGAGTGTTGATGAACGACCCGTAAACGCACCTTGAGGTTCGTTAATGCTGGAAATCACTCCGGGACCCCAACACAGTGAGTAATAGACCACTAAACGGGTCAGAATCGGCCAAAACAGTGAGTGTTGATGACCGACACGTAAACGCACCCCGGGGATCATCAATCATGGAAATCACTTCGGGACCCCAAAACTGATTAATAGTCCAAGAAACGGGCAAGAATCAGCCAAAACTGTGAGCCTTGACTACCAACACGTAAGCACACTCGGGGTTCAACAACCATGGAAATTGCTTTGAGACCACAAAATAGTGAGCAATAGTCCATGAAATGGGTCAGAATCTACAAAAACCGCGAGTGTTGATGACCAAGCCGTAAACGCACCTCGAGGTTCGTTATTGGTGGAAATCACTCCGGGACCCCTACAATGTGAGTAATAGACCACGAAACAGGTTAGAATCGGCCAAAATAGTGAGTGTTGATGACCCACACGTAAACGCACCCCGGGGTTCATTAATCATGGAAATCATTCCGGGACACCAAAATAGTGAGTAATAGTCCATGAAACAGGCAAGAATCCTCCAAAACTGTGAGTGTTGATGACCGACACGTAAAAGCATTCCGGGGTTCATTAATCGAAGAAATCACTCCGGGACCCCAAAACTGCGAGTAATAGTCCACGAAATGGGTCAGAATTGGCCAAAACTGTGAGTATTGACGACAGACACGTAAACGCACCCTGGGGTCGCCAATCGTGGAAATCGCTCTGGGACCGCAAAATAGTGAGTAATAGTGCACGAAATGGACCACAATTGGCCAAAATTGTGAGTGTTGATGACCGACACGTAAACGCATTCCGGGGTTCGTTAATCGAAGAAATTACTCCGGGACCCCAAAACTGTGAGTAATAGTCCACGAAATGGGTCAGAATTGGCCAAAACTGTGAGTATTGACGATAGACATGTAAACGCACCCGGGGTCGTCAATCGTGGAAATTGCTCTGGGACCGTAAAACAGTGAGTAATAGTGCACGAAATGGACCACAATTGGCCAAAATTGTGAGTGTTGATGACCGACACATAAACGCATCACGGGGTTCGTCAATCATGGAAATCACTTCGGGACCCCAAAACAGTGAGTAATAGTCCAAGAAACGGGCCAGAATTGTCCCAAACGGCGATTCTTGCTGACCGACACGTAAGTGCAGCTTGAGGTTTGACAACCATGGAAATCGCTTCGGGACCCCAAAACAGCGAGTAATAGTCCACGAAACAGGCCAGAATCGACAAAAACCGCGAGTGTTGATGACTGACACGTAAACGCACCTGGGGTTCAACAACTATGGAAATCGCCACGAGACCCCAAAACGCCGAGTAATAGTCTGCGATACGGGTCAGAATTGCCAAAACTGTGAGTGTTGACGAAGGACACGTAAACGCACCCCGAGGATAGTCAATCGTGGAAATCGCTCTAGGACCCCAAAACGGTGAGTAATAGTGCATGAGACGGATCAGAATCGGCCAAAATTGTGAGTGTTGATGACCGACACGTAAACGCACCCTCGGGTTCGTCAATCATGGAAATCACTTTGGGACCCCAAAACAGTCAGTAATAGTCCAAGAAACGGGCCAGAATTGGCCCAAACTGCGAGCCTTGATGACCAACATGTAAGCACATCTTGGGGTTCGACAGCCATGGAAATCGCTTTGGGACTACAAAATTGTGACTAATAGTCCACGGCACGGGTCAGAATCTACAAAAACCGCAAGTGTTGATGATCGACCCGTAAATGCACCCCCGAGATTCGTTAATGGTGGAAATCACTCCGGGACCCCAACATAGTGACTAATAGACCACGGAACGGGCCAGAATCGGCCAAAATAGGGAGTGTTGATGACCCACACGTAAACGCACCCCGGGGTTCATTATTTATGGAAATCACTCTGGGACCCCAAGACAGTGAGTAATAGTTCACGAAACGGGCCAGAATCGGCCAATACTGTGAGTGTTGATGACCGACACATAAACGCACCCCGGGGTTCGTCAATCGTGGAAATCACTCCGGGACCCCGAAACAGTGAGTAATAGTCCAAGAAACGGGCAGAATCTCCCAAATGGCGATTGTTGTTGACTGACACATAAGCGCAGCTTGAGGTTTGACAACCATGGAAATCAATTTGGGACCCCAAAACGGTGAGTAATAGTCCATGTAACGGGCTAGAATCGACAAAACCCGCGAGTGTTGATGACCGACATGTAAACGCACCCCCGGGTTCGTCAATCGTGGAAATCAATCCGGGACCCCAAAACAATGAGTAATAGTCCAAGAAATGGACTAGAATCGGCCCAAACTGCTCGTGTTGATGACCGACGCGTAAGCGCACCTTGGGGTTCAACAACTATGGAAATCGCTTCGGGACCTAAAACGGTGAGTAATAGTCTACGATACCGGTCGGAATTGGCCAAAACTGTGACTCTTGACGAGGGACACGTAAATGCGCCCCGGGGATCGTCAATCATGGAGATCGCTCTGGGATCCCAAAACGATGAGTAATAGTGCACGTGGCGGACCAAAATCGGCCAAAAATGTCAGTGTTGATGACCGACACGTAAATGCACCACGGGGTTCGTCAATCGTGGAAATCACTTCGGGACTGCAAAACAATGAGGAATAGTCAAAGAAATGGGCCAGAATCGGCCAAAACTGCGAGTGTTGATGACCGACACGTAAGCGCACCTTGGGGTTCAACAACTATGGAAATGGCTTTCGGACCCCAAAACGGTGAGTAATAGTCCATGATACGGGTCAGAATTGGCCCAAACTGTGAGTGTTGACGACGGACACGTAAACGCACCCCGGGGATTGTCAATCATGGAAATCTCTCTGGGACCCCAAAGCGGTGAGTAATAGTGCACAAGTCGGACCAAAATCGACCAAAATTGTGAGTGTTGATGACCGACACGTAAACGCACGTCGGGGTTCATCACTCGTGGAAATCTTTGCGGGACCCCAAAACTGAGTAATAGTCCAAGAATCGGGCCAGAATCGGCCCAAACGGCGATTGTTGCTGACCGACACGTAAGTGCAGCTTGAGGTTTGACAACCATGGAAATCGCTTCGGGACCCCAAAACGGCGAGTAATAGTCCATGAAACAGGCCATAATCGACAAAAACCGCGAGTGTTGATGACTAACACGTAAACGCACCTTGGGGTTCAACAACTATGGAAATCGCTACGAGACCCCAAAACGCCGAGTAATAGTCTGCGATAGGGTCAGAATTGCCAAAACTGTGAGTGTTGACGAAGGACACGTAAACGCACCCCGAGGATCGTCAATCGTGGAAATCGCTCTGGGACCCCAAAACGGTGAGTAATAGTGCATGAGACGGACCAGAATCGGCCAAAATTGTGAGTGTTGATGACCGAATCGTAAACGCACCCCGGGGTTCGTCAATCATGGAAATCACTTTGGGACCCCAAAACAGTCAGTAATAGTCCAAGAAACGGGCCAGAATTGGCCCAAAATGCGAGCCTTGACGACCAACACGTAAGCACATCTTGGGGTTCGACAGCCATGGAAATCACTTTGGGACTACAAAATGGTGACTAATAGTCCACGGCACGGGTCAGAATCTACAAAAACTGCAAGTGTTGATGATCGACCCGTAAATGCACCCCGGGATTCGTTAATGGTGGAAATCACTCCGGGACCCCAACATATTGAGTAATAGACCACGAAATGGGCCAGAATTGGCCAAAATAGTGAGTGTCGATGACCCACACGTAAACGCACCCCGGGGTTCATTATTTATGGAAATCACTCCGGGACCCCAAAACAGTGAGGAATAGTTCAGGAAACGGGCCAGAATCGGCCAATACTGTGAGTGTTGATGACCGACACATAAACGCACCCCGGGGTTCGTCAATCGTGGAAATCACTCTGGGACCCCGAAACAGTGAGTAATAGTCCAAGAAACGGGCAGAATCTCCCAAATGGCGATTGTTGTTGACTGACACATAAGCGCAGCTTGAGGTTTGACAACCATGGAAATCAATTTGGGACCCCAAAACGGTGAGTAATAGTCCATGAAACGGGCTAGAATAGACAAAACCCGCGAGTGTTGATGACCGACATGTAAACGCACCCCGGGTTCGTCAATCGTGGAAATCACTCCGGGACCCCAAAACAATGAGTAATAGTCCAAGAAACGGACTAGAATCGGCCCAAACTGCGAGTGTTGATGACCGACGCGTAAGCGCACCTTGGGGTTCAACAACTATGGAAATCGCTTCGGGACCTAAAACGGTGAGTAATAGTCTACGATACCGGTCGGAATTGGCCAAAACTGTGAGTCTTGACGAGGGACACGTAAATGCGCCCCGAGGATCGTCAATGATGGAGATCGCTCTGGGATCCCAAAACGATGAGTAATAGTGCACGTGACGGACCAAAATCGGCCAAAAATGTCAGTGTTGATGACCGACACGTAAATGCACCACGGGGTTCGTCAATTGTGGAAATCACTTCGGGACCGCAAAAAAATGAGCAATAGTCAAAGAAACGGGCCAGAATCGGCCAAAACTGCGAGTGTTGATGACCGACACATAAGCGCACCTCGGGGTTCAACAACTATGGAAATGGCTTTGGGACCCCAAAACAGTGAGTAATCGTCCACGATACGGGTCAGAATTGGCCCAAACTGTGAGTGTTGACGATGGACACGTAAACGCACCCCGGGGATCGTCAATCATGGAAATCGCTCTGGGACCCCAAAGCAGTGAGTAATGTGCACGAGTCAGACCAAAATCGACCAAAATTGTAAGTGTTGATGACCGACATGTAAACGCACGTCGGGGTTCATCACTTGTGGAAATCTTTGCGGGACCCCAAAACTGTGTAATAGTCCAAGAATCGGGCCAAAATCGACCAAACTGCGAGCCTTGACGACCAACACGTAAGCACACCTTGGGTTCGACAACCATGGAAATCAATTTGGGACCACAAAATGGTGAGTAATAGTCCATGAAACGGGCCAGAATCTACAAAAACCGCGAGTGCTAATGACCGACATGTAAACGCACCCCGGGGTTCGTTAATGGTGGAAATCACTCCGGGACCCCAACACAGTGAGTAATAGACCACGACACGGGCCAGAATCGGCCAAAACAATGAATGGTTATGACCGACATGTAAACGCACCCCGGGGTTCGTTAATCTTGGAGATCACTCCGGGACCCCAAAATAGTGAGTAATATAGTCCACGAAACGGGCCAGAATCGGCCAAAACTGTGAGTGTTGGTAACCGACACATAAACGCACCCCGGGGTTCGCTAATCGTGGAAATCACTCTGGGACCCCAAAGCTGTGAGTAATAGTCCACGAAACGGTCAGAATTGGCCAAAACTGTGAGTGTTGACGACAGACACGTAAACGTACCCCAGGGATCGTCAACCGTGGTAATCGCTCTAGGACACCAACACGGTGAGTAATAGAGCACAAAATGGACCACAATCGGCCAAAATTGTGAGTGTTGATGACCGACACGTAAATCCACCCCGGGGTTTGTCAATCGTGGAAATCACTCGGGACCCCAAAACAGTGAGTAATAGTCCAAGAAACGGTCCAGAATCGGCCCAAACGATGATTGTTGCTACCCCACATGTAAGCGAGCTTGAGGTTTGACAACCATGGAAATCGCTTCGGGACCCCAAAACTGTGAGTAATAGTCCACAAAACGGGCCAGAATCAACAAAAACCGCGAGTGTTGATGACCGACACGTGAACACACCCCACGGTTCGTCAATCCTGGAAATCACTCCGAGACATGAAAACAGTGAGTAATAGTCCAAGAAACGGGCCAGAATTGGCCAAAACCGCGAGTTTTGATGATCGACATGTAAGCTCACCTTGGGGTTCAACAACTATGGAAATCGCTTCGGGATGCCAAAGCGGTGAGTAATAGTCCACAAACCGTCCAGAATCGGCCAGAACTGTAAGTGTTGATGACCGACACGTAAGCTCACCATGGGGTTCAACAACGATGGAAATCGCTTCAGGACACCAAAATGGTGAGTGTTGACGACGGACACATAAACGCACCTCGGGGATCGTCTATCGTGGAAATCGCTCTGGGACCCGAAAGCGGTGAGTAATAGTGCATGAAACGGACCATAATCGGCCAAAATTGTGTGTGTTGATGACCGACATGTAAACACTATCGGTGTCAAAACCGGCGGATCTCGGGTAGGGGGTCCCGAACTGTGCGTCTAAGGCTAATAGTAACAGGAGGCCGGGGACATGATGTTTACCCAGGTTCGGTCCCTCTCGATGGAGGTAATACCGTACTTCCTGCTTGAATGATCTTGATGATATGAGTATTACAAGAGTTGATCTACCACGAGATCGTAGAGGCTAAACCCTAGAAGCTAGCCTATGATTATGATTGTATGTTGTCCTACGTACTAAACCCTCCGATTTATATAGACACCGGAGGGGGCTACGGTTACACAGAGTCGGTTACAGAGAAGGAGATCTACAAATCCGAATTGTGAAGCTTGCCTTCCATGCAAAGGAGAGTCCCATCCGGACACGGGACGAAGTCTTCAATCTTGTAACTTCATAGTCTAACAGTCCGGCCAAAGTATATAGTCCAGCTGTCCAAGGACCCCTTAATTCAGGACTCCTTCAGTAGCCCCTGAACCAGCTTCAATGATGATGAGTCCGGCGCGCAGATTGTCTTCGTCATTGCAAGGCGGGTTCCTTCTCCGAATACTCCATAGAAGATTTTGAACACAAGGATTGTGTCCGGCTCTGCAAAACAATTTCCACATACCACCGTAGAGAGCACAATATTCGACAAATCTAATTTGCTGACAACTTTTCATAGCGTGACATCACGCCATGACCCGGTCATTATTCGAACCGTTTTTCTCAACCAGCCACCGCGCATATCGCGAGGCGGTTTTATTGGCACATCTTGTCGAAGCAGAGACCGTGTCCCCTTATCACGGGATTCTCATCAATACGGGTGTGGGTATCCCAACCGCGCCATCAATCGTGGCGCTTGGGGAATAAGCGAGTTTGCTGGGCATGTGGGGAGGCGACGGATCTCTGCTGCCTTTATAAGGGGATAAGGACTCCCTTTTTCACCCATGCCTTCTTCTTCCTCTGCTCATCCATTCCTTCTCGCTCGATCCCTAGCGCCCAAGCGTTCGTCTTCTCCACCCAAAAAGGTTTCCCAAAAATGTCCGGATTCGGAGCAGGAGGCAAGTGGATGGCCTCTACTGTCCGGGAGAAGCATATCAAGAAGCTTCGGGGGGTGATACGTCTCCAACGTATCTATAATTTTTGATTGCTCCATGCTACTTTATCTACTGTTTTGGACTATATTGGGCTTTATTTTTCACTTTTATATTACTTTTGGGACTAACCTATTAACCGGAGGCCCAGCCCAGAATTGCTGTTTTTTGCCTTTTTCAGTATTTCGAAGAAACATAATATCAAACGGAGTCCAAACGGAATGAAACCTTCGGGATCGTGATTTTCCAATCGAACGTGATCCATGAGACTTGGATCCTACTCCAAGAAGCTTCCGAGGAGGTCACGAGGGTGGAGGGCGCACCCCCTACCTCGTGGGCCCCTCGGAGCTCCACCGACGTACTCCTTCCTCCTATATATACCTACGTATCCTCGTATGATCAAAGGGGGAGCCAAAAACCTAATTCCACCGCCGCAACCTTCTGTATCCACGAGATCCCATCTTGGGGCCTGTTCTGGAGCTCCGCCGGAGGGGGCATCCACCACGGAGGGCTTCTACATCATCACCATAGCCCCTCCGATGAAGTGTGAGTAGTTTACTTCAGACCTTCGGGTCCATAGCTAGTAGCTAGATGGCTTCTTCTCTCTTTTTGGATCTCAATACAATGTTCTCCCCCTCTCTCGTGGAGATCTATTCGATGTAATCTTATTTTTGCGGTGTGTTTGTTGGGACCGATGAATTGTGGGTTTATGATCCAGTATTATCTATGGAAAATATTTGATTCTTCTCTGAATTCTTTTATGTATGATTGAGTTATCTTTGCAAGTCTCTTCGAATTATCCGTTTGGTTTGGCCAACTAGATTGGTATTTCTTGCAATGGGAGAAGTGCATGGCTTTGGGTTCAATCTTGCGGTGTCCTTACTCAGTGACAGAAAGAGTTGCAAGGCACGTATTGTATTGTTGCCATCGAGGATAACAAGGTGGGGAATTTATCATATTGCATGAATTTATTCCTCTACATCATGTCATCTTTCTTAAGGCGTTACTCTGTTTTTAACTTAATACTCTAGATGCATGCTGGATAGCGGTCGATGAGTGGAGTAATAGTAGTAGATGCAGAATCGTTTCGATCTACTTGTTCCGGACCTGATGCCTATATACATGATCATTGCCTAGATATACTCATAACTATGCTCAGTTCTGTCAATTGCTCAACAGTAATTTGTTCACCCACCGTAGAATACTTATGCTCTTGAGAGAAGCCACTAGTGAAACCTATGGCCCCCGGGTCTATTCTCATCATATCAATCTATATCACTTTATTTACTTTCTTTGTTTTTACTTTGCCTTTACTTTTCTTACTTTGCATCTATCTATCAAAAATACCAAAAATATTATATCTATCAGATCTCGTAAGTGACCGTGAAGGGATTGACAACCCCTAAGCGTTGGTTGCGAGTTGCTATTGTGTTGTGCAGGTACGAGGGACTTGCGCGTGACCTCCTACTGGATTGATACCTTGGTTCTCAAAAACTAAGGGAAATACTTACGCTACTGTGCTGCATCATCCTCTCCTCTTCGGGGAAAACCAACGCAAGCTCAAGACGTAGCAAGAAGAATTTCTGGCGCCGTTGCCGGGGAATCTTACGCAAAAGTCAACATACCAAGTACCCATCACAATCCCTATCTCTCGCATTACATTATTTGCCATTTGCCTCTCGTGTTCCTCTCCCCCACTTCACCCTTGCCGTTTTATTCGCCCTCTCTTTCCCAATCTCCTCCTCTCTTTCCGTTGCCTTTTCCTCGTCTTTCTGTTTGCTTGTGTGTTGGATTACTTGTTGCCATGGCGCAAGATAATACCAAATTGTGTGACTTCTCGAATACCAACAATAATGATTTCCTTAGTACTCCGATTTCTCCTCTTAATAATGATGAGTCTTGTGAAATCAATACCGCTTTGCTGAATCTTTGTATGGAAGATCAATTCGCCGGCCTTCCTAGTGAAGATGCCGCTACTCATCTAAACAATTTTGTTGATTTGTGTGATATGCAAAAGAAGAAAGATATGGATAACAATATTGTCAAATTGAAGTTATTTCCGTTTTCACTTAGAGATTGTGCCAAAATTTGGTTTTCGTCTTTGCCTAAAAATAGTATTGATTCTTGGAACAAGTGCAAAGATGCTTTTATCTCTAAGTATTTTCCTCCCGCTAAGATCATCACTCTTAGGAACGATATTATGAATTTTAAACAACTTGATCATGAGCATGTTGCCCAATCTTGGGAAAGAATGAAATTGATTCTTCACAATTGTCCTACTCATGGTTTGAATTTATGGATGATCCTACAAATTTTTTATGCCGGATTGAATTTTGCTTCTAGAAATCTTTTAGATTCGGACGCGGGAAGCACATTTATGGAAATTATGTTAGGAGACACTACAAAATTGCTTGATAATATTATGGCTAATTATTCTCAATGACATACCGAAAGATCTTCTAGTAAAAAGGTGCATGCTATAGAAGAAATCAATGTTTTGAGTGAAAAGATGGATGAACTTATGAAGATGTTTGCTCCTAAAAATATTCCTCTTGATCCCAATGATATGCCTTTATCTACTTTGCTTGATAATAATAATGAATCTATGGATGTGAATTTTATTGGTAGGAATAGTTTTGGAAATAACGCTTATAGAGGGAATTTTAATCCTAGGCCTTATCCTAGTAATCCTTCTAATAATTATGGAAATTCCTACAACAACTCCTATGGAAATTTTAATAAGATGCCTTCTGAATTTGAGAGTAGTGTTAAAGAGTTTATGAATTCACAAAAGAATTTTAATGCTTTGCTTGAAGAGAAATTGCTTAAAGTTGATGATTTGGCTAGGAACGTTGATAGAATTTCTCTTGACATTGATTCTTTAAAGCTTAGATCTATTCCTCCTAAGCATGATATCAATGAGTCTCTCAAATCCATGAGAATTTCCATTGATGAGTTCAAAGAAAGAACCGCTAGGATGCGTGCTTCCAAAGATGCCTTTATTAAAGCGTGTTCTTCTGATCCCTATGAAAATCAAGATGAAGATCTAAAAGTTATTGATGCGTCCCCCATTAAATCTTTGTTTTGCAATATGAATCTTAATGAATATGAAGATTATCTTCCTTTATCTAGAAGGCGTTCTAAGAATTCGGAGTTTCTAGATCTTGATGATGAAATTGATGAAAGTGGGATTGAAACAAATAGAAACCGTGATGTTGCTAAACCTACTATTTTGGATCTCAAGGAATTTAATTATGAAAATTGCTCTTTGATTGGTTGTATTTCCTTGTTGCACTCCGTGCTAGAATCTCCTCATGCTTATAGTCAAAATAAGGCCTTTACCGAACACATTGTTGATGCCTTGATGCAATCTTATGAAGAAAAACTTGAGATGAAAGTCTCTATCCATAGAAAACTCTATGACGAGTGGGAACCTACTATTAAAATTAAAATTAAAGACTTTGAGTTTCATGCTTTGTGTGATTTGGGTGCTAGTGTCTCTACTATTCCCAAAACTTTATGTGATTTGCTAGATTTCCGTGATTTTGATGATTGCTCTCTAAACTTACATCTTGCGGATTCCACTATTAAAAAGCCTATGGGAAGAATTAATGATGTTCTTATTGTTGAAAATAGGAATTATGTGCCCATAGATTTTATCGTTCTTGATATAGATTGCAATCCTTCATGTCCTATTATTCTTGGTAGACTTTTCCTTAGAACAATTGGTGCAATTATTCATATGAAGGAAGGGAATATTAGATTCCAATTTCCCTTAAAGAAGGGTATGGAACACTTCCCTAGAAAGAAAATAAAATTACCTTATGAATCTATCATGAGAGCCACTTATGGATTGCCTACCAAAGATGGCAATACCTAGATCTATCCTTGCTTTTATGCCTAGCTAGGGGCGTTAAACGATAGCGCTTGTTGGGAGGCAACCCAATTTTATTTTGTGTTTTTTGTTTTTTCTTCTATTTAGCAATAAATAATCCATATACCTTCTGTTTGGATGTGGTTTTATGTTTTAATTAGTGTTTTTGCCAAGTAGGACCTATAGGATAACCTACGATGATAGTTGATTTGATTCTGCTGAAAAACAGAAACTTTAGCGCTCACGAAATTAGCTGCCATTTTTTTACCGGAGAGTGCTTTTGCGTTGATTCTTTTTGCTACGGATCAATAAACAAATGTTCCAGGACTTCCTATTTTGGTAGAATTTTTAGAGTTCCATAAGTTTGCGTTAGTTACAGATTAGTACAGACTGTTCTGTTTTTGACAGATTCTGTTTTTCGTGTGTTGTTTGCTTATTTTGATGAATCTATGGCTAGTAAAATAGTTTATAAACCATAGAGAAGTTGGAATACAGTAGGTTTAACACCAATATAAATAAACAATGAGTTCATTACAGTACCTTGAAGTAGTCTTTTGTTTTCTTTCTCTAACGGAGCTCACGAGATTTCTGTTGAGTTTTGTGTTGTGAGGTTTTCAAGTTTTGGGTGAATTCTTTTGATGGATGATGGAACAAGGAGTGGCAAGAGCCTAAGCTTGGGGATGCCCATGGCACCCCCAATATAATCCAAGGATACCAAAAAGTCAAAGCTTGGGGATGCCCCGGAAGGCATCCCCTCTTTCGTCCACTTCCATCGGTAATTTACTTGGAGCTATATTTTTATTCACCAACATGATATGTGTTTTGCTTGGAGCGTCTTGTATTATTTGTGTCTTTGATTGTTAGTTTACCACAATCATCTTTGATGTACACACATTTTGAGAGAGCCATACATGAATTGAAATTTGTTAGAATACTCTATGTTCTTCACTTATATCTTTTGAGCTTGATAGTTTGCTCATAGTGCTTCACTTATATCTTTTTGAGCGTGATAATTTTTGCTCTAGTGCTTCACATAGATCTTTTTGAGCATGGTGATGGATTTGTTTTAAAGAAACTTGATCTCTCATGCTTCACTTAGATTATTTTGAGAGTCATTAATAGCATGGTAATTTGCTTAATGTTAATATACTTGGTATTCAAGATATGTGAAACTTTCTTTTGAGTGCGTTGAATACTAAGATAAGTTTGATGCTTGATAATTGTTTTGAGATGTGGAGGTAATAATATCAAAGTCGTGCTAGTTGGGTGATTATGAATTTGAGAAATACTTGTGTTGAAGTTTGCAAGTCCCGTAGCATGCACGTATGGTTAAAGTTATGTAACAAATTTGAAACATGAAGTGTACCTGGCTTGTGCATCCTTATGAGTGGCGGTCGAGGACGAGTGATGATCTTTTCCTACCAATCTATCCACCTAGGAGCATGCGCGTAGTACTTGATTTTTGATGACTTCTAAATTTTTGCAATAAGTACATGAGTTCTTTTGACTAATGTTGAGTCCATGGATTATACGCACTCTCATCTTTCCACCTTTGCTAGCCTCTTTGGTACCGTGCATTGCCCTTTCTCACCTTGAGAGTTGGTGCAAACTTCACTGGTGCATCCAAACCCCGTGATACGATACACTCTATCACACATAAACCTCTTTATATCTTCCTCAAAACAGCCACCATACCTACCTATCATGGCATTTCCATAGCCATTCCGAGATATATTGCCATGCAACTTCCACCATCATCATCGTGACATGCATTACTTTTGTCATATTGCCATTGCATGATCTTGTAGTTGACATCGTATTTGTGGCAAAGCCACCTTGCATTATTTTTCATACATGTCACTCTTGATTCATTGCACCATCCCGGTACACCGCCAGAGGCATTCATATAGAGTCATATCTTGTTCTAGTTTTGAGTTGTAATCCTTATGTTGAAGTGTGATGATCATCATTATTAGAGCATTGCCCAAATAAAAAAAAGGCCAAAAAAAGGCCCCAAAAAAAGGAAAGGCCCAAAAAAAAAGAAAGGCAAAAATAATAATAATAAAAAGGGCAATGCTACTATCTCTTTTCCACACTTGTGTGCTTCAAAGTAGCACCTTGTTCTTCATATAGTGAGTCTCATATATTGTGCTTCAAAGTAGCACCTTGTTCTTCATGTAGTGAGTCTCATAAGTTGTCTTTTTCATACTAGTGGGAACTTTTCAATATAGAACTTGGCTTGTATATTCCTACGATGGGCTTCCTCAAATGCCCTAGGTCTTCGTGAGCAAGCAAGTTGGATGCACACCCACTAGTTTTCTTTTGTTGAGAATTCATAGCTCTAGTGCATCCATTGCATGGCAATCCCTACTCCTCATGTTGACATCAATTGATGGGCATCTCCATAGCCCGTTGATTAGCCTCATTAACGTGAGACTTTCTCCTTTTTTTGTCTTCTCCACACAATCCCCATCATCATATTCTATTCCACCCATAGTGCTATATCCATGGCTCACGCTCATGTATTGCGTGAAGGTTGAAAAAGTTTGAGATTATTTAAGTATTAAACAATTGCTTGGCTTGTCATCGGGGGTATAGAAGTTGGGAACATCTTTGTGTGACGAAAATGAAGCATAGCCTAACTATATGATTTTGTAGGGATGAACTTTCTTTTGCCATGTTATTTTGAGAAGATATGATTGCTTTGATTAGTATGCTTGAAGTATTATTATTTTTGTGTCAATATGAACTTTTGTCTTGAATCTTTCGGATCTGAATATTCATATCACAATTAAGAAGATTTACATTGAAATTATGCCAAAGTATCACTCCGCATCAAAAATTCTTTTTTTATCATTTACCTACTCGAGGACAAGCAGGAATTAAGCTTGGGGATGCTTGATACGTCTCCAACGTATCTATAATTTTTGATTGCTCCATGCTACTTTATCTACTGTTTTGGACTATATTGGGCTTTATTTTTCACTTTTATATTACTTTTGGGACTAACCTATTAACCGGAGGCCCAGCCCAGAATTGTTGTTTTTTTGCCTTTTTTTAGTATTTTGAAGAAACAGAATATCAAACGGAGTCCAAACGGAATGAAACCTTCGGGATTGTGTTTTTCCAACCGAACGTGATCCAGGAGACTTGGACCCTACTCCAAGAAGCTTCTGAGGAGGTCACGAGGGTGGAGGGCGCGCCCCCTGGGCGCGCCCCCCTACCTTGTGGGCCCCTCGGAGCTCCACCGACGTACTCCTTCCTCCTATATATACCTACGTATCCCCGTATGATCAAAGGGTGAGCCAAAAACCTAATTCCACCGCCGCAACCTTCTGTATCCACGAGATCCCATCTTGGGGCCTGTTCTGGAGCTCCGCCGGAGGGGGCATCCACCACGGAGGGCTTCTACATCATCACCATAGCCCCTCCGATGAAGTGTGAGTAGTTCACTTCAGACCTTCGGGTCCATAGCTAGTAGCTAGATGGCTTCTTCTCTCTTTTTGGATCTCAATACAATGTTCTCCCCCTCTCTCGTGGAGATCTATTCGATGTAATCTTCTTTTTGCGGTGTGTTTGTTGAGACCGATGAATTGCTGGTTTATGATCCAGTATTATCTATGGAAAATATTTGATTCTTCTCTGAGTTCTTTTATGTATGATTGAGTTATCTTTGCAAGTCTCTTCAAATTATCCGTTTGGTTTGGCCAACTAGATTGGTAGTTCTTGCAATGGGAGAAGTGCATGGATTTGGGTTCAATCTTGCGGTGTCCTTACTCAGTGACAGAAAGAGCTGCAAGGCACGTATTGTATTGTTGCCATCGAGGATAACAAGATGGGGTATTTATCATATTGCATGAATTTATTCCTCTACATCATGTCATCTTGCTTAAGGCGTTACTCTGTTTTTAACTTAATACTCTAGATGCATGCTGGATAGCGGTCGATGAGTGGAGTAATAGTAGTAGATGCAGAATCGTTTCGATCTACTTGTTCCGGACCTGATGCCTATATACATGATCATTGCCTAGATATACTCATAACTATGCTCAGTTCTGTCAATTGCTCAACAGTAATTTGTCGACCCACCGTAGAATACTTATGCTCTTGAGAGAAGCCACTAGTGAAACCTATGGCCCCCGGGTCTATTCTCATCATATCAATCTATATCACTTTATTTACTTGCTTTGTTTTTACTTTGGCTTTACTTTTTTACTTTGCATCTATCTATCAAAAATACCAAAAATATTATATCTATCAGATCTCGTAAGTGACCGTGAAGGGATTGACAACCCCTAAGTGTTGGTTGTGAGTTGCTATCATGTTGTGCAGGTACGAGGGACTTGCGCGTGACCTTCTACTGGATTGATACCTTGGTTCTCAAAAACTGAGGGAAATACTTACGCTACTGTGCTGCATCATCCTCTCCTCTTCAGGGAAAACCAACGCAAGCTCGAGACGTAGCCGGGGGTCGGGTATTTGGCCAAGAGAATCGGCCACCATCTTCCGACGGAGGGACAGATCGTCCCCACTCCGGAACCCCACGAGAGGGTGGTATTCCTCCCTCATTTTGTTCGTGGGCTAGGGTTTCCCCTCCACCCGTTCGTTCGCGGCATCATGTATTATTACGGGATTGATTTCATGATCTATCCCCCAATTCCTTCCTCAACATCTCGACATTAATCGTCCTGTGCGAGGCCTTTCTCCGCATCCCGCCACACTTCGGTTTATGGCTGAAGGTTTTTAATGTGAAGCCCAAGGTAGTGAGCGGCCAACACGGTGAGTGCGGAGGTGCCATGGTGAGCAAAATGCCCAACATTACATGGCCAGCAGGTACTTTCAATGACTCCGTCAAGAAGTGGCAGCAACAGTGGTTTTACATCACTAAGCCGCGCGACAAGGAATGGGCCGCTGCTCTGGAATTTAGATCCGGAGCCCCCCTGCGACTCACGTCCCGGCCCAAGAAGGGCCTGAACTGGACCTCGTCCGATGAACTATAGTTGCTCCAGACGCGCGTCCAGGATATGGAAGACTAGAACATCTAGCTCGTCAATGTAGTCCAGGTGATGTTAGTTCGTCGGATTCTACCTTGTCAACATCGGGCTTGCAAATTATGGGAGTTCGACCCAACCAAGCACTAGACCCTGCTAGAGCTCTTTGGCTACTCGCACAAGGACATCTGGGAGGTGCTTTTCAAGTCCGGCAAATCGTGGCCGGACTCCGCCGAGGACCGCGGGTACCAATTGTCCCGCCCTGCAAGTTCGGTAAGTCACTGTATGCTGACAATTCATGTGTTTTATTCGCATATCCTTAGGAAAATGCTTAATGTGTTTCCCACAACCCTCCTAGGGCTGGGCGAAAAGGTGGGGCAGATCTACTGTCCGGCCCCGCTGCCAGAAGAACCGGCCGGCCCATTTCTGACGAAGATGCTGGTCCCGGCACCTTACAAGGCGCCGAAGAAGAAGGCCGAGAAGGAGGCCAAGAAGACCAGGGGCGGCCTCCGTCGCCGTGGCGTTTCGGACACAAAATCCAAAGACTCCAATGCCCGTTCTTCCTCCGAAGAGGACGACGACGAGGAGGAAGACGAATCCCCAGCAAGGGGAAGAAAGAAAAGGACGGCCTCCATATCTTTGGAGTCTAAGTCGCCTAAGAGGGAAAAAACTCCTCTTCTAGAGGAGTCCACGGCCGCCGCTGGTAGCAGCCTGGAGTGGGATCCTAGGGCCCAGCCCCTGGTGAACTCGTGGGTATAAAATCCGAACATACGTATGCGTCCAGACTTGTCATGGCATAATATATCAATCTAAGCCGTACTTTTTACTATCCAGCGAGGTCCCGTGCCGAACAATCCTCGTCAGAGGATTTGCTGGGTTCGGATGCAATGGAGATCGGGACACCCCAGAAGGCCCCCTCCCCCAAACATGTGAATGACACCGAGGTTTCGTCCTAGAAGGACCTAGGCCACGGAGGGGAGGGGGGAGATTGCAAATGCGATGCCAGGAGGCCAAACTTCAGGGTCCGGACACATGGGAGAGAAGGCTCCCGTGGACGTCGATGGCGGGGGTCATCTTGAATCCGGCCCCCAGCCGGACACGATTCCGGAGACCAATAAGGCCCTAGAATCAGGCAGGCAGCCTCCATTGGCTGGAGGGATGTGTCTGTTCCACCGGTGACCTCTGTCCAACCAGAGGTGCCGGATGCTTTATTAGCGGCGCTGAAGGGCGCCTCCATCGTTGATGAACACCGTGCCCTTATGGGTGCAGTGATTGAGAAGATTCAGTCTGCTGAGAGTGGACTGAATGAATCCTGTATCACTCTTATAAGAGGCTTCGAGGTATGTTTTATGAGGTTTGGAAGAGTGTCATAGTATAGATAGCAGCCCCTGATACACTGTTCAGTGAAAAGAAGAACCGGATAGAGGATCAATTTTGTGTTCACAGGAGACTCACTTGATGACATCTGTCTCTTTTAATAAGCAGGCGTCTGTAGCGACTACCGCCTCTCATGCTGCAGAAGTATCTGGACTAAGGCATAGTCTGGAGCGGACCAAAGGAGAACTTGGCCGAGTGAAGAAGCAGTTGGAGGAGAATCAAGGTATGCGGAAACCTTGTTCGTTTAGCACAAACAAATAATTGTGCATGATGAAAATGTTTTTATGATGTGCTCTAGGGGCGTCGGCCAAAATTGAGGCCCTTAAGAAGGCTGTGGCCGAAGCCGAGAAGAAGGCAGCCGCAGAGCAAGCTCTGCGCGAAAAGCACGAGGCCCGGGTTATTGAAGCTGAGCGAGAGCTTCAAGAGGCCGTGATGAAATGCGAGACCTTGGAGCAGAGTTTATCAGGGAAAGAATCCGAACTCGCCCAAGCTCGCCAAGCCGCAAATGATGCCCGGGGGAAGCCCAAGGTGCCCTGGAGGAAATCCATGGGGCGAGGAAAATTGTGGCTAGTAAGGCTTTTTTTATACAAAGTGGGTATTTTGAAAGGAGAAAATCAAGTTAATAGTTTGAATTCTGATTTCTCCAAGGGTATTTGTGGAGCTGCCACGCAGCATATCTGATGCCGCCCAATTCTACCGAGCCGAAGAAAGGAACACTGCGGATAAGCTCTTCTGGATGCATTATCTGGCGCCGAATTATCCAGTGCTTTTTACCGATCAACTAAAGCAGCTCATCGAACTGCATAAGGCAGCTGATCAAACTTTGGGCTCGTGAAGCGGCTTGTGAGTGCTTGCCCTCCACTCAAAGTCATCAAGCGGTCGGTCTGTATAGAGGGTGCGTGAATGGCCTTCGCCCGCGCAAAGGTGCACTGGGGGAAGATGGATGCGGAAAAGTTGATGACCGAGGGACCGCCGGAGGGAAAGGAGCACAACAAGCACGAATCATATTATGATGGTGTTTTGATTGGGGCCCGCCTTGCGACGGAGCGATGTACCAAGGACATTATATTTCCATGTATACAGTCATGTTGTCCTTTATAATGTTGAACAAGGTCATATATATTATTTGTTGCTTGTTATTTGAAAGCTTTTCCTCCTGTGCGGCCGTTTTTATATATTAATCCCGAGAGTTGGCCAGTCGTCGGCTTCTGCCCCCATGTAGTAAGTACGGGGGTGGTCGGGATAAACCTGAGCACTCTTTATCCTGGTGTTGGGTCGTTGAAGGAGGTGTTCAGCACAACGAACCAGGAAATCGGACTATAGGGCTTTATCACTCTCACTTAGCCATAGGAGTTTTAACAAAAGGAAGGTAGCCGCAGCCCCTGGTGTTCGCAAGACCGCACGAGGGGCTCTATAAGCACCTGATCAGAAAAAAGCCGATCCATCGCATGCTGCATTGGTTATGGCATTATGCGGAAGAAATCCTTAAAGATTTTACAACCTCTCGAACAGCTGACCAGTCTCTCGCTGTACCATGACAGTCAGTTTTCGGCTTTCTCTACTGAGGTGCTCGTCCAGAAGAACCGGAACACAATCGCAGTAGTTCTCCTTGTGCTACCTTAGCCGATATAGCGGAACGTAAGGTACCAAAACATGGGAGCCGGGCAAACCCAACTATTGACCCAAGACATGATTCGGAGCTGATGCATATAATGCTATATGTCCGGGGTGCGGAACTGCCGTGAAGGTGTTCGGACTTTATTGCCATATTATGGGTATAATGAAGCCCCTGACATATTAGGCATAACGCGATATGCCGCTGCCTTTTGACAAAAGATTTTCATTAAGAAATAATAGCAGATAAGCATCATATAAATCCACATGTTGTATTTGAGTAATACGTCGATGCGTATGAGTACAAGTAATGTGATAAAAAGAAATATGACTGCAGAACCTGCTGAAACCAGGCGGGAGGAGGCTGTATGCGGATCCGGAGTGTAGTCGGATGATCATCGAGGGGAATATCTAGAGATTCCCTTACGCACTTGAACTATTTCCACGCCATCCATCCTGGCCTACGCAAAGGTGAACCTGCAAAGAAAATGCAAGAAATGGTTTTGTGCCATAGAGCGGTTGAGCCGCAGTATGTGGCTTGTCTTAACTTTTGCCAGAGTGTTTTAGTTGAGCTCCGGACGAGCCGGGCTATCCTGCCGCGTAGTAGTTCGGACTCCTTTGTCGATGTCCGTGAGCTTGGCCGTCGACTCGAGGTTTGATTGAAAGGTGCCATTCGTTGCTTCTACTGTTAAAGCGGCGGTAGACTCTTTGGCAGTAAGGGGAAGTTCTGCCCTGCCATTAACCATGATGACGCCACGTGGACCGGGCATCTTGAGCTTACGGTAGGCATAATGTGGCACCCCGTTGAATCGAGCGAACGCGGTTCGTCCGAGCAGTGCGTGATAGTCACTACGAAAGGGGACGATGTCGAAGACTAACTCTTAGGTATGGTAGTTGTTTGGTGATCCGAAGACTACCTCCAGAGTGATGGAGCTTGTACAATTGGCCTCCACACCTGGTATGACACCTTTAAAGGTGGTTTTAGTGGGCTTGATCATCGAATGATCGATACCCATCTTGCGCACTGTGTCCTGATACAACAGGTTTAGACTGCTGCCTCCGTCCATAACGACTCGTGTGAGGTGGAATCCATCAATTAGTGGGTCAAGGAGGAGTGTGGATGGATTGCCCTGGTCAGTATTGGCCGGACGATCCTTATGATCGAAGGTGATTGGCCATAGGTTGTATTGTGGGGCGACTAGCTCCGTTAAGTCGACATCCCTAAGAGTGCACATTCATTCCAGCTTGGGAATGTGGGTGGCGTTTATCATGTTCACCGTTTTGATTTGTGGGGGAATTTTCTTTTGCCCTCCTATATTCTTTGAGATCCCTTTCCCTTGTTTTCGGTACCTGACCTGCCGGCTTGTCTGAAGACCCAACATTCTCTATTGGTATGATTGGCTGGTGTTCCTGGGGCGCCATGAATTTGGCATGGACGGTCGAGTATGCGGTCCAAACTGGACGGACCCGAATTGTTTTTGTTGAATGATTTTTTCCACCGAACGGACTTGGAGCCACTAAATCCGGCGTTGACTGCCATGTCTTCGGTGCTATCATTGTTTTTGTGACCCTTGTGTTTGTTGCACTGTGGTTTGTCGTTGCTATCTCTGGCTTTTGATGTGCCAAGATTGCTTGATGTGTTGTTGCTACGAGCCAAACAGCTATCCTCGCCCGCACAGAAGCGGGTCATGAGTGTCGTCAGGGCTGCCATGGACTTTGGCTTTTCTTGGCCAAGATGTCGGGCAAGCCACTCGTCACGGATGTTATGCTTAAAGGCTGCTAGGGCTTCGGCATCCGGACAGTCGACAATTTGGTTCTTTTTAGTTAGGAACCGAGTCCAAAATTTCCTGGTTGACTCTCCGGGCTGTTGGGTTATGTGACTTAGATCATCAGCATCCGGTGGTCGCACATAAGTGCCCTGGAAGTTGTCCAGGAATGCGTCTGCCAGGTTCTCCCAACTCCCGATGGAGTTTGTTGGCAAGCTATTCAGCCAATACCAAGCCGGTCCCTTGAGTTTTAGTGGGAGGTACTCGATGGCGTGTAGATCATCTCCACGGGCCATGTGAATGTGGAGGAAGAAATCTTCTATCCATACCACGGGGTCTGTAGTACCATCATATGATTCAATGTTCACGGGTTTAAACCCTTCTGGGAATTCATGATCAGTTACTTCATCAGTGAAGCATTGGGGGTGTGTGGCGCCTCTGTGCCGGGCTACATTGTATTCAGTTCGGCCGGATCTATTGGTATATCCGACATGACGGTCATCGTCACGCGTTGGGGCGCGCCCCCGTGATAAGTAGATCGATCTTGACTGTCCTGCTTTGTTTTTCAATTTGTCTTGTAGGTCATGCATGGAGCCCCGGGCCTTCATGTTTTTGTTTGTTTGGCGTCGGGATGCAGGCTGGACTTCGGGTTGAAACGCCGCTTTGTCTCGGCCACGAGGTGGCCGGTCAGCCGCGTTGCACGTTGGTAGTGTGGGCTTTAATGCCTCCTCCTCGAGTTGAGGTAGCAACTTGCGCTTTGGATAACTTTTGGTTGGGCGCTCGAGTCTGTATTCCTCAGCTGCCAGGACCTCGGTCCATCTATCAGTTAGTAGATCTTGATCAGCTTGAAGCTGTTGCTGCTTCTTCTTCAGGCTTGTTGCAGTGGCTATAAGCCGGCGTTTGAAGCGCTCCTGCTCGACGGGGTCCTCAGGCACGATGAATTCTTCGTCGCCAAGGATTAGTTTGTCTTCGGAGAGAGGCATGTAATTATCATCCTCTGATTCTCCATCTGCTGCCTGTTCCTTAGGGCTAGCTTGCCCATCCTCCTGCTCGACCCGCTCGAAGCCAGGCTGGGCGGGGTTGTTTTCTTGTTCGGCACCATCCGGATTGCTATCATCCCTTGTGCCGGTATCGTTATTTTTGCTATGGCGGGGCTTAGAGCGGCGCCAATGACGTCGGTGCTTAGATTGCTTCTCAAGGGGATTATCCTCCGTTGCTTCATCGTCATTGCTTTCTTTGGGTGTCTCCACCATATATATATATATATCATATGATGAGGTGGCTGTCCAGCGCCCGGTGGGCGGTGGTTCCTGTTCTTCTCCTGCATCGTCGTCCATACCGTCGATGTCTTCGGAGTTGAAGTCAAGCACGTTGGTTAAGTCATCGACAGTGGCTATTAAGTGGGTGGTGGGTGGGGAACGATTTTCTTCATCGTCCGCATCCCACTCCAGCCGGACACAGTTCGACCAAGAGTCCCCTGACAGAGAGAGACAAACCTTAATGAATTTAGCACGTTACCCAAGGGCGAGTGCTGAAAGATATCCGTGGAGGTAAACTCCATGACCGGTGCCCAATCATATTCGATAGGCACGGACGTACGCGGTTCGGATCCCATGGCCGAAGACGAGTCCGAGGGTCCGATGACACAAATATCTTTACAGATGAAGTCTGTGTTCGGCTCCAGCGCCGATGAGTGTGCGGCCTCCTTGGCGGGGTCCATCCACCTGTCCTTGGATGGCACGATCTGCTCCGGATTGATTCCCGGGGCTGCCGCATGTGCGATCTCCCGAACACTGTCCGATGGCAGATCTAAGTGATGCTCGTCGTGACTGTTCGGCGCACCTGACACGGGCTCGAATCCGTCAAAGATGAAGTCTCCGTGGATGTCGATAGTGTTGTTTAAGCTTCCTGTCGGTATCAAAACCGGCGGATCTCGGGTAGGGGGTCCCGAACTGTGCGTCTAGGCGGATGGTAGCAGGAGACAAGGGACACGATGTTTTTACCCAGGTTCGGGCCCTCTCGATGGAGGTAAAACCCTACTCCTGCTTGATTGATATTGATGATATGGGTAGTACAAGAGTAGATCTACCACGAGATCAGAGAGGCTAAACCCTAGAAGCTAGCCTATGGTATGATTGTTGTTTGTCCTACGGACTAAAACCCTCCGGTTTATATAGACACTGAAGAGGGTTAGGGTTACACAGAGTCAGTTTCAATGGTAGGAGATCTACATATTCGTATTGCCAAGCTTGCCTTCCACGCCAAGGAAAGTCCCATCCGGACACGGGACGGAGTCTTCAATCTTGTATCTTCATAGTCTAGGAGTCCGGCCAAAGATGATAGTTCGGCTATCCGGACACCCCCTAGTCCAGGACTCCCTCAGTAGCCCCTGAACCAGGCTTCAATGACGACGAGTCCGGTGCGCATATTGTCTTCGGCATTGCAAGGCGAGTTCCTCCTCCGAATTCTTCATAGAAGGTTTTGAACACAAGGACAGTGTCCGGCTCTGCAAAGCAAGTTCCACATACCACTATAGAGAGAATAATTTTTACACAGATCTGCTGACGTATTCCGCGGCGTGACATCACACCACGGCTATGCCTTTATTCGAATCATTTTTTACTGTCCCACCTCAACACGTCCAGCGAGGCGGTTTCCTTGGCACGTCTTATCAAAGCGGAGATCATGCCCCCTTATTTCGGGATCCTCATCAATACGGGTGTGGGTAACCCAACCGTGCCCGTTGGCACGCCGCCTCTATTGAAGGCGAGTTCCAAACGGCCACGGGGAGGGCTCTTGGTATTCAACCTCTTTATAACGAGACTAAGGCCTGCTCCTTTCTTTCAATCTCAATCGAGTCCGCCCCTCGCCTCGAGTTCCAACACCCCAAGCTCCAAATTCACGCGCTTCGGACCTTCGATGATGTCCGGCTCCAACCTGCAAGGCCGATGGATGCCTTCTTCCGTCACGGAAGAAGACATGCTAAAGCTGAGAGACGCCAGGTATCTAACCGGCGAAACTTCTCATAGGCTGCCGGCCCAAGGGCAAGTTATTCCTACTCCCGAGCCTGGTGAGAGCGTGGTGTTCATGTCTCACTTCCTTCGGGGTTTAGGCTTCCCGACGGACCCCTTCATGAGGGGGCTCATGTTTTATTATGGGCTGGAATTCCACGACTTGGATCCGGAGTCCATCCTCCACATCTCATCGTTCATTGTCGTATGCGAAGCCTTCCTCCGCATTACCCCTCACTTCGAATTGTGGCTCAAGACCTTCAAAGTGAAGCCGAAGATGATCAAGGGGCAGCAGACAGAGTGTGGAGGCGCTGTTATAAGCAAAAATGCTGACGCTCCATGGCCCGAGGGCTCTTTTCAAGAGGTGCTCGGTTTATGGCAACAGGAGTGGTTTTACATCACCGCTCCCAGGGGCACCAAATGGGTGGCGCCACCTGCCTTCCGCCCAGGTCCTCCACAGCGGCTGGCGTCATGGGTCAACAAAGGGCTCGACTGGGGGCCGTCCAAGGACGTTCCTCTGCTGCAGGGCCGTATTCGAGACCTCCAAGAGAGAGAGAGATCAATCTGGTCGTAGTGGCGCAGGTCATGCTGATTCGGCACCTTCTACCCTGCAAACGTCACCCCCTCCGCCTGTGGGACTGGAGGGACCACGAGCTCTCCAACACTTCATGGGCGCGACGCCCGTGGAGATGTATAAACTGTTCTTCGGATCACAAGAGATGCGTCCGGACTTGACCGAGGACGCAGGTCTGAGCTGCAATCGCCCGGATACTCAAGTAAGTAGTCCTGTGCCCGGACACGCTATCCGTACATTTATCATAAACTTGCCCTTCAAAGAGCTGTCCCTTGAACAGGAGTGGATAGCGAAAGCAAAACTAGTAAGGTGTCCGGCCCCCCTCCCTGAGACCACGCCGGATCCTGTGTTAACCAAGATGCTGGAGGCTGCGCCTTTGGAAGAGGGCAAAGGGGGGAATAGGGAAGCTACTGCCTCTGTGAAGGAGGCTTTCAAGAAAGGGGGGATCGAGAATCCCTCCCTCCAGGGGGAGAAGAGGACCGCTTCTGAAGATCCGGAGGCCAAGGCCTCAAAGCGGGGGAAGAAATCTTCACCAGAGGGTCCTGCGCCAGAAGAAGCCCTGGCCGCACTATTTCCCCAAGGAAATCAGCCCTCCAGCGAGCCGTAAGTAGAAAGAGGAGTTTTGTAATAAGGGACATCCCTATTTTTATTTCTGGAGATAACCGAAGTTTTACCGTGTAGTTTGGATCTCAGCCCTTCTCAGCAGAGCTCATCTTCGGGGGATCTTCGTCCAGAGATGATGGAGAGCGAAACGCCTCCATCTACCGTATCGTCATGCGGGGCGGACGACCCTGAGGTGTCGTCGCGGAGGGTTTCCCCGAGTCCGGCGGGGCCGGGAGGTCCAGCACCAACTGGTGTACGGTCGGAGGAGCTGAAGGATCTGCTAGGGCGAGCGTCTATCTCAGAAGATCACCGTGCGTTGATGGGTACGGCGATTGAAAGGATTTCATCTGCTGAGAGCGGATTGCATGAAGCCGTCAGAAGTTTACTGACGGGGTTTGAGGTACGTGAAAATGATATACCTTCTGACAGTTTTGCATATAGAATGCGCCCTGTATAGATAGTAGCCCCTGAGACTTGGTACGTTGTCGAAAGTGACAGCGCGCCGAGGATCATAATCTCAGTTGTAAGATGTCGCCTGTCCTATATAGGTGGCGGAGCGCCCGATGGCCAGCCGGACTGAGCAATTTGCCGAACTGAAGCGGCAACTTGACGTGGCGGATGCGGACATCGCGCTTGTCAATAAGCGGCTTGACGAGTCACAAGGTATGCAACTTCTCCGTGGACACCTGGTAAGGGAGCTTGATGCCCATGCCTTACAACATGTATGCTTTATGCAGATGGTGCCGCTGCTATGGAGAACCTTCGGGAGGAGCTAGAACAAGTCAAGGAGCAAGCCAAAAAAATTGATGCGGCTACCTTGAGGGCGGCCGAAGAGCTAAAAGCCGAACAGGCTGTTCACTGCCGAAGCAGGGAAGAAATGGCCGAGATGGCCAGGAAGTTGAAGAATGCTACCGACCGCTACGAGTTTCTTGAAAAAGAACGTCTAGCGGAGCAGGAGGGCCTGAAGAAGGCCACCGCCGAAGCCAAGGATGCCCGCTCCGCGATGAGAGCTATAAAGGAGGAGCTACGTCAAGCCGGGGACATCGCGGCTGGAAAGCCCTTTCTGTTGCGGAGGAAGTTCACGGATCTAAAGTATGCTCAGTTGGGCCAGCTGTGGGGTGCAGAGGATGCTTATCTGGATTTGGCGGCGAGTGCCGCAGGCGCGGTCGCACACTTCCGAGGCCAAAAGGATCACGGAATGGAAGAGCTTTTTTGGTCGCAGTTCCATAGTCCAGAGCGTCCGCTTCCATTGACCGATCGTTTGGCCGAATGGGCTGAGCTGAATAGGTTGTCCGGACTTGCCATGAAGGACGTCGTGACTCATTTGTGGCCGAGCAGGCCCGAGCCGAAGAGTTATTTTGGCTTGGTGCAGCAGTTCCTTGGTGCGGTGCCGCATATCGATGCGATGAAGCGGTCGGCATGCATAGAGGGTGCGTGGATGGCTCTTGACCGTGTCAAGACATGCTGGGCGGAGATGAAGGCCACCGATGTTGCATCCCAGGATTCGGACTGAAGCCGAGTACCTGCCAAGCACTATTTTGAGGAAGTCCCGCAGGGCGCTCGTTTAATAAAGATGCAGTGCTCGAAGGATATTATGTTCTAATGACATGTATGATTTGTGAAATGATGTTTCAATATAATATAAGGGCTTTTCATACTTGTGCGTTCAAGTATTGAAATACCTCCTGTGCGGCCGTTGATGTATATGTGTATATAACCTGAAAGATGGCAGTCTTCGGCTTCAGCCCCCACGCACATAGTGCGGGGGTGTTTGCAAAAAAAGTGCATTTTCACACTTAATCAAACGTCTTGGTCCTGTGAAGGAGGTGATAGTGTAGCAAACTAGGCAACCGGACTATAATGCTTTATCACTTTCACTTAGCCATAGGAGTTCGATGGTGGGGCTACTATATAGCCCCTAGGGGCACCGCGCTCTCCGAATTCGGGGCGAGTATGTGCCTGACCGGGAAACGGTCCTTCATTAATGCGGAGGAATTCTAAACATTCCAGTGGGTCATCGAGTGGTTGACCAGTCTCACGCTATATCATGACAGTCAGTTTTCGGCTTTCTCTACTGAGGTGCTCACCCGTCCGAACTGGGGCACAATCGCAGTAGTTCTCCTGGTGCCGCGTTAGCCGATAGAGCGGAACGTAAGGCGGCAAAACACAGGAGCCGGGCAAACCCAACATTTGACCAAAGACATGATTCGGAGCTGATGCATATAAGGCCTAACTCGATACGCCGAACACTCCCTAAGGTATTCGGTCTTTATGAAAACGGGCAGAACAATGCCCTTGGTAACAAGCCCCTGGTGTCCAGGTACGTGCAAAATTCTGACGCGGCCGATGCCAAAATGCCAGCCTCCTCCTCGGTTAATAACAAGAAACCGGGGGATGTGTATCAACAAGAGACTGTAAAAAAGGTTTACGTAGGGTCTTAATCTGAAAAGAATCCTTGCAACGGGTCCCTACTGCACGTCTGCGCCTGTGTCTCCGTTATGCCATATCCTGGACGGGTGTAGCATGGTGTTCATTTGTAAAAGAGAAGAACTTAGTTGGAAAAAAGATCGTGCGAAAAATGTATTTTAAAATAAACAGAGTATGATTCAAAAAATGAATGAAATTGTGCTTTATTGTCTCTTGTTGTACATGCGTGGAGCCCCTTGTAAGGGGGTACGTGGCTAGTAAGCCCCTTGTTTATTTATACCGGACTCGCCTAACCGTGTCCGGGGTCTGAATGACCTGTTTAGATGCTTTGATCAGCAAAGCCGGATTAGTGTGTGGCTGTCAAGGCAGTCTCACGTTCTTCTGTATTCGAGGAACACTCGAAGTTTCCCTTTAATGAGATGATGCCGCGTGGACCGGGCATTCTAAGTGTAAGAGATGCGTAATGCGGTATTGCGTTAAAGCGGGCGAAAGCTTCGCGTCCCAATAGTGCTTGATAGCTACTTTTAAATGGGGCGATGTGGAAGACTAACTTTTCACGACGGAAGTTGTCGGATGAGCCGAACACAACTTCTAGTGGTAGAGAACCCGTACAATGGGCATATGGGCCTGGCATCACTCCATTAAAGGAAGTGTTGCTATGGTGAATTTTGGTTGGGTCTATCCCCATTCTGCGGATTGTGTCCTGATATAGCAGGTTTAGATGACTGCCGCCGTCCATTAGGACTTGTGTAAATTGTAGTCCGTCGATTATAGGATATAATATCAAAGCAGTCCATCCTGCATTCCGGATACTTCCGGCGTAATCCTGATGGTCGAAGGTGATTGGTTTTGACATCCAGTGTCGGGACTCTGCTGGGGTGGACCGTGCGGCGCGTATTTCAATGGGCACCGCTCTGTTTTTCCCTGTTGTCACTTGAAGTGAGTTTACTGTTTTGACCTCTTGTGGGAAATTCTTTTGTTTTCTGGTGCTCTGCTTGTGGGGTTCGTCATCGTCCTGACTTGGTGTGTCGAGCCCCTTGTGTTCGGTGTTAAGCCGGCCGGACTGTTTGAAGACCCAACAATCTCTGTGGGTATGGTTTGCAGGCTTCCTGGGGGTACTATGGATTTTGCATATCTTGTCCAAGATTTTGTTTAGGTTGGACAGCTTGTCGCGGTTGTCTTAAGAGGCAGTTTTTTGTTGTTCTGCCGAGAGCTTTTGAATCCGGCGTTGACTGTCGTGCTCTTCGGACTGTTTCCCTTGGTCCGGCGCTGGTCCTTATTGCGTCGTGGTTTCCCATTTCCATCCCTGACCTCGGATGTACTTGGGTCGCTGGTGCTGCATCTTGCCCGCCAGCTATCCTCTCCCGCGCAAAAGCGGGTCATGAGGCTTGTTAGTGCGGCTATTGTTCTCGGCTTTTCTTGGCCAAGGTGTCTGGCGAGCCATTCGTCTCGGACGTACGTCGTTGATTGTTTCCCTGCACTTTAGTGTTAGCCACAAACTCCAAACTACCATCAGCCTTACGTTTATTACCTCCTTGATTTGCCGGATTATTCTGAGGGCCCTTGCCGTTGCCATTCTTCTTTCCCTTCCCTGTCTTTTCATCATCAGACTCGGGATCCTTCATACTATCAGAGTCGGCGTACTTGACCAGAGCCGCCATCAGCGTACCCATATCATTACAATCGCGCTTGAGCCCCCCTAGCTTCATCTTTAGAGGCAAAAAAGGGCAATCTTTCTCCAACATTAAGAATGCAGAGCCGGCATCCATCTTATCAGACGAATGTATTATGGCTTTAACCCGGTGCACCCAATGGGTTGTGGAATCGCCCTCCTCCTGCTTGCAACTAGTCAAATCCACAATTGACATGGACTGCTTGCATGTATCCTTGAAGTTCTGAATAAACCGAGCTTTTAACTCCGCCCATGAACTGATTGAATTAGGCGGCAGGCTTTTCAACCAAGTGCGGGCGGTCCCATCCAACATCATGGTGAAGTACTTGGCCATCGCAGCATCACTGACCTCCAGTAATTCCATAGCCATCTCATAACTTTCAATCCATGCCTCGGGCTGTAAGTCGGCCGTATAATTAGGCACCTTCCTAGGTCCCTTCAAATCCATGGGAGCGCTCGTTATGTAGAGCTGGCACCAGACAGGGGACACCTCCGGTTCTGGTGGCCACGCCTGCCTCAATAGAAGTCATCGGATAAGCCGGATAAGGCTGGTAAGCCGTTAGCTGAGTCGCCTGCTGAGCCGCCTGCTGAGCCGCCCACTTAGCCTCTTGACGTATTCTGTCTTGATCCACCAAGTTAAAGGCTCCATTGCACGCCGGGTCATGCCCGCCCGGCTGGTTACGACGCCGGCGTTGCTTGAAACGGCCGCTGAGTCCATGTGCCTGCTATAACTCGGGCTTCGGCTTGGACGAGGGGTTGAATGAATCCTATCCCGGCTATATGAGTACGCCTCCTGCTGTGCTAAGGCCGTCTGAAAAAGTTCTCTGACCCGGCGGGTTTCAACCACCACCGGAGAGTCACCGTCCATCGAGAGAGCCACCAGTCGTGCCGCCGCCACGATCATGTTCTCCAACGGTTTAGAATAATGACTCAATGGTGTTGGTACATACTGAGGTGGAGCAGTATTCATGTGGGGAGGCCCCATCACCTGTGGCTGAACCGGTGTCCCAACCCTGGGTGTCGCAACCCGGTCTATCTCTGGTGGGTTATTGGGCCCTGCACCGGGTGTGTGGAAGAGGTTTCGAGGATCATAAACCGAAGGGAGCTAAGTCTGAGTCTTCTGGTATATTCTCCTCATGACCTCATTAGACGCGTTCTGATCTTGCATGAGCCGGAAAGTCTGGGCCTGAATCCGCTGAGCCTGGGCATCCAGAGCCGCTCGCTCTGCGGTCATCCTGACATCTTCTGCTGCCAGATCTTCCTTAGCCTGCACTATATCTAGTTTCAGTTGCGCCACTTCCGCATCATGTTGAGCTTGATCTGCCGGGTTGACCACGGCGGTTAACAGAGCAGTCATCTTGTCCGTGAGATCCAACAGCACTTGAGCCGGCAAGCGCACAGGGCCTCCTACCCCGGCTGCTGCTGACCCGGAGGTTACTGCTGCCGCAGTTGTGGAGTCTTGAATAGGTTGTGTGCCGGCCATGAAGATTCCGACCCTGCTCGGTGGCTCAAGGAAATCCGGAATACTGCTGCCATCGGAACAGCCCCCAAGCCCGCCATCTTGCAGTTGATACAACGAATCTGTCTCGCCTGTGGATGACTCACCATCAGAATAGATGGTCGTCTCACTGCCAGATGCAGATCCTTCAGAGAACCCTCCGTGGATACATCCCACGAAGGCACGCTTCACAGTAGGCAGAGCCCGGGCGGGTCTCGCATGCTGAGCCGTCTCGACGAGGTCGGTGCGCATGTCCGGCTCAGGGCCCGACTCACCGATCTTGCCGATGAAAACATGAATTCCGCCGAAGGGGACCCGGTACCCGTACTCAATTGAGCCGGCATCGGGGCCCCAGCCTGCATCGTCGATGTAGAGCTTGCCGTGATGACTCTTGGTCATCCGGCCCATAGCATATCCCTTGAGCCCTTCGAAGCTGCCCTTCAAGAACTCAAATCCACTGTGCGCTGGCCCCACAGTGGGCGCCAACTGTCGTGGAATAGTCACGTCAGATGCCCTAGTGAAAGGACTTAGTCATGGAGCCATCGCAACTAGGAAGCTTAAAGGGGTTAATCGGGACAAAGGACACGAGGTTTATACTGGTTCGGCGCCTTACGGTGAAGGTAAAAGCCTATGATCCAGTTTTGAGTGGGATTGCTTATGTCTCGATAACCAGGGAGCGAATCGCTTGACCTAGCTCTCGATCTGATGTTACTTGTCGTGAACCGCGGCCGGGTCGTCCCTTTATATACAGAGGTCGACGCCCAGCGGCTCATAGAATCCCGGCCGACTCATAAACAGTTTTCGACTTAGTCTCTTAACTATTCTTTCCTTACAATACAAGTCACGCTCATACGGCGGTTTATCAATACGGGCCTTAAGTTGCCTCTGGGCTTTGGGCCCTTTAACTAAACCGCCATCTCTATCCTTGGTCTTGGGCTTCAAGAATATTTGTAAGTATAACCTGGCCCCTCCTGGGCGGGTCATACCAATAGTTATATCCCCAACAGTGCTACTTGGGGTTTGAAACCCATGGAAATCGCTTTGGGACCCTAAAACGATTAGTAATAGTCCACGAAACGGGCCAAAATCGGCCAAAACTATGAGTGTTGATTACCGACACGTAAACACATCCCCGGGTTTGTTAATCATGGAAATCACTCCGGGACTCCAAAACAGTGAGTAATAGTCCATGAAATAGGCCAGAATCAGCCAAAACTGTGAGTGTTGATGACCGACCCGTTAACGCACCCCGGGGTTCAACAACTATGGAAATCGCTTCGGTACACCAAAACGGTTAGTAATAGACCATGAAACGGGCCTGAATCGGCCAGAACTGTGAGTGTTGATGACCGACACATAGGCGCTCGTTGGGGTTCGATAACCATGGAAATCGCCTTGGGACCCCAAAACGGTGAGTAATAGTCCACTAAACGGGCCAAAATCAGCCAAAATTGTGAGTGTCGATAACCAACACGTAAGCACACCCCGGGGTTTGACAACCATGGAAATCGCTTTGGGACCCCAAAACAGTGAGTAATAGGCCTCGAAGCGGGTCAAAATTGGCCAAAATTGTTAGTGTTGACGACGGACACGTAAACGCACCCCAGGGATCGTGTATCGTGGAAATCGCTCTCGGACCCAAAAACGGTGAGTAATAGTGCAAGAAACGAACCAGAATCGGCCAAAATTGTGAGTGTTGATGACCGACACGTAAATGCACCCCGGGGTTTGTTAATCATGGAAACCACTCCAGGGCCCCAAAATAGTGAGTAATAGTCCACGAAATGGGCCAGAATCGGCCAAAACTGTGAGTGTTGATGACCGACACATAAGCGCACCTTGGGGTTCGACAACCATGGAAACCGCTTTGGGACCCCGGGGTTCATTAATCGTGGAAATCACTCCAGGACCCCAAAACGGTGAGTAATAGTCCACAAACCGGCCAGAATCGACCAAAACTGTGAGTGTTGATCACCCACACGTAAGCTCACCTTGGGGTTCAACAACTATGAAAATAGCTTCGGGACACCAAAACGGTGAGTAATTGTCCACGAAACGGGTCAGAATTGGCCAAAACTGTGAGTGTTGACGACGGACACGTAAACGCACCCCAGGGATCGTCAATCGTGGAAATCCCTCTAGGACCCGAAAACGGTGAGTAATAGTGCATGAAACGAAGCAGAATCGGCCAAAATAGTGAGTGTTGATGGCCGACACGTAAATGCACCATGGGGTTCGTTAATCATGGAAATCACCCCGGGACCCCAAAACAGTGAGTAATAGTCCACGAAACGGGCCAGAATCGGCCAAAATTGTGAGTGTTGATGACCGACACGTAAACGCACCCCGGGGTTCAACAACTGTGGAAATCGCTTCGGGACACCAAAACTTTAAGTGTTGATGGCCGACACATAAGCGCTCCTTGGGGTTCGACAACCATGGAAATCGCTTTGGGACCCCAAAACGGTGAGTAATAGTCCACGAAATAGGCCAGAATCGGCCAAAACTGCGAGTTTTGATGACCGACACGTAAGAGCACCCCGGGGTTCGACAACCATGAAAATCGCTTTTGTACCCCAAAACTGTGAGTAATAGTCCACGAAATGGGTCCGAATTGGCCAAAACTGTGAGTGTTGACTACGGACACGTAAACACACCCCGGGGATCGTCAATCGTAGAAATCGCTCTCGGACCCGAAAACGGTGAGTAATAGAGCATGAAACGGACCAGAATCGGCCAAAATTGTGAGTAATGATGACCGACACATAAATGTACCCAAAGGTTCATTAATGATGGAAATCACTCCGAGACCCCAAAACAGTGAGTAATAGTCCATGAAACGGGCCAGAATCAGCCAAAAACTATGAGTGTTGATGACCGACACGTAAGCGCACCTTGGGGTTCAACAATTATGGAAATCGCATCAGGACACCAAAACTTTGAGTAATAGACCATGAAACGGCCTAGACTCAGCCAAAAGTGTGAGTATTGATGACCGACACGTAAGCGCTCCTTGGGGTTTGACACCCATGGAAATCACTCAGGTACCCCAAAACGGTGAGTAATAATCCACGAAACGGGCCAGAATCGGCCAAAAGTGTGAGTGTTGATGACCGACACGTAAGCGCACCTTGGGGTTCAACAACTATGAAAATCGCTTCGGGACACAAAAACGGTGAGTAAAAGTCCACGAAACGGGTCAGAATTGGCCAAAACTGTGAGTGTTGACGACAGACACGTAAACGCACCCGGGCATCATCAACCGTGGAAATTGCTCTGGGACCCCAAAACGGTGAGTAATAGTGCACTAAACATACCACAATCGGCCAAAATTGTGAGTGTTGATGACCGACTCGTAAACGCACCCTGGGGTTCGTCAATCGTGGAAATAACTCCGGGACCCCAAAACTGAGTAATAGTCCAACAAACGGGGCAGAATCAGCCCAAACTGTGATTGTTGATGACCGACACGTAAGCGCAACTTGGGCCTTTACAACGAAGGAAATCGCTTCGGGACCCCCAACGGTGAGTAATAGTCCATGAAATGGGCCAGAATCGACAAAAACAGCGAGTGTTGATGACCGACACATAAACGCACCCGGGGTTCGTCAATCGTGGAAATCACTCCGGGACCCCAAAACAGTGAGAAATAGTCCAAGAAACGGGCCAGAATCGGCCCAAACGGCGATTGTTGCTGACCGACACATAAGCACAGCTTGAGGTTTGACAACCATGGAAATAGCTTGGGGACCCCAAAATGGTGAGTAATAGTCCATGAAACGGGCCAAAAACGACAAAAACCATGAGTGTTGATGACCGACACGTAAACGCACCCCAGGGTTCGTCAATCATGGAAATCACTCTGGGACCCCATAACAATGAGTAATAGTCCGAGAAACGGGCTAGAATCGGCCAAAACTGTTAGTGTTGATGACCGACATGGAAACGCACCCCGGGGTTCGTTAAGGGTGGACATCACTCCGGGACCCCAACATAGTGAGTAATAGACCACGAAATGGGCCAGAATCGGCAAAAACAGTGTGTGGTTGACCGACACGTAAACGCACCTCGGGGTTCATTAATCTTGGAAATCACTCTGGGACCCCAAAACAGTGAGTAATAGTCAACGAGATGGGCCAGAATCGGCCAAAGCTGTGAGTGTTGATAACCGACACGTAAGCGCACCTTGGGGTTCGACAACCATGGAAATCGTTTAGGGACCCAAAACGGTGAGTAATAGTCCAAGAAACGGGCCAGAATCAGCCCAAATTGCGAGCCTTGAGGACCAACACGCAAGCACACCTTGGGGTTTGACAACCATGAAATCGCTTTGGGACCACAATATGGTGTGAAATAGTCCACGAAACGGGTCAGAATCTACAAAAACCGCGAGTGTTCATGACTGACACGTAAACACACCCTGGGGTTCATTAATGGTGGAAATCACTCCAGGACACCAACACAGTGTGTAATAGACCACGAAACGGTCTAGAATCGGCCAACAGTGAGTGTTGATGACCGACACGTAAATGCACCCCGGGGTTCGTTAATCTTGGAAATCACTCCGTGACCTCAAAACAGTGAGTAATAATTCTAGGAAACGTGCCAGAATTGGCAAAAACTATGAGCGTTGATAACCGACATGTAAGCGCACCTTGGGGTTCAACAACCATGAAAACAGTGAGTAATAGTGCATGAAACGGACCCTGGGGTTCGTCAATCGTGGAAATCACTCTGGGACCCCAAAATAGTGAGTAATATAGTCTAGGAAACGGGCCAGAATTGGCCAAAACCACGAGTTTTAATGACCGACACGTAAGCTCACCTTGGGGCTCAACAACGATAGAAATCGCTTCAGGACACCAAAATGGTGATTAATAGTCCACGAAATGGGTCAAAATTGGCCAAAACTGTGGTGTTGACGACGGACACGTAAACACACCCCAGGGATCGTTTATCGTGGAAATCACTCTGGGACCCGAAAATGGTGAGTAATAGTGCACGAAACGGACCAGAATCGTCCAAAATTGTGAGTGTTCATGACCGACACGTAAACGCACCCTAGGGTTCGTTAATCATGGAAACCACTTCGGGACCCCAAAACAGTGAGTAATAGTACATGAAACGGGCCAGAATCGGCCAAAACTGTGAGTTTTGATAACTGACACGTAAGCGCACCTTGTGGTTCAACAACGACGAAACCGCTTTGGGACCCCGGGGTTCATTAATCATGGAAATAACTCCAGGATCCCAAAACGGTGAGTAATAGTCCACAAATTGGCCTGAATCGGCCAAAACTGTGAGTGTCGATCACCGACACGTAAGCTCACCTTGGGTTCAACAACTATGAAAATCGCTTCGGGACACCAAAACCGTGAGTAATAGTGCATGAAATGGGTCAGAATTGGCCAAAACTATGAGTTTTGACGACGGACATGTAAATGCACCCCGGGGATCATGGAAATCGCTCTCGGACCCGAAAACGGAGAGTAATAGTGCACGAAACGAAGCAGAATCGGCCAAAATTGTGAGTGTTGATGGCCGACACGTAAATGCACCCCGGCGTTCATTATTCATGGCAATCACTCCCGGACCCCCAAACAGTGAATAATAGTCCATGAAACGGGCCAGAATCGGCCAAAACTTTGAGTGTTCATGACCGACACGTAAACGCACCCCAGGGTTCAAAAATTGTGGAAATCGCTATGGGACACCAAAACTGTGAGTCTTGATGACCGACACGTAAGCGCTCCTTGGGGTTCGACAACCATGGAAATCGCTTAGGGACCCCAAAACGGTGAGTAATAGTCCACGAAACGGGCCATAATCGGCCAAAACTGTTGGTTTTGATGACCGACACGTAAGCGCACCCTGGGGTTTGACAACCATCAAAATCGCTGTGGGACCCCAAAAATGTGAATAATAGTCCACGAAACGGGTCCTAATTGGCCAAAACTGTGAGTGTTGACGATGGACACGTAAATGCACCCCGGGGATTGTCAATCGTGGAAATCGCTCTCGGACCCGAAAACGGTGAGTAATAGTGCACGAAACGGACTAGAATCGGCCAAAACTGTGAGTGTTGATGACCGACACATAAATGCACCCCAAGGTTCGTTAATCATGGAAATCACACCGGGACCCCAAAATAGTGAGTAATAGTCCCCGAAACGGGCCAGAATCGGCCAAAAACTGTGAGTGTTGATGATCGACACGTACGCGCACCTTGGGGTTCAACAACTATGGAAATTGCATCGGGACACCAAAACTTTGAGTAATAGACCATGAAACAGGCCAGAATGAGCCAAAAGTGTGAGTGTTGATGACCGACATGTAAGGGCACCTTGGTGTTCGACAACCATGGAAATCGCTTTGGGACCCCAAAACGGTGAGTAATAGTCCATGAAACGGGCCAGAATCGACAAAAACTGTGAGTGTTGATGATCGGCACGTAAACGCACCCCGGGGTTCGTCAATCGTGGAAATCACTCCGGGATCCCAAAACAGTGAGAAATAGCTCAAGAAACGGGCCAGAATCGTCCAAACGGCGATTGTTGCTGACTGACATGTAAGCGCGGCCTGAGTTTTGACAACCATGGAAATAGCTTGGGGACCCCAAAACGATGAGTAATGGTCCATGAAACGGGCCAGATTCGACAAAAACCGCGAGTGTTGATGACCGACACGAAATGCACCTCGGGGTTCATCAATCATGGAAATCACTCTGGGACCCCAAAACAATGAGTAATAGTCCAAGAAATGGGACAGAATTGGCCAAAACTATGAGTGTTGATGACCGACACGTAAACGCACCTCGGGTTTCGTTAATCGTGGAAATCACTCGGGAGCCCGAAACAGTGAGTAATAGTCCATGAAACGGGACAGAATCGGCCAAAACTATGAGTGTTGATGACCAACACGTAAGCGCACCTTGGGGTTCAACAACTATGGAAATCGCTTAGGGACCCCAAAACGATGAGTAACAGTCCACGATACGGGTCAGAATTGGCCAAAACTATGAGTATTGATGACAGGCACGTAAACGCACCGCGGGGATCGTCAATCGTGGAAATCGCTCTGGGACCCCAAAACGGTGAGTAATAGTGCACGAAACGGACCATAATCGGCCAAAATTGTGAGTGTTGATGACCGACACATAAACGCACCTCGGGGTTCGTCAATCGTGGAAATCACTCCGGGACCCCAAAACAGTGAGTAATAGTCCAAGAAATGGGCCAGAACGGTCCAAACGGCGATTGTTGATGACCAACACGTATCCGTAGCTTGAGGTTTCACAACCATGGAAATCACTTCGGAACCTTGAAACGGTGAGTAATAGTCCAAGAAACGGGCCAGAATCGGCAAAAACTGCGAGTGTTTATGACCGACAACTAAACGCACCCTTGGGTTCCTCAATCGTGGAAATCACTCCCGACCCCAAAACAGTGAGTAATAGTCCAAGAAACGGGCCAGAATTGGCCAAAACCGTGAGTTTTGATGACTGACATGTAAACTCACCTTGGGGTTCAACAACGATGGAAATCGCTTCAGGACACCAAAACGGTGAGTAATAGTCCACGAAACGGGTCAAATTGGTCAAAAGTGTGAGTGTTGATGACGGACATATAAAGGCACCCCGGGGATCGTCTATTATGGAAATCGCTTTGGGACCCAAAAACGGTGAGTAATAGTGCACGAGATGAACCAAAATCAGCCAAAATTGTGAGAGTTGATGACCGACACGTAAATGCACCCCTAGGTTCCTTAATCATGGAAACCACTCCGGGACCCCAAAACAGTGAGTAATAGTCCACGAAACGGGCCAGAATCGGCCAAAACTATGAGTGTTGATGATCGACATATAAGCGCACCTTGGCGTTCAAAAACCATGGAAACCGCTTTGCGACCTTGGGGTTCATTAATAATGGAAATCACTCCGGGACCCCAAAATGGTGAGTAATAGTCCACAAACCGGCCAGAATGGGGCAAAACTGTCAGTGTTGATCACCGACATGTAATTTCACCTTGGAGTTCAACAACTATAGAAATCATTTCGGGACACCAAAACGGTGAGTAATAGTCCATGAAACGGGTCAGAATTGGCCAAAACCATGAGTGTTGATGACGGACACGTAAACGCACCCCGTGGATTGTCAATCGTGGAAATCTCTTTGGGACCCGAAAATGGTGAGTAATAGTTCATGAAACGGACCAGAATTGGCCAAAATTGTGAGTGCTGATGGCCGACACGTAAGTGCTCACTGGGTTCGACAACCATGGAAATCGCTTTGGGACCCCAAAACTGTGAGTAATAGTCCACGAAACGGGCCAAAATTGGCCAAAACTGTGAGTGTTGACAACGGACACGTAAACGCACCCCGGGGATCCTCAATCGTGGAAATCGCTCTGGGAGCTGAAAACGGTGAGTAATACAGCACGAAACGGACCAGAATCGGCAAAAATTAGAGTGTTGATGACCGACACGTAAGAGCACCACGGGTTTGACAACCATCAAAATTGCTTTGGAACCCCAAAACTATGAATAATAGTCCTCGAAATGGGTCATAATTGGCCAAAACTGTGAGTGTTGACGACGGACACGTAAACGCACCCCGGGGATCGTCAATCGTAGAAATCGCTCTCGGACCTGAAAACGGTGAGTAATAGTGCACGAAACGGACTAGAATCGGCCAAAATTGTGAGTGTTGATGACCGACACAATAATGCACCCCAGGGTTCGTTAATCATGGAAATCACTCCGGGACCCCAAAGCAGTAAGTAATAGTCCACGAAACGGGCCAGAATCGGCCAAAAACTGTGAGTGTTGACGACCGACACGTAAGCGCACCTTGGGGTTCAACAACTATGGAAATCGCATCGGGACACCAAAACTTTGAGTAATAGACCATGAAACGGGCCAGAATCAGCCAAAAGTGTGAGTGTTGATGACCGACACGTAAGCACACCCCGGGGTTCGACAACCATGGAAATCGCTTTGGGACCCCAAAACGGTGAGTAATAGTCCACGCGATGGGCTAGAATCGGCCAAAACTGTGAGTGTTTTTTACGGACACGTAAACGCATCCCGGGGTTTGTTAATCATGGAAATCACTCAGGGACCCCAAAACGGTGAGTAATAATCCACGAAACAAGCCAGAATCGGCCAAAAGTGTGATTGTTGATGACCGACACGTAAGCGCACCTTGGGGTTCGGCAACTATGAAAATCGCTTCGGGACACAAAAACGATGAGTAATAGTCCATGAAACGGGTCAGAATGGGCCAAAACTATGAGTGTTGATGATAGACACGTAAACGCACCCCGGGGATCGTCAGTCGTGGATATTTCTATGGGACACAAAATGGTGAGTAATAGTGCATAAAACAAACCACAATCGGCAAAAACTGCGAGTGTTGATGACCGACACGTAAATGTACCCTGGGGTTCGTCAATCATGGAAATCACTCCCGGACCCCAAAAGAATGAGTAATAGTCCAAGAAACAGGCCAGAATTGGCCAAAACCGTGAGTTTCGATGACTGACATGTAAGCTCACCTTGGGGTTCAACAACGATGGAATCGCTTCAGGACACCAAAACGGTGAGTAATAGTCCACGAAACGGGTCAAAATTGGTCAAAAGTGTGAGTGTTGATGACGGACATGTAAAGGCACCCCGGGGTCGTCTATTGTGGAAATCGCTTTGGGACCCAAAAACGGTGAGTAATAGTGCATGAGATGAACCAGAATTGGCCAAAATTGTGAGTGTTGATGTCTGACACGTAAACGCACCCCTAGGTTCATTAATCATGGAAACCACTCCGGGACCCCAAAACAGCGAGTAATAGTCCACAAAACGGGCCAGAATCGGCCAAAACTGTGAGTGTTGATGATCGACACGTAAGTGCACCTTGGCGTTCGAAAACCATGGAAACCGCTTTGCGACCTTGGGGTTCATTAATCATGGAAATCATTCCGGGACCCCAAAATGGTGAGTAATAGTCCACAAACCGGCCAGAATCTGCCAAAACTGTCAGTGTTGATCACCGACACGTAAGCTCACCTTGGAGTTCAACAACTATGGAAATCACTTCGGAACACCAAAACGGTGAGTAATAGTCCATGAAACGGGTCAGAATTAGCCAAAACCATGAGTGTTGATGACGGACACGTAAACACACCCGTGCATTGTCAATCGTGGAAATGGCTCTGGGACCCGAAAACGGTGAGTAATAGTTCACGAAACGGACCAGAATCGGCAAAAATTGTGAGTGTTGATGGCCGACACGTAAATGCACCCCGGGGTTCGTTAATCAAGGAGATCACTTCAGGACCACAAAACAGTGAGTAATAGTCCACAAAACGGGCCAGAATCGGCCAAAATTATGAGTGTTTATGACCGACACGTAAGTGCTCCTTGGGTTCGACAACCATGGAAATCGCTTTGGGAGCCCAAAACTATGAGTAATAGTCCACGAAACGGGCCAGAATTGGCCTAAACTGTGAGTGTTGACGACGGACACGTAAATGCACCCCGGGGATCGTCAATCGTGGAAATCGCTCTGGGAGCTGAAAACGGTGAGTAATAGTGCACGAAACGGACAAGAATCAGCCAAATAAGGAGTGTCGATGACCGACACATAAATACACCCGGGGTTTGTTAATCATGGCAGTCACTCCACGACCCCAAAACAGTGAGTAATAGTCCACGAAACGGGCCAGAATCGGCCAAAACTGTGAGTGTTGATGACCGACACGTAAGCGCACCTTGGGGTTCAACAACTACGGAAATCGCTTCGGGACACCAAAACGCTGAGCAGTAAACCATGAAATGGGTCAGAATCAGCCAAAACTGTGAGTGTTGATGACCGACACGTAACTGCTCCTTGGGGTTTGAGAACCATGGAAATCGCTTTGGGATCCCAAAACGGTGAGTAATAGTCCATGAAACGTGTCAGAATTGGCCAAAACTGTGAGTGTTGATGAGAGACACGTAAACGCACCCCGGGAATCATCAATCGTGGAAATTGCTCTGGGACCCCCAAACGGTGAGTAATAGTGCACGAAACGGACCACAATCGGCCAAAAATGGGAGTGTTGATGACCGACACATAAATGCACCCCGGGGTTCGTCAATCGTGGAAATCACTCCGAGACCCTAAAACAGTGAGTAACAGTCCAGGAAACAGGCCAAAATCGGCCAAAACTATGAGTGTTGATGACTGACATGTAAACGCACCCCGGGGTTCGTCAATTGTGCAAATCAATCCGGTACCCAAAAACAGTGAGTAATAATCCATGAAACGGGCCAGAATCGGCCAAAACTGTGAGTGTTGATGACCAACTCGTAAATGCACCCTAGGGTTCGTCAATTGTGGAAATCACTCCAGGACCCCGAAACGGTGAGTAATAGTCCAGAAACGGGCCAGAATCGGTCCAAACTGCGATTGTTGATGATCGACACGTACACACACCTTGGGGTTTGACAACCATGGAAAACGCTTCGGTACCCCAAATCGGTGAGTAATAGTCCATGAAACGGGCCAGAATCAACAAAAACTGCGAGTGTCGATGACCAACACGTAGACGCACCCTGGGGTTCCTCAATCATGAAAATCACTCCGGGATCACAAAACAGTGACTAACAGTCCAAGAAACGGGCCAGAATCAGCCCAAACAACGAGTGTTGATGACCAACACGTAAACGCAACCCAGGGTTCATCAATCGTGGAAATCACTCCGGGACCCCAAAACAGTGAGTAATAGTCCAAGAAACGGGCAAGAGTTGGCCCAAACTGCGAGTCTTGATGACCAACATGTAAGCACACTTTGGGGTTCGACAACCATGGAAATCCCTTTGGGACCACAAAATGGTGAGTAATAGTCCATGAAACGCTCCAGAATCAGCCAAAACTATGAGTGTTGATGACCGACAGGTAAACGCACCCCGGGGTTCGTCTATCATGGAAATCACTCCGGGACCCCAAAACAGTAAGTAATAGTCCACGAAACGGGCCAAAATCGGCCAAAACTGTGAGTGTTGATGACCGACACGTAAACACACCCCGTGGTTCGTTAATCATGGAAATCACTCGGGACACTGAAACAATGAGTAATAGTCCACGAAACGGGCCAGAATCAGTCAAAAATGTGAGTGTTGATGACAGACACGTAAGCGCACCTTGGGGTTCAACAACTATGGAAATCGCTTGAGGACCCCAAAACAGTGAGTAATAGTCCACGAAACGGGTCAGAATCGACAAAACCGCGAGTGTTAATGCCCAGCACGTAAGCGCACACTAGGGTTCGTCAATCGTGGAAATCAGTACGAGACCCCAAAAAGTGAGTAACAGTCCACAAAACACGCCAGAATCGGCCAAAACTGTGAGTGTTTATGACCGACACGTAAACGCACCCTGGGTAAATTAATCGTGGAAATCAATCCGGGACCCCAAAATAGTGAGTAATAGTCCATGAAACGGGCCAGAATCGGCAAAGCTGTGAGTGTTGATGACTGACACGTAAATGGACACTAGGGTTTGTCAATCATGGAAATCACTCTGGGAACCCAAAACGGTGAGTAATAGTCCAAAAACCACGCTAGAATCGGCCCAAACTGCGATTGTTGATGACCGACACGTAAGCACACCATGGGGTTTCACAACCACGAAAAATGCTTTGGGACCCCAAAACGGTGAGTAATAGTCCACGAAACGGCCCAGAATCGACAAAAACCGCGAGTGTTGATGACCAACACGTAAACGCAACCCGGGGTTCGTCAGTCGTGGAAATCACTCCGGGATCCTAAAACAGTGAGTAATAGTCCAAGAAACGGGCCAGAATCGGCCCAAACTGCGAGTCTTGACGACCAACACATAAGCACACTTTGGGGTTCGACAACCATGGAAATCCCTTTGGGACCACAAAACGGTGAGTAATAGTCCACGAAACGTGCCAGAATCAGCCAAAACTGTGAATGTTGATGACCGACACGTCACGCACCCCAGGGTTCGTTAATCATGGAAATCACCCCGGGACCCCAAAACAGTGAGTAATAGTCCATGAAACGGGCCAGAATCGGCCAAAACTGTGAGTGTTGATGACCGACACATTCAACAACAATGGAAATCGCTTCGGGACACCAAAAAGGTGAGTAATAGTCCATGAAAGGGGCCAGAATCGGCCAAAACTATGAGTATTGATTACCTACACGTAAACACATCCCCAAGTTTCTTAATCATGGAAATCACTCCGGGACTCCAAAACAGTGAGTAATAGTCCACGAAACGGTCCAGAATCGGCCAAAATTATGAGTGTTGATTACCGACACATAAACACATCCCCGGGTTTCTTAATCATGGAAATCACTCCAGGACTCCAAAACAATGAGTAATAGTCCACAAAACGGTCCAAAATCGGCCAAAACTGTGAGTGTTGATGACCGACACGTAAACGCACCCCGGGGTACAACAACTACGGAATCGCTTCAGGATACCAAAAGGGTGAGTAATAGACCATGAAACGGGCCTGAATTGGCCAGAACTGTGAGTGTTGATGACCGACACATAAGCGCTCGTTGGGGTTCGACAACCATTGAAATCCCTTCGGGACCCCAAAACGGTGAGTAATAGTCCACTAAACGGGCCAGAATCAGCCAAAATTGTGAGTGTTGATGACCGACACGTATGCACACCCCGGGGTTCGACAACCATGGAAATCGCTTTGGGACCCCAAAATGTTGAGTAATAGTCCACGAAACAGGCTAGAATCATCCAAAACTATGAGTGTTGATTACCGACACGTAAACGCATGCTGGGGTTTGTTAATCGTGGAAATCACTCACGGACCCAAAACAGTGAGTAATAATCCACGAAGCAGGCCAGAATCGGCCAAAAGTGTGATTGTTGATGACCGACACGTAAGCGCACCTTGGGGTTCAGCAACTATGAAAATCGCTTCAGGACACAAAAACGGTGAGTAATAGTCCGCGAAACAGGTCAGAATGGGCCAAAACTGTGAGTGTTGACGACAGACACGTAAACGCACCCCGGGGATCGTCAATCGTGGATATTGCTCTGGGACCCCAAAACGGCGAGTAATCGTGCATAAAACGTACCACAATCGGCCAAAATTGTGAGTGTTCATGACCGACACGTATACGCACCACAGGGTTCGTCAATCGTGGAAATCACTACGGGACCCCAAAACTGAGTAATAGTCCAAGAAACGGGGCAGAATCAGCCCAAACTGCGATTGTTGATGACTGACACGTAAGCGCACCTTGGGGTCTTACAACCAAGGAAATCGCTTTGGGACCCCCAAACGACGAGTAATAGTGCATGAAACGGGCCAGAATCGACAAAAACGGCGAGTGTTGACGATCGACACGTAAACGCACCCCGGGGTTCGTCAATCGTGGAAATCACTCCAAGATCCCAAAACAGTGAGTAATAGCTCAAGAAACGGGTCAGAATCGTCCAAACGGCGATTGTTGCTGACCGACACGTAAGCGCAGCTTGAGGTTTGACAACCATGGAATCATTTCACGACCCCAAAACGGTGAGTAATTGTCCATGAAACGGGCCAGAATCGACAAAAACCGCGAGTGTTGATGACCGACACGAAACGCACCCCGGGGTTCGTCAATCATGGAAATCACTCTGGGACCCCAAAACAATGAGTAATAGTCCAAGAAACGGGACAAAATAGGCCAAAACTGTGAGTGTTGATGACCGACATGTAAACGCACCTCGGGTTTCATTAATCGTGGAAATCACTCCGGAGCCCGACAGTGAGTAATAGTCCATGAAATGGGCCAGAATCGGCCAAAACTGTGAATGTTGATGACCGACACGTAATCGCACCTTGGGGTTCAACAACTATGGAAATCGCTTGGGGACCCCAAAACGATGAGTAATAGTCAATGATACGGGTCAGAATAAGCCAAAACTATGAGTGTTGACGACGGACACGTGTAAACGCACTCCGGGGATCGTACATCATGGAAATCGCTCTGGGACCCGAAAAGGGTGACTAATAATGCATGAGATGGACCTGAATCATCCTAAATTGTGAGTGTTGATGACCGACATGTAAACGCACCCCGGATTCGTCAATCGTGGAAATCACTTCGCGACCCTGAAACTAAGTAATAGTCTTAGTAACGGGCCAGAATCGTCCCAAACTATGAGCCTTGACGACCAACACGTAAGCACACCTGGGGTTCGACAACCATGGAAATCGCTTTGGGACCAACACGTAATAGTCTTAGTAATGGGCCAGAATCAGCAGTGAGTGTTGATGTGTTGGGGAACGTTGCAGAAAATTAAAATTTTTCCTACGGCTTCACCAAGATCCATCTATGAGTTCATCTAAGCAACGAGTCAAGGGAGTGATATTGCATCTACATACCACTTGTAGATCACGTGCGGAAGCGTTCAAGGGAATGGTGATGATGGAGTCGTACTCGCCGTGATTCAGATCACCGATGACCAAGTGCCGAACGGACAGCACCTCCGTGTTCAACACACGTACGGAACGTACGATGTCTCCTCCGTCTTGATCCAGCAAGGGGAAAGGAGAAGTTGAGGAAGATGGCTCCAGCAGCAGCACGACGGCGTGGTGGTGGTGGAGCAGCAGTACTCCGACAGGGCTTCGCCAAGCTCGTGACGGAGGAGGAGAGGTGTTGGGGAGGGGAGGGGCTGCGCCTTGGTTGTGTCCAGCAGCCCTCCCCTCACCCCTCTATTTATAGGGGAAGGGGCCAGGGGAGCCGGCCCCTCTAGATGAGATCTAGAGGGGGGGGCGGCGGCCAGGGAGGGGGGCTTGCCCCCCAAGCAAAGGGGGGCGCCCCCACTAGCGTTTCCCCCCCCCCCAACCCTAGGCGCATGGGCCCAAGGGAGGGGGGCTCCCAGCCCTCCAGGGGCTGGTTCCCTGCCCCTTGCGGCCCATGAGGCTCTCCGAGAGGGGTGGCCCCTCCCGATGGACCCCCGGAACCTCTCCGGTGGCCCCGGTACAATACAGATATGCCCTCGAAACTTTTCGGTGTCCGCATGACAACTTCCCATATATAAATCTTCACCTCCGGACCATTCCGGAACTCCTCGTGACGTCCGGGATCTCATCCGGGACTCCGAACAACATTCGGTAATCACATACAAGTCTTCCTAATAACCCTAGCGTCACCGAACCTTAAGTGTGTAGACCCTACGGGTTCGAGAGACACGTAGACATGACCGAGACGGCTCTCGGGCAATAACCAACAGCGGGATCTGGATACCCATGTTGGCTCCCACATGCTGCTCGATGATCTCATCAGATGAACCACGATGTCGAGGATTCAAACAACACCGTATTCAATTCCCTTTGTCAATCGGTATGTTACTTGCCCGAGACTCGATTGTCGGTATCCCAATACCTCGTTCAGTCTCGTTACCGGCAAGTCACTTTACTCATACCGTAATGCATGATCCCGTGACCAACCACTTGGTCACTTTGAGCTCATTATGATGATGCATTACCGAGTGGGCCCAGAGATACCTCTCCGTCATACGGAGTGACAAATCCCAGTCTCGATCCGTGTCAACCCAACAGACACTTTCGGAGATACCTGTAGTGCACCTTTATAGTCACCCAGTTACGTTGTGACGTTTGGTACACCCAAAGCACTCCTACGGTATCCGGGAGTTACACGATCTCATGGTCTAAGGAAAGGATACTTGACATTGGAAAAGCTCTAGCAAACGAACTACACGATCTTGTGCTATGCTTAGGATTGGGTCTTGTCCATCACATCATTCTCCTAATGATGTGATCCCGTTATCAACGACATCCAATGTCCATAGCCAGGAAACCATGACTATCTGTTGATCAACGAGCTAGTCAACTAGAGGCTTACTAGGGACATATTATGGTCTATGTATTCACACGTGTATTACGATTTCCGAATAATACAGTTATAGCATGAATAAAGACAATTATCATGAACAAGGAAATATAATAATAATCCTTTTATTATTGCCTCTAGGGCATATTTCCAACATGATGACCTACATGTAAACGCACCCCGGGGTTTATTAATCTTGGGAATCACTCCGGAACCCCAAAACAGTGAGTAATAGTCCATGAAACGGGTCAGAATTGGCCAAAACTATGAGTGTTGACGACAGACACATAAACGCACCCCGGGGATTGTCAATCGTGGAAATCGCTCTAGGACCCCAAAACGGTGAGTAATAGTGCATGAAATGGACCATAATCGGCCAAAATTGTGAGTGCCGATGACCGGCACATAAACGCACCTCGGGGTTCGTCAATCGTGGAAATCGCTCCGGGAGCCCAAAACAGTGAGTAATAGTCCAAGAAACGGGCCAAAATTGGTCCAAACGGCGATTGTTGCTGACCTACACGTATGCGGAGCTTGAGGTTTGACAACCATGGAAATCACTTCGGGATCCCGAAACGGTGAGTAATAGTCCAAGAAACAGGCCAGCATCGGCAAAACCCGCGAGTGTTGATGACCGACACGTAAACGCACCCTGGGGTTCGTCAATCGTGGAAATCACTCCCTGACCCCAAAACAGTGAGTAATAGTCCAAGAAACGGCCCGAAATTGGCCAAAACCGTGAGTTTTGATGACTGACACATAAGCTCACCTTGGGATTCAACAATGATGCAAATCGCTTCAGGACACCAAAACGGTGAGTAATAGTCCACGAAACGGGTCAAAATTGGTCAAAAGTGTGAGTGTTGATGACGGACACGTAAACGCACCCCGAGGATCGTCTATTGTGGAAACGCTTTGGGACCCAAAAACGGTGAGTAATTGTGCACGAGACGAACCAGAATCGGCCAAAATTGTGAGTGTTGATGACCGACACGTAAACGCACCCCTATGTTCGTTAATCATGGAAACCACTCCGGGACCCCTAAACAGTGAGTAATGGTCCATGAAACGGGCCAGAATCGGCCAAACCTGTGAGTGTTGATGACCGACACATAAATGCACACTAGGGTTTGTCAATCATGGAAATTACTCCGGGACCCCAAAACGGTGAGTAATAGTCCAAAAACCAAGCCAGAAACGGCCCAAACTGCGATTGTGGATGACCGACACATAAGCGCACCTTGGGGTTTAACAACCATGGAAAACGCTTTGGGAACCCCAAACGGTGAGTAATAGTCCACGAAACGGCCAAGAATCGAGAAAAATAGCGAGTGTTGATGACCGACACGTAAACGCAACCCGGGGTTCGTCAATCGTGGAAATCACTCCGGGATCCCAAAACAGTGAGTAATAGTCCAAGAAACGGGCCAGAAACGGCCCAAATTGCGAGTCTTGACGACCAACACGTAAGCACACTTTGGGGTTCGACAACCTTGGAAATCCCTTTGGGACCACAAAATGGTGAGTAATAGTCCATGAAGCGGGCCAGAATCGACCAAAAACGCGAGTGCTGATGACTGACATGTAAACGCACCCCGGGTTTGTCATTCGTGGAAATCACCTGGGGACCCCAAAAAGTGAGTAATAGTCCACGAAACGGGCCAGAATCAGCCAAAACTGTGAGTCTTGATGACCAACATGTAAACGCAACCCTGGGTTCATCAATCATGGAAATCACTCCGGGACTCCAAAACAGTGAGTAATAGTCCAAGAATCGGGCCAGAATCGGCCCAAACTGTGAGTCTTGACGACCAACACGTAAGCACACTTTGGGGTTCGACAACCATGGAAATCCCTTTGGGACCACAAAACGGTGAGTAATAGTCCACGAAACGCGCCAGACTCGGCCAAAACTGTGAGTGTTGATGACCGACAGGTAAACGCTCCCGGGGTTCGTTAATCGTGGAAATCACTCCGGGACCCCAAAACAGTGAGTAATAGTCCAGGAAACGGGCCAGAATCGGCCAAAACTGTGAGTGTTGATGACCAACACGTAAATGCACCACCGGGGTTTGTTAATTGTGGAAATCACCCGGGACCCTGAAACAATGAGTAATACTCCATCAAACGGGCCAGAATCGGCAAAAACTGTGAGTGTTGATGACCGACACGTAAGCGCACCTTGGGGTTTGACAACCATGGAAAACACCTTGGTACCCCAAAATGGTGAGTAATAGTCCACGAAATGGGCCAGAATCGGCAAAAACCGCGAGTGTCGATGACCAACACGTAAACGCACCCTGAGGTTCCTCAATCGTGGAAATCACTCCGGGATCCCAAAACAGAGAGTAAGAGTCCAAGGAACGGGCCAGACTCGTCCCAAACCGCAAGTGTTGATGACCAAGACGTAAACGCACACTAGGGTTCATCAATCGTGGAAATCACTCCGGGACCGCAAAACGATGAGTAATAGTCCATGAAGCGGGCCAGAATCAACAGAAACCGCGAGTGCTAATGACCGACACATAAATGCACCCCGGGGTTCGTCAATCGTGGAAATCACCTCGGGACCCCAAAACAGTGAGTAATAGTCCATGAAACGGGCCAGAATCGGCCAAAACTGTGAGTGTTGATGACCAACACGTAGACGCAGCCCGGTGTTCATCAATCGTGGAAATCACTCCGGGAACCCAAAACAATGAGTAATAGTCAACGAAACGGGCAAGAATCAGCCAAAACTGTGAGTGTTGATGAACGACACGTAAACGCACCCCAGGGTTCGTTAATCATGGAAATCACTCGGGACCCCGGAACAGTAAGTAATAGTCCATGAAACGGGCCAGAATCGGCCAAAACTGTGAGTGTTGATGACCGAAACATAAACACACCTTGGGGTTTGACAACCATGGAAAACGCTTCAGTAGCCCCAAAATGGTGAGTAATAATCCATGAAACGGGCCAGAATCGATAAAAACCGCGAGTGTAGATGACCAACACGTAAACGCACCACGGGGTTCGTCAATCGTGGAAATCACTCTGGGATCCCAAAACAGTGAGTAATAGTTCAAGAAACGGGCCAGAATCGGCCCAAACTGCGAGTCTTGACGACCAACACGTACGCACACTTTGGGGTTCGACAACCATGGAAATCCCTTTGGGACCACAAAACGGTGAGTAATAGTCCACGAAACGCGCCAGAATCGGCCAAAACTGTGAGTGTTGATGACTGCTACATCTTGAGCTTGTGTTGGTTTTCCTTGAAGAGGAAAGGGTGATGCTGCAAAGTAGCGTAAGAATTTCCCTCTGTTTTTGAGAACCAAGGTATCAATCTAGTAGGAGGCTCCTCAAAACTCCCACGCACCTACACAAACAAACAAAGAACTCGCAACCAACGCAATAAAAGGGTTGTCAATCCCTTCACGGCCACTTGCGAAAGTTAGATCTGATAGAGATAGTATGATAAGATAAATATATTTTTGGTATTTTATAATATAGATGCAAAAAGTAAAGATTCAAATAAAAGTAGATTGAAAGCTTATATGATAAAGGATAGACCCCGGGGCCATAGGTTTCACTAGTGGCTTCTCTCAAGATAGCATAAGTATTACGGTGGGTGAACAAATTACTGTCGAGCAATTGATAGAAAAGCGAATAAATATGAGATTATCTTGGCATGATCATGTATACAGGCATCACGTCCGTGACAAGTAGACGATTCCTGCCTGCATCTACTACTATTACTCCACACATCGATCGCTATCCAGCATGCATCGAGAGTATTAAGTTCATAAGAACAGAGTAACGCATTAAGAAAGACGACATGATGTAGAGGGATAAACTCAAGCAGTATTATATAAACCCCATCTTTTTATCCTCGATGGCAACAATACAATGCATGCCTTGCAACCCTTTCTGTCACTGGGTAAGGACACCGCAAGATTGAACCCAAAGCTAAGCACTTCTCCCATGGCAAGAAAGATCAATCTAGTAGGCCAAACCAAACTGATAATTCAAAGAGACCTGCAAAGATAACTCAATAATACATATAAGAATTCAAAGAAGATTCAAATATTTCTCATAGATAAACTTGATCATAAACCCACAATGCATTGGATCTCGACAAACACACTGCAAAAAGAGTTTACATCGAATAGATCTCCACAAGAAAGGGGGAGAACATTGTATTGAGATCCAAAAAGAGAGAAGAAGCCATCTAGCTAATAACTATGGACCCGAAGGTTTGTGGTAAACTACTCACAACTCATCGGAGGGGCTATGGTGTTGATGTAGAAGCCCTCCATGGTCGATTCCCCCTCCGGCGGAGCGCCGACGAATGCTCCAAGATGGGATCTCACGGATACAGAAGGTTACGGCGGTGGAAATTGTTTTTTGTTAGCTCCCTGGATGTTCTCGGGGTACGTAGGTACATATAGGAGGAAGAAGTACGTCGGTGGCCGCTCGAGGGGCCCAGGAGATAGGGGCGCGCCCAGGAGGGGTGGGCGCGCCCTCCTATCTCCTGGCCGCCTCGATTGCTTCTTGACTTGCACTCCAAGTCCTCTGGATCACGTTCGTTCCAAAAATCACGCTCCCACGCTCCCGAAGGTTTCATTCCGTTTGGACTCCGTTTGATATTCCTTTTCTTCGAAAGACTGAAATAGGCAAAAAAACAGCAATACGGGTAGGGCCTCCGGTTAGTAGGTTAGTCCCAAAAATGATATAAATGTGTAAAATAAAGCCCATAAACATCCAAAAGGGGTAATATAATAGCATGGAACAATAAAAAATTATAGATACGTTGGAGACGTATCAAGCATCCCCAAGCTTAATTCCTGCTCGTCCTCAAGTAGGTAAATGATAAAAAACAGAATTTTTGATGTGGAATGCTACCTAGCATAATTCTCAATGTAATTTTCTTTATTGTGGCATGAATGTTCAGATCCAAATGATTCAAAATAAAAGTTCATATTGACAAAAGAAATAGTAATAGTTCAAGCATACCAACCAAAGCAATCATGTCTTCTCAAAATAACATGGCTAAAGAAAGTACATCCCTACAAAATCATATAGTTAGGCTATGCTTCATTTTCGTCAAACAAAGATGTTCCCAAATTCTATACCCCCGATGACAAGCCAAGCAATTGTGTCGTACTTAAATAATCTCAAACTTTTTCAACTTTCACGCAATACATGAGCGTGAGCCATGTATATAGCACTATGGGTGGAATAGAATATGATGATGGGGATTGTGTGGAGAAGACAAAAAAGGAGAAAGCCTCACATTGACGAGGATAATCAACGGGCTATGGAGATGCCCATCAATTGATGTCAACATGAGGAGTAGGGATTGCCATGCAATGGATGCACTAGAGCTATAAATGAATGCTCAACAAAAGAAAACTAGTGGGTGTGCATCGAACTTGCTTACTCATGAAGACATAGGGCATTTGAGGAAGCCCATCGTAGGAATATACAAGCCAAGTTCTATAATGAAAAATTCCCACTAGTATATGAAAGTGACAACATATGAGACTCACTATATGAAAACATGGTGCTACTTTGAAGCACAATAAATGAGACTCACTATATGAAGAACATGGTGCTACTTTGGAGCACAAGTGTGGAAAAAGAGATAGTAACATTGCCCCTTTTTATTTATTTTCTTTTTTTTCTTTCCTTTTTTTCTTTTCTTTTTTTCTTTGGCCTTTCCTATTTTTTGGCCTTTCTCTTTTTTGGGGGGTAATTCTCTAATAATGATGATCATCACACTTCTATTGATTACAACATATGAATTATAACTCGAAACTAGAACAAGATATGATTCTATATGAATGCCTCCGGCGGTGTACCGGGATGGTGCAATGAATCAAGAGTGACATGTATGAAAAATTATGCATGGTGGCTTTGCCACAAATACGATATCAATGCAATGGCAATATGACAAAAGTAATGTATGCCATGATGATGATGAACGGAATGGTGGAAAGTTGCATGGCAATATATCTCGGAATGGCTATGGAAATGCCATAATAGGTAGGTATGGTGGCTGTTTTGAGGAAGATATAAGGAGGTTTATGTGTGATAGAGCGTATCATATCACGGGGTTTGGATGCACCGGCGAAGTTTGCACCAACTCTCAAGGTGAGAAAGGGCAATGCATGGTTCCGAAGAAGCTAGCAATGTTGGAAAGGTAAAAGTGCGTATAATCCATGGACTCAACATTAGTCAAAAGAACTCATATACTTATTGCAAAAATTTAGAAGTCATCAAAAATCAAGCACTACGCGCATGCTCCTAGAGGGATAGATTGGTAGGAAAAGACCATCGCTCGTCCCCGACCGCCACTCATAAGGATGCACAATCCAAGTACACTTCATGTTTCAAATTTGTTACACAACTTTAACCATACGTGCATGCTACGGGACTTGTTAACTTCAACACAAGCATTCTTTAAATTCATAATCACCCAACTAGCATGACTTTAATATCACTACCTCCATATCTCAAAACAATTATCAAGTATCAAATTGATCATAGCATCCAATTCACTTCCTATGACAGTTTTTGTTATACCCAACTTGGATGCCTACCATTCTAGGACCAATTTATAACCATAGGAAATACCATGCTGTTCTAAAAGACTCTCAAAATAATATAAGTGAAGCATGAGAGACTAGCAATTTCTACAAAATTAAGCCACCGCCGTGCTCTAAAATATATAAGTGAAGCACTAGAGCAAAAACTAGCAAGCTCAAAAGATATAAGTGAAGCACATAAAGTATTCTAATAAATTCTAATCAAGTAGGCTTCTCCCAAAAGGTGTGTACAGCAAGGATGATTATGGTAAACTAAAAATCAAATACTAATATAATACACGACGCTCCAAGCAAAACACATATCATGTGGTGAATACAAATATAGCTCCAAGTAAACTTACCAATGAATGAAGACGAAAGAGGGGATGCCTTCCCGGGGAATCCCCAAGCTTAGGATTTTGGCTACTCTTGAATATCTTGGGGTTCTGTGGGCATTCCCAAGCTTATGCTCTTGCCACTCCTTATTCCATAGTCCATCAAATCTTTACCCAAAACTTGAAAACTTCACAACACAAGACTCAACAGGAAATCTCATAAGCTCCGTTAGTGAAAGAAAACAAAACCACCACATAAGGTACTGTAATGAACTCATTCTTTATTTATTTTGGTGTTAAACCTACTGTATTCCAAGTTCTCCATGGTTCATACTACTTAATACTAGTCATACATGCATCAAATAAGCAAACAACACACGAAAAACAGAATCTGTCAAAAACAGAACAGTCTGTAGTAATCTGTAACTAACGCAAACTTATGGAACTTTAAAAGTCCTACCAAAATAGGAAGTCCTGGGCAATTTATATATTGATCAGCAGCAAAAATAATCAACGCAAAAGCATGTTTCTGTAATTTAACAAAACTAATTTCGTGTGCGCAAAGTTTCTGTTTTTCAGCAGAATCAAATTAACTATCACCATAGGTTATCCTATAGGTTCTACTTGGCACAAACACTAATTAAAACATAAAAACACATCTAAACAGAAGGTAGATGCAAAATTTGTTAAATAACAGCAAGGAAAAATATTGGTTTGTCTCCCAACAAGCGCTTTTCTTTAAAGCCTTTTTAGCTAGGCATTGAGATTTCAATGATGCTCACATGAAAGACAAGAATTGAAGCACAAAGAGAGCATCATAAAACATGTGACAAACACACTTAAGTCTAACATACTTCCTATGCATAGGCATCTTGTAAGCAAACAAATTATCAAGGCAATCAAAAACTAGCATATGCTAGAAAGAACAAAGAGATGATACCAATCTCAACATGAAAGAGAGGTAATTTAGTAACATGCAAATTTCTACGACCATATTTTCCTCTCTCATAATAATTACATGTAGGATCATAAGCAAATTCAACAAAATAACTATCACATAAAATATTTCCAACACGATCCACATGCATACTAAGTTGACACTCTTCCAAAATAGTGGGATTAACATTGACTAAAGTCATGACCTCTCCAAACCCACTTTTATCAAAAATACCATAAGATTGAACATTCTCCAAATATGTGGGATCTAAAGTTGACACTCTTCCAAACCCACTTTAAATATTATTGCAAACACTAATATGAATGTCATATTCATCATGGGGCTTAAATAAATTTTCAAGATCATAAGAAGAATCACTCCAATCATGATCATTGCAACAAGTAGTAGACATAGAAAAACTAGCATCCCCAAGCTTAGGGTTTTGCAAATTATTAGCACAATTGACATCAAGAGAATTTACAGTAAAATCATTGCAATCATGCTTTTTATTCAAAGATCTATCATGAATCACTTCATAAAGTTCTTCATCACAATTTTCAGATTCACGAATTTCAAGCAAAACTTCATAAAGATAATCTAGTGCACAAAACTCACTAGCAATTGGTTCATCATAATTGGATCTCTTAAAAAGATTAGCAAGAGTATGAGGATCCATAGATCTTAGCTTCTTTGTTTAGTAATAAATACACAATTATTCCAACCAAACAAGCAAACGTGCCAAGTAAGACATTAAGGTAAACGAAAAGACGAACGGAAAAGGGCGAATAAAACGGAAAGGGTGAAGTGGGGGAGAGGAAAACGAGAGGCAAATGGCAAATAATGTAAATGCGAGGGAGATGAGTTTGTGATGGGTACTTGGTATGTCTTGACTTGAGCGAAGACCTCCCCGGCAACGGCGCCAGAAATCCTTCTTGCTACGTCTTGAGCTTGCGTTGGTTTTTCTTGAAGAGGAAAGGGTGATGCAGCAAAGTAGCGTAAGTATTTCCCTCAGTTTTTGAGAAGCAAGGTATCAATCCAGTAGGAGGCTCCTCAAAAGTCCAACGCACCTACACAAACAAACAAAGAACTCGCAACCAACGCAATAAAGGGGTTGTCAATCCCTTTACGGCCCCTTGCGAAAGTTAGATCTGATAGAGATAGTATGATAAGATAAATATATTTTTGGTATTTTATAATATAGATGCAAAAAGTAAAGATGCAAATAAAAGTAGATTGAAAGCTTATATGATAAAAGATAAACCCGAGGGCCATAGGTTTCACTAGTGGCTTCTCTCAAGATAGCATAAGTATTACGGTGAGTGAACAAATTACTGCCGAGCAATTGATAGAAAAGAGAATAATTATGAGATTATCTAGGCATGATCATTAATATAGGCATCACATCTGTGACAAGTAGACCGACTCCTGCCTGCATCTACTACTATTACTCCACACATCGACCGCTATCCAGCATGCATCTAGAGTATTAAGTTCATAAGAACAGAGTAACGCATTAAGAAAGACGACATGATGTAGAGGGATAAACTCAAGCAATATGATATAAACCCCATCTTTTTATCCTCGATGGCAACAATACAATACGTGCCTTGCAACCCTTTTTATCACTGGGTAAGGACACCGCAAGATTGAACGCAAAGCTAAGCACTTCTCCCATGGCAAGAAAGATCAATCTAGTTGGCCAAACCAAATTGATAATTCGAAGAGACATAAAAAGAGAACTCAATCATACATAAAAGAATTCAGAGAAGATTCAAATATTTCACATAGATAAACTTAATCATAAACCCACAATTCATAGGATCTCGACAAACACACCGCAAAAAGAGTTTACATCGAATAGAGACATAAAAAGATAACTCAATCATACATAAAAGAATTCAGAGAAGATTCAAATATTTCTCATAGATAAACTTAATCATAAACCCACAATTCATAGGATCTCGACAAACACACCGCAAAAAGAGTTTACATCGAATAGATCTCCACAAGAGAGGGGGAAAACATTGTATTGAGATCCAAAAAGAGAGAAGAAGCCATCTAGCTAATAACTGTGGACCCGAAGGTCTGTGGTAAACTACTGACAACTCATCGGAGCGGCTATGGTGTTTATGTAGAAGCCCTCCGTGGTCGATTCCCCCTCCGGCGGAGCACCGGCGAAGGCTCCAAGATGGGATCTCGCGGATACAGAAGGTTACGGCGGTGGAAATTGGTTTTCGTTGGCTCCCTGGATGTTTTCGGGGTACGTAGGTATATATAGGAGGAAGAAGTACGTCGGTGGCCGCTCGAGGGGCCCAGGAGACAGTGGGCGCTCCCAGGAGGGGTGGGTGCGCCCTCCTATCTCCTGGCCGCCTCGATTGCTTCTTGATTTGCACTCCAAGTCCTCTGGATCACGTTCGTTCGAAAAATCACTCTCCCGAAGGTTTCATTCCGTTTGGACTCCGTTTGATATTCCTTTTCTTCGAAATACTGAAATAGGAAAAAAAACAGCAATACGGGCTGGGCCTCCGGTTAGTAGGTTAGTCCCAAAAATGATATAAATATGTAAAATAAAGCCCATAAATATCCAAAAGGGGTAATATAATAGCATGGAACAATCAAAAATTATAGAGACGTTGGAGACGTATCAATGACCGACACGTAAATGCACCTCGGGGTTCGCTAATCATGCAAATCACAAAGGGACCCCAAAACAGTGAGTGTTGATGACCGACACGTAAATGCACCCCGGGGTTCGTTAATCGCGGAAATCACTCGGGACCCCGGAACAATGAGTAATAGTCCATGAAACGGGCCATAATCGGCCAAAACTGTGAGTGTTGATGAGTGACACGTAAGCGCACCTTGGGGTTCAACAACTATGGAAATCGCTTCAGGAGCCCAAAACGGTGAGTAATAGTCCACGAAACGGGTCAGAATCGACAAAAACCGCGAGTGTTAATGACCAACACGTAAACGCACACTACGGTTCGTCAATCGTGGAAATCACACCACGACCCCAAAACACTGAGTAACAATCCACGAAATGTGCCAAACTCGGCCAAAACTGTGAGTGTTGATGACCGAAACGTAAACGCACCCAGGGGTTCGTCAATCATGGAAATCAATACGGTACCCCAAAAGAGTGAGTAATAGTCCACAAAACGGGCCAGAATCGGCCAAAACTGTGAGTGTTGATAACCGACACGTCAACGCACCCCGGCGTTCGTTAATCGTGGAAATCACTCGGGACCCCGAAACGGTGAGTGATAGTCCATGAAACGAACCAGAATTGGCGAAAATTGTGAGTGTTGATGACTGACACGTAAGCGCACCTTGGGGTTCAAGAACTATGGAAATCGCTTCAGGACCCCAAAACAGTGAGTAATAGTCCACGAAATGGGTCAGAATCGACAAAAACCGCGAGTGTTGATGACCTAAATGCACCCTAGGGTTTATCAATCGTGGCAATCACTCTGGGACCCCAAAACAGTGAGTAATAGTCCAAAAACGGGCCAGAATCAGTACAAACTGTGATTGTTGATGAACGACACGTAAGCGCACCTTGGGGTTTGATAACCATGGAAGACGCTTCGGTACCCCAAAACGGTGAGTAATATTCCATGAAATGGGTCAGAATTGATAAAAACCGCGAGTGTCGATGACCAACACGTAAACGCACCCCGGGGTTCCTCAATCGTGGAAATCACTCCGGGATCCCAAAACATTGAGTAATAGTCGAAGAAACAGGCTAGAATCAACCCAAACCGCGAGTATTGATGACCAACGCATAAACACACACTAGGGTTCGTCAATCGTGGAAATCACTCCTGGACCAGAAAACGGTGAGTAATAGTCCATGAAACGGGCCACAATCGACAAAAACCGCGATTGTGGAAATCACTTCGGGACACCTAAACAGTGAGTAATAGTCCACGAAACGGGCCAGAATCGGCCAAAACTATGAGTCTTGACGACCAACACGTATCCACATTGTGGGGTTCGACAACCATTGAAATACCTTTGGGACCACAAAATGGTGAGTAATGGTCCACGAAGCGGGCCAGAATCGACAAAAACCGCGATTGCTGATAAGCGACACGTAAGTGCACCCCGGGGTTCGTCACTCGTGGAAATCACCTCGGGACCCCAAAACAGTGAGTAAGAGTCCATGAAACGGGCCAGAATCGGCCAAAATTGTGAGTGTTGATACAACATGTAAATGCAACCTGGGGTTCATCAATCGTGGAAATCACTCCTGGACCCCAAAACAGTGAGTAATAGTCCAAGAAACGAGCAAGAATCGGCCCAAACAGCGAGTCTTGACGACCAACACGTAAGAACTCATTGGCATTCGACAACCATGAAAATCCCTTTGGGACCACAAAAAGGTGAGTAATAGTCCACGAAACTTGCCAGAATTGGCCAAAATTGTGACTGTTGATGACCGACACTTATATGCACCCCGGGGTTCGTTAATCGTGGAAATCACTCCGGGGCCCCAAAATAGTGTGTAATAGTCCACGAAACGGGCCAGAATCAGCCAACACATTGAGTGTTGATGATCGACAAATAAACGCACCCCGGGGTTTGTTAATCGTGGAAATCACTCGGGACCCCGAAACAGTGAGTAATAGTCCATGAAACGTCCACAATCGGCCAAAACTGTGCTTTTTGGTGACCGACATGTAAGCGCACCTTGGGGTTCAACTACTATGGAAATCGCTTTAGGACCCAAAAACGGTGAGTAATACTCCACAAAACGGGTCAGAATCGACAAAAACCACGATTGTTGATGACCAACACATAAACGCACACTATGGTTCGTCAATCGTGGAAATCACTCCGAGACCCCAAAACAGTGAGTAATAGTCCATGAAACGCGCCAGAATCGGCCAAAACTGTGAGTGTTAATGACCGACATGTAAACGCACCCCAGGTTTCGTCAATCGTGGAAATCAATCTAGTACCCCAAAATAGTGAGTAATAGTCCACTAAACGGACCAGAATCGGCCATAAGTGTTCATGACCAACACGTCAACGCACTCCAGGGTTGGTTAATCGTGGAAATCACTCGGGACCCCGAAACAGTGACTAATAGTCCTTGAAACGGGCCAGAATTGACCAAAACTGTGAGTGTTGATGACCGACACGTAAGCGCACCTTGGGGTTCAACAACTAAGAAATCGCTTCAGGACCCCAAAACGGTGAGTAATAGTCCATGAAATGGGTCAGAATCGACAAAACCGCAAGTGTTGATGACCAACACGTAAATGCACCCTAGGGTTCGTCAATCGTAGAAATCACTCTCGGACCCCAAAATGGTGAGTAATAGTCCAAAAACGGACCGAAATCGGTCCAAACTGCGATTGTTGATGACTGACACGTAAGCGCACCTTGGGGTTTGACAACCATGGAAAACGCTTCGGTACCCCAAAATGGTGAGTAATAGTCCATGAAACGGGCCAGAATCGACAAAAACCGCGAGTGTCGATGACCAACACGTAAACGCACCCCGGGGTTCCTCAATCGTGGAAATCACTCATGGATCCCAAAACCGTGTGTAATAGTCCAAGAAACGGGCCAGAATCGGCCCAAACCGCGAGTGTTGATGACCAACACGTAAACGCACACTAGGGTTCGTCAATCGTGGAAATCACTCCGGGACCACAAAAAGGTGAGTAATAGTCCATGAAACGGGCTAGAATCGACAAAAACCACGAGTGCTGATAACCGATGCGTAAACGCACCCCGGGGTTCCTTAATCATGGAAGTCACTCCGAGACCCCAAAACAGTGTGTAACAGTCCACGAAACGGGCAAAAATCGGCCAAAACGCTGAGTGTTGATGACCGACACGTAAACGCACCTCGGGGTTCGTCAATCGTGGAAATCACCTCGGGACCACAAAACAGTGAGTAATAGTCCATGAAACGGGCCAGAATCGGCCAAAACTGTGAGTGTTGATGACCAACGCGTAAACGCAACCTGGGGTTCATCAATCGTGGAAATCACTCCGGGACCCCAAAACAGTAGTTATAGTCCATGAAATGGGCCAGAATCGGCCCAATTTGCGAGTCTTGATGACCAACATGTAAGCACATCTTGGGGTTTGACAACCATGGAAATCCCTTTGGGACCACAAAACGGTGAGTAATAGTCCATGAAACGTGCCAGAATCGGCCAAAACTGTGAGTGTTGATGATCGACAGGTAAACGCACCCTGGGATTCATTAATCGTGGAAATCACTTCGGGACCCCAAAACAGACGAAACGAGCCAGAATCGGCAAAAACTGCGAGTGTTGATGACCGACACCTAAACGCACCCTGTGGTTCGTTAATTGTGGAAATCACTCGGGCCCTGAAACAATGAGTAATAGTCCATGAAACGGGCCAGAATCGGCCAAAACTGTGAGTGTTGATGACCGACACATAAGCGCACCTTGGGGTTCAACAACTATGGAAATCGCTTCAGGACCCCAAAACGGTGCGTAATAGTCCACGAAACGGGTCAGAATCGACAAAACCGCGAGTGTTGATGCCCAACATGTAAACGCACACTAGGGTTCGTCAATCGTGGAAATCACCCCGAGACCCCAAAAAGTGAGTAACAGTCCACGAAACGCGCCAGAATCGGCCAAAACTGTGAGTGTTGATGACCGACATGTAAACGCACCCTGGGGTTCGTTAATCGTGGAAATCAATCCGGGACGCCAAAACAATGAGTAAAAGTCCACGAAACGGGCCAGAATCGGCCAAAATTGTGAGTGTTGATGACCGACACGTAAACGCACAATAGGGTTTGTCAATCATGGAAATTACTCCTGGACCCCAAAACGGTGAGTAATAGTCCAAAACTGGGAAAGAATCAGCCCAAACTGCGATTGTTGATGACCGACACGTAAGAGAATCTTGGGGTTTGACAACCATGGAAAACGCTTTGGGACCCCAAAACGGTGAGTAATAGTCCACGAAACGGCCAAGAATCGACAAAAACCACGAGTCTTGATGACCTACACGTAAACGCAACTCGGGGTTCGTCAATCGTGGAAATCACTCCGGGATCCCAAAACAGTGAGTAGTAGTCCAAGAAACGGACCAGAAACGGCCCAAATTGCGAGTCTTGACGACCAACACGTAAGCACACTTTGGGGTTCGACAACCTTGGAAATCCCTTTGGGACCACAAAACGGTGAGTAGTAGTCCATGAAGCGGGCCAGAATCGACAAAAAATGCGAGTGCTGATGACCGACATGTAAACGCACCCCGGGGTTCGTCATTCATGGAAATCACCTCGGGACCCCAAAACAGTGAGTTATTGTCCACGAAACGGGCCAGAATCAGCCAAAATGGTGAGTGTTGATGACCAACACGTAAACGCAACCCGGGATCAATCAATCATTGAAATCACTCCGGGACCCCAAAACAGTGAGTAATAGTCCAAGAATCGGGCCAGAATCGGCCCAAACTGCGAGTCTTGACGACCAACACATAAGCACACTTTGGGGTTCGACAACCATGGAAATCCCTTTGGGACCACAAAACGGTGAGTAACAGGCCACAAAACGCGCCAGAATCGGCCAAAACTGTGAGTGTTGATGACCGACACGTAAACGCACCCCGGGGTTCGTTAATCGTGGAAAACAATCCGGGACCCCAAAAGAGTGAGTAATAGTCCACGAAACGGGTCAGAATCGGCCAAAACTGTGAGTGTTGATGACCAACACGTCAACACACCCCGGGGTTCGTTAATAGTGGAAATCACACGGGAACACGATACAGTGAGTAATAGTCCATGAAACGGGCGAGAATCGGCCAAAACTGTGTGTTGATGACCGACATGTAAGCGCACCTTGGGGTTTAACAACTATGGAAATCGCTTCAGGACCCCAAAACAGTGAGTAATAGTCCACGAAATGGGTCAGAATCGACAAAAACCGGGATTGTCGATGACCAACATGTAAAGGCGCACTAGGGTTCTCAATCATGGAAATCACTCCGGGACCCCAAAACGGTGTGTAATAGTCCAAAAAACGGGCCAGAATTGGTCCAAAGTGCGATTGTTGATGACCGACACGTAAGCGCACCTTGGGGTTTGACAACCATGGAAAACGCTTTGGTACCCCAAAACGGTGAGTAATAGTACACGAAACGGGCCAGAATCGACAAAAACAACGAGTGTCGATGATCAACACGTAAACTCACACCGGGCCTCCTCAATCGTGGAAATCACTCCGGGATCCCAAAACAGTGAGTAATAGTCCATGAAACCGGCCAGAATCGGTCCAAACTGCGAGTCTTGACAACCAATGCGTAAGCACACTTTGGGGTTCGACAACCATGGAAATCGATTTGGGACCACAAAACAGTGAGTAATAGTCCACGAAACAGGCCAGAATCGACAAAAACCATGAGTGCTAACGACGTAAATGCACCCCGGCGATCTTCAATCATGAAAATCGCTCTGGGATCGGAAAAACTTGAGTAATAGTGCACGAAACGGAGCAGAATCGGCCAAAATTATGAGTGTTGATGGCTGACACGTAAATGCACCCCGGGGTTCGATAATCATGGAAATTACTCCGGGACCGCAAAACAGTGAGTAATAGTCCACGAAACGGGCCAGAATAGGCCAAAACGGTGAGTGTTTATGACCAACACGTAAACGCACCCCGGAGTTCGTTAATCGTGGAAATCACTCGGGACCCCAAAACAGTGGGTAATAGCCCACGAAATGGGTCAGAATCGACAAAACCGCGAGAGTTGGTGCCCAACACGTAAACGCACACTAGGGTTCGTCAATCGTGGAAATCACCCCGAGACCCCAAAAAGTGAGTAACAGTCCACGAAACGCGCCAGAATCGGCCAAAACTGTGAGTGTTGATGACCGACATGTAAATGCACCCTGGGGTTCGTTAATCATGGAAATCAATCTGGGACGCCAAAACAATGAGTAATAGTCCACGAAACGGGTCAGAATCGGCCAAAATTGTGAGTGTTGATGACCGACACGTAAACGCACACTAGGGTTTGTCAATCATGGAAATTACTCCGGGACCCCAAAACGGCGAGTAATAGTCCAAAACCGGGACAGAATCAGCCCAAACTGCGATTGTTGATGACCGACACGTAAGAGCACCTTGGAGTTTGACAACCATGGAAAACGCTTTGGGACCCCAAAACGGTGAGTAATAGTCCATGAAACGGCCAAGAATCGACAAAAACCACGAGTGTTGATGACCTACACGTAATCGCAACCCGGGGTTCGTCAATCGTGGAAATCACTCCGGGATCCCAAAACAGTGAGTAATAGTGCAAGAAACGGGCCAGAAACGGCCCAAATTTCGAGTCTTGACGACCAACACGTAAGCACACTTTGGGGTTCGACAACCTTGGAAATCCCTTTGGGACCACAAAATGGTGAGTAATAGTCCATGAAGCGGGCCAAAATCGACAAAAAATGCGAGTGCTGATGACTGACATGTAAACGCACCCCGGGGTTCGTCATTCATGGAAATCACCTCGGGACCCAAAACAGTGAGTAATAGACCACGAAACGGGCCAGAATCAGCCAAAACGGTGAGTGTTGATGACCAACATGTAAACGCAACCCGGGGTTCATCAATCATGGAAATCACTCCGGGACCCCAAAACAGTGAGTAATAGTCCAAGAATCGGGCCAGAATCGGCCCAAACTGCGAGTCTTGACGACCAACACGTAAGCACACTTTGGGGTTCGACAACCATGGAAATCCCTTTGGGACCACAAAACGGTGAGTAATAGTCCACGAAACGCGCCAGAATCGGCCAAAACTGTGAGTGTTGATGACCGACACGTAAACGCACCCCGGGGTTCGTCAATCATGGAAATCAATCCGATACCAAAAACAGTGAGTAATAGTCCACGAAACGGGCCAGAATCGGCCAAGACTGTGAGTGTTGATGACCGATACTGCAACGCACCCCGGGTTTCGTTAATCGCGGAAATCACTCGGGAGCCCGGAACGGTGAGTCATAGTCCATGAAACGGACCAGAATTGGCGAAAACTGTGAGTGTTGATGACTGACACGTAAGCACACCTTGGGGTTTAACAACTATGGAAATCGCTTCAGGACCCCAAAACGGTGAGTAATAGTCCATGAAATGGGTCAGAATCGACAAAAACCGCGAGTGTTGATGACCAACACGTAAATGCACCCTAGGGTTTATCAATCGTGGAAATCACTCCGGGACCCCAAGACAGTGAGTAATAGTCCAAAAACGGGCCAGGGTCCAAACTGCGATTGTTGATGACCGACATGTAAGCGCACCTTGGGATTTGATTACCATGGAAGACGCTTCGGTACCCCAAAACGGTGAGTAATATTCCATGAAATGGGTCAGAATCGACAAAAACCGCAAATGTCGATGACCAACACGTAAACGCTCCCCGGGGTTCCTCAATCGTGGAAATCACTCCGGGATCTCAAAACAGTGAGGAATAGTCCAAAAAACAGGCTAGAATAAATCCAAACCGCGAGTATTGATGACCAACACATAAACGCACACTAGGGTTCGTCAATCGTGGAAATCACTCCGGGACCAGAAAACGGTGAGTAATAGTCCATGAAACGGGCCAGAATCGACAAAAACCGCGAGTGCTGATGACCAACGCGTAAACGCGCCCTGGGTTTCGTCGATCGTGGAAATCACCTCGGGACACCAAAACAGTGAGTAATAGTCCATGAAACGGGCCAGAATCGGCCAAAACTATGAGTCTTGACGACCAATATGTATGCACATGGTGGGGTTCGACAACCATCGAAATACCTTTGGGACCACAAAATTGTGAGTAATAGTCCATGAAGCGGGCCAGAATCGACAAAAACCGCGATTGCTGATGAGCGACATGTAAGTGCAGCCCGGGGTTCGTCACTCGTGGAAATCACCTCGGGACCCCAAAACAGTGAGTAATTGTCCATGAAACAAGCCAGAATCGGCCAAAATTGTGAGTGTTGATGCAACATGTAAACGCAACCCGGGGTTCATCAATCGTGGAAATCACTCCTGGACCCCAAAACAGTGAGTAATAGTCCTAGAAACGGGCAAGAATCGACCCAGACTGCGAGTCTTGACGACCAACACAAAGAATACTTTGGCGTTCGACAACCATGAAAATCCCTTTGGGACCACAAAAAGGTGAGTAATATTCCACAAAACGCGCCAGAATCGGCCAAGCCTGTGAGTGTTGATGACCGACACGTATACGCACCCCGGGGTTCCTTAATCATGGAAATCACTCCGGGACCCCAAAACAATGCGTAATAGTCCACGAAACGGGCCAGAATCGGCCAACACTTTGAGTGTTGATGACCGACACGTAAACGCACCCCGGGGTTCGTTAATCGTGAAAATCACTCGGGACCGCGAAACAGTGAGTAATAGTCCATGAAACGGGCTAGCATCGACCAAAATTGTGAGTGTTGATGACCAACACGTAAGCGCGCCTTGGGGTTCAACAAATATGGAAATCGCTTTGGGGCCCCAAAACGGTGAGTAATTGTCCAGGAAACGGGCCAATCAACAAAAACCGCGAGTGTTGATGACCAACACGTAAACGCACACTAGGGTTCGTCAATCGTGGAAATCACTCCGAGACCCCAAAACAGTGAGTAACAGTCCACAAAACGCGCCAGAATCGGCCAAAACTCTGAGTGTTGATGACCGACACGTAAACGCACCCCGGGGTTCTTTAATCGTGGAAAACAATCCGGGACCCCAAAAGAGTGAGTAATAGTCCACGAAACGGGTCAAAATCGGCCAAAACTATGAGTGTTGATGACCGACACGTCAACGCACCCCAGGGTTTGTTAATCGTGGAAATCACTCGGGAACACGATACAGTGAGTAATAGTCCATGAAACGGGCGAGAATCGGCCAAAACTATGAGTGTTGATGACCGACATGTAAGCGCACCTTGGGGTTTAACAACTATGGAAATCACTTCAGGACCCCAAAACAGTGAGTAATAGTCCACGAAATGGGTCAGAATCAACAAAAACTGGGAGTGTCGATGACCAACATGTAAAGGCACACTAGGGTTCTCAATCGTGGAAATCACTCCGGGATCCCAAAACGCTGTGTAATAGTCCAAAAAACGGGCCAGAATTGGTCCAAATTGCGATTGTTGATGACCGACACATAAGCGCACCTTGGGGTTTGACAACCATGGAAAACGCTTTGGTACCCCAAAACGGTGAGTAATAGTACACGAAACGGGCCAGAATCGACAAAAACCACGAGTGTCGATGACCAACATGTAAACTCATCCCAGGGCTCCTCAATCGTGGAAATCACTCCGGGATCCCAAAACAGTGAGTAATAGTCTATGAAACGGACCAGAATCGGTCCAAACTGTGAGCCTTGAAAACCAATACGTAAGCACACTTTGGGGTTCGACAACCATGGAAATCGATTTGGGACCACGAAACAGTGAGTAATAGTCCATGAAACAGGCCAGAATCGACAAAAACCGTGAGTGCTGACGACGTAAATGCACCCCGGGGATCTTCAATCATGAAAATCACTCTGGGACCGGAAAACGGTGAGTAATAGTGCATGAAACGGAGCAGAATCGGCAAAAATTGTGAGTGTTGATGGCCGACACGTAAATGCACCCCGAGGTTCGATAATCAGGGAAATCACTCCGGACCGCAAAACAGTGAGTAATAGTCCACGAAACGGGCCAGAATCGGCCAAAACGGTGAGTGTTTATGACCAACACGTAAAGCACCCCGGGGTTCGTTAATCGTGGAAATCACTCGGGACCCCGAAACACTGAGTGTTGATGACCGAATCGGCCAAAACTGTCAGTGTTGAGGACCGACACGTAAGCGCACCTTGGGGTTCAACAACTATCATAATCGCTTTGGGGCCCCAAAACGGTGAGTAATAGTGCAGGAAACGGGTCAGAATCGATAAATCCCGCGAGTGTTGATGACCAACACGTAAACACACACTAGGGTTCGTCAATCGTGGAAATCACTCCAAGACCCGAAACAGTGAGTAACAATCCATGAAACGCGCCAAAATCAGCCAAAACTGTGAGTGTTGATGACTGACATGTAAACGCACCCCGGGGTTCGTCAATCATGGAAATCAATCAGATACCCCAAAACAGTGAGTGCTGATGACCAACACGTCAACGCACCACGGTGTTCATTAGTCGTGGAAATCACTCAGGACCCCGAAACGGTGAGTAATAGTCCATGAAACGGACCAGAATTGGCCAAAACTGTGAGTGCTGATGACTGACACGTAAGCGCACCTTGGGGTTCAACAACTATCGAAATCGCTTTGGGGCCCCAAAACGGTGAGTAATAGTCCACGAAATGGGCGAGAATCGACAAAAACCGCGAGTGTTGATGACCAAAACGTAAATAAACCCTAGGGTTTGCCAATCATGGAAATCACTCCGGGACCCCAAAATAGTCAATAATAGTCCAAAAACGGGCAAGAATCGGTCCAAACTGCGATTGTTGATGACCGACACGTAAGCACACCTTGGGGTTTGATAAGCATGGAAGACGCTTCGGTACCCCAAAACGGTGAGTAATATTCCATGAAATGGGTCAGAATCGACAGAAACCGCGAGTGTCGATGACCCACACGTAAACGCACCCCGGGATTCCTCAATTGTGGAAATCACTCCGGGATCCCAAAACAGTAAGTAATAGTCCAAGAAATGGGCTAGAATCAACCCAAACCGCGAGGGTTGATGACCAACACGTAAACACACACTAGGGTTCGTCAATGGTGGAAATCACTCCGGGACCACAAAACGGTGAGTAAATAGTCCATGAAACGGGCCAGAATCGACAAAAACCATGAGTGCTGATGACCGACACGTAAACGCACCCCGGGGTTCGTCGATCGTGGAAATCACTTCGGGACTCCAAAACAGTGAGTAATAGTCCATGAAAAGGGCCAGAATCGGCCAACACTGTGAGTCTTGACGACCAACACGTATGCACACTGTGGGGTTGGACAACCATCGAAATTCCTTTGGGACCACAAAACGGTGAGTAATATTCCATGAAGCGGGCCAGAATCGACAAAAACCATGAGTGCTGATGAGCGATACATAAGTGCACCCCGGGGTTCTTCAATCGTAGAAATCACCTCGGGACCCCAAAAGAGTGAGTAATAGTCCATGAAACGGGCCAGAATCGGCCAAAATTGTGAGTGTTGATGCAACACGTAAACGCAACCCGGGGTTCATCAATCATGGAAATCACTCCTGGACCCCAAAACAGTGAGTAATAGTCCAAGAAACGGGCAAGAATCAGCCCAAACTGCGAGTCTTGACGACCAACACGTAAGCGCACTTTTGGGTTCGACAACCATGGAAATCCCTTTGGGACCACAAAAAGGTGAGTAATAGTCCATGAAATGCGCCAGAATTGGCCCGGGGTTTATTAATCGTGGAAATCACTCCGGAGCCACAAAACAGTGAGTAATAGTCCATGAAATGGGCCAGAATCGGCCAACACTTTGAGTGTTGATGACCGACACATAAACGCACCGCGGGGTTCATTAATAGTGACAATCACTCGGGACCCCGAAACAGTGAGTAATTGTCCATGAAACGGGCTACCATCGACCAAAACTGTGAGTGTTGATGACCAACACATAAGCGCACCTTGGGGTTCAACAAATATGGAAATCGCTTCGGGGCCCCTAAACCATGAGTAATAGTCCACGAAATGGGCCAATCGACAAAAACCGCGAGTGTTGATGACAACCACGTAAACGCACACTAGGGTTAGTCAATCGTGGAAATCACTCCGAGACCCCAAAACAGTGAGTAACAGTCCACAAAACGCGCCAGAATCGGACAAAACTGTGAGTGTTGATGACCGACACGTAAACGCACCCCGGGGTTCGTTAATCGTGGAAATCAAACTTCGATTGTTGATGACCGACATGTAAGTGCACCTTGGGGTTTGACAACCATGGAAAACGCTTCGGTACCCCAAAACGGTGAGTAATAGTCCACGAAACAGGCCAGAATCCACAAAAACCGCGAGTGTCGACGACGAACACGTAAACTCACCCCGGGGCTCCTCAATCATGAAAATCACTCCGGGATCCCAAAACAGTGAGTAATAGTCCATGAAATGGGCCAGAATTGGTCCAAACCGCGAGTCTTGGCGACCAACGCGTAAGCACACTTTGGGGTTCGACAACCATGGAAATCGCTTTGGGACCACAAAACGGTGAGTAATAGTCCACGAAACAGGTCAGAATCGACAAAAACCGTGACTGCTGACAATGTAAATGCACCCCAAGGATCGTCAATCGTGAAAATTGCTCTGGACCCGAAAACGGTGATTAATAGTGCACGAAAATGAGCAGAATCGGACAAAATTGTGAGTGTTGATGGCCGACACGTAAATGCATCCCGGGGTTCGTTAATCATGGAAATCACTCCGGGACCCCAAAACAGTGAGTAATAGTCCATGAAACGGGCCAGAATCGGCCAAAACTGTGAGTGTTGGTGACCAACACGTAAACGCAGCCTGGGGTTCGTTAATCATGGAAATCACTCGAGACCCCGAAACAGTGAGTAATAGTCCAAAAAACTGTCAGTGTTGATGACCGACACATAAGCGCACCTTGGGGTTCAACAACTATGGAAATTACTTCGGGGCCCCAAAACAGTGAGTAATATGCAGGAAACGGGTCAGAATCGACAAAACCCGCGAGTGTTGGTGACCAACACGTAAACACACACTAGGGTTCGTCAATCGTGGAAATCACTCCGAGACCCCAAACAGGGAGTAATAGTACACGAAACGCGCGACACGTAAACGCACCACGGGGTTCGTAAATAGTGGCAATTAATCTGGGACCCCAAAACAATGAGTAATAGTCCACGAAACGGGCCAAAATCGGCCAAAACTGTGAGTGTTGATGATTGACATGTAAACGCACCCCGAGGTTCGTTAATCGTGGAAATCACTCGGGACCCCGAAACAGTGACTCTCAAGCGGTAGCAAGCGATTGCATTGATGGGCTAGCCCGATTCGCTCCCTGTAGTTTACAAAACAGAACTTTGGTTAAGAATTTCGAAACATGAATTTGAACAAAAAGTTAATATGATATAAAAACATTATTAGCGAAGTTTAAAAAAAGTGTTGATAACTTTAAAGAACAAAATGTTTATGACACTGAAAAATTGTTCCAGTATTTTGGAAAAATGTATGCATTTAAAAAAGTGTGTACAATTTAATTATCTTTTAATAAAGTGAAAGAAATGTTTCACGATGTTAAAAAATGTATATCTCATTTGATGGAAATATACCCTCGTTTGCATATGTTGTATGTTAAAATGTAAACAAATTCTTGTATCCATTAAAAATGAATGGTGACATTTTTAAGAAAAAATAACATGTTTCCAAAAAATATCCATGATTTTTTTTAAATGTTTGTACGATGCAAAAAAAATGACCACTTAGTATAAAAGAAATTTTATTGCCATTTAATAATTTACAACCTGTATTTGAAAATATGTTACCACATATTCGAAAAAGTTTTTAACACGCAAATATATTTTGAAAATGTACATTATTTATTTTAAAATTACTAAAATGTATATCAAAAATCGGCCAAAACTGTGAGTGTTGATGACCGACACGTAAACGCACCCCGGGGTTCGTCAATCATGGAAATCAATCCGGTACCCCAAAACAGTGAGTAATAATCCACGAAATGGGCCAGAATCGGCCAAAACTGTGAGTGTTGATGACCGACAGGTCAAAGCACCCCTGGGTTTGTTAATCATGGAAATCACTCGGGGCCCCGAAACGGTGAGTGATAGTCCATGAAACGGACCAGTATTGGCGCTGTGAGTGTTGATGACTGACACGTAAGCGCACCTTGGGGTTCAACAATTATGGAAATCGCTTCAGGACCCCAAAACGGTGAGTAATAGTCCATGAAATGGGTCAGAATCGACAAAAACCGCGAGTGTTGATGACCAACACTTAAATGCACCCTAGAGTTTGTCAATCGTGGAAATCACTCCGGGACCCCAAAATAGTGAGTAATAGTCCAAAACGGGCCAGGGTCCAAACTGCATTGTTGATGACTGACACGTAAGCGCCCCTTGGGGTTTGATTACAATGGAAGACGCTTCGGTACCCCAAAACGGTAAGTAATCTTCCATGAAATGGGTCAGAATCGACAAAAACGCGAGTGTCGATGACCCACACGTAAACGCACCCCGGGGTTCCTCAATCGTGAAAATTACTCTGGGATCTCAAAATAGTGAGTAATAGTCCAAAAAATGGGATAGAATAAACCCAAACCGCGAGTATTGATGACCAACACGTAAACGCACAATAGGGTTCGTCAATCGTGGAAATCATTCTGGGACCAGAAAACGGTGAGTAATAGTCCATGAAATGGGCAAGAATCGACAAAAACCGCGAGTGCTAATGACCGACACGTAAACACACCCCGATGTTTGTCGATCGTGGAAATCACCTCGGGACACCAAAACAGTGAGTAATAGTCCACGAAACGGGCCAGAATCGGCCAAAACTGTGAGTCTTGACGACCAACATGTATGCACATTGTGGGGTTCGACAACCATCGAAATACCTTTGGGACCACAAATTGAAAAGTAATAGTCCACGAAGCGGGCCAGAATCGACAAAAACCGCGATTGTTGATGAGGGACACGTAAGTGCACCCCGGGGTTCGTTACTCGTGGAAATCACCTCGGGACCCCAAAACAGTGAGTAATAGTCCATGAAACGAGTCAGAATCGGCCAAAATTGTAAGTGTCGATGCAACACGTAAACGCAACCCGGGGTTCATCAATCGTGGAAATCACTCCTGGACCTCAAAACAGTGAGTAATAGTCCAAGAAACGGGCAAGAATCGTCCCAAACTGCGAGTCTTGACGACCAACACGTAAGAACACATTGGCGTTCGACAACCATGAAAATCCCTTTGGGACCACAAAAAGGTGAGTAATAGTCCACGAAACGCGCTAGAATCAGCCAAAACTGTGAGTGTTGATGACCGACACGTATACGCACCCCGGGGTTCGTTAATCGTGGAAATCACTCCGGGACCCCAAAACAATGTGTAATAGTCCATGAAACGGGCCAAAATCGTCCAACACTTTGAGTGTTGATGACCGACACATAAACGCACCCCGGGGCTTGTCAATCGTGAAAATCACTCGGGACCCCGAAACAGTGAGTAATAGTCCATGAAACGGGCTAACATCAACCAAAACTGTGAGTGCTGATGACCAACACGTAAGCGCACCTTGGGGTTCAACAAATATGGAAATCGCTTCGGGGCTCCAAAACAGTGGGTAATTGTTCACGAAACGGGCCAATCGACAAAAACCGCGAGTGTTGATGACCAACACGTAAACGCACACTAGGGTTGGTCAATCGTGGAAATCACTCCGAGACCCCAAAATAGTGAGTAACAGTCCACAAAACGCGCCACAATCGGCCAGAACTGTGAGTGTTGATGACCGACACGTAAACGCACCCTAAGGTTCGTCAATCGTGGAAATCAATCCGGGACCCCAAAAGAGTGAGTAATAGTCCACGAAACGGGTCATAATTGGCCAAAACTGTGAGTGTTGATGACCGAGACGTCAACGCACCCGGGGTTCGTTAATCGTGGAAATCACTCAGGACCATGAAACGGAGAGTAATAGTCCATGAAAAGGGCGAGAATTGGCCAAAACTGTGAGTGTTGATGACCGACATGTAAGCGCACCTTGGGGTTTAACAACTATGGAAATCGCTTCAGGACCCCAAAACGGTGAGTAATAGTCCATGAAATGGGTCAGAATCGACAAAAGCCGGGAGTGTCGATGACCAACACGTAAAGGCTCACTAGGGTTCTCAATCGTGGAAATCACTCCGGGACCCCAAAACGGTGTGTAATAGTCCAAAAAACGGGCCAGAATTGGTCCAAACTGTGATTGTTGATGACCGACATGTAAGCGCACCTAGGGGTTTGACAACCATGGAAAACGCTTCGGTACCCCAAAACAGTGAGTAATAGTCCACGAAACGGGCCAGAATCGACAAAAACCACGAGTGTCGATGACCAACACGTAAACTCACACCGGGGCTCCTCAATCGTGGAAATCACTCCGGGATCCCAAAACAGTGACTAATAGTCCATGAAACGGGCCAGAATCGGTCCAATCTGCGAGTCTTGACGACCAACGCGTAAGCACACTTTGGGGTTCGACAACCCATGGAAATCAATTTGGGACCATAAAACAGTGAGTAATAGTCCACAAAACAGGCCAGTATCGACAAAAACCGTGAGTGCTGACGACATAAATGCACCCCGAGGATCGTCAATCATGAAAATCGCTCTGGGGCCGGAAAACGGTGAGTAATAGTGCACGAAACGGAGCAGAATCGACCAAAATTGTGAGTGTTGATGGCCGACACGTAAATGCACCCCGGGGTTCGTTAATCATGGAAATCACTCCGGGACCCAAAACAGTGAGTAATAGTCCACGTAATAGGCCAGAATAGGCCAAAACTGTGAGTGTTGATGACCAACACATAAACGCACCCTGGAGTTCGTTAATCGTGGAAATCACTCGGGACCCCGAAACAGTGAGTAATAGTCAATGAAACGGGCCAGAATCAGCCAAAACTGTCAGTGTTGATGACCGACACGTAAGCGCACCTTGGGGTTCAACAACTATCAAAATCGCTTCGGGGCCCCAAAACGATGAGTAATAGTGTAGGAAACGGGTCAGAATCGACAAAACCCGCGAGTGTTGATGACCAACACATAAACACACACTAGGGTTCGTCAATCGTGGAAATCACTCCGAGACCCCAAACAGTGAGTAACTATCCATGAAACGCGCCAAAATCGGGCAAAACTGTGAGTGTTGATGACCGACATGTAAACGCACGTCGGGGTTCGTCAATCATGGAAATCAATCCGGTACCCCAAAACAGTGAGTAATAGTCCATGAAACGGGCCAGAATCGGTCAAAACTGTGAGTGTTGATGACCGACAAGTCAACGCACCACGGGGTTCATTAGTCGTGGAAATCACTCGGGACCCCGAAACGGTGAGTAATAGTGCATGAAACGGACGAGAATTGGCCAAAACTGCGAGTGTTGATGATTGACACGTAAGCGCGCCTTGGGGTTCAACAACTATGGAAATCGCTTCAGGACCCCAAAACGGTGAGTAATAGTCCACGAAATGGGTCAGAATCGATAAAAACCGCGAATGTTGATGACCAACACGTAAATGCACCCTAGGGTTTGCCAATCGTGGAAATCACTCCGGGACCCCAAAATAGTGAGTAATAGTCCAAAAACGGCCTAGAATCGGTCCAAGTTGCGATTGTTGATGACCGACACGTAAGCGCACCTTGTGGTTAGATAACCATGGAAGACGCTTCGGTACCCCGAAACGGTGAGTAATATTCCATGAAATGGGTCAGAATCGACAAAAATGACGAGTGTCGATGACCAACACGTAAACGCACCCCGGAGTTCCTGAATCGTGGAAATCACTCCGGGATCCCAAAACAGTAAGTAATAGTCCAAGAAACGGGCTAGAATCAACCCAAACCGCGAGTGTTGATGACCAACACGTAAACGCACACTAGGGTTCGTCAATCGTGAAAATCACTTCGGGACCACCAAACGGTGAGTAATAGTCCATGAAACGGGCCAGAATCGACAAAAACCGCAACTGTTTATGACCGGCACGTAAACTCACCCCGGGGTTCGTCGATCGTGGAAATCACTTCGGGACACCAAAACAGTGAGTAATAGTCCACGAAACGGGCCAGAATCGGCCAACACTGTGAGTCTTGACGACCAACCCGTATGCACACTATGGGGTTCGACAACCATCAAAATTCCTTTGGGACCACAAAACGGTGAGTAATAGTCCACGAAGCGGGCCAGAATCGACAAAAACCGCGAGTGCTGATGAGCGACACGTAAGTGCACCCCGAGGTTCGTCAATCGTTGAAATCACCTCGGTACCCAAAAACAGTGAGTAATGGTCCATGAAACGGGACAGAATCGGCCAAAATTGTGAGTGTTGATGCCACACGTAAACGCAACCCGGGGTTCATCAATCGTGGAAATCACTCCTGGACCCCAAAACAGTGAGTAATAGTCCAAGAAACGGGCAAGAATCGGCCCAAACTGCGAGTCTTAACGACCATCACGTAAGCACACTTTGGGGTTCGACAACCATGGAAATCCCTTTGGGACCACAAAAGGTGAGTAATAGTCCATGAAACGCACCAGAATCGGCCAAAATTGTGAGTGTTGATGACCGACACGTATACGCACCCCGGGGTTCAATAATCATGGAAATCATTTCGGGACCACAAAACAGTGAGTAATAGTCCACAAAACGGGCCAGAATCGGCCAACACTTTGAGTGTTGATGACGGACACATAAATACACCCCGGGGTTCGTTAATCGTGAAAATCACTCGGGACCATGAAACAGTGAGTAATAGTCCATGAAACGGGCGAGAATCGGCCAAAACTGTGAGTGTTTATGACCGACACGTAAGCGCACCTTGGGTTTTCAACAACTATGGAAATCTCCTCAGGACCCCAAAACGGTGAGTAATAGTCCACGAAATGGATCAGAATCGATAAAAACCGGGAGTGGCGATGACCAACACGTAAAGGCACACTAGGGTTCGTCAATCGTGGAAATCACTCCAGGACCCCAAAACGGTGTGTAATAGTCCAAAAAACGGGCCAGAATTGGTCCAAACTGCGATTGTTGATGACCGACACGTAAGCGCACCTAGAGGTTTGACAACCATGGAAAACGCTTTGGTACCCCAAAACGGTGAGTAATAGTCCATGAAATGGGCTAGAATCGATAAAAACCGCGAGTGTCGATGACCAACACGTAAACTCACCCCGAAGCTCCTCAATCGTGGAAATCACTCCGGTATCCCAAAATAGTGAGTAATAGTCCACGAAACGAGCCAGAATCGGTCCAAACTGCGAGTCTTGACGACCAACCCGTAATCACTCTTTGAGGTTCGACAAACATGGAAATCGCTTTGGGATCATAAAACGATGAGTAATAGTCCACGAAACAGGCCAGAATCGACAAAAATCGTGAGTGATGACGACGTAAATGCACCCCGGGGATCGTCAATCGTGAAAATCGCTCTGAGACCCCAAACAGTGAGTAACAGTACAAGAAACGCGCCAGAATCGGCCAAAACTGCGAGTGTTAATGACCGACACGTAAACACACCCCGGGGTTCGTAAATTGTGGAAATCAATCTGGGACCCCAAAACAATGAGTAATACTGCACGAAACGGGCCAAAATCGGCCAAAACTGTGAGTGTTGATAAGTGACACGTAAACGCACCCCGAGGTTCGTTAATCGTGGAAATCACTCGGGACCCCGAAACAGTGAGTCTCAAGCGGTAGCAAGCGATTGCACTGATGGGCTAGCCCGATTCGCTCCCTGTAATTTATAAAACATAACTTTCGTTAAGAATTTCGAAACATGAATTTGAACAAAAAGTTAATATCATGTAAAAACATTATTAGCGAAGTTTAAAAAAAGTGTTGATAACTTTAAAGAACAAAATATTTATGACACTGAAAAATTGTTCCAGTATTTTGGAAAAATGTATGCATTTAAAAAAGTGTGTACAATTTAATTATCTTTTAATAAAGTAAAAGAAATGTTTCACGATGTTAAAAAATGTATATCTCATTTGATGGAAATATACCCTCGTTTGCATATGTTGTATGTTAAAATGTAGACAAATTTTTGTATCCGTTAAAAAATGAATGGTGACATTTTTAAGAAAAACTAACGTGTTTCCAAAAAATGTCCATTAATTGTTTTTAAAAATGTTTGTACGATGCAAAAAAAATGACCACTTAGTATAAAAGAAATCTTTATTGCCATTTAATAATTTACAACTTGTATTTGAAAATATGTTACCACATATTCGAAAAAGTTTTTAACACACAGATATATTTTGAAAATGTACATTATTTATTTTAAAATTACTAAAGTGTATATCAAAAATGTTTCGAATTAGCCCTAGAAGTCATTGCATAGTCACCAAAAAATGGATATGTGTTGAAATAAAGAAAACCAAGAAAGAAACAAGAAAAGGTATAACAAAGATTGAAAAACCCGAAGAAATACCTGGAAAACCTGGTTAAAAGACAAAGGGAAAGAAATTATAAAGAAAGAAATACCGGAGAAAACCGGTTAAAAACAAACAAAAACCAAAGGAAAAATGAAAGAAAACAAAGAAAACCAGAGCGGGCGAGCAAGCCTACAAGAAGCACATGCGGTAGGGAGGGATTGCACTGAGGGGCTAGCCCGATTCTAAAAAGGTCCGCGGATTAAAAAAAAGTGTTGAGAAATTAAAAACTTATTCATGAGTTCAGAGAATGCTCACGACTTTCAACAACTGTTCAAGAATTTAGACAATATTCATGAATTTCCGAAAGTGTTCATTAGTTCAAACAAAAAGCACAAGCTGAAAATACGTTCATGGAATGTTTATGAATTTTAGAAAATGTTCATCCATTTGAACAATTGTTCATGACTTCCAAAAAAGTTCGAAAATTCAAAAAAAAAAGTTCATTTTGATAAAAATAGCTTACAATTTTTATTTGAGAATTTTCAATTTTGAAAACAGAGAAGGAATGGAATAAACAGAAAAGAAAATGAAAAAAATAAATAAACGTAAAAGAAAAGGAATAAAAAAAGGAAAAATAAAGAAAAAATCAGGTTCTAGAAGCTTCCCAAACCAGTGGGGGAAAACCCGGAATGGGCTTGCCCCCGGCCTACGCGGGGAATAAGATCCGCCAACTATACTATTTGGTGCACAAGGGCAAAATAAAATCTGCCGTGTTCTTCAGGATATGAATCGTAGACGCCCTGGGTTTCAGGAACAAACTTCAACATGTTTGTTTGAGAGCAAAAAAAACTTGCTCAAACATGAGAGTGCAAGGAGACAAGGAGTAATCACGAGGCTGATTCAGTAGCGAAGTTTGTACTACTGCCTCTGTCCTGTGGCCGACATGTTCGGTTTGATCCACCACCACCAGACAAGCTTTCTGTACTTGTTCAAAAAAAAAAACAAGCTTTCTGTACCTACAACCACAGATATTAAGACTAGCCATAATGCATAGTACTCCCTCCGTCCTGGTTTATTGGGCCCCTGGGCGGAGGGAGCGCGTCCCCTCTTATTAGGCCCCATCATCGATATATGTGGTTGGTCTTCTGAACCGTAGTAAATTTTAAGCCGCTTTCATGCACAAGCTCCTATACATTAAGCGATTAGTACTAATGCCCAGGACTAGCCAGCCGATGCATACTAAGAAGACTAGACCTGTAAGGGTTTCATTTTTCTGGTTTTTTTGGACTTTTTTTACCGGTGTTGTTGCTGTGACGCGTGTACGTGAGAGTTTCAGGGCGTAGTAAAAAGAAATCTTCATTAGATGGTTAGGACGTTTGATTTGACGTTTGGTTGCCTACCTACATGGCATTCTGTATCGACTCGACGCGTGTGCAGGAGATTTCACTCGAGAGTTCTTTTTTTTTCACTTGTCTACGCGTTTTGCACGCTTGATTTTACGTGGTGGTCGTCGATTCAGACGGGTGGACCGAGATGTCTAAATCTGTCTCCCCAGACCTCTCCAGAGACATCCTGTCAAAACTGCTTCGCCGCTGTAGAGAACTATAAAATGCCTCTGCATCTCTGCGGCTCCCCGACCATCCTTCAGTCCTTCTCGTCCTCTCTGCCTGACCCTGCCGCCGGCGCCCAAATCCTCTCCGAGCGCCGGCCTTCCCGTCTTCCCTCCCGGGGCCGAGGTGGTGGCGCTCGCAGCCGTCGCGCCTCCTTCCACTTCGGCTGCACAAAGCCCCCCTCTTCATCTAGCCGGCTGCACAAGGGAGGTGACTAGGCACCTGCAAAGGAAGACGAGGCGGGCGACCACCGGGACAGCCAACCCCATGGTGGTGGATGGCGGAGAGGGGCGATGGTGACGCCGCTCGGCGAAGAGGTGGCGATGGCAGGGCGTTTGTGGTGGTCAGGCCGCGGATGGCATGGTCATGGAACGGCGACTGGGCAAAGGAGCGGCGACGCGCGGCACCAGGCGGTGGGAGTTCGCGGGGAGGAGGCGACCGCGTCAAGCTTGCCAGCATCCTCAGTTCCTCACGGATGGGTTCCCGCCGCATCCATCGCCACGCGAGAGTGGCCGTGCGCCCCTGAAGCGAAGACTGAGAGTGTGCCGCGCCGTCATCGGCACATCCCGGCGAGCGCCACCCCAGGAAGTTGCGTCACCGCCATGCATCCCCCGTGCCCCGAGTGACGTTTCACCTGATGTTTCTCCCCACGGCAGCACAAAAGGGAACCAACGCGTCGTCTTCCAGTACGGGCGAGCGCGAGGATGATGCTGACGGACCTGCCGACCTGCACTTCTTTCTTCCGGCGTTGCTCTCAGTTTGGTCCCAAGCGGTGTGCTACCGTAGTACCGCCTCCTCGGCGAGCGTGCAGCGCCAATTTCCAACTTGGAACCGGCGGTGGACGAGCCCACGGCCTGCTGTATTCCAGCGGCGAGCCAACAGCAAGCTGCTGCAGTGTTGCGCCCCTCCTTTCCCCACAAACTCTCAACTCCTTCTGTCCCTCGAGCGGCAAGCAGCAAGCTAGCAATTCTCAGGCGGCAGCTCGGCAGTTGGTCGTCACTTCGTTGACAGCAGTAATAACACTAAGGTATGCTGCTCTTTTGTCTTTTTTCAAACCCACTGTTTAAATTTATATAACTACACACATATTACTAGCTTAGATGATGGTTTGTATTTTCTGGACTTCTATTTTTACTGATGCAAGGGAAAAATATGTGGGAGGTTTTTTTGGAGTTCTTCGTTGTGATATGTCGTTCCAGCAGGGTTTCCTTTTACAAGGAAATGAACTGTCATTGCTAAAAAGTTCAGATCTGAAGGGATGTAAAAAAAAAGGTTCAGATCTGAAGGTCGGTGCATATAGTTAGTAGTACATAAAATTGTATACCTAACTGATTATTAGTCTAAACATGTGTGCAGGTTCGTGGGGAGGACGTGGATTTGGAGGTCCCAGCTCCTGGCAGTGTGTGCAAGGAATTCATGACCAACATATCTAATATAGCATGGTAAATCATTTATCATGAGAAATTTCTTCTTATTCCAGAACTGCTTAAATTTTCCCATACCTATTTCCCATTTGATCTTTGTAGGAGATATTGGCACAATGAGTTATGTTTTAGCAGTATTGTTTATATTTTTCTTTTGCAATAAATGCTCTAGGAATTCGACTGTAACAGTTTGGTCTCTTGAGCTCATAAGATCTGTTCTTAGCAACAGAGCTGGTTATGAACATACCTGTCTTTAATTACCAATTAATGGGTGCATAGTCTAACTGCTTTCTTTCCTATGGTTCATGCTTACAGTTTAGTATCCACTGATTCATAAATGCTTGATCTGGCATACATCTCCTTTTGTAAATCATTCTCCCAGGTCCCAGCCCCTTGCTTTCTGTGGATATTTGGGCAAATTCAGAATTATTATTTTCTTTGCTTTCTTGCACTCAGGAAAAAACGACCACGCTCTACACAACTTCTGAGGAGAGCAAGGTTGTTTTAGCTTTTTCTCATCTACCGTATATGTAAAGGTTGCTTATTATATATGTGGAATCTCCTACAATCTTGTTTTTTTTTTGTTCGTTGCCTCATTACTGCTGTAGCAATTAGTTCTTACAATTCCTTTTCTAAATGGAAGTACTTACAATTCTAAGTGAACTTGTGCCTTCTCCATGTGGAATTTCCTCTCATAAGCTAAAATGAACCCTGGAAAGCATCTGCGGATGTTTGTTATTCACTGCCTCAATAGCACTGTAACAGAATTACTTGCAATTTTTGGTGAACTTCTCTATCTACTGTTTTCGGATTTTTATATGTTCCCCTTTGTATCTCTTTTGTTTCTGAAGCTTGACCTGCTACTAAGTTTCATTGGTTTCTGTAGTTGCAGTTGGACTTTGCATGTCGTTGATGTCATAACCAGGAGTTCATTTTTCAGTTAACTCATCAGTGTCCACAATAAAATCCTTGCTTTCTGAAATATATATTGTGCACTACCTCGCCTGCATGAGCATCAAGGCTTGGGCTTTACTTGGATAGATTGAACATCAATGGATTTGGAACCGATACACTGGATCTACAAGTTGTATTTTAACTTGCCCCTCATTTGGCTGATACATTATTTTGTTGGATTTTGGAATGCCCTGGCCCGAATTAACATTGAGCAAGTGCCAAGTGGGTGAGGTTTTGCTTTTCTTCCTTTTTCTGGATATTTATGTTCTGTTCCTTCCCATGCTTTGCCGAAACCATAGCTGTTCTGCAGGTACGATTGTATCGTCAATGCCATTACTTGTTGATATCATGAGATGAAGAAAAGAATGCGTCGCTGATATCTTTTTTTCTGAATAGTAAAACTGCAGATAGAACATACTTGGTTTCGAAGTTATTGAGTTGAGGCCCAACGTTGAGATCGTACGTGCTAATACTTGTCTAGCTGAGTAACAGATTTGTAAATAAGTATGGTGTTGCATTTCTAAAGGATCATTGGCTCAATTCATGGCCATTGACTTTGTATGTGCAAATTTAATTATAAGTATATATGGCGTTCATTAATTTTTCCTCTCGCAAAGGTTCCATGATACAGTGAATATGACAAAGGGAGCTTATTGTTTGATGTTTCCTGTGTTAGTGCACATTAAAAAAAACATAAGAATGAACCCAAAAAAGAGCCCGATGCGTAGAAGTTTACACAAAATATAAAAAATGAAAGCATGAACTCCTCGACATAGCGCACATGTTTCTAATCTTGTGCTTCTGGCCAAAGGATTTGTGAACAAGTCGTTCAAATGTCAGCCAGTTGGCAACTTCCCGTGGCGAAGATCGCTTGGTCGGTGCACGGTGGCAACAATGATTGCTTCAATAACACAAACGGATGACCGTGGGCGGACTATGCCCTGAAATTGAATCAGGACGTGGGTGGCTGCGTCTCTGCAGTTTAGGCAACGGACAGTACACTGATCCAATTATTGTTTAGGTCACGCTTGGTATGGATGTATTTGAATACATGTGTAATTTATTTACAGGTGTAACTTACAGACCAAGAGCTATCTCCGGCCAGAAAGCAAAACGACAGGCGGAGGTCTGTAAGTTTTACAGGGGTATTTGAAATGGAAACGATAAACCAAACAGAGCCTTAATATGTATAAATACACGTGGATTAGGTCTCCTAATAAAGCCTTCAGTTTGCATGAAAATTCTAACAGTGAGAAGTTCCGGAAAGCATAGAAGCACATTCTTTTTTTGAGGGAAGCATAGAAGCACATTCTAAACCAATGCACGATCATCTTTCCCAACGCTTCAAAGATACAGACGCACAAAACATGCAGTAACAGATTTTCAACACGTATTCCCTGTGCGCGGCGTGCCACCGTTCGTCTCCAATTTCAAGATATTTTGCCAATTTGTTGAAAGCCAGGTCTACACAGTGAACAAAACTCCAAGAACAAGAACAGAACAACTAGATTCATCTGTCTACCACTACATGACAGATACAAACTCAGGTCTAAAAAGAGAACAAGTAGCCACTATCATCATCTAATGTAGATCACTTATGCATATACCAACTAGATATATCCTTTTCTTGTAAAAACTAATTTGTAACGAATCAACTCTTGGGACAGCTTACCAAAAATTACAAAAAATAAAATAAATAACTTACCAATCCATGTGGCGCGGCGTGCCGCCGCGCACTACATGCTAGTGCACTTCTAGTCCTCCTTCTATTGGCGCATGCATGGACCATGTGGCATCCGAGGCCGGGAGAAAGTAGCAAGCAGCGCTGTGCGCATGAGCTGGCGCCGGTTTCCGAAGCATCAAGAAATTAAACGGCTGCATTTGCAGGGAATTAATCATCTTGTCTTGGTACCTGTGATTTGGTCGGGGGGGGGCTAATAAACCCGGACGGAGGTAGTAACATACATTAGTAACATACACAAATCCCTAGATTATAGTGCCTTCATAGTGGGTAGTAACATATGTGTGGTAACATGCAAAGCCTCATTTATTAGGTTATAGACTCATATTGCATTGTGACATGTGATGTTACAGTAACTAGCTAAGTTACTGTAACTACCTCTCTCATTATTAATTCATTGCCACATAAGCAAATTTGCTGAGTTGGACTCGATGTTACTACTGAAGTTACTCCCACTGTGGCTAGTCTAAGAATGATCTGTCTCGGCTGTGCCCCCTCACACACAAAATAAATAAATACAGATGGACCAAGAAACTTTCTTTGTCAGCACACGATCGACGAGCGTTGCATGCATGCATGCAGGGTGCTCGAGGAGGAGACCGGGAATGACACAAGGGCGGCAAGGCAACTCCGAGAAGGCAGCCGGCGCCGCGCTCGCATTTGATGATGATCGTTTGTGCGCGCCTGAGCCTGACACGACATGCAACGCAGCAGCAGATGCGTCGAAACAGTGGCGCCGCAGCGTATTTGCTGATGTGAAAGGACGCTCTGAGGCCATGGAGTAATGTACGTAGCATCTTATCATATGCTAGATTGCTAGTAGATCGACAGCCCACAGCCGCTGCAAACTTGTGCAGGTCGGTCTAGCCGAATGGAGTAAAGACAGAGGCGAGCAGCTGCGACGCCGACGCTGGCCGCCTCGATCTACCTGCGGACAAAATTTCTGTTCTAACCTTTTATGCTAACAAAATCAAAAATTGACTTTGTTTGTGAAGAAATTTTAAATCTGACCTTTTTTGGTCACGTCAACATTCTTGGCGTTTGGCTTGCACCGGAAACGCAAAACTTTCTGGCATTTGGCCCTGGCCCACACGAACCTAGCTGGCGCTGAACAGGCACTACCAGACGCCATGCATCTTGGCGTTTGGGTAAACGCCATGGAGCCTAGCGTTTTGAGCCCATCCATTGTGAGTACACAAGAAAAAATATTGGCCTTTGGGAGCTACGCTTCATGTAGAAACTGCGCTGCATGCATGCATCAATAATGGACTTGCTTCCGCAATAATTGTAGTAGGTTAATTAATCTTATCAGGAAACTAAAAGAATTGGTAGTAGGCTTTTATTTAGCAAAAAAAAAGTATTCTAGAACTTAGGAAACCATCCAAACATACTATATGGTTATACGGGCGCTTACTAGGGGTGCTAAGGGCATCTTCAACGGCAATCTGCACGTGCCGCCTCTATACAAGAATTGAAGTTGTCCACCTCCATGTCGTCCCCAAGCTTGGCGTCGACGGGACGGAGAGGTGGTGGCATTTTTGGGACACGAATGGTGACGGCCTACTGTGCACTACTCTTACTCGTTGTCGGCGGCGCCGAACAACGCCTCGCCCGCCTCGTCATCGCACTCCATGCCGACGGCCGCAACTTCCGCCACCCGCTGTCGGTATCGCCAAAGGGCGAGGTGTATCTCGCGGGCGGAGCGGTAGGATTCAAGTAGCGCTTCCTGCTCCGCCAGGTCCTCGTCCGGCCCGGCGGCCCTGGCGGCGGTGACCTACTCCTCCGCCTGCAGATGCTCCTAGAGGAGGTTGTGGTTGTAGTTGGTGTCGGCCTGCGCCTTTCGAAACTGGCCCTCCCGCTCCCTGCAGCATGTCCATATAGTGAGCACGGGCCTTGTCAGTGGTCATGGTGCAATAATGCACCGGTGAGGGTGGAGCGGAGGAGGAGGGTGTCGCGGAGGAAGAGGAGGGTGGCGCTGGCATGTCGGAGGAGGCGTCCACCGGCTGCCTGCCGACCTGCCAGTCAGCATTAATGGCGGCCATGTCCTTCTTCTACTCCGACATCTGCCCGTCCCAGAGAGCTTTGGCCGCCGGGGGGGGGGGGGGGGGCTCCATGGCGGGAAGTGGTGCGGAGAGGCATGACTGTGACTATGACCGGGGCATCGGGGCATCTATTTATATAGCACCGGTAGGCGGCAGAGGGACGGACGAGTGGCGCCAGAGGAGACTCGGCAATCGCGTGTCATCAATCCTGGCGGCAGACAGACGAACAGGCGGCCATCGTGTCGTTTGAACGCGTGACAGTTGCCTGCAATGGATGCGGCGCGGGTAGCGCTCTCTCGGCCGGCGCGCCGCTTCAATGCCGGTGCCAGTGAGCGGTTGCGTCTGCTCTGGCCGGCATGAATTAGGGCGCTGACCCTCTGGAGCGGCGCTGACCAAAAACGCGCGGGAGGCGGGAGGGATTTTTGGTAGGCCAGGACGGTTAGCAACAGGCTTGAGATCGGTCCGCACCCCCGCAAACCTATCCCACTTTTGTCTATGATTTACGGGAGAAATCACGTTCGGACCACACCGCAGACCGATACAAATTGACATTGGATAGCTTCCGCGGTCCAGACGGTAGCAGGAGGTTTACGGATCGGCGTTGGAGATGCCCTAAATAAGTTTAGGTACACGGCCACTTAACATGACATTAATCCATCCAAACCGCACGTCTTTCTAAAAAAACGCAGATTCCTTGCTGACGTGATACTTTAGCTTTCTGCCTTCTCACTGATTAAGCAACCACACTAATCAACATCGAACGAGGCATGATTTTCTTGTTACGTAATGGAAGAACCAAAACGCTAGGCTCCATGGCGTTTGCCCAAACGCCAAGATACATGGCGTCTGGTCGTGTCACTTCAGCGCCAGCCAAACTAGTATGGGCCAGGGCCAAACGCCACTAACTCCGGCGTCTCCCCTGCAAGCCAAACGCCAAGGATGTTGGCGTGACCAAAAAACGTCAGATTTAAAATTTCTTCGCAAACGAGGTCAATTTTTGATTTTGTTAGCTCAAAAGGTTAGAACAGAAATTTTGTCCTCTACCTGCCGGTCAGCTACTGCCTCTGTTGGTTTCACAAGGCATATCTTGCTGCCTGAACATACGGATAAGAGTAGTCACTTGACATTAGATAAAATCAGCGATGCTACACACACGACGATATTGGACGATCACCACACGATGCTACACATCAGACCGTGCATGTGTTAGAGCAAACGTAGCTAGCACCGTTCATTCTCGCATCGTGCGGAGTTCGGCCGGGCAGTGTCGTCCTTGTAGTAGTTTCGAGATAAAATAAAACTTGAAGGTCGAGAATTTGAAACGGACTTTGTAAGTACCACATATGTGTGCCACTCGCTTTGTGCAGTTTTGTTCATCTGGTTTCGGTCCACGGCCATGAAAGCGTATACCTCAACCGACCAAGTATGTTCAGGCCATTTTCGAAAGAGCTTTGGAGGCCACCTCAGAATAGCAGCTGGGTGATTCGCAAAAAAAAAGGAAAAAGAATAGCAGCTGGGTCTCATCTGACCAGTCGTCTACCACGGCAGAAATGATGGCACCTGCCTCGAGCGCGCGTGTGCTAACGTGTTTGCATGATGCTTAATTAGACCCTTTTCTTGAGCTGATGATGCTTAATTAGACTGATGATACTAGTCGGAGTGCGATGAGCGCCCGTGTATAATTACGTGCGCAGTTAGCTCTAAAATCTCGCATTCAGCTACGTCTACTCTAGCCCTTTTGGTAGAGGCATAATCAGCGGCGCATGATCCACAGTTCACCGATCGGTTACCTACATGATTAACTTTAGGGGATGATAATGCACCACGGCCTCACCAGAGTTTCAATGCAAGTTTGTTTTTCCAAGAGGCCTTTCACAGTGTTATTTACCATAGTCACACGGGGTTAACCTGAATGTTTTCTCCCACCTGCTAGGTAATGGCTTGTTTTTCATTAGAAGAACAAGATGGATTTTGATAATTTTTGTATCACTACCAAAGTAATTAAGTATTTCATTATAATTTCAATTATGAAGCTTACTAGGCACCCATACCATGCATTACATGTGTATTTTCTTTCATCCGCACCGCGGCCCCGAGGGGAGCGCCATGGGCTATGATGCTCGTGGGCTCATGGGTTGGTGCATGTCGAAGCATTAGAATGCGATCATCTTCGACCATGCAGTACTCAGCCTTCCTCGCCTACTCCACGCGATCAAGGCCGGGCAAGGGCAATGGTTGGCGGCGGCGGTGCATGGTCTGGTAGCATTGCGTCCGGCATCGGCCATCTCTGGTGGCAGCAGAGTTGTTACTCCGTCCATACCACGACTCGCAGAGGAACATTCTCAGCTATAATGCTCGTGGCTTGGTACATCTAGAAGCATCGGAACGTGGCCATCTTCGACCACGCACAACTAACCTTGCTGGACATGATCAAGACGGAGGCAAGGCGGTGGGCAATGGCGTGTGGTCTCATGACACTGCTTCTGATGCCGGCCACCTTTAGCACTTGGAGGCGTTGGGTCGTACTCGTTGGATGTTGCTCGCTTTAGGGTGTGTGCATTCTATTCTTTCTATCAGTGCATCGAGACACAAGACTTTTTCCTTTTTCCAGAAAAAAATCTTTCCTCGGTTGTGTTCGCAGTTTTCTTTCAGCCTTTGAACTTTCCATAATATTTTTGTGGCCTCTTGTATTCTGAAATGAATCAAGTTTGGTCCCTCACCAGCCCTTAATTTTTCTCGTTTTGAAGTGGTGTACGATTTGACTTTGCCATATGGCACTCTATAAGATCATGTCACTTCATCGTTGCTCCTTTTTCCTTCACTCTTCATGGCAATGACCACCCTTCTGGTGGAGAATTTGTGCACTCCCTTCATGCATGCTCGACGAGCCGGAGTCTTTGTCGTCTTCATTTTCACTCCATCACGGGAAATAAACACCCTTCCAATGGGTGGTGGTGCCTCGGGGTGGGTAATGGTGTAGCTCCTTGATTTTTGAGAACCATTGGTACTCCTCAATCAGTGGTTTTGATGTCGCCCTATTGTAACTCTCAATTGGTGTCTCTCGGAGTTGTCCTCTCTACTGTCTCCTGGCAGGATGAGAGGCCTCGACACCCTCCTCTCTTTTTCTAGCAGACCTTGTATATGGTTATGATAAAATATGCGTTGCATACTACCACCTAGATTTAGATGTTTAGGAAGTTGATCATTGTGTTGTGTTGTAACTATGTATGCAATATTTTTCAATGTCTAGTGTTACTTGCCTCAACGAGATGTATTTACAACCGTCTTTTCAGACTGTAAGTAGTTGTAAAACCTGTTGCATAGTCCTTCGTCAGGTAGTATGATTGTTGGCCTCTTTTCCTCTCTATAAAATATATATCGTTACATTTTGTTCTTCTAATATCACTATGCTAATTACACAAAAAGAAAGAAAAAAAACTCGAGGGGGTTCCAAATCTCTTATCGTTGGTCCATAGAAAATTAGACACATGTGCATTAATCTCCTACCGACCTGTTAGTAAAGAAAAAAGATTAGTTGGATGTGTCCAATAGTTTATTTCCCCTCCCACCTCTTCTCCTCTTCGAAAAATTGATCTCCTACATCATCTCTCCGCTTTCTCCTCTGTATTTGGAAGGCGTTACAGCGGATCCGCCTTTGCTATCCCACCATTCGCTAGCCCAATGCAGCACCTCTAATCCGTTCATTTTCTCCCCTCTTTCACTTATCCTCTGGCACACGCCACTCGTCATCTTTCCTGTCGACGGCTAGTACGATTGTCATGCTCCTTCACCATACTGTCCTCATGCATCGCCTCCATGTCGATATGCATCCTCTGCCAATCTTTATTCCGAGACAGGGAGTGGCAGGGCGAACACGAAACACCCACCTTGAAATTTCGGCCCTAAGCGAATTTGTCGAATCCAGGCTCTAACTATCGAGTGTATTAAAGAAGTACACTAATAAGGAAGATAGTCTCGGGCATGAATCACTGGAAAGGGATATCAAAGGTGAGAATTGTGATTTGAAGAAGCAACTCTAGAATAGGCAACCCACAAAATTTTAAAATTTGAACCAGCAACACTTAAAGTACTTCAGTCTATTTGATATTGTTCTTGAAATCTTTTTTTTTTCGCGAGAACATTGTACTTGAAATCAAATGCACAAAATAAGGGCAAGTTTGGAACATAGGACATGAACAACACAACAACAGAAAAAAAATGCAAGAATTGTATGTCGTGTCTTGCTGATTTCTTTTGGAATCTGAAACACAGGAATTGGACGATGTAATTGTTTGGATGCTCCGTAGAAATTTCACAGAAAAATGTTTCTTCAGGAGAAAGAAAAGTGGAGAGACAAAGACACATGTTCCCTTAGACTTCATAAAGGAAGTGTAAATGAAGTTGAGCGAATGCTTATAATCCTCCAAAATATGTTCAAAGGGCACCATAAGAAACATTCCTATAGAATTCCATTCCTGTGGCACTCGTGTGCAATTTATTTGTTTCAAACGGGGTACAAACGTGGCAGTATATTTTATATACAGTATCCACATGCGAGTGAGGATTTCTAGCTCCAAGGCAGTGGTAATTAAGACCCCGAGGGGGAAATTGGATATCTCCCCACGTCCCATAATATAAGAGCGTTTTTGACGCTACACTAGCGTAAAAACACTCTTACATTATGGGACGGAGGGAGTATATCTTTGTAAATTTTCAGGATGAAATATGTTTTCATCCAATCTTCACAAAAAAGACAAAATCAAGAGGTTTTATGGTGAATAGTGCATCATGGAACTTTAAGCAATGTATATGCATCCGTATAAGTACGAGTGTACTCCCTCCGTTTCATAATGTAGTGCATATATTTTTTTTTCAAAAGTCAAACATTGCAAACTTTGACCATGTTTATATACAAAATTATGTACATTTAAAATACCAAATGCACATCATCGTATACATCATCAGTTATAGTTTCATGTTGTATATGTTTGGAATTGTATACACTATAAACAGTCCACTCCGTAAACTCGATCAAAATTTTCTTAGTCTGTCTTGCAGAAGAAAAAAAATACGCACTACATTATGGAAGGAGGGAGTATTTTCTTCGGAATTTTTTGAAACGTGAAATTTTGAAATTTGAGCTGTTCAAAATTCGGTGTCCATTTCCAATCTCCGGTCCACATCGACTCACTAGCCGGTGTAGTACATTCCGGGGAGGCGTGGCAGCGGGCATGTGTGTTGAGGCCAGTTCGAAACTGTGATGTTTTATATACCCGTGCATGCATGATGCAACGACCGCTCGCTGTCGCGTGCTGCCTGCCCCGTACCCTCCCGTTTCTTCTGCCACGGACAAGACCTGTACTGCTGCTGCCAATGGCCGTGCGAGCACGAGCGAGCGAGCGAGCGGTGCGGTGTGCCCGGCGGAATCATTTCCCGCCCTTGGTAGCTGTCTCTTTCCTCCTCGGCTACGCGCACACGATTCACGACGGACCCCGACTCTACCCGACCCGACCCGACAGGCAGGCAGCCGAAGAAAGGCGCGCGATGCCGGTGTGGGAGCCCCACCGTGTGGCGTCAAACACTCTTTTAAAGGTCCTCCTAAGACACGTCCCTTCCGTCAAATGAGGCACTGTCTACCCCATCCCCGCGTCGCACTTAATATAAAGCCCAGCGAGAAAGGGAAAGCGAGAACGAATGAGCACTGTACGCACGAGAGCGAGCGAGCCGGAGAGAATGAATCAACACTGTTCAGCACATAGGGAGAGAGAGTGCGTACCACGTATATAGTGCCGGTGGTCCTGGCTAGCTGCACCCCAGGGATCAGGACCATTGCCCGTCACAGTATCTCATTTGTTCATCGTAACCCTGTGCATTTCCCTTTTATTTATGGGTGGTGAAGCATATGCATATGCAAGTGAAACGCACGCCCTGCAGCTTCTTTTTTCTCCTCTCATGTAGTAGTATACTTTACTGATGAGTGACACAGAAGTCCCAGAGAAGTTCCAAGCCCAGCAAGTTCTTTACGTGAGGAAGGAAATTGAAACCCGACCGCCGCGCGGCGCGGATTGTTCCAGCTCGATCCGCCGCCCGGATTCCGACGCACGTAGCGGTACTGTACTGTACGTGCATCAGCGGCGGTCGATGCCGGGCGGCCGGCCGGCCGCTTCGATCGCGCATGACTGAGTGACAGAGACGACGCACGCAGAGAGGGCAAACTGTCGTCGCGTGTGAGAGAGAACTTGGGCAGCAACAGCATGCATCCACAGCTAGCTATGCTACGCTAGACATGGAAGGCTTTGGGCCCTTGCCTGTATAAGCTAGGGTAGGCCTGGGCTGTGGCACGCACCACCCAGGCAGCAGTACTTGCAGCGTGTACAACCAGCAGCTGTAGACCTGTATGTATAGTGTGACAGTGTAGAGTAGCTATGAGTAGCCACCACCACCACCACCACCCCCACCACTACACTACTAGAGCTAGTAGTAGTAGCAGCTTGGAGCCGTAGAGATGCAACGGGTAGGTGGTTACGTTTTATGGCACGAAGAAAGGTTCCGGCCACGGTCCAAAAAGAGCTCCACACTGAGGCAGCGGATCAAAGAGGGGGAGCCGGATCCCCTGACGTACGGCCCCCTGCCGTTGGGCCGCTGATGGGTGGGTCCAGGCCCACACGTCAGTGTGTGGGCCGTACGTCAGACGAGCCGTGTCCCAAAGAGGGAGCCTGCCTGCCTGCATGCAAATGTAAAGCCACCTAGCCAAGCTATGCAATGCACGTGGGACGGCGGGAGGAGGAAGAAACCGGCATGCATGGCATTGGCATGGTGCCATGCCAACGTTGGTTCGTTGCACATGTGGCGATGTGCGCATGCATGCATGCATGTGGGCGGCACATACGAATTCAATGCCCTTTGCTGCTCGTTTGCTTGCCCCCTTGGCTCGAGCAGCTAGCCGTAGTACTAGTAGTGGTGCATGCATGCGTGGCATGGGGATACGTTGCGTGGAGCAGGTGCGCCGCGGCTCAAGGTGGATCGCAACAGGTAGAAGGGTAAAAGTGTGTTAGTAAGATTCTTGATGGTCAAAAAGACTAAAAGAGTAAAGGTTAGCGTTGTACTTAATGCGTGGTTTTGGTACTAAATAATTAGCGGAGTACTAGCATCTTTGACCCATGCCATCAAAGCTGATCAGTGCTTTTTTCAGAGAACGGCTGTAAATAAGGGAGTGCATCAATGGAGGTGGGGTGAGGTGGTGTGAGCTCTGCGGCGTGAGAATGTTTACTGCGGGGGCAAGTGTGGCGACGAGATGCTCTGATGCATCGGCTCAAAATCATGTGCTTTACCGGGTAGCTCATGGACCTAGCTAGCCGCTGGCCTGGTGGCATTGCAGATAGTTGCAGGAAATAAAAGACAGACGAACTCCTCTTTCGAGGCGATATTGAAGGATTCTGGATAGCATTTCGGTGAATGTGTCATTCCAACTTAGTACTCCCTCAGTTCATTTGATCAAAGTCAAACTTTGTAAAGTTTGACCAACTTTATTGAAAAAGATATCAACATCTACAGTACTAAAGTTATATGCTATGAAAATTAATTTCATGATGCATCTAACAATATTGATTTCATCTTATGAATCTTGATATTTTTTTCATATAAACTTAGTCAAAGTTGACAAAGTTCCACTTTAACCATCTCTCTCTCAAAAAAAAGTTTCACTTTAACCAAATCTTATATGCAGACTAAAAAGAAACGAAGGGAGTACTATCTTTTCTGTTTCAGATACAAGGAATATTTGAAGTACATCGAAATAATCGGTCTTTCTTTTTTGATGAGAACCGAACCTCGATGGCGAGATCTGATCTGTTGTTGCGGCCGATCTTTCACGACACTTCCACCACCAATAGCAGCAACCTCTCATCCGCGCACACGATGTACACGAAGTAGAGGGTTTGAACCTTGCGGGCCAGCACGAGAAAACCGATCTTGACGAAGGTACCCACGCGCAAAACAATTTCCACGAAGAGAAATCGTAACACAGAGGTTTTCTAAAGATTCCTCCAAAACTTGATACGGGCGTCTACCCTGAAAAACACATCATGTCTATTTCATAAAAGTATACCCTGTTCTTACATGACTCACGGCTAGACTTATACGAGACCTGGTCTCATATAATTTTTTCCCCTAAAAGTGGACCCCAGCCCGTGTCCTTTAAGGACAACAAATCACGCAGTCCCAACCTCCAAGTCTTGACACGGTAAGAAACTTCCTCTTTACGTGGAGGTGGCCAGAATACAAATAAGTGTTTATCCTTAATGTCGTTGGCCAAACAAAATAAATCACAGCTCGCATGCTCCTTTGCATCAGCATAGCTTTTCCTGTTTTTCCAAATATTAATGCACACTAATTGTTTTTTACGTGGAGTATGTATTTTGCACTTCACGTTGCATGTAATTATTCTCCTTTAATACATGCACTCCCAAAGACTTTTCTTCCTTTGACAAATTGACATGCGACAGTTTTTTGTGAACATCAACATTACTTGTAGTATTAGCCATCCCCATATCATCAGCTACAACCGCCATAGTTATTTTCATGGTCGTATCATTTTTCATACACTCCGTCCCCTTCCCCTTGCTCTTCAATTCGTCTAGAGGCATGTGCCTTTATTTGAAAACGAAATATGGATTCACTTCATATTTTTAAAGCAAAAAATTGACCATAGAAATATGACTATATATCCAAACACATGCAGAAATTTTAAAATCAAATTCTTTTTCTCGAATACGCACGAGTGTGCGTACTATATTATAAAGAAGGGATCGGGGTAAAGAGCCCGTTCACGTTAGTGTCACAGATTACATATATACACTGCACACTAACTCCACCCTCCACCTTCCTCTCCTAAGTCTACCTACGCTCCCCTGCCCACTCCTCCACCTCTGCAAAGAAGGCGTCCATGTCTCCTCGTAGTATGCCCGCTTGCTTCCATATACGGCCCTCTCGGATGACTGCTTGGATGATCCTGTTCTTCGAGGGTGTGGCTCCGTCAAAGACGATCGAGTTGCGATGCTTCCAAATCTGCCATAGTCCTAGAATGATGATTGCATTGGCATTCCTCTCGGCAGGCCTTCTTCCTCCCTTGTCTTGACACCACGCCCCGAGGCTTTCACTCGCAGAAGGTATCCACTCCGGCTTGCGCAAGGGATGACAGATCGCCGTCCACACTTCCAGTGCGACAACACACTCGAGTAGAACGTGATTTATGCTCTCCTCTTCTTGGCTGCACATAGGGCAGCACTCTTGATGGTCCAGTCCACGTATTGCAAGCCGATCGGATGTCCAGCACCTGTCCTGGATTGCGAGCCATGTGAAGAAACGGCATGGCGCCGGTGCCCTTGATTTCCAAGTGAATTCGGCCGTCGGAACGACCTGCCTACCCCAGAACTTGGCCGCATAGGCGCTCCGCGCTGAGAAGCATCTGCTAGCCTCCCATGTCCAAGAGATGGCATCATTTTGTGCTGGGTGCAGCTCAACTCGTTGGATCATCGTCCACAATTGCAGGTATTCACGCAACGATTCGGCAGTGACCTCCGGGCTCACCTGGGTGACCCAGCTGTCGTTCAGAAGCGCCTGGGAGACGGTGCATGTTCTTCTTATTTTCCTCTTGACTCGCCCGTAGGCCAAGGGTGCGATATCTCCGATCCTGTGCCCTTCAAGCCATCTATCTTCCCAAAAGAGTGTCGTATTTCCATCCCCTAGGGTCCAGCGAGCAGCCGCGTTGAATATCCGTGTTGAGGCTTTTGGCACCCTGATGTCAAACTCTGCCCATGGCCTTGTTGCATCCGATCGTTGTAACCAGGGCCATCTTGCTTGCACCGCCTTGTTCATCCATCCTAGGTTGGGGATGCCTAGTCCACCTGCCCACTTCGGGGCGCAGACCGAATCCCAAGCGACCGCGCAGCTGCCACCGGACGAATTCGCCTCCGCGCACCAAAGAAAACTGCGGCATATTCTGTTCATTGTTGAGATTGTCTTCTGCGGGAGGTCAAGTTTGAGCTCAAGGAGGTTTATTTGAATGGCCGGAGGTATACTTGGTCCAACGAACGGGCACATTCGACAATGGAGAAGATTGACCGAGTCTTCACCACGTCATCTTGGGAGGAACTATACCCGACATGTCAGCTCACTGCCCTGGGCTCCTCAATTTCGGACCACTGTCCTCTCTTGCTGGACATGGAGGCGGATCTGCGCATGGGTAAACGTTTCAAGTTTGAGGCGTTCTGGACAAGAGCGGAGGGTTTTATGCAAAAGGTAGAGGAGTTGTGGACCTCCGTACCCAGAGAAGAGAGCCCCTATGTGACGCTTGATCTCAAGCTACGAGCCACGGCAAAAGGACTGAATAAGTGGAGCGACCGATGGATAGGAAACATCAAACTACAGATTGGCATTGCCATGGAGATAATTACACGTCTGGACAAAGCAATGGATACAAGAGCTCTATCCCCACAGGAGAGGGATCTGCGGCGCACACTGAAGCTGAAGTTGCTCGGCCTTTGCTCCCTGGAGCGATCAATTGCGTGGCAAAGATCCAGAATTCTCTCCCTCCGGGAGGGAGATGCAAACACAAGCTTCTTTCACCAACACGCTTGCCACCGGCAAAGAAGGAACATGATCACGACAATCCGCAATGGGGACACCACTGCCAGCACGCACGATGAGATTGCTTCGGAGGTGGATGACTACTACGCGAACGTGTTTGCTGGCGCTCTAGGTAGGGCGCACACCATTGATCTTGACCTTCTAAACCCGCCGACCGTGGATCTGTCGCATCTTGAGCAGCCTTTCACCACGGAAGAGGTGGAGAAGATTGTGAAAAACATGCCCATGGACAAGGTGCCGGGTCCAGACGGCTTCACGGGACGATTTTTTGCAACTTGCTGGCCTATAATCAAGGAGGATTTAATGAGGGCACTTCAAGCTTTTCACCAAGGGGATATGAGAGGGCTGCATGCAATAAACAAGGCGATTGTATCCCTGCTGCCCAAGAAGGATGGTGCAGTGGATATCCGTGACTTTCGACCGGTGAGCTTGGTTCATAGCGCGATCAAGATCTTTGACAGGACTCTAGCCACGCGGCTGGCCGTGGATCTTCCTTCCATTGTGGGGAACCACCAGAGCGCTTTCGTGCGGGGATGTTCGATCCACGACAACTTCATGCTCGTCCAATGCACGGCTAGGAGGCTACACGCCCCGCGGGACCCGGCCATCATGCTCAAGCTGGATATATCAAAGGCGTTTGACTCGGTGCATTGGCCTTTCCTGCTAGAAGTGCTGCGCAAGGCAGGTTTTGGGGAGCGTTGGATCACGTGGATCTGTGGATTGCTGGCAAGCTCATCAACTAGGATCATGATCAACGGTACGCCGGGTCGACCAATATACAACACCATGGGCTTACAATCAAATTCTCGAAACACATGGCTCATACCACCATGCGCGAAAATGGACAAAATTGGCCCTTTCCTAAAACTTCAACACAAAATAAATCAATCTGAAAATATTTCACAAAATGGCCCTCTTTTGCATGATGCCCGGGGCTGAGGCGCCATACTAGAGAGCATGACGCTCCGAGCTAGGGCGTCATACAAAAATGCCACTTTGTGAAATATATTTAGATTGAGGTCATTTTGCGTTGAAGTTTCAAAAAAGGGTCAGTTTTGTCCACCATTTGAGTGTTTTTCTTAGGACTGCTGTCATCCTACATTTTTTTTCACAATAGCTAAACGCCAGTTGCCTGAAAATCCAACTTAGGTCAGTCGATTTTCACTAGAAGGAAGCAGGCACGGAAGGGAAGGAAGAAGTCGTTGGGAGGGTGAGGCTGTGCGGTAGCACCGCCGACCGTGGACGGTGGTGACCGAGGGTTTGGCGGGTGCTACGCGGTTGGGAAAGAAGAAGAAGAAGAAGGTGGACTGGAGGTTCAAGAAGTAATCTGCACCGCCTGTTTCCATCCAACGGCTGAAACGAAATCGACTGAAGTAAACTGAAATTTCAGTCGACTTACCGGTAGCCATTTCCTTTTTTCTTCTTCTTTCCTTCCACTATAATTAAAATAAACAAACTCCAACTCATGTTGGCTTTTCGTGGAATGCGGTTCCATTTTGACGGAAACCGTGCATGGCCCACTTACGTAGTACAGTGCAGCTCCGAAGTTTTGAAGATTATTTAGCAGTGGAACTTAGTGCCACATGCACGCGTACGTGAATACATACTTCACGTACACGTACGCGTCGTATACTCGACCGAGAAGCCCGTGCTCGTGCTCGCGCGTGCAGAGCGCGGATCTAGAGATCGCAGTAATCACGCGAAGCACGTACGCCCTATGCTTATGCTAAGCAGTACTGGAGCGTACACGCCCATGCGTGTCCTCCCTCCCATGCCAATTAAAAGCTTCACGTGAGCCACTGTTCTGCTTCGTGAGTCATGGACGCACGTTGCACCGCGGAAAAACTAGCCCTGTGCAAGCGTACGTATAGTTTTTTGCCCATGTGCGTGCATGCATGCATGAACATGGACTCGGTGACACAGTCACCGCTGAAGCAAAGAGCGTGTACGTGTGATAGTGAAGGGCGCGTCAGAGCCATGCATGCATTTGTTAATCTCTAGCTTGCTCCTTCGTACAGTAGTTGTAATATACTATCCACAATAGCTACATGTAAATCGTTTGACTTTGCAATTTTAGGTCAATCGATTTTGGTTGAAGAAAGAAAAAGGTGCAAGGGAGGAAGAAACTCGCCGGACGGGAGGAAGAAGCTCACTGTGCAGGCTACCCTAGCATCTATCTTAGGGTTTAGGGTGGGGGCGGTGGTGTGGGACTTTGCCGAAGACACACCTCGGCGCAGGGGGCATAGAGGGATGGCTGGCGGTGGTGGAAGACCGACGGTGGGGGCTGGTTTAGGGGAGGGCAGGGCGACGAGGCGGTCGCGGGAGAGAGATGAAGAAGATCTACCGAAGGTTGAAGACGACCAGCGTCCATTAAATCTTGATCGAACGGTTGATTCTAGAGAAGGAAGGATCGACTGACCGTTTCTCGATTGACGTGTAGCCAGCCCAATACTATCTGATGGCGATCGATCAAAGCTGGCGCGTACGTGCGTGCGTGCGTGAAGACGATCAACCGAAGAGTGATGCGCTGCACGTGTTGCACGTATGTACGTGGAGACCAGCTGAACGGTGTGGGCGTGTGCGTGTACCGCGGCGCGGCCCGTGAAGTGCATCACTTGCATCATCAATCCCTGCGCAGTACCGTGCCGGCCGGCGGCGCTGCCAGCGTACCACGGATAAAGCGCGTCGTGATTGAAGAGATTAAACACGACTTGACCCGTTCGGCGCCGCCCGGACGACGCCGTGCCTCTGCACTCTGAGAGAGTGAGAGGTGAGGTGAGAGCTGCAGGATGTTTTGCATTATGCACACGTGATGTGCCGGCTGCTGCCGTGCTAACGTTTCGCGTGCGTCACGCAGTCAATCTTTCGTCCCCAACCGCTCCTGCGAAAGGGGCGATTGGGAGACGACGGTTTCCCACTACGTTGCACGGATACGGGGACACAAATACGGCGATACGAGTACGGTGATACGGGATATGGCAATTTTTAGAAACAACAATATGCGATACGGCAAGTATACGTATAGATAATTAATAAAATAACATGTAATAAAAGCAAACATAATTAAATGTGTGAGATGTGATCAAAATGTTGCCATGGAACTCCCTGCAATGCCATGTTCTACTTCTATCTCCTTCCCTAGCGGCTTGGGGTAATTGTTGTTTACCTTGTCAGTTGCGACAGCGGTGGAGAAGAGCAGAAGATTCAGATGGAGAGGCGATTCCAGGTGGTAAGGGCACCGGCGGTGAGCCACTATAGGCGGAGTAGGAGGCAGCGGTGAGCCACTCTAGGCGGAGGAGGAGGCAGCGCTGAGACACTCCAGGTTGCGGCGGCGGCGGACCTGGGTCAACCTCGATCAAACTCCTGGTGTGGTCGAACGGAGAAGAGAATGCGAGAGAGGAATATTAGGTTTCGTGGTCGTGGCCTCGTGGGCTATTGGCTCGCTCAGGGCTGCGTTCCGTCGCTCGTCGTGTCCCAGCCGTGTCGTGTCGCAAGTGTATCCCAGGTGTATCAACTTTTTTTTAAATCAAAAAAGGGATACTTCTGGGATACCCGTATCAGAGCCGTATCGGAGTATCGGCGCCGTCCTGGACAGCGATACGACAACTTCTTAAGTATCGGTGCTTCGTAGGTTTCCCATTGCTGAGTGCCGGTGAAGCCACGGCCTCTGCCCCCTCTATTCGCCACTCCGGTGGCGGATGGAGAGGGTGGACCATGTTTCCCTTTCATGGTGTCTGTGTAGTTAGTGTATATGTTTCGTTTAGTGGCACTACAGTGGTGAGGATGGCCCCCGCGTCGAATAAATCCATTTCGACTTCTTCCTCACCGAGACGACGACCCTCCATGGCAGCGTCAAAAAGGCGGTAGCCTCATCTTCACTCCGGCTATTCGAGACGGCGAGATTTGATGTTCTTTGTGTTGTTGGTGGTTGTCGTCTCTCGCAGCGGCGACAACAGCCAGGACAAGATGGTGGTCCAAGTGCCGGTCTTGTGGTTCGACGACGGCAATTCCAGTGTTCTCCTCGAAACTTATTGGTAGGAAGAAATGGATCCGGGTTTAGGCCAGCATAGGGATGTTCCCGACCGACATGTCAAATCGACAAGCGCCTTGCTGCATGTAGCGGGTCTGTTCATCGATTTTGAAAGCCAATTTCGCGAAGACTGCCCTCGATCTTTGAGATATTAGAGGTTGTGCTTCTCTTCCAGTGAGTCCGTCGGCGATGTTGTAAGTTGGAGTTGACTGTTGGCTTTGATGTGTGTAGAGATCTCTTGTGAACTTTGAATTTTTTTTGAGATCCTCTCTACATAGTTTCTAGGACATAGGTCTTTGTCTGGTTTGTCTAGCGGTCTCCACCACTAGTAGAAAATAGGGCTTTGGTCCAGGCCTGAAGAGGGCATTAATCCCGGTTCTCATACGAACCGGGACCAATGGGACCATTAGTCCCGTTTCGTGAGGCCAAGGGGCCGGCCGGGCCTTGGGGGCCATTGGTCCCGGTTCGACTGACTCCATTAGTCCCGGTTCCAAACACGAACCGGGACCAATGGGCCTCGCTCCTAGCCCACAATCTTTATTCTCAGTTAGTATCAGGAACCGAGACTAAATAGAGGCCTATATATACCCCAGCCCGTGAGAAGAGCAGTGCACTGATCTGTTTTTTTTGCCGGACGTGGGACAACTTTGTGGTGCTCTACCTCACCTCCTATGCACAAGAAGTGTTCGATCAAATGCCCGAGCCACACTTTATAAACTTTATCCTCTTGAAGCTCCTTGTCGAAACTCCCTTTTCCTCAAGATTTGTCTAGGTTTGGCGGTCCGTCCTGTCCCGCCCCCGTCCTCATCGCCGTCGATCATCCACGCCGATCTCGTCGCCGACACCACCGTGGTGAGCCCCTTGTTCTTATCTTCTTTCTAAAAGAAAAAAATTCTTACTTGTATGATTTAGATTGCTACTTGTATAATTTTCTTACTTTTATTATTGTTTCTTATTATATAGTGCGATGGTTTTGGTATCTGCCCCCGTCGGCCCTCGTTCTGTCTATGATTCAGATGTGGTATGTACTATCTTTTATAACTATTTTTTTCATTTAGTGTTTATGACAATTGTGCCGACCAACGTCACATAGATGTTTTATGTAGGAGGTATGTGTACCAGAAATTCCAACTGACCCTCTTGTCAAGAGGTTAAATTTAGTTGAAAAAGAAAACGATTACTTGAAGAAAAAATTAAAAACAATTGAGGAGGAGAACTATGTATGGTTTAATTAGATGCTCTAGAGAGCTATATGTTGTTCAATGAGAACTATGTATGAACTTTATGTATTTATTTTTCCGGTAATAACATTTGATCACTAATGTACTTTGGTTTTAATGTCATGATGAAATCCCTTTGTAACAGATGACTTTTTGCCCGAAACCCTAATACTTCGAAAGAGATTGTCCGTTTTGCACACGAAATGCATCTAGTTTTTGCCGTAACCCTATCAACTTTTTAGCACATGCTATGTGGGTGAAATGATGATACCATGCCAACTTTTAACCTTTTCAGAGTGCATTTGTATTGCTTTTCAGTTTCATGGTCATTTAGCTGGAAAAAAAATCAGAAAATGCATGAAAAATAGCAAATGAAGTCAGAAATGGTTTAAAATTGATGATGTGACTTTGAATGGTGCATTTTGAACAGACAAAAAAATTGGAGTTCAAATAAGTTCAAAAAAATGAAATCCCTTTTGTAACAGATGAGTTTTCGTTCGAAAGTCCGATACTTCGAAATAGATTGTCCATTCTGCACACGAAGTGCATCCAGTTTTTGCCATAACCCTCTCAACTTTTTAGCACAAGCTATGTGGGTGAAATGATGATACCATGCGAACTTTCAAACTTTTCAGAGTTAATTTGTAGTGTTTTTCAGTTTCAGGGTCATTTAGCTAAAAAAATCAGTAAATGCATGAATAGAAAATGAAGTCAGAAAGGGTTGAAATTGGTGATGTGGCTTTGAATGGTGCATTTTGAACAGACAAAAGTTTGGAGTTCAAATCAGTTCAAAATAATGAAATCCCTTTGTAACATATGCATTTTCGTCCGAAACCCTGATATTTCGAAAGAGATTGTCCATTTTGCACACGAAGTGCATCCAGTTTTTGTCGTAACCCTCTCAACTTTTTAACACATGCTATGTGGTTGAAATGATGATACCATGACAACTTTCAACCTTTTCAGAGTTCATTTTTAGTCCTTTTCAGTTTCAGGGTCATTTAACTCAAAACAATTCAGTAAATGCATGAAAAATAGCAAATGAAGTCAGAAAGGGTTGAAAATTGATGATGTGGCTTTGAATGGTGCATTTTGAACACATAAAAGTCTGGAGTTCAAATAAGTTCAAATAAATGAAATCCCTTTGTAACAGATGAGTTTTCGTCCAGCCCTGATACTTCGTAAAAGATTGTCCCTTTTCACACGAAGTGCATCCAGTTTTGTCGTAACCCTCTCAGCTTTTTAGAACATGCTATGTGGGTGAATGATGATACCATGCCATCTTTCAACCTTTTCAGAGTTCATTGAACTGCTTTTCAATTTCAGGGTCATTTAGCTCAAAAAATCAGTAAATGCATGAAAAATAGCAAATGAACTCAGAAATGGTTGAAAATTGATGATGTGGCTTTGAATGGTGCATTTTGAACACACTAAAAGTCTAGATTTTAAATAAGTTCAAATAAATGAAAGCCTTTGTAACAGATGAGTTTTCGTCCGAAACCCTCATACTTCGAAAGAGATTGTCCATTTTGCACACGAAGTGCATCCAGTTTTTGTTGTAACCCTCCCAGCTTTTTAGAACATGCTATGTGGGTGAAATGATGATACCATGCCAACTTTCAACCTTTTCAGAGTTCATTTGAAGTGCTTTTCAATTTCAGGGTCATTTAGCTCAAAAAAAAATCAGTCAATGCATGAAAAATAGAAAACAAAGTCAGAATGGGTTGAAAATTGATGATGTGGCTTTGAATGGTGCATTTTGAACACACAAAAAGTCTGGAGTTCAAATAAGTTCAAGTAAATGAAATCCTTTGTAACAGATGAGTTTTCGTCCGAAACCCTGATACTTCGAAAGATATTGTCCGTTTTGCACACGAAGTACATCCAGTTTTTGCCGTAACCCTCTCAGCTTTTTAGAACATGCTATGTGCGTGAAATGATGATACCATGCCAACTTTCAACCTTTTAAGAGTTCATTTGAAGTGCTTTTCAATTTTAGGGTCATTTAGCTAAAAAAATAAGTAAATGCATGAAAAATAGCAAATGAAGTCAGAAAGGGTTGAAAATTTATGATGTGGCTTTGAATGGTACATTTTTAACACACAAAAGTCTGGAGTTCAAATAAATGAAATCCCTTTGTAATAGATGAGTTTTCGTCCAACCCTCATACTTCGAAAGAGATTGTCCGTTTTGCACACGAAGTGCATCAGGTTTTGCCGTAACCCTCTCAGCTTTTTAGAACATGCTATGTGGGTGAAATGATGAAACCATGGCAACTTTCAACCTTTTCAGAGTTCATTGAAGTGCTTTTCAATGTCAGGGTCATTTAGCTCAAAAAATCAATAAATGCATGAAAATAAGCAAATGAAGTGAGAAAGGGTTGAAAATTGATGATGCGGCTTTGAATGGTGCATTTTGAACACATAAAAAGTCTGGAATTCAAATAAGTTCAAATAAATGAAATCCTTTGTAACATATGAGTTTTCGTCTAAAACCCTCATACTTCGAAAGAGATTGTTGGTTTTCCTTGAAGAGGAAAGGGTGATGCAGCAATAGTAGCGTAAGTATTTCCCTCAGTTTTTGAGAACCAAGGTATCAATCCAGTAGGAGGCTCCTCAAAAGTCCCACACACCTACACAAACAAACAAGAGCTTGCAACCAACGCACTAAAGGGGTTGTCAATCCCTTCACGGCCACTTGCGAAAGTGAGATCTGATAGAGATAATATGATAAGATAAATATTTTTGGTATTTTTATGATATAGATTGGAAAAGTAAAGATGCAAATAAAAGTAGATTGAAAGCTTATATGATAAGAGATAGACCCCGGGGCCATAGGTTTCAGTAGTGGCTTCTCTCAAGATAACGTAAGTATTACGGTGCGTGAACAAATTACTGTCGAGCAATTGATAGAAAAGCGAATAATTATGAGATTATCTAGGCATGATCATGTATATATTCATCATGTCCGTGACAAGTAGACTGAAACGATACTGCATCTACTACTATTACTCCACACATCGATCGCTATCCAGCATGCATCTAGAGTATTAAGTTCATAAAGAACAAAGTAACGCATTAAGAAAGATGACATGATGTAGAGGGATAAACTCATGCAATATGATATAAACCCCATCTTTTTTATCCTCGATGGCAACAATACAATACGTGCCTTGCTGCCCCTGCTGTCACTGGAAAAGGACACCGCAAGATTGAACCCAAATCTAAGCACTTCTCCCATTGCAAGAAAGATCAATCTAGTAGGCCAAACCAAACTTATAATTCGAAGAGACTTGCAAAGATAACTTAATCATACATAAAAGAATTCAGAGGAGATTCAAATATTTCTCATAGATAAACTTGATCATAAACCCACAATTCATCGGATCTCGACAAACACACCGCAAAAAGAGTTACATCGAATAGATCTCCAAGAAGATCAAGGAGAACTTTGTATTGAGATTCAAAAAGAGAGAAGAAGCCATCTAGCTAATAACTATGGACCCGAAGGTCTGTGGTAAACTACTCACAACTCATTGGAAGGGCCTTGGAGATGATGTAGAGGCCCTCCGTGGTCGATTCCCCCTCCGGCGGAGCACCGGCGAAGGCTCCAAGATGGGATCTCGCGGATATAGAAGGTTGCGGCGGTGGAGTTAGGTTTTCGTGGTCGCTTCTGATGTTTTCGGGGTACGTGGGTATATATAGGAGGAAGAAGTAGGTGGGGGGCGCGCCCACCTATAGGGGGGGCGCCGGGCACCCTCGTGGCTGCCTCCTTTGTTTCTTGACTTCCACTCCAAGTCTCCAGGTTTGTATTTGTTCCAAAAAGATTGTTCCCGAAGGTTTCATCGCGTTTGGACTCCATTTGATATTCCTTTTCTTCAAAACACTGAAATAGGCAAAAAACAGCAATACGGGCTGGGCCTCCGATTAGTAGATTAGTCCCAAAAATGATATAAAAGTGTAAAGTAAAGCCCATAAACATTCAAAACGGGTAATATATTAGCATGGAACAATAAAAAATTATAGATATGTTGGAGACGTATCACCTCTCAACTTTTTAGAACATGGTATGTGGGTGAAATGATGATACCATGCCAACTTTCAACCTTTTCAGAGTTCATTTGAAGTGCTTTTCAATTTCAGGGTCATTTAGCTCAAAAAAAATCAGTGAATGCATGAAAAATAGAGAACAAAGTCAGAATGGGTTGAAAATTGATGATGTGGCTTTGAATGGTGCATTTTGAACACACAAAAAGTCTGGAGTTCAAATAAGTTCAAGTAAATGAAATCCTTTGTAACAGATGAGTTTTCGTCCGAAACCCTGATACTTCGAAAGATATTGTCCGTTTTGCACACGAAGTACATCCAGTTTTTGCCGTAACCCTCTCGGCTTTTTAGAACATGCTATGTAGGTGAAATGATGATACCATGCCAACTTTCAACCTTTTAAGAGTTCGTTTGAAGTGTTTTTCAATTTCAGGGTCATTTAGCTAAAAAAATAAGTAAATGCATGAAAAATAGCAAATGAAGTCAGAATGGGTTGAAAATTGATGATGTGGCTTTGAATGGTGCATTTTAAACACACAAAAAGTCTGGAGTTCAAATAAGTTTAAATAAATGAAATCCCTTTATAACAGATGAGTTTTCGTCCGAAATCTTGATACTTCGAAAGAGATTGTACGTTTTGCACACGAAGTGCATCCAGTTTTTGCCGTAACCCTCTCAGCGTTCATGCTATGTGGGTGAAATGATGATACCATGCCAACTTTCAACCTTTTCAGAGTTCATTTGAAGTGCTTTTCAATTTTAGGGTCATTTAGCCCCAAACAAATTAGTAAATGCATGAAAAATTGCAAATGAAGTTAGAAAGGGTTGAAAATTGATGATGTGGCTTTGAATGGTGCATTTGAACACACAGAAAGTTTGGAGTTGAAATAAGTTAAAAAAAAATAAATTCCTTTGTAACAGATGAGTTTTCGTCCGAAGCCCTGATACTTCGAAAGAGATTGTCCATTTTGCACACGAAGTGCATCCAGTTTTTGCTGCAACCCTCTCAACTTTTTAGCACATGCTATGTGGGTGAATAGATGATACCATGCCAACTTTCAATCTTTTCAGAGTTCATTTATAGGGCTTTTCAATTTCAGGGTCATCTAGCTCAAAGAATGAACTAATAGCAAAAAGAATGAACTAGAAAACTTTTATGAAACTCTAATAGCAAAAATAACGAACTAAAAATAAACAATTAAAATATTCTATTATGATCAACTAAAACAAAACTATATTATTTTTCAATAGCAAAAAAATCAGCTAAAAAGCTTTAATAGCAAACTAAAATAACAAAATCTGTTTTTGATAGATATTTAGAATAACCAAAAAATTACCAAATTTAATATAATGATAAACCACAGTAATATTAAATAGTAGGAAAAAGAATCACTAAAAAATCTATTTTTATAGTAAAGTTATTCAGAAACTCGTGATTCACACAAATTTCAAAGAATTCAAATTTAAACTATTAAAATTGAAAACTAATGGCACCAACATAAAGTTTATAATTTTTGTGACCTAAAAGCAAAAAGAATCACTGAAAAATAGTAAGTACAGAAAAAATAAAATAAATAAAGCAAAAAACGAAAAACTGGAAAAAAAATTAAAAAATGCCACCTACTGGGCCACCACGACCTGAATACGACTAGAAACCCAACCAACTTGTTGGGCAAGGATTCAGGCCCGTAGCAGGCCCAGTAGGCCCACAGGCAGAAGAGTGCCAGATTAGGGCCGCAAGCCTGCAGTTGAGAGGACCTCGAGAGGGTTGGCGCAGCAGCGCTTATAAACCACTCTCGAGCTCTCTCAGCTAGCGAGGTGGGACTAAACATTTGGCCTCGGGCAGCACCAACCTTTGGTCCCGGTTGGTGGCATAAACTGGGACCAATGCCCCCCTTTGGTCACGGTTCGTGCCACCAACCGGGACCAAAGGGTCGCATTGGTCCCGGTTTGTGCCACCAACCAGGACCAAAGGTTTCTCCTTCCCGCCCTTTGGGCTGCTGAAAAGAGACCTTTGGTCCCGGTTGGTTTTACGAACCGGGACCAAAGGGTAGCATTGGTCCCGGTTGGTAATACAAACCGAGAACAAACACTCTGGTATATAAGCAACACTTAGGAATTTTTCACTTCCATCCCGCAGTTGCCCCCGATGACGCCGACTACATTGACGCTGCCAGGCTGCCCCGACACCGCCCGCCGCCCCCGCCGTCGCTATCGTCACCCTTGCCCCATCGTTGGTGTTGCTGTCGCCGCGCCCCTTCCCCCGGACCTCCTCGCCCTCCTTCCCGAGCCAGCTCCTCGTCGTCTCCCCCGACGTCGTCCTCGAGCCCGCTCTAGCTCCTCACTGTTGCCGCCCCCGCTCTCGCTCCTCCTCGTCGCCGCCCCCGCCGGCCCTCCTCCCCGAGCCCTTGCCGCGCCCGCTGTGAGCCATCGCCGCCCGCCGCCCCCCTATTTTTTTGTTTATTTTTTGTTCATACAATGTATATATATGGTATATATATTATTATGTGTTTTGAATGATTATGGGCTTTATTATACACTTTTATATTACTTTTGGAACTAACCTATTAACTGGAGGCCCAGCCCATATTGCTGTTTATTGCCTGTTTCAGTATTTCGAGGAAAAGGAATATCAAACGGAGTCCAAACGGAATGAAACCTTCGACAGCGTGATTTTTTGGAAGAATATGATCCTGGAGACTTGGAGTTCACGTCAGAAGATCCTCGAGGAGGCCAGGAGATAGGGGCGCGCCCCCTACTGGGCACTCCCCCCTGTCTCGTGGGCCCCTCGAGCACCCCCCGACCGACTTCTTTCGCCTATATAAGCCTGCGTACCCTAAAAACATCGATAATCAAGATAGATCGGGAGTTCCGCCGCCACAGGCCTCTGTAGCCACCAAAAACCTCTCGGGAGTCCGTTCCGGCACCCTGCCGGAGGGGGGATCCCTCACCGGTGGCCATCTTCATCATCCCGGCGCTCTCCATGACGAGGAGGGAGTAGTTTACCCTCGGGGCTAAGGGTATGTAACAGTAGCTATGTGTTTGATCTCTCTCTCTCTCGTGTTCTCTCTATGGCACGATCTTGATGTATCGCGAGCTTTGTTGTTATAGTTGGATCTTATGTTGTTTCTCCCCCCTCTACTCTCTTGTGATGGATTGAGTTTCCCTCTTGAAGTTATCTTATCGGATTGAGTCTTTATTTGAGAAAACTTGATGTATGTCTTGCCATGTTTATCTGTGGTGACGATGGGATATCACGTGCCACTTGATGTATGTTTTGGTGACCAACTTGCGGGTTCCGCCCATGAACCTATGCATAGGGGTTGGCACACATTTTCTTGACTCTCCGGTAGAAACTTTGGGGCACTCTTTGAAGTACTTTGTGTTGGTTGGATGAATCTGAGATTGTGTGATGCATATCGTATAATCATGCCCACGGATACTTGAGGTGACAATGGAGTATCTAGGTAACATTAGGTTTTGGTTGATTTGTGTCTTAAGGTGTTATTCTAGTACGAACTCTTGAATAGATTGATCCGAAAGAATAACTTTGAGGTGGTTTCGTACCCTACCATAATCTCTATGTTTGTTCTCCGCTATTAGTGGCTTTGGAGTGACTCTTTGTTGCATGTTGAGGGATTGTTATATGATCTATCTATGGTATTATTGTTGAGAGAAATTGCACTAGTGAAAGGATGAACCCCAGGCCTTGTTTCCTATCATTGCAATACTGTTTACGCTCACTTTTATCATTAGTTACCTTGCTGTTTTTATTATTTAAGATTACAAATACCTATATCTACCATCCATATTGCACTTGTATCACCATCTCTTCGCCGAACTAGTGCACCTATACAATTTGCCATTGTATTGGGTGTGTTGGGGACACAAGAGACTCTTTGTTATTTGGTTGTAGGGTTGTTCGAGAGAGACCATCTTCATCCTATGCCTCCCACGGAGTGATAAACCTTAGGTCATCCACTTGAGGGAAATTTGCTACTGTCCTACAAACCTGTGCACTTGCAGGCCCAACAACGTCTACAAGAAGAAGGTTGCGTAGTAGACGTCAAGCTCTTTTCTGGCGCCGTTGCTGGGCAGGTGAGTGCTTGAAGGTATATCTTTAGATCTTGCAATCGAATCTTTTTATTTCTTGTTTTATCACTAGTTTAGTTTATAAAAGAAAACTACAAAAAAAATGGAGTTAAGTTTGTCTCATACGCTACGTCTTTTTAATATCTTTCGTGAGTATGATGAAAAGGAAAATTGTGCTCAGGTGCTAGAAGAAGAAATCTATAGAATGTTTGATACTAAATCTTTGAATGATGAGCATGATTGCAATGTTGTTAGTATGAATTCCTTGAATACCCATGATTCTAATGATATGCAACGCCACAAGCTTGGGGAAGCTATGTTTGATGAATATGATATTTTTTGTCCCCCAAGTTTTGATTAGAATGTTTATTATGATGAAAGCATGCCTCCTATTTATGATGATTATATTGATGAAAGTGGGTTTGGAAGAGTGTCAACTTTAGGAAGTAGTGATCCCACTTTTTTGGAGGATGTTGAATCTTATTGTGATGAACAAGAAAGTGGAATTGGAAGAGTGTCAATTTTATTTAGTGATGATTCCACTATTACGGAAGAGGTTCCAATTGATTATGAGAACAAAGTTGCTATCTATGATGATTATTGTGATGACTGGTATGCTATTAAGAATAATGATAACCGTGAAACTTGTCATCATGATTTTAGTTTTCAATTGGATTATGCCTAACATGATAATTATTTTGTTGAGTTTGCTCCCACTACTATTCATGAGAAGAAATTTGCTTATGTGGAGAGTAGTAAAATTTCTATGCTTGTAGATCATGAAAAGAATGCTTTGTGTGCTGGTTATATTGTTGAATTCATTCATGATGCTACTGAAAATTATTATGAGGGAGGAATATATGCTTGTAGGAATTGCAATAATATCAAGTTTCCTCTCTATGTGCTTAAAGTTTTAAAGTTATGCTTGTTTTGCCTTCCTATGCTAGATGATTATTGCTCCCATAAGTTGTTTGATCAAAAAATCCCTATGCATAGGAAGTGGGTTAGACTTAAATGTGCTAGTCATATGCTTCATGATGCTCCCATTATGTTTCAATTCTTATCTTTTATGTGAGCATCATTGTCATCATCATGCCTAGCTAGAAAGGCATTAAAGAAAAGCGCTTGTTGGGAGACAACACATATTTACCCTTACTGTTTTTGTGTGTCCACATGATTATGCTATTGTAGTAATCATGTTTTATAGCCTTTGTTTAAATAAAGTGCCAAGTAAGACCTTTAGAATAGCTTACGGTGATAGTTGTGTTGATCCTGCTGAGAATCAGAAACTTTTGCACCCAGTAAATTAGTTTTGTTAATTCACAGAAACGTGATTATGATCTGATTCGTTTTGCTCTTTATTGGCACACGAATTTCTTAGGACTTCCTAATTTTGTAGGATTTTTGGAGTTCAGAAGTATACGTTTGATACATATTACTACAGACTGTTCTGTTTTTCACAGATTCTGTTTTCTATGTGTTGTTTGCTTATTTTGATGAATCTATGAGTAGTATCGTAGGGTATGAACCATAGAGAAGTTGGAATACAGTAGATATTACACCAATATGAATTTATAATGAGTTCATTACAGCACCCAAGTGGTGGTTTTATTTTCTTATACTAACGGAGCTTACGAGTTTTCTGTTGAGTTTTGTGTTGTGAAGTTTTCAAGTTTTGGGTAAAGATTCGATGGACTATGGAATAAGGAGTGGCAAGAGCCTAAGCTTGGGGATGCCCAAGGCACGCCAAGGTAATATTCAAGGACAACCAAGAGCCTAAGCTTGGGGATGCCCCCGGAAGGCATCTCCTCTTTCGTCTTCGTTCATCGGTAACTTTACTTGGAGCTATATTTTTATTTGCCACATGATATGTGTTTTTCTTGGAGCGTCATTTTCTTTTGTTAGTTTTTGCTTGCTGTCATTTATAATAATGTTTTTCATCTTTAGATTCAATAAAAATGTCAAGGATAGCCTTTACCATGCTTATTTTGCTAGTATACATGTTGCTGTTTGAAAACAGAAAGTTTACCGCTGTTGCAAAAAATCCCTAGAAAAGTCAGGGAATTATATAATGATGAAACCTTTTTCATAATGAGCGCTGGTAAATTTACTACAGTGGTAATTTTATTTCATAATTTTTGGAGTTAGGGAAGTATGATGAATCCTGCATTCTTTACAGACTATACTGTTCTGACAGATTGCTGTTATGGTTGCATTGTTTGCATATGTTTACTTGTTTAATGATTCTATTTGAGGATAGGAGTATTAAATATGCAGAGGCATTTAGTATGCAATGTTTAATAATAATTTTAGTGTTTTGTTATAGTGGGAAATGATAAGGTTTTGCATTGGTTTATACTAACCTATCTCACGAGTTCTTGTTGAGTTTGTTGTGGATGAAGCTTTTGATAAAAAGAGAAACCATGATATGAGAGGAATTAAGGAGACACAAAAGTTCAAGCTTGGGGATGCCCAAGGCACCCCAAGATAATATTTCAAGAAGTCTCAAGCATCTAAGCTTGGGGATGCCCCGGTAGGCATCCCACCTTTCTTCTTCAACAACTATCGGTTAGTATCGGTTGAGCCTAAGTTTTTGCTTCTTCACATGAGTTGTGCTATCCTTGCAATGTAATTTTATTTTGTTTTGCTTGCTGTTTGATTAGAGTACCAAGGTCTGAAATTCTTAAATGAGAGAGAGTCTTCACGTAGTTACATAATTATTTAGCTACTCATTGATCTTCACTTATATTTTTTTGGAGTAGTTTGTCATTTACTCGTGTGCTTCACTTATATGCTATGAGTAAATGGTTGAATGAGTTGATTGTCATAAATCTGAATTTATATATGTTTCATTTGCTTATCCCATGGGGAGTTATGACTTCACATCTAAGAAGTAGAGGTTGTAAATTTATTGAAGGTTAGCAAGCATTGTCTTGGTCATTTGAATAATTCATGAAAGAATATTTAAGGGAGAGAGATTTCACATATAAATACACTATCCTAGACATCTTTTATAATTGGGAGCACTCATTAAGTATGACCTGCTAAAGAGTTGATGTTGGACAAGGAAGACAATGTAATGGGTTATGTTTTCGACATCTCAGTTAAATTATATTGTCATGGATCATTCAAACATGTTGAGCTTGCCTTTCCCCCTGATGCTAGCCAAAATTCCTTGCACCAAGTAGAGATACTACTTGTGCTTCCAAATATCCTTAAACCCAGTTTTGCCATGAGAGTCCACCATACCTACCTATGGATTGAGTAAGATCCTTCAAGTAAGTTGTCATCGGTGCAAGCAATAAAAATTGCTCTCTAAATATGTATGATCTTTTGGTGTGAAGAAAATAGCTTTATACGATCTTGTTATGGAAGCAATAAAAGCGACAGACTGCATAATAAAGGTCCAGATGCAAGTGGCAATATAAAGTGACATTCTTTTGCATTAAGATTTTGTGCATCCAACCCTAAAAGCGCATGACAACCTCTGCTTCCCTCTGCGAAGGGCCTATCTTTTACTTTATGTCTTTTACTTTATGCAAGAGTCAAGGTGATCTTCACCTTTCCCTTTTTCATTTTATCCTTTGGCAAGCACCTCGTGTTGGCAAGATCCTGATATATATATCCAATTGGATGTAAATTAGCATGAACTATTATTGTTGACATCACCCAAAGGTGAATACGTTGGGAGGCAACACTATAAGCCCCTATCTTTCTCAATGTTCGATTAAAACTCCATAACCATAAGTATTGCGTGAGTGTTAGCAATTGTAGAAGACTATATGATAGTTGAGTATGTGGAGTTTGTTATTCCTGAAAATAAGATGAATTGCAATTGTTTGATGACTAAGAATGAAGTTTGCTAGTTTTCAAGAAAGTTTATGGTCAATGCTTTAACATGTGAATTGCTTGTTACTTTATCGTGAGAAGTTTTATGAGATGAACTACTGTTATGACATATTATCATGCTAGAAAAGGTGATTGAAATTATCATTGATCAAACTTGTGCACCTTCTAGCATTCACACTTCATAAATTCTTTCTTTTATCATTTACCTACTCGAGGACGAGTAGGAATTAAGCTTGGGGATGCTGATACGTCTCCAACATATCTATAATTTATGAAGCATTCATGCTATTTTATTATGTGTTTTGAATGATTATGGGCTTTATTATACACTTTTATATTACTTTTGGGACTAACCTATTAACCGGAGGCCCAGCCCGTATTGCTGTTTTATTGCCTGTTTCAGTATTTCGAGGAAAAGGAATATCAAACAGAGTCCAAACGGAATGAAACCTTTGGCGGCGTGATTTTTTGGAAGAATATGATCCTGGAGACTTGGAGTTCACGTCAGAAGATCCTCGAGGAGGCCAGGAGATAGGGGGCGCCCCCCCCTACTGGGCGCGCCCCCTATCTCGTGGGCCCCTCGAACACCCCCCGACTGACTTCTTTCGCCTATATAAGCCTTCGTACCCTAAAAACATCGGTAATCAAGATAGATCAGGAGTTCCACCACCGCAAGCCTCTGTAGCCACCAAAAACCTCTCGGGAGTCCGTTCTGGCACCCTGCCGGAGGGGGGATCCCTCACCGGTGGCCATCTTCATCATCCCGGCGCTCTCCATGACGAGGAGGGAGTAGTTTACCCTTGGGGCTGAGGGTATGTACCAGTAGCTATGTGTTTGATCTCTCTCTCTCTCTCTCTCTCTCTCGTGTTCTCTCTATGCCACGATCTTGATGTATCGCGAGCTTTGTTATTATAGTTGTATCTTATGATGTTTCTCCCCCCTCTACTCTCTTGTGATGAATTGAGTTTCCCTCTTGAAGTAATCTTATCGGATTGAGTCTTTATTTGAGAACACTTGATGTATGTCTTGCCGTGTTTATCTGTGGTGACTATGGGATATCACGTGCCACTTGATGTATGTTTTGGTGACCAACTTGCGGGTTCCGCCCATGAACCTATGCATAGGGGTTGGCACACGTTTTCTTGACTCTCCGGTAGAAACTTTGGGGCACTCTTTGAAGTACTTTGTGTTGGTTGGATGAATCTGAGATTGTGTGATGTATATCATATAATCATGCCCACGGATACTTGAGGTGACAATGGAGTATCTAGGTGACATTAGGGTTTTGGTTGATTTGTGTCTTAAGGTGTTATTCTAGTACGAACTCTTGAATAGACTGATCCGAAAGAATAACTTTGAGGTTGTTTCGTACCCTACCATAATCTCTACGTTTGTTCTCCGCTATTAGTGGCTTTGGAGTGACTCTTTGTTGCATGTTGAGGGATTGTTATATGATCTATCTATGTTATTATTGTTGAGAGAAGTTGCACTAGTGAAAGTATGAACCCTGGCCTTGTTTCCTATCATTGCAATACCGTTTATGCTCACTTTTATCATTAGTTACCTTGCTGTTTTTATTATTTCAGATTAGAAATACCTATATCTACCATCCATATTGCACTTGTATCACCATCTCTTCGCTGAACTAGTGGACCTATAAAATTTGCCATTGTATTGGGTGTGTTGGGGGCACAAGAGACTCATTGTTATTTGGTTGCAGGGTTGTTCGAGAGAGACCATCTTCATCCTACGCCTCCCATGGATTGATAAACCTTAGGTCATCCACTTGAGGGAAATTTGCTACTGTCCTACAAACCTGTGCACTTGCAGGCCCAACAACGTCTACAAGAAGAAGGTTGCGTAGTAGATATCAGGGCACTCCGCGGCCTCGCTAAAGTCTGCCAAGTTGCAGCAATAAACTCCTGGAACGACATGGCCATAACTTTCAATGCCAGTGATGAACGAAAATTCTGAACAGTCCGGGCTCCAGCCGCATTGGTCCTCAGTCCAATCATGGATGACTTTCGGCTTACCAAAGTACTCATGGACGGCGGCAGCGGACTAAACCTCATTTGTGAGAAAACTCTCAACAAAATGGAAATAGACAGGAGCCGCACTAAGCAAAGCAGCACGACCTTCCGAGGAATTATTCCCAGTCGGGAGTGATACATCTCCAACGTATCTATAATTTATGAAGCATTCATGCTATTTTATTATCTGTTTTAAATGTTTATTGGCTTTATTATACACTTTTATATTATTTTTGGGACTAACCTATTAACTAGAGGCCCAGCCCATATTGCTGTTTTATTGCCTATTTCAATGTTTCGAAGAAAAGGAGTATCAAATGGAGTCCAAACGGAATGAAACTTTCAGAAAAGTTTTTTTTGGAACAAAAGCAATCCCGGGAACTTGGAGTGCAAGCCGGGGAAGCGTCGAGGAAGCCACAAGATAGGGGGGCGCGCCCACCCCCGCGGGGCGCGCCCTCCACCGTCGTGGGCCCCTCGAGGCTCCCCCGACCGACTTCTTTCGCCTATATATTCCCATATACCCTAAAACCATCGGAGAACGCGATAGATCGGGAGTTCCGCCACCGCAAGCCTCTGTAGCCACCAAAAACCTCTCGGGAGCCCGTTTCAGCACCCTACCGGAGGGGGGGATCCCTCACCGGTGTCCATCTTCATCATACCGGCGCTATCCATGACGAGGAGGGAGTAGTTCACCCTCGGGGCTGAGGGTATGTACCACTAGCTATGTGTTTGATCTCTCTCTCTCTCTCTCTCTCGTGTTCTCTCTATGGCACGATCTTGATGTATCACAAGCTTTGCTATTATATATAGTTGGATCTTATGATGTTTCTCCCCCTCTACTCTCTTGTGATGAATTGAGTTTTCCTCTTGAAGTTATCTTGTCGGATTTAGTCTTTAAGGATTTGAGAACACTTGATGTATGTCTTGCCGTGCTTATCTGGGGTGACAATGGGATACCACGTGATCCACTTGATGTATGTTTTGGTGATCAACTTGCGGGTTCCGCCCATGAACCTATGCATAAGGGTTGGCACACGTTTTCGTCTTGACTCTCCGGTAGAAACTTTGGGGCACTCTTTGAAGTACTTTGTGTTGGTTGAATAGATGAATCTGAGATTGTGTGATGCATATCGTATAATCATGCCCACGGATACTTGAGGTGACAATGGAGTATCTAGGTGACATTAGGGTTTTGGTTGATTTGTGTCTTAAGGTGTTATTTTAGTATGAACTCTATGATAGATTGAACGGAAAGAATAGCTTCATGTTAATTTACTACGGACTCTTGAATAGATAGAACAGAAAGGATAACTTTGAGGTGGTTTCGTACCCTACCATAATCTCTTCGTTTGTTCTCCGCTATTAGTGGCTTTGGAGTGACTCTTTTTTGCATGTTGAGGGATTGTTATATGATCTATCTATGTTATTATTGTTGAGAGAACTTGCACTAGTGAAAGTATGAACCCTAGGCCTTGTTTCCTAGCATTGCAATACCGTTTACGCTCACTTTTATCATTAGTTACCTTGATGTTTTTATAATTTCAGATTACAAAAACCTATATCTACCATCCATATTGCACTTGTATCACCATCTCTTCGCCGAACTAGTGCACCTATACAATTTACCATTGTATTGGGTGTGTTGGGGACACAAGAGAATCTTTGTTATTTGGTTGCAGGGTTGTTTGAGAGAGAACATCTTCATCCTACGCCTCCCACGGATTGATAAACCTTAGGTCATCCACTTGAGGTAAATTTGCTACTGTCCTACAAACCTGTGCACTTGCAGGCCCAACAACGTCTACAAGAAGAAGGTTGTGTAGTAGACATCAAGCTCTTTTCTGGCGCCATTGCTGGGGAGGTGAGTGCTTGAAGGTATATCTTTAGATCTCGCAATCGAATCGTTTTGTTTCTTGTTTTATCACTAGTTTAGTTTATAAAAGAAAATTACAAAAAAGTTGAATTGAGGGTTCCTCATATGCTTCATCTTTTAATGTCTTTCGTGAAAATAAGGATTATGAAAATTGTGCTCAAGTGCTAGAAGAAGAATTACATAGAATGCTTGGCATAAACTATTTGAATGATGAGCATGATTGCAATATTGTTAGTATGAATTCTTTGAATACCCATGATGCTAATAATATGCAAAGCCACAAGCTTGGGGATGCTATGTTTGATGAAGATGATATGTTTAGTCCCCCAAGTTTTGATGAGAATATTTATTATGATGAAAGCATGCCTACTATTTATGATGATTATATTGATGAAAGTGGATTTGGAGAGGTCATGACTTTATTTAGTGATGATTCCAGTATCTTGGAAGAGGTTTCAATCGATTATGATGAGAACAAAGTTGCTACTTATGATGATTATTGTGATGAAACTTATGCTATAAAAAGTAGTGATGATTATATTTATAAAACTTGTCATGATTATGATTACCCTTTTTCTGAACATTACTCTTTTAATGTGGAAACAATTTATAGTATTCAAGTCTTTTCTGATACTCCCACTATTCCGAATAAGAAAATTTTTGCTTATGTGGAGAGTAGTAAATTTTCTATGCTTGTAGATCATGAAAAGAATGCTTTAGGTGCTGGTTATATTGTTGAATTCATTCATGATGCTACTGAAAATTATTATGAGGGAGGAACATATGCTAGTAAGAATTGCAATAATATAAGTTTCCTCTCTATGTGCTTAAAGTTTTGAAGCTATGCTTGTTTTACCTTCCTATGCTAGTTGATTATTGTTCCCATAAGTTGTTTGCTCCCAAAATTCCTATGCATAGGAAGTGGGTTAGACTTAAATGTGCTAGTCATATGCTTCATGATGCTTCCGTTATGTTTCAATTCTTATCTTTCATGTGAGCATCATTGTCATCATCATGCCTAGCTAGAAAGGCATTAAAGAAAAGCGCTTGTTGGGAGACAACCCAATATTTATCCTTACTGTTTTTGTGTGTTCACATGATTATGATACTTTAGTAATCATGTTTTATAGCTTTTGTTTCGATAAAGTGCCAAGTAAGACCTTTAGGATGGCTTACGGTGACAGTTGTGTTAATCCTGCTGAAAATCAGAAACTTTTGCACCCAGTAAATTAGTTTTTTTAATTCACAGAAATGTTCTTATAAATCTGATTATTTTTGATCTGGATTTTTACAAAAATTTCTTAGGACTTCCTAATTTGGTAGAATTTTTGGAGTTCCAGAAATATACGTTTGATACAGATTACTACAGACTGTTCTGTTTTTGACAAATTCTGTTTTCTATGTGTTGTTTGCTTATTTTGATGAATCTATGAGTAGTATCGGAGGGTATGAACCATAGATAAGTTGGAATACAATATATATTACATCAATATGAATTTAGAATGAGTTAATTACAGTAGCTAAGTGGTGGTTTTATTTTCTTATACTAACAGAGCTTACGAGTTTTCTGTTGAGTTTTGTGTTGTGGAGTTTTCAAGTTTTGGGTAAAGATTCGATGGACTATGGAATAAGGAGTGTCAAGAGCCTAAGATTGGGGATGCCCAAGGCACCCTAAGGTAATATTCAAGGACAACCAAGAGCCTAAGCTTGGGGATGCCCCGGAAGGCATCCCCTCTTTCGTCTTCGTTCATCGGTAACTTTACTTGGACCTATATTTTTATTCACCACATGATATGTGTTTTTCTTGGAGCATCATTTTCTTTTGTTAGTACTTGCTTGCTGTTATTTATAATAATGTTTTGCATCTTTATTTTCAATAAAAATGTCAAGGATAGCCTTTACCATGCTTATTTTGCTAGTATACATGTTGCTGTTTGAAAACAGAAAGTTTACCGCTGTTGCAAACATTCCCTAGAAAAGTCAGATAATGATATAATGTTGAAACGTTTTTCATAATGAGCTCTGATAAATCTTCTACAGCTTAGTATTTTTCTCATAATTTTTGGAGTTAGGGAAGTATTGATACTCTTGCATTCTTTACAGACTATGCTGTTTTGGCAGATTGCAGTTATGTTTGCATTGTTTGCATATGTTTGCTTGTTTAATGATTCTATTTGAGGATAGGAGTATTAAGTATGCAGAGGCATTTAGTATGGAATGTTGAATAATAATTTTAGTGATTTGTTACAGTAGAAAATGATAAGGTTTTTGCATTGATTTATACTAACTTATCTCACGAGTTCTTGTTGAATTTGGTGTGGATGAAGCTTTTGAGAAATATAGAAACTATGATATGAGAGGAATTAAGGAGACACAAAAGTTCAAGCTTGGGGATGCCCAAGGCACCCCAAGATAATATTTCAAGAAGTCTCAGCATCTAAGCTTGGGGATGCCCCGGTAGGCATCCCACCTTTCTTCTTCAATAACTATCGGTTAGTATCGGTTGAACCTAAGTTTTTGCTTCTTCACATGACTTGTGCTATCCTTGCAATGTCATTTTATTTTGCTTTGCTTGTTGTTTGAATAAAATACCAAGATCTGAAATTATTAAATGAGAGAGAGTCTTCACGTAGTTACATAATTATTTAGCTACTCATTGATCTTCACTTATATTTTTTTGGAGTAGTTTGTCATTTACTCGTGTGCTTCACTTATATTCTATGAGTAAATGGTTGAATGAGTTGAATGTCATAAATCTGAAATTATATATGTTTCATTTGCTTATCCCATGGGGATTAATGACTTCACATCTAAGAAGTAGAGGTTGTAGATTTATTGAAGGTTAGCAAGCATTGTATTGGTCACTTGAACAATTCATGAAATAATATTGAAGGAAGAGAGATTTCACATATAAATATACCATCCTAGACATCTTTTATAATTTTGAGCAATCATTAAGTATGACATGCTAAAGAGTTGGTGTTGGACAAGGAAGACAACGTAATGGGTTATGTTTTCTCACTTCTCAGTTAAAGTATATTGTCATGGATCATTCAAACATGTTGAGCTTGCTTTCCCCCCTCATTCTAGCCAAAATTCTTTGCACCAAGAAGAGATACTACTTGTGCTTCCAAATATCCTTAAACCCAGTTTTAGCCATGAGAGTCCACCATACCTACCTATGGATTGAGTAAGATCCTTCCAGTAAGTTGTCATCGGTGCAAGCAATAAAAATTGCTCTCTAAATATGTATGATCTATTAGTGTGAAGAAAATAAGCTTTATACGATCTTGTTATGGAAGCAATAAAAGCGGCGGACTGCATAATAAAGGTCCATATACAAGTGGCAATATAAAGTGACATTCTTTTTCATTAAGAGTTTGTGCATCCAACCATAAAAGCGCATGACAACCTCTGCTTCCCTCTGCGAAGGGCCTATCTTTTACTTTATGTCTTTTACTTTATGCAAGAGTCAAGGTGATCTTCACCTTTCCCTTTTTCATTTTATCCTTTGGCAAGCACCTCGTGTTGGAAAGATCCTGATATATATATCCAATTGGATGTAAGTTAGCATGAACTATTATTGTTGACATCACGCAAAGGAGAATACGTTGGGAGGCAACACTATAAGCCCCTATCTTTCTCAGTGTCCAATTAAAACTCCATAACCATTAGTATTGCGTGAGTGTTAGCAATCATGGAAGACTATATGATAGTTGAGTATGTGGAGTTTGCTAAATCAAAGCTCTGACATAGACCCTTCCTGAAAATCAAATGAACTGTAGTTGTTTGATGACTAAGAATGAAGTTTGCTAGTTTTCAAGAAAGTTTATGGTCTATGCTTTAACATGTGAATAGCTTGTTACTTGATCTTGAGAAGTTTTATGAGATGAACTACTGTTATGACATATAATCTGAAGGAAATATGCCCTAGAGGCAATAATAAAGTTATTATTTATTTCCTTATTTCATGATAAATGTTTATTATTCATGCTAGAATTGTATTAACCGAAAACATAATACATGTGTGAATACATAGACAAACATAGTATCACTAGTATGCCTTTACTTGACTAGCTTGTTTATCAAAGATGGTTATGTTTCCTAGCCATGGACAAAAGAATTGTCATTTGATTAACGGGATCACATCATTAGGAGAATGATGTGATTGACATGACCCGTTCCGTTAGCCTAGCACTTGATCGTTTAGTATATTGCTATTGCTTTTTTCATGACTTATACATGTTCCTGTAACTATGAGATTATGCAACTCCCGTTTACCGGAGGAACACTTTGGGTACTACCAAACGTCACAACGTAACTGGGTGATTATAAAGGAGTACTACAGGTGTCTCCAAAGGTACATGTTGGGTTGGCGTATTTTGAGATTAGGTTTTGTCACTCCGATTGTCGGAGAGGTATCTCTGGGCCCTCTCGGTAATGCACATCACTATAAGCCTTGCAAGCAATGTAGCTAATGAGTTAGTTACGGAATGATGCATTACAGAACGAGTAAAGAGACTTGTCGGTAATGAGATTGAACTAGGTATTGAGATACCGACGATCGAATCTCGGGCAAGTAACATACCGATGACAAAGGGAACAACGTATGTTGTTATGCGGTTTGACCGCTAAAGATCTTCGTAGAATATGTGGGAGCCAATATGGGCATCCAGGTCCCGCTATTGGTTATTGACCGAGAATAGTTCTAGGTCATGTCTGCATAGTTCTCGAACCCGTAGGGTCCGCACGCTTAAGGTTTCGATGACAGTTATATTATGAGTTTATGAGTTTTGATGCATCGAAGGAGTTCGGAGTCCCGGATGAGATCTGGGACATGACGAGGAGTCTCGAAATGGTCGAGATGTAAAGATCGATATATTGGACGACTATATTCGGACTTCGGAAAGGTTCCGAGTGATTCCGGTATTTTCGGGGGTACCGGGGAGTTACGGGAATACGAGGAAGAAGCTATGGGCCTCATGGGCCAAGTGGTGGAACAGAGGAGGCAGGGCGCGCGACCCCCCTAGCCCAAACTGAATTGGACAAGGGGGCTGGCCCCCCTTTCCTCCTTTTCCTCCCTCTCCTTCCTTCTCCTTCTCCTTCCCTTCCTTCCCCTCTGCTAGTTGGACTAGGAAAGGAGGGAGTCCTACTCCCGGTGGGAGTAGGACTCCTCCCTGGCGCGCCCTCCCTTGGCCGGCCGCCCCCTCCCCCTTGCTCCTTTATATACAGGGGCAGGGGGGCACCCCATGACACACAAGTTGATCTACGGATCGTTCCTTAGCCGTGTGCGATGCCCCCCTCCACCATATTCCACCTCGGTCATATCGTCGCGAAGTTTAGGCGAAGCCCTGCGCCGGTAGAGCATCATCATTGTCACCACTCCGTCATGCTGACGGAACTCATCCCCGACACTTTGCTGGATCGGAGTTCGGGGATCGTCATCGAGCTGAACGTGTGCTGAACTCGGAGGTGCCGTACGTTCGGTACTTGGATCGGTCGGATCGTAAATACGTACGACTACATCAACCGCGTTGTCATAACGCTTCCGCTTACGGTCTACGAGGGTACGTGGACAACACTCTCCCCTCTCGTTGCTATGCCATCACCATGATCTTGCGTGTGCGTAGGAATTTTTTTGAAATTACTACGTTCCCCAACATAATCATGCTAGAAAAGGTGATTGAAATTATCATTGATCAAACTTGTGCACCTTCTAGCATTCACACTTCATAAATTCTTTCTTTTATAATCTACCTACTCGAGGACGAGCAGGAATTAAGCTTGGGGATGCTGATACGTCTCCAACGTATCTATAATTTATGAAGCATTCATGCAATTTTATTATCTGTTTTGAATGTTTATGGGCTTTATTATACACTTTTATATTATTTTTGGTACTAACCTATTAACCGGAGGCCCAGCCCATATTGCTGTTTTATTGCCTATTTCAGTGTTTCGAAGAAAAGGAATATCAAACGGAGTCCAAACGGAATGAAACCTTCGGAAAAGTTATTTTTGGAACAGAAGCAATCCCGGGAACCTGGAGTGCAAGCCAGGGAAGTGTCGAGGAAGCCACGAGATAGGGGGGGGGGCGCGCCCTCCATCGTCGTGGGCCCCTCGAGGCTCCCCTGACCGACTTCTTTCGCCTATATATTCCCATATACCCTAAAACCATCGGAGAACACGATAGATCGGGAGTTCCACCACCGCAAGCCTCTGTAGCCACCAAAAACCTCTCGGGAGCCCGTTCCGGCACCCTGCCGGAGGGGGGGATCCCTCACCGGTGTCCATCTTCATCATCCCGGCGCTATCCATGACGAGGAGGGAGTAGTTCACCCTCGGGGCTGAGGGTATGTACCAGTAGCTATGTGTTTGATCTCTCTCTCTCTCTCGTGTTCTCTCTATGGCACGATCTTGATGTATCGCGAGGTTTGCTATTATAGTTTGATCTTATGATGTTTCTCCCCGTCTACTCTCTTATGATGAATTGAGTTTTTCTCTTGAAGTTATCTTGTCGGATTGAGTCTTTAAGGATTTGAGAACACTTGATGCATGTCTTGCCGTGCTTATCTGTGGTGACAATGGGATATCTCGTGATCCACTTGATGTATGTTTTGGTGATCAACTTGCGGGTTCCGCCCATGAACCTATGCATAAGGGTTGGCACACATTTTCGTCTTGACTCTCCGATAGAAACTTTGGGGCACTCTTTGAAGTACTTTGTGTTGGTTGAATAGATGAACCTGAGATTGTGTGATGCATATCGTATCATCATGCCCACAGATACTTGAGGTGACAATGGAGTATCTAGGTGACATTAGGGTTTTGGTTGATTTGTGTCTTAAGGTGTTATTCTAGTATGAACTCTATGATAGATTGAACGGAAAGAATAGCTTCATGTTATTTTACTACAGACTCTTGAATAGATAGAACAGAAAGGATAACTTTGAGGTGGTTTCGTACCCTACCATAATCTCTTTGCTTGTTCTCCGCTATTAGTGGCTTTGGAGTGACTCTTTGTTGCATGTTGAGGGATTGTTATATGATCTATCTATGTTATTATTGTTGAGAGAACTTGCACTAGTGAAAGTATGAACCCTAAGCCTTGTTTCCTAGCATTGTAATACCGTTTACGCTCACTTTTATCATTAGTCACCTTGCTGTTTTTATAATTTCAGATTACAAAAACCTATATCTACCATCCATATTGCACTTGTATTACCATCTCTTCGCCGAACTAGTGCACCTATACAATTTACCATTGTATTGGGTGTGTTGGGGACACAAGAGACTCTTTGTTATTTGGTTGCAGGGTTGTTTGAGAGATACGATCTTCATCCTACACCTCCCACGGATTGATAAACCTTAGGTCATCCACTTGAGGGAAATTTGCTACTGTCCTACAAACCTGTGCACTTGCAGGCCCAACAACGTCTACAAGAAGAAGGTTGTGTAGTAGACATCAGGGAGGCGCGATGTGCGGGAAAAATCACACTCGATGTGGTATTCGGCACGCCGAAGAATTATCCATCTGAAGAGATAACCTTTGAAGTGGCCCCCTTTTAACAGTGGGTATCACGCCTTATTAGGGCGAGATGCATTTGCAAGCTTCCAAGCTATACCCCATTATGGGTACATGAAGCTCAAGATGCCCGGGCCCAATGGAATCATCACTCTTGCAAGTGATCCAGACATAGCACTCCGCGCCAAAAACAAAACCGCCGCCTTGGCCCTCGAGGCATTGTCTGAAGCCCTCGCGGCCGAAGAATTAACCGCATTGCGCTCCACGGTGGATAGGGACGATGTGATACTTGATAAGCGATCCAAATCCACCTCCTTTAAACCAGCAGACGAAATAGTCAAATTCCAGGTCCACCCAACGGACTCCACGAAGACAGCATCCATCGAGGCACAGCTGGACCCCACGGTTAGCGCCGCACTGCGGGCGTTCCTACGCGAAAGCTGGGATATATTTGCCTGGCACCCTTCTGATATGCCAAGAATCCCACGCAGGCTGGCCGAACATAGCTTAAACATATGGAAGGTATACAAGCCGGTCAAGCAAACATTATGGTGCTTTTTCCGAACCCAAACGACAAGCCATGGGAGAGGAGTTAGCCAAGTTACTCGAGGCCGGATTCATCAGAGAGATAAAACACCTGGACTGGCTAGCAAACCTGGTGATGGTACCAAAGAAGGATAAATCCTGGCGCCTATGCGTCGATTTCAAAGACCTTAACACGGCTTGAACTAAGGATCCTTTTCCCCTACCCCACATTGAACAGATCATCGATGCTACCGCAGGACACGACTCACTGTGTTTCCTCGACGCATACTCCGGATACCATCAAATCAAGATGAAGGAGTCCGATCAAGCCGCAACGGCATTTATCACCCCATACGGGCCTTTCTGCTTCAACACTATGCCTTTTGGGCTTAAAAATGCCGGGGCCACCTATCAACGCATGATTCAAACATGCCTGGAGAAACAAATTGGCAAGACAGTTGAAGCATACGTGGATGATGTAGTCATCAAAACCAGACATGTCGAGTCATTAATAGACGATCTGCGTCTTACATTCGACAACCTCTGAACATATGACATCAAGCTCAATCCGGAAAAATGTGTTTTTGGCGTTCCTGCCAGAAAGCTTCTTGGCTTCATCGTTTCCAATAGAGGAATTGAGTCAAACCTAGCTAAAATCCGAGCTTTGTCACTGTTGGCTATGCCAGCAGACCTCAAACAAGTCCAAAAATATTCGGATGTGTGGCAGCTTCGAGCCACTTTATCTCCAGAGTAGGAGAAAAGGCATTGCCACTCTATCACCTTCTCCGACGCACCGATCACTTCGAGTGGACGGACGCGGCAACGGACGGATTGGCAGAAATAAAGGCTCTTCTAGCAAGCAACCCAATTCTGGCCGCGCCAAACGTCGGCGAACCCATGTTATTATAAATAAGGGCCACACACCAAGTTGTGAGTGCGGTACTCACCGTCGAACGACAGGAGCATGGACACAAATTCCCACTTCTGAAGCCGGTATACTACGTATCCACTGTCCTCACACCATGCAAATCCCGGTACCCTCATCACTAAAAAATAGCATATGCGGTCTTCATGGCATCCCGGAAGCTACGACACTACTTTCAAGAGTGCTCAATAACGGTGGCCTCCGAAGTACCTCTCAATGACATAATAAACAACCGCGACGCTACGGGCCGGATTGCCAAGTGGGCCATTGAGCTCCTCCCATTCGACATATCATACAAACCGCACCGGGCCATTAAATCCCAGGTATTGGCCGACTTCATCGCTAAATGGACAGAGGCTGAACTCACTAAACAGTACGGCACATATTCCAAGTGGGTCATGCACTTCGACGGCTCCAAAATGTTGGCAGGCCTAGGGGCAGGCGTTGTCCTAGCATCCCCTACTGGAGATACTTTTCAGTACGTCCTACAAATATTATTCACGGACTCCAACAATGCAGCCGAATATGAAGCCTTACTGCATGGTCTTCGGATGGCCGTCTCCATGGGCATACAACGCTTGGAAGTGCGTGGGGATTCAAACCTCGCAATATCTCAAATAAATGGAGATTTCGATGCCAAAGATCCGAAGATGGCGGCTTACCGTATCGCCGTTCTCAAAATGTCGACTCGGTTCGAGGGGCTCGAGTTTCACCATGTGGCTCGAGAAAGTAATCAAGCGGTGGATGTCCTTGCTCGCATCGGCGCCAAGCGCGACCCCGTCCCACCTAACATATTTTTGGAGAGGCTCTTCAAGCCATCCGTGGTGTGGCAAGGGGAGAGCAGCAACACCAATCCGGATCTGAATACAACCCTAGATTCCGAACACACCGACATCATCGGGGGCTCAGCCACCGAAATTACACCATCGGCCCATCTCATCATGGCAGTCATCGCCCCATGGACTGAACCCTTCTTGGCCTACCTCAATAGGCGGGAGCTTCCTGAGGACCAGAATGAGGCATGCTACATTGTGCGGCGATCTAAAGCCTACAAGGTTCACGAGGGAGAACCCTATAAGAAAAGCGCTACCGGAGTACTTCAAAGATGCATCTCCGAAGAAGAAGGGCGGCAGCTCTTGGCTGAAATTCATGCCGGTCTCGGTGGCCACCACGCCGCGGCTCCGGCCCTTGTAAGAAAGGCCTTCCGCACAGGTTTCTATTGGCCGACGGCCCGAGCATACGCACAGGACCTTGTCCAACATTGAGTCGGATGCCAACTTTTTGCCAACCAAAGCCGCATGCCACCCACCGCTTTACAAACAATCCCCATCACTTGGCCTTTTGCGGTCTGGGGGCTTGATATGGTCGAACCCCTTAAAGGAGGAAGTCATAAGTAAAAATATCTGTTGGTCATGGTGGACAAATTCACTAAGTCGATAGAGGCCAAACTAGTTAAAACGGCTGAAGCCGGGCTAGTGTTAGAGTTTATATCCGGTGTGGTACACCATTATGATGTTCCACATAGCATCGTCACCGACAACGGCTCCAATTTCACAGCCGATGAGGTGAAGGCCTGGTGTGCCAATCTGGGCATCAAGCTCGACTACGCCTCTGTCTATCACCCACAAACCAACGGTCAGGTCGAACGCGCCAATGGTCTTATTATGAGCGGCATTAAACCCAAGTTAGTGCGGTCTTTGAAAGAATCAGACAAGAACTGGGTCGAGGAGCTCGACTCCGTACTCTGGGGGCTGTGGACCACGCCCAATCATTCTACCGGATACACACCTTTCTTCATGGTGTACAGCGCAGAGGCCGTGTTATCCTGCGACATTATTAATGACTCACCTCGCGTGTGCATGTATGAAGAGAGAGAGGCCGAGCTTGATCGGCAGGATAGCTTAGATGCCCTAGAGGAGGAGCGCGATGTCGCAAAAGCCCGTTCCACTTTCTATCAACAACAGTCCCGCAGATATCAAAGCAGAGAAGTACGGTCCAAGACTTATAATGTTGGTAAACTCGTTCTACGCTTGCCGGAGAAGAAAAAGGACAAACTCAAGCCCAAGTGGGAGGGTCCCTTCATCATTGATGAAGTACTCACTGGAGGAGCGTACCGCCTACATGATGCGTCAGACAATCGACTAGAGCCGAACCCATGGAACGCGGCCAGACTCCGAAGATTCTACGCCTAGCGCCGGACTCTTCGTTCGTCTCCTTTCCCCCCTTTTTGTTTCCATTTTTATTTTTTCTCTCTTTTCACCTTTCTTTTTTTAAAAGCTGTAAAGCTCTTGTACGGCTAAACCATACACCTACGACGCATACAATTCTTAATATGTATGTCAATTATACCTGGGGGCTTCTTGTACAGAAGCTTATTATTATTTTTCCGAGCATCAAGCTCACCACATATGTGTCTTTTCCATGTATGTACCTTTTCTGTGCCATTATATGCATCGATATGACTTAAGTTTTGGCCAAGCTGGGTTGCCTGGCTCCTGTGCTTATACCCTACGTTCCCGTTAGTTCGGCTAGGGCATAAAGGGAGCACCTCTGCGATTGTTACTGCCGGGTCATCCGGATGTGTACCTCAGACTGGGTGAAGCCTAAAGCTATCATTCTTAAGGGAATATTTGGTCGGCGGACTAAAGATGTTTTTTACCTATCACATTATGAACCCCCAGATGTTATGTACACTGTGGTTTTTTCAAACATAGTTCAGACATGCACATTAATGCATGCTTACCCAGGGAAAGGAACCCTTAACAAAACTATTCTCTCTGGAAGATGTTTCTTACGATCAAAATGTAATATAACATAACTAGCCGGATACTTGTCTGTTCAAGCAACTATGACCCCTATGCCTGGTTTCCATGCATACCCCGGTTTACATTACCGAGCGGGTGTTCGGAAGCACTCCGCACCTTTGGAAGCGCTTTACAATTCAGCTAGAGACATAATTTGTCAAATTAAGTACATAGTCACTTAGACTCAAACACTTCTTCCTCCATGCCATCAAACAGGCTATCTAGCCTACAATCCTGTTGGCAATACTTGGCGGCTACTTGTACCTAGTCATATACCAAACTAACGGGAATTTCTTCCCCATTTGACCCTACAGGTCCGACCCGGGCCATGTGATTCGGGTCGAGCTTGGTATACTGAGTTTTCACCATTGCCCAGGCCTCTCGCGCACCTTCCCGGCAGGCCGATATCTTCCATAATCGGAAGCGCCGCCACGCTCCTTTGAGTAGCTTTACAAGCCCCTCCATACTTCCCGGATTGGAGTCGGATGGCCATAAAGCCTTGGCAATACTTTGCATCGCCTGCCGAGCTCGCTCGTGCATTTGCGACAGCTCTTGTAGCAGATCGCTCGACGATCTGGACACCTCCTCTTCGAGACGGCCCGTCAATATACCTACAGACATAATTATTGTCAGTTTCTTTCCTCGCTGAACTATGTAAAGGTAAGTCCGAACACAGACTAAATATGCCACCTCGTAACCTCTTATTCTCCTTCACGGAGTCAGCCAGCTGGGCACGCACGTCCTTTAGTTCCACGCCCAGCTCGGTGTTGGCATCTTGGAGTTTGTTCTTCTCCACCCTGACCTATGTCGGGATATATTCGCCTGCGGCCAGTTGCCTTTGAGCTCCTGGACCTCCCGCTTGTGCGACCGGTGCCTCTGTCATAAGAGTTGCACCTGTATTAATACTCCTGGTATATGATCATGTTTTTTCGATAGAGGGGAACATTACCAGACGCTGCCTTCTTGGATTTCTCCAGTTTGGTGGTAGCAGCAGTTAGCTGGGCTTGACACTTCTCCAGCTCTTGAGACAATAGGTCGTTCTTCTCTTTGAGCACCTGGGTATACAACGATCCTTAAATCAGTTGCTTAAACTGCTTCATATCTTGGGGGCTATTGGTATATAATTATCAAAATTGTGCAAGTATGAACTTACCCGCATATCCTTCAAATATTGATCTGTGGCTCTAGAAAGCCCATCTCGAGCAGCTCCGATGTATGCATCACCTGAGCTGAAGGCATTGAAAGCCTCTTCTGAAAAACCAGGGTCGCTGAGAGCGGCCCGCCGACGCCGATGATTCATGGCGCTTTCCACTTCGGAGTTTGTGGCGGATACTTTAGCCGAATCCTCCACAGAAGGACAATCCGGTGTCACTTCCGCGTTGGCCTCAGTCCTCCTGACAGGGTCCGGAATCCGGCTAGTAGAGGCATGACCGGCAGGATCCCCGGGCACAATCCGGCGAATGTTTTTCCTGATAAGACAAAATGGATAGCGTCATACTTTAAGATGATGACCATGGGGCATACTTAAAACCATACCTCTTCAATGAAGGCTCAACCATATCTCTATTTGCCTTCCTCTTCGAAGGCCTGCCCATCGTAGGCGCTGCCTTCTTGCACGTCGCCTCAGGTGCAGCGTGGCGCGCCGATCGCCTCCCCTTTAGGGCATAATATAGTGTGGTGGGTAAGGCGAAAGGGGGAAATTCTCCCAAAAGACAAGTCTCCTAATTAGTTACATGCGATGCAGGGAGGAGTCCGGGATAGTAAGCAATGATGGCCACTTCGGTGCCGTCACATCTCGCCTGGTAAAACACCCCTTCCCCGAGCTCCATGAATATACTCGGATCCTCTTTGAATCCGGGATCAAGGGCCTGGTTGTGGTCCTCCAGCTGTGTTGCTGGGCTATGGATCTCCCTGGTGACTGATAACCCACAAGTATAGGGGATCACAATAGTTTTCGAGGGTAGAGTATTCAACCCAAATTTATTGATTCGACACAAGGGGAGCCAAATATTCTCAAGTATTAGCAGTTGAGTTGTCAATTCAACCACAACTGGATAACTTAGTATCTGCAGCAAAGTATTTAGTAGCAAAGTAGTATGGAAATAACGGTAGCAGTGGCAAAAGTAAAAGTAGCAGTTTTGTAGTAATTGAAACAGCAGCATTAGTAAAGTAAATAAGCAAAGCACAATATGTGAAAAGCTCGTAGGCATTGGATCAGTGATGGATAATTATGTCGGATGCGATTCCTCATGTAATAGTTATAACATAGGGTGACACAGAGCTAGCTCCAGTTCATCAATGTAATGTAGGCATGTATTCCGAATATAGTCATACGTGCTTATGGAAAAGAACTTGCATGACATCTTTTGTCCTACCCTCTCGTGGCAGCAGGGTCCTAGTGGAAACTAAGGGATATTAAGTCCTCCTTTTAATAGAGAACCGGACCAAAGCATTATCACTTAGTGAATACATGAACTCCTCAAACTACGGTCATCACCGAGAAGTATCCCGATTATTGTCACTTCGGGGTTGTCGGATCATAACACATAATAGGTGGCTATAGACTTGCAAGATAGGATCAAGAACTCACATATATTCATGAAAACAAAATAGGTTCAGATCTGAAATCATGGCATTCGGGCCCTAGTGACAAGCATTAAGCATAGAAAAGTCATAGCAACATCAATCTCAGAACATAGTGGATACTAGGGACCAAACCCTAACAAAACTAACTTGAATACATGGTAAATCTCATCCAACCCATCACCGCCCTGCAAGCCTACGATGGAATTACTACGCACAGTGGTGAGTGTCGGTGTCAAAACCGGCGGATCTCGGGTAGGGGGTCCCGAACTGTGCGTCTAGGCGGATGGTAACAGGAGACAAGGGACACGATGTTTTTACCCAGGTTTGGGCCCTCTCGATGGAGGTAAAACCCTACTCCTGCTTGATTGATATTGATGATATGGGTAGTACAAGAGTGGATCTACCATGAGATCAAGGAGGCTAAACCCTATAAGCTAGCCTATGGTATGATTGTTGTAATGGTTGTTGTGTCCTACGGAATAAAACCCTCCGGTTTATATAGACACCGGAGAGGGCTAGGGTTACACAGAGTCGGTTACAATGGTAGGAGATCTACATATCCGTATCACCAAGCTTGCCGTCCACGCCAAGGAAAGTCCCATCCGAACACGGGACGGAGTCTTCAATCTTGTGTCTTTGTAGTCTTGGAGTCCGGCGGATGATGATAGTCCGGCTGTCCGGACACCCCCTAGTCCAGGACTCCCTCAGTAGCCCCTGAACCTGGCTTCAATGACGATGAGTCCAGCGCGCATAATGTTCGGCATTGCAAGGCGGGTTCCTCCTCCGAATAATCCATAGAAGATCGTGAACACTAGGATAGTGTCCGGCTCTGCAAAATAAATTCCACATTCCACCATAGAGAGAATAATACGTACACAAGTTCAATCTGCTGACGTATTATGCGGCATGACGTCACACCACTACCAAGCCTTTACTTGAATCGTTTTTTATTATACCACCTCAGCGCGTTTATCGAAGCGGTTTCCTTGGCACGTCTTGTCGAAGCAGAGATCGTGTTCCCCTTATTCTGGGATTCTCATCAATACGGACGTGGGTAACCCAACCGCGCCCGTCGCCACGCCCTCTCTATTGAAGGCGAGTCCCGAACGGTCACGGAGACGACTCTTGGTATTCTCCCTCTTTATAATAGGACCAAGGCTCGTTTATTTTCTTCAATCCTCCATCGAATCTTCTCCTCACTCCAAGTTCCAACACCCAGAGCCCCAGATTCGTGTGCTTCGGACCTTCAACAATGTCCAGTTCCGACCTTCAGGGCCGGTGGATGCCCTCCTCCATCACGGAGGAGGACGTGCTAAAGCTGCGAGAAGCCAAGTACCTGTCTTACGAGATTTCGCACAGGTTGCCCGCCGAAGGGCAGGCCATCCCTACCCCCGAGCCCGGCGAGTACGTCATCTTTGTGTCCCACCTCCGTCGGGGTTTAGGCTTCCCGATGGATCCTTTTGTGAGAGGGCTCATGTTTTACTATGGGTTGGAATTCCACGACTTGGCTCCGGAGTCCATCCTCCATATCTCCGCATTCATCGTCGTCTGCGAAGCCTTCCTCCGCGTCACCCCCCACTTCGGCCTGTGGCTGAAGACCTTCAATGTGGAGCCGAAGATGATCGGGGGGCGTCAAGCAGAGTGCGGCGGGGCGGCCGTAAGTAGGAGGGCCGATGCCCCGTGGCCCGAGGGCTCCTTCCAAGAGGAGCTCGGCTTGTGGCAGCAGGAGTGGTTCTATATCACCGCTCCGAAGGGCAGCAGGCAAAAGCCGCCGCTCGTATTCCGCTCGGGACCTCCTCGACGGTTGATGTCGTGGGTCAACCAAGGGCTCAACTGGGGGCCGTCAAAAGACGTGCCCCTATTGCAGGGCCGGATTCGAGACCTCCAGGCGAGGGAGATCGGTCTGGTCGTGGTGATGCAGGTCATGCTAATCAGGCGTCTTCTGCCCTGCAAACGCCGTCCCCTCCGGCTATGGGAGTTCAATCCGGAGGGACCACGGATTCTCCAACACTTTATGGGTACGACACCCGTGGAGATGTACAAGTTATTCTTCGGACCAGTCTGCTTCGGACCACAGGCGGCGTGTCCGGAATTGACCGAGGATGCCGGCCTAAGCTGCAATCGCCCGGATACTCAAGTAAGTAGCTCAGTGTTCGGACGTATCATTTGTTTGCCTTTCTTCAATTCGCCTTTTAACCCGTTATCCTTTAACAGGAGTGGATAGCGCAAGCAAAGCTGATACGGTGTACGGCCCCCCTCCCAGAGACTGCGCCGGATCCCGTGCTGGTCAGGATGTTGGAGGTTGTGCCTTCAGAAGAAGGCGAAGGGGAAAACAGAGGAGCTACCGTCTCACCCAAGGGGGCGCTTGAAGAAGGGGGGATCGAGAATCCCTCCCTCCAGGGGGAGAAGAGGACCGCCTCCGAAGACCCGGAGGCCAAAGCCCCTAAGCGGGGGAAGAAATCTTCACCAGAGGGTCCTGCGTCCGGGGAGGTCCCGGCCGCACAGTCTTCTATAAAGAATCATCCCTCCAGCGAGCCATGAGTAGAAAAAGGGGAGTTCATTAATAAGAAACATCCCTATTTGTGCTTCTGAGGATAACCGAAATTTTTACCTTGTAGTTCGGATCTCCGACCTTCTCAGATGAGCTCGTCTTCGGGGGATCTTCGTCCGGAGATGATGGAGAGCGAGACGCCTCCGTCTGCTGGGCCGTCGGAGAGGGCGGACGAGCCTGAAGTGTCATCATGGAGGGTATCCCCGAACCCGGCGGAGCTGAAGAGTTCGGCGCCAACTAGTGTTCAGCCGGGGGAGCTGAAGGATCTGCTTGAGAGGGCGTCCATCTCAGAAGATCACCGTGCATTGATGAGTACGGTGATTAGAAGGATTTCGTCCGCCGAAAGCGGATTGCATAATGCCGTCAGGAGTTTGCTGGCGGGGTTTGAGGTATGTAAAAATGACACCTCTTTTTGACAGCTTTGCGCATAAAGTGCGCCCTATATGGATAGTAGCCCCTGAGACTCGGTAGGTTGTCGAAAGCGACAGCGTGCCGAGGATCAAAATCGCAGGTATTGAGTGTCACCTTTCCTATGCAGGTGGCGGATAGTCCGGGGACTAGCCGGACTGATGGAGTTGCTGAATTAATGCGGCAACTCGATGTTGCGGATGCGGATATCGCGCTAGTCAACAAGCGACTTGACGAGTCGCAAGGTAAGTTGTTCCCCGCAGTCACCTATTAAGGGAGTCAAAGCCCACCTCTTACAATATTTATGCTTGACGCAGATGGTGCTGCTGCTGTGGAGAGCCTTCGGGCAGAACTTGCTCAAGCCAAGGAGCAAGCCAGAAGGAGTGATGCGGCTGCCTCGAGGCCGGTCGAAGAGTTAGAAGCCGAAAGGGCTGCACACTGCCGAAGCAGGGAAGAGATGGCCGAACTGGCCGTTAAATTGAAGGATGCTACCGACCGCAATGAGGCTCTTGAAAAGGAGCGCCTATCGGAGCGGGAAGACCTGGGGAAGGCCACCGCCGAAGCCAAGGATGCCCGCTCTGCAATGCGGGCTATAAAGGAGGAGCTGCGTCAGGCCGGAGACATTGTGGCTGGCAAGCCTTTTCTGCTGCGCCACAGGTTTACGGATCCAAAGTATGCCTAGCTTGGCCAGCTGTGCGGTCCGGAGGATCCATATATGGACTTAGCGGCAAGTGCGGCGGATGCCGTTGTGCACTTCCGAAGTCAGAAGGATCACAAGGCAGAAGAGTTGTTTTGGTCTCAATTCCATAGTCCGGATCGTTCACTTCCGCTGACCGATCAGTTGGCTGAATGGGCTGAGCTGAATAGGTTTTCCGGACTTGCCATGACGGATATCGTGACTCATGTCTGGCCGGAGAGGCCCAAGGCGACGAGCTATTTTGGCTTATTGCAGCAATTTCTTGGGGCGGTGCCGCATCTCAAGTTGATGAAGCGGTCGGCCTGCATAGAGGGTGCGCGGATGGCCCTTGCCCGTGTGAAGACACATTGGACAGAGATGGATGCCACCGCTGTTGCAACCCAGGGTTCGGACGAGAGCCGGTTACCCGCCGAGCACTATTTTGGGGAAGTTCTGCGTGGTGCTCGTGTAATAGAGTCACAGTGCTCGAAAAATGTCACGTTCAAATGAATGTTGTACTTTGTAAAACAATTGTTATGATATACTCGCTTTTTATACTTGTGCGTTTCAAGTATTGAAATATCTCCTAAGCGGCCGTTTGTGTATACGTGTGTATAACCTGAAAGATGGCAGTCTTCGGCTTCAGCCCCCACGTACAAGATGCAGGGGTGTTGGCAAAAATAGCGCATTTTCACACTTAATCGGACGTCTCGGTCCTGTTGAGGAGGTGGTAGCGTAGCAAACGAGGCAACCGGACTATGATGCTTTATCACTTTCACTTAGCCATTGGAGTTCGAGGGTGGGACTACGATATAGCCCCTGGGGGCGCCGCGCTCTCCGAATTCGGGGCGCGTGTGTGCCTGACCGGGAAACGGTCCTTCGTTAAAGCGGAGGAATTCTAAACATTCCGGTGGTCGATCGAGTGGTTGACCAGTCTCTCGCTGTATCATGACAGTCAGTTTTCGGCTTTCTCTACTGAGGTGCTCGCCCAGCCAAACTGGGGCACAATCACAGTAGTTCTCCTGGTGCTGCGTTAGCCGATGATACGGAACGTAAGGCAGCAAAACACAGGAGCCGGGCAAACCCAACATTTGACCAAAGACATGATTCGGAGCTGATGCATATAAGGCCTAACTCGAGACGCCGAACACTCCCTAAGGTGTTCGGTCTTTATAATAATGGGCAGAACAATGCCCTAAGCCCCTAGTGTCCAGGTACGGGCGAGGTCCTCTGACGCGGCCGATGCCAAAACGTTAGTCTCCACTCTGGTTATAGTGAAAAACCAGGGGATTATAGCAACAAGAGACAGTAAAAAAGGTTTACGCAGGGTCTTAATCTGAAAAGAATCCTTGCGACGGGTCCCTACTGCACGTCTGCGCCTGTGTCTCCGTTGTGCCGTTATCCTGGACGGGTATGCACGTTGTTCATCTGTAAAAAGAGAGGAACTTAGTTTGAAAGGAAATCGTGCGAAAAAGTGTATGAAAAACATCAATAAATAAATAAAGCGGAGTCAATGTTAGCTCATTATTGCTTATACGCACAGCCCCTTGTGAAGGGGTGTGCGGCTAGGGAGCCCCTAGCTTATTTATGCCGGACTCGTCTAGCCATGTCCGGGGTCTTTAGATGACCCTCTTAATGAAATGATGCCACATGGACCGGGCATTTTAAGTGTATGAGACGCGTAATGTGGTATTGCGTTAAAGCGGACAAAAGCTTCACGTCCCAATAGACGCGTAATGGGGCGACATGAAAGATTAGTTTTTCGCGTCGGAAGTTGTTCGGTGACCCGAACACAACTTCTAGTAATAAGGAGCCTGTGCACTTGGCGTAAGGGCCTGGCGTCACTCCTTTAAAGGAAGTGCGGCTGTGTCGAATTTTGGTAAGGTCTATCCCCAACTTGCGGATTGTGTTTGGATATAGCAGGTTTAAATCGCTGCCTCCGTCCATCAGGACTTGTGTAAATTGTAGTCCGTCGATTATAGGATCCAATATCAGGGCAGTCCATCCTGCATTTCGAACACTTCTGGAATAATCCAGGTGGTCAAAAGTGATTGGTTTTGATATCCAATCTCGACGTTCCGCTGGGGTGGACCGTGCGAGACCCATTTTAGCGGGTGCCCCATTGTTTTTCCATATTATCACATGAAGTGAGTTTACTGTTTTCACTTCTTGTGGGAAAGTCTTTTGTTTTCCGGTGCCCTGCTGGTGGGGCTCGTCGTCGTCCTCACTTGGTGCGTCGAGTCGGCAGGACTGTTTGAAAACCCAACAATCTCGATGGATGTGGTTTGCAGGCCTTCCGGAGGTACTGTGGATTTGACATATCCGATCCAAAATTTTGTTTAAGTTGGATAGCTCGTCACTATTGTCCTTAAGAGGCAGTGTTTTGTTGTTTGGCCGCGAGCTTTTGAATCCAGCATTGACCGCCGTGCTCTTTGGGCTTTTTTCTTTATTCCGGCGCTAATCTTTTCTGCACCGTGATTTTCCATTTCCATCTCTGATCTCGGATGTACTTGGGTCGCTGGTGCTGCATCTTGCTAGCCAGCTGTCTTCCCCCGCGCAAAAGCGGGTCATGAGACTTGTTAGCGCGGACATTGTCCTCGGCTTCTCTTGGCCGAGGTGTCTGGCGATCCATTCGTCTCGGACGTTGTGTTCAAAAGCTGCTAAGGCTTCGGCGTCCGGACAGTCGACTATTTGGTTCTTTTTGTAAGGAACCTGTTCCAGAATTTGCGCGCTGACTCTCCGGGCTATTGAGTTATATGACTTAGATCGTCTGCATCCGGAGGGCGGACATAAGTCCCTTGAAAATTTGCTCTAAACACATCCTCAAGCTCTTCCCAACTTCCAACAGTGTTTTCTAGGAGGCTTTTGAGCCAATGCCGAGCTGGCCCTTTGAGCTTGAGGGGTAGGTATTTTATGGCGTGGAGGTCATCTCCTCTAGCCATGTGTATGTGTAGTATATAATCCTCTATCCATACTCCAGGGTTTGTTGTTCCGTCGTAAGCCTCTATGTTTATGGGTTTAAACCCTGCTGGGAATTCATGATCCAGCACCTCATTGGTGAAACATAGTGGGTGTGCGGCGCCCCTGTATTTGGGTGTACCGCTGTCTTCGAACACTTGGCGTGTTGTGTTGCTTCCTGGGGCCCTCTTTTTTGGCCCGTAAATGGACCTGGCTGGGCCATCTGTTTTCCCAGGATCATGAGTCGGCTTGTGTGCGGCGCCGCTTGTAGATTTTGGCCTATCATCTGACCGTCTATCCGGCCAGGCGGCCTCTTTGTTTTTTGACTGTGGGGGCTCTATGGCTTCCTCGTCAAATTCTGGCATCAGCTTGCGCTTCGGGTAGCTCTTTGATTGATGGCCATTGCCGTACTTGTCTGCGGTTTTGAGCACTTTGCTCCACCTCATTCTGAGTATGTCTTTCGCTGTTTTGAGCTTTCGTTTTTCCTTCTTCAAACTTCTTGCAGTGGCGACGAGTCTTTTCCGAAGGCTCTTATTCTCCGGTGGTGTGTCCGGCGTGAGGTCGTCTGGACTGTTGGTTTCGCCGGGCATGGATTGATTATTCGATTCGTCTTGTTCGGACGGTTGGTTGGCTGCATGTTCGTCGTCCACTGGTTTGCCCTGCTCTATTGCTGGGTCATTAGGAGCGCTGTTGTCGAGGCGGGATTTAGGGCGGCGTCTGCATCGCCGTTTTGGTTGTTTATCGCCGGGATTATCCTTTGCCGCGCCCCGTTGGTCCTCGTTATCGCTTCCTTTTGGGGTGTCCACCATATATATATCATGGGTTGGGTGACCTTCCAGTGCTCTGTGAGCGCTGGTTCTTGATCGTCTTCGGCATCGTCGTCCATACCGTCGATGTCTTCGGAGTCGTAGTCTAGCATGTCGGTTAGATCGTCGACAGTGGCTACAAAGTGGGTGGTGGGTGGGCTTTGAATTTCTTCGTCGTCCGCATCCCAACCATCCTGGCCATAATCCGGCCAAGGCTCTCCGGATAGCGAGAGATGTTTTAGCGAATTTAGGATGTCGCCAAAGGGCGAGTGCTGAAAGATGTCCGCAGCGGTGAACTCCATGATCGGCGCCCAATCGGATTCGATTGGCAGGGGCGCAGGAGGTTCGGAATCCGGTAGGGAGTCCGGCACCTCAGAGTCACGAGCTTTACAGGGGACAAGGTCAGTGTTCGGCTCTATCGCCGTGGAAGGCTCAGCTTCCGAGGAGGTGTCCAGCCACCCGTCCTCGATCTGCGCGATCGGCTCCGAACTATGGGTCGGAGCAGATTCATGTGCGGCCTCCAAGGCACTGTCCGGCGGCAGAGCTAGATCGTGCCCATCGCGACAGTGCGGCACGCTCGGCTGCGGATCGGATCCACCGAAGATCAAGTCTCCGCGGATGTCCGCCGTGAAGTTTAGGCTTCCAAATCTGACCTGACGGCCAGGGGCGTAGCTTTCGATCTGCTCCAGATGGCCAAGTGAATTAGCCCGCAGTGCGAAGCCGCCGAATACGAAGATCTGTCCGCAGAGAAAAGTCTCACCCTGGACGGCATTGTTGTTGATTGAAAAAGCCATCGAGCCTATCGGTGACGACACAGAGGAACTCTCAATGAAAGCACCAATGTCGGTGTCAAAACCGGCGGATCTCGGGTAGGGGGTCCCGAACTGTGCGTCTAGGCGGATGGTAACAGGAGACAAGGGACACGATGTTTTTACCCAGGTTCGGGCCCTCTCGATGGAGGTAAAACCCTACTCCTGCTTGATTGATATTGATGATATGGGTAGTACAAGAGTGGATCTACCACGAGATCAAGGAGGCTAAACCCTAGAAGCTAGCCTATGGTATGATTGTTGTAATGGTTGTTGTGTCCTACGGACTAAAACCCTCCGGTTTATATAGACACCGGAGAGGGCTAGGGTTACACAGAGTCGGTTACAATGGTAGGAGATCTACATATCCATATCGCCAAGCTTGCCTTCCACGCCAAGGAAAGTCCCATCCGGACACGGGACGGAGTCTTCAATCTTGTATCTTCGTAGTCTTGGAGTCTGGCGGACGATGATAGTCCGGCTGTCGGACACCCCCTAGTCCAGGACTCCCTCAGTGAGCATCATGAAAGTGGTGATGGAGGATGGTTGATGATGACGACGGCGACGAATCCCCCTCTCCGGAGCCCCGAACGGACTCCACATCAGCCCTCCCGAGAGAGATTAGGGCTTGGCGACGGCTCCGTATCGTAAAATGCAATGAAACTTTCTCTCTGATTTTCTCTCCACGAAAGCAAATATATGGAGTTGGAGTTGAGGTCGGTGGACGTCCAGGGGGCCCACGAGGCAGGGGGGCGCGCCCCTGACGCTATTTCTTTCGCCAGTATTTTTATTATTCTGAATAGTTGCTCCATGGATTTTCAGGTCATTTCGAGAACTTTTATTTCTGCACAAAAATAACACCATGGCAGTTCTGCTGAAAACAGCGCCAGTCCGGGTTAGTTTCATTCAGATCGTGCAAGTTAGAGTCCAAAACAAGGGCAAAAGTGTTTGGAAAAGTAGATACGACAGAGACGTATCAGTGACTTTCCGCCATTCCTGTTATAAATGACGGATTAATATCTATGAAAAAGGATTCAGGGAGTTGATGGAGTAGAGTAGTGGGACGAAACTCACCCAGCTGGGAGGGTTGTACATGGAAAATCCATCCCTGGGTTTAATGTGGATGAACTCCTCCTCCTCCCCTTTGTATAATCAGGACAGTATTTTCACCAACGCAATGGAAGTGTCCGGACCCTTCCGACCATAGCGGGTGGCATCATCTTCTCCATGGAAGTGCCACATAGGGCGCCCTCGGTATTGGAGTGGCTGAACCCCTCGCATTATGGATATCGACATAACCTCGACTATTGACAATCCGGATTGAGCGAGCATCTTTATCTTGCTCATCAGTTGGTGGACTTCCATGCTATCTTCCTCCCTGGGCTCCGAGGATGCCAGCTGAGGTGCTTCTTCAATGGAGTACTTGAATATTTAGGAAGACCCCTCCAGATTAGGTGAGGAAGGGAGACATCTTCAACATAAAACCATTTGGAAGGCCATTTTTCGGATGCCTTCTTTGGCGCACCGGATAGGTATCCGGTCCCTGCGATGCGCCATATCTCCGCTCCGCCTAGTTGGAATATTGATCCCTCCTAATTACGAGGGACGAGGCAAAACAGCTTCTTCCATAACTCGAAATGGGCCTCGCAACCCAGAAATAGCTCGCAAAGAGCAACATAACTCGCAATATGCAGGATGGAGGCAGGTGTAAAGTTGTGCAGTTGGAGGCCATAGTGCTCCAGAAGCCCTTGGAGGAATGGATGAACTGGAAATCCAACGCCTCTCAACAAATAGGGAACAAAACATACTCGTTCCCCCCTGGATGGGTTGGGGAACTTCTCCGCCTACTCCCCACCATCGAAGGAAGCCAATCCGGCTCGAACAGGGACTAGATTTGCGGGTGGAAGAAATCCCTCGATCTGCAGCTTCACCAGTTGGCCGTGGGATACGGAACATTTTTCCCAATCACCCTGTTTGGGGTCGTTAGAGCGGGAGGAAGAGCTGGGGGTGCTAGCCATGTTGGGGTGGTTTCTGCCGGCAAGCTCCAAGGGTTCCTCGTTTGGGGGAGATGGTATGGATTAGATCTGAAGATCCCCGTCTCCTTAAATAGAAAATTTTCTCACAGGGTCAGGGTGGTAAATGCAAAAATGCCCCGACCTCTCGCATTCGCTCGACACGTGGAAGCTGAAATCATGAAGGTGCAGAAGCTGAGGAGCGCGACTTTAAATGGAAAGTCAGATACCGCTCTTTAAGTCAGGTACTTTGAAGTATTCGGAGAAGGAACCTGCCTTGCAATGCCGAAGACAATCTGCGCGCCAGACTCATCGTCATTGAAGCCTGGTTCGGGGGCTACTGAGGGAGTCCTGGATTAGGGGGTCCTCGGACAGCCGGAATATGTACATGTGCCGGACTGTTGGGCTATGAACATACAAGACAGAAGAATTCTTCCCGTGTACAGATGGGACTCTCCTTTGCGTGGAAGGCAAGCTTGGAGATTCGGATGTGTAGATTCCTTTATCTGTAACCGACTTTGTGTAACCCTAGCCCCCTCTGGTGTCTAGATAAACCGGAGGGTTTAGTCCGTAGGACAACAATCATAACCTCATAGGCTAGACTTCTAGGGTTTAGCCATTACGATCTCGTGGTAGACCAACTCTTGTAATATTCATATTCATCAAGATCAATCAAGCAGGAAGTAGGGTATTACCTCCATAGAGAGGGCCCGAACCTGGGTAAACATTGTATCCCCCGCCTCATGTTACCATTAGCCTTAGACGCACAGTTCGGGACCCCCTACCCGAGATCCGCTGGTTTGACACCAATAGGGACGTTGATCAACCCCCTCTCGCCCAACCAACTCTTGAGTCCACCCAAACCAGGACTAAAAAAGCATTGTCGAGCCCACCCCAAACCCTAGAAAAAAAGCGTTGTGGATATATAGGTAGTATGTTTTTTGTTCATAGAAAACTCCAGTAACTCTTCAGGATGAGGGGGGGACTGATGACCCACAAGTGTAGGAGATCTATCGTAGTCCTTTCAATAAGTAAGCGTGTTGAACCCAACGAGGAGCAGAAGGAAATGATAAGCGGTTTTCAGTAAGGTTTTCTCTGCAAGCACTGAAATTGTAAGTGATAGATAGTTTTGTGATAAGATAAATTGTAACGAGTAACAAGCAATGAAAGTAAATAAGGTGCAGCAAGGTGGCCCAATCCTTATGTTGCAAAGGATAAGCCTGGACAATTTCTTATAATGAGAAAGGAGCTCCCGAGGACACATGGGAATTATCGTCAAGCTAGTTTTCATCATGTTCATATGATTCGCGTTCAGTACTTTGATAATTTGATATATGGGTGGACCGGTGCTTGGGTACTGCCCTTACTTGGACAAGCATCCCACTTATGATTAACCCCTATTGCAAGCGTCCGCAACTACAAAAGAAGTATTAAGGTAAACCTAACCACATCATTAAACATATGGATCCAAATTAGCCCCTAACGAAGCAACCCATCATCTACTTATTACTTCCCAGTGCCTTCCTCTAGGCCCAAATAATGGTGAAGTGTCATGTAGTCGACGTTCACATAACACAACTAGAGGAAAAGACAACATACATCTCATCAAAATATCGAACGAATACCAAATTCACATGACTACTAATAGCAAGACTTCACCCATGTCCTCAGGAACAAACGTAACTACTCACAAAGCATATTCATGTTCATAATCAGAGGAGTAATAATATGCATTAAGGATCTGAACATATGATCTTCCACCAAGTAAACAAATTAGCATCAACTACAAGGAGTAATCAACACTACTAGCAACCCACAGGTACCAATTTGTGTTTTGGATACAAGATTGGATACAAGAGATGAACTAGGGTTTTGAGAGGAGATGGTGCTGGTGAAGATGTTGGTGGACATTGACCCCCTCCCGATGAGAGGGTCGTTGGTGATGACGATGGTGATGATTTCCCCCTCCCGGAGGGAAGTGTCCCCGGCAGAACAGCTCTGCCGGAGCTCTAGATTGGTTCCGCCAAGGTTCCGCCTCGTGGCGGCGGAGTTTCGTCCCGTAAGCTTTCCCACAATTTTTTCCAGTGTAAAAGCCCTCATATAGCAGAAGATGGACACCAGAGGGCCACCAGGGGGCCCAGGAGACAGGGGGCACGCCCAGTAGGGGTGGGCGCGCCCCCCACCTCCTGTCTAGGGTGTGGGCCCCCTGAGGTGTTTCTTCAGCTCAATAATTCTTATTAATTCCAAAAGTAAGTTTCGTGGAGTTTCAGGATTTTTGGAGCAGTGCAGAATAGGTTTCCAATGTTTCCTCCTTTTCCAGCCAGAGTTCCAGCAGCCGTCATTCTCCCTCTTCATGGTAAACCTTGTAAAATAAGAGAGAATAACCATAAGTGTTGAGATATAATGTGTAATAACAACCCATAATGCAATAAATATTGATATAAAAGCATGATGCAAAATGGACGTATCAACTCCCCCAAGCTTAGACCTCGCTTGTCCTCAAGCGGAAGCCGAAATCAAAAAATATGTCCACATGTTTAGAGATAGAGGTGTCGATAGAAACAAAATACGGACATGAGGGCATCATGATCATTCTTATAATAGCAACATATATAGATTTTATCATATGATTTCTTATACTCAAGTAACAATCAATCCAAAATGTCAAGTATGGTTCAGAAACTTCATTGAGAACTAACAAACTATAATCTCAGTCATTGATGCAATTGCTATTTATAATAACGTCAGAAAGAGTCAAGAATAGAGCTTTTCAGCAAGTTCACACACTCAACTATCCTGTAGTCTTCTACAATTGCTAACACTCACGCAATACTTGTGGTTATGGAGTTTCAGCCGGACACTGAGAAATATAGGGGCTTATTGTGTTCCTCCCAACGTATTCACCTTTAGGTGATGTCAACAATTATAGCCCATGTTAACTTACATCCAATTGGATATATATATCATGATATTTCAAACACAAGGAGCTTGCCAAAGGATAAAATGAAAAAGGGAAAGGTGAAGATCACCTTGACTCAAGCATAAAGTAAAAACATAAAGTAAAAGATAGGCCCTTCGCAGAGGGAAGCAAAGGTTGTCATGTGCGTTTAGGGTTGGATGCACAAAATCTTAATGCAAAAGAACATCACTATATATTGCCCCTTTTATGTGGACCTTTATTATGCAGTCCGTCGCTTTTATTACTTCCACAACAAGATCGTATAAAGGTTATTTTCTCTGCACTAATAAGTCATACATATTTAGATAGCAATTTTTATTGCTTGCAACATGACAACTTACTTGAAGGATCTTACTCAATCCATGGGTAGGTATGGTGGACTCTCATGGCAAAACTGGGTTTAAGGATATTTGGAAGCACAAGTAGTATCTCTACTTGGTGCAAGGAATTTGGCTAGCATGAGGGGGAAAGGCAAGCTCAACATGTTTGGAAGGTCAATGACAATATACTTTAACTGAGATGTGAGAAAACACAAACCATTGCGTTGTCTTCCTTGTCCAACGTCAACTCTTTTAGCATGTCATACTTAATGAGTTCTCCCAATCATAAAAGATGTCCAAGATAATATATTTGTATGTGAACCTCTCTTTCCTTATCACTTCCTATTAATTGCAACGATGACCAAAACTACGTTTATCAACTCTCAACAACTTTTATGCCCCATACTCTCTATGTGTGAAGTCATCACTAACCACAAGATCAATATGAACTCTTTTATTCTTTCTACTTTCTCAAGATCATAGCAACATAGCAAAGCCCTTGACTCAACACTAATCTTTATTATAGATAGCTCATGGACTCGATTACATAAAGAGATCACAAAGCAAAACTCAAAACTTCTTGATATCAAAACTTCAATCTACTAGATCAAGATACTACTAAAGGAATCGAACTAAATAAAACGGTAAAGATAGGAGTGTGATGGTGATACGATACCGAGGCACCTCCCCCAAGCTTGGCAGTTGCCAAGGGGAGTGCCCATACCCATGTGATTATGTCCTCGGAGGTGATGGAGGTGGTGATGATGATGGTGGATAATCACACATCGAGCATAAAAGCTCCTCCAGCTTGCGGATAATGCCCTTGAGTTCGGCGATATGATCCTTCAACAAAATATTCTCCTGTGTGAGATACTTGTTCTGTATGCGGGCTAACTCAATCATCTTGAAAGCTTCAATCTCTGTTGGAGTAAAGAGGTTAGGTAAAGGTTGAGGGATGTCTTCTTCTTTCACCGCCGGGGCTTGAACCTCCATGGACTTCTAGATCCCTTCATCCTTGTTGATCTCTTTCGGTTCTTCTCTTTTCAGCTCTATCTTTAATAGCCAAGCATCCTTGTGTTCGTTGTTGGAGGAGGGTGACGTCATGGTGCTCTAGATCTGCAACGAAAACAGCTCGAAACGAAAACAGAGGATATTTGTGTGATACGATGGTCAAAACCTTCGAGAGTATATATAATGAATTTTTACCGACCAAAATATGTAATGTGCAAGAAAACGGAGTCCGGGAGGCACACAAGGTGTCCACGAGACAGGGGGGCGTGCCCTCCACTCTCGTGAGGGCCTTGTGTCCCTCTCGGACTACTTCTTTCTTCCGAAAATTCTTAAATATTCCAAAACTGATAAAAATTGCCATGGGAGTTGTTTTGGAGTCGGTTTACTTACCGTACCACATACCTATTCCTTTTCAGAGTCTGGAACATTCTGGAAAGTGTCCCTTATGTATTCCTCCGGGGTTACGGTTTCAATAATATTAGTTTCAACATTGATAGGATTACCTGAAATATAATGTTTAATTCTTTGACCGTTTACCACCCTCGGACTTGTGCCTTCGAAGTTGTTGATTTTTATGGCACCAGAACGATAGACCTCCTCGACAACGTAAAGACCTTCCCATTTAGAGAGAAGTTTTCCTGCAAAAAATCTTAACCGAGAGTTGAATAATAACACATAATCACCTATGTTAAACTCACGCTTTTGTATCCTTTTGTCATGCCAGCGTTTGACTTTTTTTTAAATAGGTTGGCATTCTCATAGGCTTGGGGTTCTCCATTCATCAAGTGAGCTAATATCAAATAACCTCTTCTCACCGGCAAGTTTGAAGTCATATTTGAGCTCTTTAATAGCCCAATATGCTTTATGTTCAAGTTCAAGAGGTAAATGACACGCTTTTCCATAAACCATCTTATAAGGAGACATACCCATAGGATTTTTATATGCAGTTCTATAGGCCCATAATGCATCATCAAGTTTTTTGGACCAATTCTTTCTAGATCTACTGACAATATTTTGCAAAATTAATTTGAGCTCTCTATTGCTCAACTCTACTTGACCACTAGACTGCGGATGATAAGGAGATGCGATTCTATGATTAACATCATACTTAGCAACCATCTTACGAAAAGCACCATGAATAAAATGTGAACCACCATCAGTCATAAGATATCTAGGGCCTCCAAACCTCGGAAAAATAACTTCTTTAAGCATTTTAATTGAAGTGTTATGATCAGCACTACTAGTTGGAATAGCTTCTACCCACTTAGTAACGTAATCAACAGCAACTAAAATATGAGTGTAACCATTAGAAGTAGGAAAAGGTCTCATATAATCAAAGCCCCAAACATCAAACGGTTCAATAACAAGAGAACAATTCATAGGCATTTCTTGACATCTACTAATATTACCAGTTCTTTCATCTTGGGATTCAGTCGTCGTTGAGGATCTCTAACTGGTTTAGCATCAGCCTCCAAATTAATTTTGTGTTGGCATAACATGGGACTAATGCCCTTAAGATCATCCAGACTATATCCAATAGCGGCGCGGTGCTTCTTCAGAGTTTTCAATAATCTTTCTTCTTCTTGCTCTGAAAGGTTAGCACTAATAATAACAGGATATATTTTCTTTTCATTAAGATAAGCATACTTAAGATTATCAGGTAATGGTTTGAGTTCAAACACGGGATCACCCTTGGGTGGAGGGGGATCCCCAAGAATTTCAATGGGAAGGTTGTGTGTCAGCATAGGTTCCTGTTTGAGGAACACTTCATCTGTTTCCCTTCTTTCCTTCATAAACATATCATTGCTACATCTTGAGCTTGCGTTGGTTTTCCTTGAAGAGGAAAGGGTGATGTAGCAATAGTAGCGTAAGTATTTCCCTCGGTTTTTGAGAACCAAGGTATCAATCCAGTAGGAGGCTCATCAAAAGTCCCATGCACCTACACAAACAAACAAAGAGCTCGCAACCAACGCAATAAAGGGGTTGTCAATCCCTTCACGGCCACTTGCGAAAGTGAGATCTAATAGAGATAGTATGATAAGATAAATATATTTTTGGTATTTTATAATATAGATTCAAAAAGTAAAGATGCAAATAAAAGTAGTTGAAAGCAAATATGATAAAAGATAGACCCGGGGGCCATAGGTTTCACTAGAGGATTCTCTCAAGATAGCATAAGTATTATGGTGGGTGAACAAATTACTATCGAGCAATTGATAGAAAAGCGAATAATTATGAGATCATCTAGGCATGATCATGTATATAGGCATCACGTCCGCAACAAGTAGACCGACTCCTGCCTGCATCTACTACTATTACTCCACACATCGACCGACTCCTGCCTGCATCTAGAGTGTTAAGTTCATAAGAACAGAGTAACGCCTTAAGAAAGATGACATGATGTAGAGGGATAAACTCATGCAATATGACATAAACCCCATCTTTTTATCCTCGATGGCAACAATACAATACGTGCCTTGCAACCCTTTCTGTCACTGGGTAAGGACACCGCAAGATTGAACCCAAAGCTAAGCACTTCTCCCATGGCAAGAAAGATCAATCTAGTAGGCCAAACCAAACTGATAATTCAAAGAGACCTGCAAAGATAACTCAATCATACATAAAAGAATTCAGAGGAGATTCAAATATTTCTCAAAGATAAACTTGATCATAGACCCAAAATTCATCGGTTCTTGACAAACACACCACAAAAAGAGTTTACATCGAATAGATCTCCACAAGAGAGGGGGAGAACATTGTATTGAGATCCAAAAAGAGAGAAGAAGCCATCTAGCTAATAACTATGGACTCGAAGGTCTGTGGTAAACTAGTCACAACTCATCGGAGGGGCTATCGTGTTGATGTAGAAGCCCTTTGTGGTCGATTCCCCCTCCAGCGGAGCGTCGGCGAAGGCTCCAAGATGGGATCTCGCGGATACAGAAGGTTACGGTGGTGTAAATTGTGTTTCGTTGGCTCCCTGGATGTTTTCGGGGTACGTAGGCTTATATAGGAGGAAGAAGTACGTCGGCGGCCGCCCGAGGGGCCCACGAGACAGGGGGCGCCCTATAGGGGGGCGCCCTACCCTCTCGTGGCCGCCTCGGCTGCTTCTTGACTTGCACTCCAAGTCCTTTGGATCACGTGCGTTCCAAAAATCACGCTCCCGAAGGTTTCATTCCGTTTGAACTCCGTTTGATATTCCTTTTCTTCGAAATACTGAAATAGGCAAAAAAACAGCAATACGGGCTGGGCCTCCGGTTAGTAGGTTAGTCCCAAAAATGATATAAATGTGTAAAATAATGCCCATAAACATCCAAAAGGGGTAATATAATAGCATGAAACAATCAAAAATTATAGATACGTTGGAGATGTATCAATCATTTTCATGGTCAAGCAAATATTGTTCTAACGGATCAGTAGGAGGCATGGCAATAGAAGCAAGACCAACAATCTCATCCTTTAGGTGATTCTCTATCACGAGGTTGTCTACGAAACTTAGCAAAATTAAACTCGTGAGACATACCTTTTAAGTCAATTGTGACAGTATCCTTTTCACAATCAATCTTAGCATTAACTGTGTTTAAGAAGGGTCTACCAAAAATAATGGGACAAAAGTCATCTTGTGTGGAACCAAGAACAAGAAAATCAGCAGGATATTTAACCTTCCCACACAAGACTTCAACATCTCTAACTATCCCAACTGGTTTAATGGTATGCCTATTAGCAAGCTTAATAGTAACATCAATGTCTTCCAATTCAACGGGTGCAATGTCGTGCATAATTTCTTTGTATAAATCATAGGGTATCGCACTAGCACTAGCACCCATATCACATAAGCCATGATAACAAGGATCTCCTATTCTAACGGAAATAATAGGCATGCCTACCACAGGTCTATGTATCTTAGTATCTGGTCTAGCAATATTAGCAGTCTCACCATAGAAATAAATAACATGCCCATCTAAATCATCATCCAAGAGATCTTTAACCATAGCAATACTAGGTTCAACTTTCATTTGCTCAGGAGGTGTATAAGTCCTAGTATTACTCTTACGAACAACAGTCGGAGTTTTAGCATGATCCTTTATCCTAACGGGAAAAGGAGGTTTCTCAACATAAGTAGTGGGAACAATAGGATCACTATAGGTGACAGTCTTTTCTTCAACTGTAATAGGTGCAACTAATTTTACTTCAATGGGAGGATTATATTTAAACCACTTCTCCTTAGGGAGATCAATGTGAGTAGCAAAATATTCACAGAAATAAGCTACTATCTCAGAGTCAAGTCCATACTTAGCGCTAAATCCATGAAAGGCATCGGTATCCATAAAAGATTTAACACAATCGAACTTAGGTGTCATACCTGACTCCTAACCATCATCGGAAGCCCAATCTTCAGAGTTGCGTTTAATTCTTTCCAATAAGTCCCATTTGAAATCAATAGTCTTCAGCATAGAAGAACCAGCACAGGAAATATCGAGCAGGTTGCGATCATTAAGAGAAAGTCGAGCATAAAACTTTTGAATAATCATTTCTCTGGAGAGCTCATGATTGGGGCATGAATATAACATTGACTTAAGCCTCCCCCAAGCTTGAGCGATGCTTTCTCCTTTGCGAGGCCAGAAATTATATATGTAATTACGATCACGGTGAACAAGATGCATATGATAGAACTTCTGGTGAAATTCCAACTTCAATCGCTTATAATTCCAAGATCTCGTATCATCACATAGCCTATACCATGTCAATGCATCTCCCTTCAAAGATAAAGGGAAGACCTTCCTTTTGACAACATCATCGGGAATACCTGCAAACTTAAATAATCCACAAACTTCATCCACAAAGATAAGGTGTAAATTGGGATGCAATGTTCCATCTCCTGCAAATGGATTAGCTAGCAGTTTCTCTATCATACCCGAAGGAATCTCAAAGTAAATATTTTCAAAATTTTCAGTAGGTTGAGGAGCAACTCGTTGCTCTTCTGGTCGGGGTGAAGATACCCCTAACAAGCCCCTCAAAGGATTAGTTTCCATAGTGACAAGTAACAGAAAATTTCAGCACACTATATAGATGTTTCCTTACCAAGTTCCACTCACCAAAAGCGCTACACTCCCCGGCAACGGCGCCAGAAAAGAGTCTTGACGACCCACAAGTGTAGGGGGTCTATCATAGTCCTTTCAATAAGTAAGAGTGTCGAACCCAACGAGGAGCAGAAGGAAATGATAAGCGGTTTCAGTAAGGTTTTCTCTGCAAGCACTGAAATTGTAGGTGATAGATAGTTTTGTGATAAGATAAATTGTAACGAGTAACAAGCAATGAAAGTAAATAAAGTGCAGCAAGGTGGCCCAATCCTTATGTAGCAAACGATAAGCCTGGGCAATTTCTTATAATGAGAAAGGAGCTCCCGAGGACACATGGGAACTATCGTCAAGCTAGTTTTCATCACGTTCATATGATCCGCGTTCGGTACTTTGATAATTTGATATGTGGGTGGACCGGTGCTTGGGTACTGCCCTTACTTGGACAAGCATCCCACTTATGATTAACCCCTATTACAAGCGTCCGCAACTACAAAAGAAGTATTAAGGTAAACCTAACAACAACATTAAACATATGGATCCAAATCAGCCCCTAACAAAGCAACACATAAACTAGGGTTTAAGCTTCTATCACTCTAGCAACCCATCATCTACTTATTACTTCCCAATGCCTTCCTCTAGGCCCAAATAATGGTGAAGTGTCATGTAGTCGACATTCACCTAACACCACTAAAGGAAAAGACAGCATACATCTCATCAAAATATCAAACGAATACCAAATTCACATGACTACTAATAACCAGACTTCACCCATGTCCGCAGGAAAAAACGTAACTACTCACAAAGCATATTCATGTTCATAATCAGAGGAGTGATAATATGCATTAAGGATCTGAACATATGATCTTCCACCAAGTAAACCAATTAGCATCAACTACAAGGAGTAATCAACACTACTAGCAACCCACAGGTACCAATTTGTGGTTTGGATACAAGATTGGATACAAGAGATGAACTAGGGTTTTGAGAGGAGATGGTGCTGGTGAAGATGTTGGTGGAGATTGACCCCCTCCCGACGAGAGGATCATTGGTGATGACGATGGTGATGATTTCCCCCTCCCGGAGGGAAGTGTCCCCGGCAGAACAGCTCTGCCGGAGCTCTAGATTGGTTCCGCCTTGTGGCAGCGGAGTTTGGTCCCGTAAGCTTTCCCACGATTTTTTTCCAGGGTAAAAGCCCTCATATAGTAGAAGATGGACACCGGAGGGCCACTAGGGGGCCCAGGAGACAGGGGCGCGCCCAGTAGGGGTGGGCGCGCCCCCACCCTCCTGGCCATGGTGTGGGCCCCCTAAGGTGTTTCTTCCGCTCAATAATTCTTATTAATTCCAAAAATAAGTTTCGTGGAGTTTCAGGATTTTTGGAGCAATGCAGAACAGGTTTCCAATGTTTGCTCCTTTTCCAGCCAGAATTCCAGCTGCCGGCATTCCCCCTCTTCATGGTAAACCTTGTGAAATAAGAGAGAATAGCCATAAGTGTTGAGATATAATGTGTAATTACGTCCCATAATGCAATAAATATTGATATAAAAGCATGATGCAAAATGGACATATCAGGGACGTCGATCGATCAACACCCTCCTGCCAAAGCGGGACTGAAAAAGCGTTGTCGCGGCCACCCCAAACCCTAGAAACGTCGAGTCCACCCAAATTTACCAAGTTAAAAGAGCGTTGTCGAGGCCACCCCACACCATAGAAGCGTTGTCGAGGCCACCCCAAACCGTAGAAGTGTCGAGGCCACTAATATGATTCCTTGTTCTGATATTAGCTAGGTCTATGTTTGCCACTAATATATCCATCTCTCATATTTGTATATTGCCATGTTGTAATATTTGCAGAAACCATGGCGGACAGAGACTTAGAACAAGAAGAATTGTTGGGGTACATAATTCGCGACGGACGTGATGTCTTGTCGTATCTCAACGACACCGATGGTCAGGAAGGAGAGGATGACGGCTCCGGTGATCAAACAATGTTGAGGAAGGAGGAGACCATGATGATGGCTCCGGTGACCGAACGGAGGAGGTAGCTGTTGCAAAGTCCGGCGAGGTATATATATTAATTAAGCCTGTGCTGACTAATTGATGCATTAATTTTTTTGGTATGTACATATATTAACGGAGGAGGTAGGTGTTGCAAAGTCCGACGAAGTATTATTGTTTTTATGTCAATATTAAACTTTTGTTTTGAATCTTTCGGATCTGAACATTCATGCCACAATAAAGAGAATTATATGGATAAATATGTTAGGTAGAATTCCACATCAAAAATTCTATTTTTATCATTTAGCTACTCGAGGACGAGCAGGAATTAAGCTTGGGGATGCTTGATACGTCTTCAACGTATCTATAACTTTTTATTGTTCCATGCTATTATATTATTTGTTTTGGATGTTTTATATGCATTTCTATGCTATTTTATATGATTTTTGGGACTAAACTATTAACCTAGAGCCTAGTGCCGGTTTTTGTTTTTTCCTTGTTTTTGAGTTTTACAGAAAAGGAATACCAAACGGAGTCCAATTGACCTGCCAATTTACGGAGATTTTTTATGGACCAGAAGAAGCCCCCGAAGCAAAAGAGTTGGCCAGAAGAGTCCCGAGTCATCCATGAGGGTGGAGGGCGCGCCCAACACCCCTCGGCGCGCCCCCTACCTCGTGGCTGACTCGGAGACCCCCCTAATGTGAAACTGCTACCTCTTGAGCACTGCGTTGGTTTTCCCTTGAAGAGGAAAGGGTATGAAACAAAGTAGCGTAAGTATTTCCCTCAGTTTTTGAGAACCAAGGTATCAATCCAGTAGGAGGCTCCTCACAAGTCCCTCGTACCTACACAAACAAACAAGAACCTCGCAACCAACACGATAAAGGGGTTGTCAATCCCTTCACGGCCACTTGCGAAAGTGTGATATGATAGAGATATTAAGATAAGATAAATATTTTTGGCATTTTTATGATATAGATTGGAAAGTAAAGATTGTAAAATAAAGTAGATTGGAAACTTATATGATAAAAGATAGACCCCGGGGGCCATAGGTCTCACTAGTGGCTTCTCTCAAGATAGCATAGGTATTACGGTGGGTGAATACTACCTCTTGAGCACTGCGTTGGATTTCCCCGAAGAGGAGAGGATGATGCAGCAAAGTAGCGTAAGTATTTCCCTCAGTTTTTGAGAACCAAGGTATCAATCCAGTAGGAGACCACGCACAAGTCCCTCGTACCTACACAAAACGATAGCTACTCGCAACCAACGCGATTAGGGGTTGTCAATCCCTTCACGGTCACTTACGAGGGTGAGATCTGATAGAGATGATAAATAATATTTTTGGTATTTTTGATAGGTAGATGCAAAGTAAAAAAAAGTAAAAAGCAAAGCAAGTAAATAAAGCGATAGAGATTGATATGATGAGAATAGACCCGGGGGCCATAGGTTTCACTAGTGGCTTCTCTCAAGAGCATAGGTATTCTACGGTGGGTGAACAAATTACTGTTGAGCAATTGACAGAATTGAGCATAGTTATGAGTATATCTAGGCAATGATCATGTATATAGGCATCGTGTCCGAGACAAGTAGATCGAAACGATTCTGCATCTACTACTATTACTCCACTCATCGACCGCTATCCAGCATGCATCTAGAGTTAAGTTAAAAACAGAGTAACGCCTTAAGCAAGATGACATGATGTAGAGGGATAAATTCATGCAATATGATAAAAACCCCATATTGTTATCCCCGATGGCAACAATACAATACGTGCATTGCAACCCTTTCTGTCACTGGGTAAGGACACCGCAAGATTGAACCCAAAGCTAAGCACTTCTCCCATTGCAAGAACTACCAATCTAGTTGGCCAAACCAAAAAGGATAATTCGAAGAGACTTGCAAAGATAACTCAATCATACATAAAAGAATTCAGAGAAGATTCAAATATTTTCCATAGATAATACTGGATCATAAACCCACAATTCATCGGTCTCAACAAACACACCGCAAAAAGAAGAAGATTACATCGAATAGATCTCCATGAGAGAGGGGGAGAACATTGTATTGAGATCCAAAAAGAGAGAAGAAGCCATCTAGCAACTAGCTATGGACCCGAAGGTCTGAAGTAAACTACTCACACTTCATCGGGGGCCATAGTGTTGATGTAGAAGCCCTCCATGGTGTATGCCCCCTCCGGCGGAGCTCTGGAACAGGCCCCAAGATGGGATCTCGTGGATACAGAAGGTTGCGGCCGTGGAATTAGGTTTTTGGCTCCTCTTCTGATCATTTGGGGATACGTAGGTATATATAGGAGGAAGGAGTACGTCGGTGGAGCAACAGGGGGCCCACGAGGTAGGGAGGCGCGCCTAGGGGGCGCGCCCTCCACCCTCGTGACCGCCTCTGGCACTTCTTGGAGTAGGGTCCAAGTCTCCTGGATCACGTTCGGTGAGAAAATCACGTTCCTGAAGGTTTCATTACATTTCGACTCCGTTTGATATTCCGTTTCTTCGAAACACTGAAACAGGCAAAAAAAGCAATTCTGGGCTGGGCCTCCGTTTAATAGGTTAGTCCCAAAAATAATATAAAAGTGGAAAATAAAGCCCAATATAGACCAAAACAGTAGATAAAGTAGCATGGAGAAATCAAAAATTATAGATACGTTGGAGACGTATCAGGCATCCCCAAGCTTAATTCCTACTCGTCCTTGAGTAGGTAAATGATAAAAAAAAGAATTTTTTATGCAGAGTGATACTTTGGCATAATTTCAATGTAAATCTTCTTAATTGTGATATGAATATTTAGATCCGAAAGATTCAAGACAAAAGTTCATATTGACATAAAAAATAATAATACTTCAAGCATACTAATCAAAGCAATCATGTCTTCTCAAAATAACATGGCCAAAGAAAGTTATCCCTACAAAATCATATAGTCTGGCTATGCTCCATCTTCCCCACATAAAATATTTAAATCATGCACAACCCCGATGACAAGCCAAGCAATTGTTTCATACTTATGACATTCTCAAAACTTTTTCAATCTTCACGCAATACATGAGCGTGAGCCATGGATATAGCACTATATGTGGAATAGAAGGGTGGTTGTGGAGAAGACAAAAAGAGGGAAGATAGTCTCACATCAACTAGGCGTATCAACGGGCTATGGAGATGCCCATCAATAGATATCAATGTGAGTGAGTAGGGATTGCCATGCAACGGATGCACTAGAGCTATAAGTATATGAAAGCTCTACAAAACAAACTAAGTGGGTGTGCATCCAACTCGCTTGCTCACGAAGACCTAGGGCATTTTGAGGAAGCCCATCACTGGAATATACAAGCCAAGTTCTATAATGAAAAATTCCCACTAGTATATGAAAGTGACAAAATGAGAGACTCTCTATCATGAAGATCTTGGTGCTACTTTGAAGCACAAGTGTGGTAAAAGGATAGTAGCTTTGTCCCTTCTCTCTTTTTCTCTCATTTTTTTTATTTGGGCCTTTCTCTTTTTTATGGCCTCGTTTTTTCGTCCGGAGTCTCATCTCGACTTGTGGGGGAATTATAGTCTTCATCATCCTTTCCTCACTTGGGACAATGCTCTAATAATGATGATCATCACACTTTTATTTTTCTTACAACTCAACAATTACAACTCGATACTTAGAACAAAGTATGACTCTATATGAATGCCTCCGGCGGTGTACCGGGATATGCAATGAATCATGAGTGACATGTATGAAAGAATTATGAATGGTGGCCTTGCCACAAATACAATGTCAACTACATGATTATGCTAGCAATATGACAATGATGGAGCGTGTCATAATAAACGGAACGGTGGAAAGTTGCATGGCAATATATCTCAGAATGGCTATGGAAATGCCATGATAGGTAGGTATGGTGGCTATTTTGAGGAAGGTATATGGTGGGTGTATGATACCGGCGAAAAGTGCGCGGTATTAGAGAGGCTAGCAAAGGTGGAAGGATGGGAAAAAGTGTGTATAATCCATGGACTCAACATTAGTCATAAAGAACTCATATACTTGTTGCAAAAATCTAGAAGTTATCAAAGCAAAGTATTACGCGCATGCTCCTAGGGGGATAGATTGGTAGGAAAAGACCATCGCTCGTCCCCGACCGCCACTCATAAGGAAGACAATCAATAAATAAATCATGCTCCGAGTTCATCACATAACGGTTCACCATACGTGCATGCTACGGGAATCACAAACTTCAACACAAGTATTCTTTGAATTCACAACTACTTAACTAGCATGACTCTAATATCACCATCTTCATATCTCAAAAAAATTATCAAGCATCAAACTTATCTTAGTATTCAACTCACTCAAAAGAAAGTTTCACATATCTTGAACACCAAGTATATTAAAATTAAGCGAATTACCATGCTATTAACGACTCTCAAAATAATCTAAGTGAAGCATGAGAGATCAATGGTTTCTTTAAAACAAATCCACCACCGTGCTCTAAAAGATATAAGTGAAGCACTAGAGCAAAAATTATCACGCTCAAAAGATATAAGTGAAGCACTATGAGCAAAACTATCAAGCTCAAAAGATATAAGTGAAGCACGTAGAGTATTCTAACAAATTCCAAATCATGTATGGCTCTCTCAAAAGGTGTGTACAGCAAGGATGATTGTGGTAAACTAACAAGCAAAGACGCAAATAATACAAGACGCTCCAAGAAAAACACATATCATGTGGTGAATAAAAATATAGCTCCAAGTAAATTACCGATGAAAGTGGACGAAAGAAGGGATGCCTTCCGGGGCATCCCCAAGCTTTGACTTTTTGGTGTCCTTGGATTATATTGGGGGTGCCATGGGCATTCCCAAGCTTAGGATCTTGCCACTCCTTGTTCCATAATCCATCAAAAGAATTCACCCAAAACTTAAAAACTTCACAAGACAAAACTCAACAGAAATCTCATGAGCTCCGTTAGAGAAAGAAAACAAAGAACTACTTAAGGTACTGTAATGAACTCATTCTTTATTTATATTGGTGTTAAACCTACTGTATTCCAACTTATCTATGGTTTATGAACTATTTTACTAGCCATAGATTCATCAAAATAAGCAAACAACACACGTAAAACAGAATCTGTCAAAAACAGAACAATCTGTAGAAATCTGTAACTAACGCAAACTTCTGGAACTCTAAAAATTCTACCAAAATAGGAAGTCCTGTACAATTTTTTTATTGAACAGCGGCAAAAATAATCAACGCAAAATCACGATCCTGTGACTTAACAAAATTATATTCGTGCGTGCAAAGTTTCTGTTTTTCAGCAGAATCAAATCAACTATCATTGTAGGTTATCCTATAGGTTCTACTTGGCACAAACACTAATAAAAACATAAAACCACATACAAACAGAAGGTAGATGGATTATTTATTCCTAAACAGAAGCAAAAACAAAAAACACAAATAAAACTGGGTTGCCTCCCAACAAGCGCTATCGTTTAACGCCCCTAGCTAGGCATAAAAGCAAGGATAGATCTAGGTATTGCCATGTTTGGTAGGGAATCCATAAGTGGCTCGCATGATAGATTCATATGGTAATTTTATTTTCTTTCTAGGAAAGTGTTCCATACCCTTATTTAAGGGAAATTGGAATCTAATATTTCCTTCCTTCATATCAATAATTGCACCAATCGCTCTAAGGAAAGTTCTACCAAGAATAATAGGACATGAAGGATTGCAATCTATATCAAGAACGATAAAATCTACGGGCACATAATTCCTATTTGCAACAATAAGAACATCATTAATTCTTCTCATAGGCTTTTTAAGTGTGGAATCCGCAAGATTCAAGTTTAGAGAGCAATCATCAAAATCACAGAAATCTAGCAAATCACATAAAGTTTTGGGAATAGTAGAGACACTAGCACCCAAATCACACAAAGCATGAAACTCATAATCTTTAATTTTAATTTTAATAGTAGGTTCCCACTCATCATAGAGTTTTCTAGGGATAGAAACTTTCAACTCAAGTTTTTCTTCATAAGATTGCATCAAGGCATCAACAATGTGTTCGGTAAAGGCCTTATTTTGACTATAAGCATGAGGAGAATCTAGCACGGATTGCAACAAGGAAATACAACCAATCAAAGAGCAATTTTCATAATTAAATTCCTTGAGATCCAAAAAAGTGGGTTTAGCAACATCTAGGTTTTTATTTCTTTCTATCCCACTTTCATTAAATTCATCATCAAGATCTGGAAACTCCGAATTCTTAGAACGCCTTCTAGGGAAAGGAAGATCATATTCAGTTTCATCAAGATTCATATTGCAAAACAAAGATTTAATGGTGGACGCATCAATAACTTTTAGATCTTCATCTTGATTTTCATAGGAATTCGGTTTAGCGGCCATCTTATTGACTAAGGTAGCTTGCATATCCGAAATTTCAGCGGTCATCTTTTCAAGACGAGCAATTTGGGCCCTTATACCATCAAATTCTTTAGACATATCATCGAGTTCTTTATTCATATAGCTCATAAAACTTTTTTGTTCCTTAAATTCGTTTCTAAAGAAATTATTATGCTCAAATTGCAAACCAATAAACTTTCTGACATTGCTTTCGATCTCCTCTAGCCTTTTAAGGTGAAGGTCACCAAATCTAGGTAGAGCCATCGCAACAAAGAAGCAAACTAACACACGACCAAACAGAAAGGCAACGAGAAAAGGAGGAGGATATTGGGAAAGAGAGGGCAAATAAAACAGCAAGGGTGAAGTGGGGGAGAGGAAAACGAGAGGCAAATGGCAAATAATGTAATGCGAGAGATAGGGATTGCGCTGAGTACTTGGTTTTGTTGAATTGCTTGCGTGAGCCTCCCCGGCAACGGCGCCAGAAATTCTTCTTGCTACCTCTTGAGCACTGCGTTGGATTTCCCTGAAGAGGAGAGGATGATGTAGCAAAGTAGCGTAAGTATTTCCCTCAGTTTTTGAGAACCAAGGTATCAATCCAGTAGGAGACCATGCACAAGTCCCTCGTACCGACACAAAACGATAGATACTCGCAACCAACGCGATTAGGGGTTGCAATCCCTTCACGGTCACTTACGAGGGTGCGATCTGATAGAGATGATAAATAATATTTTTGGTATTTTTGATAGGTAGATGCAAAGTAAAAAATAGTAAAAAGCAAAGCAAGTAAATAAAGCGATAGAGATTGATATGATGAGAATAGACCCGGGGGCCATAGGTATCACTAGTGGCTTCTCTCAAGAGCATAGGTATTCTACGGTGGGTGAACAAATTACTGTTGAGCAATTGACAGAACTGAGCATAGTTATGAGTATATCTAGGCAATGATCATGTATATAGGCATCATGTCCGAGACAAGTAGATCGAAACGATTCTGCATCTACTACTATTACTCCACTCATCGACCGCTATCCAGCATGCATCTAGAGTATTAAGTTAAAAACAGAGTAACGCCTTAAGCAAGATGACATGATGTAGAGGGATAAATTCATGCAATATGATAAAAACCCCATCTTGTTATCCTCGATGGCAACAATACAATACGTGCCTTGCAACCCTTTCTGTCACTGGGTAAGGACACCGCAAGATTGAACCCAAAGCTAAGCACTTCTCCCATTGCAAGAACTACCAATCTAGTTGGCCAAACCAAAAAGGATAATTAGAAGAGACTTGCAAAGATAACTCAATCATACATAAAAGAATTCAGAGAAGATTCAAATATTTTCCATAGATAATACTGGATCATAAACCCACAATTCATCGGTCTCAACAAACACACTGCAAAAAGAAGAAGATTACATCGAATAGATCTCCACGAGAGAGAGGGAGAACATTGTATTGAGATCCAAAAAGAGAGAAAAAGCCATCTAGCTACTAGCTATGGACCCGAAGGTTTGAAGTAAACTACTCACACTTCATCGGGGGCCATAGTGTTGATGTAGAAGCCCTCCGTGGTGGATGCCCCCTCCGGCGGAGCTCCGGAACAGGCCCCAAGATGGGAACTCGTGGATACAGAAGGTTGCGGCGGTGGAATTAGGTTTTTGGCTCCTCTTCTAATCGTTTGGGAATACGTAGGTATATATAGGAGGAAGGAGTACGTCGGTGGAGCAACAGGGGACCCATGAGGTAGGGGCGCGCCCAGGGGGCGCGCCCTCCACCCTCGTGACCGCCTCTGGCACTTCTTGGAGTAGGGTCCAAGTCTCCTGGATCACGTTCGGTGAGAAAATCACATTCCCGAAGGTTTCATTCCGTTTGGACTCCGTTTGATATTCCGTTTCTTCGAAACACTGAAATAGGCAAAAACAGCAATTCTGGGCTGGCCCTCCGGTTAATAGGTTAGTCCCAAAAATAATATAAAAGTGGAAAATAAAGCCCAATATAGTCCAAAACAGTAGATAAAGTAGCATGGAGCAATCAAAAATTATAGATACGTTGGAGACGTATCAGGCATCCCCAAGCTTAATTCCTGCTCGTCCTCGAGTATGTAACCGATAAAAAAAGAATTTTTGATGCGGAGTGATACTTTGGCATAATTTCAATGTAAATCTTCTTAATTGTGATATGAATATTCAGATCCGAAATATTCAAGACAAAAGTTCATATTGACATAAAAAATAATAATACTTCAAGCATACTAATCAAAGCAATCATGTCTTCTCAAAATAACATGGCCAAAGAAAGTTATCCCTACAAAATCATATAGTATGGCTATGCTCCATCTTCCCCACATAAAATATTTAAATCATGCACAACCCCGATGACAAGCCAAGCAATTGTTTCATACTAATGACATTCTCAAAACTTTTTCAATCTTCACGCAATACATGAGCGTGAGCCATGGATATAGCACTATATGTGGAATAGAAGGGTGGTTCCATGACCTTGGGAATCTATGCATAGGGGTTGGCACACATTTTCTTCTTGACTCTCCGGTAGAAACTTTGGGGCACTCTATGAAGTTCTTTGTGTTGGTTTGAATACATGAATCTGAGATTGTGTGATGCATATCGTATAATCAAACCCGTGGATATTTGAGGTGACATTGGAGTATCTAGGTGACATTAGGGTTTTGGTTGATTTGTCTCTTAAGGTGTTATTTTGCTACGAACTCTAGGGTTGTTTGTGACACTTATAGGAATAGCCCAATGGATTGATGGGAAAGAATAACTTGGGGTGGTTTCGTACCCTACAATCTCTTCATTTGTTCTCCGCTATTAGTGAATTTGGAGTGACTCTTTGTTGCATGTTGAGGGATTGTTATATGATCTAATTATGTTATCATTGTTGAGAGAACTTGCACTAATGAAAGTATGAACCCTAGGCCTTGTTTCAAAGCATTGAAATACCGTTTACGCTCACTTTTGTTACTAGTTACCTTGTTGTTTTTATATTTTCGTATTACAAAAACCTATATCTACCATCCATATTGCACTTGTATCACCATCTCTTCGCCGAACTAGTGCACCTATAAAATTTACCATTGTATTGGGTGTGTTGGGGACACAAGAGACTTTTTTTATTTGATTGCACGGTTGTTTGAGAGAGAGCATCTTCATCCTATGCCTCCCACGGATTGATAAACCTTAGGTCATCCACTTGAGGGAAATTTGCTATTGTCCTACAAACCTCTGCACTTGGAGGCCCAACAACATCTAGAAGAAGGCTGCATAGTAGACATCAGGCTTCCTCTCTCTCTCTCTCTCTCTCTGTCTCTTGATTATCAATACAATGGTCTTTTGGAGATCCATATGATGTAAGTCCTTTTGCGGTGTGTTTGTTGGGATCCGATGAACTTTGAGTTTATGATCAGATCTATGTTTTTATCCATGAAAGTTATTTGAGTCTTCTTTGATCTCTTATATGCATGATTGCTTATAGCCTCATATTTCATATTCGATATTTGGGTTTTGTTTGGCCAACTTGATCTATTTATCTTGCAATGGGAAGAGGTGCCTTGTGATGGGTTCGATCTTACGGTGCTTGATCCCAGTGACAGAAAGGGAAACGACACGTATGTATCATTGCTACATAAATATATCTTGTCTACATCTTGTCATCGTTCTTATTGCATTACTCCGTTTCTCCATAAACTTAATACACTAGATGCATGCTGGATAGCGGTCGATGTGTGGAATAATAGTAGTAGATGCAGGCAGGAGTTGGTCTACTAATCTTGGACGTGATACCTATATAATGATAATTGCCTGGATATCGTCATGATTGTTCGAAGTTCTATCAATTGCTCAATAGTAATTATTTTCCCACCGTTTGCTATTTTCTCGAGAGAAGACATTAGTGAAACCTACGGGCCCCGAGTTTCTTTTCATCATATTTGCCTTGCGATCTATTTTCCTTTGCATTTATTTTCTGATCTATTAAACCAAAAATACAAAAATACCTTGCTACAATTTATTTGTTCCGCGATCTATTTTTCCTATCTACCACTTTTATCTCACATTATTTGCCTATCTTGAGGTGTCGTACCCGGAAGGGATTGACAACCCCTTTAACACATCAGGTTGCGAGTATTTGTTATTTGTGTGCAGGTGTTGTTTACGTGGTGTGACGAGGTTCTCCTATTGGTTCGATAACCTTGGTATCATCACCGAGGGAAATACCTACTGTGTCTATACTGCATCATCCTTTCCTCTTTAGGGAAATACAAACGTAGTTCTAGGAGACATCATATCACCGCAATGCACCAAGGGACATTCATTCCCGACAGGGAGAAGGACGAGCTGACTGAGGCCCTCGGGAATCCTGAGCACCCTGGACGAACACGAGGCACACCAGGCTCCGTTTCGTGGGTGGTTGGGTTTCCCGCTGCAGGTGGTTATAGAAAGCGAGAGTGAAAGAGGAAAGCGGAGCAGAGCGAAATGCAGACGATTAAAGCAAGATTAGCGAAGCTAGAGGAATTTGCAGCAGTCGGACAACCATCTCAACGGCTCGAGGCTACCGCATAAGCTACCCCGCCATCTCAGCGGAGAAGCAGCGTGACTTCCATAGAGCTAGCCCAGCCTGATTTGACAGCTCATCGCTACCCCGTGGATACTATCACGGAGGCTCAACATTGCGAGCTTGTGACGAAATGTAGAACCTGACTTTGAAGGCGGCTCTCGGCTCTGTTGCACCTCCTCTAGCTAACGGAACTTTTCACTGTTGTACGATTCCACATGGCTATGCTGTTGTGACGGTGGATGAAATAATGGAGGGATTTCATGAGCTGGAGCTTGACCACCCTACAGGTGAAGGGGACATTCATCTGAGAGCTACTTTATGGAGTACATGTCTATGGAGGAAGGAGTACATCAAGCTTCCAAACTGGACGCCTCCTCCTCCGGCGAGTCAGGGCACTCCGCCTCCTCCTCCAGCGAGTGATCAGGACGCTCCGCCTCCTTCGGTGCATGACGACACTCCGGCTACTTCTTCGCCTCCTCCGTCGAGCACTCCGCCTCCTTTGGCGCGTGAGGGCATTACGGCTCCTCCTCCGCCTCCTCCGACATGTCGGAGCACTCCGCCTCCTCCGACATGTCAGCGGACTCTGCCACGTGATCAACGGCTGAAGAAAGAGTCCGCCGCTCCGGCAGCTAGCAGTACAAGCAGAGGAGGGAAGCAATTCAAATACGGCCCATCTCTCAAGGCTCCGGGAAAGTTACCATATGAGAGGACCGACAAGGAAAACAAGGACATCAGTCATGCCCAAGTGAGGGACTTTTTTGCACGGAAACCTCCACCTCCGAAGGAAACTGTAGGTCCGGTGAAAGTGAAGCGGACTATCGATGCCCTGAAGCGACCACCGCCGCCTCCGCCGGATTCCAACTATGTGCACACTATTAAAAGGACATATAAGGAAGCGGAGCGGTCGGGAAGTACTTGCAGTGATGCAAGATTAGCAGAACGAAGAAGTGGGAAAAAATTCCCCAGCTCGGCGAACAGGCGAAGCAATCGTGCCCTCCGCTCAAGGTGTTTAGTGATATCGTCGCTAATCATCCGGGGATGGTGCCCGGTACCAATCCTACTAGTTACCTGACCGATGATATATAGTTTGAAACAATGGAGGGGGAACCCTTCAAATACGAGTGAAGCCTCTCATCAAACTAGATCATCCACCTCTAACAACGATGATGTAAAGATTGCATGAATGGTACATGCGAATCTACAGCCAGTCTGCATGAATGATACTGTGACACTGAGAGTTAAAGAGGAGCACGACCTCATTGGAATTGATCTGTTGTCTCTTGAATTTGATGAGTTATTCCATTTATACAATCAAATGGCCCTCGACAAAACACTCGTGACTTGCTACTGTCTGTAAGTACTACTTCTGTAATTAAGTCTCTATATATAGCTCAGCTCTTTCATTGCATGTATATATAATTATCCTCACTATATTATGCAGGTTGAAGATCGTCGAATGCAGAAAAGCAGATATCTATTATATTGGGTTCATTAACCCAAATATCATAAATGAACGGACGGTCGAACTCAAAGTCGCAGATACCGAGGACAACTTGCTACAATCATTGCTTAGAAATCAAAACAAAGATAAAATACTCTTTCCTTACAACTTCAAGTGAGTGTTACTGTCTTGTGCATATTCGGTTTCCCTTACACGAGGTTAATTATAGTAATGTAATTGATGAGTTATGCATGCGTGCGTAGATTCCACTTTATTCTGCTAGAGATTAAGCTTGAATGGGGAATAGTAATTGCCTTAAACTCGAGACGAAAAGATCCTCAGGAGTATGCGGACATGATTGATATGCTCCAGAAGTAAGTTCAATCGATCATTATCGCACCATATCGGTAACTTTCTTCATTTCCTGATATCAAGTAATTATTCTCTTTGTCTTGCAGGGTTTGAAAAGAGTTCACCGTAATTGTTCCCGGACTGTCGATGAAGCTGCGATTTAGACACCGAAAGTAGGTACTACTAGCTAGTTTCGCCCATCTCCCATTGATTCTAACTAGTTTCATCAATACCATTTAGCATGCTTGATTATCAGTTTGATTGAACTCTATTTCTCGTAAAGTGCTTGTGGCAGGAAGCTGGGAATGATTTTTGTGGATACTATGTTTGCGAGTTCATCTACAACTCGACGACCTCTAAGCGGGGCTACTCTGAATAATAATATGATGTACGTAAACAAAAGAATTCACAATTTTATTTTATTACCATCATTTGTGTTGATTTTCATTCATATATATATGTATTGACCCACTTCTTTAAATTAGCTGTGGCAGATGCGGGATGAACTCCTACCACATGATCATATACGAGCTATTCAAGAGGAATTGGCGGGATTCTTTCTTGACCACGTCATACATAAAGCCGGAGAATACCATGTGGAAGTTGATATAGACCTTAGATTTTAGGGTTTGTAAGAGATCTTATATTGTATATATGTATCTAATAGCGTGGGATAGATATACGAAAACTTATTGTTCACCAATCTCTTGGAGAAAGAGAGGTTACTTCTCTTTGTATATGTTCATGATGATCTTGTGTACTTAATGATTCCTTCATTTGCTTACTAGCAAGCGTGTCGATTTCTCTCTATACGTCGACCAAGCACGAAGATAAAAAGATGTCACTTCTCTCTATTAGCTAGCTAACACAATATGAAACCCCTAAATTAACCCTCCAAAACCCCAACCCCCCCCCCCCCAAAAAAAACAAAAAACCCAGCTCCTGCCAGCTGCTGACGCACGGAGGCCTTTTGGTCCTGGTTGGTATTACCAACCGGGACTAAAGATCCTCCTGCCTGGGCGCCCCGCGGCGGCCACGTGGAGCCTCATCTGTCCCGGTTCGTAAGTGAACCGGGACTAAAAGGTGTGGGCTTTAGTCCCGACCCTTTAGTCCCGGTTCCTGAACTAGGGCTAAAGGGCCTCTAAAACCGGGCCAAATGGCCCGTATATGTTTATTTAATCAGTTTTGCTATTGAAAAAATAATTTGTGTGCGTCCGAAAGTACATAAGACTGTCCATAGTGTGAGTAACTTCAGCAGTAACATAAATTTGAACTCAGCAAATTTACTTATGCGGCAATGATTTAATGAGAAGAAAGATGGATTGAGTAACATAGTTAGTCACATCCGTGTCCGTGGACTCCTCTGTCTGTGGATGGATGCGGTGTCGAGGTTGTGGGTCGGTGTTAGGCCAACTCCACCACGTGACCCCAAACGGACGTCCGTTTTGTCCGGATTTTGTCCGTTTGGTTAGAGCAATGGGGTCGTGTCCGGGCAGTTTCCGGGATGCGGTGGCCGCGCGCGGACGCATCCCGGCCGCATCCTGTCTGCGTGCATTTTTCTTTGCAAGTCCTTAACTTTTTTTCATCATTCATTTTTGGTACATGACAATACATCATCACATTTTGACTAGTAAAGTAAGGCCAAAGAAAATAAGAACCACAAGAATACATTTAAGAAGATACCCAACTTCCATAACTGCTCCCATGAGTTGGGTTAGGGCCTTCTCGATGCACTCATTGTTGATCTGTGGAGAAGGCTTGATGTTGCACCCTCTTTTCTTCTTCAAGCCAGAAGTCAATGTTGCTTCCTCGCACCTAGTTTCGTGTCTAGCCTCTAATCTAGCAACAAGTGCACTTGTCTCATCTACAGCCTCTATGCTAGCTAAAAGTGCACGAACATGTACTAAATTTTGGTCTATCAACATATCGATGTACACTTCTTCCCAATACCAAAACTTGCATCCATTCTACACAATAAAATTTAAAGTTAGCACAACTAGTCTAATCCGAGAGCACAAACCGAAGCTAAAAACAGCACATACCCCATCGTTTAAGCACTTGATGAACACCCATCCGGGATGTTCCGGCGTTGTAGACACGCGGCGCACGACCATCCTTGCGCAGTGGTCGCACTTAATGAGTGGCAACGGTGCGCCGACGAGCTTTTGGGCAAGCACCGAGCCCGGGCGGCCGTCATGCGTGTATCTGCCGGCGGACCACCGACGGTGCAGATCCGAGCGGCTAGAGGAGGAGCCACTACCTGCATGTGGCCTTGCGACCCTTCCAGGGCCTTCCGGCGAGGTGCTCGGCCAGTCCATGGCACAGCCCGGCCTCCCACAGCCGGGCGAGCTCAAGACCGACCGGATCCGCCCCAAATCCGGCCGGCGGGTGCGCAAACCAGGTGGTCGTGGTTGGGTAGGTCGGCGGCGCCGAGGGGAAGGGGCTGGGCGAGCGCGCGTCCGAACTGCACGGCTGCAATGGCGGCGGCGGCGGCAGCGAGGGTAAGAGTGGGGAAGAGTGGAGAAGAGTGGAGTGGGGTGCGACCGGAGGGAGGGAGGGGGCGGATAGAAAAAGGCCCGCCCTGTGCCACCGACGGGCGGGCCAGGGGAGGACACGCGCAGACGGCCGACGCGTCCGCGTGGTGTATCCCGTCCCGTATCCCGTATCAATTCCCTCCTCCTTCCGTAGTCGCAAAAAGTCGCCCACTGTTTCACTAGCCACCCACCACTTGTCCAAATTCACCACTCCCGCTACAAGAATCAAAAAAGTACCAGAACAAATCCAAGAAACAGCTGACCAAATCCTAGAATCTACTCTGCACGCTGACCACGGTCCAGGTCTAGTAGTAATAGTACTACGATCTATTGACACAAGCAAGAAAAAAATACCATATATTACCCCGGTATGGCCCTGGATTTGCAAAGATCTCCCTTTCTCAGACACTAGCAGTACGTAGCAGGTGAAAAACAATCACCATACAGATAATATACAATCTGATTTACCCTAGGGCGTATCAGTGTTACAGCAATTAGGTAGCATCAGGCCTCGCGCCGCTGGAGAAAACAAGCATTTGAACGGGCACCTACCCGATGCACCGAATCGTGGTGTGTTTGCCCGGGGATCGGACGCCACCCACGGGAACCTGGGAGACGGCGAAAACAATTGCTGGCTGGCTTGTAAAAAACCGTGCAGCGCGAAGGGTTTTGCTGAGTTGCTGGTGCTGGCCTTGGCACGGGCGAGGCATAAAGAAGGGGACGGGAGGCGGGAGGGAGGCGTGGCGCGTAGCCATATGCAGAGGAGGAAGAGGAAGAAATGACCATACGTGTCGTAGAGCCGGCCGTACGGAAGAGCTGGGCTGGTGGCTTGTGCTCTGACATGGACTTTGACCTGCGTTGGCTTGTCTCTACGGATGGATATGAGCTAGATATGGGCGCGTCAGTTCAAGAACAAAGGATATGGACGCATGTCTTTACGGTGTGCCAAAATGCCATGGCAAGCAGTTTGTCGTAGTTTTCTTTCGGAGTTAATACCAGTTTTAGTACATAAACTTGTCCTGGTGGGAACAAATTCATACATAAAATAAAAAAACCATAAAACTGACCCCTTAACTTGTCTAACAGAACATTTTAGTACAATTTCGTTAAATCTAACGGCGAGGCGTCTCTTCCTGTTAACTGCGCATACGAAGCAGCATGCCTGCTCTCTCTCTCTCTCCCCATCTGTGGGACCCAGTTGTCAGTGGTAGTGCGAAATAAATAAAAGTAGGATTTTTTTTTGTGCTACCGGGATTCGACCCGGCGACCATTCTCACTCGCGCTAACCAAACCAACCGGTAACTACAGTTACATAACTTCTCTGTTTTCTTTTCGGATGAGGATAAGCCAGCCGAGAGACAGGTTGTTTATATACTTTCTACCCAAAACGGGGCGAGGTGAGTGGATGCGGTCTTCACCTGAATAATGCAGCGAGCGGGACATGCCGGCCAGCCGGTGCTCGTAGACGTAGCCGCGGTAGTAGTCCAGCACTCGAGCTTACACCATGCACCAGTGGCTCACTGTCGAGGCGGCCGACGTGCTCAAGCGCGTGGTTGGTCTCGCGCGCCAGCACGGCCATGCGCAGGTCACGCCGCTGCTGAGCTCTGCCTGCATGCGGTCACGTCTCATCTAGCCCAACGCTCGTCGCCGAGGTGCAACAGCAAGACGCGCGCGCAGCATCAGCAGCCGCCTCAGCCACTCTTCGCTGTCAATGTCGAGCTCGATTAGCTCTCATCATTTCCATTCTTGACTACCCAGCGTAAGCCACGTGATTCGGGAGGCCGGTTTCTCCAGCGCCACCGTCAGGAGCAATCTCAACGAGGAGAGCGCGGACACACCCACTGCCGCCGACTGCAGGCCCCGTGACACTCCCCGCGAGCGTCCCAGGCGCACCCCAAATCGCTGCCGCCGGCCACCTGGTACTCCTCTCCCCTCCTCGCCGCCGCCGAAGGGCGCCGCCGGCAAAGCCTGCGCGGCGTCGGCGGCGGCGGGGCTCTCCACCCTCTCGCAAGGCGCGCGTGCAGCGCGGGGCGGCTCGGCCATGTGAGAGCTCGGGACTCGTGGAGGCGCCGGCCTCGTGGCGGCCAGGCGGCGCGGGGGCCCGGTGGCACTGAGCGGCTCCAGTGTTGCGGTGGAGGCGCTGGTGGCAGGCGGGTGGCTTGGGCGGCGGATCTCGCGCACGTTCGGCGCAGAGCGGGCGCGGTGACCGCGCAGGAGGATGCCCCCAGTGCTACGCGCGAGGGGCGGGCGCATGGAGGCCTGGGCGGGAGGTGCAGCGGTAGGCTAGAGGTGGCCATTGGCACGCGGGTGAGCGTGCTAAGGGGTCGGGCGCGGAACTGGCGCTCTGGCAGGTGCGATGTCAGGGTTGGCTGCTGTTCGGGTGGCGCGACAGGCCGAGGTGGCGCGGTGAGGAGCCGGTGGAACAGGTGAAAGTCTAGCACTGACTTTGGATCGGTGCGGGCAATAGCGGTGCCGTGATGGCCATGGCGTCGTTCCCCTTCTTAAATGTGTTGCTGTGGAGCTCCATTACACGACTCTCCGGGAAAAATCTCTAGTTTCGGATGGTCGAAGCGGGCGATGACGGCGTCTACATCGTTTCCTTCTTTGAGGCATCGCTTTGGAGAGTCAGCATATTACGGTTTGCACGAATCTCTTCGTCGGCGGGGACAGTGGACATCGGGGCGGCGGCTCCGAGTGGTTTTTGTTTGTGCGCCAAGATAGCAATCTCAGGAACAATGCGAGTGGCAGCTCTATGAGGTGGGGCTCGATCTCGACATTGGTTGGGTGTCATCCTTGTCCCGCTTGGGAGGTGGGGGTGTCGGCTCGGTCATGTGCCCCAGAGGGGGCGGTCTGATTTTATGTCGGGGTGGCGGCCTCGGATGTGGTGCGAAATTCGTGGTCTGCAAGCGGTTGCTCTGAGCAGCTTGGGCTGCGGGCAGCTGGGCTGTGCGGCATTGCTGCTCGGGGTGAGCGGTGGTATGTCGGGGCGGTGGCCCCGGAAGGCGGTGCCGGTGGAGTGCGCTGGGCGCGACGGGGCGGTGGATGTCGGGGCGTCGGCCCCGAGATAATCTCTGTGGCGACCAGGCTTCTATGGCAACGATCCTGGTGGGAGCGATGTCGGCGACATGGCAATGGTTCAGGTAGTCGGCTCTTCTCCGGCGTGTTCGCGGTTTTGCCTCGGTTTGTTTGTTGTTGTGGAGTCGAAGCTGCGGCGCCGGGACCCTGTGGTATACGATGACTGGCTACAAGTGGCTCGTTCGGCTATTTCCCGTGGCGCCAGCTTTCGCCTGGTTTTGTTCTTGCGAGTCTCCGTCTGAGTCGGAGTTGCGTTGTCTGGCCGCAGGTCGACATGTGTCGATTAGGGTGGGCTCTGCCCTGTATGTGTCTGTCTCTGGGAGTGGGCTTAGCCATTCTTGTTCTAGTTTTTGCCTAGTTTTCCATAATTAACTGGGCAGTTCTCTTCTACTTAATTAATAGATGAGACAATCTGTGCCTTCGTTTCAAAAAAAAAACCGAGGAGAGCGCGTTCATGATGTCCTCTTACTCGGTGTGTTTCGCTGCGTGAACTTGTGCATCGACTCCGATGGAAAGTGATACGGACTACGGAGTAGCCTAGAGCAAACGTATAAATAGGGAAATAATGAGCGAGTAGCAGCTGTGCAACCTGGGCTACCAAGCAATGCTGGTATCCGCGTACTACCTCATTATAGGTAGACCGAGCTCATCGTGTTCCGGCTCGTCGACCTCGGCGTGGTGCAGCTCCCTCCTCGTGCTGCTGGTGGCCGTCGACAAGAGCACGAAGGAGAAGGCACTGGCCTTTCCTGGACGTTCTGCTCCTTTTATACAAGGTCCTCGACCAAGCATACGCGCATGCGCTGGCCATGTCGGTGACCGTGAAGAACATGCAGCACACGTTGACGTGCAGGTCGATCGATGTAGAAATTTCTCTTCTCAAAGATAATAAGGTTTCTATCTCCAAGTTTACAGTTATGTGAGGGTCCGTATCTCCTTAACTTGTGCGACGTGCCAGGCTCGAATCGACAGACAGTGCGTGGGCCTGCTGCCACGCTGACGCCCAGTTAACGGAGAATGGACGCAGCGCCGCTAGATTTGACGGATTTGTACTAAAATGTTCTGTTAGACAAGTTAAGGGATCAGTTTTATGGGTTTTTTAAGTTTCTGTATGAATTTGTTCCTACCAGGACAAGTTTATGTACTAAAACTGGTATTAACTCTTTCTTTCGAGACATAGTAGACCTATTATAAAAGTTCGCTGGAAATAAAAAGCATCTTAAGGAAACAATTATTTTGAGATTTCGGGACCACTACTGCCACCAAAACGAACCGCCGACGCACCAGAAAGTTTTTGTGCGTGTGCCCCTAAGGACGAGCGCCATGAAGATGCAGTCGTCGTCGTTGAACCCTTGTATATATAGATCTAAAGCACCTGACATCAAATCTTGCCACATGACAAGAAACTCTAACCGCATCGCCCCAAGGACACGACGTAAATCTACACTGAAGCTCCATCGTGTACAGACAGACGGGTTCGAGGAGGATCAGACCCCAAAAGACAAACCCCAAAAAGAAGTGTGCCATCTTTCCAAGCGTCGCACCTGCGAGGACTAAAAAAATCTAACATAAACCACTAAACAAAGCGGTAGCACCGGGATTCCTCTTCCCCTCACCAGTCACCGGACGAATCCACGGGCTCGCCGATTCGTCCTTACCTAGTGTTAGAGGAGGAAAACGGGAGGAAGTCTTTCACCAAGCTGTTTGTTATAGTTGCAACTGCAAATATAACAGGGATTGAATGGAACTATGGAAGGATTGGTCAACTAGCCGAGGAATTAATTGAATGGTTAAATATAACATTCCGTCACTAATTGAGATGCTAACATATCGGCAAAAATTTCTCATCGCAAGAGAAAGAAACAATTGCGGAAAGAATCAACAAGACAACGTCCAAGGAAGAAAACAACTTTTGTTTCTTGTGAGCTGCAACCCCAGGCATCCCAACGTCCACGTGGCACCAGCCAACACGTCGGCACGGTCCCCCATGCCAGGGAATAGAGAGATTCCCATAATTACACGTGGAAAACATAGGTAGGCAGAGCACAAAATACGACTGTCCTCGCTGGAGCATCATGCAGTACTCACTCCTGACCATGAAGCGAAAGCCACAGCGGCACATCAAGCTCGCAGCGCAACCGTTGTGCTGTGCATGACTCGAGATGGCCATACAACCCAATGAGTTAGCTATCCGAAGACTCGCAATCGGCGTGGCTGATCCAACAATCTTTGGACGCAATAAGCGTAAAGAGATTCAAGATTTGGGCATTATGGGAATGGAAAGGATAGATAGAGAGGATCACCATTCCGATCTTAACCAATCTATCTATCGGCTGTTCCGTGTTGTGCTTTCCTTTTTCTTCTTTCCATGCACCTCCCTCTCCTACCACTTTTCTCCACTTCTAACACTCTCGCTTTGAGACATCAAAGGCAGGCAGGCCGGCCGGCCTCGGTCACAGCATGTAAGAGCATCTCCAGCCGCGCCCCCAACAGGTCCCCCCGGGCCATATTTAGCGCCGGCGCCAAAAAATCGACCCAGTCGCGCTCCCAGGACCTTGTTTATCGCCGGTTTGGGCCGGAATAATAGCCGGCGAATCCGAGCCGAACCCAAGCCCCCAGGGGGCGCCTGGGGGCGCTAGCTGAAGCAAAAAGGCTTGTGGGTCCGCTCTGTCGGCGAGAGATGGCACTTTTCCACTGATCCCCCGCTTTTCCCCTCCATTCCCCCTGTTCTTCTATCTTCTCCCGCCATTCCTCCTGCCTCTCCCTGATACGTCTCCATCGTATCTATAGTTTTTGATTGTTTCATGCCAATATTATACAACTTTCGCATATTTTTGGCAACTTTTTATATGATTTATTGGACTAACCTATTGATCCAGTGCCAAGCACCAATTCTTGTTTGTGTCATGTTTTTTTGTTTCGCAAAAAATCCATAACAAACGAAGTCCAAACGCAATAAAAATTTACGGAGAATTATTTTGGAATATATGTGATTTTGGGAGGTGGAATCAATGCAAATGGGGGCCCACAGCCCCAAGATACACCAGGACGCGCTAGGGGGTGCCAGGCGTGCCCAGGTGTCTTATGCCCTCCTCGTAAGGCGGTTGGGCCCTTCTTCTTGCGCAAGAAAGATAATTTATGGAAAAAATCATGTAAAAACTTCAGCGCAATCGGAGTTACGGATCTCCGGGAATTTAAGAAACCGTCAAGGGCCAGATCTGGGGAGCGCGAAACAAAAGGGAACAAAGAGGGAGATCCAATCTTGGAGGGGCTCCCGCCCCTCCGTCGCCATGGAGGCCATGGACCAGAGGGGGAACCCTCCTTCCATCTAGGGGGAGGCCAAGAAAGAAGAAGAAGAAGAAGGAGGGCTCTCCCCCCTCTCTCCCGGTGGCGCCAGAGTGCCGCCGGGGCTAGAATCGTGACGACGATCTACATCAACAATCTTGCTACCGTCAACACCAACTTTCCCCCCTTTATGCAGCGGCGTAACACCTCTTCTCTCCGTTGTAATATTTACTTAAACATGGTTCTCAACTCCATATATTATTTCCCAATTATATTTGACTATCCTATGATGTTTGAGTAGATCCATTTTGTCCTGTGGGTTAATCATGATCTTGGTTGGTATGATTGTATATTTTATTTATTGTGCTGTCTGATGTCTACTACGCAACCTTCTTCTTGTAGACGTTGTTGGGCCTCCAAGTGCAGAGGTTTGTAGCACAGTAGCAAATTTTCCTCAAGTGGATGACCTAAGGTTTATCAATCCGTGGGTGGCGTAGGATGAAGATGGTCTCTCTCAAACAACCCTGCAACCAAATAACAAAGAGTGTCTTGTGTCCCCAACACACTTGAGGGAGTGCTGGACTAGGGGGTGTCCGGATAGCCGTACTATCATCATCGGCCGGACTCCAAGACTATGAAGATACAAGATTGAAGACTTCGTCCCGTGTCCGGATGGGACTTTCCTTGGCGTGGAAGGCAAGCTTGGCAATACGGATATGTAGATCTCCTACCATTTTAACCGACACTGTGTAACCCTAGTCCTCTCCGGTGTCTATATAAACCGGAGGGTTTTAGTCCGTAGGACAAACAACGATTACAACAATCATACCATAGGCTAGCTTCTAGGGTTTAGCCTCCTTGATCTCGTGGTAGATCCACTCTTGTACTACCCATATCATCAATCTTAATCAAGCAGGAGTAGGGTTTTACCTCCATCGAGAAGGCCCGAACCTGGGTAAAAACATCGTGTCCCTTGTCTCCTGTTACCATCCGCCTAGACGCATAGTTCGGGACCCCCTACCCGAGATCCGCCGGTTTTGACACCGACATCGGTGCTTTCATTGAGAGTTCCTCTGTGTCGTCACTGATAGGCTTGATGGCTCCTTCGATCATCAACAATGACGCAGTCCAGGGTGAGACTTTTCTCCCCGGACAGATCTTCGTATTCGGCGGCTTTGCACTGCGGGCCAATTCGCTTAGCCATTTGGAGCAGATCGAAAGCTACGCCCCTGGCCGTCAGGTCAGATTTAGAAGCCTAAACTTCACGGCTGACATCCGCTGAGACTTGATCTTCGACGGATTCGAGCCACAGCCGAGCGCGCCGCACTGTCACGATGGGCATGATTTAGCTCTGCTGCCGGACGGTGCCCTGGAGGCCGCACATGAGTCCGCTCCGACCCTTAGTTCGGAGTCGACCACGCAGATCGAGGACGGGTGGCTAGACACTGCCTCGGGGGCTGCAACCTCTACGACGATGGAGCCGAATACTGACTTTGTCCCTCGTAAAGCTCGTGACTCCGAGGTGCCGGACTCCTTGCCGGACTCCGAACCTCCTGCGCCCCTACCAATCGGCTCCGATTGGGCGCCGATCATGGAGTTCACCGCCGCGGACATCTTTCAGCACTCACCCTTTGGCGCCATCCTGAATTCGCTAAAGTACCTCTCGTTATCAGGAGAGCCCTGGCCGGACTGCGGTCAGGACGGTTGGGATACGGACAATGAAGAAATTCAAAGCCCACCCACCACCCTTTTTGTAGCCACTGTCGACGATTTAACCGACATGCTAGATTACGACTCCGAAGACATCGACGGTATGGACGACGATGCCGGAGACGACCAAGAACCAGCGCCTACGGGGCACTGGAAGACCACCTCGTCATACGACATATACATGGTGGACATCCCAAAGGATGGGAACAGCGAAGAAGCAGCGGAGGCAGATTCCTCTAAGAAACAGCCCAAGCGCCGGCGTCAGCGGCACCGCTCTAAATCCCGCCACAGCAAGAATGGAGATTCCGGTACCGGAGATAATAACACCCCAGAGAGTGCCGAAGAAAACCCCCTCCAGCAAGATTCAGCACAGGAGGACGGAGAAGCCAGCCCTCACGAGAGAGCGGCAGACGAAGAGGTAGAGGAGGATAATTACATGCCTCCCTCTGGAGACGAGGCAAGCCTCAACGACGACGAATTCGTCGTGCCCGAGGATCCCGTCGAACAAGAGCGTTTTAAACGCAGGCTAATGGCCACGGTGAACAGCCTAAAGAAAAAGCAGCAATAGCTTCGAGCTGATCAAGACCTGCTAGCCGACAGATGGACTGAAGTCCTCGCGGCCGAAGAGTATGAACTCGAATGCCCCTCCAAAAGCTACCCCAAACGCAAGTTGCTCCCCCGATTAGAGGAGGAGGCATATAAACCTTCATCACCAGTGCATAATACGGCAGACCGACCACCTCGTGGCCGCGACAGAGAGGCCTCTAGACCCTCCGCCAGAACCGTACCCCGGCACCGCTCGAAAAGCACGAAGCCACGGGGGAATGCGCCGGACTTGCGAGACATACTGGAGGACAACGCAAGACAATCAAGAGCGATCTAAGGATCACGTGGGCGCCCCATGATGCGCAACAACTACCGTCGCGCCGGATACAACAACTCCGGCCGGGCCGAACACAGTAGACAAAGCTCGCTCGAGCTACGTTGTGATATTGCCCAATATAGAGGCGCCGCACACCCACTATGCTTCACAGATGAAGTAATGGATCATCAAATCCCTGAAGGGTTTAAACCCGTAAACATTGAATCCTACGATGGCACAACAGACCCCGCGGTTTGGATCGAAGATTATCTCCTTCATATCCACATGGCCCGCGGTGACGATCTTCACGCCATCAAATATCTCCCACTCAAGCTCAAAGGACCAGCCCGGCATTGGCTTAATAGCTTGCCAGCAGAGTCAATTGGGTGTTGGGAGGACCTGGAAGCCGCATTCCTTGACAACTTCCAGGGCACATATGTGCGACCACCAGACGCCGATGACCTAAGCCACATAATTCAGCAGCCAGACGAATCGGCCAGACAGTTCAGGACACGGTTCTTAACAAAGAAAAATCAAATTGTCGACTGTCCGGATGCGGAGGCCCTCGCAGCCTTCAAACATAACATCCGCGACGAGTGGCTGGCCCGGCACCTAGGACAGGAAAAGCCGAAATCCATGGCAGCCCTCACATCACTCATGACCCGCTTCTGCGTGGGAGAGGACAGCTGGCTAGCCCGCAGTAACAACCTCAGCAAAACTTCTGGCAGTCCGGATAACAAGGACCGCAATGGCAGGTCGCGTCGCAACAAAAACAAACGCCGCGTTAACGGCGACAACACTGAAGATACGGCAGTCAATGCCGGATTCAGAGGCTCCAAACCCAGTCAGCGGAAAAATCCATTCAAAAGAACTACTCCAGGTCCGTCCAATTTGGACCGAATACTCAACCGCTCGTGCCAGATACATGGCGCCCCCAAAAAGCCAGCCAATCACACTAACAGGGATTGTTGGGTATTCAAGCAGGCAGGCAATATAATCGCCAAAAACAATGACAAGGGGCTGCATAGCGACGACGAGGAAGAGACCCGGCCGCCGAACAATAGAGGACAGAAGGGTTTCCCCCCACAAGTGCGATGGAGCCAGTCGCCCCGAAGTTCAATCCATGGTCCTCTTGCCCGATCACTTTCGATCGAAGGGACCACCCCACCAGTATCCGCCATGGCGGATTCGCCGCATTGGTTTAGACCCAATCGTCGATGGATTTCACCTCACCAGAGTCCTGATGGACGGCGGCAGCAGCCTGAACCTGCTTTATCAGGATACAGTGCGCAAGATGGGCATAGACCCCTCAAGGATTAAACCTACAAATACGACCTTCAAAGGCGTCATACCAGGTGTAGAGGCCAATTGTACAGGCTCAGTCACACTGGAAGTGGTCTTTGGATCCCCGGATAACTTCTGAAGCGAGGAGTTAATCTTCGACATAGTCCCGTTCCGCAGCGGCTATCACGCTCTGCTCGGACGGACCGCGTTTGCAAAGTTCAACGCGGTGCCGCATTACGCATACCTCAAGCTCAAGATGCCAGGCCCTCGAGGAGTCATCACGGTCAACGGAAACACTGAACGCTCCCTCCAAACGGAGGAACACACAGCGGCTCTCGCGGCAGAAGTACAGAGCAGCCTCTTAACGCAATTTTCGAGTCCGGCCGTTAAGCGACCGGACACGACCAAACGCGCCCGGAGTAACCTACAACAAGACCACCTGGCACGTCCTGAGCACGCGTAGCAATGCGGCCCCAACCCCAGCCCCTGCCAAATCGCAAAACTGGTCCTTCGCGTACATCATTATGCTCTGGAGATACCATGGGCATAGGGGGAGGGGCACGGCTACCACAGGCCCAGAATGCGGCTCAACCGCACCAGGGGCTCCCAAGTGTGTAGCTCTTTTTATTTTTCCTTTTTCTTACGTACAGGACTCCGTTCACCAGAGGCCTTGCCCGGCAGTATACCCGCCGAACACACGATGCAACAGCCAGGGGAGAAGAAGGGCTACGGCGTGTATCCAGGTGGTCTCCATTACGAGCATTAAATCCGTTTTCATACACCATTCCGCAGCCTACCCTTGGGGGGACATGTTTAATAATCTTACCCTTTGCTTACGCGCTATTTGTATCGTTCTGCATTCATCGCGGAATTCCTTGAATAAACAATGCATCGCTTTTCGCTTATAATTGCATTTCTTTCTTATATATATGTTCATTTACGACATCTTGCATCCATACACTTTGGTACGGCCGAATACACCAGGGGCTTAAGTTCCCAGCATTATGGTGTGACAAGTCCGAACACTTTCACAAGTGCGGCACCCCGAACTTATAGCATTATATGCATCGGCTCCGAATCATGTCTTGGGTCAATAGTTGGGTTTGCCCGGCTCCCATGTTTTGGTACCTTACGTTCTGTATTATCGGCTAAGGTAGCACTGGGAGAACCACTGCGATTGCGCCCCGGTTGAGCTGGGCGAGCGCCTTAGTGGAGAAAGCTAAAACTGACCGTCATGATAAGGCGAGAGCTGGTCGCTGTTCGAGAGGTCTTTTCGAGTCCCTAAAGACTTATGCCGCTTAGAGCGAGGGACCGGCTATGTCCGGCCCAGGCGTGGATAGCGCCCCGAACTCGGTGTTCCGAACACCAGGGGCTTCACCGAAATTTAAAATTATAGAATTCTATGGCTAAGTGAGAGTGTTCAAGCATTATAAGTCCGGTTGCCTCGTTCGTTGCGTTGAGCGCCTCCCTAGATGGACCCAACAATGGGAACAAGAGTGCTCAAGTTTATCCCAAACACCCCAGCACTCGTGGCATGGGGGCTGAAGCCGACGACTTGCCATCTCTCAGATTTGATAAACGGCCGCACAGAAGGTAATATTTTAAATTAATAAGCGTTGCTTCGCGCATATGAACAAAGTTTTCAGCGCACAGGATAACACATTGCGAGTCTATTAAAAAATTACATCTTTGGAGCACTCACCCGCAATCATGCGGGCACCCTTCAGGACACTCTTATAATACATTTCGGGTGTGCGATACTCCTTGCCCGCCGGCGGCACGTCCATCAGAAGCTTCTCAGCGTCCATCCTGCCCCAGTGCACTTTTGCACGTGCAAGGGCCCGACGGGGACCTTCAATGCAGGCAGAGTGCTTGACGTCTTCCACCCAGGGACACGCATCCACCAGCCGCCGCACCAGGCCGAAGTAGCTCCCAGGCATGGCCTCCCCGGGCCACAGCCGAACTATGAGGCCCTTCATGGCCTGTTCGGCTACCTTGTGGAGCTCGACCAGCTGCTTCAGCTGGTCGCTAAGGGGCACCGGATGTCCGGCCTCAGCATACTGAGACCAAAAGACCTTCTCCGTCGGACACACTGCGAGGCAGATCTGCAAACGCTCCTGGAGAGCTCCGAATTTGGTAAGTAACAGGTAATTCACATTCACATGCTTCTTTGCATGAAAAATGCCTTACCCGCCGCTATTTTCTTCACCGCCTCGATTTCCTGGAGGGCCTTGTGGGCTTCGGCCTTAGCGGCCTTGGCACTCTCAAGAGCCGATGCAATCTCGGACTCTCGAGTCTTCGAGTCGCGCTCCAAACTCTCATGCTTTTCCACAAGAGCCTGGAGCTCTTGCTGCACCTCCGCCACTCGTGCCTCCTGCTTCTCTCGCTCGGCCCGTTCCGCGGCCGCATTGCGTTCGGCCGCGGACACGGCCTCCTTCAGGGTCGCCACCTCGTTCGTGGCCCCTAGAGTACCCACGTTATCCTTGTTATTTCTCTTGCAACCAAAATCCTTTTCTATAAGGTACAAATTTAATACGGTGTTACTCACCTTCCTTGTCCTCGAGTTGCTTCTTGGCAAGGCCGAGCTCGCTCTCGGACTGCTCGAGGTTCTGCTTCAAAGCATCGACCTCCGCAGTCAGTGCGGCAGAGGTCAGCAGCGCAGCCTGCAATCCCATATTGACATATTATTTAGACCTCCTGCGTATATCTTTTTGGATCCTCAGTCCGGATTTTCTTTCTGAACACCGAACCGAGCATCAGGGGCTACTGTCTACGTGGTATCATATTGCATATTTTAAATTTCTTACCTCAAAGCCTGTTACCAGGCTGCTGCAGGCTTCGGTCAGCCCGCTCCTGGCAAGCTGAACCTTCTGAATCACCGCACTCATGATAGTGCGGTGTTCTTCCTTGATGGAAGCGCCGTTGAGCGCCTCCAACAAGTTATCCGGCGCCTCCGGTTGGACGGAGGCCTCCGGTGTCACAGTCTTGCCCTTCTTACGAAGGGGCCGCCTCCCGGACTCCGGAACCACTGCAGGTTCCGGTGCGGAGTCCGGTGCAAAGCCCGGGAGGTTGCCCTGTGGAACCTCCGGAGCCTCCCCCTCCTGGCGGGTCCCCTCCTGGGATCCCACCTCGACGTCATCAGCGTCACGAGGGGTGGAGGCAGTCGGAAGGGAATCCATATCCGACGTAGCCAAGGACCCGCTCGATGAAGCGGGAAGATCGTCCTTGGCCGGACTACAGGTTGTATGCGACATTAGAAGGACACCATGTGACAAGAAGAGAAATTATAAATCACCCAGGAATTCGGACGCTTACGATCTTGCCAGGGGCCTGGCCCTTGAGGGCCACTCCTCGTCGCCGTCGTCGGCGTTGGCAAAGCTGTCCGGAGGAAGGGTCCGTCCTTTCTTGGACCCTTCGGCCGCCCTCGTTGGGGAGGCCTTCCTCTTCTTATCTCCCCCCGCTGGGGGAGAGGCCTCTTTATCCTCCTCCTCGGGGGAGGAGTCCGCCTCGGAGTCATCGGACGATGAGTCCGATACCACCTGGCGCCGGGAACTCCTTCGGGTTCCCGTGGCCTTTTTCTTGGCCTTCTTCTCCGGCACCACGTAGAGTGCCGGGACCAGCAGCCCCGTCAAACGGGTGTCCGCTGGGTCTTCTGGAAGGGGAGCCGGACAGTTAACCTGTCCGAACGTCTTCTGCTAGTCCTGTTAAAGGCATTGGGAGTTTAGGTCCCACATAAAGTCAAACTATGAAAGAAATGAGTGTCCCATAAAGGATAACTTAGCTTACCTCGCCGGCCGGGCGTTGCATGCTGAATCCGCGATCTTCAGTTGCGGATGCAGGGGCTTCTCCGCCCTTGAACAGCACCCTCCAGGCAGCTTCGTACGTCATGTCGAACAGCCCGCTCAGGGTCCGGTGCTGTGCCGGATCAAACTCCCACAAATTAAAGGCCCGTTGCTGGCAGGGGAGAATCCGGCGGACGAGCATGACCTGGATCACATTGACAAGCTTAAGCTTCTTGTTCACCAGGGTCTGAAGACAGGACTGGAGTCCGGTCAGCTCCTCCGAACTGCCCCATAGCAAGGCCTTCTCTTTCCAAGAGGTGAGTTGCATGGGGGTACCAGATCTGAACTCGGGGGCCGTTGCCCATTTAGGGTCACGTGGCTCGGTGATGTAGAACCACCCCGATTGCCACACTTTGATGGATTCCACGAAGGCACCCTCGAGCCAGGTGATGTTGGGCAGTTTGCCCACCATGGCGCCTCCGCACTCTGCTTGGACGCCCTTCACCACCTTCGGCTTGACATTGAAGGTCTTTAACCACAAGCCGAAGTGGGACTGGATGCAGAGGAAGGCCTCGCACACGATGATAAACGCCGAGATGTTGAGGATGAAGTTTGGCGCCAGATCGTGGAAGTCCAGGCCGTGGTAGTACATGAGCCCCCGGACGAAGGGGTGAAGTGGGAAGTCCAGTCTGCGGAGGAAGTGGGGAAGAAATACGACCCTCTCATGGGGCCTGGGGGTGGGGATGAGCTGCCCCTCGTCAGGCAGCCGGTGCACGATGTCGTCGGACAGGTATCCGGCGCCGCGTAGCTTCTCGATGTGGCCCTCCGTAACGGAGGAGGCCATCCACTTGCCTCCCGCTCCGGACATGGCTGGGGAAGGTTGAGGCGAGATGTGCAGACTTGGGCGCTGGAGCTCGGGTGCGCAGAGATGGATAAGCAAAGGAGGAGGAAGGTGTAGGTAAAAAGGGTGGATCCTTATCCCCTTATATATGGGCGGACGAAGACTATGCGTCCCCACCGGCCTGGTAAAACTCGCTTATCTCCCAAGCACCACAATCAATGGCGCGGTTGGGTTACCCACGTCCATATTGATGAGAATCCCGGAATAAGGGGAACACGATCTCTGCTTCGACAAGACGTGCCAAGGAAACCGCTTCGCTAAACGCGCTGAGGTGGTATAATAAAACTGATTCAAGTAAAGGCTTGGTAGTGGTGTGATGTCACGCCACAAAAATACGTCAGCAGATTGAACTTGTGTACATATTATTCTCTCTACGGTGGTATGTGGAATTTATTTTACAGAGCCGGACACTATCCTGGTGTTCAAAATCTTCTATGAATTATTCGGAGAAGGAACCCGCCTTGCAATGCCGAAGACAACATGCGCGCCGGACTCGTCGTCATTGAAGCCTGGTTCAGGGGCTACTGACGGAGTCTTGGACAAGGGGGTGTCCAGATAGCCGGACTATCATCATCGGCCGGACTCCAAGACTATGAAGATACAAGATTGAAGACTTCGACCCGTGTCCGGATGGGACTTTCCTTGGCGTGGAAGGCAAGCTTGGCAATACGGATATGTAGATCTCCTACCATTGTAACCGACTCTGTCTAACCCTAGCCCTCTCCGGTGTCTATATAAACCAGAGGGTTTTAGTCCATAGGACGAACAACGATTACAACAATCATACCATAGGCTAGCTTCTAGGGTTTAGCCTCCCTGATCTCGTGGTAGATCCACTCTTGTACTACCCATATCATCAATATTAATCAAGCAGGAGTAGGGTTTTACCTCCATCGAGAGGGCCCGAACCTGGGTAAAAACATCGTGTCCCTTGTCTCCTGTTACCATCCGCCTAGACGCATAGTTCGGGAGCCCCTACCCGAGATCCGCCGGTTTTGAAACCGACAACACTCAATACAATGGTAAATTGTATAGGTGCACTAGTTCGGCGAAGAGATGGTGTAAGTGCAATATGGATGGTAGATATAGATTTTGTAATATGAAAATATAAAAACAGCAAGGTAACTAATGATAAAAGTGAGCGTAAACGGTATTGCAATGCTAGGAAACAAGGCCTAAGGTTCATACTTTCACTAGTGCAAGTTCTCTCCACAATAATAACATAACTGGATCATATAACTATCCCTCAACATGAAACAAAGAGTCACTCCAAATTCACTAATAGCGGATAACAAACGAAGAGATTATGGTGGGGTACGAAACCACCTCAAAGTTATCCTTTCTGATCGATCTATTCAAGAGTCTGTAATAAAATAACATGAAGCTATTCTTTCCGTCCAATCTATCCTAGAGTTCATACTAGAATAACACCTTAAGACACAAATCAACCAAAACCCTAATGTCACCTAGATACTCCAATGTCACCTCAAGTATCCGTGGGTATGATTATACGATATGCATCACACAATCTTAGATTCATCTATTCAAACCAACAGAAAGTACTTCAAAGAGTGCCCCAAAGTTTGTACCGGAGAGTCAAGACGAAAACGTGTGCCAACCCCTATGCGTAAGTTCATTGAACCCGCAAGTTGATCACCAAAACATACATCAAGTAGATCATGTGAATATCCCATTGTCACCACAGATATGCACGGCAAGACATACATCAAGTGTTCTCAAATCCTTAAAGACTCAGTCCGACAAGACAACTTCAAGGGGAAAACTCAATTCATCACAAGAGAGTAGAGGGGGAGAAACATCATAAGATCCAACTATAATAGCAAAGTTCGTGATACATCAAGATCGTATCGAATCAAGAACACGAGAGAGAGAGAGAGAGATCAAACACATAGCTACTGGTATATACCCTCAACCTCGAGGGTGAACTACTCCCTCCTCGTCATGGAGAGCACCGGGATGATGAAGATGTCCACCGGTGAGGGATCCCCCCTCCGGCAGGGTGCCAGAACAGGGTCCCGATTGGTTTTTGGTGGCTACAGAGGCTTGCGGCAGTGGAACTCCAGATCTATTGTGTTTCTTGATGTTTTTAGGGTATATGGACATATATAGGCGAAAGAAGTCGGTCAGGAGAGCCATGAGGGTGGGGGGCGCGTCCAGGGGGGTAGAGCGTGCCTCCCTGCCTCGTGGCCACCTTGAAGCTTCCCTGACGTCTACTCCAAGTCTCCTGGATTGCTTCCGTTTCAAAAATAATTCCCTCAAAGGTTTCATTCTCTTTGGACCCCGTTTGATATTCCTTTTCTTTGAAACACTGAAATAGGCAAGAAAACAACAATTTGGGCTGGGCCTCCGGTTAATAGGTTAGTCCCAAAAATATTATAAAAGTGTTTAATAAAGCCCATAAACATCCAAAACAGATAATATAATAGCATGAATACTTCATAAATTATAGATACGTTGGAGACGTATCAGCATCCCCAAGCTTAATTCCTGCTCGTCCTCGAGTAGGTAAATGATAAAAGAAATAATTTATGAAGTGTGAATGCTAGTAGGTGCATAAGTTTGATCAATGATAATTTCAAACACCTTTTCTAGCATCATTATTTTTCATAATAGTAGCTCATCTCATAAAACTTCTCATGATCAAGTAGCAAGCTATTCAAATGTTAAAGCATAGACTATAAACTTTCTTAAAAACTAACAAACTATGTTCTCAGTCATCAAACAATTGCAATTCATCTTATTTTCAGGAAGGGTATATGTAAGAAGCTTTGATTTAGCAAATCCCACATACTCAACTATCATATAGTCTTCCATGATTGCTACCACTCAAAGCATATTTTTAGAACAAATAGCATCGATCGAACACAGAGAAAGATAGGGGCTTAATGTTTCGCCTCCCAACTTACTTATCATATAGATAATTGTCAACAATAATAATACATGATCAAATATATTTGAATGGCCATATATGCTTAGATCTTTCCCCATCACGTGATGCTTGCCAACTAAAGAGTAGGTTGGAATGAGAAGGAATACTACTGACTCTTGCATAAAAGTAAAAGATAGGCCCTTTGCAGAGGGAAGCAGGGATTTGCAGAGGTGCTAGAGCTCGAAGCTTTTAAACAGAGATGAAAATAATTTTGAGAGGTATGCTTTCATTATCAACATAACAACCAAGAGTTCCCAATATCTTCCATGCTACACACACTATAGGCGGTTCCCAAACAGAATGGTAAAGTTTATACTTCCCCACCACCAACAATCATCAATCCATGGCTTGCCCGAAACAATGGTTGCCTCCAACTAACATCAATCCTGGGAGAGTTTTCTTTGCAATTATTTTGATTTGTTTTTGATTTTTTGATCATAGGACTGGGCATCCCAGTTACCAGCCATTTTCTCGTGAATGATGAGCGGAGTCCACTCATCTTGAGAACAAACCACCTAGCATGGACGATACTGACAGCCCCTAGTCGCCACATGAGCGATTCGGGCATACAAAAAAGATTATTATTTGAAGGTTTAGAGTTTGGCACATGCAAATTTACTTGGAACGGCAGGTAAATACCACATATAGGTAGATACGATGGACACTCACGAAAGAAACTTAGTTCAAGGAATTTTGATGCACAAGCAGTATTCCCTCTTAGAACAAATATTTTGGCTAGCAAAGGATTCTAAATAGCAAGCACCACATGTTGGAGGATCTATAACAATATAACTTCTATACAAATATACCCAAGCATAACTCATTATGTTGTCTTCCTTGTCCAATTTCAACTAATTTGCTCAGGTTTGAAAATAATTAATGGGGCTCACAATCATAGAAGATGTCTAAGATAGTATATTTATATGTGAAATCTCTCTTCCTTCAATATTCTTTCATGAATTGTTCAAGTGACCAATACAATGTTTGCTAACCTTCAATAAATTTACCACCTCTACTTCTTAGATGTAAAGTCATTACTCCCCATGGGATTAACATATGAAACATATATAATTTCAGATTTATGATATTCAACTCATTCAACCATTTACTCATAGGATATAAGTGAAGCACACGAGTAAATGACAAACTACTCCAAAAAGATATAAGTGAAGATCAATGAATAGTCGAATAATTATGCAACTATGTGAAGATTCTCTCTCATTTAAGAATTTCATATCTTGGGATATTATTCAAACAGCAAGCAAAGCAAAATAAAATGACATTGCAAGGATAGCACAACTCATGTGAAGAAGCGAAAAACTTAGGTTCAACCGATACTAACCGATAGTTGTTGAAGAAGAAAGGTGGGATGCCTAACGGGGCAACCCCAAGCTTAGATGCTTGAGACTTCTTGAAATATTATCTTGGGGTGCCTTGGGCATCCCCAATCTTGAACTTTTGTGTCTCCTTAATTCTTCTCATATCATGGTTTCTCTATTTCTCAAAAACTTCGTCCACATAAAACTCAACAAGAACTCGTGAGATAAGTTAGTATAAACCAATGCAAAAAACATTATCATTTTATACTGTAAAAAATCTCTAAAATTATTATTCAACACTGCATACTAAATGTCTCTGCATATTTAATACTCCTATCCTCAAATAGAATCATTAAACAAGCAAACATATGCAAACAATGCAAACATAACAGCAATCTGCTAAAACAGTATAGTCTGTAAAGAATGCAAGATTCATCATACTTCCCTAACTCCAAAAATTATGAGAAAAATACCAAGCTGTAGAAGATTTATCAGAGCTCAATATTCAAAAACTTTCAACGTTTTATAATTTTCTGAATTTTCTAGGAAATTTTTGCAACAGCGGTAAAGTTTCTGTTTTGAAACAGCAACATGTATACTTGCAAAATAAGCATGGTAAAGGCTATCCTTGACATTTTTTATTGAAAATAAAGATGCAAAACATTATTCTAAATAACAGAAAGTAAATACTAACAAAATAAAATGACGCTCCAAGCAAAACACATATCATGTGGTGAATAAAAATATAGCTCCAAGTAAAGTTACCGATGAACGAAGGCGAAAGAGGGGATGCCATCCGGGGCATCCCCAAGCTTAGGCTTTAGGTTGTCCTTGAATTTTACCTTGGGGTGCCTTGGTCATCCCCAATATTAGTCTCTTGCCACTCCTTATTCCATAGTCCATCGAATCTTTACCCAAAACTTGAAAACTTCACAACACAACACTCAACAGAAAACTCGTAAGCTCCGTTAGTATAAGAAAATAAAACCACCACTTAGGTACTGTTGTGAACTCATTCTAAATTTATATTGGTGTAATATCTACTGTATTCCAACTTCTGTATGGTTCATACCCTCCGATACTACTCATAGATTCATCAAAATAAGCAAACAACACATAGAAAACAGAATCTGTCAAAAACAGAACAGTCTGTAGTAATCTGTATCATTCGAATACTTTTGTAACTCAAAAAATTGTGAAATAAATTGGTGGACCTTAGGAATTTGTCTATTAATCATTGGCAAAAATAATCAACCTAAATCACTCTCCATTAAAAAGTGGCAGCTAATCTCGTGAGCGCAAAGTTTCTGTTTTTTACAGCAAGATCATAAAGACTTCACCCAAGTCTTCCCAAAGGTTCTACTTAGCACAAACACTAATTAAAACATAAAAACACATCTAAACAGAGGCTAGATGAATTATTTATTACTAAACAGGAACAAAAAGCAAGGAAAAAAATAAATTGGGTTGCCTCCCAACAAGCGCTATCGTTTAATGCCCCAAGCTAGGCATGATGATTTCAATGATGCTCATATAGAAGATAAGAATTTAAACATAAAGAGAGCATCATGAAGAATATGACTAGCACATTTAAGTCTAACCCACTTCCTATGCATAGGGATTTTGTGAGCAAACAACTTATGGGAACAATAATCAACTAGCATAGGAAGGCAAAACAAGCATAACTTTAAAAGTTTAAGCGCATAGAGAGGAAACTTGATATTATTACAATATTTAGAAGCATATGATCCTCTCTCGTAATTTCAGTAGCATCATGAATGAATTCAACAATATAACCAACACATAAAGCATTCTTCCCATGATCTACTTGCATAGAAATTTTACTACTCCCCACATAGGCAAGTTTATTCTTTATTGCATACGTGTCATCACAATAATCATCATAAATAGGAGGCATGCTTTCATCATAATAAATTTGCTCATCAAAACTCGGGGGACAAAAAATATCATCTTCATCAAACATAGCTTCCCCAAGCTTGTGGCTTTGCATATCATTAGCATCATGGATATTCAAGGAATTCATACTAACAACATTGCAATCATGCTCATCATACAAAGATTTAGTGCCAAAAAATTTATAGACTTCTTCTTCTAGCACTTGAGCACAATTTTCCTTTCCATCATTGTCCCAAAATTTATTAAAAAGATGAAGCATATGAGGCAAACTCAATTCCATTTTTTCATAGTTTTCTTTTATAAACTAAACTAGTGATAAGACAAGAAACTAAAAGATTCGATTGCAAGATCTAAAGATATACCTTCAAGCACTCACCTCCCCGGCAACGGCGCCAGAAAAGAGCTTGATGTCTACTACGCAACCTTCTTCTTGTAGACGTTGTTGGGCCTCCAAGTGCAGAGGTTTGTAGGACAGTAGCAAATTTCCCTCAAGTGGATGACCGAAGGTTTGTCAATCCGTGGGAGGCGTAGGATGAAGATGGTCTCTCTCAAACAACCCTGCAACCAAATAACAAAGAGTCTCTTGTGTCCCCAACACACTCAATACAATGGTAAATTTTATAGGTGCACTAGTTCGGCGAAGAGATGGTGATACAAGTGCAATATGGATGGTATATATAGGTTTTTGTAATCTAAAAATAGAAAAACAGGAAGGTAACTAATGATAAATGTGAGCGTAAACGATATTGCAATGCTAGGAAACAAGGCCGAAGGTTCATACTTTCACTAGTGCAAGTTATCTCAACAATAATAACATAACTGGATCATATAATTATCCCTCAACATGCAACAAAGAGTCACCCAAAAGTCACTAATAGCGGAGAACAAACGAAGAGATTACAGTAGGGTACGAAACCACCTCAAAGTTATCCTTTCTGATCGATCTATTCAAGAGTCCGTAGTAAAATAACATGAAGCTATTATTTCCGTTCGATCTATCCTAGAGTTCATACTAGAATAACACCTTAAGACACAAATCAACCAAAACCCTAATGTCACCTAGATACTCCAATGTCACCTCAAGTATCCGTGGGTATGATTACACGATATACATCACACAATCTCAGATTCATCTATTCAAAGCAACACAAAGTACTTCAAAGAGTGCCCCAAAGTTTCTACCAAAGAGTCAAGACGAAAACGTGTGCCAGCTCCTATGCATTAGTTCATTGAACCCGCAAGTTGATTACCAAAACATACATCAAGTAGATCACGTGAATATCCCATTGTCAGCACAGATAAGCACCGCAAGACATACATCAAGTTTTCTCAAATCCTTAAAGACTCAATCCGACAAGACAACTTTAAGGGGAAAACTCAATTCATCACAAGAGAGTAGAGGGGGAGAAACATCATAAGATCCAACTATAATAGCAAAGCTTGCGATACATCAAGATCGTATCGAATCAAGAACACGAGAGAGAGAGAGAGAGAGATCAAACACATAGATACTAGTACATATCCTCAGCCCCGAGGGTGATCTACTCCCTCCTCATCATGGAGAGCACCGGGATGATGAAGATGGCCACCGGTGAGGGATCCCACTCCGGCAGGGTGTCGGAACAGGGTCCCGATTGGTTTTTTGTGGCTACAGAGGCTTGCGACGGCGGAACTCCCGATCTATTGTGTTTCCCGATGTTTTTAGGGTATATGGACATATATAGGCGAAAGAAGTCAGTCAGGAGAGCCATGAGGAGCCCACGAGGGTGGGGGGCGCACCTCCCTGCCTCGTGGCCACCTCGAAGCTTCCCTGACGTCTACTCCAAGTCTCCTGTATTGCTTCCGTTCCAAAAATACCCGAAGGTTTCATTCCGTTTGGACTCCGTTTAATATTCCTTTTCTTCGAAACACTGAAATAGGCAAGAAAACAACAATTTGGGCTGGGCCTCCGGTTAATAGGCTAGTTCCAAAAATAAAATAAAAGCTTTAATAAAGCCCATAAACATCCAAAAACAGATAATATAATAGCATGAATACTTCATAAATTATAGATACGTTGGAGACGTATCACTGTCCTACGATGCGCTTCGTCTAGCTCAAATGTGAGGGGCCCCCGCTGTAGGGTGTTGCAATACGTTCATGATTCGCTTATGGTGGCTTGCGAGAGTGACAGAAGCTTAAACCCGATTAGGCGGGTTGTTGCGTATGGGATAAAGAGGACTTGATACTTAATGCTATGGTTGGGTTTCACGACCTTAATGATCTTTAGTAGTTGCAGATGCTTGCTAGGGGTCCAATCATAACTGCATATGATCCAAGTAGAGAAAGTATGTTAGCTCATGCCTTTCCCTCATATAGAATTACAAGAATGATTACTGGTACTTGTTATTGATTGCCTAGGGACAAATGACATTTTTCTTGACAAAAGCTATCCACTTTTATTACCTTGCAATTTATTCATAGTTTTATTTTCGCAAAGTACTCATAGTTTTATTCTCGCAAAATAGTTTCATACTTTTTCTAGGTAAAGCAAACGTCAAGTGTGCGTAGAGTTGTATCGGTGGTCGATAGAAATTGAGGGAATATTTGTTCTACCTTTAGCTCCTCGTTGGGTTCGACACTCTTATTTATCAAAGAAGGCTACAAACGATCCCTATACTTGTGGATTATCAAGACCTTTTTCTGGCACCGTTGCCTGGGAGCAATAGCGTGGGGTGAATATTCTCGTGTGTGCTTGTTTGATTTATCCCTAAGTAATTTTTTATTTTGTGCTCTTGTTTTCTATTTTTAGTTATGGGTAGGAAACGCAAAATACCAAAAAAATAGTTGTACCTGCTAGACCAATGGTTGAAGAACCACCCAAAATCTATCATACTAATGAAGCTTTCTATTTGGATAATCTTCGATTCATTTGTGCTCGTGTTCAAACTCCAACTAGCTTAGTTGAGGGCAAACCATTAGATGAGCATGCTCATTTTGTGTGACACTGCTTATCTCAAAAAGGGAAACTTTTGTGGCATCATATTAATAGTTTGTATTGCCATGCTTTGAATTTATGTGAAATACATGATTTTACTTGTTGTTTCGAAGACCCTAAGAAACACCTTTTCTTCCAATGTTAGTTTAAGGATAATGGAATCTTATCTTATTATGCCAAGGGTGTTTATAATTACTTTTATATTGAAAAATTGAAGAATCTATTGCTTTTAAGGGTGCCTATGAAGTTGCTTCTTTGATTGAAAAGTATGATGCCACTCTTTATAAATCTGAAAATTTTGCCATACTTAAATATTGCTATGAAAATTACTCTTCTAATGCTTATATTAAACCATATATTGAGAACTTCTCCGCTGTACAAGAAGAGAATAACATTTTGCAGGAGTCTATGGAAGAAGAAATTGATGAAACTGTGAGCTCACTGGATGAAAGAGATGATGAGGAGAGCGAAGAACAAAGGGAGGAAGAAGGGATTAGCTACCCGTGCCCACCTTCTAATAAGAATAACTCTTCAACTCATACATTGTTTAATTTCTCTTCGTTCTTACCGAAGGATGAATGTTATGATAATTGCTATGATCACGTTGATTCTTTTGAAATATCCCTTCTTGATGAACTTGATGCTTGCTCTTCTTGTGTCCATGATGCCAATATGAATTATGATTATGGAGATGAACTTGCTATAGTTACTTATATTAAGAATGAAATTGTTGCTATTGCACCCACACATGATAGTCCTATTATCTTTTTGAATTCTCCAAACTACACTATATCGAAGAAGTTTGCTCTTATTAAGGATTATATTGATGGGTTGCCTTTTACCGTTGCACATGATAATTTTGATGAATGTAATATGCATGTGATTGTTGCTCCGAGTTGCAATTATTATGAGAGAGGAACTACATCTCCACCTCTTTATGTTTCCAACACGATAAAATTGCAAGAAACTGCTTATGCTATGTATTGACCTTTACTTTATGTGCATGAATTGTTCTTGTATGACATGCTGATGCATAGGAAAAGGTTAGACTTTGTCATTGCATGATATATGTTTGTTTGTGCTCACTACTAAATGCTAAATCATTGCTAATTAAATTGGCTTTTATATACCTTGGGATCCGGGTGGATCCATTACTCGACCACTTTATGCCTAGCTAAATGCACTACAGGAATCAGGAACTTTGCTGTCCGCCACGGCTGACGGCAAAGGCACACATGGCGGACGGCATAGACCTTTGCCGTCAGCCAGCAGACGACAATACGTCCGGCTGAACAGGCTACGGCAAAGGCCTCTTTGTCGTCTGCTGGCGGACGACAAAGATGAAAAGGGCTTTGCCGTCCGCTGACAGACGACAAAGAGCCTGGACGTCACACATGTCAGCTTAGGTCTGTTAAGGGGTTAACGGCGCGATTTGTCGTCTGCTGGCGGACGGCAAAGACCTTTGCATATTTACCATCGGCCAGTGGATGACATAGCATGCCACGTGGCAGCACCTGGGGGCCGGCCTATTTGGTAGCTTCACCGTCAGTTGGCTGACGGCAAAAATTCAACGTTCTTTGCCATCAGCTGGCTGACGGCAAAGCTACTAAATAGCCAGCCTACTACCCAAGGTTGCACAGGTGGCTGACACATGGCATGTTTGCCATCCGCTAGCTGACGGCAAAGCTCTTTGCCGTCCACCAGCAGACGGCAAAGAGTCTATACAGCCCCTGTTTTTCTGTTTTTTCTTGATTTCATTCAATTTGACAGAATTTCACACACACACACACACACACAAACACACACACACACACACACACACACATATATATAGACACACACACACACATATGAAAATACTTTCGACAAGCATACAAACACATATACATAGCAAATCATATCCCTGCCATATGGATATGATCATCCAACACATATCATAGCAAATAGTTTCATCCAACACATATACATAGCCAACATATCCAACAACAAGCATACAATGGTTTCATCCATCCATACATATATAGGTAGCAAGCTTCCTCATATAAAGCAAATCAAAACAAGATGGAAGCATAAAGATAAGAGTAGACTCCATCAATGCAAGCTTCCTCATCTAAAGCAAATCTGCAAATTGGGAAAGAAGCAAGTTACAAGAAGAAGATGAAGAAGACTAGCTAGAAAAAGAAGAAGAAGGAGAAGAAGAAGAAGAAGAAGAAGAAGAAGAAAAGGAAGAAGAAGATTTTTTTCTCTTTCTTTTTCTCCTCTCCTCTTTTTTATCTTCTTCTTATTCTTATTCTTCTTCTTCTAACTAAGGTAGGTAAAAATGCCTTTTTTTGCTAAGCTAGGTAAAATTGCTAAGTGTAGGTCATTTTAGAGCTAAGCTAGGTAAATAGGTCATTTTGGAGCTTACTAAGGTTATTATGTCATTTTCGAGGAAAGTAAGGTAAGTCTATATTATTTTGGAGGTAACAAAGATTATCATAACATTTTTGAGGAAAGAAAGCTAAGTATAGCTCATTTTTTCTAACTTAGGTAGTTATGCCATTTAGGAGGAAAGTAGCTAAGTATGCATTTGTTAAGCAAAACACTAAATAAAACTTACCTTCATCACAACAAATGCGATGAAGATCGCAACTAAGTTAACAATTGATCCAACGGCATAATGATACCAAGCCTCATTATCAGTGGCATATTTTCTAATCTTCTTAATCTTCAAGCGCGTTGCATCCATCTTCAAGCGGATTGCATTCATCTTCATCTTGTGATCATCGACCACATCGACAACATACAACTCCAATGTCATCTTCTCTTCTTCAATTCTTTTAATATTTTCTTTCAAATACTCATTTCTTTTTCAACTAAATTTAACTTCTCGACAAGAGGGTCGGTTGCAAATTCCAGTTCACATACCTCCTAGATTAAAATATCTCTATGTCATCTTGATGGCCCCCCTGTCATATTTCTTCCGCTCAGTATTTTTTATTAATTCCATAAATGATTTTCGTGGAGTTTCAGGACTTTTGGAATTGTGCAGAATGGGTCTCTAATATTTGCTCCTTTTCCAGCCCAGAATTCCAGCTGCCGGCATTCTCCCTCTTTATGCAAACCTTGTAAAATAAGAGAGAATAGGCATAAGTATTGTGACATAACGTGTAATAACAACCCATAATGCGATAAAGATTGATATAAAAGCATGATGCAAAATGGACGTATCAACTCCCCCAAGCTTAGACCTCGCTTGTCCTCAAGCGGAAGTCGATATCAAGAAATATGTCCACATGTTTAGAGAAAGAGGTGTCGATAAAATAAAATATGGACATGAGGGCATCATGATCATTCTTATAGCAGCAACATAAATATATTTTGTCATATGATTTCTTATGCTCAAGTAACAATCTATTCACAATGTCAAGTATGAATCAGAAACTTCATTGAAAACTAACAAACTATAATCCCAGTCATTGAAGCAACTGTAATTTATCATAACATCAGAAAGAGTCAATATAAGAGCTTTTCAGCAAGTCCACATACTCAACTATGATTTAGTCTTTCACAATTGCTAAAACTCACACAATACTTATGGGTATGGAGTTTTAATCGGACACAGAGAAAGATAGGGGCTTATAGTGTTGCCTCCCAACCTTTTACCTCAAGGGTAATGTCAACAATAATAGTTCATGCTAACTTACATCCAATTGTATATATATATCAGGATCTTTCCAACACAAGGTGCTTGCCAAAGGATACAATGTAAAAAGGAAAGGTGAAGATCACCATGACTCTTGCATAATATATAGACAAAAGTAAAAGATAGGCCCTTCGCAGAGGGAAGCAGAGGTTGTCATGTGCTTTTATGGTTGGATGCATGAAATCTTAATGCGAAAGAACGTCACTTTATATTGCCACTTGTGATATGGACCTTTATTATGCAGTCCGTCGCTTTTATTGCTTCCATATCACAAGATCGTATAAAGCTTATTTTCTCCACACTAATAAGTCATACATATTTAGAGAGCAATTTTTATTGCATTTAACATGACAACTTACTTGAAGGATCTTACTCAATCCATAGGTAGGTATGGTGGACTCTCATGGCAAAACTGGGTTTAAGGATATTTGGAAGCACAAGTAGTATCTCTACTTGGTGCAAAGAATTTGGCTAGCATGAGAGGGAAAGGCAAGCTCAACATGTTGGATGATCCATGATAATATATTTTATTTCGGATATAAGAAAACATAATCCATTATGTTGTCTTCCTTGTCCAACATCAACTCTTTAGCATATCATATTTTAATGAGTGCTCACAATCATAAAAGATGTCCAAGATAGTATATTTATATGTGAGAACCTCTCTTTCTTACCCGTGACGGCTAGAGCTCCTTTCACCTATGGATGTTGCATAGCTGCTAGAGAACAAGTGACGCTCTTTTTCATATTTTCATAAGAAAGAAATCTAACGTTGGAGGGGATAGCCGAATTTGGAATAGCTGAGCTATGTAGTTCCCTCGTCATGAATCCGGCTCCGAAACGAGAGGTAACTTCTTGATCCTCCTCCATGGCATCTATCCTTTTCAAGTCGGCCTCCATCTCCTCCTCCGTAGATGGCCCAAAGTGGTCGTCATCACTGTTTGCTCTTGGACCTAGTGTCAGATGAGACACGCGACTATCCCCAACTGACTCTTGAGAAGACATCTTGCTCTAAATCTGCTTCAGAAATAGCTCGATACAAATACAGATGATTTTTGCATGATACGGTGGTCAAAACCTTCAGGAGATTATATAATGAATTTTTACCGACCAAAAGAAGTATCGTGCAAGAAAACGGAGTCCGGAGAGCACACGAGGAGCCCACGAGGCAGGGGGCGCGCCCTCCACCCTCGTGGATGCCTCGTGTCCTTCCCGGACTACTTCTTATTTTCCTATTTTCTTAAATATTCCAAAACGGAGAAAAATTGCTATTAGAACTGTTTTGGAGTCGGTTTACTTACCGTACCACATACCTATACCTTTTTGAAGTCTGAAACGTTCTGGAAAGTGTCCCTTATGTATTCCTCCGGGGTTACGGTTTCAATAACATTAGTTTCAACATTTATAAGATTACCTGAGATATAATGTTTGATCCTTTGACCGTTCACCACCTTTGGACTTGTGCCTTCAAAGTTGTTGATTTTTATGGCACCGGAACGATAGACCTCCTTGATAATGTAAGGGCCTTCCCATTTAGAGAGAAGTTTTCCTGCAAAAAATCTTAAACGAGAGTTTAAAAGCAACACATAATCACCTACATTAAACTCACGCTTTTGTATCTTTTGTCATGCCATCTTTTAACTTTTTCTTTAACAGTTTGGCATTCTCATAGGCTTGAGTTCTCCATTCATCAAGTGAGCTAATGTCAAATAACCTCTTCTCACCGGCAAGTTTGAAATCATAATTGAGCTCTTTAATGGCCAATATGCCTTATGTTCTAGTTCGAGAGGTAAGTGACATGCTTTTCCATAAACCATTTTATATGGAGACATACCCATAGGATTTTTATATGCAGTTCTATAAGCCCATAATGCATCATAAAGTTTTTTGGACCAATTCTTTCTAGATCTATTAACAGTCCTTTGCAAAATTAATTTAAGCTCTCTATTACTCAATTCTACTTGGCCACTAGACCGTGGGTGATATGGAGATGCAATTCTATGGTTAACATCATACTTAGCAAGCATTTTACAAAAAGCACCATGAATAAAATGTGAACCACCATCAGTCATTAGGTATCTAGGGACTCCAAGCCTTGGAAAAATAACTTCTTTAAGCATCTTAATAGAGGTGTTATGATCAGCACTACTAGTTGGAATAGCTTCTACCCACTTAATAACGTAACCAACAACAACTAAAATATGTGTATACCCATTAGAGGAAGGAAACGGTCCCATATAATCAAAGCCGCAAACATCAAATGGTTCAATAACAAGAGAATAATTCATAGGCATTTCTTGACGTCTACTGATATTACCAATTCTTTGACATTCATCACAAGACAAGATAAACTTACGGGCATCCTTGAAGAGAGTAGGCCAATAAAAACCGGATTGCAATACCTTATGTGCAGTTCTATCTCCAGCGTGGTGTCCTCCATAAGCCTCGGAGTGACACTTGCGTAGGATCTGTTCCAGTTCATGCTCAGGTACATAACACCTAATAACACCATTTACTCCTACTTTATAAAGGTGTGGGTCACCCCAAAAGTAATGTCTTAAATCATAGAAAAACTTTTTCTTTTGCTGGTATGTGAAACTAAGTGGTATGAATTTAGCAACAATGTAATTAGCATAATCAGCATACCATGGAGCAGCATGAGTAGCATTTATGACAGCTAATTGTGAATCAGGAAAGCTATCATCAATAGGTAGTGGGTCATCAAGAACATTCTCTAACCTAGACAAGTTGTCTGCAACATGGTTCTCAGCTCCCTTTCCATCAATAATATGCAAATTAAATTCTTGTAGCAAGAGAACCCATCTAATAAGTTTAGGTTTAGCATCTTTCTTCTCCATAAGATATTTAATAGCAGCATGATCAGTGTGAACAGTTACTTTAGAATCAACAATATAAGGTCTAAACTTATCACAAGCAAATACAACTGCTAAAAATTCTTTTTCAGTAGTAGCATAATTTCTCTGCGCACTGTCTAGAGTTTTACTAGCATATTGAATAACATTTAGTTTCTTATCAACTCCTTGTCCTACAATAGCACCTACGGCATAATCACTAGCATCACACATAATTTAAAATAGTAAATTCCAATCAGGTGGCTGGACAATGGGTGCAGAAATCAAAGCTTTCTTAAGTATTTCAAATGCTTCTACACAATCATCATCGAAGACAAAATGAATATCTTTTTGTAAGAGATTAGTCTGAGGCCTAGAAATTTTAGAGAAGTCCTTATTGAACCTCCTATAAAAACCGGCATGACCAAGGAAACTTCTTATACCTTTAATGTCCTTGGGACATGGCATCTTTTCAATAGCATCAACTTTAGCTTTATCAACTTCAATACCTATTTCAGAAATTTTATGCCCCAAGACAATGCCTTCATTAACCATAAAGTGGCACTTTTCCCAATTGAAAACAAGACTAGTATCTTCGCATCTCTGTAAAACTCGATCAAGGTTGCTCAAGCAATTATCAAAAGAAGATCCATAAACGGAGAGATCATCCATGAAAACCTCAACAATCTTTTCACAAAAGTCAGACAATATAGCCATCATGCATCTCTGAAAGGTAGCAGGTGCATTACATAAACTAAAAGGCATACGTCTATAAGAAAAAGTACCGAAAGGGCAAGTAAAAGTGGTCTTTTCTTGATCCTCTGCTGACACAGGTATTTGAGAGAAACCAAAGTAACCATCTAGAAAGCAAAAATGTGTATGTTTGGATAATCTTTCTAGCATTTAATCAATAGAAGGCAAAGGGTAATGATCCTTTTTAGTAGCTTTATTTAAATTGCAGAAATCAATTACCATCCTATAACCTGTAACAATTCTTTGCGGGATCAATTCATCTTTATCATTAGGAACGACAGTAATACCTCCCTTCTTAGGGACACAATGGACAGGGCTTACCCACTGACTATCAGCAACGGGATAAATTATACCCTCCTCCAGGAGCTTTAGTATTTCTTTTCTTACCACTTCTTTCATCTTAGGATTCAACCGTCGTTGGTGATCAAAATTAAACTCATGAGACATATCCCCTAAGCCAATCGTAACAACATCCTTTTCGCAGTCTATCTAGCATTGGCAGTGTTCAAGAAGGATCTACCAAATATAATGGGACAAAAGTCATCTTGTGGGGAACGAAGAACAAGAAAAGCAGCAGGATATTTAACTTTCCCACACAAGACTTCAACATCTCTAACAATCCCAACTCGTGAAATAGTATCTCTATTGGCAAGCTTAATTGTAACATCTATTTCTTCTATCTCAGCAGGTGCAACATCATGCATAATTTATTTGTATAAGGAATGCGGTATTGCACTAGCACTAGCACCCATATCACATAAGCCATGATAACAATGATCTCCTATTTTAACAGAAATAATAGGCATGCCAACAACAGGTCTATGTTTATTCTTAGTATCGGGTCTAGCAATTCTAGCAACTTCATCACAGATGTAAATAACATGCCCGTCAATATTATCAGCCAAGAGATCTTTAACCATAGAAATACTAGGTTCAACTTTAATTTGCTCAGGTGGTGTAGGTGTTCTAGTATTACTCTTACGAACCACAGTTGAAGCTTTAGCATGATCCTTTATCCTAACAGGGAAAGGTGGTTTCTCAATATAGGTAGTAGGAACAATAGGATCATTATAAGTGATAGTCTTTTCTTCAACTTTAATAGGTGCAACTACTTTTACTTCAATGGGAGGATTATATTTAAACCACTTCTCCTTAGGGAGGTCAACATGAGTAGCAAATGATTCATAGAAAGAAGCTACTATCTCAGAGCCAAGTCCATGTTTAGTGCTAAATTCATGAAAAGCATCGGTATCCATAAAAGATTTAACACAATCAAACTTAGGTGTCATACCTGACTCCTTACCTTCGTCGAGATCCCAATCTTCAGAGTTGCATTTAATTCTTTCTAATAAATCCCATCTGAATTCAATAGTCTTCATCATAAAGGAACCCGTACAAGAAGTATCGAGCATGGAGAGATTGTTGAGAGAAAGCAGAGCATAAAATTTTTGAATAATCATTTCTCTTGAGAGCTCATGATTAGGGCATGAATATAACATTGACTTAAGTCTCCCCCAAGCTTGAGCAATGCTTTCTCCTTCGCGAGGCCAAAAATTATATATATAATTACGATCACGATGAACAAGATGCATAGGATAAAACTTCTGATGAAATTCCAATTTCAATCATTTGTAGTTCCATGATCACATATCATCACATAGCCTAAACCATGTCAATGCCTCTCCCTTCAAATATAAAGGGGAGACCTTCTTATTGATAACATCATCGGGCATACCTGCAAGCTTAAATAATCCACAAACTTCATCCACATAGATTAGGTGCAAATCAGGATGCAATGTTCCATCTCCTGTAAAGGAATTAGCTAGCAGTTTCTCTATCATACCCGAAGGAATTTCAAAGTAAACATTTTCAGTAGGTTCAGTAGGTTCAGGAGCAACTCTTTGCTCTACTGGTCGGGGTGAAGATACCCTGAACAAGCCCCTCAAAAGGATTATGTTCCATAGTAACAAGTGACAGTAAATTTCAGCACACTATATAAATTTTTCCTTACCAAGTTCCACTTACCAAAGGCGCTTCACTCCCCGGCAACAACGCCAGAAAAGAGTCTTGATGACCTACAAGTGTAGGGGATCTATCATAGTCCTTTCGATAAGTAAGAGTGTCAAACCCAACGAGGAGCAGAAGGAAATGACAAGTGGTTTTCAGTAAGGTATTCTCTGCAAGCACTGAAATTACCGGTAACAGATAGTTTTGTGATAAGGTAATTCGTAACGGGTAACAAGTAACAAAAGTAAATAAGGTGCAGTAAGGTGGCCCAATCCTTTTTGTAGCAAAGGACAAGGCTAGACAAATTCTTATATAGAGAAAAGCGCTCCCGAGGACACATGGGAATTATCGTCAAGCTAGTTTTCATCACGCTCATATGATTCGGGTTTGTTACTTTGATAATTTGATATGTGGGTGGACCGTTGCTTGGGTACTGCCCTTTCTTGGACAAGCATCCCACTTATGATTAACCCCTATTGCAAGCATCCGCAACTACAAAAGAAGTATTAAGGTAAACCTAACAATAACATGAAACATATGTATCCAAATCAGCCCCTTACGAAGCAACACATAAACTAGGGTTTAAGCTTCTGTCACTCTAGCAACCCATCATCTACTTATTACTTCCCAATGCCTTCCTCTAGGCCCAAACAATGGTGAAGTGTCATGTAGTCGACGTTCACATAACAGCACTAGAGGAAAGACAACATACATCTCATCAAAATATTGAACGAATAGCAAATTCACATGACTACATATAGCAAGACTTCACCCATGTCCTCAGGAACAAACGTAACTACTCACAAATCATATTCATGTTCATAATCAGAGGGGTATTAATATGCATTAAGGATCTGAACATATGATCTTCCACCGAATAAACCAACTAGCATCAACTACAAGGAGTAATCAACGCTACTAGCAGACCACAGGTACCAATCTGAGATTTTGGGACAAAGATTGGATACAAGAGATGAACTAGGGTTTGAGAGGAGATGGTGCTGCTGAAGATGTTGATGGAGATTGACCCCCTCCCGATGAGAGGATCGATGGTGATGATGATTGTGACGATTTCCCCCTCCCGGAGGGATGTTTCCCCGGCAGAACAGCTCCGCCGGAGCCCTAGATTGGTTCTACCAAGGTTCCGCCTTGTGGCGGCGGTGTTTTGACCCGAAAGCTTGCTTATGATTTTTTGTAGGGTAAAAGATTTCATATAGCAGAAGATGGTCACCGGAGGCCTGCCAGGGGGCCCACGAGGCAGGGGGTGCGCCCAGGGGGGTAGGGTGCGGCCCCCACCCTTGTGGATGGTGGGTGGCCCCCTCTGTTATTTCTTCCGCTCAGTATTTTTTATTAATTCCAAAAATGGCTTTCGTGGAGTTTCAGGACTTTTGGAGTTGTGCAGAATAGGTCTCTAATATTTGCTCCTTTTCCAGCCCAGAATTCCAACTGCCGACATTCTCCCTCTTCATGCAAACCTTGTAAAATAAGAGAGAATAAGCATAAGTATTGTGACATAACGTGTAATAACAGGCCATAACGCGATAAATAGCGATATAAAAGCATGACGCAAATTGGACGTATCAAGCATTGACAGGTCATCCGCAGCAGTAACATCTTCTAGTTCAGGCTCTTCTTCTTCCGGCTGAGGGGTGAAGTCGAGTTCACTATCGCTGTCTACTTCGATGTTCTTGTAGCGACCCGACCTCAGATGGTCAAGTCTCTGTGCTCAGGTGTCATCCCTGGATCAGTAATGCTGACACCACACAGTACTTCGAAGGATTTATAACAGAGTAGCAATCACACACTTATTACATCGTTGTCCAAAAGAGGACTTATTACAATAAATATGGCTTAAGGCCATCTAATAACGTTAACAGCGGAAGACTTGGAAGATAAGTGAGTCCATCAACTCCAACGGCATCACTGAGTATAGAACCACGACCTAAAAGCACCTTACTCGTCGTCTAAAAAGTCTGCAACATGAAAGTTGCAGCCCGAAAACGGGTCAGCACATGGAATATGCTGGCAATGTAACACATAGAGAATAATGAATGGTAAGCCTATACTACATGCAGATATGGCTGGTGGAAAAGCTCTATGGTTACAGTTTTGCATAAAGCCAATTTTTCCCTACTGCAAAGGAATAAATTTATTTAACCATCATGGTGGTTGTTAAACATTGAGAATGGTTGACAGCATCCTCAATCCCAATTAAAAAGTAATCATTAACAAACCCAACAATATTAAATTAGAGTAACATGTTGAGATTCACATGATATTCAAATACTAGATACTCAAGAGGTCCATAACCGGGGACACGACTAATCATGATTAGTTTGTACACTCTGCAGAGGTTTGCGCACTTTTCCCCACAAGACTCGATCGCCTCCGTTTGGTTCCTCACACTACATGGTGTTTGAGAAACGGATGACCAAGACATAGTCTTTCAGAAGCGCTAGCACCTTACGATGGGTAGACCGGTACACCTACATCCCCTACATCTGCTAGTCCACCACTATAAGAGTTCGCACGACTTAGTCAACTATTCCAGAGCCCATAATGGCTTGTGGCTGCACACGGAAGTTACTAGCATGAATTATCTTATGATCCCTTTGAGCCTGGGTGGCGGTCCATAGGAAAATCACACGGTACCCCAGGATTTCCAAAAAAAAAACAGGCAATCACTGGATACCCCAGGTGCCTCAATCCACCCAGATGTGTATTTTAAGTTGCCACCTTAGATAAACCATTAATTAATAATCTCACATCTGTCATGGATATTCACTCACCCAATCCACGTCTACTAGCATAGCATGGCATAATAAGCAAACACAGAAGTAACTCCCAAGGGTTTCATAAGTAAAACAGGTAATAGGTACTACCTCATCTACTTCCCATCCCATAATTTAATTAGATCCTAATCATGCAATGTTTGAGGATTGATCTAATGCATAAAAACTGGGTATGAGAAAAGGTATGATCAAGTGCTACTTGCCTTGCTGATGATCCGCGAAACCTAGAGATTCGAAGTAACAAGCGGCGCACTCCGGGTGATCTATCGCAGACAAACAACAAGCATACAATAAGTACTCATCTAATGCACAGGTAAATCTCGAATAAAAGATCTAACCAGAAAGTTCAACTTAAGAACCCTGGTGGCAAAAGAATCAAATCAAATAAAACAACGAAAGTCAAACGGCGAGAGAAAACAGCTTGGTTCTAGCAAGTTTGAAACTAGGTAAAATTTTACTGTAGCAAAACTTTGTTTAAGTTGATTAGTCAGAACGGCGGTTTCGAAACGAAACTCCAGGCGCTTGAATCACCTGATTCCGATAAACGAGCGAGAAGATAAACTAGAAAGAAGATCGGATCTGAAATCGCGATCAGAAAATAGCGGAATAAATCCGACTAAAAAGAAAAACGACGAACGGTTAAACGAATGGACATTCGTTAACCGGGAATAACCGGTGATCACGTTCTTAAGACGAACGGTCCGGCAAACGCTCGCTAAACAACAAAACCGGAAATAAAACCGATCTAGGGTTTCTAAAAAAACCCAAAACGACGAAAAATAAAACCGGAACGTTTTTTTTATAAAAAACCGAACCGAGGGGAGGGTTGCGCGGCGCGGCTACCTCGGCGAGGCGGGGCTCCGGCGGGGCGGCGGGCGACGGCGATGTGGCGCGGCGGGGCGGCGGCGGCGCAAGCTGCGGCGGCGGCGGCTGCGGCTGCTGCTGCGGCGGCTTGGGGCGGCGGCTGCGGGTTGCGGAGGAGAGGGGGGGTGCTGGGGTATTTATAGGAGGGGGGCTGCTTGGGGGTGGGGGCAAGGCAAGGGGCGGCGGCGGCAGAGTCCGAGTAGGACTCGGCGGCAGCGGCGGCGGTGTTGCGCGCGGGCGCACACGCGAGGGAGGCGGGCGGCTGGGCCGGCTGGCGAGCTGGGCCTTGGCCCAGGCGGCGGGGCGCTGCAGGTTTTTTTATATAAATATCTCGCGCAGAAAAACGAATAAAATAAAATCTAAACGAACTCCAAAAATTACAAAGTAAATTTTCTCCGACTCCTAAAAATGAGTCGAACAAAATGAACTTTTACTCGGGGCCTAAAATGCAATTTTTGAAAACACGCATTTTTCCCTAAGGCAAATAAACTCCGACAAAATCCAAAATTTGATTTATTTATTAAATCTTCATTTTTCCTAAATTTTGGGAAAGTCATATTATTCCCTCTCTTATTTGATATTGGAAAAAATATTTGAAGATAAAATAAATAAAATCAAATGATCCTCTTTTCATAATTTGAGAGAACTCAAATACGAAAATTTCGAAATCCCCAACTCTCTCTGTGGGTCCTTGAGTTGCGTGAAATTTCTAGGATCGACAAATGCAAGAAAATATGTAATGCATGATGATCTAATGTATAACATTCCAAATTGAAAATTTGGGATGTTACAAACCTACCCCCCTTAAGATGAATCTCGCCCTCGAGATTCGGGTTGGCTAGAAAATAGGTGAGGGTGGTCCTTGAGCAAATCTTCTTCTCTCTCCCAGGTGGCTTCATCCTCAGTGTGGTGGCTCCACTGAACCTTGCAAAACTTGATAACCTTGCTGCGAGTAACTCTGCTAGCATGATCGAGAATCTTGACTGGTTTCTCCTCATATGTTAAATCATCCTTCAACTGTATTGCTTCCAGTGGCACTATATCTCTCAGCGGTACCTCCGCCATCTCGGCGTGACATTTCTTCAGCTGAGAAACATGGAATATGTCGTGAATTCCTGACAGTCCCTCAGGTAATTCCAACTTATAAGCGACTTCTCCCATGCGTTGCAAGATCTTATACGGTCCAAAGAAACGTGGTGCTAACTTTCCTTTAACTCCAAAATGCTTAACTCCTCGAAGTGGGGATACTCTAAGATAAACTCTGTCTCCAACTTCATATTCTATCGCCTTGCGTTTTGAATCTGCATAGCTCTTCTGTCTGGACTGGGCTACCTTGAGCCTATCGCGAATCAACTTAACTTTCTGTTCAGAATCCTTAATCAAATCTGGCCCAAACAACTGACGGTCTCCAACTTCGTCCCATGACAACGGTGTCCTGCACCTTCTTCCGTATAAAGCTTCGAAAGGTGCCATCTTCAAGCTGGTTTGGTAACTGTTGTTATAAGAAAACTCCGCATACGGCAAGTTATCGTCCCAACTAGATCCATAATCTAGTGCACAAGCTCTTAGCATATCCTCCAAAATCTGATTGACTCTCTCAGTCTGTCCATCTGTCTGTGGGTGCAAAGTTGTACTGAATTCTAGCCTGGTTCCTAATGTTTCATGCAACTAATTCCAAAACTTTGAGGTAAATTGAGTTCCTCTATCTGATACGATACTCCTCGGAACTCCGTGCAAACACACAATTCTGGTCATGTATATCTTTGCCAACTTAGCACTGCTATAGGTAGTCTTTACTGGAATGAAATTTGCTACCTTCGTCAAGCGGTCGACTATAACCCAAATCGAGTCATAGCCTGAACGAGTCTTTGGTAAACCCGTGATGAAATCCATGCCTAGTTTATCCCACTTTCCATTCCGGTATCGGCAATGGTTGCAACAATCCTGCTGGCTTCTGATGTTCTGCCTTCACTCTCTGACATACATCACAAACCGCTACATACTCCGCAATATCCTTCTTCATTCCGGTCCACCAGAACGTTTCCTTCAAATCCAAATACATCTTGGTATTTCCTGGGTGAATCGAATAGGGTGAATCATGTGCCTCTTGCAGAATCAACTTCCTGATCTCCGGGTCATTTGGTACATAAACACGGTCCTCAAACCATAGGGTATTGTGCTCATCCTCACGAAATCCCTTTGCTTTTCCTTCGCTCATTTTCTTCTTTATATCCGCGATCTCCTTGTCCTTTTTCTGAGCTTCCCTGATTTTATCCATCAAGGTAGACTGAATCTCCAATGCTGCTACATAGCATCTCGGAACTATCTCCAAACATAGCTCACGAAGATCTTCTGCTAACTCCTTTGGTATTTCTCCAGTCAATAGCGTATTGACATGGCTCTTGCGGCTCAATGCGTCAGCTACTACATTAGCCTTTCCGGGATGATAATGCAATCTCATATCATAATCCTTGATGAGCTCCAACCATCTCCTTTGTCTAAGGTTTAACTCCTTCTGCGTGAAAATGTACTTCAAACTCTTGTGATCCGTGTACACCTCACAATGATTTCCAATGAGGAAATGTCTCCATGTCTTCAATGCATGCACTACGGCTGCTAACTCCAAATCATGTGTGGCATAATTTAATTCATGAGGTTTTAGTTGTCACGAAGCATACGAAACAACTCTTCCTTCCTGCATAAGCACTGCTCCAAGTCCTCGACGTGAAGCGTCGCAATACACCACATAATCCTTGGTCTGATCTGGCAAAATTAACACTAGTGAGGTAACCAATCTTTTCTTCAACTCCTGAAAACTTGCCTCACAATCCTAAGTCCATATGAACTTGGTATCCTTTTTCAGCAACTCCGTCATAGGCTTTGCAATCTTTGAGAAATTCTCAATGAATATCCGGTAGTGTCCTGCGAGTCCAAGAAAACTCCGGATCTCTCCAACTGTCGTTGGCGCTTCCCAATTGGTTACGGTTTCAACCTTTGTGGGATCAACTGCTATCCCTTCTCCGGATATAACATGTCCAAGAAATCCAACTTCCTTTAGCCAAAACTCACATTTGCTGAACTTGGCATATAACTGATGTTCCCTTAGTTTCTCCAAAACCAATCGCAAATGTTCCTTATGTTCCTCTTCATTCTTCGAGTAAACCAAAATATCATCAATGAACACCATGACGAACTTATCCAAAAACTCCATAAACACTTTGTTCATCAGGTTCATGAAATAGGCAGGTGCGTTAGTCAGTCCAAATGACATAACGGTATACTCATACAGTCCATATCTTGTGGTGAATGTTGTCTTAGGTATGTCCTGCTCTCGAATCTTCAGCTGATGGTACCCTGATCGCAAATCGATCTTGGAAAACACTTTAGCTCCTTGCAAATGATCAAACATATCATTTATCATTGGTAGTGGGTACTTGTTCTTGATGGTTACTTCATTCAATCCACGATAATCCACAACCATCCTTAACGATCCATCCTTCTTCTCCACTAAAAGTACGGGTGATCCCCAAGGTGAAGAACTTGGGCGTATATACCCTTTATCCAATAGCTCCTTAATCTGCTTCTTGATTTCCGCCAAATCCTGTGCGGGCATCCTGTAGCGTCGCTTCGATATTGGGCATGTACCTGGTAAAAGCTCAATCAAAAACTCAATGTCTCTATCCGGTGGCATTCCTGGCAATTCCTCAAGAAATACATCAGGGTAATCCTTCACCACTGGTACCTTTTCCTGCACAACTCCTGATGAGGAATTTACTTGATTCCTATTCGGTCCATGTCGTGATACATACTTGATCCTCCTTCCTTTTGGCGTTGTGAGCAAAATCGTCTTACTTGCGCAATCGATGTTTCCTCCATACATCAACAACCAATCCATATCGAGAATCATATCCAATCCTTGGGATTCCAGAATGATCAAATCCGTCGGGAATACATGCCTTCCTATACTCAATGGCACTGGAAAACACCCTTGTCTGGCCATGTAGTCTGCTCCTGATGAACTTACTAGCATAGGGGTTTTAAGAATCTGAGTAGGCAGACTATACTTTTCTACAAATCCCCTTGATATGTATGAATGCGATACACCAGTATCGAAAAGAACAAGTGCAGTAAATGACTTAACCAAAAACTTACCGATTACTGCATCGGGCTGAGCTTCAACCTCCTCCACATCAATGTGGTTCACCTGTCCCCTGTTGAAAGGGTTTGGCTTCTTTCCAGAGCTTCCATTTCCACCTTGGCCTTCGGGACAGTCATTTGCATAATGTCCGGTCTTGGAACACTTGTAACAGGTGACATGGCTCAGGTCTTTCTTGGTTGGGGTTGATGGTGTGGTCCGGTTCTGGCCGTTGCTTCCTCCATTCCCATTACCATTCTTGTGGCCATTATGGTTGTGCGAACTACCTCCTCCATGGGTATGCTGAAACTGAACTCCCTGTTTAGGCGTATAACGGGGCTTCTGCTGGGCTCCAGAGTTATACTTCCCCTGCCCATACTTCCTCTTGCGATTCTCAATCTGCTGCTGCTTTCCTTCAATCATGAGGGCGCGGTCTACCAACTCCTGGTAGTTATTGAATCTTGCTACCATCAACTGCATGCTTAACTCATCATTCAGCCCTTCCAGAAACTTCTCCTGCTTAGCTGCGTCTGTAGCAACGTCATCTGGGGCATAACGTGCTAACTTACTAAAATCATCCACATACTGGCCAACAGTCCTTCCTCCTTGGCGTAAGTTGTGAAACTCACGCTTCTTCATGGCCATAGCTCCTGCTGAAACATGGGCAGTGCAGAAAGCTTGCTGAAACTGATCCCATGTGACAGTGTCTACAGGGTAAGTGCCTGTGAAATTCTCCCACCATGCTGCTGCGGGTCCGTCAAGCTGATGTGCAGCAAACTTCACCTTCTCACCATATGTGCATCCTGTAGTGGTTAACTCCCTTCCTATCTTGCGGAGCCAATCATATGCTACAATCGGCTCGGCGCTACTGGAATACACCGACGGATTCAGCCTAAGGAAACGAGTCAAGTGATCCGCAGGTGGTGGTGGTGGTGGTGGGTTGTTGTTGTTGTTGCCTTGGTTCTGTACCAATGTTTGAATCAAAGTATTCTGCTGCTGAATCAACTGAGTGATCTCTGGCGGGAAAACAAACTCGGTGTCGCGTCTCGGAGGCATCTGAAGGGTTTTAGAAAAGACGAGAAATTAAGAATAGAGTGAGGTCTAAGGAGAAAACACTACCCAAATGCTCATGAGACAAATGCACACAAAATCACTTCATTCATTTCAAACAAAGGGCATACAACGGTCTAACTATCGCAAAAGTGCTTATACAATAATGTTTACATGGAGGGAATACTACTAATATGGGGGGGGGGTCATCTATTAATTTGAACCGGTGGAAGACTCCATGATGTCTACTCCAGCTTCATCTTCAAAGTCGGGTTCACTTGGATCCGAATCGGTGTCGTCGATGATGATGTAGTTACTCGGATAGTCGACGTACTTGTCTTCATTCTTGAGTGCTAATTTCTTCTTGAGTTCTCCAATCTCATACTTAAGATCGCTATTGTGCCTTACTACAGCTACGATCTCGTCGATGTAGTCCTTGTGTGTAGACTTCAGCTCTCCTTCAAGTTCGATGATCCTTCCCTTTGCATTCTTCAACTCTATCATATCATTGCACATCTGGTTCTCCTGGCGTCGAATGTGCTGGTTTAACTCCTGGATGAAAGCTGCAATGGATCTATCCTTCTTGGTGCTGACTATCTCCCATTCTTCATTTCGGCGTCCGCAAATTTGGTAGATAGTGTCCTTGAGGTCTTCTTGATAAACTTCTCCAATGCGTCCCATGGTGATATGAGCTGCCATGCTCTTTCCCAGACTGCAGGTTGGTGCACTGAAAACACTATCTATAGGCTTGGTGATTGGGGCGAATGTCCTTCCCGGAACATGAGCTTGAATCTTCCAGCGCTCCTCTTCAGGCAGAGTGGCGTTGAAAGTCCCGGTGAAGCTTGGTAGTCCAATGTTCAGGTACTTGGCAACTTCCTTCAAGTGGGATCCAAAAGGTGTGCCTTCATCTGGTTGAGCGTACTTGATCTTTGCGTCCGTCATCCTAAAAGAGTGGAAAAGATGAGGAGTTAGAAAATGAGAAGAGAATAGTGATCTATGGCTTTAACTTAGTGGTCGTGTCCTACAGTCAGCGTGTGCTCTGATACCATCTCTGTAGCGACCCGACCTCAGATGGTCAAGTCTCTGTGCTCAGGTGTCATCCCTGGATCAGTAATGCTGACACCACACAGTACTTCGAAGGATTTATAACAGAGTAGCAATCACACACTTATTACATCGTTGTCCAAAAGAGGACTTATTACAATAAATATGGCTTAAGGCAATCTAATAACGTTAACAGCGGAAGACTTGGAAGATAAGTGAGTCCATCAACTCCAACGGCATCACTGAGTATAGAACCACGACCTAAAAGCACCTTACTCGTCGTCTGAAAAGTCTGCAACATGAAAGTTGCAGCCTGAAAACGGGTCAGCACATGGAATATGCTGGCAATGTAACACATAGAGAATAAAGAATGGTAAGCCTATACTACATGCAGATATGGCTGGTGGAAAATCTCTATGGTTACAGTTTTGCATAAAGCCAATTTTTCCCTACTGCAAAGGAATAAATTTATTTAACTATCATGGTGGTTGTTAAACATTGAGAATGGTTGACAGCATCCTCAATCCCAATTAAAAAGTAATCATTAACAAACCAACAATGTTAAATTAGAGTAACATGTTGAGATTCACATGATATTCAAATACTAGATACTCAAGAGGTCCATAACCGGGGACACGGCTAATCATGATTAGTTTGTACACTCTGCAGAGGTTTGCGCACTTTTCCCCACAAGACTCGGTCGCCTCCGTTTGGTTCCTCGCACTACATGGTGTTTGAGAAACGGATGACCGAGACATAGTCTTTCAGAAGCGCTAGCTACATCCCCTACATCTGCTAGTCCACCACTATAAGAGTTCACACGACTTAGTCAACTATGCCAGAGCCCATAATGGCTTGTGGCTGCACACGGAAGTTACTAGCATGAATTGTCTTATGATCCCTTTGAGCCTGGGTGTCGGTCCATAGGAAAATCACACGGTACCCCGGGATTTCCAAAAAAACAGGCAATCACTGGATACCCCAGGTGCCTCAATCCACCCAGATGTGTATTTTAAGTTGCCACCTTAGATAAACCATTAATTAATAATCTCACATCTATCATGGATATTCACTCACCCAATCCACGTCTACTTGCATAGCATGGCATAATAAGCAAACGCAGAAGTAACTCCCAAGGGTTTCATAAGTAAAACAGGTAATAGGTACTACCTCATCTACTTCCCATCCCACAATTTAATTGGATCCTAATCATGCAATGTTTGAGGATTGATCTAATGCATAAAAACTGGGTATGAGAAAAGGTATGATCAAGTGCTACTTGCCTTGCTGATGATCCGTGAAACCTAGAGATTCGAAGTAACAAGCGGCGCACTCCGGGTGATCTATCGCAGAAAAACAACAAGCATACAATAAGTACTCATCTGATGCATAGGTAAATCTCGAATAAAAGATCTAACCAGAAAGTTCAACTTAAGAACCCTGGTGGCAAAAGAATCAAATCAAATAAAACAACGAAAGTCAAACAGCGAGAGAAAACAACTCGGTTCTAGCAAGTTTGAAACTAGGTCAAATTTTACAGTAGCAAAACTTTGTTTAAGTTGATTAGTCGGAACGGCGGTTTCGAAACGAAACTCCAGGCGCTTGAATCACCTTATTCCGATAAATGAGCGAGAAGATAAACTAGAAAGAAGATCAGATCTGAAATCGCGATCAGAAAATAGCAGAATAAATCCGACTAAAAAGAAAAACGACGAACGGTTAAACGAACGGACGTTCGTTAACCGGGAATAACCGGTGATCACGTTCGTTAAGACGAACGGTCCGGCAAACGCTCGCTAAACAACAAAACCGGAAATAAAACCGATCTAGTGTTTCTAAAAAAACCAAAACAATGAAAAAGAAAACCGGAACGTTTTTTTATATAAAAAACCGAACCGAGGGGAGGGTGGCGCGGCGCGGCTACCTCGACGAGGCGGGGCTCCGGCGGGGCGGCGGGCGACGGCGACGCGGCGCGGCGGGGCGGCGGCGGCGGCTGCGGCTGCTGCTGCTGTGGCTTGGGGCGGCGGCTGCGGGTTGGGGAGGAGAGGGGGAGTGCTGGGATATTTATAGGAGGGGGCCTGCTTGGGTGAGGGGGCAAGGCAAGGGGCGGCGGCAGCGGTGTTGCGCGCGGGCGCGCGCGCGAGGGAGGCGGGCGGCTGGGCCGGCTGGCGAGCTGGGCCTTGGCCCAGGCGGCGGGGCGCTGCAGTTTTTTTTTATAAATATCTCGCGCAGAAAAATGAATAAAATAAAATCTAAACGAACTCCAAAAATTACAAAGTAAATTTTCCCCGACTCCTAAAAATGAGTCGAACAAAATGAACTTTTACTCAGGGCCTAAAATGCAATTTTTGAAAACACGCATTTTTCCCTAAGGCAAATAAACTCCGACAAAATCCAAAATTTGATTTATTTATTAAATCTTCATTTTTCCTAAATTTTGGGAAAGTCATATTATTCCCTCTCTTATTTAATATTGGAAAAAATATTTGAAGATAAAATAAATAAAATCAAATGATCCTCTTTTCATAATTTGAGAGAACTCAAATACGAAAATTTCAAAATCCCCAACTCTCTCCGTGGGTCCTTGAGTTGCGTGAAATTTCTAGGATCGAAAATGCAAGAAAATATGTAATGCATGATGATCTAATGTATAACATTCCAAATTGAAAATTTGGGATGTTACAGTTCTGGGGTGAAAGAGCGGTTCTTGAAACGTTTTTTGGAAAGACGTGTTTCTTGGAAGAATTCTCCTTCATATGTGTCGGGGTTAATGTGAGGTTCATAATCATCTTCATTGGGGGGAGGTGGCCTAACACGTGGCGGCACTTCATAAATGACATCTCATCCTTTGAGATTAGGATCACTTTGACAGGCCCACGGTAGATAGAAAACTTGGGTTGCCTGTTGAGCCATAATATAGACATCGGGAATATCCAAATGGGTGCTTTGATTGATTTCCACTAGCCCTATATGTTCATGCATCCTTCTAGTCTCCTTCTACTGGAACTAATAACATTTGAAGACTACGACGTTTGGTGGGTTTGATCCATAGAATTGAAGTTCATAAATTGCTTCAACTCTTCCATCTCGATATCTCCTTCACCGATGGCAGAGACACAACAATTTGTAGATTTTCGGTCGGCCATAGATAACTCTTTGCCATAGGTACGAAAGCGATACCCGTTGATGTCGTATTTGTCAAATGAAAGGACCTTATAGTCAAAACCATTAGCGACTTGTCTCAATTCGGCGTCCATAAGCTCTGAATTAGCCAACAAGTTTAATATGAAAGGGATTGTTGCATTAGCCACAAATTAGACGAAAAAAATGAAATGGTCTAATGGAAATTACGGTTTGTTTGAACCAAGAGATGAAACCGGAATAGCCGCCTCCATGCTTTGCCAGAAGCTCATACTCTTTGATAGAATCCTTTTGGATCACCACTCCATACGAGAATTTGGCGACGTATCAACTGTATCAAATTTATCTGGGAATAAGAGCAGTTCAAAGGAATTAGAAGTTGTGGAACACTGTACTGAGAACTTACTCGATGTATGGCCGCACTTCTGTTAGGTTGTTGAAGATATATAATTCTTCAAAATCTAACGTTAAGGAATTAGAAGCACCGGCTGGTGCCAGATTCCCTTTGAATTGGCTGAGGTTGGATCGATCCTTTTTAGGGTCGCCGGCATTGTACCGAGGCTTCGGATTATGCAAATGACGATTTTTGGCTTCGTAGTGTGCTCTCATGAAGTTTGCCGCCTCCTCAATAATGAATGCCTCGGCCATCGATGCTTCAATTCTACGTTTATTTTTAAATTTTGCTTGAAGCGTCTTCTACATCCTCTCAGTTGCGTAGTACCAACGATTCTGCACAGGCCCCCCCAATCTTGCCTCGGTTGGGAGATGCAAAATCAAGTGCTGCATTGGATTAAAGAAGCCCGACGGAAATATCTTCTCTAACTTGCAGATCAACTCCGGCGCCAACTCTTCCATTTCTTCTACCAGGTCAGGTGATAGTTCTTTAGCACAAAGAACACGCAAGAAATAGCTCAGCTCTGCCAGTACTAGCCATTCATCCTCAGGGATGAATCCACGCAACATCACCGGCATTACCCTCTCAATCCATATGTGCCAATCATGACTCTTGAGACCAAATATCTTTAATTTATCAAGACTCGCTCCCCTCTTTAGATTCGTTGCATACCATCGGGGAACATCAACTACATTTTCACCCACAAGATAATTTCCCTCATAGCTGGCCTTCCAAGATTGAGCCATGCCTTTGGCTTTGTCCAGTTCTTCTTTCCTTTTGGTGGTTGCATGTTTTGTAACGGTCTATGACATAGCGCCTCCTGATCGACTCTTGACTTAGGATTATCCTTTGACTTCCCATCTATGCCAAACAATGTACCAAAAAGTGCCTCGGTGATATTCTTCTCAGTGTGCATCACGTCGATGTTGTGTGGGCAAAGGAGGTCTTTGAAGTAAGGCAGATCCCACAAGCATGTCTTGTGAGTCCAGGCGTGTTGCGAATTATACGCCTTGAAATACCCTAGGCGCTCTGGATCTAGCTCGAGAGCATTTAACTGATCCAGGATCTCTTGGCCTGTCAACGGAGGTGGTGCAGAGTCTTCCACAACTCTACCTTTGATGAAGTTCTGCTTGTCTTTCCTGAACTTATGGCAAGGATGCCGGAACAGTCTATGCATGTCGAAGCAAGAAAACTTGCGACCAGCCTCAAGCCAACGAAACTGAAGAGCTCCCTTGCATGTGGGGCACGGGAACCTTCCATGCACAGACCAGCCAATGAATAGCGCATACGCCGGCAGGTCATGCGTCGAGTACATGTACCACACATGCATTATGAAGTTAGTTTTGCTAAAGGCGTCGTATGTCTTGAACCCATTATCCTAGGCTTCTTGCAATTCATCCTTCTGTGGCTGCGTGTACACATTCATATTCTTTGCCGGATAGTTCGGCCCTGGAATTATCAACATCGGGAAAATGTTCTTTCTTTGCATAATCTGTCCGGGGGGAGATTGAGTGGAATGGCAAACACGGGCGAACAACTGTATTGGGTTGCTGTCAGACCAAACACATTGAACCCATCCGTGCTGATGGCGACTCGAGGATGCCTCTAATCTGCCGCTTTGTCGTCATGTAATGCATCAAAGCGCTTCCATGCTTCACCATCTGATGTGTGCACCATCAGCAGCTTCCCATCTGCATCTAGTTGGGCCCTTTTGTGCCATGTCATCTGTCTTGCCGTCTCTTCGACCATGAAAAGACGTTGAAGTCTTGGTACGATTGGCATACACAGAAGAACGTTAACGGGGATTTTGGTCTGCGTCTTCATACTGTTGATACTTGCTATTTAGGGTACCATCGACACAGAGGAAGCCCCTAACCCGCCCGTCCCCAGGTAAACTAAATTAGCATGCATTCAATAAGCAAAACTACATCATCTGATGCATCCGTACATCATTGAATATTATCACTAATACATCTTAAATAGTATCATACATATAGCATCGCTAATACAGCTAGAACCGTAGCAAACGACGGGTATCAGCGCGGGCGGTGGACACCCAAAGAGAAGGAACCATCACAGGATCATAGCTCCAGTGAGGTCCCTGAAGAACCTGCCAGGTATTGTCGAACCTGCCCTCCAACGCAACCATGTAGCGATGGACGTGCTCGTCCTCATCGCTGACATGGTGACATACCACCTCTGCGGTGTCTGAAAGCCTCGGCACCGTCATTGGCCCACGCGACTGCCACCAAACAAGGTTCGGGTCAACGATGGGTTGGCTCCTCACCAAGATGCGCCCCCCGAAAGGTAGAACCTCCCAGTACCAGCCCGACGGAGCCCAGTCTCGGACATGGCCCCTCTGATCGAGCAGGTCTCCTCCATCGAGTCGACGACAAGGATGCGGGATAGGCATCATCGACATCGATATGGGACTAAATGCTTTAACTAAAAAAACAAATTTCACATGTTCAAAATCAACCAGAAACTTAACCTAAACTAAACTAATTGATGCGGAGCATCCTTCGGTCATCCTCATGGACCTTCCATCGTCTCACCAAGCACCAAGAGGACCCATGACTAGAGCACGAGCTAGAGCTCTCGAGACCGAGGTGACTTCTCTCCTTAGTGATATCTCATATGATCCTCTCGAGACATGGTTACTGCCTAAATCAGGAATGTTGTGCATGATTAGGTACCAAGAGGATCCTTCCGACGATGCGCATGAAGATGGTCAAGGCCCCAAGTCCATGGAAGAAGAGAACCAATGGAAGAAGGCAAGAACAGCCTCCAGGCACCGGACATCGGGCCAGGACCCCGGACATCCGGCCCCTGGAGATCTACACGGCCAGGCCTCTACAAAGAAGCTACAGGGATCGGACATCCGGCGTCCAACCCGGACATCCGACCCCCCTCTCCGGAAATCCGGCCAAAGTCCCGGACATCTGGCACCAGCGTCCAGGGAGCACAGAAGGGTGCCCCGTCAGCCCGGACATCCGGCCAGCGCCCCGGACATCCGACGCCTCCCGAAGCAGCGGACATCCGGCCCCTCCGAGCGGACGTCCGGCGTCGCCCATCCAGAGAACAGAACAGCCAGCTGCAGCAGCCGGGACATCCGGCCCCTCGCGAACCACCGGACATCCGGCCCGACGCCCGGACATCCGGCCTTCCCTGTCTGCGCACAGCGTAGGGCCGAGGCCCATGTATCCCTCTTTGCCCCTAGACTATATATACTCGATCCCCACCTACGTTTTAGGGTTAGCATTGTGATAGCTCATTTAGAGATAGAGCTCTGCTCATCCGTACTGGATCTACTCCACGTGAGGGACCGTGCCTCTTCGGTGAAGATCCATTCGGATTCAAGGCCTCCATCCGGAGAAGACAATCAAGACCTCCTCACGGAGAAGAACGGTTACTCTTGTATCTTCCCTTTGTTGATTTTGGATCATGTGTTACCTTGTGCTTTTGGTGATATAGCCCTTGTGTGATCGTTTCCTTGTCGATTGAGTGTTTCTCTCGTTTCTCCCCGTGTTTTCCCTTGTGTTCTTACGCGCGTTCTTCGTGTTTCCCCGTAGGATCCACTCCAAACGTGAAAGATCGGCCCCTAGGGTTCCGCCCTACATCACTAATCTAAACCTAAACTAAACTAAACCTAAACCAAACTAACTAAACTAAACCTAAACTAAACCAAAAACTTAACCTAAATTAAACTGAACTAAACAAAAGCTAAACTAACTAAACTAAACAAAACCTATACTAAATTATACTAAATCTAACTAAACTAAATCTAAAAAAACAGAAGAAAAATTCTCACCTTGGAGCGGCCGGGGCGGCGAGGCAGGGCGGAGTGCCGGGGCGGCAAGGCGGGGCGGCACGAACGGGGCGCCGCCGACGGGGCAGCGAGGTTGGTCGGGGCGGCGAGGCGGGGAGGTGCGGCCGGGGCGGGGCGGCGGCGCGGGGTTGGGACGAGGGAAGGGAGAGAGACGTGGGGAGAGTGGGGCAGGGCTGGGCGTTTTGTTAGATAGGGCACAACTCTTTGTCGACCGCTAGCAGATGGCAAAGAGCCTAGCTAATGGACGTTCGTTTGGCCACTTTCTTTGCCATCTGCTAGAGGACGGCAAAGAAAGTGGCCGTTAGGTGGCTCTCGCCAGCGGCCCACCCTGCCTCTTTGCCGTCCGCTAGCCGACGACAAAGGTTCTATTCCATCAGCTAGCTGACGGCAAAGATTTTGCGGACGCAACTAATTTTTTTGCCGTCAGCTGCTTCTTTGCCATCCGTTTTCCTCAAGCTGATGGCAAAGACCCTCTTTGCCATCAGTTAGCTGACGGCAAAGAACCAGCTAACGACAAAGTTCTGGATTCCAGTAGTGATGGCTTTAAAGAAAGCACTGCTAGGGAGACAACCCAGAAGTTTTAGAGAGTCATTTATTTCTCTTGAGTGCCTTTGTAAAAGTTTAAAAACAAAAAATGTAGAGGGTAACTTAAAACTTTTCAGCAAAAGAGAAGCGATTGGAAGTTATGCATTAGAGAAGTGAGGGTCGACCTTGTGATCATGCTCATGGAAATAATATAGAACTTTTCATGAAGATTCTCACAAAAATAATTATCCCCTCGTACAAATCCTTTGTATTGTAAAACTGTTGTGCCAATATTTGCCTTTAGGACAATGAGATTGCATGTTGGTATGTGGGATGCAGAAACAGAAACTTTGGCCGTAGCGCGTGAATTTTAATTTTTTACTGGAACATCAAAAGGTTCTGAAACTTTTTGCATAGTCTTGCTATACAAATTTTTTATTTTTTCCTAATTTTTCAGAATTTTTGGAGTACCAGAAGTATGGTATATGTTCAGATTCCTACAGACTATCCTGTTTAAAATAGATTCTGTTTTTGATGCATTGTTTTGCTTGTTTTGATGAAACTATCGATTCTATTGGTGGTATAGCCATTGAAAAGTTATATTACAGTATCTACAATGCAAAAACAAAGTATGATTTGGTTTGAAACAATACTTAGAGTAGTGATTTGCTTTATTATACTATAAGGGATCTTACCGAGCTTTCTGTTGAGTTTTGTGTGGATGAAGTGATCAAAGATCGAGGAGGTCCCGATATGAGGAGAAGGATGAGAGGCAAGAGATCAATCTTGGGGATGCCCAAGGCACCCCAAGTAAATATTCAACGAGACTCAAGCGTCTAAGCTCGGGGATGCCCCGAAAGGCATCCCATCTTTCTTCAACCAGTATCGGTATGTTTTCGTTTTCGTTTCGTTCATGTGATATGTGCAAATCTTGGAGCGTCTTTTGTGCTTAGTTTTCATTTTTCTTTTATGCACCATACTAGTATGAGATAGTCCATGGTTGATTTATAGAATGCTCATTGCACTTCACTTATATCTTTTGAGTATGGCTTTACAAAAGGGATAATTAGATTTATGCCCCTAGTTGTGTCCCACTCGTCTGTTTTACCCCTAATTCCCAAAAGTCACCGGTTCTGTCCAAGTCACTTTGCTCCTCTTATGCTTTTGCCCTTTGACCGTTTGACTATCAGTTTGAAAACTTCATAACTAATTCATACTAAATCAGAAAAATGCAAATAAGATACCATAATGTTCAGAAAAACATCACCTATATGTCAGTGTCATTTGCATTCATGAAAAAAGTGTTGGAAAGTGCACATCCGAGTTTTAGCTCTTTTGGTACCACCATGAATAGTAAACTCTAAAAAAATTCGAAAAAATTCAAAAAAAATATGGTGGCAAAGTACGACAAATGTTCTAAGTGCTTGCCAAGTTTCATTAGGGAATGACATTCGTGGAAGTCGTGGCAAAAAAATAATCTATTTTGGAGTGCTGATTGTTTTTTTTGCCGCGGCACCCACGAATGTTATTCTCTGATGATACTTGGCAAGCACTTAAAACATTTGTCATTCTTTGCCACCAAATTTTTTTTGAATTTTTTTGAACTTTTTAGATTTTACTATTCATGGTGGTAGCATAAGAGCTAAAACTCGGATGGGCACTTTCCAACAGTTTTTTCATGAATGCAAATGACACTGACATATAGGTGATGTTTTTCTGAACATTTTGGTATCTTATTTGCATTTTTCTGATTTAGTATGAATTAGTTATGAAGTTTTCAAACTGATGGTCAAATGGTCAAAGGGCAAAAGCACAAGAGGAGCAAAGTGACTTGGACAGAACCGGTGACTTTTGGGAATTAGGGGTAAAACAGACGAGTGGGACACAACTAGGGGCATAAATCTAATTATCCCTTTACAAAATGCTTCATGTGCTTCACTTATATCATTTGAAGTTTGGATTGTCTTTTTCTCTTCACATAGAAGACCGTTATTTGTAGAATGCTCTTTTGCTTCACTTATATTTGTTAGAGCGTTATTTTTTGTAGAAAGAATTAAACTCTCATGCTTCACTTTTATCTATTCATAGAGACAAATGAAATTGGTCAATTGCATGGTTAGTCATACAAATCCTACATAAAACTTGTGGATCATTGAATATGACATGTTTGATTCCTTGCAATAGTTGTGCGATATAGAGATGATAATATGTGGGAGGTACTAGTGGATGATCGTGTTTAGTAAGATATTGGTATTAAGGTTTGTGATTCCCAAAGCATGCACGTATAGTATCTCGTTATGCCAGGAAGTTGGAGCACAATTTATCCTTGATTGTCTATCTTTGTGTGAAGGTCGGGGACGCGCGACGGTTAACTCCTACCAACCTCTTCCCTAGGGGCATGCATAGTAGTAATTTGCTTATAGGGCTAATAAACTTTTGCAATAAGTATATGAGTTCTTTATGACTAATGTGAGTCCATGGATTATACGCACTATTACCTTTCCGCAATTTGCTAGCCTCTACGGTACTGTGCATTGCCCTTTCTCACCTCGAGACGTGGCGAAAACCTCGCCGGTGCATCCAAACCCCGTGATATGATATGCTCTATCACACATAAGCCTTATTGTATCTACCTCAAAACAGCCACCATACCTACCTATTATGGCCTTTCCACAGCCATTCCGAGACACATTGCCATGCAACTTCCACCGCTTCCGTTTTGATGACTTGAGCATTCATTGTCATATTGCTTTGCATGATCATATAGCTGACATAGTATTTGTGGCTCAGCCACCGTTCATCATTTTTTATGCATGTTACGTTAGACCACTGCACATCTTGGTATTGCCAGAGGCATTCATGTAGAGTCATATTTTGTTATAGGTATCGAGTTGTAATTTTATTTCTTTTGAGTTATAAGTAACTAGAAGTGTGATGATCATCAACTTTCATTATTAGAGCATTGCCCCAGCGAGGAAAGGATGATGGAGACTATGATTCCCCCACAAGTCGGGATAAGACTCTGGACAATGAGAGAGAGAAAAAGAAAAAAAAGGAAAAAAAGAAAAAGAAAGAAAGAAAAATAATAAAAAGATAGAAGGGGCATGCTAGTTCCACACTTGTGCTTCAAAGTAGCACCATGTTTTTCATATGGAGAGTCTCCTTATGTTGTCACTTTCATATACTAGTGGGAACTTTTCATTATAGGATTAGATGCACACCCACTTAGTTTTCATATGGAGCTTTGATACACTTATAGCTCTTAGTTCATTCGTTGATGGCAATACCTACTCCTCGCATTGATATCAATTGATGGGCATCTCCATAGCCCGTTGATTAGCCGCGTCGATGTGAGACTATCTTAATTTTTTGTCCTTGCTATATTTACCCCTATCATCATACTCTATTCCACCCGTAGTGCTATATCCATGGCTTGCGCTCATTTATTGCATGAGGGTTGAAAAGGCTGAAGCGCGTTAAAAAGTATGAACCAATTGCTTGTCTGACACAGGGGTAGTACATGATTTATACTTTGTGTTAAGAAGACAGAGCATGTTAAGGCTATATGATTTTGTACGGATAAGGTTCTTTAGCATTGATATTTTGAAAGACATGATTGTTTATTGGGATGCCAGAGTATTGATGTCTTTATGTCCAATTATAGACTATTGCTTTGAATCACTTATGTCTTAATATTCATGCCATGATTAGACATATGATCAAGTTTATGCTAGGTAGCATTCCACATCAAAAATTATCTTTTTTATCATTTACGTACTCGAGGACGAGCAGGAATTAAGCTTGGGGATGCTGATATGTCTCTGTCGTATCTATAATTTTGATTGTTTCACGCTAATATTATAGAACTTTCACATATTTTTGGCAACTTTTTATATGATTTATTGAACCAACCTATTGATCCAGTACCCAGTGTCGGTTCCTCTTTGTTGCATGTTTTTTGTTTCGCAGAAAATCCATATCAAACGAAGTCCAAACGCGATAAAAATTTACGGAGAATTATTTTGGAATATATGGGATTTTTGGGAGTTGGAATAAATGCAAACGGGGGCCCACAGCCCCCAAGATACACCAGGGCGGCACAGGGAGTGCCAGGTGCGCCCAGGTGTCTTATGCCCTCCTTGTAAGGCAGTTGGGGCCCTTCTTCTGGCATAAGAATATGGAAAAAATCGTGTAAAAATTTCAGCACAATCGGAGTTACAGATCTCCGGGAATTTAAGAAACCGTGAAGGGCCAGATCTGGGCAGCGCAAAACAGAAGGGAACAGAGAGGGAGATCCAATCTCGGAGGGGCTCCCGCCCCTCTGACGCCATGGAGGCCATGGTCCATTGGGGAACCCTCCTCCCATCTAGGGGGGAGGCCAAGGGAGAAGAATAAGGAGGGGGGCTCTCTCCCCTCTCTCTCGGTGGCTCCAGAGTGCCGCCGGGGCTAGGATCGTGACGGAGATCTACATCAACAATCTTGCTACCATCAACACCAACTCCCCCTCCCCTTTATGAAGGGTGTAACACCTCTTCTCTCCAATGTAATCTCTACTTAAACATGGTGCTCAACTCCATATATTATTTCCCAATGATATTTGGCTATCCTATGATGTTTGAGTAGATATGTTTTGTTGTGTGGGTTAATCGTGATCTTGGTTGGTATGATTGTATATTTTATTTATGGTGCTGTCCTATGGTGCCCTCCGTCTCGCGCAAACATGAGGGGCCCCTGTTGTACGGTGTTGCAATACGTTCATGATTCGCTTATGGTGGGTTGCGAGAGTGACAAGGTTAAACCCGAGTAGGTGGGTTGTTCCGTGTGGGATAAATAGGACTTGATACTTAATACTATGGTTGGATTTCACAACCTTAATGATCTTTAGTAGTTGCGGATGCTTGCTAGGGGTCCAATCATAAGTGTGTATGATCCGAGTAGAGAAAGTATGTTAGCTCATGCCTCTCCCTCATATAGAATTACAAGAATGATTACCAGTACTTGTTATCGATTGCCTAGGGACAAATGACTTTCTTATTGACAAAAGCTATCCACTTTTATGACCTTGCAATTTATTCGTAGTTTTATTTTCTCAAAGTACTCGTAGTTTTACTCTCGCAAAATAGTTTCATACTTGTTCTAGGTAAAGCAAACGTCAAGTGTGCGTAGAATTGTATCGGTGGTCGATATAAATTGAGGGAATATTTGTTCTACCTTTAGCTCCTCGTTAGGTTCGACACTATTATTTATCAAAGAAGGCTACAAACGATCCCCAATACTTGTGGGTTTTCACTCCCCGCCATCCGGCCGCCATCCCGCCATGACGTCGAAGAAGTATACGGCCCCTCGCGTCGCTATCGATGTCGATGCCTCCCAGCCGAAGCAGAGGAAGCCGAGGGTGCCGCCGGCAAAACCACCCAGCATGTCTAACACCGACTAGAAGATGGAGGTTCAGCGCCGGGAGGCTGTCACCACCGACCGGCGGAACAGGCGCAATGCCAAGAGGGCCCGGGACAGGGCGGCGGCGGAGCGGGCAGAGGCCGCGTCTCACCAAGGCCAAGGAGACATACAAGTCAGACGCGCCGACGCCGGGCATGGGGGATGGATGCCCTGATGGCAACAAACGAGCGAAGACAGCGAAGGACGCCGCACCGGTTACGAAGCGCATGCACGCGTCCATCGAGCAGTGCATGACCGATGCCAAGAACCACTCCACCCAGAGGAAAGAGAAATCCGAGGCGAGGTGGTCGCGTTGATGGCGAACAATGCCCTCAAGCTCGACCTACTCCGGATCAACGTCGCCGCGCAGAAGAAGGACAACTGTGGAGCGGGGGCTGGGGGTAGCTGAGAAATAGTGGACACTGGTACAACCGGTCGTGGCGATTTGAAGACATCGGGCGGTAGTCATGGCGACATCTAGAGGCCGGGAGGGAAGGCGGTGACAACGTGAGGGTCTAGCAGCGTCATCGGGGCTAGCTGGGCCTAGGTTCGATGACAAGTCGCCGGGAGCGAGGGGACAAGGGGCTCGGTGGACTATGGACATGCCCATTGGCATGCCAGCCTGATGGCTCACTTTTTTTTGCGAAATGATGGCTCACTTTGTTGCTAATGGTTTTCAAAAATTGTGTGGAAGATGGCTCAGTGCAGGTTTAAGAAATAGCCGGGGAGTAGAGGCCCAAGCTTGCATGTCAACATAATAGATATTTTCAAAATTCAAATCAATAACAAAGTGTTTGATGCCTGAAATTTGGTCAATATGGTCAAGACTGGATCCAGTCTTCTTACTAGTGGGATTATTTAGGATGGTGATCATTATGTAAAAATGTCACACACAGTGTCAAAATAAAATAATACACTTCCTTCGCAAAAGTGTCTTTTAGGGCAGAAAGAGGTCTAGGATGCCCTACTCAAAACTAACGTAAGACTATTTGGCTTTGTGTCTCTAGGTATCACATGCTTGGAAGGGGATTTGAGACAACCCTACCCCCGCTCCCGCTCCCGTGCGGCGCCACCGCGCCGCACTGGAGCGCCCCCGCCCCATTCCTCCGGACATAGGGCAGTGGCGCGGGGTGGCGGCGGCCAGTTTTGACATGCATGCGGCGGCGTCCCTGTTCCGTCACCGGCATGCTGCCACTAGGCTCGACCTGCAACACGAGGACGTCGGGGCTCCGGCCCTGGGTGTGGCAGTGGTGGCCACCTCCTTCGCCGGAGGTGGTCGGCCTGAGGCTGGGTTGCCGGATATCAAGATCCGTCATCTAGTCTCGGCAACGAGTTAGGGAGGCATAGTTGCTGGTGAAATCAAGCTGACGGCGGGCAATGGCGGCGTTTTGCGCTGTTACCTTGATGAAGGCATCTTCGTGTAACTGTTGTCAACCCACTCGTGCTGCTTCGGGAGAAACCCTAGGATCTGGTCTTCTGGAACGGATGATGGCGGTACCGCAGTGCCGTTCCTCCCTTGAGAGCATCGTTTGTGGAGCAGCGTTGAAAGACAGAGGCAGGAGATGGAGCGGCTTCGTCTTGCACGAAGCTTCGGTGGAGCTATCAAGTCATGCCTGGCCGATAGGTGCTATGCTGAGTCATGGCTGGTTGGCAGGTGCTACGCACGACAGATCTTCCAGAGTCTTCGCGTCTTGACGGACGAGCAGGGGGCGGAGGCGCCATGGTGGTGTCGACGAATGTCCGTACTCGCAAGATGATGCAGATCTCTCTCCTGGAGATGGGTCATGGCCCGATGATGATTGCGACTTCTAAAACAAGGGCGCCATGGTGGCGTCTGATAACCCACAAGTATAGGGGATCGCAACAGCTTTCGAGGGTAGTGTATTCAACCCAAATTTATTGATTCGACACAAGGGGAGCCAAAGAATATTCTTAAGTATTAGCAGTTGAGTTGTCAACTCAACCACACCTGGATAACTTAGTATCTGTAGCAAAGTATTTAGTAGCAAAGTAGTATGATAGTAATGGTAACAGTGGCAAAAGTAAAGATAGCAGTTTTGTAGTGATTGTAACAGTAGCAACGGAAAAATAAATAAGCAAAGCACAATATGTGAAAAGCTCGTAGGCATTGGATCAGCGATGGATAATTATGTCGGATGCGATTCCTCATGTAATGGCTATAACATAGGGTGACACAGAACTAGCTCCAGTTCATCAATGTAATGTAGGCATGTATTCTGAATATAGTCATGCGTGCTTATGGAAAAGAACTTGCATGACATCTTTTGTCCTACCCTCCCATGGCAGCGGGGTCCTAGTGGAAACTAAGGGATATTAAGGCCTCATTTTAATAGAGAACCGGGCCAAGGCATTAGCACATAGTGAATACATGAACTCCTCAAACTACGGTCATCATCGAGAAGTATCCCGATTATTGTCACTTCGGAGTTGTCGGATCATAACACATAATAGGTGACTATAGACTTGCAAGATAGGATCAAGAACTCACATATATTCATGAAAACATAATAGGTTCAGATCTGAAATCATGGCACTCGGGCCCTAGTGACAAGCATTAAGCATAGCAAAGTCATAGCAACATCAATCTCAGAACATGGATACTAGGGATCAAACCCTAACAAAACTAACTTGATTACATGGTATATCTCATCCAACCCATCACCGTCCAGCAAGCCTACGATGGAATTACTCACGCACGACGGTGAACATTATGAAATTGGTGATGGAGGATGGTTGATGATGACGACGGCGACGAATCCCCCTCTCCGGAGCCCCGAACAGACTCCACACCAGCCCTACCGAGAGAGATTAGGGCTTGGCGGCGGCTTCGTATCGTAAAACGCGATGAAACTTTCTCTCTGATTTTTTTCTCCGTGAAACGGAATATATAGAGTTGGATTTGAGGTCGATGGAGCATCAGGGGACCCACGAGACAAGGGGCGCGCCCAGGGGAGGGGGCGCACCCCCACCCTCGTGGACAGGGTGTGGGGCCCCTGGCCTTGATTCTTTCGCGAGTATTTTTTATATTTTCCAAAAGTTATCTCCGTGGATTTTCAGGTCATTCCGAGAACTTTTGTTTTCTGCACAATAAACAACACCATGGCAGTTCTGCTGAAAACAGCGTCAGTCCGGGTTAGTTTCATTCAAATCATGCAAGTTAGAGTCCAAAACAAGGGCAAACGTGTTTGGAAATGTAGATACGTTGGAGAAGTATCTGCGTTGACGAATGTCTGTACTGGCAAGATGATGCGGATCTCTCTCCTGAAGATGGGTCATGGTCGCGACTTCTAAAACGTGCGCATGTGGTGTGCGCTTTAGGTCTGATGCACTGGTTGTTGGTTCCGATACGTTATGTGGATGGATCGGCAACGACACCGGTTTTAGATATGGGGAGTGAGAGCACCTTTGCTATTGCGTGGCAAAATATGAAATAATTCATAGACACTCTCCTAGGCATGTGATACCTTTTTTAAAGGAGGTTAACCCCCGGCCTCTGCATCAATCAATGCATGCAGCCATCTTTATTAATTATTCAACAAAGGTATGACAAGAACATACATCAATCTATCCGAATCCACCATTCACACCTACAAACTCAATGGACCATATCTAATTTTTTTTGTACTAACTCAAATGGAGTCAAGACTTTTACTGGATGAAAATGTGGGTACAAACATCATGTCCACGAAGTTTCATAATTTTTGGATGCATGGAAATATACTTTGAAATTTATGAGCCAATAATGGACATAAAATGTCTATTGAATATATCAAAATATTGTATAATGACATAGAAGTGGGCTTTGCATACATCATATAAGTTATGGCCAAAAAATGGAGAACCATTGGTGATTTGTTTTCCTTTTTTAGAATATTCACGAATTTTTAAAATATTAACGAAAATGTTTAAAATGTTTTAAAATATACTTTATTTTTATCAATTTTTGAAATGTTCACATTTCATTAAAAAACTTGAATATTTTTAAAATAATGAGAAACAAAAGAACACAAAAAAAAGTAAAAGAAAAGTTGAGAAGAAAAAGTGGAAAAAAGGAAAAAGAAATGGATAAACGCCAAAAATAAAAGAAGCAAACAATGGATGGCAAACTGGAAAATAAAAAAAATGGTCGACGGAACTTTGTAGAATGTTCCTAAAACCGGATATGCACTATGTGCTCTCTTTTTTATAAGGATCGGCCCGTTTGCAAAAAGAGCAGGGAACTGGGTAACTATTTGGCGCACAAACAGTTCTGAAAAATTGGCGCACAAGCGCAGGATTTGCTGTGCTCTTCAGGATGCCCGCAAAAAAAACGCAGTGCTCTCCAGGATATCAATGGTAGACGCCATGGACGAAGGAACTTTCTCGAATGCTCCTTTTTTTTGAGCGGTTTCTATAATGTTCTTAGAACCGGGATAACCACTGTGCGCCTCTTCTTTATATGGGCCAGCCCGTTCGAAAAATTAGCAGGGAACACTAGGTACGGAGAGTAGCTTCCCTCAAAAAAAAAAGTACGGAGAGTAGCTTTTAAATATGATAGTAGAAGCTAGAAGGAGTGATTACGAGGCTGATTCAGTAGCCAAGTCTGTACTGTCTCTGTCCTGTGGGCTGTGGCCGACATGTTTGGTTTGATCCACCACCACCAGACAAGTTTTCTGTACCTAAAACCGGATATGCACTGTAGTTCCTGCAGTTCTCCCTCAAAAATAAATAAATAGAAATGGTCAAGAAAGCAGACATGTCATATATCCAATTCTTCTTGGGTAAAAGTAGGAACAAGAAACTTTCTTTGTCAGCCGGCGACGACCGGAAGCCGCAGTCAGACGATCGACGAGCGTTGGCATGCATGCACGGCGCCCGAGGCGGAGACCGGGAATGACACAAGGCAACTCCGAGAAGGCAGCCGGCGGATGATCGTGTGTGCGCGCCTGAGCCTGACACGGCATGCAACGCAGCAGCAGCGGATACGTCGAAACAGTGGTGCCGCAGCGTATTTGCCGATGTGAAAGGGCGTCCGTTGCCTCGTCTGGTCTGAGCCAATTCTGACGCTCCGAGGCCATGGAATAATGTACGTAGCATCTTATCATATGCTCCTCTAGATTGCTAGATCGACAGCCCACAGCCGCTGCAAACTTGTGCAGGTCGGTCTAGCCGGATGGAGTAAAGAAAGTGGACAGCCGTGCCGCTGCAACGCCGACGCGCGCTGCCTCGATCGACCTGCCGGTCAGCCACGGAAGCTACTGCCTCTGTTGGTTTCACAAGGCATATCTTGCTGCCTGAACATACGGATAAGAGTAGTCACTTGACGTCAGATAAAATAAAACTTGAACCTCGAGAATTTGAAACGGACTTTGTAAGTACCTACTACGTACAGTCAAAATCATGGCAAGAGAAACAAGAAAAGAATAGCCATATGCAGTTTCGTTCATCTGGTTTCGGTCCACGGCGGTAAAATTTCGTGTTTTGACCCTTTTCACGTCTAAAATCGAGATCTGACCCCGGTTTGGAAAAATTTCGAGATTTGACCCTTTTAGCTACCGCCGGAGACCCCGGCGGTAGATGTGTGCAGGCTACCGCCATTCTACCTGGTGGCAGGGTACTTTGACGGCCGTCTGGCCGTTAACGGGGGCTGACGTGGCAAAGGGACCTACCGCCGCAGGTCTCGGCGGTAGGCTCCAACACCCTACCGCCAAGGTCCCCGGCGGTAGGGTCCTGGAGATAATGTTCGGTGGGGTCCACTCACCACCCACCCACTTCACTCATCTTCTTCCTCCCTGAGCTCACACTCTCTCCCCCTTTTCTTCCCCACCAAAGCACCCGCTAGATTCACCTCCATTGCTTGAGATTTGTCCCGTGGATCGAGGCCATTTGCATCACCCAAGGTACCTCCCCCATCCCCCCTCCATTTGGTTGGTTCAAATCATCTAGTTTTGTTGGAATGAATTAGTTTTGGAACCCCATATTTCTTCCTCTAGTTTAGCATTTATTGTGCATTTATGGCACATTTATGGGGCATTTATGGTGTATTCATGGTTGATCTAAGTAATATGTGTCACTCTTTGTTGTGGCAAGCTAGCCTAAGAATTAGGGTTAGGGGTTTAGTTATGTTAGGGTTAGGGTTAGGGTTAGGGTTAGGGTTAGGGTTAGTGCTATGATTAAGGTAAACTAGTTGTTAGATTCAAAACCTTATATTTTAGCTAGTTCATCCCTATGAAATGACCGGTCCATGGATGACTCAATTTTGTTCCATTGTTTTTAGATGGATAAACTAGTGAATGTGCATTTTTTGGACAAGGCGGCTTTCATGCATGGAAATGCCGACGAAGGGGAGGAGGCCATGGTTTTTGACAGCGGCCCGAGCTATGATGATATTGTCGTGAAAGTGAGAAACGTCCTCAATTGGATTAACCCAAGTGATGGTGTGAAGCTTATTGGACGTTATGATGTGGGAGTGGGAGTAAGATCCCGATTAAAGAGTATGCTCATCACCTCTCAATTGCATTGGGATGTGTATAAGGAGAAAGTTGAGGGATCACAAGACAAGTCACTTGAGTTATTTGCCACAAGACAATTCAAGGTTGAAGTTCCTCGGCCACTACTTGACTTGAACCGGGATGTGTCCTCCCTAATACATGATGTTGTCATGGTGTTTGACCACAATGCGGCTAGCCAACCACCAAGTAGCCAACCAAATGAAGAGGACATCATCAATGCTAGGCAATAGTTCTTGTAGGTGATGATCATGTTGAAGATGAGGTCGTTGCTCATGTTGATGAACATGCAAATGTTCACGTTGATGGAGATGCCATTGCTCATGTTGATGGAGATGCTATTGCTCAAGATGATGTGTATGCGGAAGAAGAAGAGATTCATTACAATCCCATTGGTAACTTGGATGTCATTGTGCATCAACAAGACATGGATCAGAACCTACCTTATAGCCGTATGTGTAGGTATGAGTTGGATGATGAGGGTCCACCAGAAGAATTGGATGAGGATGGATTCACGCCGCAAGAAAATCAAATTTACAAGAAGGTCAATGGCAAGGAAAGAGGACCCTCTTTGCTCCGTGATCTTAGCCTTGCCGACAAGGCCGTTGTTGATGGTGGCATGAGGTTGGGCTTGATCGAACCATCGCCTTGCCTGAGGATGGGTGATCCAAGGCCACCGGGTGAGGACGATAATGCTCATTTGAAGAAATGGATCAAGTTTGGTTGTTTGCAAGAGTTCAAGATATGGTTGAGTGACTATGCCATTCGGAACCATAGGCCGTTCGTTGCTGGTCATTCCAACAAAAAATTGCGCTACACCATCAAATGTGACAAAGAAGGTTGCCCATGGAAGGTCCGTGGAAGAAAGATCAAGGAAACCGGGCAATGGGAGTTGAAGAGTTGTGTGGCCACCCACAAGTGCATACCGCCGGAGAAAGCGGACCAAAGCAAGGGACACCGCCAACTCACGTCCGAGTATCTATGCTATTAATTGTTGAATGAGATATCCCATGATCCAACCGTGAAGGTGAAATTCCTCATGAGTTCGGTCTTCGAAAGATTCGGGTACCCGGTCAAGTATGGAAAGGCGTGGATGGCGAAGGCAAACGCTATAAGGGTGTTGCATGGTTATTATGAGGCCGCATATAACATTCTTCCAAAGATGTTGGCAGCCATTGCTCATCGGAACCCGGGAATGCGCCATCGGGTGGAGTCAATTGAGGGAGTGTTTCATCGAGCTTTTTGGAGCTTTGGTCAATGCATCGATGCATTTAGGCATTGCCGCCCCGTGTTGTCAATTGATGGCACGTTCTTGACCGGAAAGTACAAGGGCACTTTGATGGTAGCAATGGCCCACTCGTCCAATGACAATGTGTTGCCGGTGGCATTTGCATTGGTGCCTTCCGAGCACGATGATAATTGGCAGTGGTTTATGGATCATGTGAGGATGAAGGTGATTGGCCCCAAAAGAGAGGTGTGCATCATATTGGATCGCCATCATGGGATTCTGAAAGCAATAGAAGTTGATATTCCAGGCTATCCAAAGCTCCAACACCGTTGGTGCATGAGGCATTTCGTGGCAAAATTTTACCGTGCATGCAAGAGTAAGGAGTTTTGCAAAGATCTTACCCATGTTTGTGTGGCATTCAACACCGCCACATTCTAAAGCCGCTATGATAAGCTGTTTGAGGCTTTGAAAAAGAACAAACGAGGGAGAGAATTCTTGACAAGGAATTTTCCGGAGAAGCATAAGTGGTCACGTGCTTACAACGAAGGAGGTTTCCGATACAGAGACATGACAAGTAACATGGTGGAATGCTTCAACAATGTGATCAAGGGTGTCCGTTCTTTGCCGGTCACTGCAATAGTGAAATATACCTTCTTCAAGCTCAACGAGTATTTTCTGAGGCATTCCGAAGAGACGGCCAAATGGATAGGTGAGAAAATGGAATTTCCCTTCAAAGTTGAGGATTGGTTGAAGCATCAAGCGCGCAAGTCTTGGCGTCAACAAATCATTAGTTTCAATGAAAAATAAAAAATCTACCAAGTCGATGAGCTGGGTGGCACAACAAGGGACGGCATGACATATGGTGGAGTAGCATATGAGGTGCGCCTCAAGACCCGGTGGTGTCAGTGCGAGAGACCTCACAAGTATCATTGGCCTTGCTCGCATGTGATGACCGCCGCAAGGTTCAGAAACTTGAAAGTATCCGATAGTACCACCTTGCGGTTGCATGAGTTCACATTGGAACGAATGAGGTTGACATGGGCTCCTAGGTTTCATCCCTTCCTAGATCAGTCACAGTGGCCTGAGTATCATGGGCCACACATCGTCCCCGACCCGAACTCATGGTGCCTACAAAGGGAAGAAGAAGAAAGAAGAGGTTTAGGGGTGACATGGATGACCTAGCTGGATACACCGGAATGAAACAATTTGGTAGCGGCCATTTCATGGAGGCACCAGACATCAACAGTTGTGGTAAATGTGACGAGCCGGGACACAATGTTAGAAAATGCACCAAAAAGCCACGGACCGATGGCAACACTCCGGATCCTAGTCAAAGTGGTGCCCGAAGAGGAGGTACCGGTGGCTCACGAGGAGGTAGGGGTGGTATTGGACGAGGAGACAGTATGAGAGGGCGTAGGGGACGGACGAATCTTGGCGGTAGTGGACGAGGAGACAGTATGAGAGGGCGTGGGGGACGGTCGGGTACCGGTGGTCGTGCTCCTAGGACGAGAAGGGTTGATAGAGGAAGGCCTATTGACATCTTGCTTAACCCACATGGTTGAAATAAGGTGAATGGTACTTGTTATTTGAACTTCTTTATTTGTTTTTTTTGCATACATACATGTTATTTTACTTTACTAACTACCAAATTTGTCTTTATAGGCATGGCTTCTTCCGGTTCCATGATGAGGCTACCGTGTGCTAACCACGAGGATATGCCGGACAAGTGGACAAACGCCGAGTTGGATAAGGTGAAGGACAAAGATATGAGAACTCCATTGGTGTGGAGATGTTGGCAAAGTTAAGGTATCCACCGACCGCAAGAAATCATGGACGGAAGGAACAAGATATTTTGTTTGTCCCAACTATGCCTACAATCGTCCTCGTCCAGCTCACGCCTATGATGTACCGCCGGTAAGTTGTTCAAGTTCAAACATGTCGCCAACCTTTCAATCTATCTTACTAATGACACCACATTTCTTCTTTATTCGTACCTAGTCGCCGCCTCCACTTTGTAAGTACTTCACATGGATAGATGAAGATGTGCCATAAGATGTTAAGAAAGATCAACATCAAGATTGTCTAAGGAGGCAGCGGTTGTTTGAAGAAGCATTTCAGAGAGGCTTGGATGAAGAGCGTCGTGAAAAGGAGAGGATGGAGCGCAAGAAGCGTGAAGAGGAGAGGGCACGCAAGGAGAAGATTGCTCATCAAGAGGAGAGAGCAAGAAAGCTTGCAATGGCTCGTGAAGCCCAAGAGGAGGATGAGGCACGCGACAAAAAAGGAAAATGGCCTCGTATGACCCAATAAGGCCTTCGTTTCGAAAAACTAGTCATGAACTATGCCTTCGATTCGAGAAACATGTGATGAACTATGTCTTTGATTTGTGATACCTATCATGAACTATGTACTTTATTTGTGAAACCTGTCATGAACTACGTCTTCGATTTGATGAAACTATGTCATGAACTATGTTTGTTTTGCTGTTGCTGTGACTTGATTTGTCTTGAAGTGATGAAGAAGAAAAACAGGGCAAACAGAGGAAAACAGAGCACCCTACCGCCAGCCATGATGGCGGTAGGATATGAAACCTTACCACCAGGGATCATGGCGGTAGGGTTGGCCATCATAGTAGCATTTTCCTGTGACCAAACCGACCACTAATCCTGCGGTAGGGTTGGCCAACCTACTGCTAGGGATCACGGCGGTAGGGTTGGCCATCCTAGCAGCCATTTTCCTGTGACCAAACCGACCACTAATCCTGCGGTAGGGTTGGCCAACCTACCGCCAAGAGGCTAGGCGGTAAGATCCTACCGCCAGGGTTCATGGCGGTAGGGTTGGCCATCCTAGCAGCCATTTTCCTATGACCAAGCCGACCACTAATTTTGCGGTAGGGTTGGCCAACCTACCGCCAGGAGGCTCGACGGTAGGCTCCTACCGCCAGGGATCATGGCGGTAGGGTTGGCCATCCTTGCAGCCACTTTCCTGTGACTATGGCGGTAGGTGCCGATCAATGTTATTTTTTAGCCCTAAGCATCCACAAATGATCGAGTATCAAAGACATCGATAACTGAGCATCGTTCATTACATCCACAAATGGCACTTTTTTAACGATTCATGTCCCCGTTCTAACAATTCGAATGACATAAGTTCAAACTAGAAATGATCAAGTAGCAAAGGCATACATAACTGATCCATGTCCATGTTCCCCTTCTAGCGATTAGAATGACATAAGTTCAAACTACAAAGCTCAAACGCGAGGATACATTTTCTACTTCGGAAAGAAACATCTAAAACGCATAAGACGTTCAATTTGTGCGTCACGATCAGGATTAGGCTTCAGTTGATAATCCGACGATCCCGCCCAATTCTCCAACACACCTTTCATTTCGCCGAACCATGCCCATCGAGCACGGCGTTCCGGAATCTCTGACTTGCCTTGTCTGATTGCCCATGCAATGACCTGTCTAGGTTTTCTCAAGTCCAGCTCGCGGAATTCTTCTATGTTCACAGAGAAAAAGATCTCCGTTGCAACAGAATGTGTGCAAGCATATTCCTTCTCATGCAGCTCATCAAGTATCTTCTGTTTTTCTTTCACAAGCCTATGGAAAACTTTTCTCTCCTTAAGATCAGAAGGTTCCTCCATGAATGGATACTTGTTGAAATCCATCATGGCAGCAAACTCCTCATCATTGATCTTGAACCATGCTTCAAGCTCCCTCTTGATAGCAAGTTGTCGCTCCGGTACAATCTTCTAAGACGCTGCGCCAAACTCTTAGATGCAATGCCACAACACTTTTCATATACTTTCTTCAACTGCTCCTGGGTCATGTTTTCCATGCTACATGAAATGGAACAAACCATAACTCAAATCAAATGATACAATACAAACACAAAGCATAACTTATTTATAATGACCTAGGTTACATAATGTTCTCACTGGTTCAAATGACATAGGTTGCATAAATGATAAGGGTACATGCCATTACAATACAAATGGCACTACAACATCATTTGTTTGAACCCCCTCTACTACTCCATCAACAAGACATCTTTGTCGTACGGCCCGGGGTTGCAACAAATGACATCATTTCTTTCACGAACCCAAGCCCAACGAGCTACCCGACTAAGTATTGCCGATGATGGTTGCCTAACTAGCCAATCAATGATCTGGCCAAGGTTGTTAAAGTCCATCTCTTCACTTCATCCCTTGTTCCACACAATGCAATTTTCCTTGCAAGAGCGCGTCTATGATTTTTCTCTTCATTCTTGAGGTTGCTTATGTTTTTCTCTTTAGCTTGGTATAACTTAACTCTGGCATCGTCGCACTTCGACACATAATACTTTGAAAAATCTCTACAAGCCGCATTCAATGCATCAACGGCTTTGACCCACAAGTCCATCTTTTCCTCAATGACTGCACGTTCACGCTTCGCCGCCGCCTCCGCGGAAGTCTCAACAAAGATGATCGATCCCATCCTACAAGTCGAGGGATTACTATAACATTCATCCAAGGCAAAAATCCCAACCGTCTCTTGACAAAAACTAGAACCCTAGGAGTAGATCGAGCTATAATTCAAGAGGTACCTACTCTAACAAAACCCTAATTAAACTATAACCATAACGTTCGTCAAATAGGCATTTACTTAAGCATAACCATAAACACAACCTCAACCCTAACCATGTCATTAACCCTAACAAAACCCTAAATGATATTTATTACTACCCAAACAATGCTAGTGACAAAATACATTGTCAAAGCACAAACATTACCCTAAATGCATCCTATACATTGATTTCACCACAACAAAACCATGAACTAGTGATTCCAACAAAATGAGCAAAATGCATGATTTGAACCAACCAAATGAAGGGGGGATGGGGGAGGTACCTTGGGTGATGCAAATGGCCTCGATCCACCGGCCAAATGTCAAGCAATGGAGGGAGATCTAGTGGGTGATTTGGTGGGGGAGAAGAGGGGGAGAGAGTGAGAGCTCGAAAGAAGAGTGGGGTGAATGAGTGGGTGGGGGAGCATGATAACCCACAAGTATAGGGGATCGCAACAGTTTTCGAGGGTAGAGTATTCAACCCAAATTTATTGATTCGACACAAGAGGAGCCAAAGAATATTCTCAAGTATTAGCAGCTGAGTTGTCAATTCAACCACATCTGCAGGAAAGTGTTTAGTAGCAAAGTAATATGATAGCGGTGGTAACGGTAACAAAAGTAGAGACAGCAAAAGTAATGTTTTTGGTATTTTTGTGATTGTAACAGTAGCAACGGAAAAGTAAATAAGCGAGAACCAGTATATGGAAAACTCGTAGGCACCGGATTAGTGATGGATAATTATGCTGGATGCGGTTCGTCATGTAACAGTCATAACATAGGGTGACACAAAACTAGCTCCAATTCATCAATGTAATGTAGGCATGTATTCCGTATATAGTCATACATGATTATGGAAAAGAACTTGCATGACGTCTTTTGTCCTACCCTCCCGTGGCAGCGGGATCCTATTGGAAACTAAGGGATATTAAGGCCTCCTTTTAATCAAGAACCGGAACAAAGCATTAGCACATAGTGAATACATGAACTCCTCAAACTATGGTCATCACCGGGAGTGGTCCCGATTATTGTCACTTCGGGGTTGCCGGATCATAACACATAGTAGGTGACTATAGACTTGCAAGATAGGATCAAGAACACACATATATTCATGAAAACATAATAGGTTCAGATCTGAAATCATGGCACTCGGGCCCTAGTGACAAGCATTAAGCATAGCAAAGTCATAGCAACATCAATCTCAGAATATAGTGGATACTAGGGATCAAACCCTAAGAAAACTAACTCGGTTACATGATAAATCTCATCCAACGCATCACCGTCCAGCAAGCCTATGATGGAATTACTCATGCACGGCGGTGAGCATCATGAAATTGGTGATGGAGGATGGTTGATGATGACGACGACGATAAATCCCACTCTCCGAAGCCCCGAACGGACTCCAGATCAGCCCTCCTGAGAGAGATTAGGGCTTGGTGGCGGCTCCGTATTGTAAAACGCGATGATTTCTTCTCTTTGATTTTTTTCTCCCCGAAAGCCAATATATGGAGTTGGAGTTGGCGTCGGAGGGCCACCAAGGGGCCCACGAGGTAGGGGGGCGTGCCCAGGAGGGGGGGCGCCCCCCACCCTCGTGAACAGGGTGTGGCCCCCTGGCCTTCATCTTTGGTGCGGATTTTTTATTATTTTTTCTAAGAGGTTCCGTGGAGTTTCAGGTCATTCCGAGAACTTTTGTTTTCTGCACATAAAACAACATCATGGCAATTCTGCTGAAAACAGCGTCAGTCCGGGTTAGTTCCATTCAAATCATACAAGTTAGATTCCAAAACAAGGGCAAAAGTGTTTGACAAAGTAGATACGACGGAGACGTATCAACTCCCCCAAGCTTGAACCCTTGCTTGTCCTCAAGCAATTCAGTTGACAAACTAAAAGAGAAAAAGAAAAACTTTTACAAACTCTGTTTGCTCTTGTTGTTGCAAACATGAAAAGCCAGCATTCAAGTTTCAGCAAATATTATGAACTAACCATACTAACAATAACACATAGGTCTCACAATTACTCATATCAATAGCATAATCAGCTAGCGAGCTATAATAACAAAACTCGGATGACAACACTTTCGCAAAATAATCATAACATGATATAACAAAATGGTATCTCGCTAGCCCTTTCTGAGACCGCAAAACATAAATGCAGAGCACCTTTAAAGATCAAGGACTGACTAAACATTGTAATTCATGGTAAAAGAGATTCAGTCAAGTCATACCAATATAAACCAATTATAATGAATGAAAACGACAGTGTGCTCTCCAGCGGGTGCTTTTAATAAGGATGATGACTCAACATAAAAGTAAATGGATAGGCCCTTCGCAGAGGGAAGTAGGGATTTGTAGAGGTGCCAGAGCTCGGTTTTGAAATAGATATAAATTATATTTTGAGCGGCATACTTTCATTGTCAACATAACAACTAAGAGATGACGATATCTTCCATGCTAAGCAAATTATAGGCGGTTCCCAAACAGAATGGTAAAGTTTATACTCCCCCTCCTCCACAAGCATCAATCCATGGCTTGCTCGAAACAACGAGTGCCTCCAACATTCAACGGGTCCCGGGGGAGTTTTGTTTGCAATTATTTTGATTTAGTTTGCATAAAGAATGGGACTGGGCATCCCGGTGACCAGCCATTTTCTCGTGAATGAGGAGCGGAGTCCACTCCTCTTGAGAATAACCCGCCTAACACGGAAGATAAGGACAGCTCTAGTTGACATATGAGCTATTCGAGCATGCAAAACAGAATTTTATTTGAAGGCTTAGAGTTTGGCACATACAAATTTACTTGGAACGGCAGGTAAATACCGCATATAGGTAGGTATAGTGGACTCATATGGAACAACTTTGGGGTTTAAGGAGTTTGGATGCACAAGCAGTATTCCCGCTTAGTACAGGTGAAGGCTAGCAAAAGAGTGGGAAGCGACCAACTGAGTGAGCGACAACAGTCGTAAACATGCATTAAAATTAATTCACACCGAATAAAAGCATGAGTAGGATATAATCTACCATGAACATAAATATCATGAAGGCTATGTTGATTTGATTCAACTACATGAGTGAACATGTGCCAAGTCTAGTCACTTAATACATTCAAAGGAGGATACCATCCCATCATACCACATCATAATCATTCTAATAGCATGTTGGCACGCAAGGTAAACTATTATAACTCATAGCTAATCAAGCATGGCACAAGCAACTATAATCTCTAAATGTCATTACAAATATGTTTACTTCATAATCGCTGACCCAGGAACGATGAATCATCATAATTACAAAAAAAAGAGAGGTCGAGTTCATACCAGCTTTTCTCATCCCAATAAGTCCATCATATATCATCATTATTGCCTTTCACTTGCACGACCGAACGATGTGTATAATAATAAGAGTGCACGTGCATTGGACTAAGCTGGAATCTGCAAGCATTCAACTCAAGAGAGAAGACAAGTAATATGGGCTCTAAATTAAATAAACAATCATGCATATAAGAGCCACTTTAATAATTTAATCATGGTATTCTCCTACTGACCCCCAAAGAAAAGAAAAGAAATAAAAAACTATTTACATGGGAAAGCTCCCAACAAACAAAAGAAGAATGGGAAATATTTTTGGGTTTTCTTTTTAATTACTACAACAAAGAGATAAACTACTACTAATTTTTTTGGTTTTTTTTTCTTAAGGTTTATTAAACACACAAGAAGAAAGCAGGAAAAAGAAAATAAACTAGCATGGATATTACAGTGAAAGAGTATGAGCATCAACATCTAGCAATGAGTGTGCGTGAACATGAATGTAATGTCGGTGGGAAATACGTACTCCCCCAAGCTTAGGCTTTTGCCCTAAGTTAGTCTATTGCCAGGGATAGCCTGGCGGATACCCGTAGGTGAAGCTGGGGTCATACTGTGATGCAGCGGCTATCGCCGCCTGAACTGTAGTGTGGCGTCGAGCAGCCTCTGCTCTCCTCTCGTACTCATCTGCCTCCTCTCTGGTAATAATATATCTTCCTTTTGTCTGAGAATCAAAGAAGGCAGGAGCAGGAAGAGCAATATGGACAACATGCCGTTTGTTAAAGATTAATCGATACTGGAGAGGTGGTTCAATCCTCTCAACAAACTAGTGGGAAGCCATAGAATCAAAATCTAAATAGGTAGGGGGTAACTCAATATCACCCTCACAAATGTCTATCTCAAGAAAATTAGCTAAGCGGGTTGCATAAATTCCTCCAAAGAAATCTCTGTTATGTCTATTATGATGCAATCTGCGAGCTACGATGGATCCCATAAGATAAGATTGGTCTCCTAACACAGCACTTCTGAGAATGCTGAGATTAGGGACACACATGTGACATGCTTCATACTTAGCATTTATGCATCTACCTATGAAGAGAGCAAAATAATGTATAGCAGGAAAGTGAACGCTCCCTATAGTGGCTTGTGTTATATCTCTAGATTCCCCACAGTTATTCTAGCAAGAAAGTCTCTATATTCAGATTTAGGGGGGTCCCTGACACTACCCCAAGATGGAAGTTTGCAAGCAGAAGTGAAATCCTCTAAGTCCATGGTATAAGATTTGTCATAAAGGTCAAACATGACTGAAGGAGAATTACGCGAAGATGAAAACTCAAACCTCCTCACAAATGAACTTGTGAGATCATGATACTGGGGGCATTTGTCAGCTTCAAAGTCCTCAAGACCAGCGTTACGCAAATATGTGCTAAATTCTTCTTTGATTCCCACTTGATTGATAAAATTTTCCGAAGGCCATTCACAGGGCCTCACAGGAGCGTCTCTTGGTGGTTCCTCGTCAGCATCACGCATTGCAAGCTTGGGACCTTACTTCCTTGAAGAACCACCTTGGAACATCTTCCTAAACATATTGTTTCCTCTGAAAAATTTCTGAAATTTTTAGTAACTTCAAATAAAAGTGAACCAGCTTCAGTAAAATTGATAGCAACTACTCCGACAAGTGCCTAGAGCCTATATCAAGCATTAGAACTACTTGGAACCAAATAAATTTGACATGCAAGCTCAAGAACATGGTCACCTATGCAACACAAATTTGCAATGAATAAAGCACTAGAACGAAAACTAATTGGACCCATGGAGGAGTTACATACCAAGGAACAATCTCCCCAAGCAGTTTTGTGAGAGGTGTTTTGAGCAAGGAGATCGAAAATCACAGCAACGGGGGCTGGAACTCGTGCTTGAGTTGGTTTTTCGTGTTTGTGTGAGGCAGAGGAAGAAGATGGGTGCAGGGATAAGTGGAGGAGGGCCACCGTGGGCCCACGAGGCAAGGGGGCACGCCCAGGGGGGTAGGGCGCGCCCTCCACCGTCGTGGCCAGGTGGCAGCTCCCCCCGCGGTAATTTTTGCACAGTAAATCCTCAAATATTCCCGAAAAATCATATTAAATTGGCATGGCATTCTGAGGACTTCTATTTTCGGGATATTTTTATATTGCACGGATAAGTAAGGAGACAGATAGAAAAATACTATTTTACTTTATTTCTACTAAATAACAGAAAATATAAAGAGGGTACAGAAGGTTGTGCTTCTAGTTTCATCCATTTCGTGATCATCAAAATGAACCCACTAACAAGGTTGATCAAGTCTTGTTAACAAACTCATTTCGAATAATCACGGAACCGGAGAAATCTCGAATAACACTAAGTTACCTCAACGAGGATATGAAAATCCCCAACAATAAGAATATCATACTTTTTCTTGACATTAGGGAGAGGAAATTCAAAACCTCCAAATATAATCGATGGAATTTTTCCAATAGAGTTGGTACTATAAACTCGAGGTTGTTTCCTCGGAAAAATGTACCGTGTGCTCATTACCATTAACATGAAAAGTGATATTGCCTTTGTTGCAATCAATAACAGCCCCTGCAGTATTAAGGAAAGGTCTTCCAAGAATAATAGACATACTATCATCCTCAGGAATATCAAGAATAACAAAGTCCGTTAAAATAGTAACGTTTGCAACCACATCAGGCACATCCTCACAAATACCGACAAGTATAGCAGTTGATTTGTCAGCCATTTGCAAAGATATTTCAGTAGGTGTCAACTTATTCAAGTCAAGTCTACGATATAAAGAGAGAGGCATAACACTAACACCGGCTCCAAGATCACATAAAGCAGTTTTGACATAATTTCTCTTGATGGACCATGGTATAGTAGGTACTCCTGGATCTCCAAGTTTCTTTGGTATTCCACCCTTAAAAGTGTAATTAGCAAGCATGGTGGAAATTTCAGCTTCCGGTATCTTTCTTTTATTAGTAATGATATCCTTCATATACTTAGCATAAGAATTTGTTTTGAGCACATCAGTTAATCGCATGCACAAAAATATGGGTCTAATCATTTCAGCAAAACGCTCAAAATCCTCATCATCCTTTTTCTTGGATGTTTTCGGAGGAAAAGGCATGGGTTTCTAAACCCATGGTTTCCTTTCTTTACCATGTTTCCTAGCAACGAAGTCTCTTTTATCATAACGTTGATTCCTTGATTGTGGGTTATCAAGATCAACAGCAGGTTCAATCTGTACATCATTGTCTTTGCTAGGTTGAGCATCATCATGAACATTATCATTAACATTATCACTAGGTTCATGTTCATCACCTGATTGTGTTTCAGCATCAGACATAGAAATATCATTTGGATTCTCAGGTGGTTCAGCGATAGGTTCACTAGAAGTTTGCAAAGTCCTATCATTTTTCTTTTTCTTCCTTTTAGAAGAACTAGGTACATCAATATTATTTCTCTGAGAATCTTGCTCGATTCTCTTAGGGTGGCCTTCAGGATACAAAGGTTCCTGAGTCATTCTACCAGTTCTAGTAGCCACTCTAACAGCATAATCATTTTTATTACTATTCATTTCATCAAGCACTTCTTTCTGAGCTTTAAGTACTTGTTCTACTTGAGTGGTAACCATAGAAGCATGTTTGCTAACATGTTTAAGTTCACCTCTAATATTAGCCGTATATAATCACCCAAGCGTTTAATCATAAAGGTATTCTATTTTAATTGTCTACCAAAATAAGCATTAAAGTCATCTTGCTTAAACATAAAGTCATCAAACTCATCCAAGCACTGACTAGCAATTTTAGTAGGAGGGACTTCAGCTTTATCATATCTATAGAGAGAATTTACCTTTACTACCTGTGTCGGGATATCAGGATCAGGAGGTTCTTCAGTGAATAAGGAATTGAGATCATATACTTCTTCAACAGGCGGTAAATTAAGACCATGTATTTCTTCAATAGGAGGTAAATTCTTAACATCTTCAGCTTTAATACCTTTTTCTTTCATAGATTTCTTTGCCTCTTGCATATCTTCGGGACTGAGAAATAGAACACCTCTCTTCTTCGGAGTTGGTTTAGGAATAGGCTCAGTGATTGGCTCTGGAGCTGGCTCCAAGCATCAGTTAGTCCATTATAAAAGATATCAAGTATTTCAGGTTTCTTAAGAGGATGATCAGGCAAAGCATTAAGTAACTTGAGAAGCCTCCCCCAAGCTTGTGGGAGACTCTCTTCTTCAATTTGCACGAAGCTGTATATTTCCCTCAAAGCAGCTTGTTTCTTATGAGCAGTGAAATATTTAGCAGAATAGTAATAAATCATATCCTGGGGACTACGCACACAACCAGGATCAAGAGAATTAAACCATATCTTAGCATCACCCTTTAATGAGAATGGAAATATTTTGAGTAAATAAAGGTAGCACGATTTCTCATCATTAGTAAACAGGGCGGCTATATCATTTAACTTAGAAGATGTGCCACAACAGTTTCAGATTCATAGCCATAGAAAGGATCAGATTCAACCAAAGTAATTATATCTGGATCAACAGAAAATTCATAATAATCCTTATCGCAAACACAGATAGGTGAAGTAGCAAAAGCAGGGTCGGGTCTCATTCTATCTCTAAGAGATTTTTTACTCCATTTAACTAGCAGCCTCTTAAGTTCATATCTATCCTGGCAAGCAAAATAGTTGTAGAAGATTCCGCATCAAAAAGATAACCCTCAGGAATAGCAGGCATATTTTCATCATCACTCTCATCATCGTATTCAGATTCAATAATTTCTCTTTCTCTAGACCTAGCAATTTGCTCATCAAGAAATTTACCAAGGGGCACAGTGTTATCAAGCATAGAAGTAGTTTCATCATAAGTATCATGCATAGCAGAAGTGGCATCATCAATGACATGCGACATATCAGAATTCATAGCAGTAGCAGGTTTAGGTGTCGCAAGCTTACTTATAATGAAAGGAGAATCTAGTGCGGAGCTAGATGGCAGTTCCTTACCTGCCCTCGTAGTTGAGGGCAAAATAGTAGTTTGATCGTCTTTCAAGTTCTTCATAGTGTCCAGCAGATATAAATCCCAAGTGACTCAAAGAATAGAGCTATGCTCCCCGGCAACGGCGCCAAAAAAAGGTCTTGATAACCCACAAGTATAGGGGATCGCAACAGTTTTCGAGAGTAGAGTATTCAACCCAAATTTATTGATTCGACACAAGGGTAGCCAAAGAATATTCTCAAGTATTAGCAGCTGAGTTGTCAATTCAACCACACCTGGAAACTTAGTATCTGCAGCAAAGTGTTTAGTAGCAAAGTAATATGATAGTGGTGGTAACGGTAACAAAAGTAAAGACAGCAAAAGTAATGTTTTTGGTATTTTGTAGTGATTGTAACAGTAGCAACGGAAAAGTAAATAAGCGAGAACCAGTATATGGAAAACTCGTAGGCACCGGATCAGTGATGGATAATTATGCCGGATGCGGTTCGTCATGTAACAGTCATAACATAGGGTGACATAGAACTAGCTCCAATTCATCAATGTAATGTAGGCATGTATTCCGTATATAGTCATACGTGCTTATGGAAAAGAACTTGCATGACGTCTTTTGTCCTACCCTCCCGTGGCAGCGGGGTCCTATTGGAAACTAAGGGATATTAAGGCCTCCTTTTAATAAAGAACCGGAACAAAGCATTAGCACATAGTGAATACATGAACTCCTCAAACTATGGTCATCACCGGGAGTGATCCCGATTATTGTCACTTCGGGGTTGCCGGATCATAACACATAGTAGGTGACTATAGACTTCCAAGATAGGATCAAGAAACACATATATTCATGAAAACATAATAGGTTCAGATCTGAAATCATGGCACTCGGGCCCTAGTGACAAGCATTAAGCATAGCAAAGTCATAGCAACATCAATCTCAGAACATAGTGGATACTAGGGATCAAACCCTAACAAAAGTAACTCGATTACATGATAAATCTCATCCAACCCATCACCGTCCAGCAAGCCTACGATGGAATTACTCACGCACGGCGGTGAGCATCATGAAATTGGTGATGGAGGATGGTTGATGACGACGACGACGAATTCCCCTCTCCGGGGCCCCGAACGGACTCCAGATCAGCCCTCCCGAGAGAGATTAGGGCTTGGCGGTGGCTCCGTATCGTAAAACGCGATAATTTCTTCTCTCCAATTTTTTTCTCCCCGAAAGCCAATATATGGAGTTGGAGTTGGCATCGGAGGGCCACCAAGGGGCCCACGAGGTAGGGGGGCGCGCCCAGGAGGGTGCGCGCGCCTCCGACCCTCGTGAACAGGGTGTGGGCCCCCTGGCCTTCATCTTTGACGAGAATTTTTTATTATTTTTACTAAGATGTTCCGTGGAGTTTCAGGTCATTCCGAGAACTTTTGTTTTCTGCACATAAAACAACATCATGGCAATTCTGCTGAAAACAGCGTCAGTACGGATTAGTTCCATTCAAATCATACAAGTTAGAGTCCAAAACAAGGGCAAAAGTGTTTGAAAAAGTAGATACGACGGAGACGTATCAGAGCAGCACAGCCCCCTCCTTCAAAACCTTATCCAGGAACCTACCGCCGGAGATCCCGGCGGTAGGTTGCATGAGCCTACCGCCATAGACGGAGGCGGTAGGTCCTTTGCCACGTGTACACGACCGTTAACGGCCAGACGGCGTCAGGGAACCTACCGCCACGAGGGGCGGCGGTAGCCTGCACACATCTACCGCCAGGGTCTCCGGCGGTAGCAAAAGGATCAAATCTCGAAATTTTTCCAAACCAGGGTCAGATCTCGATTTTAGACATGACAAGGGTCAAAACACGAAATTTTACCGTCCACGGCCATGAAAGCACATATACCTCAGCCGACCAGATATGTTCAGGCCATTTCTGAAAGAGCTCTGGAGGCCACCTCAGAATAGCAACTGGGTCTCATTTGATGAGTCTACCATGGCAGCAATGATGGCACCTGCCTCAAGCGCGCGTGTACTAACGTGTTTGCATGATGCTTAATTAGACCCCTTTTTTTAGCTGATGATGCTTAATTAGACTGATGATACTAGTCGGAGTGCGACGAGCGCCCGTGTATAATTACGTGTGCTGTTACTCTAAAATCTCGCATTCAGCTACGTCTACTCTAGCCCTTTCGGTAGAAGCATAATCAGTGGTGCATGATCCACAGTTCACTGATCGGTTAGCTCCATAATTAACTATGTAGAGGTAAAGTGGATTGAGATGCATCACATGCGGAAGGACAAGTTTCGCGACTACTTTGGGGAGGCTCTGGACTTGGTGGAGCAGTTTGGAATTGAGCATGTGATCTCGTTCCACATGGACTATGACCCTGAGATTATTTGTCAGTTCTTTGCCTCCGTGTACTTCCACACCAATGATGAGAGAAGGATGACGTGGATGACCAATGGCCGCCAGCTTGGTGTTCGCCCTCACGGCAATGCTGACTCTGCTGACAAGAACAAGCTTGCTCCTTTTATGGTTGAGAAGAAGCTCGCCACTGGGAAGATAGTATTGGTTCTCAACTCATTTCTGGATATCATGTACCGCATCTTCCGCAACTCTCTGTTCCCACGCATCGGGGACAAAGACAAGGTTCATGCCTACATGGTGGACATGATGCTTCTGTGCGAGGAGGCTCGCTCTTCTCAGACTCAGCCCCTTGATGTCTCTCACATCATGTGGTGCGAGCTTCGATTTGCAGTGTTCAACCGCAAGGTGCCCATTTATGGACCTTACCTGTTTCTGCTGATTTCGAAGACTTGGGAGAAGATGTTCCCCACGGAGGAGTTCCTGGCGCCAGACTGGATCCGCCATGAGCCCATTTCTCTGAGGGTCAAACCCAACTGGGCCAACACTGCTACTCGTGCTGAGGCGTCTGCTGCTAGAGCTGCTACTGTTGATGAGGATGCTGCTGGAGCTGAGGATGTTGCTGGGGGCCGTTCTGCTAGGCCCTCTCAGAGTGACTCTAGGCCATCTTGGGCCAAGAGGTTGACAGATAAGATGAAGTCACTTTTCTGCATGCAAGCCAAGGGTCAGTACAGAGCTCATGTGGAGTCCAAGGAGAGTCGTCGCCGGCACAACAAGGTCTTGAAGCTCTTTGGCGAGGATGTGTCTGGCGGGTCTGAGGAGCACATCACTCCTGAGACCGAGTGGATGGAGAAGCAAGGGTTCAAGTGGATTGATTCTGAGGAGGAGGCCGAGGAGTCCATTCCAGCTGCGGAGGAGTCTGACGAAGAGGAGTGGGACAGTTTCTCTGCTTGAGCCACCTCTTGTGTGTTTAGGTGTCCTCTCTGCCTTTTTGGCGTCTCGATGCCAAAGGGGGAGAGAGCGTAGGGATTTGGATTTGCGAGTTTGTGTGTTTGCCAGTTGATCTCTTTGTTGCTTTTATCCCAGTTGATCTCTTTGTTGCTTTTATCGTGAGAACCTTGATTATCTTATCTCATATGGTGTAAGACATATGCACTCTATCTATCCTAGCTAGCTTGTGTTATTCTGTGCTACCTTCATGCTATGCTAGGTTTATTATCATGTCTTGGTCTCTAAAATATAGGGGGAGTGTTGTTCCTAGGTTGTGTGCCATGCAGTCCAAAGCATTCATATATAGTGCACACATCTAGGGGGAGACTCGTCTATATTTTAGAGAAGTGGGGTTTGCCACTGCTTTAAACATATTTTATCTATGTGCAAATCCCGTGTTGTCATCAATACACCAAAAAGGGGGAGATTGTAAGGGCTCATTTATCCCTAAGTGTTTTGGTGATTGATGACAATACTTGTGCGGACTAATCGTGTGCCTTGAGTCCTACAGATATTTCTTCATTAGGCACAAGACGATTCGGTGCCCCTCGGAGATTAGTGAAGCCGGCGTTGTTCTACGTTTCTCTTTGGTGGAGTTGAGTCGTAGGAGAGCCGTACTATTAAGAGGGGGTCCGCGTCGGAAAGGTAGGGTGGAATCACACGTACACTTGCCCCTCCTTCCCTTGCACTTTGGAGCTGTCCATCGTTATCATGGTTGTGCGAAACCGACGTCTGCTGCTGTACTTGCGGTAGTACCGCAAGCACCAGCGGTAGTACCGCGGCGGGCCACGGTAGTACCGCCCCTCTGGCGCGGTAGTACCGCGGTTCCTTGGCCTAGTGCCGCTCCAGCGCGGTAGTAGGGGCGGATGTAATTTTTTACATCCGCGCCCCTCACGGTAGTACCGCTCCTCCGGCGCGGTAGTACCGCTGCACTCTGTCCCAGTGCCGCTCCAGCGCGGTAGTAGGGGCGGATGTAATTTTTTACATCCGCGCCCCTCACGGTAGTACCGCTCCTTCGGCGCGGTAGTACCGCTGCACTCTGTCCTAGTGCCGCTCCGGTACGGTAGTAGGGGCGGATGTAATTTTTTACATCCGCGGCACCCACGGTAGTACCGCTCGCTCCGCGCGGTAGTACCGCGGGGGCCCACGGTAGTACCGCTCCTTTGGAGCTGTAGTACCGTGCCCCTTTCTGCCTAGTACCGCTGCGCCGCGGTAGTAGGTGCGGATGTAATTTTTTACATCCGTGCCTACCACGGTAGTACCGCGCCTCTTGGGCGGTAGTACCGCGTCGGGTTTTTGCACCACCCTAATTTCTGCGGAAGTAGGCACGGATGAAATTTATTTCGTCCGCGCCCTTCCGAAGCCGTGACCCTCCTGCCTTGTGGTAGTACCGCAAGGGGGAGCGGTAGTACCGCGTCGGCAGTAGTACCGCCCCTAGTCCTGGCTTGGTCCGGGCTGTGGAGCTGCCACGGTAGTACCGTGGTCACGCACGGTAGTACCGCATGTCGTCGCGGTAGTACTGCTCCCCTGGAGCGGTAGTACCGTGAGTCGCGGGCAGAATTAGTGAGTAACGGTTGGATCTTTTCCCCGACTATATAAGGGGTGTCTTCTACCTCTAGTTGACTACCTCTTCCACCTTTAAGCTCCATTGTTGCTCCAAGCTTCATTTTCGCTCGATCTCTCTCCCTAGCCAATCAAACTTGTTGATTTGCTCGGGATTGGGTGACAAGAGCCCGATCTACACTTCCACCAAAGGATATTTGATTCCCCCCACTTATCCCTTGCGGATCTTGTTACTCTTGGGTGTTGAGCACCCTAGACGGTTGAGGTCACCTCAAAGCCATACTCCATTGTGGTGAAGCTTCGTGGTGGTGTTGTTGTTGGGAGCCTCCGATTGTTGTGGAGATTGCCCCAACCTTGCTTGTAAAGGTTCGGTCGCCGCCTTCAAGGGCACCAATAGTGGAATCACGGCATCTCGCATTGTGTGAGGGCGTGAGGAGAATACGGTGGCCCTAGTGGCTTCTTGGGGAGCATTGTGCCTCCACACCGCTCTAACGGAGACGTACTTCCCTTCAAAAGGAAGGAACTCCGGTAACACATCCTCGTCTTCACCGTCTCCACTCTTGGTTATTTCGTGCCTTTACTTTCGCAAGCTCACTTATTGTTACATCTCTTGCTTGCTTGCTAGCTAGTTGTTATTGCATCATATAGGTTGCTCACTTAGTTGCATATCTAGTCAACCTATTTGTTGCAAAGTTTAATTTGGTAAAGAAAAGCTTAAAAAATTGTTAGTTGCCTATTCACCCCCCCCCCCCCCCCGCTAGTCAACCATATCGATCCTTTCAATTGGTACCAGAGCCTCGTCTCTTTATTAAGGACTTTACCGTCCGAAGAGTATGGTTGACACCAACGATGGTGTGGAGGAACACTCCGGTGTGAATCCCATCTCATCTTCGGCCGAAGGGGGAACCTCGGTCTCTCGTGAGGAGTTCAATGTGGCTTTGGACACATTGAAAGCCTCCATGACGGCCGAGGTTAAAAGCATGTTTAATGATTTCTTAGAGGGACTTAAACTATCTACCGCACCTATGAAAGTGGGTGATCCCACTAACAAGGCGACGGATGCTTTCTCCGATAAGGGGGAAGCTAGCATTGAAAAGAGTCCTTCTACTAGTGGTAGAAATGGCACCGGCATCTTTGCCCATGTGGAACCCCCGATCTATGGAGGACCTATCCCCTCCACTCATTTAAATCATGCCGGTCCACCTCCTAAGTATGAAAAAGGTGTAGATTTTGATAATTGGGTCTATCGCTTTAAGCGTCATTTGAAGCATGTGAACACTAACCTTTGGAGAGTCATTGAAGAAGGTTTTTATCCTCATGACCCAAGCAACTTCACCCCTCGAGAAGCCGTGGACAATCAATTCAATGAGAGTGCTCTCTTCATCATTCAAGATGCAATTCTTCCCGAAGATCTCCCTCACCTTCGACCCCACGTCGTGGCTAAAGAAGCATGGAAATGTGTTGAGGGTCTCTATCGTGGAAGTGCTAGCATTCAGCGGTCCAACTATGAAGTGGTGCAAGATGAAGCCGACGAGTTTGCAATGAAAGAAGATGAAGAACCTCGTGAGCTCTTTCGAAGAGTAACCAAACTCGCCATGGCGCTTCGAGATCATGGAAGCAAGGATACGGATGACAATTGGATCAAGCGAAAGTTCCTCAAGGCCATGATGCCCTACAACAAAGCCATGTCCTCCGTCATTCGTCAACGACCGGACTTCCACACCATGACCTCAAGTGAAGTGTTGGATGAGTTCGTTGCAATGAACATCTTGGACAAGACCGCCGAAAATGCGATGCTCCGTTCTCAAAGAGCTAAGAAGCCTAACCTTGCCTTGAAGGCCAAGGTCATTGTCGAAGAAGAGGAAGAAGTGGAAGATGAGGAAAGCAACCCCGAAGACACCAAGTTCGACTACCATGAGCACATGTCCCTAGCTTCAAGACAATTTTGGAGCAAGAAGAGCTCAAGACCCAACTTCAACAAGAATAACTCAAGTGGCGTCAAGGGCAAGCAACGAGTTAGAACTTGCTTCAACTGTGGCAATGTGAGCCATTTCGTTGCGGATTGTCCTTACGAGAAGAGGGAAGACAATGGTGGCAAGTTCATTCGAAAAGACAAAGCCAAGTCCATCCCCAACAAGAACAACTTCGCCAAGAAGACTCCCACTCGCGGGTTGGTGGTTCAAGAAGAATACCAAGAGGATGACGATGATGATGAGAATGAAGAAGCAACGGCCATGGCATCCATTGCCATTGCTACTCCTCGGGTGTCTCTCTTCGAATCACCCAACGAAAACATCACCGCTAGATGCCTCATGGCGAAAGCTTCAAACAAGGTAACCCCCAACATCACAACCACCATCATTTCTAATCCCTCCATGGAGGATTGCATTGATGGACATGTTGAGTCTAATGAGGAAGTGAATGAGTTAGAGTCCTTCATGAGTAAGCTCAAGGGAAAGTCCAAGAAGCACTTTGTTGCTCTCTTGGAACAACTTGGTGAGGCCAATGACATGATCGAGGCTCACGAAGAAACCATCTCCAAGATGGAAGGTCATAGTCGTGATTATGCCGACGAAATATCGGACCTCTCAAATGCTCTTGAGGAAGAGCGTGTGCATCATTTGACTCTTGAGGAGTCACACAATGATGCCCATGCTAAGTTGAAGAAAGATCTTGATCATGCTCTTGTCATGTCTCGTGTGCTAACCTCCGAGAAGGCTAAACTTGGGGTTGATCATGCTAGACTCAAAGAGGAGTTTGAGATACTTGACAAGGCCCACAAGGCCTTAAAGGGTACTCATGCTACTCTCAAAGAGTCTCATGCTCAACTCCAAGTTAAGCTAATCAAAGAAAAGGCCACCTTTCCTCATATGGTATTAATTGATAATGCATGTGCTACTAACCCTTGTTGTGAGCATGTGCATCTTGTGGAAGAAAATGCTAAGTTGAAGGATCAACTTGAGAAGGGCCTTGTGACTTGCATTCAAGGTGAGAAAAACCTCAACGACCTTATGAGCAATCAAAAGGAAGGTGTGGGCAAAGAAGGAATTGGGTTTGCGCCCAAGTCCAAGAGCAAGAAGAAGAAGAACAACAAGGCCAACCGTCCTCCTCCCCTCAAACAATCTTTTGTGAAAGAGGGAGACGGAGCTTCCAAGAAGAAGAAGGACAAAGTGAAGGAAGTTGATATTCAAAAGAGCAAGAACGTTTCCTCAAACAAAGCAGGCGACTTTAACCCTTCATATGTGTTGTGCCGTGCTAGTGATGGACATGTTTATGCTAAATTTGTTGGTTCTCCTTATGAGTACATTGAATGGTCTATTTGGGTTCCCAAGGCCCTTGTTACTAACATCAAAGGACCCATTACTAAATGGGTACCTAAAACCAAGCATTGATCTCGTGTAGGTGTTTGCTTCCGGTGGGGGATCATGGTTGCTCGATAGTGGAGCAACAAATCATATGACCGGGAGCAAGGACTTGGTGGTGGATGTGCAAGAGACTCCATCTATGCCCACCAATGTCGAGTGGGGTGATGCATCACATTCTAAGGTATTGGGCCTCGGCAAGGTTGTCATTTCTCATGATCTAACGATCGAGAAAGTCATGCTTGTTGAGTCCCTTGCATTCAATTTACTTTCCGTTCGTCAACTTGCACTCATGGGTTTTGCCACATTCTTTGATATTGATACCGTGGCCCTCTTGTGGAGCAAGACTCTTAAAGTAGCCTTTGTTGGGCATGTCGAGAACGGTCTCTATGTGGTTAACTTTTCGGAGCAACCCACTAAGACCGCGACATGCCTAATGGCTAAAGTTGACGTGGGATGGCTTTGGCATCGCCGTTTAGCCCACGTCAACATGAGATCTTTGCAAAGTCTCCTCAAGGGGGACCATGTCCGTGGACTAACAAATGTGAGTTTTGCCAAAGATCGTGCGTGCAGTGCTTGTATCGAAGGAAAGCTTCATGAAAAGGCTCACCCTCCCTCAACCATCATCTACTCGAAGAGACCCCTGGAGCTCCTTCACATGGATCTCTTTGGGCCTCCATCTTTTGATAGTCTTGGAGGAAGAAAGTATTGCTTGGTGATTGTGGATGATTATTCAAGATATACTTGGGTATACTTTTTCAAGAGGAAGAGTGAGACCCAACAAACCGTCATCAACTTTGCAAATGAAGCTCAACGTCAACATGATGCAAAGATCTTGACTATAAGAAGCGACAACGGCACCGAGTTCAAGAACTACACCTTGGATGAGTTTCTTAGTGACGAGGGAATCAAGCATCAATATGCGGCACCTTATACCCCTCAACAAAATGGTGTTGCGGAGAGGAAGAACCGGACGTTGATGGATGCGGCAAGGACCATGATGGCGGAGTTCAAGTCTCCATACAACTTTTGGGCCGAAGCCATCAACACAGCATGTCATGCATCCAATCGGCTCTATCTTTGCAAAGGCTTGAACAAGACTTCGTATGAGATCCTCACCGGCAACAAGCCCAACCTCAAGTACTTCCGGGTGTTCGGTTGTAAGTGTTTCATTCTCAAGAAAGGTGTTCGGTTGTCTAAATTTGAAGCTAGAGCTCATGAGGGCATATTTGTTGGTTATGCTACAAACTCTCATGCTTACCGTGTCCTCAACAAGTCCACCGGACTCATTGAGGAGACGTGTAATGTGGAGTTTGACGAAAATAACGGCTCCCAAGTGGAGCAAAGTGGTACTTGTGATATAGGTGATGAAATTCCTCCCCAAGCCATAAGAAGAATGGGTATTGGTCACATCCTACCCATTGAGGAACCCCTTGTGGCCGAAGGAGAAGGACAATGCTCTACTCAAATAGAGCCATCACCTCATCAAGACCCACACGCTTCCGAAGAACAACGTGAAGGCCCTCAACCTCGTGAACAAGACCAAGGGCAAGATCTACCTCAAGACGGTGATGAAGCACTAAATGATGCCCAAGGTCACGTTCTCCCCCTCGAGCTAGTTCAAGATCAAGATCAACCTCAAGATCAAGAACAAACTCAAGACGGCGCTCAAGATCATCAAGTCAACCCTCCTCCTTCCACACCCGAGGAGGAATTAGAGCGTCGTGCCGCGAAGATTGCTTCCAAACTCACCAACCAAGGCCATCTCATGGAAAATGTGGTTGGAAGCCTTCGAAAAGGGGTAAGCACTCGTAGACAATTTGCAAACTATTGTGAACATCACGCGTTTGTCTCTTGTGTTGAACCCCAAAAGGTCTATGAGGCACTCGAAGACCCGGATTGGCTCAATGCCATGCATGAAGAACTCAACAACTTCGAGTACAACAAGGTGTGGAGATTTGTGCCAAGACCATCCGGGAACCACAATGTCATTGGGACCAAGTGGATCTTCAAGAATAAGCAAGATGCCCATGGGAACATCATTCGCAACAAGGCAAGATTGGTAGCACAAGGCTACTCCCAAGTCGAGGGTATCGACTACGGTGAAACCTTCGCTCCCGTTGCTCGTCTTGAATCCATTCGTTTGTTGATTGCTTATGCTTCCCATCACAACTTTAAGTTGCAACAAATGGATGTGAAAAGTGCTTTTCTTAATGGTCCCATTAATGAGTTGGTCTATGTCAAGCAACCCCCGGGTTCGAGGACCCCTACATTCCGGATCATGTGTATCAACTCGATAAGGCACTCTATGGCCTTAAACAAGCCCCACGTGCGTGGTATGATCACCTTACCGAGTTGCTACAAGATCGTGGTTTTGAAGTAGGGCTAATCGACCCCACTCTTTTTACTAAGAAGGTCAACGGGGAGTTGTTTGTATGCCAACTATATGTTGACGATATTATCTTTGGTTCCCCTAACAAAGCTTTCAATGAAGAATTTGCCGCTCTCATGACCTCCAAGTTTAAGATGTCTTCGATGGGAGAGTTGAAGTTCTTCCTTGGTTTCGACATCAAGCAAAGAAGAGAAGGAACCTTCATCAACCAAGCCAAATATACTTAAGACATGCTTAAAAGATTCAAGCTAAGTGATGTCAAGCCGGCTACTACACCAATGCCTACCAAGTGCCAACTTGACATCGATCCCAATGGTAAAGCGGTGGATCAAAAGGTATATCGCTCCATGATTGGATCCTTGCTTTACCTTTGTGCATCTAGGCCGGATATCATGTTGAGTGTGGGGATGTGTGCACGTTTCCAAGCCACACCAAAGGAAAGTCACTTTGTGGCGGTCAAGCGAATCTTTCGATATTTGGCTCATACCCCAAACTTTGGCTTATGGTACCCAAGAGGAGCAAACTTCAAGCTTGAAGGTTTCACGGATTCCGATTGGGCGGGAGACAAAGTGGATAGGAAGTCCACTTCCGGAGGGTGCCAATTTCTTGGTTGCTCGTTGGTAAGTTGGTCTTCCAAGAAGCAAAGTTGTGTGTCTCTCTCGTCCACCGAAGCGGAGTATGTGGCGGCCGGTAGTTGTTGTGCTCAACTTCTATGGATGAGGCAAACTTTAAAGGAGTATGGTGTCACTTGTGACAAAGTGCCTCTTTGGTGTGATAATGAAAGTGCCATCAAGATTTCACTCAACCCGGTGCAACACTTCAAGACGAAGCACATTGAGATTCGGTATCACTTCATTCGGGATCACATTAGGCGAGGGGAGATCGAGCTCAAGTATGTCAACACTCATGATAACCTTGCAGATATTTTCACGAAGCCATTGGATGAAGCAAGATTTCGCGAGTTAAGGCATGAGCTAAATATCATTGATTTGAGCAATGTGACTTGAACCCGTGCACCCCCCACCACACTCAACTTGTTGTCTAGTTTAGATGTAGGCATGGACATAGGGGGAGTGTTGTTCTCTCAATGAACTCTCCCTCCCCCCATTATGCATAAATAGATCACCTCTTTCACATTAGCCATTTTTGATGGTACTTGTGCTTCAAAGACGAGTTTTGGTCATGGGCCCAAGGATAATTCTTCGCGGTGCCATACCATCCAACTCAAACATAGGTGGCTCCGGGCACCGCACTCTCTCTCCTCGAGAGACCTTGTTACCTAGTGTTTTGCTGTTGTTCTGTGCCTTTGTGCTGCTTTGAGTTGTACCTGTTTTTCGATGCAAAGGCGTGCTTTTCTCTCTTGTTCGAAACCCTTGGTGGTGTGTGCTCACGGTACTACCGCGGTCGGCCACGGTACTACCGCGGCCTATCACGGTACTACCGCTGATGGGAGCACGGTACTACCGCACCCAAGCGGCAGTAATTTTTTACTGCCGCCTGGTGGAGCGGTACTACCGCCACGGCGCGGTACTTCCGCCCTGGCGGTACTACCGCGATGACTCGCGGTACTACCGCGCTGGTTCGGGCCCGCGGGGATAAGGTCGGGCAGGGGAAGTTCTAACTTCCCCATACCCTTTCGCCCCTTCTCTCCACAACGCCTGTTCCTCTCTCAAGCCCACGAACGGAGCCAGCGTTCGTCGCCGGATCTCCTCCACCGGCTACCCTCCCGTGATTCCGTCCGGTGGGATTGTTCCCCACCACGTGCTCTTGCTATGGACCAAGGTTTTTTTTCCCCAAATCCTTCTCCGTTTCGATTGTCTTTGGTTCTTTTAGGTTTTGGGGGAGACTTGCATGTTCTTGAGATTTATAGGCTAGATCTCTGCAAGGGTAGGATGAAGGAGTTTAGTATTGCATAGGATTTATGCTTGTATTGTTGTCTTGCACTAGATCTGGTCACCGTAGCACCGCCATGGCTTCGCGGGTCTTTTCAGATTCAAATCCTGCTCGATCCAACGTGACGCGGTACTACCGCCCTTATGGCGCGGTACTACCGCTCCCGCGGTACTACCGCCTCTATGGCGCGTTACTACCGCCCACGCGGTACTACCGCCTCTATGGCGCGGTACTACCGCGCGCCGTGCGGTACTAATGACATACTACCGCCCCAGCCACGGTACTACCGTGACCCCTCACGGTACTACCGCGTCTGGAGCAGTAGTAAGACCTTAGTATCACACCCCATGGCAGTTCTACCGTGGCTCACCTCTATCGCATGCTAACTTTCTTGTTTATCTTCTATGGGTTTCATGTGTGGTCTTTTAGCCTTTGCATTGATCCTTTTCGACTTGTTTTGGTGCTTTGCGTGTGTGTTTTATGTGGTGGCTCTCGCCGGGCCAATCCCGTCCGTGACACTGGTTCCAAGCGTCTGCGCAATCCAGGCGAAGTTCCCGAGGGATCATTTGCATCGAAGCGCAATGTCAAGTCCACCGCCAGCAAGCACAAGGAGCCCGCCAGGGGCATGGATGAGATAAGCGCTCAAGAGTATGTCCGTATCAGGCAGCTTCACCCATATGCGACCCCACGCTCCACTATCAGAGGATGTGAACTGTTCTGGAACAAGACTCAAACCCAGATTTACTTGGATGTCATCAAAAACAAGCAGAATACCTATGTAGAGGTAAAGTGGATTGAGATGCATCACATGCGGAAGGACAAGTTTCGCGACTACTTTGGGGAGGCTCTGGACTTGGTGGAGCAGTTTGGAATTGAGCATGTGATCTCGTTCCACATGGACTATGACCCTGAGATTATTTGTCAGTTCTTTGCCTCCGTGTACTTCCACACCAATGATGAGAGAAGGATGACGTGGATGACCAATGGCCGCCAGCTTGGTGTTCGCCCTCACGGCAATGCTGACTCTGCTGACAAGAACAAGCTTGCTCCTTTTATGGTTGAGAAGAAGCTCGCCACTGGGAAGATAGTATTGGTTCTCAACTCATTTCTGGATATCATGTACCGCATCTTCCGCAACTCTCTGTTCCCACGCATCGGGGACAAAGACAAGGTTCATGCCTACATGGTGGACATGATGCTTCTGTGCGAGGAGGCTCGCTCTTCTCAGACTCAGCCCCTTGATGTCTCTCACATCATGTGGTGCGAGCTTCGATTTGCAGTGTTCAACCGCAAGGTGCCCATTTATGGACCTTACCTGTTTCTGCTGATTTCGAAGACTTGGGAGAAGATGTTCCCCACGGAGGAGTTCCTGGCGCCAGACTGGATCCGCCATGAGCCCATTTCTCTGAGGGTCAAACCCAACTGGGCCAACACTGCTACTCGTGCTGAGGCGTCTGCTGCTAGAGCTGCTACTGTTGATGAGGATGCTGCTGGAGCTGAGGATGTTGCTGGGGGCCGTTCTGCTAGGCCCTCTCAGAGTGACTCTAGGCCATCTTGGGCCAAGAGGTTGACAGATAAGATGAAGTCACTTTTCTGCATGCAAGCCAAGGGTCAGTACAGAGCTCATGTGGAGTCCAAGGAGAGTCGTCACCGGCACAACAAGGTCTTGAAGCTCTTTGGCGAGGATGTGTCTGGCGGGTCTGAGGAGCACATCACTCCTGAGACCGAGTGGATGGAGAAGCAAGGGTTCAAGTGGATTGATTCTGAGGAGGAGGCCGAGGAGTCCATTCCAGCTGCGGAGGAGTCTGACGAAGAGGAGTGGGACAGTTTCTCTGCTTGAGCCACCTCTTGTGTGTTTAGGTGTCCTCTCTGCCTTTTTGGCGTCTCGATGCCAAAGGGGGAGAGAGCGTAGGGATTTGGATTTGCGAGTTTGTGTGTTTGCCAGTTGATCTCTTTGTTGCTTTTATCCCAGTTGATCTCTTTGTTGCTTTTATCGTGAGAACCTTGATTATCTTATCTCATATGGTGTAAGACATATGCACTCTATCTATCCTAGCTAGCTTGTGTTATTCTGTGCTACCTTCATGCTATGCTAGGTTTATTATCATGTCTTGGTCTCTAAAATATAGGGGGAGTGTTGTTCCTAGGTTGTGTGCCATGCAGTCCAAAGCATTCATATATAGTGCACACATCTAGGGGGAGACTCGTCTATATTTTAGAGAAGTGGGGTTTGCCACTGCTTTAAACATATTTTATCTATGTGCAAATCCCGTGTTGTCATCAATACACCAAAAAGGGGGAGATTGTAAGGGCTCATTTATCCCTAAGTGTTTTGGTGATTGATGACAATACTTGTGCGGACTAATCGTGTGCCTTGAGTCCTACAGATATTTCTTCATTAGGCACAAGACGATTCGGTGCCCCTCGGAGATTAGTGAAGCCGGCGTTGTTCTACGTTTCTCTTTGGTGGAGTTGAGTCGTAGGAGAGCCGTACTATTAAGAGGGGGTCCGCGTCGGAAAGGTAGGGTGGAATCACACGTACACTTGCCCCTCCTTCCCTTGCACTTTGGAGCTGTCCATCGTTATCATGGTTGTGCGAAACCGACGTCTGCTACTGTACTTGCGGTAGTACCGCAAGCACCAGCGGTAGTACCGCGGCGGGCCACGGTAGTACCGCCCCTCTGGCGCGGTAGTACCGCGGTTCCTTGGCCTAGTGCCGCTCCAGCGCGGTAGTAGGGGCGGATGTAATTTTTTACATCCGCGCCCCTCACGGTAGTACCGCTCCTCCGGCGCGGTAGTACCGCTGCACTCTGTCCCAGTGCCGCTCCAGCGCGGTAGTAGGGGCGGATGTAATTTTTTACATCCGCGCCCCTCACGGTAGTACCGCTCCTTCGGCGCGGTAGTACCGCTGCACTCTGTCCTAGTGCCGCTCCGGTACGGTAGTAGGGGCGGATGTAATTTTTTACATCCGCGGCACCCACGGTAGTACCGCTCGCTCCGCGCGGTAGTACCGCGGGGGCCCACGGTAGTACCGCTCCTTTGGAGCTGTAGTACCGTGCCCCTTTCTGCCTAGTACCGCTGCGCCGCGGTAGTAGGTGCGGATGTAATTTTTTACATCCGTGCCTACCACGGTAGTACCGCGCCTCTTGGGCGGTAGTACCGCGTCGGGTTTTTGCACCACCCTAATTTCTGCGGAAGTAGGCACGGATGAAATTTATTTCGTCCGCGCCCTTCCGAAGCCGTGACCCTCCTGCCTTGCGGTAGTACCGCAAGGGGGAGCGGTAGTACCGCGTCGGCAGTAGTACCGCCCCTAGTCCTGGCTTGGTCCGGGCTGTGGAGCTGCCACGGTAGTACCGTGGTCACGCACGGTAGTACCGCATGTCGTCGCGGTAGTACCGCTCCCCTGGAGCGGTAGTACCGTGAGTCGCGGGCAGAATTAGTGAGTAACGGTTGGATCTTTTCCCCGACTATATAAGGGGTGTCTTCTACCTCTAGTTGACTACCTCTTCCTCCTTTAAGCTCCATTGTTGCTCCAAGCTTCATTTTCGCTCGATCTCTCTCCCTAGCCAATCAAACTTGTTGATTTGCTCGGGATTGGGTGACAAGAGCCCGATCTACACTTCCACCAAAGGATATTTGATTCCCCCCACTTATCCCTTGCGGATCTCGTTACTCTTGGGTGTTGAGCACCCTAGACGGTTGAGGTCACCTCGAAGCCATACTCCATTGTGGTGAAGCTTCGTGGTGGTGTTGTTGTTGGGAGCCTCCGATTGTTGTGGAGATTGCCCCAACCTTGCTTGTAAAGGTTCGGTCGCCGCCTTCAAGGGCACCAATAGTGGAATCACGGCATCTCGCATTGTGTGAGGGCGTGAGGAGAATACGGTGGCCCTAGTGGCTTCTTGGGGAGCATTGTGCCTCCACACCGCTCTAACGGAGACGTACTTCCCTTCAAAAGGAAGGAACTCCGGTAACACATCCTCGTCTTCACCGTCTCCACTCTTGGTTATTTCGTGCCTTTACTTTCGCAAGCTCACTTATTGTTACATCTCTTGCTTGCTTGCTAGCTAGTTGTTATTGCATCATATAGGTTGCTCACTTAGTTGCATATCTAGTCAACCTATTTGTTGCAAAGTTTAATTTGGTAAAGAAAAGCTTAAAAAATTGTTAGTTGCCTATTCACCCCCCCCCCTCTAGTCAACCATATCGATCCTTTCACATACTACAACCTAGATTTAGATGTTTAGAAAGTTGATCATTAATTGTGCTGTGTTGTAACTATGTATGCAATATCTTTCAATGTCTAGTGTTACTTGCTTCAGCGACATGTATTTACAACATCTTTTCAAACTATGAGTAGTTGCAAAACCTGTTGCATAGTCCTTTGTCAGGTAGTATGATTGTTAGCCTTTTTTCCGCTCTATAAAATATATATCGTTACAATTTTTCTTCTTCTAATATCATTATGCTAATTACACGCAAAGAACGAAAAAAACTAGAGGGGTTTCGAATCTCGTATCGCTGGTCCATAGCAAATTCGACACATGTGCATTAATCTCCTACCGACCTGTTAGTAAAGAAAAGAGATTAGCTGGATGTGTCCAGTAGTTGATTTCCCCTCCCACCTCTTCTCCTCTTCGAAAAATTGATCTCCTACATCATCTCCCCGCTTTCTCCTCTGTATTTGGAAGGCGTTACAGCGGATCCGTCTTTGCTATCCCACCATTCGCTAGCCGAATGCATCACCTCTAATTCATTCATTTTCTCCCCTATTTCACTTATCCTCTCGCACACGCCACTCGTCATCTTCCCTGTCGATGGCTAGTACCATTGTCATGCTCCTTCACCATACTATCCTCATGCATCGCCTCCATGTCGATATGCACCCTCTGCCAATCTTTATTCCGAGACAAGGAGTGGCAGGGCGAACACGAAACACCCACCTTGAAATTTCGGCCCTAAGCGAATTTGTCAAATCCAGGCTCTAACCATGAGTGCAGGGGCGGAGCTCTGTAGGGGCCGACCCGGGCCATGGCCCGCCCAGGAATTTGGCCAATTTTTTTGACCTGCATGTCGTCTTAGCCCAGCCCACGCACTACACATCAACCCCATCCCTTCCTCTCGTCTCACGCACGCGTAGGCAGTCACGCACCTTCCCCAATTCCCAATTTCCTCTCATCTCAGCATGTAGCCACGCCGCCGATGCTGACCGCCGTGGACTGGGAGGGAGCACCGTCCACCAGAGCGCAGCCCGCCGTCTCGCCCCTGCCCTATTCCCTCCCGCCGCTCATCGTCCACCGACCAATGCCATGCGTGCTGCCGGCCATCTAATCTTGCGGCTGGCTGTTCTCCTCCAACTAAATGGTCGGCGCATGACCTGAGCGAGATCCCCTTCCATGTCCTTTGTTGGCGAACACATGAATTAGCCCCCTGCCGCATCACACTTCACACACGGGCACACAGCCCCAGGTAGCTAGCAGGTATAAATCTTCCCCCAAACTCTATATTTCATAAGCTATAGGCCTCCATACATCCAGTGATCTGTCTTGCTAGTTATAAATAAAGACTGATGATCTGATCTTATGCAAATTGCAACATAGGTAGTCATGGGCAAGGAAAATCAGACTAAGAGAAGAATTGATTTGGCTTTTAGAAGGAAAAGAGATGACATAAGTAAGTTGAGGAAGACCATGTATTGCCCTTAAGGTGAACCAGGGCATCAGCACCGCTTCCAGTATAGTTGGTATGGTGATTTTCCATCATGTATAGAGTATTTAGAGGACAAAAATTGTGCGTATTGTCTAATATTGTTTTGTCTCCAGTAACAAAAGAATAAGCGAGGTGGTTCTCATGTCTTCACGGTATTGGATTTGACAGTTGGAAGAGGGTTCATCGAAAACATTGTGCATTCTTGACCCACATAGGATCTGGACCATGCTTACCACACAACAATGCAATCACTAGTGGTCATGCGTTACTGAAACAACCATGCCACACAGAGAATATTGTAGTTGTGAAGGGCAAGGAAAAAGTGACAAGAAACCATTTGCGGCTGAAAGTGTAAATTGCGGTTGTTAAGTGGCTTACATTCCAAGCTTTCTCGAAATGGTGAAGCTTCTTGCAGATAACTTAATAGTGCTTGATGGTTGAATTGTACTTTATTACATGTGTTGTACATATTATATACTCCCTATGTACGGATATACTTGTAGTTGGCGGAAACTAGTACAAGTTCCCCCAACTACAAGTATTTCGGCACATAGGGAGAGTATATCTGCTAGTCCAGTCTTTTAACATGCCCTCATGATGGCGAATTTGAAATAAAATTGTGCTTTTCTTTAGTCTGGCCCGCCCAACTTTTCCTTTCAAGCTCCGCCACTGCATGAGTGTATTAAAGAAGTACACTAATGGGGAAGATAGTCCTGGGCATGAATCACTGGAAAGGAAGATCAAAGGTGAGAATTGTGATTTGAAGAAACAGCTCTAGAATAGGCAACCCACAAAATTTTAAAATTTGAACCGGCAACACTTAAAGTACTTTAGTCTATTTGACACTGTACTTGAAATCTTTTTTTCGCGAGAACATTGTACTTGAAATCAAATGTACAAAATAAGGGCAAGTTTGGAACATAGGACATGAACAACACAACAACAGAAAAATTGCAAAAATTGTATGTCGTGTCTTGCTGATTTCTTTTGGAATCTGAAACACATGAATTGGATAATGTAACTGTTTGAATGCTCCATAGAAATTTCACAGGAAAATGTTTCTTCAGGAGAAAGAAAAGTGGAGAGACAAAGACACATGTTGCCTTAGACTTCACAAAGGAAGTGTAAATGAAGCTGAGCGAATGCTTATAATCCTCCAAAATATGTTCAAAGGGCACCATAAGAAATATTCCTTATTAATAGAATTCCATTCCTATGGCACTCGTGTGCAATTCATTTGTTTCAAACGGGGTAAAAATGTGGTAGTACATTTTATATACAGTATCCACATGCGAGTGAGGATTTCTAGCTCTCAGGGCTCCTTGTAGCTATAAATTTTGAAAAAATAAAATAAAATACCATTCTTTTTTGTTGGGAGAAAAATATCATAGTTTCAAAAAAAATACATATGTACAAAAGGATGTTTACTGCATGCAGTGGTAATTAAGACCCCCCGGGGGGAGAATTGGTATATCTCCCCCGTCCCATAAAATAAGAGTGTTTTTGACACTACACTAGCGTCAAAAACACTCTTACATTATGGAACGGAGGGAATACATCTTTATAAATTTTCAGGATGAAATATGTTTTCATGCGATCTTCACAAAAAAGACAAAATCATGAGGTTTTATGGTGAATGGTGCATCATGGAACTTTACAACAATGTATATACATCTGTATAAGTACGAGTGTACTCCCTCCATTTCATAATGTAGTGCGAATAAACTTTTTCAAAAGACAAACATTGCAAACTTTGACCATGTTTATATACATAAATATGTACTTTTAAAATACCAAATGCATATCATTGGATACATCATCAGCTATATTTTCATGTTGTATATGTTTGGAACTGTATACACACAAATAGCTCACTCTATAAACTCGGTCAAAGTTTGCTAAGTTTGTCTTTCAGAAAAAATGTACACGCACTACATTACGGAAAGGAGGAGTGTTTTAAAAAAAATTGAAACATGAAAATTTGAAATTTGAGTTGTTCAAAGTTCGTTATCCATTAGCAATTTGTGTATTGCATTCCGGGGAGGCGCGGCAGGCAGCGGCATGTGTTGAGGCCAGTTGGGCACCCGTGTATGCACGATGCAACGACCGCTCGCTGACGCGCGCTGCCTGCTCCGTACCCTCCCCGTTTCTTCTGCCATGGACAAGACCTGCTGGCACGTACTGCTGCTTCCAATGGCCGTGCGAGTACGAGCGAGCAAACGAGCGGTGCGGTGTGCCCGGCCGAATCATTTCCCGCCCTTGGTAGTTGTCTCCTTCCTCCTCGGCTACGCGCACACGAAGACACGAACGGTCGATTCACGACGGACCCCGACTCTACCCGACCCGACCCGACAGGCAGCAGCCGAAGAAAGGCGCGCGAGGCCGGTGGGAGGCCACACCACGCGGCCTTGCATCGTCAAACACTCTTTTAAAGCACCTCCTAAGACACGTCCCTTTCGTCAAATGAGGCACTGTCTCCCCCATCCCCGCGTCGCACTTAATATAAAGCCCAGCGAGAAAGGGAAAGAGAGGGCGAATGAGCACTGTACGCGCGAGAGCGAGCGAGACGGAGAGAATGAATGAACACTGCTCGGCACATAGGGAGAGAGAGTATAGTGGAGGTGGCCCTGGCTGAGTTTAGGACCATTGCCCGTTACAGTATCTCATTTGTTCACGTAACCCTGCGCATTTCCCTTTTATTTATGGGTGGTGAAGCATATGCATATGCAAGTGAAACGCACGCCCTGCACCTTCGTTTTTCATCCTCTTATGTACTCCCTCCGTTCCGAATTACTTGTCTTCGATTTGTCTAGATACAGATGTATCTAGACTCATTCGTATCTAGACAAATCTAAGACAAGTAATTCAGAACGGAGGGAGTACTACTATACTTTACTGATGAGTGGCACAGAAGTCCCAGAGAAGTTCCAAGCCCGGCAAGTTATTTACGCAAGGAAGGAAATTGAAACCCGACCGTGGCGCGGCGCAGATTGTTCCAGCTCCGATCCGCCGCCTGGATTCCGACGCACGTAGCGGTACTGTACTGTACGTGCATCAGCGGCGGTCGATGCCGGGTGGCCGGCCGGCCGGCTGGCCACGCATGACTGACTGACAGAAACGACGACGCACGCAGAGAGGGCAAACTGTCGTCGCGTGTGGGAGAGAACTTGGGCAGCAACAGCAGCTAGCTATGCTACCCTAGACATAGAAGGCTTTGGGCCCTTGCCTATATAAGCTAGGGTAGGCCTGGGCTGTGGCACGCACCAGCTAGGCAGCAGTACTTGCAGCGTGTACAACCAGCAGCTGTAGATTGTATGTATAGTGTGACAGTGTAGAGTAGCTATGAGTAGCCGCCACCACCACCCCCACCACTACACTACTAGAGCCAGTAGTAGTAGCAGCTTGGAGCCGTAGAGATGCAACGGGTAGGTGGTTACGTTTTATGGCACGAAGAAATGTTCCGGCCACGGTCCAAAAAGAGCTCCACACTGAAGCAGCGGATCAAAGAGGGAGGCTGCCTGCCTGCATGCAAAGGCAAAGCCACCTAGCCAAGCTATGCAATGCATGTGGGACGCCGGGAGGAGGAAGAAACCATAGGGTGGCATGCATGGCGATGGTGCCATGCCAACGTTGGTCGTTGCACATGTGGCGATGCGCGCATGCATGCATGCATATGCATGTGGGCGGCACATACGAATTCAATGCCCTTTGCTGCTCGCTTGTTCGCTTGCCCCCTTGGCTCGAGCAGCTACCGTAGTACTCCCCCGTTTCTAAATATAAGTCTTTGTAGAGATTTCATTATGGACCACATACGGATGTATATAGATGCATTTTAGAGTATAGGTTCATTCATTTTGCCCCGTATGTGGTCTATAGTGAAATCTCTCCAGAGACTTATATTTAATAACCGAGAGAGTAGTACTAGCAGTGGTGCATGCATACATGGCGATGCATGGCATGGGCCCTACGTAGCTCGGAGCAGGTTTGCCGCGGTGGATCGCAACAGGTTAGGGTAAAAGACTAAAAGGGTGTTAGCCGTGAGATTCTTGGTGGTCAAAAGGAGTAAAGGTTAGGACGCCACTTAACAATGCGCGGTTTTGGTGACCAGTGTTAATTAGAGTGGCATCTTTGACCCATGCCATCAAAGCTGATCAGTGCTTTTCGCAGGGAACGGCTGTAAATAAGGAGTGCATCAATGGAGGTGGGGTGGTGTGAGCTCTGCGGCGTGAGAATGTTTACTGTGCAGGGGCGAGGAGATGCTCTGATGCATTGGCTCAAACCATGTGCTTACCGGTAGCTGATGGACCTAGCTAGCCGCTGGCCTGGTGGCATTCCAGCTAGAGTAGTTGCAGGTAATAAAAGGCAGATGAACTCCCCTTTCGAGGCGATATTGAAGGATTCTCGATAGCATTTCGGTGAATATGTCATTTCAGATTCGTATAGTATCTTTTCTGTTTCAGATACTTGGAATATTTGGAGTACAACGAAATAATTGGTCGTTCTTTTTCATACAATCCGTCCCCTTCCCCTTGCCCTCAATTCGTCTAGAAGCACGTTCCTTTATTTGAAAACAAAATATGGATTCACTTCATATTTTTGAAGCAAAAATTTGACTGTAGATCCAAACCCATGCAGAAATTTTCCCATCAAATTATCAACACATGGCCCACACCACCATGCATATATCCATTTGAGTGTTTCCTTTAGAACCTACATTCGGTTTTTTTTTTCACAATAGTTAAACGTCGGTGGCCTGAAAATTCAATTTGTGTATGTCGGTTTTCGCTAGAAGGAAGCAGGCACCAAAGGGAAGGAAGAAGCCAGGAGCTCGCTGGCAGGCTACCATCATCGATCCTTTTCGCCGGAGAAAAAAACCGATCATCGCTGGGGCTAGAAGGGTGACCGGGGGCGGCGGCAGCACATCGGTGGGAAGAGGCTGTCCGGGAGCACCACCGGCTGCGAGCGGTGGTGGCCGTGGTTTGGCTCGTGGTAGACTGTTGGGGGGAAGAAGAAGAAGATGGCCTGAAGATTGAACAAGTAATCTGCGCCGCCTGTTTTTCATTCTACGGCTGAAACGAAATCGGTTGATGTAAATTGAAATTTCAGTCAGACTTACCGGTAGACATTCCTATTTTTTCTTCTTCTTTCGTTCCACTATAATTAAACAAACCCCAACTCATGTTGGCTTCTCGTGGAATGCGGTTCCCTTTTGACGGAAATCGTGCATGGCTCACTTGCGTAGCACAGTGCAGCTCCGAAGTGTTCAAGATTAGTACTGTACTAGAAGCATATGCGCACCTTACTGTGCCGTTCTATTTTTCTACCGTTTATTTGTTTGATTGTTAATTCATGAAAAGATTGCTTGCTTCTCTATTTGTAGTTTGGGGTTGTCGTTTTTCCATGGGCCTTCTGTGTTTTGGCTTCCATAATTTTAGGGTGAACACCCTTTATTGCATTGCAGGATATGTCTAGATGCTAAGACACGTAATCATTTACTTGGTAGGATATTACTCACTTTTTTTACAACTATTGTTCTTCACAAAAATGGTATGTTAGTAGCACTGCTAAAAACATATCTAAAGTTTGGTTGGCATCAAGCATGTCCCCGATCTGCAGGGTTAAACCATAGTACTGAATGGACATGATAATATTCATCTGCAAAACTAATTGAAAACTATAATATGCGTAACTGGAGCTTCTGAATATAGTATTCACCTACAACAATCATACAACTCTATGATTTAACCAATCAATATTTCGTACTTTACCTTGGTCACACACAAATAATACAAAACACCAACAATTATGGTTTGCAATAATGGTACAAGGGTAGTAAAAGTGAGAAATACTTGGAAGTCGCAGCACTGCACCAAAGTATATGGTTTCTAGTTTTCAATATTTATCATTCATATGCGTAGTTAGAATGAGAATAGAAAGAACATATTTGAAATAAAAGCAATGATTTGCACTGACTAACTAACGACGGGAAAGGGAATGAAGCATGTTTATAGCACCCTCTAAGAGGAAGAGACATAAATGCGAGGATCAAGAGATAATATCACAGATGATTGGTCTCAGTTTTCATTTGAATGTAACGTTACTGATGCATTAGTAAGGCCTAATCAGTTGTGTACATAAGCGCCCCGATGATAATTAACCAAATTATCTTCATACGAAAACCTAGTTATCATCTTATCTTATTGTTTTAGTGTCAATTAAGTTTAATTAGAGACCACGTGCTCCTTAGACTTGGAACCATATCCTAATTAATACTCCCTACGTTCTAAAATATAGTACATACTTTGTTTTCAAAAGTCAAATATACCAATCTTTGACCAAGTTTTTCAAAAAAATCAACATCCAGATGTATTATTATAGTTTATTTATTTAATACTTTAGATATTGAAAGTTTATTCTAAAAACTTCGCCAATGGAAATCTTTGACTAAAAAAACTAATATGCACTGCACCGTGGAACATAGGCAACATAAAGCATGTCGTGTATAAACTGCGTGAGGTTGTTAATCGACAAGCACAGAGATGGTACTTAAGCAGTGAGGCATGAGACTTTCAAATTGAAACCTTATACAGTGAGATAAAATCCCGGTATAATCTACTATTTCTTTAGCACCGAAGCGATCGAGATTGAATTTGAATCAGGCTGCCAAAGAAGGAAAGGATGACAGAGGGAGAGGAAGGAGGTATCGAGAGTTGTACTGCAGATCTTATGGGCCATGGCGTGTCGATGAAGGTGACCAAGTTCCAAAGACGATAGTCGTCTCTAGGCCCCGAGCATCATCGTCGTTGGATGTTAATTACTGCACAAAAGAAGGGGAGAAAGATGGAGCGATGGGCGGGGTGTGCGGTGTGGTGGTGGACAAGCAAAGCTCATGCAACCTTGTGATGCGGAAGAGGCGGTGTGGGACGGGCGCCTGTGCAACCGTGTGGTACGGAGGAGGCGGTGATGGACTGGCGGCGCCCATGCGACCATATGATGCAGAGGAACAGGTGATGGGTTGGGTGCCTGTGAAACCGTGTGGTGCGGAGGAGGCGGTGATGGATCGAGCGTACCGCCATGTGAAAGATCGTGGATGTCGCCTAGAGGGGGGGAATAGGCGCTTTAAAATAATTACGGTTGAGGCTTGAACAAATGCGGAATAAACCTAGCGGTTAATTTGTCAAGCACAAAACCTACAACAACTAGGCTCACCTATGTGCACTAACGACTTATGCTAAGCAAGAAAAACTATTTAGGTGATAGCAAGATATATGACAAGAAACAATATGGCTATCACAAAGTAAAGTGCATAAGTAAAGAGCTCGGGTAAGAGATAACTGAGGTACGCGGAGACGACGATGTATCCCGAAGTTTACACCCTTGCGGGTGCTAATCTCTGTTTGGAGCGGTGTGGAGGCACAATGCTCCCCAAGAAGCCACTAGGTCCACCGTAATCTCCTCACGCCCTCGCACAATGCAAGATGCCGTGATTCCACTAAGGGACCCTTGAGGACGGTCACCGAACCCGTACAAATGACGACCCTTGGGGGCGGTCACCGAACCCGTACACTTTGGCAACCCTTGGGGCGGTCACCGGAACCCGTCAAATTGCTCGGGGCGATCTCCACAACCTAATTGAAGACCCCGACGCTTGCCCGGAGCTTTACACCATAATGATTGAGCTCCGAACACCACCAACCGTCTAGGGCGCCCAAGCACCCAAGAGGAACAAGCTCAAGGGCACCAAGCACCGAAGAGTAATAAGCTTCTCAACTTGTAACTTCCACGTATCACGTGGAGAACTCAAACCGATGCACCAAATGCAATGGCAAGGGCACACGGAGTGCCCAAGTCCTTCTCTCCCAAATCCCACCGAAGCAACTAATGATAGGGAGGAAAATGAGAGGAAGAACGAAAGAAGAACACGAAGAACTCCAAGATCTAGATCCAAGGGGTTCCCCTCACTTAGAGGAGAAAGTGATTGGTGGAAACGTGGATCTAGATCTCCTCTCTCTTTTCCCTCAAAAACTAGCAAGAATCCATGGAGGGATTGAGAGTTATCGAGCTCAAAGAAGGTCAACAATGGGGGAAGAACACGAGCTTAAAGGATGAGGTTCATTGGGGAAGAAGACCCCCTTTTATAGGAGGGGAAAAATCCAACCGTTACCCCACTGTACATCCCCGCACAGAGCGGTACTACCGCTAGTGCAGGGAGGTACTACCGCTGAGAGCGGTACTACCGCTCCTACCCAGTGGTACTACCGCGCTGACGAGGAAGACATGGTCCTGGCCCCAGAGCGGTACTACCACGGGAGTAAGAGCGGTACTACCGCTTGGAGCGGTACTACCGCCACTACTACCGCTCCTAGTATCGTAAAAACCGACACGAAAAACATCGTTCTTGAATCGATGTGGTAGTAGCCCGGAACCACTGCGGTACTACGGCCGAAGCCCACAAGCGGTACTACCGCTCTTGGAGCGGTACTACCGCTTCGTGGAGCGGTACTACCGCTTGAGAGTTTCGGCGGTACTACCGCTGAGGACCGCGGTACTACCGCTGGCGCCACCCTTAAGCCACTACCACGAAGACAAAGTATACTCCAAGGAAAACCAGAACTGCCATAACTTCTTCAAATGAGCTCCGAATTGAGCAAACTCAAGCTTGTTGGATAGAGGAAGACGAGTAGCATCAAAACAGCAAACTCAAGCTTGTTGGTTATAGTAAGAAGAGGCAGGGGAGGTATGCTTAGCAAACAAAGGAGTGAAACCTCCAACAGAGAAGAACCGACATACCCTCCAACATCGAAAACATCATAGAAGATGCATGTGAACTCCGTTCTCGATGAACTCGAGCTTGTCATAAAAATGACCAAGAGCTCCAAAAATCACAAGGAGAAGAACCAAACAAGAACCAATAAAGATGATGCAAGGATGCAATGGTTTGAGGTCTCTACGAACGATACGATCAAGCAACTCATCGAGAGCCCTCCTTGATAGTACGGCAATCAATCCTATAACCCGGTCTCCCACAACTACCATGAGACCGATAAAATAGAAAACCTATCAAGGGCAAACCTTTGCCTTGCACATGGTCCACTTGAGCTAGATGATGACGATCTTGACTCCCTCAAGTTGGACCACCTTTCTTGATTGCGTTGGCTCGATGAAGACTAGTTGATTGCTCCCCCATACTCCACTATGGGTGAGCCTCTCTTCCTCACATCTTCACAAGTCCATTGTCATCACAATGGACGACAAGCTTCAAGCATTTGATCTCTTCGTGATGCTTCACTTGAACTTGCACACCACAACCTAACCCCACAAAGAACTCTCACGAAGATCATGGGTTAGTACACAAAGCGTAATTGACAATGCTTACCATACCATGGGATCGCTTGATCCCTCTCGGTACATTTTCTATGCTTTGTGTGTTGATCAACTTGATTCACTCTTTGACTTAGTCTTGATCAACCTTGAATCTTTTCAACTCTCTTCATTTGGATGATGTCTTGAAGGTAAACATGAATGATCACACACTCTTCTTCTTCAAGACATGCTTGCTATAAGCACAACACTCATATGACCAATCTTTGGATAATTTCTTAATAGCACCTTGGTCATCACAAACTCTCCTTGAAAGCAACAAATGGACTCCAAGAAAAGCCTATGGACAAACCCTTCAAATATAACTCAAGGCAACCATTAGTCCATAGAGATTGTCATTAATTACCAAAACCAAACATGGGGGCACCGCATGTTCTTTCACCATGAGAGAAGGGGAGAAAGATGGAGAGATGGGCAGAGCATGCGGCATGGTGGTGGACTGATAGCACCCATGCAACCATGTGACACAGAGGAGGCGGTTATGGGCCAAGCTGGCGGTGACCGTGTCGCTATGCGATGGTACATCACTTTTATAATTGTGGATATAGTTGGCCACATCATTAATTTCCCTCGTACCAGATATACATGAGCGACATGTAACCCTTTTTCTCTCGCAAAAAAGTAGTCCCTCTGATCTAAAATAAATGTTGTGGTTTTATTTCAGGGAGTAAGTGACACATAACACATCAAGTGATGGACATATGCACTTGGATGGTTGACCCAAATAGTAAACAATACCTAATGTTGGATGGTTAGGAGGACATTGGTATCCCCTGCCACCAGAGTTGAAGTCCCAAACTTGACATTTGTGATCGCATTTTTCTGGATTTATTTCAGACCTTTCGGCGATGTGCGTTCAGTGGGAGGAGGTGTTTTCATCAACTATGAAGGTGTTTATGGAGACTTCGTCAATCTCAAGATGATGTGCCAGCTCAGTCTCTCAGAGATACTCATAGCTACATGATGTGCGTGTGTGCATCCATTGGGATGAGTGTTTGCTCGTGTATGTGAGAGAGTTCAACTGCACTGTATTCAAGAAAAAACAATACCTACTTACCTAATAAAAGACCATGATTTTTCTAAGAATATCAAAGTGATTCTTCTAAAAAATATCGAAGACTGGTCACTTTGACCATCCCAGCCCCGGAGCATTGACAGCGCTTAATTTCGAGGGAGCTTAGATATTGTAGTGATTTAGGAGTAGAATTTAGTGCCACTTGTACGCATAGGTGAATACGTACTTCATGTACACGTACATGTACGCGTCGTATACTCGACGGAGAAGCCCGTGCTCGTGCTCGTGCAGAGCGCGGATCTAGAGATGGCAGTAATCACACAAAGCACGTACGCCCTATGCTTATGCTAAGCAGTACTGCTGTACTGGAGCGTACACGCCCATGCGTGTCCTCCCTCCCATGTCAATTAAAAGCTTCACGTGAGCCACTGCTCTGCTTCGCGTTCGCGAGTCATGGATGCACGTTGCACCGCGGAAATCTAGCCCTGTGGTGGAAGTGTACGTATAGTTTTTTGCCCATGCGCGTGCATGCATGCATGCGTGAACATGGACGATGACACAGTCACCGCTCAAAGAAAAGAGCGTGTACGTGTACGTGTGATAGTGAAGGGCGCGTCAGAGCCATGCATGCATTTGTTAATCTCCAGCTTGCTACTTCGTACAGTAGTACTTCCTTCATTTTTAAATATAAGTTTTTTGTTATCTCAATACGAAATTTTAAAATGTAGATAAATTTTAAAATGTAGATTCATTCATTTTACTTTCTATGTAGTTTATATTAAATTCTTGAAAAAAATCTTACATTTAGGAATGGAGTGTGTTTTGAATCAGAATGATCGAATCAATTGAACGATGGTTACAGGACCCCTTTTATATCTCCCGAAGAGACACGACGATCCCTCGAGGAGGCGTCGGTTCCAGGAGATCGAAGGGAGGCGTCGGTTGCGGGACAAACCGCAACGACGGTTTGGGCAAGGGGAGATTTTCCCCTAATTACAGAATTATTTTTAACACTCCCCCTAATCTACGCTTGACCATGTAGATCATCTTCATGATTGTCCGGGAAGCTCTATCATCTCAAAAGATTCTCCTTCAAAAGTTCTTCATAAAATCTTTGATGAGGTCCTGAAACATATACTCACAAAGAAAGATAGCATAATATGATGTCATTAAAATGAGGATATCTCAAGAAGAGACTCCCCCTGACACCTGCAAGTCCCTAAGTCTTCGCATACCAATTCCATGAACACATTTCTGGAATGTAGAATTTGGTAGAGACCTGGTAAATAAATCAGCAAAGTTGTCGCATGATTTGACTTGCAGAATGCTTATTTCCCCGCTTTTCTGAAGATTATGGGGAAAGAACCATTTAGGAGAAATATGCTTGGTGATATTATCTTCATAGATAATGGTAGGTGATTTTATCGAACCCATTCCACATGACTGTTGTATGTGGTTTATCATTCTGCGAAGCCATACACATTCGCATGTTGCTTCAAATAATGAAATTATTTTAGAATGATTGGTAGATGTTGCCACCAGAGTCTGTTTCGAAGACTTCCATGATATAGCAGTACCACCATGTAGGAACACGAAGTCGGTCTGAGATCTGGCATTATGGGGATCAGACAAATAGCCGGCATCTGCATACCCAAACACATCAGAGTCCTGATTTTTCTGGAACTGGAAAAATAGGCCAAGATCCTTTGTGCCTTGGAGATATCGAAAGATATTCTTCACTCCAGACCAATGACGTTTGGTGGGAGCTGCGCTATGTCTAGCAAGTAGATTCACTGCAAATGCAATATCAGGTCTTGTGCAATTTGCAAGATACATAAGCGCTCCAACAGCACTAAGGTATGGAACTTCAGGTCCCAACACCTCTTCTCCATCATCCCTTGGTCTGAACGGATCTTTCTCTACGTCTAGAGATCGAACCACCATGGGAGTTTTAGATGGATATGATTTGTCCATATTGAATTTCTCCAATATTTTCTGGATATTGGCAGATTGGTGTACCATGATTCCTGAGGGAAGATGCTCAAGTTGAATACCTAAGCAAAATTTGGTTTTACCCAAATCCTTCATCTCAAATTCCATCTTTAGGTGATTGTGTGCTTCATCAATGTCTGGTGTGCTGCCGATGATGTTGAGATCATCAACATACACAGAAATGATGCAAAATCCTGTAGAGGACTTCTTGATGAAAACACATGGGCAATCAGCAGTATTGGAGTAACCTTTCTGAAGAAGGAACTCACTGAGTCGGTTGTACCACATCCGTCCCGACTGCCTTAAGCCATATAATGACTTATTCAGCTTTACACAATACATGTTGCGTTTTGCATTTTCATTCGGGACAGAGATTCCATCAGGAACCTTCATATATATGTCCGAATCTAGTGACCCATAAAGGTATGCGGTCACGACGTCCATCAACTACATAGATAGACGATTTTGCACTGCCAAGGATATAAGATATCGGAAAGTAGTTGCACTCATTACTGGAGAATATGTTTCAGTGAAATCAATGCTGGGTTTCTGCGTGAAACCTTGTGCTACGAGCCTTGCTTTATATCTCACCACCTCACTGTTCTCATTCCGTTTCCGGAGAAAAACCCATTTGAATCCCACAGGGAAAACACTGGGAGGTGTAGGTATTGCTTCAGTGAATACCTTTCTTTTGTTAAGCGAGGCAATTTCTGCTTGGATTGCATCCTTCCATTTAGGCCAGTCGGAGCGCTTTTGGCACTCAACGATAGACCTTGGATCATGATCAGTGAGAAGGGTATCTGCAATCTTGTCAGCAAAATATATGTCGACAGTCGTAGTCTTACGATCAAATAATTGTCCAGAATTAACATAGTTGATGGAAATTTCCTGCACCCCTAATGACTCTTCGTGATTTCCCAATACGATCGAGTCTGGGTGCTCCGATGTTCCAGTCAGTTTGTGCATACTGGAACTGGGTTGTGGAAGTTGCCCTTCCACTGGGTGTATACTACCCATCAGGTGTTTGTCAACATCGAGTTGACCTGCATTTACTGACTCCGAGGTTTTTTTCCTCGCTTTCCTTTGCTGCTTTCTAGAAGTATGCTCCAGGTCAGAGGCCGTACTACTCCCTCTCTTTTTGGGAATAGGGATTTGAGTGGTTTTTATTGGTACCTCCACTCTTTCTGGCGCGTTTCTGGCCGGATTTAAGGATTTTGTAACACCTTTCAGATCAGTAAATGAATCTGGCAGATTATTTGCAAGATGTTGCAAATTAATGATCTTCCGAACTTGAAGTTCGGTCTCTTGGGTACGTGGATCAGAGGATGAAATGGCATGAGCATTCCAATTAATTTCCGGGCATTCTTTCTGGTACTTGAAATCTCCCCCTAATGCCGGAAAATGTTCCTCATTAAATATGCAATCAGCGTGACGGGTTGTGAACGGATCCCCAGTCAGGGGTTCCAGGTACTTAATAATCGACGGCGGTTTGTACCCCACATAGATCCCCAACTTCCTGTGTGGGCCCATAGATGTCCGCTGTTGTGGTGAGATCGGGATGTATGCAGCACATCCGAACTTATGCAGGTGGGAAATGCTTGGAGGATTTCCACGTACCAATTCCAGAGGGGAAGAACTGTGATATGCAGTTGGCCTCAATTGTATCAAGTCAGCAGCGTGTAAAACAGCGTGACCCCAACAAGAGGTTGGCAAGTTGCAATTCGTCAACAAAGGTCTTGCAATGAGTTTGATCCTCTTAATCAATGCTTCAGCCAAACCATTTTGTTTATGGACATATGGAACAGAGTGCTGAACTTCAATCCCCAAAGCCATGCAATAATCATTGAAAGCACGTGAGGAGAAGTCTGCAGCATTGTCCATTCGAATTGATTTAATTCGACTTTCAGGATAATGGGCTTGCAACTTAATGACTTGCCTCATTATCTTGGCAAATGCATGATTTCATGTGGATAGAAGACACACATGTGACCATCGTGTAGATGCGTCAATCAGAACCATGGAATACCGGAAAGGTCCAGATAATGGTTGAATGGGACCACAAATATCTCCTTGAATACGTTCATGGAACTGAAGTGGTTCAGCTTGTATTTTGAGGTGCGAGGGCCTCAAAATTAGCTTTCCCGTGGCACAAGATGTGCACACAAAATCAGAAGATTGAGGAAATTTTGACTCAAGCAAATTATGACCAATGGAATTGCTAGTAATTTTTCTCATCATCCCTATTCCAGGATGGCCTAGGCGATCATGCCAGGTTTGGAATGCATTAACATTCTGAAAAATTACATTGTATGCAACATGTTTCACGGGTTTGATGTACGTATAGTACAAACCAGACGATAGAGAAGGAATTTTCTCATGTACCTTTTTGCCATATCCGTCATCTTTAGTAAAGAGTAGATACTCCTCTTTGTTGTCTTCATGGGTTTCAATATGAAAACCATTTTTACGGATATCTCGATAACTGATCAGGTTACGTGCAGAATCGGGATACAGTAAAGCATCCTCAATTGTCACATATGTACCACTTGGGAGGGTGAATATGGCACGTCCAGTACCAACAATTACAGTATCACGTCCAGCGATAGTTAGAATATCTCCATTTGTCTTTTTCAGAGTTTGGAAATATTTCATCTCCCTCAGTATGGAGTTTGTGGCACCACTGTCCACAAGGCATAATTCCTCTTCCATCGGATTGTCCCCGTAGAAAACTATATAAAACAAAGAATTTTTAATAAGAAAAACTCATAGTAATATATAGAATACAATCTTTATTATATCAAATGTGCTGATATAATACAATATAAAGACAATAATAAACTTATGTTCTTATTACAATCATCACAAATGGACATAATTAAGTAGATCACTAAGGAGATTGAGGGACTAGTCGAAGTCGCCAAACACATTGTTTGCAGTGTACTCAATCAACGTGTTCTCCATTTCAGCAGTAGCCTCAGGCAGATAAGGAACCACGGTGTTGCTCGGTCCAGGAGGAACATCGTGCGAACCACCAGCTCCTTTTGCGCTATCCGGATGAAGGTTGAAGTTGGCTTCAAACCTTTTCCCTTGAGGTGCTTTGCGTCCCTGTGATTGTTGGTACAGCATAACCAGATGCTTGGGCATTGTGCACTTTTCAGTAGAATTCGTGTGGCATCCACACTTGTTGCAAAGCTTAGATTTATCAAACCTGGACTTTGAAGTGCCTTTTCCCTTGCCTGGGTATCTAGATCTCCTGTTCCCATTATGCTTTCGCTTATGCTCGAAATTGGTTTGTTTACCCCGAAAGGTACCATTAAACTTTTGTCTATTTGCAACGTTCAGATGGACTTCAGGTAAAGGTTGTGCCCCAACTGGGCGCTGAGAGCCATTCTTAGCGAGTAGCTCACCATACTTTTCAGCCTGAAGTAACATGTGAATGAGCTCAGAATAGACAGTGTAGTTACGAGCACGGTATTGCTGTTGGAGGATCCTATCTCAAGGGAGCATAGTAGACAAGGTTTTCTCTATCTTCTCCCCCTCAGTAGGTTCCTTCTCACAAAAACGCAGTTTGGAACATATCTTATGAACAGCATGATTGTACTCACCGATGGACTTGAAATCCTGAAGACGGAGATGAGTCCAACCATGGAGTGCTTCTGGCAGGACTACTGCCTTCTGCTGTTCATACCTCGTTTTGAGGGCCAGAAATAGAGTACTAGGAGATTCCTCCTGTAAATACTCAGACTTGAGATCTGGATGAATATGGTGCCTTATTATGAATAAAGCAGCATAGTTCTGCTGTTCTGTCAGCGGCGTGGCCCCATCCGGGAGAGGAGTCTCCGGGGGTTGTATTGCACGCGCTATCCACGGGACGCAAGACTGATCTTGATGTCCATAGCCCATGTAGGGTAATTGTGGCCATTGAGGGCAAGCTCCTCAAACTCTTTGGCAGTCATCTTCGCCTATATGGGAGAACCAGAGATAATTAATTTACGTGTGGTAAATTAAAAACCATCATGGTTGTGTAATAAGAATGCAAAAATTTGATACTCAAGTGTAAACTTGAAAAATTCTCAACCTCAATTGTGTGAACATAACACTTTGAAGATCACTTAGATCTCACAGTAATAGGCTACATCGCCATTACCTTGTGTATGCTACAATTCAAATATAAGGAATACACGATGGAGGTAATCGTTTGTCGAGAATGACAAAACGTAGACCTCACAGTAAGAGAGGATAGTCTGCAAATGAGCAGTAGATCACAACTCATTACCTTGTGATTCCAAATAAGATGAGGGAGAAACATTCAAAAATTCGCAAGTTTGATATGCGAGAGAAGATCTCAATCGCAAAGACATGTTCGATAAAAGTGAGATGTGGTAAACACATGGAACATGTCATTCTTCCCAGATGAAATCTGGTACTTTATTTATATTATCAATCCATTACATAATATAAACACACCTACTAATAATTACACAAGTCCTAACATAGAATAAATCTAGAACAGGACTAAAATGTAAGTAGTAGTCAACCTAAGTACTAATCAGTACTAAACATAGACTAAAATTGCACAAATACAGTAATTAGTACTAATGTTAAGAAAACAGAGAGAAAAAAAATCCACACTTCTGGCCGGCCCACGCGCCACAGCACTGCACAGGGGGGGGGGGAACACGGGCGCCTGGGCCTGGGCCTGCCCGGCCTTTGGCCGGCCCACACGCCGCCGCACCGCACAAAACAGGGGGGAGCGGGCGGATCGGATAAGGGTCGGAGTATCCGAACCCCGCACCACCACCTCTGCTCGATCCCCACTGTCACACGGCGGCGCCGGCGGAAGGAGAGGCCGCCGCAGGCCCTCGCGATTCCGGTGATCACAGGAGTAGCACCGACGACCCCTCCTCGTCCGAAGAAGAGTCGACGACGACGTGATCCGGGCGAGCAGTCCCTGGTCCGGCGCTGGCGAGTCCGAGGCTCGCCAGAGCCCACGAACCGGGGCAGCGGCTGGGGCGACGGTCAATGGCGGCGACGGCACGCCCGAAGAGACGCCCGAAGCGCCGTGCTGCTCGGCTGCTCGAGCCCGCAGCCGTCTCCTGCTCATGCGTGGCGATAGCGTCAGCGCCCTCCATGCCGGCTCCAAGGCGGACTACTCCAGAGGCACCGGTCGGCGCGGAGAGGAAGGCGAGCGCCTCCTCCTCGTTCACGACGGCGCGCATCGGTACAGGGGCGTAGCCAGGCGGGCGGAGGCTCGGGCCAGCGGCCACGGCATCAGGCGTCAGCGTTGACGGCGGGATCCATGCGGCCGGCGGAGGAGGTGGTGGAGACGGAGACCCAGTGGGCAGGGCAGGCGCGTTAGCGGCCCCGTGCATCATGGGGGCGCTCGGGCCGGCCACCAGCCAAGGGTCGTACCCCATGGACGCTTGGCCACGGGCGCGGGGAGCACCGCAGTGGGCGCGTCCGAGAGCACAGGGACCGTGTCCAGGGGCTTGGTGAGCACCCGCGACGGGCGCATCCAGCGGCACGGTGGCTGCCAGGGGTGGCACGTCCAGCGGCGCTCCGGCCGAACCGTCGGATGGCTTACATCCGGCGACGGAAACGGCGGTGGCCACCAACTCCATGGCGGCGAAGGGTAATGAGGCGGTAGCGGCGACCGTCCTCGCGGATCAGACGGAGGAAGAAGGAGACGAGGCCTATCATCTCACCGACGGCGAGTGCTTCCTCTCTTCTCCTTTCTCTGTTGCCTTTTTGCTCTCGCTGGTTGTTCTACGTGCTGATAACGTGTTTTGAATCAGAATGGTCGAATCAATTGAACGATGGTTATAGGACCCCTTTTATATCTCCCGAAGAGACACGACGATCCCTCGAGAAGGCGTCGGTTCCAGGAGATCGAAGGAAGGCGTCGGTTGCGGGACAAACCGCAACGACGGTTTGGGCAAGGGGAGATTTTCCCTAATTATAGAATTATTTTTAACAGAGTACACTAGTATCGAAAACATTCTTATATTATGGGACGGAGGGAGGTGATCGATCAAAGCTGGCCCGTACGTGCGTGCGTGAAGACGATGGACCGAAGAGTGATGCGCTGCACGTGTTGCACGTACGTACCGTACGTGAAGACCAGCGCGCTGAACGGTATGGGCGTGCACCGTGGCGCGGCCCGTGAAGTGCATCGCTTGCATCCCCTGAATAAAAAGGGCATCGCATTACTTGCAATTGCAATCTTGCATCATCAATCCCTGTGCTGTACGCCTGTACCGTGCCGCCCGGCGGCGCAGCGGGCGTACCACGCACGGATAAAGCGCGGCGAGATTGAAGAGATCCAACACGACTTGACGCGTTCCGACGTTCGGTGCCGCCCGGACGACGTGGTGCTCTGCACACTGAGAGGTGAGGTGATAGTTGCAGGCTGCTTTTGCATTATGCGCACGTGTCACGTGATGTGCAGCCGTCCTAACGTGTCGCGTGCCTCCGGAAGTAGTCCGTAAATCCACGCCGCTATATTCCGGCGCGCATTTCTTGCACCTCTGTAACGTGGCTGCCCCCGTACCGAACCGGCGCGCGAGGCCCAGTTTACCTAGAAAACGAATGGACATATAAACCGCATCTTCAACGGCAACCCTTAAAAACCTCCGGCATCTGTCTGCGAACAAAAGGAACTGTCCGCGAACACAGATACGAGGAGACAGCCATCCAACTATAGCCACATACATCCAGCCTTCTGAATTTTTTTCCAGCCGTATGCAAAGGGCACATAAGTTTAAATAGCCGCATGCAACACTAGTTAAAATTTTAAAAAGTTCAAATATTTTACATCTCAACATTGTTGTCCCTTTTCACGGTCCACTGATGCTCAATCAAATCCTCCTTGAGTTGTTCGTGAGTTGGTCGATGCCGTGTTTGTTAATGCACTTGAATAAACTCCTCATGGCCGGCCTATCAGGTCTCGGCGCTGGGGGTCGCGTAGGGGTGCGAAAAGTGGGACCTTTCTGCTCGTCTCTTTCGTTGGTATGGCGGTGGGTCTTGGGTGAGATGGTGTCAAGGTCTTGGATGCCGGGGCTGCGGCCCTGGTGGTGGTAGTGCGGTGCTCTTGGCAGAGCCCGTGCCTTAGTACTGCCCGGTCACCATGGCCCTGTGGGCGGCGTTGTTGCCGGGTTGTGGCGTTCGGTGGCGGTAAGTGTTGGCCGAGGTGAAAATCTGTTCTATTTGGACGGACCGGCGGCGGCGAAGATCGTTCCCTCTTGAAGGCGTCGACTCTCATTGCCCGTCATGTGGCTCCAGGGGAAACTCTGATCCTATGATCGAGCCGTGGCCGCGCTCCGGTGTTGTACCCTTCCTGAAGGCGCCGCCTTGAAGAACATGGTTCGTCATATGTAGCTTCATCTCTTTGTGGTGGTAGTGCTAGGGGTGGTGTTGCTGCGTTCAGTGCATATGTGTCTTGCCCTGGGTGTGTGCGTGTGTTGCAGTGCGTGTGTTTATACTGGGTGCTTGACGATCGATGTTTTATATATAAAGCGGAGCGAAAGCCTTTTTCGGTAATAAACTCCTCAAATGTGGCCGGATTCTGGTCCGGAAGTTGGATAGGATCACCCATGTTCTCACATTCCAGAGTTGCGGCAGCATCATCACCCTCATTCTCGACGATTATGTTGTGCATGATCATACAACATGTCATCACCTTTCACAAGATCTCGCGTATCCAGACTTCCACAAACCTCCCCCACTTTTGTGGCAGCGACCATAAGTGAGAAAAAAAGGATGGAGGGAAAATGAGGAGCATGGAGTCGCGGGGTTCGGGAAGGGTTTTGGATGGGTCTACGGTGTCGGATTCGTAAGTTTCACGTGTCCGGACTCCCACAAACCTCGTCTGTTTTTCTCTCCTTTTGCAGGATAGATCGTGTCCGGTCCGCCTGACGGACCGATATAGGGCTGCGTTGGATGGCTTACACGGTTCGAACAACGCGGTCTGAACGGTTGCGAGAGGTTTACGGGTGCGCCTTGAAGATGCTCTGACCCTTTGTAAAACAAGCTTAGTTGAACCGAGTGGATTAGGATAATTTTGCTACCAAGTGCGCTCGGCCAAGAAAGCCGCGCCGACCCCACGTGGGCCCACGTTCCCGTGACCCCTGGGGCGGCACAACCGGCCGCGCGCATCGTGCTCACCGCAGGGTATCCCGTCCCGTATCCATCCCCTCCTCCTCCCTAGTCGCAAAAGCCACCCACTGTTTCACCAGCCACCCACTTCTCCAAATTCACCACTCCCTCTACAAGAATCAACAAAGTACTCCGTACTACTACTAGTAGTACAAATCCAAGAAACAGGTGACCAAATCCTAGAATCTACTCTGCACGCTGACCACGGTGCGGGTCTAGTAGCAGTACTACGATCCACTGACACAGGCAAGAAAATTACTATATATTACCCCGGTATGGCCCTGGATTTGCAAAGATCTCCCTTTCTCAGATACTACTGGCACGTAGCAGGTGAAAAAATAAAATCACCATACAAATATTAATATACAATCTGATTTACCCTACGGCGTATCAATGTTACAGCACGTACTAGGTACTACAGTGTGTAGCATCAAGCCTCGCGCTGGAGAAAACAAGCATTTGAACGGGCACCCGATGTACCGAATCGTGTTGTGTTTGCCCAGGGATCGGACGCCCCACCCAAACCCACCCACGGGGACCTGGGAGACGGCAAAAACAATTGCGGGCTGGCTTGTAAAAAACCGTGCAGCGCGAAGGGTTTTGCTGAGTTGCTGGTGCTGGCCTTGGCACGGGCGAGGCATAAAGAAGGGGACGGGAGGCGGGAGGGAGGCGTGGCGCGTAGCCATATGCAGAGGAGGAAGAGGAAGAAATGACCATACGTGTCGTAGAGCCGGCCGTACGGAAAAGCTAGGCTGGTGGCTTGTGCTCTGACATGGACTTTGACCTGGCTTGGCTTGTCTCCACGGATGGATATGAGCTAGATATGGGCACGTCAGTTCAAGAAAAAAGGATATGGCCGCATGTCTTTACGGTGTGCAAAAATGCCATGGCAAGCAGTTTGTCGTAGTTTTCTTTCGAGACAGAGTAGACCTGTTATAGAAGTTCGTTGGAAATACAAAGCATCTTAAGGAAACAATTATTTTGAGATTTCGGGACCACTGAACGACCACTACTGCCACCAAAACGAACCGCCGACGCACCGAAAAGTTTTTATGCGTGTGCCCCTAAGGACGAGCGCACTGAAGACGCAGTCGTCGTCGTTGAACCCTTGTATAGATCTAAAGCATTTGATATCAAATCTCGCCACATGACGAGAAACTCTAACCGCATCGCCCCAAGGAGATGACGTAAATCTACACCAAGCTCCATCGCGTACAAACAGACGGGTTCGAGGAGGATCAGAGCCCAAAAGACAAACCCCAAAAAGAAGTGTGCCATCTTTCCGAGCGTCGCACGTGCGAGGACTAAAAAACCTAACATAAACTATTGAACAAAGCGGTAGCACCAAGATTCCTCTTTCCCTCACCGGTGGCCGCAGCGGCAGGCAGAGCGAGTACGAATCCACGGGCTCGCCAGTTCGCCCTTACCTAGTGTTAGAGGAGGAAAACGGGAGGAAGTCTTTCACCAAGCTATTTGTTATAGTTGCAATTGCAAATATAAAAGGGATTGAATGAAACTATGGAAGGATTGGTAGAGTAGCCGAGGAATTAATTGAATGGTTAAATATAACATTCCGTCACTGATTGAGATGCTAACATATCGGCAAACATTTCTCGTCGCAAAAGAAAAAAAAACAATTGCGGAAAGAATCAACAAAACAGCGTGCCAGGAAGAAACAATGTTTGTTTCTTGCCAGTTGCAACCCCAGGCATCCCAACGTCCACGTGGCACCAGCCAACACGTCGGCACGGTACCCCATGCCAGGGAACATAGAGATTTCCAGAATTACACGTGGTAAACATATGTAGGCAGAGCACAAAATACGATTGTCCCTGCCTGCTGGAGCATCATGCGGTACTCACTCCTGACGATGAGAGCAATGGTTAATAATATAGCCAGCTGCTGGCTATATGATGTTGCCATGTCACATATAGCCAAGCTTATAGCCATCAAGTACAATAGTTAGATATAAATATGTACTACTTTGTTGATACATGGCCCACCCCACTCTCTCACAAAGTACCTAGGAGCACGTGCTGCAGCCGGCTGTTAATTAGTAGCCCGTTTCTTTTCTCTCTCCTCTTCTCTCTCTTTCAAGTAAGCAAGGATATAATATTTAATGTCTTATAACCCGCCTACATCACCTTATTGTACTTGCTCTGAAGCGAAAGCCATAACGGCACATCAAGCTCGCAGCGCAGCCGCTGTGTTGTGCATGACTCGAGATGCCCATACGGCCCAATGAGTTAGCCATCCGATGACCCACAATCGGCGTGGCTGATCCAACAATCTTTGAACAGAACTAGTGGTTGGGGCGCCACCCTGTGACGCCGTTTGAGAGGAAGTTGTGCGTACGTTTTTATTTAAAATAAAATACATAGAGTCCTGTCCTCCGTCTAAAAAACATCTCAGAAAGAAAATTCACCTACATCTAAAAAAGGGTATAAAAAGAAAAAAGAAAAAAATACCAACGCAGCCTACCAGCGAGTGCCACTTTGCATAACCCTCGATTTAAAAAACACCAGAGGTCCTCGCCTCCGTCTAAAAATATAAGATACATATAAAAAAATGCACACCTTCATCTAATTTTTTTTTCCAAAAGAGTTCTCACCGCGTTCAACCAGCTTGCGCCACGTGGCATAGCTGGTTAGCCGCCCTTCCCGCGTAGCTTAATGAATTTAATAAAAATAATCCACACCTTCATCTAATTTTTTTTCCAAAAGCTCACCATGACCAACCAGCTTGTGCCACGTGGATAGCCGGTTGGTCGCCCTTCCCGCGTAGCTTAATGGGTTTAAGAATAAGCGTAAAGAGATTCCAGGTTTGGGCATTACGAGAATGGAAAGGATAGATAGAGAGGATCACCATTCCGATCTTAACCAATCTATCTATCGGCTGTTCCATGTTGTGCTTTCCTTTCTCTTCTTTCCATGCACCTCCCTTTCCTATCACTTTTCCCCACTTCGAACACACACTCTCAGAGACATCAAAGGCAGGCAGGCCGACCGGCCTCGGTCACAGCAGGTAAGAGCATCTCCAGCTGCGCCCCAACAAGCCCCCAGGCCATTTTTTAGCGCCGGCACCGAAAAATCGGCCTAGTCACGCCCCCAGGACCTTGTTTATCGCTGGTTTGGGCCGAAATAACAGCCAGCGAACCTGAGCCAAACCCAAGCCCCTGGGGGGCACCGGCTGAAGCAAAAAGGCTTGTGGGTCCGCTCTGTCGGCGAGAGACGACACTTTTCCCGCTGACCCCCCACTTTTCCCCTCCATTTCCCCACCATTCCCCCCGTTCTGCTATCTTCTCCCGCCATTCCCCTCCTCTTGTCTGCTAGCCTTTGAATGGAATTCCTATTGTCGGTGTTCTGGGAACCAAGGTACCCAGACTTGCCTGCTGCTGCCCACGACGTGACTCCATCGACGGTCTGGTATGGCCCATCTGCGACACAGACAAGACAAGATGCTCGCGAGGGGCCAAGCCTCACGAGGCGGATGACGCCAAGACCTCCATAGGGAGCGGCGACCCCTGGGCTGCTCCTGAGGAGCGGAGTTTCCTATTCAAGCACCCAACCTCGTGAGGTTTCGATGACACAAGCCATGACGACCAAGGCCAAGCGGGTGCAGAGGAGCAGGTTTCCCCTTTCATGGTAAGGAGGCAAGCGCAGGCGCGGGGTCCCGAGGAATTAGCTAAAGGTTTCCATTCACATGCAACGAGACCAAGACCGCCAGGACGGATGTCATCACCGAGCCCATCGCAGCGTCACGACCAGAAGGTTTGCAGGAGAAGATCATATTTTGTTAGGATAAGATGTACTACTTGTCCCCGTTCAAATTGGCCACTTTGGGATCCTTTCCCGTCTTCGTTTTGGGGGAAGAGGACCAAGGCCACTATAAGTATAGGCTAGCCACCACCAAGAGAGGGGATCGAAACCTCATCAACTCACACCCACACCAGAGCAGACCTTGCAAGGTTGTTCTTCCCTTGTACTAGTTCATCCTCAACCCCTCGTGAGGCAAATCCACCACAAAGCAGGAGTAGGGTCTTACACCGCGAGGTGGCCCGAACCTGGGTAAACTGCCGTGTCCATCTTCTTCCTTGCCCATCGAGCTAGGTCGTGGGGGCGGCGAACTGGTTGGCTGAAGGGGTTGAGTTCTTCGCACACGCCCCAGAGTTCGAGCCTTTCTTGGGTCTGTGGAGCCCTGAATCCGACATTTGGCGGGCCAGGTAGGGGGCATGTCGCAACCTCTTGTCCACCATTCGCTCCGCTTCCGGTCTGTCGTTCCTATGGCTGACGCTCGCCGTGTCCGTGCCGAACACCGGGCCGCTAAGGTCGTTTAGCCGACACCCACGGCCAACGACGCCCCTCGCTACTCCCCTTCCCCTACGGCCAACGCTGCCACCGATCCCACGGCCCACAAGCAGCAGGACTCATCACTGCCGCCTTCCGTGCGGCGTGATGGTCGCACTGCAACTCCCTCGCTTACCCCAGCCACAACATCGTCTTCTCCTGCTCATCGCGGGCCCACGAACATGCAGGCTGCGCTGCTCATGGCGCGTGAACTTCTGTGCTATCGTCCGGCCGACGACCTCTACGAAGACTGGCCGGGCCGCATCCCCGAGCTCGTCAGCGCTGCCGTAGACGCCCCTGCGCCGTCTCGCTCGCTGCCTCCCCCATCCCAAGCGGGCGAGGTGGTCCACAGCGCACCTCTTCCTCCCCCTCGGCGCGATGTCGTCCCTGAGGCCCAGCGCGATGCGCCCCAGTGCGACCCACCCTAGTGCGACTCGCCGCGCAAGGTGCAAACGCGCGATGAAGAAAGCTGCTAGGTGGTGCAGCAGCCCCAAGGAGAAGCGTGTGCGCTCCCAACACCGCCACGTCAAGACCGCGTGCCTCCAGAGGCGGCGGCGCGCGGGCGTCAAGATCAGGCTACTCCCCTACAGTTGGCCCCTGTGAGTGCGGCAGGTTGCCGTGCTTTCACCCTGGAGCTACACCGCGTCATATGGCCCGGCAAGTTCAAGTCGGGTCTGCCTCCATGCTACGACGGCGCTCTTGACCCCACTGAGGTCCCCCAGCTCTACGAGCTGAGCATCGAGGCTGCAAATGGTGACGAGAAGGTCATGGCGAACTCGTTCCCCATGGATCGCAAGGACGACACACGTTCTTGGCTCCTGAACCTTCCGGTGGGGTCGATCTCCTCCTCGGACGAGCTGCGCGAGCGCTTCATCGCCAACTTCCAGGGTACTCGCGGCCGCGCTCATGCGGCAGGCGACCTGCAGCGCATCAAGCAACAGCCGGGCGAAACCTTGCATAAGTACATACAACACTTCACCAACATTCGCCTCAAGATGCCAAAGGTGTTAGACGAGGCCATCATTTTGGCGTTCACTGATGGCGTCTGGGATGTCAAGATGAAGGAAGAGCTCGCCATACACGAAGATATGTATTCGGCTCTGAAGATGTTCAACATGTCAACCAAGTGCGCGAGGGCAGAAGAAGGTCGCCTCTCCCTCCTCGAGCTCCCGGAGGCTGATCCATAGGACAAGAAGGCCAAGGATAAGGACGTGAGGAGCAAGGGCCCCGCTGTGCTCGTGGCCGAATCTGAGATGAAGTGCGGCTACGACTACGCCGAATCCTCCAAGGGCAGCCGTCCGTTCTGTGTCTTCCACAACATCCACAACAGAACACCAATGACTGCCAGGAGCTCAGGGTAATCCGCAACGAGCGCCTTGGCCGCCATCCCGAGCGCAACGATCGTGGCTACGACCACAGGAGGCCGTGGTGGTGGCCACTGGGACAACCACGATCCTCACCATGACTGGCGGGATCAGCCTAGTGAGGACCGCTCGCAGGGCCAGCCTGTCGACGGCACATGACACGACCAGCATCGCGAGGACCATCCTCAGGGCAATGCCGGCCTTGCTCCGCTGCCGCCGCCTCCAAGGAGGAACGAAGACCACCGCCAAGACGAGGAGTTGGGGGCTTCCAAGAGCCTCGTCCCATTGCCTGCATCTTGGGTGGTGCTCAGGCTCCTGCCTCTCATCGCATCTTCAAGCAGTTCCCTTGTGAGGTGAACGCGGCCCTCCCCAAGTACGCCATCACCTTCGACTCTGCAGATCATCTCAAGTGCTCGGCTGCTGCTGGCGCGCTCCCGATGCTCTGCTCGCCAACCATCAGCAATGTCCTCCTCACCAAAACACTAATCGACGGTGGTGCGGGGCTCAACATCCTCTCCGTCGAGACGTTTGACACGCTCCAGGTGCCATATGACCAGCTTGTGCCCACCAAGCCTTTCTCAGGGGTGACCGATGGCTCCACCGTTCCCATAGGACAGATTAGCCTTTTTGTCACCTTCGGCAAGCGTGACAACTACCACACCGAGCTCATCGACTTCGACGTCGCCCACATTCTCCTCCCGTACAACGCCATCCTTGGGTATCCAGCCCTCGCCAAGTTCATGGCGGCAACTCACCACGGCTACAATATCCTCAAGATGCCGGGAAGTGGCGGCATCATCACGGTCGCCTCCGACGAGAAGAATGTGGTGTGCTCCCTCGAGCGTGCTTACCAGGCCGCAACTGTCAAGAACTCCGATGGCGAGGGTGCCACCCTGCCTCCTGAGGACATCCCCAAGAAGAAGCAGCTCGTTTCCAAGGGACGTCAGGGGGTTGGGGCACCCGGTGATCGTGCCTCAGGCCCCACGCCCACTGCTGGGGTGCCTTTCCCTCTTGCATAGGAAGGTGCGCCCGACGCCCCTCTCAAGACGGGCTTGGGGGCTCTCGTCTGGAGGACCTCTGACCTGACCAGCGTCACGAGGGAGGCGTTCAGGCACCATGTGGAGGTGTTCTTCAACGCGCGCTTCCATGAGCAAGGCGCCAGGCGCTTAGGAGTTCATTACCAAGGCGATCGAGGAGCTTCAAGGGGCGCGAGCCATGCATGGCGAGCGTCGCCCCGCGTCATCCAGTGTAGGTGCCGCCCTTGACATGGATATCGACTTGTGTGTCTGCGTGAGCATCCCAGGCCTCAACCGGGCTGCTTCTGAGGAGCTCTTCTGGTCGTCCCGTATCGGCCGGAGTGAGGGCTTCCCCTGCAGCTGTTGGGGAACGTTGCAGAAAATAAAAAAAATTATATGCTTCACCAAGATCAATCTATGGAGTCATCTAGCAACGAGATAGAGGAGTGCATCTACATACCCTTGTAGATCGCGCGGAAGCGTTCAAGAGAACGGGGTTGAGGGAGTCGTACTTGTCATGATCCAAATCACCGATGATCCTAGTGCCGAACGGACGGCACCTCCCCGTTCAACACACGTACGGTTGGGGAAGACGTCTCCTCCTTCTTGATCCAGCAAGGGGAAGGGAGAGGTTGATGGAGATCCAGCAGCACGACGGCGTGGTGGTGGAAGTAGCAGCGATCTCGGCAGGGCTTCACCAAGCTCTACGAGAGGGAGAGGTGTTGCAGAGGGAGAGGAAGGCGCCAGGAGCAAGGGTGCGGCTGCCCTCCCTCCCCCCTCTTTATATAGGGACCAGGGGGGCGGCCCCCTAGAGATTGGATCTCAAGGGGGGGCGGCGGCCAAGGGGGGTGGCTTGCCCCCAAGCCAAGTGGGGCGCCCCCTCCCCTAGGGTTTCCAACCCTGGGCGCAGGGGGGCCCAAGGGAGGGGGCGCACCGGCCCACCAGGGGCTGGTTCCCCTCCCACTTCAGCCCATGGGGCCCTCCGGGATAGGTGGCCCCACCCGGTGGACCCCCGGGACCCTTCCGGTGGTCCCGGTACAATACCGGTGACCCCTAAAACATTCCCGATGGCCGAAACTGGACTTCCTCTATATAATTCTTCACCTCCGGACCATTCCGGAACTCCTCGTGACATCCGGGATCTCATACGGGACTCCGAACAACTTTTGGGTTACCGCATACTAGTATCTCTTCAACCCTAGCGTCACCGAACCTTAAGTGTGTAGACCCTACGGGTTCGGGAGACATGCAGACATGACCGGGACGACTCTCCGGCCAATAACCAACATCGGGATCTAGATACCCATGTTGGCTCCCACATGCTCCTCGATGATCTCATCGGATGAACCACGATGTCAAGGATTCAAGTAATCCCGTATACAATTCCCTTTGTCAATCGGTACGTTACTTGCCCGAGATTCGATCGTCGGTATACCAATACCTCATTCAATCTCGTCACCGGCAAGTCACTTTACTCGTACCGTAATGCATGATCCCGTGACCAACCACTTAATCACTTTGAGCTCATTATGATGATGCATTACCGAGTGTGCCCAGAGATACCTCTCCGTCATACGGAGTGACAAATCCCAGTCTTGATCCGTGTCAACCCAACAGACACTTTCGGAGATACCTGTAGTATACCTTTATAGCCACCCAGTTACGTTGTGACGTTTGGTACACCCAAAGCACTCCTACGGCATCTAGGAGTTACACGATCTCATGGTCTAAGGAAATGATACTTGACATTGGAAAAGCTCTAGCAAACGAACTACACGATCTTGTGCTATGCTTAGGATTGGGTCTTGTCCATCACATCATTCTCCCAATGATGTGATCCCATTATCAATGACATCCAATGTCCATGGTCAGGAAACCGTGACCATCTATTGATAAACGAGCTAGTCAACTAGAGACATGTTGTGGTCTATGTATTCACACATGTATTACGATTTCCAGATAACACAATTATAGCATGAATAAAAGACAATTATCATGAACAAGGAAATATAATAATAACCATTTTATTATTACCTCTAGGGCATATTTCCAACAGCAGCTACGTTCAAATGTCATTGGGCCTGCTAAACGCGGCTGCCTCACACCAGCGCTACATGTAGGGCGTCCTGGCAGCTCACGAGGCTAGGCGCCAGGTAGTCTTGACGGAGGAGGTGCCAGAATCTTGTGAGACCCCCGACCTCCAGAGCCCCCCGGGACTCAGGAGCCGGGCGACTCGTGGGGAGCGACCTCTGCAGCATGCAGCTACTGCAACACTTCTACAACGACGGAAGCAGGTAACTTTTTGATTTGTTCAGTTGAGGGTGCCCCTCATGCTGCATTATCCTCAAGCTGTTAGGGCCCGCCCCCACAGCCGCACCATTTTGATTCATGAACTCCGGACCAGTTATGCTTGATCGAGTTATCATGGTTGTTGACGTTATTCCTGCCATCTCGTTATCTATGGAGTTGCCCTTCGCGGTCTCCACGCGTTGCTAACTTGCCTCTCGCTCATCCAGCAACGGGGGCTACTGGCATGGCGCCTGTGCTTGGGCCCGTCTATGCAGTGCTGATAAACCTAAGAGACCGAGCTCTGGCTCGCGATCGGCCCGCGCATGTCACCTCACCGAGTCCTTAGTGCCTTCGTCTTCTTGCGGAAAGATCACATGCAGGATAGCAAGCACGACTGTGTTCTATGTTTTCTTTCTTCAGCTAACTCACAGGAACCTCTAGAGCCGGGGCCACGAGCGGCCTCACCAGCACCTCGGGGCGCAACCCCTCCTAGGTACCCCCTCAAAGCCAATCATTGTTTTCTCGCGCAAGCCGCTTGCACGTTAAAAGGAGGGGGCCTTGAGCACCGCGCCAAAGGGGATCCTACTGGCTCTCGAGCCCTCACCCCTGGCCTTGACCACGGCACCATGACCTGGCATACCGGCGGCGGCTCTGGGCCTCGCTCGAGGGCCGGGACCCGAGGACATAGAGCATCCAGATGAGCGAGAAAGGCGGGGTCGACACAAGTCCTGCCCAGGGGCGTCATCTGGAGAAGGGCATGACCTAACGTCGCACAAGAAGCCCGTTTTCGCAGCGAAAGAATCGCCGCAGGCTCGCCAAGATAAGTCACCGCACACATGCAGACGTGAACCTTATGATCAGCGCCTTGCCTCTAGCGATCTCGCTCGGGCAAGGGCGCTTCCCTTTCAGTCCTTCAGGAGCCACTTGCACGCCAAAGGGGACCTCCTGAGCATAGCGCCTCAGGAGCTCTTACCGGACCTTGGTCCGCTCACCTCCTGGCCTTGACTACGGCATCGCGACCTGGCATACCAACGATGGCTGAAGCTTGCCTGGGGACTGGGTCCAGCCGGCATAGAGCACTATGCTACTGCGAGAATGAAAGGGGGAACCATGCCATGGCGAGAGACGCAAACACGACATCGAATCAGAAATGATGACATTAAAGTGCGAGCGTCATAGTTTTTACATGCCCCCACGAGGCCCGTCATGATTTTCACGCAGGAATGAAGCAAAGGAAAAACCTCCTAAGAACCATGGTCTTGGTGGCATCGCCAACAATGTCGGGATGGCGCTACTCCTCCCCCTAGGCCGGGGCGCGGCGACGCAGTGGTTCATAGCTGTCGTCGTCGCTTGAGCCTGGTCGGGATGGGCACTGCTACTGTCGGAGGAGTCACGAACAAGTACAAGGGCAAGTTTACCGCCGGTGTCCTCGCCGCCTTAACCGACTCCCCTGGGACAACATTCCGCGCGTTGGCCGTCCTCGCTGAAGACCTTGAAGAGGATCATCGAAGCCCCGTCGTGCTCGAAGCGGATGGCGTGACTCCCCTCCGAATTACAGGCGCGGGTGATCGTGCCCCATCCCCGACTCATGAAAACGTTGCCGGAGTCAACGACCTCGACTTCCACTTCTGAAGCCTAGCTGCAACAACCGTCGTGCTGCAGCCATAGCTCAATGGGCCCCCTCGACGGTAGGGACCGCGGGAGCCGGATCCATGTGCATGGTGGCATTGCCGCCCACACCAAGAACTCATGGGCCGTTCCTTCGGCATGAGTTCACGGGCGGGGTGGCCGTACAACCACATCTTGTTCTCCTCCACGGGTTCGCTCCTTGCAGCGTCTGCCGCCGCTCCCATGGGCGGGGCTCTGCGGGCGAGCATATGCACGGACCGAGAAGCCCGGCGGAGCGCATTCGTGCCAAGGCCACGTCACCATGGGTGCCGTGGTGGAATCACAAGAGCAACCATGCCTCTTCTACCGTGGGAGCAGCTCAGGTTCCACCTGAGGGGTTTTTGTCTTCTCCGCGGCGGAGAACCTCCTCACTGGCACCATGGGTGCTCTAGCAAGATAGTGGAACGAAGGAGAAGGAGGAGCGAGCAATGAGAAGATGAAGATGGGCTGGGGGCTCTACCCCCAACCCATTTATAGCCAGAGGAAGGCCAACCGCCGGCCACTCACGCTCTGAGCCATGATGGACTTCTGCATGCGCCAGGCAGTCAAATCGGACAGTTGCTGAGGCGGCGTGGGGAAGTGGAGACGCCCATGTCCCATCAAGCGCCATGCGTCGACTCGGTAGGTAGGCGATTGGGGCCTACGGTGCTTCGCCCTTGCCCTCTGGCTTCGCCTCGACGCCAAGTCCGAGCGCGCCTTGGGCCCGGGGGCTACTGTCGGCGTTATGGGAACCAGGGTACCCAGACTTGCCTGCCTGCAGCCCACGGCGTGGCTCCATCGACGGTCTGGTACGGCCCATCTGCGACACAGACAAGACAAGACCCTCGTGAGGGGCCAAACCTCGCGAGGCGGACAACACCAAGACCTACAAAGGGAGAGGCCACCCCTGGGCTGGTCCTGAGGAGCGGAGTTTCCTATGCAAACGCCCAACCTCATGAGGTTGCGGTGACGCAAGCCATGACGACCAAGTCCAGACGGGCGCCAGCAGGCGCAGAGGAGTAGGTTTCCCCTTTGGTGCTAAGGATGCAAGCGCAGGCGCGGGGTCTCGAGGAATCAACCAAAGGTTTCCATTCCCATGCAACGAGACCAAGACCGCCAGGACGGCAGGACAGATGTCATCACCGAGCCCACTGCAGCGTCATGACCAGAAGCTTTGCAGGAGAAGACCATCTTTTGTTAGGATAAGATGTACTACTTGTCCTCGTTCAAATTGGCCACTGTGCGATCCCTTCCCGCCTTCGTTTTTGGGGAAGAGGAACAAGGCAGGGGTGTTGGGGAACACGGTAATTTAAAAAAAAATCCTATGATCACGCCAGATCTATCTAGGTGATGCATAGCAATGAGAGGGAAGTGTGTGTCCACGTACCCTCGTATACCAAAAGCGGAAGCGTTTCAATAACGCGGTTGATGTAGTCGAACTTCTTCGCGATCCAACCGATCAAGTACTGAACGCACGGCACCTCCGCGTTCAGCACATGTTTAGCTCTATGACGTCCCTCGTGATCTTGATCCAGTTGAGGACGAGGTGAGTTCTGTCAGCACGACGGCATGGCGACGGATGATGATGCTACCGGCGCAGGGCTTCGCCTAAGCACTACAATGGTATGTGTCGGATTAAGGGATCTGCAAACCCTTGAGAGGCTCGAACTCTGGGGTGCGTGCAGAGATCTCAACCTACCCAGCCTGCCTACTCGCGATCCTCCTCAGCCTAGCGCGTCAATCTCAAAGAGACATAGAGACACAACAGTTTATCCTGGTTCGGGCCACCTTGTGGTGTAATACCCCACTCCAGCGTTTTGGTGGATTGCCTCAGAGGGCTGAGGATGAACTAGTACAGTGGATGAACTGGCCTCAGAAGGTGAGGTGTTCTTGAGCTGGTGCGGTGCATTCTAGTTCTACTTGTCTTGACTTGACCTCCCCTTTCTATGGTGGTGGATAGTCCTATTTATAGTGGCCTTGGTCCTCTTCCCAAATGTTGGCGGGAAGGGATCTCACAACGGCCGGATTTGAAAGGGGACAAGTAATAGAGCTTATCCTCACAAAAGTAGTCTTTGCCTGCGAAAAGCCTCTAGGCGTGACGCTGTGGTGGGCTCGTTGATGACCTCCGTCCTACCGTCCTGGCGGTCTTGGTCTCGTTGCACCAGAGTGGAAACCTTTGGCTGATTCCTCGGGACTCCGCACCTGTGGCTTGCCTCCCTTGCAGCGAAGAGGAAACTTGCGCTCTGCGCCCGCCTGGCATTGGTCGTCATGGCTTACGTCAGCTGAGCCTCGTGAGGTGAACCTTGCATAGAACTCTCTGCCCCTCGGGAGCCAGCCCGAGGAGGCCGATCCCCTTGGGGGTCTTGGCGTCATCTGCCTCACGAGGCTTGGCCCCTCGCGAGGGTCTTGTGTTGCTGATGCTGAAGCTGGGCCGTACTAGGCCGTCGATGGAGCCACGTGGTGGGACGCAGGCAGGCAGGGCTGGATACCCCCAAATCCAGGATGCCGACAGTAGCCCCCGGGCCCAAGGAGCACTCGGACTTGGCTTCCAGGCAAAGCCAAAGGGCAAGTGCGGAGCGCCGCGGGCCCTAACCGCCTGCGGCCTTGATGACGCGTGGTGATTGATGGGACGTGGGCGACTCCGCTTCCCCATGCTGCCTCGGCAATCGTTTGACCTTACAACTGCATGCTGCATGAAGAGAGAATCATCATTACTGGAAATCATGGGAGTTCGACGATTTACCTTCTCCTGGCTATAAATGCACGAGCGGGTGATACGTCCATTTTGCATCATGCTTTTATATCGATATTTATTGCATTATGGGCTGTTATTACACGCTATGTCACAATACCTATTGCTATTCTCTCTTATTTTACAAGGTTTAACATGAAGAGGGAGAATACCAGCATCCGGGATTCTAGGCTAGAAAAGGAGCAAATATTGGAGACCTATTCTGCACAGCTCCAAAAGTCCTAAAACTCCACAAAAGTCTTTTTTTGGAATTAATGATAATTATTGAGCGAAAGAAGTACCAGAGGGGGCCCACACCCTGGCCACGAGGGTGGGGGGCGCGCCCCCTGCCTCGTGGGCCCCCTGGTGGCCCTCCGGTGCCCATCTTCTACTATATGAAGTCTTTTACCTTGGAAAAAATCATAAGCAAGCTTACGGGATGAAACTCCGCCGCCACGAGGCGGAACCTTGGCAGAACCAATCTAGGGCTCCGGCGGAGCTGTTCTGCCGGGGAAACTTCCCTCTGGGAGGGGGAAATCATCGCCATCATCATCACCAACGATCCTCTCATCGGGAGGGGGTCAATCTCCATCAACATCTTTGCCAACACCATCTCCTCTCAAACCCTAGTTCATCTCTTGTATCCAATCTTTGTACCAAAACCTCAGATTGGTACCTGTGGGTTGCTAGTAGTGTTGATTACTCCTTGTAGTTGATGCTAGTTGGCTTATTTGGTGGAAGATCATATGTTCAGATCCTTAATGCATATTAATACTCCTCTCATTATGAACATGAATATGCTTTGTGAGTAGTTACGTTTGTTCCTGAGGACATGGGTGAAGTCTTGCTATTAGTAGTCATGTGAATTTGGTATTCGTTCAATATTTTGATGAGATGTATGTTGTCTCTCCTCTATTAGTGTTATGTGAACGTCGACTACATGACACTTCACCATTATATGGGCCTAGAGGAAGGCATTGGGAAGTAATAAGTAGATGATGGGTTGCTAGAGTGACAGAAGTTTAAACCCTAATTTATAAGTTGCTTCGTAAGGGGCTGATTTGGATCCACTTGTTTGATGCTATGGTTAGGTTTACCTTAATACCTCTCAAAACCCTAGTTCATCTCTTCTATCCAATCTTGTATCAAAACTACAAATTGGTACTTGTGGGTTGCTAGTAGTGTTGATTACTCCTTGTAGTTGATGCTAATTGGTTTACTTGGTGGAGGATCATATGTTCAGATCCTTTATGCATATTATTACTCCTCTGATTATGAACATGAATATGCTTTGTGAGTAGTTACATTTGTTCCTGAGGACATGGGTGAAGTCTTGCTATTAGTACTCATGTGAATTTGGTATTCGTTCGATATTTTGATGAGATGTATGTTGTATTTTCCTCTAGTGGTGGTATGTGAACGTTGACTACATGACACTTCACCATTATTTGGGCCTAGAGGAAGGCATGGGGAAGTAATAAGTATATGATGGGTTGCTAGAGTGACAGAAGCATAAACCCTAGTTTATGCATTGCTTCGTTAGGGGCTGATATGGTTCCATATGTTTAATGTTGTGGTTAGGTTTACCTTAATATTTCTTTTGTAGTTGCGGACGCTTGCAATAGGGGTTAATCATAAGTGGGATGCTTGTCCAAGAAAGGGTAGTACCCAAGCACCGGTTCACCCACATATCAAATTATCAAAGTAACAAACGCGAATCAGATGAGCGTGATGAAAACTAGCTTGACGATAATTCCCATGTGTCCTCGGGAGCGCTTTTCTCATTATAAGAATTTGTTTAGGTTTGTCCTTTGCTACAAAAAGGATTGGGCCACCTTGCTGCACCTTATTTACTTTCATTGCTTGTTACCCGTTACAAATTATCTTATCACAAAACTATCTGTTACCTACAATTTCAGTGCTTGCAGAGAATACCTTACTAAAAACCGCTTGTCATTTCCTTCTGCTCCTCGTTGGGTTTGACACTCTTACTTATCGAAAGGACTAGGATAGATCCCCTATACTTGTGGGTCATCAGCGGGCGGAGCCCTTGCCCATCTCCCTTTCGTCTTGCTCCCGCCCGCTTCTTCTCTTCTCGATCTTGCTCCCGTGGCGTCGCCAAGGAGGTTTCCAGTGGCCGAGAAGGGGAAAGCTTCCAAGGAGGGGCCAGCCTCTCCACCTCCTAAGAGGGGCCGTGGTCGTCCCTGCAAGCACCCCACGGCCGCTGCGGCGGCTTCTAGGGGGCGCGGGCGCACACCCCCCAGGGGTGGCGTTGCTCTTAGCCCCCGCGATGGCACCTCTTCTCGCGGTGGGGGCCACCGGCTTCAAAGAAGCCCCCATGACGAAGGGAGGCACGCCGTGATCGTGCGCCCGCCTCGGCCGCGCTTCTCCTCGCTGGACGTGCTCCCCGAGTTCGTGGTGTGGTCGGAGAGCCCGACCGGCACCTCGCTCTGACTTCCGCGCTTCTTCTCCGGCGAGCTTCCTTCTTCGGGGCTCGATGGCCTCTGGCTGCAGGCTGACGGCTGCTGCAGCAGAGCTTCGTGGGTCGGGGCCAAAGTCGTCGCTTCCGGCAGCGGGGTCCTGACCCGCGGCTGACTGACATTTGCCCGCACGTGGGTCCTGGGCGGAAGGTGCACCCTTCGCTTCAAGTACGACGGCCTGGCGACCCTCTACATGAGGGTGTTCAGGGAGGACGGTCGCCGCGTGGGTTGCTGCCTGGAGGATGGCAGCGACGACGAAGGTGGCGATGGCGAGCTTGGTCTTGGCGGCGTGTGCTCCTCCTCCCGCGATGGTAGCTCTTCCTCGGATGGGAGATCGAGTAGTGGTGGCTACGACCGGCCTCCGCGTCGTCGTGCTCGTGTCGAGGACGCCGGTGGTTCATCCTGCCGCGACGCTCCAGTGAAGTTGGAGAGGAGCCCAACGTGAGGCTAGGGGCCGGCGAACTTGGACCCAAGACCGGCACCTTGAGGCGCTGCTTGAGGATGCGGTGCTGGTGCTGGGGTTCGTACGCCTTCGGTCCCTCTTTGTTTAGCCTTTCCTTTCTCCTCTAATTCGAAAAAAGATGGTGTACCCCGCTGGGGTGTGTAACGAACTATGGGAGTTATGCCCTTTATGCTATGCCTGCTATCTTAATGTTGTGTCGTAATGTTTGTGCTTTGGATAGGCAAGGGTAGGATGACTTAGATTTGTATGTGCGTAGCAGTTTTGCACCTCGTGAGGATTTGGCCTCAGGTACATGATGGGGACCCTTTCCTAGGATCTGTGGGGTCGCAAGAGCTGCCTCAGAAGAAATGAAAGGACTGTCGAGTGTCTCACTCTTTCTTATGTGAGCCCCCTGCCATAGATTAGCTCGAACTTGGCGCCCCGCGTCACGCTGCCCGGGAGGCACGGACATGAGGGTTGCTGGTGGCCGTGAGCTTGATCGAGGGCTCCTCGCGAGGATGAAGCCGAAACACTAGGATTCAGCGTGGTGCGTGCGCGCAAGGGCAGACCTGGTGCGCACACACCTGCCTAGCCCCACACGTGAGGTGCGCGAGAGGAAGCGACGCACGATTGCCGCCTCCTTTACGCCCTTAGGTAGAAAACAACTGAGGAAGAAAACAACTCAAGGGGCGACAGTTCGAGAATACCAAATCCATTGAAAGGTTACTAAAAAACACTGCAAGCAACTTCGGAAAGCAAATGAATAGCCGCGTCCGGCACTTAAACTAGTCTTCTCACCAGCGCGGAGCTAAGTGCTGCCACTAAGACATGGGAGGGAGCCCCCATGAGGCCCCAGGGCGACTCTCAGGAGACTCCGTGGCGTGTACAACCCCACTCATTATTACGTGAGAGTGTCACGAGCGGAGACCTTCGCAGGCCAGAGCCTTGCTTCACAGGCCGGAGCCTTTCTTCAGTGGTGAACTTCCGGAGGTGCTGGATGTTCCACGCATTCTGGATGGGGACCCTGTCCTGTGTCTCTAGGCACACGGTACCAGGCCTGGAGACACGGGCAATCCTAAACGGGCCCTCCCACATGGGAGAGAGCTTGTGCAACCCCTCCCTGGAGAGCACCCGCCTCAGGACGAGGTCACCCACCTCTAATGTCCTGGGGCGAACGCTGTTGTAGTGGTACCGCCACAGCGCCTGCTGGTACCTTGCCGCCCGGAGCGAGGCTTGTTGGCGGCGTTCCTCCCCCAGCACGAGATCCATCCCCCGTGTGGCGTCCTGGTGTGCCTCGTCGAATGCCAGGACCGTGTGGAGCGATGCTTGACCTCGTGTGGGAGAACCGCTTCTGCTCCGTAGACGAGGAAGAACGGCGTCTATCTCATCGGCTTGGTCGCGGTGGTGCGGATGGACCACAATACGGACTGCAGCTCATTGAGCCAGACCCTGCCGCAGGCCTCGAGCTTCTTCTTGAAGGTCCTGGTCTTGATCCCCCTCAGGACTTCTACGTTGGCCCGTTCGGCCTGTCTATTGCTCCGTGGTTGTGCCACTGAGGCGTAGCAGATCTGTATTCCAAGGTTAGCACAATATGTTTTGAAAAGGTTGCTGGTGAACTGCGAGTTGTTGTCAGTGATGATGTGGTTGGGGACCCCAAACCGGCTCACGATTCTCCTGATGAACTTGATGGCCGATCCAGCTGGGATAGTGTGCGCAGCTTCTACCTCTGCCCACTTGGTGAACTTGTCGATGGCGACATAGAGGTATCGGTAGCCCCCTGGCGCTTGAGAGAACGTCCCCAAGATGTCCAGCCCCCAGACCACGAACGGCCACGTGAGCGGGATTGTCTGGAGGCCCTGCGCGGGCTGGTGAATTTGCTTGGCGTGAAACTGGCATGCTACACAAGAGCGCACCAGCTCTGCAGCGTCGTTGAGCGCGGTGGGCCAGTAGAAGCCGCTGCGGAATGCCTTGCCCACCAGAGTGCGTGACAAGGAATGATGCCCGCAGTCCCCACCACGTATTTCCGCTAGCAGCTCGAGCCCCTGTTGAGGGAGTCTAGGATTAGGGGTCCTCGGAGAGCTGAACTATATGCTTATGCCGGACTGTTGGACTATCAAGATACAAGATTGAAGACTTCATCCCGTGTCCGGGTGGGACTCTCCTTTGTGGGGAAGGCAAGCTTGGCAATTCGGATATATAGATTTCCTTCTCTGTAACCGACTCTGTGTAACCCTAGCCCCCTCCGGTGTCTATATAAACCGGAGGGTTTAGTCCGTAGGACAAGAACAATCATAATCATAGGCTAGCTTCTAGGGTTTAGTATCTACGATCTCGTGGTAGATCAAATCTTGTAATACTCATATCATCAAGATCAATCAAGCAGGAAGTAGGGTATTACCTCCATAGAAAGGGCCCAAACCTGGGTAAAACATTGTGTCCCCCACCTCCTGTTACCATTAGCCTTAGACGCACAGTTCGGGACCCCCTACCCGAGATCCGCCAATTTTGACACCGACATTGGTGCTTTCATTGAGAGTTCCGTTGTGTCGTCACCATAAGGCTTGACGGCTCCTTCAATCATCCACAACGATGCGGTCCAGGGCGAGGTTTTCCTCCCCGGACAAATCTTCGTATTCGGCGGCTTCGCACTGCAGGCCAACTCGCTTGGCTACCTGGAGAATATCGATAGCTACGCCCCTGGCCGTCAGGTCAGGTTTGGAAGCCTGAATTTCACTGCCGACGTCCGCAGAGACGTGATCTTCGACGGATTCGAGCCCATGACAGGTGCACCCTACAGTCGCGACGAGCATGACCTAGATCTGTCGTCGGACGGTGTTCAGTAGATCACACCTGCAACTGCTCTGGCTTTAAATCCAGTGCAGATCGTGCCATCCGAGGACGGGAGGATGGACCCCGCCAGGGAGGCCGCACTCTCAGCGGCGATAGAACCAAACACAGATTTCACTTCTAAGGAGGTTTGTGTCATCGGACCCTCGGACTCGTCTCCGGCCATAGGCTCCGAACCTCGTGCATCTGTGCCCATCGGATCTGTCTGGGCACTGATCATGGAGTTTAGCTCCACGGATATCTTTCGGCACTTGCCCTTGGGAAACGTGCTAAACTCATTAAAATCTCTCTCCCTGTCAAGAGACTCTTGGCCGAACTATGTCCGGCTCGAGTGGGAAGCAAATGACGAAGGAATTCGTTACCCACCCACCACCCACTTAATAGCCACTGTCGATGACTTAACCGACATGCTTGATTTCAACTCCGAAGACATCGACGGTATAGACAACGACGCCGGAGAAGAAAAGGAACCACCGCCCACAGGGCGCTGGACAGCCACCTCGTCATACGACATATATATGGTGGACACACCCAAAGAAAACAATGGTGAGGATCAAAAGGATGCAGTGGAGGATGATCCTCTTGAGAAGCAACCCAAGCGCCGACGTCAGCGGCGCCGCTCTAAATCACGCCATAGCAAAAACAACGATACCGACACAAGAGACAATAGCACTTCGGATGATGCTGAAGACGAGAACAATCCTGACCAGCCAAGTTTCGAACAGGCCAGACGGGAGGACGGGCAAGCTAGCCCTGATGAACAGGCAATGGATGAAGACTCGGAGGATGACAATTACACGCCCCTCTCTGAAGATGAGGTGAGCCTCGGCAACAAAGAATTTATCGTGCCTGAGGATCCTGTCGAGCAGGAGCACTTCAAGCGCCGGCTTATAGCCACTGCAAAGAGCCTGAGAAAAAAATAGCAACAACTTCAAGCTGATCAAGATCTACTCACTGACAAATGGACTGAAGTCCTGGCGCCCGAGGAATACGGACTTGAGCGCCCAACCAGAAGTTACCCGAGGCGCAGGTTGTTACCTCAATTCGAGGACGAGGCACTAGAGCCTATACAACCAGCACAGGATGCGGCTGACCGACCACCTTGTGGCTGGGACAACGCTAACACCAGCCCGCACCCCGTCGCCAATCAAACAAAAACACGAAGGCCCGGGGCTACATGCACGACCTGCAAGACAAACTGAAAAACAAAGCAGCAAAATCAAGATCGATCTACGGATCGCGAGGATGCGCCCCAACGCGTGACGATGACCACCACGCCGGACATACTAAATAAAAATCCGTCCGGGACGAACACAGCAGACCAGATTCATCCGAACTGCGTCAGGATGAAGCCCGTCATAGAAGCACAGCACACCCCCTATGCTTCACTGACGAAGTAATGGAGCATGAATTCCCAGAACGGTTTAAACCCACAATTATCGAACCATATGATGGGACAACAGACCCCGCGGTATGGATTGAAGATTTCCTTCTCCACATTCACATGGCCCGCGGCAATGATCTACATGCCATCAAGTACCTCCCACTAAACCTCGGCATTGGCTGAATAGTCTGCCGGCAAACTCCATTGGCAGTTGGGAGAACTTGGAAGACGCATTCCTCGACAACTTCCAGGGGACTTATGTGCGACCACCGGATGCTGATGACTTAAGTAACATAACCCAACAGCCCGGAGAATCAGCCAGGAAATTTTGGACTCGGTTCCTAACTAAAAAGAACCAAATTGTCGATTGTCCAGATGCCGAAGCCTATCGGCCTTTAAGCATAACATCCGTGATGAGTGGCTTGCCCGACACCTTGGCCAAGAGAAGCCGAAACCCATGGCATCCCTTACGACACTCATGACCAGCTTTTGTGTGGGCGAGGACAACTGGTTGGCTCATAGCAACAACACATCAAGAAATCCTGGCGCCTCAGATGCCAGAGATAGCAATGGCAAGCCCCAGCGCAACAGACACAAGCACCGCAATAATAGCGATAACGCCGAAGACACGCCCGTCAATGCCGGATTCAGTGGCTCCAAGTCCGGTCAACAAAAAAAGCCATTTAAAAGAAGCAATCCGGGCCCGTCCAGTCTAGACCGCATACTTGATCGCTCATGTCAAATCCATGGCACCCCCGATAAACCAGCCAACCACACCAACAGAGAATGTTGGGTATTTAAACGGGCCGGCAAGCTGAATGCCGAAAATAAGGAAAAGGGGCCGCATAGTGATGACGACGAGGAGTCCCGGTAGCAGAACACATGGGGACAGAAGAAATTTCCTCCCCAAGTGAAAACGGTAAATACGATATACGCCACCCATATTCCCAAGCGGGAGCGGAAGCATGCACTAAGGGACGTCTACGCGATGGAGCCAGTCGCCCCAAAGTTCAACCCATGGTCTTCCTATCCGATCACCTTCGATCGCAGGGACCATCCGACTAGTATCCGTCACGGCGGGTCAGCCGCACTGGTCCTTGACCCTATCATTGACGTATTCCCCCTCACACGAGTCCTCATGGATGGTGGCAGCAGCCTGAACCCGCTCTATCAGGATACAATACGCAAAATGGGTGTCGATCCCTCAAGGATCAAACCCACCAAAACCACCTTCAAAGGTGTCATACCAGGTGTAGATGCCTGTTGTACAGGCTCAATCTCACTGGAAGTGGTCTTCGGATCCCCGGACAACTTCCGGAGCGAGGAGTTAACCTTCGGTATCATCCCCTTCCGCAGTGGTTATCATGCACTGCTAGGAGGAACTGCATTCACTCGATTTAATGCGGTGCCACACTACGCCTACCTCAAGCTCAAGATGCTCGGACCCCGCGGTGTTATAACAGTCAATGGAAATATAGAGCGCTCCCTCCGTACGGAGGAGCACACTGCGGCCCTTGCAGCAGAAGTACAGAGCAGCCTCCTTAGGCAGACCCTCAATTCGGCAATAAAGCCCCCGGACACCATCAAGCGAGCCCGGAGTACTCTGCAACAAGATTGTACAGCTCGTCCAGAGCTCACCTAGCAATTCAGCCTCCGTCATCATCCCAGTCAAGCGGTGAAATTTGTGCCACGCGTACATAACTACGCACTCAAAATACCATGGGCATAGACGGAGGCACAGCTAGACTGCTGTCCATAGTGCGGCTCAACTGCCCCAGAATCCGCATACCTTCACCTTTTTCTCCTTTCACGTCCCTATCTTCTTGAGGCTCTTCCAATAACCTGATTATCGGACCCATCACGGGATGGAAACACCAAGCAGGCAAGGAGCTTTGACGTACAAGGGAATCCCCAGGTGGTCTTTGATAACAATCGCTATACCTGTACATTCTGGTAGGTTCAGTTCGCCAGGGGCTTGAGTGTACCTTATAACATGGCAAGAAAGTCCGAACACTTTCGACAGTGCGGCACCCCGAACTTATAGCATTATATGCATCAGCTCCGAATCATGTCTTGGGTTAATAGTTGGGTTGCCCGGCTCCTGTGCTTGCTACCCTATGTTCCGCTATATTGGCTAGGGTAGTAAAGGGAGAACTACTGTGATTGTGGCCCGGTTCTTCCAGATGAGCACCTCAGTAGAGAAATCCGAAAACTGACTGTCATGATGCGGCGAGAGCTGGTCGCTGTTCGAGAGGTTTCAAATCCTTAAAGATTTTTTCCGCTTCATGCGAGGAATTGGTCCTTGTCCGATTTAGGCATGTATAGCGCCCCAAGTTCGGCCTTCAGAATACTAGGGGCTACGCCAAAATTTAAAATTGTAGAACATCTATGGTTATGTGAGGGTGATAAAACCGTATAGTCCGATTGCCTTTGTCGTTGCGCTAAACACCTCCTTAAAGGACCAAAAAATTGGATAAAGAGTGTTTAGATTTATCTCGAATACCCCTATACTAGTTACATGGGGGCAGAAGCCGACGACTAGCCAACTCTCAGATTTTGTAAGCGACCGCACAGGAGGTAAAATTTTAAATCAACAAGCATTATATTGCGCAAATGAACTTGTTTCATATTACAGGATAAAATGAGTGCATTCACTCAAAGATTACATACTTAGCACATTGCTCCGCCACAAGGCGGGAGCCCTTTAGGACACTGTCATAATAATTCTCGGGCCGGCGGTGCTCCTTACCCATCGGTGGCCCCTCATTCATCAGCTTTTCGGCATCCATCTTCGCCCAGTGCACTTTTGCACGGGCGAAGGCCACTCTCACACCTTCTATACAAACCGACCGCTTTATGACCTTAAGTCGTCGGCAGGCACTCACAAGCCGCTTTACGAGACCGAAGTAGCTGTTGGGCATAAGCTCGACAGGCCACAGCCGGACTATGAGGTCCTTCATGTCCAGTTCGGCTGCCTTGTGCAGCTCGACCAGTTGCTTCAGCTGGTCACTCAAGGGCATCGGATGTTCTGTCCCAAGATATTGAGACCAGAAAAACTTCTCCGTCGAGCTCCCTTCTTTGGCTCGGTAGAACTCTGTGGCATCAAATATGTTGCGCGGTAGATCAGCAAACACTCCTGGAGAGCTCCAAATTCGGGTAAGTAAAAGGAAAGTCTCCTTCGCACGCTTGCTTTGCATAATGAATACCTTACCCGCCGCAATCTTCTTGGCCGCCTGAATCTCCTGGAGGGCCATCTGGGCTTCGGCTTTGGCGTCTTGCACGCTCTAGAGGGCCTTAGCAAGCTCGAATTCTTGAGTTTTAGAGTCACGCTCCAAGGACTCGTATTTCTGGATGAAATCCTGGAGCTCTTGCTGGACCACGTTGACCTGGGCCTCTTGCTTCTCGTGCTCGGTGCATTCCTTAGCCGCTTTGTATTCGGCCTCGGTCAGCGCCTTCTTAAGGGCCGCCACTTCGGTCGTGGCCCCTATCAAAGTTCATGACGCTTCCATCAGCAGAAACCATTTATCCTTTATAAATATATAAATGGGGTATCGCGTACCTTGACTTTCCTCGAGCTACCTCTTCACGAGGCCGAGCTCTCCCTCGGTCCGCTCCAGGTCCTGCTTTAGTCCAGAGACCTTCGCAGTACGAGCGGCAGCAGCCAGCAGCGACGCCCGCTTATTCACATAGACATCTCCTGTTAGACTCCTGCGAACATTATTTGATCCTCTGTTTGGATTTTTCTTTCCGAACACCAAACAGAGCATCAGGGGCTACTGTCTACACTGTGATATTCTCTTACAATTTTCTTACTTACCTCAAAGCCTATTAAAAGGCTAGCGCAGGCTTCGGTCAATCCGCTTTTGGCGGACCGGACCTTCTCAATCACCGTGCTCATAAGAGTACGGTGTTCTTCATCAATGGAAGCACTGCAAAGCGCTTCCGGCAAGTTGTCCGGTGCCTATGGATGGACAGAGGTCATCGGTACAGGCGGCTCGCCCTCCATAGACAGAGGCTGACTGCCTGAATTCGGAACCACTTAGGTTTTGGGAGCCGTATTCGGCTGGGGGCCAAACTAGCTGTGGCCCCCATTATCGGATTCCGTGGGGGTCTTCCCTCCCATGTGCCCGGTGACTGGGATTTCGCCTGGGGGCATCTCTGAAACTGTCTCCCCTTGGCCCGGTATCCTTCGAGACAACACCTCGGTGTCGTCCACGGGCTTGGGGGAGGAGGCTGTCGGAAGCGAATCGCTGTTCATCGGCGACGGGTCTAGAGACCCCTCCGAAGAGGAGGATACCTTGATGTGGGATTTGGCCGGACTGTAGGTGCACGTTCGGCATAATAAGAAGCGATAAAGCAAACATACTGGAAGTACTATTGTGTCCGGATATTAACGACTTAGCTAGGGGCTTGTCCCTGGGCTCCCACTCCTCGCCGCTGTTGGTGGCTACGGTGGAGTGGTCCGGAAGGAAGGTTTTTCCCTTCTTGGACACCTCGGCCTCCCCATGCGGGGTGGCCTTCCTCTTCTTCCCCCCCGGTGGTGGGGGGGGGGGATGGATTTCCTCCTCCTCCTCCTCCTCGTCTTCGGTGGAGGAGTGCATCTCGGTGCCTTCGGACGTCACGTCCGATGCAACCTTGCGCCGGAGACCTTCCCAGGTCTCCGTGGCCGCCTTCTTGGCCTTCTTCTCCGGCACCTCATGGGGCGCCGGAAACAGCATCTTCGTTAGAAGATGCAATTCTGGATCTTCAGGTAGCAGAGCTAGACAGTCAATCTGCTCCGCTATCGCTACCCAGGCCCTTAAAAACGTCATGGAGGCTTTGATTCCTCCCGCGGATGTGCTGGTAAAAAGCACATCTTGCAAAATATTAAAACTCACCAAATTGGCTCGGTGTTTCACGCTGAGTCCGCGATCTTCGGTTATGGGTGGTGGTACCTCGTTGGCCTTGAAGAGCACCTTCCAGATGTCTTCGTGCGTCGTGCCGAAGAGCTCTCGCAGCGTCTAGTGTTCGGCCGTGTCGAACTCCCACAGATTGCAAGCCCGTCTCTAACACGAAAGAATCTAGAAGAGGAGCATGACCTGAACCACGTTGACGAGCTTGATCTTCTTCCTATCATATTTTGGATGCAGGTCTGATGTCCGTTCAGTTCTTCTGCTGAGCCCTAGGCTAAGCCCTTCTCTTTCCAGGAGGTGAGCCGCATTGGGATGCCGGATCGAAATTCAGGGGTCGCCGCCCAGTTGGCATCGCGCGGCTCGGTGATGTAGAACCACCCCGATTGCAACCCCTTCACAGTCTCCACAAAGGATCCTTCGGGCCAGGTGACATTGGGCATCTTTCCCACCATGGCGCCTCCGCACTCCGCTAGTTGGCCGCCCACCACCTTTGGTTTCACGTTGAAGGTCTTCAGCCATAGGCCGAAGTGTGGCGTGATGCGGAGGAAGGCCTCGCACACGTTGATAAACGCCGAGACATTGAGGATAAAGTTGGGGGCCAAATCATGGAAGTCCAGCCCGTAGTAGAACATTAGTCCGCAGATGAACGGGTGGAGGGGGAATTCCGGCCCGCGGACGAAATGAGAGAGGAATACTACCCTTTCCTGGGGTTTCAGGGTAGGGATGATCTGCCCTTCAGTCGGAAGCTGATGCGCGATGTTGGCGGACAGGTATCCGGCCTTCCGAAGCTTCTTGATGTCCTCCTTCGTGACGGAGGAGGCCATCCACTTGCCTCCCGCTCCAGACATGTTCGGAAAGATTTTGCGGAGAAGGTGAAAGCTTGGGCGTTGGAGCTTGAGAGTGGATGAGCAGAGGAAGAAGAAGGCGTGGGTGAAAAAAGGGGAATCCTTATCTCCTTATAAAGGTAGCAGCGGTCGTGCGCCTCCCCACATGCCCTAGAAACTCGCTTATTCCCCAAGCGCCGTGCTAATGGCGCAGTTGGGTTACCCACACCCGTATTGATGAGAATCCCGTGATAAGGGGACATGATCTCTGCTTCGACAAGATGTGCCAGTAAAACCGCCTCGCAAGATGTTCAGTAGCAGGTTGTGAAAAACGGTTCGAATAATGACCGGGTCGCGACGTGATGTCACGCTATGAAAAAGTTGTCAGCAGATTAGACTTGTGGAATATTGTGCTCTCTACGGTGGTATGTGGAATTTGTTTTGCAGAGCCAGACACGATTCTGGTGTTCAAGATCTTCTTTGGAGTATTCGGAGAAGGAACCCTCCTTGCAATGCCGAAGACAATCTGCCCGCCGGACTCATCGTCATTGAAGCCTGGTTTAGGGGCTACTGAGGGAGTCCAAGATTAGGGGATCCTCGGACAGCCGGACTATATGCTTATGCCGGACTATTGGACTATGAAGATACAAGATTGAAGACTTTGTCTCGTGTCCGGGTGGGACTCTCCTTTGCGTGGAAGGCAAGCTTGGCAATTCGGATATGTAGATTTCCTTCTCTGTAACCGACTCTGTGTAACCCTAGCCCCCTCCCGTGTCTATATAAACCGGAGGGTTTAGTCCGTATGACAAGAACAATCATAATCATAGGCTAGCTTCTAGGGTTTAGCCTCTAGGATCTCGTGGTGGATCAACTCTTGTAATACTCATATCATCAAGATCAATCAAGCAGGAAGTAGGGTATTACCTCCATAGAGAGGGCCCGAACCTGGGTAAAACATTGTGTCCCCCGCCTCCTGTTACCATTAGCCTTAGACACACAATTCGGGACCCCCTACCCGAGAACCGCCGGTTTTGACACCGACACCTGTTCCCTGGAGATGCACCGCAACGAAACGTCATTGGGCCTCTTGCGATATAACTCACCATCTCGGATGCATTACACGGTAGCTTGACGGGCCACGCACTTGGCGTATCCCTCCTTCTCTGGCAGGGTCCCCTGAAGCAGGTACGCCTTGAACTCTTCGGTCCAGCACCCCTCCTGAGGCTCGAGGGAAAGCAGCAGGCGGGCTCCCGAGGGGTGGCCATAGGCTGGAGCGCTCATCTCGGGTGCCTACGGCAAGTCCTCCTGAGGCGATGCTGGAGTCGTGGCGTGGGGAGTCGCAGACGGCTTGAAGAGCCACTCCTCAAACACACCTGGCTCCTGAGGGAGCCTATGGGAGGCACTCTTGGCGATGTCGCCCGCTTCCTTGTTCGTTCCGCGCGGCACGTGCTGCAGCTCCACGCCCATGATCCGCTTCTCCATCTTGCGCACCTCCTCTAGGTACGCCTCCATGTGCTCGTCCTTAGGCGTGTACTCCTTGTTGGAGAAGTTGATGAGAAGCTGAGAGTCACCCTTGATGGCAAGGCGCTTCACTCCCAGCGTGGCCGCGGCCCTGAGTCCGGCGAGCAAGCCTTCGAATTCTACAATGTTGTTGGAGACCTTCTCACCCTGTTGAAAGCAGAGTTGCACCGCGTAACAGAGCTTGTCCTTGTTGGGTGAGATGAGGACGGCCCCAGCTGTTGCACCTTGTCGTGTAAATGCCCCATCAAAGTACATGATCCATCCGTCCGGTTCCTCGTCTCCTGGCAGGAGGGAGCGGTCCTCGCCTACTCCGTGGTCGGGAGCGTCAGTCCACTCGGCCACAAAGTCCGCGAGGGTCGCGCCCTTGATGACCCTGGTGGTGCTGAACTCAAGATTGAATGCCTAAAGGTCGATGTTCCATTCAGCAACTCGCCCGACAGCGTTTGGGCTCCAGAGCACCCTCTCCAGTGGGTACACTGAAACAACCTTGATGGGGTGGCCTTGAAAGTAGTGGCGCAACTTCCGGGAGGCGACCAGGAGCATGAGCAGGAGCTTCTGAGGCATGGGGTAGCGCGCCCGGGCCTCCCTCAGTACCGTGCTGACACAGTATACAGGGTGCTCGACAAGGAGGGAGGCATCAGCGGAGTCTTGTTCTTCATGAGGGTGTGGGACCTCCATCGCTTCTTGAGGTCTGTCCTCGGGAGCCTCGGTGGTCGCGGGGTCGATCATGGCCTTGGCAGGAATGTCAACCGCCGGGTCAGTCGAGGCCCCAGAGGCGTCGTCCTAAGGGTGTTGTGCTTTGCTCGATGGTTGTGCATCCTACCGAGGTTTCTTGGTAGGGCGTTCCTTCCTTAGTGCCACCAGGGCGGCGCTGGCTGAGTGAGGGGTGGCTGCCAGATAGAGCACCAAGGGCTCGAGAGGGCGTGGTGCCACCATCACTGGCGGGCTAGTCAAATATCTCTTGAGGTCTTGGAAGGTTGCGTCCGCCTCAGGGGTCCACTCGAATGGCTCCTTCCTCTTCATCAGCTTGAAAAACGGGAGGGCGCGCTCCCCCAGCTTGGAAATGAAATGCCCAAGTGAGGTTACGGAGGCCGCCAGCTTCTGCATTTCCTTCAGGGTTTGCGGGGGGGATCATGCCCTCTATCGCCTTGACCTTCTCTGGGTTGGCCTCGATCCCTGTGTGTGACACCAAGAAGCCCAGCAGCTTGCCAGGGGGAACCCCAAACACACACTTTTTGGGATTAAGCCGAAGATCCACTTTGCGCAGGCTGGTGAACGTCTCCTCCAGATATCCTATCAGGGTCCCGGCCTCCCGAGACTTCACCACTATATCATCAACATAGGCCTCTGCGTTCCTCCCGAGCTGCAAGCCTAGGGCGATATGCATCAGTCGCTAGAAGGTTGCCCCAGCATTACGCAGCCCGAAGGGCATGCGGGTGTAGCAGTACACCCCGTAGGGGGTGAGGAACGCCGTTTTCTCCACATCCTCCACGGCCATCTTGATCTGGTGGTAGCCTGAGAAGGCATCCAGGAAGCACAACAGGTCGCATTCGGCGGTGGAGTCGATGATCTGGTCGATGCGAGGGAGCGGGAAGGAATCTTGCGGGCAGGCCTTGTTGAGGTTGATGAAGTCGACACACATGCGCTCCTTTCCTCCCTTCTTGGGGACGATGACTGGGTTCGCCAGCCACTCTGGGTATCGTACCGCTCTGATGACCCCTGCGGCTTGTAGCTTGCGGGTTTCCTGGACGATGAAGGCCTGCTTCTCGGTGGACTGACGGCGAGCCTTCTACTTCACTGGCCACACGTTGGGGCATACCCTCAGGTGGTGCTCGATTATCCCCCTTGGGACCCTAGCCAAGTGCTTGGGTTCCCAAGCGAATACATCGTTGTTGGCTCGCAAAAAGTTGAACAATGCCTCCTCTTGGTCCTGAGGGAGGCTAGCCCCTATGGTGAAGGTGGCGCTGGTCGCCCCATCCTCACTGACCAGCACTTGCTTCGTCTCGGCTCAGTCTTGGGAGAACAACTGCTTCTTCTTGGACGGCACTGCTTCTGGGGCCTCTTGACCCCCTTTCTCGTTGGGCAGCGCAGACGCGGCTGACCTGAAGGCAAGGTTGAGGGCCTGCAGCACGCCTTTGGTGTTCCCCGCCACTATGATGACACCGTTGCTGCCGGGCATCTTCATGAGGTTGTACGCAGGGTGAGTCGCAGCCATAAACTGGGCCAAGGCCGGGTACCCCAGAATAGCATTGTACGGCAGGTCAATCCTGGTGATGTGAAAGTCAATGAGCTCGGTGCGCTAGTTGTCGTGGGTCTCGAAGGTGACAGGGAGGCAGATCTGCCCCAGGGGGTTGGTGGAGCCACCGCCAACCCCGAAGAAGGGCTTGGAGGGGCGGAGCTGGCTGGGAGGCACGTGTAGCAGGCCGAAAGCCTCCGAGGAGAGCATGTTGGGGCCTGCTCCGCCGTCGATGAGTGTTCTGGTGACCGCCACGTGGCAAACGATGGGGGTGCAAAGCATTGGGAGCGCGCCTACTCCCATCGTGGCGGTAGGATGATCCTCGGGGCCGAAGGTGAGGTTGGCCTTGGGTGCCTCCCAGCCCGGGGGAGCCCCCGAGCCCGCCTGGGTGGCGCCTACTCGCCGGTAGAACTTCTTGATGTGGCGGTCGGAGGGTGGTGCCTGCGAGCCACCTAGGAGAGCTGCGACGACGGGGGGCACCGGTGCCGCGTAGTGGGCGAGGAAGAGGTCGCGCAGCTCTTCCCAGGAGGCCACAGAGGAAGCCGGCAGGTTGAGCAACCAGGCGCGTGGTGCGCCTACAAGGGCCATGGGGATCCTGTTGGCCTTCACCTTGTCGTCTCCGCCGGCCGCCCAGACTGCCTCCTCGTATGCTTGAAAAAAGGCGATCAGATCCGCCGCGCCGTCGTAACGCGGCGGTATCTCTGGTCGGAACTTGGTCGGCCACTGCACCTGCTGCAGGGAGGGGGTGAAGCAGCGCAGCCCCAACGCTTCTTTGGGAGCGTGTGTTGACCGGGCTGACGGAGGAGCGCCCGCCCTTAGGGTCAGCGGCACGATCTAGCGGTCGAGGTAGAAGATTCTGACGCACCCCTACCTGGCGCGCCAAATGTCGGATTAAGGGATCCACAAACCCTTGAGAGTTTCGAACTCTGGGGTGCATGCGGAGATCTCAACCTACCCAGCCTGCCTACTCGCGATCCTCCTCAGCCTAGCGCGTCAAGCTCAAAGAGACACAGTAGTTTATCCTGGTTTGGGCCACCTTGCGGTGTAATACCCTACTCTAGCGTTTTTGTGGATTGCCTCGGAGGGCTGAGGATGAACTAGTACAATGCATGAATTGCCTCAGGAGGTGAGGTGTTCTTGAGCTGGTGAGGTGCGTTCTAGTTCTAGTTGTCTTGACTTGACCTCCCCTTTCTATGATGGTGGCTAGTCCTATTTATAGTTGCCTTGGTCCTCTTCCCAAATGTTGGCGGGAAGGGATCCCACAATGGCCGGATTTGAAAGGGGACAAGTAGTACAACTTATCCTGACAATAGTAGTCTTCACCTGGGAAAAGCCTCTGGGCGTGACGCTGCGGTGGGCTCGTTGATGACCTTCGTCCTGCCATCTAGCGGTCTTAGTCTCGTCGCACCAGAGTGGAAAACTTTGGCTGATTCCTTGGGACTCCGCGCCTGTGGCATGCCTCCCTTGCACTGGAGAGGAAACTTGCGCTCTGCGCCCGCCTGGCGCCCTCCTGGCGCCCGCCTGGCCTTGGTTATCATGGCTTACGTCAGCTGAGCCTCGTGAGGTGAACCTTGCATAGAACTCTCCGCCCCTCGGGAGCTAGCCTGAGGAGGCCGATCCCCTCGGGGGTCTTGGCGTCGTCCGCCTCGCGAGGCTTGGCCCCTCGCGAGGGTCTTGTGTTGCTGATGCTGAAGCTGGGTCGTACCAGGCTGTCGATGGAGCCACATGGTGGGTCGCAGGCAGGCAGTGCTGGATACCCCCAAATCCAGGACGCCGACATATGATCGAGGTGTGTAACCGTGGAGGAGGGCACCGCACACGGTTAAGAGAAACATGTGTGTTCTAGGGTGCCCCCTACCCCTATATATAAAGGAGCAAGGGGGGAGGCCGGCCGGCCCCTAGGGCACGCCCCAAGAGAGGAGTCCTACTAGGACTACTAGTCCTAGTAGGATTCCATCATAAGGAAGAGAGGGGGAAGGAAGGAGAGGGAGAGGGAGTAAGAAAGGGGGGCGCTACCCCCCTTCCCTTGTCCTATTCGGACTCCAAGATAGGAGGCGCACGGCCTGCCCTCGCTGCCCTCCTCTCTCTCCCCTAAGGCCCATGGTGGCCCATTAGTTCCCCCGGGGGTTCCGATAACCCCTTCGGCACTCCGCTTTTATCAGAAACTTTACGGAACTCTTCCGTTGTCCAAATAACATGGTCCAATATATCAATCTTTATGTCTCGACCATTTCGAGACTCCTCGTCATGTCCGTGATCTCATCCGGGACTCCGAACAAACTCCGGTCATCAAAAACACATAACTCATAATACATATCGTCATCGAACGTTAAGCGTGCGGACCCTACGGGTTCGAGAACTATGCAGACACGACCGAGACACATCTCCGACCAATAACCAATAGCGGAACCTGGATGCTCATATTGGCTCCTACATATTCTACGAAGATCTTTCTCGGTCAAACCGCATAACAACATACATTGTTCCCTTTGTCATCGGTATGTTACTTGCCTGAGATTCGATTGTCGGTATCATCACACCTAGTTCAATCTCATTATCGACAAGTCTCTTTACTCGTTTCGTAATACTTCATCCTGCAACTAACTCATTAGTCACAATGCTTGCAAGGCTTATAGTGATGAGCATTACCGAGAGGGCCCAGAGATACCTCTCCGAAACACATAGTGACATATCCTAATCTCGATCTATGCCAACCCAACAAACACCTTCAGAGACACCTGTAGAGCACCTTTATAATCACCCATTTATGTTGCGATGTTTGGTAGCACACAAAGTGTTCCTCTGGTATTCGGGAGTTGCATAATCTCATAGTCTGAGGAACATGTATAAGTCATGAAGAAAGAAGTAGCAATGAAACTGTAACGATCATAATGCTAAGCTAACGGATGGGTATTGTCCATCACATCATTCTCCTAATGATGTGATCCCATTCATCAAATGACAAAACATGTCTATGGTTAGGAAACATAACCATCTTTGATTAACGAGCTAGTCAAGTAGAGGCATACTAGGGACACTATGTTTTGTCTATGTATTCACACATGTACCATGTTTCCAGTTAATAAAATTCTAGCATGAATAATAAACATTTATCATGAAATAAGGAAATAAATAATAACTTTATTATTGCCTCTTGGGCATATTTCCTTCAGTCTCCCACTTGCACTAGAGTCAATAATCTAGTTCACATCGCCATGTGATTTAACACCAATAGTTCACATCTGTATGTGATCAACACCCATAGTTCACATCGCCATGTGACCAACACCCAAAGGGTTTACTAGATTCAATAATCTAATTCACATCGCTATCTGATTAACACCCAAAGAGTCCTAAGGTGTGATCATGTTTTGCTCGTGAGAGAAGTTTAGTCAACGGGTCTGTCACAATCAGAGCCGTATGTGTTTACAATGCTCTGCATGGAGCTACTCTAGATAATTGCTCCCACTTTCAATATGTATCCAGATTGATACTTAGAGTCATCTGGATCGGTGTAAAAGTTTGTATCGATGTAATTCTTTATGACGAACTCTTTATCACCCCCGTAACCGAGAAACATTTCCTTAGTCCTCATTAAGGATAATTTTTACCGCTGTCCTCTGATCTACTTCTTTATCACTATTGTACCCCCTTGTCAAACTCATGGCAAGGTACACAATAGGTCTGGTACACAACATAGCATACTTTATAGAACCTATGACTGAGACATAGGAAATGACTTTCATTCTCTTTCTATCTTCTGCCGTGGTCGGGCCTTGAGTCTTACTCAATTTTACACCTTGTAATATAGACAAGAACTCCTTCTTTTACTGATCCATTTTGAACTCTTTCAAAAACGTGTCAAGGTATATACTCATTGAAAAATATTATCAAGCGTCTTGATCTATCTCTATAATTCTTTTTGCCCAATATGTAAGCAGCTTCACCGAGGTCTTTGTTTGAAAATCTCCTTTCAAACTCTCCTTTATGCTTTCCAGGAAATTCTACATTATTTCTGATCAACAATATGTTATTCACATATGCTTATCAGAAAGGTTGTAGTGCTCCCACTTACTTTCTTGTAAATACAGGCTTCACTGCAAGTCTGTAAAAAACTATATGCTTTGATCAACTCATCAAAGCGTATATTCCAACTCTGAGATGCTTGCACCAGTCCATAGATGGATCGATGGAGGTCGCACACTTTATTAGCACCTTTATGATTGGCAAAACCTTCTAGTTGCATCATATACAACTCGCATCAGAGATATCCATTTAAGGAATGCAGTTTTGACATCCATTTACCAGATTTCATAAAATATGGCAATTGCTAACATGATTCGGGAGGACTTAAGCATCGCTATGGTTGAGAAAATCTCATTGTAGTCAACATCTTGAACTTGTCAAAAACCCTTTTGCAACCAGTCAAGCTTTGTAGATAGTAACACTATCATTAGCATCCATCTTCCTCTTGAAGATCCATTTATTTTGTATAGCTTACTGATCATCGGGTAAGTCCACCAAAGTCCACACTTTGTTCTTATACATGGATCCCATCTCAGATTTCATGGCCTCAAGCCATTTCGCGGAAACTGGGCTCATCATCGCGTCCTCATAGTTCATAGGTTCATCATGGTCTATTAACATGACTACCAGAATAGGATTACCGTACGACTCTGGTGCGGACCGTACTTTGGTTAACCTACGAGGTTTGGTAGTAACTTGATCTGAAGTTTCATGATCATCATCATTAGCTTCCTCACAAATTGGTGTAGGAATCAATGGAACTGATTTCTGTGATGAACTGCTTTCCAATTCAGGAGAAGGTACAATTACCTCATCAAGTTCTACTTTCCTCCCACTCACTTCTTTTGAGAGAAACTCCTTCACTAGAAATGATCCATTCTTAGCAACGAATATCTTGCCTTCAGATCTGTGATAGAAGGTATACCCAATAGTTTCTTTTGGGTATACTATGAAGATGCATTTCTCCAATTTGGGTTCGAGCTTATCAGGTTGAAGCTTTTTCACATAAGCATCGCAGCCCCAAACTTTAAGAAACAACAACTTTGGTTCCTTGCCAAACCATATTTCATAAAGTGTCATCTCAATGCATTTTGACGGTGCCCTATTTAAAGTGAATGCTACTGTCTCTAATGCATAACCCCAAAACTATAGTGGTAAATCGGTAAGAGACATCATAGATTGCACCGTATCCAATAAAGTGCGGTTACGATGTTCGGACACACCATTAGGCTGTGGTGTTCTAGGTGGTGTGAGCTGTGAAACTATTCCACATTTTTTTAAATGAAGGCCAAACTCATAACTCAAATATTCTCCTCCATGATCAGATCATGGAAAATTTTATTTTCTTGTGCGATGATTCTCCACTTCACTCTGAAATTCTTTGAACTTTTCAAATGTTTCAGACTTGTGTTTCATTAAGTAGATATACCCATATCTGCTTAAATCATCTGTGAAGGTCAGAAAATAACGATACCGCCACAAGCATCAACACTCATTGGACCGCATACATCGGTATGTATTATTTCCAATAAGTCATTAGCTCATTCCATTGTTCCGGAGAATGGAGTTTTAGTCATCTTGCCCATATGACACGGTTCGCAAGTATCAAATGATTCATAATCAAGTGATTCCAAAAGTCCATCTTTATGGAGTTTCTTCATGCGCTTTACACTGATATGACCCAAACGATAGTGCCACAAATAAGTTGCACTATCATTATCAACTTTGCATCTTTTGGCACCAATATTATGAATATGTGTATTACCACGATCGAGATTCAATAAACCATTAAAATTGGGTGTACGACCATGGAAGATTTTATTCATGTAAACAAAATAACAATTATTCTCTGTCTTAAATGAATAACCGTATTGCAATAAACATGATTTAATCATATTCATGCTCAACGCAAACACCAAATAACATTTATTTAGGTTCAACACTAATCCCGAAAGTATAGGGAGTGTGCGATGATGATCATATCAATCTTGGAACCACTTCCAACACACATCGTCACTTCATCCTCAAATAGTCTCTATTTATTCTGCAACTCCTGTTTCGAGTTATTAATTTTAGCAACCAAACAAGTATCAAATACCCAGGGGTTACTACGAGCACTAGTAAGGTACACATCAATAACATGTATATCAAATATACCTTTGTTCACTTTGCCATCCTTCGTATCCGCCAAATATTCGGGGCAGTTCCGCTTCCAGTGACCATTTCCTTTGTAGTAGAAGCACTCAGTTTCAGCCCTAGGTTCAGCTTTGGGCTTCTATACGGGAGTGACAACTTGCTTGCCATTCTACTTGAAGTTCCCTTTCTTTCCCTTTGCCCTTTTCTTTAAACTAGTGGTCTTGTCAATTATCAACACTTGATGATATTTCTTGATTTCTACCTTCGTCGATTTTAGCATTACGAAGAGCTCGGGAATCGTTTTCGTCATCCCTTGCATACTATAGTTCAACACGGATTCCCAATAATTGGTGATGGTGACTAGAGAGCTCTGTCAATCACTATCTTATCTGGAAGATTAACTCCCACTTCATTCAAGCGATTGTAGTACCCAGACATTCTGAGCACATGCTCACTAGCTGAGCAATTCTCCTCCATCTTTTAGGCGAAGTACTTGTCAGAGGTCTGATACCTCTTGACACATGCATGAGTCTGAGATGCCAATTTCAGCACTTGGAACATCTCATATGCTCTGTGGCGTTCAAAACATTTTTGAAGTCCCATTTCTAAGCCGTAAAGCATGGTGCACTAAACTATCAAGTAGTCATCATATTGAGCTATTCAAACGTTCATAATGTCTGCATCTGCTCCTGCAATAGGTCTGTCACTTAGCGGTGCATCAAGGACATAATTCTTCTTTGCATCAATGAGGATAAACCTCAGATTAGGAACCTAGTCCGCATTATTGCTACTATCATCTTTCAAGTTAGTTTTTTCTAGGAACATATAAAAAACATAGGGAAGCTACAACGCGAGCTATTGATCTACAACGTAATTTGCAAAATGCTATCAGGACTAAGTTAATGAGAAATTAAAGTTCACTTAATCATATTACTTAAGAACTCCCACTTAGATAGACATCCCTCTAGTTATCTAAATGATCACGCGATCCATATCAACTAAACCATGCTGATCTTCACGTGAGATGGAGTAGTTCTCAATGGTGAACATCTCTATGTTGATCATATCTACTATATGATTCACGCTTGACCTTTCGGTCTCTAGTGTTCCGAGGCCATATATTCATATGCTAGGCTCATCAAGTTTAACCCGAGTATTCTGCACGTGCAAAACTGGCTTGCACCCGTTGTATGTGAACATAGAGCTTATCACACCCGATCATCACGTGGTGACTGGGCACGATGAACTGTAGTAACGGTGCATACTCAGGGAGAACACTTATACCTTGAAATTTAGTGAGGGATCATCTTATAATGCTACCACCATACTAAGCAAAATAAGATGCATAAAAGATAAACATCACATGCAATCAAAATATGTGACATGATATGGCCATCGTCATCTTGTGCTCATGATCTCCATCACCGAAGCATCGTCCTGATGTCCATCGTCACCGGCTTGACACCTTGATATCCATCGTAGCATCGTTGTCGTCTCACCAACTATTGCTACTACGACTATTGCTATCGGTTATTGATAAAGTGAAGCAATTACGTGGCGATTGCATTTCATACAATAAAGCGACAACCATATGGCTCCTGCCAGTTGCTGATAACTCTGTTACAAAACATGATCATCTCATACAACAATTTATATCACATCATGTCTTGACCATATCACATCACAACAAGCCCTGCAAAAACAAGTTAGGCGTCCTCTACTTTGTTGTTGCAAGTTTTTACGTGGCTGCTATGGGCTTCTAGCAAGAACCGTTCTTACCTACGCATCAAAACCATAACGATTTTCCGTCAAGTGTGCTGTTTTAACCTTCAACAAGGACTGGCCATAGTCAAACTAAATTCAATTAAAGTTGGAGAAACAGACACCCGCCGGCCACCTATGTGCAAAAGCACGTCGGTAGAACCAGTCTCATGAACGCCGTCATGTAATGTTGGTCTGGGCCGCTTCATCCAACAATACCGCCGAATCAAAGTAAGATGTTGGTGGTAAGTAGTATGACTATTATCACCCACAACTCTTTGTGTTCTACTCGTGCATAAAACATCTACGCATAGACGTGGCTCGAATGCCACTGTTGGGGAACGCGGTAATTTCAAAAAAATTCCTACGATCATGCAAGATCTATCTAGGTGATGCATAGCAACAAGATGGGAGAGTGTGTCCACGTACCCTCGTAGACCGAAAGCGGAAGCGTTTCAATAACGCGGTTGATGTAGTCAAACTTCTTCATGATCCAACTGATCAAGTATCCAACTATAGCACACAAAGTGTTCCTCCGGTATTCGGGAGTTGCATAATCTCATAGTCTGAGGAACATGTATAAGTCATGAAGAAAGCAGTAGCAATGAAACTGTAATGATCATAACGCTAAGCTAACGGATGGGTCTTGTCCATCACATCATTCTCCTAATGATGTGATCCCATTCATCAAATGACAACACATGTCTATGGTTAGGAAACATAACCATCTTTCATTAACGGGCTAGTCAAGTAGAGGCATACTAGGGATACTATGTTTTGTCTATGTATTCACACATGTACTAAGTTTCCAGTTAATACAATTCTAGCATGAATAATAAAAATTTATCATGAAATGAGGAAATAAATAATAACTTTATTATTGCCTCTAGGGCATATTTCCTTCATGGGGGAGGGCTTAAATCAGCTGGCCGAGGAGCTCCTTACTAATGGTGGATGGGAAGCTCTAGTGAGCTTGCGTGGAGTGAATGGGAGCTACAGGGGAAGGTCACCGGGCACTAGAGGATTCCTGCATCGCTGGTAACTGGGGAGCGGGGGCTGGGGGTAGCTCAGAAATGGTGGACGCCGGTACAACTGGTTGTGGCGATTTGAAGACATCGGCCCGTAGTCATGGCGACATCTAGAGGCCGAGAGGGAAGGCGGTGACAACGTGAGGGCCTAGCAGCGTCAGCGGGGCTAGCTTGGCATGGGTTCGACAACAAGTCGTCTGGAGCGAGGGGACAAGGGGCTCGGTGGACTATGGACATGCCCATTGGCATGCCAATCTGATGGATCACTATGTTTTTTTTGCAAAATGATGGCTCACTATGTTGCTAATTGTTTTCAAAAATTGTGTAGAAGATGGCTCACTGCAGGTTTGAGAAATAGCCCCGGAGTACAGGCCCAACTTGCATGTCAACATAATAGATATTTTCAAAATTCAAATCAATAACAAAGTGTTTGATGCCTGACATTTGGTCAATATGGTCAAGACTGGATCTAGTGTTCTTACTAGTGGGATTATTTAGGATGGTGATCATTATGTAAAAATGTCAGACATAGTGAATCAAAATAAAATAATACACTTCCTTCACAAAAGTATCTTTTAGGGCAGAAAGAGGTTGTAGATGCCCTACTCAGAAAGCGTAAGACTATTTGGCTTTGTATCTCTAGGTATCACATGCTTGGAAGGGGATTTGCGACGAACCTACCCCTGCACTATTCCTCCGGTCCTTTGCAACGCCATCTCCCCTACCGCCACCGCCGCCGCCGGGGGCCCGAATGCAAAGCTTGTGCACTGCAGCGGTGGCGGCAATGCTTCTCCTCGGCCAAATCCAGTCAGGAGGGCGGTGGTCCTCGCATGCCAGACATAAGGTAGTGGCATGGGGTGGCGGCGGTCAGTTTTGACATGCAGGCGGTGGCGGCCCTATTCTGTCAAAGACATGCTGCCACTGGGATCGACCTGCAACACGAGGATGTCGGGGCTCCGGCCCTAGGCGTGGCGGTGGTGGCCACATCCTTCTCCAGAGGTGGTCGGCCTAAGGCTGGGTGGTCAGATATCAGGATCTGTCATCTAGTCCCAGCTCCGAGTTAGGAAGGCATAGTTGCCGGTGAAAACCGAGCTGATGGCAGGCGATGGAGGTGTTTTGTGCCTTTACCTTGATGAAGACATCATGGTGTCACTGTTGTCGACCCACTTGTGTTGCTTTGGGGGAAACCCTAGGATCTGGTCTTCCGGAACGGATGATGGCGGTACCGTGGTGCCGTTACTCCCTTGAAAGCATCGTTTGTGGAGCAGCATTGGAAGACAAAGGCAAGAGGTGGAGTGTCTTCATCTTGCACGAAGCTTCGGTGGAGCTGTCAAGTCATGCCTGGCGGACTGGTGCTATGCTGAGTCATGCCTGGTTGGCAGGTGCTAGGCATGACAGATCTTCCAGAGACTTCACATCTGGACAGACGAGCAGAGGGGGGTGGCGCCGTGGTGGCGTCGACGGATATCCGTACTGCAAGATGATGCGGATCTCTCTCGTGAAGATGGGTCAGTGGTCCGATGATGATCGTGACTTCTAAAACATGCGCATGTGGTGTGCGCTTTAGGCCTGATGCACTGGTTGTTGGTTCAGATAGATTATGTGGATGGATCGGCGACGACATCGGTTTTAGATATGAGGAGTGAGAGCTCATACGTCCATTTTTCATAATGTTTTCCTACTATTATTTATGTTGTTTTATTGTATAATAATGCTTTTTGGAGTAATTCTAATGCCTTTTCTCTCATAATATGCAAGGTATGCACCAAGGAGGAGAATTCTGGCAGCTGGAAATCTGGACCTGAAAAAGCTACGTCAAGCTACCTATTCTTCACAACTCCAAATGAGCTAAAACTCCCCGAGGATTTTTTATGGAATATTTAAGAAATACTGGAGCAAATAAGTACCAGAGGAGGGCCACCAGGTGGGCACAACCCACCTGGGCGCGCTAGGAGGCCCAGGCACGCCCTGGTGGGTGCTGCCCTCCTCGGCCCACCCCCGATGCCCATCTTCTGGTATATAAGTCATTTTGACCTAGAAAAAAAGAGAGGAGGACATTCGGGATGAAGCGCCGCCACCTCGAGGCAGAACTTGGGCAGGAGCACTTTTGCCCTCCGGTGGAGCGATTCCGCCGGGGGAACTTCCCTCCCGGAGCGGGAAATCATCGTCATCATCATCACCAACAACTCTCCCATCATGGGGAGGGCCATCTTCATCAACACCTTCATAGGAACAACTCCTCTCAAACCCTAGTTCATCTCTTGTGTTCAATCTCTGTATCAAAACTATAGATTGGTGCTCGTGGGTGACTAGTAGTGTTGATTACATCTTGTAGTTGATTACTATATGGTTTATTTGGTGGAAGATTATATGTTCAGATCCATTATGCTATTCAATACCCCTCTAATCTTGAGCATGTTTATCATTTGCGAGTAGTTACTTTCGTTCTTGAAGTCACGAGAGAAATCATGTTGCAAGTAATCATGTGAACTTGATATGTGTTCGATATTTTGATGGTATGTATGTTGCCATTCTCTTAGTGGTGTCATGTGAATGTTGACTACATGAAACTTCACCATATTTGGGCCTAAGGGAATGCATTGTGGAGTAGTTATTAGATGGTGGGTTGCGAGAGTGACAGAAGCTTAAACCCCAGTTTTGCGCTATTTCATAAGGGACCGGTTGGATCCAAAAGTTTAATGACATGGTTAGAATTTATTCTTTATACTTTTGCCGCAGTTACGGATGCTTGCGAGAGGGTTAATCATAAATAGGAGGTTTGTTCAAGTAAGAATAGCACCTAAGCACCGGTCCACCCACATATCAAATTATCAAAGTACCGAACACGAATTAAGCCAACCTGATGAAAGTGACTAGATGAAATTCCCATGTACCCTCAAGAACACTTTGCTTATCATAAGAACCCGTTTTGGCCTGTCCTTTGCCTCAAAAGGATTGGGCTACCTTGCTGCACTTTTGTTACTCCTATTGTTACTTGCTCGTTACAAAGTATCTTGCTACCAAACTACTCCACTACTTACAATTTTAGCACTTGCAGACATTACCTTGCTGAAAACCACTTGTCATTTCCTTCTGCTCCTCGTTGGGTTCAACACTCTTACTTATCGAAAATAGCTACAATTGACCCCATACACTTGTGGGTCATCAAGGCAATTTTTGAAGGAAATATGCCCTAGAGGCAATAATAAAGTTATTATTTATTTCCCTATTTCATGATAAATGTTTATTATTTATGCTAGAATTGTATTAACCAGAAACTTGATACATGTGTGAATACATAGACAAACATAATGTCACTAGTATGCCTCTACTTGACTAACTCGTTGAATCGAAGATGGTTGTGTTTCCTAGCCATATACATGAGTAGTCATTTGATTAACGGGATCACATCATTAGAGAATGATGTGATTGACTTGACCCATTCCGTTAGCTTAGCACTTGATCGTTTAGTATTCTGCTATTGCTTTCTTCATGACTTATACATGTTCCTATGACTATGAGATTATGCAACTCCCATTTACCGGAGGAACACTTTGTATGCTACCAAACGTCACAACGTAACTGGGTGATTATAAAGGAGCTCTACAGGTGTCTCCGAAGGTACATGTTGAGTTGGCATATTTCGAGATTAGGTTTTGTCACTCCGATTGTCGGAGAGGTATATCTGGGCCCTCTTGGTAATGCACATCACTATAAGCCTTGAAAGCAATGTAGCTAATGAGTTAGTTGCGGGATGATGCATTACATAACGAGTAAAGAGACTTGCCGGTAACGAGATTGAACTAGGTATTGAGATACCGATGATCGAATCTTGGGAAAGTAACATACCGATGACAAATGGAACAACGTATGCTGTTATGCGGTTTGACTGATAAAGATCTTCATAGAATATGTGGGAGCCAATATGAGCATCCAGGTTCCGCTATTGGTTATTGACTGGAGACGTGTCTCGGTCATGTCTACATAGTTCTCGAACCCGTAGGGTCCGCACGCTTAAAGTTCGATGATGGTTATATTATGAGTTATGTGTTTTGATGTACCGAAGGTAGTTCAGAGTCCCGGATGAGATCAGGGACATGACGAGGAGTCTCAAAATGGTCGAGACATAAAGATCGATATATTGGATGACTATATTCGGACATCGGAAAGGTTCGGAGTGATTCAAGTATTTATCGGAGTACCGGAGAGTTACGAGAATTCGCCGGGGAGTATATGGGCCTTATTGGGCCATATGGGAATAGAGGAGAGAGGCCAAAAGGAAGGAGGCGTGCGCCCCCCTCTGGTCCGAATTGGACAAGCGGTGCAACTCCTTTTCCTTCTTCCTCTCCCCCTCTTTCCTTCTCTCCTACTCCAACAAGGAAAGGAGGAGTCCTACTCCCGGTGGGAGTAGGACTCCCCCCTTGGCGCGCCCTCCTCCTAGGCCGGCCGCCTCCCCCCTTGCTCCTTTATATACGGGGGCAGGGGGGCACCTCTAGACACAACAATTGATCCTTGAGATCTATTAGCCATGTGCGATGCCCCCTCCACCATAATCCACTTCGATAATATCGTAGCGGTGCTTAGGCGAAGCGCTGCGTCGGTAGATTATCATCATCGTCACCACGCCGTCGTGCTGACAAAACTCTCTCTCAAAGCTCGGCTGGATCAGAGTTCGAGGGACGTCATCGAGTTGAACGTGTGCAGAACTCGGAGGTGTCATACGTTCGGTACTTTATCGGTTGGATCGTGAAGACGTACGACTACATCAACCGCGTTGTGCTAACGCTTCCGCTTTCAGTCTATGATGGGTCGTGGATAACACTCTCCCCTCTCATTGCTATGCATCACCATTATCTTGCGTGTGCGTAGAATTTTTTTGAAATTACTACGTTCCCCAACAGTGGTATCAGAGCCTGGTTTTATGCGTAGATGTTATATGCACGAGTAGAACACAAGTGAGTTGTGGGCGATACAAGTCATATTGTTTACCAGCATGTCATACTTTGGTTCGGCGGTATTGTTGGATGAAGCGGCCCGGACCGACATTACGCTTACGCTTACGCAAGACTGGTTTTACCGTCGTGCTTTGCACACAGGTGACTAGCGGGTGTCAGTTTCTCCAACTTTAGTTGAACCGAGTGTGGCTACGCCCGGTCCTTGAGAAGGTTAAAACAACACTAACTTGACGAACTATCCTTGTGGTTTTGATGCGTAGGTAAGAACGGTTCTTGCTCAGCACATAGCAGCCACGTAAAACTTGCAACAACAAAGTAGAGGACGTCTAACTTGTTTTTGCAGGGCATGTTGTGATGTGATATGGTCAATACGTGATGAGATATAGGTTGTTGTATGAGATGATCATGTTTTGTTGAAGTTATCGGCAACTGGCAGAAACCTTATGGTTGTCTCTTTATTGCATAAGATGCAAGCACCAAATAATTGCTTTACTTTATCACTATGCGATAGCAATAGTTGCAAGAGCAATAGTTGGCGAGACGACCATGTGACGACACATTGATATAGATCAAGATGATGGAGATCATGGTGTCATGCCGGTGACGATGGAGATCATGACAGTACTTTGGAGATGGAGATCAAAGGCGCAAGATGATCATGGCCATATCATGTCACATATTTTGATTGCATATAATGTTTATCTTTTTTACATCTTATTTTGCTTAGTTCGACAGTAGCTTTATAAGATGATCTCTCACTAAATTTCAAGGTATAAGTGTTCTCCCTAAGTATGCACCGTTGCGAAAGTTCTTCCTGCTGAGACACCACGTGATGATCGGGTGTGATAGGCTCTACGTTCAAATACAACTGGCGCAAAACAGTTGCACACGCAGAATACTCAAGTTAAAATTGACGAGCCTAGCATATACAGATATGGCCTCGGAACACTGAGACCGAAAGGTCGAGCGTGAATCATATAGTAGATATGATCAACATAATGTTGTTCACCATTGAAAACTACTCCATCTCACGTGATGATCGGACATGGTTTAGTTGATTTAGATCACGTGATCACTTAGATGATTAGAGGGATGTCTATCTAAGTGGGAGTTCTTATGTAATATGATTAATTGAAATTTAATTTATCATGAACTTAGTCCTGATAGTATTTTTCAAATTATGTTGTAGATTAATAGCTCGCGTTATTGCTTCCCTATGTTTATTTTTGATATGTTCCTAGAGAAAAACTATGTTGAAAGATGTTAGTAGCAATGATGCGGATTAGATCCGTGATCTGAGGTTGATCCTCATTGCTGCACAGAAGAATTATGTTCTTGATGCACCGCTAGGTGATAGACCTATTGCAGGAGCAAATGCAGACGTTATGAACGTTTGGCTAGCTCAATATGATGACTACTTGATAGTTTAGTGCACCATGCTTAACGTCTTAGAACCGGGACTTCAAAGATGTTTTGAACGTCATGGACCATATGAGATGTTCCAGGAGTTGAAGTTAATATTTCAAGCAAATACCCGAGTTGAGAGATATGAAGTCTCCAACAAGTTCTATAGCTAAAAGATGGAGGAGAATTGCTCAACTAGTGAGCATGTGCTCAGATTGTCTGGGTACTACAATCGCTTGAATCAAGTGGGAGTTAATCTTCCAGATAAGATAGTGATTGACAGAGTTCTCTAGTCACCATCACCAAGTTAGTAGAACTTCCTGATGAACTATAGTATGAAAGGGATGACGAAAAGGATTCCTGAGCTCTTCGTGATGTTGAAATCGACGAAGGTAGAAATCAAGAAAGAACATCAAGTGTTGATGGTTGACAAGATCATAGTTTCAAGAAAAAGGCAAAGGGAAAGAAAGGGAACTTCAAGTAGAATGGCAATCAAGTTGTCACTCCCGCGAAGAAGCCCAAAACTGGACCAAAACCTGAAATAGAGTGTTTCTACTGCAAAGGAAATGGTCACTGGAAGCAGAAATTCCCTGAATATTTGGTGGATAAGAAGGATGGCAAAGTGAACAAGGGTATATTTGATATAAAGGTTATTGATGTGTGCCTTACCCGTGTTTATAGTAGCCCCTGAGTATTTGATACTGATTCGGTTGCTAAGATTAGTAACTCGAAACAGGAGTTACAGAATAAACAGAGACTATTTTAAGGGGAAGTGACGCTGAATGTTGGAAGTAGTTCCAAGATTTATATGATCATCATCACACGCTCCCTATACTTTCGGGATTAGTGTGAAACCTAAATAAATGTTATTTGGCGTTTGCGTTGAGCATGAATATGATTTGATCTTGTTTATTGCAATACGGTTATTCATTTAAAGTCAGAGAATAATTGTTGTTCTGTTTACGTGAATAAAACCTTCAATGGTCATACACCCGATGAAAATAGTTTGTTGGATCTCGATCATAGTGATACACATATTCATAATATTGATGCCAAAAGATGCAAAGTTAATAATGATAGTGCAACTTATTTGTGGCACTGCCGTTTGGGTCATATCGGTGTAAAGCGCATGAAGAAACTCCATAAAGATGGATTTTCAGAATCACTTGGTTATGAATCATTTGATTGTTGCTAACCGTGCCTTTTGGGCAAGATGACTAAAACTCCGTTCTTCAGAACAATGGAACGAGCTACTGACTTGTTGGAAATAATACATACCGATGTATGCGGTCCAATGAGTGTTGATGCTCGTGGCGGGTATCGTTATTTCCTGGCCTTCACAGATGATTTGAGCAGATATGAGTATATCTACTTGATGAAACATAAGTCTGAAATATTTGAAAAGTTCAAAGAATTTCAGAGTGAAGTGGAAAATCATCGTAACAAGAAAATAAAGTTTCTGCGATCTGATCGCGGAGACGAATATTTGAGTTATGAGTTTGGTCTTCAATTAAAACAATGTGGAATAGTTTCACAAACTCATGCCACCTGGAACACCACAGCGTAATGGTGTGTCCGAACATCGTAACCACACTTTATTAGATATGGTGCGATATATGATGTCTCTTACCGATTTACCATTATCATTTTGGGGTTATGCATTAAAGACAGCTGCATTCACTTTAAATAGGGCACCATCAAAATCCGTTGATATCACGCCTTATGAACTGTGGTTTGGCAAGAAACCAAAGTTGTCTCTTTTTTAAAGTTTGGGGCTGTGATGCTTATGTGAAAAAGTTTCAACCTGATAAGCTCGAACCCAAATCGGAGAAGTGCGTCTTCATACAATACCCAAAGGAAACTGTTGGTACACCTTCTATCACAGATCCGAAGGCAAGATATTCATTGCTAAGATGGATCCTTTCTAGAGAAGGAGTTTCTCTCGAAAGAAGTGAGTGGGAGGAAAGTAGAGCTTGATAAGGTATACCTTCTCCCGAATTGGAAAGTAGTTCATCATAGAAATTAGTTTCAGTGATTCCTACACCAATTAGTGAGGAAGCTAATGATGATGATCATGAAACTTCAGAGCAATTTACTACAGAACCTCGTAGGTCTTCCAGAGTACGGTCCACACCAGAGTGGTATGGTAATCCTGTTCTGGAAGTCATGTTACTAGACCATGATAAACCTACGAACTATGAGGAAGCGATGATGAGCCCAGATTCCGCGAAATGGCTTGAGGCCATGAATCTGAGATGGGATCCATGTATGAGAACAAAGTGTGGACTTTGGTAGAATTACCCGATGATCGGCAAGCCATAGAAATAAATGGATCTTCAAGAGGAAGACAAACGATGATAGTAGTGTTACTATCTATAAAGCTCGACTTGTCGCAAAAGGTTTTTTGACAAGTTCAAGATGTTGAATACGATGAGATTTTCTCACTCGTATCGATGCTTAAGTCTGTCCGAATCATGTTAGCAATTGCCACATTTTATGAAATCTGGCAAATGGATGTTAAAACTGCATTTCTTAATGGATTTATTAAAGAAGAGTTGTATATGATGCAACTAGAAGGTTTTGTCAATCCCAAAGGAGCTAACAAAATGTGCAAGCTCCGGCGATCCATTAATGGACTGGTGCAAGCATCTCGGAGTTGGAATATACGCTTTGATGAGTTGATCAAAGCATATGGTTTTATACAGACTTTTGGAGAAGCCTGTATTTACAAGAAAGTGAGTGGGAGCTCTGTACCATTTCTAATACTATATGTACATGACATATTGTTGATTGGAAATGATATAGAAATTCTGGATAGCATAAAAGGATACTTGAATAAGAGTTTTTCAAAGAAAGACCTCGGTGAAGCTTCTTACACATTGAGCATCAAGATCTATAGAGATAGATCAAGACGCTTGATAATATTTTTTAATGAGTACATACCTTGATAAGATTTTGAAGCAGTTCAAAATGGAACAGTCAGAGAAGGAGTTCTTGCCTGTGTTGCAAGGTGTGAAGTTGAGTAAGTCTCAAAAACCCGACCATGGCAGAAAATAGAAAGAGAATGAAAAAGTCATTCCCTATGCCTCAGTCATAGGTTCTATAAAGTATGCTATGTTGTGTACCAGCCTATTGTATACCTTGCTCTGAGGGAGTACAATTTTGATCTAGGAGTAGATCACTGGACAGCGGTCAAGAATATCCTTAGTGAGGACTAAGAAAATATTTCTCGATTATGGAGGTGATAAAAGATTTCGTCGTAAAGAGTTACGTCGGTTCAAGCTTTTACACCAATCCAGATGACTCTAAGTCTCAATCTGGATACATATTGAAAGTGGGATTAAGTAGCTAGAGTAGCTCTGCGCAGAGCATTGTAGACATAGAATATTTGCAAAATGCATACGGCTCTGAATATGACAGATCCGTTGACTAAACTTCTCTCACGAGCAAAATATGATCATACCTTAGTATTCTTTGGGTGTTAATCACATAGCGATTTGAACTAGATTAATGACTCTAGTAAACCCTTTGGGTGTTGATCACATGACGATGTGAACTATGGATGTTAATCACATACAGATGTGAATATTGGTGTTAAATCACATGATGATGTGAACTAGATTATTTACTCTAGTGCAAGTGGGAGACTGAAGGAAATATGCCCTAGAGGCAGTAATAAAGATATTATTTATTTCCTTATTTCATGATAAATGTTTATTATTCATGCTAGAATTGTATTAACCGGAAACTTGATACATGTGTGAATACATAGACAAACATAATGTCACTAGTATGCCTCTACTTGACTAGCTCGTTGAATCAAAGATGGTTGTGTTTCCTAGCCATAGACATGAGTTGTCATTTGATTAACGGGATCACATCATTAGACAATTATGTGATTGACTTGACCCATTCCGTTAGCTTAGCACTTGATCGTTTAGTATTCTTCTATTGCTTTCTTCATGACTTATACATGTTCCTATGACTATGAGATTATGCAACCCCCGTTTACCGGAGGAACACTTTGTGTGCTACCAAACGTCACAACGTAACTGGGTGATTAAAAAGGAGCTCTACAGGTGTCTCCGAAGGTACATGTTGAGTTGGCGTATTTCGAGATTAGGATTTGTCACTCTGATTGTCGAAGAGGTATCTTTGGGCCCTCTCGGTAATGCGCATCACTATAAGCCTTGCAAGCAATGTAGCTAATGAGTTAGTTGCGGGATGATGCATTACATAACGAGTAAAGAGACTTGTCGTTAATGATATTGAACTAGGTATTGAGATACCGACGATCGAATCTTGGGCAACTAACATACCGATGACAAAGGGAACAACGTATGTTGTTATGCGGTTTGACCGATAAAGATCTTAGTAGAACATGTGGGACCCAATATGAGCATCCAGGTTCCGCTATTTGTTATTGACTGGAGACGTGTCTCGTTCATGTCTACATAGTTCTCGAACCCGTAGGGTCCGCACACTTAAAGTCCGATGACGGTTATATTATGAGTTATGTGTTTTGATGTACCGAAGGTAGTTCGGAGTCACGGATGAGACCGGGGACATGACGAGGAGTCTCGAAATGGTCGAGACGTAAAGATCGATATATTGGACGACTATATTCGGACATCGGAAAGGTTCGGAGTGACTCGGGTATTTATCGGAGTACCGGAGAGTTACGGGAATTCGCCGGGGAGTATATGGGCCTTATTGGGCCATATGGCAATAGAGGTGAGAGGCCAAAAGGAAGGAGGCACGCCCCCCCTCTAGTCCAAATTGGACAAGGGGTGCACCCCCGTTTTCCTTCTTCCTCTCCCCCTCTTTCCTTCTCTCCTACTCCAACAAGGAAATGAGGAGTCCTACTCCCGGTGCGAGTTGGACTCCCCCCTTGGCGCGCCCTCCTCCTAGGACGGCCGCCTCCCCCCTTGCTCCTTTATATACGGGGTAGGGGGCACCTCTAGACACAACAATTGATCCTTGAGATCTATTAGCCGTGTGCGGTGCCCCCCTCCACCATAATCCACCTCGATAATATCGTAGTGGTGCTTAGGTGAAGCCCTGCGTCGGTAGAACATCATCATCATCACCATGCCGTCGTGCTGACGAAACTCTCCCTCAAAGCTCGGCTGGATCGGAGTTCGAGGGACGTCATCGAGTTGAACGTGTGCAGAACTCGGAGGTGCCGTGCGTTCGGTACTTGATCGGTTGGATCGTGAAGACGTACGACTACATCAACCGCATTGTGCTAACGCTTCCGCTTTCGGTCTACGAGGGTATGTGGACAACACTCTCCCCTCTTGTTGCTATGCATCACCATGATCTTGTGTGTGCGTAGGAAATTTTTGAAATTACTATGTTCCCCAACAATTTTTGGCGTCGTTGCCGGTGAGTGAAGCGCTCTTGGTAAGTGGAAATTGGTAAGGAAACATTATTACTACGTGCTGAAATTTATTGTCACTTGCTACTATGGAAAACAATCCTTTGAGGGGTTTGTTCGGGGTATCTTCACCTTGACCGGAACCACAATTAGTTACCCCTCAACCTACTGCACCTACTGAAAATATTCAATATGAAATTCCTTCAGGTATGTTAGAACAACTTCTAGCTAATCCTTATGCGGGAGATGGAATCAAACATCCTGATATGCACTTGATATATGTGGATGAAATTTGTGGATTATTTAAGTTTGCAGGTTTTTCCTTAGATGAAGCTAGGAATAAGGTTTTCCCTTTATCTTTGAAGGGAAAAGCATTGACATGCTATAGGCTATGCGATGATATTGGATCTTGGAACTCGAACCGTTTGAAATTGGAATTTCATCAGAAATTTTATCCTATGCATCTAGTTCATCGTGATCGAAATTATATATATAATTTTTGGCCTCGTGAAGGAGAAAGTATCACTCTAGCTTGGGGGAGTCTTAAGTCAATGTTATATTCATGCCCCAATCATGAGCTCTCGAGAGAAATTATTAACCAGAATTTTTATGCTCGGCTTTCTCGTAATGATCAATCCATGCTCGATACTTCTTGTACTGGCTGTTTTATGAAGAAGGCTATTGAATTCCGGTGGGATCTTTTAAAAAGAATTAAATGAAACTCTGAAGAATGGGAACTCGATGAAGGTAAAGAGTGAGGTATCGATCCTAAGTTTGATTGTGTTAAATCTTTTATGTATACCAATGCCTTTCAAAAGTTCAGCACTACATATGGACTTGACTCTGAGATAGTAGCTTCCTTTTGGGAATCTTTTTCTACTCATGTTGATCTCCCTAAGGAGAACTGGTTTAAATATCATCCACCTATTAAAGAATAAATTAAAGAACCGGTAAAAGCTAAAGAAGAAACTATCATTTACAATGTTGATCCAGTTGTTCCCACTTCTTATATTGAAAAACCACCTTTTCCTGTTAGGATGAAGGAACATGCTAAAGCTTCAACTGTGGTTAACAAAAGTTATGTTAGAACACCCAAACCTTTTGAACAAATCAAAGTTGAACCTAGTGTTGCTATGGTTAAAGATCTCTTAGTGGATAATATTGATGGGCATGTTATTTACTTCTGTGGTGAAGCTTCTAGAATTGCCAAACCTGAGGGAAAAGATAAACATAGACCAGTTGTTGGCATGCCTGTTGTCTCAGTTAAGATAGGAGATCACTGTTATCATGGGTTATGTGACCTAGGTGTGAGTGTGAGTGCTATTACTTTCTCATTATATGAAGAAATTAAAGATGAAATAACACGTGCTGAAATAGAAGACATAGATGTTACTATTAAACTTGCTAATAGAGATACTATATCACCAATTGCGATTCTTAGAGATGTTGAAGTCTTGTGTGGGAAGATAAAATACCTTACTGATTTTCTTGTTCTTACCACCCCACAAGATGACTTGTCCCATTATATTTGGTAGGCCTTTCTTGAACACTGTCAATGCTAAAATAGATTGTAAGAAACAAACTGTCGGTGTTAGCTTTGGTGATGAATCTCATGAGTTTAATTTTTCCAAGTTTAGTAAACAACCCCATAAGAAACATTTTCCTAGTAAGGATGAAATCATTGGTCTTGCTTCTATTGTTGTGCCTCCTACTGATCCTTTGGAACAATACTTGCTAGACCATGAAAATGATTTGCATATGCGTGAAAGAAATGAAATAGATAGAAGCATTTTCGAATAACAACCTCGGCTTAAACATAATTTGCCTATTAAAACTCTAGGAGGTCCTCCTCCACCTAAAGGTGATCCAGTATTTGAATTAAAACACAAAATTTTTGAAAGAGGCATTGAGGTGGACAAAGCTAAGGTTGATGAAATTGAGAAAATGCCATGTCCTAAAGAAATCAAAGGTATTCGTAGTTTCCTTGGTCATGGTGGTTTCTATAGAAGGTTTATCAAAGACTATTCTAAAATTTCTAGGCCTCTTACTAATCTTTTGCAAAAGGATATTCCCTTTGTGTTTGATGATGATTGTATGGAAGCCTTTGAAACACTAATGAAAGCCTTAATCACTGCACCTAGTGTTCACCCACCTGATTGGAACTTGCCTTTTGAGATTATGTGTGATGCTAGTGATTATGCTGTTGGTGTTGTTGTAGGACAACGAGTTGATAAGAAACTAAACTTTATTCATTATGCTAGTAAAACTCTAGACAGTGCTCAACAAAACTATGCTACTACTGAAAAAGAATTCTTAGTAGTGGTGTTTGCTTGTGATAAATTCAGATCTTACATCGTTGATTCTAAAGTAATTGTTCACACCGATCATGCTGCTATAAAATGTCTTATGGAAAAGAAAGATGTTATACCTAGACCCATTAGGTGGGTTCTTCTGCTACAAGAATTAGATTTGCATATTACTGATAGGAAAGGAGCAGAGAACCCCGTAGCTGATAACTTGTCTAGACTTGAAAATATTCTTGATGACCCACAACCTATTAATGATAGCTTCCCTGATGAACAACTAGCTGCAATAAATGTTTCTCATAGTACACCTTAGTATGCTGACTATGCTAATTATATTGTTGCTAAATACATACCACCTAGCTTCACATACCAACAAAATAAAAAATTCTTCTATGGCTTAAGACATTACTTTTGGATGACCCACATCTTTATAAAGAAGGAATAAATGGTATTATTAGACGTTGTGTACCTAAGCATGAACAGGAACAAATCCTATGGAAATGTCACTCCAAAGCTTATGGAGGACATCACGCGGGAGACAGAACCACTCATAAGGTATTGCAGTCTGGTTTTTACTGGCCTACTCTCTTCAAAGATGCCCGCAAGTTTGTCTCATCTTGTGATGAATGCCAAACAATAGATAATATCGATACGTGTCGGTGTCAAAACCGGCGGATCTCGGGTAGGGGATCCCAAATTGTGCATCTAAGGCTAATGGTAACAGGAGGCGGGGGACACAATGTTTACCCTGGTCCGGGCCCTCTTTATGGAGGTAATACCCTTCTTACTGCTTGATTGATCTTGATGGATATGAGTATTACAAGAGTTGATCTACCACAAGATCGTAATGGAAAAACCCTAGAGGCCTAGCCTATGAGGTTATGATTGTTGTGGCTAAACCCTAGAAGTCTAAACCCTCCGGTTTATATAGACACCGAGGAAGCTAGGGTTGTACAAAATCGGTTACAGAGAAAGGAATTTACATATCCGAATCACCAAGCTTGCCTTCCATGCAAAGGAGAGTCACATCCGGACACGGGACAAAGTCTTCTATCTTGTATCTTCATAGTCCAACAGTCCGATCAAAGTATATAGTCCGGTTGTCCGAGGACCCCTTAATCCAGGACTCCCTCAGTAGCCCCTGAACCAGGCTTCAATGACGATGAGTCCGACGCGTATATTGTCTTTGGCATTGCAAGGCAGGTTCCTCCCCCGAACACAAGAATCATGTCCCGCTCTGCAAAATAAATTCCACACGCACCCGTAAAGAATATAATATTTCACGAGTCTAATCCGCTAACAATCTTGGTGACATGACATCACGTCATCACCCGGCCATTATTATGAATCGTTTTCTAGCCTGCCACTCCATATTTCGAGAGGCTGTTTTTATTGGCACGTCTTATCAAAGCAAAGATCATGTCCCCTTATCGCGGGATTTTCATCAACACAGGCATGGGTAACCCAACCGTTCTGTTGGCATGTTTTAAGGCCGCGGCGGGGACGTTTGATATTCGTTGCCTTTATAAAGGAGTTAAGGCCTGTCCTCTTTCTTCCACGCTAGCTCTTCCCTCTACCTCCCACCCCAAGTTCTAACACTCAAGGGTCAATCCAGCCGCTTTGAGCCTCCAGCCATGTCCGGACCCAGCCTTCAAGGCCGATGGATGGCCTCTTCTGTCACAGAGGAAGACATGTCGAAGCTCAGGGAGACAAGATACTTGACTGCGGAAATTTATCACAGGCTTCCTGCTCAAGGGCAGGTTATTCCTACTCCCAGATCCAATGAGAGGGTCGTGTTTATCTCTCACTTCCTCCAAGGGCTTGGATTTTCACTCCATCCATTTGTTCGAGGGCTCATGTTTTATTATGGACTAGATTTCCATGATCTAGCCCCAGACTCTTTCCTCCACATCTCAGCATTTATCACCACGTGCGAGGCCTTCCTCCGTATCTCCCCACACTTCGGCTAATGGCTCAAGACCTTTAGCGTGAAACTGAAGGTAATCGGCGGAAAGAAGTGGAGTGCGGAGGTGCTTCAATAAGCAAACATACCACTTCCCCCTGGCCGAAGGGCTCCTTCGCGGAATCTTCTGATCTATGGCAACGGGAGTGGTTTTACAACACCGAACCTCGTGGTACAAAGAGGGTAGCTGCTCCTGCATTTTGATCTGGCGCTCCGCTTTAGCTCGCATCATGGGTCAACAAGGGGTTCGACTGGGGCTATATTGATGAAGTGCAGACATTGCAAAGTCGTATTCAGAGCCTTATCGAGAAGGGCACCGGCCTCACCAATATCGTCCAAGTAATGCTAGTTCGTCGGATTCTTCCGTGCCAGCGGCGTCCTCTCTGCATGTGGGAGTTCAATCCGGAAGGTCCACGGACCCTCCAGCACTTCTCTGGCATAATGCTCGGAGAAATGTGGAAATTGTTCTTCGGCGCACGAAAATAGTGGCCGGATACAACAGAAGACCTCTGTCTTGACTGCAATCATCCCGATACTCCGGTAAGTACTTGACTCCCGAACATAGTTTAGTTAGGTTACTCATAACAATTTATTGATAAAACTCCACTCAACCAGGGTAGGCTAAAGAAGGCGGAGAGAATCAGGTGTTGGGCTCCTCTTCCCGAAGACTATGCCGATCCGGTGTTAACAAGGATGCTGGCTCCGGTGCCATATCAAGTGCCGGCGGGGGAAGATAAGGAGGAGAGCGAAGAGGCCCAAGGCGACCTTCATTCTGGAGGCACACCAGGCAATTTTTCCGGGGAGACCGGAACTTCCACTTCCAAAAGTGGAAGGGAAGGGCAAGCTGACATCCCTTCTCCTCATGGGAAGAAGCGGACCGCCTCCGAAGACTTGAAGAGAGAAGCTTCTAAGCGGGGGAAGACATCCCAGTAAGGGGATGACGCTGACACGCAGTCACCCCGTAAAGATGAGCCCCTAGCTGGATAGTAAGTGAACCAGGGTGTTTTAAACATATCCTATTCTTTCCTGGCTGTAAGGGTAACATTTTAAACACATGTTTGCAGTTCGGCACGCGGCCTTCCTCAACAGTCCTCCTCTTTGGGGGATCTTCTTCTAGAGATGATGGAGAGCGAGACGCCTCCACAGATTTCCCTGCCGGATAAGGCAGATGACGCCAAGGTGTCGTCCCAGAGGATCTTTCCCGATCAACGAGTGGCGCAAGAGGCAGTGAAGACTGGGGCCAAAGGTAATACTTCGGCCCAGGGCCGGTCCTGAGGGGGGGCGGGAGGGGCGGCCGCCCCGGGCCCCCGAGTACTAAGGGGCCCCCGGTGGCTTGCTTTCCATATATACGTGATATTAGCCCATGTGTAGATAATTTCTAAAGAACGGGAAAAGGTAACAAATCGCAATCTTCTCGGCTTGCCGTACGAGGCGCAATCTTCTGATTCTACTCCGCTTCCCCAGTTGGCAACTAATCCGCCCCAAGGTCTACTGCTCCCCTCCTGATTTTTCTACTGTTGTCCGTGATTAGTGGAACTTCCTCTTTTCAGATTTCCTGTCGAAGAAGAAACCCTGAGTACAGATTTTTCATATTTCAACCAAACTCCTCTTCAACGCAGATCCCTTTTTTTCTGTAGTCTTTATAGGTCGTTCATTCGTTTTATGAAGATGAAGATGCTTCCTTTTCGACAAATGAAGATGAAGATCATCCCCGTACATATCTCTTTCTCACACTCCGATTTCTTCGGTTGTTTGGGATTAGAAAAGAGGAGCTCGGATTTTTGGTCGTGACTTATAAGAAGCAGCAAAATCCTGCAATTTTTGATCTTCTACCATCCAGGTACCTTGTTCCAAGCCTTTGTTAGCAAATTTTTATTTTATTAATAGGGTTTTTAATTTCTTGTTTCATTTGTATGTGTGGCAATTATCAAGATGTTATCTAGAAAGTATCCATCTGGTAATGAGTAAATAAAATAAAGTTGCATATGAGTTGATTGATTTTCAGAAAGGAGATATTGACATTTTTCAACAACTGATGCAAGTACTTCTACTAGAAATTCTGAAACATGCATTTTGTTTCTGTTGAAGAACAACCCAGTGAGAATAGGATGACAATATTAGAGTAGGCACAAACCTAATAGAAAAATATAATTTCCAATTGAGAAAAGCAACCAATTTTTCTGTGAAAGTTTATGACCTTTATTTGTTGGATAGTCAACATGACAAGGCAACACAAATTATAGCGCATCAAGAATTTAGTTGCAATTGAAATAGAGAAAAATGTGGCTTTAGGGCCCCTTTAAGCCGTCTTGCCCCGGGCCCCCGAAATCTCAGGAACGGCCCTGCTTCGGCCGCCCAGGGTCCGGGGTGTGCGGCCCCTACGGGGAACAACAAAAATCCCGGACTATCCAATGTCCAAGGGATGACGCAACCTGTTCCGGATCCAGGGGCACCGGATGCATTGATGGACATATTGCGACATGCCACCGTCTCAGAGGAACATCATACCTTGATGGGTATGGTGGTTGAACGAGTTCGGTCTGCAAAAAGCGGATTGAATGAAGCCTTTATGAGCCTACTAAGAGTCTTCGAGGTACGTAGTGTAACTTCAGTTATATTATAAATGCAAATTGCACCTGTGTATGGATAGTAGCCCCTGAGACTCTGATTGACATCCAAAGGGAGGCGATCAGAGGATCAAAAGTGTATGCCCAGGAAATGATCCTACTAATTTGAAACACAGGCTGTTACATCCGTGGCAACTGCCCAAGCTACAGAGGTAGCCCATCTGAAGCAGAAAGTTGATGTAGCAGATGATGACATCACGCTTATTAACAGGCAGCTCGACGAGGCGCAAGGTATGTCTCTGGGGCACTCAGTATATGCTAGTCTTGTGAAATGAGCGTGATACTGAAAGTTTGTATATGCATAACTGCAGATAGCGCCGCCGCAGTTGAGACCCTTCGGGCAGAACTTGCCCAGGCCAAGGAGCAAGCCAAGATGAGTAGTGCAGCTGCCAAAAAGGTAGCCGCCGAATTAAAAGCCGAGCATACTGCTCGGTGTCAGTGCGAGGAGAGAATATCCACTATTGCACTTGAGCTGAAGGATGCCACTAGCCGATGCCAAGTTCTTGAGAAAGATAACAAAGCCAAAGCGGCCGATCTTGACAAGGCCTTACAAGAGGCGAAGGAAGCTCGGTCTGAGTCTAGAGCAGCTCGGGAGGAGATCTGACAAGCTGATGAGATCGCGGCTGGTAAGCCCCTTTTATTGCAAACTAAGTTTGGCGATCCGAAGTATGCGCCGCTTAATCAACTGTGTAGTTCTCCAGACGTCTTTATGGACCTGCCGAAGTGTGCTGCTGATGCGAATCAATTTTTCCATACGCAAGAAGGACATGCGACAGAAAAGCTATTTTGGAAGAAATTTGACATGCCAAAGCATCCACCTTTGAGCAAACAGATGGCCCAGTGGGCCGATCTCCACAAGATGTCTGGTACTGCCATGAAGGATGTCATAGCCCGGCTGTGGCCAAATGAGCCCATTCCAAATAGTTATTTCGGTTTGGTGCAGCAACTTGTTAATGCGGTGCCGCGTATAGACGTTGTGAAGCGGTCAACGTGCATTGAAGGTGCACGGATGGCCTTTTCCCATGTTAAGATGTACTGGGCAAAGATGAGGGCCACCGATATTGTAGCGCAGAGTCCACCCGACGGCAAGGACCTTAACATGCCAGAACATTACTTTAAAGATGTCCTAGAGGGTGTCCGCTTGATAGACGGTCAGTGCTCGAAAAATATTATGTTCGAGTGAAGTGTATCAAAATTGTAATAACAATATCATGATATATTTAAGGCTATGTTTTATACTTTTTGCCCGAAAAGTTTTGGTGCCTCCTATGCGGCCGTCTTTTTATGTATATATAATCTGAAATGTTGCAGTCGTCAGCTTCAGCCCCCTCGCGCATAATGCGGGGGTGTTCAAAAAAGCACTTAATCACACTTGACCCAATGTCTTGGTCCGTTAAGGAGGTGTTAGTGCGGCGACCGAGGCAATCGGACTATAGAGCTTTAACACTTTCACTTAGCCAGACGAGTTTGACGGTGGGGCTACTATATAGCCCCATGGTATGTCCGCAGTTATCCGAATATGGTGCATTTACATACGTGACCAGAGTAACAGTCCTTCGTTTAATACGAAGGGAATTGCAAAGATTCCGATGAGTCATCGAGTGGTTGACCAGCTCTCGCCGCATCATGACAGTCAGTTTTCGGCTTTCTCTACCGAGGTGCTCATCCGGGCTAGCCGGGACACAATCGCAGTAGTTCTCCCTTTGCTACCCTAGCCGATATAGCAGAACGTAAGGTAGTAAGCACAGGAGCTGGGCAGCCCAACTATTGACCAAAGACATGATTCGGAGCTGATGCATATATGGCCAAACTCGCAACACCGAACACTCCCTATAGGTGTTCGGACTTTGCACTATACACCGAGATGAATACAGCCCCTGGTGATAGACCCATGGTATCAAGGCACGTGTGGCAATCCGACGTGGGGAAAGAGCGCAGGTGGTGAGAGCATAAATCCCAAAACACAATACAAACCGGGCTGCTTCTATAACATCCACTTTAGTACGGCGAGCCGTATGATTACAGATAATGCTGATATCTATCTTGGACATTTTACATGCCAGGAAAGTCTAAAACAACAAGAGATAAAAAAGGTTTACACAGGGTCTTAATCCAAAAAAGAAACCTTAATGCGGGGCCCTGCTGCACGTCTGCGCCTTTGTCTCTGTTGTGAATTTTCCTTGAAGGGTGGAGTATGATGGCCATCTGTACAAAGGAAAAAAGAGAAAAAACCAGGTAGAAGAATCTGGTGTGGCCGTAAGTAAAGTTGGTTCGTTTTAATGAACCGTGACGGATAACTTCTAGAGTCTGAATAGGGTCAAGCCGAACTATGGACCTTTTGCGTGCAGAGTGCCCCCGAAGCTGCCCAAGGGTTTCGAGTGTATCTCCTTATGGGGCGGTCGATGGAGGTGCAGCTGCTAATCGAGCTCAGGTTTACCTGAGCTGCCGCACTGAGGTGTGCGCCGGACATGTTTACCCGTGTCTATGGTCTTAACGACCGATGAGCTGCTCGGCTTGAATAGGTCGTTGTGGGGTCCGACTGCTAGAGCCGCCGTGTATTCTTCTGTACGAAGAGAGCGCTCCGTATTTCCATTTACCGTAATGACGCCACGCGGTCCAGGCATTTTGAGTTTTAGATAAGCATAATGCGGGACTACGTTAAAACAGACGAAGGCCGTTCTTTCGAGTAGTGCATGATAGCCGCTTCAGAATGGAGTGATAACCCACAAGTATAGGGGATCACAACAGTTTTCGAGGGTAGAGTATTCAACCCAAATTTATTGATTCGACACAAGGGGAGCCAAAGAATATTCTCAAGTATTAGCAGTTGAGTTGTCAATTCAAGCACACCTGGATAACTTAGTATCTGCAACAAAGTATTTAGTAGCAAAGTAGTATGATAGTAATGGTAACAGTGGCAAAAGTAATGATAGCAGTTTTGTAGTAATTGTAACAGTAGCAACGTAAAGTAAATAAGCAAAGCATAATATGTGAAAAGCTCGTAGGCATTGGATCAGTGATGGATAATTATGTCGGATGTGATTCCTCATGTAATAGTTATAGCATAGGGTGACACAGAACTAGCTCTAGTTCATCAATGTAATGTAGGCATGTATTCCGAATATAGGCATACGTCCTTATGGAAAAGAACTTGCATGACATCTTTTGTCCTACCCTCCCGTGGCAGCGGGGTCCTAATGGAAACTAAGGGATATTAAGGCCTCCTTTTAATAGAGTACCGGACCAAAGCATTAGCACTTAATGAATACATGAACTCCTCAAACTACGGTCATCACCGAGAAGTATCCCGATTACTGTCACTTCGGGGTTGTCGGATCATAACACATAATAGGTAACTATAGACTTGCAAGATAGGATCAAGAACTCACATATATTCATGAAAACATAATAGGTTCAGATCTGAAATCATGGCACTCGGGCCCTAGTGACAAGCATTAAGCATAGCAAAGTCATAGCAACATCAATCTCAGAACATAGTGGATACTAGGGATCAAACCCTAACAAAACTAACTTGATTACATGGTAAATCTCATCCAACCCATCACCGTCCAGCAAGCCTACGATGGAATTACTCATGCACGGCGGTGAGCATCATGAAACTGGTGATGGAGGATGGTTAATGATGATGACGACGATGAATCCCCCTCTCTGAAGCCCCGAACAGACTCCAGATCAGCCCTCCCGAGAGAGATTATGTCTTGGCGGCGGCTCCGTATCGTAAAACGCGATGAAACTTTCTCTCTGATATTTTTCTCCGTGAAAGCAAATATATAGAGTTGGAGTTGAGGTCGGTGGCCATCCAGGGGTCCCACGAGGCAGGGGGACGCGCCCAGGGGGAGGGGGCGCACCCCCACCCTCGTGGACAGGGTGTGGGCCCCCTGGCCTTGATTCTTTTCGCCAGTATTTTTATATTTTCCAAAAGTAATCTCCGTGGATTTTTAGGTAATTCTGAGAACTTTTGTTTTCTGCACAAAAATAACACCATGTCAGTTCTGCTGAAAACAGCGTCAGTCCGGGTTAGTTTCATTCAAATCATGCAGGTTAGAGTCCAAAACAAGGGCAAAAGTGTTTGGAAAAGTAGATACGTTGGAGACGTATCAACTCCCCCAAGCTTAAACCTTTGCTTGTCCTCAAGCAATTCAGTTGATAAACTGAAAGTGATAAAGAAAAACTTTTACAAACTCTGTTTGCTCTTGTTGATGTAAATATGTAAAGCCAGCACTCAAGTTTTCAGCAAAGATTATGAACTAACCATATTCACAATAACACTTAGGTCTCATGTTACTCATATCAATAACATAATCAACTAGCGAGCAATAATAATAAATCTCGGATGACAACACTTTCTCAAAACAATCATAATATGATATAACAAGATGGTATCTCGCTAGCCCTTTCTGAGACCGCAAAACATAAATGCAGAGCACCTTTAATGATCAAGGACTGACTAAACATTCTAATTCATGGTAAAAGAGATCCAGTCAAGTCATGCCCAATTTAAACTAATAGAAATGCATGCAAATGACAATGTGCTCTCCATCGGGTGCTTTTCAATAAGAGGGTGGTGACTCAACATGAAAGTAAATAGATAGGCCCTTCGCTGAGGGAAGCAGGGATTTGTAGAGGTGCGAGAGCTCGATTTTAAAATAGAGATGAATAAAATTTTGAGCGGTATACTTTCACTGTCAACGCAACAACTATGAGATCTCGGTATCTTCCATGCTACATACATTATAGGCGGTTCCCAAATAGAATGGTAAAGTTTATACTCCCCCACCACCAACAAGCATCAATCCATGGCTTGCTCGAAACAACGAGTGCCTCCAACTAGCAACATCCCGGGGGGAGTTTTGTTTAATTATTTTGATTTGCTTTGATCTTTCTGATCATGGGACTGGGCATCCTGGTTACCAGTCATTTTCTCGTGAATGAGGAGCGGAGTCCACTCCTCTTGAGAATAACCCACCTACCATGGAAGGTACAAACATCCCTAGTTGAAACAAGAGCTACTCGAGCATACAAAACAGAATTTCATTTGAAGGTTTGGAGTTTGGCACATACAAAATTACTTGGAACGGCAGGTAAATACCGCATATAGGAAGGTATGGTGGACTCATATGGAATAACTTTGGGGTTTATGGAGTTTGGATGCACAAGCAATATTCCCGCTTAGTACAGGCGAAGGCTAGCAAAAGACTGGGAAGCGACCAACTGAGAGAGTGACAACAGTCATGAACATGCATTAAAATTAATCAACCCTGAGTTAAAGCATGAGTAGGATATAATCCACCATGAACATAAATATCGTGAAGGATATGTTGATTTTGTTTCAACTACATGCGTGAACATGTGCCAAGTCAAGTCACTCGAATCATTCAAAGGAGGATACCACCCTATCATACCACATCACAACCATTTTAATAGCATGTTGGCACGCAAGATAAACCATTATAAGCTCCTAGCTAATTAAGCATGGCATAAGCAACTATTATCTCTAATTGTCATTGCAAACATGTTTATTCATAATAGGTTGAATTAGGAACGATGAACTCATCATATTTACAAAAACAAGAGAGGTCGAGTTCATACCAGCTTCTCTCATCTCAATCAGTCCATCATATATCGTCATTATTGCCTTTCACTTGCACGACCGAATGGTGTGTATAATAATAATAGTGCACGTGCATTGGACTAAGTTGGAATTTGCAAGCATTCAATTCAAGAGAGAAGACAAAGTAATATGGGCTCTAAGTTAAATCAACAATCATGCATATAAGAGCCACTAAACATTTTTCATTATGGTCTTCACCTCTCGACCCCCAAAGGAAAGAAAAGAAATAAAACTATTTACACGGGAAAGTTCCCAACAAGCAAAAGAATAACAAGAAATCTTTTTGGGTTTTCTTTTTAATTACTACTACAAGCATGGAAATTAAACTAACTATTTTTTGGTCTTCTTAAGGTTTATCAAACACACAAGAAGAAAACTAGAAAAAGAAATTAAACTAGCATGGATAGTACAATGAAAAAGTATGAGCACCGACAACTAGAATGAGTGTGTGAACATGAATGTAATGTCGGTGAGAAATACGTACTCCCCCAAGCTTAGGCGTTTGGCCTAAGTTGGTCTATGACAATGGACCGCGGCTACTCTCCCCGGTGTACTGAGGAGTGTCATCTGGATACCACTGGCTGGCGATCTCCTCCGGACCCCACTGATAACATGATGGTCGATAAGGGTCAAGTGGTGGTTCCGGCTCAGGCTCTGGAGCTAATGTCCGGCATCGGTGCGTGTACACTTCTGACGGCAAGACAAGGTAGTGGCCTGCAGTTAAATCAAACAAAGAAGGTGCAGGCAGGGTGATAATCTCATTGTGTTTCTTATTAAATCTCAGGTTATACAGGAGCATCTTATCATCATTTTCAACAATAAACTCATGCGCTACCATGCTCCTGTAATCTAAAAAGGTAAGAGGCAGTAGTGCCTAATAGGTATCTCAAAATGTCTAGCAAGGCGTGCAGCATAGATACCTCCAAAGATGGGGCCCTTTGTACGGTTTAGGCTTAATCGTTTAGCAATAACGGCACCCATACTAAAAGTGTTATCACAAAATAAGGCATGTAACAGAATAATAATATCAGGAACACTAAGGCTTCCACAGTTTCCGCGGCCAATTAAGCATCGACTAGTAAATATGGCAAAGTAGCGTAAAACCGGAAAATGTATGCTAGTTATTCTCGCATCGGAAACCTTCCTCGATTCCCCTATAGTAATAGTGTTAATAAAACCATCCACATATTTACGATGTGGTTCATCTAGGCTGCCCTCAAAGGGTATTCTACAAACCGCGCAAAAATTACGTAATGACATTTCCTTAGCATCATCATATAAATGAAAAGATACTGAAGGAGGTGAATTCTTAGGATAATAGTAAAAGTTTTGCACGAAAGTATTGGTAAGTAAGAGATACTGTTCAATCCGGTCATGGAGGAAGTCGGTGAGGCCCGCATTATCAGCCAAAGAATAAAAGTCTTCATAAATCCCGGCTGCTCTCAAGAAATTATCACAAGGCCACGCACACGGCCTTACTTCCGCTACGCGAGGAAGATTATACTTGGCCTTTTCTTTCTCCTTAGCTTGTTTATCCTTAGAGCCTTGGCTAGAAGAGCCCCTCAATAATCTCCTCATCATTTTCTGAAAATTTCTGAAACTTTTAGTAACTTCAAAATAAAAGTGAATCAAACTCAACAAAACTGATAGCAACTACTCCCACAAGTGCCTAGAGCCTATATCATGCATTAGAATTACTTGGGACCTCATAAATTTGACATGCAAGCTCAAGAACAGGGTCACCTAGGCAGCAAAAATTTGCAATGAATAAAGCACTAGAACAAACACTAATTGGACCATTGGAGGAGTCACATACCAAAGAAGAATCTCCCAAAGCAGTTTTGTGAATGGAGCTTTGAGCAAGGAGATCGAAAATCGCAGCAAAATGAGCTAGAACTCGTGCTTGAGCTGGATGGGGATTTTTTGGGAGGAAGATGGAGTGTGTGGGTGCAGGAATAAGTGGAGGGGGCCACCGTGGACCCACGAGGCAGGGGGCGCGCCTAGTAAGAGTGGGCGCGCCCTGGACCCTCGTGGCCAGGTGCTTGCCTCCCTGCTATGTTCTCAGTGCCTAAAATCCTCAAATAATCCATAAAAATCATACTAAATTTTCAAGGCATTTGGAGAACTTTTATTTTCAAGATTCTTTTTATTGCATGGATAATTTAGAAAACAGACAGATAATACTATTTTTGCTTTATTTATTCTAAATAATAGAAAGTAAAAGGAGGGTACATAAGGTTGTGCCTTCTAGTTTCATCCATCTCATGATCATAAAAAGGAATCCACTAACAAGGTTGATCAAGTCTTGTTAACAAACTCATTCGAATAGCATGGAACCGGAGAAATTTCGAATATCACTAGGTTACCTCAACGGGGATATGAACATCCCCAATAATAAGAATATCATTTTTTTCTTGACAGTAGAAAGAGGAAATTCAAAACCTCCAATAATGATAGTTGGAATTTTTCCAATAGAATTGATGCTATGAACTTAAGGTTGTTTCCTCGGAAAGTGTACCGTATGCTCATTACCATTAACATGGAAAGTGATATTGCCTTTGTTGCAATCAATAACAGCCCCTGCAGTATTCAAAAAGGGTCTACCAAGGATAATCGACATACTATTGTCCTCGGGAATATCAAGAATAACAAAGTCCGTTAAGATAGTGACATTTGCAACCACAACAGGCACATCCTCACAAATACCGACTGGTATAGCATTTGATTTATCAGCCATTTGCAAAGATATTTCAGTAGGTGTCAAATTATTCAATTCAAGTCTACGATATAAAGAGAGAGGCATAACACTAACACCGGCTCCAAGATCACATAAAGCAGTTTTAACATAGTTTCTTTTAATGGAGCATGGTATAGTTGGTACTCCTGGATCTCCAAGTTTCTTAGGTATTCCACCCTTAAAAGTATAATTAGCAAGCATGCTGGTAATTTCAGCTTCCGGTATCTTTCTTTTATTTGTAATGATATCGTTCATATATTTAGCATAAGGATTTACTTTAAGCATATCAGTTAAGCGCATACGTAAGAAGATAGGTCTAATCATTTCAGGAAAGCTCTCAAAATCCTCATCATCCTTTTTCTTGGATGGTTTACGAGGAAATGGCATGGGTTTTTGAACCCATGGTTCTCTTTCTTTACCGTGCTTCCTAGCAACAAAGTCTCTCTTATCATAACGTTGATTCTTTGATTGTGGGTTATCAAGATAAACAGTAGGTTCAATCCCTACATCATTATTATTGCTAGGTTGAGCATTATCATTAACATTAGCACTAGGTTCATGTTCATCACCAGATCGTGTGTCAGCATCAGAAATAGATATATCATTGGGATTCTCGGGTGTGTCTACAACAGGTTCACTAGAAGCATGCAAAGTCCTATCATTTTTCCTTTCTTCTTTTTAGAAGGACTAGGTGCATCTAAATTATTTCTCTGAGAATCTTGCTCAATTATCTTAGGGTGGCCTTCAGGATACAAAGGTTCCTGAGTCATTCTACCAGTTCTAGTAGCCACTCTAACAGCAAAATCATGTTTATTATTTAATTCATCGAGCAAATCACTTTGAGCTTTAAGTACTTGTTTTGCTTGAGTGGTAACCATAGAAGCATATTTGCTAATGAGTTTAAGGTCACCTTTAACTCTAGCCATATAATCACTCAAGCGTCCAATCATGTGAGCATTACTCTTTAATTCTCTACCAACATAAGCATTAAAAATTTCTTGTCTAGCCATAAAGTCATCAAATTCATCTAAACATTGGCTAGGAAATTTAGTAGATGAGATTTCAACTTTATCATATCTATAGAGAGAATTTACCTTTACTACCTGTGTCGGGTTATCAAGACAATGTGTTTCTTCAATAGGTGGTATATTAAGACCATGTATTTCTTCAATAGGAGGTAAATTCTTAACATCTTCAGCTTTAATACCTTTTTCTTTCATATATTTCTTTGCCTCTTGCATATCTTCAGGACTGAGAAATAGAACACCCCTCTTCTTCGGAGTTGGTTTAGGAATAGGTGAGTTGGCTCAATTGGCTCAGGAATTGGCTCAGGAAGATCCAATTATTTTCATTATTCAACATGTTATTCAATATCAATTCAGCTTGGTCGACAGCTCTTTCCCTGAAAACACAACCAGCACAACTATCCAAGTGGTCCTTGGAAGCATCAGTTAGTCCATTATAAAAGATATCAAGTATTTCATTTTTCTTAAGAGGATGATCAGGCAAAGCATTAAGTAATCGGAGAAGCCTCCCCCAAGCTTGTGGGAGACTCTCTTCTTTGATTTGCACAAAATTATATATTTCCCGCAAGACAGCTTGTTTCTTATGAGCAGGGAAATATTTAGCAGAGAATTAAAAATCATATCCTGGGGACTACGCACACAACCAGGATCAAGAGAATTAAACCAAGTTTTAGCATCACCCTTTAATGAGAACGGAAATATCTTAAGGATATAATAATAGCGAGACTTCTCATCATTGGTAAACAGGGTGGCCATATCATTCAATTTAGTAAGATGTGCCACAACAGTTTCAGATTCATAGCCATAAAAAGGATCAGATTCAACCAAAGTAATTATCTCAGGATCACCAGAGAATTCATAATCCTTATCAGTAACAAAGATAGGTGAACTAGCAAAAGCAGGGTCATATTTCATTCTAGCATTCAGAGATTGCTGCTTCCATTTAGCTAATAACTTCTTAAGATCATATTTATCATTGCAAGCAAGAATAGCTCTAGCAGCTTCTTCATCCATAACATAACCCTCAGGAACAACATGCAATTCATATTTAGGGGGAGAACCTTCATCATCACTATCTTCAATAATAACATCTTCAATAATTTCATTCTCTCTAACCCTAGCAAGTTGTTCATCTAGAAATTCACCTAATGGCAAAGTAGTATCAAGCATAGAAGTAGTTTCATCATAAGTATCATGCATAGCAGAAGTGGCATCATCAATAACCTGCGACATATCAGAATTCATAGCAGTAGCAGGTTTAGGTATCGCAAGCTTACTCAAAACGGAAGGATAATCTAGTGCAGAGCTAGATGGCAGTTCCTTACCTCCCCTCGTAGTTGAGGGAAAAATCTTAGTTCTTTCATCTTTCAAGTTCCTCATAGTGATCAGCAGATATAAATCCCAAGTGACTCAAAGAATAGAGCTATGCTCCCCGGCAACGGCGCCAGAAAATAGTCTTGATAACCCACAAGTTTATTGATTCGACACAAGGGGGAGCCAAAGAATATTCTCAAGTATTAGCAGTTGAGTTGTCAATTCAACCACACCTGGATAACTTAGTATCTGCAGCAAAGTATTTAGTAGCAAAGTAGTATGATAGTAATGGTAACAGTGGCAAAAGTAACGATAGCAGTTTTGTAGTAATTGTAACAGTAGCAATGGTAAAGTAAGTAAGCAATTCATAATATGTGAAAAGCTCGTAGGCATTGGATCAGTGATGGATAATTATGTCGGATGCGATTCCTCATGTAATAGTTATAACATAGGGTGACATAGAACTAGCTCCAGTTCATCAATGTAATGTAGGCATGTATTCCAAATATAGTCATACGTCCTTATGGAAAAGAACTTGCATGACATCTTTTATCCTACCCTCCCGTGGCAGCGGGGTCCTAATGGAAACTAAGGGATATTAATGCCTCCTTTTAATAGAGTACTGTACCAAAGCATTAGCACTTAATGAATACATGAACTCCTCAAACTACGGTCATCACCGAGAAGTATCCCGATTATTGTCACTTCGGGGTTGTCGGATCATAACACATAATAGGTGACTATAGACTTGCAAGATAGGATCAAGAACTCACATACATTCATGAAAACATAATAGGTTCAGATCTGAAATCATGGCACTCGGGCCCTAGTGACAAGCATTAAGCATAGCAAAGTCATAGCAACATCAATCTCAGAACATAGTGGATACTTGATACGTCTCCAACGTATCTATAATTTTTTATTGTTCCATGCTATTATATTACCCCTTTTGGATGTTTATGGGATTTATTTTACACATTTATATCATTTTTGGGACTAACCAACTAACCGGAGGCCCGGCCCGTATTGCTGTTTTTTTTTTGCCTATTTCAGTATTTCGAAGAAAAGGAATATCAAACGGAGTCCAAACGGAATGAAACCGTCGGGAGCGTGATTTTTGGAACGAACGTGATCCAGAGGACTTGGAGTGCAAGTCAAGAAGCATCCGAGGCGGCCACGAGAGGGTAGGGCGCCCACCCTGTCTCGTGGGCCCCTCGGGCGGCCACCGACGTACTTCTTCCTCCTATATAAGCCTACGTACCCCGAAAACATCCAGAGAGCCAACGAAACACAATTTCCACCGTCGTAACCTTCTTTATCCGTGAGATCCCATCTTGGAGCCTTCGCCGGCGCTCCGCCGGAGGGGGAATCGACCATGGAGGGCTTCTACATCAACACCATAGCCCCTCCGATGAGTTGTGAGTAGTTTACCACAGACCTTCGGGTCCATAGTTATTAGCTAGATGGCTTCTTCTCTCTTTTTGGATCTCAATACAATGTTCTCCCCCTCTCTTGTGGAGATCTATTCGATGTAAACTCTTTTTGCGGTGTGTTTGTCGAGATCCGATGAATTGTGAGTTTATGATCAAGTTTATCTATAAGAAATATTTGAATCTCCTCTGAATTCTTTTATGTATGATTGAGTTATCTTTGCAAGTCTCTTCGAAATATCAGTTTGGTTGGGCCTACTAGATTGATCTTTCTTGCCATGGGAGAAGTGCTTAGCTTTGGGTTCAATCTTGCGGTGTCCTTACCCAGTGACAGAAAGGGTTGCAAGGCACGTATTGTATTGTTGCCATTGAGGATAAAAAGATGGGTTTTATATCATATTGCATGAGTTTATCCCTCTATATCATGTCATCTTGCTTAAGGCGTTACTCTATTCTTATGAACTTAATACTCAAGATGCAGGCAGGAGTCGGTCGATGTATGGAGTAACAGTAGTGATGCAGGCAGGAGTCGGTCTACTTGTTGCGGACGTGATGCCTATATACATGATCATGCCTAGATAATCTCATAATTATTCTCTTTTCTATCAATTGCTCGACAGTAATTTGTTCACCCACTGTAATACTTATGCTATCTTGAGAGAAGCCTCTAGTGAAACCTATGGCCCTCGGGTCTATCTCTTATCATATTTTGCTTCCAATCTACTTTTATTTTCATCTTTACTTTTTGCATCTATATTATAAAATACCAAAAATATATTTATCTTATCATACTATCTCTATCAGATCTCACTTTCGCAAGTGTCCGTGAAGGGATTGACAACCCCTTTATTGCGTTGGTTGCAAGTTCTTTGTTTGTTTGTGTAGGTGCGTGGGACTTTTGAGGAGCCTCCTACTGGATTGATACCTTGGTTTTCAAAAACTGAGGGAAATACTTACGCTACTATTGCTGCATCACCCTTTCCTCTTCAAGGAAAACCAACGCAAGCTCAAGACGTGGCAAGAAGGATTTCTAGCACCGTTGCCGGGGAGTTCTTCGCTCAAGTCAAGACATACCAAGTACCCATCACAAACTCATCTCCCTCGCATTTACATTATTTGCCATTTGCCTCTCATTTTCCTCTCCCCCACTTCACCCTTGCCGTTTTATTCGCCCTCTCTTTCCCAATCTCCTCCTCTCTCTTTCGCTTGCCTTTTTTCTATTTGCTTCTGTGCTTGTTTGTCCTTATGGCTTTGCCTAAGAGTACTGACCACCTTCTTACAAGGATGGAAGAGATTGATTCAAATATTAGAAGCTTTATGAATTTGCAATTTGAGCATAATAATTTCTTTAGAAAAGAGCTTAAGGAACAAAAGGGTTTTTGGGGTTTATGAACAAAGAGCTTGATGATATGAATAAAGAATTTTATGGTGTGAACTCTCAAATTGCCCGGCTTGAAAATGCAATAGCCAAAATTTCTGATAAGCAAGCCACCTTAGTCAATAAGATGGCCGCCAAACCAGAAAAGTTAGATGAAAATAATGACGAGAATCTTAAAGTTATTGATGCGTCTCCTATTAGATCTTTGCTTTGCAATATGAATCTTGATAATTATGGAACTAAAGATGAGTCAACTTTACCTAGAAGGCGTCCCAAAAATTCAGAGTTTTTAGATCTTGATGCTAAATTTGGTAAAAGTGGGATTGGAGAGGTCATGACTTTAAATAGTATTGAACCCACTATCTTGGATTTCAAGGAATTTGATTATGATAATTGTTCTTTAGAAGGTTGTATTTCCTTGTTGCAATTCGTTGTTAATTCTCCTCATGCTTATAGTCAAAATAAAGCTTTTACCAAACATATCGTTGATGCCTTGATGCAATCTTATGATGAAAAACTTAATTTGGAAGTTTCTATACCTAGAAAACTTAATGATGAGTGGGAACCTACTATAAAGATTAGAATTAAAGATCATGAGTGTTTTGCTTTGTGTGATTTGGGTGCTAGTGTTTCCATGATTCTGAAAACTTTATGTGATGTTCTAGGTTTCCATGATCTTGATGATTGCTCTTTAAATTTGCACCTTGCGGATTCCACCATTAAAAAGCCAATGGGAAGGATCAATGATGTTCTCATTGTTGCAAATAGAAATTTGGTGCCCGTAGATTTTATCGTTCTTGATATAGATTGCAATCTTTCTTGCCCTATTATTCTTGGTAGACCTTTCCTTAGAACGATTGGCGCGATTATTGATATGAAGGAAGGGAATATTAGATTCCAATTTCCATTAAAGAAAGGCATGGAGCACTATACAAGAAAGAAATTCAAATTACCTTATGAATCTATCATGCGAGCTAATTATGAATTTAGTGCCAAAGATGGCACTACTTAGATCTATCTTCGCTTTTATGCCTAGCTATGGGCGTTAAACGATAGCGCTAGTTGGGAGGCAACCCAATTTTCTTTGTGTTTTTGTTTTTGTTCCTGTTTAGTAATTAATCTTGCATCTACCTTCTGTTTAGATGTGTTTTTATCTTTTAATTAGTGTTTGTGCCAAGTAGAAGCTATGGATAACCTATGATGATAGTTGATTTGATTCTGCTGAAAAACAGAAACTTTGCACGCACGAATTTAGTTTTGTTAAATCACAGAAACGTGCTTTTGCATTGATTCTTTTTGCTGCTGATCAATAGACAAATTATCCAGGACTTCCTATTTTGATAGGAGTTTTACAGTCCCAGAAGTTTGCGTTAGTTACAAATTGCTACAGACTGTTCTGTTTTTGACAGATTCTGTTTTTCGTGTGTTGTTTGCTTATTTTGATGCATCTATGGCTAGTAAAATAGTTTATAAACCATAGAGAAGTTGGAATACAGTAGTTTTAACACCAAAATAAATAAAGAATGAGTTCACTACAGTACCTTATGTGGTGGTTTTGTTTTCTTTCACTAACGGAGCTTATAAGATTTCCTGTTGAGTTTTGTGTTGTGAAGTTTTCAAGTTTTGGGTAAAGCTTTTATGGACTATGGAATAAGGAGTGGCAAGAGCCTAAGCTTGGGGATTCCCATGGCACTCCAAGATATTCAAGGATAGCCAAAAACCTAAGCTTGGGGATGCCCCGGGAAGGCATCCCCTCTTTCGTCTTCGTTCATTGGTAACTTTACTTGGAGCTATATTTTTATTCGCCACATGATAGGTGTTTTGCTTGGAGCGTCGTGTATTATATTAGTCTTTGATTTTTAATTTAACACAATCATCCTTGCTGTACAAACCTTTTGGGAGAAGCCTACTTGATTAAAATTTGCTAGAATACTCTATGTGCTTCACTTATATCTTTTGAGCTTGATAGTTTTTGCTCTAGTGCTTCACTTATATCTTTTAGAGCACGGTGGTGACTTAATTTTGAATAAATTGCTAGTCTCTCATGCTTCACTTATATATTTTTGAGAGTCTTTTAGAACAGCATGGTATTTGCTATGGTTACAAAGTTGGTCCTAGAATGATGAGCATCCAAGTTGGGTATAATAAAAACTATCATAGAAAAAGAATTGGATGCTATGAGCAATTTGATGCTTGATAATTGTTTTGAGATATGGAGGTAGTGATATTAAAGGCATGCTAGTTTAGGTGATTATGAAAAATACTTGTGTTGAGGTTTGTGATTCCCGTAACATGCACGTATGGTGAACCGCTTTGTGATGAAGTTGTTGCATAATTTTATTTATTGGTTGTCTTCCTTATGACTGGAGGTCGGGGACGAGCGATGGTATTTTCCTACCGATCTATCCCCCTAGGAGCATGCGCGTAGTGCTTTGGTTTTTGATGGCTTCTAGATTTTTGCAACAAGTACATGAGTTCTTTTGACTAATGTTGAGTCCATGAATTATATGCACCATCACCCTTCCACCACTGCTAGCCTCCCTTGTGCCGCGCAACTTTCGCCGGTATCATACACCCACCATATACCTTCCTCAAAACATCCACCATACCTACCAATTATGGCATTTCCATAGCCATTCCGAGATATATTGCCATGCAACTTTCCACCGTTCCATTCATATGACACGCATTACTTTTGTCATATTGCTCTTTGCATGATCATGTAGTTGACATCGTATTTGTGGCAAGGCCACCTTCATAATTTTCATACATGTCGCTCTTGATTCCTTGCATATCCCGGTACACCGCCGGAGGCAAACATATAGAGTCATATCTTGTTCTAGCTTTGAGTTGTAATTCTTGAGTTGTAAGTCCATAAAAGTGTGATGATCTTCATTATTAGAGCATTGTCCTAGTGAGGAAAGGATGATGAAGACTATGATTCCCCCACAAGTCGGGATGAGACTTCGGATTTTACAAAAAGAAAAAAAAAGAGAAAGAAGAAAAAGGAAAAAAAGAGAAAGGCCAAAGAAAAAAAAGAAAAAAAAGAGAAAAAGAAAAAAAAAAGATGTCCGCGGAAAGAGTTTAACACATCGCCAAAAGGCGAGTGCTGAAAGATGTCCGCGGAGCTAAACTCCAAGACCGGCGCCCAATCAGGTTCGATGGACGCGGATGCACGCGGTCCGGAACCCATGGCCGGAGACGAGTCCGAGGTTCCGGTAAAACAAGCCCAGCTCGATGTTAGGTCCGTGTGCGGCTCCAGCGCCGCTGAGTCTGCGGCCCCCGTGGCGGGGCTTAGCTTCCCGCCTTCGGGCGACACAGTCCGCTCCGGCTCTAGGGCCAGGGCGGTCACAGGCGCTATTTCCTGTGCATGGCCAGATGACAGATCTAAGTCAAGTTCATCATGGTGGCCGGGGACAGTCGTCATGGGCTCGAATCCGTCAAAGATCAAGTCTTCACGGACATCGGCCACAAAATTCAGGCTTCCATATCTTGGCTAGGGGCGTAGCTATCGATTTGCTCTAGGTGGCCAAACGATTTGGCCCACAATGCGAAGCCGCCGAATATGAAGATCTGTCCGGGGAGTAAGATCTCCCCCTGAACTGCATTGTTGTAGATGATTAACGGAGCCATCAAGCCTATCTTCGACGTCAAAGCGGAACTCTCAATGAAAACACCAATGCGGTGTCAAAACCGGCGGATCTCGGGTAGGGGGTCCCGAACTGTGCGTCTAAGGCTAATGGTAACAGGAGGCGAGGGACACAATGTTTACCCAGGTTCGGACCCTCTCTATGGAGGTATTACCCTACTTTCTGCTTGATTGATCTGGATGAATATGAGTATTACAAGAGTTGATCTACCACGAGATCGTAATGGCAAAACCCTAGAGGCCTAGCCTATGAGGTTATGATTGTTGTGGCTAAACCCTAGAAGTCTAAACCCTCCGGTTTATATAGACACCGGGGGAGCTAGGGTTGTACAAAGTCGGTTACAGAGAAAGGAATCTACATATCCGAATCGCCAAGCTTGCCTTCCACGCAAAGGAGAGTCCCATCCGGACACGGGACGAAGTCTTCTATCTTGTATCTTCATAGTCCAACAATCAACTCAAAGTATATAGTCCAGCTGTCCGAGGACCCCTTAATCCAGGACTCCCTCAATAATACTGTTGAACCATTTGATGTTTGGGATTTGACTTTATGGGACCTTTTCCTTCCTCTATTGGGTATACACATATTTTGGTTGTGCTGTTGATTATGTTACTAAATGGGTAGAAGTTATTCCAACCAGTAGTGTTGATCACAACACCTCTATTAAAATTCTTAAGGAAGTTATTTTCCCAAGGTTTGGAGTCCCTAGATATTTAATGACTGATGGTGGTTCACATTTATTCATGGTGCTTTCCGTAAGATGCTTGCTAAGTATGATGTTAACCATAGAATTGTGTCACCTTATCATCCTCAGTCTAGTGGTAAAGTTGAACTTAGCAATAGAGAAATAAAACTAATCTTACAAAAGACTGTTAATAGGTCCCGGAAAAATTGGTCTAAGAAATTAGATGATGCACTTTGGGCCTATAGAATAGCATACAAGAATCCTATGGGTATGTCTTCATATAACATGGTTTATGGAAAGGCTTGTTATTTACCTCTTGAGTTAGAACACAAAGCATTTTGGCAATAAAAGAACTCAATTATGGTTTCAAACTTGCTGGGGGAAAGAGGTTATTTTATATTAGCTCATTAGATGAATGGAGAACCCAGGCTTATAAAAATGCTAAGTTATTCAAAGAAAAAGTTAAAAGATGGCATGACAAAAGAATCCAAAAGCATGAGTTCTTTTGTGCAACTCTCGTTTCAGATTCTTTACAGGAAAACTCCTCTCCAAATGGGAAGGACCCTATGTCATCGAGGAGGTCTATCGTTCCGGAGCTATCAAAATAAATAATGCCCAAGGGACTAACCGAAGGTTGTCAATGGGCAACGAATAAAACACTATATCTCATGTATGCCCATTAATGTTGAAAGCAATGTTATCCAAACTTTTACACCGGAAGAACACACAAAGGAGTCCATCGGAACACTTCAAAATCGTGAAAATAAGGAGGTACGTGATACGGTAAGTAAACGAACTCCGAAAATCCGCAAAAATATTTTTATCAGTTTTGGAATATTTAGAAAATTAGGAAAATAAGAAACTTCCAGGAAAGTGACCCTGGTGGGTACGATACACCAGGGCGCGCGCGCCTAGGTGGGTTGTGCCCACCTCGGGTACCTTCTGGTCTCTGTTCTTCTTCTGTTCTGCTTGTTCCCCAAGATAAAAATCTATATATACCTCCCGCACATGTTAACTTCCATATCGCGGAGAAATCTCCTGTTCGCTTTGCTTGTTGTTTTGCTGTCAGATCCAATCCACCATGGCCTCTTCAAGCTCCTCCAAGGACAAGATCTTTGACAACGTCATCAACCCATATCTGCGGGAGGTGATGCAACGCCCTCAAGCTATCCAGATGCGCGATGGGGTGCTGCACATCCGCAATGTGCAAGGATCCAGGGGAACTGGATCGGTGGAGGCCAGGCTTGGAGCCATGGAGCAGGACATCTTCAAGTGCAAGGGGATGGTGGAGCGTGGACTCAATGCCAATCACCTCATGATCGCGGACTATACCCGTGATCTCAAGGTGGATGGAAATCCCATAAAGGACGTCATCTTCTCCCTCAACAAGCAAATCAACTTCCTCCATAGCGAGATCCATGATCTTCAAAGCCAGGTCTTGAATATTTGGCCAGGTTTAAAGGTATGACTTTGGCTGCCAGTAGCAGGATGCGGGAAACCCGAGGACAAGAAAACATCTACTTAATCACCACCATCTTTGTCATCACCACCAAAAGAAAATTGAGTATTGGGTATGGGCACTCCCCTTGGCTTTTGCCAAGCTTGGGTGAGGTGCCCCGGTATCGTATCAATCTCCACTATCTTTTGCCTTTATTTTCTTAGTTCGATCTGGTTATCTTTTGCTATTAGATGAATAAAAGTTTAGTTCGATCCTTTCTTGTGTGAGTTTTCTTAGTGATCAATCCTTGTAATCGTGTGCAAGATATAATAAAGTTTAGTTTGAGTTTTGCCTTGTTTACTTTCTTTCTGCAATAAAAAGAAAGGAAATAAAAATAAAGATCATATGCTAATCTTATGGTAAGTGATGACATTACACAAGGAAAAGTATAAGTAGAAAATTTTATTCTAGATTGACAAACATAGCATTGGTCAATGATGCAACACATGAAAGATTTAATAAGGGAAGAGAAGATTCACATATAAATACACTATCATGGAAATCTTTTGTGATTGTGAGCACCCAACAAAATATTATATGCCAAAATTGTTGACGTTGGACAAGGAAGACAACTTAATGATTTATGTTTGTTCATATTCACATAGAAGTCATATTGCCATAGATCCTTCAACATGTGGTGCTTGCCCCTATCTTTGCTAGCCAAAAATTCTGCACTAAGTAGAGATACTACTTGTGCATCTAAACCCTTAAACCCTGTCTTGTTTGAGAGTCCACCATACCTACCTATGGATTGAGTAAGATCCTTCAAGTAAGTTGTCATCGGTGCAAAAAGGGCAACAAAAATTGCTTATAAAAATGTGAGATCATTTAGTGTAAGGGAAAACTGAGTGTTGTACAAACTTGCGATGGTGAAGAATAAAAGCGACAGACTGCATAATAAAGGTTGCCATCACAAGGGTCAATATAACGTGACGTTCTCTTGCACTAAGGGGTTGAGCATACAAACAAAAAGCGCATGGCAACCTCTGCTCCCCTCTACGAAGAGCCTATCTTTTACTTTCATGTATTTACTTTTATGCAAGAGTCATAGTTTTTCTCTCTATTCCTTTTATTTTTCTCCCTTGGCAAGCATCATGTGGTGAGGAAAGATCTAGGCACATATGTCCAATTGAATATGGGTGGCATAAGTTATTATTGTTGACATCAGCCTTGAGGTGAATGTGTTGGGAGGCGAAACTATAAGCCCCTATCTTTCTTTGTGTCCGGTTGAAACGTTTTGCTCATGTGTACGCGGTGAGTGTTAGCAATCATAGAAGACTAAATGATGGTTGAGTATGTGGACCTGCCTAAAGGCTCCGATACGTGACCCTTCCTGAAAAGATGATGAATTGTAGTTGCAAAGTTGACTGAGAACATAGTTTGTGGGTTTCCAATAGAGTTTATGCTTTATACTTCATTGTTGTGATGAATTGTCACTTGTTCGTAAGAAGTCCATGATAAAAGTTCTATAAGAAAAGTTTTATATTGAAGTTTGTTGCTGTTATAATAAGTCACATGATGCTGCTATGTCTGTATTTTGTTTTTATCGACACCTCTCTCTCTCTAAGCATGTGGACATGTTTTTCAATTTCGGTTTTCGCTTGAGGACAAGCGAGGTCTAAGCATGGGGGAGTTGATACGTCCATTTTGCATCATGTTTTCCTACTATTATTTATGTTGTTTTATTGTACAATAATGCTTTTTGGAGTAATTCTAATGCTTTTTCTCTCATATTATGCAAGGTATGCACCAAGGGGGAGAATTCTGGCAGCTGGAAATCTGGATCTGAAAAAGCTATGTCAAGCTACCTATTCTGCACAACTTCAAATGAGATGAAAGTCCCCGAGGAGTTTTTATGGAATATCTAAGGAATATTGGAGCAAATAAGTACCAAAGGAGGGCCACCAGGTGGGCACAACCCACCTGGGCGCGCCAGGAGGCCCAGGCGCGCCCTGGTGGGTGCTGCCCTCCCCGGCCCACCTCCGGAGCCCATCTTCTGGTATATAAGTCATTTTGACCTATAAAAAATAAGAGGAGGACATTGGGGACGAAGCGCCGCCGGCTCGAGGGCATGAGCACTTTTGCCCTCCGGCAAAGCGATTCCGCCCGGGGAACTTCCCTCGCGGAGGGGGAAATCATCGTCATCATCATCACCAAAACTCTCCCATCCTGGGGAGGGCCATCTTCATCAACATCTTCACAACACCAACTTCTCTCAAACCCTAGTTCATCTCTTGTGTTCAATCTTTGTATCAAAACTATAGATTGGTGCTCGTGGGTGACTAGTAGTGTTTATTACATCTTGTAGTTGATTACTATATGGTTTATTTGGTGGAAAATTATATGTTCAGATCCATTATGCTATTCAATACCCCTCTAATCTTGAGCATGTTTATCATTTGTGAGTAGTTACTTTCGTTCTTGAAGTCACGGGAGAAATCATGTTGCAAGTAATGATGTGAACTTGATATGTGTTCGATTTTTTGATGGTATTTATGTTGCCATTCTCTTAGTGGTGTCATGTGAACGTCGACTACATTACACTTCACCATATTTGGGCCTAGGGGAATGCATTGTGGAGTAGTTATTAGATGGTGAGTTGCGAGAGTGACAGAAGATTAAACCCCAGTTCATGCATTATTTCGTAAGGGACCGATTGGATCCAAAAGTTTAATGCCATGGTTAGAATTTATTCTTAATACTTTTGTCGTAGTTACGGATGATTGCGAGAGGGTTAATCATAAGTAGGAGGTTTGTTCAAGCAAGAACAACACCTAAGCACCGGTCCACCGACATATCAAATTATCAAAGTACCGAACACGAATTAAGCCAACATGATGAAAGTGAATAGATGAAATTCCCGTGTACCCTCAAGAACACTTTGCTTATCATAAGAACCCGTTTTGGCCTGTCCTTTGCCTCAAAAGGATTGGGCTACCTTGCTGCACTTTTGTTACTCCTATTGTTACTTGCTCGTTACAAATTATCTTGCTATCAAACTACTCCGCTACTTATAATTTTAGCACTTGCAGACATTACCTTGCTGAAAACCACTTGTCATTTCCTTCTGCTCCTCGTTGGGTTCGGCACTCTTACTTATCGAGAAGAGCTACAATTGACCCCATACACTTGTGGGTCATCAAGAGCACCTTTCCTATTGCCTGGCAAAATATGAAATAATTCATAGACACTCTCCTAGGCATGTGATACCTTTTTTTAAAGGAGGTTAACCCCCGGCCTCTGCATCAATCAATGCATGCAGCCATCTTTATTAATTGTTCAACAAAGGTCTAACAAGAACATACATCAATCCACCCGAATGCACCATTCACACCTACAAACTCAATGGAACATATCCAAAAAAATATAATTGTACTAACTCAAATGGAGTCAAGACATTTACTGGATGAAAATGTGGGTACAAAGATCATGTCCACGAAGTTTCATAATTTTTGGATGCATGGAAATATACTTTAAATTTTATGAGCCAATAATGGACATAAAATGTATATTGAATAAATCAAAATATTGTATAATGACATAGAAGTTGGCTTTGCATACATCATATAAGTTATGACCAAAAAATTGAGAACCATTGGTGAAAAAAGTTTCCTTTTTTAAAATATTCACAAACTTTTAAAATATTAACGAAATTGTTTAAAATGTTTTAAAATATAGTTTATTTTTATCAATTTTTGAAATGTCACATTTCATTAAAAAATTGAATGTTTTTAAATATTGAGAAACAAAAGAACACAAAAAAAGTAGAAGAAAAGTTGAGAAGGAAAAGTGGAAACAAGGAAAAGGAAATGGAAAAACGACAAAAATAAAAGAAGCAAACAACGGATGGCAAACTGGAAAATAAAAAAAATGGACGGTGGGACTTTATAGAATGTTCCTAAAACCGGATATGCACTATGTGCTCTCTTTTTTGTATGGATCGGCCCGTTCGGAAAAAGAGCAGGGAACTAGGTAACTATTTGGCGCACAAGCAGTTCTAAAAAAAATGGCGCACATGTGCAGGACTTGTAGTGCTCTTCAGGATGCCCGCAAAAAAAATGCAGTGCTCTCCAGGATATCAATCGTAGATGCCATGGACGACGGAACTTTCTAGGATGCTCCTTTTTTTTTGAGCGGTTTCTAGAATGTTCCTAAAACCGGGATAACCACTGTGCGCTCTCTTCTTTATATGGGCCAGACCGTTCGAAAAAATAGCAGGGAACACTAGGTACGGAGAGTAGCTTTTAAACATGATAGTAGGAGTGATTACGAGGCTGATTCAGTAGCCAAGTTTTCTGTCATGTGGCCGACATGTTTGGTTAGATCCACCACCAGAAGACAAGCTTTCTGTTCTACAACTACAAATATTACGAATGACCAGTGTCGGCTCATAGTGGAGTAGCATATACTAGTATCATGCATATGTTACTAGTGTATAATACTACGTCTATAATGCATAATATTATAAAGTAGTATCATAGATGGTCTCATTTATTACCATGCATGACACATACTAGTAGCATAACATTTATTATGTTACGGTATCTACCTATGTTAGTACTACCCTCTCTCTCTTCTTTAATTGTCTGTCACATAAGCATATTTGCGAGTCCCAAGTACATGATACTCCCTCCGTTCGGAATTACTTGTCTCGGAAATTGATGTATCTAGAACTAGAATACATCTAGATACATCCATTTCTGCGACAAGTAATTCCGAACGGAGGGAGTACTAGTTAGACTAGCCACAGTGGTAGTAACTTCGGTAGTAACATCGAGTGCAACTCAGCAAATTTGATTATGTGACAGTGAGTTAATGAGGAGAGATGTAGTACTAGTAACTTAGCTAGTTACTGTAACATCACATATCCCAATGCAATATGAGTCTATAACATAATAAATGAAGCTTTGTATGTTACCACACTTATGTTACTACCCACTATTGAGGTAGTAACATAGTCTAGGAATATGTGTATGTTACTAGTGTATGTTACTCTTCATTGTGGCTAGTCTTATGTTATCCCCACTATGGCCAGCCTCACACACAAAAACTTCTTTGTCAGCACACGATCGACGAGCGTTGCATGCATGCATTCATGCACGGTGCTCGAGTCGGAGACCGGGAATGACTCAAGGGCGGCAAGGCAACTCCGAGAAGGCAGCCGGCGCCGCGCTCGCATTTGATGATGATCGTGTAGGTGCCTGACACGACATGCAACGCAGCTGCAGATGCGTCGAAACAGTGGCGCCGCAGCGTATTTGCCGATGTGAAAGGGCGTCCGTTGCCTCGTCTGATCCGAGCCAATTCTGACGCTCTGAAGCCATGGAGTAATGTACGTAGCATCTTACTATCATATGCTACTCTAGATTGCTAGATCGACAGCCCACAGCCGCTGCAAACTTGTGCAGGTCGGTTTGGCCGGGCCGGATGGAGTAAAGAAAGAGGCAACCGCTGCGACGCCGACGCTCGCTGCCTCGATCGACCTGCCGGTCAGCCACGGAAGCTGGAAATGTGTGTCCCCTGCTACTGCCTCTATTGGTTTCACAAGCCATATCTTGCTGCCTGAACATACGGATAAGAGTAGTCACTTGACGTTAGATAAAATAAAACTTGAAGCTCGAGGATTTGAAACGGACTTTGTACGTACTACCACGTACAGTCAAAATCATGGCAACAGAAACAAGAAAAGAATAGCTTTATGCGTGCCACTCGTTTTGTGCAGTTTTGCTCATCTGGTTTCGGTCCACGGCCATGAAAGCACGTACCTCAACCGACCAAATATGTTCAGGCCATTTTCGAAAGAGATTTGGAGGCCACCTCAGAATAGCAGCTGGGTCTCATCTGACCAGTCGTCTATCACGGCAGCAATGATGGCACCTGCCTCGAGCGCGCGTGTGCTAACGTGTTTGCATGATGCTTAATTAGACCCCTTTTTTTGAGCTGATGATGCTTAATTAGACTGATGATACTAGTCGGAGTGCGACGAGCGCCCGTGTATAATTACGTGCGCTCCCGCATTCAGCTGCGTCTAGTCTAGCCCTTTTGGTAGAAGCATAATCAGTGGCGCCTGATCCACAGTTCACCGATCATAATTAACTTTAGGGGACGATAATGCATCACGGCCTCACCAGCGTTTCAATACAAGTTTGTTTTTCCAAGAGGCCTTTCACAGTGTTATTTACTAGTCGCATGGGTTAACCTGAATGTTTTCTCCCACCTGCTAGGTAATGGCTTGTTTTCCATTAGAAGAACAAAATGGATTTTGAAATTTTTTGTATAACTATCAAAGTAATTAAGTATTTCATTATAATTTCAATTATGAAGCTTACTAGTCACCCATACCATGCATTACATACGTATTTTCTTTCCTCAGTCCACACCGCGGCACCGAGGGGAGTGCACTCGGCTATGATGCCCGTGGCCTCGTGGATTGGTGCATCTGGAAGCATTAGAATGCAATCATCTTCGACCATGCACTACTCAGCCTTTCTCGCCAACTCGACGTGATCAAGGCGGGGGCAAGGGCAATGGGCGGCAGCGAGGGCGCATGGTCTGGCAGCATTGCTTCCTGCGAGGGCCACCTCTGGTGGCAGCAGAGTTGTTACTCCGTCCACACCGCGGCTCGGAGAGGAACATTCTTGGCTATAATGCTCATGGCATAGTCTAAAAGCATCGGAACACGATCATCTGCGACCACGCACAACTTAACCTAGCTCGACGCGGTAGAGACAGAGGCAAGGCGATGAGCGACAGCGAGGGCATGTGGTCACATGACATTTCTTCCGACACCTTTGGCAATTGGAGGCGTTGGGTTGTAACTGTTGGATGTTGCTTGCTTTAGGGCGTCTTCATTTTATTCTTTCTATCAATGCATCGAGAGACACGAGGCTTTTTTCCTTTTCTAGAGAGAAAAAACAAATCTTTTCTAAGTTGTGTTAACGATTTACTTTCTGCCTTTGAACTTTCTATAATATACTTGTGGTCTATTGTATTCCAAAATGAATCGAGTTTGGGAAAGTTTGGTCCCTCACCAGCCCTTAATTCTGTCGTTTTTAAGTGGTGTACGATTTAACCTTGCCATGTGGCACTCTCTGAGATCATGTTACTTCATCGTTGCTCCTTTTTGTTCACTCTTCCATGCATGGGCAATGACCACCCTTCTGGAGGAGAATTTGTGCAATCCCTGCATGCATGCTCGAAGAGCAAGAGTCTTCCTCGTCTTCATTTTCACCCCATCATGGGAAATAACCACCCTTCCGATGGGTGTTGGATGGCTCAGGGTGGGTAAGAACATCTACAGCCGGACGTCCTATATCCGTCTCACATGTCCGGGCAGGCCGTACGGTCACTGACCAGTCAAAAAAATTTGACCCAACCGAAGTTCTCAAACAGGCCTCAAACGTCCGGACTGACCGGCACCCCTCATATCCATCCCAAATGTATGGCAGATATGAGGCGGCCCGGGCACGCCCGGGAGCGTCCGCCACATCAACCCGTCCCACCGCTGGCCCACCCTGACCCCACAAAAAACCCTGTCTGGCCGAAACCCGAGCTCATCTGCTCCGCTATGCTCCCCTCCCTGGTGCTCCCATTTCCCCAAACCGCAAAATCCCTAGCGTCGGCGAGCATGTCTAGCATCGGCAGCCACTCCGACGGCAGCTCCTGAAATGAGGAGGAGTTGGCGCTCTGTATCGCGCTCGAGCGCTCGCGGGTCGATACGGGCGGCAGCTCCGGGACCGGTGCGACGCCACCTGTCGCCCGTCGCCGCAGCGCCAACGCCGGCGCCGGCCCTTCCAGCACCGCGCGCGGATCTGCACGATCTACTCCTCCCACCCGATGGCCTCCGCCACCTTCAGCCGCTGCTCCGCGCGGGTAGCGCTGGGTTCTAGTGCCCGCTCCACCGACACCGCGGATGTGGACTCCAGAGTCGGGGGCACGTGCCGCCCGCCGCGAGAGGCAGAGAGCAACGGAGATGGCGGGCGGGTCGGACGCATCTGCGTAGTCCGCCTGCCGCTGCTAGGTGCCCGACAAGGACGACCGTCTCCTCGAGTGGGTGTGCCACCGGTCACTGACTGAGGCAGAGATGAAGGCCCGATGGCTCCGGAGGATCAACGCCAAGTAGCTCTGGCTCGGCATTAAGCAATCTAAGAGGGAGGCGGTGGAGGCAGTGAGGGTGGCCAAGCTCAAGAGCAAGCAAGACCGCGTCGTCCGGCACTTGCAAGGCTACATCGTCATCTTCGATTCCTCCTCCGACGACGGGTCTGACAGCTCTCACATGGACCGAGCTCCTGCAGCAGAGTCCTACAGCTGCGCCGGCGACCGGAAGGGCAAAGGGCCAGTAAGGAAGTGGTGAAGCTCACCCTCTCTAGTTTATAATCTAGTTGTAGTATGTAGTTACAGTGTGTCGGATCGTTGAACTATGTGACTTGCCCGTTTGATCTTTTGGGTGATGTTTATGTGAATTACACCCGTTTGGTACCACTTTATATGTCTGTTTCCTGTCGATTTTGATCGTTTCGTGATGTACGTACTAGCTGCATGAATTTTTATGGATATAGGGTTTGAAATATGAGATAAGTGGGTGTGGAGGCCCGGATTTAGGGAGTGTCCGATAGTGTCCGCGGACGTATAGGGGGGCCAGATTTACCATCTCCGGCTGTAGATGTTGTAATGGTGTAGCTCCTTGAATTTTTTGCTACCCTTGGTCCTCCTTAGTGGTTTTGTTGTCGCCCAGCTGTTATTCCCAACTGGTGTCCCTCGGAGTTGGCCTCTCTGTTGTCTTTTGGCAGGATGAGCGGCCCCGACAACCTCCTCTCTTTATTGAAAGGCCTTGTATGTGGTTATGATATAAGAGCATCAACAGCCGAGCAATCCAAGCCGTCCTCAAACGTCCGGACGGGCTATCCAGACACTAACCGGTCACATTTTTTCGACCCAGACGGCCCCTCCAAACGGGCCTCAAACGCCCAGGCTGACCGGCACCCCTCATATCCAGCCCAAATATGGGGCGGATATTGGGGCGCCCGGACGCGCCCGGGCGCGCACGCCACGTCGGACCCGGCCCACGCTGGCCCATCTGACCCCAGATATATTCCTCCCCATCCACTCGTCGGATCAAACCCTAGCCACTTCACTTCACTCCCTTCCGTCACCCAAACTCGTCCCCGGCGCCGTCCGTTTGTCTCCGGCATGGCGGGCGGCGGATCCGAGTCCTTCACCTCCAGATCCGTCGAGCCCGAGCTCATCCCACGCGGCCCTAAGAAGGAGATGACCGTCTAGCTTGCGCTCCACCACTCCCGGGAGGACGCCCGTGCACGGTAGTGCTCGGACTCCTTCCGTTGGGTATTCATTGCGTCCGCCCAAATGGCGCATGGATCCGGCACTGCCTCACCGGAGGCGGTGCAGTCCATTTGGCATCCGAACACTGTGGCAGACGCACAACCCCTCCGTTGGCGCACTGATCACCGGGACGCACCATGGGCCTTGTCCGACGAGAACATGGCACGACGGAGGCAGCGGGCGCGGGAGGCAGTGGTGGATGTCGGCGAGGCGGAGTAGCATTCTCCGGTGCCCCGTTTGGTGCATCAGCCCGGGCGTTGCAATCGCATCATGTTGGACGTCGCCGACTCGTCCCAAAACGGATCCATCATTGATCTGACGTCAACCAGCACTGCTCAGGTTACGAGCTTTGATAAGGAAGAGTAGGGCATGGGAGACGACGGCGCCATGAGTCACGTGAGCCAGCCCGTGTCCCATGCCCTAGTCTACCTTGCCGATGACCGAACCAACACTCCGGGGAGCCTAGCTGGCCGCTGGACATGGCCACGGAAGAACCGGGCGAGCTCTGGTTAGATTAGGCTTCACGTTGCATATAATAATAGGTTTTTTTATTTCTGTGCCCCTGGTTCCTTAGCTCTACTCATTCATCCCCACTCTATTAACTTTTGCTCACTTTTCCCCACTCCCTTGCCCGAAACCCTCAAAACGGGTTATAACGGATGTTGCCGTCGGGTCAATGCCTTTGACCGTTAACTCTGATGAGTGGGGCCGCGTATACGTGGGCGCATGCAAGACCACGGTCGTGGGGTAGCACGTGTCCATGGACATGCCCGAAGCATCCCATCGTATAAAGAGGGGCAACCACCTCCATCGCCCCTACTATTTTCCCCCAAATCCCCTCCCTGATGCATCGTCTTCCTCTCCTCCACCAGCGTCGTCTCGCTCTCCTCCACTGCCTCCGCCGCACCGTCTTGCTCTCCCCCACCGCATCCTCTTCCTCACCTTCATCGCCTCCATCTGTCAGATGGACGACGCTCATGGCGACGCCGGCGCAGCGGCCGGAGATGTGGTGGAGCTGCAGGGCGCGGTGACCTTGGATGTCGGCGGCGTCCATGGTGGTGCGGGGAAACTTGCAACCGTTGTGGATGTGGAGAAGGATGTGGCGGGCTCCGCCTCAGCGCTGTAGAAGGTGACGGCGTCGAGCGACGCAGTCCATCCCGATACCCCCGATGCGCCGCCTGCCATGGAGCAGCAGGTATTTGCACTTGCTTAGCTTGTAGAGTTAGTTGCTCCCTAGTTGCATTGGTTAGATTGTGATTCATACGGTAGTTCAGATGGTTAGAGTAGTTGGTTTGACGGATAGGCCGGAGGTTTTTGTATTGGGGGGCGGGGGTTTTTGGACTAGGGTTTGTTGGATAAATTCGTTGCAAAAATGCTAGATAAATCTGTATGAGAGATAGGGATCTCTGTGCTTTAATGCTACACAGATGCATGCTTATTAGATTTGTTTTTAGTGCTCATAGATTGGGGTTTTTAATGCTACTCAGATTCGTTGCCTTAGATTGGGTCCCTATTAGATCTGTTTTTGAATGCTACTCAGATTGTGGTTTTGAATGTCATATGCCCAAATGGAATCCATTGATTAAGAAGTTGGTTATGTTTAGAGTCACAATCCTACCATATGAATCACAATATAAATTTGAATGTCATAACCAAAAGTAACCCTTGATTCATTAGTATATAAATTTGTCCACAATATGTATTTATATTAGCTCTGTTGTTCAATTTGTGTGCATGACAATGGATGTAATTGTATGTTCAGGAGGATGATGGTTGGGGGGTAGAAAGAGGAAGCTGGCCCAGTATGACCCGTATGATCCATAGAAAAATGATGATGAAGAATATGAGGTAAGCCTACTTCAAATTTAGATTGTTCATTTAGTTCCTTGGACATAGTGTATCCATGAATCTATAATGTATTAATGCAACTCATTCATGTGTGTAGTATGATTCTGGAGAAAAAGTGTACAAGGGCAACGTCGCATCCTTCACAGCCAAGGAGGTGGTGAAGATCAAGGCCAAGGGAGATGCTTCCTTCTACAATCGCAAGACCGAAAAGTGGCACTGCCCCTACTGCACCACCAAGCTAAAGCCAAGGTATGGCCGCTTCGATCACCTTCCATCTCATGCAGAGGATGTAGTGATTTGCGGGGAGGACTACATGATCAGGGGGCAGCATACCGCCCTCGCGAAGGCCCTGACTCCGGCGTGATGTGATCGATGATGTGATGCTGTGAACTGAATCTTTATGTTTATCTATTGGGTTATTTTTGGTTTGTTGAACTGAATCTGGTTGGTTATGGGTTGTTGAACTGAATTTAGTTTTCATGAATTTGGTTATGGTTGGCTATGTTGATGCTAGTAATCTGGTTGCTATCTATATTTGTCTGTCCTTAAATTTGCGTGTGGTATATTTGTCTGTCCTGAATCTATGGTTAGTTATGTTTATGATGTTGTGAATCTGGTTGCTATCTGTATTAATCAAATCAAATGCATGCTCCAAATGAGATCATGTAAATCTTGGCAAACCTGGATAATATAAATTCAAGAAAATGCAAAAACAAGTAAAACCTTGGCAAACTATCTATGTTTGTGTAGGAGATCATGTGTGCTAAATTTGAAGTGATTTAGAGGAGGTCAAATAAATTTGAACTTGAGAAATGTGCTCCAAATGAGCTCCCAGTGTAGATTCGAAGTCTCCCTATTTTTAGAATTAATCTTCATATTTTTACATTTTCTTTTAAAGACATATGCTATAATATAAAAACTATTAAAAACACGTTTGAAATATGAAAAAGGAAAACTAACACTACTAGGGAAAATCCTAGCAGCAGCGCGGGTTTTGGGCCTATTAGCAGCGCGGAGGCCGGCGCTACTAATAAGGCGCTACAACTAACTTATAGCAGTAGCGCGGGTGCCACCCGCGCTACAGCTAACGTATAGCAGTAGCGCGGGTGCCACCCGCGCTACAGCTAACGCGTAGCAGTAGCGTGGGTAAAAACCCGCGCTACTACTAATCTGTAATCTCTGGAAAAAAATTTGAATTTTTTCGATTTTTTTTAATTTTTTGCCTAATTTTCAAATTTCTGAATTATTTTAACCTCAAATCTCTAATCACCCCTCATCGCTGCTCAATTTAATCTCTAATCACCCCTCATCATTCCAAATCATCTAACTTCCCGGACGGTCACCCATCCTCTCACTACTCTAGCCTGAGCAGGCTTAACTTCCGGGTTCTATTCTCCCTCGTTTCCAAGTCTGCACTTGTTGTTTTCCTGACAATAGTAAGATGTCAATCCTATTAACCTGAGGAATTTAGCTTGAGCATAGTCACACATTTCACTGTTTGAGTTTGAAACTATTGTTCTAAAAAATTAGTAACACTAATATTTCTTGAATAATTAGTTTGACCACAGTTTGACCACAGTTTGACCAGATTTGACCACAGTTTGACCATAATTTGACCAGATTTGACCAAAATTCAAAAAAACTAAAATATTTATTTAGTAACACTAATATTCTTGAATAATTAGTTTGACCATAGTTTGACCAGATTTAACAAAAATTTAAAAGCCCCGTAACAATAATTATTTAGTAACACTGATTTTTTTTGAATTTTTTGCCTCCAGATCTTAAAAGCCCCGTAACTTTTTTTCTGTTAGGTTTTTGAGGATTTTAAACGGGGTTCCCCCAGTTAAATTCGGATGTAACTTTTCGAGTAGATGATTTTTCATATAAAAACTTTTTCATCCGAGTTCGTATGCAAAAGTTATGGCCATTTTACAAATTTCCAGAGAGATTTTGCAAATAAAGTCGAAATTCATATTTGTAAATTTTCCCAACAACTAGACCACATATCACATGGGAAACTTATTTTCTTTTATTTTTTGACATTTTAATCATTTTCTTTTATTTTTTTAAAACTGAAAAGGCGGTCCACAGTGCGGGTAGACTTTGAAATTTTTGCAAATAGGCCATAACCCGCGCTACTACTATGGCAGACGATTAGTAGTAGCGAGGGGTAGAAACCCGCGCTACTACTATCAGCTTAGTAGTAGCGCGGGTTTATACCATCGCTACTACTATGGCATGGTCCAGGGGGCACTTAGTAGTAGCGAGGGTTAAAAACCCGCGCTAGTGCTATCAACTTAGTAGTAGCGAGGGTTAAAAACCCACGCTACTACTATGGCATGTCCCGGGGGGCACGGTAGAGACCGCTTAGTAGTAGCGAGGGTTATAAACCCGCGCTGCTGCTATCAACTTAGTAGTAGCGAGGTTCAAAAACCTGCGCTGCTAGTAAGTAGCAGTAGCGAGGGTTTTTAACCCTCGCTGCTGCTAAGATTCTGTGTATAGGCTTTTCCCTAGTAGTGTAAGTTCAGATCCTTCTTATTCACTTTGAATTAAAGCTTTGGTGATTCTTTTGATTTTATTTAAATTTTTCAAAAACAGAAGGTAACCCTACCTCTTCTCCTTGAACTCTATGAAATCATGTACGTGATAGCTCATATGTGTGAAGGTTTTCTCATGAAAATGACCATAGACCAAGTTTATGATTTTTGGTTGGTAACATGTCACATAAGACAACATTGTGCGCAGGTTATATATTTTTTGATTTTTTTCTAAAATTAATGGTGCTCATTTGACCTCGATAGTGTCAGCTAGGGTTTTTTCATGAAAATGGCCATAGACCAAGTTTAGTATTTTCCTCGTTAGTTTGTGTAACATCCCAAATTTTCAATTTGGAATGTTATACATAGGTCATTCATTGCATATCATATTTTAATGCATTTTTGGTAGATCCTAGAAATTCTAAGCAAAGGACCCATAGAGAGAATTGGGGATTTCGTTATTTTCATATTTGAGTTTTCTCAAATTTTGAAAAGAGGATCATTTGGTTTAATTATTTTTCTGTCCGAATATTTCTAATATAAAAATAAAAGAGAGGGGATAAAATGACTTCTCCAAATAAAAGAAATATTAGAGGAAAAAAATTAAAATCAAATAAGAATTTTATTTTGACTTTTATTGCTATTTTATTTGAATTAGGAAAAAATATGTTTTCCAAAATTGCAATAGTGGCCAAATTACACTTTCTCCGCAATAGTATTAGAGGACCATGATATTTATTTCAGGATTTTTGGACTCCGTTTAGTATTTCTTTTATCTATTTTTCCGCGTCAGGATTATTTAAAAAAAAGTTGCACCGACCTAAACGGGTCATGCCCAACCCAGAAACTCGCTCGGCCGACTCTTTCAAGGCTGAGGCCTCATCCCGCCAGCCCAGCCGCCCTGGCCCGCGAACCCTAGTGCAGCCGCCGCTCCTTCTCGCCGCCGTCGCCGTCGGGCGGAGTCGTCGCCGCAGCCGCTGCCCGCCGCCGCCGCCACCGCCTCATCCCTGCCGCCCCGCCGACCACCCACCGCTGCCGAGGTAGCCGCCGTTTCCGACTCGTTTTCTCGGGAAAACCGCTGGTTTTCTTTTAAAACCCTAGATCTAATTTTTTTAGACCGGTTCGGTTTTTTGTCGATTTAGTTAAATAGCGGACGTTCGTCCGTACGTTCGTTTTAACGAACGTTGTTCGTCAGTTAGCCGCAGACAGCGAACGTTCGTTCGTTAGCCTGTTCATCTCATTTTATTTTCTAGGGTTTTCCGCGATTATTTTCGATCGCGATTTCTGCCCCGATTTTCGTTTTAGTTTATCTTTTCGCTCGTTTATCCGAATTAGGTGAAACAAGCGCCTAGATCTTTGCCTCGAAGCCCTCTTTCCGTTTGACCAACTTGAACAAGATTTTGGTATTGTAAAATTTGACTTTAGTCCACATTAATAAACGAATCTTGTTTCTTTTGTGGTTTGAGTTTCGTTGCTCCGTTTGATTTGATTCTTTTTGCAAACCGGAGTTCTTCAGTTGAACTTTCTGGTTAGATCTTCTTATTTGAGTTTTACCATGCTTATAGTTGAGTGCTTATGTATGTTATTGTTTGTTTGTGATAGAATTCCCGGAGTGCGAAGCATGCTACTACGAGTCTCTTGGTTTTGCGGATCATCAACAAGGCAAGTAACACTTTGATCATACCTCTTTATTAACCAGTTTTTATGCATTAGTCTCTACCCCCAAACATTGCATGGTTAGGATCTGAATAACATGTGGGTTTTGGGAAGTAGATGATGAGGTAGAACCTATTGCCCTTTTATTATCAAACCTTTGGGAGTTACTTCTATGTTATGCTCAGGATTGATATGCTATGCTCGTAGACGTGGATTGAGTGAGTGTATCCATGACAGATGTGAGTATTGCTAATTAATGGTTAACTTAAGGTGGCTACTTAAATACACATCTGCGTGGGTTGGTTGAGGCACCCTGGAGTACCTAGTGGTTGTCAGGGCACCTGGAGAATCCATTGTTGTCTAAGGGAATCCTGGAGTACCCGTGTGATTACCCTATGGAATGCCGCCCAGGATCAAAGGGTCATAAGATTATTCATGCTAGAAACTTCAGTGTGCAGCCACAAGCCAATATGGGCTCTGGCATAGTTGAGTATGTTGTGTGACCTCTTTCAATGGTAGACTAGCAGATGTAGGGGATGTAGGTGGTACTATCTACCCAGAGTAAAGAGTTAATGCTTCTGAAAGACTGTGTCTCAGTCATCCGTTTCTCAAACATCATGTAGTGCGAGAAATTCAACAAAGGAGATCAAGTCTTGTGGGGAAAAGTGCGCAAACCTCTAGATAGTGTACAAACTAATCATGGTTAGCCGTCTCCTCGGTTATGGGCATCTTGAGTATTTGGTTCTTAAATTATTGATTTGATCTCATCACTCTAAATTAATTTGATTGGGTTTAATGATGATGTTTAATTTGGGATTGAGTTGGAGGAACCTTCTCAATGTTTAACAACCACCATGATAGTAAAATAAAATTTATTCCTTTGTTGTAGGAAAAAATGGCTTTACGCAAAATAGTAACCATAGAGCTTTCCACCAGCCTTATATGCATGTAGTGATAGTATTTATTCTGTTCATTACTCTATGTGTTACCTTGCCAGCATATTCCATGTGCTGACCCATTTCGGGCTGCAACATTTCATGTTGCAGACTCTTCAAACAACGAGTAAGGTGCCATAGGCGTTGTTGTTCACTCAGCTATGCCGTTGGAGTTGATGGACTCACTTTATCTTCCAAGCCTTCCACTGTTATCGTTTTTAGATGGCCTTGAGCCATATTATTGTAATAAGTTCTCTTTTGAGACATTCGATTTAATAACTGTGTGATTGAAACTCTGTTATAAATTCTCAAGTACTGTGCCTGTCAGCATTACCGATCCAGGGATGACACCGATGCACAGAGACTAGACTGTTTGAGGTCTGGTCGCTACAGTTTGTCTTATAAAACGACGAACGGCGAAGGATTCAAATATTTTTTTGATTTTTTAAAATTAGTTATGCTCAGTCAAAGCCTTCGAAACCCCGTTGACCAGCTCAAAACCCCTCTAAACCCCACGGGGTTTCACCTAACCCTAGCTCCCAACGTCATCCGTCCGATCATATCCTCGCACCAAGCGACAGCCCTCAGATTTGGTCTTCTAGAAGGAATTAGGTGGGCTGACTGCATGCAGGCTCCGTTCCATTGGATCATAAGGACGGCTTCGCATCGTTGGATCGTGGAGCAATCCGCGAGAGGCGATCCTATTGGTTGTGCTCGGCTGCTCGCCCACCACTGACTCCATGAAAAAACAGTGTTATTGGGCCCAAAAGGAAACCAAGCTCTGGTTGGGCCGTCGAATTGCGTCGCTTTTTTTGCATCGTTTGCTCTATTTTTTGTGAATGTGCTGGTTCTATATTTTTGCATCGTTTGAAATCAATTGACATTGCGTAGCAAAATTTAGTTCTTTTTGTTCTATACAAATGCAAAATGACCAAATTTTTAAGGGCCAATATTATTTTTATCATGTAAAATGGCCACAAACTATTCAAAAATTTGTCTCTTTTTGTTAATATAATATATATGACCACGGATTCCCACGCGTGCAATTACCTTCTTTTTATTCTTCTTTTCAAACCACTGTTTCGCACGCGTGTACACTCCCAATGCTGCAGTGGGCTTGAAAATGGGCTACTTGACATTTGGCACCGTTATTGCCACGGCGAAATAACATGTAGCACTACGGCTATTTAATCCACCCTCTGCCTCTGCCATCCCTCATACATCTCCCATCCTCTGCCATCTGCCCTTCTTGCTCTTCAACCACTTCTCCTTCTTCTAGAACATCCTCGGCCATGCAGTACACCGGACCAACCTACCACTTCCCACCCACCGTGCGGGAGAGGTTCTACCCTCCTAGCGTGTACGTTGAGCGCACACTACGTGTGTGGGCGATATCAAGGTGGAGGGCCGCAAGGAACTTCACTGAGTTCTTCCTCGCGTCTGGCTACCACCACCTCCTGCGGGGATATCTAAGGATGTTCCGTGTTGAGGAGGTCATCCAAAACGGGGTGGTGGTTGCTCTCCCTGCCCACTTCACCAACACAATCGACGCCTTCTACCTCCTCGGCCAGGTGTTTTGGTGTGGCTGCGAGTTCATCACTTTCACCACCCACAACATGTTCCCGGAGTACATCAACATCTTCCCCACCGCGTCGCGCATGCACACTTTTCCGTACCCCATCGACAATGCCCCGGAGGAGAAGTGAAGGGCGCCCGAAGGAGGAGCGAGGTGGAGAAGGCGGCATCTACGGTTCTAAGCCCTCTATCTCCTTTTTAGTCTATGTTATGTTAAGTTGTAATTGAACTATGTTGGAGATGCTATGGGCTTGTTGGCCCTTTTATTAAGTTCTATTATTAAGTTTTCTATCTATTCTATTATGAAGTTCTTCCTAGTTTCAACTATGTGATCGTGCTATGGGCTTGTTGGCCCTATCTACATATTTGTTGATTGTTTTCTTAGAGAGCTCGCTTTGTTAGTAACCACCTAGTGCATGCAGCCACAATGAACCCTTCTTTTTTTACACAAGCCACAAATATATAGCCACCGAGCTAGTGCATGTAGCCACAACATATTTGTTCAATTTATTTGTCGTAGCAAAACGGGTGCAGATGCGAGTGGATCGAAAAGGCTGTAACTGATCGTAAAAAACGATGCGCTAAATCGAGGAGACAAGCGTGCGAGAAGAGAGGAACCAGCGGAAGTGACCGTCACTGCATCCGTGGCGGCTGGCGTGCATGAAAGTGGCTCGGTCTGTGCATCGTGGCGGCACGCATCAGCGCATATAGGCTTGGTCGGTGCATCATGGCAGCGCGCATCGATGCATGCAGGCAGGCTTGTTGGGTGCATGCATAGCAGGCTTTTGTCGTGGCAGAGCGCGCAGCCATTTAATGCAAGGGGCGACCCAACGGTCGAACAGTGACACCGCCTTACGCGGCCCCACTCGTCAGAGTTAACGGTCAAAGCACTGGCACGACGGCGACGTCTGTTGTGACCTCTTCTGAGGGTTTCGGGCAAGGGAGTGGGGAAAACTGAGCAAAAGTTAAGAGCATGGGGATGAATGAGTAGAGCTAAGTAACTAGGGGCAGAGATGTAAAAAATCCATAATAATATGGATTCGAGATTTCTAATTTGAGGCTTCCGGTTGTAGAATCAAATATTTGAGATGTGGCCGGTAGGTGTCCGCATCCGTGGGCGCGTCCGCGGGCGTTTGAGGGGCCAGATTTGGCCAACGCGGCTGTAGATGCTCTAATCTGTGTTGCATACTGGAGGAAATATGCCCTAGAGGCAATAATAAAGTTGTTATTTTATATTTCCTTATATCATGATCAATGTCTATTATTCATGCTAGAATTGTATTAACCGGAAACTTGATACATGCGTGAATATATAGACAAAACATGCCTCTACTTGACTAGCTCGTTGATCAAAGATGGTTAAGTTTCCTAACCATGGACATGTGTTGTCATTTGATGAACGAGATGACATCATTAGGAGAATGATGTGATGGACATGAAGGAAATGTGCCCTAGAGGCAATAATAAATTTGTTATTTTATATTTCCTTATATCATGATAAAAGTTTATTATTCATGCTAGAATTGTATTAATCGGAAACTTGATACATGTGTTAATACATAGACAAAACACCGTGTCCCTAGTATGCCTCTACTAGACTAGCTCGTTGATCAAAGATGGTTAAGTTTCCTAGCAATGGACACGTGTTGGCATTCGATGAACGTGATCACATCATTAGTGGAATGATGTGATGGACAAGACCCATCCGTTAGCTTAGCATAGTGATCATTCAGTTTTATTGCTAATGGTTTCTTCATGTCAAATACATATTCCACCGACTATGAGATTATGCAACTCCCGGACACCGAAGGAATGCCTTGTGTGCTATCAAATGTAACAACATAACTGGGTGATTATAAAGATGCTCTACAAGTATCCCCGAAGTTGTTTGTTGGGTTGGCATAGATCGAGATTAGGATTTGTCACTCCGACTATCGAAGAGGTATCTCTGGGGCCTCTCAGTAATGCACATCATATGAAGCCTTGCAAGCAATGTGACTAATGAGTTAGTTGCGGGATGATGCATTATGGAACGAGTAAAGATACTTGCCGATAACGAGATTGATCTAGGTATGAAGATACCGACGATCGAATCTCGGGAAAGTAACATACCGATGACAAAGGGAATAACATATGTTGACATTGCGATTCGACCAATAAAGATCTTCGTAGAATATGTGGGAACCAATATGAGCATTCAGGTTCCACTATTGGTTATCGACCGAAGAGGTGTCTCGGTCATGTCTACATAGTTCTCGAACCCGTAGGGTCCGCACGCTTAACTTTTGATGACGATATGTATTATATGAGCTATGTGTTTTGGTGACTGAAGGTTATTCAGAGTCCCGAATGAGATCACGGACATGAAGAGGAATGTCGAAATGGTCAAGAGGTAAAGATTGATATATTGGAAGGTAGTATTCGGACACTGGAAGGGTTCCGGAGTGTATTGGGTACATACAGGAGTACGGGAGGGGTTACCGGAACCCTCGGGTGGAAGATATGTGCCATAGGAGGGAGGCTAACCAGCCCACAAGGGGCTGGTGCGCCCCCCATAAGGGAGGAGGCCGAATTGGACTAGGTAAGGAGGCGCCACCCCCTTTCCTTCTCCCTCTCCTACTCCTTCCCCCTTTCCCCCTCCGGTAGAAGGGAAAGGGAGGCCGAATTGCTCCAAGCCGTGTGCGGAGGCCCCCTCCACAGTTTACACCTCCGGTCATATTCTGGCGGTGCTTAGACGAAGCCCTGCGCGGATTACATCACCATCACCGTCACCACGCCATCATGCTGAAGGAACTCGTCTACTCCTTCGACTCTCTGCTGGATCAAGAGCTCGAGGGATGTCAACGCGCTGAACGTGTGCAAAACTCGGAGAAGACGTACGTTTAGTACTCGATCGATCAGAACGAGAGGACGTTCGACTACATCAACCGCGTGGAGCAAATGCTTCTGCTTTCGGTCTATGTCAGGACCCCGATTCTATGCCACACCGATCTAGCATGTAACACCTTATATCACTTTGCGGCCTCACGCACGGTATTCCCACGGGTGTCGCCTTACCATGCCCGGGACCGTTTGCGCCTTTTGGCACATGTATATGATAGTGTCGCTAGCATCCATATGACAAAGAACCCGGGCTGACATGGCTAGTCGTGAACCCAAAGTGGCACTAACTTACAGGGACAGGCATACATGACCCAACAACGAATGTGTCGGTCATCAGCGAGTGAATCCGGGCTGTAGCAACTGGGCTAGCAGGACTCTGGTAAACCGGCCTGTAGCAGGCTAACAGGACTCCGGTAGACACCGCGTGACATTTCCCCGAAGGGATAGACACAGGAACGAAGAAGGACACATGCCGGCCAACCTAAGTGTTCCGGAACAGTAGCAAGCTACCAGGGCTCAGTGGAAGCACTAGGAGACATTTCCCGGTAAGAGAGGCTACTAAGGATAAACAACTAGATAGTCAAATCCCACACATAGCAATACACATTACACGTACGCATAACATGCAAGTATGTGATGTACAACATGGCATCACAACATAACTCAACAACTCAAATAAATAAAGGCTCAGAAGAGCCATCATAGCATTTATTGCAAATAGGGGTCACAGGACCCATCATACAGAGCATACAAGGAACAAGCGGAAGCATTACATGTCTGGGTACAGACATCTACAAATGAAAAAGGCTGAAGATCCTGACTAACTACAATATCCGATCAAGATCGTAGCTGAGGTACAAGCTACTTGTCAAAGTCCACGAGAACACTAGTAAGACCGAAGTCTCCGCTACAAAAACATAAATAAAGCAACATGAGTACAAAGGTACTCAGCAAGACTTACATCAGATCCTATCATACATGCATTTGTATCAAGAGGGTAATGTGGGGTTTAGTTGCAGCAAGCCAGCTTTGACTCTGTGGCTATCCTGTTCTACGACTACGAGAACTTCTTTGAGGTGATATGGCACACACGAGTCCACTAATCACCACACAATACACTACTATGGATTCATCCCCGTCTCCCTACGAGAAGGCCATCCATAGCACTCACACTTGTCTTGAGCATTTTATAGTATCCACTTCAAGTTGTCTATGTACCATGTAAGCATCCAAGAAGTCCATAACCGCGGACCCGGCTATTCGAATAGATCATGTTAACCCTGCAGGGGTGTACTTCTTCACACACGCTCTCGCCACTTACCGCCATGCACACGTCATTTATCTCGGCAACCTTCAAGCGGAAGCCTGGCGAGGGTGTCGGCCACGACCTGACTAACCACACAAGACTCTAGTCCAGGTTTATCGCCTATTCGGGTTCCATCTGCAAGGAGATCCGGCCGGGGTGTCGCTCACGGCCCCAAACGATGTGAGCAGGGTTCCCAAGCCCACCATCCGGGTGCCACTTGGTACACCGTGCCACTGTGCCTAGTCTGTCCCAAGCCCACCTGGCCGGGTGCCACTTGGTAGACTACTAACACTACCTACAAACACCAGAAACTAGTTGCGACTCCTGGACAGAGATCAAGTTGGTTAATAAGTCGAGAGGGCTTGGAGCGCCTAGAGCCCAATGTGTGGTAGTATCGAGTCATTGGACAACATACATAGAACTCAGTGCTTAAGGACGGTTCCAGTGAGACAACCCACCATGTACTCCTACATGGCCTCTCACCGCTACCTTTACCAAATCGTGTTCACACACTTAACTCTCAGCACCAGAACAACTCACAACACTCCAATTCATTCCCAATAAATCAGACCTGACACAACTCTAAGCAATAGCAGGCATGGCATGGTAGGAACACAACATGGCTCAATCAACTCCTACACATACTAGTGGGTTTCAACTATTTACTGTGGCAATGATAGGTCATGCAGAGGAATGGGTTCAACTACCACAACACAAAGTAGCAGATGAATCATTGTTGTCCTAATGCAATAACTGAGAGCAGGAGCGAGAGAGTAGGATTATATCGGAATGAACAAGGGGGGTTTGCTTGCCTGGTAGATTAACAGAGGAGGCACTGCTTCACAGACAGGTACTCTGGAACGGACTCCGAAGCAGGACCTATCGAGAAGGAACGGTGTCGATAATCAAAACACAAGCATATGCAACAATATCATACATGAACATGGCATGAATATGTGATGTGGTTTGAGCTAATGCATCTAGCAATCATTTGGTTGAAGTTCATTTGAACCAAGAGTTCAAATGCAACTCCAAATTAAGCTCTTATAAATGCCATTTACATGTTTTCACTTACATAGTAGGTATAAGTTGGTTTGACATGCATGAAACTAGTACAGATGGAAAGATTGCATTTTTCTGATAATTTTTCATATATAAATTATTTCAATCTGAGCTACGGTTGAATTTCTATGATTTTTTGAAGTTTTGGGCATTTTCTGGAAATTTCTGAATAAGAATAAATCCAGAAAATTGCATTACTGCGTCATCATTGAGTAAGCATGACGTGAGCAGGTCAACTACGGCTGACTGGGGTCAAACCTGACGTGTGGGGTCCACCCGTCAGTGTCTAAGGGTTAATCGGGGGTTTTATACTAATCTAATTAAAATATTAGGGCGCAGGGGCCCACTTTCAGTGTCAGGGTTAGTTAGATGGTGATTAGCCTTAAGCTAATCACCTGACCCACGGGGCCCACCTGACGGCCGGCGAGGTCAAAGGGTCAAACCCCACCGGCGTTAAGCCGTCGGCGAGGTCCGACACGGCGGAGCGCCGCGGAAATCGCCCACAGGGCTCCGTTTGGCGCGCGAAGCACAGCTACGGGATGCGGACGCTCGTCCGCATCCAACCGTAGTGGTGGCTCGGCCGGGGAGTGACCGGAGTGGCGCCGGCGACGAGCTCGGTCGGGGTTGGGTTCGGCGCTACGGTGCACGGGAGGGCGAGTGGGTGTGTGCGTTAGGCTCCTGGGAGCTTCCTGAGAACGGTGAGGCGCTCCGTTGTGAGCGCGCGCGGCTGTGGCCATGGCTACGCCATGGCCGGCGGCGAGAAGCTCTCGGCCATGGCGGGGAAGGGGCTACGGCACGAGAACGGAGGAACGGGGAGAGGAAAACGGGGAGATGCTCACGGCGGACTCGACGGGCTTGTCTGAGAGCTCGGGGACGCGCTGAAGACGGCGGGGCAGCGAAGACGATTTCCGGCGACCGGAGATGAAGACGGCGGCGAGGCGGCTCTCCAGGGCCTCTAGAGGCGCGTGGCTTGACGGGGAGGTAGCCGGCGATGTGGCGGAGCTTCTTGGCGCAACGGCAGGGCGAGGGGTGGCCGGTGGCCGCGGTGGTGCTCGTCGGCGGCGGCGGGCGCGTTCGGACGCGAGAGAGAAAGCGAGGCAGAGGAGAGGAGAGGACTGGGGGAGAGTGAGAGAGTCTGGGGGGCGCGTGGCGTCGTCTGGGTGTTCCAGGGCGACGGGGAGGACGCCAGGCAGGTAGCTGCGTGCCGGCGCGCACGGCGTCGGGCACCGCTTCCCCTGTGCCTACTGGCAAGAGGAGGAAGACAGCTATGCCCCTGGTGGGCTGGGCCAAAACAGGAACGGGCCGGCCAGAGGCGCCAGGCGGCTGTAGGCAAGCGCCAGGTAAGCTTTTTCTGTTTTTGTTTCTCTTTTCTATTTTCTGACATTTGTTTTGATTTAATAAAAATACTAAACCATTTTATTTTTTTATGCCAATTTTTGTAGGAACTAGTGGTATTATTCCAGAGCTCCCCAACAAGTGGCACAATTTTTGGACATATATTATATATATAACATATATATATCCAATGCAAATAATTATGCATTAATTCCAAATGCCCAAAATAAATACTTATGAGCTCCTAGAAATATTGGTTTGATTTTTATCTCTGCCCAATATTTTCAGAGAGCAACATGAACATTTTCTTGGACCTTTTTGGAGCACTTTTTATTTGGGTCATTTCCAGAGATGATTCTGAGGGTTTCACAAATCCCCATTTCAAATTTAAATGGAATTTAAACATGATGCACACATGACTAGCTAGTCTAGGTCATACCAGAACTAGGGATGTGACAGTCTACGAGGGTACATGGACAAACTCTCCCCCTCTCATTGCTATGCATCTCCTAGATAGATCTTGTGTGAGCGTAGGAATTTTTTTGAAATTGCATGCTACGTTTTGATAACCCACAAGTTTAGGGGATCGCAACAGCCTTCGAGGGTAGAGTATTCAACCCAAATTTATTGATTCGACACTAGGGGAGCCAAAGAACATTCTTAAGTATTAGCAGTTGAGTTGTCAATTCAACCACACCTGGATAAGTTAGTATCTGCAGCAAAGTATTTAGTAGCAACGTAGTATGATAGTAATGGTAACAATGGCAAAAGTAAAGATAGAAGTTTTGTAGTAATTGTAACAGTAGCAACGGAAAAGTAAATAAGCGAAGCACAATATGTGAAAAGCTCGTAGGCAATGGATCAGTGATGGATAATTACGTCGGATGCGATTCCTCATGTAATAGCTGTAACATAGGGTGACACAGAACTAGCTCCAATTCATCAATATAATGTAGGCATGTATTCCGAATATAGTCATACGTGCTTATGGAAAAGAACTTGCATGACATCTTTTGTCCTACCCTCCCGTGGCAGCGGGGTCCTAGTGGAAACTAAGGGATATTAAGGCCTCCTTTAAATAGAGGACCGGAACAAAGCATTAGCACATAGTGAATACATGAACTCCTCAAACTATGGTCATCACTGAGAAGTATCCCGATTATTGTCACTTCGGGGTTGTCGAATCATAACACATAATAGGTGACTATAGACTTGCAAGATAGGATCAAGAACACACATATATTCATGAAAACATAATAGGTTCAGATCTGAAATCATGGCACTCGGGCCCTAGTGACAAGCATTAAGAATAGCAAAGTCATAGCAACATCAATCTCAGAACATAGTGGATACTAGGGATCAAACCCTAACAAAACTAACTTGATTACATGGTAAATCTCATCCAACCCATCACTGTCCAGCAAGCCTATGATGGAATTACTCACGCATGGCGGTGAGCATCATGAAATTGGTGATGGAGGATGGTTGATGATGACGAAGGTGATGAATCCCCCTCTCCGGAGCCCCGAACGGACTCCAGATCAGCCCTCCCGAGAGAGATTTGGGCTTGGCGGCGGCTCCGTACCATAAAATGCGATGAAACTTACTCTCTGACGTTTTTCGCCGTGAAACGAAATATATGGAGTTGGAGTTGAGGTCGGTGGAGCGTCAGGGGTCCCACGAGACAGGGGGCGCGCCCCCACCCTCATGGACAGGGTGTGGGCCCCCTGGCCCTGATTCTTTTGCTAGTATTTTTTATATTTTCCAAAAACTTATCTCTGTGGATTTTTAGGTCATTCCGAGAACTTCTGTTTTCTGCACAATAAACAACATCATGGTAGTTCTGCTGAAAACAGCGTCAGTCCGGGTTAGTTTCATTCAAATCATGCAAGTTAGAGTCCAAAACAAGGGCAAAAGTGTTTGGAAAAGTAGATACGTTGGAGACGTATCACGTTTCCCAACAGTGGCATCCGAGCCAGGTCTATGCATAGATGATATGCACGAGTAGAACACAAAGAGTTGTGGGCGGTGATCGTCATACTGCTTACCACCAATGTCTTATTTTGATTCGGCGGTATTGTTGGATGAAGAGGCTCGGACCAACCTTACATGACCGCGTTCATGAGACCGGTTCCACCAACAGACATGCAACTAGTTTGCATAAAGGTGGCAGTCGGGTGTCTGTTTCTCCAACTTTAATTTCACGGCCGGTCCTTGTGAAGGTTAAAACAACAAACTTGAAAAATCACCGTTGTGGTTTTTGTGCTGTAGGTAAGTACAATTCATGCTAGAAGCCCGTAGCAGCCACGTAAAACTTTGCAACAAACAAATAGAGGACGTCTAACTTGTGTTTGCAAGGCATGTTGTGATGTGATATGGTCAAGACATGATGTGATATACATTGTTGTATGAGATGATCATGTTTTGTAAAAGTTATCGGCAACTGGCAGGAGCCTTATGGTTGTCGCTTTATTGTATGAAATACAAATGCCATGTAATTGCTTTACTTTATCACTAAGTGGTAGCGATAGTCGTAGAAGCAATAGTTGGCGAGACGACAACTACGCTACGATGAAGATCAAGGTGTCAAGCCGGCGACGATGGAGATCATGACGTTGCTTCGGTGATGGAGATAAAAAGCACAAGATGATGATGGCCATATCATGTCGCATATATTGATTGCATGTGATCTTTATCTTTCTACATCTTATTTTGCTTAGTATGGTGATAGCATTATAAGATGATCCCTTAACTAAGTTTCAAGGTATAAGTGTTCTCCCCGAGTATGCACTGTTGCGAAAGTTCTTCGTGCTGAGACACCACGTGATGATCGGGTGTGATAGGTTCTACGTTCAAATACAACGGGTACAAGCCAGTTTTGCACATGCGGGATACTCGGGTTAAACTTGACGAGCCTGCATGTACAGACATGGCCTCGGAACACTGGAGACCGAAAGGTCGAACCTGAATCATATAGTAGATATGATTAACATAGAGATGTTCACCATTGATGACTACTCCACCTCACGTGATGACCGGACATGGTTTAGTTGATTTGGATCACGTATCATTTAGATGACTTGAGGGATGTCTATCTAAGTGGGAGTTCTTAAGTAATTTGATTAATTGAACTTTACTTTATCATGAACTTAGTCCTGATAGTATTTGCAAATTATGTTGTAGATCAATAGCTCACGTTGTAGCTCTCATATGTTTTTCGATATGTTCCTAGAGAAAACTAAGTTTAAAGATGATAGTAGCAATGATGCGGACCGGGTCCGTGATCTGAGGATTATCCTCATTGCTGCATAGAAGAATTATGTCCTTGATGCACCACTAGGTGACAGACCTATTGCAGGAGCAGATGAAGATGTTGTGAACCTTTGGCTAGCTCACTATGATGACTACTTGATAGTTTTGTGCACCATGCTTTACAGCTTAGAACCGGGACTTCAAAAATGTTTTGAACGCCACTGAGCATATGAGATGTTCCAAGAACTGAAATTGGTATTTCAGACTCATGCCCACGAGACCTCTGACAAGTACTTTGCCCAAAAGATGGAGGAGAATAGCTCAGCTAGTGAGCATGCGCTCAAAATGTAAGGGTACTACAATCGCTTGAATCAAGTGGGAGTTAATCTTCCATATAAGATAGTGATTGACAGAGTTCTCTAGACACCATCATCAAGTTACTGGAACTTCGTGATGAACTATAATATGCAAGGGATGACGAAAGCGGTTCTCGAGCTCTTCGTGATGCTGAAATCGACGAAGGTAGAAATCAAGAAAAAGCATCAAGTGTTGATGATTAAACAAGACCACTAGTTTCAAGAAAAGGGGAAAGGGAAAGAAAGGGAAATTCAAGAAGAATGACAAGCAAGTTGTCACTCCCGTGAAGAAGCCCAAAGCTGGACCTAAGCCTGAAACTGAGTGCTTCTACTTCAAAGGAAATGGTCACTGGAAATAGAACTACCCCAAACATTTGGCGGATAAGAAGGATGGCAAAGTGAACAAAGGTATATTTGAAATACATGCTATTGACGTGTACCTTACTAGTGCTCGTAGTAGCCCCTGGGCATTTGATACCTGTTTGGTTGCTAAGATTAGTAACTCGAAACAGGAGTTGAAGAATAAATAGAGACTAGTTGAGGGTGAAGTGATAATGTGTGTTGGAAGTGGTTCCAAGATTGATATGATCATCATCGCACACTCCCTATACTTTCGGGATTAGTGTTGAACCTTAATAAATATTATTTGGTGTTTGCGTTGAGCATAAATATGATTAGATCATGTTTATTGCAATACAGTTATTCATTTAAGACAGAGAATAATTGTTATTTTGTTTACATGAATAAAATCTTCTGTGGCCATACACCCAATGTTAATGGTTTATTGAATCTCGATCATAGTGATACACATATTCATAATATTGATGCCAAAATATGCAAAGTTGATAATGATAGTGCATCATACTTGTGGCACTGCCATTTAGGTCATATTGGTGTAAAGCAAATGAAGAATCTCCATGCTGATGGGCTTTTGGAATCACTTGATTATGAATCATTTGATACTTGCAAATCGTGCCTTATGGGCAAGATGACTAATACTGCATTCTCCGGAACAATGGAACGAGCTAATGACTTATTGGAAATAATACACCGATGTATACGGTCCGATGAGTGTTGAATCTCGTGGCGGGTATCGTTATTTTATGACCTTCACAGATGATTTGAGCAGATATGGGTATATCTACTTAATGATACACAAGTCTGAAACATTTGAAAAGTTCAAAGGATTTCAGAGTGAAGTGGAGAATCATTGTAACAAGAAAATAAAATTTCTATGATATGATCGTGGAGGTGAATATTTGAGTTACGAGTTTGGCCTTCATTTTAAACAATGTGGAATAGTTTCACAGCTCACGCCACCTAGAACACCACAGAGTAATGGTGTGTCCGAACTTTGTAACCGCACTTTATTAGATATGGTGTGATCTATGATGTCTCTTACCGATTTACCACTATTGTTTTGGGGTTATGCATTAGAGACAGCTGCATTCACGTTAAACAGGGCACCATCAAAATCCGTTGAGACGACACCGTATGAACTGTGGTTTGGCAACAAACCTAAGCTGTCGTTTCTTAAAGTCTGGGGATGCGATGCTTATGTCAAAAGGCTTCAGCCTGATAAGTTCAAACCCAAATCGGAGAAGTGCGTCTTCATAGGATACCCTGAGGAAAATATTGGGTACACCTTCTACCACAGATCCGAAGGCAAGATCTTTGTTTCCAAGAACGGAACCTTTCTAGAGAAGGAGTTTCTCTCGAAAGAAACGAGTGGGAGGAAAGTAGAACTTGATGAGGTAATTGTACCTTCTCTCAATTTGGAAAGTATCTCATCCGAGAAATCCGTTCCTGTGATGCCTACACCAACTAGAAAGGAAGCTAACGATAATGATCATGAAACTTCAGATCAAGTTGCTACAGAACCGCGTAGGTTAACCAGAGCATGATCCGCACCAGAGTGGTACGGTAATCCTGTTCTGGAAGTCATGTTCCTTGACCATGATGAACATACGAACTACGAAGAAGCTATGATGAGCCCAGATTCTGATAAATGGCTTGAGGCCATGAAATCTGAGATAGGATCCATGTATGAGAACAAAGTGTGGACTTTGGTGGATCTGCCCGATGATCGGCGACCCATAGAGAATAAACGGATCTTCAAGAAGAAGACTGACGCTGATGGTAATGTTACTGTCTATAAAGCTTGACTTGTCGCAAAAGGTTTTTGACAAGTTCAAGGAGTTGACTACGATGAGACTTTCTCACCTGTAGTGATGCTTAAGTTTGTCCGAATCATGTTAGCAATTGCTGCATTTTATGATTATGAAATCTGGCAAATGGATGTCAAAAACTGCATTCCTTAATGGATATTAAATAAGAGTTGTATATGATGCAACCAGAAGGTTTTGTCAATCCTAAAGGTGCTAACAAAGTGTGCGAGCTCCAGAGATCCATCTATGGACTGGTGCAAGCATCTCGGAGTTGGAATATACAGTTTGATGAGTTGATCAAAGCATATAGTTTTATACAGACTTGCGATGAAGCCTGTATTTACAAGAAAGTGAGTGAGAGCATTACAGCCTTTCTGATAAGTATATGTGAATGACATATTGTTGATCGGAAATGATGTAGAATTTTCTGGAAAGCATAAAGGAGAGTTTGAAAGGAGTTTTTCAAAGAAAGACACCGGTGAAGCTGCTTACATATTGGGCATCAAGATCTATAGAGATAGATCAATACGCTTGATAAGATTTTTCAATGAGTACATACCTTGACAAGATTTTGAAAGAGTCAGTCAAAGAAGGAGTTCTTGCCTGTATTACAAGGTGTAAAGTTGAGTAAGACTCAAAGCCCGACCACGGCAGAAGATAGAAAGAGAATGAAAGTCATTCCCTATGCCTCAGTCATACGTTCTATAAAGTATACAATGCTATGTACCAAACTAGTTGTGTGCGTTGCTATGAGTTTGGCAAGGGGGTACGATAGTGATCCAGGAGTGGATCACTGGATAGCGGTCAAAATTATCCTTAGTTACCTAAAAGGACTAAGGAAGTATTTCTCGGTTATGGAGATGATAAAGAGTTCGTCGTAAAGAGTTACGTCGATTCAAGCTTTTACACAGATCCAGATGACTCTGAGTCTCAATCTGGATACATATTGAAAGTGGGAGCAATTAGCTAGAGTAGCTCCATGCAGAGCATTGTAGACATAGAAAATTTGCAAAGTACATATGGCTGTGAATGTGGCAGACCTGTTGACTAAACTTCTCTCACAAGCAAAACATGATCACACCTTAGTATTTTTTGGGATTAATCGCATAGCAATGTGAACTAGATTATTGACTCTAGTAAACCATTTCGGTGTTGGTCACATGGTGATGTGAACTACGGGTGTTAATCACATACAAATGTGAAATATTGGTGTTAAATCACATGGCGATGTGAAATAGATAATTGACTCTAGTGCAAGTGGGAGACTGAAGGAAATATGCCCTAGAGGCAATAATAAAGTTGTTTTTTTATATTTCCTTATATCATGATAAATGTCTATTATTCATGCTAGAATTGTATTAACCGGAAACTTGATACATGTGTGAATACATAGACAAAACACAGTGTCCCTAGTATGCCTCTACTTGACTAGCTCGTTGATCAAAGATGGTTAAGTTTCCTAGACATGGATGTGTGTTGTCATTTGATGAACGGGATCACATCATTAGAAGAATGATGTGATGGACAAGACCCATCCGTTAGCTTAGCATAATGATTGTTCAGTTTTTATTGCTACTGCTTTCTTCATGTCAAATATATATTCCTCCGACTATGAGATTATGCAACTCCCGGACACCGGAGAAATACCTTGTGTGCTATCAAACATCACAACGTAACTGGGTGATTATAAAGATGATTTACAGGTATCTCCGAAGGTGTTTGTTGGGTTGGCATAGATCGAGATTAGGATTTGTCACTCCGAGTATGAAGCCTTGCAAGCAATGTGACTAATGAAGTTAGTTGCAGGATGATGTATTACGGAACGAGTAAAGAGACTTGCTGGTAACGAGATTGAACTACGTATGAAGATACCGACGATCAAATCTCGGGCAAGTAACATACCGATGACAAAGGGAATAACATATGTTGACATAGCGGTTCGACCAATAATGATCGTCGTAGAATATGCGGGAAGCAATATGAGCATCCATGTTCCACTATTGGTTATTGAACGGAGAGGTGTCTCGGTCATATCTACATAGTTCTCGAACCCGTAGGGTCCGCACGCTTAACATTCGATGATGATATGTATTATATGAGTTATGTGTTTTGGTGACCGAAGGTTATTCGGAGTCCCGGATGGGATCTAGGCCATGACAAGGAGTCTCAAAATGGTCCATAGGTAAAGATTGATATATTGGAAGGTAGCATTCGGACACCGAAAGGTTTCCGGAGTATATCGGGTACATACCGGAGTACTAGAGGGGTTACCTGAAGCCCCCGGCAGAAGATATGGGCCATAGGAGGGAGGCAAGCCAGCCCACAAGGGGTGCCCCACCCCCAGGGAAGGAGTCCGAATTGGACAAGGAAGGGGACGGCACCCCCCTTCCCTTCTCCTCCTCCCTCTCCTTCCCCTTTTCCCCCTCCGGTAAAAGGAAGGGGGGCCAAATTGGACTAGGAGTCCAAGTGGGACTCCTTCCCACTTGGCGCGTGCCTAGGCCGGCCTCCTCTTCCTCCCTCCTTTATATACTGGGGGGCACCCCTAGAACACACACCAATTACTCCAAGACTTGTACGACGCTCCCCTCCACAGTTTACGCCACCGGTCATATTCTCGCGGTGCTTAGGCGAGGCCCCGCGCGGATCACATCACCATCACCGTCAGCACGACGTCGTGCTGACGGAACTCATCTACTCCTTCGACCTTCTACTAAATCAAGAGCTCGAGGGACGTCATCGCGCTAAACGTGTGCAGAACTCGGAGGTGCAGTACGTTCGGTACTCAATCAGTCGGAACGAGAAGACGTTCGACTACATCGATCACGTTAAGCAAACGCTTTCGATTTCGGTCTACGAGGGTACGTGGACACACTCTCCCCCTCTCCTTGCTATGCATCTCCTAGATAGATCTTGCATGAGCGTAGGAATTTTTTTCAAATTGCATGCTACATTTCCCAACACATACTACCACCTAGATTTAGATGTTTAGGAAGTTGATCATTGGGTTGTGATGTAACTATGTATGCAACATTTTTCTTTTTTTATTGTTACTTGCTTCAGCGACATGTATTTACAACCGTCCTTTCAAGTAGTTGCAAAACCTGTTGCACAGTCCTTAGTCAAGTAGTATGATTGCTAGCCCTTTTCCCTCTCTATAAAATATATCATTACAATCCTTTTCTAATATTATGCTAATTACACAAAAAAAGAAAAAAATAGAGGGAAGTTCCAAATCTTAGCACCCTAGTCCATAGCAAATTAGACATTTGTGCATTGCTCTCCTACCAGCCAATTAGAAAAGAAAAGAAAAGAAAAGAGATTATTTGGATGTATTTAATAATTGATTTCCCCTCCCACCTCTTCCCCTCTTCGAAATATTGATCTCGTACATCATCATCTTCGCTTTCTCCTCTTTATTTGGAAGGCGTTACAGCATATCCGCCTCTGCTATCCCAATATTCTCTAGCCCAGCACATCAAATCTAATCCGTTCATTTCTCCCCTCTCTCACTTATCCTCTGGCACATGCCACTCGTCATCTTCCCTGTCGATGGCTAGTACCATTGTCATGCTCCTTCATCGTACCATCCTCATGCATCATCTCCATGTCAATATGCAACCTCTATCAATCTTTCCTCGAGGCAAGGAGTGGCAGAGGGAACACAAAACACCCACATTGAAATTTAGACCCTAAGTGAATTTGTTGAATATAGGCTCTAACCATTGAGTGTATTGATAGAGAAGTGTACTAGTGAGGAAGATAGTCCCGAGCATGAATCGCTTTAAAGGGAGCTCCAAGGTGAGAACTGTCATATGAAAAAATTGCCCTAGAATAGGTAACCCACAAAATTTAAAATTTGAACCAGCAACACTTAAAATACTCCAGTCTATTTGACAGTCTACTTGAAATCAAATGTACAAAATAAGGGCAAGTTTGGAACATATGACACGAAAAACACAACAAAAGAAAAATTGCAAGAATTGTATGTCTTGTCTTGTCGATTTCTTTTGTAATCTGAAACACATGTATTGAACAACTCAACTGTTTGGATACTCCATAAAAATTTCACAGGAAAATGTTTCTTCAGGAGAAAGAAAAGAGGAGAGATAAAGACAAATGATGCATTAGACTTCACAAAGGAAGTGTAAATGAAGCTGAGCAAATGCTTATAATCCTCCGAAATATATCTAAAGGGCACCACAAGAAACATTCCTATGGCACTCGTGTGCAATTCATTTGTTTCAAACGGGGTAAAAATGTGGCAGTACATTTTATATACCGTATCCATATGCGAGTGAGGATTTCTGGCTCCCAGGCTCCTTGTTGCTCTAAATTTTGAAAAAATAAAATAAAATATCATTATTTTAACCGGTAGAAAATTATCATAGTTTTAAAAATAATATAAAATAAAATGCATATGTAGAAAAGGATGTTTACTATTTGTAAATTTTCAAGATAAAATATGTTTTTATGTGATCTTCACAAAAAAGACAAAATCATGAGGTTTTCTGGTGAATAGTGCATCATGAAACTTTACAGCAATGTATATACATCCTTATATGTACGAGTGTGCTCCCCCCGTTTCACAATGTCGCGTGTATTAATTTTTTTCAAAAGTTAAATATTGCAAACTTTGACCATGTTTATATACAAAAAATGTACATTTAAAATAGCAAATGCATATCACTGCATGCATGATCAGTACTATTTTCATGATGTATATGTTTGGAATTGTATACACTATAAATAGTTCACTCTGTAAACTCGGTCAAAGTTTGCTTAGTTTGTCTTTCAGAAAAAATCCACACGCACTACATTACTGAACGGAGGGAGTATTTTTTTCGGAATTTTTTGAAATATAAAGTTTTGAAATTTGAGCTGTTCAAAATTCGGTATTCATTGGCAACTTCCAATCCACGTCGACTCACTAACCGGTGTAGTACATTCCGGGGAGGCGTGGCATGCAGCTGCATGTGTTGAGGCCAGTTGGTGAGCACTCGTGCATGCATGATGCAACGACCGCTCGCTGTCGCGCGCTGCCTGCTCCGTACCCTCCCGTTTCTTCTGCCATAGACAAGACCTGTACTGCTGCTGCCAATGGCCGTGCGAGTACGAGCGAGCGAGCGGTGTGGTGTGCCCGGCGGAATCATTGGCCGCCCTTGGTAGCTGTCTCCTCCCTCCTCGGCTACGAGCACACGAACGATCGATCCACGACGGACCCCGACTCTAACCGACCCGACCCGACCCGACAGGCAGCCGAAGAAAGAGGCGCGCGAGGCCGGTGGGAGGCCACACCACGCGCGGGGCCCATGGACGGCCTTGCATCGTCAAACACTCTTTTAAAGCGTCTCCTAAGACACGTCCCTTTCGTCAAATGAGGCACTGTCTTCCCCATCCCCGCCTCGCACTTAAAAAGCCCGGCGAGAAAGGGAAAGAGAGAGCGAATGAGCACTGTACGCACGAGAGCCAGCGAGCCGGAGAAAATGAATGAACACTGTTCAGCACATAGGGAGAGAGAGTGCGTACCACGTATATAGTGCCGGTGGTCCTGGCTAGCTCAAAATGAACAGGTGTGGTAACGGGCAATGGTCCTGTTCACGTGGTACCCGTTACCACACCTGTTCACGTAATGCTACGTGCTGTATTTTTTCATTTATTTATGGGGTGTTGAAGCATATGGATATGAAGGTGAGACGCACGCCCTGCACCTTCTCTTTTCCTCCTCTCATGTATACTCCCTCCTTCCCAAAATTCTTGTCTTAAATTTGTCTAAATACAGATGTGTCAAGTCAAGTTTTAGTATTAGATACATCCGTATCTAGACAAATATAAGACAAGAATTTTGGGACGGAGGGAGTACTTTATACCGAGTGACACAGAAGTCCCAGAGAAGTTCCAAGTCCAGCAAGTTAAGTTACGCGAGGAAGGAAATTGAAACCCGACCGTGGCGCGGCGCAGATTGTTCCGGCGCGGCGCAGATTGTTCCGGATTCCGACGCACGTAGCGGTACTGTACTGTACGTGCATCAGCGGCGGTCGATGCCGGGCGGCCGGCCGGCCGCTTCGATCGCGCATGACTGACTGACAGAAACGACGACGCACGCAGAGAGGGCAAACTGTCGTCGCGTGTGGGAGAGAACTTGGGCAGCAACAGCATGCATCCACAGCTACTCTACGCAACGCTACACATAGAAGGCTTTGGACCCCTGCCTATATAAGCTAGGGTAGGCCTGGGCTGTGGCACGCACCACCTAGGCAGCAGTACTCCCTCCGGTCCTTTTTACTCTGCATATTAGGTTTGTCTAAAGTCAATTTCATCCAACTTTAACCAAGTTTATATAAAAAATTATTGACATTTACATAACAACACCAACATCATTAGATTCATCTCGGAATATATTTCCATATTATATTTATTAGATATTATAGATGCTAATAATATCTAATATAAATTTGGTCAAACTTAGCTAAGTTTGACTTTCGGCAAATCCAATGTGCAGAGTAAAAAGGACCGGAGGGAGTACTTGCACCAGCTGTGGCTGTAGACCTGTATGTATAGTGTGACAGTGTGGTGTAGCCATGAGTAGCTACCAATACTAGAGAGCTGGTAGAAGCTTGGAGCCGTAGAGATGCAACGGGTAGATGGTTACGTTTTATGGCACGAAGAAAGGTTCCGGCCACGGTCCAAAAAGAGCTCCACACTGAGGCAGCGGATCAAAGAGGGAGGCTGCCTGCCCGCGTGCAAAGGTAAAGCCGCCTAGCTAAGCTATGCAATGCATGTGGGACGGCGGGAGGAGGAAGAAACCATAGGGTGGCATGCATGGCATTGGCATGGCGCCATGCCAATGCCATGTTGGTCGTTGCACATGTGGCGATGAGCGCATGCATGCATGCATGTGGGCGGCACAAACGAATTCAATGCCCTTTGCTGCTCGCTTGCTTGCTCCCTTGGCTCGAGCAGCTAGCCGTAGTACTAGCAGTGGTGCATGCATGCATGGCATGGCATGGCATGAGGCCTACCTAGCTTGGAGCAGGTGCGCCGCGGCTCAAGGTGGATCGCAACGGGTTAGAGCATCTTCAACAGCCGCGCTAAAATAGCGCCGCGCCGCAAATTAGTCCGTTTTAGCGCGCGCGCAACGCGGCGGGTCGCTCCAGCGGGCGCGCAAAGACGGCGCGCGCGCTATAACGAGTTGGACGCGCGGTCGGAAATACTGTCCCGCGCGGTGTATTTCGGGCGCCTGCTACAGCGCGCGGCACACTCGAGCGCTCGCGCCGCACTCTCTCCTCTTCTCCTCCTCCTACGCCCCGCGCGCGCCGGCGCCGGCGCCCTGCCACCCACCCATGGACGCGTACACCGGCACCCCGCTCTCCCCGTTGTACAGCCGCGACCCCCCCCCCCCCCCCCCCCCGCCGCTGCCGCCGCCGGAAACTCTAGCGCGGGGAGCGTTGGCGTCGCCACCGCCGGAGCTCCGTCGAGCGTCGGCCTCACGCGCAGCCTCTTGGACACATTCGACCTCAACGGAGCGCAAAAGGAATATGTCAATCTTGCCCGTGAAGAAGTGTTGATCCAAAAAGAGAGCCATGATCCGCATGGGTGGCGGTGGCCTCGGCGGCATGGGTGGCGGTGGCTTCGGCGGCATGGGTGGCGGTGGCCTTGGCGCCATGGGAGGCATGGGTGGCTTCGAAGCCATGGGAGGCATGGGTGCACCTCCGGCCTCCATTGGAGGCATGGGTGCATCTCCGGCCGCCATGGGAGGCATGGGTGGCTTTGGAGCACCCTTCGATGCTATGGTCGCCATGGGAGGCATGAGTTTTGTTTCTCTCATGGAAGGCATGGGTGCACCTCCGGCCATCATGGATGGAATGTCTTTCGATGTGCCTTCTCACACACATTCCCATGAAGATGTCATTGAAGATTTTGCCAACACCATCGGAGCTTCACGTGATGCGGTGCGTGATGAGGAGAGGGAGAAAGATTCATCTTCGGAGGCGGAAGAATCGTCTTCGGAAGATGAGGACGAAGACGAGGAAGATGATTGATGTGTCTTTCATTTATGTCTTGAACTTTAGTTTGCATTTGAACTTGGTTGGATGAACTTGTGAGCATGATTTTGAACTTATGGGCATGAACTTTTATTCATCAACTTGTTTGTGTCAAATTTCACATGTTCATTGCATTTTGATGAATGTCTCAAACTCATTTTGTGTTCAAAATATATTATATATGTAAAATGCCCGGCGAGTCGCGCGCGCTGTATTTTTGCGCTCTGCTGGAGCGGCGCGCGCGCTGCATTATAGCGCGGCTGCTGGAGCCAGCGCTGGCGGCCGCGCTAAACATGCCGAAGCGCGCGCGGCAAACAGATTTTTTGCGCGCGGCGCTTAGCGCGGCTGTTGGAGATGCTCTTAGGGTAAAAGACTAAAAGGGTGTTAGCCGTGAGATTCTTGGTGGTCAAAAGGAGTAAAGGTTAGGGCGCCACTTAACAATGCGCGGTTTTGGTGACCAGTGTTAATTAGAGTGGCATCTTTGACCCATGCCATCAAAGCTGATCAGTGCTTTTCGCAGGGAACGGCTGTAAATAAGGAGTGCATCAATGGAGGTGGGGTGGTGTGAGCTCTGCGGCGTGAGAATGTTTACTGTGCAGGGGCGAGGAGATGCTCTGATGCATTGGCTCAAACCATGTGCTTACCGGTAGCTGATGGACCTAGCTAGCCGCTGGCCTGGTGGCATTCCAGCTAGAGTAGTTGCAGGTAATAAAAGGCAGATGAACTCCCCTTTCGAGGCGATATTGAAGGATTCTCGATAGCATTTCGGTGAATATGTCATTTCAGATTCATATAGTATCTTTTCTGTTTCAGATACTTGGAATATTTGGAGTACAACGAAATAATTGGTCATTCTTTTTCATACACTCCGTCCCCTTCCATTTGCTCTTCCATTCGTCTAGAAGCATGTTCCTTTATTTGAAAATGAAATGCGGATTTGCTTCATATTTTCAAAGCAAAAAATTTGACCTTAGAAATGTGACTGTAGATCCACAACGCCACGCATCGATCCATTTGAGTGTTTTCCTTAGGACTGGTGTCATCCTACATTCGGTTTATTACAATAACTAAATGTCAGACGCCTGAAAATCCAATTTGCGTCAGTCGATTTTCGCTAGGAGGAAGCAGTCACCGAAGGGAAGGATGAAGCTGCTGGAGTAAAGGAAGGGGCTCGCTGGCAGGCTACCCCGTCATCTATCCTTTGGAGGGGGGAGGGGGCAGCATGGCGGTGGTGCAAGTTTGCAGGAGAACCGATCAACGCCAATGTTAGAGGGATGACCCGAGGGCGGTGGCAGCAAATAGGTGGGAGGAGGTTCCGGAGAGGCCAGGGCGGCGAGGCTGCGCATGAGCACCGCTGGCCGCGGGCGGTGGTGGCCGATGGTTTGACTGGTAGTATGCGTTTGGGGGAAGAAGAAGAAGAAGAAGAAGAAGAAGAAGAAGTTGTTCTAGAGGTTGAAGCAGTAATCTGCACCACCTGTTTCCATCCAACGACTGAAATGAAATCGACTGAAGTAAATTGAAATTTCAGTCGACTTACCTGTAGCAATTTCCTTTTTTTCTTCTTCTTCTTTCGTTTCACTATAATTAAAATAAACAAACTCCAACTCATGTTGGCTTTTTGTGGAAAGCGGTTCCCTTTTGACGGAAATCGTGCATGGCTCAATTATGTAGCACAGTGCACACCCTATCCTTATGAGCACCTCCGAAAGACCGAGCTGGCATATCATCTTGAAATTTACAAAGTCACCGTAGGCGCCTCGTCATCGACGGGAACGTCTCCCCCACTGAATGCGCACCGCCTGAAACTCTGATGGTCTGCGGATACCAAAGTCCCTCTAACCATCAAATCACGGATTGGTTCGCAGTTTTCAAGATTATTTAGGAGCAGAATTTAGTGCCACATGCACGCGTACGTGAATACGTACTTCATGTACACGTACGCGTCGTATACTCGACGGAGAAGCCCGTGCTCGTGCTCGTGCTCGTGCAGAGCGCGGATCTAGAGATCGCAGTAATCACGCGAAGCACGTACGCCCTATGCTTATGCTAAGCAGTACTGGAGCGTACGCGCCCATGCGTGTCCTTCCTCCCATGTCAATTAAAAGCTTCACGTGAGCCACTGCTCTGCCTCGCGAGTCATGGACGCACGTTGCACCGCGGAAAAACTAGCCCTGTGCAAGCGTACGTATAGTTTTTTGCCCATGTGCGTGCATGCATGCATGAACATGGACTCGGTGACACAGTCACCGCTGAAGCAAAGAGCGTGTACGTGTGATAGTGAAGGGCAAGTCAGAGCCATGCATGCATTTGTTAATCTCCAGCTTGCTCCTTCGTACAGTAGTTGTAATATACTATCCACAATAGCTACATGTAAATCGTTTGACTTTGCAATTTTGGATCAATCGATTTTGGTTGAAGAAAGAAAAAGGTGCAAGGGAGGAAGAAACTCGCCGCACGGGAGGAAGAAGCTCACTGGGCAGGCTACCCTAGTATCTATCTTAGGTTTAGGGTGGGGGCGGTGGTGTGGGACTTTGCCGAAGATACACCTCGGCGCGGGGGGCATAGAGGGATGGCTGGCGGTGGTGGAAGACTGACGGTGGGGGCTGGTTTAGGCGAGGGCAGGGCGGCGAGGCGGTCGCGAGAGAGAGATGAAGAAGATCTATCGAAGGTTGAAGACGACCAGCGTCCATTAAATCTTGATCGAACGGTTGATTCTAGAGAAGGAAGGATCGACTGACCGTTTCTCGATTGACGTGTAGCCAGCTCAATACTATCTGATGGCGATCGATCAAAGCTGGCGTGTACGTGCGTGCGTGCGTGAAGACGATCAACCGAAGAGTGATGCGCTGCACGTGTTGTACGCATGTACGTGGAGACCAGCTGAACGGTATGGGCGTGTGCGTGTACCGCGGCGCGGCCCGTGAAGTGCATCACTTACATCATCAATCCCTGCGCAGTACCGTGCCGGCCGGCGGCGCTGCCAGCGTACCACGGATAAAGCGCGTCGTGATTGAAGAGATTAAACACGACTTGACGCGTTCGGCGCCGCCCGGACGACGCCGTGCCTCTGCACTCTGAGAGTGAGAGGTGAGGTGAGAGCTGAAGGATGTTTTGCATTATGCACACGTGATGTGACGGCTGCTGCCGTGCTAACGTTTCGCGTGCGTCACGCAGTCAATCTTTCGTCCCCAACCGCTCCTGCGAAAGGGGCGATTGGGAGACGACGGTTTCCCACTACGTTGCACGGATACGGGGACACAAATACGGCGATACGAGTACGGCGATACGGGATATGGCAATTTTTAGAAACAACAATATACGATACGGCAAGTATATGTATAAATAATTAATAAAATAACATGTAATAAAAGCAAACATAATGAAATGTGTGAGATGTGATCAAAATGTTGCCATGGAACTCCCTGCAATGCCATGTTGTACTTCTATCTCCTTCCCTAGCGGCTTGGGGTAATCGTTGTTTACCTTGTGAGTTGCGACAGCGGTGGAGAAGAGCAGAAGATTCAGATGGAGAGGCGATTCCAGGTGGTAAGGGCACCGGCGGTGAGCCACTCTAGGCGGAGTAGGAGGCAGCGGTGAGCCACTCTAGGCGGAGGAGGAGGCAGCGCTGAGACACTCCAGGTTCCGGCGGCGACGGACCTGGGTCAACCTCAATCCAACTCCTGGTGTGGTCGAACGGAGAAGAGAATGCGAGAGAGGAATATTAGGTTTCGTGGTCGTGGCCTCGTGGGCTATTGGCTCGCTCAGGGCTGCGTTCCGCCGCTCGTCGTGTCCCAGCCGTGTCGTGTCGCAAGTGTATCCCAGGTGTATCAACTTTTTTTTAAATCAAAAACGGGATACTTCTGGGATACCCGTATCAGAGCCATATCTGCCGTATCGGAGTATCGGCGCCGTCCTGGACAGCGATACGGCAACTTCTTAAGTATCGGTGCTTCGTAGGTTTCCCATTGCTGAGTGCCGGTGAAGCCACGGCCTCTGCCCCCTCTATTCGCCGCTCCGGTAGCGGATGGAGAGGGTGGACCATGTTTCCCTTTCATGGTGTCTGTGTAGTTAGTGTATATGTTTCGTTTAGTGGCACTACAGCGGTGAGGATGGCCCCACGTCGAATAAATCCATTTTGACTTCTTCCTCACCGAGACGACGACCCTCCATGGCAGCGTCAAAAAGGTGGTAGCCTCATCTTCACGCCGGCTATTCGAGACGGCGAGATTTGATGTTCTTTGTGTTGTTGGTGGTTGTTGTCTCTCGCAGCGGCGGCAACAGCCAGGACAAGATGGTGGTCCAAGTGCCGGTCTTGTGGTTTGACGGCGGCAATTCTAGTGTTCTCCTCGAAACTTATTGGTAGGAAGAAATGGATCCGGGTTTAGGCCAGCATAGGGATGTTCCCCGACCGACATGTCAAATCGACAAGCGCCTTGCTGCATGTAGCGGGTCTGTTCATCGATTTTGAAAGCCAATTTCGCGAAGACTGCCCTCGATCTTGAGATGTTAGAGGTTGTGCTTCTCTTCCAGTGAGTCCGTCGGCGATGTTGGAAGTTGGAGTCGACTGTTGGCTTTGATGTGTGTAGAGATCTCTTGTGAACTTTGAATTTTTTTTAGATCCTCTCTACATAGTTTCCAGGACATAGGTCTTTGTCTGGTTTGTCTAGCGGTCTCCACCACTAGTAGAAAATAGGGCTTTGGTCCAGGCCTGAAGAGGGCATTAATCCTGGTTCTCATTCGAACCGGGACCAATGGGACCATTAGTCCCGCTTCATGAGGCCAAGGGGACGGCCAGGCCTCGGGGGCCATTGGTCCCGGTTCGACTGACCCCATTAGTCCCGGTTCCAAACACGAACCGGGACCAATGGGCCTCGCTCCTGGCCCACAATCTTTATTCTCGGTTATTATCTGGAACCGAGACTAAATAGAGGCCTATATATACCCCAGCCCGCGAGAAGAGCAGTGCACTGATCTGTTTTTTTTTTGCCAGACGTGGGACAACTTTGTGGTGCTCTACCTCACCTCCTATGCACATGAGGTGTTCGATGAAATGCCCGATTACTTGACCCTCTTGTCAATAGGTTAAATTTAGTTGAAAAAGAAAATGATTACTTGAAGAAAAATTTAAAAACAATTGAGGAGGAGAACTATGTATGGTTTAATTAGATGCTCTAGAGAGCTATATGTTGTTCAATGAGAACTATGTATGAACTATATGTATTTATTTTTTCGGTAATAACATTTGATCACTAATGTACTTTGGTTTTAATGTCATGATGAAATCCCTTTGTAACAGATGACTTTTTGCCCGAAACCCTGATACTTCGAAAGAGATTGTCCGTTTTGCACACGAAATGCATCTAGTTTTTGCCGTAACCCTATCAACTTTTTAGCACATGCTATGTGGGTGAAATGATGATACCATGCCAACTTTTAACCTTTTCAGAGTGCATTTGTATTACTTTTCAGTTTCATGGTCATTTAGCTGAAAAAATCAGTAAATGCATGAAAATAGCAAATGAAGTCAGAAATGGTTGAAAATTGATGATGTGACTTTGAATGGGGTATTTTGAACAGACAAATAAAATTTGGAGTTGAAATAAGTTCAAAAAAATGAAATCCCATTTGTAACAGATGAATTTTCGTTCGAAAGTCCGATACCTCGAAATAGATTGTCCATTCTGCACACGAAGTGCATCCAGTTTTTGCCATAACCCTCTCAACTTTTTAGCACAGGCTATGTGGGTGAAATGATGATACCATGCCAACTTTCAACCTTTTCAGAGTTAATTTGTAGTGTTTTTCAGTTTCAGGGTCATTTAGCTAAAAAAAATCAGTAAATGCATGAAAAATAGAAAATGAAGTCAGAAAGGGTTGAAATTGATGATGTGGCTTTGAATGGTGCGTTTTTAACAGACAAAACTTTGGAGTTCAAATCAGTTCAAAATAATGAAATCCCTTTGTAACATATGCATTTTCGTCCGAAACCCTGATATTTCGAAAGAGATTGTTCATTTTGCACACGAAGTGCATCCAGTTTTTGTCGTAACCCTCTCAACTTTTTAACACATGCTATGTGGGTGAAATGATGATACCATGGCAACTTTCAACCTTTTCAGAGTTCATTTTTAGTCCTTTTCAGTTTCAGGGTTATTTAACTCAAAACAATTCAGTAAATGCATGAAAAATAGCAAATGAAGTCAGAAAGGGTTGAAAATTGATGATGTGGCTTTGAATGGTGCATTTTGAACACATAAAAGTCTGGAGTTTAAATAAGTTCAAATAAATGAAATCCCTTTGTAACAGATGAGTTTTCGTCCAGCCCTGATACTTCGTAAAAGATTGTCCCTTTTGCACACGAAGTGCATCCAGTTTTGTCGTAACCCTCTCAGCTTTTTAGAACATGCTATGTGGGTCAATGCTGATACCATGCCAATTTTCAACCTTTTCAGAGTTCATTGAACTGCTTTTCAATTTCAGGGTCATTTAGCTAAAAAAAATCAATAAATGCATGAAAAATAGCAAATGAACTCAGAAAGGGTTGAAAATTGATGATGTGGCTTTGAATGGTGCATTTTGAACACACTAAAAGTCTAGAGTTTAAATAAGTTCAAATAAATGAAATCCTTTGTAACAGATGAGTTTTCGTCCGAAACCCTCATACTTCGAAAGAGATTGTCTGTTTTGCACACGAAGTGCATCCAGTTTTTGTTGTAACCCTCCTAGCTTTTTAGAACATGCTATGTGGGTGAAATGATGATACCATGCCAACTTTCAAGCTTTTCAGAGTTCATTTGAAGTGCTTTTCAATTTCAGGGTCATTTAGCTCAAAAAAATCAGTAAATGCATGAAAAATAGCAAATGAAGTCAGAAAGGGTTGAAAATTGATGATGTGGCTTTTAATGGTGCATTTTGAACACACAAAAAGTATGGAGTTCAAATAAGTTCAAATAAATGAAATCCTTTGAAATAGATGAGTTTTCGTGTGAAACCCTAATACTTCGAAAGAGATTGTCCATTTTGCACACGATGTGCATCCAGTTTTTGCCGTAACCCTCTCAGCTTTTTAGAACATGTTATGTGCATGAAATGATGATACCATGCCAACTTTCAACCTTTTAAGAGTTCATTTGAAGTGCTTTTCAATTTCAGGGTCATTTAGCTAAAAAATAAGTAAATGCATGAAAAATAGCAAATGAAGTCAGAAAAGGGTTGAAAATTTATGATACGACTTTGAATGGTGCATTTTGAACACACAAAAGTCTGGAGTTCAAATAAATTAAATCCCTTTGTAATAGATGAGTTTTCGTCCAACCCTCATACTTTTAAAGAGATTGTCCGTTTTGCACACGAAGTGCATGCAGTTTTGTCGTAACCCTCTAAGATTTTTAGAACATGCTATGTGGGTGAAATGATGATACCATGCCAACTTTCAACCTTTTCAGAGTTCATTTGAAGTGCTTTTCAATTTCAGGGTCATTTAGCTAAAAAAATCAGTAAATGCATGAAAAATAGCAATGAAGTAAGAAACAGTTGAAAATTGATGATGTGGCTTTGAATGGTGCATTTTGAACACACAAAAGTCTAGAGTTCAATAAGTTCAAATAAATGAAATCCTTTCGAACAGATGAGTTTTCGTCTGAAACCCTCATACTTCGAAAGAGATTATCCATTTTGCACACAAAGTGCATCTAGTTTTTGCCGTAACCCTCTCAACTTTTTAGAACATGCTATGTGCGTGAAATGATGATACCATGCCAACTTTCAACCTTTTAAGAGTTCATTTGAAGTGCTTTTCAATTTTAGGGTCATTTAGCTAAAAAAAATAAGTAAATGCATGAGAAATAGCAAATGAAGTCAGAAAGGGTTGAAAATTTATGATGTGGCTTTGAATGGTGCATTTTTAACACACAAAAGTCTGGAGTTCAAATAAGTTCAAATAAATGAAATCCCTTTGTAACAGATGAGTTTTCGTCCAACCCTCATACTTCGAAAGAGATTGTCCGTTCTGCACATGAAGTGCATCAGGTTTTGCTGTAACCCTCTCAGATTTTTAGAACATGCTATGTGGGTGAAATGATGATACCATGGCAACTTTCAACCTTTTCAGAGTTCATTGAAGTGTTTTTCAATTTCAGGGTCATCTAGCTCAATAAATCAATAAATGCATGAAAAATAGCAAATGAAGTGAGAAAGGGTTGAAAATTGATGATGCGGCTTTGATGGTGCATTTTGAACACACAAAAATTCTGGAATTCAAATAACTTCAAATAAATGAAATCCTTTGTAACATATGAGTTTTTGTCTGAAACCCTCATACTTCGAAAGAGATTGTTGGTTTTCCTTGAAGAGGAAAGGGTGATGCAGCAATAGTAGCATAAGTATTTCCCTCAGTTTTTGAGAACCAAGGTATCAATCCAGTAGGAGGCTCCTCAAAAGTCCCACGCACCTACACAAACAAACAAGAACTCGCAACCAACACAATAAAGGGGTTGTCAATCCCTTCACGGCCACTTGCGAAAGTGAGATCTGATAGAGATAATATGATAAGATAAATATTTTTGGTATTTTTATGATATAGATTGGAAAAGTAAAGATGCAAATAAAAGTATATTGAAAGCTTATATGATAAGAGATAGACCCAGGGGCCATAGGTTTCACTAGTGGCTTCTCTCAAGATAACGTAAGTATTACGGTGCATGAACAAATTACTGTCGAGCAATTGATAGAAAAGCGAATAATTATGAGATTATCTAGGCATGATCATGTATATAGGCATCACGTCCGTGACAAGTAGACCGAAACGATTCTGCATCTACTACTATTACTCCACACATCGACCGCTATCCAGCATGCATCTAGAGTATTAAGTTCATAAAGAACAGAGTAACGCATTAAGAAAGATGAAATGATGTAGAGGGATAAACTCATGCAATATGATATAAACCCCATCTTTTTATCCTCGATGGCAACAATACAATACGTGCCTTGCTGCCCCTGCTGTCACTGGGAAAGGACACCGCAAGATTGAACCCAAAGCTAAGCACTTCTCCCATTGCAAGAAAGATCAATCTAGTAGGCCAAACCAAACTGATAATTCGAAGAGACTTGCAAAGATAACTTAATCATACATAAAAGAATTCAGAGGAGATTCAAATATTTCTCATAGATAAACTTGATAATAAACCCACAATTCATCGGATCTCGACAAACACACCGCAAAAGGAGTTACATCGAATAGATCTCCAAGAAGATCAAGGAGAACTTTGTATTGAGATTCAAAGAGAGAGAAGAAGCCATCAAGCCAATAACTATGGACCCGAAGGTCTGTGGTAAACTACTCACAACTCATCGGAAGGGCCTTGGAGATGATGTAGAGGCCCTCCATGGTCGATTCCCCCTCCGGCGGAGCGCCGGCGAAGGCTCCAAGATGGGATCTCGCGGATATAGAAGGTTGCGGCGGTGGAATTAGGTTTTCGTGGTCGCTTCTGATGTTTTCGGGGTACGTGGGTATATATAGGAGGAAGAAGTAGGTTAGTGGACGCCCGAGGGGCCCACGAGGGTGGGGGCGTGCCCACCTGTAGGGGGGGCGCCGGGCACCCTCGTGGCCGCCTCCTTTGTTTCTTGACTTCCACTCCAAGTCTCCAGGTTTGTATTTGTTCCAAAAAGATTGTTCCCGAAGGTTTCATCGCGTTTGGACTCCGTTTGATATTCCTTTTCTTCAAATCACTGAAATAGGCAAAAAAACAGCAATACGGGATGGGCCTCCGGTTAGTAGGTTAGTCCCAAAAATGATATAAAAGTGTAAAGCCCATAAACATTCAAAACGGGCAATATATTAGCATGGAACAATAAAAAATTATAGATATGTTGGAGCCGTATCACCTCTCAACTTTTTAGAACATGGTATGTGGGTGAAATGAAGATACCATGCCAACTTTCAACCTTTTCAGAGTTCATTTGAAGTGCTTTTCAATTTCAGGGTCATTTAGCTCAAAAAAATCAGTGAATGCATGAAAAATAGAAAACGAAGTCAGAATGGGTTGAAAATTGATGATGTGGCTTTGAATGGTGCATTTTGAACACACGAAAAGTCTGGAGTTCAAATAAGTTCAAGTAAATGAAATCCTTTGTAACAGATGAGTTTTCGTTCGAAACCCTGATACTTCGAAAGATATTGTCCGTTTTGCACACGAAGTGCATCCAGTTTTTGCCGTAACCCTCTCGGCTTTTTAGAACATGCTATGTAGGTGAAATGATGATACCATGCCAACTTTCAACCTTTTAAGAGTTCATTTGAAGTGTTTTTCAATTTCAGGGTCATTTAGCTAAAAAATAAGCAAATGCATGAAAAATAGCAAATGAAGTCAGAATGGGTTGAAAATTGATGATGTGGCTTTGAATGGTGCATTTTAAACACACAAAAAGTCTGGAGTTCAAATAAGTTTAAATAAATGAAATCCCTTTATAACAGATGAGTTTTCATCCGAAATCTTGATACTTCGAAAGAGATTGTACGTTTTGCACGCGAAGTGCATCTAGTTTTTGCCGTAACCCTCTCAGCTTTCATGCTATGTGTCTGAAATGATGATACCATGCCAACTTTCAACCTTTTCAGAGTTCATTTGAAGTGCTTTTCAATTTTAGGGTCATTTAGCTCCAAACAAATTAGTAAATGCATGAAAAATTGCAAATGAAGTTAGAAAGGGTTGAAAATTGATGATGTGGCTTTGAATGGTGCATTTGAACACACAGAAAGTTTGGAGTTGAAATAAGTTTAAAAAAAATTAAATTCCTTTGTAACAGATGAGTTTTCGTCTGAAGCCCTGATACCTCGAAAGAGATTGTCCATTTTGCACACGAAGTGCATCCAGTTTTTGCCGTAACCCTCTCAACTTTTTAGCACATTCTATGTGGGTGAAATGATGATACCATGCCAACTTTCTATCTTTTCAGAGTTCATTTATAGGGCTTTTCAATTTTAGGGTCATCTAGCTCAAAGAATGAACTAATAGCAAAAAGAATGAACTAGAACACTTTTATGAAACTCTAATAGCAAAAAGAATGAACTAAAAATAAACAATTAAAATATTCTGTTATGATCAACTAAAACAAAAACTATATTATTTTTCAATAGCAAAAAGAATCAGCTAAAAAGCTTTAATAGCAAACTAAAATAACAAAATCTGTTTTTGATAGATATTTAGAATAACCAAAAAATTACCAAATTTAATATAAAGATAAACCACAGTAATATTAAATAGTAGGAAAAAGAATCACTAAAAATCTATTTTTATAGTAAAGTTATTCAGAAACTCGTGATTCACACAAATTTCAAAGAATTTAAATTTAAACTATTCAAAATTGAAAAGTAATGGTACCAACAGAAAGTTTATAATTTTTGTGACCTAAAAGCAAAAAAGAATCACTGAAAAATAGTAAGTACAGACAAAATAAAATAAATAAAGCAAAAAACGAAAAATTGGAAAAAAAATTAAAAATGCCACCTACTGGGCCACCACGACCTGAATACGACTAGAAACCCAACCAACTTGTTGGGCGAGGATTCAGGCCCGTAGGAGGCCCACTAGGCCCACAGGCAGAAGAGTGCCAGATTAGGGCCGCAAGCCTGTAGTTGTGAGACCTCGAGAGGGTTGGCACAACATCGCTTATAAACCACTCTCGAGCTCTCTCAGCTAGCGAGGTGGGACTAAACATTTGGCCTCGGGCAGCATCAACCTTTGGTCCCAGTTGTGGCATAAACTGGGACCAAAACCCCCCTTTGGTCCCGGTTCGTGCCACCAACCGGGACCAAAGGGTCGCATTGGTCCTGGTTTGTGCCACCAACCAGTACCAAAGGTTTCTCCTTCCCGCCCTTTGGGCTGCTGAAAAGAGACCTTTGGTCCCGGTTGGTTTTACAAACCGGGACCAAAGGGTAGCATTGGTCCCGGTTGGTAATACAAACCGGGAACAAAGGCTTTGGTATATAAGCAACACTTAGGAATTTTTCACTTCCATCTCGTAGTTGCCCCCGACGACACCGACTACATTGACACTGCCAGGCTGCCCCGCCGCCGCCGCCCCCGCCGTCGCTATCGTCACCCCTGCCCCATCGTTGGCGTCGCTGTCGCCGCGCCCCTTCCCTCGGACCTCCTCGCCCTCCTCCCCGAGCCAGCTCCTCGTCGTGGCCCCCGACGTCGTCCTCGAGCCCGCTCTAGCTCCTCGTCGTTGCTGCCCTCGCTCTCGCTCCTCCTCGTCGCCGCCCCCGCCGGCCCTCCTCCCCGAGCCCTTGTCACGCCTGCTGTGAGCCATCGCCGCCCGCCGACCCCCTGTTTTTTTGTTTATTTTTCTGTTCATATAATGTATATATATGGTATATATTTTATTATGTGTTTTGAATGATTATGGGCTTTATTATACACTTTTATATTACTTTTGGGACTAACCTATTAACTGGAGGCCCAGCCCATATTGCTGTTTTATTGCCTGTTTCAGCATTGCGAGGAAAACGAATATCAAACGGAGTCCAAACGGAATGAAACCTTCGACAACGTGATTTTTTGGAAGAATATGATCCTGGAGACTTGGAGTTCACGTCAGAAGATCCTCGAGGAGGCCAGGAGATAGCCCCCCCCCTACTGGGCACACCCCCCTGTCTCGTGGGCCCCTCGAGCACCCCCCGACCGACTTCTTTCGCCTATATAAGCCTACGTACCCTAAAAACATCGATAATCAAGATAGATCGGGAGTTCCGCCACCGCAAACTTGTGTAGCCACCAAAAACCTCTCGAGTCTTTTCCGGCACCCGGCCGGAGGGGGATCCCTCACCGGTGGCCATCTTCGTCATCCCGGCGCTCTCCATGACAAGGAGGGAGTAGTTTACCCTCGGGGCTGAGGGTATGTACCAGTAGCTATGTGTTTGATCTCTCTCTCTCTCTCTCGTGTTCTCTCTATGGCATGATCTTGATGTATCACGAGCTTTGTTATTATAGTTGGATCTTATGATGTTTCTCCCCCTCTACTCTCTTGTGATGAATCGAGTTTCCCTCTTGAGTTATCTTATCGGATTGAGTCTTTATTTGAGAACACTTGATGTATGTCATGTCGTGTTTATCTGTGGTGACAATGGGATATCACGTGCCACTTGATGTATGTTTTGGTGACCAACTTGTGGGTTCCTCCCATGAACCTATGCATAGGGGTTGGCACACGTTTTCTTGACTCTCCGGTAGAAACTTTGGGGCAATCTTTGAAGTACTTTGTGTTGGTTGGATGAATCTGAGATTTTGTGATGCAGATCGTATAATCATGCCCACGGATACTTGAGGTGACAATGGAGTATCTAGGTGACATTAGGTTTTGGTTGATTTGTGTCTTAAGGTGTTATTCTAGTACGAACTCTTGAATACATTGATCCGAAAGAATAACTTTGAGGTGGTTTCGTACCCTACCATAATCTCTATGTTTGTTCTCTGCTATCAGTGGCTTTGGAGCGACTCTTTGTTGCATGTTGAGGGAATGTTATATGATCTATCTATGTTATTATTGTTGAGAGAACTTGCACTAGTGAAAGTATGAACCCTAGGCCTTGTTTCCTATCATTGCAATACCGTTTACGCTCACTTTTATCATTAGTTACCTTGCTGTCTTTATTATTTCAGATTACAAATACCTATATCTACCATCCATATTGCACTTGTATCACCATCTCTTCGCCGAACTAGTGCACCTATACAATTTGCCATTGTATTGGGTGTGTTGGGGACACAAGAGACTCTTTGTTATTTGGTTGCAGGCTTGTTCGAGAGAGACCATCTTCATCCTACGCCTCCCACGGATTGATAAACCTTAGGTCATCCACTTGAGGGAAATTTGCTACTGTCCTACAAACCTGTGCACTTGCAGGCCCAACAACGTCTACAAGAAGAAGGTTGCGTAGTAGACATCAAGCTCTTTTCTGGCACTGTTGCTGGGGAGGTGAGTGCTTGAAGGTATATCTTTAGATCTTGCAATCGAATCTTTTTGTTTCTCGTTTTATTACTAGTTTAGTTTATAAAAGAAAACTACAAAAAAATGGAGTTAAGTTTGTCTCATACGCTTCGTCTTTTTAATATCTTTCATGAGTATGATGAAAAGGAAAATTGTGCTCAGGTGCTAGAAGAAGAAATCTATAGAATGTTTGATACTAAATCTTTGAATGATGAGCATAATTGCAATGTTGTTAGTATGAATTCCTTGAATACCCATGATGCTAATGATATGCAAAGCCACAAGCTTGGGGAAGCTATGTTTGATGAATATGATATTTTTTGTCCCCCAAGTTTTGATGAGAATGTTTATTATGATGAAAGCATGCCTCCTATTTATGATGATTATATTGATGAAAGTGGGTTTGGAAGAGTGTCAACTTTAGGAAGTATTGATCCCACTATTTTGGAGGATGTTGAATCTTATTGTGATGAACATGAAAGTGGAATTAGAAGAGTGTCAACTTTATTTAGTGATGATTCCACTATTTCGGAAGAGGTTCCAATTGATTATGAGAACAAAGTTGCTATCTATGATGATTATTGTGATGAATTGTATGCTATTAAGAATAATGATAACCATGAAACTTGTCATCATGATTTTAGTTTTCAATTGGATTATGCCTCACATGATAATTATTTTGTTGAGTTTGCTCCCACTACTATTCATGAGAAGAAATTTGCTTATGTGGAGAGTAGTAAAATTTCTATGCTTGTAGATCATGAAAAGAATGCTTTGTGTGCTGGTTATATTGTTGAATTCATTCATGATGCTACTGAAAATTATTATGAGGGAGGAATATATACGTGTAGGAATTACAATAATATCAAGTTTCCTCTCTATTTGCTTAAAGTTTTAAAGTTATGCTTGTTTTGCCTTCCTATGCTAGATGATTATTGCTCCCATAAGTTGTTTGATCAAAAAATCCCTATGCATAGGAAGTGGGTTAGACTTAAATGTGCTAGTCATATGCTTCATGCTGCTCCCATTATGTTTCAATTCTTATCTTTTATGTGAGCATCATTGTCATCATCATGCCTAGCTAGAAAGGTATTAAAGAAAAGCGCTTGTTGGGAGACAACCCAATATTTACCCTTACTGTTTTTGTGTGTCCACATGATTATGCTACTGTAGTAATCATTTCTTATAGCTTTTGTTTCAATAAAGTGCCAAGTAAGACCTTTAGAATAGCCTACGGTGATAGTTGTGTTGATCCTGCTGAGAATCAGAAACTTTTGCACCCAGTAAATTAGTTTTGTTAATTCACAGAAACGTGATTATGATCTGATTCGTGTTGCTCTGGATTTGTACACGAATTTCTTAGGACTTCCTAATTTGGTAGGATTTTTGGATTTCAACAAGTATACGTTTGATACAGATTACTACAGACTGTTCTGTTTTTCACAGATTCTGTTTTCTATGTGTTGTTTGCTTATTTTGATGAATCTATGAGTAGTATCGTAGGGTATGAACAGTATAGAAGCTGGAACACAGTAGATATTACACCAATATGAATTTATAATGAGTTCATTACAGTACCCAAGTGGTGGTTTTATTTTCTTATACTAACGTAGCTTACGAGTTTTGTGTTGAGTTTTGTGTTGTGAAGTTTTCAAGTTTTGGGTAAATATTCGATGGTATGGAATAAGGAGTGTCAAGAGCCTAAACTTGGGGATTCCCAAGGCACCCCAAGGTAATATTCAAGGACAACCAAGAGCCTAAGCTTGGGGATGCCCCCGGAAGGCATCCCCTCTTTCGTCTTCGTTCATCGGTAACTTTACTTGGAGCTATATTTTTATTCGCCACATGATATGTGTTTTGCTTGGTGCATCATTTTATTTTGTTAGTTTTTGCTTGATGTCATTTAGAATAATGTTTTTTATCTTTAGATTCAATAAAAATGTCAAGGATAGCCTTTACCATGCTTATTTTGCTAGTATACATGTTGCTGTTTGAAAACAGAAAGTTTACCGCTGTTGCAAAAATTCCCTAGAAATGTCAGGGAATGATATAATGATGAAACCTTTTGCATAATGAGCTCTGGTAAATTTACTACAGTGTGAATTTTATTTCATAATTTTTGGAGTTAGGGAAGTATGATGAATCCTGCATTCTTTACAGACTATACTGTTTTGGCAGATTGCTGTTATGGTTGCATTGTTTGCATATGTTTACTTGTTTAATGATTCTATTTGAGGATAGGAGTATTAAATATGCAGAGGCATTTAGTATTCAATGCTTAATAATAATTTTAGTGATTTGTTACAGTAGGAAATGATAAGGTTTTGCATTGGTTTATACTAACCTATCTCACGAGTTCTTGTTGAGTTTGTTGTGGATGAAGCTTTTGATAAAAAGAGAAACCATGATATGAGAGGAATTAAGGAGACACAAAAGTTCAAGCTTGGGGATGCCCAAGGCACCCCAAGATAATATTTCAAGAAGTCTCAAGCATCTAAGCTTGGGGATGCCCCGGTAGGCATCCCACCTTTCTTCTTAAACAACTATCGGTTAGTATCGGTTGAGCCTAAGTTTTTGCTTCTTCACATGAGTTGTGCTATCCTTGTAATGTAATTTTATTTTGTTTTGCTTGCTGTTTGATTAGAGTACCAAGGTCTGAAATTCTTAAATGAGAGAGAGTCTTCACGTAGTTACATAATTATTTAGCTACTCATTGATCTTCACTTATATCTTTTTGGAGTAGTTTGTCATTTACTCGTGTGCTTCACTTATATCCTATGAGTAAATGGTTGAATGAGTTGATTGTCATAAATCTGAATTTATATATGTTTCATTTGCTTATCCCATGGGGAGTTATGACTTCACATCTAAGAAGTAGAGGTTGTAAATTTATTGAAGGTTAGCAAGCATTGTCTTGGTCATTTGAACAATTCATGAAAGAATATTTAAGGGAGAGAGATTTCAAATATAAATACACTATCCTAGACATCTTTTATAATTGGGAGCACTCATTAAGTATGACATGCTAAAGAGTTGATGTTGGACAAGGAAGACAATGTAATGGGTTATGTTTTCCGACATCTCAGTTAAAGTATATTGTCATGGATCATTCAAACATGTTGAGCTTGCCTTTCCCCCTCATGCTAGCCAAAATTCCTTGCACCAAGTATAAATACTACTTGTGCTTCCAAATATCCTTAAACCCAGTTTTGCCATGAGAGTCCACCATACCTACCTATGGATTGAGTAAGATCCTTCAAGTAAGTTGTCATCGGTGCAAGCAATAAAAATTGCTCTCTAAATATGTATGATCTTTTGGTGTGAAGAAAATAGCTTTATACAATCTTGTTATGGAAGCAATAAAAGCGACGGACTGCATAATAAAGGTCCATATGCAAGTGGCAATATAAAGTGACATTCTTTCGCATTAAGATTTTGTGCATCCAACCCTAAAAGCGCATGACAACCTCTGCTTCCCTTTGCGAAGGGCCTATCTTTTACTTTATGTCTTTTACTTTATGCAAGAGTCAAGGTGATCTTCACCTTTCCCTTTTTCACTTTATCCTTTGGCAAACACCTCGTGTTGGAAAGATCCTGATATATATATCCAATTGGATGTAAGTTAGCATGAACTATTATTGTTGACATCACCCAAAGGTGAATACGTTGGGAGGCAACACTATAAGCCCCTATCTTTCTCAGTGTCCGATTAAAATTCCATAACCATTAGTATTGCATGAGTGTTAGCAATTGTAGAAGACTATATGATAGTTGAGTATGTGGAGTTTGTTATTCCTGAAAATAAGATGAATTGCAATTGTTTGATGACTAAGAATGAAGTTTGCTAGTTTTCAAGAAAGTTTATGGTCAATGCTTTAACATGTGAATTGCTTGTTACTTTATCGTGAGAAGTTTTATGAGATGAACTACTGTTATGACATATTATCATGATAGAAAAGGTGATTGAAATTATCATTGATCAAACTTGTGCACCTTATAGCATTCACACTTCATAAATTCTTTCTTTTATCATTTACCTACTCGAGGACGAGTAGGAATTAAGCTTGGGGATGCTGATACGTCTTCAACATATCTATAATTTATGAGGCATTCATGCTATTTTATTATGTGTTTTGAATGATTATGGGCTTTATTATACACTTTTATATTACTTTTGGGACTAACCTATTAACCGGAGGCCCAGCCCATATTGCTATTTTATTGCCTGTTTCAGTATTTCGAGGAAAAGGAATATCAAATGGAGTCCAAACGGAATGAAACCTTTGGCAGCGTGATTTTTTGGAAGAATATGATCCTGGAGACTTGGAGTTCACGTCAGAATATCCTCGAGGAGGCCAGGAGATAGCCCCCCCCTACTGGGCGCGCCCCCTGTGTCATGGGCCCCTCGAGCACCCCCCAACTGACTTCTTTCGCCTATATAAGCCTACGTACCCTAAAAAAAACCGATAATCAAGATAGATCGGGAGTTCCACTGCCGCAAGCCTCTGTAGCCACCAAAAACCTCTCGGGAGTCCGTTCCGGCACCCTGCCGGAGGGGCGATCCCTCACCGGTGGCCATCTTCATCATCCCGGCGCTCTCCATGACGAGGAGGGAGTAGTTTACCCTCGGCGCTGAGGGTATGTACCAGTAGCTATGTGTTTGATCTCTCTCTCTCGTGTTCTCTCTATGGCACGATCTTGATGTATCGCGAGCTTTGTTATTATAGTTGGATCTTATGATGTTTCTCCCCCCTCTACTCTCTTGTGATGAATTGAGTTTCCCTCTTGAAGTAATCTTATCGGATTGAGACTTTATTTGAGAACACTTGATGTATGTCTTGCCGTGTTTATCTGTGGTGACAATGGGATATCACGTGCCACTTGATGTATGTTTTGGTGACCAACTTGCGGGTTCCGCCCATGAACCTATGCATAGGGGTTGGCACACGTTTTCTTGACTCTCCGATAGAAACTTTGGGGCACTCTTTGAAGTACTTTGTGTTGGTTGGATGAATCTGAGATTGTGTGATGCATATCGTATAATCATGCCCACGGATACTTGAGGTGACAATGGAGTATCTAGGTGACATTAGGGTTTTAGTTGATTTGTGTCTTAAGGTGTTATTCTAGTACAAACAATTGAATAGATTGATCCGAAAGAATAACTTTGAGGTGGTTTCATACCCTACCATAATCTCTATGTTTGTTCTCCGCTATTAGTGGCTTTGGAGTGACTCTTTGTTGCATGTTGAGGGATTGTTATATGATCTATCTATGTTATTATTGTTGAGAGAACTTGCACTAGTGAAAGTATGAACCCTAGGCCTTGTTTCCTATCATTGCAATACCATTTACGCTCACTTTTATCATTAGTTACCTTGCTGTTTTTATTATTTCAGATTAGAAATACCTATATCTACCATCCATATTGCACTTGCATCACCATCTCTTCGCCGAACTAGTGCACCTATACAATTTGCCATTGTATTGGGTGTGTTGGGGACACAAGAGAATCTTTGTTATTTGGTTACAGGGTTGTTCGAGAGAGACCATCTTCGTCCTATGCCTCCCACGGATTGATAAACCTTAGGTCATCCACTTGAGGGAAATTTGCTACTGTCCTACAAATCTGTGCACTTGCAGGCCCAACAACGTCTACAAGAAGAAGGTTGCGTAGTAGACATCAGGGCACTCCGCAGCCTCACTGAAGTCTGCCAAGTTGCAGCAATAAACTCTTGGAACGACACGGCCATAACTTTCAATGCCAGTGATGAACCAAAATTCAGAACAGTCCGGGCTCCAGCTGCATTGGTTCAGTCCAATCATGGACGACTTTCGACTTACCAAAGTACTCATGGACGGCGGCAGCGGACTAAACCTCATTTGTGAGGAAACTCTCAACAAAATGGAAATAGACAGGAGCCGCACTGAGCAAAGCAGCACGACCTTCCGAGGAATTATTCCCAGTCGGGAGTGATACGTCTCCAACGTATCTATAATTTATGAAGCATTCATGATATTTTATTATCTGTTTTAAATGTTTATGGGCTTTATTATACACTTTATATTATTTTTTGGACTAACCTATTAACTAGAGGCCCAGCCCATATTGCTGTTTTATTGCCTATTTCAGTGTTTCGAAGAAAAGGAATATCAAACGGAGTCCAAATGGAATGAAACCTTCGGAAAAGTTTTTTTTGGAACAGAAGAAATCCCAGGAACTTGGAGTGAAAGCCAGGGAAGCGTCGAGGAAGCCACTAGATAGGGGGGCACACCCACCCCCCTGGGCGCGCCCTCCACCCTCGGGTGCCCCTCGAGGCTCCCCCGACTGATTTCTTTCCCCTATATATTCCCATATACCCTAAAACCATCGAAGAACATGATAGATCGGAAGTTCCGCCGCCGCAAGCCTCTGTAGCCACCAAAAACCTCTCGGGAGCCCGTTTCAGCACCCTGCCGGAGGGGGGGATCCCTCACCGGTGGCCATCTTCATCATCCCGGCGCTATCCATGACGAGGAGGGAGTAGTTCACCCTCGGGGCTGAGGGTATGTACCAGTAGCTATGTGTTTGATCTCTCTTTCTCTCTCTCGTGTTCTCTCTATGGCATGATCTTGATGTATCGCGAGCTTTGCTATTATAGTTGGATCTTATGATTTTTCTCCCCCTCTACTCTCTTGTGATGAATTGAGTTTTCCTCTTGAAGTTATCTTGTCGGATTGAGTCTTTAAGGATTTGAGAACACTTGATGTATGTCTTGCCGTGCTTATCTGTGGTGACAATGGGATATCATGTGATCCACTTGATGTATGTTTTGGTGATCAACTTGCGGGTTCCGCCCATGGACCTATGCATAAGGGTTGGCACACGTTTTTGTCTTGACTCTCCGGTAGAAACTTTGGGGCACTCTTTGAAGTACTTTGTGTTGGTTGAATAGATGAATCTGAAATTGTGTGATGCATATCGTATAATCATGCCCATGGATACTTGAGGTGACAATGGAGTATCTAGGTGACATTAGGGTTTTGGTTGATTTGTGTCTTAAGGTGTTATTCTAGTATGAACTCTATGATAGATTGAACGGAGATAATAGCTTCATGTTAATTTACTACGGACTCTTGAATAGATAGAACAGAAAGGATAACTTTGAGGTGGTTTCGTAACCTACCATAATCTCTTCGTTTGTTCTCCGCTATTAGTGGCTTTGGAGTGACTCTTTTTTGCATGTTGAGGGATTGTTATATGATCTATCTATGTTATTATTGTTGAGAGAACTTGCACTAGTGAAAGTATGAACCCTAGGCCTTGTTTCCTAGCATTGCCATACCGTTTACTCTCACTTTTATCATTAGTTACCTTGCTGTTTTTATAATTTCAGATTACAAAAACCTATATCTACCATCCATATTGCACTTGTATCACCATCTCTTCGCCGAACTAGTGCACCTATACAATTTACCATTGTATTGGGTGTGTTGGGACACAAGAGACTCTTTGTTATTTGGTTGCTGGGTTGTTTGAGAGAGACCATCTTCATCCTATGCCTCCCACGGATTGATAAACCTTAGGTCATCCACTTGAGGTAAATTTGCTACTGTCCTACAAACCTGTGCACTTGCAGGCCCAACAACGTCTACAAGAAGAAGGTTGTGTAGTAGACATCAAGCTCTTTTCTGGCGCCATTGCCGGGGAGGTGAGTGCTTGAAGGTATATCTTTAGATCTCGCAATCGAATCTTTTTGTTTCTTGTTTTATCACTAGTTTAGTCTATAAAAGAAAATTACAAAAAAGTGGAATTGAGGGTTCCTCATATGCTTCATCTTTCAATGTCTTTCGTGAAAATAAGGATTCCGAAAATTGTGCTCAAGTCCTAGAATAAGAATTACATAGAATGCTTGGCATAAAATATTTGAATGATGAGCATGATTGCAATGTTGTTAGTATGAATTCTTTGAATACCCATGAAGCTAATAATATGCAAAGCCACAAGCTTGGGGATGCTATGTTTGATGAAGATGATATGTCTAGTCCCCCAAGTTTTGATGAGAATATTTATTATGATGAAAGCATGCCTCCTATTTATGATGATTATATTGATGAAAGTGGATTTGGAGAGGTCGTGACTTCATTTAGTGATGATTCCACTATCTTGGAAGAGGTTTCAATCGATTATGATGAGAACAAAGTTGCTACTTATGATGATTATTGTGATGAAACTTATGCTATAAAAAGTAGTGATGATTATATTTATAAAACTTGTCATGATTATGATTACCCTTTTTCTGAACATTACTCTTTTAGTGTGGAAACAATTTATAGTATTCAAGTCTTTTCTGATACTCCCACTATTCCGAATAAGAAAATTTTTGCTTATGTGGAGAGTAGTAAATTTTCTATGCTTGTAGATCATGAAAAGAATGCTTTAGGTGCTGGTTATATTGTTGAATTCATTCATGATGCTACTGAAAATTATTATGAGGGAGGAACATATGCTAGTAGGAATTGCAATAATATCAAGTTTCCTCTCTATGTGCTTAAAGTTTTGAAGCTATGCTTGTTTTACCTTTGAGGGAGTCCTGGACTAGGGGGTGTCCGGACAGCCGGACTATCATCGTCTGCCGGACTCCAAGACTACGAAGATACAAGATTGAAGACTCCGTCCCGTGTCCGGATGGGACTTTCCTTGGCGTGGAAGGCAAGCTTGGCGATACGGATATGTAGATCTCCTACCATTGTAACCGACTCTGTGTAACCCTAGCCCTCTCCGGTGTCTATATAAATCGGAGGGCTTTAGTCCGTAGGACATAACCTCCATTACAACAATCATACCATAGGCTAGCTTCTAGGGTTTAGCCTCCTTGATCTCGTGGTAGATCCACTCTTGTACTACCCATATCATCAATATTAATCAAGCAGGACGTAGGGTTTTACCTCCATCAAGAGGGCCCGAACCTGGGTAAAACATCGTGTCCCTCGTCTCCTGTTACCATCCGCCTAGACGCACAGTTCGGGACCCCCTACCCGAGATCCGCCGGTTTTGACACCGACATTGGTGCTTTCATTGAGAGTTCCTCTGTGTCGTCACCGATAGGCTCGATGGCTTCTTCAATCAATAACGCTGTCCAGGGTGAGACTTTTCTCCCCGGACAGATCTTCGTATTCGGCGGCTTCGCACTACGGGCTAATTCACTTGGCCATCTGGAGCAGATCGAAAGCTACGCCCCTGGCCATCAGGTCAGGTTCGGAATCCTAAACTTCACGGCCGACATCCGCGGGGACTTGATCTTCGATGGGCTCGAGCCACAGCCGAGCATGCTGCACTGTCACGATGGGCATGATCTAGCTCTGCCGCCGGACAGTGACTTGGTGGCCGCACATGAATCCGCTCTGGCCCTTAGTCCGGAGCCGATCACCCAGATCGAGGACCGGTGGCTGGACACCACCTCGGGGGCTGCAACTTCCACGCGATGGAGCCGAACACTAACCTTGTCCCTTGCAAAGCTCGTGACTCCGAGGTGCCGGACTCCCTGCCGGACTCCGAACCTCCCGCGCCCCTGCCAATCAAATCTGATTGGGCACCGGTCATGGAGTTCACCGCCGCGGACATCTTCCAACACTGGCCCTTTGGCGACATCCTAAAATCGCTAAAACATCTCTCGCTATCCGGAGAGACCTGGCCGGACTATGGCCAGGACGGTTGGGATACGGACGACGAAGAAATTCAAGGCCCACCCACCACCCACTTTGTAGCCACTGTCGACGATCTAACAGACATGCTATACTACGACTCCGAAGACATCGACGGTATGGACGACGATGCCGGAGACGAAAAAGAACCAGCGCCTACAGGGCACTGGAAGACCACCTCGTCATATGACATATACATGGTGGATACCCCAAAAGAGGGGGACGGCGAAGAAGCAGCGGAGGCAGATTCCTTAAAGAAATAGCCCAAGCGCCGACGTTAGCGGCGCCGCTCTAAATCCCGCCACAGCAAGAATGGAGATTCAGGCACAGGAGATAATAATACCCCAGAAAGTGCCGAAGACAATCCCCTCCAGCAAGATTCAGCGCAGGAGGATGCAGAAGCAAGCCCTCACAAGAGAGCGGCAGATGAAGAGGTCGAGGATGATAATTACATACCTCCCTCCGAAGACGAGGCAAGCCTCAACGACGACGAATTTGTCGTGCTTGAGGATCCCGTCGAACAAGAGTGTTTTAAACGCAGGCTTATCGCCACGGCAAATAGCCTAAAGAAAAAGTAGCAGCAGCTTCAAGCTGATCAAGACCTGCTGGCCGATCGATGGACCGAGGTCCTCGCGGCCGAAGAGTACGAACTCGAACGCCCCTCCAAAAGCTACCCAAAACGCAAGTTGCTCCCCCGATTAGAGGAGGAAGCATACATACCTTCATCACCAGCGCACAATACGGCTGACCGACCACCCCGTGGTTGCGACAGAGAGGCATCTAGCCCCTCCACCAAGACCGTACCCCGGCATCGCTCCAAAAGTACGAAGCCAAGAGGGAACGCGCCGGACTTGCGAGATATATTGGAGGACAAAGCAAGGCAATCCATATCCATCTATGGATCACGTGGGCGCCCCACGACCCACGACGAATATCGTCGCGCCGGATACAATAACTCCGGCCGGGCCGAACACAGCAGACAACGCTCACTCGAGCTACGTCGTGATATTGCTCAATATAGAGGCGCCGCACACCCGCTATGCTTCACGGATGAAGTAATGGATCATCAAATCCCTGAAGGGTTTAAACCCGTAAACATTGAATCCTACGATGGCACAACAGACCCCGCGGTTTGGATCGAAGATTATCTCCTTCACATCCATATGGCCCGCGGCGACGATCTCCACGCCATCAAGTATCTCCCACTCAAGCTTAAAGGACCAGCTCAGCATTGGCTTAACAGCTTGCCCGCAGAGTCAATTAGGTGTTGGGAAGACCTGGAAGCCGCATTCCTCGACAACTTCCAGGGCACATATGTGCGACCACCAGACGCCGATGACCTAATCCACATAATTCAGCAGCCAGACGAATCGGCCAGACAGTTCTGGACACGGTTCTTAACAAAGAAAAATCAAATCGTCGACTGTTCGGATGCAGAGGCCCTCGCAGCCTTCAAACATAACATCCGCGACGAGTGGCTAGCCCGGCACCTAGGACAGGAAAAGCCGAAATCCATGGCAGCCCTCACATCTCTAATGACCCCGCTTCTGTGCGGGAGAGGACAGCTGGCTAGCTCGCAGCAACAACCTCAGTAAAAATTCTGGCAGTCTGGATACCAAGGACCACAATGGCAGGTCGCGTCGAAGCAAAAATAAACGCCGCATTAACGGCAACGACAAGGAGGATACGGCAGTCAACGCTGGATTCCGAGGCTCTAAACCTGGTCAGCGGAAGAAGCCATTCAAAAGAACCACTCCGGGTCCATCCAATTTGGACCGTATACTCGACCGCTTATGCCAGATACATGGCACCCCCGAAAAGCCAACTAATCACACCAACAGAGTTTGTTGGGTATTCAAGCAGGCATGCAAGTTAATTGCTAAAAACAATGACAAGGGGCTGCACAGCGACGACAAGGAAGAGACCCGACCGCCAAACAATAGAGGACAGAAGGGTTTCCCCCCACAAGTGCGGACGGTGAACATGATATACGCAACCCATATACCCAAGAGGGAGCGGAAGCGTGCACTAAGGGACGTATATGCGATGGAGCCAGTCGCCCCGAAGTTCAATCCATGGTCCTCTTGTCCGATCACTTTCGATCGAAGAGACCATCCGGCCAGTATCCGCCATGGCGGATTCGCCGCATTGGTTTTAGACCCAATCGTCGATGGATTTCACCTCACGAGAGTCCTGATGGACGGTGGCAGTAGCCTGAACCTGCTTTATCAGGATACAGTGCACAAGATGGGCATAGACCCCTCAAGGATTAAACCTACAAAGACGACCTTCAAAGGCGTCATACCAGGTGTTGAGGCCAATTGTACAGGCTCAGTCACACTGGAAGTGGTCTTCGGATCCCCGGACAATTTCCGGAGCGAGGAGTTAATCTTCGACATAGTCCCATTCCGCAGCGGCTATCACGCCCTGCTCGGACGAACCGCATTTGCAAAGTTCAACGCGATGCCGCATTACGCATACCTCAAGCTCAAGATGCCAGGCCCTCGTGGAGTCATCACAGTCAACGGAAATACGGAACGCTCCCTTCGAATGGAGGAACACACAGCGGCTCTCGCGGCAGAAGTACAGAGCAGCCTTTTAAGGCAATTTTCGAGTCCGGCCGGTAAACGGCCGGATACGGCCAAACGCGCCCGAAGCAACATCAACCAAGACCACCTGGCACGATCTGAGCACGCGTAGCAATGCGGCCCCAACCCTAGCCCCTGCATCATTGCAAGACCTACCCTCCGCGTACATCATTACGCTCTGGAGATACCATGGGCCTAGGGGAAGGGGCACGACCACAGCAGACCCAGAGTGCGGCTCGACCACACCAGGGGCTCACAAGTGTGTCACTCTTTTTTGTTATTATTTTCTTTCTTTTTATATACATGACTCCATTTACCAGAAGCCCTGTCCGGCGGTGGACCCGCCGAACTCACGATGCAACAGCCAGGGAAGAAAGAAGGCTGCGATTAACATTCAGGTGGTCTCCATTACGAGCATTAAATTCGATTATATACACCAGTCTGCAGCCCACCCCTGGAGGGGGACATGTTTATTTAGTCCAATCCCTTGCTTACCGCGCTATTTGTATCCTTCCGCACTCATAGCAGAATTCCTTGAATAAATAATGCAGCATTTTTTGCCTGTTATTGCATTACTTTACACATATGTTCATTAATGACATCTCGCACCCGTATATTTTGGTACGGCCGAATACACCAGGGGCTTACGTTCCCTGCATTATGGTGTGATAAGTCCGAACACTTTCACAAGTGCGGCACCCCGAACTTATAGCATTATATGAATCGGCTCCGAATCATGTCTTGGGTCAATAGTTGGGTTTGCCCGGCTCCCACGTTTTGGTGCCTTACGTTCCATTCTGTCGGCTAAGGTGGCACTGGGAGAACCACTGCAATTGCGCCCCGGTTGAGCTGGGCGAGCACCTCAGTGGAGAAAGCTAAAACTGACTGGCATGATAAGGCGAGAGACTGGTCGCTGTTCGAGAGGTCTTTTCGGGTCCCTAAAGACCTATGCCGCTTCGAGCGAAGTACCGGATAATGTCCGACGAAGGCGTGGATAGCGCCCCGAATTTGGTCTTCCGAATACTAGGGGCTTCACCGAAATTTAAAATTATAGAATTCTATGGCTAAGTGAGAGTGTTCAAGCATTATAAGTCCGGTTGCCTTGTTCGTTGTGTTGAGCGCCTCCCTAGATGGACCCAAAAATGGGAACAAGAGTGCTCAAGTTTATCCCGAACACCCCAGCACTCGTGGCTTGGGGGCTGAAGCCAACGACTTGCCATCTCTCAGATTTTATAAACGGCCGCACAGAAGGTAATATTTTAAATTAAACAAGCGTTGCGTAGCGCATATGAACAAAGTTTTCAACGCACAGGATAATACATAGCGAGTTTACTCAATAATTACATCTCTGGGGCACTCATCCGCAATATTGCGGGCACCCTTCAGGACAGTCTTATAGTACATTTCGGGCGTACGATACTCCTTGCCCGCTGGCGGCGGGTCAGTAAGAAGCCTCTCCGCATCCAGCCCGCCCAGTGCACCTTTGCGCGGGCAAGGGCCCGACAAGCACCTTCAATACAGGCGGAGCGCTTGATAACCTCCACCCAGGGGCATGCATCCACCAGCCGCTGCACGAGGCCAAAGTAGCTCCCAGGCATAGCCTGTCCAGGCCACAGCCGGACTATGAGGCTCTTCATGGCCTCCTCAGCTACCTTGTGGAGCTCGACCAGCTGCTTCAGCTGGTCGCTAGGGGGCACCGGATGGCCGGCCTCAGCATACTGAGACCAGAAGACCTTCTTCATTGAGCTCCCCTCCTCGCCACGATAGAATGCGGCGGCATCGGATACGCTACGAGGCAGATCTGCAAACGGCCCTGGAGAGCTCCGAATTCAGGTAAGTGTCAGGTAATTTACATTAGCATGCTTGCTTTGCATGAAAAATGCCTTACCCGCCGCTATTTTCTTCATATCCTCAACCTCCTGAAGGGCCTTACGGGCTTCGGCCTTGGCGCACTTGGCACTTTCGAGAGCTGAGGCGAGCTCGGACTCTCGAGTCTTTGAGTCGCGCTCCAAACTCTCATGCTTCTCCATGAGAGCCTGGAGCTCTTGCCGCACCTCCGCCACCCGCGCCTCTAGCTTCTCTCGCTCTACCCGTTCCGCGGCCGCATGGCGTTCGGCCGCAGACACAGCCTCCTTCAGGGTTGCCACCTCGTTCATGGCCCCGGCAGTACCCACATTATCCTTGTTAATTTTATTGCAACCGAAATCCTTTTCTGTAAGGTAAAAATTCAAAGTGGTGCTAATCACCTTCTTTGTCCTCGAGCTGCCTCTTGGCATGGCCGAGCTCTCGCTCGGACCGCTCGAGATCTTGCTTCAATGCACCAACCTCCGCAGTCAGTGCGGCAGAGGTTAGCAGCGCAACCTGCAAACCCATATTGACATAATTTATTAGCAACCCTGCGTATATCTTTTCAGATCCTCAGTCCGGCTTTTCTTTCCGAACACCGAACCGAGCATCAGGGGCTACTGTCTATGTGGTATTACATTACATAATTTTAACTTCTTACCTCAAAGCCTGTTAGAAGGCTACTGCAGGCTTCGGTCAGCCCGCCCTTGGCGAGCTGAACCTTCTGAATCACCGCACTCATAACAGTGCGATGTTCTTCCTCAATGGAGGCACCTTGGAGCGCCTCCAGCAAGTTGTCCGGCGCCTCCGGTTGGACGGAGGCCGCCGGCGTCACGGTCTTGCCCTTCTTGCGAAGGGGCCGCTTGCCGGACTCCGGAACCACTGCAGGTTCCGGCGTAGAGTCTGGCGCAAAGTCCGGGAGGCTGCCTTGCGACGCCTCCGAAGCCTCCTCCTGATGGGTCCCTTCCCGGGATCCCACCTTGGTGTCCTCGGCGGCGCGAGGGGTGGAGGCAGTCGGAATGGAATCCACATCCGACGCAGCCAATGACCCGCTCGACGAAGCAGGGAGATCATCGTCGGTCCGACTGCAGGCAGTATGCGGCATTAGAAGGACACTATGTGACACAAAAGAAATTTCAAATCATTCAGGAATCCGGATACTTACGATCTCGTCTGAGGCTTGGCCCTTGAGGGCCACTCTTCACCGCCAACGTTGGTGTTGGCGGAGCTGTCCGGGGGAATAGTTCTTCCCCTCTTGGACCCTTTGGCCTCCCCTGTCGGGGAAGCCTTCCTCTTCCTTTCTCCCTCCTCTGGGAGAGAGTCTTCTTCCTCCTCCTCGTCTTTGGTGGAGGAGTCCGCCTCGGAGTCGTCGGAGACCTAAAAACGGGAACTCTTTGGAGTGCCCGTGGCCACCTTCTTGGCCTTCTTCTCCGGCACCACGTGCGGTGCCGGAACCAGTAGCCCCGCTAGACGGGCGTCCACTGGGTCTTCTGGCATGGGAGCCGGGCAGATGAGCTGCTCGGCCTTCTTCATCCATTCCTGTCAAAGGAAAAGGGAGATTGAAACCCGCTTAGAATCAATCTATTAACAATAAGTGTCCCGTAAAGGGGTAGAATCACTTACCTCGTCAGCTGGACGCTGCGAGTGAAATCCGCGATCTTCCGTCGCGGATGCGGGGGCTTCGGCGCCCTTAGACAGCACCCTCCAGGTGCCTTCGTACGTCGTGTCGAAGAGCCCGCTCAACTCGTGGTGCTGTTCCGGATCGAACTCCCACAGATTGAATGCCCATTCTTGGCATGGGAGAATCTGGCGGACGAGCATGACTTGGACCACGTTAACCAGCCTGAGCTTCTTATTCACCAGCTTCTGGATACAGGCTTGGAGTCCCGTCAGCTCCTTCGAATTACCCCACAGCAAGCCCTTCTCTTTCCAGGAGGTGAGTTGCGTAGGGATTCCAGATCTGAACTCGGGGGCCGCCGCCCACGTAGGGTCCCGCGGCTCGGTGATGTAGAACCACCCCGACTGCCACCCCTTGACGGATTCCACGAAAGCCCCTTCGAACCAAAGGACGTTGGGCATCTTGCCCAACATGGCGCCTCCGCACTCCGCTTGAGTGCCCTTCACTACCTTCGGCTTGACATTGAAGGTCTTGAGCCACAAGCCGAAGTGGGGCTGGATGCAGAGGAAGGTCTCGCACACGACGATAAACGCTGAGATGTTGAGGATGAAGTTCGGCGCCAGATCATGGAAATCCAGGCCGTAGTAGAACATGAGCCCCCGGACAAAGGGGTGAAGTGGAAAGCCCAGTCCGCGGAGGAGTGGGGGAGGAAAACGACCCTCTCATGGGGCCTGGGGGTGGGGATGAGTTGCCCCTCGTCGGGCAGCCGGTGCGCGACGTCGCCGGAAAGGTATCCGGCGCTGCGCAGCCTTGTGATGTGCTCCTACTTAATGGTGGAGGCCAACCATTTGCCTCTCGCTCCGGACATGGTCGGAGAAGGTCAAGACGAGATGCGCGAACTTGGGCATTGGAGCTCGAGTGCGCGGAGATGGGTAAGCAAAGGAGGAAGAAGGCGTAGGTGAAAAGGTGAATCCTTATCCCTTATATATAGGCGGGCGAAGACTATTCGTCCCCCACCAGCCTGGTAAAACTCGCTTATCTCCCAAGCGCCACCATCAATGGCGCGGTTGGGTTACCCACGTCCGTGTTGATGAGAATCCCGGAATAAGGGGAACACGATCTCTGATTTGACAAGACGTGCCAAGGAAACCGCTTCGCTAAACGCGCTGAGGCGGTATAATAAAAAAACGATTGAAGTAAAGGCTTGGTAGTGGTGTGATGTCATGCCGCAAAATACATCAGCAGATTGAACTTGTGTACATTTTATTCTCTCTACGGTGGAATGTGGAATTTATTTTGTAGAGCCGGACACTATCCTGGTGTTCACAATCTTCTTTGGATTATTCGGAGGAGGAACCCGCCTTGCAATGCCGAACATTATGCGCGCCGGACTCATCGTCATTGAAGCCAGGTTCAAGGGCTACTGAGGGAGTCCTGGACTAGGGGGTGTCCGGACAGCCAGACTATCATCGTCCGCCGGACTCCAAGACTACGAAGATACAAGATTGAAGACTCCGTCCCGTGTCCGGATGGGACTTTCCTTGGCGTGGAAGGCAAGCTTGGCGATACGGATATGTAGATCTCCTACCATTGTAACCGACTCTGTGTAACCCTAGCCCTCTCTGGTGTCTATATAAACAGGAGGGCTTTAGTCCGTAGGACATAACCTCCATTACAACAATCATACCATAGGCTAGCTTCTAGGGTTTAGCCTCCTTGATCTCATGGTAGATCCACTCTTGTACTACCCATATCATCAATATTAATCAAGCAGGACGTAGGGTTTTACCTCCATCAAGAGGGCCCGAACCTGGGTAAAACATCGTGTCCCTCGTCTCCTGTTACCATCCGCCTAGACGCACAGTTCGGGACCCCCTACCCGAGATCCGCCGGTTTTGACACCGACAACCATCCTATGCTAGTTGATTATTGTTCCCATAAGTTGTTTCCTTCCAAAATTCCTATGCATAGGAAGTGGGTTAGACTTAAATGTGCTAGTCATATGCTTCATGATGCTTCCTTTATGTTTCAATTCTTGTCTTTTATGTGAGCATCATTGTCATCATCATGCCTAGCTACAAAGGCATTAAAGAAAAGCGCTTGTTGGGAGACATCCCAATATTTATCCTTAATGTTTTTGTGTGTTCACATGATTATTATACTTTACTAATCATGTTTTATAGCTTTTGTTTCAATAAAGTGCCAAGTAAGACCTTTAGGATGGCTTACGGTGATAGTTGTGTTATTCCTGCTGAAAATCAGAAACTTTTACACCCAGTAAATTAGTTTTGTTAATTCACAGAAACGTACTTATGATCTGATTATTTTTGATCTGGATTGGTACACAAATTTCTTAGGACTTCCTAATTTTGTAGGATTTTTGGAGTTCCAGAAATATACGTTTGATACAGATTACTACAGACTGTTCTGTTTTTGACAGATTCTGTTTTCTATGTGTTGTTTGCTTATTTTGATGAATCTATGAGTAGTATCGGAGGGTATGAACCATAGATAAGTTGGAATACAGTAGATATTACATCAATATAAATTTAGAATGAGTTCATTACAGTACCTAAGTGGTGGTTTTATTTTCTTAAACGGAGCTTACGAGTTTTTTGTTGAGTTTTGTGTTGTGGAGTTTTCAAGTTTTGGGTAAAGACTAGATGGACTATGGAATAAGGAGTGGCAAGAGCCTAAGCTTGGGGATGCCCAAGGCACCCCAAGGTAATATTCAAGGACAACCAAGAGCCTAAGCTTGGGGATGCCCCGGAAGGCATCCCCTCTTTCGTCTTCGTTCATCGTTAACTTTACTTGGACCTATATTTTTATTCACCACGTGATATGTGTTTTGCTTGGAGCATCATTTTATTTTGTTAGTATTTGCTTGCTGTTATTTATAATAATGTTTTGCATCTTTATTTTCAATAAAAATGTCAAGGATAGCCTTTACCATGCTTATTTTGCTAGTATACATGTTTCTGTTTGAAAACAGAAAGTTTACCGCTGTTGCAAACATTCCCTAGAAAAGTCAGTTAATGATATAATGTTGAAACATTTTGCGTAATGATCTCTGATAAATATTCTACATCGTAGTATTTTTATCATAATTTTTGGAGTTAGGGAAGTATTGATACTCTTGCAAGCTTTACAGACTATACTGTTTTGGCAGATTGCTGTTATGTTTGCATTGTTTGCATATGTTTGCATGTTTAATGATTCTATTTGAGGATAGGAGTATTAATTATGCAGAAGCATTTAGTATGCAATGCTGAATAATAATTTTAGTGATTTGTTACAGTAGAAAATGATAAGGTTTTTGCATTGATTTATACTAACTTATCTCACGAGTTCTTGTTGAATTTGGTGTGGATGAAACTTTTGAGAAATAGAGAAACTATGATATGAGAGGAATTAAGGAGACACAAAAGTTCAAGCTTGGGGATGCCCAAGGCACCCCAAGATAATATTTCAAGAAGTCTCAGCATCTAAGCTTGGGGATGCCCCGGTAGGCATCCCACCTTTCTTCTTCAACAACTATCAGTTAGTATCGGTTGAACTTAAGTTTTTGCTTTGCTTGCAATGTCATTTTATTTTGCTTTGCTTGATGTTTGAATAAAATACCAAGATCTGAAATTCTTAAATGAGAGAGAGTCTTCACGTAGTTACACAATTATTTAATTACTCATTGATCTTCACTTATATCTTTTTGGAGTAGTTTTTTATTTACTCGTGTGCTTCACTTATATCCTATGAGTAAATGGCTGAATGAGTTGAATGTCATAAATCTGAAATTATATATGTTTCATTTGCTTATCCCATGGGGAGTAATGACTTCACATCTAACAAGTAGAGGTTGTAGATTTATTGAAGGTTAGCAAGCATTGTATTGGTCACTTGAACAATTCATGAAAGAATATTGAAGGAAGAGAGATTTCACATATAAATATACCATCCTAGACATCTTTTATAATTGTGAGCAATCATTAAGTATGACATGCTAAAGAGTTGATGTTGGACAAGGAAGACAATGTAATGGGTTACGTTTTCTTACATCTCAGTTAAAGTATATTTTCATGGATCATTCAAACATGTTGAGCTTGCTTTTCCCGCTCATTCTAGCCAAAATTCCTTGCACCAAATAGAGATACTACTTGTGCTTCCAAATATCCTTAAACCCAGTTTTTGCCATGAGAGTCCACCATACCTACCTATGGATTGAGTAAGATCCTTCAAGTAAGTTGTCATCGGTGCAAGCAATAAAAATTGCTCTCTAAATATGTATGATCTATTAGTGTGAAGAAAATAAGCTTTATACGATATTGTTATGGAAGCAATAAAAGCGACGGACTGCATAATAAAGGTCCATATACAAGTGGCATATAAAGTGACATTCTTTTTCAATAAGAGTTTGTGCATCCAACCATAAAAGCGCATGACAACCTCTGCTTCCCTTTGCGAAGGGCCTATCTTTTACTTTATGTCTTTTACTTTATGCAAGAGTCAAGGTGATCTTCACCTTTCCCTTTTTCATTTTTATCCTTTGGCAAGCACCTCGTGTTGGAAAGATCCTGATATATATATATATCCAATTGGATGTAAGTTAGCATGAACTATTATTGTTGACATCACCGAAAGGTGAATACATCGGGAGGCAACACTATAAGCCCCTATCTTTCTCAGTGTCCGATTAAAACTCCATAACCATTAGTATTGCGTGAGTGTTAGCAATCATGGAAGACTATATGATAGTTGAGTATGTGGAGTTTGCTAAATCAGAGCTCTGACATAGACCCTTCCTGAAAATAAGATGAATTGTAGTTGTTTCATGACTAAGAATGAAGTTTGCTAGTTTTCAAGAAAGTTTATGGTCCATGCTTTAACATGTGAATAGCTTGTTACTTGATCTTGAGAAGTTTTATGAGATGAACTACTGTTATGACATATAATCATGCTAGAAAAGGTGATTGAAATTATCATTGATCAAACTTGTGCACCTTCTGGCATTCACACTTCATAAATTCTTTCTTTTATTATTTACCTACTCGAGGACGAGCAGGAATTAAGCTTGGGGATGCTGATACGTCTCCAATGTATCTATAATTTATGAAGCATTCATGCTATTTTATTATCTGTTTTGAATGTTTATGGGCTTTATTATACAATTTTATATTATTTTTGGGACTAACCTATTAACCGGAGGCCCAGCCCATATTGTTGTTTTATTGCCTATTTTAGTGTTTCGAAGAAAAGGAATATCAAACGGAGTCCAAACGAAATGAAACCTTCGGAAAAGTTATTTTTGGAACAGAAGCAACCCCGGGAACTTGGAGTGCAAGCCAGGGAAGCGTCGAGGATGCCACGAGATAGGGGGCGCGCCCACCCCCCCTAGGCGCGCCTTCCACCGTCGTGGGCCCCTCGAGGCTCCCCCGATCGACTTCTTTCGCCTATATATTCCCATATACCCTAAAACCATCGGAGAACGTGATAGATTGGGAGTTTCGCCACCGCAAGCCTCTGTAGCCACCAAAAACCTCTCGGGAGTCCGTTCCGCCACCCTGCCGGAGGGGGGGGGGATCCCTCACCGGTGGCCATCTTCATCATCCCGGCGCTATCCATGACGAGGAGGGAGTAGTTCACCCTCGGGGCTGAGGGTATGTACCAGTAGCTATGTGTTTGATCTCTCTCTCTCTCGTGTTCTCTCTATGGCAGGATCTTGATGTATCGCGAGCTTTGCTATTATAGTTGGATCTTAAGATGTTTCTCCCCCTCTACTCTCTTGTGATGAATTGAGTTTTCCTCTTCAAGTTATCTTGTCGGATTGAGTCTTTAAGGATTTGAGAACACTTGATGTATGTCTTGCCGTGCTTATCTGTGGCGACAATGGGATATCACGTGATCCACTTGATGTATGTTTTGGTGATCAACTTGCGAGTTCCGCCCAAGAACCTATGCATAAGAGTTGGCACACGTTTTCGTCTTGACTCTCCAGTAGAAACTTTGGGGCACTCTTTGAAGTACTATGTGTTGGTTGAATAGATGAATCTGAGATTGTGTGATGCATATCGTATAATCATGCCCACAGATACTTGAGGTGACAATGGAGTATCTAGGTGACATTAGGGTTTTGGTTGATTTGTGTCTTAAGGTGTTATTCTAGTATGAACTCTATGATAGATCATACCCTACCATAATCTCTTTGTTTGTTCTCCGCTATTAGTGGCTTTGGAGTGACTCTTTGTTGCATGTTGAGGGATTGTTATATGATCTATCTATGTTATTATTGTTGAGAGAACTTGCACTAGTGAAAGTATGAACCCTAGGCCTTGTTTCCTAGCATTGAAATACTGTTTACGCTCACTTTTATCATTAGTCACCTTGCTGTTTTTATAATTTCAGATTACAAAAATCTATATCTACCATCCATATTGCACTTGTATTACCATCTCTTCACTGAACTAGTGCACCTATACAATTTACCATTGTATTGGGTGTGTTGGGGACACAAGAGACTCTTTGTTATTTGGTTGCAGGGTTGTTTGAGAGATACCATCTTCATCCTACGCCTCCCACGGATTGATAAACCTTAGGTCATCCACTTGAGGGAAATTTGCTACTATCCTACAAACCTGTGCACTTGCAGGCCTAACAACGTCTACAAGAAGAAAGTTGTGTAGTAGACATCAGGGAGGCACGATGTGCGGGAAAAATCACACTCGATGTGGTATTCGGCACGCCGAAGAATTATCGATCTGAAGAGATAACCTTTGAAGTGGCCCCTTTTAATAGTGGGTATCACGCCTTGTTAGGGCGAGATGCATTTGCAAGCTTCCAAGCTATTCCCCATTACGGGTACATGAAGCTCAAGATGCCCGGGCCCAATGGAATCATCACTCTTGCAAGTGATCCAGACATAGCACTCCGCGCCGAAAACAAAACCGCCGCCTTGGCCCTCGAGGCATTGTCTGAAGCCCTCACGACTGAAGAATTAACCGCATTGCGCTCCACGGTGGATAGGGACGATGTGATACTTGATAAGCGATCCAAATCCACCTCCTTTAAACCAGCAGACGAAATAGTCAAATTCCAGGTCCACCCAACGGACTCCACGAAGACAGCATCCATCGGGGCACAGCTGGACCCCACGGTCGGCGCCGCACTGCGGGCGTTCCTACGCGAAAGCTGGGATATATTTGCCTGGCACCCTTCTGATGTGCAAAGAATCCCACGCAGGCTGGCCGAACATAGCTTAAACATATTGAAGGTATACAAGCCGGTCAAGCAAACATTATGGTGCTTTTTCGAACCCAAACGACAAGCCATGGGGGAGGAGCTAGCCAAGTTACTCGAGGCCGGATTCATCAGAGAGATAAAACACCTGGACTGGCTAGCAAACCTGGTGATGGTACCAAAGAAGGATAAATCATGGCGCCTATGCGTCGATTTCAAAGACCTTAACAAGGCTTGACCTAAGGATCCTTTTCCCCTACCCCACATTGAACAGATCATCGATGCTACCACAGGACACGACTCACTGTGTTTCCTCGACGCATACTCCGGATACCATCAAATCAAGATGAAGGAGTCCGATCAAGCCGCAACGGCATTTATCACCCCATATGGGCCTTTCTGCTTCAACACTATGCCTTTCGGGCTTAAAAATGCCGGGGCCAGCTATCAACGCATGATTCAAACATGCCTGGAGAAACAAATCGGCAAGACAGTTGAAGCATACGTGGATGACATAGTCATCAAAACCGGACACGTCGAGTCATTAATAGACGATCTGCGTCTTACATTCGACAACCTCCGAACATATGACATCAAGCTCAATCCAGAAAAATGTGTTTTTGGCATTCCTGCCGGAAAGCTTCTGGGCTTCATCGTTTCCAATAGAGGAATTGAGTCAAACCCAGCTAAAATCCGAGCTTTGTAACTGTTGGCTATGCCAGCAGACCTGAAACAAGTCCAAAAACTATTCGGATGTGTGGCAGCTTTGAGCCACTTTATCTCCAGAGTAGGAGAAAAGGCATTGCCACTCTATCGCCTTCTCCGACGCACCGATCACTTCGAGTGGACGGACGCGGCAACGGCCGGATTGGCAGAAATAAAGGCTCTTCTAGCAAGCAACCCAATCCTGGCCGCACCAAACATCGGCGAACCCATGTTATTATAAATAACGGCCACACACTAAGTTGTGAGTGCGGTACTCGTCGTCGAACGACAGGAGGATGGACACAAATTCCCGCTTCTGAAGCCGGTATACTACGTATCCACTGTCCTCACACCATGCAAATCCCGGTACCCTCATCACTAAAAAATAGCATACGCGGTCTTCATGGCATCCCGGAAGCTACGACACTACTTTCAAGAGTGCTCAATAACGGTGGCCTCCGAAGTACCTCTCAATGACATAATAAACAACCGCGACGCTACGGGCCGGATTGCCAAGTGGTCGATTGAGCTCCTCCCATTCGACATATCATACAAACTGCACTGGGCCATTAAATCCCAGGTATTGGCCGACTTCATCGCTAAATGGATAGAGGGTGAACTCACTAAAGAGTACAGCACATATTCCAAGTGGGTCATGCACTTCGACGGCTCCAAAATGTTGGCAGGCCTAGGGGCAGGCGTTGTCCTAACATCCCCAACTGGAGATACTTTTCAGTACGTCCTACAAATATTATTCACAGACTCCAACAATGCAGCCGAATACGAAGCCTTACTGCATGGTCTTCGGATGGCCGTCTCCATGGGCATACACCGCTTGGAAGTGCGTGGGGATTCAAACCTCGCAATATCTCAAATAAATGGAGATTTCGATGCCAAATATCCGAAGATGGCGACTTACCGTATCGCCATTCTCAAAATGTCGACTCGGTTCGAGGGGCTCGAGTTTCACCATGTGGCTCGAGAAAGTAATCAAGCGGCTGATGTCCTTGCTCGCATCGGCGCCAAGCGCGACCCCGTCCCACCTAACATCTTTTTGGAGAGGCTCTTCAAGCCATCCGTGGTGTGGCAAGGGGAGAGCAGCAACACCAATCCGAATGTGAATACAACCCCAGATTCCGAACACACCGACATCATCGGGGGCTCAGCCACCGAAATTACACCATCGGCCCATCTCATCATGGCAATCATCGCCCCATGGATCGAACCCTTCTTGGCCTACCTCAATAGGCGGGAGCTTCCTGAGGACCAGAATGAGGCATGCTGCATTGTGCGGCGATCTAAAGCCTACAAGTTCACGAGGGAGAACCCTATAAGAAAAGCGCTACCGGAGTACTTCAAAGATGCATCTCCGAAGAAGAAGGGCGGCATCTCTTGGCTGAAATTCATGCCAGTCTCGGTGGCCACCACGCCGCGGCTCCGGCCCTTGTTAGCAAGGCCTTCCGTACAGGTTTCTATTGGCCGATGGCCCAAGCATACGCACAGGACCATGTCCAACATTGAGTCGGATGCCAACTTTTTGCCAACCAAAGCCGCATGCCACCCACCGCTTTACAAACAATCCCCATCACTTGGCCTTTTGCAGTTTGGGGGCTTGATATGGTCGGACCCCTTAAAGTTGGAAGCCATAAGAAAAAATATCTGTTGGTCATGGTGGACAAATTCACTAAGTTGATAGAGGCCAAACTAGTTAAAACGGCTGAAGCCGGGCTAGTGTTAGAGTTTATATCCGGTGTGGTACACCGTTATGGTGTTCCACACAGCATCATCACCGACAACGGCTCCAATTTCACAGCCGATGAGGTGAAGGCCTGGTGTGCCAATCTGGGCATCAAGCTTGACTACGCCTCTGTCTATCACCCACAAACCAACGGTCAGGTCGAACGCGCCAATGGTCTTATTATGAGCGGCATTAAACCCAAGTTAGTGCGGTCTTTGAAAGAATCAGACAAGCACTGGGTCGAGGAGCTCGACTCCGTACTCTGGGGGCTGTGGACCACGCCCAATCGTTCTACTGGATACACACCTTTCTTCATGGTGTACGGTGCAGAGGCCGTGTTATCCTGCGACATTATTAATGACTCACCTCGCGTGCGCATGTATGAAGAGAGAGAGGCCGAGCTTGATCGGCAGGACAGCTTAGATGCCCTAGAGGAGGAGCGCGATGTCGCAAAAGCCCGTTCCACTTTCTATCAACAACAGTCCCGCAGATATCAAAGCAAAGAAGTACGGGCCAAGACTTATAATGTTGGCAAACTCGTTCTACGCTTGCCGGAGAAGAAAAAGGACAAACTCAAGCCCAAGTGGGAGGGTCCCTTCATCATTGACGATGTACTCACCGGAGGAGCATACCGCCTACGTGATGCGTCGGACAATCGCCTAGAGCCGAACCCATGGAACGCGGCCAGACTCCGAAGATTCTACGCCTAGCGTTGGACTCTTCGTTCATCTCCTTTTCCCCCTTTTTGTTTCCATTTTTATTTTTTCTCTCTTTTCACCTTTCTTTTTTTAAAAGCTGTAAAGCTCTTGTACGGCTAAACCATACACCTATGACGCATACAATTCTTAATATTTATGTCAATTATACCTGGGGGCTTCTTGTACAGAAGCTTATTATTATTTTTTCGAGTATCAAGCTCACCACATATGTGTCTTTTCCATGTATGTACCTTTTCTGTGCCATTATATGCATCGATATGACTTAAGTTTTGGCCAAGCTGGGTTGCCTGGCTCCTGTGCTTATGCCCTACATCCCCGTTAGTTCGGCTAGGGCATAAAGGGAGCACCTCTGCGATTGTTACTGTCTGGTCATCCGGATGTGTACCTCAGACTGGGTGAAGCCTAAAGCTATCATTCTTAAGGGAATATTTGGTCGGCGGACTAAAGATGTTTTTTACCTATCACATTATGAACCCCCAGATGTTATGTACACTGTGGTTTTTTCAAACACAGTTCAGACATGCACATTAATGCATGCTTACCCAGGGAAAGGAACCCTTAACGGAACTATTCTCTCTGGAAGATGTTTCTTACGATCAAAATGTAATATAACATAACTAGCCGGATACTTGTCTGTTCAAGCAACTATGACCCCTACGCCTGGTTTCCATGCATACCCCGGTTTACATTACCGAGCGGGTATTCGGAAGCACTCCGCACCTTCGGAAGCGCTTTACAATTCAGCTAGAGACATAATTTGTCAAATTAAGTACATAGTCACTTAGACTCAAACACTTCTTCCTCCATGCCATCCAACGGGCTATCTAGCCTACAATCCTATTGGGAATACTTGGCGGCTACTTGTACCTGGTCATATACCAAACTAACGGGATTTTCTTCCCCATTTGACCCTACAGGTCCGACCCGGGCCATGTGATTCGGGTCGAGCTTGGTATACTGAGTTTTCACCATTGCCCAGGCCTCTCGCGCACCTTCCCGGCAGGCCGATATCTTCCATAATCGGAAGCACCGCCGCGCTCCTTTAAGTAGCTTTACAAGCCCCTCCATACTTCCCGGAGGGGAGTCGGATGGCCATAAAGCCTTGGCAATACTTTGCATCGCCTGCCGAGCTCGCTCGTGCATTTGCGACAGCTCTTGTAGCAGATCGCTCGACGATCCGGACACCTCCTCTTCGAGACGACCCGTCAATATACCTACAGACATAATTATTGTTAGTTTCTTTCCTCGCTAAACTATGTAAAGGTAAGTCCGAACACACACTAAATATGCCACCTCGTAACCTCTTATTCTCCTTCACGGAGTCAGCCAGCTGGGCACGAACGTCCTTTAGTTCCACGCCTAGCTCGGTGTTGGCATCTTGGAGTTTGTTCTTCTCCACCCTGACCTGTGTCAGGATACGTTCGCCTGCGGCAAGTTGCCTTTGAGCTCCTGGACCTCCCGCTTGTGCAACCGGTGCCTCTGTCATAAGAGTTGCACCTGTATTAATACTCCTGGTATATGATCATGTTTTTTCGATAGAGGGGAACATTACCAGACGCTACCTTCTTGGATTTCTCCAGTTTGGTGGTAGCAGCAGTTAGCTCGGCTTGACACTTCTCCAGCTCTTGAGACAACAGGTCGTTCTTCTCTTTGAGCACCTGGGTATACAACGATCCTTAAATCAGTTGCTTAAACTGCTTCAAGTCTCAGGGGCTATTGGTATATAATTATCAGAATTGTGCAAGTATGAACTTACCCGCATATCCTTCAAATACTGATCTGTGGCTCTAGAAAGCCCATCTCGAGCAGCTTCGAAGTATGCATCACCTGAGTTGAAGGCATTGAAAGCCTCTTCTGAAAAACCAGGGTCGCGGAGAGCGGCCCGTCGGCGCCGATGATTCATGGCGCTTTCCACATTGGAGTTTGTGGCGGATACTTTATCCGAATCCTCCACAGAAGGACAATCTGGTGTCACTTCCGCGTTGGCCTCAGTCCTCGTGATAGGGTCCGGAATCCGGCTAGTAGAGGCATGACCGGCAGGATCCCTGGACACAGTCCGGCGAATGTTTTTCCTGATAAGACACAATGGATAGCATCATACTTTAAGATGACGACCATGGGGAATATTTAAAACCATACCTCTTCAATGAAGGCTCAGCTATATCTCTATTTGCCTTCCTCTTCGAAGGCCTGCCCATCATAGGCGCCGCCTTCTTGCGCGTCGCCTCAGGTGCAGCGTGGCGCGCCGATCGCCTCCCCTTTAGGGAATAATATAGTGTGGTGGGTAAGGCGAAAGGGGGAAATTCTCCCAAAGGACAAGTCTCCTAATTACTTACATGCGACGCAGGGAGGAGTCCGGGATAGTAAGCAATGATAGCCACTTTGGTGCCGTCACAGCTCGCCTGGTAAAACACCCCTTCCCCGAGCTCCATGAATATACTCGGATCCTCTTTGAATCCGGGATCAAGGACCTGGTTGTGGTCCTCCAGCTGTGGTGCTGGGCTGTGGATCTGCCTGGTGACTGATAACCCACAAGTATAGGGGATCACAATAGTTTTCGAGGGTAGAGTATTCAACCCAAATTTATTGATTCGACACAAGGGGAGCCAAATATTCTCAAGTATTAGCAGTTGAGTTGTCAATTCAACCACACCTGGATAACTTAGTATCTGCAGCAAAGTATTTAGTAGCAAAGTAGTATGGAAATAACGGTAGCAGTGGCAAAAGTAAAAGTAGCAGTTTTGCAGTAATTGTAACAGCAGCAACAGTAAAGTAAATAAGCAAAACACAATATGTGAAAAGCTCGTAGGCATTGGATCAGTGATGGATAATTATGTCGGATGCGATTCCTCATGTAATAGTTATAACATAGGGTGACACAGAACTAGCTCCAGTTCATCAATGTAATGTAGGCATGTATTTCGAATATAGTCATACGTGCTTATGGAAAAGAACTTGCATGACATATTTTGTCCTACCCTCCCGTGGCAGCGGGGTCCTAGTGGAAATTAAGGGATATTAAGTCCTCCTTTTAATAGAGAACCGGACCAAAGCATTAGCACTTAGTGAATACATGAACTCCTCAAACTACGGTCATCACCGAGAAGTATCCGGATCATTGCCACTTCGGGGTTGTCGGATCATAACACATAATAGGTGACTATAGACTTGCAAGATAGGATCAAGAACTCACATATATTCATGAAAACAAAATAGGTTCAGATCTGAAATCATGGCATTCGGGCCCTAGTGACAAGCATTAAGCATAGCAAAGTCATAGCAACATCAATCTCAGAACATAGTGGATACTAGGTATCAAACCCTAACAAAACTAACTTGAATACATGGTAAATCTCATCCAACCCATCACCGCCCAACAAGCTTACGATGGAATTACTCACGCACAGTGGTGAGTATCATGAAATTGGTGATGGAGGATGGTTGATGATGCCGACGGCGACGAATCCCCCTCTCCGGAGCCCCAAAGGGACTCTAGATCAGCCCTCCCGAGAGAGATTAGGGCTTGGCGACGGCTTCGTATCCTAAAATGCGATGAAACTTTCTCTCTGATTTTTCTCTCCGCGAAAGCAAATATATGGAGTTGGAGTTGAGGTCGGTGGACGTCCAGGGGGCCCACGAGGCAGGGGGGCCCGCCCTTCCCCTGACGCTATTTCTTTCGCCAGTATTTTTTATTATTCTGAAAAGTTGCTCCGTGGATTTTCAGGTCATTTCGAGAACTTTTATTTCTGCAAAAAAATAACACCATGGCAGTTCTGCTGAAAACAACGCCAGTACGGGTTAGTTTCATTCAAATCATGCAAGTTAGAGTCCAAAACAAGGGCAAAAGTGTTTGGAAAAGTAGATACGACGGAGACGTATCGGTGACTTTCCGCCATTCCTGTTATAAATGACGGATTAATATCTATGAAAAAGGAATCAGGGAGTTGATGTAGTAGAGTAGTGGGACGAAACGCACCCGGCTGGGAGGGTTGTACAAGGAAAATCCATCCCTGGGTTTAATGTGGATGAACTCCTCCTCCTCCCCTTTGTATAATCAGGACAATATTTTCGCCAAAGCAACGGAAGTGTCCGGACCCTTCCTCCATAGCGGGTGGCATCATCTTCTCCATTGATGTGCCATAAAGGGCGCCCTCGGTATTGGAGTGGCTGAACCCCTCGCATTATGGATATCGCCATAACCTCGACTATTGACAATCCGGATTGAGCGAGCATCTTTATCTTGCTCATCAGTTGGTGGACTTCCATGCTATCTTCCTCCCTGGGGCTCCGAGGATGCCAGCTGAGGTGCTTCTTCAATGGAGTACTTGAATATTCAGGAAGACCCCTCCGTATTAGGTGAGGAAGGGAGACGTCTTCAACATAAAACCATTCGGAAGACCATTTTTTGGATGCCTTCTTCGGCGCACCGGATAGGTATCCGGTCCCGGCGATGCGCCATATCTCGGCTCCGCCTAGTTGGAATATTGACCCCTCCTGATTACGAGGGACGAGGCAAAACAACTTCTTCCATAACTCGAAATGGGCCTCGCAACCCAGAAATAGCTCGCAAAGAGCAACATAACTCGCAATATGCAGGATGGAGACAGGTGTAAAGTTGTGCAGTTGGAGGCCATAGTGCTCCAGAAGCCCTCGGAGGAATGGATGAACTGGAAATCCAACGCCTCTCAACAAATAGGGAACAAAACATACTCGTTCCCCCCTGGATGGGTTGGGGAACTTCTCCGCCTACTCCCCACCATCGAAGGAAGCCAATCCGGCTCGAACGGGGACTAGATTTGCGGGTGGAAAAAATCCCTGGATCTGGAGCTTCACCAGTTGGCCGTGGGATATGGAACATTTTTTCCAATCACCCTGGTTGGGGTCGTTAGAGCGAGAGGAAGCGCTGGGGGTGCTAGCCATGTTGGGGTGGTTTCTGCCGGCAAGCTCCGAGGGTTCCTCGTTTGGGGGAGATGGTGTGGATTAGATCTGAAGATTCCCGTCTCCTTAAATAGAAAATTTTCTCATAGGGTCAGGGTGGCAAATGCAAAAATGCCCCGACCTCTCGCATTCGCTCGACACGTGGAAGCTGAAATCATGAAGGTGCAGAAGCTGAGGAGCGCGACTTTAAATGGAAAGTCGGATACCGCTCTTTAAGTCAGGTACTTTGAAGTATTTGGAGAAGGAACCCGCCTTGCAATGCCGAAGACAATCTGCGCGCCGGACTCATCGTCATTGAAGCCTGGTTCGGGGGCTACTGAGGGAGTCCTGGATTAGGGGGTCCTCGGACAGCCGGAATATGTACATGTGCCGGACTGTTGGGCTATGAAGATACAAGGCAGAAGACTTCTTCCCGTGTACGGATGGGACTCTCCTTTGCGTGGAAGGCAAGCTTGGAGATTCGGATGTGTAGATTCCTTTCTCTGTAACCGACTTTGTGTAACCCTAGCCCCCTCCGATGTCTAGATAAACCGGAGGGTTTAGTCCGTAGGACAACAATCGTAACCTCATAGGCTAGACTTCTAGGGTTTAGACATTACGATCTCGTGGTAGATCAACTCTTGTAATATTCATATTCATCAAGATCAATCAAGCAGGAAGTAGGGTATTACCTCCATAGAGAGGGCCCGAACCTGGGTAAACATTGTGTCCCTCGCCTCCTGTTACCATCAGCCTTAGATGCATAGTTCGGGACCCCCTACCCGAGAGCTAGGGCTGGAATTCGAGCCGAGTCGAGCCAGCTCGGCTCGACTCGCTAGAGCTCGTTTCGTTAACGAGCTAGCTCGACTCGACTCGTTACTATAACGAGCTCAAACCCAAGATTGGCTCGACTTGTATAACTCGCGAGCTGGCTCGTTTAGCTTGTTAAGCTCGTTAAAGATATGAACACAAAACCCTCAAATATGATAAAAATGATTATGTATATATTAAACACATATATCACTAAACAATTGTAATTTCCTTGTAACGCATGAGTCTCCTAGGTGTCTGGGCCTTGTGTTGTGCGCTCGGGACATAGGGTGTTGAGTGTCTGATCTTTTTTTTGTATTGGAAGTGGTTGATCTTTTGTACCGAGCCTAACGAGTTACACGAGTACTCGTGAGATTGGCTCGTTTAACTTGGTCTATAAACGATATTAAACTAAAGCTCGTCTCGACTCGTTATTCTTCGAGCTCGAGTCAATTCAAGCCGAGTCACGAGCTACTCGTTTAGCTCGCGAGCTTCGAGCTTTTTTCCAGCCCTACCGAGAGCCGCTGGTTTGACACCAACAGGGACGTTGATCAACCCCCTCTCGCCCAACCAACTCTTGAGTCCACCCAAACCGGGACTAAAAAAGCATTGTCGAGGCCACCCCAAACCCTAGAAAAAAAGCATTGTGGATATATAGGTAGTATGTTTTTTGTTCATAGAAAACTCCGGTAACTCTTCAGGATGAGGGGGGACTGATGATCCACAAGTGTAGGGGATCTATCGTAGTCTTTTCAATAAGTAAGAGTGTCGAACCCAACGAGGAGCAGAAGGAAATGATAAGCGGTTTTCAGTAAGGTTTTCTCTGCAAGCACTGAAATTGTAGGTGATAGATAGTTTTGTGATAAGATAAATTGTAACGAGTAACAAGCAATGAAAGTAAATAAAGTGCAGCAAGGTGGCCCAATCCTTATGTTGCAAAGTATAAGCCTGGACAATTTCTTATAATGAGAAAGGAGCTCCCGAGAAAACATGGGAATTATCGTCAAGCTAGTTTTCATCATGTTCATATGATTCGCGTTCGGTACTTTGATAATTTGATATATGGGTGAACCGGTGCTTGGGTACTGCCCTTACTTGGACAAGCATCCCACTTGTGATTAACCCCTATTGCAAGCGTCCGCAACTACAAAAGAAGTATTAAGGTAAACCTAACCACATCATTAAACATCTGGATCCAAATCAGCCCGTAACGAAGCAACGCATAAACTAGGGTTTAAGCTTCTGTCACTCTAGCAACCCATCATCTACTTATTACTTCCCAATGCCTTCCTCTAGGCCCAAATAATGGTGAAGTGTCATGTAGTCTACATTCACATAACACCACTAGAGGAAAAGACAACATACATCTCATCAAAATATTGAACGAATACCAAATTCACATGACTACTAATAGCAAGACTTCACCCATGTCCTCAGGAACAAACGTAACTACTCACAAAGCATATTCATGTTCATAATCAGAGGAGTAATAATATGCATTAAGGATCTAAACATATGATCTTCCACCAAGTAAACCAATTAGCATCAACTACAAGGAGTAGTCAACACTACTAGCAACCCACAGGTACCAATTTGTGGTTTGGATACAAGATTGGATACAAGAGATGAACTAGGGTTTTGAGAGGAGATGGTGCTGGTGAAGATGTTAGTGGAGATTGACCCCCTCCTGATGAGAGGATCATTGGTGATGACGATGGTGATGATTTCCTCCTCCCGGAGGGAAGTGTCCACGGCAGAACAGCTCTGCCGGAGCTCTAGATTGGTTCCGCCAAGGTTCCGCCTCGTGGCGGCGGAGTTTCGTCCCGTAAGCTTTCCCACGATTTTTTCCAGGGTAAAAGCCCTCATATAGCAGAAGATGGACACCGGAGGGCCACCAGGGGTCCCAGGAGACAGGGGCGCGCCCAGTAGGGGTGGGCGCGCCCCCACCCTCATGGCTAGGGTGTGGGGCCCCCTGAGGTGTTTCTTCCGCTCAATAATTCTTATTAATTCCAAAAATAAGTTTCGTGGAGTTTTGGGATTTTTGGAGCAGTGCAGAATAGGTTTCCAATGTTTCCTCCTTTTCCAGCTCGAGTTCCAGCAGCCGGCATTCTCCCTCTTCATGGTAAACCTTGTAAAATAAGAGAGAATAACCATAAGTGTTGAGATATAATGTGTAATAACAACCCCTAACAACAAATATTGATATAAAAGCATGATGCAAAATGGACGTATCAACTCCCCCAAGGTTAGACCTCGCTTTGTCCTCAAGCGGAAGCCGAAATCGAAAAATATGTCCACATGTTTAGAGATAGAGGTGTCGATAGAAACAAAATGCGGACATGAGGGCATCATGATCATTCTTATAATAGCAACATATATATATATATATATATATATATATATATATATTATCATATGATTTCTTATACTCAAGTAACAATCAATCCACAATGTCAAGTATGGTTCAGAAACTTCATTGAGAACTAACAAACTATAATCTCAGTCATTGAAGCAATTGCTATTTATCATAACCTCAGAAAGAGTAAAGAATAGAGCTTTTCAGCAAGTTCACACACTCAACTATCCTGTAGTCTTCTACAATTGCTAACACTCACGCAATACTTGTGGTTATGGAGTTTCAGCCGGACACTGAGAAAGATAGGGGCTTATTGTGTTGCCTCCCAACGTATTCACCTTTAGGTGATGTCAACAATAATAGCCCATGTTAACTTACATCCAATTGGATATATATATATATCATGATATTTCAAAACACAAGGAGCTTGCCAAAGGATAAAATGAAAAAGGGAAAGGTGAAGATCACCTTGACTCAAGCATAAAGTAAAAACATAAAGTAAAAGATAGGCCCTTCGCAGAGGGAAGCTGAGGTTGTCATGTACGTTTAGGGTTGGATGTACAAAATCTTAATGCAAAAGAACGTCACTTTATATTACCCCTTGTATGTGGACCTTTATTATGCAGTCCGTCGCTTTTATTACTTCCACAACAAGATCATATAAAGCTTATTTTCTCTGCACTAATAAGTCATACATATTTAGATAGCAATTTTTATTGCTTGCAACATGACAACTTACTTGAAGGATCTTACTCAATCCATGGGTAGGTATGGTGGACTCTCATGGCAAAACTTGGTTTAAGGATATTTGGAAGCACAAGTAGTATCTCTACTTGGTGCAAGGAATTTGGCTAGCATGAGGGGGAAAGGCAAGCTCAACATGTTTGGAAGGTCAATGACAATATACTTTAACTGAGATGTGAGAAAACACAAACCATTGCGTTGTCTTCCTTGTCCAACGTCAACTCTTTTAGCATGTCATACTTAATGAGTGCTCCCAATCATAAAAGATGTCCAAGATAATATATTTGTATGTGAACCTCTCTTTCCTTATCACTTCCTATTAATTGCAACGATGACCAAAACTACGTTCATCAACTCTCAACAACTTTTATGCCCCATACTCTCTATGTGTGAAGTCACCACTAACCACGAGATCAATATGAACTCTTTTATTCTTTCTACTTTCTCAAGATCATAGCAACATAGCAAAGCCCTTGACTCAACACTAATCTTTATTATAGATAGCTCACGGACTCGATTACATAAAGAGATCACCAAGCAAAACTCAAAACTACTTGATATCAAAACTTCAATCTACTAGATCAAGATACTACTAAAGGAATCGAACTAAATAAAACGGTAAAGATGGGAGTGTGATGGTGATACGATACCGGGGCACCTCCCCCAAGCTTGGCAGTTGCCAAGGGGAGTGCCCATACCCATGTGATTATGTCCTCGGAGGTGATGGAGGTGGTGATGATGATGGTGGATAATCGCACATCGAGTGTAAAAGCTCCTCCAGCTTGCAGATAATGCCCTTGAGTCCGGCGATATGATCCTTCACCAAAATATTCTCCTGCGTGAGATACTTGTTCTTTATGCGGGCTAACTCAATCATCTTGAAAGCTTCAATCTCTGTTGGAGTAAAGAGGTTAGGTAAAGGTTGAGGGATGTCTTCTTCTTTCACCGCCGGGGCTTGAACCTCCATGGACTTATTGATCCCTTCATCCTTGTTGATCTCTTCCGGTTCTTCTCTTTTCAGCTCTATCATTAATAGCCAAGCATCCTTGTCTTCGTTGTTGGAGGAGGGTGATGTCATGGTGCTCTAGATCTGCAACGAAAACAGCTCGAAACGAAAATAGAGGATATTTGCGTGATACGGTGGTCAAAACCTTTGAGAGTTTATATAATGAATTTTTACCGACCAAAATACGTAACATGCAAGAAAACGGAGTCCAGGAGGCACACGAGGTGTCCACGAGATAGGGGGCACGCCCTCCACACTCGTGAGGGCCTTGTGTCCCTCTCGGACTACTTCTTTCTTCCGAAAATTCTTAAAGATTCCAAAACTGATAAAAATTGCCATGGGAGTTGTTTTGGAGTTGGTTTACTTACCGTACCACATACCTATTCCTTTTTGGAGTCTGGAGCATTCTGGAAAGTGTCCCTTATGTATTCCTCCGGGGTTACGGTTTCAATAATATTAGTTTCAACATTGATAGGATTACCTGAAATATAATGTTTAATTCTTTGACCGTTTACCACCCTCTGACTTGTGCCTTCGAAGTTGTTGATTTTTATGGCACCAGAATGATAGACCTCCTCAATAACGTAAGGACCTTCCCATTTAGAGAGAAATTTTCCTGCAAAAAATCTAAAACGAGAGTTGAATAATAACACATAATCACCTACGTTAAACTCACGTTTTTGTATCCTTTTGTCATGCCAGCGTTTGACATTTTTTTAAATAGCTTGGCATTCTCATAGGCTTGGGTTCTCCATTCATCAAGTGAGCTAATATCAAATAACCTCTTCTCACCGGCAAGTTTGAAGTCATATTTGAGCTCTTTAATAGCCCAATATGCTTTATGTTCAAGTTCAAGAGGTAAATGACACGCTTTTCCATAAACCATCTTATAAGGAGACATACCCATAGGATTTTTATATGCAGTTCTATAGGCCCATAATGCATCATCAAGTTTTTCGGACAAATTCTTTCTAGATCTATTGACAGTCTTTTGCAAAATTAATTTGAGCTCTCTATTGCTCAACTCTACTTGACCACTAGACTGCGGATGATAAGGAGATGCGATTATATGATTAACATCATACTTAGAAAGCATCTTACGGAAAGCACCATGAATAAAATGTGAACCACCATCAGTCATAAGATATCTAGGGCCTCCAAACCTCGGAAAAATAACTTCTTTAAGCATTTTAATAGAAGTGTTATGATCAGCACTACTAGTTGGAATAGCTTCTACCCACTTAGTAACGTAATCAATAGCAACTAAAATATGAGTGTAACCATTAGAGGCAGGAAAAGGTCCCATATAATCAAAGCCTCAAACATCAAACGGTTCAATAACAAGAGAACAATTCATAGGCATTTCTTGACGTCTACTAATATTACCAGTTCTTTCATCTTGGGATTTAGTCGTTGTCGGTGTCAAAACCGGCGGATCTCGGGTAGGGGTTCCCGAACTGTGCGTCTAGGCGGATGGTAACAGGAGACAAGGGACACGATGTTTTTACCCAGGTTCGGGCCCTCTCGATGGAGGTAAAACCCTACTCCTGCTTGATTGATATTGATGATATGGGTAGTACAAGAGTGGATCTACCATGAGATCAAGGAGGCTAAACCCTAGAAGCTAGCCTATGGTATGATTATTGTAATGGTTATGTTGTCCTACGGACTAAAACCCTCTGGTTTATATAGACACCGGAGAGGGCTAGGGTTACACAGAGTCGGTTACAATGGTAGGAGATCTACATATCTGTATCGCCAAGCTTGCCTTCCATGCCAAGGAAAGTCCCATCCGGACACGGGACGAAGTCTTCAATCTTGTATCTTCATGGTCTTGGAGTCCGGCTGTCAATGATAGTCCGGCTGTCCGGACACCCCCTAGTCCAGGACTCCCTCAGTAGCCCCTGAACCAGGCTTCAATGACGATGAGTCCGGCGCGCATATTGTTCGGCATTGCAAGGCGGGTTCCTCCTCTGAATAATTCATAGAAGATTGTGAACACCAAGATAGTGTCCGGCTCTGCAAAATAATTTCCACATTCCCCCGTAGAGAGAATATTATGTACACAAGTTCAATCTGTTGACGTATTTGGCGGCGTGACGTCACACCACCACCAAGCCTTTACTGGAATCGTTTTTTATTATACCACCTCAGCGCGTTTAGCGAAGCAGTTTCCTTGGCACGTCTTGTCGAAGCAGAGATCGTGTTCCCCTTATTTTGGGATTCCCATCAATACGAACGTGGGTAACCCAACCGCGCCCGTTGCCACACCTCTTCTATCGAAGGCGAGCCCCGAACGGTCACGGAGACGGCTCTTGGTATTCTTCCTCTTTATAACGGGACCAAGGCTCGTTTCTTTTCTTCAATCCTCCATCAGATCTTCTCCTTGCCCCGAGTTCCAACACCCAGAGCCCCAGATTCGAGCGCCTTGGATCTTCAACAATGTCCGGCTCCGACCTTCAGGGTCGATGGATCGGAGGAGGACGTGCTAAAGCTGCGAGAGGCCAAGTACCTGTCTTACGAGATTTCGCACAGGTTGCCCGCCGAAGGGCAGGCCATCCCCACCCCCGAGCCCGGCGAGTATGTCGTCTTTGTATCCCACCTCCATCGGGGTTTAGGCTTCCCGATGGATCCTTTTGTGAGAGGGCTCATGTTCTATTATGGGTTGGAATTCCACGACTTGGCTCCGGAGTCCATCCTCCATATTTCTGCATTTATTGTTGTCTGCGAAGCCTTCCTCCGCGTCACCCCCCACTTCGGCCTGTGGCTGAAGACCTTCAATGTGGAGCCGAAGATGATCGAGGGGCGTCAAGCAGAGTGCGGCGGGGCGGCCGTAAGCAGGAGGGCCGACGCCCCGTGGCCCGAGGGCTCCTTCCAAGAGGAGCTCGGCTTGTGGCAGCAGGAGTGGTTCTATATTACCGTTCTGAAGGGCAGCAGGCAGAAGCCACCGCCCGTATTCCGCTCGGGACCTCCATGACGGTTGATGTCGTGGGTCAACCAAGGGCTCAACTGGGGGCCGTCAAAGGACGTGCCCCTATTGCAGGGCCGGATACGAGACCTCCAAGTGAGGGAGATCGATCTGGTCGTGGTGATACAGGTTATGCTGATTAGGCGTCTCCTGCCCTGCAAACGCCGCCCTCTCCGGCTATGGGAATTTAATCCGGAGGGACCACGGATTCTCCAACACTTCATGGGTTCGACACCCGTGGAGATGTACAAATTGTTCTTCGGATCACAAGAGGTGTGTCCGGAATTGACCGAGGACGCTGGCCTAAGCTGCAATCGCCCGGATACTCAAGTAAGTAGCTCAGTGTTCGGACATACCGTTTGTTTGCCTTTCCATGATTCGCCTTTTATCCCGTTATCCTTTAACAGGAGTGGATAGCGCAAGCAAAGCTGATACGGTGTCCGGGCCCCCTCCTGGAGACCGTGCCGGATCCCGTGCTGGTCAGGATGGTGGAGGTTGCGCCTTCAGAAGAAGGTGAAGGGGAAAATAAGGGAGCTACCGCCTCGCCCAAGGAGGCGCTTGAAAAAGGAGGGATCAAGAATCCCTCCCTCCAGGGGGAGAAGAGGACCGCCTCCGGAGACCCGGAGGCCAAAGCCCCTAAGCGGGGAAAGAGATCTTCGCCGGAGGGTCCTGCATCTAGGGAGGCCCCGGCCGCACAGTCTCCCCTAAAGAATCAGCCCTCCAGCGAGCCGTAAGTAGAGAAAAGGGAGTTTGGCAATAAGAGATGTCCTTATTTGTGCTTCTGAGGATAACTGAAGTTTTTACCTTGTAGTTCGGATCTCCGACCTTCTCAGATGAGCTCATCTTCGGGGGACCTTCGTCCGGAGATGATGGAGAGCGAGACGCCTCCGTCCGCTGCGCCATCGGATAGAGCGGATGAGCCTGAAGTGTCATCACGGAGGGTGTCCCCGATCCCGGCAGAGCCGAAGAGTTCGGCGCCGACTAGTGCTCGGACGGGGGAGCTGAAGGATCTGCTTGAGAGGGCGTCCATCTCAGAAGATCACCATGCATTGATGAGTATGGTGATTGGAAGGATTTCATCCGCCGAAAGCGGATTGCGTAATGCCGTCAGGAGTTTGCTGGCGGGGTTTGAGGTGCGTAAAAATGACACACCTTTTTGACAGTTTTGCACATAACGTGTGCCCTATATAGATAGTAGCCCCTGAGACTCGGTAGGTTGTCGAAAGCGACAGTGTGCCGAGGATCAAAATCGCAGGTATTAACTTTCGCCTTTCCTGTGCAGGTGGCGGATAGTCCGGGGGCTAGCCGGACTGATAGAGTTGCTAAACTGAAGCGGCAACTCGATGTTGCGGATGCGGACATCATGCTAGCCAACAGGCGACTTGACGAATCGCAAGGTAAGTTGTTTCTCCGCGGTGACCTAGTAAGGGAGCCGAAGCCCACCTCTTACAATATGTGTGCTTGACGCAGATGGTGCCGCTGCTGTGGAGAGCCTTCAGGCAGAACTTGCGCAAGCCAAGGAGCAAGCCAGAAGGAGTGATGCGGCCACCTCGAGGGCGGCAGAGGAGTTAGAAGCCGAAAGGGCTGCACACTGTCGAAGCAGGGAAGAGATGGCCGAAATGGCCGTGAAGTTAAAGGATGCTACCGACCACAGGGAGGCTCTTGAAAAGGAGCACCTATCGGAGCGAGAAGACCTAGGGAAGGCTACCACCGAAGCCAAGGATGCCCGTTCTGCAATGCGGGCTATAAAGGAGGAGCTGCGCCAAGCCGGGGACATTGTGGCTGGCAAGCCTTTTCTGCTGCGCCGAAGGTTCACGGATCCAAAGTATGCTCAGCTCGGCCAGCTGTGGGGTCCGGAGGATCCTTATATGGACTTAGCGGCAAGTGCGGCGGATGCCGTTGTGCACTTCCGAAGTCAGAAGGATCACAAGATGGAAGAGCTGTTTTGGTCTCAATTCCATAGTCCGGAGCGTTCACTTCCGCTGACCGATCGGTCGGCCGAATGGGCTGAGCTGAATAGGTTGTCCGAACTTGCCATGACGGATATCGTGACTCATGTTTGGCCGGATAGGCCCAAGCCGAAGAGCTATTTTGGCTTATTGCAGCAATTTCTTGGGGCGGTGCCGCATATCAAGGCGATGAAGCGGTCGGACTGCATAGAGGGTGCATGGATGGCCCTCGCCCGTGTAAAGACACATTGGACAGAGATGGATGCCACCGCTATTGCGACCCAGGGTTCGGACGAGAGCCGGTTACTCGCCGAGCACTATTTTGGGGAAGTTCTGCGTGGTGCTCGTGTAATAGAGTCGCAGTGCTCAAAAAATGTCACGTTCAAATGAACGTTTTGGTTTCTATGACGATATTTATGATGTAAGCGCCTTTTACACTTGTGCGTCCAAGTAGTGATATATCTCATGTGCGGCCGTTTATGTATACGTGTGTATAACCTGAAAGATGCAGTCGTCGGCTTCAGCCCCCACGCACAAGGTGCGGGGGTGTTCGCAAAAAATAGTGCATTGTCACACTTAACCCGACGTCTCGGTCCTGTGAAGGAGGTGGTAGCGTAGCAAACGAGGCAACCGGACTATAATGCTTTATCACTTTCACTTAGCCATAGGAGTTCGAGGGTGGGGCTATGATATAGCCCCTAGTGGCACCGTGCTCTCCGAATTCGGGGCGCGTGTGTGCCTGACCGGGAAACGGCCCTTCGTCAAAGCGGAGGAATTCTAAACATTCCAGTGGTCGATCGAGTGGTTGACCAGTCTCTCGCTGTATCATGACAGTCAGTTTTCGGCTTTCTCTACTGAGGTGCTCACCCAGCCGAACTGGGGCACAATCGCAGTAGTTCTCCTGGTGTCGCGTTAGCCGATGATACGGAACATAAGGCAGCAAAACACAGGAGCCGGGCAAACCCAACACTTGACCAAAGACATGATTCGGAGCTGATGCATATAAGGCCTAACTCGAGACGCCGAACACTCCCTATGGTGTTCGGTCTTTATAATAATGGGCAGAACAATGCCCTGAGCCCCTAGTGTCCAGGTACGGGCGAGGTCCTCTGACGCGGCCGATGCCAAAACGTCAGTCTCCTCTCTGGTTATAATGAGAAACCAGGGGATTATAGCAACAAGAGACAGTAAAAAAGGTTTACGCAGGGTCTTAATCTGAAAAGAATCCTTGCCATGGGTCCCTACTGCACGTCTGCGCCTGTGTCTCCATCGTGCCGTATCCTGGACGGGTGTGCACGTTTGTTCATCTATAAAAAGAGAGGAACTTAGTTTGAAAGGAAGTCATGCGAAAAGTGCATAAAAAATGGAAATATTAAGGAATGAATAAGGCTGAGCCGATATTAGCTCATTATTGTTTATACACACAGCCCCTTGTGAAGGGGTGTGCGGCTAGGGAGCCCCTAGCCTATTTATGTCGGACTTGTCTAGACGTGTTTGGGGTCTTGGAACGACCTTTTAATGAAATGATGCCACGTGGACCGGGCATTTTAAGTGTAAGAGACGCATAATGTGGTATTGCGTTGAAGCGGACAAAAGCTTCACGTCCCAATAGTGCTTGATGGCTACTTTTGAATGGGGCGATATGGAAGGTTAGCCTTTCGCGTCGAAAGTTGTCGGGTGACCCGAACACAACTTCGAGTAGTAAGGAGCCTGTGCACTTGGCGTAAGGGCCTGGCGTCACTCCTTTGAAGGAAGTGCGGCTATATCGAATTTTAGTAAGGTCTACCCCCAACTTGCGGATTGTGTCCGTATATAGCAGATTTAAATCGCTACCGACGTCCATCAGGACTTGTGTAAATTGTAGTCCGTTGATTATAGGGTCCAATATCAGAGCAGTCCATCCAGCGTTTCAGATACTTCTGGAATAATCCAGGTGGTCGAAAGTGATTGGTTTTGACATCCAATCGCAAGGTTCCGCTGGGGTGGACCGTGCGACACCTACCGCAGCGGGTGCCGCATTGTTTTTCCGTACTATCACATGAAGTGAGTTTATTGTTTTCCGGTGCTCTGCTGGTGGGGTTCGTCATCGTCCTTGCTCGGCGCGTCGAGCCCCTTGTGTTCGGCGTTGAGTCGGCCGGACTGTTTGAAAACCCAACAATCTCGATGGGTGTGGTTTGCAGGCCTTCTGGAGGTTCTGTGGATTTGACATATCTGATCCAAAATTTTGTTTAAGTTGGATAGGTCATCACTGGTGTCCTTAAGAGGCAGTGTTTTATTGTTCGGCCGCGAGCTTTTGAATCCGGCATTGACCGCCGTGTTCTTTGGGCTTTTTTCTTTATTCCCGCGCTGATCCTTTTGGCGCCGTGATTTTCTGTTTCCATCCCTGATCTCGGATGTACTCGGGTCGCTGGTGCTGCATATTGCTAGCCAGCTGTCTTCCCCCGCACAAAAGCGGGTCATGAGGCTTGTTAGCGCGGCCATTGTCCTCGGCTTCTCTTGGCTGAGGTGTCTGGCAAGCCATTCGTCTCGGACATTTTGTTTAAAAGCTGTTAAGGCTTCGGCGTCCGGACAGTCAACTATTTGGTTCTTTTTGGTAAGGAACTTGTTCCAGAATTTGCACGCTGACTCTCCGGGCTGTTGAGTTATATGACTTAGATCTTCTGCATCCGGAGGGCGGACATAAGTCCCTTGAAAATTTGCTCTAAACGCGTCTTCGAGCTCTTCCCAACTTCCAACAGTGTTTTCTGGGAGGCTTTTGAGCCAATGCCGAGCTGGCCCTTTGAGCTTGAGGGGTAGATATTTTATGGCGTGGAGATCATCTGCTCTAGCCATGTGTATGTGTAGTATGTAATCCTCTATCCAGACTCCAGGGTCTGTTGTTCCGTCGTATGCCTCTATGTTTATGGGTTTGAACCCTGCTGGAAATTCATGATCCAGCACCTCATTGGTGAAACATAGTGGGTGTGCGGCGCCCCTGTATTTGGGTGTGCCGCTGTCTTCGAACACTTGGCGTGTTGTGTTGCTTCATGGGGCCCTCTTTTTTGGCCCGTAAATGGACCTGACCGGGCCATTTGTTTTCCGAGGATCATGGGTCGGCTTCTGTGCGGCGCCGCTTGTCGCTTTTGGCTTGTCATCTGGTCGTCTATCCGGCCAGGCGGCCTCTTTGCTTTTTGACTGTGGGGGCTCTATGGCCTCTTCGTCGAATTCAGGCAGCAGCTTGCGCTTCAGGTAGCTCTTTGTTTGGTGGCCGTTGCCATATTTGTCTACGGTCTTGAGTACTTTCCTCCACCTCATTCTGAGTGTATCTTCCGCTGTTTTGAGCTTCCTTTTTTCCTTCTTCAGACTTCTTGCAGTGGCGACAAGTATTTTGTGAAGGTTCTTATGCTTCGGTGGTGTGTCCGGCGTGAGGTCGTCTGGACTGTTGGTTTCGCCGGGCATGGATTGATTATCCGATTCGTCCTGTTCGGACGATTGTTTGGTTGCTTGTTTGTCGTCCACTGGTTTGCCCTGCTCTATTGTTGGGTCATTAGGAGTGCTGTTGTTGTCGAGGCAGAACTTTAGGGCGGCGCCTACGGCGCTGTTTTGGTTTTTTTGCGGTGGAATTGTCCTTTGCCGCTTCCCGTTGTTCCTCGTCATCGCTTCCTTTTGGGGTGTCCACCATATATACACCGTGGGTTGGGGTGGCCTTCCAGTGCTCGGTGAGCGCTGGTTCTTGATCGTTTCCGGCATCGTCATCCATACCGTCGATGTCTTCGGAGTCGTAGTCTAGCATGTCGGTTAGATCGTCGACAGTGGCTACAAAGTGGGTGGTGGGTGGGCTTTGAATTTCTTCGTCGTCCGCATCCCAACCATCCTGGCTGTAGTCCAGCCAGGGCTCTCCGGATAGCGAGAGATGCTTTAGTGAATTTAGGATGTCGCCAAAGGGTGAGTGCTGAAAGATGTCCGCGGCAGTGAACTCCATGATCGGCGCCCAATCGGATCCGATTGGCAGGGGCGCGGGAGGTTCGGAGTCCGGCAAGGAGTCCGGCGCCTCGGAGTCGTGAGCTTTATAAGGGACAAGGTCAGTGTTCGGCTCCATCGCCGTAGCGGTTGCAGCCCCCGAGGCGGTGTCCAGCCATCCGTCCTCGATCTGCGCGATCGGCTCCGAACTATGGGTCGGAGCGGATTCGTGCGCGGCCCCCAAAGTACTGTCCGGTGGCAGAGTTAGATCATGCCCATCATGACAGTGCGGCGCGCTTGGCTGTGGCTCGGATCCATCGAAGATCAAGTCTCCGCGGATGTTTGTCGTGAAGTTTAGGCTTCCAAACCTGACCTGATGGCCAGGGGCATAGCTTCCGATCTGCTCCAGATGACCAAGTGAATTGGCCCGCAGTGCAAAGCCGCCGAATACGAAGATCTGTCCGGGGAGAAAGGTCTCACCCTGGACCGAGTTGTTGTTGGTTGAAGAAGTCATCAAGCCTATCGGTGACGACACAGAGGAACTCTCAATGAAAGCACCAATGTCGGTGTCAAAACCGGCGGATCTCGGGTAGGGGGTCCCGAACTGTGCGTCTAGGCGGATGGTAACAGGAGACAAGGGGCATGATGTTTTTACCCAGGTTCGGGCCCTCTCGATGGAGGTAAAACCCTACTCCTGCTTGATTGATATTGATGATATGGGTAGTACAAGAGTGGATCTACCACGAGATCAAGGAGGCTAAACCCTAGAAACTAGCCTATGGTATGATTGTTGTAATGGTTATGTTGTCCTACGGACTAAAACCCTCCGGTTTATATAGACACCGGAGAGGGCTAGGGTTACACAGAGTCGGTTACAATGGTAGGAGATCTACATATCTGTATCGCCAAGCTTGCCTTCCACGCCAAGGAAAGTCCCATCCGGACACGGGACGAAGTCTTCAATCTTGTATATTCATGGTCTTGGAGTCCGGCTGTCGATGATAGTCCGGCTGTCCGGACACCCCCTAGACCAGGACTCCCTCAGTCGTCGTTGAGGATCTCTAACTGGTTTAGCATCATCCTCCAAATTAATTTTGTGTTGGCATAACATGGGACTAATGCCCTTAAGATCATCCAGAGTATATCCAATAGCGGCGCGGTGCTTCTTCAGAGTTTTCAATAATCTTTCTTCTTCTTGCTCTGAAAGGTTAGCACTAATAGGATATATTTTTTTTTCATCATGATAAGCATACTTAAGATTATCAGGTAATGGTTTGAGTTCAAACACGGGATCACCCTTGGGTGGAGGGGGATCCCCAAGAATTTCAATGGGAAGGTTGTGTGTCAGCATAGGTTCCTATTTGAGGAACACTTCATCTGTTTCCCTTCTTTCCTTCATAAACATATCATTGCTACGTCTTGAGCTTGCGTTGGTTTTCCTTGAAGAGGAAAGGGTGATGCAGTAATAGTAGCGTAAGTATTTCCCTCGGTTTTTGAGAACCAAGGTATCAATCCAGTAGGAGGCTCCTCAAAAGTCCCACGCACCTACACAAACAAACAAAGAACTCGCAACCAACGCAATAAAGGGGTTGTCAATCCCTTCACGGCCACTTGCGAAAGTGAGATCTAATAGAGACTTTATGATAAGATAAATATATTTTTGGTATTTTATAATATAGATGCAAAAAGTAAAGATGCAAATAAAAGTAGATTGAAAGCAAATACGATAAAAGATAGACCCGGGGGCCATAGGTTTCACTAGAGGCTTCTCTTAAGATAGCATAAGTATTACGGTGGGTGAACAAATTACTGTCGAGCAATTGATAGAAAAGCGAATAATTATGAGAATATCTAGGCATGATCATGTATATAGGCATCACGTCCGCAACAAGTAGACCGACTCCTGCCTGCATCTACTACTATTACTCCACACATCGACTGACTCCTGCCTGCATCTAGAGTGTTAAGTTCATAAGAACAGAGTAACACCTTAAGCAAGATGACATGATGTAGAGGGATAAACTCATGCAATATGATATAAACCCCAAATTTTTATCCTCGATGGCAACAATACAATACGTGCCTTGCAACCCTTTCTGTCACTGGGTAAGGACACCGCAAGATTGAACCCAAAGCTAAGCACTTCTCCCATGGCAAGAAAGATCAATCTAGTAGGCCAAACCAAACTGATAATTCGAAGAGACCTGCAAAGATAACTCAATCATACATAAAAGAACTCAGAGGAGATTCAAATATTTCTCAAAGATAAACTTGATCATAAACCCACAATTCATCGGATCTCGACAAACACACCACAAAAAGAGTTTACATCGAATAGATCTCCACAAGAGAGGGGGAGAACATTGTATTGAGATCCAAAAAGAGAGAAGAAGCCATCTAGCTAATAACTATGTAAACTACTAACAACTCATCGGAGGGGCTATGGTGTTGATGTAGAAGCCCTCCATGGTCGATTCCCCCTCCGGCGGAGCACCGGCGGAGGCTCCAAGATGGGATCTTGCGGATACAGAAGGTTACGGTGGTGGAAATTGTGTTTTGTTGGCTCCCTGGATGTTTTCGGGGTACGTAGGCGTATATAGGAGGAAGAAGTACGTCGGTGGCCGCCCGAGGGGCCCATGAGACAGGGGGCGCGCCCTATAGGGGGGGCTACCCTCTTGTGGCCGCCTCGGCTGCTTCTTGACTTGCACTCCAAGTCCTCCGGATCACGTTCGTTCCAAAAATCACGCTCCCGAAGGTTTCATGTCGTTTGGACTCTGTTTGATATTCCTTTTCTTCGAAATACTGAAATAGGCAAAAAAACAGCAATACGGGTTGGGCCTCCGGTTAGTAGGTTAGTCCCAAAAATGATATAAATGTGTAAAATAAATCCCATAAACATCCAAAAGGGGTAATATAATAGCATGAAACAATCAAAAATTATAGATACGTTGGAGACGTATCAAGCATCCCCAAGCTTAATTCCTGCTCGTCCTCGAGTAGGTAAATGATAAAAACAGAATTTTTGATGTGGAAGGCTACCTAGCATAATTCTCAATGTAATTTTCTTTATTGGGGCATGAATGTTCAGATTCAAATGATTCAAAATAAAAGTTCATATTGACATAAGAAATAGTGATACTTCAAGCATACTAATCAAAGTAATCATGTCTTCTCAAAATAACATGGCCAAAGAAAGTTATCCCTACAAAATCATATAGTCTGGATGTTGCTCTATCTTCATCACACAAAGTATTTAATCATGCACAACCCCGATGACAAGCCAAGCAATTGTTTCATACTTTAATAATCTTAAACTTTTTCAAATTTCACGCAATACATGAGCGTGAGCCATGGACATAGCACTATATGTGGAGTAGAATGGTGGTTGTGGAGAAGACAAAAAGGAGAAGATAGTCTCACATCAACTAGGTGTATCAACGGGCTATGGAGATGCCCATTAATAGATATCAATGTGAGTGAGTAGGGATTGCCATGCAATGGATGCACTAGAGCTATAAATATATGAAAGCTCAACAAAAGAAACTAAGTGGGTGTGCATCCAACTTGCTTGCTCACGAAGACCTAGGGCATTTTAAGGAAGCCCATCATTGGAATATACAAGCCAGGTTCTATAATGAAAAATTCCCACTAGTATATGAAACTGACAACATAGGAGACTCTCTATCATGAAGATCATGGTGCTACTTTGAAGCACGGGTGTGGAAAAAGAGATAGTAGCATTGTCCCTTCTCTCTTTTTCTCTCATTTTATTTTTTTCTTTTTCTTTTTTTTAAACCCTTTCTTTTTTTGGCCTTTCTTTTTTTCTTATTTTTCTTCTTCTTTTTTTCTTTTTGTAAAGTCCAAAGTCTCATTCCGACTTGTGGGAGAATCATAGTCTCCATCATCCTTTCCTCACTGGGACAATGCTCTAAAATGAAGATTATCACACTTTTATGGATTTACAACTCAAGAATTACAACTCAAAGCTAGAACAAGATATGACTCTATATGAATGCCTCTGGCGGTGTACCGGGATATGCAATGAATCAAGAGCGACATGTATGAAAATTATGAAGGTGGCCTTGCCACAAATACAATGTCAACTACATGATCATGCAAAGAGCAATATGGCAAAAGTAATGCGTGTCATATGAACGGAACGGTGTAAAGTTGCATGGCAATATATCTCGGAATGGCTATGGAAATGCCATAATAGGTAGGTATGGTGGCTGTTTTGAGGAAGGTATATGGTGGGTGTATGGTACCGGCGAAAGTAGCACGGCACAAGAGAGGATAGCAATGGTGGAAGGGTGAAAGCGCGTATAATCCATGGACTCAACATTAGTCAAAAGAACTCATATACTTATTGCAAAAATCTAGAAGTCATCAAAAACAAAGTACTACGCGCATGATCCTAGGGGGATAGATTGGTAGGAAAATACCATCGCTCGTCCCCGACCGCCACTCATAAGGAAGACAATAAATAAATAAAATTGTGCTCCAACTTCACCACAAAGCGGTTCACCATACGTGCATGCTACGGGAATCACAAACCTCAACACAAGTATTTTTCATAATCACCTCAACTAGCATGACTTTAATATCACTACCTCCATATCTCAAAACAATTATCAAGCATCAAATTGATCATGGCATCCAATTCACTTTCTATGATAGTTTTTATTATACCCAACTTGGATGCTCATCATTCTAGACCAAATTTGTAACCAGAGCAAATACCATGCTGTTCTAAAAGACTCTCAAAATAATATAAGTGAAGCATTATAGACTAGCAATTTCTTCAAAATTAAGCCACCACCATGCTCTAAAAGATATAAGTGAAGCACTAGAGCAAAAACTATCAAGCTCAAAAGATATAAGTGAAGCACATAGAGTATTCTAGCAAATTCTAATCAAGTAGGCTTATCCCAAAGGGTGTGTACAGCAAGGATGATTGTGGTAAACTAAAAAGCAAAGACTAATATATTACCCAATGATCCAAGCAAAACACATATCATGTGGCAAATAAAAATATAGCTCCAAGTAAAGTTACCAATGAACAAAGACGAAAGAAGGGATGCCTTCCCGGGGCATCCCCAAGCTTAGGTTTTTGGCTATCCTTGAATATCTTGGGGTGCCATAGGCACACCCAAGCTTAGGCTCTTGCCACTCCTTGTTTCATAGTCCATAAAAGCTTTACCCAAAACTTGAAAACTTCACAACACAAAACTCAACAGGAAATCTTATACGCTCTGTTAGTGAAAGAAAACAAAACCACCACATAAGGTACTGTAATGAACTCATTCTTTATTTATTTTTGTGTTAAACCTACTTTATTCCAACTTCTCTATGGTTTATAAACTATTTTACTAGCCATAGATGCATCAAAATAAGCAAACAACACACGAAAAGCAGAATCTGTCAAAAACAGAACAATCTGTAGCAATCTGTAACTAACGCAAACTTATCTATTTATCAGTAGCAAAAAGAATCAACGCAAAATCATGTTTCCGTGATTTAACGAAACTAAATTCATGCGTGCAAAGTTTCTGTTTTTTAGCAGAATCAAATCAACTATCATCATAGGTTATCCTATAGGTTCTACTTGGCACAAACACTAATTAAAAGATAAAAACACATCTAAACAGAAGGTATATGCAAGATTTACTACTAAACAGGAACAAAAACAAAAAACACAAAGAAAATTGGGTTGCCTCCCAACTAGCGCTATCGTTTAACGCCCCTAGCTAGGCATAAAAGCGAAGATAGATCTAAGTAGTGCCATCTTTGGCACTAAATTCATAAGTAGCTCGCATGATAGATTCATAAGATAATTTTACTTTCTTTATTAGAAAGTGCTCCATGCCTTTCTTTAATGGAAATTGGAATCTAATATTCCCTTCCTTCATATCAATAATCGCGCCAATCGTTCTAAGCAAAGGTCTACCAAGAATAATAGGGCAAGATAGATTGCAATCTATATCAAGAACCATAAAATCTACGGGCACCAAATTTATATTTGCAACAATGATAACATCATTGATCGTTTCCATTGGCTTTTTAATGGTGGAATCCGCAAGGTGCAAATTTAAAGAGCAATCATCAAGATCATGCACACCTAGAATATCACATAAAGTTTTCGGAATCGTGGAAACACTAGCACCTAAATCACACAAAGCAAAACACTCATGATCTTTAATTCTAATATTTATAGTAGGTTCCCACTCATCATTAAGTTTTCTAGGTATAGAAACTTCCAAATTAAGGTTTTCATCATAAGATTGCATCAAGGCATCAACAATATGTTTGGTAAAGGCTTTATTTTGACTATAAGCATGAGGAGAATTAACAACGGACTGCAACAAGGAAATACAACCTTCTAAAGAACAATTATCATAATCAAATTCCTTGAAATCCGAGATAGTGGGTTCAATACTATTTAAAGTCATGACCTCTCCAATCCCACTTTTACCAAATTTAGCATCAAGATCTAAAAACTCTGAATTCTTGAGACACCTTCTAGGTAAAGTTGACTCATCTTCAGTCCCATAATTATCAAGATTCATATTGCAAAACATAGATCTAATAGGAGACGCATCAATAACTTTAAGATCCTCATCATTATTTTCATGGAAACTAGAAGAACACGCCTTTATAAAGCAATCTTTCTTAGCACACAATCTAGCGGTTCTTTCCTTGCACTCATCAATGGAAATTCTCATTGTTTTGAGAGACTCATTGATATCATGCTTAGGAGAAGAAGATCTAAGTTTAAGAGAATCAACATCAAGCGAAAGTCTATCAACGTTCCTAGCCAAATCATCAACTTTGACCAATTTTTCTTCAAGCAAAGCATTAAAATACTTTTGAGAGATCATAAATTCTTTCACACTATTCTCAAAATCAGAGGGCATCTTATTAAAATTACCATAAGAATTATTGTAGGAATTTCCATAAGTTTCCTCTATAAGCATTGTTTCCAAAACTATTCCTACCAACAATATTCACATCCATAGATTCATTATTATTATCAATCAAAGTAGACAAAGGCATATCATTGGGATCAAGAGGAGTATTCTTAGTAGCAAACAATTTCATAAGTTCATCCATCTTTCCATTCAAAACATTGATTTCTTCTATAGCATGCACTTTTTTACTAGAAGATCTTTCGGTGCGCCATTGAGAATAATTAGCCATAATATCAAGAATTTTTGTAGCATCTCCTAACGTGATTTCCATAAACGTGCCTCCCGCGGCCGAATCTAAGAGATTTCTAGAAGTAAAGTTCAAACCATGAGTAGGGCAATTGCGAATCATTAATTTCATTCTTTCCCAAGATTGGGCAACATGCTCATGATCAAGTTGTTTAAAATTCATAATATCGTTCCTGAGAGTGATAATCTTAGCGGGAGGAAAATACTTAGAGATAAAAGCATCTTTGCACTTGTTCCAAGAATCAATACTATTTTTAGGCAAAGACGAAAACCAAACTTTAGCACGATCTCTAAGTGAAAACGGAAATAACTTCAATTTAACAATACCGTTATCCGTATCTTTCTTCTTTTGCATATCACACAAATCAACAAAGTTGTTTAGATGAGTAGCGGCATCTTCACTAGGAAGCTCGGTGTCGGTGTCAAAACCGGCGGATCTTGGGTAGGGGGTCCCGAACTATGCGTCTAGGCGGATGGTAACAGGAGACAAGGGACACGATGTTTTTACCCAGGTTCGGGCCCTCTTGGTGGAGGTAAAACCCTACTCCTGCTTGATTAATTTTGATGATATGGGTAGTACAAGAGTAGATCTACCACGAGATCAAGGAGGCTAAACCCTAGAAGCTAGCCTATGGTATGATTGTTGTTCGTCCTACGGACTAAAACCCTCCGGTTTATATAGACACCGAAGAGGGCTAGGGTTACATAGAGTCGGTTACAATTGTAGGAGATCTACATATCCGTATCGCCAAGCTTGCCTTCTACGCCAAGGAAAGTCTCATCCGGACACGGGACGAAGTCTTCAATCTTGTATCTTCATAGTCTTGGAGTCTGGCCGATGGTGATAGTTCGGCTATCCGGACACCCCCTAGTCCAGGACTCCCTCAGTAGCCCCCGAACCAGGCTTCAATGACGATGAGTCCGGCGCGCATATTGTCTTCGGCATTGCAAGGCGGGTTCCTCTCCAAATTCTATGTACTCGCTGAATGGTGTCCGGCTTCTTATAAATTCTGCGCTCCTTGGCTTCCACGTCCAATAATGGACATCTTCCACGTGTCGTACGAATGCGACAAGCCAGGGTATTTTTACATTCTACCCCCTAGCTGCGTGAATGAGCTGCCTACAAAGAGAGGCGAGGATCTAGATCCGAATCACACCATCCTCCTTCCGCGAGTATTCATCGGAGCGCCTCTGACCAAAAATCCATTCCATCATGGACAGTCGACGCGGCTCCTCCTCTCGCGCTCCCAGCCCTCGGCCAGGAGATTGGGGGAGATGCTCGGTCCCGCATAGTGAGCTGGTGACGCTCCAAACCAAGGGATTTCTTCCCGCAGCCTTTATGGTTCCGGTTCGAGCCAGACTTGCCACCTACAAGGGCGGAAAGCAGGCAGAGAGCGTCCCCAATCCCTCCAAAGGAGAGCGGGTATGCTTCGTCCCTTATCTAATAAGAGGACTCGGATTTCCCGTACATCCGTTTCTCTGAGGGCTCCTGGAGTTCTATGGGCTCCAGCTTCACCACCTTACGCCTGCCTCCATCCTACACATCGCGGGCTTCGGGCCCTTTGCGAGCTGTTCTTGGGCGTCGAGGCCCATTTTGCACCGTGGAAGAGATTATTTTGCCTCTACGCCGTTCTCATGAGGGGTCGATATATCAAGTGGGCGGAGCCGAACTATGGCGCATCGCCGGGACCGGATATCTATCCGGAACCCCAAATAAGGCGTCCGAAGACTGGCCTTTAGAATGGTTTTATATGGAAGACGCCCCGCTACCGGACCCAGTTCGGATCGGCCTCCCGGAGTTCAGCAATGCTCCTCTGAAGAAACGCCTGAGTTGGTGCCCACGGAGCCCTCAACGGGAGAATGATAGGGACGTCCAATATCTTATGGGCCGAATAAGGTTATTGGCTCATTCCGGATTGACCATGATTGGGGTCATGGCCACATGCATTATGCGAGGGGTGCAGCCACTCCAGTATAGGGGCCACCCCATGTGGGATTTCAACGGGGAGGATGATGCCACCCGTCATGGCCGCAAGGGGCCGGGACCGGTCGCCAATCTGGTGAAGATCCTGTCCGGCCTGTACAAAGGGGACAAGGAGGACTTCCTCCGTGCTAGTCCATCGAATGGATTTTCCATGAACAACCCTCAGAGCTGGGTAAGCGGACGTTTGTCTATCCGATCCATATTCCCAAAGTTAAGTGTCTCACTTTGTGATTTCGACGCAGGAACTGCGCCACGCCATAGAGGATATACACAGCCTGGCTCCACAACCCGAGGATCCGGAACAATCCCTCGATCCGGCCTCCGAAGAGGATCTGGACATAAAGGTGGAGCTGATCGATGGGGTGTTCCACCAACTTAGCATCGACAATGCTTTGGTCGCCATTACGGCCGACTACCCCGAAATATCTCCGGTTTCCCAGGTAACTATGACCGGAGTCCTGATACCATTACTCATCCATGCTTATCTCTGACCACCGTATACCAATGGTGTTCCGCAGGAGGTGCCTTCAAGGCGGGAAGCCGAACCCGCGGTGGCTGGCCAACAAGGGGCAGCTCGGCCCAGTAGGCGGAAAAGAAGTCCGGCGCGGATCGAGACGTCGCCGCAACGGTATGGCGCGCCACCATGTTTCCAGGAAAGATTCCTGGAAGGCATATTAACGCTCATGGTTTTTTCAGGAGAAAGAGCGCTCGCCGGACTGTGTCCGGAGAGATTACCAATCAAGCCTCCGCCAGCCAGGCTCCAACGCCAGGTCCGGAGGGGGAGGCGAACGCAAGGCGCGCGTCGGGTGCTCCTCCAACGGAGGACGCCGACAGGTTGTTCACCACCAGATCTGAGGTGGAGAGCGCCATGAATCACAGGCGCCGCCGGACAGTTCTTCGTGATGCATGCTTCTCCCCGGAGGCGTTAAATGCCTTTAATTCGGGAGATGCGCACCTCCGTGCCGCTCAATATGGTCTAGCTAGAGCCACGGAGCAGTGTGTGAAAGACATACGGGTGAGGAATTTTGACAGTTATATATGCCAGTAGTCCCCGAGACTTAAAATAGTTAGAATAACTGATTTAAGGATCATTTGTTATGCAGGATCTTACGGAGAAGAATACCCACCTGTCCCAAGAGCTTCAAGAGTGCAAGGCCCAACTTGAGGCCACACTAGCCGCCATAGGGGGAGCCACAGAGACCCCCTCCGGTAATATATACTTTCGAAAGATAAGTAGTTTGTGAAGTGCGGTGTGTGCATGGGTCTGACAATAATATTGCGGATGGTGTTGGGCTAGATCCAGACAGGCAGCAGCTACTACGCCAACTAAAGGCCGGCGAGAAGGTGCTTACAAGGGTGCGGCAGGAGAAAAATAACCTCCAAGATGCTAACACCCAGCTGGGCGAGGAACTAAAAGATGTTCGGGCCTAGCTGTCTGACTCCGTGAAGGAGAATCAGCGGCTTCATCGCGGCATTTATAGTAAGTGCTTGAACGAACTTTTGAAAAGAAGAGTTCAGCGAGGAAGTCGATTAATAGGAATATGTCTGTAGGTATGCTCACAGGTCGTCCTGCGGAGGAAATGCCCGGTTCGACGGGTGACCTTCTTCCCGAGCTGCTGCAACTGCAAGAACGAGTTCGGCAGGTGATGAGTGGCGTCGCCCAGGCCTTATGGCCGTCCGTCTCCCTACCCGAAGGTCTTGGAGAGCTTGCAGAGAAGCTCCAGGGAGCACGGCGGCGCTTCTGTCTGTGGAAGATATCGGCCTGCCTTCAAGGCGCCAGGGAGGCCTAGGCCATGGTGAAGATGCGGTACACGAAGGCTGACCCAAACCATATGGCCGAGGTCGGGCCTGTGGGGCCCGATGGGAGGGAGATCCCTGTGAGCTTAATGTACGGCCAAGTTGAGTTGGCCGCAAAGTATTCCCAGTGGGACTGTAAACTGGACAGCTTATTAGAAGGTATTGAAGAGGAATACAATCAGTCAATTTGACTATGTAATTTAAAATGACATGTAAAATACCTTCTAGCCAGATTGTAGATCGTTTGTCATTGCGGACCTTTTCGCTTCAACCTCGGGACCTGACAGTCCGGAGTGTGTCCGAATACCCTCGTAGTTATATAAAAAAACCGGGGCATGCGTGGAGACCAGGCGTAGGGGTCATTAGTGCTTTATCAGACAAGTGCCCAACTAGTTATGTTATATTACATGGTTAGTAAGAAACATCTTCCAGGGAGAATAGTTCCGTTAGGGGTTCCTTTCCCTGGGAGGCATGCCCTAAAGTGCATGTCCGGACTGCGAAAAAAGCAGGAAAGCATCTGGGGGCAGATAGATAAATAGGTAAGAAATCATCTTTCAATTCACCGACCGAATATTCCCTTAAGAACGCTAGCTTTCGGCTTCACCCAGTCTGAGGTACACATCCGGCTGACCCGGCAGTAACAATCGCAGAGGTGCTCCCTTTACCTCCTAGCCGAACAATCGGGAACGTAGGAGTAAGCACAGGAGCCAGGCAACCCAGCTTGGCCAAAACTTAAGTCATATCGATGCATATAATTGTGAATAAAAGGTACATGCGGAAGTGTGACACATGTGTTGGGTATAAAGCCCGTATAAATAAGCTTCTGTTAAAGAAGCCCCCAGGTATAATGAGTGCGACTAGCACGTCAAGTGTGTGCGAACAATGCGCAGGTGAGCCACCGAAGGCCCGTGAGAGAAAAAAAGAAAGAAGGGGGGTGGTAGAAAAATAAAAGACAGTTAACGTATGAAATATAGACGGGGGAGGGAGACGAACTCAGAGTCCGGCGCTAGGCGTAGAATCTTCAGAGACGGGCTGCGTTCCATGGATTTGGCTCGAGTCGGTTTTCCGATGCATTTCGCAGATGGTACGCTCCGCCGGTCAGGACTTGGTCGATGATGAAGGGACCTTCCCACTTGGGCTTGAGTTTGTCCTTTTTCTTGTTCGGCAGGCGTAGAACTAGTTCGCCAACATTGTAAGTTTTGGCCCGTACTTCTCTGCTTTGATATCTTCGAGCTTGCTGTTGATAGAATGCGGAACGAGCTTTTGCCACGTCACGCTCCTCCTCTAAGGCGTCCAAACTGTCCTGCCGATCCAGCTCGGCTTCCCTTTCTTCGTACATGCGCACGCGAGGTGAGTCATGAATTATGTCGCAGGGCAAAACTACCTCTGCGCCGTATACCATAAAAAATGGTGTGAATCCGGTAGTGCGGTTCGGCATGGTCCGCAGCCCCCAGAGTACGGAGTCGAGCACCTCTACCTAGTGCGTGTTGGATTCCTTAAGGGACTGCACTAGTCTGGGTTTGATGCCGCTCATGATTAGACCATTTGCTCGTTCGACTTGACCGTTAGTTTGAGGGTGATAGACTGAAGCGTAGTCGAGCTTGATGCCCATGTTTTTGCACCTGAGTTTAACTTCGTCGGCCGTGAAGTTCATGTCGTTATCAGTGATGATGCTGTGGGGGACGCCATAACGGTGTACTACCCATGATATGAAGTCTATCATGGGTCCGGATTCGGCCATCTTAACTGGCTTGGCCTCTATCCATTTGGTGAATTTATCCACCATGACCAATATCTATTTTCGCTTGTGGGTCCCTCCTTTAAGGGGTCCAACCATATCAAGCCCCCAGACCGCGAACGGCCAGGTGATGGGTATAGTTTTCAGGGCGGTGGGAGGCATGTGGCTTTGATTAGCAAAGAGCTGGCAACCGACGCATCCTTGGACTAAATCCTGAGTGTCTGCCCGGGCCGTTGGCCAATAAAATCCTGTACGGAAGGCCTTGCTTACAAGGGCCCGGGCTGCGGCGTGGTGCCCACCGAGTCTGGCATGAATTTCAGCCAAAAGATTTCGCCCTTCCTCTTCGGAGATACACCTTTGAAGGACTCCGGTTGTGCTTTTCTTATAGAGCTCTCCCTCATGGACCTTATAGGCTTTAGATCATCGTACTATGCAGCGGGCCTCATTTTGGTCCTCGGGAAGTTCCTGCCTAGTTAAGTAAGCTAGGAATGGCTCGGTCCACGGGGCAATGACTGCCATTATTTCATGGGCTGAAGGTGTTGTTTCATTGGCAGAACCACCGATTGTGTCAGAATGTGCGGTGTCGGGCGGTGCGGTTGGGTCCGGATTGTTGTTTCCGGACTCCCCTTCCCATAGTACGGATGGCTTGAAAAACCGTTCCAGGAAGATGTTGGGAGGGACGGCATCGCGCTTTGCGCCGATGCGTGCCAATACGTCTGCCGCTTGATTATTATCCCGGGCTATATGGTGAAATTCGAGCCCTTCAAACCGAGCTGACATCTTCAGAATGGCGTTACGGTAAGCTGCCATTTTCGGATCCTTGGCATCGAAGTCTCCATTTATTTGGGATATCGCGAGGTTCGAATCCCCTCGCACTTCTAGGCGTTTAATGCCCATGGAGATCGCCATCCGGAGGCCATGTAGAAGGGCCTCGTATTCGGCTGCGTTGTTGGAGTCTGTGTACATTATCTGGAGTACGTATTGGACTGTGTCTCCGGTTGGGGACGTCAGGACGACGCCAGCCCCCAGGCCGGCCAACATTTTGGAGCCGTCAGAGTGCATGATCCAATTGGAGTATGCGCCGTACTCTTTAGGGAGTTCGGCTTCAGTCCATTCGGTGATGAAGTCGGCCAAAACTTGCAAATTGATAGCTCGCCGTGGTTTATAGGCTATGTCGAATGGTAGGAGCTCGATGGCCCATTTTGCAATCCTGCCAGTCGCATCGCGGTTGTTTATAATGTCATTGAGAGGTACTTCGGAGGCTACTGTTATCAAACACTCTTGAAAGTAGTGTCGCAGCTTCCGGGATGCCATGAACACTGCGTACGCTATCTTTTGATAATGTGGATACCGGGACTTGCATGGAGTTGGGACAGTGGATACGTAGTACACTGGTTTTTGAAGAGGGAACTTGTGTCTGTCCGTTTCTCGTTCGACGACGAGCACCGCGCTTACAACTTGATGTGTTGCCGCGATATATAATAACATTGGTTCGCCCAAGTTGGGCGCGGCCAGGACCGGATTTGTTGCCAATATGGCCTTCATTTCTTTGAGTCTGGCCGAGGCGGCATCAGTCCACTCGAAGTGTTCGGTGCGCCGGAGGAGGCGATAAAGGGGTAATGCCTTTTCTCCTAAGCGGGAGATGAAGCGGCTTAGAGCCGCCATGCATCCAGTCAATTTTTGTATTTGCTTGAAGTCTTTTGGGATATCCAATTGTGACAGAGCTCGGATCTTGGCTGTGTTTGCTTCATTTCCTCTACCGGATACAATGAAGCCCAAGAACTTTCCTGCTGGTACGCCGAAAACGCATTTTTCCGGATTGAGCTTAATGTTATATGCTCAGAGATTGTCGAATGTGAGCCTCAAGTCGTCTACTAGAGTTTCGACGTGTTTGGATTTGACGACCACATCGTCTATGTATGCCTCCACTCTTTTGCCGATCTGGTTTGCCAGACATGTCTGAATCATGCGCTGATATGTTGCGCTGGCGTTTTTGAGCCCGAAGGGCATTGTGTTGAAGCAGAATGGCCCGTATGGAGTAATGAATGCCGTTGCGGCTTGGTCTGGCTCCGCCATCTTGATTTGATGGTAGCCGGAGTATGCTTCGAGGAAGCACAATGAATCGTGCCCTGCGGTAGCGTCGATAATTTGGTCGATGCGGGGAAGGGGGAAGGGATCCTTTGGGCAAGCCTTGTTAAGGTCCTTGAAATCGACACACAGGCACCAGGATTTGTCCTTCTTTGGTACCATTACCAGGTTTGCTAGCCAGTCCGGATGTTTTATATCTCCGATGAATCCGGCTTCTAATAGTTTGGCTAGCTCCTCTCCCATTGCCTGTCTTTTGGGTTCGGAAAATCGCCGAAGAGCCTGTTTGATTGGCTTGAATCCTTTTAGGATATTTAGGCTGTGCTCTGCCAGCCGGCGTGGGATTCCTGGCATGTCTGAAGGGTGCCAGGCAAAAATGTCCCAATTTTCCCGTAGGAATTCTCGTAGTGCGACGTCTACATCAGGGTTTAATTGTGCCCCAATGGAGGCCATCTTTGTAGGGTCTGTTGGATGGACTTGGAATTTGACTATTTCGTGCGCTGGCTTAAAAGAGGTGGACTTGGACCTTTTGTCAAGTATCACGTCGTCCCTGTTCACCGTGGAGCGCAGCGCTATGAGTTCCTCGGCCGCTAGGGCTTCAGATAGCGCCTCTAGGGCTAGTGCGGCTGTCTTATTTTCAGCGCGGAGCACTACGTCCAGATCACTGGCAAGGGTGATGATTCCGTTGGGCCCGGGCATTTTGAGCTTCATGTACTCGTAATGGGGTATAGCTTGAAAAATTGTCAATGCCTCTCGTCCTAATAAAGCGTGATATCCGCTGCTGAACGGGGCCACATGGAACGTGATCTCCTTGGACCTGTAGTTGTCCGGCGAGCTGAATACCACATCCAGTGTGATTTTTCCTGTGCAGCATGCTTCCCGACTAGGGATTATTCCTCTGAAGGTCGTGTTGCTTCGCTCAATGCGGCTCCAGTCTACTTCCATTTTTCGCAGGGTTTCCTCGTAGATGAGGTTTAATCCGCTGCCGCCATCCATGAGTACCTTAGTAAGGCGAAAGCCGTCCACTATTGGACTGAGGACCAATGCGGCTGGTGTTCGGGCTGTTCGGAATTTAGGTTCGTCACTGGCGTTAAAGGTAATAGCCGTGTCACTCCATGGATTTATTGTTGCTACTTGGTAGACTTCGGCGAGGCTGCGGAGTGTTTGTTTCCACATATTATTTGATGCGAAAGTCTCGAAGACTGTTAATACCGTACTGGTACTGCTGGGCTGGTTCTCTGGGGCTAGAAGCTCTTCACCACTTTTGGCCACCTGCCGTAGTATCCAACATGCTCGAAGGCTATGTGTTGGAGTGGCGCCCTCTGTACTATGGATTTTGCAGGGTCCGCTGAGCCATCCCTCCAGTACGGTTCCGTGCCCTTTAGGGGGTTTTTCCTTTTTGGTTTTTAACCCAGGTGCCTGAATATGATGCACCTTTTTATTTCGGACTAGGGTTGTGTTTGGAGCCGGATTGTCCCAAAATTTGGTTTCGGTTTTCCAGGCACTCTCCATCGCACAGTACTTTCGTACTATGGACGCCAAGTCGGAGAATCGTGTAATTTCGCGACGACTTATGGCGTTCATGATCCCCTTGTCCGTGCAATTATTGCAGAAAATTGAGATTGCGCTTTCCTCACGGCAATCCTTTATCCTGACTATAACTAGGAGGAATCTGGCCCAGTAATGGTGTACTGTTTCAGCGGGCTCTTGCCGGATTCATGATAGATCGCTTGTGTTTGGGTGGGCGGGTGGAATTAAATTCGGAACCCCGCCCAATCTAAGACTCAAGGGCCGAAAAGTTTCCGAACTTGGAAGCTTGGGTTGCTGGATGTTGTCCAACGAATCTTGCCCGCTGCCTGACTTTAGGTTCAATGCTTGATTGACGTCCGTCCCTCCGCGGGAATCCAGCATGGAGGGGTCGGGAATTCGGACATAACTTGTCCTTAATGTAGAAGAAGAGTCGTCGTGCTGTTCCTCCACCACAGCAACGTGGTGGGTAGCCTAGGGAGAGTTGATCTCTCTCAGATCGGTTTTAGGCCCGATCTGATCGTAGTCTGTAGCGACTCCCAGGGCGGTGATGTGATCCAAGAGCTCGTTTACGGAGGAGAGCTCCATCGGATCTAGCTGCTCGGCGAGTTCCGAGTTGACGTGAAGATCGCTTTTGATGACCCGAGAGGTCATCATCGGCGCGGCGGCCAAACAGGCGGTCATAAGAAAACCGCCTAGCCGGATAGTTTGGCCGATGGCCAAAGCTCCTTTGGCAACGGTGCCATCTTTAAAGACGGGACGAGGCATCCTTCCAGATTGTGACGGCACAGAGGAACTCTCAATGAAAGCAACAATGTCGGTGTCAAAACCGGTGGATCTCGGGTAGGGGGTCCTGAACTGTGCGTCTAGGCGGATGGTAACAGGAGACAAGGGACACGATGTTTTTACCCAGGTTCGGGCCCTCTCGGTGGAGGTAAAACCCTACTCCTGCTTGATTAATATTGATGATATGGATAGTACAAGAGTAGATCTACCACGAGATCAAGGAGGCTAAACCCTGGAAGCTAGCCTATGGTATGATTGTTGTTCGTCCTACGGACTAAAACCCTCCGGTTTATATAGACACCGGAGAGGGCTAGGGTTACACAGAGTCGGTTACAATGGTAGGAGATCTACATATCCGTATCGCCAAGCTTGCCTTCTACGCCAAGGAAAGTCCCATCCGGACACGGGACGAAGTCTTCAATCTTGTATCTTCATAGTCTTGGAGTCCGGCCGATGGTGATAGTTCGGCTATCCGGACACCCCCTAGTCCAGGACTCACTCAGCCGGCGAATTGATCTTTCATAACAAGATTCAGCAAAGTAGTATTGATTTCACAAGACTCAACATCATTAAGAGGAGCAATCGGAGTACTAAGGAAATCATTATTATTGGTATTCGAGAAATCACACAATTTGGTATTATCTTGCGCCATGGCAACAAGTAATCCAACACACAAGCAAACAGAAAAAGGCAAGTGAAAGAGAGGAGGAGATTGGGAAAGAGAGGGTGACTAAAACGGCAAGGGTGAAGTAGGGGACAGGAAAATGAGAGGCAAAAGGCAAATAATGTAAATGCGAGGGAGATGAGTTTGTTATGGGTACTTGGTATGTCTTGACTTGAGCAAAGACCTCCCCGGCAACGGCGCCAGAAATCCTTCTTGCTACGTCTTGAGCTTGCGTTGGTTTTCCTTGAAGAGGAAAGGGTGATGCAGCAATAGTAGCGTAAGTATTTCCCTCAATTTTTGAGAACCAAGGTATCAATCCTGTAGGAGTCTCCTCAAAAGTCCCACACACCTACACAAACAAACAAAGAACTCGCAACCAACACAATAAAGGGGTTGTCAATCCCTTCACGGCCACTTGCGAAAGTGAGATCTAATAGAGATAGTATGATAAGATAAATATATTTTTTGTATTTTATAATACATATGCAAAAAGTAAAGATGCAAATCAAAGTAGGTTGAAAGCAAATATGATAAAATATGGACCCGGGGGCCATAGGTTTCACTAGAGGCTTCTCTCAAGATAGCATAAGTAATACGGTGGGTGAACAAATTGCTGTCGAGCGATTGATAGAAAAGTGAATAATTATGAGATTGTCTAGGCATGATCATGTATATAGGCATCACGTCCGCAACAAGAAGACCGACTCCTGCCTGCATCTACTACTACTACTCCACACATCGACCGACTCCTGCCAGCATCTAGAGTATTAAGTTCATAAGAACAGAGTAACGCCTTAAGCAAGATGACATGATGTAGAGGGATAAACTCATGCAATATGATATAAACCCCATCTTTTTATCCTCGATGGCAACAATACAATACGTGCCTTGCAACCCTTTCTGTCACTGGGTAAGGACACCGCAAGATTGAACCCAAAGCTAAGCACTTCTCCCATGGCAAGAAAGATCAATCTAGTAGGCCAAACCAAACTGATAATTCGAAGAGACTTGCAAAGATAACTCAATCATACATAAAAAAATTCAGAGGAGATTAAAATATTTCCCAAAGATAAACTTGATCATAAACCCACAATTCATTGGATCTCGACAAACACACCGCAAAAAGAGTTTACATCGAATAGATCTCCACAAGAGAGGGGGAGAACATTGTATTGAGATCCAAAAAGAGAGAAGAAGCCATCTAGCTAAAAACTATGGACCCGAAGGTCTGTGGTAAACTACTCACAACTCATCAGAGGGGCTATGGTGTTGATGTAGAAGCCCTCTGTGGTTGATTCCCCCTCCAGCGGAGGGCCGGCAAAGGCTCCAAGATGGGATCTCGCGGATACAAAAGGTTACGGTGGTGGAAATTGTGTTTCGTTGGCTCCCTGGATGTTTTTGGGGTACGTAGGCTTATATAGGAGGAACAAGTACGTTGGTGGCTGCCCAAGGGGCCTACGAGACAGGGGGCGCCCTACCCTCTCGTGGCCGCCTCGGCTGCTTCTTGACTTGCACTCCAAGTCCTCTTGATCATGTTCGTTCCAAAAATCACGCTCCCGAAGGTTTCATTCCGTTTGAACTCCGTTTGATATTCCTTTTCTTCGAAATACTGAAATAGGCAAAAAAATACAGCAATACGGGTTGGGCCTCCGGTTAGTAGGTTAGTCCCAAAAATGATATAAATGTGTAAAATAAAGCCCATAAACATCCAAAAGGGGTAATATAATAGCATGAAACAATCAAAAATTATAGATACGTTGGAGACGTATCAATCATTTTCATGGTCAAGCAAATATTGTTCTAACGGATCAGTAGGAGGCACGGCAATAGAAGCAAGACCAATAATCTCATCCTTTAGGTGATTCTCTATCATGAGGTTGTCTACGAAACTTAGCAAAATTAAACTCGTGAGACATACCTTTTAAGCCAATTGTGACAGTATCCTTTTCACAATCAATCTTAGCATTGAGAGTGTTTAAGAAGGGTCTACCAAAAATAATGGGACAAAAGTCATCTTGTGGGGAACCAAGAACAAGAAAATCAGCAGGATATTTAACCTTCCCACACAAGACTTCAACATCTCTAACTATTCCAACTGGTTTAATGGTATCCCTATTAGCAAGCTTAATAGTAACATCAATGTCTTCCAATTCAACGGGTGCAATTTCGTGCATAATTTCTTTGTATAAATCATAGGGTATCGCACTAGCACTAGCACCCATATCACATAAGCCATGATAACAAGGATCTCCTATTTTAACGGAAATAATAGGCATGCCTACCACAGGTCTATGTATCTTAGTATCTGGTCTAGCAATATTAGCAGTCTCACCACAGAAATAAATAACATGCCCATCTAAATCATCATCCAAGAGATCTTTAACCATAGCAATACTAGGTTCAACTTTGATTTGCTCAGGAGGTGTATAAGTCCTAGTATTAGTCTTACGAACAACAGTCGAAGTTTTAGCATGATCCTTTATCCTAACGGGAAAATGAGGTTTCTCAACATAAGTAGTGCGAACAATAGGATCACTATAGGTGACAGTCTTTTCTTCAACTGTAATAGGTGCAACTACTTTTACTTCAATGGGAGGATTATATTTAAACCACTTCTCCTTAGGGAGATCAACGTGAGTAGCAAAAGATTCACAGAAAGAAGCTACTATCTCAGAGTCAAGTCCATACTTAGCGCTAAATCCACGAAAAGCATCGGTATCCATAAAAGATTTAACACAATCAAACTTAGGTGTCATACCTGACTCCTTACCATCATCGGAAGCCCAATCTTCAGAGTTGCGTTTAATTCTTTCCAATAAGTCACATTTGAAATCAATAGTCTTCAGCATATAAGAACCAGCACAGGAAGTATCGAGCAGGTTGCGATCATTAAGAGAAAGTCGAGCATAAAAATTTTGAATAATCATTTCTCTGGAGAGCTCATGATTGGGGCATGAATATAACATTGACTTAAGACTGCCCCAAGCTTGAGCGATGCTTTCTCCTTCGCGAGGCCAGAAATTATATATGTAATTACGATCACGATGAACAAGATGCATAGGATAGAACTTCTGGTGAAATTCCAACTTCAATCGCTTATAATTCCAAGATCTCGTATCATCACATAGCCTATACCATGTCAATGCATCTCCCTTCAAAGATAAAAGGAATACCTTCCTTTTGACAACATCATCGGGAATACCTGCAAGCTTAAATAATCCACAAACTTCATCCACAAAGATAAGGTGTAAATCAGGATGCAAAGTTCCATCTCCTGCAAAGGGATTAGCTAGCAGTTTCTCTGTCATACCCGAAGGAATCTCAAAGTAAATATTTTCAAAAAGTTCAGTAGGTTGAGGAGCAACTCTTTGCTCTTCTGGTCGGGGTGAAGATACCCCTAACAAGCCCCTCAAAGGATTAGTTTCCATAGTGACAAGTAACAGAAAATTTCAGCACACTATATAAATGTTTCCTTACCAAGTTCCACTCGCCAAAAGTGCTACACTCCTTGGCAACGGCGCCAAAAAAGAGTCTTGACGACCCACAAGTGTAGGGGATCTATCGTAGTCCTTTCGATAAGTAAGAGTGTCGAACCCAACGAGGAGCAGCAGGAAATGATAAGCGATTTCAGTAAGGTTTTCTCTGCAAGCACTGAAATTGTAGGTGATAGATAGTTTTGTGATAAGATAAATTGTAACAAGTAACAAGCAATGAAAGTAAATAAAGTGCAGCAAGGTGGCCCAATCCTTATGTAGCAAAGGATAAGCCTGGACAATTTCTTATAATGAGAAAGGAGCTCCCGAGGACACATGGGAATTATCGTCAAGCTAGTTTTCATCATGTTCATATGATTCGCGTTCGGTACTTTGATAATTTGATATGTGGGTGGACCGGTGCTTGGGTACTGCCCTTACTTGGACAAGCATCCCACTTATGATTAACCCCTATTGCAAGCGTACGCAACTACAAAAGAAGTATTAAGGTAAACCTAACCACAACATTAAACATATGGATCCAAATCAGCCCCTAATGAAGCAACGCATAAACTAGGGTTTAAGCTTCTGTCACTCTAGCAACCCATCATCTACTTATTACTTCCCAATGCCTTCCTCTAGGCCCAAATAATGGTGAAGTGTCATGTAGTCAACATTCACATAACACCACTAGAGGAAAAGACAACATACATCTCATCAAAATATCGAATGAATACCAAATTCACATGACTACTAATAGCAAGACTTCACCCATGTCCTCAGGAACAAACGTAACTACTCACAAAGCATATTCATGTTCATAATCAGAGGAGTAATAATATGCATTAAGGATCTGAACATATGATCTTCCACCAAGTAAACCAATTAGCATCAACTACAAGGAGTAATCAACACTACTAGCAACCCACAGGTACCAATTTGTGGTTTGGATACAAGATTGGATACAAGAGATGAACTAGGGTTTTGAGAGGAGATGGTGCTGGTGAAGATGTTGGTGGAGATTTACCCCCTCCCGATGAGAGGATCGTTGGTGATGACGATGGTGATGATTTCCCCCTCCCGGAGGGAAGTGTCCCCGGCAAAATAGCTCTGCCGGAGCTCTAGATTGGTTCCGCCAAGGTTCCGCCTCGTGGCGGCGGAGCTTCATCCCGTAAGCTTTCCCACGATTTTTTCCAGGGTAAAAGCCCTCATATAGCAGAAGATGGACACTGGAGGGCCACCAGGGGGCCCAGGAGACAGGGGGCGCGCCCAGTAGGGGTGGGCGCGCGCCTACCCTCCTGGCCATGGTGTGGGCCCCCTATGGTGTTTCTTCCGCTCAATAATTCTTATTAATTCCAAAAATAAGTTTCGTGGAGTTTTGGGATTTTTGGAGCAATGCAGAATAGGTTTCCAACGTTTGCTCCTTTTCCAGCCAGAATTCCAGCTGCCGGCATTCCCCCTCTTCATGGTAAACCTTATGAAATAAGAGAGAATAGCCATAAGTGTTGAGATATAATGTGTAATTACAGCCCATAATGCAATAAATATTGATATAAAAGCACGATGCAAAATGGACATATTAGGGACGTCGATCGATCAACACCCTCTTGCCAAAGCAGGACTGAAAAAGCATTGTCACGGCCACCCCAAACCCTAGAAACATCGAGGCCACCCAAATTTACCAAGTTAAAGAGCCTTGTCAAGGCCACCCCACACCATAGAAGCGTTGTCGAGGCCACCCCAAACCGTAGAAGTGTCGAGGCCACTAATATGATTCCTTGTTCTGATATTAGCTAGGTCTATGTTTGCCACTAATATATCCATCTCTCATATTTGTATATTGCCATGTTGTATTATTTGCAGAAACCATGGCGGACAGAGACTTAGAACAAGAAGAATTGTTGGGGTACATAATTCGCGACGGACGTGATGTCTTGTCGTATCTCAACGACACCGATGGTCAGGAAGGAGAGGATGACGGCTCCGGTGATCAAACAATGTTGAGGAAGGAGGAGACCATGATGATGGCTCCGATGACCGAACGGGGGAGGTAGCTGTTGCAAAGTCCAGCGAGGTATATATATTAATTAAGCCTACGCTCACTAATTGATGCATTAATTTTTTTGGTATGTACATATATTAACGGAGGAGGTAGGTGTTGCAAAGTCTGGCGAAGTATTATTGTTTTTATGTCAATATTAAACTTTTGTTTTGAATCTTTCGGATCTGAACATTCATGCCACAATAAAGAGAATTACATGGATAAATATGTTAGTTAGCATTCCACATCAAAAATTCTATTTTTATCATTTAGCTACTCGAGGATGAGCAGGAATTAAGCTTGGGGATGCTTGATACGTCTTCAACGTATCTATAACTTTTTATTGTTCCATGCTATTATATTATTTGTTTTGGATGTTTTATATGCATTTCTATGCTATTTTATATGATTTTTGGGACTAAAATATTAACCTAGAGCCTAGTGTCGGTTTGTTTTTTCCTTGTTTTCGAGTTTTGCAGAAAAGGAATACCAAACAGAGTCCAATTGACCTGCCAATTTACGGAGATTTTTTATGGACCAGAAGAAGCCCCCTAAGCAAAAGATTTGGCCAGAAGAGTCCCGAGTCATCCACGAGGGTGGAGGGCGCGCCCAACTCCCCTCGGCGCGCCCCCTACCTCGTGGTTGACTCTGAGACCCCCCCCCCCCCTAACGTGAAACTGCTACCTCTTGAGCACTGCGTTGGTTTTCCCTTGAAGAGGAAAGGGTATGAAGCAAAGTAGCATAACTATTTCCCTCAGTTTTTGAGAACCAAGGTATTAATCTAGTAGGAGGCTCCTTACAAGTCCCTCGTACCTACACAAACAAACAAGAACCTCGCAACCAACGTGATAAAGGGGTTGTCAATCCCTTCACGGCCACTTGCGAAAGTGAGATCTGATAGAGATATTAAGATAAGATAAATATTTTTGGTATTTTTATGATATAGATTGGAAAGTAAAGATTGTAAAATAAAGTAGATTGGAAACTTATATGATAAAAGATAGACCCGGGGGCCATAGGTTTCACTAGTGGCTTCTCTCAAGATAGCATAGGTATTACGGTGGGTGAATGCTACCTCTTGAGCACTGCGTTGGATTTCCCTGAAGAGGAGAGGATGATGCAGCAAAGTAGCATAAGTATTTCCCTCAGTTTTTGAGAATCAAGGTATCAATCCAGTAGGAGACCACGCACAAGTCCCTCGTACCTACACAAAACGATAGCTACTCGCAACCAACGCGATTAGGGGTTGTCAATCCCTTCAAGGTCACTTACAAGGGTGAGATCTGATAGAGATGATAAATAATATTTCTGGTATTTTTGATAGGTAGATGCAAAGTAAAAAAAAGTAAAAAAGCAAAGCAAGTAAATAAAGCGATAGAGATTGATATGATGAGAATAGACCCGGGAGCCATAGGTTTCACTAGTGGCTTCTCTCAAGAGCATAGGTATTCTACGGTGGGTGAACAAATTACTGTTGAGCAATTGACAGAATTGAGCATAGTTATGAGTATATCTAGGCAATGATCATGTATATAGGCATCACGTCCGAGACAAGTAGATCGAAACAATTCTGCATCTACTACTATTACTCCACTCATCGACCGCTATCCAGCATGCATCTAGAGTATTAAGTTAAAAACAAAGTAACGCCTTAAGCAATATGACATGATGTAGAGGGATAAATTCATGCAATATGATAAAAAAACCCATCTTGTTATCCTCGATGGCAACAATACAATATGTGCCTTGCAACCCTTTCTGTCACTGGGTAAGGACACTGCAAGATTGAACCTAAAGCTAAGCACTTCTCCCATTGCAAGAACTACCAATCTAGTTGGCCAAACCAAAAAGGATAATTCGAAGAGACTTGCAAAGATAACTCAATCATACATAAAAGAATTAAGAGAAGATTCAAATATTTTCCATAGATAATAATGGATCATAAACCCACAATTCATCGGTCTCAACAAACACACCATAAAAAGAAGAAGATTACATCGAATAGATCTCCACGAGAGAGGGGGAGAACATTGTATTGAGATCCAAAAAGAGAGAAGAAGCCATCTAGCTACTAGCTATGGACCCGAACGTCTGAAGTAAACTACTCACACTTCATCGGGGGCCATAGTGTTGATGTAGAAGCCCTCCGTGGTGGATGTCCCCTCCGATGGAGCTCCAGAACAGGCCCCAAGAAGGGATCTCGTGGATACAGAAGGTTGCGGCGGTGGAATTAGGTTTTTGGCTCCTCTTCTGATCGTTTGGGGATACGTAGGTATTTTGGGGAACGTAGCAGAAATTCAAAATTTTCCTACGTATCACCAAGATCTATCTATGGAGAAACCAGCAACGAGGGGAAGGAGAGTGCATCTACATACCCTTGTAGATCGCTAAGCGGAAGCGTTCAAGAGAACCGGGTTGATGGAGTCGTACTCGTCGTGATTCAGATCACCGATCATCCTAGTGCCGAACGGACGGCACCTCCGCGTTCAACACACGTACAGCCCGATGACGTCTCCCACACCTTGATCCAGCAAGGAGAGAGGGAGAGGTTGAGGAAGACTCCATCCAGCAGCAGCACAACGGCGTGGTGGTGATGGAGGAGCGTGGCAATCCTGCAGGGCTTCGCCAAGCACCTACGGGAGAGGAGGAGGTGTCACGGGAGGGAGGGAGGCGCCAGGGGCTCAGGTAAGGATGCCCTCCCTCCCCTCCACTATATATAGGGGCAAGGGAGAGGGGGGAGGCACAGCCTTGCCCCTTCCTCCAAGGAAGGGGTGCGGCCAAGAGGGGGGGAGGAGTCCATCCTCCCCAAGGCACCTCGGAGGTGCCTTCCCCCTTGAGGACTCTTCCCTCTAGGGTTCCCTAGGCACATGGGCCTCTTGGGGCTGGTGACCTTGGCCCATGTAGGCCAAGGCGCACCCCCAGGTGGCCCCACCCGGTGGGCCCCCGGGACCCTTCCGGTGGTCCCGGTACAATACCGATGACCCCGAAACTTGTCCCGATGGCCGAAACAGGACTTCCTATATATAAATCTTTACCTCCGGACCATTTCGGAACTCCTCGTGACGTCCGGGATCTCATCCGGGACTCCGAACAACATTCGGTAACCACATACAAGCTTCCTTTATAACCCTAGCGTCATCGAACCTTAAGTGTGTAGACCCTACGGGTTCGGGAGACATGCAGACATGACCGAGATGTTCTCCGGTCAATAACCAACAGCGGGATCTGGATACCCATGTTGGCTCCCACATGTTACACGATGATCTCATCGGATGAACCACGATGTCAAGGACTCAATCGATCCCGTATACAATTCCCTTTGTCCAGCAGTATTTTACTTGCCCGAGATTCGATCGTCGGTATACCGATACCTTGTTCAATCTCGTTACAGGCAAGTCTCTTTACTCGTTCCATAACACATCATCCCGTGATCAACCCCTTGGTCACATTGTGCACATTATGATGATGTCCTACCGAGTGGGCCCAGAGATACCTCTCCGTTTACACGGAGTGACAAATCCCAGTCTCGATTCGTGCCAACCCAACAGACACTTTCGGAGATACCTGTAATGCACCTTTATAGCCACCCAGTTACGTTGTGACGTTTGGTACACCCAAAGCACTCCTACGGTATCCGGGAGTTGCACAATCTCATGGTCTAAGGAAAAGATACTTGACATTAGAAAAGCTTTAGCATACGAACTACGATCTTTGTGCTAGGCTTTCGATTTGGGTCTTGTCCATCACATCATTCTTCTAATGATGTGATCCCGTTATCAATGACATCCAATGTCCATGGTTAGGAAACCGTAACCATCTATTGATCAACGAGCTAGTCAACTAGAGGCTTACTAGGGACATGGTGTTGTCTATGTATCCACACATGTATCTGAGTTTCCTATCAATACTATTATAGCATGGATAATAAACGATTATCATGAACAAGGAAATATAATAATAATCAATTTATTATTGCCTCTAGGGCATATTTCCAACAGTCTCCCACTTGCACTAGAGTTAATAATCCAGTTCACATCGATATGTGATTAACACTCAAGGTCACATCCCCATGTGACTAACACCCAAGAGTTTACTAGAGTCAATAATCTAGTTCACATCGATATGTGATTAACACTCGATGAGTTCTGGGTTTGATCATGTCCTGCTTGTGAGAGATGTTATAGTCAACGGGTCTGAATCTTTCAGATCCGTGTGCGCTTTACAAATCTCTATGTCATCTCCTAGATGCAGCTACCATGTTCTATTTGGAGCTATTCCAAATAACTGTTCTACTTGGAGCTATTCTAAATTGTTGCTCCATTATACGTATCTGGTATCTCTACTCAGAGCTATCCGGATAGGTGTTAAGCTTGCATCGACGTAACCCTTTACGACGAACTCTTCTACCACCTCCATAATCGAGAAAATTCCTTAGTCCACTAGTTACTAAGGATAACTTTGACCGCTGTCCTGTGATCCATTCTTGGATCACTCTTGTACCCCTTGACTAACTCATGGCAAGGCACACTTCAGGTGCGGTACACAGCACAACATACTGTAGAGCCTATGTCTTAAACATAGGGGACGACCTTTGTCCTTTCTCTCTATTCTGCCGTGGTCGAGCTTTAAGTCTTAACTTCATACCTTACCACTCAGGCAAGAACTCCTTCTTTGACTGGTCCATCTTGAACACCTTCAAGATCATGTCAAGGTATGTGCTCATTTGAAAGTACCATTAAGCGTTTTGATCTATCCTTATAGATCTTGGTGCTCAATGTTCAAGTAGCTTAATCCAGGTTTTCTATTGAAAAACACCTTTCAAATAACCCTATATGCTTTCTAGAAATTCTACATCATTTCTGATCATTAATATGTCAACAACATATACTCATCAGAAATTCTATAGTGCTCCCACTCACTTCTTTGGAAATACAAGTTTCTCATAAACTTTGTATAAACCCAAAACTTTGATCATCTTATCAAAGCATACATTCCAACTCCGAGATGCTTACTCCAGTCCTTAGAAGGATTACTGGAGCTTTGCATACTTATTAGCAACTTTCAGGATGTACAAAACCTTCCGGTTGTATCACATACAACCTTTCCTCAAGAAAATCGTCGAGGAAACAATGTTTTGACATCCTATCTGCAAGATTTCATAAACAATGCAGTAATCGCTAATATAATTCCAACAGACTCTTAGCATCGCTACGAGTGAGAAAGTCTCACCGTAGTCAACTCCTTGAACTTGTCGAAAAACATCTTAACGACAAGTCGAGCTTTCTTAATGGTGATACTTACCATCATTGTTCGTCTTCCTTTTAAAATCCATCTGCTCTCAACAGCCTTACGACCATCGAGTTGTTCTGCCAAAGTCTACACTTTGTTTTCATATATGGATCCTTTCTCGGATTATATGGCTTTGAGCCATTCGTCGGAATCCGGGCCCACCATCGCTTCTCCATAGCTCGTAGGTTCATTGTTGTCTAGCAACATGACTTCCAAGATAGGATCACGTACCACTTTGAAGTAGTATGCATCCTTGTCATCCCATGAGGTTTGGTAGTGACTTGATCCGAAGTCTCATGATCACTATCATAAGCTTCTACTTCAATTGGTGTAGGTGCCACAAGAACAACTTCCTGTGCCCTGCTACACACCAGTTGTAGTGACGGTTCAATAACCTCATCAAGTCTCCACCATCCTCCCACTCAATTCTTTCGAGAGAAACTTTTCCTTGAGAAAGGACCCGATTCTAGAAACAATCCCTTATTGCTTTCGGATCTGAGATAGGAGGTATACCCAACTATTTTGGGTGTCCTATGAAGATGCATTTATCCGCTTTGGGTTCGAGCTTATCAACCTGAAACTTTTTCACATAAGCGTCGCAGCCCCAAACTTTTAAGAAATGACAGCTTAGGTTTTCTAAACCATAGTTCAAGCGGTGTCATCTCATCAGAATTACGTGGTGCCCTATTAAAGTGAGTGCGGTTGTCTCTAATGCCTAACCCATGAACGATAGTGGTAATTCGATAAGAGACATCATGGTACGCACCATATCCAATAGGGTGCAACTATGATGTTCGGACACACCATCCCACTATGGTGTTCCAGGCTGTATTAATTGCAAAACAATTTCCACAATGTCTTAATTGTGTGCCAAAACTCGTAACTCAGATATTCATCTCTATGATCATATCATAGATCTTTTATCCTCTTGTCACGACGATCTTTCAACTTCACCCTGAAATTACTTGAACCTTTCAATGATTCAGACTCGTGATTTATCAAGTAAATGTACTCAACATCTACTCAAATCATCTGTGAAGTAAGAACATAACGATATCCACTACATGCCTCAGCACTCATTGGACTGCACACATCAAAATGTATTACTTCCAACAAGTTGCTTTCTGGTTCCATTTTACTGAAACCGAGGCTTTCAGTCATCTTGCCCATGTGGTATGATTTGCATGTCTCAAGTGATTCAAAATCAAGTGAGTTTAAACGGTCCATCTGCATGGAGTTTCTTCATGCATATACACCAATAGACATGGTTCGCATGTCTCAAACCTTTCAAAAACGAGTGAGCCCAAAGACCCATCAACATGGAGCTTCTTCATGCGTTTTATACCAATATGACTTACGTGGCAGTGCCACAAGTAGGTGGTACTATCATTACTATATTTTGGCATGAACATGTGTATCACTACGATCGAGATTCAATAAACCATTCAATTTAGGTGCAAGACCATTGAAGGTATTATTCAAATAAACAAAGTAACCGTTATTCTCCTTAAATGAATAACCGTATTGCGATAGACATAATCCAATCATGTCTATGTTCAACGCAAACACCAAATAACAATTATTTAGGTTTAACACCAATCTCTTTGGTAGAGGGAGCGTGCGATGCTTGATCATATCAAGCTTGGAAAAACTTCCAACACATATCGTCAGCTCACCTTTAGCTAGTCTCCGTTTATTCCGTAGCCTTTTGTTTTGAGTTACTAACACTTAGCAACCGAACCGGTATCTAATACCCTGGTGCTACTAGGAGTACTAGTAAAGTACACATTAACACAATGTATATCCAATATACTTCTATCGACCTTGCCAGCCTTCTCATCTACCAAGTATCTAGGGTAATTCTACTCCAGTGGTTGTTCCCCTTATTACAGAAGCACTTAGTCTCGGGTTTGGGTTTAACCTTGGGTTTCTTCACTAGAGCAGCAGCTGATTTGCCGTTTCATGAAGTATCCCTTCTTGCCCTTGCCCTTCTTGAAACTAGTGGTTTCACCAACCATCAATAATTGATGCTCCTTCTTGATTTCTACTTTTGTGGTGTCAAACATCGCGAATATCTCAAGGATCATCATATATGTCCCTGATATATTATAGTTCATCACGAAGCTCTAGCAGCTTGGTGGCAATGACTTTCGGAGAAACATCACTATCTCATCTGGAAGATCAACTCCCACTCGATTCAAATGATTGTTGTACTCAGACAATCTGAGCACAAGCTCAACAATAGAGCTTTTCTCCCTTAGTTTGTAGGTTAAGAAAATCGTCGGAGGTCTTATACCTCTTGACGTGGGCACGAGCCAGAAATCCCAATTTCAGCCCTCAAAACATCTCATATGTTTCGCGACGTTTCAAAAACGTCTTTGGTGCCTCAATTCCAAACCGTTTAACTGAACTATCACGTAGTTATCAAAATGTGTATGTCAGATGTTCGCAACATCCACATACAACGTTCGAGGTTCAGCACACTGAGCGGTGCATTAAGGACATAAGCCTTCTATGAAGCAATGAGGACAATCCTCAGTTTACGGACCTAGTCCGCACAATTGCTACTATCAACTTTCAACTAATTTTTCTCTAGGAACATATCTAAACAGTAGAACTATAGCGTGAGCTACGACATAATTTGCAAAATCCTTTTGACTATGTTCAGGATAATTAAGTTCATCTTATGAACTCCCACTCAGATAGACATCCCTCTGGTCATCTAAGTGATCACATGATCCGAGTCAAACTAGGCCGTGTCCGATCATCACGTGAGACGGACTAGTCATCATCGGTGAACATCTTCATGTTGATCGTATCTTCTATACGACTCATGCTCGACCTTTCGGTCTGCGTGTTCCGAGGCCATGTCTGTACATGCTAGGCTCGTCAAGTTAACCCTAAGTGTATTGCATGTGTAAATCTGTCTTACCCCCGTTGTATGTGAACGTAAGGATCTATCACACCCGATCATCACGTGGTGCTTCGAAACGACGAACTGTAGCAACGGTGCACAGTTAGGGGAGAACACTTCTTGAAATTGTTTTAAGGGATCATCTTATTTACTACCGTCGTCCTAAGTAAACAAGATGCATAAACATAATAAACATCACATGCAATTAAATAGTGACATGATATGGCCAATATCATTTTGCTCCTTTTGATCTCCATCTTCGGGGCTCCATGATCATCATCGTCACCGGCATGACACCATGATCTCCATCATCATGATCTCCATCATCATGTCTTCATGAAGTTGTCTCGCCAACTATTACTTCTACTACTACAGCTAACAGTTATCAATAAAGTAAATTAACTACATGACGTTTATGTTGACACGCAGGTCATAAATAAATTAAGACAACTCCTATGGCTCCTGCCGGTTGTCATACTCATCGACATGCAAGTCGTGATTCCTATTACAAGAACATGATCAATCTCATACATCACATATCATTCATCACATTCTTCTTGGCCATATCACATCACATAGCATACCCAGCAAAAACAAGTTAGACGTCCTCTAATTGTTGTTTGCATGTTTTATGTGGCTGCTATGGGTTTCTAGCAAGAACGTTTCTTACCTACGCAAGAACCACAACGTGATATGCCAATTGCTATTTACCCTTCATAAGGACCCTTTTCATCGAATCCGATCCGACTAAAGTGGGAGAGACAGACACCCGCCAGCCACCTTATGCAACTAGTGCATGTTTGTCGGTGGAACCGGTCTCACGTAAGAGTACGTGTAAGGTTGGTCCGGGACGCTTCATCCCACGATGCCGCCGAATCAAGATAAGACTAGTAACGGCAAGCATATTGAACAAAATCAACGCCCACAATTACTTTGTGTTCTACTCGTGCATAGAATCTACACATAAACCTAGCTCATGATGCCACTGTTGGGGAACGTAGCAGAAATTCAAAATTTTCCTACGTATCACCAAGATCTATCTATGGAGAAACCAGCAACGAGGGGAAGGAGAGTGCATCTACATACCCTTGTAGATCGCTAAGCGGAAGCGTTCAAGAGAACCGGGTTGATGGAGTCGTACTCGTCGTGATTCAGATCACCGATGATCCTAGTGCCGAACGGACGGCACCTCCGCGTTCAACACACGTACAGCCCGATGACGTCTCCCAAGCCTTGATCCAGCAAGGAGAGAGGGAGAGGTTGAGGAAGACTTCATCCAGCAGTAGCACAATGGCGTGGTGGTGATGGAGGAGCGTGGCAATCCTGCAGGGCTTCGCCAAGCACCTACGGGAGAGGAGGAGGTGTCACGGGAGGGAGGGAGGCGCCAGGGGCTCAGGTAAGGATGCCCTCCCTCCCCTCCACTATATATAGGGGCAAGGGAGAGGGGGGAGGCGCAGCCTTGCCCCTTCCTCCAAGGAAGGGGTGCGGCCAAGAGGGGGGGGAGGAGTCCATCCTCCCCAAGGCACCTCGGAGGTGCCTTCCCCCTTGAGGACTCTTCCCTCTAGGGTTCCCTAGGCACATGGGCCTCTTGGGGCTGATGCCCTTGGCCCATGTAGGCCAAGGCGCACCCCCTACAGCCCATGTGGCCCCCGGGGGCAGGTGGCCCCACCCGGTGGGCCCCCGGGACCCTTCCGGTGGTCCCGGTACAATACCGATGACCCCGAAACTTGTCCCGATGGCCGAAACAGGACTTCCTATATATAAATCTTTACCTCCGGACCATTCCGGAACTCCTCCTGACGTCCGGGATATCATCCGGGACTCCGAACAACATTCGGTAACCACATACAAGCTTCCTTTATAACCCTAGCGTCATCGAACCTTAAGTGTGTAGACCCTACGGGTTCGGGAGACATGCAGACATGACCGAGATGTTCTCCGGTCAATAACCAACAGCGGGATCTGGATACCCATGTTGGCTCCCACATGTTCCACGATGATCTCATCGGATGAACCACGATGTCAAGGACTCAATCGATCCCGTATACAATTCCCTTTGTCCAGCGGTATTTTACTTGCCCGAGATTCGATCGTCGGTATACCGATACCTTGTTCAATCTCGTTACAGGCAAGTATCTTTACTCGTTCCATAACACATCATCCCGTGATCAACCCCTTGGTCACATTGTGCACATTATGATGATGTCCTACCGAGTGGGCCCAGAGATACCTCTCCGTTTACACGGAGTGACAAATCCCAGTCTCGATTCGTGCCAACCCAACAGACACTTTCACAGATACCTGTATTGCACCTTTATAGCCACCCAGTTATGTTGTGACGTTTGGTACACCCAAAGCACTCCTACGGTATCCGGGAGTTGCACAATCTCATGGTCTAAGGAAAAGATACTTGACATTAGAAAAGCTTTAGCATACGAACTACGATCTTTGTGCTAGGCTTTGGATTTGGGTCTTGTCCATCACATCATTCTTCTAATGATGTGATCCCGTTATCAATGACATCCAATGTCCATGGTTAGGAAACCGTAACCATCTATTGATCAACGAGCTAGTCAACTAGAGGCTTACTAGGGACATGGTGTTGTCTATGTATCCACACATGTATCTGAGTTTCCTGTCAATACAATTATAGCATGGATAATAAACGATTATCATGAACAAGGAAATATAATAATAATCAATTTATTATTGCCTCTAGGGCATATTTCCAACAAGGTATATATAGGAGGAAGAAGTACGTCGGTGGAGCAACAGGGGGCCCACGAGGTAGGGGGCGCGCCCTCCACCCTCGTGACCGCCTCTGGCACTTCTTGGAGTAGGGTCCAGGTCTCCTGGATCACGTTCGGTGAGAAAATCACGTTCCCGAAGGTTTCATTCCGTTTCGACTCCGTTTGATATTCCGTTTCTTCGAAACACTGAAATAGGCAAAAAACAGCAATTCTGGGCTGGGCCTCCGGTTAATAGGTTAGTCCCAAAAATAATATAAAAGTGGAAAATAAAGCTCAATATAGTCCAAAATAGTAGATAAAGTAGCATGGAGCAATCAAAAATTATAGATACGTTGGAGACGTATCAGGCATCCCCAAGCTTAATTCCTGCTCGTCCTCGAGTAGGTAAATGATAAAAAAAGAATTTTTGATGCGGAGTGATACTTTGGCATTATTTCAATGTAAATCTTCTTAATTGTGATATGAATATTCAGATCCGAAAGATTCAAGGCAAAAGTTCATATTGACATAAAAAAATAATACTTCAAGCATACTAACCAAAGCAATCATGTCTTCTCAAAATAACAAGGCCAATGAAAGTTATCCCTACAAAATCATATAGTCTGGCTATGCTCCATCTTCCCCACATGAAATATTTAAATCATGCACAACCCTGATGACAAGCCAAGCAATTGTTTCATACTTATGAAATTCTCAAAACTTTTTCAATCTTCACGCAATACATGAGCATGAGCCATGGATATAACACTATATGTGGAATAGAAGGGTGGTTGTGGAGAAGACAAAAAGAGGGAAGATAGTCTCACATCAACTAGGCGTATCAACGGGCTATGGAGATGCCCATCAATAGATATCAATGTGAGTGAGTAGGGATTGCCATGCAACGGATGCACTAGAGCTATAAGTATATGAAAGCTCTACAAAATAAACTAAGTGGGTGTGCATCCAACTCGCTTGCTCACGAAGACCTAGGGCATTTTGAGGAAGCCCATCATTGCAATATACAAGCCAAGTTCTATAATGAAAAATTCCCACTAGTATATGAAAGTGACAAAATGAGAGACTCTCTATCATGAAGATCTTGGTGCTATTTTGAAGCACAAGTGTGGTAAAAGGATAGTAGCATTGTCCCTTCTCTCTTTTTCTCTCATTTTTTTATTTGGGCCTTTCTCTTTTTTATGGCCTCTTTTTTTCGTCCGGAGTCTCATCCCGACTTGTGGGGGAATCATAGTCTCCATCATCCTTTCCTCACTTGGGACAATGCTCTAATAATGATGATCATCACACTTTTATTTTTCTTACAACTCAACAATTACAACTCGATACTTAGAACAAAGTATGACTCTATATGAATGCCTCCGGCGGTGTACCGGGATATGCAATGAATCATGAGTGACAGGTATGAAAGAATTATGAACGGTGGCCTTGCCAGAAATACAATGTCAACTACATGATTATGCTAGCAATATGACAATGATGGAGCGTGTCATAATAAATGGAACGGTGGAAAGTTGCATGGCAATATATCTCAGAATGGCTATGGAAATGCCATGATAGGTAGGTATGGTGGCTGTTTTGAGGAAGGTATATGGTGGGTGTATGATACCGGCGAAAAGTGTGTGGTATTAGAGAGGCTAGCAAAGGTGGAAGGATGGGAAAAAGTGCGTATAATCCATGGACTCAACATTAGTCATAAAGAACTCATATACTTGTTGCAAAAATCTAGAAGTTATCAAAGCAAAGTATTACGCGCATCCTTCTAGGGGGATAGATTGGTAGGAAAAGACCATTGCTCATCCCCGACCGCCACTCATAAGGAAGACAATCAATAAATAAATCATGCACCGAGTTCATCACATAACAGTTCACCATACGTGCATGCTACGGGAATTACAAACTTCAACACAAGTATTCTTTGAATTCACAACTACTTAACTAGCATGACTCTAATATCACCATCTTCATATCTCAAAACAATTATCAAGCATCAAACTTATCTTAGTATTCAACTCACTCAAAAGAAAGTTTCACATATCTTGAACACCAAGTATATTAACATTAAGCGAATTACCATGCTATTAACGACTCTCAAAATAATCTAAGTGAAGCATGAGAGATCAATAGTTTCTTTAAAACAAATCCACCACCGTGATCTAAAAGATATAAGTGAAGCACTAGAGCAAAAATTATCACGCTCAAAAGATATAAGTGAAGCACTATGAGCAAAACTATCAAGCTCAAAAGATATAAGTGAAGCACGTAGAGTATTCTAACAAATTCCAAATCATGTATGGCTCTCTCAAATGGTGTGTACAGCAAGGATGATTGTGGTAAACTAACAATAAAAGACGCAAATAATACAAGACGCTCCAAGCAAAACACATATCATGTGGTGAATAAAAATACAGCTCCAAGTAAATTACCGATGAAAGTGGACGAAAGAGGGGATGCCTTCCGGGGCATCCCCAAGCTTTGACTTTTTGGTGTCCTTGTATTATCTTGGGGGTTCCATGGTCATCCCCAATCTTAGGCTCTTGCCACTCCTTGTTCCATAATCCATCAAAAGAATTCACCCAAAACTTGAAAACTTCACAACACAAAACTCAACAGAAATCTCGTGAGCTCCGTTAGAGAAAGAAAACAAAGAACTACTTAAGGTACTGTAATGAACTCATTATTTATTTATATTGGTGTTAAACCTACTGTATTCCAACTTCTGTATGGTTTATAAACTATTTTACTAGCCATAGATTCATCAAAATAAGCAAACAACACACGTAAAACAGAATCTGTCAAAAATAGAACAGTCTGTAGCAATCTGTAACTAACGCAAACTTCTGGAACTCTAAAAATTCTACCAAAATAGGAAGTACTGTAAAATTTGTTTACTTAACAGCAGCAAAAAGAATCAACGCAAAATCGCGTTCCTGTGATTTAACAAAATTATATTCGTGCGTGCAAAGTTTCTGTTTTTCAGCAGAATCAAATCAACTATCATCGTAGGTTATCCTATAGGTTCTACTTGGCACAAACACTAATTAAAACATAAAACTGTTGGGGAACGTAGTAATTTCAAAAAAATTCCTACGCACACGCAAGATCATGGTGATGGCATAGCAACGAGAGGGGAGAGTGTTCGTCCACGTACCCTCGTAGACCGTAAGCGGAAGCGTTAGCACAACGCGGTTGATGTAGTCGTACATCTTCACGATCCGACCGATCCAAGCACCGAACGTATGGAGCCTCCGAGTTCAGCACACTTTCAGCTCGATGACGATCTCCGGCCCTCCGATCCAGCAAAGGCTCCGGAGATGAGTTCCGTCAGCACGACGGCGTGGTGACGATGATGATGTTCTACTGGCGCAGGGCTTCGCCTAAACTCCGCGACGATATGACCGAGGTGGAATATGGTGGAAGGGGGCACCGCACACGGCTAAGGAACAATCCATAGATCAACTTGTGTCTCTATGGGGTGCCCCCTACCCCCGTATATAAAGGAGGGAGGGGGGAGGCCGGCCGGCCCCTTTGGGCACGCCAAGGGAGGAGGAATCCTCCTCCTAGTAGGAGTAGGATTCCTCCTTTCCTACTCCTATTAGGAGGGGGAAGGAAGGGGGAGAGGGGGGAAGGAAAGGGGGGCGCCGCCCCCCCCCCCCCCCCTCCTAGTCCAATTCGGACCAGAGGGAGAGGGGGCACGCGGCCCACCCTGGCCGCCCCTCTCTCTTCCCACCTAGGCCCATGTGGCCCATTAACTCTCCCGGGGGGTTCCGGTAACCCCCCCGGCACTCCGGTTTTCTCCGAAAACTCCCGGAACCTTTCCGGTGTCCGAATATAGTCGTCCAATATATCAATCTTTATGTCTCGACCATTCCAAGACTCCTCGTCGTGTCCGTGATCACATCCGGGACTCCGAACAAACTTCGGTACATCAAAACTTATAAACTCATAATAAAACTGTCATCGAAACGTTAAGCGTGCGGACCCTACGGGTTCGAGAACTATGTAGACATGACCTAAAACCATTCTCGGTCAATAACCAATAGCGGGACCTGGATGCCCATATTGGTTCCTACATATTCTACGAAGATCTTTATCGGTCAAACCGCATAACAACATACTTTGTTCCCTTTGTCATCGGTATGTTACTTGCCCGAGATTTGATCGTCGGTATCCAATACCTAGTTCAATCTCGTTACCGGCAAGTCTCTTTACTCGTTCCGTAATATGTCATCTCATAACTAACTCATTAGTTACATGCTTGCAAGGCTTAGGTGATGAGTATTACCGAGAGGGCCCAGAGATACCTCTCCGACAATCGGAGTGACAAATCCTAATCTCGAATTATGCCAACCCAACATGTACCTTCGGAAACACCTGTAGAGCACCTTTATAATCACCCAGTTACGTTGTGACGTTTGGTAGCACACAAAGTGTCCTTCCGGTAAACGGGAGTTGCACAATCTCATAGTTGTAGGAACTTTGTATAAGTCATGAAGAAAACAATAGCAGTATAGTAAACGATCAAGTGCTAGGCTAACAGAATGGGTCATGTCAATCACATCATTCTCCTAATGATGTGATCCCATTAATCAAATGACAACACATGTCTATGGTCAGGAAACATAACCATCTTTGATTAATGAGCTAGTCAAGTAGAGGCATACTAGTGACTATGTGTTTGTCTATGTATTCACACATGTATCATGTTTCCGGTTAATACAATTCTAGCATGAATAATAAACATTTATCATGATATGAGGAAATAAATAATAACTTTATTATTGCCTCTAGGGCATATTTCCTTCAGTCTCCCACTTGCACTAGAGTCAATAATCTAGATTACATAGTAATGATTCTAACACCCATGGAGTCTTGGTGCTGATCATGTTTTGCTCGTGAGAGAGGCTTAGTCAACGGGTCTGCAACATTCAGATCCGTATGTATCTTGCAAATCTCTATGTCTCCCACTTGGACTTGGTCCCGAATGGAATTGAAGCGTCTCTTGATGTGCTTGGTCCTCTTGTGAAATCTGGATTCCTTTGCCAGGGCAATTGCACCAGTATTGTCATAGAAGATCTTCATTGGTCCCGATGCACTAGGTATGACACCTAGATCGGAAATGAACTCCTTCATCCAGACTCCTTCATTCGCTGCTTCAGAAGCAGCTATGTACTCCGCTTCACATGTAGATCCCGCCACGGCGCTTTGTTTAGAACTGCACCAACTTACAGCTCCACCGTTTAATAAAAACACGTATCCGGTTTGCGATTTAGAATCGTCCGGATCAGTGTCAAAGCTTGCATCGACATAACCATTTACGACTAGCTCTTTGTCACCTCCATATACGAGAAACATATCCTTAGTCCTTTTCAGGTATTTCAGGATGTTCTTGACCGCTGTCCAGTGATCCACTCCTGGATTACTTTGGTACCTTCCTGCCAAGCTTATTGCTAAGCATACGTCAGGTCTGGTACACAGCATTGCATACATGATAGAGCCTATGGCTGAAGCATAGGGAACATTTTTCATTTTCTCTCTATCTTCTGTTGTGGTCGGGCATTGAGTTTGACTCAACTTCACACCTTGTAGCACAGGCAAGAATCCTTTCTTTGCCTAATCCATTTTGAACTTTTTTTTGTCAAGGTATGTACTTTGTGAAAGTCCTATTAAGCGTCTTGATCTATCTCTATAGATCTTGATGCCCAATATGTAAGTAGCTTCCCCGAGGTCTTTCATTGAAAAACTTTTATTCAAGTATCCCTTTATGCTATCCAGAAATTCTATATCATTTCCAATTAATAATATGTCATCAACATACAAAACTAGAAATGCTACAGAGCTCCCACTCACTTTCTTGTAAATACAGGCTTCTCCAAAAGTCTGTATAAAACCATATGCTTCGATCACACTATCAAAGCGTTTATTCCAACTCCGAGATGCTTGCATCAGTCCATAAATGGAACGCTGGAGCTTGCACACTTTGTCAGCACCTTTTGGATCAACAAAACCTTCCGGCTGCATCATATACAACTCTTCTTCTAGAAATCCATTCAAGAATGCAGTCTTGACATCCATTTGCCAAATTTCATAATCATGAAATGCAGCAATAGCCAACATGATTCGGACAGACTTAAGCATCGCTACGGGTGAGAAAGTCTCATCGTAGCCAACCCCTTGAACTTGTCGAAAACCTTTCGCAACAAGTCGAGCTTTCTAGACAGTAACATTACCATCAGCGTCAGTCTTCTTCTTAAAGATCCATTTATTCTCAATGGCTTGCCGATCATCGGGCAAGTCAACCAAAGTCCATACTTTGTTTTCATACATGGATCCCATCTCAGATTTCATGGCCTCTAGCCATTTTGCGGAATCTGGGCTCATCATCGCTTCCTCATAGTTCGTAGGTTCATCATGGTCAAGTAACATGACTTCCAGAATAGGATTACCGTACCACTCTGGTGCGGATCTTACTCTGGTAGACCTACGAGGTTCAGCAGAAACTTGATCTGAAGTTTCATGATCAATATCATTAGCTTCCTCACTAATTGGTGTAGTCGTCACAGGAACCAGTTCTCGTGATGAACTACCTTCCAATAAGGGAGTAGATACAGTTATCTCATCAAGTTCTACTTTCCTCCCACTCACTTCTTTCGAGAGAAACTCCTTCTCTAGAAAGGATCCATTCTTAGCAACGAATGTCTTGCCTTCGGATCTGTGATAGAAGGTGTACCCAACAGTTTCTTTTGGGTATCCTATGAAGACACATTTCTCCGATTTGGGTTCGAGCTTATCTGGTTGAAGTTTCTTCACATAAGCATCGCAGCCCCAAACTTTAAGAAACGACAACTTTGGTTTCTTGCCAAACCACAGTTCATAAGGCGTCGTCTCAACGGATTTAGATGGTGCCCTATTTAATGTGAATGCGGCCGTCTCTAAAGCATAACCCCAAAACGATAGCGGTAAATCGGTAAGAGACATCATCGATCGCACCATATCAAGTAAAGTACGATTACGACGTTCGGACACACCATTTCGTTGTGGTGTTCCGGGTGGTGTGAGTTGTGAAACTATTCCGCATTGTTTCAAATGTAAACCAAACTCGTAACTCAAATATTCTCCTCCACGATCAGATCGTAGAAACTTTATTTTCTTGTTACGATGATTTTCCACTTCACTCTGAAATTCTTTGAACTTTTCAAATGTTTCAGACTTGTGCTTCATTAAGTAGATATACCCATATCTGCTCAAATCATCTGTGAAGGTGAGGAAATAACGATATCCGCCACGAGCCTCAACATTCATCGGACCACATACATCTGTATGTATGATTTCCAACAAATCTGTTGCTCTCTCGGTAGTTCCGGAGAACGGTGTTTTAGTCATCTTGCCCATGAGGCACGGTTCGCAAGTACCAAGTGATTCATAATCAAGTGATTCCAGAAGTCCATCAGTATGGAGTTTCTTCATGCGTTTTACACCGATATGACCTAAACGGCAGTGCCACAAATAAGTTGCACTATCATTATCAACTCTGCATCTTTTGGCTTCAACATTATGAATATGTGTATCACTACTATCGAGATTCAATAAAAATAGACCACTCTTCAAGGGTGCATGACCATAAAAGATATTACTCATATAAATAGAACAACCATTATTCTCTGATTTAAATGAATAACCGTCTCGCATCAAACAAGATCCAGATATAATGTTCATGCTCAACGCTGGCACCAAATAACAATTATTCAGGTCTAAAACTAATCCCGAAGGTAGATGTAGAGGTAGCGTGCCGACCGCGATCACATCGACTTTGGAACCGTTTCCCACGCGCATCGTCACCTCGTCCTTGGCCAGTGCTCGCTTATTCCGTAGTCCCTGTTTTGAGTTGCAAATATTAGCAACAGAACCAGTATCAAATACCCAGGTGCTACTACGAGCTCTAGTTAGGTACACATCAATAACATGTATATCACATATACCTTTGCTCACTTTGCCATCCTTCTTATCCGCCAAATACTTGGGGCAGTTCCGCTTCCAGTGTCCAGTTTGCTTGGAGTAGAAGCACTCAGTTTCAGGCTTAGGTCCAGACTTGGGTTTCTTCTCTTGAGCAGCAACTTGCTTGTCATTCTTCTTGAAGTTCCCCTTCTTCTTCCCTTTGCCCTTCTTCTTGAAACTAGTGGTCTTGTTGACCATCAACACTTGATGCTCCTTCTTGATTTCTACCTCCGCGGCTTTCAGCATCGCGAAGAGCTCGGGAATAGTCTTGTTCATCCCTTGCATATTATAGTTCATCACGAGGCTCTTGTAGCTTGGTGGCAGTGATTGGAGAATTCTGTCAATGACACTATCATCAGGAAGATTAACTCCCAGTTGAATCAAGTGATTATTATACCCAGACATTCTGAGTATGTGTTCACTGACAGAACTATTCTCCTCCATCTTGCAGCTGTAGAACTTATTGGAGACTTCATATCTCTCAATCCGGGCATTTGCTTGAAATATTAACTTCAACTCCTGGAACATCTCATATGCTCCATGACGTTCAAAACGTCGTTGAAGACCCGGTTCCAAGCCGTAAAGCATGGCACACTGAACTATAGAGTAGTCATCAGCTTTGCTCTGCCAGATGTTCTTAACGTCGTCAGTTGCATCAGCAGCAGGCCTGGCACCCAGCGGTGCTTCCAGGACGTAACTCTTCTATGCAGCAATGAGGATAATCCTCAGGTTACGGACCCAGTCCGTGTAATTGCTACCATCATCTTTCAACTTTGCTTTCTCAAGGAACGCATTAAAATTCAACGGAACAACAGCACGAGCCATCTATCTACAAACAAACATAGACAAGCAAGATACTATCAGGTACTAAGTTCATGATAAATTTAAGTTCAATTAATCATATTACTTAAGAACTCCCACTTAGACAGACATCTCTCTAGTCATCTAAGTGATCACGTGATCCAAATCAACTAAACCATAACCGATCATCACGTGAGATGGAGTAGTTTTCAATGGTGAAAATCACTATGTTGATCATATCTACTATATTATTCACGCTCGACCTTTCGGTCTTTGTGTTCCGAGGCCATATCTGCATATGCTAGGCTCGTCAAGTTTAACCTGAGTATTCTGCGTGTGCAAAACTGGCTTGCACCCGTTGTAGATGGACGTAGAGCTAATCACACCCGATCATCACGTGGTGTCTCGGCACGACGAACTTTGGCAACGGTGCATACTCAGGGAGAACACTTCTTGATAATTTTAGTGAGAGATCATCTTAAAATGCTACCATCAATCAAAGCAAGATAAGATGCATAAAGGATAAACATCACATGCAATCAATATAAGTGATATGATATGGCCATCATCATCTTGTGCTTGTGATCTCCATCTTCGAAGCACCGTCATGATCACCATCGTCACCGGCGCGACACCTTGATCTCCATCGCAGCATCATTGTCGTTACGCCATCTATTGCTTCTACGACTATCGCTACCGCTTAGTGATAAAGTAAAGCAATTACAGGGCGTTTGCATTTCATACAATAAAGCGACAACCATATGGCTCCTGCCAGTTGCCGATAACTTCGGTTACAAAACATGATCATCTCATACAATAAAATATAGCATCACGTCTTGACCATATCACATCACAACATGCCCTGCAAAAACAAGTTAGACGTCCTCTACTTTGTTGTTACAAATTTTACGTGGCTGCTACGGGCTTAGCAAGAACCGTTCTCACTTACGCATCAAAACCACAACGATAGTTTGTCAAATAGACTCCGTTTTAACCTTCGCAAGGACCGAGCGTAGCCACACTCGGTTCAACTAAAGTGAGAGAGACAGACACCCGCCAGCCACTTTTAAGCACGAGTGCTCGTAACTGTGAAACCAGTCTCGCGTAAGCGTACGCGTAATGTCGGTTCGGGCCGCTTCATCTCACAATACCGTTGAACCAAAGTATGACATGCTGGTAGGCAGTATGACTTATATCGTCCACAACTCACTTGTGTTCTACTCGTGCATATAACATCAACGCATAAAACCTAGGCTCGGATGCCACTGTTGGGGAACGTAGTAATTTCAAAAAAATTCCTACGCACACTCAAGATCATGGTGATGGCATAGCAACGAGAGGGGAGAGTGTTCGTCCACGTACCCTCGTAGACCGTAAGCGGAAGCGTTAGCACAATGCGGTTGATGTAGTCGTACGTCTTCACGATCCGACCGATCCAAGCACCGAACTTACGGAGCCTCCGAGTTCAGCACACGTTCAGCTCGATGACGATCTCCGGCCCTCCGATCCAGCAAAGGCTCCGGAGATGAGTTCCGTCAGCACGATGGCGTGGTGACGATGATGATGTTCTACCGGCACAGGGCTTCGCCTAAACTCCGCGACGATATGACCGAGGTGGAATATGGTGGAAGGGGGCACCGCACACGGCTAAGGAACGATCCGTAGATCAACTTGTGTCTCTATGGGGTGCCTCCTGCCCCCGTATATAAAGGAGGGAGGGGGGAGGCCGGCCGGCCCCTTTGGGCGCGCCAAGGGAGGAGGAATCCTCCTCCTAGTAGGAGTAGGATTCCTCCTTTCCTACTCCTACTAGGAGGGGGAAGGAAGGGGGAGAGGGGGGAAGGAAAGGGGGGCGCCGCCCCCCCCCCCCTCCTAGTCCAATTCGGACCAGAGGGAGAGGGGGTGCGCGGCCCACCCTGGCCGCCCCTCTCTCTTCCCACCTAGGCCCATGTGGCCCATTAACTCTCCCGGGGGGTTCCGGTAACCCCCCCGGCACTCCGGTTTTCTCCGAAAACTCCCGGAACCTTTTCGGTGTCCGAATATAGTCGTCCAATATATCAATCTTTATGTCTCGACCATTCCGAGACTCCTCGTCATGTCTGTGATCACATCCGGGACTCCAAACAAACTTCGGTACATCAAAACTTATAAACTCATAATAAAACTGTCGTCGAAACGTTAAGCGTGCGGACCCTACGGGTTCGAGAACTATGTAGACATGACCTAAAACCATTCTCGGTAAATAACCAATAGTGGGACCTGGATGCCCATATTGGTTCCTACATATTCTACGAAGATCTTTATCGGTCAAACCGCATAACAACATACTTTGTTCCCTTTGTCATCGGTATGTTACTTGCCCGAGATTTGATCGTCGGTATCCAATACCTAGTTCAATCTCGTTACCGGCAAGTCTCTTTACTCGTTCCGTAATATGTCATCTCATAACTAACTCATTAGTTACATGCTTGCAAGGCTTAGGTGATGAGTATTACCGAGAGGGCCCAGAGATACCTCTCCGACAATCGGAGTGACAAATCCTAATCTCGAATTATGCCAACCCAACATGTACCTTCGGAAACACCTGTAGAGCACCTTTATAATCACCCAGTTACGTTGTGACGTTTGGTAGCACACAAAGTGTCCTTCCGGTAAACGGGAGTTGCACAATCTCATAGTTGTAGGAACTTTGTATAAGTCATGAAGAAAGCAATAGCAGTATAGTAAATGATCAAGTGCTAGGCTAACAGAATGGGTCATGTCAATCACATCATTCTCCTAATGATGTGATCCCATTAATCAAATGACAACACATGTCTATGGTCAGGAAACATAACCATCTTTGATTAATGAGCTAGTCAAGTAGAGGCATACTAGTGACTATGTGTTTGTCTATGTATTCACACATGTATCATGTTTCCGGTTAATACAATTCTAGCATGAATAATAAACATTTATCATGATATGAGGAAATAAATAATAACTTTATTATTGCCTCTAGGGCATATTTCCTTCAAAAACCACATCCAAATAGAAGGTAGATGGATTATTTATTCCTAAATAGAAGCAAACACAAAAAACACAAATAAAATTGGGTTGCCTCCCAACAAGCGCTATCGTTTAACGCCCCTAGCTAGGCATAAAAGCAAGGATAGATCTAGGTATTGCCATCTTTGGTAGGCAATCCATAAGTGGCTCTCATGATAGATTCATATGGTAATTTTATTTTCTTTCTATGGAAGTGTTCAATACCCTTCTTTAAGGGAAATTGGAATCTTATATTTCCTTCCTTCATATCAATAATTGCACCAATCGTTCTAAGGAAAGGTCTACCAAGAATAATAGGACATGAAGGATTGCAATCTATATCAAGAACAATAAAATCTACGGGCACATAATTCCTATTTGCAACAATAAGAACATCATTAATTCTTCCCATAGGCTTTTTAATAGTGGAATCCGCAAGATGCAAGTTTAGAGAGCAATCATCAAAATCACGGAAATCTAGCAAATCACATAAAGTTTTGGGAATAGTAGAGACACTAGCACACAAAGCATGAAACTCATAATCTTTAATTTTAATTTTACTAGTAGGTTCCCACTCATCATAGAGTTTTCTAGGGATAGAAACTTTCAACTCAAGTTTTTCTTCATAAGATTGCATCAAGGCATCAACAATGTGTTCGGTAAAGGCCTTATTTTGACTATAAGCATGAGGAGAATCTAGCACGGATTGCAACAAGGAAATACAACCAATCAAAGAGCAATTTTCATAATTAAATTCCTTGAGATCCAAAATAGTGGTTTTAGCAACGTCTAGGTTTTTATTTCTTTCTATCCCACTTTCATCAATTTCATCATCAAGATCTAGAAACTCCGAATTCTTAGAACGCCTTCTAGGTAAAGGAAGATCATATTCAGTTTCATCAAGATTCATATTGCAAAATAAAGATTTAATGGGGGACGCATCAATAACTTTTAGATCTTCATCTTGATTTTCATAGGAATTCGGTTTAGCAGCCATCTTATTGACTAAGGTAGCTTGCATATCCGAAATTTCAGCGGTCATCTTTTCAAGACGAGCAATTTGGGCCCTTATACCATCAAATTCTTTAGACATATCATCGAGTTCTTTATTCATATAGCTCATAAAACTTTTTTGTTCCTTAAGTTCATTTCTAAATAAATTATTATGCTCAAATTGCAAACCAATAAACTTTCTGACATTGCTTTCGATCTCCTCTAGCCTTTTAAGGTGAAGGTCACCAAATCTAGGTAGAGCCATCGCGACAAAGAAGCAAACTAACACACGACCAAACAGAAAGGCAACGAGAAAAGGAGGAGGATATTGGGAAAGAGAGGGCAAATAAAACGGTAAGGGTGAAGTGGGGGAGAGGAAAACGAGAGGCAAATGGCAAATAATGTAATGCGAGAGATAGGGATTGCGATGGGTACTTGGTTTTGTTGACTTGCTTGCTGAGCCTCCCCGGCAACGGCACCAGAAATTCTTCTTGCTACCTCTTGAGCACTGCGTTGGATTTCCCCGAAGAGGAGAGGATGATGCAGCAAAGTAGCGTAAGTATTTCACTCAGTTTTTGAGAACCAAGGTATTAATCCAGTAGGAGACCACGAACAAGTCCCTCGTACCTACACAAAACGATAGCTACTCGCAACCAACATGATTAGGGGTTGTCAATCCCTTCACGGTCACTTATGAGGGTGAGATCTGATAGAGATGATAAATAATATTTTTGGTATTTTTTATAGGTAGATGCAAAGTAAAAAAAAAGTAAAAAGCAAAGCAAGTAAATAAAGGGATAGAGATTGATATGATGAGAATAGACCCGGGGGCCATAGGTTTCACTAGTGGCTTCTCTCAAGAGCATAGGTATTCTACGATGGGTGAACAAATTACTGTTGAGCAACTGACAGAATTGAGCATAGTTATGAGTATATCTAGGCAATGATCATGTATATAGGCATCACGTCCGAGACAAGTAGATCGAAATGATTGTGCATCTACTACTATTACTCCACTCATCGACCGCTAACCAGCATGCATCTAGAGTATTAAGTTAAAAACAGAGTAATGCCTTAAGCAAGATGACATGATGTAGAGGGATAAATTCATGCAATATGATAAAAAACCCATCTTGTTATCCTCGATGGCAACAATACAATACTTGCCTTGCAACCCTTTCTGTCACTGGGTAAGGACACCGCAAGATTGAACCCAAAGCTAAGCACTTCTCCCATTGCAAGAACTACCAATCTAGTTGGCCAAACCAAAAAGGATAATTCGAAGAGACTTGCAAATATAACTCAATCATACATAAAAGAATTCAGAGAAGATTCAAATATTTTCCATAGATAATAATGGATCATAAACCCACAATTCATCGGTCTCAACAAACACACCGCAAAAAGAAGAAGATTACATCGAATAGATCTCCACGAGAGAGGGGGAGAACATTGTATTGAGATCCAAAAAGAGAGAAGAAGCCATCTAGCTACTAGCTATGGACCCGAAGGTCTGAAGTAAACTACTCACACTTCGTCGGGGGCCATAGTGTTGATGTACAAGCCCTTCGTGGTGGATTCCCCCTCCGGCGGAGCTCCGGAACAGGCCCCAAGATGGGATCTCGTGGATACAGAAGGTTGTGGCGGTGGAATTAGGTTTTTGGCTCCTCTTCTGATTGTTTGGGGATACGTAGGTATATATAGGAGGAAGGAGTACGTCGGTGGAGCAATAGGGGGCCCACGAGTAAGGGCGAGCCCAGGGGGCGCCCTCCACCCTCGTGACCGCCTCTGGCACTTCTTGGAGTAGGGTCCAATTCTCCTGGATCACGTTCGGTGAGAAAATCACATTCCAGAAGGTTTCATTCCGTTTGGACTCCGTTTGATATTCCGTTTCTTCGAAACATTGAAATAGGCAAAAAACAGCAATTCTGGGCTGGGCCTCCAGTTAATAGGTTAGTCCCAAAAATAATATAAAAGTGGAAAATAAAGCCCAATATAGTCCAAAATAGTAGATAAAGTAGCATGGAGCAATCAAAAATTATAGATATGTTGGAGACGTATCAGTGAACAAATTACTGTCGAGCTATTGATAGAAAAGTGCATAGTTATGAGATTATCTAGGCATGATCATGTATATAGGCATCACGTCCGCGACAAGTAGACCGACTAATGCCTGCATCTACTACTATTACTCCACACATCGACCGCTATCCAGCATGCATCTAGAGTATTAAGTTCATAAGAACAGAGTAACGCATTAGGCAAGATGACATGATGTAGAGGGATAAACTCAAGCAATATGATTTAAACCCCGTCTTTTTATCCTCGATGGTAACAATACAATACGTGCCTTGCTGCCCCTGCTGTCACTGGGAAAGGACACCGCAAGATTGAACCCAAAGCTAAGCACTTCTCCCATTGCAAGAAAGATCAATCTAGTAGGCCAAACCAAACTGATAATTCGAATAGACTGGCAAAGATACCAAATTATACATAAAAGATTCAGAGGAGATTCAAATATTTCTCATTGATAGACTTGATCATAAACGCACAATTCATCGGATCTCGACAAACACACCGCAAAAAGAGTTACATCGAATAGATCTCCAAGAAGATCGAGGAGAACATTGTATTGAGATTCAAAGAGAGAGAAGAAGCCATCTAGCTAATAACTATGGACCCGAAGGTCTGTGGTAAACTACTCACAACTCATCGGAGAGGCCTTGGCGATGATGTAGAAGCCCTCCATGGTCTATTCCCCCTCCGACGGAGCACCGGCGAAGGCTCCAAGATGGGATCTCACGGGTACAAAAGGTTGCGGCGGTGGAATTAGGTTTTCGTGGTGCTTCCCGATGTTTTCAGGGTATGAGAGTATATATAGGCGAAGGAGGTCGGTCAGGGGATCCACGAGGGGCCCACAAGGGTGGGGGCGCGCCCACCCCCCTAGGGCGCGCCACGCACCCTCGTGGCCGCCTCGGCTTCTTCTTAACGTCCACTCCAAGTCTCCTGGATTGCGTTTGTTCCAAAAAAGATCGCTCTCGAAGGTTTCATTCCATTTGGACTCCGTTTGATATTCCTTTTCTTCGAAACACTGAAATAGGCAAAAAAAACAGCAATTCGGGCTGGGCCTCCGGTTAGTAGGTTAGTCCCAAAAATGATATAAAAGTGTAAACTAAAGCCCATAAACATCCAAAACGGGTAATATAATAGCATGGAGCAATCAAATATTATAGATACATTGGAGACGTATTAGAAACTAACGCCAAAAATTCCTATAAATATAGAAACCCCCGAAAAGAAACCTAGATTCAGAGTTCCGCCGCCGCAAGCCTCTGTAGCCACCAAAAACAAAGCGAGATCCTGTTTCGGCACCCTGCCGTAGGGGGAACCATCACCAGTAGCCATCTTCATCATCCCGACACTCTCCATGACGAGGAGGGAGTAGTTCACCCTCGGGGCTAAGGGTATGTACCAGTAGCTATGTGTTTGATCTCTCTCTCTCTCGTGTTCTTGGTTTGGCACGATCTTGATGTATCGCGAGCTTTGCTACTATAGTTGGATCATATGATGTTTCTCCCCCTCTACTTCTTGTAATGGATTGAGTTTTCCCTTTGAAGTTATCTTATCGGATTGAGTCTTTAAGGATTTGAGAACACTTGATGTATGTCTTGCGTGGGATACCCGTGGTGACAATTGGGTATTCTGTTGATTCACTTGATGTATGTTTTGGTGACCAACTTGCGGGTTCCGTGACCTTGGGAATCTATGCATAGGGGTTGGCACACATTTTCGTCTTGACTCTCCGGTAGAAACTTTGGGGCACTCTATGAAGTTCTTTGTGCTGGTTTGAAGACATGAATCTGAGATTGTGTGATGCATATCGTATAATCAAACCCGCGGATACTTGAGGTGACATTGGAGTATCTAGGTGACATTAGGTTGGTTGATTTGTGTCTTAAGGTGTTATTTTACTACAAACTCTAGGGTTGTTTGTGACACTTATAGGAATAGCCCAATGGATTGATGGGAAAGAATAACTTGGGGGTGGTTTCGTACCCTACAATCTCTTCATTTGTTCTCCGCTATTAGTGAATTTGGAGTGACTCTTTGTTGCATGTTGAGGGATTGTTATATGATCTAATTATGTTATCATTGTTGAGAGAACTTGCACTAATGAAAGTATGAACCCTAGGCCTTGTTTCGAAGCATTGAAATACCGTTTACGCTCACTTTTGTTACTAGTTACCTTGTTGTTTTTATATTTTCATATTACAAAAACCTATATCTACCATCCATATTGCACTTGTATCACCATGTCTTCGCCGAACTAGTGCACCTATACAATTTACCATTGTATTGGGTGTGTTGGGGACACAAAAGACTTTTTTTATTTGATTGCACGGTTGTTTGAGAGAGAGCATCTTCATCCTATGCCTCCCACGGATTGATAAACCTTAGGTCATCCACTTGAGGGAAATTTGCTATTGTCCTACAAACCTCTGCACTTGGAGGCCCAACAACCTCTCTCTCTCTCTCTCTCTCTCTCTCTCTCTCTCTCTCTCTCTTGATTATCAATACAATGGTCTTTTGGAGATCCATATGATGTAAGTCCTTTTGCGGTGTGTTTGTTGGGATCCGATGAACTTTGAGTTTATGATCAGATCTATGTTTTTATCCATGAAAGTTATTTGAGTCTTCTTTGATCACTTATATGCATGATTGCTTATAGCCTCATATTTCTTATTCGATATTTGGGTTTTGTTTGGCCAACTTGATCTATTTATCTTGCAATGGGAAGAGGTGCCTTGTGATGGGTTCGATCTTACGGTGCTTGATCCCAGTGACAGAAAGGGAAATGACACGTATGTATCGTTGCTATTAAGGATAACAAGATGGGGTCTATTTCTACATAAATAGATCTTGTCTACATCTTGTCATCGTTCTTATTGCATTACTCCGTTTCTCCATAAACTTAATACACTAGATGCATGCTGGATAGCGGTCGATGTGTGGAATAATAGTAGTAGATGCAGGCAGGAGTTGGTCTACTAATCTTGGACGTGATGCCTATATAATGATAATTGCCTGGATATCGTCATGATTATTCGAAGTTCTATCAATTGCCCAACAGTGATTGTTTTCCCACCGTTTGCTATTTTCTCGAGAGAAGACATTAGTGAAACCTACGGGGCCCGAGTCTCTTTTCATCATATTTGCCTTTGCGATCTATTTTCCTTTGCATTTATTTTCTGATGTATTAAACCAAAAATACAAAAATACCTTGCTACAATTTATTTGTTCCGCGATCTATTTATCCTATCTACCACTTTTATCTCAAATTATTTGCCTATCTTGAGGTGTTGTACCCGGAAGGGATTGACAACCCCTTTAACACATCAGGTTGCGAGTATTTGTTATTTGTGTGCAGGTGTTGTTTACGTGGTGCGACGAGGTTCTCCTATTGGTTCGATAACCTTGGTATCATCACCGAGGGAAATACCTACCGTATCTATACTGCATCATCATTTCCTCTTTGGGGAAATACAGACGTAGTTCTAGGAGACATCATATCACCGCAACGCACCAAGGGACATTCATTCCCGACAGGGAGAAGGACGAGCTGACTGAGGCCCTCGGGAATCCTGAGCACCCTGGACGAACACGAGGCACACCAGGCTCCGTTCCATGGGTGGTTGGGTTTCCCGCTGCAGGCGGTTATGGAAAGCGAGAGTGAAAGAGGAAAGCGGAGCAGAGTGAAATGCAGACGGTTAAAGCAAGATTAGCGAAGCTAGAGGAATTTGCAGTTGCCGGACAACCATCTCAACGGCTCGAAGCTACCGCATAAGCTACCCCGCCATCTCAGCGGAGAAGCAGCATGACTTCCACAGAGCTAGCCCAGCCTGATTTGATAGCTCATCGCTACCCCGTGGATACTATCACGGAGGCTCAACATTGCGAGCTTGTGACGAAATGTAGAACCTGACTTTGAAGGCGGCTCTCGGCTCTGTTGCACCTCCTCTAGCTGACGGAACTTTTCACTGCCGTACGATTCCACATGGCTATGCTGTTGTGACGGTGGATGAAATAATGGAGGGATTTCATGAGCTGGAGCTTGACCACCCTACAGGTGAAGGGGACATTCATCTGAGAGCTACTTTATGGAGTACATGTCTATGGAGGAAGGAGTACATCAAGCTTCCAAAATGGACGCCTCCTCCTCCGGCGAGTCAGGGCACTCCGCCTCCTCCTCCAGCGAGTGATCAGGGCGCTCCGCCTCCTTCGGTGCATGACGGCACTCCGGCTACTTCTTCGCCTCCTCCGTCGAGCACTCCGCCTCCTTCGGCGCGTGAGGGCACTACGGCTCCTCCTCCGCCTCCTCTGGCGTGTCGGAGCACTCCGCCTCCTCCGACATGTCAGCGGACTCTGCCGCGTCATCAATGGCTGAAGAAAGAGTCTGCCGCTCCGGTGGCTAGCAGTACAAGCAGAGGAGGGAAGCAATTCAAATACGGCCCATCTCTCAAGGCTCCGGAAAAGTTACCATATGAGAGGACCGACAAGGAAAATGAGGACATCAGTCATGCCCAAGTGAGGGACTTTTTTGCATGGAAACCTCCACCTCCGAAGGAAACGGTAGGTCCGGTGAAAGTAAAGCGGACTATCGATGCCCTGAAGCGACCATCGCCGCCTCCGCCGGATTCCAACTATGTGCACACTATTAAAAGGACATATAAGGAAGCGGAGCGGTCGGGAAGTACTTGCAGTGATGCAAGATTAGCAGAACGAAGAAGTCGGAAAAAATTCCCCAGCTCGGCGAACAGGCGAAGCAATCGTGCCCTCCGCTCAAGGTGTTTAGTGATATCGTCGCTAATCATCCAGGGATGGTGCCCGGTACCAATCCTGCTAGTTACCTGACCGATGATATATAGTGTGAAACAATGGAGGGGGAACCCTTCAAATACGAGTATGGGAAGCCTCTCATCAAACTAGATCATCCGCCTCTAACAACGATGATGTAAAGATTGCATGAATGGTACATGTGAATCTGCAGACAGTTTGCATGAATGATACTGTGACGCTGAGAGTTAAAGAGGAGCACGACCTCATTGGAATTGATCTGTTGTCTCTTGAATTTGATGAGTTATTCCATTTATACAATCAAATGGCCCTCGACGAAACACTCATGACTTGTTACTGTCTGTAAGTACTACTTCTGTAATTAAGTCTCTATATATAGCTCAGCTCTTTCATTGCATGTATATATAATTATCCTCACTATATTATGCAGGTTGAAGATCGTCGAATGCAGAAAAGCAGATATCTATTATATTGGGTTCATTAACCTAAATATCATAAATGAACGGACGGTCAAACACAAAGTCACAGATACCGAGGACAACTTGCTACAATCATTGCTTAGAAATCAAAACAAAGATAAAATACTCTTTCCTTACAACTTCAAGTGAGTGTTACTGTCTTGTGCATATTCGGTTTCCCTTACATGAGATTAATTATAGTAATGTAATTGATGAGTTATGCATGCGTGCGCAGATTCCACTTTATTCTGCTAGAGATTAAGCTTGAACGGGGAATAGTAATTGCCTTAAACTTGAGACGAAAAGATCCTCGGGAGTATGCGGACATGACTGATATGCTCCAGAAGTAAGTTCAATCGATCATTATCGCACCATATCGATAACTTTGCTCATTTCCTGATATCAAGTAATTATTCTCTTTGTCTTGCAGGGTTTGAAAAGAGTTCACCGTAATTGTTCTCGGACTGTCGATGGAGCTGCGATTTAGATACCGAAAGTAGGTACTACTTGCTAGTTTCGCGCATCTCCCATTGATTCTAACTAGTTTCATCAATACCATTTAGCATGCTTGATTATCAGTTTGATTAAACTCTATTTCTCGTAAAGTGCTTGTGGCAGGAAGCCGGGAATGATTTTTGTGGATACTACGTTTGAGAGTTCATCTACAACTCGATGACCTCTAAGCGGGGCTACTCTGAATAATAATATGATGTACGTAAACAAAAGAATTCACAATTTTATTTTATTACCATCATTTGTGTTGATTTTCATTCATATATATGTATTGACCACTTCTTTAAATTAGCTGTGGCAGATGCAGGATGAACTCCTACCACATGATCGTATACGAGCTATTCAAGAGGAATTGGCGGGATTCTTTCTTGACCACGTCATACATAAAGCCGGAGAATACCATGTGGAAGTTGATATAGACCTTAGATGTTAGGGTTTGTAAGAGATCTTATATTGTATATATGTATCTAATAGCCACTACTAGGGAAAATCCTAGCAGCAGCGCGGGTTTTGGGCCTATCAGTAGCGCGGGCAGGAGTGCTACTGATAAGGCGCTACAGCTAATGCTTAGCAATAGCGCGTCTTGACCCATGCTACTGCTAAATTGACTTAGTAGCAGCGGTTCTTTGGAACATCGCTACTGGTAATTAGTAGTAGCGCTTCTCCTTACCCGCGCTACTACTATTATTTAGTATTTTATTTCTTTTCTTTTTCATGTTACACCTTTACACAAGCTTTCATACAACAGGAATTTAGAGATTGTTTTTACATCATAATGAGTTATTACATCATGGGGTGAAAGAACCGTGGACTAGTTTCAAGTGGATGTCCATCCACTTGAAACTAATCCGCGGTTCTTTCACCCAATGATATAATAATATCATCATCATCATCATATCATTAACAACTTAACATCATAATACATCATTGTCATATAACACCTCCTCAATATCATCGTTTTCATCATTGACATCACATAACACCTCCTCAAGATCATCATTATCAACTCTAACACATTACCACATAATAAACATATTGTACCTCATAGGACCTATTACATTCGATTAAGACCTACTACATTTTCTAAGGTAAAATAACAAAAAACAAGATAGCCCCTGACTCTCCATTATGAAGAATGGAGATTAGCCTGTCTCTCATTCTTGCCTTTCGCTGAATGTTACTTCCAAGAACCTCCTTGCGAATGTCCATACATTTCTTCCATTCTCTGATGATCATGTGTTCACGGGTTTTAGAAATCCGATATGCACAGGTGAGCTCCGTAGATTTACCTGGCAGTATGTTCAGAACTGAGAGGCGACCATGCAGAGACATCAGATGAGGCACACAATCTATCGGGAGTTTATGTTGAAAAACATAATAATAACTTCGTAGTTAGCAATGATGTACTAGTTTTAGAAGTATGCAAAAAATGCACGGATGTCGTAATATTAAAAAATCTTACCAGGGTATCTCCAGAGAAGTTATCGTTGTTCAACACATGCACTAGTGGCACGTATTCACCATAATTTGGAGGAGTTCGATAATAGTCATTGTAATTCTCAAGAAGAGTACAAAATGCGATCAGATGATTTTTCTCCTTATACGTTAATTGGGTGCCTTCGGTGTAGTGGGTTTTATCTACCATCTTCCGCACAGTCTTTGAAGAATCAAAATAAGCTGTCAATGGAAATAAGCTATCAACTATTTTGAAATAAACAATATAAATTAGTTAATAACTATGTTTGAGAAACTCACATAGCGGTACAATCAGAAGCGTATCAACAAGGACCCAAATGTCCATATTGTCTTCCTCGCTGTCAGGATCACCAAGATCCATGGTGACAATCATACCCTCATAAAAACCATACATTTTGCAAAGTGTTTCCCAATTTTGGCAACCAAAATGGGTTACGCTCTGAGCATTGTACAGATTTACTTCAAAATCCATATCATGATGGGTCCTTAGGTGTATTTTCTTTGTTTCAAAATTTTCATGGTCTTCAAAACCCATCCTCTCCAAGACATAGCGTCTTGCATGGCATGGGATAAGCTAGTCGAATTGTAAAATATGAAAATTAGACGTTGAAATAGTTGAAGTCATGCTTAATGGAGAAAAAAACACTTGTCGTTGTTGCGTACTGTTTCACAATCGAAGGTCTCCTCGAGCTTACTACTGAAGCGCCGATCGTCGTCCAGCCGAACGAACATGTCGCACATACCTCGATCGCCATGGCACCAGCTACACTCCCCTGGGAGACCGTCGTCGTCCAAGTACGACATTTCCTACAATCATAATTCAAAGATTAAACTTGTACATATTCTAGCACAAGTCATGCCAGAATTCACGACAAAATCCGGCATGACCTTTGCTAAAAAAGGACATATCGAGCGCCTGAAATTTGCCGGAACGGAAATTAATCAACACTCCGGCAAAACATAGGCCACTCGGAGATGTAAACTAAACATGAACGGCCACTTGGGCAACCACATCCAATTTGAGCAACAACACAAGATATACAAGGATATCTGGCTGGTCTCACCTCGATGTCGGAGGGGATCGGTGACTGGGACGATGGCGGGGATGTCGGAGGGGGTCGGTGACGGGGACGACGGAGGTCACCTGAAATCATATAAGTTATCACTAACAACAAACATGACATGTTCAACTAGTTTTATTAATTCAACTAGTTCTTACTAAATATAAACTTACTATAAATAGAAAAAAAACTAGTTCTTTCTAAAAATAAAGTAGTTCAACTAGTTATATTAATTATCTTACTAAAAATAGATTAGTTCTGTTAATTCAACTAGTTCAACTAGTTTATTAATTTACTTACTAAACTAGTTCAACTACAACTAAAGTAGTTCAACTACCAATACTACTACTAAAAATCTAGTACTAACTAAGCAACATCTAGTACTAGCTAACCCTAAATTAACATCTACTACTACTAAATCTAGTACTAACTAGTGGCAGGGGGTGGGGGGCGACGGAGAGGTAGCTAGGGGCGGCGAGGTCGAGGGCGGTGGGAGGAGGGCTGCCGGCGGAGGAGGGAGGAGGGGCGGCCGCAGGCGGAGGGAGGAGGGCGGCGGCGGAGGAGGGAGGGGCGGCCGCAGGCGGAGGGAGGATGTGCGAGGAGGATGGAGGAGGGACGGAAGGAGGGGAGTACCTCGGCGGCGGACGGACGAAGGCGGCGGTGGCGGCGGCGACGGACGACGACGGTTGACGCGGGCGAGAGTGAGAGTGTGAGTGAGAGGGCCGGTCGTGCGTGGGGATAAGGTAGGGATAGTTGTAGCGTGTTTGCCAAAACGCGCTACAGCTAACCTGAGTAGCAGTAGCGCTCTATAGTAAAGTGCGCTACTGCTATAGCTAGCGGGGGGGCAAGGTCATGGCAACTATAGCAGTAGCACTGTGGGCTACACACGCGCTACTGCTACTTCCAAGTCAGTAGCGCGTTTGGCAGATGCGCGCTGCTGCTAAGTAGCAGTAGCGTGGTATTTTGAGGAGCGCTGCTGGTAAGATTCTGTGTATAGGCTTTTCCCTAGTAGTGAGCGTGGGATAGATACACGAAAACTTATTGTTCAACCAATCTCTCGGAGAAAGAGAGGTCACTTCTCTTTGTATATGTTCATGATGATCTTGTGTACTTAATGGTTCCTTCATTTGCTTACTAGCTAGCGTGTCGATTTCTCTCTATACGTATAGTAGCTAGCGTCGACCAAGCACGGAGATAAAAAGATTTCACTTCTCTCTATTAGCTAGCTAACACAATATGAAACCCCTAAATTAACCCTCCAAAACCCCAACCCCCCCCCCCCCTCCCCAGAAAAACAAAAAAACCCAGCTCCTGCCAGCTGCTGACGCGCGGAGGCGTTTTGGTCCTGGTTGGTATTACCAACCGGGACTAAAGATCCTCCTGCCTAGACGCCCCGCGGCGGCCATGTGGAGCCTCATATGTCCCAGTTCGTAAGTGAACCGGGACTAAAAGGTGTGGGCTTTAGTCCCGACCCTTTAGTCCCGGTTCCTGAACCAGGGCTAAAGGGCCTCTGAAACCGGGCCAAATGGCCCGTATATGTTTATTTAATCAGTTTTGCTATTGAAAAAATAATTTGAGTGCGTCCGAAAGTACATAAGACTGTCCATAGTGTGAGTAACTTCAGTAGTAACATAAATTTGCACTCAGCAAATTTACTTATGCGGCAATGATTTAATGAGAATAGAGATGGATTGAGTAACATAGTTACTCACATCCGTGTCCGTAGACTACTCTGTCTGTGGATGGATGCGGTGTCGAGTTTGTGGGTCGGTGTTAGGCCAACTCCACCACGTGACCCCAAACGGACGTCCGTTTTGCCCGGATTTTGTCCGTTTGTTAGGGTAATGGGGTCGTGTCCGGGCAGTTTCCGGGATGCGATGGCCGCGCGCGGACGCATCCCGGCCGCATCCTGTCTGCGTGCATTTTTCTTTGCAAGTCCTTAACTTTTTTCATCATTCATTTTTGGTACATGACAATACATCATCACATTTTGACCAGTAAAGCAAGGCCAAAGAAAACAAGAACCACAAGAATACATTTAAGAAGATACCCAACTTTCATAACTGCTCCCTTGAGTTGGGTTAGGGCCTTCTCGATGCACTCATTGTTGATCTGTGGAGAAGGCTCGATGTTGCACCCTCCTTTCTTCTTCAAGCTAGAAGTCAATGTTGCTTCCTCACACCTAGTCTCGTGTCTAGCCTCTAATCTAGCAACAAGTGCACTTGTCTCATCTACAACCTCTATGCTAGCTAAAAGTGCACGAACATGTACTAAATTTCGGTCTATCAACATATCGATGTACTCTTCTTCCCAATACCAAAACTTGCATCCATTCTACACAATAAAATTTAAACTTAGCACAACTAGTCTAATCCGAGAGCACAAACCGAAGCTAAAAAGAGCACATACCCCATTGTTTAAGCACTTGATGAACACCCATCCAGGATGTTCCGGCGTTGTAGACACGCGGCGCACGACCACCCTTAGGCAGTGGTCGCACTTAATGAGTGGCAACGGTGCGGCGACGAGCTTTTGGGCAAGCATCGAGCCCGGCGGCCGTCATGCGTGTATCTGCCGGCGGACCACCGACGGTGCAGATTCGAGCGGCTAGAGGAGCCACTACCTGCATGTGGCCTTGCAGCCCTTCCAGAGCCTTCCGGCGAGGTGCCCGACCAGTCCATGGCGCGGTCGGCCTCCCACAGCCGGGCGAGCTCAAGACCGACCGGATCCGCCCCAAATCCGGCCGGCGGGTGCGCAAACCAGGTGGCCGTGGTTGGGTAGGTCGACGGCGCCGAGGGAAAGGGGTTGGGCGAGCGCGCGTCCGAACTGCACCGCTGCAATGGCGGCGGCGGCGGCGGGGGCGAGGGTAAGAGTGGGGAAAAGTGGAGAAGAGTGGAGTGGGGTGCGGCCGGAGGAAGGGAGGGGGCGGATAGAAAAAGGCCCGCCCTGTGCCACCGACGGGCCTGCCAGGGGAAGACACGCGCAGACGGCCGACGCGTCCGTGTGGTGTCCGTTTCACCCCAAAAGCGGCACAAACTTGAGCAGGGGATGGGTCGAAAGCGGACTCAAAACGAACAAAAATTTGTTTGCTCCCGCACGCTGGACCGCCCGGTTTGTCTCTTTTACCCCAAACAAACGGAACCGAACAGGATGGGGTCGGCGTGGTGGGGTTGGCCATAAAAACGCCCTAAACCGTGACCCTCTGTTAAGCCAACCGAAATGATTAGGACAATTTTGCTACCAAGTGCGCTCGGCCAAGAAAGCAGCACCGACCCCACGTGGGCCCACGTTCCCGCGACCCCTGGGGCGGCACCAACGGCCGCACACATCGTGCTCACCGCAGGGTATCCCGTCCCGTATCCATCCCCTCCTCCTCACTAGTCGCAAAAAGTCACCCACTGTTTCACTAGCCACCCACCAGTTGTCCAAATTCACCACTCCCGCTACAAGAATCAACAAACTACTAGCACAAATCCAAGAAACAGGCGACCAAATCCTAGAATCTACTCTGCACGCTGACCACGGTCCGGGTCTAGTAGCAGTACACGATCCACTGACACAAGCAAGAAAATTACTATATATTCCCCGGTATGGCCCTGGATTTGCAAAGATCTTCCTTTTCAGATACTACTAGTACGTAGCGGGTGAAAAAGGATCAACATATACTATTACTAATATACAATCTGATTTACCCTACGACGTATCAGTGTCACAGCACGTAGGCAGCATCAGGCCTCGCGCCGCCGGAGAAAACAAGCATTTGAGCGGGCGCCTACCCGATGCACCGGATCGTGTTGCGTTTGCCCGGGGATCGGACGCCACCCAACCCACCCACGGGAACCTGGGAGATCGCAAAAACAATTGCAGGCTGCTGCCTGCAAAACCGTGCGGCGCAAAGGGTTTTGCTGACTTTGCTGGTGTTGGGCTTGGCAATGGCGAGGAATAAAGAAGGGGACGGGAAGAGGGAGGCGTGGCGCGTAGCCACATGTAGGAGAGGAAGTGGAAGAGGAAGAAATGACCATACGTGTTGTAGAGCCGGCCGTACGGAAAAGCTGGTGCTAGGTTTGTGGCTTGTGCCTCTGACATGGACTTTGACCTGGCTTGGCTTGTCTCCACGGGATGGATATGAGCTAGATATGGGCGCGTCAGTTCAAGAAAAAAGGATATGGCCGCATGTCTTTACGGTGTGCAAAAATGCAACGGCAAGCGGTTTGTTGTAGTTTTCTTTTGAGACAGATCAGACCTGTTATAAAAGTTCACTGAAAATACAAAGCATCTTAAAAGAAGAAACACTTAATTTGAGATTTCGAGACCATTGAACGACCACTACTGTCGCTACCGCCGACGCAACGCTGTCATCGGCTCATCGCAGTCATTGTGCACGCGTCCCTAAGGACCAGTGCCCTAAAGCCACAGTCGTCGCTGTTGAACCCTTATATAGATCTAAAGCACCTGACATCAAATATCGGCACATGACGAGATACTCTGACCGCACCGCCCCAAGGGCACGGACTGGCCAAGGAGACGGAATGAATCTACGCTGCAGCTCCATCGCCTATAAACAGACGGGTTCGGAGAGGATCGGAGTCCGAAAGACAAACCCAAAAAAGAAGTGTGCCATCTATCCGAGCGTTGCACCTGCGAGGACTAAAACCCCTAACCTAAACTACTAACCAAAGCGGTAACACCGGGATTCCTCTTCCCCTCACCGATCGCCACAACTGCAGACAGAGGGGACACGAATCCACGGGCTCGCCGCTGAAGCCCAGAGGGAAGAGTTCGCCCTCACCTAGTGTTCGATGAGGAAAACGAGAGGAAGTCTTTCACCAAAACCGTTTGTTATAGTTGCAACTGCAAATATAAAAGGGATGCAATGGAACTACGGAAGGATTGGTTGCCTAGGCGAGGTGGGCAGATATAACATTCCGTCACTGATTGAGATGCTAACAGATGGGCAAACATTTTTCATCGCAAAAGAGAAAGGCAATTGCGGATTGGTTGCCTTGGGCCGTTTGTTCCTTGCGGGTTGCAACCCCAAGCATCCCAACGTCCACGTGGCTCCCGCCAACACGTCGGCACGGTCCTCCATGCCACGGAATACAGAGAATCCCCCACACTGAGCCAGAATTACACGTGGTAAACATAGGTAGGCAGAGCACAAAACACTGTCCATGCTGGAGCATCATGCAGCACTCCTCCCGACCATGAAGCGTAAGCCACAGTGCCACATCAGGCCCGCAGCGCGGCCGCCGTGCATGACTCGAGATGCCCATACGGCCGGTGCTACCTGCCTACGGTGCGACGGCGATACCTTAATCCGATGATCCGCAATCGGCGTGGCTGATCCAACGATCTTTGAATGGAATAAGCATGTGGACACCGATAAAGCGATCACAGGTTTGGGCATTATAGGAATGGAAAGGACAGAGAGGATCACCACTCCGATCTTAACCAGGCCTCTATCTATCGGCTGTTCCATGCTGTGCTTTCCTTTCTCTTCTTTCCATGCACTCCTATCACTTTTCCCCACTTCCAACACTCCCTCTCTGAGACATCACAGGCAGCCAGGCAGGCAGGCCTCGGTCACAGCAGGTCAAGGGGAGAGTTGCAAGCCAAGCTCTACCCTACTTTCTCTCTCCGGCCTGCAAAAAGCTATCCGTGGGAGCGGCCAATAAATACTGGGAAAGGAAGAAGCCAACAACGCAAAAGAGAGGGAGGGAGAAGCAGTGCAGGGAAGAGGAAGAAGATGCCGAATTCAAGTCTGATCCACCGCCCACCATTCACTGGATCGAAAATGTTGTATCTGTACATGACCCCTCTCATTATTCATTCACTGCTTGCCGCAGCCTTAAATTACCCTCTTTCTGGAAACAAAAATCCCCTATCCCCCCCTTCTTTACATCCGACAGATATATGAAGGGGAAATAAATTAAACCAGCCAAGAAAAGAATCCTAATCCCTAACTAAAAAAGAAGAGAAGAAAAAAAAAGAACTGCCATGCTGCTACCCATGGGAGCTGGAAGGACCAACCTCTCACCACCCACCAAATCACAAAATGTACAGATGCCTACTACTAGTTCCGATCCTCGTGGCCGCGTTTCCAAAATCCAGCCACAGTCCACATTCTCCTGGTCGCGGCGAATTGCTTTGCAACCTCGTCTCCCTTCACCGCTGATCGAGGTTCGTTCAACGGTGATTACCCGGTCGACGAGCTGATTTTACCGGATTCCAGCAGCTGATGATGATCGTTGGTGGTATTTAACAATGGAGTTCCTTTGACCATGCAGAAAATCGACCAAAATCACCTCGGAATCCTCCGCTGGACCTCGTATGGAATTCCTGTTGCATCTTTTGACCCAGATTCTTAGCCATCTTCCACAAAAATTCTGCCGATGAAATCCTGAAACCTCTTGGAGTAGAGCTTCGGGTCCACCGCAGATATCGAATTGGGGTCGGTCTGCAACGACTTGTAAACATGCTCTAGCCTTTTGGTGATGTCATAGTCCTGGAGAATGTCGATTATCCCAAAATACAGGATCACGTCGTGCACTTCGCCGGTCTGGTTCGGGGCCAGGAATCCCCCACCACTCAAGAGAAACGGGTCGAACTCGCTTCTTCTGGATGCTTGCTCTGCTCGGGCTGGCATGTGCGCACCCAGCCTAATCAATGGCTTCCTGAAATCAAGAAAAAGTTGGCATTAGAGAACAAAGATTAATGGACTTAAAAAATAAGCTGTGGAGCATTCGTTGCTCTTAAACTGGACAGGACAATCATCTATAATGCAGCTGAGCAAACAGCTAGGACCCAACAATGCATATGTGTTAACCAAGTGGAGAGCAATGAAGATTTTGCAGTATGATGGCTGCTCAAAGTTTCAACTAAGATGGGCACCGAGCCAGGTACAGCTTGTACGAGTTATATAAGGGCGTGAGAGATGTGTAGAACCCGTGACAAAGCACAAAAGCCATGCTTTTAGGCATGACAAAGCACAAGGATGAGCTAGTAAGGTATATAGAATAAAATCAACTAATTGCTTTCAGGCTAGTAAGGTACTGTCTGCTTCAATTTTCTAACATGCAATTGTAATCTTGCAATTCTATCTTCAGCAAACAAAATGCAAAGAATTACTTCCGTTTCATGCAGTCATTTTGAGAGAAGTTGGTAGAATTACACTAACATGAACCCAGGCTTGTTTGGAATGCATGAATTTCAAAGGCGTTTTGCAAGAAAAAGATAGGAAACAGTTCAAAAGAAAACACGGCAACATACCGGCAGTCAGGTATCCTGTCATAATCATTATCTGAGAAGCACAGCTCTGGCATGCCACCACCGCCAACTTGAAATGTCTCACACTTCATTGATAGCTCTGCTTAAGGATAATCGCTTAGGTTAGCACATATGGGCAATCTTTTAACTTTTCTGGGTAAAGAACAAGGAACTTACTTGGAGAAGCGGTAAAAGTAGACAATCCCATCTTCGAGGCAGAGACATCATCACAAAAGTGAACTCCCACCAAGAAGCTGTAGTCCATAATACCTTCAGACTCCAAAAATTCACAATCTCTCTGGAGTTGCCTGGAGAATAAATCCACACATCCAAGTTAGTATTACCGATTCAGTTATTTTCCTGAAAGTAATTTCAACACCACAGATATCGTAAGGGGTTGAACTTACTCATGGAGATCTCTATACCAAGACCGCCGCAACCGAAATACAAAGTTGAGGTCCAAGTCTTTAAGAGTAGTTGTCTCATCAATCTCTTCTTCAAATTTGTCTGCCGTTCGGCCATATGATGAACCTTTAAGATCAAAACGGCGATGAATCTGATAGTCCGAGCAGAACAAATTTCCCATGACAATAAAACGGACCTGGAGAAGTTGTCATTAATCAGTAACTAACATAAAAACATTTTGTGGCAAGGAATTGCAAATATTGCGCACCTTCGGTCCATTGATTGGCTTTACACAGTGGACGCCATAGAACCTTGTAATTAGAGAGTAATCATATCGACTAACATGTTGGAAGTAGCTAGGCAACATCCGAATAAGCAACTGCACAGGCAAATAGCAAGGTGATGAGATACCATTTAACAAACAAACCGTTTCTCTCAAAGTATTTCTACTTGGCAGCACATTTAGCTTTAAAATATATGCATCAAAACATAAGGGCTAAGAAGACAATGCCAAAACAATGGCGCACGTTCGCAAGGCTTGAAACCCTATGTGAGAAACAAGATTTTCCTAATTTAATGCCATTTCCACAATGCAATTGAAGGAACAATGCCAATCACTTCACAAGTGACAGAACCTCCAATCCAAATAAAAGGTTACCTACTTCATACAGGCTGTAAACAAGTGCAGTTCATAACGATGGCATGAGCAAGAAAATTACCTTGACTTCTGATTTTCTCACTGTTTTAATCATGAAACGGTCGTCTTGGGTGAGGTAAAAGAAACTTCCACTCTTCCCAGGCGAAGACAGCTCCCTCAGGGCATCATTTCCACAGATAGCGAGCATGTAATCGGCCGGATCAACAGCAAACAACTTCCTCAAATGTCTGCATAATCCAGTATCCCAGTCAGTAATACAGTAGCAAGAAAACAAAGCAATCCAGAGAACATTGCTTAGAAGGAATGGCAAGCAAGCACCTGAACACCATGGGGCAGTAGTCCTTCCACCGGAAATCTGGGGAGGAATGCGGTGGCGTGACCTTTGACCCCTCAGGAGGGAACCGCGTCCAGAACTTCTCCCTAGGATCAAAATCTGCGAGTGCAAGCTCCCGCATCGGCACCGCAGCAGATTTCCCCACCGAATGCCTGAAAGATGCCCACAATAAACACCCACAAATCCAGAAATTCGCTGAAATACAAGCCACATTGCCAGCATTTTAGCATGGCAACTAAACAACCAGGAATCACCTGATGCCCAATTGCAGCTGCAGCATGAGCTCGTAATTCTTATGCCCCTTGGAGATGGTCTGCCCAGGTCGCTTCCCCTCAGGCGTGGTGGCGGCTGACGACGACCAGCACGGGCCTCCGTTGGCCCCTCGCCGGGCGCTGCGCTGCGTCCGCATGTACGTTGGCGCACCTCCAGCGGGCGCGGCCTCCCGGTAGAGCATGGAGGCCTCGAGCGCATCCACAATGTCGCAGGTGATGTCCCCTGCCTCGCCCTCCGATTCCCAGATGCAGATCCGCGGCACGGCGGCCGCCTTCTCCCCAACCCCCTCCACGGAGGACCTCTTCCGCACCGCACCCCCGACGCCAACCGGCGGGAAGAAGGTGCCGCTAATGGCCGGCAGGTCCACGCAGCTCCTTGGCCAGGAGCCGACGTAGCGGCTCCCGTCGGGCCAGGTGAAGACCCCCGTGCCCCTGGGCACGCCGTTCTCCCACACGCCGTCGTAGCGGCTGCCGTTGGCCCAGATCAGCACGCCGCGGCCCGAGATGACCCCGCCGCGCCACTCCCCGACGTACTGGTTGCCGGCGGCCCAGACGTAGCGGCCGTGGCCGTCCTGCATGTTGCGGCGCCACTGGCCCTCGTAGTAGTCCCCGTTGGCGTAGCTCTTGGCGCCGGCCCCGTGGCGGCGGTCGGCCGCCCAGGCGCCGCGGTAGGTGGCGCCGTCGGGCCCGACGAAGACGCCCTGCCCCTCGATCCGGCCCCCGCGGAACTCGCCCTCGAAGGTGGCGCCCGAGGGCCAGGAGAAGCGGCCCTTCCCGGACGCCTTCCCGCGCCGCCACTCCCCCTCGTACATGCACCCGTCCGCCCACACGTACTTGCCCTTGCCATGCGGCGCGCCGCCCGCGAACCCGCCGCTGTACACGTCCCCGTTCGGCAGCGCCTTCTCCACGAACGCCGCCTCGCCACCCTCTCCCTCGCCCCCGCCTCCGCCGGCGGCGGAGGCGAGGATCATCGCCGGCGCCACCCGCCTCATCCGCCCGCGCCGCTCACGCCGCCGGCATTGCAGATCGGGGCGGCTAGGGTTTGCGATTCGGGGCCGCCTCCGCCTCCCTCCCCTCCTAAAGCCTCTCTCCCTGCCCTCCGCTTCCCCTTTTCGCCTCTGTTTTTTTCTGTGCGCTCTCTCGCTGGCGGTTTGATTTGGGCTAGCGGTGGTGGTGGTGGTGGCACTGGGCTGGCTAGTAGTAGTACTGTGGAAGGGGAAGGGGATGGGGATGGGTGGAAGAGGAGTGAGGGGGAGGGGACGGGCGCTTTTACCGTACTGCCCCCAACGGGAGGCCGCTCCTCGGCATGCCGCATCTGGGGGCCGGGGGGAGTTTACGGAACTGCCCCTATCTGGGTCCGTGGGGCGGCACGAGCCGCGCGTGGTCCCGCCGGCCGGCCTTCGTCGTCGTCGACCTCTTCTGGTTCTGGGTCTGGGTCCGGGTCCGGTCGGTGGTGGGTGGAACGCGGGCGCGCGGCCGTGCTGGTGCTGCGCGCGGATGACGAGGGCCGGTGACGGGTCGGGTCCCGGGTCTGGGCGTTGGGGTTGGGGCGGGGGTTGGGGTAGAGAGGTCACCGACATGTGGGGTCGGTCTACTACTGTGTCGTTTCTTTGTTTTTCACGAGCATGCATTCACTGCTGACTTCTTTGGGCCAGCGCTGCTGCTGCCCGGTCGGCGAGACGACGGAAGGCACGTTTTGTTCGAGGCTGATTTGATTTTACCGCGGCCAAGTTTGGGCGACCTGCTGTTTGTCACTGGCGTGGTCAGAAAAATGACTTGCACATGAGGCTGATCGTAATGGTAGTATCATAGCTAATACTTTCTTGGTCCCAAATTTTTTGTCTTGGATTTGTTTAAATACGGATGTATCAAGTCACGTTTTAGTATTAGATACACGTATCTAGTCAAATCTAAGACAAGAATTTTGTGACGGGGAGAGTATCATGCATGCCAACTACGCAATTTTGATGAGGTGTCATAGCATTAAATGAAGAAAAGAAAGGGTGGAGTATCATATCATGATACCGTATCATAATAGATGCTATGCTACTTTGTGTCATGCATGGCAATAAATAGAGTACTACATGATACTCCCTCCGTCCGGAAATACTCGTCGGAGGATTGGATGTATCTAGATGTATTTTAGTTCTATATTCATTCTTTTTATGCATTACTTTGACAAGTATTTCCGGACAGAGGGAGTACTAGTATATGATACTCGCCATTACAACCAGCCTAAGGAAGTACACATTATATTTGGCGGGATTATCCTCTCATACTTTTTTCCGGAAACCCTAAAACGCTCTGGCGATTAGGGTTTGGCGGACTTGCGGCGCCCGCAGATCGGATCGGCGGGGCGCACCGGAGTTCCGCCGGACAGGAGGATGGCGACACCCTCCGGGAGCGGCGGCGGGGCTACGGGGGCGACGATGTCGCCCGGGACTGCTAGGGCGCGCCTGGAGGAACAGCTTGGGAAACTTGATATCTCTGAGGAAGAGGCGACGCCCCTGGTGCTCGATGATCGCGTCGAGGGGGCACCAGAGAAGTGGATGGTTGCAGGGAAGATCTTGCACCGCAACACATTGCATATCCAGACCATCACGAACGCACTTCGACCTGCATGGGGTAACCCTAAAGGTCTATCCTTCCGCATGGTAGGGGAAAACACGTTCGTTGCCGATTTTGCAACGAAGCGAGACAGAGATCGCGTATGGGAAGGATCCCCATGGCATATCAGTAAGAACGCGGTTCTTCTGTCAGAATTTGACGACTGCATGTGCCCATCGGAGCTCAAGTTCGACAAACTGAAAGTTTGGGCATGCGTTGTCAATCTTCCGTTCAATCTGCGAGATGATGCATGGTGCAAGGCAATTGCGAAGCAGATAGACAAGGACGCCAGTTCGATTCACTTTGATCATGGGGGCGGCTACCTGCGAGCACGTGTGTCACTTGACGTAGCCAAACCATTGAGGAGGTGGATTCTGATCAATTCTGCAAGGAGGGGCAGTACAGATCCATATGAAATTCAGTACGAAAACATACCCCACTTTTGCTTTTCGTGTGGCCGTTTGGGCCACTCTGATCTGGTCTGTTCGACACCGGGGACGAGGGATGAAAACGGCGATCTGCCTTTTGGAAAGGGTCTACGGTCGTCGGACGAGAAGAAGAAAGCTGCATCTTCTGAGGGTTCTTCACGTACTCAACCAGCAAAATCCAACAGAAACGAGACTAGAAACTCCAGTAATGCAGCCACGGAAGATGCCGAGGTGAACTCTCCTGTTAAGCGCAAGACAGCTCCAAAACGAAAGGGGGGCCGCCAAATCAAGTCTACCGTAGAGTTGAGCTTCCCCTCCTCACAAACCACGCCACCAATGTTGAGGAGGGGACTGAGCACACAGGTATCGGTACTGAAAAGGGGGATGAGGGCTCCGAGGACGAGGGCACAGTCCGGGAACCAAAGAAGAAGAAGCCCACGCCCAACAACTCGAGTACTTCGGCAGAGGCTGCCATGCAGCCCTGTCCAGCCCAATGATATGCCTCAGCTGGGAACCCCGAGGCAGTTCGCGAGCTTCGCAATGTTGTGAAGCAAGAAGGGCCCGCACTAGTCTTTGTCATGGAAACAAAGATTAGAGGGAAACGTGTTGAGAGATTGCAACAAACCTTAGGGTTTGCAGGCTGCTTTGTTGTTGACAGCGATGGGTTAAGCGGAGGTATCGGCCTCTTCTGGTCCAAAGATGTGATAGTAGAGATCAAGAATTACAGCTCGGCCCACATCGATGTAGTGGTGCGCGATGCTTTGGACAACTCGGTGAACTGGAGATTCACCGGCTTCTATGGAGCGCCAAGAGCAGAGAACAGGCATCACAGCTGGCGCTTCCTTCGTACCCTGCATGGGCTGCCACACTCTGCGTGGCTATGCATGGGTGATTTTAACGAGACCCTATATGGGGAAGAACACTACAGTCGGACGGCTCGACCTGAATGGCAGATGAGAGCCTTTCGTGAGATCATCGATGAGTGTGCATTCCAAGATTTAGGTTGGACAGGAGTTCCTTACACTTGGGACAACCGACAATCTGGAAACGCAAATGTTAAGGCCCGGCTAGACCGTGCCTTCGCTAACGAGGACTTTAGACAGATTTTCGAGTATGTTAAAGTGCGCTACATCTGCTCTGTGGAGTCTGATCATTGCTTCGTCTTGACTGACTTTCGGCACCAAGCTCCTAGCAATGGATCACATACGTCGAAACCTTTTCGGTATGAGAATATCTGGCAGTCTCATAACGATTATGACAAGCTCGTCACAGAAAGTTGGCGAGCACAGGCCTCCCAGCCGGGACTGGGTGGTATTATGAACTCTTTGTCTACATTACAACGTAGTTTGATGCCGTGGGGGGTTCGAGAATTCGGCTGTCTCACCAGGACGGTCCGACAACTACAGAAGCGTCTTGACAGACTGCGTGGCCAGTCTGTTGGACGGGGGCCTTCAGAGGAAGAGAAAGCCACTATGCTCAAGTTGCGTGAAGCATTAAAACTGGAGGAGATCTGGCTGAAGCAGCGCTCTCGAGTACCGTGGCTGCGGGAATGTGATTGCAACACCGCTTATTTCCAAGCGCAGGCAAAGCAACGTCAGCGCATCAACAAGATTGCCAACCTGCAGCGTACGGATGGTTCTGTTTGTGCCTCGGGAGATGAAGACAAGGAAGAAATCCTAGAGTTCTACAAAGCCCTATATACATCTCAAGGCTACAGTAACAATGAGGCCCTATTATCGCATGTACCAAATCGGGTAATGCCGGCTATGAATGACCTGCTATGCCGCCCCTTTGAAGCTCAAGAGGTACATGATGCATTATTCCAAATGGCGCCTTCCAAGGTGCCGGGGGTGGATGGATTTACGGCAGGGTTTTATCAACGTCACTGGGACCTTTTGAAGCATGATGTAGTCCCAGCGGTGCTTGATTTTCTTAACAGTGGTGAGCTACCTGCGGGTCTGAACGACACGTCGATCACATTAATTCCCAAGGTACGACATCCACAAAATATCTCCCAGTATCGACCCATTGCATTATGCTCAGTTCTTTATAAGATCGCTGTTAAAGTGATCACCAACCGGCTCCGGCCATGCATGGATGAGATAATCAGTGAGGAGCAAAGTGCTTTCGTCCCGGGTCGTCTTATCACCGACAACGTCCTTGTGGGTTTTGAAAGTGTTCATACGATGAAGAGGCGGAAGAAAGGGAAAAACTTCTCATGTGCGATTAAGTTGGATATGGTGAAGGCTTACGATCGAGTGGAATGGCACTTCCTTGAAGCTATGATGCTGAGGCTCGGGTTTGCGGGCAATATGGTCAGATTAATATTGAAGTGCATCACTTCGGTTCGTTTCTCTGTTCGTGTCAACGGAGAGCTGCTGCCTTTTTTCACACCATCAAGAGGCCTTCGGCAAGGTTGTCCCGTATCCCCATACCTATTTTTGCTCTGTGCCGAAGGATTCTCCTCTATGCTGAAAAATTATGGCAATTACGTGGACCGGGGCATACGAGTTAATTTTCGGGCTCCTTGGGTAAGTCATCTCTTATTTGCTGATGACAGTTTGATTTTCATCAAAGCAAGCACGGAGAGTGCAATTAGGCTGAATGATATCCTAAGAATATACGGGGAGGCTTCCGGTCAGTGTGTAAATAGAGCTAAAAGTGCTATCTACTTCAGCCCAAACACACCGGCGGCGCTCAAAGAATCCCTCAAACAACTGCTCAACGTCCATTCAGAAGCTTTCTCAGAGCGGTATCTTGGTCTACCCACTGCTGTTGGGAGAATCACAGGTGGTACTTTTGAACACGTTGGAGACCGAGCAAGGGGGAAAATGCAGGGTTGGTCTGAACGGTTCTTTGCTTGTGCAGGAAACAACTCCTAAATCTTCATCTGCCATATGGAGGGCCATAGTTGCTGGCCGCAAAGCTCTCCATATTGGCCTGCTAAAACGCATCGGGGATGGTGCATCTACTTCCATCTGGGAGGACCGGTGGATCCCGACTACTGCCACCATGCGGCCGCTCTTCAGGCCACCGGCTGCGATGGCTACAATGGTCAGTGACCTGATCGATGAGGTCAACTGGACCTGGAAGCATGATCTTGTGCGCGACACCTTCATCGCGCCGGATGCAGAAGCGATCTTGAACATCCCACTCCGGCAGGGTGGTGGAGAAGATTTATTGGCTTGGGCACACGAGAGAACCGGCATCTACTCTGTTAAATCAGCCTATCGAGCTCTGATGAACAAAAAAGAGCGCTTAGCTCTTGAAGAGGGGCAGATAGCGACGCCATCAATGAGTGAACAACAGATGTGGAGCCAACTATGGAAACTCAAAGTTGTCCCAAAAGTACGGGTATTCTGGTGGAGGGTACTCAAGGGGATCATCCCTGACGAGTGCACTCTACACTACCGGCATATCAAAGTTAACAGCTTATGCAAATTGTGTCTTGCTATGGACGAAGACCTGATGCACGCCCTAGTGCATTGCTCCCATGCACGCAGCTTCTGGGAGGAGGCACGGTTATTGTTCGATATCAGACTGCCTCGGCTCCACCCCAACACTTGGGCGCGTGATATCCTCTGTGAACCAAGTTTTACTGATAAGGATCGTGCTACGATAATTACAGTGATGTGGGCAATATGGATGTCTCACAACAGAAGGACGCATGACCAAGAAAACATTGATCCTGCGAGCTTGGTTCGTCGCATCCGCGAGGACCTAGCGCTGCTTGATATACCCCGGCAGATGTTCATACCACTACCGGGTCACGGATGGCGACCCCCCGAAGAGCCCCATATCAAAATCAACACGGATGCGGCAATACAGTTTGATACTGCTTCGGCCGGATTGGGAGGTGTGGCTCGCTCCTCCTCGGCTCTCCTGGGTGCATGGTGTAAACCCCAACTGGGGACAACGGATCCTTTCATTGCTGAGATGCTTGCGCTTCGTGAAGGCGTCATCTTTGCCAAGCTTCATGGCTTCTTACACGTGCACATGGAGACCGACTGTCTTGAGGCAGTCAACCTCTGGAACCTTGGCTACGTCGATCGGTCGATAGTAGCTCCAATAGTTGCTGAAATTAGAGAGCTCTCTGCTAGCTTTTTGTCTTTCAATATTTCTCATGTAATAAGAGCCGCTAACGGTCCTGCACATTTGTGTGCTAAGCGTGCCTGTACGCTTACTGTGACTGAAAGCTGGCTGGACTCCACCCCTAGCTTTCTGGTCAGCAGCCTCCTGGCTGACTGTTCAGCGGATGCCTTTGTTTAATAAAGCTCTCTAAAGTTCCCCTCAAAAAAAAAACACATTATATTTGGCGGAATACATGGTTTATGTGTACGCCCTTCTGTTTTTAAATGACTCGCACACAAGGAAGGGTGCATTTCCATTTGTACTCTCCGTCCCGAATTATTTGTCGCATAAATGAATATGTTTCTGCAGGAAGTGTTTTAGGCGGAGGGAGTATCATATATACAGACATAAAGTTGATGTTGTTAGTTTTTTCTTCTTACTTGTTGTGGTTATGGTTTGCTATCATAAAAAAGTATTGTCTCCATCCCAAATTACTTGTCGCGGGAATGTGTGTATCTAAATGTATTTTAGTTTTAAATACATTTATTTTTACTTGTTTTTGCGACAAGTTATTCTTGATAGAGGGAGTATTATCCTAATTGTGTAACTATTTGGTGCTGAGATCTGGATGAGAGAGTAAACTCAACCCGGCAAAAAAACAAAAACTCAACCCTCAATTTCGTACGAGGTTCATAGGACCGTTCACCATGGCAAATAATTGGACAGGCGCGTAGTCACTATCAGATGCTTACGGTGCTTAGTGTCAATGCTAACGGACTAATACGGTAGACAAAGTATTGCCACTTGTAGAAGGAGGGCCAATCAAACGAAAGCGCGGCCTGACCTGCATGCTTTGCTGAGGTCACAGAATTAGTTTGGTGGATTATATAGTAATCGCGGCTTTATATGGGTTATGAACAACGATTCGGTTGTACTATATAATTGGTGAGGATTTGGTCAGATCTCTTCCTCTTTTAATACTATTTCCTCCATGCACGTCGTGGGAAATGCCATTTGCATATTATAAGGATGGTCAAATTCGGATCAGCTTCAAGATACGTGCGTCGATTTTGCAGGCCGCAAAGTTGCCCCGGACGGAAATGATCTTGGCGAGTGAATGGGCAAGATCGGATGAGATGCAGACCTCAAATGCAGTGAGATTCAGATTGGATATATGCTGGCTCTCGGACAACCCATTGTATTTGTAGCACAGCACTATACCTACTTGGAGAAAGAACGGATATTAGTTGATCCGTCTGGCAAAAGGTTTTGCTGGGAGATCTGAGAATCGGATTGCATATGTCTCGTCGGACGTGCCCAACCATGCATATCCCCCATACCATGGGATCGTAATGCCTTTCTAGTTTAAGGCGAACAAGCAGCACACTTTCCTTTAAAGGAATCTTGCGAGTAGTTTTTGTATGTGCCCTGGTCCCATGCCGCTCGAATTTGACTTGATGAGACGACGAAAATGACACCAGAGTGGGTGGAGACCGAATCTAAGGGCATGCGTAATGCATCCGGCTTTTTCGCAATTCTGACCCTTTCAACAAACTTTGTCACAAAATGAACTCGACATGAAAGTATTTCACGATCTGACCCTTTTAGCAACGCCACAGCCCGCGGCGTTTCTGCCCAACATAGAAACGCGGAGGTACCTAGCGTTTCTGGCCAAGAAGAAACGCCGAAGTAGCTAGCGTTTCGGACCAGGTAAGAAACGCCAAAGTTGCTGGCGTTGCTGCCCATCATTGAAACGCCAAGGGACCATGGCGTTGCTCCCCTTAACAAATAAGTGACAATAAAAGAACTTGCTCCAAACGCCACACACTTTGGCGTTTCATACTTGGGATCAGACGTCACACATGCTGGCGTTCCCAGCAACGCCACAAGGGCTGGCGTTTCTACATTGAAAGCTAGCTATTTGACCAGGCCAGCAACGCTGGCTAGTTCGGCGTTTTTCAATAGAGCAGAAACGCCACGGCTAGTGGCGTTACCAAAAGGGTTAGATCGTGAAATAGTTTTCGAAGGAGTTCATTTTGTGCCAAGATTTGCTGAGAAGGTCAAAACAGTGAAAAAGCCCTAATGCATCTGGGCAGTTAGAGCATCTACAACCGTACTTGGCAAATCCGACCCCCGGGCACTGACGGGCACCCCCTCAAATGTTACGCCGCACATCCACATACCGCAAATTCCGATTCTCAAATCCATGCACGTCGATAATACGGTACAAACTGTCCGAATGCCAAAGTTCGAAACAAAAGCAAATTAAATCATAGTTCAATAAACCGGACATGGCAAAATGAAATCAATGAAATCAATGTCCCAGTGTGACGGATGGCCTCGTATCACTGGCTGGGCGCCTGCTCCGCCCGGAATGCATCCTGCTCTGCCTGCATCCGGGCAGCCTCCTCCACCTGCATCCGGGCCGCACTGGCGGCGCTGGGGTCTTCATGGGAATTCCATGGAATACCCAAGAATTAGGCCCAAAAGAAATTGACTACATATGTTTATACGTTCTGGAGGCTAGAGACGAACTCAAGCCCATCCTGGCTATTAGGCGGGCGAGAGCCACTGCAGGTCGCACCTCGTCTACAAGACTCCCACTCTCCCTCCCTCGATTCACATATCCCAAATCCCCAACCTAGCTGACGGCGGCGGCAAGCGATTCCAGGTCCGGCGGGCGACAGGCGATGGCTGGCCCTCTCCCTCCCCTCCGCCTACGGCCCTCTCCGCCTCTCCTCCGCCAGTCCGCCTCCGGCCTCCCCTGCAGACGCCCTCCAAGGCTGACGGCTCCACCTCCGGCAGTCCAGCCTCTGTTGCCGTCGGGCTCGACCTCCGGCAGTCCTGCATCCATTCAGTACTCAAACTGCATACAACCATCCCCATCCATCTCGAAGCTAATCTGCTAGATGCTAGTGTAGATGCTAAATATTTTAAGTGAACAAATCCCAATCTGCTAGGCGCTAGCTAGATGCTAGATGCATGCTACTGCCACTGTTTTTTATTTTAGTGTTCTTGTAATGTAGATGAAGAACGAGGGCGTTAACTTATTTCAATGTGGGAAAAGGCTTTAAAGGAAAAAATAAAAAAACTTATGCATCCACACCAAGTGCTCCTTCTGTTGAGCTTAGATATATTGCCACAATGATATTTTTGTACCATTACTTATATCTGGTTATGGTTGTTTGAACTTATGAAGCTGTTGATGCTACTCTGATATTCTGCAGTAAGAGTTGTGTGGTTTAGCATCCTTAGGTTATGTCTGGGATGTAGGCTTCCTTCTTTTGTTCCTAGTTGTTGTGCCAAGGCACCGTTTTGTGTTGTTTGTCTACTATTAACGGTATCAAACTCTCCATTTTCTCAATGAAAACGGGGCCATGTGGCCCCTTTGTTCATTTTTTTAAAATCTAGCACATTTCTTTTTACAATGAATACCCTGCACCAAATTCATGGCGCCGCCACTGCCGGGCCGTATCCACCCCCGCCACCTTGTACTTCCTACAGTCGTTGATGTCCATCTTCTTGTCCACAAGCCACTTCTTCGCATGCTCATCATAGAGGGTCTCATCCGCCAACATGATCATCGCATCTTCCGCGTCCCATGCGAGTTGCAACCTTTCCTTCTCAAGCTCTATGTCGCCAAAGTCTTGGCCTGCTCGAGCTCCCATTTGATCGCCGCTTGTTGCTTCTCCAACTCGATCTTCTCCCTCTCAATTTCCAGCTTCTTCTCTACCCTCTTCCGGTCCCACCCCATCCTTTCCTTTTGCGCATCCAACATGAGCTTGTACCTCTCCTCTTTCTTGCTCTCCCTCGCCGAAAAAATGGTCGGTCGTGTGGACTGCATTTTGGTAGCCGCGGCATCACGGGCGGCACGTGCCTTCTCCCACTTGTTTCCCATGACTTGGTGGTTGTCCTTTGGCACGATGGCTTTTCCATTCGTCACAACAACATTGTCCTCTTCATTGTCCAACCCAATTGATTGGTTCGAGCTTGAGCCATCATTCATCTTCTTGCCGGACTTGAGGTTGGACACAAGTTGGTTCCACTTCGACTTGCCATTCTATGACCCAACAATGGCTAAAAGCAAATGGCTTCTTCTCCACCTTGTGATACAAAGTGGCCGCCACCGCCTTCTAGCAAACAACATATGAATGAGCACGAGAATTCAGACACAAAAAACATATGCAATGGACGACAAGATGGGGCAATCGAGCTTACGTGAGTTGCGACTCCCATCCCACTTTGAGGCCGTTTGGTCACTTGTGAGTTTTAGCCGACGTACTTGTTCACTTCCCCTTGAATGACCCCCAACGATGTTGGAGAGCTGCCACATTGTGTGTGGTCATGATAAGATGCGGCTCCACATACTCCTTTTACTCATGATACTCGTTCCAAATCTTTGTCCAATAGGTGTTCCCCTTTTGCTCGGTCTGCATATTGGATCCATCGTTGTGGCCAACCAAGCTTTGACCATCAAGATGTCCTCAAATCTTGAGAATGCTAGACTTCTTGCCCTCGACGTCTTGGTCTTCTTCTTCTTCTTGCTCGGGTTGGGATCGGTTGTTGTCCCAACTTCAAATGCGGTGGTGGCCTCCAAATCATACTCCATTTCGATCGGATCTTCATTGTCATTGATCATGTTTGATAAGAACGCCTCCTACAAGATTAATTTGCAAGCATTCATCATGAGTGAAATGAACTAGTGGTCTATGTTAAAATATGATCGGACAACCCCCGCAAAAAATATGATCGAACAAGGGCAAAGAAAACGCACCGACTCTTGTTCGATCATTCCGTCAAACATGTTGAGGGCAGTCCGGGCACTACCAGAGCCCGTGCTCATTCGCGCCCGAACGAGCTGTGGTGAGTCACACACGTCGACCGTTGGCATCTGCGTGGGTGAAAAGCTGTCCGGAATGGCCTAACCGGCGCTCGGATCATCCTGTGTCCCAAGGGGGTCGGACAGCATAATTCGCGTTGGCGCTCAGAGGGATGGGTTGCGGGGATTCGGGTGCGGCGGAAGAGATAGCTGCTCCACCACGCCCGAACCTCCCCGCGCCGCCGCCGCCTCCCTCTCTCACTGTCGCGTCGCCGCAACTTGCGGGCCACGTTCTCCGCCTTGCTAGTCGCCGCTGACGAAATTAAACCGCCGATGGACAAGGCAGACTGCGTCCTCGTCGCGGTGGTGTGGGTCGGGCTGGACGACATCTCTGGCGGTGGATTGGGATCAGGCGTGGGGATTGGGAGTAAGGGTGGAGGTCGGCGAGGGTCCGGGCGCGGGAATGGTTGGAGGCCGCCGGGAGGAGGAGGAAGGGTTTGATGGATTTGGTGCAATTTGGGATGGGGTTGGGTTGTCGGGTCTGACGTGGCAGGCGTGCCCGGGCACCCCCATATTTGGGCTAGATATGGGAGGTGCCTGTCAGCCCAGGCGTTTGAGAGTCGTTTGAGAGGCTCGTCTGGGTCAAAAAATCATGACCAGGCAGCCTGCCCGGGCGTATGAGGCGGGTTTGAGAGGTCGACTGTAGATACTCTTAAACAGTTTGACTGTGATGCTTTGCTATTTTTTTCTAGGACATGGTCGTCGGTTTAAAGCTTTTCACCCACGCAGATGCCAATACCTACTAGGCTAGTACCCAATATATGTCGGTTTAAAGCTTTTCACCCACGCAGATTCTAATCAAAGCTATTCCAAAGAAATCCTGTAGTCACAATACCTACTAGGCTAGTACCCAATATATGTCAAAGCAGGAGTAGGGTGGTTTTCTTTCTTGGGATTTTGCTACAAATTAAGCGTTAGATTTTTGGGCATGGCAAATTGAACGTTAAATCTTTGGGCATGACAAATCGAACAATTTTTACGGCAAATTTAGTTGTCATGAAGATGTTAATTTCTTTTTTTTTACTATATACTGCAAGGCAACAGCCTCACAGCTCTTTATTAAAAACAACCAGGACAAGAGAGTACAAAATAAGTACAGATAGAGTGGAGGGACTACTTACAGGGGATAACTAAGGAAGAGAGGCAATACAGTTAAGGAGGCTCTCTTTATATTTACATTTGATTCTATGAGCTAAAAGAGAAAGATCACGTAAAAAAATTCTTCTCCAAGACCTAAAGCTAGGGGTCTCATTTCTGAAGATCAACCCATTTCTTTGTGTCCAGATGTTCAGTTTTTTGTCAGGATTCGTCATGCTTGCTAAAGAAAATAGTCATCCTTACGACAACTAGGGCCAACTCTAGCTGATCCCCTATCCGACTATAGTGGAGTAATTTTTTTGGTTTTACTCGTGTATGCTGCACCTAGCCGAAGTCCTAAAATCTATAAGGGAGTATGGTTGTTACAACCCCGCCGAAAACCCCTCCGGGCCGCCTAAATATACTCGGAGCTTGCGCGGCCAAGTAAAAGTTGTGTGTCTCTTTCTCCCGCCCTTGTGGCTCCACCATTCCTACCCCACCCCCCACGTGTCGGCGTCGCCACCGAATACTAGCTTCGTTGCAAGAATGGATAGCCAAGATGCTTCCGTCACCCCGTTGGCCACCGATGTCGGCTTGTCGCCGTTGGAAACAACTCCCGTGTCGCCGTCCAAGCCAAAAAAAGTTCTAGATGAAAAGCTCCACCGGCCACAAGCACCGTCTCTAGCCGCGACAAAGGCCGCCGGGGTGGCGACCGCATCTCCGGTGATGGTTGGTCGCCCTTGAGGGAGTCCTGGACTAAGGGGTCCTCGGACAACCGGACTATATACATTGGCCGGACTGTTGGATTATGAAGATACAAGATAGAAGACTTCGTCCCGTGTCCGGATGGGACTCTCCTTGGCGTGGAGGGCAAGCTTGGCGATTCAGATATGTAGATTCCTTTCTATGTAACCGACTTTGTACAACCCTAGCCCCTCCCGGTGTCTATATAAACCGGAGGGTTTAGACTTCTAGGGTTCAGCCACAACAATCATATCCTCATAGGCTAGACTTCTAGGGTTTAGCCATTGCGATCTCATGGTAGATCAACTCTTGTAATACTCATATTCATCAAGATCAATCAAGCAGGAAGTAGGGTATTACCTCCATAGAGAGGGCCTGAACCTGGGTAAACATTGTGTCCCCCGCCTCCTGTTACCATTAGCCTTAGACGCACAGTTCGGAACCCCCTACCCGAGATCCGCCGGTTTTGAAACCGACATTGGTGCTTTCATTGAGAGTCCCGCTGTGTCGTCGAAGATAGGTTTGATGGCTCCATCAATCATCTACAACAATGCAGTCCAGGGGGAGATCTTCCTCCCCGGACAGATCTTCGTATTTGGCGGGTTCGCACTGCAGGCCAACTCGTTTGGCCATCTAGAGCAGATCGATAGCTACGCCCCTGGCCATCAGGTTAGATTTGGAAGCCTGAATTTTGTGGCCGATATCCGCGGAGACTTGATGTTCGACGGATTCGAGCCCATGATGGCTGTCCTCGGCCACCACGATGAAAATGACCTAGATCTGTCATCTGGCTGCACACAGGAGATAGCGCCGGTGACCGCCCTGGCCCTAGAGCCAGAGTGGACTGCGTCGTCCGAAGACGGGAAGCTCAACCCCGCTGCAGAGGCCGCAGACTCAGCGGCGCTCGAGCCGCACACAGACCCAACATCAGGCTGCGCTTGTGTTACCGGAACCTCGGACTCGTCTCCGGCCATGGGCTCCGGACCGCGTGCATCCGCGTCCATCGAACCTGATTGGGCGCCGGTCTTAGAGTTCAGCTCCGCGGACATTTTCCAGCACTCACCTTTTGGCGACGTGTTAAGCTCATTAAGATCCCTCTCCTTGTCAGGGAACTCTTGACCGAACTATGTCTAGCTCGAATGGGAAGTGGATGATGAAGAAATTCGTTCCCCACCCACCACCCACTTTATAGCCACTCTCGACGTCTTAACCGACATGCTTGACTATGACTCCGAAGACATCGACGGTATGGACGATGATGCCGGAGAGGATCAGGAACCACTGCCTACAGGGCGTTGGACAGCCACCTCCTCGTTCGACATATACATGGTGGATACACCCAAAGAAAATAATGGCGATGATGAAAATCCAGTCAAGGATAAACCTCCTGAGATACAACCAAAGCACCGACGTCAGCGGTGCCGCTCTAAGCCACGCCGTAGTAAAAACAGCAATACCGTCACAAAAGAGGACAACACTCCGGACGGTGCCGAAAACAATGAAGATCCCGTTGAGCCGACCTCCGAACAGGAGGAACGGGAGGATGGGCGAGTCAGCCCTGCGGAACAGGCCACGAACAAAGACTCGAAGGATAGCAACTACCTTCCGCTCTCCGAGGACGAGGTTAGCCTCGGTGACAAAGATTTCATCGTGCCTGAAGAGCCCGCCGAACAGGAACGCTTTAAGCGTCAGCTAATTGCCATTGCAAGAAGCCTGAAAAAGAAGCAGCAGCAGCTTCAAGCTGATCAAGATTTGCTAAATGAAAGATGGACTGATGTCCTGGTAGCGAGGAATATTGCCTCGAGCACCCAACCAAAAGCTACCCGGAGCACAAACTGTTACCACAATTCGATGACGAGGCGCTGGAGCCCGTCCTACCAAGGTACAATATGGCTGACCGACCACCACATGGTCAGGACAAAGCGACACCTCAAGCCGAATACCAGCCCACACTACCTCTCCGAACAAACAGAAATACAACAGCTCGGGGATATACACATGACCTGCGAGGCGATTTGGAAAAGAGAGCAGGTCAGAAAAGATCAATCTATGGATCACGGGGGCTTGCCTCGATGCGCGACGACGACCATCTGGCTGAACGTGACAAACATAACCACGTTCGGGCTGAAAACCGCAAACGAGCTCCATCCGAGCTACGTCACAACTTGGCCCGATATAGAGGCGCCGCACACCCCCTTTGCTTCACTGACGAAGTAATGGGACATGATTTCCCAGAGTTTAAACCCGTAAACATTGAATCATATGATGGCACAAGAGACCCCGCGGTGTGGATTGAGGATTTTCTTCTCCATATTCATATGGCCCGCGGCGATGATCTTCACGCCATCAAATACATCCCGCTCAAACTAAAGGGACCAGCTAGATACTGGTTAAACAGTCTTCCCGAAAACTCCATTGGCAGCTGGGAGGAATTGGAGGGCGCCTTCCTCGACAACTTCCAAGGCACATATGTCCGACCTCTGGATGCCGATGACCTAAGTCATATAATCCAATAGCCCGAAGAGTCAGACAGGAAATTCTGGACTCGGTTCCTAACTAAAAAGAACCAGATTGTCGACTGTCCGGACGCCGAAGCCCTAGCGGCCTTTAAGCACAGCATCCACGATGAATGGCTGGCCAGACACCTCGGCCAGGAAAAACCGAAGTCCATGTCAGTCCTTACGGCACTCATGACCCACTTCTGTGCGGGCTAAGACAGCTGGCTAGCCCGTAGCAATAACAATACAAGCAAACCTGGCACTTCTGAAGCCAGAAACAGCAATGGCAAGCCTCGACGCAATAGACATAAGCGTCGAAACAACGGTGATATTACCGAAGACACGGCGGTCAACGTCGGATTCAGTGGCTCTAAGTCCGGTCAGCGGAAGAAGCCATTTAAGAGAAACAATCCAGGCCCGTCCAGTCTGGATCGCATACTAGACCGACCATGCCAAATCCATGGCACTCCTGATAAACCAGCCAATCATACCAACAGAGAATGTTGGGTTTTCAAACAGGCCGGCAAGTTAAACGCCGAAAACAAGGAGAAAGGGTCGCAAAACGATGACGATGACGAGGAACCTCGACCACCAAACACAGGGGGGATAGAAGAAATCCCCCCCCCCCCCCCAAATTAAAATGGTGAACATGATATACGCCACCCATATCCCCAAGAAGGAGCGCAAGCATGCACTCAGGGACGTCTACGTGATGGAGCTAGTCGCCCCAAAGTTCAACCCATGGTCCTCCTGTCCGATCACCTTCGATCGCAGGGACCACCCGACCAGTATCCGTCATGGCGGTTCAGCCGCATTAGTCCTTAACCCAATTATTGATGGATTCCATCTCACACGAGTCCTCATGGATGGTAGCAGCCTAAACCTGCTCTATCAGGATACAGTGCACAAAATGGGTATCGATCCCTCAAGGATCAAGCCCACAAAAACCACCTTTAAAGTTGTCATACCAGCTGTAGAGGCCTGTTGTATGGGCTCAATCACACTGGAAGTGGTCTTCAGATCCCCGGATAATTTCCAAAGCGAAGAGTTAATCTCCGATATCGTCCCTTTCCGCAGTGGTTATCATGCACTGCTTGGACGAACCGCATTTGCTAAATTCAATGCAGTGCCGCACTACGCCTACCTCAAGCTCAAGATGCCTGGACCACACGGTGTAATAATGGTCAATGGAAATACGGAGCGCTCCCTCCGTACTGAGGAGCACACCGCGGCCCTTGCAGCAGAAGTACAGAGTAGCCTTTTTAGGCAGAACCCCAATTCGGCAGTAAAGCTCCCGAACACCGTCAAGAGACTCCGGACTACTATGCAGCAGGACGGTGCAGCTCGTCTAGAGCTTGACTAGCAATTCGGCCTCTGTCCCAGCCCCAATCAAGCGGTGACATTTGTGCCGCGCGTACATAACTACGCACTCAAAATACCGTGGACACGGACGGAGGCATAGCTAGACCATGATCCATAATGCAGCTCAACCGCCCCTGGATCCGCACACCTTCACTTTTTCCTTTTCATTTCAGGTTTTTCTCTTCTCGAGGCTCTTCTGATAACTTGATCATCGGACCTATAACGGGACGGATACACCAAGAAGGCAAGGAGCTTTGACGTACAAGGGAATCCCCAGGTGGTCTCTGCTAACTATCGTTATACCTGTTTTACATACCCGCACGCAGCTCGCTCTTGGTCATGGCATGTCAAATAGCCTTATTTGCTTATCGCATTACTTGTACAAATACGCCTTGATGTATCAATCAAATTACAATGGAAAATAGTTTGCGGCTCAATATTTGTGGTGTCAGCTTATTATTTGATTATTTCCTTGTCTTTGTATTTATCACTTACTGCACCCGTACACTCTGGTACGTATTACTTCGCCACGGGCTTCATCGCGCCCCGCAATATGGCAATAAAGTCCGAACACTTTTACAGTATAGTTCGGCACCCCGAACTTATAGCATTATATGCATCGGCTCCGAATCATGTCTTTGGTCAATAGTTGGGTTGCCCGGCTCCTGTGCTTACTACCTTACGTTCTGCTATATCGGCTAGGGTAGTAAAGGGAGAACTACCGCGATTGTGTCCAGGTTCTTCCGGACGAGCAACTCAGTAGAGAAAGCTGAAAACTAACTGTCATGATGCGGCAAGAGCTGGTAGTTGTTCGAGAGGTTTTCAAATCCTTAGAGATTTTTCTGCTTTATGCGAGGAATCGATTTTTATCTGATTAGGTGTGTATAGCGCCCCAAGTTCGGCCTTCCGAATACCAGGGGCTTCGCCAAAATTCTCATTGTCAAACTCCTATGGCTAAGTGAGGGTGATAAAGCCGTATAGTCTGATTGCCTTGTTCATTGTGCTAAACACCTCCTTTAAGGACCAGAATGTGGAGTAAAGAGAGTTTAGATTTATCCCGAACACCCCTGTACTATCTACGTGGGGGCAGAAGCCGATTACTAGCGAACTCTCAGATTTCATAAACGGTCGCACATGAGGTAAAATTTTAAAGTAACAAGCATTATATTACATAACGACCTTGTTTCATATCACATGACATGATAACATGAATGTTCTCATGGGAATATAACATCCTTCACACATTGCTCCACCACAAGGCGTGATCCCTCGAGGACACTATCAAAATATAGCTCGGGTTGGCGGTGCTCCTTGCCCTCAGGCGGCCCCTCGGTCATCACCTTCTTGGCATCCATCTTCGCACAGTGCACCTTGGCGCGGGCAAAGGCCATCCACACACCTTCAATGCAGTCTGACCGCTTTATAACTTCAAGCCATGGGCAGGCACTCACAAGCCGCTTCACGAGTCCGAAGTAGCTGCTGGGCATGGGCTCGACGGGCCATAGCCGGACTATTAGGTCCTTCATGGCTAGTTCGGCCGCCTTGTGCAGCTCGACCAGCTGTTTCAGCTGGTTGCTAAAGGGCACTGGATGTTCTGGTCCAAGGTATTGAGACCAGAACAGCTTCTCCGTAGAGCTCCCTTCTTCGGCTCGATAGAACTCTGCAGCATCTGATTATGCTGCACGGCAGATCCGCAAACGCCCCTGGAGAGCTCCAAATTCGGGTAAGTAAAAGGAACGTATCCTTCACATACTTGCTTTGCATAATGAAAGCCTTACCCACCGCCATCTTCTTGGCTGCCTGGATTTCCTGGCGGGCACTCTGGGCTTCGGCTCGGGCATCTTGTGCGCTCTGGTGGGACTTGGCAAGTTCGGACTCTCGAGTCTTCGAATCACGCTCCAAAGACTCGTACTTCTTGATGGCGTCCTGGAGCTCTTGCTGGACCTCGCTGACCCGGGCCTCCTGCTTCTCGTGATCAGTGTGTTCCTTGGCCGCTTTGTCCTCGGCCTCGGCCAACGCCTTCTTGAGGGCCGCCACCTCGGTCGTGGCCCCTAATAAAGATCATGACACTTTAGTCAACATGAACCATTCACCCTTCCTAAATATACACGCATGTTACTACATACCTTTGCTTTCTTCCAGCTGCTTCTTCACGAGGCCGAGCTCTTCCTCGGCCCGCTCCAGATTCTGCTTCAGTCCGGAGACCTCCACGGTATGAGCGGCAACAGCCAGCAGCGACACCTGCTTATTCACATAGACATGTTATGTTAGACTCCTGCGAAAATTATTTTTGATCCTCTGTTCGGCTTTTCTTTCCGAACACCGAACAGAGCATCAGGGGCTACTGTCTACACTGTGATATTCTTTCTACCATTACATTACTTACCTCAAAGCCTGTTAGAAGGTTAGTGCAGGCATCGGCCAATCCGCTTTTTGCGGGCTGGACCTTCCCAATCACCGTACCCATTAGGGTACGGTGTTTGTCAGCAATGGAAGCGCCTGTCAGCGCTTCCAGCAACCTGTCCGTTGCCCCTGGTTGGACAGAGGTCACCGACGGAATAGGCGCGCCCTTTCCCTTCGAAGGGGGCAATATCAAAGAAAAGAGAGGTTCTGAAATCAAAAGAAAAATCCAGAAAATAAAAATTTAATTTCCTGGCAAAATTTTAGTAAACAAATCATGGTTAAAATTTTGGGGTGTTACAAACATTCATGCCACAATAAAGAAAATTACATTGAGAATTATGCTAGGTAGCATTCCACATCAAAAATTTCTATTTTATCATTTACCTACTCGAGGATGAGCAGGAATTAAGCTTGGGGATGCTTGATACGTCTCCAGCGTATCTATAATTTTTGATTGTTCCATGCTATTATATTACCCCTTTTGGATGTTTATGGGCTTTATTTTAAACATTTATATCATTTTTGGGACTAACCTACTAACCGGAGGCCCAGCCCATATTGTTGTTTTTTTGCCTATTTCAGTATTTCGAAGAAAATGAATATCAAAAGGAGTCCGAACGGAATGAAACCTTCGGGAGCGTGATTTTTGGAACGAACGTGATCCAGAGGACTTGGAGTGCAAGTCAAGAAGCATCCGAGGCTCCCACGAGATAGGAGGGCCCCCCTGTAGGGCGCGCCCCCTGTCTCGTGGGCCCCTCGGGCGGCCACCGACGTACTTCTTCCTCCTATATATACCTACGTACCCCGAAAACATCCAGGGGCACCACGAAACACAATTTCCACCGCCGTAACCTTATGTATCCGTGAGATCCCATCTTGGAGCCTTTGCCGGCACTCTGCCGGAGGGGGAATCGACCACGGAGGGCCTCTACATCAACATCCTTGCCCCTCCGATGAGTTGTGAGTAGTTTACCACAGACCTACGTATCCATAGTTATTAGCTAGATGGCTTCTTCTCTCTTTTTGGATCTCAATACAATGTTCTCCCCCTCTCTTGTGGAGATCTATTCGATGTAAACTCTTTTTGTGGTGTGTTTGTCGAGATCCGATGAATATTGGGTTTATGATCAAGTTTATCTATGAATAATATATGAATCTTCTCTGAATTCTTTTATGTATGATTGAGTTATCTTTGCAAGTCTCTTCGAATTATCAGTTTGGTTTGGCCTACTAGATTGATCTTTCTTGCCATGGGAGAAGTGCTTAGCTTTGGGTTCAATCTTGCGGTGTCCTTACCCAGTGACAGAAAGGGTTGCAAGGCACGTATTGTATTGTTGCCATCGAGGATAACAAGATGGGGTTTATATCATATTGCTTGAGTTTATCCCTCTACATCATGTCATCTTGCTTAATGTGTTACTCTGTTCTTATGAACTTAATACTCTAGATGCAGGCAGGAGTCGGTCTACTTGCTATGGACGTGATGCCTATATACATGATCATGCCTAGATAATCTCATAACTATGCGCTTTCTATCAATTGCTCGACAGTAATTTGTTCACCCACCGTAATACTTATGCTATCTTGAGAGAAGCCTCTAGTGAAACCTATGGCCCCCGGGTCTATCTCTTATCATATTTGCCTTCAATCTACCTTTATTTGCATCTTTACTTTTTGCATCTATATTATAAAATACCAAAAATATATTTATCTTATCATACTATCTTTATTAGATCTCACTTTTGCAAGTGGCCGTGAAGGGATTGATAACCCCTTTATTGCATTGGTTGCGAGTTCTCAGTTTGTTTGTGTAGGTGCATGGGATTTTTGAGGAGCCTCCTACTGGATTGATACCTTGGTTCTCAAAAATTGAGGGAAATACTTACGCTACTATTGCTGCATCACCCTCTCCTCTTCGAGGAAAAGCAACGCAAGCTCAAGACGTACCAGAAAGATGCACACAAAGTTCCTGACAACAACATAAGCTTCGTCTTCTAAACTGGGAAGAAATGGAACAGGGGTCCTATTTGCTACAATTGGGGCTCTCTCTGGTTCGAAAAGGGATTTGGCAACTGGATTTGGTGTACTCTTTGCTGGAATGGGGGGTTTTGCATCGTACAACTGGTGCTATGTCAACTGGCATAATCATACTGTTTGCTGCAGTTGGGGTCTACTGAGTTGGGGCATCAGAAATGACCAGTGTAGTAGGGCTAGAGTCTGCTAGAGTTGGGGTATTTTGCGGGTCAGGTGATATTGCAACTACACCTAATGGGCTAATTGATTTATCAAGTGCCACTACCTTTTCCAAATACTTTGCTTGTGCTCCTCCACGATCAGCAATCGCCCTCTTCCTTTTGAACGTCTGATACACAAGAACAACATTTGAATGGATAAATATGGTATGATGACGGATGGAATATGTACTGAAAATGGATAGGCAGGGCGTATTCACATACACGATGTGTAAACTAAGCTAATGGCAGTTCAACAAAGTAGAAGCAATGCAAAGCATCAGTTGCAAGATATGTGCGAGCAATGTAACCTTGGAAAGTTAGAGCAAGTACCTTGATGGGTGAATAAGATAGGGCATCTTCCTCTGACTCCTCCACTAGGGAGTTACATTGACTTAGGTCTCCCTCTAGCTCAGAATCACTGTTAGGATCATATTCTGAGCATGAATCTCTAGGTGGAGAGTGTTTGCATTGCATTGCATCCAGACTTGATTTCAGTCCCTTAATGCCAAGTTTGACAGCCATGGCATTGTTCTGCTTTATTCTTTTCATGCGCGCAAGCTCATAATCATTATGATGCTGTTCAGAATCTGAGATTCATGAAAACATAAAAAGTAGTCAGATTATCTATGGAATGCATTGCGGATTCAACTCGGAGAGTGTCTCCCTGTAAACCCCTGCATATGCAAAGTTCACCTCCCCAACCGTGCTGACCAGACCACACACAGAAATACAAACCCCTTATGTCTCTATAACAGGCAGGCAGACATTTCAAAACGGAAGTAGGAGCATTAGAATCATATGAAATTTGTATTTAAACAAATAAACTAAGCAATTATGAGTGGCGTAATGTTTAGCTTCAAGGGTGGAGTGTTGGTAGTGCGACACAAAGCAAGTAGGCAGATTGTATTCCATGTAAAAGATCAAAACCTATGTAAAAGCTGGAAATGACACTTTCTTTCTATACAATGCAGTGTTCGTTACCCACACATGATGGAAGAGATCACATAGAGAAATACTATTCACTCATGTCTACGGTTCTAGTATTTAGAAACATGGTGGTCCACCCTAAAATAATATTGACAACAAATTTGACAAGGCAAGCATAGATGTAGTGAATCAATCATTTACTTGTGAGCTTACTAGGACAAGTATGCAGAATTGTAACTGCAGTAAGAGACCGTCCGAAACCTGAATGAAGAAGTTTGTCTAGTACTTATTGTTTGCAACTAATCGACGTGAATAATTGGATATTATATCGAATGAGTAAGAAAAACAAGTAAAATTGTCAACAAACCTGGCTTGCAGTAGTAATTTGGGTCAATGTCACTACGACCAACAATCCAAAATGACTAGTGTCTGTTCCGAGGACCGGAATTTTGAAAACCCTATGAACTTTAGAGGTACTAAAGATTACCGAAATACATCTGAACCATTAAGTGTAGGTAGCACTGAGCACACAACAAACCCTAATGACAGTCCTGCCTAATGAGTAATGAATCAATTAGAAAATGGGTGATGAGGAGTGGCTGCTGAGTGCTGAGGATGTATCTCAGGATAAATCGGGTTGGCTTGGTGGGTGCTGCACGCCTGAGCCCTGAACGGACTGGGAAGGTAGGCACGGCGGTGCGCCCGGGCAGCGGTGACGTTGTTGGGCGAGTGGCTCCTGGCCTCCTGTTAGTCCGGCGTCTCCTTCTAGAGTCATGCCGTCCGGGGATGGCAAGTCGCCAGCGAGGCAGGCGGCCTGGGGCGAGTAGAGATCGGAAGCGCGCAGCAGAACAGAGGGAAATCGGGGCCTAGGATGACCCAAAATCCCAGGGTGGGCCGGCCCACCGTGGGCACCCTGTAGAGATACACACCCGAGCGGCGAACATGCATTTTCGAAACTAATTTAGGAACATTTAGCTGACCAATTAAGCAACTATGTTTTAATAATATCAGATTCGAATTTGAACAACTAAGCTTGTTTAGCTTGATGGGTGGAGCAGTGTTATTATGACACGAAGCACGTATTCTGATCGTATAGTGATCATAAAAGGGAGAAACTCTAAGCATATTTTTTTAGCAAAAGAGTGTTTCCCCTCTGATTTCTATTAAAGAAACCACCACGGAACCAACATGATCAATTAAACCCTAAGCATGATCAATTAAACCGTATTATGGCTGTGCCATGGCAGATTTGAAGCTGCAAACCAAAGAAATGATATTTAGCATCCATTGTTTGCTTCGAACTAAGAAATAAATTCTAAGAGCTGAAAAGAAAGTAGAGTAACCAAGTTAAGATCTATTTTCTGGTTGAGATCAAAAAGTTGAGGAGATATGAAGTACCATCTCTCTTGCGGCGCCGTGTAGGCATCGGGGGTGCGATGGCTGTCGGTGGCGTTGAAGCAGATCTGCGACGGTAGACGGGTGCATCGGGGGATAAGTCTTGTTGCGGTGGAAGAGAAGGTCGTGCGAGCGGCCCCGGCAAAGAGGACGACGGCACTGATGAAGCGAGAGGACGCGATGCAAGGCTGTTGGTCCGTCACCATGGATAAGAAACGTCCATCTCTAGCAGTGGACGACGCGGCCTTGGTAGGCGCTCCGGCATGGTGGAGGACGGTGGCGATGGATGTGGTGGAGGACGGTGGCGATGGATGGGGTGGAGGACGGTGGCGATGGATGGGGTGGCGGACGGAGGCTAGTGTGGGGATGGGGTGTTCTAGCGTGGACATTGTATGAATTGGAAAATGGAGGGAGAGGTACGGGGAACCATGTTTTTGGGATGCGCCTGTCTGAAATATGGGAAATTTACGAACTTAGCCCCCGTTTAAAATTTGGACGTCTCGTCGGTTGGGTATAGGATGGTAATCTCGCATCTCGCCAATATTTGCCCAGAGCGATTTCGGGCGAGGAGAGGGTGGTTGGCGCCTATCGCTGTCAAAACCGGCGGATCTCGGGTAGGGGGTCCCGAACTGTGCGTCTAGGCGGATGGTAACAGGAGACAAGGGACACGATATTTTTACCCAGGTTCGAGCCCTCTCGATGGAGGTAAAACCCTACTCCTGCTTGATTGATATTGATGATATGGGTAGTACAAGAGTGGATCTACCACGAGATCAAGGAGGCTAAACCCTAGAAGCTAGCCTATGGTATGATTGTTGTTCATCCCATGGACTAAAACCCTCCGGTTTATATAGACACCGGAGAGGGCTAGGGTTACACAGAGTCGGTTACAATGGTAGGAGATCTACATATCCGTATTGCCAAGCTTGCCTTCCACTAGTAGAAAAGGGGGCAATGGTCCAGGCCGGTCCAGCCCATTAGTCCCGGTTCAATCCAGAACCGGGACCAATGGGGGCATTGGACCCGGTTCGTGAGCCCCGGGGGCCGGCTGGGCCACTTGGGCCATTGGTCCCGGTTCGTCTGTACCTTTTGGTCCAGGTTGGAGGGACGAACCGGGACCAATGGGCCTCGCTCTTGGCCCACCACCATTGGTCCCGGTTGGTGGCACGAACCGGGACCAAAGGCAAACCTTTAGTCCCGGTTCGTGCTATCAACCGGGACCAATGGTGGTGCCTATATATACCCCCTGCTCGAGCTCCATTTTCCTCAATATTTGTCTAGATTTAGCGGTCCATCACGCCCCGTCCCCGTCTTCACCGTCGTCGATCACCCGCGCCGATCTCATCGCCGGCACCACCGTGGTGAGCCTCTTGTTCTTATCTTCTTTCTAAAAGGAAAAATATTCTTACTTGTATGTTTAGATAGATACTTGTATTATTTTCTTACTTTTATTATTGCATCTTATATAGTGCGATGGTTTTGGTATCCGCCCCCGTCGGCCCTCGTCCTGTCTATGATTCTGATGTGGTATATATTATCTTTTCATAACTATTGGTTCATTTATTGTTTATGACAATTATGCCGACCAACATGACATAGATTTTATTTATCTAGGAGGTTGTTGAACCGGAAATTCCAACCGACCCTATTGTCGAGAGGTTAAATTTAGTTGAAGAAGAAAACAATTTCTTGAAGGAAAAAATTAGAAAAAATGAGGAGGAGAAGATGATATTGGAGTTGCATGTTGCGGATGTCGTCGATGATCACAAGATCAAGATGGATGCAATGCGCTTGAAGATTAGAAAGATTAGAAAATATGCCATTCATACCGAGGCTTGGTATCATTATGCCGTTGGATCAGTTGTTACATTGGTTGCGATTATGATCGCATTTGTTTTCGCAGTGAAATGTTTTACATAGTTTTAGTGTATGGTTTAATTAATTTAGATGCTCTGCAGAGCTTTATGTTGTTAGATGAGAACTATGTATGTACTTTGGTTTTAATGTGATGATGAACTTCCATTAATTTGGTCACTTCATTATATAATGCACGCAGATGAACCGACAATGGATGTACGGTTCAAGACACACCTCCGAGTACATTAAGGGCGTGCATGATTTTCTCGAAGTGGCTGAGGCAAACAAGCAGAATGGTTTTATGTGTTGTCCATGCCCTATATGTGGGAATATGAAGTCTTACTCTGACCGGAAAATCCTCCACACCCACCTGCTTTACAAGGGTTTCATGCCACACTATAATGTTTGGACGAGGCATGAAGAAATAGGGGTTATGATGGAAGACGACGAAGAAGAAGAGTACGATGACAACTATGTGCCCCCTGAATACGGTGATGCTCCCGAAGATCAAGAGGAACCAGACGATGTGCACGATGATGCTGCAACGGGCGAAGCTGCTGAAGATCAAGAGGAACCAGACGATGTGCCCGATGATGATGATCTCCGCCGGGTCATTGTCGATGGAAGGACGCAATGCGAAATTCGAAAGGAGAAGCTGAAGTTCGATCGCATGCTAGAGGACCACAAAAAAGGGTTGTACTCCAATTGCGAAGATGGCAACACAAAGCTCGGTACCATACTGGAATTGCTGCAGTGGAAGGCAGAGAATGCTGTGCCTGACAAAGGATTTGAGAAGCTACTTAAAATATTGAAGAAGAAGCTTCCAAAGGATAGCAAATTGCCCGACAGTACATACGCAACAAAGAAGGTCGTATGCCCTCTAGGATTGGAGGTGCAGAAGATACATGCATGCCCTAATGACTGCATCCTCTACTGCGGTGCGTACAAGGATCTGAACGCATGCCCGGTATGCGGTGCATTACGGTATAAGATCAGCCGAGATGACCCTGGTGATTTTGATGGCGAGCCCCCCAGGAAGAGGGTTCCTGCGAAGGTGATGTGGTATGCTCCTATAATACCACGGTTGAAACGTCTGTTCAGAAACGAAGAGCATGCCAAGTTGATGCGATGGCACAGAAAGACGGGAAGTTGAGAGCACCCGCTGACGGGTCGCAGTGGAGAAAAATCGAGAGAAAGTACTGGGATGAGTTTGCAAGTGAGCCAAGGAATGTATGGTTTGCTTTAAGCACGGATGGCATTAATCCTTTCAGGGAGCAGAGTAGCAATCACAGCACCTGGCCCGTGACTCTATGTATGTATAACCTTCCTCCTTGGATGTGCATGAAGCGGAAGTTCATTATGATGCCAGTTCTCATCCAAGGTCCTAAGCAACCCGGCAATGACATTGATGTGTACCTAAGGCCATTAGTTGAAGAACTTTTACAGCTGTGGAATGGAAACGGTGTACGTACGTGGGATGAGCACAAACAGGAGGAATTTAACCTAAAGGCGTTGTTGTTCGTGACCATCAACGATTGGCCCGCTCTCAGTAACCTTTCAGGACAGACAAACAAGGGATACCATGCATGCACACACTGTTTACTTGACACCGATAGTATATACCTGGCAAGCTGCAGGAAGAATGTGTACCTGGGCCATCGTCGATTTCTTCCGACCAACCATCAATGTCGAAAGAAAGGCAAGCATTTCAAAGGCGAGGCAGATCACCGGAAGAAGCCCGCCATGCGTACTGGTGATCATGTACTTGCTATGGTCAATGATTTACACGTAATCTTTGGAAAGGGTCCCGGCGGACTAGCTGTTCCGAGTGACGCTGGGGGACACGCACCCATGTGGAAGAAGAAATCTATATTTTGGGACCTACCCTACTAGAAAGACCTAGAGGTCCGCTCTTCGATCGACGTGATGCACGTGACGAAGAACCTTTGCGTGAACCTGCTAGGCTTCTTGGACGTGTATGGGAAGACAAAAGATACAGCTGAGGCACGGGAGGACCTGCAACGTTTGCACGAAAAAGACGACATGCCTCCAAAGCAGTATGAAGGTCCTGCCAGCTATGCTCTTACCAAAGAAGAGAAGGAAATCTTCTTTGAATGCCTGCTTAGTATGAAGGTCCCGACTGGCTTCTCGTCGAATATAAAAGGAATAATAAATATGGTAGAGAAAAAGTTTCAGAACCTAAAGTCTCATGACTGCCACGTGATTATGACGCAACTGCTTCCGGTTGCATTGAGGGGGCTTCTACCGGAAAACGTCCGATTAGCCATTGTGAAGCTATGTGCATTCCTCAATGCAATCTCTCAGAAAATGATCGATCCAGAAATCATACCAAGGCTAAGGAGTGATGTGGTGCAATGTCTTGTCAGTTTCGAGCTGGTGTTCCCACCATCCTTCTTCAATATCATGACGCACGTCCTAGTTCATCTAGTTGACGAGATTGTCATTCTGGGCCCCGTATTTCTACACAATATGTACCCCTTTGAGAGGTTCATGGGAGTCCTAAAGAAATATGTCCGTAACCACGCTAGGCCAGAAGGAAGCATCTCCATGGGCCATCAAACAGAGGATGTCATCGGGTTTTGTGTTGACTTCATTCCTGGCCTTAAGAAGATAGGTCTCCCTAAATCGCGGTATGAGGGGAGACTGACTAGAAAAGGCACGCTTGGAAGGGACTCAATAATATGCAGGGACGAATATTCTTGGTCTCAAGCACACTACACAGTTCTACAGAACTCTACCTTGGTGACCCCGTATGTCGATGAACACAAGAACAGTCTGCGCTCCAAACACCCGGAGCACTGCGACGACTAGATTACATGTGAACACATCAGGACTTTCAGCAGTTGGTTGGAAGCACATATCAGAGGTGACAACACTATTTGTAATGAGCTGTACTTGTTATCCAGGGGACCATCTTTGACTGTATTGATTTGGAAAGGATACGAGATAAATGGGAATACATTTTACACGATTGACCAAGATCAAAAGAGCACCAACCAAAACAGCGGTGTCCGTTTTGATGCAACAACCGAGAGGGGAAAGGACATATATTATGGTTACATAGTGGACATATGGGAACTAGACTACGGACATGATTTTAAGGTCCCTTTGTTTAAGTGCAAATGGGTCAATCTGTCAGGAGGCGAGGTACAGGTAGACCCACAGTACGGAATGACAACAGTGGATCTAAAAAATCTTGGGTACACTGACGAACCGTTCGTCCTAGCCAATGATGTGGCACAGGTTATCTATGTGAAGGACATGTCTACCAGACCGAGAAAGAGAAAAGATAAGGAAGCGAATACATCATACGATGAGCCAAAGCGCCACATAGTTCTTTCAGGAAAAAGGGACATCGTGGGAGTGGAGGACAAGACAGACATGTTTGAAGATTATGAAAAGTTTCATGAAATTCCTCCCTTTAAAGTCAAGGCTGACCCCAGCATCCTGATAAACGATGAAGATTATCCATGGTTACGGCGCAATAAGCAAATGACACAAGCGAAGAAAAAGTGAAGACTTTCTCCCGCAACTATTATGATGCTACCATGCCAACTTTGTAACTGACGACTATGATACCATTGTCCGTTTTGTACATGCACATGCTATGTGTGGGTCAATTTATGATACCATGTCAACTTTCAACTTTTTCAGAGTTCATTTGAAATGCTTTAATGTCTTATGGTTCGGCCCTCGTAATAATTAAAAATAGCAACAATAAGTATATTGTTGTAAGTAGAAACAAAATAAAATAAATAAAGCAAGAAAGAAAACAAAAAAACAAAAAAATTGGAAAGTTTATAATTTTCCTAAAACTAAAAGCAAAAAGAATTAAAAAATAAAGCAAAAAACAAAAGAAAATAAATAATGCAGAAAAAAAACAACAATAAGTATTTTGTTGTAAGTAGAAACAAAATAAAATAAATAAAGCAAGAAAGAAAACAAAAAAAAGTCTTTTCAAATTTGAAAAGTAATGGCACTAACAGAAAGTTTATAATTTTCCTAAAACTAAAAGCAAAAAGAATTAAAAAATAAAGCAAAAAACAAAAGAAAATAAATAATGCAGAAAACAAAACAAAAAAACTGGAAAAAAATAAAAATAGCAACAATAAGTAAAGAAAACAAAAAAACAAAAAATGCCACCTACTGGGCCCACACGGCCTGAATACGACTTGAATCCCTACTTTGGGCCAGGATTCGGGCCCGTAGAAGGCCCAGAAGGCCCATCAGGCAAAGCAGTAGCTAGTAGGCCCGTAAGCCTGCAATGGAGAGGAGCTCGAGAGGGGTGCGGCAGTGGGGCTTATAAACCACTGCGTGCCCCTCTCAACTAGCGAGGTGGGACTAAACTTTGGCCCCGATGCGGGCAGCACAGGGGCCTTTGGTCCCGGTTGGTGGCACCAACCGGGACTAAAGGGGGGGCATTGGTCCCGGTTGGTGCCACCAACCGGGACTAAAGGCCGCAGCTTCCCGCCATTTGGGCTACCGAAAAAGAGGCCTTTGGTCTCGGTTGGTGGCACCAACCGGGACTAATGCCCCCATTAGTCCCGGTTGGTGCCACCAACCGGGACCAATGCTCCTTGTATATAAGTAGCACTTCGCAGTTTTGCAGAGTTCATCGCCACCAGTTGCCCCCCAACGACGCCGAGCACATCGACGCCGCCAGGCTGCCCCGACGCCGCCTGCCGCCCTCGCCGTCGCCGTCGCCGTTGCCCGCGCCCTCGTCGTCGCCGGCCTCCCCGAGCCCGCGCCGGCCTCCTCGAGCCCGCGCCGTCCTCCCCGAGCCCGCGCCCGCCGTCGTCGCCGGCAGGCTGCCCCGTCGCCGTCGCCCGCCCCCGCGCGCCGCGCCCCGAGCCCCTGCCCCGTCGCCGTCGCCCGCCCCCGCGCGCCGCCACCACTGTGAGCCGCCGCGCCGCACCGGCTCTGTTTTTTTTCATTTTTATTAGTTTAATTTTTTTGTTCAATGTATATATATATGTGTATGTATGTGGCTATATATATATGTGGCTCTGTTTTTTTTTCATTTTTATTATTTTAGTTTTTTTGTTCATATATATATAATGTATATGTGTATGTATGTGGCTATGTGTATGTAATGTTCAAAAATTGTTCAGAGCATGTTTTTGTTCATATATGTATTTATTGTTCATATGTGTATTAATGTTTTCATATATGCAAAAGATAGAGTTTTAGAAAAGTTAGGTTTTTTTTTCTGTTCATAGATTTTTTTTGGTGATATTAATTATTGTAGAATATGCAAATGTTTGTATATTCATATGAACAATGCATTAGGCAAAACCTTTGTTTTTTTTCGAAATTTTCTATTTGAACATTTTTTTTAAAACAAGCAATACTAAAAGAATGAGAGGAAAAAGGAAAATAAGAAGAGGACAAAAGGAGAAAAAGAGGAGAGGAAGAAGAGGAGAAATAAATAAGAAGAGGAAAAAAGAAGAAAAAGAAGAGGAGAAGAAGAAAGGAATAGAGGAGAAAGAAGAAATTCTATTTTTTCTTCTTTCTCCTCTATTCCTTTCTTCTTCTCCTCTTTTTTTTCTTCTTTTTTTTCTTCTTCTTCTTCCTTCTTCCTTCTTTCTCTTGTCTTCCTTTTCCTTAATTATTTTCCTTTCTCGAGGGAGAAGAAGAAAAAGAAGAGGAGAAGAAGAAAGAAAGGAATAGAGGAGAAAGAAGAAACTTCAACACGAGCTAGGGGGTGGTACCGATACCCCCTCCCCGATAACTCTCGAGGACACCCAAACCCTAGAGAGAAAACGATGTTGGTCTCCTACCCCCTCCCGCCGCGCCCCTACCCGACAAATTAACTCTCTCGAGGCCACCCAAATTTATCAAGTTAAAAGAGCGTTGTCGTCGAGGCCACCCCAAACCCTTGAAGCGTTGTGTCGAGGCGACCCCAAACCCTAGAGAAGCAGCGTCGAGGCCACTAATATGATTCCTTATTGTGATTAGCTAGCTAGTTCTATGTTTTCCACTAATATATATATATATATATATATATATATATATATATATATATATATATATATATCCATTTGTACCATGTTTGAATAATAATTGACATGTTGTAAATATTTGCAGAAACTATGGAGCACTCCCGAGACGAAGAAACAGAAGCGATGTTGGGGGACATAATCGCAAATGGAAGTGATGATGTTGCGTCATTTCTCATCGACACCGATGGTCAGCTGGATGGACTGGATGAAGAAGAGGGCTATGTTTATGATGGCTTCGACCCATTAATGCCGGTACAAGAGGAGGAGTATGTTCATGATGCCTCCGGTGACACAATGGAGGTACAGGAAGGAGACCGTGCTGACTGCTCCGGTCACCGAACCGAGTCCGGCCAGGTATATATATATATTAGTTAAGCCCGTGCTGACTAGTTAATTGATGCATCCATTGTTTTGGTATATGTACACATATTAATTACTGTCGTCTTTCTTCCTTATAATTTCTAGCCCTCCGGATCGAGCACAACTTCGGTAAGGAGACGAGGCCCGAAGAAAAAGTTGAGCTCGGATGAAAAGTTTGAGATCATAGAAATTGCGCCCGACGGCGAACCGATTGAACCCATCCGGACAAGGAAGGCATTTTCTGCTCAGTGCGGGGTTCTTGTTAGGGACAAGATCCCGATCAGCATCCAACAATGGTATAAGCCTGCTAAGGATGAATACGCTGAGGTGTCTTATGTCAATGATATGCAGAAAGAAGATCTTTGGACTGAGCTGAAGGCAAATTTCACCCTACCGCCAGAGGAGGATCCGGAGAAGCCAGTTAAAGAGCAATTAATCAAGTCTTGTGCTCTTAAGAAGATGGCAAGCCTAATGAGGAGGTGGAGGAAAGAGCTGAACCAGTTTGTCGAGAAAAAAAGACACCAGAATTCATCGGCAAATATGAGAAGATCAAAGATCACTGGCCCGCATTTCTGGCCCACAAGACATCGGAAAAGAGTAAGAAGATGTCGGAGACAAACAAGAAAAATGCTGTGAAGAAGAAGCTTCACCATCGCACGGGGTCAGGTGGCTACCTCAAAGCCCGGCCTAAGTTGTCCAAGGCTGAGCACGATCTGCTTGAAAAAGGGATCGAACCAGAGACAATGCGCTGGCCAGACCGTTGCCGGACTTGGTTCTTCGGGGCTGGCGGAACCTTGGACCCTGTAACAGGGAAGTGTTCGTGGACGGACGAGCAACTGCAAACACCAGTCAAGAACCTTCGACACTATATCGATGCAGCGCAGCAAGGGACGTTCCTTCCAAACAGGGAGAAGGACGAGCTCACAATGGCCCTTGGGAATCCCGAGCACCCTGGACGGACACGAGGCACGCCAGGCTCCATTCCGTGGAAGGTTGGTTTTCCGGACACAGGGGGTTACAAAACCCACGAGAGGAGGAAGAAACTGGAGCAGGACCAAATGCAGGCGCTACTTCGAAGGGTAATGGGGCTAGAGGATCGAGAAGAGGAACGAGAAGCAGCAGATCGCAACAAACGACCCGTCGAAGCTTCCCCCGAAGCTACCCCGCCATCTCAGCGGAGAAGCAGCGTGGCTTCCACCGAGCTGCTTCAGCCGGAGCATGTCTTGACGGCTCCTGCCAGCTATCCCGTGGATGGTATCACGGAGTCTCAAAATTGCCACATTATGGCGCGATGGATGAATTTGAAGGTCAAGGCGGCTGTTGGCCAAGTTTATCCTAGTGGACCCGGCACAACTTATCACTGCCAGCCGATTCCAGAAGGATTTGCTAAGGTGATGGTGGATGAAATAACGGAGGGATTTGAGGACCTCGCGCTTGAGCACCCTACCGGTGAAGGGGAGACTAGGCTGGGTTCTGCTCTGAAGACTCCATGCCTATGGCGGAAGGAGCTCATCAACCTTCTGAACTGGACGCCTCCGCCTCCTCCTCCTCCTCCGGCGAGTCAGGGCACTCCGCCTCCTCCACCACCTCCTCCTCCGGCGAGTGACGATCAAGGCACGCGTGGCGGCATTCCGCCTCCTCCACCGCCTCCTCCTCCGGCGAGTGACGGTCAGGGCACACGTGGCGGCACTCCGCCTCCTTCTCCGGCGCGTGGCGGCACTCCGCCTCCTCCTTCTCCGCCTCACCAGCAAGGGCGGAAGAGACCCGCCGCTGCCCCGGCTGCTCCGACGCGTCATAGTCCTTCTCCTCCGCCTCGTAAGCAAGCACGAAAGAAGACAGACGCCGCAGCCGCTCCGTCTGCTCCGGCGTCTAGCAGCACAAGAAGAGAGAGGCAATACATATACGATCCACCTCTAAAGCCTGTAGAGAAGTTACCGTACGAGAGGACCAAGGAGGAAAACAATACGATCATGAACGCCCATGTGAAGGAGTTCTTTGAAGGGGTGAAAGCAAAGAGACATCCACCTCCGGAGGAGAAGGTAGATCCGGTGAAAGCAAAGCGCACTCTCGATGCCCTGAGGAAACCACCAAAGTCTCCGCCGAGAACCAACTATGAGCGCATTACTGAACAGACATATCTCCAAGCCAAGCGGTCGGGAACTACTGTCAGTGATAAAAGGTCAAAAGAACAACGAGCAAAGGGGAAAAAATTGCCCAGCTCGGCGAACAAGCACAACAATCGTGCCCCCCACTCAATGTGTCTAATCCTCCGGGGCCGGTGGCCGGTTATGGCAATCTTGAAGATTACCTGCCTGACGATGCACTTCCTGATTTCATGGAGGTGGACGTATTCAGATACGAGTACGAGAAGCCTCTCGTCAAAGATGAAAAATCTCTGACAACAATGATGCGAAGATTCCATAGTTGGTACATGAAAACCTGCAGAGAGTCTGAGGGGACGAACAGTTTGTATCTGAACTTTAAAGAGGAGCACGACCTCGTTTCAAATGATGTGTTGTGTGTTCCATTTGAGGAGTTCTTCGAGTTCTTCAATCAAAAGGCCCTCGATAAATTAATGGTCTTTTGCTACTGCCTGTAAGTACTATTTCTGTCATTAAGTCTCTATATATAGCTCGGCTCTTTCATTGCATGTATTTATAATTAATTATCCTCAATATATTATGCAGATTGAAGATCGTCGAGTGCAAAAAACAAGAAATTTATGATATTGGGTTCATTAACACAAATATCATAGATGTATTTCTGGTTGAAAAGAACGTCGAAGAGGCCGAGGACAACTTGCTACAATCGTTGATCAAAAATCAAAACAAAGATACCATACTCTTTCCTTACAACGGCCCGTGAGTGTTACTGTCGTGTGCATATTCGGTTTCCCTTATTACTCGAGCGAGGTTAATGTAATTGATGAGTTATGCATGCGTGCGCAGGTACCACTATATTCTTCTGGAGATTAAGCTTGAGCGTGGACTAGTAACCGTTTTAGACTCCAGACGGAAAGATCCCAGCACCTATGCGGACATGACTGAAATGCTCAGCAAGTAAGTTCAATCGATCATTATCACACCATATCGGCAACTTTTTGTTCATTTCCTGATATCTCAAGTAATAATAATTATTTTCTTTGTCTTGCAGGGTTTGGAAACAGTTCACCGCACAAGCTCCGGGACTGCCGAAGGAGCTGCGATATGTATACCCGAAAGTAAGTACTACTGGCTAGCTAGTTGCGCGCATCTCCCGTTGATTCTATAGCTATACTTTCATCAATGCCATTTATAATGCTTCATTATCAGTTTGATTGACCTCTATTTCTCATAAAGTGCTTGTGGCAGGAGGAAGGGAATGATTTCTGTGGATACTACGTGTGCGAGTTCATCCACTACGCGACTTTGAAAAACAAGCGGGGCTACTCTAGAAGACAATATGAAGTGCGTAAGCAATAATATTCACAATTTCATTTTATTACACCATCATTTCTGTTGAGTTTCATTCATATATATGTATTAATTAACCCCCTTCTTCAAATTAATTAGACGTGGCAGATGCGGGATGAACTCCTACCACCAGATCGCATGAAAGCAATTCAAGAGGAATTGGCGGGATTCTTTCTTGAACACGTCATCAGTAAAGCCGGAGAATACCATGTGGAAGTTGATTTCAAATGCTAGGTGTTTGTAATTAAGAGATCTTATACATATTGTACATGTATGTAGCCAGTAAAAAACTTGTTGTTCGACCAATCTCTCGGAGAAGGAGAGGTCGATCGATCACTTCTCTCGGTATGCATGACGAACTTCTGTACCGAACGGTTCTCTCGATCACTTATGTATATATACTACGTAGCGTCGACCAAGCACGGACATAAGAGAGGACACTTCTCTCTATTAATTAGCTAGCTAACACAATATACGAAACACCTAAATTAACCCCCCAAAACCCCCAACCCCCCTCCTTTAAAAAAAACAAAAACCCCAGCCACCGGAATGCAGACGCGTGGATGCCTTTTGGTCCCGGTTGGAGCCACCAATCGGGACCAAAGGCCCCCTGACTGGGCTCGGCGCACAGGGCCACGTGGAGGCACATTGGTCCCGGTTCGTGTTTGAACCGGGACTAATGGATTGAGGTATTAGTAACGACCCATTAGTCCCTGTTCCTGAACTGGGACTAAAGGCCCTTACGAACCGGGACTAATGGGTTGTTTTCTACTAGTGTTCCATGCCAAGGAAAGTCCCATCCGAACACGGGATGAAGTCTTCGATCTTGTATCTTCATAGTCTTGGAGTCCAGCCAATGATGATAGTTTGGCTATCCGGACACCCCCTAGTCCAGGACTCCCTCAATAGCCCCTGAACCAGGCTTCAATGACGACGAGTCCGGCGCGCATATTGTCTTCGGCATTGCAAGGCGGGTTCCTCCTCCGTATAATTCATAGAAGATTGTGAACGCCAGGATAGTGTCCGGCTCTGCAAAACAAATTCCACATACCACCGTAGAGAGAATAATATTTACACAAGTTCAATCTGCCGTCGTATTTTGTGGCGTGACGTCACACCACAACCAAGCCTTTACTCGAATCATTTTTATTATTCCATCTCAGCGCGTTCAGCGAAGCGGTTTCCTTGGCACATCTTGTCGAAGCAGAGATCGTGTCCCCTTATTCCGGGATTCTCATCAATACGGACATGGGTAACCCAACAGCGCCCGTTGCCCCTCCCCCTCCATCGAAGGCGAGTTCCAAACGGTCACGGGGACGGCTCCTGGTATTCTCCCCCTTTATAATGAGACCAAGGCCTGTCCCTTTCCTTCGGTCCTCAATCGAATCCGCCCCTTGCCCCGAGTTCCAACACCCAAGGCTCCAGATTCGGGCGCTTCGGACCTTCGACAATGTCCGGCTCTGACCTACAGGGCCGGTGGATGCCCTCTTCCGCCACGGAAGAAGACGTGTTAAAGCTGAGAGACGCCAGGTACCTAACCTATGAGATTTCGCATAGGTTGCCCGCCCAAGGGCAAGTCATTCCCACTCCCGAGCCTGGTGAGAGCGTCGTGTTCGTGTCTCACTTCCGTCGGGGTTTAGGCTTCCCGATGGACCCCTTCGTGAGGGGGATCATGTTTTATTATGGGCTGGAATTCCATGACTTAGCTCCGGAGTCTATCCTCCACATGTCATCATTCATTGCTGTCTGCGAAGCCTTCCTCCGCACTACCCCTCACTTCGGTTTGTGGCTCAAGACCTTCAACGTGGAGCCGAAGATGATCGAGGGGCGACAGGCAGAGTGCGGAGGGGCAGTTATAAGTAAGAGGGCCGATGCTCCATGGCCCGAGGGCTCTTTTCAAGAGGAGTGTCGGTGTCAAAACCGGCGGATCTCGGGTAGGGGGTCCCGAACTGTGCGTCTAGGTGGATGGTAACAGGAGACAAGGGACACAATGTTTTACCCAGGTTCGGGCCCTCTCGATGGAGGTAAAACCCTACGTCCTGCTTGATTAATATCGATGATATGGGTAGTACAAGAGTAGATCTACCACGAGATCAAGGAGGCTAAACCCTAGAAGCTAGCCTATGGTATGATTGTTGTAATGTATGTTGTCCTACGGACTAAAGCCCTCTGGTTTATATAGACACCGGAGAGGGCTAGGGTTACACAGAGTCGGTTACAATGGTAGGAAATCTACATATCCGTATTGCCAAGCTTGCCTTCCACGCCAAGGAAAGTCCCATCCGGACACGGGACGGAGTCTTCAATCTTGTATCTTCGTAGTCTTGGAGTCCGGCGGATAATGATAGTCCAGCTGTCCGGACACCCCCTAGTCCAGGACTCCCTCAGTAGCCCCCGAACCAGGCTTCAATGACGATAAGTCCAGCGCGTTTATAGTCTTCGGTGTTGCAAGGCGGGTTCTCCCTTCAAATTCCATGTACCTGCCGAACAGTGTCCGGCTTCATGTTGAATACTGTGTTCCTCGGCTTCTATGCCAAATAATGGCCCTCTTCCACGCGTCACACGAATGCGAAAAGCCAGGGTGTCTTTTGCATTTCACCCCCCAATTGTGCGAGTCGCCCGCCTATAAAAGAGGCAAGAATCCAGATCCAAACCACACCGTCTTCCTCCCGCGAATACTCCATCGAAGCGCCTTTGACCTAGAAATCCATTCCACCATGGATCGTCAACGCGGCTCTTCTTCACGCGCTCCCAGCCCACCGCTGGGGAATTGGAGGAGGTGCTCTATTTCGCACAACGAGCTTGTGAAGCTCCAAACGGGGGGATTCCTCCCTCCGGCCTTCATGATCCCAGTCCGGGCCGGACTGGTTACTTATCAACGTGGGAGACAGGCGGAGGACACTCCAAGCCCCAATAAGGGGGAGCGAGTATGTTTTGTCCCTTATCTGACAAGGGGACTCGGATTTCCAATACATCCGTTCCTCCGCGGGCTCCTGAAGTTCTACGGACTCCAGCTCCACCACCTCACGCCCGCCTCTGTCCTGCATATCGCGGGCTACGTAGCTCTTTGCGAGCTATTCCTGGGCATTGAGCCCCATTTCGCATTGTGGAAGAGGCTGTTTTGCCTCATACCCCGTTCTTACCAGGGGTCCATATATCAAGTGGGCGGCGCCGAAATATGGCGCATCGCAGGGACCGGATGCCTATCCGGCACTCCCAAGAAGGCGTCCGAAGACTGGCCCTCGGAGTGGTTTTACATAGGAGACGCTCCGCTGCCAGACCCAGTTCGGATCGGCCTCCCGGAGTTTAGTGCTGCTCCTTTGAAGAAACGCCTCAGCTGGCGCCCACGGAGCCCCCGATTGGAGGAAGACAAGAGCGTCCACTACTTGATGGGCCGGATAAGATTAATGGCTCATTCCGGCTTGACCATGATCGGAGTCATGGCGACATGCATCAAGCGAGGGGTACAGCCACTGCAATACAGAGGCCACCCCATGTGGGATTTCAACGGGGAAGACGATGCTACCCGGCACGGCCGCAAAGGGCCGGATTCGACCGAGGATCTGATGAAGATCCTGTCCAGCCTGTACAAGGGGGAGAAGGAGGATTTCATTTGAACGAACCCTTTGAATGGGTTTTCCATGATCAACCCCAGAGGATGGGTAAGTGAACACCTTGAAGGGCCCAACCCATGCTTTCGAAGTTTAAGCTTCTTACATTATGTCTTTGGCGCAGGATCTACGCCGGACTGTGGAGGACATGGTAAGTCCTGCTCCGCAACCCGAGGATCCAGAAGGATCCCTGGATCCGGCCTCCGAAGAGGACCCAGATATCGAGGTGGAGCTGATCGACGGGGTGTATCACCAGCTCAGCATAGACAATGCTTTGGTCGCCATTACGGCGGACTACCCCGGGCTAAGTCCGGCTTCCCAGGTGACCGCGACCGAAGTCCGGACACCATTATCTCATCCCTGCCCATTTCTGACCTTCGCGAACGATGGTATTTTGCAGGAAGCGCCTTTACGGCAGGAAGCCGAGCCCGCGGCGGCCGACCAACAGAGGTCAGTCCGAACCAGCAGGCGGAAAAGGAGCGCAGTGCGGACGGAAATGTCACCGCAAAGGTATAGCTCGTATTTGAATTTTTAGAGCAACGTTCCGAGGAAACGTCTGAGTGCTCATGATGTTTGTAGGAGAAAAAGCGCTCGCCGGACTGCGAGCGCAGGAATTGCCAATCCGACCAACACCGGCCAGGCTCCAGCGCCCGGCCTGGAGGGGGAGGCAAGCGCAAGACGCGAGCCGGATCCTTCTCCAACGGAGGATACCGACAGACTGTCCGCCACCAAGTCTGAGGTGGAGAGCGCCATGAACCATAGGCGCCGCCGGACAGTATTTCAAGAAGCGTGCTTTTCCCCTGAGGCATTGATTGCTTTTAACGCAGGGGACACGCACCTCCGTGCTGCTCAAAATGGTTTTACCAGAGCCACGGAGCAGTATGTGAAAGACATACGGGTAAGGGAATTTTAATGGTTGTATATACCAGTAGCCCCCGAGACTTAAAGTAGTTATGCTAACTGATTTAAGGATCATTGGAAATTTCAGGCACTTAACAAGAAGAACGCCCAGCTGTCTCGGGAGCTGCAAGATTGCAAGGCCCAACTTGAGGCCGCACTTGCTGCCGCAGGAGGAGACGGAAAGACCCCTCCTGGTAACATATTTTTATTAATAAATATAAGCGCTGTGCGGCATGCGCGCGAGTCTAATAATGACATTTGCAGGTACTGCCGGACAAGATCCGGACAGGCAAGCATTGCTACGCCAGCTAAAGGCCGGCGAGAGTGTGCTGAATAGGGTTCAGCAGGAAAGGAACAAGCTCCAGGATGCCAACGCCAAGCTCGGAGAAGAGCTGAAAGGCGCTCAGGCTGAGCTGTCCGGCTCCGCTAAGGAGAATCAGCGGCTTCGTCGCGGCATTTATAGTGAGTGCTTGAGCGAACTCTTTTGAAAAGAAGAGTTCGGCGAGGAAGTATTTTGACATGATATGTCTTGTAGGTATACTCACGGGTCGTCCTGCAGAGGAGATGCCCATATCAATGGGTGATCAACTTCCTGAACTGTTGCAGCTACTCGAACGAGTTCGGCAGGCAATGAGCAGCGTCGTTCAGGCTTTATGGATAGCCCTCACCCTACCCGAGGGCCTCGGGGAGCTTGCGGAGAAGCTGCAGGGAGTGCGGCAGCGCTTCCGTTTGTGGAAGATTTCGGCTTGCCGTCAAGGTGCCAGGGAGGCTTGGGCCATGGTGAAGACGCGGTACAAGAAGGCGGATCCCAACCACATGGCCGAAGTTGGACCGGTGGGGCCCGATGGGAAGGAGATCCCTGTGAGCTTAGTGTATAGCCAAGTAGAGTTGGCTGCTAAATTTTCCCAACAGGACTTTAAACTAGACAGCCTGTTAGACGGGATTGAGGAGGAATACAATCAGTAAATTTGACAATGTATGTTATCCTTTAAAGTGACATGTGAAATGCCTTCTAGCCGGATTGTAGATCGTTTGTCTTTGCCGACCTTTTCGCTTCGACCTCGGGACCCTAGAGTCCAGAGTGTGTCCGAATACCTTTTTGGTTAAGAAACAACCGTGTTATGATTGGAGACCAGGCGTAGGGGTCATTAGTGCTTTATCAGACAAGTGCCCAACTAGTTATGTTATATTACATGGTTAGTAAGAAACATCTTCCAGGGAGAATAGTTCCGTTAAGGGTTCCTTTCCCTGGGAGGCATGCCCTAAAGTGCATGTCCAGACTGCAAAGAAAGCAGTAAAACATCTGGGGGCAAATAGATAAATAGGTAAAAAGTCATCTTTTAAGTCACCGACCGAATATTCCCTTAAGAACGCTAGCTTTCGGCTTCACCCAATCTGAGGTACACATCCGGCTGACCTGGCAGTAACAATCGCAGAGGTGCTCCCTTTACCTCCTAGCCGAACAATCGGGAACGTAGGGGTAAGCACAGGAGCCAGGCAACCCAGTTTGGCCAAAACTTAAGTCATATCGATGCATATAATGGCGAGTAAAAGGTACATGTGGAAGCTTGACACATGTGCTGGGTATAAAACCCGTATAATTGTGCTTCTGTAAAAGAAGCCCCCAGGAAAAATGAGTGCAGATGGCACATCATGCGTATGCAAAGAATGCAAAAATAGGCCCGGAAGGGCTTTTAAGTGAAAAGGATAAAAAGAGAAACAAAAGACAGCCGAAGTGTAAAAGTTTGGACGGGGGAAGGGGACGAACTCTTAGTCCGGCGCTAGGCATAGAATCGTCGGAGGCGGGCTGCGTTCCATGGGTTCGGCTCGAGTCGGTGATCCGACGCATTTCGTAGACGGTACGCTCCGCCGGTCAGTACTTGATCGATGATGAAGGGGCCCTCCCATTTGGGCTTGAGCTTGTCCTTTTTCTTGTCCGGCAGGCGTAGAACTAGTTCACCAACGTTGTAAGTCTTGGCCCGTACTTCTCTGCTTTGATATCTTCGGGCCTGCTGCTGATAGAATGCGGAACGAGCCTTCGCGACGTCACGTTCTTCCTCCAATGTGTCCAAGCTATCCTGCCGATCAAGCTCGGCCTCTCTTTCCTCATACATGCGCACTCGAGGTGAGTCATGAATAATGTCACAGGGCAAGACTGCCTCTGCGCCGTATACCATAAAAAATGGTGTGAATCCGGTAGTACGGTTAGGCGTTGTCCGCAGCCCCCAGAGTACGGAGTCGAGCTCCTCGACCCATTGTGTGTCGGATTTAGTGAGTGACCTCACTAGTCTGGGTTTAATGCCGCTCATTATTAGACCATTTGCTCTTTCCACTTGACCGTCGGTTTGAGGGTGATAGACTGACGCATAGTCGAGCTTGATGCCCATATTTTTGCACCACGACTTAACCTCGTCGGCTGTGAAGTTCGTGCTATTGTCGGTGATGATGCTGTGGGGGACTCCGTAACGGTGTACCACCCCTGATATAAAGTCTATCACTGGTCCGGACTCTGCCGTTTTGACCGGTTTGGCCTCTATCCATTTGGTGAACTTATCCACCATGACCAATAGGTACTTTTTCTTGTGGGTTCCCCCTTTAAGGGGTCCAACCATGTCAAGCCCCCAGACCGCGAACGGCCAGGTAATGGGTATGGTTTTGAGGGCAGTGGGTGGCATATGGCTCTGATTAGCAAAGAGCTGACAACCAACACATCGCTGGACCAAGTCCTGCGCGTCTGCCCAAGCCGTCGGCAAATAAAATCCTGTACGGAATGCCTTTCCTACAAGGGCCCGGGCTGCTGCGTGGTGTCCGCCTAGTCCGGCATGAATTTCAGCCAGGAGGTTTCGCCCTTCTTCTTCGGAGATACACCTTTGAAGGACTCCGGTGGTACTTTTCTTATAAAGTTCTCCCTCATGGACCTTGTAGGCCTTCGATCGCCGGACTATGCAGCAGGCCTCATTTTGGTCTTCGGGAAGTTCCTGCCTAAGTAAGTAGGCTAGGAAAGGTTCTGTCCACGCGGAGATTACTGCCATTATGACGTGGGCGGAGGGTGTTATGTCGTCTGCCGAATCACCGGTTGGTGCGGTTTTCTCCGGTTTGTCGCTACCGGGCTCCTCTTCCCATAGTACGGATGGCTTGAAGAGCCGTTCCAGGAAGATATTTGGAGGGACAACATCATGTTTCGCACCGATGCGTGCCAGGACGTCGGCCGCTTGGTTATTATCTTGGGCTATGTGATGGAATTCTAGTCCTTCAAACCGAGCTGACATTTTTAGGACATCGTTGCGATATGCTGCCATTTTCGGATCCTTGGCGTCGAAGTCTCCGTTTATTTGGGATATTGCAAGGTTTGAGTCCCCACGCACCTCTAGGCGTTGAATGCCCATGGAGACCGCCATCCGGAGACCATGTAACAGGGCCTCGTATTCGGCTGCATTGTTGGAGTCCGTGTACATTATTTGAAGTACATACTGGACTGTATCTCCGGTGGGGGACGTCAGTATGACGCCAGCCCCCAGTCCGGCCAACATTTTGGAGCCGTCGAAATGCATAGTCCAATTGGAGTATGCGCCGTACTCTTTAGGGAGTTCGGCTTCAGTCCATTCGGCGACGAAGTCAGCAAAAACTTGTGACTTTATAACTCGTCGAGGTTTGTAAGTGATGTCGAATGGTAAGAGCTCAATGGCCCATTTTGTTATCCTGCCCGTTGCGTCGCGGTTATTTATAATTTCATTGAGTGGTACTTCAGAGGCCACTGTTATCGAGCACTCTTGAAAGTAGTGCCGGAGCTTTCGAGACGCCATGAACACCGCATATGCTATCTTCTGATAGTGCGGGTAACGGGATTTGCAGGGGGTTAACACAGTGGATACATAATACACTGGTTTTTGAAGAGGGAGTTTATGCCCTTCCATCGCTCGTTCGACGACGAGGACTGCGCTTACAACTTGATGTGTTGCTGTGATGTATAACAACATTGGTTCGCCCAGAGTGGGCGCAGCCAGGACCGGATTTGTTGCCAGTATGGCCTTTATTTCTTCGAGTCCGGCAGTGGCGGCATCCGTCCACTCGAAGTGTTCGGTGCGCCTGAGGAGGCGATAGAGGGGCAACGCCTTTTCTCCTAAACGGGAGATAAAGCGGCTTAAGGCTGCCACGCATCCTGTTAATTTTTGTATTTGTTTGAGGTCTTTTGGAATATCCAACTGTGACAGAGCTCGGATTTTGGTCGGATTTGCTTCAATTCCTCTACCGGATACGATGAAGCCCAGTAGCTTTCCGACTGGTACGCCGAAAACGCATTTTTCCGGATTCAGCTTGATGTCATATGCTCTGAGGTTGTCGAATGTGAGCCTCAAATCGTCTACGAAAGTTTCGACGTGTTTTGTTTTGACGACTACGTCGTCTACGTATGCCTCGACTGTTTTGCCGATCTGGGTGGCCAGACACGTTTGAATCATGCGCTGATATGTTGCGCCGGCATTTTTGAGTCCGAAGGGCATCGTGTTGAAGCAGAATGGTCCATATGGAGTGATAAATGCCGTTGCGGCTTGGTCTGCTTCCGCCATCTTGATTTGATGATAGCCAGAGTATGCATCCAGGAAGCACAACGAATCGTGCCTTGCTGTGGCATCGATAATTTGATCGATGCGGGGGAGAGGGAAGGGGTCCTTTGGGCAAGCTTTATTGAGGTCTTTAAAATCGACACAGAGGCGCCAGGATTTATCCTTCTTTGGTACCATCACCAAATTTGCTAGCCAGTCCGGATGTTTGATATCTCTAATGAATCCGGCTTCCAATAGTTTGGCTAGCTCTTCTCCCATTGCCTGTCTCTTGGGCTCAGAAAATCGTCGAAGAGCCTGTTTGACTGTCTTGAACCCTTTTAGGATGTTTAGGCTGTGTTCTGCCAACCTGCGAGGGATTCCGGGCATGTCCGAAGGATGCCAGGCGAAGATATCCCAATTTTCCCGAAGGAATTCGCGCAGTGCGGCGTCTACTTCGGGGTTCAACTGTGCCCCAGTGGAGGCCGTCTTTGTTGGGTCCGTTGGATGGACCTGGAATTTTATTATCTCGTCTGCTGGTTTGAAGGAGGTGGACTTGGATCTTTTATCGAGTATCACATCGTCCCTGTTCACCGTAGAGCGCAGCGCGGTGAGTTCCTCTGCCGCTACGGCTTCGGATAGTGCCTCGAGGGCTAGTGCGGCTGTCTTGTTTTCGGCGCGGTGTGCTATGTCCGGATCACTAGCGAGAGTGATTATTCCGCTGGGCCCAGGCATTTTCAGCTTCATGTACCCGTAATGAGGTATTGCTTGAAAAATTGTGAATGCCTCTCGTCCTAATATGGCGTGATACCCACTGCTGAACAAGGCCACCTGGAACATGACTTCTTCGGATCTGTAATTGTCTGGAGAGCCGAACACCACATCGAGTGTGATTTTTTCGGTGCAGCGCGCTTCCCGGCTAGGGATTATTCCTCTAAAAGTTGTGCTGCTTCGCTCAATACGGCTCCAATTGATTTCCATTTTTCGCAGGGTTTCCTCATAAATGAGGTTTAGTCCGCTGCCGCCGTCCATGAGGACTTTTGTCAGTCGAAAGCCGTCCACTATGGGACTAAGTACCAGTGCGGCTGGGGCTCTGGTTGTTCGGAATATGGGCTCGTCGCTGCCATTGAAGGTAATAGCTGTGTCGCTCCATGGATTTGCTGTTGCTACTTGGTAGACTTCAGCGAGTTCGCGGATGGATCGTTTTCGCATATTATTTGATGCGAAAGTCTCGAAGACTATTGATACCGTGCCGGTATTGTTGGAGTGGTTTCCCGGAGCTAGAAGCTCTTCGCCACTTTTGGCCACCTGCCGTAATATCCAACATGCTCGAAGGCTATGTGTTGGGACGGCTCCCTCTGTATTATGAAGCTTACAGGGTCCATTGAGCCATCCCTCCAGTACGGTTCCGTTTCCCTTATTGGGTTTTTGTTTTTTCTTTTTTGCATCTGGGGCCTGAGTGTGAGGCGCCCTTTTACTGCGGACTGGGTTTGGGGCCGGATTATCCCAAAATTGATTTTCGGTTTTCCAGAAACTCTCCATCGCACAGTACTTTCGTACAGTGGATGCCAGATCGGTGAAGCGCGTAATTTTGCGACGATCAATGGCGTTTAGTATTCCCTTGTCCGTGCAGTTATTGCGGAAGTTTGATATTGCGTTTTCCTCTCAGCAGTCCTTTATCCTGTCCATAACCAGGAGGAATCCGGCCCAGTAGTGATGTACTGTTTCTGTAGGCTCTTGCCGTATTTGAGATAGATCGCATATGTCTGGGCGGGTGGGTGGAATAAAATCCGGATCCCTGCTCATCTTGAGGCTCAAAGGCCAAGGGGTTTCCGAATTCGGAAGTGTGGTTTGCTGGGGACAATCCAGCGAGTCCGGGGCGATGCATGATTTTAAGTTCAATGCTCGATCCAAGTCCGTCCCCCCGCGGGAATCCGGCATGGAGGGTTCGGGAATCCGGACATGAATTGTCTTCAACACTGGCAAAGAGTTGCCGTATTGCTCCTCTACCACTGCGATGTGGTGGGTGGCCTGGGGAGAGTTAATCTCTCTCAGATCGGTTTTAAGCCCAATCTGGTTGTAGTCCGTAGCGACTCCCAGGGCGGCGATGCGATCCAAGAGCTCGTTAACAGACGAGAGCTCTATTGGATCTAACTGTTCGGCAGCTTTAGGGCTGACGCGAAGATTGCTTTCGACGACTTGAGAAGTCATTGCCGAAGCGGCGGCCGGACAGGCGGTCATGAGAAAACCACCAAGCCGGATAGTTTGGCCGGCGGCCAAGGCCCCTCTGGCGAAAACACCATCTTTGAAGACGGGTGGAGGCATCCGCTCTATCGGTGACGACACAGGGGAACTCTCAATGAAAGCACCAATGTCGGTGTCAAAACCGGCGGATCTCGGGTAGGGGGTCCCGAACTGTGCGTCTAGGCGGATGGTAACAGGAGACAAGGGACACAATGTTTTACCCAGGTTCGGGCCCTCTCGATGGAGGTAAAACCCTACGTCCTGCTTGATTAATATCGATGATATGGGTAGTACAAGAGTAGATCTACCACGAGATCAAGGAGGCTAAACCCTAGAAGCTAGCCTATGGTATGATTGTTGTAATGTATGTTGTCCTACGGACTAAAGCCCTCCGGTTTATATAGACACCGGAGAGGGCTAGGGTTACACAGAGTCGGTTACAATGGTAGGAGATCTACATATCCGTATTGCCAAGCTTGCCTTCCACGCCAAGGAAAGTCCCATCCGGACACGGGACAGAGTCTTCAATCTTGTATCTTCGTAGTCTTGGAGTCCGGCGGATAATGATAGTCCGGCTGTCCGGACACCCCCTAGTCCAGGACTCCCTCAAGGAGCTCGGCCTGTGGCAACAGGAGTGGTTCTATATCACCGCTCCCAGGGGCAGCAGGCAGGTGCCGCCACCCGCCTTTCGCTCGGGCCCTCCAGAACGGCTGGCGTCGTGGGTCAACAAAGGGCTTGACTGGGGGCCATCCAAGGACGTACCAATATTGCAGGGCCGGATTCGAGACCTCCAAGAGAGGGAGATCAAACTGGTCGTAGTGACGCAGGTTATGCTGATTCGACGCCTTCTGCCCTGCAAACCTCGCCCCCTCCGTCTGTGGGAATTCAATCCGGAGGGACCGCGAGCTCTTCAACACTTCATGGGTACGACACCCGTGGAGATGTATAAACTGTTCTTCGGATCACAAGAGATGTGTCCGGACTTGACCGAGGACGCCGGCCTAAGCTGCAATCGCCCGGATACTCAAGTAAGTAGTCCTGTGTCCGGACATACCATTCGTTTGTTTATCATGGATTTGCCTTTTAACCAGCTATCCCTTGAACAGGAGTGGATAGCGTAAGCAAAATTGATACGGTGTTAGTCAAGATGCTGGAGATTGCGCCTTCAGAATAGGGCGAAGGGGGAAATAGGAAAACTCCCGCCTCTGCTAAGGAGGCTCTCAAGAAAGGGGGATCAAGAATTCCTCCCTCCAGGGGGAGAAGAGGACCGCTTCCGAAGATCCGGAGGCCAAGGCCTCAAAGCGGGGGAAGAAATCTTCTCCGGAGGGTCCTGCGCCAGGAGAAGCCCCGGCCGCACTGTTTCCCCAAGGGAATCAGCCCTCCAGCGAGCCGTAAGTAGAAAAAGGGAGTTTCGTAATAAGGGACATCCCTGTTTTTATTTCTGAGGATAACCTAAGTTCGTACCTTGTAGTTCGGGTCTCAGCCCTTCTCAGCAGAGCTCATCTTCGGGGGATCTTCGTCCGGAGATGATGGAGAGTGAGACGCCTCCATCTGCCGCACCGTCAGGCGGGGCGGATGACCCTGAGGTGTCTTCACGGAGGGTCTCCCCAAGTCCAGCGGGGCCGGAGAGTTTGGCACCAACTGGTGTACGGCCGGAGGAGCTGAAGGATCTGCTCGAGAGGGCGTCCATCTCAGAAGATCACCGTACATTAATGAGTACGGTGATTGAAAGGATTTCATCCGCTGAGAGCGGGTTGCATGAGGCCGTCAGAAGTTTACTGACGAGGTTTGAGGTACGTAAAAATGATATACCTTTTGACAGTTTTGCACATAGAGTGTGCCCTGTATAGATAGTAGCCCCTGAGACTCGGTACGTTGTCAGAAATGACGACGTGCCGAGGATCATAATCTTAGTGTTAAGATGTCGTTGTTCCTATTCAGGGGGCGGAGCGTTCGGTGGCCAGCCGGACTGATAGAGTTGCCGAATTGAAGCGGCAACTCGACGTTGCGGATGCGGACATCGCGCTGGTTAATAAACGACTTGACGAGTCACAAGGTAGGTGGCTTCTCCGCAGTCACCTGGTAAGGAGCTGATGCCCACGCCTTACAACATGTATGCTTGATGCAGATGGCGCCGCTGCTATGGAGGGCCTTCAGGCAGAGCTTGCTCGAGCCAAGGAGCAAGCCAGAAAGAGTGACGCGGCTGCCTTGAAGGTAGCCGAAGAGCTAAAAGCCGAAAAGGCTGCTCACTGCCGAGGCAGGGAGGAGATGGTCGGAATGGCCGTGAAGCTGAAGGATGCTACCGACCGCTATGAGGTTCTTGAAAGAGAACACCGAGCGGGGCAAGAGGACCTGAAGAAGGCCACCGCCGAAGCCAGGGATGCCCGCTCTGCGATGAGGGCTATAAAGGAGGAGCTGCGTCAGGCAGGAGACATTGTGGCTGGAAAGCCCTTTCTGTTGCGTAGGAAATTCACGGATCTGAAGTATGCTCAGTTGGGCCAGTTGTGGGGTGCAGAGGATGCTTATCTGAATTTGGCGGCGAGTGCGGCGGACACAGTCGTGCACTTCTGAAGCCAAAAGGATCACGAAATGGAAGAGCTTTTTTGGTCTCAATTCCATAGTCCAGAGCGTCCACTTCCGTTAACCAATCGGTTGGCTGAGTGGGCTGAGCTGAATAGGTTGTCCGGACTTGCCATGAAGGATGCGGTGGCTCATCTGTGGCCGGAAAGGCCCAAGCCGAAGAGTTATTTTGGCTTAGTGCAGCAATTCCTTGATGCGGTGCCGCATATCAGGGCGATGAAGCGGTCGGCATGCATAGAGGGTGCACAGATGGCTCTCGCCCGTGTCAAAACATACTGGGCAGAGATGGATGCCACCGACGTTGCATCCCGAGATTCGGATAGAAGACGATTACCCGTCGAGCACTATTTTGAGGAAGTCCTGCAGGGCGCTTGTTTAATAGAGTCGCATTGCTTGAAAAACGTTATGTTCAAATGACATGTATGATTTGTAAAACCATATTTATAATATAATGACTTTTTATACTTGTGCGTTCAAGTATTGAAATATCTCCTGTGCGGCCATTAATGTATATGTATATATAACCTGAAAGATGGCAGTCTTTGGCTTCAGCCCCCACGCACATGGTGCGGGGGTGTTTGCAAAAAAAAGCGCATTTTCACACTTAATCCAACGTCTTGGACTTTGAAGGAGGTGATAGCGTAGCAAACTAGGCAACCGGACTATAATGATTTATCACTTTCACTTAGCCATAGGAGTTCGATGGTGGGGCTACTATATAGCCCCTAGGGGCACCGCGCTCTCCGAACTCGGGGTGCGTGTGTGCCTAACGGGAAAAGGTCCTTCATCAAAGCGGAGGAATTCTAAATATTCCGGTAGTCGATCGAGTGGTTGACCAGTCTCTCGCTATATCATGACAGTCAGTTTTCGGCTTTCTCTACTGATGTGCTCGCCCGGCCGAACCGGGGCACAATCGCAGTAGTTCTCCTGGTGCCGCGTTAGCCGATAGAGCGGAACGTAAGGCAGCAAAACACAGGAGCCGGGCAAACCCAACATTTGACCAAAGACATGATTCGGAGCTGATGCATATAAGGCCTAACTCGAGACGCCGAACACTCCCTGAGGTATTCGGTCTTTATGATAACGGGCAGAACAATGCCCTAAGCCCCTAGTGTCCAGGTACGCGCGAAAACTTCTGACGCAGCCGATGCCAAAACGCCAGCCTCCTCCTCGGTTATGGTAAGAAACTGGGGGATGTGCATCAACAAGAGACAGTAAAAAAGGTTTACGCATGGTCTTAATCTAAAAAGAATCCTTGTAACGGGTCCCTGCTGCACGTCTGCGCCTGTGTCTCCGTTGTGCTGTATCCTGGACGGGTGTAGCACATTGTTCATCTGTAAAAAGAGAGGAACTTAGTTTGAAAAAATATCGTCCGAAAAATGTATTTAAAATAGAGTATGATTTAAAAGATGAATAAATTCGAGCTTTATTGGCTCTCATTGTTCATGCGTGCAGCCCCTTGTAAAGGGGTATGCGGCTAATAAGCCCCTTGTTTATTTATACCGGCCTCGCTTAAACGTGTCCGGGGTCTGAATGACCTGTTTTAGGAGCTTTGATCAGCAAAGCCATATTAGTGTGTGGCTGTCAAGGCAGTCTCACGTTCTTTCGTGGTCGAGGAACACTCGAAATTTCCCTTTGATGAGATGATACCGCGTGGACCGGGCATTTTAAGTGTAAGAGACGCGTAATGCGGTATTGCGTTAAAGCGGGCGAAAGCTTTGCGTCCTAATAGTGCTTGATGGCTACTTTTGAATGGGGCGATATGGAAGATTAGCTTTTCGCGACGGAAGTTGTCGGATGAACCGAACACAACTTCTAGTAGTAAGGAGCCCTTACAATTGGCATAAGGGCCTGGCGTCACTCCTTTAAAGGAAGTGCTGCTATGGCAAATTTTGGTAGGGTCTATCCCCATTCTGCGGATGGTGTCCTGGTATAGCAGGTTTATATCACTGCCGCCATCCATTAGGACTTGTATAAATTGTAGTCCGTCGATTATAGGATCCAATATCAAAGCAGTCCATCCTGCGTTTCGAATACTTCTGGAGTAATCCTGATGGTCGAAAGTAATTGGTTTTGACATCCAATTTCGGGACTCCGCTGGGGTGGACCGTGCGGTGCGTACTTTAGTAGGTGCTGCCCTATTTTTCCTTGTTATCACTTGAAGTGAATTTACTATTTTGATTTCTTGTGGGAAATTCTTTTGTTTTTCGGTGCTCTGCTTGTGGGGTTCGTCATCGTCCTCGCTTGGTGTGTCGAGCCCCTTGTGTTCGGCGTTAAGTCGGCCGGACTGCTTGAAGACCCAACAATCTCTGTGGGTATGGTTTGCAGGCTTCCTGGGGGCACTGTGGATTTGACATACCCTGTCCAAGATTTTGTTTAGGTTGGATAGCTTGTCACTGTTGTCCTTAAGAGGCAGTGTTTTGTTGTTCGGCCGAGAGCTTTTGAACCCAGCGTTGACCGTCGTGCTCTTTGGGCCATTTTCCTTAGTCCGGCGCTGATCTTTTCTGCGTCGTGGTTTCCCATTTCCATCCCTGACCTCGGATGTACTCGGGTCACTGGTGCTGCATCTTGCCAGCCAGCTATCTTCCCCCGCGCAAAAGCGGGTCATGAGGCTTGTTAGCGCGGCCATTGTCCTTGGCTTTTCCTGGCCGAGGTGTCTGGCGAGCCATTCGTCTCGGACGTTATGTTTAAAGGCTGCTAAGGCTTCGGCGTCCGGACAGTCGACTATTTGGTTCTTTTTGGTGAGGAAAATGTTCCAGAATTTGTGTGCTGACTCTCCAGGCTGTTGAGTTATGTGACTTAAATCGTCTGCATCGAGAGGGCGGACATAAGTCCCCTGAAAAATTGCTCGGAACGCATCCTCGAGCTCTTCCCAACTTCCAATGGTATTCTCTGGGAGGCTTTTGAGCCAATGCCGGGCTGGCCCTTTGAGCTTGAGGGGTAGGTATTTTATGGCGTGGAGTTCATCTCCTCTAGCCATATGTATGTGTAGGATGTAATCCTCAATCCAGACTCCGGGGTCTGTTGTTCCGTCGTATGCCTCTATGTTTACGGGCTTGAATCCCGCTGGAAATTCATGATCCAGTACCTCATCGGTGAAACATAGGGGGTGTGCGGCGCCCCTGTATTTAGATGTACCGTTATTTTCGAACACTCGACGTGTTGTGTTGCTCCCTGGAGCCTTCTTCCTTGGCCCATAGATGGACCTGACTGGGCCATCCTTTTTGCGAGGATCCTTATGTGGATCGTGTGCCAGCTTGTGTGCGGCACCGCTTGCCGCTCTTTGCTTGTCATGTGGTCGTCTATCCGACCAGGCGGCCTCTTTGTTTTTTTACTATGGGGGCTCTACGGCCTCCTCGTCAACTTCGGGCAACAACTTGCGCTTCGGGTAGCTCTTTGCTTGGTGACTATCGCCGTATTTATCTGCAGTCTTGAGTACTTTGCTCCATCTCATTCTAAGTACGTCTTCCGCTATTTTGAGCTTCCGCTTCTGCTTCTTCAAACTTCTTGCGGTGGCGACGAGCCTTTTGTGGAGGTTCTTATGCTCCGGTGATCTGTCTGGCGTGAGATCATCTGGACTGTTGTTTTCGCCGGGGATGGGTTGCTCGTCCAATTCATCCTGTTCGGACGGTTGCTTGGTGGCATGTTTGTCGTCCACTGGTTCGCCCTGCTCTATGGCTTGGTCTGTATGGGTGCTGTTGTTATCGAGTCGGGACTTCGGGCGGTGCTTGCGTCGCCGTTTTGGCTGTTTTTCGGGGGAATTATTCTTCGCCGTGTCCCGTCGTTTCTCGTTATCACTTCCTTTTGGTGTATCCACCATGTATACATCGTCGGTTAAGGTGGTTTTCCAGTGCCCTGTGGGCGCTGGTTCTTGGTCGTCTCTGGCATCGTCGTCCATACCGTCGATGTCTTCGGAGTCGAAGTCTAGCATGTCAGTTAGGTTGTCGATAGTGGCTACAAAGTGGGTGGTGGGTGGGTTTTGAATTTCTTCGTCATCCGCATCCCAACCGTCCTGACCGTAGTCCGGCCAGGGCTCTCCTGATAACGAGAGATACTTTAGCGAATTCAGGATGTCGCCAAAAGGCGAGTGCTGAAAGATGTCCGCAGCGGTGAACTCCATGATCGGCGTCCAATCGGATTCGATTGGTAGGGGCGCGGGAGGTTCGGAGTCCGGGAGGAGTCCGGCGCCTCGTAGTCACGAGCTTCACAAGGGACAGGGTCGGTATTCGGCTCCATCGCCGTAGAGGTAGCAGCCCCGGAGGCGGTGTCTAGCCACCCATCCTCGATCGGCGCAGTCGGCTCCGAGTTTAGGGTCGGAGCGGACTCTTGTGCGGCCTCCAGGGCACTGTCCGGCAGCAGAGCTAGATCATGCCCATCGTGACAGTGCGGCGCGCTCGGCTATGGCTCGAATTCGTCGAAGATCAAGTCTCCGCGGATGTCGGCCGTGTAGTTCAAACTTCCAAATCTGACCTGATGGCCAGGGGCGTAGCTTTCGATCTGCTCCAGATGGCCAAGCGAATTGGCCCGCAGTGCAAAGCCGCCGAATACGAAGATCTGTCCGGGGAGAAAAGTCTCACCCTGGACCGTGTCATTTTGATGATCGAAGGAGCCATCGAGCCTATGGGCGACGACACAGAGGAACTCTCAATGAAAGCACCAATGTCGGTGTCAAAACCGGTGGATCTCGGGTAGGGGGTCCCGAACTGTGCATCTAGGCGGATGGTAACAGGAGACAAGGGACACAATGTTTTTACCCAAGTTCGGGCCCTCTCGATGGAGGTAAAACCCTACTCCTGCTTGATTGATATTGATGATATGTGTAGTACAAGAGTGGATCTACCACGAGATCATGGAGGCTAAACCCTAGAAGCTAGCCTATGGTATGATTGTTGTTCGTCCTATGGACTAAAACCCTCCGGTTTATATAGACACCGGAGAGGGCTAGGGTTACACAGAGTCGGTTACAATGGTAGGAGATCTACATATCCGTATTGCAAAGCTTGCCTTACACGCAAAGGAAAGTCCCATCCGGACACGGGACGGAGTCTTCGATCTTGTATCTTGATAGTCTTGGAGTCCGGCCAATGATGGTAGTTCGGCTATCCGGACACCCCCTAGTCCAGGACTCCCTCAGATCCCATGGTTGGCGCCCATGGTGTATGAACGGGGCTGACAGGTAGGGCGTTTGTGTCACGTCTGAGTGAAGTTACAAACCTGCCCCTATTGAAAATATTTGCCTACATCGATTTCGGCCGAGTCGAGTTTGTTTTGCCGCCCACCGTGTATGAATGGGGAATGGAGGGAGAAACGGAGGTCTTTCGGACGAGCTTGAATCAAATGTGTTTTGCCGCCCATGTTTGACGCCCACCGTGTCGGAATGGGCTTAGAGGCAGTCGTGTCACGTCTAATTGAAGTTATGAACCTACCCCTATTTAGAGCAGTGGAAATCGGGCCGATGGATTGTCCGTGTAATGGGTAGATAGTAATTTCCATCTCCCAAACACTTGGCTTCGGGCAGCCGACGTGGGAGTGGACATTTTGCTGCTTCTTTCGAATTTTGGGACAATAAGAATCCATGTTTACCTTGGCAACTAAATGCGAATCCATTTTGTATTCCTATATGAATCTTTATAAATCATTCTATGTGTTTTTATATATCTTCAAAAAGACGAAAAAGATGTATTCCACTGTCATATATGAATATGGTTTACAAATGTCGATACTCAAATTCAGAAGTTAGAATCCAGTTTAAGGTGAATTCGAATATTTGGAACACTTCATGTCCAACTCAAATGTCATACGCAGCATAATGTGTACTCCCATTTAGATATCTACACAAGCGATGTATCAAGATTCAAATACCGAGTCAATCAACCAAGAATGTATAGAACTAACAGACATATAAACACTTATAGAATATATGGATCAATAATATCAACTAACATACATAAGCCAGGCCGCTGTACTTTTTTTTGGCTACAACATCATCCTTTTTAGCCAGCATCTTGGCCCTTTCTGATGCGTGCCACTTATGGTCCATCTCTAATACTACTATTGCTGAATGCACATTCAGCCCGATTGGCATATTTGTAGGTCTGGCACAACAATCCAAATGAAATGTCTCCGAGTCTTATCAATTAATACAGACTTGTGCTCAAATAAAATTACAAACCAAAAAACAAAAAAAACAATTATTACATGATCTCTAAAACAAATGGTTTGATTGATTACATGAACAGACAACACAAAGGTTATTCAACTATGGAAAGAACATTTCACCTATGATTTACCAAGTAGGAATTTAATTTCCTTTTTTCCTTCAGGACCTTAACAATCTGGTCAGTCTTAGCTTGCTTCGTTTTGAAATCCACCAAATATTTAATGGTTGTCTTGAGTACTGCTTGTGATTGTGCTGTTTGCTTCCTCAACATGTCAACTTCATCTCTAAGTGCAGAAGCAGAATCTCTTTCTACCACTAGTTTAGCCTCTAGAGCATCAGCAGTTGGCGATTCATAATGCACGATTGGGCCGGTGCCACTGCTGTGGGACGATGCAACGTCCATGGGGACCTCGCTCTTTGATCTTGGGCTAACCTGTTTTTCCATTAAAGTTCCGATTGGATTCAGAAAAGTTGAAGTTAGCAAAACATCTCAACTGGGAGTTATAACAGCAAACCAGTTAAACAAACAAGGAATTAAAGAGTTTCAATTGGATTCTGAAAAGTAGTTATTAACATCATTGTAACCCGCTATTGCAGCAGCAAAGCAGTTAAACAAACAAGTAGATATTTAAGTTAAGGCAAACAAGTAATTCTTAATAGTAAGTATAAAACACATAGATAGGCGTAGTCTACAATATGATTAACAGGCTGTGGCATTATGTAATCAGTAGCAAACTAAATTAAGCCAAGCAACGTAATTGAACAATTTTGCAATAAGTGGCTAACTAAAATTCAGAAGCAGGTAACTGAACTTACGCTAGTTCTTTGTACAGGCACACTGCAACTTCTTTTTCGCTTACAAGGTTGTATGAAGGAGTCCATGGCATTAATTGCTTGGATACGCAGTCCCAATACTTCTTTCTTCCCACACTGCATGGGTAAGTCAAATGGTTAATCTGGTAAGATGGTGTGTCCTTGATATGTTATATAAGGACGTGTAGTCAGACTAGTTGTAGCCAGACACATCACACTGGCTTTTACTGTATATTTCATGCGATTACTTTTGGCATATCGAGATCTAAGCAATCTACAATAGGATGAAAAGACTGGCATCCTTCACATTATTGGCGAACTCAGTTCATAGAAACAAGCAATTCAACCATTCTGTGGGTAAATCAAAAGCACCACTGGAATATTTTTCACTATCCAATCAGACACGCAAAAAGGGGCGACGCCACCATAGGGGCTGGTATGGGCGTCTGCCTCAGGTGGCTGGAAAGTGTGCACCTAGTTTGAGTCGTCTAGGTTGGCCCACACTACTTTTGTTCGTCCCAACGCACGAGCAGGCAATGTAAAAAAATGAAGGAAAATGTTTCAATTTGAATGGGCCAATAGCATAAGTGCAAGGCAGGCCCTATAGCAGGCTCGCGGCCCAAACGAGCGCCTCCTATATCGATCGACAACAGGAAAAATCCCAATTCATTCGCTCCTAACCTAGCCGCCGCTGGACAGACCGACACAACACTTCCTCGCGCCCTTGTTGGAGGGCGGTCGCTGGGCTTCAAAAGAACGGAAGGACAAGAAGATGAAGATACAACCCTGGGTGTAGCCTGTGTGGGAGGCAGTGGCGGCAGCACGGGCATGGCATCGAGCTTGCGCAAACGGACAGTTGCAGCTTGCAAGAGTAGCATGCGCAACGAGCAGGTACATCACATCCCTGATTATATCTAATTCAACTCTTCAATTTCTGGCCAATTGTTAAACCTGACGGTGTTGTAAAACTGCTTGCATGTAGGGAATCTATGAGAAAATGAAACCAATTTCTACTTATTTTATAACTCCCTCAATCAATATTGAACTGACTGAATCTGATGTATCTAATCAAGTTTCCGGTGCAAACATACAAGCACATGTTGTTCTTGAGCCTGAAGTGTCTAATGAACAGACTGCTAATGAAGGATTTGATGCAAACATTTTACATGCTCCTGGTGATGAACATATAGTGTCTAATGAGGGATCTAATGCAAGCATTTTGCAAGCTCATTGAAGGATTTAGTGTCTAATGATGATCTACTATGTTGGGAGAGACAGAGATTTGCAGGCATTGATGACAAGCAAATTATAGTGCATTTTCATAGCTTGAGGAAACGTCGAGGCCATCTACCAGAAAGTCCCCGTATCATGACAACATAGCATAAATACTTTTCTAATATTTTTTTTGAAACTATTGGCATACTTGTGCAGGGTAGATGTATTGATATGCAGTTTGCGCACTAGTTATACATGCAATTACACTTTGATATTTTCAGCCAGAGAACGAATAATTCAAGCAGGTACAGACCATGTTTGTAGTCCTTGTACACCATGTTGCATTTTGTGTTTTTCCGTGCTTGCATCATTTAGTGTTTATAATCTGAACTACTTTGGATCATTAGCTGGTTTTCAAAGTGCATGTAGCTTCACATTTCTCAAGTTATGTTGATTTCCGGAGTGCAAGTGCCTTCGTATTTTTTAAGTTAAATGTTTGCCCTTGGTAACTTGAATTCGTGGATCAGCCACTGCACACAAATCATACACGAATGCTAGTATGAATTAAATGAAATAGAGGGACTTACACTAGCTCGTTGTACAGGCTCACTGCAGCTCTGCTTGCACTTGGGATGTTCCATGTACAAGTCCATGTTACCACTTGCTTGGATGTGCAGGCCTTGTGCTCCTTGCACCACCCTCTGCATTTTTGACACGGCGAATGGTTGATCAAATAAGAGGAATCGACCTTGATGTTGTATCGGAGGACAGATACTTACAAGGTTATACGGGTGTGCAGGATGTGTACCAGATCCCGTAGCGCCGTCATGCTTTGCTAAAAAATGGATTTGCTTGTTTCAGATGATATCTCCAGAAGAAATAAGACTTAAAGTCAGAGTTGCATAGGCATGTAAGCTAAGAGAGCAGCGAAAGGATATCCAAACATCGTTGGAACAGTGCACAAGGGAGTGATGTGTGGATACCTAGTTCGGGCCGGCGTTTGGGCATGCTCGCCTAGCTAGAGTGCGGGTCACATCAAAGCCGTTGAGGGTGATGCGCTGGCGTTGGTTGGCCGCGCACGGATGCAGATCTTGAGTGGTAGCGGAGCACTACGATGCGGTGGACGAGACCGTTGGTGAAGCCCCAACGGCCTCGGGGGGCAGAGGTGCAACGATGTGCTCAGTGAAGTGATACGTCTCCAAGGTATCTACTTTTCCAAACACTTTTGCCCTTGTTTTGGACTCTAACTTGCATGATTTGAATCAAACTAACCCGGACTGACGCTGTTTTCAGCAGAACTGCCATGATGTTGTTTTATGTGTAGAAAAGAAAAGTTCTCGGAATGTCCTGGAAATCCACGGAGGCACTTTTTGGAATTAATAAGAATTTTTTGGGAAAGAATTAATGCCAGGGGGCCCACAGCCTGTCCACGAGACAGGGGGCCCCCCCCAGGGCGCGACCTCCTATCTCGTGGGCCCCCTGGACCTCCACCGACCTCAACTCCAACTCCATATATTCCGTCTCGGGGAGAAAAAAATCAGAGAGAAAGTTTCATCGTGTTTTACGACACGGAGCCGCCGCCAAGCCGTAATCTCTCTTGGGAGGGCTGATCTGGAGTCCGTTCGGGGCTCCGGAGAGGGGGATTCGTCGCCGTCGTCATCATCAACCATCCTCCATCATCAATTTCATGATGCTCACCGCCGTGCGTGAGTAATTCCTTCGTAGGCTTGCTGGACGGTGATGGGTTGGATGAGATTTACCATGTAATCAAGTTAGTTTTGTTAGGGTTTGATCCCTAGTATCCACTATGTTCTGAGATTGATGTTGCTATGACTTTGCTATGCTTAATGCTTGTCACTAGGGCCCAAGTGCCATGATTTCAGATCTGAACCTATTATGTTTTCGTGAATATATGTGTGTTCTTGATCCAATCTTGCAAGTCTATAGTCACCTATTATGTGTTATGATCCGACAACCCCGAAGTGACAATAATCGGGATACTTCTCGGTGATGACCGTAGTTTGAGGAGTTCATGTATTCACTATGTGCTAATGCTTTGTTCCGGTTCTCTATTAAAAGGAGGCCTTAATATCCCTCAGTTTCCGTAAGGACCCCGCTACAACGGGAGGGTAGGACAAAAGATGTCATGCAAGTTCTTTTCCATAAGCGCGTATGACTATTTACGAAATACATGCCTACAGTACATTGATGAACTGGAGCTAGTTCTATATCACCCTATGTTATAACTATTGCATGAGGAATCGCATCCGGCATAATTATCCATCACTGATCCATTGCCTACGAGCTTTTCACATATTGTTCTTTGCCTATTTACTTTTCCGTTGCTACTGTTACAACTACTACAAAAACCCAAAAACATTTATCTTTACTTTTTCTACCGTTACCTTTATTATCATATCACTTTTGCTACTAAATACTTTGCTGCAGATACTAAGTTATCCAGGTGTGGTTGAATTGACAACTCAACTGCTAATAGTCAAGAATATTCTTTGGCTCCCCTTGTGTCGAATCAATAAATTTGGGTTGAATACTCTACCCTCGAAAGCTGTTGCGATCCCCTATACTTGTGGGTTATCAAGACTAATTTCTGGCGCCGTTGCCGGGGAGCATAGCTCTATTCTCTGAGTCACTTGGGATTTATATCTGTTGATCACTATGAAGAACTTGAAAGACGCTAAAACCAAGATTTTGCCCTCAACTACGAGGGGAGGTAAGGAACTGCCATCTAGCCTTGCACTAGATTCTCCTTCCATTATTAGTAAGCTTGCGACACCTAAACCTGCTACTGGTATGAATTCTGATATGTCGCATGTTATTGATGATGCCACTTCTGCTATGCATGATGAAACTACTTCTGTGCGTGATACTACTTTGCCATTAGTTGAATTTCTTGATGAACAACTTGCTAGAGTTAGGGGGAATGAAAATATTGAAGAACCTATTATTAATGATAGTGATGATGAAGGTTCCCCCAATGATTATGTATTACCTGTTGTTCCTAAGGGTTATGTTATGAATGAAGCAGCTGCTATGGAAATTCTTGCTTGCAATGATAGAAATGATCTTAAGAAATTATTAGCTAAATGGAAGCAGCAGTCTCTTAATGCTAGAATGAAACCCGATCCTGCTTTTGCTACTTCACCTATCTGTGTTACTGATAAGGATTATGAATTCTCTGTTGATCCTAATATTATTACTTTAGTTGAATCTGATCCTTTTTATGGCCTTGAATCTGAAACTGTTGTGGCACATCTTACCAAGTTGAATGATATAGCCACCCTGTTTACTAATGATGAGAAGTTTCGCCATTTATATATCCTTAAGATATTTCCATTCTCATTAAAGGGTAATGCTAAGACTTGGTATAATTCTCTTGCTCCTGGTTGTGTGCGTACTCCCCAGGATATGATCTATTACTTCTCTGCTAAATATTTCCCTGCTCATAAGAAACAAGCTGCCCTGCGGGAAATATATAATTTTGTGCAAATTAAAGAAGAGAGTCTCCCACAAGCTTGGGGGAGGCTTCTTCGGTTACTTAATGCTTTGCCTGATCATCCTCTTAAGAAAAATGAAATACTTGATATCTTTTATAATGGACTAATCGATGCTTCCAAGGACTACTTGGATAGTTGTGCTGGTTGTGTTTTCAGGGAAAGAACAGTCGACGAAGCTGAAATACTATTGAATAATATGTTGACTAATGAAAATAATTGGACTCTTCCTAAGCCAGTTCCTGAAGTAATTCCTGAACCAATTGAGCCAACTCCTGAGCCTATTCCTAAACCCACTCCGAAGAAGAGAGGTGTTCTATTTCTCAGTCCTGAAGATATGCAAGAGGCAAAGAAATCAATGAAAGAAAAAGGTATTAAAGCTGAAGATGTTAAGAATTTACCACCTATTGAAGAAATACATGGTCTTAATATACCGCCTGAAAAACCATATTGTCTTGATAACCCGACATAGGTAGTAAAGGTAAATTCTCTCTATAGATATGATAAAGTTGAAATACCCTCTACTAAATTTCATAGCCCATGCTTAGATGAATTTGATGACTTTATGGCTAGACAAGAAAGTTTTAATGCTTATGTTGGTAGAGAGTTAAAGAATAATGCTTTCGAGATAGGACGCGTAGGTGATAATCTGGCTAGAGTTGAAGATGAACTTCACCACGTTAGTAAATATGCTTCTATGGTTGCTACTCAAGCCGAGCAAGTACTTAAGTCTCAAAATGATTTGCTTGATGAATTAAATAATAAAAATGGCTTTGCTGTTAGAGTGGCTACTAGAACTGGTAGAATGACTCAGGAACCTTTGTATCCTGAAGGCCACCCTAAGAGAATCAAGCAAGATTCTCAGAGAAATAATTTAGAGGCACCTAGTTCTTCTAAAAAGAAGAAAAAGAAAAATGATAGGACTTTGCATGCTTCTAGTGAACCTACTATAGACACACCTGAGAATCCCAATGATATTTCTATTTCTGATGCTGAAACTCAATCAGGTGATGAACATGAACCTAGTGATAATGTTAATGATAATGTTCATGTTGATTCTCAACCTAGCAAAAACAATGATGTAGAGATTGAACCTGCTGTTGATCTTGATAACCCACAATCAAAGAATCAACACTATGATAAGAGAGATTTTGTTGCTAGGAAGCACGGTAAAGAAAGAGAACCATGGGTTCAGAAACCCATGCCCTTTCCTCCTAAACCATCCAAGTCAAAGGATGATGAGGATTTTGAGCGCTTTGCTGAAATGATTAGACCTATTTTCTTACGTATGCGCTTAACTGATATGCTTAAAGTAAATCCTTATGCTAAGTATATGAAGGATATCATTACAAACAAAAGAAAGATACCAGAAGCTGAAATTTGCACCATGCTTGCTAATTACACTTTTAAGGGTGGAATACCAAAGAAACTTGGAGATCCGGGTGTTCCATCTATACCATGCTCTATTAAAAGAAATTATGTTAGAACTGCTTTATGCAATCTTGGAGCCGGTGTTAGTGTTATGTCTCTCTCTTTATATCGTAGACTTGAATTGAATAAGTTGACACCTACTGAAATATCTTTGCAAATGGCTGATAAATCAACTGCTGTACCTGTCGGTATTTGTGAGGATGTGCCTGTTGTAGTTGCAAATGTCACCATCTTAACGGACTTTGTTATTCTTGATATTCCTGAGGACGATAGTATGTCTATTATCCTTGGTAGACCTTTTCTTAATACTGCAGGGGCTGTCATTGATTGCAACAAAGGCAATGTCACTTTTCATGTTAATGGTAATGAGCATACGGTACACTTTCCGAGGAAACAATCTCAAGTTCATAGCATCAATTCTATTGAAAAAGTTCCAACTATCATTTTTGGAGGTTTTGAATTTCCTCTCCCTACTGTCAAGAATAAGTATGATATTCTCATTGTTGGGGATTTTCATATCCCCGTGGAGGTAACTTAGTGTTATTCAAAATTTCTCCGGTTCTGTGTTATTCGGAATGAGGTTGTTAACAAGACTTGATCAACCTTGTTAATGGGTTCATTTTGATGATCACGAGATGGATGAAACTAGAAGGCACAACCTTCTGTACCCTCTTTTTACTTTCTGTTATTTAGAATAAATAAAGCAAAAATAGTATTATCTGTCTTCTAATTTATCCGTGCATTAAAAAATAGTCCAAAAATAAAAGTGCTCCAAATGCCCTGCAAATTTAGTATGATTTTTTCTGGAATATTTGAGGATTTTAGGCACTGAAAACACTGCAGGTGGGGCAAGCACTAGGCCACGAGAGAGGAGGGCGCCCCCCCTGTAGGGCGCGCCCCCCTGTCTCGTGGGCCCCTGGTGGCTCCCCTCTGCTTATGCCAGCACCCACACACTTCATCTTCTACCCAAAAAATCCCCATCCATCTCAAGCACGAGTTCTAGCTCGTTTTGCTGTGATTTTTGATCTCTTAGCTCAAAGCTCCATTCACAAAATTGCTTTGGGAGATTGTTGCTTGGTATGTGACTCCTCCATTGGTCCAAATAGTTTTTGTTCTAGTGCTTTATTCATTGCAAATTTTTGCTGCATAGTGACCATGTTCTTGAGCTTGCATGTTAAATTTTTGAGGTCCCAAGCAATTCCAATGCATGATATAGTCTCTAGGCACTTGTAGGAGTAGTTGCTATCAATCTTGTTTAGTTTTATTCACTTTTATTTTGAAGTTACTAAAATTTCAGAAATTTTCAGAAAATGTTAAGGAGGCTCTTTAAAGGCTCTTCTAGCCAAAGCTCTAAGGAAAAACAAGACAAAGAGAAGGAAAAAGCCAAGTATAATCTTCCTCGCTTAGCAGAAGTACGGTTGTGTGAATGGCCATGTGAGGATTTCTTGAAAGAAGCCGGAATTCGTGAAGACTTTTATGCTTTAATCGAGACTGCAGGCCTCACCGGTTTCATCAGCGACCGAATCGATCAGTATCTCTTACTTAACAATACTTTCGTGCAAAACTTTTATTTTTATGCTAAGAAGTCACCGCCTGCAGTATCATTTCATTTATATGATGAATTCAAAGAAATGTCTTTACGTCATTTTTGTGCGGTATGTAGGATACCTTATGAGGGAGAATTAGAGGAACCACATCGTGAAGATGTGGATGGCTTCGTTAACTATTGCTGTGGATGAGCCAAAGAAGGGCTCTGAGGCAAAAGTCTCTAGCATACACTATCCTGTTTTACGCTACTTTGCCATATTTGCTAGTAGATGCTTAATTGGTCGAGGAAATAGTGGAAACTTGAGCGTCCCTGATATTATTATTCTTCAACATGCTTTGCTGGGAGACAACACTTTTAGTATGGGTGCCGTCGTTGCTAAACGGCTAGCCCTGAATCGTACAAAAGGCCCCATATTCGGAGGTATCTATGCTGCACGTCTTGCTGAACATTTTCAGATACCCATTAGGCACCATGAGGAGGATGAGATAAAATTGCATCCTCATATTTTAGATTACAAGAGCATGGTAGCACACAAGTTTATTGTTGACAACGAATAAAAGATGCTCTTGTATAAACTTAGATTTAATAAGAAACACATTAAGATTATTATTTTGCCTGCGCCTCTGTTGTTTGATTTGCTTGCAGAAAATCGTCTTGTCAGCCGGAAGCGGTGAATAAACATCTAGCTCAAGCTTTTACTCCAGAACCTGAACCTGAGCCGGAACCTGAACTGGACCCTTATCGTGCATCATCTGTCCGGTGGGATACGGAGATGACCAGCCAGTGGTATCCTGGTTACACCTATCACTACACCGGGGAGAGTAGCGGCGGTCCTTGGTATTAGACCAACTTAGGCCAAAAGCCTAAGCCTGGGGGAGTACATTTTTCTCACCAACTTTACATTCATGTTCACACACTAGTCGTCGGTGCTCATACTCTTTCATTGTATTATCCATGCTAGTTTAAATTCCTTTTTCTAGCTTTCTTCTTGTGTGTTTGATAAACCTTAAGAAAAACCAAAAAAATTACTTAGTTTAAATTCTTGCTTGTAGTAGAAAGTTAGATGAAAACCCAAAAAGATTTCTAGTTCTTCTTCTTACTTGTTGTGAGCTTTCCCGTGTAAATAGTTTTATTTTCTTTTCTTTCTTTTGGTGGTCGAGAAGACCATATTGAAAATGCTTAGTGGCTCTTATATGCATGATTGTTTATTTAACTTAGAGCCCATATTATCTTGTCTTCTCTCTTGAGTCGAATGCTTGCAGATTCCAGCTTAGTCCAATGCACGTGCACTCTTATTATTATACACATCATTCGATCATGCAAGTGAAAGGCAATAATGACGATATATGATGGACTTATTGGGATGAGAAAAGCTGGTATGAACTCGACCTCTCTTGTTTTTGTAAATATGATGAGTTCATCGTTCCTGAGTCAGCTATTATGAAGTAAACATATTTGCAATGACATCTAGAGATTATAGTTGCTTGTGCCATGCTTGATTAGCTATGAGTTATAATGGTTTACCTTGCGTGCCAACATGCTATTAGAATGCTTATGATGTAGTATAATGGGATGGTATCCTCCTTTGAATGAATTGAGTGACTCGACTTGGCACATGTTCACGCATGTAGTTGAATCAAATCAACATAGCCTTCATGATATTTATGTTCATGGTGGGTTATATCCTACTCATGCTTGTACTCGGTGTGAATTAATTTTGATGCATGTTTACGACTGTTGTCGCTCTCTCAGTTGGTCACTTCCCAGTCTTTTGCTAGCCTTCACCTGTACTAAGCGGGAATACTGCTTGTGCATCCAAACTCCTTAAACCCCAAAGTTGTTCCATATGAGTCCACTATACCTTCCTATATGCGGTATTTACCTGCCGTTCCAAGTAAATTTGTATGTGCCAAACTCCAAACCTTCAAATGAAATTCTGTTTTGTATGCTCGAGCAGCTCATGTTTCAACTAGGGCTGCCTATATCTTCCATGCTAGGTGGGTTATTCTCAAGAGGAGTGGACTCCGCTCCTCATTCACGAGAAAGGGCCGGTAACCGGGGTGCCTAGTCCCATGATCCAAAAAGATCAAAGCAAATCAAAATAATTAAACAAAACTCCCCCAGGGCTGTTGTATGTTGGAGGCACTCGTTGTTTCGAGCAAGCCATGGATTGATGCTTGTTGGTGGTTGGGGGAGTATAAACCTTTACCATTCTGTTTGGGAACTGCCTATAATGCATGTAGTATGGAAGATACAGCCATCTCATAGTTTTTGCGTTGACAGCAAAAGTATGCCGCTCGAAATGTTATTCAATCTCTATTTTAAAATCGAGCTCTGGCACCTCTACAAATCCCTGCTTCCCTCTGCGAAGGGCCTATCTATTTACTTTTATGTTGAGTCATCACCCTTCTTATTAAAAGCACCCACTGGAGAGCACACTGTCATTTGCATTCATTATTATTGGTTTATATTGGGTATGACTTGACTGGATCTCTTTTACCATGAATTACAATGTTTAGTCAGTCCTTGATCTTTAAAGGTGCTCTGCATTTATGTTTTGCGGTCTCAGAAAGGGCTAGCGAGATACCATTTTGTTATATCATGTTATGATTATTTTGAGAAAGTGTTGTCATCCGAGTTTTATTATTATGGCTCGCTAGCTGATTATGCTATTGATATGAGTAATTGTGAGACCTATGTGTTATTGTGAGTATGGTTAGTTCATAATATTTGATGAAACTTGAATGCTGGCTTTTCATGTTACAACAACAAGAGCAAACAGAGTTTGTAAAAGTTTTTCTTTATCACTTTCAGTTTATCAACTGAATTGCTTGAGGACAAGCAAAGGTTTAAGCTTGGGGGAGTTGATACATCTCCAACGTATCTACTTTTCCAAATACTTTTTCCCTTGTTTTGGACTCTAACTTGCATGATTTGAATGAAACTAACCCGGACTGACGCTGTTTTTAGCAGAACTGCCATGATGTTGTTTTATGTGTAGAAAAGAAAAGTTCTCGGAATGTCCTGGAAATCCACGGAGGCACTTTTTGGAATTAATAAGAATTTTTGGCGAAAGAATTAATGCTAGGGGGCCCACAGCCTGTCCACGAGACAGGGGGGCGCCCCCCTAGGGCGCGGCCTCCTATCTCGTGGGCCCCCTGGACCTCCACCGACCTCAACTCCAACTCCATATATTCGTCTCGGGGAGAAAAAAATCAAAGAGAAAGTTTCATCGGGTTTTACGACACGGAGCCGCCTCCAAGCCGTAATCTCTCTCGGGAGGGCTGATCTGGAGTCCGTTCGGGGCTCCGGAGAGGGGGATTCGTCGCCTTCATCATCATCAACCATCCTCCATCACCAATTTCATGATGCTAACCGCCGTGCGTGAGTAATTCCATCGTAGGCTTGCTGGACGGTGATCGGTTGGATGAGATTTACCATGTAATCAAGTTAGTTTTGTTAGGGTTTGATCCCTAGTATCCACTATGTTCTGAGATTGATGTTGCTATGACTTTGCTATGCTTAATGCTTGTCACTAGGTCCCGAGTGCCATGATTTCAGATCTGAACCTATTATGTTTTCGTGAATATATGTGTGTTCTTGATCCTATCTTGCAAGTCTATAGTAACCTATTATGTGTTATGATCCGACAACCCCGAAGTGACAATAATCGGGATACTTCTCGATGATGACCGTAGTTTGAGGAGTTCATGTATTCACTATGTGCTAATGCTTTGTTCCGGTTCTCTATTAAAAGGAGGCCTTAATATCCCTTAGTTTCCGTAAGGACCCCGCTACAACGGGAGGGTAGGACAAAAGATGTCATGCAAGTTCTTTTCCATAGGCGCGTATGACTATTTATGGAATACATGCCTACATTACATTGATGAACTGGAGCTAGTTCTAAATCACCCTATGTTATAACTATTGCATGAGGAATCACATCCGGCATAATTATCCATCACTGATCCATTGCCTACGAGCTTTTCACATATTGTTCTTCGCCTATTGCTACTGTTACAACTACTACAAAAACCCAAAAACATTTATATTTACTTTTGCTACCGTTACCTTTATTATCATACCACTTTTGCTACTAAATACTTTGCTGCAGATACTAAGTTATCCAGGTGTGGTTGAATTGAGAACTCAACTGCTAATACTCAAGAATATTTTTTGGCTCCCCTTGTGTCGAATCAATAAATTTGGGTTGAATACTCTACCCTCGAAAGCTGTTGCGATCCCCTATACTTGTGGGTTATCATGAAGTAGCCCCGGTGAGCTGGGAGACGGCATCGGTGAAGCGCACCTGATGCGGTTGAACTCGGTGTCTGTGAGGCATGTCGGTTGCAGCGGCCGACAATGTCGGTGGACCACCCAGTGCGGTGGACGAGGGCGTAGATGAGGTAGCTCTGGTGCAATGGTGAAGTGCGACCGTCGTCTTCGTCGTCGTCGTCCGGCACAGTGGTGGGGAACGGTGGGGAAAGAGACGAGACGAGGGGCGATTTGAACTTTGCTTGGGTTGGCGGCGAATTAGGGATTTGAGCAATCTGGGCGCGGAAGGGGACGATGGAGAAGAGAGATTTTGCAGGGCTGGAATTGGGGCCGCCAGATATTTCAATCCGAAACGTGGAAGCGCGAACTTATATTGTCATCGTCCTTTTTGGGGGGGAGGGGGGTGGGTGGCTGGGTGCTACGCGTCCGTCCGACACACACGACCACCCCGACAGGACTATTCTCGGTGCCTTAAGGCACCTGCCTTTGTGTCCATGACATGGGGGCCCAACAGGTGGCTGGCCCACATGTCAGTGACCCAAAGGCAGTTGCCTTTCATGCACCGAAGTAGTGTCCACCCCGACACGACCCTGGTCTGCCTGGTGCGCCTACATTTGAGAATGCAAATGAATTTTCTTTCATTTGCAAACGAATCTGTATGTATTACCATGCTCGTGTTTTCCTTGCAATAATTAGTCATTCGAAACGAGATACTCCCTCCATTCACTTTTGTAAGTCGTTTTAGACAACTTAAAATGAACTGTTTTGCACATTGTCTGAAATGTCTTCAAGGTCTTATAAAAGTGAACAGAGGGAGTACTATAAATTAATTAATGAGGAGTTATTTGAAAAAAATTGAAACGGTACCCACGCTAACGTGGATTAGAGCGTGTGTCACATAATTAGTTATTTGAATTAGAGTGTGTGTCACGTAGCGATCTCCAATTCTAACGTGGATTTCACATTTCACTGTATCCACGCTACTTTTTTAATACAAATTCATATGTATATGATGAACACCATGGTAGTGAGAAAACTTTTGGATGGATTCAAACATATGACCTACAAAATAGCACAACAAATTGAGTCAATGTCAACTTTTCGAAACTTAGTATGGCACGAATTCAAAATAATTACCCGTATGCCTGGTTCTCAGTTCAAATCTTACAATGTACACCGAATTGCAACATCGATATTAAGTCTCGTACTATGTACATTCAAATGTTGTTTTTAGCCCCCCCCCCCCCCCCCGCACAAACGCTACATACTTCCTGTATCGGTCAATCTTCCTCTCCTAACCACCTTAGGAAGCTATCGATTTCCAACACACTTTCATTCTTTCTCTCCATGTTTCGATCTCTAAGTCTCTCAACTACACAACCCCTTTTTCCACAATGTTACCAAATGTATTTACCTCACACACCCGCCATTGCACCCCATGCCGAGCTCTCTCTCTCCCCCCTCTCCCTCTCACCCTCTCGCGCTAAATACATGCATTGCCTATCTAGCCCCCCCAACCTCTTGTGCGCACGCACGCACGTTGTATATCTAGGTCACTCCCTTGAGACTGTCTCACTCTTTCTTCCGCACGGCGGGCCACACTTACTCAATCTCGCTCTCTTTATCCGAGTCTCGTTTAACCTCGTTTTCTTTCACACATAAATGATATATCTCCCTGTTCGGGCCTCGATCGACACACTCTATACTCTCTAACATAGATTGTCTATCTAGGTCAGTCCATCCAAGCCGCCGCCACTCTTTCGACCTCATGGTGGGCCACGCTCACTCAATCTCTCTCTCTCCCTCTCTCTCTCTCTCTCTCTCCGTATGTCTCGATTGACCTCACTCTTTCTCGGACAAAAACAATATATCACCATGTCTGAGCCCAGTTCAACCTATTCACATTGTATACTCTCTCACACACATCGTCTATCTAGGTCACTCTCTCCAACCCGTCTCACTCTTTCGATTGCATGGAGACTCTATGTGATCGGTTGACCTTGCTTCCTCCCACGCACAAAATATATCTACACATCTGTGACTGGATCATCTCTCAAGCTCTATCTTACAGCCCTCACCCTTGCCAAAAGCTCAATCGGACAATATCTCTCCAGAGCATATATATTTGTTCAATGAATGTCGGACCACACTCACTTTGTCTCTCTATCTATATGTCTCTCGATTGAACTCGCTTTCTCACACCGTATCTTCCACGCGTTGAAGCTACTATCTCTCCATCCCTCGCAAAGCCAGAGCTATTTAGATTGCAAGGGGCACTCCAACCTTGGATTAATTTGTGTAGGCATTTATTTCGGTCGGTTTAGATTATATTTTCGTAGTATTCGGCCCACAACTACTCCAAACACCGTTGCAACCCACGCAACTCCCCTAGTTGATTTCCCTCTGGCTCGGTCATCGCTCTCTCGCACGTCCTTTCTCGCCTTCAACGTCCAAACATGGTATCATTGAAAAAACTATGTTGTTCTCTTTAATTATTATAAATAAGCTACAAAACTACACACCGATAGTCCACTTGGAATGGAACAAATTTCGACCCACAAATTAAAGTGCTACAAACTACACATCGAGGGGCCCACATGTCATGAAACAAATTTGGACCCATATATAAATTAAAAAATAAAGGACGAGGATCGAACATGCGATCGGGCCTTCAAGCCGCACGTCAATAGGCAACATATGTAGAATAGCAATGTTTGTCGTACCCCCTTTGTTCACATAATATTTTTATATTAGCACAGCCTAATTAATTGATAACATGCAATATTATTTTTAGTACTATTCGCCTTCACTTACTGGTGGGTTTCATGTGTGCTCTCTTTCTCTCTCCTCCCCTTCTGCGTTTAGACGCATGGGCAAACAGGAAGAACTCGCGGGCGATGTTGCCGTTGACCATATCTGGACGCGTTCACAAGTCACGGCACCAGTTTCACATATTAGCAGCACTGGTCAGTGTGTACGTGCAATGCACGTTAATTTGGAAGTATATTAAGTGCATGCGGATATTAACTACTAGGATATTATTTGCGTGTTGTCATGTGATTAGCACTATTTTTGGCATGAAAGTAACTGCACGCTAAACGTGTTAAGCGCTCAACATCGAAGCAGTCTAGGTCGTTGGATGACAAGGAATACATCTGGCTTGATGACGTTTCACATTTAATTTGATATGGCTCTAGCAGAACATTCAATCTATCAAACCATAGATTTCGTTCAGTCTGACTCCGACTTTAAATTATACGACGATCGATATAAAATAAATGGAAATGATAAACGTTCGGATTTTAAGCATGGCAATCCGAACATTTTTCATGGCAAATTTAGATTATGCGGTGGCGGCGGGGGCGTCTCGCGGTGGGAAGCAGCTCTGCCGTGCTCTGTGTGTCGTCGGGCCACTGACCGACGACGACGACGGCGTCTTGCGCCATTGTTGGCGTACTCCTGGACGTTGGCCTAGTTTCAAGGAACGCCAAAATGTTCTGGACTACAGAGCGAGTCAACTGGCGGGAGGAGGCGACTGGCATTGGTGCAAGGAAGCGGTCGACGGCGGCCATCCATGCCGCTGAGAGGGGCACTGGAACCCGCGCGAGGACAGGCGCTGTCAACGGCGCGGCGGAGACATTCGTGTGCACGGGCACCAGCACTGGCGCGCACGTCAGTGCACGCGCAGGCACATGCGCTCGCAGGTGCACGGGCACCGGCACGGGCGTGCGCGTCAGTGCACGCGCAGGCGCATGCGCTGGCAGGTGCACGGGTGCGTGAAAGTCGGCGGGGACCTCGTGGAACCCCGTGGGATCAAGCTCGGCGACAATGTGCGGCTCCCAACCCATCAAGGCCACGGGGATGGGTGCTGGCGCAGTCGGGGCGACGGGAGCCGGGACGGGAGCGGGGACAGGCGCGGCGTCTTCCCGCAAGGCCAGTTCAAGCTCGTCCCAAAGCGCCTTATGTTCTTGAGACTCCGACTGGGTGTCTTCCTCAGGAAACTGGAACACTAAGGGCAGACCATCGTGATGCGGCATGGCGTACGTTTAGGTCAGGCTAGTTGGAGGTAGACGACAGGAGAATCGGAGAGGAAGACAGAGGATTGTAGTGATACCGGGTAGTGCGGGGTTGATTTTCAACTGGGGCACCGGCAACATTAAAAGTGGGAGCAGTTGGGACGACGGTGGGCGGCGGAGCCTGGTCAAAGGGCTCGCCTCCCAGTGAGCTTGCACGGCGGTCTGCTCGCATGCCTCCTCGACAGCCGGCGCAGCGGTCTGCTCGCACGCCTCCCTTCGAGTCACACGCTTGCTCGGACGGCACCTGCCGATGAGAAGCGGGGACTCGTGGCGGCACGTAAACGCCCACGGTTTCAATAGTGAAAGCGTTCGCCTTAACGTGATAGGTCTTTGTTCCAAAATACCTTGGCTCTTCATTTGTGCAACTTGTCATAAGCAGCTTGTCTCAAATTGAAGAAAAAAACTTACTAAATAATATTTGTGCCATATCACGTGACCATGCTCAGTTTCAAGAATTTATGCTCACTTTTGGATTTTCTGAAATTTAAGATCCAGGATTCGAAACAATATCATAACCTGCATCATGTAATAAATTTTCAAGCCATACATCTGTCCTGTTGTATTTCTCAAGAAAGGATTTGGTCAAACATTTTGCTTAGTTAGACTTCAGACAAGTTATATATGTAGAGTAAAAGGATAATCCCTCCATACCAGTGCATTGCCTGATATGTTAACTCAAGTACTAGGCACAAACAAACGGGCTCAATTCTGTGCTCATCCTGGTGTAGTAGTAGTAGTACTAGGCAATGCAGTTGACGGGTGACCTTGACGAGCGGCGACCGAGGGAATTGAACCGTGCTCGGCACGGTAGGTAACGTTGTCTAGTTACTAAAGCATCCCTTCGTTGTTCATTGGTAGTCATTATGGACCGGGTACATGAGGCGAATTTCCTAGGGCTGGAATTCTGGCCGCCAGATATTTCGACTTGAAACACTGAGGCTCGACTGGTTGGGGTTGCCTAATGTGAGTACCACGCACGCCACTGAAGGACACGAGCCCGGTTTTTTTAGGATCAACACGAGCCAAGGTCTGGCTGGTACGCCGTTGGGTCCTACCATTCGAGAATACGAAAGGAACCTTTTAAATTCCGAACAAATCTATGTGTATTACAATACCCGTATTTTCCTTGCAAATACTAATCACAACGTGGTAATTGATTTATGACGAGTTGTTGAATTAGAGTGAGTTTGTGATATAGTGATCTCAACGTGGATTTCACATTTCATGGTATCCCTAGTAAGTTTTCCAATGCAAATTCAAATTTAAAAGATGAACAATATGGAGGTGAGAAAACTTTGTACGTATCAAGCATATGACCACACACACACAGAGAGAGAGACACACGCACGAACACAACAACAATCCAATAAGTATAGTGCATCTATTTTTTCAAACCATGCATGTATGACACGAATTCAAAAATACTCCTTCTATTCCTAAATATTAGTCTTTTAGAGAGTTCAGCAAGTGACTAAATACGGAGCAAAATGAGTGAATCTAGACTCTAAAATATGTCTATATACATCCGTATGTGCCAGTCCATTTGAAGCCTCTAAAAAGACTAATATTTAGGATTGAAGGGAGTAAAATGTAAGACATCCATGGTCCTCAGTTCAATATTTAAAATGAACATGAAACTGAAACATGAATCTTAAGTCTAGTACTACAGTACATGCAAATGTTGTGTTTAGGCGGAGCTATGATTGTCGGGGGTCAACCCCTCGACCTTAGATAAAATTGTGGAGCTCTGTTTAGGGTTGTTTAGATTATATTTGTCCCCACCCTCCCAACCACCGATTGGTTGTGCACCCCCCACCCCTCCTCCCCGGGAGAATATCATGTGCCCCTATACCTTAGATGCTATATGCCGATACGAGTTGCTTGGAGCTTGTAGATCAGAGATATAGCAGCTCACATGATGTGACTTAATATTTTTGCAGGAAACCTTGATGAGTTTGAGAATTGCACACAATTTGTACAAAAACTACTCACATGCCCTTTGATCCCATATCCAACGACCTTGAAGCTCATATCACCGTAGCATCTAAGATGAAGGAGGACATCATATTCTCATGTATGTAAGAATATCATGTGCTACCACACCTTAGATGCTTTGGTGATACAAGCTCTTCGGAGGCGTTGGATTTGTGACCCAACACCTCCTCGGTGGTTCAAATGGTTTTTTGCAGAAAAGCCCCAAAAGTGTTCAGCCACTGCTTACAAGCACAAAGACTGCTCAGATGCCATTGGATCTCAGATCAAACGACCTCCAAGCTCGTATCATCGTAGCATCCAAGCTGCGATAGCACCTTATGTTTTCTCGCACGGGAGAGTATGAGGTGCTCCCGCACCGTAGATTCTATGGTGATACGAGTTCACTGAGATCTAACGGCCCATAGTAGGAGGTTCGAATGTTTTTGTAATATATGGCTGATAGAGTTTGGGAAATGCACAGAAAGTACAAGTACTACGCATGTGCCATCTCATCACTGATCATACGACCTAGATGCTCATATCACGGTAGCGGATAATTAAGCTACGGGGAGCATCTAATATGAGCACCGGGGAGCCGTTGGATCAAAGATGCAACGGCACACACGAGGCCTGAATGTTTTATTTGCAAAAAAAACCTTTGGAGAGTTTGGAAATTGTGCATAATTACAAAGACTACTCCCAAGCCATTGGATCTCACTTCCAACGGTGTAAAAACTCGTATCACCATAGTATCTAAGCTGCGGGGTGGATGTGATATTCTATGCCGCTGTCATTTTTGTTCATAAACTTGCAAAATATGTGTAATTCGTGCCGTTACTTGTCTAACCGCGCAAAGTGTTTGTTCAAAAAAACCATCCTACACTGAAATATCGGAACAACACATGGGGGTCCCACTTGTCATTAATCAAATTTGGACCTAAAACTAACAAATCTGAAAGACGAGATTCGAACTGGCAACCTGGACTACAAAGCGTAAGTCGATAGCCTGAAAAAACGTACAGTTGTTGGGTTTGTCCCATAACTTGATTTTATACAGTACTTGCATTGAGTAGAGTAGAGGGAGTGCCTCGTCAACACGTGCATGACCGTTGTCTCACTTACTGGTGGGTCCCAGGTTTGCGATCTTAATCTCTCTTCTCTCCATCATCTAACCTTTGCACAGGCACACACGAAGAGCGGCGCTAGCTTGCCGTGGTGTTATTACAACTAAAAAAACTTGGAAAATAGAAGAATCACCTAGAACAAGAGATGTTGTGGCAGGTCGAGACGAAGCTAACCACATCTATCCTCCGTGCCACGTTTGCATGATGAAGCTGTGTGGCTAGTGGGGTATTTTCGACCGACTGGCTGGGTCCCGAGGTCGAACCATAGGTACTACATCTGATATAGTATATTTTTACACGCACATTTTTCCTCCGTGCCGAGACGTGGCACACCCTACAGCGCGGTTTCGGGGTCCTCCCAGGTGGTGCACGCATATATTCTTCCTAACGTGGGACGCCCTACCGCGCGTTTTCTGGGTCCTCCTCGGTCGTAGCGCCGAAGCAAGTAAATGAGTCATCAAATCACGAAAGACCACCTTTCCCGCCTAGTACATCAGTGAAGCACGGTGGCTAGCTAGTTGGGCTAGTTCGACCGATTAGCTAGGCCGCCGCCACATTTGTTTTTTCACCCCTTTTTTATCTACTTGCCGGCAGGTAAATTTAAATATCCACCACAGCGTTGCTCTGGTGTTTGGGTGCGACAGGATTTTTAATTTTTTGATTGACGGGAGCAGGCGCAGTAGGATTTTTAATTTTTTGATTGAAGGGAGCAGGCTCGGCAGCAATTAGTCACGATGACTCCGCCCGTAAAAACCCATTGCTCCCTGATGTGAGAAGTCATCGACTGGTGTTTTATCGTGGTGAAAACCAAAAGATTCCCCGCTCCTCGGCTGGCTCGCTCTGCTTTCCCGTAGATTGCATTGCCTTTCAGCTGTTTCGCCCCCTTTGCTTCCTCTCCCCATTGCTTCTACCTGGTCCCATGGCGGCACAGCAGATCACAGAGTACGAGGTGAGGCGCCTGACACAGGAGCTCCATGCCAAGGATGCGGAGCTCAGGGCCAAGGATGTGGAGCTCCGTGAGCTCAAGGAGGAGAGGAGTGCCATGCTCCTCCGTTATGTGCGGGAGTTCACGGAGCTTCAAAAGCGGCAGGCGTCCACCACAAAGTTGCTCGAGGCGTCGACGGCGTTGCTGCAGAAAGTGGGAGATATGATAGGCCGTCAGCCACTTGGAGGTCCAGGAGCATGAGCGGGCCGATCGTGACGAGGTCCAGGATCGCCTCAGCCACTTGGTGAACCAAGTTGCCATGCACGTGTTGCGGCTGCGCGATGCCTACAGTCGTGCCAGCGCGATGATGTCGGCTGTCGGGCTAAACCCGTTCGACCACCCGGTCGACTTCAACGAGCTATGGCTTCCTAACCTGGTCTTCTTCTTCACCTATATCTCCGAGGAGCTAAGCCGTCTTCGCGCGATGGTGGGGGCTGAGCTGGATAAGGAGGGTTTGCGGGCTGCCATCGTCGTTGCCGGGCGAATCCTTTCAGGGCTCCGTCACCGGAATCCATTCGTGCCATTGGACGCCGTCTTTGACGAGCTGGCTCCCGTCGACCGGGAGCGGGCTCTGTGGGAGGTTGCACCCTGCATCACCAACGTCGTGCGCCTCGAGAAGCAGAGGGACTTCGGTGGTGTTTAGGCGCCCTCTGCATGGGCATGTCCATGTCTCGGCGCAACATGACCGTTGGATCAAACTCAGACGGTGCAGATCAGTCACTGTAGCACAAAGCGTGTGGGTGTGTTTGGTTGCATTCTCATCTCAATATAGTTGTTTCCTCTTCGTGTATTTTTATCAACCTACTAGTGTGGACTCATGCACCCTTCATGCACTCTGCCAAACACCCAAAAGTGGGTCGAGAAGGGAACTTTTGCTCCCATGCCGTGCACCCTTCATACACCCTGCCTAATACTATTCGTGCTTCATATGGTTCATGTTTCGTGGAGTACTGTAGCACCGTACTCTCCATGGGCTGTGGACCTAGTTCTGTTAACATTGATCTCACCGTTCATTCTCGACCGCAAAGTCAAAAAAATGGTACTATGTTACATATAGGAGTAGTTGACATGCGCACAACATCATTTGTTATCGTCATATCTTACTACACTAGCAACAAGATTGTGTAGTACTGACGTATGAACCACTGCACATGCCTAGTAGTAGGAGCACTGTGTATGTTCAAGTGGCTGTCGTGTTTCGCACTCCTCCGTCATAAGAGTGGAAACGCTTGTTGTAATCATTTTTTTCTTCAGAAAAACAGTGGACACGCTCTACCATGCGGATCCTCCTCCAGCCATGCACTAAATTACTCACTTTCGCCAACGTGTGGGACAGCCAGCACCTGGGTCCACCAGCCATGCACTAAATTACTCCGTAGTAGAGTGACGGTAGACTACCCCGATCGAACCGCCGTAGTAACGCCCAATGAGCCGTCAAATCACAAAACCCCCTCCTTTCCAGCAGTAAGTTGGAGGGACGAAGCAACCATCATTTCACTCTTCTCTCTCAGCTTCCTCTCTTGAATAAAACCCCCAGTCGCTTCGCTTCTCCCTCATCTCATTCCTCCTTTCACTCTTCTCTCTCAGCTTCCTCTCTTGGATGGACGCCGGAGCACCGGCCGACGTGATGTCCATGGCTCTGGCCAAAACCATCGAGGCTCATGGTGCGAAGAAGCGCAAGCACCCCACCGAGACTACCGCAGACAAGCTCAAAGCCATCACCCTGTCCAAGCCCCCCTCTCCGGGATCCCTCAATAAGCAAGTCCAGGTAATGTATCTTGTTGACGATCTTTTTCTCGATCTTGATCGTGTTTTTTCATCTAACACGCAGTACTAGTACTGGTAGTACAACTTTCTGGGTGATCTTGCATGTGATTTTAGTGTGCCAAATGACGGTTCTAAATTCCTCTTTTGACCAAAACATGCAAGAGGTTGACACTGATTTCTTATAGATGACTTTCAACTACTCCCTCTATCCCAAATTTCTTGTCTTAGATTTGTCTAGATACGGATAAATCTAATACTAAAATGTGACTTGATACATCCGTATCTAGACAAATCTAAGACAAGAATTTTGGGACAGAGGGAGTACTTTATGTACATCAATGCTACGTTTTAAGAGGGTATATTTGCCTCAGTAACTTGTTTATGGATATTGCATGTAATCCCTCTGCTCTCATGCCTTTGAAGACATGTTCTAGTGTCTTTATTCACTCATTTCTGTGCGTATATGTAGTCATATATGGAGTATAATATCGAAAATCATCTTATATTTCTGAACGGAGGTAGTAATAAAATATGGTTTCTGTTTGAATTAGAACCAGGTCCACGGTGGAGATGAAGTTCTCAAAGTCATGCCGTGTGAACTGGAAGACCTGATGGTGAGTTCTACTGCTGAACTATCCAGCTGTTGTGTCCTTGTCGCCACGTGTCCTGAACTAGTGTTTTCCTGTAGCTTTGTTGTCAGGCGTGTTCTCGAGGCTGTACTTGACTACAACAATTTCCTGGCTGTGCCTTTGATTTCGAAGGGTGTGGTTCTTGTAAAGCTTCCCAACAAGTCTGATGCGGCTTGTCTTCATCATCATGTTTATGAGTGGAAAGACCACTCTGTTAGGTTCTCCAAGGTTGACAAGATGGTGATGGTGCTTGTAGACATCTCACACGAAGTCCATGGCCTAGTCAGTTATGCGGGGTTCATCCCGTAGGTCGGTGGCAAGAAATAGTCTGCAGAGTTTAGTTAGTGCAACTTTGCTTGTCTATAGTAAGTACTATTGTTCAGTACTTGATTTGTGTTTGTGAACCCTGTATTGTTTATTAGTACTGCCGCTTTTGGTGTGTGGTCAGTCCTAAGAATGGTCTATGTTAATGTCTGTCCACTCAATTCAGTCTATATATTTTGAAGTATCCATATCATATTTGTTGTGAGGACGGTTTATCAATTATGGTTACACTCCAATATCTGTATGCATTGCAGGGTTTATCGCACCCACCAGGATTTCTAGTCCCATGGATGTTTGGTCCATATGATTTGTCACGACCTTTGGACTGTCCTGCTTGTGGGAGTAGGCGGGGCCCTGCATGCCACGCGTAGTTGGACGATCAATCTTCTGTTTAGTACTTCAACATAGTGATTTCCTGGTAAGGATTCACTCATGTCACATCAAGTAAATCTTATTGATTTACTGTCTAAATTTTATTTATTTAATGTCATGTTTTCTTTCTTTTCCTGTAGTTTTACGATGCAGATTTTGCCATGTGACATTCATCACAGAATAAACCGTTTGGTTTGCTCTACGATGGCTATTTTCGCAGGTTTCACTTCTTATGTCATGTCAGTAACGAAGGCACTATCCATCACTTATATTACTGGAAAAAATTGGATCATTCTGTTGCCAGAGTACAAGCTGAATCCCTATGATGAACTACAGTTTGGTTAAACAAAAACTCCACAATTAGTCCTTCTTGCGTTTAAAAGCAATGAAGAAAAAAACTTGATCACACTCACGGATCCTAGTCAAGTTAGAAAGCTGATCATAGCAGACCAGACACGATCGCCGCTGTCTCGCACATTGGTACCACCTTCAGCAACGGATCGAGCACCGGCAGTTGCTCAAGCACTGACAGCGGCAACAGCTCAGTCTGATCCAGGTGAGGATTGGGCACCGACCGCATTAGCGGATCAGTCTGATCTACCAGAGGATCGGGCATCGACACCGGCACCTGCTCCGACACCTGCTCCGACACCGGCACCAGCTCTACAAGGAGCACCATCTCTGGTAGCAGCAGCGGCTTCGGCACCTGCACCAACACTTGCACTTGCATCTGCTCCGGCCCGTGCAGTTGCACCGGCAATAGACTGGGCTGTAGTTCGCACTTCATATACCAAAGTCCTTACAAAAATTGACATGTCCACCTTCTTGGTAAGCATTGGCCGCCCAAGTGCTTCATTCTTTTTTCTTTCCATGTTGTTTCACATGATTCACTGTGTTGATCTAACTGTTTGGGTACGTCTTCTTGTTTGCAAACAGAGAATTCCTAGAGCAACGAGGGAGTCGTTCAACAATTCGGGCGACCGCGGCCAAGTTTCTCTTACCATGAGCAGCCTTGGTGTGAATGAACCTGCTCAATATACTGTAAGTACAAAGGATGGTCGCATGATGATTGATGCTAAAGGATGGTCAAGGTTCAAATCTAAATCATATCTTGTGGTAGGGGATGATGTCAAAATTGAACTTTCTCGGCAAGGAGAGCTAGTCCAAATCAACTTTGAAATTCTTCAGTAGCAGCACGCAACTGTCAAACTGATCTATCCTCCGAGAGATTTTGATGTAATAATCTAGCATGGTGAAATAAGTGTCCTGTGTGTATAAGTAGTACACCAATATTATTTATCACATGGTATATCGTTGATAGAATTGCAACTCTGATTGCTGGTTAGGAACTGTCGTTCGATTTCATTCCAACTGCTGCCGTGCTTTATTCAATTTTTGTGTATTCGCCTTGTGACAGCATCTAAAACCAGCGCCATACCGATCGCTTGCAATATGAAAAGCGCTGAGGTAGAACACATGGCCCCCAAACATGCAGGGTCGGCCTGCGGCCCAAAGTCCAGAACCGTGAGCCTATCTAAGTATTATATTCTCAGCTGAACCCCCATAAAAAAATCTGAACCCTCATAATGCCCGTGCGTTGCAGAGGGAGTATATTTCTCGGCAAGGTGAGCCTGTGATATAAAAGATTTTTATATTTCTTTACAGAGGGAGTATCTCTCTGTCAAAAAATATATTTATGTGTAACTAGTTACTCCTGTCTTTCTACTTCCTTTCGCTGATATGTGGGGTAACCGACAACGGGGTCCACATGCCATATGCACAAATTAGAGTGCACAACTTCATGGTAGACACACCCCAGTCGTAGCGCCGCAGTAATGCCCAATGAGCCGTCAAATCACAACCCCCCCTTTCCAGCTTTAGCAGTAAGCTGGACGGACGAAGCGACAATATTTCACTAGGCCTGAATCCCCTTCTCCCTTGTCTGCTTGTTCAGAGAAAACCCCCTCTCGGCGATTGCATAGGGTTTTCTCATGGAGAACCAGGTACGAATTCTTCATCCATCCCTGATAAATCCAAGTCCCTTGGTCACAGGTAATCCTAGGATGGCAGCCGCCGCTGTTGATGCATTTTTCTTCCTACTGAATCTAGTGTGTTTCATTTGCAGTGCCCAAAGTGCGAGTACCCTGCAGGTTTCTGCGCCCTCGGCGAGACGCCACACTTGTTCCTTCTCATCCTAACACAGCATTTTAAAACGCGCACAGTATGTTCCTAAAATCCTCTTTTCTATCCGGGAGGGTGGTTTTTTTTGAACTTGTTGTGTTCTCATATTATTTTTCCTATAGTGTATTATTTGCTCTGCCAGAACACATGTACTCAAGATGCTCGGCCTTGCCATAACTGAATACACTAGTTTAATGGTCACAGTGAAGACAAGCCATGGATATAAGTTCCGAGTTGGGTTCATGAACCAAGAAGATCGCTGCTTTTTTTATGGCCGAACTTGGATAAACTTTCTCAAGTGTTACGAACTGAAATTCGGCGCACGAATGTTGATGGAAATAGCAGAACCTGGTCTCATCTTCACTGCGATCTTCCACCCCGACGTTGTTCCAATTGTTCATCCATGTTAGTTTTGTATCTAGTTCTTGCTTGTTGCCTCGATTACTTCTTAATCCACCTATTTTGTCTAACTAATCACAATTTAACTTTATAAGTAGTAACGAATCTCTCACGAAGATGCCACTTCTAACTAATATTTTCTTATAATTGGTGTCACGTGTAGGTTTTTTCAGAGTTAAGAAGTCTGCTCGTTTGTTACTCTATAATAACTCGGCTGTTACTGATGGCACTGAAGTTGACTGGATCGACATCCACAAGTTCCTACACTTTATTTATCGTCTTGAGGTCCTTGTGGGGTGTTTCAATGGTGGAAGGCCATGTGGGATATGTGTGCCACTGCTGCACTCGTTGAACAGGTCCAATTGTGTCAAGAAACTTATGGTCCGAGCTATTTTCTGTTATATATGTTGTTCATAAACTATTGGTTATACACACTTTTACACCTGTGATCTTCTTGAAACAAGAACTGCCGAGTTCTATTGTTCCTATATAGATGCCTGACCATGGTCGGGTCAGACTTGCGCTTGGTCACAACATGATGTTTATGTCGACCTACAATTCCCCTTGGAGGTGAAAAGATACTTATTCATGGGTGGTCTCAAATAATGAAGGCCCATCCATCTTGGGGAATAGGACAGAAGATTATGTTCTAGCTTTTCCATGGCTCTAAAGCGAATATGCTGTTTATTGACGACGTTGCGAGATGAAGCCGCTTTCAGAAGGTTGTGGATGCGCGGGGTGGCGCCTGGGCCTTGTCCTGGGGCTTGGCGGCCTCACCCTTGGTTAACTGTAGGCAAAGTAGCACTGTTCGAGGCGTGCTTTGTACGGTTGAACCTGTATAAGTACTCATACTGCTTTCAGCTTTGGTTGTTAAGTGCCCCTACTGGTGTCAGTTAAGGTTGTTAAGTACTCCAGCTGCTTTTACAGTCAGTCATGTTTCTTCAGTCCTGTCTTCCTCCAGCCGCCAAAACCAAACCAGCGCCGGCGGGGCCGCTTGCTTCCGCCTCCCACGGCTGGCTGCGCCTCGCGCACGCATCGCCACCCCACCGTCTCCTAAATCGTTAACGCCGACGTCCTCTGCGGGCTTTGGTGCACTCGCCGCGCCACCGCCCTCTTGCGTTGTCAACATGGTCAACAAACAACAGGAATCGGCAGAAGTACGTGGAGAGGATGACAGTAGGGGCCCACCACGTCAGTGTATGGAAAAATAAAATGCTTCCTCCTAATGTTTCCCTGACATCTAGGACCCACGACATTGTGAGCGTATATAGTCAATAGACAAGAGAACATGACAAGATCGGCTGACACCTGGGACGTAGCTACTCGAGCAGTATTTTTTTTGTTTAGTATTGTTGAGACGGAGCAGGGTTTGAACTGGGCTGTGGCCCGTCTAGCCCAGGCTTATATTTTATGTTCACCATGTGACCAGCCCAGCTATTTTTTCTTTGTGAAAATGAGCCCAGTTTATTTTTCTGAAGAATACAAATCCAGGCGTACTTATTTTTCTACGCCCTGATGGGCTGCAACTCTTTCAAGACGCCTGCAAATCTTGAAAATAATATGAAATGGGTTGTAAATATGAAAACAGATGACAAATTGGCAATTACTTTATAATTTCTGAATTTTTTCACATTTTCAGATTCCTATTTCACTGGTCATTAACCTAATTTAAATATATCTTCAAAGTACTTTAAATCTGGCTCGACATTTCGGTATTAAAAATAGTTTGAAACCCATAGAAATATGCGAAATTGGCCCTGGCCAACCAAAAAAACGACTGCAATAAATTGCATAAGAAGTTGCCATGAGCTATATATAAATTATTAAAAAAAAGAGGGAGTGGTCTGACTTGTGGGCCTGTTTAGTTGATGCGTATGCAAGATTTTTTTAGTTATTATATACGTCAACAAATGATTTTAGCAGACGTAACCGTTGGATGTCAATCCAACGGCCGTCGTGTTTCTTCAGTCTCTGATCTTCTTGCTCCAGCCGCCAAAGTAATGCCGGCGGGACCGCCTGCTCCCGCCTCCCGTGGCCGGCTGTGCTGCCGCGCAGGCCTCAGCGCCCCCTACTACTCCTACCGCTGGCCAGGGCATCCCTCTACTCACCCACACCCCCTGTTATTCTGCGGCGACGGCAGCCTCACACGCAGCCGAACCGGTGAACCCTCGTACTCCTCTCCGCGCGGGCTTCCACTGCCGCGTCTTCCCCAACTCCGCGTCGTCCCCTTCCTAGGCCTCGCCGTCGTCCACCGCTGTGGTACTCTCGGCGCGGCGTGGTCAATGTGGTCAATGAACAACTTCCATCGGAAGAGTACTGTACGTGGAGATGCTGACAGCTGGGTCCATGGCAGCCACAAGGAAGTGCCTCCTTATTACGAAGAAAATAATTATTTTTCCACCAAACAGCAGGGACCCACCGGACGGGCCACCAGTATTTCACAAAAAAAACGTTTCCCCCTGACTGCTTGGACCTACAGGACGGGCCACCGTATTTCGTGGAAAAACGTTCCCCCCGCTGTCAGCTCGGACCCATCGGAAGTGCCTCCTTATTACGCACAAAAAAATGAATTCCCCCTGCTAGCTAGGACCCACCTTGGTGGGAGGCTGACTTGTGGGCCTACTAAGTTGACTGGGACGGAGGCCTTTGTCAACTTTAGTCAATATCTGAACGATTCTAGCTCCAGTGATCGTACGATGTCCATCCAACGGCCGTAGTGCTTCTTCAACCTCTGGTCTTCTTGCTCCAGCCGCCCAAAGCAGCGCCGGTCGTGCCGCCTGCTCCTGCCACCCGTGGCCGGCTGTGACGCCGCGGAGGCCTCACCGCCCCCTACTACTCCCACCTCTGGCCAGGCCATCCCTCTACGCACCCACACCCCATGTTATTCTACGGCGACGGCAGCCTCACACCGCAGCCGAACGAGTGAACCCTCATACTCCTCTACGCGTGGGCATCCACTGCCGCGTCTTCCCCGTCTCCGTGTCGTCCCCTTCCTAGGCCTCACCGTCGTCCATTGGCCTGGTACTCTCGGCGCAGTGTGGTCAACATGGTCAAGGAATGGCTTCCATCGGACGTGGACTGTACGTGGAGAGGCTGATAGCTGGGTCCACGGCCATAGCAAGGAAGTGCCTCCTTATTATGCGCAAAATAATTATTCCTCCACCTGACAGCGGGGACCCACCGGACGGGCCACCGTATTTTGCGAAAAAAAGTTTCCCCCTGGCTGCTGGGACCCACCAGCTACATCTTCGCACGCAATGAAGTGCGCCCAAAAAAGAAAAGGATTCGCCCCCTGACTGCAGTGACCCACCAGCTACATCTTCGCACGCAAGGAAGTGCATCCGAAAAAAAACCAATTCGCCCCCCTGACTGCTGGGACCCATCAGCTACATCTTCGCATGCAAGGAAGTGCGTCTGGGCAAAAAAATGATTCGCCCCCCTGACTGCTGGGACCCACCAGCTACATCTTCGCACGCAAGGAAGTGCGTCCGGGCAAAAAAACGATTCGCCCCCCTGACTACTGGGACCCACTGTTGGAAATATGCCCTAGAGGCAATAATAAAATGGTTATTATTATATTTCCTTGTTCATGATAATTGTCTATTGTTCATGCTATAATTGTATTAACTGGAAACAGTAATACATGTGTGAATACATAGACCACAACATGTCCCTAGTGAGCCTCTAGTTGACTAGCTCGTTGATCAATAGATGTGGTTTCCTGACCATGGACATTGGATGTCATTGATAACGGGATCACATCATTAGGAGAATGATGTGATGGACAAGACCCAATCCTAAGCATAGCACAAGATCGTGTAGTTCGTTTGCTAAAGCTTTTCTAATGTAAGGTATCATTTCCTTATACCATGAGATTGTGTAACTCCCTGATACCGTAGGAGTGCTTTGGGTGTACCAAACATCACAACGTAACTGGGTGGCTATAAAGGTGCACTACGGGTATCTCTGAAAGTGTCTGTTGGGTTGGCACGAATCGAGACTGGGATTTGTCACTCCGTATGACGGAGAGGTATCTCTGGGCCCATTCAGTAATGCATCATCATAATGAGCTCAATGTGACTAAGTAGTTAGTCACGGGATCATGCATTATGGAACGAGTAAAGTGACTTGCCGGTAACGAGATTGAACGAGGTATTGGGATACCAACGATCGAATCTCGGGCAAGTAACATACCGATTGACAAAGGGAATTGCATACGGGATTGCTTGAATCCTTGACATCGTGGTTCATCCGATGAGATCATCGTGGAACATGTGGGAGCCAACATGGGTATCCAGATCATGCTGTTGGTTATTGACCGGAGAACGTCTCGGTCATGTCTGCATGGTTCCCGAACCCGTAGGGTCTACACACTTAAGGTTCGGTGACGCTAGAGTTGTTATGGGAAATAGTATGTGGTTACCGAAGGTTGTTCGGAGTCCCGGATGAGATCCCGGACATGACTAGGAGCTCCGAAATGGTCCGGAGGTGAAGATCAGTATATTGGACGAAGGGTATTGGAGTCCGGAATTGTTCCGGGGGTACCAGGTGATGACGAGCATGTTCGAAAGGGGTTTCGGAGGCCCCGGCAAGCGTTGGGGGGCATTATGGGCCAAGGGGAGAGGGCACATCAGCCCACTAAGGGGCTAAGCGCCCCTCCCACCCCATCTCATAACCAAGAGAGGTGGGGGCGCCACCCCTAGGGCAACCGCCCCTCCCGGCTTGGGGGGCAAGTTTCCTAGGGGGTGGGGGCGCCCAAACCCATCTAGGGTTTCCCGTGTGGCCGCCGCTCCTCCCCTAGAGAACCCTAGGGCGCCTCCCCCTCCTCTCTTCCCCCTATATATAGTGAGGGAGAGAGAGGGCAGCTGCACCTCTTCCCTGGCGCAGCCCTCTCCCTCCTCCAACACCTCCTCCTCCTCCGTAGTGCTTGGCGAAGCCCTGCCGGAGAACCACGAGCTCCATCACCACCATGCCGTCGTGCTGTTGGAGTTTTCCCTCAACTTCTCCTCTCCCCTTGCTGGATCAAGAAGGAGGAGACGTCCCCGGGCTGTACGTGTGTTGAACGCGGAGGCACCGTTGTTCGGTGCTTAGATCGGATTCGGCCGCGATCTGAATCGCTTCGTGAACGACTCCACCGACCGTGTTCTTATAATGCTTCCGCTTAGCGATCATCAAGGGTATGAAGATGCTCATCCTCTCCCTCTCTTGTTGCTAGAATCTCCATAGATTGATCTTGGTGATGCGTAGAAAATTTTGAATTTCTGCTACGTTCTCCAATAGTGGCATCATGAGCTAGGTCTATTGCGTAGATTCTATGCACGAGTAGAACACAAGTTGTTGTGGGTGTTGATTTTGTTCAATATGCTTACCGTTACTAGTCCTATCTTGTTTCAACGGTATTATGGGATGAAGCGTCACGGACCGACCTTACACGTACACTTACGTGAGACAGGTTCCACCGACTGACATGCACTTGTTGCATAAGGTGGCTAGCGGGAGCCAGTCTCTCCCACTTTAGTCGGATCGGATTCGATGAAAAGGGTCCTTATGAAGGGTAAATAGCAATTGGCATATCATGTTGTGGTTTTGGCGTAGGTAAGAAACATTCTTGCTAGAAACCTGTAGCAGCCATGTAAAAAACTTGCAACAACAATTAGAGGACGTCTAACTTGTTTTGCAGCATATGCCGTGTGATGTGATATGGCCAAGAAGGATGTGATGAATGAAATATATGTGATGTATGAGATTGATCATATTCTTGTAATAGGAATCACGACTTGCATGTCGATGAGTATGACAACCGGCAGGAGCCATAGGAGTTGTCTTTATTTATTGTATGACCTGCGTGTCACTGAATAACACCATGTAATTACTTTACTTCATTGCTAAATCGTTAGCCATAGTAGTAGAAGTAATAGTTGGCGAGACAACTTCATGGAGACATGATGATGGAGATCATGATGATGGAGATCATGGTATCATGCCGGTGACGATGATGATCATGGAGCCCCGAAGATGGAGATCAAAAGGAGCAAAATGATATTGGCCATATCATGTCACTATTTGATTGCATGTGATGTTTATCATGTTTATGCATCTTATTTGCTTAGAACGACGGTAGTAAATAAGATGATCCCTCATAATAATTTCAAGAAAGTGTTCCCCCTAACTGTGCACCGTTGCGAAAGTTCGTTGTTTTGAAGCACCACGTGATGATCGGGTGTGATAGATTCTAACGTTCACATACAACGGGTGTAAGCCAGATTTACACACACGAAACACTTAGGTTGACTTGACAAGCCTAGCATGTACAGACATGGCCTCGGAACACAAGAGACCGAAAGGTCGAACATGAGTCGTATAGTGGATACGATCAACATGAAGATGTTCACCGATGATGACTAGTCCGTCTCACGTGATGATCGAACGCGGCCTAGTTGACTCGTATCATGTATCACTTAGATGACTAGAGGGATGTCTATCTGAGTGGGAGTTCATAAGATGAACTTAATTATCCTAAACATAGTCAAAAAGGTTTTTGCAAATTATGTCGTAGCTCGCGCTTTAGTTCTACTATTTTAGATATGTTCCTAGATAAAAAAAATTAGTTGAAAGTTGATAGTAGAAATTATGCGGACTGGGTCCATAAACTGAGGATTGTCCTCACTGCTGCATAGAAGGCTTATGTCCTTAATGCACCACTCGGTGTGCTGAACCTCGAACGTCATCTGTGGATGTTGTGAACATCTGACATACACGTTTTGATGACTACATGATAGTTCAGTAATGTTAAACGGTTTAGAATTGTGGCACCGAAGACGTTTTTTGAAACGTCGCGGAACATATGAGATGTTCCAAGGGCTGAATTGGGATTTCAGGCTCGTGCCCACGTCAAGAGGTATGAGACCTCCGACAAGTTTCTTAGCCTACAAACTAATTGAGAAAAGCTCAATCGTTGAGCTTGTACTCAGATTGTCTGGGTACAAAAATCACTTGAATCGAGTGGGAGTTAATCTTCCAGATGAGATAGTGATGTTTCTCCAAAGTCATTGCCACCAAGCTACTAGAGCTTCGTGATGAACTATAACCTATCAGGATAGATATGATGATCCTTGAAATATTCGCAATGTTTGATACCGCGAAAGTAGAAATCAAGAAGGAGCATTAACTGTTGAAGGTTAGTGAAACCACTAGTTTCAAGAAGGGCAAGGGCAAGAAGGAATACTTCATGAAATGACAAATCAGTTGCTGCTCTAGTGAAGAAACCCAAGGTTGAACCCAAACCCGAGACTAAGTGCTTCTGTAATGAGGGGAACAGTCACTGAAGCAGAACTACCCTAGATACTTGGTAGATGAGAAGACTGGCAAGGTCGATAGAAGTATATTGGATATACATTATATTGATGTGTACTTTACTAGTAATCCTAGTAGCACCATGGTAATAGATACCGGTTCAGTTGCTAAGTGTTAGTAACTCAAAATAAAAGGCTATGGAATAAACGGAGACTAGCTAAAGGTGAGATGATGATATGGTTTGGAAGTGTTTCCAAGGTTGATGTGATCAAGCATCGCATACTCCCTCTACCATCGAGATTGGTGTTAAACCTAAATAATTGTTATTTGGTGTTTGCGTTGAGCATAGACATGATTGGATTATGTTTATCGCAATACGGTTATTCATTTAAGGAGAATAATGGTTACTCTATTTATTTGAATAATACCTTCAATGGTCTTGCACCTAAAATGAATGGTTTATTGAATCTCGATCATAGTGATACACATGTTCATGCCAAAAGATATAAGATAGTAATGATATAGTGCCACCTACTTGTGGCACTACCATTTGAGTCATATTGGTATAAAACGCATGAAGAAGCTCCATGTTGATGGATCTTTGGACTCACTCGTTTTTGAAAAGATTGAGACATGTAAACCATGTCTATTGGTATATATGCATGAAGAAACTCCATGCAGATGGACCGTTTGGACTCACTTGATTTTGAATCACTTGAGACATGCAAATCATACCACATGGGCAAGATGACTGAAAGCCTCGTTTTCAGTAAAATGGAACAAGAAAGCAACTTGTTGGAAGTAATACATTTTATTGCATGCAGTCCAATGAGTGCTGAGGCACGCAGTGGATATCGTTATGTTCTTACTTCACAGATGATTTGAGTAGATACTGAGTATATTTACTTGATGAAACACAAGTCTGAATTATTGAATGGTTCAAGTAATTTCAGAGTGAAGTTGAAGATCGTCGTGACAAGAGGATAAAATGTCTATGATATGATCATAGAGATGAATATCTGAGTTGCGAGTTTGGTACACAATTGAGACATTGTGGAAATTGTTTCACAACTAACACCGCCTGGAACACCATAGTGTGATGGTGTGTCTGAACATCATAGATGCACCCCATTGCATATGGGGCATACCATGATGTCTCTTATCGAATTACCACTATCGTTCTTGGGTTAGGCATTAGAGACAACCACATTCACTTTAAATGGGGCACCAAGTAATTTCGTTGAGATGACACCGTATGAACTAAGGTTTAGAGAAACCTAAGTTGTCGTATCTTGAAAGTTTGGGGCTGCGACGCTTATGTGAAAAAAGGTTTCATCCTGATAAGCTCGAACCCAAAGCAGATAAATACATCTTCATAGGACACCCAAAATAGTTGGGTATACCTCCTATTTCAGATCCGGAAGCAAAAGTGATTGTTTCTAGTAACGGGTCCTTTCTTGAGGAAAAGTTTCTCTCGAAAGAATTGAGTGGGAGGATGGTGGAGACTTGATATGGTTATTGAACCGTCACTACAACTAGTGTGTAGCAGGGCACAAGAAGTTGTTCCTGTGGCACCTACACCAATTGAAGTGGAAGCTGATGATAGTGATCATGAAGCCTCGGATCAAGTCACTGCCGAACCTCGTAGGATGACAAGGACGCGTACTACTTCAGAGTGGTACGGTAATCCTGTCTTGGAGGTCATGTTGCTAGACAACAATGAACCTACGAGCTATGGAGAAGCGATGGTGGGCCCGGATTCCGACAAATGGCTCGAGGCCGTAAAATCCAAGAGAAGATCCATGTATAAAATGAAGTGTAGACTTTGGAAGAACTACTTGATGGTCATAAGGCTATTGGGTACAGATGGATTTTAAAAGGGAAGACAGACAATGATGGCAAGTGTCACCATTAACAAAGCTCGACTTGTCGCTGAGATGTTTTCCGACAAGTTCAAGGAGTTGACTACGATGATACTTTATCACTCGTAGCGATGCTAAGAGTCTGTTAGAATTATATTAGCAGCTACTGCATTATTTATGAAATCTTGCAGATAGGATGTCAAAATATAGTTTCCTCAACGATTTTCTTGAGGAAAGGTTGTATCTGATACAACTAGAAGGTTTTGGCAATCCTAAAAGATGCTAACAAGTATGCAAAGCTCTAGCAATCCTTCTAAGGATTGGAGTAAGCATCTCGGAGTTGGAATATACGCTTTGATGAGATGATCAAATATTTTGGATTTATACAAAGTTTATGAGAAACTTGTATTTCCAAAGAAGTGAGTGGGAGCACTATAGAATTTCTGATGAGTATATGTTATTGACGTATTGTTGATCAGAAATGATATAGAATTTCTAGAAATCATATAGGGTATTTGAAAAGGTGTTTTTCAATGGAAAACCTGGATTAAGCTACTTGAACTTTGAGCATCAAGATCTATAAGGATAGATCAAAAAAACGCTCAATAATACTTTCAAATGAGTACGCACCATGACAAGATTTTTGAAGGAGTTCAAAATAGATCGGCAAAGAAGTTCTTGGCTGTGTTACAAGGTGTGAGTATTGAGTAAGACTCAAGACCTGACCACGACAGAAGAGAGAGAAAGGACGAAGGTCGTCCCCTATGCTTTAGATGTAGGCTCTATAGTATGTTATGCTGTGTACCACACCCGAAGTGTGCCTTGCCATGAGTCAGTCAAGGGGTACAAGAGTGATCCAGGAATGGATCACATGACAGCGGTCAAACTTAACCTTAGTAACTAGTGGACTAAGGAATTTTCTCGATTATGGAGGTGGTAAAAGAGTTCGTCGTAAAGGGTTACGTTGATGCAAACTTTGACACTAATCCGGATGACTCTGAGTAGTAAAGGATTCGTATAGTAGAGCAGTTATTTGGAATAGCTCCAAGTAGCGCCTGGTAGCTACATCTACAAGATGACATAGATATTTGTAAAGCACACACGGATCTAAAAGTTTCAGACCCGTTGACTAATAAACCTCTCTCACAAGCGAGATATGATCAAACACCATGGGTGTTGGATTCAATACAATCACATAATGATGTGAACTAGATTATTGACTCTAGTGCAAGTGGGAGACTGTTGGAAATATGCCCTAGAGGCAATAATAAAATGGTTGTTATTATATTTCCTTGTTCATGATAATTGTCTATTGTTCATGCTATAATTGTATTAACTGGAAACCGTAATACATGTGTGAATACATAGACCACAACATGTCCCTAGTGAGCCTCTAGTTGACTAGCTCGTTGATCAATAGATGGTTATGGTTTCCTGACCATGGACATTGGATGTCATTGATAACGGGATCACATCATTAGGAGAATGATGTGATGGCAAGACCCAATCCTAAGCATAGCACAAGATCATGTAGTTCGTTTGCTAAAGCTTTTCTAATGTCAAGTATCATTTCCTTAGACCATGAGATTGTGTAACTCCCTGATACCGTAGGAGTGCTTTGGGTGTACCAAACGTCACAACGTAACTGGGTGGCTATAAAGGTGCACTACGGGTATCTCCGAAAGTGTCTGTTGGGTTGGCACGAATCGAGACTGGGATTTGTCACTCCGTATGACGGAGAGGTATCTCTGGGCCCACTCAGTAATGCATCATCATAATGAGCTCAATTTGACTAAGTAGTTAGTCACGGGATCATGCATTATGGAACGAGTAAAGTGACTTGCCGGTAACGAGATTGAACGAGGTATTGGGATACCGACGATTGAATCTCGGGCAAGTAACATACTAATCGACAAAGGGAATTGCATACGGGATTGCTTGAATCCTTGACATCGTGGTTCATCCGATGAGATCATCGTGGAACATGTGGGAGCCAACATGGGTATCCAGATCCCGTTGTTGGTTATTGACCGGAGAACGTCTCGGTCATGTCTGCATGGTTCCCGAACTCGTAGGGTCTACACACTTAAGGTTCGGTGACGCTAGAGTTGTTATGGGAAATAGTATGTGGTTACCGAAGGTTGTTCGGAGTCCCGGATGAGATCCCGGACATGACGAGGATCTCCGGAATGGTCCGGAGGTGAAGATCGGTATATTGGACGAAGGGTATTGGAGTCCGGAATTGTTCGGGGGGTACCAGGTGATGACCAGCGTGTCCGAAAGGGGTTTCGGAGGCCCCGACAAGCGTTGGGGGGCCTTATGGGCCAAGGGGAGAGGGCACATCAGCCCACTAAGGGGCTGAGCGCCCCTCCCACCCCATCTCATGTAACTAGGAGAGGTGGGCGGATCCTATTTGGCGCATATGCGCCCGTTTGCAAACGGGCGCCTGAAGCGCTCCCGCGCTGGGCCGGCCCATTGGCGGTCCGTTTCTTCTTTGTTTTAATCAGCAAAAAAACACGCGTTAATCGTGATTCGAACCAGGGTCCACCATCTCGCATTACAGCAGGTGTACCCATCACGCCAACTCGCGGCATCTGCTAGGATTGAACTTTTTTTTTCTTTTCACTTTTTCCTTTTACCTTTTAAAAAAAATCATTTTTCTTCTTCCTAGTTTGATGTATTGTTTGAAAATACATGAACTTTTCTTTAAATTGATGAATCTTTTCTGAAATTTCATGACTTTTTTTCAAATCGATGAAAATTTTCGAATTTGTGAACTTTTTTTCAAATTTGATGAACTTTTTAAAAAAACGATGAACTCTTTTCAAATATGATGAACTATTTTCAAAATCAATGAACTTTTTATACATTCGATGAACTTTTTTCAAAAAATCAATGAACTCTTTTCAAAGATGATGAACTGTTTTCCAAATTGATGAACTTTTTATAAATTTGATGAACTTTTTTCAAAAAATCGAGGAACTCTTTTCAAATATGATGAACTGTTTTCAAAATAGGTGAACTTTTTATAAATTCAATTTACTATTCTCAAAAAATAGATGAACTCTTTTTTAAAATGTGATGAAATATTTTCAAAATTGATGAACTTTTTCCAAAAAATTGATGAACACTTTTCAAATCTGATGAACTCTTTTCATAATCGATGATTTTTTTAGTTTGATTATTTTGTTTCAATAAATCAATGAACTCTTTTTCAAACGATGAACTTTTTTCAAATGCGATGAACTTTTTTCAAATTTGATGTAAGAAAATTCAACTTCGGTGCACTTTTTTGAAAATTTCGCGAACACTTTTTAATTCGTAATTTTTTCCTTTTTTGTTAAGTTTTTCTTTTCTATATTAATCAACGTGAACAAAGTTGTACTAAAAGAGGGGTCAAATAGTATTATTTCCTTTCTTATTGGGAACGAACCGAGCCTTGTGCATTGGTGTTGGCTCTACCCATAATTTAGCGTCAGCTATTTTCCTTAGCGTTTTTTTTCATAGGCACGTTGGGCCGGCCCGCTACGCGCGCGTGCGAGCGCCAGGATCGCTAGCTGGCGCTTGCAGCGCCAAACAGGAGCTCCCGGGGAGGTGGGGGCGCCACCCCTAGGGCAGCCGCCCCTCCCGGCTTGGGGGGAAAGTTTCCTAGGGGGTGGGGGCGCCCAAACCCATCTAGGGTTTCCCCTGTGGCCGCCGCCCCTCCCCTAGGGAACCCTAGGGCGCCTCCCCCTCCTCCCTTCCCTCTATATATAGTGAGGGAGAGAGAGGGCACCCGCACCTCTTCCCTGGCGCAGCCCTCTCCCTCCTCCAACACCTCCTCCTCCTCCGTAGTGCTTGGCGAAGCCCTGCCGGAGAACCACGAGCTCCATCACCACCATGCCGTCGTGCTGTCGGAGTTTTCCCTCAACTTCTCCTCTCCCCTTGCTGGATCAAGAAGGAGGAGACGTCCCCGTGCTGTACGTGTGTTGAACGCGGAGGCACCGTTGTTCGGTGCTTAGACTGGATTCGGTCGCGATCTGAATCGATTCGTGAACGACTCCACCGACCGCGTTCTTGTAATGCTTCCGCTTAGCGATCTTCAAGGGTATGAAGATGCTCATCCTATCCCTCTCTTGTTGCTAGAATCTCCATAGATTGATCTTGGTGATGCGTAGAAAATTTAGAATTTCTGCTACGTTCTCCAACACCCACCAGCTACATTTTCGCACGCAAGGAAGTGCCTGACTGTCGGGACCCACCTGGTCAAAGCGTACGTAGCGTTGTCATTCTGGTCGCGAACGTGTACGTACATATATACTTGTCGATGTAGAGGTGTGCACGTGTCGTAGTAGAGGCGCGCACGTAGCATGTACACGTACGTACAGCGGGCAGTGTGCAAGAAAGAAAATATGGCCATGTATGTGTACATACGGGGGGGGGGGGTCTCAAATGCCTACTCACGCATATGTACGTCCAGGGCTCGTGTACATGGCTGGGTAGGAACGGAGAAACAACGTCGTCGTCGTGTTCATGGGGATCCAACCGGCTGGGTCGGAACAGAATGCGTCGTCGTGTTCATCGGGAGGGCTTGGACGAAACAGGCAGTGGAAATGAGGCCTGGCGTACCGCAGAACGGAGGAAACAGCCTTGTGTTCGACCGGCCACGTTCAAAACGGGATCCTGTTCATCAGGAGGGGTGTGGTGTACTGCAAAACGGAGTAAATGGACCTCCTACGGTCGAAACGAGGGTCCTATTGATCGGGAGGGGTGTGGCATACCGCAAAATGGACAAAACGGACCTCCTACGGTCGAAACGGGGGTCCTGTTGATCGGGAGGGGTGTGGCATATCGCAAAACGGACGAAACGGACCTCCTAAGGTCGAAATGGGGGTCCTGTTGATCGGGAGGGGTGTGGCGTACCGCAAAACGGACGAAACGGACTTGTGTTGGAGCGCTACGGTCGAAACGGGGGTCCTGTTCATTGGGAGGGGTGTGGCGTACCACAAAACGGGACTCCACGGGATACTGTTCATCTCCACCATCGACCTCCTCCAGCCTCCACGGGCTCGTGTTCATCCAGCCTCCACCGCGCGCTACTCCACCGGCTACTGTTCAACCAACCCTCCACCGTCTACTGTTCATCCAGCCCTCCACACCACGGGGTCCTGTTCATACAGAGGCAACGCCACCGCTCACTGTTCATCCAACCCCCCCCCCCCCCCCACGCAACGCTCACTGTTCATCCAATCGATCGGCTTCAGTTAGCAGCAGTAGCAAAGGAATCGCCCGATCGGGTTCAGTTAACAGCCATCGATCGATCGCTCGGGTTCAGTAACGCGTAGTCTGCAGTGCATCGCTCGGGTTCAGTTAGAGCCCAATGCCTCGCTCAGGTTCAATTAGAGCCGACGCCTCGCACACACGCGCGTACGTGTACGAGAGAAACGCGCATCGCTCGGCCCCCAACCTCCCACCGTAACCGGGAACTCCCCGAAATTTTCCTCGCCCTCGCTTCTACTATGGTTTTTTCCGTCATGGACGGCCCAAAGAATGTCATGCTGCTGCGTCTCCGGCCCACCCAGGACGAAAAGCCATTTTCTGTCATGATTTTTTGTCATAGAAGTAGGAGCCCACCACATCTATGATGATACCGGGTTTTGTCACAATTATCGTCATAAAAGTGACATATGTATGACAGAAAAAAAATTCGTTCGGCCCAAAATGTCACGGATGTGTCTTTTTTTGTAGTGGTTTTTGATGTTGCATGTGAAACTTAGTGCTGTTGTGTAATGGTGGAACTGAGTGCCGAAGCTATCTGATGTAATTCGATTATGAAATCCTGGTTGCTTTTATACGGATATGAAATATCTGGTGTGTTTTTATAAGAAATGTCAATTTGATTAGTACATGGATTATCAATAATAGGCTAATTACCCTACTTATTGGGGTTTTCTATTGCAAACGGTTACTCAGACAGCACCGTGGGCGATGAACTCAAACAACACGCACAGTTTCTATAAAATAGGCGTGTTCGATCAACTAACAATCATACACGGCTTTCGGCAGAGAACTGTTTGCGTTAGGCCATCTTGCACAAACGTTTCCACACAAAAAACTATGTGTGATATACATACGAGCGGAAATGTTTTTCTTGGATTCACCGTGTGGGATGTACATACGAATGGGAACAATTGGGTTTCAATGCCCCGCCAGATCGCACACGAACTCATTTTGCCCCAGCCAGTGTGCCAAGAGGGCCTATCGCCGACGGTTTCTGGGCCGTGTGGGAAGGACCCCCCTATCGCCCACACTCACTTGGCGATGGTTCCAAAAGCTGTCGCGGAAAGGGGTTAAAAACCGTTTGTATAGCACGTCGCTATACCACTGGATAGAAGGTTGTGGTTACTAAATTCATCTACCACATGTCTCTTGAAAACAATCCATTAATAATTAAGGTTGATCAGGTCTTATTAACGACCACTTTTGATTAACATGAACCCGAAGAACTTTTGTAAAACACTAAGTTACCTCAACGGGGATATGCATGTCCCCAACAATAAGTACATCAAATTTATTTTTGGCAGTAGGCAAAGGTAGTTGAAAACTTCCAATAGTATTTGTCAGAGATTTTTCAATAACATTAATATCATTCACTTGAAATTGTTTCTTCGGAAAGTGCACTGTATGCTCATTACCATTTATATGAAAAGTGACTTTGCTTTTATTGCTATCAATAATAGCCCCTGAAGTATTCAAAAGGGTCTACCAAGGATAATCGACATGTTTTCATCCTCGGGCATCTCAAGTATAACAAAGTATGTTAAGATAGTAACATTTGCAACAACAACCGGCACATCCTCACAAATACCGATACGTATGGCAGTTGATTTGTCAGCCATTTGCAAAGATATTTTAGTAGGTGTGAGTTTATTCAAATCAACTCTTTTATATAAAGAGAAAGGCATAACACTAACACCGGCTCCTAAATCACATAAGGTACTTTTGACATAGTTTCTTTTAATAGAGCAAGGTATAGTTGGTATTCCTGGATCTCCAAGTTTGTTAGGTACTCCATCTTTAAAAGAATAATTAGTAAGCATGGTGGAGATTTTAGCTTTAGGTATTTTTCTTTTATTAGTGACAATTTCTTTCATATATTTTGCATAAGGGGCCATCTTTAAGATACCAGTCAAGCGAGTGCGCAAAAAGACTTGCCTAAGCATTTCAGAAAAGCGTTCAAAGTCTTCATCATCTTTTTTATTAGATGGTTTAGGTGGAAAGGGCATGGGTTTCTGAACCCATGGTTCTCTTTCTTTACCATGTTTTCTAGCAACAAAGTCTTTTTTATCATATCCTTTATTTTTAGGTTGTGGGTTAACAAGATCAACAGCAGGTTCTATCTCAACATAATTATTTGGTTCTTTCTCATTGTCTGGCTGAGCATCTTCATGAACATCTTTATCATTTTCATTTTCATTATCAGTATGTAAATGTTCATTACCAGATTGAGTTTTGGCATCAGAGATAGAGTCATCATTATTATCTTTAGTTTTTTTTTCAATTTTAGGTTCACTAGAGGTATGCAAAGTCCTACTCCCTCCGCCTAGGTGTGTAAGTCATCTTATGAAAACTAAATAATCCCAAAACACTTAGGCATGGTGCATTAACTTCTACCTCGTTTCTTGTTTCTTGAAATATCAACCAATAAGAGATGTGTGGTGTGCATGCTTTTAATGACTTGAGACAATAAACATGACATGCAATGGTTAGTTCATTACATGCAGTGCTATTAATTAGCAAATAAACATTAAGTTCTCTCGTTTTCCCCTCCTCCATGGTCACGGTGCATAACCTAAGATGACTTATTCACCTAGACGGAGGGAGTATCATTTTTCTTTTTCTTCTTTATTTTAGAAGGACAAGGTGCATCAGCATTAATTCTTTGAGAATCTTATTCAATTCTTTTAGGGTGACCCTCAGGATAAAGTGGTTCCTGAGTCATTCTACCTCCTCTAGTCATTACCCTAACAACATGATCGTTCATATTGTTGTTCATTTCACTAAGCAATTCTCTTGAGATTTAGAAACTTGTTCTAACTGAGTTTGAACCATATAGGCATGTTTCCTACACCTCTAACATCATTAGTGAGCCTAAATAACAAGTCACTCAAGTGAGCAACCACATCAGAATTTTGTTTCAATTGTTTCTTAACATTTGCATTGAAGTGATCTTGCGTCATGACATAATTATCAAATCCATATAAGCATTGACTAGGATGGTTATTATAAGGGATGTCACCCTCATCAAACTTTAATAAATAATTTACCTCTACCACCTGTGGTGGTGGTGGTGTGTCAAGTCCATGTATTTCTTCAGTAGGTAGTAAATTCTTAACATCTTTAGCTTTAATGCCTTTTTCCTTCATGCATTTCTTTGCCTCTTGCATATCTTCGGGACTGAGAAATAAGATACCCCTCTTCTTCGGAGTGGGTTTAGGCGGTGGTTCAAGAAGAGTCCAATCATCATACTTTTTAATATATTATTCAACAATTTCTCAGCTTGTTCCACAGTTTGTTCCCTGAAAAACACAACCAGCACGACTATCTAGGAGGTCCCTAGAAGCATCGTGTTAGTCCATTATAGAAGATATCAATTATTTCATTTTTCTTAAGAGGATGATCAAGCAAAGCATTAAGCAATTGGAGAAGCCTCCCCCGAGCTTGTGGGAGACTCTCCTCTTCAATTTGCACAAAGTTAAATATTTCATGTAAGGCAGCTTGTTTCTTATGAGCAGGAAAATGTTTTTTAGAGAAGTAGTAAATCATATCCTGGGGACTATGCACACAACCAGGAGCAAGGGTATCGTACCATATCTTAGCATCACCCTTTAATGAGAACGTAAATAATTTGAGGATATAGTAATATCAAATTTTCTCATCATAAGCAAATAGGGTGGCTATACCATTTAGCTTAGTAAGATGTGCCACAACAGTTTTAGTTTCATAGCCATGGAAAGTATCAGATTCAACCAAAGTAATTAACTCTGGGTCGACAAAGGATTTATAATCCTTATCGCTAACAAAGATAGGTGAAGTAGCAAACTTAGGATCACATTTCATTCTAGCATTCAAAGATTTTTCTTTCAGTTTGCATAATAATTTCTTAAGATCATCTCTATCCTTGCAAGCAAGAAAGTCTCTAGGTACCTCCTCATCAATAACATAACCCTCAGGTATCTTAGGCAATTCAAATCTAGGAGAGCTAGGTCTAACATATAGGTGTTTCATAATTCTCAGTTTCAAGGACTTCATCAGTTTCAGTAATTTCATCAGTTTCCACATTCTCAATATCTTTAGCTCTAGCAAGTTGTTCATCGAGAAATTCACCTAGTGGCACATTATCATAAAGCAAGGTACTAGCATCATCATAAGCATAGTTCATAGCAGAAGTAGCATCATCAATAACTTGTGACATATCAGGATTAACAACATGTGGTGGTGTCAGAAGGTGAATCAAGTGCGGAGCTAGATGCCATTTCCTTACCTCCCCTCGTCTTAGAGGGAACGATCTTGGTTCTTGGATCTTTCAGATTCTTCATAGTGATAAATAGATATAAATCCCAAGTGACTCAACAAATATAGATATGCTCCCCGGCAATGGCGCCAGAAAAAGTTCTTGATAACCCACACGTATAGGGGATCGCAACCGTTTTCGAGGGTAGAGTATTCAAGCCAAATTTATTGATTCGACACAAGGGGAGCCAAAGAATATTTGCAAGTATTAGCAGTTGAGTTGTCAATTCAACCACACATGGAGATTAAATATCTGCAGCAAAGTGATCTATAGCACAGTAATATGATAGTTTTGATAGCTGTGGTAACAGTAACATCACTAACAGTTTTATAGCAGTTGTAACATTAGCGATAGCAATAGTAACATAGCAAGAGCAATATGTGGAAAACTCATAGGCATTGGATTGGTAAATTCGTTGGATGATATTCATCATATACCAATCATAACCTAGGGCGACACAGAACTAGCTCCAGTTCATAAATATAATGTAGGCATGTACTCCGTAAATAGTCATACGTGCCTATGGAAAAAGAACTTGCATGACATCTTTTGCCCTACCCTACCGTGGCAACGGAGTCCATAAGGAAACTAAGGGATATTAAGGTCTCCTTTTAATAGAGAGCCGGAACAAAGCATTGACACATAGTGAATACATGAACTCCTCAAACTATGGTCATCACCGGAAAGTATCCCAATTACTGTCACCCTAGGGTTTATGGATCGTAACACGTAATAGGTGCATATGACTTGCAATATCGGATCTAGAACATAGATATAATGGTGAAAACATAAACGGTTCAGATCTGTAATCATAGCACTCGGGCCCTAGTGACAAGCATTAAGCATAGCAAAGTCATAGAAACATAATTCTCAGAACATAGTGGATACTAAGGATCAAGCTCTAACAAAACTAAATTGATTACATGATGAATCGCATCCAACTCCTCACCGACCAGCGAGCCTACGAAGGAATTGCTCACTCCTGGTGGGGAGCATCATGGAATTGGTGAGGAGCGTTGGTGATGACGAAGACGAAAGATCCCCCTCTTCGGAGCCCCGAACAGGCTCTAGATCTGGCCTCCAGATGAAGAACAGGAGTTGGCGGCGGCTCTGTATCATAAAACGCGATGAAACTCCCTCTTCTATTTTTTTTCTAGAAAAATAGGATTTTATAGCACTGGAATTAGGGTCAGCGGAGTCCCAAGGGTCCCACCACCCACCAAGGCGCGCCAGAGGGGGGTGCCGCGCCCTGGTATCTTGTGGGCAGCCAAGGCCCCCCCTCTAGTGGGTCTTGGTTCCAGTATTTTTTATATGTTCCAAAATAATTCTCCAAAAAGTTTCATCCAATTCCAAGAAATTTTATTTCCGCACAAAAACAACACCATGGTAGTTCTGCTGAAAACAACGTCAGTCCGGGTTAGTTTCATTCAAATCATGAAAATTAGAGTCCAAAACAAGAGCAAAAGCGTTAGGAAAAGTAGATACAACGGAGACGTATCAGGTATTACCTCTTCGAGAGGGCCCGAACCTGGGTAAATATTGTCTCCTGGATCCCCTCTTACCCATAGATCCAAGATCCACATCTCGGGACCCCCTGCCCGAGGTGTGTCAATTTTAGCACCGACACTATGTGTTCGAGAGAGAAGCCTCTAGTGAAAACTATGGCTCCCGGGTCTATTTAGTCATATTGCTAAAAACCAAAAATACTTTGCTTCAATTTTTTTACTTTTCTTTTTATCTATCTATCACTATCAGAATTAATCCTTGCAAGTAACGAGTTCAAGGGGATTGATAACCCTTTTGCACGCGTTGGGTTCTACTATTTGCTTTTGTGTGTGTAGGTGCCGACGAGGAGAGTTTGCTTGGTTATCCTATTGGTTCGATAACCTTGGTTCTCACTGAGGGAAATGCTTATATCTACTGTACTGCATCTCCCCTCCTCTTCATGAAAAAACCCAACGTGGTTTACAAGTAGCACTCACCCTCATCCTCCATGATCATGTTGTGCATGATCACACAACATGTTATCACCTCCCACAAGGTCTTTGTATCCCATTGCTTAGCAAGTCCACAAACAACTGCATAACGTGCTTGCGGAACTCCAAATGCCCTCTCAACATCCTTTCTAGCTCCTTCTTGTCTTTGGGCAAAGTGAGACTTTTTCTGGCCAAGTGGGTCAGAGATGGTCTTGACAATGGTAACCCACATAGGATAGATACTATCAACTAGATAAAATCACATGTTGTATTCATGCCTATTGATAGTATAGTGGCAATGAGGAGCTTTCCCTCCAGTCAGCCTAGCAAACAACACATTGATGTCACTGTGAAATCCGGGCATATGCCAAAGAAAGCATGCAAAATCGAAAGATCATGTGACACAACTGCTTCAAGAATGATAGTGGGCTTCTTAACATGACCCTCATATTGCCCTTGTAGAGCTTTTGGACAGTTCTTCCATCTCAATGCATGCATTCAAGAGATCCGAGCAAACCTGGCCACCCTCTAGCTTCAGACATTGCCAAGATCCTCTTGGTGTCTACGACAGTTGGTTCTCTCGGGTATTTAGGTCCAAACACCGAGACCGCGACAACAACAAATCTTACCATGGCATTTCCACATGCGCTCTCAGACATCCGTATGTATTCGTCCTAGGAGTCAACGTCCGTGCCATATGCAAGCATCTGCAGTGCGGCCGAGCACTTTCGGTAAGCTGAGAACCCTATCCTTCCCACTTTGTGTTCAGTCCGGACGCGGTTTGAGGGTCCATTTTGGGGATGCCCTTACCTTCATATAAAAATTACAGTAAAATCCTTTCGTATCATATTGTTAGATGCATCATAAAATTAATTTTCATATTATATAACTTTAGTGTTGTAGATGTTAATATTTTCTTCTACAAAGTAGGTCAAACTTTACAAAGTTTGATTTTGACCAAATCTTATATGTAAGACTAAAAAGAAACGGGTGGGAGTACCATGCGATCCTTGTCCTTGCCTGATTTTACAGGTACAGATTAAATCCCTTGGTGTTGTACCATGCTTGTCCTTCAATGATTTTACAGGCACAGGTTAATTTCTTGGCGTTCATCACGGCACCGACTGTTCCAGGCAACAGTGCATGCAGGGCAATGCAGCACGCGCCCGATCAAAAGCCTGTAAAGCAGTGATATACTACTATAAATTGCTGGTTTCAAAGAAGATATTGAACCCGTGTATGGCACGAATGATTTCCCAAAGATACACACAGTACGCACGATCGAATCCTACCTACAGTCACCAGTGCGTTTGTTGTCTGATGGACATCTCGTGGCGCTCATCCGTGTCTTCACGACATGACGACGGGACTTGGAAATTCATTACGTGGCTTAGAATCACTAGTTGGGGTGCGCCCTAGGCTTTGACTTGATGATGATAAACAAAACGTCCCCAGGTCGGGGCTGTCGATCGATTGCTAGGCCCAAAAGACCCGGTTAGAGCTGTCGATCCATATGGATTCCAGCGCTTACAGTTACGGGACTCGTTTACGAGAACACGATTGCATTGGCGATCCATGCAGTGATCATGGTAATGGCATGCTTTCCCCACCTAGATTTGCCTCGGAATCGCCGTCGATATCGCCAGAAGCACCGTATGGGCATCATGGTAACTACTATCATGGGCTCATGGGTCATGGCCATCGATTCTCCTCTCGAGCCTCGCTCCGGTTGGGTTCGATTGGCGCCCGTCTCTTCGGGTAAGCCTAAGCACTGGTTTGTGGTGTCACTTCGCCCAGATCTCCGGTACGGGCACGGCCAGGCGCGTGCGAGCGCGGCTGGCGCCATGATCTGGCCGCGTGCTCGAAGAAGGCCTCGTGATTGAATCTCAGGAGGCCGTCGTTCCGTCAAGAGAGATCTCTTGAACTCTGAGCTGCGTGCTGCGTGCTGGGTCGATCGATTGGCAGCGCGAGTCATCACTTATCGGCCTGGGTGGCTGACAAGACATGGCGCGACCGATTAGATCACGCTCCGCTCTGTAGTTTCACGAAAGCACGACGAGAGATTTTGGCTCTACTCCACCGTCCACACCACGGAGCAGTACGTACTACCAGAAATGAAAAACCTACTCGCTTACCTTGTGGGCTTGTGAATTGTTCACTGAAGAAGACAAATTCTATAGCCTGAATCAACCGTATCTTTTTTTTCTCAAAAAAAACTTCCAATCTATTCATTAACTGTCAAGATGGTAAAGAACATCATAAGCATAAATACATCACTTAGGGACGGCTACAAGCACTGGAACAAGTAAAAGGCTCGTCGCCGGCATCGCCCATCCCTTAGGCCAACTCAACTGTGCGCCCCCATCCTGTCCGGGAACCGGGCAGCCCAGCACGCGGGAGCAAACGGACTTTTGTCCGTTTTGTGTCCGCTTTCGACCCATCCGCGGCCCAAGTTTGCGCCGCTTTTGGGGTGAAACGGACACCACGCGGACGCGCCGTCCGTCTGCGCGTGTCCTCCCCTGGCCCGCCCGTCAGTGGCACAGGACGGGCCTTTTTCTATCCGCCCCCTCCCTCCCTCCGGCCGCAGCCCACTCCACTCTTCCCCTCGCCGCTGCCATTGCAGCCGTGCAACTCGGACGCGCGCTCGCCCAGCCCCTTCCCCTCGTCGATGCCGAGCTACCCAACCACGGCCACCTGGTTTGCGCACCCGCCGGCCGGATTTGGGGCGGATCCGGTCGGTCTTGAGCTCGCTCGGCTGTGGGAAGCCGGGCCGCGCCATGGACTGGTCGGGCACCTCGCCGGAAGACCCTGGCAGGGCCGCAAGGCCACATGCAGGCAATGGCTCGTCCTCTAGCCGCTCGGATCTGCACCGTTGGTGGTCCACCGGCAGATACAGATACACGAATGGCGGCCGGCCGGGCTTGGTGCTTGTCCAAAAGCTCGTCGGCGCACCGTTGCCCCTCATCAAGTGCGACCACTGCCCAAGGATGGTCGTGCGCCGCGTGTCTACAACGCCGGAACATCCCGGATGGGTGTTCATCAAGTGCTTAAATGATGGGGTATGTGCTCTTTTTAGCTTCGGTTTGTGCTCTCGGATTAGACTAGTTGTGCTAACTCTAAGTTTTATTGTGTAGAATGGATGCAAGTTTTGGTATTGGGAAGAAGAGTACATCGATATATTGATAGAGTGAAATTTAGTACATGTTCGTGCACTTTTAGCTAGCCTAGAGGTTGTAGATGAGACAAGTGCACTTGTTGCTAGATTAGAGGCTAGGCACGATACTACGTGTGAGGAAGCAACATCGACTTCTGGCTCGAAGAAGAAAGGAGGGTGCAACGTCGAGCCTCCTCCACAGATCAACAATGAGTGCATCGAGAAGGCCCTAACCCAACTTAAGGGAGCAGTTATGGAAGTTGGGTATATTCTCAAATGTATTCTTGTGGTTCTTATTTTCTTTGGCCTTGCTTTACTAGTCAAAATGTGATGATGTATTGTCATGTACTCCCTCCGTTCCGAATTACTTGTCGCACATATGGATGTATGTAGATGTATTTTAGTTCTAGATACATTCATTTCAGCGATGAGTAATTTGGAACGGAGGGAGTATCAAAAATGAATGATGAAAAAAAGTTTAAGGACTTGCAAAGAAATGTGCACGCGGACAAGATGCGGCCGGGATGCGTCCGCGCGCTGGACGCACGGCCACCGCATCCCGGAAACTGCCCGAACACGACCCCATTGCCCTACCCAAACGGACAGAATCCGGACAAAACGGACGTCCGTTTGGGGTCGCGTGGTGGAGTTGGCCTTATTGGTGCCGGACAAACATTGTTGGAGTAGATAGTCGGGAAACCGTTATGTTAAGGCCTCATAGTACCAGCGCACCAGAACAGCAACCGCCGTCGATGAAGAGAAGCGTAGATCGGAAGGATCCAACATGTAGACAAACAACACACAGACGAGCAAAGACCGAATCCACGTGGATCCACTGAAGACAAACGCCGAACGAATCCCACGAGATCTATCAAAGACAAACCTTCACACACCCTCCAACGATGTTAGAAACATCAGCGAAACGACAGCTAGACGGGGAGAACCTTATTCCATCTATCGAGAGCCGCCGCCGTCTCGCATCTCTAAGTAGGACACACTAACAAAACTAGAAAAAACATTAAAAATGGAGCCCTCCCGCCAATGGCCCCACATGCATGCAATTTTGTTGAGCCTCACGTTTACAATACATCTAGTAATATTCAGGTTGTCTGACTAGTGACTAAGTAATAAGAAAATTTTCTTTATCAAGTATGTTTTACCAAGTTTTTAAACATCATTTCAGCTTCTGAAGAATATGTTTAATGGATTTAAATCATTACCAAGATTTAGGAAATGTGGAACCAAGTTCCACGAAATTATATATCTTCTATAAAAACTGAGAATCTCATCCCGAGAAAAGAGAAGTAAATGGTGGATTTCATGGTTATAAGATTTCAATTCCTTGAAAAGTCATGGTATAAATTACACGAAACTATGTCTTTCTAGGAAAAACAAAATTTTACTATACTAATTCCTGGGAAAATATGTAAAATATTGAGAGAGAGTCTTTGTTATATTGCTTGTTCTTTGTTTTTAGTAAAAACACAAAACTTCATGATAATAATTTTAAGAAATTTCCTTATACTAATCTCAGGACTTATTCTTTTCTAAATATATATATGTCATTAGTCACATTGGCTGTCGGTTTTGTACCGTGCATTTTGCCAGGCCACAGGTCATAATGCGCCATAAAATTTATTTGTATTACCACCACATCCACTTTCCCCATCACCTACTTTCTCACACACCAACGTTTAAATCGGACATCGTTTCACACCCCACAATCCATGCGATGTCCAAAAGTCAACCATGAAGTCTTTGCTTTGGAAACTTTACAGACCAATTAACACCATGGACTCACCACACTGCCATATATATTGAATGGGTAATATGTTCTCATACAATGTTACTCCAACCTTTTTCTAGATGGCCTATTGGCGAGCAATCCCAGTCCGCGACAGGTATAAGCTGTTTTGGTGTGCGCATCAGTCAGGTATTCACATATAACTATAAGAAATCATTTCGTCAAAAGATACATGCATCCCAAGCGAGTACAGGAGCAGACATGATTTCAGTGTGTTGCATCGTCGAGTGATCCTAGTCCACTTCCGTCCAAAGGAGTATTTCCTATTCGGCGCCGCTTATAGGGGAACTCCTCTTCGGCGCCTTTAGCGCCGCTTAGGCAGTTGGCGCTCGAAGCCGAGCGTAGTGGGCCGGCCCAGAATTACTCGCACCCAGCTATATGCTAAAAAGGGAAAAAATGCGCGATGTGGGAATTGAACCCACATGAAAAAATGCACGGACTTGGTGCAGTAACAACTGCACTGCAGCCACATATGTGTTTTGGTCTGAAAACAGCGGTATTTGACCCTTGTAACAGTTCCAGTACAAAATATTTGAAAAAGAAGAAGTGTAAATTTGAAAAATAATTCATGAAGTTTCAAAATTTCAATGATTTTAAAAAAGTTCATGAATTTTAAAAGCAGTGTTCACACAATCAAAAAATTCATCAATTTGGAAAAAAGTTCACCGGATTTTGAAAAAAAAAGAATCATGGATTGGAAAAAAGTTCATCATATAAAGGAGTTCACGATTTCAAAAAAAATCATCGTCTTTTAAAAAAAGGACATCGGTTTTGATAAAAAGTCACGCATTTAAAAAAAGGAAAAAAAGGAAAAAGAAAGAAATAAAAAAGAGGACAAAGGATGTAACAAATCACATCAACTTAGTTGGCTGGTTGGCTACCAGAGCTAACGGGTGAATGACGAAATCGATTGTTTGTTTCACTCACGCGCCCAATTTTTTGCAATTTAAGCCAAAAAAGAAGAGGGTAAATGGGCCGGCCCAACATAGAGGGGGTGTGTGCGCCCGTTTGCGCCGATGCTTTCAACCGACGCAACAAGCACCGAATAGGATTTGCCACTTATAGGAAATCTCGTACAAGGTGCTCCGCCCCCCTTTACTTGTAAGTGGGCGGCCCATATTCTTTCTGTTCTATTTTTTCTGCGTTTTCCTACTAGGGTTTCCACGTTTTCTTTTTCCTGTTTCCTTTTCCATTTTTTTCCTTTCATTATGAACATTTTGCAAAAGCAATCAACTTTTTTCAAATTCGAGAATTTATATTCAAATTTCCTGAACATTATACAAATTGGTTCAAGAATGATGGTGGGCTTCTTAACATGATCCTCATATTGTCCTTGTAGAGCTTTTGGACAGTTCTTCCATCTCCAATGCATGCATTCAAGAGATCTGAGCAAACCTAGCCACTCTCTATCTTCAGACATTGCCAAGATCCTCTCGGTGTCTGCAACAGTTGGTTCTCTCAGGTATTCAGGTCCAAACACCGAGACCGTGACAACAACAAATCTTACCATGATTTTTCCGCATGTGCTCTCTGACATCCGTAGGTATTCGTCCCATTAATCAGCGCCCGTGACATATGCAAGCATCTGCAGTGCTGAAAGGATCGAGAAGAGGTGTCTAGAGGGGGGGGGGGTGATTAGACACTAAGTACCAAAAGTTACAGTTTTAAACTTCTTTAAGTTTAAGTGGAGTTTAGGCACAAGTTTAACACTCACAATACATATCAAGCAAGCATGCAAAGAGTATATGAGCAGCGGAAAGTAAAGCATGCAACTTGCAAGAATGTAAAGGGAAGGGATTGGAGGATTCAAACGCAATTGGAGACACGGATGTTTTTGTCGTGGTTCCGATAGGTGGTGCTATCGTACATCCACGTTGATGGAGACTTCAACCCACGAAGGGTAAAGGTTGCGCGAGTCCACGGAGGGCTCCACCCAGGAAGGGTCCACGAAGAAGCAACCTTGTCTATCCCACCATGGCCGTCGCCCATGAAGGACTTGCCTCACTAGCGGTAGATCTTCATGAAGTAGGCGATCTCCTTGCCCTTACAAACTCCTTGGTTCAGCTCCACAATCTTGTCGGAGGCTCCCAAGTGACACCTAGCCAATCTAGGAGACACCACTCTCCAAGAAGTAACAAATGGTGTGTTGATGATGAACTCCTTGCTCTTGTGCTTCAAATGATAGTCTCCCCAACACTCAACTCTCTCTCACAGGATTTGGATTTGGTGGAAAGAAGATTTGAGTGGAAAGCAACTTGGGGAAGGCTAGAGATCAAGATTCATATGGTAGGAATGGAATATCTTGGCCTCAACACATGAGTAGGTGGTTCTCTCTCAAAAACAGCAAGTTGGAAGTGTAGGTTTGTTCTGATGGCTCTCTCCACGAATGAAGAGGAGGTGGAGGGGTATATATAGCCTCCACTCAAAATCTAACCGTTACACACAAATTACCAATCTCGGTGGGACCGAATCGTGAAACTCGGTCGGACCGATTTAGCAAATAATGTGACCGTTAGGATTTTCGGTGGGACCGACATGCAACTCGGTAGGACCGATATGGTTAGGGTTAGGGCATAACGTAATCTCGGTGAGACCGATTACACAAACTCGGTGGGACCGATTTTGGTAATAAGTTAACCAGAGAGTTGGTCAGGAAAACTCGGTGAGACCGATTACACAAACTCGGTGGGACCGATTTTGGTAACAGGCTAACCAGCGAGTTTGCATTGTAATCTCGGTAGTACCGATTACTCAAACTCGGTGAGACCAATTTTGGTAATGGACATACACAGAGAGATTACAATCCCATCTCGGTGAGACCGAGATCCCTATCGGTGAGACCGATTTGCCTAGGGTTTGTGGCAGTGGCTAAGACATCTGAACTCGGTGGCGCCGGATAGAAAGAATCGGTAGGACCGAGTTTAGACTTTTGGTGTAGGACATATGTGGATGTGAGAAAGTAGTTGAGGGCTTTGGAGCATATCACTAAGCACTTTGAGCAAGCAAGCCATTAAGCAACACCTCATCCCCTCTTGATAGTATTGGCTTTTCCGATAGACTCAATGTGATCTTGGATCACTAAAATAGAAAATGTAGAGTCTTGAGCTTGGAGCTTTAGCCAATCCTTTGTCCTTAGCATCTTGAAGGGGTTCCACATCCTCTAGTCCATGCCACTTCATTTGTTGAACTTGTCTGAAACATACTAGGTAAAAGTGTTAGTCCAACAAGAGATATGTTGACATTAATTACCAAAACCACCCAGGGAGCACTTGTGCTTTCAATCTCCCCCTTTTTGGTAATTGATGACAACATACATCAAAGCCTTAGATAAAGATATAAAGTATAACAAGTAAAGCTTTGGAAAGACATGTAACATGCATAGGCTCCCCCTACATGTATGCAATCATGTGAATATGGAATATAGAAGCATGTGAATGCATAAACCTGATAGAGTAAGCAATGTGTTACATGTATCTTGGCTATATGCATCATAGCAAATGATGTGAGTATGAGAAATGTACCTTCATGCTCATGAGTCCTTCTTGCAAACAGTATGTACATCAGCAAGAATTCCTCATACGCATGATTGTGATGCATATACTTACCTTGTGGTCTTGAGTTGGCTTGGATGGAATGAACCTGTGAAAATAAGGTTAGATAACACAGATACACCTACTAGCCAGGGCAAACAAAAGAAACCACAAGAGTACCAAGACTGGGATGACATGTAGAGAGTGAGTACTAAGTACCACATTGAATATAGACATGTGCAATGAATTTAAAGAATCTATTTCCCTTAGATGTCTTGCTCCCCCTGAATCTAGCATGGGATACTGGGAGAAGATAGGGAACAGAAAATCAGAGCAAACTGCAAAATCAGAGCTCAAAGAAACAAATGAATAGAGCTAATGCAAATAAGCACATATGAACATGTCTTTCCCCTCAAGAAGACATGTGGCATCTCTCCTCTTGAACACCAAGCATCTGGGATCCTTGAAGATTACTCTCTCCTTGAGTATTCTCTCCCCTAGGGATAGCTCTCTCCCCTGTTGAAGTGATAAGCTTTGATGTGATCTCTCTCTCCCCCTTTGACATCAATTTCCAAGAATGGCCTTCTGGAATTTGTCGTGAATGAGTTTGGTCCTTGAGTCACAACACAAAGCACTGATAAAAATGTGATGCTTGTAGAGGACAAGATTCATTGAGTGGAGCTGGATCAAAAGTAAAGCAAGAATGAATGGCAAAATGTTTTTCCTGTTGTGAAATCGGTGGCACCGAGTTGGATGCTTCGGTTGCACCGAATGATATCGGTTAGACCAAAAACAAGAAACCGGTGTGACTGAGTTCATCACAGAGAAAACACTTGTCACCTCAGCTCACTGGACAAGTAAGATCTCACAAGGATTTGCAAGGAATTAACTGAAAGATTTGCAATGAATTGGATGCAGGGAATGCAGAACAAATAGAAAAGAAAAGAAATCTAGATGAAGTTTTTTTTGTGAAAGAGAAAACAAATATGCACGAGACAAATGCAAGAGCACAGAAAAGAACACAAGAGAACTTCATCTAGAAATGGTCGGCGACAAAGTCACCTATGTTAGAGTATATTGACTTAGGAGTCAAGTGAGATCACATGATCATAGGTCATACTCATCGTTTAACCTCAAAATGGGGTTACCATTTTTCATTTAAGCATCTTGATGTATTCACATCTTGTCGAGTTGCTTTGACTCATGACTTGGAGTAAAGCTTCTCTAAGATGGAATAATATACCTTGGGTGGTGGTGTTGATCATCATCATGTAGTTGAACTTATGTGGGTTGCTCAAGGTTGATGTAGCTCATCAAGAGTTGGGAGCACCGCTTGGAATTTGAGTTCATCTACCTACATGGGTTAGTTCTTGCAAGGAAGAGCACTTGTCTGAAACATACCAGGTAAAAGTGTTAGTCCAACAAGAGATATGTTGACATTAATTACCAAAACCACCCAGGAAGCACTGGTGCTTTCAAGTGCGGCCGAGCACTTTTGGTAAGCAAAGAACCCTATCCTTCCCATGACATCCTTCTTCAAGGTGAAGTAATCATCACGGGACCGGGCGCCATGGTAGAGACGACCGAAGACATTTTTTCGCATCTGGAAGTGCCGACGAAAATTGTTAGCGAATAGGGCATCGGGAACAAAGTAGTCGCCCGTCGGCGTGAAATGGCCGTGCACCTTGTTGTAGTTGAGCACTCTATGACTCTTGGTCGATCCCTTGAAATTAAGAAACATGTTATTTTGCACGCTCCGCATCTGCAAGGACCGCATGCATCATTGTTGTCTCATCCGTGTAGTCCTCATTGTAGGACGATCCGTCCGATGACTCAACATAGTGCTTATATATGTGCTCCATATCCGAATCTGTTGCTTCAAAGAAAAAGTGACGTAAAAAATTAGCACGGGTATTTCATTGAACACTTGTAGAGCATGGTGAGAACCGTAGGGGCGGATGGTACATGTGCGATAGACGGAGGAGAGGCGTGGAACAACGGCCGAGGAGAACCGGCATGGTGCCCGGGTGTAGCGTTGACGAGACAGATTCATCGAGTTCCGGCTAGGGTGTGGCGGGTGGCTGGGGTGGTGGAACAGCGGCGGAGATATGAGAGAAAATGGATGCAGAGAAAGATGGGAGGATGGAGGTGCGGGGTCCTGGAGGGTTTTTGGTGAGCTGGGGGTGTCAGAGTCCTACATGACTGCTATCCCGACTCCCGGAAAGCCCCCCCTCCCCCGGTTTTTACATCCAGACCGATTGGCGGACCGATACAGGCCCACGTTCGGGGTGTCAGGGTCCTACATGACTGCAGTCCGGACGGAATTTGAGGGTCCATTTTGGAGATGCCCTTACCTCATATAAAAATCAATTTGTCTAATTCATATCTAGATGTTTTTTAAGGATGTCACATCTAAGCTTCCACAAATATATAATGCAGCAACAAGAAACAAAAAAAACTAGTTCATGAAAGCACGACGACAAATTTGGGCTCTACTCCACCGTCCACACCACGGACGGAGCCGAGCATAGCGTGATCTAATCGATCGCGCCATGTCTTGTCAGCCACCCAGGCTGATAATTATAAACCTTGTGGATCGAGTAGGTCAGAACATCGGTGGTCCTACCTTCTTTCGTCCAGACGAGCTCGCGTCAGTTGACATGGTGGAGGGGCAATGATACGTCTCGAGCTTGCGTTGGTTTTCCCCGAAGAGGAGAGGATGATGCAGCACAGTAGCGTAAGTATTTCCCTCAGTTTTTGAGAACCAAGGTATCAATCCAGTAGGAGGTCACGCGCAAGTCCCTCGTACCTACACAAAACGATAGCTACTCGCAACCAACGCGATTAGGGGTTGTCAATCCCTTCACGGTCACTTACGAGAGTGAGATCTGATAGAGATAATATTTTTGGTATTTTTGGTATAAAGATGCAAAGTAAAAAGTAAAAGCAAAGCAAGTAAATAAAGTGATGGAGATTGATATGATGAGAATAGACCCGGGGGCCATAGGTTTCACTAGTGGCTTCTCTCAAGAGCATAAATATTCTACGGTGGGTGAACAAATTACTGTTGAGCAATTGACAGAATTGAGCATAGTTATGAGGTTATCTAGGTATGATCATGTATATAGGCATCACGTCAGTGACAAGTAGATCGAAACGATTCTGCATCTACTACTATTACTCCACTCATCGACCGCTATCCAGCATGCATCTAGAGTATTAAGTTAAAAACAGAGTAACGCCTTAAGCAAGATGACATGATGTAGAGGAATAAATTCATGCAATATGATAAATACCCCATCTTGTTATCCTTGATGGCAACAATACAATACGTGCCTTGCAACCCTTTCTGTCACTGGGTAAGGACACCGCAAGATTGAACCCAAAGCCATGCACTTCTCCCATTGCAAGAACTACCAATCTAGTTGGCCAAACCAAACGGATAATTCGAAGAGACTTGCAAAGATAACTCAATCATACATAAAAGAATTCAGAGAAGATTCAAATATTATTCATAGATAAGCTGGATCATAAACCCACAATTCATCGGGCTGAACAAACACACCGCAAAAAGAAGATTACATCGAATAGATCTCCACGAGAGAGGGGGAGAACATTGTATTGAGATCCAAAAAGAGAGAAGAAGCCATCTAGCTACTAGCTATGGACCCGAAGGTCTGAACTAAGATACTCACACTTCATCGGAGGGGCTATGGTGATGATGTAGAAGCCCTTCGTGGTGGATGCGCTCTCTGGCGGAGCTCCGGAACAGGCTCCAAGATGGGATCTCGTGGATACAGAAGGTTGCAGAGGTGGAATTAGGTTTTGGCCTCCTCGTCTGGTCTATTGGGGGTACGTAGGTATATATAGGAGGAAGGAGTACGTCGGTGGAGCTTCGAGGGGCCCACGAGGCAGGGGGGCGCGCCCAGGGGGAGGGTGCGCCCTCCACCCTCGTGACCGCCTCGTGGCTTTCTTGACGGAGGGTCCAAGTCTCCTGGGTCTTATCTGATGAGAAAATCACGTTCCCGAAGGTTTCATTCCGTTTGGACTCCGTTTGATATTCTGTTTCTTCGAAATACTGAAAAAGGCAAAAAACTGCAATTCTGGGTTGGGCCTCCGGTTAATAGGTTAGTCCAAAAAATAATATAAAAGTGGAAATTAAAACCCAATATAGTCCAAAACAATAGATAAAGTAGCATGGAGCAATCAAAAATTATAGATACGTTGGAGACGTATCAGGCATCCCCAAGCTTAATTCCTGCTCGTCCTCGAGTAGGTAAATGATAAAAAGAGAATTTTTGATGCGGAGTGATACTTTGACATAGTTTCAATGTAAATCTTCTTAATCATGGTATGAATATTCAGATCCGAAAGATTCAAGACAAAAGTTCATATTGACATAAGAATAATAATACTTCAAGCATACTAATCAAAGTAATCATGTCTTCTCAAAATAGCATGGCAAAAGAAAGTTCATCCCTACAAAATCATATAGTTAGGCTATGCTTCATTTTCGTCACACAAAGATGTTCCCAACTTCTATACTCCCGATGACAAGCCAAGCAATTGTTTCATACTTAAATAATCTCAAACTTTTTCAACCTTCACGCAATACATGAGCGTGAGCCATGGATATAGCACTATGGGTGGAATAGAATATGATGAGGGGGATTGTGTGGAGAAGACAAAAAAGGAGAAAATAGTCTCACATCAACTAGGCGTATCAACGGGCTATGGAGATGCCCATCAATAGATATCAATGTGAGTGAGTAGGGATTGCCATGCAACGGATGCACTAGAGCTATAAGTATATGAAAGCTCAACAAAAGAAACTAAGTGGGTGTGCATCCAACTCGCTTGCTCACGAAGACCTAGGGCATTTTGAGGAATCCCATCATTGGAATATACAAGCCAAGTTCTATAATGAAAAACTCCCACTAGTATATGAAAGTGACGAAATGAGACTCTCTCTATCATGAAGATCATGGTGCTACTTTGAAGCATAAGTGTGGTAAAAGGATAGTAGCATTGTCCCTTCTCTCTTTTTCTCTCATTTTTTTTATTTGGGCCTTTTCTCTTTTTTTATGGCCTCTTTTTTTTCGTCCGGAGTCTCATCCCGACTTGTGGGGGAATCATAGACTCCATCATCCTTTCCTCACTTGGGACAATGCTCTAATAATGATGATCATCACACTTCTATTTTTCTTACAACTCAACAATTACAACTCGATACTTAGAACAAAATATGACTCTATATGAATGCCTCCGGCGGTGTACCGGGATATGCAATGAAACATGAGTGACATGTATGGAAGAATTATGAAAGGTGGCTTTTGCCACAAATACGATGTCAACTACATGATCGTGCTAGCAATATGACAATGATGGAGCGTGTCATAATAAACGGAACAGTGGAAAGTTGCATGGCAATATATCTCGGAATGGCTATGGAAATGCCATGATAGGTAGGTATGGTGGCTGTTTTGAGGAAGGTTTATGGTGGGTGTATGATACCGGCGAAAGGTGCGCGGTATTAGAGAGGCTAGCAATGGTGGAAGGATGGGAAAAAGTGTGTATAATCCATGGACTCAACATTAGTCATAAAGAACTCATATACTTATTGCAAAAATCTAGAAGTTATCAAAGCAAAGTATTACGCGCATGCTCCTAGGGGGATAGATTGGTAGGAAAAGACCATCGCTCGTCCCCGACCGCCACTCATAAGGAAGACAATCAATAAATAAATCATGCTCCGAGTTCATCACATAACGGTTCACCATACGTGCATGCTACGGGAATCACAAACTTCAACACAAGTATTCTTTAAATTCACAACTACTCAACTAGCATGACTCTAATATTATCACCTTCATATCTCAAAACAATTATCAAGCATCAAACTTATCCTTGTATTCAACGCTCTCAAAAGAAAGTTTCACATATCTTGAATACCAAGTATATTATCATTAAGCAAATTACAATGCTATTAACAACTCTCAAAATAATCTAAGTGAAGCATGAGAGATCAAGTTTCTTTAAAACAAATCCACCACCGTGCTCTAAAAGATCTAAGTGAAGCACTAGAGCAAAAATTATCACGCTCAAAAGATATAAGTGAAGCGCTATGAGCAAAACTATCAAGCTCAAAAGATATAAGTGAAGAACATAGAGTATTCTACAAATTTCAATTCATGTATGGATCTCTCAAAAGGTGTGTACAGCAAAGATGATTGTGGTAAACTAACAAGCAAAGATGCAAATAATACAAGACGCTCCAAGCAAAACACATATCATGTTGGTGAATAAAAATATAGCTCCAAGTAAATTACCGATGGAAGTGGACGAAAGAGGGGATGCCTTCCGGGGCATCCCCAAGCTTTGACTTTTTGGTGTCCTTGGATTATCTTGGGGGTGCCATGGGAATCCCCAAGCTTAGGCTCTTGCCACTCCTTGTTCCATAATCCATCAAAAGAATTCACCCAAAACTTGAAAACTTCACAACACAAAACTCAACAGAAATCTTGTGAGCTCTGTTAGAGAAAGAAAACAAAAGACTACTTCAAGGTACTGTAATGAACTCATTCTTTATTTATATTGGTGTTAAACCTACTGTATTCCAACTTCTCTATGGTTTATAAACTATTTTACTAGCCATAGATTCATCAAAATAAGCAAACAACACACGCAAAACAGAATCTGTCAAAAACAGAACAGTCTGTAGTAATCTGTAACTAACGCAAACTTCTGGAACTCTAAAAATTGTACCAAAATAGGGAGTCCTGGAAAATTTTTTTATTGATCATAAGCAAAATGAATCAACGCAAAATCGCGTTCCTGTGATTTATCATAACTAAATTCGTGCGCGCAAAGTTTCTGTTTTTCAGCAGAATCAAATCAACTATCATCGTGGGTTATCCTATAGGTCCTACTTGGCACAAACACTAATTGAAACATAAACCACATCCAAACAGAAGGTAGATGGATTATTTATTCCTAAACAGAAGCAAAAACAAAAAACACAAAATAAAATTGGGTTGCCTCCCAACAAGCGCTATCGTTTAACGCCCCTAGCTAGGCATTGAGAATTTAATGATGCTCACAAGAAAGACAAGAATTGAAGCGCAAAGAGAGCATCATGAAACACGCGACAAACACATCTAAGTCTAACATACTTCCTATGCATAGGCATATTATAAGCAAACAAATTTGCAAGGCAAACAAAAACTAGCATATGCAAGGAATAAGAAAGAGACGATAGCAATCTCAACATGACGAGAGGTAATTTAGTAACATGAAAAATTCTACAACCATATTTTCCTCTCTCATAATAATTACATGTAGGATCATAAGCAAATTCAACAAAATAGCTATCACATAACATATTCTTATCACGATCCACATGTATGCAAAGTTGACACTCTTCCAAAATAGTGGGATTAACATTAACTAAAGTCATGACCTCTCCAAACCCACTTTTATCAAAAAATTAATAAGATTGAATATTCTCCAAATATGTGGGATCTAAAGTTGACACTCTTCCAAACCCACTTTCAATATTATTGCAAACAATATTATCAATCTCATATTCATCATGGGGATTAAATAAATTTTCAAGATCATAAGAAAAATCACCCCAATCATGATCATTGCCACAAATAGTGGACACAACAAAACTAGCATCCCCAAGCTTAGGGTTTTGCATATCATTAGCATAATTGACATCAAGAGGATTTATAGTAAAATCATTGCAATCATGCTTTTCATCGAAGGAACTATCAAGTATGGGTGCAATAGCAACGATCTCATGTTTAACATAAGGAACTATAGCAAATTCATCTTCATAAATATTGGCATCATGGCCACAAGGATAGCAAGCATCATGTTCATCAAGGGATATTTCAATCAAATCATCGGAATCATCATTATCTATAGATTCATGTATATCATTATTTCCTTCCAAAGCAGCAATCATTCTCTCAATAAATTCTTTGACACAGACATTGTGAGCATAATTTTCATAGCAATATTTAAGTATGTCAAAATTTTCAGATTTGTAGAGAGAAATATCATACTTTTCAATCAAAGAAGCAACTTCATAAGCACCCTTAAAAGCAACAAATTCTTCAATTTGTTCGATATCATAGTAACTGTAAACACCCTTTGCATAAGAAGATAAGATTTCATTTTCATTAAACTCACATTGGTAGGGAAGGTGTTTTTTAGGGTTTTCAGAACAACAAGTAAAATCATATTCCCAACATAAATTCCAAGCATAGCATTGCAAACGTTGAATTTGACTCCATAATAGTTTCCCTTTTTTAGATATACGGTGTCGCACATAACAAGCATGCTCATCTAAAGATTTGCCCTCAACTAAGCTAGTTGGGGTTTCAGCACGAGCACATAGGGATCGAAGATGATCCAAGTAGAACACTTTAAGTGGATCCATATCAATAGATTTTCAGCGAGCGAAGATGCAAGCATATAGAAGGCAAAAGGAAACACAAACAAAGATACATACGGGAAGAAGGCGAACGAAAAAGAGAGGGCGAATAAAACGGCAAGGTTGAAGTGGGGGAGAGGAAAACGAGAGGCAAATGGCAAATAATGTAATGCGAGAGATAGGGATTGTGATGGGTACTTGGTATGTTGACTTTTGCGTAAGCCTCCCCGGCAACGGCGCCAGAAATCCTTCTTGCTACGTCTCGAGCTTGCGTTGGTTTTCCCCGAAGAGGAGAGGATGATGCAACACAGTAGCATAAGTATTTCCCTCAGTTTTTGAGAACCAAGGTATCAATCCAGTAGGAGGTCACGCGCAAGTCCCTCGTACCTGCACAAAACGATAGCTACTCGCAACCAACACGATTAGGGGTTGTCAATCCCTTCACGGTCACTTACGAGAGTGAGATCTGATAGAGATAATAATTTTGGTATTTTTGGTATAAAGATGCAAAGTAAAAAGTAAAAGCAAAGCAAGTAAATAAAGTGATGGAGATTGATATGATGAGAATAGACCCGGGGGCCATAGGTTTCACTAGTGGCTTCTCTCAAGAGCATAAATATTCTACGATGGGTGAACAAATTACTGTTGAGCAATTGACAGAATTGAGCATAGTTATGAGGTTATCTAGGTATGATCATGTATATAGGCATCACATCCGTGACAAGTATATCGAAACGATTCTGCATCTACTACTATTACTCCACTCATCGACCGCTATCCAGCATGCATCTAGAGTATTAAGTTAAAAACAGAGTAACGCCTTAAGCAAGATGACATGATGTAGAGGAATAAATTCATGCAATATGATAAATACCCCATCTTGTTATCCTCGATGGAAACAATACAATACGTGCCTTGCAACCCTTTCTGTCACTGGGTAAGGACACCGCAAAATTGAACCCAAAGCCATGCACCTCTCCCATTGCAAGAACTACCAATCTAGTTGACGAAACCAAACGGATAATTCGAAGAGACTTGCAAAGATAACTCAATCATACATAAAAGAATTCAGAAAAGATTCAAATATTATTCATAGATAAGCTGGATCATAAACCCACAATTCATCGGTCTCAACAAACACACCGCAAAAAGAAGATTACATCGAATAGATCTCCACGAGAGAGGGGGAGAACATTGTATTGAGATCCAAAAAGAGAGAAGAATCCATCTAGCTACTAGCTATGGATCCGAAGGTCTGAAGTAAACTATTCACACTTCATCGGAGGGGCTATGGTGATGATGTAGAAGCCCTCCGTGGTAGATGCCCTCTCTGGCGGAGCTCCGAAACAGGCTCCAAGATGGGATCTCGTGGATACAGAAGGTTGCGGCGGTGGAATTAGGTTTTTGGCTCCTCGTCTGGTCTATTGGGGGTACATAGGTATATATAGGAGGAAGGAGTACGTCGGTGGAGCTTCGAGGGGCCCACGAGGCAGGGGGCGCACCCAGGGGGAGGGCGCACCCTCCACCCTCGTGACCGCCTCGTGGCTTTCTTGACAGAGGGTCCAAGTCTCCTGGGTCTTATCTGATGAGAAAATCACGTTCCCGAAGGTTTCATTCCGTTTGGACTCCGTTTGATATTCTGTTTCTTCGAAATACTGAAAAAGGCAAAAAACAGCAATTCTGGGCTGGGCCTCCGGTTAATAGGTTAGTCCCAAAAATAATATAAAAGTGGAAAATAAAGCCCAATATAGTCCAAAACAATAGATAAATTAGCTCAAAAATTATAGATACGTTGGAGACGTATCAGGCAACAGCGTGAGCACGAGTGTGCGTGGGTGGCGGCGGTGGTTGAGCTTCCCGTCGTATCGCGCTAACCCTAGATCGGTAGGGATGTAGGTGGGGTTCTGGACGCACGGTGAATCTCGTGTCGTGTGCGGCCGGCTCCTCCACCCCTTTATATAGCGCGACGGGGGCCCACCAACCATGGTTTGGTTGGGCGCCCCCGATTAGGGCGTGGGTCAAGGGCCCGTCGAGCCATTGGGCTCGATTGGGGAGAGATCAACCTAACATTATCCCCCTTGATCTCAACTTTACTTTTAACCTTATACTTTTTAATTTATTTGTTTCATCACATTGGTACATAGAACATGTTTCATCGTCATAGCTCAATTGCCGATAGAATCGGACAGCCACAACGTACCTTTCTATTTTGAAACAAATTCTTTAACCTTGGGCCCTTTTATTGTCCAAAAATCTTAGACTATACCATAAAACCCATGTCGACTGTGTGTTCTCCGAACACACTGGGCAGTAAGCCTTTAATAAGCAGATCTGCAAACACTTGTCTGTTGCTTTTATACTTCAAGCATTTCTACATATTTCCGAACTTTCTCCTTTAAAACGCATAACTCTGTGTCAGTGCGTTTGGCATAAACACTTGACTTGTTGTCATAGGAGCAAAAACCTTAAAATGGTTATCGCTGTTGTCAGCCATTATCAACTCCGGGTACAGGACTACTTAACCATTTTGCCTCTCCCTCAGCCTCATATCAAGCTATAACATGTTTATGCATCACATTGATGATAATTGTTTCATTCTTTGGAGCTTTTCCACACCAAAACTCCAAGTGTGAAAGTTAGAGACAATTGTGGATTTAGCTATACATTTCACAAGTCTTGTCTTTGTACTCACAATCTTTCTAGAGCACTTATTTCTTTCAGCATGAGGTCGATATCTTTGACTCCATTCCAGTGATCTATATATGGACTGGACATTGCCAAAACAACCCGGATACGTGAACTGTGTCAGGGTAATATATTGAGCTTCCAACAGCTGAAGCATATGGTACCATATCCGTTTTCAATTTTTTCTCATCAACTTTTGGAACACCATAGTTTCCAGTTCCATTACCCTTGACTATAAGAATAGGCATAGGTTTTCTTGCATGCATACTTTAGAGACCTTTCTTAGCATGTCCATGCGACATTCAAAATACCCCATTTTATTCTTTTCTTGGTGAATGTCAATATTTATAACAAGAGACACCCTACTGAGAACATACTTTTGAACTTTAAGGACAAGAACTTCTTTTCTCCTCCTGCAGTAGATTGACATCACCACTAGCAAGTAGGACATCATCCACATGCACAAGATTAGGAAATGAATTTTCCATTCTATAACTTTGCATGAATACAATTGTCCTCTCATTTTCTTTAACCCAAAATAACACCCGATTCTTCTAACTTTAAATGCCACTGTCTAGAGACTTGCTCTAGTCCATAAAAGACTTCTTGAAGCAGTATCCCTTGTGTTCTTTACTTTCATCTGATGTAACTCAGATCATGATGTGCCACTAACACTCATTGTAATCTATTCATTCTCTTTTCATAAAATCTTTCGATTTATGTCGCGCTTTACACCTTTACATATTTCCTTTGGAGTCACATTGCCTTGTAGACCCTTTACAGCCTACTGTTTTGGCTCCATTGGAAATTACTTATGAGTCCCAAACATCGTCGGGATTCACCAATTTTATTTTATCTCACATAGTCTCTTATCATTTAGACAAAGAGACACTTTTCAAAGCTCGATTGAGCACTTTAAATGAGGTGGAATCAACTTCCATCAACATAGACTTTATAGTAATCAAAAGAATCTGATTTCTCATTCCTTGAGACCATCTGTGTCTCAGATACTGGCACTTCTTTCATATGGGGCTGTTGTTGCTCTGTCATTGTCAAGAGGAAAATTAATTGTATAGTCTTTCATTTCCAAGAGGCAATAGGTTTTACAGGGACCTTTATCACAAGATTCATGTTTACTCATTCCTCCTTTATAGAGCTAACCACAGGTGTTTTATAGGTCATACAACATGCTCCCCCAGATACAATCTGTTCGAGTCTTAGGTATTTTCATACCATGCTCCCCCAGATTACTCCATCTTCACCAAAAGTGGTGTATCTTTAAATGTTATTATTTGGGTTTATTGTGTTAAAAAATTTCTTCTTTATGGCACTTTAAGCACCGTCTTAGTATTCCTTAGTCTACTTTCGAAACTGTAAAAGATCCAGGAATACAACTATTTGGGGTATTATAATGACCGTTGTACTCCCCCAGATGATCACATTCTTCATTAATGGATCACTTTAGATGCATAATGTGCATCACATTATCGAAAGTATAGAGGAGTTTCATCATTCTTAATTTATCTCATATTTCTTTCTCCCCCTCGAAATGTGGCAAGAACTTTTCTGTCACAATTTTAAAAAACCATTCATAACTCTTGTAAATTGAGGAAACTACGACTATCTACTTTATTTATCTAATTACTTCATACGAAATGAAGTTATCTGTTAACTGGTATGGGAGTACCTTTTCCTCATTCCATTTCAGAAACTCAATAGAGTTCTTTATCATTAGTACTTTTGCAAGTCAGACTTGCATATCATTCTTATCTTTAGGTTCATCTGTAACTTTTATTCTCTTTGGATTTATTAAGTGCTTAATGACCGTTACACATAAGGTGTACTGTCGATACTAGGAAAGCATAATAGCTACTCCATACTTATCTCCCAAAGTGGGACACATTAAACGCACATGAGTCATCATATCTTCCTCCTGTCATACAGGATAAGTTCTTTGCCTACATTTCTCCCACCATACAGGAGTTTTGACATAATACTATGTCAACCTTACCCAGTTACACAGGTATTTTCCCAGACTTTTCCCGCCATGCTGGTTTTATCATAATCATCTTTTCCCGCTATGCGGTAATTCCCTGTAAGGGACATAAATGTAAGAATTGGCTCTTTTGACTGCATATTCAATCATCAAATTCAAAAATAAATCCAAATGCTCTTTGGCACACATGTTTGATCCGACGTTGGTCAAATTAAACATGCATGTTGTTTGTTTCATTTCAAATCATGTTGACTGAAAAATCTTCTCCATGGAGAGTACGTGAAAGACATTCGTCAACCAAGACTCTCAATGATCTATCTCTTTTTTTCCAAGCCGTTCTTTAGAGAGAACATACTCCCTCACGTTATGACCTTTCTTGGTCAACTTTCGGGTCACGAGTACCCAACCATTCGCTTTTCACGAATGAAAGCATGGAAAACTTTTAGTCTGAGAAAACTTAGCCAATAATCAACAATAATGAGCATAAAAATAACCCTATGTTGGTCTGGTTAAAAAATATGCACATTAATTTTTTTTAAAACCTTCTATTATATTCTAAAACACCATTGTGGCAGAATTAGAATGAAACATCATCCTTCTACATTAATTCCATATCACCGTTGGGCGGAAATGCAAATAATGCATATAACCCATAAACAATGTGATGATAGTATTTCTATTAAACAACTTTGCTAAGAAATAATCATCATCATCAAATTTATTGCAGCGGGAACAAGAAATATACATTTCTCTAGCTCAAGAGCATTTCTTGATCTTTATCTGTTCTCTGAAAATTGATCACTTTGATACAAAATTTATCCGAGATTTAAGCTTTGAACATAAGACTCATAGAATTATAGTACTGTTATCATCAACGTTGGTCAGAAAATAACAATACCATATTTTAACTTTAAAACAAATATATTTCTTTTGTCATAGCGGAAACTATATGCATCTTACTTCACCCATGGGGGAAAAACATGGCTAAGAACAATTCTTTCAATTAAATTTTCCCATCGGTTCCAATTTAGTTGGAGGATAAAACTTTTACTTTGCAGCGGAAACTTTATAATATTCTATTCAGAAACAATTCTGTACTCTTTTTCTCTCTAAGCAATTTTAACCGGTTGGTTCAAAATTGCACTAGAGAAGCAACAATTTAATCTTTTATTTTAGTTCTATTCACTTTTAAGAGAGCACTTTTATTTTTATTTGCAGCAGAAAACATGAATAAAAATTTCATGAACTTTTTATTCTTTGCAGAAACTTTTCTTTGACCAAATAAAAATTCATAAACTTTATTGTTTGCTTTGTAAAAAGAATTCATGAAGATTTCTTTTCCTGAAAAAAATTTATTTCCATTTTCAGAAATTTTTTCTGTTTACTTTTTCCATTTTCTAAACAAACATTGTCATTGGAAAAAAAGCATAGAAAAAGGGAATCAAGACTACATATTGTTTTTTTTGCCTAAAACAGAATAAAAAGAAAACTGGAGTTCTCTGGGCCGAAAAACGGCCTGCTCCCTCACAGCTCTTGGCCTGGGCCGCCTGCGGCTGCGGCCTCGGCCCAGCTCGCGCGGCAGCGCCCGCTGGCCTCAGTGACCACTTTCGGCCCAACAGGCCCGGGCGGAGCTAGGGTTCGTCTCATGGCCGTCGATCTTGATCGGGCGGTCCAGTGCGCCGATCGCTGGATCAAAACCAGCTAGCGATGGGCCCCCATGTGCGCCGCTCTCCTCCCTTTCTCTGTTCGTCTCTAGAGCGGCGGCTCTGCCGGCCGATCCGGTCGCGCCGACCGCCGGCAACGGCGTCGACGGCCACCACGCCGCGCCACGCCGCCTTTTTTATTAACCGATCTTCTTTGACAGAGAGAGAGAGATAAGGACATGGCGGAGCCATCTTCTGCTCCTGTCCCGCAAGGCCACCGACGAGTCTCTGTCCTGCCGCCGGCGACGGCATCGAGCGACCACCGCTGCGCACGAGCCTGCTCTTGTTCCCCTCCTCTCTTTGTCCATCCACCGCCCCTTTTTCAGAGAGAACAAGGCGCAGCTGCGCCCGCTCCTCCTCTGCCTTGCTTGAAGAGAGCGACGGTGGAGCACTTGGTGGGGGCGTCGTTGCCATCCCCTTCGCCGGCTGCGTGTTCGCCTTGCGGTGAGCGCGTCACTGTCGAACGGTTTGGCCGCGGTGCCCTTTTGCCCCGGTCGGGGTGGAGTTCTTCTTCCCGAATCCTCGGCATGCTGATGCAATTCGAGATCGAGAGGAACGGCGCGGCCGTGCAGCGGCGCTACTTTTCGGATTTCTTTTCCCTCTTTTCTCTGTTAGGATTTAGGGTTCTTGAGGAGGGGGTATTTCTATCTCTGTTTTTCTTTGTACCGAAGATCCTATAACCAAACCTATCTGATACCATTGATAAACCTTGCGGATCAAGTAGGTCAGATCATCGGTGGTACTACCTTCTATTTATCCAGACAAGCTCTCGTTAGTTGCCATGGTGGAGGGGCAACGGCGTGAGCATGAGTGTGCGTGGGTGGCGGCGGTGGTTGAGCTTCCCGTCATATCACGCTAACCCTAGATCAGTAGGAATGTAGGTGGAGTTCTGGACGCACGGTGAATCTCGTGTCGCGTGCGACTGGCTCCCCCACCCCTTTATATAGCGCGGCGATAGGGGCCCACGAACCATGGTTTGGTTGGGCGCCTCCGATCAGGGCGTGGGTCAAGGGCCCATCGAGCCGTTGGGCTCGATTGGGGAGAGATCAACCTAACTGATAAGTGATAGCTGGCGCTGCCAATCGATCGACCCAGCACGCAGCTCAGAGTTCAAGAGATCTCTCTCTTGACGGAACAAGGGCCTCACAGCAAATCCAATGGGGCGACCCATTTCGTCTGTGGCCGTCCGTTTGGGTCGGCGCGGACAGAAAAGGCGGCCCAACGCGCCAACCCAAACGGACGCGCGTCCGTTTTTCGTCCGCGGGCGACCCATTCCCGACCCATTTTTGAGCCTGATTTGCGTCGGCGCGGACACGCGACGGACGTGCGCACGGTCGCCTACTCCTATCCCCGGGCCCGTTGGTATGTGGCACATTGGCCTCCCTCCCCCCGGCCAATAAGCAACCCTCGCCCCCCGCCTCCTCCCGCCACCGCTTCCCCCACAGCACAGCCGCCAGCGACCAAGAAGATGCCTCGCCGCTCCCGCCACATACGACCGGCACGCTCGTCGGACGCCGTCACACTCATCAGACGCCGGTCGGGCAGCTAGCTGGTCTATGGGCGCTGCGTCTCCCCTCGCTGGCTGATACGTCTCCAACGTATCTATAATTTTTGATTGCTCCATGCTACTTTATCTACTGTTTTAGGCAATATTGGGCTTTATTATCCACTTTTATATTATTTTTGGGACTAACCTATTAACCGGAGGCCCAGCCCAGATTTGTTGTTTTATGCCTATTTTAGTGTTTCGAGGAAAAGGAATATCACACGGAGTCAAAACGGAACAAAATCAATTGGAGAAGTTAATTTTGGAAGGAAACTAACCAGATGGGCTTGGAGTGCACGTCGGGGGAGTCCCGGGCTTCCCACAAGGGTGGGGGGCGCCCTCCCCTCCTGGGCGCGCCCCCCTACCTCGTGAGCACCCCGGAGGTCCACCGACATACCCCCTGCTCCTATATATACCAATATACCCTAAAACTTCCAGAACAGAAGATATATCGAGAATTCCGCCGCCGCAAGCCTCTGTAGCCACCAAAAACCTGTCGGGAGCCCGTTCCGGCGCCCTGCCAGAGGGGGATCCCATCACCGGTGGCCATCTTCATCATCCTGGCGCTCTCCATGACGAGGAGGGAGTAGTTCACCCTCAGGGCTGAGGGTATGTACCAGTAGCTATGTGTTTGATCTCACTCTCTCTCGTGTTCTCTCTCGTGTTCCTCTATGGCACGATCTTGATGTATCCCGAGCTTTGCTATTGTAGTTGGATCTTATGATGTTTCTCCCCCTCTACTCTCTTGTGATGAATTGAGTTTCCCCTTTGAAGTTATCTTATCGGATTGAGTCTTTTATGAGAACACTTGATGTATGTCTTGCCGTGATTATCTGTGGTGACAATGGGATATCATGTGCCACTTGATGTATGTTTTGGTGATCAACTTGCGGGTTTCGTGACATTGGGAACCTATGCATAGGGGTTGGCACACATTCTTGACTCTCCGATAGAAACTTTGGGGCACTCTTTGAAGTACTTTTATGTTGGTTGGATGAATCTGAGATTGTGTGATGCATATCGTATAATCATGCCCACGGATACTTGAGGTGATAATGGAGTATCTAGGTGACATTAGGGTTTTGGTTGATTTGTATCTTAAGGTGTTATTCTAGTACGAACTCTTTTATAGATTGATCCGAAAGAATAACTTTGAGGTGGTTTCGTACCCTACCATAATCTCTACGCTTGTTCTCCGCTATTAGTGGCTTTGGAGTGACTCTTTGTTGCATGTTGAGGGATTGTTATTTGATCTATCTATGTTATTATTGTTGAGAGAACTTGCACTAGTGAAAGTATGAACCCTAGGCCTTGTTTCCTACCATTGCAATACCGTTTACGCTCACATTTATCACTTGTTATCTTGCTGTTTTTATTATTTTAGATTACAAAAACCTATATCTACTATCTATTTTGCACTTGTATCACCATCTCTTCGCCGAACTAGTGCACCTATACAATTTACCATTGTATTGGGTGTGTTGGGGACACAAGAGACTTTTTGGTTGCAGGGTTGTTTGAGAGAGACCATCTTCATCCTACGCCTCCTACGGATTGATAAACCTTAGGTCATCCACTTGAGGGAAATTTGCTACTGTCCTACAAACCCGTGCACTTGCAGGCCCAACAACGTCTACAAGAAGAAGGTTGTGTAGTAGACATCAAGCTCTTTTCTGGCGCCGTTGCCGGGGAGGCTAGGTAAGTGAAGGTATATATTTAGATCTTGCAATCGAATCTTTTTGTTTGTTGTTTTAGCACTAGTCTAGTTTATAAAAGAAAATTACAAAAAATGGAGTTAAGTTTGTCTCATACGCTTCACCTTTTTAATATCTTTCGTGAGTATGATGGAAAGGAAAATTGTGCTCAAGTACTAGAAGAAGAATTACATAGAATTCTTGGCATAAAATATGTGAATGATGAGCATGATTGCAATGTTGTTAGTATGAATTCCTTGAATATCCATGATGCTAATGATATGCAAAGCCACAAGCTTGGGGAAGCTATTTTTAATGAAGATGATATTTTTTGTCCCCCAAGCTTTGATGAGCAAATTTACTATGATGAAAGCATGCCTCCTATCTATGATGATTATTGTGATGACACGTATGCTTTAAAGAATAATTATAACCATGAAACTTGTCATCTTGATCTTAATTTTCAATCATATGATAGTTATTTTGTTGAGTTTGCTCCCACTACTATTGATGAGAAGAATTTTGCTTATGTGGAGAGTAATAAAATTTCTATGCGTGTAGATCATGAAAAGAATGCTTTAGGTGCTGGTTATATTGTTGAATTCATTCATGATGCTACTAAAAATTATTATGAGGGAGGAATATATGCTTGTAGAAATTGCAATAATGTCAAGTTTCTCTCTATGTGTTGAAATTTTTGAAGCTATGCTTGTTTTACCTTCCTATGCTAGTTGATTATTGTTCCCATAAGTTATTTGCTCACAAAATCCCTATGCATAGGAAGTGGGTTAGGCTTAAATGTGCTAGTCATATGCTTCCTGATGCTCCCGTTATGTTTCAATTCTTATCTTTTATGTGAGCATCATTGTCATCATCATGCCTAGCTAGAAAGGCATTAAAGAAAAGCGCTTGTTGGGAGACAACCTAATACTTATACTTACTGTTTTTGTGTGTTCACGTGATTATGCTACTGTAGTAATCATGTTTTATAGCTTTTGTTTCAATAAAGTGCCAAGTAAGACCTTTAGGATAGCTTACGGTGATAGTTGTGTTGATCCTGCTGAAAATCAGAAACTTTTGCACCCAGTAAATTAGTTTTGTTAATTCACAGAAACGTGCTTCTGATCTGATTCTTTTTGCTCTGGATTGGTACACGAATTGCTTAGGACTTCCTAATTTGGTAGGACATTTAGAGTTCCAGAAGTATATGTTTGACACAGATTACTACAGACTGTTCTGTTTTTGACAGATTCTGTTTTCTATGTGTTGTTTGCTTATTTTGATGAATCTATGAGTAGTATCGGAGGGTATGAATCATAGATAAGTTGAAGTAAAGTAGATATTACACAAATATGAATTTAGAATCAGTTCATTACAGTACCTAAGTGGTTGTTTTATTTTCTTATACTAACGGAGCTCACGAGATTTCTGTTGAGTTTTGTGTTGTGAAGTTTTCAAGTTTTGGGTAAATTCTTTTGATGGATTATGGAACAAGGAGTGGAAAGAGCCTAAGCTTGGGGATGCCCATGGAACCCCCAAGATAATCCAAGGACACCAAATATTCAAAGCTTGGGGATGCCCCGGAAGGCATCCCCTCTTTCGTCCACTTCCATCGGTAACTTTACTTGGAGCTATATTTTTATTCACCACATGATATGTGTTTTGCTTGGAGCGTCATTTTATTTTGTTAGTATTTGCTTGCTGTTATTTAGAATAATTTTTTGCATCTTTAGTTTCAATAAAGAAGTCAAGGATAGCCTTTGCCATGCTTATTTTGCTAGTATACATGTTGCTGTTTGAAAACAGAAAGTTTACCGCTGTTGCAAAAATTCCCTAGAAAAGTCAGAGAGTGGTACAATGTTGAATATTTTTGCATATTGAGATCTGATAAATTTATTACAGTGAGAATTTTAGTTCATAATTTTTGGAGTTAGGGAAGTATGATGACTCTTGCATTCTTTACAGACTGTACTGTTTTGGCAGATTGCTGTTATGGTTGCATTGTTTGAATATGTTTGCTTGTTTAATGATTCTATTTGAAGATAGGAGTATTAAATATGCAGAGTCATTTAGTATGCAATGTTGAATAATTATTTAAGTGGTTTGTTACAGTAGAAAATGATAAGGTTTTGCATTGGTTTATACTAACCTATCTCACGAGTTCTTGTTGAGTTTGTTGTGAATGAAGCTTTTGATAAAAAGAGAAACCATGATATGAGAGGAATTTAGGAGACACAAAAGCTTAAGCTTGGGGATGCCCAAGGCACCCCAAGATAATATTTCAAGAGGTCTCAAGCATCTAAGCTTGGGGATGCCCCGGTAGGCATCCCACCTTTCTTCTTCAACAACTATCGGTTAGTATCGGTTGAGCCTAAGTTTTTTGCTTCTTCACATGAGTTGTGCTATCCTTGCATTGTCATTTTCTTTAGCTTTGCTTGTTGTTTGAATAAAGTATCAAGATCTGAAATTATTAAATGGGAGAGTCTTCACATAGTTGCATAATTATTTAGCTACTCATTGACCTTCACTTATACCTTTCGGAGTAGTTTGTCGTTTGCTCTAGTTCTTCACATATATCTTTTAGAGCATGGTGGTAGTTTCATTTTGGAGAAATAGATGAACTCTCATACTTCACTTAGATTATTTTGAGAGTCGTTAATAGCATGGTAATTTGCTTAATGTTAATATACTTGGTCTTCAAGATATGTGAAACTTTCTTATGAGTGTGTTGAATACTAAGAAAAGTTTGATGCTTGATAATTGTTTTGAGATATGGAGGTGATAATATCAAAGTCGTGCTAGTTGATAATTGTGAGTTTGAGAAATACTTGTGTTGAAGTTTGCAAGTCCCGTAGCATGCACGTATGGTTAAAGTTGTGTAACAAATTTGGAACATGAAGTGTACCTGGCTTGTGCATCCTTATGAGTGGCGGTCGGGGACGAGCGATGATCTTTTCCTACCAATCTATCCCCCTAGGAGCATGCGCGTAGTACTTGATTTTTGATGGCTTCTAAATTTTTGCAATAAGTATATGAGTTCTTTTGACTAATGTTGAGTCCATGGATTATACGCACTCTCACCTTTCCACCTTTGCTAGCCTCTTCGGTACCGTGCATTGCCCTTTCTCACCTTGAGAGTTGGCGCAAACTTCACTGGTACATCCAAACCCCGTGATATGATATGCTCTATCACACATAAACCTCCTTATATCTTCCTCAAAACAGCCACCATACCTACCTATCATGGCATTTCCATAGCCATTCCGAGATATATTGCCATGCAACTTCCATCATCATCATCATGACATACATTACTTTTGTCATATTACCATCGCATGATCATGTAGTTGACATCGTATTTGTGGCAAAGCCACCATGCATTAATTTTCATACGTGTCACTCTAGATTCATTGCACCATCCCGGTACACCGCCGGAGGCATTCATATAGAGTCATATCTTGTTCTAAGTTTCGAGTTGTAATCCTTATGTTGTAATCAATAGAAGTGTGATGATCATCATTATTAGAGCATTGCCCAAAAAAAGGGAGAAAGGCCAAAAAAAGGCCCAAAAAAGAAAATAAATAAAAAGGGCAATGCTACTATCTCTTTTTCCACACTTATGCTTCAAAGTAGCACCTTGTTCTTCATGTAGTGAGTCTCATATATTGTGCTTCAAAGTGGCACCTCGTTCTTCATGTAGTGAGTCTCATAAGTTGTCTTTTTATACTAGTGGAATTTTTTCATTATAGAACTTGGCTTGTATATTCCTACGATGGGCTTCCTCAAATGCCCTAGGTCTTCATGAGCAAGCGAGTTGGATGCACACCCACTAGTTTTCTTTTGTTGAGAATACATAACTCTAGTGCATCCGTTGCATGGCAATCCCTACTCCTCATGTTGACATCAATTGATGGGCATCTCCATACCCCGTTGATTAGCCTCGTCAATGTGAGACTTTCTCCTTTTTTGTCTTCTTCACACAATCCCCATCATCATATTCTATTCCACCCGTAGTGCCATATCCATGGCTCACGCTCATGTATTGCGTGAAGGTTGAAAAAGTTTGAGATTATTTAAGTATGAAACAATTGCTTGGCTTGTCATCGGGGGTATAGAAGTTGGGAACATCTTTGTGTGACGAAAATGAAGCATAGCCTAACTATATGATTTTGTAGGGACGAACTTTATTTTGCCATGTTATTTTGAGAAGACATGATTGCTTTGATTAGTATGCTTGAAGTATTATTATTTTTGTGTCAATATGAACTTTTGTCTTGAATCTTTCGGATCTGAATATTCATATCACAATTAAGAAGATTTACATTGAAATTATGCCAAAGTATCACTCCGCATCAAAAATTCTTTTTTATCATTTACCTACTCGAGGACGAGCAGGAATTAAGCTTGGGGATGCTTGATACGTCTCCAACGTATCTATAATTTTTGATTGCTCCATGCTACTTTATCTACTGTTTTAGGCAATATTGGGCTTTATTATCCACTTTTATATTATTTTTGGGACTAACCTATTAACCGGAGGCCCAGCCCAGATTTGCTGTTTTATGCCTATTTCAGTGTTTCGAGGAAAAGGAATATCAGACGGAGTCAAACGGAATGAAATCAATTGTAGAAGTTAATTTTGGAAGGAAACCAACCAGATGGGCTTGGAGTGCACGTCAGGGGAGTCCCGGGCTGCCAACGAGGGTGGGGGGCACCCCCCTGGGCGCGCCCCCCTACCTCGTGACCACCCCGGAGGTCCACCGACGTACCCCCTGCTCCTATATATACCAATATACACTAAAACTTCCAGAACAAAAGATAGATCGGGAATTCCGCCGTCGCAAGCCTCTATAGCCACCAAAAACCTCTCGGGAGCCCGTTCCGGCGCCCTGCCGGAGGGGGATCCCATCACCGGTGGCCATCTTAATCATCCCGGCGCTCTCCATGATGAGGAGGGAGTAGTTCACCCTCTGGGCTGAGGGTATGTACCAGTAGCTATGTGTTTGATCTCTCTCTCTCGTGTTCTCTCTCGTGTTCCTCTATGGCACGATCTTGATGTATCCCGAGCTTTGCTATTGTAGTTGGATCTTATGATGTTTCTCCCCCTCTACTCTCTTGTGATGAATTGAGTTTCCCCTTTGAAGTTATCTTATCGGATTGAGTCTTTTATGAGAACACTTGATGTATGTCTTGCCGTGATTATTTGTGGTGACAATGGGATATCATGTGCCACTTGATGTATGTTTTGGCGATCAACTTGCGGGTTTCGTGACATTGGGAACCTATGCATAGGGGTTGGCACACGTTCTTGACTCTCCGATAGAAACTTTGGGGCACTCTTTGAAGTACTTTTATGTTGGTTGGATGAATCTGAGATTGTGTGATGCATATCGTATAATCATGCCCACGGATACTTGAGGTGACAATGGAGTATCTAGGTGACATTAGGGTTTTAGTTGATTTGTATCTTAAGGTGTTATTCTAGTACGAACTCTTTTATAGATTGATCCGAAAGAATAATTTTGAGGTGGTTTCGTACCCTACCATAATCTCTACGTTTGTTCACCGCTATTAGTGGCTTTGGAGTGACTCTTTGTTGCATGTTCAGGGATTGTTATTGGATCTATCTATGTTATTATTGTTGAGAGAATTTGCACTAGTGAAAGTATGAACCCTAGGCCTTGTTTCCTATCATTGCAATACCGTTTATGCTCACGTTTATCACTTGTTATCTTGCTGTTTTTATTATTTCAGATTACAAAAACCTATATCTACTATCTATTTTGCACTTGTATCACCATCTCTTCGCCGAACTAGTGCACCTATACAATTTACCATTGTATTGGGTGTGTTGGGGACACAAGAGACTTTTTGTTATTTGGTTGCAGGGTTGTTTGAGGGAGACCATCTTCATCCTACGCCTCCTACGGATTGATAAACCTTAGGTCATCCACTTGAGAGAAATTTGCTACTATCCTACAAACCTGTGCACTTGCAGGCCCAACAACGTTTACAAAAAGAAGGTTGTGTAGTAGACATCACCGGCCGTCTCCTTCTTCGACGCCCGCAAGTTGTTCGACAGTTTGCCAAGGTACGAAAATGGAGTCCGCCGACGAGTTCTTTTTCCACAATTTCATTTACGACTCCGACGATTCGTCGTCCGACGATGAGGAGGAGATATTGGCTGCCGTGTTGGTCCATCACCACCTCAATAACCGGCGGCCGTTGTTCCGTGGCTCCATTCCGGGCCACCTTCCGGCATTGAATCGTAACCGAGAGAGCGGGCATTTCCTTCTCTGGAAGGACTACTTTGATACAACAAACCCGTTGTTCAAACATCACAAATTCCGCCGCCGGTTCCGTATGAGTAGGCATGTTTTCAACCGTATTAGAGAGGGAGTGGTCGGCTATGATGACTAGTCATTTCGAGTGCAAAGAGGATGATGTCGGCAAGATTGGTTTCTCCTCTTATCAGAAATGCACTGTCGCCATCCGAATGCTTGCATACGGAGTGCCCGGTGATCTCATTGCGAGTACGTCCGTATGAGCGAGTCTACATGCCTAGAGTCCCTGTATAAGTTCTACAAGGCTGTGATTGCTGTGTTTGGCCCTGAGTACTTGAGAGAGCCGACAGTTGCAGATACAGCCCGTTTGTTGGCGATGAATGCTAGCAGGGGCTTCCCGGGGATGCTTGGCAGCATAGACTGCATGCACTGGGAGTGGAAGAACTGCCCTTCTGCTTGGCAAGGGCACTATAAGGGACATATCAGGGCTTGCACTGTCATACTAGAGGCCGTGGCGTCTCAAGATCTCTGGATCTGACACTCTTTCTTTGGCATGGCTTGATCACACAATGATATCAACGTGCTTCAGCGCTCGCCGGTGTTTGCTAGGCTTGCCGAAGGCAACAACCCATCGGTGAACTTTACTGTCAACAGCCACAACTACGACGAAGAATACTATTTGGGTGACTATATCTATCCTTAGTGGACCACTACTGTAAAGACAATACCCAACCCTGTTGGAGAGAAAGGAAAAGATTTGTCCAAGAGCAAGAGAGTGCTAGAAAGGATGTCAAGCATGGCTTTGGTGTTTTGCAATCTCGATGGGGCATCGTTTGGTATCCTGCTAATACTTGGAGTACGCAGAAACTATGGGAGGTGATGATTGCTTGTGTGATCATGCACAATATGATCATAGAAGACGAGCGTCCGGAACGTCTGTACGATCAAGGCTTTCAGTTTCAGGGTGAGAATGTTGTGCCTGAGCATGAAGTAGCGGCAACATTTGAGCAGTTCACTCAGTTTCATGAAGACATGCGTGATTGGGAAACTCACGTGCAACTGCAAAATGATTTGGTTAAGCATATTTGTACTCATGTTGGCAACCAATAGATGCATCTACTTTTATTCGTTCGTAAAACTATGTGAAACATTTTTATTTTTATTTGGCCTGTAAAACTGTACTATTTATTTGGATAGACTATTTTGTTTGTTAAATTTTCATTTCGCAATATGTTGAATGCAATGTAAAATTGGGCGGCCAGCCAGCCACGCCTGTACATATGGGTCGGCGCGTTGGGCGCGCTGCCGACCCATATGAAAAACAAGGCGGACGCCGGGCTGATGGCCGACCCAAACAGATAAAAAACGGACAAAATCACCGTTCGTTTGGGTCGGCTCGTTGAAGTTGCTCTCAGGAGATTCAATCACGAGGCCTTCTTCGAGCACGCGGCCAGATCATGGCGCCAGCCGCGCTCGCACGCGCCTGGCCGTGTCCGTACCGGAGATCTGGGTGAAGTGACACCAGCGCTTAGACTTACCGGAAGAGACGGACCCGGAGCGAGGCTCGAGAGGGGAGAATCGATGGCCATGAGCCCATGACATAGATAGCACCATGCCCATACGGCGTTGCTTCTGGCGACATCGGCGTCGGTTCCGAGGCAAATCTAGCTGGGGAAAGCATGCCATTACCATGATCACTTCCATGGATCGCCAATGCAATCGTGTCCTCGTAAACAAGTCCTCCTGTAACTGTAAGCGCTGGAATCCAGATGGATCGACAGCTCTAACCGGGTCTTTTGGGCCTAGCAATGGATCGACAGCTCCGATCTGGGGACGTTTTGTTTATCATCATGAAGTCAAAGCCTAGGGTGCACCCCTAATTGTGATTCTAAGCCAGGTAATGAGCGCCACGGGATGTCCATCGGACAACGATGTACGCGCTGGTGACTGTAGGTAGCATTCGATCGTGCGTACTGTGTATCTTTGGGAAATCATTGGTGCCACACAGCAATGCAATGCATGGCAAATAACATGGATTTGCCTCACGGGTTCAATATCTTCTTTGAAACCAGCAGTTTATAGTATTGCTTTACAGGCTTTTGATCGGGCGCGTGCTCCATTGCCCTGCATCTGCATGCACTGTTGCCCGGAACAGTCGGTGCCGTGATGAACGCCAAGAAATTAACCTGTGCCTGTAAAATCTTTTAAGGACAAGCATGGTACAACACCAAGGGATTTAATCTGTACCCGTAAAATCAGGCAAGGACACGCACCGCATGGTGTAATCTTCTGGTGATCTGCGCTGGGCAAGTCGATCGCGTGAGGCGAGCACAGGGTTCTGTCTCCTCTCTTTCGGCAGAATATGTGTCTCCTCTGTCCTTCTGCCATGAACGTTGGAAGGGGGGCCGACCCCAACAATATTAAGCAGAATATCCATTGAGCTTGCTATCTTCGGTGTACATAGACGTATTATTTTTTATTTTTTATTTTGCGAGAGAAGACGTATCATTTTGAAGGAACAAAATTGTTGCACCTTACGGAATGGAAACTTCACATGTCTAGAGTTGTACTTGGGATTTGGGAGCCCTTATGTCAAAGTAAGGCGTTTCTTTAGGAACAAACAATACGAAAGGATTCTACTGTAATTTTTATAGAAAAACATCTAGATGTGAATTAGACAAACTGTTCATGAAACTACGTACCAGAAACAAAAAACCTGTGTCGCCTACGGGGCCTTGTGGATTGTTTACAGCATGCTCTCTTTTCTCTTTAAGGATCTATATAGCATGCTCTTAGAGTAAAGAGTTGCAAATTTTTTGTATTACCTTTGTTGATCTCTGTATTGCCATGATTAATTATTATTTTTTGAAATCTGCCATGATTAATTATGAAAAGATTGAAAGTTTTTCTCCACATGAAAAGTGTGCTTTTATGTAAAGAGACGAATCTACTAATTGAAAGTATAACGCATCACAAACATAACAAGAATTACGTCGAAATCCTTGGAGTAAGGAGATGCGTCTTTCCAAGCCTAGCTCCAGCATAATAATGCCAGTGACCGTCGGATTCAATTTCTTTTAAGTGGTCAAGACACAGTTTTGTTGATGCAGCGATCGATGTCTTGCTTTATAAGTACTCCCTCCTTTTTTTTACTTCGCATATAAGACTTGTCTATAGTCAAACTTCATAAAGTTTGATCATGTTTATAGAAAAAAATATCAACGTTCACAATACCAGGTCTTATTATTAGATGCATCTTGGGGTTACTTTAGTATTATATAAATTTAATATTATAGATGTTGAAATTTTTTCATATAAATTTGGTCATGGTTTATGAAGTTTGACTTTAGACAAATCTTATATACAGGGTAAAAGCGGACTCCGGGGGAAGGGGGGTACGTGGTCAGGTACAACCAGTAGATGTGAATAAAAGAAAAACACCTGCACCACTTGCAAGATAGTTCTTTTTTTTTTGCTTCATGTCGCTCAGAATATAAACAAAATGTGGACTTTGTTTTTTTTAGGATAAACACATCCATTAAATTAATTGGTAACAATGTTTAAAAGAATACAATGAAGGCCAGGAGGTTGAAGGAGCCTACTGTTGGAAATATAGCATGACCTACAATTAATATAATCCCGAACGTGAAACTGATGACAAGGACAAATCTAACAGATTTAGACATGCAATCACGTAGATGAAATCTATCAGAGTAACTGTAGACGACATGGACAGAAGTCCCACACCAAGATCACAACAAAGATATGACTGATCACAGGAGGTTTCCTTACAACGGGGTTGATGATGAAGAGATCGCAGTGTAGACGGACGTAGTTGAGGAAGATAGAGCAGTCGTGCAGATGCACTGCCCAGAAACTTCATCGCCCGGCTACCCGTGCAGGTCGCTGATGCCGGGAAAAGTCCGGAGACTACTGCTCTCCTCGCCCCGCTGCACGACAGGGAGAGGATCGGCGAAGGTCGACGGCGGCGGCGCGGACGAGAACAGTTTAGGGTTGTGGTTTTCCTCGAGTGCTTCTGTCGAGAAGGACGTCTCCCTCTTATAGACTCGGATGGATAATCCCCACGCAGCATGATCTGCCTATATCCTAGGATCCGTCCCCCCGGGATATCTCCATCACGAACGAACCTGTAACTGCACGTAAACATGCGAGTCTATCCTCGGTTCCGGTGAGTAATAGTCCATGAAACGAGTCAGAATCGGCCAAAACTGTGAGTGTTGATGACCGACACGTAAACGCACCCCGGGGTTCGTGAATCGTGGAAATAACTCCGGGACCCCAAAACAGTGAGTAATAGTGCACGAAACGGGCCAGAATCGGCCAAAACTGTGAGTGTTGATGACTGACACGTAAACGCACCCCGGGTTCATTAATCATGGAAATCACTCCGGCACCCCAAAACAGTGAGTAATAGTCCACGAAAGAGGCCAGAATTGGCCAAAACTGTTAGTGTTGATGACCGACACGTAAGCGCATCTTGGGGTTCGACAACCATGGAAATCGCTTTGAGACCCCAAAACAGTGAGTAATAGTACACGAAACGGGCTAGAGTCGGCCAAAACGGTGAGTGTTGATGACCGACACGTAAACGCACCCCGGGGTTCGTTAATCGTGGAAATCACTCTGGGACCCCAAAATAGTGGTGGGTGAACAAATTAGTGCCGAGCAATTGATAGAAGAGCGCATAATTATGAAGATATCTAAGGCAGTGATCATGAACATAGGCATCACGTCCGTGTCAAGTAGACCGAAACAATTTTGCATCTACTACTATTACTCCACACATCGACCGCTATCCAGCATGCATCTAGAGTATTAATTTCATAAAGAACGGAGTAACGCATTAAGTTAGATGACATGATGTAGAGGAATAACTCAAGCAATATTATGAAAACCCCATCTTTTTATCCTCGATGGCAATAATACAATACGTGCCTTGCTGCCCCTACTATCACTAGGAAAGGACACCGTAAGATTGAACCCAAATCTAAGCACTTCTCCCATTGCAAGAAAAATCAATCTAGTAGGCCAAACTAAACCGATAATTCAAACAGACTTGCAAAGATATCAAATCATGCATAAAAGAATTCAGAGAAGATTCACATATATTCATAGATAATCTGATCATAAATCCACAATTCATCGGATCTTAGCAAACACACCGCAAAAGAGTATTACATCGAATAGATCTCCAAGAACATCGAGGAGAACATGGTATTGAGAATCAAAGAGAGAGAATAAGCCATCTAGCTACTAGTTATGGACCCGTAGGTCTGTGGTAAACTACTCACGCTTCATCGGAAGGGCAATGGTGTTGATGTAGAAGCCCTCCGTGATCAAATCCCCCTCTGGCAGGACGCTAGAAAAGGTCCCTAGATGGGATCTCATGGGTACAGAAGGTTGCGGCGGTGGAAAAGTGTTTCCGTGGCTCCCCCTAATGGTTTTGGGGTATAAGAGTATATATGGGCGAAAGAATTAGGTTAGGAGACCCACGAGGGCCCACAAGACAGGGGGCCCGCCCTACCCCCTGGGCGCGTCCTCCACCCTTGTGGTCGCCTCGTGGCTCCTCTGACTTCATCTCCAAGTCTCCTGGTTTGCTTTTGGTCCAAGAAAAATCATCGCCAAAGTTTTATTCCGTTTGATATTCCTTTTCTGCGAAACTCTAAAACAGGCAAAAAACAGAAACTGGCACTGGGCTCTAGGTTAATAGGTTAGTCCCAAAAATAATATAAAATAGCATATTAATGCATATAAAAACATCCAAAACAGATAATATAATAGCATGGAACAATCAAAAATTATAGATACGTTGGAGACGTAGCATACGTGCACCCAAGTGTGGTCACTGCGTCCGCGCAGCACGAGCATGATGACACACGACCAGAAGGATGCCACGAACCCCGGTGTGATGCATTGGGTCAGAGACAGAAAGGAAAATTCGACAACGACGTCCCCCATATTGAAGGGATGCCTTTTGAGTATGGCGTCCTGGTGTGCAAGAAATTGCTGGCCTCGTACAGGATGGATGGTAAGCTGGAGACAGGGAGGCTGACGGCTGAGAAGTTCACAGAGTGAGAAGAATGGGACTCAGCGAGCTACACGTGTTGATGGCCTGATGCCATGCATCGACGCGATGCTTCCTGAGTGGCACGACGCTGGCTTGTGCTCGAAGGAGAATGCGTGAGGCTGGGTGCATGTTAGGAACGAGGTGCACATTGCCACATCACCAAAACCACTTGCAAAAACCACTCCTATGAGGGTTAGGGGGGGTGATTCAGATGGTTTAGGAAAACCTAGGGGGTTAGATACCCGGTTTTAGACGTCAGGGGGGAAGTAGCCGGTTGTGAAACCCCGGGGGGTTATTTGGACTTCTTTCTTTGGACTCTAATTTGCATGATTTGAATGAAGCTAACCCGTACTGACGCTGTTTTCAGCAGAACTACCATTGTGTTGTTTTTGTGTAGAAATAAAAGTTCTCGAAATCAAAACTTCTTGGAGATTTTTTATGGAATAAGGAAAATACTGGAGCCAAGAACCACCGGAGGCCCCTGGGTGAGCACAACCCACCAGGGCGCCCCCCCTCCTGGCGCGCCCAGGTGGGTGATGTCTACTACACAACCTTCTTCTTGTAGCGTTGTTGGGCCTCCAAGTGCAGAGGTTTGTACGACAGTAGCAAATTTCCCTCAAGTGGATGACCTAAGGTTTATCAATCCATGGGAGGCGTAGGATGAAGATGGTCTCTCTCAAGCAACCCTGCAACCAAATAACAAAGAGTCTCTTGTGTCCCCAACACACCCAATACAATGGTAAATTTTATAGGTGCACTAGTTCGGCGAAGAGATGGTGATACAAGTGCAATATGGATGGTAGATATAGGTTTTTGTAATCTGAAAATATAAAAACAGCAAGGTAACTAATCATAAAAGTGAGCACAAACGGTATTGCAATGATAGGAAACAATGCCTAAGGTTCATACTTTCACTAGTGCAAGTTCTCTCAACAGTAATAACATAACTGGATCATATAACTATCCCTCAACATGCAACAAAGAGTCACTCCAAAGCCACTAATAGCGGAGAACAAACGAAGAGATTATGGTAGGGTACGAAACCACCTCAAAGTTATCCTTTCTGTTCTATCTATTCAATAGTCTGTTGTAAAATAACATGAAGCTATTCTTTCCGTTCAATCTATCATAGAGTTCATACTAGAATAACACCTTAAGACACAAATCAACCAAAACCCTAATGTCACCTAGATACTCCATTGTCACCTCAAGTATCCGTGGGGCATGATTATACGATATGCATCACACAATCTCAGATTCATCTATTCAAACCAACACAAAGTACTTCAAAGAGTGGCCCAAAGTTTCTACCGGAGAGTCAAGACGAAAATGTGTGCCAACCCCTATGCATAGGTTCATGGGCGCAACCCGCAAGTTGATCACCAAAACATACATCAAGTGGATCACGTGATATCCCATTGTCATCACAGATAAGCACGGCAAGACATACATCAAGTGTTCTCAAATCCATAAAGACTCAATCCGATAAGATAACTTCAAGAGGAAAACTCAATTCATCACAAGAGAGTAGAGGGGGAGAAACATCATAAGATCCAACTATAATAGCAAAGCTCGCGATACATCAAGAGCGTGCCATAGAGAGAACACGAGAGAGAGAGAGAGAGAGAGAGAGAGAGAGAGAGAGAGATCACATAGCTACTGGTACATACCCTTAGCCCCGAGGGTGAACTACTCCCTCCTCGTCATGGAGAGCGCCGGGATGATGAATATGGCCACCGGTGAGGGATCCCCCCTCCGGCAGGGTACCGGAACGGGCTCCCGAGAGGTTTTTGGTGGCTACAGAGGCTTGCGGCGGCGGAACTCCCGATCTATTTTGTGCTTGATGTTTTTAGGGTATAAGGGAATATATAGGCGAGAGAAGTCGGTCGGGGGAGCCTCGAGGGGCCCAGGAGGGTGGAGGGCGCGCCCAGGGGGGTGGGCGCGCCCCCCTATCTCGTGGCCTCCTCGACGCTTCCCTGGCTTGCACTCCAAGTTTCTGGGATTGCTTCTATTCCAAAAATAACTTTTCCGAAGGTATCATTCCCTTTGGACTCCGTTTGATATTCCTTTTCTTGGAAACATTGAAATAGGCAAGTAAACAGCAATATGGGTTGGGCCTCCGGTTAATAGGTTAGTCCCAAAAATGATATAAAAGTGTATAATAAAGCCCATAAACGTCCAAAATAGATAATATAATAGCATGAATGCTTCATAAATTATAGATACGTTGGAGACGTATCAGCATCCCCAAGCTTAATTCCTGCTCGTCCTCGAGTAGGTAAATGATAAAAGAAAGAGTTTATGAAGTGTGAATGCTAGCAAGTGCACAAGTTTGATCAATGATAATTTCAATCACCTTTTCTAGCATGATTATTTGTCATAACAGTAGTTCATCTCATAAAACTTCTCAAGATCAAGTAACAAGCTATTCACATGTTAAAGCATAGACCATAAACTTTCTTGAAAACTAGCAAACTTCATTCTCAGTCATCAAACAATTGCAATTCATCTTATTTTCAGGAAGGGTATATCAGAGCTTTGATTTAGCAAACTCCACATGCTCAACTATCATATAGTCTTCTACAATTGCTAACACTCACACAATACTTATGGTTATGGAGTTTTAATCGGACACTGAGAAAGATAGGGGCTTATAATTTCGCCTCCCAACGTATTCACCTTTGGGTGATGTCAACAATAATAGTTCATGTTAACTTACATCCAATTGGATATATATATATATATATATATATATATATATATATATCAGGATCTTTCCAACACGAGGTGCTTGCCAAAGGATAAAATGAAAAAGGGAAAGGTGAAGATCACCTTGACTCTTGCATAAAGTAAAAGACATAAAGTAAAAGATAGGCCCTTCGCAGAGGGAAGCAGAGGTTGTCATGCGCTTTTATGGTTGGATGCACAAAATCTTAATGCAAAAGAACGTCACTTTATATTGCCACTTGTATATGGACCTTTATTATGCAGTCCATCGCTTTTATTGCTTCCATAACAAGATCATATAAAGCTTATTTTCTTCACACTAATAGATCATACATATTTAGAGAGCAATTTTTATTGCTTGCACCGATGACAACTTACTTGAAGGATCTTACTCAATCCATAGGTAGGTATGGTGGACTCTCATGGCAAAACTGGGTTTAAGGATATTTGGAAGCACAAGTAGTATCTCTACTTGGTGCAAGGAATTTTGGCTAGCATGAGGGGGAAAGGCAAGCTCAACATGTTTGAATGATCCATAACAATATACTTTAACTGAAATGTGAGAATAACCCATTACGTTGTCTTCCTTGTCCAACATCAACTCTTTAGCATGTCATACTTAATGAGTGCTCACAATTATAAAAGATGTCTAAGATAGTATATTTATATGTGAAATCTCTCTTCCTTCAATATTCTTTCATGAATTGTTCAAATGACCAATACAATGCTTGCTAACCTTCAAAAAATTTACAACCTCTACTTTTTAGATGTGAAGTCATTACTCCCCATGGGATAAGCAAATGAGACATATATAATTTCAGATTTGTGACAATCAACTCATTCAACAATTTACTCATAGGATATAAGTGAAGCACACGAGTAAATGAAAAACTACTCCAAAAAGATATAAGTGAAGATCAATGAGTAGCTAAATAATTATGTAACTATGTGAAGATTCTCTCTCATTAAAGAAATTCATATATTGGTATTGTATTCAAACAGCAAGAAAAACAAAATAAAATGACATTGCAAGGATAGCACAACTCATGTGAAGAAGAAAAAACTTAGGCTCAACCGATACTAACCGATAGTTGTTGAAGAAGAAAGGTGGGATGCCTAACGGGGCATCCCCAAGCTTAGGTGCTTAAGACTTCTTGAAATATTATCTTGGGGTGCCTTGGGCATCCCCAAGCTTGAACTTTTGTGTCTCCTTAATTCCTCTCATACCATGGTTTCTCTATTTCTCAAAAACTTCATCCACACAAAACTCAACAAGAACTCGTGAGATAAGTTAGTATAAACCAATGCAAGACCTTATCATTTTCTACTGTAACAAATCACTAAAATTATTATTCAACATTGCATACTAAACGACTCTGCATATTTAATACTCCTATCCTCAAATAGAATTGAGGGAGTCCTGGACTAGGAGGTGTCCGGATAGCCGAACTATCATCTTTGGCCGGACTCCTGGACTATGAAGATACAAGATTGAAGACTTTGTCTCGTGTCCGGATGGGACTTTCCTTGGCGTGGAAGGCAAGCTTAGCAATACGGATATGTAGATCTCCTACCATTGTGACCGACTCTGTGTAACCCTAACCCTCTCCGGTGTCTATATAAACCGGAGGGTTTTAGTCCGTAGGACGAACAACAATCATACCATAGGCTAGCTTCTAGGGTTTAGCCTCTTTGATCTCGTGGTAGATATACTCTTGTACTACCCATATCATCAATATTAATCAAGCAGGAGTAGGGTTTTACCTCCATCGAGAGGGCCCGAACCTGGGTAAAAACATTGTGTCCCTTGTCTCCTGTTACCATCCACCTAGACGCACAGTTTGGGACCCCCTACCCGAGATTCATCGGTTTTGACACCGGCATTGGTGCTTTCATCGAGAGTTCCTCTGTGTCGTCACCTTTAGGCCCGATGTCTCCTTTGATCATCAACAACGACGCGCTCCAGGGTGAGACTTTTCTCCCCGGACAGATCTTCGTATTCGGCGGCTTTGCACTGCGGGCCAATCTGCTAGGCCATCTGGAGCAGATCGAAAGCTACGCCCCTGGCCACCAGGTCAGATTTGGAAGTTTGAACTATATGGCTGATGTCCGCGGAGACTTGATCTTCGACGGGTTCGAGCCACAGCCAAGCACGCCCCACTGTCGCGATGGGCATGATCTAGCTCTGCTGTTGGACAGTGCCCTGGAGGCCGCACAAGTGTCCTCTCCGACCCTTAGCTCGGAGCCGACAGCGCCGATCGAGGACGGGTGGCTGGACACCGCCTCGGGGGCCGTTACGGTGATAGAGCCGAACACCAACCCTGTCCTTTGTGAAGCTCGTGACTCCAGGGTGCCGGACTCCTCTCCGGACTCCGAACCTTCCGCGCCCCTGCCAATCGAATCCGATTGGGCGCCGATCATGGAGTTCACCACTGCGGACATCTTTAAGCACTCGCCCTTTGGCGACATCCTGAATTCGCTAAAGTGTCTCTCTTTATCAGGAGAGCCCTGGCCAGACTATGGTCAGGAAGGTTGGGACACGGACGACGAAGAAATTCAACGCCCACCCACCACCCACTTTGTAGCCACTGTCGATGATTTAACCGACATGCTCGACTTTGGCTCCGAAGACATCGACGGTATGGACGACGATGCCGGAGACGACCATGAACCAGCGCCTACAGGGCACTGGAAGGCCACCTCAACTCACGATGTATATATGGTGTATACACCTAAAGGAAGCGATAATGAGGAACAACGGGACGCTGCGAAGGATAATTCCCTCGAAAAGCAGTTAAAACGGCGACGTAAGCGCCGCTCAAAGTCCCGCCTCGACAAAGACAACACCCATACAGACCCAGCCATAGAGCAGGGCGAACCGGTGGACGACGAACATGCCCTCGAGCAACCATCCGAACAGGATAACTTGGATAAACAATCCATCCCCGGCGAAGATAACAGTCCGGATGATCTCACACCGGACAGATCGTTGGAGCAGAAGAACTTCCACAAAAGGCTCGTCGCCACTGCACGTAGTCCGAAGAAGTAGAAGCGGAAGCTCAAAACAGCGGAATACACACTCAGAATGAGATGGAGCAAAGTACTCAACACTGCAGACAAATACGGCGATAGTCGCCAAACAAAGAGCTACCCGAAGCGCAAACTACTGCCCGAATTTGACGAGGAGACCGTAGAGCCCCCACAATCAAAGAACAAAGAGGCCGTCCGGTCGGATAGATGACCATATGGCAAACATAGAGCGGCAAGCGGCGCCGCACACAAGCCGGCACGCGATCCACATAAGGATCCGCGCCAAAAGGATGACCCAGTCAGGTCTATCTATGGGCCAAGAAAGCAAGCTCTAGAAAGCAATGCAACACGTCGAGTATTCGAACACCACGGCACACCCAAATACAGGGGCGCTGCACACCCCCTATGTTTCACCGATGAGGTGCTGGATCACGAATTTCCAGCGGGATTCAAGCCCGTAAACATAGAGGCATACGGCGGAACAACAGACCCTGGAGTCTAGATTGAGGATTACATCCTCCACATACACATGGCCAGAGGAGATGACCTCCACGCCATAAAATATCTACCCCTCAAGCTCAAAGGGCTAGCCTGGCATTGGCTCAAAAGCCTCCCAGAAAATACCATTGGAAGTTGGGAAGAGCTCGAGGATGCATTTTGGGCAAATTTTCAGGGGACTTATGTCCGCCCTCCGGATGCAGACGATTTAAGTCACATAACTCAACAGCCCGGAGAGTCAGCCCGCAAGTTCTGGAACAGGTTCCTCACCAAAAAGAACAAAATAGTTGACTGTCCGGACGCCGAAGCCTTAGCGGCTTTCAAACACAACGTCCGAGACGAATGGCTCGCCAGACACCTTGGCCAAGAAAAGCTGAGAACAATGGCCGCACTAACAAGCCTCATGACCCGATTTTGCACGGGAGAGGATAGCTGGCTGGCAAGATGCAGCACCAGCGACCCAAGTACATCCGAGGTCAGGGATGGAAATGGAAAACCACGACGTAGCAAGGACCAGCGCCGGACCAAGGGAAACAGTCCGAAGAGCACGACAGTCAACGCCAGATTCAAAAGCTCTCGGCAGAACAACAAAAAACTGCCTCCTAAGGGCAACAACGACGAGCTATCCAACCTAAACAAAATCTTGGACAAGATGTGCCAAATCCACAGTACCCCCGGGAAGCCTGCAAACCATACCCACAGAGATTGTTGGGTCTTCAAATAGTCCGGCCGACTCAACGCCGAACACAAGGGGCTCGACACAACAAGTGAGGACGATGACGAACCCCACAAGCAGAGCACCGAAAAACAAAAGAATTTCCCACAAGAGGTCAAAACAGTAAACTCACTTCAAGTGACAGTAGGGAAAAATAGAGCGGCGCCCATTGAAATACGTGTCGCACGGTCCACCCCAGCGGAGTCCCGACACTGGATGTCAAAACCAATCACCTTCGACCATCAGGATTACTCTGGAAGTATCCGAAACGCAGGAGGGACTGCTTTGATATTAGATCCTATAATCGACGGATTACAATTTACACAAGTCCTAATGGACGGCGCAGTGATCTAAACCTGCTATATCAGGACACAATCCGCAGAATGGGGATAAACCCAACCAATATTCGCCATAGCAACACTTCCTTTAAAGGAGTGATGACAGGCCCATATGCCCACTGTACGGGCTCCCTACCACTAGAAGTTGTGTTCGGCTCATCCGACAACTTCCGTCACAAAAAGTTAGTCTTCCACATCGCCCCATTTAAAAGTAGCTATCAAGCACTACTGGGACGCGAAGCTTTCGCCCGCTTTAACGCAATACCGTATTACGCATCTCTTACACTTAAAATGCCCGGTCCACGCGGCATCATCTCATTAAAGGGAAACTTCGAGTGTTCCTCGAATACGGAAGAACGTGAGACTGCCTTGACAGCCACACACTAATCCGGCTTTGCTGATCAAAGCATCTAAACATGTCATTCGGACCCCGGACATGGCTAGGTGAGTCCGGTATAAATAAACAAGGGGCTTAATAGCCGCGTACCCCCTTACAAGGGGATCCACGCACGTACAACAAGAGACAATAAAGCTCAATTTTATTCATTTTTTGAATCATACTCTGTTTTATTTTAAAACACATTTTTCGCACGATCTTTTTTTTTCAACTAAGTTCTTCTCTTTTACAGATGAACACTGTGCTACACCCGTCCAGGATACGGCACAACGGAGACACAGGCGCAGACGTGCAGTAGGGACCCATTGCAAGGATTCTTTTCAGATTAAGACCCTGCGTAAACCTTTTTTACTGTCTCTTGTTGATACACATCCCCCGGTTTCTTGCTATAACCGAGGAGGAGGCTGGTGTTTTGGCATCGGCCGCGTCAGAAATTTTTGCGCGTACCTGGACACTAGGGGCTTAGGGCATTCTTCCGCCCGTTTTCCATAAATACTGAATACCTTAGGGAGTGTTCGGCGTCTCGAGTTAGGCCTTATATGCATCAGCTCTAAATCATGTCTTTGGTCAAATGTTGGGTTTGCCAGGCTCCTGTGTTTTGCTGTCTTACGTTCCGCTCTATCGGCTAACGCGGCACCAGGAGAACTACTGCGATTGTGCCCCGGTTCGGCCTGGTGAGCACCTCAGTAGAGAAAGCCGAAAACTGACTGTCATGATATAGTGTGAGACTGGTCAACCACTCGATGACCCACCGGAATGTTTAGAATTCCTCCGCATTAACGAAGGATCGTTTCCCGGTCAGGCACATTTGCGCCCCGAATTCAGAGAGCGCGGTGCCCTTAGGGGCTATATAGTAGCCCCACCATCGAACTCCTATGGCTAAGTGAAAGTGATAAAGCATTATAGTCTGGTTGCCTAGTTTTGCTACGCTATCACCTCCTTCACAGGACCAAGACGTTGGATTAAGTGTGACTTTTTTTGCAAACACCGCCGCACTATGTGCGTGGGGGCTGAAGCCGAAGAATGCCATCTTTCAGGTTATATACACATATACATTGACGGCCGCACATGAGGTAGCTCAATACTAGAACGCACAAGTATAAAATGCCCTTATATTATATCGAAACATCGTTTCACAAATCATACATGTCATTAGAACATAATATCCTTCGAGCACTGCGTCTCTATTAAACGAGCGCCCTGCAGGACTTCCTCAAAATAGTGCTCGGCAGGTACTCGGCTTCTGTCCGAATCCAGGGATGCAACGTCGGTGGCCTTCATCTCTGCCCAATATGTTTTGACACGGGCAAGAGCCATCCGCGCACCCTCTATGCATGCCGACCGCTTCATTGCAACGATATGCGGCACCGCACCAAGGAACTGCTGCACCAAGCCAAAATAACTCTTCGGCTCGGGCCCCTTCGGCCACAAATGAGTCACGACATCCTTCATGGCAAGTCCGGACAACCTATTCAGCTCAGCCCATTCGGCCAAACGATCGGTCAATGGAAGCGGACGCTCTGGACTATGGAACTGCGATCAAAAAAGCTCTTCCATTCCGTGATCCTTTTGGCCTCGGAAATGTGCGACCGCGTCTGCGGCACTCGCCGCCAAATCCAGATAAGCATCCTCCGCACCCCACAGCTGGTCCAACTGAGCATTCTTCGGATCCGTGAACTTCCTCCGCAGCAGAAAGGGCTTTCCAGCCGCGATATCCCCGGCTTGACGTAGCTCCTCCTTTATAGCTCTCATCGCAGAGTGGGCATCCTTGGCTTCGGCGGTGGCCTTCTTCAGGTCCTCTTGCTCCGCTCGACGTTCTTTTTCAAGAAACTCGCAGCGGTCGGTAGCATTCTTCAACTTCCCGGCCATCTCGGCCATTTCCTCCCTGCTTCGGCAGTGAGCAGCCTGTTCGGCTTTTAGCCCTTCGGCCGCCCTCAAGGCAGCCGCATCGCTTTTTCTGGTTTGCTCCCTGACTCGGGCTAGCTCTGCCCGAAGGTTCTCCATAGCAGCGGCACCATCTGCATAAAGCATACATGTTGTAAGGCATGGGCATCAAGCTCCCTTACCAGGTGTCCGCGGAGAAGTTGCATACCTTGTGACTCGTCAAGCCACTTATTGACAAGCGCGATGTCCGCATCCGCCACGTCAAGTTGCCGCTTCAATTCGGCAAATTTATCAGTCCGGCTAGCCACCGGACGCTCCGCCACCTATATAGGACAGGCGATATCTTACAACTGAGATTATGATCCTCGGCGCGCTGTCGCTCTCGACAACGTACCGAGTCTCAAGGGCTACTATCTATACAGGGCGCATTCTATATGCAAAATTGTCAGAAGGTATATCATTTTTACGTACCTCAAACCCCGTCAGTAAACTTCTGACGGCTTCATGCAATCCGCTCTCAGCGGATGAAATCCTTTCAATCACCGTACCCATTAACGCACGGTGATCTTCTGAGATAGACGCTCGCCCGAGCAGATCCTTCAGCTGCTCCGACCGTACACCAGTTGGTGCCGGACCCCCCGGCCCCGCCGGACTCGGGGAAACCCTCCGCGACGACACCTCAGGGTCGTCCGCCCGCATGACAGTGCGGCAGATGGAGGCGTTTCGCTCTCCATCATCTCCGGACAAAGATCCCCCGAAGATGAGCTCTGCTGAGAAGGGCTGAGATCCGAACTACAAGGTAAAACTTCGGTTATCGTCAGAAATAAAAATAGGGATGTCCCTTATTAAAAAACTCCCCTTTCTACTTACGGCTCGCTGGAGGGCTGATTCCCTTGGGGAAATAGGGTGGCCGGGGCTTCTCTTGGCGCAGGGCCCTCTGGTGAAGATTTCTTCCCCCGCTTTGAGGCCTTGGCCTCCGGATCTTCAGAAGCGGTCCTCTTCTCCCCCTGGAGGGAGGGATTCTCGATCTCCCCTTCCTTGAAAGCCTCCTTCACGAAGGTAGTAGCTTCCTTGTTCCCTCCTTTGCCCTCTTCCAAAGGCGTAGCCTCCAGCATCTTGGTTAACACAGGATCCGGCGTGGTCTCAGGGAGGGGGGCCGGACACCTTATTAGTTTTGCTTTCGCTATCCACTCCTGTTCAAGGGACAGCTTTTTAAACGGCAAGTTTATGATAAATGTACGGATAGCGTGTCCGGGCACAGGGCTACTTACTTGAGTATCCAGGCGATTGCAGCTCAGACCTACGTCCTCGGTCAAGTCCGGACACATCTCTTGTGATCCGAAGAACAGTTTATACATCTCCACGGCCGTCGCGCCCATGAAGTGTTGGAGAGCTCGTGGTCCCTCCGGATTAAATTCCCACAGGCGGAGGGGGGTGACGTTTGCAGGGCAGAAGGCACCGAATCAGCATGACCTGTGCCACTACGACCAGATCGATCTCTCTCTCTTGGAGGTCTCAAATACGGCCCTGCAGCAGAGGAACGTCCTTGGACGGCCCCCAGTCGAGTCCTTTGTTGACCCATGACGCCAGCCGCTGTGGAGGACCCGGGCGGAAGGCGGGTGGCGCCACCCATTTGATGCCCCTGGGAGCGGTGATGTAAAACCACTCCTGTTGCCATAAACCGAACACCTCTTGAAAAGAGCCCTCAGGCCATGGAGCGTCAGCATTTTTGCTTATAACAGCCCCTCCGCACTCAGTCTGCTGCCCCTTGATCATCTTCGGCTCTACTTTGAAAGTATTGAGCCATAATCCGAAGTGAGGGGTAATGCGGAGGAAGGCTTCGCATACGACGATGAACGATGAGATGTGGAGGATGGACTCCGGATCCAAGTCGTGGAATTCCAACCCATAATAAAACATGAGCCCCCTCACGAAGGGGTCCATCGTGAAGCCTAAACCCCGAAGGAAGTGAGATACGAACACCACGCTCTCACCAGGCTTGGGAGTAGGAATAACCTGCCCTTGGGCAGGCAGCCTATGCGAAATTTCGCCGGTTAGATACTTGGCGTCTCTCAGCTTTAGCACGTCTTCTTCCGTGACGGAAGAAGGCATCCACCGCCCTAGCAGGTCGGAGCCGGACATCATCGAAGGTCCGAAGCGCCTGAATCTGGAGCTTTGGGTGTTGGAACTCGAGGCGAGGGGCGGATACGATTGAGATTGAAAGAAAGGAGCAGGCCTTGGTCTCGTTATAAAGAGGTTGAATACCAAGAGCCCTCCCCGTGACCGTTTGGGACTCGCCTTCGATAGAGGGGGCATGCCAACGGGCACGGTTGGGTTACCCACGCCCGTATTGATGAGAATCCCGGAATAAGGGGACACGATCTCTGCTTTGACAAGACGTGCTAAGGAAACTGTTTCGCTAAACGCGCTGAGGTGGAACAGTAAAAACGATTCAAATAAAGGCTTGGCCGTGGTGCGATGTCACGCCGCGGAATACGTCAGCAGGTTGAACTTGTGTAAATGATATTCTCTCTACGGTGGTATGTGGAACTTGTTTTGCAGAGCGGACACTATCCTTGTGTTCAAAACCTTCTATGAAGTATTCGGAGGAGGAACCCGCCTTGCAATGCCGAAGACAATATGCGCGCCGGACTCGTCGTCATTGAAGCCTGGTTCAGGGGCTACTGAGGGTGTCCTGGACTAGGGGGTGTCCGGATAGCCGAACTATCATCTTTGGCCGGACTCCTGGACTATGAAGATACAAGATTGAAGACTTCGTCCCGTGTCCGGATGGGACTTTCCTTGGCATGGAAGGCAAGCTTGGCAATACGGATATGTAGATCTCCTACCATTGTGACTGACTCTGTGTAACCCTAACCCTCTCCGGTGTCTATATAAACCAGAGGGTTTTAGTCCATAGGATGAACAACAATCATACCATAGGCTAGCTTCTAGGGTTTAGCCTCTTTGATCTCGTGGTAGATCTACTCTTGTACTACCCATATCATCAATATTAATCAAGCAGGAGTAGGGTTTTACCTCCATCGGGAGGGCCCGAACCTGGGTAAAAACATCGTGTCCCTTGTCTCCTGTTACCATCCGCCTAGACGCACAGTTCGGGATCCCCTACCCGAGATCCGCCGGTTTTGACACCAACAAGAATCATTAAACAAGCAAATATACGCAAACAATGCAAACATAACAACAATCTGCCAAAACAGTACAGTCTATAAAGAATGCAAGATTTATCATACTTCCCTAACTCTAAAAATTATGAGAAAAATACTACGCTGTACAAGATTTATCAGAGCTCAATATGCAAAATGTTTCAACATTATATCATTCTCTGACTTTTCTAGGGAATTTTTGCAACAGCGGTAAACTTTCTGTTTTCAAACAGCAACATGTATACTAGCAAAATAAGCATGGTAAAGGCTATCCTTGACATTTTTATTGAAAATATAGAATCAAAACATTAATCTAAATAACAGCAAGCAAAACAAAATAAAACAAAATGACGCTCCAAGCAAAACACATATCATGTGGTGAATAAAAATATAGCTCCAAGTAAAGTTACCGATGAACGAAGACGAAAGAGGGGATGCCATCCGGGGCATCCTCAAACTTAGGCTTTTGGTCGTCCTTGAATATTACCTTGGGGTGCCTTGGGCATCCCCAAGCTTAGGCTCTTGCCACTCTTTATTCCATAGTCCATCGAATCTTTACCCAAAACTTGAAAACTTCACAACACAAAACTCAACAGAAAACTCGTAAGCTCCGTTAGTATAAGAAAATAAAACCACCACTTAGGTACTGTAATGAACTCATTCTAAATTCATATTGGTGTAATATCTACTGTATTCTAACTTCTCTATGGTTCATTGCTATGTCTCCAACGTATGTATAATTTTTGATTGCTCCATGCTACTTTATCTACTGTTTTAGGCAATATTGGGCTTTATTATCCACTTTTATATTATTTTTGGGACTAACCTATTAACTGGAGGCCCAACCCAGATTTGCTGTTTTATGCCTATTTCAGTGTTTCAAACAAAAGGAATATCAGACGGAGTCAAAACGGAACAAAATCAACTGGAGAAGTTAATTTTGGAAGGAAGCCAACCAGATGGGCTTAGAGTGCACGTCAGGGGAGTCCTGGGCTGCCCATGAGGGTGGGGAGCGCGCCCACCCCCTGGGCGTGACCCCCTACCTCGTGGGGCCCCCGTAGCTCCACCGACGTACCCCCTGCACCCATATATACCTACGTACCCTAAAACTTCCAAAAGAGAAGATAGATCGGGAGTTCCGCCGCCGCAAGCCTCTGTAGCCACCAAAAACCTCTCGGGAGCCTGTTCCGGCACCCTGCCGGAGGGGGATCCCATCACCGGTGGCCATCTTCATCATCCCGGCGCTATCCATGACGAGGAGGGAGTAGTTCACCCTCGGGGCTGAGGGTATGTACCAGTAGCTATGTGTTTGATCTCTCTCTCTCTCTCTCTCTCTCTCTCTCTCTCTCTCGTGTTCTCTCTCGTGTTCCTCTATGGCACGATCTTGATGTATCCTGAGCTTTGCTATTGTAGTTGGATCTTATGATGTTTCTCCCCCTCTACTCTCTTGTGATGAATTGAGTTTCCCCTTTGAAGTTATCTTATTGGATTGAGTCTTTTATGAACACTTGATGTATGTCTTGCGTGGGATAACCGTGGTGACAATGGGTTATTCTATTGATCCACTTGATGTATGTTTTGGTGATCAACTTGCGGGTTTCGTGACACTTGGGAACCTATGCATAGGGGTTGGCACACATTCTTGACTCTCCGGTAGAAACTTTGGGGCACTCTTTGAAGTACTTTTATGTTGGGTTGGATGAATCTGAGATTGTGTGATGCATATCGTATAATCATGCCCACGGATACTTGAGGTGACAATGGAGTATCTAGGTGACATTAGGGTTTTGGTTGATTTGTATCTTAAGGTGTTATTCTAGTACAAACTCTTTTATAGATCGATCGAAAGAATAGCTTTGCGGTGGTTTCGTACCCGACCATAATCTCTACTATTGTTCTTCGCTATTAGTGTCTTTGGAGTGACTCTTTGTTGCATGTTGAGGGATTGTCATATGTTCTATCTATGTTATTATTGTTGAGAGAACTTGCACTAGTGAAAGTATGAACCCTAGGCCTTGTTTCCTATCATTGCAATACCATTTACGGTCACTTTTATCATTAGTTACCTTGCTGTTTTTATTATTTCAGATTACAAAAACCTATATCTACTATCTATTTTGCACTTGTATCACCATCTCTTCGCCGAACTAGTGCACCTATACAATTTACCATTGTATTGTGTGTTTTGGGGACACAAGAGACTCTTTGTTATTTGGTTGCAGGGTTGTTTGAGGGAGACCATCTTCATCCTACGCCTCCTACGGATTGATAAACCTTAGGTCATCCACTTGAGGGAAATTTGCTACTGTCCTACAAACCTGTGCACTTGCAGGCCCAACAACGTCTACAAGAAGAAGGTTGTGTAGTAGACATCAAGCTCTTTTCTGGCGCCGTTGCCGGGGAGGCTAGGTAAGTGAAGGTATATCTTTAGATCTTGCAATTGAATCTTTTTGTTTCTTGTTTTAGCACTAGTCTAGTTTATAAAAGAAAACTACAAAAAGATTGAGTTGAGTTTGTCTCATACGCTTCACCTTTTTAATATATTTCGTGAGTATGATGGAAAGGAAAATTGTGCTCAAGTGCTAGAAGAAGAATTACATAAAATTCTTGGCATAAAATATGTGAATGATGAGCATGATTGCAATGTTGTTAGTATGAATTCCTTGAATATCCATGATGCTAATGATACGCAAAGCCACAAGCTTGGGGAAGCTATGTTTGATGGAGACGATATTTTTTGTCCCCCAAGCTTTGATGAGCAAATTTACTATGATGAAAGCATGCCTCCTATCTATGATGATTATTGTGATGATACGTATGCTATAAAGAAGAAGTGTGCTTATGTGGAGAGCAGAAAATTTTCTATGCTTGTAGATCATGAAAAGAATGCTTTAGGTGCTGGTTATATTGTTGAATTCATTCATGATGCTACTGAAAATTATTATGAGAGAGGAACATATGCTTGTAGGAATTGCGATAATATCAAGTTTCCTCTCTATGTGCTTAAATTCTTAAATCTATGCTTGTGTTACCTTCCTATGATAGTTGATTATTGTTCTCATAAGTTTGTTCACAAAATCCCTATGCATAGGAAGTGGGTTAGACTTAAATATGCTAGTCATATGCTTCATGATGCTCCCGTTATGTTTCAATTCTTATCTTTTATGTGAGCATCATTGTCATCATCATGCCTAGCTAAAAGGCATTAAAGAAAAGCGCTTGTTGGGAGACAACCCAATATTTATCCTTACTGTTTTTGTGTGTCCACATGATTATGCTACTGTAGTAATCATGTTTTATAGCTTTTGTTTCAATAAAGTGCCAAGTAGAACCTTTGGGAAGACTTGGGTGAAGTTTATGTGATCTTGCTGTGAAAAACAGAAACTTTAGCACTCACGAGAATAGCTTCCATTTTTTACTGGAGAGTGCTTTTAGGTTGATTCTTTTTGAAGATGATTAATAGACAAATTTCTCAGGTCCATCAATTTATTTCATAATTTTTGGGGTTCCAGAAGTATACGTTTTATACAGATTACTACAGACTGTTCTGTTTTTGACAGATTCTGTTTTCTATGTGTTGTTTGCTTATTTTGATGAATCTATGAGTAGTATCGGAGGGTATGAACCATAGATAAGTTGGAGTACAGTAGATGTTACACAAATATGAATTTAGAATGAGTTCATTACAGTACCTAAGTGGTGGTTTTATTTTCTTATACTAACGGAGCTTACGAGTTTTGTTTTGAGTTTTGTGTGGTTGAAGTTTTCAAGTTTTGGGTAAAGATTCGATGGACTATGGAATAAGGAGTGGCAAGAGCCTAAGATTGGGGATTCCCAAGGCACCCCAAGGTAATATTCAAGGACAACCAAGAGCCTAAGCTTGGGGATACCCCGGAAGGCATCCCCTCTTTCGTCTTCGTTCATCGGTAACTTTACTTGGAGCTATATTTTTATTCGCCACATGATATGTGTTTTGCTTGGAGCGTCAATTTATTTTGTTAGTTTTTGCTTGCTGTTAGTTAGAAGTGTTTTTCCTCTTTAGTTTCAATAAAAAAGTCAAGGATAGCCTTTGCCATGCTTATTTTGCTAGTTTACATGTTGCTGTTTGAAAACAGAAAGTTTACCTCTGTTGCAAAAATTCCCTAGAAAAGTCAGAGAGTGGTATAATGTTGAATCTTTTTGAATATTGAGCTCTGATAAGTTTATTACAGTGTAAATTTTAGTTCATAATTTTTGGAGTCAGGGAAGTGTTGATACTCTTGCATTCTTTACAGACTGTACTGTTTTGGCAGATTGCTGTTATGGTTGCATTGTTTGCATATGTTTGCTTGACTAATGATTCTATTTGAGGATAGGAGTATTAAATATGCAGAGGATTTAGTATTCAATGTTGAATAATAATTTTAGTGATTTGTTACAGTAGAAAAATGATAAGGTTTTGCATTGGTGTATACTAACCTATCTCACGAGTTCTTGTTGAGTTTGTTGTGAATGAAGCTTTTGATAAAACGAGAAACCATGATATGAGAGGAATTAAGGAGACACAAAAGCTCAAGCTTGGGGATGCCCAAGGCACCCCAAGATAATATTTCAAGAAGTATCAAGCATCTAAGCTTGGGGATGCCCCGGTAGGCATCCCACCTTTCTTCTTCAACAACTATCGGTTAGTATCGATTGAGCCTAAGTTTTTGCTTCTTCACATGAGTTGTGCTATCCTTGCAATGTAGTTTTCTTTAGTTTTGCTTGCTGTTTGAATAAGTATCAGGATCTGAAATTCTTTAATGAGAGAGAGCCTTACACAAATTGGAATTTGCTAGAATACTCTATGTGCTTCACTTATATCTTTTGAGCTTGATAGTTTTTGCTCATAGTACTTCACTTATATCTTTTGAGCGTGATAATTTTTGCTCTAGTACTTCACTTATATCTTTTAGAGCACGGTGGTGGATTTGTTTTAAAGAAACTATTGATCTCTCATACTTCACTTAGATTATTTTGAGAGTCGTTAATAGCATGGTAATTTGCTTAATGTTAATATACTTGGTATTCAAGATATGTGCAACTTTCTTTTGAGTGTGTTGAATACTAAGAAAAGTTTGATGCTTGATAATTGTTTTGAGATATGGAGGTGATAATATCAAAGTCATGCTAGTTGGGTAATTATGAATTCAAAGAATGCTTGTGTTGAAGTTTGCAAGTCCCGTAGCATGCACGTATGGTTAAAGTTGTGTAACAAATTTGAAACATGAAGTGTACCTGGCTTGTGCATCCTTATGAGTGGCAGTCGGGGAAGAGCGATGGTCTTTTCCTACCAATCTATCCCCCTAGGAGCATGCGCGTAGTACTTGGTTTTTGATGACTTCTAAATTTTTGCAATAAGTATATGAGTTCTTTTGACTAATGTTGAGTCCATGGATTATACGCACTCTCACCTTTCCGCCTTTGCTAGCCTCTTCGGTACCGTGCATTGCCATTTCTCACCTTGAGAGTTGGTGCAAACTTCGCCGGTGCATCCAAACCCCGTGATACGATACGCTCTATCACACATAAACCTCCTTATATCTTCCTCAAAACAGCCACCATACCTACCTATCATGGCATTTCCATAGCCATTCCGAGATATATTGCCATGCAACTTCCACCATCATCATCATGACATACATTGCTTTCGTCATATTGCCATTGCATGATCTTGTAGTTGACATCGTATTTGTGGCAAAGCCACCATGCATTATTTTCCATACATGTCACTCTTGATTCATTGCACCATCCCGGTACACCGCCGGAGGCATTCATATAGAGTCATATCTTGTTCTAAGTTTCGAGTTGTAATCCTTATGTTGTAATCAATAGAAGTGTGATGATCATCATTATTAGAGCATTTCCCAAAAAAAGAGAAAAAGGCAAAAAAAAGAAAGGCCCAAAAAAAGAAAAGAAAAGAAAAGAAAAGGGCAATGCTACTATCTCTTTTTCCACACTTGTGCTTCAAAGTAGCACCTTGTTCCTCATGTAGTGAGTCTCATATATTGTGCTTCAAAGTAGCACCTTGTTCTTCATGTAGTGAGTCTCATAAGTTGTCTTTTCATACTAGTGGGAATTTTTCATTATAGAACTTGGCTTTTATATTCCTACGATGGGCTTCCTCAAATGCCCTAGGTCTTCGTGAGCAAGCGAGTTGGATGCACACCCACTAGTTTTCTTTTGTTGAGAATTCATAGCTCTAGTGCATCCATTGCATGGCAATCCCTACTCACTCATGTTGACATCAATTGATGGGAATCTCCATAGCCCGTTGATTAGCCTCGTCAATGTGAGACTCTCTATTTTTGTCTTCTCCACACAATCCCCATCATCATATTCTATTCCACCCATAGTGCTATATCCATGGCTCGCGCTCATGTATTGCGTGAAGGTTGAAAAAGTTAGAGATTATTTAAGTATGAAACAATTTCTTGGCTTGTCATCGAGGGTATAGAAGTTTGAGATTATTTAAGTATGAAACAATTGCTTGGCTCGCGCTCCACTGACGTACCCCCTCCTCCCATATATACCTACGTACCCTAAAACTTCCCGAACAGAAGATAGATCGGGAGTTCCACCGCTGCAAGCCTCTGTAGCCACCAAAAACCTCTCGGGAGCCCGTTCCGGCACCCTGACGGAGGGGGATCCCATCACCGGTGGCCATCTTCATCATCCCGGCGCTATCCATGACGAGGAGGGAGTAGTTCACCCTCGGGGTTGAGGTATGTACCAGTAGCTATGTGTTTGATCTCTCTCTCTCTCGTGTTCTCTCTCGTGTTCCTCTATGGCACGATCTTGATGTATCCCGAGCTTTGCTATTGTAGTTGGATCTTATGATGTTTCTCCCCCTCTACTCTCTTGTGATGAATTGAGTTTCCCCTCTGAAGTTATCTTATTGGATTGAGTCTTTTATGAACACTTGATGTATGTCTTGCGTGGGATAACCGTGATGACAATGGGTTATTCTATTGATCCACTTGATGTATGTTTTGGTGATCAACTTGCGGGGTTTCGTGACACTTGGGAACTTATGCATAGGGGTTGGCACACATTCTTGACTCTCCGATAGAAACTTTGGGGCACTCTTTGAAGTACTTTTATGTTGGTTGGATGAATCTGAGATTGTGTGATGCATATCGTATAATCATGCCCACGGATACTTGAGGTGACAATGGAGTATCTAGGTGACATTAGGGTTTTGGTTGATTTGTATCTTAAGGTGTTATTCTAGTACGAACTCTTTTCTAGATCGATCCGAAAGAATAGCTTTGCGGTGGTTTCGTACCCGACCATAATCTCTATGTTTGTTCTCCGCTATTAGTGTCTTTGGAGTGACTCTTTGTTGCATGTTGAGGGATTGTCATATGTTCTACCTATGTTATTATTGTTGAGAGAACTTGCACTTGTGAAAGTATGAACCCTAGGCCTTGTTTCCTATCATTGCAATACCGTTTACGCTCACTTTTATCATTAGTTACCTTGCTGTTTTTATTATTTCAGATCACAAAACCTATATCTACTATCTATTTTGCACTTGTATCACCATCTCTTCGCCGAACTAGTGCACCTATACAATTTACCATTGTATTGGGTGTGTTGGGGACACGAGAGACTCTTTGTTATTTGGTTGCAGGGTTGTTTGAGGGAGACCATCTTCATCCTACGCCTCCTACGGATTGATAAACCTTAGGTCATCCACTTGAGAGAAATTTGCTACTGTCCTTCAAACCTGTGCACTTGCAGGCCCAACAACGTCTACAAGAAGAAGGTTGTGTAGTAGACATCATTCATACAATCCGATACTACTCATAGATTCATCAAAATAAGCAAACAACACAATAAAACAGAACAATCTATAGTAATCTGTATCAAACGTATACTTCTGGAACTCCAAAAATTCTACAAAATTAGGAAGTACTAAGAAATTTGTGTACCAATCCAGTGCAAAAATAATCCGATCAGAAACACGTTACTGTGAATTATGAAAACTTATTTACTGGGTGCAAAAGTTTCTGATATTCAGCAGGATCAACACAACTATCACCATAAGCTATCCTAAAGGTCTTACTTGGCACTTTATTGAAACAAAAGCTATAAAACATGATTACTAAAGTAGCATAATCATGTGAACACACAAAAACAGTATGGGTAAATATTGGGTTGTCTCCCAACAAGCGCTTTTCTTTAACGCCTTTCTAGCTAGGCATGATGATGACAATGATGCTCACATAAAAGATAAGAATTGAAACATAACGGGAGCATCATGAAGCCTATGACTAGCACATTTAAGTCTAACCCACTTCCTATGCTTAGGGATTTTGTGAGCAAACAACTTATGGGAACAATAATCAACTAGCATAGGAAGGCTAAACAAGCATAACTTTAAAACTTTAAGCACATAGAGAGGAAACTTGATATTATTGCAATTCCTACAAGCATATGTTCCTCCCTCATAATAATTTTCAGTAGCATCATGAATGAATTCAACAATATAACCAGCACCTAAAGCATTTTTTCATGATCTACAAGCATAGAAAATTTACTACTCCCCACATAAGCAAAATTCTTCTCATTCGGAATAGTGGGTGTTGGAAATATGCCCTAGAGGCAATAATAAAAGGATTATTATATTTCAATGTTCATGATAATTGTCTTTTGTTCATGCTATAACTGTATTATCCGGAAATCGTAATACACGTGTGAACACTTAGACCCAATGAGTCCCTAGTGAGCCTCTAGTTGACTAGCTCGTTATGATCAATAGATAGTCATGGTTTCCTGACTATGGACATAGGATGTCGTTGATAACGGGATCACATCATTAGGAGAATGATGTGATGGACAAGACCCAATCATAAGCATAGCATAAAAGATCGTATAGTTCGTTTGCTAGAAGCTTTGCCAATGTCAAGTATCTATTCCTTCGACCATGAGATCGTGTAACTCCCGGTTACCGTAGGAGTGCCTTGGGTGTATCAAACGTCACAACGTAACTGGGTGACTATAAAGGTGCATTACAGGTATCTCCGAAAGTATCTGTTGGGTTGACACGGATCGAGACTGGGATTTGTCACTCCGTATAACGGAGAGGTATCTCTGGGCCCACTCGGTAATGCATCATCATAATGAGCTCAATGTGACCAAGGTGTTGGCCACGGGATCATGCATTACGGTACGAGTAAAGTGACTTGCCGGGTAACGAGACTGAACAAGGTATTGGGATACCGACGATCGAGTCTCGGGCAAGTAACGTACCGATTGACAAAGGGAATTGTATACAGGGTTTGATCGAATCCTCGACATCGTGGTTCAACCGATGAAATCATCGAGGAGCATGTGGGAGCCAACATGGATATCCAGACCCCGCTGTTGGTTATTGCCCGAGAGTCGTCTCGGTCATGTCTGCGTGTCTCCCGAACCCGTAGGGTCTACACACTTAAGGTTCGGTGACGCTAGGGTTAGTAGGAAGTCAAGTATGTGACTACCGAATGATGTTCGGAGTCCCGGATGAGATCCCGGACGTCACGAGGAGTTCCGGAATGGTCCGGAGGTAAAGATTTATATATGGGAAGTCCTGTTTCGGGCATCGGGACAAGTTTCGGGGTTATCGGTATTGTACCGGGACCACCGGGGGGGTCCCGGGGGCCCACCGGGTGGGGCCACCTGCCCCGGGGGGCCACATGGGCTGTAGGGGGTGCGCCTTGGCCTGCATGGGCCAAGGGCACCAGCCCCACATAGGCCCATGCGCCTAGGGTTCAAGGGGGCAAGAGTCCTAGGAGGGGAAGGCACCTCCTAGGTGCCTTGGGGGGGAGGGAAACCCCCCTTGGCCGCCGCCCCCCTAGGAGATTGGATCTCCTAGGGCCGGCCACCCCCCCCTTGGCCCTCCTATATATAGTGGGGGAGAGGAGGGACTTCAAAACCTTGAGTCCTTGGCCTTTGGTTGCCTCCTTCTCCCTCCCCAACACCTCTCCTCCTTCGTTGTGCGCTCGGCGAAGCCCTGTCGGAGTACTGCTTCTCCACCATCACCACGCCGTCGTGCTGCCGGTGGAGCTGTCTTCCTCAACCTCTCCTTCCCCCTTGCTGGATCAAGAAGGAGGAGACGTCGCTCGTCCCGTACGTGTGTTGAACACGGAGGTGCTGTCCGTTCAGCACTTGGCATCGGTGATCTGAATCACGTTCGAGTACGACTCCATCATCACCTTGCAAGCTTCCGCACGCGATCTACAAGTGGTATGTAGATGCAAGCTCTCTCCCATGACTCGTTGCTTAGATGAACTCATAGATGGATCTTGGTGAAGCCGTAGGAAAAATTTTAATTTTCTGCAACGTTCCCCAACAGTGGCATCATGAGCTAGGTCTATGCGTAGTTCTCTAATGCACGAGTAGAACACAATTTGTTGTGGGCGTTGATCTTGTCATCTTACTTGCCTCTACTAGTCTTTTCTTGCTCAACGGTATTGTGGGATGAAGCGGCCCGGACCAACCTTACACGTACGCTTACGTGAGACCGGTTCCACCGACTGACATGCACTAGTTGCATAAGGTGGCTGGCGGGTGTCTGTCTCTCCCACTTTAGTTGGAGCGGAATCGATGAACAAGGCCCTTATGAAGGGTAAATAGAAGTTGACAAAATCACGTTGTGGTGATTCGTAGGTAAGAAAACGTTCTTGCTAGAACCCAATCGCAGCCACGTAAAAGATGCAACAACAACTAGAGAACGTCTAACTTGTTTTTGCAGCGATTGATCATGTGATGTGATATGGCCAGAAGTTGTGATGAATGTTGAATTGTGATGTATGAGATCATGTTCTTGTAATAGGATTCACGACTTGCATGTCGATGAGTATGACAACCGGCAGGAGCCATAGGAGTTGTCTTTATTTTTTTGTATGACCTGCGTGTCATTGAAGAACGCCATGTAAACTACTTTACTTCATTACTAAACGCGTTAGTCATAGAAGTAGAAGTAGTCGTTGGCGTGACAACTTCATGAAGACACGATGATGGAGATCATGATGATGGAGATCATGGTGTCAAGCCGGTGACAAGATGATCATGGAGCCCCGAAGATGGAGATCAATGGAGCTTGATGATATTGGCCATATCATGTCACAACCATATAATTGCATGTGATGTTTATTATGTTTATGCATCTTGTTTACTTAGGACGACGGTAGTAAATAAGATGATCCCTTACAAAATTTCAAGAAGTGTTCTCCCCTAACTGTGCACCGTTGCTACAGTTCGTCGTTTCTAAGCACCACGTGATGATCGGGTGTGATGGATCCTTACGTTCACATACAACGGGTGTAAGACAGTTTTACACAGCGAAAACACTTAGGGTTAACTTGACGAGCCTAGCATGTGCAGACATGGCCTCGGAACACGGAGACCGAAAGGTCGAACACGAGTCGTATGGAAGATACGATCAACATAAAGATGTTCACCGACGATGACTAGTCCGTCTCACGTGATGATCGGACACGGGCTAGTCGACTCGGATCGTGTAACACTTAGATGACTAGAGGGATGTCTAATCTAAGTGGGAGTTCATAATTTTGATTAAGAACTTTATTATCATGAACTTAGTCTAAAACCTTTGCAAATATGTATTGTAGATCAATGGCCAACGCTCATGTCAACATGAACTTCAACGCGTTCCTAGAGAAAACCAAGCTGAAAGATGATGGCAGCAACTATACGGACTGGGTCCGAAACCTGAGGATCATCCTCATAGCTGCCAGGAAGCAATATGTCCTAGAAGGACCGCTAGGTGCCGCTCCCGTCCCAGAGAACCAAGACGTTATGAACGCTTGGCAAACTCGTGCTGATGATTACTCCCTCGTTCAGTGCGGCATGCTTTACAGCTTAGAACCGGGGCTCCAAAAGCGTTTTGAGCATCACGGAGCATATGAGATGTTCGAAGAGCTGAAACTAGTTTTCCAAGCTCATGCCCGGGTCGAGAGATATGATGTCTCCGACAAGTTCTACAGTTGTAAGATGGAGGAGAACAGTTCTGTCAGTGAACGCATCCTGAAGATGTCTGGGTTGCACGCACGTATGACCCAGTTGAACATTAACCTCCCAGATGAGGCGGTCATTGACAGAATCCTCCAGTCGCTCCCACCAAGCTACAAGAGCTTTGTGATGAACTACAACATGCAGGGGATGGTAAAGACCATTCCTGAAGTGTTCTCGATGCTGAAGTCAGCAGAGGCTGAAATCAAGAAAGAACATCAAGTGTTGATGGTCAATAAGACCACTAAGTTCAAGAAGGGCAAGGGTAAGAAGAACTTCAAGAAGGACGGCAAAGATGTTGCCGCGCCCGGTAAGCCTGTTGCCGGGAAGAAGTCAAAGAATGGACCCAAGCCTGAGACTGAGTGCTTTTATTGCAAGGGGAAGGGGCACTGGAAGCGGAACTGCCCCAAATACTTAGCGGATAAGAAGGCCGGCAACACCAAAGGTATATTTGATATACATGTAATTGATGTGTACCTTACCAGTACTCGAAGTAACTCCTGGGTATTTGATACCGGTGCCGTTGCTCACATATGTAACTCACAGCAGGAGCTGCGGAATAAACGGAGACTGGCGAAGGACGAGGTGACGATGCGCGTCGGGAATGGCTCCAGGGTCGATGTGATCGCCGTCGGCACGCTGCCTCTACATTTACCTACGGGATTAGTTTTAAACCTCAATAATTGTTATTTAGTGCCAAGTTTGAGCATGAACATTGTATCTGGATCTCGTTTAATACGAGATGGCTACTCATTTAAGTCTGAGAATAATGGTTGTTCGATTTATATGAGAGATATGTTTTATGGTCATGCTCCGATGGTCAATGGTTTATTCTTGATGAATCTCGAGCGTAATATTACACATGTTCATAGTGTGGATGCCAAAAGATGTAAAGTTGATAACGATAGTCCCACATACTTGTGGCACTGCCGCCTTGGTCACATTGGTGTCAAGCGCATGAAGAAGCTCCATGCTGATGGACTTTTAGAGTCTCTTGATTATGAATCATTTGACACATGCGAACCTTGCCTCTTAGGCAAAATGACCAAGACTCCGTTCTCCGGAACAATGGAGCGAGCAACCAACTTGTTGGAAATCATACATACCGATGTGTGCGGTCCAATGAGCGTTGAGGCTCGCGGAGGATATCGTTATGTTCTCACTCTCACTGACGACTTGAGTAGATATGGGTATGTCTACTTAATGAAACACAAGTCTGAGACCTTTGAAAAGTTCAAGGAATTTCAGAGTGAGGTAGAGAATCAACATGACCGTAAGATAAAGTTCCTACGATCAGATCGTGGGGGCGAATACTTAAGTCACGAATTTGGTACACACTTAAGAAAATGTGGAATCGTTTCACAACTCACGCCGCCTGGAACACCTCAGCGAAACGGTGTGTCCGAACGTCGTAATCGCACTCTATTGGATATGGTGCGGTCTATGATGTCTCTTACCGATTTACCGCTATCATTTTGGGGATACGCTCTAGAGACAGCTACATTCACTTTAAATAGGGCACCGTCTAAATCCGTTGAGACGACACCGTATGAATTATGGTTTGGGAAGAAACCTAAGCTGTCGTTTCTAAAAGTTTGGGGATGCGATGCTTATGTCAAGAAACTTCAACCTGAAAAGCTCGAACCCAAGTCGGAAAAATGCGTATTCATAGGATACCCTAAGGAAACTGTCGGGTATACCTTCTACTTAAGATCCGAAGGCAAGATCTTTGTTGCCAAGAACGGATGCTTTCTGGAGAAAGAGTTTCTCTCGAAAGAAGTAAGTGGGAGGAAAGTAGAACTCGATGAAGTACTACCTCTCGAACGGGAAAGTGGTGCAGCGCAGGAAACCATTCCTGTAATGCCCACACCAACTGAAGAGGAAAATGTTGATGATGATCAAGGTACTTCAGATCTAGTTGCTACTGAATTTCGAAGGTCCACAAGGACACGTTCTGCACCAGAGTGGTACGGCAACCCTGTCATGGAAATCATGTTGCTGGACAACAATGAACCTTCGAACTATGAAGAAGCAATGGCAGGCCCGGATTCCAACAAATGGCTTGAGGCCATGAAATCCGAGATAGGATCCATGTATGAAAACAAAGTATGGACTTTGACAGACTTGCCCGATGATCGGCGAGCGATAGAAAATAAATGGATTTTTAAGAAGAAGACGGACGCGGATGGTAATGTTACCATCTATAAAGCTCGACTTGTCGCTAAGGGTTATCGACAAGTTCAAGGGATTGACTACGACGAGACATTCTCTCCCGTGGCGAAGCTTAAGTCCGTCCGAATCATGTTAGCAATTGCCGCATACTATGATTATGAGATATGGCAGATGGACGTCAAAACGGCATTCCTTAATGGACATCTTAAGGAAGAGCTGTATATGATGCAGCCGGAAGGTTTTGTCGTTCCTCAGAACGCTAACAAAGTATGCAAGCTCCAGCGATCCATTTATGGACTGGTGCAAGCATCTCGGAGTTGGAACATTCGCTTTGATGAGATGATCAAAGCGTTTGGGTTTACGCAGACTTATGGAGAAGCCCGCGTTTACAAGAAAGTGAGTGGGAGCTCTGTAGCATTTCTCCTATTATATGTAGATGACATACTCTTGATGGGAAATGATACGAAACTCCTGGACAGCATTAAGGCCTACTTGAACAAGTGTTTTTTCAATGAAGGACCTTGGAGAAGCTGCTTATATATTAGGCATCAAGATCTATAGAGATAGATCGAGACGCCTCATAGGTCTTTCACAAAGCACATACCTTGATAAGATTTTGAAGAGGTTCAAAATGGATCAGTCCAAGAAGGGGTTCTTGCCTATGTTACAAGGTGTGAGATTGAGCTTGGCTCAGTCACCGACCACGGCAAAAGATAAAGAAGAGATGAGTGTCATCCCCTATGCTTCAGCCATAGGGTCTATTATGTATGCCATGCTGTGTACCAGACCCGATGTAAACCTTGCCGTAAGTTTGGTTGCAAGATACCAAAGTAACCCCGGCAAGGAACACTGGACAGCGGTCAAGAATATCCTGAAGTACCTGAAAAGGACAAAGGACATGTTTCTCGTTTATGGAGGAGATGAAGAGCTCGTCGTAAAGGGTTACGTCGACGCTAGCTTCGACTCAGATCTGGATGACTCTAAGTCACAAACCGGATACGTGTATATGTTGAATGGTGGAGCAGTAAGCTGGTGCAGCTGCAAGCAGAGCGTCGTGGCGGGATCTACATGTGAAGCGGAGTACATAGCAGCCTCAGAGGCAGCGCATGAAGCGATTTGGATGAAGGAGTTCATCACCGACCTAGGAGTCATACCCAATGCGTCGGGGCCGATCAAACTCTTCTGTGACAACACTGGAGCTATTGCCCTTGCCAAGGAGCCCAGGTTTCACAAGAAGACCAGGCACATCAAGCGTCGTTTCAACTCCATCCGTGAAAATGTTCAAGATGGAGACATAGAGATTTGCAAAGTGCACACGGATCTGAATGTCGCAGATCCGTTGACTAAACCTCTCTCGCGTGCAAAACATGATCAACACCAGAACTCTATGGGTGTTCGATTCATCACAATGTAACTAGATTGGTGACTCTAGTGCAAGTGGGAGACTGTTGGAAATATGCCCTAGAGGCAATAATAAAAGGATTATTATATTTCAATGTTCATGATAATTGTCTTTTGTTCATGCTATAACTGTATTATCCGGAAATCGTAATACACGTGTGAACACTTAGACCCAATGAGTCCCTAGTGAGCCTCTAGTTGACTAGCTCGTTATGATCAATAGATAGTCATGGTTTCCTGACTATGGACATAGGATGTCGTTGATAACGGGATCACATCATTAGGAGAATGATGTGATGGACAAGACCCAATCATAAGCATAGCATAAAAGATCGTATAGTTCGTTTGCTAGAAGCTTTGCCAATGTCAAGTATCTATTCCTTCGACCATGAGATCGTGTAACTCCCGGTTACCGTAGGAGTGCCTTGGGTGTATCAAACGTCACAACGTAACTGGGTGACTATAAAGGTGCATTACAGGTATCTCCGAAAGTATCTGTTGGGTTGACACGGATCGAGACTGGGATTTGTCACTCCGTATAACGGAGAGGTATCTCTGGGCCCACTCGGTAATGCATCATCATAATGAGCTCAATGTGACCAAGGTGTTGGCCACGGGATCATGCATTACGGTACGAGTAAAGTGACTTGCCGGGTAACGAGACTGAACAAGGTATTGGGATACCGACGATCGAGTCTCGGGCAAGTAACGTACCGATTGACAAAGGGAATTGTATACAGGGTTTGATCGAATCCTCGACATCGTGGTTCAACCGATGAAATCATCGAGGAGCATGTGGGAGCCAACATGGATATCCAGACCCCGCTGTTGGTTATTGCCCGAGAGTCGTCTCGGTCATGTCTGCGTGTCTCCCGAACCCGTAGGGTCTACACACTTAAGGTTCGGTGACGCTAGGGTTAGTAGGAAGTCAAGTATGTGACTACCGAATGATGTTCGGAGTCCCGGATGAGATCCCGGACGTCACGAGGAGTTCCGGAATGGTCCGGAGGTAAAGATTTATATATGGGAAGTCCTGTTTCGGGCATCGGGACAAGTTTCGGGGTTATCGGTATTGTACCGGGACCACCGGGGGGGGTCCCGGGGGCCCACCGGGTGGGGCCACCTGCCCCGGGGGGCCACATGGGCTGTAGGGGGTGCGCCTTGGCCTGCATGGGCCAAGGGCACCAGCCCCACATAGGCCCATGCGCCTAGGGTTCAAGGGGGCAAGAGTCCTAGGAGGGGAAGGCACCTCCTAGGTGCCTTGGGGGGGAGGGAAACCCCCCTTGGCCGCCGCCCCCCTAGGAGATTGGATCTCCTAGGGCCGGCCACCCCCCCCTTGGCCCTCCTATATATAGTGGGGGAGAGGAGGGACTTCAAAACCTTGAGTCCTTGGCCTTTGGTTGCCTCCTTCTCCCTCCCCAACACCTCTCCTCCTTCGTTGTGCGCTCGGCGAAGCCCTGTCGGAGTACTGCTTCTCCACCATCACCACGCCGTCGTGCTGCCGGTGGAGCTGTCTTCCTCAACCTCTCCTTCCCCCTTGCTGGATCAAGAAGGAGGAGACGTCGCTCGTCCCGTACGTGTGTTGAACACGGAGGTGCTGTCCGTTCAGCACTTGGCATCGGTGATCTGAATCACGTTCGAGTACGACTCCATCATCACCTTGCAAGCTTCCGCACGCGATCTACAAGTGGTATGTAGATGCAAGCTCTCTCCCATGACTCGTTGCTTAGATGAACTCATAGATGGATCTTGGTGAAGCCGTAGGAAAAATTTTAATTTTCTGCAACGTTCCCCAACAGTGGGAGTATCATAAGAGACTCAAATACTAAAAATTGTTTCCACATTAAAAGAGTAATGTTCAGAAAAAGGGTGTCGGTGTCAAAACCGGTGGATCTCGGGTAGGGGGTCCTGAACTGTGCGTCTAGGCGGATGGTAACAGGAGACGAGGGACACAATGTTTTACCCAGGTTCGGGCCCTCTTGATGGAGGTAAAACCCTATGTCCTGCTTGATTAATATTGATGATATGGGTAGTACAAGAGTGGATCTACCACGAGATCAAGGAGGCTAAACCCTAGAAGCTAGCCTATGGTATGATTGTTGTAATGAAGGTTATGTCCTACGGACTAAAGCCCTCCGGTTTATATAGACACCGGAGAGGGCTAGGGTTACACAGAGTCGGTTACAATTGTAGGAGATCTACATATTCGTATCGCCTAGCTTGCCTTCCACGCCAAGGAAAGTCCCATCCGGACACGGGACGGAGTCTTCAATCTTGTATCTTCGTAGTCTTGGAGTCCGGCGGATGATGATAGTCCGGCTGTCCGGACACCCCCTAGTCCAGGACTCCCTCAGTAGCCCCTGAACCTGGCTTCAATGACGATGAGTCCGGCGCACATAATGTTCGGCATTGCAAGGCGGGTTCCTCCTTCGAATAATCCAAAGAAGATTGCGAACACCAGGATAGTGTCCAGCTCTGCAAAATAAATTCCACATTCCACCGTAGAGAGAATAAAATGTACACAAGTTCAATCTGCTGACGTATTTTGCGGCATGACGTCACACCACTACCAAGCCTTTACTTGAATCGTTTTTTATTATATCGCCTCGGCGCGTTTAGCGAAGCGGTTTCCTTGGCACGTCTTGTCGAAGCAGAGATCATGTTCCCCTTATTCCGGGATTCTCATCAATACAGACGTGGGTAACCCAACCGCGCCCGTCGCCACGCCTCCTCTATCGAAGGCGAATCCCGAACGGTCACGGAGACGGCTCTTGGTATTCCCCCTCTTTATAACAGGACCAAGGCTCGTTTCTTTTCTTCAATCTTCCATCGAATCCTCTCCTTGCTCCAAGTTCCAACACCCAGAGCCCCAGATTCGAGTGCTTCGGACCTTCAACAATGTCCGGCTTCGACCTTCAGGGCCGGTGGATGCCCTCCTCCGTCACGGAGGAGGACGTGCTAAAGCTGCGTGAGGCCAAGTACCTGTCTTACGAGATTTCGCACAGGTTGCCCACCCAAGGGCAGGCCATACCCACTCCCGAGCCCGGTGAGTACGTCGTCTTCGTATCCCACCTCCGTCGGGGTTTAGGCTTCTCGACGGATCCCTTCGTGAGAGGGCTCATGTTCTACTACGGGCTGGATTTTCATGACTTGGCTCTGGAGTCCATCCTCCATATTTCCGCATTTATTATCGTCTGCGAAGCCTTCCTCGGCGTCGCCCCCCACTTCGGCATGTGGCTGAAGACCTTCAATGTAGAGCCGAAGATGATTGGGGGGAGTCAAGCAGAGTGCGGCGGGGCAGTCATAAGCAGGAGGACCGATGCCCCATGGCCCAAGGGCTCCTTCCAAGAGGAGCTCGGCTTGTGGCAGCAGGAGTGGTTCTATATCACCGCTCCGAAGGGCAGCAGGCAAAAGCCGCCGCCTTCATTCCACCCGGGACCTCCACGACGGTTAATGTCGTGGGTCAACCAAGGGCTCAATTGGGGGCCATCAAAAGACGTGCCCCTATTGCAGGGCCGGATTCAAGACCTCCAAGCGAGGGAGATCGATCTGGTCGTGGTGATGCAGGTCATGCTAATCAGGCGTCTTCTGCCCTGCAAATGCCGTCCTCTCCGGTTATGGGAGTTCAATCCGGAGGGACCACGGATTCTCCAACACTTCATGGGTACGACACCCGTGGAGATGTACAAGTTGTTCTTCGGACGCAGGTGGAGTGTCCGGAATTGACCGACGATGCAGGCCTAAGTTGCAATCGCCCGGATACTCAGGTAAGCAGCTCAGTGTCCGGATGTACCGTTTGTTTGCTTTTCTATTATTCGCCTCTTAACCCGTTATCCTTCATCAGGAGTGGGTAGCGCAAGCAAAGCTGATAAGGTGACCGGCTCCCCTCCCAGAGACCGCACCGGAGCCCGTGCTGGTCAGAATGTTGGAGATCGCGCCTTCAGAAGAAGGCGAAGGGGAGAATAGAGGAGCTATCACCTCGCCCAAGGGGGCGCTTGAAGAAGGGGGGATCGAGAATCCCTCCCTCCAGGGGGAGAAGAGGACCGCCTCCGAAGACCCGGAGGCCCAAGCCCCTAAGCGGGGGAAGAAATCTTCACCGGAGGGTCCTGCGTCCGGGGAGGCCCCGGCCGCACAATCTTTTCAGCCCTCCAGCGAGCCGTGAGTAGAAAAAGGGGAGTTTATTAATAAGAAACATCCTTATTTGTGTTTCTGAGGATAACCGAAATTTTACCTTGTAGTTCGGATCTGTGACCTTCTCAGATGAGCTCCTCTTCGGGGGATCTTCGTCCGGAGATGATGGAGAGCGAGACGCCTCCGTCTGCTGCACCGTCGGATAGGGCGGACGAGCCTGAAGTGTCGTCACAGAGGGTGTCCCCGAGCCCGGTAGAGCCGAAGAGTTCGGCGCCGACTAGTGTTCGGCCGGGGGAGCTGAAGGATCTGCTTGAGAGGGCGTCCGTCTCAGAAGGTCACCATGCATCGATGAGCATGGTGATAGGAAGGATTTCTTCCGCCGAAAGCGGATTGCATAATGCTGTCAGAAGTTTGCTGGCGGGGTTTGAGGTACGTAAAAACGACGCACCTTTTTGACAGTTTTGCACATGAAAGTGCGCCCTGTATAGATAGTAGCCCCTGAGACTCGGTAGGTTGTCGAAGGCGACAGCGTGCCGAGGATCAAAATCGCAGGTATTGAGTGTCGCATTTCCTATGCAGGTGGCGGATAGTCCGGGGGCTAGCCGGACTGATGGAGTTGCCGAATTAATGCGGCAGCTCGATGTGGCGGATGCGGACATCACGCTAGTCAACAAGTGACTTGACGAGTCGCAAGGTAAGTTGTCTCTCCGCAGTCACCTGTTTAAGCAAGTCAAAGCCCACCTCTTACAATGTTTATGCTTGACGCAGATGGTGCTGCTGCTATGGAGAGCCTTCGGGCAGAACTTGCTCAAGCCAAGGAGCAAGCCAGAAGGAGTGATGCGGCTGCCTCGAGGGCGGCCGAAGAGTTAGAAGCCGAAAGGGCTGCACACTGCCGAAGCAGGGAAGAGATGGCCGAATTGGCCGTAAAATTGAAGGATGCTACCGACCGCAATGAGGCTCTTGAAAAGGAGCGCCTATCGGAGCGGGAAGACCTGGGGAAGGCCACCGCCGAGGCCAAGGATGCCCGTTCTGCAATGCGGGCTATGAAGGAGGAACTGCGTCAAGCCGGAGATATTGTGGCTGGCAAGCCTTTTCTGCTGCGTCGCTGGTTTACGGATCCAAATTATGCCCAGCTTGGTCAGCTGTGGGGTCCGGAGGATCCATATATGGACTTAGCGGCAAGTGCGGCGGATGCCGTTGTGCACTTTCGGAGTCAGAAGGATCACAAGACGGAAGAGCTATTTTGGTCTCAATTCCATAGTCCAGATCGTTCACTTCCGCTGACCGATCGGTTGGCCGAATGGGATGAGCTGAACAGGTTGTCCGGACTTGCCATGACGGATATCGTGACTCATGTCTGGCCAGAGAGGCCCAAGGCGACGAGCTATTTTGGCTTATTGCAGCAATTTCTTGGGGCGGTGCCGCATATCAAGGAGATGAAGCGGTCGGCCTACGTAGAAGGTGCGCGGATGGCCCTTGCCCATGTGAAGACACATTGGACGGAGATGGATGCCACCGCTATTGCAACCCAGGGTTCGGACGAAAGCCGGTTACCCGCCGAGCACTATTTTGGGGAAGTTATGCGTGGTGCTCATGTAATAGAGTCGCAGTGCTCAAAAAATGTCATGTTCAAATGAACGTTGTATTTTGTAAAACAATGGTTATGATGTAATCGCTTTTTATACTTGTGCATACCAAGTATTGAAATATCTCCTATGCGGCCGTTTATGTATACGTGTGTATAACCTGAAAGATGGCAGTCTTTGGCTTCAGCCCCCACGCACAAGGTGCGGGGGTGTTCGCAAAAATAGCGCATTGTCACTCTTAATCCGACGTCTCGGTCCTGTTGAGGAGGTGGTAGCGTAGCAAACAAGGCAACCGGACTATAATGCTTTATCACTTTCACTTAGCCATTGGAGTTCGAGGGTGGGTCTACGATATAGCCCCTGGGGGCACCGTGCTCTCCGAATTCGGGGCGCGTGTGTGCCTGACCGGGAAACGGTCCTTCGTCAAAGTGGGGGAATTCTAAACATTCCGGTGGTCGATCGAGTGGTTGACCAGTCTCTCGTTGTATCATGACAGCCAGTTTTTGGCTTTCTCTACTGAGGTGCTTCGCCCAGCCGAACTGGGGCACAATCGCAGTAGTTCTCCTGGTGCCGCGTTAGCCGATGATAGGGAACGTAAGGCAGCAAAACACAGGAGCCGGGCAAACCCAACATTTGACCAAAGACATGATTCGGAGCTGATGCATATAAGGCCTAACTCGAGACGCCGAACACTCCCTAAGGTGTTCGGTCTTTATAATGATGGGCAGAACAATACCCTAAGCCCCTAGTGTCCAGGTACGGGCAAGGTCCTCTGACGCGGCCGATGCCAAAATGTCAGGCTCCACTCTGGTTATAATGACAAACCAGGGGATTATAACAACAAGAGACAGTAAAAAAGGTTTACGCAGGGTCTTAGTCTGAAAAGAATCCTTGCGACGGGTCCCTACTACACGTCTGCGCCTGTGTCTCCGTTGTGCCGTTATCCTGGACGGGTGTGCACGTTGTTCATCTGTAAAAAGAGAGGAACTTAGTTTGAAAGGAAATCGTGCGAAAAAAAAGGTATATGAAAAATATTAATGAATAAGTAAAGCGGAGTCTATATGAGCTCGTTGTTGCTTATATGCACAGCCCCTTGTGAAGGGGTGTGCGGCTAGGGAGCCCCTAGCTTATTTATGCCGGACTCGTCTAGCCGTGTCCGGGGTCTTTAAATGACCCTTGCAATGAAATGATGCCACGTGGACCGGGCATTTTAAGTGTAAGAGACGTGTAATGTGGTATGGTGTTGAAGCGGACAAAAGCTTCACATCCCAATAGTGCTTGATAGCTACTTTTGAACGGGGCGACATGAAAGATTAATTTTTCGCGTCGGAAGTTGTTCGGTGACCCGAACAAAACTTCTAGTAATAAGGAGCCTGCGCATTTGGCGTAAGGGCCTGGCGTCACTCCTTTAAAGGAAGTGCGGCTATGTTGAATTTTAGTACGGTCTATCCCCAACTTGCGGATTGTGTTCGGATATAGCAGGTTTAGATTGCTGCCTCCGTCCATCAGGACTTGTGTAAATTGTAGTCCGTCGATTATAGGATCCAATATCAGAGCAGTCCATCCTGCATTCCGGACACTTCTGGAATAATCCATGTGGTCAAAAGTTATTGGTTTTGACATCCAATCTCGACGTTCCGCTGGGGTGGACCGTGCGGGACCCATGTTAGCGGGTGCCGCATTTTTTCGTATTATCACATGAAGTGAGTTCACTGCTTTGACTTCTTGTGGGAAAGTCTTTTGTTTTCCGGTGCTCTGCTGGTGGGGTTTATCAGCATCCTCGCTTGATGCGTCGAGCCCCTTGTGTTCGGCGTTTAATCAGCCGGACTGTTTGAAAACCCAACAATCTCGGTGGGTGTGGTTTGCAGGCCTTCCGGGGGTACTGTGGATTTGACATATCCGACCCAAGATTTTGTTTAAGTTGGATAGCCCATCACTGTTGTCCGTAAGAGGCAGTGTTTTGTTGTTTGGCCGCGAGCTTTTGAATCCGGCTTTGACCGCCGTGTTCTTTGGGCTTTTCTCTATATTCCGGCGCTGAACTTTTTTGCGCCGTGATTTTCCATTTCCATCTCTGATCTTGGATGTACTTGGATCGCTGGTGCTGCATCTTGCCAGCCAGCTATCTTCCCCCTCACAAAAGCGGGTCATGAGGCTTGTTAGCGCGGACATTGTCCTCGGCTTCTCTTGGCCGAGGTGCCTGGCGAGCCATTCGTCTCGGACGTTGTGTTTAAAAGCTGCTAAGGCCTCGGCGTCCGGACAGTCAACTATTTGGTTCTTTTTAGTAAGGAACAGGTTCCAGAATTTGCGCGCTGACTCTCCGGGCTGTTGAGTTATATGACTTAAATCATCTGCATCCGGAGGGCGGACATAAGTCCCTTGAAAATTTGCTCTAAACGCGTCCTCAAGCTCTTCCCAACTTCCAACAGTGTTTTCTGGGAGGCTTTTGAGCCAATGACGGGCTGGCCCTTTGAGCTTGAGGGGTAAATATTTTGTGGCGTGGAGATCGTCTCCTCTAGCCATGTGTATGTGTAGTATATAATCCTCTATCCAGACTCCAGGGTCCGTTGTTCCGTCGTAGGCCTCTATGTTTATGGGTTTAAACCCTTCTGGGAATTCATGATCCAGCACCTCATTGGTGAAACATAGTGGGTGTGCGGCGCCCCTGTATTTGGGTGTACCGCTGTCTTCGGACACTTGGCGTGTTGTGTTGCTTCCTGGGGCCCTCTTCTTTGGCCCGTAAATGGACCTGGCTGGGCCATCTGTTTTTCCAGGGTCATTAGTCGGCCTGTGTGCGGCGCCGCTTTTAGATTTTGGCTTATCATCTGGTCGTCTATCCGACCAGGCGGCCTCTTTGTTTTTTGACTGTGGGGGCTCTATGGCCTCCTCGTCAAATTCTGGCAGTAGCTTGCGCTTCGGGTAGCTCTTTGATTGATGGCCATTGCCGTATTTGTCTGCGGTTTTGAGCACTTTGCTCCACCTCATTCTGAGTATATCTTCCGCTGTTTTGAGCTTCCGTTTCTCCTTCTTCAAACTTCTTGCTGTGGTGACGAGTCTTTTCCGAAGGTTTTTATTCTCCGGCGGTGTGTCCGGCGTGAGGTCGACTGGACTGTTGGTTTCGCCGGGCATGGATTGATTATCCGATTCGTCCTGTTCGGACGGTTGCTTGTCTGCATGTTCGTCGTCCACTATTTTGCCCTGCTCTATTGCTTGGTCATGAGGAGCGATGTTGTTGTCGAGGCGGGACTTAGGGCGGCGTCTACGTCGCCGTTTTGGTTGTTTATCAGCGGGATTATCCTTTGCCGCGTCCCGTTGGTCCTCGTTATCGCTTCCTTTTGGGGTATCCACCATGTATACGTCATGTGTTGGGGTGGTCTTCCAGTGCCCTGTAGGCCCTGGTTCTTGATCGTCTCCGGCATCGTCGTCCATACCGTCGATGTCTTCGGAGTCATAGTCTAGCATGTCTGTTAGATCATCGACAGTGGCTACAAAGTGGGTGGTTCGTGGGCCTTGAATTTCTTCGTCGTCCGCATCCCAACCATCCTGGCCATGATCCGGCCAGGTCTCTCCGGATAGCGAGAGATGTTTTAGCGAATTTAGGATGTCGCCAAAGGGCGAGTGTTGGAAGATGTCCGCGGCGGTGAACTCCATGACCGGCGCCCAATCAGATTCGATTGGCAGGGGCGCGGGAGGTTCGGAGTCCAGCAGGGAGTCCGACACCTCGGAGTCACGAGCTTCACAAGGGACAAGGTTAGTGTTCGGCTCCATCGTCGTGGAAGTTGCAGCCCCCGAGGCGGTGTCCAGCCACCGGTCCTCGATCTGGGCGATCGGCTCCGGACTAAGGGCCGGAGCGGACTCGTGTGCGGCCACCAAGGCACTGTCCGGCGGCAGAGCTAGATCATGCCCATCGTGACAGTGCGGCACGCTCGGCTGTGGCTCGAGCCCGTCGAAGATCAAGTCCCCGTGGATGTCTGCCGTGAAGTTTAGGCTTCCGAACCTGACCTGACGGCCAGGGGCGTAGCTTTCGATCTACTCCAGATGGCCAAGTGAATTAGCCCGCAGCGCGAAGCCGCCGAATACGAAGATCTGTCCTGGGAGAAAAGTCTCACCCTGGACTGCGTCGTTATTGATGATCGAAGGAGCCATCAAGCCTATCAGCGACGACACAGAGGAACTCTCAATGAAAGCACCAATATCGGTGTCAAAACCGGCGGATCTCGGGTAGGGGGTCCCGAACTGTGCGTCTAGGCGGATGGTAACAGGAGACGAGGGACACGATGTTTTACCCAGGTTTGGGCCCTCTTGATGGAGGTAAAACCCTACGTCCTACTTGATTAATATTGATGATATGGGTAGTACAAGAGTGGATCTACCACGAGATCAAGGAGGCTAAACCCTAGAAGCTAGCCTATGGTATGATTGTTGTAATGGAGGTTATGTCCTACCGACTAAAGCCCTCCGGTTTATATAGACACCGGAGAGGGCTAGGGTTACACAGAGTCGGTTACAATGGTAGGAGATCTACATATCCGTATCGCCAAGCTTGCCTTCCACGCCAAGGAAAGTCCCATCCAGACACGGGACGGAGTCTTCAATCTTGTATCTTCGTAGTCTTGGAGTCCGGCGGACGATGATAGTCCGGCTGTCCGGACACCCCCTAGTCTAGGACTCCCTCAAAGGGTAATCATAATCATGACAAGTTTTATAAATATAATCATCACTACTTTTTATAGCATAAGTTTCATCACAATAATCATCATAAGTAGCAACTTCGTTCTCATCATAATCAATTGAAACCTCTTCCAAGATAGTGGAATCATCACTAAATAAAGTTGACACTCTTCCAAATCCACTTTCATCAATATAATCATCATAGGTAAGAGGCATGCTATCATCATAACAACTTTGCATATCAAAACTTGGGATGGTAAAAATATCATCTTCACTAAACATAGCATCCCCAAGCTTGGGACAAACATTAATTTCAGCAAATATATTCTCAAATATTTCATCCTCATCAAACATAGCTTCCCCAAGCTTGGGACTTTTCATATCATAAGCATAATCACTATCATCATTAATAGTATGGATAGCACTAATAGTATAGCAATTATCATCATCACAATGAGTAGTAGGAGCAACATCATTTGGGAGGGATACCTTTTTACCTTTGTTGCTCCTTCTCTTCTTTTTTTTCTTCACATTATGTGTAGGTTCAACCTTCTTCTTTTAGCTCTTTATTAATGAGATTGGTTGAATAGAAAGCTCCTCCTCGTTACCTGATTCATCATAAGAAATAATAGGAGGAGATTGGGAAGTCTCTTCCCTTTCATTAGTATTCTCTTCATCTTCTATTTGCTTTCATTTCTTTAGGTAATTGGAAATATAAGGATTTTCAATGCAATTCACCGCACAATACAAATAAATATTTTCTAGATCAATATCAAGAAAATGCTCAAGATTAAATTCTGGAATATGCTTAGTTAGACGTTTCAACTCTTCATAACCCAAAAGCAAACTAAGTTCATTATAATGTGCAAGGGAAATCAAATCATCACAATTTTTGGACACGATTCGATCATGAAATAATTTGCATTGGAAATGTAAATGACCACGTTCATTGCAAAGTTCACAAGTACGGCAAAGGAAATGTAAATTTTCAGCACTAGCATTAAGCCTTTCTTGCAACCCTTTAGTTTCTAAATGCTTATGCCTCTTGCAATATCTATTTTCCCTATTTGGTATGTACTTGCAAACCCAATCTACTCCACAAAAATTGGCATGCTTATAAGAGACATTTTCATCATAACTAGTGCAATCATCATTAGTACTATGGATATTCAAAGAGTTCATACTAACAACATTGCAATCATGCTCATCATTCAAAGACTTAGTATCAAACATTCTATAGATTTCTTCTTCTAGCACTTGAGCACAATTTTCCTTTTCACCATTCTCACGAAAGATATTAAAAAGACGAAGCGTATGAGACAAACTCAAATCCATTTTTTGTAGTTTTCTTTTATAAACTAAACTAGTGATAAAACAAGAAACAAAAAGATTTGATTGCAAGATCTAAAGATATACCTTCAAGCACTCACCTACCCGGCAACGGCGCCAGAAAAGAGCTTGATGTCTACTACACAACCTTCTTCTTATAGACATTGTTGGGCCTCCAAGTGCAGAGGTTTGTAGGACAGTAGCAAATTTCCCTGAAGTGGATGACCTAAGGTTTATCAATCTGTGGCAGGTGTAGGATGAAGATGGTCTCTCCCAAGCAACCCTACAACCAAATAACAAAGAGTCTCTTGTGTCCCCAACACACCCATTACAATGGTAAATTGTATAGGTGCACTAGTTCGGCGAAGAGATGGTGATACAAGTGCAATATGGATGGTAGATATAGGTTTTTGTAATCTGAAAATATAAAAACAGCAAGGTAACTAATGATAAAAGTGAGCACAAATGGTATTGCAATGATAGGAAACAAAGCCTAAGGTTCATGCTTTCACTAGTGCAAGTTCTCTCAACAATAATAACATAATTGGATCATATAACTATCCCTCAACATGCAACAAAGAGTCACTCCAAAGCCACTAATAGAGGAGAACAAACGAAGAGATTATGGTAGGGTACGAAACCACCTCAAAGTTATCCTTTCTATTCTATCTATTCAAGAGTCTGTAGTAAAATAACATGAAGCTATTCTTTCCGTTCAATCTATCACAGAGTTCATACTAGAATAACACTGATACGTCTCCAACGTATCTATAATTTTTTATTGTTCCATGCTATTATATTACCTCTTTTGGATGTTTACGGGCTTTATTTTTGATACGTCCATTTTGCATCATGCTTTTATATCAATATATTATTGCATTATGGGCTGTTATTACACATTATATCTCAATACTTAAGGTTATTCTCTCTTATTTTACAAGGTTTACCATGAAGAGGGGGAATGCCGGCGGCTGGAATTCTGGCTGGAAAAGGAGCAAGCATTGGAAACCTATTCTGCACTGCTACAAAAATCGTGAAACTCCACGAAACCTATTTTTGGAATTAATAAGAATTATTGAGCGGAAGAAATACATCAGGGGGCCCACACCCTGGCCAGGAGGGTGGGGGCATGCCCACACTACTGGGCGCGCCCCCCTGTCTCCTGGGCTCCCTGGTGGCCCTCTGGTGTCCATCTTCTGCTATATGAAGGTTTTTACCCTGGAAAAAATCATGGTCAAGCTTACGGGACGAAACTCCGCCGCCACGAGGCGGAACCAATCTAGGGCTTTGGCGGAGCTATTCAGCCTGGGACACTTCCCTCCGGGAGGGGGAAATCATCACCAACGTCATACCAACGATCCTCTCATCGGGAGGGGGTCAATCTCCATCAACATCTTCACCAGCACCATCTCCTCTCAAAACCCTAGTTCATCTCTTGTATCCAATCTTGTATACAAACCACAAATTGGTACCTGTGGGTTGCTAGTAGTGTTGATTACTCCTTGTAGTTAATGCTAATTTGTTTACTTGGTGGAAGATCATATGTTCAGATCCTTAATGCATATTATTACTCCTATGGTTATGAACATGCATATGCTTTGTGAGTAGTTACGTTTGTTCCTGAGGACATGGGTGAATTCTTGCTATTAGTAGTCATGTGAATTTGGTATTCGTTCGATATTTTGATGAGTATGTTGTATTTTCCTCTAGTGGTGTTATGTGAACGTCGACTACATGACACTTCACCATTATTTGGGCCTAGAGGAAGGCATGGGGAAGTAATAAGTAGATGATGGGTTGCTAAAGTGACAAAAGCTTAAACCCTAGTTTATGCGTTGCTTCGTTAGGGGCTGATTTGGATCCATATGTTTAATGTTGTGGTTAGGTTTACCTTAATACTTCTTTTGTAGTTGCGGACGCTTGCAATAGGGGTTAATCATAACTGGGATGCTTGTCCAAGTAAGGGTAGTACCCAAGCACCGGTCCACCCACATATCAAATTATCAAAGTACCGAACGCGAATCATATGAGCGTGATGAAAACTAGCTTGACGATAATTCCCATGTGTCCTCGGGAGCTCCTTTCTCATTATAAGAAATTGTCCAGGCTTATCCTTTGCTGCATAAAGGATTGGGCCACCTTGCTGCACTTTATTTACTTTCATTGCTTGTTACTCGTTACAATTTATCTTATCACAAAACTATCTATTACCTACAATTTCAGTGCTTGCAGAGAAAACCTTACTGAAAACCGCTTATCATTTCCTTTCGCTCCTCGTTGGGTTCGACACTCTTACTTATTGAAAGGACTACGATAGATCCCCTACACTTGTGGGTCATCAAGACTCTTTTCTGGCGCCGTTGCCGGGGAGTGTAGTGCTTTTGGTGAGTGGAACTTGGTAAGGAAACATTTATATAGTGTGCTGAAATTTTATGTTACTTGTCACTATGGAAACTAATCCTTTGAGGGGCTTGTTCGGGGTATCTTCACCCGGACCAGAAGAGCAAAGAGTTGCTCCTCAACCTACTGAACTTTTTTTAAAATATTTACTTTGAGATTCCTTCGGGTATGATAGAGAAACTGCTAGCTAATCCATTTGCAGGAGATGGAGCATTGCATCCCGATTTACACCTTATCTTTGTGGATGAAGTTTGTGGATTATTTAAGCTTGCAGGTATTACTGATGATGTTGTCAAAAGGAAGGTCTTCCCTTTATCTTTGACGGGAGATGCATTGACATGGTATAGGCTATGTGATGATACGAGATCTTGGAATTATAAGCGATTGAAGTTGGAATTTCACCAGAAATTCTACCCTATGCATCTTGTTCATCGTGATCGTAATTACATATATAATTTCTGGCCTCGCGAAGGAGAAAGCATCACTTAGGCTTGGGGGATGCTTAAATCAATGTTATATTCATGCCCCAATCATGAGCTCTCCAGAGAAATGATTATTCAAAACTTTTATGCTCGGCTTTCTCTTAATGATCGCAACCTGCTCGATACTTCCTGTGCTGGTTCTTATATGCTGAAGACTATTGCTTTCAAATGGGACTTATTGGAAAGAATTAAACGCAACTCTGAAGATTGGGGTTCCGACGATGGTAAGGAGTCAGGTATGACACCTAAGTTCAATTGTGTTAAATCATTTATGGATACCGATGCTTTCCGTGGATTTAGCGCTAAGTATGGACTTGACTCTGAGATAGTAGCTTCTTTCTGTGAATCTTTTGCTACTCACGTTGATCTCCCTAAGGAGAAGTGGTTTAAATATAATCCTCCCGTTGAAGTAAAATTAGTTGCACCTATTACAGTTGAAGAAAAGACTGTCACCTATAGTGATCCTATTGTTCCTACTACTTATGTTGAGAAACCTCCTTTTCCTGTTAGGATAAAGGATCATGCTAAAACTCCAACTGTTGTTCGTAAGAGTAATACTAGGACTTATACACCTCCTGAGCAAATGAAAGTTGAACCTATTATTGCTATGGTTAAAGATCTCTTGGATGACGATCTAGATGGGCATGTTATTTATTTCTGTGGTGAGACTGCTAATATTGTTATACCAGATACTAAGATACATAGACCTTTGGTAGGCATGCCTGTTATTTCCGTTAAAATAGGAGATCATTGTTATCATGGTTTATGTGATATGGGTGCTAGTGCTAGTGCGATACCCTATGACTTATATAAAGAAATTATGCATGATATTGCACCCGTTGAGTTGGAAGGTATTGATGTTACTATCAAGCTTGCCAATAGAGATACTATTTCACCAGTTGGGATTGTTAGAGATGTTGAAGTCTTGTGTGGGAAGGTTAAATACCCTGCTGATTTTCTTGTTCTTAGTTCCCCACAAGATGACTTTTGTCCCATTATTTTTGGTAGACCCTTCCTGAATACTGTTAATGCTAAGATTGATTGTGAAAAGGATATTGTCACAGTTGGCTTAGATGGCATGTCTCATGAGTTTAATTTTGCTAAGTTTCGTAGACAACCTCGTGATAGAGAATCACTTAGTAAGGATGAGATTTTTGGTCTTGCTTCTATTGCTGTGCCACCTACTGATGCGTTAGAACAATACTTGCTTGACCATGAAAATGATATGTTTATGAAGGAAAGAAGGGAAATAGATGAAGTGTTCCTTAAACAGGAACCCATGCTTAAACACAACCTTCCCGTTGAAATTCTTGGGGATCCCCCTCCACCCAAGGGTGATCCCGTGTTTGAACTCAAACCATTACCCGATAATCTTAAGTATGCTTATCTTGATGAAAAGAAAATATATCCTGTTATTATTAGTGCTAACCTTTCAGAGCAAGAAGAATAAAGATTATTGAAAACTCTGAAGAAGCACCGCGTTGCTACTGGATATACTCTGGATGATCTTAGGGCATTAGTCCCACGTTATGCCAACACAAAATTAATTTGGAGGCTGATGCTAATCCAGTTAGAGATCCTCAACGACGACTGAATCCCAAGATGAAAGAAGTGGTAAGAAGGAGATACTAAAGCTCCTTGAGGCAGGTATATTTATCCCGTTGTTGATAGTGAATGGGTAAGCCATGTCCACTATGTTCCTAAAAAGGGAGGTATTACCGTTGTTCCTAATGATAAAGATGAATTGATGCCGCAAAGAATTATTACAGGTTATAGGATGGTAATTGATTTCCGGAAATTAAATAAAGCTACTAAGAAAGATCATTACCCTTTACCTTTTATTGATCAAATGCTAGAAAGGCTGTCCAAACACACACATTCCTGCTTTCTAGATGGTTATTCTGGTATCTCTCAAATACCTGTGTCAGCGGGGGATCAATCAAAAACTAATTTTACTTGCCCTTTCGGTACTTTTGCTTATAGACGTATGCCTTTGGTTTATGTAATGCACCTGCTACCTTTCAAAGATGCATGATGGCTATATTCTCTGACTTTTATGAAAAGATTTGTGAGGTATTCATGGATGATTTCTCCATTTATGGATCCTCTTTTGATGATTGCTTGAGCAACCTTGATCGAGTTTTGCAGAGATGCGAAGACACTAGTCTCGTCCAGAATTGGGAAAAGTGTCATTTATGGTGAATGAAGGCATTGTGTTGGGGCACAAGATCTCCGAGAGAGGTATTGAAGTTGATAAAGCTAAAGTTGATGCTATCGAAAAGATGCCATGTCCCAAGGACATAAAAGGTATAAGAAGTTTCCTTGGTCATGCCGGTTTTTATAGGAGGTTCATTAAGGACTTTTCTAAAATCTCTAGGCCTCTGACTAATTTATTGCAAAAAGATATTCCTTTTGTCTTTGATGATGATTGTGTAGAAGCATTTGAAATACTTAAGAAAGCTTTGATCACTGCACCTATTGTTCAGCCACCTGATTGGAATTTACCTTTTGAAATTATGTGTGATGCTAGTAATTATGCTGTAGGTGATGTTCTAGGGCAAAGAGTTGATAAGAAATTGAATGTTATCCAGTATGCTAGTAAGACTCTTGATACTGCCCAGAGAAATTATGCTACTACTAAAAAAGAATTCTTAGCAGTTGTGTTTGCATGTGATAAGTTTAGACCTTATATTGTTGATTCCAAAGTTACTATTCACATTGATCATGCTGCTATTAAATATCTTATGGAAAAGAAAGATGCTAAGCCTAGACTCATTAGATGGGTTCTCCTGCTCGAAGAATTTGATTTACATATTATTGATAGAAAGGGAGCTGAGAACCCCATTGCAGACAGCTTGTCTAGGTTAGAGAATGTTCTTGATGACCCACTGCCTATTTATGATAGCTTTCCTGATGAACAATTAGCTGTCATTAATGCTTCTCGTACTGCTCCTTGGTATGCTGATTATGCTAATTACATTGTTGCTAAATTTATACCACCTAGTTTCACATACCAGCAAAAGAAAAAGTTATTTTATGATTTAAGACATTACTTCTGGGATGACCCACACCTTTATAAAGAAGGAGTAGACGGTGTTATTAGACGTTGTGTACCTGAGCATGAACAGGAACAGATCCTACACAAGTGTCACTCTGAATCATATGGAGGACACCACACTGGAGATAGAACTACACACAAGGTATTGCAATCTGGTTTTTATTGGCCTACTCTCTTCAAAGATGCTCGTAAGTTTGTCTTATCTTGTGATGAATGTCAAAGAATTGGTAACATTAGTAGACGCCAAGAAATGCCTATGAATTATTCTCTTGTTATTGAACCGTTTGATGTTTGGGGCTTTGATTATATGGGACCTTTTCCTACCTCTAATGGTTACACACATATTTTAGTTGCTGTTGATTACGTTACTAAGTGGGTAGAAGCTATTCCAACTAGTAGTTCTAATCATAACACTTCTATTAAAATGCTTAAGGAAGTTATTTTTCTGAGGTTTGGAGTCCCTAGATATCTTATGACTGATGGTGGTTCACATTTTATTCATGGTGCTTTCCGTAAGATGCTTGCTAAGTATGATGTTAATCATAGAATCGCATCTCCTTATCATCCGCAGTCTAGTGGTCAAGTAGAGTTGAGCAATAGAGAGCTCAAATTAATCTTGCAAAAGACTGTCAATGGATCTAGAAAGAATTGGTCCAAAAAACTTGATGATGCATTATGGGCCTATAGAACTGCATACAAAAATCTTATGGGTATGTCTCCTTATAAGATGGTTTATGGAAAAGCTTGTCATTTACCTCTTGAACTTGAACATAAAGCATATTGGGCTATTAAAGAGCTCAACTATGACTTCAAACTTGCCGGTGAGAAGAGGTTATTTGATATTAGCTCACTTGATGAATGGAGAACCCAAGCCTATGAGAATGCCAAGCTATTCAAAGAAAAAGTTAAACGCTGGCATGGCAAAAGGATACAAAAGCGTGAGTTTAACGTAGGTGATTATGTGTTATTATTCAACTCTCGTTTAAGATTTTTTTGCAGGAAAACTTCTCTCTAAATGGGAAGGTCCTTATGTTATCGAGCAGGTCTATCGTTCTGGTGCCATAAAAATCAACAACTTCGAAGGCACAAGTCCGAGGGTGGTGAACGGACAAAGAATTAAACATTATATTTCAGGTAATCCTATCAATGTTGAAACTTATATTATTGAAACCGTAACCCCGGAGGAATACATAAGGGACACTTTCCTGAATGTTCCAGACCCCGAAAAGGAATAGGTATGTGGTACGGTAAGTAAACCGACTCCAAAACAACTCCAATGGCAATTTTTATCAGTTTTGGAATATTTAAGAATTTTAGGAAGAAAGAAGTAGTCCGAGAGGGACACGAGGCCTCCACGAGAGTGGAGGGCGCGCCCACCCTTACTGGGTGCGCCCCCTGTCTCGTGGCCACCTCGTGTGCCTCCCGGACTCCGTTTTCTTGCACGTTACGTATTTTGGTTGGTAAAAACTCATTATATAAACTCCCGAAGGTTTTGACCATCGTATCAAGCAAATATCCTCTGTTTTCATTTCGAGCTATTTCTGTTTCAGATCTAGAGCATCATGTAGTCTCCAAGGGCTCCCAAGGACAAGTTTTCCGAGAGTGTTATCAACCCCTATCTCGCGGAGGTGCTGCAACACCCTCAAACCATTGAGATGCGTGAGGGGGTGCTGCACATCCGCGATGTGGAGGGACCAAGGCATACTGGAAGCGTGGAGACAAAGCTCGAAGCCGTGGAGCAGCAAGTTTTCAAGTGCCAAGGGATGGTGGAGCATGGACTCAACGCCAACCAAATGATGATCACAGAGTTCACCAACAACCACAAGCTAGATGCCAAGGTCATTGGGGAGACCATCTTCAAGCTTCAAGAGAAAATCGAGCACCTCCAAGCCCAGATCTATGACCTGCAAAACCAGAACTGTGAGTATGAATATAGATTCAAGATGATGAGTTTGGCTGCAGATTTAAGGATCCCGGAGACTCGATCATCCTTCTATGATGGTGAGCCTATGCCTTGGAAGATGGACGACAAGCCTACATCTTCAACAACTCCTACTTCACCACCTCTGAGGACATAATCACATGGGTATGGGCACTCCCCTTGGCAACTGCCAAGCTTGGGGGAGGTGCCCCGGTATCGTATCACCATCACACTCCTATCTTTACCGTTTTATTTAGTTCGATCCTTTTAGTAGTATCTTGATCTAGTAGATTGAAGTTTTAATATCAAGTAGTTTGAGTTTTGCTTTGTGATCTCTTTATGTAATCGAGTCCGCGAGCTATCTATAATAAAGATTAGTGTTGAGTTAAGGGCTTTGCTATGTTGCTATGATCTTGAGAAAGTAGAAAGAACAAAAGAGTTCATATTGATCTTACGGTTAGTGATGACTTCACACATAGAAAGTATGAGGCATAAAAGTTGTTGAGAGTTGATAAACGTAGTTTTGGTCATCGTTGCAATTAATAGGAAGTGATAAGGAAAGAGGGGTTCACATACAAATATATTATCTTGGACATCTTTTATGATTGGGAGCACTCATTAAGTATGACATGCTAAAAGAGTTGACGTTGGACAAGGAATACAACGTAATGGTTTATGTTTTCTCACATCTCAGTTAAAGTATATTGTCATTGACCTTCCAAACATGTTGAGCTTGCCTTTCCCCCTCATGCTAGCCAAATTCCTTGCACCAAGTAGAGATACTACTTGTGCTTCCAAATATCCTTAAACCCAGTTTTGCCATGAGAGTCCACCATACCTACCTATGGATTGAGTAAGATCCTTCAAGTAAGTGGTCATGTTGTAGGCAATAAAAATTGTTATCTAAATATGTATGACTTATTAGTGCAGAGAAAATAAGCTTTATACGATCTTGTTGTGGAAGCAATCAAAGCGACGGACTGCATAATAAAGGTCCACATACAAGGGGCAATATAAAGTGACGTTCTTTTGCATTAAGATTTTGTGCATCCAACCCTAAACGCACATGACAACCTCTTCTTCCCTCTGCGAAGGGCCTATCTTTTACTTTATGTTTTTACTTTAGGCTTGAGTCAAGGTGATCTTCACCTTTCCCTTTTTCATTTTATCCTTTGGCAAGCTCCTCGTGTTTGAAAGATCATGATATATATATATCCAATTGGATGTAAGTTAGCATGGGCTATTATTGTTGACATCACCTAAAGGTGAATACGTTGGGAGGCAACACAATAAGCCCCTATCTTTCTCAGTGTCCGGCTGAAACTCCATAACCACAAGTATTGCATGAGTGTTAGAAATTGTAGAAGACTACATGATAGTTGAGTATGTGAACTTGCTGAAAAGCTCTATTCTTGACTCTTTCTGATGTTATGATAAATTGCAATTGCTTCAATGACTGAGATTATAGTTTGTTACTTCCCAATGAAGTTTCTGAACCATACTTAACATTGTGAATTGATTGTTACTTGAGTATAAGAAATCATATGATAAAATCTATATATGTTGCTGTTATAAAAATGATCATGATGCCCTCATGTCCATATTTTATTTTTATCCACACCTCTATCTCTAAACATGTGGACACATTTTTCGATTTCGGCTTCCGCTTGAGGACAAGCGAGGTCTAAGCTTGGGGGAGTTGATACATCCATTTTGCACATTCTTTTAAATCAATATTTATTCCATTATGGGCTGTTATTACACATTATATCTCAATACTTATGGCTATTCTCTCTTATTTTACAAGGTTTACCATGAAGAGGGGGAATGCCGACAGCTGGAATTCTAGCTGGAAAAGGAGCAAACATTGGAAACCTATTCTGCACTTCTCCAAAAATCCTAAAACTCCACGAAACCTGTTTCTGGAATTAATAAGAATTATTGAGCGGAAGAAATACATCAGGGGGCCCACACCCTGGCCAGGAGGGTGGGGGCGTGCCCACCCCTACTGGGTGTGCCCCCTGTCTCCTGGGCCCCCTGGTGGCCCTCCGGTGTCCATCTTCTGCTATATGAAGGTTTTTACCCTGGAAAAAATCATGGGCAAGCTTACGGGACGAAACTCCGGCAGAGCTGTTCTGCGAGGGACACTTCCCTCCAGGAGGGGGAAATCATCACCAACGATCCTCTCCTCGGGAGGGGGTCAATCTCCATCAACATCTTCACCAACACCATCTCCTCTCAAAACCCTAGTTCATCTCTTGTATCCAATCTTGTATCCAAACCACAAATTGGTACCTGTGGGTTGCTAGTAGTGTTGATTACTCCTTGTAGTTGATGCTAATTGGTTTACTTGGTGGAAGATCGTATGTTCAGATCCTTAATGCATATTATTAGTCCTCCGATTATGAACATGAATATGCTTTGTGAGTAGTTACGTTTGTTCCTGAGGACATGGATGAAGTCTTGCTATTAGTAGTCATGTGAATTTGGTATTCGTTCGATATTTTGATGAGTATGTTGTCTTTTCCTCTAGTGGTGTTATGTGAACGTCGACTACATGAAACTTCACCATTATTTGGGCCTAGAGGAAGGCATGGGGAAGTAATAAGTAGATGATGGGTTGCTAGAGTGACAGAAGCTTAAACCCTAGTTTATGCGTTGCTTCGTTAGGGGCTGATTTGGATCCATATGTTTAATGTTGTGGTTAGGTTTACCTTAATACTTCTTTTGTAGTTGCGGATGCTTGCAATAGGGGTTAATCATAACTGGGATGCTTGTCCAAGTAAGGGCAGTACCCAAGCACCGGTCCACCCACATATCAAATTATCAAAGTACCGAACGTGAATCATATGAGCGTGATGAAAACTAGCTTGACGATAATTCCCATGTGTCCTCGGGAGCTCCTTTCTCATTATAAGAAATTGTCCAGGCTTATCCTTTGCTACATAAAGGATTGGGCCACCATGCTGCACTTTATTTACTTTCATTGCTTGTTACTCGTTACAATTTATCTTATCACAAAACTATCTATTACCTACAATTTCAGTGCTTGCAGAGAAAACCTTACTGAAAACCGCTTATCATTTCCTTCTGCTCCTCGTTGGGTTCGACACTCTTACTTATCGAAAGGACTACGATAGATCCCCTACACTTGTGGGTCATCAATTTTACACATTTATATCATTTTTGGAACTAATCTACTAACCGGAGGCCCAGCCCGTATTGCTGTTTTTTTTTGCCTATTTCTGTATTTCGAAGAAAAGGAATATCAAACGGAGTCCAAACGGAATGAAACCTTCGGGAGCGTGATTTTTGGAACGAACGTGATCCAGAGGACTTGGAGTGCAAGCCAAGAAGCAGCTGAGGTGGCCACGAGATAGGAGGGCGCGCCCACCCCTACAGGGCGTGCCCCCTATCTCGTGGGCCCCTCGGGCGGCCACCGACCTACTTCTTCCTCCTATATATACCCACGTACCCTGAAAATATCCAGGGAGCCAACGGAAAACAATTTCCACCACCATAACCTTCTTAATCTGTGAGATCCCATCTTGGAGCCTTCGCCGGCGCTCCACCGGAGGGGGAATCGACCATGGAGGGCTTCTACATCAACACCATAGCCCCTCCCATGAGTTGTGAGTAGTTTACCACAGACCTTCGGGTCCATAGTTATTAGCTAGATGGCTTGTTCTCTCTTTTTGGATCTCAATACCATGTTCTCCCCCTCTCTTGTGGAGATCTATTTGATGTAACTCTTTTTGCGGTGTGTTTGTCGAGATCCGATGAATTGTGGGTTTATGATCAAGTTTATCTATGAGAAATATTTGAATATCCTCTGAATTCTTTTATATATGATTGAGTTATCTTTGCAAGTCTCTTCGAATTATCAGTTTGGTTTGGCCTACTAGATTGATCTTTCTTGCCATGGGAGAAGTGCTTAGCTTTGGGTCCAATCTTGCGGTGTCCTTACCCAGTGACAGCAGGGGTTGCAAGGCACGTATTGTATTGTTGCCATCGAGGATAAAAATATGGGGTTTATATCATATTGCTTGAGTTTATCCCTCTACATCATGTCATCTTTCTTAATGTGTTACTCTATTCTTATGAACTTAATACTCTAGATGCATGTTGGATAGCGGTCGCTGTGTGGAGTAATAGTAGTAGATGCAGGCAGGAGTCGGTCTATTTGTCGCGGACGTGATGCCTATATACATGATCATGCCTAGATAATCTCATAATTATTCGCTTTTCTATCAATTGCTCGACAGTAATTTGTTCACCCACTGTAATACTTATGCTATCTTGGGAGAAGCCACTAGTGAAACCTATGGCCCCCGGGTCTATCTTTTATCATATAAGCTTTCAATCTACTTTTATTTGCATCTTTACTTTTCCAATCTATATTATAAAATACGAAAAATATATTTATCTTATCATACTATCTCTATCAGATCTCACTTTCGCAAGTGGCCGTGAAGGGATTGACAACCCCTTTATTGCGTTGGTTGCGAGTTCTTTGTTTGTTTGTGTAGGTGTGTGGGACTTTTGAGGAGCCTCCTACTGGATTGATACCTTGGTTCTCAAAACCTGAGGGAAATACTTACGCTACTATTGCTGCATCACCCTTTCCTCTTCAACGAAAACCAACGCAAGCTCAAGCCGTAGCAAGAAGTATTTCTGGTGCCGTTGCCGGAGAGGTCTTCGCTCAAGTCAAGACATACGAAGTACCCATCAGAAACTCATCTCCCTCGCATTTACATTATTTGCCATTTGCCTCTTGTTTTCCTCTCCCCCACTTCACCCTTGCCGTTTTATTCGCCCTTCTTCTATTCGTCTTGATGTCTTACTTGGCTCGTTTGCTTATTCGGTTGGAATAGTTTTTTATTTATTACTAAACAGAGAACCTAAGATCTATGGATCCTCATCCGCTTGCAAATCTTTTTAAGAGATCCAATTATGATGAACCAAATCCTAGTGATTTGAGTGCACTAGATTATCTTTATGAGGTTTTGCTTGAAATTCGTGAATCTGAAAATTGTGATGAAGAAATTTATGAAGAGATTCACGATAGCTCCTTGAATAAAAATCATGATTGCAATGATTTTATTTCAAATTCTCTTGATGTCAATTGTGCTAATAATATCCAAAATCCTAAGCTTGGGGATGCTAGTTTTGCTATGTCTACTACTTGTTGCCTGATCATGATTATGATCTGAAAAATTTATTTAAGCCTCATGATGAATATGAGATTGATAATAGTGTTTGCATTAATATTGAAAGTGGGTTTGGAAGAGTGTCAACTTTAGATCCCACATATTTGGAGAATGTTTAATCTTATGGTATTTTTGATAAAAGTGGGTTTGGAGAGGTCATGACTTTAGTTAATGATAATCCCACTATTTTGGAAGAGTGTCAACTTCGCATGCATGTGGACCGTGTTGAGAATATGTTATGTGATAGCTATTTTGTTGAATTTGCCTATGACCCTACATTTAATTATTATGAGAGAGGAAAATATGGTCGTAGAAATTTTTATCTTACTAAATTACCTCTCATCATGTTGAGATTGCTATCGTCTCTTTCTTCTTCCTTGCATATGCTAGTTTTTGCTTGCCTTGCAAATTTGTTTGCTCATAATATGCCTATGCATAGGAAGTATGTTAGACTTAGATGTGTTTGTCACGTGTTTCATGATGCTCTCTTTGCGCTTCAATTCTTGTCTTTCATGTGAGCATCATTAAAATTATCATTGCCTAGCTAAAAGGCTTTAAAGAAAAGCGCTTGTTGGGAGACGACCCAATATTTTTACTTGCTGTCATTTAATAAATTTTGCATCTACTTTCTGTTTAGATGTGTTTTTATGTTTTAATTAGTGTTTGTGCCAAGTAGAACCTATAGGATAACCTATGGTGATAGTTAATTTGATTCTGCTAAAAAATAGAAACTTTGAGCGCACAAAATTAGTTTTGTTAAATCACAGAAACGTGATTTTGCGTTGATTCTTTTTGCTTCTGATCAATAGATAAATTTCCCAGGACTTCCTATTTTGGTAGGATTTTTAAAGTTCCATAAGTTTGCGTTAGTTACAGATTGCTACAGACTGTTCTGTTTTTGACAGATTCTGTTTTCCGTGTGTTGTTTGCTTATTTTGATGCATCTATGGATAGTATTAAGTGGTATGAACCATAGAGAACTTGAAATACAGTAGGTTTAACACCAATATAAATAAAGAATGAGTTCATTACAGTACCTTATATGGTGGTTTTGTTTTCTTTCACTAACAGAGCTTACGAGATTTCCTGTTGAGTTTTGTGTTGTGAAGTTTTCAAGTTTTGGGTAAAGATTTGATGGACTATGGAATAAGGAGTGGCAAGAGCCTAAGCTTGGGGATGCCCAAGGCACACCAAGATATTAAAGAATAGACAAAAGCCTAAGCTTGGGGATGCCCCCGGAAGGCATCCCCTCTTTCGTCTTCGTTCATTGGTAACTTTACTTGGCGCTATATTTTTATTCGCCACATGATATGTGTTTTGCTTGGAGCGTCGTGTATGATATTATCATTTGCTTTTTAGTTTTCCACAATAATCCTTGCTTTACACACCTTTTGGGAGAAGCCCACTTGATTAGAATTTATTAGAATACTCTATGTGCTTCACTTATATCTTTTGAGCTAGATAGTTTTTGCTCTAGTGCTTCACTTATATCTTTTAGAGCACGGCGGTGGCTTAATTTTGTAGAAATTTCTAGTCTCTCATGCTTCACTTATATTATTTTGAGAGTCTTTTAGAACAGCATGGTATTTTCTATGGTTATAAAATTGGTCCTAGAATGGTAGGCATCCAAGTTGGGTATAATAAAAACTATCATAGGAAGTGAATTGGATGCTATGATTAATTTGATACTTGATAATTGTTTTGAGATATGGAGGTAGTGATATTAAATTCAGGCTAGTTGGGTGATTATGAATTTAAAGAATGCTTGTGTTGAAGTTAGCAAGTCTGGAAGCATGCACGTATGGTTAAAGTTGTGTAACAAATTTGAAACATGAAGTGTACTTGGATTGTGCGTCCTTATGAGTGGCGGTCGGGGATGAGCGATGGTCTTTTCCTACCAATCTATCCCCCTAGGAGCATGCGTGCAGTGCTTGGTTTTTGATGACTTCTAAATTTTTGCAATAAGTATATGAGTTCTTTTGACTAATGTTGAGTCCATGGATTATACGCAGTTTTACCTTTCCACCATTGCTAGCCTCTTCGGTACCGTGCATTGCCCTTTCTCACCTTGAGAGTTGGTGCAAACTTCGCCGGTGCATCCAAACCCCGTGATACGATACGCTCTATCACACATAAACCTCCTTATATCTTCCTCAAAACAGCAACCATACCTACCTATTATGGCATTTCCGTAGCCATTCTGAGATATATTGCCATGCAACTTTCCACCGTTCCGTTTATCATCATGACATGCATTACTATTGTCATATTGACATTGCATGATCATGTAGTTGACATCGTATTTTTGGCAAAGCCACCATGCATAATTTTTCGTACATGTCACTCTTGATTCATTGCACCATCCCGGTACACCGACAGAGGCACTCATATAGAGTCATATCTTGTTCTAGTTCCGAGTTGTAAGTCATGTGTTGTAATCAATAAAAGTGTGATGATCATCATTATTAGAGCATTGTCCCAAAGAAAAAAAAGAAAGGCCAAAAAGAAAAAAAAAGAAAGGCCAAAGAAAAAAGAAAGAAAGAAAGAAAGAAAAAAGGGGCAATGTTACTATCTCTTTTTCCACACTTGTGCTTCAAAGTAGCACCATGTTCTTCATATAGCGAGTCTCATATATTGTGCTTCAAAGTAGCACCATGTTCTTCATATAGTGAGTCTCATATGTTGTCACTTTCATATACTAGTGGGAATTTTTTTTCATTATAGAACTTGGCTTGTATATTCCTATGATGGGCTTCCTCAAATGCCCTAGGTCTTTGTGAGCAAGCAAGTTGGATGCACACCCACTAGTTTCTTTTGTTGAGCTTTCATTCATTTATAGCTCTAGTGCATCCGTTGCATGGCAATTGAAAGTGCGTTATATCGACTAGAGGGGGGGTGAATAGGCGATTTTTATGAATTCTTCACTGAGGAATTTGCTGGTGAGGAAATTCCTTAGCGAAGAACTACTTGCAGCGGAATAAGTACTCAGAAGTAAACATAGCAGGATATAAACATAGTCATCATGATGAAATGAAGACTGGCACAGAGTACAGAAAGCGTAAACACAGGATAACAAGATGAAGACGGACAGACTGAAGAAATTGAACTGAGGAATTTGTGAAAGTCTTCAGTCAAAGTCTTCAAGCACAGATATGAACAACATACAACACAGTAATGAGGAAATGAAAGAGTTGAGGAAATAGAACCAGTTAGTTGGTGAAGACAATGATTTGGTAAACCAGTTCCAACTTCTGTCTCAGTTGTACGTCTGGTTGGAGCGGCTGAGTATTTAAACTCGAGACACGCAGTCCCGGACACCCAGTCTCTCAGCCGCAACTCAGGACACCCAGTCCTCACCGTATTGTCCTTGAACTAAGACCACGCAGGCCTCGTCCAATCACTCGTGGTAAGTCTTCAGGTGACTTCCAAACCTTCACAGACTTGGTCACTCGGCGATCCACAATTCCTCTTGGATGCTCTAGACCTTGACGCCTAACCGTCTGGAAGAAGCACAGTCTTCAAAGGTAACAAGCGTCGGATCCACGCAGGATCAATTTCTTTAGTGATGCTCAATCACTTTGGGTTTGTGGGGGTTTGGTTTTGGGATTTTCCTCACTCGATGATTTTCGCTCAAAGTCCTCAGAGGATGGGTTGCTCTCAGATGACAAGTGTCAAGTTCTCTCAGAGCAGCCAACGAGCTAGTGGTTGTAGGGGGCGGCTATTTATAGCCTAGGGAGCAGCCCGACATGATAAGACATAAATGCCCTTCAATGATATGACCATTAGGTGGATAAGATATTTTGGATAGCCGGCGCGCAGCACAGCAACGGTCGGAAATTTGACTCTCAAATTCCTCAGGGCTATCATGTTCCTCACTGTGTAGGCAATTTGCACTGGCGAATTCCTAACTCCTCAGTCAGAGCAAAGTCCTCAGTGACCAGAAGAACTGCGTCTCTGTCACTGAAGAAATTGACTGAACTTTATGAGATTTCCAATGGCTTCACTCGAAGGGATTGGTAGGTGTAGGATTTTGAGTTGAGCATCACATGGAAATTTTTCCTTAGTATTTGCTCAACCCCATTTAACAGTACGGTGTTTCCTATGACTCAAGAAAGAGAAAATGAAACTACGAAAACAAAAGTCTTCACGCCTCATATTCCTCGAATGAATACCAAGTCACCAATTTCTTCACTTTCAAAGTCTTCAGAAAGTCTTCAGAATATCAAAGTCTTCAGTCGAAGAACTTCATTTTTAGGGGTCGACTTTCTCTGTAAATATCAAACTCCTCATAGACTTATAGACCTGTGTACACTCACAAACGCATCAGTCACTTAACCTATAAGTCTTCAATACACCAAAATCACTAAGGGGCACTAGATGCACTTACAATCTCCCCCTTTTTGGTGATTGATGACAACATAGGTTAAGTTTTCAACGGGGATAAACATATGAAGTGTAAATACTGATATTGAGGAATTTGATTGCAAGATATAGAAGAACTCTCCCTGAATATGTGCATAGTGAGAAATTTGCTTTTGAGGCAATGCACATTTGAAGAATTGAATCATGGAGATCTCCCCCTATATCTTGTAATTCATACACGCATTTGATATATAATTATGAAGAATTTGAAATGCATGATGAAATATAGTGCCTGATGAGATTCAGCATGCGTGCAATAATATTAACGAGGAATAAGCATGCAGAATAACACATCAAAAGTATCAGAGCACCGTGCATCAAAGTCAGAGCACAATGCACCGTCCAAAAGTATCAGGGCACCATCGGATTTAAGATTACAACTCGATCCAATAAAAGGTTTCGGAAGAACGAGAGTTGTAACTTAACAAAACGCCCATAATATAAACCCGCTTGAAGACTAACTCAGATTTCTCCCCCTTTGTCATCAAATGACCAAAAGGATCGAAACTGAGGACTAACGCCCCTGAAGAATTTCAAGTCGATGGAGGAGCGCCAGCGTTGTCGGGGTTGTTCGTTGAAGTAGGGCCTGCCACAGTGTCATCCAAATCTTCATGCTCATTAGTTTCACGCGATGAAGAATAAGAACTGGCCACCAGATCAGGAACTTTGGCTCTCTTGAATTTCTTCGGAGGTGGTGCAGACCAGTCAAATGCTTCCTGGAGACCCATAGTCTTCAGTTCTTCCTCGGAATATACATGAGTGAGAACAGCCCAGGTGCGGTTGAGGGTTTCATGAAGGTGATACTGATTTTTCTTCACTGCATTATGGGTTGAGGTCATGTTGTGAAGAATTGAAGCAAACTGACGCTTCACCCATTTGTGATTGCGATCAACCTTCTGATGAAGACTGAGGAGTAACTCATGGTCAGTCATCACCCTGGGTGCTGTTGCTTGAGGCTTTTGCTTAGCTGAGGTATTTGCGGCAGTGTCATGTGTGGTAGAGTTGTCATTGGTAGAGTAAGATGTAGCTAGACGGAATTGACCATCCAATGGACGAGTGCCTTCATCGATCACAGCAGCTGCCTTGCCCTTATCATGAGATGATGAAACTGGTCGCTTGAGGACTTCAATGGGCGGCAAGTAGCTACCATGGTTCAGAGTGTCAGCCTTGTAATTCAGTGACGATCTTGCCCTTATGAATCTCATAATCCAAGGCGCATAGGGCTTCAGCTCAAAAGGTGACATAGCAACATTAGCCAGAGTCCTCATGAAGAAATCATGGAAGTTGACGGGAACGCCATGAATGATGTTGAAAAGCATGTTCTTCATGATGCCAACGACATCTTCATCATTTGAGTCGTGGCCTTTGATAGGACTCACTGTCTTCGTCAGGATGCGATAGACAGTTCGAGGCACATATAGCAATTCCTTGACGAGGAATTTGGTTCGTGGGGCCTGCCCTGGCTTCAAAGGCTTCATGAGCACTTGCATATAATGATCTGTCAATTCGCGGTCATTGTAGATGCAACGTGCACTGGCATGGGGAGAATCAAGAGGAAGGACACGAAGCAATTCAGTTGCTGGTGCCTTATAGTGAGTGTTTTCGGTCATCCAATCCAGCACCCATGAATTGACATCTTCAGCATCTCCGGTGATATGCAAAGTGGCATAGAACTGAAGAATGAGTTCTTCATTCCAATCACAGATATTAGTGCAGAAGTTCAGTAGTCCTGCATCGTGAATAACTCGGAGGACCGGCTCGAAGCACGGCAGAGATTCCATATCCACATGAGGAATATGTTCATGATCGAAGATTTTGTCCTTGTCAAAGAGCACTGAGGAATAGAAGTTGGCTTGAGTAGCAGTCCAGAAACATCTCTTCCTTATGCGAGCAGAGTCATATGGATTGTAATCGGTGAAGAACACATGCTCAGAAAATAAGTCTTCAGCCTTGAATTTTTGCTTGCTAGAGAACGGATTCTTCGGTTTGGGCAGAGGAGTGACAGTGATTTGCAGCACAACCTCAGGAATGACGATCTCAGGTGCTTCAGGCTGAGGAATTTCTGGTTCCTCTTCTTGTGCAGTTTGGGGATCAGCAGCAGCAGGTTCTTCAGCACTAGCAGCTGGAATTTCTTCATGAACAGACGATGTGGGATGAGTTTCTTCAGAGCCCATTTGAACAGTTGTAGCCGGGGACTGAGGAATTTGTTGAATAGGAGTGAAGAGAGGAGTATTGGGATGCTGACTTTCCCAAAAGTCATCGTTCATCACTGGTGTAGTGCATCCAATATCCACATCTTCATCTTCTTTTTCAATTTCCTCAACACCAGCCTCTTCAGCTGTGAACTGAGGCATAGGTGAGGAAACAACTGGCGTTGAAGGGAATGTTTCCACTTCAATTTCTTCATCAAACTGCTCTGAGGTAGCAACAGAATGATTTTCTTCATCAGATCCGCTTGGGATCTTGTAGTCTTCTCCATAAGGAACAATTTCCTTGGATGACATGGAGGAAATCGGAATGGAATCAATAGGATTTTCAAGCGAGCTGGTCATTGGCTTCATTTTCTTCGCGGCCGAAGAATGTGACGCAGCTGATGCCTTCCTTTTCTTCACTGCAGCTCGCTCTGCAGCCTTGGTCTTCTTCACTTCATAAGCAGAAGGAAGAATTGGAGTTGGTGTTGGCGCAGGAGGAGCTGAGGACTGTGGTTCATTTTCTTCAGGCGCAACTGGTGCAGTTGCCCTGATCCCTTCAGTTTCTTCAGGCGCACCACTAGTGGATGCCCTGGGAATTTCTTCAGCAGCTGGGATGGAGTCATCAGCCCTGGAACTTGTATTCTCATCAGCAGGCTGAAAGTCATCAGCAGTGTTGGCATGTTCTTCAGCAGGCTGAGCAGATTCTGCAGCCTGAGGATTTTCTTGTTGCGATGGGGCTGCAACAATTGTCATTTTCTTCGTCAAATTGACGAATCTCACTTTGGCTCCTTGCCAATCAGCATTGTATGCATCGAAATCCTTGCTGAGGGCTTGGATCTCAGATTGAGCCTTGAGAAGTTCTTCAGGTGTCAGTCTGACAACGTTCTTCTTCAGAAGCTTCTCCTTTCTAGCTTGTGCTCTCTTTATCTCACGAGCCTTTTCAAACTTCCATTTCTCTTGAGAGATGAAATGGGTCAGCATATGACTTTTACCAGGAGTCAGAGGCAGATCAGGCATGGGAGTGTTTGGATCCTTATGCCATAAGTCAATATAGTCGAGGATCTTCTTCAGATCCAGAAGCAGGGTCACAGGTGTTCCTTTGGCTCTGGCGGCCTTTGCTTGTCTGTCTCTGATGATTTCTGCAAGTTCTTCATCAGAGGCCTCGTCATCAGAGGGCACTTGGAAAGCAACCTGTTTCTTTCTTGGACTTGGCCGAGGACCGCGTCCAGCTGTTGCTTTTGTCTTTAGCAGAGTGGGGCCTGATGAGGACATCGGTGCAGCTGAGGAACTTGCTGAGACACCAGAAGCAATTGAGAAACCCTGAGTCCTTTGACATGTAGCCAGATGCACAAGAGTTGAGGACTTGGAGGGAGCTGCTGAGGACTTTGGTGGAGCAGCAGTGGTCTGAGGAATTTGCTGTGAGGGCGCGGCTGAGGAAGTTGGCCGTGAGGGCGCTGATGGTGAAGCACTTGGCTTGCGAGCAGGCTTCTTCGGCATTGATTTCCTTGGCTTGACCGAGGTCTCAGCGGCAGCAGCAGCAGCAGAATCCTCATTGAATTTCCTCACTGCCTCCTTGGCTTGTCTTGCCAATTTTGCTTGGCGCCTCGCCCATTCTTCAGAAAAGTCTTCACCACTTTTGATGCTAGTGGGATCAGCGACATAGCCAGGTGCCAATGGAGCTCTTGGGCATGGAGGATTTAAGGTGAATTTCTTCATGTACTTTGGAGTAACATATCGATATTCCCTCCATTCTCGTGCCCATCTTCGTTCAATCCTCTGAATGCGCACTTTGCGCTGATTCTTGTTTTCTTTGCCAAACTTGGCTTCATTAGGTGTGCAATAATCCTTGTATATATCATCAGGGATCTCGAAAGCAGTCATGACCTCCGGTTTCTTTCCTCCTTTCTGCGGTCTCTTTCCTTCAGCCATTTTCTTCAGATGAGGAATTTGAACAATTGAACACTCTGAAGAAGTATGCTATTTTTCCTCGAGGAACGCTGCAAATGAGTTAAGTTGATGAGAACCTAGTGATTCAGCAGCGGACATGAGTACCTGTGAACAGAGTGTAGGTGCGAGGAATTTGGAGAGGTCATATGCGTTCTCAGAAGATTTTTCGAAAAGACAAGTTTTGAGGAATTTGACCAGTTGAGCCTTGAGGAATTTCACTAAGCGTTCTTGTCTTAGGTTCCAGAGTTGTACAGATCGAAAATCCGCACAATTGAGGAATCTTGAAGAAATGAGTGCTTAGAGAGATGGATCAAGAGCATACAGTGTGTGAGGTGTTCATATGTGAAGATTTGAAGAATAAAACACCTTTGAAGATTTTCAGAAAAGTTTGAGAATCAAAGCGAGTAATAAAAGTGACTTTTAATTACCCGAACTGAAGAACACGACGAACAGAGATGAACAACGATGAAGTTCGTCAAGTTAGATCTCCCACGCCCTAACTTGGTAGAGGGAGACGGCTACGGCGGCGGCGGAGTGAAGATTTCCGCAGCCGGCGCGAGTACGACGGCGACGAGGTCGAGGCAGTGAAGCTCTTCCTCACCGGCGGTGATGGAGTAGCAGCGGCGCTAGGGTTTGAGGAGAGCTCGAGCGAGAGACAGCGACCGAGCGGAGTAAATGAAGTAAGGAAGGGGAGAGGGGTATTTATAGCCACGGTAAAAACTGTTCCCCCGAAGATTTTGGGACGAACATGCCCCTGCCCTTTCTTCTTCACGCGACATGTGTCACCCACGTACTGTGCAGATGAGATCGTGTAAGATCGTGGGTGAATAAAATAATGTATCGTGGGATGCGGAACGGTTTGAGCGGTAAAACCTAAAATCTGGATAAGATTTGTTTTAAAGTTTCGTTCGCAATTTCTTCAGCTGACAAGGACAGAGTGAAGACTTTGAACGAGTTTCAAATAGAACGCACATGAAGAATTTGTGAATAGATTGGGTTGAGTGTAGCATAGAGGGGGAAGGGTCCGATCACATTCACTTAGCGGAAATCACAACTTGAAGAAATAGCAATAAGTGAATGCTGTAGAGGACATAAACTCATATATATATATATATATAGCCAATGAAGAAAAACGTCGGAAACAGTGAAGATTTTGCAAAGTTGAAGAATTTGAAAAACTGAAGACTTTCAAAAATGAGGAAAAACTCAAATTGAAGATTTTCAACTTTTGTGGTGGCGTGACCCACCGTATAAGAATGATGATTTCAGACACCGCGTACAATTGTTGTAGGGTTCTGAGAATCAAATTCTTCATTAATTTCTTCACACTTAGAGTGTTATTCTTCATTGATTGAAGAAAAACGTTTCTTCATGTGTTGCACATCTAAGTCATCAATTCTGTATAAGGGTTAGGATGTGTGTCCTTTTCAAAGAACATTCAAAGATTCTAAGATATTTAGCTCACACCGCAACTTGCTAAATCTCTTCTCGTCCAAGGGCTTAGTGAAGATATCAGCTAGCTGTTCTTCAGTCTTCACATGCTCGATGGAGATGTCGCCCTTCAACACATGATCACGAAGAAAATGATGACGAATCTGGATGTGCTTAGTCTTCGAGTGCTGAACTGGATTGTGATCAATCTTGATGGCACTCTCATTGTCGCAGAGGAGAGGCACATTCTTCATGTTGACGCCATAGTCCTTGAGGGTTTGCTTCATCCAAAGCAGTTGAGCACAGCATGAGCCAGCAGCAATGTATTCAGCTTTAGCAGTAGACAGTGATACGCAGTTCTGTTTCTTCGAGGACCAACAGACCAAAGATCGTCCGAGGAAATGACAAGTGCCAGATGTTGACTTGCGGTCCACACGATCACCAGCATAGTCAGAGTCAGAATATCCAATGAGATCAAAAGCAGAGCCCTTGGGGTACTAAGGAGGTCCTGGACTAGGGGGTGTCCGGACAGCCGGACTATCATCGTCCGCCGGACTCCAAGACTACGAAGATACAAGATTGAAGACTCCGTCCCGTGTCCGGATGGGACTTTCCTTGGCGTGGAAGGCAAGCTTGGCGATACGGATATGTAGATCTCCTACCATTGTAACCGACTCTGTGTAACCCTAGCCTCCTCCGGTGTCTATATAAACCGGAGGGCTTTAGTCCGTAGGACACAACATACATTACAACAATCATACCATAGGCTAGCTTCTAGGGTTTAGCCTCCTTGATCTCGTGGTAGATCCACTCTTGTACTACCCATATCATCAATATTAATCAAGCAGGACGTAGGGTTTTACCTCCATCGAGAGGGCCCGAACCTGGGTAAAACATCGTGTCCCTCGTCTCCTGTTACCATCCGCCTAGACGCACAGTTCGGGACCCCCTACCCGAGATCCGCCGGTTTTGACACCGACATTGGTGCTTTCATTGAGGGTTCCTCTATGTCGTCACCGATAGGGCGGATGCCTCCACCCGTCTTCAAAGACGGTGTTTTCGCCGAAGGGGCCTTGGCCGCCGGCCAAACTATCCGGCTAGGTGGTTTTCTTATGACCGCATGTCCAGCCGCCGCTTCGACAATGACTTCTCAAGTCGTCAGAAGCAATCTTCGCGTCAGCCCGAAAGCTGCCGAACAGTTGGATCCAATAGAGCTCTCGTCTGTTAACAAGCTCTTGGATCGCATCGCCGCCCTGGGAGTCGCTACGGACTACAACCAGATTGGGCTTAAAACCGATCTAAGAGAGATTAACTCTCCCCAGGCCACCCACCACGTCGCAGTGGTAGAGGAGCAATACGGCAACTCTTTGCCTTTATTGAAAACTATTCATGTCCAGATTCCCGAACCCTCCACGCCGGATTTCCGCGGAGGGACGGACTTCGATCGAGCATTGAACTTAAAATCATGCATCGCTCCGGACTCGCTGGATTGTGTCCAGCAAACCAAGCTTCCAAATTCGGAAACCCCTCGGCCTTTGAGCCCCAAGATGGGCAGGGATCCGGACTTCAGTCCACCCACCCGCCCAGACATATGCGATCTATCTCTAATACCGCAAGAGCCCGCTGAAATAGTACACCACTACTGGGCCAGATTCCTCCTGGTTATAGACAGGATAAAGGACTGCCGAGAGGAAAACGCAATCTCAATCTTCTGCAATAATTGCACGGACAAGGGAATATTGAACGCCATCGATCGCCGCAAAATTACACGTTTCGCCGATCTGGCGTCCATAGTACAAAAGTACTGTGCGATGGAGAGTTTCCAGAAAACCGAAAATCAATTTTGGGATAATCCGGCCCCAGCCCCAGTCCACAACAAAAGGGCGCCTCACATTCAGGCCCCATATGCAAAAAAGAAAAAGCAAAAACCCAATAAGGGGCACGGAACCGTACTGGAGGGATGGCTCAATGGACCCTGTAAGCTTCATAGTACAGAGGGAGCCGTCCCAACACATAGCCTTCGAGCATGTTGGATATTACGAAAGCTGGCCAAAAGTGGCGAGGAGCTTCTAGCCCCAGAAAACCACTCCAACAATACCAGTACGGTATCAACAGTCTTCGAGACCTTCGCATCAAACAATATGTGAAAATGAACAATCCGCGGACTCGCCGAAATCTACCAAGTGGCAACAGCAAATCCATGGAGCGACACAGCTATTACCTTCAACGCCAGCGACGAGCCTAAATTCCGAACAGCCAGAGCGCCAGCTGCACTGGTACTTAGTCCCATAGTGGACGGCTTTCGACTGACAAAAGTCCTCATGGATGGCGGCAGCGGACTGAACCTCATTTACGAGGAAACTCTGCGAAAAATGGAAATCGATTGGAGCCATATTGAGCGAAGCAGCACAACCTTTAGAGGAATAATCCCTAGCCGGGGAGCGCGCTGCACCGGAAAAATCACACTCGATGTGGTGTTCGGCTCGCCGGACAATTACAGATCCGAAGAAGTCACGTTCCAAGTAGCCCCGTTCAGCAGCGGATATCACGCCATTAGGACAAGAGGCATTCACAAGTTTTCAAGCAGTACCTCACTACGGGTACATGAAGCTCAAAATGCCTGGGCCTAGCGGAATAATCACTCTCGTTAGTGATCCGGACATAGCACTCTGCGCCAAAAACAAGACAGCCGCACTAGCCCTCGAGGCACTATCCGAAGCCTTAGTGGCAGAAGAACTCACCGCGCTGCGCTCCACGGTGAACAGGGACGATGTGATACTCGATAAAAGATCCAAGTCCACCTCCTTCAAACCAGCAGATGAAATAACAAAATTCCAGGTCCACCCAACGGACCCAACAAAGACGGCCTCCATTGGGGCACAATTGAACCCCGAAGTAGAGGCCGCACTGCGCGAATTCCTTCGGGAAAATTGGGACATTTTCGCCTGGCATCCTTCGGATATGCCTGGAATCCCACGCAGGTTGGCAGAACACAGCCTAAACATCCTAAACGGATTCAAGCCAGTCAAACAGGCTCTTCGACGATTTTCCGAACCCAAAAGACAGGCAATGGGAGAAGAGCTAGCCAAACTATTGGAAGCCGGATTCATTAAAGATATCAAACATCCGGATTGGCTAGCAAATCTGGTTATGGTACCAAAGAAGGACAAATCCTGGCGCCTTTGTGTCGATTTTAAAGACCTTAATAAGGCCTGCCCAAAGGATCCCTTCCCTCTCCCCCGCATCGACCAAATTATCGATGCTACCGCAGGGCACGATTCATTGTGTTTCCTCGACGCATACTCTAGCTACCATCAAATCAAAATGGCAGAAGCAGACCAAGCCGCCACGGCATTCATCACCCCTTACGGACCATTCTGCTTCAACACGATGCCCTTCGGACTTAAAAACGCTGGCACAACATATCAGCGCATGATTCAAACATGTCTGGCTACCCAGATCGGCAAAACAGTCGAGGCGTACGTAGACGACGTAGTCGTCAAAACAAAACACATCGAAACTCTAGTAGACGATTTGAGGCTCACGTTCGACAACCTCAGAGCATACGACATCAAGTTGAATCCGGAAAAATGCGTTTTCGGCGTACCAGCCGGAAAGCTGCTGGGCTTCATCGTGTCCGGTAGAGGAATCGAAGCAAACCCGGCGAAAATCCGAGCTCTGTCACAGTTGGACATTCCAAAAGACCCCAAACAAATACAAAAATTAACAGGATGCGTGGCAGCTCTAAGCCGCTTTATCTCCCGTCTAGGAGAAAAGGCGTTGCCCCTTTATCGCCTCCTCAGGGGCACCGAACACTTCGAGTGGACGGATGCTGCCACTGCCGGACTCGAAGAAATAAAGGCCATATTGGCAACCAATCCGGTCCTGGCCGCGCCCAATCTGGGCGAACCAATGTTGTTATACATCGCGGCAACACATCAAGTTGTAAGCGCGGTACTCATCGTCGAACGAGAGACAGAAGGGCATAAATTCCCTCTTCAAAAACCAGTGTATTATGTATCCACTGTGTTAACCCCCTACAAATCCCGTTACCCGCACTATCAGAAGATAGCATATGCGGTGTTCATGGCGTCTCGGAAGCTCCGACACTACTTTCAAGAGTGTTCGATAACAGTGGCCTCCGAAGTACCACTCAATGACATTATAAATAACCGCGACGCAACGGGCAGGATTGCAAAATGGGCCATTGAGCTGTTACCATTCGATATAACTTACAAACCTCGGCGAGCTATAAAGTCACAAGTCTTGGCTGACTTCGTCGCCGAATGGACCGAAGCCGAGCTCCCTAAAGAGTACGGCGCATACTCCAATTGGGTTATGCATTTTGACGGCTCTAAAATGTTGGCCGGACTGGGGGCTGGCGTCGTATTGACGTCCCCAACAGGGGACACAGTCCAGTACGTACTTCAAATAATGTACACCGACTCCAACAACGCAGCCGAATACGAGGCCCTGTTACATGGTCTCCGGATGGCAGTTTCCAAGGGCATTCAACGCCTAGAGGTGCGCGGGGATTCAAACCTTTCAATATCCCAAATAAATGGAGACTTTGACGCCAAGGATCCGAAAATGGCAGCATATCGCAACGCTGTCTTAAAAATGTCAGCTCGGTTTGAAGGACTCAAATTCCATCACATAGCCCGAGATAATAACCAAGCGGCCGATGTACTGGCACGCATCGGGGCAAAACGTGATGCTGTCCCTCCAAATATCTTCCTAGAACGGCTCTTCAAGCCATCCATACTATGGGAAGAGGAGCGCGGTAGTGACAAACCGGAAAAAACCGCACCAATCGGTGATTCAGCAGATGACATAACACCTTCAGCCCACGTCATAATGGCAGTAATCGCCGCGTGGACAGAACCTTTCCTAGCCTACTTACTTAGGCAGGAACTTCCCGAAGACCAAAACGAGGCCCGCTGCATAGTCCGGCGATCGAAAGCCTACAAGGTCCATGAGGGAGAACTTTATAAGAAAAGTACAACCGGAGTCCTTCAAAGGTGTATCTCCGAAGAGGAAGGGCGAAACCTCCTGGCTGAAATTCATGCCGGACTAGGCGGACACCACGCAGCAGCCCGGGCCCTTGTAGGAAAGGCATTCCGTACAGGATTTTATTGGCCGACGGTCCGGGCAGACGTGCAGGACTTAGTCCAGCGATGCGTCGGTTGTCAGCTCTTTGCTAATCAGAGCCATATGCCGCCCACCGCCCTCAAAACCATACCCATTACCTGGCCGTTCGCGGTCTGGGGGCTTGATATGGTTGGACCCCTTAAAGGGGGAACCCACAAGCAAAGGTACCTATTGGTCATGGTGGATAAATTCACCAAATGGATAGAGGCCAAACCGGTCAAAACGACAGAGTCCGGACCAGTGATAGACTTTATATCAGGGGTAGTACACCGTTACGAAGTCCCCCACAGCATCATCACCGACAACGGCACGAACTTCACAGCCGACGAGGTTAAGTCATGGTGCAAAAATATGGGCATCAAGCTCGACTACGCTTCAGTTTATCACCCTCAAACCAACGGTCAAGTGGAATGAGCAAATGGTCTAATAATGAGTGGCATTAAACCCAGACTAGTGAGGTCACTTACTAAATCCGACACACAATGGGTCGAGGAGCTCGACTCCGTACTCTGGGGCTGCGGACAACACCTAACCGTACTACCGGATTCACACCATTTTACATGGTCTACGGCGCAGAGGCAGTCCTGCCCTGCAACATTATCCATGACTCACCTCGAGTGCGCATGTATGAAGAAAGAGAGGCCAAGCTTGATCGGCAGGACAGCTTGGACACATTGGAGGAAGAACGTGACATCGTGAAGGCTCGTTCCGCATTCTATCAGCAGCAGGCCCGAAGATATCAAAGCAGAGAAGTACGGGCCAAGACTTACAACGTTGGTGAACTAGTTCTACGCCTGCCGGACAAGAAAAAGGACAAGCTCAAGCCCAAATGGGAGGGCCCCTTCATTATCGATCAAGTCCTGACCGGCGGAGCATACCGTCTAAGAAATGCGTCGGATAACCGACTCGAGCCGAACCCATGGAACGCAGCCTGCCTCCGACGATTCTACGCCCAGCGCCGGACTAAGAGTTCGTCCCCTTCCCCCGTCCAAACTTTTACACTTCGGCTATCTTTTGTTTCTCTTTTCATGCTTTTTTATTCAAAAGCCCTTGCGGGCCTATTTTTGCATTTTTTGCATACGCATGATGTGCCATCCGCACTCATTATTCCTGGGGGCTTCTTTTATAGAAGCTCAATTATACGGGTTTCATACCCAGCACATGTGTCAAGCTTCCACATGTACCTTTTACTCGCCATTATATGCATCGATATGACTTAAGTTTTGGCCAAGCTGGGTTGCCTGGCTCCTGTGCTTACCCCTACATTCCCGATTGTTCGGCTAGGAGGTAAAGGGAGCACCTCTGCGATTGTTACTGCCGGGTCAGCCGGATGTGTACCTCAGACTGGGTGAAGCCGAAAGCTAGCGTTCTTAAGGGAATATTCGGTCGGTGACTTAAAAGATGACTTTTTACCTATTTATCTATCTGCCCCCAGATGTTTTACTTCTTTCTTTGCAGTCCGGAGATGCACTTTAGGGCATGCCTCCCAGGGAAATGAACCCTTAACGGAACTATTCTCCTTGGAAGATGTTTCTTACTAACCATGTAATATAACATAACTAGTTGGGCACTTGTTTGATAAAGCACTAATGACACCTACGCCTGGGCTCCATGCATACCACGGTTGTTTCTTAACCAAAAAGGTATTCGGACACACTCCGGACTCTAGGGTCCCGAGGTTGAAGCGAAAAGGTCGGCAAAGACAAACGATCTACAATCCGGCTAGAAGTCATTTCACATGTCACTTTAAAGGAAAACATACATTGTCAAATTTACTGATAGTATTCCTCCTCAATCCCGTCTAACAGGCTGTCTAATTTACAGTCCCGTTGGGAAAATTTAGCAGCCAACTCTACTTGGCTGTATACTAAACTCACAGGGATCTCCTTCCCATCGGGCCCCACCGGTCCAACTTCGGCCATGTGGTTGGGATCCGCCTTCTTGTAACGCGTCTTCACCATGGCCCAAGCCTCCCTGGCACCTTGATGGCAAGCCGAAATCTTCCACAAACGGAAGCGTTGCCGCACTCCCTGAAGCTTCTCCGAAAGCTCCCCAAGGCCCTCGGGTAGGGAGAGGGCTGGCCATAAAGCCTGGACGACGCCGCTCATTGCCTGCCGAACTCGTTCGAGCAGTTGCAACAGCTCGGGAAGTTGATCACCCGTTGATATGGGCATCTCCTCGGCCGGGCGACCTGTGAGTATACCAACAAGACATACTATGTCAATTTGCTTCTTCGCCGAACTCTTCTTTTAAAAGGAGTCCGCTCAAGCACTTACTATAAATGCCGCGACGAAGCCGCTGATTCTCCTTAACGGAGCCGGACAGCTCGGCTCGAGCGCCTTTCAACTCTTCTCTGAGCTTGGCGTTGGCATCCTAGAGCCTGTTCCTTTCTTGCTGCACCCTATTCAGCACACTCTCGCCGGCCTTTAGCTGGCGCAGCAATGCTTGCCTGTCCGGATCTTGTCCGGCGGAACCTGCAATGTCATTATTAGACTCGCGCACACGCCGCACAGCGCTTATATTTATTAATAAAAATGTGTTACCAGGAGGGGTCTCTGCGTCTCCTCCTGCGGCAGCAAGTGCGGCCTCAAGTTGGGCCTTGCAATCTTGCAGCTCCCGAGACAGCTGGGCATTCTTCTCGGTAAGAGCCTGCGTTTTCAAATGATCCTTAAATCAGTTAACATAACTACTTTAAGTCTCGGGTGCTACTGGTATATATAACCATTAAAATTCCTTTACCCGCATGTCTTTCGCACACTGCTCCGTGGCTCTGGTAAAACCATCTTGAGCGGCACGGAGATGCGCGTCCCCCGCGTTAAAGGCGTCTAATGCCTCAGGGGAGAAGCATGCTTCACGAAATACTGTCCGGCGGCGCCTATGGTTCATGGCGCTCTCCACCTCAGACTTGGTGGCAGACAGTCTGTCGGTATCCTCCGTTGGAGAAGGATCCGGCCCGCGTCTTGCACTTGCCTCCCCCTCCAGGCCGGGCGCTGGAGCCTGGCCGGTGTGGGTTGGATCAGCAACGTCCGCGCCAGCAGTCCGGCGAGCGTTTTTTCTCCTATAAAGATCATGAGCACTCAGACGCTTCCTAGGAACGTCGCTCTGAAAATTCAAATACGAGCTATACCTTTGCGGCGACGTTTCTGTCCGCACCACGGTCCTTTTCCGCCTGCTGGTCCGGACTGACCTCTGTAGGTCAGCTGCCGCGGGCTCGGCTTCCCGCTGTGAAGGCGCTTCCTGCAAAATACCGTCGTTTGCGAAGGTTAGAAATGGGCAGGGAAGAGATAATGGTGTCCGGACTTCGGTCGCGGTCACCTGGGAAGCCGGACACAGTCCGGGGTAGTCCACCGTAATGGCAACCAAAGCATTGTCTATGCTGAGCTGGTGAAACACCCCGTCGATCAGCTCCACCTCGATGTCCGGATCCTCTTCGGAGGCCGGATCTAGGGATCTTTCCGGATCCTCGGGTTGCGGAGCAGGACTTGCCATGTCCTCCACAGTCCGGCGTAGATCCTGCGCCGAAGACATAATGTAAGAAGCCTAAACTTCAAAAGCATGGGTTGAGCCCTTAAAGGTGTTCGCTTACCCATCCTCTAGCGTTGTTCATGGAAAACTCATTCAAAGGGTTCGTTCGAAGGAAGTCCTCCTTCTCCCCCTTGTACAGACTGGACAGGACCTTCACCAGGTCCTCGGTCGAATCCGGCCCTTTGCGGCCATGGCGGGTAGCATCGTCTTCCCCGTTGAAATCCCACATAGGGTGGCCTCTGTATTGCAGTGGCTGTACCCCCCGCATGACGCATATCGCTATGACTCCAATCATGGTCAACCCAGAATGAGCCAGCAATCTTATTCGGCCCATCAAGTAATGGACGCTCTTGTCTTCCTCCAAACGGGGGCTCCGTGGGCGCCAGATGAGGCATTTCTTCAGAGGAGAAGTACTAAACTCCGGGAGGCCAATCCGGATTGGGTCCGGTAGCGGGGCGTCTCCTATGTAAAACCACTCTGAAGGCCAGTCTTCGGACGCCTTCTTGGGGGTACCGGATGGGTATCCGGTCCCGGCGATGCGCCAAATTTCGGCGCCGCCCACTTGATATATGGACCACTCGTGAGAACGGGGTACGAGGCAGAACAGCCTCTTCCACAATGCAAAATGGGGCTCGATGCCCAGGAACAGCTCGCAAAGAGCTCCATAGCCCGCGATATGCAGGACAGAGGCGGGTGTGAGGTGGTGAAGCTGGAGTCCGTAGAACTCCAGGAGCCCGCGGAGGAACGGATGTATTGGGAATCCGAGTCCCCTTATCAGATAGGGGACGAAGCATACTCGCTCCCCCTTATTGGGGCTTGGGATAGCCTCCGCTTGCCTCCCACCTTGATAAGTGACCAGCCCGGCTCGAACCGGGACCATGAAGGCTGGAGGGAGATACCCCCCCGCTTGGAGCTTCACAAGCTCGTTGTGAGGAACAAAGCACCTCCTCCAATCCCCTGGCAGTGGGCTGGGAGCGCGAGAAGAAGAGCCGCGTCGACGGTCCATGATGGAATGGATTTTTAGGTCAAAGGCGCTCCGATGAAGTATTCGCGGGAGGAAGATGGTGTGGTTTGGATCTGGATTTTTGCCTCTTTTGTAGGCGGACGACTCGCACAACTAGGGGGTGAAACGTAAAAGACACCCTGGCTTTTCGCATTCGTGCGACACGTGGAAAAGGGTCATTATTTGGCATAGAAGCCGAGGAACACAGTATTTAAGATGAAGCCGGACACTGTTCGGCAGGTACATGGAATTTGAAGGGAGAACCCGCCTTGCAACGCCGAAGACTATAAACGCGCTAGACCTATCGTCATTGAAGCCTGGTTCGGGGGCTAGTGAGGAGGTCCTGGACTAGGGGGTGTCCGGACAGCCGGACTATCATCGTCCGCCGGACTCCAAGACTACGAAGATACAAGATTGAAGACTCCGTCCCGTGTCCGGATGGGACTTTCCTTGGCGTGGAAGGCAAGTTTGGCGATACGGATATGTAGATCTCCTACCATTGTAACCGACTCTGTGTAACCCTAGCCTCCTCCGGTGTCTATACAAACCGGAGGGCTTTAGTCCGTAGGACACAACATACATTACAACAATCATACCATAGGCTAGCTTCTAGGGTTTAGCCTCCTTGATCTCGTGGTAGATCCACTCTTGTACTATCCATATCATCAATATTAATCAAGCAGGACGTAGGGTTTTACCTCCATCGAGAGGGCCCGAACCTGGGTAAAACATCGTGTCCCTCGTCTCCTGTTACCATCCGCCTAGACGCACAGTTCGGGACCCCCTACCCGAGGTCCGCCGGTTTTGGCACCGACAGGTACCATAATCCTAGTGTTGGTGTGTGAGCTAGATATCGAAGAATATGCTTCACAGCCTTATGGTGTGATTCCTTCGGTGCAGCTTGAAATCGGGCACACATGCAAACACTAAGCATTATATCTAGCCTAGATGCACATAAGTACAATAAGGAACCAATCATGGAGCGGTATACCTTGTGATCGAAGTCAATACCATTTTCATCAATGCATAGATGGCCATTTGTGGGCATAGGAATTTTGACGCCTTTGCAATCTTGCATGCCGAATTTCCTCAGTACATCTTTGAGGTATTTCTCCTGAGATATGAATATGCCATTGCGCGGCTGACGAATTTTAAGACCTAAGAAGAATTTCAACTCTCCCATCATAGACATTTGATATTCTTCACTCATCATATAGGCAAATTCATCACTATAACGTTGGTCAGTACAGCCAAAGATAATATCATCAACATAAATTTGGCACACAAACAGTTCACCATCATATGATTTAGTAAAAAGAGTAGGGTCGAGTGAACCGGGTGTGAAGCCATTCTTCACGAAGAATTCCTTCAATGTATCATACCATGCCCGAGGGGCTTGCTTGAGGCCATAGAGAGCCTTATTGAGTCTGAAGACTTTGTCAGGATTCTTGGGATCTTCAAAACCTGGGGGTTGAGCAACATATACTTCTTCCTCAAGCTTACCATTGAGGAATGCACTTTTCACATCCATTTGATATAAGATGATATCATGATGGTTAGCGTAAGCAAGCAATATGCGAATAGCCTCAAGTCTAGCAACAGGTGCAAAAGTTTCATCCAAATCAATTCCTTCAACCTGTGTGTAGCCTTGAGCTACTAGTCGTGCCTTATTCCTCACCACAAGGCCATTTTCATCTTGCTTGTTGCGGTAGATCCACTTTGTGCCAATGATATTATGCTTGCGAGGATCTGGGCGATTGACCAATTCCCAGACATTGTTCAGCTTGAACTGATGTAATTCTTCTTGCATAGCCTGAATCCACTCCGGCTCCAGAAATGCTTCATCTACCTTAGTGGGCTCTGTGATAGAGACAAAAGCATAGTGCCCACAAAAGTTAGATAAATGTGATGCTTTTGAGCGTGTGAGAGGACCTGGTGCACTAATGTCATCGATGATCTTCTCCACTTGCACTTATTTTGCAACGCGTGGATGAGTTGGTTGTCGCTGAGGATTTTGATCAGCATTTTCTTTAGCACCATTTTCTTCATCATGTTCTTCAGGTGCATCAGCTCGACGTTCTTCAAGAACAGGAATGAATTCTTCAGCAGATTCTTCAGTCGGAATGACATCCTCAGTTGCCTTGAGCTTGATAGCATCTTCAGGTGCTGGTTCATCTAACACAGAAGGTAGGTGCTCTCTTTGAGAGCCATTAGTTTCATCGAACCGCACATCTACAGTGTCAACAATCTTGTGAAGAACAATGTTGAAGACTATGTAGGTGTGCGAGTCCTTTCCGTAACCAAGCATAAAACCTTCATGTGCTTTCGGTGCAAATTTTGAGTTGTGGTGAGGATCTCTAATCCAACATTTAGCACCGAAGACTTTGAAATAACTCACATTGGGTTTCTTGTCAGTGAGGAGTTCATAGGCAGTCTTCTTGAAGAATTTGTGAAGATATACTCTGTTGATGATGTGGCAAGCAGTATCAATTGCATCAATCCAAAAGCGCTGAGGCGTTTTGTATTCATCAAGCATAGTGCGAGCCATCTCAACAAGAGTTCTGTTCTTGCGCTCCACGACGCCATTCTGTTGAGGTGTATAGGGAGCAGATAACTCATGAGTAATACCAAGTTCATCAAGATAGGCATCAAGACCGGAATTCTTGAACTCAGTTCCATTGTCACTTCTAATATGCTTGGTCTTCACACCAAAGTTGGTTGAAGCCCTCGAGGAAAATCGTTTGAAGACTTCCTGCACTTCATGTTTGTAAGTAACAATGTGTACCCATGTATATCGAGAATAATCATCAACAATGACAAAACCATATAGAGATGCATCATTAGTGACTGCTGAGTAATGATTAGGTCCGAAGAGGTCCATGTGAAGCAATTCGAATGGACGGGTAGTGGTCATGATAGTCTTCGCTGGATGCTTGGCCTTGGTCATTTTTCCAGCTTCACATGCTCCGCATAAGTGATCCTTGAGGAATTTGACATTCTCAATGCCAATGACATGCTTCTTCTTCGCAAGCGTGTTCAAATTCCTCATGCCTGCATGACCAAGTCGTCGATGCCATAGCCAGCCTTCTGAAGCTTTTGCAAGTAGACATACGGCTGGTTGTGGTCTTGTAGAGAAATCAACAATATACAGATCTCCTCTCCTAAAGCCTTCGAAGACTTTGGAATTGTCAGCTTCCATAATCACAACACAGCGATATTTGCCGAAGACAACAACCATATCAAGATCACAAAGCATTGAGACTGACATGAGATTGTATCCTAAGGACTCAACAAGCATGACTTTGTCCATGTGCTTATCCTTAGAGATAGCAACCTTACCAAGACCCAATACTGACTTTTGCCTTTGTCAGCAAAGATGATATGCTTCAGAGGTGACGGTGATAAGGGAGCATCCATCAATAGATTCTTGTCACCAGTCATGTGATTTGTACATCCACTATCGAGGACCCATTCAGTGGTTTTGGGTTGATCATCCTGCAGATGAATTAGTGTAACTTACAATCTCATATGCTTCATCAGTGAAGAATATGATATCAAGTTCATAAGATGAATTTCATCAAGCAGTAAACAGATATAGCAGTATGAGGACATGTGAAATGAAAGTTCATTTCATCATGATTTGCCTGCGTCCTTTCAGGCAATTTTGTCAGGTCCCCAGCAAATTCTTCAGACGTTAGAGCACGTCTGGAGACCTGACCCTGCAGAAGAGATTAGTTCTTTTTCTTCACCACCCACATCTAGAGGGGTGGCAAAGAGTTCATCATTCTGCGAGCACCATGTGAGAAAGGTGGCAAAGATGCCAAGCCATTTCGCTTCACATAAGAGGGGTTAGGGTAAGCATATGAATAAGCAGAGTAATTCCTTGAGGACTTATGAACATAATGGTTTGATGAATAATGCACATATTCATAACCCTGAGCTCTACCCTGCGAGACAGAGTTGTTAGCACGATGATAATCATATGAGGACTTTGATCCAGTTGAGGAATTTGATCCATGTGAAGAATTTGGTCCATATGAGGACTTGGATCCATATGAAGAATTTGGTCCATATGAAGAATTTGATCTGGGGTTCCTGTTCTTCACAGGTGGTGTCATGAGGACATTCACCTGAAGACTTTCAACACAACTTTTGGGAACCCAGATTTTCTTCATAGGGGAACCTTCCTGCAGTTAGTGCCAACATATCTAGCAAATACTTCACCATTCTGATTTTTGAACAATTTATAGTTGGAGTCAAATGACTCATCAAAAGAATGAGGAGATTCACATGTAAAGCCAGATAAGTTAGATGGATCAACTAGAGGTCCCTTTGCAGCAACCCATGAGGTTTTGGGGTACTGCTCAGGCTTCCAATATGTTCCATCAGCATTGAGTTTCCTCTCAAAGGCAATACCCTCTTTCCTAGGGTTTCTGTTGAGGATCTGCTTTTTGAGCACATCACAAAGTGTCTGATGCCCTTTGAGGCTTTTGTACATGCCTGTCATGTACAGTTCCTTCAGCCTTGCATGGACAGTGATGCTAGCAATGTCCTCAGATGAGGAATTAGTGACAGCAGAGGCAGATGAAGGATTTGTAATAGTTGAAGCATTTGAACATTCAGGTGAAGAATTAGCAGATTCACGTTCAATGCACTTTAAGCATGGGGGAACAAATTCTTCCTGAGAAGCGCTGATTTGTTGAGCTAGTAATGAATCGCGCTCCTTCTGAAGATCTTCATAACACACTCTTAGTTTCTCAAGATCTTCCTTTCTTTGAAGAGATTCAAGAGAAAGCTTCTCGTGATCTTGCTTTTCTTGAAGAAATTCATAAGAAAGTTTCTCATGATAAGACAAGAGAGCGTTATGATGACCTTGAAGGTTATCAAACATAGACTGAAGTCTCTGAAGATTTTCAGTCAAGGCTTGAGTGCGATCCATTTCTTCACCCAACATATCATCACTTTTATCTAGCATGTTTTGAACCTTTTCAAGAGCCCGTTGTTGTTTCACAGCAATCTTAGCAAGTTTAGAGTAGCTGGGCTTGAGATCCTCTTCAGATTCATTTTCACTAGATTCAGAGGTGTTGTATTTGAGTACCTTAGCACCTTTTGCCATGAAGCAATAGGTGGGAGCGTAGCCATCATTATCTTTATCAGGCTTGTCGGTGGAGTCAGTTTCTTTAGTGTTGAAGATGGACTTGCTGACGAAGGCAGTAGCAACAGCCAGACTCGCCACACCAGACTCAGATTCTTCAGACGCCTCCTCTTCATCATTTTCCTCAGATTCAGCTTCAGAGTCCATCTCCTTGCCAATGAATGCCCGAGCCTTCTTGGATCTGCTCTTCTTGTGAGATGAAGACTTCGAGGATTTTGATGACGAAGATTTTGACGATTTCTTCTTCTTCTTCGCATCATCAGAACTGTAATCCTTGTATTTCTTCTTCTTCATTTCCTTTTCCCACTGAGGACAATCTTGAATATAGTGACCAGGCTTCTTGCATTTGTGGCAAAGCCTTCTCTTATAGTCATTGGATGAGGAATCGTTGCCTCTTGAGGATTTTCCAAAGCGACCACGTCTTGTGAACTTCTGGAATTTCTTCAAAAGCAGTGCAAGATCCTGGCTCAGTTCTTCGGGGTCACCAAGGCTACTACCAGAATCCTCATATTCAGAGTCAGACACAGCCTTGGCCTTCAGGGCACGTGGTTTGCCATAGTTTGAACCATAGAGATCTCTCTTTTCAGCAAGCTGGAACTCGTGAGTGTTTAGCCTTTCGAGGATATCAGCAGGATCAAGCGACTTGTAGTCAGCACGTTCTTGTATCATCAGTCCCAGAGTATCAAATGAGGAATCAAGCGATCTCAACAGTTTCTTCACAACTTCATGATCAGTGATGTCAGTGGCACCGAGGGCTTGAAGCTCATTTGAAATGTCAGTGAGGCGATCAAAGGTTTGTTGGACATTCTCATTGTCGAGTCTTTTGAAGCGGTTGAAGAGATTCCGAAGAACATCGACTCGAGAGTCACGCTGAGTTGAAACTCCTTCATTTACTTTGGACAGCCTATCCCAGATAAGCTTAGCAGTTTCCAAAGCACTCACTCTTCCATACTGTCCTTTGCTCAGATGGCCACATATGATATTCTTCGCTTGAGAATCGAGTTGTTTGAATCTCTTCACATCGGTAGCGTTCAGTGAGGGGGTGACAGAGGGGACACCATTTTCCACAACATACCAGAGATCGTTATCAATTGCCTCAAGATGCATTCGCATCTTGTTCTTCCAGTAGGGGTAGTCCATTCCATCAAAGGTAGGACACCCAGCCGAGACCTTGATCATACCTGCGGTCGACATAACTAAAACTCCAGGCGGTTAAACCAAAATCACACAGAACAAGGGTGTACCTTGCTCTGATACCAATTGAAAGTGCGTTATATCGACTAGAGGGCGGGTGAATAGGCGATTTTTATGAATTCTTCACTAAGGAATTTGCTGGTGAGGAAATTCCTTAGCGAAGAACTACTTGTAGCGGAATAAGTACTCAGAAGTAAACATAGCAGGATATAAACATAGTCATCATGATGAAATGAAGACTGGCACAGAGTACAGAAAGCGTAAACACAGGATAACAAGATGAAGACGGACAGACTGAAGAAATTGAACTGAGGAATTTGTGAAAGTCTTCAGTCAAAGTCTTCAAGCACAGATATGAACAACATACAACACAGTAATGAGGAAATGAAAGAGTTGAGGAAATAGAACCAGTTAGATGGTGAAGACAATGATATGGTAAACCAGTTCCAACTGCTGTCTCAGTTGTACGTCTGGTTGGAGCAGCTGAGTATTTAAACTCGAGGACACGCAGTCCCGGACACCCAGTCTCTGAGCCGCAACTCAGGACACCCAGTCCTCACCGTATTCTCCTTGAACTAAGACCACGCAGGCCTCGTCCAATCACTCGTGGTAAGTCTTCAGGTGACTTCCAAACCTTCACAGACTTGGTCACTCGGCGATCCACAATTCCTCTTGGATGCTCTAGACCTTGACGCCTAACCGTCTGGAAGAAGCACAGTCTTCAAAGGTAACAAGCGTCGGATCCACGCGGGATCAATTTCTTCAGTGATGCTCAATCACTTTGGGTTTGTGGGGGTTTGGTTTTGGGATTTTCCTCATTCGATGATTTTCGCTCAAAGTCCTCGGAGGATGGGTTGCTCTCAGATGACAAGTGTCAAGTTCTCTCGGAGCAGCCAACCAGCTAGTGGTTGTAGGGGGCGGCTATTTATAGCCTAGGGAGCAGCCCGACATGATAAGACATAAATGCCCTTCAATGATATGACCGTTAGGTGGATAAGATATTTTGGACAGCCGGCGCGCAGCACAGCAACGGTCAGAAATTTGCCTCTCAAATTCCTCAGGGCTATCATGTTCCTCACTGTGTAGGCAATTCGCACTGGCGAATTCCTAACTCCTCAGTCAGAGCAAAGTCCTCAGTGACCAGAAGAACTGCGTCTCTGTCACTGAAGAAATTGACTGAACTGTATGAGATTTCCAATGGCTTCACTCAAAGGGATTGGTAGGTGTAGGATTTTGAGTTGAGCATCACATGGAAATTTTTCCTTAGTATTTCCTCGACCCCCTTTAACATTACGGTGTTTCCTATGACTCAAGAAAGAGAAAATGAAACTACGAAAACAAAAGTCTTCACGCCTCATATTCCTCGAATGAATACCAAGTCTTCAAGGTCACACCAATTTCTTCACTTTCAAAGTCTTCAGAATATCAAAGTCTTCAGTCGAAGAACTTCATTTTTAGGGGTCGACTTTCTCTGTAAATATCAAACTCCTCATAGACTTATAGACCTGTGTACACTCACAAACGCATCAGTCACTTAACCTATAAGTCTTCAATACACCAAAATCACTAAGGGGCACTAGATGCACTTACAGCAATCCCTACTCCTCATGTTGACATCAATTGATGGGCATCTCCATAGCTCGTTGATTATCCTCGTCAATGTGAGACTTTCTTCTTTTTGTCTTCTCCACACAATCCCCATCATCATATTCTATTCCACCCATAGTGCTATATCCATGGCTCACGCTCATGTATTGCGTGAAAGTTGAAAAAGTTTGAGATTATTTAAGTACGAAACAATTGCTTGGCTTGTCATCGGGGGTGTAGAATTTGGGAACATTTTTGTGTGACGAAAATGAAGCATAGCCTAACTATATGATTTTGTAGGGATGAACTTTCTTTAGCCATGTTATTTTGAGAAGACATGATTGCTTTGATTAGTATGCTTGAAGTATTACTATTTCTTGTGTAAATATGAACTTTTATTTTGAATCATTTGGATCTGAACATCCATGCCACAATAAAGAAAATTACATTGAGAATTATGCTAGGTAGCATTCCACATCAAAAATTCTGTTTTTATCATTTACCTACTCGAGGAAGAGCAGGAATTAAGCTTGGGGATGCTTGATACGTCTCCAATGTATCTATAATTTTTTATTGTTCCATGCTATTATATTACCTCTTTTGGATGTTTATGGGCTTTATTTTACACATTTATATCATTTTTGGGACTAACCTACTAGCTGGAGGCCCAGCCCGTGCTGTTTTTTTTGCCTATTTCAGTATTTCGAAGAAAAAGAATATCAAACGGAGTCCAAACGGAATGAAACCTTCGGGAGCATGATTTTTGGAATGAACGTGATCTAGAGGACTTGGAGTGCAAGCCAAGAAGCAGCCGAGGCGGCCACGAGATAGGAGGGCGTGCCCACCCGTACAGGGCGTGCCCCCTGTCTCGTGGGCCCCTCGGGCGGCCACCGACCTACTTCTTCCTCCTATATATAACCACGTACCCCGAAAACATCCAGGGAGCCAACAAAAAACAATTTCCACCACCGTAACCTTCTGTATCCGCGAGATCCCATCTCGGAGCCTTCGTCGGCGCTCCGCCAGAGGGGGAATCGACCACGGAGGGCTTCTACATCAACACCATAGCCCCTCCGATGAGTTGTGAGTAGTTTACCACAGACCTTTGGGTCCATAGTTATTAGCTAGATGGCTTCTTCTCTCTTTTTAGATCTCAATACCATGTTCTCCCCCATCTCTTGTGGAGATCTATTCGATGTAACTCTTTTTGCGTTGTGTTTGTCGAGATCCAATGAATTGTGGGTTTATGATCAAGTTTATCTATGAGAAATATTTGAATCTCCTCTGAATTCTTTTATGTATGATTGAGTTATCTTTGCAAGTCTCTTCGAATTATCAGTTTGGTTTGGCCTACTAGATTGATCTTTCTTGCCATGGGAGAAGTGCTGAGCTTTGGGTTCAATCTTGCAGTGTCCTTACCCAATGACAGCAGGGGTTGCAAGGCACGTATTGTATTGTTGCCATCGAGGATAAAAAGATGGGGTTTATATCATATTGCTTGAGTTTATCCCACTACATCATGTCATCTTTCTTAATGCGTTACTCTGTTCTTATGAACTTAATACTCTAGATGCATGCTGGATAGCGGTCGATGTGTGGAGTAATAGTAGTAGTTGCAGGCAGGAGTCAGTCTACTTGTCGCGGACGTGATGCCTATATACATGATCATGCCTAGATAATCTCATAATTATTCGCTTTTCTATCAATTGCTCGACAGTAATTTGTTCACCTACCGTAACACTTATGCTATCTTGAGAGAAGCCACTAGTGAACCCTATGGCCCCCGGGTCTATCTTTTATCTTATAAGCTTTCAATCTACTTTTATTTGCATCTTTACTTTTCCAATCTATATTATAAAATACCAAAAATATATTTATCTTATCATACTATCTCTATCAGATCACTTTCGCAAGTGGCCGTGAAGGGATTGACAACCCCTTCATTGCGTTGGTTGCAAGTTCTTTGTTTGTTTGTGTAGGTGTGTGGGACTTTTGAGGAGCCTCCTACTGGATTGATACCTTAGTTCTCAAAAACTGAGGGAAATAATTATGCTACTATTGATGCATCATCATTTCCTCTTCAAGGAAAACCAACGCAAGCTGAAGACGTAGCAAACACCTTAAGACACAAATCAACCAAAACCCTAATGTCACCTAAATACTCCATTGTCATCTCAAGTATCCGTGGGCATGATTATACGATATGCATCACACAATCTCAGATTCATCTATTCAAACCAACACAAAGTACTTCAAAGAGTGCCCCAAAGTTTCTACCGGAGAGTCAAGACGAAAACGTGGGCCAACCCCTATGCATAGGTTCATGGGCGGAACCCGCAAGTTGATCACCAAAACATACATCAAGTGGATCACGTGATATCCCATTGTCACCACAGATAAGCACGGCAAGACATACATCAAGTGTTCTCAAATCCTTAAAGACTCCATCCGATAAGATAACTTCAAGAGGAAAACTCAATTCATCACAAGAGAGTAGAGGGGGAGAAACATCATAAGATCCAACTATAATAGCAAAGCTCGCGATACATCAAGATCATGCCATAGAGAGAACACGAGAGAGAGAGATCAAACACATAGCTACTGGTGCATACCCTTAGCCCCGAGGGTGAACTACTCCCTCCTCGTCATGGAGAGTGTCGGGATGATGAAGATGGCCACCGGTGAGGGATCCCCCTCCGGCAGGGTGCCGGAACATGCTCCCGAGAGGTTTTTGGTGGCTACAGAGGCTTGTAGCGGCGGAACTCCCGATCTATTGTGTGCTTCGAAGTTTTTAGGGTATAAGGGAATATATAGGCGAAAGAAGTCGATCGGGGGAGCCTCGAGGGGCCCACGAGGGTGGAGGGAGCGCCCAGGGTGTGTGTGTTGGGGAACGTAGTAATTTCAAAAAATATTCCTACGCACACGCAAGATCATGGTGATGCATAGCAATGAGAGGGGAGAGTGTTGTCCATGTACCCTCATAGACCGATAGCGGAAGCGTTAGAACAACGCGGTTGATGTAGTCGTACGTCTTCACGGCCCAACCAATCAAGCACCGAAACTACGGCACCTCCGAGTTCTAGCACACGTTCAGCTCGATGACGTCCCTCGAACTCCGATCCAGCCGAGTGTCGAGGGAGAGTTCCGTCAGCATGACAGCATGGTGACGGTCTTGATGTTCTACCATCGCAGGGCTTCGCCTAAGCACCGCTACGATATTATCGAGGAGGACTATGGTGGAAGGGGGCACCGCACACGGCTAAGAGATCAAGAGATCATTTGTTGTGTCTAGAGGTGCCCCCTGCCCTCGTATATAAAGGAGCCAAGGGGGAGGGGGCGGCCGGCCTAGGTGGGGTGCGCCAAGGGGATTCCTACTCCCACCGGGAGTAGGACTCCCTCCTTTCCTTGTTAGACTAGGAGAAGGGGGGAAGGAGGAGGGAGAGTGGAAGGAAAAGGGGGGGCGCCGCCCCCCTCTCCTTGTCCTATTCAGACTAGGGGGAGGGGCATGCGGCCCAGCCCTTGCCTCCTCTCCTCTTCTCCACTAAGGCCCATTTAGGCCCATTAAGCCCCCGGGGGGTTCCGGTAACCTCCCGGTACTCCAGTAAAATCCCGATTTCACCTGGAACACTTCCGACATCCAAATATAGGCTTCCAATATATCAATCTTCATGTCTCGGCCATTTCGAGACTCCTCGTCATGTCCGTAATGACACCTGGGACTCCGAACAAACTTTGGTACATCAAAACTCATAAACTCATAATATAATTGTCATCGAAACCTTAAGCATGCGGACCCTACGGGTTCGAGAACTATGTAGACATGACCAAGAACCGTTTCCGGTCAATAACCAATAGCGGAACCTGGATGCTCATATTGGCTCCTACCTATTTTACGAAGATCTTTATCGGTCAAACCGCATAACAACATACATTGTTCCCTTTCTCATCGGTATGTTACTTGCCTGAGATTCGATCATCGGTATCCAATACCTAGTTCAATCTCATTACCGGCAAGTCTCTTTACTCGTTACGTAATGCATCATTCTGTAACTAACTCATTAGCTACATTGCTTGCAAGGCTTATAGTGATGTGCATTACCGAGAGGGCCCAGAGATACCTCTCCGACGATCGGAGTGACAAAACCTAATCTCGAAATATGCCAACTCAACATATACCTTTGGAGACACCTATAGAGCTCCTTTATAATCACCCAGTTACGTTGTGACGTTTGGTAGCACACAAAGTGTTCCTCCGGTAAACGGGAGTTGCATAATCTCATAGTTATAGGAACTTGTATAAGTCATGAAGAAAGCAATAGCAACATACTAAATGATCAAGTGCTAAGCTAACGGAATGGGTCAAGTCAATCACATCATTCTCCTAATGATGTGATCCTGTTAATCAAATGACAACACATGTCTATGGTTAGGAAACATAACCATCTTTGATTAATGAGCTAGTCAAGTAGAGGCATACTAGTGACATTAAGTTTGTCTATGTATTCACACATGTATCATGTTTCCGGTTAATACAATTCTAGCATGAATAATAAACATTTATCATGATATGAGGAAATAAATAATAACTTTATTATTGCCTCTAGGGCATATTTCCTTCAGTCTCCCACTTGCAATAGAGTCAATAATCTAGATTACACAGTAATGATTCTAACACCCATGGAGTCTTGGTGCTGATCATGTTTTGCCCGTGGAAGAGGCTTAGTCAACGTGTCTGCAATATTCATATCCGTATGTATCTTGCAAATCTCTATGTCTCCCACCTAGACTTGGTCCCGGATGGAATTGAAGCGTCTCTTTATGTGCTTGGTCCTCTTGTGAAATCTGGATTCCTTTGCCAAGGCAATTGCACCAGTATTGTCACAGAAGATCTTCATTGGTCCCGATGCACTAGGTATGACACCTAGATCAGAAATTAACTCTTTCATCCAGACTCCTTCATTTGCTGCTTCCGAAGCAGCTATGTACTCCGCTTCGCATGTAGATCCCGCAACGACGCTTTGTTTAGAACTGCACCAACTGACAGCTCCACCGTTCAATATAAACACGTATCCGGTTTGCGATTTAGAATCGTCCGGATCAGTGTCAAAGCTTGCATCGACGTAACCATTTACGACTAGCTCTTTGTCACCTCCATAAACGAGAAACATATCCTTAGTCCTTTTCAGGTATTTCAGGATATTCTTGACCGTTGTCTAGTGATCCACTCCTGGATTACTTTGGTACCTCCCTGCCAAACTTATTGCTAAGCATACATCAGGTATGGAACACAGCATTGCATACATGATAGAGCCTATGGCTGAAGCATAGGGAACATCTTTCATTTTCTCTATATCTTCTGCTGTGGTCGGGCATTGAGTTTGACTCAACTTCACACCTTGTAATACAGGCAAGAATCCTTTCTTTGCCTGATCCATTTTGAACTTTTTCAAAACTTTATCAAGGTATGTGCTTTGTGAAAGTCCAATTAAGCGTCTTGATCTATCTCTATAGATCTTGATGCCCAATATGTAAGCAGCTTCACCGAGGTCTTTCATCGAAAAACTTTTATTCAAGTATCCCTTTATACTATCCAGAAATTCTATATCATTTCCAATTAACAATATGTCATCTACATATAATATCAGAAATGCTACAGAGCTCCCACTCACTTTCTTGTAAATACAGGCTTCTCCAAAAGTCTGTATAAAACCATATGCTTTAATCACACTATCAAAGCGTTTATTCCAACTCCGAGAGGCTTGCACCAGTCCATAAATGGATCGCTGGAGCTTGCACACTTTGTTAGCACCTTTTGGATCGACAAAACCTTCAGGTTGTATCATATACAACTCTTCTTCCAGAAATCCATTCAGGAATGCAGTTTTTTACGTCCATTTGCCATATTTCATAATCATAAAACGTAGCAATTGCTAACATGATTCGGATAGACTTAAGCATCGCTACGGGTGAGATAGTCTCATTGTAGTCAACCCCTTGAACTTGTCGAAAACCTTTCGCAACAAGTCGAGCTTTGTAGACAGTTACATTACCATCAGCGTCAGTCTTCTTCTTGAAGATCCATTTATTCTCGATGGCTTGCCGATCATCGGGCAAGTCAACCAAAGTCCATACTTTGTTCTCATACATGGATCCCATCTCAGATTTCATGGCCTCTAGCCATTTTGCGGAATCTGGGCTCATCATCGCTTCCTCATAGTTCGTAGGTTTGCCATGGTCAAGTAACATGACTTCCAGAATAGGATTACTGTACCACTCTGGTGCGGATCTTACTCTGGTTGACCTACGAGGTTCGGTAGCAAGTTGATCTGAAGTTTCATGATCAATATCATTAGCTTCCTCACTGATTGGTGTAGTTGTCACAGGAACTGGTTCTTGTGATGAACTACTTTCCAATAAGGGAGCAGGTACAGTTATCTCATCAAGTTCTACTTTCCTCCCACTCACTTCTTTCGAGAGAAACTCCTTCTCTAGAAAGGATCTGAATTTCGCAACAAAAATCTTGCCCTCAGATTTGTGATAGAAGGTGTACCCAATAGTCTCTTTCGGGTATCCTATGAAGACACATTTCTCCGATTTCGGTTCGACTTTATCTGGTTGAAGTTTCTTCACATAAGCATCGCAGCCCCAAACTTTAAGAAACGACAACTTTGGTTTCTTGCCAAATGAAAGTGCATTATATCGACTAGAGGGGGGTGAATAGGCGATTTTTATGAATTCTTCATTGAGGAATTTGCTGGTGAGGAAATTCCTTAGCGAAGAACTACTTGCAGTGGAATAAGTACTCAGAAGTAAGCATAACAGAATACAAGCATGGTCATCATGATGAAATGAAGACTAGCACAGAGTACAGAAAGCGTAAACACAGGATAACACAAGATGAAGACAAACAGACTGAAGAAATTGAACTGAGGAATTTGAGAAAGTATTTAGTCAAAGTCTTCAAGCACAGATATGAACAAACACTCAACACAGTAATGAGGAAATGAAAGGGTTGAGGAAATAGAACTGGTTAGTTGGTGAAGACAATGATTTGGTAGACCAATTCCAACTACTGTCTCGGTTGTACGTCTGGTTGGAGCAGCTGAGTATTTAAACTCGAGGACACGAAGTCCCGGACACCCAGTCACTGAGCACGCAGCTCAGGACACCCAGTCCTCACCGTATTCTCCTTGAACTAAGGCCACGCAGACCTCGTCCAATCACTCGTGGTAAGTCTTCAGGCGACTTCCAAACCTTCACAGACTTGATCACTCAGAGATCCACAATTCCTCTTGGATGCTCTAGACCATGACGCCTAACCGTCTGGAAGAAGCACAGTCTTCAAAGGTAACAAGCGTCGGATCCACGCAGGATCAATTTCTTCAGTGATGCTCAATCACTTTGGGTTTGTAGGGGTTTGGTTTTGGGTTTTCCTCACTTGATGATTTTCGCTCAAAGTCCTCGGAGGATGGGTTGCTCTCAAATGACAAGTGTCAAGTTCTCTCGGAGCAGCCAACCAGCTAGTGGTTGTAGGGGACGGCTATTTATAGCCTAGGGAGCAGCCCGACATGATAAGACATAAATGCCCTTCAATGATATGACCGTTAGGTGGATAGGATATTTTGGGACAGCTGGCGCACAGCACAGCAACGATCGGAAATTTGACTCTCAAATTCCTCAGGGCTATCATGTTCCTCACGGTGTAGGCAATTCGCACTGGCGAATTCCTAACTCCTCAGTTAGAACAAATTCATCAGCGACCAGAAGAACTTCGTCTCTGTCACTGAAGAAAGTGACTGAACTGTATGAGATTTTCAAAGGCTTCACTCGAAGGGATTGGTAGGTGTAGGATTTTGAGTTGAGCATCACATGGAAATTTTTCCTTAGTATTTCCTCGACCCCCTTTAACAGTACGGTGTTTCCTATGACTCAAGAAAGAGAAAATGAAACTACGAAAACAAAAGTCTTCACGCTTCATGTTCCTCAAATGAATATCAAGTCTTCAAAGTCACACCAATTTCTTCACTTTCAAAGTCTTCAGAAAGTCTTCAGAATATCAAAGTCTTCAGTCGAAGAACTTCATTTTTAGGGGTCGACTTTCTCTGTAAATATCAAACTCCTCATAGACTTATAGACCTGTGTACACTCACAAACGCATTAGTCCCTTAACCTATAAGTCTTCAATACACCTGAAAGTGCGTTATATCGACTAGAGGGGGGGGTGAATAGGCGATTTTTATGAATTCTTCACTGAGGAATTTGCTGGTGAGGAAATTCCTTAGCGAAGAACTACTTGCAGCAGAATAAGTACTCAGAAGTAAACATAACAGGATACAAACATAGTCATCATGATGAAATGAAGACTAGCACAGAGTACAGAAAGCGTAAACACAGGATAACAAGATGAAGACGGACAGACTGAAGAAATTGAACTGAGGAATTTGTGAAAGTCTTCAGTCAAAGTCTTCAAGCACAGATATGAACAACATACAACACAGTAATGAGGAAATGAAAGAGTTGAGGAAATAGAACCGGTTAGTTGGGGAAGGCAATGATTTGGTAAACCAGTTCCAACTGCTGTCTCAGTTGTACGTCTAGTTGGAGCGGCTGAGTATTTAAACTCGAGGACACGCAGTCCCGGACACCCAGTCTCTGAGCCGCAACTCAGGACACCCAGTTCTCACCGTATTCTCCTTGAACTAAGACCACGCAGGCCTCGTCCAATCACTCGTGGTAAGTCTTCAGGTGACTTCCAAACCTTCACAGACTTGGTCACTCGGCGATCCACAATTCCTCTTGGATGCTCTAGACCTTGACGCCTAACCGTCTAGAAGAAGCACAGTCTTCAAAGGTAACAAGCGTCGGATCCACGCAGGATCAATTTCTTCAGTGATGCTCAATCACTTCGGGTTTGTGCGGGGTTTGGTTTTGGGATTTTCCTCACTTGATGATTTTCGCTCAAAGTCCTCGGAGGATGGGTTGCTCTCAGATGACAAGTGTCAAGTTCTCTCGGAGCAGCCAACCAGCTAGTGGTTGTAGGGGGCGGCTATTTATAGCCTAGGGAGCAGCCCGACATGATAAGACATAAATTCCCTTCAATGATATGACCGTTAGGTGGATAAGATATTTTGGACAGCCGGCGCGCAGCACATCAACGGTCGGAAATTTGACTCTCAAATTCCTCAGGGCTATCATGTTCCTCACTGTGTAGGCAATTCGCACTGGCGAATTCCTAACTCCTCAGTCAGAGCATAATCCACAGTGACCAGAAGAACTGCGTCTCTGTCACTGAAGAAATTGACTGAACTGTATTAGATTTCCAATGGCTTCACTCGAAGGGATTAGTAGATGTAGGATTTTGAGTTGAGCATCACATGGAAATTTTTCCTTAGTATTTCCTCGACCCCCTTTAACAGTACGGTGTTTCCTATGACTCAAGAAAGAGAAAATGAAACTACGAAAACAAAAGTCTTCACGCTTCATGTTCCTCAAGTGAATACCAAGTCTTCAAGGTCACACCAATTTCTTCACTTTCAAAGTCTTCAGAAAGTCTTCAGAATATCAAAGTCTTCAGTCGAAGAACTTCATTTTTAGGGGTCGACTTTCTCTATAAATATCAAACTCCTCATAGACTTATAGACCTGTGTACACTCACAAACGCATCAGTCACTTAACCTATAAGTCTTCAATACACCAAAATCACTAAGGGGCACTAGATGCACTTACAATCTCCCCCTTTTTGGTGATTGATGACAACATAGGTTAAGTTTTCAACGGGGATAAACATATGAAGTGTAAATACTGATATTGAGGAATTTGATTGCAAGATATAGAAGAACTCCCCCTGAATAGGTGCATAGTGAGGAATTTGCTTTTGAGGCAATGCACATTTGAAGAATTGAATCATGGAGATCTCCCCCTATATCTTGTAATTCATACACGCATTTGATATATAATATGAAGAATTTGAAATGCATGATGAAATATGGTGCCTGATGAGATTCAGCATGCGTGCAATAATATTAACGAGGAATAAGCATGCAGAATAACACATCAAAAGTATCAGAGTACAGTGCATCAAAGTCAGAGCACAATGCACCGTTCAAAAGTATCAGGGCACCATCGGATTTAAGATTACAACTCGATCCAATAAAAGGTTTCGGAAGAACGAGAGTTGTAACTTAACAAAACACCCATAATATAAACCCACTTGAAGACTAACTCAGATTTCTTCCCCTTTGTCATCAAATGACCAAAAGGATCGAAACTGAGGACTAACGCCCCTGAAGAGTTTCAAGTCGATGGAGGAGCGCCAGCGTTGTCGGGGTTGTTCGTTGAAGTAGGGCCTGCCGCAGTGTCGTCCAAATCTTCATGCTCATCAGTTTCACGTGATGAAGAATAAGAACTAGCCACCAGATCAGGAACTTTGACTCTCTTGAATTTCTTCGGAGATGGTGTAGACCAGTCAAATGCTTCCTGGAGACCCATGGTCTTCAGTTCTTCCGCGGAATATACATGAGTGAGAACAGCCCAGGTGCGGTTGAGGGTTTCATGAAGGTGATACTGATTTTTCTTCACTGCATTATGGGTTGAGGTCATGTTGTGAAGAATTGCAGCAAACTGACGCTTCACCCATTTGTGATTGCGATCAACCTTCTGATGAAGACTGAGGAGTAACTCATGGTCAGTCATCACCCTGGGTGCTGTTGCTTGAGGCTTTTGCTTGGCTGATGTATTTGCGGCAGTGTCATGTGTTGCAGAATCGTCATTGGTGGAGTAAGATGTAGCTAGACGGAATTGACCATCCAATGGACGAGTGCCTTCATCGATCACAGCAGCTGCCTTGCCCTTATCATCAGATGATGAAACTGGTTGCTTGAGGACTTCAATGGGCGGCAAGTAGCTACCATGGTTCAGAGTGTCAGCCTTGTAATTCAGTGAAGATCTTGCCCTTCTGAATTTCATAATCCAAGGTGCATAGGGCTTCAGCTCAAAAGGTTACATAGCAACATTAGCCAGAGTCCTCATGAAGAAATCATGGAAGTTGACGGGAACGCCATGAATGATGTTGAAAAGCATATTCTTCATGATGCCAATGACATCTTCATCATTTGAGTCGTGGCCTTTGATAGGACTCATTGTCTTCGTCAGGATGCGATAGACAGTCCGAGGCACATATAGCAATTCCTTGACGAGGAATTTGGTTCGTGGGGCCTGCCCTGGCTTCAAAGGCTTCATGAGCACTTGCATATAATGATCTGTCAGTTCGCGGTCATTGTAGATGCAACATGCACTGGCATGGGGAGGATCAAGAGGAAGGACACGAAGCAATTCAGTTGCTGGTGCCTTATAGTGAGTGTTTTCGGTCATCCAATCCAGCACCCATGAATTGACATCTTCAGCATCTCCGGTGATATGCAAAGTGGCATAGAACTGAAGAATGAGTTCTTCATTCCAATCACAGATATCAGTGCAGAAGTTCAGTAGTCCTGCATCGTGAATAACTCGGAGGACTGGCTTGAAGCACGGCAGAGATTCCATATCCACGTGAGGAATATGTTCATGATCAAAGATTTTGTCCTTGTCAAAAGAGCACTGAGGAATAGAAGTTGGCTTGAGTAGCAGTCCAGAAACATCTCTTCCTTATGCGAGCAGAGTCATATGGATTGTAATCAATGAAGAACACATGCTCAAAAAAGAAGTCTTCAGCCTTGAATTTTTGCTTGCTAGAGAACGGATTCTTCGGTTTGGGCAGAGGAGTGTCAGTGATTTGCAGCACAACCTCAGGAATGACGATCTCAGGTGCTTCAGGCTGAGGAATTTCTGGTTCCTCTTCTTGTGCAGTTTGGGGATCAGCAGCAGGTTCTTCAGCACTAGCGGCTGGAATTTCTTCATGAACAGACGATGTGGGATGAGTTTCTTCAGAGCCTATTTGAACAGTTGTCTCTTCAGCTGTGAACTGAGGCATAGGTGAGGAAACGACTGGCGTTGAAGGGAATGTTTCCACGTCAATTTCTTCATCAAACTGCTTTGAGGTAGCAACAGAATGATTTTCTTCATCAGATCCGCTTGGGATCTTGTAGTCTTCTCCATAAGGAACAATTTCCTTGGATGACATGGAGGAAAGCGGAATGGCATCAATAGGATTTTCAAGCAAGCTGGTCACTGGCTTCATTTTCTTCGCGGCCGAAGAATTTGACGCAGCTGATGCCTTCCTTTTCTTCACTGCAGCTCGCTCTGCAGCCTTGGTCTTCTTCACTTCATAAGCAGAAGGAAGAATTGGAGTTGGTGTTGGCGCGGGAGGAGCTGAGGACTGTGGTTCATTTTCTTCAGGCGCAACAGGTGCAGTTGCCCTGATCCCTTCAGTTTCTTCAGGCGCACCACTAGTGGATGCCCTGGGAATTTCTTCAGCGGCTGGGATGGAGTCATCAGCCCTGGAACTTGTATTCTCATCACAGGCTGAAAGTCATCAGCAGTGCTGGCATGTTCTTCAGCAGGCTGAGCAGAGTCTGCAACCTGAGGATTTTCTTGTTGCGATGGGGCTGCAACAGTTGTCATTTTCTTCGTCAAATTGACGAATCTCACTTTAGCTCCTTGCCAATCAGCATTGTATGCATCGAAATCTTTGCTGAGGGCTTGGATCTCAGATTGAGCCTTGAGAAGTTCTTCAGGTGTTAGTCTGACAACGTTCTTCTTCAGAAGCTTCTCCTTTCTAGCTTGTGCTCTCTTTATCTCACGAGCCTTTTCAAACTTCCATTTCTCTTGAGAGATGAAATGGGTCAGCATATGACTTTGACCAGGAGTCAGAGGCAGATCAGGCATTGGAGTGTTTGGATCCTTATGCCATAAGTCAATATAGTTGAGGATCTTCTTCGGATCCAGAAGCAGGGGCATAGGTGTTCCTTTGGCTCTGGCGGCCTTTGCTTGTTTGTCTCTGATGATTTCTGCAAGTTCTTCATCAGAAGCCTCATCATCAGAGGGCACTTGGAAAGCAACCTGTTTCTTTCTTGGACTTGGCCGAGGACCGCGTCCAGCTGTTGCTTTTGTCTTCAGCAGAGTGGGGCCTGATGAGGACATTGGTGCAGCTGAGGAACTCGCTGAGACACCAGAAGCAATTGAGAAACCCTGAGTTCTTTGACATGTAGCCAGATGCACAGGAGTTGAGGACTTGGAGGGAGCTGCTGAGGACTTTGGTGGAGCAGCAGTAGTCTGAGGAATTTGCCGTGAGGGCGCGGCTGAGGAACTTGGCCGTGAGAGCGCTGATGGTGAAGCACTTGGCTTGCGAGCAGGCTTCTTCGGCATTGATTTCCTCGGCTTGACCGAGGTCTCAGCGGCAGCAGCAGCAGCAGAATCCTCATTAAATTTCCTCACTGCCTCCTTGGCTTGTCTTGCCAATTTTGCTTGGCGCCTAGCCCATTCTTCAGGAAAGTCTTCACCACTTTTGATGCTAGTGGGATCAGTGACTTGGCCAGGTGCCAATGGAGCTCTTGGGCATGGAGGATTTAAGGCGAATTTCTTCATGTACTTTGGAGTAACATATCGATATTCCCTCCATTCTCGTGCCCATCTTCGTTCAATACTCTGAATGCGCACTTTGCGCTAATTCTTGTTTTCTTTGCCAAACTTGGCTTCATCGGGTGTGCAATAATCCTTGTATATTTCATCAGGGATCTCGAAAGCAGTCATGACCTCCGGTTTCTTTCCTCCTTTCTGCGGTCTCTTTCCTTCAGCCATTTTCTTCACATGAGGAATTTGAACAATTGACCACTCTGAAGAAGTATGCAGTTTTTCTTCGAGGAACGCTGCAAATGAGTTAAGTTGATGAGAACCTAGTGATTCAGCAGCGGACATGAGTACCTGTGAACAGAGTGTAGGTGCGAGGAATTTGGAGAGGTCATGTGCGTTCTCAGAAGATTTTTTGAAAAGACAAGTTTTGTGGAATTTGACCAGTTGAGCCTTGAGGAATTTCACTAAGCGTTCTTGTCTTAGGTTCCAGAGTTGTACAGATCGAAAATCCGCACAATTGAGGAATCTTGAAGAAATGAGTGCTTAGAGAGATGGATCAAGAGCATACAGTGTGTGAGGTGTTCATATGTGAAGATTTGAAGAATAAAATACCTTTGAAGATTTTAAGAAAAGTTTGAGAATCAAAGCGAGTAATAAAAGTGACTTTTAATTACCTGAACTGAAGAACACGACGAACAGAGATGAACAGCAATGAAGTTCGTCAAGTTAGATCTCCCATGCCCTAACTTGGCAGAGGAAGACGGCTACGGCGGCGGCGGAGTGAAGATTTCCGCAGCCGGCGCGAGTACGACGGCGACGAGGTCGAGACAGTGAAGCTCTTCCTCACCGACGGCGATGGAGTAGTGGCAGCGCTAGGGTTTGAGGAGAGCTCGAGCGAGAGACAGCGACCGAGCAGAGTAAATGAAGTAAGGAAGGGGAGAGGGGTATTTATAGCCACGGTAAAAACTGTTCGCCCGAATTTTGGGACGAACATGCCCCTGCCCTTTCTTCTTCACGCGACATGTGTCACCCATGTACTGTGCAGATGAGATCATGTAAGATCGTGGGTGAATAAGATAATGCATCGTGGGATGCGGAACGGTTTGAGCAGTAAAACCGAAAATCTGGATAAGATTTGTTTTAAAGTTTCGTTCGCAATTTCTTCAGCTGTCAAGGACACAGTGAAGACTTTGAACGAGTTTCAATCAGAACGCACATGAAGAATTTGTGAATAGATTGGGTTGAGTATAGCATAGAGGGGGAAGGGTCCGATCACATTCACTTAGCAGAAATCACAACTTGAAGAAATAGCAATAAGTGAATGTTGTAGAGGACATAAACTCATATATATATATATATATATATATATATATATATATATATATATATATATATATATATATATATATAGCCAATGAAGAAAAACGACGGAAACCGTGAAGATTTTGCAAAGTTGAAGAATTTGAAAAACTAAATACTTTCAAAAATAAGGAAAAACTCAAATTGAAGATTTTCAACTTTTTGTGGTGGCGTGACCCACCGTATAAGAATGATGATTTCAGACACCGCGTACAATTGTCGTAGGGTTCTGAGAATCAAATTCTTCATTAATTTCTTCACACTTAGAGTGTTATTCTTCATTGATTGAAGAAAAACGTTTCTTCATGTGTTGCACATCTAAGTCATCAACTGCATAAAGGTTAGGATGTGTGTCCTTTTCAAAGAACATTCGAAGATTCTAAGATATTTAGCTCACACCGCAACTTGCTAAATCTCTTCTCGTCCAAGGGCTTAGTGAAGATATCAGCTAGCTGTTCTTCAGTCTTCACATGCTCGATGGAGATGTCGCCCTTCAACACATGATCACGAAGAAAATGATGACGAATTTGGATGTGCTTTGTCTTCGAGTGCTGAACTGGGTTGTGAGCAATCTTGATGGCACTCTCATTGCCGCAGAGGAGAGGCACATTCTTCACGTTGACGCCATAGTCCTTGAGGGTTTGCTTCATCCAAAGCAGTTGAGCACAGCATGAGCCAGCAGCAATGTATTCAGCTTCAGCAGTAGACAGTGATACGCAGTTCTATTTCTTCGAGGACCAACAGACCAAAGATCGTCCGAGGAAATGACAAGTGCCAGATGTTGACTTGCGGTCCACACGATCACCAGCATAGTCAGAGTCAGAATATCCAATGAGATCAAAAGCAGAGCCCTTGGGGTACCATAATCCTAGTGTTGGTGTGTGAGCTAGATATCGAAGAATGTGTTTCACAGCCTTATGGTGTGATTCCTTCGGTGCAGCTTGAAATCGGGCACACATGCAAACACTAAGCATTATATCTGGCCTAGATGCACATAAGTACAATAAGGAACCAATCATGGAGCGGTATACCTTGTGATCGAAGTCAATACCATTTTCATCAGTGCATAGATGCCATTTGTGGGCATAGGAATTTTGACACCTTTGCAATCTTGCATGCCGAATTTCCTCAGTACATCTTTGAGGTATTTCTCCTGAGATATGAATATGCCATTGCGCTGCTGACGAATTTGAAGACCTAAGAAGAATTTCAACTCTCCCATCATAGACATTTGATATTCTTCACTCATCATATAGGCAAATTCATCACTATAACGTTGGTCAGTACAGCCAAAGATAATATCATCAACATAAATTTGGCACACAAACAGTTCACCATCATATGATTTAGTAAAAAGAGTAGGGTCGAGTGAACCGGGTGTGAAGCCATTCTTCACGAAGAATTCATTCAATGTATCATACCATGCCCGAGGGGCTTGCTTGAGGCCATAGAGAGCCTTATTGAGTCTGAAGACTTTGTCAGGATTCTTGGGATCTTCAAAACCTGGGGGTTGAGCAACATATACTTCTTCCTCAAGCTTACCATTGAGGAATGCACTTTTCACATCCATTTGATATAAGATGATATCATGATGGTTAGCGTAAGCAAGTAATATGCGAATAGCCTCAAGTCTAGCAACAGGTGAAAAAGTTTCATCGAAATCAATTCCTTCAACCTGTGTGTAGCCTTGAGCTAGTAGTCGTGCCTTATTCCTCACCACAAGGCCATTTTCATCTTGCTTGTTGCGGTAGATCCACTTTGTGCCAATGATATTATGCTTGCGAGGATCTGGGCGATTGACCAATTCCCAGACATTGTTCAGCTCGAACTGATGTAATTCTTCTTGCATAGCCTGAATCCACTCCGGCTCCAAAAATGCTTCATCTACCTTAGTGGGCTCTGTGATAGAGACAAAAGCATAGTGCCCACAAAAGTTAGATAAATGTGATGCTTTTGAGCGTGTGAGAGGACCTGGTGCGCTAATGTCATCGATGATCTTCTCCACTTGCACTTCTTTTGCAACGCGTGGATGAGTTGGTTGTCGCTGAGGATTTTGATCAGCATTTTCTTCAGCACCATTTTCCTCATCTTGTTCTTCAGGTGCATCAGCTCGACGTTCTTCATGAACAGGAATGAATTCTTCAGCAGATTCTTCAGTCGGAATGACATCCTCAGTCGCCTTGAGCTTGATAGCATCTTCAGGTGCTGGTTCATCTAACACATAAGGTAGGTGCTCTCTTTGCGAGCCATTAGTTTCATCGAACAGCACATCTACAGTGTCAACAATCTTGTGAAGAACAATGTTGAAGACTCTGTAGGTGTGCGAGTCCTTTCCGTAACCAAGCATATAACCTTCATGTGCTTTCGGTGCAAATTTAGAGTTGTGGTGAGGATCTCTAATCCAACATTTAGCACCGAAGACTTTGAAATAACTCACATTGGGTTTCTTGTCAGTGAGGAGTTCATAGGCAGTCTTCTTGAAGAATTTGTGAAGATATACTCTGTTGATGATGTGGCAAGTAGTATCAATTGCATCAATCCAAAAACGCTGAGGCGTTTTGTATTCATCAAGCATAGTGCGAACCATCTCAACAAGAGTTCTGTTCTTGCGCTCCACGACGCCATTCTGCTGAGGAGTATAGGGAGCAGATAACTCATGAGTAATACCAAGTTCATCAAGATATGCATCAAGACCGGAATTCTTGAACTCAGTTCCATTGTCACTTCTGATATGCTTGATCTTCACACCAAAGTTGGTTGAAGCCCTCGAGGAAAATCGTTTGAAGACTTCCTGCACTTCATGTTTGTAAGTAACAATGTGTACCCATGTATATCGAGAATAATCATCAACAATGACAAAACCATATAGAGATGCATCATTAGTGACTGCTGAATAATGATTAGGTCCGAAGAGGTCCATGTGAAGCAATTCGAATGGACGGGTAGTGGTCATGATAGTCTTCGCTGGATGCTTGGCCTTGGTCATTTTTCCAGCTTCACATGCTCCACATAAGTGATCCTTGAGGAATTTGACATTCTCAATGCCAATGACATGCTTCTTCTTTGCAAGCGTGTTCAAATTCCTCATGCCTGCATGACCAAGTCGTCGATGCCATAGCCAGCCTTCTGAAGCTTTTGCAAGTAGACATACGGATGGTTGTGGTCCTGTAGAGAAATCAACAATATACAGATCTCCTCTCCTAAAGCCTTCGAAGACTTTGGAATTGTCAGCTTCCATAATCACAACACAGCGATATTTGCCGAAGACAACAACCATATCAAGATCACAAAGCATTGAGACTGACATGAGATTGTATCCTAAGGACTCAACAAGCATGACTTTGTCCATGTGCTTATCCTTAGAGATAGCAACCTTACCAAGACCCAATACCTGACTTTTGCCTTTGTCAGCAAAGATGATATGCTTCAGAGGTGACGGTGATAAGGGAGCATCCATCAATAGATTCTTGTCACCAGTCATGTGATTTGTACATCCACTATCGAGGACCCATTCAGTGGTTTTGGGTTGATCATCCTGCAGATGAATTAGTGTAACTTACATTCTCATATGCTTCATCAATGAAGAATATGATATCAAGTTCATCAGATGAATTTCATCAAGCAGTAAACAGATATAGCAGTATGAGGACATGTGAAATGAAAGTTCATTTCATCATGATTTGCCTGCGTCCTTTCAGGCAATTTCGTCAGGTCCCCAGCAAATTCTTCAGACGTTAGAGCACGTCTGGAGACCTGACCCTGCAGAAGAGATTAGTTCTTTTTCTTCACCACCCACATCTGGAGGGGTGGCAAAGAGTTAATCATTCTGCGAGCACCATATGAGAAAGGTGGCAAAGATGCCAAACCATTTCGCTTCACATAAGAGGGGTTAGGGTAAGCATACGAATAAGCAGAGTAATTCCTTGAGGACTTATGAACATAATGGTTTGAAGAATAATGCACATATTCATAACCCTTAGATCTACCCTGCGAGACAGAGTTGTTAGCACGATTATAATCATATGAGGACTTTGATCCATGTGAAGAATTTGGTCCATATGAGGATTTGGATCCATATGAAGAATTTGGTCCATATGAAGAATTTGATCTGGGGTTCCTGTTCTTCACAGGTGGTGTCATGAGGACATTCACCTGAAGACTTTCAACACAACTTTTGGGAACCCAGATTTTCTTCATAGGGGAACCGTTCCTGCAGTTAGTGCCAACATATCTAGCAAATACTTCACCATTCTGATTTTTGAACAGTTTATAGTTGGAGTCAAATGACTCATCAGAAGAATGAGGAGATTCACATGTAAAGCCAGATAAGTTAGATGGATCAACTGGAGGTCCCTTTGCAGCAACCCATGAGGTTTTGGGGTACTGCTCAGGCTTCCAATATGTTCCATCAGCATTGAGTTTCCTCTCAAAGGCAATACCCTCTTTCCTAGGGTTTCTCTTGAGGATCTGCTTTTTGAGCACATCACAAAGTGTCTGATGCCCTTTGAGGCTTTTGTACATGCCTGTCATGTACAGTTCCTTCAGCCCTGCATTGTCAGTGATGCTAGCAATGTCCTCAGATGAGGAATTAGTGATAGCAGAGGCTGATGAAGGATTTGTAACAGTTGAAGCATTTGAACATTCAGGTGAAGAATTAGCAGATTCACATTCAATGCACTTTAAGCATGGGGGAACAAATTCTTCCTGAGAGGCGCTGATTTGTTGAGCTAGTAATGAATCGCGCTCCTTCTGAAGATCTTCATAACACACTCTTAGCTTCTCAAGATCTTCCTTTCTTTGAAGAGATTCAAGAGAAAGCTTCTCGTGATCTTGCTTTTCTTGAAGAAATTCATAAGAAAGTTTCTCATGATCAGACAAGAGAGCGTTATGATGACCTTGAAGGTTATCAAACCTAGACTGAAGTCTCTGAAGATTTTCAGTCAAGGCTTTAGTGTGATCCATTTCTTCACCCAACATATCGTCACTTTTATCTAGCATGTTTTGAACCTTTGCAAGAGCCCGTTGTTGTTTCACAGCAATCTTAGCAAGTTTAGAGTAGCTGGGCTTGAGATCCTCATCAGATTCATTTTCACTAGATTCAGAGGAGTTGTATTTGAGTACCTTAGCACCTTTCGCCATGAAGCAATAGGTGGGAGCGTAGCCATCATTATCTTCATCAGGCTTGTCGGTGGAGTCAGTTTCTTCAGTGTTGAAGGTGGACTTGCTGACGAAGGCAGTAGCAACGGCCAGACTCGCCACACCAGACTCAGATTCTTCATACACCTCCTCTTCATCATTTTCCTCAGATTCAGCTTCAGAGTCCATTTCCTTGCCAATGAATGCCCGAGCCTTCTTGGAGCTGCTCTTCTTGTGAGATGAAGACTTCGAGGATTTTGATGACGAAGATTTTGACGATTTCTTCTTCTTCTTCGCATCATCAGAACTGTAATCCTTGTATTTCTTCTACTTCATTTCCTTTTCCCACTGAGGACAATCTTGAATATAGTGACCAGGCTTCTTGCATTTGTGGCAAAGCCTTCTCTTATAGTCATTGGATGAGGAATCATTGCCTCTTGAGGATTTTCCAAAGCGACCACGTCTTGTGAACTTCTGGAATTTCTTCACAAGCAGTGCAAGATACTGGCTCAGCTCTTCGGGGTCACCAAGGCTACTACCAGAATCCTCATATTCAGAGTCAGACACAGCCTTGGCCTTCAGGGCACGTGGTTTGCCATAGTTTGAACCATAGAGATCTCTCTTTTCAACAAGCTGGAACTCGTGAGTGTTTAGCCTTTCGAGGATATCAGCAGGATCAAGCGACTTGTAGTCAGCACGTTCTTGTATCATCAGTCCCAGAGTATCAAATGAGGAATCAAGCGATCTCAACAGTTTCTTCACAACTTCATGATCAGTAATGTCAGTGGCACCGAGGGCTTGAAGCTCATTTGAGATGTTAGTGAGGCGATCAAAGGTTTGTTGGACATTCTCATTGTCGAGTCTTTTGAAGCGGTTGAAGAGATTCCGAAGAACATCGACTCGAGAGTCACGCTGAGTTGAAACTCCTTCATTTACTTTGGACAGCCTATCCCAGATAAGCTTAGCAGTTTCCAAAGCACTCGCTCTTCCATACTGTCCTTTGCTCAGATGACCACATATGATATTCTTCACTTGAGAATCGAGTTGTTTGAATCTCTTCACATCGGTAGCGTTCAGTGAGGGGGTGACAGAGGGGACACCATTTTCCACAACATACTAGAGATTGTTATCAATTGCCTCAAGATGCATTCGCATGTTGTTCTTCCAGTAGGGGTATTCCGTTCCATCAAAGGTAGGACACCCAGCCGAGACCTTGATCATACCTGCGGTCGACATAACTAAAACTCCAGGCGGTTAAACCAAAATCACACAGAACAAGGGAGTACCTTGCTCTGATACCAATTGAAAGTGCGTTATATCGACTAGAGGGGGGTGAATAGGCGATTTTTATGAATTCTTCACTGAGGAATTTGCTGGTGAGGAAATTCCTTAGCGAAGAACTACTTGCAGCGGAATAAGCACTCAGAAGTAAACATAACAGGATACAAACATAGTCATCATGATGAAATGAAGACTAGCACAGAGTACAGAAAGCGTAAACATAGGATAACAAGATGAAGACGGACAGACTGAAGAAATTGAACTGAGGAATTTGTGAAAGTCTTCAGTCAAAGTCTTCAAGCACAGATATGAACAACATACAACATAGTAATGAGGAAATGAAATAGTTGGGGAAATAGAACCGGTTAGTTGGTGAAGGCAATGATTTGGTAAACCAGTTCCAACTGCTGTCTCAGTTGTACGTCTAGTTGGAGCGGCTGAGTATTTAAACTCGAGGACACGCAGTCCCGGACACCCAGTCTCTGAGCCGCAACTCAGGACACCCAGTCCTCACCGTATTCTCCTTGAACTAAGACCATGCAGGCCTCGTCCAATCACTCGTGGTAAGTCTTCAGGTGACTTCCAAACCTTCACAGACTTGGTCACTCGGCGATCCACAATTCCTCTTGGATGCTCTAGACCTTGACGCCTAACCGTCTGGAAGAAGCACAGTCTTCAAAGGTAACAAGCGTCGGATCCATGCAGGATCAATTTCTTCAGTGATGCTCAATCACTTTGGGTTTGTGCGGGGTTTGGTTTTGGGATTTTCCTCACTTGATGATTTTCGCTCAAAGTCCTCGGAGGATGGGTTGCTCTCATATGACAAGTGTCAAGTTCTCTCGGAGCAGCCAACCAGCTAGTGGTTGTAGGGGGCGGCTATTTATAGCCTAGGGAGCAGCCCGACATGATAAGACATAAATGCCCTTCAATGATATGACCGTTAGGTGGATAAGATATTTTGGACAGCCGGCGCGCAGCACAGCAACTGTCGGAAATTTGACTCTCAAATTCCTCAGGGCTATCATGTTCCTCACTGTGTAGGTAATTTGCACTGGCGAATTCCTAACTCCTCAGTCAGAGCAAAGTCCTCAGTGACCAGAAGAATTGCGTCTCTGTCACTGAAGAAATTGACTGAACTGTATGATATTTCCAATGGCTTCACTCGAAGGGATTGGTAGATGTAGGATTTTGAGTTGAGCATCACATGGAAATTTTTCCTTAGTATTTGCTCGACCCCATTTAACAGTACGGTGTTTCCTATGACTCAAGAAAGAGAAAATGAAACTACGCAAACAAAAGACTTCACGCTTCATGTTCCTCAAGTGAATACCAAGTCTTCAAGGTCACACCAATTTCTTCACTTTCAAAGTCTTCAGAAAGTCTTCAGAATATCAAAGTCTTCAGTCGAAGAACTTCATTTTTAGGGGTCGACTTTCTCTGTAAATATCAAACTCCTCATAGACTTATAGACCTGTGTACACTCACAAATGCATCAGTCACTTAACCTATAAGTCTTCAATACACAAAAATCACTAAGGGGCACTAGATGCACTTACAACACCAAAATCACTAAGGGGCACTAGATGCACTTACAATCTCCCCCTTTTTGGTGATTGATGACAATGTAGGTTAAGTTTTCAACGGGGATAAACATATGAAGTGTAAATACTGATATTGAGGAATTTGATTGCAAGATATAGAAGAACTCCCCTTGAAGATGTGCATAGTGAGGAATTTGCGTTTGAGGCAATGCACATTTGAAGAGTTGAATCATGGAGATCTCCCCTATATCTTGTAATTCATACACGCATTTGATATATAATATGAAGAATTTGAAATGCATGATGAAATATGGTGCCTGATGAAATTCAGCATGCATGCAATAATATTAACGAGGAATAAGCATGCCGAATAAAGCATCAAAAAGTATCAGAGCATAATGCAACAAAAGCATCAGCGCACCATCGGGTTTAAGATTACAACTCGATCCAAATAAAAATTTCAGAAGAACGAGAGTTGTAACTTAACAAAATGCCCTTTATATAGACTCGCTTGAAGACTAACTCAGATTTCTCCCCCTTTGTCATCAAATGACCAAAAGGATTGAATCTGAGGACTAACGCCCCTGAAGAATTTCAAGTCGATGGAGGAGCGCCAGCGTTGTCGGGGTTGTTTGTTGTAGCAGGGCCTGCCGCAGTGTCGTCCAAATCTTCATACTCATCAGTGTCACGCGATGAAGAATAAGAGCTGGCCACCAGTGGAGGAACTTTGACCCTCTTGAATTTCTTCGGAGGAGGTGCAGACCAGTCAAATTCTTCCTTGAGACCCATAGTCTTCAGTTCTTCAGCGCTATAGACATGAGTGAGGACAGCCCAGGTGCGGTTGAGGGTTTCATGAAGGTTGTAATGGTTCTTCTTCACTGCATTGTGTGTTGAGGTCATATTGTGAAGAATTGCACCAAACTGACGCTTTACCCATTTGTGATTGCGATCAACCTTCTGATGAAGACTGAGGAGTAACTCACGGTCAGTCATCACCCTGGCTGCCGTGGATTGAGGATTTTGCTTAGCTGAGGTATTTGCGGCAGTGTCATGTGTGGCAGAGTCGTCATTGGTAGAGTAAGATGTAGCCAGGCGAAATTGACCATCCAATGGACGAATGCCTTCATCGATCACAGCAGCTGCCTTGCCTTTATCATCATATGATGAAACTGGCCGTTTGAGGACTTCAATGGGAGGCAAGTAGCTACCATGGTTCAGAGTGTTAGCTTTGTAATTCAGTGAAGATCTTGCCCTTATGAATCTCATAATCCAAGGCGCATAGGGCTTCAGCTCAAATGGTGACATAGCAACATTTGCCAGAGTCCTCATGAAGAAATCATGGAAGTTGACGGGGACGCCATGAATGATGTTGAAAAGCATATTCTTCATGATGCCAACGACTTCTTCATCATTTGAGTCGTGGCCTTTGATAGGACTCATTGTCTTTGTCAGAATGCGATAGATAGTCCGGGGCACATAGAGTAATTCCTTGATGAGAAATTTGGTTCGTGGGGCCTGCCCTGGCTTCAAAGGCTTCATGAGCACTTGCATATAGTGATTTGTCAGTTCAGGGTCATTGTAGATGCAACGTGCACTGTCATGGGGAGGATCGAGAGGAAGGACACGAAGTAATTCAGTTGTTGGTGCCTTGTAGTGAGTGTTTTCAGTCATCCAATCCAACACCCATGAGTTGACATCTTCAGCGTCTCCAGTGATATGTTGTGTGGCGTAGAACTGAAGAATGAGTTCTTCATTCCAATCGCAAATGTCAGTGCAGAAATTGAGTAATCCTGCATCGTGAAGAACACTAAGGACTGGCTCGAAGCATGGTAGAGATTCCATATCCACGTGAGGAATATGTTCATGATCGAAGATTTTGTCTTTGTCAAACAGCACTGAGGAATAGAAGTTGGCTTGACTAGCAGTCCAGAAACGCCTCTTCCTTATGCGAGCAGAGTCATAGGGGTTGTAGTCAGTGAAGAATACATGCTCGGAAAAGAAGTTTTCAGCCTTGAACTTCTGTTTGCTTGAGAACGGATTCTTCGGCTTTGGCAGAGGGGTGTCAGTGAGTTGCAGTACCACCTTAGGAATCGCGAGCTCAGGTTCTTCAGGCTGAGGAATTTTTGGTTCCTCTTCTTGTGCAACCTGATGATCAGCAGTAGCAGGTTCTTCAGCACTAGCGGCTGGAATATCTTCATGAACAGAGGGAGTGGGATGAGTTTCTTCAGAGCCCAGTTGAACTGTTGTTGCAGGGGACTGAGGAATCTGTTGGATGGGTGTGAATAGAGGAGTATTGGGATGCTGACTTTCCCAAAAGTCATCATTCATCACAGGTGTGGTGCATCCTATATCCACATCTTCATCTTCAATTTCCTCAACACCAGCCTCTTCAGCTGTAAACTGAGGCATAGGTGAGGAAATGACTGGTGTTGAAGGGATTGCATCCACTTCAATTTCTTCATTAATCTGCTCTGACGAAGCAGCAGAATGATTTTCTTCATCAAATCCGCTTGGGATCTTATAGTCTTCTCCAAAAGGAACAATTTCCTTTGATGACATGGAGGAAATTGGAAGAGCATCAATTGGATGTTCAAGTGAGCTGGTCATTGGCTTCATTTTCTTCGCATCCGAAGAATTTGACGCAGCTGATGCCTTCCTTTTCTTCACTGCAGCTCGCTCTGCAGCCTTGGTCTTCTTCACCTCATAGGCAGATGGAAGAATTGGAGTTGGCGCAGGAGGAGCTGAGGAATCTGGTTGAATTTCTTCAGGCGCAACTGATGCAGTTGCCCTGATCTCTTTAGTTTCTTCAGGCGCACCACTAGTGGATGCCCTGGCAATTTCTTCAGCGGCTGGTATTTCTTCATCAGCCATGGAACTAGTATTTTCTTTAGCAGGCTGAAAGTCATCAGCGGTGCTGGCATGTTCTTCAGCAGGCTGAGCAGAGTCTGCAGCCTGAGGGTTTTCTTGTTGCGATGAGGCTGCAACATTTGTCAACTTCTTCGTCAGATTGACGAATCTCACTTTGGCTCCTTGCCAATCAGCATAGTAGGCATCAAAGTCTTTGCTGAGGGCTTGAATTTCAGACTGAGCCTTGAGAAGTTCCTTAGGTGTCATTCTGACAACATTTTTCTTCAGGAGCTTCTCCTTTCTGTATTGAGCTTTCTTGATCTCTCTTGCCTTTTCAAACTTCCATTTCTCTTGAGTGATGAAATGGGTCAGCATGTGACTTTGACTAGGAGTCAGAGGAAAATCAGACATTGGGGTGTTTGGATCCTTGTGCCAGAGATCAATGTAATCGAGGATTTTCTTCGGATCCAAAAGCAGGGGCACAGATGTGCCTTTGGCTCTAGCGGCCTTCACTTGTCTGTCTCTGATGATTTCTGCAAGTTCATCATCAGAAGCTTCATCATCAGAGGGCACATGGAATGCGACCTATTTCTTCCTTGGACTTGGCCGAGGACCGCGTCCAGCTGTTGCTTTAGTCTTCAATAGTGTGGGGCCTGATGAGGACATTGGTGCAGCTGAGGAACTTGTTGAGACACCAGAGGCAATTGAAAAACCCGTAGTCCTTTGACATGTAGCCAGATGCACAGGAGCTGAGGACTTGGATGGAGCTGCTGAGGACTTTGGTGGAGCAGTAGAAGTCTGAGGAATTTGTCGTGAGGGCATTGCTGAGGAACTTGGCCGTGAGGGGGCTGTTGGTGAAGCACTTGGCTTACGAGCAGGCTTCTTTGGCATTAATTTCCTCGGCCTGATGGAGGCCTCAGTTGCAGCAGCAGTGGCAGAATCCTCATTGAATTTCTTCACTGCCTCCTTGGCTTGTCTTGCCAATTTGGCTTGGCGCTTAGCCCATTCTTCAGGAAAGTCCTCACCACTCTTGATGCTTGTGGGGTCAGCTACTTGGCCAGGTGCCAATGGAGCTCTTGGGCACGGAGGATTGAGGGCGAATTTCTTCATGTACTTTGGAGTCACATATCTGTATTCCCTCCATTACCTTGCCCATCTTCGTTCAATCTTCTGTATGCGCACCTTGCGCTGATTTTTGGTTTCTTTGCCAAATTTTGATTCATCAGGTGTGCAATTGCCAGCATAAATTTCATCAGGGATCTCGGAAGCAGTCATGACCTCAGGTTTCATTCCTCCTTTCTGCGGTCTCTTACCGTCTGCCATATTCTTCAGATGAGGAATTTGAACAATTGAACACTCTGAAGAAGTATGCAGTTTTTCTTCGAGGAATGCTGCAAATGAGTTAAGTTGATGAGAACCTAGTGATTCAGCAGCGGACATGAGTACCTGTGAATAGAGTGTAGGTGCGAGGAATTTGGAGAGGTCATATGCGTTCTCAGAAGGTTTTTCGAAAAGACAAGTTTTGAGGAATTTGACCAGATGAGCCTTGAGGAATTTCACTAAGCGTTCTTTGTCTTAGGTTCCAGAGTTGTACAGATCGAAGATCCACACAATTGAGGAATCTTGAAGAAAATGATTGCTTAGAGAAATGGATCAAGAGCATATAATGTGTGAGGTGTTTATATGTGTGAAGATTTGAAGAATAAAACACCTTTGAAGATTTTCAGGAAAGTTTGAGAATCAAAGTGAGTAATAAAAGTAGCTTTTAATTACCCGAAGTGAAGAACACGACGAACTGAGATGAACAGCTGTGAAGTTCGTCAGGTTAGATCTCCCACGCCCTAACTTGGCAGAGGGAGACAGCTACGGCGGTGGCGGAGTGAAGATTTCCGCAACCGGCGCGAGTACGACGGCGACGAGGTCGAGGCAGCGAAGCTCTTCCTCACTGGCGATGATGGAGTAGCAGCGGCGCTAGGGTTTGAGGAGCTCGAGCGAGAGAGAGAGCGGTCGAGCGGAGTAAATGAAGTGAGGAAGGGAGAGGGGTGTTTATAGTCACGGTGAGAAACTGTTCACCCGAAGATTTTTGGGACGAACATGCCCCTGCCCTTTCTCCTTCACGCGACATGTGTCACCCACGTACTGTGTAGTTGAGATCGTGTAAGATCGTGGGTGAATAAAATAATGCATCATAGGATGCGGAATGGTTTGAGCGGTAAAACCGAAAATCTGGATAAAATTTGTTTTAAAGTTTCGTTCTCAATTTCTTCAGCTGACAAGGACACAGTGAAGATTTTGAACGAGTTTCAAATAGAACGCACATGAAGAATTTGTGAATAGATTGGATTGAGTATAGCATAGAGGGGGAAGGGTCTGATCACATTCACTTAGCAGAAAAAACAACTTGAAGAAATAGCTATAAGTGAATGTTGTAGAGGACATAAACTCATATATATGTATATAGCCAATGAAGAAAAACGATGGAAACAGTGAAGATTTTGCAAAGTTGAAGAATTTGAAATACTGAAGAATTTCAAAAACTGAGGAAAAACTAAAATTGAAGATTTTCAACTTTTTGTGGTGGCGTGACCCACCGTATAAGAATGATGATTTCAGACACCGCGTACAATTGTCGTAGGGTTCTGAGAATCAAATTCTTCATTAATTTCTTCACACTTAGAGTGTTATTCTTCATTGATTGAAGAAAATTATTTCTTCATGTGTTGCACATCTAAGTCATCAATTTTGCATAAGTGTTAGGATGTGTGTCCTTTTCAAAGAACATTCGAAGATTCTAAGATATTTAGCTCACACCGCAACTTGCTAAATCTCTTCTCATCCAAGGGCTTAGTGAAGATATCAGCTAGCTGTTCTTCAGTCTTCACGTGCTCGATGGAGATGTCGCCCTTAAACACATGATCAAGAAGAAAATGATGACGAATCTGGATGTGCTTTGTCTTCGAGTGCTGAACTGGGTTGTGAGCAATCTTGATGGCACTCTCATTGTCGCAGAGGAGAGGCACATTCTTCACGTTGACGCCATAGTCCTTGAGGGTTTGCTTCATCCAAAGCAGTTGAGCACAGCAAGACCGAGCAGCAATGTATTCAGCTTCTGCAGTAGACAGTTATACGCAATTCTGTTTCTTCGAGGACCAACAGACCAAAGATCGTCCGAGGAAATGAAAAGTGCCAGATGTTGACTTGCGGTCCACACGATCACCAGCATAGTCAGAGTCAGAATATCCAATGAGATCAAACGCAGAGCCCTTGGGGTACCATAATCCTAGTGTTGGTGTGTGAGCTAGATATCGAAGAATATGCTTCACAGCCTTATGGTGTGATTCCTTTCGGTGCAGCTTGAAATCGGGCACACATGCAAACACTAAGCATTATATCTGGCCTAGATGCACATAAGTACAATAAAGAACCAATCATGGAGCGGTATACCTTGTGATCGAAGTCAATACCATTTTCATCAGTGCATAGATGGCCATTTGTGGGCATAGGAATTTTGACGCCTTTGCAATCTTGCATGCCGAATTTCCTCGGTACATCTTTGAGGTATTTCTCCTGAGATATGAATATGCCATTTCGCTACCGACAAATTTGAAGACCTATGTGTAGCCTTGAGCTACCAGTCGTGCCTTATTCCTCACCACAAGGCCATTTTCATCTTGCTTGTTGCGGTAGATCCACTTTGTGCCAATGATATTATGCTTGCGAGGATCTGGACGATTGACCAGTTCCCAGACATTGTTAAGCTCGAGCTGATATAATTCTTCTTGCATAGCCTGAATCCACTCCGGCTCCAGAAATGCTTCATCTACCTTAGTGGGCTCTGTGATAGAGACAAAAGCATAGTGCCCACAAAAGTTAGATAAATGTGATGCTTTTGAGCGTGTGAGAGGACCTGGTGCACTAATGTCATCGATGATCTTCTCCACTTGCACTTCTTTTGCTACGCGAGGATGAGCTGGTTGTCGCTGAGGAATTTGATCAGCATTTTCTTCAGCACTATTTTCCTTAGCATTTTCTTCAGGTGCATCAGCTCGACGTTCTTCATGAACTGGAATGAATTCTTCAGCAGATTCTTCAGTAGCAATGACATCCTCAGTTGCCTTGAACTTGATGGAATCCTCAGGTGATGGTTCATCTAACACAGAAGGTAGGTGCTCTCTTTGCGAGCCATTAGTTTCATCGAACCGCACATCTACAGTGTCAACAATCTTGTGAAGAACAAAGTTGAAGACTCTGTAGGTGTGCGAGTCCTTTCCGTAACCAAGCATAAAACCTTCATGTGCTTTCGGTGCAAATTTTGAGTTGTGGTGAGGATCTCTAATCCAACATTTAGCACCGAAGACTTTGAAATAACTCACATTGGGTTTCTTGTCAGTGAGGAGTTCATAGGCCGTCTTCTTGAAGAATTTGTGAAGATATACTCTGTTGGTGATGTGGCATGCAGTATCAATTGCATCAATCCAAAAACGCTGAGGCGTTTTGTATTCATCAAGCATAGTGCGAGCCATCTCAACAAGAGTTCTGTTCTTGCGCTCCACGACGCCATTTTGCTAAGGAGTATAGGGAGCAGATAACTCATGAGTAATACCAAGTCCATCAAGATAGGCATCAAGACCGGAATTCTTGAACTCAGTTCCATTGTCACTTCTGATGTGCTTGATCTTCACACCAAAGTTGGTTGAAGCCCTCGAGGAAAATCGTTTGAAGACTTCCTGCACTTCATGCTTGTAAGTAACAATGTGTACCCATGTATATCGAGAGTAATCATCAACAATGACAAAACCATATAGAGATGCATCATTAGTGACTGCTGAGTAATGATTAGGTCCGAAGAGGTCCATGTGAAGCAATTCGAATGGACGAGTAGTGGTCATGATAGTCTTCGCTGGATGCTTGGCCTTGGTCATTTTTCCAACTTCACAAGCTCTGCATAAGTGATCCTTGAGGAATTTGACATTCTCAATGCCAATGACATGCTTCTTCTTCGCAAGCGTGTGCAAATTCCTCATGCCCGCGTGACCAAGTCATCGATGACATAGCCAGCCTTCTGAAGCTTTTGCAAGTAGACACACGGCTGGTTGTGGTCCTGTAGAGAAATCAACAATATACAGATCTCCTCTCCTAAAGCCTTCGAAGACTTTGGAATTGTCAGCTTCCATAATCACAACACAGCGATACTTGCCAAAGACAACAACCATATCAAGATCACAAAGCATTGAGACTGACATGAGGTTGTATCCTAAGGACTCAACAAGCATCACTTTGTCCATGTGTTTATCCTTAGAGATTGCAACCTTACCAAGACCCAATACTTGACTTTTGCCTTTGTCAGCAAAGATGATATGCTTCAGATGTGACGGTGATAAGGGAGCATCCATCAATAGATTCTTGTCACCAGTCATGTGATTCGTACATCCACTATCGAGGACCCATTCAGTAGTTTTGGGTTGATCATCCTGCAGATGAATTAGTGTAGCTTACAATCTCATATGCTTCATCAGCGAAGAATATGATATCAAGTTCATCAAATGAATTTCATCAAGCAGTAAACAGATATAGCAGTATGAGGACGTGTGAAATGAGGATTCATTTCATCATGATTCGCCTGTGTTCTTTCAGGCAATTTTGTCAGGTCCCCGGCAAATTCTTCAGACGTTAAAGCACGTCTGGAGACCTGACCCTGCAGAAGAGATTAGTTCTTTTTCTTCACCACTGTAAGTGCATCTAGTGCCCCTTAGTGATTTTGGTGTATTGAAGACTTATAGGTTAAGTAACTGATGCGTTTGTGAGTGTACACAGGTCTATAAGTCTATGAGGAGTTTGATATTTACAGAGAAAGTCGACCCCTAAAAATGAAGTTCTTCAACTGAAGACTTTGATATTCTGAAGACTTTATGAAGACTTTGAAAGTGAAGAAATTGGTGTGACCTTGAAGACTTGATATTCATTCGAGGAATATGAAGCGTGAAGACTTTTGTTTTCGTAGTTTCATTTTCTCTTTCTTGAGTCATAGGAAACACCGTACTGTCAAAGGGGGTCGAGGAAATACTAAGGAAAAATTTCCATGTGATGCTCAACTCAAAATCCTACACCTACCAATCCCTTCGAGTGAAGCCATTGAAAATCTCATACAGTTCAGTCAAATTCGTCAGTGACAGAGACGCAGTTCTTCTGTTCACTGAGGACTTTGCTCTGACTGAGGAGTTAGGAATTCGCCAGTGCGAATTTCCTACACAGTGAGGAACATGATAGCCCTGAGGAATTTGAGAGTCAAATTTCCGACCGTTGCTGTGCTGCGCGCCGGCTGTCCCAAAATATCTTATCCACCTAACGGTCATATCATTGAAGGGCATTTATGTCTTATCATGTCGGGCTGCTCCGAGAGAAATTGACACTTGTCATCTGAGAGCAACCCATCCTCCGAGGACTTTGAGCGAAAATCATCAAGTGAGGAAAATCCCAAAACCAAACCCCCACAAACCCAAAGTGATTGAGCATCACTGAAGAAATTGATCCTGCGTGGATCCGACACTTGTTACCTTTGAAGACTGTGCTTCTTCCAGACGGTTAGGCGTCAAGGTCTAGAGCATCCAAGAGGAATTGTGGATTGCCGAGTGACCAAGTCTGTGAAGGTTTGGAAGTCACCTGAAGACTTACCACGAGTGATTGGACGAGGCCTGCGTGGTCTTAGTTCAAGGAGAATACGGTGAGGACTGGGTGTCCTGAGTTGCGGCTCAGAGACTGGGTGTCCGGGACTGTGTGTCCTCGAGTTTAAATACTCAGCCGCTCCAACCAAACGTACAACTGAGACAGCAGTTGGAACTGGTTTACCAAATCATTGTCTTCACCAACTAACTGGTTCTATTTCCTCAACCCTTTCATTTCCTCATTACTGTGTTGAATGTTGTTCATATCTGTGCTTGAAGACTTTGTCTGAAGACTTTCACAAATTCCTCAGTTCAATTTCTTCAGTCTGTTTGTCTTCATCTTGCTATCCTGTGTTTACACTTTCCGTACTCTGTGTTAGTCTTCATTTCATCATGATGACTATGTTTGTATCCTGTTATGTTTACTTCTGAGTACATATTCCGCTGCAAGTAGTTCTTCGCTAAGGAATTTCCTCACTAGCAAATTCCTCAGTGAAGAATTCATAAAAATCGCCTATTCACCCCCCCTCTGGTCGATATAACGCACTTTCAATTGGTATCAGAGCAAGGTACTCCCTTGTTCTGTGTGATTTTGGTTTAACCGCCTGGAGTTTTAGTTATGTCGACCGCAGGTATGATCAAGGTCTCGGCTGGGTGTCCTACCTTTGATGGAACGGACTACCCCTACTGGAAGAACAAGATGCAAATGCATCTTGAGGCAATTGATAATGATCTCTGGTATGTTGTGGAAAATGGTATCCCCTCTGTCACTCCCACACTGAACGTTACCGATGTGAAGAGATTCAAACAACTCGACTCTCAAGCGAAGAATATCATATGTGGTCATCTGAGCAAAGGACAGTATGGAAGAGTGAGTGCTTTGGAAACTGCTAAGCTTATCTGGAATAGGCTGTCCAAAGTAAATGAAGGAGTTTCAACTCAGCGTGACTCTCGAGTCGATGTTCTTCGGAATCTCTTCAACCGCTTCAAAAGACTCGACAATGAGAATGTCCAACAAACCTTTGATCGCCTCACTAACATCTCAAATGAGCTTCAAGCCCTCGGTGCCACTGACATCACTGACCATGAAGTTGTGAAGAAACTGCTGAGATCGCTTGATTCCTCATTTGATACTCTGGGACTGATGATACAAGAACGTGCTGACTACAAGTCGCTTGATCCTGCTGATATCCTCGAAAGGCTAAACACTCACGAGTTCCAGCTTGCTGAAAAGAGAGATCTATATGGCTCAAACTATGGCAAACCACGTGCCCTGAAGGCTAAGGTTGTGTCTGACTCTGAATGTGAGGATTCTGGTAGTAGCCTTGGTGATCCTGAAGAACTGAGCCAGGATCTAGCACTGCTTGTGAAGAAATTCCAGAAATTCACAAGACGTGGTCGCTTTGGAAAATCCGCAAGAGTAAATGATTCCTCATCTAGTGACTATAAGAGAAGACTTTGCCACAAATGCAAGAAGCCCGGTCACTATATTCAAGATTGTCCTCAGTGTGAAAAGGAAATGAAGAAGAAGAAATACAAGGATTACAGTTCTGGTGATGCGAAGAAGAAGAAGAAATCGTCAAAATCTTCATCATCGAAATCCTCAAAGTCCTCATCTCACAAGAAGGGCAGCTCCAAGAAGGCTCGGGCATTCATTGGCAAGGAAATGGACTCTGAAGCTGAATCTGAGGAAAATGATGAAGAGGAGGAGTCTGAAGAATCTGAGTCTGGTGTGGCGAGTCTGGCCGTTGCTAATGCTTTCGTCAGCAAGTCCATCTTCAACACTGAAGAAACTGACTCCACCGACAAGCCTGATGAAGATAATGATGGCTACGCTCCCACCTATTGCTTCATGGCAAAAGGAGCTAAGGTACTCAAATACAACACCTCTGACTCTAGTGAAAATGAATCTGATGAGGATCTTAAGCCCAGCTACTCTAAACTTGCTAAAATTGCTGTGAAACAACAACGGGCTCTTGAAAAGGTTCAAAACATGCTAGATAAAAGTGATGATATGTTGGGTGAAGAAATGGATCGCACTAAAGCCTTGACTGAAAACCTTCAAAGACTTCAGTCTAGGTATGATAACCTTCAAGGTCATCATAACTCTCTCTTGTCTGATCATGAGACACTTTCTTATGAATTTCTTCAAGAAAAGCAAGATCATGAGAAGCTTTCTCTTGAAGCTCTTCAAAGAAAGGAAGATCTTGAAAAGCTAAGAGTGTGTTATAAAGATCTTCAGAAGGAGCGCGATTCATTACTAGCTCAACAAATCAGCGCTTCTCAAGAAGAATTTGTTCCTCCATGCTTAAAGTGCATTGAACGTGAATCTGCTAATTCTTCACCTGAATGTTCAAATGCTTCAAATGTTACAAATTCTTCATCTGCCTCTACTATCACTAATTCCTCATCTGAGGACATTGCTAGTATCACTGACAATGCAGGGCTGAAGGAATTGTACATGACAGGCATGTACAAAAGCCTCAAAGGGCATCAGACACTTTGTGCTGTGCTCAAAAAGCAGATCCTCAACAGAAACCCTAGGAAAGAGGGTGTTGCCTTTGAGAGGAAACTCAATGCCGATGGAACATATTGGAAGCCTGAGCAGTACCCCAAAACATCATGGGTTGCTGCAAAGGGACCTCCAGTTGATCCATCTAATTTATCCGGCTTTACATGTGAATCTTCTCATTCTTCTGATGAGTCAATTGACTCCAACTATAAACTGTTCAAAAATCAGAATGGTGAAGTATTTGCTAGATATGTTGGCACTAACTGCAGGAACGGTTCCCCCATGAAGAAAATCTGGGTTCCCAGAAGCTGTGTTGAAAGTCTTCAGGTGAATGTCCTCATGACACCATCTATGAAGAACAGGAACCCCAGATCAAATTCTTCACATGGATCAAATTCCCCAACTGGATCAAAGTCCTTATATGATTATCATCGTGCTAACAACTCTGTCTCGCAGGGTAGAGCTAAGGGCTATGAATATGTGCATTATTCTTCAAACCATTATATTCATAAGTCCTCAAAGAATTACTCTGCTTATTCATATGCTTACCCTAACCCCTCCTATGCTAAGCGAAATGGTTTGGCATCTTTGCCACCCTTCTCACATGGTGCTCGCAGAATGATGAACTCTTTGCCACCCCTCCAGATGTGGGTGGTGAAGAAAAAGAACTAATCTCTTCTGCAGGGTCAGGTCTCCAGACGTGCCTTAACGTCTGAAGAATTTGCTGGGGACCTGACAAAAATACCTGAAAGGACGTAGGCGAATCATGATGAAATGAACCTTCATTTCACACGTCCTCATACTGCTATATCTGTTTACCGCTTGATGAAATTCATCTGATGAACTTGATATCATATTCTTCACTGATGAAGCAAATGAGATTGTAAGCTACACTAATTCATCTGCAGGATGATCATCCCAAAACCACTGAATGGGTCCTCAATAGTGGATGTACAAATCACATGACTGGTGACAAGAATCTATTGATGGATGCTCCCTTATCACCATCACCGCTGAAGCATATCATCTTTGCTGACAAAGGCAAAAGTCGGGTATTGGGTCTTGGTAAGGTTGCTATCTCTAAGGATAAGCACATGGACAAAGTCATGCTTGTTGAGTCCTTAGGATACAATCTCATGTCAGTCTCAATGCTTTGTGATCTTGATATGGTTGTTGTCTTCGGCAAATATCGCTGTGTTGTGATTATGGAAGCTGACAATTCCAAAGTCTTCGAAGGCTTTAGGAGAGGAGATCTGTATATTGTTGATTTCTCTACAGGACCACAACCAGCCGTGTGTCTACTTGCAAAAGCTTCAGAAGGCTGGCTATGGCATCGACGACTTGGTCATGCAGGCATGAGGAATTTGAACACGCTTGCGAAGAAGAAGCATGTCATTGGCATTGAGAATGTCAAATTCCTCAAGGATCGCTTATGCGGAGCATGTGAAGCCGGAAAAATGACCAAGGCCAAGCATCCAGCGAAGACTATCATGACCACTACCCATCCATTCGAATTGCTTCACATGGACCTCTTCGGACCTAATCATTATTCAGCAGTCACTAATGATGCATCTTTATATGGTTTTGTCATTGTTGATGATTATTCTCGATATACATGGGTACACATTGTTACTTACAAACATGAAGTGCAGGAAGTCTTCAAACGATTTTCCTCGAGGGCTTCAACCAACTTTGGTGTGAAGATCAAGCATATCAGAAGTGACAATGGAACTGAGTTCAAGAATTCCGGTCTTGATGCATATCTTGATGAACTTGGTATTACTCATGAGTTATCTGCTCCCTATACTCCTCAGCAGAATGGCGTCGTGGAGCGCAAGAACAGAACTCTTGTTGAGATGGTTCGCACTATGCTTGATGAATACAAAACGCCTCAGCGTTTTTGGATTGATGCAATTGATACTACTTGCCACATCATCAACAGAGTATATCTTCACAAATTCTTCAAGAAGACTGCCTATGAACTCCTCACTGACAAGAAACCCAATGTGAGTTATTTCAAAGTCTTCGGTGCTAAATGTTGGATTAGAGATCCTCACCACAACTCTAAATTTGCACCGAAAGCACATGAAGGTTATATGCTTGGTTACGGAAAGGACTCGCACACCTACAGAGTCTTCAACATTGTTCTTCACAAGATTGTTGACACTGTAGATGTGCTGTTCGATGAAACTAATGGCTCGCAAAGAGAGCACCTACCTTATGTGTTAGATGAACCAGCACCTGAAGATGCTATCAAGCTCAAGGCGACTGAGGATGTCATTCCGACTGAAGAATCTGCTGAAGAATTCATTCCTGTTCATGAAGAACGTCGAGCTGATGCACCTGAAGAACAAGATGAGGAAAATGGTGCTGAAGAAAATGCTGATCAAAATCCTCAGCGACAACCAACTCATCCACGCGTTGCAAAAGAAGTGCAAGTGGAGAAGATCATCGATGACATTAGCGCACCAGGTCCTCTCACACGCTCAAAAGCATCACATTTATCTAACTTTTGTGGGCACTATGCTTTTGTCTCTATCACAGAGCCCACTAAGGTAGATGAAGCATTTTTGGAGCCGGAGTGGATTCAGGCTATGCAAGAAGAATTACATCAGTTCGAGCTGAACAATGTCTGGGAATTGGTCAATCGCCCAGATCCTCGCAAGCATAATATCATTGGCACAAAGTGGATCTACCGCAACAAGCAAGATGAAAATGGCCTTGTGGTGAGGAATAAGGCACGACTACTAGCTCAAGGCTACACACAGGTTGAAGGAATTGATTTCGATGAAACTTTTTCACCTGTTGCTAGACTTGAGGCTATTCGCATATTACTTGCTTACGCTAACCATCATGATATCATCTTATATCAAATGGATGTGAAAAGTGCATTCCTCAATGGTAAGCTTGAGGAAGAAGTATATGTTGCTCAACCCCCAGGTTTTGAAGATCCCAAGAATCCTGACAAAGTCTTCAGACTCAATAAGGCTCTCTATGGCCTCAAGCAAGCCCCTCGGGCATGGTATGATACATTGAATGAATTCTTCGTGAAGAATGGCTTCACACCCGGTTCACTCGACCCTACTCTTTTTACTAAATCATATGATGGTGAACTGTTTGTGTGCCAAATTTATGTTGATGATATTATCTTTGGCTGTACTGACCAACGTTATAGTGATGAATTTGCCTATATGATGAGTGAAGAATATCAAATGTCTATGATGGGAGAGTTGAAATTCTTCTTAGGTCTTCAAATTCGTCAGCAGCGCAATGGCATATTCATATCTCAGGAGAAATACCTCAAAGATGTACTGAGGAAATTCGGCATGCAAGATTGCAAAGGTGTCAAAATTCCTATGCCCACAAATGGCATCTATGCACTGATGAAAATGGTATTGACTTCGATCACAAGGTATACCGCTCCATGATTGGTTCCTTATTGTACTTATGTGCATCTAGGCCAGATATAATGCTTAGTGTTTGCATGTGTGCCCGATTTCAAGCTGCACCGAAGGAATCACACCATAAGGCTGTGAAACACATTCTTCGATATCTAGCTCACACACCAACACTAGGATTATGGTACCCCAAGGGCTCTGCTTTTGATCTCATTGGATATTCTGACTCTGACTATGCTGGTGATCGTGTGGACCGCAAGTCAACATCTGGCACTTGTCATTTCCTCGGACGATCTTTGGTCTGTTGGTCCTCGAAGAAATAGAACTGCGTATCACTGTCTACTGCTGAAGCTGAATACATTGCTGCTGGCTCATGCTGTGCTCAACTGCTTTGGATGAAGCAAACCCTCAAGGACTATGGCGTCAACGTGAAGAATGTGCCTCTCCTCTGCGGCAATGAGAGTGCCATCAAGATTGCTCACAACCCAGTTCAGCACTCGAAGACAAAGCACATCCAAATTCGTCATCATTTTCTTCGTGATCATGTGTTGAAGGGCGACATCTCCATCGAGCATGTGAAGACTGAAGAACAGCTAGCTGATATCTTCACTAAGACCTTGGACGAGAAGAGATTTAGCAAGTTGCGGTGTGAGCTAAATATCTTAGAATCTTCGAATGTTCTTTGAAAAGGACACACATCCTAACCTTTATGCAGAATTGATGACTTAGATGTGCAACACATGAAGAAACGTTTTTCTTCAATCAATGAAGAATAACACTCTAAGTGTGAAGAAATTAATGAAGAATTTGATTCTCAGAACCCTACGACAATTGTACGCGGTGTCTGAAATCATCATTCTTATACGGTGGGTCACGCCACCACAAAAAGTTGAAAATCTTCAATTTGAGTTTTTCCTTATTTTTGAAAGTATTTAGTTTTTCAAATTCTTCAACTTTGCAAAATCTTCACGGTTTCCGTCGTTTTTCTTCATTGGCTATATATATATATATATATATATATATATATATATATATATATATATATGAGTTTATGTCCTCTACAACATTCACTTATTGCTATTTCTTGAAGTTGTGATTTCTGCTAAGTGAATGTGATCGGACCCTTCCCCCTCTATGCTACACTCAACCCAATCTATTCACAAATTCTTCATGTGCGTTCTGATTGAAACTCGTTCAAAGTCTTCACTGTGTCCTTGACAGCTGAAGAAATTGCGAACGAAACTTTAAAACAAATCTTATCCAGATTTTCGGTTTTACTGCTCAAACCGTTCCGCATCCCACGATGCATTATCTTATTCACCCATGATCTTACACGATCTCATCTGCACAGTACATGGGTGACACATGTCGCGTGAAGAAGAAAGGGCAGGGGCATGTTCGTCCCAAAATTCGGGCGAACAGTTTTTACCGTGGCTATAAATACCCCTCTCCCCTTCCTTACTTCATTTACTCTGCTCGGTCGCTGTCTCTCGCTCGAGCTCTCCTCAAACCCTAGCACTGCCACTACTCCATCGCCGTCGGTGAGGAAGAGCTTCACTGTCTCGACCTCGTCGCCGTCGTACTCGCGCCGGCTGCGGAAATCTTCACTCCGCCGCCACCGTAGCCGTCTTCCTCTGCCAAGTTAGGGCATGGGAGATCTAACTTGACGAACTTCATTGCTGTTCATCTCTGTTCGTCGTGTTCTTCAGTTCAGGTAATTAAAAGTCACTTTTATTACTCGCTTTGATTCTCAAATCTTTCTGAAAATCTTCAAAGGTGTTTTATTCTTCAAATCTTCACACATGAACACCTCACACACTGTATGCTCTTGATTTATCCCTCTAAGCACTTATTTCTTCAAGATTCCTCAATTGTGCGGATTCTCAATCTGTACAACTCTAGAACCTAAGACAAAACGCTTAGTGAAATTCCTCAAGGCTCAACTGGTCAAATTCCTCAAAACTTGTCTTTTTCGAAAAATCTTCTGAGAACGCATATGACCTCTCCAAATTCCTCGCACCTTCACTCTGTTCACAGGTACTCATGTCCGCTGCTGAATCACTAGGTTCTCATCAACTTAACTCATTTGCAGCGTTCCTCGAAGAAAAACTGCATACTTCTTCAGAGTGTTCTATTGTTCAAATTCCTCATCTGAAGAAAATGGCAGAAGGCAAGAGACCGCAGAAGGGAGGAAAGAAACCGGAGGTCATGACTGCCTTCGAGATCCCTGATGAAATATACAAAGACTATTGCACACCTGATGAAGCCAAGTTTGTCAAGGAGAACAAAAATCAGTGCAAAGTGCGCATCCAGAGGATAGAACGAAGATGGGCATGAGAATGGAGGTAATATCGCTATGTTACTCCCAAGTACATGAAGAAATTCGCCTTAAACCCTCCATGCCCAAGAGCTCCATTGGCACCTGGCCAAGTCGCTGATCCCACCAGCATTAAGCGTGGTGAAGACTTTCCTGAAGAATGGACTAGGCGCCAAGCCAAATTGGCAAGACAGGCCAAGAAGTGTGAGGAAATTCAATGAGGATTCTGCTGCTGCTGCTGCCGCTGAGACCTCGGTCAAGCCGAGGAAATCAATGCCGAAGAAGCCTGCTCGCAAGCCAAGTGCTTCACCATCAGCGCCCTCACGGCCCAGTTCCTCAGCCGCGCCCTCACGGCAAATTCCTCAGACTGCTGCTGCTCCCTCAAAATCCTCAGCAGCTCCCTCCAAGTCCTCAACTCCAGTGCATCTGGCTACCTGTCAAAGGACTCAGGGTTTCTCGATTGCTTCTGGTGTCTCAGCAAGTTCCTCAGCTGCACCAATGTCCTCATCAGGCCCCACTCTGCTGAAGACAAAAGCAACAGCTGGACTCGGTCCTCGGCCAAGTCCAAGAAAGAAACAGGTTGCCTTCAACGTGCCCTCTGATGACGAAGCTTCTGATGAAGAACTTGCAGAAATCATCAGAGACAGACTAACAAAGGCCGCTAGAGCCAAAGGAACAACGGTGCCTCTGCTTTTGGATCCGAAGAAGATCCTTGACTTCATCGACTTATGGCATCAGGATCCAAACACTCCCATGCCTGATCTGCCTCTGACTCCTGGTCAAAGTCATATGCTGAACCATTTCATCACTGAAGAGAAATGGAAATTTGAAAAGGCTCGTGAGATAAAGAGAGCACAAGCCAGAAAGGAGAAGCTTCTGAAGAAGAACATCGTCAACCTGACTCCTGAAGAACTTCTCAAAGCTCAATCTGAAATCCAAGCCCTCAGCAAGGATTTCGATGCTTACAATGCTGATTGGCAAGGAGCCAAGGTGAGATTCGTCAATTTGACGAAGAAAATGACAACTGTTGCAGCCCCATCGCAACAAGAAAATCCTCAGGCTACAGACTCTGCTCAGCCTGCTGAAGAACATGCCAGCACTACTGATGACTTTCAGCCTGCTGATGAGAATACAAGTTCCAGGGCTGATGACTCCATTCCAGCTGCTGAAGAAATCCCCAGGGCATCCACTAGTGGTGCGCCTGAAGAAACTGAAGAGATCAGGGCAACTGCACCAATTGCGCCTGAAGAAACTGAACCACAGTCCTCAGCTCCTCCTGCGCCAACACCAACTCCAATTCTTCCTTCTGCTTATGAAGTGAAGAAGACAAAGGTTGCAGAGCGAGCTGCAGTGAAGAAGAGGAAGGCATCAGCTGCGTCAAATTCTTCGGCTGCGAAGAAGATGAAGCCGATGACCAGCTCGCTTGAAAATCCTATTGATGCCGTTCCCATTTCCTCCATGTCGTCTAAGGAAATTGTTCCTTATGGAGAAGACTACAAGATCCCAAGCGGATCTGATGAAGAAAATCACTCTGTTGCTACCTCATAACAGTTTGATGAAGAAATTGAAGTGGAAGCATTCCCTTCACCGACAGTCGTTTTCTCACCCATGCCTCAGTTCACAGCTGAAGAGGCTGGTGTTGGGGAAATTGAAAAAGAAGATGAAGGCGTGGATATTGGATGCACTACACCAGTGATGAACGATGACTTTTGGGAAAGTCAGCAACCCAATACTCCTCTCTTCACTCCGATTCAACAAATCCCTCAGTCCCCGGCTATAACTGTTCAAATGGGCTCTGAAGAAACTCATCCCACATCGTCTGTTCATGAAGAAATTCCAGCCGCTAGTGCTGAAGAACCTGCTGCTGATCCCCAAACTGCACAAGAAGAGGAACCAGAAATTCCTCAGCCTGAAGCACCTGAGATCGCGATTCCTGAGGTCGTGCTGCAAATCACTGACATTCCTCTGCCCAAACCAAAGAATCCGTTCTCGAGCAAGCAAAAATTCAAGGCTGAAGACTTCTTTTCTGAGCATGTGTTCTTCACTGCTTACAATCCATATGACTCTGCTCGCATAAGTAAAAGACGCTTCTGGACTGCTACTCAAGCCAACTTCTATTCCTCAGTGCTCCTTGACAAGGACAAGATCTTCGATCATGAGCATATTCCTCATGTGGATATGGAATCTCTGTCGTGCTTCGAGCCAGTTCTCCGAGTTATTCACGATGCAGGGCTACTGCACTTCTGCACTGATATCTGTGATTGGAATGAAGAACTCATTCTTCAGTTCTATGCCACTTTGCATATCACCGGAGATGCTGAAGATGTCAATTCATGGGTGCTGGATTGGATGACAGAAAACACTTACTACAAGGCACCAGCAACTGAATTGCTTCGTGTCCTTCCTCTTGATCCTCCCCATGAAAGCGCACGTTGCATCAACAATGACCGCGAGCTTACTGATCATTATATGCAAGTGCTCATGAAGCCTTTGAAGCCAGGGCAGGCCCCTCGAACCAAATTCCTCGTCAAGGAACTGCTGTATGTGCCTCGGACTGTCTATCGAATCCTGACGAAGACAATGAGTCCCATCAAAGGCCACGACTCAAATGAAGAAGATGTCGTTGGCATCATGAAGAACATGCTTTTCAACATCATTCATGGCGTTCCCGTCAACTTCCATGATTTCTTCATGAGGACTCTGGCTAATGTTGCAATGTCACCTTTTGAGCTGAAGCCCTATGCGCCTTGGATTATGAGATTCATAAGGGCAAGATCTTCACTGAATTACAAGGCTGACACTCTGAACCATGGTAGCTACTTGCCGCCCATTGAAATCCTCAAGCGACCAGTTTCATCATCTGATGATAAGGGAAAGGCAGCTGCTGTGATTGATGAAGGCACTCGTCCATTGGATGGTCAATTCTGTCTCGCTACATCTTACTCCACCAATGATGATTCTGCAACACATGACACTGCCGCAAATACCTCAGCTAAGCAAAAGCCTCAAGCAACTGCACCCAGGGTGATGACTGACCGTGAGTTACTCCTTAGTCTTCATCAGAAGGTTGAACGCAATCAGAAATGGGTGAAGCATCAATTTGCTGCAATTCTTCACAACATGACCTCAACACATAATGCAGTGAAGAAAAATCAGTATTACCTTCATGAAACCCTCAACCGCACCTGGGCAGTTCTCACGCATGTATATTTCGCGGAAGAATTGAAGACTATGGGTCTCCAGGAAACATTTGACTGGTCTGCACCACCTCCTAAGGAATTCAAGAGAGTCAAAGTTCCTGATCTGGTGGCTAGTTCTTATTCTTCATCGCGTGAAACTGATGAACATGAAGATTTGGACGACAATGCGGCAGGCCCTACTTCAACAACCAACCCCGACAATGCTGGCGCTCCTCCATCGACTTGAAAATCTTCAGGGGCGTTAGTCCTTAGTTTCGATCCTTTTGGTCATTTGATGACAAAGGGGGAGAAATCTGAGTTAGTCTTCAAGCGGGTTTATATTATGGGCGTTTTATTAAGTTACAACTCTCGTTCTTCCGAAAGTTTTATTGGATCGAGTTGTAATCTTAAATCCGATGGTGCCTTGATACTTTTGGTCGTGCTCTGATGCTTTTGATGCACTGAGCTCTGAAACTTTTGATGTGATATTCCGCATGCTTATTCCTCGTTAATATTATTGCACGCATGTTGAATCTCATCAGGCACCATATTTCATCATGCATTTCAAATTCTTCATATTATATATCAAATGCGTGTATGAATTACAAGATATAGGGGGAGATCTCCATGATTCGATACTTCAAATGTGCATTGCCTCAAAAGCAAATTCCTCACTATGCACACATTCAGGGGGAGTTCTTCTATATCTTGCAATCAAATTCCTCAATATCAGTATTTACACCCCATATGTTTATCCCCGTTGAAAACTTAACCTATGTGGTCATCAATCACCAAAAAGGGGGAGATTGTAAGTGCATCTAGTGCCCCTTAGTGATTTTGGTGTATTGAAGACTTATAGGTTAAGTAACTGATGCGTTTGTGAGTGTACACAGGTCTATAAGTCTATGAGGAGTTTGATATTTACAGAGAAAGTCGACCCCTAAAAATGAAGTTCTTCAACTGAAGACTTTGATATTCTGAAGACTTACTGAAGACTTTGAAAGTGAAGAAATTGGTGTGACCTTGAAGACTTGATATTCATTCGAGGAATATGAAGCGTGAAGACTTTTGTTTTCATAGTTTCATTTTCTCTTTCTTGAGTCATAGGAAACACCGTACTGTTAAAGGGGGTTGAGGAAATACTAAGGAAAAATTTCCATGTGATGCTCAACTCAAAATCCTACACCTACCAATCCCTTCGAGTGAAGCCATTGGAAATCTCATACAGTTCAGTCAAATTTGTCAGTGACAAAGATGCAGTTCTTCTGTTCACTGAGGACTTTGCTCTGACTGAGGAGTTAGGAATTCGCCAGTGTGAATTGCCTACACAGTGAGGAACATGATAGCCCTGAGGAATTTGAGAGTCAAATTTCCGACCGTTGCTGTGCTGCGCGCCGGCTGTCCCAAAATATCTTATCCACCTAACGGTCATATCATTGAAGGGCATTTATGTCTTATCATGTCGGGCTGCTCCGAGAGAACTTGACACTTGTCATATGAGAGCAACCCATCCTCCGAGGACTTTGAGCGAAAATCATCAAGTGAGGAAAATCCCAAAACCAAACCCCCACAAACCCAAAGTGATTGAGCATCACTGAAGAAATTGATCCTGCGTGGATCCGACGCTTGTTACCTTTGAAGACTATGCTTCTTCCAGACGGTTAGGCGTCAAGGTCTAGAGCATCCAAGAGGAATTGTGGATTGCCGAGTGACCAAGTCTGTGAAGGTTTGGAAGTCACCTGAAGACTTACCACGAGTGATTGGACGAGGCCTGCGTGGTCTTAGTTCAAGGAGAATACGGTGAGGACTGGGTGTCCTGAGTTGCGGCTCAGAGACTGGGTGTCCGGGACTGTGTGTCCTCGAGTTTAAATACTCAGCCGCTCCAACCAGACATACAACTGAGACAGCAGTTGGAACTGGTTTACCAAATCATTGTCTTCACCAACTAACTGGTTCTATTTCCTCAACCCTATCATTTCCTCATTACTGTGTTGAATGTTGTTCATATCTGTGCTTGAAGACTTTGACTGAAGACTTTCACAAATTCCTCAGTTCAATTTCTTCAGTCTGTTTGTCTTCATCTTGCTATCCTGTGTTTACGCTTTCCGTACTCTGTGTTAGTCTTCATTTCATCATGATGACTATGTTTGTATCCTGTTATGTTTACTTCTGAGTACATATTCCGCTGCAAGTAGTTCTTCGCTAAGGAATTTCCTCACTAGCAAATTCCTCAGTGAAGAATTCATAAAAATCGCCTATTCACCCCCCCCCCCTCTAGTCGATATAACGCACTTTCAACCACCTACATTTGGAGGGATGGCAAAGAATTCATCACTCTGCGAGCACCATATGAGAAAGGTGGCAAAGATGCCAAACCATTTCGTTTCACATAAGAGGGGTTAGGGTAAGCATATGAATAAGCAGAGAAATTCTTCGAGGACTTATGAACATAATGGTTTGAAGAATAATGCACATATTCATAGCCCTTAGCTCTACCCTGCGAGACAAAGTTGTTAGCACGATGATAATCATATGAGGTCTTTGATCCTTTTGAGGAATTTAATCCATGTGAGGAATTTGGTCCGTATGAGGACTTGGATCCATATGAAGAATTTGGTCCATATGGAGAATTTGATCTGGGGTTCCTGTTCTTCACAGGTGGTGTCATGAGGACATTCACCTGAAGGCTTTCAACATAACTTTTGGGAACCCAGATTTTCTTCATAGGGGAACCGTTCCTGCAGTTAGTGCCAACATATCTAGCAAATACTTCACCATTCTGATTTTTGAACAGTTTATAGTTGGAGTCAAATGACTCATCAGAAGAATGAGGAGATTCACATGTAAAGCCAGATAAGTTAGATGGATCAACTGGAGGTCCCTTTGCAGCAACCCATGAGGTTTTGGGGTACTGCTCAGGCTTCCAATATGTTCCATCAGCATTGAGTTTCCTCTCAAAGGCAATACCCTCTTTCCTAGGGTTTCTGTTGAGGATCTGCTTTTTAAGCACATCACAAAGAGTCTGATGCCCTTTGAGGCTTTTGTACATGCCTGTCATGTACAATTCCTTCAGCCCTGCATTGTCAGTGATACTAGCAATGTCCTCAGATGAGGAATTAGTGATAGCAGAGGCAGGTGAAGAATTTGTAACGGTTGAAGCATTTGAACATTCAGGTGAAGAATTAGCAGATTCACGTTCAATGCACTTTAAGCATGGAGGAACAAATTCTTCCTGAGAAGCGCTGATTTGTTGAGCTAGTAATGAATCGCGCTCCTTCTGAAGATCTTCATAACACACTCTTAGCTTTTCAAGATCTTCCTTTCTTTGAAGAGATTCAGAAGAAAGCTTCTCGCAATCTTGCTTTCCTTGAAGAAATTCATAAGAAAGTTTCTCATGATCAGATAAGAGAGTGTTATGATGACTTTGAAGGTTATCAAACCTAGACTGAAGTCTCTGAAGATTTTCAGTCAGGGCTTTAGTGCGATCCATTTCTTCACCCAACATATCATCACTTTTGTCTAGCATGTTTTGAACCTTTTCAAAAGCCCGTTGTTGTTTTACAGCAATCTTAGCAAGTTTAGAGTAGCTGGGCTTGAGATCCTCATCAGATTCATTTTCACTAGATTCAGAGGAGTTGTATTTGAGTACCTTTGCACCTTTCGCCATGAAGCAATAGGTGGGAGCGTAGCCATCATTATCTTCATCAGGCTTGTCGGTGGGGTCAGTTTCTTCAGTGTTGAAGATGGACTTGCTGACGAAAGCAGTAGCGAAGGCCAGACTCGCCACACCAGATTCGGATTCTTCATACGCCTCCTCTTCATCAATTTCCTCAGATTCAGCTTCAGAGTCCATTTCCTTGCCAATGAATGCCCGAGCCTTCTTGGAGCTGCTCTTCTTGTGAGATGAAGACTTCGAGGATTTTGATGACGAAGATTTTGACGATTTCTTCTTCTTCTTCGCATCATCAGAACTGTAATACTTGTATTTCTTCTTCTTCATTTCCTTACTGAGGACAATCTTGAATATAGTGATCAGGTTTCTTGCATTTGTGGCACAGCCTTCTCTTATAGTCACTGGATGAGGAATCGCTGCTTCTTGAGGGTTTTCCAAAGCGACCACGTCTTGAGAACTTCTGGAATTTCTTCACGAGCAGTGCTAGCTCCTGGCTCAATTCTTCAGGATCACCAAGGCTACTACCAGAATCCTCACATTCAGAGTCAGACACAGCCTTGGCCTTCAGGGCATGTGGTTTGCCATAGTTCGAACCATAGAGATCTCTCTTTTCAGCAAGCTGGAACTCGTGAGTATTTAGCCTTTCGAGGATATCGGCAGGATCAAGAGACTTGTAGTCAGCCCGTTCTTGTATCATCAGTCCCAGAGTATCAAATGAGGAATCAAGCGATCTCAACAGTTTCTTCACCACTTCATGGTCAGTGATGTCAGTGGCACCGAGGGCTTGAAGCTCATTTGAGATGTCAGTAAGGCGATCAAAGGTTTGTTGAACATTTTTGTTGTCGATTCTTTTGAAGCGGTTGAAGAGATTCCGAAGAACATCAACTCGAGAGTCACGCTGAGTTGAGACTCCTTCATTCACTTTTGACAGCCTATCCCAGCTAAGCTTAGCAGTTTCCAAAGCACTCACTCTTCCATACTGTCCCTTACTCAGCTGGCCACATATGATATTCTTCGCTTGAGAATCGAGTTGCTTGAATCTCTTCACATCGGTAGCGTTCAGTGAGGGTGTGACAGAGGGAACACCATTTTCCACAACATACCAGAGATCGTTGTTAATTGCCTCAAGATGCATTCGCATCTTGTTCTTCCAGTAGGGGTAGTCCGTCCCATCAAAGGTAGGACACCCAGCCGAGACCTTGATCATACCTGCGGTCGACATAACTAAAACTCCAGACGGTTAAACCAAAATCACACAGAACAAGGGAGTACCTTTCTCTGATACCAATTGAAAGTGCGTTATATCGACTAGAGGGGGGTGAATAGGCGATTTTTATGAATTCTTCACTAAGTAATTTGCTGGTGAGGAAATTCTTTAGCGAATAACTACTTGCAGCGGAATAAGTACTCAGAAGTAAGCATAACAGAATACAAGCATGGTCATCATGATGAAATGAAAACTAGCACAGAGTACAGAAAGCGTAAACACAGGATAACACAAGATGAAGACAAACAGACTGAAGAAATTGAACTGAGGAATTTGAGAAAGTCTTCAGTCAAAGTCTTCAAGCACAGATATGAACAAACACTCAACACAGTAATGAGGAAATGAAAGGGTTGAGGAAATAGAACCAGTTAGTTGGTGAAGACAATGATTTGGTAGACCAGTTCCAACTGCTGTCTCAGTTGTACGTCTGGTTGGAGCGGCTGAGTATTTAAACTCGAGGACACGCAGTCCCGGACACCCAGTCACTGAGCACGCAGCTCAGGACACCCAGTCCTCACCGTATTCTCCTTAAACTAAGGCCACGCGGACCTCGTCCAATCACTCGTGGTAAGTCTTCACGCGACTTCCAAACCTTCACAGACTTGGTCACTCGGCAATCCACAATTCCTCTTGGATGCTCTAGACCATGACGCCTAACCGTCTGGAAGAAGCACAGTCTTCAAAGGTAACAAGCGTCGGATCCACGCAGGATCAATTTCTTCAGTAATGCTCAATCACTTTGGGTTTGTAGGGGTTTGGTTTTGGGTTTTCCTCACTTGATGATTTTCGCTCAAAGTCCTCGGAGGATGGGTTGCTCTCAAATGACAAGTGTCAAGTTCTCTCGGAGCAGCCAACCAGCTAGTGGCTGTAGGGGTGGCTATTTATAGCCTAGGGAGCAGCCCGATATGATAAGACATAAATGCCCTTCAATGATATGACCGTTAGGTGGATAGGATATTTTGGGACAGCTGGCGCGCAGCACAGCAACGGTCGGAAATTTGACTCTCAAATTCCTCAGGGCTATCATGTTCCTCACAGTGTAGGCAATTCGCACTGGCGAATTCCTAACTCCTCAGTTAGAACAAATTCATCAGCGACCAGAAGAACTTCGTCTCTGTCACTGAAGAAAGTGACTGAACTGTATGAGATTTCCAAAGGCTTCACTCGAAGGGATTGGTAGGTGTAGGATTTTGAGTTGAGCATCACATGGAAATTTTTCCTTAGTATTTCCTCGATCCCCTTTAACAGTACGGTGTTTCCTATGACTCAAGAAAGAGAAAATGAAACTACGAAAACAAAAGTCTTCACGCTTCATGTTCCTCAAATGAATATCAAGTCTTCAAGGTCACACCAATTTCTTCACTTTCAAAGTCTTCAGAAAGTCTTCAGAATATCAAAGTCTTCAGTCGAAGAACTTCATTTTTAGGGGTCGACTTTCTCTGTAAATATCAAACTCCACATAGACTTATAGACCTGTGTACACTCACAAACGCATTAGTCCCTTAACCTATAAGTCTTCAATACACCAAAATCACTAAGGGGCACTAGATGCACTTACACCAAACCACAGTTCGTAAGGCGTCGTCTCAACGGATTTTGATGGTGCCCTATTTAACGTGAATGCGGCCGTCTCTAAAGCATAACTCCAAAACGATAGCAGTAAATCAGTAAGAGACATCATAGATCGCACCATATCTAGTAAAGTACGATTACGACGTTCGGAAACACCATTTTGTTTTGCTGTTCCGGGTGGCGTAAGTTGCGAAACTATTCCGCATTGTTTCAAATGTAAACCAAACTCGTAACTCAAATATTCTCCTCCATGATCAGATCGTAGAAACTTTATTTTCTTGTTACGTTGATTTTCCACTTCACTCTGAAATTCTTTGAACTTTTCAAATGTTTCAGACTTGTGTTTCATCAAGTAGATATACCCATATCTGCTCAAATCATCTGTGAAGGTGAGAAAATAACGATACCCGCCGCGAGCCTCAATATTCATTGGACCACATACATCAGTATGTATGATTTCCAACAAATTAGTTGCTCGCTCCATAGTTCCGGAGAATGGCGTTTTAGTCATCTTGCCCATGAGGCACGGTTCGCAAGTACCAAGTGATTCACAATCAAGTGACTCCTGAAGTCCATCAGCATGGAGTTTCTTCATGCGCTTTACACCAATATGACCCAAACGGCAGTGCCACAAATAAGTTGCACTATAATTATCAACTCTGCATCTTTTTGCTTCAACATTATGAATATGTGTATCACTACTATCGAGATTTAATAAAAATAGACCACTCTTCAAGGGTGCATGACCATAAAAGATATTACTCATATAAATAGAACAACCATTATTCTTTGATTTAAATGAATAACCATCTCGCGTCAAACAAGATCCAGATATAATGTTCATGCTCAACGCTGGCACCAAATAACAATTATTCAGGTCTAAAACTAATCCCGATGGTAGATGTAGAGGTAGCGTGCCGACTGCGATCACATCGACTTTGGAACCATTTCCCACGCGCATCGTCACCTTGTCCTTAGCCAATCTTCGCTTAATCCGTAGTCCCTGCTTCGAGTTGCAAATATTAGAACCAGAACCAGTATCAAATACCCAGGTGCTACTGCGGGCATTAGTAAGGTACACATCAATAACATGTATATCACATATACCTTTGTTCACCTTGCCATCCTTCTTATCCGCCAAATACTTGGGGCAGTTCCGCTTCTAGTGTCTAGTCTGCTTGTAGTAGAAGCACTCATTCTCAGGCTTAGGTCCAGATTTGGGTTTCTTCTCTTGAGCAGCAACTTGTTTGTTGTTCTTCTTGAAGTTCCCCTTCTTCTTCCCTTTACCCTTTTTCTTGAAATTGGTGGTCTTATTGACCATCAACACTTGATGCTCCTTCTTGATTTCTACCTCCGCAGCTTTTAGCATTGCGAAGAGCTCGGGAATAGTCTTGTCCATCCCTTGCATATTATAGTTCATCATGAAGCTCTTGTAGCTTGGTGGCAGTGATTCAAGAATTCTATCAATGACACTATCATCAGGAAGATTAACTCCCAGTTGAATCAAGTGATTATTATAACCAGACATTTTGAGTATATGTTCACTAACAGAACTATTCTCCTCCATCTTACAGCTATAGAACTTATTGGAGACTTCATATCTCTCAATGCGGGCATTTGCTTGAAATATTAACTTCAACTCCTAGAACATCTCATATGCTCCATGACGTTCAAAACGTCGTTGAAGACCCGGTTCCAAGCCTTAAAGCATGGCACACTGAACTATCGAGTAGTCATCAGCTTTGCTCTGCCAGACGTTCTTAACGTTGTCAGTTGCATCTGCAGCAAGCCTGGCACCCAGCGGTGCTTCTAGGACGTAATTCTTCTGTGCAGCAATGAGGATAATCCTCAAGTTACGGACCCAGTCCGTGTAATTGCTACCATCATCTTTCAACTTAGCTTTCTCAAGGAATGCATTAAAATTCAATGGAACAACAGCACGAGCCATCTATCTACAACAAACATAGACAAGCAAAATACTATCAGGTACTAAGTTCATGATAAATTTAAGTTCAATTAATCATATTACTAAAGAACTCCCACTTAGACAGACATCTCTCTAGTCATCTAAGTGATCACGTGATCCAAATCAACTAAACCATGTCCGATCATCACGTGAGATGGAGTAGTTTTCAATGGTGAACATCACTATGTTGATCATATCTACTATATGATTCACGTTCGACCTTTCGGTCTTCGTGTTCCGAGGCCATATCTGTATATGCTAGGCTCGTCAAGTTTAACCTGAGTATTCCGCGTGTGCAACTGTTTTGTACCCGTTGTATTTGAACGTAGAGCCTATCACACCCGATCATCACGTGGTGTCTCAGCACGAAGAACTTTCGCAACAGTGCATACTCAGGGAGAACACTTCTTGATAATTAGTGAGAGATCATCTTAAAATGCTACCGTCAATCAAAGCAAGATAAAATGCATAAAGGATAAACACCACATGCAATCAATATAAGTGATATGATATGGCCATCATCATCTTGTGCTTGTGATCTCCATCTCCGAAGCACCGTCGTGATCACCATCGTCACCGGTGCGACACCTTGATCTCCATATTAGCATCGTTGTCGTTTATGCCATCTATTGCTTCTACGACTATCGCTACCGCTTAGTGATAAAGTAAAGCAATTACAGGGCGTTTGCATTTCATACAATAAAGCGACAACCATATGGCTCCTGCCAGTTACCGATAACTTCGGTTACAAAACATGATCATCTCATACAATAAAATATAGCATCACGTCTTGACCATATCACATCACAACATGCCCTGCAAAAACAAGTTAGACGTCCTCTACTTTGTTGTTGCAAATTTTACGTGGCTGCTACGGGCTGAGCAAGAACCGTTCTTACCTACGCATCAAAACCACAACGATATTTTGTCAAGTTAGTGTTGTTTTAACCTTCGCAAGGACCGGGCGTAGTCACACTCGGTTCAACTAAAGTTGGAGAAACAGACACCCGCCAGCCACCTGTGTGCAAAGCACGTCGGTAGAACCAGTCTCGCGTAAGCGTATGTGTAATGTCGGTCCGGGCCGCTTCATCCAACAATACCGCCGAACCAAAGTATGACATGCTGGTAAGCAGTATGACTTGTATCGCCCACAACTCACTTGTGTTCTACTCGTGCATATAACATCTACGCATAAAACCTGGCTCGGATGCCACTGTTGGGGAACGTAGTAATTTAAAAAAAATCCTACGCACACGCAAGATCATGGTGATGCATAGCAACGAGAGGGGAGAGTGTTGTCCATGTACCCTCGTAGACCGATAGCGGAAGTGTTAGAACAACGTGGTTGATGTAGTCGTACGTCTTCACGGCCCGACCGATCAAGCACCGAAACTACGGCACCTCCGAGTTCTAGCACACGTTCAGCTCGATGACGTCCCTCGAACTCCGATCCAGCCGAGTGTCGAGGGAGAGTTCCGTCAGCATGACGGCGTGGTGAAGATCTTGATGTTCTACCGTCGCAGGGCTTCGCCTAAGCATCGCTACAATATTATCGAGGAGGACTATGGTGGAAGGGGGCACCGCACACGGCTAAGAGATCAAGAGATCAATTGTTGTGTCTAGAGGTGCCCCCTACCCCCATATATAAAGGAGCCAAGGGGGAGGGGGCGGCCGGCCTAGGAGGGGCGCGCCAAGGGGAGTCCTACTCCCACCGGGAGTAGGACTCCCTCCTTTCCTTGTTGGACTAGGAGAAGGGGGGAAGGAGGAGGGACAGAGGAAGGAAAAGCAGGGGGCACCCCCCTCTCCTTGTCCTATTCGGACTAGGGGGGAGGGGCGCACGGCCCAGCCCTTGCCTCCTCTCCTCTTCCCCACTAAGGCCCATGTAGGCCCATTAAGCCCCCGGGGGGTTCCGGTAACCTCCCGGTACTCCGGTAACATCCCGATTTCACCCGGAACACTTCCGACATCCAAATATAGGCTTCCAATATATCAATCTTCATGTCTCGACCATTTCGAGACTCCTCGTCATGTCCGTAATCACATCCAGGACTCGAAACAAACTTCGGTACATCAAAACTCATAAACTCATAATATAACTATCATCAAAACCTTAAGTGTGCGGACCCTACGGGTTCGAGAACTATGTAGACATGACCGAGAACCGTTTCCGGTCAATAACCAATAGCGGAACCTGGATGCTCATATTGGCTCCTACATATTCTATGAAGATCTTTATCGGTCAAACCGCATAACAACATACATTGTTCCCTTTGTCATCGGTATGTTACTTGCCTGAGATTCGATCGTCGGTATCCAATACCTAGTTCAATCTCGTTACCGGCAAGTCTCTTTACTCGTTACGTAATGCATCATTCCGTAACTAACTCATTAGCTACATTGCTTGCAAGGCTTATAGTGATGTGCATTACCGAGAGGGCCCAGAGATACCTCTCCGACAATCGGAGTGACAAAACCTAATCTCGAAATATGCCAACTCAACATGTACCTTTGGAGACACCTGTAGAGCTCCTTTATAATCACCCAGTTACGTTGTGACGTTTGGTAGCACACAAAGTGTTCCTCCGGTAAACGGGAGTTGCATAATCTCATAGTTATAGGAACTTGTATAAGTCATGAAGAAAGCAATAGCAACATACTAAACGATCAAGTGCTAAGCTAACGGAATGGGTCAAGTCAATCACATCATTCTCCTAATGATGTGATCCCGTTAATCAAATGACAACACATGTCTATGGTTAGGAAACATAACCATCTTTGATTAATGAGCTAGTCAAGTAGAGGCATACTAGTGACATTAAGTTTGTCTATGTATTCACACATGTATCATGTTTCCGGTTAATACAATTCTAGCATGAATAATAAACATTTATCATGATATGAGGAAATAAATAATAACTTTATTGTTGCCTCTAGGGCATATTTCCTTCAGGGTGGCCTCCTCGACGTCCCTGGCTTGCACTCCAAGTTCCCGGGATTGCTTCTGTTCCAAAAATAACTTTTTCGAAGGTTTCATTCCGTTTGAACTCCGTTTGATATTCCATTTCTTCGAAACACTGAAATAGACAAAAAAACATCAATATGGGCTGGGCCTCCGGTTAATAGGTTAGTCCCTAAATGATATAAAAGTGTATAATAAAGCCCATAAACATCCAAAATAGATAATATAATAGCTTGAATGCTTCATAAATTATAGATACGTTGGAGACGTATCAGCGGGTTATGCCCACCTGGTGGCCCCAACCCTATCTCCAACGCTATAAAATCCTATTGTCGGAGAAAAAAATCAGGGAGGAAGAATTATCGCGTTCCACGAGACGGAGCCGTCGCCGCCTCTTATTCTTCATCGGGAGGCCAGATCTAGAGTCCGTTTGGGGCTCCGGAGAGGGGAATCCTCTACCTTTGTCATCACCAACCCTTCTCCATCGCCAATTCCATGATGCTCCCCACCAGGAGTGAGTAATTCCTTCATAGGCTTGCTGGTCGGTGAGGGAGTTGGAGAGATTCATCATGTAATCGAGTTAGTTTTGTTAGGTCCCGATCCCTAGTATCCATTATGTTCTGAGATTGATGTTGCTATGACTTTGTCGTGCTTAATGCTTGTCACTTTGGGCCCGGGTGCCATGATTTCAGATCTGGACTGTTTATATTATGACCATTATATCTATGTTCTAGATACGATCTTGCAAGTTATAGTCACCTATTACGTGTTATGATTCGCAAACCTCGGAGTGACAATAGTCGGGATACTTTTCGGTGATGACCGTAGTTTGAGGAGTTCATGTATTCACTATGTGTTAATGCTTTTTCCGGTTCTCTATTAAAAGGATGCCTTAAAATCGCTTAGTTTCCTTATGGACTCCGCTGCCACGGGAGGGTAGGACAAAAGATGTCATGCAAGTTCTTTTCATAAGCATGTATGACTATTTACGAAATACATGCCTACATTATATTTATGAACTGGAGCTAGTGTTGTATTACCCTAGGTTATGACTGTTATATGATGAATATCATCCAACGAATTCACCGATCCAATGCCTACGAGTTTGTCACATATTGTTCTTGCTAAGTTACTATCGCTATTGCTACTGTTACACTTGCTACAAAATCATTGCTATCACTGTTACCGTTGCTACTATTGTTGCTACTATCATCAAAACTATCATATTACAATGCTACTAATCATATTGTTGTAGATAATTAATCTTCAGGTGTGGTTGAATTGACAACTCAGTTGCTAATACTTGCAAATATTCTTTGGCTTCCCTTGTGTCGAATCTATAAATTCAGGTTGAATACTCTACCCTCGATAACTGTTGCGATCCCCTATACTTGTGGGTTATCAGTCGCGTCCATTCTAGGTGGACATGAATGCTGCACTGGCGCTTTGGAGCGGCGCTGACCGCTTCGGGCGGGAAGGTGCGCGGGCGAGGGAGACGGATTTGGGCATGGTAGCGATTATGCCTGAACCGATTGGCGGACCGATATAGGATCACTCTAGACGGCAAAATATGTACCACTGTCTAGACGGCTTTGGAGATGCTGAGTGATCTCGGAGCTCTCGCAAAGGAGGGGGTCTCGAAACTGGTTTGAGTCTATTTCCTATTTGCAAGCCTAAAATTCTCCGTATGCTCTCGAATTTGGCATTGGGTTGGTCCGCTGGCCACTCGGGTTCAAAAAAACTCGCTGCCCCTCTCTCCCCACGCTTTATCAAGACCTCCTGCTCGAGGCGCGAGCTAGACCTCGAACTCACGAGCTCCCTCTCCTGAAAGAGTGTTACTTACCCTCGTCCTAAGACTAACCACAGTGGTGAGTAACTTAGACTAGTAACTTGCATATGTTACTACCTTTATAGTGGGGATGTGGTGTCATGGTGCAACACTTCATTTATTAGGTTATAGACTCATCTTGTTTTGGTATGTGTGATGTTACTCATACTATGAGTAACTAGCTATGTTATGACATGCCTCTCTTTCTTGTCAACTAGTTGCCACATCATCTATTTTACCTAGATATGTGTGATGTTACTATCTATGTTACTTCCACTGTGGGTAGTCTAATGATTTATAGTGATAGGTTTGCGGCGCGGCTTTTTAAATATCGTACTTCTTTGAAAAAAATAAAATAAAAATACATATTGAACATTTTTTAATATATGTTGACGGTGACCATTTTAAATAATACACGATGAATTTTTTATCATTATACGATGAATTTTTTTGAAAAAAATATGAATATATGTGTTGAACAAATTTTTAACACGCATTGAGCATTTTGTAATATATAAGTTGAACAATTTTTTAATATACATTGAACATTTGTGTAATATACACTTAACAAATTTAAGAAACACAGTGATTATATACTCATTGAACAATTTCTAATATACGATGAACATTTTTATAATGCATGATGAACTTTTGTAAAAAAAAATCGTGAACATTTCCTTAATGTACGATGAGCATTTTTTTACCATGCAATGAACTTTGATATAGAAAAAAGAAACAATAAATTGGCAAAAATGAAAAATAAAAAGGAGAAGAAGAGAAATAGAAACATGAAGAGAAAAAAAGAAAAGAAACAGAAACAGAAAAGAGAAGAAAACAGCGAAGCAACAGCGAAATAACCATGGGCCGGCCCAAACGGCGAAGCCATGCCGTTCTGACGGACACGGTCGTCTCGCCCGCTTTATCACCTCAAAAAAAAACCTAAATCCTAAAAAGTGGTCGAGTGCCACCTTGTCTTACACAGCACTCGATCTCGTGCGCCGTCCGATCCAGATCCAGCGGTCGCGCGCGGTTCAAGCGAAACAGCTGGAAACCGCCGCCGTGATAATCGATGCGCGCGCCAGGTGTCCCCTGGTCGTGGCGTCGTGGTCGAGACCCGTTGGGTGTTCTGTGCGGTTTCGTCTCGTCTCTCCACTCGCCCATCCCCCCCCCCATTCGAAACTGCTCCCGAGCGAGCGCAGCGGAGCGGATCCCCTTCCAATCCCCCATTCTTCCCCCAAATCCGGCGGTCGAGACCCGAGAGCAGCCGACAGCGTGGCGGCGATTCGGTGGAAGCATGCCGCCGAAGTGAGGGCGGGACAGCGGGGGCGCGGTGCGAAGGAAGGCGGTGCAGCGGCGGAGACACGACCGAGGAGGGACGACGCGCTGCACGCCGTGGCGAAGGACCAGTACCGGAGACGCGGCAGAGGAGAAACGGCAAGCGCGGCCGTTGTTCTGTTGGCGCAGAAGGGCAAAATCGCGGCGAATCCCCGGTATGCCCGTAGATCTCTTCCGGTCATGCGCGTTTAGGTTGTCCAAATCGACGCGCTCTGCCGCTCCGCCGCGAACAGAGGAGGAACGGCGCGCGTGCGGCCGTCGTGCGGTTGTTGCAGAAGTGCCGAATCGCGGGGGGTCGATGCGCTCCTCCACGGTTGAATAAGTTGACGAAATCGAGCAGCAGGTTGTAGAATCGATGGAGAACTCGTTAGTTTGGAGAGGGACGACCACACGGGGCATTTTTCGTGTTCTAGGTTATTGTTGAACTAAGATTGGTAGTACTCGAAGGCAAGCATTGGTGCTGTAGATGGGGCTATTGAGGCTGATGGGTGACTGACTTGCCTCAATATGGTTCATGTGTTGCCTGCACAGGCGTTTTTGACGGTGTTTTGATTTAGTGCACGAGAATAATGCTTATCCCATGTCAATGTTGCCCTTGTTTTGCGAGTGACTTGCCTGTTATGGTTCATGTGTTGCCTGCGCAGGTGGTTCATGTGTTTTTATTTAGTGCAGGACAGTAAATGCCTCTCCCATGTCAGTGTTGCCCTTGTTTTTTGTGAGTGTCCTGCCTGATACGGTTCATGTGTTGCGTGCGAATTTAGTGCAGGACAGTAATGCCTCTCCCATGTCAATGTTGCCCTTGTTTTTGTGAGTGTCTTGCCTGATATGGCTCATGTGTTGCCTGTGAAGGTGGTTCCAGAGTGTGTTTTTTGATTTAGCGCAGGACAGTAATGATTTAGCAATGGAAAATGTACATGTGATTGTTTTGTGTGTGTGTGAGGTAGGAAGTAAATCAGTAGAGGGAGGTTAATAGGGCTATTTTGTAGGACAGTTTTAAGCATTCTCACGAGAATTCATTCTGTGATTTTTTTGTTCTAGGGCGCCTTGATATGTTTTAGGAAATGTAGAGGGAGGGTAATAGGGTACAACAAATCAGATAGTTGTAATATAGTGAAAATCAGATAGTTTACAACAAATGGAACTATGCTATAGATTCATGTTTGTTGAAATATTTTTGTGTATTAGGTTCGTATGATGTCGTTCGACGCTCGTGTTTGTTTTCGAATGAGTTGTAGATATGTATGTCAGTTTTTCGCCTTAAGTTTTGTGACTGAGTTGTTAGTCTTTTTTGCTGGAGTTTTGCTAGTCAGTTGCCTGAATTGCTCGTTGCCTAGTGTGCCTGGCTGTGAAGGTTTTGTTAGTCAGTTGCCCTAACATGCCCTCAACCGTTTTTTGCCTACTGTCTTTGTGTAATGCCTGTGTTTTTGCTCAAGCTTTCTCAGCCATTTGCCTGAAATGCCAACATGTGTTGCCTAGCAGCAGATATTAGATGGCTGGGGCAAGTCATAAGTCAAAACAGGATGTACCTGCTGGATCAAGCCACGACGACCCTGCATCTCACGGGGACGAAGAGCATCAAACACAGGTGTGCACATGCTCAGGAGTTTTTATGTTCTTCATGTACATAACAGATTTTATTTTCCATTTTTTATTTATTTTATTGTGGTTTCTATCTTCCAGCCACGGAGCAGTGCACCAATATCTGGGTACAAGCGTATGAGAACTAAAGCAGCTGCTGTAAGGGGGAAGCGCCCTGATGATATCATTAGTAACGACAATAGCAACGAGAGCCAAGATGCAGATGCTGGGAATAAAAATGGAGGATGTGCAGACGTCGACCAACCTCCAAAAGCAAAACGCCAGAAGACGGGAGGAACTGAGGTATTTTGCATAGTTGCCTCAGTTTCACTCAGTAGTTGCCCATCATGATGCATAAGTTGCCTATGTTGTGATTAACCTTTTTTCCCATCCTTTTTGCTAATCCCTTTTTTTCTGTTTTTTCCTTATGTGCTATAGGGTCGTAGGAACAGGGCATCTCCTGCAAGGCTCTTCAAGTTGAACAAGGACTTGGTCCCTGACCAAAAGGGTGTCATCATCAGAAAAGAATTTGGCGGCATTCTGGACCTTGCGGCGAGTAGCATGCCTGGAGATCTTAGCCAGTGGATAATGAAGCATTACGATCCGGAGATTTCGCAGATAGTCATTCCAGAAAGGGGGAAGATTCCTGTAGATGCCGCTAGTGTCCGTAGGATATGGGGTTTGCCCAACAGGGGCAGGAAGGTGTGCTTCGAGAATCGGCCTGAAATCACAAAGGCAATGTACAGTATTTACAACATCACATCGAAGAACTCCCCAACCCTGACAGAATGGTGCAAGATGATTGTAGACATGGGAGGATCTCATGATGATGACTTTGTCCGCGCTTGGCTAGCTCTTGTTTTTTCGTGCTTCCTTGCCCCTTCAACTAGTTTGAGCATTTCCCCAAAGAGTTTCCCGGCGGTCATGGATGTTGAGGGAATAACGGAAACCAACATATGCCAGTTTGTTGTTGATCAATCAAAGCTTGCGTTCACTTCGGGGCATGCTAACAAGAAGGTTGTTTGTTGTTGTGTTTTCCACCTTGTTGTAAGTGCTTCAAGCTGTTTTTTTTAAGCATCAATTATTTACTTATCTTTTTCTTTTTCTTTTTGCAATCATTAGGTAACTTAACCATTTCTGTTCTTTTTTCATTGTCTATACGCAGCTGTTGTACTTAGACTCTTTGGATGTCGATGAGCCAATCCCCAACTTGGTACCGAGGGTTTCTGTCTGGAATTCAGATTTAATCTCCAGAGTTATCAAGAAGGATAGGAAGGCACCAGGAGAATATGGCCATTTGCGGGTAACGCAATTTCTCTGTTTTAGGATATATATTTTATTGTCATATTGTTTTTAGGCAACACTACAACTTTTTTTTAGAGTAGGCAATTCACTTTGAAAGAGCATGCAAGGTAATGTACCTTTTTGGGCAAGTGCCATACATATATTTCAAGTAGGTCCAAGTAGTTATCAGACCTTTTCATTTGCCATGCACATAGTTGGATCATGGTCATAGGAAGGATTTGTGGGGTTGTTGTATTCTAACAGTAGCTGCTGCAATTCACATGTTGAAAAGTAGCAAATTTATACATCCACCCAAGCAACTTATGTTCTGAAAACTAGCAACTTATTCAAACTAGTTCTTCATTTTTGTTCATTACAGTATCCACTAATAGTAGGCAACAGGGGGGTGGGGGGGGGGAAGTGCCATAATGGTTGCAGGAATTTAAAGACTATTTAGTAGTACTGTTTTTCTTTCATTTCTTAGTTCTTTTTTTTGTTATGGGAGTGCTAGAATTGTTGTCACTCATAGTTTTTTTAATCTTTTTTTGCTATAAACCACCAGCTCAAGACGGAGTTTTCTCGGTGTGCGGATGATAGCTTGTTTGGCAGTATGGACCACATCACCAAATTTGTTGCCGCAAGATTGCCCGAGTCATATGACAAATCAGTAAGTTATCGAGCACTGTTTTTTTGCTCTCATTGTTGTTCCCCTTTTTATCTTTAATAGAAGATGTGTACTTATCATGTTCTCTACCATCCACTTTCATGTTTTACAGAAGCAAAAGAAGCTCACAGGGTTGGTGCACGAAATGTGTTCCGTAATTTCTCATGCAGTGGGGAAGCTCGTGACTGGGGTTGGGAAGATAGATGATGATGAATGGGGGACAAAGGAGGCAGATCCTACTACTGCAGAGACAAGTAGGCGACAGTCTAACAGAAGGAGCAAGCGAGTACCAGCCGGAAGAGACAGCTTACCAAGTGAGGAGGAGTCGTTTAATTCAGACAGCGACGATAGCGAGGCAGCCGACAGTGAAGGCGAGGGAGATGGCAGAGATAAAAGTAGTGATGAAAGCGACAGCGATGAAAGTTCAGACAGCAATGATGGTCATGATGGATCAAGTGGAGTTCAGGGGAAATCAAGTAACCAGGGAGCACTGGCCCTCACGGTTGACACGGGGACGGAAGACGGAACTGAGAGGAACGAGGACAATGATGATGATGAAGAAGAAGAGGATGACAAAAAAGAAGATGGTGAAGGAAAGGAGGACGATGACGATGAAGAAGGCGATGGGGATGGCAAAGACAAGGAAGACGATGGGCAAGGGAAGCAGGATGAAGATGATGAAGATGACAGCGGAGGTGGCAACGGTGGTTCAGGCAGCAATGGTGGCTCCGATCGGGACGAGGATCCCGCAACTGAGCAGTCAGGCAGTGATGATGATGAACAATGCACGCTGCAATTTCTGATTCAAAAGAAGAAGGACAGAAAGGCAAAAGGATTGGATGAGGCAGATAGCATCTGTATGAAAGACCTTGTGTTGACAGAATTCAAAACTGCTGTTTCCCAAGAACCACGTTTCCCTTTTTTGAAGTGAAAGAAATGTGGGATATTGATGACATAACCATGGCAACCGAAGCGAAGAGGATGTTCGAAGAGTTGCTTAGGGGGGAAGACTTGGATTTGGGCTTCACATTCAACCCCAAGGAAATATGCCCAAAGGCGACTCGGCAAAAAATAATGAGACAATTTGGCGCCGCTCTAATTGAAGCTACAGAACAGAAGATTGCTTCTCGAAACCAACTACCACCACTCCCACCATCAAAGAAGATGAAGAAAACTGTCAGTTTCGTATTGGAGCCATCTGTGATGAACAAAACAGCAATGCATCCGCAAGCATATTGCACCGAAAATCCCGGTTATGGCCAAGGGGGAAAGCCAAGGCAGTCAGCCATGAAAAAATCTGGTCCTTCTCAGCAGCAACAACAAGCAAATTCTGAAACAAAAGAGGCAATTCATGGTGGATCCAAAGTTCAACAAGTAAAGAGTACAACATCAAGGTCAACAAGCAAAGCTGGAGATGAGGCAGTACCTACAGGAGTAGATCCAAAGCTTTCGGGTATTTTTCATTCCCAATGTCAAGCAAGTGGATCACATATTCTGGCAACTCAGTCCAAGGAGGGAGCAAGACAAGCTGCTTTTCAGGCAAGTTCTGCAGAGGAAACACTGGACCCCACAAAAGCAAGGCCAACACAACTAAAGGAGGGACCCACAGTGCTAGTAAGCACAGGAAACCGCAGAAGAGCACAACCACTAGTTGACTTAAATGTTCAAGTGCCTCCCCCGTCTCGGGGGAATGTGACGCAGTCAGCCAATGGTATGCAGAGGGCCAAGGTGCAAGACTTGAAGGCATCACCTGAGGCTCGATCATTAAATCATGCAGGACACAAAAAGGAGAAAGAGAACATCCCTCCGGTCCTATGTACGGAGATCAATAGGATACAACACCTGCCCGAAGGTGTAACCATGGGAAAAAGTCCAGAACAAAAGTTGCTAAGAGCCATAGGGAAATTGCCTATCTGCCAAACTGTACTTGCCCAACCTGAGGCCACAAGTGTTCCAGAAGTAGTAACAATTGGAAAAAGCCCGGAACAAAAGTTGCCAGTAGCCCTAGGGAAATTGCCTGTCTGCTCAACTGTGCTTGCCCAACCTGAGGCCACAAGTGTTCCACAAGCAGTAGAAGCAACTGGCCAGGGGAACACTTACCATTTTTCTAATGTGGAGGAGCAGTACCATGAATTCATGCGTGTTAATGGAAAGGCAACCAATGCACTAGAAATCAATGTTCTAGCTGTGAGTGAGCTGTTTGCAAGGTGTGTTGATCCAAACAGCAAGAATGCCCAATCCAACTCCACAAATCACAGCTTAGCAAATGAAGATAAACAACATTTTGAGCAAAGGGACACCGAAAGATCTAATGATTTTTTCAAAGAGTACTGCCCAGCACCAAGTTTCGATCTAGGCATAGATGATTTGCTCACAAGATCTGGAGACAACAAAGCACATGAACATGTTGGGTCAAGCACATTTGCAGAGCATGAGTTCAAGGAACTCCCAGCACATAACCAGCCAATCATTGATATAACCGGGGATGATTATCTGTTGGACGTTGAAGGCATTGACCCGTGTGTGCAAGCAGAAGGAAATGTGTACCAAACACCTGAAAAAAGTTCTAACCAAGGAGAAGTGGGGTCAGGCAGCAAGATTTACAGCAGTAGTAGCTCAGGAGAGATGCATCCACATCAATTTGAGAGAAGGATTATCAAGCCACCTGCCTGCAAGAGGTCACCATTTATTGACTATAATGAGAAGAAAGTCTACATGCCCAAACCCGAAGCAAATAGACTGTATGCATCAGTTATTTTGCATGGAAGAATTAATGAAGAAGAATCACCAGATGTGGATACCAGGTATGACAGTATATTTTTGTCAGCTTCTTGCACAATGCACTTTCCCCAGGCAAGGTCTATCATGTTTATCCAGGCAATTCAAACTGTATTTACAAGCAATCCACTTATGGAATCAGGCAACTTGTCTTAGTGTGAATTTTTTTTTTGAAACAGTCTCTCCTTGACATGACCATGCCCATATGTTTTTCATAAGTTGAAATGGTGGTAGGCAAATTACAGAAGGATTTTTGTGAGCTGAATGCCTCTCTTTTTTTTCATGCAGCCCAAGGGTAATTGAATATGGCAAGTACTTTGTCACTGTCAGGGAGCTCGCAAACTCAATGAAGAAGGGAGGTTTTGTCGTGAGCCATGTAATGGAAGTTGGTATAGAGAGTATAATGATGAACTTGCCACCAGAATCAAAGAAGCTCGTGATGCCAGTGAGGTTCTCGGTGAGAAAACGCGAAGCAACTAACAGTGTAGTTTTGCGTTTCTTTCTTTTTCGTTTTTCATAAAAGGTCATGGTCATGTCTGTATTCTTCTTTTTACACCAGGTTCAGATGCAAAATATGGAATTGAACGGCCAGGAGCTCATTTCCCGGTTCAAGAAGTCGAATCGCTTGGACCGTAAAGACATGGTAAGTCAATTGTTTCTTTTTACTTTTTACCAATGCATTATATATGACTTTTTATGCTAAAACTTTTGCCCATGAAATTGCTTTCTGTGACAAGTTGCTTACATATGTCCATAACTTGCCTGTGCATTCTTAGATGGTTGCTTACATAAGTACATAACTTTGCCTATGCATCTTTCTGTTTTTTTTGGCAAATTACTCACACAAGTACCAAACTTGCATGTGCATGTACGCTTCTTCAGTCCATGTCGTATTTTTGCGAGAGCACAACAAAAAAAGTTGCTTAAATCCAGCTTCTAGTATTTTATTTTTTATACTAACCCCATTTTGTTTTTTTCTAACAAATTATGTTCCCAGTTTTAGAGAACATTGACAAGACAAAGCCTAAAACAGGCAATCATTACTGGATTTTTAACGTGAACATAAGGGATCGACGTTTCGAAGCTCTTGATTCTTGGAGGACGCTAAAAAACAAGTCTCTAGATGTTTGCGCTAGGAAAATGGTTGCAAGTTTCCGGTGTCTATGGGAAGAGCATTATGCCAGTTCCCGTGTCTCGCTAGATGACTTTGGGCTTACCAACATCGACGTTCCAAAACAGAACAATGAGTAAGCAACCACTTCTTTTCACATATTAACTATGGTTTTGTTTAGTTTTTTACAAGTGACATAGAGGAAGCTAGCTACTACATAGAAGAAGCTAGCTAACTAGAAAAGTTCTTTTTTTCAATTTTTTGTTTAGGTTCGACTGTGGTGTTTTTGCTCTGACGATAGCAAATGGATGGGAGGCAAGGGTTGTTCCAAATTTCACAGCGGAGGATATTCCAAGCATAAGGAAACAGTTGACTAACGCGTGGGTTGACAACGCCAACAACAAGGCTCCAAGGAAAAGCATACTCAAGTTAGCATAGGTCAGTTTTTTCTCCCCTCACGCACACTACATCCCATGTAAATTCATGTGTTGTTTTCTTTTGCTCCTTTTATGAACTTTTGGAGTGCCGGGGGGGAGGGGAGGGGAGGGGAGTTGCCTGCATAAGATCTTGGAGCAGGCAACTCAATTGCATAAACAGGCAATTTAAGTTTTACCACGAGGCAAGTTGTTCAGAATAACCCATAAAAGACAAATAATATGATCATTACATAACCAGGGAATTGTTGCATTTTTAGCATTGCAGAATCTTGTGTATGTAAGTTTTTCGACCATTATGGGGAGATCAAGGGTGTCTACGGGGCAATTCAAAGCACACAATAGCCAACTCAAAACTTATAACCAGGCAACTCAAACTCTAGTGTGAGGCAAGTTAGCCAGAAGAAACTGTAAACCAGAAAATAATAGTTTAGGATGTTCAAACATACAGACCCACAAATAGTTTAATTTGTCAATTTCATTCGACACATCTTTTCAGCCATCTGGTCACTGTTTGACCATTACACCAATCTGGTCGGGCAGCTTCCACCATTGTGGTTAACAGAACCACAATAGCTGCACTTGTTCTTTCTCTTCGGATGCAGCTCAAGTGCTGATTGAATTCTCTTTGACTTTGCCCTCCCTTTTGTTGTTGATTTTGGAGGGTCTCTAGGAAGTACAGGGCCAAGTGTTGTACTAGGCCTTACAAACTGTGGTTCAACCATCGTAGTACCTTGTGCGGCAGCAACAGCTGCATGTAGAGATGCCGTACTGAGCGGCTGGTGCGCATGTCCACCAGGAGCTTGCAAAATAGGAGATGGAATTGCATTGTCATTTTCTTCTTGTGTAGTTGAAGAACCTGGGTGCTGTCCATACCTGCCATCAACTGTTGATGATGATGCAGGCGATGGTGCCAGTCCAGGAATAGCCACATAGGTTGTGTTTGCCGCGGCAGGCCCCCGTGGTGGTTGTACAGCCCCCATAGTTTGTGGTGCAGGCCAAATTGCTGGTCTAGGACCCACAGGAGGTCGCGCAGGACCTCTTGCTAGTGTTGTATGCATCAAAAGTTGTGGCGCAGCTCCTCTTAGCGCTTGCATAGGCCTTGTCATTGAAAGGTGCGGTGCTGCTCCACTGTTTAGTGGCACATATCCCAACAGTTGCTGTACAAGCCAGCAGCTTTGTGCGGGAGGGCTCCTGGATAGTGGTACAGTCCCACTGTGCATCACTGCAGCCCTGAACGCTGTTTGTTGGTGTCCATCCTCACTCATAGAGTTGCCAGCTAGTTTTGGTGCCTTTTTTTCTCTGCGGTGCAGAACTAGGTCGCTGCTGCATAGGTCGAGAAGAGGTTTGTGCAAGTTCCCCAGGACGCACCGCCGGGTCACTAGTTGCCTGAGTGTTACTCGGCGGTGGCGCAGTAGTATGTTGCTATTGTCTAGATCCAGGACGCACCGCAGGCCCTTCAGGACGCACCGCAGGGCCAGCAGTCGCCTGAGAGTTACTTAGCTGTGGCGCAGAACCTCCAGCTGATGGTGGCGCAGAACCACTAGAGGGCCCACTTCTTGGTGCTGCTGTTTTCTTCTTCTTTGACATGTTGAGATTTTTGATTTCATGACGCGCACCACGCATATGTTTTTTTACAATATCCGTTGCAGCATCTGATGCACAAGCAACCCGGGCAAGACTACCAAAATCCATCATCAAATTTGCATGCCTGAGTTCCTTCTTCGACTGTGGTGGCATCTCATCAGGTTGGTCTTCGACAGCAGGGGGTGCATTGGGGATTGCCATAGGTGTCCATCTTCTAAGTATGTACTGCGCTGGGATTTCATCAACACCAAGTTGGTTGAAAACTTTCAAGATATGGCAGCAAAGCATGCCGTCCCTCTGAATCTTGCAGCAGTCACACCTGTAGTCTCCAGCACTAGCTTCGACCGTGACAAAATAGCCCCTAGAACCATATTTGGCAACCCACTCTTGATTGGGGTAAACCTCATACAAGTTTTCACCATGTGGTCGCACATTGTACCTTGTAGTCAACTGAAACTCATCACGAAACTTCTCGTACAAGTCCCTAGTATACGATCTGTATGCCTGGTTCTCTATTGGGTAAGATGACCACATTTCAGTCTGTAAATGTGCTGTCCTATAGTCTTTTGAACCCTCCCGGACTAGTATGTGTGTTTGGATTTTCTGATATTGCTTCACAAAGTTCAGAATTGACTTGTGTGGGTTCACATATCGCTTAAGGACAGCATTGAACCCCTTGCTGCGTTGAGTTGACTGCAAGAAAGGGAAGAATCGGTGCTTGAAGTAGCAGGGTACCCATGTCTCTCTGTACTTGTATAGATTCTCAAAGTGAGAGTCAGTCATAGCCTCATACTTCATCATCAGCTCAGTCCACCCTGCCTCAAATTCTTCCGGCGTCAAGCTAAAGTCAACACAGGTGTTGAAATCTTTGAATAAGCCAGGGTTTCGCCCCAGCAATTCTCCAAGCTTTTCTTGTGCCTTTTTCATAATATGCCAGCGGCAACAGCGGTGCACACTTGTAGGAAAGATCTTTTTAATCGATTGTGCCATTGCGATGTCTTGGTCGGTTATGATGTTGGTGGGTGCTACATTATGCATTGCCTCAAGGAAGGTTTCGAATAGCCAATCAAAGCTTGACGCCAACTCTTGCCTAACAAACCCACAGCCCAACATGAATGACTGCCCATGCCTGTTAATCCCAATGAATGGTGCAAAGGGCATGTTGTACATGTTAGTCATATATGTCGTGTCAAAGGAGATGCAATCATGATAAGATTCCACGTACGCCTTCCTTGCTGCACCATCGACCCAGAAAATATTCTCAACCCTGTCTTCCTCATCATATTTTATCTTGTAAAAAAAATCTGGATCCTCCCTCTGCTGATCTTTAAAGTAAGCAACTGTCTCTATCATATCCCCTTCTTTTGTATCATCCTTGTTCAAGAGCGTCTTGAGGTTTGTAATGTGTTTTGTGCTATAAGGTACAATGAGTTCTGTCCCATAGAAATCTGACATGATGTGCATCATACGACCTGTTGACAAGAAAGTCACAATGGTGGTCAATCCTTTATCCACACAAAAACAGCGCCAAAAACAGCTTCTTTTTTTGTTTTCAGCAAGGCAACTCAAATGCAAAGCTTGGGCAATTCATGAAGCTATACAAGCAACTATAACTGTACGCCTCAGGCAACACATGAGCAAAATACACAAAACAAACCAGGGGGGTAACTATGCTTTAGTGAGCAAGTTTAGGTTCAACACCAAATTTATTTTATAAAAAAAGTAGGCAAGTAGTAACTTTTGAATTGAGCAAGAAATATGTAAACATTAGGCAAGTCCAGCATCCAGAAACAAATTAGGCATTTTATCTCTTTTTGTACTGTTATAAGCAATTTAGTGTCAATATAAAGCAACTAAGGCATATGTTTGAAGCAAATTACTGTCATGTTTCAATCAAAATCAAGCAACTTGTTGATGGGCTAAGAAACAACAAAACCAGTAGGCATGTCCAAGTTCTTAAAGTTGGAAGATAGTGGGGGGAGGTGGGTGTGCTTCAAAACCTGTAGTCAAATTGCAGTTATGAAGGTGAGTAAGGAAGGCCCTTTCTTCTGGTGGTATCCCTTGGTGTGATCGCAAATACTTAGTCAAACATGGTTTGTCAATCAACGGATGGTTGTGTTCGCTAACAAAGTAGATCACCTCCCATCTGCCATCTATTACCTTCACAATCATCTTAGCTTTGCAACCAGTTTGTACAATTTTATCTCTTTTTCGTTTCTTGCTGCTTTTTTTGCCCTTACTATCATCATCAAGAAAGACAATAGCCTCATCTTCATTATCATCTTTTGCTTGTTCAACAATGTCATCTAGCACGGGAATCTTCTCTGCTCCTCCGTCATCAACATCAGGCTTTCGAAACTTGTTGCAAACAAACTGTTGTTTTATCAATTCCCCAGTCTTCATATCCTTCCTTGAACTATTCATTTTGATTGAAAACCCCATCTGCAAGGAATATGCATTGTAATGCACCTTGGCATCTTTCAAAGTGTCGAATCTCATGCCCACATAAGGCTCCTTGGGCTGTGACCAAGCTTCATCATCATTTTCAGCACCCAAACCATTACCAACAGTGCCACCGGTATCACCCGCAGCACCTGTGCCATCAAGGGTATGAGCATCACTACCAGCTGCTACAGCTGTAGGTACTTGTGTATTGCCCGGAGCACGCCCCCCATGACTCGACTGCCGATCCGTCTCCATTGCTTCTGTAGCAGCACCATCCACTCTTTGTATGATAGGGGGATTAGGTGATTCCGCCACAAGTTCTGCATTTCCAGTAGCATGTTGTGTACAGTACAAAGGATCATCATTATTTTCAGCTGGTTCCTCATTTAAGTCAATCATCGCCAACCTGTGTTTATTTTATTGAGAATATGGGAAAAAGTAAAGCAAGTCAGCAGAGGGATGGAAGCAAGTAGCACAGTAAATTCAGGCAAGCCAATAGCACACCTGCCCCAAGCACAGAAAAATAGCTCAATCATGTTCAACCTGTGCATTTTTTCAACCAGAAAAATTAAAGCATTTTTTATGTTGTTGAGGCAAGCTAGTACCACACTAACGCAAGCAAACAATTCAGCAACGCAAGCACACGAGATTCATAAGATAGCAATTGAACATTAAGCAGCCAATTCAATTTGCACCATCAGGCAACCCAAACCATATAATCAGGCAAGTCAAATATATATGTCAGGCAATATATTTATTTTTTCAGGATATGCATGTTTTCATGTTTTGTATGAATCATGTTTTGTGCACTTGGTCTTATTTTATTTTTTCTTAAACGCAGGCAACAGTTGATTCCGGGGGAAGCAAGCATACTGCCATGGAAGTGCTACTTTGAATTGCATTCAGAATGGATTTCACTCTCAAACCAGAGAGATTAGAGCATGTTTAGTGTTAGGAAAAACTTAAGTCAGAATTATGGGCATGATTGCTCTTTTATGTTCAGACTACTCCTGCTTTTCAGTATCTATGTTTTGTGTGTTAGAAAGAACTTAAGTTGACTGTTTTAGGTTTCATCTATTTTACAGCAGCAAGTTTGTGTGTTTCAGACTACTCAGCATGTTTTGAAGTAACGTTTTCGCCGCTGAGATAGCTGTTGGTATATGGATTTTCTTGTTGGCTTTTTCCTCCTTTTTGCAGGATGAAATACTAATAATTTTGCCACTGTATCCTGGCAACTTTCCAGCTTTTTCTTGGACCATGGTGAAGGATATGATACAACAAAGGTAAATTGTACTATGCAACTGTCTCTTTGTGTTTTAGTTCCAATTTTAGTTACATTTATTTTCTTCTAGCGTTTTTTCAATACTGAAACCAAGGGGAATCTTTCTCTAGTTTTCCCTTTCTCTTTCCATAGCGATGTCAGTATATCATTGTCTTATAAGTTTCAAAAGTGTTCATGTTTTGTCATGGCAGAAGTTTTTCAAAGTTTCTGTGCATACATACACTTAGTTGCCTCATCATAGCACTGTTTTTGCCCAAACAGAATGTCTTTTTTGCACTGTTATAAGCAATCAATAGAACCGGAATACATCAGAAATAGATCATGATCAGTTGTTTCTCATCCTCTTAATAAGTACTGTTTTTTGCTCAGTTGTTTTTCTTGATTAAGGCATTATATTTTCCTAAAATTTTTTGTCCCCAGCATTTACTATCAGCACTTGCCTACAGATTATATAAATGTATTCACACGCAATAGATTTGTAAATAGATTCTGAAATCTGGGAAGAAATATCATGCTTAACATCAGACTGAATTTTGCCCAAACCAGGGGGCTAAAACTTGCCTAAACAGCAGACTAAACATGCTTAACATCACATCTTTTTTTGCACAATGTTTTTGCATAAGTGAAGCCTTGTACAAATCGTGGGGAAAGAGGAGGGGGATCTGGAAGATGAGCTAAATCTGACCTTTTGCCTTGCTTTTTTGCCTTCTTGCCAGGCAATCAGGAACAAGGCACCTTGATTTTGCCTAGAGAAGAAACACCAATGGAGCAGCCATTGGAGGGCTGTGAAGGTTTTCTGGATCTGGAAGTGGTGAGGGAGAAGGGGCGTGCTGTCCTTGGCTTGGGAGAGAAGAAGATGGGGCTGGGGGTTAGGTGAGGAGAAAAGAAGGGGGAAAGAAGACGCGCAGGGGTGGGAGAGGGATCGTGCGAAGGAGGGGGGGGGACCAGGTGAGTTTCGCCCGCTCAATGGTTGGTTGCGGCAATCGGGGCGATGGTTGCTCGCGGGACCACAAAGTGTTTTCCTTTCATGGAAAGGTGGATTGGAATATGCTATATTTGGGGTGGATGCCACGGAACGCTAGGGAGCACCCGGTTGCTCCCTAGACGCGTCCAAAAAAAAACCCTCTCCCCTGTCTCGGCGCCTCTCTCTACGCCCGAAATCGCCGCCGCCGCGCCGCCCGACCCTCGCCACCTCCCCGCGCCATACCGCACCGGCGCGAACCCCCCTCGCTCTCTTCTCTGTATTCTCCGCCGCCGCTTTGCATTCTCCTCCCCTCACACGCCTCCGCAGCTAACCCTAGCCGCCTCGGGAGAGAGAAAGAAAGAGGCAAAGAGCGCAAAAATCGGCGGCGGCGGCGGCGACGATGAGGATCGAGGAGGTACAGTCGACGTCGAAGAAGCAGCGCGTCGCCACCCACACCCACATCAAGGGCCTGGGCCTCGACGTACATGCTTTTCCATCTCTCCTGCTTCTCCACTCCTCCTGCCGGCGGAGGTTTTCCTAGAGTTTTAGCTCAGGAGTGGTTCCAGTTGTTACCCCGAATTTTCCTCTTCGCAGGCCAATGGGACGGCGATAGGGATGTCGGCGGGATTCGTGGGGCAGGCGGAAGCGAGAGAGGCGTGTGGGCTGGTGGTTGACATGATCCGTCAGAAGAAGATGGCTGGACGGGCGCTGCTCCTTGCCGGCCCACCTGCCACCGGCAAGACTGCGCTCGCTCTTGGCATCTCCCAAGAGCTGGGCAGCAAGGTCAATTCATCATTTCCCTCACAAATTGCTAGATACTTTTAGTGCTACTGTTACATGTTTTTCTGCAATGCACAACTTGTATTTGGGGGTGGCGTGGTATTGGACTAGATTTGGGCTTGTTGGTCCAAATTTGGAGGCTAGGTTGTTACTGCTTTACTGGACAGTCCTTGGTCACTTAGCCCCTTTTCAAACATGCCAGCTTACTGCTCGTGAGCACCATCTGTATGATGAACAGGCAGCTCTGCATTTGCAAGGTCTCAGCTAGTTCCAGTCAGACACGCAATCAATTTAATTCACTGTGAGCTCTGACCATTGGAGCATTCACACCTTTTATTTTATTGTAGCTGGGATGTTGCTAGAGTGGTTGAATTTTATTTCATCTACTTAACTAAATTGGTGTTCTGTAGTACTATCATTTTAGCCAGTAATGTGTTACCATTTGTCTTGGTCATTAAGAATTTGTTTTGAGTTATATATTCTGCTTCTTGCTGGTCCAGAATATTTCAGTATGCTGCTCTACCGATGAGAAGTGTGCTGTTCTTTAGAACATACTTACACAAAGACTCTGGAGTAAATTAGGTGAATTACTAGATTTGCTAGCAATTTATCAGGCTGTCTTGTTCATTGCATTCAGTGTACATGAAATTTTGTTTGCAGTGAACTATATATTGCTTTACATTTGATGCCCTATGTCTACTTATATTTTGGAAGAAGCTTCAATCTTCTCTTCCTATTCTGCAATGCAGGTCCCTTTCTGTCCTATGGTAGGATCAGAAGTGTACTCTTCTGAGGTCAAGAAAACTGAGGTGCTGATGGAAAATTTCCGTAGAGCTATAGGCTTGCGTATAAAGGAAAACAAAGAAGTCTATGAAGGAGAGGTAGGAGTGACCTATATGATCCTTTTGAAATTTGAAAAAAGATATTGTTCTTGAATTAGTGTTTTACTTGATACTAACACTTTCTTTGTCACCATTTTCTAATAGAACTAATATTCTAGTGTTTGTGGCTATATGATTTTGCTTGCCTTTTAGGTTACGGAGCTTTCCCCAGAAGAATCTGAGAGTTCAAATGGTGGATATGGGAAAAGCATTAGCCATGTAGTAATTGGCCTGAAGACTGTAAAAGGGACTAAACAACTAAAGTTAGATCCTACAATTTATGATGCTTTAATCAAGGAAAAGGTTACTGTCTGCTCCCAACCCCCCCTTGCTCTCTGCCTCTGTTGCTAGACTGTTAGGTTGCATTTGTATTCTCACTTTGAATAACAGTGGGTGGATGGTGTATCTTATGTGTTCAGAATATTGTCTTTATGCAATATTTAACCTGTGCAAACTCATGGCAAGTGTGGAAAGTCACATGATCATATTTCTCTTGTTCGTTGTTAGATATTCTGTTGTGGCATAACAAAACATCGCGATACTTTACTTAAATTGAGATATGATGCATTATATCTTACTTTCATTTCTCACTTGCCTTGGCTCTCCTACTTGTGTTCTGCACATTTCATCATTTGTATACGGGATGCAGGTGGCAGTGGGTGATGTTATATACATCGAAGCTAACAGCGGTGCAGTGAAAAGAGTTGGCAGATGTGATGCTTTTGCTACAGAATACGATCTTGAAGCAGAGGAGTATGTGCCAATTCCCAAAGGGGAAGTCCACAAGAAAAAGGAAATAGTGCAGGTACAAATTTGACGATAGTTCAGCCTTTAAATTTTTTGCATGTACACTTGTTCAGCGAATTCTGCATTGTACCGTCCATAAAACAACTTTTTGGTAATTGAATCTGAGATAATATAGTACGCAGTTGCAGCATATTTATATCTAATCTAAAGGATCAAAGGTGGACGCATGATGCATTTGTTAAGATGAAGCTTATTATTATACTTTCGTGTTGCTCAAGCATGCTTAAATATGTGGTTTCCCTGCCAGGTGGTTGTAAGTTGCTTGCTCCTGCTAAATTCCAGAAGGTAGAAATGGAAAATCCATAGCCTAATGATTAAGATTGCATCAAATACTCAGTCCACATTATCAATTGTGCCTTCTTGGATAAGATACATAAAGTTCACAAACTAATAAGATTGCGCCAAATTTTTGATCATCTGCTCAAACCCAGTTAAATATTATCTTATTGAATTGACCAATTAAGTAGGAATAGTTGTTCTTGTTCCTGTCTAAAGAAAGGTAGAATCATTCTTACATACCTACATCCGACGAAGGACAATTAAGTTGAGCGTGGTTTGTTCTCTATTCTCTCCCGGTGGGTGATAATCTTTTCCAGTAGCATAGAGTGAAAATTCCTATTTGTGCTGTAACATAGAAGCATATTCTTCGTGTTTTCAAGCTCAATGTAAGTCAACTGAAAGAAGTAAATTATATGCTTTCATCTGCATAGGACGTTACACTGCATGACCTTGACGCCGCAAATGCCCAGCCACAAGGAGGCCAAGATATTTTGTCCCTTATGGGCCAGATGATGAAGCCACGGAAGACTGAAATCACTGAGAAGCTGCGCCAAGAGATCAATAAGGTTTCAAAATTCTCATTATGCAACATTTTTTTGTAATTTGGATCAAATTTCTGATAGACCTATTGGAATGGGTGCCTTTTCTTTTGTATGGTCATAGGTGGTCAATAGATATATTGACGAGGGTATTGCAGAGCTTGTACCTGGTGTGCTGTTCATTGATGAGGTATTATATTATTGTCTCATGATTGAAAATCTACCTTATCTTCATAGGCTTGTTTTGGATTTCCTAAAATATGAATGAGCTTGGACTTGTTTATTTCCAACTTCTCCTATTGCCAAATAAATAAGTGTCCATCCTGTGGACAGCATTTGTTCTCGTAAACTAATTGGCTTTATGCTACTAAATGGTAGTCCCTCCGTCCCCAAATAAGTGTCGCTGATTTAGTACAAAGTTAATGGAGGGACTAGAATTGTGCCTTACAGTGGTCTGATTTTATTAATGACAATAACTTTATCTGTAGGTTCACATGCTGGACATTGAGTGCTTCTCTTATCTTAATCGTGCTCTCGAGAGCTCATTATCGCCAATTGTAATACTCGCTACGAACAGAGGAATATGTACTGTGAGGTAAGAAATTTGATTTACCTGTTGTGAACTGCTCCATGCTGAACTGCAATACCGGATTCCCCGGCAGCGCCTTGCAATTATGCTCACTTTAGGCGCTTAGGCGTCAGGGCAGCGGGTGCTCGCCTTACCGCCTTAAAAACATTGCTTTTATGTACTATTTTGCGCCCTTATACATCTTATTATTTTGCTCTTATTTATCCAGGGGAACTGACATGACAAGTCCACATGGTATCCCAGTCGACCTTCTAGATAGGTTGGTTATCGTACGGACACAGATATATGGCCCTATCGAGATGATCCAGGTTCCTATTTCATGTCTTATTATGTGTTTTAACTTTCCTATGTAGAAATGCATTTGATGTTTGTTTATTGTGCGTTGCAGATATTAGCTATTAGAGCACAAGTGGAGGAGATTGAAATTGATGAGGACAGTCTTGCATTTCTAGGAGAGGTTGGGCAGCAGACATCTTTGAGGTATGGTTCTTGTTGTTTCAGGTTATGTCCACGCATTTGCGTCCCATGCCAAGATTAGAAATGTGAAATTAAATAAAATTTAGCTGGAATATGTGTTGAAAGGATTTTCTTGAGCCTTTAAAGTTAGGACAGTTTCCACCTGTCTTTTGGCTGTCATCCCACTTTTAGTGTTCTGCTATGTGAATTTTAACATGCCTATATGTCCAGTGTACGCATTACTATCACAGGGTTTGTCATCACGAGGCCAGTTTATTGTTGGTAGTAATGGTTGTAATAGATCTTGAATCTCTTTGCAGACATACTATTCAGTTGCTGTCACCTGCTAGCGTAGTTGCCAAGGCTAATGGGAGAGAGAAGATCTGCAAGGTATGTGTTGGACTTCAATAATATGTCATCTTCCTAGCCGGGTCTCAGTCACTTGTATCCTGAACTCATGATCCTCTATCAGGGTGATCTCGAAGAAGCCTGTGGTCTGTATTTGGACGCAAAGTCCTCTGCTCGTTTGCTTCATGACCAGCAAGGAAGCTACATCACCTAAACTACTCCTGCACAAGAATTCAACTGTCGGCTCAGTTGATCGAACTGTCTTCCCCTAGCAGACTTGGTAAGCAGACGCATAGACTTCATCAAGTGTACAATTGGGGCATTATTTCATAGCAGCTGCACTCTGGACTGGACTTCCATTGGTTCCAGAGGAGAGGACAATTCGATTCTGGTCTATGGCTTCTCGTATTTCTGTTTGCTGATTAGATCATGTAGGAATTATCGTGCATCTTCGTTGCCCTTGCTAATTGACGGCTAGATCCCGTTTCCCAAATCCAGAAGAGAAGCACAGAACTTGTCGCTCACTCACTCGCCTCGCGCAACTGCGGCGTTGGACTGGTTCAGGTAACATAGCCCAATCCGCATGATCACCAAGAAAAAGGCTTCATTCATCGTTTGGCAATCCGGTAGAGAGCGAGCATCAGTCGATACAAAACTGGGCCGTGTGGAACGCGTGCAAACTAAACAAACGTGGGTGCTGGGTGGATTCGCTCCCTCTTGTTGCACAAAGGCTTCTTGTCCCCGGTGGTCCTGTGCTAAGCATTTCAGTGAACCTCTCCATCACTAGGGAGTGAAGCTTATCCCTGTCACTCACAGTTTTGCTGCTCGCCCCCGGCGCCGGACCCGGAATATGCCCCGTTCCGTTCCGTTCGTAAAGGAAATTCCAATGTGCGTTACCAGAGGCCACTGGGTTAAAGCTCCAACACGGAGCTAAATATGTTTCCCAGTAGACGAGAATTAACCCTTTTTTTTTCTTTGTGCCGAGGCCGACCACATTTTGTTCTGTTGTTATTCAAATAAAAAAAATGAGACCAACCCAAGGGCTAACCCTCGTCGGCATTTATTTATAGGAAAAACTCTGCGAGCATCATGTGTCCGAGCCGGGACTTCAACTCAGGTGGGCTGGCAAGAACCTCAGATGTCCAGCTAACGGGTCGACGCCCCGTCCTCGTTCTGTTGTTATTCCACGCTGCACGGAGGGAGCGACGACGATCCTGATCCATGTAAGGTGCTGCCTTACATGGAGCCATACAAACGACACAACCGCTATCCGCTTTCTTGCCCCCGCTCCTTAACCACATAGCCAGACGATCCTATCCGCCTACGGGGATCTACAGCGAATAACGGCGCTCGCCCGGTTCCTGTCCACAAACCAAACGAAATTCCACCCAGTGTTAATCCAACTCAGACGCATGACATGGTTCCCGTCTGCTGTCACGAGGCTGATCCGTCGGGCCATGATGCCAAAGGAAACATGTGCTGAGAAAGCGAGACGGGTCGAGATCGCCGGGGATCGGACAGAATTTCATGACAGCCAAAACAACGAGGTCGAAACCATCACCAATCCGCACGAACGATTTCAGGGAGTGCGATGCATGGCAGGCAGGCAGCAAAAGTGCGCGGGAAGAAGAATCGGCCATGTAGGAGCGCGCCTTTCCCCTTCACTAGCGCGCCTTTGGCCGAGGGCGATGCGGAGAATCCTTTGTGCTGTCCATTTCACATGCTGGCTAGTGGAGGGAGGAATAACCGTTTGCTTTTCTCGTTCTAGACTACTAGTAGTAGCCAGCAAAGAAACTGGATGATGCTGGGTGTTTGTTGGCCGGTATGTATGTTTTTTCAGTGCCTAAGAACAACTCCAGCAGACCCCGCAAAAGGCCCCGACCCGCAAAATAACCGTCAAAATGCGGGTCGGCGCGGAAAATCCCGCCCGAATAGACCCCGCAAACGCGGCCGGCCCGCAAAAAATTTTGAGGGGTCCAGCAAAAACTTTACCCCAACCCGCGAATACGTGGGTCTCCCCCCCTTCCCCCGGTCCGTCGATGCACTGCATATAGCGGGAGTGGTTGGTGGGGGAAGACATTTCAGCCCGCGATTTTCCCCACCAACCACCTTCCCTCTCCCCCTCGCCCCGTCGCCCAAGATTCCGGCGAAAGTAGCCGGCGGGAGCACGCCGAAAGGCCGCCACACGCACAAGGTTGCCCCCCTCCCCTCCTGCGTCGGCGGGCCGGGAACTTGCGGATCTGCGGCCCTTCATTGCGGGCGGCCAGATTTGGCTTTCCCGGCCGCTGCCGGCTGCGCCAAGCGATGGAATGTTCGGGGAGCACCTCGCGCAGTCCCGGCAAAGGCGCATCGCGCATGCAGGTGCGGGTTCGTCCTCTCGCCGCTGCCGACGGTTTGTCAGCATGGATTCGGCCGGCCGTTCGCCGGGCTCGGCCCTCACGCAGAGGCTTTGTGGCTCGCTGATGCCGCTCATACAGTGCGACGACTGCGCGCGGACAGTGCTACGGCTGACTTCGGGCACGCCGAAGCACCCCAGATGTGTGTTCTTCAAATGCGAAAATGACGGGGTAGGTGATGTTTTCATTTGGCTCATTTGGATAGCTCATTATGTTAGCTCATTTCGAACATCATCATGCGTGTAGAAAGATGGATGCTCATTTTGGATTTGGAAGGCGAATACTTGATAGAAAGAAAACTGATAGACGTTCGTTGCACTTCTTAGTACAATCGAAGGCAATGAAGCGCATGCATGTGCAATTAGAGGGTAAGCAACGTCTACTTCTTTAGAACCAAAGAAGATGAATGAAGAATGCAAGATCAAGAATCCGCAGATCAATAATGAGTGCATGGAGAAGATATTTGTTCAACTAGTGGGAGCAGTTATGGAAGTTGGAAATCTTTTAAATTGCATAATTGTGGTTCTTGTTTTTTTTGGTCTTACTATTCTAGGAAAGATTTGGTGATGTCCTATGTATCCAACGTGGTTGAAAAAGCAAAGAAATGCAAATTGAGGTGCAAATTTACGTTTTGCGGGCTGGGGGAACGGCCGCAGAGGCAGACCCCGCAAAGCCTACCGCCGGCCTGCAAAACCGTTTTTCCGCGAACTGCAAACGCGTTGCGGGTCGACGGGATGCGGGTCTGCTAGAGATGCTCTAATGTGAGCCGTGCAATGACGTGAGCCTCCATAATTTTATTTATGTCATGGACAAAAGACCAAAGTGAAATATGAAAAGATGAAGGTGGAGAATGTTTTCTTCGTCAGGTGGAGATAAGGTCGCATCTCCAGCTGGGGGAATTAGCTATAGGAGCCGACGGGAGTGCCGAACATCGCCATGGAAAGGCATTGACGACATCAGTAGAATTTGCTGCTGATTCTTCTTTTGGTAAAGAAACATAACCGCAAAGCAGACGACCGCGTACGTACATACTTCATTTTTCTGAACATTTTGACAAGTCTATTTCCTTTTCTAGACTGTTATATATATTCAGCTGGCAAAGCAAAGGTGACGCGATGCAACTTCCAAACGGAGCACTATATTGTAATATTCGTATAAGCAGGCACATACCTGAAATGCATAAATAAAACATTGTGAAAACACTCATATTAACTTCCGGAATATAGTTTTTTCTTGGAATAGTAAGGTGCAGGCAGCATACTAATGGCAAAGCTAAAGCGAACTTTGGCAAGGTGAGAGAAAAGTATTGGGTTCTTCTTTTCCACGTCGTGATGCACCACGATTGTTGCGTTAATTTTTCCGTGTAAACAATCTCGAGCTCTTGTCGCTGCTAGGCTACATAGTGCCCTCGCCTTTCCCCTCGCTACATTATTCATATCACATGTTGCCGCATAGCCAATGGGAGCGAGAACTTTGAAATTCTCTACGACGTCATTAGCTAGTCTAACACTACTTTACAATCACGAGTAGGTCAACATCATCACTCTAATCAAGCCGGGCAAGTTCGTTGCTTGTTTTCTTTCCATTAGGATAATCGTCTCCCTAAGCGAGCAGATAAGAGCAAGCTAGGGACTACGTACCTTAATTCTTACGCAATTGTGTCCATTAGCCACGCGTCTCTTTCGCACTCACTTTGTTTATGCAGTTGACTTCCACAAGAGCTTTTTTGAATGCATGGCATAAATATCTGTCTCATCCTCTCATAGAGTCATAGTGTACTTTTTTATCACACATTGTAGTAGAGTATATATGATGTAGGCCGGGCCGTCCATAGAGTATTAGTAGTAGACAAACTAATATGCAATGCATCTGCCCATCTGAGACCATCACTAGTAGAAAAAGGGTCAAACGTGAAGCACATTAGTGCCGGTTTGATTTTGGCCCGGTACTAATGGTACCATAAGTGCCGGTTCGTGTTGAACCTTTAGTACCGGTTCGTGGCACGAACCGGTACTAAAGGGGTGGTGGCAAGCTGGCGTCAGGCCGGGGCCCCACAATCACCGCCACGAACCGGTACTAACCTTTAGTACCGGTTCGTGCGGTACTAAAGGGGTCTGATCTATAGTACCGGTTTGTGACACAAACCGGCACTAAAAGTGTAGGGAAAATGTAAAACGGCTATAACTTTTGCATACGATGTCGGAAAAAAACGTATAATATATCAAAAAATTCAGCACGAAAATCCGCATCCGATGGAGACAGCCTACGGCCTATTTGGAATTATTTAGAATCCTCAAATTCCAAAAGGAAAAAAAGATATGGTCAAATAATTTCAGTTTTTTTAAAAAATTTTGGTTAAATCTGGTCAAACTACTTATTCAAGAAGTATTAATGTTACTACATAATTATTCAATAATATTAGTGTTACTAAATAATTATTTCAATTTTTTGAATTTTGGTCAAATCTGGTCAAACTGTGGTCAAACTATGGTCAAACTTATTCAAGAAATATTAGCGTTACTAAATAATTACTGTTTTTTAGAATAATAGTTTCAAACTCAAACGGTGAAATGTGTGACTTCATGCTCAAGCTAAACTCCTGAGGGTTAATAGGATTAACATCTTACTATTGTCAGGAAAATAACAAGTGCAGACTTGGAAACGAAGGAGAATAGAACCCGAAAGTTAAGCGTGCTCGGGCTAGAGTAGTGAGAGGGATGGGTGACCGGTCGGGAAGTTAGATGATTTGGAATGAGTGATCCACACTTGAGCAGTTAAGAGAGGGGATTAGAGACTAAATCATCAAATAATTCAGAAAAATTAAAAATTGAAAAAAAAATCAAAATTTTTTTCCAAAATTTTCAAAAAAAAAAACCTTTAGTACCGGTTGGTAACACCAACCGGTACTAAAGGTCCCCCATACTGGGGCGCGAGCTCACGCCACGTGGTGGCACTTTAGCGCCGGTTCATGCCGAACCGGTACTAGGGGGGGGGGGGGGGGGGCTTTAGTGACCACCCTTTAGTGCCGGTTATGGAACCGGCACTAAAGGCCCTTACGAACCTGCGCTAAAGCTCCGTTTTCTACTAGTGCACAGGTGAAGAACACTCTCCACTCAACTCCTCATACTGCTATACAGTACGTGTGGAGAATAAACTTTGACCTCGTGATCATGAGTGGCATGCACTTTCGGGCAAAAACATATTTAAGCACTAATTTAAGCTGAGGAATATGGTCAGCCATGCATGCCTATGGACCATCGGCTAGCTTAGCTAGGTTGGTGTTGGTCTGAGTGTGAGTAATCATACTGGGCGGCAATTAACTAGTCCCTAACGTACCTATGACATCAGATAACTTGATTCGATCGTCCGCAATGAATTCTGTCTCTGTGCATGCGTCGATCGATAACGTCCATACATTCATGGACTTCATTTCAGTTCCAACTCAACCGTCTTATACGGATAATATATTCGCCATGCAGTAGAATAGCACCCTATTCTGTAGCCTCGCGAGAACTTTCTTATACTCCTATAATAAAATAGAAAAAAGAATCATTACCCTAGCTGCATGTCTTCATACCATCAGCCTACGCACGTACAAATTCGTAGGGAACGCCGGCCATGTCGAACCTAACTTAAGATGCCATGTAGAAGAGTCAGAGGAGCCGTTCTAATTCGCCTCGTTTCACAGAAATGGAAAAGGTATGTGGAGTGGGCGATGATGGAATGGAAAAGGGTACACCGTCCATGTGTGTTTTTGTTGCTCACCTGGAACACCAAAAGGATTGCACCACCCAATAGGAACTGCACACGTTGACTTTCCCACATTTAAAAAAAAAATAGAGCGAAAGAAAGGCCACCATTGACATTGGCACATGCATAACCAACCCACGTCCATTCCATGTGCTCCAGCAAAAGCTACCCCATTCCACATGCATTAACCGCTGCATGCAGCACGAACCGGCCGGGCAAAGCTAGAAAAGCGCAGCCGAACATTGCAGCAACGGGAAAGTGGCAAGGCATCGTCGCCGGCGTGGAGCAGCGGCATTGCGACAACTCACGCCCGTGGCGGTACAGGGCGGCGCCACCACTAGCTGGATTCGCGTCGGTCGACGTCGTTTCGGGCGGATGCGCATCGGTTCCCGCTACGCCCCATGCAGATCTCCCGCGTACCGGCGTACGATCTATGATCTGTACCGCGCTGTCGTACGCGCTCCTCCGTCGATCTTTTCCACCCTTTCCCTTTACATCTTTTGCTGGTGACCGGCTGATTGGGCCGTCGGGAGAGGGTGTGATCGCCCGGAATGATTTGGTTCGTGGGCGGTGCGCTGCGTTTTTCGCCTTTTGTCAGATCGAAAGCTTCTTGTAATCTTGTCCGTGGAGGCAGAGATGTGATGTGAAGGCAGAGGAGCATAGTAGTCCGTATACGTGCGCCCAGTACGGGCCGTCCGCTCGGTGTCAAAGGAACAACATTCCTAGACCAGTGAAGCGCACAGGTAGGTATCACGTCAAGAATGAAAGAAAGGTAAAGTTCACAGGTGGAGGTGGTGCACGGACCGATGACATCAAGTGGAACAACATACAATGAATATCTCTCGAAAGGATAGAAAAATGTGCACATGTTTTAGAATTTAACTAACCAAGGAAACGTGAGTTATGTGTGGCCAAAGTTTATCCCACTGAAATTCATATTCGAAAAAGAAAATCAGGGTTATAATTTTTGAAGTCACGCAACTTATGCTTTGTTGGTTAAATTGATTATCAAAGTTTGATTTGAAAATGCGTACACTCATATTCACCGGAATGAAGAGAGTAGTAAAGAAAATACATCGAGGTGTTGATACTTTATTAATTGTCCTTTTATGCTAAAACAAACCCCCCCTTTGTCTCCCCTCCAAGAAAAGGCGGTTAGGGTTTCTGCCTCCCGTCGGCGGTGCCGCCAATCTCCCACATCTCCTGTAGCCTTAGGGCCATGGGTGCGTGTTGGATCTCGACCCTTGCCGGCGGGAGGGCTCCGTTTTCAGGTGCTTTTTTTAGGTTTTGTTAGGGTTTGTGTTCTGCTCAAGAAGATGAGACGGTGGCGGATTCTTGAAGATGGAATAAGGTTCTTCCCGTCTAGCCCCCATCCCGATGGTATGTCTAGCATCGTCGGAGGGCGTGTGAAGGTGTGTCTCCGGGCAGATCTCGCGGGGATTTGGTCGGTGGTTGTTTTTGGTGGATCCGTTCGGATCCGGTCTTTGTTCATCTTAGTTCATGTGTCTTCAGGTTGGATCCTTCCGATCTAAAGCTTCTATTCATCGGCGGCGGTTGCTGTTCTGGTGTGTTGGTCCTATGAGGCCTTAGCACGACGACTTTCCGACTGTCTACTACAAGAAATTGTGTCCGACTCCAACGAGAGAGGGGCGATGACGGCGGCGCGCCTTCGGCTCGCTTCAGTGCTTGTAGTCGTCGCTAAATGGTCTATGAATCTGGATGTAATTTTCATTATTTTTGGTGTTCATTATACTGCCATGATTGAAAATGAATAGATCGACAATTTTTCGCAAAAAAAAAAATTCCTTTTGTGCTTCATTTTATTTTGTATTTTGTCTTATTAGTTGACGGATCACTATATTTAAGAATTTTGATCATTTTGCACCACTTTTTAGAACCAAATTCTGATATGTTCCATATTTAATTTTTTGTAGTGGATCTTAGGCATACTTGGTCAAACGTGTAAGGTAGATGATTCAGTCGGTCGAGGGCACCGACCAAATGATTGTATCTTTGTATGTTCAATGAACATATACTACTACCTCCGTAGAGACAAACGTGTATGTTCCGTGCAATTTGTTCAACCGATATGAGTGCTTCGAGCCTCCATGCTCTGCCTGGTTGGCCCTTTGATTGGTTCAACCTCATATCCCCTGAAACAGCCGGCGGCCGTCACAGCCTGGTTGCAGAACTGGCGCCGCAAATTGCCTCCAAAACAGCTGACGGAAATTCACAAACATATCATGTGAAGACGACGACTTCAGTCATCTAAATGGTACAAGTTGGACATTTGGTAATTGGTACCTTGTCCACTCGAATAATTCAGTACGTATATAAGGTCCATTCCATGTCTTTTCGTCGAGCAAGATGCCTATTTCTCCATCATTGCATTCTCTCGTTTTTGCGAAAGTTGAGCCAGATCTGCCCCTTTTCCTATCGCCGGGTCGATGGCGGTAGGATATAACTGCCTACCATCGAGGCCCATGACGTTAGGGGTAACGGCAGAGATAGACGGCCGTAGGTCGTTGCTGACGCGGATGAAGAGTCTACCGCCAGATACGATGGCGGTAGGTTGTTATACCCTACTGCCCCACATGGCTTATAACTATTCGAACCCTACCGCCGAGGTCGATGGCGGTAGGGTATAACAACCTACCGCCGGGAGCCTCGGCTGTAGGGTCAACGGCAGAGGCGACAAGCGTTTAGCTGCGCTGACGTGGATAAGTTTCCTGCCGCCATTAACCTCGGCGATAGGAAAAAGGGTCAGATCCTAAAATTTAATTAAACTAGGGCACAGAAGGGTCAAAACAAAGATATCTGCTCTGTGCTCTCGCCATGAAAATTCATCATCGAACAAACAAATATATAATGAATTTTCACTACTTTTGTTAGCTAGTACTCCCTCCGTAAAGTAATATAAGAGCGTCCAAGGGTAAATTAGACTTGCAATCTTGTTGGCATGAACGTCGGCAGTCGGCAGCAACTAGTCACTCGACTGGTGTAGCGACTTGCCGACCTGTGCACAAGCTCGTTCTGACGGCGGTACTAGTCGATCGGCGGTCTAGAGACGAGACATCGATGTAATTTTTATGATTCCAGCTTACGATGTTTCGTATTGTTGGTGAACTTTTACAATAATAGGTCTGCATTTTTGGGGGAAATGTGCACGCATCGAGTAATGCATGAGGTAGGCGGCAAAATCAACTTCATTTGCATCTATCCGTGCCGCACGATCGATCGCTGTAGGGCTACCCGAAGTGGCAGGCCGAACTATACTAGTTCGCGCATCCCCTATGTCTCGCTTTGTCCCAAAGCACGTCGATTATTCGGCACGCACGCCGTCACAAATGGAAGCCGGCGGCACGAGCCCATCATTGCACATGATGCGTATGTATGAAAATGGCAACCGCGTTATACAGCCAACAATCTGTTAATTCATTGAATAATTACTCAAATCACACAGGAAATACATCACGAGTGCAGTGAAGTAGTACGGTCACGTCGGCCGGAGGCACTGCATGCACCGGGACCAAACGGCGACCCGACCGATCGATCGATCGATCGGGGGCAAAAGAGCGACACATGGGCGGCATGTGTCACAAAAAAGCCCCGCATGCATGCAGCCAGCAGCCACTGTGGCCGCGGATTAAGGTTGTTATTATCCCATTGGCTAACTATCTGGGATTAGTTTAAGCCCAGCAACCGAACTATCGCATTAGCAGCAGTGCAAATGCTGGGGTGACTGATTGGACATGTTTTGTCTTGTGCTTTGCTTCGGCACGTGCGATTGATTAGGAGGTGGCAATGCAGTACTGCTCCAGGATGAAGAGCGGCTTCTGCCGCAGCTGCCGGCACCGCCGCACGCTCTGCAGCAGGTCCTGCTTGTCGCCCCGCCGCGACGTGAACAGGAGGAGCTGCGGCTTCGTGTCGGCGGCGGCCAGGGCCGACGACGGGTGGTGCTGTCCGCCGCACTCGTCGTCCTCCTCGTCGTCGTCCCTGTCGTCGCCGTCGACGGGGGTGTGCGGCGCGCCGGTTTCGGTCGACGCCACCGCGACCGCGGCCGCGAGCGTCGTCGTGGACGAGGGCACCCGGCGCAGCGCTGGGGTTTCGTCGCGGGCGGACGGCTCGGAGTGCGGCGCGTCGGCGTGGCACCGCGCTTGCTCGGAGGTGAAGGTGAAGGGCGTGCTGCCGACGAACTTGTTGATCACGAGCGTCGACCGGTGCACCTTGGCGGCCGCGGGCGCCTGCGGCTGCGAGCTCACCTTCACCTCCACCATGGTTCCTCTGTCCACCACCTCCACCTCCTCCTCGTCTTCCTCGGCCTCCTCGTCCACCTGCATGGCCACCTCTTGCTCTGGCTCGCACTTGTCCTCCACCACCGGGAAGTAGGACGCCTCGGCCGGCGCGGCGCTCTTGCTCGCCGCGCTCTGCCCACGAGCAGAGCACTCGATGAAGGAGAGGCAGAGGCGGCCGCCCTGGCGGTTGGCCTGGAGGTACCCGCGCGGCCTCACCACCACCGCCTCGACGACGAGGCGGCCGTCCTGGCGGCGCGAGCACATCTTCAGACACGGCCCGTCGCGGCTCGACATGGACGGCAGCGGCGGCGGGAACGAGCGGCGCGGCGACCGTCGCCCGCCGAAGGAGTGGTAGTTCACCGCCACGAGGCCGTCGCCCGGGTAGTAGCTTTCTCGTGCGGCACTGCTCTCCCAGAAGGACTCCTCTGCCTCGACAGGCGCTGCCGGCAGCGGCGAGCCACCAAAGAAGCAGGCCATGTCGACGGCGTCCAGAGACGCGGTGAAGTCGCCGGAGCCGGTCTCGCAGCCGAGGCTCTCGGTGCAGATCTCGAGGCTCTTCTGGCTCATGGACCGGCGCACGCGCGGGCTGACGTACGGCTTCTTGGGGCTGTCCATGTCGGCCTGGATGGCATTCCATATGTCGACCTGCGCAGGCCGGTGGTCGGCCACCACCGCCGCCGACTTGTACGGCTCGGCCGGGCGCAGCCAGGCGGGGGTCTCGAACGCCGGCACGGCCGGGCCACGGCACACGGCCACCGACATCTTCGCCTTGCGTGGGAAGATGTGAAGTGGCGGCAGGCAGTAGCGAAAGGCTGCTCCCTGTGGAGAAGCAAGATCAGAAAAGAGGTGAGCAAGAGACGAACGGCTTGCGGTGCATTTCTCCACTTAAAAAACATGCAAGGGCCAGAGCAGAGCAGGCGTTGTGGCAGCTTTCTTACCTCAAGGAACGTCAATAGACACCAAGAGAAGGCGTAGAAAAACTTGGGTTTTCTGAGAGTTGGGAGGTGTTGTTTCGGGAGGCGATCACTGGCTGATCTTCGTGTTGTTAACACAAGAAAGAAGCTGCTCTGTTGCTGGCATGTATGATTCGGTTTGCTGAGCTCCGAGGGCTATTTGTAGGCGGGGGAAAGGAGAGAGAATGGGTGGCATTGGCCGTCCAAGGCCAAAGGAGAGGGGGCCCATGCTCCCCCACTACTTGCCTCCGCCACCATGCTCTGTTTTCCTTCACCTTTTTCGCAAGTTACACTTTGGCATTTATTTTTTGCTAATATTCACTTTGGCATTTCATATTGCAGTTTAGCTGCACGCCAGTCGCCTAAATTTGGAAGAGGATCAGCCGATTCTTGGGGAAGGAAGCAGCAACCACGCGGAGCATTGTGGCCAACGACGGCGCCGTCGGGGCGAGTGAAGCGAAGCTCGGGGACATCGGCAAGGCCTCGGCCAGGAACGAGCCGCACCTAGCGGCAGCCAGCGAGACGAGTCCGAAACTTGATGGTTCGGCTGGGGGGAGGGGTGCAAGTTCGCCGGAAATCAATTTGGTGGTCGACAATTTAGAGAGGTAACAGGGGATGGGGGTAAGCACGGCGGTGGTGGTGGGGGGGGGGGGGGGGGGGTGGGGGTGGTGGGGGGGGGTGCGAGGGGAGAGCGGGGCGATTTGGATTCACATATGACCGGCCCAATTTTTTTCCGGTCACCTGACCCTAGTCAGTCCCTTCTCACTGCTGCTACACACGCATGGTTCCGTCATGAAGTAATACAACGGCGCTACCCAGCAATCGGTAAGTACAACTAAGCCCTCATACAATGCTATGTTCTTAGTAAAGTAAATCGAGTTTTTTAAAGCATCAAAGCTTATCTCTATTGGAGGATACTTAATTAAGCATATATCCATTATAAATAAGCACTTAAGCTTAACCACCTTGCATTGTATGAGGCCTAAGGCGCACCAGCCCCTTTCAAAAAAATGCATCGAGTATTTGTTCCACTTTTTTTTGCCAGAGATGTGTTTCTGTTTCAATGTGGACAGAAAAACTACAAATCAATAGATGTTAGCTACTACCACCACACCCTTTTCTATTTCACCTTTTGAATACTGATGTAGTCATCTCAAAGTAAAAATTACCATGGTCTAGAAAAAAAGACTACATAGTCCATGATATACACATTTTGGTTGTTGATTTTCTAATGCATTTTAGTACAAGAATGATGCATTAATAATAAAATGATTTTTAAAATAAAAAGCCTAGTAATGATATTTTGAAAACACCGCTAGAATTTTATTAGTTTATAAGATTTTTCTAAAAGAAGGGTAAACCCCGGCATCTGCATCATTGTGATGCACACAAGGCATTTGCATACTAGAATTCCTTGTTGCTTTGCATGGTTTGAAACAGAAGATTTTTTCATCAACTGCTTATTCGATCACCAGATAGATGGTTAATTGGTTGGAAAGTAAAACATGTAGCCTATAGGGGTAGAATATAAACTTTTCCATGATGAGAAAATGAACTGTTTAATATGTGCTCCTTTGGAGTTGGAATATTCTCAATACCCCAATTGTGTTTTCTTTATCATCAAACTTTCTCTTGTTCTTACATAGTGCTTTAGGTAAATATGACATGGCGAGATTCCAATTTGTTTGCATCTCCATACAAGAACAGAATTTTCTTTCGTCATTGTCGGGTTTGAAATGACAATCACCCACATTCACTACAAGTCCTTACTAGAGTGGAGAAAGAATGGATGAAACAAAATTATATCTCCTTTTGGTTCTTTTCATACGTGTCTTTCATCAGCATGAATGATATTTATATGTTTGTACACATCTTCTGTTATGTCACCCTTCTTGCTCATTAAGTGGAATGGAGATGCCATTCCTAGGCGCACAGATTTGTCGGATAGTGCATGTGTCTTCTCAATGTTTTGTTGCTCAATTTATTAATAATTCTTATTTGAAATGTACCAAAAACAATGCGGAGAAACACGTACAAAACTCAAAGTTTTGTGCATGTAATACTCTTGTTTTTTAGTACTCTCTGTACTAATTTATATAAAGTTTTTTATTAAAAATAATATTGACCTAATTTAAAGAAAAAACTATCAAAAGCAATAACACTAATTAAAAATAAAATAAATTTAATTATGGATCTAGTTATATTCAACTAGTATAATTTTTTCCATAAACTTGGTCAAAGATAGAAAAAAATGACTTATAAAATAATACAACTTAAGAAAAGCATAGAGGGGGTAGAATTTTGCCCATATTACAAAAAGTAGGCCATATTTACCTTGTAGCTATGAACTTGTGACAATTTTTTTAAAAAATTTGATCTTATTTTTTTTCTCAAACCAAAAAATGAATCCCACATGTTAAGATGACATGACAATCGACTAGAGATAATATGAAATGTATTCACTAGAGGCATCGGGCAATATCCTACATAGCATGGGAGCACTGTGTCGTGGCAAGCTACACCTATTTGCCATATATTTTCACATAATTCGGTGGAATTTGATGAATTGGGAGAGACCCATGACAATTTTGCCCCCCCCCCCCCAACGTACATACATGGTTGGGTTGCCCCCTTTAGCTACCATGCAATCCTAACAAGTGTCGAGTTTGGTAGTAAATAATAAAATAGGGTAAAATATGTCATATGGTCAGAACTAAGTGTGGAACTTAACAAGTTAGATGAAATATTAGTAAAATTTACCCCAAAGTCACAATCAAAAAGTAAAAGGGTGAAAAATACTGGAAGCTAAAATAACAATTGGAATATGAAACCCTAAACAAAATAGCATGGTCTACATGCGTAGATGAATTTCGAAGGAAATTAAGTAGTTGGTCATGTTCTTGGTTGTCTATGATTCATTCTTCCTCACTCCACTTCCACGTGTGCCCTTAATGGAAGAGTTTCTTTTCAAATATCCAAAATTTAGCCTCTATGGCTCATACCTTTACTCGTTGTGTTTCGCTAGAAAATGGATGGATTGAAGACAATTGATGTCAAACTAAACTTACCAGCCATACATCCAAGCTAACTACTTTGACACCCATCCTTCTAACTAATAGCTCATACGGAGAAGCTTCCACACCCTCTTTATCGGTCTTTGAGCCAAGATTATAGCCATCATCGATAACAGTTGGACAACACCCCCCCCCCCCTATCGTTGTCCAGTACCCTCAAACATCTACCACGTATAGCTTGTGCTAATGCACCCTTGTATCTTTGGCATTCACCACTCTTTGTGTGCTCCTTGTATCTTTGGCATTCACCACGTTAATGTCGCTCTTGTTGCGTTCCTAATGTCCCCAACTTGTAGCACATGCATTTCTTTTTGTCTCCTTTGCTTCTCATGGTATGTTCATTACTGTCTTGTGTGAGCTTCCAAAACACGATAATACTTTCGTCCCCATTATCTGGGAGAATTTTGGCTAGTCCACTACAAGCAATTTCTCTCCCTTTACCATAGTTAGCTCGTCTTTGCAGCACAGTTACTTCACCACCAACACATTCTTCTCTTGTGCATGCACCTGTTGTGGCATGATTTCGTGGTGCGACTCTTATTCGCCTCCCCACACACATTTGCTAATTGTGCTACCAGGAGGACCAGCCAACATCACCTTCGTCGAGGCTCTATAGGATGTCAACTCTATGGCATCCCTCCAGGTACATCAACTGCAACCACGACCATCCTTCTAAGTGTTTAGAAAGCTGCAAGACCAAAGTTTTCAGGGATGATCACCACCTCATCATCATTGAAACATTGTCGTGACATCAAGTGTGGACTAGCGATGTTCGTGCTCTGTGTGCAAATCTATTTTCAAGATTGGGATCGAATCTCCAAAATATCTCCATTATCCCTTAGCATCCCATCTGGTGTAATCTGTAAAACTGTGATCTAGCCATAGTTTTCTGATAAAATGGTCTAATCGGATTTGGTTCAAGTGGCCTTCTAACCCTAAAAAAATTAACCTCCACTTGGATGCATGTATTAAGAAAAGAAAATGTATTATAAAAACTACTATATTTTAACATGTTTATATGAAGTACCAAAGCTTTGGATACTAACCTTATGGAGTATTGGAAAAACCATAGGTGTTTGGTGATTGTAGTGTTTTCAATTGTATTCACTTTTTCACTTTGCATGGTCATAGATAAAATAGTCATTGTAGAACACTTAATTCATATGAGTCTGTAGGTACCAATAACTTTGCTAGTTTACCGATTGAATATAAGCTTACGTATCAATTTTGGTTCTACCATGAGTTTACATGAATTTATTTTCCGGAAGTTCCAAAGGTAAACTATACATGATTCTAAAAGAAACTAGTCAACATATGAATGTTGTAGGTCACAGCAAGATAATGTTTCTTGCATATGGATCACACATAAAAAATCTTGCATATGAAAGTAAGCAAGCTCTCTAGGAAAGAAAGGTGTATGACCTACACGAAACACGCGTGTCAGGAAAAAATGGAGCAAGTGTTTCTCTTTCAAGAAAAAAAAGAGAAAGCATTGGAGTAAACCTTTTAGAACTCAAAAAAAAAAACAAGAGAACGGTTCGTAAAACTTTATTAATAATTTTTTCCAAACAAAAAACAATATGTAAAACTAAAATTTTCTAAATAGTGGTGTTCTAAGAAAACTTAAAAAATTATATCTTTGTGCATGTAGTTTACGTTACAAGCCATCTTTTGCGATACCCTAACCTCTGCCACAACAACACTAGCCAATGGTTGCCGACAAGAAATGAAGTTTATGGAATTGGTACTCAATTAATTTATTATCTACACCAAATCAACATATGCTTTGACTTGTCCTACATAGTACTAGTAACTCCACTTATTTCGTACAATCTTCATACTCCACTATGAAACATATGCAGTATTTCAATCATAAGCTTTTACCATTAGATTCTACATCTTTTCCCTTTGCAGAGAAAAAGTTGAAAATTGGATCCTATACCTTCAATAGAGCAATGCAGCTATTTTAAACGGTCGTACAGGGAGATATTTTTTGAACCATCGTACATGCAGCTCTTACTTGCAAAGTTGTGAGTTGTTGCAACCATCAAATGGCAAACAACGATGCTAAGTGAAGACCCCCAAAAATGTAACAAAAGGCAAAATTAACAACAACAAAAGGTGTGTTGATTCGTCGATGACACCATATGTTTTATCTTGAAGTACTTTTTTCCATCTTATCTTTTGCGGTTGGTCGAAGCGGGTATTTCGCTTACTAGATGATACCCCACACGTTGTTACATGATTTGAGTAATAGCATGAGAACTAGTAAAATTTAGCAAATATAAATAGCACAATAGAATAAAAATTCTCAATGCATGTTTGCATATTGAGACGAGCCTTTTACTATGCATACCTGTGTTTAGTTTTTATCCCACGCATATTGCATGGTGAAATGGCATGCTTTCATGTTAAAATAGAAATAAACCAGTAAAGACTACCTCCTATCGACGTCGATCTGCCTCGTTTCTTGTGGCCATGGAGGTGCGATGGATCTCGACCCTTGCCGGCGGGAGGGCTCCTGCTGCATTTTAGGTGTTTTTTAAAGTTTCTTAAGGGTGTGTGTCCTACTCGAAAAGATGAGGCGGGCACAGCTCCTTAAAGATGAAATAAGTTTCTCCCCGCCTAGTCCCTGTCCCGGGGTGCGTCTACTATCACCAAAGGGCGTGTGGATGTGTGTCTCTGGCAGATCTCACGGGATTCCGCCGGTGTTTTGTGTTCAGTGGATCTGCTTGAATCTGATCTTCACTTGTGTGTGTTCATGTGGTCTACATGTTGAATCCTTCTGATCTACGCTTTTATTCATCGGCAATGGTTGTTGTTCTGGCATGACGACTTTCCCACTGTCATTACCACAAGGTTTGTCCGACATCGACGAGGGAGAGGCGATGACGACGACACGCCTTCGGTTTGATACAGTGCTTGTAGTCGTCGCTAGGAGGGATATGACATGGATGTAATTCTACTACTCCTACTTTCTATATTCTTTGTACTGTTACGATGTTTGATGCATAGATTATATTTCTTTTCTTCGTTTTTTAGTAGGGACTAGATATAGCAAATTCCGTGGTAGCAAAAAGAAGATGTAGAAAATTCCGTGGCACCACGGCTGGCCCTCCTCACCGCTGTAGCGGCCTCTTTCCTGTGAAAAGACCGGCCACTCGCTCGGGCCCTGCGATCTTTCAACGGCGAGCCACCTGGCCGAACGGGTGCCAGAGATCGTGGGCCAAAATACAACGGGACGGCGCGCGTCCGCCCGAACGGGCCACGGGAAAAAGAAACGGGAAAAAGGCGTCGGATTCGCTCGGTTTCCGGTGGGAATCGATGGACGGGCACCGCGTCCGCACGGAATCTGCGGCCAGAGGGGCTAGGCAAAAGCCGTCCCTCCCTCCCAGTCCCAGAGAAAAGGAAAACAAAGCCGGGAGGAATTCGCGCCGTCGTTCTGTGGCCCGGCGCGCCCGGCGGCGACGCGGCCCGGCCGTGCGCCTGCCACTGGCGTTTGTTGGAACCCGAAACGGAAATGGTTCTACCTAAGCGGAGATGCTCTGCCACACCACACCACACCACACCGTCTTGTTAATTAATGGTTTGGTTGTTTAATCTTGGATTGGATTGGACAAGACACCGCGGTCGGCGAGTAAAATTTTGCTTATCCGTGTCTTTGGTTGGATTTGGCGTGGTCTGGCTTTCTCTGCTCGAGTCGGAGCTTTGGTATTGGTACTTTCTGGTCTCTGCTGTGCGTACCTGCATCTTTTCTTGTGGAAAAAATGGCGCTCAAAGGGACACGTTGAAGTACCTCCCGTGCTTTACGTATCTCGTTTTAGTAGATCCCCAGTTCATTATTATTTTTTAGGCCAAGTATGAAAACAAAAGTAGAGAAATATACAACGACGGTAAGAAGAGCATGGTGCTCCACAACTAAATGCTATGCCAAATATTTATGTCAAGCTTTTTGGCGATGTTTGTTCAGTGGGATGAGACGTTCTTGTCAGCTACGAGACGCTTGTGGTGACTTCGTCCGTCTTAAACTATGATGCTGGTTCGTTATGTTGGAGGTGCTCATAGAGGAAATGTGTGCATGTGTGAGTTTATAGGGATGATTGTATGCGTGTATATATGAAAATCTGCAATTGCACCGTGTTAAAAAAAAATGCTATACCGAGTATGTTTCCAGTAATGGCTATGGCGTACTAATTGACATCTATTCCCTTTCCTTTCCTGCAAAACTCTAAAACCAAGTGGAAAAGAGAGCGAATTTCATTCGTTTTTATTCCGCGCATAGCATGCATGCCCAATTGGCAACAGCCCCACTACACACCAAAAAGGCGCCCAGCCGAACAGCCAAACCTATTGCTCCGCCAAAGAAGTAGACAAAAACCCGCGAAGAACGCCGGCCCGAGCAGACCATCACCGTGACATCAAACGGGCGTTTCACTTCACAAAGCCGATCGACGGAGTGGGGAGAGACCACCACCGAACGCGCTGTCCGGTCGAGGCTGGCGCAAGCTCAAAGGAACCATCGTGCCGGTGCAACATCCAATCCAAATACCCAATCCAAGTGGCCGGCCGCAGATGCAGATTTGCTTCTGCTGCATGCAACCGACGGTACATCTCCGTGCCGATCTCGCGTGCGTGCAGCTCGGTTCGCGCCGCACCGCAGCCCGGTCAGCTACGTGCATGACAAGGCGCGCGCTACGTACCCTACCCCGGGGCCAAACCGACACGCTGCGGAATTATTGCGATACGTTCGATCTCTCCACCAACCTGCAACGCGATCTCTCGCTTTCCCCACCCCTCGGCTTTGGATCGGCGACAGAGATCTCAGCACGAGCGTCCCCGCGTGGACCATATGCCGGCGCCATCCGAGCCGTCGGATCGACGCCGGACGGCTCGCGAGTAGCGGAAAAAGCTTTGCGCGCCCGTCGGTCCATGAGAGTAGTACGTGCGAGTACGTAATCAAATCTACCGTGATCTATCCTAAAGCTGGCGTGGTGGCCCGTGGTCCTTTGATCGGGGTCCTGGCTGCATAATTCCAAGGAAGTCCATGCGCCGGGACCCAAGGTGGCTACGGCTAAAGCCCTAGCACCGCCGGCCAATGCCGAGGAGAACCTTTCCTCCTGATGCAGACGCTGCCCTCTCGCCCAAGAGCATCTGGAATAGCACTATCAAGTTTTTCCCGCCGCCGTAGCCATCGTATACATAGAGAGAGATACACGGTCACGATCGAGTTTTACTAAGTGATGATAAAGCTGGTAAAGATCGTATATCGGTGCACAATATGGATATACAACGAGTCGGTAGCAGATGCACCTTTGTGAATGGCTTGTCAACAACCATGTTGACGACTCAAACGGACACCCGGAGCATTTCTTCAACGTGAGTCTCGACGTCCGGGCGGGAAATCTGGTGGAAGAAGACCTCTGCCCCTGCGTGATCCTTGTGTTGGACAAAATCGATCGTGTGATATGACTTGCGCTCGACGACGGTCTTCACTTAGTGCGGCACACGTTTGACGACATGTTAACTAGTATGATGTACCACCAAATCGCAATCGCTGAGATCAAATCAAGCCGCTGATGTTTTCTCTTTCTAAAAAGTTATGTCATATCGGCTTGGACTTGCGGTTGAGACGGTGAAATCGGCTGGCACACGCCTGTAACGGAGGGACAAGATGTCGAGGAGCGGTCACCGGCCGTAGAGTCTACGCATGTGTTCTTTGACGGTGCAACGGCGGGCTTACGCCGGCCCGAACCATTATATTGATACGACAGTCGTCTACGCATGTTGTCGACTAACCATGGACTCCCGAAGAAAAAGAGTATAAAAATTTATGGTTTCCATATGGAGGAAGGCTGGCATATATATGCTGAGTGACGTGGATGCAAGAGGGAGCTAGATGCAACGCATGATCTATGGTAATTTCCAACTGGGGGAGTAAATAAGTGCAGTAGAGTTCGTCTGCATGCAGTATCCGGATAGGTTCTGTGACGATATCACAAAATTAGGTACCGAGGGCAGGGAGAAAGACAACACACAGCACCATTCGCTTATGCAAAACCGAAAGTAAGTAAATGAACTAATGAAGCAAGGCGTTCGTCATGGAATCAATAAGCAACTTGAAATCCGGCCTCTGACTCGTCTCCTGAGCAGCTGAAAGCGAATTTGATGGCGTGTATATATCCACTGAATCCGGCTTTATTTACGGGGCACTCTTTTGCTGTATGCGGACACAAGCAGAGTGCACACACTGAGACACACATGACGGACTATATACCAGTCTTAATCTGAGCATGCATGAGTGATTGGAAAGGTTTGGTGTTAATTAATCAACGGGCTTTCTTCCTTGGCGGTTTCTTCTTTCTTAGGTGCACGTTGATCGATCGGCTTTCACTGGCGCTGTAGGAAGGGAGATGATGATGATCGAAGCAAAGGCCTCTCCTATGGTAGGAGCTTTTGTAGGAATGGACCGGTCGATTTAACAAACCTAACATAACAAGCAACTTGTTTTTTGCTGTGTGCCTGATTGCTCATCATTGTCTCTTTGTGCTGGGCCATGCGGTCTACTAGTGGTGGTGAACACACGATTGCTACTTGTGACGTTGACGTTGTTAATCCGTGGAACAGCTCGGCAGATGATAATTTTGGCCGGCCATGAAACAGCTCGACTAGTGGTGAACAGATTTTTCTTAACGCTAAATCGGCTCGCCTGTACTGTACATGGTACTACTGCTGGGGCTGGGTGGGTAGAATAGAATTTCCGAGGATTTCGCTGCCTAACAGGTACAGAGCAGGTCGTGGTGGGGTGCTGGCCCGCTGGACCTGAACGTACTAGCGCCAAGGATCGCGTGATCGAGCCGATCAATCCATCGACCGACCGACCGACATCACAGGGCCCGTGACAAAGGCATGGCACTCATGTGAATCTACATTCCCTGCCAGTATATATATCCACCACACGTGGCCGTGGATGTCTCGTACGAGCGCGCATCTCCACGGGGCCCCCGCCGAATCTAAAGTACTGGATGCCCTCGCTCCCCCACCCAACCCGCATGGCATCACCCAGCCAGCAGCTACCAAGCCTACCATGAGAGTTGCACACACATGCATCGGGATTCAGATAAATCGGCTTCAGATTTGCGCTTCAAGGCGCTGTAGCGGTGTAGCGGACCTACTACACCCACCACCCGACACACAGTGCAACACAGTGCGGACCGTACGGCAGAGCAGCCCTACCACGAACCGCCACCACTACGCCGGTCGTCGAACACGCCACGAAGAAGGGCGGAGCCGGAGCGCCAATGGAGATGGAGCTTTGAGGAGCCTTTGACCATCCATGCATGAGACGAGATGGTGCTCCGGAAAGATTGAGGAAAGCAGCGCAGGGAGATCCCCGGCGGGATCTGCGTGCCGTTTTCATGTGCATGCACCTCTGGCCTCTCCTCTTTCCCTGTACGCGCCGATCTCTCACTCTTTGAGGGGAGGATCGGCCCGAGCCAGGGTAGGGCGAGGCAAAGCCAAAGGGCGATGTGATGGATGGAAGGAGACCAACTACGCGCGCCGGGCCGGGGCGCGTAATAATGCAGCGCTTTTGCGCGGTGGGAGCATCTCCAACGGTCGCCCCAAACGACGCGGGTGCGCGGTAAACGCAGCTTTTAGCGCGCGCGGGGCGGTTTGCCGCGCTCCAGCGGCCGCGGGAACGTTTGCGCGCGCGCGCGAAAAGGCGCCAGCTCGCGCGAAAGATTTGGCGCGCCGCTTCGCGCGCGCCTATAAAAGCTGCGCGCGCCACGCGCCTTCTCCACACACATCTCTTCCCCTCTCCCTCTCCCTCTCTGCCACGCGCCGCTCCAGCGCCCCGCCACCGACGCGCCGCTCCAGCGCCCCGCCACCGCTCCACCGCCCCGCCACCGACGCGCCGCCATGCCGCCGCGCCGCCAAGGAGCGTCCGGCTACCGCGGCGTCCGCCTGCGGCCCAACGGCAGCTACACCACGGAGATACGCTCCGGCGAACTCCGGCTCGCCCTCGGCACGTACGGGACGACGCGACAGGCCGCCCGCGCGTACGACGCGGCGGCGTGGCGCCTAGGCCGGCCGCGCGGCCAGATGAACTTCCAAGATGTGTACACGCTCGAGCAAGCGCTCAACCTCGCCCCTCTGCCTCGTCTGAACACGGCGGAAGACCGTGCGGAGCACGCCGAGCGGCAACGCCGCCTCCTCGTCGCCCAGGAGGACGAGAGGGTCATGGCGGACTGGCGCCAGCGCCACCCGGAGCACACCGCCTACGAGCAAGCCTACTGGGCAAGGCACCGCGAGGAGGACACGCAAAGGCGCCGCGCGTCGCGGTTGGACAGGCGTCGACGGAAGGCGTTGGCGAATGCACAGTCCGACCTCGTTGCAGCAGGTGGGCGGTCGTTCTTCACGCCGAACGATGAGCGGTGGCTGGACATCCGGCTATCTACCTTGGACGACACCGCCGAGGATGATAGTGGTGATGATGATAGCGACTTAGAGTAGTTTTTTTTGTTAATGCAATCTATGTTTATCGTTTGTCGTTTTTATTTTATGCAATCTATGTTTCGGATGTAAAATACTTTGTATCGTTTAATCTATGCAATCTATCTAGTTTTTTTAAAAAATTCAACTTTCAAAAATGCATACATTTCTAGTCGCACGCGCTGCATTTTAGCGCGCTGAGCGGCGCGCGCTGCATTTCAGCGCGGCTGCTGGAGCCAGCGCAGGCGGGCGCGCAAAACCAGCCGCAGCGCGCGCGCTAACAGGTTTTTTGCGCGCGGCGCTTTAGCGCGGCTGTTGGAGATGCTCTGACGCGCGCGCGGGGCCGCGAGCTCCGTGTCGAGCACTTGGCGACGCGGGCAGAGGTCGCGATGGCCGGCCGTATGCTTGCTTAGTGCCTAAGCAAGGAGCGTGGGAGCACGTACGTACGTCAGGTGCTATCCGGCTGTGGATTTGGAGGGGCCGGGCCGTGTCGTGTGCAACACATGTATGTGTGGGGAGGGGAGTGTGCCCGTCTACGTACGTGCGTGTGTGTGGTGGAGCTGCCACGAGGGCCTGCCTTCATTTGGTACGGATGGAGACGCGCGTCTTTGTCTCTGTTCGGTCCAAATGGCATCCTAGGTTGCATGCATAGCCACGGGACTGTATATGGACTCGGGGTGCTCTTGCATACCCAAAGAAATTGTAGTGAATCCATCGAAAAAATATTGTAGTGAACGTACCGTACACGTCAGCCATTCGGAAGCCTCTGCGACATCAGCACATGTAGATGAGTAGATCCATGACCATGAGAGACAAAGGAGAAGGGGGGAAGAGATCCGTTGGAACTCTTTCTTAAGGCCTTGTTCAGATAAACCTCTCCTGGAGGGGATTGGAGATGTTTGGAAGGGATTGGATGAGATTTTGACTTGTATGGGATTTAATCCACCTCAACCCACTTTAAACCTCTTCAATTTTGTTGCAACCGAACAAGGCCTGAGGAAGAAATGACCCGATTTGTAGTACGAAAATGTTAATGTAAACCAATTTCCTTATTGACGGCTTTAGTTGGGTGGGGATGTCCAATCATGACAGTTAGTATATACTCCCTCCGTCTCAAAATATAAGACGTTTTTTGCTCTAGATTTAGACCAAAAAACGACTTACATTTTGGGACAGAGGGAGTATTTTTTTGTACATTTTAGTAATAAACAAACTAATCAAAATGTTGTATTTTGTAGAATATTTTGTTGAGCTATCGTTAAGCCAAGAAATTAAGCCGTTAAAGGTCCTCTAGAAATCGGATTCGTGCCAGTTGAAAGACAGTTATAGAACATAGTTGCAGGTTAACCAACAACTAAAGAAAAAGTGTTAGGTTAAACTTGGGCTGGGCCACTTCTTAAAAATATCTAAAGAAAAAGAACACGTCACAGGTCGAACATAAATGATAAAAGGGGCATTTCCTAAACGGCGCTTTAAGCACCGCTTAAAGGGCATTCCGTACATGGCGCACAGACCCTCCCCTCCGGGTTGGCCCATTTACTTCTTTTTTCGGTTTTTAAACTCCAAAAATCATGTGCGCTTTGTACTTCGACGAGGAGGCGGCGGAGATGGAGGCGGAGGGTGATGGCGAGAGAACTAAATGCAAAAGAGAGCGTGCAACTGACTGAAGCCAGAATGGAAGGAGGACAGATAGGAGGGCTCGTATTTATATCATGCGCAGACCAGGCCAATTACTGCAGGCAGTGACCAAGTGGAACTGGCGACGTGTTGTGCCTAATTTTTTTCACTTCAGCAACGCTGAAAAGTCGCAGCGGTTTTCTGTTTTGGGTTTCTTTTTCTCTGGATTTGTTTAGGCCGGGTTTCTTCTGTTTTTTTTCTTTTTTCTTTTCTCTTTCTTTTTTTACCATTTTGTCAATTTCGTGGAATATTCCTAAAATCATGAAATTTTCTTAAATTTGTGAACTTTTTTGAATCTCATTATTTTTTTCAAATTTGATGAACATGTTTTCCAATTTCCAAACCTTTTTAAAAATCAATGAACTTTTTTCAATTTTTAATATTTTATTTAAAATGGATGAACTTTTTAAGAATTGATATTTTTTTAAAAAAATCAATGAACTTTTTTTCAGAATGTATAGTCATTTTTTTAAAATTTGTGAACTTTTCGAAGTTTGGGAAAATTAAAATTAATACTGTGAACATTTTTAATTCACTAACTATTTTTTATTTTTATTTTTATTTCCACTAGAAACAACAGCTTTTGTAGTGTTTATAGAAACCCAGCTAATGCCACTCAAAAAAAACCCACCTACTACTGTCGCGCAAGCTATGTTAGTCAATTACATGTCTTCTTTCAGTCTGTGAAGGGGCTTTGTGTTTGTGTGAGAATATCACTTCCGTAATTCAATATTTCTAGTGGGGGAGCAAGCAGGGAAGAGGGGACCATACTGGGTCTCTTGAGATGTCATGACAAATGCAAAACATCTAAGAGGTCTGGGTTTTCATGATATGAAAATATTGAATCTTGCATTACTGCCAGACATGCATGGATAGTGATTGATCACCAATCTTTCCTCGGTTCATGTATTTGGTGAACTAACATAAACATACGTGGGAAACTAAAAAAAAGGAAAGGAGAAGAAAAACTAGGAAATCTTACAAGAGATAGTGAATAAAAAGAATAAACAAGATAGGATGTGCTAGTGGCCGAACCATGTCGAAGCAGTCGAGTTGATTTAGAGCAAATCCTCTCCTATTTTTTCTTTCTTTTTTTGCTTTTACCTATTTCTTTTTTGTATTAACTTTCTTTCCTTATTATGGGTTCTTTCAGGTTTTAGTGGAATTTTTATCTATATATTTGCAATATTTTAACATTTTATAGAAAAATGCATATTCTAGTGTCTGGTATTTTTTATAAAATAAAATGTGAACATTTTAGTTCATATGCATGAATAACGTTTTACATCTATGTGAAACCTTTTAATTTATTGTTCATGTAATCTTCTTGAAAAAATGATTACCAATGTGTTGTATAATTTTGCTTCTGAACTTCCAAAGAAAACGGGAACTAGTTGAGAACCGTGATTTCGGCCGGCTAGGAACCAGGCCCCTCTAGTATTTGCTGTATTAAATCCAAATAAGCCCAAAACAGGTAGTTTTTTCAAACTCGTCCGGTGGAGTGATGTAACCCACATAGTCTGGTCAAATCCTATTTGACACGCTCCGCCAATGATTTCGGTTTCGGGAACATGGTCATTTTATTATTTTCTATTTCTTCCTCTTACTTCCAAAAATTAAAAAACTACTCATGCCTTTTAAAAAAATCAGATTCTGTTTGTAATTTCCGAAATATATTGTAAGAATTGAAGTAGTATTTAAAAAAATTCAAGATATTTTTAAAAATAATCCAGTTTTATAAAATTGTTATCAAATTTTATATGAATATTTACTTTATTTTTTCTTCCTTAAAAAAACAGAATATATAAAATGACTAAACAAACTCACTCACAACCGTAGTGACTAGCAACTAAAAAAACAAGAACAGTAGCCGGCTAGCTTCAGTAAGTTGGACGTTAGAGTACTTTGCAATGGGCAGTATATTTTCGCATTTTTCTTTTTAGGTGGTATATTTTAGCTGGTCAGTTTGATGCACATAGTGCATCAAATAGGGCCTCTGGACGGGAGCCCAGCGCAGAAAATGAGGGCGCGAGGGGATTCAAACCTATCGTTCCCAGGATGCACAGACCTACTAGCCACTACGCCACTGTTGACTTCGTAGTTACATAGGAATCACTCTCTAGTTGACCGAAGGTTTTTTTTTTCTCCTTTTGTTTTCCCTATGTTCGTTTCTTTCGTTTTTGTTTAGTTTTCGTATTTTTCTCCAGCTTTCTTTTTTCGTTATTGTAATTCGTTTTTCTTTAGGTTTCTTTTTTATTCTTCATGGTTTTTTTCATTCTACATTATTTCTTTCGTTCATTTTTTTCCTGTGGGTCTCTTTTTGTTTTTCAAACTTTATTTCTTTTTGACTTTATTCTACATTCTTATATACAGGATCAACACTTTTTCAATACTTGTTCAACATTTTTCAGATAATTGTTCAACTTTTATAAAAACACTTGTTCAACATTTTTTTATACATGATCAATATTTTTTCAAATACTTGTTCAACATCTTTAAATATACTCATTCAACATTTTCTAAATACTTTCTAAGAAAATTTCAAATACTTTTTCAATATTTTTATATAGATGATTAACATTTTTCAAATAATTGTTCAATTTTTTAAATTACCTGTTCAACATTTTTCAAATACCTAATTAACATTTTTAAATGTTTTTTGAACATTGTTTTTTTTAAATATATATATTTAGAATATTTTAAAATATAAACAAAAGTTGCAAAATAAAAGCATAAAATAAAACGTAAATAAAACAGGGAAAATATGCTATGGCTTCCCGCACTCATGGGCCGGCCCAGCTCACTCGCCCCTTTAACGAGAGTTCGTTCCCTCTGGCTGAAGGCGAGATATAGGTGTGCCCAGGTCATCTACCTGCTTTGTTAAGACCGATCAACCGCCGACCCATCAAATCATTGACCAGTTGACTTTCGAAAATTTCTCAAAAAAAAAGTTGACTTTCGAAAATGATGGATCTAGGAAAAAAGACCGCAAATTCCAAAAATGGCTAATGATTTTTAAAAATAGATTAAGGGTTTTATAAAAGTTTGGGTATACAAAAATTTCATGGAATTCAAAATCAATTCGTAGGTTCTCGAAAAAAACGCAAATTTTGAAGAAAGTTCATCAATTTCGCTTAAAAAACTCTTTAATGTTTGAAAAAGGTTCGTAAATTCGCAAAAGTTCACAGATATTGAAAAAAAGATCTTGAATTTTAAAAAAATCATCCTTTTTTAAAAATCACCAAGTTTGGAAAAATCATTGAATTTTGAAAAAAATCGTCAATATTTAAAATATCGAATTTGAAAAAAGATCATCAGTTTTAAGATAAGTTCATTGAACTAGAATTTTGTTCTTATCAGTTTTGGAAAAAAGTTGCTAAACTTGAATAGAATTCATCAATTTTGATAACAAGTTCAGGAAATTTGAATATAAAATCTCGAATTTGAAAAAAGTTGATTGCTTTTGCAAAAAGTTCATAATGAAAGGAAAAAATGAAAAAAGAAACAGGAAAAAGAAAATGTGGAAACCCCAGCAGGAAAACGCAGAAAAAATAGAACAGAGAGAATATGGGCCGCCCACTTACAAGTACAAGGTGGCGGAGCACCCTGTAGTAGATTTGGCATATCCTAGCCAAACCCTATTTGGCGCCATTTTTAGATGTTTTTTTTAATTCGATCCGATGAACTTTTTTCAAATTCGATGACCTTTTTTCAATACCGACGAACATTTTTCAAATCAATGAACTTTTTCGAGTTTGATGAACATTTTTCAAAAACGATGATTTTTTTTTTCAAATTTGATGAACTTTTTTCAAATTTTATGAACTTTTTCCAAGTTCGATAAACTTTTTGACAAGTTGTGGGCATTTCGACCGGAAATTTCGGCAGCATAACGTGTCGAAAAGAAATGCATCCGTGGCGGCACCACATGAGGCGATAAGCAATTCCTGGTGCAAAGGGTTGATTAATACTAAATGAGTAAAAGCCGGTCTATTCATTTTTCCCTTGAATGGCAACCCAATCTTCTTTAAGGGGGGGGGGGGGGGGGGGGGGGGCAGCCCCAGTGCATGTAGCTCCCGCTTGCGCAGGGTCTGGGGAAGGGTCCGACCACTTTGGGTCTATTGTACGCAGCCTTTCCCTACGTTTCTGTAAGAGGCTGTTTCCAGGACTTGAACCCGGGCAGCCCCAGTGCATGTAGCTCCCGCTTGCGCAGGGTCTAGGGAAGGGTCCGACCACTTTGGGTCTATTGTACGCAGCCTTTCCCTACATTTCTGTAAGAGGCTGTTTCCAGGACTTGAACCCGTGACCTCATGGTCACAAGGCAGCAGCTTTACCACTGCGCCAAGGCTCCCCTTCGCATCCCAATCTTCTTTAACTCAGCAAAAAGAAGGGTTCACATGAAGCCGATCAACCGCTTATGCTATCACGTTCCAGAAAAGCAGCAGAGGCAAAACTTCTTCACTTCTTCACTTCCTTGGATAACTAACGTATATCATAATTTTTGGAACTTCACTCGTCATGACTAGGTTCATTTATTTATGGGACTGACTGCCACTTATTTGTTACTAGTCCATTTGATCTTGAATATGTGGTATGATATATATGCTATGCTAGGTGTTATATAAATCCAGACTAGTATTTCCTAATTATTACTAGCTTGCTATTGTGAATACTCTCTCCAAAAAAATACTGCATCTGCTTCCTAGTACTAATTAAGATTTATATGTTAGATTAGAGAAGAGAACAAAGGTAAGAGAAACTGTATCACTTGTATGATACAACAGTAAGCAGAAACACTCATGAGACATGAGTGGCTTCCTAGATGCATGGATTAATACATACATACATGAGTGAAGAAAAGCAGATTGATAAGAGAAACAATATCACTTGTCTGATACAACAATAAGCAGAAACACTCATGAGACATGAGTGGCTTCCTAGATGCATGGATTAATACATACATACATACATACATACATACATGAGTGAAGAAAAGGAAAATTGATACTACCAAACACGCAACAAGATACTTAAAACTGCAGAGTTTTCTCTATATAAAATTCTACATGCCAAATCATGACACCAATAACATACTACTTGACTGAATACTATCTAGGTGTATACATGCATGCTAGCTAGCAATAATACTAGAGATCAAGTGGAAATAATAATATTAATAATAACAATAACAAAAAGGCATGCAGCAAGCTCTAGCTAGTCCATCTCTACCTACGAGTGCGTGCAACAAATAAACATCAGTGTTTCGTTTTGGCCTCAGGCGTCTCCTCAGTCTTCAATTCGAAAAGGTTTAGATCATCTTTTGATGCTATCATGATCCACAAAACTAGTGGCATGTTTGTAAATATGCTACCTTGTGGTTTGCTTGTTCAGAAAATTTGGTGACCACGAGCAATAGGACATGGTTCACCGGTACCATTATCTCATTGAATCTTGTGCTAAAACTAGCGTGCGATTTTCTATGAGACAAGGAAGGAATCTGGAATTCATGCCCTACTGGCTCAATTATACATACTACTAGAAACAAATCAAGTCAAGACAATAACTTTACCAATCAAAGGAAGCATGAATAAGTTTTACAGTACCTTTGCTTGGATGGACTCATGGATCTTCTGAATCAAACAGCCATCATGTACACAGCTGGCCCATCAACCTTGTCATGAGCATATCTCCATATGTCCATAGCATGTGCCTCCTCACATCAAGTAGGACCATATGAACACAGAAAAAAAAAGTCAGGTTGAATGGCACCACGCCAAGATTTTCTTGAAGGAGGTTAGATCAAGAAACGGGAGATGGGGAAGAAAACCAACAAGCCAGATACCACCGACGAGTATTGGGAAGCGGCCATATGTATGTTCAGGAACACCGCATGTCAAGCACTGGTTGTGTGTTGGCTTAAGGAGAAAGAAGGAGGGACGCGAGGGAAAAGAATCAGAGGCAGTGGCAAAAGGATGGGCATTTATAGAGGAGATGGCCTACGGCAATGAGCCAGCAGGGAGGGCCGAGGGACGTCGGATGGGGGGCGATCCCCGTGAGGCGCGCAGGAGCAAATGGAACGGACGGGAAGGGGTCGAGGATGGGGGCGATCCGCGTGAGGCGCGCAGGCGCCAATGGAATTAACGGGAGGGATCGAGGGAGGGGAGTAAAGGGGGAGGAGGAGGCGGAGCGATACAATTAATGGAGGAGGCGGAGGAGGGAGGGAGACGATGTGTTGGTTCTAGTTTCTAGGAGGAGAGATACGAGAGAATTAATAGACAGAGGATTTTTTTTTTTTTTTTTTTTTTGCGAATAGAGGATTTGTTAAGTTTGCTAACTAATACTACTACGTGGACTCCCTCCCCTCAAATAAAGGGATCAGGCTTGCCTGCTTCCTCCCCATGCTCCCATCCGTGCTCCCACCTCATCCTACGGCTGTCTTTTTTTTTTCCTTTCTAATCTAATCATCTCCCCCCCCTGATTTTAAGGGGGTGGGGTCGGGCCTTATTTTCTTCCAATTAAATTAAGCCACATAGGGGAGCAGGCAAGTCTCGTCCCAAATAAAGCCAGGTAGGTAGGTGGTTTCCTTTTATTTCCTGGCTAACTAGGACTGTGAACCACGTCTATATATAGATAGATCTGCCTGTATTTTCTTCTTCTTCTTTTTGACAGGTACCCCTCTCCCTTCTGTCTCCTAACACAAGAGATTTTGCGTATGCTTCCTACTAAGATAGTAGGCAAAGAGAAACGGATCAGTGGTGCATGCACTAGACAGATACACATATATTATTATTAGTAGATTATTTGTGAAGTAAGGCAAGAGTAGCAGGAAGATACTACTACATGCCTACACAAATTCAGTTCAAGGCTCTACTCCTAATTAAGAATGATAATTAGAAGAGGCAGCTAGAGCGAGTTGCTCATGAGGGGTCTCAACTGGCATATGATCTGTAGCTCAATTAGAATGATAATTAGAAGAGGCAGCTAGAGCGAGTTGCTCATGAGGGGTCTCAATTGGCATATGATCTGTAACTCAATTAGAATGATAATTAGAAGAGGCAGCTAGAGCGAGTTACTCATCGCAAAAGAGGAAGTCATCGTCTTGATCCTCTCCAAAATTTCTTTCTTTTTATCGTTGGGCAAGGAGCAATCCTCAGCAGTGGCTAATGAGGGGTCTCAATTGGCATATGGTCTATAACTCAGCATGCCATGCCCGGGCTTTATAAACCTAACATTCACTGGTCATGTATGTCCTGTAACAACTTGTCTTTTTTGTTTTTGACATCATGCAACAACTTGTCTTAAAGTGAAGCTGGATGGGTTTTTTTTGTGCGCAGAAGCAAATAGCTCACTGAACCCGACTTTGTGTTTACCAGATCGCATCAACCTACATAAGTTAGCAAAAAAGAGTGCAAAAGTGTAGTTACGTACATGGTTGCCTGCTGATCACGAAGCCGACACTGATCATGGCGATTTTCCTCCATATAGTTGACCCATGATGATGCATCTCAGCTCCTTTTTCATAAATTGCATTCATGCATGTTAATTTCAAAGTTCATGTTAATATCTTTCAGTTTGAAAATGATTCTTCGACCTGAAAACACATCCTACCTATGTGCCAGACAGCCTCATGGAGGGGTTTGTAGAGCAGTGCAAATACATTGCAACACTCAGGCCTCTTTCCTCAACAAATCAAACTGGCAGGTGATATTCAACTTGATATACCCAAAAAAACTCTAGATTGCCTGAAATTCATGCAATTGTCAATGGTCAGGTGAGCTGAATTCACTCACAAGAAACAACCCGAAGTAATGGTTCCAGCTATATTCACAAGGGAGAAAAACAATTGGTTCCTAAGAAGACAATTCAAACATTAAGTTGTTTGCTCACAATTTCACACAAGATATAAATGAAAAACATTAATACAAGGCCCCTCAAGTAGAGACAATAAACACATTGTATTTCAAAGACCATGGTTGGACGTATCAAGATCCAACCAAGCCAAGTAGCATAACAGGAGTGAAGAAATGCATCCACAATCTCTAGATCAATGTTGGGAATTCATAAACTACCAAGGAACGCCAAGCAACAACAACAACAACAAAAAACACTTGCAACAAGCAACCTGGCTCCTGGAAACAAGAAGGCCAACACCATCTAACTAAGCTGATGAACCTAACAGCTACGTCACCCCTTCTCTTCTTCGGCAAGGAACACACACTTGTGTTGCATACCACATCTGTGTTGCATACAACATCCAGCAGCCCTACAAGCTCCGTCCATCTGCCTTGTCGCCCTCCACAAAATCGAAACTTCTCCGTTTTCATCATCAAGTCAGGCCCTGCCGAAGAAGAGAAGGGACAGAGAGGGAGATCAAGTAAGTAATTAGTGGCCAATGAGCTAGTCCAGATTTCCAAAATATGTGTTACTCTAAAGAACCAACGTCAATATAGAACCAAAGCAACAGGAACAACCAAATCATACTGGAGAACTGCCAGCAAGTATGGATCAAAGGCTGCTTGCTTTGGTGCTTCCAACTGCCAGCCAAATAAATAATTCTCTGTTTGCTCACCTCACATGCATACAATACAAACACCACTCCAGATTCTTTTCTTTTTCTAGTGGTAAATCTGAAAGCAAGCAAGCACTAGGTAGATCTAAACATATATACATGCCTCCAGTTTCTACTAGTAAATTTAAAAGCACATACTAAACTTAATGTTACCACAGCAACTTCACAAACTAAATGTTATAAGGAGCCAGCAAAAAATACACTAGAAAATCTCACACAAAGTGTTGGCTGATACTATTATAAGGTGCCGGCAAAACAACACGCTTTGCTCAAAAACCAAAACAAGAGGAACCCATCAATTTTACATAAAGCTAGCCAAACCAATAAGTCAAATTCCCAGCATAACTAAGGATGCATCGTATCTATCAAAACTAAATATGGACCATAACCAACCCCTGTAGCATGTAATGCAAAACAGGGCCCAGCATAGAAATGGAAGGGACCAGTTTCATCAACGAGAAAGATGATCAGTCAGAGTCACGCAAGAATGCCACTAAACCCTAAATCATTGGCTCAGTGCCCACACAATCTGAGAGAGAGAGAGAGACTGAGAGAGAGAGAACCAATGACTTGCCTGAACCGAGGAATAGATGTTGAGGTCCACAAATTCATGCTTTGGGGGATGAGATCTTGGCGAGCCATGCTACCCATCTTGCGGGGCGGCCACACCACATGCAACACCCTGCCCTGCACCAGACCAAGTGGCACCTGCAGCAGGCAACAACAAGAAGAACAAAGATGTTCATCATTCTCAATACAAGTATGGTTCATTGCCTACAAAGAAAATCATTTTGCCATGCAATGCGCCAAAAGGATGTTTCTTGGTAAATTCTGTTACGGAGGACATCAAACAGTGTAGAGGCATTGGTATAACGCGTTCAGCAAAAAATTCCATAATGCGGTCACAGTGTGTCACTCAAGAATTAGAACTCCACTGCCCAATCTCAACCAAAAATACTACAGATATCAGTGTTCTTGATCCAAACTAGGTTCGAACTGCAGATGGACCCTAGTTCATCGACGGTGACAATAACTAATTGAACATGACACCATAGCAGTACCAAACGTAGCAGCAAGACAAGTGCAAGCTCTTGCTCGCCTTATCTTGGTTAAGCGCTTATTCCACTGAGCTAATTTAATACCACTCGATATATTACAATACGAACTACAACTAATCAAGCTGGTACTTTTTAAACCAAAACTGCTAAAGGAAAAAACAAGTGTTCAGGATCCGAACTAGTTTCAAACCGTAGATGAACTGTTCATCAATGGTGACCGTAACCAAATAAACATGACACAATAGCAGTACCAGAAATAGCACCAAGACAAGAGCAAGCTCCTGCTCTGCTCTACTTAGCTCGATAAGGCACTTATTCAATGGACCTAATGCAATACGTGTTCAATTTCGTAGATGGGGCAGTTCCCATTTCATCCAGCAAGGTGACAAAGGCTCACCTAAACCAAGAAGAGGAGACCACCACTGCCACGGTTACGCAAGCCAAGGTTGTAAAAGATTAGACGACCTCAAACAATAAGCTAATTTTTATGAAAAGAAAAGGGAACATGATGAAGCTTAAGCAATCATAATAGCGACCAAAATAGAATTAAACACAGCAGCTATGTTTTGCAAGAGAACACCCACAATCATCTGAGGACTATAAAATCAATTATCTACCATACAGTAGCAACTAGAAGCAACCAAGTAACTTCCAGTGTGGCAGTTTTTCATCGAACTCTAAACACCAGGAGATAAAACCAAGTGTAGTATCATTCTTGACAGTTAGCATGGACCTAAAATATAGTGGTGCCAAAGCTACAAGCAAGTGTTTTCGTGTCCATCTAAGAGCCTCAAATATACGTAAATGGGCCATAGACCTCATTTGCAAGAAAGAATCATCATCATTAACACAGAGCAAGTCAGTAAGCCTCAACATGTCGGCACTAAAAAAACATAGCAGTATGGGACATACCACAACCAACTAGACCATCGGCTAAATGGCTGGAACAAAGCGCAGTATGACCATTCAAAATCTAGTTCCCAGAGCAAACGAAGGAGGAAGGAGAGACCAGGGACTACCTAAGCCCAAATCATCACACCAAGTACGGGCTGCTGGAAAGTCTCGATGTCGAGCGCCACGTGTCCCTTGAGCTTATCAAGTTCCCTCGGCCTGTAACAACAATGTCAGGTTTCTCTCGAATGGACACAACACGAAATGATAGCGTAACAATATTTGAGATTAATCAACACATAGCCATACTACAGGAAAATTGAGCCTTTCTTCCATCATGATCTAAATAAGCTAGGCCATGACCACACACGATAAATCTGTTATCAATAATATGACTAGAGATAGATGGTATAATGCCAAGGGAAAATATAAAAAATGATAAATCCTATACATTAGTAATCTCAGTAACATGATTAAAGGGTCTAAAATGACATAATTTAAGGTTGCCAGATGAATTCTAACATGACCAGTTCTCAAACAACAATCACAAAAAGGCTCAATTACACAAGAACAAACAAACTCACATGGTGCATGTCGCAGAGCAGGAAGGAGAAGCAGAGGACAACAATGTTCCAGTGCTTGGGGATCCGCTGCCCCCAGGCGGGAGAAGAAACCTCTCCATTGGCGTCTCCGAATAGAACAACCACCTTGGCGGGGACGTCGGATCATGCCCCGATCGTCTTATACTGCTCAGCCCTGCAACGTGCTTGACAAATGTGCCAAGCTTCGTTTCTTAAAACTACCCATCCAGCCTTATGGTAGAGTTGACCAGAAGCTGCTGAATCCGAGCAGAGAATTGTTGTGGTATTTCTTCGGTGCTCCTGGGGACATACCGGCCATTTCTGTCGCCAGGAACCAGCAAGTAGCACACTGGCCACCTGCTCTGTGGTGATGCAGTGTACTTCACCATCTCATGCTGCTGCTTTCCTGTAAAAGCACCAGTTCATCATAAATATTAGACACGCTGCACGCAGCAGAAGGTGTTCTCAACAGAACACATCACACAACTAACTTGCTAATTGCTATGGCATTGATTTATAAAAAATGCTAAACCTATGGGGCTGAAACGAACCTACAGGATTACGTGTCGCAAGCTCATTAATTCTCCCCCTTGAATTTAACTGTGGGCCCCACCCAATGATTAATACTCAAGCCTTGACCTCAGCCTTATAAGTGATTTCCGAAAAAATGTCCCGCATTTATGGTTGCCAAGTATTTAGGTGAAGCGATTGATGTAACAACTTGGTGTTTACATAATTACATGCCAGTTTGACCAGCCAACAATTTAGCCATAAACAAAAGCAAATGTGAATTTCAATTAAAAAACAGCAAACTAATAAGTTGGCAATTAGCTCAACTCATTATTGACCTGCACGCACAAATTTGGGGGAGGAGAGGAGTTCTTGCTCACCTCACAACATCAAACGAGATCCAAAGAGGAGCAAATTACATCAATGTTGCACATGGCACCAAGGTCGCCACAGCTACTATCGTTGGAAGATGAACCCCCATGGCATGGAAGCCTACCATGGCACCAACTCCCCTCAGTGTTGAATTGAGCCCCAATGCCAAATCCTGTACCAAACCAGCAGAAAAGAAGCCCACTATTCATTACAAGGAAAAGAACTCTGAAAAATAAATTTTTGATGTCCCAAAAATTTGTGTTCTCACCAACCTAATATATTTTCTTTGCTCAGCTAGGGTTGGTAAAAACAGATCTCCGGTGGATACAAACAACACAGAATAGCTTCCGTTCATAGCAGATTGAATTTGAACACATAAAGTCCGAGGTTTTCTTAACATACTAGCACTGGAATCTCACAATCTCACAACTAAAACAAATAACAGAGTTTTAGTATCCCCTGAAATGCATTTTTCCCTCCCATAAAAGAGTGCAAACACAAACCGCCGAGAAAGGCAAGTGACAGAGAAACGCACTCACCGTTGGGCACATTTCGCAGTTGACGCCTTCACACCGACAGACTCGCTGGTGAAGTTCTCCCCCGCACAGACCATACAGTGCTCTCTAGATTATATGTCTCGACGCACGTCTAGCAATTACAGTAAAATACCTGAAAAGGTATTAAATATCTTACATCAGATGATCCATAATATCACATGTCACATTACATAAGAATTGCTTAAAAAATATAATAAATATAATTAACAAACCAACACAATAAATTACGATGCTTTAAAGCAAGCTAGCCACTTATTTTGCATGACACTTGTCGGTGTCAAAACCGGCGGATCTCGGGTAGGGGGTCCCGAACTGTGCGTCTAGGCGGATGGTAACAGGAGACAAGGGACACGATGTTTTACCCAGGTTCGGGCCCTCTTGATGGAGGTAAAACCCTACGTCCTGCTTGATTGATATTGATATTGTGGATGTTTACAAGAGTGGATCTACCACGAGATCAAGGAGGCTAAACCCTAGAAGCTAGCCTATGGTATGATTGTAATGGTTGTTGTTGCGTCCTACGGACTAGAGCCATCCGGTTTATATAGACACCGGAGAGGGCTAGGGTTACATAGAGTCGGTTACGATGATAGGAGATCTACATATCCGTATCGCCAAGCTTGCCTTCCACGCCAAGGAAAGTCCCATCCGGACACGGAGCGAAGTCTTCAATCTTGTATCTTCATAGTCTTGGAGTCCGGTCGATGATAGTTCGGCTGATGATGGTAATCCGGCTATCCGGACACCCCCTAATCCAGGACTCCCTCAGTAGCCCCTGAACCAGGCTTCAATGACGATAAGTCCGGCGCGTATATTGCTTGGCATTGCAAGGCGGGTTCCTCCTCCGAATGATAGAAGATTGTGAACACCAGGATAGTGTCCGGCTCTGCAAAATAAATTCCACATTCCACCGTAGAGAGAATAATATATACACAAGTTCAATCTGCTGACGTTTTTTGCGGCATGACGTCACGCCACTACCAAGCCATTACTTGAATCGTTTTTTACTCTACCACCTCAGCGCATTTAGCGAAGCGGTTTCCTTGGCACGTCTTGTCGAAGCAGAGATCGTGTTCCCCCTTAATCCGGGATTCTCATCAATACGGACGTGGGTAACCCAACCGCGCCATTGATGGTGACGCTTGGGGAATAAGCGAGTTTTACCAGGCCGGTGGGGGACGCGTAGACTTCGCCCGCCCATATAAGGGATAAGGATTCACCTTTTCACCTACGCCTTCTTCCTCCTTTGCTTATCCATCTCCGCGCACTCGAGCTCCAGCGCCCAAGCCCGCACATCTCGTCTCAACCTTCCCCAGTCATGTCTGGAGCGGGAGGCAAGTGGATGAGCTCCTCCGTTACGGAGGAGCACATCGAAAGACTGCATAGCGCCGGCTACCTGTCCGGCGACATCGCGCACCGGCTGCCCGACGAGGGGCAGCTCATCCCCACCCCCAGGCCCCATGAGAGGGTCGTTTTTATTCCCCACTTCCTCCGCGGACTGGGCTTTCCACTACACCCCTTTGTCCGGGGGCTCATGTTCTACTACGGCCTGGATTTCCATGATCTGGCGCCGAACTTCATCCTCAACATCTCGGCGTTTATCGTCGTGTGCGAGGCCTTCCTCTGCATTCAGCCCCACTTCGGCTTGTGGCTCAAGACCTTCAATCTCAAGCCGAAGGTAGTGAAGGGCACTCAAGCGGAGTGCGGAGGCGCCATGTTGGGCAAGATGCCCAACGTCCTTTGGTTTGAAGGGGCCTTCGTGGAATCCGTCAAGGGGTGGCAATCGGGGTGGTTCTATATCACCGAGCCGCGCGACCCTACGTGGGCGGCGGCCCCCGAGTTCAGATCTGGTATCCCCACGCAGCTCACCTCCTGGAAAGAGAAGGGCTTGCTGTGGGGTAGTTCGGAGGAGCTGACGGGACTCCAAGCCTGTATCCAGAAGCTGGTGAAGAAGCTCAGGCTGATTAACGTGGTCCAAGTCATGCTCGTCCGCCGGATTCTCCCATGCCAGGAGCGGGCATTCAATCTGTGGGAGTTCAATCCGGAACAGCACCAGGCGCTGAGCGGGCTCTTCGACACGACGTACGAAGGCGCCTGGAGGGTGCTGTTTAAGGGCGCCGAAGCCCCCGCATCCGCGACCGAAGATCGCGGATTTCGCTCGCAGCACCAAGCCGACGAGGTAAGTGATTCTACCCCTTTACGGGACACTTGTTTTTCATAGTTTGACTCTATGCGGGTTTTAATTTCCCCTTTTCCTTTGACAGGACTGGATGAGGAAGGCGGAGCAGATTATCTGCCCGGCTCCTACGCCAGAAAACCCAGTAGACGCCCGTCTAGCGAGGCTGCTGGTTCCGGCACCGCACGTGGTGCCGGAGAAGAAGGCCAAGAAGGAGGCCACGGGTGCTCGAAAGAGTTCCCGTTTTCAGGTGTCCGACGACTCCGGGGCGGACTCCTCCCCCGAAAACGAGGAGGAGAAAGAGGACTCTCTCCCAGAGGAGGGAGAGAAGAAGAGAAAGGCTTCCTCAACAGGGGAGGCCGAAGGGTCCAAGAGGGGAAGGACTATTCCCCCGGACAGCTCCGCCAACATCAACGTTGGCGAGGAAGAATGGCCTTCAAGGGCCAGGCCTCCAGCGAGATCGTAAGTGTCCGGATTCCTGAATGATTTATAATTTCTTTTTCTGTCACATAGTGTCATTCTGATGCCGCATGCTGCCTGTAGTCCGGCCAATGATGATCTCCCCGCTTCATCGAGCGGGTCGTTGGCTCCGTCGGATGTAGACTCCATCCTGACCGCCTCCACCCCTCGCGACACCGAGGACGCCGAGGTGGGATCCCAAGAAGGGACCCATCAGGGGGAGGCTCCGGAGGCGCCACAAGGTGGCCTCCCGGACTTTGCACCTGACTCCATATCAGAACCCGCAGTGGTTCCGGAGTCCGGCCGGCGGCCCCTTCTCAAGAAGGGCAAGACCGTGACGCCGGCGGCTTCCGTCCAACCGGAGGCGCCGGACAATTTGTTGGAGGCGCTCCAGAGCGCTTCCATCGAAGAAGAACACCGCACTATTATGAGTGCGGTGATTCAGAAGGTACAGCTCGCCAAGAGCGGGCTGACCGAAGCCTGCAGTAGCCTTCTATCAGCCTTTGAGGTAAGAAGTTAAAAATATGCAATGTAATACGGCATAGACAGTAGCCCCTGATGCTCGGTTCGGTGTTCGGAAAGAAAAGCCGGACTGAGGATCTGAAAAAAAAAGAAGATACACGCAGGGTTGCTACAAAATTATGTCAATATGGGTTGCAGGCTGTGCTGCTGACCTCTGCCGCACTGACTGCAGAGGTCGGTGCTTTGAAGCAGGAGCTCGAGCGGTCCAAGCAAGAGCTCGGCCGCGCCAAGAAGCAGCTCTAGGACAAAGAAGGTGAGTAACACCACTTTAAACTTGTACCTTACAGAAAAGGATTTAGGTTGCAACAAAAAATAACAAGGATAACATGGGTACTGCAGGGGCCACGAACGAGGTGGCGACCCTGAAGGAGGCCGTGTCCGCGGCCGAACGCAATGCGGCCGCGGAACGGGCAGAGCGAGAAAAGCAGGAGGCGCGGGTGGCGGTAGTTCGGCAAGAGCTCCAGGCTCTCATGGAAAAGCATGAGAGTTTAGAGCGTGACTCAAAGACTCGAGAGTCCGAGCTTGCCTCGGCTCTCGAAAGTGCCAAAACTGCCAAGGCCGATGCCCATAAGTCCCTTCAGGAGATTGAGATGGTGAGGAAGATAGCGGCGGGTAAGGCATTTTTCATGCAAAGCAAGCATGTGAATGTAAATTACGTGTTACTTACCCGAATTCGGAGCTCTCCAGGGGCGTTTGCAGATCTGCCTCGCAGCGTGTCTGATGCCGCCGCATTCTACCGAGCCGAGGAGGGGAGCTCAACGGAGAAGGTCTTCTGGTCTCAGTATGCTGAGGCCGGCCATCCGGTGCCCCCTAGCGACCAGCTGAAGCAGCTGGTCGAGCTCCACAAGGTGGCCGAGCAGGCCATGAAGGGCCTCATAGTCCGGCTGTGGCCTGGAGAGGCCATGCCTGGGAGTTACTTCGGCCTCGTGCGACGGTTGGTGGATGCATGCCCCTGGGTGGAGGTTATCAAGCGCTCCGCCTGTATTGAAGGTGCTCGTCGGGCCCTTGCCCGCGCAAAGGTGCATTGGGGCAAACTGGATGCGGAGAAGCTAATCACTGACGCGCCGCCAGCGGGCAAGGAATATCGTACGCCCGAGATGTACTATAAGACTGTCCTGAAGGGTGCCCGCAAGATTGCGGATGAGTGCCCCAGGGATGTAATTATTGAGTAAATTCGCAATGTGTTATCCTGTGCGCTGAAAACTTTGTTCATATGCGCTAAGCAACGCTTGTTAATTTAAAATATTACCTTCTGTGCGGCCGTTTATTAAATCTGAGAGATGGCAAGTCGTCGGCTTCAGCCCCCATGCCACGAGTGCTGGGGTGTTCTGGATAAACTTGAGCACTCTTGTTCCCATTTTTGGGTCCATCTAGGAAGGCGCTCAACACAACGAACAAGGCAACCGGACTTATAGTGCTTGAACACTCTCACTTAGCCATAGAATTCTATAATTTTAAATTTCGGCGAAGCCCCTAGTATTCGGAAGACCGAATTCGGGCGCTATCCACGCCTTCGTTGGACATTATCCGGAACTTCGCTCGAAGCGGCGTAGGTCTTTAAGGACCCGAAAGGACCTCTCGAACAGCGACCAATCTCTCGCCTTATCATGACAGTCAGTTTTAGCTTTCTCCACTGAGGCGTTAACCCGGCTCAACCGGGGCGCAATCGCAGTGGTTCTCCCAGTGCTACCTTAGCCGATAGAACGGAACGTAAGGTGCCAAACATGGGAGCCGGGCAAACCCAACTATTGACCCAAGACATGATTCGGAGCCGATTCATATAATGCTATAAGTTCGGGGTGCCGCACTGGTGAAAGTGTGCGGACTTTATCACACCATAATGCGGGGAACATAAGCCCCTGGTGTATTTGGCCGTACCAAAATGTACGGATGCAACATGTCGTAAATGAACATATATATATAAGGTAATGCGATTATGGGCAAAAAGTGCTATATTTTATTCGAGAAGATCTGCTATGAGTGCGGAATGATACAAATAGTGCGGAAAACAAGGGATTAGACGAATTAAAGGCGTCTCCCTCCAGGGGTAGGCCGCGGAATGGTGTATTTAACAAATTTAATGCTCGTAATGGAGACCACCTGAGTGTTCGTCGCAGCCTTTGTCCCTCCCTAGCTGTTGCATCATGAGTTCGGCAGGTTCGCCGCCGGACAGAGTTCTATATAAAAAAGAGAGAAAAATAAAAGATAAAAAAAGCGACACACTTGGGAGCCCCTGGTGTGGTCGAACCGCACTCTGGGTCTGTTGTGGTTGTGCCTCTCCCCCTATGCCCATGGTATCTCCAGAGCGTAATTATGTACGCGGAGAGTTTGTCTTACAATTGTGCGAGGGTTGGGGTTGAGGCCGCACTGCTACGCGTGCTCGGAACGTGCCAGGTGGTCTTGGTTGATGTTGCTCCGGGCGCGTTTGGCCGTGTCCGGTCGTTTAACGGCCGGACTCGAAAATTGCCTTAAAAGGCTGCTCTGTACTTCTGCCGCGAGAGCTACTGTATGTTCCTCCGTTCGGAGGGAGCGTTCCGTATTTCCATTGACCGTGATGACTCCACGAGGGCCTAGCATCTTGAGCTTAAGGTATGCATAATGCGGCACCGCATTGAATTTTGCGAACGCGGTTCGTCCGAGCAGAGCGTGATAGCCACTGCGGAATGGGACTATGTCGAAGATTAACTCCTCGCTTCGGAAATTATCCGGGGTTCCGAAGACCACTTCCAGTGTAATTGAGCCTGTACAACTGGCCTCGACACCTGGTATGACGCCTTTGAAGGTTGTCTTTGTAGGTTTAATCCTTGAAGGGTCAATGCCCATCTTGCGCACTGTATCCTAATAAAGCAGGTTCAGGCTACTGCCGCCGTCCATCAGGACTCTCGTGAGGTGAAATCCATCAACGATTGGGTCTAAAACCAATGCGGCGAATCCGCCATGGCGGATACTGGTCGGATGGTCTCTTCGATCGAAAGTGATCGGGCAAGAGGACCATGGGTTGAATTTTGGGGCGACTGGCTCCATCGCGTATACGTCCCTTAGTGCACACTTCCGTTCCCTCTTCGGGTATATGCGTTGCGTATATCATGTTTACCGTCCGAACTTGAGGGGGTCTTGGGGCGCCCACGTGATCCATAGATAGATCTGGATTGTCTTACCTTGTCCTCCAATATATCCCGCAAGTCCGGCCCGTTCGCCCGTGGCTTCATGCTTTTTGAGCGATGCCGGGGTACGGTTTTGGTCGAGGGCTTGCATGCCTCTCTGTCGCGGCCACGAGGTGGTCGGTCTGCCGTATTGTGCGCTGGTGATGCAGGTTTGTACGCTTCCTCCTCTAGTCAGGGGAGCAACTTGCGTTTTGGGTAACTTTTGGAGGGGCGTTCGAGTTCATACTCTTCGGCCGCGAGGACCTCGGTCCATCTGTCGGCCAGTAGGTCTTGATCAGCTTGAAGCTGTTGCTGCTTTTTTTTAGGCTGTTTGCCGTGGCCATTAGCCTGCGTCTGAAACGCTCTTGTTCGACGGGATCCTCAGGCACGACGAATTCGTCGTCGTCGAGGCTTGCCTCGTCTCCGGAGGGAGGTAAGTAATTATCATCCTTGACCTCTTCGTCTGCTGCCCTCTCGTGAGGGCTTGCTTCTGCCTCCTCCTGCGCTGGATCGTGCTAAGGGGGGGGGGGGGGTTGTCTTCGGCACTTTCTGGGGTGTTATTATCTCCTGTGCCGGAATCTCCATTCTTGCTGTGGCGGGATTTAGAGCGGCGCCGCTGACGTCGACGCTTGGGCTGTTTCTTTAAGGAATCGACCTCCGTTGCTTCTTCACCGTCCCCATCTTTTGGGGTGTCCACCATGTATATGTCGTATGACGAGGTGGTCTTCCAGTGTCCTGTAGGCACTGTTTCTTGATAGTCTCCGGCATCGTCGTTCATACCGTCGATGTCTTCAGAGTCGTAGTCGAGTACGTCGGTTAGATCGTCGATGGTGGCTACGAAGTGGGTGGTGGGTGGGCTCTGAATTTCTTCGTCGTCCGCGTCCCAACCATCCTGGCCGTAGTTCGGCCAGGGCTCTCCGGATAGCGAGAGATGCTTCAGCGAATTTAAGATATCGCCGAAGGGCGAGTGCTGAAAGATGTCCGCAGCGGTGAATTCCATGATCGGCGCCCAATCGGATTCGACCGGCAGGGGCGCAGGAGGTTCGGAGTCCGGCAGAGAGTCCGGCACCTCGGAGTCATGAGCTTTATGCGGGACAAGGTAAGTGTTCGGCTCCATCGCCGTAGAAGTTGCAGCTCCCAAGGCGGTGTCCAGCCATCCGTCGTCGATCTGAGCGATCGGCTCCGGACTATGGGTCGGAGCGGATTCGTGCGCGGCCTCCAAGGTGCTGTCCGGCGGCAGAGTTAGGTCATGCCCATCGTGACAACGCGGCACGCTCAGCTGTGGCTCAGATCCATCGAAGATCAAGTCCCCACGGATATCGGCCGTGAAGTTTAGGCTTCCAAACCTGACCTGACGGCCAGGGGCGTAGCTTTCGATCTGCTACAGATGGCCAAGCGAGTTGGCCCGCAGTGCGAAGCCGCCGAATACAAAGATCTGTCCGGGGAGAAAAGTCTCACCCAGGACTGCGTCGTTGTCGATTGAAGAGGCCATCAAGCCTATCGGTGACGACACAGAGGAACTCTCAATAAAAGCACCAATGTCGGTGTCAAAATCGGCGGATCTCGGATAGGGGGTCCCGAACTGTGCGTCTAGGCGGATGGTAACAGGAGACAAGGGACACGATGTTTTACCCAGGTTCGGGCCATCTTGATGAAGGTAAAACCCTACGTCCTGCTTGATTGATATTGATATTGTGGATGTTTACAAGAGTGGATCTACCACGAGATCAAGGAGGCTAAACCCTAGAAGCTAGCCTATGGTATGATTGTAATGGTTGTTGTTGCGTCCTACGGACTAGAGCCATCCGGTTTATATAGACACCGGAGAGGGCTAGGGTTACATAGAGTCGGTTACGATGATAGGAGATCTACATATCCGTATCGCCAAGCTTGCCTTCCACGCCAAGGAAAGTCCCATCCAGACACGGAGCGAAGTCTTCAATCTTGTATCTTCATAGTCTTGGAGTCCGGTCGATGATAGTTCGGCTGATGATGGTAATCCGGCTATCCGGACACCCCCTAATCCAGGACTCCCTCAGTAGCCCCTGAACCAGGCTTCAATGACGATAAGTCCGGCGCGTATATTGCTTGGCATTGCAAGGCGGGTTCCTCCTCCGAGTGATAGAAGATTGTGAACACCAGGATAGTGTCCGGCTCTGCAAAATAAATTCCATATTCCACCGTAGAGAGAATAATATATACACAAGTTCAATCTGCTGACGTTTTTTGCGGCATGACGTCACGCCACTACCAAGCCATTACTTGAATCGTTTTTTACTCTACCACCTCAGCGCATTTAGCGAAGCGGTTTCCTTGGCACGTCTTGTCGAAGCAGAGATCGTGTTCCCCCTTAATCCGGGATTCTCATCAATACGGACGTGGGTAACCCAATCGCGCCATTGATGGTGACGCTTGGGGGATAAGCGAGTTTTACCAGGCCGGTGGGGGACGCGTAGACTTCGCCCGCCCATATAAGGGATAAGGATTCACCTTTTCACCTACGCCTTCTTCCTCCTTTGCTTATCCATCTCCGCGCACTCGAGCTCCAGCGCCCAAGCCCGCACATCTCGTCTCAACCTTCCCCAGTCATGTCTGGAGCGGGAGGCAAGTGGATGAGCTCCTCCGTTACGGAGGAGCACATCGAAAGACTGCACAGCGCCGGCTACCTGTCCGGCGACATCGCGCACCGGCTGCCCGACGAGGGGCAGCTCATCCCCACCCCCAGGCCCCATGAGAGGGTCGTTTTTATTCCCCACTTCCTCCGCGGACTGGGCTTTCCACTACACCCCTTTGTCCGGGGGCTCATGTTCTACTACGGCCTGGATTTCCATGATCTGGCGCCGAACTTCATCCTCAACATCTCGGCGTTTATCGTCGTGTGCGAGGCCTTCCTCTGCATTCAGCCCCACTTCGGCTTGTGGCTCAAGACCTTCAATCTCAAGCCGAAGGTAGTGAAGGGCACTCAAGCGGAGTGCGGAGGCGCCATGTTGGGCAAGATGCCCAACGTCCTTTGGTTTGAAGGGGCCTTCGTGGAATCCGTCAAGGGGTGGCAATCGGGGTGGTTCTATATCACCGAGCCGCGCGACCCTACGTGGGCGGCGGCCCCCGAGTTCAGATCTGGTATCCCCACGCAGCTCACCTCCTGGAAAGAGAAGGGCTTGCTGTGGGGTAGTTCGGAGGAGCTGACGGGACTCCAAGCCTGTATCCAGAAGCTGGTGAAGAAGCTCAGGCTGATTAACGTGGTCCAAGTCATGCTCGTCCGCCGGATTCTCCCATGCCAGGAGCGGGCATTCAATCTGTGGGAGTTCAATCCGGAACAGCACCAGGCGCTGAGCGGGCTCTTCGACACGACGTACGAAGGCGCCTGGAGGGTGCTGTTTAAGGGCGCCGAAGCCCCCGCATCCGCGACCGAAGATCGCGGATTTCGCTCGCAGCACCAAGCCGACGAGGTAAGTGATTCTACCCCTTTACGGGACACTTGTTTTTCATAGTTTGACTCTATGCGGGTTTTAATTTCCCCTTTTCCTTTGACAGGACTGGATGAGGAAGGCGGAGCAGATTATCTGCCCGGCTCCTATGCCAGAAAACCCAGTAGACGCCCGTCTAGCGAGGCTGCTGGTTCCGGCACCGCACGTGGTGCCGGAGAAGAAGGCCAAGAAGGAGGCCACGGGTGCTCGAAAGAGTTCCCGTTTTCAGGTGTCCGACGACTCCGGGGCGGACTCCTCCCCCGAAAACGAGGAGGAGAAAGAGGACTCTCTCCCAGAGGAGGGAGAGAAGAAGAGAAAGGCTTCCTCAACAGGGGAGGCCGAAGGGTCCAAGAGGGGAAGGACTATTCCCCCGGACAGCTCCGCCAACATCAACGTTGGCAAGGAAGAATGGCCTTCAAGGGCCAGGCCTCAAGCGAGATCGTAAGTGTCCGGATTCCTGAATGATTTATAATTTCTTTTTCTGTCACATAGTGTCATTCTGATGCCGCATGCTGCCTGTAGTCCGGCCAATGATGATCTCCCCGCTTCATCGAGCGGGTCGTTGGCTCCGTCGGATGTAGACTCCATCCCGACCGCCTCCACCCCTCGCGACACCGAGGACGCCGAGGTGGGATCCCAAGAAGGGACCCATCAGGGGGAGGCTCCGGAGGCGCCACAAGGTGGCCTCCCGGACTTTGCACCTGACTCCATATCAGAACCCGCAGTGGTTCCGGAGTCCGGCCGGCGGCCCCTTCTCAAGAAGGGCAAGACCGTGACGCCGGCGGCTTCCGTCCAACCGGAGGCGCCGGACAATTTGTTGGAGGCGCTCCAGAGCGCTTCCATCGAAGAAGAACACCGCACTATTATGAGTGCGGTGATTCAGAAGGTACAGCTCGCCAAGAGCGGGCTGACCGAAGCCTGCAGTAGCCTTCTATCAGCCTTTGAGGTAAGAAGTTAAAAATATGCAATGTAATACGGCATAGACAGTAGCCCCTGATGCTCGGTTCGGTGTTCGGAAAGAAAAGCCGGACTGAGGATCTGAAAAAAAAAAGAAGATACACGCAGGGTTGCTACAAAATTATGTCAATATGGGTTGCAGGCTGTGCTGCTGACCTCTGCCGCACTGACTGCAGAGGTCGGTGCTTTGAAGCAGGAGCTCGAGCGGTCCAAGCAAGAGCTCGGCCGCGCCAAGAAGCAGCTCTAGGACAAAGAAGGTGAGTAACACCACTTTAAACTTGTACCTTACAGAAAAGGATTTAGGTTGCAACAAAAAATAACAAGGATAACATGGGTACTGCAGGGGCCACGAACGAGGAGGCGACCCTGAAGGAGGCCGTGTCCGCGGCCGAACGCAATGCGGCCGCGGAACGGGCAGAGCGAGAAAAGCAGGAGGCGCGGGTGGCGGTAGTTCGGCAAGAGCTCCAGGCTCTCATGGAAAAGCATGAGAGTTTAGAGCGTGACTCAAAGACTCGAGAGTCCGAGCTTGCCTCGGCTCTCGAAAGTGCCAAAACTGCCAAGGCCGATGCCCATAAGTCCCTTCAGGAGATTGAGATGGTGAGGAAGATAGCGGCGGGTAAGGCATTTTTCATGCAAAGCAAGCATGTGAATGTAAATTACGTGTTACTTACCCGAATTCGGAGCTCTCCAGGGCTAGGGTTACATAGAGTCGGTTACGATGATAGGAGATCTACATATCCGTATCGCCAGGCTTGCCTTCCACGCCAAGGAAAGTCCCATCCGGACACGGAGCGAAGTCTTCAATCTTGTATCTTCATAGTCTTGGAGTCCGGTCGATGATAGTTCGGCTGATGATGGTAATCCGGCTATCCGGACACCCCCTAATCCAGGACTCTCTCAACACTCTAAAAGGGCAATGTTAACAACAACAGCTGCATCCCTACAATGATCCACAACTAGTATATATGCAACAGATCTGTCATCTTTGACTTGTTGCATTGCCTTAGAACTATTAATTAGCCTACTAAAAATATATATCATTGCAAAGACATAACATGGTGATTTCTATGCACTTAATTTCAATTCCCATCAAGGTGATGGAGATGTACAACACATCATGCATTTCATTCCTAGATTGTTCCATTCCCTCCATTCTACATGCTTGTGGCAATAAAAGCTACAGCAATGTGCATGCATACAGGACAGATCACAGATTACATAGAAACTAAACACGCTGTTAATGCTCTTGCTATATACCCGATCCAGCAAACACAACAATAGTCACTAGATCCAGGAACACAAGAAAAACACCAAGTCACAGCCAAACAGAGCCAAAAGCACCTACTACAGGTCAACTTGTGGTATACCCTCATGCCTAATGCATTTTTCCTCTCAGAAAAGAGAATGCACTGTTTACTCCTAGGAAAGAATATATTTTCCTCTTAGATAAGATTGCAAGCAAACACACACCGCCAAGCAGAAAACTTAGTAACCAGTGGGCCACTGCCAATCTTGTCAACCATCAGCTGTTGACGTTTGCAGTTGTTATGCAAAATTGTTTTTTACTAGAATTATGACTCATCGACATAAAAAAGAATGGTATGTATCAGGCAATGAACGGTTTAGTGGATAGTTACCCCTGTTGCATCTCAATAGACAAAACCACAAGACATAAATACTTCACTAAACAAACTCTGCCACTTGTGTTAGGATGTATAATGGGCCTAAGGTGTCGGTGTCACGCAAAGACTCGTACTCTGCTCAAAATCACAAATTGGATGAATTTTATGCGAAATTGATTATTGAATATACAGTTAGAGATATGACAAGACGACATACCATCCATGTTGATTAAGTTCTGACATTAATGAGAGAGATAAATGATTAAGACAACTTCATTTGTTGATCATGCTTAGTCCCACATTGGTTAGGTTTTAAAGTTTGATTTTCTTTTTCTTAGCAAAAGTAGGTCAACTAGAAGATCTACTAACAAAGCTAATCAGGCTTCGAAGAATAAGGGCCAAGAAATCAAAGGCATGATGTAAACATACACCCAATAGAAATATATTTTTCCAGCATAATCAAAATACTAAACTATGAACTGCAATTTCAGTACTAACTGGCATATGATAGAACAAGAAAGACAATGCAATAAAAATTGAACATGCTAGATAAACTTGACATGGAAATAGATAACACACATCAAGCTTAATGACGAAATCAACATATTGGGGTTCAAAATCAAGTTATCAGTTATGACAAGCATTAGCCATGACAAAACAAAAATTCAGTCATGAAAAGAACACCTAATCATGATCCGGAACACATGAAAATAGTTGGTCGATCAAGGAAGACAAGAGAAACACCATATCACAGCCAAAGAGAGCCAAAAGCACCTACTACAAACCAACCTGTGGTATACCCACATCCCTTGAAATGCAATTTTTCTCTCAGAAAAGATACATTTTTCCTCTCAAAAAAGATTGCAGGCAAACACTCACCATCGAAGAGGGCAAGTGAGAAGAAGGGCACTCGCCATTGGGCGCCTATTGCGGTTGAAGTAGGCCTCACACCGACAGACTCGTTGGTGAAGTTCTGCCCCGGGCACACCACACGGCAATCTCTAGAGTATATGACTCAACAATCATCTAGCAATTACCGTGAAACACCTAACAATAATATTAAATCTCTTCATCAGCTAATCCGTAAATCACAGGTCACATTACATATAAAATTGCCAGAAACAATATAATTAACAAAACAAAACAACAAATCATGATGCTCTGAAGCAAGCAAACCAGCTATCTTGCAAGACACTCTAAAGGGATAATGTTAGCAGACAATGTTGCAGCTCTACAATGATGCACGAGCGATATATATACTACAACAGATCACGGTCACTTTGAATTCTTGCATAGTCTTAAAACTCTTAATTAACCTACTGAAAATAGATACTCCCTCCATAAAGAAATATAAGAGCGTTTAGATCACTACCTCTTATATTTCTTTACGGAGGGAGTACATAGCAAAGACATAACAAGGTGATTCCTGTGCACTCAATTTCAATTCCCATAAATTCACAAACTAAGCTTGGAAGGTGATGGAGATGTACACCAAAGCATGCATTTCATTCCCCAATGTGCAAGCATACAGGACAATATCAGTCAGACATTGTGCCTTTGCTAAAGTCTTAATTATCCTACCTACTACGTCTTAATTAACCTACCTACTATGGAGAAACTAAACAGGTTGTTAATGCTCTTGCTGTATACCTAATCCAGCAAAGCGCCAATAATCACTAGATCGATGAACAAGAGAACATGTCACAGCCAAACAGAGCCAAAAGCAGACCAACATGTGGCAAACCCTCATCCTCTGAGAAAATATTCATTTTTCCTCTCGTGAATTATTGCAGAAGTGAGACGGAAGGGCACTCATTGTTGGGCGCCTTTTGAAGTTAAAGGAGGCATCACACCGACAGACTCACTGGTGTAGTTCTCTCCCACCCATACCACACGGCAGTCTCTAGAGTATATGACTCGACACTTGTCTACCAACAACAGTAAAATACCCTGAGAAAGAAATTAAATATCTTCACCAGCTGATCCCTAAATCATGGGAACATTACACAACAAACTGAAGGACATGACCTATATAATTAACAAACAAATTGAATTACGATGCTGTGAAGCAAACCAGCCAGGTTTTTTGCAGGACACTACAAAGGAAGCAACTTGGCATTGGTCAGTGTATTAGCTAGCCCCACTGGTATCAACTCTCAACAAGTAGATAAATCCAATCAAGGAGATGAAGGATGCCTTGTTAACAGGCAGCCAAAAGGGCGTCTCCTTCAACCCTAAAAGCAAATCACACCCAACTGCATCTGCATGATAAAAACTACCAGGACAGGGGCCCAAATCTCCCCACGTTGAAGTCCGCCACAGCCATCGACGCCATTCCTTTTCTAGTCACATGCATTTAGTGCTAGATACATCCATTTCCGCAACAACTAATTCTGGATGGAGGGGGTATGCAGCTACATATATACAAACAGAACACACTCTTGGCCTTGAAAAAACTATAGAAATGCGTCGTATAAATACAACAAACCTACCCTGAAGTAGGTCACTGACACAGCAGCAAGGTATAATATCATTCAACTCATAGAAACTTGCATCCTCTTCAACCAAATGAAATAAAAACAAAGATAAAAAAGGCAAGCATTTTAATGTACCTCCAGAATGACCAAAAGAGTGCATGCCATCATCCTGGCAAATCTAGAAGAGTACTCCAACACCATGTATAAGGTGCACACCACCAACTATGCAACCAATCCAGCAGAGTGCCTGCCATCATCTTGGTTATTCATTGTACAAAGAAATTGTGCCTGTCATGGAAAGATTAAGTTTTTTAAGCTAAGTTATAAGCTGTGAAAGCTAACTTTGTCAATTTATATTAGATAAACTATTTCTTTTGTCCAGATTGACACATTTGATAACTATGAATGTGTGCTCGCCCTGAAACTAACATATGAATAACAAATATCTGCCTTGGAACATCATATGAAGAACTTTGTGTTACCATTTTTTAACTTTCTTAAAGCAAGCACAAAAGGTTAACAGCCCTTCAACACCGACCACAACACAAAATTCAGGAATGATATAAACAAGTATGGAGACTATGTTCCAGCTAATTGGTCAGGCGCTTCTACACACCAAATGGACAGAGACCTAAAGAACCTGAAAATGATTCCTACTACAGCCAAACATAGTACTAGGCATCAGTGAGTGTATCATCTAGCCCACTACTATCAACTCTCGACAACCCACATAGTACTACGCGGCGATATTTAAGAAGGAGATCAAGGGCACCTTGCCTAACGGGCAACCAAAAGGGTGTCTCTTTCAACCCTAAAAGCAGACCAGACCATGCTACAGGATACTAACTACCAGGACGGGGGACCCCAAATCTCCCTGCGTTTGCCTCCGGCACATCTGTCGACGCCATTCTTCTTCTAGTCGCATACATAAGTGCAGCCGAACTATGTATGTAGGCTACAGAAACAAACAAAACACTGTTTGCCTTGAAAAAACTCCAGACATGTGTACCATGAAGTAGGTCACTGTCACTACATACGAGCTTCAATTTTTCCCTTCAAAAATCTCTGGAAAATCTGACAACTTGCTGTGAAATCACCTCAAATAATGAAGATTAAATAGATAAGAATACAAGAGGACGACTGGCGTGTGACTGCAAGCCTCCATCTTGAGAATCCCCAGCTGGCCTATGGCCTACCAAAATAAATGTCCTGTACACACTTAATGATGATTTCAGATGCAACTGTTTGACAAAACAATGCAATTAGATTCACTGCGGCATGCATCCATAAATCATTACATCATCAAGCACCCAAACCAAAAAATAACCTGCCCCAAGTTGAAGAGTAACCATTCAATCAAAACTCATCAGTGAATTCATTTAGAAAGACAGGCACTACATGCACTTCATTCAGAATTAATTCACAAACGCCAAGGTTCAGAAAAAGGCCATCCTAAGGTTCACAACTTCAGGGTAAAGCAAACCGAATCGATGGATGGACGATCACGGCTGGCTAACAGGGTGATCAAATCAATGTGGCAGGAGGCACTCAGTAGAGCACCTTGAGGGTGTCATACTAGGGGCTGGAGATGGCGTTGTACTCAATAGCAGTAGCTACCATGTGCACGTGTAGAAGATTCCATTGATGTTATGTTGTAGAAACCAAAAGCTATGGATGATGGTACTAGAGAATATCATCAAACTATAGCAAAAACAGAATTTTTTATGAAGATACAGTATTTGATATGAGCCGGATCACAAGAATATTGGTCCGAAGCAAAAAGGAAGAATTTTTTGTTAAGATGTACAAAAACCATCCATCTGTTTGCTTAAGTTTCTCATACTGCAGGTTGTGGATGTGACCAAATAAGTGAATTCCATATACCGGGCAAACTTATTTCAACTTACTTGTATATGAATTGGGCAGTTGAAACAAAACTGACAGTCATTTTGGAAGGTTGCCTCAACTTGATTACTGAAATCAACACAACTTGCTACTTATCGAAATCTGAAGTAAACCAACAAGTTTTTTGCAGGACACTCGAGAGGTAGCAGCTTGGCATCGGTGAATGTATTAACTAGCCCCACTGGAATCAATTGTCAACAACTAGGTACTTCCAACCAAGGAGATGAAGGGCGCATCGCTAACAGGTAGCCAAAAGGGCGACTCCTTCAACCCTAAAAGCATATCAAACCACGCTACATGATACTAACTACCGGGACGGGCTGTGTCCACCACAACTGTCGACGGCTCGACACTATTCTTTCTAGTCACATATGTACATGCAACCAAACTATGTATGTAAAAGGGGCAACCTGGTGCATGTAGGTTGCCCCTTTTACATACATAGTTTGGTTGCAACCAAACTATGTATGTAGATCCAGATATACATACAGAACAAATTATTTGCCTGCAAAAAACAAGAGACATGCAACGTACAAATACTGCAGAACAACTACCATGAAGTAGGTCACTGTCACTGCATACGTGTTTCAGTTTCAAATTACAAAACTCTGGGAAAATCCTACAACATGCCATGAATTCACTCCAGATAATGAAGCTCGAAGAGATAAGGAAGTACAGGATAGGCATAAACTTGCCATGAATTCACCACATTGTTCAATTGTGTCCACCAATGATAGATAGTATGGACTGCACTGCGACGATAAGGCCTAAATTTTTGAAGCGGGAGAAAAAACATGCTCATAAATTTTTTGAAGCGGAAGAAAAAATCATGCTGGCATGAACGATCCATTTCTCTTCTTTTATTTATAGCTAACAAACTAAAATACGAGCCACACACAGATGCAAGATTTAACCCATATATGTGGGTAGAGTCATCACAGTGAGTCAAAACAATTAATACTACGCATTAACATTATTAGTTTGGAGTGCCATGATATTGTTGTTCTTGTGCCAATTTGAGCAGTGACTAGTGCTAAAGAACTAATCGATTGAGTGGAACAAGTGCTCCGTCTAAATATTTGAACAATGCATGCAGTACTACTACCCTGATCTTTAAAAGAAATATAACTTTCATGTTTTGGCATGAAATTAATAAATTTTCATGTCTTGGCACGAAATTAATAGGTAATAGCTCAACTTTTCTCTAACCATTATTATACCACCTCTGTACCAGAATTAAGTCATTTTTAGGCTAAACTAGACTTAAAAACGTCTTATATTTTGATACGGAGGGAGTACTTCTCTAAAGAGAAATATACATTGGGAGCATCCATCGGATCATAATAGTTGGCATTTGCAGCAGCTAGTGGATAAAGGAGATAGTTTGATGGTGCAGTAAGTATAGAATGTGCAAACATTTGGTATGATGTATATGAACTGTTCTGGCACAGAACATATTTGCATAGCACATACACCAACAAATAAGCATCAGTGTGCAGAACACCAAAATGTGAAACTCATACATACAACAAGAATTCCTAAGCTGAGATAAGAAAATCAGCTCATGTTCATGTAAGAACTGGACCCCTGTACTGTATCACATCAACATGATCTGCTAATGTGCATAACACATTTTCAACACACATAAACTTGGTAATTTGCTACTCACATGAGCACAACACACACACATGGGCTTAGAGATGAACAGAGACCACCTACATCAGAAGAGAATTGCTGGAGGCAAGGAGAGGTGATCACCGTGGCTGTTTTTGTAGCCGATGCCGAACAGCACTGCCGCCGCCGTCGCACGGAAGCAGCATCGCCAAGGTGCCTGGCACACTGAAGTTCTTGTCGTCTGCATCGCTTCGCTGATGGTGTTGTACCAAGCCAAATCCTGCCACAAGGACAAGAGAAATAACAAGTTAATTCGACACATATGCTTGTCATTGACAAATAACGAAATAAGCAACTTTGAGGTTTCTTTGTTCCTTAGAAAAGTGCTCCTGAAACTGATCCGGTAAATAAGCTAAGCAATATGTAGCTAGTTTATTTGATTGATTTACATTGATTACAGACAGCAGTAAAATTTGATTGCTTTACACGCAACATCAAGATCTTATTTGACAGCTTTGCACATAACCAAGATTTGATAGCTTTGCATCAGTTACACACACAAATACACCAAGAACCGAGCAGCTTTGACAAGAGAGCATTATTGCATCTGCATCAACTAAAGGTATGTTTGGATCTCAAGCAAGCCAAACTCTAGCTTCGCCCAGCCAGGATGGCTGTTTGGTGGAGTAGAAAAAAGCTAGCTTTGCCTAGCAAACTAGCCTGCATGGGCTAGAAAATCCATGCACGGAGAGGAGAGCCGATTTGGCTCGCCTCCGTCGGCAAGAATTGATCACAAGCCTATTAAACAAGTAACTGCCGTTATGATCGTGGTTTAGTGGAGACTAGGCAAATAAACCAAACAAGTAGCCTTGCTCATATGAGCTATGCCTCAGATGAGCTAGAATCCTATTGTCTGGCTGGGCATGTTTAGCTAGAGAACCAAACACAACCTAAGTTACTCACTATGGTGGTTTGATAAGCAGCAGCAAAAGACCTTCCAAACTTCTAATCTAATCCCTAATAAGATTAATTAGATGTTCCAAACTTGTGAGCCACATGGAAACATACTGGAATGTGCTCTAGCATGCTTGAATCAGAAAGAGCAGAGAAAAAATTGCATCGGACAAGGAGAGGAGAGGGGGGTGGACCTTCCAGGCTTCCATGGGCGGGAGAGGTGTTAACAGGCCACACAGAGAAGGAGCAGACCTCGAGCTCGCTGTGGGCGTCGTCCTGGTGGGGAAGGAGTAGACCACAAGCAGCACCCATGGTGTCGTCCTGGTCGCTGGCACCTACAGAGATGAGAGCATGGTGAGAGAGAGCAGAGAAGAACTCCATGGAAGAAGGAGCAGCACACATTTGCAAAAGAATACACTTGGTAATTCCTGCTCACATGAGCACAACACACACACACATGGGCTAGAGATGAACACAAACCACCTACATCAGAAGAGAATTGCTGAAGGCAAGGAGAGGTGCTCACCATGGCTGTTTTTGTAGCCAATAACGAACAGCGCCGTCGCACGGAAGGTGCAGCGTCAAGGTCTGAAGCCCTTGTCGTCTATATCGGTGATGGTGTTGTACCAAACTGAATCCTTCTGCACAAGAAGGACAAGAGAAATAATAAGTTAATCTTGAGCTGAATTCCAAGAAGAAAAGGAGTCCTTGACGCTGGAGCTTGGAGAAATCATGGGGTGACCTTGTTGAGGTAAGGTGCAGCAACACCCATGGCGTGTTCATGGCAACAAAACAGAGGAGAGCAGCAACACCAAGGAATGAGCAGCTGCAAAATAAAACAAAACAGATTGGAAACCACCAAATATGATCCTACATTGTATGCAAGCAGCTAAACTCGCATTTGACTACAAATCACGATATTGGAAAGTGAGTCCAAAGTGGTACGTATTCAGTTTTCAACTTTCAGCTTTGTCCTGTTACTACTATTATATCAAGGGAGAAGAGATTAGTTTGTACTTCCAACAACAAACAATCAGGAAAGCATCTACATCAGTCTATACTCTTCTTAGGAAGAAGAAAGTGCAACCTACATTCAATTTTGACCATCCATCAACCCACAACGCATTGTTAAACAAATTTTGACCATCTATCGGAGTCCAAAACCTAGTGTGGCATAGACGTGGCAAGCTCAGAGCAACCAGAGGCATGGAGCAGAGGAAGGAGGGGAGCTCACCGTGGCTGCCGTGTAACCGATGCCAAAAAGAACCACCGCATTTGCACGGGAGCAGAAGACGCCGAGGCCGAGGTGCATGGCATGATGAACCCCTTCTCCTGTCCTGTACCGTACCGAATCATGCTGCACAGGAAGTACAAGAGAAAATATCAAATCTTGAGCTAAATATTAAATCTTTAAGTTTCTTAGCACACCTCTGTTTGAAAAATCAAGAAATAGGATTTACATCAACCATGCATAGCGAAGATCTTTAGTTACAAGCGAAGAAAAAATCATTGCCTATAAACCATTACAATAAAACAGAACAGATTGAAAACCAACAAATAAGATCCTACTCCCTCCGTTTCTATATATAAGCCCTTTTAGAGATTTCAATATGGACTACATACGGATGGATATAGACGTATTTAGAGTGTAGCTTCACTCATTTTTCTCCGTATGTAGTCTGTATTGAAATCTCTAAAAGGTCTTATATTTAGGAACAGAGGTAGTACATAGTAAGCAAGCAGTCGTCGTCGTCGAGGTAGACACCACCGTCGTCGTCGCCGTCGCCGTCGCCGCGGGTCACCATGGCTAGGGTTTCCAGCGCGAGGAGTGAGGGAGGGAGGGCGGATTTGTCCGCTGCCTGAGCTGCCGGAGTGGATCCGCGGCCACGGAGAGAAGGCGAGCGAAGGGGTCGCCGGGTTTGAGTGAGAGGACGGCGGCGGCGGCGGCGGTGGTTGGTTGGGTGGGTGGCGTCGTGGCGATGGGGGAGAGGAGGGAGGAGGTCGAAAACAGAGACAAGTTTTTCGTTTCCGTTTGAAAATTATGGTTGGTTGGTTGGGCCGCGCCGCTCCGTCTCTCCAAAATCATTAATTTGCAGTGCTTAAGCGGCGGGAGCGGACTGCCACGGATCACGCCCTAGCCTAATCTATCTCATCCGTCTATTCGTTTTCTTCCTTCAAGATCCGATGGCAGGTACCCAATGTCACGCGGATCGTGCTTCTTTTCCTCCTCTCTTTGTAAATATCTTAACGATCAACTCTATCCTACTAAGAAAAATCTAAACAAAATCTATAAAACGAGTTCGGTGTAAAAATATAGCACAAATGAAACTAAGAAAAAAAATGTCGAGACGGCCTCTTTTAACCGCAACCACTATTTTTTTTTCGCCACGTGGGACGCGCTCATCAACGGGTTCCCCTCCACGGGAAAATGCCAGTCGTGCATCGACTCGGCAAATGCCCCGACGGCGGCAGACTCGCCCACGCGGCCATCACGCCAATCCATCTATTTTTTGTGTATGTCATGTCGTGCTCTCGAAGCTAAGCTCCTTCGTGTTGTAGATCTGGTGAGCTCTCCGAGGCCCGGTGTCCGATGGACCTCCCGTTGCCGCCCTCCCAAAGCTCTTGGCCGCCATGTGACCTCTCCGTCGATCGGCCTCCTTCGGTCATGAAGCACAGACGCTTGGTGGCCCGGTGAACGGGGCGCCGATGGCTTACCCTCTTCTTCGACAAACCGGGTAACCAAAGGGTTGCACTACCTAGACATGTCGACATAATAAAACTATGGAAGCTAGCTAGATATTCGAGGATACAATTCCAAGGCTCATTTGCACGAGCATTGTCGTTAGTGTTTTATGCTACACAAGTCCACGGTGATGGAAGAGGTGAATTTATAATACTCCCTCCGTTTCAAAATATAGGAAGGCTTTCGACATCCGTCGAAAATGTTTTTATATTTTGGGACGGAGGGAGCATCCAACAACAGATTGATCTTGTTTTGCACAAACCATGTTCGTCTAGAAAGAAGATGACTGTATAGGTTTGCTTTTGAGCTTGTAAATGGGACCAATGATCTATAGAATGCTTGCCAAGTTTGTGTGTTCGACGAGGAGAGGAGAGGAGAGGAAGAATACACGAAGTTGTGCTGGGAAGGAAGTGCCAGCAACAGAGCAGCTTCTTTCTTCTTGTGTCAAAAACAAGAAGATCAGCCAGTGATCGCCTTCCAAAACAAAACCTCCCAACTCTCAGAAAACCCCCAAGTTTTTCCAGCAGTGTAAGACAATAAGTTTTGGGGAACCAGCACAACCCTCTAGGGGTGGCTTATCTCATTATATATAATGGATGTGTTACAATACGTACAATATACGTACATAGGGACAGAAGCTATACATAGTCTAACACCCTCCCTCAATCTTAGCCACTTTCTAAAGAACTGAGAAGGGTAAGATTGCGCCTACAAGCCTCAAACTGTGGCAGAGGTAAAGGCTTAGTGAAGATGTCTGCAAGTTGATCCTTAGATGAGATAAACTTGATCTGGAGTTGCTTCTGTGATACACGTTCCCGTACAAAGTGATAGTCAACTTCAATGTGTTTCGTTCGGGCATGAAATACTGGATTTGCAGAAAGGTATGTAGCACCGATGTTATCACACCAAAGAATAGGAGGCTGTGGTTGAGACAAACCCAACTCCTGAAGCAAAGACTGCACCCAAATAATCTCTGCAGTAGCATTAGCCACAGCCTTGTACTCAGCTTCAGTACTGCTACGCGACACAGTAGCCTGTTTCCGAGCACTCCAGGCGATCAAATTAGAGCCAAAGAATACTGCATAACCCCCCGTGGATCGCCTGTCATCTGGGCTACCTGCCCAATCTGCATCAGAGAAGGCCGAAAGGACCCGAGAGGAAGTCGGCCGAATATGCATACCAAATGTCAGGGTGAACTGAACATAACGAAGAATGCGTTTAACAGCAGCCCAATGAGTATCTCTGGGAGCCTGAAGATACTGACAAACCCTGTTGACAGCATAAGATATATCTGGTCTCGTGATCGTCAAGTACTGAAGTCCGCCAACAATGCTCCTGTACTCTGTGGCATCCGCAGAAGACAAGAGCTCACCATCAACAGCTGTTATCTTGTCAGTAGACGACATGGGTGTAGTGGTCGGTTTGCACTTCAGCATGCCAGCTCTTTGTAACAACTCCAAGGAGTACTTCTTCTGCGTAAGAACAAGACCAGTAGCACGAGAAGTGACCTCAACTCCAAGAAAGTAGTGAAGCTTCCCAAGATCGTTGACCGCAAAATCAGCACCAAGAGAGCAGACAAGAGCATCAGCAGCATACTGAGAAGAACTGACAAGGATAATATCATCGACTATACCAAAAGATACATAGTAACTTCTGGCTTCTGTAGAAGAAATAATGAAGTGTCAGCAGTGGACGGCACAAACCCATGAGCACGAAGGGCAGAGGCAAGACGGGCATGCCAGGCACGAGGAGCTTGCTTCAAACCATATAGTGCTTTGGAAAGACGACAGATATAGTCAGGACGATCAGGATCAGAGAAACCAGGCGGCTGTTTCATGTAAACCTCTTCTTCCAAAAAACCATGTAGAAAGGCATTCTGCACATCAAGTTGACGAAGTGACCAACCACGAGAAACAACAATGGAGAGAAGAAGCCGAATAGTGGTAGGCTTGACGACAGGACTGAAGGTGTCCTCATAGTCAAGACCATGACGCTGCCGAAAACCACGAGCAACAAGTCGCGCTTTGTAACGCTCAATAGATCCATCCGAATGCTTCTTCAATTTGAACACCCATTTTGAATCAATAACATTTACCCGTGGTGGTGGAGCAACGAGAGTCCATGTCTTGTTACGAAGGAGAGCATGAAACTCCTGCTCCATAGCCTCTCGCCAGTGTGGAATGCGCAGGGCAGCCTGATATGAGCGAGGCTCAGAAGATGGATCCGCAACAGCAGCAGCCAGACAAGCAGCCAACCAAGCAACTGTACCATCCTTACGTTCCTTAGGTTTGAAAATGCCACTGCGACTGCGTGTATGTGGTCGGGACACAGGAACCACCGAGGTCGACGGAGCAGCCTGCAACGGGCTGGAGGACGGCGACGTTGACGAGTCAGCCGGTGACGAGGAGCCAGTCACGGTAGCCTTGAGCTCGGTCGGCGAAGAAGGCCGGCCCACTGGCGAAACCGGCAGAGCAGACGAAGCAGCTAGCGACGCCGGCGTCACAGACGGGGCCGATGGCGAGCTGAGCATAGTGGGCCATGGCGCGGCCGGTGTCGCGGGCCGCCCCGCGGATGAAGGCGACATGAGGACCCGAGCTGCAGGCGAAGACGGCGTGACGGGTCGAGCCGCGGGCGAAGACGGCGTGACGGGCCGAGCCACGGGCGTAGCCGGCGTGACAGGCCGAGCCGCTGAAGGCTCGGCGGCCGCTGGTGAAGAGGGCCGAGCCGCTGGAGACTCGGCAGTCGCTGGCGTAGCGGGCCGAGCCGCGGAGATACTCGGCGCGACGGGCTCGTCGGGTGACCATGCATGGGCACGCAAATCGATGCCATGCATAGGGCGATCGACGTGCCCACCAGAAGATGGCGACGATGATGGTGAATCCTCCAACAGCTCCAAACGAGCTCCACGTCCGGTTCCTGCACCATGGTTAGGTAACAGCAAAGGAGAGTATGCAACATCATCAAATTGGTCAGAAGCAACAGAGGATGAATGTAGAGATGGTGGTTCGACAGTGGACACAGGAAGTTTGGCAAAGGGGAAAACATGCTCATCAAACACGACGTCCCGAGATATATAAACACGATTAGTGGGAACATGAAGACATTTGTAACCTTTATGAAGAGAGCTATAGCCAAGAAAAACACACTTTTTAGAACAAAACTCAAGCTTGCGCTTGTTATATGGACGAAGATGCGGCCAGCAAGCACACCCAAAGACCTTGAAAAAGGTATAATCAGGTTGTTCATTAAGGAGAACCTCAATGGGAGTCTTCATGTTTAAAACACGAGTAGGAGTACGGTTGATGAGAAAGCATGCAGTGGTGAAAGCATCACTCCAAAACCTAAACGGAACAGATGCATGGGCCAAAAGAGTAAGACCAGCTTCAACAATATGACGATGCTTACGTTCGACTGAACCATTTTGCTGATGTGTATGTGGACATGCTAAACGATGAGCTATCCCAAGCGACTGAAAGAAGGAGTTGAGGTTGCGATACTCGCCACCCCAGTCCGACTGGACATGAACAATTTTGTGCTTGAGAAAACGTTCAACATGTTTTTGAAACTGAACAAAAATATCAAACACATCAGATTTGCGTTTAATAAGGTAAAGCCAGGTAAAGCGACTATAAGCATCAACGAAACTGATATAGTAATTATGACCACTGACAGAAGTCTGAGCAGGACCCCATACATCTGAAAACACAAGTTCTAAAGGATGTTTCACCTCACGACTGGACTCCGAAAAAGGAAGTTGATGACTCTTCCCCTGCTGACAAGCATCACACACTGCTACATCTTTATTACTAGACAAACTAGGAAGCTCATGACGACGCAAAATATGACGGACAATAGGTGTGGCCGGGTGACCAAGACGAGCATGCCACTGTGACGGAGAGACCCGAACTCCACTGAAAACGCGAGCGACGCCAGGATGCTCCAGACGGTAGAGGCCCTGGCACAACCGCCCACTAAGAAGAATGTCCTTCGTGCCCCGATCCTTAATAAAAAGATCAAAAGGATGAAATTCACAAAGAACATTATTATCACGTGTGAGTTTAGGAACTGAAAGAAGATTACGGGTCACAGATGGAACTCGAAGAACATTGCGAAGCTGAAGACTCCTATTGGCATGTCTAGTGAGAAGAGATGCTTGACCAATATGAGAGACGTGCATACCTGCTCCATTGGCGGTGTGGATCTTGTCGGAGCCATGATAGGGTTCACGAGTGTGAAGCTTCCCCATCTCGCTGGTCAGATGCTCTGTCGCCCCAGAGTCCATGTACCAGTGGGGATCGATGGAGTAGGACTGAGTGTGTCCCTGTTGCTTCTGCGGCGCGGGACGATCAGCCATAGCGACCTGACGGGCATTGTTGCGTGTATCTTTGCCGTCATTGCCAAGACCAAGGAAGCTTCGCTGGAAGCGCTTATGACACTTGGAGGCCCAGTGCCCATCGCGGCCACAAAGCTGACACACACGTGGACCGCCAGCCCCCGGTAAGGTCGCAGTAGGTGGGGGGGCCGAGACGGGCGACGGTGGCAGCCCCAAGGGAGACCGAGGTGATGAAGACGAGCGGCCACCCTTGGTGGCGGCGTTGGCCGAGAGGGAGCCAGTGCCCCTGGAGCGGCGTGTCTCGACCCGTTGCTCAGTGAGAAGGAGCCGAGAGAAAACCTCGTGTGCCAGCATGGGTGTCGAGTTGCCCCGCTCGTTGATGATCTCGACTAAGGCATCATACTCCTCATCAAGACCATTGACAATAAACGAGTTGAACTCGGAGTCGGTGAGGGGCTGTCCAATGGAGGCCAATGTGTCGGCGAGGCCCTTGACCTTGTTGTAGAACTCAGTGGCAGTGGAGTCAAGCTTCTGACACTCTCCAAGCTGACGACGGAGTGCAGAGACACGAGCCTGGGACTGCGCTGCAAAGGTGCGCTCAAGGATGGTCCAGGCCTCATGAGACGTCTTTGCGAAGACAACAAGTCTGGCAACTGCCGGCGAGAGCGACCCCTGGATGGAGGAGAGGTTCGCCTGGTCCTGCCCCGTCCAGACGCGATGGGCCGGATTGTAGACCGGACCGTGCACGCTGTCTACTAGTGCGGGTGGGCAGGGAAGCGATCCGTCGACGTAGCCTAGCAGGTAGTGGCTCCCCAAGAGCGGGAGAACCTGCGCACGCCAGAAGATGTAGTTGTCGGTGGAGAGCTTGATGGTGATGAGATGACCGAAGTGAAACGGCGACGGCGAAGACGATCCCATCGAGGGGGCTGCCTGGGGTGCAAACACCATGGAGGCAGCCGAAGGCACCGAAGCCGATGCGGGAGGAGGCGGGACCGCAGCCGGGGCGGATGCCGCAAGGCTCGCGGCCGGGTCGGACACCGCAAGGCCCGCGGCCGGGGCGGACGCTGCCAACCCCGCCAGCGGGGCGGTGTGATCCGCTTGCGGCAGGAGCGGCTGGACGACGCCCGCGGAGTCCGCAGCGGACGGCGGCGCCGCGGTGTGGACCACGAGGTCGCGCCCAAGCGAGGGCGCCGGCGGCGTGGAGAAGACGGAGCCGATGCTCCTGGTCCCGATCGGAGCCGGAACGGCGACGGCGTCGAGCGGGAGGTTGAGCAGGGCCGCAAGAGAGGCCGGGAGGAAGCCCGCAGCAGTGGAACCGGTGGTGGCGGCGCTCGACATGGCGGCGGCGCGATCGGTGGTGCGGCGGCGACGGTGAAGGCGGCGGCGGCTGCGGTGGCGGTGCGGGTATTAGGGTTTAGAAGCGGAAGCGATCGTAACCTAGCGTGATACCATGTAAGACAATAAGTTTTGGGAAACCAGCACAACCCTCTAAGGGTGGCTTATCTCATTATATATAATGGATGTGTTACAATACGTACAATATATGTACATAGGTACAGAAGCTATACATAGTCTAACAAGCAGGCCTTCTTCTCTTGGTGTCTATTGACGTTCCTCGAGGTAAGAAAGCTGCCACAGCGCCTGCTCTTCTGGCCCTTGCATGTTTTTTTTAAGTCGAGAAGAAATGCACCGCAAGCCGTTCATCTCTTGCTCACCTCTTTTCTCATCTTGCTTCTCCCCAGGGAGCAGCCTTTCGCTACTGCCTGCCGCCACTCCACATCTTCCCACGCAAGGCCAAGATGTCGGTGGCCGTGTGCCCTGCCCCGACCGTGCCGGCGTTCGACTTTGAGACCCCCGCCTGGCTGCGCCCGGCTGAGCCGTACAAGCCGGCCGCGGCGGTGGCCGACGACCGGCCTGCGCAGGTCGACATATGGAATGCCATCCAGGCCGACGTGGTCGACAGCAAGGTGGCCGCCGCCAAGAAGCCGTACGTCAGCCCGCGCGTGCGCCGCTCCATGAGCCAGAAGAGCCTGGAGGTCTGCACCGAGAGCCTCGGCTGCGAGACCGGCTCCGGCGACTTCACCGCGTCTCTCGACGCCGTCGACATGGCCTGCCTCTTTGGTGGCTCGCCGCTGCCGGCGGCGCCCGTCGACGCAGAGGAGTCCTTCTGGGAGAGCAGTGCCGCACGAGAAAGCTGCCACCCGGGCGACGGCCTCGTGGCGGTGAACTACCACTCCTCGGGCGGGAGACGGTCGCCGCGCCGCTCGTTCCCGCCGCCGCTGCCGTCCATGTCCAGCCGCGACGGGCCGTGCCTGAAGATGTGCTCGCGCCGCCAGGACGGCCGCCTCGTCGTCGAGGCGGTGGTGGTGAGGCCCCGCGGGTACCTCCAGGCGAACCGCCAGGGCGGCCGCCTCCGCCTCTCCTTCATCGAGTGCTCTGCTGCTCGTGGCCAGAGCGCGGCGAGCAAGATCGCCGCGCCGGCCGAGGCGTCCTACTTCACGGTGGTGGAGGACAAGTGCGAGCCAGAGCAAGAGGCGGCCATGCCCATGCAGGTGGCGGAGGAGGCCGAGGAAGACGAGGAGGAGGTGGAGGTGGTGGACAGAGGCACCATGGTGGAGGTGAAGGTCAGCTCGCAGCCGCAGGCGCCCGCGGCCGCCAAGGTGCACCGGTCGACGCTCGTGATCAACAAGTTCGTCGGGAGCACGCCCTTCACCTTCGAATTCGAGCAAGCGCGGTGCCACGCCGAGACGCCGCACTCCGAGCCGTCCGCCCGCGACGAAACCCCAACGCTGCTGCGCCGGGTGCCCTCGTCCACGACGACGCTCGCGGCCGCGGTCGCCGTGGCGTCGACCGATACCGGCGCGCCGCACACGCCCGTCGACGGCGACGACAGCGACGACGACGAGGAGGACGACGAGTGCGGCGGACAGCACCACCCGTCGTCGGCCTCGGCCCTGGGCGCCGCCGACAGGAAGCCGCAGCAGCTCCTCCTGTTCACGTCGCGGCGGGGCGACAAGCAGGACCTGCTGCAGAGCGTGCGGCGGTGCCGGCAGCTGCGGCAGAAGCCGCTCTTCATCCTGGAGCAGTACTGCATTGCCACCTCCTAATCAATCGCACGTGCGCTCGCCCGACGAAACATGTCCAGCATTCGCATTTGCACTTGCACTGCTGCTAATGCGATAGTTCGGTTGCTGGGCTTAAACTAATCCCAGATAGTTAGCCTAGCCAATGGGATGGATAATAACAACCTTAATCCGTGGCCACAGTGGCTGCTGGCTGCATGCATGCCGGGCTTTTTTGTGACACATGCCGCCCATGTGTCGCTCTTTTTTCCCCGATCGATCGATCGATCGGTCGGGTCGCCGTTTGGTCCCGGTGCATGCAGCGCCTCCGGCCGGCGTGACCGTACTACTTCACTGCACTCGTGATGTATTTCCAGTGTGATTTGAGTAATTATTCAATGAATTAACAGATTATTGGCTGTATAACGGATTCTACTACCGGCTTGCCATTTTCATACATATGTATCATGTGCAATGGTGGGGTCGTGCCGCCGGCTTCCGTTTTCCGTTTTATCCGTGAGAAGATGGTGACGGCGTGCGTGCTTTCAGGCAGAGCGAGACATAGGGGATGCGCGAACTAGTATAGTTCGGCCTGCCACTTCGGGCAGCCCTACAGCGATCGATTGATCGTGCGGCACGGATAGATGCAAATGACGTTGATTTTGCCGCCCACCTCATGCATTACTCGATGCGTGCACATTTTCCCCAAAAATTTCAGACCTATTATTTATTTATTTTGCAAGGTAAAGGAGCTTTATTACTCAGAAGTTATGTTACAATCCAGAGGCCATAGGTCCTCGATACATGGCGGAGCCGAGGTCAACTCTCAGTGCGGCTATAATTTGCCAAACGATTTGCAACACTATTTTGACTACGATGAATTCTCTGAGGATAGAACTCCCTACTGACTAACAACTCTTTGATTTCTCTAACTATATGACCATAAGCTGAACGCTCCAGACCCTGATTCCGTAAAGACGAGAGCGCCTCCGATGAGTTCGACTGTACAATAACCGGGAGCGAGGAATGTTGGATAGCCAGTGCCATCCCTTGCATGATCGCATGTAGTTCAGCTTTCAAAGGGTCATTGCAATAGAAGATCACGCGGTATGCCGAGAAGATAATGTGACCATTGTGATCACGTAATATCATACCTGCTGCCGCTGATCCGTCGGTACTACTGAAGGAACCGTCCACCGAGAGTGCTACCCGTCCTTGTGGTGGTTTGGGCCACGGCGCTGCTGCTGGCGCCGTCTTCTCCGCCTTGCTTGGGATAGCCGAAGATGGCATCTTCCCCTTGAAAATTTCCTCTGTAGTATGAAACATTACAAGCATAATAAAACTTAGAGTGATGTCTGGTCTCTAGACCGCCGGACGACCAATACCCCCGTCAGAACGAGCCTGTGCACAGGCCGGAAGTCGCTACACCATTCGAGTGTCTAGTTGCTGCCGACTACCGACGTTCATGCCAACAAGAATGCAAGTCTAATTTACCATTGGGAAATAAATCTAGTACTCCCTCCGTAAAGTAATATAAGAGTATTTATATCACTGTCTTATAGTGATTTAAACGTTCTTATATTTCTTTACAGAGGGAGTAGAGTACTAACTAACAGAAGTAGTGAAAATTCACTATATATTTGTTTGTCCGATGATGAATTTTCATGGCGAGAGTATAGAGCAGATATATTTGTTTTGACCCTTCTGCGCCCTAGTTTGATTAAATTTTAGGATCTGACCCTTTTTCCTATCGCCGAGGTTAATAGTGGTACCAAACTTATCCACGTCAGCGCAGCTAAACGCTTGCCGCCTCTGCCGTCGACCCTACAGCGAGTCTCCCGGTGGTAGGTTGTTATACCCTACCACCATCGACCTCGGCGGTAGGGTTCGAATAGTCATAAGCCTCGTGGGGCGGTAGGGTATAACAACCTACCGCCATCGTGTCTGGCGGTAGGCTCTTCATCCATGTCAGCAACGACCTACGTCCGTCTATCTCCGCCGTCACCCCTAGCGTCATGGGCCTCGGCGGTAGACAGTTATACCCTACCGCCATCGACCCGGCGATAGGAAAAGGATCAGACCTGGCTAAACTTTCGCAAAAGAGTCAAAACACTAATTTGGCCGCCACAGACGAAGAGAATGCAATGATGGAGAAATAGGCATCTTGCTCGACGAAAAGACATGGAATGGACCTTATATACGTACTGAATTATTCGAGTGGACAAGGTACCAATTACCAAATGTCCAACTTGTATTTCTTAGATGACTGAAGACGTCGTCTTCACATGATATGTTTGTGAATTTCCGTCAGCTGTTTTGTAGGCAATTTGCGGCGCCAGTTCTGCAACCAGGCTGTGACGGCCGCCGGCTGTTTCAGGGGATATGAGGCTGCACCAATCAAAGGGCCAGCCAGACGGAGCATGGGGGCTCGAAGCACTGCACCGGAGCACCATATCCGTTGAACAAATTGCACGGAACATACACGCTTGTCTACGGAGCAAGTAGTTTGTTCACTCAACATACAAAGATGCAATCATTTGGTCGGTGCCCTCGACCGACTGAATCATGTATCTTACACGTTTGACCAAGTATGCCTAAGATCCACTACGAAAAATTAAATATGGAACATATCAGAATTTGGTTCTAAAAAGTAGTGCAAAATGATCGAAATTCTTAAATATAGTGATCCGTCAATTAATAAGACAAAATATAAAATAAAATGGAGCCCAAAAGGACAGTTTTTTTTTTCGAAAAACTGCCGATCTATTCATCTTCAATCATGGCAGTACAATGAACACCAAAAAAAATGAAAATTACATCCAGATTCATAGACCACCTAGCGACGACTACAAGCACTGAAGCGAGCCGAAGGCGCGCCGTCGTCATCGTCCCTCCCTCGTTGGAGCCGGGCACAACATGTTGTAGTAGATAGTTGGGAAGTCGTCGTGCTAAGGCCTCATAGGACCAACGCACTAGAACAGCAACCGCCGCCGATGAAGAGAAGTTTAGATCGAAAGGATCCAACCTCAAGACACATGAACTAAGACGAATAAAGACCGGATCCAAGCGGATCCACCAAAGACAACCGCCGACCGAATCCCGCGAGATCCGCCGGAGACACACCTCCACACACCCTCGGACGATGCTAGGCACACCACCAGGACAGGGGCTAGACGGGAAGAATCTTATTCCATCTTCAAGAAGCCGCCGAACGTCTCATCTTCTTGAGTAGGACACAAACCCTAACAAAACCAGAAAAAAAACACCTGAAAATGAAGCCCTCCCGCCGGCAAGGGTCGGGATCCACCGTGCACCATGGCCCTTAAGGCCAAAGGAGACGTGGGAGATCGGCGGCACCGCTGATGGGAGGCAGAAATCCTAGCCGCCTTTTCTTGGAGGGGAGACAAAGTGTGTGTGTACGTAGGAGGGGGGGGGGGGGGTGTTTTAGGACAAAAGGACAGTTAATAAAGTATGAACACCTCGATGATATGAATTCAGTGGGATAAACTTTGGCCACACATAACTCACGTTTCCTTGGTTAGTTAAATTCTAAAACATGTGCACATTTTTCTATCCTTTCGAGAGATATTCATTGTATGTTGTTCCACTTGATGTCATCGGTCCGTGCACCACCTCCACCTGTGAACTTTACCTTTCTTTCATTCTTGACGTGATACCTACCTGTGCGCTTCACTGGTCTAGGAATGTTGTTCCTTTGACACCGAGCGGACGGCCCGTACTGGGCGCACGTATACGGACTACTATGCTCCTCTGCCTTCACATCACATCTCTGCCTCCACGGACAAGATTACAAGAAGCTTTCGATCTGACAAAAGGCGAAAAACGCAGCGCACCGCCCACGAACCAAATCATTCCGGGCGATCACACCCTCTCCCGACGGCCCAATCAGCCGGTCACCAGCAAAAGATGTAAAGGGAAAGGGTGGAAAAGATCGACGGAGGAGCGCGTACGACAGCGCGGTACAGATCATAGATCGTACGCCGGTACGCGGGAGATCTGCATGGGGCGTAGCGGGAACCGATGCGCATCCGCCCGAAACGACGTCGACCGACGCGAATCCAGCTAGTGGTGGCGCCGCCCTGTACCGCCACGGGCGTGAGTTGTCGCAATGCCGCTGCTCCACGCCGGCGACGATGCCTTGCCACTTTCCCGTTGCTGCAATGTTCGGCTGCGCTTTTCTAGCTTTGCCCGGCCGGTTCGTGCTGCATGCAGCGGTTAATGCATGTGGAATGGGGTAGCTTTTGCTGGAGCACATGGAATGGACGTGGGTTGGTTATGCATGTGCCAATGTCAATGGTGGCCTTTCTTTCGCTCTATTTTTTTTTTAAATGTGGGAAAGTCAACGTGTGCAGTTCCTATTGGGTGGTGCAATCCTTTTGGTGTTCCAGGTGAGCAACAAAAACACACATGGACGGTGTACCCTTTTCCATTCCATCATCGCCCACTCCACATACCTTTTCCATTTCTGTGAAACGAGGCGAATTAGAACGGCTCCTCTGACTCTTCTACATGGCATCTTAAGTTAGGTTCGACATGGCCGGCGTTCCCTACGAATTTGTACGTGCGTAGGCTGGTGGTATTCCTTTTTTCTAATTTATTATAGGAGTATAATTAAGAAATTTCTCGCGAGGCTACAGTACAGAATAGGGTGCTGTTCTACTGCATGGCGTATATATTATCCATATATATAAGACGGTTGAGTTGGAACTGAGATGAAGTCCTGGAATGTATGGACGTTATCGATCGACGCATGCACAGAGACAGAATCTCTTGCGGACGATCGAATTAAGTTATCTGATGTCATAGGTAAGTTAGGGACTAGTTAATTGCCGCCCAGTATGATTACTCACACTCAGACCCACACCAACCTAGCTAAGCTAGCCGATGCTCCATAGGCATGCATGGCTGACCATATTCGTCAGCTTAAATTAGTGCTTAAATATGTTTTAATTTGCCCGAAAGTGCATGCCACTCATGATCATGAGGTCAAAGTTTATTCTCCACACGTACTGTATAGCAGTATGAGGAGTTGAGTGGAGAGTGTTCTTCACCTGTGGTCTCAGATAGGCAGATGCATTGCATATTAGTTTGTCTACTACTAATACTCTATGGACGGCCCGGCCTACATCATATATACTCTACTGCAATGTGTGATAAAAAGTGTACACTATGACTCTATGAGAGGATGAGACAAGATATTTATGCCATGCATGCAAAAAGCTCTTGTGGAAGTCAACTGCATAAACAAAGTGGGTGCGAAAGAGACGCGCGGCGAATGGACGCAATTGCGTAAGAATTAAGGTACGTACTCCCTAGCTTGCTCTTATCTGCTCGCTTAGGGAGACGATTATCGTAATGGAAAGAAAACAAGCAACGAACTGGCCCGGCTTGATTAGAGTGATGATGTTGACCTACTCGTGATTGTAAAGTAGTGTTAGACTAGCTAATGACGTCTTCGTAGAGAATTTCAAAGTTCTCGCTCCCATTGGTTATGCGGCAACATATGTAGCCTAGCAGCGACAAGAGCTCGAGATTGTTTACAGGGAAATTAACGCAATAATCGTGGTGCATCCCGACGTGGAAAAGAAGAACCCAATACTTTTCTCTCACCTTGCCAAAGTTCGCTTTAGTGTTGCCATTAGTATAGTGCCTGCACCTTACTGTTCCAAGAAAAAACTATGTTCCGGAAGTTAATAATATGAGTGTTTTCACAATGTTTTATTTATGCATTTCAGGTATGTGCCTGCTTATACGAATACTACGATATAGTGCTCCGTTTGGAAGTTGCATAGCGTCACCTTTGCTTTTTTGCCAGCTGAATATATAACAAACTAGAAAAGGAAATTGACTTGTCAAAATGTTGAGAAAAATGAAGTTCGTCTGCTTTGCGGTTATGTTTCTTTACCAAAAGAAGAATCAGCAGCAAATTCTACTGATGTCGTCAGTGGCTTTCCATGGCGATGTTCGGCACTCTACCGCTGGAGATGCGATCTTATCTCAACCTGACGAAGAAAACATTCTCCCCCTTCATCTTTTGTATTTCACTTTGGTCTTTTGTCCACGACATAAATAAACTTATGGAGGCTCACGGTCGTTGCACGGCTCACATTAGGCACCGGAAAAACATACATACCGGCCAACCAACACCAAGTATCATCTAGTTTCTTTGCTGGCTACTATTAGTAGTCTAGAACGAGAAAAGCAAACGGTTATTCCTCCCTCCACTAGCCAGCATGTGAAATGGATTCTCCGCATCGCCCTCGGCCAAAGGCGCGCTCCAACATGGCCGATTCTTCTTCCCGCGCACTTTTGCTGCCTGCCATGCATGTGTGCGCTGCTTTCGCACTCCCTGAAATCGTTCGTGCGGATTGGTGATGGTTTCGACCTCGTTGTTTTGGCTGTTGATCCCCGGTGATCTCGACCCGTCTCGCTTTCCCGGCACATGTTTTCTTTGGCATCATGGCCCGGCGGATCAACCTCGTGACAACGGACGGGAACCATGTCATGCGTCTGAGTTGGATTAACACTGGGTGGAATTTCATTTGATTTGTGGACCGTCCGGCTCTGTGGTTAAGAAGCGGGGGCCGTTATTCGCTGTAGATCCCCGTAGGCGGATAGGATCGTCCGGCTCTGTGGTTAAGAAGCGGGGGCAAGAAAACGAAATGGATGCCAAGTTGGACTGTTGGAGAGCGGTTGTGTCGTTTGTATGGCTCTCCATGTAAGGCAGCACCTTACATGGATCAGGATCGTTGCCGCTCCCTCCGTGCAGTGCAGCATGGAATAACAACAGAACAGAATGTGGTCAGCCTCGGCACAAAGAAAAAAAAAGGGTTAATTCTCGTCTACTGGGAAACATATTTAGCTCCGTGTTGGAGCTTTAACCCAGTGGTCTCCATGTAGGCATCTGGTAGCGCACATTGGAATTTCCTTTACGAACGGCGCCGGGGGCGAGCGGCAAAACTGTGAGTGACAGGGATAAGCTTGACTCCCTAGTGATGGAGAGGTTCGCTGAAATGCTTAGCACAGGACCACCGGGGACAAGAAGCCTTTGTGCTACAAGAGGGAGCGAATCCACCCAGCACCCACGTTTGTTTAGTTTGCACGCGTTCCACACGGCCCAGTTTTGTATCGACTGATGCTCGCTCTCTACCGGATTGCCAAACAATGAATCAAGCCTTTTTCTTGGTGATGATGCGGATTGGGCCGTGTTACCTGAACCGGTCCAACGCCGCAGTTGCGCGAGGCGAGTGGGCGACAAGTTCTGTGCTTCTCTCCTGGATTTGGGAAACGGGATCTAGCCATCAATTAGCAAGGGCAATGAAGATACACGATAATTCCTACATGATCTGATCAGCAAACAGAAATACGAGGGAGCCATAGACCAGAATCGAATTGTCCTCTCCTCTGGAACCAATGGAAGTGCAGTCCAGAGTGCAGCTGCTATGAAACAACGCCCCAATTGTACACTTGATGAAGTCTATGCGCCTGCTTACCAAGTCGAGCTAGGGGAAGACAGTCCGATCACCTGACCCGGCAGCTGGGAATCCTTGTGCAGGAGTAGTTTAGGTGATGTAGCTTCCTTGCTGGTCCTGAAGCAAACGAGCAGAGGACTTTGCGTCCAAATACAGACCACGGACTTCTACGAGATCAGCCTGATAGAGGATCATGAGTTCAGGATACAGGTGACTAAAGACCAGGCTAGGAAGATGACGTGTTATTGAAATCCAACACATACCTTGCAGATCTTCTCTCTCCCATTAGCCTTGGCAACCACGCTAGCAGGTGACAGCAGCTGAATAGCATGTCTGCAAAGAGATTCAAGCTCTATTACAACCATTACTACCAACATTTCTAATCTTGGCATGGGCCGCAAACGTGTGGACATAATCCAAAACAACAACAAGAACCATACCTCAAAGATGTCTGCTGCCCAACCTCTCCTACAAATGCAAGACTGTCCTCATCAATTTCAATCTCCTCCACTTGTGCTCTAATAGCTAATATCTGCAACGCACAATAAACAAACATCAAATGCATTTCTACATAGGAAAGTTATAATAAGACATGAAATAGGAACCTGGATCATCTCGATAGGGCCATATATCTGTGTCCGTACGATAACCAACCTATCTAGAAGGTCGACTGGGATACCATGTGGACTTGTCATGTCAGTTCCCCTGGATAAATAAGAGTAAAATAATAAGATGTATAAGGGCGCAAAATAGTACATAAAAGCAATGTTTTTAAGGCGGTAAGGCAAGCACCCACTGCCCTGACGCCTAAGCGCCTAAAGTGAGCATAATTGCAAGGCGCTGCCGGGGAATCCGGTATTGCAGTTTAGCATGGAGCAGTTCGCAACAGGTAAATCAAATTTCTTACCTGACAGTACATATTCCTCTGTTCGTAGCGAGTATTACAATTGGCGATAATGAGCTCTCGAGAGCACGATTAAGATAAGAGAAGCACTCAATGTCCAGCATGTGAACCTAGAGATAAAGTTATTGTCATTAGTAAAATCAGACCACTGTAAGGCATAATTCTAGTCCCTCCATTAATTTTGTACTAAATCAGCAGCACTTATTTTGGCATAAAGCCAATTAGTTTACGAGAACAATGCCGTCCATAGGATGGACACTTATTTATTTGGCAATAGGAGAAGTTGGAAATAAACAAATCCAAGCTCATTCATATTTTAGGAAATCCAAAACAAGCCTATGAAGATAAGTAGATTTTCAATCATGAGACGATAATATAATACCTCATCGATGAACAGAACACCAGGTACAAGCTCTGCAATACCTTCATCAATATATCTGTTAACCACCTATGACCATACAAAAGAAAAGGCACACATTCCCACAGGTCTATCAAAATTTTGATCCAAATTTAAAAAATAAATAAAATGTTGCATAATGAGAATTTTGAAACCTTATTTATCTCTTGGCGCAGCTTCTCAGTGATTTCAGTCTTCCGTGGCTTCATCATCTGGCCCATAAGGGACAAAATATCTTGGCCACCTTGTGGCTGGGCATTTGCGGCGTCAAGGTCATGCAGTGTAACGTCCTATGCAGATGAAAGCATATAATTTACTTCTTTCAGTTGATTTACATTGAACTTGAAAACACGAAGAATATGCTTCTATGTTACAATACAAATAGGAATTTTCACTCTATGCTATTGGAAAAGATTATCACCCACCGAGAGAGAATAGAGAACAAACCACACTCAACTTAATTGTCCTTCGTCGGATGTAGGTATGTAAGAATGATTCTAACTTTGTTTAGACAGGAACAAGAACAACGATTCCTACTTAATTGGTCAATTCAATAAGATAATAGTTAACTGGGTTTGAGCAGATGATCAAAAATTTGGTGCAATCTTATTAGCTTGTGGACTTTATGCATCTTATCCAGGAAGGCACAATTGATAGTGTTGACCGAGTATTTGATGCAATCTTAATCATTAGGTTATGGATTTTCCGTTTCTATCTTCTGGCATTTAGCAGGAGCAAGCAACTTACAACTACCTGCCAGGGAAACCACATACTTAAGCATGTTTGAGCAACACGAAAGTATAATAATGAGCTTCATCTTAACAAATGCATCATGTGTTCGCCTTTGATGCTTTAGATTAGATATAAATATGCTGCAATTGCATACTATATTATCTCAGATTTAATTACCAAAAAGTTGTTTTATGGACGGTACAATGCAGAATTGGCATGCAAAAAATTATAAGGCTGAACTATCGTCAAATTTGTACCTGCACTATTTCTTTTTTCTTGTGGACTTCCCCTTTGGGAATTGGCACATACTCTTCTGCTTCAAGATCGTATTCTGTAGCAAAAGCATCACATCTGCCAACTCTTTTCACTGCACCGCTGTTAGCTTCGATGTATATAACATCACCCACTGCCACCTGCATCCCGTATACAAATGATGAAATGTGCAGAATACAAGTAGGAGAGCCAAGGCAAGTGAGAAATGAAAGTAAGATATAATGCATCATATCTCAATTTAAGTAAAGTATCGCGATGTTTTGTTATGCCACAACAGAATATCTAACAACGAACAACAGAAATATGATCATGTGACTTTCCACACTTGCCATGAGCTTGCACAGGTTAAATATTGCATAAAGACAATATTCTGAACACATAAGATACACCATCCACCCACTGTTATTCAAAGTGAGAATACAAATGCAACCTAACATTCTAGCAACAGAGGCAGAGAGCAAGGGAGGGTTGGGAGCAGACAGTAACCTTTTCCTTGATTAAAGCATCATAAATTGTAGGATCTAACTTTAGTTGTTTAGTCCCTTTTACAGTCTTCAGGCCAATTACTACATGGCTCATGCTTTTCCCATATCCGCCATTTGAACTCTCAGATTCTTCTGGGGAAAGCTCCGTAACCTAAAAGGCAAGCAAAATCATATAGCCACAAACACTAGAATATTAGTTCTATTAGAAAATGGTGACAACGAAAGTGTTAGTATCAAGTAAAACACTAATTCAAGAACAATATATTTTTTCAAATTTCAAAAGGATCATATAGGTCACTCCTACCTCTCCTTCATAGACTTCTTTGTTTTCCTTTATACGCAAGCCTATAGCTCTACGGAAATTTTCCATCAGCACCTCAGTTTTCTTGACCTCAGAAGAGTACACTTCTGATCCTACCATAGGACAGAAAGGGACCTGCATTGCAGAATAGGAAGCGAAGATTGAAGCTTCTTCCGAAATATAAGTAGACATAGGGCATCAAATGTAAATCAAAATATAGTTCACTGCAAACAAAATTTCATGTACACTGAATGCAATGAACAAGACAGCCTGATAAATTGCTAGCAAATCTAGTAATTCACCAAATTTACTCCAGAGTCTTTGTGTAAGTATGTTCTCAAGAACAGCACACTGAAATATTCTGGACCAGCAAGAAGCAGAATATAGAACTCAAAACAAATTCTTTATGACCAAGACAAATGGTAACACATTCCTGGCTAAAATGATAGTAGTAGAGAACACCAATTTAGTTAAGTAGATGAAATAAGATCCAACCACTCTAGCAACATCCCAGCTACAACAAAATAAAAGGTGTGAATGCTCCAATGGCCAGAGCTCTCAGTGAATTAAATTGGTTGCGTGTCTGACTGGAACTAGATGAGACCTTGCAAACGCAGAGCTGCCTGTTCATCATACAGATGCCGTTCACAAGCAGTAAGCTGGCATTTTTTGAAAAGAGACTAAGTGATCAAGGATTGTCCAGTAAAGCAGTAACAACCTAGCCTCCAAATTTGGACTAAACAGCCCAAATCTAGTCCAATTCCACACCAACCCCGAATACAAGTTGTACATTGCAGAAAAACATGTAACAGTAGCACTAAAAGTATCTAGCAATTTGTGAGGAAAATGATGAATTGACCTTGCTGCCCAGCTCCTGGGATATGCCAAGAGCGAGCGCGGTCTTGCCGGTAGCAGGTGGGCCGGCAAGGAGCAGCGCCCGTCCAGCCATCTTCTTCTGACGGATCATGTCGACCACCAGCCCACACGCCTCTCTCGCCTCCGCCTGCCCCACGAATCCCGCCGACATCCCTATCGCCGTCCCATTGGCCTGCGAAGAGGAAAATTCGGGGTAACAACTGGAACCACTCCTGAGCTAAAACTCTAGGAAAACCTCCGCCCGCAGAAGGGGTGGGGAAGCAGGAGAGATGGAAAAGCATGTACGTCGAGGCCGAGGCCCTTGATGTGGGTGTGGGTGGCGACGCGCTGCTTCTTCGACGTCGACTGTACCTCCTCGATCCTCATCGTCGCCGCCGCCGCCGCCGATTTTTGCGCTCTTTGCCTCTTTCTTTCTCTCTCCCGAGGCGGCTAGGGTTAGCCGCGGAGGCGTGTGAGGGGAGGAGAATGCAAGGCGGCGGCGGAGAATACAGAGAAGAGAGCGAGGGGGGTTCGCGCCGGTGCGCTATGGCGCGGGAAGGTGGCGGGGGTCGGGCGGCGCGGCGGCGGCGATTTCGGGCGTAGAGAGAGGCGCCGAGACAGGGGAGAGGGCTTTTTTTTTTTGAGGTGATAAAGCGGAGACGGCCGTGTCCGTAAGAACGGCGTGGCTTCGCCGTTTGGGCTGGCCCATGGTTATTTCGCTGTTGCTCGCTGTTTTCTTCTCTTTTCTGTTTTTTTTCTGTTCCTGTTTCTATTTCTCTTCTTCTCCTTTTTATTTTTATTTTTACCAATTTATTGTTTATTTTTTCTATATACAAAGTTCATTTCATGGTACAAAAAATGATCATCGTACATTAAGGAAATGATCATGATATTTTTTACAAAAGTTCATCATGCATTATAAAAATGTTCATCGTATATTAGAAATTGTTCAATGAATATATAATCACCGTGTGTTTTTAAATTTGTTAAGTGTATATTACACAAATGTTCAATGTATATTCAAAAATTGTTCAACTTATATTACAAAATGCTCAATACGTGTTAAAAAATTGTTCAACACATATATTCATATTTTTTCAAAAATGTTCATCGTATAATGATAAAAAATTCATCGTGTATTATTTAAAAATGGTCACCGTCAACATATATTAAAAAAATGTTCAATATGTATTTTTTTGAAATTTTTCAAAGAAGTACGATATTTAAAAAGCCGCGCTGCAAATCTATCACTATGAATCATTAGACTACCCACAGTGAGAGTAACATAGATAGTAACATCACACATATATAGGTAAAAGAGATGGTGTGGCAACTAGTTGATAAGAAAGAGAGGCATGTCATAATATAGCTAGTTACTCATAGTATGAGTAACATCACACATACTAAGACAAGATGAGTTTATAACCTAATAAGTGAAGTGTTGCATCATGACGCCACACATATGTTACTCCCCACTATAGAGGCAGTAACATAGACTAGTAACATATGCATGTTACTAGTCTAAGTTACTCACCACTGTGGTTAGTCTTAGGACGAGGGTAAGTAACACTCTTTCAGGAGAGGGAGCTCGCAAGTTCAAGCTCTAGCTCGCACCTCGAGCAGGAGGTCTCGATAAAGCGTGGGGATATAGGGGCGGCGAGTTTTTTTGAACCCGAGTGGCCAACTGACCAACCCAATGCCAAATTCGAGAGCATACGGAGAATTTTAGGCTTGCAAATGGGAAATAGACTCAAACCGGTTTCAAGACCCCCTCCTTTGCGAGAGCTCCGAGATCACTCAGCATCTCCAAAGCCGTCCAGACAGTGGTACGTATTTTGCCATCTAGAGTGATCCTATATCGGTCCGCCAATCGATCGCTGCCATGCCCAAATCCGTCTCCCTCGCCCGCGCACCTTCCCGCCCGAAACGGTCAGCGGCGCTCCAAAGCGCCAGTGCAGCATTCATGTCCACGTAGAGTGGACGCGACTGATAACTCACAAGTATAGGGGATCGCAACAGTTTTCGAAGGTAGAGTATTCAACCCAAATTTATAGATCCGACACAAGGGAAGCCAAAGAATATTTGCAAGTATTAGCAGCTGAGTTGTCAATTCAACCACAGCTGAAGATTAATTATCTGCAACAATATGATTATTGGCATAGTAATATGATAGTTTTGATGGTAGTAGCAACAGTAGTAGCAACGATAACAGTGATAGCAATGATTTTGAATTACTATGCCATCAAAACTACTTGTTGCAGATAATTCTTCCTCCCTGATAATTCATCAAATTTAAATTGCTCTTTAAATTTGCACCTTGCGGATTCCACCATTAAAAAGCCAATGGGAAGGATCAATGATGTTCTGATTGTTGCAAATAGAAATCTGGCGCCCATAGATTTTATCGTTCTTGATATAGATTGCAATCTTTCTTGCCCTATTATTCTTGGTAGACCTTTCCTTAGAATGATTGGCGCGATTATTGATATGAAGGAAGGGAATATTAGATTCCAATTTCCATTAAGGAAGGGCATGGAGCACTTTCCAAGAAAGAAAATTAAATTACCTTACGAATCTATCATGCGAGCTACTTATGAATTGAGTGCCAAAGATGGCACTACTTAGATCTATCTTTGCTTTTATGCCTAGCTAGGGGCGTTAAACGATAGCGCTAGTTGGGAGGCAACCCAATTTTATTTGTGTTTTTTGTTTGTGTTTCTGTTTAGTAATAAATTTTGCATCTACCTTCTGTTTAGATGTGTTTTTTATGTTTTAATTAGTGTTTGTGCCAAGTAGAACCTATAGGATAACCTATGGTGATAGTTGATTTGATTCTGCTGAAAAAACAGAAACTTTGTACGCACGAAATTAGTTTTGTTAAATCACAGAAACATGATTTCTCATTGATTATTTTTGCTGTAGATCAATAGACAAATTTTCCAGGACTTCCTATTTTGGTAGGATTTTTAGAGTTCCAGAAGTTTGCGTTAGTTACAGATTGCTACAGACTATTCTGTTTTTGACAGATTCTGTTTTTTGTGTGTTGTTTGCTTATTTTAATGCATCTATGGCTAGTATTAAGTGGTATGAACCATAGAGAACTTGAAATACAGTAGGTTTAACACCAATATAAATAAAGAATGAGTTAATTACAGTACCTTATGTGGTGGTTTTGCTTTGTTTCACTAATGGAGCTTATGAGATTTCCTATTGAGTTTTGTGTTGTGAAGTTTTTAAGTTTTGGGTAAAGATTTGATGGACTATGGAATAAGGAGTGGCAAAAGCCTAAGCTTGGGGATTACCATGGAACCCCAAGATATTCAAGAGTAGCCAAAAGCCTAATCTTGGGGATGCCCCCGGAAGGCATCCCCTCTTTCGTCTTCGTTCATTGGTAACTTTACTTGGAGCTATATTTTTATGCGCCACATGATATGTGTTTTGCTTGGAGCATCGTGTATGATATTAGTATTTGCTTTTTAGTTTACCACAATCATCCTTGCTATACACACCTTTTGGGAGAAGCCCACTTGATTGGAATTTATTAGAATACTCTATGTGCTTCACTTATATCTTTTGAGCTAGATAGTTTTTGCTCTAGTACTTCACTTATATCTTTTAGAGCACGACGGTGGCTTAATTTTGTAGAAACTGCTAGTCTCTCATGCTTCACTTATATTATTTTGAGAGTCTCTTAGAACAACATGGTATTTGCTATGGTTATAAAATTGGTCCTAGAATGGTGGGCATCCAAGTTGGGTATAATAAAAACTATCATAGGAAGTGAATTGGAATGTATGATCAATTTGATACTTGATAACTGTTTTGAGATATGGAGGAAGTGATATTAAAGTCATTCTAGTTGGGTGATTATGAATTTAAAGAATGCTTGTGTTGAAGTTAGCAAGCCCCGTAGCATGCACGTATGGTTAAAGTTGTGTAACAAATTTGAAACATGAGGTGTCCTTGAATTGTGCATCCTTATGAGTGGCGGTCGGGGACAAGAGATGGTCTTTTCCTACCAATCTATCCCTCTAGGAGCATGCGCGTAGTGCTTGGTTTTTGATGACTTCTAAATTTTTGCAATAAGTATATGAGTTCTTTTGACTAATGTTGAGTCCATGGATTATACACACTTTTACCTTTCCATCATTGCTAGCCTCTTCGGTACCGTGCATTGCCCTTTCTCACCTTGAGAGTTGATGCAAACTTCGCCGGTGCATCCAAACCCCGTGATATGATACGCTCTATCACACATAAACCTCCTTATATCTTCCTCAAAACAACCACCATACCTACCTATTATGGCATTTTCATAGCCATTCCGAGATATATTGCCATGCAACTTTCCACCGTTCCATTTATCATAATGACACGCATTACTATTGTCATATTGCCATTGCATGATCATGTAGTTGACATCGTATTTGTGGCAAAGCCACCATGCATAATTTTTCATACATATCACTCTTGATTCATTGCCCATCCCGGTACACCGCCGGAGGCATTCATATAGAGTCATATCTTGTTCTAGTTTCGAGTTGTAATTCATGAGTTGTAAATCAATACAAGTGTGATGATCATCATTATTAGAGCATTGTCCCCCCCCAAAGAAAGGCCAAAGGAAAAAAAGGAAAAAAGAGAAAGGCCAAAAGAAAAAAAAGGGAAGGCCCCCCAAAAAAGGAAACTAAACTAAAATAAAAAGGGGGTAATGTTACTATCTCTTTTTCCACACTTGTGCTTCAAAGTAGCACCATGTTCTTCATATAGAGAGTCTCATATGTTGTCACTTTCATATACTAGTGGGAATTTTTTATTATAGAACTTGGCTTGTATATTCCTACGATGGGCTTCCTCAAAATGCCCTAGGTCTTCGTGAGCAAGCAAGTTGGATGCACACCCACTTAGTTTCTTTTTTTGAGCTTTCATTCATTTATAGCTCTAGTGCATCTGTTGCATGGCAGTCCCTACTCCTCATGTTGACATCAACTGATGGGCATCTCCATAGCCTATTGATTATCCTCGTCAATGTGAGACTTTCTCCCTTTTTGTCTTCTCCACACAATCCCCATCATCATATTCTATTCCCCCCATAGTGCTATATCCATGGCTCACGCTCATGTATTGCGTGAAAGTTGAAAAGTTTGAGATTATTTAAGTATGAAACAATTGCTTGGCTTGTCATCAGGGGTGTAGAATTTGGGAGCATTTTTGTGTGACGAAGATGAAGCATAGCATAACTATATGATTTTGTAGGGATGAACTTTCTTTAGCCATGTTATTTTGAGAAGACATGATTGCTTTGATTAGTATGTTTGAAGTATTACTATTTCTTATGTCAATATGAACTTTTATTTTGAATCATTTGGATCTGAACATTCATGCCACAATAAAGAAAATTACATTGAGAATTATGCTAGGTAGCATTCCACATCAAAAATTATGTTTTTATCATTTACCTACTCGAGGACAAGCAGGAATTAAGCTTGGGGATGCTTGATACATCTCCAACGTATCTATAATTTTTGATTGTACCATGCTATTATATTACCCTTTTTGGATGTTTATGGGCTTTATTTTACACATTTATATCAATTTTGGGACTAACCTACTAACCGGAGGCCCAGCCCATATTGCTGTTTTTTTGCCTATTTCAGTATTTCGAAGAAAAGGAATATCAAACGGAGTCCAAACGGAATGAAACCTTTGGGAGCGTGATTTTTGGAACAAACGTGATCCAGAGGACTTAGAGTGCAAGCCAAGAAGCAACCGAGGCGGCCACGAGGGTGGAGGGCGCGCCCCTATCTCGTGGGCCCCTCAGGCGGCCACCGACCTACTTCTTCCTCGTATATATACCCATGTACCCAGAAAACATCTAGGGAGCCAACGAAAAACAATTTCCACCGTCGTAACCTTCTGTATCAGCGAGATCCCATCTTGGAGCCTTCGTCGGTGCTCCGCCGGAGGGGGAATCGACCACAGAGGGCTTCTACATCAACACCATAGCCCCTTCGATGAGTTGTGAGTAGTTTACCACAGACCTTCGGGTCCATAGTTATTAGCTAGATGTCTTCTTCTCTCTTTTTGGATCTCAATACCATGTTCTCCTCGATCTTCTTGGAGATCTATTCGATGTAACTCTTTTTGCACTGTGTTTGTTGAGATCCGATGAATTGTGGGTTTATGATCAAGTTTATCTATGAGAAATATTTGAATCTCCTCTGAATTCTTTTATGTATGATTGAGTTATCTTTGCAAGTCTCTTCAAATTATCAGTTTGGTTTGGCCTACTAGATTGATCTTTCTTGCAATGGGAGAAGTGCTTAGCTTTGGGTTCAATCTTGCGGTTTCCTTACCCAGTGATAATAGGGGTAAGAAGGAACATATTGTATTGTTGCCATCGAGGATAAAAAGATGGGGTTTATATCATATTGCATGAGTTTATCCCTCTACATCATGTCATCTTTCTTAATGTGTTACTCTGTTCTTATGAACTTAATACTCTAGATGCATGCTGGATAGTGGTCGATGTGTGGAGTAATAGTAGTAGATGCAGGCAGGAGTCGGTCTACTTGTCGCGGATGTGATGCCTATATACATGATCATGCCTAGATAATCTCATAATTATTCGCTTTTCTATCAATTGCTCGACAGTAATTTGTTCACCCACCGTAATACTTATGCTATCTTGAGAGAAGCCACTAGTGAAACCTATGGCCCCCGGGTCTATCTTTTATCATATAAGCTTTCAATCTACTTTTATTTGCATCTTTACTTTTCCAATCTATATTATAAAATACCAAAAATATATTTATCTTATCATACTATCTCTATCAAATCTCACTTTCGCAAGTGGCCGTGAAGGGATTGACAACCCCTTTATTGCGTTGGTTGCAAGTTCTTTGTTTGTTTGTGTAGGTGCGTGGGACTTTTGAGGAGCTTCCTACTGGATTGATACCTTGGTTCTCAAAAACTGAGGGAAATACTTACACTACTATTGCTACATCACCCTTTCCTCTTCAAGGAAAACCAACGCAAGCTCAAGACGTAGCATCAGGCCATAAGCACGTGTAGCTCGCTGAGTCCCATTCTTCTCACTCTGTGAGCTTCTCAGCCGTCAGCCTCCCCGTCTCCAGCTTACCATGCATCCTGTACAAGGCCAGCAATTTCTTGCACACCAGGACGCCATACTCGAAAGGCATCCCTTCAATATGGGGACGTCGTTGTCGAATTTGCCTCTCTGTCTCTGACCCAATGCATCACACCGGGGTTCGTGGCATCCTTCTGGTCGTGTGTCATCATGCTCTTGCTGCGCGGACGCGGCGGCCGCCCTAGGATGCACGCATGATACGTTTCCAACGTATCTGTAATTTTTGATTGTTCCATGCTATTATATTATCTGTTTTGGATGTTTTATATGCATTAATATGCTATTTTATATTATTTTTGGGACTAACCTATTAACCTAGAGCATAGTGCCAGTTTCTATTTTTTTTGCCTATTTTAGAGTTTCGCAGAAAAGGAATACTAAACAGAGTCCAAACGGTATAAAACTTTCGCGATGATCTTTCTTGGACCAGAAGCAAACTAGGAGACTTGGAGATGAAGTCGGAGGAGCCACGAGGCGGCCACAAGGGTGGAGGGTGCCCCCTGTCTTGTGGGCCCCTTGTGGGTCTCCTGACTTAATTCTTTCGCCCATATATACTCTTATACCCCAAAACCATCAGGGGGAGCCACAAAAACACTTTTCCACCGCTGCAACATTCTGTACCCATGAGATCCCATCTAGGGACCTTTTCAAGCGTCCTGCCCGAAGGGGGATTCGATCACGGAGGGCTTCTACATCAACACCATTGCCCTTCCAATGAAGCGTGAGTAGTTTACCATAGACCTACGGGTCCCTAGATAGTAGCTAGATGGCTTCTTCTCTCTCTCTTTGATTCTCAATACCATGTTGTCCTCGATGTTCTTGGAGATCTATTCGATGTAATACTCTTTTGCGGTGTGTTTGCCGAGATCCGATGAATTGTGGATTTATGATCAGATTATCTATGAATATATTTGAATCTTCTCTGAATTATTTTATGCATGATTTGATATCTTTGCAAGTCTCTTCGAATTATCGGTTTAGTTTGGCCTACTAGATTGGTTTTTCTTGCAATGGGAGAAATGCTTAGCTTTGGGTTCAATCTTGCAGTGTCCTTTCCCAGTGACACTAGGGGTAGCAAGGCATGTATTGTATTGTTGCCATCGAGGATAAAAAGATGGGGTTTTGATCATATTGGTTGAGTTAATTCCTCTATATCATGTCATCTTACTTAATGCGTTACTCTGTTGTTTATGAACTTAATACTCTAGATGCATGCTGGATAGCGGTCGATGTGTGGAGTAATAGTAGTAGATGCAGAATCATTTCGGTCTACTTGACACAGACTTGATGCCTATGTTCATGATTATTGCCTTAGATATCGTCATAATTATGCGCTCTTCTATCAATTGCTCGACAGTAATTTGTTCGCCCAACACTGTTTTGGGGTCCCAGAGTGATTTCAATGATTAACGAATCCCGGGGTGCACTTATGTGTCGGTCATCAACACTCATAATTTTGGCCGATTCTGGCCCGTTTAGTGTACTATTACTCACCGCTTTGGGGTCTCAAAGCGATTTCCGTGGTTGTCAAACCCCAAGGTGCGCTTACGTGTCGATCATCAACACTCACAAATTTGCCGATTCTGGCCTCTTTTGTGGACTATTACTCACTGTTTTGGGGTATCGAAGTGATTTCCACGATTAACGAACCCCAGGGTGCGTTTACATGTCGGTCATCAACACTCACAGTTTTGGCCGATTCTGGCCCGTTTCGTGGACTATTACTCACTGTTTTGGGGTCCCAGAGTGATTCCCATGATAAACGAACCCCGGGGAGCATTTACATGTCGGTCATCAACATGCACTACAAAAAACACACATCCGTGACATTTTGGGCCAAACGATTTTTTTCTGTCATACATATGACACTTCTATGATGATAATTGTGACAGAACCCGGTATCATCATAGATGTGGTGGGCTCCTACTTCTATGACAAAAAATCATGACAGAAAATGGGCCGTCCATGACGAAAAAAACCATGGTAGAAGCGAGGGGTAGGAAAATTTCAGGGAGTTGCCGGTTACGGTGGGAGGTAGGGGGCTGAGCGATGCGCGTTTCTCACGTACACGTACGCGCGTGTGTGCGAGGCGTTGGCTCTAACTAAACCCGAGCGAGGCGTTGGGCTCTAACTGAACCCGAGCGATTGCACTGCAGGCTACGCGTTACTGAACCCAAGCGATCGATCGATGGCTGTTAACTGAACCCGATGGAGCGATTCCTTTGCTACTGCTGCTAATTGAAGCCGGTCGATTGGATGAATAGTGAGTGTTGCGCGGGGGGGGGGGGGGGGTGGATGAACAGTGAGCAGTGGCGTTGCCTTTGGATGAACATGACCCCGTGGTGTGGAGGGCTGGATGAACAGTAGACTGTGGAGGGGTGGCCGTGGAGGGGTGGTTGAACAGGACCCCGTGGTGTGGAGGGCTGGATGAACAGTAGACGGTGGAGGGCTGGATGAACAATAGACGATGGAGGGGTGGTTGAACAGTAGCCGGTGGAGTAGCGCGCGGTGGAGGCTGGATGAACAGGAGCCCGTGGAGGCTGGAGGAGGTCGACGGTAGCCCATGGAGGCTAGAGGAGGTCGATGGTGGAGATGAACAGTATCCCGTGGAGTCCTGTTTTGCGGTATGCCACACCCCTCCCGATGAACAGGACCCCCGTTTCGACCGTAGGAGGTACGTTTCCTCCGTTTTGCGGTACGCCACACCCCTCCCGATGAACATGACCCCTGTTTCGACCGTAGGAGGTCCGTTTCCTCCGTTTTGCAGTACGCCACACCCCTCCCGATCAACAGGACCCCCATTTCGACCGTAGGAGGTCCGTTTCCTCCATTTTGCGGTACGCCACACCCCTCCCGATCAACAGGACCCCGTTCCGAACATGGTCGGTCGAACACAAGGCCGTTTCCTCCGTTCTGCGGTACGCCAGGCCTTGTTTCCATCGCATGTTCCGTCCAAGCCGGTTGGCTCCCACACGTTCCGTTGCCTCCCGATGAACACGACGCATTCCGTTGCCTCCCCATGAACACGACGAATTCCGTTGCCTCCCCATGAACACGACGCATTCCGTTGCCTCCCCATGAACACGACGCATTCCGTTGCCTCCCCATGAACACGAGCCCTCGCCGTACGTATGCGCGACTAGGCATTCGAGACCCCGCCCGTATGTACACATACGTGGCCGTATTTTCTTTCTTGCACCCTGGCCACTGTACATACGTGTACATGCTACGTGCGCGCCTCTACTACGACACGTGCACGCCTCTACTACGACACGTGCGCGCCTCTACATTGACCAGTATGTACGTACACGTTCGCGACCAGGATGACAACGCTATGTACGCTTCGACCAGGTGGGTCCCGACTGTCAGGCACTTCCTTGCCTGCGAAGATGTAGCTGGTGGGTCCCAGCAGTCATGGGGGCGAATCGTTTTTTTTTTTGCACGGACGCACTTCCTTGCATGCAAAGGTGTAGCTGCTGGGTCCCAACAGTCAGGGGGGCGAATCGTTTTTTTTGCCCGGACGCACTTCCTTGAATGCGAAGGTGTAGCTGCTGGGTCCCAGCAGTCAGGGGGGCGAATCGTTTTTTTCGCCCGGACGCACTTCCTTGCGTGCGAAGGTGTAGCTGGTGGGTCCCAGCAGTCGGGGGCGAATCGTTTTTTTTTCGGACGCACTTCCTTGCGTGCGAAGATGTAGCTGGTGGGTCCCAACAGTCAGGGGGGGGGGGGGCGAATCATTTTTTTCTCGGACGCACTTCCTTGCGTGCGAAGATGTAGCTCGTGGGTCCTAGCAGTCAGGGGGCGAATCATTTTTTTTGCAAAATACGGTGGCCCGTCCGGTGGGTCCCCGCTGTCAGGTGGAGGAATAATTATTTTGCGCGTAATAAGGAGGCACTTCCTTGCGGCTGCCGTGGACCCAGCTGTCAGCCTCTCCACGTACAGTCCACGTCCGGTGGAAGTCGTTCCTTGACCACGTTGACCATGCCGCACCGAGAGCACCACGGCGGTGGACGACGGCGAGGCCTAGGAAGGGGACGACGCAGAGCCGGGGAAGACGTGGCAGTGGATGCACACACAGAGAGGAGTACGAGGGTTCACTGGTTCGGCTGCGCTGCCGTCGCTGCAGAATAACAGGGGGTGTGGGTGAGTGGAGGGATGGCCTGGCCAGCGGTAGGAGTAGTAGGGGGCGGTGAGGCCTCCGCGGGAGCACAACCGGCCACGGGAGGCAGGAGCAGGCGGCACGACCGGCGCTGCTTTGGGCGGCTGGAGCAAGAAGACCAGAGGTTAAAGAAGCAAGACGGCCGTTGGATGGACATCGTACGGTCACTGCAGCTAGAATCGTTTATATTGACTAAGTTGACAAAGCCCTTGGTACGTCAACTTAGTAGGCCCACAGGTCAGCTTCCGAAACGGTGCACCCCAGATGTCAGGGGGAGGAATCATTTTTTGGGCGGGTGAAGCTAGAATATCCGAGATTGAAGAAGAAGCACAACATCCGTTGGATGGACATCCAACAGCCACTGCTGCTAGAACCGTGTGTTGACTATAAGTTGACAAAGCCTTGCATACGCGTCAACTCTGTTTTTTAGGGGACGCGTCAACTTAGTAAGGCTAGAAGTGTGTGGCAGAGAACTTATAGCTCATTTGAGATTTGTAAGAATGTGTAGCCCATTTTTGAATTCTAATGGAATTTACTACAACCCATTTACAGTTTGTTAAAAGTACAACCCATTTCAACCAACCGTTCAAAATAGAATTCAATAAAATTTCCCACATTTTAATGGGATCCAAATATTTTTATCCCGAAATTTCTAGTCAGATTAAATACAGTTTCAATATAAATTTATATTACGTAAAAATCCAACAAAACATTGCGCTCGCAACAATTAATGAAATTAAAATTTTCAATATTCCAAAAATAATATTTTATAAAGTAATCACTGTTTGGTGCATTTTTTTATAGTTACTACCCAGTTTTTATAATTACATCCCATTTATTATTTCTTGAAGTCCATTTTCTTGTTAAGCCTAATGCATACCTCCTAGGAAAGATTTGCAGCCCAGCGGGGCGGAGAATAACAACTTGACCTTGCCTGGGTATTCCTCAAAAAAAATTATAGCTGGGCTAGCCATTTTCAGCTTAAAAAAATAATATCTGGGCTGGATATCTGGCCTAGGCTAGACGGGCCACAGCCCGCCCAGTTAATACCTGCAGCGATGTTTTCGTTGTTGTTCAGAGGAGAAAAATTAATATCTGGGGTAAACATCAAAAAACTCTGCAGTGCTCACACCTCAAAAACACAAATACTGCTCGAGCTGCTTGGTCCCAGCTGTCGGCCGCTTCTTGTGCAATTCTCTCGTTTATTGACTACTCCCTCCTTTCTGGTTTATAATGCTCAATTCAAAAATCTCACCAATCAAGGTAGATGACGAGTGGTGGAATACTTTTTGTAGTTTTGCAAAAGCACCTAATTAATGCTCTTGTTATTCTCAAAAATTATGTTTATCAATGCATTAATTGCAATGCATGCATGCATAAAGTACATGCATTGGTTAATTTTCTCTTAATACTTGCATGCAATGATTTAATGCACCTTGGAATCTGAACATGTGATTGAAAACAACCAAATTGAGCCTTATAAAATGAAAAAACTAAAATTTTGAGATAAGCCCTATAAACCGGAAAGGAGGGAGTACATAGGTTGACAATGGTGTGGGACCGTCATGTCAGGAAACCAGGAGGAAGCAAAATAAATTATAGTTATATATATATATATATATATATATATATATATATATATATATAAAATAAGGAGGCACTTGCGTATGTGAGGCTATGGACCTGGTGAGTCCCCATTGTCATCCTATCCAAGTAAAGTCATCTCCTCACCCGCGCGCGCTTTCCGCCCGAAACAGTAAGCGCCGGCCGCCCGCTTCCCGGTGCAGGCGATTGCTCCACCTTCAAATGACACAAGTGTCGTCCGTCCGTCCATTTGCCGCACACATAAATGATACACGGTTGCCGAGGCGGCTACTCCGGCGCAACACGTCCGTCCCTCCGCCCGCCCACCATTGCTATATAAACTGCTGCGCCGGCCATAGCCGCAGTCATCCGCATCTATTCCCTTTCTCCTGTCCACACCACTACTGCCCACCATGGCTTCCTCGCGCTCCAGCGCTCTTCTGGACGGGCGGACGATGGACCACAAGGAGATGGCAGTCATTGCTGCCGACCGGCTGGCCGGCAGGCAGCCGGAGGACGACGACATCCCAATGGAGAACATGGTAGTCGATGATCCGACGCCAACCCTCTCCTCCGCGCCATCCTCGCCGGTGCATTGCACCATGACCATCGGCGAGGCCCGTGCCCAATATATGGACAGGGTGAGGCAGATGCGTGAGGAGCAGTTCCGGGAGGCGCAGGCCGACGCCGCCTACAACCACCATCTCCTCCAGGAGCACCTACACACGGAGGAGCAGATCACCGCGGAGCGGGCGGAGCAGGAGGCGCTGCTCGACTCGTACCTCTCCGCCCACAAGGGCCGCCTCGAGCACTGGCGGATGCGGGTGGCGGAGGCTGCGGCCACCTACAAAGAGGCTAGCAAAGAGGGCGATGAAGTGGGCGAGGCGCTGTTTGGCGAGACCGAGGATGAGGCAGAGGACAATGCCGGCTCCGACGAGTCCCCGCTCCGCTGGCGTCAACGACGCCCTGCTCCGCTGAGGCCCCGCGGCGCCAACAACGAGGCAGAGGACACCGCCGGCTCCGCCAAGGCCCCGCCCCGCCAACAATGAGGCAGAGGACATCGCCGGCTCAGCCGAGGCTCCACCCTGCTGGCAACGTGGGGGAGGATTTCCACCGCTCCGCTGAGGCACCGCCCGTCGGCAACGAGACAGAGGACATCGCCGGCTCCGCCGAGGCTCCGCCCCGCTGCCAACGAGGCCGCGCCACACAGAAAACAAGGAAGAGTAGAACATGGTAGGTCGTCACCGCTCAGGTCCAAGTAAGGCCACCGCTGCTACCCTCCGGTTGAAGCCAAGCTAGGCGGGTTGACCATTAACGGCCGATTAGCTTCTTGGCGGCGACGTGGAGTCGGAGAGCTGCACTGGAGAAGAACGCTGCTTCTACTTAACTGCTGGTGCAGTTGGCTGACTGACACGTGGGCCCAATAGGCCACATGTCAGTTACGCAACTACACCTGCAGTTAAGTCACTGAAGCTTCTGTTTGGCTCAGTGGGACACAGGTGGGTAGCTTCAGTTAATTAATTATACCTCCAGCGCACCCCTTTTTAGTTTTTTTAGAAAAGGAGGATGACCCCCGGCCTCTGCATCTGGGAGATGCATGCGGCCACAAACACCCCTTTTAGTTGAAGAATGTATGAAATGTAATGAAATCCGACATGTTTATATGAAATCCGACCATGTATGAATGAATTTATTTCGATTAGTTCGAATTCCTGTATCACTGGCATTGGATGAACATGCAAAACAATACGTACTAGCATTATTCCCAGGGTGATCACCACGTTTGTAGCAGTTTCACATGTACTCCCTCCGGTCCTTTCTACTCCCTCCGTTCCTAAATATAAGTCTTTGTAGAGATTCAACTATAAACTACATACGGATGTATATAGATGCATTTTAAGTGTTGATTCATTCATTTTGCTTCGAATGTAGCCCACCTAGCGAAACCTCTACAAAGACTTACATTTAGGAACGGAGGGAGTAGTCTGCATACAAGTTTTGTCTGGAGTCAAAGTATCTCTACTTTGACCAATCTTATACAAAAAAGTATGCACTTTCACAATGTGCGAAGTAAAAAGGAACAGAAGGAGTACAAAGAGTTTGAGCAGCTTTTTAGCATTTCTGTACATTGCAATCAAACACACAGGCCTGGCAATTCATAGAGAACATTCAAAACAATCGATGATTATGCATCTCAGCGACTCACATGTCAGAGGCAATATTTACTTCACAACTAAATAATAAAGAAAAAATTGATCGCCGCTACTGACAACAAAGGGCGTCCCATTCGAAAATATCAAACGCATATCTTGCTAAAATCAATGAGCAAAATTTGACAAGGTTGTCCCATTCCAAAATATCAAATGCCTACGATTGTGGAATGGGTAGGGTTTGCCATCAGTTCGTACATTGACATGGCACCTCGTGCTAAATAAACCAGCTGTTCTTTTTGTGCAGTTCCACCAAAATCAACCAAATTTGCGCGTAGCTTGTATAATTTTGCCCTTATATGTTGCAACGCCTTGAACTTATGGGCACCTCCTTTCTTGTGGTGGAAATGAATGGTTCGATGTATTCGTGAACATTTTGTGCAGTTCCCGTTGAAATCAAGCTGAGCACCCCTATTTGCACAAATACAAAAAAGTGATTAGTATAAAGCAAACTGTACTATGAATTGACAGTTTCAACAGGCACATACATGGTCCATGTAGAGCACACTTTTAGAAAAATGGAACTCACCAGAAATAATCCTAGAACAACATTGTACTCGCGCATCACAACAAAAAAATGGAGATTTGTCAGTCCTTCTGAGCTGAAGTTAGTTTGGTCTTGTGGGGAGTAATGTAACCATTCTTCAACTGCTCCTTCTGATGAGAAGATAGACACGACTTCTTCATCCTGGCATAATCGGAACTAGTCACTTCACATACTTCATATTCTTCTTCAGAGGAACATGATCCCTGTTTGCTCGAAAAAAAGGAAAGGAAATATTTAAAACAGCACAGATGAAGCACTTCTCAAGGACAATACCACTTTTTCATGACAGTATCTAAACAATAGCACAACACCAATAGAGATGACAAAGCTCAATCATATGAATGAAATCAGTGGGTGAGTACCAACATTTGTCACTGATTGTGTAGAGCATACAGATCAAGCACTTCTCGGGAACCATCTGTTGCTATCTACGGGGGTGGCCATGCTTACTATATACTCCTCGATTAGTTTAATGTTTCCAACATCTTCTTGTGCAGTTCCACTAAAATATATGGTATCTTCAAAGAAGATACCTGTTTGCAAAAGTAGAGATAATTACGTATGGCATCAAATCAGTGGCAAAACAATTGCTCGTTCTAGCCATAGCAATAAATTAAGATGCAAAACTATATCATTACTTGTGTCATCACAGTTCCAGTGCTTCATTACAGCACCGGGAGTTGATTTTTGTTTTTCTTCCGCTTGTTCTTCCCCTTCATCACTTGGTTCAATAACAGACAAGCTTTGCCTTCAATGTAAGATTTGTCATGTCAATTAGGGAGCACAAGTATAGTACTAAACTTAATTTTCTGATGAAAGTGGCAAAATACAGGCCAGCAGTTGTGAAATATCCTTATCTTACCTCAATGGGATATTACGGTGCACATACATATTGGAAGTCTTGTCTCCATTTGTGCAGTTCACTAAAATCAAGCAACATTATCATACAAGTAGCACAACATATGAAAGCACACTGCAGAATCATGTGAAAGAAGGCTAGTACTGACCTCTCATGATGCGGAATTCAAACAACTCATAAGAAGAAGATCTGAACCTAATTCGCCTTAACGGATAGGAAGTAAGATCTCATCTTGTGCAGTTCCACTAAGATCAAGCAATCAAGCAACGTTGTCGGTGTGACATTTTGGTTGAACTGCACAAAACACTCTTAAAACAAAAGTGTTTTGTGAAGTGCAACAAAAGGTCACAATGGCAACGAGGTGAAGTAGATAACCCTATTTACACAGAGGTGCAAAGGAAACAATCAGTGGTCAATAACGCCGGATGACACAGAAGCCAACAAAAAGAAGCATCTACCTTATCTAAATGGGAAAGAAATCAAGACAGTAGCATTTCTCAAATGGTGGCATTGATTAATATTAACATAGAGATTATATTAACAATAAAATTCGTTAAACATGTAATTTGCTTTTAACTGTGGCATTGCATCAATTTTCCAGCAGCATTATTAGAGGGTGTTTGTTTACAGGGACATTTTGGTGTAGGGACTAAAAAAACTCCATGTCAGTCACATCTAAACCAAACAGGAGGGACTTTTCGGGACTAAAAGTGGGCATTTGGGACTAAAGAAAGAAGACCCCGAGGGAGTCTTTTTGGGTCTTTTTCCAACAGTTGCCCCTGCCACGCATCGCACCTTGTTTCTATTAGTTCATTACTAGGGGTAACATGGTCTTTTATCATGTCATTTAAATAACCTCTAGTCCATGTTTAGTCCCTGGAACCAAGCAGGTAGGGACTAGGGAGTTTTTAACCAAACAGGGCCTTAGATTAACAACAGCTAATGAGTTGCACGGGACAGTGGACGCACCAGCACCATGTGCATCTACCGATGTATTGTGGTCATGCACAGTCTGTTGCAGCAAAGAACAAACAACCAAGAAGCATATTTGTGTTGGTCCCAGTTTTGTTATCTTTAGGCACCTTTCCCTATGTGAGCGCAGCAAGTCTAGTCCTGCTCAAACTCTACAGCCTTGTCCCTTCCTTTCCTTTTTGAACTAGTACTTTCGCCCCTTCCTTTCCTCTTTGAACCACGTCCTAGATTTATGCGATACAACTTTCCCCACTACTTTCCCCCATTCCTTTCCTCTTTGAACCATGTCCTAGATTCATGCTATACAACTTTCCCCCTTCATTTCCTCTTTGAACCATGTCCTAGATTCATGATATATACAACTTTTCCCACTACTTCCCCCCACTCCTTTCCTCTTTGAACCACGTCCTAGATTCATGGTATACATGCAGCTAGAGCAATGCATGTGGAGTAAGTAAAATATACCTGAAGGTTCTTGGGGCGTGGTTCGGTGGGCAACGGGACGACAACAAAGAAGAAGGGGTCGGAGGCCCTCCCGCGCCGCCACTGGGTGGAAAGTGAACAGCAGCGCCGGTAGTGGATTCCCTCCCTTGCCGACAGCGACAGCGTTAAGCCTCCTTCCCTTCCCAGCGGACGGATCCTGCCGGCTCTTTGAGCAGTAGTGAGGGGAGAGAGAGGCCAACGAAGTCTTATTTAGATCTGGAGAGGGCGAGAGAGTGTGAAGAGAGCAACTACAAGCGCTGAGGCTCCAGCGGGAGAGGGCGAGAGAGTGTGAAGAGAGCAACTACAAGCGCTGAGGCTCCAGCGCGTATATATATATACTGGAGAGAGAGTGTGAAGCATGCAAACCCTAGAAAACATTTTGACCAGTCAAAGAATCCTCCTGGCAAAAATTATGCTCAAGTGTAGTTATCGAACCCGAGACCTCAAGTTTGATGAGCGAACAGGCTAACCAGCTACACAACCCTCCCGTTATGTTCAATGAGAGGAAAATAACCTTTTATACATTCCTGCATTCGTGTGATAGGCATGCCGTGTTTTTTGTGTGTGTGGGAGTCATTAGGATTTCAATCATAATCGTGTCATGTGGCTTTGGTGGTAAGACTATCCACAGTGGTGCAGAAATAATGCAGCCTTAGTCACCTTACCTCTCTCCACGTAGTACGTTGGGTCCCACCAGTCAAAGGGTGAAACAAACAAATTAATAAGAAAAATTAAAAGCGCCAGCGGTGTATCTTACTACCTCACACATCTCGCTACTACTCGAGAACACTGTCCAATTGATCCCTCTTTTGCTCACATACTATTTCAAGTGAATCCTTATTATAACATGCACACAAATTTTGGGCACTTGTATTCGACTTAAGTCAGTGTGCCACCGTATCTCGTATACTTACTACTCCCTCCGTCTAGGTGTAATAAGTCACGTTAGAAGGTGCAACGGGACCAAGGTGCGTGCGTGTGCGTGTGTGTGTTTAACAGCATGTGTGTGTTAGAGAGTGCGACAGATCGACCTACTCCTACAGAGATATGGTGTGTAGTGTACGATTTTAGCCGCGAGAGTCGGTGCATCCTCTCGTTTCCGGGCGTGTCCGGTAGGGACATGCGGACAGCTGCCACGCCCGCTCCTGAGTGTTTTTTGTTTTGTGGTGGGGGGTGGGGGTGGGGTGGGGGTTGATTTCGTGAATTATTTGTGGGAATATGTGTAGATGACATCTCAAACAAAATTTTGCATGCAATGTGTGTGAAATGGAGGCCTATCCATATCATACATAGAGGGTCGGGCAATCCACGAGAAGAGAGGGAGGGGTCATAGCTATCGATAGAGTCGAAGAGAGGATCAAGTGGGTGGGTGCGAGATCGATGAAGAGAGCCATCGAAATTGTGTGTGTGTGTGTGTGTGTGTGCAAGTCAAAGATATAGGGCGACTGGCCTACCGGAATGTTAGAGGGCACATGTCAAGTTTGTGTGTGGCAAGGAGACATGACTAGAGCGCTCGATGTATCGGTGTGTGTGTGGGGGGGGGAGGGGTAGGCAGAGGCCTAACTATAGAGGTGGAACGACTCGTATATGTGTTGAGAAGGAGAGACCTAGCTATGTCTTGAGGGAGATCGGTCGACATCCATACATAACTGAAGGACGGGAAATATGATGGGACAGAGAGAAAGAGGAGAGAGAGAGGGAGGGAGAGGGAGGGAGAGGGGTAGAGTGCTGGATGGGTGATGGAGTTGCTTCTCGGAGATGTTGGGAGAGGCCTACTAGACAAACTGAGGGTGGAACTGCAATGTTATCAATAAGAGTGGGGATGTGTTTCTGTGTGTGCCTGTGCGTGATAGATCTGTCGGGACATATCCATGGATGATGAAGGGGAACCATGTGTTTGGTAAGAAACCTAACTAGATCGGTAGATCAATTGTTGTTTGTCAGAGGAAGGGAGAGACACAACTAATGAGGTAGATCGATCGATGTCTGGGTAAAAATGAGTTATAAGGACCTAGCTGGCTATATGTATAGTGAGAGATCGGTCGGTGTACGTCCATTTGTTAGAGGCAAATAAGGCCCAGCGAGACGGATAGACAGAGAGAATGGAGCTAGGAGGTGGTGCGACAGGCCCAACTACTAGCTACATAGGGGGAGGAGTGTGCGGTTGTGAGATCGATGAAAAGAGGGGCAAGAGTTTACATGTGTGTCTGACCATATGAGAGACACGAGGCAAGGACACATAAAGGAGGAGATTGAAGCTATGTGTCACTACAAAAAAAATACACTTCTGTGATGATACGTGTTTGTCACAGTAGGTCGCGTTTTTTGTCATGCATGTACATCCATGACAAATTTATGACAGAATCAAGATAGTCATACCTGTGCTGTCATAGAAGTGTTCCATGACATTACCAAAATTATCATCACGGAAGTGTCCACTTCCATGACGATAAATCGCGCGTCACAGAAGTGCTTTCGTCAAGGGTGACCGACACGTGGCATCCACCGTAACGGAACGCCGTTAAGCTATCGAGTCGGGTTTTGGATCCGATAACCCGTTAACAGCCCCGACCAATGGGGATTTTCCACGTGTAAAATCATCATTGGCTGGAGGAGACATGTGTCAGGTCCACGCTGGCACATGTGTCACTCATCCAATGGGCGAGACGCGCCTATGATATGTTGACACGTGGACCGGCCCATCAAGTTTAAATGGGCCGGCCGAACTAAAGGCCCACAAGATTTTGCGCACCATAATGGGCCGGCCCAGCTAAAGGCCCACGAGATTTTGCGGACCATAATGGGATGGCCCAGCTAACGGCCCACAAGATTTTGCGGGCCATAATGGGCCGGCCCAGGTAAAGGCCCACAAAGATTTTTGTGTGCCATAATGGGCAGGCCCAGGTAAAGGCCCACAAGATTCTTGCGGATCATAATGGGCCGGCCCGGCTAAAGGCCCACGAGATTTCACCGACATTAATGGGCCTGCCCAGCTGTAGGCCCACAAGAATTTGAGGACCCTAGTAGGCCGGCCCATTAACTGGCTGCCATGTTTTGGGCCAAATGCCGGCCCATATTTGATCCGGTCCATTAATGGCCTGCCACGTTCCGGGCCTAATAGTGGCCCATATGAGATCCGGCCCATTAAAAGCCTACCATGTTCTGGGCCAAATTACGGCCCAGATCAGGTATGGCCCTTTAAGAGGCTATGGGCTCAATTATGGCCCATATCAGATTCGGCCCGTCAACTGGACACTATGCTTTTGGGCCCACTTGCTAGAAGCCCACTTAGTAATTCGGCCTGACATTGGTTTTGGCCTCTTAAGGACCCGTTTAACATTTCGGCCCTATATTAATTTCGGCCTGTTAAATGCCCGTCATATAGTTGGGCCTAACTACGACCCGGTTTGCATCCGACCTGCTCGCAGCCGATATCTGATTAGGCCAAACAAGGAACGAGACAATTTTGGTCTGTTAAAAGCCCGTGATTTGATTCACACAATCATGGGCCGGGGTTCATTTCGGCCTGCTGCCGGCCCGTTAGCTGTTCGGCACGTTTCAGGCCCAACCTACATCGTGATTGCATGACGGTCCGATTATGTACCATAATTTTACGGTTTGGCCGGTTTACTGCGAAGACAGGATATATATACAGTAAAATAACTGCAACATCATGAATAAGAAAAAACCTAGACTATACAATAAAGAAATTACAACATATTACATCCACTGGGCATCAAAGTTCGCCACTATGATAATAAAGCACAAGCAGACAACAGATTACATACATTGGGCATCAAAGATCGCCACCAGTGCAAATAAACACACCAACAAAATAATATACAAAACAGACAGCACTTCAATAGAGTTCAAGAAAGGTTAGCCCTGCTGGGGAGCTGCAGTGCAAGCAGCTGAGCAAGATGATGAGACTGCGCTTGTTCAACACTTAAATCTTCCTCACTCTGAAAGATAAACAAGCAGACAGATGACAGGTTTTGCACATAAAAGTATTAGTGCTGACAATTCATCACATTTCTTACTGACGAATAAAGTGACACAGTTTAAAATTGCATTAACACAATATGGTATTGTTCAGGTCAAGACATGGCAGGAAATGACATTGTGAAGGAGTTGGCAGCTTCACGACACCACTGGATTACAGATCAAGAACTCATAAGTATCAATGGTTAGTGTGGTGTTAATTTATCCCATTTCAGATTGGCAAATAAAGAGACGGTTTAAATAATACTCCCTCCATCCGGAATTACTTGTCATCAAAATGGATGTGTCTAGAACTAAAATACATCTAGATACATCCATTTCAACGACAAGTATTTTCGAACGGAGGGAGTAGTAGAATGATATGACATTGTTCATAGTTAAGACATTACAGAATATGACATTATGCTGTAGTGGGTAGGTTCACCACACCACTAGATTACGGATGAAGAACAGAAGCATACATGCAGTGCAAAAGAAGATCACTTGCTCTATATAGTTTAATTTACATGGTATGAATAAGGAATTTGGTTGTACAACTGAAAACTTAAATTGAGAAAGGACAAAATTTTGTTTATGAACTACATAATAAACTTTAAACATGCAATTTGATGCAAACACCAAAAATAAATAGCTATTGCAGTCATGCCTAACCAAATATATACAACAAAGTTTGAAGGCTTGAGATGGACAAACTTACATTATTGGTGAAGACAGGCTCTATAAAGGCCTTGTCCATGCTGATGGGGGGGGGGGGGGGGGCAATTCAAGAAGTTTACCACAGAATCTTCTTCATAAGCATTGCCTTTATTCTACATTTTGTTAAGAGTAAATATAGATGTGATAATATACGAAAAAATGGAGAATATTTAAGATAAGATGAAGAGTGATGCTACATAACCAAGTAGCTATAAATGTAATTGCAGCGATACAGACAAAAGGTACAGCCAAGAGCAATGCACAGCTAAACTTCTTCAGTACCAACCTGTAACGCCCCGGATACAACTTTCCATATTCGTAACTCCGACTCTTGCCATTTCCGGCTATGTGAGTTATTATTTCCTCCGTGGTTGGGTTTTTGTCTGTTGTTTTGTATTTTGTTCTTGTTATGCATCTCGTCTCATGTCATCATTTGCATTGCATCGGCATCGTTTTCATAAAACTTGCATCCGCTCGTAGTTGCCGTGTCCCCCCTTGCTTTTGTTGGCCGTTCCAGACCAATCGGGTTTTTGCTTCCCTCTTGACCGTGCCCACCTAACCTCTTGCCAGCTCGCAACCCCCTCGTGTGCGTGTCCGAAACTTGCCCGAACCCGACACGCTCAGTCTTCACCGTTGGTTCCGGATCATCCCCTAACATCTATAAAATATCTGTGTTTCTCCATTGGACTCCCCTAACCTTTTATTCTCGATCATCCGATCGCGATCCTATGGTCCAAATGCCACTCGTACCTACCACCTACTATATAAATAGTCCTAACCCTAAAATCTAGGGACTTTGTCCCTTCACCCGCCACCGCACTCCCCACCAAATCCCCCCTCGGGATCCTCCCAAATCCCCTTCGCTCCAACCAGCCATCACCGAAACTTCCAAATCCATCGATCCCCACCTCTCCTCGATTCCAGCCACATCCCTGCTCGATCTCGTCGGGATCGAGGCTCTCTCCCGTCGCCCGTGTTCCTTCCCGAGCAGCGCACCCCGACGCCTCCTAGTTCCCGCAGCCGCGCACCACCCATGGAGGCGCGCATCCTCAAGCCCATGCTCCTGCTCGACTCCGCCATCCACCGCAGCCAGCCGCCTTGCGGCACCCTCTCCCTCGAGCTCCAACAGGAACCGCGTCACGAGGACCCCGCGGCCTCAAGCCTCCCGTGCCCGAGCTCCTTCTCCTCATCGAGCTGAGGCTCCTTGCAGCCTCACGTCCCACAGCTCGCCCGTCCTCGTAGCTCCCTGCCGTGGTGCTCCCCTTCTCCGTCGCGTCGCTAACCTCTCCGGCCAGGCCGTCCCGGTTCCCCGTCGCCCCTTCCCCTCTTCTTCTCCTTCATCCCTTCTCCCTCTGGATCTCTCCCTCGTCTCTCATGCCTCTCCCTCTCTGTACCATGAACAGCCATGGTGGCCGCAGCTCTAGGGAGCCGCCCGAACTTTGCCGCGTCACCGCTCCTTCGATCCGGTGAGGAGCTCGCCCAGATCCGCCGCCGCGCCGTCCCGGAGTCCCGCAGCCGGCCGCCAGCGCCTTCTTCCTCTACTTCGAGCAACAGCAGATGCCCGCTCGTCCCTGTCGCATTGACCGTGCCTGCTGCGTCCCCTTCTTCGCGTCGAACCGCTCTAGCCCCACTCCAGTTGACCGAGCCCAGCCTTGCGGCTTGCTTCCTCGTGGGCCACAAGCCACGGCCGACCCAGCTTCCCTCCAAAGCCCAGCGCGCCAGCCTCCCGGCCTCAAGGCCCGATGTGAGCAGCTCCCCAGCCCAGTTCAAATCAGTTTTGGCCTGCTATGTTTTTTTTCCTGTTATGTGAATTTCCTAATTTCCAACGAATTGGCAGATTTACAGAAAACCCTCCTAGTTCATGCATTTAATTACTCACAAACCGTGCATCATATTAAAATGTTTCGAACATGTAAAATGCTCAGAATTTTGTGTAGATTAATAATTTGCCACTTTCATCCATGTTTAAAATGTTTAAAATGATGTTTACATTTAATTTGCTAAATGCCATGCTAAAATGATTTATTTCATAACTAAATAACCGTAACTCCGATTTTAATAAACTTTATATGTAAATGGGGTGGAAAAATGCCTAGATTAACATGGTGCACTCATCTTGCATGTTTAACAACTCTAAAATATGCTTTAGGACAGAACAGTACCGAATCTAAAATATGCATATGGGGACTTACCGGAATTGTTGTTTGTTATTCCGGCCTCATTTAAACTTGCCTAAATAGGTAGTTTTATTATGCCTCACCTCTTGCCATGTTTAACAACATTTAATATTGTTGAGTAGCTTATAACGAGAGAGAACTAAATAACTTGAATGTGGTGTTTTGTCAATATGCAACTCGTTGCATATTGAGCTCCACTTAACTTGTAGTATTGGTTGTTGCATTTTGTCATGCCATGCATCATTAAACCGGAATGCATCATACTTGTTTGTGCATCATGCCATGGTTATGTGATGGTTGTTTACTATGTTGCTTGCTTCTTTCCGGTGTTGCTTCTTAGTTCCGGTAACGTTGCGTTCGTGAGGATTCGTTCGACTGCTCCCGTTCGTCTTCTTCATGGACTCGTTCTTCTTCCTTGCGGGATTTCAGGCAAGATGACCGCTACCCTGGATCTCACTACTATCATTGCTATGCTAGTTGATTCGTTCTATCGCTATGCTGCGCTACCTATCACTTATTCTTCAAGCCTCCCAAATTGCCATGAACCTCTAACCTTTGACACCCTTCCTAGCAAACCATTGCTTGGCTATGTTACCGCGTTGCTCAGCCCCTCTTATAGCGTGTTAGTTGCAGGTGAAGTTGAAGATTGCTCCATGGTGGACAGGATTTTATTGGGATATCACAATATCTCTTATATTATTAATGCATCTATATATTTGGTAAAGGGTGGAAGGCTCGGCCTTATGCCTGGTGTTTTGTTCCACTCTTGCCGCCCTAGTTTCCGTCATACCGGTGTTATGTTCCCGGATTTTGTGTTCCTTACACGGTCGGGTGATTTATGGGACCCCCTCGATAGTTCGCTTTGAATAAAACTCCTCCAGCAAGGCCCAACATTGGTTTTACCATTTGCCTCACCACCACCTACTTTTCCCTTGGGAGTAATTAACCCAAGGGTCATCTTTATTATAGCCCCCCCGGGCCAGTGCTTGTCTAAGTGTTGGTCCGAACCAGAGCCACTTGCAGCGCCACCTCGGGGAAACTTGAGGGTTGGTTTTAGTTGTACGTAGTGTTCATCCGGTGTTGCCCTGAGAACGAGATATGTGCAGCTCCTATCGGGATTGTCGGCGCATCGGGCGGTCTTGCTGGTCTTGTTTTACCATTGTCGAAATGTCTTGTAAACCGGGATTCCAAGTCTGATCGGGTCTTCCTGGGAGAAGGTATATCCTTCATTGATCGCGAGAGCTTATCATGGGCTAAGTTGGGACACCCCTGCAGGGTATAAACTTTCGAAAGCCGTGCGCGCGGTTATGTGGCATATGGGAATTTGTTAATGTCTGGTTGTAGATAACTTGACACCAAATCTGAACTAAAACGCATCAACCGCGTGTGTAGCCGTGATGGTCTCTTTTCGGCGGAGTCCGGGAAGTGAACACGGTTTTTTTGGGTTATGTTTGACGTAAGTAGGAGTTCAGGATCACCTCTTGATCATTACTAGTTGACGACCGTTCCTTTGCTTCTCTTCTCGCTCTCATTTGCGTATGTTAGCCACCATATATGCTTAGTCGCTGCTGCAGCCTCACCACCTTACCCCTTCCTTTCCCTTTAAGCTTTGCTAGTCTTGATACCCATGGTAATGGGATTGCTGAGTCCTTGTGGCTCACAGATTACTACAACAACAGTTGCAGGTACAGGCTGTGCGATGATCTTGACGCGAGAGCGATGTTGCTTGTTTTGGAGTTCTTCTTCTGCTTCTTCGATCAGGGGATAGGTTCCAGGTCGGCAGCCTAGGCTAGCAGGGTGGATGTTGTTTGAGTTTCTGTTTGTGTTTCATCCGTAGTCGGATGATGCTCTTATGTATTGTGATGTTGTATTCATGTGGCATTGTATGCCTTATGTATGTATCCCCATCTATTATGTAATGTTGATGTAATGATATCCACCTTGCAAAAGCGTTTCAATATGCGGGTCTATCCTTGGTGGGACCTTCGAGTTCCTTTTGGATAGGGTCGCATATTGGGCGTGACACAACCTTATGGTAAGAGTAAATATAGATCTGATGTGTAGAAAATGGAGGGCAAAGGAAAATAAGCTGCAGAGTGATGGTACATGAACAACTACCTGTCATTATAAGTACACTGATAAAGGACAACATGTACTTACAAGAACAATGCAGAGCTAAAAAAACATTGGCATTGGATATATTCTACACTAATGTAACCATTCATACAGATCAGATAATTTGGAGCGAACAATTGATAAGCAAGCTATCATGCATACTGCTATCACATAATGAACCAGGTATGTATGCAAGTACAGTGATACAGGACAACAGGTACTAACAAGAGCAAAGCAGCGGGCAACATATTTGCGATATCCCGTCGTTCTTTTCAAACCGGAATTCTTCTTCGAGCAGATTTCCTGCAAACAAGATCCGTAAGGCACATGCGGAAAAGTAGAAGTTCAAATTGTCATGTGATTTCATAGACGGTACCTCATCCTGGGAACGAGACCAATGCATAACAAGGTTTTTCCATTCAATGTCTTCTAAATTTATCACAGGAGACTTCACTGGAAATTTGTTTATAGATTTGCCACCAAAGTGTGATTTCCTCAGGTAACACCGATACTGATGCAATGCTTCCTTGAAAAGCACAAGCAAGCTTTGCTCGTCATGACTATCCAGATTGACCCTCACCTAGTTACAACAATGTAATGTAAATCATTGATGTGTTCAATCAGCAGAAAACAGGAAAATAATAACCATGAATAATAGCACTTACACGTAAGTTGGACAGGAAGATGTGAAAATGGTGTTTGTCTTCACAATAATCTTCCCATGATGGGAATATATGCATGTAGTCCCTAACAACATTGAAAGCATTGTCTTTTAAACTGGGAATAAATGGAATGGGATTCCAATCTGCAGGAATTGTCCGTCTCTGCAGTTGGGATAGGTCTTCGGCCGATGGACTTGCTGTACTTTTTGCTGGAGTGGGATTTTTCTGTGGTACAACTGGTGCTATGGCAAATGAAATCGGTATACCTTTTGCTGGAGTGCAGGTCCTATGTGGTGGGGCTAGTGGTGTGACCAGTGAAGTATGGGTACAGTCTGCTGGAGTCGGTCCTATGTTTTGTGTCACTGGTTGTACAACCAATATAAGTGGGGTGCTGTCTGATTTCTCCGGCACCACCACGTTTTTCAAGGACTTTGCTGGTGCTCCTTCAGGTTCAGCAATCACCCTCTTCCTTTTTGACGTCTGATGCACACGAACAACATTTGAGTGAAAAAACATGGTATGATGACAGATGGAATATGTATTGATAATGGATGGGCATGGCATCTCGACATATATGATGAGTAAACTAAGCAGATGGCGGTGCAACAAAGTAGAAGAAATGCAAGACAACATATGCAAGATACCCACAATCAATAAAACATTGCCAAATTAGAATAGGCACCTTGATGGGTGAACAGGACGGGCCATCTGCCTTTAACTCCTCGAGGTTAGAATAGTCATTAGGATCATATTCTGAACAAGAGTCAACAGGTGGGGAGCGTATGAGTTTCATTGCATCCAGAATGGCACTCAATGCCTTGGTGGCAATTTTGTAAGTCATTGCAATGTTTAGCTTCAAGAGTGGACTGCTGCTAGTGCGACACAAAGCAGCTACACAGATCATAGTGTAGATATAATGGGAAAACCTTAAGCATCAGAGTAAAATCAGCAAAGGGGAACTTGCTGGAATATATGTGCTAGTATTGCCGGTACGGCTAGAAAGGCTTCAGATACCAGCTCTCTTCAAGTGAAGGTGCGGTACTATTAATATCAGTATAACTCTCAAAGGCGACACAGCTCCGCGTATTTCCTTGCTATTCTTATAGGATTCAAGTGGGCAGGCCACTACAAATCCTATTCCTATGTTTACAAGATCCTAAGAATCAAAGAGGCTCAAAGTGTCCATCACAACCGACCGTATAGACCTCTACACTGCAAATGTCCCTGCTCATCTTCAGTACAAGGAACATACTGTACTACTAGCATACTCCCTCCGTTCCAAAATATAAGTCTTGGTAGAGATTTCCACTATGGATCACATACAGATGTATCCAGATACATTTTAGAGTGTAGATTCACTCATTTTGCTCCATATGTAGTCCATGGTGGAATCTATACAAAGACTTGTATTTAGGAACAAAGAGAGTACATATTAAAGAAGAACGGAAGAGGAACATGGTAAAGAAGAGCAAGCAGATTTTGGATAATAAAATGTTGGTTGTGTAGTGCCCACACATGATGAACCTGAGCGCATTAAGAATGCAACTCCCAGCTGTCTCTCGACCATTTCAGGTGGTTGGATGAAGATCCTACGTTTCCTAACCCTTCTTCTTCCTCGTCTCTAATTCTTCCCATACAGAACACCGCACGGGCCGCCGACCGGACCACCGGCCCCCACCGCCTGTGTTCCCTCGCCACCCCCACCCCCCACCCACATCGAGTTTTCTTCGTTCGGCGAGGCCCCACAACCACCCGAGCCCCTTGGATCACACCGGCGAACTCCGGCGAGCTCTGAAAAATCGACTGACCCAATTTTGAAATTTAGTCTACTGTGATTTAACTAGTGTGGAATATAAAAGGGGAAAACCATAAGCATTGGGAGTATAGTGTTGAGCGTGCCATGGCGGATCTGAAGGTGCAAACCGGACAAAGGCAACTTCGCAACCAAGACAAGAAATCAGAGTAAAGCAGTGGCGATCTATTTTCTTGCTGCGATAAATAAGTTGAGCAGATACGAAAGAGTACCGCCTCTGGTGCGGCACCGTGTACGCATCTGCTCAGAATTTGATGGTGCTGCGGTAGCGATGGTTGTCAGCAGCGTGGAAGCAAATCTAGGAGGGTAGACGGTGGCAGCGGGGCGCGGTGGACGAGATGGTCGTAGGAGTGGCGCTGGTAAGGTGGACAACGACGGGGATGAAGCGAGAGGACAGGATGCAAGGATCCCGGTTCGAAGGCGTGGATGAGAGAGGCCGATCTCTTGTAATGGACGACGGCGTCGGGGTATCAGCTCCGGCATGGTGGAGGAGGACGATGGTGGATGGGGTGGCGGATGGAGGCAGACGGAGGAGGGTGGGGTGGAGAGGGTGTTTTGGCGCCCACAGAGTACAAATGGGGAAAAGGGAGGTAGAGAGGAAGGGGGGAACCATGTATTCAGGGCGCGCTTGTCTCAAATGCGAGGAAATTTACAAACTTAGCCCCCGTTTCAAATTTCTACTACATCACAGCAACATTAGTCGGTTGGGGATAGGACGGTAATCTCGCATACACCGAATATTTGCCGATGAGAGTTTGTTTTTGGCGCCCACCGTGTATGAATATGAATCGGGGAGGGAGTCGATTTCGGCCGAGGGCACACTGTGTTTCGGCGCCCACCGTGTATGAATCCGGGTGAGAGGCGGTTACGTCATGTTTGGGTGAAATTACAAACCTACCCCTATCGAAACCTATAGATATCCAGCAGATAGGCTTTGCGTGGCAGGGATAGGCAGTAGTGATTTCCACCTCGCAGATTTTGGTTTCGGGCGGTTACTGCGACTTTACCCGCTTCATTCAAATTTTGCACAATGCACATTTACCGTGCCAACTCAATTCGAATCCCGTTTGTATTCTACTATTTTTTTCGGGCGGGATCCATTTTCAATTGGAATTACATTCTATATACATCATTTTTTATATATACTTTCAAAAGCACAACAAAGAATTCCGCTCCTTTATATGTATAATATGATTTACAAATACAATGATCTCGAAATATTAAGGTTGAATTCGAAATTTTTTAACCAAATTATGTTCTATTAAAATGTATGGTTCAGTAATATCTACATATTAAATAACATAGATGTGCGTGAATTCATATGAGTATGCATGTTTGATAGATCAATTTTGGTTCGAGTATGGATTACATGTATCATCATCTCGAATTCAAATATTTGAATCCCTTTTTTGTTCCTCCTTTCACGCCCATCTCTCTCGCATGCATGCTCCTTCAGGTAGCTATCACTCTCTTTTCTCTAGCTCACCCGCACGCTCACTTCATGTTTCTCCTATCCTCTGGTCTCTCGACGTCTCCCTTGAGAAGTGTCACACTCTCCCTATCATTATACATTACACAATTTTCATTATCTCTCACGTCTCTACTATTCTCTGGTATCACTCGGTACCTAAGCTTTCTTTTTCACCGCCACACACACAGTCTCCACTCGTCTTTCACTTTGTCTTCCTCTCTATGGGATTCTCTCACACACCCTATATGTCTCTACATATGACTCATACCACTAAAATTACTCTCTCTCTCTCTCTCTCTCTCTCCTGTAGACACAACATTTGTTGCGGTCTCCTTTTCATCTCCATCCCAGACTGACATCGATCAGACAACCCCGACTACCATCTCCTCTCTCTCTCTTTCTCACAGACACACACACACAACTCCTTCTTCCACTCCCCTTTCCGACTACCGTCTCTCTCTCACACACATAAAACTCTTGCTTTCGCACCCCGACTCATATTTCTCTCAAAAACATTTATCGACTAGCTAGCCTCTAGATAGGTTTATACACCCACACACTCATGCTTCCACCATCACATACATGTCTCTCTCCCGCTCCTTGTATCCATGTAGCTTTTTCTTCCCTTCTTGAGACACGCCCTCTCGATCGTGCACACACACACTATCGCCTCATTTTAAGCTGATACCTATCGCACACACACTACTTGTGTCTTTGTCACACATGCACTCCGTCCTCCTCCACTCTCCCTCTCTCTCTCACACACATGGGCTTTTTGCAACAACTAGCAAGATGCCCATGCGTTGTACGGAACATCAAGATGCATTTGTATGAGTAGTTTATCTTGTGGGGGAAAAGGATGAACGAGGGAAGACCTTATTTGTAAATGTGGAGAGGGGTGTGGGTATCTTTTTGCAAAATTGCCATAGTTTCCTTCCTATCCGTCAGATATAGATCGGACGGCCTATATTGCAGGATGGCAGGCACACGATCATCACCGACAATTCTTTTTTATAAGAGTAGGGATAAAAAATAGAGTTGGTGATGATGGTGGGCCTGCCATCCTACAATGCAGGTCGTCTGATTTATATCTGACGGATAGGAAGGTAAATATGGCAATTTACCCACACTCTTCACCACATTTGCAGATAAGGCCTTCCCTCGTTCATCCTTTTCTCCCACAAGATCTTGATGTTCCGTGCAACGCACGGGCATCTTGCTAGTAAGAGTAGAAATTAGACATATACCACTTCTCGAATCTTAAAACCAACAACATTCCTCCCTTATCTCATCAAAACCGCCAAAGGAATATATTTTGAGTGAAACATAACATATTTTTAGTGATATACGTATTTCAAAACTAGACTTTTTTTTCTATCAAATCGGTGAATATGTATTAATCTACTTTGATCGTGTGGCAACGCATTGGCACATTGCTAGTAGTTATTATATTTTTTTGGACACCAGACAAACGGTGAAGTACATATACAAAGAGAAGAGGTGCACGCACGCAGTCGGCCTCTCGCTGTCTCGCACACATGAGTGTTACGTAAAGGCGACGTTAACAAATAAACCCTAAAACCCTAGGTGCACGATTGCTGCATTCGCGGGTACCGGGTACGTGGTGGAGCACCTTTGTAGGAGTTGATGGTCGGGACCGCAGGTGAACGAATTGGAGTGCGGTGGCTCACCAGTTGCCATAGATCAAGTAGCCACGTTTAAAATATCATTTTTAGCGGGGTTAAGAGTTCCGATTTTCAATGGCACATTATAAGTAGTAAGTAGTTTTTAGAACGATTGGTATGGCCAAAAATGGAATTCATAGTACTACGTACCTCCTTGGCGTATGGTTGTATGGGTTTATGTTACGAGATGTTTAACTTGGTAGTTCTAGGGCAAATACTATGGTTTAGATTTAGATGCTGGTTTTCAGTAATCGAAAGGGGAAACCCTTCTTTGATTAAAAAAACTACTACCTCCATTCTGGTTTACTAGTCCCCATCGTACTTTGGGTCAAAGTTTGTCCATGAATTTTACTTGTAAAATGTGAATGGAAAACGAGATTTTGTTATACCCAAACAAAAAAGGACTGGAGGGAGTGATTGCTCTGACACGGACGCGACCTCTCATAGCATAGGCATTGAACCGGCGCGCCGGCCAAGAGGGCCTCACTCGCTGCAGGCCCGGCTGAGCACGCCTCCTCGCCGCGTGCAACCAGCTTAAGACTGCCCCGCCTGCCTTCATTGAATCCACATGTGTGCTGCAACACGTCCTTTCGCGAGCTGGCAGGCATTTTAGAACATAAAAAATGACTAAAATATAATTAATTTATGCATGGTCTTGACTTGTTGTGCTCGCACTGGTAGCAGGAACTAGTGGAGGTTTTTCTTTATTTATAACTCTCCTCACATTTTTTTTGGCTTTGAGGTGAATCATGATTGTGGACATTATGTATGAATGTGCAGATATCTGTGAACATGAGTTTGATGTGGAAGTTGAACTTGGAATGTCGGGCTTGCGCGTGAGTTATACCATGTCTAATGCTTCGTCTGTTATTGTTTGGAAAGTAATTGTTGTTATTACATGGCCCAAAAAAACATTTTGTGCCACATTAGTAGATGCACAGACATCACAACAAGCATGCTGACTGGATAAACATTTGAACCTAGCTATTATGAAGGAAATTTTGTATTGACAACAGTTTTAGTTAGCAGGAGACGCCTAGCCTGCTCTGCCTCTACTAGCTTATTTCTGGTTTCTTCCATCTCTTCTTTGGCTTGGGTGAAGAGAACATCTGATTGCTCTTTTCGCTTCTTCAGGAACTCAGCTACATTCTCAAGGGCTGCTGCATGCTTTCTTTCAGCCTTTATTAATGCCACGGGGACACGGACAGCTGATGACTCCACCTGGCTTGTGTGTAATCCAGCATCATCTGGGAATTTGCACCTTGTGTCTAATCCAGCATCATTAGGGAACTGGCACCTTGTGTGTAATCCAGCCTCATTTTGGAAACATGATCTCGAGGTTGACCATACTTCCCTCCTCGCAGGAACTGCATCCTGACATGAAGTTACTTCTTTTTTTAGATCAATACTCAGAGAAACCTAGATCCATTTAGTAGAAGCCAGATAAACAGAACTCGGAGAGGTGAATTCAAAAGGAAAAGAAATATAAAAATAGACTACAAGGTGAGAACACCCACTTCCTATATCAAGTTAAAAACGAAAGCATTAGCACGATTAAGACTCTTCTTATTACACATATACACATTGAAGAACACGAGGATAAACGAAAGTAATTGAAAGGGTGTTACTTACCAAAGCTCGTTTTACAGGTTCGGTGCAGCTCCTATTTAACTTGCCACACTCCATGAAGATGTCCCGAATATCCCGTGTTTGGTCTTCATTGCTCCTCTGCATGTTCACACTCGTGGTTTTAAAATCTCAACATGGCAAGAAAAATACTACTAGTAATACTCGCGCATCTTGTGGGCAACATTAAAGCACTAGTCTGCCATGTTAGAGCATCTCCAACAGAATTGCAACGCGCGACACTTTAAAAAAGCGTTTACAGTGCTGAGATCGAGAAGTAGATACTAGAGAGTAGAGGGTAGTTTTCAGCATAGATATATAAAAAAAGATACCCATACCCCTCTCCAGATTTGCAAATAAGGCCTTCCCTCGTTCATCCTTTTCTCCCACAAGATAAACTACTCATACAAATGCATCTTGATGCATGCAACGCATGGGCATCTTGCTAGTTCTAAAAACCTTTCCATCATTTGCCACACTGCTGGTTGCAGATGAAAAACCTACCCAAGCACAGCGCGATACAGGAGCGATGCACAATTACAAGCTGATATTCTGTTGGACAATGGAGGCTATAACCAATTACTTTTACGGCAAAAATAGCACCCAGGAAAATTGAAGGGTAGGTATGAACAAAATTGGAACTGCACATGTACTGCTAAGTGATTCAATACACACATTACCAATTGAGGAGGAGAACGATGGTCGCGGCGGCCTCTGTGAGTCATGGTCGGCAACGGGAGTCAGTTCATTGTCCACGACGGTGATACTTCTGCGCTTGGCGTCAGCTTCCGGGAAGCAGATCCGAGACCATGGAAGACGATGCCGGGGAAGAGGCTCCGTCTAGGACGACGACGGTGGACCGGCTCCAATGCGGCGTACGAGGTCGTCGATGAGGCAGATGTGCTACGGTGGACGAGTGCGCCTATGTAAAGGGGAGGAGCACGAAGGCTGCGGTGCCGTGGAGAAGTCTATTTTGCGGTGGGGATAGAAAATGGGGAGTATTCAGGTGTACTACTCTGGGTGCCGGGGTGGGGCTAGCTGGGTAGGGTGAACCTGAAGTTACGAAAACAGCCCCCTACCAAGCGTCATTCGTAGGCCTGTTCCGAAGGCTATGATGGTAACTTCCCACTGCTCGAATCAGGGTCGCGGGAGATTTTCCCGCCGACCTCAAAATTTTGTGACACTGGACTTCCCGTGTGGCATGTTGAGTGATTTGACTAAGCAACTAGCGAGTAGTAGTAGTAAACTCTGCATATTAGGTTTGACCGAAGTCAAACTTCCTAAAGTTTGACCAAGTTTATATAAAAATCTAAACATTTGCCATAACAAATATGTATGATGTGGAAGTACATTCAATAATGAATCTAATGGTATTTATTTGTTATTGTATATGTTAATATTTTTTGTTATAAGCTTTCTGAGAGTTTACAAAACTTGACTTTGACCAATGCTAATACGCGGACTAAAATAAAAACGGAGGGAGTACACATTTGTTTTCTTAGTTTATAGTGAACTAATCATTTGTTGAAATTGTGAAATAAATATATTAGGCTATTGACTTCGAATGTAATGGTCTATACAATTCAATAGTTACAATCATTGTCGAATCCCAAGATGTATACAAGGTCTATAGTACTTCACAACATGCTCAGACTCACATAATCCCAGTCAAATGAGAATCTAAATGCATTACATAGTTATTACTTTGTAGGATGCACCAAAAACAACCAAAACTCTACATCACCCATTATAGAAGCAACATTTTGACATATCCCATTGTGTGAATGAAACATGCAGAGAGAGCTTTTGAAGATAGAGCATATAGGGCGGGAAAGATTGTATGTATGTGAACGAGAGAGTAGGAGACAAACCTAATGAGACAGAGAGAGAGAAAGAGGAAGAGAGAGAGGAAGAAGTTAGGTCTGTGAGAAAGATGGAGACATGTAATATACGTGATTCTGTATACGTGGAAGGAGAAGAAACAACATGTTTGATGAGAGAGCTGGAAAAACATGGACGAGAGGGGAAGGATCTCATGGGTTGAGGGATTGACAATTTAGTGCGGGGGAGAGAGGGATTGGTAATTTTGTGCAAGAGAGAGAGAGAGAGAGAGGGTGGGGGGAGGAGTCAGTCAGCCGTCGTCACATCACCCTGCTTCCAAATGACCCCGCATTCTCTAGCGCAGTGTGGTCGCCGTCTTCGATCTGCTCGATGCCCTCTTTGAAGATTGAGGTGTTGTGCATGTTGGGGTGCAAAGAAGCACAAGCGAGAGTGGTCGCCGTATAACCTTGGATGGGGATGAATTGTGTGCTCAGGGGAGTGTGTGTGTGTGTGTGTGTGTTGTGCTGTGTGTGTGTGTGTATGTGTGTCAGATATTGAGCGAAAACAAACCTAAGGAGAGAAATGGGTATTCATGAAGAGATTGTGCGGGCCTTGAGGTGGGCAGGGGCCGAGTGAGGGTGTCAAAATGTGCGCGTTGATGCATATGTTTCATGCGATCGTGCGAGGGATGGACAAATCGAGAGACATGGTTGTTGTGTTACGGATGCTCCTCTCTCTCTATCTCTCTCTCTCTCTCTCACACACACACACACACACAAGTAAACTAGAAGACCGTTCTCCCATGTATACACAACGTATCGGCATCTGTCTATGTCTCACTCATGCATGATCATTTGCACATTCACACCTCTCTATGTCTGTATCACACACACACCGTCTCCACATTGCCCTTCCGCCACAACACACATATGGACACATACACACGTTCTCTCACAGTCACACACACAAAATAAGTATTAAAAAAACTGGGGCGCACCTAAAACGTCCAAATCCAAATAAACACAAACTGGAGCTAAATTCAAATATATGGAAATATTGCAGCGTCAAGAACTTTCCCAGGAAAAAAAGTTGAGTAATATTCAAGGATTGTTTTCACACACACAAAAAGGTTCGGTGGATGTCCTTCGAGCACGACACGGTGACGCACCGTTCGATCGACCGCGCGTCCGCGGTTCACGCGCTTGCACAGGATTACGTATCGTGGCTATGGTACTAACTTAAAAAAAAGCGCTGCCTAAGTCTAATGTTTACATGTACTAGTACGGTTTTCTTTTAGGTTTGACCAACCTCATATAAAACTAAAGTAAGCTCCCATACGCGCACTCATCAATATGCCGCCGCCGCCGTTGCGCATGCCGGCGCCCGCCTGCTCCGGCCAACAATTTCTCGCCCATCACCGCCGTGTCGCCGCCATCCCTGTGCCATGAAGCCGAAGGCTCGCCCGCTCACGTCGTCTGCAGTCCCTCCTCGCCATGCCGCCGCGCTTCCAAGCATGCGAGCAGCTGGTGGAGCCGCGTCTATGCATGCAGCATACAAAGAGGAGGATGAGCGCGTGCTCCAGCACGCCGGCGAGGAGGAACTAGCGTGTCATTGTCATCTCCACCCGTGCGGAGGAGGCGCGCATGGTGGCTGTCACGGCGGAAGCCGATCGCGCGTGCGTCGAGCCCGCAAACCAGGTGCGGACGCGGAATCTACCTTCGAAACCTTGAATGCCACGTGGATCCTGCAATCTGAAGGAGCAATTTGGGTCAGTCGACTCATGTGAGCCGTTTGATGCAACATGGATGGCTAGAAGGGCTTCTTCCACCTCTTCTGCCGTCTTCTTCTTTCGCTCCGTCAAACTTCTTTCACAAATTGACTGAACCAAATTATACTACAAGTACGAACGTATTAAGTACAGTAGGAACACGAAGGTACGAGCAGTAGTACCAACTGCAAGAAGAACAGTAGTAAGACATAGTACTAGTACTACTCTATGTACTAAAGAGTTCAAATAACGAGAAAGAACATAAACATAGTTCTGCTGGGGCCTCAGCACAACACACCCTTGAAAATAAACTAAGCAACTAGTCCGCTTCACACTGCAGTAGAACCAGCATGAGCGATGGCACTGACACCTACTCGGAGTCCGAGTCCACGTCCTCGACTTCGTCCTCGTCCCTCTTCCTCTTCCTCTTCGCCGACGCTTCCTTGCTTGAACCGGACACTGGGCTCTGCTTCTTCATCCAACCCATGTAGATATTTAAACAAAGGTAGGCATCCATTGCTGCGTATAAGATGTGATCTTCATCTAATGTCTTCGACTCCCATGCATGATGAAACTCGTGATGAGGTTTCTTCAGTTTAGCGTATGAAGGATCAATCATGGCTGCTGCCAGGGTCAGCATCGAAGGTTGAGAGGAGGACACCAGGCTTGCCTTCTAGAGATCGGAGGGCTGGCCTACAACGAGACCTATCCGACGCAGGACATCCCTATCGTTCTTAAAGCCTACAGTAACGAATTTCACTCTTTTGTCCTTGAGGAAGTTCTTAAAATCCTGGCACTCAACGTCGGCATGGCATATGTGGTAGACCAAGCAAACATTATGTACGCAAACCTGGATCACGGTGGGCTTCTTCCTCTCTTCGTCCTTTAGATCCTTCTCTCGTCCCAGGACTGTGGTGTACTCAACATCTAGCCCAGCGACCCACTCATCCGTTGAACTGTTGAACATGCGTAGGAAGCGAGCAAGCCATGCTTTCACCGTTGCGGATCCATGTGTGTAGATGACGATGAACTGATCGCCGGTGATGGCTCTAACCTGGTACTCAGCGGCGACCATGGAGATTTGGGAGGCCATGGATTTTGGAGGGTTAGGAGAAGTTGAACTGTTGTACCCCGCAAAAACTGGGAGCGAACTAATGTGAAAGGACGAGACGACTGGTAGCGAACTGTTGTGAGGTAGAAGACGGGGACAAGTAGGGCGTGCGAACAACATGGGGTTGTTGGCTTGCCCGGTGGATAAACGGCTGCAAGCCCCCAAAGAGTTCTCGAGAACTATGCGGGACCCACTAGATGTCATGTCTACTAGACCCATATCGTAGGCCTGACGATATAGCTTCTGCCTGTTCGCACGCCATGCCGGTGCGTGGATGTAACTTCACTTAATTCCGTCAACCGTCGCGCTTCCCACGACCTTCGCCTCCCTTGTGTGGTCGCGCCCTTTGAGACTTCGACCGACTATAAATGAGCAATTTTTTTGCCTACTCCGCATGCATGATACTCCCTCTGGTCCTTTTTACTCCCATCAACTGTTTGCAAAGTGTTTGACCAAATATATACTTTTTTTTGAACACCACCTTATATTAATTAACCAGCCACACCAGTACACTCATTTGATACAATATTCACCACGCAGGGCGGTATGGTATTTACAAGAATACCATCTAATCTATTGTCAAAGCTATACTTAGCGATTAAGTGTGCCACCTTATTGGCCGAACGGCTAATCTTTGACAATTGAAGATTGTTGATCAACTTCGAGATGCTCAATGCTTTCATCTTCAGGTCATGCATAGCAGACTTGTCATAGTTCCCCGATGCAAGAGACGCTACCACAAAAGCGCAATCAGTCTCTAAAATTACAGGATTTATGAAGAGAAATACCTATGTAGAGACCGGCAATGCAAGCCCTAAGATCCGCTTCCTCCACGCTTTGACAGGCATCAATGAAATCCCACGACCAAATTTATACTAAAAATATCAATATCTACAATACTGATTATAATGAGTATAAGAACTATGTTTTATAATGAGTGTAAAAATATTGATTTGACATTGTGAATGTTGATAGTCCTTCCATCTAGGTGAGTAAGTCATCTTAGGCTAGTCATAGTGGGAGTAACTTAGGTAGTAACATAGCGCATTTTAAGAAAATTTTGCTTACGTGGCAAGTAGTTAATGAGAGGTGGTAACATAATATGTTACTGTAACATAGCGCTTTCCGAGACAAGATGAGTCTACAAGTTAATAAATGAAGCCATCCATGATACTACTATTATGTTACTTTGCATTATGAAGGTAGTAACTTAGACTAGTGTCATGCATATGACACTAATCTAAGTTACTCCCCACTATGACCAGCCTTAGGCTGTGCACCGTGACCAAGGAGGAGGGGAAAACGAGAGACATTAATGTTTATTTGCTAATTAAATAGTATTGCATGCAATGAACTAACCACTGCATGTCATGTTTGATAGTCTCAGGTCATTAAAAGCATGCACACCTTCATCTCTTATTGGTTGATATGTCAAGAAACAAGAAACGAGGTAGAAGTTAATGCACCGCGCCTACGTGTTTTGGTATTATTTGGTTTTCGTAAGATGACTTACACACCTAGCTATTAGAGTACCACTACCTCCCTTCTAGTTTAAAGGGCTCGACTCAAAAATTTCACCTACTCTTAGCAAGATAGTAGAGGTGGTGGAATAGTCTTTGAAGTCTGCAAAAGTACTCAACTAATGCTGTCGTTCTTCACAAAAAAATGTGTTTACCAATGCATGCATGAACACTAGTTACTCTAACCCCCCTCTCTTCTTTAATTCTTTGCCACATCAGCATGTTTGCTATTCCCGTGTGCATGATACCAGCTAAGATACCACCATGATGGCCAACCTTAATCATCGCATGCAATAATTTAGTGCACCTTGAAATATGAACATGTGTGGGGCGTGTATGTTTTTAATGACTTGAGACTATACCTAGCCCGGCATGCAAGATGACTTATTATGCACCATTCCCCATACCTACAGGAAGCCTGTTCGTCTCCAAATCTTTTCCTCTCCATGTGTGGAAACAATATGCCTGCCAAACTATCCTTCTCCCTCCGGCGGTCCCACCACTCCACCCCGTGTGAAAAAATCTGCATGCATGACTCTCCTCCCCCCACGCTCGTCCAATCCATTGTGACCAACAATATTTCCACCCCTTCGCTCCCCCGTAATTTACTCCAACAAATATTCCCACGTAGCTTTTACTTAACTTCAGGTGCATTGGGTCACTGGCATACGGGCCCACAGTGTACTGGCCCACATGTCAGTGACGCAACTGGACCTGCAGTTAAGTCAGTGCAGCTCAGTCCATATCTTATGTAGGTGTGCCATTGCTCGCTATAAATACTGCGCCTCCCACGACATCGCTATCTCCTCCCCCTCACGGTCACGTTCATCGCTAGTCCCTCTCACGTCGACCACCAGGGCATCGCCCCTACCAAGCCCTAGGAGCCCCTCGCTGCACCGCGCGGACTGTCACGCGTCTCCATTCCGTTCCTCGCCGCCACTAGTCGAGGAGGACGTGTCGGTGTTCCGCTCCTCGCCGCTACGCGATGCATCGCTGTTCCGTTCCTCGCCGCCACTAGTCGAGGAGGACGCGTCGGCGTTCTGCTCCTCGCCGCGACGCGACGCGTCGCTGTTCCGTTCCTCGCCGCCACTAGTCGAGGAGGACACGTCGGCGTTCCGCTCCTCGCCGCGACGCGTCGAGGTGGACGCGTCGGCGTTCCCAATCTCGCCAGCATGCGCGTCGGAGGACGCGTCGGCTCCCCGCTACGAGGAAAACGCCGCGCCGCCCACCGAGCCCCCCAGCCTTGAGGAGCTTTGGAAAGAAATGGATGTTGCCTTGTGGGAGGCTTTGCCTCCAGTAGAGCGCACCAAAATAGAGGCGGAGAAGAAGGCCAAGGAAGATAAGTGCACCGCGCAACAAGCTTTCTGGGAGATCTATGTCGCGTCCAAGAGAGTCAAGCAATTGGTTCTTTGGAAGAAGGCTCGTGCGAGGGCCGTGAGGGTGGTGGAGGACGCTCGTGCCAACGCCCTGAGTGCAGTCGGGCCCAAGCGCCTCATCTATGCTTGGCGGTACGTGGACCGGGTGCACGCTTCCAGCCAGGAGGTGTACCTGTTGGCACCGGATCACCACACTGGTGAGATCGCGCTCGCCCGTCAGCAAGCTGCCAATCAGCACCTCGCGAGTTGCGAGGTTGAGGAAGAGGCGTTGTGTCGGTGCGCTAGGAAACGGCCGCGCACCAGGGCACTCGTGGCGCGCCGCAAGCACTCCTGTGAGCACCGTGGCTTTTAGGAGGAGTATAATTTTTGTTTCGTAAGGCGATCTCATTAGTTTTGGGATGCAAATGATAAATCCCGAACGTTCAGGAATTTTTAGCGTCCTTAATTAAGTATGTAAAAGGGAAAGTTTGGAAACGTTATGTATTATTACGCATTTTGCAAGTACGTGCATATAGCACAAACTTTACTATATACTATCGGACTACACGTCTCTCTCGATATATGCTTGCATACCGTGCTACTCCCTCCGTCTAGGTCAATAAGTCATATTTGGTTCTGCACGGTGACCAAGAAGGAGGGAAGACTTGTACACCTAGACGGAGGGAGTACTACTATTACTTATGTACGTGCAAATGCATGTTTTAACATTACGATGCGGTTTTTGTAAAAGTAGAAAAACATCACTATTCAAGCTTGTGAAACGATTCAATGCAAAACAAATGCAAAAATGCTCGTTTGATTGTTTACTTTTAGCTTCCTTCTCTGTGGTTATTTCTCTGTCATACTTTGTACGGAGCATCTCACTGGTTGGAAAGGCATGCAAATTCCCAAACCGCTTCCTACACCCTGTATCGATTTTTTTGCCTAACAAGTTGTGCCGTGCAATTGGAATTCCAACTTAGGTACTACTACTAGTAGGAGTACCAGGGGCCAGTTATTTTAGGCTTCTAGATTAGTAATCCCATAACTACTACCTCCGTCTTGGTTTATTGGTCCCCATTGTAATCTGTGTCAAATTTTGATCATAAATTTAACTAATGAAATGTTAGTGCATGTCACATGCACTACTCCATCCGTCTAGGTGAGTAAGTCATCTTAGGCTGTGCACCGTGACCAAGGAGGAGGAGAGAACAAGAAATGTTAGTGCATGTCGTGTTTGATATCTCAAGTCATTAAAAGCATGCACACTCTTTATCTCTTATTGGTTGATATGTCAAGAAACAAGAAACGAGGTAGAAGTTAATGCACCGTGCCTAAGTGTTTTGGGATTATTTGGTTTTCGTAAGATGACTTACACACCCAGATGCACCGTGCCTAAGTGTTTTGAGTAACATTTTATCAGTTAAATCTTTGGTCAAAATTTAGCACAAATTACAATGGTGAGGAATAAACCAGGACGGAGTAGTAGTTTAGAAGCCCAAATAAATGAGTGAGGCGCCTTATTGTTACTCTCCATTGTGACTAGTCTTGTGGGAAAAGCTGGGGAAGCCACCAAAAAAACTGGCCCTAGGAGTAGTAGCTAGGGATCGAGTGTGGGATATGAACCGGAGAAAGTAAATGCAGAGAGATGAAATGCAAAAAAGACGGAGGGATGTGATGGTTGCTTGTCCGTTTATTTTACCAGACCATTTATTACTGGGAGTGGTTGGGTTTTGTGATATGACGGCTTTACTGCCGCGCCACGAGCGGGGTGAGAGGTGAGACTCCCATGCAGCGCCGCCCTCTACACTTGTACTACATCGGCTGTGGTTTATTAGTCCCCCATTGAATTTGACTGAAGATTTAACTGACAAAATGTTAGTGCATGTCAACGAAAACTATATCGTTGGATTCGTATTTGTACATAGTTTTGAATGATATAATTTTAGGTGACATGCATCAGTATTTATTGTACTAATATAATGTTAGTTCAATTTTTGGTCATACTAATCTATAGTAGTAAGGTGCCCGTGCATTGCACCAAAGAGTGAAATGCATTGATCGGGGAGTTGTTTAATTTGACAAAGGATGTGGGGGTCATCTCATGTGTAACGGGTATCGATAGGTTTCTTCGGATATTATCTCATCTCTAGAGCTCACAAACATCCGGGTGAAATAGATAAAAAGGTATGTTTTGCAAACAAAAGCGTTCAACTGTTCAACCTGCATCCAAAACTTGTGAAGAAATAACACTTATTATGCTTTGCAAGAAATGATCTTTAAGAATTAGTTTTTGAGTATCGATTGTTATACATGTTGGCTACAGATGACATGGCACTTTCTTATAGTCAACAGTTGGCTATACTATTAAGTAATATTAACCATGCCCTTATACACCTAGACGGAGGGATTAAATCAGGATGACTTGCAAGGGGGCAGAGGAGATGTAAGAAATGGTTCATCGTAAGTCTTTCACCAGTGCTGTAGTAAAAATTCATACATGGAAGTTTCTAGACTAAACCATAAATGGATACACTTTTATTCATGCGCGATACTCCAATAGAGCAAGATCATGCATGGAAGTCTCCACATGCTTAGACAGCGGATTACATTGAGCGAAGACTAATGATCAACATTTAACTTGATAATGCATATTTTTTTTAGCAGAACAGGGAGGCTCCTCCTCGGTTCCATTATCAAATGAAACCCAAAGTATCTTACATCAGCTCACTGAGAGGAGCAGTTCAAAGGAAGGACTGCGGTGAAAGCCACTCAAGTTTAACGACAAGCTTACAGAATCAAAAGCGGCAAAGACACGGGCCATAAGCGCCCACACACACACTACATGTTTTCTAAGTGCACTTGATAGTGCGTATGTCCAGGTGAACCTCCTTGGAGTTCCCGTGCACCGAGTCGGCGGGTAAAGGATGCAACGGATGCCATGGGTTTTCCAAGTCCACATTGGCGGGATAGTCCCAGCTCCTCAGAGTCCAAGTCTGTCCGATGAGGCCGGTGTTGCCGCCCACGCGACTCGGAGGGGTAGTAACATTGACCACGCACCCGTACATCTGCCTCGTGTCAGTGTCAGCGTCAGTGGTGACGCCCCTGACGCACATTATAGAGACGGGGCGGCGGCCTGCGCGGGCCTCGCCGGTGCCCACGATCAAGAGGAAGACGCTGCCGTCCTCCTCCGAGACTAGCAGGCGGCAGTGATCCTCCAGTGACTCCGGCATGGTGAAACGGTAGCACGTGTCGTACTTGATGTTCTCCGCCAAGGGCCAGCAGTGACCGCTGCACGCATCTGTGAGGTGATGCACCATGTCCCTCGGCGAGCCACAAAACGGCATCGGGCACTCATTGCAGTGGACGAAGTGCTCCTTGGAGGCATCGACCAGGCCGTCCATGAAACGGGAGTGGCTGTAGGGGACATTGCGCCAGTTGAATATATGAGCAAGTTACTACGAGATTTAATCCGAATAAGCACAAAATAAATCATGACGGCTATAACAGAGATGAAATTAATCATGTGGACTAGTATAGTAGTAGGATACATAGTAGAAACATGAATTCTACCACGATTTTGAACAGGAAGGACAGAAACACATTCGGTGCAATGGGAGCAGCACCGTTGGCGTTGAGGTTGTCGCCCATGTTGTTGAGGAAGAGGTTGCCGAGGTCGAGGAAGAAGTCGTTGTCGGTGAAGTCGTGGCTGCCAGCAGTCGCGAGAGTGCGCTCCCCAGATTTCAACAGCGCCCGCCGAATGGAGCGTAGGAGGGAATGGCTGTAGGGGACGTTGCGGCCGCCGAATGGAGCGCAGCAGTAGCACACGAAGCAGTAGATGGTGTCCTTACTAGTACTCCCTAGTCTCTATCTATCTATATCTATATATATCTACTCTTATAGAAAACTGAGTTGGTGATGATGGTATGCCTGCCATCTTGTAATATAGACTGACCGATCTATATCTGACGGATAGAAAGCCAACTATGACAATTTTACAAAAGATACCCGCACCTCTCTCCACATTTACAGATAAGGCCTCACCTCGTGCTCCTCCCTATGTCTCTATCTCTACTACTTTTTTTTAATAACAAATCGAATAGTGATGCGCCGTCCGCTGCACGCCCGGCTGAACACGCCTCCTCGCCTCCATCATCACCAACCGAGTCTTTTATAGGAGTAGGAGTAGAGAAAAAACCGAGTTGGTGATGATGGTGTGCCGTGCAATGCACGGGAATCTTGCTATTTTTTTTGCATATAAGTCCAAACACCACGTAGACACGGTCTTTGAGCACGGTTCATAGTTGTTCCACGATCAGGCATTGAAGTTTGTAACTATTTTAGATTAGAATATACTACTCCTCCGGTGCTAGTAGTAGAGCAGAGTCCTACTATACTACTCTACTCTAGCAAGCTAGGGCATAGTACTGTAGTAGGTACTATAGGGAGTACTAGTACTGTGATCACTCAAGCAAGTTGTCTGGCATCGATATGACCCTATGCTGCTGGTATGTGTCTCGTAAGTCAAGCGGCATGCTGCAGTCATCATCACCTGTCCACTTCCCGCATCACATATTCGCTTCTCCATCTTTGTCCGCACATAATCTCGTCCAAGCTTCCATCCCCGCTAAGGCGCCTCCCCCCTCGTCCGAAACCCAAGCACTAACAATGGCAGAACCGAGCAGCGTTCGCCGAAAGAGTGGCTGGAATTCGCTCCCCACAGAGGTAATCAAGCTCACTGTTTTGCGTGTGGACAATCTCAGTACCATGCCGCTCGCCGCGTGCTCGTCGGGGCTGTACCGTTTACTCAAAGCCCTCAGGCTGGAGCTTTTTAAGCCATCTCCTTGCTTGCTGATGCCGCCTGATCTTCAGAAACAGCATGTCACATAGCATAACAATCATAGGGTGGCGAGCATCAACCCCCTTCACTGCGATCCGATCCCCATCAGCCTCAGCTACATTAACGGTATGTACTGGGTCGGCATGAACATGTCTTGGATGATGCTCGTCGATGGTCGCGGCAGCTGGATGCTCGTGGAGGTCTACACCCGGTGATTGATCCCCCTTCCTTCGATTAACACTGCACTGCTTTGGCACTGCGGCCCAGAATACTCGGAATCTTACAGTAGCCAACATGATACCAAGTTTGATTTGCTCAAGGTTGTAATCTGCCAAGTGCCCACAAGATCTGCGAATTATAAAGATTTCAGGCTAATTGCATTCTTCAACTGCGGTCTCGCCTATCTGACAGGTCACTGCGGTAAGTGGATAAATCTGCACGTCCATCGCAGGATCATACATCCTCCATGGTTCTCTGATGCCATTGAACACAAGGGCTTCATTTACGCTGGCGACTCCTTCTATGGCTGGACGTATTGCTGGCCTACTCCAGTCATCGCTACAAACGGCTGTTACAACAGTATGTTACTTTCCTATGATATCATGATGGCTTGCTTATATTACTGTCAACATTTACTGAAAAAATATTCATGCTCATAACATGCTGTTCTTAAGATTGACTAAATCAAGAGCCCTTTTTTATTTGACTCCAACTTGATATGATGTTGTAGGCCGCCTGGTGTCCCTACCCTTCCTAATACCAGAACCTTTCAAAGAAAAGCGGCATGGCAGTTGCAGGTGGTTCTTGGCTCGATCAGACAATGGCGAAAGGTTGATGATCGTTCGCACGTACTGTACGTGTTGTTTCACGGAATATAATCATAGTCACTGCAAGGTCTTTGAGCAGGATCCCAGCTTCTCTGGGCCTTCAGGACTTTTTGACTGGAGGCTGGTAAGTAGCCTTGGTACACGATCTCTGTTGTCGGACTGAATTATCCGATTAACCAGGAGATAACCGACGGCAAGGATCATGATGGCAGCGCGGTTTCGTTCATCAGGCAAAACTGTGTGTACACAGCGCACCATGTGTCTCTGCATGCACCATACCCTGATATGTGCCGCCATGCTCTGCAGCCCAAAGTAGGAGAGAGGGTCGCAAGTATCAGACTTCGACCTGCTGGCTGCAGTTTCCCCCGTCAGGCACCCATCTGGTTCAAGCCGTCAGCCAATCTCCACAGCTTAATAAATAGTAACGTCTAACTGAGCCAGTTAGTTAGATGCGTACACTTGGTGTAGTAGGATCTTTATTTAGTTTGATGCATACACTTGTTCTTTTTTGGTAGCCCTTTTGTAATGGTGGCTGATGTTTGGTTTGGAAGAGATAGCTGCGTCTTCACTCTTCTGGCCTGCTTACTGCTTCTGTTGCACCCCCAGCCCTGGTTGTTGCTGCTGCTATTTTCAATGTACAATCAGTAGTATATTTCATTTGTTGGTTGAATAAATGTGTTGTTAGAATGACAAACACAATGTTTTGGAAGTCGTTGCATGGTTCGATCCTTTAGTGCCCCGTACCGTACGTAGCTCATACTATTTTTTGTACGGAACACATTTTCCACTTGTTGATAACATGCAGCCCACTGATGAAGGCCCAATAGAGAAGCCCATAATTAACTGGAAGGGAAGCTCTCACATGAATCCGGCCCAGGTACATGCTCATGGTCCCCTAAACATAAATAAGTAAATAAATAAATAAAGCTAAATGCTCATGCACCAATTCTTTGGGAAAATAGGTAGCCCAGTATTTCTTTTTGAAGAATACCCAAGCTAGGCCTATTTGTTTTCTCCGAATTACTGGGCTGCAAATCTTTCAAGATGAGGAGGGATGCGTTCCGTCCTGGCCAAAGAGTATGGTCAATGTCTGTTAAAAGTAATATTAAAAGGGGTTGAAAATTCTAAAAAATTTATAGCAAATGGGATATTAGTTTTTTTTTGAATTTTGTTCTTCACTGATATCTTATACGTATTTCATTGGATTTAACATGACATAGTACTAATTTATTTTTAAATTTGTTTTAGTATGGCTATTTATTTTTGGATTAAGAATATTTCGTTCCCCAACAAAAATTTCCCACATATTTAGTTAATTTTTTGACCCTGGTACTGACCAGAAAATGGCCGGCAATTCTAAAAATGGAAAACGGGCGGCTGACTTGTTTACGCAAGGCTTTGTCAGTGAACACACGATTCTAGCCGCCGTGCTTCTTCAATCTCTGATCTTCCTGCTCCAGCCGCCTAAACTAGCGCCGGCGGGACTGCGTGCTCCCTTCTCTTGTGGCTCGCTGTGATGCCGTGCAGGCTTCCCCGGCCCACCCTACTCCCTCTGCTGGCCTGGCCGCATGCAATCAACTGCCTCCTTATTATGCGAAAAAATGATTCCTCCCACTGACATCTGGGGCGCACCGGTTGGGAGGCTGACCTGTGGGCCTACTATGTTGACGCGTACGCAGGGCTTGTTAACTTAGTCAACAAACGATTCTAGCAGCAGTAACCGTTGGATTTGAATCAAACGGTCCCGCTGCTTCTTCAATCGCCGCTCTTCTTGCACCAGCTGCCCAAACCAGCGCCGGGGAGACCGCCTGCTCCTGCCTCTAGTGGCCGGCTGTGCTGCCGTTGAGGCCTCATCGCCCCCTACTACTCCCACCGCTAGCCAGGCCCTGCAGCGACGGCAGCCTCACACCGCAGCAGAACCAGTGAACCCTCATACTCCTCTCCGCGTCGGCATCCACTGCCGCGTCTTCCCCTTCCTCGGACTCGCCGTCGTCAACCGCCTTGGTGATCTCGGCGCGGCGTGGTGAATGTGTTCAACGATATTCCATCGGAAGAGTAATGTACGTGGAGAGGCTAACAGCTGGGTCCACGGCCACATCCCAGTTTTTTTGTGATTTGCCAAGTAAGTCGCTTTGTCAGGCCTGTTGGGCTGCAAATCTTTCAAGACGAGTAGAGATTTCATTCGGCTGGCCCAGAAAATGGCCCATCAGTATTGAGAAATGGGTTGTACATTTTTAAAACACATCAAACTGGAAATTAGTTTCAAATATCTTTTTTTTTCATTTCAAGATTTTAAATTACATTAATTTTTATGCGTGGAGAATTTGTTGGATTTTATATTGATATACATTTATTTTTAAAATCAGTTTGAATGTGAGTCGAAATTTCCGGATTAAAAATAGTTCAGACCGCACCGAAATATGCAAAATTTCGTATAAGTTTTTAACCGTGGCCACAATATGGGCTGTAATGCTAACAAAAAGAATATGGGCTCCAAAAAAACCCTTAAGAATTAGCAAATGGGCTGTAAATTATTAAAAATAATGGCAGATGGGCTGTATACTATTTTTCACAGATTTGAGGCTTTCCTAAAAAAAGATTGATGCACAAGCAGTGACTGTTGGATGGCCATCCAACGGCCGTCGCGCTTCTTCAATCTCTGCTCTTCCTGCTCCAGCCGCTCAAACAAGCGCCGGCGGGACTGCCTGCTCCCTCCTCCCCACGGCCGGCTCTGACAGCTCGGACCCACCAGCTATATCTTCGTACGCAAGGAAGTGCCTCCTTATTATGCACAAAAAAACTGAATACCCCCCTGTTAGCTGGGACCCAATATAGTGGCAGACTGACTTGTGGGCCTACTAAGTTGACGGGGACAGAGGGCTTTGTCTGAAGGAAATATGCCCTAGAGGCAATAATAAAGTTATTATTTATTTCCTCATATCATGATAAATGTTTATTATTCATGCTAGAATTGTATTAACCGGAACCATGATACATGTGTGAATACATAGACAAACATATAGTCACTAGTAGGCCTCTACTTGACTAGCTCATTAATCAAAGATGGTTATGTTTCCTAACCATAGACATGTGTTGTCATTTGATTAATGGGATCACATCATTAGGAGAATGATGTGATTGACATGACCCATTCCGTTAGCCTAGCACTTGATCGTTTAGTATATTGCTATTGCTTTCTTCATGACTTATACATGTTCCTGTAACTATGAGAATTATGCAACTCCCGTTTACCGGAGGAACAGTTTGGGTACTACCAAACATCACAACGTAACTGGGTGATTATAAAGGAGTACTACAGGTGTCTCCGAAGGTACATGTTGAGTTGGCGTATTTCGAGATAAGGTTTTGTCACTCCGATTGTCGGAGAGGTATCTCTGGGCCCTCTCGGTAATGCACATCATTATAAGCCTTGCAAGCAATGTGACCAAATGAGTTGGTTACAGGATGATGCATTACGGAACGAGTAAAGAGACTTGCCGGTAACGAGATTGAACTAGGTATTGGATACCGACGATCAAATCTCGGGCAAGTAACATACCGATGACAAAGGGAACAACGTATGTTGTTATGCGGTTTGACCGATAAAGATCTTCGTAGAATATGTAGGAACCAATATGGGCATCCAGGTTCCGCTATTGGTTATTGACCGAGAATGGTTCTAGGTCATGTCTACATAGTTCTCGAACCCGTAGGGTCCGCACGCTTAACGTTACGATGACAGTTTTATTATGAGTTTATAAGTTTTGATGTACCGAAGTTTGTTCAGAGTCCCGGATGTGATCACGGACGTAACGAGGAGTCTCGAAATGGTCGAGACATAAAGATCGATATATTAGAAGCCTATATTTGGACATCGGAATCGTTCCGGGTGAAATCGGCATTTTACCGGAGTACCGGGAGGTTACCGGAACCCCCCGGGGGGTTATTGGGCCTACATGGGCCTCGAGGGAGAAGAGGGAAGGAGGCAGGAGGGGGCCGCGCGCCCCTCCCCTTCCTAGTCCGAATAGGACAAGGGAAGGGGGGCGGCGCCCCCCTTTCCTTCCCCTCTTCCTCCTCTTTCCCCCCTTCTCCTATTCCAACTAGGAAAGAAGGGAGTCCTACTCCCGGTGGGAGTAGGACTCCCCCCTTGGCGCGCCCTCCTTGGCCGGCCGCCTCCTCCCCCCTGGCTCCTTTATATACGGGGGCGGGGGGCACCCCATAAACACACAAGTTGATCTACGGATCGTTCCTTAGCCGTGTGCGGTGCCCCCTTCCACCATATTCCACCTCGGTCATATCGTCGCGGAGTTTAGGCGAAGCCCTGCGCCGGTAGAGCATCATCATCGTCACCACGCCGTCGTGCTGACGGAACTCATCCCCGAAGCTTTGCTGGATCGGAGCCCGGGGATCGTCATCGAGCTGAACGTGTGCTGAACTCGGAGGTGCCGTATGTTCGGTACTTGGATCAGTCGGATCGTGAAGACGTACGACTACATCAACCGCGTTGTCATAACGCTTCCACTTACGGTCTACGAGGGTATGTGGACAACACTCTCCCCTCTCGTTGCTATGCCATCACCATGATCTTGCGTGTACGTAGGAATTTTTTTGAAATTACTACGTTCCCCAACAGTGGTATCAGAGCCAGGTTTTATGCGTAGATGTCATATGCACGAGTAGAACACAAGTGAGTTGTGGGCGATACAAGTCATACTGCTTACCAGCATGTCATACTTTGGTTCGGCGGTATTGTGAGATGAAGCGGCCCGGACCGACATTACGCATACGCTTACGCGAGACTGGTTTCACTGTTGCGAGCACTCATGCTTAAAGGTGGCTGGCGGGTGTCTGTCTCTCTCACTTTAGCTGAATCGAGTGTGGCTACGCCCGGTCCTTGCGAAGGTTAAAACAACACCAACTTGACGAACTATCGTTGTGGTTTTTATGCGTAGGTAAGAACGGTTCTTGCTAAAGCCCGTAGCAACCACGTAAAATTTGCAACAACAAAGTAGAGGGCGTCTAACTTGTTTTTGTAGGGCATGTTGTAATGTGATATGGTCAAGACGTGATGCTATATTTTATTGTATGAGATGATCATGTTTTGTAACCGAAGTTATCGGCAACTAGCAGGAGCCATATGGTTGTCGCTTTATTGTATGAAATGCAAACGCCCTGTAATTGCTTTACTTTATCTCTAAGCGGTAGCGATAGTCGTAGAAGCAATAGATGGCGTAACGACAATGATGCTACAATGGAGATCAAGGTGTCGCGCCAGTGACGATGGTGATCACGACGGTGCTTCGAAGATGGAGATCACAAGCACAAGATGATGATGGCCATATCATATCACTTATATTGATTGCATGTGATGTTTATCCTTTATGCATCTTATCTTACTTTGATTGACGGTAGCATTTTAAGATGATCTCTCACTAATAATCAAGAAGTGTTCTCCCTGAGTATGCACCATTGCGAAAGTTCTTCGTGCTGAGACACCACGTGATGATCGGGTGTGATAGGCTCTACGTTCAAATACAACGGGTGCAAAACAGTTGCACACGCGGAATACTCAGGTCATACTTGACGAGCCTAGCATATACAGATATGGCCTCGGAACACGGAGACCGAAAGGTCGAACGTGAATCATATAGTAGATATGATCAACATAGTGATGTTCACCATTGAAACTACTCCATCTCACGTGATGATCGGACATGGTTTAGTTGATTTGGATCACGTGATCACTTAGATGACTAGAGAGATGTCTGTCTAAGTGAGAGTTCTTAAGTAATATGATTAATTGAACTTTAATTTATCATGAACTTAGTACCTGATAGTATTTTGCTTGTCTATGTTTGTTTATAGATAGATGGCTCGTGCTGTTGTTCCATTGAATTTTAATACATTCCTTGAGAAAGCTAAGTTGAAAGATGATGGTAGCAATTACACGGACTGGGTCCGTAACCTGAGGATTATCCTCATTGCTGCACAGAAAAGTTACGTCCAGGAAGCACCGCTGGGTGCCAAGCCTGCTGCTGATGCAACTGACGACGTTAAGAACGTCTGTCAGAGCAAAGCTGATGACTACTCGATAGTTCAGTGTGCCATGCTTTACGGCTTAGAACCGGGTCTTCAATGATGTTTTGAACGTCATGGAGCATATGAGATGTTCCAGGAGTTGAAGTTAATATTTCAAGCAAATGCCCGGATTGAGAGATATGAAGTCTCCAATAAGTTCTATAGCTGGAAGATGGAGGAGAATAGTTCTGTCAGTGAACATATACTCAAAATGTCTGGGTATAATAATCACTTGATTCAACTGGGAGTTAATCTTCCTGATGATAGTGTCATTGACAGAATTCTTCAATCACTGCCACCAAGCTACAAGAGCTTCATGATGAACTATAATATGCAAGGGATGAACAAGACTATTCCCGAGCTCTTCGCGATGCTAAAAGCCGCGGAGGTAGAAATCAAGAAGGAGCATCAAGTGTTGATGGTTAACAAAACCACCAGTTTCAAGAAAAAGGGCCAAGGGAAGAAGAAGGGGAACTTCAAAAAGAACAGCAAGCAAGTTGCTACTCAAGAGAAGAAACCCAAGTCTGGACCTAAGCCTGAAACTGAGTGCTTCTACTGCAAGCAGACTGGACACTGGAAGCGGAACTGCCCCAAGTATTTGGCGGATAAGAAGGATGGCAAAGTGAACAAAGGTATATGTGATATACATGTTATTGATGTGTACCTTACTAATTCTCGCAGTAGCACCTGGGTATTTGATACTGGTTCTGTTGCTAATATTTGCAACTCGAAACAGGGACTACGGATTAAGCGAAGATTGGCTAAGGACGAGGTGACGATGCGCGTGGGAAATGGTTCCAAAGTCGATGTGATCGCAGTCGGCACGCTACCTCTACATCTACCATCGGGATTAGTTTTAGACCTAAATAATTGTTATTTGGTGCCAGCATTGAGCATGAACATTATATCTGGATCTTGTTTGATGCGAGACGGTTATTCATTTAAATCAGAGAATAATGGTTGTTCTATTTATATGTGTAATATCTTTTATGGTCATGCACCCTTGAAAACTGGTCTATTTTTATTGAATCTCGATAGTAGTGATACACATATTCATAGTGTTGAAACCAAAAGATGCAGAGTTGATAATGATAGTGCAACTTATTTGTGGCACTGCCGTTTAGGTCATATCGGTGTAAAGCGCATGAAGAAACTCCATACTGATGGGCTTTTGGAATCACTTGGTACTTGCGAACCGTGCCTCATGGGCAAGATGACTAAAACGCCGTTCTCCGGAACTATGGAGCGAGCAACTGATTTGTTGGAAATCATACATACTGATGTTTGTGGTCCAATGAATGTTGAGGCTCACGGTGGGTATCGTTATTTTCTCACCTTCACAGATGATTTGAGCAGATATGGGTATATCTACTTGATGAAACACAAGTCTGAAACATTTGAAAAGTTCAAAGAATTTCAGAGTGAAGTGGAAAATCATCGTAACAAGAAAATAAAATTTCTACGATCTGATCATGGAGGAGAATATTTGAGTTACGAGTTTGGTCTACACTTGAAACAATGCGGAATAGTTTCGCAACTCACGCCACCCGGAACACCACAACGAAATGGTGTGTCCGAACATCGTAATCGTAGTTTACTAGATATGGTGCGATCTATGATGTCTCTTACTGATTTACCGCTATCGTTTTGGGGTTATGCTTTAGAGACGGCCACATTCACGTTAAATAGGGCACCATCAAAATCCGTTAAGACGACGCCTTATGAACTGTGGTTTGGCAAGAAACCAAAGTTGTCGTTTCTTAAAGTTTGGGGCTGCGATGCTTATGTGAAGAAACTTCAACCAGATAAGCTCGAACCCAAATCGGAGACATGTGTCTTCATAGGATACCCATAAGAGACTATTGGGTACACCTTCTATCACAGATCTGAGGGCAAGATTTTCGTTGCTAAAATCGAATCCTTTCTAGAGAAGGAGTTTCTCTCGAAAGAAGTGAGTGGGAGGAAAGTAGAACTTGATGAGATAACTGTATCTACTCCCTTATTGGAAAGTAGTTCATCACAAGAACCAGTTCCTGTGACAAGTACACCAATTAGTGAGGAAGCTAATGATATTGATCATGAAACTTCAGATCAAGTTTCTACTGAACCTCGTAGGTCTACCAGAGTAAGATCCGCACCAGAGTGGTACGGTAATCCAATTCTGGAAGTCATGTTGCTTGACCATGATGAACCTACGAACTATGAGGAAGCAATGATGAGCCTAGATTCCGCAAAATGGCTAGAGGCCATGAAATCTGAGATGGGATCCATGTATGAAAACAAAGTATGGACTTTGGTTGACTTGCCCGATGATCAGCAAGCAATTGAGAATAAGTGGATCTTTAAGAAGAAGACTGACGCTGATGGTAATGTAACTGTCTATAAAGCTTGACTTGTTGTGAAAGGTTTTCGACAAGTTCAAGGAGTTGACTACGATGAGACTTTCTCACCCGTAGCGATGCTTAAGTCTGTCCGAATCATGTTAGCTATTGCTGCATTTCATGATTATGAAATTTGGCAAATGGATGTCAAAACTGCATTCTTGAATGGATTTCTGGAAGAAGAGTTGTATATGATGCAGCCAGAAGGTTTTGTTGATCCAAAAGGTGCTAACAAAGTGTGCAAGCTCCAGCGTTCCATTTATGGACTGGTGCAAGCATCTCGGAGTTGGAATAAACGCTTTGATAGTGTGATCAAAGCATATGGTTTTATACAGACTTTTGGAGAAGCCTGTATTTACAAGAAAGTGAGTGGGAGCTCTGTAGCATTTCTGATATTATATGTAGATGACATATTATTAATTGGAAATGATATAGAATTTCTGGATAGCATAAAGGGATACTTGAATAAAAGTTTTTCAATGAAAGACCTCGGTGAAGCTGCTTACATATTGGGCATCAAGATCTATAGTGATAGATCAAGACGCTTAATAGGACTTTCACAAAGCACATACCTTGATAAAATTTTGAAAAAGTTCAAAATGGATCAGGCAAAGAAAGGGTTCTTGCCCATACTACAAGGTGTGAAGTTGATTCAAACTCAATGCCCGACCACAGCAGAAGATAGAGAGAAAATGAAAGATGTTCCCTATGCTTCAGCCATAGGCTCTATCATGTATGCAATGCTGTGTACCAGACCTGACGTATGCTTAGCAATAAGCTTGGCAGGAAGGTACCAAAGTAATCCAGGAGTGGATCACTGGACAGCGGTCAGAAACATCCTAAAATACCTGAAAAGGACTAAGGATATGTTTCTCGTATATGGAGGTGACAAAGAGCTAGTCATAAATGGTTACGTCGATGCAAGCTTTGACACTGATCCGGACGATTCTAAATCGCAAACCGGATACGTGTTTTTATTAAACGGTGGAGCTGTAAGTTGGTGCAGTTCTAAACAAAGCGTCGTGGCGGGATCTACATGTGAAGCGGAGTACATAGCTGCTTCGGAAGCAGCAAATGAAGGAGTCTGGATGAAGGAGTTCATTTCCGATCTAGGTGCCATACCTAGTGCATCGGGACCAATGAAAATCTTCTGTGACAATACTGGTGCAATTGCCTTGGCAAAGGAATCCATATTTCACAAGAGGACCAAGCACATCAAGAGACGCTTCAATTCCATTCGGGACCAAGTCCAAGTGGGAGACATAGAGATTTGCAAGATACATACGGATCTGAATGTTGCAGACCCGTTGACTAAGCCAGTCTCACGAGCAAAACATGATCAACACCCAGACTCCATAGGTGTTAGAATCATTACTATGTAATCTAGATTATTGACTCTAGTGCAAGTGGGAGACTGAAGGAAATATGCCCTAGAGGCAATAATAAAGTTATTATTTATTTCCTCATATCATGATAAATGTTTATTATTCATGCTAGAATTGTATTAACCGGAAACATGATACATGTGTGAATACATAGACAAACATATAGTCACTAGTATGCCTCTACTTGACTAGCTCATTAATCAAAGATGGTTATGTTTCCTAACCATAGACATGTGTTGTCATTTGATTAATGGGATCACATCATTAGGAGAATGATGTGATTGACATGACCCATTCCGTTAGCCTAGCACTTGATCGTTTAGTATATTGCTATTGCTTTCTTCATGACTTATACATGTTCCTGTAACTATGAGAATTATGCAACTCCCGTTTACCGGAGGAACACTTTGGGTACTACCAAACGTCACAACGTAACTGGGTGATTATAAAGGAGTACTACAGGTGTCTCCAAAGGTACATGTTGAGTTGGCGTATTTCGAGATTAGGTTTTGTCACTTAGATTGTCGGAGAGGTATCTCTGGGCCCTCTCGGTAATGCACATCATTATAAGCCTTGCAAGCAATGTGACCAAATGAGTTGGTTACGGGATGATGCATTACGGAACGAGTAAAGAGACTTGCCGGTAACGAGATTGATCTAGGTATTGGATACCGACGATCAAATCTCGGGCAAGTAACATACCGATGACAAAGGGAACAACGTATGTTGTTATGCGGTTTGACCGATAAAGATCTTCGTAGAATATGTAGGAACCAATATGGGCATCCAGGTTCCGCTATTGGTTATTGACCGAGAATAGTTCTAGGTCATGTCTACATAGTTCTCGAACCCGTAGGGTCCGCACGCTTAACGTTACGATGACATTTTTATTATGAGTTTATAAGTTTTGATGTACCGAAGTTTGTTCAGAGTCCCGGATGTGATCACGGACATAACGACGAGTCTCGAAATGGTCGAGACATAAAGATCGATATATTGGAAGCCTATATTTGGACATCGGAATCGTTCCGGGTGAAATCGGCATTTTACCGGAGTACCGGGAGGTTACCGGAACCCCCTGGGGGGTTATTGGGCCTACATGGGCCTCGAGGGAGAAGAGGGAAGGAGGCAGGAGGGGGCCGCGCGCCCCTCCCCTTCCTAGTCCGAATAGGACAAGGGAAGGGGGGCGGCGCCCCCCCTTTCCTTCCCCTCTTCCTCCTCTTTCCCCCCTTCTCCTATTCCAACTAGGAAAGAAGGGAGTCCTACTCCCGGTGGGAGTAGGACTCCCCCCTTGGCGCGCCCTCCTTGGCCGGCCGCCTCTTCCCCCTGGCTCCTTTATATACGGGGGCGGGGGGCACCACATAGACACACAAGTTGATCTACGGATCGTTCCTTAGCCGTGTGCGGTGCCCCCTTCCACCATATTCCACCTCGGTCATATCGTCGCGGAGTTTAGGCGAAGCCCTGCACCGGCAGAGCATCATCATCGTCACCACGCCGTCGTGCTGACGGAACTCATCCCCGAAGCTTTGCTGGATCGGAGCCCGGGGATCGTCATCGAGCTGAACGTGTGCTGAACTCGGAGGTGCCGTACGTTCGGTACTTGGATTGGTCGGATCGTGAAGACGTACGACTACATCAACCGCGTTGTCACAATGCTTCCGCTTACGGTCTACGAGGGTACGTGGACAACACTCTCCCCTCTCGTTGCTATACCATCACCATGATCTTGCGTGTACGTAGGAATTTTTTTGAAATTACTACATTCCCCAACATTGTCAACTTAGTCAATATGCACGATTCTAGCTCCAGTGACCGTACGATGTCCATCCAACGGCCGTAGTGCTTCTTCAACCCCTGGTCTTCTTGCTCCAGCTGCCCAAACCAACGCCGATCGTGCCTCGTGCTCCTGCCTCCCGTGGCCGGCTATGATGCGGCGGAGGCCTCACCGCCCCCTACTACTCCCACCGCTGGCCAGACCATCCCTCTAATCACCCACACCCCCTGTTATTCTACAGTGATGACAACCTCACACCACAGCGAACCAGTGAACCCTCGTACTCCTCTACGCGTGGGCATCCACTGCCGCGTCTTCCCCGGCTCCGCGTCGTCCTCTTCCTAGGCCACACCGTCGTCCACCGCCCTGGTGCTCTCGGCACGGCGTGGTCAACATGGTCAAGGAACGGCTTCCATCAGACGTGGACTGTACGTGGAGAGGCCGACAGCTGGGTCCACGGCCGCAGCAAGGAAGTGCCTCCTTATTACGCGCAAAATAATTATTCCTCCACGTGACAGCGGGGACCCACCGGACAGGCCACCATATTTCGCGAAAAAAACGTTTCCCCCTAACTGTTGGGACCCACCAGCTACACGTTCGCACGCAAGGAAGTGCGCCCGGGCAAAAAAAAACAAAACAATTCGCCCCCCTGACTGCTGGGACCCACCAGCTACATCTTCGCATGCAAGGAAGTGCGTCCGGGCAAAAAAACCATTCGCCCCCTGACTGCTGGGACCCACCAGCTACATCTTCGCACACAAGGAAGTGCGTCCGGGCAAAAAAAAAACGATTCGCCCCCCTTACTGCTGGGACCCACCAGCTATATCTTCGCACGCAAGGAAGTGCCTGACAGTCAGGACCCACCTGGTCGAAGCGTACGTAGCATTGTCATTATGGTCGTGAACGTGTACGTACATATATACTGGTGGATATAGAGGCGTGCATGTGTCGTAGTAGAGGCGCACACGTAGCATGTACACGTACGTACAACGGCGAGGGTGCAAGAAAGAAAATACGGCCATGTACGTACATATGGGCAGGGCCTCGAACGCCTACTCGCGCATACGTACATGGCTGGGTCGGAACGGAGAAACAGTGTCGTCGTCGTGTTCATGGGGAGCCAACCGGCTGGGTCGGAACGGAATGCGTGGTCGTGTTCATCAGGAGGGATTGGACGGAACAGGCGATGGAAACGAGGCCTGGCGTACCGCACAACAGAGGAAACAGACCTCCTACGTTCGGAACGGGGTCCTGTTGATCAGGAGGGGTGTGGCGTACCGCAAAATGGAAGAAACAGACCTCCTATGGTCGAAACGGGGTTCCTATTGATCGGGAGGGGTGTGTCGTACCGCAAAACGGAGGAAACAGACCTCCTACGGTCGAAACGGGGGTCCTGTTGATCGGGAGGGGTGTGGCGTACCGCAAAACGGATGAAACAGACTTGTGTTGGAGCGCTACGGTCGAAACGGGGGTCCTGTTGATCGGGAGGGGTGTGGCGTACCACAAAACAGACAAAACAGACTTGTGTTGGAGCGCTACGGTTGAAACGGGGGTCCTGTTCATCGGGAGGGGTGTGGCGTACCGCAAAACAGACCTCCACGGGATACTGTTCATGTCCACCGTCGATGTCCTCCAGCCTCCACGGGCTACCGTCGACCTCCTCCAGCCTCCACGGCTCCTATTCATCCAGCCTCCATCGCGCGCTACTCCACCGACTACTGTTCAACCACTCCTCCACCGTCTACTGTTCATCCAGCCCTCCACCGTCTACTGTTCATCCAACCCTCCACACCACGGGGTCCTGTTCAACCACCCCTCCACGACCACCCCTCCACCGTCCACTGTTCATCCAACCCTCCACACCACAGGGTCCTATTCATCCAGAGGCAACGCCACCGCTCACTGTTCATCCACCCCCCCCCGCAACGCTCACTGTTCATCCAATTGATCGGCTTCAGTTAGCAGCAGTAGCGAAGGAATTGCTCCATCGGGTTCAGTTAACAGCCATCGATCGATCGCTCGGGTTCAGTAACGCGTAGCCTGCAGTGAAATTGCTTGGGTTCAGTTAGAGCCCAACGCCTCGCTCGGGTTCAGTTAGAGCCAACGCCTCGCACGTGTACGAGAGAAACGTGCATCGCTCGGCCCCCGACCTTCCACCGTAACCGGCAACTCCCCGAAATTTTCCTCCCCCTCGCTTCTACCACGGTTTTTTCCGTCATGGACGGCCCAAAGAATGTCATGCAGCTGCGTCTCCGGCCCGCCCAGGACGAAAAGCCCATTTTCTGTCATGATTTTTTGTCATAGAAGTAGGAGCCCACCACATCTATGATGATACCGGGTTTTGTCACAATTATCATCATAGAAGTGTCATATGTATGACAGAAAAAAATTTGTTCGGCCCAAAATGTCACGGATGTGTCTTTTTTTTGTAGTGTGTGTATGCTGTAGGCAGGTATCGCTAGAGAGGTTTATCGATCGGTGTGTGTCGGAAAGGAGTTGTGGAGACTCTGGGAGAACGACCTAAAAAAATGAATGTGCCCGGTGGATAGAATGCCGAGGGAGGAGGAGGGCGAGGAGGGCGTGTGCATGCACGAGAGAAAGTTAGTGGTAGCTACAAAGGTTAGAGGATTGTGTGGGTGTAAGAGACTAACAAAGATCATAATTTGATATGAAAGCGGATTCATATATTTGAATAGGAGATCATAATGTTTTAAACATTGCATGCATGAATATAGCGGTGATACACGTGCTGTGCACATGTTATACCATAATGTGATAATGCATGGCGTTTGCAACTCACAGCTAAATGCCGAACAATCTAAACCATACTATACATCAAACAATCTCACATTTTATTTGAATTTGTGATAATGTGCGGCGTTTGCAGCTTACAACTAAATATCGAGCAATCTAAACAATACTATATATCGAACATTCTCACATTTTGTTTGAATTTGTGGTAATGTGTGGTGTTTGCAACTCACATCTAAATACTTGTAGATGTAGGGGGCGGGGCACCATACATAATGTGATAAACACATTATACATATGAGACATGGTTTAGATTATGAAGATCTAGCTAGAGCTAAAAATGTAATGTGATTTGAAATCAAAATAAAGTGGATTAAAAAAAATCTAGTTCGAGTTCATATAGTACACAAAGTTCATATGTAACTCGAGACTAATCATGTGGAGTGCTGTGAAGATAATACACAAACGATGGTTTAACTTGACAATAATGATGATTGTAGATCTTATTAAAACAGAGAAACGAATTCAAATGCTTTGACTTCACAACAATCATTACTATATATCTAATTCAAATTTAGTTCATATCAAAGTGGTAGTATATACATTTGGAATGCACTAAAACGTTCATTTGAGTAGTAGGTTGCATGCATTATACACGTAGTGAAATATTTTAATTGAACATAACATGAATTCAAAGTTTTGAATGACATTTGTAGTGCGCATTGATTTGGTACAGTACATGTTAGGCTTGTCCAGAATTTCAACCCGCGCCCTGTTAGCCCGAAATATTTAAGATATATCTTTGTCCCGTTGTGCTCCGACAACTCCCTCCATCTCAACCCGCGCCTTGCTATTCCGAAATTACAACGCGCCCGAAAACTCCCACCTCCTGTGAAATCTCGACACGTGAAATGCCCGTGGTACCCCTGAACCGAAAGAACCGCCTCAAATCGGTGGGGGGTACTTTCGTAACTTACCCCACATTTCGAACAAGCGCGTCTCTAAGCCATGGTTCCCCACTGCCATCCCATCCGGCCACCCATTCGTACACCGAGGCCGTGAAAACCCGCGACAAAACCCCACACCCTGCTCCGTCCGCCACCCAGCCGGAGCCTCTTCCCCGATGACGTCGTCCACAGCAACACGTCAACGTCCCTCATCCATCGTACCGGATGAGGATCCATCATCGATCTCATCATCCCGCCGGTTCAGCCACCCCGTCCTCCACCTCCAAGGAGCTGCACCGACATTCCCCTCATCTTTCGCGCCACCTCCATTCCCACACCGCCGTCTTCACCTGCACCATCGGAAGAGCATCATCATCACCGTTTGCTCGGATGAAGTTGCGGCCTAATCGGTGCCACCAAAGAGGTTGTACACTAATCACCGCATTTTCTTCTTGATTCGATCTCATGATGCTGTCGGCGCTTGCTCCATCCACGGTGGCGTCGCCGGCCACTTCCTCCACGGCGTCGCTCCCTCGGCGGCGACGTCCACATCAGTAGGAGCTGCTGCTGCTTTAGCTCTTGCTCGCGGTACTGCTCTGCTCTTGCTCTTGCTCGCGTTGCTGCTCTCGCTCTTGCTCTTGCTTGCAATGTTGCTCCAATTTGGCTACACTTCAGTCAACTGAATCGACTTTTGGGTCAGTCGATTTTCAAGGGGTGGGCTCGCCGGGGTGAAGGAAGAACCAGCCGCAACGGGGAGGGGGGCCCGCCGGAGAGGTACCCCACTATCTATCTTAGGGTTCAGGATGGGGGCGGTGGTCGCCGGTGGTGGCGGGGCGGTGGCGTGGGGATCGCCGAAGAAAAAGCTCGACACGGGGAGGGGGGGCTAAAGGGATGGCCGGGACAGCGGTGGACCGGCAGCGGGGGCGCATCACCGGCCGCGGGCGGCGGCGGGCTGCTGTTTGGCCGGTGGTGGCTGGCGGCTCAGGGGGGTGGAGGTTAAAGATGAACCACAGGCCCTTGATTTCGTATCCAACGGCCGCAAAATCGACTGACCGGCGTGTAGCCTCACCTTGCTAGTGCGTTCAGTTTTGATAACAAAATTCAGTTTCGACAACAAAATTCAGTTTCAACAGTTAGGTTTAGTTTTGACAGTTAAGTTCAGTTTCGACAGTTAAGTTCAGTTTCGACAGTTAAGTTCAGAGATGAGCGGCTGATGTATTTTACATCTAGCACTTTGTGGTTATGTATTTTACGTCATGTATTGGAGATGCTATTAGAATTCCACTCAGGTTAACGTTGTTCATTGTCTCTCTTGTCCTGCTTCAGCCTCGGTGTCGTACAACTCACTGGAGCTGCTCCAATGACGAAACCCTCCATCACAGCGGAGCAGTACCTCGGGCTCCATCTCCAGACGCCTAAGATCTTCTTTCCCTCCTCCGATAGCAAAGTCAGCCGGAGCATCCTCACCGGCCAACCTAATCACGCTGAGATCGACATGGCTTCGCCAAAGAGGTTGTACACTTGTTGCATCTCTTTTTTACTCTACATGTTATATATATTGTCCACTGAGCACACAGATTTGTTCCTTTAGTGTCTCCTTGAAAGAAAAAACGTAGGAATTTTAATTTTCACTTGTCCTCCTTTTCAAATTCCTATTCCTGAAGCACAAGAAAGTAAGAGATAGTAGCATAATAGCATTATAACCGTACATTTTCTTGTGGTTTGACTTAATCTCACCATGCTTCTTTGCATCCTATGATCTTCCAATTGTTGTGAATCAAACACCCAGATTGGCAGAAATCCTGTGTTTTTAAATTCTCTGTTTTGCACGTGCATTCCTATCCTATTCCTGTCTATTTCCTATCCCTGCATTGTTGGAATCCTCCAATTCAAACGAGCCCTTACAAAATTAGTTCTCTTACAGATAGTTGTCAAAGAAAACCTTGCGTGGTTTGTCCCGCTCCTGCTGCGCCGTCGTCCACCCCAGCTCAGCTGCTCCAACGACAGAAGGGTCCAGCACAGCAGGGATCCGGCCTCCAGACTGTCTTTCGCCGCCTCAGATTTTCTTCCCCGCCGCTGACAGCCATGAAAACTGCATTACCATCATCAACTGAGCAGATGACCTCAAGGATTACACGGGTCCGCAAGAGAGGTCGCACTCTTTCGTGTCTGCTTACGTTATGCATCGCTTAATATTACATGCTACTTTATTGTCCTGTTCACCGATTAGACTCTGAGTCAGCTCCAAACTAATGGTCAAACTTGAGTTTTTAAATGGTTGTGGGGTACATATCGGGGACGCTATCAATAGTATCTATCTACTATCTAGTTAATCTCCGGTGTCTACTATGAGTTTCATGTTGGGTGGGAAACAAACAGTAAAGAAGCCATTATATGTATTTATTAACTGAAGCCATCATCTGCCTGCTATTATTTGTTCTGGGTCTATCCACAGGTTGCTACCATCACTCTGGATTTCTGCATGCACTCCTTACATAATCTCACTATGTTTTATTCCTATGCATGACAATTATTGTAAACAATGGAACTGAACATGTAGAGCAAAAGAGACGAGCCTTGCATGGCAATATAATTTCATGCAGACGTTGCTCCATGGTAGGCGCAAAGGCAGCCCCCCCTCCACGCATTTCGGATTGTAATCGAGAGGAAGATATCTGTTCTGAGGGGGATTCAGAAGGAGAAGATAACTCCTATTTACCCCCTGAGGTCTTCGCTCTAACTTGGCATGCTGATGTTGGTTATATCATGCATATGATGTCTTGCATTGCTTACTTTATACATCAAATATGTCATCTGCTTAGTTTAGACATCCTTTGTGCGAATGCCATCAGTTTAGTTTATTCATCATTTATGTGAATTATGCAACGCCACCTTGTTTAGCCAGGCATCATATATGTGAATTTTGCAATGCCATCCTGCTTAGCCAGTCATCTTATATGTAAATTATATCAGGCCATCCTTTTTTTGTTACATGTTACATTTGTCAACAATGTTAGTACATTCAACTGCTCTTCGTGTGCATCAGCCATTTGACACGGTGATGGCAAATTCTGGAGTGAAAACAAGGTCTTCTGAGTAGACTATGCTATCTGACGAAGCGCATATCTCGCTGGTTACGGATAGCTCCTCAGAGGAGGATTCAGAGACAGATGACCAGTCCTATTCCCCCCCGAGGTGTATGCTCTAACTTGGCTGGGTTATGTTGCTCATATCGTGCATATGGTGTCTCGCATTGCTATGCCATTTGATTAGTTTATACATGCTTTGTGTGAATGCCACCTGTTCAGTGTCTAATTACCATATATGTGAATTATGCATTGCCATCTTGTTGCAAGACATTATATATGTGAATTATACAATGCTATCTTGTTGCAAAGGCATTATATATGTGAATTATGCAATGCCATGCTGTTTAGCCAATCATCATGTATGTGAATTATATCATGCTATCATTTTTTTGTATTACGTGTTCCATTTGTCGACAACGTTTGTATATTCAACTACTCTTCCTGTGCATCAGCCATTTGAAGCGGTGATGGAAGTATCTGGAGTGAAAACAAGGTATTCAGAGCAGACAATGCTACCTGCTGAAGCAGACATCTTGCTGGCTACAGAGAGCTCCTCAGAGGAGGATTCAAAGACTGATGACCAGTCCTATTTCCCCCCTGAGGTCTATGCTCAAACTTGGCAGGGTTATATTACCCATGTCATGCATGTTGTCTTGCATTGCTTAGTTTTTACATCATATATAGATTGCCATCTGCTTACTTGCTTACTATATAAATCATATATTTGAATTATATCATGCCATCATGTTTACATAGTACATACACATCATCTATCTGAATTATGGCATGGCAACCCATTTAATAAAGACATCATATAGTTATATCATCTCATCATGTTTAGTGTTTACAATCATCATATTTAGAATTATGGCATTCTGTCCATGAATGTATGTGAATTATGGCATGCCAACCTATTTAATAAACACATTATATAGTTATCTCATGTCATCCTGTTTACATAGTCTCATATTTTGAACTATCTCTTTCCATCTTTTTAGTTAGCCATCATAATGTGAAATTGTGTCATGCTATCCTGTTTAGTTAGCCATCATATATGTGAAATTGTGTCATGCTATCCTGTTTGGTTAGACAACATAAATATGAATTATTTCATGCCCTCTTTTATTCCCCACTATCCATTGCACCTGTCTATCATACAATATTTATATTTCAATTACTTTTCTTGTTTATCAGCCATTTGAATTGAAGAGCATGATGGCAGTATCTAAGGGAGTAACAACACGGTCTTCAGAAAAGATAGTGCTACCAGTTGATGCAGATAGAACCACGGTTGTACTTGCCCAAGGACCAGATCCACCACACATAACCCAGACTCTCGCAGATTGTACCTACCCAGTTGGACAGAGAACCAGCTACACCCCTTCTAACCCCAACCCCGGCAGATAGTAACCCAGTTCCAGTTGACACAACACCGTCTCCACCACAGAGCACCCAAACACAAGCGGTTAGTAAGGGAACTGCAGTGCCCAAAGCACGAGGACTACCACTCCGAATCCCAACTCAACGCTTAAAGGAGAAGAAGATTTGTTCTCAGGTCAGGTTCTGTAGCTATGGTTCATACTCCTTTGCTCTTGCATTATTGTATTTACTCATACCAACTATTTTCAAATTTGAAGGATGGAATTGAAACTCCAATGGCGCAACAGGTATGTTTTAAACCTGTTTCTTTAACTGGTTTGCTGTTGTAACCTGCTCTATGTTGATTTCAGTTTCAATTGAATAAAAAGTTATGTTTTCATGTCATGCACATTACAAGTGTTGTTATTGCTCTATAGTTACCCACACTTATATTCTGTCTATTCTACTTTGTCTTGAACAAATATTATTTGAACTGTGTCTCTATCTTGATTTGGCGACAAAAACTAGAATGATATAGACCATAAAGTGAACATGGTACATAGATATATGTTTGTTTCATGCTGTTATCCTGTCCACTTTACTACTGAACTCCTTTACCAAAATGAGTTTCATATACAACATGGTAAACATGTGATGTGTCTGCTTGTTTCTCTTTTAGAGTGTGGACAAAATATTGGAGAACAGTACCGCTTTATCCAATGGTAAAGGAAGTAATGCAGATAAGGTTCAAGATAGTGAGACATCCCTGTTGGTCTCCAAGAAAGCTGATAAAAACTATCTTGACGATAGTGAGGGAACCCAAAAGTCCTGTCTTGATGTAGTGTTCGAGTTACTGGCCACTACTGCTGGCACAAGCTCTTCGAACTTGCTGCCTGGATCAGTTCGTCTTCTTGAGTCTCAACTTCAAGTTGAAAGACATTGATCAGATGTGCTGCGACAGGAAGCTGAAGGACTGAGGAAGTCCCTGCAGAATTCAGATGCATATTTTCTGGTGCAACAGCAAGCGCTGGAGGATTTAAGCGCCAAACAAGAGAAAGTTAATAAGCTTGCTAAGCATCTTTTCAGCATTATGGGTACCCAGGATATTGTTTCTTGAGATCTTTTGAAGTGGTTTCAGTTCTGGATTTGTTTTGCTGCGGCGTTTATTTGCGCTGATCACCAACTTTGACAACCAGTGAATATGATATGCTGCTTTGTTCCCTATATTTGCACTGGTGGCGAATTTTGATGCCCAGTGGATGTAATATGTGTAACAGCCGTGATAGCCTAGCATAAGTTGCTTGCCTATTTATTTCCTTGTTGTCTTGTTTATTTGTTTGCTTGTAGTTTGTGCAGTTCTTTTTAAAACTAGGCCACAATAACCATGGGCTAATATTTACTATAGTGACACTCGGCCTCCTACGGGCTGTAGAAATAGTGGGCCTTCTACGGGCCATAGAAACAGTAGGCCTTCTATGGGCCGTAGAAACAATGGGCCTTCTACGAGCCGTAGAAACAATGGGCCTTCTACGGGCCATAGAAATAATGGGCCTTCTACGGGCCGTATCATCAATGGGCCTTCTACGGGCCGTATTATCAATGGGCTTTATACGGACCGTATGACCATAACGGGCCATTGTTAATAGGCCGTATTTGATGACGCTATGAAAATGGCCCAACGTATTAACGGACCACAAACGGGCCGATGTAACCACGGGCTGAATTTGGCCCACAAGCAGAAAATGACAGTAACGGGCCATAAGTAAACGAATGCTGGAAATGAGCCCAAGAATAAATGGGCTCTGAGAAGGCCGAAAGATAACATTTGCTGGAAACGGCCCAACTGAATAACGGGCCCTTAATGGGTATAAAGTGATATACTGTTCATTATGGGCCAGTTTCACCACGGGCCGTTAATGGGTGTAAAGTGATACACTGTTCATTGCGGGCCAGTTTCACCACGGGCCGTTAATAGGCCAAGAGTTACATAGGGCCTCATATGGGCCGAAAGACGTCATGGGCCATACATGGGCCAGAAGTGAAAATGGGCTGGAATCATATTGGATGGCCCAGATGACGCTACTGGGCCTAATTCGGATAGGGCGTAACGGGCCTTGGGTTAGCGGGCTGTAAATGGGTTATATGCGAACATGCCGTTAACATGCTTTCCATGGGCCGACCTGCCACCTTTTGACCAAGTCAAACGGGCCGTCCTTTTCACAGGAATGGGCCTCTGTTGGGCCGTGCCACGTGTCGACGTATCATAGGCGCCTTCTGTCCAATGAGTGGATGACATCTGTCCCAACGGTGAGCCGACACGTGTTTCCTCCAGCCAATGATGATTTTACACGTGGAAAATCCCCATTGGTCGGGGCTGTTAACGGGTTATCGGATCCAAAACCCGACCCGATAGCTTAATGGCGTTCCGTTACGGTGGATGCCACATGTCGGTCACCCTTGACGAAAGCACTTCTGTGACACGCGATTTATCGTCATGGAAGTGGACACTTCCGTGATGATAATTTTGGTAATGTCATGGAACACTTCTATGACAGCACAGGTATGACTATCTTGATTTTGTCATAAATTTGTCATGGATGTACATGCATGACAAAAAACGCGACCTACTGTGACAAACACGTATCATCACGGAAGTGTATCTTTTTGTAGTGATGACAGTTTTGGCCGATTCTGGCCCGTTTCATGGACTATTACTCACTGTTTTTGGGTCCCAGAGTGATTTCCACAATTAACGAACCCCGGGGTGCGTTTACGTAACGGTCATCAACACTCGCGGTTTTTGTTGATTCTGAGCCGTTTTGTGTACTATTGCTCACCGTTTTGTGGTCCCAAAGCGATTTCCATTGTTGTCGAACCCCAAGGTGTGCTTATGTGTTGGTCGTCAAGACTAGCAGTTTGGGCCGATTCTGGCCTGTCTCTTGGACTATTACTCAGTTTTGGGGTCCCGAAGTGATTTCCACGATTGACGAACTCCAGGGTGCGTTTAGGTGTCGGTCATCAACACTCACAACTTTGGCCGATTCTGGTCTGTTTCATGCACTATTACTCACCGTTTTGGGGTCCGAGAGCAATTTCCACGATTGACAATCCCCGAGGTGCATTTATGTGTCCGTCGTCAACACTCATAGTTTTGGCCAATTCTGACCCGTTTCATGGACCATTACTCACCGTTTTGGGGTCCCGAATCAATTTCCATAGTTGTTGAACCCCAAGGTGCGCTTATGTGTCGGTCATCAACACTCACAGTTTTGGCCAATTCCGGCCCGTTTCGTGGATTATTACTCACTGTTTTGGGGTCCCGGAGTGATTTCCACAATTAACGAACCCCGGGGTGCGTTTATGTGTCGGTCATCAACACTCGCAGTTTTGGCCGATTCTGGCCCGTTTCGTGGACTATTACTCACTGTTTTTGGGTCCCAGAGTGATTTCCACAATTAACGAACCCCGGGGTGCGTTTACGTATCGGTTATCAACACTCGCGGTTTTTGTTGATTCCGAGCCGTTCGTGTACTATTACTCACCATTTTGTGGTCCCAAAGCGATTTCCAATGTTGTCGAACCCCAAGGTGTGCTTATGTGTTGGTCGTCAAGACTAGCAGTTTGGGCCGATTCTGGCCCGTTCCTTGGACTATTGCTCAGTTTTGGGGCCTCGAAGTGATTTCCACGATTGACGAACCCTAGGGTGCGTTTAGGTGTCGGTCATCAACACTCACAACTTTGGCCGATTCTGGTCCGTTTCATGCACTATTACTCACCGTTTTGGGGTCCCAGAGCGATTTGCACGATTGACGATCCCCGAGGTGCGTTTACCTGTCCGTCGTCAACACTCATAGTTTTGGCCAATTCTAACCCGTTTCATGGACCATTACTCACCATTTTGGGGTCCCAAATCGATTTCCATAGTTATTGAACCCCAAGGTGTGGTTACGTGTCGGTCATCAACACTCATAGATTTGACCAATTCTGGCCCGTTTCGTGGACTATTACTCACTGTTTTGGGGTCCCGGAGTGATTTCCACTATTAATGAACCCTGGGGTGCGTTTACATGTCGGTCACCAACACTCACAGTTTTGGCCGACTCTGGCCCGTTTCGTGGACTATTACTCACTGTTTTGGGGTCCCAGAGTGATTCCCACGATAAATGAACCCCGGGATGCGTTTACATGTCGGACATCAACATGATAGTTTTGGCCGATTCTGGCCCGTTTCATGGACTATTAATCACTGTTTTCGGGTCCCAGAGTGATTTCCACGATTAACGAACCCCGGGGTGCGTTTACGTATCGGTTATCAACACTCGCGGTTTTTGTTGATTCTGAGCCATTTCGTGTACTATTTCTCCCTGTTTTGTGGTCCCAAAGCGATTTCCATTGTTGTTGAACCCCAAGGTGTGCTTATGTGTTGGTCGTCAAGACAAGTAGTTTGGGCCGATTCTGGCCCGTTTCTTGGACTATTACTCAGTTTTGGGGCCCGAAGTGATTTCCACGATTAATGAACCCCAGGGTGCGTTTAGGTGTCGGTCATCAACACTCACAACTTTGGCCGATTCTGGTCCGTTTCATGCACTATTACTCACCGTTTTGGGGTCCCAGAGTGATTTCCACGATTGGCGATCCCCGAGGTGCGTTTACGTGTCTGTCGTCAACACTCATAGTTTTGGCCAATTCTGACCCGTTTCATGGACCATTACTCACCGTTTTGGGGTCCCAAATCGATTTTCATAGTTGTTTCCACGATTTCCACGATTAACGAATCCCGGGGTGCATTTACGTGTCGGTCATCAACACTCACCATTTTGGGGTCCCGACGCGATTTCCAAGGTTGTCGAACCCCAAGGTGCGCTTACGTGTCGGTCATCAACACTCATAGTTTTGGCCGATTCTGGCCCGTTTCATGGACTATTACTCACTGTTTTGGGGTCCCGGAGTGATTTCCATGATTAACGAATCCCGGAGTGCATTTACGTGTCGGTCATCAACACTCATAGTTTTGACCAATTCTGGCCCATTTCATGGAATATTATTCAATGTTTTGGGGTCCCGGCGTGAGTTCCACGATTAACAAACCCCGGGATGTGTTTACGTGTCAGTCATCAATACTCGCGGTTTTTGTCGATTCTAGCCCGTTTCGTGGACTTTTACTCAACCCCAAGGTGTGCTTACGTGTTGGTCATCAAAACTCGCAGTTTTTGCCAATTCTGGCCCGTTTCTTGGACTATTACTCAGTTTTGGGGTCCCGAAGTGATTTCCACGATCGACGAACCCCGGGGTGTGTTTACGTGTCGGTTATCAACACTCACAACTTTGCCAATATTGGTCCATTTCATGCATTATTACTCACCGTTTTGGGGTTCCAGAGCGATTTCCATGATTGATGATCCCCGGGGTGCGTTTACGTGTCTGTCGTCAACACTCACATTTTTGGCTAATTCTGACACGTTTCATGGACTATTACTTACCGTTTTGGGGTCCCGAAGTGATTTCCATAGTTGTTGAACCCCAGGGTGCACTTACGTGTCGGTCATTAACAGTCACTGTATTGGCTGATTCTGGCTCGTTTCATGGACTATTTCTCACTGTTTTGGGGTCCCGGAGTGATTTCCACAATTAACGAACCCCGAGGTGCGTTTACATGTCGGTTATCAACACTCGCAATTTTTGTTGATTCTGAGCCATTTCGTGGGACTATTACTCATTGTTTGGGGGTCTCAGAGTGATTTCCATAATTAACGAAGCCTGGGGTATGTTTACGTGTCGGTCATCAACACTCGCGGTTTTTGTCGATTCTGACCCGTTTCGTGGACTATTACTCACTGTTTTGGGGTTCCGGAGTGATTTTCATGATTAACAAACCCCAGGGTGTGTTTACATGTCGGTCATTCACACTCCCAGTTTGGGCTGATTCTGGCCCGTTTCGTGCACTAGTACTCACTGTTTTCAGGTCCTGGAGTGATTTCCACGATTAATGAACCCCGGGGTGCGTTTACATGTCGGTCATCAACACTCATGGTTTTTGTCGATTTTGAGCTGTTTCATGGACTATTACTCACCGTTTTGTGGTCCCGAAGCGATTCCATTGTTGTCGAACCCCAAGTTGTGCTTACGTGTTGGTCATCAAGACTCGCAGTATGGCCGATTCTGGCCCGTTTCTTGGCAGTTTTGGGGTCCCGAAGTGACTTCCACGATTGACGAACCCAGGGTGCGTTTACACGTCGGTCATCAACACTCACAACTTTGGCTGATTCTGGTCCGTTTCGTGCACTATTACTCACCATTTTGGGGCCCCAGAGTGATTTCCATGATTGACGATCCCCGGGGTAGGTTTACGCGTCCGTCGTCAACTCTCACAGTTTTGGCCAATTCTGACCCATTTCGTGTACTATTACTCACTGTTTTGGGGTCCCGTAGTGATTTCCACATATAATGAGCCCCGGGATGCGTTTACGTGTTGGTCATCGACACTCACAGTTTTGGACGCTTCTGGCCCGTCTCGTGTCGGTCATCAACTCTCATTATTTTGGACGACTCTGGCCCGTTTCGTGGACTATTACTCACTGTTTTGGGGTCCTGGAGTGATTTCCATGATTAACGAACCCCGGGGTGCGTTTACGTGTCGGTCAACAACACTCACAGTTGTGGCCGATTCTGGCCCGTTTCGTGGACTATTACTCAATGTTTTGGGGTCCAGGAGTGATTTCCACGATTAACGAACTCCGGAGTGTGTTTACGTGTTGGTCATGAACATTCGTGGTTTTTGTCAATTATGAGCCGTTTCATGGACTATTACTCACCGTTTTGGGCCCCCAAAGCGATTTCCATGGTTGTCGAACCCCAAGGTGTGCTTACGTGTCGGTCATCAACACTCACAGTTCTGGCCGATTCTGGCCTGTTTCGTGGACTATTACTCACTGTTTGGAGTCCCGGAGTGATTTCCACGATTAACAAACCCCGGGGTGCGTTTACGTGTTGGTCATCAACACTCTCAATGTTGGCCTATTCTGGTTCGTTTCGTCCACTATTACTCACTGTTTTGGGGTCCTAGAGCGATTTCCACAATTGACGATCCCCGGGATGGGCTTACCCGTCTGTCTTCAACACTCGCAGTTTTGGCCAATTCGCACACGTTTCGTGGACTATTACTCACCGTTTTGGGGTCCCGAAGCGATTTCCATAGTTGTTTAAACCCAAGATGCGCTTACGTGTTGGTCATCAACACTCACAGTTTTTGGCCAATTCTGGCCCGTTTCATGGACTATTGCTCACTGTTTTGGGGTCCCGGAGTGATTTGCACAATTAACGAACCCTGGGGTGCATTTATGTCTCGATCATCAGCACTCACAGATTTGGCCGATTCTAGCCCGTTTCGTGGAGTATTACTCACTGTTTTGGGGTCCTGAGTGATTTCCACGATTAACGAACCCCGGGGTGCGTTTACGTGTCGGTCATTAACACTCATAGTTTTGTTCGATTCTGGCCCGTTTTGTGGACAATTAATCACCGTTTTGGGGTCCAAAGCGATTTCCATGGTTGTCGAACCCCAAGGTGCGCTTACGTGTCGGTCATGAACACTCACAATTTTGGCTGATTTTGGCCCGTTTCATGGACTATTACTCACAATTTTGGGGTCCCGGAGTGATTTCCATGATTAACGAACCCCGGGGAGCATTTACGTGTCGGTCATCAACACTCACTGTTTTGGCTGATTCTGGCCCGTTCGTGGACTATTACTCATTGTTTTGGTGTCCTGGAGTGATTTCCACGATTAACAAACCCCGGGGTGCGTTTACGTGTCGGTCATCAACACTTGCTGTTTTTGTCGATTCTGACCCTTTTCATGGACTATTACTCACCGTTTTGTGGTCCCAAAGCGATTTCCATGGTTGTCGAACCACAAGGTGTGTTTACGTGCTGGTCGTCAAGACTCGCAGTTTGGGCCGATTCTGGTCCGTTACTTGTAGTATTACTCAGTTTTGGGGTCCCGAAGTGATTTCCACGATTGACGAACCCCGGGGTGCGTTTACATGTCGGTCATCAACACTCACAAATATTGTCCGCTTTGTGCACTATTACTCACCGTTCTGGGGTCCCGACGCGATTTCCTTGGTTGTCGAACGCCAAGGTGCGCTTACGTGTCGGTCATCAACACTCACAGTTTTGACCAATTCTGGCCCGTTTCGTGGATTATTACTCACTATTTTGGGGTCCCGGAGTAATTTCCATGATTAACGAATCCCGGGGTGCCTTTACGTGTCGGTCATCAACACTCACAGTTTTGACCAATTCCGGCCCATTTCATGGAATGTTACTCAATGTTTTGGGGTCCCGGAGTGATTTCCACGATCAACAAACCCCGGGGTGTGTTTACGTGTCAGTCATCAATACTCGCGCTTTTTGTCGGTTCTGACCCGTTTCGTGGACTATTACTCAACCCCAAGGTGTGCTTACGTGTTGGTCATCAAAACTCGCAGAAGTGATTTCCATGATTGACGTACCCTGGGGTGCGTTTACGTGTCGGTTATCAACACTCACAACTTTGGCCGATATTGGTCCATTTCATGCATTATTACTCATCGTTTTGGGGTCCCAGAGCGATTTCCACGATTGACGATCCCCGGGTTGCGTTTACGTGTCTATCATCAACACTCACAGTTTTGGCTAATTCTGACACGTTTCGTGGACTATTGCTTACCGTTTTGGGGCCCCGAAGAGATTTCCATAGTTGTTGAACGCCAAGGTGCAATTACGTGTCGGTCATCAACAGTCACTGTTTTGGCCGATTCTGGCTCATTTCATGGACTATTTCTCACTATTTTGGGGTCCCGGAGTGATTTGCACGATTAACGAACCCCGAGGTGCGTTTACATGTCGGTCATCAACACTCGCAATTTTTGTCGATTTGAGCCGTTTCGTGGATTATTACTCACTGTTTTAGGGCCCCGGAGTGACTTCTACGATTAACGAACCCCGGGGTGCGTTTACGTGGCGGTCATCAACACTCGTAGTTTTTGCCGATTCTGGCCCGTTTCGTGGGACTATTACTCACTGTTTTGGGGTCTCAGAGTGATTTCCACAATTAACGAAGCTCGTGGTTTGTTTACGTGTCGATAATCAGCACTCGCGGTTTTTGTCGATTCTGACCCGTTTCATGGACTATTACTCACCGTTTTGTGGTCCCGACGCGATTTCCATTGTTGTCGAACCCGAAGGTGTGCTTATGTGTTGGTCATCAAGACTCACAGTATGGCCGATTCTGGCCCGTTTCTTGGACTGTTACTCAGTTTTGGGGTCCCGAAGTGACTTCCTTGATTGACGAACCCCAGGGTGCGTTTACATGTCGGTCATCAACACTCATAACCTTGGCCGATTCTGGTCCGTTTCATGCACTATTACTCACCGTTTTGGGGCCCTAGAGCGATTTCCACGATTGACGATCCCGGGGGTGCGTTTACGCGTCCGTCATCAACTCTCACAATTCTGGCCAATTCTGACCCATTTCGTGTATACTCACTGTTTTGGTGTCCCGGAGTGATTTCCCCGATTAACGATCCCTAGGATGCGTTTACGTGTCGGTCGTCGACACTCACAGTTTTGGCCACTTCTGGCCCGTTTCGTGGACTATTACTCACCGTTTTGGGGTCGCAAAGCAATTTGCATGGTTGTTGAACCCCAAGGTACACATACGTGTCGGTCATCAACACTCACAGTTTTGGCCGATTCTGGCCCGTTTCATGGACTATTACTCACTGTTTTGGGGTCTCGGAGTGATTTCCATGATTAACGAACCCCAGGTTGCGTTTACGTGTCGGTCATCAAAACTCACAGTTTTCGCCGATTCTGGCATTTTTCGTGGACTATTACACACCGTTTTGGGGTCCCAAAGCGATTTCCATGGTTGTCAAACCCAAGGTGCGCTTACATGTTGGTCATCAACTCTCATTGTTTTGGCCGACTCTAGCCCGTTTCGTGGACTATTACTCACTGTTTTGGGGTCCTGGAGTGATTTCCACGATTAACGAACCCCGGGGTGCGTTTACGTGTCGCTCAACAACACTCACAGTTGTGGCCGATTCTGGCCCGTTTCGTGGACTATTACTCAATGGTTTGGGGTCCCGGAGTGAGCTCCACGATTAACGTACCCGGAGTGCGTTTACGTGTCCGTCATGAACATTTGTGGTTTTTGTCGATTATGAGCCTTTTCGTGGACTATTACTCACCGTTTTGGGCCCCCAAAGTGATTTCCATGGTTGTCGAACCCCAAGGTGTGCTTACGTGTCGGTCATGAACACTCACAGTTCTGGCCGATTCTGGCCTGTTTCGTGGACTATTACTCACCGTTTTGGGGTCCCGGAGTGATTTCCACGATTAACAAACCCCAGGGTGCGTTTAGGTGTCGGTCATCAACACTCTCAATGTTGGCCTATTCTGGTTCATTTCGTCCACTATTTCTCACTGTGTTGGGGTCCTAGAGCGATTTCCACAATTGACGATCCCCGGGATGCGCTTATCTGTCTGTCTTCAACACACACAGTTTTGGCCAATTCGGACACGTTTCGTGGACTATTACTCACCGTTTTGGGGTGCCGAAGCGATTTCCATAGTTGTTTAACCCCAAAATGCGCTTACGTGTCGGTCATCAACACTCATAGTTTTGGCCAATTCTGGCACGTTTCATGGACTATTACTCACTGTTTTGGGGTCCCGGAGTGATTTGCACAATTAACGAACCCCGGGGTGCATTTATGGGTCGATCATCAGCACTCACAGATTTGGCCGATTCTAGCCCGTTTCGTGGAGTATTACTCACTGTTTTGGGGTCCTGAGTGATTTCCACGATTAACGAACCCTGGGGTGCGTTTACGTGTCGGTCATTAACACTCACAGTTTTGGCCGATTCTGGCCAGTTTCGTGGACTATTACTAACCGTTTTGGGGTCCCAAAGTGATTTCCATGGTTGTCGAACCCCAAGGTGCGCTTACATGTCGGTCATGAACGCTCATAGTTTTGGCTGATTTTGGCCCGTTTCGTGGACTATTACTCAAAGTTTTGGGGTCCCGGAGTGATTTCCATGATTAACGAACGCCGGGGAGCATTTACGTGTCGGTCATCAAAACTCTCTATTTTGGCCGATTCTGGCCCGTTTCATGGACTATTACTCACTGTTTTGGGGTCCTGGAGTGATTTCCACGAGTAACAAACCCCGGGGTGCGTTTACGTGTCGGTCATCAACACTTGCGGTTTTTGTCGATTCTGACCCTTTTCATGGACTATTACTCACCGTTTTGTGGTCCCAAAGCGATTTCCAAGGTTGTCGCACCACAAGGTGTGCTTACGTGCTGGTCGTCAAGACTCGCAGTTTGGGCCGATTCTGGCCAGTTACCTATAGTATTACTCAGTTTTGGGGTCCCGAAGTGATTTCCACGATTGACGAACCCCGGGGTGCGTTTACATGTCGGTCATCAACACTCACAACTATGGCCGATTCTGGTCCGCTTTGTGCACTATTACTCACCGTTTTGGGTCCTGGAGCGATTTCCACGATTGACGATCCCCGGGGTGCGCTTACGTGTCCGTCGTCAACACTCACAGTTTTGGCCAATTCTGACCCGTTTCCATAGTTGTTGAACCCTAAGGTGCGCTTATGTGTTGGTCATCAAAACTCATAGTTTAGGCCGATTCTGCCCCGTTTCGTGGACTATTACTCAATGTTTTGGGGTCCCGGAGTGATTTCCACAATTAACGAACCCCGGGGTGCGTTTACGTGTCGGTCATCAACACTCACAGTTTTGGCAGATGCTGGCCCGTTTCGTGGACTATTACTCGCCGTTTTGGGGCCCCAAAGCGATTTCCATGGTGGTCGAACCCCAAGGTGTGCTTACGCATTGGTCATCAACAATCACAGTTTTGGATGTTTATGGGCTTTATTTTACACATTTATATCATTTTTGGGACTAACCTACTAACTGGAGGCCCAGCCCGTATTGCTGTTTTTTTTGCCTATTTCAGTATTTCGAAGAAAAGGAATATCAAACATAGTCCAAACAGAATGAAACCTTTGGGAGCATGATTTTTGGAACAAACGTGATCCAGGGGACTTGGAGTACAAGCCAAGAAGCAGCCGAAGCTGCCACGAGGGTGGAGGGCGAGCCCACCCCTAAAGGGCGTGCCCCCTATCTCGTGGGCCCCTCGGGCGGCCACCGACCTACTTCCTTCTATATATACCCACGTACCCCAAAACATCCAGGGATCCAACGAAAAACAATTTCCACCGCCGTAACCTTCTGTATCCGCGAGATCCCATCTTGGAGCCTTCGCCGGTGCTCTGCCAGAGGGGGAATTGACCATGGAGGGCTTCTATATCAACACCATAGCCCCTCCGATGAGTTGTGAGTAGTTTACCATAGACCTTTGGGTCCATAGTTATTAGCTAGATGGCTTCTTCTCTCTTTTTGGATCTCAATACCATGTTCTCCTCGATCTTCTTGGAGATCTATTCGATGTAACTCTTTCTGCGGTGTGTTTGTCGAGATCCAATGAATTGTGGGTTTATGATCAAGTTTATCTATGAGAAATATTTGAATCTCCTCCGAATTCTTTTATGTATGATTGAGTTATCTTTGCAAGTCTCTTTGAATTATCAGTTTGGTTTGGCCTACTAGATTGATCTTTCTTGCAATGGGAGAAGTGCTTAGCTTTGGGTTCAATCTTGCGGTGTCCTTACCCAGTGACAATAGGGGTAGCAAGGCACGTATTGTATTGTTGCCATCGAGGATAAAAAGATGGGGTTTATATCATATTGCATGAGTTTATCCCTCTACATCATGTCATCTTTCTTAATGGGTTACTCTGTTCTTATGAACTTAATACTCTAGATGCATGCTGGATAGCGGTCGATGTGTGGAGTAATAGTAGTAGATGCAGGTAGGAGTCAGTCTACTTGTTGCGGACGTGATGCCTATATACATGATCATGCCTAGATAATCTCATAATTATTCACTTTTATATCAATTGCTCGACAATAGTTTGTTCACCCATCGTAATACTTATGCTATCTTGAGAGAAGCCTCTAGTGAAACCTATGGCCCCTGGGTCTGTCTTTTATCATATAAGCTTTCAATCTACTTTTATTTGCATCTTTAGTTTTCCAATCTATATTATAAAATACCAAAAATATATTTATCTTATCATACTATCTCTATCATATCTCACTTCTGCAAGTGGCCGTGAAGGGATTGACAACCCCTTTATTGCGTTGGTTGCGAGTTCATTGTTTGTTTGTGTAGGTGCATGTGACTTTTGAGGAGCTTCCTACTGGATTGATACCTTGGTTCTCAAAAACTGAGGGAAATACTTACGCTACTATTGCCGCATCACCCTTTCCTCTTCAAGGAAAACCAACGCAAGCTCAAGACGTAGCATCAGGCCATAAGCACGTGTAGCTCGCTGAGTCCCATTCTTCTCACTCTATGAGCTTCTCAGCCGTCAGCCTCCCCGTCTATAGCTTACCATGCATCCTGTACGAGGCCAGCAATTTCTTGCACACCAAGACGCCATACTCGAAAGGCATCCCTTCAATATGGGGGACATCGTTGTTGAATTTGCCTCTCTGTCTCTGACCCACTGCATCATACCGGGGTTTGTGGCATCCTTCTGGTCGTGTGTCATCATGCTCTTGCTGCGCAGATGCGGCGGCCGCCCTGGGGTGCACGCATGATATGTCTCCAACGTATCTGTAATTTTTGATTGTTCCATGCTATTATATTATCTGTTTTGGATGCTTTATATGCATTAATATGCTATTTTATATTGTTTTTTGGGACTAACCTATTAACTAGAGCACAGTGCCAGTTTCTGTTTTTTTTGCCTGTTTTAGAGTTTCGCAGAAAAGGAATACCAAACGGAGTCCAAACGGTATAAAACTTTCGCGATGATCTTTCTTGGACCAGAAGCAAACTAGGAGACTTGGAGATGAAGTCGGAGGAGCCACGAGGTGGTCACAAGGGTGGAGGGTGCCCCCTGTCTTGTGGGCCCCTTGTGGGTCTCCTGACCTAATTCTTTTGCCCATATATACTCTTATACCCAAAACCATCAGGGGGAGCCACGAAAACACTTTTCCACTGCTGCAACCTTCTGTACCTATGAGATGCCATCTAGGGACCTTTTCCAGCATCCTGCCGAAAGGGGGATTCGATCATGGAGGGCTTCTACATCAACACCATTGCCCTTCCGATGAAGCGTGTGTAGTTTACCAAAGACCTACGGGTCCATAGCTAGTAGCTAGATGGCTTCTTCTCTCTCTTTGATTCTCAATACCATGTTGTCCTCGATGTTCTTGGAGATCTATTCGATGTAATACTCTTTTGTGGTGTGTTTGCCGAGATCCGATGAATTGTGGATTTATGATCAGATTATCTATGAATATATTTGAATCTTCTCTGAATTATTTTATGCATGATTTGATATCTTTGCAAGTCTCTTCGAATTATCGGTTTAGTTTGGCCTACTTGATTGGTTTTTCTTGCAATGGGAGAAGTGCTTAGCTTTGGGTTCAATCTTGTAGTGTCCTTTCCTAGTGACAGTAGGGGCAGCAAGGCACGTATTGTATTGTTGCCATCGAGGATAAAAAGATGGGGTTTTGATCATATTGGTTGAGTTAATTCCTCTATATCATGTCATCTTACTTAATGCGTTACTCCATTCTTTATGAACTTAGTACTCTAGATGCATGCTGGATAGCGGTCGATGTGTGGAGTAATAGTAGTAGATGCAGAATCGTTTCGGTCTACTTGACACAGACTTGATGCCAATGTTCATGATCATTGCCTTAGATATCGTCATAATTATGCGCTCTTCTATCAATTGCTCGGCAGTAATTTGTTCACCCAACACTGTTTTGGGGTCCCAGAGTGATTTCAATGATTAACGAACCCCGGGGTGCATTTACCTGTCGGTCATCAACACTCACAGTTTTGGACGATTCTGGCCCGTTTCGTGTACTATTACTCACCGCTTTGGGGTCTTAAAGCGATTTCCATGGTTGTCAAACACCAAGGTGCGCTTACGTGTCGGTCATCAACACTCACAATTTTGGCCGATTCTGGCCTCTTTTGTGGACTACAACTCACTGTTTTGGCGTATCGAAGTGATTTCCACGATTAACGAACCCCAGGGTGCATTTACGTGTCGGTCATCAACACTCACAGTTTTGGCCGATTTTGGCCCGTTTCGTGGACTATTACTCACTGTTTTGGGGTCCCAGAGTGATTCCCACGATAAACGAACCCCGGGGTGCGTTTACATGTCGGTCATCAATATCACAATTTTGGCCGATTCTGGCCCGTTTCATGGAATATTACTCACTATTTTGGGGTCCCAGAGTGATTTCCACGATTAACGAACCCCGGGGTGCGTTTACGTATCGGTCATCAACACTCGCGGTTTTTGTTGATTCTGAGCCATTTTGTGTACTATACTCACCGTTTTGTGGTCCCAAAGCGATTTCCATTGTTGTCGAACCCCAAGGTGTGCTTATGTGTTGGTCGTCAAGACTAGCAGTTTGGGCCGATTCTGGCCCGTTTCTTGGACTATTACTCAGTTTGGGGTCCCGAAGTGATTTCCACGATTGACGATCCCTAGGGTGCGTTTAGGTGTCGGTCATCACCACTCACAACTTTGGCCGATTCTGGTCTATTTCATGCATTATTACTCACCGTTTTGCGGTCCCAGAGCGATTTCCACGATTGCCGAACCCCGGGGTGCGTTTATGTGTCTGTCGTCAACACTCATAGTTTTGGCTAATTCCGGCATGTTTCGTGGACTATCACTTACCATTTTGGGGTCCCGAAGCGATTTCCATAGTTGTTGAACCCCAAGGTGCACTTACGTGTCGGTCATCAACATTCACTGTTTTGGCCGATTCTGGATCGTTTCGTGGACTATTTCTCACTGTTTTGGGGTCCCGGAGTGATTTCCATGATTAACGAACCCCGAGGTGCATTTACATGTCGGTCATCAACACTCGCAATTTTTGTTGATTCTGAGCCGTTTCATGGATTATTACTCACTGTTTTAGGGTCCCAGAGTTATTTCCACGATTAACGAACCCCAGGGTGCGTTTACGTGGCGGTCATCAACACTCGTAGTTTTTGCCAATTCTGGCCCTTTTGGTGGGACTATTACTCACTGCTTTGGTGTCTCGGAGTGATTTCCACAATTAGCGAAGCCCAGGGTACGTTTACATGTCGGTCATCAACACTCGCGGTTTTTGTCGATTCTAACCCGTTCGTGGACTATTACTCATTGTTTTGGGGTCCCGGAGTGATTTTCACGATTAACGAACCCCGGGGTGCGTTTACGTGTCGCTCATCAACACTCCTAGTTTTGGCTGATTCTGGCCCGTTTCGTGCACTAGTACTCACTGTTTTCAGGTCCCGGAGTGATTTCCACGATTAATGAACCCCGGGGTGCGTTTACGTGTCGGTCATTAACACTCATGGTTTTTGTCGATTCTGAGCCGTTTCATGGACTATTACTCATCGTTTTGTGGTCCTGAAGCGATTTCTATTGTTGTCGAACCCCATGGTGTGCTTACGTGTTGGTCATCAAGACTCGCAGTATGGCCGATTCTGGCCCGTTTCTTGGACTATTACTCAGTTTTGGGGTCCCGAAGTCACTTCCACGATTGACGAACCCCAGGGTGCGTTTACATGTCGGACATCGACACTCACAACTTTGGCCGATTCTGGTCCATTTCGTGCACTATTACTCACCGTTTTGGGGCTGTAGAGCGATTTCCACGATTGACGATCCACGGGGTGCGTTTACGTGTCCGTCATCAACTCTCACAGTTTTGGCCAATCCTGACCCATTTCGTGTACTATTACTCAATGTTTTGGGGTCCCAGAGTGATTACCATGATTAACGAGTCTCGGGATGCGTTTATGTGTCGGTCATCGAAACTCACAATTTTGGCCGCTTCTGGCCCGTTTCGTGGACTATTACTCACAGTTTTGGGGTCGCAAAGCGATTTCCATGGTTGTTGAACCCCAAGGTGCACTTACGTGTCGGTCATCAACACTCACAGTTTTGGCCGATTCTGGCCCGTTTCGTGGACTATTACTCACTGTTTTGGGGTCCCGGAGTGATTTCCATGATTAACAAACCCCAGGTTGCGTTTACGTGTCGGTCATCGAAACTCACAGTTTTGGCCGATTCTGCAATTTTTCGTGGACTATTACTCACCGTTTTGGGGTCCCAAAGCGATTTCCATGGTTGTTAAACCCCAGGGTGCGCTTATGTGTCTGTCATCAAATCTCATAGTTTTTGCCGACTCGGGCCCGTTTCGTGGACTATTACTCACTGTTTTGGGGTCCTGGAGTGATTTCCATGATTAACAAACCCCGGGGTGCATTTACGTGTCGATCAACAACACTCACAGTTGTGGCTGATTCTGGCCCGTTTCATGGACTATTACTCAATGTTTTGGGGTCCCGGAGTGATTTCCACGATTAACGAACCCCGATGTGCGTTTACGTGTCGATCATGAACATTCATGGTTTTTGTTGATTATGAGCCGTTTCGTGGACTATTACTCACCGTTTTGGGCCCCCAAAGCGATTTCCATGGTTGTCGAACCCCATGGTATGCTTACGTGTCGGTAATCAACACTCACAGTTCTGGCCGATTCTGGCCTATTTCGTGGACTATTACTCACTGTTTTGGGTTCCCGGAGCGATTTCCACGATTAACAAACCCCGGGGTGCGTTTATGTGTCGGTCATGAACACTCTCAATGTTGGCCTATTCTGGTTGGTTTCGTCCACTATTACTAATTGTTTTGGGGTCCTAGTGTGATTTCCACATTTGACGATCCCCGGGATGCGTTTACCTGTGTGTCTTCAACACTCGCAGTTTTGGCCAATTTGGACACGTTTCGTGGACTATTAGTCACCGTTTTGGGGTCCCGAAGCGATTTCCATAGTTGTTTAACCCCAAGATGCGCTTATGTGTCGGTCATCAACACTCACAGTTTTGGCCAATTCTAGCCCGTTTCATGGACTATTACTGACTGTTTTGGGGCCCCAGAGTGATTTGCACAATTAACGAACCCCGGGGTGCATTTATGTGTCGATCATCAGCACTCACAGATTTGGCCGATTCTACCCCATTGCGTGGAGTATTACTCACTGTTTTGGGGTCCTGAGTGATTTCCACGATTAATGAACCCCGGGGTGTGTTTACGTGTCGGTCATTAACACTCATAGTTTTGGCCGATTCTGGCCCGTTTCGTGGACTATTACTCACCGTTTTGGGGTCCCAAAGCGATTTCCATGGTTGTCGAACCCCAAGGTGCGCTTACGTGTCGGTCATGAACACTCACAGTTTTGGCTGATTTTGGCCGTTTCATGGACTATTACTCACAGTTTTGGGGTCTCGGAGTGGTTTCCATGATTAACGAACCGCGGGGAGCATTTACGTGTCGGTCATCAACACTCACTGTTTTGCCCGATCCTGGCCCGTTTCATGGACTATTACTCATCATTTTGGGGTCCTGGAGTGATTTCCACGATTAACAAACCCCGGGGTGCGTTTACGTGTCGGTCATCAACACTTGCGGTTTTTTCGATTCTGACCCTTTTCATGGACTATTACTCACCGTTTTGTGGTCCCAAAGCGATTTCCGTGGTTGTCGAACCACAAGGTGTGCTTACGTGCTGGTCGTCAAGACTCGCAGTTTGGGCCGATTATGGCCCGTTACTTGTAGTATTTCTCAGTTTTGGGGTCCCTAAGTGATTTCCACGATTGAAGAACCCCGGGGTGCGTTTACATGTTGGTCATCAACACTCACAACTATGGCCGATTCTGGTCCGCTTTGTGCACTATTACTCACCGTTTTGGGGTCCTAGAGCGATTTCCACGATTGACGATCCCCGGGATGCGTACGTGTCCGTCGTCAACACGCACAGTTTTGGCCAATTCTGACCCGTTTCATGGACTATTACTCACCGTTTGGGGGTCCTGAAGTGATTTCCATAGTTGTTGAACCCTAAGGTGCGCTTACGTGTTGGTCATCATAACTCATAGTTTAGGCCGATTCTGGCCCGTTTCGTGGACTATTACTCAATGTTTTGGGGTCCCGGAGTGATTTCCGCAATTAACAAACCCTGGGGTGCGTTTACGTGTCGGTCATCAACACTCAAAGTTTTGGCAGATTCTGGCCCAGTTCGTGGACTATAACTCACCATTTTGGGGCCCCAAAGCGATTTCCATGGTGGTCGAACCCCAAGATGTGCTTACGTGTTGGTCATCAACACTCACAGTGTTGGCCGATTCTGGCCCGTTTCGTGGACTACTACTCAATGTTTTGGGGTCCCGGAGTGATTTCCACGATTAACGAACCCTGGGGTGCGTTTACGTGTCGGTCATCAACACTCATAGTTTTGGCCGATTCTGGCCCGTTTCATGGACTATTACTCACTGTTTTGGGGTCCAAGAGTGATTTCCACGATTAACGAACCCCGTGGTGCATTTATGTGTCGGTCATCAACACTCGCGGTTTTTGTCGATTCTGAGCTGTTTCGTGAACTATTACTCACCATTTTTGGTCCCAAAGCAATTTCCATTGTTGTCGAACCCCAAGGTGTGCTTACGTGTTAGTCGTCAAGACTCACAGCCTGGGCCGATTCTAGCCCGTTTCTTGGACTATTATTCAGTTTTGGGGGCCTCGAAGTGTTTTCCACGGTTGACGAACCCAGGTGCGTTTACGTGTTGGTCATAACCACTCACAACTTTGGCCGATTCTGGTCCGTTTCGTGCACTATTACTCACTTTTTAGGGGTCCCATAGCGGTTTCCACGATTGACGATCCCCGTGGTGAGTTTATGTGTCCGTCGTCAACACTCACTGTTTTGGCCAATTCTGACCCGTTTCATGGACTATTACTCACTGTTTTGGGGACCCAAATCGATTTCCATGGTTGTTGAACCCCAAGGTGCACTTACGTATCTATCATCAACACTCGCAGTTTTGGCTAATCCCGGCCCGTTTCTTGGAATATTACTCACTGTTTTGGGGTCCCGGAGTGATTTCCATGAGTAACGAACTCCGCGATGCATTTACGTGTCGGTCATCAACACTTAGAGTTTTGGCCGATTCTGGCCAGTTTCGTGGACTATAACTCACCATTTTGGGCCCCCAAAGCGATTTCCATGGTTGTCGAACCCCAAGATGTGCTTACGTGTCGGTCACCAACACTCACAGTTTTGGCCAATTCTGGCCCGTTTCATGGACTATTACTCATTGTTTGGGGTCCCGAAGTGATTTCTAGGATTAATGAACCCTGGGGGTGCCTTTACGTGTCGGTCATCAACAATCGCGGTTTTTATCGATTCTGAGGCATTTCGTGGACCATTACTCACCATTTTTTGGTCCCAAAGCGATTTCCATTTTTCTCAAACCCGAACCAGAGCTTACGTGTCAGTCGTCAAGACTCGCAGTCTGGGCCGATTCTGGAACCGTTTCTTGGACTATTACTCACTGTTTTGGGGTCCCGAAGTGATTTCCACTATTGACAAACCCCAGGGTCATCAACACTCACAACTTTTGCCGATTCTGGTCCGTTTCATGCACTATTACTCACTGTTTGGGGTCCCACAATGATTTCCACGATTGACAATCCCTGGGGTGCGTTTACGTGTCTGTCGTCAACACTCATAGTTTTGGCCAATTCTGACCCGTTCGTGGACTATTACTCACCGTTTTGGGGACCCGAATCGATTTCCATGGTTGTTGAACCCCAAGGTGCACTTAAATGTCGGTCATCAACACTCACAACTTTGGCCGATTCTGGTCTGTTTCTTGGACTATTACTGACTGTTTTGGGGTCCCGGAGTGATTTCCATAATGGACGAACCCCGGTGTGCTTTGCGTGTTGCTCATCAACACTCACGGTTTTTGTCGATTCTGGCCCGTCTCGTGGACTATTACTCGCCGTTTTGGGTTCTTGAAGCAAATTCCATGGTTGTGAAACACCAAGGTGCACTTACGTGTTGGTCATCAACAATTGTAGTTTGGGCAGATTCTGGCCCGTTTCTTGGACTATTACTCACCGTTTTGTGGTCCCGAAATGATTTTCCACAATTGATGAACCCCGGGGTGCGTTTACGTGTTGGTCATCAACACTCACAACTATGGCCGATTCTGGTCCGTTTCGTGCACCATTACTCACCCTTTTGGGGTCCCAGAGCGATTTCCACAATTAACGAACCCCAAGATGTGTTTACGTGTCGTCATCAACACTCATAGTTTTGGCCGACTTTGGTCCGTTTCGTGGACTGTTACTCACCGTTTTGGGGTCCCGAAGCGATTTCCATAGTTGTGAAACCCCAAGGTGCGCTTACGTGTCGGTCATCAACACTCACAGTTTGGTTGATTCTGGCCCGTTTCCTGGACTATTACTCACCGTTTTGAGGTCCCGAAGCGATTTCCATAGTTGTTGTACCCCAGGGTGCGATTTCCTGAGCTGCTTCATGGACTATTACTCACCGTTTTGGGGTCTGAGAGTGATTTCCACGAGTAACGAACCCCAGGGTGTGTTTACGTGTAGGTCATCAACACTCATAGTTTTGGCCTATTCTGGCCTATGTCATGGACTACTACTCACTGTTTTGGGGTCCCAAAGTGATTTCCACGATTAACAAAACCCGGGGTACATTTACATGTCGGTCATTAACAGTCACAGTTTTTGCCGATTCTAGCCTGTTTCATGGACTATTACTCACCGTTTTGGGCCCCCAAAGCGAGTTCCATGGTTGTCGAACCCCAAGGTGTACTTACGTATCTGTCATCAACACTCACAGTTTTGGGGTCCCGGAGTGCTTTCCACGATTAACAAACCCCGGGGTGCGTTTACGTGTCGGTCATCAACTCTCGCAGTTTTTGTCGATTCTTAGCCGTTTCGTGAACTATTACTCACCGTTTTTAGTACCAAAGTGATTTCCATTATTGTCGAACCCCAAGGTGTGATTACGTGTTAGTCGTCAAGACTCACAATGTGGGCCGATTCTGGCCCTTTCTTGGACTATTACTCAGTTTTGGGGGTCCCAAAGTGATTTCCACGATTGACGAACCCAGGTGCGTTTACATGTCGGTCATCAACACTCACAACTTTGGCCGATTTTGGTCCGTTTTGTGCACTATTACTCACTGTTTTGGGGTCCCATAGCGATTTCCATGATTGGCGATCCCCGGGGTGCATTTACGTGTCCGTCGTCAACACTCATAGTTTTGGCCAATTCTGACCCATTTCATGGACTATTACTCATCGTTTTGGGGCCACAAAGCGATTTCCATGGTGGTCGAACCCCAAGGTGTGCTTACGTGTCGGTCATCAACACTCATAGTTTTGGCCGATTCTGGCCCGTTTCGTGGACTATTACTCACTGGTTTGGGGTCCTGGAGTGATTTCTACGATTAACGAACCCAGTGGTGCGTTTACGTGTCGATCATCAACACTCATAGTTTTGGCCGATTCTGGCCCGTTTCGTGGACTTCCACTCACTGTTTTGGGGTCCCGGAGTGATTTCCACGATTAACGAACCACATGGTGCGTTTACGTGTCGGTCATCAACACTCGCAATTTTTGTCGATTCTGAGCCGTTTCGTGAACTATTACTCACCGTTTTCTGGTCCCAAAGCGATTCCGTTGTTGTCGAACCCCAAGGTGTGCTTACATGCTAGTTGTGAAGACTTGCAGTCTGGGCCGATTCTGGCCCGTTCCTTGGACTATTACTCAGTTTTGGGGGTCCCGAAGTGATTTCCACGATTGACGAACACAGGTGCGTTTACGTGTCGGTTATCAACACTCACAACTTTGGCTGATTCTGGTCCGTTTCGTGCACTATTACTCACTGTTTAGGGGTCCTATCGGGGATATACCCCGCAATATGACCCAACCGGATATATGACCTGATTGGGACTCGACGTTTCATTGGTAACCCGCCGGAGGATTGGCGACTCTCGAGTCTGGCGGCTCACTGGTCTAACGACTCATAAACCTAGCGATTCACTAATGGCCCCGACGCGGGTCAGATAGAAGACTAGGCCCAAGGCCCAGAAGGCCGGCTCATGTTATGGTGGGCCGGCTTAAGAGGAAAGCGTAAGGAATATTTCCTTACAAAGGAAGCAAGACTAGGACTCCACTTGTAATAGACTAGTCCTAGTCCTAATAGGATTCCACATGTAACCCGCCCCTTCAACTTATATAAGGAGGGGCAGGGCACCCCAAGAGGACAAGCAAAATAATCTCTAAGGCTAGACACAACTAAAGGGGAGCCGACTTATGCGGCGTCTCCCTGATGAGGATAATGATATCTAGCCACAAATAGCATGTAGGGCTATTACCGGATGTTGTTTCCTGGGGCCCGAAGCTATCTAAATTCTTGTCTTGTGTGTTGATCCGCCTCGCGTCTCTCATCCCGATCAACCCCTCTCAAGCTACCACATAGATGCGTTGGCCTCACGACTAAGTTCTCACACTAGGACATCTGCCATGACAATTCCACGACAGTTGGCGCCCATCATGGGGCACACGCACGGTGGTGTTGAGTTCTTGGAGGAATTTCTCCCAGGGATCGAGAAGTTTGCAATTTTCAGCATGAGCCGGTTTGGAAGGGTTTGCATCAACTTCAAGTTCATTAGTCCAGATTGAGATCTGTAAAATTTTTGGGTTCATACAAAATTAGGGTTACAACTGGTCCATCGCCGTCGTTGGGCAATCTGCCGAAACAAACGACCAACAGAAATTTAAGCCTCACGTCACTATGCAATCGGGTGGATGCGATCAACTTTTCTCGGCAACTGTTGTGCGTGGCATCTAGCGATCCATCAAACCGTCAAATCACCAAGTCGATGATACTGTCAGCTTCCATTGAAATCTGATTGGGCAGACTAATCGGAGCATCTACTCGTAGCTGTTGTTGTTATTTCCTTCAATACACAGTAATCTGAAGCTAGATCGATGTTGGAAGTACCGCCTGCGAGAAGCCGAGACTGACACGAGTTCTGTACACGTACAAGTCACCAAGTTTGCTGCTCCAGCACCCCGTATACTTTTCTGCTATTAGTATATTGACCAAGTCCAAGTGCTAGTCACAAAAGAAAAACGTTGAGGAGAAAGATCCCATCAGCGGCAGCCCACAGCGCCCGTTCAGATGAGCTGCTGACCTCGTTTTTGCCTTGCCTCCGTTTCAAGTGGCTGCCTTGGGCTGCTGTGTCGAGCCGCCACCGCGGCCTCACTCGTCGCCCGCCCTTGAGCTGCTCCTACCGCGGTCGTCTCTGCAGCCGCGAGTGGCTGTCTCCGCTGGCAAGCCGCCCGCCTCCACTACCACGGCCACAGCTGTGCCCCCGCGACCACGTGCCGGCTCACGCCCGTACTATGTCGCCAAATCGCCGCGCCACAAGTCGTTCCATTGTGCCCGCGAGCCCAAGCTGCCCGCTCGTCGGTTTGGCTCCGCCTCGCCGTGCCTTTGGACGCCCCGCTAGCTCTGTCCGAGGTGCTGCCTCTCCGATTCTATGGCCTTACTCTAAGTCGCCGTCGGGTTTCTGCAGCTGCTGGTGCTACGACACCTCGAATAAAAGCCAAAGATGATTTCATCAACCACAAGTACTACTTGGTGATCACATGAGCTCTCAAAAGTGTGCCTTGGTTCATGCACATATACTATGTTCGTTCTAGCTCCAGCACATGTGCACGTCAGTGTATTTTCTAGTCAATGGAAAATCAAACTAGCACGCCACCACAGGTCTAGCAGGCCACCGTCCGATAAATCGCACCTGAGCGCCACATCACCAGCAGCAGGGATGAGCCACCGCCGTCTCAACGCGCTGCCGCTGCAACTCTTGAGCCGCTGTACTGCCCCTAAGCTACCGCACCCGAGCCACGGACGCCTGCCCTTCTGTCCGCAACCGTGCTTCGCCTTGTTCTCTTTGTTGTCGTCATGACCCTGTTACTGCAGGTTTCCGAGCCACCGTGCTCTACTTTGTGCGCTGCCTTGAGTCGCTGCTGCCGTTTCAAACCAACCAGTCAGTTTTGTTCAGCCGCCGGGGCTATATTGAGTCGCCAGTCTGCCTGGGCCGCTTCTGTCATGTTGAACGGATCATCTGTAATCTGACCAAATCAGGTGATATCCATCTAAGTCTATTTTTAACACATTGTTTTCATCAAAGCAACAATTACGCTGGCTCGCAATATTTTTTGATGCATAACAATTGTTTACTGCAAGAGCGATGGCTAATGATGCTCGAAGGATATACGTGCAAACCGCCTCCTCCGTGACCCAATTTACATCAATATGATGTGCTTAATTCTCCCGTCTGTGAGGCTTACCGCGCCTATGATTGACTAGCCGGACCTCGCGGCTTATCACGCCCGTTCGCGCTGGCTTATAACGCCATGGCCGGCTCATTTGTCTGCTCCTGCGGCCATCTCAACCATGATTGATTTCAGCTTCACCGCAGTGATCATCAACTCCACGGTGGATAAATATCAGCTGAAATCCATCTGGTATATTTTTATATTACATATTGTTTTCCTTAAAAGAGCAATTACTCTGGCTTGCAAGTTCTCTAATGCCGGGCAAGTGATCTACTGCAAAAGGGACTATTATATTACTGAGCTGTTGAATGACTCATACCGGTTTATATCATGGTCAAATATGAAGAATCTCAAGCCAACTCTTTCGTCTTAAGACTCGGACGCTGTGATGACATGACTCAGTAAATAATTGCCAGTTTAAAGCAGATTCAAGAACTCCGGGTCAATGGAGGGAAGATAACCCGGCCCCGGAAGCTACTGCTATATTGATAAAAATTTAAAGGCCGTCAGAAAATTTTCGGCTCAAAATGAAGATTCCAGCTTAAAATCCGGCTCAAGGGAAATTTAAGCTTTGAAGCTTTCAATATCCGGCTCAATGCCCGGTTCAAGAAGAATTCATTACTCACAGGTTCGAGTTCTTAGAAAAATTAAAGGGACCAAAGAGAGTCTGTTGCATAGCACAACTCAAACATAGGTACCTTGCTTCAATGACCATTGGGGGCTGATCGTATTCGAATCTAGCTTAACCCCTTTTTGGTCCAACTCTGATCGTATTCGAATCAGAGTCGTTAAATATTTAGGTCATTTGGGGGCTTCCTGTTCAAACATAGGTCGTATTCGAACCAAAGAGAACATAGCTGTCGGTACCCTCTTGATCGGCGTAATGCCAAACCCACTAGGGGGCTTCTTGATCATATTTGAATCATAGCTTAACCCCTTTTGGGTCCGACATTGATCGTATTCGAATCAGAGTCATTAAAAAAGTCTCAAGGTCATTTGGGGGCTTCCTGTCCAAACATAGGTCGTATTCGAACCAAAGAGAACATAGCTGTCGGTACCCTCTTGATCGACACAATGCCAAACCCACTAGGGGGCTTACTGATCGTATTCGAATTATAGCTTAACCCCTTTTGGTCAGGCTTACTGATCGTATTCGAATTACAAGCCTTGCTTTTTTCTCTCTATTTGACTTAAGTTTTTTGAAAACAATTTTTTGGGTTTTTCTTGATACTCTCACAGCTCATATATGAAGCTTATCCATGGTTTCTACTACCCGGCTTAATGAGAGGCGACAAGTCACCAGCGTATGACAATATTAATACTTGGAAGGTTTGGCTTCTAAGTTTTGGGTTATCACCCTTACTGCACAGGTATCAGAAGCCGGCAGTACGATTCAATATCACATGTATGATATTGTTTATACATGATTACATTTAAACCGGCCTTGGCTATGGACTTTAAGTCGCCGATATATTTTGGATTGCGCCATTGGAATCATTGGATTATTACCCTTATTGGATACGACGATGTAAGCCGGCAGTATGAGCCAATTCCACAGGATTTGCAGAATTATGACTTATATAAATGCTTTAGTTCAAGCTCATCATTAAAATTGATGCTTCAAAATGATTATCCGTTCTGGATTTTCTCAAAGGCTATAAGCCGCCGGGTTATAAAAATTCCGGCTTACAATGGAGGCGTATTAAATCGCCCTTGGCCAAGAGCCGTCGGGTATTTAAACTCCGGATTTACTTGTCAACAGATAAGGTATTCAAAGTCGCTTTGGCGCAATGGCTATTATTTTATCAATGGATATGGTTTATTCTACAATGGAAGGAATAGTCCCGAGTAGCTGCAGGCTTACGACCCGGCACTTGGGGGCTACATTATTCAAGTTGAAATTACATCAAATATGCAAGTCCCATGTCACTCCCAGCATGCACCATGGCACTTGGGGGCTAATGCAAAATCATTTTTTGCTCAACTTAATTGAAGACACGACTCATCACATTGTAATGAGCCGGTCCTTGAGGGCTACCAATTGCTCCTGTCAAAAATTCAAGGTACACAAGCCTTAATCATTATATTGAAAGGTCCACTACTCAGTTGGTAGAGTACAAAGATCTTAACCTTGTGGACGTGGGTTCAAGCCCCATGGTGGAGATTACATTATATGATGTTATTATCAATGAATTATATACAAAGTCCCAGATCAGTATTATCTTGCTGAGCCGGCCCTTGGGGGCTACACGTTGCTGCTCAAGTCTACATGATCATATTTACAAAGTCCCTGCTCATTATTGCATAATGACCCGACCCTTGGGGGCTACACTGGTTGAAGTTTTTATGAGCATAAGGCAATTACAAGTCCCAGGTTGCTGCAAGCATGACAACCGACACTTGGGGGCTACAGGTGATAGGCATATAAGGGAGGAATAACTTCAAATTCTCAGTTTTGAGCAAATCAGGTATTATATTATTATCAGAGAAATCTGCAAAGTTTATGACCCGGCGTCATCATAAGATTAACCCAACATCAGCAACAATTACATGAACCGGCATCATTTGTTTGTAAACCGGTAATTTTGGCAATCATAAATCGGCAAGATCTGCATCTTTAAGCCGGCTGAATATCAGTTGAATATTTCAAGACCCATATTTTTGTCAAGTCAAAGCATTGAAGGCCGACTCAAATGGATTATTTCTTATAATATTTCTCTACAAGAAGCCAATGTCAGCAAAATTGGTTATGAAGCTGGCCTATTGACCCGGATTTTTCAGAAGAAGTGCCCGGATTTTTTTTGCATTGGTAATGTTTTAACACATCTGCTAAAAGAGATTTGCTATGAGATCATGAATGCACAGCCAGGAGGAAATGACAAGGACTTAAGGATTATCAGGTGCCGATTCAGGAAAATATTTAACCCGGAGTACAACCTATCAAGTTTGTTCTTGTGTTTATTTTGCAGGATCAGTTTAACATGGATTAATCCAAATTAAACTAGGGGCTAATGTCGGGGATATAACCCACGGTATGACCCGGCTGTATATATGACCCGACTAGGACTCGGTGTTTCATTGGTAACCCACCGGAGGATTGGCGATTCACGAGTCTGGCGGCTCACTGGTCTGACCACTCATAAACCTGGCGATTCACTAATGGCCCCGACGGTGGGTCAGATAGAAGACTAGGCCCAAGGGCCAGAAGGCCGACTCATGTTATGGTGGGCTGGCTTAAGAGGAAAGCGTAAGGAATATTCCCTTACAAAGGAAGCAAGATTAGGACTCTATTTGTAATAGACTAGTCCTAGTCCTAATAGGACTCCACATGTAACCCGCCCCTTCAACTTATATAAGGAGGGGCAAGGCACCCCAAGAGGACAAGCAAAATAATCTCTAAGGCTAGACACAACTAAAGGGGAGCCGACTTATGCGGCGTTTCCCTGATGAGCATAATGAGATCTAGCCACAAACAACATGTAGGGCTATTACCGGATGAAGTTTCCCGGGGCCTGAAGCTGTCTAAATTCTTGTGTTGTGTGTTGATCCGCATCGCGTCTCTCATCCCGATCAACCCCTCTCAAGCTACCACATAGATGCATTGGCCTCACGACTAAGTCCTCATACTAGGACATCTGCCGTGACAATTCCACGACAGGTCCCATAGTGGTTTCCACGATTGACGATCCCCAGGGTGCGTTTACGTGTCCGTCATCAACACTCATAGTTTTGGCCAATTCTGACCCGTTTCGTGGACTATTACTCACTGTTTTGGGGATCTGAATCGATTTCCATCGTTGTTGAACCCCAAGGTGCACTTACGTATTTGTCATCAACACTCGCAGTTTTGGCTAATTCTAGCCCGTTTCTTGGAATATTACTCACTGTTTTGGGGTCCCGGAGTGATTTCCATAATTGACAAACCCCAGGGTGCATTTATGTGTTGCTCATCAACAATCGCGGTTTTTGTCGATTCTGGCCCATCTCGTGGACTATTACTCACCGTTTTGGGTTCCCGAAGCGATTTCCATGGTTGTGAAACCCCAAGGTGTGCTTACGTGTCGGTTGATACGTCCATTTTGCATCATGCTTTTATATCGATATTTATTGCATTATGGGCTGTTATTACATGTTATGTCACAATACTTATGGCTATTCTCTCTTATTTTACAAGGTTTAACATGAAGAGGGAGAATGCCGGCAGCTGGGATTCTGGTTGGAAAAGGAGCAAATATTGGAAACCTATTCTGCACAGCTCCAAAAGTCCTGAAACTCCACGAAAGTCATTTTTGGAATTAATAAGAATTATTGAGTGAAAGAAGTACCAGAGGGGGACCACACCCTAGCCACAAGGGTGGGGGGCGCGCCCACCCCTACTGGGCGCGCCCCCCTGCCTCGTGGGCCCGCTGGTGGCCCTCCGGTGGCCATATTCTGCTATATGAAGTCTCTTACCCTAGAAAAAATCATAAGCAAGTTTACGGGACAAAACTCCGCCGCCATGAGGCGGAACCTTGGCGGAACCAATCTAGGGCTCCGGCGGAGCTGTTCTGCCGGGGAAACTTCCCTCCGGGAGGGGGAAATCATCACCATCATCATCACCAACGACCCTCTCATCGGGAGGGGGTCAATCTCCATCAACATCTTCATCAGCACCATCTCCTCTCAAACCCTAGTTCATCTCTTGTATCCAATCTTGTATCAAAACCACAAATTGGTACCCATGGGTTGCTAGTAGTGTTGATTACTCCTTATAGTTGATGCTAATTGGTTTATTTGGTGGAAGATCACATGTTCAGATCCTTAATGCATATTAATACTCCTCTGATCATGAACATGAATATGCTTTGTGAGTAGTTACGTTTGTTCCTGAGGACATGGGTGAAGTCTTGCCATTAGTAGTCATGTGAATTTGGTATTCATTCGATATTTTGATGAGATGTATGTTGTCTCTCCTCTAGTGGTGTTATGTGAACGTCGACTACATGACACTTCACCATTATTTGGGCCTACAGGAAGGCATTGGGAAGTAATAAGTAGATGATGGGTTGCTAGAGTGACAGAAGCTTAAACCCTAGTTTATGCGTTGCTTCGTAAGGGGCTGATTTGGATCCTCTTGTTTCATGCTATGGTTAGGTTTACCTTAACACTTCTTTTGTAGTTGTGGATGCTTGCGATAGGGGTTAATCATAAGTGGGATGCTTGTCCAAGAAAGGACATCACCCAAGCACCGGTCCACCCACATATCAAATTATCAAAGTAACACACGCGAATCATATGAACGTGATGCAAACTAGCTTGACGATAATTCCCATGTGTCCTCGGGAGCGCTTTTCTCATTATAAAAAATTGTCCAAGCTTGTCCTTTGTACAAAAAGGATTGGGCCACCTTGCTGCACCTTATTTACTTTCATTGCTTGTTACCCGTTACCAATTATTTTTTCACCAAACTATCTGTTACCTACAATTTCAGTGCTTGCAGAGAATACCTTACTGAAAACCGCTTGTCATATCCTTCTGCTCCTTGTTCGGTTCGACACTCTTACTTATAGAAAGGACTACGATAGATCCCCTATACTTGTGGGTCATCATCGGTCATCAACAATTGCAGTTTGGGCTGATTCTGGCCCGTTTCTTACACTTTTACTCACCGTTTTGGGGACCCGAATCGATTTCCATGATTGACGAACCCCAGGGTGCGTTCACGTGTCAGTCATCAACACTCACAACTATGGCCAATTCTTGTCCGTTTAGTGCACTATTACTCACCGTTTTGGGGTCCCAGAGCGATTTCCACAATTAACAAACCTAGGGTGTGTTTATGTGTCGGTCATCAACACTCATAGTTTTGGCCGACTTTGGCCCGTTTCGTGGACTGTTACTCACCATTTTGGGGTCCCGAAGCGATTTCCATAGTTGTGAAATCCCTAGGTGCGCTTACGTGTCGGTCATCAACACTCACAGTTTTGGCCGATTCTTGCCCGTGTCGTGGACTATTACTCACCGTTTTGGGCCCCCAAAGCGATTTCCATGGTTGTCGAACCCGTGTGCTTACATGTCGGTCATCAAGACTCACGTTTTTGACCGATTCTGGCCCGTTTCGTGGACTATTAATTACCGTTTGGGGGCCCAAAGCGATTTCCATGGTGGTCGAACCCCAAGGTGTGCTTACGTGTTGGTCATCAACACTTACAGTTTTGGCCGATTCTGGCCTGTTTCGTGGACTATTACTCACTGTTTTGGGGTCCCGGAGTGATTTCCAAGATTAATGAACCCCGGTGTGCGTTTACGTGTCGGTTATCAACACTCACTGTTTTGGCCGATTCTGGACCGTTTTGTGGACTATTACTCACTGTTTGGGGTCCCGGAGTGATTTACAGGATTAACGAACCCCGGTGTGCCTTTACATGTCGGTCATCAACACTCACAGTTTTTGTCGATTCTGAGCCGTTTCCTGGACTATTACTCACCGTTTTTTGGTCCCAAAGCATTTTCCATTGTTGTCAAACCCCAAGGTGTGCTTACATGTTGGTCGTCAGGACTCGCAGTCTGGGCCAATTCTTGAACCGTTTCTTGGACTATTACTCACTGTTTTGGGTCCCGGAGTGATTTCCACGATTGACGAACCCCAGGTGCATTTATGTGTCGGTCATCAACACACAACTTTGGCCGATTCCGGTTCGTTTCGTGCACTACTACTCACTGTTTTGGGGTCCCACAGCGATTTCCACGATTGACGATCCCCATGGTGCGTGAGGGAGTCCTGGATTAGGGGGTGTCCGGATAGTCGAACTATCACCGTTGGCCGGACTACTGGACTATGAAGATACAAGATTGAAGACTTCGTCCCGTGTCCGGATGGGACTTTCCTTGGCGTGGAAGGCAAGCTTGGCGATACGGATGTGTAGATCTCCTACCATTGTAACCGACTCTGTGTAACCCTAACCCTCTCCGGTGTCTATATAAACCGGAGGGTTTTAGTCCGTAGGACGAACAACAATCATACCATAGGCTAGCTTCTAGGGTTTAGCCTCTCCAATCTCGTGGTAGATCTACTCTTGTACTACCCATATCATCAATATTAATCAAGCAGGAGTAGGGTTTTACCTCCACTGAGAGGGCCCGAACCTGGGTAAAAACATCGTGTCCCTTGTCTCCTGTTACCATCCGCCTAGACGCACAGTTCGGGAACCCCTACCCGAGATCCGCCGGTTTTGACACCGATATTGGTGCTTTCATTGAGAGTTCCTCTGTGCCGTCGCTATCAGGAAGGATGCCTCATCCCGTCTTTAAAGACAGCACCGTTGCCAAAGTAGCTTTGACCATCGGCCAAACTCTCCGGCTAGGGGGTTTTCTTATGACCGCCTGTTCGGCCGCCGCGCCGACGATGACTTCTCGGGTCATCAAAAGCAATCCTCATGTCAACTCGGAACACGCCGAGCAGTTAGATCCGATGGAGCTCTCCTCCTTGAACGAGCTCTTGGATCGCATTGCCGCCCTGGGAGTCATTACAGATTACGACCAGATTGGGCCTAAAACCGATCTGAGAGAGATTAAATCTCCCCAGGCTACCCACCACATTGCTGTGGTAGAGGAACAATATGGCGACCCTTCTTCTATCCTAAGGACTAGCTATGTCAGGATTCTTGACCCCTCCATGCCGGATTCCCGCGGAGGGGAGAACACCACTCAAGCCCTGAACTTAAAGTCAGGCAGCGGGCCAGATTCATCGGACAACGTCCAATAACTCAAGCTTCCAAGTTCAGAAGCTTCTTGGCGCTTGAGTCTTAGATCGGACGGAGTTCGGAATTTAACTCCACCCGCCCACCCAAACATAAGAGATCTATCCCAAATCCGGCAAGAGCCCACTGAAACAGTACATCATTACTGGGCCAGATTCCTCCTGGTCATGAACAGGATAAAGGATTGCCGTGAAGAGGACGCAATTTCATTCTTCTGCATTAATTGCACAGACGAAGGAATCCTCAACGCAGTAAGTCGTCGCGAAATTACATGCTTTGCCGACTTGGCGTCCATAGTACGAAAGTACTGTGCGATGGAGAGCGCCTGGAAAACCGAAATTAAATTTTTGGATAATCCGGCCTTGAACACAACCCCAGTCCAAAGTAAAAGGGTGCATCATTAGCAGGCACCTGGGTCAAATACCAAAAAGCAAAAACCCTTTAAAGGGCATGGAACCATACTGGAGGGATGGCTCAATGGACCCTGCAAAATTCATAGTACAGAGGGCGCCACGCCAACTCATAGCCTTAGAGCATGTTGGATATTACGACAGGTGGCCAAAAGTGGCGAAGAGCTTCTAGCTCCAGAGCACTAGCCCAGCAATACCAGTACAATATTAATAGTCTTCAAAACTTTCGCGTCAAATAATATGCGGAAACGAACACTCCGCAGCCTCGCCGAAGTCCACCAGGTAGCAACAATAAATCCATGGAGTGACACGGCTATTACCTTTAACGCCAGTGACGAACCTAAATTCCGAACAGTTCGAGCACCGACTGCATTGGTCCTCAGTCCAATAGTGGACGGCTTTCGCCTTACCAAGGTACTCATGGATGGCGGCAGCGGATTAAACCTCATTTATGAGGAAACCCTTCAAAAAATGGAAATAGACTAGGGCCGCATTGAGCGGAGCAGCGTAACCTTTAGAGGAATAATCCCCAGTAGGGAAGCATGTTGTACAGGAAAAATCACACTGGATGTGGTGTTCGGCACACCGGATAATTACAGGTCCGAGGAGGTCACATTCCAAGTGGCCCCGTTCAGCAGCGGATACCACACTCTATTAGGGCGAGAGGCATTCACAATTTTTCAAGCTATACCCCATTACAGGTACATGAAGCTCAAAATGCCTGGACCCAACGGAATCATCACTCTTGCTAGTGACCCGGAGATAGCACTCCACGCTGAAAATAAAATAGCCGCACTTGCCCTTGAGGCACTATCCGAAGCCCTAGCGGACGAGGAACTCACTGCGCTGCACTCCACGGTGAACAGGGACGATGTGATACTCGATAAGAGATCCAAGTCCACCTCTTTTAAACTGGCGGACGAAATAGTCAAATTCCAAGTCCATCCAATGGACCCTACAAAAATGGCCTCCATCGGGGCACAATTAAACCCTGATGTAGACGCCGCACTATGAGAATTCCTACGGGAAAATTGGACATCTTTGCCTGGCACCCTTCAGACATGCCAGGAATCCCACGCCGGCTGGCCGAGCACAAGCTAAATATCCTAAAAGGATTCAAGCCAGTCAAACAAACTCTTCGACGCTTCTCAGAACCCAAGAGACATGCCATGGGAGAGTAACTAGCCAAACTATTGGAGGCCGGATTCATTAGAGATATAAAACATCCGGACTGGCTAGCAAACCTGGTAATGGTACCAAAGAAGGACAAATCCTGTCGCCTGTGTGTCGATTTCAAGGACCTTAACAATGCTTGCCCAAAGGATCCCTTCCCCCTTCCCCGCATCGATCAAATTATCGACGCTACCGTAGGACACGATTCATTGTGCCTCCTTGATGCATACTCCGGCTACCACCAAATTAAGATGGCAGAGCCAAACCAAGCCGCAACAACATTCATCACTCCATACGGCCCATTCTGCTTCAACACAATGCCTTTCGGGCTCAAAAACGCCGGCACAACATATCAGCGCATGATTCGGACATGTCTGGCAAATCAGATCGGCAAAACAGTGGAGGCATACGTAGATGATGTGGTCGTCAAATCCAAGCATGTCGAAACTCTAGTAGACGACTTGAGGCTCACATTCGACAATCTTCGAGCATATGACATTAAGCTCAACCCAGAAAATGCGTTTTCGGCATACCAGCCAGAAAGCTCTTGGGCTTCATCGTATCCGGTAGAGGAATTGAAGCAAACCCAGCCAAGATCCGAGCTCTATCACAATTGGATATCCCAAAAGACCTCAAACAAATACAAAAATTGACTGGATGCGTGGCGGCTCTAAGCCGCTTTATCTCCCGCTTAGGAGAAAAGGCATTACCCCTTTATCGCCTCCTGCAGCGCACCGAACACTTCGAGTGGACGGATGCCGCCACGGCCGGACTCGAAGAAATCAAAGCCATATTGGCAACAAATCCGGTCCTGGCCACGCCCAACACGGGCGAACCAATGCTATTGTACATCGTGGCAACCCATCAAGTTGTAAGCGCGATGCTCGTTGTCGAATGAGAAACGGACGGACACAAGTTCCCTCTACAAAAACCAGTTTACTATGTGTCCACTGTCCTAACTCCATGCAAGTCACGGTACCTGCATTATCAAAAGATAGCATACGCAGTGTTCACGGCATCCCGGAAGCTGCGACACTATTTCCAAGAGTGTTCGATAATAGTAGCTTCCGAAGTACCTCTTAATGACATTATAAACAACCGCGACGCAATGGGCCAGATTGCCAAATGGGCCATCGAGCTCCTCCCGTTCGACATAACTTACAAGCCAAGGCGAGCTATTAAGTCGCATGTTTTGGCCAACTTCATCGCCGAATGGACTAAAGCCAAACTCCCTAAAGAGTACGGCGCATATTCCAATTGGATCATGCGCTTCGATGGCTCAAAAATGTTGGCCGGCCTGGGGGCTGGCATCGTTCTGACATCCCCAACTGGAGATACAGTCCAATACGTACTTCAGATAATGTACACGGACTCCAACAACGCAGCCGAATACGAGGCCCTTCTACATGGTCTCCGGATGGCAGTCTCCATGGGCATTCAGCGCCTAGAGGTTCGCGGGGATTCAAACCTCGTGATATCCCAAATAAATGGAGACTTTGATGCCAAGGATCCGAAAATGGCAGCTTATCGCAACGCCGTCCTAAAAATGTCAGCTCGGTTTGAGAGGCTTGAATTTCACCATATAGCCCAGGAGAACAACCAGGCAGCAGACGTGTTGGCACGCATTGGCGCAAAGCGCGATGCCGTCCCTCCCAACATTTTCCTAGAGAGGCTTTTCAAGCCATCCGTATCATGGGAGGGAGAGTCCGGAAATAACAGCCCGGACCTAACCACACTTCCCCTCACCGAACATTCCGACATAATTGGTGGCTCCACCATCGAAATAACACCGTCAGCCCACACAATAATGGCAGTCATTGCCCCGTGGACAGAACCATTCCTAGCCTACCTAACTAGGCAGGAACTTCCCGAGGACCAAAACGAGGCCCGCTGCATAGTGCGGCGATCTAAAGCCTATAAGGTCCATGAGGAACGTCTTTATAAGAAAAGCACAACCGGAGTCCTTCAAAGGTGTATCTCCGAAGAGGAAGGGTGAAATCTTCTGGCTGAAATTCATGCCGGACTCGGCGGGCACCACGCCGCAGCCCGGGCCCTTGTAGGCAAGGCCTTCCGTACAGGATTTTATTGGCCGACGGCCCGGGCAGATGTTCAGGACTTGGTCCAACGATGAGTAGGATGCCAGCTCTTTGCTAATCAAAGCCACATGCCACCCACCGCCCTCAAAACTATACCCATCACCTGGCCGTTCACGGTCTGGGGGCTTGATATGGTCGGACCCCTTAAAGGAGGAACCCACAAGCAAAAATACCTACTGGTCATGGTGGATAAATTCACCAAATGGATAGAGGCAAAGCCTGTTAAGACGGCCGAATCCGGACCGATGATAGACTTCATATCAGGGTAGTACACTGTTATGGCGTCCCCCATAGCATCATCACTAATAATGGCATGAACTTCACGGCCAACGAGGTCAAACTCTGGTGCAAAAACATGGGCATCAAGCTCGACTACGCTTCAGTCTATCACCCTCAAACTAACGGTCAGGTCGAGCGAGCAAACGGTCTAATCATGAGCGGCATTAAACCCAGACCAGTGCGGTCCCTCAAGGAATCTCATACGCACTGGGTAGAGGAGCTCGACTCCATACTCTGGGGGCTGCAGACCACGCTGAATCGCACTACCGGATTCACACCATTTTTTATGGTGTACGGCGCAGATGCAGTTTTGCCCTGCGACATAATTCATGACTCACCTCGCGTGCGCATGTACGAAGAAAGAGAAGCCGAGCTCGATCGGCAGGATAGTTTGGACACCTTGGAGGAGGAGCGCGACGTGGCAAAAGCCCGTTCCGCATTTTATCAACAGCAGGCTCGAAGATACCAAAGCACAGAAGTACGGGCCAAAGCCTACAATGTTGGCGAATTAGTTCTATGTCTGCCAGACAAGAAAAAGGACAAACTCAAGCCCAAATGGGAGGGCCCCTTCATCATCGACCAAGTCCTAACCGGCGGCGCATACCGTCTACGAAATGCATCGGATAACCGACAAGAGCCGAACCCATGGTCCCCGAAGATTTTACGCCTAGCGCCGGACTCGGGGTTCGTCTCCTTCCTCTGTCTATATTTTATACTTTAACTGTCTTCTATTTCTCTTCTTCTCCCTCCTTTTTCTGAAGCCATTGAAGGCTAGTTTGCACATTGTTTCACACACACTTGACGCGTTATCCGCGCTCAATATACCTGGGGGCTTCTTTAACAGAAGCTTATTTCTACGGGCTTTATGCCCAACACATGTGTCACACTTCCGCATGTACCTTTTATTCACCATTATATGCATCGATATGACTTAAGTTTTGGCCAAGCTGGGTTGCCTGGCTCCTGTGCTTACCCCTACGTTCCCGATTGTTTGGCTAGGTGGTAAAGGGAGCACCTCTGCGATTGTTACCGCCGGGTCAGCCGGACGCATACCTCAGACTGGGTGAAGCCGAAAGCTAGCGTTCTTAAGGGAATATTCGGTCGGTGAACTAAAAGACGATTTCTTACTTATTCATTTATCTTCCCCTAGATGTTTTTCTGCTTTTTCGCAGTCCGGACATGCACTTTAGGGCATGCCTCCCAGGGAAAGGAACCCCTAACGGAACTATTCTCCCTGGAAGATGTTTCTTACTACCCATGTAATATAACATAACTAGTTGGGCATTTGTCTGATAGAGCACCTATGACCCCTACGCCTGGTCTCCACGCATGCCCCGGTTCTTACATAACCGCGAGGGTATTCAGACACACTCCGGACGATAGGGTCCCGAGGTTGAAGCGAAAGGGTCCGCTACGACAAACGATCTACAATCCGGCTAGAAGGCATTTTACATGTCATTTTTAATTACATAGTCAAATTGACTGATTGTATTCATCTTCAATACCATCTAATAGGCTGTCTAGTTTACAGTCCCGCTGGGAATACTTTGCGGCCAACTCTACTTGGCCGTACACTAAGCTCACATGGATCTCCTTCCCATCGGGCCCCACAGGTCCGACCTCGGCCATGTGGTTTGGGTCAGCCTTCGTGTACCACGTCTTCACCATGGCCCAGGCCTCCCTGGCGCTTTGACGGCAGGCCTATATCTTCCATAGCCGGAAGCGCCGCCGTGCTCCCTGAAGCCTCTCTGCAATCTCTCCAAGGCCTTCGGGTAGGGAGATGGATGGCCACAAGGCCTGGGCGATGTCTCTCATCACCTGCCGAACTCGTTCGTGCAGTTGCAGCAACTCGGGAAGTAGGTCACCCGTTGAACCGGGCATTTCCTCTGCAGGACGACCTGTGAGCATACCTACAGACATCTTTCTGTTAGTCGACTTCCTCGCTGAACTCTTCTTTTCAAAAAAGCTCACTCAAGCACTTACTATAAATGCCGCGACGAAGCTGCCAATTCTCCTTAACGGAGTCAGACAGCTGGGCTCAAACATCCTTTAGTTCCTCACCCAGCTTGGTGTTGGCATCTTGGAGATTATTTTTCTCTTGCCTCACCCTTGTAAGCACATTCTCGCCGGCCTTTAACTGGCGCAGGAGATGTTGCTTGTCCGGATCTAGTCCGGTGCCATCTGCAATATTATTGTTAGACTTATACACACGTCGCACTTCACAAACTATTTATCTTTCAAAGTATATATTACCAGAGGGGGTCTCTGTGGCTCCCCCTGGGGCGGTAGTGCGGCCTCAAGCTGGGCCTTGCACTCTTCAAGCTCCTGAGACAGTCGGGTATTCTTTTCCGTAAGATCCTGCATGACAAATGATCCTTAAATCAGTTCTCCTAACTAATTTTAAGTCTCGGGGGCTACTGGCATATATAACTGTCAAATTACCTCACCCGTATGTCCTTTACATACTGCTCTGTGGCTCTGGCTAGACCATCTTGAGCGGCACGGAGGTGCGCGTCTCCCAAATTGAAGGCGTTCAATGCTTCTTGGGAGAAACATGCGTCACAAAGAACTGTCCGGCGGCTCCTGTGATTCATGGCACTCTCCACCTCGGAGTTGGTGGCAGATAATCTGTCGGCATCCTGTGTCGGAGGAGCATCCGACGCACGCCTCGTGTTTACCTCCGTTTCCGGACCCGACGTTGGAGCCTGGCTGGCGGAGGCTCGATTGGCCATCTCTCCGGATACAGTCCGGCGAGCGCTCTTTTTCCTGAAAGGAGCACCAGCATTAATATACCTTCCCGGAATCAATCCTGGGAATATGGTGACACGCATTACCGTTGCAGCGGTGTTTCAGTCCCGACCGCACTTCTTTTCAGCCTGCTTGGCCGTGCTGCCTCTTGTTGGCTAGCTGCCACGGGCTCGGCCTCCCGCCTCGAAGGCACCCCCTGCAAAACACCATTGATATGCGGTGATAAAAAATAAAGCACGGATAGGTAATTAGCAAGGTACTGGGGCTTCGGTCTCAGTTACCTGTGAGGCTGGAAGTATTCCGGGGTAATCGGCCGTAATGGCAACCAAGGCATTATCAATGCTTAGTTGGTGAAATACCCCATCGATCAGCTCCACAGATATGTCCGGATCCTCTTGGGAGGCTGGATCGAGGAACCGTTCCGGATCCTCGGGTTGCGGAGGCGGGCTGCTTATATCTTTTACGGCCCGACGCAGTTCCTACGTCGAACTCACAAAATGAAATATATAACCATGGGAGTACGGATCGGATGTGCGGAAAAGGGGATGTTCTCTTACCTAGCTTCGAGGATTGTTCATAGAAAATCCGTTCAATGGACTGACGCGGAGAAAATCCTCCTCTTCCCCCTTGTACAGCGCGGACAAAATCTTCACCAGATCGGCGACCGATCCCAGCCCCTTACGGCCATGACGGGTGGCATCATCCTCCCCGTTGAAATCCCATATGGGGTGGCCCCTATACTGGAGCGGCTGCACCCCCCGCATAATGCATGTGGCCATGACGCTGATCATGGTCAGTCCGGAATGAGCCAGCAACCTTATTCGGCTCATCAGGTAAAGGACGTCCTTGTCGCTGTTCCTCTGGGGGCTCCGTGGACGCCAACTTAGGCGTTTCTTCAAGGGAGCATTACTGAACTCCAGGAGGCCGGTCCGAACAGGATCCGGTAGCGGGGCGTCTTCTATATAAAACCATTCCGAAGGCCAGTCTTCGGACGCCTTCTTCGGGGTTCCGGATAGATATCCGGTCCCGGTGATGCGCCATAGCTCGGCTCCGCCCACTTGATATATTGACCCCCCATGATAACGGGGTACGAGGTAGAATAATCTCTTCCACAGCGCAAAATGAGCCTCGACACCCAAAAACAGTTCGCAAAGGGCTACGAAGCCCGCGATGTGCAGAATGGAGGCAGGCGTAAGGTGGTGCAGCTGGAGGCCATAGAACTCCAGGAGCCCCCGGAGAAACGGATGTATTGGAAATCCGAGTCCTCTTATCAGGTAAGAGAAGAAACATACCCGCTCTCCTTTGGAAGGATCGGGGACGCTCTCCGTCTGTTTTCCACCCTTGTAGGTGGCGAGTCAGGCTCGAACCGGAACCATGAAAGCCAGGGGAAGAAATCCCTTGGTTTGGAGCGTCACTAGCTTGCTATGCGGGACTAAACATCTCTCCCAATCCCCAGGCTTGGGGCTGGGAGCGCGAGAGGAGGAGCCGCGTCGACTGTCCATGGTGGAATGGATTTTTTGTCAGAGGCGCTCCGATGAAAGCTTGCGAAGGGGGGATGGTGTGATTCGGATCTAGATCCTCGTCTCTTTTTATAGGCAGCTCATTTGCGCAGCTAGGGGGGAAAGTGTAAAAATACCCTGGCTCTTCGCATTTGTTCGCCACGTGGAAGATGGCCATTATTGGGCGTGGAAGCCAAGGAGCGCATCATTTATCAGAAGCCGGACACTATTCGACAAGTATATGGAATCTGGAGAAGAACCCGCCTCGCAATGCCGAAGACAATCTACGCGCCGGACTCATCATCATTGAAGACTGGTTCAGGGGCTACCGAGGGAGTCTTGGATTAGGGGGTGTCCGGATAGCCAAACTATCACCGTTGGCCGGACTCCTGGACTATGAAGATACAAGATTGAAGACTTCGTCCCGTGTCCGGATGGGACTTTCCTTGGCGTGGAAGGCAAGCTTGGCGATATGGATGTGTAGATCTCCTACCATTGTAACTGACTCTGTGTAGCCCTAACCCTCTCCGGTGTCTATATAAAGCGGAGGGTTTTAGTCCGTAGGACGAACAACAATCATACCATAGGCTAGCTTCTAGGGTTTAGCCTCTCTGATCTCGTGGTAGATCTACTCTTGTACTACCCATATCATCAATATTAATCAAGCAGGAGTAGGGTTTTACCTCCACCGAGAGGGCCCGAACCTGGGTAAAAACATTGTGTCCCTTGTCTCCGGTTACCATCCGCCTAGACGCACAGTTCGGGAACCCCTACCCGAGATCCGCCGGTTTTGACACCGATAGTGTGTTTACATGTCTATCATCAACACTAATAGTTTTGGCCAATTCTGACCCGTTTCGTGGACTACTACTCACCATTTTGGGGACCCTAATCGATTTCTATGGTTGGTGAACCCCAAGGTGCACTTACATGTTGGTCATCAAGAATCACACCTTTGGCCGATTCTGGTCCATTTCTTTGACTATTACACACTGTCTTGGGGTCCCGGAGTGATTTCCATAATTGATGAACCCTGGGGTGCGTTTGCGTGTTGCTCATCAACACTCACGGTTTTTGTTGATTCTGGCCCGTCTCGTGGACCATTACTCAATTTTTGGGTTCCCGAAGCGATTTCCATGGTTGCGAAACCCCAAGGTGCTCTTACGTGTTGGTTATCAACAATTCCAGTTTGGGCTGATTCTAGCCCGTTTCTTGGATTATTACTCACCGTTTTGGGGTCCCGAAGCGATTTCCACGATAGACGAACCCCGGGATGCGTTTACATGTTGGTCATCAACACTCACAACTATGGCCGATTCTGGTCCGTTTCGTGCACTATTACTCACCGTTTTGGGCTCCTAGAGAGATTTCCACAATTAACGAACCCAGGGTGCGTTTATGTGTCAGTCATCAACACTCATAGTTTTGGATGACTTCGACCCGTTTTGTGGGCTGTTACTCACCGTTTTGGGGTCCCGAAGCCCATAGTTGTGAAACCCCAAGGTGCGCTTACGTTTCGGTCATCAACACTCATAGTTTTGGCCGATTCTGGCCCGTTTCATGGACTATTACTCACCGTTTTGAGGTCCCGAAGCGATTACCATAGTTGATGTACCCCAAGGTGTGCTTACATGTCGATCATCAACACTCATAGTTTTGGCCGATTCTGGCCCGTTTCATGGACTATTACTCACTGTTTTGGGGTCCTCGAGTGATGTCCACAAATGAACCCCGGGGTGCGTTTACATGTCGGTCGTCAACACTCATAGTTTTGCCAATTCTGACCCATTTCATGGACTATTACTCACCGTTTTGGGGTCCCAGAGTGATTTCCATGAGTAACGAACCCCGTGGTGCGTTTACGTGTCGGTCATCAACACTCAGAGTTTTGGCTGATTCTGGCCCGTCTCATAGTTTTGGATGATTCTGGCCCGTTTCATGGACTATTCCTCACCGTTTTGGACTCCCGAAGTGATTTCCTTAGTTGTGAAACCCCAAGGTACGCTTATGTGTCACTCATCAACACTCACAGTTTTGGCCGATTCTGGCCCGTTTCGTGGACTATTACTCAACATTTTGGGGTCCCAACGCGATTTCCTTAGTTGTCGAACCCCACGGTGCGCTTACGTGTCGGTCATCAACACTCACAGTTTTGGCCCATTCTTGCCCGTTTCATGGACTATTACTCACTGTTTTGGGGTTCCGAAGTGTAACAACTTGATTTTTGGCCCTTTCTTTTTCATTTGATTTTTTGAGGTTTTTGCCTGAGTTTTCTTTTTCCATGGCTTTGTGGTCTGGAAACTGAAGACGGTGAACTCTTCTTTGCTTCTAGAGTGGCTTGTCATACCCAAATCCTTCTCTAGACCTTTCCATTTCCACCTTGGACCAAATCCCAATATTCTTTTTATTGGGAATATTCCTTTTCTATTAAAGGAATTATCCTTTTTGCCCTAGGTTGTGAAGCAACCTATATTTCCATCACTCCTAAAATTCCCAACTAATTCTCATAAATTGTTTGGGTCATATCTTCATCAAATGTGGCAAAACTTTTCGTTGCCATGTGAAAAAATAATCCTCAAATAATTCTTTTCCTATTCTGCCCTAAATGGCACATTGCGAAGCAAGTGCTATTTTCCTTTTCCCATTTGACCTCAAACTCCTTGGACTTCTTTTCATGTCCATATCATTGCCACATGCCAAAATGCAACCTCATTTGCCTAGTACTTATTTATTTATGATTTTCCAAAGTTTCTGTCCTGAAAGAAACTTTGTGAAGGAGGTACAAGCTAGGCATATCAAAATGAGTTGCAATTTTGCATGGTCCTTCATATCATCAAATCATAGCCTTCCACCAAAGTTGAGCTCATGTCATGCCTCCATGTGAGCACAAATTCAAACCTTTGTTTCTGTCCAAATTTTCAGTTTGTGAAGAAAGTATATTTTATCTTGCTCCATTATGGCTCTAAAAGTTTTCTAGCCTTCTCTTACCCATATAACCCATCTCCACCCAATTTGGGCATATTTCATCTAGCCAATTTTCCTCTAGAATTTTTGCAAGTTTCTGGTCAGTGGGAATGTTTCTGAAGGAAGTACCATTTTGGTTTATCCAAATGGTATGAAGCCTTTTTCATCATCTTCATATGACCAAATAACTCAGCCTTGCCCAAAGCTTAAGTTGATACTCCATGTGAGAGCATCATCATGATCTTCATTCTGGACCATTTTAGTCAGTTACAAAGCAACTATATTAAGCTTTGATCTATTTGCCTCCATAACCCCCAGGGTTCTTGTCTTTCCTTACCCAATCATCCCAGAAAACACCATTTGACCCAATCAGTTCCCTGTTTTTCCTCGGCTCTGCTCATGCTCGTAGTCTTCGCGCGTGTGACCTTGTCAAGCGTGTTTCCCGCGTCGTCACCGTCCCCCGAGATCTCTCTCCCCCTCCCGAATCCTCCTTGCTGGCGCTCGTCGCTGCGCGCCCACGGGCGAACTATAGCCGACTGGCTCTGTTCACGCCGTGGTGGCTTCCCTCTCTTGTCCCCGAGCGCTGCCTCGTCTTCGTGAGCTCTGCGCCTCGTCTGCGTCCTCCTTCATCGCATTCCTCGCCCCTCTCGTGATCACTGCCGTTGCCAGAGAGTTGGCCAGACCTCCCGTGGCGGCACTCGAGCTCAACCACCTTGCGTCGCCTAGATTAGCTCACCCCGCGGCCTCCCGAGCATCCCAGCCGCCTTCCCCACCTCCTAGAAGCCTCCCCAGGCTCTCAAACAAGCTCAAGAAGCTCCCCTCGCCTCCCTCTGTGGCCATTGCCGCCGACCTGCTCCTCTTAAATCGGAGCACGCCGAGCCCTCCCTCTCCCTTATGCCTCCTCCAGAAGACTCCCTACACCACCACAATCCTCCCCAGCCCCTCGTTTCCTCTCCGAAGCCATTGTGGCGCCGCGCCCAAATCTGCCTGACGCCGCCATCCGCCGTGCTCGAGCTCGCCTTCTCTCCCAACACTGTTGGAGTCCGTGGGTGGGAAGTATGGATGCGCCTCATCCTCCCGGTCACTCCGGTGGTCCGAGCTCCACTGGTTGTGGCCGGGGCCGCCTGGAGCATCGCCAGCGACGAGCCCCTGCTCTGCTCCGTTGGGAGAGCACGGGATGATGAAGACGACCTCAAGCCAGGCGGGCCAAGCCTTCCCCGACCCCACTCGTTAGCCACTCAGACCCCGGCCCCGCCATGGCCACGTTAGATAAGTGGACGCGTATTTTTTCGCGAATACCTTTTCTTATTCAAAAAGCGTACTTTGGTTAACTGCGACTGAAAATACGCTTCCCTTTGCAGAAAACACATTTCAGCCGTAGGCACTTTTGGTTTTTCTGTTTTGGCCCAGTCAGTAAAAATTTCTATTACAGATAGGACCCTGGTAGAAAATCTATCGTAACTTTTTACTCGAGACTCCGATTGAGGTGAATTCAATGCCCACGTCTTTGTCTCGTCGAGCCTGTTCTGTTCTCGTCATTTTCACTATGGTTTGACATTCTGTTAATGACCTTTTTTCCTTGTACGTAAACAGCCCCCTCCGGTAGAGAACTGTTTCCGGCAAATCTTTTTGCGATCATTCCACACTTCTCCCCGGTGCCTTCTTCTTCGCCAGGCAAGCCACAACACCCACTTGCATGATGGCCATGCAATATGCATGGTTTTCAACTTGAACATTTAATAGTTGTCTGTTTGTTTAACTGCAACTGTTATCGATGTTTTGGTACTGTTTATGGTTTCATGTTCACCTTCGTGCTATGTTTTGATGCATCTGGTTAACTTGCGCTCTTGCTAGTATTACTTTTGTATGTAATGCATGTTAATAGTACATGTTGATGTTGGTCATGGCCTTCAGTACATGACTATCGTCTGTTTCGAGTGCTGCTGTTATGCCCGTTCCTTTGCATCTCGTTGGTTAAATGCTTGCATGTAGTGTTGTCGTTATGTTCTTGCATGGTAGTTGTTGTTGATGCTAGTACTTATGCAATGAGTAGTGTTATGCTCGTGATGCTTGTCAGTATGCCATGCTCATCTGGATAAATGATTCACTGTTGTTATGCTTAAGGTTTATGTTGCATCAATATTCATGCATTGTAGAGGCATCATGTTATTTTCATATGACTCAGCTTATTGCATTCAAGTTTAACTGGACTTAATTGAACTTTAACAATTGTTGGCTGAGTCATGGTGCCACCAAATCGAGCTGACCAGTGCAGCCACACTTGCCTTATGGGGGGGGGGGTCCTAACTGGGTTTTTTGTCATGCCTCTTGTCGGTGCCTCCAACTAGGGAAGTTTATGCGCGGGCGCTACCTTGGCCGGGTAGGACGGCATAAGCCTTGTGTGCCCGTAGTTGTTATAGCCGGCTTGTCCCCATTTGGGAGCGTTTATTGTTTTGCCACGATGGTGGCCGTTGGTGCCTTTGATAGGCACGGGGCCACCCATGACTAACCAAAAGGGGAGTTAGTCGAACTGGCCGGGAGAGTGTCATGGCAGTGGTTTTGTCGGAATGCCGTTGGTCCAACCGAATGGGAGCGAGAGGCCATGGGTTCCGTGGTGTGGGTACAATGTGCTAACGTTTGTAGAGTGTGTTAAATCTATCGATAGCCGCGCCCGCGGATATGGGCCTAGTTCGTAGTCAGTCACACAATGGGTCAAGAATAATAATAATGATGTGTTTAATAACAACCCCGGTTCGATGATGAAAGAAGTTGGTTGATCTTTATGTGATCGTGCGAGGATCACTATGGTATCGAGGATACCGAGTTGTTAAATACTTGTGATGTTGTGCGAGAATCAAGGGTAAAGATCAAACTCCTTGTGGTCATGACCGATTACTACAATATTGTTTATACGAAGATTGATTGGATCCTATGATGATCGTGTGATGTCCGATGTTGGTAAGTGATGCATGTGTTGGTTACGAGGTAACCCCGAGCAGAGTAAGTTGGTGCATGATAGTGTCATCATGTTGCATGTTAGTATCATCAGGTTTATATGTTCATGCCATGCTCATATTATGCTAGAGGTATCATGTTGTTCATGCCATGTTGTTCAGATGATGTCATGTTAATCCTTGTTAACCTGTAATTGCCATGCTGTTGTTTGTCTTGAATGTTATTGTGAGCTTGCAAGCACATTCTATGTACTGACCTGGCGTGTCATGCCAGTTTGCATGTCATGCCGGATTTGATTGCTTGTTTGCCGTGTATTCCTTGTTTGTGAGCTAGGATAAGTGTTCCAGCCAGAGTCCCTGCGGAGTGGAGTTCGTCACCGTCATCGTTGTTCCGCTACTAGAGTTATTCCGCTGTTTCGAGTTGTTATGCTGCTTGCATAGAGCAACAGTGGCGGGTGGAGTGTCGCTGTGCCAATGTAACCCCTTGTACCCAATATAGATTGTAATAAAGAGTTGATTTGTTCTATGCTAAGCAGTGCTGTATTCTAGAAGACTTCTCCTTGATCTCTGGGCTGGAATATAGTGTGTTCCGGTTTCTTTGAGCCAGGGTGTCACAGGCTTGGTATTAGAGCAGGTCTGGCCATAGGATGCCCTAGCCCGCGCGAACGTTAGAAAACGGTAGTATTGACCCCAGTTAGTTAGTTGCGCTTGATCGCTGCATTTGTTTGTCGCATATCATGCATATATATTATTATCTAGTCGCTAATGGTTAATCTTGTGAGTGTAGGTGGCATCGGTTTCGATCCACTACCAACACCCTCCTTCTTAGCATGCCTGCTTTTCGGTGTTCGGCGTCATCTCTATCCCAGCAGAGTGGTGCCCTGGCACTGAATGTTCCAAACACCATTTGCAGGAGTTATGCTCAGGTATCACGTCGATATCTTTCCGCCGCCCACTCATATCATTTCGCTGATAAACTTGTCTCTATCCTGAATCGTACCATCCATCTCGTCCCTTGGCAACCCTTACTGGTCTTTGTTATCAGAAAATGGCAATGCTAGCAAGCTTTGTTTTTCCTCCACCATTTTTACCTGTCATTCTATTCTTTGGACGTGTACGGTTCCCTTCCGTATGCTTGATGATGATGTGGTCGTGACCTCTGTGTTCCGACCCATGATCACCAAGTCTGTCCTCGTCTCTGTATCCATCCATCCGCAACCTGTGTTCAGTCAATTTTTGATGTAGCTTTGGTTACACCAACTCCTTCCACACGCAGACTCACTTTCGTGCACACCGCCACAACATATTAGACCGCACTACCAGAGTTTCCGCGAGATTTGTGTGCTTAGGTGTTAAGGGAGTCCTGGATTAGGGGATACCCGGACAGCCAGACTATATACTTTGGCCGGACTATTGGACTATGAAGATACAAGATTCTAGACTTTGTCCCATGTCCGGATGGGACTCTCCTTTGCGTGGAAGGCAAGCTTGGCGATTTGGATATTAGATCTCCTCCTTTTGTAACCGATTCTATGTAACCCTAGCCTCCTCCGGTGTCTATATAAACCGGAGGGTTTAGTACGTAGGACAAGAACAATCATAATCATAGGCTAGCTCCTAGGGTTTAGCCTCTACGATCTCATGGTAGATCAACTCTTGTAATACTCATATCATCAAGATCAATCAAGCAGGAAGTAGGGTATTACCTCCATCGAGAGGGCCCGAACCTGGGTAAAACATCGTGTCCCCTGCCTCCTGTTACCATTAGCCTAAGACACATAGTTCGGGACCCCCTACCCGAGATCCGCCGGTTTTGACACCGACATTGGTGCTTTCATTGAGAGTTCCACTGTGTCGTCACCGCAAGGCTTGATGGCTCCTTCGATCATAAACAACAACACGGCCCAGGGTGAGACTTTTCTCCCCGGACAGATCTTCGTGTTCGGCAGCTTCGTACCGCGGCAAATTCGCTTGGCCACCTGGAGCAGATCGACAACTATGCCCCTGGCCATTAGGTCAGGTTTGGAAACTTGAATTACACGACCAACATTCATGGAGACTTGATCTTCGATGAATTCGGGCTTGCGCCAGGAGCGCCGAACGGTCACGATGGGCACGACTTGGATCTGTCGTCGGACAGTACTCGGGATATCACACCTGCAGCAGCCCCGGACCTAAATTCGGGGCAGAGCGCCTCATACGAGGATGGGTGGATGGACCCCGCCACGGAGGTCGCATACTCATCGGCATTGGAGCCGAACACAGACTCCACCTGTAAGGAAATCTATGTCACCGGACCCCCGGACTTGTTTCTGGCTGTAGGTCCCGGACCGCGCGCATCCGTGCCCGTCGAAGCTGATTGGGCACCAATCATGGAGTTCACCGCCGCGGATATCTTTCAGCACCCACCCTTTGGTGACGTGCTAAACTCTTTATGGTCTCTCTCTCTGTCAGAAGACTCTTGGTCGAACTATGTCCGGCTCGAGGGGGATTCGGACGACGAAGAAAATCTCCGCCCACCCACCACCCATTTAATAGCCACTGTCGATGACCTAAGAGACACGCTTGACTTCGACTCCGACGACATCGACGGTATGGACGCCGATGCAGGGGACGATCTGGAACCACCGCCCACGGGGCGTTGGACTGCCACTTCGTCATATGATATATACATGGTGGACATGCCCAAGGAGAACAACGGCGACAAAAAGGACACAATGGAGGATAACCCCCCAAACAAAAGCCAAAACGACGGCGCAGGCGCTGCTCCAAGTCCAGTCACAGTAAAAATAGTGATAATAGCAAAAGGAAAATTGACACCCAGGTCGGCTCCGAAGGCAACAACGACCATATGGACCCAGCGATGGAGCAGGATGAGCCAGGTCTCGCCGAACACAGCCCGGAGCAGAAGCCTGATCACAGTGATCCCGAGGGTCAAACCCACCAACCTGCCTCCGGGGAGGAGGACAGTCCAGACGATGATGCATTCATCATCCCGAAAAAATGCCTGGAACAATATAACCTCCGCAGAAGGCTGATGGCCACTGCGAGGAGCCTAAATAAGCAGAAGCAAAGGCTTAAGGACACGCAGGCTACGCTCAACCGCAGGTGGAAAAAAGTTCTAGACACCGAACAAAAATACGGCGACGATCACCATACAAAGAGCTACCCAAAGCGCAAGCTGCTAGCCGAATTCGACGATGAAGCCGTAGAGCCCATTCCGCCAAAGAACAAACGGCTAATCGGCCGGACCAACCACTTCATGGCCGTGATAGAGCAGCTACTGACTACGCACACATTTTACGTGAGCTCCTAAACAAAAAGGCCGGCGCGACGAGGTCCATCTATGGATCTAGAGGACATGCTCTGGCGCAGAATTATGGTCACCAAGACGATCACAATGATCGCGCACCAGTTCGGAATCAACACCGGACACAACACCAGTCGACAGCATGCCACGACATGTCCAGATACAGAGGGGCGACGCACCCTGTGTGCTTCACCGACGAGGTGCTAGATCACGAATTTCCATAGGGATTCAAAACCGTGAACATAGAGGCATACGACGGAACGACAGACCCCTGGGGTATGGATTGAGGATTTTATCCTTCATATCCACATGGCTCGTGGGGATGACCTCCATGCCATCAAATATCTACCCCTCAAGTTGAAAGGGCCAGCTCAGCACTGGTTGAAAAGCCTCCCCGAAAATTCAATCGGAAGTTGGGAGGAACTCGAGGACGCTTTCAAGGCCAATTTTCAAGGGACCTATGTCCGACCTCCGGACGCAGACGATTTAAGTTACATAATACAACAGCCCGGAGAGTCAGCCCGCAAGCTTTGGAACAGATTTCTCACCAAGAAGAATCAAATAGTCAATTGTCCGGATGCCTAAGCCCTAGCGGCCTTCAAGCACAGTATCGAGACCAGTGGCTCGCCAGACACCTCGGCCAAGAAAAGCCGAGAACAATGGCGGCCTTAACAAGCCTTATGACCCGCTTCTGCGCGGGTGAGGACAACTGGTTGGCCCGTAGAGGCACTAGTGACCCGGGCACATCCGAAATTAGGGATGGCAACGGGAAGCCACGGCACAATAAAAACAAGCGTCAAAACAAGGAAGACACTTCGAATAACACGGCGGTCAACACCGGATTCAGGGGCTCCCGACCCGGTCAAAGAAAGAAGCCATTTAAAGGTAGCAAAGAAAGACCGTCTGACCTGAACAAAGTCCTGGACAAATTGTGCCAAATTCATGGCACCCCCAAAAAACCTGCGAATCACACTCACAGAGAATGCTGGGTCTTCAAGTAGGCCGGCAAGTTAAATGCCGAATACAAGGGAAGAGAAACACCAAGTGAAGACAAGGATGAGCCTCACCAGCCGAACATTGGGGGACAGAAAATATTCCCACCAGAAGTCAAAACAGTAAACATGATCTACGCGACTCACATACGAAAGAGAAGGTGCAAACGCGCACTTAGAGACGTATACGCTGTAGAACCCATCGCCTCCAAATTCAACCCCTGGTCGGCCTGCCCGATCACCTTCGATCACATGGACCACCCAACTAGTATACGGCACGGAGGATCGACTGCCTTGGTGCTCGACCCAATAATCGATGTATACCATCTCACTCGCGTCCTCATGGACGGCGGCAGTAGTCTTAATCTGATATATCAGGACACTGTCCGCAAGATGGGGATATACCCATCCAGAATCAGCCAAAGTAACACCACCTTTAAAGGAGTGATACCAGGCGTTGAGGCCCACTGCAAGGTCTCCCTCATATTAGAGGTGACATTCGGTTCTCCCGACAACTTCAGAAGCGAAGAATTACTCTTCGACATTGCTCCCTTCCGAAGCGGTTATCATGCACTACTCGGAAGAATGGCCTTCGCTCGCTTCAACGCAGTACCGCACTACGCCTACCTTAAACTCAAGATGCCCGGTCCACGTGACATCATCACTGTTAGCGGAAACACAGAACATTCCCTACGTGCGGAAGAGTATGTGGCGGCTCTAGCAGCCGGACACTAAGCGGCCTCTCCTATTAGATTGCATGATCGGTTGTTAAGACCACGGACACGGTTAGACGAGTCCGGGCACCACCGTTGGTAACAGCCCAGATAAACCTGAGCTGGGTGCTATACATATTCCCCCCATAGATGGAACAAGGGGCTGCAAACATGTAATAAAGCCCATAATTTGGCTTGACCTTATTAAACATGCCAATATCTCACATTCCTACTATCCACTAGTAAGCATGCACGTGCACACGTCTCGACTTACGATCATTATGTGAAAAGATATTTGCATCTTCACCTGCCCCAACAATAGTCAACATCAGTTTATTCAGTGACCATGAGTTGATGTATTTTGACAAAAAACATAGAAGAAAATTTAATGGAATTGTATATATTTTATATACAACATGGGCAGGTTTACTGAACACTGTTAAGAAAAAACTTGCTGCCAACTAAGATTGTTCAAACACAAGAGCAGAACATCTAGTCTTCGCCTTCGACGGCAACACACCTTTGAGAATGGGTCGAAAAAGGGGCAGAAACAAAACATTAAATCAAAAAAATACATATGTTGATCCTTGTAACCATAATAATTCAACAAAAGTAGAACCAGCTACATCTGCTTTGTTTATGATATGGAACCTAATCAGTTTGAAGGTTTGATCATACGCAAAGCAAGCTATTTGCCAGTTAAAAAAGATGAAATAAAATAAAGTTTCAGCAGGCTCTCTCACCTGCTGATGAAATACATTGAACAGAAAATAGTGACATAAAAGTTCTTGCGACATTATGCTTCTTGGCATCATCAGAGTACTTGTTCTTTGTGACACAATAGCAGTACCATCAGATGAAATAGTTACCGTTAGTAAACATATACATGGGTTATTATGAATACCAAGTTCAAAACTTCCACCAACCGAAGCGGTGTGCTCAACTACATTTGATGTTGTGTTTTGAAAAGCAATCATGTAATCCATGGCTCTATCCTTACTTAAAAGTAATCTTAGTTTTCTGGCCAGTTTACCTCAAACTATGCTTGTATTTCTTTGAACTAGTCATATGGGACATGCATTATATTCTATGCACACAAAAAAGTGCAGACACAATGCAGCATTGTCCTCAAAAAAGTACTCCCTCTGTCCGGAAATACTTGTCGGAGAAATGGATGTACCTAGATGTATTCTAGTTCTAGATACACCCATTTTTATCCATTTTAGCGACAAGTATTCCTGGTTAAATGAATACACATATATTCCTCCCAAGTCACAGTACGGTGTCGGAGAAATGATCACAGTTCACTCTCCTGCAATGTAACAACAGTGCATACACATATATTCCTCCCAAGTCACAGTACCTTAATTTCAGAAACTAATGACCAGTCCAAAAAGACATACGTACAAATTATTAGAAAGTCATCACCAGACTGGCAATCAGATAGAAGGGAGAAATGAATTGGTCATGCAGCAGGCCCTCATATGGAGAAAAGAATATACAACACAATTGGATATGATTATGCTGAATAGAAAACATAAATGGGAGGTATTGCTATCAAGAATCATTCTGTGGCGAAGATAGTTTGAAAAAAGTGATGACCAAGGAAGATAAAGTACCCATCACTGTACCTTCCTGATTCCCTATGACGAGCGTTACATCGTACTCCTCTGTCGAGCTGCTCATTGTTGTGTTGCTTGTTGTCATCTACCTGCGCCTGACCATGATGAAGCACTTTTTCAGCCACGCGCGCTTGGATGGCATCTCCAGGCAATCGGCCAGGGGAACAGCAGGGTGATGCGAGGAGGACGACTGGATTACGGCTGAATAATGATGGTCAGTGACGGCAGAATGATGCGAGGAGGACGCCGGGATTACAGGCGAAGAAAAAAGTATCACTGCACCACCAAGAAAATTAGAAAACTCTCAGAAAAAGGCCATCAGGCAGACAACAAAGTAGACGTAAACATATTTTGATTATAAATAATGGAGTTTGAGTAGCATTAACATATAGTGCAGTACTTAAATGTTTTGAATTGTAGTTAAATAAATATAGCAAACCTTTCCACTTATAGTGAAGGTGAAAATGTATGGATACAAATAGGTGATTTCCCAGAATGTGGTGCAGAAATTCACCTTTGGGAAGGCTAACCATTTTTATGTTGCTTCACTTTTAGCTTGTCTCACGATGGCAGGTGGGCTGGTCGAGTATGTAATGGTCTTCCTAGAATCCCAATCATCAAGAAAGTCTGAATGTTCATCCTATCGCTTAATTTCGTCGATTGTTGAGGCATGGATAAAAAATATAACTGAATAATTATAAACATCATGATTGTCTTCTGATATGCTTATGAGCTAACACATGTACCTCTCACATACATCCAATTATGGGTCATCATCAGGTTCATGTTCCTGCAAAGGAATAGGAAAAACAATGAGAAATTTAAGCCGAACAAGGAGAAGATCAACAAAAGCTACAGAAAATCAAAAACAGCTAGGTGCCATGTCAAGATCCTTAATCAAAAGCAAACTATATTAGTTCAATAAACGACAATATGAAAAGCATACTGATTAGGAAGAATTAATTAAGCCAACATATGATTTCTCCTGCCTGACTCCTTTATCCTTTCACACTCAGCTCCCTGAGCTCCTCCTCTTTGTTACATGTATCTTGAAAAAATAGTCATCATGCAAATGTATGTACAAGGGAATTCCATTAGCTTTAGGAAAACTCTAGTACAAGGGAGCTTTTCAGTAGAAGCAGTTTAGTTTTGGAATCCACACCATACACAAATTAAAATCTATTTCTAATATATAACTTACAATCTATGTCAGAGAAATTATCAACAAACTAAAAGGACTACAACCTGCAGCATCCCATGTGTATCCACGCTGCATCGCCTTCCTCTAAGCCTCTGCTGCTGCATGAGATGAAAGAGAGTTATTTACAAGGTCGTACAAACACCAGAAATCCTGAAAGCAAAACCTTCTTTCCATCCAGCAATCTTTTCAAGGGAACATGAGAAGCACAACATCGCATGCAGTCGATTGATACATATATACAATTTCTGAATTAATGTGAACACACAGCAGAACCTTACTGAAATCTACAATTTCATAGAAACATGTTAACCAAACACAACAAGAAGCTAAAAAGGAGGTGTCCAATCTGGGTGTTGACCCAAAAGTTGCAGAAGGCATCGGTGACCTCCGGTTGAGTATGGCGGGGCTGTGGCTTGCCGATGCGGTGACGCTGCGCTCGTGCGGGGGGTGTGGCGGCGGGGTTGCCGCTCGGTGATGCGGCTGCAGGGCGCTAGCACGGGGCTGCCAACATGGGGCTAGCAGCAGCAACAGCCTCTGCACGCCATGCTCGTGGCCAAGCTCCGCCTTCGGCGCTGCCCGGCCTCCCTTCTCCTGCCCTCAGCCGCACCACCTACTCGCCTGTTGTGGCCCTACGGCCGCTGCCGCTGTGTGCCGCACATGCACTGTTGTCCGCCATTGCGCCGCTGCTGTCCACCGCCGTCGCCCCCCTTGAACACCTCTCGATGGCAAAGACGAAAACTGGCGAGGAGGGGGAGGAGGATCACGCCACTGGGAGGGCATGCGATGGCAAGCCGGAGGTGCAGCGCCCGGTTGAGGATGAGGTGATCCGATTGTGATCTCTTTCCTTTTTTCGTGCGTGATAGTTGGGTCGCGGCCTCCTTTTTTCGTGCGTGATAGTTGGGTCGTGGCCGCGCGTCGTAGCGGGACGGCAGAGTTTTCGTCCGCACTCTAAAATCGCTAAACGCACTCTTGGCTGGCGGTTAGTGTAATCTGGATGGCTAGATGAAATCAAGTGATTTGGATCGTGAGGCTATAATTGATCAGGGATGTTATGTGTAGATTAGGCTGGGTGCGTTTAGCGATGAATATATTTGCTTGTTTAATAGTAGTAGAGATAGAGAATAAACCAACTTTTCGCACGCTTATGCCATACTCTTTTGCATTAGTTTTCCTTTTTACAGGCACCATTCGTGCGACACCCTTTCAGGACACGGCACAACAGAGACAAAGGCGCAGACGTGCAGCAGGGCCCCGGTCAAAGGTTTCTCTTTAGATTAAGCCCCTGTGTAAACCTTTTTTACTGTCTCTTGTTGCTTGACATCCCACGGGTATTCAATACACCCACAGGGGATACTGGCGTTATTGGCATTTCGCCACGACCAGTTAATGCACGTACCTGGAAATACAGGCTTCATAATCAAGGGCGCTACCCAGCCCAGTATATGTTATAAAGTCCGAATACCTTCGGGAGTGTTCGGCATCGCGAGTTTGGCCTTATATGCATCAGCTCCGAATCATGTCTTTGGTCAAATGTTGGGTTTGCCCGGCTCCTGGGTTTGCTGCCTTACGTTTCGTTATATCAGCTAAGGCGGCCAAAGGAGAACTACTGCGATTGTGCCCTAGTTATTCTGGATGAACACCTCAGTAGAGAAAGCCGAAAACTGACTGTCATGATATAGCGAGAGACTGGTCAATCACTCGAGGACTAATCGGAATCTTCGGGATTCCTCCGCATTAACAAAGGACCGTTTCGCGGTCATGTTCATACGCGCCCGTATCCGGATGCATGCAAAGGTACCAGGGGCTATATAGTAGCCCCACCGTCAAACTCCTATGGCTAAGTGAAAGTGTTAAATCTATATAGTCTGGTTGCCTAGTTCGACGTGCGATCACCTCCTTAATGGGCCAAGATGTTGGATCAAGTGTGATTACGCACATTTTTGTGAACACCCCCGCATTATATGCGTGGGCGCTGAAGCCAATGACTGCTAACTTTCAGGATATATAAATACTGAAAAACGGCCGCACAGGAGGCACTATAAAACTTTGGGGCGAAAATATAAACATAGCCTTTATAATCAAAATAGAATTTTTTTTACAATTAAACGACTTGTCACTCGAATATGACATTCTTCGAGCACTGAGCCTCTATTAAACGGGCACCTTCTGTGACCTGCTCAAAATACTGCTCGGCTGGGTCCTGGCTTCCTGCCGGACTCTGGGTTGCAACGCCGTGGCCTCCATATCCGCCCAATATGTCTTAACACGGGCAAGAGCCATCCACGCACCATCTATGCACGCCGACCTCTTCATGGCATCGATTCGCGATACAGCGCCAAGGAATTATTGCACTAAACCAAATGAACTGTCTGGCCTCGGTCCCTTTGGCCATAGATGGTCTATTACAGACCTCATTGCAAGACCAGACAACCTATGGAGCTCGACCATAGCAGCCATCCTCTCAGTCAATGGCAACGGGCGCGTTGGAGCACTAAATTGTGACCAGAACAACCTTTCTGTTTCATCATCTTTTTGATCCTTGAAGAACTTGGTCGCATCAGCCGTACTTTTTGCCAAATCCGCATACGCGTCTGCAGCACTCCAAAGCCGATCCAGAGGAGCGTACTTCGGATCTAAGAACTTCATCCGCAACAAATAGGGGCTTCCAGCCGCGATTTCTCCGGCCTGTCGAAGCTCCTCCCGCGCGTCTCTAATTTCAGAATGCGTCTCCTTGGCCGCATCAAGGGCCTTCTTCAGGTCAGTCGACTTTGCCTGGTTCTCCTTTTCAAGGAGCTCATACCGGCTGGCGGCGTTCTTCAGCTCCACAACCATCTCGGCTATTCTATATTCGCTTCAGCGATGAGTAGCCTATTCGGCTCTCAAATCTTTGGCCGCCTTTAGGGAAGCCGCATTGCTAGCCCGGGCCTGTTCCTTGGCTAGGGCAAGTTCCGCGCTCAGGGCCTCCACGGCAGCAGCTCCGCCTGCAGCCAAAAGCATATCACATTAACATTATGATCCTCTTAATATTTCCTATAACAAATGAGGAAAAAAGAGCACATACTCTGTGACTCGTCAAGCTGCTCATTCACAAGCGTGATGTCGGCATCCACCACATCAATCTGTCGCCTCAGTTCGGTGAATTCTGCGGTCCGGTCTATCGCTGGACCCTTAGCCACCTGCGCATGAATGCAGTACGATCATTACTTGAGAGTGTGATCCTCCATTTGCCGCCTAGGGCTGGCAACTAGAGTCTCAGGGGCTACTATCTATACGGAGCACACCTAGCGCGTGCGGTACAACCGAAAAATTACATATTTCATTTTGTACCTCAAAGCCTTTGAGCAGGCTCGCAAAAGCTTCATTCAACCCACTTGTGGTAGATGAAATCTTATCAAAAACCATACCCATCAATGTACGGTGATCCTCCAATAAAGCAGCTTGCTCCAGAAGACCCGTCAGTGTGTCCGGCTAAGCGCCGGACTGTCCCGGACCCTTCCTATTGCCCCCCGTGGGAGCCGAACACTCCGTGCTCAGGGCGGCCGAAGTGTTAGCTTCCGGCCTTGGCAGATCCAGACTCCTCCGTGATGACACCTCAGGGTCGCCCGTCCCATGGGGCGGAGAGGCAGGTGGGGTTTCACTCTCCAACATCTCCGGAAGAAGGTCCCCTGAAGACGAACTCCGTTGAGAAGAGCTACTAGCCGAACTGCAAAGGATAGATCCTGGTTATTGTTCTCAGAGGAGGAAGCAATAGCTTTTTACTCATGATTAACTTACAGCTTGTTGGAGGGCTAGCCCGTTTGCGGGCATGGTGCAGTGAGGATGCCCTTCGGGGTAGGGCCCCCTGGTGAAGTTTTCTTCCCTTGTTTAGGCACCTCCGTTTCCAAGTCTTCGGAGGCGGCCCTTTTCTTCTCGCGGGGGGAGGAAACCTTGGATTCACCTCCCCGGTTATCCTCCTTCGAGGAGGCAGTAATTCCCCCGGTTTGGATGTGCAATGTGTGAAGCTCGGCTTCTTTATTCTTCCCTTCGTAATTCCCCGAGGGCACTTGACTTAGTGCACGTCTAAGCATCCTGGCTATTGTAGGACTAGGCGAGCCTTCTGGATGGGGCCGGACACCTGATCCTTTCCGCCTTGCTGAGCCAATCCTGGCTGCGGACAAGTTTTCAGAATAATGTTGTGATAAATATAAATGAAGTGTTCGGTTACAGGGTTACTTACTTGGGTATCTGGACGGTTGCAGCTCAGACCCGCATCCTCTGTGGTATCCAGACACTTTATTCATGGTCCGAAGAATAACTTATACATCCCTTCAAGCGTCATGCTGAAGTAGTACTGGATAGTTCGCGGACCTTTTGGGTTGAACTCCCACATTCGGAGAGGTCGTCGTTTGCACGGCAGGGCCTGTCGAACTAGCATTACCTGAATTATCCCGATAAGATTGATATCCCTTTCAAGAAGCTCCCGAATGAGGCTCTGCAATGTTGGTACGTCATTAGCAGGCCCCCAGTCCAGTCCCACGTTGGCCCACGACGCCAGTTGAGGCGGAGGGCCCGAGCAGAAGGCGGGGGCAGCCACCCACTTTGTGCCTCGGGGAGCTGTGATATAGAACCACCTCCGTTGCCACAGATCGGACACCTCCGGGAAGGAACCCTCTGGCCATGGGGCATCGGCATTTCTGCTTATTACAGCGCCTCCGCACTTTGTGTGTCGCCCCTCGATCACCTTCAGCTTTACATTGAAGGTATTGAGCCATAAGCCGAAGTGTGGGGTGATGTGGAGGAAGGCTTCGCACACGACGATAAACGATGAGATGTGAAGGATGGAGTCCGGAGCTAGATCGTGAAAATCTAGCCCGTAATAAAACATGAGCCCTGTCACGAAGGGATCGAGCGTGAAGCCCAAGCTTCAGAGGAAGTGAGAAACTAATACGACGCTTTCGTTGGGCTCGGGTGTGGGGATGACCTGCCCTGGAGCAGGAAGCCTATGCTTGACATCGGCGGTCAGATATCTGGCCTCCCTGAGCTTCGCAATGTTCTCCTCTGTGACAGAGGAGGCCATCCACCGGCCTTGAAGGTTGGATCCGGACATGATTGAAGATCCGAGGTGCCTAAGCTTGAGCTTCGGGTGTTGGAACTCGAGATGCGGAAAGGCGCAAGCGTGGTAAGAAAGAGGGATAGGCCTCGTCCCCTCTATAAAGGGGGTGAATATCAAGTGTCCTCGCCGTGACCGTTTGGGACTTGACTAAAATTGAGGAATCATACCAACAGGTGTAGTTGGGTTACCCACACACGTATTGATGAGAATCCCGCGATAAGGGGGGCATGATCTCTGCTTCGACAAGACATGCCAATAAAACTGCCTCGCAACACGTGTAGTGGCAGGCTGGGAAAAACCGTTCATAGTAACCAAGCCATGGTGTGATGTCATGCTAGGAAAAGCTGTTAGCAGATTGGATTTGTGGAATATTATGCTCTCTACGGTGGTATGTGGAATTTATTTTGCAGAGCCGGACACGTTTCATGTGTTCGAAGTTTATCTTGGAGTATTCGGAGATGGAACCCGCCTTGCAATGCCGAAGACAATCCGCGCACTGGACTCGTCGTCATTGAAGCCTAGTTCAGGGGCTACTGAGGGAGTCCTGGATTAGGGGGTATCCGGACAGCCGAACCATATACTTTGGCCGGACTGTTGGACTACGAAGATACAAGATTCAAGACTTCGTCCCGTGTCCGGATGGGACTCTCCTTTGCGTGGAAGGCAAGCTTGGCGATTCGGATATTAGATCTCATCCTTCTGTAACCAACTCTGTGTAACCCTAGCCTCCTCCGCTGTCTATATAAACTAGAGGGTTTAGTCTGTAGGACAAGAACAATCATAATCATAGGCTAGCTCCTAGGGTTTAGCCTCTACGATCTCGTGGTAGATCAACTCTTGTAATACTCATATCATCAAGATCAATCAAGCAGGAAGTAGGGTATTACCTCCATCGAGAGGGCCTGAACCTGGGTAAAACTTCGTGTCCCCTGCCTCCTGTTACCATTAGCCTAAGACGCACAGTTCGGGACCCCCTACCCGAGATCCGCCGGTTTTGACATCGACAGGTGTGCATGCATATTATTGTGTGAGTAGAAATAATGTGTGATGTTGCTTGATTATTTATATTAATTGTATGCTTGTGTGTTTTTTGTTTTCGTCGTTTCTTTGGTTTCTTTCTTTGGGCCTTCGGTGTTACAAATTTTCCCGTTATTCAAGTTGCTCGTCAACCGACACCGGACCCAAAGAGTCAGCAAGGAGTTCAAATGTTTGGAAGCTCAGCTAAATAGAATGGAATTATCAGCAGACTGCAGTGAAATTGGGAATATCTCGTTGGAATGCAAAAGAAATACTGGATGGACTGTCATTATCAAGTTTGCATTAGCATGCACTCCTCACAACAGTATGGAATTCTCAGCCGACTGCATTGAGATTGGGGGATATCTAGTAGTGGTACGGATAATCAAGTCTCCCTCAGTGTGCACTCTTCATAGCAGAAATGATCAAGTCAGCAAGAAGATAAATTGGGCACAAGACCAACAACATATTATCAGTCAAAGGTATGGTTCAGATATAAGGTCTGATTCTTCGTTGAGGATGATTTTGAAACAAGATGTACCTGGAAGAAAGCAAGAATGTGCCATGTATTCAATGCTCAAAAAGAAGGATAGTTCAGCAAACCCCGTTCATACAATAAATGAACAACAGAAACATTAAGATGATATGTATGTGGTAATCAATCTGAGAAGCTTCTGGTATACTCTGTCTTCCACAACTGCAAAAGCTTCCAGCATAAGGTACCGAGTCTTTCCCCAACAAGTCTTTAAGGGGGGAAGCTTCTGAAGCACGATACCCAGTTTTCCTCAGCAAGATAGCCTGATGGCTTCCAGCATAAGCCATTCCCTCAGTATCGCATTGGTGCAAGATAGTACACCGTGAACTGATAGCTTATGGCAGTACATCTGGAGAATCAGATCCGCAACCGTGGGTCTGAAGCAAGAATCAGTCAGAACGCAAGTCTGCCCCGGGAATCGGATTCATACTATATGTATGTATGTATGTGTGTGTGTGTATATATATATATATATATATATAGATATATATATATATATATATATATATATATATATATATATATATATATATATATATATAGGACAAATTTTTCCTACTACCGGGTGTAGTTACTCCCACTTATGTTTCATACGTTTTAGGTAGTATCTATCATATCGGAGAGTATGTACACATAGTATGTAGTATATAAGAATGTTTAGGTAGTATATATACTACTTTTTTGGTAGTATGTATCATATTTTGCGCATACTCTATTTCACGTATAAATATGTACGTATTTCACAAATACAATAAAATTATGACCTCACTTGCAATTTTTTCATACAAATCACTTGGGAGTATCTTAGATATTGTATATGAACATACTAAAAATAATAAAGTAGAGTATATACTACCACATGATAGTATATGAGAAACGGGTGTAGCTACACCCGGTAGTAGGATGCATTTTCCCTATATATATATATATATATATATATATATATATATATATATATATATATATATATATATAGGGTGGGTCTATTTTGATAACTCCCCTAAGACCTTATTCTGCTAACACTCATGCTTATTCTACTAACACTCCTTCGCCCCGCGACCGGAGCCACATCCACCACACACCTCCCCCTCCACCCCCCGAGCGCACACACCTCTGCACTACCCACCTTCTTCCCCGCATGTCCCATGCCCCAACCTCCCTCTCCACCTTCTGCCGCCAGGACACCTCACCACCGTCACCCCCAATCCCCTCCCGCGCACTGCCCCCTGAGCCTCCACCGTCGTGCAACCCCACGTGCTCCTCCACCTTCTTCCCCATCTGGGCCATGTGCCACAAGAACCACCGCTACCCAACCTTCTTCCCTGTCGGGCCCCCCACGCCACCAGAAACCCCGCGTACCACCTTCTTCCCGGCACCGATGCCACTAGATCTCCCTTGCCCCGGCCACCGTGTCCCCAACCACCGTCTCCTCCACTCCGCCCGTCCCCTGGCCACCAGCACTTCCTTCGTGCAAAGCGTCGCCGAGCACCGCATCTGGCCGTGGGCCCGCGGCAAGAACCCACCGGATCTGGCCTCCCAGATGGTTGTGGAGTACAACGACCACTGGATCCAGGCCCTGGGCGACAAGTTGCTCCTCCGTCGTTCACCTACAATGACCACAAATGGGGAGGTACCCCTTACTGCGTTGATCTGGTCCCGATAAGGAGCACCCCATCCCGTTCTTCTCTAGCAGGGCATCGGGTTGGGTCCTCCTCATACGCAGCTATGGGCACCACGGTGACCTCCCACCTCTAGGCGCACCGAGCCTCCACGCCCCCTCCAGGCTAGCCGCCCCATCCCATCCCCCACAACCGCAGCCTTCGACGACACTCCATGCGACAGATCGAGGCATCCGAGGACAGATCCCGTCGCCACGTTCCTTGGAGGTGAGGGATCCCGAGCGGCCTCCCCCACTATGACGTTTAGTACGACGATGCTCCTCCTGCAGTGCACTTGTTGGGTGATGAGGATACAGACTTGGGGTAGGGTCATAGGCCTGACCTAAACACCCTACCCAAGGTCACTACCCTGGAAGATAAAGGGACCAAGAGACAATAGGAGAACTCCGGTTGTATACGTCGAGTGCAATCCACTCGACGACTACATCACTCGGAGGTCCTCCTCCCTACCGTCACTCGACCGTATGGAGAGTCACTCGACCTTCCTGAAGACCTGGAGTCACTCAGCACTGTAACGGTCAGGCGTTCACTCCGTAGTCTTTAGGGTCATTAATAACACTTAAGGCAGACGTTACCAGTAATGCCCCTTACTTTATGTACATTAAGTCCCTTGTAATGGAGGCGGGCGCGGGTCCTGGCGCACTCTATATAAGCCACCCTTCTCCTCTGGCACAAGGGTTCGCACCCCCTGTAATATCACACACATAATCCAATCGACCGCCGCAGGGCACCGGCACGTAGGGCTGTTACTTCCACTGTGAAGGGCCTGAACTCGTAAAACACACACCTTCACCATAGCTGAGATCTTGCCTCTCCATACCTACCCCCCTTTCTACTACCAGTCTTAGGACCACGACATTGGGCGCGTGCGAAAACATCCCCTCCCCTCTCCGCAGTGCACCTCACCATCATGGTCGCACAGCGAGTGCAACTCGGTTGCGCGGCAGGAGCAGCTCGGCCAGCTTCTGCATGCAGTACGCTGGACAAATTCTCTTTTTGTTGTTGAGAAAAAAGTCAAGTGGACTTCAATTGGTAGGATGTTCATAGGTTCAGTTTATTACAGTTGTCCCCGTTCAGTTTGCTATGTGCAAGTCAGTTTACATCGCAGTTTTTTTTGCAGAAATAGAGAAGCTATGATGCAGTCCATTCCCCCGATCAAGCTACATCACCTCCCCTTGACCTTTCAGTTCATGGCCGTGCAGTACTCTGGTGACGCCACAGCGGTGTTGTTGCACTGGGTGCTCCTAGTGCACTTCAAAGCTTATTTGGTTTGTTCATATTTGCACAACAGTGCACTTCAACCTGGGGGTGCCCCTATGTAATTCATGTTTTTTGGCTCTTCAGTTTTTGTATTGTGGTACTTGTAAGGTACGGTTCCCTTCTATGTTTGAACGGGGCAAACACATTAAAAACGGCTGGTCCAAACAGCCCCTAACCGGCCATTCACCTCGCAGATGCTTGCTGTCCAGCCTTCTAGTTTGCAGTCACGGCCACGACATGAAGTTTGGTTAGAGCAGGCATGAGGTTCGGCCAGACCATGGGTGCAGTTCGCTTGTGATTTGTGAATGCATTTTTTAGTGTATCCGCCTGACGCTATTTCTATGTGTTTGCAATGCAAAAGAGAAAAAGATGCAGTACACTTGCCTTGCCTCGGTGTCACATAGCGGCATTTATTTTGCATATGAGACAGTGCACTCTGTTTCACTCATGTGTTTCAAAGCTTGGTGCCGCAGTGCGTTTTGTCCTCCGATGTGGTTCACTTTTAAGAGTGACATGAAAAGTGCAAATAATTTAGCGAAAAAACAAGATATTAATGTGGTTCACTTTGATATATATCGTGTTTCACTTGTCCCCATCTTTGCGGTCCACTCTCTTTCATAAGGAAAGTTGGTGGTCCACTCTCTTTCATAAGGAAAGTTGGAAAGAAGACAACGAAAACTCGCAAAAACTCATCCGAGAAAAATGTACATCCGACAAAAGAAACCATGAAGTTCACTTGACTGTTTGATGCAATGTGTTTTTTTCGATCTGAAGCAGTGCGTTCATCTGTCTGATGCAGTACACGCGACGATTTGAGTGTCGCAAAAAACTGAGTGTCAGCGTTTTGGTATTTTTAAAACTGCTCTTGAATCGTAAGTAATTAGAGGGAGAATTCTACATAAAAAAGTTGTGTCCCGATGATATCTTTCCAACGGCATATAATTTGAATCATTTCGATCATCGATTTGTAAAAAAATCGCGAAAAATGGCCGCTGCCTCTCGTCGTCATCCACACGATTTTCAAAATTAACTAAAAACCGTAAGGAATCTCAAAAGCATTTCAACATATGAAAGTTGTGCCTCATCCGTAGCTTTCCAACAGCGTATCAGACACCACGTTTTGACAAACGGTTCAAAAACTGGAGCAAAAAAAGTACAAAAATTGCAAAAAATTCAAAAAAAAAGAGAATTCCACGATTTACTAAATTTAAAACTGCTCTTAAACCATAACAAACTAGAGAAAATAATATATATGAAAAAGATGAGGCTCGACGATATCTTTCCAACGCCATATCGTTTGCTTGATTCCGATGTGCAGTTTAGAAAAAAAATCATGAAAATACGCTCGCTGCATCCCATCATGCGCGCACTGTTTTTGAAACTGCTCTTAAACCGCAATGAACCTCGATAAGTGTTCAACATGACGAGGCTGCGCATTTTCCATAGCTATCCAACGATATATTATATGTCTCGTTTCGACAAACAGTTTAGAAACTAGAGCGAAAACAATGCCGAAAAAATGCATGAAGTTTTTTCTAGTGACGTTCCAGTGCTCGTTATATAGGGTTGCAGTGCCCTCGCGTTGAGCGTGCATTGCGGAGGTGTTATCAGAATAACTATTCTGCTAATATTAGCAGAACATATATATATATATATATATATATATATATATATATATATATATATATATAGTAGCACTATTCTGATCTTGGGATTAGAATAGTTATTCAGATCACAGCCGGCCCTATAAGGGCCCGATGAGAGCTTCCCGAACTCCCGAACCGGGCAACCATAGAAAAAAGGGAAAAAGCCCACTCCACATCCCCCGATCCCGATCCCACAACCTCCCGCACCTCCCGCTCGCCGCCCCATCCCTAACCGGCGGCGCCACTGCCGCCGCCACCAAGCCCCCAACCAGAGACGCGGTGGCCGCCCCCGCCCCAACCGGAGACACTGTCACTGCCCCGCCATGCCTTAGTCGGAGACACCGCGGCCCCAACATCCCGCAGCCTCCATCGTGGCCCCCGGCTTTCCCCACCATCAATACGCGTCGTCGTCGCGTCGTGCCACCACGCGCCGCCGGAGACGGAGGAAACTTCCTACACCACTGCGCCAAAAACCGTCCACCCCATCCCCTATCACTCCCTCCGGTGAGGTAAACAACGAGATCCCCCATCCCCTCTATACTCTTCCCTGAAGATTATTGAATTCTGAATATGTATTAGGGCCTCAAAGGGCTGTTTATATAAGATACAAAACTTGGGGGCCAAGGATAGTAGAGATAGATTACAATTTGAACTACCAAATATACAAACCGAATATATACTCTAATACCCCCCCGCAGTGTCAACATTAGGTGTAACAATGTTGAGACTGGAGCAAATGCCAGTGAATGCTGCAGTGGGGAGCCCCTTGGTGAAAATATCAGCAAATTGCGCAGTGGTAGGAACATGGAGCACACGGACCTCGCCAAGAGCCACTTTTTCACGAACAAAATGAATATCAATCTCGATGTGCTTGGTGCGTCGATGCTGAACAGGATTGGACGCCATGTAGACTGCAGAAATATTGTCGCAATAAACAATAGTTGCACGCTCAATTGGTCGATGGAGCTCAACCAAAAGCTGACGGAGCCACACCGCCTCGGCCACAGAATGAGCAACAGACCTGTATTCAGCTTCAGCAGACGATCTGGAAACTATAACCTGCCTTTTAGAAGACCAAGAAACAAGATTGTCACCCAAATAAACACAAAAGCCGGATGTAGATCGTCGAGTATCTGGACAACCCGCCCAGTCTGCATCAGAATAAACTGTCAAGCTTGTTGGAGAGGAAGAACTAAGGAGAAGACCATGATCAATAGTGCCTTTGAGATACCGAAGTATTCTCTTGACATGAGAATAATGAGGAACACGAGGATCATGCATATAAGCACGCTTGTTGAACAGAATAAGATATATCAGGACGAGTGAGTGTGGCATATTGGAGAGCACCAGTGATACTGCGATATAGAGTAGGATCAGAAAAAGGTTCACCGTCGGCCGACAACTTGGTACCAACGTCGACCGGCGTACGACATGGTTGACAGTCAGTCATCCCTGCACGAAAGAGCAAGTCAAGAATGTACCGGCGTTGAGAGAGAAAGAGTGTAGATGAAGTGCGGGAGACAGTGATCCCAAGAAAGTGATGAAGAGGACCGAGATCAGTCATGGAAAATTCACGATTAAGAGAAGATATAATGTGTTGTAAAAAGGAATTAGAAGAGGCAGTGAGAATTATGTCATCAACATATAAGAGAAGATAGGCAGTATGGGAGGAGGAACGAAAAATGAAGAGAGATGAATCAGATTTAGACGCGGTAAAACCTATTGTGTGAATAAAGGTGGTGAAGCGATGAAACCAAGCACGAGGAGCTTGTTTAAGACCGTACAGAGATTTGTGAAGAAGACAAACAAAATCAGGAGAAGAGGAATTCTCAAAACCCAAAGGTTGTTGACAATAGACAGTTTCATTGAGAGTGCCATGGAGGAAGGCATTTTTAACATCTAACTGATGGATCAGCCAAGAGGAGGAGACAGCGAGACTGAGAACAACACGAATGGTACTAGGTTTTACAACTGGAGAAAAAGTCTCATCAAAATCAACACCGTGTTGCTGAGAAAACCCACGACAAACCCAACGAGCTTTATAACGAGCAAGAGTACCATCAGCATGAAATTTGTGACGGAAAACCCATTTGCCGGAAACAACATTGACACCGGGTGGTTTGGGAACGAGAGTCTAGGTGTTATTTTGCTGAAGAGCATGAAACTCATCACGCATAGCAGAGTGCCAAAGAGGATCGAGAAGAGCACGTTGATAAGATGTAGGAATAGGGGAGATAGTGGGAACGTCCGTGAGGTTAAGACATCGTGTAGGGAGGTGAAAGCCACGCTTACCACGAGTGCACATGACATGATCATTGGCCGGAGGTATTATAGGAACGGCATTAGATGGAAGAGGCGGTGTGGAGGAAGAAGAGGAAGAAGGAGAAGCAACAATAGGGGAGATGGGCGTGGGAGGAGAGGAAGCTGCTGTCAAGGGAGGAGTGGGGGGCGCGGAAGGCTGTGGTGAAGGGGAAGTGGGCGGTGCAGAAGGCTGCTGTGGAGTCATGGAAGACTGATGCGGTGGTGGTTGTTGCTCCGGGACAATAGAGGTAGGAGCTAGACGAGGGAGGAGAGGAGATGAAGAACGAACAGAGGAAGGTTGGGTTGTGGATGATGTTTGTGTGGCAGCGTAGGGAAAGGTATATTCGTCAAAGACGATGTGACGGGAAATAATGACACGGCCGGATGAGGGATCAAAGCAGCGAGAGCCCTTATGATCATCGGAGAGACCAAGATAAATGCAGGGTAAAGAGCGAGGTTCTAGTTTATGAGAAGTGGTAGAAGTGATGTTGGGAAAACAGAGACAACCAAAAACGCGAAGGGAAAGATAGTCGGGATGGGAAAGAAAGAGGGATTGAAAGGGAGTGTAGAGAGGACATGTTTTGGTTGGTCTAATATTGAGAAGAAGTGTGGCAGTGCGTAATGCTTCATCCCAAAAACGGGGAGGAAGAGAAGCTTGAATAAGCAAGGTGCGAAGAATATCATTGATGGAACGAAGAGAGCGTTCTGCTTTGCCATTTTGAGGAGATGTATAGGGACAAGAAAAACGAAGAAGTATGCCGTGAGAAAGAAAGAAAGTGCGATTGCGAGTATTATCAAATTCTCGTCCATTGTCACATTGAATAAAGCGTATTGGAAGACCAAAGTGGGTTAGAACATATTGATGAAAATTGAGAAAAATTGGGTGTACATCGGACTTGGCTCGGAGAGGAAAGGTCCAAACATAATGGGAATAATCATCAAGAATTACAAGATAGTATTTGTAACCAGAAACACTAGGAATTGGAGAGGTCCATAGATTACAATGGAGCAATTCAAAAGGAAAAGTACTAATAGTAGAGGATGTACCAAAAGGTAGTCTAACATGTTTGCCACATTGACAGGCATTACAAAGAGAGGAATCATGAGGGACACTAGAACTAGGGATACAAAATTCCTGTAACAATGATGATAGTGTAGCTTTATTAGGATGACCAAGCCGACGATGCCATAGATGAACTGATGCAAGCATGGCGCGAGGAGTGGAAGTGGGGGCGCCATGAAGAGGATAAAGATCGCCGGTGCTGTTGTACCGAGCTAGAACCTCCCCCGTTGTCAGATTCTTCACAGATAAACCAAAGGGGTCAAAGGCCACAATAACTTGATTATCAATGGTAAACTGACGAACAGAGATAAGATTAGTAATTAAGGATGGGACTACAAGAATATTGCGTAAAAGAAAATTGTTAGAAGAATAGGGGATGTAAGAATCACCGGTGCAAGAGACAGGAATAGTATAACCATCACCGATGGTAATGGAAGAAAAAGAAGAAGGGAAACAAGCTGACAAAAAATTCATAGTTGAAGACATATGCGTAGATGCACCAGAATCGAAAATCCAATCCGTACCTTCGTTGTTGAGGGTGAAATTGTTCATGGCGGCGATGAAAGCAGCCTGATCCCAGCTCGGCGATGTGGTCGTAGGAGAGGGAGCAGGCATGTTCATTGGTGCATGCTGCCCGTATGCGTACGGTGTCGGAGCCGAAGGAGCACCGGGCGCATAGGGAACCAGGGCGTAGCCGGGCGGAAGCACGGGGGCGCCGGGCATGGTCGGTGTAGTAGTGGCGGTGTAGACGTGAGCCGGCGCTCGGGGTCCGAGGAGACCAGGGGAGCCGGTGGCAGGACGATGGCCCGGGCTCCAGGCGCCCGTGTATGCTGGAGGAGCGCCGTAAGGAGATGGAGCAGACCAAGGCATGGGCCACGCCTGAACCAGCCCGGTCCAGGGATCTTGCTGCTGGTGCCATGCCGTTGGAGTAGATGCCGGTGTAGACGATGATGATGATGATGCTGAGGAGCTGGCAGAGCGAGGCTGGGGCGGCCGGTAGACGGGATTCTTGCCGCGGTAGTTAGGGCTCGGGCGCCAGCCTGGAGGCGGCTGGACAGGGGCCGACGACGAAGTGGATGGAGCTGGCGCCGAAGACTTGGTGGTGGCGTGAAGGGCATATTGGTGGTGGGTAAGGGAACTAGGGTTGAAGGAGGAAGAAGAGGCAGATGGCGATCTGGCGGCATTGAACTCGGCCGCAGTAAAGAGAGGCCGCGCCGGAAGAGGTGGATGGGCCGGCGGAGAGGCCATGTGGAGAAGATAACCTAGGCGACGGATACCATGAAGATTATTGAATTCTGAATATGTATTAGGGCCTCAAAGGGCTGTTTATATAAGATACAAAACTTGGGGGCCAAGGATAGTAGAGATAGATTACAATTTGAACTACCAAATATACAAACCGAATATATACTCTAATACCCCCCCGCAGTGTCAACATCAGGTGTAACAATGTTGAGACTGGAGCGAATGCCAGTGAATGCTGCAGTGGGGAGCCCCTTGGTGAAAATATCAGCAAATTGCGCAGTGGTAGGAACATGGAGCACATGAACCTCGCCAAGAGCCACTTTTTCACGAACAAAATGAATATCAATCTCGATGTGCTTGGTGCGTCGATGCTGAACAGGATTGGACGCCATGTAGACTGCAGAAATATTGTCGCAATAAACAATAGTTGCACACTCGATTGGTCGATGGAGCTCAACCAAAAGCTGACGGAGCCACACCGCCTCGGCCACAGAATGAGCAACAGACCTGTATTCAGCTTCAGTAGACGATCTGGAAACTGTAACCTGCCTTTTAGAAGACCAAGAAACAAGATTGTCACCCAAATAAACACAAAAGCCGGATGTAGATCGTCGAGTATCTGGACAACCCGCCCAGTCTGCATCAGAATAAACTGTCAAGCTTGTTGGAGAGGAAGAATTAAGGAGAAGACCATGATCAATAGTGCCTTTGAGATACCGAAGTATTCTCTTGACATGAGAATAATGAGGAACATGAGGATCATGCATATATAAGCATGCTTGTTGAACAGAATAAGATATATCAGGACGAGTGAGTGTGGCATATTGGAGAGCACTAGTGATACTGCGATATAGAGTAGGATCAGAAAAAGGTTCACCGTCGGCCAACAACTTGGTACCAACGTCGACCGGCGTACGACATGGTTGACAGTCAGTCATCCCTGCACGAAAGAGCAAGTCAAGAATGTACCGGCGTTGAGAGAGAAAGAGTGTAGATGAAGTGCGGGAGACAGTGATCCCAAGAAAGTGATGAAGAGGACCGAGATCAGTCATGGAAAATTCACGATTAAGAGAAGATATAATGTGTTGTAAAAAGGAATCAAAAGAGGCAGTGAGAATTATGTCATCAACATATAAGAGAAGATAGGCAGTATGGGAGGAGGAACGAAAAATGAAGAGAGATGAATCAGATTTAGACGCGGTAAAACCTATTGTGTGAATAAAGGTGGTGAAGCGATGAAACCAAGCATGAGGAGCTTGTTTAAGACCGTACAGAGATTTGTGAAGAAGACAAACAAAATCAGGAGAAGAGGAATTCTCAAAACCGGAAGGTTGTTAACAATAGACAGTTTCATTGAGAGTGCCATGGAGGAAGGCATTTTTAACATCTAACTGATGGATCGGCCAAGAGGAGGAGACAGCGAGACTGAGAACAACAAGAATGGTACTAGGTTTTACAACTGGAGAAAAAGTCTCATCAAAATCAACACCGTGTTGCTGAGAAAACCCACGACAAACCCAACGAGCTTTATAACGAGCAAGAGTACCATTAGCATGAAATTTGTGACGGAAAACCCATTTGCCGGAAAAAACATTAACACCGGGTGGTTTGGGAACGAGAGTCTAGGTGTTATTTTGCTGAAGAGCATGAAACTCATCACGCATAGCAGAGTGCCAAAGAGGATCGAGAAGAGCACGTTTATAAGATGTAGGAATAGGGGAGATAGTGGGAACGGCCGTGAGGTTAAGACGTCGTGTAGGGAGGTGAAAGTCACGCTTACCACGAGTGCACATGACATGATCATTGGCCGGAGGTATTATAGGAACGGCATTAGATGGAAGAGGCGGTGTGGAGGAAGAAGAGGAAGAAGGAGAAGCAACAATAGGGGAGATGGGCGTGGGAGGAGAGGAAGCTGCTATCAAGGGAGGAGTGGGGGGCGCGGAAGGCTATGGTGAAGGGGAAGTGGGCGGTGCAGAAGGCTGCTGTGGAGTCATGGAAGACTGATGCGGTGGTGGTTGTTGCTCCGGGACAATAGAGGTAGGAGCTAGACGAGGGAGGAGAGGAGATGAAGAACGAACAGAGGAAGGTTGGGTTGTGGATGATGTTTGTGTGGCAGCGTTGGGAAAGGTATATTCGTCAAAGACGACGTGACGGGAAATAATGACACGGCCGGATGAGGGATCAAAGCAGCGAGAGCCCTTATGATCATCGGAGAGACCAAGATGAATGCAGGGTAAAGAGCGAGGTTCTAGTTTATGAGAAGTGGTAGAAGTGATGTTGGGAAAACAGAGACAACCAAAAACGCGAAGGGAAAGATAGTCGGGATGGGAAAGAAAGAGGGATTGAAAGGGAGTGTAGAGAGGACATGTTTTGGTTGGTCTAATATTGAGAAGAAGTGTAGCAGTGCGTAATGCTTCAACCCAAAAATGGGGAGGAAGAGAAGCTTGAATAAGCAAGGTGCGAAGAATATCATTGATGGAACGAAGAGAGCGTTCTGCTTTGCCATTTTGAGGAGATGTATAGGGACAAGAAAAACGAAGAAGTATGCCGTGAGAAAGAAAGAAAGTGCGATTGCGAGTATTATCAAATTCTCGTCCATTGTCACATTGAATAAAGCGTATTGGAAGACCAAAGTGGGTTAGAACATATTGACGAAAATTGAGAAAAATTGGATGTACATCGGACTTGGCTCGGAGAGGAAAGGTCCAAACATAATGGGAATAATCATCAAGAATTACAAGATAGTACTTGTAACCAGAAACACTAGGAATTGGAGAGGTCCATAGATCACAATGGAGCAATTCAAAAGGAAAAGTACTAATAGTAGAGGATGTACCAAAAGGTAGTCTAACATGTTTGCCACATTGACAGGCATTACAAAGAGAGGAATCATGAGGGACACTAGAACTAGGGATACAAAATTCCTGTAACAATGATGATAGTGTAGCTTTATTAGGATGACCAAGCCGACGATGCCATAGATGAACTGATGCAAGCATGGCGCGAGGAGTGGAAGTGGGGGCGCCATGAAGAGGATAAAGATCGCCGGTGCTATTGTACTGAGCTAGAACCTCCCCCGTTGTCAGATTCTTCACAGATAAACCAAAGGGGTCAAAGGCCACAATAACTTGATTATCGATGGTAAACTGACGAACGGAGATAAGATTAGTAATTAAGGATGGGACTACAAGAATATTGCATAAAAGAAAATTGTTTGAAGAATAGGGGATGTAAGAATCACTGGTGCAAGAGACAGGAATAGTAGAACCATCACCGATGGTAATGGAAGAAAAATAAGAAGGGAAACAAGCTGACAAAAAATTCATAGTTGAAGACATATGCGTAGATGCACCAGAATCAAAAATCCAATCCGTACCTTCGTTGCTGAGGGTGAAATTGTTCATGGCGGCGATGAAAGCAGCCTGATCCCAGCTCGGCGATGTGGTCGTAGGAGAGGGAGCAGGCATGTTCATTGGTGCATGCTGCCCGTATGCGTACGGTGACGGAGCCGAAGGAGCACCGGGCGCATAGGGAACCAGGGCGTAGCCGGGCGGAAGCACGGGGGCACCGGGCGTGGTCGGTGTAGTAGTGGCGGTGTAGACGTGAGCCGACGGTCGGGGTTCGAGGAGACCAGGGAGCCGGTGGCAGGACGATGGCCCGGGCTCCAGGCGCCCGTGTATGCTGGAGGAGCGCCGTAAGGAGACGGAGCAGACCAAGGCATGGGCCACGCCTGAACCAGCCCGGTCCAGGGATCTTGCTGCTGGTGCCATGCCGTTGGAGTAGATGCCGGTGTAGACGATGATGATGATGACGCCGAGGAGCTGGCGGAGCGAGGCTGGGGCGGCCGGTAGACGGGATTCTTGCCGCAGTAGTTAGGGCTCGGGCGTCAGCCTGGAGGCAGCTGGACAGGGGCCGACGACGAAGTGGATGGAGCTGGCGCCGAAGACTTGGTGGTGGCGTGAAGGGCATATTGGTGGTGGGTAAGGGAACTAGGGTTGAAGGAGGAAGAAGAGGCAGATGGCGATCTGGCGGCATTGAACTCGGCCGCGGTAAAGAGAGGCCGCGCCGGAAGAGGTGGAGGGGCCGGCGGAGAGGCCATGTGGAGAAGATAACCTAGGCGACGGATACCATGAAGATTATTGAATTCTGAATATGTATTAGGGCCTCAAAGGGCTGTTTATATAAGATACAAAACTTGGGGGCCAAGGATAGTAGACATAGATTACAATTTGAACTACCAAATATACAAACCGAATATATTTATTAGTGGAGAATAAAACCAAGAAGTTCAATTTCAAAAAGTGGAGCAGTTTGATATTTATTAGTAAAATAAGCTTTTTCCGATTACTAAAGAATAAAACCAATAATTTTAATTTTGAAATAGTGAAGAAGTTCGATGTTTCTAACAAAAGTCTAATTTTCACATTTCTAAAAAAGACATAAAGAAGTTCTAATAAAACAGTAAGAGAGGTTCAGTGTCTATAAAAACTCAGATTTTTTCCATTACTAAGCGCAACAGAAAGAAGTTCAAATTGATAATTGTCGGAAGGTCACGTACTGCATGGTCTGCATTTTCGTATGACAAAAGAATAATAAAATGGCAAAGTCTAACTATTTTGTTGCTCGAAGTTCAACTGGCCTGCCCCGAGAAGTTTAAAAATTATTGTGAGAGAGGTCCACCGTGTATTTTCATGTTGAGAAACACACACCAAAATGTTGTTTTGGTGTCTACAAAATAATCCTGTCAACCCATTACAAATTTCAAATAAGAATGCTTTGCATGAAAAACGTTCTCTGTAGTCAACAAATTTCCAAGGGCATATCATATTCTTATTCTAAAAAAATAAACGGTTAAACACAAATTGGTGTATGTTGTTAAAAACAAAGTTTAACCGTATTAAAAAAATTGCATCTTTTCAACAAGTTTCTAATGGTTTTTCATTTGTGGAACTCTGAGGAACGCGTGTGGAATTACAAACAAAAAAATACATGGCTGAAGTTCAACACGAAAACAGCGAGCAGTTCAACTACTATATGGGATGCGTTTTGGATGAGAATAAAATAATACAAAATAAAAAGCCTAAAATGTTTGTTGCAAGAAGCTGCGTGTTTTCAACATCCTTCCATCGGTATATCATTTTCTCAATCCGATAAGTGGTTGGGGAGTTACGGGTAAAAAATAGCATGTGAAAAATAGAGTGAAGTTCAAAAAGAACTGATCCAGAAGTTCAACCTCTTCACGAAGTGCTTTTTCGGAGACTCTGTTTTTCCGATGAAGGCAGAATGCATGATCTCAAAGCCTAAAGTTTTCTTGCTAGAAGTTCAAGTGCTCGGCCGGAGAAAGTACAAAAATTCTTGTGAGAGAGGTGAAAACAACACAGAAGTTCAACTACTGCAATGAATGCATTTCAGGTGAGAATAAAAAGTATAGAAAAATAAAAGCTTAAAAGGTTTGTTGAAAGAAGTTCAAGTGCTATTTCCGGGGAAGTTCAAAAGTTCTTGCGAGAAAGGTCCACCTTGTATTCCCATGTTCAAAAACACAAAAAGGAAACTATTTTTTTGCATTTAGAAATAATTCTCTCAATCCACAAAGAAGTTTAGTTATTGTTTGGGAGCAATTTAATTTCAAAAACAAAAACAAAATTCAAATTATAAAAATGGAAAAAGTTCATGTACTACATGGGGTGTGTTTAATATGAGAAAAATGAATAAAAAGGCAAGGTCCAATTTTGTTGTTGTTATAAGTTCAAGTCCTCGGTCGGAGAAAGTTAAAAAAATTATTGTGAGAGAGTTTGTACAAAAAGAATATCACTTGTGTAACATTTGGTGAATGGATGAGAAAATTACAAACGAAAAATACGTCACAGAAGTTCAACATGGAAACAACAGAAGTTCAACTACTCCACTGAATGAATTTCGGATGAAAAACTTTTAAAATCGTAGCGAGTATGGAAAAATGATCAACACGGGGAAGTTGCGTGTTTACAGGAGCTATCCATCGATATATCATTTGCTAAATTCCGGTGAGTGGATGGAGAGCTACGAGGGAAAAGACGCTGTGAAAAATAGAGTGAAGTTCAAGTAGACATGCCCGAGAAGTTTAGGTTCTTCACGTGGTGCATTTTCGAAGAATCTGTTTCGCGATAAAGGCAGAAGGAATAATCTCGCCATTTTCAAAAATACTTGAAAACGGCTAGGAATCACAGAAAGCCATCAACATGAAGAATTTTCGCATTTTCCTTAGCTTTTCAATAGTATATTATTTGCCTCATTCCAATAAAGTTTGTAGAAATTACGGCGAAAATACTTTTTTATCCATTTTTAAAATTGACTTAAAATAGTAAGGAATTGGGAGAAACAATATATACCAGAAAGTTTCGCATTTCCTCAAGCTTTCCAACAAAGTATCATTTGCTGCATTCGGACGTACGGTTGAAAAATTAGATCGAAAATACGAACTCGGTGGAACTTGTACCGTTTTCTAAATTACTCTTAAATCGTTCACAATTAGAGAAAACTTTCTACATGAAAAAGTAGCGCATTTTCATAAGCTTTCCAATGCCATATCATTTGCCTCAATTGGATTAGCCATTTAGAAATGACATCGAAAATATGAACTCGGCTGTTCGGTTTACGAAATTTTATGATTTTCCAAATTACTCTTTAACTGTAGGGAATTAGAGAAAACTTTCAACATGTGGAAGGAGCAGTTTTGCAGCAGCTTTCCATCGCCATAGTATTTTCCTCATTTCGATAAACGGTTTAGAAATGCGATTGAAAATACAATTCATGTTTTTTGTATGAAGAAAAACCGATTTTCAAAATTGCTCTTAAACCGCTTACATTTTGCCAAAAATTTAACTTGGGTCATTATACTGGTGTCCATAGATTTCCAACGGTATATCGCAAGCCCCATTTGGGCAATGTTGGCGGAAGTTCAACTTAGTACTGGGAGAAGTTCAGGTCGAACAAATCAGGCAGTAAAATTGCAAAAAACGCAATTTCATCACGACCCGAGAGCAAAATCCGCCGACGAGCAAAATTCCTATTTAAAACCGCTATTTAGTTGCTAAAAAACATTTCTATATTACACTAACATCATATAGAACACGAGTAACAAGAATAATTTGCGGGGGAAGCCACAGTTGCAAACATAGCCCGAAGGTCGGGTTCGTACAGAGGGAAGTTCAGGCGCGTGTACAAACAAAAATACGTCACAGAAGGTCAACATGAAAATATCATGAAGTTCAACTACTACGCTGAATGAATTTCAGATGAAAAAATTTAAAATCGTTGCGAGTATGAAAAAATGATCAACACGGGAAAGTTGCGTGTTTACAATAGCTTTCCATCGGTATATCACTTTCTCAATTCCGGTCAGTGGATGGAGAGCTAGGAGCCGTGGATAAAGATATACGAGAAAATAAAAGCATGTGAAAACAGAGTGAAGTTCAAGAAAACGTGCCGAGAAGTTCAGGTTCTTCATGCGGTGCATTTTCGAAGAATCAGTTTCGCGATAAAGGTAGAACGAATGATCTCGCCATTTTCGCAATTATTTGAAAACGGCTAGGAATAAGAGAAAACCGTCAACATGAAAAAGTTTTACATTTTCCATAGCTTTTCAGCGGTATATTGTTTGCCCCATTCCGATAAAGTATGTTGAAATTATGCCAAAAATACGTTTTTGTTCATTTTCCAATTTGACTTAAAACTGTAAGGAATTAGGAGAAACAATATATATGAAAAAGTTTCGCATTTGCTCAATCTTTCCAGCGCCGTATCATTTGTTGCCTTCGGACGTACGGTTAAAATATTAGGTCAAAAATACGAACTCGGTGGAACTTGTACCGTTTTATGAATTACTTTTAAACCATTCCAAATTATAAAAAACTTTTAACATGAGAAAGTAGCGCATTTTCACAAGCTTTCCAATGCCATATAATTTGCCTCAAATGGATTAGCCGTTTGGAAATTACACTGAAAATATGAACTCAGCAGTTCGGTTTGCGAAATGTTACGATTTTCAAAATTACTCTTTATCCATAGAGAATTAGAGCAAACTTTCAAGATGTTGAAGGAGCGGTTTTGCAGCAGCTTTCCAACGCTATATTATTTACCTCATTCCGATAAACGGTTTAGAAATGCGATCGAAAATACAATTCACATTTTTTCGGTTTTCAAAACTGCTCTTAAACCGCTTACATTTTGCCAAAAATTTAACTTGGATCATGATATTGGTGTCCATAGCTTTCCAACGGTATATCGCAAGTCCCATTTGGACACTTTTTAACTGAAGTTCAACCTAGTACTCCGGGAAGGTCAGGCGCGTTACTCAGGAAGTTCATGTTGTGATCAAAATATTATTCTGATCCCGTGATCAAAATATATATATGGTCAGCATACCACCAAGGTATTACAAGTCACTCGAACACAGATCTGACAGTCACATGATGATTGTTAAAAGAAGGAAGCCAGCTATACACCGCAGTGTGACAAAGGATTATGTGAGCTTAGTACAATTACCGGTGAGCCTGGAAGATGATCCTGATGAGCCCTTGTCTCCTTTTCTCTAGTAACAGCACCACACCTGTGATCTGAGCTGGTTTTAGCTATCTGGGGTGGATGCCGACTTCTATTTCTATATTCAACAACTGCCACGAGTTCTCAGCTATTTTCCGGCCATCTCGTACAACGGTTGGGTTTCTTTTTGTGAAAGTAGCCCTATAGACGCTTTTCGGCTATCTTAGGGAGCTGCCACTTTCTTCTTATCGACCCGGTCTCATGCTCTGAGCTGCTTTTCAGCCGTCCTGAGCCGTGGTTGAGTTATTTTAGTAATGTCCTAGATCTGAGTTGTAAACACCATTCTCGTGGCTACTGATTTATTTGCCGATTTCTTGCAAGGGTTCAGATGATCATTTAACTACGGTCAGAAATTGAGAGGTGTTGAACCTGCCATTTAAACCATATCACCATGTCAGAAGATGCGGATAAGAGTACACCTGTTAGAATATTGCACCCGACAGAACCTATGGTCACACAGAGAAACAATATGACCCCGCTCCTTCAGCCAAGGATCTAGACAAGAAAAGCAGTAATGAAGGAGCAAGACCGGTGATGCAGGTATGAAAATTGTTGCAAGACCCACATGGTGCAGATACCCAAACAATCTGAGTCAGTGAACCGATTACCATCAATATTCACCAAAGGGGTCTACTCAATTTTGGTAAGCACCCCATATCCAGACAACCCGCTCCATTGGCAGTGTATGCTCAGATTTGTCAGTATCAAATATCTGGGTCTGTGAAGTCTGACCAAAGGACAATTCAACAGTTTGACTCCAGCAACTATGGTAAAGCATCACATTGCCTACTATCCCCAAGGATATGCTGACAGAATGAGTGAGCAGTATGTGGGATAACCATCTGGAAGCATGTGCCCTCAATTATGAGAATCACCAAAGGATAGCTTGGCATGAATAAAATTTCGTCTGTCAGAACCTCCGCCAGTCAAGTATGAGGATATTATCATATAAGGTCGTACCCCTTCATGTTGGCCATGACATAAAACAGTTAAATATTTGGTACGGATCTGATACTCAAGACAGTGGAGAAAGTTAATATGAGTCAGAAACTTCTGTGATGAGTCAGAATCTGTCAGGAAACGGTTATGCCTCAACTCACAGTTTGGAACCCGAAGGGCCTGTATTCAGTTGAGAAACCCAATGCAAGGAGTCAAAGCTTGGGTGTGCAGCAGGAAAATCTGATCACCAATTCATGGAAGATTGTCAACATAGACACAACCATCGGAAATCACCCTCGGATTTGTGAGACAGGCATATATATTGCAATCATGATAACAAATCACACTTAGCTAAGTCAGCAGATATGAAAAGAATTGGAGCCAGTATAAGCATGAACATGTAAGGTAAGATCGGTCAGGATATGGATATAGTGAAGCAAACCACCCCAGAGACAGTCAGTCAGTCAAATAAAATTCAGTGGGGAACAATCAATAAAGGAAAAAGGATACCCGAGTTGGAAACAGTTTCCTTAAGGTCAGATATATCCATACTTGTTCCTTGAGCAACCAAATCTCGAGGACGAGATTTCTTTAAGGGGGTAAGAGTTGTAACAGCCTGATTTTTGGCCCTTTCTTTTTCTTTTGATTTTCTGAGGTTTTTGCCCGAGTTTTCTTTTTTCCGTGGCTTTGTGGTCTGGAAACTGAAGAAGATGAACTCTTCTTTGGTTCCAAAGTGGCTTGTCATACCCAAATCCTTCTCTAGACCTTTCCATTTCCACCTTGGACCAAATCCCAATATTCTTTTTATTGGAAATATTCCTTTTCTATTAAAGGGATTATCCTTTTTGCCCTAGGTTGTGAAGCAACCTATATTTCCATCACTCCTAAAATTCCCACATAATTCTCATAAATTGTTTGGGTCACATCTTCATCAAATGTGGCAAAACTTTTCATTGCCATGTTCAAAAGTAATCCTCAAATAATTCTTTTCCTATTCTACCATAAATGGCACATTGTGAAACAAGTGCTATCTTCCTTTCCCATTTGACCTCAAACTCCTTGGACATCTTTTCATGTCCATATCATTGCCACATGCCAAAAGTCAACCTCATTTCCCTAGTAATTATTTATTTACGATTTTCCAAAGTTCCTGGCCAGAAAGAAACTTTGTGAAGGAGGTACAATCTAGGCATATCCAAATGAGTTACAATTTTGCATGGTCCTTCATATCATCAAATCATAGACTTCCACCAAAGTTGAGCTCATGTCATGCCTCCATGTGAGCACAACTTCAAATATTTGTTTCTGTCCCAATTTTCGGTTTGTGAAGCAAGTATATTTTATTTTAGTCCATTATGGCTGCAAATTTTTCTAGGCCTTCTCTTACCCATATAACCTATCTCCACCCAATTTGGGCATATTTCATCTAGCCAATTTTCCTGTAGAATTTTTGCAAGTTTCTGGTCAGTCAGGATGTTTGTGAAGGAAGTACCATTTTGGTTTATCCAAATGGTATGAAACCTATTTCAACATCTTCATATGACCAAATAACTCAGCCTTGCCCAAGTTGCGCTTATGTTGATACCGCATGTGAGAACAGCATCATGATCTTCATTCTGGACCATTTTAGTCAGTTGCAAAGGAACTATATTAAGCTTTGATCTATTTGCCTCCGAAATCCCCAGGATTCTTGTATTTCCTTAGTCAATCATCCCAGACAACACCATTTGACCCAATCAGTTCCCTGTTGATCAGCAGTGCTCAGAAAAGTTTGATGCAGCAAACTTCAGAGGAAGAATCCCATCGATCCAGTGCCCCTCTTCTTGATCCATCACTTCCCGAGCCTCAGTGATGCATGGACTTGTCACCCGACATCTCACGGCAGCCGCTCTTGTACTCATCGTGCCAGTACTGGTGGTGACCACCGCTTTGGCATGCCATGGCCGTGTCCAGAGCGTCGTTTTGCCTCGGCTCTGATCGTGCTTGTCATCTTCGCGCGCGTGACCCTGTCCGGCGTGTTTCTCGCGTCGTCACCGTCCCCATGGACCTCTCTCCGCCTCTCGAAGCCTCCTTGCTGGAGCTCGTCGCCGCACGCCCACGGGCGAACTATAGCCGACCGGCTCTGTTCGCGCCGCGACAGCTTCCCTCTCTTGAACCCGAGCGCTGTCTCGTCTCCGTGAGGTCTGCGCCTTGTCCGCGCCCTCCTTCGTCGCATTCCTCACGCCTCCAATGATCGCTGCCGTCACCAGAGAGTTGGCCGGACCTCCCGTGGCGGCACCCGAGCTCAACCGCCTTGCCTCGCCTAGATAAGCTCACCCTGCGGCATCTCGAGCATCCCAGCCTCCTCTCCCACCTGCTAGAAGCCTCCCCAGGCTCTCAAACGAGCTCGACAAGCTCCCCATGCCTCCCTCTGTCGCCATGGCCGCCGGCCTGCTCCTCTTAAATCGGAGCAAGCCGAGCCCTCCCTCTCCCTTCTGCCTCCTCCAGAGTACTCCCTACACAACCGCAACCCTCTTCAGCCCCTCGTTTCCACTCCGGAGCCGTAGTGGCGCCGTGCCCAAATCTGCCCAACGCCGCTGTCCGCCGTGCTCGAGCTCGCCTTCTCTCTCATTGCTGTTGGAGTCCGTGGGTGGGATGGATGGATGCGCCTCATCCTCGCGGTCACTCCGGTGGTCCGAGCTCCACCAGAGGTGGCCAGGGCCGCCCAGAGCATCACCGGTGATGAGCCCCTGCTCTGCTCCATCGAGCGAGCGCGGGATGACGAAGACGACCGCAAGCCAGGCGGTCCCAACCTTCCCCGACCCCACTCGTCACCCACTCAAACCCCGGCCCCGCCACGGCCACGTCAGATAAGTGGACGCATATTTTCGTAAATACATTTTCTTATTGGGAAAGCATACTTTGGTTAACTACGATTGAAAATATGCTTCCCTTGGCAGAAAACGAATTTCAGCCGTAGGCGCTTTCAATTTTTCTATTTTGGCCCAGTCTGTAAAAATTTCTATCACAGATAGGTCCCTGGCAGAAAAACTATCATAACTTTTTGCTCGAGACTCCGATTGAGGTGAATCCAACGCCCACGTCTTCGTCTCGTCGAGCCCATTCTGTTCTCACCATTTTCACTATGGTTTGACATTCTGAAAATGACCTTTTCCCCTTGCATGTAAACAACCCCCTCCGAGAGAGAACTGCTTCTGACAAATCTTTGCGCGATCATTCCACACTTCTCCCCGGTGCCTTCTTCATCCCCAGGCAGGCCACAACACCCACTTGCGTGATGGCCATGCAGTAGCCATGGTTTTCGACTTGAACATTTAAAAGTTGTTTGTTTGTTTAACTGCAACTGTTATCATTGTTTCGGTACTGTTTATGGTTTCAAGTTCACCTTTGTGCTATGTTCTGATGCATCTGGTTAACCTATGCTCTTGCTAGTATTACTTCTGTATGTCATGCATGTTGGTAGTACATGTTGATGTTGGTGATGGCCTTCGGTACATGACTATCGTCTGTTCCGAGTGCCGCTGCTATGCCTGCTCCTTTGCATCCCATTGGTTAAATACTTGCATGTAGTGTTGTCGTTATGTTCTTGCGTGGTAGTTGTTGTTGATGCTAGTAGTTATGCCATGAGTAGCGTTATGCTCGTGTTGCTTGTCAGTATGCCATGCTCATCTGAATGATTCACTGTTATTATGCTTAAGGTTTATGTTGCATCCATGCTCATGTTGAAATTGTGCTCATGCATTGTGGAGGCATCATGTTATTTTCATATGACTCATCTTATTGCATTCAAGTTTAAACAGACTTAATAGAACTTGAACAATTGTTGGCTGAGTCATGGTGCCACCAAATCGAGTTGACTAGTGCAACCACACTTGCCTTATGGGGGGGGGTCCTAACTATAAACAGCCGGCTATAACAAGGGAAGGTTATCCGCGGGCGCTACCTTGGCGGGATAGGACGACATAAGCCTTGTGTGCCCGTAGTTGTTATAGCCGGCTTGTCCCTGTTTGGGTTTGTTTATTGTTTTGCCATGACGGTGGCTGTTGGTGCCTTTGATAGGCACGAGGCCACCCATGACTTAGCCCAAAGGGGAGTTGGTCGGAGTGGCCGGGAGAGTGTTATGGCAATAGATCGGTTTTGTCGGAATGCCGTTGGTCCACTCGAATGGGAGCGAGAGGCCATGGGTTCCGTGGTGTGGGTACAGTGTGCTAACCTCTGCAGAGTGTGTGTTAAATCTATCAATAGCCGCGCCCACGGATATGGGCCCAGTTTGTAGTCAGTCACACTATGGGTCAACAGTAATAATAATGATGTTCTTAGTAACAACCCCGATTCGATGATGAAAGAAGTTGGTTGATATTTATGTGATCGTGAGAGGATCACCGTGGTATCGAGGATACCGAGTTGTTAAATACTTGTGATGTTGTGTGAGAATCAAGGGTAAAGATCAAGCTCCTTGTGGTCATGACTGATTACTATGGTATTGTTTATAGCAAGCTTGATTGGATCCTACGATGATCATGTGATGTCCGATGTTGGTAAGTGATGCATGTGTTGGTTACGAGGTAACCCCGAGCACAGTAAGTTGGTGCATGATAGTGTCATCATGTTGCATGTTAGTATCATCAGGTTTATATGCTCATGCCATTCTCATATTGTGCTGGCGGTATCATGTTTTTCATGCCATGTTGTTCTCATGATGTCATGTTAATCCTTGTTAACTTGTAATTGCCATGCTGTTGTTTGTCTTGAATGCTTCTGGTTATTGTGAGCTTGCACGTACATTCAATGTACTGACCTGGCGTGTCATGCCAGTTTGCATGTCATGCCGGATTTGATTGCTTGTTTGCCGTGGATTGCTTGTTTGCGAGCTAGGATAAGAGTTCCAGCCTGAGTCCCCACGAAGTAGGGTTCATCACTGTCGTCGTTGTTCCGCTGCTAGAGTTATTCCGCTGCTTCGAGTTGTTCTGCTGCTTGCATAGAGCAACAGTGGCAGGCAGAGTGTCACTATGCCGATGTAACCCCTTGTACCCAATATAGATTGTAATAAAGAGCTGATTTGTTCTATGCTAAGCAGTGCCATATTCGAGAAGACTTCTCCTCAATCTCTAGGTTGGAATATGGGGTGTTCTGGTTTCTCTGAGCCGGGGTACCACACAGAGTGATTTCCACGATTAACGAACCCCGGGGTGCGTTTACCTGTCGGTCATCAACACCCACAGTTTTGGCGGATTCTAGCCCGTTTCATGCACTATTACTCACTGTTTTGGGGTCCCAGAGTGATTTCCACGATTAATGAACCTTGGGGTGCATTTACGTGTCTGTCATCAACACTCGTGGTTTTGGTCGATTCTGAGCCGTTTCGTGATATATTAATCACCGTTTTGTGGTCCCAAAGGGATTTCCATGGTTGTCGAACTCCAAGGTGTGCTTACATGTTGGTCGTCAAGACTCGTAGTTTGTGCCAATTCTGGCCCGTTTTTTGGACTATTATTCAGTTTTGGGGTCCCGAAGTGATTTCCATGATTGACGAAGCCCAGGGTGCATTTATGTTTTGATCATCAACATTCACAACTTTTGCCGATTATGTTCCGTTGCATGCACTATTACTCCCCGTTTTGGGGTCCCAAAGAGATTTCCACGATTGACGATCCCCGTTGCGTGCACTAGCACTCATAGTTTTGGCCAATTCTGACCCGTTTCGTGGACTATTACTCACCGTTTTGGGGTCCAGAATCGATTTCCAAAGTTGTTGAACCCCAAGGTGCGCTTACATGTCAGTCATCAACCCTCAAACGTTTGGCTGATTCTGGCCCGTTTCTTGGACTATTTCTCACTGTATTGGGATCCCCTAGTGATTTTGATGATTGACGAACCCCGGGATGCGTTTACATGTCGGTCATCAACACTCACGGTTTTTCTCAATTCTGAGCCGTTTGTGATCTATTACTCACTCTTTTGTGGTCCCGAAGCGATTTCCATGGTTGTGAAAACCCAAGGTGCGCTTACGTGTCGATTATCAAGAATCGCAGTTTGGACCGATTCTGGCTCATTTCTTGGACTATCACTCACCATTTTGGGGTCCCAAAGCGATTTCCATAGTTGTGGAAACCCAAGGTGCGCTTACGTGTCGGTAATCAACACTCACAGTTTTTGCCAATTCTAGCCCTTTTCATGGACTATTACTCACCGTTTTGGAGTCCCGAAGCAATTTCCATAGTTATGAAACCCCAAGGTACGCTTACGTGTCAGTCATCAACACTCAGAGTTTTGGCCGATTCTATCCCGTTTTGTGGACTATTACTCACTGTTTTGTGGTCCCGGAGTGATTTCCACGATTAAGGAACCCTGAGATGCGTCCACGTGTCGGTCAACAACACTAACAGTTTTGGCCAATTCTAGCCCATTTTGTGGACTATTACTCAATGTTTGGGGTTCCCAAAGCGATTTCCATGGTAGCCAAACCCCAAGGTGCGCTTACGTGTCGGTCATCAACAGTTACAGTTTTGGCCGATTCTGGATCGTTTCTTGGATAATTACTCACTGCTTTGGGGTCCCGAAGTGATTTCCACGATTAACGAACCCCGGGGTGCGTTTACCTGTCGATCATCAACACCCACAGTTTTGGCCGATTCTGGCCCCTGTCTTGGACTATTACTCACTGTTTTGGGGTCCCGGAGTGATTTCCACGATTAACGAACCCCGAGGTGCATTTACATGTCGGTCATCAACACTCGTGGCTTTTGTCGATTCTGAGCCATTTCATGATCTATTACTCACCATTTTGTGGTCCCAAAGGGATTGCCATGGTTGTCGAACCTAAGGTTTGCTTACTTGTTGGTTGTCAAGACTCGTAGTTTGTGCCTATTCTGGCCCGTTTCTTGGATTATTACTCAGTTATGGGGTCCCTAAGTGATTTCCATGATTGACGAACCCCAGGGTGCATTTACGTGTCGGTCATCAACACTCACAACTTTGGCTAATTCTGGTCCGTTGCGTGCACTATTACTCGCCGTTTTGGGGTCCTAGGGCGATTTCCACGATTGACGATCCCCGGGGTGCGTCTACGTGTTCGTCATCAACACTCACAGTTTTGGCCAACTTTTACCCGTTTCGTAGACTATTACTCACCATTTTGGGGTCCCAAATCAATTTCCAAAGTTGTTAAACCCCAAGGTGCGCTTACGTGTTAGTCAACAACACTCAAAGTTTTGGCCGATTCTGGCCCGTTTCTTGCACTATTACTCACTGTATTGGGGTCCCGGAGTGATTTCGATGCTTGACGAACGCCGGGGTTCGTTTACATGTCGGTCATCAACACTCGTGTTTTTTGTCGATTCTGAGCCGTTTCGCAATCTATTACTCACCATTTTGTGGTCCTGAAGCGATTTCCAGGGTTGTGAAACCCCAAGGTGCGCTTATGTGTCGGTCATCAACAATCGTAGTTTGGGCCGATTCTGGCCCGTTTCTTGGACTATCACTCACAGTTTCTGGGTCCCGAAGCGGTTTCCATAGTTGTGGAACCCCAAGGTGCGCTTACGTGTCGGTAATGAACACTCACAGTTTTGGCCGATTTTGGCCCGTTTCATGGACTATTAGTCATCGTTTTGGAGTCCCGAAGCGATTTCCATAGTTGTGAAACCCCTAGGTGCGCTTACATGAGAGTCATCAACACCCACAACTTTTGCCGATTCTGTCCCGTTTTGTGGACTATTACTCACTGTTTTGTGGTCCCGGAGTGATTTCGACGATTAACGAACCCCAGGGTTCCTTTATGTGTCGGTCATCAACACTCACAATTTTGGCCGATTCTGGCCCGTTTCGTGGAGTATTACTCATTGTTTTGGGATCCCGGAGTGATTTCCACGATTAACAAACCCTGCAGTGCGTTTACGTGTCGGTCATCAACACTCACAGTTTTGGCCGATTCTAGCCCGTTTCGTTGACTATTACTCAACGTTTTGGGGTCCCAAAATGATTTCCATGGTTGTCGAACCCCAAGGTGCGGGTACGTGGCGGTCATCAACACTCACAGCTTTGGCCGATTCTGGCCCGTTTCATGGACTATTACTCATTGATTTGGGGTCCCGTAGTGATTTCCACGATTAACGAACCCCGGGGTGTGTTCACCTGTCGGTCATCAACACCCACAGTTTTGGCCGATTCTGGCCTGTTTCGTGGACTATTACTCACTGTTTTGGGGTCCCGGAGTGATGTCCACGATTAACAAAACGCGGTGTGCGTTTACGTGTTGGTCATCAACACTCGCGGTTTTTGTCGATTCTGAGCCATTTTGTGATCTATTACTCGCCATTTTGTGGTCCCAAAGGGATTTTGCATGGTTGTCGAACCCCAAGATGTGCTTACGTGTTGGTCGTCAAGATCGTAGTTTGTGCCGATTCTGGCCTGTTTCTTGGACTATTACTTAGTTTTGGGGTTCCGAAGTGATTTCCATGATTGACGAACCCTAGGGTGCATTTACGTGTCGGTCATCAACACTGACAACTTTGACCGATTCTGGTCCGTTGTGTGCACTATTACTCGCCGTTTTGGGGTCCCAAAGCGATTTCCACGAATGATGATCCACGGGGTCCATTTATGTGTTTGTTGTCAACAGTCACAGTTTTGGCCAATTCTAACCCGTTTCATGGACTATTACTTGCTACCTCTTAAGCACTGCGTTGGTTTTCCCTTGAAGAGGAAAGGGTGATGCAGCAAAGTAGCATAAGTATTTCCTTCAGTTTTTGAGAAACAAGGTATCAATCCAGTAGGAGGTTACACGCAAATCCCTCGTACCTACACAAACAATCAAGAACCTTGCAACCAACGCAATAAAGGGGTTGTCAATCCCTTCACGACGACTTGCAAAAGTGAGATCTGATAGAGATAATAATAAGATAAATATTTTTGGTATTTTTATGATATAGGTTGGAAAGTAAAGATTGCAAAATAAAATAGATCAAAAACTTATATGGTGGAAAATAGACCCGGGGGCCATAGGTTTCACTAGTGGCTTCTCTCAAGATAGCATAAGTATTACGATGGGTGAACAAATTACTGTCGAGCAATTGATAGAAAAGTGCATAGTTATGAGAATATCTAGGCATGATCATGTATATAGGCATCACGTCCGCGACAAGTAGATCGAAACGATTCTGCATCTACTACTATTACTCCACGCATCGACCGCTATCCAGCATGCATCTAGAGTATGAAGTTCATAAGAACAGAGTAACGCATTAGGCAAGATGACATGATGTAGAGGGATAAACTCAAGCAATATGATATAAACCCCATCTTTTTATCCTCGATGACAACAATACAATGCGTGCCTTGCTGCCCTTGCCGTCACTGGGAAAGGACACGCAAGATTGAACCCAAAGCTAAGCACTTCTCCCATTGCAAGAAAGATCAATCTAGTAGGCCAAACCGAACTGATAATTCGAAGAGACTTGCAAAGATAACCAATCATGCATAAAAGAATTCAGAGGAGATTCAAATATTGTTCATAGATAAACTTGATCACAAACCCACAATTCATCAGATCTCGACAAACACACGGCAAAAAGAGTTACATCGAATATATCTCCAAGAAGATCGAGGAGAACTTTGTATTGAGATTCTAAGAGAGAGAAGAAGCCATCTAGCTAATAACTATGGACCCAAAGGTCTATGGTAAACTACTCACAATTCACCGGAGAGGCTTTGGCGTTGATGTCGAAGCCCTCCGTGGTTGATTCCCCCTCCGGCGGAGCGCCGGAAAAGGCCCCAAGATGGGATCTCACGGGTACAGAAGGTTGCGGCGGTGGAAATAGGGTTTCGTGGTGCTCCCGGATGTTTACAGGGTATGTGGATATATATAGGCAAAAGAATTCGGTCAGGGGAACCACGAGGGGCCAACGAGGGTGGGGGCGCGCCCTCCTGCCTCGTGGCTTCCTCGTTTGTTCCTTGACGTCCACTTCAAGTCTCCTGGATTGCGTTTGTTCCAAAAATAACTCTCCTGAAGGTTTGATTCCATTTGGACTCCGTTTGATATTCCTTTTCTGTGAAACACCGAAATAGGCAAAAAAACAACAATTTGGGTTGGGCCTCCGGTTAATAGGTTAGTCGCAAAAAATAATATAAAAGTGTATAGTAAAGCCCATAAACATCCAAAACAGGTAATATAATAGCATGGAACAATGAAAAATTATAGATACGTTGGAGACGTATAAGGCATCCCCAAGCTTAATTCCTGCTCGTCCTCGAGTAAGTAAATGATAAAAACAGAATTTTTGATGTGGAATGCTACCTAGCATATTTCTCAATGTAATTTTCTTTATTGTGGCATGAATGTTCAGATCCAAATGATTCAAAATAAAAGTTATTATTGACATAAAAATAGTAATACTTCAAGCATATTAACAAGTAATCATGTCTTATCAAAATAACATAGCCTAAAGAAAGCTTATCCCAACAAAATCATATAGTTAGGCCATGCTTCATTGTCATCACACAAAATACTCCTATCATGCACAACCCCAGTTTCAGCCAAGCAATTGGTTCATAGTTTTTAACGCGCTTCAACTTTTTAACCCTCACACAATACATTAGCATAAGCCATGGATATAGCACTATGGGTGGAATAGAATATGATGATCGAGGTTGTGTGGAGAAGACAAAAAAGGAGAAAGTCTCACATTGACGCGGCTAATCAACGGGCTATGGAGTTGCCCATCAGTTGATGTCAATACGAGGAGTAGGGATTGCCATGCAACGGATGCACTAGAGCTATAAATGTATGAAAGCTCAAAAGAAACTAAGTGGGTGTGCATCCAACTTGCTTGCTCACGAAGACCTAGGGCATTTTGAGGAAGCCCATCATTGGAATATGCAAGCCAAGTTCTATAATGAAAAATTCCCACTAGTATATGAAAGTGACAACATAGGAGACTCTCTATCATGAAGATCATGGTGCTACTTTGAAGCACAAGTGTGGAAAAAGGATAGTAACATTGTCCCTTCTCTCCTTTTCTCTCATTTTTTATTTTTTCATTTTGATGGGCTTCTTTAGCCTCTTTTTTTTATTTGGGCTTCTTTGGCCTCTTTTATTTTTCATAAAGTCCGGAGTCTCATAACAACTTGTGGGGGAATCATAGTCTCCATCATCCTTTCCTCACTTGGGACAATGCTCTAATAATGGAGATCATCACACTTCTATTTATTTACAACTCAAGAATTACAACTCAATACGTAGAACAAAATATGACTCTATGTGAATGCCTCTGGCGGTGTACCGGAGTATGCAATGAATCAAGAGCGACATGTATGAAAGAATTATAAAGGTGGCTTTGCCACAAATACGATGTCAACTACATGATCATGCAAAAGCAATATGACAATGATGGAGCGTCTCATAATAAACGGAACGGTGGAAAGTTGCATGGAAATATATCTCAGAATGGCTATGGAAATGCCATAATAGGTAGGTATGGTGGCTGTTTTGAGGAATATATAAGGAGGTTTATGTGTGATAGAGCGTATCATATCATGGGGTTTGGATGCACCGGTGAAGTTTGCACCAACTCTCAAGGTGAGAAAGGGCAATGCACGATACCGTAGAGGCTAGCAATGATGGAAGGGTAAGAGTGCGTATAATCCATGGACTCACATTAGTCATAAAGAACTCATATACTTATTGCAAAATTTTATTAGCCCTCGAAGCAAAGTACTACTATGCATGCTCCTAGGAGAAGGGTTGGTAGGAGTTAACCATCGCGCGATCCCGACCTCCACTCATAAGGAAGGCAATCAAAAAGCACCCCATGCGACAAATTTGTCACACAACTTTTACCATACGTGCATGCTACATGACTTGCCAACTTTAACACAAGTATTTCTCAATTTCATAATTACCCCACTAGCATGACTCTAACATTACCACCTCTATATCTCAAAACAATTATCAAGTATCAAATTGATCATAGTGTTCACTGCACTCTATATGATAGTTTTTATTATACCCAACTTGGATTCCCATCATATTAGGACCAATTTTATAACCAAAGCAAATACCATGCTGTTCTAAAAGACTCTCAAAATAATATAAGAGAAGCATGAGAGATCAATAATTTCTACAAAATAAAACCATCGCCATGCTCTAAAAAGATATAAGTGAAGCACTAGAGCAAAATTGTCTAGCTCAAAAGATATAAGTGAAGCACATAGATTATTCTAATAAATTCCGATTCATGTGTGTCTCTCCCAAAAGGTGTGTACAGAAAGGATGATTGTGGTAAACTAAAATTCAAATACTCATATCATACAAGGCGCTCCAAGCAAAACACATATCATGTGGTAAATAAAAATATAGCTCCAAGTAAAGTTATCGATAGACGAAGACGAAAGAGGGGATGCCTTCTGGGGCATCCCCAAGCTTAGGCTTTTGGTTGTCCTTGAATTTTACCTTGGGGTGCCTTGGTCATCCCCAAGCTTAGGCTCTTGCCACTCCTAATTCCATAATCCATCAAATCTTTACCCAAAACTTGAAAACTTCACAACACAAAACTCAAGAGAAAACTCGTAAGCTCAGTTAGTACAAGAAAGCAAACCACCACTTTAAGGTACTGTAATGAACTCACTATTTATTTTTATTGGTGTTAAACCTACTGTATTCCAAATTTTCTATGGTTCATACCGCCCGATACTAGCCATAGATTCATCAAAATAAGCAAACAACACACGAAAAACAGAATCTGTCAAAAAACAGAACAGTCTGTAGCAATCTGTAACTTTCGAATACTTATGGAACCTTAAAAATCCTATACAAATAGGAAGTCCTAGGAAATTTGTCTATTAATCTACTGAAAAAATAATCAACTAAAAATCACGTTTCTGTGATTTATTAAAATTATTCTCGTGCGTGCAAAAGTTTTTGTTTTTCAGCCAGATCAAATTAACTAACACCATAGGTAATCCTATAGGTTCTACTTGGCACAAACACTAATTAAAACATAAAACCACATCTAAACATAAGCTAAATGAGTTATTTAATACTAAACAGTAGCAAAAAGTAAAGAACAAAAATAAAATTGGGTTGCCTCCCAACAAGCGCTATCGTTTAACACCCCTAGCTAGGCACAAAAGCGAGAATAGATCTAAGTATAGTCATCTTTGGTATTCAATTCATAAGTGGCTCTCATAATAGATTCATAAGGTAATTTGATTTTCTTCCTAGGCAAGTGTTCCATGCCTTTCCTTAATGGAAATTGGAATCTAATATTTCCTTCCTTCATATCAATAATTGCACCAATCATTCTAAGGAAAGGTCTACCAAGAATAATAGGACATGAAAGATTGCAATCTATATCAAGAACAATAAAAATCTACGGGCACATAATTCCTATTTGTAACAATAAGAACATCATTAATCCTTCCCATAGGTTTCTTAATGGTTGAATCTGCAAGGTGCAAGTTTAAAGAGCAATCATCAAATTCATGGAAACCTAACACATCACACAAAGTTTTTGGAATCGTGGAAACACTAGCACCCAAATCACACAAAGCATAGCATTCATGATCTTTAATTTTAATTTTAATAGTAGGTTCCCACTCATCATAAAGTTTTCTAGGGATAGAAACTTCTAATTCAAGTTTTTCTTCATAAGATTGCATTAAAGCATCAACGATATGCTTAGTAAAAGCTTTATTTTGACTATAAGCATGAGGAGAATTCAACATGGATTGCAACAAAGAAATAAAATCTATTAAAGAAAAATGATCATAATTAAATTAGTTGAAATCCAAAATAGTGGGTTCATTGCTAAGTAAAGTTTTGACCTCTCCAATCCCACTTTTACCAATTTTTGCATCAAGATCTAAAAACTACGAATCATTGGGACGCCTTTTAACTAAAGTTGACTCATCTCCAGTCCCATCATTACCAAGATTCATATTGCAAAACAAAGATTTAATAGGGGACACATCAATCACTTTTAGATCTTCATCATTATTATCATGAAAACTAGAAGAACAAGCTTTTACAAAGCAATCTTTCCTTGCACGCATCCTATCGGTTCTTTCTTTGCACTCATCAATGGAAATTCTCATGGCTTTGAGAGACTCATTGATATCATGCTTAGGTGGAATAGATCTAAATTTCAATGAATCAACATCAAGAGAAATTCTATCCACGTTCCTAGCCAACTCATCAATCTTAGGCAATTTTTCTATAAGCAAAGCATTAAAATTCTTTTGAGAGATCATAAATTCTTTAACACTAATCTCCAAATCAGAGGGCATCTTATTAAAATTTCCATAAGAGTTGTTGTAGGAATTACCATAATTATTATAGGAATTACTAGGAAACGGCCTAGGATTAAAGCTTCCTCTATAAGCATTGTTACCAAAATTATTGCTACCAACAAAATTCACATCCATAGATTCATTATTATTCTCAATCAAAGTAGACAAAGGCATATCATTAGGATCAATAGGAGCACTCTTATTAGCAAACAATTTCATAAGTTCATCCATCTTTCCACTCAAAACATTAATCTCTTCTATCGCATGAACTTTTTTACTAGTAGATCTTTCGGTGTGGCATGTAGAATAATTAACCATAATATTATCTAGGAATTTATTAGCTTCTCCTAAAGTGATTTCCATAAAAGTGCCTCCCACGACCGAATCTAAAAGATTTCTAGAAGCAAAATTCAATCCGGCATAAAAATTTTGTATGAACATCCATAAAATTAATCCATGTGTAGGGCAATTGCGAATCATTAATTTCATGCTCTCTCAAGATTGTGCAACATGCTCATGATCAAGTTGCTTAAAATTCATAATATCATTTCTAAGAGAGATGATCTTAGCGGGAGGAAAATACTTAGAGATAAAAGCATCTTTGCACTTATTCCACGAATCAATACTATTTTTAGGCAAAGAAGAAAACCAAGTTTTAGCACGATCTCTAAGCGAAAACGAAAATAACTTCAATTTAACAATATCATTATCCATGTCTTTCTTCTTTTGCATATCACACAAATCAACAAAGTTGTTTAGATGAGTAGCGGCATCTTCACTAGGAAGGCCAGAGAATTGATCTTTCATGACAAGATTCAACAAAGCAGCATTAATTTCACAAGATTCAGCATCGGCAAGAGGAGCATAAGGAAATAATTATTGCTGGTATTGGAAAAGTCACACAATTTAGTATTATCTTGAGCCATTGTGACAAGCAATCCAACACACAAGCACACAAGAGGCAAGCAAAAAAGAGGCGAATGAGAAAGAGAAGGCGAATAAAACGGCAAGGGTGAAGTGGGGGAGAGGAAAACAAGAGGCAAATGGAAAATAATGTAATGCGAGGGAGAAGAGTTTGTGATGGGTACTTCGAATGTCTTGACTTGAGCGTAGACCTCCCCGGCAACGGCACCAGAAATCCTTCTTGCTACCTATTGAGCACTGCGTTGGTTTTTCCTTGAAGAGGAAAGGGTGATGCAGCACAGTAGCGTAAGTATTTCCCTCAGTTTTTGAGAACCAAGGTATCAATCCAGTAGGAGGCTACCCACAAATCCCTTGTACCTACACAAACAATCAAGAACCTTGCAACCAACGTGATAAAGGGGTTGTCAATCCCTTCACGGCCACTTGCAAAAGTGAGATCTGATAGAGATAATAATAAGATAAATATTTTTGGTATTTTTATGATATAGATTGGAAATTAAAGATTGCAAAATAAAATAGATTGGAAACTTATATGATGGAAAATAGACCCGGGGGCCATAGGTTTCACTAGTGGCTTCTCTCAAGATAGCATAAGTATTACGGTGGGTGAACCAATTACTATCGAGCAATTGATAGAAAAGTGCATAGTTATGAGAATATCTAGGCATGATCATGTATATAGGCATCACGTCCGCTACAAGTAGATCGAAACGATTCTGCATCTACTACTATTACTGTACACATTGACCGCTATCCAGCATGCGTCTAGAGTATTAAGTTCATAAGAACAGAGTAACGCATTAGGCAAGATGACATGATGTAGAGGGATAAACTCAAGCAATATGATATAAACCCCATCTTTTTATCCTCGATGCAACAATACAATACGTGCCTTGCTGCCCCTGCTGTCATTGGGAAAGGACACCGCAAGATTGAACCCAAAGCTAAGCACTTCTCCCGTTGCAAGAAAGATCAATCTAGTAGGCCAAACCAAACTGATAATTCGAAGAGACTTGCAAAGATAACCAATCATACATAGAAGAGTTCAGAGGAGATTCAAATATTGTTCATAGACAAACTTGATCATAAACCCAGAATTCATTGGATCTCGACAAACACACCGCAAAAAGAGTTACATCGAATAGATCTCCAAGAAGAACGAGGAGAACTTTGTATTGAGATTCAAAGAGAGAGAAGAAGCCATCTAGCTAATAACTATTGACCCGAAGGTCTGTGGTAAACTACTCACAATTCATCGGAGAGGCTTTGGCGTTGATGTAGAAGCCCTCCATGATCGATTCCCCCTCCGACGGAGCGGCGGAAAAGGCCCCAAGATGGGATCACACGAGTAAAGAAGGTTGCGGCGGTGGAAATATGGTTGCGCGGTGCTCCTGGATGTTTTCAGGGTATGTGGATATATATAGGCGAAAGAAGTCGGTCATGGGAGCCACGAGGGGCCCACGAGGGTGAAGGGGCGCGCCATCCTTCCTTGTGGCTTCCTCATTTGTTCCTTGACGTCCACTCCAAGTCTCTTGGATTGTGTTTGTTCCCAAAAATAACTCTCCCAAAGGTTTCATTCCGTTTGGACTCCATTTGATATTCCTTTTTTGCAAAACACTGAAATAGGCAAAAAACAACAATTTGGGCTGGGCCTCCGGTTAATAGGTTAGTCCCAAAAAATAATATAAAAGTGTATTGTAAAGCCCATAAACATCAATAACAGGTAATATAATAGCATGGAACAATTAAAAATTATGGACACGTTGGAGACGTATCATTACTCACCGTTTTTGGGTCCCAAATCGATTTCCAAATTTGTTGAACCCTAAGGTGCGCTTACGTGTTAGTCATCAACACTCGAAGTTTTGGCCGACTCTGGCCCATTGCTTGGACTATTACTAACTGTATTGGGGTCCCGGAGTGATTTCGATGATTGACGAACCCCGGGGTGCGTTTACATGTCGGTCATAAACACTCGTGGTTTTTGTCGATTCTGAGCCATTTCGTGATCTATTACTCACCGCTTTGTGGTCCCGAAGTGATTTCCATGGATGTGAAACCCCAAGGTGCACTTACGTGTCGGTCATCAACAATCGCAGTTTGGGCCAATTCTGGCCCGTTTCTTGGACTATCACTCACCGTTTTGGGGTCCCAAAGCGATTTCCATAGTTGTGGAACCCGAAGGTGCGCTTACGTGTCGGTAATCGACACTCACAATTTTGGCCGATTCTAGTCTGTTTCATGGACTATTACTCACCGTATTGGAGTTCCGAAGCAATTTTCATAGTTGTGAAACCCCAAGGTGCTTACGTGTCAGTCATCAACACTCACGATTCTGTCCCGTTTCGTGGACTATTACTCATTGTTTTGTGGTCCCGGAGTGATTTCCACGATTAACAAACCCTAGGGTTCCTTTACGTATTGGTCATCAACACTCACAGTTTTGGCCGATTCTGGCCCGTTTCATGGAGTATTACTCATTGTTTTGGGGTCCTGGAGTGATTTCCACGATTAACGAACACCGGGGTGCGTTTACGTGTCGGTTATCAACACTCACAATTTTTCCCGATTCTAGCCCGTTTCGTTGACTATTACTCAACGTTTTGGGGTCCCAAAACGATTTCCATGGTTGTCGAACCCCAAGGTGCGGTTACGTGTTGGTCAACAACACTCATAGTTCTGGCCGTTTCTGGCCTGTTTCATTGACTATTACTCACTGTTTTGGGGTACCGGGGTGATTTCCACGATTAACGAACCCCGGGGTGCGTTCACATGTCGGTCATCAACACCTACAGTTTTGGCCGATTCTGGCCCGTTTCGTGGACTATTACTCACTATTTTGGGGTCCGGGGGTGATTTCCACGATTAACAAACCCCGGTGTGCATTTACGTGTCGGTCATCAACACTCTCGGTTTTTGTCGATTCTGAGCTGTTTCGTGATCTATTACTCACCGTTTTGTGGTACCAAAGGGATTTCCATGGTTGTCGAACCCCAAGTGTGCTTACGTATTGGTCATCAAGATCGTAGTTTGTGCCGATTCTGGCCCGTTTCTTAAACTATTACTCAGTTTTGGGGTCCCAAAGTGATTTCCATGTTTGACGAACCCCAGGGTGCATTTACGTGTCGGTCATCAACACTCACGACTTTGGACGATTCTGGTCCGTTGCGAGCACTATTACTCGCCGTTTTGGGGTCTCAGAGCGATTTTCACGATTGATGATCGCCGGGGTCCGTTTACATGTCTGTTGTCAACAGTCACAGTTTGGGCCAATTCTAACCCGTTTCATGGACTATTACTCATCGTTTTGGGGTCCCAAATCTATTTACAAAGTTGTTGAACCCCAAGGTGCGCTTACGTGTCAGTCATCAACACTCGAAGTTTTTGTCAATTCTGGCCCGTTTCCTGGACTATTACTCACTGTATTGGGGTCCCGGAGTGATTTCGACGATTGACGAACCCTGGTTTGCGTTTACATGTTGTTCATCAACAATCGTGGTTTTTGTCGATTCTGAGCCGTTTCGTGATCTATTACTCACCGTTTTGTGGTCCCGAAGCGACTTCCATGCTTGTGAAACCCCAAGGTGCACTTACGTGTCGCTTATCAACAATCGCAGTTTGGGCCGATTCTGACCCGTTTCTTGGACTATAACTCAATGTTTTGGGGTCCCGAAGCGATTTCCATAGTTGTGGAACCCCAAGGTGCGCTTACATGTCGGTAATCAACACTCATAGTTTTGGACAATTCTGGACCGTTTCCTGGACTATTACTCACCGTTTTGGAGTCCCGAAGTGATTTCCATTGTTGTGAAACCCCAAGGTGTGCTTACGTGTCTGTCATAGACACTCATAGTTTTGGTCGATTTTGGCCCGTTTCATGGACTATTACTCACTATTTTGTGGTCCCGGAGTGATTTTCACGATTAACGAACCCCAGGGTTCCTTTACGTGTCGGTCATCAACACTCACAGTTTTGACCGATTCTGGCCCGTTTCGTGGAGTATTACTCATTGTTTTAGGTCCTGGAGTGATTTCCATGATTAACGATCCCCGGGGTGCGTTTATGTGTCGGTCATAAACACTTATAGTTTTGGCCGATTCTGGTCCGTCTTCTTGACTATTACTCAATATTTTGGGGTCCCAAAACGATTTCCATGGTTGTCGAACCCCAAGGTGCGGTTACTTATCGGTCATCAACACTCACAATTCTGGCCGATTCTGTCCCGTTTCATGGACTATTACTCACTGTTTTGGGGTCCCGGAGTGATTTCCACGATTAACAAACCCCGGGCTGCATTCACCTGTTGGTCATCAACACCCACGGTTTTGGCCGATTCTGGCCCGTTTCGTGGACTATTACTCACTATTTTGGGGTCTTGGAGTGATTTCCTCGATTAATGAACCCTGGTGTGTGTTTATGTGTCGGTCATCAACACTCGCGGGTTTTGTCGATTATGATCCGTTTCTTGATCAATTACTCACCGTTTTGTGGTCCCAAAGGGATTTCCATGGTTGTCGAACCCCAAGGTGTGCCTATGTGACGGTTGTCAAGATCATAGTTTGTGCCGATTCTGGACCGTTTCTTGGACTATTACTCAGTTTTCGTGTCCCGAAGTAATTTCCACGATTGACAAACCCTAGGGTGCATTTACGTGTCCTTCATCAACACTCACAACTTTTGCCGATTTTGAGCCGATGCATCCACTATTACTCGCCATTTTGGGGTCCCAGAGCGATTTCCACGATTGACGATCCCCGGGTTCCATTTACGTGTCTGTCATCAACAGTCACAACTTTGGCCAATTCTAACCCGTTTCGTGGACTATAACTCATCGTTTTGGGGTCCCGAATCGATTTCCAAAGTTGTTGAACCCCAAGGTGCGCTTACATGTCAGTCATCAACACTCAAAGTTTTAACCGATTCTGGCCCGTTTCTTGGACTATTACTCACTGTATTGGGGTTCCGGGGTGATTTCGACGATTGTAGAACCCCGAGGTGCATTTACATGTCGGTCATCAACACTCATGGTTTTTGTCAATTCTTAGCCGTTTCATGATCTATTACTCACCGTTTTGTGGTCCTGAATTGATTTCCATGGTTGTGAAACCCCAAGGTGCGCTTACGTGTCGGTCATCAACAATCGCGGTTTGGGACGATTCTGGCCCGTTTCTTGGACTATCAATCACCGTTTTGGGGTCCCGAACGATTTCCATAGTTGTGGAACCACAAGGTGCGCTTACATGTCGGTAATCAACACTCACAGTTTTGGCCGATTTTGGCCCGTTTCACGGACTATTACTCACTATTTTGTGGTCCCGGGGTGATTTCACGATTAACGATCCCCGGGGTTCCTTTACGTGTCGGTCATCAACACTCACAGTTTTTGCCGATACTGTCCCGTTTCGTGGATTATTACTCATTGTTTTGGGGTCCCGAAGTGATTTTCACGATTAACGAACCCCGGGGTGCGTTTACGTGTCAGTCATCAACACTCACAGTTTTGACTGATTCTGGTCCGTATCGTTGACTATTACTCAACTTCTTGGGGTCCCAAAACGATTTCCATGGTTGTTGAACCCCAAGGTGCGGCTACGTTTCGGTCATCAACACTCATAGTTTTGACCGATTCTGGCCCGTTTCGTGGACTATTACTCACTGTCTTGGGATCCCGGAGTGATTTCCACGATTAACGAACCCCGGGGTGTGTTCACCTATCGATCATCAACACTCGCGGTTTTTGTCGATTCTGAGCTGTTTCGTGATCTATTTCTCACTGTTTTGTGGTCCCAAAGCGATTTCCATGGTTGTCGAACCCCAAGATGTGCTTACGTGTTGGTCGTCAAGTCTCGCAGTTTGTGCCTATTTAGGCCCGTTTCTTGGACTATTAATCAGTTTTGGGGTCCCGGGATGATTTCCATGATTGACGAACCCCAAGGAGCATTTACGTGTCGGTTATCAACACTCACAATTTTGGCCGATTCTGGTCTATTGCATGCACTATTACTAGCCGTTTTGGGGTCCCCGGGCGATTTCCATGATTGACGATCCCCGCGGTCCGTTTACGTGTCTGTTCTCAACAGTCACAATTTTGGCCAATTCTAACCCGTTTCGTGGACTATTACTCACCGTTTTGGGGTCCCGAATCGATTTCCAAATTGTTGAACCCCAAGGTGCGCTTACGTGTCAGTCATCAACACTTGAAGTTTTGGCCGATTCTGGCCCGTTTCTTGGACTATTACTCACTGTATTGGGGTCCCAGAGTGAATTCGACGATTGACGAACCCTAGGGTGCGTTTACATGTCGGTCATCAACACTCGCGGTTTTTGTCGATTCTGAGCCGGTTCATGATCTATTACTCACTGTTTTGTGGTCCCGAAGCGATTTCCATGGTTGTGAAACCCCAAGGTACGCTTACATGTCGGTCATCAACAATCACAGTTTGGGCCGATTCTGGCCCATTTCTTGGACTATCACTCACCGTTTTGGGGTCTCGAAGTGATTTCCATAGTTGTGGAACCCCAAGGTGCGCTTACGTGTCGGTAATCAACACTCATAGTTTTGGCAGATTCTGGCCCGTTTCATGGACTACTACTCACCGTTTTGGAGTCCCAAAGCGATTTCCATTGTATTGATACCCCAAGGTGCGCTTACGTGTCTGTCATAAACACTCACAGTTTTGACCGATTCTGGCCCGTTTCGTGGACTATTACTCACTTTTTATGGCCCCGGAGTGATTTCCACGATTAACGAACCCAGGGTTCCTTTACGTGTCGGTCATCAACACTCACAGTTTTGGCCGATTTAGGCCCGTTTCGTGGAGTATTACTCATAGTTTTGGGGTCCCGGAGTGATTTCCACGTTTAACGATCCCTGGGATGCGTTTACGTGTCGGTCATCAACACTCATGGTTTTGGCCGATTCTAGTCTGTCTCGTTCACTATTACTCAATGTTTTGGGGTCCCAAAACGATTTTCATAGCTGTCGAACCCCAAGGTGCGGTTACGCCTCGATTATCAACTCTCACAGTTTTTGCCGATTCTGGCCCGTTTCATGGACTATTACTCACTGTTTTGGGGTCCCGAGTGATTTCCACGTTTAAAGAACCCCGGGGTGTGTTCACCTGTCGGTCATCAATACCCATAGTTTGGGCCAATTCTGGCCTGTTTCTTGGACTATTACTCACTGTTTTGGGGTCTCGGAGTGATTTCCACGATTAACGAACCCCGGTGTGCGTTTATGTGTCGGTCATCAACACTCACGGGTTTTGTCAATTCTGATCCGTTTCGTGATCTATTACTCGCCGTTTTGTGGTCCCAAAGGGATTTCCATGGTTGTCGAACCCCAAGGTGTGCCTATGTTTTGGTCGTCAAGATCATAGTTTGTGCCGATTCTTGCCCGTGTCCTGAAGTGATTTACACGATTGACAAACCCTAGGGTGCATTTACGTGTCCGTCATCAACACTCACAAGTTTGGCCGATTCTGATCCGATGCAGGCACTATTACTCGCCATTTTGGGGTCCCATAGCGATTTCCATGATTGACGATCCCCGCGGTCCATTTACGTGTCTGTTGTCAACAGTCATAGCTTTGGCCAATTCTAACCCATTTCGTGGACTATTACTAACCGTTTTGGGGTCCCAAATCGATTTCCAAAGTTGTTGAACCCCAAGGTGCGCTTACGTGTCAGTCATTAACACTCAAAGTTTTGGCCGATTCTGGCCTGTTTCTTTGATTATTACTCACTGTATTGGGGTTCCGGAGTGATTTTGACGATTGCCGAATCCCGGGGTGCGTTTACATGTCGGTCATCAACACTCGCGGTTTTTGTCAATTTTGAGCTATTTCGTGATCTATTAATCACCGTTTTGTGGTCCCGAAGCAATTTCCATGGTTGTGAAACCCCAAGGTGCGCTTACGCGTCGGTCATCAACAATCGCAGTTAGGGCCGATTCTGGCCCGTTTCTTGGACTATCACTCACCGTTTTGGGGTCCCGAAGCGATTTCCATAGTTGTGGAACCCCAAGGTGCGCTTACGTGTCGATAATCAACACTCACAGTTTTGGCCGATTCTGGCCCGTTTCATGGACTATTACTCACCATTTAGGAGTCCCGAAGCAATTTCCATACTTGTGAAACCCCAAGGTGCGCTTACGTGTCAGTCATCAACACACCCAGTTTTGGCCGATTCTGGCCCGTTTCGTGGACTGTTACTCACTGTTTTGTGCTCCCAGAGTGATTTCCACGATTAACGATCCCCGGGGTTCGTTTACGTGTCGGTCATCAACACTCACAGTGTTGGCCTATACTGGCCCGTTTCGTGGAGTATTACTCAATGTTTTGGGGTCCCGGAGTGATTTCCATGATTAACAAACCCTGGGGTGCGATTATTTGACGGTCATGAACACTCATAGTTTTGACCGATTCTGGCGCGTTTCATTGACTATTACTCAACTTTTTGGGGTCCCAAAACGATTTCCATGGTTGTCGAACCCCAAGGTGCGGTTACGTGTCGGTCATCAACACTCACAATTTTGGCCAGTTCTGGCCCGTTTCGTGGACTATTACTCACTGTTTTGGAGTCCCGGAGTGATTTCCACGATTAACAAACCCCGGGGTGCGTTCACCTGTCGATCATCAACACCCAAAGTTTTGGCCGATTCTGGCCCGTTTCATGGACTATTACTCACTGTTTTGGGGTCTCGGAGTGATTTCCACGATTAACAAACCCCGGTGTGCGTTTACGTGTCGGTCATCAACGCTCGCGGTTTTAGTCGATTCTAAGCCATTTCGTGATCTATTACTCACCGTTTTGTGGTCCCAAAGCAATTTCCATGGTTGTCGAACCCCAAGGTGTGCTTACGTGTTGTCGTCAAGTCTCGCAGTTTGTGCTGATTCGGGCCCGTTTCTTGTACTATTACTCAGTTTTGGGTTCCCGAAATGATTTCCACAATTAACGAACCCCAGCGTGCATTTACGTGTTGGTCGTTAACACTCTCAACTTTGGCCGATTCTGGTCCGTTGCATGCACTATTACTCACCATTTTGGGGTCCCAGAGCGATTTCCACGATTGACGATCCCTGGGGTGCATTTACGTGTTCGTCGTCAACACTCATAGTTTTGGCCAATTTTGACCCGTTTTGTGGACTATTACTCGCCGTTTTGGGGTCCCGAATGGATTTCCAAAGTTGTTGAACCCCAAGGTATGCTTATGTGTCAGTCATCAACACTCAAAGTTTTGGCCGATTCTGGCCCGTTTCTCGGACTATTACTCACTATATTGGGGTCCCAGAGTGATTTCGATGTTTGACGAACCCCGGTGTGCGTTTACATGTCGGTCATCAACACTCGCGGTTTTTGTTGATTCTGAGCCGTTTCGTCATCTATTACTCACCGTTTTGTGGCCCCGAAGTGATTTCCATGGTTGTGAAACCCCAAGGTGCGCTTGAGGGAGTCTTGGATTAGGGGGTCCTCGGACAACCGGACTATCTACTTTGGCCGGACTGTTGGACTATGAAGATACAAGATTGAAGACTTCGTCCCGTGTCCGGGTGGGACTCTCATTTGCGTGGAAGGCAAGCTTGGCTATCCGGATATGTAGATTTCCTTCTCTGTAACCGAGTTTGTGTAACCATAGCCCCCTCCGGTGTCTATATAAACCAGAGGGTTTAGTTCGTAGGACAACAACAATCATAATCATAGGCTAGCTTATAGGGTTTAGCCCCTACGACCTCGTGGTAGATCAACTCTTGTAATACTCATATCATCAAGATCAATCAAGTAGGAAGTAGGGTATTACCTCCATCGAGAGGGCCCGAACCTAGGTAAACATTGTGTCCGCCGCCTCCTGTTACCATTAGCCTTAGACGCACAGTTCGGGACCCCCTACCCGAGATCCGCCGGTTTTGACACCGACATTGGTGCTTTCTTTGAGAGTTCCACTGTGTCGTCACGATAAGGCTTGATGGACCTTCGATCATCTGCAACGATGCGATCGAGGGTGAGGTTCTTCTCCCTAGACAGATCTTCCTATTCGGCGGCTTCGTACTGCGGGCCAACTCGCTTGTCCATTTGGAGCAGATCGATAGCTACGACCCTGGTCATCAGGTCAGGTTTGGAAGCCTGAACTAACCGAAGACATCCGCGGAGATTTGACCTTCGACGGATTCGAGCGCATGGCAGGTGCGCCGTACAGTGACAATGAGCATGACTTAGATCAGCCATCAGACGGTGTTCAGGAGATCACACCTACGGCCGCCCCGGCTCTTAATCCGGAGTAGATCGTGCCATCCGAGGATGGGTGGATAGACCCCGCCACGAAGGCCGCACACTCATCGGCGCTAGAGCCGAACACAGTCTTCACCTCCAAAGAGATCTGTGTTATCGGACCCCCGGACTCGTCTCCGGCCATAGGTTCCAAACCGCATGCATCCATGCCTATCGAATCTGATTGGGCACCGATCATGGAGTTTACCTCCACGGATATCTTTCAGCACTGGCCCTTGGGTGACGTGCTAAATTCATTGAGGTCTCTCTCTTTGCCAGAGGACTCTTGGCCAAACTATGTCCGACTTGAGTGGGAAGCGGACGACAAAGAAATTCGTTCCCCACCAACCACCCACTTAATAGCCACTGTCGATGACTTAACCGACATGCTTGACTTCAACTCCGAAGACATCGACGGTATGGACGACGATGCAGGAGAATAACAGGAACCACCGCCCACAGGGCGCTGGACAGCCACCTCATCATATATATATATATATATATATATATATATATATATATATATATGGTGGACACTCCCAAAGAAGGCAATGGTGATGAGGCAATGGAGGATAATCCCCTTAAGCACCGGCGTCATAGGTGCCGCTCTAAGCCCCGCCATAGCAAAAATAGCGATACCGGCACAAGAGATGATAGCAATCCGGATGGTTCCGAAGATGAAAACAATCCCGCCCAGCCTGGCTTCGAGCAGACCGAGCGGGAGGATGGGCAAGCTACCCTAAGGAACAGGCAACAGATGGAGAATCAGAGGACGAAAATTACATGCCCCTCTTTGAAGACGAGATGAGCCTCGGCGACGAAGAATTCATCGTGCCTGAGGATCCCGTCGAGCAAGAGTGCTTCAAGCACCGACTTATAGCCATTGAAAAAAGCCTGAAGAAAAAGCAGCAGCAGCTTCAAGCTGACCAAGATCTGCTAACTGATAGATGGACTGAGGTCCTGGCAGCCAAGGAATACAGACTCGAGCACCCAACCAAAAGCTACCCAAAGCGCAGGTTGCTACCTCAACTCGAGGAGGAGGCATTAAAGCCTACACTACCAGGGCATGATGCGGCTGACCGGCCACCTTGTGGTCGAGACAAAGCGGCGTATCAGCCCGAAGTCCAGCCCGCACCCTGCCGCCAAACAAGCAAAAACACGAAGGCCCGGGGCTCCACGTAGGACCTGCAAGACGTATTGGAAAACAAAGTAGGACAGTCAAGATCGATCTACGGACCACGGGGGCGCGCCCCAACGCGTAACGATGGCCGTCATGCCGAATATACTAAAAACAAATCCGGCCAGGCCGAATACAACAGACCGGACTCATTTGAACTGTGTCGTATGTAGCCCGGCATAGACGCGCCGCACACCCCCTATGCTTCACAGATGAAGTAATGGATCATGAATTGCCAGATGGGTTTAAACCCGTGAACATTGAATCATATGATGGCACAATAGACCCTGCGGTATGGATCAAAGATTTCCTCCTCCACATTCACATGGCCCGCAGTGACGATCTACATGCCATCAAGTACCTCCCACTAAAACTCAAAGGACCGGCTCGGCATTGGCTGAATAGCCTGCCGGCAAAATCCATTGGCAACTGGGAGAACTTGGAAGATGCATTCTTTGACAACTTCCAGGGCACTTATGTGCGACCACCAGATGCTGATGACTTAAGTCACATAACCCAACAACCCAGAGAGCCAGGCAGGAAATTCTGGACTCGGTGCCGAAATAAAAAGAACCAAATTGTCGACTGTCCGGATGACGAAGCCTTAGCAGCCTTTAAGCATAATATCCGCGACGAGTGGCTCGCCCGACACCTCGGCCAAGAGAAGCCGAAATCCATGGCAGCCCTCACGACACTCATGACCTGCTTTTGCGCGGGCGAGGACAACTGGTTGGCTCGCAGCAACAGCACATCAAGAAATCCTGGCACTTCAGATGCCAGAGATAGCAATGGCAAGCCACGACGCAACAGACATAAGCGTCGCAACAATGGAAACAATGTCGAAGACACGACAGTCAATGCCAGATTTAGTGGCTCTAAGTCCGGTCAGTGGAAAAAGCCATTCAGAAGAAACAATCCGGGCCCGTCCAGTCTGGACCGCATACTCGATCGCTCGTGTCAAATTCACGGCACCCCTGATGAACCAGCCAACCACACCAATAGAGAATGTTGGCTGTTCAAACAGGCCGGCAAGTTGAATGCCGAAAACAAGGAAAAGGGGCTGCACAACGATGATAACGAGGAGCCCTGGCCGCCAAACACAGGAGGACAGAAGAAATTTCCTCCCCAAGTGAAAAAGGTAAACATGATATACGCCACCCATATTCCCAAGCGGGAACGGAAGCGTGCAGTAAGGGACGTCTATGCGATGGAGCCAGTCGCCCCAAAGTTCAACCCATGGTCATCTTGTCCGATCACTTTCGATCACAGGGACCATCCTACCAGTATCTGTCATGGCGGTTCGGCCGCATTGGTCCTCGACCCCATCATTGAAGGATTCCATCTCACACGAGTCCTTATGGATGGTGGCAGCAGCCTGAACCTCCTCTATCAGGATATAGTGTGCAAAATGGGAATCAACCCCTCAAGGATCAAACCCACAAAAACCACCTTTAAAGGTGTCATACCAGGTGTAGAGGCATGTTGCACGGGCTCAATCACACTGGAGGTTGGCTTCGGATCTCCAGACAACTTCCGAAGCAAGGAGTTAATCTTTGATATCGTCCCCTTCCGTAGTGGCTACCACGCACTGCTCGGACGAATCGCATTTGCCAGATTCAATGTGGTACCACATTATGCATACCTCAAGCTCAAAATGCCAGGACCTCGCGGGGTTATAACAGTTAATGGAAACACAGAACGCTCGCTCCGTACGGAGGAGCACACTACGGCCCTCGCCACAGAGGTACAAAGCAACCTTCTTAGGCAGACCGCCAATTGAGCGGTAAGACCCCCGGACACCGTCAAGCGAGTATGGAGTACCCTGCAACAGGATCGTCTGGCACGTCCAGAGCTTGCCTAGCAATTCGGCCTCCGTCCTAGTCCTAGTCAAGAGGCAAAATTTGTGCCGCGCGTACATAATTACGCACTCAAAATACCATGGGCATAGGCGGAGGCACGACTACGACACGGTCCATAAATGCGGCTCAACCGCCCCAGGATCCGTATACCTTCACACATTTTCTTTTCAGGTCCCTATTTTCGGGAAGCCCTTACAATAGTCTGAGTATCGAACCCATAGCAGGATGGAAACACCAAGGAGGCAAGAAGCTTCGACGCATAAGGGAATCCCCAGGTGGTCTCTGATAATGATCATTATACTTGTTTTACATACCAACACGAAGCTTGCCCTTGGCTATGACATGTCAAATAGTCCTATTTTGCTTATCGCACTACTTGTATACATACGCTTTGACGTATTATTTAAATAGCAATGGAAAATAATGTACACCGTCAGCTTATTATTACATTTCTTTATCCTTTTTCCTTGACCTCTTAATTTACAAAGTGCACCATTACACTTTGGTACGTTCAGCTCGCCACGGGCTTCAGTGTACCCCATAACACGGGAAGAAAAGTCCGAACAATTTCGATAGTGCGGCACCCTGAACTTATAGCATTATATGCATCAACTCCGAATCATGTCTTGGGTCAATAGTTGGGTTTGCCCGGCTCCCATGTTTTGGTGCCTTACGTTCTGCTATATCGGCTAAGGTAGCATAGGGAGAACTACTGCGATTGTGTCCCGGTTCTTCCGGACGAGCACCTCAGTAGAGAAAGCCTAAAACTGACTGTCATGATGCGGCGAGAGCTGGTCGCTGTTCGAGAGGTCTCAAATCCTTAGAGATTTTTCTGCTTCGGGCGAGGAATCGGCCTTGTCCGATTTAGGCGTGTATAGCGCCCCAAGTTCGGCCTTCCGAATACTAGGGGCCTCGCCAAAATTTAAAATTGTAGACTTCTATGGCTAAGTGAGAGTGATAAAGCTATATAGTCTGATTGCTTTGTTCGCTTCGCTAAACACCTCCTTAAGGGACCAAAAATTTGGATGAAGAGTGTTTAGATTTATCCCGAACACCCCAGTACTAGTTACATGGGGGCAGAAGCCGACGACTGACCAACTCTCAGATTTTTATAAACGGCCGCACAGAAGGTAATATTTTAAATCAACAAGTGTTATATAGCGCACATGAACTCGTTTTCATATTACAGGATCACATGAGTACATTCATTCAAATATTACATCCTTAGCACATTCCTCCACCACAAGGCGGGCACCCTTCAGGACACTATCATAATACTTTTCGGGGTGGCGATGCTCCTTGCCCTCCGGCGGCCCCTCTATCACCAGCTTCTCGGCATCCATCTTCGCCTAGTGCACTTTCGTGCGGGTGAGGGCCCTGCGCGCACCTTCAATGCAGACGGACCGCTTAATGGCTTCAAGCCGCGGACAAGCACCCACCAGCCGCTTTACAAGGCCGAAGTAGCTGCTAGGCAGGGGCTCGGCGGGCCATAGCCGGCCTATGAGGCCCTTCATGGCCTGTTCGGCCGCCTTGTGCAATTCGACCAGTTGCTTCAGCTGGTTGCTCAAGGGCATCGGATGTTCGGTCCTAGTATACTGAGACCAGAACAACTTCTGCATCAAGCTCCCTTCTATGGCCCGGTAGAACTCCGCGGCATCTGATATGCTGCGCGGCAGATCTGCGAACGCTCCTGGAGAGCTCCGAATTCGGGTAAGTAAAAGGAAAGTCTCCTTCACATGCTTGCTTTGCATAATGAATGCCTTACCCGCTGCTATCTTTTTGGCCGCCTGAATCTCCTGAAGGGCCTTCTGGGCTTCGGCCTTGGCATCTTGTGCACTCTGGAGGGCTTTTGCAAGCTCACACTCTTGCGTCTTAGAGACATGCTCCAAGGACTCATATTTATTAACGAAATCCTGGGGCTCTTGCTGGACCTCGTCGACTCAGGCCTCTTGTTTCTCGTGCTCGGTGCGCTCCTTGGCCGCTTTGTCTTCGGCCTCGGACAACCCCTTTTTCAGGGCGGCCACTTCGGTTGTGGCCCTTATTAAAGTTCATGACGATTCTATAAGCTAAAACCATTTTTCTTTATCAATATACAGACGAGGTATCACTTACCTTTGGTCTCCTCGAGCTACCTCTTCATGAGGCCGAGCTCTTCCTCGGACCGCTCCAGGTCCCGCTTCAGTATGGAGACCTCTGCAGTACGAGCGGCAGCGGCCAGCAGCGACACCTGCTTATTCACATAGACATATTATGATTAGACTCCTATGGACGTTATTTGATCCTCTGTTCGGCCTTTCTTTCCAAACACCAAACAGAGCATCAGGGGCTACTGTCTATACTGTGACATTCTCTCATAATTTGATTACTTACATCAAAGCCTGTTAGGAGGCTGGCGCAGGCTTCGGTCAATCCGCTTTTGGCAGACCGAACCTTCTCGATCACCGCACTCATGATGGTGCGGTGCTCTTCGTCAATGGAAGCGCCACGAAGTGCTTCCAGCAAGTTGTCCAATGCCTCTGGATGTACAGAGGTCATCAGCATAGGTGGCTCGCCCCCTTAGTAAGGGTCTGCCTACCTGAATCCGGAACCACTGGAGGTTCTGACGCAGTATCCGACTGGGGCCAGACTTGCTGCGGCCCCCGTCATCAGAATCCATGGGGGTTCTCCCTCCCATGTGCCCGGCGTCTGGGATTTCGCCTTGGGCGTCTCCAGTATCGTCTCCCCCTGGTCTGGTATCCTCTGAGACAACACCTCGGTGTCATCCGCGGGCTGGGGGTGGTGGCCGTTGGGAGTGAATTGCTGTTCATTGCCGACTGGCTCAAAGACCCATCCGAGGAGGATACGCTGATGTGGGCTTTGGACGGACTGCACAATCATATTTTGACATGATAAGAAGCAATAAAGCAATACGCACCGGAAGTATTATAGTGTCCGGATACTTATGACTTTGCCAGGGGCTTGTCCCTGGGCAGCCAGTCCTCGTCGCTGTAGGCGGCTATGATGGAGTGGTCCGTAGGGAGGGTCCTTCCTTTCTTGGACCCTCTGGCCTCCCCGGACGGGGCGACCTTCCTTTTCTTTTCCTAGCCGATTGGGGGGGGGGAGGGCTTTCCTCTTCCTCCTCATCATTTTTGTTGGAGGAGCGCACCTCGGTGTCTTCGGACGATGAGTCCGACACAACCTTGCGCCGGAGACCTTTCCTGGTCCCCGTGGCCTTCTTCTCTGGCACCTCATAGGGCGCCGAAAATAACATCTCCATTAAAAGAGCCATTGCTGGATCTTCAGGTAGTTGAGCTGGACAGTCGATCCGCTCTGCTGTCGCTACCCAGTCCTGTTAAGTTGGTGTGGGGGCTTAGATTCCTCCCACGAATATGCTAGGGAAAGGAGCATCTTGTAAAATATAGAGAGCTTACCGGATTGGCGTGGTGCTTTGTGCTGAGTCTGCGATCCTCGGTAATGGAGGAGGTACCTCGGCGGCCTCGCACAACACTGATGACCCACAAGTATAGGGGATCTATCGTAGTCCTTTCGATAAGTAAGAGTGTCGAACCCAACGAGGAGCATAAGGAAATGACAAGCAGTTTTCAGTAAGGTATTCTGTGCAAGCACTGAAATTGTAGGTAACATATAGTTTTGTGATAAGATAATTTGTAACGGGTAACATGCAAGTAAAGTAAATAAGGCGCAGCAAGGTGGCCCAATCCTTTTTGTATCAAAGGACAAGCCTGGACAATTTCTTATAATGAGAAAAGAGCTCCCGGGGACACATGGGAATTATCGTCAAGCTAGTTTTCATCACACTCATATGATTCACATTCGGTACTTTGATAATTTGATATGTGGGTGGACCGGTTCTTGGGTGTTGTCCTTTCTTGGACAAGCATCCCACTTATGATTAAACCCTATTGCAAGCATCGGCAACTACAAAAGAAGTATTAAGGTAAACCTAACCATAGCATGAAACTAGTGGATCCAAATCAGCCCCTTACGAAGCAACGCATAAACTAGGGTTTAAGCTTCTATCACTCTAGCAACCCATCATCTACTTATTACTTCCCAATGCCTTCCTCTAGGCCCAAATAATGGTGAAGTGTCATGTAGTCGACATTCACATAACACCACTAGAGGAGAGACAACATACATCTCATCAAAATATCAAACGAATACCAAATTCACATGACTACTAATAGCAAGACTTCACCCATGTCCTCAGGAACAAATGTAACTACTCACAAAGCATATTCATGCTCATATTCAGAGGAGTATTAATATGCATTAAGGATCTGAACATAGGATCTTCCACCAAGTAAACCAATTAGCATCAACTACAAGGAGTAATGAACACTACTAGCAACCCACAGGTACCAATTTGTGGTTTTGATACAAGATTGGATACAAGAAATGAACTAGGGTTTTGAGAGGAGATGGTGCTGGTGAAGATGTTGATGGAGATTGACCCCCTCCCGATGAGAGGATCGTTGGTGATGATGATGGTGATGATTTCCCCCTCCCGGAGGGAAGTTTCCCCGGCAGAACAGATCCGCTGGAGCCCTAGATTGGTTCAGCCAAGGTTCCGCCTCGTGGCGGTGGAGTTTCATCCCGTAAGCTTGCTTCTAATTTTTTCCAGGGTGGAAGCCTTCATATAGTAGAAGATGGGCACCAGAGGGCCACCAGGGGGCCCAGAAGACAGGGGGCACGCCTAGTAGGGGGGCATCCCCACCCTCCTGGCCAGGTGTGGGCCCCCCTCTGGTATTTTCTTTGCTCAGAAATTCTTACTAATTCCAAAAGTAACTTCCGTGGAGTTTCAGGATTTTTGGAGCTGTGCAGAATAAGTTTCCAATATTTGCTCCTTTTCTAGCCAGAATCCTAGCAGCTGGCATTCTCCCTCTTCATGATAAACCTTGTAAAATAAGAGAGAATAGCCATAAGTATTCTGACATAATATGTAATAATAGCCCATAATGCAATAAATATTGATATAAGAGCATGATGCAAAATGGACGTATCAACTCCCCCAAGCATAGACGTCACTTGTCCTCAAGCGGAAGCCGATATCGAGAAATATGTCCACATGTTTAAAGATAGAGGTTTCGATAAAAATAAAATACAGACATGAGGGCATCATGATCATTCTTATAACAGAAACATATAAGGATTTTTTCATATGATTTCATATGCTCAAGTAACAATCTATTCACAATGTCAAGTATGGAACATAAACTTCATTGAGAACTAGCAAACTATAATCTCAGTCATTGAGGCAATTGCAATTTATCATAACATCAGAAAGAGTCAAGAATAGAGCTTTTCAGCAATTCCACATACTCAACTATCATATAGTCTTCTATAATTGCTAACACTCATGCAATACTTATGGTTATGGAGTTTTAATCGGACACTGAGAAAGATAGGGGCTTATTGTGTTGCCTCCCAACGTATTCACGTTTGGGTGATGTCAACAATAATAGCTCATTCTAACTTACATCCAATTGGATATATGTATCAGGATCTTTCCAACATGAGGTTCTTGCCAAAGGATAAAATGAAAAAGGGAAAGGTGAAGATCACCTTGACTCTTGCATAAAGTAAAAGACATAAAGTAAAAGATAGGCCCTTCGTAGAGGGAATTAGAGGTTGTCATGTGCTTTTAGGGTTGGATGCACAAAATCTTAATGCAAAAGAACTTCACTTTATATTGCCACTTGTGATATAAACCTTTATTATGCAGTCCGTCGTTTTATTACTTCCATATCACACGATCATATAAAGCTTATTTTCTCCGCACTAATAAGTCATACATATTTAGAGAGCAATTTTTATTGCTTGCAACATGACAACTTACTTGAAGGATCTTACTCAATCCATAGGTAGGTATGGTGGACTCTCATGGCAAAACTGGGTTTAAGGATATTTGGAAGCACAAGTAGTATCTCTACTTGGTGCAAGGAATTTTTGGCTAGCATGAGGGGGAAAGGCAAGCTCAACATGTTGGGAAGAATAATGACAATATACTTTAACTGAGATGTGAGATAACATAAACCATTACGTTGTCTTCCTTGTCCAACATCAACTCTTTAGAATGTCATACTTAATGAGTGCTCACAATCATAAAAGATGTCCAAGATAGTATATTTATATGTGAAAACCTCTCTTTCCTTATTACTTCCTATTAATTGCAACGATGGCCAAAACTACGTTTGTCAACTCTCAACAACTTTTATGCCTCATACTCTTTATATGTGAAGTCATTACTATCCATAAGATCAATATGAACTTATTTTATTCTTTTTATTCTTTCTACTTTCTCAAGATCATAGCAAGATAGAAAAGCCCTTGACTCAACACTAATCTTTATTATAGATAGCTCACGGACTCGATTACATAGAGAGATCGCAAAGCAAAACTCAAAACTACTTTATACCAAAACTTCAATCTACTAGATCGAGATATTACTAAAAGGATCGAACTAAGAAAAATGGTAAAGATAGGAGTGTGATGGCGATACGATACCGGGGCACCTCCCCCAAGCCTGGCAGTTGCCAAGGGGAGTGCCCATACCCATGTGATTATATCCTTGGAGGTGATGAAGGTGGTGATGATGATGGTGGATAATCGTGCATCGAGCGTAAAAGCTCCTCCAACTTGCGGATAATGCCCTTGAGTCCGACGATATGATCCTTCAACAAAATATTTTCCTTTGTGAGATACTTGTTTTGTATGCAAGCTAACTCAATCATCTTGAAAGCTTCAATCTCACTTGGAGTAATGAGGTTAGGTAGAGGTTGAGGGATGTCTTCTTCTTCCACCGCCGGAGCTTGATCCTCCATGTGCTTCTTGATCCCTTCATCCTTGTTGATCTCCTTCGGTTCTTCTCTTTTTAGCTCTATCTTCAATAGCCAAGCATCCTTGTCTTCATTGTTTAAGGAGGGTGACATCATGATGCTCTAAATCTGTCAGAAAAACAGCTCAAAACGAAAACATAAGATATTTGCGTGATACGGTGGTCAAAACCTTCCGGAGATTATATAATGAATTTTTACCGACCAAAAGAAGTAACGTGCAAGAAAATGGAGTCCGGGAGGCACAAGAGGTGCCCATGAGATAGGGGGCGCGCCCTCCACCCTCGTGGAGGCCTCGTGTCCATCCCGGATTACTTCTTGCTTTCCAAAATTCTTAAATATTCCAAAACGGAAAAAAATTGCCATTAGAATTGTTTTGGAGTCGGTTTACTTACCATACCACATACCTATTCCTTTTCGGAGTCTAAAACGTTCTGGAAAGTGTCCCTTATGTATTCCTCCAGGGTTATGGTTTCAATAATATTAGTTTCAACATTGATAGGGTTACCTAAGATATAATGTTTGATTCTTTGACCGTTCACCACCTTTGGATTTGTGCCTTTGAAGTTGTTGATTTTTATGGCACCGGAATGATAGACCTCCTCGATAACGTAAGGACCTTCCCACTTAGAGAGAAGTTTTCTTGCAACAAATCTTAAACGAGAGTTGAATAACAACACATAATCACCTACGTTAAACTCACGCTTTTGTATCCTTTTATCATGCCATCTTTTAACTTTTTCTTTGAACAATTTGGCTTTCTCATAAGCTTGGGTTCTCCATTCATCAAGTGAGCTAATATCAAATAACCTCTTCTCACCGGCAAGTTTGAAGTCATAGTTGAGCTCTTTAATAGCCCACTATGCCTTATGTTCAAGTTCAAGAGGTAAGTGACAAGCTTTTCCATAAACCATTTTATACGGAGACATACCCATAGGATTTTTGTATGCAGTTCTATAAGCCCATAATGCATCATCAAGTTTCTTGGACCAATTCTTTCTAGATCTATTAACAGTATTTTGCAAAATTAATTTGAGCTCTCTATTGCACAATCTACTTGACCACTAGACTGTGGGTGATAAGGAGATGCAATTCTATGATTAACATCATACTTAGCAAGCATCTTACGGAAAGAACCATGAATAAAATGTGAACCACCATCAGTCATAAGGTATCTAGGGACTCCAAACCTCGGAAAAATAACTTCTTTAAGCATCTTAATAGAGGTGTTATGATGAGCACTACTAGATGGAATAGCTTCTACCCACTTAGTAACATAATCAACAACAACTAAAATATGTGTGTAACCATTCGAGGCATGGAAAGGTCCCATATAACCAAAGCCCCAAACATCAAATGGTTCAATAACAAGAGAATAATTCATAGGCATTTCTTGATGTCTACTAATATTACCAATTCTTTGACATTCATCACAAGACAAGACAAACTTACGAGCATCTTTGAAGAGAGTAGGTCAATAAAACCAGATTGCAATACCTTATGTGTAGTTCTATCTCCAGCGTGGTGTCCTCCATATGGTTCGGAGTGACACTTGCGTAGGATCTGCTCCTGTTCATGCTCAGGTACACAACGTATAATAACACCATCTACTCCTTCTTTATAAAGGTGTGGGTCATCCCAGAAGTAATGTCTTAAATCATAGAAGAACTTTTTCTTTTGCTGGTATGTGAAGCTAGGTGGTATAAATTTAGCAACATTGTAATTAGCATAATCAGCATACCATGGAGCAGTACGAGAAGCATTAATGACCGCTAATTATTCATCAGGAAAGCTATCATCAATAGGTAGTGGGTCATCAAGAACATTCTCTAACCTAGACAAGTTGTCTGCAACAGGGTTCTCAGCTCCCTTTCTATCAATAATATGCAAATAAAATTTTTGGAGCAAGAGAACCCATCTAATAAGTCTAGGCTTAGCATCTTTCTTTTCCATAAGATATTTAATAGCAGCATGATCAGTGTGCATAGTAACTTTAGAATCAACAATATAAGGTCTGAACTTATCACATGCAAATACGACTGCTAAGAACTCTTTTTCAGTAGTAGCATAATTTCTTTGGGCAGTATCAAGAGTTTTACTAGCATACTGGATAACATTCAATTTGTTATCAACTCTTTGCCCTAGAACAACACCTACATCATAATCTCTAGCATCACATAATTTCAAATGGTAAATTCCAATTAGGTGGCTGAACAATAGGTGCAGTGATCAAAGCTTTCTTAAGTATTTCAAATGCTTCTACACAATCATCATCAAAGACAAAAGGAATATATTTTTGCAATAAATTAGTCAGAGGCCTAGAGATTTTAGAAAAGTCCTTAATGAACCTCCTATAAAAACCGGCATGACCAAGGAAACTTCTTATACCTTTAATGTCCTTGGGACATGGCATCTTTTCAATAGCATCAACTTTGATACCTCTCTCGGAAATCTTATGCCCCAAGACAATGCCTTCATTAACCATAAAGTGGCACTTTTCCCAATTCAAGACAAGACTAGTGTCTTCACATCTCTGCAAAACTCGATCAAGGTTGCTCAAGCAATCATTAAAAGAGGATCCATAAACGGAGAAGTCATCCATGAATACCTCACAAATCTTTTCACATAAGTTAGAGAATACAGCCATCATGCATCTTTGAAAGGTAGCAGGTGCATTACATACACCAAAAGGCATACGTCTATAAGCAAAAGTACCGAAAGGGAAAGTAAAAGTAGTTTTTGATTGATCCTCCACTGACACAGGTATTTGAGAGAAACCAGAATAATCATCGAGAAAGCAGAAATGTGTATGTTTGGATAGTATTTCTACCATTTGATCAATAAAAGGTAAAGGGTAATGATCTTTCTTAGTAGCTTTATTTAATTTACGGAAATCAATTACCATCCATTAACCTATAGTAATTCTTTGCAGGATCAATTCATCTTTGTCATTAGGAACAACAGTAATACCCCGCTTCTTAGGAACGCAATGGACATGACTTACCCAATCACTATCAGCGACGGGATAAATTATACCTGCCTCAAGGAGCTTTAGTTTCTCCTTTCTTACCACTTCTTTCATTTTAGGATTTAACTATCATTGAGGATCTCTAACTGGTTTGTCATCTTTCTCCACTTTAATTTTGTGTTGTCATAGAGTGGGACTAATGCCTTAAGATCATCCAAAGTATATCCAATAGCAGCACATTGCTTCTTCAGAGTTTTCAATAATCTTTCCTCCTCCTGCTCTGAAAGGTTAGCACTAATAATAACATGATATATCTTCTTTTCATCAAGGTAAGCATATTTAAGATTATTAGGTAATGGTTTGAGCTCAAACACGGGATCGCCCTTGGGTGGAGGGGGATACCCTAGGATTTCAACAGGTAAGTTGTGTTTTAGAATAGGACCCTGTTGAAGGAATACTTCATCTATTTCCCTTCTTTCATTCATAAACATATCATTTTGATGGTCTAGCAAATATTGTTCTAACGGATCAGTAGGAGGCACGGCAATATAATCAAGACCAATAATACCATCCTTACTAGGTGATTCTTTATCACGGGGTTGTCTATGAAACATAGCAAAATTAAACTCATGAGACATATCCCCTAAGCCAATTGTAACAATATCCTTTTCACAATCAATCCTAGCATTAACAGTGTTCAAGAACGGTCTACCAAATATAATGGGACAAAAGTCATCTTGTGGGGAACCAAGAACAAGAAAATCAGCAGGATATTTAACTTCCCCACACAAGACTTCAACATCTCTAACAATCCCAAATGGCTTAATAGTATCCCTATTGGCAAGCTTAATAGTAACATCAATATCTTCCATTTCAGAGGGTGCAATATCAGGCATAATTTCTTTATATAAGTCAAATGGTACTGCACTAGCACTAGCACCCATATCACATAAGCCATGATAACAATGATCTCCTATTTTAACAGAAATAACAGGCATGCCTGCAATAGGTCTATGTATCTTAGCACTGGGACTAGCAATATTAGCAGTTTCACCACATAAATAAATAACATGCCCATCTATATTATCATCGAAGAGATCTTTAACCATAGCAATACTAGGTTCAACCTTGATTTTCTCAGGGGGTGTATAAGTTCTTGTATTACTCTTACGAACAACAGTTGAAGTTTTAGCATGATCCTTAATCCTAACTGGATAAGGTGGTTTCTCAACATAAGTAGTAGGAACAAGATGATCATTACAAGTGATAGTCTTTTCTTCAACTGTAACAGGTGCAACTACCTTTACTTCAGTGGGAGGATTATATTTAAACCACTTCTCCTTAGGGATATCAACATGAGTAGCAAAAGATTCACAAAAAGCAGCTACTATCTCAGAGTCAAGTACAAATTTAGCGCTAAATCCACGAAAAGCATTGGTATCCATAAAAGATTTAACACAATAAAACTTAGGTGTCATACCTGACTCCTTACCATCGTCGGAACCCTAATCTTCAGAGTTGTGTTTAATTCTTTCAATAAATCCCACTTGAATTCAGTAGACTTCAGCATATAAGTACCAGCACAGGAAGTATCAAGCATGGTGCGATCATTGAGAGAAAGTCGAGCATAATTTTTTTGAATAATCATATCTCTTGAAAGCTCATGATTGAAGCATGAATATAACATTAACTTAAGCCTCCCCCAAGATAGAGCGATGCTTTCTCCTTCGCGAGGCTAGAAATTATATATGTAATTACGATCACGATGAACAAGATGCATAGGATAGAACTTCTGGTGAAAATACAAGTTCAATCGGTTATAGTTCCAAGATTCTGTATCATCACATAGCCTATACCATGTCAATGTGTCTCCCTTCAAAGATAAAGGGAAGACCTTCCTCTTAACAAAATCATCGGGAATACCTGCAAGCTTAAATAATCCACAAACTTCATCCACAAAGATAAGGTGTAAATTGGGATGCAGTGTTCCATCTCCTTCAAAAGGATTAGCTAGAAGTTTCTCTATCATACCCGAAGGGATCTCAAAGTAAACATTTTCAGTAGGTTCAGTACGTTGAGGAGCAATTCTTTGCTCTACTGGTCGGGGTGAAGATACCCCGAACAAGCCCCACAAAGGATTAGTTTCCATAGTAACAAGTGATAGAAAATTTCAGCACACTATATAAATGTTTCCTTACCAAGTTCCACTCACCACAGGCGTTTCACTCCCCGGCAATGGCGCCAGAAAAGAGTCTTGATGACCCACAAGTATAGGGGATCTATCGTAGTCCTTTCGATAAGTAAGTGTGTCGAACCCAACGAGGAGCAGAAGGAAATGACAAGCGGTTTTCAGTAAGGTATTCTCTGCAAGCACTGAAATTGTAGGTAATAGATAGATTTGTGATAAGATAATTTGTAACGGGTAACAAGAAAGTAAAGTAAATAAGGAGCAACAAGGTGTCCCAATCCTTTTTGTAGCAAAGGACAAGCCTGGACAATTTCTTATAATGAGAAAAGCGTTCCCGAGGACACATGGGAATTATCGTCAAGCTAGTTTTCATCACGCTCATATGATTCGCGTTCGGTACTTTGATAATTTGATATGTGGGTGGACCGGTGCTTGGGTACTGCCCTTTCTTAGACAAGCATCCCACTTATGATTAACCCCTATTGCAAGCATCGGCAACTACAAAATAAGTATTAAGGTAAACCTAACCATAGCATGAAACTAGTGGATCCAAATCAGCCCCTTACAAAGCAACGCATAAACTAGGGTTTAAGCTTCTGTCACTCTAGCAACCCATCATCTACTTATTACTTCCCAATGCATTCCTCTTGGCCCAAATAATGGTGAAGTGTCATGTAGTCGACGTTCACATAACACCACTAGAGGAGAGACAACATACATCGCATCAAAATATCGAACGAATACCAAATTCACATGACTACTAATAGCAAGACTTCACCCATGTCCTCAGGAACAAACGTAACTACTCACAAAGCATATTCATGTTCATAATCAGAGGAGTATTAATATGCATTAAGGATCTGAACATATGATCTTCCACCAAGTAAACCAATTAGCATCAACTACAAGGAGTAATGACAACTACTAGCAACCCACGGGTACCAATTTGTGGTTTTGATACAAGATTGGATACAACAAATGAACTAGGATTTTGAGAGGAGATGGTGCTGGTGAAGATTTTGATGGAGATTGACCCCCTCCCGATGAGAGGATCATTGGTGATGATGATGGTGATGATTTCCCCCTCCCGGAGGGAAGTTTCCTCGGCAGAACAGATCCGCCGGAGCCCTAGATTGGTTCCGCCGAGGTTCCGCCTCGTGGCGGCGGAGTTTCGTCCCGTAAGCTTGCTTCTGATTTTTTCCAGGGTGGAAGCCTTCATATAGTAGAAGATGGGCACCGGAGGGCCACCAGGGGCCCAGGAGACAGGTGGCGCACCTAGTAGGGGGGCACCCCCACCTCCTGGCTAGGTGTGGGCCCCCTCTGGTATTTTCTTAGCTCAGAAATTCTTATTAATTCCAAAAGTAACTTCCGTGGAGTTTCAGGATTTTTGGAGCTGTGTAGAATAAGTTTCCAATATTTGCTCCTTTTCCAGCCAGAATCCTAGCTGCTGGCATTCTCCCTCTTCATGATAAACCTTGTAAATAAGAGAGAATAGCCATAAGTATTGTGACATAATATGTAATAACAACCCATAATGCAATAAATATTGATATAAAAGCATGATGCAAAATGGACGTATCAAGCACCTTCCAAACGTGTTTGTCCGTCGTGTCGAAAAGCTCTCACAGCGTCTGGTGTTTAGCCGGGTTGAACTCCCGCATATTGAATGCCCGTCTTTGACACGGAAGGATCCGGCGGAAGAGCATGACCTGGAGCATGTTGACAAGCTTGATTTTCTTGCTTATCATATTTTTGACACAATTCTGGAGTCCGGTCAGCTCCGTCGGTGAACCCCAGGCTAAGCCCTTCTCTTTCCAGGAGGTGAGCCGCATGGGGATGCCAGATCGATATTCAGGGGCCGCCACCCAGTTGGTTTCGCACGGCTCAGTGATATAGAACCACCTCGATTGCCACCCCTTCACGGTCTCCACATAGGAGCCTTCGAGCCAGGTGACGTTGGGCATCTTGCCCACCATGGCGCCTCCGCACTCCGCTTGCTGACCTACCACCACCTTCGGCTTCACGTTGAAGGTCTTCAGCCACAGGCCGAAGTGGGGCTTGATGAGGAGGAAGGCCTCGCACACGACGATAAACGCCAAGATGTTGAGGATGAAATTAGGGGCCAGATCATGGAAATCCAGCCCGTAGTAGAACATGAGCCCACGGAGAAATGGGTGGAGAGGGAATCCCAGTCCACGGACGAAGTGAGCAAGGAACACAACCCTCTCGTGGGGTTCCAGAGTAGGGATGATCTACCCTACGTCTGGGAGCCGGTGCACGATGTTTGTGGCCAGGTATCTGGCTTCCCGGAGCTTCATAATGTCCTCTTCCGTAACGGAGGAGACCATCTACTTGCCTCCCGCTCTGGACATGTTTGGAATGGCTTTACGGAGAATGTGAGAGCTTGGGTGCTGGAGCTCGAGCGTTTGAGAATGGATGGGCAGGGGAAGAAGAAGGCGTGGGTGAAAAAGAGGAATCCTTATCCCTTTATAAAGGCGGTAGAAACTGTGCGCCTCCCCACTTGCCCCGTAAAATCGCTTATTCCCCAAGTGCTGCGATTGATGGCGCAGTTGGGTTACCCACATCCGTATTAATGAGAATCCCACGATAAGGGGACACAATCGCTTCTTCGACAAGACGTGCCAAGGAAACCGCCTCGCAGTATGTGCAGTAGCTAGTTGAGAAAAATGGTTCGAATAATGACCGGGCCGTGGCGTGATGTCCCACTGTGAAAAGTTGTCAGCAGATTAGATTTCTGGAATATTATGCTCTCTACGGTGGTATGTGGAAATTATTTTGCAGAGCCGGACACGATCCTCATATTCAAGATCTTCTATGGAGTATTCGGAGAAGAAACCCGCCTTGCAATGCCGAAGACAATCTGCGCGCCGGACTCATTGTCATTGAAGCCTGGTTCAGGGCTACTGAAGGAGTCCTGGATTAGGGGGTCCTCGCATAGCCGGACTATATACTTTGGACGGACTTTTGGACTATGAAGATACAAGATTGAAGACATCATCCTGTGTCCGGGTGGGACTCTCCTTTGCGTGGAAGGCAAGCTTGGCTATCCAGATATGTAGATTTCCTTCTCTGTAACCGACTTTGTGTAACCCTAGCCCCCTCCGATGTCTATATAAATTGGAGGGTTTAGTCTGTAGGACAACAACAATCATAATCATAGGCTAGCTTCTAGGGTTTAGCCCCTACTATCTCGTGGTAGATCAACTCTTGTAGTACTCATATCATCAAGATCAATCAAGCAGGAAGTAGGGTATTACCTCCATCGAGAGGGCCCGAACCTGGGTAAACATTGTGTCCCCCACCTCCTGTTACCATTAGCCTTAGACGCATAGTTCGGACCCCCTACCTGAGATCCGCCGGTTTTGACACCGACAGCGCTTACATGTCAGTCATCAACAATCGCCGTTTGGGCCGATTCTGGCCCGTTTCTTGGACTATCACTCACCGTTTTGGGGTCCCGAAGCAATTTCCATAGTTGTGGAATCCCAAGGTGCGCTTAAATGTAGGTAATCAACACTCATAGTTTTGGCCGATTGTGGCCCGTTTCACGGACTATTACTCAACGTTTTGGAGTCCCGAAGCAATTTCCATAGTTGTGAAACCCCAAGGTGCGCTTACGTGTCAGTCATCAACAATCACAGTTTTGGCCGATTCTATCCCGTTTCATGGACTATTACTCATTGTTTTGTGGTCCCGGAGTGATTTCCACAATTACCGATCCCCGGGGTTCCTTTACATGTCGGTCATCAACACTCATAGTTTTGGCCTATACTAGACCGTTTCGTGGAGTATTACTCAATGTTTTGGGGTCCCGGAGTGATTTTCATGATTAACGAACCCTGGGGTGCGTTTACGTGTCGGTCATCAACACTCACAGTTTTGACCGATTCTGGCCCGTTTCGTTGACTATTACTCAACTTTTTGGGGTCCCAAAACGATTTCCGTGGTTGTCGAACCCAAAGGTGCGGTTACGTGTCGGTCATCAACACTCACAGTTTTTGGCCGATTCTGGCCCATTTCGTGGACTATTACTCACTGTTTTGGGGTCCCTAAGTGATTCCATGCTTAACGAAGCCCGGGGTGCGTTCACGTGTCGATCATCAACACCCATAGTTTTGGCCGATTCTGGCCTATCTTGTGGACTATTACTGACTGTTATGGGGTCCCGGAGTGATTTCCACGATTAATGAACCCCGCTGTGCGTTTATGTGTCGGTTATACTCCACGAAATGGGCCAGTATAGGCCAAAACTATGAGTGTTGATAACCGACACGTAAAGGAACCCCGGGGATTGTTAATCGTGGAAATCACTCCGGGATGACAAAGTAGTGAGTAATAGTGCACAAAACGGAATAGAATCGGCCAAAACTGTGAGTGTTGATGACTGACACGTAAGCGCACCTTGGGGTTTCACAACTATGGAAATTTCTTTGGGACTCCAAAATGGTGAGTAATAGTCCATGAAACGGGCCAGAATCGGCCAAAACTGTGAGTGTTGATTACCGACATGTAAGCGCACCTTGGGGTTCCACAACTATGGAAATCACTTCGGGACCCCAAAACGGTGAGTGATAGTCCAAGAAACAGGCCAGAATCGGCCCAAACTGCGATTGTTGGTGATCGACACGTAAGCGCACCTTGGGGTTTCACAACCATGGAAATCGCTTTGGGACCACAAAACGGTGAGTAATAGATCACGAAACGGCTCAGAATCGACAAAAATCGTGAGTGTTGATGACCGACATACAAACGCTCCCTGGGGTTCGTCAAACGTCAAAATCACCCCGGGAACCCAATACAGTGAGTAATAGCCCGAGAATCGGGCTAGAATCGGCCAAAACTTTGACTGTTGATGACTGATGTAAGCACACCTTGGGGTTCAACAACTTTGGAAATCGATTTGGGACCCCAAAACGGCGAGTAATAGTCCACGAAGTGGGTCAGAATTGGCCAAAACTGTGAGTGTTGAAGACGGACACGTAAATGCACCCCGAGGATCGTCAATCGTGGAAATCGCTCTAGGACCCCAAAATGGTGAGTTATAGTGCATGCAACGGAATAGAATCGGCCAAAGTTGAGAGTGTTGATGACCGACACGTAAATGCACGCTTTGGTTCGTTAATCGTGGAAATCACTTCGGGACCCCAAAACTGAGTAATAGTCCAAGAAACGGGCCCGAATCGGCACAAAATACGAGACTTGACGACCAACACATAAGCACACCTTGGGGTTCGACAACCATGGAAATCGCTTTGGGACCATAAAACGGCGAGTAATAGATCACGAAACAACTCAGAATCGACAAAAACTGCGAGTGTTAATGACCGACACGTAAACACACACTGGGGTTCTTTAATCGTGGAAATCACTCCGGAATCCCAAAACAGTGAGTAATAGTCCACGAGACAGGCCAGAATCGGCCAAAACTATGGGTGTTGATGACCAACAGGTGAACGCACCACGGGGTTTGTTAATCGTGGAAATCGTTTTGGGACCCCAAAACAGTGAGTAAAAGTCAACGAAACAGACCAGAATCGGCCAAAACTGTGAGTGTTGATGACTGACACGTAAACGCACCCCGGGGTTCGTTAATTGTGGAAATCACTCCGGGACCCCAAAACAATGAGCAATACTCCATGAAACGGGCCTGAATCGGCTAAAACTGTGAGTGTTGATGACCGACACATAAAGGAACCCTAGGGTTCTTCAATCGTGGAAATCACGCCTGGACCACAAAACAGTCAATAATAATCCACGAAATGGGATAGAATTGGCCAAAATAGTGAGCGTTGATGACTGACACGTAAGCACCTTGGGGTTTCACAACTACGGAAATCGCTTCGGGACTCCAAAACGGTGAGTAATAGTCCATGAAGTGGACCAAAATCGGCCAAAACTGTGAGTGTTTATTACCATCATGTAAGCGCACCTTGGGGTTCCACAACTATGGAAATCGCTTAGGAACCCCAAAACGATGAGCGATATTCCAAGAAACGGGCCAGAATCGGCCCAAACTACGATTGTTGATGACCGACATGTAAGCGCACCTTGGGGTTTCACAACCATGGAAATCGCTTCGGGACCACCAAAAGGTGAGGAATAGATCACGAAATGGCTCAGAATCGACAAAAACCGCGAGTGTTCATAACCGACATGTAAACACACCCGGGGTTCGTCAATCGTCGAAATCACTCCGGGACCCCAATACAGTGAGTAATAGTCCGAGAAACGGGCCAGAATCGGCCAAAACTTCGAGTATTGATGATTGACACGTAACCGTGCATTGGGGTTCAACAACTTTGGAAATCAATTCGGGACCCCAAAACGGTGAGTAATAGTCCACGAAACGGGTCAGAATTGGCCAAAACTGTGAGTGTTGACGACGGACACGTAAACGCACCCCGGGGATCGTCAATCGTGGAAATCGCTCTGGGACCCCAAAACGGTGAGTAATAGTGCTCTCAATGGACCAGAATTGGCCAAAGTTGAGAGTGTTGATGACTGACACATATATGCACGATGGGTCCATTAATCGTGGAAATCACTTCGGGACCCCAAAACTAAGTAATAGTCCAAGAAACAGGCCCAAATCGGCTCAAACTGCGAGACTTGACGACCAACACGTAAGCACAACTTGGGGTTCGACAACCATGGAAATCGCTTTGGGACCATTAAACGGTGAGTAATATATCACGAAACAGCTCAGAATCGACAAAAATCACGAGTGTTGATTACTCAATGTTTTGGGGTCCCAGAGTGATTTCCATGATTAACGAACCCTGGGGTGTGTTTACGTGTCGGTCATCAACACTCACAGTTTTGACCGATTCTGGCCCGTTTCATTGACTATTACTCAACTTTTTGGGGTCCCAAAATGATTTCCATGGTTGTCGAACCCCAAGGTGCGGTTACGTGTCGATCATCAACACTCACAGTTTTGGCCGATTCTGGCCCATTTCATGGATTATTACTCACTGTTTTGGGGTCCCGGAGTGATTTCCACAATTAACGAACCCCGGGGTGCGTTCACCTGTCGATCATCAACATCGGCAGTTTTGGCCGATTCTGGTCTGTCTCGTGGACTATTACTCACTGTTTTGGGGTCCCGGAATGATTTCCACGATTAACGAACCCAGGTGTGCGTTTACATGTCGGTCATCAACACTCGCGGTTTTTGTCGATTCTGAGCTGTTTCATGATCTATTACCCGCCGTTTTATGGTCCCAAAGCGATTTCCATGGTTGTCGAACCCCAGTGTGTGCTTACGTCTTGGTTGTCAAGACTCGCAGTTTGTGCCGATTCGGGCCCGTTTCTTGAACTATTACTCAGTTTTGCGGTCCCGAAGTGATTTCCACAATTAATGAACCCCATCGTGCATTTATGTGTCGGTCGTCAACACTCTCAACTTTGGCTGATTCTGGTCTATTGCATGCACTATTACTCGCCATTTTGGGGTCCCAAAGCGATTTCCACGATTGACGATCCCCGGGGTGCGTTTACGTGTCCGTCGTCAACACTCACAGTTTTGGCCAATCCTGACCCGTTTTGTGGACTATTACTCACCGTTTTGGGGTCGCGAATTGATTTCCGAAGTTGTTGAACCCCAATGCATGCTCACGTGTCAGTCATCAATACTCGAAGTTTTGGCCGATTCTGGCCCGTTTCTCGGACTATTACTCATTGTATTGGGGTCCTGGAGTGATTTTGACGATTGACGAACCCCGGGGTCTGTTTACATGTCGGTCATGAACACTCGCGGTTTTTGTCGATTCTGAGCCGTTTCATGATCTATTCCTCACCGTTTTGTGGTCCCGAAGCAATTTCCATGGTTGTGAAACCCCAGGGTGCGCTTACTTGTCGGTCATCATTAATCGCAGTTTGGGCCGATTCTGGGCAGTTTCTTGGACTATCGCTCACTGTTTTGGGGTCCCGAAGCGATTTCCATAGTTGTGGAACTCGAAGGTGCACTTACGTGTCGGTAATCAACACTCACAGTTTTGGCCAATTCTGGTCCGTTTCATGGACTATTACTCACCGTTTTGGAGTCCCGAAGCGATTTCCATAGTTGTGAGAACCCAAGGTGCTTACGTGTCGTCATCAACACTCACAATTTGGCCGATTCTATCACGTTTCATGGACTATTACTCACTATTTTGTGGTCCAGGAGTGATTTCCACGATTGATGAACCCTATCGTTCCTTTACGTTTCGCTCATTAACACTCACAGTTTTGGCCGATTCAGGCCCGTTTCATGGAGTATTGCTCACTGTTTTGGGGTCCCGGAGTGATTTCCATGATTAACGAACCCCGGGGTGTGTTTACGTGTCGGTCATCAACACTCACAGTTTTGATCGATTCTGGTCCGTTTCGTTGACTATTACTCAATGTTTTGGGGTCCCAAAACGATTTCCATGGTTGTCGAACCCCAAGGTGCGGTTACATGTCGGTCATCAACACTCATAGTTTTGGCCGAGTCTGGCGCGTTTCGTGGACTATTACTCACTGTTTTGGGGACCTGGAGTGATTTCCACGATTAACGGACCCCGGGGTGCGTTCACCTGTCGGTCATCAACACCCATAGTTTTGGCTGATTTCGGCCTGTCTCGTCGACTATTACTCATTGTTTTGGGATCCCAGAGTGATTTCCACGATTAACGAACCCCGGTGTGCGTTTACGTGTCGGTCATCAACACTCGCGGTTTTTGTCGATTCTGAGCTGTTTCGTCATCTATTACTCCCTGTTTTATGGTCCCAAAGCGATTTCCATGGTTGTCGAACCCCAAGATGTGCTTACGTATTGGTCGTCAAGGCTCGCATTTTGTGCCGATTCGGGCCCGTTTCTTGGACTATTACTTAGTTTTGGGGTCCCGAAGTGATTTCCACGATTAACGAACCCCATCGTGCATTTACGTGTCCGTCGTCAACACTCACAACTTTGGCCGATTCTGGTCTGTTGCGTGCACTATTACTCGCCGTTTTGGGGTCCCAGAGCGATTTCCACGATTGACGATCCCCGGGGTGCGTTTACGTGTCTATCGTCAACACTCACAGTTTTGGCCAATTCTAACCCGTTTCGTGGACTATTACTCACTGTTTTGGGGTCCTGAATCGATTTCCAAAATTGCTGAACCCCAAGGTGTGCTTACATGTCAGTTATCAACACTCAAAGTTTTGGCCGATTTTGGCCCGTTTCTTGGACTATTACTCACTTTATTGGGGTCCCGGAGTGATTTCGATGATTGACGAACCCTGGGGTGCGTTTACATGTCGGTCATCAACACTCATGGTTTTTGTCGATTCTGAGCCGTTTCGTGATCTGGTACTCACCGTTTTGTGGTCCCGAAGCGATTTCAATGGTTGTGAAACCCCAAGGTGCGCTTACGTGTCGGTCATCAACAATCGTAGTTTTGGCCGATTCTGGCCCGTATCTTGGACTATCACTCACCGTTTTGGGGTCTCGAAGTGATTTCCATAGCTGTGGAACCCCAAGGTGCGCTTACGTGTCGGTAATCAACACTCACATTTTTGGCCAATTCTGACCCGTTTCATGGACTATTACTCACCGTTTTGGAGTCCCGAAGCAATTTCCATAGTTGTGAAACCCCAAGGTGCGCTTACGTGTCTGTCATCCACACTCATAGTTTTGGCCGATTCTACCCCGTTTCGTGGACTATTACTCACTGTTTTGTGGTCTCGGACTGATTTCCATGATTAACGAACCCCAGGGTTCCTTTATGTGTCGGACATCAACACTCATAGTTTTGTCTGATTCTGGCCCGTTTCATGGAGTATTACTCATTGTTTTGGGGTCCTGAAGTGATTTCCACGATTAACGAACCCCGAGGTGCGTTTACATGTCGGTCATCAACACTCATAGTTTTGCCCGATTCTGGCCCGTTTCGTTGACTATTACTCAACGTTTTGGGGTCCCAAAACGATTTCCATGGTTATCGAACCCCAAGGTGCGGTTACATGTCGGTCATCAACAATCATAGTTTTGGCCGATTCTGGCCCGTTTTGTGGACTATTACTCACTGTTTTGGGGTCCCGGAGTGATTTCCACGATTAACGAACCCCGGGGTGCATTCACCTGTCGATCATAAACACCCACAGTTTTGGCTGATTCTGGCCCGTTTTGTGGACTATTACTCACTGTTTTGGGGTCCTGGAGTGATTTCCATGATTAATGAATCCCGGTGTGCCTTTAGGTCGGTCATCAACACTCGCGGTTTTTGTCGATTCTGGGTCGTTTCATGATCTATTACTCACCGTTTTATGGTCCCAAAGCGATTTCCATGGTTTTTCAAACCCCGAGGTGTGCTTACGTGTTGGTCGTCAAGTTTCGCAGTTTGTGTTGATTCGAGCCCGTTTCGTGGACTATTACACGTTAACGAACCCCATCATGCATTTACGTGTCGATTGTCAAACTCACAACTTTGGCCAATTCTGGTCCGTTGCATGCACTATTACTCGCCGTTTTGGGGTCCCAGAGCGATTTCCACGATTGACGATACCTGGGGTGCGTTTACGTGTCCGTTGTCAACACTCACAGTTTTGGCCAATTCTAACCCATTTCATGGACTATTACTCACCGTTTTGGGGTCCCGAATTGATTTCCAAAGTTGTTGAACCCCAATGTGCGCTTACGTGTCAGTCATCAATACTCGAAGTTTTGGCCGATTCTGGCCCATTTCTTGGACTATTACTCACTGTATTGGGGTCCCAGAGTGATTTCGACGTTTAACGAACCCCGGGGTGTGTTTACATGCCGGTCATGAACACTCACAGTTTTTGTCGATTTTGATCCGTTTCGTGATCTAATACTCACCGTTTTCTGGTCCCGAAGCGATTTCCATGGTTGTGAAACCCCAAGGTGCGCTTACGTGTCGGTCATCAACAATCACAGTTTGGGCCGATTCTGGCCCATTTCATGGACTATTACTCACTGTCTAGTGGTCCTGGAGTCATTTCCACGATTAACGAACCCCGGGGTGCGTTTACGTGTCGGTCATCAACACTCACAATTTTGGCCGATTCTTGCCCGTTTCTGGAGTATTACCCACTGTTTTGGGGTCCCAGAGTGATTTCCACGGTTAACGAACCCCGGGACGCGTTTACGTGTCGGTCATCAACATTCACAATTTTGGCCGATTCTGGCCCTTTTCATGGACTATTACTCACTGTTTTGGGGTCCCGAAGTGATTTCCACGATTAACGAACCCCGGGGTGCGTTTACTTGTCGGTCATCAACACCCATAGTCTTGGCCGATTCTGGCCCGTTTTGTGGACTATTACTGACTATTTTGGGGTCCCAGAGTGATTTCCATGATTTACAAACCCCGGGGTGCTTTTACGTGTCGGTCACCAACACTCTCGGTTTTTGTCGATTCTGAGCCGTTTCGTGATCTATTACTCACTGTTTTGTGGTCCCAAATGGATTTCTATGGTTGTCGAACCCCAAGGTGTGCTTACGTGTTGGTCATCAAGACTCGTAGTTTGTGCCGATTCTGGCCCGTTTCATGGACTATTACTCACTATTTTGGGGTCCCGGAGTGATTTCCATGATTAACGAACCCCGAGGTGCGTTCACCTGTCGATCATAAACACCCACAGTTTTGGCCGATTCTGGCCCGTTTTGTGGACTTTTACTGACTGTTTTGGGGTCCCGGAGTGATTTCCATGATTAATGAACCCCGTTGCGCGTTCAGGTGTCGGTCATCAACACTCGTAGTTTTTGTCGATTCTGAGCCGTTTCATGATCTATTACTCACCGTTTTATGGTCCCAAAGCAATTTCCATGGTTTTTCGAACCCCAAGGTGTGCTTACGTGTTGGTCGTCAGGTTTCGCAGTTTGTGTCTATTCGAGCCCGTTTCTTGGACTATTACTCAGTTTTGGGGTCCCGAAGTGATTTCCACGATTAACGAACCCCATCGTGCATTTAATTATCGGTCGTCAAACTCACAACCATGGTCGATTCTGGTCCGTTGCATGCACTATTACTCGCCATTTTGGGGTCCCAGAGCGATTTCCACGATTGACGATCCCCGGGGTGCGTTTACGTGTCCGTTGTCAACACTCACGGTTTTGGCCAATTCTAACCCATTGCATGGACTATTACTCACCATTTTGGGGTCCCGAATTGATTTCCAAAGTTGTTGAACCCCAATGTGCGCTTACGTGTCAGTCATCAATACTTGAAGTTTTGGCCGATTTTGGCCCGTTTCTTGGACTATTACTCACTGTATTGGGGTCCCAGAGTGATTTCGTCGTTTAACGAACCCCGGGGTGTGTTTACATGCCGGTCATGAACACTTGCAGTTTTTGTCGATTCTGAGCCGTTTCGTGATCTAATACTCACCGTTTTGTGGTCCCGAAGCGATTTCCATGGTTGTGAAACCCCAAGGTGCGCTTACGTGTCGGTCATCAACAATCACAGTTTGGGCCGATTCTGGCCCGTTTCATGGACTATTACTCACTGTTTAGTGGTCCCGGAGTGATTTCCACGATTAACAAACCCCGGGGTGCGTTTACGTGTCGGTCATCAACACTCACCATTTTGGCCGATTCTTGGCCGTTTCTGGAGTATTACCCACTGTTTCGGGGTCCCGAAGTGATTTCCACGATTAACGAACCCCTGGACGCGTTTACGTGTCGGTCATCAACACTCACAATTTTGGCCAATTCTGGCCCGTTTCGTGGACTATTACTCACTGTTTTGGGGTCCCGAAGTGATTTCCACGATTAACAAACCCCGGGGTGCGTTTACTTGTCGGTCATCAACACCCGATTCTGGCCCGTTTTGTGGACTATTAGTCACTATTTTGGGGTCTGGGAGAGATTTCCATCATTTACAAACCCGGGGTGCATTTACGTGTCGGTCCCCAACACTCGCGGTTTTTGTCGATTCTGAGCCGTTTCATGACCTATTACTCACCGTTTTGTGGTCCCAAATTGATTTCTATGGTTGTCGAACCCCAAGATGTGCTTACATGTTGGTCGTCAAGACTCGTAGTTTGTGCCGATTCTGGCCCATTTTTTGGACTATCACTCGGTTTTTGGGTCCCGAGGTGATTTCACGATTGATGAACACCAGGGTGCATTTACGTGTCGGTTATCAACACTCACAACTTTGGCCAATTCTGGTCCGTTGTGTGCACTATTACTCGCCGTCTTGGGGTCCTAGAGTGACGGCCCCCGGGGTGCGTTTACGTGTCCGTCGTCAACACTCACAGTTTTGGCCAATTCTGAACCATTTCACGGACAATTACTCACCGTTTTGGGGTCCGAATCGATTTCCAGAGTTGTTGAACCCCAAAGTGCGCTTACGTGTCAGTCATCAACACTCGAAGTTTTGGTCGATTCTGGCCCGGTTCTTGGACTATTTCTCACTTAATCGGGGTCCCAGAGTGATTTTGACGATTCACGAACCCCGGGGTGTGTTTACATGTCGGTCATCAAGACTAGTGGTTTTTGTCGATTCTGAGCCGTTTCGTGATCTATTACTCACCGTTTTGTGGTCCCGAAGCGATTTCCATGGTTGTAAAACCCCAAGGTGCGCTTACATGTCGGTCATCAACAATCGCAGTTTGGGCCGATTCTGGCCCGTTTCTTGGACTATCACTCACTGTTTTGGGGGCCCGAAGCGATTTCCATAGTTGTGAAACCCCAAGGTGTGCTTACGTGTCAGTCATCAACGCTCACAGTTTTGGCCGATTCTGGGCCGTTTCGTGGACTATTACTCATTGTTTTGTGGTCCCGGAGTGACTTCCATGATTAACAAACCCTGGGGTGTGTTTACGTGTCGGTCATCAACACTCACAATTTTCGCTAGTTTTGGCCCGTTTCGTGGACTATTAATCAATGTTTAGGTGTCTCAAAGCGATTTCCATGGTTGTCGAACCTCAAGGTGCGCCTACGTGTTGGTCATCAACACCCACAGTTTTGGCCGATTCTGGCCCGTTTTGTGGACTATTACTCAGTTTTTTGGGGGTCCCAGAGTGATTTCCACGATTAACAAACCCCGGGGTGCATTTAGCTGTTGGTCATCAACACCCATAGTTTTGGCCGATTCTGGCCCGTTTAATGGACTATTACTCACTATTTTGGGGTCCCGGAGTGATTTCCACAATTAACGAACCCCGAGGTGCATTTTCGTGATCGATTACTCACCGTTTTGTGGTACCAAAGGGATTTCCATGGTTGTCAAAGCCCAAGATGTGCTTACGTGTTGGTCGTCAAGACTCGTAGTTTGTGCCGATTCTGGCCCGTTTCTTGGACTATTAGTCGGTTTTTGGGTCCCGAAGTGATTTCCACGATTGTCGAACCCCAGGGTGCATTTGTGTGCCGATAATAAACACTCACAACTTTGGCCGATTTTTGTCCATTGCTTCCACTATTACTCACCGTTTTGGGGTCCCGAATCGATTTCCAAAGTTGTTGAACCCCAAGGTGCGCTTATGTGTCAGTCATCAACACTCCAAATTTTGGCAGATTCTGGCCCATTTCTTGGACTATTTCTCACTTAACTAGGGTCCCGGAGTGATTTGATGGTTGATGAACCCCGGGGTGCGTTTACATGTCGGTCATCAAGACTCCCGGTTTTTGTCGATTCTGAGCCATTTTGTGATCTATTACTCACCGTTTTGTGGTCCCGAAGCGATTTCCATGGTTGTGAAACCCCAAGGTGCGCTTACGTGTCAGTCATCAACAATCGCAGTTTGGGATGATTCTGGCCCGTTTCTTGGACTATCACTCACCGTTTTGGGGTCCCGAAGCGATTTCCATAGTTGTGAAACCCGAAGGTGCGCTTATGTGTCAGTCATCCACACTCACAATTTTGGCCGATTCTGGCCCGTTTCGTGGACTATTACTCACTATTTTGTGGTCCCGGAGTGATTTGCACAATTAACGAACCCTGGGGTGCGTTTACGTGTCGGTCATCAACACTCACAGTTTCGGCCGATTCTGGCCTGTTTCCTGGAGTATTACCCACTATTTTCGAGTCCCGGAGTGTTTTCCACGATTAACAAACCCCGGGGTGCATTTACGTGTCGGTCATCAATACTCACAATTTTGGTCGATTCTGGCCCATTTCGTGGACTATTACTTAATGCTTTGGGGTCTCAAAGCGATTTCCACGGTTGTCGAACCCCAAGGGGCGCCTACGTGTCGGTCATCAACACTCACAGTTTTGGCCGATTCTGGCCTGTTTCGTGGACTATTAATCACTGTTTGGGGGTCCCAGAGTGATTTCCATGATTAACGAATGTCGGGGTGTGTTTACCTGTCAGTCATCAACACCCACAGTTTTGGCTGATTCTGGCCCGTTTCATGGACTATTACTCACTATGTTGGGTTTCCGGAGTGATTTCCATGATTAACGAGCCCCGGGGTGTGTTTACGTGTCGGTCATGAACACTCGCGGTTTTTGTCGATTCTGAGCCGTTTCGTGATCTATTACTCACCATTTTGTGGTCCCAAAGGGATTTCCATGGTTTTCGAAGGCCAAGGTGTGCTTACGTGTTGACCGATTCTGGCCCGTTTCTTGGACTATTACTTGGTTTTGGGGTCCCAAAGTGATTTCCACGATTGACGAACGCAGGATGCATTTATGTGTCGGTCATCAACACTAACAACTTTGGCTGATTCTGGTCCGTTGCATGCACTATTACTCGCCGTTTTGGGGTCCCAGAGCGATTTCCACGATTGACGATTCCTGAGGTGTGTTTACGTGTCCGTTGTCAACACTCATAGTTTTGGCCAGTTCTGACCCGTTTCTTGGACAATTACTCACTATTTTGGGGTCCCAAATAGATTTCCAAAGTTGTTGAACACCAAGGTGCGATTACGTGTAAGTCATCAACACTCGAAGTTTTGGTCGATTCTGGCTGGTTTCTTGGACTATTTCTCACTTAATTGGGGTCCTGGAGTGATTTCAATGATTGACGAACCCTAGGGAGCGTTTACATGTCGGTCATCAAGACTCGCGGTTTTTGTCGATTCTGAGCCGCTTCGTGATCTATTACTCACTGTTTTTTGGTCTCAGAGCGATTTATATGGTTGTGAAACCCCAACGTGCGATTACGTGTCGGTCATCAACAATCGCAGTTTGGGTCGATTCTGGCCCGTTTGTTGGACTATCACTCACAATTTTGGGGTCCCGAAGCGATTTCCATAGTTGTGGAACCCCAAGGTGTGCTTACGTGTCGGTAACCAACACTCACAGTTTTGGCCGATTCTGGCCAGCTTCATGGACTATTACTCACCGTTTTGGAGCCCCGAAGTGATATCCATAGTTGTGGAACCCCAAGGTGCGCTTACGTGTCGGTAATCAACACTCACAGTTTTGGCCGATTCTGGCCCGTTTCATGGACTACTACTCACAGTTTTTGAGTCCCGTAGCGATTTCCATAGTTGTGAAACCCCAAGGTGCGCTTATGTGTCAGTCATCAACACTCACAATTTTGGCCGATTTTGGCCTGTTTCGTGGTCTATTACTCAATGTTTTGTGGTCCCGAGTGATTTCCACGATTGATGAACCCCGGGGTGCATTTACATCTTGGTCATCAACACTCACAGTTTTTGCCAATTCTGGCCCGTTTCGCAGACTATTACTCACTATTTTGGTGTCCCGGAGTGATTTCCATGATTAACAAACCCCGGGGTGTGTTTACATGTCGGTCATGAACACTTGTTGAGGATATAGCTACTGAGTGTAAACCAGCCAGGAAGGCCCGGTTCACCCTCGACTATGCTGAAGCCCATGAAGATCCAGAAGATGGCGTTTTACTAATGAAGCTTAGAAGCCCGCAGCCCAAAGGCGGATTAGGGCCCATAGTGGTAAACCGCCATGACTATGTAAACTTGTAATATAAGTTAGGAAAGGAGAGACCGAGCTGGACACTTTGTATGAGTCGGCCCGGGGCTCTGTAGACCGGCCGGGCGTCAACCTGTGTATATAAAAGGGACGACCCGGCGGCGGTTCACGGACAACAAACAACAACTCGAGACTCAGGCAAGCGCGTTTCGCTCCCTGGTTATCGAAACCCAATCAATCCCATGACAACTAGACGTAGGCTTTTACCTTCATCGAAGGGGCCGAACTAGTATAAACTCCCATGTCCCTTGTCCTGTTTGACCCCTTCAAGCTAACCCGTTGCGATGGCTCCACGACTAAGTCCTTTCATGAGGACATCTGACCTGTTAATTCCACGACAGTTGGCGCCCACCGCGTGTTGGGGGACGTTGCAGAAAATTAAAAAATTTCCTATGGTTTCACCAAGATCCATCTATGAGTTCATCTAAGCAACGAGTCATGGGAGATGCATCTACATACCACTTTGCAGATTGCGAGCAGAAGCGTTCAAAAGAACGGGGTGGAAGTAGTCGTTCTCGTCGTGATCCTATCACCGGAGATCCTAGCGCCGAACGAACGACACCTCCGCGTTCAACACACGTACAGAGCGGATGACGTTTCCTCCTTCTTGATCCAGCAAGGGGGAAGGAGAGGTTTATGATGATGGCTCCAGCAGCAGCACAACGGCGTGGTGGTGGTGGAACAGCAGCACTCCGGCAGGGCTTCGCCAAGCACGTGACGGAGGAGGAAGAGGTGTAGTAGGGGGAGGGAGGCGCCAGAACTTTAGGGTGCGGCTGCCCCCTCCCCCCTCCCTTTATATAGGCCCCCAGGGGGGGCGCCGGCCATGGGAGATCCAATCTCCCAAGGGGCGGCGGCCAAGGGGGGTGGAGTACCCCCCAAGGCAAGTGGGGCGCCCCCCCCCCCACCCTAGGGTTTCAACCCTAGGCGCAGGGGGTGGGCCAAGGGGGGCGCACCAGCCCACTATGGGCTGGTTCCCCTCCCCACTTCAGCCCTTGGGGCCCTCCGGGATAGGTGGCCCCACCCGGTGGACCCCCGGGACCCTTTCGGTGGTCCCGGTACAATACCGGGTGACCCCGAAACTTTGCCGATGGCCGAAACATCACTTCCCATATATAATTCTTCACCTTCGGACCATTCCGGAACTCCTCGTGACGTCCGGGATCTCATCCGGGACTCCGAACAACATTCGGTATGCTGCATACTCATATTCATACAACCCTAGCGTCACCGAACCTTAAGTGTGTAGACCCTACGGGTTTGGGAGACACGTAGACATGACCGAGACGGCTCTCGGGCAATAACCAACAGCGGGATCTGGATACCCATGTTGGCTCCCACATGCTCCTCGATGATCTCATCGGATGAACCACGATGTCGAGGATTCGAACAACCCTGTATACAATTCCCTTTGTCAATTGGTACGTTACATGCCCGAGACTCGATCGTCGGTATCCCAATACCTCGTTCAGTCTCGTTACCGGCAAGTCACTTTACTCATACCGTAACGCATGATCCCGTGACCAAACACTTTGAGCTCATTATGATGATGCATTACCGAGTGGGCCCAGAGATACCTCTCCGTCATACGGAGTGACAAATCCCAGTCTCGATCCGTGCCAACCCAACAGACACTTTCGGAGATACCTATAGTGCACCATTATAGTCACCCAGTTACATTGTGACGTTTGGTACACCCAAAGCACTCTTACGGTATCCGGGAGTTACACGATCTCATGGTCTAAGGAAGAGATACTTGACATTGAAATAAGATCTAGCAAAACGAACTACACGATCTTGTGCTATGCTTAGGATTGGGTCTTGTCCATCACATCATTCTCCTAATGATGTGATCCCGTTGTCAATGACATCTAATGTCCATAGTCAGGAAACCATGACTATCTGTTGACCAACGAGCTAGTCAACTAGAGGCTCACTACGGACATGTTATGGTCTATGTATTCACACGTGTAGTACGATTTCCGGATAATACAGTTATAGCATGAATAAAAGACAATTATCATGAACAAGGAAATATAATAATAACCCTTTTATTATTGCCTCTAGGGCATATTTCCAACAGTCTCCCACTTGCACTAGAGTCAATAATCTAGTTACATTGTGATGAATCGAACACCCATAGAGTTCTGGTGTTGATCATGTTTTGCTCGCGAGAGAGGTTTAGTCAACGGATCTGCGACATTTAGATTCGTATGTACTTTGCAAATATCTATGTCTCCATCTTGAACATTTTCACGGATGGAGTTGAAACGACGCTTGATGTGCCTGGTCTTCTTGTGAAACCTGGGCTCCTTGGCAAGGGCAATAGCTCCAGTGTTGTCACAGAAGAGTTTGATCGGCCCCGACGCATTGGGTATGACTCCTAGGTCGGTGATGAACTCCTTCACCCAAATTGCTTCATGCGCTGCCTCCGAGGCTGCCATGTACTCCGCTTCACATGTAGATCCCGCCACGACGCTCTGCTTGCAGCTGCACCAGCTTACTGCTCCACCATTCAACATATGCATGTATCCGGTTTGTGACTTAGAGTCATCCAGATCTGTGTCGAAGCTAGCGTCGATGTAACACTTTACGACGAGCTCTTCGTCACCTCCATAAATGAGAAACATGTCCTTTGTCATTTTCAGGTACTTTAGGATATTCTTGACCGTTGTCCAGTGTTCCTTGTCGGGATTACTTTGGTACCTTCCTACCAAACTTACGGCAAGGTTTACATCAGGTCTGGTACACAGCATGGCATACATAATAGATCCTATGGCTGAAGCATAGGGGATGACACTCATCACTTCTTTATCTTTTGCCGTGGTCGGGCATTGAGCCGAGCTCAATCTCACACCTTGCAATACAAGCAAGAACCCCTTCTTGGACTGATCCATTTTGAACTTCTTCAAAATCTTATCAAGGTATGTGCTTTGTGAAAGACCTATGAGGCGTCTCGATCTATCTCTATAGATCTTGATGCCTAATATATAAGCAGCTTCTCCAAGGTCCTTCATTGAAAAACACTTATTCAAGTAGGCCTTAATGATGTCCAAAAGTTCTATATCATTTCCCATCAAAAGTATGTCATCTACATATAATATGAGAAATGCTACAGAGCTCCCACTCACTTTCTTGTAAACGCAGGCTTCTCCATAAGTCTGCATAAACCCAAACGCTTTGATCATCTCATCAAAGCGAATGTTCCAACTCCGAGATGCTTGCACCAACCCATAAATGGATCGCTGGAGCTTGCATACTTTTTTAGCGTTCTTAGGATCGACAAAACCTTCTGGCTGCATCATATACAGTTCTTCCTTAAGATGTCCGTGAAGGAATGTCGTTTTGACGTCCATTTGCCATATCTCATAATCATAGTATGCGGCAATTGCTAACATGATTCGGACGGACTTCAGCTTCACTACGGGAGAGAATGTCTCGTCGTAGTCAATCCCTTGAACTTGTCTATAACCCTTAGCGACAAGTCGAGCTTTATAGACGGTAATATTACCATCCGCATCCGTCTTCTTCTTAAAGATCCATTTGTTTTCTATCGCTCGCCGTTCATCGGGCAAGTCTGTCAAAGTCCATACTTTGTTTTCATACATGGATTCTATCTCGGATTTCATGGCTTCAAGCCATTTGTTGGAATCTGGGCCCGCCATTGCTTCTTCATAGTTTGAAGGTTCACCGTTGTCCAGCAGCATGATTTCCAGGACAAGGTTGCCGTACCACTCTGGTGCGAAACGTGTCCTTGTGGACCTACGAAGTTTAGTAGCAACTTGATCCGAAGTACCTTGATCATCATCATTATTTTCCTCTTTAGTTGGTGTAGGCATCACAGGAACATTTTCCTGAGCTGCACTACTATCCCGTTCAAGAGGTAGTAGTTCATCGAGTTCTACTTTCCTCCCACTTACTTCTTTCGAGAGAAACTCTTTTTCCAGAAAGGATCCGTTCTTGGCAACAAAGATCTTGCCCTCGGATCTTAAGTAGAAGGTATACCCAATGGTTTCTTTAGGGTATCCTATGAAGACGCATTTTTCCGACTTGGATTCGAGCTTTTTCAGGTTGAAGTTTCTTGACATAAGCATCGCATCCCCAAACTTTTAGAAACAACAGCTCAGGTTTCTTCCCAAACCATGATTCATACGGTGTTGTCTCAACGGATTTAGACGGTGCCCTATTTAAAGTGAATGTAGCTGTCTCTAGAGCGTATCCCCAAAATGATAGCGGTAAATCGGTAAGAGACATCATAGATCGCACCATATCCAATAGAGTGCGATTACAACGTTCGGACACACCGTTACGCTGAGGTGTTCCAGGCGGCGTGAGTTGTGAAACGATTCCACATTTTCTTAAGTGTGTACCAAATTCATGACTTAAATATTCTCCTCCACGATCCGGTTGTAAGAATTTTATCTTTCGGTCACGTTGATTCTCTACTTCATTCTGAAATACCTTGAACTTTTCAAAGGTCTCAGACTTGTGTTTCATCAAGTAGACATACCCATATCTACTCAAGTCATCAGTGAGAGTGAGAACATAACGATATCCTCCGCGAGCCTCAACGCTCATTGGACCGCACACATCGGTATGTATGATTTCCAACAAGTTGGTTGCTTGCTCCATTGTTCCGGAGAACGGGGTCTTGGTCATTTTGCCCATGAGGCATGGTTCGCATGTGTCAAATGATTCATAATCGAGAGACTCTAAAAGTCCATCAGCATGGAGCTTCTTCATGCGCTTGACACCAATGTGACCAAGGCGGCAGTGCCACAAGTATGTGGGACTATCGTTATCAACTTTGCATCTTTTGGTATTCACGCTATGAATATGTGTAACACTATGTTCGAGATTCATTAAGAATAAACCATTGACCATCGGGGCATGACCATAAAACATATCTCTCATATAAATAGAACAACCATTATTCTCGGATTTAAATGAGTAGCCATCTCATATTAAACGAGATCCAGATACAATGTTCATGCTCAAACTTGGCACTAAATAACAATTATTGACGTTTAAAACTAATCCCGTAGGTAAATGTAGAGGTAGCGTGCCGACGGCGATCACATCGACCTTGGAACCATTCCCGACGCGCATCGTCACCTCGTCCTTTGCCAGTCTCCGCTTATTCCGCAGCTCCTGCTATGAGTTACAAATGTGAGAAACGGCACCGGTATCAAATACCCAGGAGTTACTACGAGTACTGGTAAGGTACACATCAATTACATGTATATCAAATATACCTTTAGTGTTGCCGGCCTTCTTGTGCGCTAAGTATTTGGGGCAGTTCCGCTTCCAGTGACCCTTCCCCTTGCAATAAAAGCACTTAGTTTCAGGCTTGGGTCCATTCTTTGACTTCTTCCCTGCAACTGGCTTACCGGGCGCGGCAACATCTTTGCCATCCTTCTTGAAGTTCTTCTTACCCTTGCCCTTCTTGAACTTAGTGGTCTTATTGACCATCAACACTTGATGTTCTTTCTTGATTTCAACCTCTGCTGACTTCAGCATTGAAAATACTTCAGGAATGGTCTTCACCATCCCCTACATATTGTAGTTCATCACAAAGCTCTTGTAGCTTGGTGGGAGCGACTGAAGGATTCTATCAATGACCGCCTCATCCGGGAGGTTAATATCCAGCTGGGACAGGCGGTTGTGCAACCCAGACATTTTGAGTATATGCTCACTGACAGAACTATTTTCCTCCATCTTACAACTATAGAACTTGTCAGAGACTTCATATCTCTCGACCCGGGCATGAGCTTGGAAAACTAGTTTCGGCTCCTCGAACATCTCATATGCTCCGTGTTTCTCAAAACGCTTTTGGAGCCCCGGTTCTAAGCTGTAAAGCATGCCGCACTGAACGAGGGAGTAATCATCAGCACGAGACTGCCAAGCATTCATAATGTCTTGGTTCTCTGGGACGGGTGCATCACCTAGCGGTCCTTCTAGGACATATTGTTTCCTGGCAGCTATGAGGATGATCCTCAGGTTCCGGACCCAGTCCGTATAGCTGCTGCCATCATCTTTCAGCTTGGTTTTCTCTAGGAACGCGTTGAAGTTCACGTTGACATGAGCGTTGGCCATTTGATCTACAAGACATATTTGCAAAGGTTTTAGACTGAGTTCATGATAATTAAGTTCATCTTATCAAATTATTATAATGAACTCCCACTCAGATTAGACATCCCTCTAGTCATCTAAGTGTTACACGATCCGAGTCGACTAGGCCGTGTCCGATCATCACGTGAGACGGACTAGTCATCGTCGGTGAACATCTCCATGTCGATCGTATCTTCCATACGACTCGTGTTCGACCTTTCGGTCTCTGTGTTCCGAGGCCATGTCTGTACATGCTAGGCTCGTCAAGTTAACCCTAAGTGTTCTGCATGTGTAAATCTGTCTTACACCCGTTGTATGTGAACGTAAGGATCTATCACACCCGATCATCACGTGGTGCTTTGAAACAACGAACTTTAGCAACGGTGCACAGTTAGGGGGAACACTTTCTTGAAATTATTATAAGGGATCATCTTATTTACTACCGCCGTTCTAAGTAAACAAGATGCATAAAACATAATAAACATCACATGCAATTATATAGTAGTGACATGATATGGCCAATATCATATAGCTCCTTCGTTCTCCATCTTCGGGGCTCCATGATCATCTTCGTCACCGGCATGACACCATGATCTCCATCATCATGATCTCCATCATTGTGTCTTCATGAAGTTGTCATGCCAACGACTACTTCTACTTCTATGGCTAACGCATTTAGCAATAAAGAAAAGTAATTTACCTGGCATTCTTCAATGACACGCAGGTCATACAAAAAATAAAGACAACTCCTATGGCTCCTGCCGGTTGTCATACTCATCGACATGCAAGTCGTGATTCCTATTACAAGAACATGATCTCATACATCACAATATATCATTCATCATTCATCACAACTTCTGGCCATATCACATCACATGACAATTGCTGCAAAAACAAGTTAGACATCCTCTAATTGTTGTTGCATCTTTTACGTGGCTGCAATTGGGTTCTAGCAAGAACGTTTTCTTACCTACGAATAACCACAACGTGATTTTGTTAACTTCTATTTACCCTTCATAAGGACCCTTTTCATCGAATCCGCTCCAACTAAAGTGGGAGAGACAGACACCCGCCAGCCACCTTATGCAACTAGTGCATGTCAGTCGGTGGAACCGGTCTCACGTAAGCGTACGTGTAAGGTTGGTCCGGGCCGCTTCATCCCACAATACCACTGAAGCAATATAAGACTAGTAGCGGCAAGCAAGTTGACAAGATCTACGCCCACAACAAAATTGTGTTCTACTCGTGCAATAGAGAACTACGCATAGACCTAGCTCATGATACCACTGTTGGGGAACGTTGCAGAAAATTAAAAAATTTCCTACGGTCTCACCAAGATCCATCTATGAGTTCATCTAAGCAATGAGTCATGGGAGATGCATCTACATACCACTTTGCAGATCGCGAGCGGAAGCGTTCAAAAGAACGGGGTTGAAGTAGTCGTTCTCGTCGTGATCCTATCACCGGAGATCCTAGCGCCGAACGGACGACACCTCCGCGTTCAACACACATACGAAGCGGATGACGTCTCCTCCTTCTTGATCCAGCAAGGGGGAAGGAGAGGTTGATGATGATGGCTCCAGCAGCAGCACAACGGCGTGGTGGTGGTGGAACAGCAGCACTCCGGTAGGGCTTCGCCAAGCACGTGACGGTGGAGGAAGAGGTGTAGCAGGGGGAGGGATGCGCTAGAACTTTAGGGTGCAGCTGCCCCCTCCCCCCTCCCTTTATATAGGCCCCCAGGGGGGGCGCCGGCCCTGGGAGATCCAATCTCCCAAGGGGGCGGCGACCAAGGGGGGTGGAGTACCCCCCAAGGCAAGTGGTGCGCCCCCCCCCCCCACCCTAGGGTTTCAACCCTAGGCGCAGGGGGTGGGCCAAGGGGGGCACACCAGCCCACTATGGGCTGGTTCCCCTCCCCACTTCAGCCCTTGGGGCCCTCTGGGATAGGTGGCCCCACCCGGTGGACCCCCGGGACCCTTTCGGTGGTCCCGGTACAATACCGGGTGACCTCGAAACTTTCCCCATGGCCGAAACATCACTTCCTATATATAATTCTTCACCTCCAGACCATTCTGGAACTCCTCATGACGTCCGGGATCTCATCCGGGAATCCGAACAACATTCAGTATGCTGCATACTCATATTGATACAACCCTAGCGTCACCGAACCTTAAGTGTGTAGACCCTATGTGTTCGGGAGACACGTAGACATGACCGAGACGGCTCTCGGGCAATAACCAACAGCGGGATCTGGATACCCATGTTGGCTCCCACATGCTCCTCGATGATCTCATCAGATGAACCATGATGTCGAGGATTCGAACAACCCCGTATACAATTCCCATTGTCAATTGGTATGTTACATGCCCGAGACTCGATCGTCGGTATCCCAATACCTCGTTCAGTCTCGTTACCGGCAAGTCACTTTACTCGTATCGTAATGCATGATCCCGTGACCAAACACTTGGTCACTTTGAGCTCATTATGATGATGCATTACCGAGTGGGCCCAGAGATACCTCTCCGTCATACGGAGTGACAAATCCCAGTCTCGATCCGTGCCAACCCAACAGACACTTTCGGAGATACCTGTAGTGCACCTTTATAGTCACCCAGTTACGTTGTGACGTTTGGTACACCCAAAGCACTCTTACGGTATCCGGGAGTTACACGATCTCATGGCCTAAGGAAGAGATACTTGACATTGAAAAAAGCTCTAGCAAAACGAACTACATGATCTTGTGCTATGCTTAGGATTGGGTCTTGTCCATCACATCATTCTCCTAATGATGTGATCCCGTTGTCAATGACATCTAATGTCCATAGTCAGGAAACCATGACTATCTGTTGACCAACGAGCTAGTCAACTAGAGGCTCACTAGGGACATGTTATGGTCTATGTATTCACACGTGTAGTATGATTTCCGGATAATACAGTTATAGCATGAATAAAAGACAATTATCATGAACAAGGAAATATAATAATAACCCTTTTATTATTGTCTTCATCTACCGCAGCGGTGAATACCGGATCAGCAGCCGCGGCAGGACATGTTTTGGTCTATGTATTCACACATGTAGTACGATTTCCGGATAATATAGTCTTCATCTACCGCAGCGATGAATACCGGATCAGCAGCCGCGGCAGGAGTCCCGGCGCACCGTCCGGCGCAAGTCCTCTCCGGTTTGATGGATGCCTGGGCAACCTTGTTAACCGCGACAGTCACCCCAGAGATGCAGGATCAGCACAACACGGACGTTGCAAAATTGAAGGACCAAATAGCACAGGCTAAGGAGGACCTGGCAGCTGAGGATACTAGGATGGCTAAAGAACGGGCCGCTTTGGATGCCCAATCATAGCGGATAAAGGCACAGAATTACCAGCTCATGCTGGATCGGACCGTATCAGTGGATGTAATGCGAAGGAAGTACCGATCACGTCTGCCGCCGGTTTACGAAGGGTTAAATCTCTTTCAGACGCCAGGCGCTGGGCCGAGCAATCTGGCAGCTGCAAACCGGACTGAGGCGCCTAGGACAGCTCCGGATCAACTACGGATGACGGAGCCACCCGGATGAACAGATAACCCACCGCAATACATGTCTACACCACCGGGTCACTTCTAGAGCCCTCTGGATAACATGATTGCCGCAGCCTCACGCCTGGCAGCCATTCTGATGGAGGGTGATTCAATAGCAGCAGTCGAGACGTGGCGGGCGAGAGACCTTCTTCAAACCGCCGTGGTGCAGCAGCAGGCTTATTCATATAGCCGGGATAGAATTCATTCAACCCCTCGTCCGAACCCAAGTTATAGCAGGCGTATGGATGAACCGGAGGTGTCTAGCAGCGCGCGGCATCGCAATGCTCAAGATGTGGTGGATCATGGCAGGGCACAAAGGGATGCCGCTTTGGGTCGTTATCAACCCACCCCGATTCAGCCAGCAGCGTCAGTTGACCGAGGCACCGGGCTTGCCTTCAGTTCCTGGGGAGTACCGTGCCTTATTCCGGCTCTCTGTAATGTGCGTCTGCCCAAAGATTTCAAGGGTCCACGCAAAGTGCCTAATTACACGGTGGATCAGCCACCTGAGGCGCGGGTCAAGAGTTATGAGATTGCAATGGAGATGCTGGATGTAGATGAAGCAGCTTGTGCAAAGTACTTCACGATGATGTTGGAGGGAACAGCCCGTACTTGGCTGAAAAATCTACCAGCTAATTCCATCGAGTCATGGGATCGGTTGAAGGCCCGGTTTATAGCCAATTTCAAAGACACGTGCAAACGGCCCATGTCCATTGTGGATCTGGATGCTTGTGTTCAAGGAGAGAATGAGTCCACAACTCATTGGGTATGCCAGGTCTCAGAAGTGTTGCACTCGTCCGACCGGATTAACGCTGGTCAAGCGATTATCACACTGGAGCGCAATTGCCGGTTTAAGTCACTGAAGATGAAGTTGGGACGGCTCAAGCGCCACTGCAACGACATGCGAACCCTCATGGCAGCCTTGGTAAAGTATGTCAAGTCTTATAATACCAAGGATCCCGATTCTGATAATGAGAAACCAGAGAAGGGAAAGAAGAATGGTGGTGCAAAGGGACAGCAGCACAACCAAGGAGGCCATGGGAATAATGGTTAGCATAAAGTGAATTCAGATTTTGTGGCTAACGCTAATCTGCAGCGCCGAAAAGGTAAACCGCCCCAGCGCGGCGGGGGGATGAATCTGGAGCGTTTGTTGAATCAGCCCTGTCCAAAGCATGGGACCAAGGAGGTTCCTGCAACGCATCTTTGGAAGGATTGTAACATTAAGAAGGAATTCAAAAACTCTGATCTTTTCCGGTATGATCAGGGTCCGTCGGGCAGTTCAGGTCCAGGTTTCCATGGTGGCGGCGGTTCAAACTCTGGGTTTCAGAATAATCATGGCAACCAGAACAACCAAGGTGGTAATAACCAGCAGAATAATCATGGGAATCAGCAGCAGTCGGGTTACCAGAGTCACCCAAAGCAGTTGAATGGTGGGCAATATCATGTGTTCACCACTAGTCTGTGCAATCGTGATCAGAAGCTTCACAAGAGGGTAGTCAATGCTGTTGAACCGGCAGTTCCACATTATCTGCGGTGGTCGGAACAGCCTATTGTGTGGAGTAGGTTGGATCATCCGCCCCGGGTTGACAATCCGGGTCAACTAGCTCTGGTGGTGGCGCCCTAGGTGGGAGGTTATAAGTTCACCAAAGTACTCATGGATGGAGGAAGCAGTATCAATATTCTGTATTATGAGACATTCCGTCGCATGGGGTTGACATATAAGAATCTTAAACCATCCAACACTGTTTTCATGGTGTGGTACCAGGTAAATCAGCATATCCCGTGGGTAAGATCGCTTTGGAACTGGTGTTTGGTGATGAGCATGACTCTAGGTCTGAGACGTTGACCTTTGAGGTACTGAGAATCCAGAGCCCGTATCATGCGTTGTTTGGGCGGCCGGCTTATGCAAAATTCATGGCAAGGCCTTGTTATATTTATTTGCAGCTCAAGATGCCGGGTCATAAAGGGACTATCACAGTTCACGGAAGTCGAAAAATCGTGTATGATTGCGAGGAAGGTGATGCGGCTTATGCTGAGGCGGTTTGTGCTATAGAGGAGCAAAAGTTTTATAAGGAGAATGTTGATCCGGCAGATATGACCCCTGTGAAGAAGCCCACCACTGAGCATGACCCAACCCTGCATTTCAAACCAGCTGACGAGACTAAGCTTGTTGACTTCGTACCTAGTGATTCATCCAAGAAGTTTAGCATCAGGACCAATCTGGATCTTAAATAGGAAAGCGTGCTCATCGAGTTCATCCGTGAGAACCGGGACATTTTTGCATGGAAGCCTTCTAACATGCTAGGTGTACCGAGGGAACTCGCTGAGCACACTCTTAATATTGATCCGAAGTTTAAACCGGTGAAGCAATTTCTTCGTCGCATTAATGAAGAAAGACGCAAGGCAATTGGTGAAGAGGTAGCCCGGCTGTTGGCTGCTGGGTTTATCATGAAAGTGTTTCATCCTGAATGGTTGGCTAATCCGGTGCTGGTTCTTAAGAAAAACGGCACTTGGCGTATGTGTGTAGACTACACGGACTTGAATAAGGCTTGCCCGACCGATCCCTTTGCTCTCCCGCATATTGATCAGATCATTGATGCGACGGCGGGTTGTGAGCGCCTGAGTTTTTTGGATGCTTATTCAGGATATCATCAGATCAAGATGGTAGTTAAGGACCAGGAGAAGACAGCTTTCATCACTCCCTTTTGAGCCTTCTGCTATGTTTCTATGCCCTTTGGGCTCAAGAGTGCTCAGGCCACTTATCAACGTTGTGTGCAAAATTGTCTTCACACGCAGATTGGGCGTAATGTTCATGCCTATGTGGATGACATTGTGGTAAAATCCAGGAAGAAAGAAACACTGATAGATGACCTCAAGGAGACGTTTGACAATCTTAGGGTTTACAAGATGATGCTTAATCCGGATAAATGTGTTTTTGGTGTTCCGGCAGGCAAGCTTCTCGGGTTTCTTGTATCCAACAGGGGCATTGAGGCTAGCCCAGAAAAAATTAAGGCAATCACATCCCTGGCTAACCGAAGTGTATCAATGATGTTCAGCATCTCGCAGGTCGGATTGCAGCTCTTAGCCGGTTTAGCAGTCGTCTGGGAGAGAAGACAATTCCTTTGTATCAGATGTTGAAAAAGACGGATGATTTCGTCTGGAGTGACGCAGCCAATGCGGCTTTTGAGGAGCTAAAGCGGCAGTTGGTTGAACCGCCGGCTCTTGCAGCCCCAGTTGATCATGAGCCTTTGCTGTTATACATGGCTGCCAATGCCCGAGCGGTCAGTGTGGCAATTGTGGTTGAGCGTAAAGAAGCTGGGAAGGAATATCCGATTCAACGACCTGTATACTACATCAGTGAAGTCCTGATCGAGTCAAAACAACGCTATCCACATTGGCAGAAGTTGGTGTACTGGGTTTTTATGGCCAGTCGAAAACTCAAGCAATATTTTCAAGGCCATCCAATCACAGTGGTTAGTTCTGCTCCTTTGGGCGATATAATTCAAAACAGGGAAGCAACTAGCCGGGTTGCAAAGTGGGCAATCGAGCTTGGTCCACACGGTTTAAAATATGTACCTCGAACAGCCATCAAGTCTCAGGCTCTTGTGGATTTTATCAATGACTGGACCGAGTTGCAAGCACCGGAAGATAAACCGGATAATACGTACTGGACTATTCATTTTGATGGATCCAGGCAGTTGGAAGGATCGGGGGCTGGAGTTGTCCCTACTTCCCCTCGAGGTGATAAAATTTGCTATGTCCTCCGCTTGATGTTTCCTTGTACTAACAATGCAGCTGAGTATGAAGCTTTACTCCATGGTCTCCGTGTGGCCAAAGAGTTGAACTTAAGTCGAGTTCGTTGTTTCGGAGATTCTGATCTGGTGGCTCGGCAAGTTTCTGGTACTTGGGATTCTAAGGATCCACTCATGGCGGCTTACAGGCGTGAGGTGGATATTGTGGCGGGTCATTTCAAAGGGTATCAGGTTGAGCATATCGATCGACGCAAAAACGAAGCAGCAGACGCTTTCAGCCGGCTTGGATCTCAGCGTAAACCGGTACCTCCTAACACATTTTTAGATATCTTGCATAACCCGTCTGTTAAGTTGCCTACAAAAGAGGATTTGGCTGTTCCTGATCCGGAGGCTCAGTTGGTGGCCGCTTTACATGTTGTACCGGATTGGACGGTTCCATATCTGGCGTATATGAGCCGGGGTGAGCTACCAAATGATAAAGTTCTGGCTCGACAGATAGTCCGGCGATCCAAGTCCATGGTTATTCACAATGGCGAGTTACACCGCTGTAGCGTTTCAGGCGTATTTCAGCGTTGTGTTTCTCCGGAAGAAGGCCAAGAGATCCTACGGGAAATTCATGAAGGGGATTGTGGTCATCATGCCGGTTCAAAGTCCCTGGTTGCAAAAGCTTTTCGTCATGGGTTTTACTGGTTGACAGCTCATGCTGATGCGGAGGATCTGGTAAAGAGATGTGATGCTTGTCAAAAAAAATTCACGCAGAGCTCATGTTTCGGCTCAGGAACTACGGATGATTCCTATCACTTGGCCTTTTGCTACTTGGGGGCTTGATATGGTGGGACCCTTTAAACGTTCCCAGGACAAGAAGACCCACCTGTTGGTGATAGTTGATAAATTCACCAAGTGGGTTGAAGCGGAGCCTGTTAGCCAGTGTGATGCAGCTACGGCGGTTGAATTTCTTAAAAAGATTATCTTCCGCTTTGGCTTTCCACACAATATCATCACGGATAACGGTACCAACCTTTCCAAAGGTGAGATGGAGGATTACTGTCAGAGAGAGCACATCCGGCTTGACCTAGCATCTGTGGCGCACCCTCAATCCAACAGTCAAGCAGAGCGAGCTAATCAAGAAATTTTAAAGGGTCTTAAACCCCGGCTCATGATTCCCTTGAAGCGGACGCTGGGTTGTTGGGTGGAAGAACTACCTTCTGTGTTGTGGAGTATCAATACCACCCCCAATCGATCAACAGGTTACATGCCTTTCTTTATGGTATATGGGGCAGAGGCAGTTCTCCCAAGTGATATACGTCATGACTCGCCCCGGGTTGCTAATTATGTTGAAGCGGACAACGAGCAAGCTCGCCAAGAGGCACTGGACCTGTTAGCTGAGAAACGGGATATGGCTTTGGCTCGATCGACGGTTTATCAACAAGACCTACGACGTTATCACAGCCGCCGGCTTAGGACAAGAACCTTTCAAGAAGGTGACTTGGTGCTCCGGCTCATCCAGGATCAGACCAACATGCACAAGTTATCCCTGCCTTGGGAAGGACCCTTTGTGGTCAGCAAGAATCTGCACAACGGATCATACTACCTCATTGACGTTCGAGACAACTCACGCAACTCTGAGGAGGAGACCCGGCGGCCATGGAACATAGCTCTCCTCCGGCCTTATTACACTCACGCAACTCAACACTAATATTTATTATAGATAGCTCACGGACTCGATTACATAGAGAGATCGCAAAGCAAAACTCAAAACTACTTTATACCAAAACTTCAATCTACTAGATCGAGATATTACTAAAAGGATCGAACTAAGAAAAATGGTAAAGATAGGAGTGTGATGGCGATACGATACCGGGGCACCTCCCCCAAGCCTGGCAGTTGCCAAGGGGAGTGCCCATACCCATGTGATTATGTCCTTGGAGGTGATGAAGGTGGTGATGATGATGGTGGATAATCGTGCATCGAGCGTAAAAGCTCCTCCAACTTGCGGATAATGCCCTTGAGTCCGACGATATGATCCTTCAACAAAATATTTTCCTTTGTGAGATACTTGTTTTGTATGCAAGCTAACTCAATCATCTTGAAAGCTTCAATCTCACTTGGAGTAATGAGGTTAGGTAGAGGTTGAGGGATGTCTTCTTCTTCCACCGCCGGAGCTTGATCCTCCATGTCCTTCTTGATCCCTTCATCCTTGTTGATCTCCTCCGGTTCTTCTCTTTTCAGCCCTATCTTCAATAGCCAAGCATCCTTGTCTTCATTGTTTAAGGAGGGTGACGTCATGATGCTCTAAATCTGTCAGAAAAACAGCTCGAAATGAAAACATAAGATATTTGCGTGATACGGTGGTCAAAACCTTCCGGAGATTATATAATGAATTTTTACCGACCAAAAGAAGTAACGTGCAAGAAAATGGAGTCCGGGAGGCACAAGAGGTGCCCATGAGATAGGGGGGCGCCCTCCACCCTCGTGGAGGCCTCGTGTCCATCCCGGATTACTTCTTGCTTTCCAAAATTCTTAAATATTCCAAAACGGAAAAAAATAGCCATTAGAATTGTTTTGGAGTCGGTTTACTTACCATACCACATACCTATTCCTTTTCGGAGTCTAAAACATTCTGGAAAGTGTCCCTTATGTATTCCTCCAGGGTTATGGTTTCAATAATATTAGTTTCAACATTGATAGGGTTACCTAAGATACAATGTTTGATTCTTTGACCGTTCACCACCTTCGGATTTGTGCCTTTGAAGTTGTTGATTTTTATGGCACCGGAATGATAGACCTCCTCGATAACGTAAGGACCTTCCCACTTAGAGAGAAGTTTTCTTGCAACAAATCTTAAACGAGAGTTGAATAACAACACATAATCACCTACGTTAAACTCACGCTTTTGTATCCTTTTATCATGCCATCTTTTAACTTTTTCTTTGAACAATTTGGCTTTCTCATAAGCTTGGGTTCTCCATTCATCAAGTGAGCTAATATCAAATAACCTCTTCTCACCGGCAAGTTTGAAGTCATAGTTGAGCTCTTTAATAGCCCAATATGCCTTATGTTCAAGTTCAAGAGGTAAGTGACAAGCTTTTCCATAAACCATTTTATACGGAGACATACCCATAGGATTTTTGTATGCAGTTCTATAAGCCCATAATGCATCATCAAGTTTCTTGGACCAATTCTTTCTAGATCTATTAACAGTATTTTGCAAAATTAATTTGAGCTCTCTATTGCTCAATCTACTTGACCACTAGACTGTGGGTGATAAGGAGATGCAATTCTATGATTAACATCATACTTAGCAAGCATCTTACGGAAAGAACCATGAATAAAATGTGAACCACCATCAGTCATAAGGTATCTAGGGACTCCAAACCTCGGAAAAATAACTTCTTTAAGCATCTTAATAGAGGTGTTATGATGAGCACTACTAGATGGAATAGCTTCTACCCACTTAGTAACATAATCAACAACAACTAAATTATGTGTGTAACCATTCGAGGCAGGGAAAGGTCCCATATAACCAAAGCCCCAAACATCAAATGGTTCAATAACAAGAGAATAATTCATAGGCATTTCTTGATGTCTACTAATATTACCAATTCTTTGACATTCATCACAAGACAAGACAAACTTACGAGCATCTTTGAAGAGAGTAGGCCAATAAAACCAGATTGCAATACCTTATGTGTAGTTCTATCTCCAGCGTGGTGTCCTCCATATGGTTCGGAGTGACACTTGCGTAGGATCTGCTCCTGTTCATGCTCAGGTACACAACGTCTAATAACACCATCTACTCCTTTATAAAGGTGTGGGTCATCCCAGAAGTAATGTCTTAAATCATAGAAGAACTTTTTCTTTTGCTGGTATGTGAAGCTAGGTGGTACAAATTTAGCAACAATGTAATTAGCATAATTAGCATACCATGGAGCAGTACGAGAAGCATTAATGACCGCTAATTATCCATCAGGAAAGCTATCATCAATAGGTAGTGGGTCATCAAGAACATTCTCTAACCTAGACAAGTTGTCTGCAACAGGGTTCTCAGCTCCCTTTCTATCAATAATATGCAAATAAAATTCTTGGAGCAAGAGAACCCATCTAATAAGTCTAGGCTTAGCATCTTTCTTTTCCATAAGATATTTAATAGCAGCATGATCAGTGTGCATAGTAACTTTAGAATCAACAATATAAGGTCTGAACTTATCACATGCAAATACGACTGCTAAGAACTCTTTTTCAGTAGTAGCATAATTTCTTTGGGCAGTATCAAGAGTTTTACTAGCATACTGGATAACATTCAATTTGTTATCAACTCTTTGCCCTAGAACAACACCTACATCATAATCTCTAGCATCACATAATTTCAAATGGTAAATTCCAATCAGGTGGCTGAACAATAGGTGCAGTGATCAAAGCTTTCTTAAGTATTTCAAATGCTTCTACACAATCATCATCAAAGACAAAAGGAATATCTTTTTAAAATAAATTAGTCAGAGGCCTAGAGATTTTAGAAAAGTCCTTAATGAACCTCCTATAAAAACCGGCATGACCAAGGAAACTTCTTATACCTTTAATGTCCTTGGGACATGGCATCTTTTCAATAGCATCAACTTTGATACCTCTCTCGGAAATCTTATGCCCCAAGACAATGCCTTCATAAACCATAAAGTGGCACTTTTCCCAATTCAAGACAAGACTAGTGTCTTCACATCTCTGCAAAACTCGATCAAGGTTGCTCAAGCAATCATTAAAAGAGGATCCATAAACGGAGAAGTCATCCATGAATACCTCACAAATCTTTTCACATAAGTTAGAGAATACAGCCATAATGCATCTTTGAAAGGTAGCAGGTGCATTACATACACCAAAAGGCATACGTCTATAAGCAAAAGTACCGAAAGGGAAAGTAAAAGTAGTTTTTGATTGATCCTCCACTGACACAGGTATTTGAGAGAAACCAGAATAATCATCGAGAAAGCAGAAATGTGTATGTTTGGATAGTATTTCTACCATTTGATCAATAAAAGGTAAAGGGTAATGATCTTTCTTAGTAGCTTTATTTAATTTACGGAAATCAATTACCATCCATTAACCTGTAGTAATTCTTTGCAGGATCAATTCATCTTTGTCATTAGGAACAACAGTAATACCCCGCTTCTTAGGAACGCAATGGACATGACTTACCCAATCACTATCAGCGACGGGATAAATTATACCTGCCTCAAGGAGCTTTAGTTTCTCCTTTCTTACCACTTCTTTCATTTTAGGATTTAACTATCATTGAGGATCTCTAACTGGTTTGTCATCTTTCTCCACTTTAATTTTGTGTTGTCATAGAGTGGGACTAATGCCTTAAGATCATCCAAAGTATATCCAATAGCAGCACATTGCTTCTTCAGAGTTTTCAATAATCTTTCCTCCTCCTGCTCTGAAAGGTTAGCACTAATAATAACATGATATATCTTCTTTTCATCAAGGTAAGCATATTTAAGATTATTAGGTAATGGTTTGAGCTCAAACACGGGATCGCCCTTGGGTGGAGGGGGATACCCTAGGATTTCAACAGGTAAGTTGTGTTTTAGAATAGGACCCTGTTGAAGGAATACTTCATCTATTTCCCTTCTTTCATTCATAAACATATCATTTTGATGGTCTAGCAAATATTGTTCTAGCGGATCAGTAGGAGGCACGGCAAATATAATCAAGACCAATAATACCATCCTTACTAGGTGATTCTTTATCACGGGGTTGTCTATGAAACATAGCAAAATTAAACTCATGAGACATATCCCCTAAGCCAATTGTAACAATATCCTTTTCACAATCAATCCTAGCATTAACAGTGTTCAAGAACGGTCTACCAAATATAATGGGACAAAAGTCATCTTGTGGGGAACCAAGAACAAGAAAATCAGCAGGATATTTAACTTCCCCACACAAGACTTCAACATCTCTAACAATCCCAAATGGCTTAATAGTATCCCTATTGGCAAGCTTAATAGTAACATCAATATCTTCCATTTCAGAGGGTGCAATATCAGGCATAATTTCTTTATATAAGTCAAATGGTACTGCACTAGCACTAGCACCCATATCACATAAGCCATGATAACAATGATCTCCTATTTTAACAGAAATAACAGGCATGTCTGCAATAGGTCTATGTATCTTAGCACTGGGACTAGCAATATTAGCAGTTTCACCATAGAAATAAATAACATGCCCATCTATATTATCATCGAAGAGATCTTTAACCATAGCAATACTAGGTTCAACCTTGATTTTCTCAGGGGGTGTATAAGTTCTTGTATTACTCTTACGAACAACAGTTGAAGTTTTAGCATGATCCTTAATCCTAACTGGATAAGGTGGTTTCTCAACATAAGTAGTAGGAACAAGATGATCATTACAAGTGATAGTCTTTTCTTCAACTGTAACAGGTGCAACTACCTTTACTTCAGTGGGAGGATTATATTTAAACCACTTCTCCTTAGGGATATCAACATGAGTAGCAAAAGATTCACAAAAAGCAGCTACTATCTCAGAGTCAAGTACAAATTTAGCGCTAAATCCACGAAAAGCATCGGTATCCATAAAAGATTTAACACAATAAAACTTAGGTGTCATACCTGACTCCTTACCATCGTCGGAACCCTAATCTTCAGAGTTGTGTTTAATTCTTTCAATAAATCCCACTTGAATTCAGTAGACTTCAGCATATAAGTACCAGCACAGGAAGTATCAAGCATGGTGCGATCATTGAGAGAAAGCCGAGCATAATTTTTTTGAATAATCATATCTCTTGAAAGCTCATGATTGAAGAATGAATATAACATTAACTTAAGCCTCCCCCAAGATAGAGCGATGCTTTCTCCTTCGCGAGGCTAGAAATTATATATGTAATTACGATCACGATGAACAAGATGCATAGGATAGAACTTCTGGTGAAAATACAAGTTCAATCGGTTATAGTTCCAAGATTCTGTATCATCACATAGCCTATACCATGTCAATGTGTCTCCCTTCAAAGATAAAGGGAAGACCTTCCTCTTAACAAAATCATCGGGAATACCTGCAAGCTTAAATAATCCACAAACTTCATCCACAAAGATAAGGTGTAAATTGGGATGCAGTGTTCCATCTCCTTCAAAAGGATTAGCTAGAAGTTTCTCTATCATACCCGAAGGGATCTCAAAGTAAACATTTTCAGTAGGTTCAGTACGTTGAGGAGCAATTCTTTGCTCTACTGGTCGGGGTGAAGATACCCCGAACAAGCCCCACAAAGGATTAGTTTCCATAGTAACAAGTGATAGAAAATTTCAGCACACTATATAAATGTTTCCTTACCAAGTTCCACTCACCATAGGCGTTTCACTCCCCGGCAATGGCGCCAGAAAAGAGTCTTGATGACCCACAAGTATAGGGGATCTATCGTAGTCCTTTCGATAAGTAAGTGTGTCGAACCCAACGAGGAGCAGAAGGAAATGACAAGCGGTTTTCAGTAAGGTATTCTCTGCAAGCACTGAAATTGTAGGTAATAGATAGATTTGTGATAAGATAATTTGTAACGGGTAACAAGAAAGTAAAGTAAATAAGGAGCAACAAGGTGTCCCAATCCTTTTTGTAGCAAAGGACAAGCCTGGACAATTTCTTATAATGAGAAAAGAATTCCCGAGGACACATGGGAATTATCGTCAAGCTAGTTTTTATCACGCTCATATGATTCACGTTCGGTACATTGATAATTTGATATGTGGGTGGACCGGTGCTTGGGTACTGCCCTTTCTTAGACAAGCATCCCACTTATGATTAACCCCTATTGCAAGCATCGGCAACTACAAAATAAGTATTAAGGTAAACCTAACCATAGCATGAAACTAGTGGATCCAAATCAGCCCCTTACAAAGCAACGCATAAACTAGGGTTTAAGCTTCTGTCACTCTAGCAACCCATCATCTACTTATTACTTCCCAATGCATTCCTCTTGGCCCAAATAATGGTGAAGTGTCATGTAGTCGACGTTCACATAACACCACTAGAGGAGAGACAACATACATCGCATCAAAATATCGAACGAATACCAAATTCACATGACTACTAATAGCAAGACTTCACCCATGTCCTCAGGAACAAACGTAACTACTCACAAAGCATATTCATGTTCATAATCAGAGGAGTATTAATATGCATTAAGGATCTGAACATATGATCTTCCACCAAGTAAACCAATTAGCATCAACTACAAGGAGTAATGACAACTACTAGCAACCCACGGGTACCAATTTGTGGTTTTGATACAAGATTGGATACAACAAATGAACTAGGATTTTGAGAGGAGATGGTGCTGGTGAAGATGTTGATGGAGATTGACCCCCTCCCGATGAGAGGATCATTGGTGATGATGATGGTGATGATTTCACCCTCCCGGAGGGAAGTTTCCCCGGCAGAACAGATCCGCCGGAGCCCTAGATTGGTTCCGCCGAGGTTCCGCCTCGTGGCGGCGGAGTTTCGTCCCGTAAGCTTGCTTCTGATTTTTTCCAGGGTGGAAGACTTCATATAGTAGAAGATGGGCACCGGAGGGCCACCAGGGGCCCTGGAGACAGGGGGCGCGCCTAGTAGGGGGGCACCCCCACCTCCTGGCCAGGTGTGGGCCCCCTCTGGTATTTTCTTAGCTCAGAAATTCTTATTAATTCCAAAAGTAACTTCCGTGGAGTTTCAGGATTTTTGGAGCTGTGTAGAATAAGTTTCCAATATTTGCTCCTTTTCCAGCCAGAATCCTAGCTGCCGGCATTCTCCCTCTTCATGATAAACCTTGTAAATAAGAGAGAATAGCCATAAGTATTGTGACATAATATGTAATAACAACCCATAATGCAATAAATATTGATATAAAAGCATGATGCAAAATGGACGTATCAAGCACCTTCCAAACGTGTTTGTCCGTCGTGTCGAAAAGCTCTCACAGCGTCTGGTGTTTAGCCGGGTTGAACTCCCGCATATTGAATGCCCGTCTTTGACACGGAAGGATCCGGCGGAAGAGCATGACCTGGAGCATGTTGACAAGCTTGATTTTCTTGCTTATCATATTTTTGACACAATTCTGGAGTCCGGTCAGCTCCGTCGGTGAACCCCAGGCTAAGCCCTTCTCTTTCCAGGAGGTGAGCCGCATGGGGATGCCAGATCGATATTCAGGGGCCGCCACCCAGTTGGTTTCGCGCGGCTCAGTGATATAGAACCACCTCGATTGCCACCCCTTCACGGTCTCCACATAGGAGCCTTCGAGCCAGGTGACGTTGGGCATCTTGCCCACCATGGCGCCTCCGCACTCCGCTTGCTGACCTACCACCACTTTCGGCTTCACGTTGAAGGTCTTCAGCCACAGGCCGAAGTGGGGCTTGATGAGGAGGAAGGCCTCGCACACGACGATAAACGCCAAGATGTTGAGGATGAAATTAGGGGCCAGATCATGGAAATCCAGCCCGTAGTAGAACATGAGCCCACGGAGAAATGGGTGGAGAGGGAATCCCAGTCCACGGACGAAGTGAGCAAGGAACACAACCCTCTCGTGGGGTTCCAGAGTAGGGATGATCTACCCTACATCTGGGAGCCGGTGCACGATGTTTGTGGCCAGGTATCTGGCTTCCCGGAGCTTCATAATGTCCTCTTCCGTAACGGAGGAGACCATCTACTTGCGTCCCGCTCTGGACATGTTTGGAATGGCTTTACGGAGAATGTGAGAGCTTGGGTGCTGGAGCTCGAGCGTTTGAGAATGGATGGGCAGGGGAAGAAGAAGGCGTGGGTGAAAAAGAGGAATCCTTATCCCTTTATAAAGGCGGTAGAAACTGTGCGCCTCCCCACTTGCCCCGTAAAATCGCTTATTCCCCAAGTGCTGCGATTGATGGCGCAGTTGGGTTACCCACATCCGTATTAATGAGAATCCCACGATAAGGGGACACAATCGCTGCTTCGACAAGACGTGCCAAGGAAACCGCCTCGCAGTATGTGCAGTAGCTAGTTGAGAAAAATGGTTCGAATAATGACCGGGCCGTGGCGTGATGTCCCACTGTGAAAAGTTGTCAGCAGATTAGATTTCTGGAATATTATGCTCTCTACGGTGGTATGTGGAAATTATTTTGCAGAGACGGACACGATCCTCATATTCAAGATCTTCTATGGAGTATTCGGAGAAGGAACCCGCCTTGTAATGCCGAAGACAATCTGCGCGCCGGACTCATCGTCATTGAAGCCTGGTTCAGGGCTACTGAAGGAGTCCTGGATTAGGGGGTCCTCGCATAGCCGGACTATATACTTTGGACGGACTTTTGGACTATGAAGATACAAGATTGAAGACTTCATCCTGTGTCCGGGTGGGACTCTCCTTTGCGTGGAAGGCAAGCTTGGCTATCCAGATATGTAGATTTCCTTCTCTGTAACCGACTTTGTGTAACCCTAGCCCCCTCCGATGTCTATATAAATTGGAGGGTTTAGTCCGTAGGACAACAACAATCATAATCATAGGCTAGCTTCTAGGGTTTAGCCCCTACTATCTCGTGGTAGATCAACTCTTGTAGTACTCATATCATCAAGATCAATCAAGCAGGAAGTAGGGTATTACCTCCATCGAGAGGGCCCGAACCTGGGTAAACATTGTGTCCCCCGCCTCCTGTTACCATTAGCCTTAGACGCATAGTTCGGACCCCCTACCTGAGATCCGCCGGTTTTGACACCGACAGCGCTTACATGTCAGTCATCAACAATCACAGTTTGGGCTGATTCTGGCCCGTTTCTTGGATTATCACTCACCGTTTTGGGGTCCCGAAGCAATTTCCATAGTTGTGGAATCCCAAGGTGCGCTTAAATGTAGGTAATCAACACTCATAGTTTTGGCCGATTGTGGCCCGTTTCACGGACTATTACTCAATGTTTTGGAGTCCCGAAGCAATTTCCATAGTTGTGAAACCCCAAGGTGCGCTTACGTGTCAGTCATCAACACTCATAGTTTTGGCCAATTCTATCCCGTTTCATGGACTATTACTCACTGTTTTGTGGTCCCGGAGTGATTTCCACAATTATCGATCCCCGGGGTTCCTTTACATGTCGGTCATCAACACTCACAGTTTTGGCCTATACTAGACCGTTTCGTGGAGTATTACTCAATGTTTTGGGGTCCCGGAGTGATTTTCATGATTAACGAACCCTGGGGTGCGTTTACGTGTCGGTCATCAACACTCACAGTTTTGATCGATTCTGGCCCGTTTCGTTGACTATTACTCAACTTTTTGGGGTCCCAAAACGATTTCCATGGTTGTCGAACCCAAAGGTGCGGTTACGTGTCGGTCATCAATACTCACAGTTTTTGGCCGATTCTGGCCCATTTCGTGGACTATTACTCACTGTTTTGGGGTCCCTGAGTGATTCCATGCTTAACGAAGCCCGGGGTGCGTTCACGTGTCGATCATCAACACCCATAGTTTTGGCCAATTCTGGCCTATCTTGTGGACTATTACTGACTGTTTTGGGGTCCCGAAGTGATTTCCACGATTAATGAACCCCGCTGTGCGTTTACGTGTCGGTTATACTCCACGAAATGGGCCAGTATAGGCCAAAACTATGAGTGTTGATGACCGACACGTAAAGGAACCCCGGGGATTGTTAATCATGGAAATCACTCCAGGACGACAAAGTAGTGAGTAATAGTGTACAAAACGGAATAGAATCGGCCAAAACTGTGAGTGTTGATGACTGACACGTAAGCGCACCTTGGGGTTTCACAACTATGGAAATTTCTTTGGGACTCCAAAATGGTGAGTAATAGTCCATGAAACGGGCCAGAATCGGCCAAAACTGTGAGTGTTGATTACCGACATGTAAGCGCACCTTGGGGTTCCACAACTATGGAAATCACTTCGGGACCCCAAAACGGTGAGTGATAGTCCAAGAAACAGTCCAGAATCGGCCCAAACTGCGATTGTTGATGATCGACACGTAAGCGCACCTTGGGGTTTCACAACCATGGAAATCGCTTTGGGACCACAAAACGGTGAGTAATAGATCACGAAACGGCTCAGAATCGACAAAAATCGTGAGTGTTGATGACCGACATACAAACGCTCCCTGGGGTTCGTCAAACGTCGAAATCACCCCGGGAACCCAATACAGTGAGTAATAGCCCGAGAATCGGGCTAGAATCGGCCAAAACTTTGACTGTTGATGACTGATGTAAGCACACCTTGGGGTTCAACAACTTTGGAAATCGATTTGGGACCCCAAAACGGCGAGTAATAGTCCACGAAGTGGGTCAGAATTGGCCAAAATTGTGAGTGTTGAAGACGGACACGTAAATGCACCCCGAGGATTGTCAATCGTGGAAATCGCTCTAGGACCCCAAAATGGTGAGTTATAGTGCATGCAACGGAATAGAATCGGCCAAAGTTGAGAGTGTTGATGACCGACACGTAAATGCACGCTTTGGTTCGTTAATCGTGGAAATCACTTTGGGACCCCAAAACTGAGTAATAGTCCAAGAAACGGGCCCGAATCGGCACAAAATACGAGACTTGACGACCAACACATAAGCACACCTTGGGGTTCGACAACCATGGAAATCGCTTTGGGACCATAAAACGGCGAGTAATAGATCACGAAACAACTCAGAATCGACAAAACTGCGAGTGTTAATGACAGACACGTAAACACACACCGGGGTTCTTTAATCGTGGAAATCACTCCGGGATCCCAAAACAGTGAGTAATAGTCCACGAGACAGGCCAGAATCGGCCAAAACTATGGGTGTTGATGACCAGCAGGTGAACGCACCACGGGGTTCGTTAATCGTGGAAATCGTTTTGGGACCCCAAAACAGTGAGTAAAAGTCAACGAAACAGACCAGAATCGGCCAAAACTGTGAGTGTTGATGACTGACACGTAAACGCACCCCGGGGTTCGTTAATTGTGGAAATCACTCCGGGACCCCAAAACAATGAGCAATACTCCATGAAACGGGCCTGAATCGGCTAAAACTGTGAGTGTTGATGACCGACACGTAAAGGAACCCTAGGGTTCTTCAATCGTGGAAATCACGCCTGGACCACAAAACAGTCAATAATAATCCACGAAATGGGATAGAATTGGCCAAAATAGTGAGCTTTTATGACTGACACGTAAGCACCTTGGGGTTTCACAACTACGGAAATCGCTTCGGGACTCCAAAACGGTGAGTAATAGTCCATGAAGTGGACCAAAATCGGCCAAAACTGTGAGTGTTTATTACCATCATGTAAGCGCACCTTGGGGTTCCACAACTATGGAAATCGCTTAGGAACCCCAAAACGATGAGCGATATTCCAAGAAACGGGCCAGAATCGGCCCAAACTACGATTGTTGATGACCGACACGTAAGCGCACCTTGGGGTTTCACAACCATGGAAATCGCTTCGGGACCACCAAAAGGTGAGGAATAGATCACGAAATGGCTCAGAATCGACAAAAACCGCGAGTGTTCATGACCGACATGTAAACACACCCGGGGTTCGTCAATCGTCGAAATCACTCCGGGACCCCAATACAGTGAGTAATAGTCCGAGAAACGGGCCAGAATCGGCCAAAACTTCGAGTATTGATGATTGACACGTAACCGTGCATTGGGGTTCAACAACTTTGGAAATCAATTCGGGACCCCAAAACGGTGAGTAATAGTCCACGAAACAGGTCAGAATTGGCCAAAACTGTGAGTGTTGACGACGGACACGTAAACGCACCCCGGGGATCGTCAATCGTGGAAACCGCTCTGGGACCCCAAAATGGTGAGTAATAGTGCTCTCAATGGACCAGAATTGGCCAAAGTTGAGAGTGTTGATGACTGACACATATATGCACGATGGGGTCCATTAATCGTGGAAATCACTTCGGGACCCCAAAACTAATAGTCCAAGAAACAGGCCCAAATCGGCTCAAACTGCGAGACTTGACGACCAACACGTAAGCACAACTTGGGGTTCGACAACCATGGAAATCACTTTGGGACCATTAAATGGTGAGTAATAGATCACGAAACAGCTCAGAATCGACAAAAATCACGAGTGTTGATTACTCAATGTTTTGGGGTCCCAGAGTGATTTCCATGATTAACGAACCCTGGGGTGTGTTTACGTGTCGGTCATCAACACTCACAGTTTTGACCGATTCTGGCCCGTTTCATTGACTATTACTCAACTTTTTGGGGTCCCAAAATGATTTCCATGGTTGTCGAACCCCAAGGTGCGGTTACGTGTCGGTCATCAACACTCACAGTTTTGGCCGATTCTGGCCCATTTCATGGATTATTACTCACTGTTTTGGGGTCCCGGAGTGATTTTCACAATTAACGAACCCCGGGGTGCGTTCACTTGTCGATCATCAACATCGGCAGTTTTGGCCGATTCTGGTCTGTCTCGTGGACTATTACTCACTGTTTTGGGGTCCCGGAATGATTTCCACGATTAACGAACCCAGGTGTGCGTTTACATGTCGGTCATCAACACGCGCGGTTTTTGTCGATTCTGAGCTGTTTCATGATCTATTACCCGCCGTTTTATGGTCCCAAAGTGATTTCCATGATTGTCGAACCCCAGTGTGTGCTTATGTCTTGGTTGTCAAGACTCGCAGTTTGTGCCGATTCGGGCCCGTTTCTTGAACTATTATTCAGTTTTGCGGTCCCGAAGTGATTTCCACAATTAACGAACCCCATCGTGCATTTATGTGTCGGTCGTCAACACTCTCAACTTTGGCTGATTCTGGTCTATTGCATGCACTATTACTCGCCATTTCGGGGTCCCAAAGCGATTTCCACGATTGACGATCCCCGGGGTGCGTTTACGTGTCCGTCGTCAACACTCAGAGTTTTGGCCAATTCTGACCCGTTTTGTGGACTATTACTCACCGTTTTGGGGTCGCGAATTGATTTCCAAAGTTGTTGAACCCCAATGCATGCTCACGTGTCAGTCATTAATACTCGAAGTTTTGGCCGATTCTGGCCCGTTTCTCGGACTATTACTCATTGTATTGGGGTCCCGGAGTGATTTTGACGATTGACGAACCCCGGGGTCTGTTTACATGTCGGTCATGAACACTCGCGGTTTTTGTCGATTCTGAGCCGTTTCATGATCTATTCCTCACCGTTTTGTGGTCCCGAAGCAATTTCCATGGTTGTGAAACCCCAGGGTGCGCTTACCTGTCGGTCATCATTAATCGCAGTTTGGGCCGATTCTGGCCCGTTTCTTGGACTATCGCTCACTGTTTTGGGGTCCCGAAGCGATTTCCATAGTTGTGGAACTCGAAGGTGCACTTACGTGTCGGTAATCAACACTCACAGTTTTGGCCAATTCTGGTCCGTTTCATGGACTATTACTCACCGTTTTGGAGTCCCGAAGCGATTTCCATAGTTGTGAGACCCCAAGGTGCTTACGTGTCAGTCATCAACACTCACAATTTGGCCGATTCTATCACGTTTCATGGACTATTACTCACTATTTTGTGGTCCAGGAGTGATTTCCACGATTGATGAACCCTATCGTTCCTTTACGTTTCGGTCATTAACACTCACAGTTTTGGCCGATTCAGGCCCGTTTCATGGAGTATTGCTCACTGTTTTGGGGTCCCGGAGTGATTTCCATGATTAACGAACCCCGGGGTGTGTTTACGTGTCGGTCATCAACACTCACAGTTTTGATCGATTCTGGTCCGTTTCGTTGACTATTACTCAACGTTTTGGGGTCCCAAAACGATTTCCATGGTTGTCGAACCCCAAGGTGCGGTTACTTGTCGGTCATGAACACTCATAGTTTTGGCCGAGTCTGGCGTGTTTCGTGGACTATTACTCACTGTTTTGGGGACCTGGAGTGATTTCCACGATTAACGGACCCCGGGGTGCGTTCACCTGTCGGTCATCAACACCCATAGTTTTGGCTGATTCTGGCCTGTCTCATCGACTATTACTCATTGTTTTGGGATCCCAGAGTGATTTCCACGATTAACGAACCCCGGTGTGCGTTTACGTGTCGGTCATCAACACTCGCGGTTTTTGTCGATTCTGAGCTGTTTCGTCATCTATTACTCGCTGTTTTATGGTCCCAAAGCAATTTCCATGGTTGTCGAACCCCAAGATGTGCTTATGTATTGGTCGTCAAGGCTCGCATTTTGTGCCGATTCGGGCCCGTTTCTTGGACTATTACTTAGTTTTGGGGTCCCGAAGTGATTTCCACGATTAACGAACCCCATCGTGCATTTACGTGTCAGTCGTCAACACTCACAACTTTGGCCGATTCTGGTCTGTTGCGTGCACTATTACTCGCCGTTTTGGGGTCCCAGAGCGATTTCCACGATTGACGATCCCCGGGGTGCGTTTACGTGTCTATCGTCAACACTCACAGTTTTGGCCAATTCTAACCCGTTTCGTGGACTATTACTCACTGTTTTGGGGTCCTGAATCGATTTCCAAAATTGCTGAACCCCAAGGTGTGCTTACGTGTCAGTTATCAACACTCAAAGTTTTGGCCGATTTTGGCCCGTTTCTTGGACTATTACTCACTTTATTGGGGTCCCGGAGTGATTTCGATGATTGACGAACCCTGGGGTGCGTTTACATGTCGGTCATCAACACTCGTGGTTTTTGTCGATTCTGAGCCATTTCGTGATCTGGTACTCACCGTTTTGTTGTCCCGAAGCGATTTCCATGGTTGTGAAACCCCAAGGTGCGCTTACGTGTCGGTCATCAACAATCGTAGTTTTGGCCGATTCTGGCCCGTATCTTGGACTATCACTCACCGTTTTGGGGTCTCGAAGTGATTTCCATAGTTGTGGAACCCCAAGGTGCGCTTACGTGTCGGTAATCAACACTCACATTTTTGGCCAATTCTGACCCGTTTCATGGACTATTACTCTCTGTTTTGGAGTCCCGAAGCAATTTCCATAGTTGTGAAACCCCAAGGTGCGCTTACGTGTCTGTCATCCACACTCATAGTTTTGGCTGATTCTACCCCGTTTCGTGGACTATTACTCACTGTTTTGTGGTCTCGGACTGATTTCCATGATTAATGAACCCCAGGGTTCCTTTATGTGTCGGACATCAACACTCATAGTTTTGTCTGATTCTGGCCCGTTTCATGGAGTATTACTCATTGTTTTGGGGTCCTGAAGTGATTTCCACGATTAACGAACCTCGAGGTGCGTTTACATGTCGGTCATCAACACTCATAGTTTTGCCCGATTCTGGCCCGTTTCGTTGACTATTACTCAACGTTTTGGGGTCCCAAAACGATTTCCATGGTTATCGAACCCCAAGGTGCGGTTACATGTCGGTCATCAACAATCATAGTTTTGGCCGATTCTGGCCCGTTTTGTGGACTATTACTCACTGTTTTGGGGTCCCGGAGTGATTTCCATGATTAACGAACCCCGGGGTGCGTTCACCTATCGATCATAAACACCCACAGTTTTGGCTGATTCTGGCCCGTTTTGTGGACTATTACTCACTGTTTTGGGGTCCTGGAGTGAATTCCATGATTAATGAATCCCGGTGTGCCTTTAGGTCGGTCATCAACACTCGCGGTTTTTGTCGATTCTGGGTCGTTTCATGATCTATTACTCACCGTTTTATGGTCCCAAAGCGATTTCCATTGTTTTTCGAACCCCGAGGTGTGCTTACGTGTTGGTCGTCAAGTTTCGCAGTTTGTGTTGATTCGAGCCCGTTTCATGGACTATTACACGTTAACGAACCCCATCATGCATTTACGTGTCGATTGTCAAACTCACAACTTTGGCCAATTCTAGTCCGTTGCATGCACTATTACTCGCCGTTTTGGGGTCCCAGAGCGATTTCCACGATCGACGATACCCGGGGTGCGTTTACGTGTCCGTTGTCAACACTCACAGTTTTGGCCAATTCTAACCCATTTCATGGACTATTACTCACCGTTTTGGGGTCCCGAATTGATTTCCAAAGTTGTTGAACCCCAATGTGCGCTTACGTGTCAGTCATCAATACTCGAAGTTTTGGCCGATTCTGGCCCGTTTCTTGGACTATTACTCACTGTATTGGGGTCCTAGAGTGATTTCGACGTTTAACGAACCCCGGGGTGTGTTTACATGCCGGTCATGAACACTCACAGTTTTTGTCGATTCTGATCCGTTTCGTGATCTAATACTCACCGTTTTCTAGTCCCGAAGCGATTTCCATGGTTGTGAAACCCCAAGGTGCGCTTACGTGTCGGTCATCAACAATCACAGTTTGGGCCGATTCTGGCCCATTTCATGGACTATTAGTTACTGTTTAGTGGTCCTGGAGTCATTTCCACGATTAACAAACCCCGGGGTGCGTTTACGTGTCGGTCATCAACACTCACAATTTTGGCCGATTCTTGCCCGTTTCTGGAGTATTACCCACTGTTTTGGGGTCCCAGAGTGATTTCCACGATTAACGAACCCCGGGACGCGTTTACGTGTCGGTCATCAACATTCACAATTTTGGCCGATTCTGGCCCTTTTCATGGACTATTACTCACTGTTTTGGGGTCCCGAAGTGATTTCCACGATTAACGAACCCCGGGGTGCGTTTACTTGTCGGTCATCAACACCCATAGTCTTGGCCGATTCTGGCCCGTTTTGTGGACTATTACTGACTATTTTGGGGTCCCAGAGTGATTTCCATGATTTACAAACCCCGGGGTGCTTTTACGTGTCGGTCACCAACACTCTTGGTTTTTGTCGATTCTGAGCCGTTTCGTGATCTATTACTCACTGTTTTGTGGTCCCAAATGGATTTCTATGGTTGTCGAACCCCAAGGTGTGCTTACGTGTTGGTCATCAAGACTCGTAGTTTGTGCCGATTCTGGCCCGTTTCATGGACTATTACTCACTATTTTGGGGTCCCGGAGTGATTTCCACGATTAACAAACCCCGAGGTGCGTTCACCTGTCGATCATAAACACCCACAGTTTTGGCCGATTCTGGCCCGTTTTGTGGACTTTTACTGACTGTTTTGGGGTCCCGGAGTGATTTCCATGATTAATGAACCCCATTGCGCGTTCAGGTGTCGGTCATCAACACTCGTAGTTTTTGTCGATTCTGAGCCGTTTCATGATCTATTACTCACCGTTTTATGGTCCCAAAGCAATTTCCATGGTTTTTCGAACCCCAAGGTGTGCTTACGTGTTGGTCGTCAGGTTTCGCAGTTTGTGTCTATTCGAGCCCGTTTCTTGGACTATTACTCAGTTTTGGGGTCCCGAAGTGATTTCCACGATTAACGAACCCCATCGTGCATTTAATTATCGGTCGTCAAACTCACAACCATGGTCGATTCTGGTCCGTTGCATGCACTATTACTCGCCATTTTGGGGTCCCAGAGCGATTTCCACGATTGACGATCCCCGGGGTGCGTTTACGTGTCCGTTGTCAACACTCACGGTTTTGGCCAATTCTAACCCATTGCATGGACTATTACTCACCATTTTGGGGTCCCGAATTGATTTCCAAAGTTGTTGAACCCCAATGTGCGCTTACGTGTCAGTCATCAATACTTGAAGTTTTGGCCGATTTTGGCCCGTTTCTTGGACTATTACTCACTGTATTGGGGTCCCAGAGTGATTTCGTCGTTTAACGAACCCCGGGGTATGTTTACATGCCGGTCATGAACACTTGCAGTTTTTGTCGATTCTGAGCCGTTTCGTGATCTAATACTCACCGTTTTGTGGTCCCGAAGCGATTTCCATGGTTGTGAAACCCCAAGGTGCGCTTACGTGTCGATCATCAACAATCACAGTTTGGGCCGATTCTGGCCCGTTTCATGGACTATTACTCACTGTTTAGTGGTCCCGGAGTGATTTCCACGATTAACGAACCCCGGGGTGCGTTTACGTGTCGGTCATCAACACTCACCATTTTGGCCGATTCTTGGCCGTTTCTGGAGTATTACCCACTGTTTCGGGGTCCCGAAGTGATTTCCACGATTAACGAACCCCTGGACGCGTTTACGTCTCGGTCATCAACACTCACAATTTTGGCCGATTCTGGCCCGTTTCGTGGACTATTACTCACTGTTTTGGGGTCCCGAAGTGATTTCCACGATTAACAAACCCCGGGGTGCGTTTACTTGTCGGTCATCAACACCCGATTCTGGCCCGTTTTGTGGACTATTAGTCACTATTTTGGGGTCTGGGAGAGATTTCCATCATTTACAAACCCCGGGGTGCATTTACGTGTCGGTCCCCAACACTCGCGGTTTTTGTCGATTCTGACCCGTTTCATGACCTATTACTCACCGTTTTGTGGTCCCAAATTGATTTCTATGGTTGTCGAACCCCAAGATGTGCTTACATGTTGGTCGTCAAGACTCGTAGTTTGTGCCGATTCTGGCCCGATTTTTGGACTATCACTCGGTTTTTGGGTCCCGAGGTGATTCCACGATTGATGAACACCAGGGTGCATTTACGTGTCGGTTATCAACACTCACAACTTTGGCCAATTCTGGTCCGTTGTGTGCACTATTACTCGCCGTATTGGGGTCCTAGAGTGACGGCCCCCAGGGTGCGTTTACGTGTCCGTCGTCAACACTCATAGTTTTGGCCAATTCTGAACCGTTTCACGGAAAATTACTCACCGTTTTGGGGTCCGAATCGATTTCCAAAGTTGTTGAACCCCAAAGTGCGCTTACGTGTCAGTCATCAACACTCGAAGTTTTGGTCGATTCTGGCCCGGTTCTTGGACTATTTCTCACTTAATCGGGGTCCCAGAGTGATTTCGACGATTCACGAACCCCGGGGTGTGTTTACCTGTCGGTCATCAAGACTAGTGGTTTTTGTCGATTCTGAGCCGTTTCGTGATCTATTACTCACCGTTTTGTGGTCCCGAAGCGATTTCCATGGTTGTAAAACCCCAAGGTGTGCTTACATGTCGGTCATCAACAATCGCAGTTTGGGCCGATTCTGGCCCGTTTCTTGGACTATCACTCACTGTTTTGGGGGCCCGAAGCGATTTCCATAGTTGTGAAACCCCAAGGTGTGCTTACGTGTCAGTCATCAAGACTCACAGTTTTGGCCGATTCTGGGCAGTTTCGTGGACTATTACTCATTGTTTTGTGGTCCCGGAGTGACTTCCATGATTAACAAACCCTGGGGTGTGTTTACGTGTCGGTCATCAACACTCACAATTTTCGCTAGTTTTGGCCCGTTTCGTGGACTATTAATCAATGTTTAGGTGTCTCAAAGCGATTTCCATGGTTGTCGAACCTCAAGGTGCGCCTACGTGTTGGTCATCAACACCCACAGTTTTGGCCGATTCTGGCCCGTTTTGTGGACTATTACTCAGTTTTTTGGGGGTCCCAGAGTGATTTCCACGATTAACAAACCCCGGGGTGCATTTAGCTGTTGGTCATCAACACCCATAGTTTTGGCCGATTCTGGCCCGTTTCATGGACTATTACTCACTATTTTGGGGTCCCGGAGTGATTTCCACAATTAACGAACCCCGAGGTGCATTTTCGTGATCGATTACTCACCGTTTTGTGGTACCAAAGGGATTTCCATGGTTGTCAAAGCCCAAGATGTGCTTACGTGTTGGTCGTCAAGACTCGTAGTTTGTGCCGATTCTGGCCCGTTTCTTGGACTATTAGTCGGTTTTTGGGTCCCGAAGTGATTTCCACGATTGTCGAACCCCAGGGTGCATTTGTGTGCCGATAATAAACACTCACAACTTTGGCCGATTTTTGTCCGTTGCTTCCACTATTACTCACCGTTTTGGGGTCCCGAATCGATTTCCAAAGTTGTTGAACCCCAAGGTGCGCTTATGTGTCAGTCATCAACACTCCAAATTTTGGCAGATTCTGGCCCATTTCTTGGACTATTTCTCACTTAACTAGGGTCCCGGAGTGATTTGATGGTTGATGAACCCCGGGGTGCGTTTACATGTCGGTCATCAAGACTCCCGGTTTTTGTCGATTCTAAGCCATTTTGTGATCTATTACTCACCGTTTTGTGGTCCCGAAGCGATTTCCATGGTTGTGAAACCCCAAGGTGCGCTTACGTGTCAGTCATCAACAATCGCAGTTTGGGATGATTCTGGCCCGTTTCTTGGACTATCACTCACCGTTTTGGGGTCCCGAAGCGATTTCCATAGTTGTGAAACCCGAAGGTGCGCTTATGTGTCAGTCATCCACACTCACAATTTTGGCCGATTCTGGCCCGTTTCGTGGACTATTACTCACTGTTTTGTGGTCCCGGAGTGATTTGCACAATTAACGAACCCTGGGGTGCGTTTACGTGTCGGTCATCAACACTCACAGTTTCGGCCGATTCTGGCCTGTTTCCTGGAGTATTACCCACTATTTTCGAGTCCCGGAGTGTTTTCCACGATTAACAAACCCCGGGGTGCATTTACGTGTCGGTCATCAATACTCACAATTTTGGTCGATTCTGGCCCATTTCGTGGACTATTACTTAATGCTTTGGGGTCTCAAAGCGATTTCCACGGTTGTCGAACCCCAAGGGGCGCCTACGTGTCGGTCATCAACACTCACAGTTTTGGCCGATTCTGGCCTGTTTCGTGGACTATTAATCACTGTTTGGGGGTCCCAGAGTGATTTCCATGATTAACGAATGTCGGGGTGTGTTTACCTGTCAGTCATCAACACCCACAGTTTTGGCTGATTCTGGCCCGTTTCATGGACTATTACTCACTATTTTGGGTTTCCGGAGTGATTTCCATGATTAACGAGCCCCGGGGTGTGTTTACGTGTCGGTCATGAACACTCGCGGTTTTTGTCGATTCTGAGCCGTTTCGTGATCTATTACTCACCGTTTTGTGGTCCCAAAGGGATTTCCATGGTTTTCGAAGCCCAAGGTGTGCTTACGTGTTGACCGATTCTGGCCCGTTTCTTGGACTATTACTTGGTTTTGGGGTCCCAAAGTGATTTCCACGATTGACGAACGCAGGATGCATTTATGTGTCGGTCATCAACACTCACAACTTTGGCTGATTCTGGTCCGTTGCATGCACTATTACTCGCCGTTTTGGGGTCCCAGAGCGATTTCCACGATTGACGATTCCTGAGGTGTGTTTACGTGTCCGTTGTCAACACTCATAGTTTTGGCCAGTTCTGACCCGTTTCGTGGACAATTACTCACTATTTTGGGGTCCCAAATAGATTTCCAAAGTTGTTGAACACCAAGGTGCGATTACGTGTAAGTCATCAACACTCGAAGTTTTGGTCGATTCTGGCTGGTTTCTTGGACTATTTCTCACTTAATTGGGGTCCTGGAGTGATTTCAATGATTGACGAACCCTAGGGAGCGTTTACATGTCGGTCATCAAGACTCGCGGTTTTTGTCGATTCTGAGCCGTTTCGTGATCTATTACTCACTGTTTTTTGGTCTCGGAGCGATTTATATGGTTGTGAAACCCCAACGTGCGATTACGTGTCGGTCATCAACAATCGCAGTTTGGGTCGATTCTGGCCCGTTTGTTGGACTATCACTCACAATTTTGGGGTCCCGAAGCGATTTCCATAGTTGTGGAACCCCAAGGTGTGCTTACGTGTCGGTAACCAACACTCACAGTTTTGGCCGATTCTGGCCAGCTTCATGGACTATTACTCACCGTTTTGGAGCCCCGAAGTGATATCCATAGTTGTGGAACCCCAAGGTGCGCTTACGTGTCGGTAATCAACACTCACAGTTTTGGCCGATTCTGGCCCGTTTCATGGACTACTACTCACAGTTTTTGAGTCCCGTAGCGATTTCCATAGTTGTGAAACCCCAAGGTGCGCTTATGTGTCAGTCATCAACACTCACAATTTTGGCCGATTTTGGCCTGTTTCGTGGTCTATTACTCAATGTTTTGTGGTCCCGAGTGATTTCCACGATTGATGAACCCCAGGGTGCATTTACATCTCGGTCATCAACACTCACAGTTTTTGCCAATTCTAGCCCGTTTCGTAGACTATTACTCACTATTTTGGTGTCCCGGAGTGATTTCCATGATTAACAAACCCCGGGGTGTGTTTACATGTCGGTCATGAACACTTGTTGAGGATATAGCTACTGAGTGTAAACCAGCCAGGAAGGCCCGGTTCACCCTCGACTATGCTGAAGCCCATGAAGATCCAGAAGATGGCGTTTTACTAATGAAGCTTAGAAGCCCGCAGCCCAAAGGAGGATTAGGGCCCATAGTGGTAAACCGCCATGACTATGTAAACTTGTAATATAAGTTAGGAAAGGAGAGACCGAGCTGGACACTTTGTATGACTCGGCCCGGGGCTCTGTAGACCGGCCGGGCGTCAACCTGTGTATATAAAAGGGACGACCCGGCGGCGGTTCACGGACAACAAACAACAACTCGAGACTCAGGCAAGCGCGTTTCGCTCCCTGGTTATCGAAACCCAATCAATCCCATGACACCTAGACGTAGGCTTTTACCTTCATCGAAGGGGCCGAACTAGTATAAACTCCCATGTCCCTTGTCCTGTTTGACCCCTTCAAGCTAACCCGTTGCGATGGCTCCACGACTAAGTCCTTTCATGAGGACATCTGACCTGTTAATTCCACGACAGTTGGCACCCACCGCGTGTTGGGGGACGTTGCAGAAAATTAAAAAATTTCCTGTGGTTTCACCAAGATCCATCTATGAGTTCATCTAAGCAACGAGTCATGGGAGATGCATCTACATACCACTTTGTAGATTGCGAGCAGAAGCGTTCAAAAGAACGGGGTGGAAGTAGTCGTTCTCGTCGTGATCCTATCACCGGAGATCCTAGCGCCGAACGAACGGCACCTCCGCGTTCAACACACGTACAGAGCGGATGACGTTTCCTCCTTCTTGATCCAGCAAGGGGGAAGGAGAGGTTGATGATGATGGCTCCAGCAGCAGCACAACGGCGTGGTGGTGGTGGAACAGCAGCACTCCGGCAGGGCTTCGCCAAGCACGTGACGGAGGAGGAAGAGGTGTAGTAGGGGGAGGGAGGCGCCAGAACTTTAGGGTGCGGCTTCCCCCTCCCCCCTCCCTTTATATAGGCCCCCAGGGGGGGCGCCGGCCATGGGAGATCCAATCTCCCAAGGGGCGGCGGCCAAGGGGGGTGGAGTACCCCCCAAGGCAAGTGGGGCGCCCCCCCCCCCCCCACCCTAGGGTTTCAACCCTAGGCGCAGGGGGTGGGCCAAGGGGGGTGCACTAGCCCACTATAGGCTGGTTCCCCTCCCCACTTCAGCCCTTGGGGCCCTCCGGGATAGGTGGCCCCACCCGGTGGACCCCCGGGACCCTTTCGGTGGTCCCGGTACAATACCGGGTGACCCCGAAACTTTGCCGATGGCCGAAACATCACTTCCCATATATAATTCTTCACCTCCGGACCATTCCGGAACTCCTCGTGACGTCCGGGATCTCATCCGGGACTCCGAACAACATTCAGTATGCTGCATACTCATATTCATACAACCCTAGCGTCACCGAATCTTAAGTGTGTAGACCCTACGGGTTTGGGAGACACGTAGACATGACCGAGACGGCTCTCGGGCAATAACCAACAGCGGGATCTGGATACCCATGTTGGCTCCCACATGCTCCTCGATGATCTCATCGGATGAACCACGATGTCGAGGATTCGAACAACCCCGTATACAATTCCCTTTGTCAATTGGTACGTTACATGCCCGAGACTCGATCGTCGGTATCCCAATACCTCGTTCAGTCTCGTTACCGGCAAGTCACTTTACTCATACCGTAACGCATGATCCCGTGACCAAACACTTTGAGCTCATTATGATGATGCATTACCGAGTGGGCCCAGAGATACCTCTCCGTCATACGGAGTGACAAATCCCAGTCTCGATCCGTGCCAACCCAACAGACACTTTCGGAGATACCTATAGTGCACCATTATAGTCACCCAGTTACATTGTGACGTTTGGTACACCCAAAGCACTCTTACGGTATCCGGGAGTTACACGATCTCATGGTCTAAGGAAGAGATACTTGACATTGAAAAAAGCTCTAGCAAAACGAACTACACGATCTTGTGCTATGCTTAGGATTGGGTCTTGTCCATCACATCATTCTCCTAATGATGTGATCCCGTTGTCAATGACATCTAATGTCCATAGTCAGGAAACCATGACTATCTGTTGACCAACGAGCTAGTCAACTAGAGGCTCACTACGGACATGTTATGGTCTATGTATTCACACGTGTAGTACGATTTCCGGATAATACAGTTATAGCATGAATAAAAGACAATTATCATGAACAAGGAAATATAATAATAACCCTTTTATTATTGCCTCTAGGGCATATTTCCAACAGTCTCCCACTTGCACTAGAGTCAATAATCTAGTTACATTGTGATGAATCGAACACCCATAGAGTTCTGGTGTTGATCATGTTTTGCTCGCGAGAGAGGTTTAGTCAACGGATCTGCGACATTTAGATTCGTATGTACTTTGCAAATATCTATGTCTCCATCTTGAACATTTTCATGGATGGAGTTGAAACGACGCTTGGTGTGCCTGGTCTTCTTGTGAAACCTGGGCTCCTTGGCAAGGGCAATAGCTCCAGTGTTGTCACAGAAGAGTTTGATCGGCCCCGACGCATTGGGTATGACTCCTAGGTCGGTGATGAACTCCTTCACCCAAATTGCTTCATGCGCTGCCTCCGAGGCTGCCATGTACTCCGCTTCACATGTAGATCCCGCCACGACGCTCTGCTTGAAGCTGCACCAGCTTACTGCTCCACCATTCAACATATGCATGTATCCGGTTTGTGACTTAGAGTCATCCAGATCTGTGTCGAAGCTAGCGTCGACGTAACACTTTACGACGAGCTCTTCATCACCTCCATAAATGAGAAACATGTCCTTTGTCATTTTCAGGTACTTTAGGATATTCTTGACCGTTGTCCAGTGTTCCTTGTCGGGATTACTTTGGTACCTTCCTACCAAACTTACGGCAAGGTTTACATCAGGTCTGGTACACAGCATGGCATACATAATAGATCCTATGGCTGAAGCATAGGGGATGACACTCATCACTTCTTTATCTTTTGCCGTGGTCGGGCATTGAGCCGAGCTCAATCTCACACCTTGCAATACAGGCAAGAACCCCTTCTTGGACTGATCCATTTTGAACTTCTTCAAAATCTTATCAAGGTATGTGCTTTGTGAAAGACCTATGAGGCGTCTCGATCTATCTCTATAGATCTTGATGCCTAATATATAAGCAGCTTCTCCAAGGTCCTTCATTGAAAAACACTTATTCAAGTAGGCCTTAATGATGTCCAAAAGTTCTATATCATTTCCCATCAAAAGTATGTCATCTACATATAATATGAGAAATGCTACAGAGCTCCCACTCACTTTCTTGTAAACGCAGGCTTCTCCATAAGTCTGCATAAACCCAAATGCTTTGATCATCTCATCAAAGCGAATGTCCCAACTCCGAGATGCTTGCACCAACCCATAAATGGATCGCTGGAGCTTGCATACTTTTTTAGCGTTCTTAGGATCGACAAAACCTTCTGGCTGCATCATATACAGTTCTTCCTTAAGATGTCCGTGAAGGAATGCCGTTTTGACGTCCATCTGCCATATCTCATAATCATAGTATGCGGCAATTGCTAACATGATTCGGACGGACTTCAGCTTCGCTACGGGAGAGAATGTCTCGTCGTAGTCAATCCCTTGAACTTGTCTATAACCCTTAGCGACAAGTCGAGCTTTATAGACGGTAATATTACCATCCGCGTCCGTCTTCTTCTTAAAGATCTATTTGTTTTCTATCGCTCGCCGTTCATCGGGCAAGTCTGTCAAAGTCCATACTTTGTTTTCATACATGGATTCTATCTCGGATTTCATGGCTTCAAGCCATTTGTTGGAATCTGGGCCCGCCATTGCTTCTTCATAGTTTGAAGGTTCACCGTTGTCCAGCAGCATGATTTCCAGGACAAGGTTGCCTTACCACTCTGGTGCGAAACGTGTCCTTGTGGACCTACGAAGTTTAGTAGCAACTTGATCCGAAGTACCTTGATCATCATCATTATTTTCCTCTTCAGTTGGTGTAGGCATCACAGGAACATTTTCCTAAGCTGCACTACTATCCCGTTCAAGAGGTAGTAATTCATCGAGTTCTACTTTCCTCCCACTTACTTCTTTCGAGAGAAACTCCCAGAAAGGATCCATTCTTGGCAACAAAGATCTTGCCCTCGGATCTTAAGTAGAAGGTATACCCAATGGTTTCTTTAGGGTATCCTATGAAGACGCATTTTTCCGACTTGGATTCGAGCTTTTTCAGGTTGAAGTTTCTTGACATAAGCATCGCATCCCCAAACTTTTAGAAACGACAGCTCAGGTTTCTTCCCAAACCATGATTCATACGGTGTCGTCTCAACGGATTTAGACGGTGCCCTATTTAAAGTGAATGTAGCTGTCTCTAGAGCGTATCCCCAAAATGATAGCGGTAAATCGGTAAGAGACATCATAGATCGCACCATATCCAACAGAGTGCGATTACAACGTTCGGACACACCGTTACGCTGAGGTGTTCCAGGCGGCGTGAGTTGTGAAACGATTCCACATTTTCTTAAGTGTGTACCAAATTCATGACTTAAATATTCTCGTCCACGATCCGGTTGTAAGAATTTTATCTTTCGGTCACGTTGATTCTCTACTTCATTCTGAAATACCTTGAACTTTTCAAAGGTCTCAGACTTGTGTTTCATCAAGTAGACATACCCATATCTACTCAAGTCATCAGTGAGAGTGAGAACATAACGATATCCTCCGCGAGCCTCAACGCTCATTGGACCGCACACATCGGTATGTATGATTTCCAACAAGTTGGTTGCTTGCTCCATTGTTCCGGAGAACGGGGTCTTGGTCATTTTGCCCATGAGGCATGGTTCGCATGTGTCAAATGATTCATAATCGAGAGACTCTAAAAGTCCATCAGCATGGAGCTTCTTCATGCGCTTGACACCAATGTGACCAAGGCGGCAGTGCCACAAGTATGTGGGACTATCGTTATCAACTTTGCATCTTTTGGTATTCACGCTATGAATATGTGTAACACTATGTTCGAGATTCATTAAGAATAAACCATTGACCATCGGGGCATGACCATAAAACATATCTCTCATATAAATAGAACAACCATTATTCTCGGATTTAAATGAGTAGCCATCTCATATTAAACGAGATCCAGATACAATGTTCATGCTCAAACTTGGCACTAAATAACAATTATTGAGGTTTAAAACTAATCCCGTAGGTAAATGTAGAGGTAGCGTGCCGACGGCGATCACATCGACCTTGGAACCATTCCCGACGCGCATCGTCACCTCGTCCTTTGCCAGTCTCCGCTTATTCCGCAGCTCCTGCAATGAGTTACAAATGTGAGCAACGGCACCGGTATCAAATACCCAGGAGTTACTACGAGTACTGGTAAGGTACACATCAATTACATGTATATCAAATATACCTTTAGTGTTGCCGGCCTTCTTGTCCGCTAAGTATTTGGGGCAGTTCCGCTTCCAGTGACCCTTCCCCTTGCAATAAAAGCACTTAGTTTCAGGCTTGGGTCCATTCTTTGACTTCTTCCCTGCAACTGGCTTACCGGGCGCGGCAACATCTTTGCCATCCTTCTTGAAGTTCTTCTTACCCTTGCCCTTCTTGAACTTAGTGGTCTTATTGACCATCAACACTTGACGTTCTTTCTTGATTTCAACCTCTGCTGACTTCAGCATTGAAAATACTTCAGGAATGGTCTTCACCATCCCCTACATATTGTAGTTCATCACAAAGCTCTTGTAGCTTGGTGGGAGCGACTGAAGGATTCTATCAATGACCGCCTCATCCGGGAGGTTAATATCCAGCTGGGACAGGCGGTTGTGCAACCCAGACATTTTGAGTATATGCTCACTGACAGAACTATTTTCCTCCATCTTACAACTATAGAACTTGTCAGAGACTTCATATCTCTCGACCCGGGCATGAGCTTGGAAAACTAGTTTCAGCTCCTCGAACATCTCATATGCTCCGTGTTTCTCAAAACGCTTTTGGAGCCCCGGTTCTAAGCTGTAAAGCATGCCGCACTGAATGAGGGAGTAATCATCAGCACGAGACTACCAAGCATTCATAATGTCTTGGTTCTCTGGGACAGGTGCATCACCTAGTGGTCCTTCTAGGACATATTGTTTCCTGGCAGCTATGAGGATGATCCTCAGGTTCCGGACCCAGTCCGTATAGTTGCTGCCATCATCTTTCAGCTTGGTTTTCTCTAGGAACGCGTTGAAGTTCACGTTGACATGAGCGTTGGCCATTTGATCTACAAGACATATTTGCAAAGGTTTTAGACTGAGTTCATGATAATTAAGTTCATCTTATAAAATTATTATAATGAACTCCCACTCAGATTAGACATCCCTCTAGTCATCTAAGTGTTACACGATCCGAGTCGACTAGGCCGTGTCCGATCATCACGTGAGACGGACTAGTCATCGTCGGTGAAAATCTCCATGTCGATCGTATCTTCCATACGACTCGTGTTCGACCTTTCGGTCTCTGTGTTCCGAGGCCATGTCTGTACATGCTAGGCTCGTCAAGTTAACCCTAAGTGTTCTGCATGTGTAAATCTGTAATACACCTGTTGTATGTGAACGTAAGGATCTATCACACCCGATCATCACGTGGTGCTTTGAAACAACGAACTTTAGCAACGGTGCACAGTTAGGGGGAACACTTTCTTGAAATTATTATAAGGGATCATCTTATTTACTACCGCCGTTCTAAGTAAACAAGATGCATAAAACATAATAAACATCACTTGCAATTATATAGTAGTGACATGATATGGCCAATATCATATAGCTCCTTCGATCTCCATCTTCGGGGCTCCATGATCATCTTCGTCACCGGCATGACACCATGATCTCCATCATCATGATCTCCATCATTGTGTCTTCATGAAGTTGTCATGCCAACGACTACTTCTACTTCTATGGCTAACGCATTTAGCAATAAAGTAAAGTAATTTACCTGGCGTTCTTCAATGACACGCAGGTCATACAAAAAATAAAGACAACTCCTATGGCTCCTGCCGGTTGTCATACTCATCGACATGCAAGTCGTGATTCCTATTACAAGAACATGATCTCATACATCACAATATATCATTCATCATTCATCACAACTTCTGGCCATATCACATCACATGACAATTGCTGCAAAAACAAGTTAGACGTCCTCTAATTGTTGTTGCATCTTTTACGTGGCTGCAATTGGGTTCTAGCAAGAACGTTTTCTTACCTACGAATAACCACAACGTGATTTTGTCAACTTCTATTTACCCTTCATAAGGACCCTTTTCATCGAATCCGCTCCAACTAAAGTGGGAGAGACAGACACCCGCCAGCCACCTTATGCAACTAGTGCATGTCAGTCGGTGGAACCGGTCTCACGTAAGCGTACGTGTAAGGTTGGTCCGGGCCGCTTCATCCCACAATACCACTGAAGCAATATAAGACTAGTAGCGGCAAGCAAGTTGACAAGATCTACGCCCACAACAAAATTGTGTTCTACTCGTGCGATAGAGAACTACGCATAGACCTAGCTCATGATGCCACTATTGGGGAACGTTGCAGAAAATTAAAAAATTTCCTACGGTCTCACCAAGATCCATCTATGAGTTCATCTAAGCAATGAGTCATGGGAGATGCATCTACATACCACTTTGCAGATCGCGAGCGGAAGCGTTCAAAAGAACGGGGTTGAAGTAGTCGTTCTCGTCGTGATCCTATCACCGGAGATCCTAGCGCCGAACGGACGGCACCTCCGCGTTCAACACAAATACGAAGCGGATGACGTCTCCTCCTTCTTGATCCAGCAAGGGGGGAGGAGAGGTTGATGAAGATGGCTCCAGCAGCAGCACAACGGCGTGGTGGTGGTGGAACAGCAGCACTCCGGCAGGGCTTCGCCAAGCACGTGACGGTGGAGGAAGAGGTGTAGCAGGGGGAGGGAGGCGCTAGAACTTCAGGGTGCAGCTGCCCCCTCCCCCCTCCCTTTATATAGGCTCCCAGGGGGGGCGCCGGCCCTGGGAGATCCAATCTCCCAAGGGGGCGGCGGCCAAGGGGGGTGGAGTACCCCCCAAGGCAAGTGGTGCGCCCCCCCCCCCCCACCCTAGGGTTTCAACCCTAGGCGCAGGGGGTGGGCCAAGGGGGGCACACCAGCCCACTATGGGCTGGTTCCCCTCCCCACTTCAGCCCTTGGGGACCTCTGGGATAGGTGGCCCCACCCGGTGGACCCCCAGGACCCTTTCGGTGGTCCCGGTACAATACCGGGTGACCTCGAAACTTTCCCGATGGCCGAAACATCACTTCCTATATATAATTCTTCACCTCCGGACCATTCTGGAACTCCTCATGACGTCCGGGATCTCATCCGGGAATCCGAACAACATTCAGTATGCTGCATACTCATATTGATACAACCCTAGCGTCACCGAACCTTAAGTGTGTAGACCCTATGGGTTCGGGAGACACGTAGACATGACCGAGACGGCTCTCGGGCAATAACCAACAGCGGGATCTGGATACCCATGTTGGCTCCCACATGCTCCTCGATGATCTCATCAGATGAACCATGATGTCGAGGATTCGAACAACCCCGTATACAATTCCCATTGTCAATCGGTACGTTACATGCCCGAGACTCGATCGTCGGTATCCCAATACCTCGTTCAGTCTCGTTACCGGCAAGTCACTTTACTCGTATCGTAATGCATGATCCCGTGACCAAACACTTGGTCACTTTGAGCTCATTATGATGATGCATTACCGAGTGGGCCCAGAGATACCTCTCCGTCATACGGAGTGACAAATCGCAGTCTCGATCCGTGCCAACCCAACAGACACTTTCGGAGATACCTGTAGTGCACCTTTATAGTCACCCAGTTACGTTGTGACGTTTGGTACACCCAAAGCACTCTTACGGTATCCGGGAGTTACACGATCTCATGGCCTAAGGAAGAGATACTTGACATTGAAAAGAGCTCTAGCAAAACGAACTACATGATCTTGTGCTATGCTTAGGATTGGGTCTTGTCCATCACATCATTCTCCTAATGATGTGATCCCATTGTCAATGACATCTAATGTCCATAGTCAGGAAACCATGACTATCTGTTGACCAACGAGCTAGTCAACTAGAGGCTCACTAGGGACATGTTATGGTCTATGTATTCACACGTGTAGTATGATTTCCGGATAATACAGTTATAGCATGAATAAAAGACAATTATCATGAACAAGGAAATATAATAATAACCCTTTTATTATTGTCTTCATCTACCGCAGCAGTGAATACCGGATCAGCAGCCGCGGCAGGACATGTTATGGTCTATGTATTCACACATGTAGTACGATTTCAGGATAATATAGTCTTCGTCTACCGCAGCGATGAATACCGGATCAGCAGCCGCGGCAGGAGTCCCGGCGCACCGTCCGACGCAAGTCCTCTCCGGTTTGATGGATGCCTGGGCAACCTTGTTAACCGCGACAGTCACCCCAGAGATGCAGGATCAGCACAACACGGACGTTGCAAAATTGAAGGACCAAATAGCACAGGCTAAGGAGGACCTGGCAGCTGAGGATACTAGGATGGCTAAAGAACGGGCCGCTTTGGATGCCCAATCATAGCGGATACAGGCACAGAATTACCAGCTCATGCTGGATCGGACCGTATCAGTGGATGTAATGCGAAGGAAGTACCGATCACGTCTGCCGCCGATTTACGAAGGGTTAAATCTCTTTCAGACGCCAGGCGTTGGGCCGAGCAATCTGGCAGCTGCAAACCGGACTGAGGCGCCTAGGACAGCTCCGGATCAACTACGGATGACGGAGCCACCCGGATGAACAGATAACCCACCGCAATACATGTCTACACCACCGGGTCACTTCTAGAGCCCTCTGGATAACATGATTGCCGCAGCCTCACGCCTGGCAGCCATTCTGATGGAGGGTGATTCAATAGCAGCAGTCGAGACGTGGCGGGCGAGAGACCTTCTTCAAACCGCCGTGGTGCAGCAGCAGGCTTATTCATATAGCCGGGATAGAATTCATTCAACCCCTCGTCCGAACCCAAGTTATAGCAGGCATATGGATGAACCGGAGGTGTCTAGCAGCGCGCGGCATCGCAATGCTCAAGATGTGGTGGATTATGGCAGGGCACGAAGGGATGCCGCTTTGGGTCGTTATCAACCCACCCCGATTCAGCCAGCAGCGTCAGTTGACCGAGGCACCGGGCTTGCCTTCAGTTCCTGGGGAGTACCGTGCCTTATTCCGGCTCTCTGTAATGTGCGTCTGCCCAAAGATTTCAAGGGTCCACGCAAAGTGCCTAATTACACGGTGGATCAGCCACCTGAGGCGCGGGTCAAGAGTTATGAGATTGCAATGGAGATGCTGGATGTAGATGAAGCAGCTTGTGCAAAGTACTTCACGATGATGTTGGAGGGAACAGCCCGTACTTGGCTGAAAAATCTACCAGCTAATTCCATCGAGTCATGGGATCGGTTGAAGGCCCGGTTTATAGCCAATTTCAAAGACACGTGCAAACGGCCCATGTCCATTGTGGATCTGGATGCTTGTGTTCAAGGAGAGAATGAGTCCACAACTCATTGGGTACGCCAGGTCTCAGAAGTGTTGCACTCGTCCGACCGGATTAACGCTGGTCAAGCGATTATCACACTGGAGCGCAATTGCCGGTTTAAGTCACTGAAGATGAAGTTGGGACGGCTCAAGCGCCACTGCAACGACATGCAAACCCTCATGGCAGCCTTGGTAAAGTATGTCAAGTCTTATAATACCAAGGATCCCGATTCTGATAATGAGAAACCAGAGAAGGGAAAGAAGAATGGTGGTGCAAAGTGACAGCAGCACAACCAAGGAGGCCATGGGAATAATGGTAAGTGTAAAGTGGATTCAGATTTTGTGGCTAACGCTAATCTGCAGCGCCGAAAAGATAAACCGCCCCAGCACGGCGGGGGATGAATCTGGAGCGTTTGTTGAATCAGCCCTGTCCAAAGCATGGGACCAAGGAGGTTCCTGCAACGCATCTTTGGAAGGATTGTAACATTATGAAGGAATTCAAAAACTCTGATCTTTTCCGGTATGATCAGGGTCCGTCGGGCAGTTCAGGTCCAGGTTTCCATGGTGGCGGCGGTTCAAACTCTGGGTTTCAGAATAATCATGGCAACCAGAACAACCAAGGTGGTAATAACCAGCAGAATAATCATGGGAATCAGCAGCAGTCGGGTTACCAGAGTCACCCAAAGCAGTTGAATGGTGGGCAATATCATGTGTTCACCACTAGTCTGTGCAATCGTGATCAGAAGCTTCACAAGAGGGTAGTCAATGCTGTTGAACCGGCAGTTCCACATTATCTGCGGTGGTCGGAACAGCCTATTGTGTGGAGTAGGTTGGATCATCCGCCCCGGGTTGACAATCTGGGTCAACTAGCTCTGGTGGTGGCGCCCTAGGTGGGAGGTTATAAGTTCACCAAAGTACTCATGGATGGAGGAAGCAGTATCAATATTCTGTATTATGAGACATTCCGTCGCATGGGGTTGACATATAAGAATCTTAAACCATCCAACACTGTTTTCATGGTGTGGTACCAGGTAAATCAGCGTATCCCGTGGGTAAGATCGCTTTGGAACTGGTGTTTGGTGATGAGCATGACTCTAGGTCTGAGACGTTGACCTTTGAGGTACTGAGAATCCAGAGCCCGTATCATGCGTTGTTTGGGCGGCCGGCTTATGCAAAATTCATGGCAAGGCCTTGTTATATTTATTTGCAGCTCAAGATGCCGGGTCATAAAGGGACTATCACAGTTCACGGAAGTCGAAAAATCGCGTTTGATTGCGAGGAAGGTGATGCGGCTTATGCTGAGGCGGTTTGTGCTACAGAGGAGCAAAAGTTTTATAAGGAGAATGTTGATCCGGCAGATATGACCCCTGTGAAGAAGCCCACCACTGAGCATGACCCAACCCTGCATTTCAAACCGGCTGACGAGACTAAGCTTGTTGACTTCGTACCTGGTGATTCATCCAAGAAGTTTAGCATCAGGACAAATCTGGATCTTAAATAGGAAAGCGTGCTCATCGAGTTCATCCGTGAGAACCGGGACATTTTTGCATGGAAGCCTTCTAACATGCCAGGTGTACCGAGGGAACTCGCTGAGCACACTCTTAATATTGATCCGAAGTTTAAACCGGTCAAGCAATTTCTTCGTCGCATTAATGAAGAAAGACGCAAGGCAATTGGTGAAGAGGTAGCCCGGCTGTTGGCTGCTGGGTTTATCATCAAAGTGTTTCATCCTGAATGGTTGGCTAATCCGGTGCTGGTTCTTAAGAAAAACGGCACTTGGCGTATGTGTGTAGACTACACGGACTTGAATAAGGCTTGCACGACCGATCCTTTGCTCTCCCGCGTATTGATCAGATCATTGATGCAACGGCGGGTTGTGAGCGCCTGAGTTTTTTGGATGCTTATTCAGGATATCATCAGATCAAGATGGTAGTTAAGGACCAGGAGAAGACAGCTTTCATCACTCCCTTTGGAGCCTTCTGCTATGTTTCTATGCCCTTTGGGCTCAAGAGTGCTCAGGCCACTTATCAACGTTGTGTGCAAAATTGTCTTCACACGCAGATTGGGCGTAATGTTCATGCCTATGTGGATGACATTGTGGTAAAATCCAGGAAGAAAGAAACACTGATAGATGACCTCAAGGAGACGTTTGACAATCTTAGGGTTTACAAGATGATGCTTAATCCGGATAAATGTGTTTTTGGTGTTCCGGCAGGCAAGCTTCTCGGGTTTCTTGTATCCAACAGGGGCATTGAGGCTAACCCAGAAAAAATTAAGGCAATCACATCCCTGGCTAACCGAAGTGTATCAATGATGTTCAGCATCTCGCAGGTCGGATTGCAGCTCTTAGCCGGTTTATCAGTCGTCTGGGAGAGAAGACAATTCCTTTGTATCAGATGTTGAAAAAGACGGATGATTTCGTCTGGAGTGACGCAGCCAATACGGCTTTTGAGGAGCTAAAGCGGCAGTTGGTTGAACCGCCGGCTCTTGCAGCCCCAGTTGATCATGAGCCTTTGCTGTTATACATGGCTGCCAATGCCCGAGCGGTCAGTGTGGCAATTATGGTTGAGCGTAAAGAAGCTGGGAAGGAATATCCGGTTCAACGACCTGTATACTACATCAGTGAAGTCCTGATCGAGTCAAAACAACGCTATCCACATTGGCAGAAGTTGGTGTACTAGGTTTTTATGGCCAGTCGAAAACTCAAGCAATATTTTCAAGGCCATCCAATCACAGTGGTTAGTTCTGCTCCTTTGGGCGATATAATTCAAAACAGGGAAGCAACTAGCCGGGTTGCAAAGTGGGCAATCGAGCTTGGTCCACACGGTTTAAAATATGTACCTCGAACAGCCATCAAGTCTCAGGCTCTTGTGGATTTTATCAATGACTGGACCGAGTTGCAAGCACCGGAAGATAAACCGGATAATACGTACTGGACTATTCATTTTGATGGATCCAGGCAGTTGGAAGGATCGGGGGCTGGAGTTGTCCCTACTTCCCCTCGAGGTGATAAAATTTGCTATGTCCTCCGCTTGATGTTTCCTTGTACTAACAATGCAGCTGAGTATGAAGCTTTACTCCATGGTCTCCGTGTGGCCAAAGAGTTGAACTTAAGTCGAGTTCGTTGTTTCGGAGATTCTGATCTGGTGGCTCGGCAAGTTTCTGGTACTTGGGATTCTAAGGATCCACTCATGGCGGCTTACAGGCGTGAGGTGGATATTGTGGCGGGTCATTTCAAAGGGTATCAGGTTGAGCATATCGATCGACGCAAAAACGAAGCAGCAGCCGCTTTCAGCCGGCTTGGATCTCAGCGTAAACCGGTACCTCCTAACACATTTTTAGATATCTTGCATAACCCGTCTGTTAAGTTGCCTACAGAAGAGGATTTGGCTGTTCCTGATCCGGAGGCTCAGTTGGTGGCCGCTTTACATGTTGTACCGGATTGGACGGTTCCATATCTGGCGTATATGAGCCGGGGTGAGCTACCAAATGATAAAGTTCTGGCTCGACAGATAGTCCGGCGATCCAAGTCCATGGTTATTCACAATGGCGAGTTACACCGCTATAGCGTTTCAGGCGTATTTCAGCGTTGTGTTTCTCCGGAAGAAGGCCAAGAGATCCTACGGGAAATTCATGAAGGGGATTGTGGTCATCATGCCGGTTCAAAGTCCCTAGTTGCAAAAGCTTTTCGTCATGGGTTTTACTGGTTGACAGCTCATGCTGATGCGGAGGATCTGGTAAAGAGATGTGATGCTTGTCAAAAAAAATTCACGCAGAGCTCATGTTCCGACTCAGGAACTACGGATGATTCCTATCACTTGGCCTTTTGCTACTTGGGGGCTTGATATGGTGGGACCCTTTAAACGTTCCCAGGACAAGAAGACCCACTTGTTGGTGATAGTTGATAAATTCACCAAGTGGGTTGAAGCGGAGCCTGTTAGCCAGTGTGATGCAGCTACGGCGGTTGAATTTCTTAAAAAGATTATCTTCCGCTTTGGCTTTCCACACAATATCATCACGGATAACGGTACCAACCTTTCCAAAGGTGAGATGGAGGATTACTGTCAGAGAGAGCACATCCGGCTTGACCTAGCATCTGTGGCGCACCCTCAATCCAACAGTCAAGCAGAGCGAGCTAATCAAGAAATTTTAAAGGGTCTTAAACCCCGGCTCATGATTCCCTTGAAGCGGACGCCGGGTTGTTGGGTGGAAGAACTACCTTCTGTGTTGTGGAGTATCAATACCACCCCCAATCGATCAACAGGTTACATGCCTTTCTTTATGGTATATGGGGCAGAGGCAGTTCTCCCAAGTGATATACGTCATGACTCGCCCCGGGTTGCTAATTATGTTGAAGCGGACAACGAGCAAGCTCGCCAAGAGGCACTGGACCTGTTAGCTGAGAAATGGGATATGGCTTTGGCTCGATCGACGGTTTATCAACAAGACCTACGACGTTATCACAGCCGCCGGCTTAGGACAAGAACCTTTCAAGAAGGTGACTTGGTGCTCCGGCTCATCGAGGATCAGACCAACATGCACAAGTTATCCCTGCCTTGGGAAGGACCCTTTGTGGTCAGCAAGAATCTGCACAACGGATCATACTACCTCATTGACGTTCGAGACAACTCACGCAACTCTGAGGAGGAGACCCGGCGGCCATGGAACATAGCTCTCCTCCGGCCTTATTACACTTGAGCCATAGGCTCTTCTTATGTACATATTTCGACAATGTATATATTATGATCAATAAATAAATCAGCATCCTTGCTCTAAGCGGGGCTTCTGCTGTTTTTTCTCAAATATCCTTTGAGTTACATGGGGGCTTTAGCTGACAAAGCGGAGTACTACCTGTTAAACCGGCTATCACGCCACAAAGCTTGGGAGCTTCACACCCAAGGGGCCAAAGAGAGTCTGGATGCTATGCACAACTCAAACATAGGCACCCAATGAGCACAGCTCATCACGTTACTTGGGGGCTCCTTGTGTCAAATACCAATGAGTTTGAATGGACCCTTGTAGCTGGGTATCGACCCACGGCTTGGAAGCCTAGTATATTTACCTAAAACCCCGGGTTAACCTGCCTTCATCAAGTAAGACACTCCTATCTAGGTCATCCTGGCATGGCCCTCCGAACGTTTGACAGTTACTCTCATTGAGACCCTGCACTTGTCAAAGTTAAAATGGTGATTGGTTAGTTGGAGGTCCATCTTAAAAGGCTTTGTTAAATGGTTCAACTCAGCGGCCTGACAGCCCACAAAAAGCCTCGAATTTGGGCCTGGCAGCCCTCAAAAAGCCTCGACTACACGGTTTTATTTGCGTTTTGTTAAATTTTATGTTAAACCGATTTTCTTAGCCTGGTCAGTCATCTTATTAGCCCGGTATTCTTTAAACTGGCTTGGTTTGCAACTACACGTTGACAGACCTTATTCTTAAACCGGAGTTTGTTAACCCGGCCTGGCTTTGGTCATCTGGTGTGCATCATCACCCGGTATGATTTACTATACGACATCAGTACATGTTGGAGTTATACAAGAATTTCAGATTTGGGTTTTCACCCTTATTACAGTCAAAGTTGATCAGCCAATTAAACAGGGATATTACATCACAGGTATGAATCATTTCATATTTTTACGGTTTGATTCTCAATCATGCTTTTTCTTGGGCATTATAACCCGTCCGGCGGTAAACCGCCAGGACCCTTTTCTTTTTTATGCACACACAGGAGTTGCATATTATGATACCTGGACCAAAATTGACATTGACATGGCGGATCACATAAAGTATCTCCTCCTGCACGATGGCAGCAGATCAAAATAGTTTTTGCTACCCTATTACAGGGCACAGAGGCCCAAAATATGGAATTGTTTCACAACGGATAGTTTCTAACATATCAACCGAATTGACAGATCAAGCTTCATCGTCGGGTTGATCTGAGGTAGATGGGTCATCTGGCGTCAGTTCAGCCTCCTCCTTCCCATCCAATGGCTGGAAGTCATTGGTGGTCCAGTCAATCCGGGTTAAAGCCTGAAAGACAGCCTCTTCACTTATAAGCTCAGCCGGATCAACGTCAGAGGCGTAAGTGTGCTTACGGTTTGGTGGAATAAGGTTCTGCACTTCAGGAATGACAGCTTCAACCCGTTTATTGTTTGCGTCATAGAAGGACCAGTGAACCGTCAGGTTAGCCTCTTCTGCCAACTGACTCGCTAGAGGACGCATCTCCCTTGTTACCCGTTTGAGGGCGTTGTTGTCAAATACTTTGCCATTTTCTTGTGCGCTGGGGAAGCCCTTGGCTATATCAACCGGATCAAGATCAGCTATCCATGCCTTGGCTCGAGTCAGTGTTAGTAAAGTGCCAGCCCGGGCAGCAGATCGCTTCAATTCTTCTATCTACGCTGGCGTCAAAGATAGCCGGTCCAGCGTGTCTTTGATTAGTATTGGAGCCACATTGTCATAAGAAGTGGCACAGATAACCCGTTGGACGCCGGTATACGGCTGTTCAATCAGCGTATACGCGACCTTGAGTTTCTTCCACATATCAGAACCCAGATGAGCAATGCGACTACCTATAGCGGTTTAAGAAGTTCATGTTAAACCGGAGAAAATTTCAAAGCAGAGTATTCATAAAGCCTTGGTAAACAATGCTTACCGAATATTGCAGAGGTCATGGCATTGATTTGGCGCTTTAATCCAGTAAGCTCTTCCGTCACCAGTTTAAGAGTTGACTCAGCGTTTTCCGCCCGCTTCAGCAATCCAACCTTTTCGGTATCCCAGTTGGCCTGCTCAGACTTGAACCTTCTTTGAGCTGCTCCATGGTGGTTAACGCGGTTTTCAACTCATCCTTGGCCTTGGTGGTTTCTACTTGTTGGGATTTCAGATTTTCTTGAAGGTCAGCAATTTGCGAGACTTGTTGGTTTATCTCACTCTACACAGTAAGAGAGCATGTCAATATCTTTGTTAAAGTCCCAAGCATATAACCAGTTATACACTTGGCACTTGGGGGCTAATGCGGCTCATTTTTCTGCTGATTATTGAAGTCCCAAGGATTAATACAAGATTTAATCATGGCACTTGGGGGCTAATGTGTGTTTGATCATAAATACACAAGGAAATTTCATAAAGTACAGTATCGAATATACAAAGTCCCGGTTTGACTTTCTAAAAGACAAACCGGCCCTTGGGGGCTACAATGCAATGAAAGTACAAAGCAAAGAGCAAAGTTGTTTACCTCATAGCGCTCCTTCATCAGATTTACTAAACCGGCTTCATAATCACGGCTTGTGTAAAGTCGGTTCAAGAAGCCGGAGTGAAGGTCTTGAGCAGAGAGATCAACATAAGCTGACAAATCAGTTTTCCCCTTCCCATTGCTCATAGCAGCAAATTCATCCTTGGCAGTGTGCTTTGATAGAGCAATCGGATTACCAGGGGCGGTATATGCAGTGCCAGTAACAACAACGTCATCATCTTTGGCTAGACTGGAAGAATTGACATTCTTAACAGGGCTTGGAGCCTTGGTAGCAGGGCTTGGCGGTTTGTTAACCGGGCTTGGTGGATCAGCAGTTGAGCCCCGCTATTCCACTGTTGGACTTGGAGGAGCGGGAGGATGTGAAGTATCAACCTCCACATTCGGTTCAACCTCTAGCGTGTTAGCATCAACATCTTGGTTTTGCCTAGCAGAGCTGTCTATGGCAACTTCAGAGTCTTCACCATGATGCTCTGGAGTCTTCTCTGGATTAACATCAACAGTAAGGTCGCTGGTCTTGGCTTTCTTACTTAATCGAGCCTTGGCACTACAACATCAAAGGTTAGAATATGGTAAAGCGACAAATGAAACAAACAAATTAAGGAGTAATATACTTACCCAGCGACGACTTTGAGAGGAGGCAGCTGAGTGGTTGAAGAACCGCCAGGCGAGTTGGAAGAAGCCTGGTAATTCGGGTCAGACGGATTGAGAGGGCATTGGAAGAAACCTTTCAAAGGATAACGTTTTTCAGGAGAACAAGTCACCTCTGGACAACTTTTCCGGGTTGGCGTATCAGGTAAACCGGACAACATGATTTGTTGACCGCTATGCCGGGTTGTGCGACGTTCTTCAACTTGTTGTGTCTTCAAAGAAAATTTTGGATCCAAATGAGCAAGGGGGTGAGATTGTTTTACTTTCCGGACCGTGCGGCGAATTCTTTGAACCGGTACAAGATCCGAATCAGAAGAAAGAAGGATTACCTCAACATGTTCTGCATGACTAGCCTCAGCATCATCCTGGGAAGAGTCATTGTCAATAAGATGAACGAAAAAGGAACCAAGTGAGTCAAGTTCTACCTTAGCGTCTGATTCTTCATCTTCTGGCGGATCAGAAGACTCGGTGGTTTTCTTCTTGCCAGCTTTCTTGGTGGCCTTGGTCTTTGCACAAGGAGCCCGAGCCGGTTTAGTCCGTTTCCAAAAGGAGCTGTTAGCCTGAAATTAAGACAAGGAAAGGTTAGTATATAGTCACTACAGAAGCAAATCAGTAAAGTATTTAGATGAACTTTACCGCTAGCGGTTTATTGGAGATGCAAAACGGAGCCAACCCGGTTTGGCTGCATGCAGACATCGGTTCATCAAGCATTTTCTTCACCGATTCAGTAACTTCAAGATCGGTCATTACTATTTCGTTATATCGTTGAGGGTCTTTGACATCACCAGTATATTCATGCATCAATCCGGGGCGGCGGCTTAAAGGCAAAATGCCCCAAGAAACCCAGCAGCGGACAAGATCAATGCCAGTTAAACTGTTGGCCATCAGAGACCGGAGCCTGGCGAGTTGAGGTGCAAAATTCTTCCATTCTGCGGCGGTCAAGCGTGAAGGTAATGAGTGGCCGTTGCTAAGCCGGTAAGGGCGATAACCCGGCAAAAGATTTTCTCCATCAGGGGCAGTGTTCCGGCAGTAAAACCAGGTCTGATTCCAATCTTTAGGATGGCTATGATGTTTTGCATGAGGGAAGTCGACTTCTTTCCTTTTTTGAATTGAAACGCCGCCAAGCTCTATGTTGGGACCATCTGAGAATTCTGTGCGGCGGTTCAGATGAAAGAAGTCCCGGAACAGCTCCACGGTTGGCTCTTCTTGAAGATAAACTTCGCAGAAAACTTGAAAGTTGCATATATTGGACACAGAGTTTGGACCAATGTCTTGCGGATGGAGTTGGAAGCTTGCGAGGACAACCCAGAAATTTTTTGATCCAGGCGGACTGAATCCCCGGTCTAAGTGTTGCATAAAAACAATCACCTCTCCTTCTTGAGGTTCAGGTGGACATTCCGATTCTGGAACTCGCCAGTGGAGAACTCTTTTTAAGGCTAAAGCACCAGTGGTAGCATAACAGTTGATTTGTGTTTCCGTGATCCGGGATGGAACCCAATTGCAAGTAGCGAATTGTTTCATCATTACGGAAGGGGGAACTGAAAGGAAAAAACAAGTGCCGGTTTTACAATTTACGGTTTAAGGTGTACAATCCAGTGTTAAACCGGGGGAATATACTATGCAAGGTTCAGTTGGCGGTTTAAGAGAGGACTAATGATATATGGCGGATTGGCTATCAAAAAGTCAAACCGCCAATAGGCAGAAGGGCCAGGATTCAAAATTTCTACTAATTATTGACAGAAATAGGTTTCACACAATGATCAAATTTATTTGGATCTACCGCACATCTGTAAAGCAATTTTTCTATGATCTCTAAAGGCGCTAAGTAGAACAGGGAAGGTCGTGTGCTCTACAGAAGAAAAAGGACGATCTGCTAGCATTAAAAACGGATGCGGAGTAACTACCACATGAGATCTACACTACCATTGGATCAAAACTACCGCGGCAGAAGGAAGGACGAAGAAGAAGAATGAAGAACTGTACAGAGGAGCTCGCAAACCCTAAACACAGATCTAAAGATGAAGGAAAGAGGAAACTTACCACTGCAGATTTGCTGCGGAGGGGTGCGACGAGTTTCTGGTCCGTTTCAGGTTGATGCAGCCGCCTTTGTCGATGCAGCTCTCAAGGATCGCGGACGGTGGTGGAGCTTCAGAGCTTGGGCGTCACACGGAAGAAGAAGGCACAGAAGGGGAAAAGAGAGAAGGGCCCTCAGGCCTTATTTATAGAGGAAAGAGTAAAATGGCAAGCGCGAGAATCAAGGAGCCTGAAACAGCAGAATGGGTGCGCCTGTCGCCTCGATTTTCAGGATAACCATTACGTGAAGGGAATCTTTTTAATCTTTTTATACAGAGATGATGTCATGATGGACCGTTGCTGTGTTCAGAAGATGACGTCACGGCGGTTTACAAAATTTACAGGAGAAGACAATATGGCGGTTTACGAAAATACAAGAAGACGCCTACAAGATATCTTTGAAGTATTGAAGATTGACATGAACAAATTCAAATCAATCTGGGGCCTAATGTTGAGGATATAGCTACTGAGTGTAAACCGGCCAGGAGGGCTCGGTTCACCCTCGACTATGCTGAAGCCCATGAAGATCCAGAAGATGGCGTTTTACTAATGAAGCTTAGAAGCCCGCAGCCCAAAGGCGGATTAGGGCCCATAGTGGTAAACCGCCATGACTATTTAAACTTGTAATATAAGTTAGGAAAGGAGAGACCGAGCTGGATAATTTGTATGAGTCGGCCTCGGGGCTTTGTAGACCGTCCAGGCGTCAACCTGTGTATATAAACGGATGACCCGGCGGCGGTTCAGGGATAACAAACAACAACTCGAGACTCAGGCAAGCGTGTTTCGCTCCCTGGTCATCGAAACCCAATCAATCCCATCACAACTAGACGTAGGCTTTTACCTTCATCGAAGGGGCCGAACTAGTATAAACTCCCGTGTCCCTTGTCCGGTTTAACCCCTTCAAGCTAACCCGTTGTGATGTCTCCATGACTAAGTCCTTTCATGAGGATATGTGACGTGTTAATTCCACGACAAAACTCGTGGTTTTTGTCGATTTTGAGCCGTTTCGTAATCTATTACTCACCGTTGCATGGTACCAAAGGGATTTCCATGGTTGTCGAACCCCAAGATGTGCTTACGTGTTGGTCGTCAAAACTCGTACTTTGTGCCGATTCTGCCCATTTCTTGGACTATTACTCAGTTTTTGGGTCCCGAAGTGATTTCCATGATTGGCGAACCCCAGGGTGCATTTATGTGTCGGTCATGAACACTCACAACTTTGGCCGATTCTGGTCCGTTGCGTGCACTATTACTCACCGTTTTGGGGTCCCGAATCGATTTCCAAAGTTGTTGAACCCCAGGGTGCGCTTACGTGTCAGTCATCAACACTCAAAATTTTGGCCGATTCTGGCCCGTTTCTTGGACTATCTCTCACTTAATTGGGGTCCCGGAGTGATTTCGATGATTGATGAACCCCGGGGCGCGTTTACATGTCGGTCATCAAGACTCGCTGTTTTTGACGATTTTGAGCCGTTTCGTGATATCTTACTCACTGTTTTGTGCTCCCGAAGCGATTTCCATGGTTGTGAAACCCCAAGGTGCGCTTACGTGCCGGTCATCAACAATCGCAGTTTGGGATGTTTTTGGCCCGTTTCTTGGACTATCACTCACCGTTTTGGGGCCCGAAGTGATTTCCATAGTCGTGAAACCCCAAGGTGCGCTTACGTGTTAGTTATCAACATTCACAATTTTGGCCGACTTTGGCCTGTTTTGTGGACTATTACTCACTGTTTTGTGGTCCCGGAGTGATTTCCATGATTAACAAACCCCGGGGTGCATTTACATGTCGGTCATCAACACTCGCAGTTTTGGCCGATTCTGGCCCGTTTCATGGAGTATTACCCACTGTTTTCGCGTCCCGGACTGATTTCCACGATTAACGAACCCCGGGGGTGTGTTTACGTGTCGGTCATGAACACTCACAATTTTGGCCAATTCTGGACCGTTTCATGGACTATTACTCAACGTTTTGGGGGTCCCAAGGCGATTTCCTTGGTTGTCGAACCCCAAGGTGTGCTTACGTGTCGGTCATCAACACTCACAGTCTTGGCCGATTCTAGCCCGTTTCGTGGACTATTACTCACTATTTTGGGGTCCCGGAGTGATTTCCATGATTAACGAACCCCGGGGTGCGTTTACCTGTCGGTCATCAACACCCACGGTTTTGGCTGATTCTGGCCCGTTTCGTGGACTATTACTCACTGTTTTGGGGTCCCGGAGTGATTTCCATGATTAACGAACCCCGGGGTGCGTTTACCTGCCGGTCATCAACACCCACGGTTTTGGCCGATTCTGGGCCGTTTCGTGGACTATTACTCGTTGTTTTGGGGTCCCGGAGTGATTTCCACGATTAGCGAACCTTGGGGTGCATTTACGTGTCGGTCAAGAACACTTGCAGTTTTTGTCGATTTTGAGCCGTTTCGTGATCTATTACTCACTGTTTTGTGGTACCAAAGGGATCTCCATGGTTGTCGAACCCCAAGGTGTGCTTACGTATTGGTCGTCAAGACTCGTAGTTTGTGCCGATTCTGGCCCATTTCTTGGACTATTACTCGATTTTGGGGTCCCGAAGTGATGTCCATGATTAACGAACCCCAGGGTGCATTTACGTGTCGGTCATCGACACTCACAACTTTGGCCGATTTTGGTCCATTGCATGCACTATTACTCGCCATTTTGGAGTCCCAGAGCGATTTCCATGATTGACAATCCTCGGGGTGCATCTACGTGTCCGTCGTCAACACTCATAGTTTTGGCCAATTTTGACTCGTTTCGTGGACAATTATTCACCATTTTGGGGTCCCGAATCAATTTCCAACGTTGTTCTACCCCAAGGTGCGGTTTCGTGTCGGTCATCAACAATCGCAGTTTGGGCCGATTCTGGCCTGTTTCTTGGACTATCACTCACCGTTTTCGGGCCTCGGAGTGATTTGCATAGTTGTGGAACCCCAAGGTGCGCTTAAGGGTCGGTTATCAACACTCACAGTTTTGGCCAATTCTGGCCCGTTTCGTGGACTATTACTCTCTGTTTTGGAGTTCCGTAGCGATTTCCATAGTTGTGAAACCCCAAGGTGCGCTTACATGTCAGTCATCACCACTCACTGTTTTGGCCGATTCTGGCCCGTTTCGTGCACTATTACTCACTGTTTTGTGATCCCGGAGTGATTTCCACGATTAACGAACCCCGGGATGCATTTACATGTCGGTCATCAACACTCACAGTTTTGGCCAATTCTGGCCCGTTTCGTGGAGTATTACCCATTGTTTTCGGGTCCCGGAGTGATTTCCATGATTAGCGAACCCCGGGGTGCGTTTACGTGTCGGTCATCAACACTCTTTGACCGATTCTGGCCCGTTTCATGTTCTATTACTCAATGTTTTGGGGTCTCAAAGCGATTACTATGGTTGTCGAACCCCAAGGTGCGCTTACGTGTCGGTCATCAACACTAACAGTTTTGGCCGATTCTGGCCCGTTTCGTGGACTATTACTCACTATTTTGGGGTCCTAGAGTGACTTTCACGTTTAGTGAACCCCGGTGTATGTTTACGTGTCGGTCATCAACACTCGCAGTCTTTGTCGATTTGGAGCCGTTTCGTGATCTATTACTCACTGTTTTCTGGTACCAAAGGGATTTCCATGGATGTCGAACCCCCAAGGTGTGCTTACGTATTGGTCGTCAAGACTCGTAGTTTGTGCCGATTCTGGCCCATTTCTTGGACTATTACTCGGTTTTGGGGTCCCGAAATGATTTCCACGATTGATGAACCGCAGGGTGCATTTATGTGTCGGTCATGAACACTCACAACTTTGGGCGATTTTTGTACGTTGCGTGCACTATTACTCGGCGTTTTGGGGTCCCACAACGATTTCCACGATTGGCGATTCCCGAGGTACGTTTATGTGTCCGCCGTCAACACCCACAGTTTTGGCAATTCTGACCCATTTCGTGGACAATTACTCGCTGTTTTGGGGTCCCACAGCAATTTCCACGATTGGCGATTCCCGAGGTACGTTTACGTGTCCGTCATCAACACTCACCGTTTTGGGGTCCCGAATCGATTTCCAAAGTTGTTGAACCCCAAAGTGCGCTTACGTGTCAGTCATCAACACTCGAAGTTTTGGCCGATTCTGGCCCGTTTCTTGGACTATTTCTCACTTAATTGGGGTCCCAGAGTGATTTCGACGATTGATGAACCCCGGGGTGTGTTTACATGTCGGTCATCAAGACTCGCGGTTTTTGTCGATTTTGAGCCGTTTCGTGATATATTACTCACCGTTTTGTGCTCCCGAAGCAATTTCCATGGTTGTGAAACCCCAAGGTGCGCTTACGTGCCGGTCATCAACAATCGCAGTTTGGGATGTTTTTGGCCCGTTTCTTGGACTATCACTCACCGTTTTGGGGCCCGAAGCGATTTCCATAGTCGTGAAACCCCAAGGTGCGCTTACGTGTTAGTTATCAACATTCACAATTTTGGCCGACTTTGGCCTGTTTCGTGGACTATTACTCACTGTTTTGTGGTCCCGGAGTGATTTCCATGATTAACAAACCCCGGGGTGCGTTTACATGTCGGTCATCAACACTCACAGTTTTGGCCGGTTCGGGCCTGTTTCGTGAACTATTACTCACTGTTTTGGGGTCCCGTAGTGATTTCCACGATTAACGAACCCCGGGGTGCGTTTACATGTCGGTTATCAACACTCACAGTTTTGGCCGATTCTGGCCCGTTTCGTGGACTACTATTCAACGTTTTGGGCGTCCCAAGGCAATCTCAATGGTTCTCGAACACCATGGTGCGCTTACGTGTCGATCATCAACACTCACAATTTTGGCCGATTCTGGCCCGTTTCATGGACTATTACTCACTGTTTTGGGGTCCCGGAGTGATTTCCACGATTAACAAACCCCAGGGGTGTGTTTACGTGTCGGTCATGAACACTCACAATTTTGGCCAATTCTGGACCGTTTCATGGACTATTAGTCAATGTTTTGGGGGTCCCAAGGCGATTTCCTTGGTTGTCAAACCCCAAGGTGTGCTTACGTGTCGGTCATCAACACTCACAGTCTTGGCCGATTCTAGCCCGTTTCGTGGACTATTACTCACTATTTTGGGTTCCCGGAGTGATTTCCATGATTGACGAACCCTGGGGTGCATTTACCTGTCGGTCATCAACACCCACGGTTTTAGCTGATTCTGGCCCGCTTCGTGGACTATTACTCACTGTTTTGGGGTCCCGGAGTGATTTCCATGATTAACGAACCCCGGGGTGCGTTTACCTGCCGGTCATCAACACCCACGGTTTTGGCCGATTCTGGGCCGTTTCGTGGACTATTACTCGTTGTTTTGGGGTCCCAGAGTGATTTTCACGATTAGCGAACCTTGGGGTGCGTTTAGGTGTCGGTCAAGAACACTTGCAGTTTTTGTCGATTTTGAGCCGTTTCGTGATCTATTACTCACTGTTTTGTGGTACCAAAGGGATCTCCATGGTTGTCGAACCCCAAGATGTGCTTACGTATTGGTCGTCAAGACTCGTAGTTTGTGCCGATTCTGGCCCATTTCTTAGACTATTACTCGATTTTGGGGTCCCGAGTGATGTCCATGATTAACGAACCCCAGGGTGCATTTACGTGTCGGTCATCGACACTCACAACTTTGGCCGATTTTGGTCCATTGCATGCACTATTACTCGCCGTTTTGGAGTCCCAGAGCGATTTCCACGATTGACGATCCTCGGGGTACGTCTACGTGTCCGTCGTCAACACTCATAGTTTTGGCCAATTTTGACTCGTTTCGTGGACAATTATTCACCATTTTGGGGTCCCGAATCGATTTCCAACGTTGTTCAACCCCAAGGTGTGGTTTCGTGTCGGTCGTCAACAATCGCAGTTTGGGCCGATTCTGGCCTATTTCTTGGACTATCACTCACCGTTTTGGGGCCTCGGAGCGATTTGCATAGTTGTGGAACCCCAAGGTGCGCTTAAGGGTCGGTTATCAACACTCACAGTTTTGGCCGATTCTGGCCCGTTTCATGGACTATTACTCTCTATTTTGGAGTTGCGTAGCGATTTCCATAGTTGTGAAACCCCAAGGTGCGCTTACATGTCAGTCATCAACACTCACTGTTTTGGCCGATTCTGGCCCGTTTCATGCACTATTACTCACTGTTTTGTGATCCCGGAGTGATTTCCACGATTAACGAACCCCGGGATGCGTTTACATGTCGGTCATCAACACTCACAATTTTGGCCGATTCTGGCCCGTTTCGTGGAGTATTACCCATTGTTTTCGGGTCCCGGAGTGATTTCCATGATTAACGAACCCCGGGGTGCGTTTACGTGTCGGTCATCAACACTCTTCGACCAATTCTGGCCCGTTTCATGGACTATTACTCAACGTTTTGGGGTCTCAAAGCGATTTCCATGGTTGTCGAACCCCAAGGTGCGCTTACGTGTCGGTCATCAACACTAACAGTTTTGGCCGATTCTGGCCCGTTTCATGGATTATTACTCACTATTTTGGGGTCCCAGAGTGACTTTCACGATTAATGAACCCCGGTGTATGTTTACGTGTCGGTCATCAACACTCGCGGTCTTTGTCGATTTGGAGCCGTTTCGTGCTCTATTACTCACTGTTTTCTGGTACCAAAGGGATTTCCATGGTTGTCGAACCCCAAGGTGTGCTTACGTATTGGTCGTCAAGACTCGTAGTTTGTGCCGATTCTGGCCCATTTCTTGGACTATTACTCGGTTTTGGGGTCCCGAAGTGATTTCCACGATTGATGAACCGCAGGGTGCATTTACTTGTCGGTCATGAACACTCACAACTTTGGCCGATTTTTGTACGTTGCGTGCACTATTACTCGCCATTTTGGGGTCCCACAACGATTTCCACGATTGGCGATTCCCGAGGTACATTTATGTGTCCGCCGTCAACACCCACAGTTTTGGCAATTCTGACCCATTTCGTGGACAATTACTCGCTGTTTTGGGGTCCCACGGCGGTTTCCACGATTGGCGATTCTCGAGGTACGTTTACGTGTCCGTCATCAACACTCACCGTTTTGGGGTCCCGAATCGATTTCCAAAGTTGTTGAACCCCAAAGTGCGCTTATGTGTCAGTCATCAACACTCGAAGTTTTGGCCGATTCTGGCCCGTTTCTTGGACTATTTCTCACTTAATTGGGGTCCCGGAGTGATTTCGACGATTGATGAACCCCGGGGTGCGTTTACATGTCGGTCATCAAGACTCGCGGTTTTTGTCGATGTTGAGCCGTTTCGTGATATATTACTCACCGTTTTGTGCTCCCGAAGCGATTTCCATGGTTGTGAAACCCCAAGGTGCGCTTACGTGCCGGTCATCAACAATCGCAGTTTGGGATGTTTTTGGCCCGTTTCTTGGACTATCACTCACCGTTTTGGGGCCCGAAGCGATTTCCATAGTCGTGAAACCCCAAGGTTAGCTTACGTGTTAGTTATCAACATTCACAATTTTGGCCGACTTTGGCCTGTTTCGTGGACTATTACTCACTGTTTTGTGGTCCCGGAGTGATTTCCATGATTAACAAACCCCGGGGTGCGTTTACATGTCGGTCATCAACACTCACAGTTTTGGCCGGTTCGGGCCTGTTTCGTCAACTATTACTCACTGTTTTGGGGTCCCGCAGTGATTTCCACGATTAACGAACCTCGGGGTGCGTTTACATGTCGGTTATCAACACTCACAGTTTTGGCCGATTCTGGCCCGTTTCGTGGACTACTATTCAACGTTTTGGGCGTCCCAAGGCAATCTCAATGGTTGTCGAAAACCATGGTGCGCTTACGTGTCGATCATCAACACTCACAGTTTTGGCCGATTCTGGCCCATTTCATGGACTATTACTCACTGTTTTGGGGTCCCGGAGTGATTTCCACGATTAACAAACCCCGGGGGTGTGTTTACGTGTTGGTCATGAACACTCACAATTTTGGCCAATTCTGGACCGTTTCATGGACTATTACTCAACGTTTTGGGGGTCCCAAGGCGATTTCCTTGGTTGTCAAACCCCAAGGTGTGCTTATGTGTCGGTCATCAACACTCACAGTCTTGGCCGATTCTAGCCCGTTTCGTGGACTATTACTCACTATTTTGGGGTCCCGGAGTGATTTCCATGATTAACGAACCCCGGGGTGCGTTTACCTATCGGTCATCAACACCCACGGTTTTGGCTGATTCTGGCCCGTTTCGTGGACTATTACTCACTGTTTTGGGGTCCCGAAGTGATTTCCATGATTAACGAACCCCGGGGTGCGTTTACCTGCCGGTCATCAACACCCACGGTTTTGGCCGATTCTGGGCCGTTTCGTGGACTATTACTCGTTGTTTTGGGGTCCCAGAGTGATTTCCACGATTAGCGAACCTCGGGGTGCGTTTACGTGTCGGTCAAGAACACTTGCAGTTTTTGTCGATTTTGAGCCGTTTCGTGATCTATTACTCACTGTTTTGTGGTACCAAAGGGATCTCCATGGTTGTCGAACCCCAAGGTGTGCTTATGTATTGGTCGTCAAGACTCGTAGTTTGTGCCGATTCTGGCCCATTTCTTGGACTATTACTCGATTTTGTGGTCCCGAAGTGATGTCCTTATTAACGAACCCCAGGGTGCATTTACGTGTCGGTCATCGACACTCACAACTTTGGCCGATTTGGGTCCATTGCATGCACTATTACTCGCCGTTTTGGAGTCCCAGAGCGATTTCCACGATTGACGATCCTCGGGGTGCGTCTACGTGTCCGTTGTCAACACTCATAGTTTTGGCCAATTTTGACTCGTTTCGTGGACAATTATTCACCATTTTGGGGTCCCGAATCGATTTCCAATGTTGTTCAACCCCAAGGTGTGGTTTCGTGTCGGTCGTCAACAATCGCAGTTTGGGCCGATTCTGGCCTATTTCTTGGACTATCACTCACCGTTTTGGGGCCTCGGAGCGATTTGCATAGTTGTGGAACCCCAAGGTGCGCTTAAGGGTCGGTTATCAACACTCACAGTTTTGGCCGATTCTGGCCCGTTTCATGGACTATTACTCTCTATTTTGGAGTTGCGTAGCAATTTCCATAGTTGTGAAACCCCAAGGTGCGCTTACATGTCAGTCATCAACACTCACTGTTTTGGCCGATTCTGGCCCGTTTCATGCACTATTACTCACTGTTTTGTGATCCCAGAGTGATTTCCACGATTAACGAACCCCGGGATGCGTTTACATGTCGGTCATCAACACTCACAATTTTGGCCGATTCTGGCCCGTTTCGTGGAGTATTACCCATTGTTTTCGGGTCCCGGAGTGATTTCCATGATTAACGAACCCCGGGGTGCGTTTACGTGTCGGTCATCAACACTCTTCGACCAATTCTGGCCCGTTTCATGGACTATTACTCAACGTTTTGGGGTCTCAAAGCGATTTCCATGGTTGTCGAACCCCAAGGTGCGCTTACGTGTCGGTCATCAACACTAACAGTTTTGGCCGATTCTGGCCCGTTTCATGGATTATTACTCACTATTTTGGGGTCCCAGAGTGACTTTCACGATTAATGAACCCCGGTGTATGTTTACGTGTCGGTCATCAACACTCGCGGTCTTTGTCGATTTGGAGCCGTTTCGTGCTCTATTACTCACTGTTTTCTGGTACCAAAGGGATTTCCATGGTTGTCGAACCCCAAGGTGTGCTTACGTATTGGTCGTCAAGACTCGTAGTTTGTGCCGATTCTGGCCCATTTCTTGGACTATTACTCGGTTTTGGGGTCCCGAAGTGATTTCCACGATTGATGAACCGCAGGGTGCATTTATGTGTCGGTCATGAACACTCACAACTTTGGCCGATTTTTGTACGTTGCGTGCACTATTACTCGCCATTTTGGGGTCCCACAACGATTTCCACGATTGGCGATTCCCGAGGTACATTTATGTGTCCGCCGTCAACACCCACAGTTTTGGCAATTCTGACCCATTTCGTGGACAATTACTCGCTGTTTTGGGGTCCCACAGCGGTTTCCACGATTGGCGATTCTCGAGGTACGTTTACGTGTCCGTCATCAACACTCACCGTTTTGGGGTCCCGAATCGATTTCCAAAGTTGTTGAACCCCAAAGTGCGCTTACGTGTCAGTCATCAACACTCGAAGTTTTGGCCGATTCTGGCCCGTTTCTTGGACTATTTCTCACTTAATTGGGGTCCCGGAGTGATTTCGACGATTGATGAACCCCGGGGTGCGTTTACATGTCGGTCATCAAGACTCGCGGTTTTTGTCGATGTTGAGCCGTTTCGTGATATATTACTCACCGTTTTGTGCTCCCGAAGCGATTTCCATGGTTGTGAAACCCCAAGGTGCGCTTACGTGCCGGTCATCAACAATCGCAGTTTGGGATGTTTTTGGCCCGTTTCTTGGACTATCACTCACCGTTTTGGGGCCCGAAGCGATTTCCATAGTCGTGAAACCCCAAGGTTAGCTTACGTGTTAGTTATCAACATTCACAATTTTGGCCGACTTTGGCCTGTTTCGTGGACTATTACTCACTGTTTTGTGGTCCCGGAGTGATTTCCATGATTAACAAACCCTGGGGTGCGTTTACATGTGGGTCATCAACACTCACAGTTTTGGCCGGTTCGGGCCTGTTTCGTGAACTATTACTCACTGTTTTGGGGTCCCGTAGTGATTTCCACGATTAACGAACCCCGGGGTGCGTTTACATGTCGGTTATCAACACTCACAGTTTTGGCCGATTCTGGCCCATTTCGTGGACTACTATTCAACGTTTTGGGCGTCCCAAGGCAATCTCAATGGTTGTCGAACACCATGGTGCGCTTACGTGTCGATCATCAACACTCACAGTTTTGGCCGATTCTGGCCCATTTCATGGACTATTACTCACTGTTTTGGGGTCCCGGAGTGATTTCCACGATTAACGAACCCTGGGGTGCGTTTACCTATCGGTCATCAAAACCCACGGTTTTGGCCGATTCTGGCCCGTTTCGTGGACTATTACTCACTGTTTTGGGGTCCCGGAGTGATTTCCATGATTAACGAATCCCGGGGTGCGTTTACCTGTCGGTCATCAACACCCACGGTTTTGGCCAATTCTGGACCGTTTTGTGGACTATTACTCGTTGTTTTGGGGTCCCGGAGTGATTTCCACGATTAGCGAACCTCGGGGTGCGTTTACGTGTCGGTCATGAACACTTGCAGTTTTTGTCGATTTTGAGCCGTTTCGAGATCTATTACTCACCGTTTTGTGGTACCAAAGGGATCTCCATGGTTGTCGAACCCCAAGGTGTGCTTACGTATTGGTCGTCAAGACTCGTAATTTGTGCCGATTCTGGCCCATTTCTTGGACTATTACTCGATTTTGGGGTCCCGAAGTGATTTCCACGATTAACGAACCCCTGGGTGCATTTACGTGTCGGTCATCAACACTCACAACTTTGGCCGATTCTGGTCCGTTGCATGCACTATTACTCGCCGTTTTGGAGTCCCGGAGCGATTTCCATGATTAACGATCCTCGGGGTGCGTCTACGTGTCAGTCGTCAACACTCATAGTTTTGGCCAATTTTGACTCGTTTCGTGGACAATTATTCACCATTTTGGGGCCCCGAATCAATTTCCAATGTTGTTGAACCCCAAGGTGCTTTCTCGTGTCGGTCATCAACAATCGCAGTTTGGGCCGATTCTGGCCTGTTTTTGGACAATCACTCACCGTTTTGGGGCCCCAGAGCGATTTGCATAGTTGTGGAACCCCAAGGTGCGCTTAAGGGTGGGTTATCAACACTCACAGTTTTGGCCGATTCTGGCCCGTTTCATGGACTATTACTCTCTGTTTTGGAGTCCCATAGCGATTTCCATAGTTGTGAAACCCCAAGGTGCACTTACATGTGAGTCATCAACACTCATTGTTTTGGCCGATTCTGGCCCGTTTGGTGCACTATTACTCACTGTTTTGTGATCCCGGAGTGATTTCCACGATTTATGAACCCCGGGGTGCGTTTACATGTCAGTCATCAACACTCACAGTTTTGACCGATTCTGGCCCGTTTCATGGAGTATTACCCATTGTTTTCGGGTCCCAGAGTGATTTCCACGATTAACAAACTCCGGGGTGCATTTACGTGTCAGTCATCAACACTCTTCGGCCGAGTCTGGCCCGTTTCATGGACTATTACTCAATGTTTTGGTGTCTCAAAGCGATTTCCATGGTTGTTGAACCCCAAGGTGCACTTACGTGTCGGTCATCACCACTAACAGTTTTGGCCGATTCTGGCCCATTTCGTGGACTATTACTCACTGTTTGGGGTCCCATAGTGATTTCCGCGATTTATGAACCCTGGGGTGCATTTACCTGTCGGTTATCAACACCCACAGTTTTGCCGATTCTGGCCCGTTTCGTGGACTGTTTCTCACTATTTTGGGGTCCTGGAGTGATTTCCACGATTTACAAACCCCGGGGTGCGTCTATGTGTCGGTCATGAACACTCGCGGTTTTTGTCGATTTTGAGCCGTTTCGTGATCTATTACTCACCATTTTGTGGTACCAAAGGGATCTCCATGGTTGTCGAACCCCAAGTTGTGCTTACGTATTGGTCGTCAAGACTCGTAGTTTGTGCCGATTCTGGCCTATTTCTTGAACTATTACTCGGTTTCGGGGTCCCACAGCGATTTTGGACTATTACTCGGTTTTGGACTATTACTCGGTTTTGGGGCCCCATAGTGATTTCCACGATTGACGAACCCCAGGGTGCATTTATGTGTCGGTCGTGAACACTAACAACTTTGGCCGATTTGGGTCCGTTGCATGCACTATTCCTCGCCGTTTTGGGGTCCCACAGCGATTTCCACAATTGGTGATTCCCGAGGTAAGTTTACGTCTCGGTCGCCAACACTCACAGCTTTGGCTAGTTCTGACCCGTTTCGTGGACAATTACTCACCATTTTGGGGTCCCGAATCTATTTCCAAAGATGTTGAACCCCAAGGTGCGCTTACGTGTCAGTCATCAACACTCAAAGTTTTGGCCGATTCTGGCCCGTTTCTTGGACTGTTTTTCACTTGATTGGGGTCCCGGAGTGATTTCGGCGATGGATGAACCCAGGGTGCGTTTACATGTCCGTCATCAAGACTCACGATTTTGGTCGATTCTGAGCCGTTTCGTGATCTATTACTCACCGTTTTGTAGTCCCGGAGCGATTTCCATGGTTGTGAAACCCCAAGGTGTGCTTACGTGTCGGTCATCAACAATCGCAGTTTGGGACGATTCTGGCCTGTTTCTTGGACTATCACTCACCATTTTGGGGTCCCGGAGCTATTTCCATAGTTGTGAAACCCCAATGTGCGCTTACGTGTCAGTCATCAATACTCAGAATTTTGGCCGATTCTGGCCCGTTTCGTGGACTATTACTCACTGTTTTGAGGTCACAGAGTGATTTCCACAATTAAGGAACCTCAGGGTGCATTTACGTGTCAGTCATCAACACTCACAGTTTTGGCCGATTCTGGCCCGTTTCGTGGAGTATTACTCACTGTTTTCGGGTCCCGGTGTGATTTCCATGATTAACGAACTCCGAGGTGCGTTTACGTGTTGGTCATCAACACTCACAGTTTTGGTTGATTCTGTCCCGTTTCATGGACTATTACTCAATGTTTTGGGGGTCCCAAGGAGATTTCTATGGTTGTCGAACCCTAAGGTGGGCTTACGTGTAACGAACCCCGGGTGCGTTTACGTGTCGGTCATCAACACTCGCGGTTTTTGTCGATTCTGAGCCATTTCCTGATCTATTACTCACCATTTTGTGGTCCCAAAGGGATTTCCATGGTTGTCGAACCCCAAGATGTGCTTACGTGTTCGTCGTCAAGACTTGTAGTTTGTGCCGATTCTGGCCAATTTCTTGGACTATTACTCAGTTTTCGGGTCTCGAAGTGATTTCCACGATAGACGAACCCCAGGGTGCATTGAGGTGTCGGTCATCAACACTCACAACTTTGGCCGATTCTGGGCTGTTGCATGCACTATTACTCGCCGTTTTGGAGTCCCAGAGCGATTTCCACGATTGATGATCCCCGAGGTGCGTTTACGTGTCTGTCATCAACACTCACCTTTTTGGGAGATTCTGACCCGTTTCGTGGACAATTACTCACCGTTTTGGGGTCCGGAATCGATTTCCAAAGTTGTTGAACCCCAAGATGCGCTTACGTGTCAGTCATCAGCACTCGAAGTTTTGGCCGATTCTGGCCCGTTTCTTCGACTATTTCTCACTTAATTGGGGTCCCGGAGTGATTTCGATGATTGACGAACCCCGGGGTGCGTTTACATGTTGGTCATCAAGAATCGCGGTTTTTGTTGATTTAGAGCCGTTTCGTGATTTATTACTCAGCATTTTGTGGTTTCGAAGCGATTTCCATCGTTGTGAAACCCCAAGGTGCGCTTATGTGTCGGTCATCAACAATCGTAGTTTGGGCCGATTCTGGGCCGTTTCTTGGACTATCACTCACCATTTCGGGGACCCAAAGCAATTTCCATAGTTGTGGAACCCCACGGTGCGCTTATGTGTCGGTTATCAACACTCGCAGTTTTGGCCTATTCTGGCCCGTTTCATGGACTATTACTCACCGTTTTGGAGTCCCGTAGCGATTTCTATAGATGTGAAACCCCAAGTTGCGCTTACGTGTGAGTCATCAAAACTCATAGTTTTGGCTGATTCTGGCCTGTTTCGTGGAGTATTACCCATTGTTTTTGGATCATGGAATGATTTCGATGATTAACGAACCCCGGCGTGCATTTACGTGTCGGTCATCACCATTCACAATTTTGGCTGATTCCACCTGCTTCGTGGAGTATTACTCAATGTTTTCGGGTCTCAAAGCGATTTCCATGGTTGTCGAACCCCAAGGTGCGCTTACGTGTCGGTCATCAACACTCACAGTTTTGGCTGATTCTGGACAGTTTCATGGACTATTACTCACTGTTTTGGGGTCCCGGAGTAATTTCCATGATTAATGAACCCTGGGGTGCGTTTACCTGTCGGTCATCAACACCCATAGTTTTGGCCGATTCTGGCCCGTTTCGTGGACTATTACTCACTATTTTGGGGTCCCGGAGTGATTTCCACGATTAACGAACCCCGGGGTGCGTTTACGTGTCGGTCATGAACACTCATGGTTTTTGTCGATTCTGAGCCGTTTCATGATCTATTACTCTCCGTTTTGTGGTCCCAAAGGAATTTCCATTGTTGTTGAACCCTAAGATGTCCTTACGTGTTGGTCATCAAGACTCGTAGTTTGTGCCAATTCTGGCCCGTTTCTTGGACAATTACTCGGTTTTGGGGTCCCGAAGTGATTTCCATGATTGACGAACCCAGGGTACATTTATGTGTCGGTCATGAACACTCACAACTTTTACCGATTCTGGTCCGTTGCGTGCACTATTACTCACCATTTTGGGGTCCCACAATGATTTCCACGATTAACGATTCCCGAGGTACGTTTACGAGTCCGTCGTCAACACTCACAGTTTTAGCCAATTCTGACCCATTTCGTGGATAATTACTCAACGTTTTGGGGTCCCGAATCGATTTCCAAAGTTGTTGAACCACAAGGTGCGCTTACGTGTCAGTCATCAACACTCGAAGTTTTGGCCGATTCTGGCCTGTTTCTTGGACTATTTCTCACTTAATTGTGGTCCCGAAGTGATTTCGACGACTTATGAACCCCGGGGTGCGTTTACATGTCGGTCATCAAGACTCGCGGTTTTTGTCGATTCTGAGCCGTTTCGTGATCTATTACTCACCGCTTTGTGGTACCGAAGCGATTTCCATAGTTCTGAAACCCCAAGGTGCGCTTATGTGTCGGTCATCAACAATCGTAGTTTGGGCCGATTCTGGGCCGTTTCTTGGACTATCACTCACCATTTCGGGGACCCAAAGCAATTTCCATAGTTGTGGAACCCCACGGTGCGCTTATGTGTCGGTTATCAACACTCGCAGTTTTGGCCTATTCTGGCCCGTTTCATGGACTATTACTCACCGTTTTGGAGTCCCGTAGCGATTTCTATAGATGTGAAACCCCAAGTTGTGCTTACGTGTGAGTCATCAAAACTCATAGTTTTGGCTGATTCTGGCCTGTTTCATGGAGTATTACAGATTGTTTTTGGATCATGGAATGATTTCGACGATTAACGAACCCCGGCATGCATTTACGTGTCGGTCATCACCATTCACAATTTTGGCTGATTCCACCTGTTTCGTGGAGTATTACTCAATGTTTTCGGGTCTCAAAGCGATTTCCATGGTTGTCGAACCCCAAGGTGCGCTTATGTGTCGGTCATCAACACTCACAGTTTTGGCTAATTCTGGACAGTTTCGTGGGCTATTACTCACTGTTTTGGGGTCCCGGAGTAATTTCCATGATTAATGAACCCTGGGGTGCGTTTACCTGTCGGTCATCAACACCCATAGTTTTGGCCGATTCTGGCCCGTTTCGTGGACTATTACTCACTATTTTGGGGTCCCGGAGTGATTTCCACGATTAACGAACCCGGGGGTGCGTTTACGTGTCGGTCATGAACACTCATGGTTTTTGTCGATTCTGAGCCGTTTCATGATCTATTACTCTCCGTTTTGTGGTCCCAAAGGAATTTCCATTGTTGTTGAACCCCAAGATGTGCTTACGTGTTGGTCATCAAGACTCGTAGTTTGTGCCAATTCTGGCCCGTTTCTTGGACAATTACTCGGTTTTGGGGTCCCGAAGTGATTTCCATGATTGACGAACCCAGGGTACATTTAGTGTCGGTCATGAACACTCACAACTTTTATCGATTCTGGTCTGTTGCGTTCACTATTACTCGCCATTTTGGGGTCCCACAATGATTTCCACGATTAATGTTTCCCGAGGTACGTTTACGAGTCCATCGTCAACACTCAAAGTTTTGGCCAATTCTGACCCATTTCATGGATAATTACTCAACGTTTTGGGGTCCCGAATCAATTTCCAAAGTTGTTGAACCCCAAGGTGCGCTTACGTGTCAGTCATCAACACTCGAAGTTTTGGCCGATTCTGGCCTGTTTCTTGGACTATTTCTCACTTAATTGTGGTCCCAGAGTGATTTCGACGACTTATGAACCCCGGGGTGCGTTTACATGTCGGTCATCAAGACTCGTGGTTTTTGTCGATTCTGAGCCGTTTTGTGATCTATTACTCACCGCTTTGTGGTACCGAAGTGATTTCCATAGTTCTGAAACCCCAAGGTGTGCTTACGTGTCGGTCATCAACAATCACAGTTTTGGACGATTCTAGCCTGTTTCTTGGACTATCACTCACCGTTTTGGGGTCCCGAAGCGATTTCCATAGTTGTGAAACCCCAAGGTGCACTTACGTGTCAGTCATCAACACTCAGAATTTTGGCCGATTCTGGCCCGTTCGGTGGACTATTACTCACTGTTTTGTGGTCCCGGAGTGATTTCCACGATTAAGGAACCCCGGTGTGCATTTATGTGTCGGTCATCAACACTCATAGTTTTGGCCGATTCTGGCCTGTTTCATGGAGTATTACCCACTGTTTTTGCGTCCTGGACTAATTTCCACGATTAACGAACCCCGAGGGTGTGTTTACGTGTCGGTCATCAACACTCACAATTTTGGCCGATTCTGGCCCGTTTCTTGGACTATTACTCAACGTTTTGGGGGTCCCAAGGCGATTTCCTTGGTTGTCGAACCCCAAGGTGCGCTTACGTGTCGGTCATCAACACTCACAGTCTTGGCCGATTTCTAGCCCGTTTCGTGGACTATTACTCACTGTTTTGGGGTCCCGGGGTGATTTCCATGATTAACGAACCCCGGGGTGCGTTTACCTTTCGGTCATCAACACCCACGGTTTTGGCTGATTCTGGCCCGTTTCGTGGACTATTACTCACTGTATTGGGGTCCCGGAGTGATTTCCATGATTAACAAACCCCGGGGTGCGTTTACCTGCCGGTCATCAACACCCACGGTTTTGGCCGATTCTGGGCCATTTCATGGACTATTACTCGCTGTTTTGGGGTCCCGGAGTGATTTCCACGATTAGCGAACCTTGGGGTGCGTTTACGTGTCGGTCATGAACACTTGCAGTTTTTGTCGATTTTTAGCCGTTTCGTGATCTATTACTCACCGTTTTGTGGTACCAAAGGGATCTCCATGGTTGTCTAACCCCAAGGTGTGCTTACATATTGGTCGTCAAGACTCGTAGTTTGTGCCGATTCTAGCCCATTTCTTGGACAATTACTCGATTTTGGGGTCCCGAAGTGATTTCCACGATTAACGAACCCCAGGGTGCATTTACGTGTCGGTCATCAACACTCACAACTTTGGCCGATTTTGGTCCGTTGCATGCACTATTACTCGCCGTTTTGGAGTCCCAGAGCGATTTCCACGATTGACGATCCTCGGGGTGCGTCTACGTGTCCGTCGTCAACACTCATAGTTTTGGCCAATTTTGACTCGTTTCGTGGACAATTATTCACCATTTTGGGGTCCCGAATCAATTTCCAACGTTGTTGAACCCCAAGGTGCGGTTTCGTGTAGGTCATCAACAATCGCAGTTTGGGCCGATTCTGGCCTGTTTCTTGGACTATCACTCACCGTTTTGGGGCCCCGGAGCGATTTGCATAGTTGTGGAACCCCAAGGTGCACTTAAGGGTCGGTTATCAACACTCACAGTTTTGGCCGATTCTGGCCCGTTTCATGGACTATTACTCTCTGTTTTGGAGTCCCGTAGCGATTTCCATAGTTGTGAAACCCCAAGGTGCGCTTACATGTCAGTCATCAACACTCATTGTTTTGGCCGATTCTGGCCTGTTTGGTGCACTATTACTCACTGTTTTGTGATCCTGGAGTGATTTCCACGATTTACGAACCCCGTGGTGCATTTACGTGTCAGTCATCAACACTCACAGTCTTGACCGATTCTGGCCCGTTTCATGGAGTATTACCCATTGTTTTCGGGTCCCAGAGTGATTTCCACGATTAACAAACTCCGAGGTGCATTTATGTGTCAATCATCAACACTCTTCGGCCGATTCTGGCCCGTTTCATGGACTATTACTCAATGTTTTGGTGTCTCAAAGCGATTTCCATGGTTGTCGAACCCCAAGGTGCACTTACGTGTCGGTCATCACCACTAACAGTTTTGGCCGATTCTGGCGTGTTTCGTGGACTATTACTCACTGTTTGGGGTCCCATAGTGATTTCCACGATTTACAAACCCTGGGGTGCGTTTGCCTGCCGGTCATCAACACCCACAGTTTTGGCCGATTCTGGCCCGTTTCGTGGACCATTTCTCACTATTTTGGGGTCCTGGAGTGATTTCCACGATTTACAAACCCCGGGGTGCGTTTACGTGTCGGTCATGAACACTCGCGGTTTTTGTCGATTTTGAGCCATTTCGTGATCTATTACTCACCGTTTTGTGGTACCAAAGGGATCTCCATGGTTGTCGAACCCGAAGGTCTGCTTACGTATTGGTCGTCAAGACCGGTAGTTTGTGCCGATTCTGGCCTATTTCTTGGACTATTACTCCGTTTCGGGGTCCCACAACGATTTTGGACTATTACTCGGTTTTGGACTATTACTCGATTTTGGGGTCCCATAGTGATTTCCACGATTTACGAACCCCAGGGTGCATTTATCTGTCGGTCATGAACACTAACAACTTTGGCCGATTCGGGTCCGTTGCATGCACTATTCCTCGCCGTTTTGGGGTCCCACAGCGATTTCCACAATTGGTGATTCCCGAGGTAAGTTTACGTCTCCGTCGTCAACACTCATAGTTTTGGCCAGTTCTGACCCGTTTCGTGGACAATTACTCACCGTTTTGGGGTCCCGAATCTATTTCCAAAGTTGTTGAACCCCAAGGTGCGCTTACGTGTCAGTCATCAACACTTGAAGTTTTGGCCGATTCTGGCCCGTTTCTTGGACTGTTTTTCACTTAATTGGGGTCCCGGAGTGATTTCGGCGATGGATGAACTCGGGGTGCGTTTACATGTCCGTCATCAAGACTCGCGATTTTTGTTGATTCTGAGCCGTTTCGTGATCTATTACTCGCCGTTTTGTGGTCCCGGAGCGATTTCCATGGTTGTGAAACCCCAAGGTGTGCTTACGTGTCGGTCATCAACAATCGCAGTTTGGGAGGATTCTGGCCTGTTTCCTGGACTATCACTCACCATTTTGGGGTCCCGAAGCTATTTCCATAGTTGTGAAACCCCAATGTGCGCTTACGTGTCAGTCATCAATACTCAGAATTTTGGCCGATTCTGGCCCGTTTCGTGGACTATTACTCACTGTTTTGAGGTCACGGAGTGATTTCCACAATTAAGGAAGCTCAGGGTGCATTTACGTGTCGGTCATGAACACTCACAGTTTTGGCCAATTCTGGCCCGTTTCGTGGAGTATTACTCACTGTTTTGTGATCCCGGAGTGATTTCCACGATTTACGAACCCCGAGGTGCTTTTACGTATTGGTCATCAACACTCAAAGTTTTGGCTGATTTTGGCCCGTTTCATGGACTATTTCTCAATGTTTTGGGGTCCCAAGGAGATTTCTATGGTTGTCGAACCCTAAGGTGCGCTTAGGTGTAACGAACCCCGGGTGCATTTACGTGTCGGTCATCAACACTCGCGGTTTTTGTCGATTCTGAGCCGTTTCCTGATCTATTACTCACCATTTTGTGGTCCCAAAGGGATTTCCATGGTAGTCGAACCCCAAGATGTGCTTACGTGTTTGTCGTCAAGACTTGTAGTTTATGCCGATTCTGGCCAATTTCTTGGACTATTACTCAGTTTTCGGGTCCCGAAGTGATTTCCATGATTGACGAACCCCAGGGTGCATTTACGTGTCGGTCATCAACACTCACAACTTTGGCCGATTCTAGGCTGTTGATGCACTATTACTCGCCGTTTTGGAGTCCCATAGCGATTTCCACGATTGATGATCCCCGAGGTGCGTTTACGTGTCTGTCATCAACACTCACCTTTTTGGGCAATTCTGACCCGTTTCGTGGACAATTACTCACAGTTTTGGGGTCCGGAATCGATTTCCAAAGTTATTGAACCCCAAGGTGCGCTTACGTGTCAGTCATCAGCACTCGAAGTTTTGGCCGATTCTGGCCCGTTTCTTTGACTATTTCTCACTTAATTGGGGTCCCGGAGTGATTTCGATGATTGACGAACCCCGGGGTGCGTTTACATGTCGGTCATCAAGAATCACGGTTTTTGTCGATTCAGAGCCATTTCGTGATTTATTACTCAGCATTTTGTGGTTTCGAAGCGATTTCCATCGTTGTGAAACCCCAAGGTGCGCTTATGTGTCGGTCATCAACAATCGCAGTTTGGGCCGATTCTGGGCCGTTTCTTGAACTGTCACTCACCATTTCGGGGACCCAAAGCAATTTCCATAGTTGTGGAACCCCACGGTGCGCTTACGTGTCGGTTATCAACACTCGCAGTTTTGGCCTATTTTGGCCCGTTTCATGGACTATTGCTCACCATTTTGGAGTCCCGTAGCGATTTCTATAGATGTGAAACCCCAAGTTGCGCTTACGTGTCAGTCATCAAAACTCATAGTTTTGGCTGATTCTGGCCTGTTTCGTGGAGTATTACCCATTGTTTTTGGATCTTGGAGTGATTTCGACGATTAACAAACCCCGGCATGCATTTACGTGTCGGTCATCACCATTCACAATTTTGGCTGATTCCGCCTGTTTTGTGGAGTATTACTCAACGTTTTCGGGTCTCAAAGCGATTTCCATGGTTGTCGAACCCCAAGGTGCGCTTACGTGTCGGTCATCAACACTCACAGTTTTGGCCGATTCTGGACAGTTTCGTGGACTATTACTCACTGTTTTGGGGTCCCGGAGTAATTTCCTTGATTAATGAACCCTATGGTGCGTTTACCTGTCGGTCATCAACACCCATAGTTTTGGCCGATTCAGGCCCGTTTCGTGGACTATTACTCACTATTTTGGGGTCCCGGAGTGATTTCCACGATTAACGAACCCCGGGGTGCGTTTACGTGTTGGTCATGAACACTCATGGTTTTTGTTGATTCTGAGCCGTTTCATGATCTATTACTCTCCGTTTTGTGGTCCCAAAGGAATTTCCATGGTTGTCGAACCGCAAGTGTGCTTACGTGTTGGTCATCAAGACTCATAGTTTGTGCCAATTCTGGCCCGTTTCTTGGACAATTACTCGGTTTTGGGGTCCCGCAGTGATTTCCATGATTGACGAACCCAGGGTGCATTTATGTGGCGGTCATGAACACTCACAACTTTGGCCGATTCTGGTCCGTTGCATGCACTATTACTCGCCATTTTGGGGTCCCATAATGATTTCCACGATTAACGATTCCCGAGGTACGTTTACGTGTCCGTCGTCAACACTCACAGTTTTGGCCAATTCTGACCCATTTCGTGGATAATTACTCACCGTTTTGGGGTCTCGAATCGATTTCCAAAGTTGTTGAACCCCAAGGTGCGCTTACGTGTCAGTCATCAACACTCGAAGTTTTGGCCGATTCTGGCCTGTTTCTTGGACTATTTCTCACTTAATTGGGGTCCCGGAGTGATTTCGACGACTTATGAACCCCGGGGTGCGTTTACATGTCGGTCATCAAGACTCGCGGTTTTTGTCGATTCTGAGCCGTTTCGTGATCTATTACTCACCGCTTTGTGGTAACGAAGCGATTTCCATATTTGTGAAACCCCAAGGTGCTCTTACGTGTCGGTCATCAACAATCACAGTTTTGGACGATTCTGGCCTGTTTCTTGGACTATCACTCACCGTTTCGGGGTCCCGAAGCGATTTCCATAGTTGTCAAACCCCAAGGTGCACTTACGTGTCAGTCATCAACACTTAGAATTTTGGCCGATTCTGGCCCGTTCGGTGGACTATTACTCACTGTTTTGTTGTCCCGGAGTGATGTCCACGATTAAGGAACCCCGGTGTGCATTTATGTGTCGGTCATCAACACTCCTAGTTTTGGCCGATTCTGGCCCGTTTGGTGCACTATTACTCACCGTTTTGTGGTACCAAAGGGATCTCCATGGTTGTCTAACCCCAAGGTGTGCTTACATATTGGTCGTCAAGACTCGTAGTTTGTGCCGATTCTAGCCCATTTCTTGGACAATTACTCGATTTTGGGGTCCCGAAGTGATTTCCACGATTAACGAACCCCAGGGTGCATTTACGTGTCGGTCATCAACACTCACAACTTTGGCCGATTTTGGTCCGTTGCATGCACTATTACTCGCCGTTTTGGAGTCCCAGAGCGATTTCCACGATTGACGATCCTCGGGGTGCGTCTACGTGTCCGTCGTCAACACTCATAGTTTTGGCCAATTTTGACTCGTTTCGTGGACAATTATTCACCATTTTGGGGTCTCGAATCAATTTCCAACGTTGTTGAACCCCAAGGTGCGGTTTCGTGTAGGTCATCAACAATCGCAGTTTGGGCCGATTCTGGCCTGTTTCTTGGACTATCACTCACCGTTTTGGGGCCCCGGAGCGATTTGCATAGTTGTGGAACCCCAAGGTGCACTTAAGGGTCGGTTATCAACACTCACAGTTTTGGCCGATTCTGGCCCGTTTCATGGACTATTACTCTCTGTTTTGGAGTCCCGTAGCGATTTCCATAGTTGTGAAACCCCAAGGTGCGCTTACATGTCAGTCATCAACACTCATTGTTTTGGCCGATTCTGGCCCGTTTGGTGCACTATTACTCACTGTTTTGTGATCCTGGAGTGATTTCCACGATTTACGAACCCCGTGGTGCATTTACGTGTCAGTCATCAACACTCACAGTCTTGACCGATTCTGGCCCGTTTCATGGAGTATTACCCATTGTTTTCGGGTCCCAGAGTGATTTCCACGATTAACAAACTCCGAGGTGCATTTATGTGTCAATCATCAACACTCTTCGGCCGATTCTGGCCCGTTTCATGGACTATTACTCAATGTTTTGGTGTCTCAAAGCGATTTCCATGGTTGTCGAACCCCAAGGTGCACTTACGTGTCGGTCATCACCACTAACAGTTTTGGCCGATTCTGGCGTGTTTCGTGGACTATTACTCACTGTTTGGGGTCCCATAGTGATTTCCACGATTTACGAACCCTGGGGTGCGTTTGCCTGTCGGTCATCAACACCCACAGTTTTGGCCGATTCTGGCCCGTTTCGTGGACCATTTCTCACTATTTTGGGGTCCTGGAGTGATTTCCACGATTTACAAACCCCGGGGTGCGTTTACGTGTCGGTCATGAACACTCGCGGTTTTTGTCGATTTTGAGCCATTTCGTGATCTATTACTCACCGTTTTGTGGTACCAAAGGGATCTCCATGGTTGTCGAACCCGAAGGTCTGCTTACGTATTGGTCGTCAAGACCGGTAGTTTGTGCCGATTCTGGCCTATTTCTTGGACTATTACTCCGTTTCGGGGTCCCACAACGATTTTGGACTATTACTCGGTTTTGGACTATTACTCGATTTTGGGGTCCCATAGTGATTTCCACGATTTACGAACCCCAGGGTGCATTTATCTGTCGGTCATGAACACTAACAACTTTGGCCGATTCGGGTCCGTTGCATGCACTATTCCTCGCCGTTTTGGGGTCCCACAGCGATTTCCACAATTGGTGATTCCCGAGGTAAGTTTACGTCTCCGTCGTCAACACTCATAGTTTTGGCCAGTTCTGACCCGTTTCGTGGACAATTACTCACCGTTTTGGGGTCCCGAATCTATTTCCAAAGTTGTTGAACCCCAAGGTGCGCTTACGTGTCAGTCATCAACACTTGAAGTTTTGGCCGATTCTGGCCCGTTTCTTGGACTATTTTTCACTTAATTGGGGTCCCGGAGTGATTTCGGCGATGGATGAACTCGGGGTGCGTTTACATGTCCGTCATCAAGACTCGCGATTTTTGTTGATTCTGAGCCGTTTCGTGATCTATTACTCGCCGTTTTGTGGTCCCGGAGCGATTTCCATGGTTGTGAAACCCCAAGGTGTGCTTACGTGTCGGTCATCAACAATCGCAGTTTGGGAGGATTCTGGCCTGTTTCTTGGACTATCACTCACCATTTTGGGGTCCCGAAGCTATTTCCATAGTTGTGAAACCCCAATGTGCGCTTACGTGTCAGTCATCAATACTCAGAATTTTGGCCGATTCTGGCCCGTTTCGTGGACTATTACTCACTGTTTTGAGGTCACGGAGTGATTTCCACAATTAAGGAAGCTCAGGGTGCATTTACGTGTCGGTCATGAACACTCACAGTTTTGGCCAATTCTGGCCCGTTTCGTGGAGTATTACTCACTGTTTTGTGATCCCGGAGTGATTTCCACGATTTACGAACCCCGAGGTGCTTTTACGTATTGGTCATCAACACTCAAAGTTTTGGCTGATTTTGGCCCGTTTCATGGACTATTTCTCAATGTTTTGGGGTCCCAAGGAGATTTCTATGGTTGTCGAACCCTAAGGTGCGCTTAGGTGTAACGAACCCCGGGTGCATTTACGTGTCGGTCATCAACACTCGCGGTTTTTGTCGATTCTGAGCCGTTTCCTGATCTATTACTCACCATTTTGTGGTCCCAAAGGGATTTCCATGGTAGTCGAACCCCAAGATGTGCTTACGTGTTTGTCGTCAAGACTTGTAGTTTATGCCGATTCTGGCCAATTTCTTGGACTATTACTCAGTTTTCGGGTCCCGAAGTGATTTCCATGATTGACGAACCCCAGGGTGCATTTACGTGTCGGTCATCAACACTCACAACTTTGGCCGATTCTAGGCTGTTGATGCACTATTACTCGCCGTTTTGGAGTCCCATAGCGATTTCCACGATTGATGATCCCCGAGGTGCGTTTACGTGTCTGTCATCAACACTCACCTTTTTGGGCAATTCTGACCCGTTTCGTGGACAATTACTCACAGTTTTGGGGTCCGGAATCGATTTCCAAAGTTATTGAACCCCAAGGTGCGCTTACGTGTCAGTCATCAGCACTCGAAGTTTTGGCCGATTCTGGCCCGTTTCTTTGACTATTTCTCACTTAATTGGGGTCCCGGAGTGATTTCGATGATTGACGAACCCCGGGGTGCGTTTACATGTCGGTCATCAAGAATCACGGTTTTTGTCGATTCAGAGCCATTTCGTGATTTATTACTCAGCATTTTGTGGTTTCGAAGCGATTTCCATCGTTGTGAAACCCCAAGGTGCGCTTATGTGTCGGTCATCAACAATCGCAGTTTGGGCCGATTCTGGGCCGTTTCTTGAACTGTCACTCACCATTTCGGGGACCCAAAGCAATTTCCATAGTTGTGGAACCCCACGGTGCGCTTACGTGTCGGTTATCAACACTCGCAGTTTTGGCCTATTTTGGCCCGTTTCATGGACTATTGCTCACCATTTTGGAGTCCCGTAGCGATTTCTATAGATGTGAAACCCCAAGTTGCGCTTACGTGTCAGTCATCAAAACTCATAGTTTTGGCTGATTCTGGCCTGTTTCGTGGAGTATTACCCATTGTTTTTGGATCTTGGAGTGATTTCGACGATTAACAAACCCCGGCATGCATTTACGTGTCGGTCATCACCATTCACAATTTTGGCTGATTCCGCCTGTTTTGTGGAGTATTACTCAACGTTTTCGGGTCTCAAAGCGATTTCCATGGTTGTCGAACCCCAAGGTGCGCTTACGTGTCGGTCATCAACACTCACAGTTTTGGCCGATTCTGGACAGTTTCGTGGACTATTACTCACTGTTTTGGGGTCCCGGAGTAATTTCCTTGATTAATGAACCCTATGGTGCGTTTACCTGTCGGTCATCAACACCCATAGTTTTGGCCGATTCAGGCCCGTTTCGTGGACTATTACTCACTATTTTGGGGTCCCAGAGTGATTTCCACGATTAACGAACCCCGGGGTGCGTTTACGTGTTGGTCATGAACACTCATGGTTTTTGTTGATTCTGAGCCGTTTCATGATCTATTACTCTCCGTTTTGTGGTCCCAAAGGAATTTCCATGGTTGTCGAACCGCAAGTGTGCTTACGTGTTGGTCATCAAGACTCATAGTTTGTGCCAATTCTGGCCCGTTTCTTGGACAATTACTCGGTTTTGGGGTCCCGAAGTGATTTCCATGATTGACGAACCCAGGGTGCATTTATGTGGCGGTCATGAACACTCACAACTTTGGCCGATTCTGGTCCGTTGCATGCACTATTACTCGCCATTTTGGGGTCCCATAATGATTTCCACGATTAACGATTCCCGAGGTACGTTTACGTGTCCGTCGTCAACACTCACAGTTTTGGCCAATTCTGACCCATTTCGTGGATAATTACTCACCGTTTTGGGGTCTCGAATCGATTTCCAAAGTTGTTGAACCCCAAGGTGCGCTTACGTGTCAGTCATCAACACTCGAAGTTTTGGCCGATTCTGGCCTGTTTCTTGGACTATTTCTCACTTAATTGGGGTCCCGGAGTGATTTCGACGACTTATGAACCCCGGGGTGCGTTTACATGTCGGTCATCAAGACTCGCGGTTTTTGTCGATTCTGAGCCGTTTCGTGATCTATTACTCACCGCTTTGTGGTAACGAAGCGATTTCCATATTTGTGAAACCCCAAGGTGCTCTTACGTGTCGGTCATCAACAATCACAGTTTTGGACGATTCTGGCCTGTTTCTTGGACTATCACTCACCGTTTCGGGGTCCCGAAGCGATTTCCATAGTTGTCAAACCCCAAGGTGCACTTACGTGTCAGTCATCAACACTTAGAATTTTGGCCGATTCTGGCCCGTTCGGTGGACTATTACTCACTGTTTTGTTGTCCCGGAGTGATGTCCACGATTAAGGAACCCCGGTGTGCATTTATGTGTCGGTCATCAACACTCCCAGTTTTGGCCGATTCTGGCCCGTTTCGTGGAGTATTACTCACTGTTTTGGGGTCCCGGAGTGATTTCCACGATTAATGAACCCCGGGGTGCGTTTACGTGTTGGTCATCAACACTCGCAGGTTTGGCTGATTCTGGGCCGTTATATGGACTATTACTCAACGTTTTGGGGGTCCCAAGGCAATTTCCATGGTTGTCGAACCCCAAGGTGTGCTTACGTGTCGGTCATCAACACTCATAGTTTTGGCCGATTCTGGCACGTTTCGTGGACTATTACTCACTGTTTTCTGGTCCCGGAGTGATTTCCATGATTAACGAACCCCGAGATGTGTTTACCTGTCGGTCATCAACACCCACGGTTTTGGCCGATTCTGGCCCGTTTCATGGACTATTACTCACTGTTTGGGGTCCCGGAGTCATTTACACGATTATTGAACCACGGGTGCGTTTACGTGTCGGTCATCAACACTCGCGGTTTTTGTCGATTCTGAGCCGTTTCTTGATCTATTACTCACCGTTTTGTGATCCCTGTCGGTGTCAAAACCGGCGGATCTCGGGTAGGGGGTCCCGAACTGTGCGTCTAAGGCTAATGGTAACAGGAGGTGGGGGACACAATGTTTACCCAGGTTCGGGCCCTCTCTATGGAGGTAATACCCTACTTCCTACTTGATTGATCTTGATGATATGACTAGTACAAGAGTTGATCTACCACGAGATCGTAGAGGCTAAACCCTAGAAGCTAGCCTGTGATTATGATTGTTCTTGTCCTACGGACTAAACCCTCCTGTTTATATAGACACCGGAGGGGGCTAGGGTTACACAGAGTCGGTTACAGAGAAGGAAATCTACATATCCTAATTGCTAAGCTTGCCTTCCACGCAAAGGAGAGTCTCACCCAGACACGGGACGAAGTCTTCAATCGTGTATCTTTGTAGTCCAACTGTCCGAGGACCCCCTAATCCAGGACTCCCTCAGTACCCCCTGAACCAGGCTTCAATGATGATGAGTCCGGCGCGCAAATTGTCTTCGGCATTGCAAGGCGGGTTCCTTCTCTGAATACTCCAAGGTAGATTTTGAACACATGAACCGTGTCTGACTCTAAAGAACAAATCCCACGTACCACCGTAGAGAGCACAATATTCCATGAATCTAATCTACTGACAACTTTTTCCTAGCGTGACATCACGTCGCGTCCCGGTTATTATCAAAACCGTTTTTTCCCAACCTGGCGCTGCACGTCCTGCGAGGCAGTTTTATTGGCACGTCTTGTCGAAGCAGAGATCGTCTTCCCCTTATCACAGGATTCTTATCAATACGGGCATGGGTAACCCAACCGTGCCGTTAGTATGACTCCTCGGTTTATGCAATTTCCAAACGGCCGCGCGGAGGACGCTTGACATTCATCCTCTTTATAAAGAGGCCAAGACCTACCATTTTCTTTCCACGCCTGATCCTTCCCTTCTCCTACCTCGAGTTCCAACACCCAAGGTTCAGTCCACATGCTCCGGACATGCAATCATGTCTGGATCCAACCCTCAAGGCCGGTGGATGGCCTCTTCTGTCCCAGAGGAGGACATCAAGAAGCTTCGGGAGGCTAGGTATCTGATCGCCAAAATCCTTCACAGGCTTCCTACTCAAGGGCAGGTTATCCCTACTCCCGAACCCAATGAGAGCGTCGTATTCATCTCCCACTTCCTCCGAGGGCTAGGCTTTGGTCTTCATTCCTTCGTTAGAGGGATCATGTTCTATTACGGGCTAGATTTTCATGATCTAGCTCCGGATTCCTTCCTTCACATCTCGTCATTTATCGTCGTGTGTGAGGCCTTCCTCTACATTACCCCACACTTCGGCTTATGGCTCAAGACCTTCAATGTGAAGCCAAAGATGATCGACGGGCGACACGCGGAGTGCGGAGGCGCTATAATAAGCAAAGGTGTTGATGCCTTATGGCCAAAGGGTTCCTTCCGGGAGGTGTCTGACCTATGGCAACGGGAGTGGTTTTATATTACAGCACCCCGAGGTACAAAGTGGGCAGCCGCCCCGGCCTTCCGCTCTGCCCCTCCGCCACAACTCGCATCATGGGTCAACAAGGGGCTGCAGTGGGGACCGGTTAATGATGTGCTGACATTGTAAAGCCGCATCCGAGATCTCCTCAAGAGGGATATCAGTCTCGTCAAAGTAATTCAAGTAATGTTAGTTCGCCGGGTCCTGCCATGCCAACGTTGATCTCTTCGTATGTGGGAATTCAACCCGAAAGTACCGTGAACCATTCAACACTTCTTCGGTGTGACGCTCGAAGGGATGTATCGATTTTTCTTCGGATCATGAATAAAGTGTTCGGGCACAACAGAGGATGCGGGCCTCAACTGCAACCGTCCAGATACCCAAATAAGTAACTCCGCGACTGAACATGCTGTCATTATATTTATCACAACATTATTCTAAAAAACCACCCTTGGCCAGGACTGGATAAGAAAGGCGGAGATGATCAGGTGTTCGGCCCCTCTTCCCGAAGGCTCGCCGGATCCTGTACTAACCAGGATGCTGGCTTGCGCACCTTATCAAGTGCCCTCAGGGGAGGATGAGGGGAGGAATAGGGACGCCGAAAGCGGGCTTCATGCTGGAGGTACATTACGCATCCTAACAGGGGGAATTAGTGCCCCCGCGTTGGAGGATGGTCGGGGAAGAGAATCTAGAAACCCCTCTCCCCACGGGAAGAAAAGGGCCGCCCTTGAAGACTTGGAAATGGAGGTTTCCAAACAAGGGAAGAAACCTTCACCAGAGGGCCCTGCCCCAAAGGGCATCCTTACCGCACAGTGCCCACAAGGGGGCCAGCCGTCGACCGAGCCGTAAGTGAACAAAGGAACTTTATTAAGCATGCCCCGCTCTTTTCCTGAGAATAACAACTGAGACATATGTTTTGCAGTCCGGCTCATAGCCCTTCTCCACAATGTTCGTCCTCGGGGGATCTTCTTCCAGAGACGATGGAGAGCGAAATGCCTCCTCCTGCTTCCCTGCCCCATGAGGCGAACGACCCTAAGGTGTCGTCCTAAAGGATCTCTCCCGATCCGCAAAGGCCAGAAGGTAACTCTTTGGCTGTCCGAAGCCCGGAGTTCTCGGCTCCTAAGGAGACTAACAGAAAAAGCCCGTGGTTGTCCAATGTACAACCGGATACATTGATGGGTCTTCTGCAACAAGATGTGCTTTGTATAGATAGTAGCCCCTGAGACTCTGGTTACCGTCTGAACGAGGCGAGCAAAGGATCATAGTCTCAGGTAATGATAGCGCTGCTTTTGTGTGCAGGCGGCTGTAGATCCGGCGGCTGACCAGACTGCTGAATTTGCCGAACTGAGGCGGCAACTTGACGTGCCGGATGCGGAAATCGCGCTTGTGAACAAGCGGTTTGACAAGGCATTGGGTATGTATATTTGGGTGGTCAGCAAATATTAATAAGAGCATGATGCTAGTGTTTATAGTATGCTTTGACTATAGATGCAGCCACCGCCGTGGAGACCTTTCGGGCAGAACTTGCCTGGGCCAAGGAGCAAGCCAGGAGAAGTGATGCAGCTGCCCTGAAGGCAGCAGAAGAATTAAAAGCCAAACAGGCTGCTCATCGCCGGAGTGAGGATAAAATAGCCAACATGGCTCTTGAGCTGCAAAATGTCGCCAGCCGTTATGACCTTCTCGAAAGGGAAAACCAAACGAAAATGGCTTACCTAAAGAAGGCCTTGCAAACCGCAAAGGAAACTCGCTCTGAAATCAGAACGGTGCGGGAGGAACTTCGACAAGCCAGTGATATCGCGGCTGGGAAGCCCTTTTTATTGCGAACGAAGTTTGGCAATCCGAAGTATGCCCCTCTTGATCAATTGTGGAGTTCTTCAGTCACATACTTGGATTTAGCAAAGAGTGATGCTGATGCGACAGAATATTTCAAAGATCGAGAAGATCATGAGGCAGAAAAATTGTTCTAGTCGCAGTTCAGTAATCCAAGGCGTCCGCTACTGTTGAATGAGCAGATGGCCGAATGGGCCGAGCTCCATAGGTTATCCGGGCTTGCCATGAAGGCTGTCGTGGATCATCTGTGGCCGAAGGAACCAAGTCCGGATAGTTACTTTGATTTGGTGCAATGATTTATTCGTGCTGAGCCGCTGTCAAGAGGTCGGCATGTATAGAGGGTGCGCGGATGGCTCTTGCCTGTGTTAAGACGTATTGGGTGAAAATGGAGGCCACCGATATTGCAACCTGGGGTCCGCCCGGAGACCAGGACTCGCCCGAGCACTATCTTGAAGAAGTCCTAGAAGGTGCCTGTTTAATAGAGGCTCAGTGTTCAAAGAATACCATGTTCCAGTGACATGTGTCTTGATTGTAAAAACAATGCTTTTGATCATAAAGGCTATATTTATACTTTTGCCCGTAAAGTATTGTAGTGCCTCCTATACGACCGCTTATGTATATATGTATATGACCTAAAATTTTGCAGTTGTCGGCTTCAGCCCCCTCGCATATAATGCGGGGGTGTTCGGAAAAGCGCGTAATCATGCTTGATCCAACGTCTTGGTCCGTTTAAGGAGGTGGTAGCTGATACGTCTCCAACATATCTATAATTTTTGATTGCTCCATGCTACTTTATCTACTGTTTTGGACTATATTTGGCTTTATTTTCCACTTCTATATTATTTTTGGGACTAACCTATTAACCGGAGGCCCAGCCCAGAATTGTTGTTTTTTGCCTTTTTCAGTGTTTCGAAGAAACAGAATATCAAACAAAGTACAAACGGAATGAAACCTTCGGGAACATGATTTTCTCATCAGATAAGATCCAGGAGACTTGGACCCTCCGTCAAAAAATCCACGAGGCGGTCACGAGGGTGGAGGGCGCGCCCCTCCCCCCTGGGCGCGCCCCCCTACCTCGTGGGCCCCTCGGAGCTCCACCGATGTACTCCTTCCTCCTATATATACCTACGTATCCCCGTATGATCAAAAGGGAGCCAAAAACCTAATTCCACTGCCACAACCTTCTGTATCCACGAGATCCCATCTTGGGGCCTATTCCGGAGCTCCACCGGAGGGGGCATCCACCATGGAGGGCTTCTACATCATCACCATGGCCCCTCCGATGAAGTGTGAGTAGTTTACTTCAGACCTTCGGGTCCATAGCTAGTAGCTAGATGGCTTCTTCTCTCTTTTTGGATCTCAATACAATGCTCTCCCCCTCTCTTGTGGAGATCTATTCGATGTGATCTTCTTTTTGCGGTGTGTTTGTTGAGACCGATGAATTGTGGGTTTATGATCCAGTATTATCTATGGAAAATATTTGATTCTTCTCTGAATTCTTTTATGTATGATTGAGTTATCTTTGCAAGTCTCTTCGAATTATCCGTTTGGTTTGGCCAACTAGATTGGTAGTTCTTGCAATGGGAGAAGTGCATGGCTTTGGGTTCAATCTTGCGGTGTCCTTACTCAGTGACAGAAAGAGTTGCAAGGCACGTATTGTATTGTTGCCATCGAGGATAACAAGATGGGGTTTTTATCATATTTCATGAATTTATCCCTCTACATCATGTCATCTTGCTTAAGGCATTACTCTATTTTTACTTAATACTCTAGATGTATGCTGGATAGCGGTCGATGAGTGGAGTAATAGTAGTAGATGCAGAATCATTTCGATCTACTTGTTTTGGACGTGATGCCTATATACATGATCATTGCCTAGATATACCCATAACTATGCTCAATTCTGTCAATTGCTCAACAGTAATTTGTTCACCCACCGTAGAATACTTATGCTCTTGAGAGAAGCCACTAGTGAAACCTATGGCCCCGGGTCTATTCTCATCATATCAATCTATATCACTTTATTTACTTGCTTTGTTTTTACTTTACCTTTACTTTTTACTTTGCATCTATCTATCAAAAATACCAAAAATATTATCTCTATCAGATCTCACTCTCGTAAGTAACCATGAAGGGATTGACAACCCCTAAGCGTTGGTTGCGAGTTGCTATCGTGTTGTGCAGGTACGAGGGACTTGCGCGTGACCTCCTACTGGATTGATACCTTAGTTCTCAAAAACTGAGGGAAATACTTACGTTGCTGTGCTGCATCATCCTCTCCTCTTCGGGGAAAACCAACGCAAGCTCGAGACGTAGCAAGAAGAATTTCTGGCGCCGTTGCCGGGGAGGCTCACGCAAGCAAGTCAACAATACCAAGTACCCATCGCAATCCCTATCTCTCACATTACATTATTTGCCATTTGCCTCTCGTTTTCCTCTCCCCCACTTCACCCTTGCCGTTTTGTTCGCCCTCTCTTTCCCAATCTCCTCCTCTCTTTCCCATTTGCCTTTTCTCGTTGCCTTTCTGTTTGCTTGTGTGTTGGATTACTTGTTGCCATGGCACAAGATAATACCAAATTGTGTGATTTCTCGAATACCAATAATAATGATTTCCTTAGTACTCCGATTGCTCCTCTTAATAATAATGAGTCTTATGAAATCAATACCGCTTTGTTGAATCTTGTTATGAAAGATCAATTCGCCGGCCTTCCTAGTGAAGATGCCGCTACTCATCTAAACAATTTTGTTGATTTGTGTGATATGCAAAAGAAAAAAGATACGGATAACAATATTGTCAAATTGAAGTTATTTCCATTTCACTTAGAGATCGTGCTAAAGTTTGGTTTTCGTCTTTGCCTAAAAATAGTATTGATTCTTGGAACAAATGCAAAGATGCTTTTATCTCTAAGTATTTTCCTCCCGCTAAGATTATCACTCTTAGGAACGATATCATGAATTTTAAACAACTTGATCATGAGCATGTTGCCCAATCTTGGGAAAGAATGAAATTAATGCTTCGCAATTGCCCTACTCACGGTTTGAATTTATGGATGATCATACAAAATTTTTATGCCGGATTGAATTTTGCTTCTAGAAATCTTTTAGATTCGGCCGCAGGAGGCACATTTATGGAAATTACGTTAGGAGATGCTACCAAATTGCTTGATAATATTATGGCTAATTATTCTCAATGGCACACCAAAAGATCTTCTAGTAAATAAGTGCATGCTATAGAAGAAATCAACGTTTTGAGTGAAAAGATGGATGAACTTATGAAGATGTTTGCTCCTAAAAATACTCCTCTTGATCCCAATGATATGCCTTTATCTACTTTGCTTGAGAATAACAATGAATCTATGGATGTGAATTTTGTTGGTAGGAAAAGTTTTGGAAACAACGCTTATAGAGGCAATTTTAATCCTAGGCCTTATCCTAGTAATCCTTCTAATAATTATGGAAATTCCTACAACAACTCTTATGGAAATTTTAATAAGATGCCCTCTGAATTTGGGAGTAGTGTTAAAGAGTTTATGAATTCACAAAAGAATTTTAATGCTTTGCTTGAAGAGAAATTGCTTAAAGTTGATGATTTGGCTAGGAACGTTGATAGAATTTCTCTTGAAATTGATTCTTTAAAGCTTAGATCTATTCCTCCTAAGCATGATATCAATGAGTCTCTCAAAGCCATGAGAATTTCCATTGATGAGTGCAAAGAAAGAACCGCTAGGATGCGTGCTTCCAAAGATGCCTTTATTAAAGCGTGTTCTTCTAATCCCTATGAAAATCAAGATGAACATCTAAAAGTTATTGATGTGTCCCCCATGAAATCTTTGTTTTGCAATATGAATCTTGATGAAATTGAATATGATCTTCCTTTACCTAGAAGGCGTTCTAAGAATTCGGAGTTTCTAGATCTTGATGATGAAATTGATGAAAGTGGGATTGAAATAAATAAAAACCGTGATGTTCCTAAACCCACTATTCTGGATCTCAAGGAATTTAATTATGAAAATTGCTCGTTGATTGGTTGTATTTCCTTGTTGCAATCCGTGCTAGAATCTCCTCATACTTATAGTCAAAATAAGGCCTTTACCGAACACATTGTTGATGCCTTGATGCAATCTTATAAAGAAAAACTTGAGTTGAAAGTTTCTATCCCTAGAAAACTCTATGATGAGTGGGAACCTACGATTAAAATTAAAATTAAAGACTTTGAGTTTCATGCTTTATGTGATTTGGGTGCTAGTGTCTCTACTATTCCCAAAACTTTATGTGATTTGCTAGATTTCCGTGATTTTGATGATTGTTCTCTAAACTTGCATCTTGCGGATTCCACTATTAAAAAGCCTATGAGAAGAATTAATGATGTTCTTATTGTTGCAAATAGGAATTATGTGCCCGTAGATTTTATCGTTCTTGATATAGATTGCAATCCTTCATGTCCTATTATTCTTGGTAGACCTTTTCTTAGAACGATTGGTGCAATTATTGATATGAAGGAAGGGAATATCAGATTCCAATTTACCTTAAAGAATGGTATGGAACACTTCCCTAGAAAGAAAACAAAATTACCATATGAATCTATCATGAGAGCCACTTATGGATTGCCTACCAAAGATGGCAATACCTAGATCTATCTTTGCTTTTATGCCTAGCTAAGGGCGTTAAACGATAGCGCTTGTTGGGAGGCAACCCAATTTTATTTTGTGTTTTTTGTTTTTGCTTCTGTTTAGGAATAAATAATCCATCTACCTTCTGTTTGGATGTGGTTTTATATTTCAATTAGTGTTTGTGCCAAGTAGGACCTATAGGATAACCTACGATGATAGTTGATTTGATTCTGCTGAAAAACAGAAACCTTAGCGCTCACGAGATTACATGCCATTTTTTGCTGGAGAGTGATTTTGCGTTGATTCTTTTTTGTGCTGATCAATAAACAAATTTTCCAGGACTTCCTATTTTGGTAGAATTTTTAGAGTTCCATAAGTTTGCGTTAGTTACAGATTACTACAGACTGTTCTGTTTTTGACAGATTCTGTTTTTCGTGTGTTGTTTGCTTATTTTGATGAATCTATGGCTAGTAAATTGGTTGATAAACCATAGAGAAGTTGGAATACAGTAGGTTTAACACCAAAATAAATAAAGAATGAGTTCATTGCAGTACCTTGAAGTAGTTTTTTGTTTTCTTTCTCTAACGGAGCTCACGAGATTTCTGTTGAGTTTTGAGTTGTGAAGTTTTCAAATTTTGGGTGAATTCTTTTGATGGATTATGGAACAAGGAGTGGCAAGAGCCTAAGCTTGGGGATGCCCATGGCACCCCCGAGATAATCCAAGGACACCAAAAATTCAAATCTTGGGGATGCCCCGGAAGGCATCCCCTCTTTCGTCCACTTCTATCGGTAATTTACTTGGAGCTATATTTTTATTCACCAACATGATATGTGTTTTGCTTGGAGCGTCTTGTATTATTTGCGTCTTTGCTTGTTAGTTTACCACAATCATCCTTGCTGTACACACCTTTTGAGAGAGCCATACATGAATTGAAATTTGCTAGAATACTCTATGTGCTTCACTTATATCTTTTGAGCTTGATAGTTTTGCTCATAGTGCTTCACTTATATCTTTTGAGCGTGATAATTTTTGCTCTAGTGCTTCACTTAGATCTTTTTGAGAACGGTGGTGGATTTGTTTTAAAGAAACTTGATCTCTCATGCTTCACTTAGATTATTTTGAGAGTCGTCAATAGCATGGTAATTTGCTTAATGTTAATATACTTTGTGTTCAAGATATGTGAAACTTTCTTTTGAGTGCGTTGAATACTAAGATAAGTTTGATGCTTGATAATTGTTTTGAGATATGGAGGTGATAATATCATAGTCGTGCTAGTTGGGTGATTATGAATTTGAGAAATACTTGTGTTGAAGTTTGCAAATCCCGTAGCATGCACGTATGGTTAAAGTTATGTAACAAATTTGAAACATGAAGTGTACCTGGCTTGTGCATCCTTATGAGTGGCGGTCGGGGACGAGCGATAGTCTTTTCCTACCAATCTATCCCCCTAGGAGCATGCGCGTAGTATTTGAATTTTTGATGACTTCTAAATTTTTGCAACAAGTATATGAGTTCTTTTGACTAATGTTGAGTCCATGGATTATACGCACTTTTACCTTTCCGCCATTGCTAGCCTATTCGGTACCGTGCATTGCTCTTTCTCACATTGAGAGTTGGCGCAAACTTCGCCGGTGCATCCAAACCCCGTGATACAATACGCTCTATCACACATAAACCTCCTTATATCTTCCTCAAAACAGCCACCATACCTACCTATTATGGCATTTCCATAGCCATTCCGAGATATACTGCCATGCAACTTCCATCATCATCATCGTAACATGCATTACTTTTGTCATATTGCCATTGCATGATCTTGTAGTTGACATCGTATTTGTGGCAAAGCCACCATTCATTATTTTCCATACATGACTCTTGATTCATTGCACCATCCCGGTACACCGCCGGAGGCATTCATATAGAGTCATATCTTGTTATAAGTTTCGAGTTGTAATCCTTATGTTGTAATCAATAGAAGTGTGATGATCATCATTATTAGAGCATTGCCCAAAAAAAGAGAAAGGCCAAAATAAAAAAAAGGAAAGGCCCAAAAAAAGAAAATAAAAAAGGGCAATCCTACTATCCCTTTTTCCACACTTGTGCTTCAAAGTAGCACCTTGTTCTTCATGTAGTGAGTCTCATATATTGTGCTTCAAAGTAGCACCTTGTTCCTCATGTAGTGAGTCTCATAAGTTGTCTTTCTATACTAGTGGGAATTATTCATTATAGAACTTGGCTTGTATATTCCTACGATGGGATTCCCCAAATGCCCTAGGTCTTCGTGAGCAAGCAAGTTGGATGCACACCCACTAGTTTTCTTTTCACTAGTAGAAAAAGCACCTAATATGAGACACATTAGTGGCGGTTTGGTTTTGAGCCGGCACTAATGTGTCCATTAGTGCCGGTTCCAATGGCTAGCCGGCCGTTCTCATTAGTACCGGTTCGTGGTGAACCTTTAGTACCGGTTCGTGCCACGAACCGGTACTAAAGAGGGTGGTGGCAGGGTGTTGTCAGTCCGGGGCCCGTCCAGCACCTTTAGTACCGGTTCGTGGAACGAACCGGTACTAAAGGTCGACGTACATAAACCCTTCGTCCACCCGAGCCACTCTGTTCTTCCCCTTTCCCCTCACTTCTCCTATGTTCTTCCCCTTTCCCCTCGAGCTCCTCACAAATTTTGCCCAAAATTTGTCAAGATTTGAAGGCCCCCATCCATTCGAATGATCACAAAGGTTAGCAACTTTGTCCTTTCAACTCTCATTGCTAGATTAGCTCTTGCAATGCTTTGTATAGTGATTAATTTGGGAGGAATTATATTTGCTAGTATTTGATTTATATGCAATTTGAGGTCAAAAATAACACTTAGTTTGCATATGTAGGTGTGGTTTACTTAGTGCCTTCTAAATCTCCGTTGTAACCACCTCGATCGCCCGCACCGCCCGTCGCCGGCACCACCTTGTGGTGAGGCTCTTGTTCATGAATGTTTTACATTACCAAATTGATGTTTGTGTGATTTGGATATATAGTTACTCGTATAATTATCTTACTCGTACGTTGTTTGTTATACATAGTGCCATGGTTTTGATATCCGTCCCCGTCGGCCCTCGTCCTTGTTATGATTCGGATGTGGTATATTCTCTTTTAAAACTAGTTGTTGCATTTCGTGTTTATGAAAAATTATGCCCATCAAGTTGACATAGATATTTTTATCTAGGAGGTATGTGAACCGGGAATTCCAACCGACCCTATTGTCGAGAGGTTAAATTTAGTTGAAAGAGAAAACGAGTATTTGAAAGAAAAATTGAAAAGAATTGAGGGGGAGAAGATGGAATTGGAGTTGCATGTTGCCGATGTCGTCGATGATCACAAGATCAAGATGGAGAAAATGAGGTTGAAGATTAGAAAGATTAGAAAATATGCCATTGATAGTGTGGCTTGGTATCATTATGTTGTTGGATCAATTGTTACCTTAGTTGCCATCTTCATCGCATTTGTTGTTGCATTTAAATTCTTTAACTAGAGAGTTATTTGTATGTTGCATTTAATTAAGTGCTGTATATGAACTTTATGTATGAACTTTATGTATGAACTTGTATTAATTTGGTCTATTTGTTGTTGTGTAATGAAGATGAGCCGACAATGGATGTATGATGACTGATGCTCTCCCGAGTTCATTAATGGCGTGCATACTTTTCTGCGGGCCGCTGAGGCAAACAAGCGGGGGGGGTGGTTTTATGCCTTGTCCATGTGCTGGCTATAAGAATGGTCACAGTTACTCTACAGAAAAAACCATTCACATCCACCTATTTAAGTCCGGTTTCATGCCCCACTATAATGTTTGGACCAAGCACGGAGAAATAGGGGTTATGATGGAAGACAATGAAGAAGAAGAGGACGACGACGGCTATCCTGGACATGGGTTCCCTGAATATGATGATACAACAATGGGGGAAGAAGCTGAGCCGGCAATGCGTGAAGAAGCTGAAGAAGAGGCATCAGATGAGCCCGCTGATGATCTAGGTCGGGCCATTGCCGATGCAAAGAGAAACTGCGCAAGTGATCTGGAGAGGACGAAGTTGCAGCGCATGTTAGAGGATCACAAGAAATTGTTGTACCCGAATTGCGAAGCTGACAGAAAAAAGTTGGGAACCACACTTGAATTGCTGCAATGGAAGGCAGAGAATGGTGTATCTGACAAGGGATTTGGAAAGTTGCTGGTAATGATAAAGAATATGCTTCCAAAGGACAACGAATTGCCCGAGAGTACGTATGAAGCAAAGAAGGTTGTCTGCCCTCTAGGGTTAGAGGTGCAAAAGATACATGCATGCCCTAATGACTGCATCCTCTACCGCAGTGTGTACGAGGATTTGAATGCTTGTCCGGTATGCGGTGCATTGCGTTATAAGATCAGTCGCGATGACCCTGGTGATGTCAAGGGCGAGCGCCCCAGGAAGAAGATTCCTGCCAAGGTGATGTGGTATGCTCCTATAATACCACGGTTGAAACGTTTGTTCCAAAACAAAGAGCATGCGAAGGCGATGCGGTGGCACACAGAAGATCGTAAGAAAGATGGAAAGTTGAGAGTACCCGCTGACAGTTCACAGTGGAGAAAAATCGAGAGAAAGTATTGGGAGGAGTTTGCAGGTGACACAAGGAACGTATGGTTTGGTCTAAGCGCAGATGGCATTAATCCTTTTGGGGAGCAGAGCAGCAACCATAGCACGTGGCCTGTGACTCTATGTTTGTATAACCTTCCTCCTTGGTTGTGCATGAAGCGGAAGTTCATTATGATGCCAGTTCTCATCCAAGGCCCTAAGCAACCCGGCAACGACATTGATGTGTACCTAAGGACATTAGTTGAAGAACTATTATAGCTGTGGAATGGAACAGGTGTACGTGCGTGGGATGAGCACGGACAAGAAGAATTTGACCTAAAGGCGTTGCTGTTCATGACCATCAATGATTGGCCTGCTCTCAGTAACCTTTCAAGACAGACAAACAAGGGATACCGTGGATGCACGCACTATTTGGATGATACCGACAGTATATATTTGTATAGTTGTAGGAAGAATGTGTACCTGGGACATCGTCGATTTCTTCCGACAAGGCATCCTGTAAGAAAGAAAGGCAAGCATTTCAAAGGTGAGGCGGATCACCGGACGAAGCCTCGCTACTGTACTGGTGCTAATGTACATGATATGGTAAAGGATTTGGAGGTAACCTTTGGAAAGGGTCCTGGCGGAAAACCTGTTCCGAAGGACGCTGACGGACGCGCACCCATGTGGAAGAAGAAATCTATATTTTGGGACCAGCCATATTGGAAAGACCTAGAGGTCCGCTCCGCAATCGATGTGATGCACGTGACGAAGAATCTTTGCGTGACCCTGCTTGGCTTTTTGGGCGTGTATGGGAAGACAAAAGATACACCCGAGGCACGGGAGGACCAGCAACGTATGCACGGAAAAGACGGCATACATCAGGGTCAGGCCAGCTACGCTCTTACCAAAGAAGAGAAGGAAATCTTCTTCGAATGCCTACTCGGCATGAAGGTACCGTCTAGCTTCTCGTCGAATATAAAGGGAATAATAAATATGGTAGAGAAAAAGTTCCAGAACCTAAAGTCTCATGACTGCCACGTGATTATGATGCAACTCCTTCCGGTTGCACTGAGGGGGCTTCTACCGGAAAACGTTCGATTAGCCATTGTGAAGCTATGTGCATTCCTCAATGCAATCTCTCAGAAGGTAATCGATCCAGAAATCATACCAAGGTTACAAAATGATTTGGTGCAATGTCTTGTCAGTTTCGAGTTGGTGTTCCCACCATCCTTCTTCAACATCATGACGCACGTCCTAGTTCACCTTTGCGAAGAGATTAACATTTTGGGTCCTATATTTCTACTCAATATGTTCCCCTTTGAAAGGTTCATGGGAGTCTTGAATAAATATGTTCATAACCGTGCTAGGCCAGAAGGAAGCATCTCGAAGGGCCATGAAAATGAGGAGGTCATTGAGTTTTGTATTGACTTCATTCCTGACCTTAAGCCGATTGGTGTTCCTGAATCGCGGCATAAGGGCAGACTGGAAGGAAAAGGCACGCTAGGAGGGCATCAAATAATATGTATGGACGGGCATTCTCTCACTGAAGCACACTACACAGTTCTACAGAATTCCGCCTTGGTGGCTCCATATATGGAGGAACACAAGAATTTTCTACAGTCCAAACACCCGGAGAAGTCTGACGACTGGATTACACGCGAACAAACGAGGACTTTCGCCGGTTGGTTGCAGAAACGTGCCCTGAATGATGGCGATATTCAAAATGACCTGTACTCGCTGTCCCAGTTACCATCTTCGAATATAATGACTTTCAAAGGGTACCAGATAAATGGGAATACATTTTACACGATCGCCCAAGATAAGAAGAGCACCAACCAAAACAGTGGTGTCCGCTTTGATGCAACAACCAACACGGGAAAGGAAACATATTATGGTTACATAGAGGACATATGGGAACTTAACTATGGATCAGGTGATTTGAAGGTCCCTTTGTTTCGGTGCAAATGGGTCAATATGACACGAGGTGGGGTAACGGAAGACCCACAGTACGGAATGACAACAGTGGATCTCAACAATCTTGCGTATGCAGACGAACCATTCGTCCTAGCCAATGATGTGGCGCAGGTTTTTTATGTGAAAGACATGTCTTCCAGGCCGAGAAAAAGAAAAGATAAGGAAGCGAATGGATCATACGACGAGCCAAAGCGCCACATAGTTCTTTCAGGAAAAAGAAACATCGTGGGAGTGGATGACAAGACAGACATGTCAGAAGATTATGAAAAGTTTGATGAAATTGCTCCATTCACAGTGAATATTGACACGAGCATCCTGTTAAATGATGAAGATTTTCCATGGTTACGGCACAAAGGGACACACGCGAAGAAAAAGTTTCACACCAAAAGATCTGGGATGTGATCGGCTTCACTATCATCACTTTCTTCTGTGTTTCACACCCAGGAGGGAATGTTTGTAATAGTTAGGGTAGTTATGTGTTTTGGCATTTGAAACGTGAAGAAATTTTATGTGCAAACAAATTCTTTTCATGCATTTACTGATTTTTTCCAGCTAAATGACCCTGAAATTGAAAAGCATTTCAAATAAACTCAGAAAAGGTTGAAAGTTGGCATGCTCTCATAATTTCATACAAATAGCATGTGCAAGAAAGTAGAGAGGGTTACGGCAAAAACTGGATGCACTTCGTGTATAAAATGGACAATCTCTTTCGAAGTATCAGGGTTTCCGACGAAAACTGAACTGTTACAAAGGCATTTCATTTTTTAAATAACCTAAGCATTACCAAATTGAATATAATGATAAAACACACTAATATTAAACATAAGAAAAAAGAACCACTGAAAAAACTTTTGTCAAAGTTAAGTTATTCACAAACTAGTGATTCACACAAATTTCAAATAATTCAAAATTTAAACTATTCAAATTTGAAAACTACCGGCACTAACAGAAAGTTTGTAATTTTTTGTACCGAAAGCAAAAATATTCACAAAGAAACTCTAAATACAGCAAAAAACAACTCAAAAATAAATAAAACAAAAATAAATAAAGCGAAAAAATTAAGAAAAAAAAAGCCCGCCTACTGGGCCAAAGCGGCCTGCATACGACTAGCAACACAACCTTTTGTTGGGCCAGGATGCAGGCCCGCAAAGGCCCAGTAGGCCCACTGGGCGAAGAGGACAGGTAGGCCCAATAGGCCAGGTAAGGAGAGGAGCTCCAGAGAGCTACCGCACTGGGGCTTATAAACCAGTGTGGTAGCCCTTCGACTAGCGAGGTGGGACTAAACTTGCGCACCGCCTGGAGCCAGCGCACCCCCTTTAGTACCGGGTCGTGGCTCCAACCGGTACTAAAGACCCCCCCTTTAGTACAGGTTGGTGCCACGACCCGGTACTAAAGGGGGTGCGCTTCCCGCCGCTTGGCCTGGCCAAAACGGACCTTTAGTACCGGTTGGTGGCTCCAACCGGTACTAAAGGTCCATCCTATATATACTACACTTGAAAAAAGTTCATTTTCCCTCTGTTTCCCTCTGTCGCGCCGCCCGGCCCCGATCGTCGCTGCCCCCACCCCTCGCCGCCGACCCCGGCTGTCGCCGCCCCTCGTCGCCGGCCCCGTCGACGTCGCCGCCTCGGCCGTCCCCGTCCCCATCGCCGCGCCCCGTCCCGTCGCCCTGGCCGCCCCGCCCCGTCGTCGCCGCCCCATCGTCGCCGCCCCGTCCCGTCGCCCCGTCGTCACTGGCCCATCGTCGCCTCGCCGGTGAGCTCGCCCCGGCCGCCATGTCCACTCACACACACACACACACTACACACACACACACACACGCACACACACACTACACACACACACACACACATTAGTTTGTTTGTTATAAATTTTTCTGTTTTTTAGTTATAAAAATGTTAGAAATTATTCTGTTTTTTAGTTATATAAATATTAGAAATGTTAATTTTATAGAAATGTGATAAATGTTTTCTGTTTTTTAGTTATAGGAATATTTATAGAAATGTTAGCAATTTTTCTGTTTTTTAGTTATATAAATAATAGAATTGTTATGGAAATGTTAGTTATATAATCAGGAAATTTTAGAATTAGTTTTAGTTAGATGAATTAGATTAATGTCAAATTGTTAGAATTTGCATATATATAGAATTTTAGTTATCACAATCCAATCATTTAAAAAATGTTACTTTTTGCGGGCATATAGTATTTGTTCTCGACGATATGTCCGGCCCGCATCCTCGTCGTCGACCCGTTCGCGACGACGTCCTGCTTGAGGGGACCCATGTCCGGGACTGGGCTCCGCCGGGCTGGCACTGGGAGGTGCTACCTGGAGGGGCGCGCCGCTTGGTGAGGAACCCGACCTCGGGTCCCGTCGTCGACCCTGATCTTCTTTGGTGGCGTTCGTGTGGGCCACATTCGGTGCAGAGGCAGCCGGCCCCGCCGGAGGTGGTGCGTCGCCATGTCAGGGAGGAAGATGAGCACGTCCATCGCTACATGGCTGATATGGACGATGTCAGGTTCTCCACTACTTGGCGGGTTCTTTGGGCAGATGATCGGAGATATGATCCTGTGATGGTTCCTTCTCTTTGGGTGTGCACCGCCCGCGCCCGAGGAACCGCGAGTGGCGCCCTAGATTCTTATGTAGTACTCGATCTTTATTAGGTACCTAGCCAGTGATGTATTCGATATATAGTATTCGAGACGATGTATTCGAGATTATATATATTAAGACGATGATGTATTCGAGATTATATATTCGAGAGGATGTATTCGAGATTCAGATTTTCCTTATTGATTAATTGCATCAATGCATTGTAATTTGAATACTAAATTGTTTTATATTTCTTCTGTATTATTAGTAAAGTAAAAGCTATGGCGGACAATACCGACAGAGAGAGAGAAGAGGAATTGTTCGACATCATAAGCAGCCCTCACAGGCTAGATGATCTGAATGAAGCAGATGATGGCTCCCAATATCTTAACAATACCGGAGAGGGTGATGAAAAGATATTCGATCTCGACGACCGGGCTGATGAAGTCATGAACTATGATTATGATTATGACACAGACAATGTTTGTGATGACACAGACAATGCTGATCTTCAAATAACAAACACTACCGGCGAGGTATATTTATATAAGCATGCATCATGGTGATCATCGCATGTTTTTTTATTGAAGATATATTAACGAATCGATCTTTCTTCTTTCAGCCCTCCGGATCGAGCAAATCTGCTTCTACAGACAGCAAGACAAAGCGAGGCCCGGGCAGATTGTTGAAGGATGGTGTAAAGTACCACATCGAATCCATCAAACCTAGTGGCGAACCCCTCACGCCTAAGAACATTGCGAACAAGTGGACTCGTCAGTGCGGAGTTCTTGTGAAGGACAAACTCCCTATCTCCATTCAAGAATGGAAAGAGCCAAATACTAAACGTCCAGGTGTTACTTGGGTCGACAAAAGATCCAAAGAAGACCTGGTGAAATCTCTGATGGAACATTTCACCCTACCAGATCATTTCACTAAAGCAGATGTGGACAAAGTCAAGGCCGCTGCTCTTAAGAAGATGGCAATTGCATTCAACACCCACAAGAAAACTATATGGGCCAACTACCTCGCTAATGAAAGGAAGACTCCAGAATTCACGGGAATACTAGAGAAGCAAAGAGAGCACTGGGACGATTTCGTGACCTTCAAGGATTCAGAAATATCTAAGGAACGGTCGATGAAAAACAAGGCAAATGCCGCAAGAAAGACGCAGTTCTATAGGCTGGGTCCAGGTGGCTATGCGGTGGGATTGCCTAAGTGGGATAAGTCTGAGCAAGAGATGGAGGATGCAGGGGTCACTCCGGTTACCCGGCACTGGCCCCCCAGGTGTAGAACTTGGTTCTATGCGCATGGGGGAGCGTTGGACCCGAAGACAGGCGGAGTTTCAAAGAAGGCAAGTCTAAAAGGAGCCGAACAAAAGATAATTGACGCAATAGATGAAGCTCGAAGGGGGGTGTTCATGCCCAACAGAGAGAACGACGAGCTTACGCACGCCCTGGGAAATCCTGAACACCCGGGAAGAACACGAGGCATGGGCGTTATTCCCTGGTATGAGGGCTTTTCAGAATGGAACGAGGACTACGGGAGCCGTGCAAGAAGGAAGATGGAGGAGGAGAAGAAAAGGAAGCTGGAGGAGGAGCAAAGGAAGCAGGACGTAGAACGCCTTCAAGGCCTAGAAGCAAGGCACGTGGACCTGGCACTCAAATTCCAGCAGCAGCAACAGCAGATCGACTCACTTAGCCAAGAAAGGGGGTCTCAGCAGCGGCAGCAGCAAGCGGATGATCGTCCAGCATTGGATAGCACCATCCCATCCATGCCGAGAAGCAGCGTTGGTTCTGCCTCGGGCGACACACTGCTGGATAAATACCCTGTGGATGACATCATAGAGAACACTAACTGCGAGCTACACTCCAAAATGAAGAACATATCCATGAAGGTGGCGGACGGTGTTGCTTTTCCAGTTACCCCCGAAGCAACCTACCATTGCATCCCGATTCTAGAGGGCTATGCTCGTGTCATGGTTGATGAAGTGGTGGACCCATATTCGGGGCTACCGCTTGACATTCCTGGAGGTGAAGATGAGCGCACACTGGGAGAGGCCATACATCGTATCATCCTATGGAGAAAGGATTGCATCATCTTTCGAAGTCCACCGACACCGCGTCGTCTGCCGACTCCTCGAAGTTCGCCACCAAGTCAGCAGACTCCCGCTCCTCCAAGTCCACGAACGCGTGAGACGACTCCTCCTCGAAGTCCGCCACCTCCTCCAAGTCCTCGAACGCGTGAGCTGACTCCTCCGGTTTCAAGCCCGGCACAGCATCATGCCACTTCTCCGGTTGCAAGTCCGGCACCGTGTCAGGCCACACCTCCTGCTTCAAGTCCGGCACATCGTCAGGCCACTTCTCCTGGTCCAACTCCACGTCAGTCGTCTCCGCCGTCTCAGCAATCGCAGAAGAGACATCCCACGGCTTTGGTGCGTAGCAGTACGAGTCGAGGTAGTTCAGGAAGTACAGGCGAAGGCAAGCAATATAAATATGGTCCAAGCCTTGCTCCTCTTCCTCAGAGGCCTTACGACATGACTAAGGAGCAAAACACAGCCATAGTGCAAGCGCAAGTGGACGCCCATTTTGGACCGAAACCGGCACCGCCGCCAAAGGAGAAAGTGTCTGAGAAAGTAATTGACCACTTCATTCGTATGCTAGAGAACCAGCTCCCAAGCCTGTTGACTCGGACTATGAGCGCCAAATCAGGAAGGCACATCGAGCACGACTACAGAAGGAAGCGAGCTCAAGCTCGTGCCAACAAGCAGCTGGCAAAAAATGCGGGAAAATCGTTCCCCAGTTGGGAGAACAAGCGGCGCAAGCGATCCCCCCGCTTGTTGTGCCAACAACACATGAGAGGAGTAGTACGCGCGCCAAATATTATTGTGGGCAAACCGTTAGCGTTCCCCAGCATGGCGATGTGGTAATAACAGAGGATCATATAATGCAGGCTCAAATGCTCAATATCTCTGTTGGACAACTCCTCAAAATCGAGCCCATGCCTACGCTTAAAGAATCGGAAATAGCATGGCAATATGTCCGAGGCAAACCTTTGGTCCATCCAGACAAGGTCAAGGACCTTCCAACGAGAATGTATCAATTGCATCAATGGTACATGAACATTACCAAGATTTCCAATCGAGAGTCCCTCATGGTGAATGTCAAGCATGAGCATTATTACCATGAGAAAGCTCTGACCATTGAGTATCCAAAACTATTTCAGTTATTTAATCAAGACGCACTCGACAAGTCTATCGTCAGTTGCTATTGTCTGTAAGTGATTTCTTTCTGTAATTTAAGTCTCAAGCTAGTTATGTAGTGATAATTTTGATCAATCATTACATGTAATTATCCTAACTATATTCTTTTTCTGTGGTATTATATGCAGGATGAAGATGTATGAAATGAAAAAAGCTGGACGCTATGGCATTGGGTTCATTGATCCAAATACCATTAATGAGGACATATGGCAGATTGAACATTGTCAAGCTGAAGTAGAGGAAAGCATGCTAGAGTTCTTGAAGCGCCTCAATACCAATGAAGATATACTACTTCCTTACAACTTCCCGTGAGTCACACTGTCTTGTACTACAAATTCTGTTTTTTCTTACTAGCTAGCTAGATGTTAATAATTAAGTGTATACGGTTTACGGTAGTTGATTAATTTTACGCACATGCCCGCTTAATTAAGACATGCAAACGTGTGCGTATGCAGTTGGCACTGGGTCTTGTTAGACATTAAAGTTGAGGAAGGAAAAGTTGAATTAATAGACTCACTAACTAAAGAAGATAAAGACTACACCATCGTGAAGGGGATAGTCAACAGGTAATTTCAATCATTATTAACTATTAGTTCCTGACACTGTTCAGAATATCTTCCGATTCAGCGATTTATCGTCCGATTAATCGCTACTCTTGGGGTGACCGATAAGATTATGCCTTATCTTCACTGTTTATCGATTGGGATGATTTATCATTATGACAAGCGATTTATCGGGAATCTACCGATAAATCGTGCCTATTCATAGCACTATATTTGTGGACCTTGTTACGCAATATGTACCTTTGTTCTATTTTGTTTGTCATTATACGAGGATTCAAAGACTAGGAATAAAGGTAACACTTCTATCCAATATTGTTTTGGTGTTGAATATAGCATATTTTAGTGTTGGGAACCTGGGATTGGCAAAAAAATGGCCGATTAATAGTCGACCAATAAAATCGATTAATCGGCCGATTTCCAATTAATCTCTACTCCCTAGCTGACCGAGACGATAACGTAAGCGATATCCTCAACATTGGTTCCTGATATGAACTATTTAATAACCCCTTTATTAGTTTTCTTTGTCGGCGGGCAGGGCATGGGCAAAGTTCATCAAGGTGACTCCAGGCACATGGCCAAAAAAGTTGTTTTGGCATCGACCCAAGGTAAGTAATTAAGTAGTACTAGCTAGCTACCATCTCTTTAATTATTGTTTCAATATCATTAATTAATTATCATGCTTGATTAATCATTATCTGATTCAATTCCATTCTCGTAAAGGCCCTGAGGCAAGCGTCGGGGAATAATCTGTGTGCATTCTACGTTTGCGAGAACATTCGCATGATGACGTGCGAAAGGAGCAGATCTGATAGACAGGACTGGGTACGTTTTTGTCTGAACACTATTCACACCATTATCGATATCTAGTCACACAACTAACACACATGCATATTGATCTCCTTCTTAACAATTCAGATCGGTGCGGGATAAGCTCCTACCATCGGACCACATACAAGCACTTCAAGAGGAAATAGCCGGATTTTTGCTCGACCAGGTCATAGATCCGAAAGGAGAATACTATTACCCGCTACTGCCCCCATGAACCACTTGTCATCGTGCTCCGAAGGCTCCAAGGCAACATGTAGTAGAAACTATATATGTATATACATGTGTATATGTGTGAATAGTTAATGGCGTTGGCTGTGAGACATTCGATGATATTATATATATATATATATATATATATATATATATATATATATGGTTCTACGTACGAGAAAATTTATTTAATATATATGCATAACATGTACAATTTGTAGTATCGTGAAATACCAGCAAACAAAAAAGAATTAAATGGAAAATAAAGCCAAATTGAAAACACAAAATTAAAGCAAAATTTAAAAAAAAACACCCAAACATTTAGTACCGGTTGGTGTTACCAACCGGTACTAATGTCCTACATGCACACGGGCCTGGCTCGTGCCATGTGTTTGCACTTTAGCGCCGGTTCGTGACGAACCGGTACTAAAGGGGGGGGGCTTTAGTCCCCACTCTTTAGTGCCGGTTTGCCAACCGGCACTAAAGGCCGTCATGAACCGGCACTAAAGCCTGGTTCTGCACTATTTTTTGTTGAGCATTCATAGCTCTAGTGCATCCGTTGCATGGCAATCCCTACTCCTCATGTTGACATCAATTGATGGGCATCTCCATAGCCCGTTGATTAGCCTCGTCAACGTGAGACTTTCTCCTTTTTGTCTTCTCCACACAATCCCCATCATCATATTCTATTCCATCCATAGTGCTATATCCATGGCTCACACTCATGTATTGCGTGAAGGTTGAAATTTTTTGAGATTATTTAAGTATGAAACAATTGCTTGGCTTGTCGTCGGGGGTATAGAAGTTGGGAACATCTTTGTGTGACGAAAATGAAGCATAGCCTAACTATATGATTTTGTAGGGATGAACTTTCTTTTTCCATGTCATTTTGAGAAGACATGATTGCTTTGATTAGTATGCTTGAAGTATTATTATTTCTTTGTCAATATGAACTGTTGTCTTGAATCTTTCGGATCTGAATATTCATATCACAATTAAGAAGATTTACATTGAAATTATGCCAAAGTATCACTCCGCATCAAAAATTCTTTTTTATCATTTACCTACTCGAGGACGAGTAGGAATTAAGCTTGGGGATGCTTGATACGTCTCCAACGTATCTATAATTTTTGATTGCTCCATGCTACTTTATCTACTGTTTTGGACTATATTGGGCTTTATTTTCCACTTTTATATTATTTTTGGGACTAACCTATTAACCGGAGGCCCAGCCCAGAATTGTTGTTTTTTGCCTTTTTCAGTGTTTCAAAGAAACAGAATATCAAACGAAGTCCAAACGGAATGAAACCTTCGGGAACGTGATTTTCTCATCAGATAAGATCCAGGAGACTTGGACCCTCCGTCAGAAAAGCCACGAGGCGGTCACGAGGGTGGAGGGCGTGCCCCTCCCCCTGGGCACGCCCCCCTACCTTGTGGGCCCCTCGGAGCTCCACCGACGTACTCCTTCCTCCTATATATACCTACGTATCCCCGTATGATCAAAAGGGAGCCAAAAACCTAATTCCACCGCCGCAACCTTCTGTATCCACAAGATCCCATCTTGGGGCCTGTTCCGGAGCTCCATCGGAGGGGGCATCCACCATGGAGGGCTTCTACATCATCACCATGGCCCCTCCGATGAAGTGTGAGTAGTTTACTTCAAACCTTCGGGTCCATAGCTAGTAGCTAGATGGCTTCTTCTCTCTTTTTGGATCTCAATACAATGTTCTCCCCCTCTCTTGTGGAGATCTATTCGATGTGATCTTCTTTTTGCGGTGTGTTTGTTGAGACCGATGAATTGTGGGTTTATGATCCAGTATTATCTATGGAAAATATTTGATTCTTCTCTGAATTCTTTTATGTATGATTGAGTTATCTTTGCAAGTCTCTTCGAATTATCCGTTTGGTTTGGCCAACTAGATTGGTAGTTCTTGCAATGGGAGAAGTGCATGGCTTTGGGTTCAATCTTGCGGTGTCCTTACTCAGTGACAGAAAGAGTTGCAAGGCACGTATTGTATTGTTGCCATCGAGGATAACAAGATGGGGTTTTTATCATATTTCATGAATTTATCCCTCTACATCATGTCATCATGCTTAAGGCATTACTCTATTTTTACTTAATACTCTAGATGTATGCTGGATAGCGGTCGATGAGTGGAGTAATAGTAGTAGATGCAGAATCATTTCGATCTACTTGTTTTGGACGTGATGCCTATATACATGATCATTGCCTAGATATACCCATAACTATGCTCAATTCTGTCAATTGCTCAACAGTAATTTGCTCACCCACCGTAGAATACTTATGCTCTCGAGAGAAGCCACTAGTGAAACCTATGGCCCCCGGGTCTATTCTCATCATATCAATCTATATCACTTTATTTACTTGCTTTGTTTTTACTTTACCTTTACTTTTTACTTTGCATATATCTATCAAAAATACCAAAAATATTATCTCTATCAGATCTCACTCTCGTAAGTGACCGTGAAGGGATTGACAAGCCCTAAGCGTTCGTTGCGAGTTGCTATCGTGTTGTGCAGGTACGAGAGACTTGCGCGTGACCTCCTACTGGATTGATACCTTGGTTCTCAAAAACTGAGGGAAATACTTACGCTACTGTGCTGCATCATCCTCTCCTCTTCGGGGAAAACCAACGCAAGCTCGAGACGTAGCAGTAGCGCGGCGAATGAGGCAATCAGACTATATAGCTTTAACACTTTCACTTAGCCATAGGAGTTTGATGGTGGGTCTACTATATAGCCCCTGGTATGTCCGCGTTCGTCTGAATATGGTGTGTGTACATACGTGACCGGGAAACCGGTCCTTCGTTAATGCGGAGGAATCGCGAAGATTCCGCTGAGTCATCGAGTGGTTGACCAGTCTCTCGCTTTATCATGACAGTCAGTTTTCGGCTTTCTCTATTGAAGTGCTCATCCGGATGAACTAGGGCACAATCGCAGTAGTTCTCCTGGTGCCACCTTAGCCGATAGAGCGGAACGTAAGGGAGCAAAACACGGGAGCCGGGCAAACCGAACTATTGACCAAAGACATGATTCGGTGCTGATGCATATAAGGCCAAACTCACGACGCCGAACACTCCCGAAGGTATTCGGACTTTACAACATATACTGGGCTGAGTACCGCCCTCAATAATGAGCCCTAAATTTCCAGGTACGTGCATTAATCCGGCGTGACGAAAGAGCGGCTGTGGTGAGGGCATAAATCCCAAAAACACATTGGATGCTGCCCTTGCAATGTCTGTTTTAGATCGGCAAATCATAAGCTCGCCAATAATGCCAGTATCCCTCTTGGTTATTTTAAATTCCCGGCGGGTGTGAGGCAACAAGAGACAATAAAAAAGGTTTACACAGGGTCTTAATCTTAAAAAAAAACCTTTGAATGGGGCCCTGGTGCACGTCTGCGCCTTTGTCTCCGTTGTGCCGTATCTTGGAAGGGTGTAGCACCATGGTCATCTGTAAAGAAAAAGCTAAAGCCCGGGTGAAAGAATATGGTGTGACCGTGCAAAAAGTTGGTTATTCTTAATGAACGATGAGAGTTCAATCTATTGAGTATTTGGTAGGGTCAAGCCAAACTATGGACCCTTTTACACGCCGGCGAGACCCTAGCACCACATATGGGGGCATAACCATTAATCCAGCTCAATTTTATCTAGGCTGCTACAACTAGTGGTGCACCGAACACGTCTAGTCGTGTCCCTGGTCTCAACGACCGATTAGTTACTTGGGTTGGAGAGGCCATTCAGTGGTTCGGCTGCTAGAGCCGCCACATATTCTTCCGCACGTAGGGAACGCTCTGTATTTCTGCTAATTGTGATGACGCCACGTGGACCGGGCATCTTAAGTTTAAGATAAGCATAATGCGGTACTGCATTGGAACAAGCGAAGGCCATTCTTCCGAGTAGTGCATGGTAGGCGCTTCGGAATGGAGCGATGTCGAAGATTAGTTCTTCACTTTGGAAGTTGTCGGGAGAACCGAATACAACCTCTAATGTTAGAGAGCCCGTGTAGCGGGCCTCTACGCCTGGTATTACTCCTTTAAAGGTAGTTCTGCTTTGGCTGATTCTTGACGGGTCTATCCCCATCTGACGGACAATGTCCTAATATATCAGATTACTCGAGTGAGATGGTATCCGTCAATTATTGGGTCGAGCTCCAAGGCAGCCAAACCTCCATCCGGATACTAGTCGGATGATCCCTGCGATTGAAAGTGATCGGGCAGGCCGACCATGGGTGGAATTTGGGGGTGACGGGCTCTACAGCGTATACGTCCCGGATTGCGCGTTTGCGCTTCCTCTTTGGTATGTGGGTTGCATAAATCATGTTCAGTGTTTTGACCTCTGGTTAATTTTTTTTCTGTCCCCCAGTGTTCGGCTGGCGAGATTCGTCCTCGTCTTCACTTGGCGGCTCCCTCCCCTTGTGCTTGGCGTTTAGCTTGTCGGCCTGGTTGAAGACCCATCATTCTCTATTGGTGTGATTCGCAGGCTTCTTGGGGGTGCCATAAATCTGACAGGATCTGTCTAGAATTTTATTTAGGCTGGACGGTCCTTTCAACTTGAGGGGCAGGTATTTGATGGTGTGGAGATCGTCTACGCAAGCCATATGGATGTGAAGAATAAAGTCCTCAATCCAGACTGCAGGGTCTGCCGGTCCGTCGTATGCCTCGATGTTTACGGGTTTAAACCCCTCTGGAAATTCATGATCCAGCACCTCATTGGTGAAGCATAGGGGGTGTGCGGCGCCCCTGTACTTAGATGTGTCGTGGCATCCGTCCGACGGCTATAGGGTTCGGTGTTGATTCTGAGCTGGTAGTCGATCAGTATAGTCGGTTTGGTGGTTGTGATCCTGCGTAGGAGCACGCTTCCTAAATCCATAGATGGACCTGGCCATACCGGCTCTTTTGTCCAGGTGCTCACATAGATCGTGTGCTGACTTGTGTGCAGCGTCATTAGCCGCTCTGTCTCGGCCACGGGGTGGTCGGTCCGGTAGATCGGCCGTATTGTTCTTCGGCAATGGGCACGATAGCCTCGCCGTCGAATTCGGGCGGCAGCTTGCGTTTTGGGTAGCTCTTTGTGTGGCGATCATCGCCGTATATTTTTTTAGTGTCGAGCACTTTGTTCCATCTCTGGTTGAGCATATCATGTGCGGCTTTAAGCCGTTTCTTCTACTTCTTCAAGCTCGTCGCGGTGGCAATAAGCCTTCTGTGGAGGTGCTCTTGTTCCAAATGCTTTTCCAGGATGATGTGTGCATCATCGTCCGGACTGTTCTCCTCTCCGGAGACAGCTTTATAGGTTTTGTCTTCGACATCGTTGTGATCAGACAGTGGTCCCAGACTGTGTTCGCCGTCCCCTGGCTTATCCTGCTCCATCGCTAGGCCTACGGGGTCGTCCTTATCTTTAGCGTCGTCCAGGGTATTATTCTTTCTTGTGCTGGTATCACTGTTTTTGCTATGGGGGCCTTTAGAGCGGCGCTGCTGACCCCGACGCTTAGATTGCTTCTCAAGGGGTTTATCCTCCATTGCCTCATCGCCATTGCTTTTGTTGGGTGTGTCCACCATATATATATATCATATGATGAGGTGGCAGTCCAGCGCCCTGTGGGCGGTAGTTCCTGTTATTCTCCGGCATCGTTGTCCACACCGTCGATGTCTTTCGAGTCGAAATCAAGCATGTCGGTTAAGTCGTCGACAGTGGCTATTAAGTGGGTGGTGGGTGGGTAATGAATTTCTTCGTTGTCCGCTTGCCACTCAAGCCGGATATAGTTCAGCCAAGAGTCTCCCAACAGGGAGAGAGATTTTAATGAGCATAGCACGTCACCAAAGGGCGAGTGCTGAAAGATATCCGTGGAGCTAAACTCCATGATCGGTGCCCAATCAGGTTTGGTGGGCACGGATGCACGCGGTTCGGAACCCCTGGCCGGAGATGAGTCCGAGGGTCCGAAGACACAGTGGAAGTGAGATCTGTGTTTGGCTCTATCGCCGCTGAGTGTGCAGCCTCCATGGCGGGGTCCATCCATCCATCCTCGGATGGCACGATCTGCTCCGGATTTAATGCCAGGCAGCTACAGGTGCGATCTCCTGAACACCATCCGATGACAGATATAAGTCATGCTCATCGCGACTGTAGGACGCACCTGTCATGGGCTCGAATCTGTCGAAGATCAAGTCTTCGCAGATGTCTGCAGTGTAGTTCGAGCTTCCAAACCTGACCTGATAGCCAGGGGTGTAGCTATCGACCTGCTCCAGATGGACAAGTGAGTTGGCCTGCAGTGCGAAGCCGCCGAATACGAAGATCTGTTCGGTGAGGAAAACCTCACCCTAGATCGCATCGCTGTGGACGATTGAAGGAGCCATCAAGCCTTATGGTGATGACATAGTGGAACTCTCAATGAAAGCACCAATGTCAGTGTCAAAACCGGTGGATCTCAGGTAGGGGGTCCCGGACTGTGGGTCTAAGGCTAATGGTAACAGGAGGCGGGGGACATAATGTTTACCCAGGTTCGGGCCCTCTCCATGGAGGTAATACCCTACTTCCTTCTTCATTGATCTTGATGATATGAGTAGTACAAGAGTTGATCTACCACGAGATCGAAGAGGCTAAACCCTAGAAGCTAGCCTATGGTTATGATTGTTCTTGTCCTACGGACTAAACCCTCTGGTTTATATAGACACCAGAGGGGGCTAGGGTTACACAGAGTCGGTTACAGAGAAGGAAATCTCAATATCCGAATTGCCAAGCTTGCCTTCCACGCAAAGGAGACTCCCACCCAGACACGGGACGAAGTCTTCAATCTTGTATCTTCATAGTCCAACAGTCCGGCATAAGCATATAGTCCGATTGTCCGAGGACCCCCTAATCCAGGACTCCCTCAGTCCCAAAGGGATTTCCATGGTTGTCAAACCCCAAGATGTTCTTACGTGTTTGTCGTCAAGACTCGTAGTTTCTGCTGATTCTGGCCCGTTTCTTGGACTATTACTCAGTATTGGGGTCCCGAAGTGATTTCCACGATTGACGAACCCCAGGGTGCATTAACGTGTCGGTCATCAACACTCACAACTTTGGCCGATTCTGGTCCGTTGTGTGCACTATTACTCGCCGTTTTGGGGTCCCAGAGCAATTTCCATGATTGACAATCCCCGGGGTGCGTTTACGTGTTCGTCATCAACACTCATAGTTTTGGCCAATTCTGACCCGTTTCACGGACAATTACTCACCGTTTTGGGGACCGGAGTCGATTTCCAAAGTTGTTGAACCCCAAGGTGCGCTTACGTGTCAGTCATCAACACTCGAAGTTTTGGCCGATTCTGGCCCGTTTCTTGGACTATTTCTCACTTAATTGGGGTCCTGGAGTGATTTCAATGATTGATGAACCCCGGGGTGCGTTTACATGTCGGTCATCAAGACTCGGGATTTTTGTCGATTCTGAGCCATTTTGTGATCTATTACTCACCGTTTTGTAGTCCCGAAGCGATTTCAATGGTTGTGAAACCCCAAGATGCGCTTACGTGTCGGTCATCAACAATCGCAGTTTGGGACGATTCTGGCCCGTTTCTTGGACTATCACTCACCGTTTTGTGGCCCCGAAGCGATTTCCATAGTTGTGAAACCCCAAGGTGCGCTTATGTGTCGGTTATCAACACTCACAGTTTTGGCCGATTCTGGCCCGTTTCATGTACTATTACTCACTGTTTTGTGGTCCCTAAGTGATTTCCATGATTAACAAACCCCGGGATGCATTTACGTCTCGGTCATCAACAATCACAGTTTTGGCCGATTCTGGCCCGTTTTGGAGTCCCGTAGCAATTTCTTTAGATGTGAAACCCCAAGGTGCACTTACGTGTCAGTCATCAACACTCACAGTTTTGGCCGATTCTGGCCCGTTTCGTGGACTATTACTCACTGTTTTGTGGTCCCTGAGTGATTTCCATGATTAACAAACCCCGGGGTGCGTTTACGTCTCGGTCATCAACACTCACAGTTTTGGCCGAATCTGGCCCGTTTCATGGAGTATTACCCACTGTTTTCGGGTCCCGGAGTGATTTCCGCAATTAACGAACCCCGGGGTGCGTTTACGTGTCGGTTATCAACACTTACAGTTTTGGCCGATTCTGGCCCGTTTCGTGGACTATTACTCAACGTTTTGGGGGTCCCAAGGCGATTTCCGTGGTTGTCGAACCCCAAGGTGCGCTTACGTGTCGGTCATCAACACTCACGGTTTTGGCCGATTCTGGCCCATTTCGTGGACTATTACTCACTGTTTTGGGGTCCCGGAGTGATTTCCATGATTAACGAACCCCGAGGCACGTTTACATGTCGGTCATCAACACTCGCGATTTTTGTCGATTCTGAGCCATTTCTTGATCTATTACTCGCCGTTTTGTGGTCCCAAAGGGATTTCCATGGTTGTCGAACCCCAAGGTGTGCTTACGTGTTGGTCGTCAAGACTCGTAGTTTGTGCCAATTCTGGCCCGTTTCTTGGACTATTACTCAGTTTTGGGGTCCCGAAGTGATTTCCATGATTGACGAACCCCGGGTTGCATTTACGTGTCGGTCATCAACACTCACAACTTTTGCCGATTCTGGTCCGTTGCGTGCACTATTACTCGCCCTTTTGGGGTCCCATAGCAATTTCCACAGTTGACGATCCCGAGGGTGCGTTTACGTGTGCGTCGACAACACTCATATTTTTGGCCAATTCAGACCCGTTTCGTGGACAATTACTCACCTCTTTGGGGTTCCGAATCGATTTCCAAAGTTGTTGCACCCCAAGGTGCGCTTACGTGTCATACATCAACACATGAAGTTTTGTCTGATTCTGCCCCGTTTCCTGGACTATTTCTCACTATATTAGGGTCCCGGAGTGATTTCGACGATTGACGAACCCCGGGGTGCGTTTACATGTCGCTCATCAACACTCACGGTTTTTGTCGATTCTGAGCCTGATCTATTACTAACTGTTTTGTGGTCCCGAAGAGATTTCCATGGTTGTGAAACCCCAAGGTGTGCTTATGTGTCAGTCATCAACAATCGTAGTTTGGGCAGATTCTAGCCCGTATCTTGGATTATCACTCACCGTTTTGGGGTCCTGAAATGATTTCCATAGTCGTGGAACCCCCAAGGTGCGCTTATGTTTCAGTAATCAACACTCACAGTTTTCGCTGATTCTGGCCCGATTCATGGACTATTACTCACCGTTTTGGAGTCCCGAAGCGATTTCCATAGTTGTGAAACCCCAAGGTGCGCTTATATGTCAGTCATCAACACTCATAGTTTTGGTTGATTCTGGCCCGTTTCGTGGACTATTACCCACTGTTTCCTGGTCTTGGAGTGACTTCCACGATTAACGAACCCCGGGGTGCGTTTACGTGTCGATCATCAACACTCACAGTTTTGGCTGATTCTCGCCCATTTCGTGGAGTATTACTGACTGTTTTTGGGTCCCGGAGTGATTTCCATGTTTAACGAACCCTGGGGTGCGTTTACCTATTGGTCATCAACACCCACAGTTTTGGCCGATTCTGGCCCGTTTCATGGAATATTACTCAACGTTTTGGGGTCTCAAAGCGATTTCCATGGTTGTCGAACCCCAACGTGTGCTTACATGTAGGTCACAAAACTCACAGTTTTTGCCTATTCTAGCCCGTTTCTTGGACTATTACTCACTGTTTTGGGGTCCCGGAGTAATTTTCACGATTAACGAACCCCGGGGTGCGTTTACCTATCGGTCAAAAACACCGACAGTTTTTTCCGATTCTGGCCTGTTTCGTGGACTATTACTCATTATTTTGGGGTCCTTGAGTGATTTCCGCGATTATCGAACCCCGGGGTGCGTTTACGTGTCGGTCATGAACACTCAAGGTTTTTGTCGATTCTGAGCCGTTTCGTGATCTATTACTCACCATTTTGTTGTCCCCAAGGGATTTCCATGGTTGTCGAACCCCATGGTGTGCTTACGTGTTGGTCGTCAATACTTGTAGTTTGTGCTAATTCTGCCTGTTTCTTGGATTATTACTCAGTTTTGGGGTCCTGGAGTGATTTCGACGATTGACGAACCCCGGGATGCTTTTACGTCTCGGTCATCAACAATTACAACTCTGATGGATTCTGGTTCATTGCATGCACTATTACTCGCCGTTTTGGGGTCCCAGAGCGATTTCCACGATTGACGATCCCCAGGGTACGTTTACGTGTCCGTCGTCAACACTCACAGTTTTGCCCAATTCTGACCCGTTTCATGCACAATTACTCACCGTTTTGGGGTCCAGAATCGATTTCCAAAGTTGTTGAACCCCAATGTGCGCTTCCAAGTCAGTCATCAATACTCGAAGTTTTGGCCTATTCTGGCCCGTTTCTTGGCCTATTACTCACTATATTGGGGTCCCAGAGTGATTTCAACATTTAACGAACCACTGGGTGTGTTTACATGTCGGTCATGAACACTCGCGGTTTTTGTCGAGTCTGGGCCGTTTCGTGATCTATTACTCACCGTTTTGTGGTCCCGAAGTGATTTCCATGGTTGTGAAACCCCAAGGTGGGCTTATGTGTCGGTCATCAACAATCCCAGTTTGGGCCGATTCTGGCCCGTTTCTCGGAATATCACTCACCATTTTGGGGTCCCGAAGCGATTTCCAAAGTTGTGGAACCCCAAGGTGCACTTACGTGTCGGTAATCAACACTCACAGTTTTGGCCGATTCTGCCCGTTTCATGGACTATTACTCACCGTTTTGGAGTCCCGAAACAATTTCCATAGTTGTGAAACTCCAAGGTGCGCTTACCTGTCAGTCATCAACACTCACAGTTTTGGCCGATTCTGGCCCGTTTCATTTACTATTACTCACTGTTTTGGGGTCCCGGAGTGATTACCATGATTAATGAACCCCGGGGTGCGTTTAAGTGTCGGTCATTAACACTCACAAATTTGGCCGATTCTGGCCCGTCTCGTGGACTATTTCTCAATGTTTTGGGGTCTCAAAGTGATTTCCATGGTTGTTGAACCCCAAGGGGCGCTTACGTGTCAGTCATCAACACCCAAAGTGATTTCCATGATTGACGAACCCCGGGGTGCGTTTACGTGTCGATCATCAACACTAACAACTTTGGCCGATTCTGGTCCGTTGCGTGCACTATTACTCGCCATTTTGGGGTCCCAGAGCAATTTCCACGATTGACAATTCCCGAGGTGCATTAACGTGTCCGTCGTCAACACTCATGGTTTTGGCCAATTCTGACCCGTTTCGTGGACAATTGCTCACCGTTTTGGCGTCCCGAATCGATTTCCAAAGTTGTTGAACCCCAAGGTGCGGTTACGTGCCAATCGTCAACACTTGAAGTTTTGGACAATTCTGGCCCTTTTCTTGGACCATTTCTCACTTAATTGGGGTCCCGGAGTGATTTCGACGATTGATGAACCCCGGGGTGCGTTTACATGTCGGTCATCAAGACTCGCGGTTTTTGTCGATTCTGTGACGTTTCTTGGTCTATAACTCACCGTTTTGTGGTCCCAAAGCGATTTCCATGGTTGTGAAACCCATGGTGTGCTTATGTGTCGGTCATCAATAATCGCAGTTTGCGACGATTCTGGCCCGCTTCTTGGACTATCAGTCACCGTTTTGGGGTCCCGAAGCAATTTCCTTAGTTTTGAAACCCCAAGGTGTGCTTACATGTTAGTAATCAACGATCACAATTTTGGCCGATTCTGGCCCGTTTCGTGGACTATTACTCACTGTTTTGTGGTCCCAGTGTGATTTCCACGATTAACGAACCCCCGGGTGTGTTTACGTGTCGGTCATAACCACTCATAGTTTTGGACGATTCTGGCCCGTTTCTTGGACTATTACTCAGTTTTGGGGTCCCGAAGTGATTTCCATGATTGACGGACCCCAGGGTGCATTTACGTGTCGGTCATCAACACTCACAACTTTCGTCGATTCTGGTCCTTTGCATGCACTATTACTCGCTTTTTTGGAGTCCCATAGCGTTTTCCATGATTGACGATCCCCGGGGTGCATTTACGTGTGCATCGTCAACACTCATAGTTTTGGCCAATTCTGACCTGTTTCATGGACTATTACTCACCTCTCTGGGGTCCCGAATCAATTTCCAAAGTTGTTGAACCCCAAGATGCGCTTACGTGTTAGTCATCAACACTCGAAGTTTTGTCCGATTCTGGCCTGTTTCCTGGACTATTCCTCACTGTATTGGGCTCCCGGAGTGATTTCAACGATTGACGAACCCCGGGTGCGTTCACATGCCGGTCATCAACAGTCTTGGTTTTTGTCAATTTTGAGCCGTTTTGTGATCTACTACTCACCGTTTTGTGGTCCCGAGTGATTTCCATAGTCATGGAACCCCAAGGTCCGCTTACGTGTCGGTCATCAACAATCACAGTTTGGGCCAATTCTGGCCCATTCCATGGACTATTACTCACCGTTTTGGAGTCCCGAAGCGATTTCCATAGTTGTGAAACCCCAAGGAGCTCTTACGTGTCAGTCATCAACACTCACAATTTTGGCCGATTCTGGCCCGTTTCGTGGAGTATTACTGACTGTTTTTGGGTCCCGGAGTGATTTCCATGATTAACGAACCCCGGGGTGCGTTTACGTGTCGGTCATCAACACTTACAATTTTGGCCGATTCTGGCCCGTCTCGTGGAATATTACACAACTTTTTGGGGTCTCAAAGCGATTTCCATGGTTGTCGAACCCCAAGGTGCGCTTGACGGTGTCCTGGACTAGGGGGTACTCACCACGTCGTCTCCCGATCAGTTGGATTGGGCCGAGGACCCCCATGGCCGTATAGTCATGGGCCAGTTCGGACTACCCCTGCCGCATACAAGGAAGACTCCACAAGACTTTGCGCCCAAGACAAGGACTCTCCTAAACCCTAGGCCTCCGATGTCTTATATAAACCAAGGCCAGGCTAGTCAATAGACAATCTCATATTCATTACTATCATCTCGTGGTAGATACATGTACTCTGTACTACACCCCATATGAATACAATCAAAAGCAGGACGTAGGGTTTCACCTCCATCAAGAGGGCTCGAGCCTGAGTAAAATCCCGTGTCCATGTTACCATCGCTCTGTTGGGGAACGTTGCAGAAAATTAAAAAATTTCCTATGGTTTCACCAAGATCCATCTATGAGTTCATCTAAGCAACGAGTCAAGGGAGTGAGTCGGCATCTACATACCACTTGTAGATCGCGTGCGGAAGCTTGCAAGGGGATGGTGATGATGGAGTCGTACTCAACGTGATTCGGATCACCGATGACCAAGTACTGAACGGACAGCACCTCCGTGTTCAACACACGTACGGGACGGGAGACGTCTCCTCCTTCTTGATCCAGCAAGGGGGGGAGGAGAGGTTAAGATTTCTCCAACGGCAGCACGACGGCGTGGTGTAGTTGGTGCAGTAGTACTCCGACAGGGCTTCGCTAAGCACACGCGGAGGAGGAGAGATGTTGGGGAGGGGAGGGGCTGCGCCTTGGCTTGTGTGTTGCAGCCCTCCCCTCACCCCTCTATATATAGGGGAAGGGGGCAAGGGGGGCCGGCCCTCTAGGTAAAACCCTAGGGGGGGTGGCGGCCAAAGGGAGAGGGGGAGAGGGTGGCTTGCCCCCCAAGCCAGGGGGCGCCCCCTTTAGGGTTTCCCCTCCCCTTGACCTAGCCGCAAGGGCCTAGGTGGGGAGGCGCGCCCAGCCCACCAGGAGCTGGCTCCCTGCCCCACGCAGCCCATGTGGACCCCCGGGAGTGGTGGCCCCACCCCGTGGACCTTCGGAACCATTCCGGTGGCCCCGGTACAATACCGGTATGACCCCGAAACTTTCCGGTGTCCGTTTGACAACTTCCCATATATAAATCTTTACCTCCGGACCCTTCCGGAACTCCTCGTGACGTCCGGGATCTCATCTGGGACTCCGAACAACATTCGGTAGTCACATACAAGTCTTCCTAATAACCCTAGCGTCACCGAACCTTAAGTGTGTAGACCCTACGGGTTCGGGAGACATGCAGACATGACCGAGACGCTCTCAGGTCAATAACCAACAGCGGGATCTGGATACCCATGTTGGCTCCCACATGCTCCTCGATGTTGTCATCGGATGAACCACGATGTCGAGGATTCGATCAAACCCTGTATACAATTCCCTTTGTCAATCGGTACGTTACTTGCCCGAGACTCGATCGTCGGTATCCCAATACCTTGTTCAGTCTCGTTACTGGCAAGTCACTTTACTCGTACCGTAATGCATGATCCCGTGGCCAACACCTTGGTCACCTTGAGCTCATTATGATGATGCATTACCGAGTGGGCCCAGAGATACCTCTCCGTCATACGGAGTGACAAATCCCAGTCTCGATCCGTGTCAACCCAACAGATACTTTCGGAGATACCTGTAATGCACCTTTATAGTCACCCAGTTACGTTGTGACGTTTGATACACCCAAGGCACTCCTACGGTATCCGGGAGTTACACGATCTCATGGTCAAAGGAAGAGATACTTGACATTGGCAAAGCTCTAGCAAACGAACTAAACGACCTTTGTGCTATGCTTAAGATTGGGTCTTGTCCATCACATCATTCTCCTAATGATGTGATCCCGTTATCAACAACATCCAATGTCCATAGCCAGGAAACCATGACTATCTGTTGATCACAACGAGCTAGTCAACTAGAGGCTCACTAGGGACATATTGAGGTCTATGTATTCACACGTGTATTATGATTTCCGGATAATACAGTTATAGCATGAATAAAAGACAATTATCATGAACAAAGAAATATAATAATACTTTTATTATTGCCTCTAGGGCATATTTCCAACAGTCTCCCACTTGCACTAGAGTCAGCAATCTAGTTACATTGTGATGAATCGAACACCCATAGAGTTCTGGTGTTGATCATGTTTTGCTCGCGAGAGAGGTTTAGTCAACGGATCTGCGACATTCAGATCCGTATGTACTTTGCAAATTTCTATGTCTCCATCTTGAACATTTTCATGGATGGAGTTGAAACGACGCTTGATGTGCCTGGTCTTCTTGTGAAACCTGGGCTCCTTGGCAAGGGCAATAGCTCCAGTGTTGTCACAGAAGAGTTTGATTGGTCCCGACGCATTGGGTATGACTCCTAGGTCGGTGATGAACTCCTTCACCCAAATTGCTTCATGCGCTGCCTCCGAGGCTGCCATGTACTCCGCTTCACATGTAGATCCCGCCACGACGCTCTGCTTGCAGCTGCACCAGCTTACTGCTCCACCATTCAACATATACATGTATCCGGTTTGTGACTTAGAGTCATCCGGATCTGAGTCGAAGCTAGCGTCGACGTAACCCTTTACGACGAGCTCTTCGTCTCCTCCATAAACGAGAAACATGTCCTTTGTCCTTTTCAGGTACTTCAGGATATTCTTGACCGCTGTCCAGTGTTCCTTGCCGGGATTACTTTGGTATCTTGCTACCAAACTTACGGCAAGGTTTACATCAGGTCTGGTACACAGCATGGCATACATAATAGATCCTATGGCTGAAGCATAGGGGATGACACTCATCTCGTCTTTATCTTTTGCCGTGGTTGGTGACTGAGCCGAGCTCAATCTCACACCTTGTAACATAGGCAAGAACCCTTTCTTGGACTGATCCATTTTGAACCTCTTCAAAATCTTATCAAGGTATGTGCTTTGTGAAAGACCTATGAGGCGTCTCAATCTATCTCTATAGATCTTGATGCCTAATATATAAGCAGCTTCTCCAAGGTCCTTCATTGAAAAACATTTGTTCTAGTAGGCCTTAATGCTGTCCAGAAATTCTGTATTATTCCCATCAAGAGTATGTAATCTACATATAATATGAGAAATGCTACAGAGCTCCCACTCACTTTCTTGTAAACGCAGGCTTCTCCATAAGTCTGCATAAACCCAAACGCTTTGATCATCTCATCAAAGCGAATATTCCAACTCCGAGATGCTTGCACCAGCCCATAAATGGATCGCTGGAGCTTGCATACTTTGTTAGCGTTCTTAGGATCGACAAAACCTTCCGGCTGCATCATATACAGCTCTTCCTTAAGATGCCCGTTAAGGAATGCCATTTTGACGTCCATCTGCCATATCTCATAATCATAGTATGCGGCAATTGCTAACATGATTCGGACGGACTTTAGCTTCGCTACGGGAGAGAATGTCTCGTCGTAGTCAATCCCTTGAACCTGTCGATAACCCTTAGCGACAAGTCGAGCTTTATAGATGGTAACATTACCATCCGTGTCCGTCTTCTTCTTAAAGATCCATTTGTTTTCTATCGCTCGCCGATCATCGGGCAAGTCTGTCAAAGTCCATACTTTGTTTTCATACATGGATTCTATCTCGGATTTCATGGCTTCAAGCCATTTGTTGGAATCTGGGCCCGCCATTGCTTCTTCATAGTTCGAAGGTTCATCGTTGTCTAACAACATGATTTCCAGGACAGGGTTGCCGTACCACTCTGGTGCGGAACGTGTCCTTGTGGACCTACGAAGTTCAGTAGCAACTTGATCCGAAGTACCTTGATCATCATCATTGGTTTCCTCTTCAGTTGGTGTGGGCATCACAGGAACATTTTCCTGAGATGCACCACTTTCCCGTTCGAGAGGTAGTACTTCATCGAGTTCTACTTTCCTCCCACTTACTTCTTTCGAGAGAAACTCTTTTTCCAGAAAGCATCCATTCTTGGCAACAAAGATCTTGCCCTCGGATCTTAAGTAGAAGGTATACCCGACAGTTTCCTTAGGGTATCCTATGAAGACGCAATTTTCCGACTTGGGTTCGAGCTTTTCAGGTTGAAGTTTGTTGACATAAGCATCGCATCCCCAAACTTTTAGAAACGACAGCTTAGGTTTCTTCCCAAACCATAATTCATACGGTGTCGTCTCAACGGATTTAGATGGTGCCCTATTTAAAGTGAATGTAGCTGTCTCTAGAGCGTATCCCCAAAATGATAGCGGTAAATCGGTAAGAGACATCATAGACCGCACCATATCTAATAGAGTGCGATTACGACGTTCGGACACATCGTTACGCTGAGGTGTTCCAGGCAGCGTGAGTTTTGAAACGATTCCACATTTCCTTAAGTGTGTACCAAATTCGTGACTTAAGTATTCTCCTCCACGATCTGATCGTAGGAACTTTATCTTTCGGTCACGTTGGTTCTCCACCTCATTCTGAAATTCCTTGAACTTTTCAAAGGTTTCAGACTTGTGTTTCATTAAGTAAACATACCCATATCTACTTAAGTCATCAGTGAGAGTGAGAACATAACGATATCCTCCGCGAGCCTCAACGCTCATTGGACCGCATACATCGGTATGTATGATTTCCAACAAGTTGGTTGCTCGCTCCATTGTTCTGGAGAACGGAGTCTTGGTCATTTTGCCCATGAGGCATGGTTCGCATGTGTCAAATGATTCATAATCAAGAGACTCTAAAAGTCCATCAGCATGGAGCTTCTTCATGCGCTTGACACTAATGTGACCAAGGCGGCAGTGCCACAAGTATGTGGGACTATCGTTATCAACTTTACATCTTTTGGCATCCACACTATGAACATGTGTAACATTACGCTCGAGATTCATTAAGAATAAACCATTGACCATCGGAGCATGACCATAAAACATATCTCTCATATAAATCGAACAACCATTATTCTCAGACTTAAATGAGTAGCCATCTCGTATTAAACGAGATCCAGATACAATGTTCATGCTCAAACATGGCACTAAATAACAATTATTAAGGTTCAAAACTAATTCCGTGGGTAAATGTAGAGGCAGCGTGCCGACGGCGATCACATCGACTCTGGAACCATTCCCGACGCGCATCGTCACCTCGTCCTTTGCCAGTCTCCATTTATTCCGCAGCTCCTGCTGTGAGTTACAAATATGAGCAACGGCACCGGTATCAAATACCCAGGAGTTACTACGAGTACTGGTAAGGTACACATCAATTACATGTATATCAAATATACCTTTGGTGTTGCCGGCCTTCTTATCCGCTAAGTATTTGGGGCAGTTCCGCTTCTAGTGACCCTTCCCCTTGCAATAAAAGCACTCAGTCTCGGGCTTGGGTCCATTCTTTGACTTCTTCCCGGTAACTGGCTTACCAGGCGTGGCAACATCCTTGCCGTCCTTCTTGAAGTTCTTCTTGCCCTTGCCCTTCTTGAACTTAGTGGTCTTATTGACCATCAACACTTGATGTTCTTTCTTGATTTCAGCCTCTGCTGACTTCAGCATCGAGAACACTTCAGGAATGGTCTTTTCCATCCCCTGCATGTTGTAGTTCATCACAAAGCTCTTGTAGCTTGGTGGGAGCGACTTGAGGATTCTGTCAATGACCGCCTCATCTGGGAGGTTAATATTCAGCTGGGTCATACGGTTGTGCAACCCAGACATCTTGAGTATGTGCTCACTGACAGAACTGTTTTCCTCCATCTTACAACTATAGAACTTGTCGGAGACATCATATCTCTCGACCCGGGCATGAGCTTGGAAAACAAGTTTCAGCTCTTCGAACATCTCATATGCTCCGTGATGCTCAAAACGCTTTTGGAGCCCCGGTTCCAAGCTTTAAAGCATGCCGCACTGAACGAGGGAGTAATCATCAGCATGAGTTTGCCAAGCATTCATAATGTCTTGGTTCTCTGGGACGGGAGCGTCACCTAGCGGTCCTTCTAGGACATATTGTTTCCTGGCAGCTATGAGGATGATCCTCAGGTTCCGGACCCAGTCCGTATAGTTGCTGCCGTCATCTTTCAGCTTGGTTTTCTCTAGGAACGCGTTGAAGTTCATGTTGACATGAGCGTTGGCCATTTGATCTACAAGACATATTTGCAAAGGTTTTAGACTAAGTTCATGATAATTAAGTTCTAATCAAATTATGAACTCCCACTCAGATTAGACATCCCTTTGGTCATCTAAGTGTTACACGATCCGAGTCGACTAGCCCGTGTCCGATCATCACGTGAGACGGACTAGTCATCGTCGGTGAACATCTTCATGTTGATCGTATCTTCCATATGACTCGTGTTCGACCTTTCGGTCTCTGTGTTCCGAGGCCATGTCTGCACATGCTAGGCTCGTCAACTTAACCCTAAGTGTTTTCGCTGTGTAAAACTATCTTACACCCGTTGTATGTGAACGTAAGAATCCATCACACCCGATCATCACGTGGTGCTTAGAAGCGACGAACTGTAGCAACGGTGCACAGTTAGGGGAGAACACTTCTTGAAATTTTTGTAAGGGATCATCTTATTTACTACCGTCGTCCTAAGTAAACAAGATGCATAAACATAATAAACATCACATGCAATTATATAGTTGTGACATGATATGGCCAATATCATATAGCTCCATTGATCTCCATCTTCGGGGCTCCATGATCATCTTGTCACCGGCTTGACACCATGATCTCCATCATCGTGTCTTCATGAAGTTGTCACGCCAACGACTACTTCTACTTCTATGGCTAACGCGTTTAGCAATAAAATAAAGTAGTTTACATGGCGTTCTTTAATGACACGCAGGTCATACAAAAAATAAAGACAACTCCTATGGCTCCTGCCGGTTGTCATACTCATCGACATGCAAGTCGTGAATCCTATTACAAGAACATGATCTCATACATCACAATTCATCATTCATCACAACTTCTGGCCATATCACATCACATGATCAATCGCTGCAAAAACAAGTTAGACGTCCACTAATTGTTGTTGCATCTTTTACATGGCTGCAATTGGGTTCTAGCAAGAACGTATTCTTACCTACGAATAACCACAACGTGATTTTGTCAACTTCTATTTACCCTTCATAAGGGCCCTTTTCATCGAATCTGCTCCAACTAAAGTGGGAGAGACAGACACCCGCCAGCCACCTTATGCAACTAGTGCATGTCAGTCGGTGGAACCGGTCTCACGTAAGCATACGTGTAAGGTTGGTCCGGGCCGCTTCATCCCACAATACCGTTGAAGCAAGAAAAGACTAGTAGAGGCAAGTAAGTTGACAAGATCCACGCCCACAACAAAATTGTGTTCTACTCGTGCAAAGAGAACTACGCATAGACCTAGCTCATGATGCCACTGTTGGGGAACGTTGCAGAAAATTAAAAAAATTTCTACGGTTTCACCAAGATCCATCTATGAGTTCATCTAAGCAACGAGTCAAGTGAGTGAGTCGGCATCTACATACCACTTGTAGATCGCGTGCGGAAGCTTGCAAGGGGATGGTGATGATGGAGTCGTACTCGACGTGATTCGGATCACCGATGACCAAGTACTGAACGGACAGCACCTCCGTGTTCAACACACGTACGGGACGGGAGACGTCTCCTCCTTCTTGATCCAGCAAGGGGAGGAGGAGAGGTTGAGGAAGATTGCTCCAACGGCAGCACGACGGCGTGGTGTAGTTGGTGCAGTAGTACTCCGACAGGGCTTCGCCAAGCACACGCGGAGGAGGAGAGATGTTGGGGAGGGGAGGGGCTGCGCCTAGGCTTGTGTGTTGCAGCCCTCCCCTCACCCCTCTATATATAGGGGAGGGGGCAAGGGGGGCCGGCCCTCTAGGGAAAACCCTAGGGGGGGCGGCCAAAGGGAGAGGGGGAGAGGGTGGCTTGCCCCCCAAGCCAGGGGGCGCCCCCTTTAGGGTTTCCCCTCCCCTTGCCCTAGCCGCATGGGCCTAGGTGGGGAGGCGCGCCCAGCCCACCAGAGGCTGGCTCCCTGCCCCACGCAGCCCATGTGGACCCCCGGGAGTGGTGGCCCCATACGGTGGACCTTCGGAACCATTCCGGTGGCCCCGGTACAATACTGGTATGACCCCGAAACTTTCCGGTGTCCGTTTGACAACTTCCCATATATAAATCTTTACCTCCGGACCCTTCCGGAACTCCTCGTGACATCCGGGATCTCATCCGGGACTCCGAACAACATTCGGTAGTCACATACAAGTCTTCCTAATAACCCTAGCGTCACCGAACCTTAAGTGTGTAGACCCTACGGGTTCGGGAGACATGCAGACATGACCGAGACGCTCTCAGGTCAATAACCAACAAGCGGGATCTGGATACCTATGTTGGCTCCCACATGCTCCTCGATGTTGTCATCGGATGAACCACGATGTCGAGGATTTGATCAAACCCTGTATACAATTCCCTTTGTCAATCGGTACGTTACTTGCCCGAGACTCGATCGTCGGTATCCCAATACCTTGTTCAGTCTCGTTACTGGCAAGTCACTTTACTCGTACCGTAATGCATGATCCCGTGGCCAACACCTTGGTCACCTTGAGCTCATTATGATGATGCATTACCGAGTGGGCCCAGAGATACCTCTCCGTCATACGGAGTGACAAATCCCAGTCTCGATTTGTGTCAACCCAACAGATACTTTCGGAGATACCTGTAATGCACCTTTATAGTCACCCAGTTACGTTGTGACGTTTGATACACCCAAGGCACTCCTACGGTATCCGGGAGTTACACGATCTCATGGTCTAAGGAAGAGATACTTGACATTGGCAAAGCTCTAGCAAACGAACTAAACGACCTTTGTGCTATGCTTAAGATTGGGTCTTGTCCATCACATCATTCTCCTAATGATGTGATCCCGTTATCAACGACATCCAATGTCCATAGCCAGGAAACCATGACTATCTGTTGATCACAACGAGCTAGTCAACTAGAGGCTCACAAGGGACATATTGAGGTCTATGTATTCACACGTGTATTATGATTTCCGGATAATACAGTTATAGCATATATAAAAGACAATTATCATGAACAAAGAAATATAATAATACTTTTATTATTGCCTCTAGGGCATATTTCCAACACGCTCCAAGACGCCTAGCTTAGGACCCCTACTACGAGATATGCCGAATATTGAACCGACATTGGTGCTTTCATTGAGAGCCTGCTGGGTGATCGCCACGGATCAGTGGGACGATAAGGTGATATTTTTCAGTTCAATCTGCTACTGTTGTGTTCTAGTTTATTCGCAGAACGATTTGAGTCTCGCTGTAGAACGGGATTCGAAGGAATATTTTAATATCGTACGGGACATGGACGATGTCAAAATGTCAGATCGCGATTGGGAATTGTGCGGACACGGCTGCTCGATGATCCGGCGGCCGTACACAATAAGTAAATCCGGTCTCCAGCAACGGGGCCGTCCAGGAAGTCTTTTTTTTCTCAATTTATCAAATTAAGTGTTATGGCGTGAGCCATTACCTTCTACGTATTAAATATGATTAGGGCATCCAGCCCCATACTAATAACACTAACCTTGAACGTGGTTTTCAAGGATCGGTTGGTGGACAGTGCGGATAGTTTCAGAAAAAAAAAATCATGGCGCAATCATCGTCGCACCGCCGAATTCTTCATCCAGTGTATTCCTATCCATGTCAAAATTGATCCTCGTGGTTTGACCGGATCTTGACTGACGGCACAAGTCATATATATACCTTTTCTTTGAGAATTATCACCTTTGTCTAGCATAATTTTGTTAGCAGATAGGACAAAAGAAAGGTTGTGCAACATTCCGTACGCGGATGATCTGTAAAATTCAGCAGTCAATCTGGGACCTTGGTAAAATCCATCAAAGGCGCGCCGGCGAAGCAGCAACAAACTCTGAAGCATGGCCGGTGATCGATACTCAGACTGTCTACGCGGCCGCAGCCGCCCCATCCAGAAATAAAGGCACATGAGGAGATCATCCCCGTACAAGTCCCGTAACCAAGCTAGCAAAGTAAAAGCGTGAGCATGGGTATACTACCAAGGGAAGTACTACTAATGCCAAATTGGGCACATTTGCCATACCTAATTGCTAGATATTCTGCATTTTTTTTTGGTTTTACTAATCAGTCTTGAATTACTTATTTAGTATTCCTTTTTTTCTTTTCGCTGATTGTTGTTGCGATCACGCTATGGTCTGGTTGGCCCCGGCTCGACGACTACTCAGAGGCGCACGCACGGCAATGCATACATGGAGCGGCGGCACATCCCGAGCGACCACATGGAGATGAGGACCTCCGAACACACTTGAGCACGGTACCCCAATTTTGGTCAGTGAATTTTAGCAATTCGAACCAGCCCTGTCGGGGATATACCCCGTGGTATGACCCGGCCGGATGGATGACCCGGCTGGGACTTGGCGTCTCATTGGTAACCCGCCGGAGGTTTGGCGACTTACGAGTCTGGCGGCTCACGTATCTGACGACTCACGAGCCTGGCGATTCACGGATGGCCCCGACGGCGGGTCAGACGGACGACAAGGCCCAAGGCCCGGTAGAAAGGCTTACGTTATGGTAGGCCGGCTTAAGAGGAAGGAAGCAAGACCCGGACTTGTATTCAACTTGTAAGAAAAGATAGACTAGTCCTAGTCCTGCTAGGACTCCACATGTAACCCGGCCCTCTAACTTATATAAGGAGGGGCAGGGCACCCCAAAGAGGGACAAGTAACAAGAAACAATATCTAGGGCTAGACACAAAGGGGGAGCCGGCTTATGCGGCGACTCTCGATGAGCATAATGAGACCTAGCCTCAAACAGTATGTAGGGCTATTCCGGATGATGTTTCCCAGGGCCCAAAGCTGTCTAAATCCTCGTCTTGTGTGATGATCCGCCTACCGTCTCTCGATTCCGCCCAACCCCTCTCAAGCGACCACATAGATGCGTTGGCCTCGCGACTAAGTCCTTGCAAGAGGACATCTGCCGTGACAATTCCACGACAGTTGGCGCCCACCGTGGGGCCTGCGCACGGTGGTGTTGAGTTCTTGGAGGGATCTTTACCCGGGTTTCGAGAAGTTCGCGAATTAGCCGGATGAAGAAGAACCGGCACGGAAGAATCACGCAAGATGATCCGGCATGGGACAGTTTGTTTTGGCAGAGCCGGCGTGTTCATTGTTTATGATCAGAGTTGTGATTAATTCTACATGGTCAGGACAAGAGCTAAGGGCTGCGTACGGCCACCGGAGGCGCCGTAATAATCCGCCAGCCAGATCTTTTTCATGGACCGCCGCAAATTGTCAATCTGAGACGGTCAAGAAATCCCGCTGCAGTAGTCCGAATACTATTCTGTAGACCAAAGGATATATTGGATTAAATACCAAGGCAGTGTTCCGGTTTGACCAACGCGTCGACATCCGCGTGTTTTGTCGCCGCTAATTATACTACTACTTCCAAACCATAGTTGCTGGTACTACTTCACGTCATCACACAAAAGAAGAAACAAAAAGCATGGCCAGAGGCCCGGGCACACACGTCACCGATTGCACGTGTGTATGCTGAATTTGCAGCGATGCGACGGCCGCTGATGGATCGTGTGCGTGCACGGCTGCTGTATCGATTGAGAGGATGTTCAAGTGGATCAAGGAAAAGGAAATCAAAGCCGGCCATGTACGGATTGTACTACTACTACAATACAAAATCGGACTGATGTGCCATTACAAAAGCCTAAGTAATTTGCACTATTGTCGGATTCTTCGAAGACCAGATTAAAAAAATATATGGTCTTGTGGAGCGCCCGAGGACGGTGCGTGCGCGTGGATCGGAGGGAATACTAGTATGACATCACGTCAAGATAAAAGGAAGGATTACTTTGCGTTCGGATCAGCTATCGTATCCGAATTTTACTCAGTACTGGTGCAAGTCCAGCAAGACAAAAAACAAATAGGATAGCTGCCTAATTAGCCGGTCTAATCTGGGGCTGAGGTGATTTAAATTTTGGATATCTCTGTACGAGGAAAAGGGCCAGTCTATGCTGCAGAGGGGCACGACCCGGAAGCAGGTTCTCCACGGGCTGGGACTCCTCTGTTGACCAGCTCCCTTGACCCGCCCTGTTGACCACCGTGGTGAACCGCCGCCGACGTCTCGTCGCCTCGGAGCCACTTCCAGAGCTGCCGCGAGCGGAGCCGGCCGTCGCGTGACATCACTTCGCCTCACGCCTCCGTATCTCTACTGCGGCTTGCCTGAAGGGACAACGGCGGCCTCGTATTATGGTCAGCATCCATGTTGCTGTTTTCTTCTTCGCATGAAGACACAAAAAAAATGGGACAAAGGAGGAGAAGGTCACGTGGAGACATCAGGCATTTAGAGACAAGAGAACATAGTGTTGTCCATCAAAATCATCAGGACCATTATTCCTTGAAAAGGTGTCGCATAAAGGGTGCGCGCCAGCATTATTTGTGTAAGTTGCTGCCCCCGCTACATCCGCACGCGTCACTGACTCATCGTCCGCGTCCACATTTGTCTCGCCCGGGTCCGGGTTGTTTCCCACGTTGTGGCCGTCTCTCGCGACCGCGCCGGCTTACAATGCCGTGGCCGTCTCTTGCGACTGCGTCGGCTTACAATGCCACGGACGACTCGCCCGTCCGCTCTCATGGCCGGTTCACGAGCCCGTGCCAGCTTACAACAAGGAGGACAAACTTGCTCGTCTGCACCGGTTTACAACGTCGCGGCTGGTTCATCTGTCTGGTCCCGCGGCCGACTCGCTCATGATTGATTTCAACTTCACCATAGTGATCATCAACACTGCAGCGGATAATTTCCAGCCTAACATATCAGGTGAAATCCATCTAGCGTATTTTTTACATAATAATCTCTTTAAAAGAGCAATTACTCTGGCTTGCGATATTTTTTGGATGCAGGACAAATGTTCATTACAAAAGTGATGGTCATATCAAGGATATCGTTCGTCTGACCTGCTATAATGATCAATGAATATATGTGCAAGCCGCCGCCTTTGCGGTCCGGTTTACATCAACTTGCCAGGACCACGCCTGCGGATTACTCCATGTTCGCACCGGCTTATAATGCCACGGCCGATTCATCTATCTGTGTTCGTGGTTGTCTTTGATGCCGCAGTCGGTTTTACTGACCGCACCGTGGTCCGGTTCATTTGTCTGACCCTGTCGGGTCTACATCAACACATTGGGCCGCACCTATCCGGATGAGCGGTCGATTGAGTATGAGCAAGTCACTACTTGGGTAGCCGGTTTTCTTCCAACAAATTAGAGGCAAATTATCATATATTATCAGCCGCCATCTGCAGTGGATGGATCAATGGGCAGGTGCACAAGTCGATTGCCACTATAGTTTGGTTAACTTCAAATAGCCAGTTGGAAGGAACCATTGGCCGAGTTGCTGACACGGCTCATACGGGATCATTTATAACCCGCCGCAGTCACCTCAACCTTCTGTGGATTCACATCGCGCTATCAACGCCAATGATGTATACCTTCGGCTATGGTCAAATATGGAGAATCTCAAGCCAATTCCTCGAGTCGTCTTGAGACTCGGGGGCTACAATGGTATGACTCAGCAAAATTAGCCGGTTTCAATGAATTCAAGAACTCCGGGTCATTGAAAGGAAAAATAACCCGGGCCCCGGAGATTACTGCTAGATCGATGAAAATTTAAAAGCCGTCAGAAGATTTCCGGCTCAAGAGACATCTTTCTCCCACAAAGCACTAAAGCTCTCAAATCCGGTTCAAAAGCCGGCCTAGGGTAAATTTGTCCCTCACAAAATTTTGAAGCTCTCAAATCCGGTTCAAAATTCGGCTCAAGGTAAATTTGTCCCTTACAAATTTTTGAAGCTTTCAAATACGGTTTAAAGTTCCGGTTCAAAAAGAATTAATCTCTCGCAAGTTCGAGTTCTAAGAAAAATTAAAGGTTGCCAAAGAGAACTTGCTGCCATGATGCACGGTTCAAAACATGGGTATCCTGCCTTACGACTTATCTTATTATGGTCACTTGGGGGCTTCCTGCTCATCGGGCATAGCTATCAGTACCCTCTTGATCGGCACAATGCCAAAACTTATATGGTCACTTGGGGGCTTCCTGTTCAAACATAGGTCGTATTCGAACCAAAGAGAACATAGCTGTCGATACCCTTTTGATTAGCAAACTGCTGCACCTACTTGGGGGCTTCTTGATCGTATCCGAATCATAGCTCAACCCCTTTGGGAATCGACGTGGATCGTATTCGAATCAACGTCGCTAAACAACTCTTAAGGTCATTTGGGGGCTTCCTGTTCAAACATAGGTCGTATTCGAACCAAAGAGAACATAGCTGTCGATACCCTCTTGATCGGCATCGCCAAAGCCACTGGGGGCTATATGATCGTATTCGAATCTTAGCTTAACCCCTTTGGAACGGTTTACTGATCGTATTCGAATCAGAAGCCTCAAAATTTTCTCTGTTTCTGGTACAGTTTTTTGGTAATCGCAGTTTATTTGACTTTGTCTTGAGACTTTTTTGATCATATTTGAAAGCATCTAGGGAGTGGCTTCGATTCCACCGGCTTAACCTTGATCAATAAAGTTTTCAGCACATAACAAATATCATATTTGCCGGCTCTTACAGAGTTGAGTTATCAACTTCACTGTCCGGGTCACATAAACCGGCGGTATCATTCAAAGGATCATAGGAATCTTGTGATCTACTTGTCTGCAGGATAAGACTACATTTGGGTGGTTACCCGCCCTGGCTTTTGATGCTAAGTCGCCAGGGCATATGTTGTTTAAACTCTTTGCAGGATTTGCAGAAATATGACATATAAATGATTAAGTTCAAGCTCGTTAGCAAAGTTGATGCTTCAAAATGATTATCCGTTCTGGATTTTCTTAAAGGCTATAAGCCGTCGGGTTATAAAAATTCCGGCTTACAATGGAGGCGTATTAAATCGCCATCGGCCAAGAGCCGCCGAGTATTTAAACTCCAGATTTACTTATAAACAGACGAGGTATTCAAAGTCGCTTTGGCGCAATGGTTATTATTTTATTAATGGATATGATTTATGCTACAATGGAAGGAATAGTCCCAAGTCGTTGCAGGCTTACGACCCGGCACTTGGGGGCTACATTATTCAAATTGAGGTTACATCAAATATGCAAGTCTCATGTCGCTATAAACATGCACCATGACACTTGGGGGCTAATGCAAAGTCATTTTTTGCTCACCTCATTGATGGCCTGATTCATCACATTGTAATGAGCCGGCCCTTGGGGGCTACCAATTGCTCCTATCAACAGTTCAAGGTACACAAGTCTTAATCCATTATATGGAAGGATCCATTGCTCAGTTGGTAAAGCACAAAGCTCTTAACCTTGTGGACGTGGGTTCAAGCCCCATGGTGGAGATTACATTATATGATGTTATTATGAATGAATTATATACAAAGTCCCTGCTCATTATTGCATAATGACCCGGCCCTTGGGGGCTACACGTTGCTACTCCAGTTTACATGATAATATTTACAAAGTCCCTGCTCATTATTGCATAATGACCCGGCCCTTGGGGGCTACACTGGTTGAAGTTTTATGAGCATAAGGCAATTACAAGTCCCAGGTTGCTGCAAGCATGACAACCCGGCACTTGTGGGCTACAGGTGATATGCATATAAGGGAGGAATAACTTCAAATCCTCAGTTTTGAGAAAAGCGGGTATTATATTATTATCGAAGAAATCTGCAAAGTTTATGACCCGGCGTCATCATAAGATTAACCCGGCATCAGCAACAATTATATGACCTGGTATCATTTGTTTATAACCCGACAATTTTGGCAATCATAAATCGGCAAGATCTACATCTTTAAGCCGGTTGAAAGTCAGATGAGTATTTCAAGACTAATATTTTTTAAGCCGGCGTTTTGGAAGCCGACTCAAGTGGATTATTTCTTAAAATATTTCTCTACAAGAACATCAATGTCAGCAAATTGATTCTGAAGCTGGCCTGTTAACCCGGATTTTCCAAAAGAAGTATCTGGATTTTTTGCATGGACAAAGTTGAAGCATATCTATTAAAGAAGATTTTTCTATGAGGTTATGGACATATTTATATCAACAAGGAAATGACAAGGACTTAAAGACGTTCAGGTGCCGGCTTACAAGAGTATTTAACCCGGAGCACAACCTGTCAAATTTGTTCTTGAGTTATTTTGCAGGATCAGTTTAACAAGGATAAATCCAAATTAAACTGGGGGCTAATGTCGGGGATATTCCCCGCGGTATGACCCGGCCGGATGGATGACCCGGCTGGGACGGCGTTTCACTGGTAACCCACCGGAGGTTTGGTGACTTACGAGTCTGGCAGCTCAAGTATCTGACGACTCACGAGCCTGGCGATTCACGGATGGCCCCGACGGCGGGTCAGACGGGCGACAAGGCCCAAGGCCCGGTAGAAAGGCTTACGTTATGGTAGGCCGACTTAAGAGGAAGGAAGCAAGACCCGGACTTGTATTCAACTTCTAAGAAAAGATAGACTAGTCCTAGTCCTACTAGGACTCCACATGTAACCCGCCCCTCTAACTTATATAAGAAGGGGCAGGACACCCCAAAGAGGGACAAGTAACAAGAAACAATATCTAGGGCTAGACACAAAGGGGGAGCCGGCTTATGCGGCGACTCTCGATGAGCATAATGAGACCTAGCCTCAAACAGCATGTAGGGCTATTCCGGATGATGTTTCCTGGGGCCCGAAGCTGTCTAAATCCTCGTCTTGTGTGATGATCGGCCTAGCGTCTCTCGATTCTGCCCAACCCCTCTCAAGCGACCACATAGATGCGTTGGACTCGCGACTAAGTCCTTGCAAGAGGACATCTGCCGTGACAATTCCACGACAAGCCCCGTCATCACCGTCGAACAGGTTTTATTTTTCCTAACAATTCGGTCAGCTCCCAAATATATCGAACACATAATATTTTCTGTTGTTTTGCAGTGCTTATTTTTGCAGGGATATTTTGTTGACACTTGTGCATGACGTCAGTCCAGCCAGCGTCTCGCCGCCACTGAGGTTGCCGACCTGTGTCGACATCCCCGCGCCACAATGCCGTCATGCCATCGAGCTAGCCTCAACGCTCAACAATTGACTTAGATCGGGCTGCACTATCCCCTCGGCGTGGTGTCCTCGTCGCCCAGCTCCATCGACCGAATTGTGTCGTCACCTTGGAGCGCTGCCCTGTGTTGGCAACCCCGCATTGTCGCTTCATCAACCTACTCGGCCGGAGATTCCAGTGTCACCCGGTGACCTGCTCCATCACCTCGGCTAGACTGGGGGCTTCACCTCTTCTGAGTGCCGAGCGGAGTTCGGAGTGCCGAGCTCTCTGCTCGGCCACATCGGGCTTGGGGGCTGAGACCTCCTCCCGCACCAAGCTTGGACCGCGTCATCAACGCCGAGCACATTAACCAGCTAAGTCGCTTTCATGCTCAAAAACTTTCAGTTTTAAATTTTGTTCGGTTCGACCAAGCACTATACTTTTTTTAGCAAAAAGTTGTTTGTGAAAAACTTCATTGTCCAAACTTTGTTTGTGACACACAAATTCAAATACCCCGTTTACTTGGGGGCTTCCTTTATAAAGCCTTTCCTCTTGCATATGATTATACTTATACGGCTTTGTTCCTTGTTCGTCTATTACGCCACAATATGCACCATATTGACCTAAGTGATTTGCAAGCTGGGTTGCCTTGCTCTTGTGTTCACCCCTACATTCTCGATTGTTCGGCTAGGGAGTAAAGGGAGCACCTCTTTGATTGTCACGATCGGGTCACCCGAGCCGGACCTCGGACTGGGTGAAGCCGAAAGCTAGCGCTCTTACTGTTTTCAATAATGGTTGGCACACAACGGAACTCATGAGTACAAAAAATCTATTGCACAAGTCTCACAATAATAATGAGCAACCGAAGAAAGGTATCGATGGGGGTACTATTTTCTTCGAAGATGCTTCTTACACTTCGTCGGTAATATAACATAAGTTCCCTGAGCGCGCTTTGTCTGTTACAGCCTTATGGCCTGATTGCTTGGTTATCGGAAACACCGTTGATATTCTCGACAGGTGGAGTACATAACACTTTTCGGTCCTTGACCGAAGAGGGAGAAGCCGACGGTCGGTTAAGACACGTATAAAGTTTGGGTGAACACAGATATGATACAAGTACTTCGGTACATACAATCATTATACATAAAATTCTTTTACCCAAGTCACTCGGGGGGCTCTTAAATTTATGTGAGCCGTTTTTATAATAAGTGTTCTACTTCTTAGTCGTTGCAAAGTCTTTTTTCTATCACTCCTTTTTTCGACGCGAGTGTGTGGCCAATAGCCGCTAAAGTTTGCTAAACTAGCCTAACAAGAAGCACTCCGCCTTTGGGATAGGAGGTTGAAGCCGTAGGCTGACCCTCTTGAAGTCTTGAGATAGGATGTGTCATGTTAAAGCACGACAGAAGCACAATTCTTTTTTCTAAGACCAATTTTCTGATTGGCACCGAACAATTGATCTAGTTCAGACGTCGAGTTTTCCTGACGTTTTTTGGTTTTCCAATCCTATGGCACTTTTTAACTATTTGTGTGTGTTCCGCATAAGTCTCGCAGTGCAACGCCGGACACCTTTAGAGATTCGGCAAAAATTCTCGGATATTGCTATATATGCATCAGTTTCGAATTGTGTCTTCGGTCAATAGTTGGGTTGCCTAGCTCCTGCGCCTACCTCCCACGTTCCGCTTTGTTCGGCTAGGTGTGCAAAAGGAGAACCACTGCGATTGTGCTTCCAGCTCGCATGGTTAAGCACCTCAGTGGAGAAAGCCGAAAACTGACTATCACAATAAGCGTAAACTGGTCAGCGATCCGATGACTGTGTTAAATAACGGGTCGTTCATAACATTGGCCAAAGTGTTTACGGCTTGACCTCGTCTATCACCGAACACTAACTGGGAGCTCGCAGCTAGCTTCCCCAATTTAATACCATAGAGTTCGGGAACTTTCGCCGAACTAAATCCTCAATATTTTCCTCCCACATTGATCGGAGGAGAGTTTTCATAATCATGATAAGCATGACGACCCCAAGAAAGGAACCGATAGCGGGATTATTTTCTTTGGAAGATGTTTCTTACGTTAAAACGTAATATAACATATCTCTCTGCGTACCTTTGTTTATAAAACCGTATGACCGGATTGCTTTGTTTGCCGTAAAACTTTGCCCTTTTAAAGGCTTTATAAAGTAGGACAAACACTCCTCGGCTATTGGCCAAGGAGGTGGAAGCCGATGGTCGGTCAACAAAGTTTTGTACAATGCGGATCCAAGCATTAATGATGTAAAGTACTTGGATACATAGAGTCATTACACATATTTTGTGATTTTACTATGGATATCGATCCTTAATTCGGCCTCCCGTGCCCACATTAAGGCTCGGGGGCTACTAGGCTTCGGTCTTATTATTTGCAAATATTAAAGGGGTACATCGATCCCCTGATCTGGTGTTGCCACCCGACCAATGTCTCGGGGGCTACTGCATTGACAATCCAATGTAGAAAATTTAAAGTCCAATATAGTTTTTGAGGAGATTATTATCCTCAGGTTGGTCGGCCGCACCCAACCTGAGTCTCGAGGACTTTGCACACCGCATTTCTATTCCTAAGTATGCTGCCGAGCTGGGAATTGATCCTCGGGCTGATTTTATGAATCGACCTAAGTCTCAGTGCCTACTAGGGTCAGCGGTTTGATTTTTTCCTTCAGGTGCATCCCGGATATTAGGCCAACACGCACCTTGACGGCTACTGGCTATACATCTCGTCAGAGATTACATTACACAATTCGGAATTAAATTCATAAAAATTAGCCCATGGCCAAGGTGGTGCACCACCTTGGAAGTAGCCCGGCATAAAGCTTGGGTGCCAGTGGCTGGCTCCATAGAGGGCATTTCCGGCATTAAGCTCGGCTAAACTCCTGCGGCCTTTTTGAACCAAGGTGATCTATGACACCTCGGATACAGTCCGGCGTTGGAGCTCGGACATAGTACGGCATTGGAGCTTGACATAGTCCGGCGTTGGAGCTCAGACATAGTCCGGCGTTGGAGCTTGACATAGTCCGGCGTTTGAGCTAGGATACAGTCCGACGTTGGAGCTCGAAAGCGGTCCGACATTGCTTCTCGGCTGCAAAAGATATCTCAAATGCAGTTCGGCGTTGGAGCTCAGAGGCAAGAAGATACCGCCCCATGGAAACAACTTCAAACCCAAGGTGTGGCGTGAAAAATAACAAGGCATTGATAAAGGCCGATAACTTAAAGGGGCTCCTTGGATACCCGACGTATAAACTCTTCAGATCCACTTCAGAAATCCTCAAGATCGAAGATGAGAAGATTTATTGAACCAGTTTTCAAGACCGACGACCGAAGATGAAGAACAGTTCGGAAGAATCGAGGAGTGTCCCCAACTTGAAGACCGGTTCAGGGGGCTAGAGACGGTGTCCTGGACTAGGGGGTACTCACCACGTCATCTCCTGATCAGTTGGATTGGGCCGAGGACCCCCATGGCCGTATACTCATGGGCCAGTTCGGACTAGCCTTGCCGCATACAAGGAAGACTCCACAAGACTTGGTGCTCAAGACAAGGACTCTCCTAAACCCTAGGCCTCCGGTGTCTTATATAAACTAAGGCCAGGCTAGTCAATAGATAATCTCATATTCATTACTATCATCTCGTGGTAGATACATGTACTCTGGACTACACCCCATATGAATACAATCAAAAGCAGGACGTAGGGTTTCACCTCCATCAAGAGGGCTCGAACCTGGGTAAAATCGTGTGTCCATGTTACCAACGCTCCAAGACGCCTAGCTTAGGACCCCTACTACGAGATACGCCAGATATTGAACTGACATCGCTTACATCTCGGTCATCAACACTCATAGTTTTGGCCGATTCTGGCCTGTTTCTTGGACTATTACTCACTATTTTGGGGTCCCGGAGTGATTACCTCGATTAACGAACCCTGGGGTGCGTTTACCTATCGGTCATCAACAACCACAATTTTTTCCGATTCTGGCCCGTTTCGTGAACTATTACTCACTATTTTGGGGTCCCAGAGTGATTTCCGTGATTATCGAACCCTGCCATGCGTTTACGTGTCGGTCATGAACACTCGCGGTTTTTGTCGATTCTGAGCCATTTGATGTTCTATTACTCACCGTTTTGTGGTCCCAAAGGGGTTTCCATGGTTGTCGAACCCCAAGCTGTGCTTACATGTTGGTCGTAAGGACTCGTAGTTTGTGTCGATTCTGGCCCGTGTCTTGGACTATTACTCGGTTTTGGGGTCCCGAAGTGATTTCCACGATTGACGACCCCCAGGTGCAATTATGTGTCGGTCATCAAGACTCACAACTTTGGCCGATTCTGGTCCGTTGCATGCACTATTACTTGCCGTTTTGGGGTCCTAGAGCGATTTCCATGATTGACGATTCCTGAGGTGCGTTTACGTGTCCATCGTCAACACTCATAGTTTTGGCCAATTCTGACCCGTTTCACGGACAATTACTCACCGTTTTGGGGCCCCGAATCAATTTCCAAAGTTGTTAAACCCAAGGTGCACTTACATGTTAGTCATCAACACTCAAAGTTTTGGCCAATTCTGGCCTGTTTCTTGGACTATTTCTCACTTAATTGGGGTCCCGGAGTGATTTCGACGATTGACGAACCCCGGGGTGCGTTTACATGTCGGTCATCAAGACTCGCGGTTTTTGTTGATTCTAAGTCATTTCATGATCTATTACTCACCATTTTGTGGTCCCGAAGAGATTTCCATGGTTGTGAAACCCCAAGGTGCGCTTACGTGTCGGTCATCAACAATCGCAGTCTGGGACGATTTTGGCTCATTTCTTGGACTATTACTCACTGCTTTGGGGTCCCACAGTGATTTCCATGATTAATGAGCCCCGGGGTGCGTTTACCTGGCGGTCATCAACACCCACGGTTTTGGCCGATTCTGGCCCGTTTAGTGGACTATTACTCACTGTTTTGAGGTCCCGGAGTGATTTCCACAATTAACGAACCCCGGGGTGCGTTTACGTCTCAGTCATCAACACTCGCGGTTTTTGTCGATTTTGAGCCGTTTCGTGATCTATAACTCACCGTTTTGTGGTCCTAAAGGGATTTCCACGGTTGTCGAACCCCTAGGTGTGCTTATGTGTTGGTCGTCAAGACTCGTAGTTTGTGCCGATTCTGGCCCGTTTCTTGGAATATTACTCAGTTTTGGGTTCAAGAAGTGATTTCCACGATTGATGAACCCCAGGTTGCATTTACGTGTCGGTCATCAACACTCACAACTATGATGGATTCTGGTTCGTTGTGTGCACTATTACTCGCCGTTTTGGGGTCCCAGAGCGATTTCCACGATTGACGATCCCCGGGGTGCGTTTACATGTCCGTCGTCAACACTCACAGTTTTGCCCAATTCAGACCCATTTCACGGACAATTACTCACCGTTTTGGGGTCCCGAATCGATTTCCAAAGTTGTTGAACCCCAATGTGCGCTTATGTGTTAGTCATCAATACTCGAAGTTTTGGCCTATTCTGGCCCGTTTCTTAGACTTTTACTCACTATATTGGGGTCCCGGAGTGATTTCGACGTTTAACAAACCCTGGGGTGTGTTTACATGTTGGTCATGAACACTCACGGTTTTTGTTGATTCTGAGCCATTTCATGATCTATTACTCACTGTTTTGTGGTCCCAAAGCGATTTCCATGGTTGTGAAACCCCAAGGTGCGCTTACGTGTCGGTCATCAAAAATCACAGTTTGGGCCGATTCTGGCCCGTTTCTTGGACTATCACTCACCATTTTGGGGTCCCGAAGCGATTTCCAAAGCTGTGGAACCCCAAGGTGCGCTTGCGTGTCGGTAATCAACACTCACAGTTTTGGTCGATTCTGGCCCGTTTCATGGACTGTTACTCACTGTTTTGGAGTCCCGGAGCGATTTCCCGAGGTGCGCTAACGTGTCTGTCGTCAACACTCACAGTTTTGGCCAATTCTGACCCGTTTCGTGGACAATTACTCACCGTTTTGGCGTCCCGAATCGATTTCGAAAGTTGTTGAACCCCAAGGTGCGCTTACGTGTCAGTCATCAACACTCGAAGATTTGGAAAATTCTGGCCCTTTTCTTGGACCATTTCTCACTTATTTGGGGTCCTGGAGTGATTTCGACGATTGACGAACCCCGGGGTGCGTTTACATGTCGGTTATCAAGACTCGCGGTTTTTGTCGATTCTGTGCCATTTCGTGATCTATTACTAACCGTTTTGTGGTCCCAAAGCGATTGATGGTTGTGAAACCCATGGTGCGCTTAAGTGTTGGTCATCAACAATCGCAGTTTGGGATGATTCTGGCCCGTTTCTTGGACTATCTGTCACCGTTTTGGGGTCCCGAAGCAATTTCCATAGTTTTGAAACCCCAATGTGTGCTTACGTGTGAGTAATCAACACTCACAATTTTGGCCGATTCTGGTCCGTTTCGTGGACTATTACTCACTGTTTTGTGGTCCTGGTGTGATTTCCACGATTAACGAACCCCCGGGTGCGTTTACGTGTCGGTCATCAACACTCACAGTTTGGGCCAATTCTGGCCTGTTTCGTGGAGTATTACTCACTATTTTGGGGTCCCGAAGTGATTTCCACGATTAACGAACCCCGGGTGCGTTTACGTGTCGGTCATCAACACTCACAGTTTTGGCCGATTCTGGCCCATTTCATGGACTATTACTCAACGTTTTGGGGGTCCCAAGGAGATTTCCATGGTTGTCAAACCCCATGGTGCGCTTACATGTCGGTCATCAACACTCACAGTTTTGGCCGATTCTGGCCCGTTTCGTGGACTATTAGTCACTGCTTTGTGGTCCCGGAGTGATTTCCACGATTAACGAACCCCAGGTGCATTTACCTGTCAGTCATCAACACCCACGGTTTTGGCCGATTTTGGCCCGTTTCGTGGACTATTACTCACTGTTTTGGGGTGCCAGAGTGATTTCCACGATTAACAAACCCCGAGGTGCGTTTACATGTCGGTCATGAACACTCACGGTTTTTGTCAATTCTGAGCCGTTTCGTGGTCTATTACTCACCTTTTGTGGTCCCAGAGGGATTTCCATGGTTGTCCAGCCCCAAGGTGTGCTTACGTGTTGGTCGTCAAGACTCGTAGTTTGTGCCGATTCTGGCCCGTTTCTTGGACTATTACTCTGTTTTGGGATCCCGAAGTGATTTCCATGATTGACGAACCCCATGGTGCATTTACGTGTCGGTCATCAACACTCACAACTTTGACCGATTCTGGTCCTTTGTGTACACTATTACTCGCCGTTTTGGGGTCCCATAGCGATTTCCACGATTTACGATCCCCGGGGTGCATTTACATATGCGTCGTCAACACTCATAGTTTTGGCCAATTCTGACCTGTTTCGTGGACTATTACTCACCTCTTTGGGGTCCCGAATCGATTTCCAAAGTTGTTGAACCCCAAGGTGCGCTTACGTGTCAGTCACCAACACTCGAAGTGTTCTCCGATTCTGACCCGTTTCCTGGACTATTTCTCACTGTATTGGGGTCCCGGAGTGATTTCAACGATTGAGGAACCCCGGGGTGCGTTTACATGTTGGTCATCAACACTCGCGGTTTTTGTCGATTCCGAGCCGTTTCGTGATCTATTACTCACTGTTTTGTGGTTCCGAAGTGATTTCCATAGTCGTGGAACCCCAAGGTGCGCTTACGTGTCGGTCATCAACAATCACAATTTGGGCTGATTCTGGCCCGTTCCATGGACTATTACTCACCGTTTTGGAGTCCCGAAGCGATTTCCATAGTTGTGAAACCCCAAGGTGCGCTTACGTGTCAGTCATCAACACTCACAGTTTTGGCCGATTCTGGCCTGTTTCGTGGAGTATTACTGACTGTTTTCGGGTCCCGGAGTGATTTTCATGATTAACGAACCCCGGGGTGCGTTTACGTGTCGGTCATCAACACTTACAATTTTGGCCGATTCTGGCCCTTTTCAGGGAATATTACTCAATGTTTTGGGGTCTCAAAGCGATTTCCATGGTTGTCGAACCCCAAGGTGTGCTTACATGTCGGACATCAACACTCACAGTTTTGGCCGATTCTGGCCCGTTTCTTGGACTATTACTCACTGTTTTGGGGTCCCGGAGTGATTTCCATGATTAACGAACCCCGGCGTGCGTTTACCTATCGGTCATCAACACCCATAGTTTTTTCCGATTCTGGCCCATTTCGTGGACTATTACTCACAATTTTGGGGTCTCGGAGTGATTTCCGCGATTATCGAACCCCGGGGTGCGTTTACGTGTCGGTCATGAACACTCGCGGTTTTTGTCGATTCTGAGCCGTTTCATGATCTATTACTCACCATTTTGTGGTCCCAAAGGGATTTCCATGGTTGTTGAACGCCAAGATGTGCTTACGTGTTGGTCGTCAACACTCGTAGTTTGTGTCGATTCTGGCCCGTTTCTTGGACTATTACTCGGTTTTGAGGTCCCGAAGTGATTTCCACGATTGACGAACCCCAGGGTGCATTATTACTCATGTTTTGTGGTCCTGGAGTGATTTCCACGATTAACGAACCCCGACGTGCGCTTACATGTCGGTCATCAATACTCATAGTTTTGGCCGATTCTGGCCCGTTTCATGGACTATTACTCATTGTTTTGTGGTCCTCGAGTGATTTCCATGATTAACGAACCCCGGGGTGCGTTTACGTGTCGGTCATCAACACTCACAGTTTTGGCCGATTTTGGCCCGTTTCTTGGACTATTACTCAATGTTTTGGGGGTCCCGGTCATCAACACACACAGTTTTGGCCGATTCTGGCCCGAGTGATTTCCACGATTAACAAACCGCGGGGTGCGTTTACATGTTCGTCGTCAACACTCATAGTGTTGGCCAATTTTGACCCGTTTCATGGACTATTACTCACGGTTTTGTGGTCCCGAATCGATTTTCGAAGTTGTTGAACCCCAAGGTGCACTTACGTGTCAGTCATCAACACTCAAAGTTTTGGCTGATTCTGGCCCGTTTCTTGGACTATTTCTCACTGTATTGGGGTCCCGGAGTGATTTCGATGATTGACGAACCCCGGGGTGCGTTTACATGTCGGTCATCAACACTCGCGGTTTTTGTCGATTCTGAGCCATTTCGTGATCTATTACTCACTGTTTTGTGGTCCCGAAGCGATTTCCATGGTTGTGAAACCCCAAGGTGCGCTTACGCGTCGGTCATCAACAATCGCAGTTTGTGACGATTTTGGCCCGTTTCTTGGACTATCACTCACTATTTTGTGGTCCCGAAGCGATTTCCATTGTTGTGGAACCCAAGATGCACTTATGTGTCGGTAATCAACACTCACAGTTTTGACCGATTTTGGCCCGTTTTATGGACTATTACTCACCGTTTTGATGTCCCGAAGCGATTTCTATAGCTGTGAAACCCCAAGGTGCGCTTACATGTTAGTCATCAACACTCACAGTTTTGGCCAATTCTGGCCCGCTTCGTGGACTATTACTCACTGTTTTGTGGTCCGGGAGTGATTTCCACGATTAATGAACCCCGGGGTGCGTTTACGTGTCGGTCATCAACACTCATAGTTTTGGCCGATTCTGGCCCGTTTCGTGGACTATTACTCAATGTTTTGGGGTCCCAAAGCGATTTCCATGGTTGTCGAATCCCAATGTGCGCTTACGTGTCGGTCATCAATACTCACAGTTTTGGCCGATTCTGGCCTGTTTCGTGGACTATTACTCACTGCTTTGGGGTCCCGAAATGATTTCCACGATTAACGAACCCCGGGGTGCGTTTATGTGTCGGTCATCAACACTCGTGGTTTTTGTCGATTCTGAGCCGTTTCGTGATCTATTACTCACCGTTTTTTGGTCCCAAAGGGATTCCCATGGTTGTCGAGCCCCAAGGTGTGCTTACGTGTTTGGTGGTCAAGACTCATAGTTTTTGCCGATTCTGGCCCGTTTCTTGGACTACTACTCAGTTTTGGGGTCCCGAAATGATTTCCATGATTGACGAACTCCAGGTTGCATTTACCTGTCGGTCATCAATGCTCACAACTTTGGCCGATTCTCGTCCATTACATGCACTATTACTCGTCATTTTTGGGTCCCAGAGCGATTTCCACGATTGATGATCCCCAAGGTGGGTTTACGTGTCCGTCGTCAACACTCACAGTTTTGGCCAATTCTTACCCGCTTCGTGGACTATTACTCACCATTTTGGGGTCCCCGATCGATTTCCAAAGTTGTTGTGCCCCAAGGTGCGCTTATGTGTGAGTCATCAACACTCGAAATTTTGGCCGATTCTGGCCCGTTTCTTGGACTATTTCCCACTGTCTTGGGGTCCCGGAGTGATTTCGACGATTGACGAACCCTGGGGTGCGTTTACATGTCGGTCATCAACACTCACGGTTTTTGTCTATTCTGAGCCATTTCATGATCTATTACTCACCGTTTTGTGGTCCCAAAGCGATTTCCATGGTTGTGAAACCCCAAGGTGCGCTTACGTGTCGATCATCAACAATCGCAATTTGGGCCGATTCTGACCAGTTTCTTGGACTATCACTCACCGTTTTGGGGTCCCGAAGCGATTTCCAAAGTTGTGGAACCCCAAGGTGCGCTTATGTGTCGGTAATCAACACTCACAGTTTTGGCCGATTCTGGCCCGTTTCATGGACTATTTCTCACCATTTTGGAGTCCTAAAGCGATTTCCATAGTTGTGAAACTCCAAGGTGCGCTTACGTGTCAATCATCAACACTCATAGTTTTGGCCCATTTTGGAGTATTACTCACTGTTTTGGGGTCCCGGAGTGATTTCCATCATTAACAAACCCCAGGGTGCATTTACATGTCGGTCATCAACACTCACAATTTTGGCCGATTCTGGCCTGTTTCATGGACTATCACTCACTGTTTTGGGATCCCAGAGTGATTTCCACGATTAACGAACCCCGGGGTGCGTTTACGTGTCGCTCATCAACACTCACTGTTTTGGCCGATTCTGGCCCGTTTCATGGTGTATTACTCACTGTTTTGGAGTCCCATAGTGATTTCAACGATTAAAGAACCCCGGGGTGCGTTTACATGTTGGTCATCAACACTCACAGTTTTGCCGATTCTGGCCCGTTTCATGGACTATTACTCAACGTTTTGGGGTCCCAAAGCGATTTCCCTGGTTGTCGAACCCCATGGTGCGCTTACGTGTCGGTCATCAACACTCACGGCTTTGGCCGATTCTGGCCCGTTTCATGGACTATTACTCACTGTTTTGGGGTCCCAGAGTGATTTCCATGATTAACGAACCCTGGGGTGTGTTTCCTTGTCGGTCATCACACCCACAGTTTTGGTCGATTCTGTCCCGTTTCGTGGACTATTACTCATTGTTTTGGGATTTCAGAGTGATTTCCACGATTAACAAACCCCGGGGTGCGTTTACGTGCCGGTTATCAACACTCGCGGTTTTTGTCGATTCTGAGCCGTTTCGTGATCTATTACTCACCGTTTTGTGGTCCCAAAGGGATTTCCATGGTTGTGGAACTGCAAGTTGTGCTTACGTGTTGGTCATCAAGACTCGTAGTTTGTGCCGATTCTAGCCCGTTTCTTGGACTATTACTCGGTTTTGGGGTCCCGAAGTGATTTCCATGATTGACAAACCCCAGGGTGCATTTACGTGTCGGTCATCAACACTCACAACTTTTGTCGATTCTGGTCTGTTGCGTGCACTACTACTCGCCGTTTTGGGGTCCCAGAGCGATTTCCCCGATTGACGATCCCCAGGGTGCGTTTATGTGTCCGTCGTTGAAACTCACAGTTTTGGTCAATTCTGACCCGTTTCGTGGACTATTACTCACCGTTTTGGGGTCCCGAATCAATTTTCAAAGTTGTTGAACTCCAAGGTGCGCTTACGTGTCAGTCATCAACAGTCGAAGTTTTGGCCGATTCTAACCCATTTCTTGGACTATTTCTCACTGTATTGGGTTCCCGGAGTGATTTCGATGATTGACAAACCCCAGGGTGCGTTTACATGTCGGTCATAAACACTCGCGGTTTTTGTCGATCCTAAGCCGTTTCGTGATCTATTACGCATCGTTTTGTGGTCCCGAAGCGATTTCCATGGTTGTGAAACCCCAAGGTGCGCTTACAGTTAACCTGGAAGAACCCCAAGCAGGGCTGGGTGCGGTCTAAACTCCTCTGTGATAGTGTTGATCCTCTTCGCATCTGCAACAATGATCATGGTTGGAGATGGAAAGGTTACAAGCTTGTAGAACTGCCGTTGGATGGGCTTTGAGAATCTTGCTCGCCTCTTCCCAAAGCTCTACAAAAAAATCTAGAAGAAGAGAACAGTGGAGGCTGCTCTGGTCGACGACACTTGCATCAACAATCTGCGATGTCGCAACTACGCCAATCGGGTGATCAATTCATCGTTCTTTGGAAGGCCACCCGCACTGCTTACATGGATCTAGACGCTGATGTGCCAGATTCCATCGGTTGTGTAGAGGATTGGTGCAACTCACGATATATTCATCGGGTGCATATACACGTATATATATAGGTACAAAGGGAGTCTAGACCTCAACTATACAAGGAAGGAGGTAGACTTGTGGTACAAGAAATATACATGCAATATACATCTCAACACCCCCCCGCAGCCGAAGCATCGCTACGGCCGATGCAAAGGCTAGATCAAAACTCCTCGAAAGGGGCCGTAGGCAACCCCTTTGTCATGATGTCCGCAAATTGTTGGGAAGTAGGCACGTGGAGAACTCGAATATGACCAAGAGCGACCTGTTCCCGAACAAAATGAATATCCATCTCAATATGCTTGCTGTGACGATGATGAACCGGGTTAGCGGAGAGGTAAACCGCGGAGACGTTGTCGCAGTAGACAATCGTGGCCTTGTCGATAGGAAAAGAGAGCTCATGAAGAAGTTGACGAAGCCAGGAGCATTCAGCAACAACATTAGCCACCGCTCGATACTCAGCCTCAGCACTGGAGCGAGAAACAGTTGGCTGCCGTTTAGACGACCAAGAGATCAAGGATGGTCCAAGATAAACACAGTACCCCGAGGTGGAACGTCGCGTGTCGGGGCAGCCAGCCCAGTCAGCATCAGAATAAGCGGTGATATCCATAGCAGTAGAGGCATGAAGAGTCAAGCCGAGATCCATGGTGCCGTGGATGTAACGGAGAACCCGTTTGACCGCGGTCCAGTGAGCATCACGAGGCGCATGCATGTGTAAGCAAACATGTTGGACAGCATACTGAAGCTCCGGTCGTGTCAGCGTGAGATACTGAAGAGCGCCCACAATAGACCGGTAAAACGGAGCATCCGGAGCAGGGGAGCCGTCTGTTGCAGAGAGCTTTGCCTTCGTGTCGACAGGTGTAGAGGCGGGTTTGCAATTAAGCATCCCAGCGCAATCAAGAAGCTCATGAGCGTACTTCCGCTGATGAAGAAAGAAGCCATCCGGACAGCGAAGAACCTCGATGTCGAGGAAGTAGTGTAGAGGACCCAAGTCCTTAATGGCAAACTCAGCGCGAAGACGATTGGTCAGCTGTCAAAGAAGAGCACTAGAGCAAGCTGTCATGATGATATCATCGACATAGAGCAGCAGGTAGGCGGTAGCATCACCGTGTCGGTAGATGAACAGTGAAGCATCGGAGCGTGTAGAGCGGAAGCCGAGCTGACAAAGGAACGCTTCGATGCACTGGTACCAAGCGCGGGGAGCCTGCTTGAGCCCGTGTAAGGAGCGGGAAAGCAGGCAAACATGCTCCGAATGGGTATCATCGACGAATCCTGTCGGCTGCTGACAATACACCTGTTCCTCGAGATGTCCATGGAGGAATGCGTTGGAGATGTCCATCTGATGCACCGGCCAGGCGCGAGAAACAGCAAGCTGAAGGATAGTGTGAATCATCCCGGGCTTGACAACCGGGGCGAATGTATCCGTGAAATCAATATCAGCACGCTGTTGGAAGCCTCGGACCACCCAACGAGCTTTATAGCGGTCGAGTGTGCCACCGGGGTGAAACTTGTGCTTGAACACCCACTTCCCGGTAATGATGTTGGCGTGCCGGGGACGGGGAACAAGCTGCCAAGTTGCGTTGCGCTGCAAGGCCTCAAATTCCTCCTTCATCGCCGTGTACCAAAGTGGATCACGAAGAGCCATACGAGCAAAGGTCGGAAGAGGCGACAGCGACACCGTGGAGACAGGACAGGCATACTCGTCGGTGGGGTAACGAAGACTCGGTCGATGAACTCCCATGCGTGCACCGGTAGTCAGGCCGGCAGGCTGTGGGATAGCGGCCGGGGCTGCAGGAGCCGAGGGCGACCCAGGCGCGGCGCCAAAGGATGGCGCGCCGGGCGTCTGCCTCGGGGAGGGTGCTGGTGAAGAAGCGGCCGGCGATCCCGGCGAGACAGCCGGTGAGGCCGGCGTGGTCGGTGAAGATGCCGGGGTGCCTGGCGAGCCCGACAAAGAGGCCGGCGTGGCCGGGGAGCCTGGCGAAGAAGCCGGTGTGTCCGACGATGCCAGCGAAGAGGCCGGCGTGCCTGACGTGCCAGGCGAGGGAGCTGGCAAGGCCGGCGGTGCAGGGCCCAGTGTAGCGTGACAGCGAGAGGAGCCAGGCAAGGCGGGATCATCTCTTGCAGGTGGCGCCATCAACGGTTCTTGTGCAAAAGGAAAACAATGCTCGTCGAAGTAAACATGCCGAGAGGTGATGACACGGTGCGACACCGGATCATAACATCGGTGGCCTTTAGTGTTAGCCGGGTAACCAAGAAAGACACAAGGCAAGGAGCGGGGAGCAAGTTTATGAGGGGCGGTAGCGGTGACACTAGGATAACAGAGGCAACCAAAAATCCGAAGACCATCATAGGAGGGAGGAGATCCGAAGAGAAGTTGATGAGGTGTATAATTCCAACGGACACAACAAGGTCGAAGATTAACAAGAAGTGTGGCGGTGGCAAGGGCATCCGGCCAAAACCGGGGTGTCATGTAGGCGTGGAACAAGAGAGTGCGGACACAATCGTTAAGAGTGCGAAGAACGCGTTCTGCCCAGCCATTTTGTTGGGAGGTGTATGGACATGTTAACCGGAAAATAGTGTCGTGGTTGGAGAGAAGCGTGCGGATGGTGATGTTGTCGAATTCCTTCCCGTTGTCAATTTGAAGAGCATGTATGGGACGACCAAATTGTGTAGACACATAGGAATAAAAAGCAAGGAGAGTAGCGGGAGTATCAGATTTCCTACGAAGCGGAAAATTCCACACAAAGTGAGAGTAGTCATCAAGAATAACAAGGTAATATAGAAAACCAGAATTACTTGTGATAGGTGACGTCCATACATCGCTATGAATTAATTCAAAAGGATAAGATGCAACTGTCAAAGAGGAACTAAACGGGAGTCTAACATGTTTGCCCATGCGGCATGCTTGACAAGAGTGAGCATCCGCTTTATTACATGAAAAAGAAAAATCCTTGACTATTTGATGAAGTGCGGTGGAGCTAGGATGGCCGAGGCGGGCGTGCCAAAGATCAATGCCGGCGGAAAGAGCAAGAGGTCCAGCACGTGAAGATGATGAAGACTGGACAGGGTACATGTCGCCGGGACTGTCACATCGGTGAAGATCCATCCGGGTACGGGCATCCTTAACAGAGAAACCAACTTCGTCAAATTCGACAGTTACAAAATTATCACGGGAAAGATTACGAACAGAGACTAAATTCTGAATAAGTTGGGGAGAGACTAGCACATTATTAAGAGACAATGGCCTAGACATAGAAGGAAAAGGAGTAGAACCAACATGAGTAATGGGGAGACCAGCGCCGTTACCGACGATGATACGGGAAGAAGTGTGAACGGGAGATGCGGAGGAGAGGTTACCCGGGTAGGCTGCCATATGAGATGATGCACCGGTGTCCATGAACCTATCGCCATCGCCGGTGTAGGAGCCGGGCTGAGGCGTGTACTGCAGCGCCGAGAGCAGGGCCGGGTCGTAGGAGACCGGCGGAGTGGGGTAGCCAGCGAACCCCGTCACCCCCCCACCAGGGTTCGGTGCGCCATAGCCGAATGATGCAGGGTAGGGGGAGGCGGTGATGTAGCGGCGCCAGGCTGAGGAGCGGCGTAGAAGGCCTGGTGCATCGCTGGTCGAGGCCCGAGAAGACCCAGGAGAGGAGCGCGGGGAACCGGCATCGTGTAAGCATGCACAACCCCAGTCCAGGGATTGTGGCCGGTACTCCAAGGTGGTGAAGGGAGCTGCTGCTGCTGACCACCGTTGTGCGGCTGACCGCCGCCGTTGTTGGAGCGGTTGCCACGACCGTGGCGCCCACCACGGCCGTGCCAGTCACCCTGGTTCTGCTGCTGTTGTTGGGGCGGGGGTACCGGGGTGGGAGGACGAGGCGGGAGAGTGCCGTAGGAGGCGCCGTAAGGGGCGCCATAGCCAGCCGCACCAGCGGGTGCTGGAGGCACTGGTGGGCGGGGCTGCGGAGGCAGCGGGGCGCCGTGACCCCCGGCGGGAGGGGTTGATGTAGACCCGTTGTGGGAATAGCCAGCGGCGAAGGCGGTGTGAACCGCACGAGCTCGCGGGTTCTTCAAGCGACGCTCCTCAAGGCGTAGATAGGCCACCGCCCGTTCATAAGTAGGGTTAGCCATAAGAGTAAGATTGGACGCCGCGTTACCGAGATATTCGTTGAGGCCAGCGGTGAGGGTGGAAAGGAGGAGCTCGTCCCCAACCTTGAAGCCGACATCGTTGAGCTCGTCGGAGAGAGTCTTGAGGCGCATGTAGTAGGCGTCGATGGAGGAGTCGTTTTGGTGGCAACCAAAAAACTCCTGCTGCAAGAAGATGATCCGTTGGAGCTTGTTGTCGGTGAAGAGGCCGGTGATCTTCGTCCACACCGTGTAGGCATCATCACCGTCGCGAACAACGGTGTGGAAGATGTCCTTGGACACGGTGAGGAAGAGCCACCGGATGATGGTGGCGTCAACCGCCATCCAGTCCTCGTCGCGACGCATGGCGAGGAAGTCGGTGGTGCCGTCGATGTGGTCACGAAGGTTGTACTCACAGAAGAGGAGGTTAAAGTAGGTTTTCCATGCATAGAAGTTGGCCTCCGTGTGGGATAGCTTGATCGGAACGTGATCGAAGATTGGGACGTCGTGGATGTAGGCCGGGTTGGGGAGAGAACCGACCTCGGAGGCGGACCTGAAGGGGTTGCTGCGGGCAGAGCGGGTCGAGTGCGACATGGTGGCGGGAGGTTAGGGTTTTTGGGGGGGTAGTGGGCAGCTAGGGTTAGGCGACGCGGCGTGCGGCAGGAAAGAGACGACGCGGCGTGCGGCAGGAGGGAGACGACGCGCGGCCGGGAGGGAGCGAGGCGCGATGTGTTGGCTAGCGATGCACTGCGGCTGGGAAGCGGAAGCGAGGGAGCGGCGAGAGGGATCGCGAGGTGAAGCGGCGGTCTGGTGGCGCGAGCGAGAGAAGGACGCGGCAGCAGCGAGACCGTCGGCGGGAGGGGTCGCGCGAGAGCTAGGGTTGCGGCACGCGGGGGGACCGAGTTAGGCTGATACCATATAGAGGATTGGTGCAACTCACGATATATTCATCGGGTGCATATGCACGTATATATATAGGCACAAAGGGAGTCTAGACCTCAACTATACAAGGAAGGAGGTAGACTTGTGGTACAAGAAATATACATGCAATATACATCTCAACAGGTTGGAAGATGAACACCTCCGACACTCATCAAAATCTCCCTACGTCCTCCAATTCCATGGATCAGCAACAACTACCTTCAAAAGGTTGTTTTGGACTACGTGGGCACCTGGAATGAAAAAAAACTCACCTAGTCGATGTTGCAAGATAGGCTATGATGCAATGACAGATTGCAAGTGAGACGTTGGGAGAATGGCTATTTCTGCCCCCATGTGCGTGCGCAACCTAGAGTCCTCGTATCATCTTTTCTAGGAATGTCCGATTGCGTGGAAGTTTGCCACAAGGTTTCCCAATGGCATGGTTGCAACTTGTTGAACCCTACACTCAAAAGTTTCTCAATTTTGCGATGTTTCACTTATGTCAACAACAACAACAACAACAACAAGATTTTCGTAGTAGATTTTTTTTTCTCTTCACTGATTTATTTGGTTTACTTTTTTTGTTTTTATTTTATTTTCCATTAATTGTTTCTTTTTTCTATTCTTCTCTTTTAGTTTTTTCAATAAATTAATAAAAAGGTTCAAACATTGTTCCCTTATTAAAAAACTTTTAGAATTTCGAAACAAGTTTCATGTTTTTAAAAAATTGTTAGCCTTTTCAAAAAAATTGGAATTTTAAAAATTGTTTGCCTTTTGTTCACATTCTTCAATATTGTTCGTCTTTTAAAAAAAATTGAAATTTTTTTAAAAACATTTTTAAATTCAGAATTCCACAATTTGTTCAAACATTTGAAAAGATGTTTGCAATTTCAAAATTTGTTCACCGATTTAAGAAATGTCCAAAAAAATCAAAAAAATAAATTGAATTTGCTGCTTTAGTTAGATTTAAAGATACCCCTAAAAAAAGTTAGCTTTAAAGATTTGTGCTGCCTATGAGTCTAACACTTATCAACCCTAGTGGTCTTGCGTTCACCAGGGAGAGTTTACGAGTTCAATCCCTTGCGGTTGCAAGTGCATCGGCTTTTGGTCATTTTTTGGGCGCATTGTTGCGATATATTATGACTTGTGCGTGCCAATGGATCAACTCAGTTGGGCTACCCCCTATGCATCGCCCTTCAATTGGACACAATGAACGTTCAATGAAACTGCTCCACACACGATGCTCTCTAGGTGATCTGTGCACGACAAAGTAATCCAGCGGCCGTTGCTTCGTTGCGGAGCAGATTTCTACACTGGATTTAACCGTTTTCTGCAAATCCTCCTGATATTGTCGTCCGCATAGCACTGCTCAGTGTTCAATGGAGCTCCTAGCCTGTGTCTCCTGACGTAGAAACCATGCCGCTGGACGGCAGCGCGAGGGCTCACTAGCTGATGGGAGCCCTCTAGAAGGGCCTCCAAGCGGCCGCGCGAGGGCGGGTGAGAGTGAGGGCTAGCCACCATGTGTTGCGGCCCGCGTTTTTGAGTTTTATTCAGGTTTCGGGTTTTGGATTTTGTTTGTTTTTTCTAAGTTTCTTTTGAACTTTTTCAGTTTTTTTCCCTTTGCTTCTTCGGGTTTTCTACATATGTGCTTCCCCACGTGAAGCACACAATGTTAAAGCACAATTGCGCTTTCGCGTGAAGCACACAGTGTGAAAGCACAGCTGTCCTTCCGCGCGAAGCACAAAACTATGCTTGTGTACTTCTAAAAAAAGTGAAAAGCATTGTTGTGTGGTATCACGTGAAGCACATTTGTACTTTTCTCAGAAAAAAGAAAGCAAAATATGCTTCTTCAAAAAGTGAAGCACAATTGTGCTTCTGGTTCCGTTTTTTCTGTTTTTTTTTGGTTTTTTCATTTGGTTTCCAGATTTTCTCAAAAGAGTTTGTCTAAATGTATATACATGAGGATTGGTTTCGAAGATCTTAACGTGAGAACGCAGCGATGAATACGTTCGAGACTTGGACGCACGGTTTAAGAGATAAACTATTTTGGAAAAATGAATCTACGAAAAAAGCAAAAAACTCCAAGGGTGCGACAAATCTCGTACATGTAATGCGTGACTTGTCACCACTAGAGGAAGTCCGAGTGACCTGTGCAAGGGGCCCCTATAATAGCTTCATGCGAGGTGTATGATTCGCTCGACTAAGGTGTCTGGCTAAATGGGTTGACCCATCACGGGATGGGCCTTTAGTGAACTTTTTTTTGTTATATTTCCTTATATTTTTAAGTGAAAAAATACATAAAATTTATAAAACTTTCATTGCACGTTAAAAAAGATATTAGCGCGGTGTTACGGAAATGTTCACACAATTTACAAATCGTTTACAATATTAAAAAAAATGCTCGTGGCATTTAGAAAAGTTCCCACGTTTAAAATAATATGGGTGCATTTTAAGAAATGTTAGTAGAATGTAAAAATTATTTTACGTAAATCCAAAAAAGGTTTCCTACCATTCAAAAAACAAATGTACATAGCATTTTCTAAAAATGTTCACGCATTTCAAAAAATGTGTTCATGGATTTTTAGTAAATAATTTATACTATGCAAAAAATACCTCGTAATTGAAAAAAATGCTTCATACTATTGAGAAAATTTTTAATGTGTATTTGGAAATTTTAACACACATTGGAATTTTAAAAAAATGTATACTTGAAATTTTTTTGATCATGTATTTGAAAAATGCTAAACTGGTATATAATAATAGACATCCTATATGTATTTTCCTGATGTATAAGGAAAATGTGAAATATGTGTAGAAAAACAGGCATTTGTTGAGCAAAAGGAAAATAAATAAAACGAAAAAAGAAAAGCAAATAGAACGGTTAAAGAAATACTGAAAACCAAAAATAAAAAAGCTGTGAACCGACAAAAAAAGAAAGAAAACGGAACAAATTAAACAGAAAAGCAAAAAACAAGAAAAACAGATAATAAAAACACTGGAAGATTCTTCGGGAGCTCCTAGTCGGCGCCTTAAGCGCCGGCTAGCAGAACAGGCGCCCACGCGGCCTCCAAGTTGGGCCGGCCCAGGAAACGCTTCGTACGCAGAAAACCCCCCAAAAAAGTGGATACCTCAGGATTCGAACTCAGGCAGTTAGCTACACGTCCAAACATCGCTAACCACTCGACCTACCGGCCGTGAGTGCTTAGTTACAACGCGAAACAGAGAAATAACATTTTCATGACGCTATTTGTTGCACATAAAAATCGCATCAATTTTTTGGGAACAAAAAATATTGTGGCTAGAAATGTTTCATGGATTTTGAAAATAAGTTCATCAATTTTTAAAAAGGTTCATAGAAAATGAAAAAAAAAATTCATGGATTTTCAACAAAAATCTACAAATTTGAAAAAGGTTCATCTACATGAAAAAAGTTCATTGAATTCGAAAAAAGTTCACTGAATTTGGAAAAAAAGTTCATAAAAATTAGAAAAAAGTTCATTAAATTAGAAAAAAGTTCATTGAAATTGAAAAAAAGTTCAATGAAAATTGAAAAAAGTTCATTGAAATTGAAAAAAGTTAAGTGAAATTGAAAAAAGTTCATCGAATTTGAAAAAAGTTCATTGAAATTGATAAAAGTTCAGCGGATTTGAAACAAATTCACTGATTTGAAGAAAAGGTTCAAGGATAATAAAAAGAAATCATCGAGGCAGGAAGAATAAAAATAAAAAATAAAAAATAAAATAAAAACGAAAAAGATAAAGCAAAAAGGAAGGGAAAAGTAAAAGGATAGATGAAATAAGAAAAGATATGAAAGCATGTTAGTGACCACGTCTAGCTGCGTGGCATGGTGGTAGCTGCATCTAAACTAGAAGGGGAGGTCTGGAGTTTGCGTCTACCAAACCGAAAAGAAACATGGTGAGATGGGCCGGCCCATTGCGGGGCGCTGCAGCCGCCCATTTGCAGAATACACATTAACGGGCGCTGGATTTGCCAGGTTCTTCACCCGGTTCAAACTGGTCTATAGAACCATCCTAAACTATTTTAACGAGTTGGTGTACAAACGCTCTCATGTGAGGCTGTCATAGCTCTCGCAATAGGTGAGAAATAATCCTGGCGTCGCACTTGAGCGTATGTAACCTCCATAGTGGGTGGCCGAGTAGCCGTCGTCCAGTTCAGTTTTGTATTTCATTTTTTTTCATTTTTTTTACTTTTGTTTATATTTTGAAATTTTTCAACACACACACACACAAACTTATTTACTTTACATTTTCAAACCTGTCACAGTGCATTTAATTTTTATGTAGTGTAAAATTTTGTTCGCGAAAAAAATGTTCGTAACATTGGAAAATATGTTCTTGACATTTAAAAAAAGTTCGCACGTAAAAAGAATTGTTCGTGACATTATAAAAAAATCACAAAGTTTGCAAAATGTATTCATATCACATTAAAAACATATTCACGCATTTTAATGATATCTTTGTGTCAATTTAAAATATATTATACGTCAATAAATTTGTCCTTGTAATTTAAAAGGAATTTTAGGCACCATTCAAAAATTTGTTCCTGACATTTAAAATAAATGTGCTAACTCTTAACAGATGTTTACATGCTTTAGAAAAATGTTCGAGCCATTTATACAAGATATTCAATATGTGTTAAAAAATACTGTGTATCTTGAAAAATGTTCAATGTGCATTTGAAAAAATGTTTAACATGTATTCAGAAAAATATTCAACGTGTATTTGGAAAGTGTTGAACGTGTCTCTAAAATATTTTCAACTCGTATAGAAACAAATTTCAATGCATATTTGACAAATGTTCAACATGTATTTGGATAAAAAATGTTCAACATGTATTTGGAAAATGTTCATTATGTATAGAAAATATGTTCAACTTATCTTTAAAAAGGTCGAGACGTATTTGGACAAATGAAGAAAAATAAAAAATAAACAAGAACAAAGAAAATGATGAAAACAGATACAGAAAACACACATAAAATGAAAAAAAATCTGCTTCTAAAACTGGTCGGAAGCTTCCCAAAAAGCACACCAAGAAGTTATAGGAACTCATGGTATTAGAGCTGACCCGCTAGCTGAAGTGCGAGAGGCAAGACGGTGTTCGGTGTCGCAAAGAGCAAGATATAGCTCTCCGTGCTGGACTAGCCACCGCAACGTCGCTATACCGTTGCCTCATCGCACTTGCCGCTGCCTCGCTATCATCATCGTCACACTCTCCCCCGATGTGATGCCACATTGCTACGCCTATGCATCCAACACATACGCTCGCGCCTCCATCGTTTACTACCCCAACCGTGACCAAAGGGCAAGGGGCACCACTTGGCCTCATGCCAGTTGCCCCCCTCCTTATAGGATGTTGCACCGCTTTCAACGTTTGTGAGCGTGAGAAGCCACAATGAGGGCAATAGTTGGGACGACTGAAGTCCTAGGGTCCCCCGCTGTGGCTAGGTAGGAGATGGGTCCCTTGCCATCAGATCGAGTCTGGTGAGCGGAACTCACCACTCCACCTATCTGCATAACAACCTGCTTGGTTGGCTGATGGTCCACCTCCAACCGAGGTCCAAAAGTAAATTTGGCCTACTGATATTTTTTGGGGCAAAATGTTCTTTTTTTCTTTTGAGTTGCTAATAATACAACACGGACCTTGATTTTTAATGAAATTGTGAAAGAGCCCCTCCACCACTCCAAAATCTCCTAAGACCTCGAAAATTTTGGAAAATCACTGGAAATTGTTAGAAATTACAAGGAAACTCGGGAAAATGGTTTTAAATAACCAAAAAACGAATAACACGGAAAATATGGGGAAGATCATAAATCTAAAAGAAAATACGGGGAGGGTGAGGAAAATAAGTGCACTCTCTCTAGGAAACCTTTATCCCCTTCTCTTGAAGATCTTTGGAAGCCCGATAAAAACCAAGAAAATGGGGAAACTTATGCGAAAAAAGTAGAAGAGGCATCTAAGAACTCGTGAATTTTTCAAAAATAAGAGAAGATGCCATAAATTCATGCAAAAAATATTCTGAAGGAAAATATGACTCCCTAAAATTTGCAGAAGGGCCCTCAATTCCTGCCAAGTATTTTTGAAGCCAGACGTGGCTCTATAAATTTGCAGAAGGGCCTAGATTCCCGCAATATTTTCTTAATCTATAAATAATCCTAAGAATAGTAGAAAGCCCCAGATTCCTATAGAACATTGCTAAAGTTGGGAATAAAATCAGAGAAATAAAAAAGAAATGAAGACCCCAAGATATGGAAAGGTGACCCTCCAATACCAAGAATTCAGATGGTTAGGTTCCGTGTGCTGGTGCCCGCATTTTCATGGATTGATTTTAGGCTTTACATCAATGTATGTTCAGTGGGGGCAAATGTTTCCGTCGACTACGAGGCGTATGTGGTGACTTTGTCAATCTCAATATGTCGTGTCAGCTCAGTATCTTGGAGGTGCTCATAGGGGTATGATGTGCATGCTGCATTCATAGGGGGTGAGTGCAAGCGCGTGTTTATGAGCATCTGCGATTGTACCGTGTTAAAAAAAGCTAGCCACAAAATGGGATGGATGAGATTGCAAATATTCAACAATTGACCTGAAGTCACAAACGACAATCTTTGTGACTACGACTCAAGGGGACTCCTGTTGTGGGAAATAAATAATCTTACATAGGGTCCCACTTAATCCTACATTTTTGGTCAATAGAAGTCAAATGCGACCAACAAACGTCCAAGCAAACCACCATGGTAAACAAATCAAACAAAGATTAAGAAAAAAAATGCCAACTCAACAAAGGAGGCAGGAAGCAAAGAAGCCCAAGTCTAAAATAGGGCAAACTAGTCAAGGCTCATTCATGAATGGACGAGAAGGAGTGGCTCACCATGATCAATGGACACCACACCCCCACCTTTGACTAGTCTTTATAGATCATGGACCGTCAAGGATAGCCTTGATCATTTGTCAAGAACCCCTAGCCTATAAATAGCCCCCCCCCCCCCCCCCCCCCCCGCGACCGTACTCTCATTCACTCTTACACGAATAAATAAAGAAGTGATCCACTTCCCCTCCATAGGACCAAACGTTCTAGGAGGTCGGGTTTCGAAATCAGAGGGATCTTATAAGGCTTGTGTCACCGAGAGTTGCGGGAGCTTCGGAAGCGGCGATGTGCTCAACCTTTCGTGAGCCCAACACTTCTCTCGACGTCTATTATCACATATGACGTAGGTCACGCTCCAGCGAGCCGGGTGAACCTATTTAAAAAACATTTGTCGCACCAACCTTGTTGTGTATGACGACCTTCGCAATATGGCCAGGTTAAGCATCCACACTTATATTTTTGCATCCACATAGTGAAGGATACCCTCGATTCCAAAGTTTTCTATAATAACAACAAATAGTAATGACAATAACTATTTACAATAATACTTACCAACATCAAGATGTCTCAATGAATTTTAGCATCTATATATAGAAAAAATAATAATACTTTGTAATCTATTTTTAAAATAATACAATAGATCAATAAGGTGTCACACCGCGCATGTGCGAGGGTTACCGTGCTAGTGGCACATAAAATTAAGAACCACATATCCTATGAGGCATTCACCACCAAAACCATATGACCGCTCTTATTCTTGAAAGTGTGTTGTTCTAAATTCGATGAGCCAAAAAATAAAGGGTGTTATTAAACTAACTATCTAACATAAACTGCTCTAAGAAATTATATATATAGACGATGTGTACAAAAGCAGATTCTACTTTGTTGCTAGGTCCTGGGTCGTTTGTATGGAGCGTATAACTTGCTGAAGAGACATCTTATTTTCTTTGCCTTTTGATAACCTATTTCTCTCTGCATGCAACAAAGTCATCTCAACTTGTAACCATGCATGGGAAAATGTCCATCCAAACATGCAATCGGGCATAAGAAAAGGCTTAACTTTATTATTCTATAATGCTAGTACTTACATTCGATTAGTATACTGTATTATATTTATTGAATGTAAGTAGAATATTCCAGTTGGGGATTTAGTTAATCCTTCCTGTTTAGAGGCATTCCTACAAAAATTCACCATCAATCGCTTTAGACACTATTCTGACAAATCAAAATATTTTGGATGATTAATCTATTCCTTGGACTTAAATTTACTATTTTTTTCGGAATTGATTTGATCTTAACTACGGAGGGAAATATATTAGTGGCAATTATAATTAAAAATAATAATATATACACATACAATGATGCCTACCAAAATCAAGATACTCCCAGCATGCACACACATGTGTGCGGGCTACTGTGCTAGTGACACATAAAATGAAGAACCACATATATAGCCTATGATGCGTTCACCATCGAAACCGAGACATAAATTGTCATATGACCAGTCCTTGTTCATGTAAATGTTGTTCTGAGTACCAAAAAAAGGGTGGCTTCCTGAAGATACCTCCGATTTTCTTTGCCTTTTGTTTTCCCGAACATGAATTAAGCAGGATGGCTCTCTCATATAACAAAGAAAAAGGAACTAAGACGACCCTTCCAGTTTAGTTTTTTTAGTTTAAACAGGAAGGATTAACTAAATCCCCAACTGCCAATCCGAAAGCAACGGAGCTGATCCCTATCCACGCGAACAAGGTCTTGGAGCCAAGGAAAAAAACTTTGTCCTAGGATAAGTGTGGTTGCTGTCGATGTAAAGATGAAACTACCTGTGCGACACTAGTAGCTCTTAGCATGGCTCAGATCCCCTCAGTGTCTGACCATTATTAGCAGGAGTGCAGCAGCCAGAAGATTTTTTTTCCCATGTGCTGGTGTGTGCACGAGAGAGAGAGAGAGAGAGAGAGAGAGAGAGAGAGAGAGAGAGAGATGCACGCTCGGTCAAACAGTAGGTCGAGCAAGGGTGAGCTTGATAGCGAGCAGTAGAAGATGGGAGAGTACACAGACTAGACAGCAGCAGTGCAGCGTACCGTAGCAAGAAATAATTGTCCCTTCCCGATAACAGAGGGAGAGAGTTGCAGCCTAGGGTAGGGCACACTCTAGGAGTAGTAGCCATGTTGGCTATGTAGGTGGAGTGTTTGCCCTGCCCCTGCGCACCCACCATATGCGCTCGTACGTACCAAACTCAGATCAGTCACTGCTCACCTATAGCGACAAGAGAAAGCGGAACAGACGCCGCACGCAGCAGCAACGGCCGGCAGCAGCAGCGGCGAAATGGCCGATTCCAATGGCCACTGTCCCATGCTGCCAGAGCTGATTGATAGATCGATCTATATCCGTAACTGGTTACACTATACCTCCTCCCTGCCCGTCCACACATTGCCGCAAAAGTTTCCTTGTGAAATTCTTACGTTTCAAACAGGTTTAAGGTCGATCCAACGAGCAACGATCTTCCTTCCTTTGGTCTATTTGATTGATTGATTGATTGATCACGGTACTATTTTGAGGATGGCCGTCACAACTCACAAGCAGATCAATATTTGGCAGTTTGAGTAGGGCATGTTGGTGGATCTGCACGTAGATGCATGCATCACATATCTTCCGGTGGCAAGCTTAGTCCGATAGACCTATGTTTCTCCGTTGAGACACACACACACCGCTAGCTAGATCTTCATCAAGATCTCTGCGCGGCATGCAGGCAGTCGCTGCACGAGGTAAGAACCTACTGTAGTCCGCGTGTGGGCGTCCACAGAAGTTAGTGGCCGTGAGGCTAGCTAAGCATAGTGTCGCTTTCCGAGGCTGCTTTACGCTACAGGAGAGTCAGTGTCCGCTTCCCTCTGGCGTCCCGAAACGTGTGCCCCAATAACGGCATTGAGATCAGAGGCAAATTCCACTTTGGAGGCAAAAGGGTTCGCCCTCTTCATTCCACCGTGTCCGAAGAGAACCCTACCAAGGTGAGCATTGTAATAGAGTTACGGGGGATTTACGTAAATGGACTTTCCCCTAATACTCTCCAACCCCCCTGAATTTCACCAAGGTGAGCCCCGGGCCTTCCCCTTAATCCAATCAAAAATTGCCAGATCAATAACATCCCCATAAACCCGTTGGTGTAGCATTCGTAAGAAATACTTGTTAATTCGGCCAATTAAAAGAGGTCAGATCAGCCCATGCGTAGCGTTCGTAAGAAATACTAGTTCCATTATGATAAAGAAGAAAATGTCTGGAGAATCATGCACGGTCACGGGTAGCCACACAAAGAAACGATTGAACTTGCAATAATAATGGGCTTGATCACATACAAAATGGAGCAGTACTACAAGACCACAATGGAAAATTCATGGCTGATGCTAACGAGAAGATTGAAATATGTCTTGATTCTTTCACTGCTGAAGCTATAGAGCAGTGATATTTTGTATAAATATAATCCGGCTCGTACAATTGGCCGCAAAAAAATTGAGATTAACTCCCCCACACAAAAACAAGATTTAGTTCAACTCAGAACAATTTGGAGGTGTTCTCAGCGTTGAAGGAGGGCTACTCTTCTTCAGTGGCAAGTGCTATTTTCGACCACTGCTACTTCATGTATTTAGATTTTAATCATGTCATCTATGAGCATTGTAATAGAGAGAACAATATGGTGGCTCATGAATTGGCTAGATTATCTCCTCCTAGTGTTTGGTTGGAATCACCTCCTGTTGAGGGATTGTGAACGGCACAACACTTGTGACGATTGAATAAAGAAGGATGTTTTTTATTAAAAAAAAAACTTGAGCGGACACAAAGCAAATCCACCAGATAGTGTGTTGTGCAACTGCTTTTTTAGAGATCCAGGAATTGATGACCTTCATATATTAAGCAGAAGAGTGGTGGGAAAACAAGGTTAATGTGATCATAAGATCACAAATGGAGCGAAAGAAATTTCAGAAAACAAGGAAAGCACTAACAAGGCTAGTGAAAAGAGAAAATCTCTCAGCCCTGGTCCCCTAGAGTGGTCTCCAAGCAGTGCGCCCCGACAAGGCGCCTGAGTTCATTGTCTCGTCTGGTAGCAGCGACGATTGAGCTGACATGTGAGCAAATATTGTGGAAAGATCGAGCGTTTCAGTCCATGCGTCACGAGGTGTTTTCCTCCCGGGACAACGCCCTCGGTAACTTTGGTGACGTCCTGGGCATATTTTTGGCGACAAATTCGACCGCCATTAGGCATGTCCATTTTCTATGACGAGTCCCAATGTCATAGTAAATGTTGGTGTTTTTTTATAAATGTTAATAAAAAATAACAAGTAATTGTTTTTCAGCTAATGCATTTAGCGGGATCTCTTTGCATAATAACGGGAACTTGGAATTGGGATCGTCCGGTTCCCCCCTAACAAAGGGAATTGGGATCGTCGGTTTAAGGCCCTCTTCTCATACCACTTCCCTGGCGAGTCGAGAGGCCGGCACAACAAGGTCAATGCACCTCCGACAGAACGGCAAGGTCACACGCCCGTGTTGAAGGGAGAAGTCACGTGCGACTGTGACAGTGTGAAACACGAGCAATTTCAGGTGAGACATGTTTAATGAAAAACATCGTAGCAAATTTCAAGTGCGTTCTATTCACTTTCCATGTTGTATAGGAAATGGATCGTGGATGGATTACTCATGGAATGGAACCACGCCACCATACATGGCTAGCGTGAATCGGTTTAAATTTCCCAAACAAAAAAAAACAAAATCATTTATTTTGTCTGGCAGCATTTTGATCCTATTTGCTGACAAACAAGATAATGTAATCCATTTGGTGCAATTAGTAGCTTTCACTCAAGTTCTACCACATAGTGCAAATGTACAATGGATTTAATTAGCAACGACACATAGTAGTCATTCTATAGGAGGATTTTTCTGCCATGGCATCCTCTATGAGCCAACAAAGGCCTCCTTTTGTATCCCAACATGGTGCCATGGGAGATTTTATGATCCAAAAGGTTAATTATGCTTCCATGACTCCTTTTGGGGCCAGAAAAGTATAATGGGACATTATCTAGCATAAGTTCGACACACTTAATTAACATGCATACTAAATAGCAATGTTCTCAAAGCTGCACTCTTGAAACACCTACTCGTCGGATGACCGGTGCTGGTTGGGGCATTCTATCCATCATCCATGGTTGTGGGTGGGGCGTTCTTGGCGGCATTAGCCCATCATACATTCCCATCGGGCTCTTTGAAACCGAAACGAAGATTTCATCTCATTTTGTGCCCATTTGAGGACCATTCTAGTTTGCTCTGAATCGGCATCCGTGCATGCTCTTCATCGTTGGCCTCCAATCTGACAATGTCTGCACGTTTCTCAATTCACTAATCATGCGTTTTTTTTTGCAAACTTGCAAGTCCTCGATGTCGGTACTCTCATGTGCAATAGCCTCCATCTTCAGCTCCTTACAACACTCCCACGATTTGTCTATCCCATCCATAATCCTTACTGCCCGTGCCACGACCCATTGAGGAGGCACCCATTGAGGACGCCCTCGTGGCTCCTCATGCGGAGGAGTGGACGATGATGGTAATGTATGAGAGGCCTGGCACCGCCGACGAGGCATGGAGTCGATAGCAGACGTCTTGAAAATCAGCATAGCGCAGTGGTTGTAGTACTAGCATGACATAATTAAATTAATTAGATTCTTAACAAATGTAGAACAATATTAGACCGAGAAGGAGCACACAACCAACAAATTATGCAAACATGTACAAAATAAATAGTAGAACAGAGGACACCTACATTACCACTTGATTGACAATAATTAATCAATTAATGATTAGTCATGTGAGTTGACTTTCGGTCCACCTATATGGTGGGCTCTCTCTCTCAGTTATTTCGATTGTCGGTGATGGTTGCTATTGTACTTCCCCTCCCCTACTTTAACATTAATTGTCTCATAGGAGTAGAAGTACAATAGTGACCCCCTACGACAGAAGTCGGCATATTCAACCAGCTCTCAACATTCAACCTGACGGGTATTTCGATTGGTGGTGATGGTTGTTCCTTCTTTTCCTTCCTTGTTACCAAGCTCGGCAGAGGAAGACACCCTAGGACAACCATCGGTATCATTCCTTGTAAAACATCAAACTATCATAAGGTGAGCCCCATTGGACTAAAGGTCAACACACAAGTCAGATAACGGTGGTGACACATGGCCCCTAAACCCTAAACAATCCTTAGTGAAAATAAATATTGATATTGAACATCTTAATATAGGGGGTGCTAATTTTTATTACACTTTCGGTTTAATTGCACGGTCTTAATATACATTATACGTCAAACAATTCTTACTTCAAAATCAAACCACTAAATGAAAACTTGTTGAGTTTTTATTACACTTTAGCTTTAATTTTATAGTATTATATACATTGCAATCTAAGCAAGAAAACAAACACGGTACTCCCTGCTACTTGTGAGCTGCGTTGAGATTTCCTCGAAGAGGAGAGGATGATGCAGTACAGTAGAGATAAGTATTTTCCTCAGTTAAGAAACCAAGGCTATCAATCCAGTAGGAGAACCAAGCAACACTATGTACAACACCTAGACACAAACAACAAATACTTGCAACACAATATGTAGAGGGATTGTCAATCCTTCAACAGTTACAAGCAAGATAGACCCGGGGCCCATAGATTTCACTAGAGGCTTCTCTCAACAAAATAACATAAGATGGCTTAACAAATTACGGTTGGGCAATTGATAGAAAATCAAATAATTATGATGATATCCAAGGCAATGATCATACATAGGCATCACGTCCGAGATTAGCAGACTGAAATGATTCTGCATCTACTACTATTACTCCACACATCGACCGCTGTCCAGCATGCATCTAGTCTATTAAGTTCATGAAAAAATGGAGTAATGCTTTAAGCAAGATGACATGATGTAGACAAGATAAACTCATGTATGAATAAACCCCATCTTTTTACCCTTAATAGCAACGATACATACGTGTCATGGCCCTTTCTGTTACTGGGATTGAGCACCGCAAGATCGAACCCATTACAAAGCACCTCTTCCCATGGCAAGATAAATCAATCTAGTTGGCCAAACCAAACCAATAAATTGGATAAGAAATACGAAGTTATATTAATCATGCATAAAAGAGTTTAGAGAAAACTCAAATAATATTCATGGATAGATCTGATCATAAACTCACAATTCATCAGATCCCAACAAACACACCACAAAAATTCATTACATCAAATAGATCTCCAAGAACACCAAGAAGAACATTGTATTGAAGATCAAAAAGAGAGAAGAAGCCATCTAACTACTAACTATGGACCCATAGGTCTGTGGTAAACTACCCACTCACCATCGAAGGGGCAACAAGGATGATGAAGAACCCCTCCGTGAATGATTCCCCCTCCAGCAGAGTGCCAGAAAGGGTCTCCAGATGGGATCTCTCGAGTACAGAGGCTTGCGGCGGCGGAAAAAGTATTTCATGGACCCCCTGATAGGTTTCTTGATTTTAGAGAATTTATAGAGGCGGAGTTAGGTCAGACGGAGGTCTGTGGGCCCCACTAGGTACCAGGGCGCGCCTTGGTGCCTAGTGGGCCACTCCTTCGTCTTCTCGTTCCTTCCCAAAGCTTCCAAGGTCTATTATTGCCAAGAAAGAATCTTCAAAAAGTTTCGTAGCATTTGGACTTCGTTTGGTATTGATTTTCTGCAAAGTAAAAAACAAGCAAAAAACAACAACTAGCACTGGGCACTAAGTTAGTAGGATAGTCCCAAAAATGATATAAAGTTGCTTGTAAATGTATATAAAACATCCAAGATTGATACTATAATAGCATGGAACAATAAACAAATTATATATACGTTGGAGACATATCAAGCATCCCCAAGCTTAATTCCTGCCCGTCCTCGAGTAGGTAAATGATAAAAATAAAACTTTTGATGTGGAATGCTACCTATCATATTCATCATATAATCTTTTATTTTATAGCATGGACATTTGGACTTGGATGATTCAAAACAATAGTCTATAAAATGACATAAAGACATAAATACTCAAGCATATCAACAAGCAACCATGCCTTTCAAAATATCAACACTAAAGAAAGTTATCCCTAGCCCATTATGCTCAGTCATTGATCCATTCATGAAACACACTCAAATATTAGCTACATCCAGTGCACAAGTATGACAATAGTGTTCCCCAGTTGATGCTTTATAAGAGAAGATGGAGACTCAAAATAAAAATAAAAATTGCATAAAAGTAAATAGATAGGCCCTTCGCAGAGGGAAGCAGAGATTTGTAGAGGTGCCAGAGCTCATAGCTTAAATTGAGAGATAAAATTGTTTTGAGAGGAATGCTTTTCCTGTCAACGAAAATGATCGAGAATTCCCACTATCTCCCATGCTAGATAAATCATAGACGATTCCCAAACAGAAAATAAATTTTATTTCCTCTCCACCATTGTTACACAATCCATGGCTAGTCGTATCCACGGGTGCCTTCCATACCAACACTTCCCAAGGAATTTATTATTAACATCATATTAATTTTGTTTCATTTGAGGACTAGGCATCCCTATTACCTGCCACACTCTCGTGCAATCACAAGTGAATAAACACTCATCATGATAATAGAATACATAGCATGGAAAATATTGGCCACTACAGGCACACAAAACAAAAATTTGTTTGAATATTAGAGTTGGCACATACAAATTTACTTGTAACGGTAAGGAAACACTGCATATAGGCAGGTATGGTGGACTCATTTGGCACAACTTTGGTTTAAGGAGTTGGATGCACAAGTGATGTCTACTACACAACTCGTTCTTATCACTACAAAAAAAGACACATCCATGACATTTAGGGCCGAACGAATTTTTTTCTGTCATGCTTATGACACTTCTATGATGATAATTGTGACAAAATCGGTATCATCATAGATGTGGTGGGCTCCTACTTCTATGACAAAAAATCATGACAGAAAATGGGCTTTTCATCCTGGGCGGGCTGGAGACGCACCTACATGACATTCTTTGGGCCATCCATGATGGAAAAAATCATGGTAGAAGCGAGGGCGAGGAAAATTTTGGGGAGTTCCCGGTTAGATGGGTGGTCGGGGACGAGCGATGCATGGAGGGATTGGGCATTTCTCTCGTACACGTATGCGCGTGGGTGCGAGGTGTTGGGCTCTAACTGAACCGAGCGAGGTGTTCTCCTACTGAACCCGAGTGATTGCACTGGCTACACGTTACTGTACCCGAGCGATCTATCGGTCCCTCGCTGTTAACTGAACCCAATCGAGCGATTCCTTCACTACTGCTGCTAACTGAAGCCGATCGAACATGCTGCCTCTTGATGAAGAGTGGTCGTTGTTGGTGTTGGGGAACGTTGCAGAAAACAAAAAATTTCCTACTCGTTTCACCAAGATCCATCTAGGAGTTCATCTAGCAACGAGTCATTAGATGCATCTACATACCTTTGTAGATCGCGCACGGAAGCGTTCAAAAGAACGGTGATGATGTAGTCGTACTCGACGTGATCCAAATCACCGATGACCAAGCGCCGAACGGACGGCACCTCCGCGTTCAACACACGTACGGGACGGGAGACGTCTCCTCCTTCTTGATCCAGCAAGGGGGGAGGAGAGGTTGATGAAGATCCAGTAGCACGACGGCGTGGTGGTGGATGCAGGGCGTCACAGAAGCAGGGCTTCGCCGAGACTACGAGAGAGAGACGTAACGGGGAGAGAGGGAGGCGCCAGGGGCTGGTGTGTTTCCCTCCTCTCCCCCCACTATATATAGGGGTGCCATGGGGGGGGGGGGGGGCGCCGGCCCTAGTAGATGAGATCTACTAGGGGGGGCGGCGGCCAAGGGGAGGTTTCCCTCCCCCCCAAGGCACCTAGGGGTGCCTTCCACCACTAGGACTCCTCCTAGGTGGAAACCCTAGGCGCATGGGCCTATAGGGGCTGGTGCCCTTGGCCCATGAAGGCCAAGGTGCACCCCCTACAGCCCATGTGGCCCCCCGGGACAGGTGGCCCCACCCGGTGGGCCCCCGGGACCCCTCCGGTGGTCCCGGTACAATACCGATAACCCCGAAACTTGTCCCGATGCCCGAAACTGCACTTCCTATATATAATTCTTTACCTCCGGACCATTCCGGAACTCCTCGTGACATCCGGGATCTCATCCAGGACTCCGAACAACATTCGGGTTTCTGCATATACATATCTTCATAACCCTAGCGTCACCGAACCTTAAGTGTGTAGACCCTACGGGTTCGGGAGACAAGCAGACATGACCGAGACGACTCTCCGGTCAATAACCAACAACGGGATCTGGATACCCATGTTGGCTCCCACATGCTCCACGATGATCTCATCGGATGAACCACGATGTCGAGGATTCAATCAACCCCGTACTCAATTCCCTTTGTCAATCGATATGTTACTTGCCCGAGATTCGATCGTCGGTATCCCAATACCTCGTTCAATCTCGTTACCGGCAAGTCACTTTACTCGTACCGTAATGCATGATCCCGTGACCAGACACTTGGTCACTCTGAGCTCATTATGATGATGCATTACCGAGTGGGCCCAGTGATACCTCTCCGTCATACGGAGTGACAAATCCCAGTCTTGATCCATGTCAACCCAACAGACACTTTCGGAGATACCCGTAGTCTACCTTTATAGTCACCCAGTTACGTTGTGACGTTTGGTATACCCAAAGCACTCCTACGGTATCCGGGAGTTACACGATCTCATGGTCTAAGGAAAAGATACTTTGACATTGGAAAACTCTAGCAAACGAACTATACGATCTTGTGCTATGTTTAGGATTGGGTCTTGTCCATCACATCATTCTCCTAATGATGTGATCTCGTTATCAATGACATCCAATGTCCATAGTCAGGAAACCATGACTATCTATTGATCAACGAGCTAGTCAACTAGAGGTTCACTAGGGACATGTTGGTGTCTGTTATTCAGACATGTATTACGATTTTCGGATAACACAATTATAGCATGAATAAAGACAATTATCATGAACAAGGAAATATAATAATAATGCTTTTATTATTGCCTCTAGGGCATATTTCCAACAGTCTCCCACTTGCACTAGAGTCAATAATCTAGTTACATTGTGATGAATCGAACACCCATGGAATTCTGGTGTTGATCATGTTTTGCTCTAGGGAGAGGTTTAGTCAACGGATCTGCTACATTCAAGTCCGTATGTATTTTACAAATCTCTATGTCTCCATCTTGAACATTTTCACGAATGGAGTTGAAGCGACGCTTGATGTGCCTTGTCTTCTTGTGAAACCTGGGCTCCTTGGCAAGTGCAATAGCTCCAGTGTTGTCACAGAAGAGCTTGATCGGCCCCGACGCATTGGGTATGACTCCTAGGTCGGTGATGAACTCCTTCACCCATATTGCTTCATGTGCTGCCTCCGAGGCCGCCATGTACTCCGCTTCACATGTAGATCCCGCCACGACGCTTTGCTTGCAACTGCACCAGCTTATTGCCCCACCATTCAAAATATACACGTATCCGGTTTGTGACTTAGAGTCATCCAGATCTGTGTCGAAGCTAGCGTCGATGTAACCCTTTACGACGAGCTCTTCGTCACCTCCATAAACGAGAAACATTTCCTTAGTCCTTTTCAGGTACCTCAGGATATTCTTGACCACTGTCCAGTGCTCCTTGCCGGGATTACTTTGGTACCTTCCTACCAAACTTACGGCAAGGTTTACATCAGGTCTGGTACACAGCATGGCATACATAATAGAACCTATGGCTGATGCATAGGGGATGACGCTCATCTCTTCTATATCTTCTGCCGTGGTCGGACATTGAGCTGAGCTCAATTTCATACCTTGTAACACAGGCAAGAACCCCTTCTTAGATTGATCCATATTGAACTTCTTCAATATCTTATCAAGGTATGTGCTTTGTGAAAGACCTATGAGGTGTCTTGATCTATCTCTATAGATCTTGATGCCTAATATATAAGCAGCTTCTCCAAGGTCCTTCATTGAAAAACTCTTATTCAAATAGGCCTTGATGCTGTCCAAGAGTTTTGTATCATTTCCCATCAAAAGTATGTCGTCTACATATAGTATGAGAAATGCTACAGAGCTCCCACTCACTTTCTTGTAAACGCAGGCTTCTCCATAAGTCTGTGTAAACCCAAACGCTTTGATCATCTCATCAAAGCGAATGTTCCAACTCCGAGATGCTTGCACCAGCCCATAAATCGAGCGTTGGAGCTTGCACACCTTGTCAGCGTTCTTAGGATCGACAAAACCTTCCGGCTGCATCATATACAAGTCTTCCTTAAGGAAACCATTAAGGAATGCCGTTTTGACGTCCATTTTCCAAATTTCATAATCATAAAATGCGGCAATTGCTAACATGATTCGGACGGACTTCAGCTTCGCTACCGGTGAGAAAGTCTCATCGTAGTCAACCCCTTGAACTTGTCGATAACCCTTAGCGACAAGCCGAGCTTTATAGATGGTCACATTACCATCCGCGTCTGTCTTCCTCTTAAAGATCCATTTATTTTCTATGGCTCGCCGTTCAACGGGCAAGTCAGTCAAAGTCCATACTTCGTTTTCATACATGGATCCTATCTCGGATTTCATGGCTTCTAGCCATTTGTCGGAATCCGGGCCCGCCATTGCTTCTTCATAGTTCGAAGGTTCACCGTTGTCTAACAGCATGATTTCCAAGACAGGGTTGCCGTACCACTCTGGTGCGGAACGTGTCCTTGTGGACCTTCGAATTTCAGTAGGAGCTTGATCAGAAGTATCTTGATCATCATCATTAACTTCCTCTCTAGTCGGTGCAGGCACCTCAGGAACATTTTCTTGAGTTGCGCCATTTTCCAGTTCAAGAGGTAATACTTCATCAAGCTCTACTTTCCTCCCACTTACTTCTTTTGAGAGAAACTCTTTCTCTAGAAAGGACCCATTCTTGGCAACAAAGATCTTGCCTTCGGATCTGAGGTAGAAGGTGTACCCAATATTTTCTTTTGGGTATCCTATGAAGACGCATTTTTCCGACTTGGGTTCGAGCTTTTCAGGTTGAAGTTTCTTGACATAAGCATCGCATCCCCAAACTTTTAGAAATGACAGCTTAGGTTTCTTCCCAAACCATAATTCATACGGTGTTGTCTCAATGGATTTCGACGGAGCCCTATTTAAAGTGAATGCAGCAGTCTCTAAAGCATAGCCCCAAAAAGATAGCGGTAAATCAGTAAGAGACATCATAGATCGCACCATATCTAATAGAGTGCGATTACGACGTTCGGACACATCATTACGCTGAGGTGTTCCAGGCGGCGTGAGTTGTGAAACTATTCCACATTTTCTTAAGTGTGTGCCAAACTCGTGACTCAAGTATTCTCCTCCACGATCTGATCGTAAAAACTTGATTTTCCTGTCACGTTGATTTTCAACCTCACTCTGAAATTCCTTGAACTTTTCAAAGGTTTCAGACTTGTGTTTCATCAAGTAGATATACCCATACCTACTTAAATCATCAGTGAGGGTGAGAACATAACGATAGCCACCGCGAGCCTCAACACTCATTGGACCGCACACATCAGTATGTATGATTTCCAATAAGTTGGTTGCTCGCTCCATTGTTCCTGAGAACGGAGTCTTGGTCATTTTTCCCATAAGGCATGGTTCGCATGTGTCAAATGATTCATAATCAAGAGACTCTAAAAGTCCATCAGCATGGAGTTTCTTCATGCGTTTGACACCTATGTGACCAAGGCGGCAGTGCCACAAGTATGTGGGACTATCATTATCAACCTTACTTCTTTTGGTACTCACATTGTGAACATGTGTAGCATCACGTTCGAGATTCATAAGGAATAAACCATTCACCATAGGAGCATGACCATAAAACATATCTCTCATATAAATAGAACAACCATTATTCTCGGATTTAAATGAGTAGCCATCTCGAATTAAACGAGATCCCGATACAATGTTCATGCTCAAAGCTGGCACTAAATAACAATTATTAAGGTTTAAAACTAATCCCGAAGGGAGATGCAGAGGCAGAGTGCCGACGGCAATCACATTGACCTTGGAACCATTCCCGACGCGCATCGTCACCTCGTCCTTTGCCAGTTTCCGCTTATTCTGCAGCCCCTGCTTTGAGTTACAAATGTGAGCAACTGCACCGGTATCAAATACCCAGGAGCTACTACGGGCACTAGTAAGGTACACATCAATTACATGTATATCACATATACCTTTTGTTTTGCCGGCCTTCTTGTCCGCTAAGTACTTAGGGCAGTTCCGCTTCCAGTGACCGCTTCCCTTGCAATAAAAGCACTCAGTCTTGGGCTTGGGTCCATTCTTTGGCTTCTTCCCGGCAGCTCGCTTGCCGGGCGCGGCAACCTCCTTGCCGTCCTTCTTGAAGTTCTTTTTACCCTTGCCTTTCTTGAACTTAGTGGTTTTATTGACCATCAACACTTGATGTTCCTTCTTGACTTCTACCTCTGCTGATTTTAGCATAGCAAATACTTCAGGAATGGTCTTTTCCATCCCCTGCATATTGAAGTTCATCACAAAGCTCTTGTAGCTTGGTGGAAGCGACTGGAGGATTCTGTCAATGACCGCATCATCCGGGAGATTAACTCCCAGCTGAGTCAAGCGGTTATGTAACCCAGACATAGTGAGTATGTGCTCACTGACAGAACTATTTTCCTCCATCTTACAGCTGAAGAATTTGTTGGAGACTTCATATCTCTCGACCTGGGCATAAGCTTGGAAAACCATTTTCAGCTCTTCGAACATCTCATATGCTCCATGTCTCTCAAAACGCTTTTGGAGCCCCGGCTCTAGGCTGTAAAGCATGCCACACTGAACGAGGGAGTAGTCATCGGAACGTGCCTGCCAAGCGTTCATAACATCTTGTTCTGCAGGGAGAACAGGTGCGTCACCCAGCGGTGCTTGTAGGACATAATCTTTCTTGGCAGCTATGAGGATGATCCTCAGGTTCCGGACCCAGTCCGTATAGTTGCTGCCATCGTCTTTCAGCTTAGTTTTCTCTAGGAACGCGTTGAAGTTGAGGACTACGTTGGCCATTTGATCTACAAGACATATTGTAAAATATTTAGACTAAGTTCATGATAATTAAGTTCAACTAATCAAATTATTAATGAACTCCCACTTAGATTAGACATCCCTCTAGTCATCTAAGTATTACATGATCCGAGCTAGCTAGACCGTGTCCGATCATCACGTGAGACGGACTAGTCAACATCGGTGAACATTTTCATGTTGATCGTATCTTCTATACGACTCATGCTCGACCTTTCGGTCTTCTGTGTTCCGAGGCCATGTCTGTACATGCTAGGCTCGTCAAGTCAACCTAAGTGTTTGCATGTGTAAATCTGTCTTACACCCGTTGTATGTGAACGTCTGAATAAAACACCCGATCATCACGTGGTGTTTTGAAACAGCGAACTGTCGCAACGGTGCACAGTTAGGGGGAACACTTCTTGAAATTAGTATGAGGGATCATCTTATTTACTACCGTCGTTCTAAGTAAACAAGATGCAAAACATGATAAACATCACATGCAATCAAATAATAAACGTGACATGATATGGCCAATATCACATAGCTCCTTTGATCTCCATCTTGGGGCTCCATGATCATCTTGTCACCGGCTTGACACCATGATCTCCATCATCGTGTCTCCATGAAGTTGCTCGCCAACTATTACTTCTACTACTATGGCTAACGCGTTTAGCAATAAAGTAAAGTAATTTACATGGCGTTTCTCAATGACACGCAGGTCATATAAAAGAATAAAGACAACTCCTATGGCTCCTGCCGGTTGTCATACTCATCGACATGCAAGTCGTGATTCCTATTACAATAGCATGAACATCTCATACATCACATATAGATCATTCATCATTCATCACAACTTTGGCCATATCATATCACAAACCACTCGCTGCAAAAACAAGTTAGACGTCCTCTAATTGTTGTTGCAAGTTTTATGTGGCTGAATTAGGGTTCTAGCAAGAACGTCTTCTTACCTACGTTAAAGCCACAACGTGATTTGTCAACTTCTATTTACCCTTCATAAGGACCCTGTTCATCGAATCCGCTCCAACTAAAGTAGGAGAGACAGACACCCGCCAGCCACCTTATGCAACTAGTGCATGTTAGTCGGTGGAACCGGTCTCACGTAAGCATACGTGTAAGGTTGGTCCGGGCCGCTTCATCCCACAATACCGCTGAAGCAAGAAAGGACTAGTAACGGCAAGAAAGTTGACAAATCTACGCCCACAACAAATTGTGTTCTACTCACGCAAGAAGAACTACGCATAGACCTAGCTCATGATGCCACTGTTGGGGAACGTTGCAGAAAACAAAATTTTTCCTACTCGTTTCACCAAGATCCATCTAGGAGTTCATCTAGCAACGAGTCATTAGATGCATCTACATACCTTTGTAGATTGCGCACGGAAGCGTTCAAAAGAACGGTGATGATGTAGTCGTACTCGACGTGATCCAAATCACCGATGACCAAGCGCCGAACGGACGGCACCTCCGCGTTCAACACACGTACGGGACGGGAGACGTCTCCTCCTTCTTGATCCAGCAAGGGGGGAGGAGAGGTTGATGAAGATCCAGCAGCACGACGGCGTGGTGGTGGATGCAGGGCGTCACAGAAGCAGGGCTTCGCCGAGACTACGAGAGAGAGACGTAACGGGGAGAGAGGGAGGCGCCAGGGGCTGGTGTGTTTCCCTCCTCTCCCCCCCACTATATATAGGGGTGCCATGGGGGGGGGGGGCGGCCCTAGTAGATGAGATCTACTAGGGGGGGCGGCGGCCAAGGGGAGGTTTCCCTCCCCCCCAAGGCACCTAGGGGTGCCTTCCACCACTAGGACTCCTCCTAGGTGGAAACCCTAGGCGCATGGGCCTATAGGGGCTGGTGCCCTTGGCCCATGAAGGCCAAGGCGCACCCCCTACAGCCCATGTGGCCCCCCGGGACAGGTGGCCCCACCCGGTGGGCCCCCGGGACCCCTTCGGTGGTCCCGGTACAATACCGATAACCCCGAAACTTGTCCCGATGCCCGAAACTGCACTTCCTATATATAATTCTTTACCTCCGGACCATTCCGGAACTCCTCGTGACGTCCGAGATCTCATCCGGGACTCCGAACAACATTCGGGTTTCTGCATATACATATCTTCATAACCCTAGCGTCACCGAACCTTAAGTGTGTAGACCCTACGGGTTCGGGAGACAAGCAGACATGACCGAGACGACTCTCCGGTCAATAACCAACAGCGGGATCTGGATACCCATGTTGGCTCCCACATGCTCCACGATGATCTCATTGGATGAACCATGATGTCGAGGATTCAATCAACCCCGTACTCAATTCCCTTTGTCAATCGATATGTTACTTGCCCGAGATTCGATCGTCGGTATCCCAATACCTCGTTCAATCTCGTTACCGGCAAGTCACTTTACTCGTACCGTAATGCATGATCCCGTGACCAGACACTTGGTCACTCTGAGCTCATTATGATGATGCATTACCGAGTGGGCCCAGTGATACCTCTTCGTCATACGGAGTGACAAATCCCAGTCTTGATCCATGTCAACCCAACAGACACTTTCGGAGATACCCGTAGTCTACCTTTATAGTCACCCAGTTACGTTGTGACGTTTGGTATACCCAAAGCACTCCTACGGTATCCGGGAGTTACACGATCTCATGGTCTAAGGAAAAGATACTTTGACATTGGAAAACTCTAGCAAACGAACTATACGATCTTGTGCTATGTTTAGGATTGGGTCTTGTCCATCACATCATTCTCCTAATGATGTGATCTCGTTATCAATGACATCCAATGTCCATAGTCAGGAAACCATGACTATCTATTGATCAACGAGCTAGTCAACAAGAGGTTCACTAGGGACATGTTGGTGTCTGTTATTCAGACATGTATTATGATTTCCGGATAACACAATTATAGCATGAATAAAGACAATTATCATGAACAAGGAAATATAATAATAATGCTTTTATTATTGCCTCTAGGGCATATTTCCAACAGTTGGGGGTTGGATGAATAGTTCCCGGTGGAGGTTGGATAAACAGTTCTCAATGGTAGTAGAGGCCGTTGCCGCTGGATGAACAGGGCCCTGATCGAGCTGGTTGGGGGTGGATGAACAGGACCCCGTGGAGGACTGGTTGAACAGTAGCCGATGGAGGCTGGATGAACAGGACCCCGTGGAGGGCTGGTTGAACAGTAGCCGGTGGAGGCTGGATGAACAGGAGCCTGTGGATGAACAGTAGCTGATGGAGGCAGGAGGGAGACGCCGTGGATGAACAATCGCAGGTGGAGGCTGGAGGAGGTCGACGGTGGATGAACAGTAGCCCGTGGAGGCTTGAGCGAGGCAGTAGATTGTGGATGAACAGTAGCCCGTGGAGTCCTGTTTTGTGGTACGCCACACCCCTCCCAATGAACAGGACCCCTGTTTTGACCGTAGGAGGTCGAAGAGAAGTCCGTTTCCTCTGTTTTATGGTATATCACACCCTCCCAATCAATAGGACCCCATTTCGACCGTAGGAGGTCGAAGAGAAGTCCGTTTCCTTTGTTTTGCGGTACGCCAGACCCCTCCTGTGAGAAGGATCCCGTTTCAACTGTAGGCGGTCGAACAGAAGGACGTTTCCTCCGTTCTGCGGTACGCCAAGCCTCGTTTCGCCTGTTCCATCCAAGCCGGTTGGCTCTCAATGAACATGACGCATTCTGTTGCCTCTCGATGAACACGATGCAGTTTCTCCGTTCCGACCCAGCCGGTTGGCTGCCGATGAACAGGACGTCGTCGTTGTATGTGTTTGAGACCCCGCCCATATGTATGTACATGGTTGTATTTACTTTCTTGCAGCATTGCTGTACGTACATGTTGACGATATAGAAGAGACTGCGTGACATGCTACGTCCGCGCCTCTACTATGACACATGCCACTCCTTACTCGGTCATGGTTCATCGCTGCAGAGAGACTGATCGACCAGTATGTACGTACACATTCGCGACTAGACAGACAACCCTACATACTGTTCGACCGGGTGGGTCCCAGATGTCAGGGAGGATAAGGAGGCACTTCCTTGCGTGCGAAGATATAGCTGGTGGGTCCCGGTTGTCAGCGGGAAGAATCATTTTTTCCGTAATATGGACACACTTCCTTGCATGTGAAGATGTAGCTGGTGGGTCCCAGCTGTCAGTGGCAGGAATAAGGAGGCACTTCCTTTCGTGTGAAGATATACATGGTGGGTCCCAGCTTTCAAGGGGAGGAATAATTTTATTTTCGTGTAATAAGGAGGCGGTTGCATGCGTGTGTCCATGGACCCGGTGCGTCCCCACTATCAGCTTCTCCACGTACAGTCCTATTCCGATGACTCTTGTTTGTTGACCATGTTGACCACGCCGCGTTGAGCGCATCCAAGGTGGTGGACGGCGGCGAGGCCATGGACAATAACAAGCCAGAGATGTGAAGACGCGGGAGTGGAGTCGCAGATGGGGAGGTGTACAAGGGTTAACTGGTTTTGGTGCGGCGTGGTTCGGCAGTCGATGGAGAAGAACAGGAGGTGTGGAGGGATGGCCTGGCCGGCGGTGGAGTAGCGCTTCACATGGAAGCGTGCTAAGTAGAACTACTAGCAGTAGGAGGCAGGAGCAGGTGGTCTCGGCGGCGCTGGAGGAAGAAGACGAGAGATTGAAGATGGATGACGGTCGTCGGATGTAAATCCAACGACTATCGATGTCAGAATCATTTGTTGACTAAGTTGACAACGACTTGCATTGGCTTCGACCTATTGGCCCACATTTCAGCCTCCAAAAATGTGGCACATATTCAACCCATTTTTTCAGAATTTACAGTCCATTCAATTTTTTTTGAGAATTACAGTCTATTTACTAGGCTGGGTGAACAAATAATGTAGCGTCCATGCGGCCCATTTTTTGAAAACTACAACCCATTTTCACTTTCTCAAAATACACTAATTTGCTGGTCTGCCTGAACAAATATTGTAACGTTCATGCGGTCCTTTTATTTTAACGTTCATGCGGTCCTTTTATTTTAACAAATAATGTAATTGTCTTTCAGCTAATGCATTTAGCGGGATCTCTTTTCATAATAACGGGAACTTGGAATTGGGATCGTCCGGTTCCCCCCTAACAAAGGGAATTGGGATCGTCGGTTTAAGGCCCTCTTCTCATACCACTTCCCTGGCGAGTCGAGAGGCCGACACAACAAGGTCAATGCACCTCCGACGGAACGGCAAGGTCACACGCCCGTGTTGAAGGGAGAAGTCACGTGTGACTGTGACAGTGTGAAACACGAGCAATTTCAGGTGAGACATGTTTAATGAAAAACATCGTAGCAAATTTCAAGTGCGTTCTATTCACTTTTCATGTTGTATAGGAAATGGATCGTGGATGGATTACTCATGGAATGGAACCACGCCACCATACATGGCTAGCGTGAATCGGTTTAAATTTCCCAAACAAAAAAAACAAAATCATTTATTTTGTCTGGCACCATTTTCATCCTATTTGCTGACAAACAAGATAATGTAATCCATTTGGTGCAATTAGTAGCTTTCACTCAAGTTCTACCACATAGTGCAAATGTACAATGGGTTTAATTAGCAACAACACATAATAGTCATTCTATAGGAGGATTTTTCTGCCATGGCATCCTCTATGAGCCAACAAAGGCCTCCTTTTGTATCCCAACATGGTGCCATGGGAGATTTTATGATCCAAAAGGTTAATTATGCTTCCATGACTCCTTTTGGGGCCAAAAAAGTATAATGGGACATTATCTAGCATAAGTTCGACACACTTAATTAACATGCATACTAAATAGCAATGTTCTCAAAGCTGCACTCTTGAAACACCTACTCGTCGGATGACCGGTGCTGGTTGGGGTATTCCATCCATCATCCATGGTTGTGGGTGGGGTGTTCTTGGCGGCATTAGCCCATCATACATTCCCATCGGGCTCTTTGAAACCGAAACGAAGATTTCATCTCGTTTTGTGCCCATTTGAGGACCATTCTAGTTTGCTCTGAATCGGCATCCGTGCATGCTCTTCGTCGTTGGCCTCCAATCTGACAATGTCTGCACGTTTCTCAATTCACTAATCATGCGTGTTTTTTGCAAACTTGCAAGTCCTCCATGTCGGTACTCTCATGTGCAATAGCCTCCATCTTCAGCTCCTTACAACACTCCCACGATTTGTCTATCCCATCCATAATCCTTACTGCCCGTGCCACGACCCATTAAGGAGGCACCCATTGGGGACGCCCTCGTGGCTCCTCATGCGGCGGAGTGGACGATGATGGTAATGTATGAGAGGCCTGGCGCCGCCGACGAGGCATGGAGTCGATAGCAGACGTCTTGAAAATCAGCATAGCGCAGTGGTTGTAGTACTAGCATGACATAATTAAATTAATTAGATTCTTAACAAATGTAGAACAATATTAGACCGAGAAGGAGCACACAACCAACAAATTATGCAAACATGTACAAAATAAATAGTAGAACAGAGGACACCTACATTACCACTTGATTGACAATAATTAATCAATTAATGATTAGTCATGTGAGTTGACTTTCGGTCCACCTATATGGTGGGCTCTCTCTCACAGTTATTTCGATTGTCGGTGATGGTTGCTATTGTACTTCCCCTCCCCTACTTTAACATTAATTGTCTCATAGGAGGTGAAGTACAATAGTGACCCCCTACGACAGAAGTCAGCATATTCAACCAGCTCTCAACATTCAACCTGACGGGTATTTCTATTGGTGGTGATGGTTGTTCCTTCTTTTCCTTCCTTGTTACCAAGCTCGGCAGAGGAAGACCCCCTAGGACGACCATTGGTATCATTCCTTTTAAAACATCAAACTATCATAAGGTGAGCCCCATTGGACTAAAGGTCAACACACAAGTCAGATAACGATGGTGACACATGGCCCCTAAACCCTAAACAATCCTTAGTGAAAATAAATATTGATATTGAACATCTTACTATAGGAGGTGCTAATTTTTATTACACTTTCGGTTTAATTGCACGGTCTTAATATACATTATATGTCAAACAATTCTTACTTCAAAATCAAACCACTAAATGAAAACTTGTTGAGTTTTTATTACACTTTACCTTTAATTTTATAGTATTATATACATTGCAATCTAAGCAAGAAAACAAACACGGTACTCCCTGCTACTTGTGAGTTGCGTTGAGATTTCCTTGAGAGGAGAGTATGATGCAGTATAGTAGAGATAAGTATTTTCCTCAGTTAAGAAACCAAGGCTATCAATCCAGTAGGAGAACCAAGCAACACTATGTACAACACCTAGACACAAACAACAAATACTTGCAACACAATATGTAGAGGGATTGTCAATCCTTCAATAGTTACAAGCAAGATAGACCCGGGGCCCATAGTTTTCACTAGAGGCTTCTCTCAACAAAATAACATAAGATGGCTTAACAAATTACGGTTGGGCAATTGATAGAAAATCAAATAATTATGATGATATCCAAGGCAATGATCATACATAGGCATCACATCCGAGATTAGCAGACTGAAATGATTCTGCATCTACTACTATTACTCCACACATCGACCGCTGTCTAGCATGCATCTAGTCTATTAAGTTCATGAAAAAATGGAGTAATGCTTTAAGCAACATGACATGATGTAGACAAGATAAACTCATGTATGAATAAACCCCATCTTTCTACCCTTAATAGCAACGATACATACGTGTCATGTCCCTTTCTGTTACTGGGATTGAGCACCGCAAGATCGAACCCATTACAAAGCACCTCTTCCCATGGCAAGATAAATCAATCTAGTTGGCCAAACCAAACCAATAAATTGGATAAGAAACACGAAGTTATATTAATCATGCATAAAAGAGTTTAGAGAAAACTCAAATAATATTCATGGATAGATCTGATCATAAACTCACAATTCATCAGATCCCAACAAACACACCACAAAAATTCATTACATCAAATAGATCTACAAGAACACCAAGAAGAACATTGTATTGAAGATCAAAAAGAGAGAAGAAGCCATCTAACTACTAACTATGGACCCATAGGTCTGTGGTAAACTACCCACTCACCATCGAAGGGGCAACAAGGATGATGAAGAACCCCTCCGTGAATGATTCCCCCTCCAGCAGAGTGCCAGAAAGGGTCTCCAGATGGGATCTCTCGAGTACAGAGGCTTGCGGCGGCGGAAAAAGTATTTCATGGACCCCCTGATAGGTTTCTTGATTTTAGAGAATTTATAGAGGCGGAGTTAGGTCAGACGGAGGTCTGTGGGCCCCACTAGGTACCAGGGCGCGCCTTGGTGCCTAGTGGGCCACTCCTTCGTCTTCTCGTTCCTTCCCAAAGCTTCCAAGGTCTATTATTGCCAAGAAAGAATCTCCAAAAAGTTTCGTGGCATTTGGACTTCGTTTGGTATTGATTTTCTGCAAAGTAAAAAACAAGCAAAAAACAACAACTGGCACTGGGCACTAAGTTAGTAGGTTAGTCCCAAAAATGATATAAAGTTGCTTGTAAATGTATATAAAACATCCAAGATTGATACTATAATAGCATGGAACAATAAATAAATTATATATACGTTGGAGACATATCAAGCATCCCCAAGCTTAATTCCTGCTCGTCCTCGAGTAGGTAAATGATAAAAATAAAACTTTTGATGTGGAATGCTACCTATCATATTCATCATATAATCTTTTATTTTATAGCATGGACATTTGGACTTGGATGATTCAAAACAATAGTCTATAAAATGACATAAAGACATCAATACTCAAGCATATCAACAAGCAACCATGCCTTTCAAAATATCAACACTAAAGAAAGTTATCCCTAGCCCATTATGCTCAGTCATTAATCCATTCATGAAACACACTCAAATATTAGCTACATCCAGTGCACAAGTATGACAATAGTGTTCCCCAGTTGATGCTTTATAAGAGAAGATGGAGACTCAAATTAAAAATAAAAATTGCATAAAAGTAAATAGATAGGCCCTTCGCAGAGGGAAGCAGAGATTTGTAGAGGTGCCAGAGCTCATAGCTTAAATTGAGAGATAAAATTGTTTTGAGAGGAATGCTTTTCCTGTCAACGAAAATGATCGAGAATTCCCAATATCTACCATGCTAGATAAATCATAGATGGTTCCCAAACAAAAAATAAATTTTATTTCCTCTCCACCATTCTTACACAATCCATGGCTAGTCGTATCCACGGGTGCCTTCCATACCAACACTTCCCAAGGAATTTATTATTAACATCATATTAATTTTGTTTCATTTGAGGACTAGGCATCCCTATTACCTGCCACACTCTCGTGCAATCACAAGTGAATAAACACTCATCATGATAATAAAATACATAGCATGGAAAATATTGGCCACCCCCTGCCGCTTCATGAGCGGTACAGGCACACAAAACAAAAATTTGTTTGAATATTAGAGTTGGCACATACAAATTTACTTGTAACGGTAAGGAAACACTGCATATAGGCAGGTATGGTGGACTCATTTGGCACAACTTTGGTTTAAGGAGTTGGATGCACAAGTGATGTCTGCTACACAACTCGTTCTTATCACTACAAAAAAAGACACATCCATGACATTTAGGGCCGAACGAATTTTTTTCTGTCATGCTTATGACACTTCTATGATGATAATTGTGACAAAATCGGTATCATCATAGATGTGGTGGGCTCCTACTTCTATGACAAAAAATCATGACAGAAAATAGCTTTTCATCCTGGGCAGGCCGGAGACGCACCTACATGACATTCTTTGGGCCGTCCATGATGGAAAAAATCATGGTAGAAGCGAGGGCAAGGAAAATTTTGGGGAGTTCCCGGTTAGATGGGTGGTCGGGGCCGAGCGATGCATGGAGGGATTGGGCATTTCTCTCGTACACGTACACACGTGGGTGCGAGGTGTTGGGCTCTAACTGAACCCGAGCGAGGCGTTCTCCTACTGAACCCGAGTGATTGCACTGGCTACACGCTACTGTACCTGAGCGATCTATCGGTCCCTCGCTGTTAACAGAACCCAATCGAGCGATTCCTTCACTACTGCTGCTAACTGAAGCCGATCGAACATGCTGCCTCTTGATGAAGAGTGGTCGTTGTTGGGGGTTGGATGAATAGTTCTCGGTGGAGGTTGGATAAACAGTTCTCAGTGGTAGTAGAGGCCGTTGCCGCTGGATGAACAGGGCCCTGATCGAGCTGGTTGGGGGTGGATGAACAGGACCCCGTGGAGGACTGGTTGAACAGTAGCCGATGGAGGCTGGATGAACAGGACCCCGTGGAGGGCTGGTTGAACAGTAGCCGGTGGAGGATAATTGAACAGGAGCCTGTGGATGAACAGTAGCCCGTGGAGGCTTGAGCAAGGCAGTAGATTGTGGATGAACAGTAACCCGTGGAGTCCCGTTTTGTGGTACGCCACACCCCTCCCAATGAACAGGACCCCCATTTTGACCGTAGGAGGTCGAAGAGAAGTCCGTTTCCTCTGTTTTATGGTATATCACACCCTCCCAATCAACAGGACCCCGTTTCGACCGTAGGAGGTCGAAGAGAAGTCCGTTTCCTTTATTTTGCGGTACGCCAGACCCCTCCTGTGAGCAGGATCCCGTTTCAACTGTAGGCGGTCGAACAGAAGGACGTTTCCTCTGTTTTGAGGTACGCCAGGCCTCGTTTCGGCTGTTCCATCCAAGCCGGTTGGCTCTCAATGAACATGACGCATTCTGTTGCCTCTCGATGAACATGATGCAGTTTCTCCGTTCCGACCCAGCCGGTTGGCTGCCGATGAACAGGACGTCGTCGTTGTATGCGTTTGAGACCCCGCCCATATGTATGTACATGGTTATATTTACTTTCTTGCAGCATTGCTGTACGTACATGTTGACGATATAGAAGAGACTGCGTGACATGCTACGTCCGCGCCTCTACTATGACACATGCCACTCCTTACTCGGTCATGGTTCATCGCTGCAGAGAGACTGATCGACCAGTATGTACGTACACATTCGCGACTAGACAGACAACCCTACGTACTGTTCGATCGGGTGGGTCCCAGATGTCAGGGAGGATAAGGAGGCACTTCCTTGCGTGCGAAGATATAGCTGGTGGGTCCAAGTTGTCAGGGGGAAGAATCATTTTTTCCGTAATATGGACACACTTCCTTGCATGTGAAGATGTAGCTGGTGGGTCCCAGCTGTCAGTGGCAGGAATAAGGAGGCACTTCCTTTTGTGTGAAGATATACATGGTGGGTCCCAGCTTTCAAGGGGAGGAATAATTTTATTTTCGTGTAATAAGGAGGCGGTTGCATGCGTGTGTCCATGGACCCGGTGCGTCCCCACTATCAGCTTCTCCACGTACAGTCCTATTCCGATGACTCTTGTTTGTTGACCATGTTGACCACGCCGCGTTGAGCGCATCCAAGGTGGTGGACGGCGGCGAGGCCATGGACAACAACAAGCCAGAGATGGGAAGACGTGGGAGTGGAGTCGCAGACGGGGAGGTGTACAAGGGTTAACTGGTTTTTGTGCGGCGTGGTTCGGCAGTCGATGGAGAAGAACATGAGGTGTGGAGGGATGGCCTGGCCGGCGGTGGAGTAGCGCTTCACATGGAAGCGTGCTAAGTAGAACTACTAGCAGTAGGAGGCAGGAGCAGGTGGTCTCGGCGGCGCTGGAGGAAGAAGACAAGAGATTGAAGATGGATGACGGTCGTTGGATGTAAATCCAACGACTATCGATGTCAGAATCATTTGTTGACTAAGTTGACAACGACTTGCGTTGACTTCGACCTATTGGCCCACATTTCAGCCTTCAAAAATGTGGCACATATTCAACCCATTTTTTCAGAATTTACAGTCCATTCGATTTTTTTTGAGAATTACAGTCTATTTGCTAGGCTGGGTGAACAAATAATGTAGCGTCCATGCGGCCCATCTTTTGAAATCTACAACCCATTTTCACTTTCTCAAAATACACTAATTTGCTGGTCTGCCTGAACAAATAATGTAACATTCATGCGGTCCTTTTATTTTTTTCCTAAAAAATTACAACCCATTTGCACTTTCTCGAAATACACGATTTTGCTGGGCTGGTTCTAATTATAATGTTGGGTTGGGCGCATCAATGTTATAAAAAATAAACAGGGGCTGAGCATTTTGTTATAAATATATTTAAATAATAAGCACTTTTTTATTGCATTGGTCCTTAAATCCTACCAAGCTTTTGTACACAATCACCAGGATTTTCGTTGCCTTAATGTAAAAAATCCAAAATTTTATTGTTAAAAAATTATTTTTGTAAGTTAATAAGATGTGGGATATTTTTTTCTTATATATGCAAGTATCTGTTAATATATGATGACAATACCAATAATATATAATAACATATAAAATAATATATATATAATATAGTTAAAAGGGAAATATAAGTTGGACCTGGCGTTCCTGTTCTTATATAGAAAAATAGAACAAACCTTTGTGTTTTCTTCAAAAAAATACATAAGTTGGGCTGGAGATGTTTCCGGAAAAATAAAATCTAGGATGGGAGGTCCATAGGCCGGTCGATACATGACGACCCTCAAGAAAATACAAACCGACATGCCGTGGGCTGCGCATGTGAAAAAGAAAGCCTAGACGGGGTATCCCACAACCCAGCTGATACTTGTTGGCCCACTGATAATAAATGATACATGCCAGCCCCCCGACTTTGTTGTAAATTTATCTTCTTTAGTAACTACGTTGAAGCACCTCAAAAAAATGTAACTATGTTGACAAACCCATGGGCCCCAACTAGCATTAGGAGGAAGTATTTTTTCAATGAGGCACTTGATTGCGTACGGCCATGGACCTGGTGGGTCTTGACTGTCTGCCTTTCCATATACAGTCCTCTCTAGATTCCTCTTGTTTGTTCAGCATGTTCACAACGGTAGACTGCGGTGCCCCGGCGAGCGCACAAAGGTGGAGGATAACGTCCAGACCCTGGACGAGAAAGAACCGAAGCCGGGGAAGGCATGCTACAGTAATGGTAGATGATGTGCCTTATTTCTAGCGAAACTACTGAACTAGCCAAGTGGCCGAGTGACACTACCAGACCGTTGTTCCGCTGGGGTTCGATTCCACCTGATGCAGTGAAAATATCTCCAAATTTTTTGCCTCTGCCATATTGACATGTGGGTCCCCGTTGTCATCTACGCACACCACGCCAACACTTGCCAAAACTTCGTCCCTCGTTTTCTTTGATTTTCGCACATGTCCAACATTTTGAAAATAACATATCTTTTTGACTGTCCATCATATGAAGATGTGCTATGCCTGAATGTTGATCAGCATGATGTTAACTGGCTGGTAGTTCCATTTTCAACCATGAATAAAACTTCCAACATGATGTTATCCCTGTTTGAAAAGGGTGTGTTAATATAAATGCTCTTCCTTTGAAACTTTCAGTTTCTTATCTGAAACTGAAACTTGCAGTTTCTTCTCTGAGAATCACATTGTCTTGACTTTTATACTAAACTACATTTTTAAGTGCTAAAAATAGATATCTAGAATTCATAAAATACTTCATAAGCTCAATACTGCAAATCTAAAATTCGAAAGGCATTCATATCTGAAAGTACTCTCAAAATACACAATACAAAACACAATTCACAACCTGCAAATACTGACAACCCTAAGCTCCTCCTCACAATTCACAACCTGCCCGACTATTAGGTTGGGGGGCAGTCCCCTCCTATTCCTCGGCAGCAGAAAACCAACCCGTGAGACGAGATGAACAGCGAGGGAGAGGATGGCGGGGAAGCATCGTTGGGCCAACAACTTTTCTTCTCTTGCAGTTGGGTTCGGCCGACGAAGACTCCACCGGCTCGCTCTGGCACATCACCCTCACAAACGACACCCTGTAGATGCTTGATACTTCAATATCTGGTAGATGCTCCATCTTGGATAGATACTCCCACCACCGCTACCTCACGATCGGATTCGGTGAATTTGTTTGCTCCATGGCCCAGAGGAGCAACTATATGTACTCCCGCGTGACTCCCTTCGAGAGTATCACCGTCTTTTTGCTCTGTTGCAGATATTTGGCCATGGATATCGCCGTCGCTGCTAATTGGTCATTGTTGTCAAACCAAGACTGTATCTCCAACATCCTAGCTAGCTTCACAGGGTCGCCGTCTGCGATCCTCACGTATCGATTGTAGTCCTCCATTGATCTACTTCTCTACAACACCTTCACTCGCTGGCGGTGGTTTTTGAATGAAAGAGGAGAGGAGTGGCGCTGGTTTTGGATTAGAACAGGAGAGGAGCAGCGCTGGTTTTGAATTGGAATAGGAGAGGAGGGGCGGTGGTTTTGTAATGGAAGAGGAGAGGAGCGGCGCTGGATTTGGATTGGAATAGGAGAGGAGCGGCAGTCGTTTAAGAGGAGAGGAGCGGCGCTGGTCTTGGAAGTATTTTTTTCTTTTGCGTATTTTGGGTCAAATTTTGACCACGTACTGTATTTGACAACAAAATGTGAATGCATGTCACCAAAAATTGTATTGTTTGGTTCGTATCTGAATGTACTTTCAAATTGTATTATTTTTGCAACGTACAACATATATTTTATTTGTGAAAATCATGGTCAAATATGACCCAGAATAAAAGGGAGACTAGCTAATGTGGGGTCGCTTTCTTAATTGAAGGGTAAATTGATTTTGATTTTGATCCAGTCACAATGCGTCAGTCCTCTTGTCCAATCCTAAATCGTTGCCGCACGTGCCGCTCCCTCTTCTCCATTGCAAAACCACCTCCTCTCCTCTCCATCAACTCCATTCCAAAACCACTGTCCCGCCTCTCCCTCTTCTCAATGGAAAACTACCCCCTCTCCTCTCCATCTTCTCCATTGCAAAACCACCGTCTTGCCTCTCCCTCTTCTCCATTGCAAGACCTCCGTCTTGCCTCTCCCTCTTCTCCATTGCAAAACCACCCCCTCTCCTCTCCATCTTCTCCATTGCAAAACCACTGTCTCGCCTCTCCCTCTTCTCCATTGCAAGACCACTGACTCTCCTCCCATCTTCCAAAGCTAGCACCGAACCTCTCAGAAGGACATATATGGAGAGGATGCAGAAGCGAATCGGGCAGATCGCCGGCAGCGACCAGGTGAAGTTAGCCAGGTTGAAGGAGATCCTTACTTGGTTTGACAACGAGTGGGAGATTTTAAGGATGTTGAGGGCCATGTGACAATGTATGCGAAAGAGCGAGACATCGATGATGTACTCCTCGGCGGCGGTCACGCCGCAGTCCTTTGAGTTCACCGAGTATCTCCTCTTGGTGGTAGAGCAGAAAGATTCGCCCGAGGCGAAAGTCAGGTGAAGGTGGTCGGCGTACATGTCGAAGGTCGAGCATCCTGAGGATAACTAATCGATCGAGTATGGTGTGCCATTCGTGAGGGTGCAGTGCCAGCCGGAGCCATAGGAGTATTCGTTCTCCGACCACAAGAGGAACCGAATGGGGCGACGTCACTTCCTCGCCGTTCTCCATGGTTCCCTCGCTGTTCGCCTCATTTCAACGGCGGCAATAGGGTTTAAGGTAAGCTTCAGACTAACCTAATCTTCCATCTGCTCATGCTTACAATCACTGTGATGACTAGTGAAAATCATGCTTACAATCAGTCTCCGAGTACTACGCTAATCACCCTAAAATAGCTCTGTACCAAAAAGACACTGTGTACAAACAAAGAAAAATAGATTGGTGCTTCTTTTAGAAAAGAGTACTCCCTAGAAAAGTGCCAATATAAGCTACTAGTATTAGATTAGAGGATTTGCTGCCGAGAAAGTTTCGTCCACAAAGAGTGCCACGCATCCCACTGGTGGTGGTGGATGCCAATTCTTAGATGGAGCATGGTTGGTGTCGATAATTTTTCTTGGCACCTTGTACTCTGCATATATGCCAGTTCCATCCATACATTTGTGCAGTTCCACCAAAATGCAGCTGAATAACCCTTGAACAGATAATGAAAAACCGTGATTACATTATAGTGGCACTAGTTGATGAAACATACACTAATAAATAGAAGAAATATATTGTGATAATATCATAGTATGCCATGCTACAAGAGCGAGATGGGCCCTGTGACGCCTCATACTGTAGGCCTCATACTGGAAATCGACCCAATTCTCCCCGATACACCTTCTGCCAATGATGAATATTAGTGTACAGAGGTAGTATACATTCATGTTCACACATTTCATTCTAGTTGTCGGTGTCCACACTTTTTCATTGTATCATCCATGCTTAAATCATTTTTTCTTGATTTCTTCTTGTGTGTTTGAAAAACTTTAAGAAAATCCCAAAAATATGTTTCTTGCTTCTTTTTGATTTTTCATCCTAGTTTAAACTGTTGTAGTACTAAAAATAAAACCCAGAAAGATTTCCTCGTTCTTCTTTTACTTGTTGGGAGCTTTCTCGTATAAATAGTTTTTCTTGTTTTTGCTTTTTCCTTTTTCATTTGCTTTCTTTTGAAAAACCAAAAACTCCAAAAATATTTCAGTGTGTTTCTCTGAATTTCCTTTTCTTTTATTGAGTCATACTGAGGAGAAGACCACGATGAAATGTTGAGTGGCTCTCATTTGCATTATTGTTGATCTAACAAAGAGACCATATTACCTTGTCTTTTCCTCTTGAATAAAATGTTTGCAGATTCCAGCTTAGTCCACGACATTCTTGCACTATCATTATTTTCAAATCGTTCGGTTGTGCAAGTTGACGATGCCATAGACCTAGGGTAGGGTCATAGACCTGACCTATACGCCCTACCCAAGATCACTGCCCTAGAATCAAGGAAATTCAAGATATAGCAAGGAGTACCGACTAAAACCATTGAGTGCAATCCACTCGACCAATCACCTCACTCGGGTACCCCCACAGTCACTAGACCAAGATGAGGCCATTCGACCAGACAAGAAACCACTCGAAGTACAGAAGACCTAGAGTCGCTCAGGATGGCAATAGTCAGGAGTTCACTCCGTAGTCTTAAAGATCATTAAATACACTTTATAGCCGGTGTTACCAGTAACGCCATGTCTTAATGTACATTAAACCCCTGTGACGGAGGTGGGCTGGGGTCCTGGCGCACTCTATATAAGCCACCCCCTCCTCTGGGACAAGGGTTCGCACTCCCTGTAACACACACACACACACACACACACACACCATATTCCAGTCGACTGCCTCAGGGCACCGAGACGTAGGGCTTTTACCTCCTCCGAGAGGGGCCTGAACTCGTAATCTCGTGTGTACAACCTTGCCGTTAGGGTCTCGCCTCCTCATACGTACCCCGTATTCTTACTGTAAGAATTAGTACCACGATAGTTGGCGCCCACCTTGGAGCAAAGCGTCTTAGTGATTTCCAGCGCGGTTGCACTTTCTCCGACATTCATCAACATGGTTTCTGGTGGTGGTTTGATCATGGGCCGCGAGTTCCGACTTGGCGGGCTCACTTTCGTCATCGATGACTCCGCCTGGCTCCAGGAAGCCCCCCTCGATGTCGAGGCTCTCCGGATCCATGGTTCGTCGCACTTCCGCACGAGTGCCTGCGGCGTCCTCCATCGGCAGCCATCGACCCCGTATCGGTCGGTCCTCGCACCGCCTTCTCACTCCGCTGGACGCCGCCGCAAGCGATCTAGTCGGTCGCGGCTCCAGCGCTGGGTGAAGCATGCCGTGGATCGTCAGGTGGCTACCCCCAAGTCACGGCAATCGAGCCCGACATATTTCACTGCGGTCCAGTTGACCTGTCGACTGACTTTGTAGACACATTTTTCGAGAGCGGGAGCTGTGACCCCGCGGCAGAGGTCCTTATGGTCGACTCCTGTCGCAACCCACCTGGTTTCCGTTGCAACATCGGCAATGGAGGCGGCGATGGCCAGTCATTCATCCACGAGGAGTATCAGCCCCAACCTCTCAACTTGCATCAGAGGGAAGAGTTGCACCGCTGCAACATGGAGGCCCTCCAGACCCCCATCATGGGGGAGACCGCCGAGGCCCAGGCCTTGGAGGCAGTGCGCCTGGCCACGCTGGCTGAGCGCACTCGTTTGGAGAATCTCCAACATTCTCTCGACAAGCGTGCCTGTCGACTAATCCCTGATTCCAGTCCACGACAGTTGTTTCCACCAAAAACTCAGGTATTCCGCACTCCGATATAGAATCTTGCAGCTGTTGCGTGCATCACAAAGTCTATTCAACCATCCCGTTCAGAAGCTGGAAGGGGTTTGGAACAGATCAGAACACTGCTCCGAGCGGCAGGAGACCTGAACTCCACCATTTCCCAGTCACGGAACATGATCCACAACAGATCAGTAAGGGCAGATACTGTTCAGTTGGCACACAATCCTGGGTCGCCTTTGTGACGTGAAGATCGTGATCACCGCCGAGATCGGCACCTTGGAAGAGCTCATGGAGAGTATGATCGTGAGTACGCTCGTGACAACCACCGTCGAGCGCCTTCACCCCTTCCGAGTGATGGGTCGTACGTGCCCCGGCGGTACAATGACAGGCGTCCGTATGTTAATGACCGCAGGGTTCCAGTCGACCCAAGAGAGCTTGGCTTCGATGCAAGGTCAGTCCTTGTACATGGTTTGGTCAACCGGAACAAAGCATACAGAGAGGGGCTAGATAGAGATGGGCCCAACGGAAGAGGGTCCATGTTTCTGGCCTTGAGTGTTTCAGAAGAGCCATCAGAGCTGCTGAGATCCCTCACAACTTCAGATTGGCGACTGGTGTTAGTAAGTTCACAGGAGAATCGAAGCCCGACATGTGGCTAGAAGACTACCGAGTGGCTGTGCACATTGGTGGCGGCAGCGATGAGGTGGCCATGAAGCACCTCCCTCTGATGCTTGAAGGTTCTGCCAGGGCCTAGCTAAATCAGTTGGCCCCTTGAAGCATTTTGAGTTGTGATGAGTTGGCCCGAGTGTTTACCTGAACATATGAGGGCACCTGCAAGAGACCTGCTGGTTTGCCAAAATTGCAGCATTGCGTGCAGAAACCGAATGAGACCTTGAGAGATTATATCCAGAGGTGGATCACTCTGCACCACACAGTGGAGAATGTGTGAGATCACCAAGCAGTTTGTGCCTTTAAAGAAGGCGTTCGCTACAGGGAGCTCAATCTGACGCTCAGTCGGACCGGAGACATGTCTCTGGATCAGATGATGGAGATTGCCACCAAGTACGCTAATGGCGAAGAAGAAGACCGACTTTGGAGTGGCAAGAACAGGCTAGCCGCCAGGACACCGGGGGAGGAAATTCCAGTTGAAAGCAGAAGCAAAAGGCTAAGGCAGCAGGCCCTGCCGAGGCAGCAGTGTTGAACCAAGGAAAGTTCAAGGGAAAGCCCAAAGGGCCTTGGATCCCTAAGAAAGTGAAGGACCAAGCAGGAAATGATGTGATGGATTTTCCGTGTCATATACACACCAAAAAGGATGAGGAGGGGAATCTGATTCTCCCAAAGCATACCACTCGACAGTGTCGACTCCTAATCCAAAGCTTTAGAGAAATCTAGCCCAGTGAAAAGGACAAAGAGTCCGATAAGGAGGAACACAAAGATGATGATGGTGGTTACCCCAATGTCCACCTTGGTGATTTTTGCTGATCTCGAGAGCAAAAGTCGACTGGAAGTCATTAACAAAGAAGTGAACATGGTTGCTTCGACAACACAAGATATTTGAAGTGGTCGAAAACCCCTATTACATTCGACCAGTCCGACCACCCGCCATGCGTTGCTACCCTAGGGCGGCAAGCGCTGGTGGTCGACCCAGTCATTGGGGGCACCCGACTGACCAAGGTTTTGATGGATGGTGGCAGTGGTCTGAATATCCTGTACGCTGAGGCCCTCAAAGGGATGGGCATCCCGATGTCCAAGCTTAGCGAGAGCAACACGTGATTCCACAGATTCATCCCAGGAAAGAAAGCTGACTCACTCGGTCAGATCACTCTTGACGTGGTTTTTGGCTATGAGAAGAATTACCGCAAGGAAAAGTTGACGTTTGAGGTAGTGGATTTCAAAAGTGCCTATCATGCCATTCTGGACAGACCTGCTTATGCTAGCTTCATGGCTCGACCATGTTATGTGTACCTGAAGATGAAGATGCCTGGCCCCAAAGGCGTGATCACGGTCACCGGTAACCGGCAGAGGGCAGAAGATTGTCTTCAGGATGGTGCGAAGATAGAAGATGACAGTAGTAGAGTTTCAAGAGTACCAAAAGACATCAGATCCGAGTGACTTGCTGCGTGACAAGAGGCCTGCCTCGAAGTCCGCATTTCAGTCGGTCAGCGAGACCAAGCCAGTCCACATTCACCCAACCAACCCCAATGCTGCTCTGACTCATATCTCAACGACACTCAACAGCAAATAGGAAGAAACACTCATCTAGTTCCTCCGTGCACTACAAAAAAAGACACATCCTGACATTTTGGGCCGAATGAAACTTTTTTCTGTCATACTTATGACACTTCTATGGCAATAATTGTGACAAACCCCGGTATCATCATAGATGTGGTGGGCTCCTACTTCTATGACAAAAAATCATGACAGAAAATGGGCTTTTCATCCTAGGCGGGCCGGAGACGCAGCTGCATGACATTCTTTGGGCTGTCCATGACGAAAAAAACTGTGGTAGAAGCGAGGGTGAGGAAAATTTCGGGGAGTTCCCGGTTACGGTGGGTGGTCGGGGGTCGAGTGATGCACGTTTCTCTCGTACGCGTACGCGTGTGTGTGCGAGGTGTTGGCTCTAACTGAACCCGAGCGAGGCGTTGGGCTCTAACTGAACCCGAGCGGTTGCACTACAGGCTACGCATTACTTAATCCGAGCGATCGATCGATGGCTGTTAACTGAACCCAATCGAGCGATTCCTTCGCTACTGCTGCTAATTGAAACCGATCGATGCTGGCTCTCTGGATGAACAGTGAGCGTTGCAGGGGGTTTGGATGAACAGTGAGCGGTGGGAGTGGATGAACAGGACCTGTGGCGTTGCCTCTGGATGAACATGACCCCGATCGATCGAGCCGGTTGGCGCTGGATGAACAGGACCCCGTGGAGGGCTGGATGAACAGGACGACCCCGTGGAGGGCTGGATGAACAGTAGATGGTGGAGGGGTGGATGAATAGTAGCCCGTGGAGGGGTGGTTGAACAGGAGCCCGTGGAGAGGGGTGGTTGAACAGTAGCCGATGGAGTAGCGCACGGTGGAGGCTGGATGAACAGGAGCCCGTGGATGAACAGTCGCATGTGGAGGCTGGAGGAGGTCAACGGTGGATGAACAATAGCCCATGGAGGCTGGAGGAGGTCGACGGTGGAGATGAACAGTATCCCGTGGAGTCCCGTTTTGCGGTACGCCACACCCCTCCCGATGAACAGGACCCCCGTTTCAACCGTAGCGCTCCAACACAAGTTCGTTTCGTCCGTTTTGCGGTACACCACACCCCTCCCGATCAACAGGACCCCCGTTTCGATAGTTGGAGGTCCGTTTCCTCGGTTTTGCGGTACGCCCGACCCCTCCCGATGAACAGGATCCCGTTTCGAATGTGGCCGGTCGAACACAAGGCCGTTTCCTCCGTTCTGCGGTACGCCAGGCCTCGTTTCCATTGCCTGTTCCGTCCAAGCCCTCCCGATGAACACGACGACGCATTCCATTCCGATCCAGCCGGTTGGCTCCCCATGAACACGACGACGACGTTGTTTCTCCATTCCGACCCATCCATGTACACGAGCCCTGGCCGTACGTATGCACGAGTAGGCATTCCAGACCCCGCCAGTATGTACGTACGTGGCCGTATTTTCTTTCTTGCACCCTGGCCGCTCTACATATGTGTACATGCTACGTGCGTGCCTCTACTACGACACGTGCGCGCCTCTACTACGACACGTGCGCGCCTCTACATCCACCAGTATGTACGTACACGTTCACGACCATTATGACAACGCTACGTATGCTTCGACCAGGTGGGTCTTGGCTATTAGGCACTTCCTTGCGTGCAAAGATGTAGCTGGTGGGTCCCAGCAGTCAGGGGCCAAATTGTTTTTTTGCCCGGACACACTTCTTTGCATGCGAAGATGTAGCTGGTGGGTCCCAGCAGTCAGGGGGAAATGTTTTTTCGTGAAATACGGTGGCCCGTCCAGTGGGTCCTTGCTGTTAGGTGGAGGAATAATTATTTTGCACGTAATAAGGAGGCACTTTCTTGCTGCGGCCGTGGACCCAGCTGTCAGCCTCTCCACGTACAGTCCACTTCAGATGTATGTCGGTCGTTGACCACGTTGACCAGGCCACGCTGAGAGCACCAGGGCGGTGGACGACGGTGAGGCAAGGGAACAAGACGGAGGCAGGGAAGACTCGGCAGTTGTTTCCCACGCAGAGGGGAGTACGACTGTACAAGGGTTTACTGGTTCGTTTGCCATCGCCGGAGAATAACAGCACGTATGGGTGAGTAGAGGGATGGCTAGGCCAACGATGGGAGTACGGTGGGGTGGTGAGGCCTGCGCGGAAGCATAGTCGGCCGTGGGGAGGAGGGAGCAGGCAGTCCCGCTGGCGCTTGTTTGAGCGGCTGGAGCAGGAAGAGCAGAGATTGAAGAAGCACGATGGCCGTTGGATGGAAATCCAACAATCACTTCTTGTGCGTCAACCTATTTTTTAGGAAAGCCTCAAATCTGTGGAAAACGGCATACAGCCCATCTACCATTATTTTTAATAATTTACAACCCATTTTCTAATTCTTAAGGTTTTTTGGAGCCCATATACTTTTTGTTAGCATTACAACCCATATTGTGGCCACGATTAAAAAATTATACGAAATTTTGCATATTTCGGTGCGGTCCGAACTGTTTTTAATCCCGAAATTTCGAGTCACATTCAAACTGATTTTAAAAATAAATGTATATCAATATAAAATCCAACAAATTATCCACGCATAAAAATCAATGCAATTTAAAATCTTGAAATGAAAAAAAAGATATTTGAAACTAATTGCCGGTTTGATGTGTTTTAAAAATGTACAGCCCATTTCTCATTACTGATAGGCCATTTTCTCGGCCAGCTGAATGAAGCTCTCCTTGTCTTGAAAGATTTGTAGCCCAACAGGCCTGACAAAGTGATTTACTTGGTAAATCACAAAAAAACTGGGCTATGGCCATGGACCCAGCTATCAGCCTCTCCACGTACAGTAATCTTCCAATGGAAGTCGATCGTTGGCCACATTGACCACGCCGCGCCGAGAGCACCAAGGCGGTGGACGACGGCGAGGCCTAGGAAGGGGAAGACGCGGCGCCGGGGAAGACACGACAGTGGATGTCCACGTGGAGAGGAGTACGAGGGTTCACTGGTTTGGCTGCAACGTGAGGCTGCCGTCGCCGCAGAATAACAGGGGGTGTGGGTGAGTAGAGGGATGCCCTGGGCCAGCGGTGGGAGTAGTAGGGGGCGGTGAGGCCTCCGTGGCATCACAGTCGGCCACGAGAGGCAGGAGCACACGGTACGATCGACGCTGCTTTGGGCGGCTAGAGCAAGAAGACCAGAGGTTGAAGAAGCACTACGGCCGTTGGATGGACATTGTACGGTCACTGCAGCTAGAATTGTTTATATTGACTAAGTTGACAAAGCCCTTGGTACACGTCAATTTAGTAGGCCCACAGCTCGGATTTGGCAGAGAACATATAGCCCATTTGCGATTTGTAAGAATGTACAACCCATTTTTTAATTCTAATGGAATTTACTACAGCACATTTATAGTTTGTTAAAATTACAACCCAACTTCTAGCTAGGACAACGATTAATAATTTCAAACAACCGCTCAAAACAGAATTAAAAAAAATTACCACATTTTGATGGGATCCAAAATATTTTTATCCGAAATTTCTAGCCAGGTTAAATATAATTCAAAATAAAGTTGTAGTACGTTAAAATCCAATGAAATATTGCACGCGCAACAGGTAATGAAATTAAAATTTTCAAATTCCAAAAATAATATTTTTTTAAACTAATTATGTTCTTGGTGCATAGTTACTGCTCAGTTATTATAATTACATCCCATTTATTATTTCTTAAAGTCCATTTTCTTGTTAAGCCTAATGCATACCTCCTAGGAAAGTTTGCAGCCCAGCGGGGCAGAGAATAACAAGTTGACCCGGATATTGTGTACAACTGTCGGCCCAGTTGCATTGTTGATGTTGAAAAAAGGCCTGTGTAGTACAGTACAACCTAATATGATTAGTCAGCCCACATTCAGCGACGCTGGAAAGGCCCAAACAAGGCTTCTGTACAACTTTTTGAAGTCACTGAGCTCAATTAATAACTTAAGAAAAAAGTTAGATTACAGTGGAACCTAATTAGAAGCTGTCACGAGCAAATAAATAATTCAACGGGTCCCACTTGTGCGTGTGCGTGTGTGTGTGTGTGTGTGTGTATGTGTGTGTGTGTGAGAGAGAGAGAGAGAGAGAGAGAGAGAGACCCATCGGTCAATGCTCGTAAATACATCTTTCAGCCATATGCATTGCTGATGCTCAGTAAAAACTTATATAGTTGACACAATCATATAGAACATCATAGCACACTGAACTTGCATACAAAAATTTCACGCAGGTGGCACAATCAGGATGGAAGCAGTGGATCGCTACGGGAAGGGCTATGTTGAAACCAACAAAGTCGTACATAACGGTTCATCGTCTTTATCAATGACGGGGAAATATCTTGAATGTTGTGCAACGAAAACAGACAGACAACACAATAAGTTCTGCTAGCACATTAAGTTGACATACAACCCTTTCTAAAAAAGTTCAGGTACAAAATTAGAAGAGGTCACAATCAAATGTACTGGCATATCAGTGCTTCACACCCATAGCTCGGATTTAACTAGTATCTGACAAGATTCAGTTGTTACCTCAAATTAGAGCACATCCAGGCAGCCAACCCTGCCTCTTCTCCCAAAGAAGCAGTGGCCTCCACCGCGCGATGGAGTAGGCCCCATGCCATCCATCGTTCCGAGCAACACGGGGAAAGTCTGACGTTGACTCCTGTAATGGACGTCGTCGACGGACCCTGGCACCAGCGGCGGCGGCAGGACTTCAATTAATGGATTGACCACTTCTTTGACATGCAGAACACTCAATACAGGTATGTCCCTAACGTGGTCCGTGGCGGCCTTGGTGGCGATGAATAGTACAACCCCAGTTCCTACACCGGTATCTCAACACCAATCACCTTCAGTATGGTGGACGGCTTATTCATCCATGCCATAACCGTCAGAGCCCAGCTGTCTGGAGGAACAAACATACTTACGAGCTCACCTCCAAGGTCATTGATAAGCTCGTTCATGGACTCGCTGTTCCAAGCACGTTGAGGCATGCCATGGAAGGTAAGCTTTGTTAAAAACTCAAGCTCAGAGGGCACCGAGCCCCATCCCGGGTGCCACCGATCAAAGCTCACCAGCGCGCCATCACAGAACAAACGCTGGGAAGATTCGAACACACGACTGCAGTCAAAAGTTGTCCGGAACCTGACAAAGAAATCAGTCAGTGGCGGACAGACTTCGATGAGCAAGTCACTTATTTGGATGCCGTGCGCAATGCCAAGAGCTTTGACAAGGTCGTCTGGTGAGACGGGAGGCCGGTCGCGGTTGATGGTTACCGTCAGCACTTTGCCGGTAAACTAGTCGTCAAGCACTGCCATGCCACTGTTGAGCGACAGCACGCAGCGATCGAAGGCAGGACGGACCTCAGGATCTCTGGCTCGGAGATCCGCGTTGACCGGCGACATGATAGTGCGCTTGAGTACATGGAGTACAGGAGGGGGATTTGGGGGAACTGGAGTAGGAATCGAGATTCCAGAGGTGGAGGAGGGGCGGGAGACTAGGGATGAAAAGGTAGCATGAATTTCGAGCACGCGCCAATATGCTCTCGGCGTGCAAGCGCACGAAAACACCGGTGGCGCCCACATGTTGGCCTAAGAGTCCTTATTCTTTCTTTTTTGGAGAGCCCGACATTTTTTTTCAGGATCTTTTGAGAGCCCGGCCTGAGAGTCATAATTGACCTGTTTGGCATTGCGTTACTACTCGGCCCATATTCAATGACACCTCACTGGCCCAAACAAGTGTACACCATCGAAAAGACACTGAGCTCAAATTATATAACTTGAAAAAAGGAGATATACTTTGAACATTGGAGAATGGTGATGCCCTCATTTAGCCCACCAGTAGTTTGAGACAATAAATAGTTCGAAACAACGATATATACAACATTCAAACACTGACTAGTGACTACTACTGACATAAACAGCAAGACATGATAGTTCATAAGAAGTCTTGCTACACCACCAAAACGCACCCATCTGCAGCGCTCAGACTCTCGTGATCCAGACGAGAATGACATTCTAAACAGAAGCAACTATTACATAGTAAGAGTGACATAGACGAGGATGATCAAATGACAAGGAATATGCATAACAAAAGAAAGAACTACCCATCCAGAACCAGCAGCAAAGACAACAAAGTCATTCGAAGAGATGATCCAACACCATCATAATTTGCAGCCCCGCTTCAGCGACCAGTGATCCGGAGACACCAATACTCCACCCTTTCGATGCAACAGCCCAATTACCTATCAACCTGAAGGCTTGAACCACATCACTACCTGTCGTAATTGAGACATCCAAGGATCAAAGTTAATTCGGATTCCTTTGTCATTCTCACCTTCTTTTGGCTGCAGGCTGTATCGTTGACAATCAGGGGAGTTTGCTCCCGAACTCCTAGGGCTCGCCGTGTAGACACAGTTTTCCATAGCAAATAGAGCCTCTCTGCCATCAAGGTCCGTGCCAACGGTAATCTCCTGGTTAATCAGATAATTGAGTCCGAGAAATAGAGAGTGTGAACCAAGGCTGTTTACCCGCCTCCAACTAAAGAATCCTAAAGGCCCCAATAAGCTGGCATCCTGCTCACAGACATAACAGCCACTGTACAGATACTCACGTATTACATGGTGCTTGTATACAGTGGGGTTTTTGCAATATAACTTTTCCGGCTCTTGTGTCCGAATGATCACCAGTCTTTTGCTGTCGTCTGATCGAGCGAGGAACCAGTTGTGCTTCCCTGTTTTTGGCAGTTGTGTGATTACAAAGGGCAGTAACTGTAGGGACACTGCATCATATCAAAAAGGACATGCATTGTTAGTGTAAGATCAACATTGTTCAGAGTATGAGTAGGATAATGCACGAAACAACATTGATATGTCCCTGTTGGAACTGGGAGGAAAATACAGGGAAATGTATACTGGGTTTGGAAATATAGAATGCCATGCATGGTTATACTCATGTTATCTCGCAATCGATTCTTCATAGGAAACTACCATGTCATGCATGTTATGTAATCATGTTCTGTCCTCACAAACAAATTCTTGAAGGTAACTAACAGACCATGCATTGTTATATACTCGTGTTCTGTGGGCAAAAAAATTCTGAGGATATTATTCTAGCCATTGATTGCTGGAGGGCGAATATAGGTAAGTACACATGGTAAGCATTGCAGGATTTCACTACTTCCAAATATAGAGTTCTCCATATGCACATTTATTTCCCTAATGTATGGTTTGATGAAACCAACAGTGTGGTGCATGTTTCTACATCATGAAAATGAGGAAACTAACATGGCCATTGATACACACTCATATTTAGTAGTAGTATATAGATTATTGTAAAATAAGGATAATATCCATATATTCCTAACCGTTTGATTATTCAGGGTACAAATTGGCTGTAATGACATGGTCACAATCGCGTGAATTAACTCATTCCAAATATAGCTGATTTACGGCGTCTCTAATACATTACCATAGTTCTACTCAAATTCTGCTCAAACAGGGATATGCCAATCATCACAAAAAGTTCAAACGGTGTCATGGCGTCATCATTAACATGAGACGGAAACAACTTACACGCGCCGTCCCAGCAATACGTGGTGCCATCTGCTTTGTCGATCGCGTAGATGATGCCATTGTGTTCAATAGCATCACAGAAGTGTGTATCAGCTTTGATGATGATCCACTGCGAGCTGGGTTGTCTCCAGCTAAAGAAGGCACCGACGTAAAGATAGGCGAGTCCGCGGTCGAACAAGGCAATTAGCTTGAAGTCTGCGTAATTCGCATGTCGTGTGGGCACTTGGCAGATTACAATCTTCTGCAAAACAAGGTCCGTCCAACTAACGTGGTAATCTAGATGACTTGGACCGTGATGGTAATAATCTATAATCCAACGAAGGAAGGATAATCTCATGGGAGGTCTGGAAGTTCACGAGCACCAACTTTTTACCGTCTTCTCTGAAGGCAACCATCCAGTGGGAGTTCATGCCGACCCAGTACATACCTGCCAAGAAGTTTCGGGTGATGGTGATCGGATCGATGTCGAGGGAAATGATGTACAGCGACCCACTACATACCTGCAAAGAAGTTTTGGCTAATGGAGATCGGATTGAAGTCGAGGGGCATCGTACGCCTCCGTATCATGGTGAGCCAATCTCGCAAGACCAGATAGCAGCAAGCAGGGTGTCTTGAAAAGCTTAGGCCTCGCTTCGACGATGGCCGTGTGCATGTCCCTCGAGCATGCAGCCAGCCGCAGGGCGCTCCACATATCCATACACCAAAAACAGAGGTCGAGGATGTCACTTGGGAGATTGATCCAATCGTGGCTCATATGGATGCTGCGCGGTTCACGTTCGGCCATGGTGGAGTTTGGAAGGTGGGGTTTTTTGGGGTCTTGATTTACGGGGGAGAAGGATGTCGGTGCTGGAGCGGCTAGCGAGGGAATAGTGGTACTGGGGTAGGCGAGTGAGGTGACGGTACACGTGGGCACAATGAGATGGAGACAGAGACAGAGAAGGAGATGGAGATGGAGTGGTGCTATGGGAGCGGAGAGGGAGACGAGGCAAGGCGCCAATGTGCTGTACAACGGCGGTGACAGACTGCACAGTGCACAGGGTGAGGCTGACTTTGGTAGCCCGAACACGCCGCCCGGACTAGTGTCAGGCACAGGGTGTTGTCACTTCACTATGAGGACCGGATGAATAGTATTTTGACCATCAAGTGTACCACAGTTGAACTACTACTACTACTAGTAGTAGGAACATGAGTACTCCAGTATTGTATAGCGGAAATAGGTATCCCGTGCTAGCATGCCTGTTCACTTCATCGTTCAGGTATCATCCATATTGCAAGCAAAACCAAATTCTCGTGCATGCCCATTCAACACCCTGCCGGGATGCATGCAGTGGTCGTTCTGGTGCATCAAGGATGGCATGCAGATTGTTCCACACTTGAGAAGAGGAAAAATGGAAAGGTAGAACGCAGCAGCAGAGGAAGAGAATGCTGGCTAACGAGGCTGGGAGGGGATCGAGCAGGAAATTAATGCTCCACGCCTAAAGGTTTTGGGAAAACCTGATTTTCATAAGGTGACTTATACTCACCTAAACAGAGGGAGTATTCCTTAACCAGAGAATGTTGTGTCTCCCACTCACGTGCTAAAAAAAGCTACTACATATTTTTTTATCTGTTTGCATAGGTCCCACCTATCAGGAAGGATGGGCACGTACACGAACAAGTACGACTCATCAGTCTACCCGCATAGCCTTTTCGTTTAGTCTACCTAGCCGTCTAATCAACTGCTTGCACGCCACTTCTCCCATTTACTTCTCCATCGAGAACCGATTCTCCTCGGCTTCTTCACCTCCCCTTCGTATTCATTTGCATCCAAACCCCACTGTGTTCACATTGTTTTAACCTCTTTAAATAATCATCTACTACTTCAGTTAGACTAGCCATCTAATCCTAATTCTCCAAACCATAGCCCTCCGTTCCAGCGGTTCCAAATGGCGTAAGAGATCGAGATGCAGGTTTTTAGCATCCAACATGTCCTCGTCGAAGGCTCGATGCGCATAGTTGCCACCGTCACCGTCCACCCAAGGGTTGTTCGGCAGTGGATCAACAATGTATCCAACTCCCTCAAAAAGGTAGAGATGAGGGTCATCGGTCTCGACGCAGAGTACACGGAGCGTGCCCCTGGGAAGATCTAGTGCGCCGCCGTCCTTCAGCTGTGCCTCGAAGATGATGTTTTGGTGTACCACATCATACACTCGCCCTCCATACCAGGTGAGATTCACGATTTCTTGTCTCGGGAGGACGTATACTTCTGTGGGGCAGCCATCAAAGGGGACAAACATAAGCTGGATCCGTAAAACCTTCATTTGAAAAGCATCACTGACCTACAAACCAGAATCAAAATTCCTCTAGAAGATTGTGATAAACAGACACCATCCCTATTCGAGGTAGCAAAATTTGTTCTCAGTACAAATCTTCAGAAGGGTGACGAGACGGTGGCATTAAGGTCGTCTGGATGGGAGAATTATCCCTTGACGTACAAGCGGATAAAATATGCTGCCCTCGATGCCCGTGTGAGTTTCGAGATAGCTTCAAGGTCCAAAGAGCTTGTTGTGAAGCCGTCTCCCACGGAGAAGAAGAAGAAGAAGAAGAAGAAGAAGAAGAAGAAGATAAAGAAGAAGAAGAAGAAGAAAAGGCTGCACCAGTAGGAGGGCATTATGGATGGATGAACTATTTCCTCTCTTGTAAAAAAAATTATTCCCTCTCGGTGTATATTGATATAGATGGACTATTTCGATGGTATGCATGTCTTTGGAACAGAGTAGTAGCGTGGGTCCGCTTGACTATAAGGAACTATTTATGTACCGACCAGACCTCAAACAGTCTGATCTCTGTGCTTCAGTGTCATCCCTGGATCAGTAATGCTGACACACACAGTACTCGAAGGATTTATAACAGAGTAGAAATCACACACTTATTACATCAAATGTCTCCAAAAGAGAACTTATTACAGTATATATGGCTTAAGGCCATCTAATAACGATAACAACGGAAGGCTTGGAAGATAAGTGAGTCCATCAACTCCAATGGCATCACTTAGTATAGAACCACGATCCTAAAGCATCTTACTCGTTGTCTGAAAAGTCTGCAACATGAACGTTGCAGCCCGAAAACGGGCCAGGACATGGAATATGCTCGCAATGTAACACATAGAGAGTAATGAACAGAAATATGCTATACTACATGCATATATGGCTGGTGGAAAGCTCTATGGTTACAATTTTGCGTAAAGCCAATTTTTCCTTACTACAAAGGAATAAATTTATTTAACTATCATGGTGGTTGTTAAACATTGAGAGTGTAGACACCCTCTCAATCCCAGTTAAACATCATCATTAAACCCAACATAATTAATTAAAAGTAACATGATGAGATTCACATGAAAATCCAAGTACTAGATACTCAAGATATCCATAACCAGGGACACGGCTAACCATGATTAGTTTATACACTCTGCAGAGGTTTGCGCACTTTTCCCCACAAGACTCGATCTCCTCCGTTGGTTTTCTCGCACTACATGGTGTTTGAGAAATGGATAACCGAGACATAGTCTTTCAGAAGCGTTTACACCTTACGATGGGTAGACCGTTACACCTACTTTCCCTTACATCTGCTAGTCTAGCACTGTAAGAGTTCACACGACTTAATCAACTATGCTAGAGCCGATAGTAGCTTATGGCTGCACACGGAAGTTTCTAGCATGAATAATCTCATGATCCCTTTGAGCCTGGGTGGCGGTCCATAAAAAAACAGGCAATCCTGGAATACCCAGGTACCTCAATCCACCCAGATGTGTATTAAAGTTGCCACCTTAAATAAACCATTAATTAACAATCTCACATATGTCATGGATTCACTCACCCAATCCACGTCTACTAGCATAGCATGGCAATATAAGCAAACATAGAAGTAACTCCCAAAGGTTTGATAATAAAACAAGTAATAGGTACTACCTCATCTACTTCCCAAAATCCACATATTAATCAAATCCTAATCATGCATTTGTTTGAGGATTGATCTAATGCAATAAAACTGGGTAGTAAAGAGGTATGATCAAAGTGTTACTTGCCTTGCTGATGATCCGTGAAACCTAGGGATTCGAAGTAGCAAGCGGCGCAATCCGGATACTCTATCGCAAACAAACAAGCAAACAAGCATACAATAAGTACTCATCTAATGCACAGGTAAAGCTCAAATAAAAGACTAACCAGAAAGTTCAACTTAAGAACTCCGGTTTGCAAAAAGAATCAAATCGAAAGAAGCAACGAAGCACAAACGGCGAAAGAAACAAGCTTCATTTACTAATCTAGACCTAAGTCAAAATTTTACAGAAACAAAACTTGTTTGAGTAGGTTAAACGGGAAGAGGGTTTCAAGATAAAACTCTAGGCGCTTGAATCACCTGATAACGATAAACGAGCAAAAAGATAACCTAAAATGAAAATCGGATCAGAAATCGCGATCTGGAATAATCGCGGAAAATCCGAGAAAAGAAAAACTGACGAACAGTTTAACGAGCTGACGTTCGTTAACTGAAACTAAATGGTGAACTCGTCCGTTAAAATGAACGAACGAGCGAACGCTCGCTAAATAAAATAATCCGAAAAAATAAACTAAACCGATCTAATCTAAAAAAATGAAAACTAGGGTTTTCTAAATAAACTAAACCGATCTAATCTAAAAAACGAAAACTAGGGGCGGCTACCTCGGCTCGGGCTCCGGCGGTGCCCCGGCGGGGTCCGGCGGGGTTCGACGGGGCGGCGTGGGGTGCGGGGCAACGGCAACCGGCGGCGGGGCGGCGGCTCCCTGGCGGCGGCGGCGCTAGGCGGTTGCGGCCGCGATGGAGTGCAGCGGCGGGGTGGCTTGGGGCTCCAGGGGGGCCCTAGCTTGGTATTTAAAGGGGGGGGGGGTGCGGTGGCTTGGGGGAGGGGGCAAGGCGGCGGCAGGGAGGAGTCCGGCTCGGACTCCGTGTCCGGGTCGGCGGCAGCGGCGCGGCTCCGCGCAGGAGACGACGACGGCTGGAGGCGGGCCGGCCTGGCTCGGCTGGGCTTCGGCCCAGTCGGGCGCGCGCACGTTTTTTTTAAAGTTTCGCTGAAACTAAGAATAATCCTAGAAAAAGATAAAAATCTAAAAATGCCAGAACAAATTTTCAAGGTCTAAATAAAATATTTAGAACGAGTGAACATTTTTTGGCCCTAAAATGCAGTTTTGAAAAACGTGCAATTTTTCCTAAATTCAAATAAAATAGCAAAAACTCCAAAAATAACCTTATTTGATTTTTTATTAAATCCTCAGTATTTCTTTAATTTGGGAAAGTCATTATACCCTCTCTCATACTTTTATTTTAGAAATAATTGAAGATAAAATAAAATAAATCAAATGATCCTATTTTCAGAATTTGAGAAAACTCAAATATGAAAATATTGAAATCCCCAACTCTCTCAGAAGGTCCTTGAGTTGCGTAGAATTTCTAGGATCAGGCCAAAAGCAAATAAAACATGATATGCAATGATGATCTAGTGTATAACATTCCAAATTGAAAATTTGGGATGTTACAAATCTACCCCCCTTAAGATGAATCTCGCCCTCGAGATTCGGGTTGGCTAGAAAATAGGTGAGGGTGGTCCTTCAACAGATCTTACTCTCGCTCCCAGGTGGCTTCATCCTCGGTATGGTGGCTCCACTGAACTTTGCAAAAACTTGATAACCTTGCTGCGGGTGACTCGGCTAGCATACTCGAGTATTTTGACTGGTTTCTCCTCATAGGTCAAATCACTATCCAACTGAATCGCTTCCAGCGGCACTGTATCTCTCAACGGTATATTAGCCATCTCTGCATGGCACTTCTTCAACTGGGATACGTGGAATACATCATGAACTCCTGACAATCCTTCGGGCAATTCCAACTTGTAGGAAACTTCTCCCATACGCTCCAAAATCTTGTATGGTCCCACAAAATGTGGCGCTAACTTTCCCTTAACTCCAAAGCGCTTAACTCCTCGAAGTGGAGATACACGAAGATAAACTCGGTCTCCGACTTCGTAAACTGTCTCCTTGCGTTTTGAATCTGTGTAGCTCTTCTGCCTGGATGGGCTACCTTGAGCCTATCGCGAATCAATTTCACCTTCTGTTCAGACTCTTTAATAAAATCTGGTCCAAACAACTGGCGATCTCCAACTTCATCCCACGACAACGGGGTTCTGCACCTCCTTCCGTACAAGGCTTCGAAAGGGGCCATCTTCAAACTGGATTGATTACTGTTATTGTAGGAGAACTCTGCATAAGGCATATTGTCGTCCCAACTAGATCAATAATCTAGCGCACAAGCTCTCAGCATATCCTCCAATATCTGATTGACTCTCTCGGTCTGTCCATCTATCTGTGGATGAAAGGCTGTACTGAACTCTAGCCTGGTACCCAAAGTTTCGTGCAACTGGGTCCCTCTATTTGATATAATGCTCCTCGGAACTCCATGCAGACATATGATCCTGGTCATGTATACCTTCGCCAACTTAGCACTGGTGTAAGTGGTCTTCACTGGGATGAAATGAGCTACCTTCGTCAAACGATCGACTACAACCCAAATCGAGTCGTAGCCTGAACGAGTCCTGGGCAATCCCGTGATAAAGTCCATGCCTAACTTATCCCACTTCCATTCGGGTATCGGCAATGGCTGTAATAATCCTGCTGGCTTCTGATGCTCTACCTTCACCCTCTGGCATACATCACAAACTGCTACGTATTCCGCAATACCCTTCTTCATTCCGGTCCACCAGAAAATGTCCTTCAAATACATATACATCTTGGTATTTCCTGAGTGAATCGAATACGGCGAATCATGGGCCTCTTGTAGAATCAACTTCCTGATCTCTGGTTCATTAGGCACATATACGCGGTCTTTAAACCATACAGTATCGTGCTCATCCTCACGAAATCCTTTTGCTTTTCCTTTTCTCATCTTCTCCTTTATAGAGGCAATCTCCTTGTCAGTCTTCTGAGCTTCTCTGATCTTCTCCATCAAAGTAGACTGAATCTCCAATGCTGCTACATAGCCTCTCGGAACTATCTCCAAACATAGCTCGCGAAGATCCTCGGCTAACTCCTTTGGTATCCTTCTGGTCATGAGAGTGTTGACATGGCTCTTACGGCTCAACGCATCGGCTACTACGTTAGCCTTTCCGGGGTGATAATGCAATCTCATATAATAATCCTTGATGAGTTCCATTCATCTCCTTTGCCTGAGATTCAACTCCTTCTATGTGAAAATGTACTTCGAACTCTTGTGATCCATGTACACCTCACAATGGTTTCCGATGAGGAAATGTCTCCATGTCTTCAAGGCGTGCACAACGGCTGCTAACTCCAGATCTTGTGTAGCATAATTTAACTCATGGGGCTTAAGCTGTCGTGAGGCATACGAAACAACTCTTCCCTCCTGCATAAGCACTACTCCAAGTCCTTGACGAGAAGCGTCGCAATATACTTCATAATCCTTGCGCTGATCTGGCAAAATCAACACTGGCGATGTAACCAAACGTTTCTTCAACTCCTGGAAACTAGCTTCACATTCCTCGGTCCATTTGAACTTGGTATCCTTTTTCAACAGCTCCTCATGGGCTTCGCAATCTTCGAGAAATTCTCAATGAACCTCCGGTAATATCCCGCCAGTCCAAGAAAACTCCGGATATCTCCAACTGTTGTTGGTGCTTCCCAGTTTGTCACGATGACAACTTTAGTGGGGTCTACTGCTATTCCTTCTCCAGATATAACATGTCCGAGGAATCCAACTTCCTTCAACCAAAACTCACATTTGCTGAACTTGGCATATAACTGATGTTCTCTGAGCTTCTCCAGTACCAAACGCAAATGCTCCTTATGCTCTTCTTCATTCTTTGAGTAGACCAAAATATCGTCAATGAACACCACAATGAACTTATCCAAAAACTCCATAAACACCTTGTTCATCATGTTCATGAAATATGCAGGTGCGTTAGTCAGACCAAATGACATGACGGTATACTCATACAGCCCGTACCTGGTGGAAAAAGCCATTTTAGGTATATCCTACTCTCTAATCTTCAACTGATGGTATCCCGATCGCAAATCGATCTTGGAAAATACCTTAGCTCCTTGCAATCGGTCAAACAAATCATTGATCATCGGCAATGGGTACTTGTTCTTGATGGTCACTTCATTCAGTCCTCGGTAATCAATTACCATCCTTAATGATCCATCCTTCTTCTCCACTAGAAGTACTGGCGATCCCCAAGGTGAAGAACTTGGGCGAATATAGCCTTTATCCAGTAACTCCTTAATCTGCTTCTTAATTTCCTCCAAATCTTTAGCGGGCATCATGTACGGTCTCTTAGATATTAGCCTGGTGCCTGGCAAAATCTCAATCAAAAACTCAATGTCTCTATCTGGTGGCATGCCTGGCAACTCTTCCGAAAATATATCAGGGAAATCCTTCACCACTGGTACTTCCTCCTGCACAACTCCTGATAAGGAATATACTTGCATCCTCTTCGGCTCATGTCTTGATACGTACTTAATCCTTCTCCCTTCTGGGGTGGTAAGCAAAATCGACTTACTGGCGCAATCGATGTTTCCTCCATACATCGATAGCCAATCCATACGCAGAATCACATCCAAACCTTGAGATTCCAAAATGATTAGATCCGAGGGGAAAACATGCCTACCTATACTCAATGGCACTTGAAAACATCCTCGACTGGCCATATACTCCGCTCCTGGTGAGCTTACTAACATAGGTGTTCTAAGAACCTTGGTGGGCAGTTTATACTTATCCACAAATCCCCTTGATATGTATGAATGCAATGCACCAGTATCAAAAAGAACGATTGCAGCAAATGACTTAACCAAAAACTTACCTATTACTACATCTGGCTGGGCTTCTACCTCCTCCACGTTAACGTGGTTTACCTATACCCTGTTGAAAGGGTTCGGCTTCTTCCCAGAGCTTCCATTGCTATTTCCATTCTGGGCTTCAGGACATTCATTGGCATAATGTCCAGTCTTCTGACACTTAAAGCAAGTGACTTGGATCAGGTCTCTCTTAGCTGGGGTTGATGGGTTGGTACGTTCTGGCCGTTGCTTCCTCCATTCCCATTCCCATTCTTGGGTCCATTGTGATTGTGTGAGCTACCTCCTCCATGGGTATGCTGAAAATGTCCTCTCGATTTCGGGGTAAAGCGTGGCTTCTGCTGAGCTCCAGAATTGTACTTCCCTTGTCCATACTTACTCTTGCGATTTTCAATCTACTGCTGCTTCCCTTCAATCATGAGAGCTCTATCCACCAACTCCTGGTAGTTGTTGAAACTTGCTACCATCAACTGCATGCTCAGCTCATCATTCAGTCCTTCCAGAAACTTCTCCTACTTAGCTGCATCAGTAGCAACGTCATCTGGGGCATAACGTGCTAACTTACTAAAGTCATCCACATACTGGCCAACTGTCCATCCTCCTTGGCGCAAGTTGCGAAACTCACGCTTCTTCATGGCCATAGCTCCTGCTGAAACATGGGCAATATGGAAAGCCTGCTGAAACTGGTCCCATGTGACAATGTCTATAGGATAAGTGGTTGTGAGATTTTCCCACCATGATGCTACGGGTCCTTCAAGCTGATGTGCGGCAAAACACACCTTTTCCACATCTGTGCATCCTGCAGTGGTCAACTCCCTTCCTGTCTTACGGAGCCAATCATGTGCAACTATTGGCTCGGTGCTACTGGAAAACACCGGTAGATCCAGTCTAAGGAAACGGGTTAAGTGATCAACAGGTGGTGGTGGGGGTGGGTTATTGTTTTTTTTTGTTGTTGTTGTTCCCCTGATTCTGATTCTGGACTAGAAGCTGCATCAATGCATTCTGCTGCTGGATCAACTGAGTGAGCTCCGGTGGGAAAGCAAATCCATTATCACATCTTGGAGGCATTTGAGGGTTTAGAAGAGATGATAATATAGAATAGAATGAGGTCTAGTGAGGAAACACTACCCATATGCACATGAGACAAATGCAAACGAAAACACTTCATTCAATTTAAACAAGGTCATACAACGGACTAACTATCGTTACAAAAGTGCTTGGTCTAAACTAGACACATGGGGGAAATACTACTACTGTTATGGTGGTCGACTAGAAAAAATGCTCCGTTGAAGACTCCATGATATCTGCTCCAGCTTCATCAACATAGTCATCATCGCTATCATATGGGTCTGAGTCGGTGTTCTCGATGATGATATAGTTCTCTGGGCAAGTGCAATCATCGTCTTCTCCTCCAGTCGCGGGAAATCCCATAAATACCTTTAGCTTCTTCTTTAGATCTTCATTCTTCTCCACAAGTGTCGCAATTTCCTCCTCATATCCATCACGTGTAGACTTGAGTTCTTCCTCTAGTTCTGTAATCTTGGTCATGGCCTTCTTCAGGTCTATCATGCCTCCGCACATCTAGTTCTCCTGGCGTCGAATGTGCTGGTTTAACTCCTGGATGAAAGCTGCAATTGATCTATCCTTCCTGGTGCTGGTCATCTCCCATTGCTCATCTCAGTGCCCGCAAATCTGGTAGATAGTATCCTTAAGCTCCTTGTGGTAAACATCTCCAATGCGTCCCATGGTGATGTGGACTGCCATGCTCTTTCCTAGACTCCAGGTTGGTGCATCAAAGGAAAACTCTATGGGCTCAATGACGGGCATGAACATCATTCCTGGAACTTGAACTTGAATCATCCAGCGCTCCTCTTCAGGTAAAGTGGCGTTGTAGGTCCTTGTGAAGCTTGGTACTCCGATGTTAAGATACTTAGTGACTTCCTTCAAGTGGCGTCCAAAGGGTGTATCTTCATCCGGTTGCGTGAACTTGTTCCTTGCATCCGCCATCCTAAAAGAGTAGAAAAGATGAGGAGTCCGAAATGAGAAGAGAGAATAGTGATCTAGGGCTTTATCTTAGTGGTCGTGTCCTACAGTCAGCGCATGCTCTGATACTATCTTATAGCGACCAGACCTCAAACAGTCTGATCTATGTGCTTCAGTGTCATCCCTGGATCAGTAATCCTGACACGCACAGTACTCAAAGGATTTATAATAAAGTAGCAATCACACACTTATTACATCGAATGTCTCCAAAAGAGAACTTATTACAATATATATGGCTTAAGGCAATCTAATAACGATAACAGCGGAAGGCTTGGAAGACAACTGAGTCCATCAACTCCAACGGCATCACTGAGTATAGAACCACGATCCTAAAGCATCTTACTCGTCATTTGAAAAGTCTGCAACATGAACGTTGCAGCCCGAAAACGGGTCAGCACATGGAATATGCTCGCAATGTAACACATAGAGAGTAATGAACAGAAATATGTTATACTACATGCATATATGGCTGGTGGAAAGCTCTATGGTTACAGTTTTGCGTAAAGCCAATTTTTTCCTACTACAAAGGAATAAATTTATTTAACTATCATGGTGGTTGTTAAACATTGAGAGTGTAGACACCCTCTCAATCCCAATTAAACATCATCATTAAACCCAACATAATTAATTAAAAGTAACATGATGAGATTCACATGAAAATCCAAGTACTAGATACTCAAGATGTCCATAACCGGGGACATGGCTAACCATGATTAGTTTATACACTCTGCAGAGGTTTGCGCACTTTTCCCCACAAGACTCGATCTCCTCCGTTGGTTTTCTCGCACTACATGGTGTTTGATAAACGGATGATCGAGACATAGTCTTTCAGAAGTGTTTACACCTTATGATGGGTAGACCGTTACACCTACTTTCCCCTACATCTTCTAGTCTACTACTGTAAGAGTTCAGACAACCTAATCAACTATGCTAGAGCCCATAGTAGCTTGTGGCTGCACATGGAAGTTTCTAGCATGAATAATCTCATGATCCCTTTGAGCCTGGGTGGCGGTCCATAAAAAAAAGGCAATCCTGGAATACCCAGGTACCTCAATCCACCCAGATGTGTATTAAAGTTGCCACCTTAAATAAACCATTAATTAGCAATCTCACATCTGTCATGGATTCACTCACCCAATCCACGTCTACTAGCATAGCATGGCAATATAAGCAAACGTAGAAGTAACTCCCAAAGCTTTGATAATAAAATAGGTAATAGGTACTACCTCATCTACTTCCCAAAACCCACATATTAACCAGATCCTAATCATGCAATTGTTTGAGGATTGATCTAATGCATTAAAATTGGGTAGTAAAGAGGTATGATCAAAGTGTTACTTGCCTTGCTGATGATCCGTGAAACCTAGGGATTTGAAGTAGCAAGCGGCGCAATCTGGATACTCTATCGCAAACAAACAAGCAAACAAACATACAATAAGTACTCATCTAATGCATAGGTAAAACTCAAATAAAAGATCTAACCAGAAAGTTCAACTTAGGAACTCCGGTTTGCAAAAAGAATCAAATCGAAAGAAGCAACGAAGCACAAACAGCGAAAGAAACAAGCTTCGTTTACTAATCTGGACCTAAGTCAAAATTTTACAAAAACAAAACTTGTTTGAGTAGGTTAAGTGGAAAGAGGGTTTCGAGACGAAACTCTAGGCGCTTGAATCACGTGATTCCGATAAACAAGAGAAAAGATAAACTAAAACGAAAATCAGATTAGAAATCGCGATCTGGAATAATCGTGGAAAATTCGAGAAAAGAAAAACTGACGAACAGTTTAAGAAACGAACGTTCGTTAACTGAAACTAAACGGTGAACTCGTCCGTTAAAACGAATGAATGAGAGAACGCTCGCTAAATAAAATAAACCGAAAAAATAAACTAAACCGATCTAATCTAAAAATATGAAAACGAGGGTTTTCTAAAAAAACCGGATCGGTTTTCTTTAGAAAACCGGTGGCGGGGCAGCTACCTCAGCTCGGGCTCCGGCGGTGCCCCGGCGGGGTCCGGCGGGGTTCGGCGGGGCGGCGTGGGGTGCGGGGCAACGACAACCAGCGGCGGGGCGGCGGCTCCTTAGCGGCGGCGGCGCGAGGCGGCTGCGGCGGCGGGGCGGCTTGGGGCTCCAGGGGGGCCCTGGCTTGGTATTTAAAGGGGGGTGTGCGGTGGCTTGGGGGAGGGGGCAAGGCGGCGGCGGGGAGGAGTCCGGCACGGACTCTGTCGTGGAATTATCACGTCAGATGTCCTCGTGAAGGGACTTAGTCGTGGAGCCATCGCAACGGGTTAGCTTGAAGGGGTTAAACCGGACGAGGGACACGGGAGTTATACTAGTTCGGCCCCTTCGATGAAGGTAAAATCCTACGTCTAGTTTGTGATGGGATTGATTGGGTTTCAATGATCAGGGAGCGGAATACGCTTGCCTGAGTCTCGAGTTGTTGTCTGTTGTCCCAAAACCGCCGCCAGGTCGCCCCTTTATATACACAGGTTGATGCCCGGCCGGTTTGCAGAGCCCCGAGGCCGACTCATACAAAGTGTCTGGCTCGGTCTCTCCTTTCCTAACTTATATTACAAGTTTACATAGTCATGGCGGTTTACCACTATGGGCCCTAATCCGCCTTTGGGATTCGGGCTTCTATGCTTCTTTTAGTAAAGCGCCATCTTCTGGATCTTCATGGGCTTTAACATAGTCAAGGGTGAACCGGACCCTCCTGGCCAGTTTATACTCAGTAGCTATATCCTCCACATTAGGCCCCAGATTGATTTGAATTTGTTCATGTCAATCTTCAATACTTCAAATATCCCTTGCAGGTATCTTCTTGTACTTTCCTAAACCGCCATATTGTCTTCTCCTGAAACTTTGTAAACCACCGTGACGTCATCCTCTGAACGCAACAACGGTCCATCATGACATCATCTCTGTAAACAATAATTAAAAAGATTCCCTTCACTTAATGGTTATTCCAAAAATTGAGGCAACATGCGCACTTATTCTGCCGTTTCAGGCTCCTTGATTCCCGCGCCTGCCGTTTTACTCTCTCCTCTATAAATAAGGTCCGAGGGCCCTTCTCTCTTTTCCCCTTTTGCCTTCTTCTTCCTCGCGACGCCCAAGCTCTGGAGCTCCGCCGCCGTCCGCGACCTTCGAGATCTGCATCAACAAAGGCCGCTGCATCAACCTGAAACGGACCAGACTTTCGTCATCCTTCTTCCGCAGTAGATCTGCAGTGGTAAACCTCCTTTCTCCTTAGTCTTTAGATCTGTTTCTAGGGTTCCCGAGTTCTTCCGCACAGTTCTTCATCCTTCTTTGTTCTTCCACCTGCCGCGACAATTTTTGACCCAGTAATAGTGTAGATCTCATGCGGTAGGTACCCTTCGTCCATTTTTAATGCTAGCAGATCATTCTTTTACCTCTGTAGAGTACATGGCCTTCCCTGCCCTATTTAGCTCCTTTAGAACTCAGATAAAAACTGCTTTACAGATGTTGGTAGATCCAAATAAATTTGACCATTGTGTGAAACCTGTTTCTGTCAATACTTAGCAGAAATTTTGAATTTTGGCCATTCTGCCTACAGGCGGTTTAACTCCTTAATAGTCAATCCGCCATATAGCATTAGCCCTCACTTAAACCGCCAACTGAACTTCCACAATATTCTTCTCCGGTTTAACACTGAATTAGATACCTTAAACCGGCACTTTTATTTTCAGTTTCTCTTTCCGGAATGTCGAAGCAATTTTCTTCTTGCAATTGGGTTCCATCCCGGATTATAGAGACACATATCAATGGTTATGTCACCACTGGTGCCTTAGCCTCAAAGAGGGCTCTCCACTGGCGAGTTCCGGGATCGGAATGTCCACCTGAACCTCAAGAAGGAGAGGTGATTGTTTTTATGAAACACTTAGACCGGGGATTCAGTCCGCCCGGTTCAATTTTTTTCCGGGATGTCCTCGCAAGCTTCCAACTCCATCCGCAAGATATTGGTCCGAACTCCGTGTCAAATATATGCAACTTTCAAGTATTCTGCATAGTCTATCTTCAAGAAGAGCCAACCGTGGAGTTATTCCGGGATTTCTTTCATCTGAACCGCCGCACAGAATTCTCAGATGGCCCCAACACAGAGCTTGGTGGCGTGTCAATTCAAAAAAGGAAAGAAGTTGATTTCCCTCATGCCAAACATCATAGCCATCCTAAAGATTGGAACGAGACCTGGTTTTACTGCCGGAAAACTGCTCCTGATGGAGAAAATCCCTTGCCGGGCTACCGCCCTCATCGGCTTAGCAATGGCCACCCACTGCCTCCGCGTTTAACCGCCGCGGAACGGAAGAATTTTGCTCCTCAACTCGCCAAGCTCCGGGCTCTGATGGCCAACGGTTTAACTGGCATTGATCTTGTCCGCTGCTGGGTTTCTTGGGGCATTCTTCCTTTGAGCCGCCGCCCCGGATTGATGCATGAGTATACCGGCAATGTAAAAGACCCTCAACGATATCATGAAGTAGTAATGACCGACCTTGAAATCACCGAGTGTGTAAAGAAGATGCTTGATGAACCGGTCTCTGCATGTAGCCAAACCGGCTTGGCTCCGTTTTACATCTCCAATAAACCGCCGTCGGTAAGTTCATGTACATACTTTACTGATTTACTTCCGTATTGACTGTCTACTTAACCTTTCTCTGCCTTAATCTCAGGCCAACAGCTCTTTCTGGAAACGGACTAAACCGGCCCGTGCTCCTCGTGTAAAAACCAAGGCCACCAAGAAGCCTGGAAAGAAGAAAGCCGCCGAATCTTCTGATCCGCCGGAGGAGGAAGAATCAGATGCTGAGGTAGAAATTGACTCACTTGGCTCCTTTTTCGTATATCTTATTGACAATGACCCTCTTCAGGATGACGCTGAGGCCAGCCATGCAGATCATGTTGACGTAATTCTTCTTTCTTCCGACTCAGATCCTGTGCCGGTTCAAAGAATTCGCCGTACAGTCCGGAAAGTAAAACAATCTCACCCCCTTGCTCATTTGGATCCAAAATTTTCTTTGAAGAAACGGCAAGCGGAAGAACGTCGCACAACTTGGCATAGTGGTCAACAAATCACTTCGTCCGTTTTAGCTGATACACACACCCGGAAACACCGTCCAGAGGTGATTTGTTCTCCTGAAAAACAATATCCTTTAAAAGGTTTCTTCCGATGCCCTCTCAATCCGTCTGACCCGAATTACCAGGCTTCTTCCAGCTCGTTTGGCGGTTCGTCAACCACCCAATTGCCTCCTCTCAAAGTTGTCGCTGGGTAAGTGTTACCTGATTTATAACTTTATTTGTCGGTTTACCATACTCTAACCTTTGATGTTATAGCGCCAAAGCTCGATTAAGCAAGAAGGCCAAGACCAGCGACCCTACTATTGAAGTTGATCCGGAAAAGACGCCCAATCATCATGACAAACACCCAGAAGTTGCCATGGACAGCTCTGCTGGGCCGAATCAAGATGGTAATGCTAATCCGCCAGAAGTTGAACTGACTGCAGAAGCTGACACTTCACATCCTCCTGCTCCGCCAAGCCCAGCAATGGAACAACGTGACTCAATTGCTGATCCGCCAAGTCCAATTATCAAACCAACAAGCCCTTCCACGAAAGTACCAAGTCCAGTTCAGAATATTGATTCTTCCAGCCTGGCCAAGGATGATGACTTTGTTGTTACAGGCACTGCATATAACGCCCCTGGTAATCCGGTTGTTCTGTCAAAGCACACTGCTAAGGATGAATTTGCTGACATGAACAAGGGGAAAGGGAAGACTGATTTGTCTGCTTATACCGATCTCACTGCGCAAGATCTTCATTCCGGCTTTCTGAACCGGCTGTATACAAGCCGCGACTTTGAAGCCGGTTTAGTAAATCTATTGAAGGAGCGCTATGAGGTAAGCATTATTGCTTCTTGTTCTGTACCTGCATTGTAGCCCCCAAGGGCCGGTTTGTCTTGAAAAAGTCAAACCGGGACTTCATATACTTCATGCAGTAACTTGTGAAATTTTCTTTGTCTGATCAAACACACATTAGCCCCCAAGTGCCAGGATTAAAACTTGTATTAATCCTTGGGACTTCAAATAACCGCATAAAAAATGATCCGCATTAGCCCCCAAGTGCCGAGTGTATAACTGGTTATATGCTTGGGACTTTTGAAAAGATATTAACATGCTCTCTTACTGTTGCAGAGTGAAATAAATCAAAAAATCTCGCAAATTGCTGATCTTTGAGCAAATCTTGAAAACCAACAAACAGAATCCACCAAGGCCAAGGAGGAGCTGAAAACCGCCTTGACCACCATGGAGCAGCTTAAAGAATGGTTTAAGTCTGAACGGGCCAACTAGGACACCGAGAAGGCCGGACTGGTGAAGCGGGCGGAGACTGCTGAAGCGGCTCTTGAACCGGTGGCAGAAGAATTGTCTGGACTGAAGCGCCAAATCAATGCCATGACCTCTGCCATATTTGGTAAGTAGTGGTTGCCAAAAGTTGTATCCCTTTGAAATTTCATCGTTTTAACATGTGTTTCCTAAACCGATATAGGTAGTCGCATCGCTCACCTAGGTTCTGACATGCGAAAGAAGCTTAAAGCGGCATATACACTGATTGAACAGCTGTATATCGGCGCTCAATGGGTTATATGCGCAACTTCATATGATAATGCGGCACCAACACTTATCAAAGATACGCTGGATCGTCTCTCAATTACGCCAGCGCAAATAGAAGAGCTGAAGTGATCCGCTGCTCGGGCAGGCGCTTTTCTGGCGCTGACTCGAGCCAAGGCATGGATAGCTGATCTTGATCCGACTGATATATCCAAAGGCTTCCCCAGTGCACAAGGAAATGGTGAAGAATTTGACAATGACGCCCTCAAACGGATAACAAGGGAGATGCGTCCTTTGGCGAGTCAACTAGCAGAAGAGGCGAACCTGACGGTTCACCGATCTTTCTATGATGCAAACAACAAACGGGTTGAAGTTGTGATTCCTGAAGTGCAGAACCTCATTCCACCAATCCGTAAGCACACTTACGCCCCTGACATTGATCTGGCTGAGCTTATAAGTGAAGAGGCTGTCTTTCAGGCCTTGACCCGCATTGACTGGACCACCAATGACTTCCAGTCATTGGATGAGGAGGAGGCTGAACCGACGCCAGATGACCCATCTACCTCACGTCAACCCGGTGATGAAGCTTAATCCGTCAAGGCGGTTGATATATCAGGAATGATCCATGAATAATTCCATATTTTGGGCCTTGGAGTGCCGTGTAATAGGATAGCAAAAAACTTATGATGATCTGTTGCCATCGTGCAAGAGATATTTTGCGTGGAACCACCATATCAATGTCAATTTTGTTCCAAGTATCATAATATGCAATTCCTGTATTCATAAAAAAGACAAAGGGTCCTGGCGGTTTACCGCCGGACGGGTCATAATGCCCAAAATAGGCCGGATTGATAATCAAATCATAAAAATATGAAATTATACATACCGGTAATATAAGATCCCTGGTTAGTTGGCTGGCCAACTTGAATTGCGATAAGGGTGAAAAAAACCCAAATCTGAAGTATTTATATCTCCATCATCTTCTGATGTCGTAGATTAAGTCATACCGGGTGATGATTCATGCCAGATGATCCGGGCTGTTGACAGGAAGTCAACGCCAAGCCGGGTTAAGAAACTCCGGTTTAAAATGAAGGTCTGTCAACATGTAGTTGCGAACCAAGCCGGTTTAAGGAATACCGGGCGAAGAAGATGACTGATCAAGCCAAGAAAAATCGGTTTAACATAAAATGCAGCCAAAACTCAAATGAAATTTGTGTAGTCGAAGCTTTTTGGGGGCTGCCAGGCCCAAATGCGAGGCTTTTTGTGGGCTGCCAGGCCACTGAGTTGAACCATTTAACAAAGCCTTTTAAGATGGACCTCCAACTAACCAATCACCGTTTTAAATTTGACAAGTGCAGGGTCTCAAGGAGAGTAACTGTCAAACGTTCGGAGGGCCGTGCCAGGATGACCTGGATAGGAGTGTCTTACTTGATGAAGGCAGGTTAACCCGGGGTTTTAGGTAAATGTACCAGGCTTCCAAGCCGTGGGTCGATACCCAGCTACAAGGATCCATTCAAACTTCTTGGTATTGGACCAAGGAGCCCCCAAGTAACGTGATGAGCTGTGCTCATTAGGTGCCTATGTTTGAGTTGTGCATAGCATTGAAACTCTCTTTGGCCCTTTGGGTGTGAAGCTCCCAAGCTTTGTGGCATGATAGCCGGTTTAACGGGTAGTACTTCTGCTTTGTCAGCTGAAGCCCCCATGTAGCTCAAAGAATATTTGAGAAAAAACAGCAGAGGCCCCGCTTTAAAGCAAGGATGCTGATTTATTTATTGATGATAATATATACATTGTCAAAATATGTACATAAAAAAGAGCCTGTGGCTCAAGTGTAGTAAGGCCGGAGGAGAGCTATGTTCCAGGGCCGCCGGGTCTCCTCCTCAGATTTGCGTGAGTCATCTCGAACGTCAATGAGGTAGTATGATCCGTTGTGCAGATTCTTGCTGACCACAAAGGGTCCTTCCCAAGGCGGGGATAATTTGTGTATGCCGGACTGATCCTGGATAAGCCGGAGCACAAAGTCATCTTCTTGAAAGGCTCTTGTCCTAACCCGGGGGCTGTGATAACGCCGTAGGTCTTGTTGATAAACGGGCGAGCATGCCAAAGCCATATCCCGCTTCTCATCTAGCAAATCCAGTGCCTCTTGGCGGGCTTGCTCGTTGTCCGCTTCAATGTAATTAGCAACCCAGGGTGAATCATGACGTATATCACTTGGAAGAACCGCCTCTGCCCCATAGACCATAAAGAAAGGCGTGTACTGTTGATCGATTGGGGGTGGTGTTGATGCTCCACAACACAGAAGGTAATTCTTCCACCCAACAACCTAACGTCCGCTTCAAGGGAATAATGAGCCGGGGTTTAAGACCCTTTAAGATTTCTTGATTAGCTCGCTCTGCTTGACCGTTGGATTGAGGGTGCGCCACAGATGCTAGGTCAAGCCGGATGTGCTCTCTCTGACAGAAATCCTCCATGTCACCTTTGGAGAGGTTAGTACCATTATCCGTGATAATGCTGTGTGTGTAGCCAAAACGGAAAATAATCTTTTTTAGAAATTGAACCGCCGTAGCTGCATCACAGTTGCTAACAGGCTCCGCTTCAACCCACTTGGTGAATTTATCAACTGCCACCAATAGGTGGGTCTTCTTGTCCCGGGAACGTTTAAAGGGTCCCACCATATCAAGCCCCCAAGTAGCAAAAGGCCAAGTGATGGGAATCATCCGTAGCTCCTGAGCCGGAACATGAGCTCTGCGTGAATTTTTTGACAAGCATCACATTGCTTTACCAGTTCCTCCGCATCAGCATGAGCTGTCAACCAGTAAAACCCGTGACGAAAAGCTTTTGCAACCAGGGACTTTGAACTGGCATGATGACCACAATCCCCTTCATGAATTTCCCGGAGGATCGCTTGGCCTTCTTCCGGAGAAACACAACGCTGAAATACGCCTGAAACGCTACAGCGGTGTAACTCGCCATTGTGAATAACCATGGACTTAAAGCGCCGGACTATCTGTCGGGCCAGGACTTGATCATTTGGTAACTCACCCGGGCTCATATATGCCAGATATGGAACCGTCCAATCCGGCACGACGTGTCAAGCGGTGACCAGCTGCGCCTCTGGATCAGGAACAGCCAGATCCTCTTCTGTTGGCAATTTAATAGACGGGTTATGCAAGATATCTAAGAAGGTGTTAGGAGATACCGGTTTACACTGAGATCCAAGTCGGCTTAAAGCGTCTGCCGCTTTGTTTTTGCGCCGATCAATATGCTCAACCTGGTAACCTTTGAAGTGACCCGCCACAATATCTACCTCACGCCTGTAAGCCGCCATGAGTGGATCCTTAGAATCCCAAGTACCAGAAACTTGCTGAGCCACCAGATTAGAATCTCTGAAACAACGAACTCGAGTTAAGTTCATCTCTTTAGCCACACGGAGACCATGAAGTAGAGCTTCATACTCAGCTGCATTGTTAGTACAAGGAAACATCAAGCGGAGGACATAGCAAATTTTATCACCTCGGGGGGAGGTAAGGACAACTCCAGCCCCTGAGCCTTCCAACTGCCTTGATCCATCGAAATGAATAGTCCAGTACGTATTATTCGGCTTCTCTTCCGGTGCTTGTAACTCGGTCCAGTCATTGATAAAGTCCACAAGAGCCTGAGACTTGATGGCTGCGCGAGGCACATACTTCAAACCATGTGGACCAAGCTCAATTGCCCACTTTGCAACCCGGCCAGTTGCTTCTTTGTTTTGGATGATATCACCCAAGGGAGTAGAACTAACCACTGTGATGGGGTGACCTTGAAAATATTGCTTGAGTTTTCGACTGGCCATAAAAACCCCATACACCAACTTTTGCTAATGCGGATAGCGTTGCTTTGACTCGATCAGAACTTCACTGATGTAGTATACCAGCCGTTGAACCGGATATTCCTTCCCAGCCTCTTTACGCTCTACAACAATAGCCGCACTGACCGCTCGGGCATTAGCAGCCACATATAATAGTAAAGGCTCATGATCAACTGGGGCAGCAAGAACTGGCGGTTCAACCAACTGCCGTTTTAACTCCTCAAAGGCTGCATTGGCCGCTTCACTCCAGACGAAATGATCCGTCTTCTTCAGCATCTGGTACAAGGGGATGGCCTTCTCACCCAGACAACTGATAAACCGGCTGAGGGCTACAATCCGGCCTGCGAGACGCTGAACATCATTGATACATGTCGGTTTAGCCAAGGATGTGATTGCCTTGATCTTTTCCGGATTAGCCTCGATGCCCTTGTTAGACACAAGAAAACCGAGCAGCTTGCCTGCCGGAACACCAAAAACACACTTATCCGGGTTAAGCATCATCTTATAAACCCGGAGGTTGTCAAATGTTTCCTTGAGATCAGCTATCAATGTCTCCTTTTCCCTGGACTTCACCACAATGTCATCCACATAGGCATGAACATTATGCCCAATCTGCGTGTGAAGACAATTTTGCACACAACGCTGATAAGTTGCCTGAGCACTCTTGAGCCCAAAGGGCATAGAAACATAGCAGAAGGCTCCAAAGGGAGTGATGAAGGCTGTCTTCTCCTGGTCCTTACCTGCCATTTTGATCTGATGGTACCCTGAGTAAGCATCCAAAAAACTCAGGCGCTCACAACCCGCCGTCGCATCAATGATCTGATCAATATGCGGGAGAGCAAAAGGATCGGCCGGGCAAGCCTTATTTAAGTCCGTGTAGTCCACACACATACGCCAAGTCCCGTTTTTCTTAAGAACCAGCACCGGATTAGCCAACCATTCAGGATGAAACACTTCAACGATAAACCCAGCAGCCAACAGTCGGGCTACCTCCTCCCCAATTGCCTTGCGTCTCTCTTCATTAAAGCGACGAAGAAATTGCTTGACCAGTTTAAACTTCGGATCAATATTAAGAGTGTGCTCAGCGAGTTCCCTCGGTACACCTGGCATGTCAGAAGGCTTCCATGCAAAGATGTCCCGGTTCTCACGGATGAACTTGATGAGCGCGCTTTCCTATTTTGGATCCAGATTGGCGCTGATGCTGAACTGTTTGGATGAATCGCCAGGTACAAAGTCAACAAGCTTTGTCTCGTCAGCCGGTTTGAAGTGTAGGGTTGGGTCATGCTCAGTGGTGGGCTTCTTCAGAGGGGTCATATCTGCCGGATCAACATTCTCCTTGTAAAACTTTAACTCCTCTGTAGCACAAACCGACTCAGCATAAGCCGCATCACTCTCTTCACAATCCAAAGCGATTTTCCGACTTCCATGAACCGTGATGTCTCCTTTGTGACCCGACATCTTGAGCTTCAAGTAAATATAACAAGGTCTGGCCATGAATTTTGCATAAGCCGGTCGCCCAAACAGTGCGTGATACGGGCTCTGGATTTTCACCACCTCAAAAGTCAATGTCTCAAACCGGGAATCATGCTCATCCCCAAACACAACTTCCAAGGCAATCTTGCCTAGTGGATATGCCGACTTTCCTGGTACCACACCATGGAAAACAGTATTGGACGGTTTAAGATTCTTATCTGTCAACCCCATACGGCGGAATGTCTCATAATACAGAATATTAATACTGCTTCCTCCATCCATGAGTACTTTGGTGAACTTGGAACCTCCCACCTGAGGTGCCACCACCAGAGCTTGCTGACCCGGATTGTCAACCCGGGGCGGATGATCCTCCCTACTCCACACGATAGGTTGTTTTGACCACCACAGATAGCGTGGAACTGCCGGTTCAACCGCATTGACTGCCCTCTTATGCAGCTTCAAATAACGCTTGCACAGACTAGTGGTGAATACATGATATTGTCCACCATTCAGCTGCTTCGGGTGACTTTGGTAACCTAACTGCTGCTGATTCCCTTGACCACTCTGTTGGTTATTACCATCTTGGTTGTTCTGGTTACTATGATTATTCTGAAACCCAGAGCTTGAACTGCCGCCACCATGAAAACCTGGACCTGAACCGCCCGACAGGCCCTGATCATACCGGAAGAGATCGGAATTTTTGAACTCCTTCATGATGTTGCAATCCTTCCAGAGATGTGTTGCAGGGACTTCTTTGGTTCCATGCTTTGGACAGGGCTGATTCAACAAGCGCTCCAGATTCATCGTCCCACCACGCTAGGGCGGTTTACCCCTACAACGCTGCACATTAGCATTAGCCACAAAATCTGAATCCGCTTTACGCTTACCATTATTCCCATGGCCTCCCTGGTTGTGTTGCTGTCCCTTCGCACCACCATTCCTCTTTCCCTTCTCCGCTTTCTCATTATCAGAATCGGGATCCTTGGTATTATCAGAATCAGCATATTTTACCAAGGCTGCCATGAGGGTTCCCAGGTCGTTGCAGTGGCGCTTGAGCCGTCCCAACTTCTCCTTCAGTGACTTAAACCGGCAATTACGCTCCAGCGTGATAATCGCTTGGCCAGCGTTAATTCGTTCGGACGAGTGCAAAAATTCTGAGATCCGGCGCACCCAATGAGTTGTGGACTCGTTCTCACCCTGAACACAAGGATCCAGATCTATAATGGACATGGGCTGTTTGCACGTATCCTTACAATTGGCTATAAACCGAGCCTTCAATTGATCCCATGACTCGATGGAATTAGCTGGCAGATTTTTCAACCACGTGCGGGCTGGTCCTTCCAACATCATTGTGAAGTACTTTGCACAAGCTGCTTCATCCACATCCAGCATCTCCATTGCCATCTCATAAGTCTTGACCCACGCCTCAGGTGGCTGATTTGCCGTATAGTTAGGCACCTTGCGCGGTCCCTTGAAATCCTTGGGCAGACACACGTTATGGAGAGCCGGAATAAGGCACGGTACTCCCCAGGAACTGAAAGCAAGCCCGGTGCCTCTGTCAACCGACACTGTTGGCTGAACCGGGGCGGGTTGATAACGGTCCAAAGCGTCATCCCTTCGAGCCCTGCCATGGTCCACTACCTCCTGAGCATTGCAACGCCGCGCGCTGCTAGACACCTCTGGTTCGTCCATCCGCCTGCTATAACTTGGGCTCGGACGGGGGGTTGAATGGATTCTATACCGGCTATATGAATAAGCCTGTTGCTGCACTACGGCGGTTTGAAGAAGATCTCTCGCCCGCCATGTCTCAGCTGCCTCTATTGAATCTCCTTCCACTGGAATGGCTGCCAAGCATGAAGCCGCAGCAATCATGTTATCCAGGGGGCTCAAAAAGTGACCCTGTGGTGTAGGCACATACTGCGGCGGGTTAACTGTCTGTTGGGGTAGCTCCGTTGCCCGTGGCTGATCCGGGGTGATCCTCGGTGCTTCGGCTCGGTCTGCGGCTTCCGGATTGCTCGGCCCAGCGCCTGGGGTCTAAAAGAGATTTAACCCTTCGTAAACCGGCGGCAGGCGCGACCGATACTTCCTTCGTAACACCTCCTCTGACGCGGTCCGGTCCAGCATGAGCCGGTAATTATGTGCTTGTATCTGCTATGCTTGAGCATTCAAAGCGGCATGTTCCTCAGCCATCCTATTATCCTCAGCCACCAGGTCTGCCTTAGCCTGCTTAATCTGCTCCTTCAGCCTCGCAACTTCCGCAATGTGCTGATCCTGCGTATCCGGGGTGACTGTCACGGTTAACAAGGTCGCCCAAGCGTCCATTAAACCGGAGAGAACCTGCGTCGGCCGGCGCGCCGAGGTACCTGCCGCGGCCGCTGATCCGGTAGTCATTGCTGCGGTCGATGAAGACTGTAACACAGGTTGCGTGCCGGCCATGTAAATAGCAACCCGGCTCGGTGCTTCAGGGAGGTCCGGAATACTGTTGCCATCGGAATATCCCTCGGGCATACCGTCATGAATCTGGTACAAGGACTCGGTTTCGCCAGTGGATGACTCGCCGTCAGAATATACCGCCGTGTCGCCCTCAGACACCGGTTCAGATCCGATCCCATGGACACATCCTACGAGCGCACGCTTCACGGAGGGCGTAACCTGGGCTGGACTCGCACGCTGAGCCGTCTCGACGAGGTCGGTGTAGATGTCCGGCTCAGGGCCTGGTTCGCCGATCTTGCCAATGAAGACATGAATTCCGCCGAAGGGGACTCGGTACCCGTACTTGATTGAGCCGGCCTCGGGGCCCCATCCTTTGTCGTCGATGTAAAGCTTGCCGCGACGACTTTTGGTCATCCGGCCGATCACGTACCCCTTAAGTCCTTCAGAGCAGCTCTTCAAGAACTCGACACCATCGTGCGATAGCCCCACGGTGGGCGCCAACTGTCATGGAATTATCACGTCAGATGTCCTCATGAAGGGACTTAGTCGTGGAGCCATCGCGACGGGTTAGCTTGAAGGGGTTAAACCGAACGAGGGACACGGGAGTTATACTAGTTCGGCCCCTTCGATGAAGGTAAAAGCCTACGTCTAGTTTGTGATGGGATTGATTGAGTTTCAATGATCAGGGAGCGGAATATGCTTGCCTGAGTCTCGAGTTGTTGTCTGTTGTCCCTAAACCGCCGCCGGGTCGCCCCTTTATATACACAGGTTGATGCCCGGCCGGTTTACAGAGCCCCGAGGCCGACTCATACAAAGTGTCTAGCTCGGTCTCTCCTTTCCTAACTTATATTACAAGTTTACATAGTCATGGCGGTTTACCACTATGGGCCCTAATCCGCCTTTGGGATTCGGGCTTCTATGCTTCTTTTAGTAAAGCGCCATCTTCTGGATCTTCATAGGCTTTAACATAGTCAAGGGTGAACCGGACCCTCCTGGCCGGTTTATACTCAGTAGCTATATCCTCCACAGACTCCATGTCCGGGTCAGCGGCAGCGGCACGGCTCCGCGCGGGAGACGGCGGCGGCGGGAGGCAGGCCGGCCTGGCTCGGCTGGGCTTCGGCCCAGTCGGGCGCGCGCGCGTTTTTTTTAAAGTTCCGCCAAAAGTAAGAAAAATCCTAGAAAAATAAATATAAATCTAAAAATGCCAAAACAAATTTTCACCGTCTAAATAAAATATTTAGAACGAGATGAACATTTTCTTGGCCCTAAAATGCAGTTTTGAAAAACGTGCAATTTTTCCTAAATTCAATAAAATAGAAAAAACTCCAAAAATAACCTTACTTGATTTTTTTATTAAATCCTCAATATTTCTTTAATTTGGGAAAGTCATTTTATTCCCTCTCTCATACTTTTATTTTAGAAATAATTGAAAATAAAATAAAATAAATCAAATGATCCTATTTTCAGAATTTGAGAAAACTCAAATATGAAAATATTAAAATCCCCAACTCTCTCCGAAGGTCCTTGAGTTGTGTAGAATTTCTAGGATCAGGCCAAAAGCAAATAAAACATGATATGCAATGATGATCTAGTGTATAACATTCCAAATTGAAAATTTGGGATGTTACAATTTATCCTCATATATAGCTTTCTTTGCTACTCCTTCCAGTGATCGGTATGCAGTGCATGTGTCCATAGACATGACAGCTTGTCCATGGAAGTTCAACTACGGTGACCATCATGTTTCATCTGGCAATTCCCACGATGCCTCTCCAACACACGTCACCACGCCCCCCGACGTGCGCCTCACCCCTCTCGGCCGCACCGCCCCTCTGCCTTTGTGTGCATGACATGTGGGCCACCTAAAATGCGGCGAGCATCAAGTTTCTACCACAGCCACACGCGATTCCCACGATGCCGGTCGAACCCATGACACCACACGTCCCCCGACCTGCGGCTCACCCCTCTTGGCCCCACTGCCCCTTTGCCTTCGGGAGAATTACATGTGGATCAGTCACCTATCAGGTCCACATGTTATTGACTCAAAGGCGCTAAAGCTCAGTCCCGACGGCCCTGAGAGGGAAATGTAACTCCTGCGCCAGGGCTTGTGGTGCTCCCGCAGCACAAACTCGAGCCAAACTTGAAATTTGTTTCTTTACTATACATGCACGCAACGATTTAATGGATATTGTAATCTCAACATGTGATGGGGAGCTATAAATTTGAATTTGAAACTTATGAAATGAAAAGTTTCAAAACAAATAAACTGGGAGAGAGGGAGTATATCGTAGGATGTGTCCCATACAAAATAAGTCCCCTGGTTTTTCACCGCGAAGATGCGGTTAGAAAGGAGCACAGCGTCTTCCTACTCGTACGGCAACAAATCGGCCGCAGACAGCATGGTCCGCCTTTGACCGCCATGTGCAAGGTTCATGCTATCTTATTCAATCTCACCGTGGTTCCATTGTACCAATTCATGCGGTGGCCCATTGCATGGCTGATCCCAATGTTGGACAAAGGTTCTACGGGAAAAGTGTCACCATTGTAAATGTTGTGCAAATTGATGTTGGTACCCTCCCGTACATATGCAAGCCAATCTCCACTCGCACCGGGCCTAACCTGTGAAACAGTGGGCAGGGGGGAAGTTGGAAATGGACACGGAAGTAGTCTTTAGAATGCCTTTACTACGTGATCAAACTCATCTTACCTGCTCATCGGAGGAAATCCGAGTGCCCCTCAACGTCGGCATCTCAAGGGGCGTCAACTTGCAACTACGGCCACGCCACGCTAGAGAGACCCCCAAGGAAACATCCTCGTGCGTTCCATGGAACTTCAAGATGCATTTGTATGAGTAGTTTATCTCGTGAGAGAAAATGATGAACATGGGAAGGACTCTAGAGATAGAGATGGACACTACTACTACCAATGTGCTGGCCCGTGCGTTGCAATGGATCCAAAGTAGTAGAATAATACTTGTTCACGTGCTTGAAATATAAACACTCTAGTTTTGATATACATGTGTCAGCAGACATGACAGCTTGTCCATGGAAGTTGAACCACGTCAACCATCACATTTCTTGTTTCTACCACTGCCACACCCACACGCGATTCCCACGACGCCGCTCCAACCCACGGCACGACATCCCCCGACGTGGACATGGATCCTCTGACATGGCTATCACTGCCTTGCCCTACCTTTCCTTCGCTGACAGGTGGGACCCACGCTTATGGGTCCCACATGTCAGTGACAGAATGGTAGGATTGTTCGCGTCAGGGGATCCTCACCCCCCCCGACGTGCCCCTCATCCCTCTCGGCCCCACCGCTCCTCTGCCTTTGTGTGCATGACATGCGGGCCAGATGAACTGCGGCGACCATCACCTTTCTACCACAGACACACCCGATTGGACGCGGTTTGCCTGCTCCGCTCCTGTGCTCCGATCCATACTCCCGCACCATCGAATTTTCATCCAGCGGCTGTGACACATTTCGTCCCGGGCATCAATCCTCAGCTGGAGTACTTATGTTCTACAGGTAGTACCCGCCGGTGTGGCCATCTACGCCTCGTAATGCCCCGACACCCAGCTGTGGCACCCCTGCCATGGCCACACCACCACTGGCCGGTTCATCTCGACCGAGTGAGTCGCGAACCATGTCACCACCATGAGAATGACATGTGGGCCAACCGCATTTAAGGTCTGCATGTCATTGACTCATAGGCCGGGCACTAAGCCGCTGAAGTTTGGTCCCGTGGGCCCCAAGAGGGAAATGTAACTCCTGCGACAGGCCTTGTGGTGCTCCCACTTTACGAGCTCGTGCCAAAACTGACTATTACTAGTAAGGTACACGTGCATTGCACGCATGAGATTCTGGTGGTTTGTGCATTATGCTTCTACATGTGGAGTTTTCTGGATTCTAACATGTGGCAAAATTTGGTGGAATGTAAGGATAGGCAGGTTTGATTAACTTAGGTGAGTGTTTGGTTCAAGCCACACCTTAGGCAAGCCACACTAAGGCCCCACACGACATACACACAAAAAATGTGGCAAGATTCCCTTAGGCTTGCCAACTTGTGGCTCTCATTTTGAAGAACTAATAACTTTGCCTAAGCTTAGTTGTGGCAAAGTTAGTCATGAATTAAGTTCAACCATGGAGTCTTCTAGATTATACAAGTGGCAGAATCTGGTGGATAATATCCAACGGCCAGTAATGCTCGGATTTGCCATCTTTGTACCGTCAGGTTGGCTTCATCCAACGACCAACTTTCAAAGTTTTTCACACACTATATAGGGGGTATAGATATAGATGTGCTGGTCCGTTGCAATGGATCCAAAGTATATCTATTTAGTGGAGTGCACTCTAAACACATTATCTATTTATTTTTCTCTAACCTTCCGTAGCCATGCAACCAAGCCACATAAGCTTCATGGGTGCCCCCACATCATATTATTCATACTACGTTGATTGAAAAAAAGATAAATCACCCAAAACAAGATCTTCCCGTTTTTTGTTCCTACGATGTTGTGACGTGCACGTACCTACTAGTTGTATAGTGGTAGTACTAGTAATATAGTTAGGAGTACAAACTTCGTACTAGTAGGAGTAGTACTAGTACGGAATGCTCCTACTCTATCAACGAGCCCCATCTGACACCAAATTTCTTGGCTTACGTGCTACAGCTAGATCTTCCCCTCGTTTCTGTTTTCCAACCCGGCAGCGGGCGGGGTGTCGGTTTGCTCAACGGCGGTCCCACATGAAAGTGAAAATGCTAGGCAACACGCCTTCCCTAAGCTATGTGTCGTGCCGGACGGGCCATGGAATACTCCCGATTCCCGGGTGTGTGGGGGTGCGATGCGAACGCGGCAGGCCTTTTCCTTTTACTAGCAACGCGCCCGTGCGTTGCGATGGATCCAAAGTGGTATAATAGTAGTATTTGTTCACAAACCTGAAAGAAATCACTATTGTTTTGATATACTCCTAATATATTACTCCCTCCGTACCTAAATATTTGTCTTTTTTGAGATTTCAAATGGACTATCACATACGGATTATATAGACATATTCTAGTGTTTCTAGCAAGATGCCCGCGCATTGCACGAAGTTGATGGAAAAGGTAAGCACAACTTATAAATTGATGGATGGAGTACTAGTTACAGTGATGCATGTAATTAAGCAAAGGGATCGCACATGTCGGTATTGACTGGAACGAGAATGCAACATCACAATAAGAATTAAGGCCACGATGATGCAATCATAATGGTGGTTACAGAAGGCAAGAAGAAAGATGGATCCATGAACGTACGACCTACTCCTCCTCAACTTAGTGCGCCGGGCCACCGACCGGCGGCTTTCGTGGCGAGGTCGAGGTGCTTCTCACCAAAGGCATCCAAGGCTTCCAGCCGGTTGAGGAAGGCCAACGTCGTAGCGTCCTCACTAGCCTTGTAGATACCTATGTACACGATTTGCCTATACACGTGGATGTGTAGGTCGACGAATTCTTGCAGGGCGAGGCGCCTCGCAGCAAGCGCGACCTCCAGGTGGACATTCTTCGTGGCGTCGGCGGGCAGTCGCAGGGCAACTAGTGCTTGAAAGAGGTTCCGGCCATGGAGGCCGATTAGGGTGGCAGACAATGAGGAGCCCGGGCACGCGGGCTAGAGGAGTACAACGATGTCGTCCACGAGCTTCTTGAGGACGGTGAACTTGTTGCTGGTGGCAACGATCATTTGGTCCAACTGAGAGTCGTAGTTGGCGTCGACGGCGGCCATCCACCAGCCGGTCTCCAACACCGTCTGGAGACGATCCTCGGCGTCATGCCGTAGGCCGGCATCGTGGACCATCTGGCGCAGTCGCTGGTCGCTCATGCGCATCGCCGCCATGAGTCTGGAGTGAGCTCTTTTGAGCTTAGTGTAGATGCCTTAGGAAAATGCTTAGGTGCGTACGATGTGGTAGATGCATTGGAATGGAGGGGCGCCTTTATATGAGGGCAATGAGGGCAAACTGCGTTGCATTCACATCGTGCAGCCTCTTTTCCTGGACCTCCTCCCATTACCTCCCTCATGCATTAATTGAAGGAGGATGCATTGGCCGTTCAACATATCGGGAACCGCTACTCCCTCCCTCGTCTGCATTAAAGCCGTATCGGGAACTGCGCCGCCCGCTGTCAAATCGAATACTCCCTCCGTCTAGGTGAGTATTAAGTCATCTTATGAAAACCAAATAATAAACACATAGGCGTGGTGCCTCTCATGTTGTTTCTTATTTTTTGACATAAATAGAGGAATCAACCAATAAGAGATGTGGGGCTTGTATGCTTTTAATGACTTGAGACTATCAAACATGACATGCAGTGGTCAGTTCGTTGCACAAGAACAAATACAACCCACGTCAGCACACACGCATCTTATAGCATCACATCCAATGGCTAAAAAAGATGAATGAGACCAAATTATATCTCATCTAGATGAGTTCTAGCAAAACTGTATTAATAATACTTAGTACTCCTGCGCCATGTATCATATATTAGTATCATGTAGTACTTTATTTATTGCCATGTATGACACATAATACTCAACTCTCTCTCTTTATTCATTTAATTCTATGACACCTCATCAAAATTGCTAAGGCTAGTACCATTACAACCAGCCTTAGCAAATACTCCCTAAACATTAAGTTCTCTCGTTTTCCTCTCCACCTTGGTCACCTAGACGGAGGGAGTATACTGCGCGGGCTTTTCCTGCGTGGTAGGCGGGGCAGTTCCACCTAGTCGGTTCAAAAGAGACGAGAGAAGATGAGGGAGTAGGCTGCTGCAAACATAGGGTTGTGTGATTTGACATCGAGTTACTGCTGGACAGGTGGGGCACTGTGATTTGACTTGCCATTATCATTTTAACTGCGGCGCTACGTCCGGCGTGAGTCTCCTAATTCTTGACCACCTCCATACAGGTGCCTCTCCCAATGCTCCACCATGTAGTAGAGGCTGTCTCTTGCATGAGAGCCCACTTCTCCACTTTTTCCTTGCCTCTCTTTCCTCCACATATGCAAAAATGCCATGTAAAGCGCACTATTGTACTTACATGCTCCTACAAGTGCTAAGCTTGCCACATAGGCATAAAGTCTGATGTGGCAAGTTAATCAAGAAGAGAGAGACTAGTTTCGTGACCCAAGGAAGAAATGGTGCTAAGCGCGTGTACCTAGGTGAAAAGACAATTTTGAGTCTATAGCTAATTAAATGAAGCAAACTTAGCAACAAAAAACTAATAAGCACACCATTTCATTGGAAGAGGTCACTCCTTGGCAAATGCAATAAATACTAGTACTCCCTATGTCCCATAATATAAGAACATTTTTGGCACTACACTAGTGTCAAAAACGTTCTTATATTATGGGACGGAGGGAGTACGAAGAAAGAGATAGAGAGGAGTAAAAAACACTTATAGCCAACCTTATAGCCAACCTTGTTGTAGTATGAGTGACTAAGTGATGACTATGTATGACATGCCAACATCAGATAGCCTAACGCACCATGTTAAATCTCCAAGGGCGCGACGGCGCGAGCGACGCAACGGTCGTGGTAGGCGCGACCATGATACGGGCTGCTGGCAGCCCTTGGATCTGAGATCAAACAGTCGCATGCTAAGTTGCTGAAAATTTGTAGAATAACCCTTCAGGATAGGATATTCACACATAGGTCTAGAATCACGCCGTGAAACCATTCGATCTCAGATCCAAGGGCTCTCGGAAGCCCGTATCATGGGAGAATGGAAAGCCACTACCCTGCCATTCACACATTGGCAGTTCGCTCCTACTCGTCCCTGCACGTCCTTTAATACTACGGCGGTTCGCTCCTAGTCGTCCCGTGCATTCACATTACGACAGTTCCACTAATCCTAACCCTCCTCCCAAATCTATGGCATCCCAAATCTCCACGATCGGCGGTGACTACAAGGTTAGAACCATCACCGGCGATGAGTTCGACGTCATCTACACCCGTACTTCCGTGACGGTGAAAGGATGCCTTTCTCGCTTCAGACGCATGTTCGAAGACTCAGATGATGAGTGGGTCATTGGGCTAGATGTTGAGTACACCACAGTCCTGGGACGAGAGAAGGATCTAAAGGACGAAGAGAAGAAGAAGCCCGTCGTGATCCAGGTTTGCATGCATGACTTATGCTTGGTCTACCACATATGCCATGCCGATGTTGAATGCCTGGATTTTAAGGACTTCCTCTAGAGCAACCTAGTCAAATTCGTTACTGTAGACTTTGGTAACGACAAAGAAGTCCTGGGTCGGATAGGCCTCGTTGTAGGCAACAACTTCGACCTCCAGAAGAATCGGCTGGTATCCTCTCGTCAGCCTTCAATGCTGACCCTGGCAGGAGCCATGGTTCATCCTTCGTACGGTAAACTAGAGAAACCTCCATACACGTTTCATCGTTATGCATGGCAGCGGAATGTACTAGATATAGACCACATCCACTATGCTGCAATGGATGGCTACCTTTGCTTCAATATCTACAAGGGTTGGATGAAGAGCAATAGCCAAGTGTGCGGTTCAAGCAAAGAAGTATCGGCCAAGAGGAAGAGGGACAAGGACGAAGTCGAGGACGTGGACGAGGACTCCGAGTAAGGTGGCAGTGTCCTTGCTCATGGTGGTTCTAAACTTCTAATGCAGTGTCTACAGAAATAGTTGCAAAGTTTAATTTCAGGTGTGCTTAATTTAATTTGAAGGGTGTGTTGTGCTGAGCCCCCAGCAGAACTATGTTATGTTTCTTCTCGTTACTTTAACTCTTCAGTACGTACATACTAGTATTTCTTACATTTCATCTTTTAGTTGGTATAGTACTACCACTCGTTTCTTCGCATTATATACGTACAATATATATGGCCAACATCATATAGCCAACAGTTTAGTTGTCAAAGAATTTCAGGGTGCTTAGTTTTGTCAAAGAATTCCAGGGTGCTTAGTTTTATTTGAGGGGTGGGTTGTGCACTTATGCCGGACACCATTATTGTGACAAGCCTTTTTAATAGTACTATATGCATAAATTGGCGACGAGTGCTCTCTATATGTACCACCTTTTTTTAATTTCAAGTTTTGCTCCATGGCGCAATCCATCGGTACTACTACTGTACAAAAGTGGAGTATATACATTTTTAAAAGGCTAGAGGGCAGGGCAGTCTAGCTTGGTCGGTTTCACGAGAGGCGAGGGCCTTTGTTATTTGACGGCTCATTACTGCTGTCAAATCGAATAGTACCGCGCTGCCCGCTGCATGCCTGGCGCCTCCATTTAGCCCCTCCGTTAAACCCGCATGCAAACCGAGAATCCTACTCCGGCCACACGTCCGTTCATGAGCGGGCCGGAATTAAACGCAACACCGGCCGAGCTCCTCCCGTCTGCCCTCAGTTTAAACGAGGCCAGATGCCGACCAAGCTCCTACCGTCCGCCCTCTATTTACACGAGGCCAGACAGACAGCTAGCAAGAATCGCACCCCTCCGCCGCTCTCCCATCTCCTCCTTCACCATTTTCTCCACTCTTCTTATGGCTTTCGATGAGCTGTTCTCCGGCATATTACCCGGCTGGGTGGCCCGCCGATTCCTCTGGAGACGGGCGAGGCCGCTCGGTGCTTCACCAACCTCGCTTGGCCCGACGGAGCCAGTTGCCGCCCCAAGCAGGCGCGTGGTTCAGCAACTCGCCGCTCCAGTTCAGCTCAATGAGGAGTGGCGAGTTGCTCCACACCGGCACGGTGGCGAGCACGCCGGTACGGGCCCCGTCGCTGCCGCGTCGTACTGCGCCACCAGTGTTTGCGATGGCCGCGCCTCCCGTGTCTGTGGGCGCGCCTCCCGTGCCCGCGGCAGCTCCATGCAAGCAGAGCGACGAGTCGGTGGCCAGCTTCTCCGTGTCCACCACCATCATCGAGGAGAAGTAGAACACGGGAGGCCGCCGCCACTTGGGACCCATGAAGGCCACCGCTGAGGCGACGACCGCGGATTCAGGTGGTCTCTTTGATGCTTCGTCTCTTCCGAGGACCTTCGTCGACCCCGCAAGCGTCTGACGGAGATGAGGAAGACAAAGGGATCCGTGAGCGGCCATTTAGAACTAAAATAAGTCTAGATACATCCATTTCTAAGACAAGTATTTCTGGACGGGGGGAGTATTAATTATACAAGAGAGCCGGATTGGCACCTCTTAGTTCATGTAAATGTAATGAAATCCATCATGTTTATATGAAGATCCGGCTTTTTATATGAAATCCTTCATGCTTACATGAAATCAGTCCGTGTTTGCACAAATTTCATCTAGTTGGTTAGAGTTGTAAAAATGTATGCCGCTAGCGTTTGATGTCGTCCTCCGCGGAAGGAAGTGGGAGGAAATTTGCCAGCTGCCTTTGGAGATGCTCTTTATGCTGGAAATAATAGAGTGACATCCAATCCATTTGAGTTAATTGCATGTATGATTGTCCCTCTATAAAAAGTTAATTGCATGTACAGTGTACACGTGACTTGCAGGGTGGCTACAGCTTCATACAGAAAGTTAAAAAGAAACAAGTCCATACTTAATCTTGTATTCTAAGTACTCTGTGTGTTCCACTGTTAGTACAGTAGCGAAATAAGTATATATTAAATAAGTAGAGTAATATATAATATAAAAATCTAAAGTTAAAAGACAGAATTCGAACTCATGTCATCGCGTTGCGAGCATCCGGCGCTAACCAGCCCAGCACATTTTTGTTGTAGACCATGATGGAGATATATCTCCATGTCTACTCTTATATATACTCCATTCGTTCCTAAATATTTGCCTTTTTCAGATTTCAAATGGATTACCACATACGGATGTGTATGTAGACATATTTTAGAGTCTAGATGCACTCATTTTGCTCTGTATGTCTTTTTAGGAAGGGGTCAGATTTGTCCTTGATTTATTTATGAGGTATCCAGATGGCACTACACCGCCAAAAAAAGAGGGTAACATCAAAATTATGGACTACTTTTTTGAGTATGTTGGTAAGGTCTGGTCATAGTCACTTGTTGAAATCTCTAAAATGATAAATACTCCCTCCATCTGGAAATACTTGTCATCAAAATGGATAAAAGGAAATGTATCTAGACATATTTTAGTTTTAGATACATCTCTTTTTATCCATTTTGATGACAAGTATTTTCGGACGGAGGGAGTAGAAAACAGAGTTGGTGATGATGGTGTGCGTGCCATCCTGCAATATAGGCCGTCGGATTTATATCTAATGGATAGGAAAGAAACTATGGCAATTTTGCAAAAATATACCCACACGTCTCTCCACATTCGTAAATAAGGCCTTCCCTCGTTCAGCCTTTTCTCTCACAAGGTAAACTACTCATACAAATGCATCTTGATGTTCCGTGCAACGCACGGGCAGCTAGCTAATTTCTTTTAAAATAGTTGCTACGATAATTGGGTTGAAGTGATATATTTTATGTCTGCCCTGAATGATTTCATATTCACTAGTAGTAACAAAGAAAAGGTTGCCTTGTTAATTAACAGAAAATAGGGTGAAAACTATCACATGAGGCCGGTAAAAACAAGGCACACTGGGTTCAGCGTCATCATCACTACAGCTGTGCGCGCGCGAGAAGTCTACATATCGAGGGGGCTACTGAGCGAGGCACCGAGACACAATGTTTGAGAGAGAAACCAATTGACAGATTATGATCAGATCGAGTTGTCACCCTTCTGCTGTCATTGTTGGGGGGGGGGAGGGAGAGAAAGACGTATCGAGAGTGTGCGCTGTAGGCACAGAGGCACAACTAGCGAGTGTGTGTGTGTGTGTGTGTGTTTGAAAGAGGAGTAGATAGATTATTATCAAGATCGATGTGCCACCCTACTCCTTCGGTGCCAGGTAGTGTGTGTGTGTATATGTTTGAGAGAGAAGACAGTCGATAGATTAGTATCAAGATCGAGGTGTCACCCTACTCCTTCGGTGTCAGGAAGTGTGTGTGTGTGGGGGGGGGGGGGGGCAGTGACACTCACATATCTCTACTCTTATAAAAACAGAGTTGGTGATGATGGTGTTCCTGCCATCCTGCAATATAGGCCATCCGATTTATATCCGATGGATAGGAAGGAAACTATGGAAATTTTGCAAAAAGATACCCACACCCCTCTTCGCATTTGCAAATAAGGCATTCCCTCGTTCATCCTTTTCTCCCACAAGATAAACTTCTCATAAAAATGCATCTTGATGTTCCGTGCAACGCATGGGCATCTTGCTAGTAGGGAGAAGGAGTTTGTGTGACACATATCTAGCTATATTAAGGGATAGGTAAATAGCATATGTGTGAGAGACATTATTATACTTTGAGACATTAGTGGCTGTGGGTGGGCGGAATTAAAGGGGTGGGCGTGTTAGACATAGAGAGCGTGTGTGTTTTTGTGTGAGAGACTTGTAGGACGGGGTAGAAAGACGAATTTAACCCTGATGGAGGGAGGGAAATACACGAAGTGCCCGTGTGTGATTCCGATGCCCACAGGGAAATGAGATATGTATGCGTGTGAGAGAGATTGCACAATTCATTCACGTATCACTATCTAGCGATCGTGGATGTGCATCTCTTGAACGTAAGTCAATATCTACTTTGTATCGTGGCCAAAGGTACAATATCGATTCAACGCTATAAAGATTGGACACTCAGATATCACATTTTTTTCTATTTAAATAAACCATTTCAGTTGTGCATGCCAAAGTTACAGTGATGTTTCTTTAAACAACCAATGTAGCTATCATGTACATGCACCATTGTTATTCTTGCATTCAAATTCATTAGTCTTGGATGATTTAAGTTTCTATTTTGAAGTAATATATGTAATATTCATATATGAATTCAACGGGTATGCAATTTATGAAATGGAGGCTATGTAATCATATGAGGTAACACTTTTAAGTACTAACTACAATATCCATTTCTTTTTGTGCGCCTCTACACTAACACGTTAATGCATTATGTTTAAAGTAAATAACCAATGGCACTAAATTATCTATTTACACGAGAAATACATAGGCTGAGCGTTTGATCCCTTTTTTGTGAACGCGCCACTACACCCGTATGATTGGCCGCGCCCGTGTGAACGTCCAAGTTATCGGCGCATCATCCCGAGTTATTGTCTTTTTTTTCTGGTGTGGACTTCACACGAGTTATTAACTGCTGACGCGTGCCCCGTGTACATAGTCTAGCATGACCTTCCCGCTAGCACGGTCCAAAATTAGTTGAAACTGGATACGAACGATCCCGCGGGCGGCAAAATCTCCCGCCTCCTTCTAAAATTTCCGCAACCTTAGTCTTTAGCATGCGAAATCCCCCTTTTGTCCTTGGTGCACAAAGACCAACAGTTACAATACCGCCCTCATCTACATGATAGGTCGGGGCTGCTTTGATAACTTCTGGTTCCCCCCACTCTACGGCACCCCCATTTCCTCCCCCCCCTCCCACAAAAACGACTAACTCCACAGCACCAGAGCATCTTACATCACGCCGTCCGTACTTCATCGCCCTTTCTCCTCTCCCCTCTCGAAACCCTAGACTGCTCATCCACCGGCATACCATAGCCCAATGACTGCCAACGGTGTCCACCTCGCCGGATCTGCTTCTGCGGCCGCATCTACCCCTCCCACCTCCCCTAGAAACAGGTAGACTGCTCATCCACCACTGTACCATAGCCCATTCAGTGTCGGCGTTGTCCACGGCGTCGGATCTGCTTCGCCGGTAGTCTCGTCAACCGCCGCGCATCTGCAGCGGCTCATTCGTACTCCCCACCGGAGACGCTTCGTCCACACCCCCCGGAGCCGCCCCACCGACGCCCCCGTCGATGACCTCTGATCCTCTTCGCCGACACCTTCCTCAACCCTACTGGAGCCGCTTCGCTGACACCTTCCTCAACCCTACCGGAGCCGCTTCGCCGACACCATTGTCAACCCTACCGGAGTAGCTTCGCCTATAGCATTCTCAACCTTACCGGGGCCGCTTTTCCAACTGACAAATCCACGGCCTCAGACCCGCTTCCTCGCACCCTCATCCAACCTACCGGAGTAGCTTCTGACGCCCCATCCACGGCCGCAGATCCGCATCATCGACACCACCCTTAACCCAACCACTGGAGCAGCTTCTGACGCCCCGTCCACGGCCGCAGATCCGTATCATCGACACCATCCTTAACCCAACCACCGGAGCAGCTTCTGACGCCCCGTCCATGGCCGCCTATCCGTGTCGTCAACACCATCCTTAACCCAACCACCGGAGCAGCTTCACCTACGCCCTCGTCCATGGCCACAGATCCGCTTTGCCCACACTGTAGTCCACCCTACTAGAGCCGCTCCACAAACACCCTACTCGACGGTTCTAGATCTCCTTACCGGACCCCGACAGCCAGCGCAGCATCATCACCCTTGACGTTTCTAACCTGATTCCTATCGTCTGGAGAGATGCCAAGAACCCTCCATGGCCTAGGTACTTGTCACCTTTAAACCCGTCTAGCATCACCTGCCCGATGTACTTCAAAATACTAACCGGTCGCTGTTACCTGTTATGCAGCTGGCAAAAACTACAAGGACGATGTTTCTTCTGGATCTAACAGCTTGGCCAACCAAGATCCTGGACTGAGGCATTGCTATGATCTTGTAAGCGCATCTCTCTCTCTCTTGTATTGTTCTGTGCCTGCCAGCGTGCTTTGCTAGGATTTTCGACCAGTAATCCCTTTGTGCAGACAATGATTTCTACTACTGGCTGCTAAATTAGATATGTAGATGTCATACATGATACTACCTCGTATATCCGTTCCTAAATTTAAGTCTTTCTAGAGATTCCACTATAGGCTACATACAGAGCAAAATGAGTGAATCTACACTCGAAAATGCATCTATATACATCTGTATGTGCTCCACACTGGAATCTCTACAAAGACATATATTTAGGAACAGGGGCAGTACATTACACAAAATCATAGATGGCATGTAGGAATTCCAGTGCACTACATTAGGCTCCCTTAGAGTGCTTGCTAGTCCAGCATACAGAGTCATGGCTAGTTTATGGTACGCACACAATCGTTAATTGGTGGTTTAAATATGCGCAAGGGATATGCAATGTAGTATCATGTAGAGATGTCTGAAATTAGCCATGTCAACTTGCAGATAGGGTTACACAATGAAAAAGTACAAGATGTATGTGGCAATTTCATGGAACATCGCAAAAAAGGAGAGGCAGCGGTGAGCCTATACAGTGTGCTATGGTACGTCACTCCTCCATTGCAATCATCATGACATGTTATTTGTATGCCAGTTCTATTAGCCAAGTTTCTTAGGGATAGTTATTACGAGTTATCCTAAGAAAATAAGCACCTGTGAATATAAGCTCCATGTAATAAGACAACCAGTTCTTTTCATTGCGTTTTCAGCTTATCTTTGGTATGATCAGTGGAAAGTCTAGATTGCATTGTATTTTTTTCATTTTGCTGCCCATATGGAAATTAATTTGACTTGCAAACATCACAAATTGAACCCAGTGCAGTAGTTAATATGATAGGAAAACAAACCATCACTATTTGCTCAAAATGCAAATACAAAGATACCATCTACTTGGCACAATCTACTTTGGTCAATGTTTTCCATAGAGATCCCATTGCCTAATTTAAATGAAGAACGCATGACTCACATTTAAATGAAGAACAATTATTTATTGAAATTTGATGGTCCAAGTGGCTGGTTATTATCATATAGCAGCACCACCTGAAAGCATCATATAGAAGCAACAGCAGCTCATAGCAACTCATCATACAGCAGCAGCAGTCTGCAATTCATCATATACCTGCAACAGCTCATAGCAATTCATCATATAGCAGCAGCAGGAGCAGCTCATAGCAATTGATCATATAGCAGCAGCAGGAGCAGCTCATATCAATTCATCATATAGCAGCAGCAGGAGCAGCTTATAGCAACTCATCATATAGTAGCAGTAGCAGCTCATAGCAATTCATCATATAGCAGTAGCAACAACTCATAGCAACTCATTATACAGCAGCAGCAGCTCATAGCAATTCATCATATAGCAGCAGTAGGAGTAGCTCATAGCAATGCATCATATAGCAGCAGGAGAAGCAACTCATAGCAATTCAACGTATAGTGGATCAGTATGAAAATTTGGCAAAAAATCAGAGGAGATCCTCACCTTGTTGGATGAGCTCATCTTTCAACAGCACCTCAAGGCCATGGCCTAGGAGGAGGGGAGGGGGAATAAGGTGCCTTCTGCCGCAGTGTGGCATCAGCCGTAGTTGTGCAGCACCCGCTGAAGTAGTGCGTTGGACGAACCACAGTGGAGCAGCTGCTGGAGACCATGAGAATGAAGGGCGACGCTAGAGGGAGGAGCAGCCAGGGAGATTTGCCCCTACCCGCCGGCCATGTAGCCTAGCTCGACATAGCATCATTGAGGACCAGGCCAGATGGGACTAGTGGCGACGGCTTGCTGGAGGAACCCTAGTGCTTCAGGCAGGGGATCGAGGTAGAGGGAAAGGGGAGAGGAGATGCAAGCGGACAGGCAAGCTGGCGTGTTTGTTTTTACTTGAGGGTCAGGTGTGACACGGGCGTCAGTAGTTGCATTTTGAGTGTAATATAGGCAGACAACAGAGTCATTTCATTATTCCCCTTCCCTTCAATTTTTAGTGAGGTTCTACCCGAAACACCCCCCTCCAAAGCGAAATTAGTTAAGCCCAAGCCCTTAACTCAAAAATGACTTCTTTACATCTTTTATGGCTTATTTTGACAACATGCCCAGAAAAGGCGGAATCAAACTGGCCCTTAACTTGCAATTCAATTGTGCGTGCAATGATGAATCACTCCTGCCTGCTATCTGTACATTTAGGCATCATCATACATGGCATAACCTAATACATGTGCATTCCATTGTAGAATCTGGAATATGCAATGTTTATGTTAGTTCATACGTTGCACATGATGTTTAAATGCCCCTTAAATCTGGTCAGTCAAGTGATGTTCTTTAAGCCTCCTTCTTTGCTTCTTTTCTTGATAGGTAAGATTTTCTCACACATCTGTTCAATTGCTTGTTGGCATCAACCAGCCATACTAGGACTGTTTGCTTTGATTACTTGCTGTTCTTTACCTAACACTCTAACAGAGCTTGTCAACGATTTAAACACTAAGGGCTGCTGTAGTGGGGCCTTGTCTAACTCATAGGTGACATAAAGGTTTGGCAGTACACTACAGTAGGCTCTCCAAGAGTACCTGGAGATCCAGTTCGAAGGTATGCCTAGTTTTTACATAGTGCAAACATAGTAAATGCTCATTTCATTGTGTGCAAGTGCAAGAGATGCGGCATGTTTCATTATGTGGTGTTGTTTTGTTATAATCTCATCCTTTTGTGTTCATAGGCTGGAAAGTATGCATATTTATCTTCCAAGCAGACGAGTAACTAGTTTGTGTCACCTTCAGAGGGGGTGCAATGAAGATAAGATTGAGGATTTCCAAGTACAAGATGTTAGGAAGGAGCCTTGCAAGAGAAGTAGGAGCTGCGCTGAGCCTCTTCAACCTGCTAAGGTAAGTCACTGTATGCAACTCAATAGTTCATTTCCTTGTTTGTTTCAGGCATAGTTAATTTGCTCTTTTCAATTGCTTTATTTGTCCTCAGTTAATGAGATGCCCAAATAATCATGCCAAATGTTCGATACTTGTATAACTATTAGTTGACATAATTAAAGGCCTTACCATTTAATTACTCTGCCAAAGTGTGCCTGAAGCTTTGAAGTCTATTAACCAACTATTATTGCATGAGGCTCACAATCTAGTTTATACTACGCTAATGATTGCATAGTTTTGCCTATTGTAGTATGTTTGTATGAAACCCTCTGCTGTTGATTATGCTCCCTAAGACTTTAATTGAGATACAAAATGGCCAACTGCTTGCTTACTTATACGCAACGTGTTGTCTAAATTTGTAACTTGTCTGTGTTTTTGATTGGGCCCCAACATCATGCTCCTCTGGCGAACTAAGATGGATTTCTGTATGCAGCCTGCACAGACTATCTTTTTTATAATTTTTAAAATATCACCTGCTTATGCTTCATGACGTGTAACATTTTTTTGAAAGTGACGTGTAACATTATTGTTAGTCCTGTTTTGCCATGTAGTACAAAATAGTGTCTTGCTCGCTTCATTGTTGTAGCTATATTTTTGCCCTAGTCATGTGTACTTACAGAAACATTTCAGGATGAAGTGACATCAACACAAAGATCTGTGAGTAGTGTGGCATGGCCGTTACCGAATGATTATGGATTGGAATTGGAATGTGCTGATGTTCTCGAGCATCAACTAGAGGTGGCAAGACAACGTCTACATGATTGTCAACATTCAATCAAAAAGTTGAGACTGGACATGCAGGTATTAGATGCAGGAGTCAAAAAAATGAAACAAGACACTGAGGTAACCATGAACGAATTGGAGATTTTGTAGACTAAAATTTGTGCTACCTGAATCCGGCCAATCGATTATAGTTCAAATGGAGTTAAGTTGATGCGCGTCCATGATGTACGAGCTGTATTTGCCCAGTGTATGTAATTTGCTGTTTGTGTATGCCTTATTATCATCTGTGCCTAACCATAATGCCCAGTGGGTATAATCGGCTGTAATTTCTTTATTGTATAGTGTAGGATTATTCTACCTTTCTATGCCTTGATCTCTTGCTTTTTAGAGGTGATAGTATTGAGTAGGATAATTCTTTGAATATGCTATATCGTTCAAACGGGGGCCAACTCGCCCGACCATGGCCCTTCACGGGCCGTACGATCAATGGGTCATGTATGGGCCGTCGGATCCATGGGCCTTGAATGGGCCATCGGATCCATGGGCCTTCTACGTCTCGTAGGATCCATGGGCCTTCTATGTCTCGTAGGATCGATGGGCCTTCTACGTCTCATAGGATCCATGGGCCTTGGAAGGACCGACTCATTTATGGGTATTGTACGGGCCTTTAATGGGCCGTAGACGGGCCTTTAATGGAAATCGTACATTTTATGGGCTGACCATAATGGGCCGTTAATAGGTCGTATTTGGTGATGCTATGAAAATGACCCAACACATTAACGGTCCACAAACAGGCTGACTGTAACGACGGGCTGAATTTGGCCCATAAGCAGAAAATGACAGTAACGGGCCGTAAGTAACCGAATGCTGCAAATGAGCCCAAGAATAAATGGGCCCTCAGAAGGCCGAAAGATAACCTGGGCTGGAAACGGCCCAATGGAATAACGGGCCGTTAATGGGTATAAAGTGATACACTGTTCATTACATGCCAGTTTCACCACGAGCCGTTAATGGGTGTAAAGTGATACACTGTTCATTACGGGCCAGTTTCACCATGAGCCGTTAATGGGCCAATAGTTACAAAGGGCCTCATATGGGACGAAAGACGTCATGGGCCATACATGGGCCAGAAGTGAAAATGGGCTAGAATCATATTGGATTGCCCAGATGACGCTACTGGGCCTAATTCGGATAGGGCGTAACAGGCCCTGGGTTAGTAGGCTGTAAATGGGCTATATGCGAACATGCCGTTAACAGGCTTTCCATGGGCCGGCCCACCACTTTTTGACCAAGTAAAACGGGCCGGCCTTTTCACAGGAATGGGCCACTGTTGGGCCGTGCCACGTGTCAACGTATCATAGGCGCCTTCTGTCCAATGAGTGGATGACATCTGTCCCAATGATGAGCCGACACGTGTTTCCTCCTGCCAATGATGATTTTACACGTGGAAAATCCCCATTGGTCGGGGCTGTTAGCGGGTTATCGGATCCAAAACCCGACCCGACAGATTAACAACGTTCCGTTATGGTGGATGCCACGTGCCGGTCACCCTTGACGAAAGCACTTCTATGATGCGTGATTTATCGTCATGGAAGTGGACACTTCCGTGATGATAATTTTGGTAATGTCATGGAACACTTGTACAACAGCACAGGTATGACTATCTTGATTCTGTCATAAAATCGTCATGGATGTACATGCACGACAAAAAACGCGACCTACTGTGACAAACACGTATCATCACAGAAGTGTATTTTTTTGTAGTGGTGAGAACTGGGACATCTTTGCATGGAAGCCATCTGGCATGCCAGGTGTACCCAGGGGACTGGCTGAGCACTATTTGCGAGTCGACCCAAAGGCAAAACCCGTTAAAGAGCATCTCCGTCGGTCTGCCGCAGAGAAGAGAAAGGCAATTGGCGAGGAGGTGGCTCGGCTCCTGGCTGCTAAGTTCATCCGTGAGATATACCACTCCGAGTGGCTCGCCAATGTCGTTATGGTCCCCAAGAAAGACAAATCACTTCGAATGTGTATTGATTTCAAGCACATCAATCGGGCCTTTCCGAAATATCATTTTCCTCTACCCCGCCTTGACCAGATAGTCAACTCAACTGCGGGATGTGAGCGACTGTCTTTTTTGGACGTTTATTCCGGGTATCATCAAATCCGACTGTGTGGCCCCGACGAGATAAAGACGACTTTCATCAACCCGACTGTTTTTGCTATGTTACTATGCCCTTTGGCCTCAAGAATGCTGGCACCACATTCATGCGCAGGATTCAGAAGTGCCTGCTCACTCAAATTAGTCGGAATGTGGAAGCATACATGGATGACATAGTGGTTAAGTCATGCAAAGGTTCTGACCTGCTGACTGACCTCGCTGAAACCTTTGCCAACTTAAGAAGGTATGATATAAAGCTCAATCCATCAAAGTGCACATTCAGAGTCCCAGGCAGAAAGCTACTCCGTTTTGTCGTTCCCGAACGAGGAATCGACGCAAATCCGGAGAAGATTGGCACAATCCTCCTAATGAAGCGTCCTGTACGTGTGCACCATGTTCAGAAGCTTACTGGTTGCTTGGCTGCATTGAGTCAATTCATCTCACGCCTCGGTGAAAAGGCATTGCCTCTTTACCGATTGATGAAGAAGTCTGACAAATTCGAGTGGAATGACAAAGATGAAGCGACATTTGAAGAGCTCAAAGCCCTGCTTTCCACCTAGCCGGTGCTTGCTGCTCCAGTCAGCAAGGAGCCCTTACTAATTTACATCGCAGCCACTGGACAAGTTGTCAGCACAGTGCTCACGGTCGAGCAGGAAGAAGAAGGGAAGGCCTACCAAGTTCAGCACCCTGTGTATTATATTTCAGAAGTCTTGACCCCATCCAAGCAGAGATATCCTCATTATCAGAAGCTTGTTTATGGGATTTACCTAACCACGAAGAAAGTTGCAAACTATTTTTGAGATCACTCAGTTTCAGTCGTCAGCGACGCCCCATTGTCAGAAATTCTGAATAACAGAGATGCAACTGGGCGAGTTCCAAAATGGGCGATTGAACTTCTTCCTTTAGATATCAAGTTTGAGGCAAAGAAGGCCATCAAGGTTCAAGCAATTGCAGATTTCCTCGCAGAGTGGACAGAACAACAGCAACCGACTCAAGTTCAGTCGGAACATTGGACCATGTTCTTTCATGGATCCAAGATGTTGAATGGCTTTCGTGCAGGAGTGGTTTTAATGTTCCCACGAGGAGACAAGCTCAGTTATATCCTCCAGATTCACTTTGATTCTTCAAATAATGAAGCTGAGTATGAGGCACTATTGAATGGGTTGCGTATGGCCATTTCACTCGGTGTCCGATGCTTGATGGTGTACGGTGACTTAGACTTAGTGGTTAATCAAATAATGAAGGAATGTGATGTCAGGAGTCCAGCAATGACCGGTTATTGCAATGCAGTGAGAAAGCTAGAAAAAAAGTTTGAGGGGTTAGAGCTCCACCACATTCCCAGAATCAAGAATCAAACTGCCGATGACGTGGCGAAGATAGGTTCCACTCGGAAGCCTATTCCCAGCAACATGTTCTTGGAGCATCTCCACACCCCGTCAGTACAAGAAGATCCCTTCAAGGAAGAGCCCCCACAACCAAAGAGTTCAACCGATCCGACTGAGATTGAGGTTCCAGCTGTGGTCGACTTGATCATGGAAGTCTTGGTGATTACGCCCGATTGGATGGTACCGTACATCGCATACATACTCAGGCAAGAGCTCCCAGAGGATGAGGATGAGGCTCACCAGATAGTCCATCGATCAAAAGCTTTCACCGTGATAAAAGGACAACTTTACAGAGAAAGTGTTGCACGAGTAGCTCAATGCTGCATCACCCCAGAAGAAGGTCGAATGACCCCGAACAATATCCACTCGGGGACCTGTGGTCACCATGCATCCTCTCGGACCATTGTGGCTGAAGAATACCGAGCGGGATTCTATTGGCCTCGTGCAAATGAGATGGCAAAAGATATAGTCGACAAGTGCGCAGGTTGCCTGTTCTACTCCAACATGTCCCACAAGCCTGCGTTTGCTTTGCAGACTATTCCACTCGTCTGGCCATTTGCAGTCTGGGGGTTGATATGGTCGGACCCTTCAAGACCGACAAAAGTGGTTTCACTCATTTTCTCATAGCAGTCGACAAATTCACCAAGTGGATCAAAGCCAAGCCCATCAAAAACCTTGATTCAAGCACCGTCGTCAGTTTCATCAAGGAGTTGATATTCAGATATGGAGTCCCTCACAGTATTATCACAAATAACGGCTCCAACTTGGATTCTGATGAGTTCAAGGCATTCTGTAATTCCCAAGGTACTCGGGTCGATTACGCATCTGTTGCACACCCGCAATCGAATGGGTAAGCAGAAAAGGCGAATGGTATGATCCTTCAAGGGCTAAAACCCCGACTACTGCGTGACCTCAAGCATGCTGCTGGAGCTTGGGTGACTGAGTTACCATCCGTGCTATGGGGAATAAGAACAACGCCGAACCGGTCGACTGACCAAACCCCTTTCTTCTTGGTGTATGGCACCGAGGCGGTGCTTCCGAGTGACTTGCTGCATAATGCTCCCCGGGTAGAACTCTTCTCAGAAGCTGAAGCAGATTTGGCATGTGAAGACGCAATTGATCTCCTGGAAGAACATGAGATGGCCTTGATTCGGTCGACCATCTATCAGCAAGATCTATGTCGATTCCATGCTCATAATGTTAGAGGCCGGGCGTTCCAGGAAGGAGACCTTGTGCTCCGAGTGGATCAAAAACGTCCTCACAAGCTTGCTCCGGCCTGGGAAGGTCCCTTCATCATCACCAAGGTACTTCACAATGGAGCGTACCACATCTACAATGTTGCCAAGAATATGGACGAGCCTCACGCGTGGAACTCAGAGCTGCTTCGCCCTTTCTATACCTAAAGTCACCCGACCCGACGAGTTGTAATAAGAGTACTTCAGTTTGCTTACCAAAGACAAGATTTTTGTAGTATCTTAATGATTGGTTTCCCGTAATCATTTGTGTCCGAATCCCCTAGTGAGTGGCTTAGCCGCGAACCCGGTTTGCCTAAGTTAAAAAACACTCCAAGTGGAGAGCAATCCTCCCACTTGGGGGCTTAGCGGCGACCCCGTACTCGCCTAAGTTAAAAAACACTCCGAGTGGAGAAGAATCCTCCCACTAGGGGGCTTAGCCGCGACCCCGTACTCGCCTAAGTTAAAAAAACACTCCGAGTGGAGAGCAATCCTCCAACTCAGGGGCTTTGCTGCGACCCCGTACTCGCCTAAGTTAAAAAACACTTTGAGTGGAGAGCAATCCTCCCACTCTGAGGCTTAGCCGCGACCCCGTACATGCCTAAGTTCGAAAACACTCCGAGTGGAGAGCAATCCTCCCACTCGGGGGCTTAGCAGCGACCCCGTACTCGCCTAAGTTAAAAAACACTCCGAGTGGAGAGAAATCCTCCCACTCGGGGGCTTAGCTGCGACCCCGTACTCGCCTAAGTTAAAAAAACACTCCGAGTGGAGATCAATCCTCCCACTCGGGGGCTTAGCCACGACCCAGTACTCGCCTAAGTTGGAAAACACTCCGAGTGGAGAGCGAACCTCCAACTCGGGGGTTTAGCTGTGACCCCGTACTCGCCTAAGTTAAAAAACACTCCGAGTGGAGAGCGATCCTCCCACTCGGGAGCTTAGCTACGACCCTGTACTCTCCTAAGTTAAAAAACACTCTGAGTGGAGAGCGATCCTCCCACTCGGGGGTTTAGCTGCGACCCCATACTCGCCTAAGTTAAAAAACACTCCGAATGGAGAGCGATCCTCCCACTTAGGAGCTTAGCTACGACCCCGTACTCGCCTAAGTTAAAAAAACGCTCCGAGTGGGGAGCGATCCTCCCACTCGGGGGCTTAGCTGCGTCCCCGTACTCGCCTAAGTCACAAAGATCCTCTGAGCTGCGTCACAAGTACAACGTACACTCCATCTCGATCCGCAAGGACGACGAGGTGTCGATTGAACACATCCTCTGAGCAGCATCACAAGTACAACATACGCTCCATCTCAATCCACAAGGACGACGAGGTGTCGATTGATCACATTCTCTGAGCTGTGTCACAAGTACAAGTACGCTCCATCCCGATCCACAAGGACGACGAAGTGTCGATTGAACACAGCCTCTAAGCTGCATCACAAGTACAACGTATGCTCCCTCCCGATCCGCAAGGACGACAAGATATCGATTGAACACATCCTCTGAGCTGCGTCACAAGTACAACATACGGTCCGTCCCGGCCCGCAGGGATGACGAGGTGACGTTCGATCACATCATCAGTTCCACTCGACAAGGAGTGGATAGGTCGAGTCCCACTCGGAACCAAAAACATCCAAAAACAATAAAGGCAAAGTCATCATATTCGAAGAAATCCATGTTCGGATAAATCCCTGCAAAAGTTGCACGGGCAGAAGTACTCAAGCATCAGGCTTGAAAGAGTTTAACGGTTACATAACCACTCGGCATTCCGAGGCAAATAAGGTGGATCATAATGTTTGTTCACTCGGCAGGAGGAGGGCTTCCTGGCTCGACGAAGCTGTCAAGGTCGATGCTGTCTGCGATATGGGTGGCGGCGTCAAGGAAGGTGTCCATGAAAGACTGGAAGCTGAGCTTCTTAGTGTTGGAAACCTTGAGAGCCGCCAGCTTGTCTTCTCTGACGTCCTTGGAGTGGACTCAGACCAACGACAAAGCAACATCGGTGCCACAGCGAGAAGACGACTTCTTCCACTCCTACACTCGACTAGGGATCTCATTCAGTCGAGTCATCAGGGACTCAAGATCTTTTGGGAGTTCTGATTGAGGCCAGAGTTCATCGTCGATCCGTGACATTGCCACCTTCACATGTGCGAGATAGTTCACAGCGCTGTCCAGACGAGACTCCAATCGTAGCATGCTCATCGCATCATCATCTTTGACAGGAGAGTTTATGGGGTCAAGACCTGTCTCGACCTGCCCAATTTCTACTTCGAAATCTTGACAAAATTCTGCATAGTCAGAGAGGTGGTGAGTTGACAGTTCAATAAGATGCATCAGTCAACATCTATCAGTCAGACATAGAGAAATACCTTCAAGCTTCAAGACTAGCTTCTCACCAAGTTATCCCAAATAATCCTCCAGTTCACCTCTCTTGGCCTTGAGACTTCCAACCTCGCCAGTTAGGGTGTCCTTATCCTTCTTCAGCTTCTCAACCTCCTAGTTGGCCTCAACAATGGCAGTCTTCAGCTTCGAGTTCTCCTCTTCTAACTTGCTGACTGAGGCCAACTTCTTATCTATGAGTGCTGTTTTCTCTCGTGCCTCCTTTTGAGTTGCGGCAAGGTCTTGGTCCTTCTTCTCCAGAGCCTCCTTCATTTTCTCTAAAGAAATAACATTGTTCAAACGAGCTTGGAGTTGACGGTTTTCACTACGCACATCCGTTCGAGTGAAATCACTCGGTTCAAGTGACTAAAAAAAGGGTCATATGATGGATAGTCGACGAATTATTACCTCCCATGGCGGCTGCTTCATCCTGGGCCTTCTTGAGATTCTTCTTGGCCAGCTCCAGATCAAAGTTGAGGCTGATCTGCTTCTTCTCCAGTTCAGCAAATTGAGCCCCAAGATCACAAGATTTCTGTAGTCAGCAAAGAAGATATGTCAGTCGACAACGACAATTGCTCTAAGACTACTGCCGAATCAAACATTCAATAGTAGTCTCGGGGACTACACCCAGTGGGTGCACTTGGCGTGCCCCCACTGGTCCACTTTTCCACTCTGCATGGTCTGCCCAGCATGAGTATGCAAAAAAAAGAGAAAGAGAGCTTCTCAGACCCCAGTCGACTACCAGCAGTCGACCGCGGTCTCGGGGACTACACCCAGTGGGTGCACTCAGCGTGCCCCCACTAGTTCAGATTCCACTCAGATCACGGTATTCAACCGAGTGAAATAACAATGAAGCAACATTCGACAAAGACCCCCGCTGTGTCAAACACCCGATGGTGGTCACAGGGACTACACCCAGTGGGTGCACTCTGCATGCCCCCACTGGTTGAGAAAAACATTCAACTCAACCTAGTCAACTCAAGTGGAAGTACTATTCAACACTAAGTCAAAACACCCAGTGGGTGATTGGATATGATTGGATGTGAAATGCAGACCCATGATAGATGCACATAAAGGTTCCAAAATGCTCGTCCAGGGACACCTTACGAACAATAAAGTAGCAGCTGCAACTACCACTAGTCAAAGGACCAGTCGGAAACCAACTAACCTTGACGTTGGCCTGTGGAGTGGTGCTGGCATTATAGGCAACCTTAGTGGCCTCGTGCACCATATTCATCTGCTCCATCACGAGGTTTTCTTGGAGAAGGGCTTCCCTGGCAGCACTCGGCGGGTCATCTAGAGTGTGATATGCAGCAAAGAGTGATGACGACAATATAGTCAGAGCTGCTATAGGATCTAAAGCATGGAGCTGTGCAGGCAAAGCGGTGACTTGAGCAGTCGACATCAAGGGACGTTCAGTCGACAACGGATTGGCAAAAGAAATGCTGGCTTGAGCCGGATCTCCAGATCATTGGACCACCGTCTCTGATGCTGCTGTTGACTGAGATCCCTGGCCTGCAGTCATCCTCCTGCTTGAAGCCCTGCCCCTCCTTCCCGTAGTCTTCAGAGGCGCTTCTTCTTTGTTGTCTGGAAGCTCAATGACATCCCACGGAGCTGCAACAAAAAGCAACCATAAGAGTTCAATCGACAGACAAACCAGTCGGCAGAACAAGTTCAAGGTGGCAAGAGCATACCAGCTTTGGAAGTAGCCGTCTCATCAGCCTCCTCATCGCCTGGGGCCTTGTCAACATCCATGGAGGTCACGGAGGTTGCGGCACTGAAAAGTTCATAATCCATTCGGTCAGAGCAGGAGTATGAGTCGGTAGGGAAACACGAAAAAATGGGACACTCACGCAGAAGCAACATGAACGTCCATCTTGATCTTGGGCAAGGTCTTCCGAGACTTTGAAGGGGTGACTTTGGGCTGCTTGGCGACCTTCTCTGTCGGCTCCGGAGTCGAAGTCCGAGTGCGCTTATGTGCTTGCGTACTCGGAGCCACAATCTTGCCACGCCCTCCCGCCGGATCCTGGAGCTGCTTGGATCGACGCTCTGAGCAAGGTAGTGAGTCGACTTCCTCTTTGATGTCCGACTCATCGCTCTCCTCCTCATCGTCATCGTCTGAGGACTGACACTCGCCACTTTCTTCAGCGCTGTCCGCTCCCTCCTGGTCTTGCTCCTGGGCTTGTTCACCATTGAGCATTGAGTACATCTCAGTATAAACCTGCAAAAAGTCAATTAAACAACAATCGGATTCAGAAACAGTTACAAGACATATTGAAGTACACTCGGTGGCAGAGATCAGGCCTTGTCCGGCTGGTTGTCAGTGTCGAATGGATCGACTCTCGTGGCTCCCCTGGGGTTATCCTTGTTCCCGGTAATGCCCTTCAGCCACAGGGCCACCGTCTCGTCCGTAACCTCCTCTGGGTGAACCCTAGCAGTGTCATTGGCACCCGAGTACATCCACATCAAGTGGTCACGAGCTTGGAGCGGCTGAATGCGCCGACTGAGAAACACCTCCAACAAGTCCATGCCAGTTATGCCCTGACGGACCAACTGGACTACCCTCTCGACCAACATGTCCATCTCTACTATCTACGCTGCGGTCATGGTCAGTGAAGAAGGCTGTTGGGGGTCAACTGACCGGGGGTCGCAATATCCTGGCAATAGAACCAGGTCGATTGCCAGCCCCTGACCGACTCGGGAAGTGTCATGGTGGGGAAAGTGTTCATCTTCTTCATCTGGATCCCTAGACCCCCGCACATCTGGATCACGTGCGTTCTCTCGTCAGTCGAGTTTGCTTTCTTTACGGTCTAGGAGCGGATTGTGAAAATGTGTTTGAAAAGACCCCAGAGCGGTTGACAACCCAAGAAGTTCGCGCACATGGACACGAACGCAGCAAGATATGTGATGGTGTTGGGAGAGAAGTGGTGAAGCTGAGCATGGAAAAAGTTCAGAAATCCCCAGAAAAAAGGATGCGGAGGAAGGGAGAAGCCACAGTCGACATGGGTAGCAAGAAGGACACACTCACCCGACCGCGGCTGAGGCTCCGTCTTCCCCTCCGGCAGCCTCGTGGCCCCGACGGCGATTAAACCAGAGGCGGCCAGCTCCTCCAGATCCTCTTGCCGGAGGGTAGATCGGATCCAATCTCCCTGAATCCACCTCGGCGGCAGCGCAGACCTCGACGATGACCCTTGATTCGTTTTCTTGCCCTTTGCCGTCCTCGTCACCTTTTTTGCGCGCTCCAGCTCCGCCGTCTTGTCCTTCACCATAGTGGTGGGTGGCGCACTGGCAGAGCGGCAGCTGCAAGGGTGGAGGAATATTCGGTGGAGAGGCAGAGAAGGGAGAAGGGGAATGAGAGCGCACAGTGTGGACGCCTCGACCTCGACGCCTTTTAAGGGCCTACTTCTGAGTGGCTGACGCGTGGGCCCGAGTGATCTTGTCAAATCCCGCAATAGTCGCACGCCGGATACGTGGTGCAAAAGGTGGCATGGAAATCGAGGCATCCACGTCTATCCATCCCACTCACTACTGTACGCTCCGCCTCGCGTGCTTCCCCAAATTTCTGAATCCCATGAGATCCGGGATCCACAGTAACCAATCGCGCCAAAGATCTCATGCCATAATGACACTCGAAGAGTACCAGTATAAGTTCACTCGACAACCTCTGAATCGATCAAGCCGACTGAAATGAAGCTGAAGTTCCAACATAGACCTCCAACCCAGAATGAATATTTGTGAAGCACAAAAAGTCAAGGCAGAACCAACTTCAACATTCTTGTTCACTTGGATCTCAATCCATTCGGGGGCTAATTACAATGCCATAGACCTAGGGTAGGGTCATAGACCTGACCAATACGCCCTACCCAAGGTCACTGCCCTAGAATCAAGGACATTCAAGATATAGCAAGGAGTACCGACTGAAAAAATCGAGTGCAGTCCACTCGACCAATCACCTCACTCGGGGTACCCCCGCAGTTACTCGACCAAGATGAAGCCATTCGACCAGACAAGAAACCACTCGGAGTACAAAAGACCTAGAGTCACTTAGGATGGCAACGGTCAGGAGTTCACTTTGTAGTCTGAAAGATCATTAAATACACTTTATAGCTGGCATTACCAGTAACGCCCTGTCTTAATGTAGATTGAACCCCTGTAACGGAGGTGGGCTGGGGTTCTGGCGCACTCTATATAAGCCACCCCCTCCTCTAGGACAAGGGTTCACACCCCCTGTAACACACATGCACACCATATTCCAGTCAGCCGCCTCAAGGCACCGAGACGTAGGGCTTTTACCTCCTCCGAGAGAGGCCTGAACTCGTAAACTCGTGTGTACAACCTCGCCATAGCTAGGGCCTTTCCTCCTCATACGTACCCCCTATTCTTACTGTCAGACATAGTACCACGACACAAGTGAAAGGCAATAATGACGATATTAGATGAACTGGATGTGGCAGAGAGAAATGGGTATGAACTCGACTTGTTCTGTTTTTGTAAATATGTTTAACCTTGTATCCATGATTCAGCCTGTTATGATCAAACATGTTTGCAATGAAAATTAGACATTATAGTTTCTCATGCCATGCATAAGTAGCTAGGAGTTAATAATGACTTATCTTGGATATCAACATTGTGTTAAAATGATTGTGATGTAGTATGATGATATGGTATCCTCCTCTGAATGTTCGAGTTGCTTGACTTGGCACATGTTCATGCATGTAGTTGAATCAAAACCAACATAGCCTCTATGATATTTATGTTCATGGTGTTCATATCCTACTCATGCTAGTATCCAATGTTACTTATGCATAATGCATGTTCATGACCGTTGTTGCTCTCTAGCTGGCTGCTTCTCAACCTATTTGCTAGCCTTCGCCTGTACTAAGTGGGAACTCTGCTTGTACATCAAAAACCTGAAACCCAAGTTATTCCAGATGAGTCCACCATACCTACCTATATGCGGTATTACCATGTCGTCCTAAGTAAATTTGCATGTGCCACCTCTAAAAACTTCAAATAAATATCCTTTTTGTGTGCCTAGATTGTTTGTGGAACTACAGGAGGTAGTCGGTATCTTCCATGCTACGTGGGTTATTCTCAGGTCGAGTGTTTATTCACTCACCATCACACGAGAAAAGGGCGATAATAAGGATGCCCAGTCGCAAACTGCAAAAAGGAAAGAGCTTACAAATAGTCAAACAAAAACTCCCAATGGAGTCATAACCTTTACATTTCCGCTTGGGAACCGCTACTAGTGTGCTTAGCATGGAAGATATTGATAACTGATGGTCGTGAAGTGAATGAGAAGGGTGCATGTCTCAAAATATCATTTACCTCTGTTTGAAAACATGAGCTCTGGCACCTTTGCAAATCACTGCTTCCCTCTACGAAGGGACTATCTATTTACTTTTATGTTGTGTCATCACCTTGTCAAATAAGCGCCAGAACCTGAGAGCACTCCTATCATGCTAATGCATTGTGTTTAGCTAATGTTGGGCGCATCATGACTGGATATTTTCTACCATGAATTACAATGTTTAGTCGCTGCTTGAACTTTGGGGGTGCTCTGCATTTATGTTTTGCGGTCTCAGAAAGGGCTAGCGAGATAGCACTATTGTCATATTATATCATGGTTTTTTGACAACGTGTTGCTATTTGAGATATCTTATTATTGCTCTCTAGTTGTTTTTGTCATTAATATGAGTTAATATAACTTTTAAGAGTTATTGTCGGCATGGTTAGTTATAATCCTTGCTGAAAACCTGGGTGATGTTTAAGCTTATTTATGAAAGAAGAGCAAAAGAGTTCGTAAAATTTTTTCTTTTTCACTTTCAGTTTATCAACTGATTTGCTTGAGGACAAGCCAAGGTTTAAGCTTGGGGGAGTTGATAAGTCTCCAACGTATCTACTTTTCCTAACGCTTTTCCTCTTGTTTTGGACTCTAATTTGCATGATCTGAATGAAACTAACCCTGGACTAACGTTGTTTTCAGTAGAACTACCATGGTGTCATTTTTGTGCAGAAATAAAAGTTCTCAGAATGGAACGAAACTTTGCAAGAATTTTTTATATCAAATAAGAGAATTTCTTGAGCCAGGAGGGATCTCAGGGGGGCACCTAGGTGGGCACAACCCACTAGGGCGCGCCAGCAACTCTGGGCGTGCCCTGGTGGGTGCTTCCCATCTGGTGTCCCTACTGACCCTCAACCGACGCTATAAAATCCCATATTTCCAGAAAAAACCAGGGAAAAAGAATTATCACGTTTCATGAGACGAAGCCGCTGCCAAGCCCTATTCTTCCTCGGGAGGGCAGATCTAGAATCCGTTTGGGGCTCTGGAGAGGGGGATCTTTGATCTTCGTCATCACAAACACATCTCCATCACCAATTCCATGATGCTCCCCACCGGGAGTGAGTAATTCCTTCATAGGCTCGCTGGTCGGTGAGGAGTTGGATGGTATTCATCATGTAATTGAGTTAGTTTTGTTAGGGCTTGATCCCTAGTATCCACTATGTTTTGAGATTGATGTTGCTATGACTTTGCCATGCTTAATGCTTGTCAGTTTGGGCCTGGGTGCCATGATTTCAGATATGAACCATTTATATTGTCAACAATATATCCATGTTCTAGATCCGATCTTGCATGTTATAGGCATCTACTACATGTTATGATCCAGCAACCCCGGAGTGACAATAGTCGGGACCACTCCCGGTGATGACCGTAGTTTGAGGACTTTATGTATTCACTATATTCACTGTATGCTTTGTTCCGGTTCTCTATTAAAAGGAGGCCTTAATATCCCTTAGTTTCTGATAGGACCCCGCTGCCACGGGAGGGTAGGACAAAAGATGTCATGCAAGTTCTTTCCATAAGCACGTATGACTATTTACGGAATACATGCCTACATTATATTTGTGAACTGGAGCTAGTGCCGTATCGCCCTAGGTTATAACTATCTCATGATGAATATCATTCAACGAGTCACCGATCCAATGCCTACGAATTTATCTTATATTGTTCTTGCCAAGTTAATATTGTTGCTACTGCTATCGTTACTGCTACAAATCACTGCTATCACTGTTACCGTTACCGTTACCACTACTACTAGCATCAAAACTATCATACTACTGTGCTACTAATCACTTTGCTGCAGATAATTAATCTCCAGGTGTGGTTGAATTGACAACTCAGCTGCTAATACCTTCAAATATTCTGGGGCTCCCCTTGTGTCGAATCTATAAATTTGGGTTCAATAATCTACCCTCGAAAACTGTTGCGATCCCCTATACTTGTGGGTTATTAGCCGTCGGTCTCATGTCTTTATGTTTACCTTCAGGATTGGGTTTTGAACTAAGTAATTCTTATTTTGTTCCAAAATATTATCTCTAGATCATGTTTTATACATGACGGGTATTCTTATAAATCAGATCAATGGTGTTTTCATATATCATAAGGATATGTTTTATGGATTTGCACCTATGATTGGTGGAACATTAATGCGAAATGTCTTAGGAAGACTGATAATACCACAAACATGTGGCATTGTCGTCTTGGTACTATAAAAAATGTATGCAAAAGCCTCATAAAGGTGGAGTGTTAACATCGTTTGATTTTGAATCATTTGATACATCCGAAGCTTGTCTGATGGGTAAAATGACTAAAACGTCATTCACTGGTCATCCTGAATGCGCACTTGAATTATTGGATATAACACATAGTGATGTATGTGGTCCAATGAGTATTTCGGCATGCGGAGGATACTTATACTTCGTAACCTTCACGGATGAGTTAAGTAGATATTGTTATATTTACTTGATGAAACATAAGTATAAGACTTTTGAAAAGTTCAAAGAGCTTCAGTATGAATTTGAGAATCATCGTGACAAAAAAATAAAGTTTCTACATTCATATCACGGAGGAAAATATCTAAGTCATGAGTTTAGCAAACATCTAGGTTATTGTAATTATCTCACAAATTACCCCTCCAGGAATTCCATAGAGAATCGGAGTGTCTCAAAGGTGTAATCAAACTTTGTTGGGCACTGTGAGGTCAATGATGTCATTTACCAATCTATCTTTATCATTTTGGGGATATGCATTTCAAACAACAACATATACACTAAGAGAGCACCGTCTAAGTCTGTAGAGACGACGCCATATGAGTTATGCAATGGGAAAAAACCTAATTTATCACATTTCAAAATTTCGGGTTGCGAGACTTATGCAAAACGGTTGGAGCCAAATAAGCTCGTGAAAGTGCAACTATCCCTAGGTGGTTTTGGTAATCATTGAGAACATATAGCTCATTGAACTAATGCTATGTCAAGATGAATATTTCAGGAAAGTTCAGTGATTGGCATGGCATAGATTAGGAATGTGGACCCCTCAAAATGCTAAGGACAAAGGATTGGCTCAAGCTCTAAAGCTCAAGACTCTACATTTTACTTTTAGTGATCCAAGATCACATTGAGTCTATAGGAAAACACAATACTATTAAAAGGGGAGAGGTGTTGCTTAATGGCTTGCTTGCTCAAAATGCTTAGTGATATGCTCCAAAACACTCAACCGCTTTCTCATATACACATATGTCCCAAACCAGAAGTCAAACTCGGCCCCACCGATTTGATCTATCCGGTGCTACCGAGTTCATTTGACATAGCCACTGCCAGAAACCCTAGTCACTTCGGTCTCACCAATAGGGATCTCGGTCTCACCGGGATGGGATTGCAAACTCTCTATTTCCCTTCGTAATGTTTCGGTCCAACATAGATGAGCGATCGGTCCCACCGAGTTCGCAATGCAAATTCTCTATTTCCCCTTCGTAACGTTTCATTCCCACCGAGATGAGCGAATCGGTCCGACCGAGTTTGCCTGACCAACTCTCTGGTTAGCTTATTACAAAAGTCGGTCCCACCGAGTTTGTGTAATCGGTCTCACCGAGATTACGTTATGCCCTAACACTAACTAAACCAGTCCCACTGAGTTGACATGTCGGTCCCACCGAAATGCCTAACGGTCACATTATGAACTAAATTGTTTCAACTGAGTTTTCTTATTCGGTCCCACAGAGTTTGGTAAGTTTTGTGTAACGGTTAGATTTTGTGTGGAGGCTATATATACCCCTCCACCCTTTCTTCATTCATGGAGAAAGCCATCAGAATGTGCCTACACTTCCAGCATTCATTTTTTGAGGGAGAACCACCTACTCATGTGTTGAGGCCAAGATATTCCAATCCTACGATATGAATCTTGATCTCTAGCCTTCCCCTTGTTGCTTTCCACTCAAATCATATTTCCACCAAATCTAATCCTATGAGAGAGAGTTGAGTGTTGGGGAGACTATCATTTGAAGCATAAGAGCAAGGAGTTCATCATCAACACACCATCTATTACCTTTTGGAGAGTGGTGTCTCCTAGATTGGTTAGGTATCACTTGGGAGCCTCTGAGAAGATTGTGGAGTTGAACCAAGGAGCTTGTAAGGGCAAGGAGATCGCCTACTTCGTGAAGATCTACCCTAGCGAGGCAAGTCCTTCGTGGGCGATGGCCATGCTGGGATAGACAAGGTTGCTTCTTTCTGGAGCCTTCATGGGTGGAGCCCTTCGTGGACTCACGCAGCTGTTACCCTCCGTGGGTTGAAGTCTCCATCAACGTGGATATACGATAGCACCATCTATCAGAACCACGCCAAAAACATCTGTGTCCACAATTACGTTTGCTTCCCAAAATTCTCCCATTTATTGGAAGTGCTAGTATTCGACTAGAGGGGGGTGAATAGGCGATTTTTATGAAAGTCTTCAAAACAGGGGTGTTTCAAAGACAAACAATAGAAATGACCCTATTGATATGCAGCGGAAGGTATACTACACTAGACAAGCCATAGTCAAGAAGCAATGTAATGATTGCACGAAGACTATGAGAAGCTAGGTAGTATGGATCAGGATGGAAGATATTATGAAGCCAAACAGACAATAGTCTTCACACAGTGAAGTCAAAAAGATCAGGCAAGCAGGCAAAGACTTCACGAAGACAAACTGTAAGTAAGGTGAGAGAGGTAGGATAGAACCAGTTGCACGGAGAGGACAAGGGATTTGTTGGACCAGTTCCAGTTGCTGTGACAACTGTATGTCTGGTTAGGAAGGCTGAGATTCAACTCTGAAGACCGTGTCTTCACCTTATTCCCCTTGAGCTAAGAACACTTAGTCCTCGCCCAATCACTCTGGTAAGTCTTCAAGGGAGACTTCCAAACCGTCACAGACTTCGTTCACCGGCAATCCACAATGACTCTTGGATGCTCAAAGCGTGATGCCTAACCGGCTGGAGGATTCACAGTCCTCAAGTGTAATAAGTCTTCAGATCACGCAGACAGAAAGACTTCAGTGATGCCTAACACTCTTTGTCTCTAGGTGTTTTGGGTTTTGTCCTTGCAAGGATTCTCTCTCAAAGGCTTCGGAGGTGGGTTGATCTCAAACGACAAAACCGTGCACTAACTCTAAGCAGCCACCAATTTATGGTGTAGGGGGTGGGCTATTTATACCCAGGAGGCAACCCGACCTAATATGTCCAAAATGACCCTGGGTCACTAAGGAACTGACATGTGTCCAACAGTCAGATTTCAAACACACGCGGCAGCTTGACTTGAGCTACAAGCCAAGCTGACTCATCCAGCTCTAGATAAGATTTGCTCTCATTGTCTTCGCTCGAAGACATAGGATTTGGTTGAGCGTCATATCACTCACTCTGACTTTGTTCATTTGGACCCCACTTAACAGTATGGTGGTTCCTATGAGTCAACAAAGAAGAAAAGGAAACTACGAAACAACTATGTCTTCGCACTCCATAGTCTTCACATGATGTCTTCTCTTGTCATAGTCTTCAATGTGAATGTCTTCACGGACCACCATTGTCTTCAATGTCTTCACGCAATTTTAAGGGTCATCTCTGGTAGGTAAACCGAATCAATATGGGACTACTACCTGTGTTATCCTGCAATTCTCACAAACACATTAGTCCCTCAACCAGGTTTGTCGTTAATACTCTAAAACCAACTAGGGGTGGCACTAGATGCACTTACAATCTCCCCCTTTTCGGTGATTGATGACAAACTGGTTGAAGTTTTCAACGGGGACAAAAGTATGTGAAAGTTTTAGTGTTGTGAGTATTGTCTTCATACATAAGACGAGGCTCCCCCTGAAGATGTGCATATAGATGACTTGCATTTGAATGCAAATGCACATGGCAGGTTTTCCTTTGTGGAGGCCATCATCAAAGTGTGAAGACAATGCATTATGCATATAAGCAAGTAAAGAAGATAATGATAGGTATAATGGAAAATGGACGTCTGCAGAATGACTTCATGCGGGATTTATCATCACATCACATAATAGCAGATAAAGTAGCAGACGACCATCAAGTTTAAGTGTTACAACTCAGAGAACCAAAAGTATCAAAAGATGAGAGTTGTAATACTTGGCAAAAATAATGCAGCCACCCATAAGGACCGCTTGAAGACTATCAACTCAGATGCTTCTCCCCCTTTTGTCAGTAATGATCAAAAAGGTTTGAAGACATAGAGCATCTACTTGTTCCCAGAAGGAGCAGAAGATGGAGCAGGGTCGTTGCTGGAGTTTGGTGGTGCAGATGGGCCTGTGCAGAGTCGATACATAGTGCAGTCACAGTGGGTGAAGTGGCGTCATCTTGTTCATCAACGACATTGGCAACAACAGTTGCAGCCGAAGATGAATACTCAGAGTCTTCAAGAGAGGGAGTACGGCGCCATCTTGCATTAAGTGGAGGCCTGGAGTCAAACTTGAAGCTTTAGGTGAAGCCATCTACTTGAAGGTCATCTTCAGAACATAGCAGAGTGAGGCTCTTCCAGGACTGCCTTGCATTCTCATGGGCAACAAAAGAGTTCTTGGTAGCCAGATTGCGAATGCAATTGACATCCACCAAGAGACTATGCATTTGACGCTTTAGCCAGTCATGATGCTTGTCCTGCTTCTGATGTAAGGCCATAAGAAGTTCACGATCATTGAGGACTGAGAACGCTTCCGAGGCCTTTGAGCAACGGTACTGGCAGTGCCTTCGATATTAGCTCGGTGCGGCAGACGCACATTTCTAGCCAGCGGATAGGCAGGAACAACAGCATTCGGAATATGAACTCCTTCGATGGGCTGTGTGAGCTTTGATGATCAGCATTGTGAAGATATATTGGCTCCTTGACAGGCTCAGGGTAGATGGCTTCAACAGATAGATCAACCTTAGGCAAGAAAACCAGATGGTTACGTGCAGAAGGCTGATAGTTGACGGTTGAATGAAGCTTGATTAGGCGCATCACCCATGGAGCGTAAAACTTCAAGCCAAAAAGGTCAATCCCAGATGTAGCAAGTTGTCTGATGAAGAAATCCTCGGAGTTGAACTTGATGCCATTGACAATATAGAAAACCAAAGTCTTCATGGCGCCTTCAAGTTTGGCTTCAGAAGAATGTTCCTTGATGGGCCAGAGAGTACGCCTCAGGATATGATAAACTATGTCGGGGCAAGTACTCGAGGTCCTGCACAAAGAATTCCTTTTGATATTCTGCATCACGAGGAAATGGCTTCATCATGCTGAGCATCTGACTCATATTGGGTCCAGGCCGCTGAAAAATGCTCTGCAGTCCTTCTGTGTGGCGCTGACAACCAGGCTTGTACGATTGACCTGGAGTGGGCAGGGAGGTGAGCTCAATGATGTCTTGAGCTTTGGCTTCATGATGCACATCACCTGTCATCCACTCAAGGATCCATGTCTTCGGATCCTTGTTGTATCCACGAATGTGAAGAGTAGCATAGAACTACAGCAAAAGCTCTTCATTCCAGTGCTCTTTGGCTGTGATGAATTCAAGAAGGCCAGCATCAAGAAAGCAATCTAGAGCTTCTTCAAGACAGGGGAGCCCAACCATAGCTTCACAATCAAGGCGCATGTGAGGGAAGATTATATCTTGGTTGTAGAGAACACAAGAGTAGTAGATGCGCTTTTGGTGGCTCCAGAAGCGATCAGAGGAGATCTTTGGCTTCGAGTAGGGATTCTTGTCACTGTCGAAGAAGGTGTTGTGGGATTTGAAGCTATTGACACTGAAGGATCATGGGGCTGTTGCAGCACCTGGAAATCTTGGCAGTCTTGGCTTGGGCTTCTGTACTTGCGGTCACTACTGCACATGATAATCATATTGCAGCCCTGGACCAGTGGGAGGAACCAGAATGGGCCAGTGAACAATGACCAACTCCATATCACAGTTGTAAGCCGTCTCCATAGTGTGAGGACTTGGGGGTGGAACTGCACCGTTAGTGGGGACCGGCGTGACAGAAGATTCAGGGTTCACATTGGCTTCAGACACATTGACTTCATGCTCCACATGATCTTCAGCCAAGACAGGGTCATTGGCTTCAGCAGTGTTTGTGGCAGCCTGATTGTTCTCAACCTCTATATGGTCAACGATCGGAGGGTCTTGCACGATCACATTCTTCTCGAGAATGACTTGATCAGGGACAGGGGGTGTAGCAACTCACTCTTCTCTTCTTTCTTCTTCATCGGCTGATGCAGCCAGAATGTCTTCAGCAGTTTTGGCTTCAGACTCAGGAACCGTCACAGAAGGATTCTCTTCAGGAAACACTTGACGTGCCACTGAGCTAGATTGTTGTGAATCTTCTTCTGGGATGGTGGACATGGAGACCGATGGCCTGAGGCCTTTGCGAAGCCGTTGGAACACGATCGAGGCCTTTCGTGATGGTGAGGTCTCCATGTAATTGTCGTCATTCACCATTGGGCTGGTATCTTGTGCTGGGGTTTCTTCTTGCGGGCGCTGGAGTACGGGGTGTTGCATCTCGAACTGGGGTTTCTTCTTGCGGGCGCTTAGCCCATGAATCATCCTGAGCAATTGGTGTCAATGGACGACCAATGCTGATGTATTTGCTGCTCATTGGAGCAGGCGATGATAGCAACTGATGCTCTAGCTGAGGAAGGACTTCCTCATCAACAACATTGTCTTCATGACCAATGTCTTCCGCTGCATTGGGGTCAACAGCTAGAACTTGCTCTTCTTCGTGAGCCCCTGTGGAAGGAGGCCGGTGGAGTACAACTCGATGTTCTTGGTTTGTGGTAGCAGGGGGAGCAACATAGATGGGTTCAACAAAGAGAGGCTGAGAGGCTACACCATGCTATTTCTTTGAAGACTTAGTTTCCTTAGTCTTGAGATTCTTCTTGGAAGGAGCATCGTCAGATGCGTCCTTGTGCTTGCACTTCTTGGCTTCAGCTTCAGCAACTCTTGTCTTCTTCAGTTCAGAAGCTGCTGAGGGGACCTTAGGCTTCGAGCCAGTCATACTGGCTGGGAAGACAATGTGAGGTTCTTCCTGCCGTGATGCAGTGTGGGTCTGAACAACCTTCTTCTTCTTGGCAGACATCCTGGGGTCAATGCCAGGCCAGCCAAGAGCTTTACGCTTCTCTGCTTCATTATGGGCTTGAACACATTTCTCAGCCATATACTTCATGCGCTGCCTTGAGCCTTTAGCTTCGATGCATTTCTTGTGGAATTCCTCCTTGAGGTCATGCATCATCTTCTTGAAGATTTGAACATCAGCGACACTGAGCTTGTCCATGTTCTTCTTGAAATGAGCCTTCTCATAGTCAATTTTGTTCTTCAACTCGACAATCTTCTGAGCCAAGGCCAATTCACCAGCAATGGCTCCATGGAAGGTGACACTGATGTCCACTGGGAGCTGAAGATCATCAATACTGATGTCCTGGTTGTCAAACCACTCATCGATGAAGTTATTTAGAATATCAACATCAAAGAGCGGCGGGTCATTGAAGATTTCAGCTTCTTGCTTGCTCTTGATTAGCATTTCCAGAGCATCATCACCAAGATCGTCATCGCTAGACAACTCAATGGCTTCATCTTCATTGTGTAGTACACCAAACAGAGTCAGGGATTGCCCAGTGATCTTCTTGGGTAGAGGCTTTGTTGTCCTCTTTGACACACGGTATAAGTCTTCAGACTACACACTGGATTCAGGTGGTGCAGTCTTCAGAGTCTTCTTTGTTGAAGCTTTTGGTGAAGAAGATGGATTGTCAGCTTTTATCTTCTTCATCTTTTTCTCCTTTGGAGGTGCGGGAGCATTTTCAGAATCAGCTTCACAATTAGATTGATCCACAGCTGCTCTCTGAGCAGCAATGTGAGACAGAAGCCCATTAAAATTGCCAAAGGGGCCAATTATATTTTCATTGGCTTCACATGTCCCATCAGATCTTAGAGAGGAGGGACCAGGGTTGAAGTTGAGGCCGAACTGCTTGTGGTTCTTGGTAGCTGAATCTTTTGCAAACTGATAGTTGCGCTTGAAGAGATTGTCTTCACGACACCATAGCAGAGAAGATGGGTCAACATTTTCGGGCTGCGGTCCTCTGACCATGCAAGGATAGAATTCCTGCGCAATAGCTTCAGCCTTGTTCTTAGGCACAAGGCCGCGATACAGACAGTCTCCCCACGGTCTCTTGATGGCATTCTTTTCAGCATACTCAGGCGTGACAAACCTGTACTTGAACCACTCCTCAGCCCAATATCTTCGGATCCACTGTATCCGATTCTTGCGCTGACTGTAACTTTCTTCAGGATCTGACATGTACTGCTCATAGAGATCAGGAGGCAAATCTAGTGCAGTGTTGCCATGGTGTTGCCTGCCTCCCTTGCGTGCAGACATCTCTGAAGCCATAATATTTAAGCTGATTGGCTTCAACACAATGAATGGCTACCTTCTGATTGGCTTCAGACAAGAACTGGCTTCAGGAGATTCAATGTGATGTTGTAAGTATTCTGTATATGAATGCAGACTATGAGAACCCAGGGATTCTCCCGCGGACATGTACCTATGACAACATTAGAGATGCGAGGGAAGGGGAAGAGGTCATATGCATTCTTAGAAGATTTTGAAGATAAATCAGTGTTGAAGACATTGACCTCATAATGCGAAGACATTCACTTATTTGGAGAGAGTTGGTTCCAGATTTGTACGAAGCCATGAATAAGTACAAGTGAGGAATCTAACTAGTTATGAAGCATAAGTAAATATACTAAGCATGGTATGAGATGCAGAAGAGAACAAATCCAGATTTGTAAGTTTAGAAATCACATTTGGAAAAAGTGGTTGGATTTGACAGATCTAAAAGGCAATAAAAAGTAAGATTTATTTACCTTGACGAACTGCTAGACGGATGGGAAGAGAAGCCAAGCAGTTCGATCTCTCGCGCCCTAACTTGGCGGCGGAAGACACCTATGGCGGCGGCGGAGAGGATGAGGTCCGAGGCCGGCGTGAGGACGGCGAGGAAGAGATTGCGGCAGCTAAGCGCTTCTTCTCTAGCGACGACACGAGCTAGCGGAGGTGCTAGGGTTTGTTGGAGGTGGCGAGGTGGAAGAACAGATAATGACCGCACAGGTAAGAATTTATAAGGAAGAGGAGGGCGGCGCAGTGCAATTATGCAGGTGCCCCTGGCGGTTCACATCTGAAGGGCACGTGGCATGCATGCAACTCATTGTGAGTAGTTCCATGTTCCCACGCACGCCTGGATTGCCGGGTGGTCGTTCCAGCTTCGCCGGTTTTCAGGAAATAAGAAAGCAGCATTAAAGTAGATTAAAGTTTTGTCAGATTGTCCTCTGCTGACAAGGACTCGGAGAAGACAATCGACAGGTTTCAATAGAATGCATATGATTTAGACAAATAGAGTTGAGGTAGAAGCATGGAATAGGTTAGGGTCCGATCACATTCACTTAGATCAAAAGATTCAAGTATGAAGACATATATATATATATATATATATATATATATATATATATATATATATATATATATATATATATATATATATATAGGACAAATGTTTCCTACAAGCAGTGGTAGTTACCACCACTTGCGTTTTGTATGTTGTATGTAGTATCTGTGGGAATCGAGAGTATGTACGTGTAGTATGTAGTATATAACAATGATTAGGTAGTATATATACTAATTTTCAGGTAGTATATACCATTTTTTGAATATGCTCATTTTTACGTACAAATATGTACGTATTTTACAAATATAACAAAAACTATGGGTTCGTATGCAATTTTTTCATGTAACTTGCTTTCAAATATCTTAGATATAGTATATGAACATATTTAAAATTATAAAATAGTATATATGATACCACATGGTAGTATATGAGACATGTGGGGTAACTACCACCGGGTGGTAGGATGGATTTTCCCTATATATATATGTGTGTGTGTGTGTGTGTGTGTGTGTGTGTGTGTGTGTGTGTGTGTGTATGTGTGTATATATAAATCAAATCAAATTCAACATTGTGAAGATAAAACATGAAGATAAATCAATGTTGAAGACAATCCAAATGCAAAGACTTTGCAATTTTAACGCCAAGAGAAACACTTCAATAAGAATTTGGTGGTGGCGTTACCCGCCGTATAGGAAGTATTAGACCCAGACACGGCACACAAATATCGTGGCGCTCCAAAGTCAAATTCCATATTAATGTATTCACACTCAGAGGGTAAGTCTTCATTAGTTGAAGATATACGTTACTTCATGTGTTGCACATCTAAGTCATCAACATGCATAAACGTTAGGATGTGTGTCCATTCACAGGACATTCGAGGATTCTAAGATATTTAGCTCACACCACAACTTGCAGAACCTTTTCTCATCCAAGGGATTAGTGAAGATATCTGCTAGTTGCTCTTTAGTGTTGACGTGAATGATATCAATGTCTTCCTTGTTGACATGATCTCTGAGAAAGTGATGACGGATCTGAATGTGCTTTGTCTTCGAGTGCTGAACTAGATTCTTGGAAAGCTTGATGGCGCTTTCATTGTCACAGAAGAGTGGCACATTCTTCGTGTTGATGCCATAGTCCTTGAGAATTTGCATCGTCCATAGAAGCTGAGCACAGCATGGTCCAGCAGCAATGTATTCAGATTCAGCAGTGGAGAGTGACACACAGTTCTGCTTATTTGAAGACCAACAGACAAGTGATCGACCGAGAAAGTGACATGTTCCCGAAGTGGACTTGCGATCAACCTTGTCACCAGCATAATCAGCATCATAATAGACAATCAGATCAAATGTTGAGACCTTTGGATACCATAATCCTATCGTTGGGGTGTAATCCAAATATCGAAGAATTTGCTTCACTGCTAGGTGATGCGACTACTTTGGTGCCGCTTGGAATCGGGCACACATGCAAACGCTAAGCATTATATCTGGCCTAGATGCACATAAGTAGAGTAAGGAACCAATCATGGAGCAGTATACGTTTTGATCGAACTCTTTACCATTGTCGTCAGGACCCAGATGAGTTTTGGTTGGCATTGGCATCGTGTATCCTCTGCAGTCTTGCATTCCAAACTTCTTCAGGCAATCTTTGAGGTACTTCTCTTGCGATATGAAGATTCCATTCCTTTGTTTACGGATTTGAAGACCAAGGAAGAACTTTAGCTCACCCATCATAGACATCTAATATTGCTCTTGCATCATGTGCCCAAACTCATCGTTGTATCTCTTGTCGGTGCAGCCGAAGATAATGTCATCCACATAGATTTAGCACACAAACTGTTCACCATCGTATGACTTCATGAAGAGTGTTGGATCTAGAGAACCAGGTTTGAAGCCTTAGCTCTTCAGGAAATCTTTGAGCGTGCCATACCAGGCGCGAGGAGCTTGTTTGAGGCCATACAGTGCCTTGTTGAGCTTGTACACCATATCAGGATGTTTTGGATCTTCAAAGTTAGGTGGTTATGCCACATACACTTCTTCTTCAATCCTGCCATTGAGAAAGGCACTCTTTACATCCATTTGGTACAAAAGGATGTTGTGATGGTTGGCATATGCAAGAAGTATGCGAATAGCTTCAAGTCTAGCCACGGGAGAAAATGTTTCACCAAAGTCAATGCCTTCTATTTGAGTGTAACCTTGTGCAACCAGAAAAGCCTTGTTTCTAACAACTTGACCATGTTCATCTTTTTTGTTGCGGTAGATCCATTTGGTGCCAATGATATCATGCTTGCGAGGATCAGGATGCTTGACAAGTTCCGAGACGTTATTCAGCTCGAACTGATGAAGCTCTTCTTGCATGGCTTGAATCCATTCAGGTTCCATAATGGCTTCAACAACTTTCTTGGGTTCAGATATAGAGACAAATGCAAAGTGCCCACAGAAATTTTCTAGTTGCATTGCTCTTGAACGAGTGAGTGGACCAGGTGCATTGATGCTGTCAATTATCTTCTCAATCTGTAGTTCATTAGCAACACGGGGATGTACTGGGCAAAGAATTTGCCCTTGCTGATCATTTTCTTCAGCTTCATCATTGACTTCAGGCTGAGCATTGTCTTAAGGTTGACTTCATGCAATGATGAGTTCATCTTCAGCCTGAGATTCAGTCGGTATGATTTTTCCAGTACTCATGAGCTTGATAGATTCACTAGGAGGGACTTCATCTAGCACATTTGGCAGGTGCTCTCTTTGCGATCCGTTAGTCCTATCGAACCGCACATCCACAGCTTCAACCACTTTATAGTGAAAGAGGTTGAAGACCCTGTAGGAGTGCGAGTCCTTTCCGTATCCAAGCATAAAACCTTCATGTGCTTTCGGTGCAAATTTTGAAGTGTGATGTGGATCCTTGATCCAACACCTAGCACCAAATACTCTAAAGTAACTGACGTTTGGCTTCGTACCAGTAAGAAACTCATATGATGTCTTCTTTAGAAGCTTGTGAAGATAAACTCGGTTGATGACGTGGCATGCAATGTCAATGGCTTCAGGCCAGAATTTCCTTGGAGTCTTGTACTCATCTAGTATCGTCCAAGCCATCTCGATGAGGGTTCTATTCTTGCGCTCCACAATGCCATTCTACTAAGGTGTGTAGGGAGCAGAAAACTCATGAGTGATGCCCAGTGTATCAAGTTAAGTGTCGAGGCCGGTGTTCTTGAATTCTATGCCGTTGTCACTTCTAATGTGCTTGATTTTGACGCCATAGTTCATCATGGCACGATTGGCGAAGCACCTGAAGACATCCTGCACTTCAGTCTTATAGAGAATTATATGCACCCAGGTATATCTTGAGTAATCATCAACAATAACAAAACAATAGAGGCAAGCAGTGGTAGTAAGAGTAGAATAGTGAGTAGGGCTGAATAAGTCCATGTGAAGCAGCTCGAAGGGTTGAGATGTAGTCATGATTGTCTTCGAGGGATGCTTGGCCCTAGTCATCTTCCCAGCTTCACAAGCACCACACAGACGATCCTTCTTGAACTTGACGCCCTCGATCCCCACAACATGCTTCTTCTTTGCGAGAGTGTACAAGTTCCTCATGCCAGCTTGTACTAGCCTCCAATGCCAGAGCCAACACTTTGAAGCTTTTGCTATAAGACATATTGCCAATTGCGGTCCTGCTGAGAAATCTACCATGTACAGATCATCTTTTTGATACCCTTCAAAGACTAAAGACTTGTTAGATTCCATAAGCACAAGGCAATGATATTTTCCAAAAATCACAATCATGTTCAAATCACAAAGCATTGAGATGGACATTAGATTGAAACCAAGGAATTCAACAAGCATCACTTTATCCATGTGCTGATCCTTTGAGATTGCAACTCTACCCAGACACAATACCTTGCTTTTACCAATGTCAGCGAATGTGATGTGACTTCTGTCAGACGGGCGTAGAGTTGAATCCATCAGAAGACTTTGATCACCAGTCATGTGGTTGGTGCAACCACTATCCATAATCCATTCTGAAGCCTTTGGTGTCATATCCTACAATACAGTTTGGGGGATAGGATTCACCAAGAGAGTTGTGAAGTAGAAACATTTGACGTACAAGTGGAACATGAAAGTTCAGATCTTGGTTAGGATAGATAGGATGATTGTCAAGGAATCCTCGAGTGAAATTCATAATAAGACCATTTGGAAATTTTATCTTGCGTCCTACAAGATGTTTAAGGTCCCCAGCATAAGCACCAAACGCCTTTGATTTCTGGCTGGAGACCTTTCCCTGCAAAGAGAGTTAAGTTTTCTTAACCACCCACATCTTCAGGGGTGGCTTAGAAGCAATGAGTCTAAGTGCAGCATCTGAGAACTTCGGCTTTGAAGCCTAGCAAATAGCCTAGCAGGAGGAGAATAATACTCATAAGAATAAGCAGAAAAGTTCTTAGACTTATGAACATTGTGGTTTGATGAAACATGCTCATATTCAAAGGTCTGAGTATGATTTCCCTGCAAGAAATTGGCGTTAGGGTGACTCAGGTGAGTCCTTCGTCTGTATGAATCCTTTGGACCATATGAAGCCTTTGGTCTGGGGTTTGTCTTCTTCCCTAGTGGTGTCATGATGACATTCACGGGAAGACTTTCTAGACAACGCTTGGGTACCCAGATCTTCTTAAGAGGTGGTCCATTCCTGCAGTTAGTACCAATATACCTGGAAAACACCTCACCATTCTGATTCTTGAACACTTTATAGTTTGCATCAAAGGATTCATCAATGATAATAGGGTTAGCACTAGTGAAGCCAGATAAGGTAGATGGATCCACTGAAGGTCCCTTAGCAGCAACCCATGTGGTTTTGGGGTACTGCTCAGCCATCTAGTAAGAATCATCAACATTCATTTTCCTCTTGAACCCAATACCCTCTTTCCTAGGGTTTCGGTTCAGAATCTGCTTTTTAAGGACATCACATAGTATCTCTAGCCCTTTGAGACTTTTGTACATTCCTGTCTCAAGTAATGACTTCAACCTGGCATTCTCATCAGCAATAGTAGTGGTGTCCTCAGCTGAGGGGTTAGTTACCACATTAGCAGTTGAAGATATTGCAACAATAGCAGCAGTTGAAGATATTGCAACAGTAGCAGCAGTTCAACACTCAGCAACAGAGACATCGTTATCACGCTCAATACATTTTAGGCATGGTGGTTCAAATCCTTCTTGAGCGGAACTGATCTATTGAGCGTGAAGTGACTCGTTTTCCTTTTGAAGATCTTCATGAGCCGATCTCAATTTCTCAAGTTCCTGCTTCCTTTGAACATAATCGTAGGAAAGCTTTTCATGAGAGGTTGAGAGCGATACATGACGACTTTCAAGTTCCTCATACTTAACATGAAGATTTTTAATGTCTTCAATTAAGGACCGAGATCGGGTCATTTCCGCGTCCAATAGGTAATCCCTTTTGTCTAACAATTTTTGAATATGTTCCATGTCATTTTGTTGTTCAGTTGCAATTTTAGCAAGTGTTTTGTAGCTAGGTTTAGATTCACATTCAGAGTCATCTTCACTTGATGTTTTAAAGTAAGCATCGCGTGAGTTTACCTTGGCACCATGTGCCATGAAGCAGAAGGTGGGAGCAGAGTCATCCTCATCCTTGGCATCAGCGTTGGTGACGAGGCCATTGTCTTCAGTGTTGAAGATAGACTTGGCAACGTATGCAGAAGCTAGAGCCAGGCTTACTACTCTAGAATCAGATTCCTCTTCAGACTCCACCTCTACCTCCTTAGATGCAGACTCCTCCTCTGAATCCATCTCCTTGCCAACAAAGGCACGAGCCTTGCTAGATGAGATCTTCTTGTGTGAAGAAGGCTTCGATGAAGACTTAGAAGAAGACTTTGAGGATCTTTTCTTCTTGTCATCAGAATCATATTCCTTGCTCTTCTTCTTCTTCTTTGTCTCATTGTCCCACTGTGGACACTCAGAGCTGTAGTGACCAGGTTTCTTGCACTTGTGACAGGTTCTCTTCTTGTGATCACGAGAGGAAGCTTCATCATTTCTTGAGCTGGATCTTGAAGACTTTCTGAAGTCTTTCTTCTTGGTGAACTTCTGGAACTTCTTCACAAGCATAGCGAGCTCCTTTCCAATGTCTTCAGGATCACCAGAGCTATAGTCAAATTCTTCTTCAGACGAGGGGATGGCCTTTGCCTTCAAAGCACGAGTACAGCCATAGTTGGGACCATAGATATCTATTTTCTCAGATAGCCGGAACTCATGTGTGTTGAGCCTCTCAAGTATGTCAGACGGATCGAGAGTCTTGAAGTCATGGCGCTCTTGAATCATCAAGGCCAGGGTGTCAAATGAGCTGTCAAGTGATCTTAGCAGTGTCTTGACGATTTCATGCTTGGTGATCTCAGTGGCGCCGAGAGCATGAAGCTCATTGGTGATATTAGTGAGTCGATCAAATGTGAGATGGACATTCTCATTGTCATTTCTCTTGAAGCGGTTCAAGAGATTGCGAAGAACAATGATCCTTGAATCTCTTTGAGTTGAGACGCCTTCGTTGACCTTGGAGAGCTAGCCCCAGACTAGCTTCGTAGTATCCAGAGCACTCACACGACCATACTACCCTTTGGTCAGATGACCACAGATGATATTCTTGGTAGTTGAGTCCAGTTGGATGAACTTCTTGACATCAGCAGGAGTGACACCTTCACCAGTCTTGGGAACGCCATTCTTGATGACATACCAGAGATCAATGTCAATGGCTTCAAGATGCATATGCATCATATTATTCCAGTAGGGGTAATCGGTGCCATCGAAGACAAGGCACGCAGCGGAGACTTTGATTATCCCCGCAGTCGACATAGCTAAACTCCAAGTGGTTAAACTGAATCACACAGAACAAGGGAGCACCTTTCTCTAATACCAATTGAAAGTGCTAGTATTCGACTAGAGGGGGGTGGGGTGAATAGGCGATTTTTATGAAAGTCTTCAAAACAGGGGTGTTTCGAAGACAAACAATAGAAATGACCCTATTGATATGCAGCGGAAGGTAGACTACACTAGACTAGCCATAGTCAAGCAAGCAATGTAATGAAAGCACGAAGACTATGAGCATCTAGGTAGTATGGATCACGATGGAAGATAGTATATGAAGCCAAACAGACAATAGTCTTCACACAGTGAAGTCAAACAGATCAGGCAAGCAGGCAAAGACTTCACGAGGACAAACTGTAACTAAGGTGAGAGAGGTAGGATATAACCAGTTGCACAGAGAGGACAAGGGATTTGTTTGACCAGTTCTAGTTGTTGTGACAACTATACGTCTGGTTACAGAGACTGAGATTCAACTCTGAAGACTGTGTCTTCACCTTATTTCCCTTGAGCTAAGAACACTTAGTCCTCGCCCAATCACTCTGGTAAGTCTTCAAGTGAGACTTCCAAACCTTCACAGACTTCGTTCACCGACAATCCACAATGACTCTTGGATGCTCAGAATGCGATGCCTAACCGGATGGAGGATTCATAGTCCTCAAGTGTAATAAGTCTTCAGATCACGCGGACACAAAAACTTCAGTGATGCCTAACACTCTTTGGCTCTGGGTGTTTTGGGCTTTGTCCTCGCAAGGATTCTCTCTCAAAGGCTTCGGAGGTGGGTTGCTCTCAAACGACAAAAGCCATGCACTAACTCTAAGCAGCCACCAATTTATGAAGTAGGGGGTGGGATATTTATAGTCAGGAGGCAACCCGACCTGATATGTCCAAAATGACCCTGGGTCACTAAGGAACTGACACGTGTCCAACGGTCAAATTTCAAACACACGTGGCAGCTTAACTTGGCCACAAGCCAAGCTGACTCATCCAGCTCTGGATAAGATTTGCTCTCATTGTCTTCGCTCGAAGACATAGGATTTGGTTGAGCATCACATCAGTCACTCTGACTTTGTTCACTTGGACCCCACTTAACAATACGGTGGTTCCTATGACTCAACAAATAAGAAAAGGAAACTACGAAACAACTATGTCTTCACATTCCATAGTCTTCACGATGTCTTCTCTTGTCATAGTCTTCAATGTGAATGTCTTCACGGACCACCATTGTCTTCAATGTCTTCACGCAGTTTTAGGGTTCATGTCTGGTAGGTAAACCGAATCAATATGGGACTACTACCTGTGTTATCATGCAATTATCACAAACACATTAGTCCCTCAACCAGGTTTGTCGTCAATACTCCAAAACCAACTAGGGGTGGCACCAGATGCACTTACACTTTCTTGCAAGTTGCATGCTTTAGTTTCCGCTGCTCATATACTCATTGCATGCTTGCTTGAATTGTATTGTGATTGCATGACTTGTGCCAAGTTGCTAAAATCTGCCAAGAACTAAAATTGGGAAAAGGCTAAATTTTTATTTGGTCAAGTAGTCTAATCACCCCCCCCCCTCTAGACATACTTTCGATCCTACAATTGGTATTAGAGCTACGGTCTCCATTTGCCTTGATTTCAATAGCTTCTGTGAGCATAGCCTTGGTTTCACAACCTAGGAGAGTGTGGCATCTAGCAAGGGAAATTACCACCGTAGAGGTCCTTACTTTGATGGTACTAATTTTGCTAGTTGGAAGCATAAGATGAAAATGCATATTCTTGGACATAACCCCGCCGTTTGGGCTATTGTATGTATTGGCTTGCAAGGTGAATTCTTCGATGGGAGAGAACCGAACCGTGAAGCTACCACGGAAGAGTTGAAGATGCTGCAATACAACACTCAAGCTTGCAATATCCTCTTCAATGGATTGTGCCCCGAAGAATTCAAAAAAATCAGCCGTCTTGAGAATGCAAAGGAAATTTGGGATACTTTGATTGATATGCACGAAGGTACCGACTCCGTCAAGGAATCCAAATTGGATGTGCTTCAAAGTCAACTTGATAAGTTCAAAATGAAGGATGGTGAAGGTGTCGCTGAAATGTACTCTAGGCTTGCTCTCATCACAAATGAGATTGCCGGCTTAGGAAGCGAAGAGATGACCGATAGATTCATCATCAAGAAGATCCTAAGAGCCTTGGATGGAAAATATGATACCGTGTGCACATTGATCCAAATGATGCCCAATTACAAAGATCTCAAGCCAACAGAAGTCATTGGAAGAATTGTTGCTCATGAGATGTCACTCAAGGATAAAGAAGAGCTTCACAATAAGTCAAGTGGTGCTTACAAAGCCTCATGTGATGCTCCTACATCATCAAGTGAGAAACAAACCTTCAATGAAGAATTGAGCCTAATGGTGAAGAACTTCAACAAATTCTACAAGAGTAGAAGCAAGGAAAGAAGTTCCAAGTCAAGGTCCTACAATGACAAAAGATCTTCGAGTCGTGAGCGTAATTGCTACAGTTGTGGAAGACCCGGACACTACTCCAATGAATGTATGACACCCTACAAAAGAAGAGAAGATTCACCTAAAAGAAGTAGAAGAGAAGTATCACCACCAAGAGAGAGAAGGAGTAGAGATGATCGTTATGAACGAAGAACCTCCCAGAGAAGCAAGGATTCGGAGAGGAAGGACAAATCATCAAAGAGCTACACAAAACGAAGACATCAAGCTCATGTTGGTTGATGACCCACAAGTGTAGGGGATCTATCGTAGTCCTTTCGATAAGTAAGAGTGTCGAACGCAACAAGGAGCAGAAGGAAATGACAAGCGGTTTTCAGTAAGGTATTCTCTGCAAGCACTGAAATTATCGGTAACAGATAGTTTTGTGATAAGGTAATTGTAACGGGTAACAAGCAATGAAAGTAAATAAGGTGCAGCAAGGTGGCCCAATCCTTTTTGTAGCAAAGTACAAGCCTGGATAAGTTCATATATAGAGAAAAGCGCTCCCGAGGACACATGGGAATTATCGTCATGCTAGTTTTCATCAGCTCATATGATTCGCGTTTGTTACTTTGATAATTTGGTATGTGGGTGGACCGGTGCTTGGGTACTGCCCTTTCTTGGACAAGCATCCCACTTATGATTAACCCCTATTGCAAGCATCCACAACTACAAAATAAGTATTAAGGTAAACCTAACCATAGCATGAAACATATGGATCCAAATCAGCCCCTTACGAAGCAACGCATAAACTAGGGTTTAAGCTTCTGTCACTCTAGCAACCCATCATCTACTTATTACTTCCCAATGCCTTGCTCTAGGCCCAAACAATGGTGAGGTGTCATGTAGTCGACATTCACATAACACCACTTGAGGAGAAACAACATACATCTCATCAAAATATCGAACGAATACCAAATTCACATGACTACTTATAGTAAGACTTCCCCCATGTCCTCAGGAACAAACGTAACTACTCACAAATTATGTTCATGTTCATAATCATAGGGGTATTAATATGCATTAAGGATATGAACATATGATCTTCCACCTAATAAACCAACTAGCATCAACTACAAGGAGTAATCAACACTACTAGCAACCCACATATGTACCAATCTGAGCTTTTGGTACAAAGATTGGATACAAGAGATGAACTAGGGTTTGAGAGGAGATGGTGCTGGTGAAGATGTTGATGGAGATTGACCCCCTCCCGATGAGAGGATCGGTGGCGATGATGATGATGATGATTTCCCCCTCCCGGAGGGATGTTTCCTCGGCAAAATAGCTCCGACGGAGCCCTAGATTGGTTCCGCCAAGGTTCCGCCTCGTGGCGGCGGAGTCTCGTCCCGTAAGCTTGCTTATGATTTTTTCCAGGGTAAAAGACTTCATATAGCAGAAGATGACCACCAGAGGGCTGCCAGTGACCCCATGAGGCAGGGGGCGTGCCCTAGGGGGCGCCTGTCGGTGTCAAAACCGGCGGATCTCGGGTAGGGGGTCCCGAACTGTGCATCTAAAGCTAATGGTAACAGGAGACTGGGGACACCATGTTTACCCAGGTTCAGGCTCTCTCGATGGAGGTAATACCCTACTTCCTGCTTCATTGATCTTGATGATATGGGTATTACAAGAGTTGATCTACCACGAGATCATAGAGGCTAAACCCTAGAAGCTAGCCTATGATTATGATTGTTCTTGTTCTTCTCCTACGGACTAAACCCTCCGGTTTATATAGACACCGGAGGGGGTTAGGGTTACATAGAGTCAGTTACAGCGAAGGAGATCTAATATCCGAATTGCCAAGCTTGCCTTCCACGCCAGGGAGAGTCCAATCAGGACACGGGACGAGGTCTTCAATCTTGTATCTTCATAGTCCAACAGTCCGGCCAAAGTATATAGTCCGGCTGTCCGGATACCCCCTAATCCAGGACTCCCTCAGTAGCCCCTGAACCAGGCTTCAATGATGATGAGTCCGGCGCGCAGATTGTCTTCGGCATTGCAAGGCGGGTTCCATCTCCGAATACTCCAAGGTAGATTCCGAACACAAGGATCGTGTCCGGCTCGGCAAAATGATTTCCACATACCACCATAGAGAGCATAGCTTTTCACGAATCGAATCTGCTGACAATTTTCGTAACTCGATATCACACTGCGGCCCGGTCCTTATCTGAACCGTTTCTTAACCAGCTGTTGCGCATATTGCGAGGTGGTTTTCTGGCCACGTCTCGAAGCAGAGATCGTGTCCCCTTATTGCGGGATTCTCATCAATACGGGTGTGGGTAACCCAATCGTGCCATCAATCATGGCGAGTGGGGAATGAGCAGGTTCTACTAGGCAAGCGGGGAGGCACAAAGTTTTATTGCCTCTATAAAGAGATAAGGCGTCCTCTTTTTCACCCACGCCTTCTCCTCCTTCTGCTCGTCCATTCCCTTTTGCTCGAGCCCTAGCGCCCAAGCGCTCATCTTCTCCACCAAAAGAGGTTCCCCAAAAATGTCCGGATCCGGAGCAGGAGGCAAATGGATGGCCTCTACCATCCAGGAGAAGGATATCAAAAAGCTTCGGGAGGCCGGGTACCTGGCCAAGAAAACTGGCCATCATCTTCCAACGGCGGGACAGATCGTCCCAACTCTGGAGCCCCACGAGAGGGTTCTGTTCCTCCCTCATTTTGTCCGCAGGCTTGGGTTTCCCCTTCACCCATTTTTTCGTGGCATCATGTATTATTACGGGATTGATTTTCATGATCTATCCCCTATTTGTTTTCTCAACATCTCGACGTTTATCGTCGCGTGTGAGGCCTTTCTCCGTATTTTGCCACACTTCGGCTTATCGCTGAAGATCTTTAATGTGAAGCCCAAGGTGGTGAACGGCGAGCACACCGAGTGCGGAGGCGCCATGGTGAGCAAGATGCCCAAGTTCACATGGCCGACAGGCACCTTTAATGATTCCATCAAAGAGTGGCAGCAGCAGTGGTTCTACATCACTAAGCTGCGCAGCAAAAAGTGGGCCGCTGCTCCCGAATTCCGATCCGGAGCCCCCCTGTGGCTTACGTCCTGGCCCAAGAAGGGCTTGAACTGGTCCTTGTCTGACGAACTATGGGTGCTCCAGGCACGCGTCAAGGGTATGGTAGACAAGGACATCAAGCTTGTCAATGTAGTCCAGGTGATGTTAGTTCGCCTGGTTCTTCCTTGTCAGCACCGGGCCTGCAATTTGTGGGAGTACCGCCCGGCCGAGCACCAGACCCTATGGGAGCTCTATGGCTTCTCGCACGAGGATATCTGGAAGGTGCTCTTCAAGTCTGGCAAACCGTGGCTGGACTCCGCCGAGGACCGTCGATACCAACTGTCCTGCCCTGCAAGTCCAGTAAGTCATCACTATGTTTTGTCCATCCATGTGTTTTGTTGGCATATCCCGAGAAGGACGCTTTAACGTGCTTTCCACAATTATCCTAGGGACTGATGAAGAAGGCGGGGCGGATACACTATTCGGCCCTGCTGCTGGAAGAACCGTCCGGACCACTTCTGACGAAGATGCTGGTCCCAGCGCCTTACAAGGCGCCAAAGAAAGAGGCCTACAAAGAGGCCAAGGAGACCAGGGGCAGCCTCCGTCGCCGCGGTGCTTCAGACGCAAAATCCGAAGACTCCAATGCCCATCCTTCCTCTGAAGAGGAGGAGGAGGAGGAAGAAGACGAGTCCCCCATGGGGGGAGGGAAGGAAAAGGACAACCTCCTCATCCTTGGAGGCCGAATTGCCTAAGAGGGGAAAACCCCCCCTTCCAGAGGCGTCCTCCACGGCTACTGATAGCAGCCCGGAGTGGGATCCCAGGGCCCAGCCCCGGGTAAACTCGTGAGTATACAAAATCCGAACACGCCTTATGTGTCCAGGATCACTAAGGTGTAATATTTTAATTTGTGCCACACTTTTTGCAGCCCGGCGAGGTCTCGCGCTGAACAGTCATCATCGGAGGATTCGTTGAGCTCAGATGCCCTAGAGAGCGAGACACCTCCGAAGGCCCCTTCCCCGAAGCCTGGGAATGACACCGAGGTTTCGTCCCATAAGGACCCAGACCAGGGAGGGCACACCACAGGGGCTGGATATACGGGAGCGACGGCTCCCATGAGCGTCGATGGCGGGGGCGATCTTGGATTCGGACCACAGCCGGACACAGTTCCGGAGACCTTTGAGGCTCCAGGATCAAGCAGGCAGCCCCCCTTGACTGGAGGGGGCGAGCCTGCTCCGCCGACAACCTCTGTCCAAGCAGAGGTTCAGGGCAGCTTATTGACAGTGCTAAAGAGTGCTTCCATCGTCTACGAACATCGCACCCTTATGGGTGCGGTGATTAAAAAGATTCAGTCCGCAGAGTGTGGACTGAATGAATCCTGCATCAGCCTTATAAAAGGCTTTGAGGTATGTTTTAGGAGCTTTTGAAGATTGTCATAGTATGGATAGTATCCCCTGATACACTGTCCGGTGAAAGAGAGAACCGGACAGAGGATCAAATTTCTGTTCGCAGGAGACTCAGTTGATGACATATATCTCTTCCTTTATAAACAGGCATCTGTAGCGACTACCACCTCTCATACTGTGAAAGTATCCGGACTGAAGCAGAGCCTGGAGCGGGCCGAAGAAGAACTTGGTTGAGTGAAGAAGCAGTTGGAGGACAATCATGGTATGTCGAAACCTTGTTAAGTTTAGCACAAATGAGTAGGTGTGACTGATGAAAGTATTTGTATTGTGCGCTCTAGGGGAAAATGCCGAAATTGAGGCGCTTAAGAAGGCTGTGGCCGAAGCCGGAAAGAAGGCAACAGTGGAGCAGGCTCTTTGCAAGAAGCACGAGGCCAGGGTCATTGAAGCTAAACGAGAGCTCCAAGAGGCCGTGAAGAAAAGCGAGACTTTGGAGCAAAGTCTATCAGGGAAAGAATCCGAACTCGCCCAAGCTCTCCAAGCCGCAAATGATGCTCGGGAGGAAGCCCAAGGTGCTTTGAAGGACATTCAGGAGGTGAGGAGGATTGCGGCTGGTAAGGCTTTTTCTTATTCAAAGCGATTTTTATGTAGTAAAAAGAGAAATTCAAGGTGACAAATTGAATTCTTATTTCTCCACGGGCGTTTGTGGAGCTGCCATGCAGCATATCTGATGCTGCTCAATTCTACCGAGCTAAGGAGAAGAAGACTGTGGAAAAGCTCTTCTGGTCGCAGTATTTGGCGCTGAATTATCCGGTGCCATTTGTTGATTAGCTGAAGCAGTTGATCGAACTGCACAAGGCGGCCGAACTAGCCACGAAGGACTTAGTTGTCTGGCTATGGCCCGCCGAGCCAATTCCAAGCAGTTACTTTGGGCTCGTGAAGTGGATTGTGAGTGCTTGCCCTCGGCTCGAAGTCATTAAGCAGTCGGTCTGTATAGAGGGTGCACAAATGGCATTTGCCCGCGCGAAAGTGCAATGGGGAAGCTTGATGTTGAAAAGCTGATGACTGAGGGACCGCCGGAGGGGAAGGAGCACCGCAATCCCGAATTCATTATGATAGTGTCCTGAAAGGATCCTGCCTTGTGGCAGAGCAACGTACCAAAGACATTGTATTTCCATGAAGACAGTCATGCTGTCCTTTGTAAGGCGGAACACAGTCACTTTTATTATGTATTGCCTATTATGTGAAAGTTTTTTCCTCCTGTGCGGCCGTTTTGTATATATTAATCCTGAGAGTTAGCCAGTCATCGGCTTCTGCCCCCATGTAGAAAGTACGGGTTTTTTTGGGATAAACCCGAACACTCTTTATCCCATTTTTGGGTCCTTGAAGGAGGTGTTCAGCACAACGAACCAGGCAATCAGACTATAGGGCTTTATCACTCTCTCTTAGCCATAGGAGTTTAAGTAAGGTAGGCGCAGCCCCTGGTGTTCGGAAGTCCGCATGAGGGGCTCTATCAGCACCTGACCGAAAGACTGATCCGTCGCACGCTGCATTGGTTATGGCATTATGCGGAATAAATCCTTAAATATTTTACAACCTCTCGAACAGCTGACCAGCTCTCGCCGTATCATGACAGTCAGTTTTCGGCTTTCTCTATTGAGGTGCTCGTCCGGAAGAACCGGGACACAATCGTAGTAGTTCTCCCAGCGCTACCTTAGCCGATATAGCGGAACGTAAGGTACCAAAACATGGGAGCCGGGCAAACCCAACTATTGACCCAAGACAAGATTCGGAGCTAATGCATATAATGCTATAAGTTCGGGGTGCCGAGCGACCGAGAAGGTGGTCGGACTTTGTTGCCATAGTGTGGGCACAATGAAGCCCCTGGCATATTAAGGCATGACACAATGTACGGATGCCGTTATGACGAAAGGTGTCAATCAGAAATGATAGCAGATAAGCGTCATATAACTCTACATGTTGTATTCGAGTAATACGTCTATGCGTATGAGTACGGTTGATGTTATATAAAAAGAGGTATGATGGCGGAACCTGCTGAGACCGGGCGGGAGGGAGCTGTGTGGGAGTCCGAAATATATCCAGATTGTCTTCGGGGGGGGGGGGGATATCTAAAGATTACCCCTTTGCACGTCCGAGCTGATTCCATGCCGCCAGTCCTGTTCTGCACAAAAGCGAACCTGCAAAGAAAATGCTATAGACATTTGTGTGCCACGGAGCGGTTGAACCGCGGGATGTGGCCCTTCCCAACTTATGCCGGAGTGTTTAACTAAGCCTTGGTCGAGCCGAGTTATCATCCTGTGAAGTAGTTCGGACTCCTTTATCAGTGTCTGGGAGTTTGGCTGTCGAATCAAGGTTCGACTGAAAGGCACAACTCGCTGCTTCTGTCGTTAAAGTGGCGGTATACTCTTCGGTGCCGAGGTGGAGTTCGGCCTTGCCCATAATTGTGATCACGTCACGTGGGCCTGGTATTTTAAGCTTGCCATAGGCATAGTGTGATACCGTGTTGAATCGAGCCAACGCGGTTCGCCCCAGTAGTGCGTAATAGTTATTGCATAGAGGGACAATGTCAAACACTAACTCTTCGGTACGGTGATTGTTTGGCGATCCGAAGACTACCTCCAGAGTGATGGAGCCTATATAACTGACCTTCACACCTGGTATGGCACCTTTAAAGGATGTTTTTAGTGGGTTTGATCATCGAGCGATCAATGCCTATCTAGCGCACTGTGTCCTGGTGCAGCAAGTTTGGACTGCTGCCTCCGCCCATAGGGGCTCGTGTGAGGTGGAACCCGCAAACTATTGGGTCGAGGATAAGTGCGACTGCATTGCCCTGGTTGATATTGTATGGATGGTCTATACAGTCAAAGATGATCAGCCGTATTTTTATACTGTGGGGCGACTCGCTTTGTTGAGTCGATGTCCCGAAGAGTGCACGTCCGTTCCCATTTGGGAATGATGTTTATCATGTTCACCATTTTGGTTTGCGAAGGCAATTTCTTTTGCCCTCTATTGTTTGATGATCTGGGCTCCTCGTCGTCTTCATCGCTTTGAGACCCCTTCTCCTTGTTTTCGGCGCCTGACCTACCGGCTTGTTTGAACACCCGGCATTCTCTATTGGTATGATTGGCTGCCATTCCTGGGGTACCATGATTTTGACATGGGTAGTCAAGTATGCGGTCCAGGCCAGATGGGACCGAATTGTTCTTTTGAAGTGGCTTTTTTCGCTGACCGGACTGAGAGCCATGGAATCCGGTATTGACTGCCGTATCTTGGGAGTCATCATTGTTTTTGTGACGCTTATGTTTGTTGCGTCATGGTTTGCCGATGCTGTCTCTGGCCTCTGATGTGCCAGGATTGTTTGCTGTGTTGTTGTTATGAGCCAACCAACTATCTTCGCCTGCACAAAAGCGGGTCATGAGTGTCGTGAGGGCTGCCATGGAATTCGGCTTCTCTTGGCCGAGGTGTCGGACGAGCCATTCATCGTAGATATTACGCTTAAAGGCCGCTAGGGCTTCAGCATTCGGACAGTCCATGATTTGGTTCTTTTTAGTTAGGAACCGAGTCTAGAATTTCCTGGCTGACTCTCCGGGCTGTTGAATTATGTGACTTAAGTCAACAACGTCTGGTGGTTGCACATAAGTGCCCTGGAAGTTGTCAAGGAACGCGTCTTCCAGATTCTCCCAACTGCCAATGGAGTTTGCTGACAGGCTGTTCAGCCAATGTCGAGCCGGTACTTTGAGCTTAAGGGGGAGATGCTTGGTGGCATGTAGGTTATCACCGCGGGCCATGTGAATGTGGAGAAGGAAATCTTCAATCCATACCGCGGGGTCTGTTGTGCCATTGTATGATTCGATGTTTACGAGTTTAAACCCCTTCTGGGAATTCATGATCCATTACTTCATCAGTGAAGCATAGGGGGTGTGCGGCGCCTTTGTGCCGGGCTGTATCACGATGCAGTTCGGATGAATCTGGTTGGTTGTATTCGGCCCGGTCGGACCTGTTTTTGGTGTATCCGGCGTGATGATTATCTTTACGCGTGGTGGCGCGCCCCCGCGATCCGTAGATCGATCTTGACTGTACTACTTTGTTTCCTGGTATGTTTGCAGGTCTTGCATGTAGCCCCTAGCCATAGTGTGTTGGAGGCGGGGTGCAGGATGGTGTTCGGGCTTTAGTGCCTCCTCCTCGTGTTGAGGTAGCAACCTGTGCTTTGGGTAATGTTTGGTTGGGCGCTCGAGTCCGTATTCCTTGGCTGCTAGGACCTCGGCCCATCTGTTTGTTTCCAGATCTTGATCAGCTTGGAGCTGTTGCAGCTTCTTTTTCACGCTTCTTGCAGTGGCTATAAGCGGGCGCTTGAAGCGCTCCCGCTTGATGGGATCCTCAGGCACGATAAATTCATCATCGCCGAGGCTCACCTCGTCTTCAGAGAGAGGCATATAATTGTCATCCTCCAAGTCTCCGTCTATTGCCTGTTCATCTAGGGTAGCTTGCCCGTCCCCCTGCTCGGCCTGCTCGAAGTTAGGCTGGTCGGAATTGTATTCGTCTTCGGCACCATCCAGATTGTTGTTGTCTCCTGTGCCGGTATTGATGTGGCGGGGCTTAGATCGGCGCCGATGACGCCCATGCTCTGATTGCTTCCCTAAGGGGTTATCCTCTGTTGCCTCATCGCCATTGTTTTCTTTGGGGGTGTCCACCGTATATATATATATATATATATATATATATATATATATATATATATATATATATATATATATATATATATATATATATATATATATATATATATATATCATATGAAGAGGTGGTTGTCCAGCGCCCAGTGGGCGGCGGTTCCTGTTCTTCTCCTGCATTGTCGTCCATACCTTCGATGTCTTCGGAGTCGAAGTTGAGCACGTCGGTTAAGTCATTGACAGTGGCAATTAAGTGGGTGGTGGGTGGGCAACAATTTTCTTCGTCACCCGCTTCCCACTCGAGCCGGACATAGTTCGGCCAAGAGTCTCCTGACAAATGGAGAGACCTTAATGAATTTCGCACGTCACCGAAGGGTGAGTGCTGAAATATATATGCGGCGGTGAACTCCATGATCGGTGCCCCATCAGATTCGATGGGCACGGGCGTGCGCGGTTCGGACCCTGAGGCCGGAGACGAGTCCGGGGGTCCGGCGACAGATATTTCCTTAGAGGTGGAGTCTGTGCTCGGCTCCAACGCCGATGAGTGTGCGGCCTCCATGGCGGGGTCCATCCACCCGTCCTTGGATGGCGCAATCTGCTCCAGATTGAAGTCCGAAGCTGCTGCAGGTGCGATATCCCGAATACTGTCTGATGGCAGATCTAAGTCGTGCTCGTCGTGACCGTTCAGCGCTCCTGACGCAGGCCCAAATTCGTCAAAGATCAAGTCTCCTCGGATGTCGGCCGTGTAGTTCAAGTTTCCAAACCTGACCTAATGGCCAGGGGCGTAGTTGTCAATCCGCTCCAGATGGCCAAGCGAGTTGGCCCGCAGTGCGAAGCCGCTGAACACGGAGATCTGTCCGGGGAGAAAAGTCTCACCTTGGACAGTATTGTTGTTGATGATTGAAGGAGCCATCAAGCCTTATAGCGACAACACAGAGGAACTTTCAATGAAAGCACCAATGTCGGTGTTAAAACCGGCGGATCTCGGGTAGGGGGTCCCGAACTGTGCGTCAAAGGGTAATGGTAACAGGAGACTGGGGACACGATGTTTACCCAGGTTCAGGCCCTCTTGATGGAGGTAATACCCTACTTCCTACTTGATTGATCTTGATGATATGAGTCTTATAAGAGTTGATCTACAATGAGATCGTAGAGGCTAAACCCTAGAAGCTAGCCTACGATTATGATTGTTCTTCTTCTTGTCCTACGGACTAAACCCTCCGGTTTATATAGACACCGGAGGGGGTTAGGGTTACAGAGAGGCGGTTACAGAGAAGGAGATCTAACATCCGAATCGCCAAGTTTGCCCTCCACGCCAGGGAGAGTCCAATCCGGAAATGGGACGAAGTCTTCAATCTTGTATCTTCATAGTCCAACAGTCCGGCCAAAGTATATAGTCCAGCTATCCGGATACCCCCTAATCGAGGACTCCCTTAGCGCCCCCACCCTCGTGGACAGGGTGTGGGCCCCCTGACGTTGATTCTTTCGCCAACCTTTTTTATCAATTCCAAAAATGACTTTCGTGGAGTTTCATAACTTTTGGAGATGTGCAGAATAGGTCTCTAATATTTGCTCCTTTTCAAGCCCAGAATCCCAGCTTCCGGTATTCTCCCTCTTCATGTAAACCTTGTAAAATAAGAGAGAATAGGCATAAGTATCGTGATATATCATGTAATAACAGCCCGTAATGAAATAAATATCAATATAGAAGCATGATGCAAAATGGACATATCAACTCCCCCAAGCTTAGACCTTGCTTGTCCTCAAGCGGAAGCCGATATCGAAAAATATGTCCACATGTTTAGAGATAGAGGTGTCGATAAAATAAAATACGGACATGAGGGCATCTTGATCATTCTTATAATAGCAACATATATATATATATATATATATATATATATATATATATATATATATATATCTTGTCATATGATTACTTATGCTGAAGTAACAATTTATTCACAATGTCAAGTATGAATCAAAAATTTCATTGAAAACTAACAAACTATAATCTTGGTCATTGAAGCAATTGCAATTTATCATAACATCGGAAAGAGTCAATATAAGAGGTTTTCAGCAAGTCCACATACTCAACCATCATTTAGTCTTTCACAATTGCTAACACTCACGCAATATTTATGGGTATGGAATTTTAATCGGACATAGAAAAAGATAGGGGCTTATAGTGTTGCCTCCCAACCTTTTACCTCAAGGGTAATGTCAACAATAATAGTTCATGCTAACTTACATCCAATTGGATATATATATCAGGATCTTTCCAACACAAGGTGCTTGCCAAAGGATAAAATATAAAAAGGAAAGGTGAAGATCACCATGACTCTTGCATAATGTATAAGACAAAAATAAAAGATAGGCCCTTCGCAAAGGGAAGCAGAGGTTGTCATGCGCTTTTTATGGTTGGATGCATGAAATCTTAATGCAAAAGAATGTCACTTTGTATTGCCACTTGTGATAGAGACCTTTATTATGCAGTTTGTCTCTTTTATTACTTCCATATCACAAGATCATATAAAGCTTATTTTATCCACACTAGTAAGTCATACATATTTAGAGAACAATTTTTATTGCATGCAACATGACAACTTACTTGAAGGATTTTACTCAATCCATAGGTAGATATGGTGGACTCTCATGGCAAAACTGGTTTTAAGGATATTTGGAAACACAAGTAGTAGCTCTACTTGGTGCAAGGAATTTGGCCAGCATGAGAGGGAAGGCAAGCTCAACATGTTGGATGATCCATGACAATATACTTTATTTCAGATATAAGAAAACATAACCCATTACGTTGTCTTCCTTGTCCAACGTCAACTCTTTAGCATGTCATATTTTAATGAGTGCTCACAGTCATAAAAGATGTCCAAGATAGTATATTTGTATGTGAGAACCTCTCTTTCTTTATTACTTCCTATTAATTGCAACGATGACCAAAACTACGTTTGCCAACTCTCAACAACTTTTATTGATCATACTCTTTATATGTGAAGTCATTACTCTCCATAAGATCAATATGATCTCGTTATTGTTTTTATTATTTCCTTCTCTTTTTATTCCCTCAAGATCATAGCAAAACAGCAAAGCCCTTGACTCAACACTAATCTTTATTATATATAGCTCACAGACTCGATTACATAGAGGGATCATAAGGCAAAACTAAAAACTAAATTATACCAAAACTTTATTCTACTAGATCGAGATATTTCTAAAAGGATCGAACTAAGTAAAATGGTAAAGATAGGAGTGTGATGGTGATACGATACTGGGGCACCTCCCCCAAGCTTGGTAGTTGCCAAGGGGAGTGCCCATACCCATGTGATTATGCCTCCTTTGCTGGTGAAGAGGGTGGAGTTGTTGATGATGTAGGCTTGTCATCCATCTTCCAAGGCATAGGCTCTCCATCATAGAAAGATGATCGAGTCTCCGGGATCCTCAAACCTGCAGCCAAACTCATCCTCTTGAATCTATATACATACTCACAGTTTTGGTTTTGCAGGTCATAGATTTGGGCTTGGAGGTGCTCGATTTTCTCATGAAGCTTGAAGATGGTCTCCTCAATGTTCTTGGTGTCCAGCTTGTGGTTATTCGTGAACTCCACGACGATCATCATGTGGTTGGAGTTGAGTCCATGTTCCACCATCCCTTGGCACTTGAAAACTTTTTGCTCCATCGCTTCGAGTGTTGTCTCCATGCTTCTGGTCCTCCTTGGTCCCTCAACATCGCGGATGTGCAGCACCCCCTCACGTGTATCAATGGTTTGAGGGTGTCGCAGCACCTCCGTGAGATAGGGGTTGATGACCTTCTCGAAAAACTTGTCCTTGGGGGCGCTTGAAGACGTGATGGTGATCTAGATCTGTCAGAAAAACAGCTTGAAACAAAGACAGAGGATATTTGCGTGATACGCTGGTCAAAACCTTTGGGAGATTATATAATGAATTTTTACCGACCAAAAGAAGTATCGTGCAAGAAAACGGTGTCTGGAGAGCACACGAGGTGCCCACAAGGCAGGGGGGTGCGCCCAGGGCAGTAGGGCGCGCTCTCCACCCTCGTGGACGCCTCGTGTCCTTCCCGGACTACTTCTTATTTTTCTATTTTCTTAAATATTCCACAACGGAGAAAAATTGTTGTTAGAACTGTTTTCGAGTCGGTTTACTTACCGTACCATGTACCTCTTCCTTTTCGGAGTCTGGAATGTTTTGGAAAGTGTCCTTATGTATTCCTCCGGTGTTACAGTTTCAATAAAATTAGTTTCAACATTTATTGGGTTACCTAAGATATAATGTTTGATTCTTTGACCGTTCACCACCTTCGGATTTGTGCCTTCGAAGTTGTTGATTTTTATGGGACCGAAACGATAGACTTCCTCGATAACGTAAGGGCCTTCCCATTTAGAGATAAGTTTTCCTGCAAAAAATCTTAAACGAGAGTTGAAAAGCAACACATAATCACCTACATTAAACTCACGCTTTTGTATCCTTTTGTCATGCCATCTTTTAACTTTTTCCTTAAACAGTTTGGCATTTTCATAGGCTTGAGTTCTCCATTCATCAAATGAGCTAATTTCAAATAGCCTCTTCTCACCGGCAAGTTTGAAATCATAATTGAGATCTTTAATTGCCCAATATGCCTTATGTTATAGTTCAATAGGTAAGTGACATGCTTTCCCGTAAACCATTATATATGGAGACATACCCATAGGATTTTTATATGCAGTTCTGTAAGCCCATAATGCATCATCAAGTTTCTTGGACCAATTCTTTCTAGATCTATTAATAATCTTTTGCAAAATTAATTTAAGCTCTCTGTTACTCAGCTCTACTTGGCCACTAGACTGTGGGTGATAAGGGGATGCAATTCTATGATTAACATCATACTTAGCAAGCATTTTACGAAACGCGCCATGAATAAAATGTGAACCACCATCGGTCATTAAGTATCTAGGGACTCCAAACCTTAGAAAAATAACTTCTTTAAGCATTTTAATAGAGGTGTTATGATCAGCACTACTAGTTGGAATAGCTTCTACCCACTTAGTAACGTAATCAACAGCAACTAAAATATGTGTATACCCATTAGAGGAAGGGAATGGTCCCATATAATCAAAGCCCCAAACATCAAATGGTTCAATAACAAGAGAATAGTTCATAGGCATTTCTTGACGTCTACTAATATTACCAATTCTTTGACATTCATCACAAGACAAGACAAACTTACGGGCATCCTCGAAGAGAGTAGGCCAATAAAAACTAGATTGCAATACCTTATGTGTAGTTCTACCTCCAGCACGGTGTCCTCCATATGCCTCGGAGTGACACTTGCTTAGGATCCGTTCCTGTTCATGCTCAGGTACACAATGTCTAATAACACCATCCACTCCTTCTTTATAAAGGTGTGAGTCATCCCAGAAGTAATGTCTTAAATCATAGAAAAACTTTTTCTTTTGCTGGTACGTAAAACTAGGTGGTATGAATTTAGCAAGAATGTAACTAGCATAATCAGCATACCATGGAGCAGTATGAGAAGCACTTATGACAGCTAATTGTTCATCAGGAAAGCTATCATCAATAGGTAGTGGGTCATCAAGAACATTTTCTAACCTAGACAAGTTGTCTGCAACGGGGTTCTCAGCTCCCTTTCTATCAATAATATGAAATCAAATTTTTGTAGCAGGAGAACCCATCTAATAAGTCTAGGTTTTGTTGGGGAACGTAGTAATTTCAAAAAAATTCCTACGCACACGCAAGATCATGGTGATGCATAGCAACGAGAGGGGAGAGTGTTGTCCACGTACCCTCGTAGACCGTAAGCGGAAGCGTTATCACAACACGGTTGATGTAGTCGTACGTCTTCACAGCCCAACCGATCAAGCACCGAAAGCACGGCACCTTCAAGGTCTTGCACACGTTCAGCTCGATGACGTCCCTCGAACTCTGATCCAGCCAAGTGTCGAGGGAGAGTTCCATCAGCACGACGGCATGGTGACGATGATGATGTTCTACCGACGCAGGGCTTCGCCTAAGCACCGCTACGATATTATCGAGGTGGACTATGGTGGAGGGGGGCACCACACACGGCAAAGAGATCCAAGGTATCAATTGTTGTGTCTATGGGGTTCCCCCCTCCTCCGTATATAAAGGAGGAGAGGAGGGGGCCGGCGAGGAGGACGAGGCACGCCCAAGGGGGGAGTCCTACTCCCACTGGGAGTAGGACTCCTCGTTTTCCTACTTGGAGAGGGAGAGGGAAGGAAGAGGAAGGAGGGAGGAAGGAAAGGGGGCCCCGCCCCCCTTCCCAATTCGGATTGGGCTTGGGGGGCGCCCCTCCCTTGCTCCTCTCCCCTCCTTTCCACTAAAGCCATTAAGGCCCATATACCTCCCAGGGGGGTTCCGATAACCTCCTGGTGCTCTGGTATTATCCCGATCTCACCAGGAACCATACCGGTGTCCAAATATAGTCGTCCAATATATCGATCTTCACATCTCGACCATTTTGAGACTCCTCGTCATGTCCGTGGTCACATCCGGGACTCCGAACTACCTTCGGTACATCAAAACACATAAAATCATAATATAACCATCATCTAACTTTAAGCGTGCAGACCCTACGGGTTCGAGAACTATATAGACATGACGGTGACACGTTTCCTGTCAATAACCAATAGGGGAACCTGGATGCCCATATTGGCTCCCACATATTCTACGAAGATCTTTATCGGTCAAACCGCATAAAAACATACGTTGTTCCCTTTGTCATCAGTATGTTACTTGCCCGAGATTCGATCGTCGGTATCTCAATACCTAGTTCAATCTTGTTACCGGCAAGTCTCTTTACTCGTTCCGTAATACATCATCCCGCAACTAACTAATTAGTTGCAATGCTTGCAAGGCTTATAGTGATGTGCATTACCGAGTGGGCCCAGAGATACCTCTCCGACAATCGGAGTGACAAATCCCAATCTCGAAATACGCCAACCAAACAAGTACCTTTGGAGACACCTGTAGAGCACCTATATAATCACCCAGTTACGTTGTGACGTTTGGTAGCACACAAAGTGTTCCTCTGGTAAACGGGAGTTGCATAATATCATAGTCACAGGAACATGTATATGTCATGAAGAAAGCAGTAGCAACATACTAAACGATCAAGTGCTAAGCTAACGGAATGGGTCAAGTCAATCACATCATTCTCCTAATGATGTGATCCCGTTAATCAAATGAAAACTCTTTGTCCATGGCTAGGAAACATAACCATCTTTGATAAACGAGCTAGTCAAGTAGAGGCATACTAGTGACACTTAGTTTGTCTATGTATTCGCACATGTATCATTTTTCCGGTTAATACAATTCTAGCATGAATAATAAACATTCATCATGATATAAGGAAATAAATAATAACTTTATTATTGCCTCTAGGGCATATTTCCTTCAGTCTCCCACTTGCACTAGAGTCAATAATCTAGATTACACAGTAATGATTCTAACACCCATGGAGCCTTGGTGCTGATCATGTTTTGCTCATGGAAGAGGCTTAATCAACGGGTCTGCAACATTCAGATCCGTATGTATCTTGCAAATCTCTATGTCTCCCACCTTGATGTGCTTGGTTCTCTTGTGATATCTGGATTCCTTTGCCAAGGCAATTGCACAAGTATCGTCACAAAAGATTTTCATTGGACCCGATGCACTAGGTATGACACCTAGATCGGATATGAACTCCTTCATCCAGACTCCTTCATTTGCTGCTTCTGAAGCAGCTATGTACTCCGCTTCACATGTAGATCCCGCCACGATGCTTTGTTTAGAACTGCACCAACTGGCAGCTCCATCGTTCAATATAAACACGTATCCGGTTTGCGATTTAGAATCGTCCGGATCAGTGTCAAAGCTTGCATCGACGTAACCATTTACGACTAGCTCTTTGCCATCTCCATAAACGAGAAACATATCCTTAGTCCTTTTCAGGTATTTCAGGATGTTCTTGACCGCTGTCCAGTGATCCAATCCTGGATTACTTTGGTACCTCCCTTCTAAACTAATAGCAAGGCACACATCAGGTCTGGTACACAACATTGCATACATGATAGAGCCTATGGCTGAAGCATAGGGAACTTCTTTCATTTTCTCTCTATCTTCTGAAGTGGTCGGGCATTGAGTCTGACTAAATTTCACACCTTGTATTACAGGCAAGAACCCTTTCTTTGCTTGATCCATTTTGAACTTTTTCAAAACTTTATCAAGGTATGTACTTTGTGAAAGTCCAATTAAGCGTCTTGATCTATCTCTGTAGATCTTGATGTCCAATATGTAAGCAACTTCACCGAGGTCTTTCATTGAAAAACTTTTATTCAAGTATCCTTTTATGCTATCCAGAAATTCTATATCATTTCCAATCAATAATATGTCATCCACATATAGTATTAGAAATGCTAGAGAGCTCCCACTCACTTTCTTGTAAATACAGGTTTCTCCAAAAGTCTGTATAAAACCATATGATTTGATCACACTATCAAAGCATTTATTCCAACTCCGAGAGGCTTGCACCAGTCCATAAATGGATCGTTGGAGCTTGCACACTTTGTTAGCATCCTTTGGATCGACAAAACCTTCTGGTTGCATCATATACAACTCTTCTTCTAGAAATCCATTCAGGAATTCAGTTTTGACATCCATTTGCCAAATTTCATAATCATAAAATGCGGTAATTGCTAACATGATTCGGACAGACTTAAGCATCGCTACGGGTGAGAAAGTCTCATCATAGTAAACCCCTTGAACTTGTCGAAAACCTTTCACAACAAGTCGAACTTTGTAGACAGTAACATTACCATCAGCGTCAGTCTTCTTCTTGAAGACCCATTTATTCTCAATTGTCTGCCGATCATTGGGCAAGTCAACCAAAGTCCACACATTGTTCTCATACATGGATCCCATCTCAGATTTCATGGCCTCAAGCCATTTTGCGGAATCTGGGCTCATCATCGCTTCCTCATAGTTCGTAGGCTCGCCATGGTCAAGTAACATGACCTCCAGAATAGGATTACCGTACCACTCTGGTGCGGATCTTACTCTAGTTGACCTACGAGGTTCGGTAGTAACTTGATCTGAAGTTTCATGATCAATATCATCAGCTTCCTCACTAATTGGTGTAGTCATCACAGGAACCGATTTCTGTGATGAACTATTTTCCAATAAGGGAGCAGGCACAGTTACCTCATCAACTTCTACTTTCCTCCCACTCACTTCTTTGGAGAGAAACTCTTTCTCTAGAAAGGATCCATTCTTGGCAACAAATGTCTTGCCTTCGGATCTGTGATAGAAGGTGTACCCAACAGTCTCCTTTGGGTATCCCATGAAGACACATTTCTCCGATTTGGGTTCGAGCTTATCAGGTTGAAGCTTTTTCACATAAGCATCACAGCCCCAAACTTTAAGAAACGACAACTTTGGTTTCTTGCCAAACCACAGTTCATAAGGCGTCGTCTCAATGGATTTTGATGGTGCCCTATTTAACGTGAATGCGGCCGTCTCTAAAGCATAACCCCAAACCGATAGCGGTAAATCAGTAAGAGACATCATAGATTTCACCATATCTAGTAAAGTACGATTATGACGTTCGGACACATCATTACGCTGTGGTGTTCCGGGTGGCGTGAGTTGCGAAACTATTCTGCATTTCTTCAAATGTAAACCAAACTCGTAACTCAAATATTCTCCTCCATGATCATATTGTAGAAACTTTATTTTCTTGTTACGATGATTTTCAACTTTACTATGAAATTCTTTGAACTTTTCAAATGTTTGAGACTTATGTTTCATTAAGTAGATATACCCATATCTGCTCAAATCATGTGTGAAGTTTAGAAAATAACGATACTCGCCTCGAGCCTCAACATTCATTGGACCACATACATCAGTATGTATGATTTCCAACAAATCAGTTGCTTGCTCCATAGTTCTGGAGAACGACGTTTTAGTCATCTTGCCCATGAGGCATGGTTCGCAAGTACCAAGTGATTCATAATCAAGTGATTCCAAAAGTCCATCAGTATGGAGTTTCTTCATGCGCTTTACACCAATATGACCTAAACGGCAGTGCCACAAATAAGTTACACTATCATTATCAACTCCGCATCTTTTGGCTTCAACATTATGAATATGTGTATCACTACTATCGAGATTCATCAAAAATAGACCACTCTTTAAGGGTGCATGACCATAAAAGATATTACTCATATAAATAGAACAACCATTATTCTCAGATTTAAATGAATAACCATCTTGCATCAAACAAGATCCAGATATAATGTTCATGGTCAACGCTGGCACCAAATAATAACTATTTAGGTCTAAAACTAATCCCGAAGGTAGATGTAGAGGTAGCGTGCCGACGGCGATCACATCGACTTTGGAACCATTTCCCACGCACATCGTCACCTCGTCCTTAGCCAGTGTCCGCCTAATCTGTAGTCCCTATTTCGAGTTGCAAATATTAGCAACAGAACCAGTATCAAATACCTAGGTGCTACTGCGAGCTCTGGTAAGGTACACATCAATAACATGTATAGGACATATACCTTTGTTCACCTTGCCATCCTGCTTATCCGCCAAATACTTGGGGCAGTTCCGCTTCCAGTGACCAGTCTGCTTGCAGTAGAGCACTCAGTCTCGGGCTTAGGTCCAGACTTGGGTTTCTTCTCTTGAGCAGCAACTTGTTTGCCATTCTTCTTGAAGTTCCCCTTCTTCTTCCCTTTGCCCTTTTTCTTGAAACTGGTGGTCTTATTTACCATCAACACTTGATGCTCCTTCTTGATTTCTACCTCTGCAGCCTTTAGCATTGCGAAGAGCTCGGGAATTGTCTTATCCATCCCTTGCATATTATAGTTCATCACGAAGCTCTTATAGCTTGGTGGTAGTGATTGGAGAATTCTGTCAATGACACAATCATCCGGAAGATTAACTCCCAGTTGAATCAAGTGATTGTTATACCCAGACATTCTGAGTATATGCTCAGTGACAGAACTATTCTCCTCCATCTTGCAGCTGTAGAACTTATTGGAGACTTCACCTGGAACATCTCATATGCTCCATGACGTTCAAAACGTCGTTGAAGTCCCGGTTCTGAGCCGTAAAGCATGGCACACTGAACTATAAAGTAGTCATCATCTTTGCTCTGCCAAACATTCACAATGTCGGCAGTTGCATCTGCAGTAGGCCTGGCACCCAGCGGTGGTTCCAGGACATAATTCTTCTGTGCAGCAATGAGGATAATCCTCAAGTTACGGACCCAGTCCGTGTAATTGCTACCATCCTCTTTCAACTTTGCTTTCTCAAGGAACGCATTAAAATTCAACGGAACAACAACACGAGCCATCTATATACAACAACATAGACATGCAAAATACTATCAGGTACTAAGTTCATTATAAATTTAAGTTCAATTAATCATATTACTTAAGAACTCCCACTTAGATAGACATCCCTCTAATCATCTAAGTGATCACGCGATCCAAATCAACTAAACCATAACCAACCATCACGTGAAATGGAGTAGTTTTCAATGGTGAACATCACTATGTTGATCATATCTACTATATGATTCATGCTCGACCTTTCGGTCTCAGTGTTCCGAGGCCATATTTGCATATGGTAGGCTCGTCAAGTTTAACCTGAGTATTCTGCTTGTGCAAAACTGGCTTGCACCCGTTGTAGATGGACGTAGAGCTTATCACACCCGATCATCATGTGGTGTCTGGGCACGACGAACTTTGGCAATGGTGCATACTCAGGGAGAACACTTTTATCTTGAAATTTAGTGAGAGATCATCTTATAATTCTACCATCAATCAAAGCAAGATCAGATGCATAAAGGATAAACATCACATGCAATCAATATAAGTGATATGATATGGCCATCATCATCTTGTGCTTGTGATCTCCATCTCCGAAGCACCGTCATGATCACCATCGTCACTGGCGTGACACCTTGATCTCCATCGTAGCATCATTGTCGTCTCGCCAACTATTGCTTCTATGACTATCGCTATCGCTTAGTGATAAAGTAAAGCAATTACAGGGCGATTGCATTGCATACAATAAAGCGACAACCATATGGCTCCTGCCAGTTGCCGATAACTCGGTTACAAAACATGATCATCTCATACAATAAAATATAGCATCACATCTTGACCATATCACATCACAACATGCCCTGCAAAAACAAGTTAGACGTCCTCTACTTTGTTGTTGCAAGTTTTACGTGGCTGCTATGGGCTGAGCAAGAACCGTTCTTACCTATGCATTAAAAACCACAACGATAGTTCATCAAGTTAGTGCTGTTTTAACTTCTCAAGGACCGGGCGTAGCCACACTCGGTTCAACTAAAGTTGGAGAAACTAGCACCTGCCAGCCACTTGTGTCCAAAGCACGTCGGTAGAACCAGTCTCGCGTAAGCGTACGTGTAATGTCGGTCCAGGCCGCTTCATCCAACAACACCGCCGAACCAAAGTATGACATGCTGGTAAGCAGTATGACTTGTATCGCCCACAACTCACTTGTGTTCTACTCATGCATATAACATCAAGGCATAAAACCTAGGCTCTCATGCCACTGTTGGGGAACATAGTAATTTCAAAAAAAATCCTATGCACACGCAAGATCATGGTGATGCATAGCAACAAGAGGGGAGAGTGTTGTCCATGTACCCTCGTAGACCGTTGATGTAGTCGTACGTTTTCACGACCCGACCGATCAAGCACCGAAAGCACGACACCTCCGAGTTCTTGCACACGTTTAGCTCGATGACGTCCCTCGAACTCTGATCCAGTCGAGTGTTGAGGGAGAGTTCTGTCAGCACGACGGCGTGGTGACGATGATGATGTTCTACCAACGCAGGGCTTCGCCTAAGCACCACTACGATATTATCGAGGTGGACTATGGAGGAGGGGGGCACCGCACACGGCTAATAGATCCAAGGGATCAATTCTTGTGTCTATGGGGTGCCACCCCTCCTCCGTATATAAAGGTGGAGAAGAGGGGGCTGGCCAGGAGGAGGAGGCGCGCTCAAGGGGGTAGTCCTACTCCCACCGGGAGTAGGACTCCTCCTTTTCCTACTTGGAGAGGGAGAGGGAAGGAAGAGGAAGGAGGGAGGAAGGAAAGGGGGGGCCGGCACCCTTCCTAATTCGGATTGGGCTTGGGGGGCGCGACCCCTTCCTTGCTCCTCTCCCATCCTTTCCACTAAAGCCCATTAAGGCCCATATACCTCCCGGGGGTTCCGATAACCTCCCGGTGCTTTGGTATTATCCCGATCTCACCCAGAACCATTCCGGTGTCCAAATATAGTAGTCTAATATATCGACCTTTACGTCTCGACCATTTTGAGACTCCTCGTCATGTCCGTGGTCACATCTGGGACTCGAACTACCTTCGGTACATCAAAACACATAAACTCATAATATAACCGTCATCTAACTTTAAGCGTGCAGACCCTACGGGTTCGAGAACTATGTAGACATGACCGAGACACGTTTCCTGTCAATAACCAATAGGGGAACCTGGATGTCCATATTGGCTCCCACATATTCTACGAAGATCTTTATCGGTCAAACCGCATAACAACATATGTTGTTCCCTTTGTCATCGGTATGTTACTTGCCCGAGATTCGATCGTTGGTATCTCAATACCTAGTTCAATCTTGTTACCGGCAAGTCTCTTTACTCGTTCCGTAATACATCATCCTGCAACTAACTAATTAGTTGCAATGATTGCAAGACTTATAGTGATGTGCATTACCGAGTGGGCCCAGAGATACCTCTCTGACAATCGGAGTGACAAATCCTAATCTCGAAATACACCAACCCAACAAGTACCTTTGGAGACACCTGTAGAGCACCTTTATAATCTCCCAGTTACGTTGTGACATTTGGTAGCACACAAAGTGTTCCTCCGGTAAACGGGAGTTGCATAATCTCATAGTCACAGGAACATGTATATGTCATGAAGAAAGCAGTAGCAACATACTAAACAATCAAGTGCTAAGCTAACGGAATGGTTCAAGTCAATCACATCATTCTCCTAATGATGTGATCCCGTTAATCAAATGACAACTCTTTGTCCATGGCTAGGAAACATAACCATCTTTGATAAACGAGCTAGTAAAGTAGAGGCATACTAGTGACACTTAGTTTGTCTATGTATTCACACATGTATCATGTTTCCGGTTAATACAATTCTAGCATGAATAATAAACATTCATCATGATATAAGGAAATAAATAATAACTTTATTATTGCCTCTAGGGCATATTTCCTTCAGTTTTAGCATCTTTTTTCCATAAGATATTTAATATCAACATGATCAGTGTGAATAGTTACTTTAGACTCAACAATATAAGGTCTGAACTTATCACAAGCAAATACAACTGCTAGAAATTCTTTTTCAGTAGTAGCATAATTTATCTGGGCACTTTCTAGAGTTTTACTAGCATATTGAATAACATTTAGTTTCTTATCAACTCTTTGTCCCAGAACAGCACCTACGGCATAATCGCTAGCATCACACATAATATCAAAGGGTAAATTCCAATCAGGTGGCTGAACAATAGGTGCAGAAATCAAAGCTTTCTTAAGTATTTCAAATGCTTCTAAACAATCATCATCGAAGAGAAAAGGAATATCTTTTTGTGATAAATTGGTCAGAGGTCTAGAAATTTTAGAGAAGTCTCTAATGAGTCTCCTATAAAAACCGGCATGACCTAGGAAACTTATTATACCTTTAATGTCCTTGGGACACGACATCTTTTCAATGGCATCAACTTTAGCTTTGTCAACTTCAATACCTCTTTCAGAAATTTTGTGCCCCAAGACAATGCCTTCATTAACCATAAAGTGACACTTCTCCTAATTCAAGACAAGACTAGTGTCTTCGCGTCTCTGCAAAACTCGATCAAGGTTGCTCAAGCAATCATCAAAAGAAGATCCATAAACGGAGAAATCATCCATGAAAAATTCACAAATCTTTTCACAGAAGTCAGAGAATATAGCCATCATGCATCTTTGAAAGGTAGCAGGTGCATTACATAAAACAAAAGGCATACGTCTATAAGCAAAAGTACCAAAAGGACAAGTAAACGTGGTCTTTTCTTGATCCTCCGCTGACACATGTATTTGAGAGAAACCAGAGTAACCATATAGAAAGCAAAAATGTGTATGTTTGGATAATCTTTCTAGCATTTGATCAATAAAAGGTAAAGGGTAATGATCCTTTTTAGTAGCTTTATTTAATTTGCGGAAATCAATTACCATTCTATAACCTGTAACAATTCTTTGTGGGATCAATTCATCTTTATCATTAGGAACGACAGTAATACCACCCTTCTTAGGGACACAATGGACAGGACTTACCCACTGGCTATCAGCAACGGGATAAATTATACATACCTCTAGGAGCTTTAGTATATCCTTTTTACCACTTCCTTCATCTTAGGATTTAACTGTCATCGGTGATCAATAACTGGTTTGGCATCTTCCTCCAAATTTATTTTGTGTTGACATAGAGTGGGACTAATGCCCTTAAGATCATCAAGAGTATATCCAATAGCATCACGGTGCTTCTTCAGAGTTTTCAATAATCTCTCCTCTTCCTGCTCTGAAAGATTAGCACTAATAATAACAGGATATATTTTCTTTTCATCAAGATAAGCATATTTAAGAGTATCAGGTAATGGTTTAAGCTCGAACAAGGGATCACCCTTGGGTGGTGGAGGATTCCCTAGAATTTCAATCGGCAGGTTGTGTTTTAAAATAGGTCCCTGTTTAAAGAATACTTCATCTATTTCCCTTCTTTCATTCATGAACATATCATTTTCATGGTCTAGCAAATATTGTTCTAAAGGATCATTAGGAGGCACGGCAATATAAGCAAGACCAATTATTTCATCCTTACTAGGCAATTCTTTATCATGGGGTTGTCTACGAAATTTAGCAAAATTAAACTCATGAGTCATACCATCCAAAACCAATCGTAACAATATCTTTTTCATAGTCTATCTTAGCATTAACAATATTCAAGAAGGGTCTACCAAATATAATGGGACAAAAGCTATCTTGTGGGGAACCAAGAACAAGAAAATCAGCAGGATATTTAACTTTCCCACACAAGACTTCAACATCTCTAACAATCCCAAATGGTGAAATAGTATCTCTATTGGCAAGCTTAATTGTAACATCTATTTCTTCTATCTCAGCAGGTGCAATATCATGCATAATTTTTGTATACAAGGAATAAGGTATTGCACTAGCACTAGCACCCATATCACATAAGCCATGATAACAATGATCCCCTATTTTAACAGAAGTAACAGGCATGCCTACAACAGGTCTATGTTTATTCTTAGAATCGGGTCTAGCAATTATAGCGCCTTCATCACAGAATTAAATAACATGCCCATCAATATTATCAGCCAAGAGTTCTTTAACCACAACAATACTAGGTTCAACTTTATTTTGCTCAGGTGGTGTAGGTGTTTTAGTATTACTCTTACGAACCATAGTTGAAGCTTTAGCATGATATTTTATCCTAACAGGGAAAGGGTATTCTCAATATAAGTAGTAGGGACAATAGGATCATTATAAGTGATAGTCTTTTCTTCAACTTTAATAGGTGCAATTACTTTTACTTCAGTGGGAGGATTATATTTAAACCAATTCTCCTTAGGGAGGTCAACATGAGTAGCAAATGATTCACAGAAAGAAGCTACTATTTCAGAGTCAAGTCCATATTTAGTGCTAAACTCATGGAAGACATTGGTATCCATAAAAGATTTAACACAATCTAACTTAGGTGACATACCTGACTCCTTACCTTCATTGAGATCCCAATCTTTAGAGTTGCGTTTAATTATTTCCAATAAATCCCATTTGAATTCAATAGTCTTCATCATAAAAGACCCAACACAAGAAGTATCGAGCATGGAGTGATTGTTGAGAGAAAGCCGAGCACAAAGTTTTTGAATAATCATTTCTCTTGAGAGCTCATGATTGGGGCATGAATATAACATTGACTTAAGCCTCCCCCAAGCTTGAGCGATGCTTTCTCCTTTGCGAGGCCAAAAATTATATATGTAATTAGATCCCATATTATCACATAGCCTAAACCATGTCAATGCCTCTCCCTTCAAAGATAAAGCGAAGACCTTCTTCTTGATAATAACCTCAGGCATACTATCGGATTTCGGGTTCCGGCAGACCCTTAAGGTTCGAACTCTAGGGTGCGCGCAGAGATCTCTCCTCTACCAGCTCGCGTCTCGTCGCCTCGCAAAGGATCTAGGATAGCAAAGATGAACAACACAAGAGACGCAAGGTTTATACTGGTTCAGGCCACCATTGTGGTGTAATACCCTACTCCAGTGTGTGGTGTGGTGGATTGCCTCTGGGGCTGATGATGAATAGTACAAGGGAAGAACGTCCTCGCGAGGGATGTTCTTGTGGTGGTGTTGTCCCTTTGGAGGGGTTGATTTCTGGTGCCCCTATACTATGGTGGCTAGCCCTATATATAGAGTGAGGCCCTGGTCCTCTTCCCAAATATTGAGCAGGCAGGGTGCCAACAATTGGCCATTTTGAAGGGGAACATCTAGTACACTTATCCTGACTAAAGTTGGTCCTCGCTTGCCAAAGAATCTGACGATGATGCCATCCTGGGCTCCACGGTGACCTCCATCCTGCCGTTCCGCTGGTCTTGGTCTTGTTGCACCGCAATGGTAGCCTTTGCGTGATACCTTGGCCTGCGCTTGCCCCCTTTGCACCAAATAGGAAATAAGGACACTGCGCAGGCCAGTGCCCGCCTGGCGCTCGCCTGGCTTTGATCGTCATGGCTTGCATCAAGGGCACCTCACGAGGTACCCTGCCTTGATCTCTCCGCCTCCTCGCGAGGCTTGCTGACGAGGCTGTGCCTGAGGAAGCTGCCCGTTGTCCACCCTGCAAGGCATGGCCCCTCGCGATGGTCTTGAGCTTGAGTTGACGAAGATGGGCCGCACTGGGCCACTCCTTGTGCCACGCTGCAGGCCGCAGGCAAACAAGTCTGGGTACCCCCATTCCCACAATGCCGACAGTAGCCCCAGGGCCCAAGGCGCGCCCAGAACTGGCTTAGCAGAGAGGCGAAGGGGCAAGTGCGAAGAGTCGTGGGCCCCAACAGCCTACAGCCTTGGGCGCCGCGTGGTGGTTGATTGGACGTGGGCGTCTCCGTTTCCCCATGCCTCTCATTACGTGCCCAGCACAGTCATTCCCTTTTCGCCGTTCGCGCGTCTCCTGTTCTTCCTCCCCATTGAGCTCCAACCTCTGCTTCCAATCCAATCTCGAACTCTCCCCCCTTCCCGTCGCCATGGCACCAGCGAAGAAAGAGAGGGGGAAGAAGCCCGCGCCTTCGCCCCGCTCGCCGCCGGCAGCGGCTCCTGCCATCGATCGCTCAATCATACTCAACCCAGAAGCCTTGGACAAGCTCAGCTCTGCTCTCGCCACCATCTTCAATGAATGCGGGAGGACGATGGTCTGGCCTATATCTCACTCATCCTTCGACAGGGTCGTTACGGAGGTCAGATTCTTTGCTGACACCCTGTGGGCGGGTCTGGTTCCCCCCTTTTCTGCTTTCTTCAATGTTGTGCTCTCCCATTACCAGATCCACATGATGCACTTGGGTCCCGAATCCATTACTCTCCTTGCCGTTTTCACCTTTGTTTGCAAGGCCATGGTGGGCATTCCTCCTTCTGTTGCTCTCCTGCGCCACTTCTTCTCTTTGCGCCTGAGTGACCCCACTAAGTGCTTGGGGTGCGTGAGCTTCCTCGCCGTGCCGGAGATGACTGCCTCGGGGATCGATTTCACCCTTCCTCCTTCTACGGCTGGGTTCCGAGAGCGGTGGCTGTATGTGGATGTCAGAGTGCCCAGCCCCCTGCTCTCGCACCCAACCTTGCCCGCTGTCCCCAACTCAGGCTGGGGTCATGAGGCGCTCACGAGCCCCCGGCTCACCTTCGTTGGCATCGCTTCCGGAGTTTGAGGGTGCTCGATGTGACGGCGCCCAAAGTGGTGAAGGAGTTCCTTCAACACTACATTGCTCCTCTCCAGTGCCATTCCCGTCGGATGTGGGCCTTTGCGGGGCATGAAGACCGCATGAGGCTCCAGGAGGAAGATCTGGCGCCCGAAGTACTGAGGAAGGTGCTTATGGTCCTGACTGGCGATCCTTCCCCAGGCAGCCTTCGGCACGGGGCTGCCCTCTTGTACCTTTGCTCGGGTAAGGTCGACTTTGTGAAGCAGATGCCCAGCTTCGATGAATGGGGGTTGTGCCCAGCCGGCCTCACGGGGCCCCGCGAGAAACCAGTTGTTGTGGTTGCCCTTCCGGTTGCCCACGGTGGTCCTGCCTCAGGTGATGGAGCTGGGAGGCGAGGACCGCCGAAAGCTGAGGGGGCTGCTGTCGAGATGCTGACGCCGCGCGGAGCCCCAGAGGTGGCATCTCCTGAAACCTGCCCTGGAGCAGCGGCAGGCGTGGAGTTGCGGCCTGCGGCTCCTGTGGCCGAGGCTCCCGAGGCCCCGGCCGTCCTTCACGAGGCGGTGCCTGGCGGTGTGTCCCAGGCCGATTCCCTTGGCGTCGATCACCTTGACGCCTCCTCCACGCCGCAGACCGACCCCTGCACCGAGCACTTGGGCCGGTTCCGCGTAGACTTTGAGGCCCTCCGCAAGAGAAAGGAAGCCTTGGGTGGTGATGATCGCCCCTGCCACCTATTGAAATGCAGGAAGTACTTCGCCATTGACGAGCAAGTCCTCTTCTTTCTTGGTTCCTTACTTTCCCATTGCTTCAGCTGATTATAGCCTTTCAGGGCCCATCCTGCCGAGTTCATGGAGATGGCTGGGGAGCCATCCCCTCTAGCTTCACCTTCACCGCCGATTTTGAGCGCCCCGAGCTCGAGCACCGCTCTTGCCGTGGGGCTGGTCGGAGAAGTGGGCCGTCCTGCGGAGCATCTTGATTCTGCACGCCTCATGCCCTTCCTTCGTGAGCTCTCCTGGGGCACAGCCAGCCTACCCAGAGCTCCTCCCTTAGTCGTGGACGGCGACTAGCTGAGGTAGATCTTGAGTTCCTCCTCGGGAGACGAACCAGTGCCAGGTTGTATCCCTGGCGGGGTTTGCTCGGCGATCACGAGGGCGCCAGACTCCAGCCCCCTACTCAGAGGGGGTGTGCCGCCTCACGGCCCTCCGCATGCGCGAGGGGCGGAGGACGACACGGAAGACGTGCTTAGGCGCGCTCGGGAGGGCAGCGCCCTTCGTTGAGAGTTCCTTCGAAAGGCAGCAGATGCGGTGGATCAGCTCGGGGCAGAGCTTGCTGGCGAGGATGCACGCCTCGAGGCTGAAGGCCTGCGCCTCGCTAATGAGAGGCGCAAGCTGAAGGTGGCCGTCAGCCTTGCATGCCACCAGCGTGATCTTGAAAGCGCGAAGGCCGAGGCGTCGCTGGTGGCCTCGCGAGAGGCCTGCTCCCAAGCCGTCGAGGAGGCCCAGGAAGCAGACCGTCGGTGCAAGGCTGCAGAGGAGCGTGCGTGGGAGCTCTAGGCCTGGAGCAACTCTCTGGAGCGGCAAGTGGAGCTGCACCAGGTGGCCCTCGTGTCGTTGAAGGGGGTGCATGATGACAAGGTGGAGGTCCTGAGGCGCGAGGAGGCATTGACATTGGAGGCCGCCGAGCGCAATCTCGACCTTGAGCGGTTGGAGACGAGGGAGCGCCTAGTGGCCTTGGCGGAGGATGAAGTTGGCGCGAGGGAGACCCATGTCCAAGAAGAGGTCGACCGCTGCATGGCGGAAGCTCGCTGGAGTCTTGAGCGCGAGTACGAAAGGAGGTTGGGGCTGATCAGGGTCGAAGCTGAGGGTAGGACCAGTACCCTCAGGACCAAGCTGGCTGAAGTGACATGGCGCGCGGATGCCTCCGCGGCCGCCCTTGGCGCAGCACAGGCAGAGCTGGCTTCTTCCCGTGCCGAGCTGCTTCTTCTTCAATAGAGGGTTGATGAAGCCAAGGCCGTTGCGCGACAGAATGAGGACGAGATCCGTCAGCGGCAGACCCTGGAGCATTTGCATGGCCCCATGCTCCTAACACTCGGGGAGAAGGCCAACGCGGCCCTGGGTAACATCTGTGAGGTGGCCGTCGCGGAGCCTCACGTCATCAACTACGCCGGCAACCTCAGGTTCTTCACAGATGTGGTGACGCAGCTGGAGACCCGCTCTGACAGGGCCAACGGGCTTGTTGAGGAGAGGAGCCGAGCCCTGCTTGGACGTGCTTTTCCCGAGTCTTCAGTTATCTTCAAGACCGGGACCCCCACTTCGACTTCGACGCAGCCATCGCGCCAGTGCCCATAGCTGTTCGGGGTGATCTGGCGCAGTGGGTGGAGGAGAACGTGGACGCCATCGTCAGGGACTTCACCACTGATGATGACGGCGTGGTCGTGGCCGCCGATGAAGGCGGCGTTGTGAATGAGCATGATGTTCATGATGGCGACGACATGGGTGATGGTGAGGCAAGTGACGCCAGTGATGCTTCTAGAGGCGTTCCTGAAGATGCATTGGGAGATTTGTCTGATTGATCGCGTGTCATCTCCGCTGTTTACCCTGCGCGGAAAGGGTTCGGGCTCGGCCTTGAAGGTTGTAAGAGCATTTTTGGAGGGGGATCCCCTCGTGTAAAGGTTTGCAGTTAGTGTACTTGTAGATATAACGCCACATGTATGTTTAAGATGAGCTATTGGCCCCTCAACGGGTTAGTCGACTTGTTTACCTTTGACTCGGACGGGTCCCGAGCGAGCCTACGGAGGCCGCAGTACCCTGAGTGTCTTCTAAGTGAACCCACTGATCCTATGGTGAGAACTCCCCGAGAGGGCGTGGTGACAGCGGTCCGGATGATAGACGTGCCTGGCCTGGCTCGGCTCACGAGGGGCTCGCGAGGGGAGGCAGCTGATGCTAACTTTGGACGCAAAGCCGCAACCAGAACGAGAGAGATTGCTCGAACGAGACTAAACATCCCTTCCCCGAACAGACGCAAGTCTCAAGCTTAAATCCAACTTAAATTCAAATCGAAGAAACTCGACAACCAAGAGAAAGTCAAAAAAGAAAAAAAGCCGCGTCCGGCACCTAGTCTAGTCTTCGACGTCTTCTGCCGGGGGATAGAGCGGTCGCCAGCGGTTCCCCCGACGACCACGGTCCTCTGCCGGGGGCAGGCCCTGGGGCACCTCCCTGGTAGAGGGCCTACCTCCTGAGGACGCCTTGCTCCAAGCACCGCGGGGGTGAGGCCGGATCTCGGCCCCTCTCCTGCAGCCCCCGGCGCCCTCCTCCTCAGGGGTAGGAAGCTGCAGGATTGGGGCAGCCATCTGCTGCGGCGACCTGTACCTTCTGAGACCCATGGTTAGCATAAGCTTGCTCCTGAGGAATTAGTGGTACCCGATAGTTGCTGCCACCAGCGCGGTCGTCGAGGCTCTCTTGGGGTTCCTGAAAGAGCTCAGCTTCCGGCGTCTCTTCCCCCCAGCCTGGCCCAAGGAGCGAGCCATGGTCTTCTTCCAATGCGCTCCCTTGATCCAACATGTGGGGTACGGAAGCTTCTGGGGCCATCGCCCCGAGTGCCTCGTTGTAGTGCCCCACGCGCCACGCAGTCTTGCTTGAAGTTCTGTCTTGGGAGTGGTAGCGTGGCGGCCCGCCCGGGCCGTGGGCTGTAGCGAATGTTCCCTCGCCGGCCGGAGGTGGAGCCGGCACTGCTGGTCACCCGGTGCTGACGGCCAGGTTAGCGCTGGGGAGGCCTTGGAATCCGCTCGGAGTTGCGCGGGCTCGTATGGGGCCTGCATACAGCCCGCCCTGGATGTGGGGTGGCAGCTGGACGCAGAAGGGATGAGCCCCCGAGGCGGTGGATCCTAGGAGCTCTACCACTCACTCCAGTAGCATGTCGTGGCCGCCCTCCAGTAGCCTGTATTGTAGTAGTTCTCGGGCCACCATGAGCGCGGCCCTAGAGTTCGCCTGCTCCCATCGGGTGTATGGCGCTGTGGCCGCGGCGTGGCTTGAAGCCCTTGCTACTCACCGCACCTGCCGCTGCGTGAGAGCAGGCGGTGCCTGGCCACGTCGCCCGTGGCCCGCAGCGCCTTGCGGAGCATGGGCTGCCTGATGCACGAGGTTGAGGTCGCCCTGGGTAGGCGGCTCGGCGCGGGCAGGCCAGGACGCCCAGGGGTTGGGGTTGCCCGTCGGGTCGCCGGACATGAGGATGACGACGTGATGGAATGCGAGGTGGCGGAAGAAGGATTCCGGCGCACCCCTACCTGGCGCGCCAAATGTCGGATTTTGGGTTCCGGAAGACCCTTAAGGTTCAAACTCTAGGGTGCATGCGGAGATCTCTCCTCTACCAGCTCGCGTCTCGTCGCCTTGCAAAGGATCTAGGCTAGCAAAGATGAATAACACAAGAGACGCAATGTTTATACTAGTTCAGGCCACCATTGTGGTGTAATACCCTACTCCAGTGTGTGGTGTGGTGGATTGCCTCTAGGGCTCATGATGAATAGTACAAGGGAAGAACATCCTCGCGAGGGATGTTCTTGTGGTGGTGTTGTCCCTTTGGAGGGGTTGATTTCCGGTGCCCCTATACTATGGTGGCTTGCCCTATATATAGAGTAAGGCCCTGGTCCTCTTCCCAAAAATTTAGCGAGAAGGGTGCCAACAATTGGCCATTTTGAAGGGGAACATCTAGTACACTTATCCTGACTAAAGTTGGTCCTCTCCTACCAAAGACTCTGACGATGACGCCGTCCTGGGATCCACGGTGACCTCCATCTCTCTGTTCCACTGGTATTGGTCTTGTTGCACCGAAATGGTAGCCTTTGCCTGATACCTTGTCCTGCGCTTGCCCCCTTTGCACCAAATAGGAAATAAGGACACTGCGCAGGCCGGTGCCCGCCTGGCGCCCGCCTGGCTTCGATCATCATGGCTTGCGTCACGGGCACCTCACGAGGTACCCTGCCTTGATCTCTCCGCCTCCTCGCGAGCCTTCCTGATGAGGCTGTGCCTGAGGAAGCCGCCTATTGTACGCCCTGCGAGGCTTGGCCCCTCGCGAGGGTCTTGAGCTTGAGTTAACGAAGATGGGCCGCACTAGGCCACTCCTTGTGCCACGCTGCTGGTCGCAGGCAGGCAAGCCTGGGTACCCCCGTTCCCAGAACACCGACACATACCTGCAAGATTAAATAATCCACAAACTTCATGCACATAGATTAGGTGCAAGTCGGGATGTAATGTTCCATCTCCTGTAAAAGGATTAGCTAGCAATTTCTCTACCACACCTGAAGGAATTTCAAAGTAAACATTTTCAGTAGGTTCAGTAGGTTGAGGAGCAACTCTTTGCTCTACTGGTCGGGGTGAAGATACCCGGAACAAGCCCCTCAAAGGATTATTTTCCATAGTAACAAGTGACAGTAAATTTCAGCACACTATATAAATTTTTCCTTACCAAGTTCCACTTACCAAAGGAGCTTCACTCCCCGGCAACGGCGCCAGAAAAGAGTCTTGATGACCCAAAAGTGTAGGGGATCTATCGTAGTCCTTTTGATAAATAAGAGTATCGAACCCAACGAGGAGCAGAAGGAAATGACATGCGGTTTTCAGTAAGGTGTTCTCTGGAAGCACTGAAATTATCGGTAATAGATAGTTTTGTGATAAGGTAATTTGTAACGGGTAACAAGCAATGAAAGTAAATAAGGTGCAGCAAGGTGGCCCAATCCTTTTTGTAGCAAAGTACAAGCCTGGACAAGTTCTTATAGAGATAAAAGCGCTCCCGAGGACACATGGGAATTATCGTTAAGCTAGTTTTGATCACGTTCATATGATTCGCATTCGTTACTTTGATAATTTGGTATGTGGGTGGACCGGTGCTTGGGTACTGCCCTTTCTTGGACAAGCATCCCACTTATGATTAACCCCTATTACAAGCATACACAACTACAAAAGAAGTATTAATGTAAACCTAACCATAGCATGAAACATATTGATCCAAATCAGCCCCTTACGAAGCAACGCATAAACTAGGGTTTAAGCTTCTTTCACTCTAGCAACCCATCATCTACTTATTACTTACAAATGCCTTCCTCTAGGTCCAAACAATGGTGAAGTGTCATGTAGTCTATGTTCACATAACACCACTAGAGGAGAGACAACATACATCTCATCAAAATATCGAACGAATACCAAATTCACATGACTACTTATAACAAGACTTCTCCCATGTCCTCAGGAAAAAATGTAACTACTCACAAATCATGTTCATGTTCATAATAAGAGGGGTATTAATATGCATTAAGGATCTGAACATATGATATTCCACCTAATAAACCAACTAGCATCAACTACAAGGAGTAATCAACACTACTAGCAACCCACAGGTACCAATCTGAGGTTTTGGTACAAAGATTGGATACAAGAGATGAACTAGGGTTTGAGAGGAGATGGTGCTGGTGAAGATGTTGATGGAGATTAACCCCCTCCCGATGAGAGGATCGTTGGCAATGACGATGATGATGATTTCCCCCTCCCGGGGGGATATTTCCCCGGCAGAACAGCTCCGCCGGAGCCCTAGATTGGTTCTGCCAAGGTTCTGCCTTGTGGCGGTGGAGTCTTGTCCCGTAAGCTTGCTTATGATTTTTTTTCCAGGGTAAAAGACTTCATATAGCATAAGATGGCCACCGGAGGGCTGCCAGGGGGCCCATGAGGCAGGGGGCCCTCGTGGGCAGGGTGTGGGCCCCCTGACATTGATTCTTTCGCCAGTATTTTTTATTAATTCCAAAATTGGCTTTCGTGGAGTTTCAGGACTTTTGGAGTTGTGCAGAATAGGTCTCTAATATTTGCTCCTTTTCCATCCCAGAATCCCAGCTGCAGGCATTCCCCCTCTTCATGTAAACCTTGTAAAATAAGAGAGAATAAGCATAAGTATTGTGATATATCATGTAATAACAGCCCATAATGCAATAAATATCAATATAGAAGCATGATGCAAAATGGACGTATCATTGGTGAATGGGTATCTGTCTCCGACTCCCACCATCACTCCGAGAGAAGTTATCACTCCGACTCCGAATATAATCAAGATGAAGGTGTTGCCGGTCTAGCACTTGTGTCAACCAACTCCTACAACATATTTGACTCACCAAATGAAGGAATTGGAAGATGCTTCAAGGCTAAAGGCCCAAAGGTATCACACCCCGAGTTTGTTGATTTCAATAGTGATAAAGATGATTTGTTAGGTGATGATGATTTACTTGTTGACAACTCTAGTTATGAAAACTATGATGTACTTGCTATTAATCATGCTAATCAAGATAAAACATATGGCAGACTAAGGCATAGCCTAGTGGTGGGAAGGGGCTGATGCCTTCCCACCCACCCAGGTTCAAGGCATGGTACTTGCAATTTGGATTTGTTGCACCAGTTATACTATAGGGGGTTCCCTTACAGTCTTTCTGTCAAAAAAAGATAAAACGAATGACAATGATAAGAAGGAGATTGAGCGTCTAACTAAAGAACTAAACACTCTTAAGTTAGGTAATGAAACTACCTTGGAAGATCATCGAGAACTTTTAAAGACTCATGAGAAGTTACGCTTTGAAAAGCTCAACCTTGAGCAAGAGCATGGGTTTTTAAAGGAAATCTATGATGATCTTTGCAAGAAAAGTTCTTCCTACATTGCCAAGCGCTTACTCTTGTCTACTTATATGTCACAAGATAAATCTAACAACAAGAGTAAGAAAGATTCTTCTTCTAGTAGTAACAATAGTCATGCTAAATACAATGTTGTTGCTTCTTGTAGTTCTCTTGATTCCACTAATGATTCTCTTAGCCAAGTTACACTTGAGCAACAAAATAGCTTATTGAAGGGAATTATAGAGAAAGGTGTTTACAAGAGCCTTGCCGGAAGTAAGAAATTTAAGGAAATTGAACGCAAGCAAGGAAGGCACCGGAAGAATCAAGGTGTTGGTTTTGAATGAAAGTTCAATGCCAATGGAGTTGAGTCAGAAGAAGATCAATACCCTAAGACGAAGTTTGTTGCACATAAGGAGAAGTATGATCCTACTTCTTTCCAAGGGACACAAGCTCAAGATGATCTTCCACCACAAGACCACAAGCAAAAAAGGCAAGGACAAGCTTCAAGAGGAGATTGATGCATTTGAAGAAGCTCCCAAGGCCTTGGTCAAGTGGGTTCCCAAGACTACATCAAGTTCTACTTCATCAAGTACGACTACAACTCCAAGGATTCCCATCAAGATGATGTGGATCCCGAAGAAGAAGCACTAGAGAGTTCTTGAGGGTGACTCCGCCAACATACTTCACTCACATCATTTTGGCAAGAACAAGTGCAAACAACTTCCATATCTTGCACTAGTTCAAGGAGTCACAAACCCTCTTGTTGGTAAGAAAAGGGACAAGGTAACCTAATTCTTTCATGGACATCATATTGTGTGTACATCACTCTATGTCTATGGATATCCTTGCTTGTTCCTTGTGGGACTAACCGGTGTAGGTATTGAAAGTGCAACTCACTCCAATAGATTGCTCCAAGTGATCTACCTCAACATTGAGCATCCACATCTTCAACACCTACATGAAGTCATCATCAACAAAACCCAAGGTTAGTTCATCCCTCTTAGGGGGGATATCACATCTAGGGGGAGCTTTACTCTAAGAATTGAGCTAAGCAACTCTAACGGTGTGAACACAACAATGCTTTATGTAAAGGTGGTAACCCCACTTGTGCTTAAACAATGAGTATGACCTATGATCAAATGTTCTCATTTGACTCCTAAGTTAATATACTCATATATAGATGACCTAGTCATGGCCAATTGCTTGATAGATGCTAGAAGGTTGTGCATGCTTTGCCACATATTTCCTTTGCCATTTTATTGTGTGAGCATGTTGATTGCATATTTTACTCATTCGAGGACATCCACTTGTTGCTTTGGTTGTTTGGCTCTTTCTATTTTGCCAAGTGGATGGACAAGAATGCCTAAGAACCTTCTCTAGCTATCTATGCTTTTCTCATCTCAAACTCTATTCATGCTACATCACAAAGTTTGATCAAGTCAGATTCGAACCACTCAGTGTGAGGAGCACTCAGTGTCCCCGATTTGTCATAGACTTAAACTTCCAAAACCTCTTTGTGCATTTCGGTTTGACCGAGTCATCCAATTCGGTCACACCGAGATCAATAAGTTGATCTAGGTTTTCATCTCGGTGCAACCTATTTGAACACTTCGGTCACACCGAGTTGCAGTAACCGCTTGTGATTCTGCATCTCGGTGCCACCGAGTTGTTCCACTCGGTCACACCGACGTGGTCGGGATATATATACCCATGGGTGAGATTTTGGAAATTTCTTCAAAACCCCACAGCCCGCACGTGTCCTTCTCTGCTGCCTCGGGTCTCCAAATCGTCTCCTTGCCACCAGCGACCTCCCGCCGCTGGTTTCTGTCGCCGTCAACGGAAATCTGCTCCGCCGTTGCCGCTGTAGCGAACTCCCGCCGGAATAGGGTATGAGTTCGACCCCTTGTGCTATCGTTTTAACTCCGATTCTATGCACGAGTTCAATGCCATGATTCTTGCCATGTATGAAATCGATCTATCTAGAGAAATCTTCCTTTAGGCTAAGTTTGATTCAAAAATTTAGGGTTAGGTCTCTGCTGAACTCATCTCGGACCGACCGGATCGTAGAAATCGGTCTCGTCGATTTGGCTTAGGCCAATGCACGTGGGCTTTTCGTTCTGACCGAAAACTGCAAATCAGTGTGACCGAGTTCAATTCTCTGTGAAACCCTAGAAATCTCGATGCCACCGAACTGTGACTCGGTCTGACCGAGTTCACTAGTTTAGGTTCCAAATGTTGCTCCAGTATCTCCTAGTTTGTCAATTCGGTAGCTCCGAGATCATTTCAGTAGAGAACTAAAACTTAGTTTTTGACTCATTTGTTTTGCAAAACCTCTACACTTTGTGATGCTCATCTACTCTACCTCATCTATATATATTCACAGGGTCTGCTATCAGTTTGCCTGCCAAGATGTCTGACCAGAGTGATAGCCAGAACAAATCTGAAGAGCAAGTGTAAATGAGTGAGGGCACTAGTAACTCAAGCAGCTATGATGAGGGCAGTAGGAGCACACCAAGTAACTTGCCAAAGGCATCCACAAAAGCCAGAAAGAAGAGAACCTCAGATTCTGAAGATGAGGACTATGTGGCTTTTGAGGATGAGGCCACCTCAAAGAAGAAAGTGATAAAGAAAGAGTATGGCACTGCTACTGCAACAAATCCTAGTTTGAATAGGAAGGCACCAGCAAGGAGAGTTCCAATGTCAAAGACAAGAAATGTTCCAACTGGAGAAACCATGAAATTCACAATAGAATCAGATGATGGTAAGGCAGATGGAGATGACAAGAAGAAGAAGAGGGCAAGAACCACAGTTTCAAAAGTTCTTGGAAAGTCAACTATGATGAGAGATCCATCTGAAGATGAAGAGGAAGAGGATGCTGCACCAGCACCTAACTCACGAAAGCTTATGGGAGATGCAATCAAGTCAGGGGCTGCTTCTAAGCCCAAACCTGCTCCCAAAGTTGCTGCTCAAGCCACCAAGTCCGCACCCAAGAGAAGCACTAGAAACATACTGCTGGAGATAAGAACAAGGCCCAGTGCTTGAAAGACATGAAGAAGAAGATGTTGAAGCCCAAGTGCTAAGAAAGCTCAAATCAAAGATTCCAAACCAAAATGACACTCATCCAGTGGCAGAGGACGTGAAAAACAGGAAGGATCCAGGTCTGAGACTTTGGAGGAAGAATGATCCTTATGTTGTGAGAAGGAGAATTGCAGTGGACTACAGGTTCCACACCAAAGAACAGCAAGACTTCTATGAGAACATTTTGCTTGACAAGAAGCCAATTGTCTGTGATATGAGATGGGTTGACTGGAACTATATCCGAGAGAATGAAGATCACTTTCCAAGTGTATATGACAGCTTCAAGTCTTTTGAAGTTGACAAGTTTGTTGGACGGAAGCTCACCAAATGGAATGATGAGCTAATCATGCAATTCTACTCCACTGCTCATTTCTATCCATATTGAAGGATAGTGTGGATGTCTAAATGTACAAGGTACCAGTCAAGTGTTGATGAATGGGCCAAGTTGATCAATGCCCCAGCAGAACATGAGGATGATTTGGATGTGTATGCCAATAATAAGAAAGATCACAACTCCATGGCAAGCATGTACAAGGAAATTCCTGATGAAGCCCTGGAAACTCATAAGTTTGGCTCAGTGAAGTATTTGTTGTCTGGTCTTCCTACTATCAACACCATCCTAAGGCATACCTTGTTGCCCAAATCTAGAGATCATAGGATGATAAGAGGACATTCAATCAACTTGCTGCACATTTTTTATGTTCCTCAGAAATTCAAGGTCATGAGTCTGATTGTAGAGACAATCAAGAGGACAGCTGATGATCAGAAAAGGTCTTGTGGGTATGCTCCAAATATTCAGGTGCTCATCAACTCAAAGATGGGCACATGCACTTACTTGTTGGACAAGGAGCATTTACCTCTCCATCCAGAAGTTGAAAACAACACAGTTGTAATGGATGAGAATGAACCTTCATCAATGCAAGCACAAGAGAAGAGAGCAAAGGCAAAGGCAGAAAGAGTTGCAAAGATGCCAACTATTGAGGAAGTATCTCAAGTGTTCTTGAAGAGCAAACAAGATCAACTAGCCTATCTGATCCAATCTACTTTGAGGATTGAGAAAGGCTTGTCCACCCTGACTCAGAATCAGGAGAGCTAGGAGAGGATCATAGAGACCAAGTTTTATGATCTTGATCTGGAAGTCACTGAGATACAGACAGTAGTTGAGCAGCTCCAGGAGGAAGCAGAAGAGAAGAAAGGAAAGAGAACTACAGATATTTTTCAGCGAGTGCAAGTGCCGAGAGGTCAGAGGTAAGTTGCAGTGCCTGTTCCAGATACTAGAGCTACCACATCAGCACCAGCAGCTACAGCTTCAGTGCCACCTCAAGCAGCCACTCCGACAGCTCCAGCTACATCATCTGAAGCCTTCGTCCTTGGAGTTATCTCTACACCACCTCCCGAAGACCAAGCCTGAGAGAGGCGTAGCACTATGCATATTTGAAATTTTTGGTAACTTCGTCCTTGGAGTTAGCCGGATAGATCATAGGCTTCGAGAGAGAGTGTTGCTGTTTTTTGTCTGTCTTGCTATTTTTCTTGGTTGAACTTTATTGTGTGCTTGTGTGAGATACTTGTATGATCATGTGTTTGATCATATGCTACTTTAATGTTTGCTTGGATGACATTATCTCTTATATCCATATATGATCATTCACTATGCTTGGTGATGAGTGCATGACCTTAATTCCTATCATTTTGAGCGCTCCACCAAGATGTATGTGACATGGAAGAGTAACCCATGAAACTAATCGATTGTGCATTTGCATTCAAAAGCAAATTTCAAATAATGCACAAATTTAGGGGGAGCTCTTTCTTATCACATACTTCTCAAAGTGACGATGTATTTCAATCCTATTATCATTTGTCGAAGCTTTGATCTATATGTTGTCATCAATTACCAAAAAGGGGGAGATTGAAAGTGCAACTATCCTTGGGTGGGTTTGGTAATCATTGACAACATATAGCTCATTGAACTAATGCTATTTCAAGATGAATACTTCAGGAAAGTTCAATGATTGGCATGGCATGGATTAGGAATGTGGACCCCTCAAAATGCTAAGGACAAAGGATTGGCTCAAGCTCTAAAGCTCAAGACTCTACATTTTACTTTTAGTGATCCAAGATCACATTGAGTCTATAGAAAAAGCCAATACTACTAAAAGGGGATGAGGTGTTTCTTAATGGCTTGCTTCCTCAAAATGCTTCGTGATATGCTCCAAAACCCTCAACCACTTTCTCAAATCCACATATGTCCCAAACCAAAAGTCAAACTCAGCCCCACCGATTTGATCTATCCGGCGCCACCGAGTTCATTTGACATAGCCACTGCCAGAAACCCTAGTCACTTCGGTTTCACCGATAGGGATCTCGGTCTCACCGAGATGGGATTGCAAACTCTCTGTTTCCCTTCGTAACGTTTCGGTCCAACTGAGATGAGCGATCGGTCCCACCGAGTTCGCAATGCAAACTCTCTGTTTCCCCTTCGTAACGTTTCGGTCCCACCGAGATGAGTGAATCGGTCCCACCGAGTTTGCCTAACCAACTCTCTGGTTAGCTTATTACCAAAGTCAGTCCCACCGAGTTTGTGTAATCGGTCTCACCGAGATTACGCTATGCCCTAACCCTAACTAAATCGGTCCCACCGAGTTGACATTCGGTCCCACTGAAATGCCTAACAGTCACATTATGAACTAAATCGGTTCGACTAAGTTTTCTGATTCGGTCACACAAAGTTTGGTAAGTTATGTGTAATGGTTAGATTTTGTGTGTAGGCTATATATACCCCTCCACCCTTTCTTCATTTGTGGAGAAAGCCATCAGAATGTGCCAACACTTCCAGCATTCATTTTCTGAGAGATAACCACCTACTCATGTGTTGAGGCCAAGATATTCCAATCCTATCATATGAATCTTGATCTCTAGCCTTCCCCAAGTTGCTTTCCACTCAAATCATCTTTCCACCAAATCCAATCCTATGAGAGAGAGTTGAGTGTTGGGGAGACTATCATTTGAAGCACAAGAGCAAGGAGTTCATCATCAACACACCATCTATTACCTTTTGGGGAGTGGTGTCTCCTAGATTGGTTAGGTGTCACTTGGGAGCCTCCGACAAGATTGTGGAGTTGAACCAAGGAGTTTGTAAGGACAAGGAGATCGCCTAATTCGTGAAGATCTACCCTAGTGAGGCAAGTCCTTCATGGGTGATGGCCATGGTGGGATAGACAAGGTTGCTTCTTTGTGGACCCTTCGTGGGTGGAGCCCTCCGTGGACTCGCGCAACCATTACCCTCCGTGGGTTGAAGTCTCCATCAACGTGGATGTACGATAGGACCACCTATCAAAACCACGCCAAAAACATCTGTGTCCCCAATTGTGTTTCCTTCCCAAACTCCTCCCATTTACTGTCTTGCAAGTTGCATGCTTTACTTTCCGCTTCTCATATACTTATTGCATGCTTGCTTGAATTGTATTGTGATTACTTGACTTGTGCTAAGTTGCTAAAATCTACAAGAACTAAAATTGGGGAAAGGCTAGATTTTTATTTGGTCAAGTAGTCTAATCACCCCCCCTCTAGACATACTTTTGATCCTACAGCTCGATTCCAAGGCAAACAAGTGTACTTTGTAGGTTATGCCAAAGAAAAAATTGGGTATTCCTGTCAGGACCCATGATCCTAAGTCACACCGATCTAGCATGTAACACATCATATCACTTTGAGACCTATGAAAGGTATCCCCACGGGTGCCACCTTACCTGGCCCGAGAATGTTTGTGCCTTTTGGCTCACGTATATGATAGTGTCATTAGTATCCATATGATAGAGAACACGAGCCGACATGACTAGTCGTAAACCCAAGGTGGCACTAACTTATAGGGACAGGCATACATGACCCAACATTGCACATGTCGGTCATCAATGTATGAACCCAAGTCGTAGCAACCTGCAAGGACTTAAATAAACAACACATGACATTTCCCCGAAGGGACAAACATAGGAGCAAACAAGGACACATGCCGATCATCCCATGTGTTTCGGAGCAGCAGCAAGCTACCATGGCTCAGTGGAAGCACCAGGAGACATTTCCCCATAAGAGAGACTACCAAGAATAAACAACTAGATTGTTGGATCACATACATACCAAGCATTTCAAAATCATACACACAATATGCTCGATATGTGCAAATACAACATGGCATCACAACAAAACTCTACGACTAAAAGTATTTATTCAAAAGGCTCTGAAGAGTCATACATAGTAAGAACTACAATCATGTGTCACATGACCCAACATACAGAGCATACAGGCAACGGAAGCATAAAATGTCTGAGTACACACAACTACAAATGAAAAAGGCTGAGAAGCCTGACTATCTACAAGACCCTCCCAAGGGTACAAGATCGTAGCTAAGGAAACAAGCTAAATGTCGAAGTCCACGCGGAACTACTAGTGAGACTGAAGTCTCCCTGCAAAAGCATAAATTAAGCAAGCCTGGGTACAAATGTACCCAGCAAGTATTACATCAGAACTAGCTACATATGCATCGGTATCAATAAAGGGGTAGTGGATTTTAACTGCAGCAAGCTAGCTTTGACACGGTGGCTATCCTGTACTACGACTACTGCTAACTCTCTTGAGGTGACGCACACGAGTCCACATATTCACGATATCAATACACCACTATGGATCTCCCGTCTCCCTACGAGAAGGCCATCCAAAGCACTCATGCTTATCTTGCGCATTTTAGAGTATCCACTTTCACTTGTCTATGAACTGCATAAACAACCCAGTAGTCCATTACCACGGACATGGCTATTCGAATAGATCATTTATAACCCTACATGGGTGTACTTCTTCAAACATGTTTCCACCACTTAGCGTCTGCACATGACATGTGCTTGGCAGACTTCAAGCGAAAGTCGACGTGGGTGTAGACCATGACCTGACTAACCACACAAGTCTCTAGTCCAGGTTTATCGCCTATTCAGGTTCCAACCACAGGGAGTCCCGCCGAGGTTTCCACTACGGCCCCGAATGATGTATGCAGGGTTCCCGAGGCATCAAATGGGCGACTCAGTACACCGAGCCACTTGCCTACCGCATCATAGCCCACCCCTCTGATCAGCGCTACACATGGCCTCCAGCACGCTACAAACACCAAAAACTACTTGCAACTCCTGGACAGAGGACAAGAGGGTTAATAAATCGAGCGTGTTCATATTTCGGGGCCCAATGTGTGGTAGTAGCTGTTCTTGGATCACAAACACAGAATTCAGTTCCTGAGGACGGTTTAAATGAGACAACCCACCATGTACTCCTACACGGCCTCTCACCGCTACCTTTACCAAATCATGTTCACACACTTAGCTCTCAACAGTAGGACATGATGACCACATTCCAATTCATCCCCGATGAATCAGACCTGACACAACTCTAAGCAATAGCAGGCATAACAAGCAAGCATAAATGAGTAGGCACATCATGTCTCAAACAACTCCTACTCATGCTAGTGGGTTTAAACTTTTTACTGTGGCAAAGATAGGTCATGCAGAGGAAAGGGGTTCAACTACCACAGCATGTAAAAATTGAATCGTTCTTGTCCTAATGCAGTAAAAGAGAGTAGGAGCGAGAGAGTGGGATTGTATCAGAGTGATCAAGGGGGTTTTGCTTGCCTGGCACTTAGGAAGATAGTATAGCTCTTCATCAATGTCATCGAACTCATCGTCGGAACAACGTCTAGTGAGGGGGAAAAACACCGGAAAGCAGAGAAGGAACACAATCAATGCAATGCAACAATATGATGCATGAATGTGACATGGCAATATGTGGTGATTTGAGCTAATGCAGCTAGCAACATAAGGGTTTGGGTTGATTTGAACCAAAGGTTCAAATTCAAATTCAAGCTATGAATTTCCAAAGTGCATTAACATGTTTTGATCTATACAACAAGTTTAAGTTGCTTTATCATGCATGAAACCAGTACCAATGGATAGATTGGATTTTCTGATCATTTTTCATATATAAATTATTCCATATGGAGTTACGGTTTATTTACTATAAATTATAGAACTTGTGGATATTGTTTGAAATAAATAAATCATTTCTGGTTTATTTAGAATCCCAGAAACATTTACTACGTCAGCATGATGTCATGATGACCTTAGCAGGTCAACTGACCGCTCCGGGTCAAACTTGACCAGTGGGGCCCACTAGTCAGTGAAACAATTAATTAATTAGATTAATTAGCGTTAAGTTAATAGTAAATAAATTGTGAGTGGGTCCCGGGCCCACTAGTCAGTGAGTCAGTGGGTTAATTAAGTTTAATTATAAACTTAACCCAAAGTAAGCAGGGCTGGGGCCCATATGTCAATGACCTAGGGGGTCAAATCGTGGTCAACTGGGTCAAACCTGCCAGTGACTCAATGCCGGTGAGGCTAGACATGGCAGAGAGGCTCAGAAATCTCCCTCTGGTTACCAAAACAATGGCGGAGCCCATCTACGAGTAGCTGGAAATCGCACGCGTTGAGTGGTGCTCTTAGCTTCACTGGAGATGGCCCACAACAATGGCGGTGATGGCAAGTGCGGCGGCCGGCGCTCAGGCTTCAAATGAATCGAACGTGTAGGGCATGGCAGGAGCCGTGGGTGAGCGCATTAGATTCGTGGGGGTGTATTGAGTGCAGTGGTGAGCTCGGGTGTAAGCTTTCACAGCCGTGGAAACGATGGCGACATGGCCGGCGGCGAGGAGCTATCGGCTCCGATGGCCACGGTGGTTAGAGGACGCGGACAAGCGCGGGGCGAGGGGTAAAATGCTCGGGGGGTCACAGCAGTGTTGCAGGGATGTCCATCATGCTTGGGGAAGCTCCAGAGGCGGTGAATCGACGGCGACGGTCTTCGGTGGCCGAGGAGGGGAACGACGGAGCTGGAAGCGTCCAGGGGCGTTCGGCGCCATGCGTCAGGGTGTGGATGAAGAGGGGGACGAGGCGGAGCTCGTAGATAGCTCGGGGTGTCGCCGGGACGGCGGTAGCTGCGGAGCTGGCGAGCGGTGTCGACGATCGTGCTCAGTGGCACTGTGAGAAGAGAGCAGAGGAGGGAGAGGGAGTCCTGGGAGAGACGGGAGAGGTGAAGGGGGTCGAGGGAAGTGTGTGGCGCCCTCAGGTGCCTCCAGCGGTGAGCAGGTAAGCAGGAGGTAGTCGACGCGTGCCGACGCACGGCAGGCACACACCCTCATGCCCACTGGCACGAGGAAGATGATGCCTGAGGGAGTCCTAGATAAGGGGGTATCGGGACAGCCGGACTGTATACTTTGGCCGGACTATTGGACTATGAAGATACAAGATTGAAGACTCCGCCCCGTGTCCGGATGGTACTCTCCTTGGCCTGGAAGGCAAGCTTGGTGATCTGGATTATAGATCTCCTTCTCTGTAACCGACTCTGTGTAACCCTAGCCCCCTCCGGTGTCTATATAAACCAGAGGGTTTAGTCCATAGGACAACAACAACAACAACAACAACAACAATCATACCACAGGCTAGGTTCTAGGGTTTAGCCTCTACGATCTCGTGGTAGATCAACTCTTGTAATACTCATATCATCAAGATCAATCAAGCAGGAAGTAGGGTATTACCTCTATCGAGAGGGCCCGAACCTGGGTAAACATCGTGTCCCCAGTCTACTGTTACCATTAGCCTTAGACACACAGTTCGGGACCCCCTACCCGAGATCTGCCGGTTTTGACACTAACATTGGTGCTTTCATTGAGAGTTCCTCTGTGTCGTCGCTGTAAGGCTCGATGGCTCCCCCAACCTTCAACAACGCCGTTTGGAGTGAGACTTTTCTCCCCGGATAGGTCTTCGCATTCAGCGGCTTCGCACTGCGGGTCAACTCCCTTGGCCATCTAGAGCAGATCGACAGCTACGCCCCTAGCCATTAGGTCAGGTTCGGGAACCTAAACTACACTGCCGACATCCGCGGAGACTTGATCTTCGACGGATTCGAGCCCACTTCAGGAGCGCCGAACGATCGCCACACGCATGACTTAGATCTGCCGGCGGAAAGTATTCAAGATATCACGCCTGCTACAACTCCGGACATAGATCCAGAGTAGATCTTGCCATCCGAGGACGGGTGGATGGACCCCGCCACGGAGGCCGCACACCTATCGGCATTGGAGCTGAACACAGACTCCGCTCCTACGGAAACCTGTGTCTCCGGACCCCCGGACTTGTCTTCAGTCGTAGGTTCCGGACCGCGTGCATCCATGCCCATCGAACCCGATTGGGCTCCGATCATGGAGTTCACTGCTGCGGATATCTTTCAGCGCTCGCCCTTTGGAGACGTGCTAAATTCACTAAGGTCTCTCTCTCTCTCTCTCTCTGTTAGAAGACTCTTGGCCGAACTATGTTCGGCCTGAATGGGATACGTGTGATGAAGAAATTCACGACCCAGCCACCACCCACTTCATAGCCACTGTCGACGACCTAACAGACATGCTTGACTTCGACTCCGACAACATCGACCGTATGGACGTCGAAGCATGGGACGATGTGGAACCACCACCCATAGGGCATTGGATTACCACTTCATCATATGACGTCTGCATGGTAGATACGCCTAAAGAAGACAATGGCGACAATAAGGATACAATGGAGGACAAGCCCCCAGGAGAAAAGCCAAAACGACGACGCAGGCACCGCTCTAAGTCCAGTCACAGTAAAAATGGCGATAACGACGCAAGAAAGGTTGACACTCTAGTCGACTAGAAGGGCAACGACGACCATATGGACCCAGCGATGGAGCAGGATAAGCCAGGTCACGCCGAACACAGCTCGGAGAAGACGCCTGATAACAGCGATCCCGAGGGCCGAACTCATCAAACCACCCCCGGAGAGGATGAGAGTCCAGTTGACGATGCATTAATCATCTCGGAAAAACGTTTGGAAAAAGATAACCTCCGCAGAAGTCTTATTGCCATGGCGAGGAGCTTAAAGAAGCAGAAGCAAAGGCTTAACGCCATGCAGGACACGCTCAAACAAAGATGGAAGAAAGTGCTAGACACTAAAGAAAAATACGGCGACGATCGCCACACAAAGAGCTACACAAAGCGCAAGCTACTGCCCGAATTCGACAATGAAGCCTTAGAGCCCATTCCGCCAAAGAATACTACGGCTGATCAACCGGACCAACCACCTCATGGCCACGATAGAGCAGCCACCGGTGCCGCACACAAGCCAGCCCACGATCTACGTGAGCTCTTGGACAAAAAGGCGGGTGCGAACAGGTCCATTTACGGATCTAGAGGACGAGTTCTGGCACAAGATTATGGTCACCAAAATCATAATGATCAAATACCAGTTCAGAATCAAACCCGGACACAACAACCATCGACAGCATGCCACAACATGTCCAAGTACAGAGGGGCTGTGCACCCCCTGTGTTTCACCGACGAGGTACTGGATCACGAATTCCCATATGGATTCAAACCCGTGAACATAGAGGCATACGACGGAACGACAGACCCTGGGGTCTGGATTGAAGATTTTATCCTTCACATACACATGGCTCATGGGGACGATCTCCACGCCATCAAATACCTTCCCCTCAAGTTGAAAGGACCAGCTCGACATTGGTTGAAAAGCATCCCCGAAAACTCAATTGGAAGTTTGGAGGAACTTGAGGACGCTTTCAGGGATAATTTCCAAGGGACCTATGTCCTCCCCCCGGATGCAGACGATTTAAGTCATATAATACAACAGCCCGGAGAGTCAGCCCGTAAGCTTTGGAACAGATTTCTCACTAAGAAGAATCAAATTGTTGATTGTCTGAATGCCGAAGCCTTAGTGGCCTTCAAGCATAGTATTCGGGACGAGTGGCTTGCCAGACACCTCGGCCAAGAAAAGCCAAGGACGATGGCGGCCCTAACAAGCCTTATGACCCTCTTTTGTGCGGGCGAAGACAGCTGGTTACCATGTAGAGGCACCAGCGACCCAGGCACATCCGAAATTCGAGATGGCAACGGTAAACCACGACGCAATAAGCACAAGCATCGAAACAATGAAGAAAGTCCGAACAACATGGCGGTCAACACCGGATTCAGGGGCCCTCGACCCGGTCAAACAAAGAAGCCATTTAAGGGCAGCAATGAGGAACCATACGGCCTGAACAAAGTCCCGGACAGATCATGCCAAATCAATGGAACCCCCGAAAAACCTGCAAATCATACTCACGGAGAATGTTGGGTCTTCAAGCAGGCCGGCAAGTTAAACGCCAAACACAACGGAAGGGAAACGCCAAGTGAAAACAAGGATGAGCCCCGACAACCAAACACTGGGGGACAAAAAAAATTCCCACCGGAAGTCAAAACAGTAAACATGGTCCACGCAACTCACATAGAGTTCGTTGCCCCCAAGTTCAACCCCTGGGAGGCCTGCCCGATCACCTTTGATCACAAGGACCACCCGGCCAGTATCCATCACGGGGAATCAGCTGCCTTGGTGCTCGACCCAATAATTGATGGATACCATCTCACCGAGTCCAAATGGACGGCGACAGTAGTATTAATCTTATATATTAGGACACTGTCCGCAAGATGGGGATAGACCCATCCAGAATAAGCCAGTGTAACACCACCTTTAACAGAGTGATACCAGGCATTGAGGCCCGCTGCCGGGGCTCCCTCATAATAGAAGTGACATTCGGTTCTCCCGACAACTTCAGAAGCGAGGAATTACTCTTCGATATTGCTCCCTTCAGCAGCGGTTATCATGCATTACTCGGAAGAACGGCCTTCGCTTGCTTTAACATAATACCAAACTATGCCTGCCTTAAACTTAAGATGTCCGGTCCACATGGCGTCATAACGGTTAGTGGAAACACAGAGCAGTACGCGGCAGCTCCTGTAGCCGGATGATACGTCTCCAACGTATCTATAATTTTTGTTTGTTCCATGCTTTTATATTACCTGTTTTGGATGCTTATGGGCTTTATTCTAAATATTTATATCATTTTTGGGACTAACCTACTAACCGGAGGCCCAGCCAATATTGTTGTTCTTTGCCTATTTCAGTATTTCGAAGAAAAGGAATATCAAACGGAGTCCAAACGGAATGAAACCTTCGGGAGCGATATTTTTGGGACAAATCTGATTCGGAGAGCTTTGGGTGCAAGTCAAGAAAGCTCAGAGGGCCCCACAAGATAGGAGGGAACGCCCCCCCTGTAGGGTGCGCCCCCAGTCTCGTGGGCCCCTTGGGCGTCCACCGACGTACTTCTTCCTCCTATATTTACCTACGGACCCCGAAAACATCCAGGGGCACCATGAAACACAATTTCCACCACCGTAACCTTCTGCATCCGCGAGATCCCATCTTGGAGCCTTCGCCGGCACTCTGCTGGAGGGGGAATCGACCATGGAGGGCATCTACATCAACATCCTTGCCCCTCCTATGAGTTGTGAGTAGTTTACCTCAGACCTACGGGTCCATAGTTATTAGCTAGATGACTTCTTCTCTCTATTTGGATCTCAATACAATGATCTCCCCCTCTCTTGTGGAGATCTATTCGATGTAATCTCTTTTTGCAGTGTGTTTGTCAAGATCCGATGAATTGTGAGTTTATGTTCAGATTTATCTATGGTTATTAATTGAATCTTCTCTGAATTCTTTTATGTATGATTGAGTTATCTTTGCAAGTCTCTTCGAATTATCGGTTTGGTTTGGCCTACTAGATTGATCTTTCTCACCATGGGAGAAGTGCTTAGCTTTGGGTTCAATCTTGCGTTGTTCTTACCAAGTGACAGAAAGGGTTGCAAGACACGTATTGTATTGTTGCCATCGAGGATAACAAGATGGGGTTTATATCATGTTGCATGAGTTTATCCCTCTACATCATATCATCTTGCTTAATGTGTTACTCTGTTCTTATGAACTTAATACTCTAGATGCATGCTGGATAGCTGTCGATGTGTGGAGTAATAGTAGTAGATGCAGGCAGGAGTCGGTCTACTTGTTTTGGATGTGATGCCTATATACATGATCATGCCTAGATAACGTCATAATTATTCGCTTTTCTATCAATTGCTTGATAGTAATTTGTTCACCCACCGTAATACTTATGCTCTCGAGAGAAGCCTCTAGTGAAACCTATGCCCCCCGGGTCTATTTCTTATCATATTTGCTTTCAATCTACTTTTATTTGCATCTTTACCTTTCTTGCATCTATATCATAAAATACCAAAAATATATCTATCTTATCATACTATCTTTATTAGATCTCACTTTCGCAAGTGGCCGTGAAGGGATTGACAACCCCTTTATTGTGTTGGTTGCGAGTTCTCAGTTTGTTTGTGTAGGTGTGTGGGACTTTTGAGGAGCCTCCTACTGGATTGATACATTGGTTCTCAAAAACTGAGGGAAATACTTACGCTACACTTGCTGCATCACCCTCTCCTCTTCGGGGAAAACCAACGCTAGCTCAAGATGTAGCAAGAAGGATTTCTGGCGCCGTTGTCGGGGAGGTCTTCGCTCAAGTCAAGACATACCAAGTACCCATCACAAACTCATCTCCCTCGCATTTACATTATTTGCCATTTGCATCTCGTTTTCCTCTCCCCCACTTCACCCTTGCCGTTTTATTCGCCCTCTCTTTCCGAATCTCCTCCTCACCTTTCGTTCGCCTTTTTTCTCGTTTGCCTTTTTGCTTGCTCGTGTGTTAGTTCATTCACCTTGTCACTATGACTAGTCTCTTAACTTCTCCGTTATCTCCCAAGAATGAAGTTTTAAATTTTAAGCAAAGGGAGGGAGAAAATCTAAAAGACGCTTGGTATAGAATTTGCAATGCTCAAAATAGATCTACCAGGAAGCAATCTACTTCAGTCCTTCTTCGTAATTTTTATGTAGGTGCTAATCCTTGGTTTAGATATATCCTTGATACCATTACCGGAGGGAATTTCTTGGGTAGCCATACTTTTGATTCTTACAATGCTTTAATAGATTTATTTGGCTCCCCACCTGCTTTGATTAATGGAATTATGTTAACTTTGGAGCATGTTATGCAAAGACTTGAAATTATTGAGAATAAAGTTGCTACCATTGAATCAATTGAAAATCTTGATAAAAAGATCCACAATCAAATTACCCAATATGGATCTAAGGTAGGAACAACTTTGAAAAATATTAAAGAAAAAGAACCCATATTTAACAAGAAAATAAATCTAGATTCCACAAGAATCGATAAACTAGAGGGTATCATTACCAACTTGGGTACCTCTTTTACTTCCATTCAAAACACTCCAAGTTCGTCTACTAAAAAACCTAAGCTTACTTATGTTCCTAAGAGTAAGGATGAATCATCTAGTAAGGAAACTGCGAATCTTAAATCTATAAGTGTTCATCCCAATCTTTTTGCCATCATTAAGGAACCTTTTGCTATGAATGAATTTTTCGATCTTGTGCCTAAAAGTTTGATAATTACTAGAAAGAAAGAAATTCCTAAGAAAGATAGATGCCTCATTGAAGAATTGCCCACCAAAGATGGCACTCGTTAGATCTATCCTTGCTTTTATGCCTAGCTAGGGGCGTTAAACGATAGCGCTAGTTGGGAGGCAACCCAATTTTCTTTATGTTCTTTGGTTTTTGTTCCTGTTTAGTGTTAAATTTTTTTCTACTTTATGTTTAGATGTGTTTTTATCTTTTGTTTAGTGTTTGTGCCAAGTAGAACCTATAGGATAAACTATGATGATGGTTGATTTGATTCTGCTGAAAAACAGAAACTTTGTGCTCACGAGAAAAAAATCAATTAATCACAGAAAAGAGATTTTGCGTTGATTCTTTTTGCTGCTGATCAATAAAAAAATTTTCCAGTACGTCCTTTTTTGTAGGATTTTTAGAGTTCCAGAAGTTTGCGTTAGTTACAGATTGCTACAAACTGTTCTGTTTTTGACAGATTCTGTTTTTCGTGTGTTGTTTGCTTATTTCAATGCATCTATGGCTAATAAATTAGTTTATAAACCATAAGGAAGTTGTAATACAGTACGTTTAAAACCAAAACAAATTAAGAATGAGTTCATTGCAGTACCTTATGTGGTGGTTTTGTTTTCTTTCACTAACGGAGCTTATAAGATTTCCTGTTGAGTTTTGTGTTGTGAAGTTTTCAAGTTTTGGGTAAAGATTTTATGGACTATGGAATAAAGAGTGGAAAGAGCCTAAGCTTGGGGATGCTTATGGCACCCCAAGATATTCAATAATAGCCAAAAGCCTAAGCTTGGGGATGCCCCGGGAAGGCATCCCCTCTTTCGTCTTCGTTCATTGGTAACTTTACTTGGAGCTATATTTTTATTCGCTACATGATATGTGTTTTGCTTGGAGCGTCGTGTATTATATTGGCCTTTGCTTGTTAGTTTACCACAATCATACTTGCTGTAACACACCTTTTTGGAGAAACCTATTTGATTAGAATTTGCTAGAATACTCTATGTGCTTCACTTATATCTTTTGAGCTTGATAGTTTTTGCTCTAGTGCTTCACTTATATCTTTTAGAGCATGGTGGTGGATTAATTTTAGAGAAATTGCTAGTCTCTCATGCTTCACTTATATTATTTTGAGATTCTCTTATAACAGCATGGTATTTGCTATGGTTTTAATTTGGTCCTAGAATGATGAGCATCCAAGTTGGGTATAATAAAAACTATCATAGAAAGTGAATTGGATGCTATAATCAATTTGATGCTTGATAATTGTTTTGAGATATGGAGGTAGTAATATTAAAGTCATGCTAGTTGGGTGATTATGGATTTCAAGAATGCTTGTGTTGAAGTTTGTGATTCCCGTAGCATGCACGTATGGTGAACCGCTTTGTGATGAAGTTGGAGCACAATTTTATTTATTGATTGTCTTCCTTATGAGTGGCAGTCGGGGACGAGCGATGGTCTTTTCCTACCGATCTATCCCCCTAGGAGCATGCTTGTAGTGCTTTGGTTTTTGATGACTTCTAAATTTTTACAACAAGTATATGATTTCTTTTGATTAATGTTGACTCCATGGATTATACGCACTCTTTTCACCCCTCCATTATTACTAGCCTCTCTTGTATCGTGCAACTTTCTCCGGTACCATACACCCACCATACTCCTTCCTCAAAACAGCCACCATACCTACCTATTATGGCATTTCCATAGCCATTCTGAGATATATTGCCATGCAACTTTCCACCGTTCCATTCATATGACACAAATCACTTTTGTCATATTGCTTTTTGCATGAACATGTAGTTGACATTGTATTTGTGGCAAAGCCACCGTTCATAATTCTTTCATACATGTCACTCTTGATTCATTGCATATCCCGGTATACCGCCGGAGGCATTCATATAGAGTCATATTTTGTTCTAAGTATCGAGTTGTAATTGTTGAGTTGTAAAAAAATAAAAGTGTGATGATCATCATTATTAGAGCATTGTCCCAGTGAGGAAAGGATGATGGAGACTATGATTCCCCCATAAGTCGGGATGAGACTCCGGACGAAAAAAAAAAAAGAGGCCATAAAAAAAGAGGAAAGGCCCAAATAAAAAATAAATAAATAATGAGAGAAAAAGAGAGAAGGGACAATACTACTATCTTTTTACCACACTTGTGCTTCAAAGCTGCACCATGATCTTCATGATAGAGAATCTCATATGTTGTCACTTCCATTTACTAGTGGGGATTTTTTGTTATAGAACTTGGCTTGTATATTCCAATGATGGGCTTCCTCAAAATGCCCTAGGTCTTCGTGAGCAAGCAAGTTGGATGCACGCAACTAGTTTTCTTTTGTTGTGCTTTCATATATTTATAGCTCTAGTGCATCCGTTGCATGGCAATCCCTACTCGCTCACATTGATATCTATTAATGGGCATCTCCATAGCCCGTTGATACGCCTAGTTGATGTGAGACTATCTTCTCCTTTTTGTCTTCTCCACAATCATCTTTCTATTCCAAATATCGTGCTATGTCCATGGCTCACGCTCATGTATTGCGTGAAAGTTGAAAAAGTTTGAGATTATTAAAGTATGAAACAATTGCTTGGCTCGTCATCAGGGTTGTGCATGATTAAATACTTTGTCTGATGAAGATAGAGCTTAGCCAGACTATATGATTTTGTAGGGATAACTTTCTTTTGGCCATGCTATTTTGAGAAGACATGATTACTTGCTTAGTCTGAAAATTCATGCCACAATGAAAGAAAATTATATTATGAATTATGCTAGGTAGCATTCCACATCAAAAATTCTCTTTTTATCATTTACCTACTCGAGGACGAGCAGGAATTAAGCTTGGGGATGCTTGATATGTCTCCAACGTATCTATAATTTTTGATTGTTCCATGCTATTATATTACCTGTTTTGGATGCTTATGGGCTTTATTCTACATATTTATATCATTTTTGGGACTAACCTACTAACCGGAGGCCCAGCCCATATTGTTGTTTTTTGCCTATTTCAGTATTTCAAAGAAAAGGAATATCAAACGGAGTCCAAACGGAATGAAACCTTCGGGAGCGATATTTTTGGAACAAATCTGATCCGGAGAGCTTGGGGTGCAAGTCAAGAAAGCTCCAAGGGCCCCACGAGATAGGAGAGCGCGCCCCCCCTGTAGGGCGTGCCCCCCTGTCTCGTGGGCCCCTCGGGCGTCCACCGACGTACTTCTTCCTCCTATATATACCTACGGACCCCGAAACATCCAGGGGCACCACGAAACACAATTTCCACCACCGTAACTTTCTGTATCCGTGAGATCCCATCTTGGAGCCTTCGCCAGCACTCTGCTGGAGGGGGAATCGACCATGGAGGGCCTCTACATCAACATCCTTGCCCCTCCTATGAGTTGTGAGTAGTTTACCTTGGACCTACGGGTCCACAGTTATTAGCTAGATGGCTTCTTCTCTCTTTTTTGATCTCAATACAATGATATCCCCCTCTCTTGTGGAGATCTATTCGATGTAATCTCTTTTTGCGGTGTGTTTTTCAAGATCCGATGAATTGTGAGTTTATGTTCAGATTTATCTATGGTTATTAATTGAATCTTCTCTGAATTCTTTTATGTATGATTGAGTTATCTTTGCAAGTCTCTTCGAATTATTGGTTTGGTTTGGCCTACTAGATTGATCTTTCTCGCCATGGGAGAAGTGCTTAGCTTTGGGTTCAATTTTGCGGTGTTCTTACCCAGTGACAGAAAGGGTTGCAAGAGTTTATCCCTCTACATCATATCATCTTCCTTAATGCGTTACTCCGTTCTTATGAACTTAATACTCTAGATGCATGCTGGATAGCGGTCGATGTGTGGAGTAATAGTAGTAGATGCAGGAAGGAGTTGGTCTACTTGTTTTGGATGTGATGCCTATATACATGATCATGCCTAGATAACGTCATAATTATTCGCTTTTCTATCAATTGCTTGACAGTAATTTGTTCACCCACCGTAATACTTATGCTCTCGAGAGAACCCTCTAGTGAAACCTATGGCCCCCGGGTCTATTTCTTATCATATTTGCTTTCAATCTACTTTTATTTGCATCTTTACTTTTCTTGCATCTATATCATAAAATACCAAAAATATATCTATCTTATCATACTATCTTTATTAGATCTCACTTTCGCAAGTGGCCATGAAGGGATTGACAACCCCTTTATTGTGTTGGTTGCGAGTTCTCAGTTTGTTTGTGTAGGTGCGTGGGACTTTTGAGGATCCTCCTACTGGATTGATACCTTGGTTGTCAAAAACTGAGGGAAATACTTACGCTACATTTGCTACATCACCCTCTCCTCTTCGAGGAAAACCAACGCTAGCTGTAGACGTAGCACCGGGCACTAAGCGGCCTCTCCCACCAGAACGCATGATCGGTCGTTAAGACCACGGACACGGCTAGACGAGTCCGGTGCACCACCATCAACAATAGCCCGGATAAACCCTGGCTGGGTGCTATACATATATCCGCATAAATGGTACTAGGGGCTGTCAACACATAATAAAGCCCACAATTCGGCTTGCCTTATCAATAGGCCAATATATCATATTTCTAATATCCATTGAGAATAACCAACTTCCCACACGCTTACTCCTCTATATGAGTTTTCGTTTTTACAGACACTACTCGTGCGACACCCTTCCAGCATACGGCACAACAAAGACAAAGGCGCAGATGTGCAGCAGGGCCCCGCTCAAAGGTTTCTCTTTAGATTAAGCCCCTGTGTAAACCTTCTTTATTGTCTTTTGTTGCTTGACATCCCATGTGTATTCCATACACCCACAAGGGACACTGCCGTTATAGGCTTTTCTCCACGATAGATCAATGCACGTACCTGGAAATACAGGGTCAAGGGCGTTACTCAGCCCTGTATATGTTATAAAGTCCGAATGCCTTCGGGAGTGTTCGGCGTCACGAGTTTGGCCTTATATGCATCAGCTCTGAATCATGTCTTTGGTCAAATGTTGGGTTAGACTGGCTCTTGGGTTTGCTACCTTACGTTCCGTTCTCTCGGCTAAGGCGGCCAAAGGAGAACTACTGCGATTGTGCCCTGGTTATTCCGGATGAGCACTGTCGGTGTCAAAACCAGCGGATCTCGGGTAGGGGGTCCCGAACTGTGCGTCTAGGCGGATGGTAACAGGAGACAAGGGACACGATGTTTTTACCCAGGTTCGGGCCCTCTTAATGGAGGTAAAACCCTACGTCCTGCTTGATTAATATTGATGATGTGTGTTACAAGAGTGGATCTACCACAAGATCAAGGAGGCTAAACCCTAGAAGCTAGCCTATGGTATCATTGTTGTTCGTCCTATGGACTACAGCCATCCGGTTTATATAGACACCGGAGAGGGCTAGGGTTACACAAAGTCGGTTACAAAGGTAGGAAATCTACATATCCGTATCGCCAAGCTTGCCTTCCACGCCAAGGAAAGTCCCATTCGGACACGGGATGAAGTCTTCAATCTTGTATCTTCATAGTCTTGGAGTCCAGCTGATGATGATAGTTCAGCTATCCAGACACACCCTAGTCCGGAACTCCCTCAGTAGCCCCTGAACCAGGCTTCAATGACGACGAGTCCAGCGCGCATATTGTCTTCGGCATTGCAAGGCGGGTTCCTCCTCTGAATAATTTATAGAAGATTGTGAACACCAGGATAGTGTCCGGCTCTGCAAAAATAAATTCCACATACTACTGTAGAGAGAATAATATTACACAAGATCAATCTGCTGACGTATTCTATGGTGTGACGTCACACCACTTCCAAGCCTTTACTCAAATTGTTTTTATTGTTCCACCTTAGCACTTTTAGCGAGGCGGTTTCCTTGGCACGTCTTGTCGAAGCAGAGATCGTGTTCCCCTTATTCCGGGATTCCCATCAATACGGACGTGGGTAACCCAACCGCGCCATTGATTGTGATGCTTGGGAGATAAGCGAGTTTTACCAGGCCGGTGGGGACGCATGTTTTTGTCCGCCCATATAAGGGGATAAAGATCCAAACCTTTTACCTGCGTCTTCTTCCTCCTTGGCTTATCCATCTCTGCGAACTCGAGCTCCAGCGCCCAAGTCCGCACTTCTCTCCTCAACCTTCTCCAACTATGTCCGGAGCAGGAGGCAAGTGGATGGCCTCCTCCGTCACGGAGGGGCAGATCCAGAAGCTGCGCGACGCCGGATACTTGTCCAGCGACATCGCGCATCGGCTCCCCGACGAGGGAGAGCTCATCCCCACCCCCAGGCCCCATGAGAGGGTAGTGTTTCTTCCCCATTTCCTCCGCAGACTGGGCTTCCCACTTCATCCCTTCGTCCGGGGGATCATGTTCTACTACGTCCTGGATTTCCATGATCTGGCCCCGAATTTCGTCCTCAACATCTCGGCGTTTATCGTCGTGTGCGAGGCCTTCCTCTGCATCCAGCCCCACTTCGGCTTGTGGCTCAAGACCTTCAGTGTCAAGCCGAAGGTTGTGAAGGGCAGCCAAGCGGAGTGCGGAGGCGCCATGGTGGGCAGGATGTCCCATGTTATGTGGCTGGAAGGCACTTTCGTGGAAACCATCCAGGGGTGGCAATCGGGGTGGTTCTACATCACCGAGCCGCGTGACGCCGATTGGGTAGCGACCCCTGAATTCAGATCCGGCATCCCTACACGGCTCACCTCCTGGAAAGAGAGTGGCCTGATCTGGGGGAATTCGGAGGAGCTGACCGGACTCCAAGCCTGTATCCAGAAGCTGGTGGACAAGAAGCTCAAGCTTGTCAACGTAGTCTAGGTCATGCTCATCCGCCGGATTCTCCCGTGCCAAAGACGGGGTTTCAACATGTGGGAGTTCGATCCGGTGCAGCACCAGACCCTGAGCGGGCTCTTTGACACTACGTACGAAGATGTCTGGAAGGTGCTGTTCAAGGGCGCCGAAGCTCCCGCATCCGCTATCGAAGATCGCGGATTCCGCTCGCAACGTCCGGCTGACGAGGTAAGTGATTTTGCCACTTGTTTTCCATAGTTTGACTCTATGTGGGATCTAAACTCCCTTTACCTTTGACAGGACTGGCTAGCAAAGGCCGAACGGACTATCTGTCCGGCCCCATTGCCAGAGGACCCAGCGGACGCCCGTCTAATGGGGCTGCTGGCTCCGGCACCCCACGTGGTGCCGGAGAAGAAGGCCAAGAAAAAGGCCATGGGGAATCAGAAGAGTTCCCGTTTTCAGGTGCTATCGGATGATGAATCCGAGGCCGACTCCTCCCACCAAGGCGAGGAGGAGAAGAAAGCCTCTCCCCCAGCGGGAGGAGGGAAGAAAAGGAAGGCCTCGCCAACAAGGGAGGCCGAAGGATCCAAGAAGGGAAAAACTCTTCCCCCGGACTGCTCCACCAACGCCAGTGACAACGATGAGGACTGGCCTCCAAGGGCCAAGCCCCTGGCGAGATCGTAAGTATCCAGACTCCCTAATAACTTCAAGGTTTTTTCCTTTCCACATAATGTCTTTCTAATGCCGCATACAACCCTGCAGTCTGCCCAAGGATGACCTTCCCGTTTCGTCGAGCGGGTCCTTGGGTGCGTCGGATATGGATTCTCTTTCGACTGCCTCCACCCCCTGTGCCCCGGATGACACCGAGGTGGGATCCCAGGAAGGGAATCACCAGGGGGAGGAGACCCCGGAGGTGTCACAGGACAACCTCCCGGACTTTGCACCGGACTCAACCCCGGAGGCCACAGTGGCTCCGGAGTCCGGCGGGCGACCCCTTCGTAAGAAGGGAAAGACCGCGACGCCGGCTGCCTCCGTCCAACCGGAGGTGCCGGATAACTTGCTGGAGGCGCTCAACGACGCCTCCATCGAAGAGGAACACCACACTGTTATGAGTGCGGTGATTCAGAAGGTTCAGCTCGCCAAGAGCAGGCTGACCGAAGCCTGCAGCAGCCTTCTAACAGGCTTTGAGGTAAGAATTTCAATATATGTAAAATGGTACCGCATAGACAGTAGCCCCTGATGCTCGGTTCGGTGTTCGGAAAGAAAAGCCGGACTGAGGATCTTTAGAAAGATAAACGCAGGAGTCATAAAAAATATGTCAATATGGGATTGCAGGTTGTGCTGCTGACCTCTGCCGCACTGACTACGGAGGTCAATACTTTGAAGGAAAACCTCAAGTGGTCCGAGAACGAGCTCGGCCATGCCAAGAAGCAGCTCGAGGAAAAAGAAGGTGAGTAACACCTTATGAAAATTGTACCTTACAGAAAAGGATTGGGTTGCAAGAAAAATGACAAGGATAACGTGGGTATTGTAGGGGCCACTAACGAGGTGGCGACCCTGAAGGAGGCGGTGGCCACGGTCGAACGCAATGCGACCGCGGAGCGCACCGAGCGAGAGAAGTAGGAGGCGCGGGTGGCGGAGGTATAGCAAGAGCTCCAGGATCTCGTGAAAAAACATGAGAGCTTGGAGCGTGACTCGAAGACTCGAGAGTCTGAGCTTGCAACGGCTCTTGAGAGTGCCAAATCCGCTAAGGCCGAAGCCTACAAGGCCCTCCAGGAGATTGAGGCGGTGAAGAAAATAGCAGCAGGTAAGGCATTTTTCATGCAAAGTAAGCATGTGAGTATTAATTACCTGTTGCTTACCCGAATTCGAAGCTCTCTAGGAGCGTTCGTAGATCTTCCTTGCAGCGTGTCCGATTCTGCCGCATTCTACCGGGCCGAGGAGGGGAGCTCGATGGAGAAGGTCTTCTGGTCTCAGTATGCTGAGGCCGGACATCCGGTGCCCCTTAGCGACCAGCTGAAGCAGCTGGTCGAGCTCAACAAGGTGGCCGAACAGGCCATGAAGGGCCTCATAGTTCGGCTGTGGCCTAAGGAGGCCATGCCTGGGAGCTACTTTGGCCTGGTGCGGCGGCTGGTGGATGCGTGCCCATGGGTTGAAGTCATCAAGCACTCCGCTTGTATTGAGGGTGCCCGTCGGTCCCTTGCCCGCGCAAAGGTGCACTGGGGCAAGATGGATGCCCAGAAGCTTGTGACGGACCCGCCACCAGAGGGCAAGGAGCATCGCACGCCCGAGATGTATTATAAGAGTGTGCTGAAGGGCGCCCGCACTATTGCGGGTGAGTGCTCCAAAGATGTAATATTTGAGTAGACTCGCATTTTGTTATCCTGTGCGCTGAAAACTTAGTTCATATGCGCTAAGCAACGCTTGTTAATTTAAAATATTACCTTTTGTGCGGCTGTTTATCAAATCTGAGAGATGGCAAGTCGTCGGCTTCAACCCGCATGCCACGAGTGCTGGGGTGTTCGGGATAAATTTGAGCGCTCTTGTTCCCATTTTTGGGTCCATCTAGGGAGGCGTTCAACACAGCGAACAACGCAACCGGACATATAATTTTTGAACACTCTCACTTAGCCATAGAATTCTATAATTGGCGAAGCCCCTAGTCTTCGGAAGGCCGAATTTGGGGCGCTATCCACGCCTTGGACGGACAGTATACGGCTCCTCGCTCTAAGTGGCATAAGTCTTTAAGGACTCGCAAAAACCTCTCGAACAGCGACCGGCTCTCGCCTCATCATGACAGTCAGTTTTAGCTTTCTCCACTGAGGCTTTAACCTAGCTCAACTGGGGCACAATCGCAGTGGTTCTCCCAGTGCTACCTTAGCCGATATAACGGAACGTAAGGTACCAAAACATGGGAGCCGGGCAAATCCAACTATTGACCCAAGACATGATTCGGAGCCGATGCATATAGTGCTATAAGTTCGGGGTGCCGCACTTGTGAAAGTGTTCGGACTCATCACACCATAATGCGGGAAACATAAGCCCCTGGTGTATATTAGCCGTACCAAAGTGTACGGATGCAACATGCCGTGAATGAACATATGTATGAAAAAGAAGTGCAATTATAAGCAAAAAGGTGCTGCATTGTTTTATTCAATAAGTGCTGCAGAACGATACAAATAGTGCGATAAGCAAGGTATGGGACTGTTAAACATGTCCCCCTCCGGGGGTAGGCCGCAGATTGGTGCATAAAAATGCTCGTAATGGAGACCACCTGTATATTCGTTGTAGCCTTTATCCTTCCCTGGCTGTTGCATCGTGAGTTCGGCAGGTCTGCTGCCGGACAGGGCCTCTGACAAACGGAGTCCTGTGGGTAAAAATAAAAGGTAAAAAGAAAAGAAAAAAGAACGACACACTTGAGAGCCCCTAGTGTGGTGGAGCCGCAGTCTGGGTTTATCGTGGTCGTGCCCCTCTCCCCATGCCCATGGTATCTTCAGAGTGTAATGGTGTGCGCGAAGGACCTGCTTTGACGTTTCGCAGGAGCTGGGGTTGGGGCCGCACTGCTACGCGTGCTCGGAACGTGCCAGGTGGTCTTGTTGTAAGTTACTCCGGGCGCGCTTAGCTGTGTCCAGCCGCTTAACGGCCGGACTCGAGAATTGCCTTAAGAGGCTGCATTGCACTTCTGCCGCGAGAGCCGCTGTATGTTCCTCCGTGCGGAGAGAACGTTCAGTGTTTCCGTTGACCGTGATGACTCCTCGAGGGCCTGGCATCTTGAGCTTGAGGTATGCGTAGTGCGGCACCGTGTTGAACTTTGCAAACGCGGTACGTCCGAGCAAGGCATGATAGCCGCTACGGAACGGGGCTATGTCGAAGATTAACTCCTCGCTTCGGAAGTTATCCGGGGACCCGAAGACCACTTCCAGTGTAATTGAGCCTGTACAATTGGCTTCTACACCTGGTATGACGCCTTTAAAGGTCATTTTGGTAGGTTTAATCCTTGAGGGGTCTATGCCCATTTTGCGCACTGTATCCTGGTAAAGCAGGTTCAGGCTGCTGGCGCCGTCCATCAGGACTCTGGTTAGGTGAAATCCATCAATGATTGGGTCTAAGACCAGTGCGGCGAATCCGCCGTGGCAGATGCTGGTGGGGTGGACCCTTCGGTCAAAAGTGATCGGGCAGGAGGACCATGGATTGAACTTCGGGGCAACTGGCTCCATCGCGTAGACATCCCTGAGTGCACGCTTCCGCTCCCTTTTGGGTATGTACGTTGCGTATATCATGTTCACCGTCCGCACCTGTGGGGGGAAACCCTTCTGTCCTCTATTGTTCGGCAGTTGGGTCTCGTCCTCGTCATCGCTCTGCAGCCCCTTGTCATTGTTTTCGGCAATTAACTTGCCTGCCTGCTTAAATACCCAACAGTCCATGTTGGTGTGGTTAGCTGGCTTCTCGGGGGTGTCGTGTATCTGGCACAAGCGGTCGAGTATTCGGTCCAAATTGGACGGACCCGGAGTAGTTCTTTTGAATGGCTTTTTCCGCTGACCGGGTTTAGAGCCTCTGAATCCGACATTGACTGTCGTATCCTCAATATGGTCGACGTTAATGCGGTGTTTGTTTTTGTTGTGACGCGGCCTGCCATTTCGGTCCTTGAAGTCTGGACTGCTAGAATTTTTGCTGAGGTTGTTGCTGCGTGCTAGCCAGCTGTCCTCACCCGCGCAGAAGCGGGTCATGAGTGATGTGAGGGCTGCCATGGATTTCGGCTTTTTCCTGTCCCAGGTGCCGGGTAAGCCACTCGTCGTGGATGTTATGCTTGAAGGCCGCGAGGGCCTCCGCATCCGGACAGTCGACAATTTGGTTTTTCTTGGTTAAGAACCGTGTCCAGAATTGCCTGGCCGATTCTTCTGGCTGCTGAATTATGTGGCTTAGGTCATCCGCGTCTGGTGGTCGCACATAAGTGCCCTGGAAGTTATCGAGGAATGCTGCTTCCAGGTCCTCCCAACTCCCAATTGACTCTGCTGGCAGGCTGTTGAGCCAATGCCGGGCTGGTCCTTTAAGCTTGAGGGGGAGGTATTTGATGGCGTGAAGATCGTCACCGCGGGCCATGTGGATGTGAAGGAGATATTCTTCGATCCAAACCGCGGGGTCTGTTGTGCCATCATAAGATTCAATATTGACGGGTTTAAACCCTTCGGGGATTGGATGATCCATTACTTCATCTTTGAAGCATAGTGGGTGTGCGGCGCCTCTGTACTGGGCGATATCACGACAGAGCTCAAGGGAGCTTGGTCTATTTTGTTCGGCCCGGCCGGACTTACTGTGTCCGGTGCGACGGTTGTCGTCACGTATCGTGGGATGCCCACGTGATCCATAGATCGATCTTGATTGTCTTGCCTTATCCTCCAATATATCTCGCAAGTCCGGAGTGTTCCCCTGTGGCCGTGTGCTTTTCGAGCGATGCCGAGGTACGGGTCTAGTGAAGGGCCTAGAGGCCTCTCTGTCGCGACCACAGGGTGGTCGGTCAGCCGTATTGTCTCCTGGTGATGCGGGTTCGTAAGCCTCCTCCTCTAATCGGTGGAGCAGCTTGCGTTTAGGGTAGATTTTGGAGGGGCGTTCGAGCTCATGCTCTTCGGCCACGAGGACTTCAGTCCATCTGTCGACTAGCAGATCCTGCTCTGCTCTAAGTTGTTGCTGCTTTTTCTTGAGGCTGTTCGCCGTGGCCATAAGCCTGCGTTTAAAACGCTCTTGTTCGATGGGATCCTCGGGCACAACGAATTCGTCATCGTCGAGGCTCGCTTCGTCTCCGGAGGGAGGCGTATAATCCTCTGCCTCTTCTTCTGCCACTCTTTCATAAGGGCTGGCGTCTCCGTCCTCCTGCGTTGCATCTTGCTGGAGTGGGTTGTCTTCGGCACTGTCTGGTGTATTATTGTCTCTGGTGCCAGAGTCTTCATTCTTGCTGTGGCGGGATTTAGAGCGGCGCCGCTGACGCGGGCGCTTGGGTTGCTTTTTGGAGGGGTCATCCTCCTCTATTCCTTTGCCATTCCCATCTTTTGGGATATCCACCATGTATATGTCATATGATGAGGTGGTTGTCCAGTGCCCAGTAGGCGCTGGTTCTTGGTCGTCTCCGGCATCGTCGTCCATACCGTCGATGTCCTCGGAGTCGTAGTCTAGCATGTCGGTTAAATCGTCAACAGCGGCTACCAAGTGGGTGGTGGGTGGGTTTTGAATTTCTTCGTCGTCCGCATCCCAACTGTCCTGACCGCAGTCCGGCCAGGTCTCTCCTGATAGCGAGAGATATTTTAGTGAACTCAAGATGTCGCTGAAAGGTGAGTGTTGAAATACGTCCACTGCGGTGAACTCCATGATCGGCACCCAATCTGATTCGATCGGGGCGGGCGCGGGAGGTAATGAGTCCGGCGAGGAGTCCGGCACCTCGGAGTCACGAGCTTTATAAGGGACAAAGTCAGTGTTCGGCTCTATCGCCGTAGAGGTTGCAGCTCCCGAGGCGGTGTCTAGGCATCCATCCTCGATCTGCGGGGCTGGCTCCGAATTGAAGATCGGAGCGGTTTCGAGTGCGGCCTCCAAGGTACTGTCCGGCTGCAGAGCTAAATCATGCTCGCCGCGACAGTGCGGCACGCTCGGTTGTGGCTCGAACCCTATCGAGGATCAAGTCCCTGCAGATGTCAGCCGTGAAGTTCAAACTTCCAAATCTGACCTGACGGCCAGGGGCGTAGCTTTCGATCTGCTCTAGTTGGCCAAGCGAATTGGCCCGCAGTGCAAAGCCGCCGATTACAAAGATTTGTCCGGGGAGGAAGGTCTCACCCTGGACTGCGTCGTTGATGATGATTGAAGAAGCCATTGAGCCTATCGGTGACGACACAGAGGAACTCTCAATGAAAGCACCAATGTCGGTGTTAAAACCGGCGAATCTCGGGTAGGGGGTCCCGAACTGTGCGTCTAGGTGGATGGTAACAGGAGACAAGGGACACGATGTTTTTACCCAGGTTCGGGCCCTCTTAATGGAGGTAAAACCCTACGTCCTGCTTGATTAATATTGATGATGTGTGTTACAGGAGTGGATCTACCATGAGATCAAGGAGGCTAAACCCTAGAAGCTAGCCTATGGTATGATTGTTGTTCGTCCTATGGACTACAGCCATCCGGTTTATATAGACACCGGAGAGGGATAGGGTTACACAAAGTCGGTTACAAAGGTAGGAAATCTACATATCCATATCGCCAAGCTTGCCTTCCACGCCAAGGAAAGTCCCATCCGGACACGGGACGAAGTCTTCAATCTTGTATCTTCATAGTCTTGGAGTCCGGCCCATGATGATAGTTCGGCTATCTGGAGACCCCCTAGTCTGGAACTCCCTCAAGCACCTCAGTAGAGAAAGCCAAAAACTGACTGTCATGATACAGCGAGAGACTGGTCAACCACTCAGGACTCATCGGAATCTATAGGATTCCTCCGCATCAACGAAGGACCGGTTTCCCAGTCAAGTACGTACGTGCACCATATCCGGATGCACGCGGAAGTACCAGGGGCTACATAGTAGCCCCACCTTTCAACTCCTATGGCTAGGTGAAAGTGTTACAGCTATATAGTCTGGTTGCCTGGTTCGACGTGCGATCACCTCCTTAAGGGACCAAGACGTTGGATAAAGTGTGTTTATGCATATATTTTCGAACACCCCCGCATTATATGCGTGGGGGATAAAGCCAACGACTACTAACTTTCATGTTATATGCATACATAAATGGCCACATAGGAGACATTATAATACTTTCAGGCAAAAGTATAAAAATAGCCTCTATAATTAACACGTAATTGTTTACAATCAATAGAATTGTCACTCGAACATGACATTCTTTGAGAACTGAGCCTCTATTCTACGGGCACCTTCTATGACCTGCTCAAAATAGTGCTCGGCTGGGTCTTGACTTCCTGCTGGACCCTGGGTTGCAATGCTGGTGGCCTCCATATCCACCCAATATGTCTTAACATGGGCAAGAGCCATCCGCGCACCCTCTATGCACGCCGACCTCTTCACGGCATCGATTCACGATCTGGCGCCAAATAGTTGCTGTACTAAACCAAAGTAACTGTCTGACCTCGGTCCTTTCGGCCATAGATGGTCTATTACAGACCTCATTGCAAGATCATACAACCTATGGAGCTCGGCTATAGCGGCTGAGGGAGTCCTGGACAAGGGGGTGTTCGGACAGCCGGACTATCAATGTCCGCCGGACTCCAAGACTACGAAGATACAAGATTGAAGACTCCGGCTCGTGTCCGGAAGGTACTTTACTTGGCGTGGAAGGCAAGCTTGGCGATACGGATACGTAGATCTCCTACTATTGTAACCGACTCTGTGTAACCCTAGCCCTCTCCGGTATCTATATAAACTGGAGGGCTTTAGTCCGTAGGACAACATACACAACATACAATCATACCATAGGCTAGCTTCTAGGGTTTAGCCTCCTTGATCTCGTGGTAGATCTACTCTTGTACTACCTATATCATCAATATCAATCAAGCAGGAGTAGGGTTTTACCTCCATCGAGAGGGCCCGAACCTGGGTGAAAAACATCGTGTCCCTTGTCTCCTGTTACCATCCGCCTAGAAGCACAGTTCAGGACCCCCTACCCGAGATCCGCCGGTTTTGACACCGACATTGGTGCTTTCATTGAGAGTTCCTCTGTGTCGTCACCGATAGGCTTGATGACATCTTCAACCTGCAACGCTGTCCAGGATGAGGCTTTCCTCCCCGGACAGATCTTCGTATTCGGCGGCTTCGCACTGCGGGCCAATTCACTTGGCCATCTGGAGCAGATCGAAAGCTACGCCCCTGGCCGTCAGGTCAGATTTGGAAGCTTAAACTTCACGGCCGACGTCCGAGGAGACTTGATCCTCGATGAACTCGAGCCACAGCCAAGCGCGCCGCACTGTGACGATAGGCATGATCTAGCTCTGCCGCCGAACAGTGACTTGGTGGCCGCACACGGATCCGCTTCGGCTATTAGCCCGGAGCCGATCGCCCAGATCGAGGGTCGGTAGATAGACGCCGCCCTGGGGGCTTCAACATCCACGGCGATGGAGCCGAACACTAATCCTGTCCCCAGCGAAACTCGTGATTCCGAGGTGCCGGACTCCTCGCCGGACTCCGAACCTCCCGCGCCCCTACCAATCGATCCAGATTGGGCGCCGGTTATGGAATTCGCCGCCGCGGACATCTTCCAATGCTCGCCTTTCGGTGATATCTTAAATTCACTAAAGCATCTCTCGTTATCAGGAGAGTCCTGGCCGGATTATGGCCAGGATGGTTGGGATGCGGACGACGAAGAAATTCAGAGCCCACCCACCACCCACTTTGTAGCCACTGTCGACGATCTAACCGACATGCTAGACTACGACTTCGAAGACATCAACGCTATGGACGACGATGCCGGAGACGAACCTGCGCCCACGGGGCACTGGAAGGCCACCTCGTCATATGACGTATACATGGTGGATACCCCAAAAGATGGGGACGGCGAAGGAATAGCGAAGGCAGATCCCTTAAAGAAACAGCCCAAGCGCCGGCGTCAATGGCGCCGCTCTAAATCCCGCCACAGTAAAAACAGAGATTCCGGCACAGGAGATAATAATACTCCAGAGAGTGCCGAAGACAATCCCCTCCAGCAAGACTCAACGCAGGAGGATGCAGAAGCAAGCCCTCATGAGAGGGCGACAGACGAAGAGGTTGAGGATCACAATTATATGCCTCCCTCCGAAGACGAAGCAAGCCTCAACGATGACGAATTCGTCGTAGCCGAGGATCCCGTCGAACAAGAGCGCTTCAAGCGCAGGCTTATCGCCACAGCAAACAGCCTAAAGAAAAAGCAGCAGCAGCTTCAAGCTGATCAGGACCTGCTGGCCGATCGATGGACTGAAGTCCTCGCGGCCGAAGAGTATAAACTCGAATGTCCCTCCAAAAGTTACCCAAAACGCAAGCTGCTCCCCCGATTAGAGGAGGAAGCATACATACATCCATCACCAGCGCACGATATGGCTGACCGACCACCCCATGGTCGCGACAAAGAGGCATCCAGGCCCCCAGCCAAGACTATACCCCGGCATCGCTCCAAAAGTACGAAGCCAAGAGGGAACGCGCCGGACTTGCGAGACATATTGGAGGACAAAGCAAGGCAATCCAGATCCATCTATGGATCACGTGGGCGCCCTACGACCCACGACGAATACCGTCGTGCCGGATACAATAACCCCGGCCGGGCGGAACACAGCAGACAGCGCTCTCTCGAGCTGCGTCACGATATTGCTCAATACAAGGGCGCCGCACACCCGTTATGCTTCACAGATGAAGTAATGGATCATCAGATCCCCGAAGGGTTTAAACCCGTAAACATCGAATCTTACGATGGCACAACAGACCCCGCGGTGTGGATCGAAGACTATCTTCTCCACATCCATATGGCCCGCGGCGACGATCTCCACGCCATAAAATACCTCCCACTCAAGCTTAGAGGACCAGCTCGGCATTGGCTTAATAGCTTGCCCACAGAGTCAATTGGGTGTTGGAAGGACCTGGAGGCCGCATTCCTTGATAACTTCCAAGGCACATATGTGCGACCACCAGACGCCGATGACCTAAGCCACATCATTCAGCAGCCAGACGAATCGGCCAGACAATTCTGGACACGGTTCTTGACAAAGAAAAATCAAATCGTCGATTGTCCGGACGCAGAGGCCCTTGCAGCCTTCAAACATAACATCCGGGACGAATGGCTAGCCCGGCACCTGGGGCAGGAAAAGCCGAAATCCATGGCTTCCCTCACATCGTTAATGACCCACTTTTGTGCGAGAGAGGACAGCTGGCTAGCCCGCAGCAACAATCTCCGTAAAAATTCTGGCAGTCCGGATACTAAGGACAACAATGGCAGGTCACGTCGAAACAAAAACAAGCGCCGAATTAACGGCGACGACAAGGAGGATACAGCAGTCAATGCCGGATTCCGAGGCTCTAAACCCGGTCAACGAAAGAAGCCATTTAAAAGAAACATTCCGGGTCCGTCCAATTTGGACGGAATACTCGACCACTCATGCCAGATACATGGCACCCCTGAAAAGCCAGCTAACCACACCAATAGAGATTGCTGGGTGTTCAAGCAGGCCGGCAAGTTAACTGCCGAAAACAATGACAAGGGGCTAAATAGCGACGACGAGGAAGAGACCCGGCCGCCGAACAACAAAGGACAGAAGGGTTTTCCCCCACAAGTACGGACGGTGAATATGATATACGCGACCCATATACCCAAGAGGGAGAGGAAACGCGCACTAAGGGACGTCTATGCGATGGAGCCAGTCGCCCCAAAGTTCAACCCATGGTCCTCTTGTCCGATCACTTTCGATCGAAGAGACCATCCGACCAGCATACGCCATGGCGGATTCGCCGCATTGGTCTTAGACCCAATCGTCGATGGGTTTCACCTCACGAGAGTCTTGATGGACGGCGGCAGTAGCCTAAACCTGCTTTATCAGGATACAGTGCGCAAAATGGGCATAGACCCATCAAGGATTAAACCTACAAGGACAACCTTTAAAGGTGTCATACCAGGAGTGGAAGCCAACTGTACAGGCTCAGTCACACTGGAAGTGGTCTTCAGATCCCCGGATAATTTCTGGAGCGAAGAGTTAGTCTTCAACATAGTCCCGTTTCGCAGCGGCTATCACGCCCTGCTTGGACGAACCGCGTTTGCCAAATTCAACGCGGTGCCGCACTATGCATACCTAAAGCTCAAGATGCCAGGCCCTCATGGAGTCATCACGGTCAATGGGAATACGGAACGCTCCCTCCAAACGGAGGAACATACAGCGGCTCTTGCGGCAGAAGTACAGAGCAGCCTTCTAAGGCAATTCTCGAGTCCGGCCGTTAAACGGCCGGATACAGCAAAGCGCGCCCGGAGCAATATCAACCAAGACCACCTAGCGCAATCAGAGCACGGGTAGCAATGCGGCCCCAACCCTCGCCCGCGTATGATCACAATGGACCCAGAGTGCGGTTCGACCACACCAGGGGCTTGCAAATGTGCCTCTCTTTTTATTATTATTATTATTATTATTATTATTTGTACACAGGACTCTGTTAACCAGAAGCCCTGTCCGGCGGCGAACTTGCCGAACTCATGATGCAACAGTCAGGGACTTAAAAAGGCCGCGTCGAACACTCAGGTGGTCTCAATTACGAGCATTAAATTCAACTATATACACCAAATCCGCAGCTTCATCCCTGGAGGGGGACATGTTTATTTAGTCCAAATCCCTTGCTTACCGCACTATTTGTATCAGTCCGCTCAACTAGCAGACTTTTCTTTCATTAATAATGCAGCACCTTTATGATCGCAATTGCATTACATTATATATATATATGCTCATTATATGACATCTGGCACCCGTATATTTTGGTACGGCATAATACACCAGGGGCTTATGTTCCCCACTTTATGGTGTGATAAAGACCGAACACTTTCACAAGTGCGGCACCCCGAACTTATAGCATTATATGAATCGGCTCCGAATCATGTCTTGGGTCAATAGTTGGGTTTGCCTGGCTCCCATGTTTGGCACCTTACGTTTCCGTTCTGTCGGCTAAGGTAGCACTGGGAGAACCACTGCGATTGCGCCCCGGTTGAGCCGGGTTAACGCCTCAGTGGAGAAAGCTAAAACTGAGCGGCATGATAAGGCAAGAGACTGGTCGCTGTTCGAGAGGTTTTTTCGGGTCCCTAAAGACTCACGCCGCTTCGAGCGAAGTTCCGGATGATGTCCGATGAAGGCGTGGATAGCGCCCCGGATTCGGTCTTCCGAATACCAGGGGCTTCGCCGAAATTTAAAATTATAGAATTCTATGACTAAGTGAGAGTGTTCAAGCATTATAAGTCCGGTGCCTTGTTCGTCGTGTTGAGCGCCTCCCTAGATGGACCCAAAAATGGGAACAAGAGTGCTCAAGTTTATCACCAAACACCCCAGCACTTGTGGCTTGGGGGCTGAAGCTAACGACTTGCCATCTCTCAGATTTTATAAACGGCCGCACAGAAGGTAATATTTTAAATTAAACAAGCGTTGCTCATGGCGCATATGAACGAAGTTTTCAGCGCACAGGATAAATAAACAGCGAGTTCACTCAAAGATTACATTTCGGGAGCACTCATCTGCAATATTGCAGGCTCCCTTCAGGACAATATTATAATACTTCTCCGGCGTGCGATACTCCTTGCCCGGCGGCGGTGGATCCGTGAGAAGCTTCTCCGCATCCAATTTGCCCCATTGCACCTTTATGCGGGCAAGGGCCCGACGAGCACCTTCGATACAGGCGGAGCGCTTGACTACATCCAGTCTAGGGCATGCATCCATCAGTCGCCGCACGAGGCCAAAGTAGCTACCAGGCATGGCCTGTCCAGGCCACAGCCGGACTATGAGGCCCTTCATGGCCTCCTCAGCTACCTTGTGGAGTTCGACCAGCTGCTTCAGCTGGTCGCTTGGGGGCACCGGATGGACGGCCTCAGCATACTGAGACCAGAAGACCTTCTCCGTCGAGCTCCCCTCCTCGCCACGATAGAATGCGGCGGCATCAGCTGCACTACGCGGCAACTCTGCAAACGCCCCTGGAGAGCTCCGAATTCGGGTAAGTATCAGGTAGTTCACATTAACATGCCTGCTTTGCATGAAAAACGCCTTACCCGCCGCTATTTTCTTTATGTCCTCAACCTCCTGAAGGGCCTTATGGGCCTCGGCCTTGGCGGACTCGGCACTTTCGAGAGCCGAGGCAAGCTCGGACTCTCGAGTCTTGGAGTCATGCTCCAAACTCTCATGTTTTTCCATGAGAACCTGGAGCTCTTGCCGAACTTCCGCCACACGTGCCTCTTGCTTTTCTCGCTCAGCACGTTCCGCGGCCGCATTGCTTTCGGCCACGGACACAACATCCTTCAGGGCTGCCACCTCGTTAGTGGCCCCTGCAATACACATATTATCCTTGTTAATTTTATTTGCAACCAAAATCCTTTTCTGTAAGTTACTTATTCAAAGAGGTGTTACTCACCTTCTTTTTCCTCGAGCTGCTTCTTTGCGTGGCCGAGCTCTTGCTCGGACCGCTCGAGTTCTTTTTTCAGCACCTCAACCTCCGCCGTTAGTGCGGCAGAGGTCAGCAGTGCAGCCTGCAAACCCATATTGACATATTTTAGGCAACCCTGCGTATATCTTGTTATAGATCCTTAGTCCGGCTTTTATTTCCGAACACCGAACTAAGCATCAGGGGCTACTGTCTATGCGGTATTATATTACATTATTTTAACTTTTTTACCTCAAAGCCTGTTAAAAGGCTACTACAGGCTTCGGTCAGCCCGCTTTTCGCGAGATGAACCTTCTTAATCACCGCACTCATAATAGTGCGGTGTTCTTCCTCAATGGAAGCGCCTTTAAGTGCCTCCAGTAGGTTATCCGGCGCCTCCGGTTGGACGGAGGCCGCCGGCGTCACGGTTCTGCCCTTCTTTCGAAGGGGCCGCTTGCCGGACTCTGGAACCACTGCGGGTTCCGATGTAGAGTCCGGCACGAAGTCCGGGGGGCTGCCTGACGGCGCCTCCGGAGCCTCCTCCTGATGGGTCCCTCTTTGGGATCCCACTTCGGTGTCCTCGTCGGCGCGTGGGGTGGAGGCAGTCGGGATGGAATTTACATCAGACAAGGCCAATGACCCGCTCGATGAGTTGGGGAGATCATCATTGGCCGGACTGCGGGCAGAATGCGGCGTTAGAAGGATACCACGTGACATAAAAGAAATTACGCATCAAGGATCCGGATACTTACGATCTTGCCGGACGCCTGGCCCTTGGAGGCCGCTCATCCTCACCAACGCTGATGTTGGCGGAACTGTCCGAGGGGATAGTTCTCCCCCTCTTGGACCCTTCGGCCCCCCCGATGGGGGAAGCCTTCCTTTTCTTCTCTCCCTCCTCCGGGAGAGAGTACTCCTCCTCCTCGTCTTCGGAAGAGGAGTCCTCGTCGTCGTCAGACGCCTGATTGCGGGAACTCTTTCGAGTCCCCGCGGCCACCTTCTTGGCCTTCTTCTCCCGCACCACGTGTGGTGCCGGAACCAGCAGCCCTGTTAAGCGGGCGTTCGCTGGGTCTTCTGGCATGGGAGCCAGGCTGATAAGCAGCTTGGCCTTCTCCATCCATTCCTGTCAAAGGAAGAGGCAGAATGAAGCCTCATTAGAGTCAATCTAATTATCACAAGTGTCCCGTAATGGGGTTGAATCACTTGCCTCATCAGTTGGATTCTGCGAGCTGAATCCGCGGTCTTTGGTCGCGGACGCGGGTGCTTCGGCGCCCTTGAACAGCACCCTCCAGGCGCCTTCGTATGTTGTATCGAAGAGCCCGCTTAGCGCCTGGTGCTGTTCCGGATTGAACTCCCACAAATTAAATGCCCGTTCTTGGCATTGGAGGATCCGCCGGACGAGCATGACTTGGACCACGTCGACGAGCCTGAGCTTATTGCTCACCATCTTCTTGATACATGCTCGGAGTCCCGTCACCTCCACCGGATTCCCCCACTGCAAGCCCTTCTGTTTCCAGGAGGTGAGCTGTGTGGGGATGCCAGATCTAAACTCGGGGGCCGTCGCCCATGTGGATTTGCGCGGCTTGGTGATGTAGAACCACCCCGATTGCCACCCCTTGACGGAGTCCACGAAGGTCCCTTCTAGCCAAGGGACGTTGGGCAATTTGCCCAACATAGCGCCTCCGCATTCCGCTTGCGTACCCTTCACAACCTTCGGCTTGACGTTAAAGGTCTTGAGCCACAGGCCGAAGTGGGGCCGGATGCAGAGAAAGGCCTCGCACACGACGATAAACGCCGAGATGTTGAGGATAAAATTCAGCGCCAGATCGTGGAAATCCAGGCCATAGTAAAACATGAGCCCCCGGACAAATGGATGGAGCGGAAAGCCCAGTCCGCGGAGGAAGTGGGGAAGGAACACGGCCCTCTCATGAGGCCCGGGGTAGGGATGAGCTGCCCCTCGTCGGGTAGCCGATGCGCGATATCGCCGGAAAGGTATCCGGCGCTGCGCAGCTTGGTGATGTCCTCCTCCTTGACGGTGGAGGCTAACCATTTACCTCCCGCTCCAGACATATTCGGAGAAGGTCGAGGTGAGATGCGCGAGTTCGGGCGTTGGAGCTTAAATTCGCGGGGATGGATAAGCAAAGGAGGAAGAAGGCGTAGGTGAGAAGGTGAATCCTTATCCCTTATATATAGGCGGACAAAACTATGCGTCCCCCACCAGCCTGGTAAAACTCGCTTATCTCCCAAGCGCCACAATCAATGGCGCGATCGGGTTACCCACGCACGTATTGATGAGAATCCCGGAATAAGGGGGACACGATCTCTACTTTGACAAGACGTGCCAAGGAAACCGCTTCGCTAAACATGCTGAGGTGGTATAATAATTCGAATAAAGGCCTGGTGACGGTGTGATGTCACGCCGCATAATACGTCAGCAGATTGAGCTAAGTGTACATTTTATTCTCTCTACGGTGGAATGTGGAATTTATTTTGCAGAGCCGGACACTATCCTGGTGTTCATTATCTTCTCTGGATTATTGTAGGGAGGAACCCGCCTTGCAATGCCGAACATTATGCACGCCGGACTTATCGTCATTGAAGACTGGTTCAGGGGCTACTGAGGGAGTCCTGGACTAGGGGGTGTTCGGACAGCCGGACTATCAATGTCCGCCGGACTCCAAGACTACGAAGATAAAAGATTGAAGACTCCGGCTCGTGTCCGGAAGGTACTTTACTTGGCGTGGAAGGCAAGCTTGGCGATACGGATACGTAGATCTCCTACTATTGTAACCGACTCTGTGTAACCCTAGCCCTCTCCGGTATCTATATAAACCGGAGGGCTTTAGTCTGTAGGACAACATACATAACATACAATCATACCATAGGCTAGCTTGTAGGGTTTAGCCTCCTTGATCTCGTGGTAGATCTACTCTTGTACTACCCATATCATCAATATCAATCAAGCAGGAGTAGGGTTTTACCTCCATCAAGAGGGCCCGAACCTGGGTGAAAAACATCGTGTCCCTTGGCTCCTGTTACCATCCGCCTAGACGCACAGTTCGGGACCCCCTACCCGAGATCCGCCGGTTTTGACACCGACAGCGGCCATCTTCTCACTTAATGGCAATGAGCGCGTTGGAGCGCTAAATTACGACCAGAATAGCCTTTCTATTTCATTATCTTTATGATCCTTGAATAACTTGGTCGCATCAGCCGTACTCTTCGCCAAATCCGCATACTCATCTGCAGCGCTCCAAAGTTGATCCAAAGGAGCATACTTTGGATCTAGGAACTTCATCTGCAACAAATAGGGGTTTCCAGCCGCGAATTCTCCGGCTTGTCGAAGTTCCTCCCGCGTGTCTCTAATGTCAGAGCGCATCTCCTTAGCCGAATCCAGCGCCTTCTTGAGGTCAGCCGCCTTTGCCTGATTCTCCTTCTCGAGAAGCTCATACCGGCCGGCGGCATCCCTCGGCTCCACAGCCATCTCGGCTATCTTCTCTTTGCTTTGGAGATGAGCAGCCTCTTCGGCTCTCAAATCTTCGGCTGCCTTTAGGGCAGCCGCATTGCCAACCCGGGCTTGTTCCCTGGCTAGGGCAAGTTCCGCCCTCAGGGCCTCAATGGCAGCCATATCACATCATATTAATATTACAGCCTTCTTACAATTTCCTAAACAAATAAGGAAATACGAGCACATACTCTGTGCCTCATCGAATCGCTTGTTTACAAGCATGATGTAGGCATCCACCACATCAATCTGTTGCCTCAATTCGGCGAATTTAGTGGCCTGGTCCACCGCTGGACCCTTAGCAACCTGCACATAAATACGAGTGCATTTATTACCTGGGAGTATGATCCTCAGTTTGCCGCCACGGGCTGGCAACCACGGTCTCAGGGGCTACTATCTATACAGAGCACATCTATCGCGTGCGGTGCAACCAAAAATTATTTATTTCGTTGCTTACCTCAAAGCCTTTGAGCAAGCTTCTAAAAGCTTCATTTAACCCGCTTGTGGCGGAGGAAATTTTATCCAACACCGTACCCATTAGTGTACGGTGATCCTCCGAGAGAGTAGCTTGCTCCAGGAGGCCCGTCAGTATGTTCGGCCGGGCACCGAATTCTCCCGGACCCTTCTCATTGTCCTCCACGGGAGCCGAATGCGCTGGGCTCGGGACGGCCGAAGTGTTAGCTTCTGGCCTCAATGGGTCTGGACTCCTCCGTGACGACACCTCAGGGTCGCCTACCCCATGGGGCGGAGAGGCAGGTGTGGTTTCACTCTCCATCATCTCCGGAAGAAGATCCCCCGAGGACGAACCCTGTTGAGACAAACTGCTAGCCGGACTGCAAAAAATAGGTCCTGATTATTTACTCTCAGAGGAAAAGGCAATAAGCTTCTTGTTTATTAACTTACAGCTCGGTGGAGGGCTGGCCCGTTAGCGGGGACGGTACGGTAAGGACATCCTCTGGGGCAGGGCCCTTTGGTGAAGTTTTCTTCCCTTGTTTAGGCGCCTCCGTTTCCAAGTCTTCGGAGGCGGCCCTCTTCTTCCCGCGGGGGGAGGAAACCTTAGGTTCACCTCCCCGATTGTCCTCCTCCGTGGAAACATTAATTCCCCTAGTTTGGATGCACAATGTGTGAAGCTCACTCTTGGCTTCTCCACTCCTCCCTTCATCCTTCTCCGATGGCACTCGACTTAGCGCCCGTTTAAGCATCCTGGCTATTGCCAGACCGGGTGAGCCTTCGGGGAGCGGGGCCGGACACCTAATTCTCTCCGCCTTACTGAGCCAATCCTGGTCGCGGACAGTTTTTCAGAACAATGTTATGATAAATATAAATGAAGTGTTCGATTGTAGGGTTACTTACTTGGGTATCTGGGCGGTTGCAGCTCAGGCCCGCATCCTCGGTGGTGTCTGGACACTTTATTCGTGGTCCGAAGAACGACTTATACATTCCTTTAGGCGTCATGCCGAAGAAGTACTGAATGGTTCGTGGACCTTCTAGATTGAACTCCCACATCTGGAGAGGTCGATGTTTACACGGCAGGGCTCGCCGAACTAGCATTACCTGGATTATTTTGACAAGACTAATATCCCTCTCGAGAAGCTCCCGAATGCGGCTCTACAACGTCGGTACATCATTTGTAGGCCCCTAGTCCAATCCCACGTTTGCCCACGACGCCAGTTGAGGCGGAGGGCCCGAGCGGAAGGCAGGGGCGGCCGCCCACTTTGAGCCTCGGGGAGCTGTGACATAGAACCACCTTCGTTGCCATAGATCGGACACCTCCGGGAAGGAACCTTTGGGCCACGGGGCATCAGCGTTTCTGCTTATTGCGGCGCCTCCGCACTCTGCGTATCGCCCCTCGATCACCCTCGGCTTCACATTGAAAGTCTTGAGCCATAAGCCGAAGTGTGGGGTGACATGGAGGAAGGCTTCGCACACGACGTTAAACGACGAGATGTGAAGGATGGAATCCGGAGCTAGATCGTGAAAATCTAGTCCGTAATAGAACATGATCCTTCTCACGAAGGGATCAAGAGTCAAGCCCAAGCCCCGGAGGAAGTGAGAGACAAATACAACACTCTTGTTGGGCTCAGGAGTAGGGATAACTTGCTCAGGGGCGGGAAGCCTGTGCTTAACATCGGCAGTCAAATACCCGGCCTCCCTAAGCTTCGCAATGTTCTCCTCTGTGACAGAGGAAGCCATCCACCAACCTTGACAGTCGGATCCGGACATGATCGAATATCCGAGGTGCTTAAGCTTGAGCTTTGGGTGTTGAAACTCGAAGTGTGGGAAGGCACAAGCGTGGAGATAGAGGGATAGGCGTTGACCCCTCTATAAAGGGGGAGAATATCAAGCGTCCCCGGCATAACCATTCGGGACTTGCCTAAAAACATGGAGTCATGCCAACAGGCATGGTTGGATTACCCATACCCATATTGATGAGGATCCCACGATAAGAGGGACACGATCTCTTCTTTGACAAGACGTGCCAAAGGAACCGCCTCGTAATATGTGCGGTAGCTGGTTATAAAGAATAGTTCCAATAAAAGTCGGACCGTGGCGTGATGTCACATTTCGAAGAGCTGTCAGCAGATTAGATTCATGGATTATTATTCTCTCTATGGTGGTATGTGGAATTTGTCTTGCAGAGCCGTACACGGTCCTTGTGTTCGGAATTTATCCTAGAGTATTTGGAGATGGAACCCGCCTGGCAATGCCGAAGACGATCTGCGTGCCGGACTCATCTTCATTGAAGCCTGGTTCAGGGGCTACTGAGGGAGTCCTGGGTAAGGGGGTATCCGGACAGCCGGACTATATACTTTGGCCGGACTGTTGGACTATGAAGATACAAGATTTAAGACTTCATCCCGTGTCCGGATGGGGCTCTCCTTGGCATGGAAGGCAAGCTTGGCAATCTGGATTATAGATCTCCTTCTCTGTAACCGACTCTGTGTAACCCTAGCCCCCTCTGGTGTCTATATAAACCGAAGGGTTTAGTCCATAGGACAACAACAACAATCATACCATAGGCTAGCTTCTAGGGTTTAGCCTCTATGATCTCATGGTAGATCAACTCTTGTAATACTCATATCATCAAGTTCAATCAACTAGGAAGTAGGGTATTACCTCGATCGAGAGGTCCTAAACCTGGGTAAACATCGTGTCCCCAGTCTCCTGTTACCATTAGCCTTAGACGCATAGTTCGGGACCCCCTACCCGAGATCCATCGGTTTTGACACCGACAACGCCCCTGTCCCTGGGCTGGGCTAGGAACAGTGCTAGGCCACTACAGAGTGGGCCATGTAAGGGCTTTCTCTCTCTCTCTCTCTCTCTCCTTTCTATTTCATTTCTGTTTTTCTATTTCTGTCTTTGTTTAGGCTTTATTGAAAAAAATACCAGAGCACTTCTAAAATTTTTGAAAATAATTGTGGGCACTATTTGAATAATTTACAACAACCCTCTTTTAGTTCTAGAATTATTTGAGCATTTAAAATATTTGTAGCATTTAAACGCCCAAATTCAAATACTTTATGAATTAATTCAAAAATCCAGAATGACCTAAAAATGTGAACCATTTTTTATAGAGGTTTTAAACCAATTCAAAAATGATGAACTCTTGTGAAGGGCATTTTGGGTTCATAGAAATGATTTATGCTTGACACTAGTTGAATTTCATCTCGTGCCAGGGTTTATCAGTCCACATTTCAAATTCAAAAGAATTTAAACATGATGGTATGATGATCATGCAAGGACAGTCCATAACTAAGCTAGGGTTGTGATGACTCACCCCCACAAAACAAGAATCTCATCTTGATATTCAAGACGTCAGGTAAGAAGACAGAGGGGACACAAAGCTAACACAATCTTCACGATCCAGGTTGCACTTCATAAGAACGTTGATTCGATCATCATCTTTGTCTCGACGTCTTGCTCTGAGAACTCCATCCAACATGGCAACGAGAAGAAAGGAAAACTCTAGAAGAATCGATCTTCTCGAAGATCAAGAAACTGACGACCAACTCACAGGATGAGACATAGAACACCTCTTGAGCTGAGACGTCCAAACGCACATTGGGTGGGATGGAAGAACAGGGGATGGAGGTTCAATTTGGTAAGCAATAATTCCATGCTTCAGTAAGATGGTGCATGGTTTTAGAGTAGCGAGGAGATGAATTGCTATGATTCCATAATGGGGCACCTTAGGGAAGGCGACTCGTAAAATTATTCTTAAAGTTTAAAAAAGAATTACTTTTGACACAAGGATCATTGAAGGTCTCTATACCAGCCTAAGGATCTCAGTCAAACATTAGAAGGAGTCCAAAAGAATGACATACTCAAACTAGGATGGATGATGTGGACCAATGCAATGAGTGATTTTTTCTTATCATTTGAAATGGATGGGACCCATGGTAGGAACACTTTTGAAGATGATCCTTGACAACAATTACTACAAAAGGTAGCCCATGAAATTTGGCACAATGGTGGTGCAAGCTGGGGACAAAATGCAAATGTTGGGAATGTTCCAACCATCATATCTGCCTGAGATTCAGATCCGATTGGTGACAAGATATTATAGACATCCGTGTGTCTAGAAAGGAAAGTTTGCAACACAAATCAATGAGATAACATTGTGAGATCCTCGAGAAATGGACTACGGTAGTAAGGTCCAAAACATGAGCTCATTTTGCTACATACATGTGAACACGTTGTCCAAGACAAGCATGGCCACAGAGAATTCTTATAATAAAACACTAACAATTTTTGATTGGGAACCATCATTGAAATAACGAAGTCTTGTGCATGTCCAGCTTGGCCCTTCGGGAATAGCATTTGAACTTCTTATTCTTGAACAAATCAATCAGCGGCTTTATGCGCTAGGAAATACCTGTGGAATGGAGGTTGCAAATCTACCAAACCATAGTATACTTCGCATGTGCATGACTGACTTGGGACGGTTCCAGAGGAAGCTAAACAAGCTTTCTCAAATTCACGGTGGCAACTTGCATCAAATGCACATGAATTAGAGGAAGTCACTTCTTTCATCCAAACATATGCTTCATGAGCTAGCATGAAGAAATGCTTACAAAAGTTTCCAACACTAACTTAGATGTTCAACATGAATCATGGACAAGATAAAATGTTGCTGCTGGGCTCAACAACAATTCATCCAGATTTCCACACAGAAGGTATTCCACAATTTAGTGTACACGGTGATAGCATTGGTCAGACCAAAAGATGTAACGGTGTATGATCGAGGGATCAACTATGAGTAAGACAACATTACGAACATCGTTGGTTCTGATTTGATTTGAGGATAGCTCACACTCAAGTCAAAGTTTTGACAAGACAATAGCACCGACAACTCATCACAAGGATCAAGCAATGAAGATATCATCTTTCTTCAACACACACACAAGGACATCCCTTTGGAATGAACTAAGTCAGATAAAGCTTTTATCTTCCAACTCTCCAAGTTATTGTTTAGCTTAACCAACTAGCTCAAGGTATCCAACACAGATTCTTGGGGAAGGAGTGGATTAGAGGAAATCCAACATGATCACAAACTCAACATAGCGGTCAGGGAACAACCTGGTAATACTTCCAAGAAGATATTCGAAAAATCACAAACCACCTATATGTTATTAAGCTCGAGAACAATCTTGCTTTTGAGGTAAGACGATGTGATCAAATAAGCAAGGGGTTGACACAATACTAACTCATTGATCAAAGAGTGCACGAAGAATGATGAACTAGGTAGCATAATCTATATTAGAATGATGATTCAATAACAAACACACTAAGAATGGAATTATCGTCCATTAACTACCAAGCAAACACCATTGCTAGGAGTATTGATTTCACACACCATGGTTTACTTGTCGGCATTCCGGTTGCCATAACACGGGTACCGAGAAATGAACAATGATAGAGATAAGTATCATTGCATCGAGAATTCATAAGAGATGGTGCAATTCCTATGATATTCTTGACAAAAGAGGTAATACTCAAGGGTAGAACAGAACAAAAGTTGGATTGGCATTTTGATCTGCGGGATACAATTGCTTCGACCCAATCCTAGAAATGGATAAGGTACCGGAGTTTGTTTATCCTAGTCATTCCGGAATAAAATGGCTTGACGGACCATAAGGATAGTAGGCATCAATGAACACGAATGCACAACTATTCCTGATGATCAATTGATAAACTAAGGTCGAGATACAATTAGGAAGGGATAACTCGAAGGAACATATATCTTTCTATGTTGCGGATGCATAGATTAGTATGTCGAGCGAGCTCAACATTTCTTCCGGGATAACCCATGCAGAAAGTAGGATTGGCAGAGTCATAAATATAATGGAGAACTCATCAAGAGCGCTCTGGTTCTGATCTTTTGGTTCAGAAGAACTTCTGCCATATTGGTTCATGGTATTGGAAGAACGATATATCACGAACCTTGAGGACTATCACAAAGGTTACTAATATCTTAAAGGAGCTAGCAAACACTATCAACATGAAGTTAGTAGGGTGAATCTCGGGTTCAAGAACCCAAGAATAGAATGCCTACTAACTAAATGGCATCATGGGATGCTTTCAAGAATGACGGCCAGAATCATCACACTGGGAACACAAAACATGGCTAGATTACTAGGTGATTCTCTAAGACACCTAGAGTCATAATAATAACTCCAACATATATACCGAAGCAATGAAGTACCTCAACACACTGGCTAGTGTGGTTAATCTGGCCCAAATGAACATCGGGAACAGAAAGGAGGGAGTCGGAAATGCATCAGACTATTTAGAAACCTGGGATGACTCGGGCAGCATAATGGTTGTAAATGCTCAAAAAGATTTGAGACATCCTGCAAATTGGTGGCATAACCACTTAACATCACAATATCAAGGTTCCGAGACCAACTGTTAACACACGGAAGTACTAGAAACTGAGCTGAGACTCGAATCCATCATGCCTATAAGTCTCTATCATAGTAACTCGTCATCCTAATAGATAGATGAGAGGCCTAGTTTCTTATCCGCGTAGAAAAGATGGGGGTGACTCAGATTAGAAGGACATAAGGTAAAGTAGTAAAAAGAGCCTTACGTTCCCTTCCGCAATCAATTCCCTTATATAACTAAAGCATTTCTAGAAACGACTCCGACCAGTTTGGCTTGGTAATCCTACAGGTAGTCAGGCTCTGATACCAAAGTTGTTAGGACCCCAATCCTAAGTCACACCGATCTAGCATGTAACACAACATATCACTTTACAGCCACACGCATGGTATCCCCATGGGTGCCACCTTACTTGGCTCGGGACTGTTTTCGCCTTTTGGCTCACGTATATGGTAGTGTCGCTAGCATCCATATGACAGAGAACACGGGCCGACATGACTAGTCGTAAACCCAAGTGGCACTAACTTACAGGGATAGGCATACATGACCCACCAATGCACATGTCGGTCATCAACACATGAACCCAAGACGTAGCAAGCTAAAAGGACTTAAAGGAACAACTCATGACATTTCCCCGAAGGGACAGACACAGGAGCAAAGAAGGACACGTGCCAATCATCCTGTCGGATTTCGGGTTCCGCAAACCCTTGAGAGGTTTGAACTCTGGGGTGCATGCGGAGATCTCAACCTGCCCAGCCTACCTACTCGCGATCCTCACAGCCTAGCGCATCAAGCTTCAAGGGACAGAGAGACACATCAGTTTATCCTGGTTCGGGCCACCTTGCGGTGTAATACCCTACTCCAGCTTTGTGGTGGATTGCCTCGAGGGGCTGAGGATGAACTAGTATAATGGATGAACAACCTCAGGAGATGAGGTGTTCTTGAGCTCAGATGAGCTGGTGAGGTGGTGTGTGTGGAATCGATCTATCTATTTTTCTCCTCTTGGGTGGAATGGATCTCCCCCTTCTACGGTGGTGGCTAAGTCCTATTTATAGTGGCCTTGGTCCTCGTCCCAAATGTTGGCGGGAAGGGATCCCACAATGGGCAGATTTGAAGGGGGACAAGAAGTACATCCTATCCTGACTAAAGTGGTCTTCGCTTGCAAAATCCTCTGGTCATGACGCTGCGGTGGGCTCAGTGATGACCTCCGTCCTGCCGTCCTGGCGGTCTTGGTCTTGTTGCACTAGAATGGAAACCTTTGGCTGATTCCTTGGGACTCCATGTCTGCTGCTTGCCTCATTTGCACCAAAGAGGAAACTGGTGCTCTGCGCCCGCTGGCGCCTGCCTGGCCGTGATTGTCATGGCTCACGTCAGCTGAACCTCATGAGGTGCACCTTGCATGGAAGTCTTCGCTCCGCGAGAGCCAGCCTGAGGAGGCCGATCCCCTTGGAGGTCTTGGCGTCGTCCGCCTCGCGAGGCTTGGCCCCTCGCGAGGGTCTTGAGTCGTTGATGCTGAAGCTGGGTCATACCAGGCCATCGATGGAGCTGCGCAATGGGAAGCAGGTAGGCAAGTCTGGGTACCCCCATATCCGGAATGCCGACCGTAGCCCCCGGGCGCAAGGCGCACTCGGACTTGGCTTCTGGGCGAAGCCAAGGGGCAAGTGCGGAGCGCCGTGGGCCCTAACCACCTACATCCTTGAACAACGCGTGGCGATTGTTGGGACGTGGGCATCTCCGTTTCCCCACACTGCCTCGGCAACCGTTCCTGGATGGCAAAAGAGGCTAACACCTGCGGCTGAGCTTTCATTGCCTTCCTTCCATCTTGCTCCAGATCCCCTTCTCTCCATGCCGGAATAATCCTCCATATCTACCGGTCCTCCCCACCAAGATTTTGCCCGATGGCCACCGAGAAAGCTAAAGCTCCAGCCTTGGCTACCGGCCCTGCCTGGTTCGAGCCGGCGCTGATCTCACCCTCCGTCGCCGAGGAGAAGCTCCATACTGCGCTTCTCCTGATAGCGAGCGACGACAACAAATGGGGGAAGAAGGAGCTCCGGGTCACCTCTGCCGAGCCTGAGCCCGCAGACAGCACCTTCTACCCCTTCTTCCTGCTTAGCGTCTATGCATGGTTGATTCCTCCTTTTTCCCGCTTCTTCTACGCTGTTCTCCGCCATTACAGCCTCCACGCGCTCCACCTTCATCCAACTCTGTCCTCCTTCTGTCCATTTTCGCCTTCTACTGCGAGGCGTTCGTGGGAGTGATGCCCTCCGCCGCGATGCTCTGCCACTTCTTCTACCTCCACGTGAACGGCAACAGTCTGCTGGGTTTGCTGGCTTCATCGTGGCCCATGGCAGCAACATGATTTCCTATGCCGGGAAGAAGGTGGAGGACGTCCGGAACAAATGGGTCCTCATGGATGCCAAGTGCTCCCACATCTTGCTGGAGCTGCCGACTGAGATTCCGACCTCAGAGAAGGGATGGTCTTTTGAGAAGATCATCGATCCCTAGTTGAGACTGCTGATGAAGAAGATGGAGGACGACCTGAAGGCCAAGAAGCTGACGGGGGCCATGATTATCAAGGAGTTCCTAACACAGCATGTGGTGCAACTCCAGGAGCGCCCCTGCACCTTGTGGAAGCTTGGGGGTACCGAAGACAAGATCCGGCTGCGCCAGGACAACCCGCCTGACGAGCAATTGAGCAAGGTCCTGCTTTCCTTAACCGGGAAGGACCCGAGCGGCCCTCCAGATGATTGCCTCCCGCTGTACCGCCAAGAAGATGGGGAGAAGATCGCCACCTCCATGCCTGTCTTTAACGAGTGCGGGCCCGTGTTGACAGGGCCTCCCCCGCTGTCCGCCTCCTTGATGAACCTATCCTCCAGCGACCCTTCCTCTGAAGCCACCGAGGAAGAGGAGGGCGAGGGTGAATCCTGTGCCGCGAGGCAGAGGGACCTCCTCCGTGACTTCTCCGACGACGACTGATACGTCTCCAACGTATCTATAGTTTTTGACTGTTCCATGCTATTATATTATCTGTTTTGGATGTTTAATGGGCTTTAATATGCTCTTTTATATTATTTTTGTGACTATCTATTAACCGGAGGCCCAGTGCCAGTTTCTATTTTTTTTTGCCTATTTTAGAATTTTGAAGAAAAGGAATACAAAACGGAGTCCAAACGGAATGAAACCTTCGTGATGATCTTTCTTAGACCGAAAGCAAACCAGAAGACTTGGAGTAGAAGTCAGAAACGCCATGAGGCGTCCACGAGGCAGGAGGCCATGCCTAGTGGGGTAGGCGCGCCCCCACCCTCGCGGGCCCCTGGTACCTCCACTGATGTACTTCTTTCACCTATATATACTCTTATACCCTAGAAACATTAGGGAGACCCACGAAACCACTTTTCCAGTGCCGCAACCTTCTGTACCCGTGAGATCCCATCTTGGGTCCTTTTCCGGTGATCTATCGGAGGGGGAATCGATCACGGAGGGCTTCTTCATCAACACCATTTCCTCTCCGATGAAGCGTGAGTAGTTTACCACAGACCTTCAGGTCCATATTTATTAGCTAGATGGCTTCTTCTCTCTCTTTGATTCTCAATACAAAGTTCTCCTCTATGTTCTTGGAGATCTATTTGATGTAATACTCCTTTACGGTGTGTTTGCCAAGATCCGATGAATTTTGGATTTATGAACAAGATTATCTATGAATATTATTTGGTTCTTCTCTGAATTTTTATATGCATGATTTGATATCTTTGCAAGTCTCTTCGAATTATCAGTTTAGTTTGGCCAACTAGATTGATCTTTATTGCAATGGGAGAAGTGCTTAGCTTTGGGTTCAATCTTGAGGTGTCCTTTCCCAGTGACAGTAGGGGCAGCAAGGCATGTATTGTTTTGTTGCCATCGAGGATAAAAATATGGGGTTTATATCATATTGCTTGAGTTTATCCCTCTACATCATGTCATTTTGCTTAATGCGTTACTCCATACTTATGAACTTAATACTCTAGATGCATGCTGGATAGCGGTTGATGTGTGGGTAATAGTAGTAGATTCAGAATCATTTCGGTCTACTTGACACGGACGTGATGCCTATGTTCATGAGCATGCCTTATATGTCTTCATAATTATGCGCTTTTCTATCAGTTGCTCGGCAGTAATTTGTTCACCCACCGTAATACATGCTACCTTGAGATAAGCCACTAGTGAAACCTATGGCCCCCGAGTATCTTTTCTATTATATTACATCTCTTTTCCATTATATCACATCTTGTTTACTAAATTGCAATCTTTTCTTTCCAATCTATACAACAAAAATACCAAAAATATTTACTTTATTATCTCTATTAGATCTCACTTTTGCGAATGACCATGAAGGGATTGACAACCCCTTTATCGTGTTTGTTGCAAGGTTCTTGATTGTTTGTGCAGGTACTAGGTTACTTGTGCGTCATCTCCTACTGGATTGATACCTTGGTTCTCAAAACTGAGGGAAATACTTGCGCTACTTTGCTGCATCACCCTTTCCTCTTCAAGGGAAAACCAATGCAAGCTCAAGAGGTAGTAAGAAGGATTTCTGGCGCCATTGCCGAGGAGATCTACGTCAAGTCAAGCCATACCAAGTACACATCATAAACTCTTCTCCCTTGCATTACATTATTTGCCATTCGCCTCTCATTTTCCTCTCCCCCACTTCTAAAACGATTTTTGAAAACCTTTGCCTTTTCTTCGCCTTCTTCTCGCATGTCTTTTTGTTTGTTTCCATGTGCCTTCTATTTGCTTGCTAAAAATCTATTGATATGGATCCACTTAAAGTGTTCTACTTGGATCATCTTCAATCTATATGTGCTCGTGTTGAAACCCAACTAACTTAGTAGAGGGAAAATCTTTAGATGACCATGCTCATTATGTGTGTCGTCGTTTGTACGAAAAAGGGAGACTCTTATGGGTTAAAAATAAACCATTCGTTGTGTTATGCTTGGATCCTTTGTGAAATTTATGATTTTACTTGTTGCTATAAGAACCCTAAAAAACACCTTCCCTACCTATGTGAGTTTAATAATAATGAAATCTTGTCTTCTTATGCAAAGGGTGTTTATAGTTACTATGATATCGAACAAATTTAAGAATTTGTTGCTTTTAAGGGTGCTTATACAGTTGCTTATTTGATTGAAAAGTATGATATTACTCTCTACGAATCTGAAAATTTTGACATACTTAAATATTGCTATGACCGTTGCTTTGGAATAAAATAATGATATGCATGAATCTATAGATAATTATGATTTCGATGATTTGATTGAAATATCCCTTGATGAACATGATGCTTGCTATTCTTGTGGCCATGATGCCAATATTTATGAAGACAAATTTAGTATAGTTCCTTATGTTACACATGAGATCGTTTCTATTGCACCCATACTTGATAGTTCCTTCGATGAAAAGGATGATTGCAATGATATTACTATAAATTCTATTAATGTCAATTGTGTTAATGATATGCAAAACCTCAAGCTTGGGGATGCTAGTTTTGCTATGACTACTATTTGTTGCAATGATCATGATTGGGGTGATTCTTCTTTTGGTCTTGAAAATTTCTTTAAGCCCCATGATGAACATGAGATTGATAATAGTGTTTGCAATAATATTGAAAGTGGGTTTGGAAGAGTGTCAACTTTAGGTAACACATAATTTGAGTATGTTCAATCTTATGAAATTTTTGATAAAAGTGGGTTTGGAGAGGTCATGACTTTAGTTAATGTTACCCACTATTTTGGAAGAGTGTCAACTTCGTATGCATGTGGATCATGTTGAAAATATTTTATGTGATAGCTATTTTGTTGAATTTTCTTATGATTCCACATGTAATTATTATGAGAGAGGAAAATATGGTTGTAGAAATTTTCATGTTACTAAATTACCTTTCATTATGTTGAGATTGATATTGTTTCTTTCCGCTTCCTTGCATATGCTAGTTTTTTGTTGCTATGGTAATTTGTTTGCCTATAAGATGCCTATGCATAGGAAGTATGTTAGACTTATATGTGTTTATCATGTGTTTCATGATGCTCTCTTTGCGCTTCAATTATTTTCTTTCATGTGAGCATCATTTAAATTATTAATGCCTAGCTAGGGGCGTTAAATGATAGCGCTTGTTGGGAGGCAACCCAATTTTATTTTTGTTCTTTAATTTTTGCTCCTGTTTAGTAATAAATAATCTATATAGCTTCTGGTTAGATGTGTTTTTATGTTTTAATTAGTGTTTGTGCCAAGTAGAACCTTTAGGAAGACTTGGGTGAAGTCTTTGCGATCTTGCTGTAAAAAACAGAAACTTTTGCGCTCACGAGAATAGATGTCATTGTTTACAAGAGAGTTCTATTTAGTTGATTCTTTTTGCAGATAATTAATAGACAAATTCCTTACGTCCACCAATTTATTTAAGAATTTTTAGAGTTACAGAAGTATTCTAAAGTTACAGATTGCTACAGACTGTCCTGTTTTTGACAGATTCTGTTTTTCGTGTGTTGTTTGCTTATTTTCATGAATCTATGAGTAGTATCGGGGGGTATGAACCATAGAGAATTTGGAATAGAGTAGGTTTAACACCAATATAAATAAATATTGAGTTCATTACAGTACCTTAAAGTGGTGGTTTATTTTCTTATACTAACGGAGCTCATGAGATTTTCTGTTGAAGTTATGTGTTGTGAAGTTTTCAAGTTTTTGGGTAAATATTTGATGGATTTTGGAATAAGAAGTGGAAAGAGCCTAAGCTTGGGGATGCCTAATTCAACCCAAGGTAAAATTCAAGGACAACCAAAATCCTAAGCTTGGGGATGCCCCGGAAGGCATCCCCTCTTTCGTCTTCATCTATCGGTAACTTTACTTAAGGCTATATTTTTATTCACCACATGATATGTGTTTTGCTTGGAGCGTCTTGTATGACTTGAGTCTTTGCTTTTTAGTTTACCACAATCATCCTTGCTGTACACACATTTTTGGAGAGACACGCATGAATTGGAATTTATTAGAATACTCTATGTGCTTCATTTATATCTTTTGAGATGGACAATTTTGCTCTAGTGCTTCACTTATATCTTTTTAGAGCACGGTGGTGGTTTTATTTTATAGAAATTATTGATCTCTCATGCTTAACCTATATTATTTTGAGAGTCTTTGAGAACATCATGGTAGTTTGCTTTGGCTATAGAACTAGTCCTAATATTATGGGCATCCAAGATGGGTAGAATAAAAACTTTCATATAAAGTGCGTTGAATACTATGAGAAGTTTGATTCTTAATGATTGTTTTGAGATATGAGGATGGTGATATTTGAGTCATGCTAGTAGAGTAATTGTGAATTTGAGAAATACTTGTGTTGAGATTTGCATGTCCCTTAACATGCACGTATGGTAACCGTTGTGTAACAAATTTGAAGCATGAGGTGTTTCTTTGATTGTTTTCCTTATGTGTGGAGGTCGAGATCGCGCGATGGTTAAATCCTACCAACCCTTACCCTAGGAGCATGCACGTAGTGCTTGGTTTTGATGACTTGTAGATTTTTGCAATAAGTATGTGAGTTCTTTATGACTAATGTTGAGTCCATGGATTATATGCACTCTCATCCTTGCACCATTGCTAGCCTCTCTAGTACCGCGCAACTTTCGCCGATACCATAAACCCACCATTTACCTTCCTCAAAACAGCCACCATACCTACCTATTATGGCATTTCCATAGCCATTCTGAGATATATTGCCATGCAACTTTCCACTGTTCTATTTATTATGACACACTTCATCATTGTCATATTGACTTTCATGATCATGTAGTTGACATCGTATTTGTGGCAAGGCCACCATTCATAATTATTTCATACATGTCACTCTTGATTCATCGCACATCCCGGTACACCGTTGGAGGCATTCATATAGAGCCATATTTGTTCTAAGTATTGAGTTGTAATCCTTGAGTTGTAAATAAATAGAAGTGTGATGATCATCATTATTAGAGCATTGTCCCGTGTGAGGAAATAAAAGAAAGAGGCCAAAGAAGCCAATGAAAAAAAAGGCCATAGAAGCCAAAAAAATGAGAGAAAAAGAGAGAAGGGGAAATGCTACTATAATTTTTCCACACTTGTCCTTCAAAGTAGCACCATGATCTTCATGATAGAGAGTCTCTCATTTTGTCACTTTCATATACTAGTGGGAATTTTTGTTATAGAACTTGCCTTGTATATTCCAATGATGGGCTTCCTCAAAATGCCCTAGGTCTTTGTGACCAAGAAAGTTGGATGCACACCCAGTTAGTTTCTTTTGTTGAGCTTTCATACATTTATAGCTCTAGTGCATCCGTTGCATGGCAATCCCTACTCACTCGCATTGATATTATTGATGGGCATCTCCATAGCCAATTAATATTCCTAGTTGATGTGAGACCATCTTCCTATTTTTTGTCTTCTCCACAACCACCACTCTATTCCACCTATAGTGCTATGTCCATGGCTCACACTCATGTATTGCGTGAAAGTTGAAATTTTTTGAGAATACTAAAGTATGAAACAATTGCTTGGCTGGAACCAGGGTTGTGCATGATTTGAATATTTTCTGTGACGAAGATGGAGCATAGCCAAACTATATGATTTTGTAGGGATGAACTTTCTCTGACCATGTTATTTTGAGAAGACATGATTACTTTGTTAGTATGATTGAAGTATTATTATTTTTATGTCAGTATTAAAACTTTGTCTCGAATCTTTCGGATCTGAACATTCATGCCACCATAAAGTTAGGAAGCATTCCACATCAAAATTCTGTTTTTATCATTTACCTACTCGAGGACGAGCAGGAATTAAGCTTGGGGATGCTTGATACATCGCCAACATATCTATAATTTTTTATTGTTCCATGCTATTATATTATCTGTTTTGGATGTTTAAAGGGCTTTAATATGCTCTTTTATATTATTTTTGGGACTAACCTATTAACTGGAGGCCCAGAGCTAGTTTTTATTTTTTTTTGTGCCTATTTTTGAGTTTTGCAGAAAAGGAATACCAAATGGAGTCCAAACGGAATGAAACATTCGCAATGATCTTTATTGGACCGAAAGCAAACCAGAAGACTTGGAGTTGAAGTCAGAAATGCCACGAGGCGTCCACGAGGCAGGAGGGCGCGCCCGGGGGGTAGGCCCGCCCCCACCCTCGTGGGCCCCTTGTAGCTCCACTGACGTACTTCGTTCACCTATATATACTCTTATACCCTAGAAACATCAGGGAGATCCACGAAACCACTTTTCCACCGCCACAACCTTCTGTACCCGTGAGATCCCATCTCGGGGCCTTTTCCGGTGATCTGTTGGAGGCGGAATCGATCACGAAGGGCTTCTACATCAACAACGATAATAGCCCCCGGGCCCAAGGCATGCTCGGACTTGGCTTCTGGGCGAAGCCAAGGGGCAAGTGCAGAGCACCGCGGGCCCTAACCTCTTGCGGCCTTAAACAACGCATGGCGATTGTTGGGACGTGGGCGTCTCCGCTTCCCCACACTGCCTCGCCAATCATTCCTGGCTGGCAAAAGGGGCTGACACCTGCCGCTGAGCTTTCATTGCCTTCGTTCCGTCTTGCTCCAGATCCCCTTCTCTCCACGCCAGAAAAATCCTCCATATCTGTCGGTCCTCCCCACCAAGTTTTCGCCCGATGGCACCGAGAAAGCTAAAGCTCGAGCCCAGGCTGTCGGCCCTGCCTGGTTCGAGTCGGCACTGATCTCGCCCTCCGTCACTGAGGAGAAGCTCCAGACTGCGCTTCTCCTGACGGTGAGCGACGACAACGAATGGGGGAAGAAGGCGCTCCGGGTCGCCTCCGCCGAGCCGGAGCCCGCGAGCAGCACCTTCCACCCCTTCTTCCTACTTAGCATCTATGCAGGGTTGATTCCTCCTTTTTCCCGCTTCTTCTACGCCGTTCTCTGCCATTACGGCCTGCACGCGCACCATCTTCAACCAACTCTGTCCTCCTTCTGTCCATTTTTGCCTTTTACTGTGAGGCGTTTGTGGGAGTGATGCCCTCTGCCGTGATGCTCCGCCACTTTTTCTACCTCCACGCGAACGACCACCAGCCCGCTGCGTTTGCTGAGTTCATCGCGGCCCATGGCAGCAGCGCGATTTCTCGTACCGAGAAGAAGGTGGAGGACGTTCAGAAGAAATGGGTCCTCATGGATGCAAAGTGCTCCCACATCTTGCTGGAGCTGCCAACCGAGCTTTCGACCTCGGAGAAGGGATGGTCTTCCGTGAAGATCACCGATCCCTAGTTGAGGCCACTGATGAAGAAGATGGAGGATGACCTGAAGGCCAAGAAGCTTACGAGGGCCATGATTATCAAGGAGTTCCTAACGCAGCGCCTGGCGCTGCTCCAGGAGCGCTCCCACCCCTTGTGGAAGCTTGGGGGTGCCGAAGACAAGATCCGGCTGCACTAGGACAACCCGCCTGACGAGGAGTTGAGCAAGGTCCTACTTTCCTTAACCAAGAAGGACCCAAGAGTCCCTCTAGATGATTGCCTCCCGTTGTACCGCCGAGAAGATGGGGAGAAGATCGCTGCCGCCATGCCTGTCTTTAACGAGCGCGGGCCCGTGTTGACGGGGCCTCCCGCTGTCTGCCTCCTTGGTGAACCTATCCTCCGGCGACCCTTCCTCTAAAGAGACCGAGGAAGAGGAGGGCGAGGGGAAATCCTGTGCCGCGAGGCAGAGGGACCTCCACCGCGACTTCTCCGATGACGACTGATACGTCTCCAACGTATCTATAGTTTTTGATTGTTCCATGCTATTATATATCTGTTTTGGATCTTTAATGGGCTTTAATATGCTCTTTATATTATTTTTGGGACTAACCTATTAACCGGAGGCCCAGTGCCAGTTTCTATTTTTTTGCCTATTTTAGAGTTTTGCAGAAAAGGAATACCAAACGGAGTCCAAACGGAATTAAACCTTCATGATGATCTTTCTTGGACCGAAAGCAAACCAAAAGATTTGGAGTTGAAGTCAGAAACGCCACGAGGCATCCACAAGGCAGGAGGGCGCGCCCAGTGGGGTAGGCGCGCCCCCACCCTCGTGGGCCCCTGGTAGCTCCACCGACATACTTCTTTCGCATATATATACTCTTATACCCTAAAAACATCAGGGAGAGCCACGAAACCACTTTCCCACTGCCGCAACCTTCTGTACCCGTGAGATCCCACCTTGGGGCCTTTTCCGGTGATCTGCCGGAGGGGGAATCGATCATGGAGGGCTTCTTCATCAACACCATTGCATCTCCGATGAAGCGTCAGTAGTTTACCACAGACCTTTAGGTCCATATTTATTAGCTAGATGGCTTTTTCTCTCTCTTTGATTCTCAATACAAAGTTCTCCTCTATGTTCTTGGAGATCTATTTGATGTAATACTCTTTTACGGAGTATTTGCCAAGATCCGGTGAATTGTGGATTTATGAACAAGACTATCTATTAATATAATTTGGTTCTTCTCTGAATTTTTATATGCATGATTTTATATCTTTGCAAGTCTCTTCGAATTATTGGTTTAGTTTGGCCTACTAGATTGATCTTTCTTGCAATAGGAGAAGTGCTTAGCTTTGGGTTCAATCTTGCGGTGTCCTTTCCCAGTGACAGTAGGGGCAGCAAGGCACGTATTGTATTAATTGTTGCCATCAAGGATAAAAGTATGGGGTTTATATCATATTGTTGAGTTTATCCCTCTACATCATGTCATCTTGCTTAATGCTTTACTCCATTCTTATGAACTTAATACTCTAGATGCATGCTGGATAGTGGTTGATGTGTGGAGTAATAGTATTAGATGTAGAATCGTTTCGGTCTACCTGACACAGATGTGATGCCTATGTTCATGATCATGCCTTAGATGTCTTCATAATTATGCGCTTTTCTATCAATTGCTCGGCAGTAATTTGTTCACCCACCGTAATACATGCTATCTTGAGAGAAGCCACTAGTGAAACCTATGGCCCCCGGGTCTCTTTTCTATTATATTACATCTCTTTTCCATTATATCGCATGTCGTTTACTATTATGCAATCTTTACTTTCCAATCAATACAACAAAAATACCAAAAATATTTACTTTATTATATCTATTAGATCTCACTTTTGCGAATGACCGTGAAGGGGTTGACAACCCCTTTATCGCGTTGGTTGTAAGGTTCTTGATTGTTTGTGTAGGTAGTAGGTGACTTGTGCATCGTCTCCTACTGGATTGATACCTTGGTTCTCAAAACTGAGGGAATTACTTACGCTACTTTGCTGCATCACCCTTTCCTCTTCAAGGGAAAAACCCATGCAAGCTCAAGAGGCAGCAACAATGACAAGGACGCGCATCTGGTCATGGAGCTGGCTCGCCCCGCCAGGGTCACCATGAGATCCAGGGGGCTTCTTCGAAGAAACAGAAGTGGGCGGTCATGAAGAAGGGTAGGACGACGCTGATTCCCCCAGGCAGCACTCCTTCTTCGCCGTCACCATCCCACGCGGCGCCGACCGTGTGCTCACCTGCTCCCAAGGGCGCAACTCCAGCCGCGTTCGCGAAGCCCGCATTGATGCACCAGAAGAGGAACTACATCGCCATGGACCAGTAAGTGCTCCTTCTTTGCCTTGCCCTTGGACTTTGTTGCGGTGCTTAGTGTCTTCGTTTGGTATCAGGTCGTAGCTGGTGGTGAAGAAGAAGAAGGTGGATGTCGGGGCCGCCGAGGTCAAGCGTGCTGGGGCGGTTGTTGCGGCTCTGGCGTAGAAGGATGCAGCGGCTCCTGTGGCCCCCACAGCGGCGCCGTCCTCCCAAAGCCCTGAGGTCCAACCTCAAGAGGAAACAGTGCCCGCAGCAGAGCCAACCCTGGAGGCGCCCATTCCCGTCGCGCCTGCTGGGGACGCAAGTCCTCTGGAGCCCCCGGTCCTTCTTACTGCTGCTACTCCGCCAGTCTTGGTGTCAGGGGCGCCTCTTCTTCCATTCACCATGCCATCGGGCCATGCTGCTCCTACCGCGCCCGCAGCTCTGGAGAAGGCCCGCTCCATGCTGGGCCGGCTCCAGGGTGAACTCCGAGGTCTAGAACAGTGCAGGGTGTTGGAGCGACTAGAGCTGGTCTCGAGGTGGCTCATGGGTGATGCGTCGGTCCGGGTGGCCTGGGGTCAAGCCGAGACATCCGTACAGGAGGCTTGAAAGGTGGCCGACATAGCTGACGCAAGCGCGACGTGTCATTGAAAGAGGGCAAGGATGCACTCAAGCGGTGTCATGCAGTGGAGGCTGAATTGAAGGCCCTCCAAGATTAGCAGGCCGCCCAGGTGGAAGGCGAGTCTCACATACTCTCTTCCTCAGCCCTGACGCGCGCCTTCAGCCATCTCTATCTCTGGGACGCCAACTTCGACTTCACCACCTTGCTCGAGCCCGTGGACCCTGACTCCTGCGCTGCTGCTACTGACATCATGAAAGGTCGGGTGGAGGCCCTGCTGGTCAAGTTCCTCGCCGTTGGTCCTACGGCTAGGGCCGAGGGCAAGGGCGACAACGACGTCGTTGATGACGGGCTCCACAGGTGAGCAACAATGATGGCCATGGCCAAAGAGGTGGCGCGGCGGTGGTGCTCCTCCCCGTTTTTATTCTGCAAAATGTACCATGCCTCATGGAGGCGTTAAAACAGATGCTTGGAACAATGCATTTTGTAATAATTAGCTTATGGTTTTGCCACTTCCTTTCCGTTTACTTTATTGTTCTGTGTCGTTAGGACCCGACTCCGTGCGTCCCTCAGCCGCCGCTGGGTCGGATTGCCAGGATGAGGCCAGAGGGTGAGGGGCTACATGGCCAGTTAGGCTCCTGAGACATGATGAGTCCCCCTTGATGTGCTAACATCTCAGGAAGGGAGGTGCGATGGCAAGCCTTGGCGTTCTGAGTCGGTAGGGCCCGGCCCCACGCATACCTCAGCCGTCATTGGGTCGTTCGGATCGCCAAGACAAGACCAAGGGGTGAGGGGCTACGCGGCCAGTTAGGCTCCTGAGATGCGATGCTCAGGAGTCCCCCTTGACATACAAACGGCTTGGGATGGGAGAGATGATAGTTAGGCCTTGGCATTCTGCGTCGGCAGGGCCCAGCCCCGCGCGTACCTCAACCGACGCTGGGTCGTCCGGATCACCCGGATGATACCAGGGGGTGAGGTGCTACGCGGCCAGTTAGGCTCCTGAGACGCGATGCTCAGGAGTCCCCTTGACATAAGAACAGACCATCGTACCTTTCCTTGCCGGGCTCTTTCTCGGGAGGGGCGCCCGAAGACCAGGTCCGTGGGACCTGGTAGGGTGGCGTACGCCAGGTGTGACATGAGCGTAGCCCCCGTACCCAGCCCCCTTCGCCACCCTCCCAAGGGAGAGCAGCGCGGTGAGGCTAGGCACTGAGCCCGGAGGCTCCCTGAGGTTGCTGCAGCCGCAAGGCTACCCTCAATTGTTTATCACCAGCGCAGAGCATGGCGCTTCCACTCTTGCACGGGCATAGCCGCTCCTCGGTAGTGTCGACTGCCAGCGCAGAGCATGGTGCTTCCACTGGTGCATGGGAGGGGCTCCCTCTGAGGAGAGCCCCCGGGGCATGTACAACCCCGCCCTGACACGTGGCTTGCACGACAGGGCTAAAGGAGGTGTGTATGGGCACTCGTGACCTAGCACGGGACTCATGAGGCCCTACCTCAAGGCTAGTTGTGCCAAAATTTGATTGGGCACACTTGTGTCAGTCCTGCAAGATGGTTAGGAAACATGCGCCGAATGAGTCTTCGGAGGTTATTGCATGAGAAGGCCAGACACCAACGACCCCAGGAGGTGACGTGAATAGGGCCGGCCTGCTAGACAGAGCTCAACCATTGTGTTTATCAATGCTGCAGGGATGTACCCGAGCATAGATGTCGTGCCGAGTCTTTTCATGCAAAGGTCCTGAAGAAAACCAACTGGCGTGCGGCCCTGCGGTGGCGAGGCACCAGGTCGCGTGACCTCACTCATCCACCCAAGATTAGCTCATGCGAGAACAAGGCACCAAGGGCCATGGGAGGTGACGTACACGGAAGCTGGCCCGTGAGCCAGAGCTCAGCCTCTTGGGTTTAGCGACGCTGCAGGGACGGACCCGAGCATAGACGCCGTGCCAGTCTTTAATCATGAGGAAGTTGTGGGTAGGCTCGCGAGGGCGCGAGACATTCTTGGCAACAAAGCGTCGGTCAGGCAATCGATAATTTCAAGGCAACTCATAAAGGAAGGTAAACTAGTTCTGGTAGACGCAAAAGGGATACATGTCGCAGGGACGGACCCACGCGACCTGGGGTTAATGCAGCCCGAGGGGCGCTCCCAACTGGAACAAACTAAAAGATGTCACCTGGCACCGTTGCTGAAGAGATGTCGGGGTAGCAAAAGATGCACGTTGCTGAAGTCGTTCCCCACGAGCCACCCTAGCCCCAAGCATCGGGAGGCTCTGGGGGCCCGGTGGGCTCACGAAGACTCATCTCCATCTCCGCCAGGATCACCTGGCGCCTAGCCTCCTGAGCCGCTTGGACGTCCCGCATGTGGCACTGGAACGCGACAGCCGCGCTCGGCAGGACAAAGGGCAAGCAAACGTAGCTGCGAGGGGGGCCCTCACATTGGCCGACACGGGGCGGCCAGAAGAGCTGCTGAGACGCGGCCCTGTTGAGCCCTTGGATGTCAATGCAGACGCGGAACTCCTTACCCTCTCCAGGGTAAGGAGCCACGCCCGGTGGTGGGCGGTGATCGCCCTGCAGGACCCTTGCCTCCTGAATCTCCTTGACTACTTTGCTGATGAACTCCTAAGCACCTGGCGCCTCACACCCCGCGCCTTCTCTTGGGAAGCGTGCGTTGAAGCATGCCTCCACATGGTGCCCGAGCGCCTCCCTCATGACGTCGGCCACGTCTGAGGCCCTCCAGAGAAGAGCCTGTCGGCGTTTTGGGAACGGGGGTCCCCAGACTTGCCTGCCTACGGCCTGCAGCGCGGCTCAAGCAATGGCCCAGTACGGCCCATCTTCATCACCTCAAGCTCAAGACCCTTGCGAGGGGCCAAGCCTCGCGGAGCGGACGACAGGAAGTTTCCTCAAGAGTGGCCTTGTCAGGCAGGCTCACGAGGAGTCGGAGAGATCAAGGCAGGGGTACGCGCGAGGTGCCCATGACACAAGCCATGACGACCCAAGCCAGGCAGGCGCTAGGTGGGCGCCGGCCTGCGCAGTTTCATTGTTTCCCCTTTGGTGCAAAGGGGACAAGCACAGGCCAAGGCATCAGGCAAAGGCTACCATTTTGGTGCAACAAGACCAAGACCAGCAGAGCGGCAGGATGGAGGTCACCGTGGAGCCCAAGACGGCGTCATCATCAGAGTCTTTGGCAGTCGAAGACCAACTTTAGTCAGGATAAGTGTACTAGATGTTCCCCTTTAAAATGGCCAATTGTTGGCGCCCTTCCCGCTCAATATTTGGGAAGAGGACAAGGGCCTCGCTCTATATATAGGACTGGCCACCACAGTAGAAAGGTATCCGAATCCAACCCTTCCTGAGGGACAACACCACCACAAGAACATCCCTCGTGAGGCTGTTCTTCCTTTGTATTGTTCATCATCAGCCCCTGAGACAATCCACCACACCACACACTGGAGTAGGGTATTACACCACAGTGGTGTCCTGAACCAGTATAAACCCCGTGTCCCCCGTGTGTTCATATTTTCTAGATTAGATTCCTTGCGAAGCTTTGGGACGTGAGATGGTAGAGGGGAGATCTCCGTGCGTACCCCAGAGTTCGAACCTCAAGGGTCTGCCGGAACCTGAAATCCAACACTTGGTGCACCAGGTAGGGGTGTGCCGGAATCTTTTCTTCCGCCATCTCGCGTTTCGTCTCCTGTCGCGTCCATGGCTGACGCTCGCCGAGCCCGCGCCAAGCGTCGGGATGCTCTCGCCGCCCACGTCGCCCGGACGGCTCCCGTCAGTGGGCCTCCCCGCTGTTCCCCGTCGCCTGCCGCCCACGCTGCCACCGGCCCGGCGGGGGACGAGCAGCAGGCGTCGTCTCTGCATCCCTCGGTGCAGCGGGAAGGCCGCACTGCCACCCCGTCGCTGACTCCAGCAGGCTCATCATCACACGCTCATCGCGCTCCTGCGGACACGCACGCCGTGTTTCTCCTGGCGCATGAGCTCCTGCACTACCATCCCATCGATGACCTCTATGAGGAGTGGCTCGCTCGCATCACCGAGCTCATCAGCGCCGCAGGGGGCTCCCCTGCACCATCCCTATCTCTCCATCACCCTCCGTCCTGCGGAGGCAACCAGCTCCGGAGGCGCCTCCGCCACCTCCTCCCCAAGAAGGCGCCTGGCCCCAAGGCGCGTGACTCCTGGAAGGGACCCGCCTTGTCCAGCGCCCGCGCAGCAAGAGAGGAGCTGCCAAGAAGTCCCTCGCCCTCAAGAAGGCGCTCGCGTGCTCCCTGCGCCAGCAAGCCACGACCGCGTTCCTGCTCCAGCGCACCAAGACCCCGCGCTGCTCCTGGCGGCAGCGCGCGGAGACCCCCAGGATCAAGCCCTACACCAGAAAAGGCCCCTAGTGGCTACCGCAGGCTTCCGCACCTTCACCGCCGAGCTACGCAGCATGGCCTGGCCAGGCAAGTTCAAGCCGGACCTGCCTCCTTGCTACGACGGCACCGCCGACCCCGCGGAGTTCCTCCAGCTCTATGAGCTGGGCATCAAGGCGGCCAACGGAGACGAAAAGGTCATGGCGAACTGGTTTCCCGTGGCGCTCAAGGATGGCGCCCGCACTTGGCTCCTACACCTGCGTACCAGCACGATCTCCTCGTGGGACGAGATGCGCACCCGCATCATCGCCAACTTCCAAGGTACTCGCGACTGGCCCCCAACCATGAGTGACCTGCACCGCATCAAGCAGCAACCAGGAGAGACCCTGCAGAAGTTCATCCAGCGCTTCAACAACGCGCGACTCAAGATCCCCAGGGTGACTGAGGAGGCCATCATCTCAGCCTTTTCTGACGGCGTCAGAGACATCAAGATGAAAGAGGAGCTAGCAATCCACGAAGACCTGTGCACATCCCTGGAGCTGCTCAACTTGGCGACCAAGTGCGCCAGGGCTGAGGAGGGATGCCCTTCCCTCCTCGAGCTTCCAGCTACTGATCCTGAAGAGAAGAAGGCCAAAGCCAAGGATGTGAAGCGCAAGGGAGCAGTTGTGCTCGCAGCTGAGCCAGACAATAAGCATGGCAGATATCAGTCGGAGTCGTCCAAGGGAAGCCGGTACTGCGTACCACGACCTCCACACTCACAACATCAACGAATGTCAAGAGCTCAGGGCCGTGCGAGAAGGGCGTGGCAGTCGATGCCCCGAGTGCAGCGATCGGGGCTATGGCCGCGAAGGAGGAAGAGGTGGAGGACGATGGGAAGACCGTGGCCCTCGCCAAGGGTGGCGTGACCGGCCTCGCGAGGATTGTTGGCAGGACCAGCCTCGCGAGGGGGCCTGGAGGGATCAGCCTCGTGAGGATCACCCACAAGGCAACGCAGGCTTCCCTCCTCTGCCACCACCGCCAAGGAGGAATGAAGACCAGCATCACGACGAGGGGGCTGGGGGCTTCCAGGAGCCACGAGCTATCGCTTGTATCTTGGGCGGAGCTCAGGCCCCAGCCTCTCAGCGTATCTTCAAGCAGTTTGCTCGCGAGGTGAATGCAGTCCTCCCGAAGCTTGAGGCCTCGCGCCCTCTCAGGTGGTCCACATGCACCATCACATTCAGCTCAGTGAATCAACTCAAGTGCACAGAAATGGCTGGGGTCCTCCCAATGCTCTGTTCCCCAGTCATCAGCAATGTGCAGGTCACCAGGACCCTCATCGATGGTGGCGCAGGGCTCAACGTTTTGTCTGTCGAAACGTTCAACAATCTCCAAGTGCCTTACGATCAGCTTCAGCTGACCAAGCCTTTTTCAGGAGTCACTGATGGTTCTACCACCCCGATAGGGCAGGTCCGCCTCCCTGTCACCTTTGGACAACACAAAAACTTTCGCACAGAGCTCATTGACTTTGACGTCGCCCATATTCGCCTGCCATATAACGCCATCTTCGGGTATCCGGCCTTGGCCTAGTTCATGGCAGTGACTCACCATGGCTACAATGTCCTCAAGATGCCAGGAAGCGGTGGAGTCATCACAGTCCCCTGTGAGGAGAAGGATGCAGTCTGTTCTCTCGAGCGTGCCTTCCAGGCCGCGGCAATCGAAGACCCAGATCACAGGAGCGGGAGCCTTCCCGAGGCAGTCCCTAAGAAGAAGAAGACATCACCTGGCCCGAACAATCAGGAGGCAGGCACCTCCAGTGGCGTTCTATCAGGATCCCCGCCCGTTCAAGGGGCGCCTCCCTCTGTCGCATAGGAAGGCGCGCCCGGCGCCCTCCTCGGACAAGGCTCGGGGGCTCTGTCCTGGAGGGCCACTGACTTTGCCAAGGTCACGAGGGAGGCGCTCGGGCACCACTTGGAGGCGTGCTTCAAGGCACGTTTCCCCCAGGAAGGTATGAAGCAAGGAGGGCCCAACCCTCAGGAGTTCATCAACGAGATCACTCACGAGTTGCAGGAGTCAAGAGTCATGCGCGGCAGCCGCCGCTTACCCGTCGTGGCCCCCCATCCCGGCGAGGATGGGGGGCTGCGCGTCTGCATTGACGTGCCAGTGCTCAACCGAGCCGCCTCTCAGGAGCGCATCCGGCCCTCACGCATGGGACGTTGCGAGGGTCCGCCCCACAGCTACGTTCGCATGCCTTTCGTCCTGCCGAACGCGGTCGCTGCTCATCAGCGCCAGCTGAGGAGTATTCTGGAGGCTTAGGAGGTCAGGCACTGCACGGTCCTAGCAGAGATGGAAATGGTCCTCGAGGAGCCCCCTGCGCCCCTGGAGCCTCCCGAGGCTTCTGGGCCCGAGAGCTCGTGAGGATCGGCTTCCTCACCGCGTGTCGTCTGCTACTTCAGCATCCCTTCATCTCCAGCGATATCAGGTGACATCTTCCAAGTTCCATTTTCAGCTGGGAGCGCCCCCAGGGCTGCATCATTCCCAGGCCGCATGGTTCCGTCCCTGCGGCGTGTATCTCTTTTGTTCATGTCCTTAGGTTACCTTGTTGGGGGCGCCTCTCGGGCTACATCATTGCCAAGCCGCTCGGGCCTGACCCAGTGGTGTGTATCCCTCTCGCATCTGTCTAAGCTTATTTACCCTTCCATGCTTAACCTGCCTGACTTAATCGCCCTCTCGATTGATGCCAACCTTTGGAGTAGCTCTCCCTGGCACGACGCTTGTGCATGGGTCCGTCCCTGCAACGTCGATAATACTGAGCGGCTGAGCTCTGGCCGCGGCAGCCCCGCAAGGCGCCACCTCACCAGGCCCTCAGTGCCCCCATCACTCCCTCAGAGCAACCAGTGGCCGGCTGACAATTATAATGGCAACTCTTGTTTTCCTTGTGGTGAGTTTACAAGGTCTCTCTAAGGGATAGCGTCGGGCGAGGCCTTCGCGGTCTCTCTTCCTCTCTCGCCCGCACGAGCCGATTGCGCGTTAAAGGGGGGCACCTGAGCATCACGACTCACGGGCTCTTACTGGCTCTCCAGCCCTCACCTCCTGGCCTTGTCCACGACATCGCGACCTGGCATACCAGCGACGGCTGAGCTTGCTCGAGGGCCGGGACCTAAGGACGTAGAGCATGAAGGGGAGTGTGGGAGAGAGGGGGGAAGCTCGCGAGGACCTCGCCGGACAGCTCCCCAGCAGTAGACGAGCGAGTCCGGCGCCCCGCCGAGGAATGGCTTCAGGCTCCTGAGATAAGTCGCCCTCTGGAACTACTAACTAATGCAACACCAACTCTGCACCTAATGCGGCCCTGTAATGGCAATGTTGCACTCCTTTCTCACCGAGCAGCGGCTGCTTGAGCGCTAATGGGGACCTCCCGAGCATCGCACCTCGGGGGCTCTTACTGGACCTCGGGCCGCTCACCTCCTGGCCTTGACCACGGCATCGTGACCTGGCATACCAGCGACGGCTGAAACCTGCCTGGGGACCGGGACCTGTCGGCATAGAGCACCAAGCCCTCGTGAGGTTAGAAAGGAGGGGCCAAGCTGAGACAGGACAAAGCATCTCGCACTACTTCATGATGAGGATCATATTAACAAAAGAGACTACAGACGCCTTACAAGCCCCCACGGGGTGTTTTCTTGATTCCTCGCAGGGAATGAAAGACGCGAATCCTAAGGAGCCCTAACTACAGGTACCACAGCGGCAGACGCCATCATCAACAGTGGGCCGCGCGAGGCCGGTGCCAACCCCATCCAAATCAGTCGCGCCGACCGCCCGGCGCACCGGCCCTGCTTTGGGCGCGGCGCGAGCTCGGGGGCTCGTAGCTGCCGTCGCTCATATCCGGAGTCAGGAGAATTTCGGGGGAGTCGCTGGACCCTCCGGCACGGTCGCTGCTACCAGAGCAGCTGCTGGAAAAGCGGGCGGCAGGCCTGGTCCTCGCCGCTCCAGAGCTCCGGTCGCTGTCTCTGGGGCAGCACTCCACCCGGTGTCCTTCCTCGTCGAAGACCTTGAAGAACATCAGGGAGGCGCCATCGTATTCCAGATGGATCACGAGGGCTCCTCCCGTTCGGCAGACCCTGGCGATCTCGCCCCAACCTCGGGTCATGAAGACCTTTCCAGGGGTGACGACCTCGACCTTCGCTTCGGTCACGGGGGCGCCGCAGTCAGCATGTTGCAGCCAGAGCTCCCGAGGCCCCCTCGGCGGTATCTCGAATTCAAAGGATGCAGGAAGGCGGATCCAAGAGCTCAGAGGCATGGCGGCGTGAAGCACAACCTCGCGGGAAGAGTCCACAGCGTGGACTCCAGGGGGGGACACGCACGTCACCGTGATCCATTGGCGCCGCCGGCGGCGCCGCTCGGTGCCCTCTTCCTCAGGGCCCTCGGCCTGGGCGTACAAGGACAATGGATATCCGGGAGGAGGCCGCTCGTGCCAAGGCCTTGACGCCTCGTGCCGAGCACCCTCAGCATGGCGGCAGGGGACCGGCCGCTTCTTCAGCGGGAGTGGGGCGGGCCCCTCTCGGGGGGCTTCCCTTTCTCTTCGATTGAGAACCGGTGGATCAGCGTCATCGTCGACGAAAGGAAGCGAGGAAGAAGAAGCAGATCAAGGAGAGATGGACTCGAAGGGCACGCGCCGTTCCGTACTTATAGCCAGAGGAGGACAACCGTCGGCCTCCACGATCACTAGTAATCATGACTCACTTTGCATGCAGGGACTTGTCATGTCGGACGGTTGCAGAGGCGGCATGGGGAAGCGGAGACCCCCACATCCAATCAACCGCCACGCGGCGCCCAAGGCCGCAGGCTGTTGAGGCCTACGGCGCTTCACACTTGCCCCTTCGCTTCTTCGCTAAGCCAAGTTCGGGCGCGCCTTGGGCCCGGGGGCTACTGTCGGTGTTCTGGGAACGGGGGTCCCCAGACTTGCCTGCCTGCGGCCTGCGGCGTGGCTCAAGCAGTGGCCCAGTACGACCCATCTTCATAACCTCAAGCTCAAGACCCTCGCGAGGGGCCAAGCCTCGCGGGGCGGACGATAGGAAGCTTCCTCAAGAGCGGCCTCGTCAAGCAGGCTCTTGAGGAGGCGGAGAGATCAAGGCAGGGGTACCTCATGAGGTGCCCATGACGCAAGCCATGACGAACCAAGCCAGGCGGGCACCAAGCGGGCGCCGGCCTGCGCAGTGTCCTTGTTTCCCCTTTGGTGCAAAGGGGGCAAGCACAGGCCAAGGCATCAAGCAAAGGCTACCGTTTCGGTGCAACAAGACCAAGACCAGCAGAGCGGCAGGATGGAGGTCACCGTGGAGCCCAAGACGGCGTCATCATCAGAGTCTTTGGCAGTCGAAGACCAACTTTAGTCAGGATAAGTGTACTAGATGTTCCCCTTCAAAATGGCCAATTGTTGGCGCCCTTCCCGCTCAATATTTGGGAAGAGGACCCGGGCCTCGCTCTATATATAGGACTAGCCACCACAGTAGAAAGGGGTCCGAATCCAACCCTTCCCAAGGGACAACACCACCACAAGAACATCCCTCACGAGGCTGTTCTTCCTTTGTATTGTTCATCATCAGCACCTGAGGCAATCCACCACACCACACACTGGAGTAGGGTATTACACCACAATGGTGGCCTGAACCAGTATAAACTCGTGTCCCCCGTGTGTTCATCTTTTCTAGCTTAGATTCCTTGCGAAGCTTTGGGACGTGAGTTGGTAGAGGGGAGATCTCCGCACGCACCCTAGAGTTCGAAACTCAAGGGTCTGCCGGAACCAGAAATCCAACAGAGCCCCTGAGCCCAACCTGAGAGGGGCGCCGGGCGCGTCTTCCTATGCGATAGGTGAAGGCGACCCATCCAAGGACGCGAGGCATAAGGCGGCACTGTCGGGCGATGCCTCCTCATGAGATCCATGGCTCAGCTGCATCTTCTTTATCTTGGGGGCGACCTCAGGAGGGAGTATGTCGCCTTCATGTTCAGGGTTCTCAACTGCTGCAGCTTGGTAGGTGCGCTCGAAAGAGCACACCGCATCCTTCTCCTTGCAGGAAACCGTGATGATGCCCCTACTCCCTGGCATCTTGAGGACGTTGTAGCCATGGTGCGTTGCTGCCATGAACTTGGCGAGTGCTGGGTACCTGAGGATGGCGTTGTACGGCAAGCGAATGTCGGGACGCCGAAGTCGATGAGCTAGGTGTGGTAGTTCTCGCGCTTGCCGAAGGTGACCGGGAGGCGAACTTGCCCAATCAGATGCGTGGAGCCGTTGGTCAGCCCTAAGAAGGGCTTGGTATGCTGAAGTTGGTGGTATGGCACTTGGATCCCGTTGAACGTCTGGACAGAGAGAACATTGATCCCTGCACCACCATCGATGAGGGTCTTGGTGACGACCACGTTGCTGATGATGAGCGAGCAGAGCACTGGGAGCGCACCGGCAGTGGCCACGCACTTGAGCTGGTTGGAGCAGTTGAAAGTTATGGCATATTTGGACCACCTGAGCGGGTGTGTCACCTCGAGCTTGGGGAGCGCGGCGTTCACCTCGCGTGTGAATTGCTTGAAGACACGGTGAGAGGCTGGGGCCTGGGAGCTGCCCAAGATGCAGGCAATGGCTCGAGGCTCCTGGAAGCCCTTAGCCCCCTCTTCCTGGTTATGATCTTCGTTCCTTCTTGGCAGAGGAGGCAGCGGAGGAAGACCAGCGTTTCCTTGAGGCTAATCCTCATGAGGCTGGTCCCCCCAGGCGCCTTCGCGAGGCTGACCTTGCCAGCGGTCCTCCTGAGGCTGGTTGCACCACTCCTGGCAATGGTCGCGGCCGTCCCAGCATCCTCCACCTCGGCCACCTCCACAACCATATCCTCGATCGTTTCGCTCAGGGCGTCAACCGAGGCGCACATCGTGGAGGGATTTGAGCTCCTAGCAGTCGTTGGTGTTATGGTTGTGCACGTTGTGGAAGACGTAGAACGGTCGGCGGCTCTTGGATGACTCAGGGTGGTCACAGCCGTGCTTCATCTCCGGCTCAGCTGCAAGCACAACTGGTCCCTTGCGCTTTATGTCCTTGGCCTTGGCCTTCTTGTTTTCTGGGTCAGCATCGGGGAGAGGTCCTCATTTATGGCAAGCTCCTCCTTCATCTTGATGTCGCGGACGCCATATGTAAACGCTGAGATGATAGCCTCGTTCGACACCTGAGGGATCTTGAGGAGAACGTTGTTGAAGCACTGGATGTACTTCTGTAGGGTCTCTCCTGGCTTCTACTTGATGCATTGTAGGTCACCCGCAGGCGGCGGGCGGTCGCGAGTGCCCTGGAAGTTGGCGATGAAGCGGTCGTGCATCTCATCCCAAGAGGAGACAGACCCCATGGGGAGATTCAGCAGCCAGGAGCGCGCGCCATCCTTGAGGGCCATGGGGAACCTGTTCGCCATGATCTTCTCATCGCCACTGGCCGCCTTGATGCTCAGTTTGTAGAGCTGCAAAAACTCTACAGGGTCGGCGGTGCCGTTATAGCATGGGGGCAGGTCAGGCTTGAACATGCCCCGCCAGACGATGTTGCGCAGCTCTAGGGTGAATGTGCGGCATCCTGCCGTTGTCACGGGAGCCTGCCGAGGTGGTGGAGCCTGGACTTGGTGCTCGCGCGCCGCCATCATCATAGGCAGCGCACAGTGTTGACGTGGAGGTGCTAGAAGCACACATGCATCTTCTTGGGGCCACTGCACCACCTGACAGTTTGCTTCTTCACGCACAGGCTCCTATCACTGCGGGTCGCGCCGTGGTGCTGCCCGCCTTGGCTCATCGATGGCGCCCTAGAATGGAGTTGGTGGAGGCACCCCATGAGCCACATTCCCGGCAGAAGGCGACTGCTAAGGTAGTGAGCGGGTCAGCGCAGCAGAGTCTCCGACGGCGCTGATGAGCTCGGCGATGCGCTTGAGCCACTCCTCGTAGAAGTCGTCGACTAGGTGGTAGCGAAGGAGCTCCCGCACCACGAGTAGGGCAGCTTGCGCGTTCAGCGGGCTGCGACGTGCGTGGGAGGATGAATAGGCCGGAGTCAGCGACAGAGTGGCGATCCGCCCATCGCGGCGCACGGAGGGGTACAGTGATGAACCTTGCTGCTCGTGGGCGGCATGGCCCGTGGCGGCGTTCGCCGTTGGTGACGGAGGACGGCAGGGCCAGCCGTCGCCTGCCAACGCCGTTTGAGAGACGCGAGCGGTAACGGCGGCCATGGAAGTGTCGGAGTAGCAGTGGATCAATCGTCGAAAGAGAAGATCCGATGCACCCCTACCTGGCGCACCAAATGTCGGATTTCGAGTTCCGCAAACCCTTGAGAGGTTCGAACTCTGGGGGGGTGTGGAGATCTCAACCTGCCCAGCCTACCTACTCTTGATCCTCACAGCTTAGCACGTCGAGCTCAAAGGGACATAGAGACACAACAGTTTATCCTGGTTCAGGCCACCTTGCGGTGTAATACCCTACTCCAGCTTTGTGATGGATTTCCTCGAGGGGTTGAGGATGAACTAGTACAATGTATGAACAGCCTCAGGAGGTGAGGTGTTCTTGAGCTCGGATGAGCTGGTGAGGTGGTGTTTGTGTAATCGATCTATCTGTTTTTCTCCTCTTGGGTGGAATGGATCTCCCCCTTCTACGGTAGTGGTTAAGTCCTATTTATAGTGTCCTTGGTCCTCGTCCCAAATGTTGGCGGGAAGGGATCCCACAACGGTCAGATTTGAAGGGGACAAGAAGTACATCCTATCCTGACTAAAGTGGTCTTCGCCAGCAAAAGCCTTTGGTTGTGACACTGCGGTGGGCTCGGTGATGACATCCGTCCTGGCGGTCTTGGTCTTGTTGCACCAGAATGGAAACCTTTGGCTGATTCCTCGGGACTCCGTGCCTGCTGCTTGTCTCCTTTGCACCAAAGAGGAAACTGGCGCTCTGCGCCCGCTGGCGCCTGCCTTGCAACCGCCTGGCCGTGATCGTCATGGCTCACGTCAGCTGAGCCTCGTGAGCTGCACCTTGCATGGAAGTCTTCACTCCTCGGGAGCCAGCCTGAGGAGGCCGATCCCCTTGGAGGACTTGGCGTCGTCTGCCTCGCGAGGCTTGGCCCCTCGCGAGGGTCTTGAGTGGTTGATGCTGAAGCTGGGCCGTACAAGGCTATCGATGGAGCTGTGCAGTGGGCCATAGGCAGGAAAGTATGGGTACCCCCATATCCGGAACACCAACACATCCCATGTGTTCTGGAGCAGTAGCAAGCTACCATGGCTCACTGGAAGCACTAGGAGACATTTCCCCATAAGAGAGACTACCAAGAATAAACAACTAGATTTTCGGATCCCACACATACCAAGCATTTCAAAATCTTACACACAATATGCTCGATATGTGCAATACAACATGGCATCACAACAAAACTCTACGACTCAAAGTATTTATTCAGAAGGCTCCGAAGGGTCATACATAGTAAGAAATACAATCATGGGTCGCATGACCCAACATATAGGGCATACATGCAACAGAAGCATAACATGTCTGAGTACAGACAACTACAAATGAAAAAGGCTGAGAAGCCTGACTATCTAAAAGACCCTGCCAAGGGTACAAGATCTTAGATGAGTTAACAAGCTAAACATCGAAGTCCACGTCGAACTACTAGTGAGACTGAAGTCTCTCTGCAAAAAACATAAACTAAGCAAACCTGAGTACAGATGTACCCAGCAAAACATACATCAGAATTAGCTACATATGCATCAGTATCAACAAAACGACGGTGGATTTTAACTGCAGCAAGCCAACTTTGACTCGGTGGCTATCCTGTACTACGACTGCTGGTAACTCTTTTGAGGTGGCGCACACAAGTCCACATATTCACGATATCAATACACCACTATGGATCCACTCCCGCCTCCCTACGAGAAGGCCGTCCATAGCACTGGCGGTTATCTTGCAAATTTTAGATTATCCACTTTCACTTGTCTATGAACTGCATAAGCAACCTAGTAGTCTATTACCGCGGACGCGACTATTCGAATAGATCATTTATAACCCTGTAGGGGTGTAATTCTTCACACATGTTTCCACAACTTAGCGTGTGCACACGACATGTGCTTAGCAGACTTCAAGCAAAAGCCGACGTGGGTGTAGACCATGACCTGACTAACCGCACAAGTCTCTAGTCCAGATTTATCGCCTATTCAGGTTCCATCTGCAGGGAGTTCGACCGAGGTTTCCACTACGGCCCCGAAAGATGTGTGCATGGTTCCCGAGGCACCAAACGACTCGGTACACCAGGACACTTGCCTACCGCATCATAGCCCACCCCTCTGGTCAACACTACGCACGGCTGCATGCTACAAACACCAGAAAGTACATGCAACTCTTGGACAGAGGACGGGGGGTTAATAAATCGAGTGGAGTCATATTTCATGGCCCAATGTGTGGCAGTAGTTGTTCTTGGATCACAAACACATAACTCAGTTCCTGAGGACGGTTTGAATGAGACAACCCACCATGTACTCCTACATGGCCTCTCACCGCAACCTTTACCAAATCATGTCCACACACTTAGCTCTCAATAGTAGGACATGATGACCACATTACAATTCATCCCCGATGAATCAGACCTAACATAATTTTAAGCAATAGCAGGCATAGCAAGGAAGTATAAATGAGTAGGCACATCATGGCTCAAACAACTCCTACTCATGCTAGTGTGTTTCAACTATTTATTGTGGCAAAGACAGGTCATGCAGAGGAAAGGGGTTCAACTACCGCATCATGTAACAATTGAATCATTGTTGTCCTAATGCAGTAAAAGAGAGAAGGAACGAGAGAGTGGGATTATATCGGAGTGATCAAGGGGGTTTTATTTGCGTGGGACTTCTGAAGATAGTATAGCTCTTCATCGGTGTCATCGAAATCATCATTGAACAACGTCTACTGAAGGGGAACAACACCGGCAAACAGAGAAGGAACACAATCAATGCAATGCAACAATATGATGCAATATGCTGTGATTTGAGATAATGCAGCTAGCAACAGAAGGGTTTGGTTTGATTTGAACCAAAGGTTCAAATTTGAATTCAAACTATGAATTTCCAAAGTGCATTAACATGTTATGATCTATACAGCAAGATTAAGTTTCTTTATCATGCATGAAACTAGTACCAATGGATAGATTGGATTTTTGTGATCATTTTTCATATATAAATTATTCCATTTGGAGTAACGGTTTATTTTCTATGAATTTTAGAAGTTTTGGATATTTTCTGAAATAAATAAATCATTTCTAGTTTATTTAAAATCCTATAAACATTTACTGCGCCAGCATGATGTGATGATGGCCTCAGCAGGTCAACTGACTTCTCCAGGTCAAACCTGACTAGTGGGGCTCACTGGTCAGTGAAACAACTAATTAACAGGGTTAATTAGTGTTAAGTTAATACTAACTAAACTGTCAGTGGGGCCCGGGCCCACTAGTCAGGAAGTCAGCGGGTTAATTAAGTTTAATTATAAACTTAACCCAAAATTAGTAGGGCTGGGGCCCACATGTCAATGACCCAGGGGGTCAAACCCTGGTCAACTGGGTTAAACCCGCCGGTGACTCGACGCCAGTGAGGCCAGACACGGCGGAGAGGCTCGGAAATTTCCCTCCGGTGACCAAAATAATGGTGGAGCCCATCTATGAGTAGCTAGAGCTTGCTCATCAAGTGGTGCTCTCAGCTTCACCAAAGATGGCCCGCAACGATGGTGGCGATGGCAAGTGCGATGGTCGGCATTCAGGTGTCAAACGAATCGATGGTGCAGGGCATGTCAGGAGCCGCGGGTGAGCGTGTTAGACTCATGGGGGTGTACTCAGTGTAGAGGTGAGCTCGGGTGCAAGCTTTCACAGCCGTGGCAACGGCGGTGACATGGCCGACGATGAGGAGCTATCAACTCCGATGGGCACGGTGGTTAGAGGATGCGGACGAGCGTGGGGAGAGGGGGAAAATGCTCGGGGGCTCACAACGGTTCTGTAAGGACGGCCAGCATGGTCAAGGAAGCTCTGTAGGCAGCAAATCAACAGCGACGGTCTTCGGTGGCCGAGGAGGGGAATGTCGGAGCTGGCGGCGTGTAGGGACTTCCGGCGCCATGCGTCTTGGTGAGGAGGAAGAGGGGGACGAGGCGGAGCTCGTAGATAGCTTGGGGTTTCATCGAGTCGATGGTAGCCGCGGGGCTGGCGAGCAGCGTCGACGACCATACTTGGTGGCTCTGCGGGAAGAGATCTAAGGAGGGAGAGGGAGTCCTGGGAGAGAGGGGAGAGGTGAATGGGGTCGAGGGAAGTGCATGGCGCACTTGGGTGCCTCCAGCAGCGAGCAGGTAAGCAGGAGGTGGCCGGCGTGTGCCAATGCACGGCGGGCACACGCCCTCGTGCCCACTGGCACGAGGAAGAAGACACCCCTATCCCTGGGCTGGGCCAGGAATAGTGATGGGCCGCTACAGACTGGACTAGGTAAGTACTTTCTCTTTGTATCCTTTCTATTTCATTTCTGTTTTTCTATTTCTGTCTTTGTTTGGGCTTTATTAAAAAAATACCAGAGCACTTTTAAAAATCCTGAAAATAATTGTAGAAACTATTTGAATTATTTACAATAGCCCTCTTTTAGTTCTAGAATTATTTGAGCATTTAAAATATTTGTAGTGTTTAAATGCCCAAATTCAAATACTTTATGAATTAATTCAAAAATCCAGAATGACCTAAAAAAATGTGAACCATTTTTGACTGTTTAAACCAATTCAAAAATGATGAATTCTTCTGAAGGGCATTTTGGGTTCATTGAAATGATTTATGCTTGACCCTAGTTGAATTTCATCTGGTGCAAGGGTTTATCAGTCCCCATTTCAAATTCAAAAGAATTTAAACATGATGGTATGATGATCATGCAAGGACATACCATAACTAAGCTAGGGTTGTGTCAATTCATTCTACAAAAAGTGTGAAGACAAAGTTTTAGTTGCAAAGAATGGACACTTTCCCAAGAAGGCGTTTCTCGCTAAAGAAGTAAGTGGGAGGACAATACAACTTGTTGATATGACCGAATCTCCATAATTGAATAGGACTAACAAGATGGAATCTATTCCAGAAGTTTTCCACACAACTAAAACAGAAGTTACTACACCAGTTGTAGAAACTCCAGTTAAGATTGTACTTGAACAGCGTAGGTCAGGCAGAGTTATCGAACCTCCTGAATGGTTTCAAAATGAAATATTCATCTTAGAGGAAGATGAGCCTGCACACTAGAAGCAAGTCATGGCAGCGCCGAGCTCAAAAGAATGGCTTAAAGCCATGCAATCCGAAATGGAATCCATGTACGAGAATCAAGTTTGGAACTTGGTTGATCCTCTAGATGTTGTAAAACTCATACAATGTAAATGGATTTTCATGAGAAAAACATACGCTGATGGTAAGCCCACCATCTACAAAGCCAGGCTAGTTGCAAAAGGGTTATCATAAGTTGAGGGAGTTGATTATGACGAGACTTTCTCTCCAGTAGCAATGCTAAAGTCTATACGTATTATGATGGCTATAGCTGCATATTTTGACTACAAGATATGGCAGATGTATATCAAAATAGCTTTCCTAAATGGAAATCTAAAAGAGGATGTATACATGATACAACTAGAAGGTTTTGTCGATCCAAAGAATGTCGGAAAGGTGTGCAAGCTTCAAAGGTCAATCTAAGGTTTGAAGCAAGCATCAAGGAGGTGGAACCAATGTTCTGCCGAAGTGGTAAAAGATTTTGGCTTATTCATTAAAAATTATGGAGAAGCTTGTGTATGTAAGAAGTTTAGTGGGAGTTCTCTAGAATTTCTAATATTATATGTAGAAGACATATAATTAATTGAGAATGATACAAAGTATCTTGGCACAATAAATACTATTTGAAGAGTATGTTTTCAATGAAAGACTTACATGAAGCAGCATATATATTGGGCATAAAGATCCATAGGGAAAGATCAAGGCGTCTAATTGCACTAAGTCAGAGCAGATACATTGACAAGGTTTTAAAGACGTTTAAAATGGAGAATGCTAAGAAAGGTTTTCTCCCAATGTCACATGGCGTAACAGTTAGCACAAATCAATGTCCAAAGACAGTTCATAAGCGACTGCAAATGAGTGGAGTCAATATGCCTCTGCTATTGGCTCCATCATGTATGCTATGATATGTACAAGACCAGATGTTTCTTATGCACTAAGTGTTAGTAGCAGATACCAAAGTGATCCTGAAGTGGCTCACTAGACAATAGTTAAGAATATTCTTAAGTACCTCAGAAGAACAAAGGACATGCTCCTTGTTTATGGAGGAGATGAAGAACTCATCATAAATGGTTACATCGGTGCTAGCTTAATGACTTATATATATGACTATAAATCTCAATCAAGTTAGATTTTCACACTTAATGGTGGTGTGGTTTTTTGGAAGAGTTTCAAACAAAACACTTTTGCGGATTCTACGACAGAAGCAGAGTATATTGCGGCTTCGGGAGCTTCAAAGGAGGCGTTCTGTATCAAGAAGTTTCTTGAAGAATTGGTGTGGTCCCAAGGGTGATGAATCCAAGGGCTCTCTGTTGTGATAATAGTGGAGATCTTGCACAAGAAAAGGAACCAAGATAACACATGAGGACCACGCACATTGAATGCAACTATCACTTTGTCCGACAACATGTTGAGAATGGCTATGTGAAGATTCTCAAGATTCAGAATTATTTGAATGTGTCATACCCCGATGACGAAGGCCTTACAATGAGCTAAGCATGACTAACACCAGATAGCCATAGGTGTTAAAGAGAGTATGTAAACTAGATAATTGACTCTAGTGCACACTACTAGGGAAAAGCCTAGCAGTAGCGCGGGTTTTAGGGCTATCAGTAGCGCGGGGCAGCGCGCTACTGATAAGGCGCTATAGCCAACACTTAGCAGTAGCGCGTTACTACCCGCGCTATTGTTATAACTACATAGCAGTAGCGTTTTCCGTACAAGCGCTACTGCTAATCTAACTAGTAGTAGCGTTTTTCGCGCCCCGCGCTACAACTATTCTATTTTACATTTTTTTTATTTTTACACCGGGCTACCGTTATATGCAGTTATACAAATTTTGATACAGTACCAATTAAGAGGTTGTTATATCATTATGTCCATGATGAATTAATATATCATAGTGAGGAAGAAACTTGGATTAGATTCATTTGGATGAATCAAAAGTTGAATTAGGACGACGATCCTACTAATTCAACTTTTGGTCACTTTTCATCCATCCACATGAATCTAATCCGCGTTCCTTCCACCTATGATATAATAACTAATCATGATCATAATAACAAATCATCATGATAATCATGATCAACATCATCATCATATTAATACAAAAACTCTTGCATCATATCATCACCAACAACATAGTAGCTAATAATCATTATAGTCATTACCTCCAACACTATTTAATCATCATAGTCATAGTGTAGCTATCTAATCACCACCAACACTAGCTAATATAATCATCATAGACATTACCACCAACACTAGCTATTTAATCATCATAGTCATAGCGTAGCACATCATCATCTTTAAACTCATTCTAGCTAGCAAATCACTCCTGCTGCTCTCTCTTAGAAATAGCATAGAACATGTATAGCACTCCTCCTTCATCATATTGGAGAATGCAGATGAACCTGTCTCCTAATTCTGGACCGCGCTTCTGATTGTTGCCACCTAGTACTTCTCTGCTGCGATCCATCACAATTTTGCCCCAGTCTTTGACTATTAAGACTTGCTCGCTTTGAGAAATCTTGAATGCACTCATGTGCAATGTAGGATCTCTTAGCCGTAAGCTAACCATTGTCATGCGACCATTAAGATCAATCCAACGAGGCACAACACTCATCAGGAGTCCCTGTTGAAGAACATCGTAGTAACATACTTGACAATGAAGTTTAGCTTAAAAAATAATGTAAGCAAAAGATGCACTGATGAGGACAAATAGTAAAAATCTTACCATCTTTCCTAAAAAGATGTGACCTAGTTCAATACGCACACTAGTGGTCGCACGTTTTGAGTACAAATATCTCGAAGTCCAGGAAAATAACCTGTCTTGACAGTATCAAGATCCTCAAGCCATGAAACATAATGACCTATCTCCTTGCAGTTTAGTTCAACCCCGAGCCAGTAGTAGATCCTGTCTACCAAGCACTGGACATGTTTTCTTGAATGGAAATAAGTTCTCAATAGAAATTAGCTGTCAACTATTTTTAAATAAACAATATAAACTACTAAATAAATATGGTTGAGAAACTCACATAATGGTAGAACTGGAGGCATCTGCACATCGACCCAGATGTCGATATTACCTTCAAGTTCATCTTCCGGACGAATATCAATGGTGATAACCATATTAGGCTCAAATGCATAAGCCTTGCAGAATGCTCTCCAATTTTTGCTTTCAAAATAGGAGAAGGTGTCTGCATTGTATAATTTTGCTGCAAAAGTATAACCATGCTCGGTCCTCAAGTGAACTCTCTTTACCTCCATACTTTCCATAGTACTGAAACCAATCTTATCCAAGACATAGATTCTTGCATGACAGGGGATATGCTAGTAGAATTGTAAAATATTAAAATTATATGTTGAAGCAAAAAAAAAAAGCACAAGTAGCAGATGCCATGCTTAATTATGAAAAAAATACTTGTCGTTGTGACTTATTGTATCCACTTTGAACTTCTCATCCAGCACGATGCTGAAGCGCCTACCACCAACTAGGTGAGGCCTGTCGCACATGCCGCGCTCATCTTCACAGTAGTCACACATACCGAATTCCCTTTCATCGTCAGACATTTCCTATATATGTTCATATTTGAAACATTCAAAATCAGTTGAAGGCAACTACTAGGAAACTCAACTCACAGATCACTATTACTCAATATGCAACGGGTTGACTTTAGGTCTGTCGAGTCTTCCTTCCTAAACTCTTATCTCACGTATATGGTGGGCACTCCCTCTCTGATATTGAGACCGTCGGTGATGGTCGCTACTCCTTCTTCCCCTGGTGCATAACAAAGGTCTAGCACAAAGAGAAGAAGGAGAAGTGACCCCCCACGACAATAGTCGGCATTCTTGTTCTCTCATATATGGTGGACACTCCCTGACCGATTTTTCGACCGTCGATGATGGTCGCTACTTCTTCTTCTCCTAGTGCATAACAAAGGTCTAGCACAAGGAGAAAAAGAAGAAGCAACCCCCACGACAACAATCAGCATTCTTCTTCTCTCATATATGATGGAGACTCTCCCTCACTGATATTTCAACTGTCATGTATGGACCCCCGACAGACATAAAGTCAACTCAAAATGTCGTTTAATTCTCTTTCTAGCAAATCCGGGGCACTCGATATTTCCTACATATTCTAGCACAAGTCGTGCTTAAATTCACGGAAAAATCTGACATGACCTTTGCTACAATATGACATATCGAGTGCCTGGAATATGGCGGAACGGAAATGTATCAACACTCCGGCAAAACATAGGCCACCTGGAAATGAATGAACTCTTCGCACATGAGCATAAACTGGTGCTCATTGCATTTCAATGATTCAATATTGACAAAAACATTTCAATATATGTTATAACCCGAACATTTCATTTGGTTAAGAAGCATAACGAAATACCCTAGTTGTACTCTATTCAACACCGAGGAGTGGAGAATGAGGAGGTGAACTTTTAGCTCACCGATTCGGGTGTAGAGGAAGTAGAGCTAGCTCGGATGGCGACTCTACAAAGCCTGCATATTCCACCGAGTAAATTTTAATTAGATCATCAAATCTCATATAGCATTCTTTGATAACAAAAAGATAACGACGTAAATTCAACTAGTTCTATTAATTCAACTAGTTCAACTAAGCACTTACTAAAAATAAACTAGTTCTATTAATTTTCTTACTAAAAATAAACTAGTTCTATAGTAAAATTTTAATTAGATCATCAAATATCAAATACCTAAATTTTCTTACTAAAAATAAACTAGTTCTATCAATTCAACTAGTTCAACTAAGCACTTACTATAAATAAAATAATTAATTTTCTTACTAATTCAACTAGTTTTATTAAGCACTTCCTAAATAAACTATTTCTACTAATCACTTACTAAAAAACAGTAAAAATAGAGAGGAGGAGGGGGAGGAGGGCGGTGGGAGGAGGGAGGAGGAGGAGGGAAGAGGGGATGGGAGGAGGGAGGACGAGGGGCAGTAGGGCTGCCGGTGGAGGCCCTGGCCGGAGGAGGAGGGAGGAGGGAGGAGGGAGCGGCCAGAGGAGGAGGGAGGGGCGCGGTAGGGAGGAGGGAGGAGGAGGAGGGAGGAGAGAGGAGGAGGAGGGATGAGGGATGGAGGGACTACCTTAGTGGAGGAGGAGCAGGAGCGGCGGCGGCAGTGGGCGACGACGATCGTCGGGGAACGACAGCGGCGGGCGACGATGGTGGTTGGGGAATGGCTGTGTCGGCGGATGACGGGAGGTGCGTGGGAGAGTGAAAGTGGAGAGGAAGAGTGGGCGGCCGGCGGGGGAAGATAGCTGGCGTTTAGCAGTAGCAGGTAAGGATAAAGCACTACTGGTAAACTCCATAGCAGTAGAGCTTTTAAATAAAGAAGCACTACTGCTATTACTGTAGCAGTAGCGCCTTCAGCGAAATGCGCTACCGCTAAGCTAAGGCTAAGAATGTAAAAAAATCAAAAATACATTGGTCATCAATGATCTTTTTATCTAGAATCTAAATTTTCAATAGGAATCTTCCCCGGTTTAAGAACCAAAGAAGATTCCTATTGCGGCCACAGATCTTACACATAGAGTTCAATGAAGACCAAGTGGTTTTGATGGTTTGAGAAGTAACGTATTTAAGGTCGTAAACACCCTGTTCATGGAGCAAGGTGGGACTAAACTTAGTTGCAACGAGTGGACTAAACTTAGCAACAGCAAAAACCGCGCTACTATTATGCCTAGTCCGGCGGCAACGTCGTGGCAATATTAGTAGTAGCGGCGTTTTTACCTAACGCGCTACTGCTATGTAGTTATCACTAGCGTTGTTTGTGCTCGTGCGCTGCTGCTAAGTAGCAGTAGCGACTTATTTAAATCGCGCTACTGATAAAATTCTGTTTATAAGGTTTTCCCAAGTAGTGGCAAGTGGGAGACTGTTGGAAATATGCCCTAGTGGCAATAATATTTGTATTATTATATTTCTGGATTCATAATTATAGAGTTTATATTCTATGATCCTGAAATATGTGATTAATTAAGTGGGAAACTTAAATGCACGTGTGGAATGATAAACGGTTAAATAAAAGGTTCCTAGTTTTGCCTCTAGGACTAGCTCAAGTGTTGTTGGCGATCGTGTTTTCCGTACCTTTGGATATAATTAAGTGTTAAATGGTAGTCCTAAAACAACATTGAGATTATGACATTAGAAAAACGATCATATTGAGTCGAATTAATTTTATCTGTTATGAATTGAGTTAATACCGTCTGTAATCAATTGCAATAACACGGAGTGTTAACGTGTTACTTTCCTCCATAGATCATGAGGGTATCATAGACTTCTTACCGTATAGTGGAATTTGGGGTTGCTCAAACGTCACCTGCAATACGGTGATCATAACAACAACTTCCAGGCTCATCGGAAAGTTTGACAAGGGACTAGATATCTCGATAGTGGAATTTGCTCCTACGACAATGGGGAGATATTCTTAGGGCCCTCTCGATGTGACGACATCCATCATCGTCTGGCTAGACACAAGTGACTTTGTCACGGGGATGTCGGAACACGATAACGAGAAAGAAGAACAAAATCGATAACGAGGATAATAGTATAGTGAGCATGTGATGACTCAAGAGGATACTGGCGCATCCCGGGATTTGTGAAGTATCGCGAAGCAAAGGGAACATCACATGATAACCAGAGGTTAACTTGAATAACATTTTTGTGCTCATAGGGATCCATATGGATGTCCACGGTTCCGTTGTCGGTCACTGAACGAAGGAATTTCGTTCATGTCTATGAGTTACCGAACCTATGGGGTCACAAGCTGAAGAAAATCATGATCTGCCGAGTGTTAGAAAGACGGGAGTGATGAGAATATATTTATGGAATTGTTTTGTAAATATTCGGAATAGTTCTGAGAGGATCCGGAAGCGTTTCGCGGTCACCGGAAGGGTTTCAGAGAGTATCAGGTAATATTGGGTATTATCGATAAATACTTATAGGTGGAATGTTTTCGGGAATGTTAAATTATATTTAAAAGGGTCTGCAAATATTTAGAACACTTCTACATTTAATTTAATATCAACGGACCTAAAAAGGTCAAGTGGTGGAAGGCAACTTGGGCCACCAAGGCCCAAGTGGGGGAGGCGCCCCTTTGCCATGGAAGGAGGCCGAACTGGACAGGGGGGGCAATTCCTCCTCCCCTCCCTTGGCCTGCACTCCAAGGAGGGCCTTTCCCTCCTTGGTGGCTGCCCTCACCCACCCCTCCAAGCTATATATACTAGGGGTTTTTGCTCTACTGGAACACACTTGTTTTGAAGCTTCCTCTAGTTCATCTAGCCCTAGTTCTAGTTGGTCCAAGTTGACTAATTAGAGCTTGGTCTAGTTCCTCCAATCCTCATAATTAAAAGCCCAGTGTGGTTCTAATCTCTTTCCTCTTATTTTCCGGCGAGGATTAGCTCTGGACGATGAAGTGTTGGCGGATCATGAAGACTGCACGCTTGCAACCAAGTAGATAAGCCGTGCTTCCAGCTTTCGGTTCGAAGGACTGTTTGGGGCGTTTCGCAGGATCGTTCATCGACGGTTCGAGGGACTTCAAGTACGATCTACACCGACATGATCTTCTTCCGCTGCAACTCGGTGATGGTAACTGATTACAACACGTTATGCATCTTCATATTGATCCTGATTGTGTGTAGGTACAATTTTTTGTTTTCTACCGTATTTCCCAATAGCTATCTTACAGCCCGTCGCAAGTGAGCTCGCCATTAAGGAGAAGTAGATGGATAGGCAGCCGGAGGGGCGGTCAAAGCCTACCGCGACCTGGTCTCACGCCTTCAGTAAGCATAGACTACCACGGCGGGCGACGTCCGGCGGTCAAAGGCATGTCTTCCAGTGAGAATCTGTAACGCAGCCTGCTACGGCACGACGCTGGCCGCAGATACGCCTCCAGGCCACCTACAAACACGCCACCAGGCCGCATGTACGGAGCCTGCAGAAGCGCTGACACGTGACCTTCTCTTGTTAATCTCCTGAAATAACTCATGACGACGCCACTCCAATAATTTCTATGACAATAATAACCGTTCCAGAAGATATACCAGCTTAGCGACAGATAAAAACATTGCCTAAAATGTGGCCAGAGCGTCAAGAAAGTTGGTGGCAGGGATGACCCGGGAGGAAATGTGGTAGTGACGGTCATCATCACAAAAATAATGATCTTGCGCGACGTTTTTTGGTACGTCACTACAATTTTTGTCACCGAATGGAGCATATTTTATAGTGACGCTCGATCAATTATCATACACTCTGCAGCGTAGGCCTCGACTCTATGTCACATTGTTATTTGTGCATAAATATGCAGAGTAATCCGTTTTTTTGTCCCGGTCCAGACTGCTCACATGTTTCCTGCTTGCATATATAATTAGAGTGATCTTCAATAAAAATGAAAAATAGCAAAGAAATGAATAGAATGCCCTCAAGCCTTAGGTTGCAGTAAAAAACACTCAATTATTTACTACCCTCCGCCGATGGCCATGTGACTCAGTCATTCTCTTGTGTGTATCACCCTTGTGATATTTTGTAAGGTGCTAATAGAACTAATTGTCTACATAGAATAATATGGTAAGTGGTATATTTCATTATCTATTTTCATAAGGTTCCAATTGTATATCTGTCTACTGCATTAATTGGTCTATGTGGCGAGGACTAATGTATTGAAATCAGGCGTAACACATGCACTTGAATAGTTCAATTAAATATTAACACGCACAGTATTTGTAAGTAACCGCCTCAGTATAACCATGATAATCTATCAATTGTGATTTTTTAACATAAAGATCAACTGATTATGATCTTTTTATATACTGTAATGAAGAACTAATATATGTGATATGTTTAGGTATGACTATGTGGATTAACTGATATGACTATTCAGTTATATTTTTTCATTTAGGTGTTTATGTATAATTATTTAGATCTAATGGATGCGATCAATTTAGCTAGGTTATGTCCTCTCTAACTGTTATGATCCATTTCGGTACAACTATGAAGACCGAATAGATGTCATGATACCGTTTATCAAGATCTAATGGGCATGGTATGTTTAGATACAACTATATGTAAATCCAATGGTTGTTTAATAACTATGAGCTAGTCTACCAGATCGACAACCAGATGTTTTGCCTTTGTTATGAGAACTTCTAGCACATCTCTCAGTTGTCTGGCATACTGTGTGCTTGAATATATAATTGATTGCAAATTGTTAAAAAAGCACTGTCCTAGACACATAAGGCAAATGAAGGCAGTATTGCAATATTAATTGCGTACCTCTAATTCAAAGCTAGATGAGCAAATCGTCCGACTTTGCAGATGTTTATCAGGTTGTGTTACAAAATTTTGCACTTTTCAACCGACATGTGAAATTTACCAAAATAGAATGTCGCTCTGTGGGTTTAAGCAAATCTATATCTATACGCCCATATCACTTTCAGTTCTCAATGTGCCCAATAGCATGACGCTACGCCACGTGGCACTAATGCTAGCTGGTTGACTCTGGTCACAACTCCAAAGGCTCGGTACGCTTTCTCATGTTTAGCAATTTTTCAAGTTCTCAGCAGGTGTTGGGTAAGATCGGTTGCCCATGCGGCCATGAACAGCCCCGCGGCTTTTCATAACTACCATCTGCTACAGGGGTTGTGGCTTCGTGCAGGTAACCGGGCCGGAGTCACTCAAACTCTTTGACTAACCCTAGTGCGCTACATACCTTTTAGTCAGTGGTCCATGTAGATGCATGTGCTCCGCCCAGAAGATGTGAATTTGAGATGCGAATTAATTGGCCCACTGGTCCAGCGTCATTAGTTCGTAGCTCATGAAAGTTAATTATCGATTGCCTGGTTTTAACTACGATTTTCACTTGTACGCGTAAAAAGATAGGGTTTTTTACATCTGTGCCCCTAATTCCTTAGCCATACTCATTCATCCCCACACTCTTAACTTTTGCTCACTTTTCCCACTCCCTTGCCCGAAACCCTCAAAACTGGTCACAAATGGTGGATGTCGTCGGGTCAGTGCTTTGACCGTTAACTCTGACGAGTGGGGCCGCGCTGACTGTGTCGCCCCTTGGACCTGATGAGTGGGGTCGCGGCGAATGGTGCCACTGTTAGCCCGTTGGGCCGTGGTTAGAATGTTGGGCTGTGCGCGCGCCGCAACGACAGAAGCCTGTTATGGATGCACGCACGTAGCTAGCCTACCTACATGCGCCGCTGCCCGCCGCCACGATAAGCTGACCGTCCTCTTTTTCACGCGAGCCGGCATGGACGCAGGGACGGTTGCTGCTGCTGGTTCGTAATATCTCGCACGCGTGTCTGCTTGATGTAGAGCGTTGTTTCACACTTTTCGATCCACTCGCATCTATTCAACGTGGCAATTAAAACATCTTGGCAATTAAAGTGGCATATCGATTGACGCGGCTCGTTTGAATGTAGCAAATCCAAAGCGCGGCTGGTGCCAGTCCCCTTCCCTTCCCTTTCCCTATTTAAACCACCACCATTTAACCTATTCTCCACAAATCGATTTGCGCCGCCCCCTTCCACTACTAGGGAAAACCTTATACATAGAATCTTAGCAGCAGCGTGGTTTAAAAACAGACGCTACTGCTAATTAGCAGTAGCGAGCTTCAGAAAAGAGCGCTACTAATATCTAAGTAGCAGTAGCGCTCTAGGTGAAACGAGCGCTACTACTATAATTGCCACAGTGTTGCATCCAGGCTAGATATAGTAGTAGCGCCCTTCCAAGGGACGCGTTACTGCTAAAGTACTTAGTAGCAGCGTTTTTCCTCAAAACTCGCTACTGCTAAGTATCACCGCAACTAATTAAGTTTAGTCCCATACTGCTAAGCGAACAAGGTGTTTACCACCTTAAATATGTTACTTCTCAACCTATCTCGAGCACTTGGTCTTCATTGAACTATATGTGTATGATTTGTGGCTGCAATATGAATCCTCGCCTGTACCTATACAGGTACAGTGAGGATTCATGTTGACAATTTAGATTCTACACAAAAAGATCAATGATGACCAATGTATATTTTTGATGTTTTTACATTGCTTAGACTTAGAACGTTTTTTCAGGACAAAGCGTTACTGATATTGGGATAAACAAAAGAAATAACTGTTTCCATTAGTAGTAGCGTTTTTTACTAAAACGCGCTATAGATAAGTTAGCTGTAGCGCGTTTTCCTTATGAGTGCTACTGCTAGTTCGACTTAACCACCCCCGGGCTCAAAATTTCGCTAAGTCCTCCTGTCACCCCCGCCCCCCGGCCTGTTCCCCTACTCCTGTCACCGCCGCCCGAGCCCGAGCCTGCCCTCACCGCCGCCGCCCGAGCCCTCCCTCAACCTCACCGCTGCCGCCCGCCGCCGCTCTCGACCACACTGTCGCCACCCTTGACCTCACCGCCGCCGCCCGAGCCCGCCCAGGACCACCGCCTCCCGATCCCGAGCCCGCCCTCGCCACCCCTACCTCCGTCGCCGAGCACCTCCCCACCATCGTCTCTCCCTCTGTAAGCACCCCACCCCTCCCCCACCCCCTCTCTCTTTGCTTAGTTAGTAGATGATTTTAGTAGTAGTAGATGTTAATTTAGGGTTCATAGATAAAGATTTTTAGTAGTAGTGGATATTAATTAGTAGTAGTGATGGTAAACTAGTTGTATAATTAGCAGTAGTAGATGTTAATTAGTAGTAGATGTAGTAGTAGATGTTAATTAGTAGTAGTAGATGTACTAGTTTCTTTCTATTTATAGTAAGTTTATATTTAGTAAGAACGAGTTGAATTAATAGAACTAGTTTAGTTTTAGTTGAACTAGTTTAGTAAGTAAATTAATAACTAGTTGAACTACTTTATTTTTAGAAAGAACTAGTTTTTTCCTATTTATAGTAAGTTTATATTTAGTAAGAACTAGTTGAATTAATAGAGCTAGTTGAACATGTCATATTTGTTGTTATTTTTTAGTTTAAGCAATTATTTCATGTTTTGGTTACACCTCCGAGTGGCCTATGTTTTGCCGGAATGTTGATTAATTTCCGTTCCGGCAAATTTCAGGAGCTCGATATGTCCTTTTTTAGCAAAGGTCATGCCGGATTTTTCCGTGAATTCTGGCATGACTTGTGCTACAATATGTACAAGTTTAATCTTTGAATTATGATCATAGGAAATGTCGTACTCGGACGACGACAGTCTCCCGGGGGAATGCAGCTGGTGCCATGATGATCGAGGTATGTGCGACAGGTTCATTGAGCTGGATGAAGATCGGCGCTTCAGCATTAAGCTCAAGGAGACCTTCCATGTTGAAACGGTATGCAACAACGACAAGTATTTTTTTCGTAATTAAGCATGACTTCAACTATTTCAACATCTAATTTTCATCTTTTACAATTCGACTAGCTTATCCCATGCGATGCAAGACGCTATGTCTTGGAGAGGATGGGTTTTGAAGACCATGAAAATTTTTAAACAAAGAAAATATACATAAGGACCCATCATGATATGGATTTTGAAATAAATATGTGCAATGCTCAGAGCGTAACCCATTTTGGTTGCCAAAATTTGGAAGCACTTTGCAAAATGTATGGTTTTTATGAGGGTATGATTGTCACCTTGGATCTTGGTGATCCTGACATTGAGCAAGACAATATGGACATTTGGGTCCTTATTGATACACTTCCGATTGTACCGCTATGTGATTTTCTCAAACATAGTTATTAACTAATTTATATTGTTTATTTCAAAATAGTTGACAATTTATTTCCATTGACAGCTTATTTTGATTCTTAAAAGACTTTGCGGAAGATGGTAGACAAAACCCACTACACCGATGGCTCCGAATTAACTTATAAGGAGAAACTAGTACATCATTGCATCCGTGCATCTTTTGCATACTTCTAAAACTAGTACATCATTGCTAACTACGAAGTTATTACTATGTTGTTCAACAGAAACTCCCGATGGATTGTGTGCCTCGTCTGATGTATCTGAATGGTCGCCTTACAGTTCTAAACATACTGCCAGGTAAATCTAGGGAGCTCACCTGTGCATATCGGATTTCTAAAACCGGTGAACACATGTTCATCAAAGAATGGAAGAAATGTATGGACATTCGCAAGGAGGTTCTTGGAAGTAACATTCAGTGAAAGGCAAGAATTGGAGACAGGCTAATCTCCATTCTCCATAATGGAGAGTCAGGGGCTATCTTGTTTTTTGCTATTTTACCTTAGAAAATGTAGTAGGTCTTAATCGAATGTAGTAGGCCCTATGAGGTACAATATGTTTATTATGTGGTAATGTGTTAGAGTTGATAATGGGGAGTACTTGTGATTACGACTAGTGACCAATTTGCTAAGTTGATCTTGAGGAGGTGTTATATGACAATGATGTATTATGATGATAAGTTGTTAATGATATGATGATGATGATGATATTATTATTATATCATTGGGTGAAAGAACCGCGGATTAGTTTCAAGTGGATGGACATCCACTTGAAACTAGTCCATGGTTCTTTCACCCCGTGATTTAATAACTCATTATGATGTAAAAACAATCTCTAAATTCCTGTTGTATGAAAACTTGTGTAAAGGTGTATGAATACAACATGAAATAAAAAAGAAATAAAATACTAAATAATAGTAGTAGTGCGGGCAAGGAGAAGCGCTACTACTAATTACCAGTAGCGCTCTTCTGTAGAAGCGCTACTACTAAGTCAATTTAGCAGTAGCGTGGGTCTAGGCACGCTATTGCTAAGCTTTAGCTGTAGCGCCTTATCAGTAGCGCTCCTGCCTGCGCTACAGATAGGCCTAAAACCGATGTTGCTGCTAGGCTTTTCCTTAGTAGTGTTCTCTTCTTCACCCAAACCCAGGGCACTCTCAAAGCGAGGCGAGGATGCAGTACAATGGCCCCACCTTCAAGCTCCCACCGATCGTGCCGGAGAGACGGTATCCGACCGGCATCGTCGTGGAGAGGACGCTCCGCGTGTGGGCGTTCTCATGCTGGAGGGGTGCAAGGGGGTTTGCCGAGTGGTTCCTCAGTGCAGGCTTCGCCCACCTCCCGGCGGGCTCGCCGGTGATGTTTCGACTGGAGGAAGTGCGTCCAAACTCTAGGACTCCGCTGATAGGGCTCACCGTCACCTTCACCAATAGATTTCATGCGTACAACCTCCTTGGCAAGGTGTTTTGGTGTGCATGAGAATTCATCGCATTCACAACCCACAAGATCTTCACAAACTTCGACTGCATCTTCCCCACCTGCGGCGGTATGCACAGCTTCCCCTAGTAGATCAGCCAGGAAGGCATGAAGAGGAGGAGCGGTGAAGAGGAGGCGCAGTGAACATTGTGGTGAAGTCCCGGTCACGTGAGCTTGTCCTGCCCTAGGGTGTTAGGGCTTTTTATCTTTTATATATTTCTATCTTATTATGTCGCTGGTTGTACCGTGAACTTTTAATCTCTGTCGTGTTATCCCCTAAGAACTATGTTATGCTTGCTACCCTTATTTGATCCTATTTGATATGTTGTTGGTTATATGTGTTTTGCTTGCTACTTGACGTGAGATATCGCTATATGGATATGATGTTGTACACAAGCCCTTCTGCTAAATCAATCAATGAAAGGGTATCCCACAATGAAAACTAGCTAATTATTTTGAATTGTTGGTGGCCCTATTCCGTATATTGTATGAACAAAAACAAGCTAACTTTTTTATAGTTTGTGGCCTATGCTATGGGTTAGGGCACCCTATGTTTTATGTAAGAGGTATGCTATGGCTGCTACTTTCTGTGTTATGGATGTATGCTTGCTACATGAGATACCGGTAGATGGATATGGTGCTGTAGCCGAGCCGTATACATGCTCTGTAGATGGATATGGTGTCGTAGCCGATCCCTAGACATGCTCTCTAGATGGATATGGTGGCTAATGGTGCCACCGGACTTTAGTTTAGACATGGTTTCAAATGGATATCATGATCTACATAATTAAGTCTGACCTGCTCTGAAAAAATCAAGGGACCCAAAAATGAAAGTATTGTGCCGTAGGCTATATACAGAAGGAAATTGCCACGATATGTACAAATAAATTTGACATGGACAAGTCCAACAATAAATCGATTTACCATATGCACTACTCCCTCCGTCACAGTTTATAGGGCATGCGTGTGGTTCTAGGTCATTGATTTGAAAAATTAAATATGCGTAATATGTCACCAAAAATATATCACTAGATACTTAAGCTGATGTAGTTTCTAAACATATATTTTTCATCACATATAATACATATTTAGCTAGTTAAATTTTTAACCTAAAACTACATGCATGTCCTATAAACTGAGAAGGAGGAAGTATGTATGTTCGGCATGGGAATAATCAAGGAAAAAAACAGAGCCAACGCGTGCAGTATTTTGTAGGCCTCTTTTATCTTTGTGGACCTTAGAACCACATGCAATGAGACAGCCCAACCAGAGCTTAGTTTCAATGGTTCCAATTTGGGCCCTAGAACTACGTTTTTTTGTGGTCGGTGTTGTTTGACGAAACAAAAGAAACTAAAAGGGTACAAAACTGACATGATCCACAAATTAAGCAACACAGAGCATAGAGCACATGATCCACAAATTAAGCAACACCGAGCATAGAGCACATGATCCACAAATTTAAGCAAATAATATAGCACATGATCCACAAATTTAACCAAATCCTAGAGCACATGATACCACACTAATAACATCTCTAATGAGGATGACCAGCAAGTAAGCAAATCCTATAGCAACTACACAAAAATAAATGGGATAAAATCCTAAAGCTATCATATTCGCCTACTTGTTCAATTGAATCATCTGCTTCAAGTTCTTGTTCATCTTCTTTAATTCCCCCTTCAGATCTGCATCCCCAACTGTCAGAGCAGCACTTTCAGAGATGAAATTCATTGGTGCTGACGGCAGATTGAGCTCCCGGGTTGGGGCCCCATTGAATTGAATCTGCTTAACGTAGTCATCCAGCCATTCAAAATGTGTGCGTTTCTTCAAGATCTGAAACGAAAACATGAACCCTAAATCCCAGATCAAAAAACAATTAAAAGCAAATAGAAAAAGAAATCAGAGAAAAATCATTAGATCTAACCTGCCCCTCTATCTTGCTCTCGCATTTCATGAACTCGCGCCCATAGTTGCCATTCTTGACCTCCTTCGAAGTCAACCGTATCAGTGGCGCGCTGCGTGGGCAGTCATGACATCGCTCCTTGGGAAGTGGACCATACAGGGTCCACGAGGGGCGGGAGGCTGAAGTGGAGCTCGACATATCGCCCATAGTCGCCGGAGAAGAAGAAGTAGAGGAGTGTCTCCTCTCATCGCCGAAGAAGAAGAAGAAGCAGAGGAGTGGCTCCTCTCATCGTCGGAGAATAAGCAGAGGAGTGTCTCCTCTCGTCGCCGGAGAAGAAGAAGCAGAGGAGTGGCTCCTCTCGTCACTTCAGAATAAGCAGCAGAAGAAAGGCGAGGCACAACCAACAAGTCTCGTGGATCGCCTCTCGTGGATCGCCCCATGATCTAACGATGCGGAGCCTTCCATGTGATCCAACGGCGCGGAGCCTCCTCGCAGCCCGCCCTCGGAATTTCTTCTCGAAGACCACATCCGAGGGCTGTCGCTTGGCGCTAGGGTATGATCGGACGGCTGACGTTCGGAGCTAGGTGTAAGGACATATTTATCCCTTAGTAGTTTTGGTGATTGATGACAATACGTTTGCGGACTAATTGTGTGCATTAAGCTTTTCAGGTTATCCAATATAAGAGCACTATACGACTGTTACCCCTCGATGACTTCACTTTAGATGGATTATTTTCCTTCATTTCTTTTTGGTGGAATTGACTCGTAGGGATAAACGTACTATCAAGAGGGGATTCGTTTCGGAAGAGTATGGGTGGAATCATCTCGTTCATATTCTCCTTGCACACTTGCCTTCTTCCTACTTATTTGGAGTTTCCATGTTGTGCAAAACAAGGGGTGATGTGCACTAAGCGGTAATACCGTGGCCAGGGCGGTAGTACCGCCTATCGGCGGTAGTACCGCTTGTTAGTGCCACTGGTACTACCGCCCCTGCTGTGGTCTCGATTTTTTGTGTCGGGTTTCGTAATGGACCACGCAGGGGAGCGGTAGTAGGGATGACAGTAGGGCGCGGTAGTACCGCTTCTCGGTGGTAGTACCGGTCCTACTTCCGCTCCACCTGCCGCTCAGCCCTCTGCCCTCCCGTCTTTTCGAGCGGCTGTAGGAAGCGGCAGTACCGCCCTAGTGCGTGTACTTCTCCTTCCTCAGCCCTTTTTGCCCTATGCCTTCTTGCCACATCGGTAGTACCGTTGTGGCTGCGGTACTACCGCTCCAGCAACAGTAGTACCGCCCAGATGTGGGCTGCGGGCTGCATAACGGTTGGATGTGTCCCCCCACCATATAAAGGGGTCTTCTTCTCCAAGAAGACTCAGCTCTTCCATCCCCAAACTCCATTGTTGCTCCATGCTCCATTTTCGCCTGATCTCTCTCCCTAGCCAATCAAACGTGTTGATTTTCTAGGGATTGGTTGAGAAGGCAACGATCTACACTTCCACCAAGAGAAATTTGATTCCCCCACTAATCCCTAGTGGATCTTGTTACTCCTGGGTGTTTGAGCACCCTATACGGTTGAGGTCACGCGGAGCCATAGTACATTTTGGTGAAGCTTCGTGGTGTCATTGGGAGCCTCCAATTAAGTTGTGGAGATTACCCCAACCTTGTTTGTAAAGGTTCAGTCGCTGTCGGTGTCAAACCGGCGGATCTCGGGTAGGGGTCCTGATCTGTGCGTCTTAGGCTGATGGTAACAGGAAGCAAGGGACACAATGTTTACCCAGGCTCGGGCCCTCTCGATGGAGGTAAAACCCTACTTCCTTCTTGATTATTATTGAAGATATGGGTAATACAGGAGTAGATCTACCACGAGATCGTAGAGGCTAAACCCTAAGAGCTAGCCTATGATTATATGATTGTAATTGTGATCGGCCTTCTAAGGACCATCCTCTCCGGTGTATATAGACACCGGAGAGGGCTAGGGTTTACATGGAGTCGGTTACAAGGAAGGAAATATAATATCCAGATCGCCAAGCTTGTCTTCCACGCAAAGGAGAGTCCCATCCGGACACGGGCCGAAGTCTTGAGTCTTGTATCTTCACGCTTCAATAGTCCAGACGATGTATACAGTCTGGCTGTCCAGATACCCCCTAATCCAGCACTCCCTCAGTAGCCCCTGAACCAGGCTTCAATGACGATGAGTCCGGCGCATAGTCTTGTCTTCGGCATTGCAAGGCGGATTCCTCCTTCCGAATACTCCAAGGTTATTATCGAACACGTAGGCCGTGTCCGGATTTGCAAAATGATCTTCACATACCACCGTAGAGAGAATGATACTTCAGCTGAAAACTTTTTAAACGACGTGACATGTCCTTACGACCGGGTCATTATTCGAACAATTTTTTTGCAACCAGCCACATCATGTATTGCGAGGCGGTTTCCTTGACACGTCTTGTCGAAATAGAGATCGTGTCCCCTTATTATGGTATTCTTATCAATATGGGTACGGGTAATCTGACCGCACCGCTAATCGCGATGAGTGGGAGGTGAGCGGGTTCCACCAGGCAAGTGGGGAGGCGCAAAAAGCTCTTACCTTCTCTTATAAAGATACAAGGTCTCTTCCTCTTTTACCCACACCTTCTCCTTCCGCTAACTCACTCCCCTCTTCTCGAGCCCTAACGCCCAAGCACTCTACTTCTCCATCGAAGAGAGGTTTTCCAAAGATGTTCGGATCCGGAGCAGGAGGCAAATGGATGGCCTCTACCGTCCGGGAGAAGGATATCAAGAAGCTCCAGGAAGCCGGGTATCTGGCCAAGAAGATTGGCCACCGTCTCCCACCGGCTGGACAGGTTGTCCCTACTCCAGAGCCACACGAGAGAGTCGTGTTCCTTCCTCATTTTGTCCGCGGGCTCGGGTTTCCCCTCCACCCATTTGTACGTGGAGTCATGTATTACTATGGGATTGATTTTCATGATCTTTCCCCCAACTCTTTTCTCAATATTTCGACGTTCATCATCGTATGCGAGGCGTTTCTCCGGATTCCGCCTCACTTCGGCCTATGGCTGAAGATCTTCAATGTGAAGCCCAAGGTGGTGAGCGGCGAACACGCCGAGTGCGGCGGTGCCATGGTGAGCAAGATGCCCATGGTCGTTTGACCAAAGGGCACTTTCAACGACTCCGTCAAGGAGTGGCAGCAGCAGTGGTTTTAAATCACCGAACCACGCGGCAAAATGTGGGCTGCAGCTCCCGAATTCAGATCCGAAGCTCCATTGCGGCTCACATCCTGGCCCAAGAAGGGCCCGAACCGGTCCTCGTCCGATGACTAATCACTGCTCCAGACGCACGTTCAGAGCGCGGTCGACAAGGACGTCAAACTCGTTGACATAGTCCAGGTGATGCTAGTTCGCCTGGTCCTCCCTTGCCAGCGTCGAGCCTGCACTTTGTGGAGTTCGACCCAACCGAGCACCAGACCCTTCAGGAGCTCTATGACTCCTCCCACGAGGATATCTGGAAGGTGCCCTTCAAGTCCGACAAATGGACGGATTCCATCGAGGATCGGGGGTATCAATTATCCCATTCTCCAAGCCAGTAAGTTACAGCCACGCCCTGTCCATCCATGCTTCAGTTGGCATGTCCTGAGGGAAAATTCTAATCGTGCTTCATCGTGACCTCAGGGATGGATAAAGAAGGTGGAGCGGATACAATGTTCGGCCCCACTAACGGAGGAACCGGCCGGACCTCTTCTAACGAAGATGCTGGTCCCTGCGCCTTACGAGGTGCCAAAGAAGGAGGCCTCCAAGAAGGTCAAGAAACCCGGAGTGGCCTCCGTTGCCGCGAGGCTTCGGACGCCAAATCCGAAGGCTCCAGCGACGCTCCTTCTTCCGAAGACGAAGAGGAGGAAGCAGAGGAGGACGAGCCTCGCTCTGAAGGCAGGAAGAAGCGTGAAGCTTCCCCGTCCCTGGAGGCCGAATCGCCCAAGAGGGGGCGAGGTTCCCATCCAGAGGCATCCGCCCCGGCTGCCGATAACAGCTCGGAGTGGGATCCCGAGGCCCAGCCCCTGGGAAAATCGTAAGTAACAGAAATCCAAATACTCCTATGTATCCAAGGTCGTCTGGGCATAGTAGTTTTGACTGTCGCCACATCTCATACAGCCCGGCGAGGTCTCCTGCCGGACAGTCCTCATCGGAGGATTCGTTGAGCTCGAATGCTGTGGTGAGCGAGACGCCTCCGGGGACTCCTTTTTCGAAGTCCGGGCGCGACACCGAGGTGTCGTCTCAAAGAGACTCAGAGCCGGATAAGGTTCTGGAGGCCTCTAAGGCTCCAGGATCGGGCGAGCAGCCACCTCCACGGAGGAAGGTTTGACCACTCCGCCGACAACCTCTGTTTACGCAGAGCTGCCGGGTGGTCTATCGACATTGTTAAAGAACACGTCCGTCGTCGATGAACATCGGACCCTTATGGGTACGATGGTTGGAAAGATTCAGGCTACCGAAAGCGGGCTGAATGAGTCCTATCTTGGCCTTATAAAGGCTTTTGAGGTATGGTTTCTAAGGAACCTTTGAAGAATCATCATGATATGAGGAGTAGCCCCTGATACACTGTCCGGCAAAACAGAGCCGGGCAGGGGATCAAACCCTCTATTGTAATGGGAACCTTTGCTTAATGATGTATACCCATTTATTTGAAAACAGGCGTCTGCGGGGAGGACGGCCGCTCATGATGTGGAAGTGTCCGAACTGAAGCAGAACCTGGAATGGGCCGAAGAAGAACTTGGCCGTGTGAAGAAGCAATTAGAGGAGAAGCAAGGTATGTTTAAACATTGTCTTGCATTGGGCACGAATAAGTGTGCTTATTTAAAAGTATTTATGTTGTACGCCCTAGGAGCAAGTGTCGAATATGAGGCGTTGAAGAAGGCAGTGGCTGATGCCCACAAGAAGGCTGCCACCGAACATGCGCTTCGTGAAAAACACGAGGCCAGGGTTCTCACAGCTCAGCGGAAGCTCCAGGAGGCTGTGACGAAAAGCGAGAGCTTGGAGCAGAGTCTAGTAGGGAAAGAATCCGAACTCGCCCAAGCTCTCCAAGCCGCGGAAGATGCTCGGGAAGAAGCCCGAGGTGCTATACGGGACATTCAGGAGGCCCGGAAAGTTGCGGCTGGTAAGGCCTGTTGTATCTATGGCTATTATTATGTGATAGTGGGGGGGAACTCTAAGAGGCAAGCTGAATTCTTGATTATATAGGGGCGTTTGCGGATCTGCCTCGCAGCATATCAAATGTTGCCCAATTTTACCGGACCGAGGAGTGGGAGTCTGCGGAGAGGAACTTCTGGTCGCAGTATCTGGCGCCGAACTATCCGGTGCCTTTTATCGATCAGCTGAAGCAGCTGGTCGAACTGCACCAGGCGGCCGAACTATCCATGAAGGACTTGGTTATCCGGTTGTGGCCTACAGAGCCAATTCCAAACAGTTACTTCGGACTCATGAAGCGGATTGTGGGCGCCTGTCCTCGGCTTGATACTATCAAGCGATCAATCTGCATAAAAGGTGCGCGCATGGCGCTTGCCCATGCAAAAGTGCATTGGGGGAAGCTTGATGCGGAGAAGCTGATAATTGAGGGGCCACCGGAGGGTAAGGAGCATCGCAAGCCCGAACTGTACTATGAAGGTGTATTGAAGGGGGCCCGCCTGGCGGCGGATAAGTGCACCAAACACATTATATTTCCCTGAAGGCATTCTTGCCAATATTTTGTAATATGGGATGATGGCACTTCTATTATGTATTGCCTATTTTGTGTGAACATATGTTCTTCCCGCGCGGCTGTTTATTGTATGTAAATTTTGAGAGTTGGCCAGTCATTGGCTTCAGCCCCCTCGTGAGAAGTACGAGGGTGTTCGGGATATTTCTGAACACTCTTTATCCCATGATTGGGTCCTTATAAGGAGGTGTTTCTTACCACGAACCAGACAATCGGACTATAGGGCTTTACTACTCTCACTTAGCCATAGGAATTCGAGTATGGTCGGTGCTGCCCCTAGTGTTCGGAAGGACGGACTAGGGGCTCTATTGGCACCTGATCGGAAGACCGATCCGTCGCAATCTGCATTTTATAGTGGCGTTATGCGGAATAAATCTTTAGGGATTTTGCAACCTATTGAACAGCTGACCAGCTCTCGCCGCATCATGACAGTCGGTTTTTGGCTTTCTGTACTGAGGTGCTCGTCCGGCAGAACCGGGACACAATCGCAGTAGTTCTCCCAGCGCTACCTTAGCCGATGGAACGGAACATAAGGTACCAAAACATGGGAGCCGGGAAAACCCAACCAATGACCCAAGACATGATTCGGAGCTGATGCATATAGTGCTATAAGTTCGGGGTGCCGAGCGACCGAGAAGGTGGTCGGATTTTATTGCCGTACTATGAAGCCCCTGGCATAACCAGGCGTAACACGAAGCATGGCTGCCGTTTTTATGGCAAAGAGGCGTTGATGATAAACGACGGCCGGTGCATGTTTATTTAAGTCTAGGCATTGCAGTAGGATGATATGTCTATGCATATGAATGCGATTTATGATTATGAAAAAGAGATGGTTTCTTGGCGGAACCTGTGATGGCCGGACTGGAGGGGGCTATGAATGGATCAAAAGTGAATCCGAACTTCCTTCTACCTGCATGGTCCTGTCCTTGTGTGTCCGGGCCGATTCCACGCTCCTAATCCTGTTCTGCATAAAAGTTAGTTTGTGAAGGTAAATGCTCGGAGGCAGCCGAACGTCCTCCTGTGGTTGGTCTAAAGGTTCTTGATCGGACCCTGGTGACCCCAGTTGTTATACCGGGAAGCGGCACGGACTCCTCAGTTGGTGTCTGCATAATTGGCTGTCATATCAAAATATTGATATGCATGCACGACTTGCTACTCCGGCAGCTGTATGATTTCCGCTCTAGGGGCGGGTTTCGGCCTTGTACGTAGGTGTGAGTATATCACTGGTGTTGGCCTAATGGTTTACCACGTGGGATCTAGTCAACGTGGTTCGTCCCGTCAGCGTACGATGGGTTACCATATGAGGGGAGTGCGCCGATGGTGTGACAATAATTGGTTATCTGAGAACAACCGTTAGAGCGGTGGGCCAATAAATTTGGCCTTTGCACCCGACATCTTTTAGGAGGTGTCATTTGTAGATTCGTACCCGCGGGGGCTTTATGTGTTATGGAGCCCCTGGACTACTAGGTCTGTGGGTATGGCAATTGAATTGCTGTGGTTTGTATGATAGGGGGCGATTGGACGTACTGTTGTGCTCTGGGGGGGTCTCTTGGCTAGACGCCTCCCTTGATTGTTTCTGGCACACGACCGGTCGCTTTGTTTTGAAGATCCGGCATTCTCTATTGGTATGCTTTGCCGTCCTTCTAGGAGTACCGTGAATTGCACACGGTTGATCAAGTATGTGGCTTGGGCCGAATAGGCTTGAGCTGTTCTTTGTCCGTTGACCGGACTGGGGGTTGCTGGACTTGGAGCCAGCTTCCTTGGCTTGACGTTTATGACCGCTGCACCGAGGCTTTAGGATGCCTATTTGTGTATCCGTTTTACTGTCTTGGACCATGGTGGTGTGTGGACGTCGTATTGTGTGCCTTTGGTTCTCCTTCTTAGGTTGATGTAGCCAGTTGTGCCTCGTATGCCCTTTGCTAGAGCGGTCAAATCCGTACATTTCGGCGGCCAGGACCTTGGTCCACCTATACGCTAGGAAATCTTGGTCCGCTTTAAGCTGCTCTTGCTTCCCTTGCAGACTTTTTGCCGTGGCTATGAGTCGTCGCTTAAAGCGAACTTGTTCCACTGGGTCTTCAGGCACGCTGAATTCGTCATTGCCGAGGCTTACCTCGTCTTTAGAGGGGGGTGTATAGTTGTCCCTCTCCAAGTATCCCACCATGGCTGGTCCGGCCTGCGTGAAGGTAGGATGATCGGGGTTGTATTCCTCTTCGGCACCATCCAGATTGCTTTCGTCTCCGGGGCCGGCATTGATGTGGCGGGGCTTGGAGCGGTGCCGAAGACGCCCATGCTTTGCTTTTTCTCCTGAGGGGTTATCCTCCACTGCCTTGTCGCCATTGGTTTCTTCTAGAGTGTCCGCCATATGTATATCGTATAAAGAGGCGTCTGTCCACCACCCTATGAGCGGTGGCTCCTGTGTGTCTCCTGCATCATCATCCATACCGTCAATGTCTTCGAAGTCGAAGTCAAGCACGTCGGTTAAATCATCGATCGTGGCGATGAAGTGGGTGGTGGGTGGGAAGCGAATTCCTTCGTCGCCTGCTTCCCACTCAAGCTGGACATAGTTCGGCCCGGAGCCTCTTGACAAATAGAGAGACTTTAATGAGTTCAACATGTCGCCAAAGGGCGAGTGGTGAAAGATGTCCGGAATGGTAAACTCCATTACCGGAGCCCAGCCTGGCTCGGCTAGCTCAACGGTGTGCGGACCGGAACCAACGACCGGATACGAGTCCAGGGGCCCGGGGTTACAGGCCTCCACAAAGGTGAGACCTGTGTTCGGCTGCACCGCCGATGAGTACGCGGCCTGCGGGGCGGGGTCCATCCCTCTGTCCTTGGGTAACACAACCTGCTCCGGGTTTAAATCCGGGGCTGCTGCAGGGATGATGTCCTGAGCATTGTTCGACAGCAGGTCTAGGCCGTGCTCATCGTGACTGTCCGGCGCTCCTGGCACAGGGCCGAATCCGTCAAAGATCAAGTCTCCGCGAATGTCCGATATCATCTAGACCGGAAAGCCACTTTGTGGCGGTCAAGCAAATCTTTCGATATTTGGCTCATACCCCAAACTTTGGCCTATGGTACCCAAGAGGAGCCAACTTTGATCTTTTGGGCTATACAGACTCAGATTGGGTGGGCGACAAAGTGGATAGGAAGTCCACCTCCGGAGGGTGCCAATTACTTGGTTACTCCTTAGTGAGTTGGTCTTCTAAGAAGCAAAGTTATGTGTCTCTGTCATCCACCGAAGTGGAGTATGTGGCTGCCGGTAGTTGTTGTGCTCAACTTCTATGGATGAGGCAAACTTTGAAGGATTACAGTGTCACTCGTGACGAAGTGCCTCTTTGGTGTGACAATGAAAGTGCCATCAAGATCTCTCTCAATCTGGTGCAACACTTCAAGACGAAGCATATTGAGATTCGGTATCACTTCATCCGGGATCACATTAGGCGAGGGGAGATCAAGGTCAAGTACGTCAACACTCATGATAACCTTGCAGATATTTTCACGAAGCCCTTGGATGAAGCAAGATTTCGCGAGTTAAGGCATGAGCTAAATATCATTGATTCAAGCAATGTGGTTTGAACTCCTGCACACCCCACCACACTCTTTATGATGTCTTGTTTAGGTGTAGGCATGAATATAGCGGGAGTGTTGTTCTCTCAATGAACTCTCCCTCCCCCCATTATGCATAAATTGATCGAGTCTTTCACATTAGCCATTTTTTATGGTACTTGTGTCAGTGTTCTGGGAACGGGGGTCCCCAGACTTGCCTGCCTGCGGTGTGGCTCAAGGGGCGGCCCAGCATGACCCATCTTCGTCAACACGAGCTCAAGACCCTCACGAGGGGCCAAGCCTCACAGGGTGGACGACAGGAGGCTTCCTCAGGTACGGCCTCGCCAGGATGGCTCGCGAGGAGGCGGAGAGATCAAGGCAGGGTACCTCGCGAGGTGCCCATGACGCAAGCCATGACGACCAAGGGCGCCCGCGCAGTGTCCATCTTTCCTCTTTGGTGCAAAGGGAGCAAGCGCAGGCGAGAGCATCAAGCAAAGGCATCCATTTCGGTGCAACAAGACCAAGACCAGCAGAGCGGCAGGATGGAAGTCATCGTGGAGCCCAAGCTGGCGTCACCACCAGAGCCTTTGGCAGGCGAGGACCAACTTTAGTCAGGATAAGTGTACTAGATGTTCCCCTTCAAGATGGCCAATTGTTGGCGCCCTTCCCGCTCAATATTTGGGAAGAGGCCCAGGGCCTTTGCCTATAAATAGGACTAGCCACCCACAAGGGAGGGGGACGGAGAAATCAATCGGATCCTCACCTAGAACCCAGTAGAGAGAGAGACTGAACTCCCCTAGAAGTTCATCGCACCAGCCAAGAACAGACCCTCGCGAGGCTGTTCTTCCTTGTACTGTTCATCATTAGCCCAAGAGGCAATCCACCACACACACTAGAGTAGGGTATTACACCACAATGATGGCCTGAACCAGTATAAATCATGTGTCTCTTGTGTTGTCCCTTTGATTGCTTAGTTCATAGCGAGGCGGTGAGGGGCAGGTAGGCAGAGGGCTAAATCTCCGCATGCACGCTAGTGTTCGAATCTAGAGGGTCTGTCGGAACCCGAAATCTGACATTTGGCACGCCAGGTAGGGGTGCGCTAGAGCTTTTCCTTCCACCGACCCGCTCTCCGCCGACACCGCGACTCGCCCTGCGATGAGCGGTGCACCGCCCGCTCCGGTCATCGCGGCCCTCCTGGGCGGCTCACAGGCTCCACCTTCGGGCCGCCACGTCAAGCCGTTCCTCCGCCAGGTCGGTGCCGTCTCCACGCGGCAGGGGGCTCCCTCAGGTCGGTCGTCGCCCGAGGCCGATCTAGCCATCAACTCAAGGGACCACCCCTCCAATTCAGCCTACTCAGGCGCGCTCCCGATTCTGTGCACTCCCACCATCTGCCAGGTGTCCGTCACCAGGACTCTCATCGACGGCGGCTCGGGCCTCAGCGTGCTCTCGATTGAAGCCTTCAGCCTCCTCCACATACTGCTGGAGCGGCTTCGGCCCAGCCGGCCCTTCTTGGGCATCGGGGGTGGGACCTCTAGCTCCCTGGGGAAGATCCGCCTCCCGGTAACCTTCAGCACCTACGACAACTTCCGCACGGAGCTAATCGACTTTGACATCGCCCCCATCAGCCTCCCAAATAACGCCATCCTCGGCTACCCGGCGTTGGCCCGGTTTATGGCTGCGACTCACCCGGCATATAATCTCATGAAAAAGCACGGGAGCAGCGGCGTCCTCACCGTGTGCGGAGACATCGGGGATGCGCTGCAAGCGCTCAAGATCGCCTTCAAGACGGCGGCGTCAGTGCAGCCCGCCGACTCGGACGCCCCTGAGCCCAAGGGGGCTGCGCCGGCCAAGAAGAAGCAGTTGTTCACCCAAGACAAGGCAGAAACCAAGCAGATGTTGGTTGACGAGGATGGATCCACTGATGCCACCTCCACCATAGGCGCCAACCTCGAGCCCGAGCAGGAGGAGGCCCTGGTCAAGTTCCTGCATAAGAACAAGAAGGTATTCGCATGGGATCTTCTCCGTGCCTTCTGCCTCCGACACATCATATCTCCTATGCCGACCTCGTACTTTTGATCACTTCTTCCTTACGAATTGTATCTATTACGAATTGTGTCTATTTAAGCTTTTTCTCGATTGATATTCATTTTTTCATCTATCTCATGAAATTTCCCTTCTATCGATCAGCTGGCGGGGATCCCAAGGGGTGTAATCGAGCACCACCTCAATGTGTGCCCCAATGTCCGACCCGTGAAACAGAAGGCAAGACGGCAGTCCACAGAAAAGCAGGCTTTCATTGTTCAAGAAACCCGCAAGGTGGAAGCTACAGGGGTCATTCGCGAGGTCCGATACCCGGATTGGTTGGCCAACCCAGTCGTTGTCCCAAAGAAAGGAGGGAAGGAACATATGTGCGTCGACTTCACCAATCTCAACAAAGCTTGCCCGCAAGATCCGTTCCCGCTCCCCCGCATCGATCAGATCGTCGACTCCACCGCCGAGTGCGACTTGTTGTGTTTCTTGGATGCTTTCTCTGGGTATCACCAGATCAAGATGGCGGTAGAAGATGTTGAGAAAACGGCCTTTCTAACCCCGTGTGTGGTGTATTGCTACACGTGCATGCCGTTCGGGTTGCGTAATGCAGGGGCGACCTTCCAGCGGCTGATGCACATCACCTTGGGCCCATAGCTCGGGAAAAACGTGGAGGCTTACGTCGATGATATTGTGGTGAAGTCTCGCAAGGCAAAGACCCTAATACAAGACCTGGAGGAAACCTTCACGAGCCTCAACGCCGTGAGCCTATGGCTCAACCCAGAGAAGTGCGTGTTTGTGGTCCCCTCAGGCAAGCTCCTAGGCTTCCTCGTGCCCCATCGGGGCATCGAGGCTAACCCGGAAAAGTCAAGGCGGTCGAGGACATGAGCCCTCCAAAGACCCTCAGAGAAATGCAGAAGCTCACTGGGCGTGTGATAGTGCTGGGACGCTTCATCTCCAAACTGGGGGAGCGAGCGCTGCCTTTCTTCCAGCTTATGAAGAAAAAGGGACCCTTTGAATGGACTGAAGAGGCAGACAAGGCGTTCCAAGACCTCAAGAGATACCTAACCAGCCCTCCGGTAATGGTGGCCCCGTGCCCTCAGGAGCCCCTGGTGCTCTACCTTGCAGCCACTCCCTACTCCGCCAGCGCATCTCTGGTGGCGGTTAGGGAGGAGCATCGGAACAAAGCCACGACATCCACCCGGGTCGAGGCGGAACGTGAACAAGAAAGACCCACAGAAACCACCGCCACAGCCGAGAAGGATCAGCCGCCGCTGGGGAACACGCTCGAGACAGGGGGAACCCCTCCCCCTAGCGACCAGCCGCGGGGGGCTCCCCTGCCTCAGGAGGCGTCTCGGTCTCTGAAGGGTGCCATCGACACCAGCACTCCCAACCAAGTTGAACATCCTGTGTACTTCGTCAGCATAGTGTTGCGGGACACAAGGGAGCGGTACCCCATGCCTCAGAAACTTCTCCTCGCACTATTGGTGGCCTCGCGCAAGCTGCGGCATTATTTTTAGGGCCACCCCATCAAGGTCGTCTCAGCGTACCCTTTGGAGAGGGTGCTCAGGAGTCCCAACTCAGCTGGAAAGGTCGCTGAGTGGAACATTGAACTACAAGCGTTTTAGCTCGAATTCAACACAACCAGAGTCATCAAGGGGGTCGCCTTGGCAGATTTCGTAGCAGAGTGGACAGAGGCGCCGGGCCTAAAAGCTGATGAGGATCGGTCCCTCTCCCCAGGAAGCAAGGCGCCGGACGGTTGGGTCATGTACTTCGACGGGGCATTCTCCAGGCACGGCGCGGGGCTGGCGCGGTGCTTATATCTCCTACCCAAGACAAGCTCTATTACGCTGTACAGCTCTATTTCCAACACGGGGAAAAGGTCTCCAACAACATAGCAGAATATGAAGGCCTGATAGCAGGCCTGAAGGATGCGGCCACCCTCGGAGTAAAACGTCTTACCATCAAGGGAGATTCACAACTCCTCGTCAACTTCTCCAACAAAGTATATGAGCCAAGGGATGAGCACATGGAAGCCTACCTTGCGGAGGTTCGCAGGATGGAGAAGCAGTTCTGGGGGCTGGAGTTGCAGCACATGCCCCGTGGCACCAACCAGGAGGCCGACGACATTGCCAAACAAGCATCCAGGCGACTGCCTCAGGAGCCTGGCGTCTTCGAAGAGCGGCTCATCAAGCCCTCGGCCACGCCATCACTATCAAGCGCAGCGCAGCCTCGGGAGGAGCTCCCCCAGCCACCAGCCTCGGGAGCCCTGGCCTGTGGCCCGGCCTCAGGGGCGCGACTGCTCTTGACAATGGAGCCTCAGGAGGGGTGCTGGATTACGGAGCTCTGGAGCTATTTGACACAAGGGATCTTGCCAGAGAAGGAGGAGGAAGCGGAGCGCGTGGCGCGGCAGGCCACGGCATACTGCATCAGGGATGGGGAGCTCTACCGAAGGCGACCAAATGATGTGTCCCTGCGCTGCATCTCCAAGGAGCAAGGGAAGGAACTGCTAGCGGATATACACGGTGGAGACTGTGGGCATCATTCATCGTCGCGGACCCTCGTTGGCAAGGCATTCCGCAGTGGATTCTATTGGCCAACTGCTCTCAATGATGCTGTCGAACTGGTGAAGGCTTGCGAGCCCTGCCAGTTCCAGGCCAAGCAGATCCATCAGCCAGCTGGGGGTCTGCAAACTATACCCCTCTCATGGCCATTCACAGTCTGGGGGCTGGACATCCTGGGACCATTTCCTTGGGCGCCAGGGGGCTATCGTTACCTCTACGTCGTCGTGCACAAGTTCACTAAGTGGACTGAAGTGGAAGCTGTCCGCACCATCCCTGCAGGGTCCGCGGTCAAGTTCATCAAGGGCATCGTGAGCCGGTTCGGGGTACCAAACCGCATCATCACTGACAACGGTTCGCAGTTCACCAGTAATCTCTTCAAAACATATTGTGCTAACCTTGGAACGCAGATATGTTACGCTTCAGTGGCGCACCCCCAGAGCAACGGTCAGACCGAGCGGGCCAACGCGGAGGTCCTGAGGGGCCTCAAAACCAGGACATTCAAGAAGAAGCTGGAGGCCTACGGCCGAGGTTGGTACGACGAGCTTCAGTCCGTGTTGTGGTCCATCCGCACAACCGCGAACAAGCCAACCGGCGAGACCCCATTCTTCCTGGTCTATGGAGCTGAAGCAGTCCTCCCCCACGAGGTCAGACGTTGCTCCGCGCGGGTCCTGGCGTTCGACGAGGCACAGCATGACGCCATGCGGGGGACAGACCTCGTGCTGGGGGAGGAGCGTCGCCGAGAAGCCGCGCTCCAAGCAGCAAGATACCAACAAGCGCTACGACGATACCACTGCCGCAACATCCGCCCCAGGACACTCGAGGTAGGAGACCTCGTGCTCAGGCGGGTCCTCTCTAGGGAGGGACTGCATAAGCTCTCTCCCATGTGGGAGGGCCCGTTCAAGGTTGTTCATGTTTCAAGGTTGTTCATGTTTCCAGACCCGGCTCCGCGCGCCCATCCAGAACGCGTGGAACATCCAGCACCTCCAGAGGTTTTACCCTTGAAAAGGCCCCGAGCCTGTGAAGAAGGCGAATGCTTGTGAAGCCATTGCATTTTGGAAAAGGGACCGAGCCTGTGAAGTAGGTGAATGCCTGTGAAGCCGTCGCGTTTTGGAAAAGGCCCCGAGCCTGTGAAGAAGGCGAATGCCTATGAAGTCGTTGCGTTTTGGAAAAGGCCCCGAGCCTGTGAAGAAGGCGAATGCCTGTGAAGCCGTTGCGTTTTGGAAAAGGCCCCGAGCCTGTGAAGAAGGCGAATGCCTGTGAAGCCGTCGCATTTTGGAAAAGGTCCCGAGCCTGTGAAGAAGGCGAATGCCTGTGAAGCCGTTGCGTTTTGGAAAAGGCCCCGAGCCTGTGAAGAAGGCGAATGCCTGTGAAGGCGTTGCATTTTGGAAAAGGCCCTGAGCCTGTGAAAAAGGCGAATGCCTGTGAAGCCGTTGCGTTTTGGAAAAGGCCCCGAGCCTATGAAGAAGGCGAACGCCTGTGAAGTCTGTCCTCATGAGAAAGGCCCGGAGCCTGTGAAGAAGGCCAATGCCTGTGAAGCTCGCCACCCGTGACACTCTCACGTAATAATGAGTGGGGCTGTACATGCCCCGGAGTCTCAGGAGCGCCGGCCTTAGGCCCTGGGGCTCCCTCCCATGCCCAGTGGCAGCACTTAGCTCCGCGCTGGTGAGAAGATGTCGAAGACTAGATTAGGTGCCGGACGCGGCTTTTCTCATTTGCTTTCTGCATTTGGCTTGTTCATCCCCATTCGAGATTTTATTGAAGTTGCTGTCATCTTTGGCTTGTGACTCCTTGCCTGTTTCTCTCTCCTGCCCCGATTTCTCTCTCGCACAAGTCTCACGAGGGAGCAATGTGGGCGCCCTCGTGAGTGTTTTCTGCCCCTTACCTTCGAAGCTTCCCTACCCAGGTCTGCTCAGGAGCACCCCTCCTATCCGTGCCCCACGGGCACCGCGACGCAAACGCAGGACCTAGGTCGGTCGCCTCCGTAGCTGATGCCGGGAACTACTTCTCCAAACTGACTCTCGCAGGATGTGAAGCGTTCGACGAGGCCTCGACTTCGGGAAGCAAGGATTACGGCAGGACCCACCCCCAAGCTAAGTAATTTCTGTATGCAGGCGTGCGGCACGAAGGCACAATACCAGAATAGCGGAAACAGTACGATAATTAACAGTGATAGTCCAAGCACACCCTCGCGGGGCCCTACACTACTGTCTCTTTGCGCAGGAAAGGGAAAAGGAACAAAATAGGCGCGACTCGCCTGACACCACCTCGCAATGCTCGAACTGCCTCAGGAGCTCAGGGAGACTCCATCTCGCGCTTCACCAAGGTGCGATGGCGGGTGGACCCGCTACCTCCCTCCAGGCGGGCGCAGCGACGCGGAGGCTGATTGCGGCCACCGCTAGAGGAGTCACTGCTCGAAGGAGATCCGTCGAAGCTTGACAAGCCACGAGCGCTGCCCACCATGTGCGCGTTGTCGTCTTCACCATCGCTGGGGCAGGGCCCGCGACCGTGGGCGTCGTTCTCAGGGCAACACCCAGCGCGGCGACCGTCTTCCCCGAACACCCTCACGTAGAGGGTGGCATCACCGTCGAACTTAAAGTGCAGGGTGCACCGCCGGCTCAGGCCGCGCGCACGGGCAAATGTTTGCCAGCCGCGGGTCAAGGCCAAGCTACCGGCTGCAGAGACCTCCAGTGAAGCCCAGGAGGCTCGGCTGCAGCAACCGTCCGCCTGAAGCCAGAGGCCATCCGGGGCACCGGGTGGAAGCTCATCTAAGAGGAAGCGAGGGAGTTGGAGCCGGGTGCTAGCCGGTTCCGCCGACCACACAACAAGCTCCGGTAGAACCTCCGCCGAGTGGGAGCGCGGCCTAGAAGGTCGCGCGGCCATAGCGCGCCCCCAGCAGCGGCCTGCCACCCGTCACCGCGTGGGGGATCGCCTCCGCGGCCGCGGGGAGCCACCGTGGGAGTCACTGAGAGTTTGCAAGGACGGCCACGACCACGCTTGGGTAGAGGAGGGTTAGGCCCCACTTGGCGGGCCTTTCCTTTCTCTGCAGCCGAGAACCTCTTGGGCGGAGCCATGAAGAAGAAGGAGAAGCAAGGGGGAATGGATTAGGGGGCAAGCACCGCCCCGTACTTACAGCTAGAGGAGGCCAACCGACGGCCATCACGATCATAGGTAATCATGACCCGCTTTGCATGCAGGGACATGTCAGTTCGCGCAGTTGCCGAGGCATCGTGGGGGAGCGCAGCCACCCACGTCCAATCAACCGCCACGCGGCGCCCGAGGCCGCAGGCTGTTAGGGCCCGCGGCGCTTCGTGCTTGCCCCTTTGCCACTCTGCTCAGCCAATTCCGGGTGCGCCTTGGGCCCAGGGGCTACTGTTGGTGTTCTGGGAATGGGGGTCCCCAGACTTGCCTGCCTGCGGCCTGCGGCGTGGCTCAAGGGGCGGCCCAGCATGGCTCGTCTTCGTCAACACGAGCTCAAGACCCTCGCGAGGGGCCAAGCCTCGCGGGGCGGACGACAGGAGGCTTCCTCAGGTACAGCCTCGCCAGGCTGGCTCGCGAGGAGGCGGAGAGATCAAGGCAGGGTACCTCGCGAGGTGCCCATGACGCAAGCCATGACGACCAAGGGCGCCAGGCGGGCGCCAGCCCACACAGTGTCCTTCTTTCCTCTTTGGTGCAAAGGGAGCAAGCGCAGGCGAGAGCATCAAGCAAAGACATCCATTTCGGTGCAACAAGACCAAGACCAGCAGAGCGGCAGGATGGAAGTCATTGTGGAGCCCAAGCCGGCGTCACCACCAGAGCCTTTGGCAGGCGAGGACCAACTTTAGTCAGGATAAGTGTATTAGATGTTCCCCTTCAAGATGGCCAATTGTTGGCGCCCTTCCCGCTCAATATTTGGGAAGAGGCCCAGAGCCTTTGCCTATAAATAGGACTAGCCACCCACAAGGGAGGGGGATGGAGAAATCAATCGGATCCTCACCTAGAACCCAGTAGAGAGAGCGACTGAACTCCCCTAGCAGTTCATCGCACCAGCCAAGAACAGACCATCGCGAGGCTGTTCTTCCTTGTACTATTCATCATTAGCCCAAGAGGCAATCCACCAGACACACACACTGGAGTAGGGTATTACACCACAATGGTGGCCTGAACCAGTATAAATCCTGTGTCTCTTGTGTTGTCCCTTTGATTGCTTAGTTCATAGCGAGGCGGTGAGGAGCAGGTAGGCAGAGGGCTAAATCTCCGCGCGCACCCCAGTGTTCGAATCTAGAGGGTCTGCCAGAACCCGAAATCCGACAACTTGTGCTTCAAAGACGAGTTATGGTCATGGGCCCAAGGATATTTCTTCGCGGCGCCATACCATTTGCTCAAACATAGGTGGCCTCGGCCACCGCCCTCTCTTCTCGAGAGTTTGTCTGTGTGTTCTTTCTTGTTGCTTGTGCTTCTCTCTTTTGAGTAGTTGTGTTTTGGTGTGGTCGTGTTCGGTTTTGTCGTGGCTTGTCTTGTCTTGTCTGGTCTTTCTATTTTTTGCTACTCATGCGTAAGCCATCTTTTCCCCCTTTTTGTTCCTGCTTTGGGGCGCCTGAGCGGTACTACTGCGTCGGTAGAGCGGTACTACCAGTTATAAGTGGTACTACCGCCCTGCCGACACGGTACTATCGTGGAGTGGTTCACTGGGCGCGGTGCGCTTCAGATCTGCACCGCAGCGGTACTACCACGCCTCGCACGGTACTACCGCTTAGGTTTGGGTGTGTGGGGTATGTATCGGGCAGGGGGAGTTTTTACCCCCCCCCCCCAATACGTGTTCAGTTTGCCCCATCCCCTCGTCCTCTCCTCTCTCAGGCGACTCCCCAAGCACCGGAGGTCCGCCGCCGGGCCGCCGGATCCAGGTCGTCTCCCTCGATTCCATCCGGTGGGATTCTTCCCCACCCTCTCCTTGTGCCATGGATGCTGGTATTGCCTCCGTTCTTCTCTCCCTTGGTTCTATTTCTTGAATCTAGGTTTTGGGCTATACTCATTGCATCCCTCGATTTTGTTGTTGTTTCAAGGCCTAGGAAGGACTTAGGAGACTGCTAGACTAGGTTGTTTGACGATTAGGTAGTGAAATATGGTCTTTCATCTCCGGTAGTACCGGATCTTGCCGCGGCAGGTGCAAGCCCGCTGACAACCGCTCCCGAGCGATACTACCGCTGTACCCTAGCGGTACTACCGCTTATAAGCGGTACTACCACTCTGGTGCGCGGTACTACCACCCCGAGATGCCAATGCCCATAAGTCCCTACCTAATTGTCATCTTTTGTGTTTGTCTTTCCTTGGCTTATGCTTCTCTTGCTCTTGTGGTTTTTGTGTGTGTGTGTTTTCAGGTGGTAGTAGCTCCGGGCATTAGGCTCACCACAAGAATCCAGCTAATTTTTTTTAAATAATACATTTTTTAATTAATTTTCATAAATATTACGCTGGGTAATTTTTTTTTCAAAAATAATACACCATCGGCCCGCTGCAGGCCGACTGGGCCTAGTCGGCCCACAGCAGGCCGATTGGATTCCAGTCGGCCTACAGCTGGCCGACTGGCCCGTGTCGGCCCACTGTGGGCTGATTGGGTCCTGTCGGCCCACTGTGGGCTGACTGGAGCTAATTGGCCCTGTGGGCTAATTGTTTTTGCAAAAAATAGGCATAAAAAATATATGTTTTAAAAAATGTTAATCATGTAATTAAAAAATGTTAAACGTGTATAAAAAAATGTTCCTGATGTATAAAAAAATGTACAATATATATGCAAAAATGTTGACATAAAAATTATGTTTTAAAAAGTGTTAATCATGTATTTAAAAATTGTTAAATATGTGTATAAAAAATGTTCCTGTTTATAAAAAAAATATAGAATGTGTACGAAAAAAAGTTGACACCAAAAAATTATGTTGGTGAGTTGGTGACAAAAAATAAATCAAGGTTGTGAAAAAAATATGATTGGTTGCTCTTTTTGTATGGAACTGGAACATTTTTTTCAAACATATTTTTTTGGTGTCAATCTTTTTTCATACACATTCTATATTTTTTATAGATAAGGAACATTTTTTATACACACATTTAACAATTTTTAATCATGTATTTGAAAAAATGTAACTTTTTAAACATATTTTTCAAACATAATTTTTTGGTATCAACTTTTTTTCATACACATTCTATATTTTTTGTATAAATAAGGAACATTTTTTATACACACATTTAACAATTTTTAAATACATGCTTAACACTTTTCAAAACATATTTTTTATGTCAACATTTTTGCATATATATTGTACATTTTTTGTATACATCAGGAACATTTTTTATACACATTTAACATTTTTTAATTATATGATTAACATTTTTTTAAACATATATTTTTTATGCCAATTAGCTCCAGTCGGCCCACAGTGGGCTGACAGGACGCAATCAGCCCACAGTGGGCCGACAGGGCCCAGTCGGCCAGCTGTAGGCTGACTGGAATCCAATCGGCCTGCTGTGGGCCGACTAGGCCCAGTCGGCCTGCAGCGGGCAGTGGGTCGACATTCAACAAAGACTTTGATGTCGAGCTCGTGGCCCAGTTCTTTGCCACCATTCACTTTGGGCATGATCAGGCCCATACTCTGTCTTGGATGACCAATGGTCGTCGTTTTTCCGCACCATGGAAGGACTTCATGGTCAGCTTGTCGTACAATGATGAGGGTGCCAAGACCCCACTTGGGTTTCGCCCTCATAAGGAGATTGCCGCTACTCATAAGGAAAAGATTTGGCCTTACTCTACCAGGAAGGTGTCTGAGACTGGGAAGGTTACTTATGAGCTCTGGCCCTTTCTAGACATCATGCATCGAATCTTCCGGAACACCCTATTTCCTTGGATTGGCAACTTGGATCAGGTGCACTCTTACCTTGTTGGCATGCTTCTATTCTGTCAAGAACAACAGGGCTCTCAGCAGGTGCTGGATGTGTCACATGTGATGTGGTCTGAGCTTCACTCTACTGTCATGGAGCGCAAGTGCATCATCTATGGACCCTATATTATGCAGCTTATCAAGGACACTTGGGCAGCCGAGTTTCCAGATGAGGAGCTTGTCACGGACAACATGGTTTCTCATGACACTATAGAGCTACGTTAGAAGGAAAAGTGGAGTGCGTCTACTTCGGCACCTCCAGTGGAGGAGACTGTCTTATCTAGTGAAGATGATGAGTATGATGATGGGCCGGAGTATGTGCCCCCATCTGAGGAGCCCTCTTGGGTGAAGAAACTCAAGGAGAAGATGAAGCGTCTGTTCTGCTTTCAGGCAAAGGGCCAGTACAGGGCTCACAAGGAGGTCAAGATGGCTGGTCGTCGTGACAAGGCCATTATAAGACACGCTGGCCTTGAGGTTGCAGATGGCTCTGAGGAGAGGATCACTGATGAGGAGACTTGGATCGGCCTGCACTGCCCGTGGTATGACACTAAGGAGGACACCGGAGTTCACGCTTCTCCCCGTGCTGCAGAAGTCTCTGGGGAGAAGGAAGAGCATGTCGAGTAATGCCATGGAGATCTACTACCATCTTGTCGCCCCTTTCCCTCTTTGTCCTGCTGCCAAAGGGGGAGAGTTAGGGATTTGCTTTGGGTCTTGTGTTTGCGTGTTCGTGTTCGTTCGTGTCTCGTGTCTCGTGTTCGTTCGATTTCGTTTGCTTTCTTTCAGTTGTGAGTCAGACCATATGGTGTAAGACATATGTGAACTACCCTATCCTATTTACTTTAGTGTCAAGTACTATGTTATCTTGTGAGATGCTTCATTTCCAACACTTATATTATTGCTCTAATGTTTGTCCTTGCTTAGATGTACTTGTAGTTATTCTTATATGGAAGGATGTTGCCTATCTACAAAATATAGGGGGAGTTTGATCCTAAAGATGTGCACATAGCCTTTCATGCTAATTTCCTTGGTGCACAACTCTAGGGGGAGGGCGTCTATATTTTGTTGGGAGAGGGTTTGCTTAATTTCTAGTTACTATCTTGTGCAAATCTCGTGTTGTCATCAATCCACCAAAAAAGGGGGAGATTGTAAGGGCATATTTATCCCTTAGTAGTTTTGGTGATTGATGACAATACGTTTGCGGACTAATCATGTGCATTAAGCTTTTCAGGTTATCCAATATAAGAGCACTGTGCAATTGTTATCCCTCGAGGACTTCACTTTAGACGGATTATTTTCTTTCGTTTCTTTTCGGTGGAATTGAGTCGTAGGGATAACCGTACAATCAAGAGGGGATCCGTTTTGGAAGAGTATGGGTGGAATCATCTTGTTCACATTATCCTTGCACCCTTGCCTTATTCCTGCTTCTTTGGAGTTTCCGTGTTGTGCAAAACAAGGGGTGATGTGCACTAAGCGGTCCCGCGGCCAGGGCGGTAGTACCGCTGGTTAGTGCTAGTACTACCGCCCCTGTTGTGGTCTCGATTTTTCGTGTCGGGTTTCATAATGGACCACGCAGGGGAGCGGTAGTAGGGATGAGAGTAGGCGCGGTAGTACCGCTTCTCAGTGGTAGTACCGCTCCTACTTCCGCTCCACCTGCCGCTCAGCCCTCTGCCCTCCCCTCTTTTCCAGCGGCTGTAGGAAGCGGCAGTACCGCCCTCAGGGCGGTAGTACCGCCGTAGTGCATGTACTTCTCCTCCCTCAGCCCTGGTTGCCCTATGTGTGCTTGCCGCAGCGGTAGTACCGCTATGGCAGCGGTACTACCGCTCCAGCAATGGTAGTACCGCCCAGATGCGGGCTGCGGGCTGCATAATGGTTGGATGTGTCCCCCACTATATAAAGGGATCTTCTTATCCAAGAAGACTCACCTCTTCCATCCCCAAACTCCATTTTTACTCCAAGCTCCATTTTCGCCCGATCTCTCTCCCTAGCCAATCAAACTTGTTGATTTTCTAGGGATTGGTTGACAAGGCCCCGATCTAGACTTCCATAAAGAGAAATTTGATTCCCCCCACTAATCCCTTGCGGATCTTGTTACTCTTGGGTGTTTGAGCACCCTAGACGGTTGAGGTCACTGCGGAGCCATAGTCCATTGTGGTGAAGCTTCGTGGTGTCATTGGGAGCCACCAATTAAGTTGTGGAGATTGCCCCAACCTTGTTTGTAAAGGTTCGGTCGCCGCCCCCAAGGGCACCAATAGTGGAATCACAGCATCTCGCATTGTGTGAGGGCGTGAGGACAATACGGTGGCCCTAGTGGCTTCTTGGGGAGCATTGTGCCTCCACACCGCTCTAACGGAGATGTACTTCCCCTCAAATGGAAGGAACTTCGGTAACACATCCTCGTCTCCATCGGTTCCCCTTTTGGTTATCTCTCACCTTTACTTGTGCAAGCTATATTGTGTTCTATCCTTCCTTGCTTGTGTGCTTATTGTTGTTGCATCATATAGGTTGCTCACCTAGTTGCATATCTAGACAACCTACTTTGATGCAAAGTTAAATTTGATAAAGTAAAGAAAAAAAATGTTAGTTGCCTATTCACTCCCCCCTCTAGTCAACTTTATCGATCCTTTCACTAGGGTAAGGTGAAACCCCGCAGGGTTGAGAGGGGTTTTGAGCTGGTCAACGGGGTTTCCAAGGCTTTCACTAAGCATAACTAATTTAAAAAAAATTGAAAAATATGAAACCTTCGTCGTTCGTCATTTTATAAGACACACTAACGAGGAAAAATACTAAACTTGGTATACGGACATTTACAAAAAAAAACCTAGCTAGCACGATCGAGGTCAAATGAGCACCATTAATTTAAAAAAACTCAAAAAAATAGAAAACCTGCGCAAAATATTGTCTTGTGTGACATGTTACCCACTAAAAATTATAAACTTTGCCTATGGACTTTTTCATGAAAAAACCTTGACACATATGAGCTATCACGTACAACATTTCATAGAGACCAAAAGGAGAGGAGGTACGGTTCCCTTCGATTTTTGAAAAATTAAAAAAAAAATAAAAAAATCACCAAAGCTTGATTTCAAAGTGAATAAGAAGGATCTGAACTTAGTTTTCCATTTTCATATTTTAAACATGTTTTTTCATGGTTTTCTATTAAAGTATATTTGTTTCAAAAAAATGTTAAAATAGAAGGATTAATTCAGTAAATAGTGATTCTTCTAATCTACACTATATAGATTGAATAGGTGTTAATAAAAAATATTCAGCTCATTTGGAGTTGGTCCAAAAAAACTTGGTTACAAATGGGGCTGTTTACCCTAGCTTGGGAGCTCATTTGGAGCACATTCTCATGACTACAAGTTTTACCATGCAATAGAGATCGAATTGATCACCTAACGTTTAAAATAGTTCAGCAAACTTTGCAACTCACGCCACAGGGGAATGGACTTCAAGTGTTGGTTCAAATTCAAAGTTTGCCTCAAATTCAAATTCTACCTCAAATTTCACATGAAATTACAAATAGAATTATTACACCTTAGAAGTTTTCCCCCTTATTAAAAATCCTTAAAGTTCAAAGTTTATGACTTCCGTTCAAGTTCAAATTCAAATCTTTGCCTTGTTCCTTGTGTTCTGGGATGGGTTAACCATCTTGCTTCTGGTTTCCCTGGCTGGGATATTTTGTGCTTTTGAAAGCTTTGTCTTGTTGCTTCTGATCTTCATTTCTGGTGGTGGCTGTTTTGTTGACCTTTGACTGATTGAGCAAGTGATGACCAGTTGACGGTCATTTGTGGGTTCACTCATCCTCAAAGGAACTTCAGACAAAATAACTTCCTCCTCTCTTATAGCTTCAAAACCTTCATAAGCCATGGTTTCAAATTCTGCATCAGATGATGGTTCAACCAATGAAGTTTCTTCCTCTCTTGGTCTTTTCTGTCTTGTGCCTCTAATTAACCTAGACCTGGGTCAAATTGAGCTTAATCATCGATAAAAAAGAGAACAAATGCAAAAAAAGGAAATGTTGCACACGTACCTCACTGCTACTTCAGTTGCTTCATTCAACTCTGCTGATGCATTCTCCTCTACTGCTACATTCTCCTGTAAACTTGCTCGATTCTCTTCTGCTGCCGCATTCTCCTCTGCAATTGCTGTTGCCCATTGTTCCTCTTCTCCAAATGATGCATCAACTGGATTGGTACAAAGCCTAGCAATATGCCCTAGGATACCACATCTTTTGCACTTACGTTGTTTTTTCCGTGGCCCTCTTCACAAGCTCTTATCATGTTTTTCCTTGGTCTTCCTGGTGGTCTAGTCAGTATAGGAGAACAGAGTTTGAACCCTGGGTCTACTATGTTCCATTGGTATTTTCCCAAGAGTGCAGGAACATTTTCAGCATAAGCTGCCCTAAATTTGGCAATAGAGAAATATTGAGAGCAATACTAATCAACTTCACCATCTTCTCCTCCAATAATAGTCATGAGATGTAGGGCGTGTATGCACGGCTTCCCGCGGATCTGTCATTGCCTACAACTGCATTCATTAGTTGCAAGGTTCACTGGATATCTCCATTCCCTATTTTTATTGTCTGTGTATGTCACCTCAGCCTCGTATGTTGACGGTCGAATGCATTTTATCCTTAGTCCTCTTGCCTTGGCATGCAATGCCTTAATCAGAGATGGGAGCATGAGATGGCCAACATATTGTGTTTCTGCAATTCTTTTACGAAGAGCCATCTTATCAAATGCTTGCCAGAACAAAATCCCTTTCACTGACTTGAACTTTGCATTGAAACACTCAGTGAGGTTATTGGTCACATAATCTACTTTGAAGATTTCATTGAATTTGCTTCTTGACCAAAACTTTCCATGATGTTCATCCATGTACTCCTTCACCAAAGGATTGTGAGCATACAACACTCTCAAATGGTGCTCATGCTTCCTCAAGCTGAATATGTATGATGCTGGCCATAGGTTCTCATCATAAATTTTGCCTCTGAATTTCTTTTTAAAATTCTACGCTAGGTGTTGCATACATCCCCTATGTTCCACTCCATGGAATACAATTTCTCTGCAGTTTCTAAACCCTTTCAAGCATCTGTGTGTATAACTAAACCTGAGGGTGTACCTATAATGTTGCGCAACCGCTGCAGAAACCAGACCCAACTCTCCTCGGACCCTACATCCAACACACCAAATGCAATTGGGAATAGCCAGTTGTGTCCATCAACTGCAGAAGCTGCTGCTAGCTGGCCTCTCCATCTTCCATTCAAAGCAGTTGCATCGACAGCCAAATAGGGACTACAACCATTCAGAAACCCCTGCCAGCAAGCCTTGAAACAAACAAAAGCCCTCCTGAAGCACTTCAAGTGCCTTCCCTTTTATTTTGTACTTAACTATATGCTTGTCAATCTCTACAACACTCCCTGGACTAGCCGTCTCCACTTCACCTTTGAAGGTGTAAAGCAACTGAAAACTCTCATTCCATGGACCATTAATCCTATCAAGAGCCCTTTCCTTAGCATAGAAAATCCTCATGTAAGGTATATTAATCTTGTACTTCTCAAATAGCTTCCCATGGAGTGCTGTTGGACCAATTGTTGGTGTTCCCTCACCCAATCCAAGATTGCATCTGCCACCCACCAAGTCTTTGCAAGCTTTGATTTATCCTTTCCCTCTCCCCCTCCAGGTGGGCAAGTGTGCCTATGTGGGTTGATTTTTATCTGAAACAAAATGAAAATGATGTCAAATACAATTAAGAAACAGTACACATGATCTGAATATAGAATGGATAAATAATCTGATAAAATGATTCAGTTGTAATACCTTAATCAATTTGCTCTTTAGCATAGTGGATGCACGTAACCTCCACCTACACCTATCATAAGGGCAATGAACAGTGAATCTTCTTGGCTCACTCCTATCAACCTCATTAGGAGTTTTCAGTGAGAATGCAATATGTAGTCACTACATTACGACAGTCCACCATCAATTCGAATACGGTTCCTGGAGTAAGCTCAGGATTCTACCTGTTCCACTCAATTGTTGGCATGTCCTCACCATCATATTCTTGTAAAACTAAGGAGTCGATGTTCTCCTCCCTCTCTTCATCGTCAGTGTCATCAAATCTAGCATGGCTGCTAGGCTCCTCTGCATATTGATCTCCCACTGCCTGTTGACTAACTCTATTTACCAGTTCAGGGAATAAAATCTCATCCTCATCATCATGTCGAGGAACTTCCTCGTCAGGCTCTCCATCTACTTCTACATCAGGTGCAGAAGGGAGAGGAGAAGTGGCAGAATTAGTGGCAGCCGACATGTTGTGACTTTCAGAACCACTAGGTTTACTTGGTCTCGACCTACAAGGACTGCAAGGACGCTCGCTATTAGTAGAGACAGATGATGTCTGAACACTCTTCCCCTTTGGGATACGTTTTTTGCGTGCTTGAAGCACACCGATATGGATTTTACCGAAACGGTTGTCAGCATTCAAACTAACTAGCAATCCCAGATTCTCATCACAAATTAATGGGACAAATCTTTGCTCAGTATTGTCGAAATATCTCAGTTCAACAGCATCGGCAGGGCTCCACGGATATGCACAACAGAGTGCCTTGTGGAAATCTATGAAAGAAACGCTGGTTTCTACCACTTTAGGATAGAAAAACCCAGAAATTAGACACGGTTTAGTTCCACGCAGCTCGCTAGTTTCCATTCTAACCGCCAGCCGAAAAGCAAGTGCAGGATCAACCCTATTCGATTGAAATAAGATAAAGGGCGCAGTTAGGACAAAAAAATTCAGATAAATTGCACTGATCCATGCTAATGGTGGTCAAATATAGCCTAATTTACGGATCTCCTAATCAATTTGAGCGCAAAACGATGCTTACCCAGGTGGAATCCATGAATTATCCGCCTCTGATTCGACCCAATCATCTCCACGGTCGATGGGCCAGACAGGGTGCTCCCCCGACATCGCTTCCTAATCCTAGATGGGGAGAGAGGGTAGATGTGGCGGAGGCGGCATGACGGCGGTGGAGGGGGCAGCGCAGAAGTGACACGAGGTGGCAGAGGCGGCATGACGGCGGTGGAGGGGGCAGCGCAGAAGTGACTCGATCTGATTCAAGTTACAGTGAGGGGAACCTACAGTGAGTGTCAGTTTCGCGGCCCCACTAGTTAGCACGTAACGGTCAAAATGTGGACTCGGACCTACACGACCTCACTCCTTAGAGTTAACGGTCAAGCCATTGACCCGACGACAACATGCGCTGTGACCAGTTCTGAGGGTTTCAGCCAAGGGAGTGGGGAAAAGTGGCAAAAGTTAAGATTGTGGTGATGAATGAGTAGAACTAAGGAACCTGGGGCACATAAATAAAAATCCCAAAAGAATATACGGCATCAAAGTATTTGCAAAACAAAATAATATTATTCTTACATCTCTAACCAACCATATAATCTTGCTTTATAAATGGTAAAAGTTTCAAAATGTTGACTGTGGGTATACTTGAATGCAAGTTGAACAGTAATATCATCGGCGGACTGCGTGCAGAGGTGTGTCTCCGGCAGGTCTTCTAGGATCCGGTTGGTTTTGCTCTCCGGTGGATCAACTTGGTTTCCACCGGCACTCATGGTGTTTATAGTTTTAACAGGTAGTTTTCGTCATTTTCTTCTTTGGGGTGGCGATTTACTTCGCAGATCGCGACTGCCGTTGTCTTCTGGTCTACATCGACGACTTCCTGCCCGCTAGTTTTAGAAGTTCTTGGGTTTAAACAAGTTTGCTCCACCGAGACGGAGGCCCAAAGGAGGCAACAAGTTATGCTCACAGCGTGTTGTTCGTGGATGCAGGAGGAAAAAGACTTTGACACCCTAAGGATGTGGATGTGATTTTTTTTCCTGTAAGGGTGTGCTTGTAAGGATCTACAGTGATGCTTAATATATGTCGTAGGCCTTTTTTGAAAATAAATAAATTGCAATAGGTTTTATTGTGTATATTTTCAATTGCAATAGAGTCTATCTATTTTATAAAAGTAAAACATATTTTATGAGCTCTTACGATACATTCTCTTTGTACAATACTATTGTGTACGGTTAAAATGTATCAGACAAAGTGCTTTTGAAGAAGTATACAATGGAATCAACTTTCATACAACACAATCCACATTTTTGTTCGAACAATTATTGACTAAAGCTTGAATTTAGGGAGATTAAAATAAGTCGTGCTTAAGGGAACATATGGAGACCTATGATGTTTTTTCTCCAATCTAAATGCAATACTTGTTAATAGCAAGAGATGCAATTTGACTACACACAACTTAAGTGACTTCTTTCGAAGATTAAAACACGCACATGAAAGTTGCACTAATTCAACCAAAAAACAATCGTATAACCAAAACATGTAGCCACTACTTTGATTTGAAAGCATGTTTTAAGTATTGAAATCTTCAAAAGTATTTAGTAAAGAAGTTGTTTGATTTGCACAAATTATTCAACCTAATACTACATGAATTTTTTCGTGAAACAAGATAGTAATAGACTAGGGAAAATACTTATAGGTGGCCTCAAATTAGTGATGGGAGTGGCTTGGAACCCGCCACAACTATTTCTAAAAAGTGGCAGTGCCGGGCACATGGACGCATCCGCCACTACTATGCTCCGACTAGTGCCGGGCACATGGACGCATCCGCCATACCTAAGCTCTTCCAAATATGCCCGAGGGGGTGGAAACAATAGCGGTGGGCAGGCAATAGTTCCTCACCTGTAGCAAGGCATGAATCAATGGCGGGCAAGTAATACGCCCGCCACAATAACATTTCGGAAAGCCGCGATGTAAATATTCAAAATTTTGGACGTGTACGGGTTTACATTGTTGTCACGGGCAGATGCTAGCGCCCGCCACTTCAAAGTAACAGTAGCAGGCGTTATGGGGCGCCCGTCACAAGTTTGCATTGCCTTATCTAGTTGCGTATGGATGGCAGGTTCCCCCCAAAACCTAGTATGTTTCATTTTCCCCAAATCTCAAAAGTGTTCCCACTATCCATACCAGAGCCGCCGCCGCCGTGACCGCTGGATCCACCTCCATGTCGTCCGCCACCTCAACCATCAAAGCCACCTTCCACGACGTCCGCCACCTTGAGCACCGGAGCCGCCTTCCGCACCGTCTACTGCCTCGACCGTTGGATCCGCCTTTTGCACCACCCGCCGCCTCGACCGCCATCCCTCCTGCCTTCCATCCGTCATCCCATCGCTGCCAGAGCTGCCGCCAAGGTAGCTAGGCAACGTCACCGCTGCCCACTCTAGATGCAACTGTATATGTAATTTCCTAATTCAATGCCAATGTTTTAGGAATATCACTTGTGCCAACTTTTTTGATAAGAAATCATATACTAAGTGTCAATGTTTTGGCGAAACGTTGATTAAATTATGTTACGCCAAATTTCTCGCACTTAATATGTCCATTATTACGCAAAGGTCATGCCAAATTTTTCACATGTATAGATTGAATGATACGCATTCCGTTTGGCAACATTTACTTTTGCACAATACTTAGTTCTAGTTGGTGATTTATATAGGCTTATTGTATAGATTGATGTTCTTGGAGGAAAGCCCACCATATATATACCACCACTTGAGAGATGAGAGTTGGTTGAAGAATGCAGATTGTTGTCGTAGAGGGGCACTGTTATACTTATCCTTCTTTGAGACAATGATAAAGCAGGAGGGGAAGTACACCAGTGGCCATCATCGATAGTTGAAATACCCGTGAGGGTATATATTGAAGGATCGAAAGTCAATTCACATGCCTAATAATCAATTGATTAATTACTATCAACCCAGTGGCAATTCTTGTGAAGCCAGATTATGAAGTTTGCACTTATAAGGTAATTATTTACAGCGATTCCATGGCTCCGACGCGTCCTCGTAAGGCCACCCGTCCCTCACCTTCATCCTTCATTCCAAAGCCGCCCTCATCACGTGAATTGGTGTTGCAGGAGCGAAAGATGTTGGTGGCGCGGGGAAAAAGGATTGACGATGCAGTGTTTGCATGGAGAGATTGCATGCGGGAGATGAAGGAGGCAGAGAATATCAAACACGAAACTGGTGGCTGGGAGCACAAAGTGAATATGTGCAAGAGTTATGCGCAAACGGAATTAAAGACTGCATCACACGTCATCTTCTTGGAGGCCAACACTGCGGAGTGTGCTCGGATGCCTCCTCGGAGTAGTCCTGAATTGATCCTCAAATGGGCGTTGGAACAAGTGACATCTCCGAGCCCGGCCCAGAGAGCCCGATGGGGAATTGTCATGGGGATTATTCCACCGAGAATGCCCCCACCACCACCAGATTATTAATACTATTGTACTAAGATTAAGCTCTAGTTTAATCAACAATGAGTAATTTCCAACATGTTTATTTTAATCATTGTGATTGGAGCAGTGGCGGGCACTATCTAGGGCCCGCCACTGCAGCTTGTACTACCAGTGGCGGCACGCCCCGCCATTGATGCGGTGTTAGCAGTGACGAAGGTCAGTGACGGGTGTCTCTGAGAACCTGACCTCCCACTGTGCGCCCGCCACTGCTAGGCATTCCTGCAATAATGATATATTTGTCTTCCATTAAAATCAAAGTAATACGAATCTAAACACCCACCATGATCTTTTTTTCCTGGTGGCAACAATTCTTTTTTCCAAGGCTTCATACGATGTGCATTACCGAGAGGATCCAAAGATACCTCTCCGATACTTGGAGTGACAAATCCTAATCTCGATCTATGCCAACCCAGCAAACACCTTCGGAGATACCTGTAGAGCATCTTTAAAATCACCCAATTACGTTGTGACGTTTGATAGCACACAAGGCATTCCTCCGGTGTCTGGGAGTTGTATAATCTCATAGTCAGAGGAATATGTATTTGACACGAAGAAAGCAGCAGCAATAAAACTGAACGATCATTATGCTAATCTAACAGATGGGTCTTGTCCATCACATTATTCTCCTAATGATGTGACCCCGTTCATTAAATGACAACACATGTCCATGGCTAGGAAATGTAACCATCTTTGATCAACGAGCTAGTCTAATAGAAGCATACTAGGGACATGGTGTTTTGTCTATGTATTCACACATGTATCAAGTTTCTGGTTAATACAATTCTAGCATGAATAATAAACATTAATCATGAATAAGTAAATATAAAATAACAACTTTATTATTGCCTCTAGGGCATATTTCCTTCAGTCTCCCACTTGCACTAGAGTTACTAATCTAGTTCACATCGCCATGTGATTTAACACCAATAGTTCACATCTCCATGTGACCAACACCCAAAGAATTTACTAGAGTCAATAATCTTGTTCACATTGCTATGTGATTAACATCCAAAGAGTATTAAGGTGTTATCATTTTTGCTTGTGAGAGAAGTTTAGTCACGGGTCTGACACATTCAGAGCCGTATGCATTTTGCAAATTTTCTATGTCTACAATGCTCTGCATGGAACTACTCTAGCTAATTGCTCCTACTTTCAATATGTATCCAGATTGAGACTCACAGTCATCTGGATCGGTTTAAAAGCTTGTGTCGATGTAACTCTTTACGACGAACTCTTTATCACCTCCATAACCGAGAAATATTTCCTTAGTCCTCTTAGGTAACTAAGGATAACTTTGACCGCTGTCCAGTGATCTACTCCTAGATCACTATCGTACCCCCTTTCCAAACTCATGATAAGGTACACAATAGGTATGGTATGTAGCATACCATACTTTATAGAACCTATGGCTGAGGCATAGGGAATGACTTTCATTCTCTTTCTATTTTCTGCTGTGGTCGGGATTTGAGTCTTACTCAACTTTACACCTTGTAAAACAGGCAAGAACTCCTTCTTTGACTGTTCCATTTTGAACTCTTTAAAAATCTTGTCAAGGTATGTACTCATTGAAAACTCTTATCAAGCATCTTGATCTATCTCTATAGATCTTGATGCCCAATATGTAAGCAGCTTCACCGAGGTCTTTCTTTGAAAAACTCCATTCAAACTCTTCTTTAAGCATTCCAGAAAATTCTACATCACATCCGATCAACAATATATCATTCACATATACTTATCAAAAAGGTTGTAGTGCTCCCACTCACTTTCTTGTAAATACAGGCGTCACTGCAATTCTGTATAAGACTATATGCTTAGATCAACTCATCAAAGCGTATATTCCAACTCCAAGATGCTTGCACCAGTCCATAGATGGATCGCTGGAGCTTCCACACTTTGTTAGTAACTTTAGGATCGACAAAACCTACTGGTTACATCATATACAACTCTTCTTAGAGATATCCATTTAAGGAATGCAGTTTTGACATCCATTTGCTAGATTTCATAAAATGTGGCAATTGCTAACATGATTCAAACAGACTTTAAGCATCGCTACGGGTGAGAAAGTCTCATCATAGTCAACTCTTTGAACTTGTCGAAAACCTTTTGCGACAAGTAAAGCTTTATAGACAGTAACATTACCATCAGCGTCAGTCTTCTTGAAGATCCATTTATTCTCTATGGGTCGCCGATCATCGGGCAGATCCACCAAAGTCCACACTTTGTTCTCATACATGGATCCTATCTCAGATTTCATGGCCTCAAGCCATTTATCGGAATCTGGGCTCATCATAGCTTCTTCATAGTTCATAGGTTAGTCATGGTCAAGTAACATGACCTCCAAAACAGGATTACCCTACCACTCTGGTGCAGATCGTGCTTTGTTTTACCTATGAGGTTATGTAGTAACTTGATCTAAAGTTTCATGATCTTTATCATTAGCATCCTCTCCAGTTGGTGTAGGCATCACAGGAATAGATTTCTCGGATGAGCTACTTTCCAAATTGAGAGTAGGTACAGCTACCTCATCAAGTTCTACTTTCCTCCCACTCACTTCTTTTGAGAGAAACTCCTTCTCCAGAAAGGTTTCGTTCTTAGCAAGAAAATTCTTGCCTTCGGACTTGTGGGAGAAGGTGTACCCAATTGTTTCCTTAGGGTATCCTATGAAGACGAACTTCTCCGATTTGGGTTCAAGCTTATCAGGCTGAATCCTTTTGACATAAGCATCGCATCCCCAAACTTTAAGAAACGACAACTTTGGTTTGTTGCCAAACCATAGGTCATACGGTGTCGTCTCAATGGATTTTGATGGTGCCCTATTTAATGTGAATGCAGTTGTCTCTAATGCATAACCCCAAAATGATAGTGGTAAATTAGTAAGAGACATCGTAGATTGCACCATATGTAATAAAGTGCGGTTACGACATTCGGACGCACCATTACACTATGGTGTTCTAGGTGGCGTGAGCTGTGAAACTATTCGACATTGTTTTTAAATGAAGGCCAAACTCGTAACTCAAATATTCTCCTCCACGATTAGATCCTAGAAACTTCATTTTCTTGTTACGATGATTCTCTACTTCACTCTAAAATTCTTTGAACTTTTCAAATGTTTCAAACTTGTGTTTCATTAAGTAGATATACCCATATCTGCTCAAATTATCCGTGAAGGTCAAAAAATAACAATACCCGCCACGAGCATCAACACTCATCAGACCGCATACATCGGTATGTATTATTTCCAATAAGTCATTAGCTCATCCCATTGTTCCGGAAAACGGAGTTTTAGTCATATTGCCCATAAGGCACGGTTCGCAAGTATCAAAATGATTCATAATCAAGTGATTCCAAAAGTCCATCTGCATGGAGTTTCTTCATGCGCTTTACACCGATATGACCTAAACGGCAGTGCCACCAATATGTTGCACTATCATTATCAACTTTGCATCTTTTTGCATCAATATTATGAATATGTGTATTACTACGATCGAGATTCAATAAACCATTAACATTGGGTGTATGACCAAAGAAGGTTTTATTCATGTAAACAGAACAACAACTATTCTCTGTCTTAACTGAATAACTGTATTGAAATGAACATGATTTAATCATATTCATGCTCAGCGCAAACACCGAATATCATTGATTTAGGTTCAACACTAATCCCAAAAGTATAGGGAGTGTGCGATGATAATCATATCAATCTTGGAACCACTTCCAACACACATCACCACTTCACCCTCAACTAGTCTCTATTTATTCGGCAACTCCTGTTTCGAGTTACTAAGCTTAGCAACCAAACAAGTATCAAATACCCAGGGGTTACTATGAGCACTAGTACGGTACACATCAGTAACATGTATATCAAATATACCTTTGTTCACTTTGCCATCCTTCTCATCCGCCACATGTTTGGGGTAGTTTCGCTTCCAGTGACCATTTCCTTTGCAGTAGAAGCACCCAGTTTCAGGCTTAGGTCAAGCTTTGGGTTTCTTCCCGGGAGTGACCACTTGCTTGCCATTATTTTTGAAGTTATCCTTCTTTCCCTTTGCCCTTTTCTTGAAACTAGTGGTCTTGTCAATCATCAACACTTGATGCTCTTTTTTGATTTCTACCTTCGTCGATTTCAGCATCACGAAGAGCTCAAGAATTGATTTCGTCATCCCTTGCATATTATTGTTCATCACGAAGTTCTAGTAACTTAGTGATAGTGACTAGAGAACTTTGCCAATCACTATCTTATCTGGAAGATTAACTCCCACTTGATTCAAGCGATTGTAGTACTCAGACATTCTGATGGCATGCTCAATGGTTGAGATATTCTCCTCCATCTTGTAGGCAAAGTTCTTTGTCAGAGGTCTCATACCTCTCGATGCGGGCATGAGCCTGAAATACCAATTTCAGCTCTTGAAACATCTCATATGTTCCATGTTGTTCAAAACATTTTTGAAGTCCTGGTTCTAAGTCATAAAGCATGGTGCACTAAACTATCTAGTAGTCATCATATTGAGCTAGCCAAATGTTCATAACATCTGCATTTGCTCCTGCAATAGGTCTGTCACCTAGCGGTGCATCAAGGACATAATTCTTCTGTGCAGCAATAAGGATAATCCTCAGATCACGGACCTAGTCCGCATCATTGCTACTATCATCTTTCAACTTAGTTTTCTCTAGGAACATATCAAAAAACATGGGGAAGCTACAATTCGAGCTATTGATCTACAACATAATTAGCAAATACTATCAGGACTAAGTTCATGATAAATTAAAGTTCAATTAATCATATTACTTAAGAACTCCCACTAAGATAGACATCACTCAAGTCATCTAAATGATACGTGATCCAAATCAACTAAACCATGTCCAATCATCACGTGAGATGGAGTAGTCATCAATGGTGAACATCTCTATGTTGATCATATCTACTATATGATTCACGTCCGACCTTTCGGTCTCCAGTGTTCTGAGACCATGTCTGTACTTGCTAGGCTCATCAACTTTAACCCGAATATTCTGCACATGCAAATATGGCTTGCATCCATTGTATTTGAACATAGAGCCTATCACACCCGATCATCATGTGGTGTCTCAGCACGAAGAAATTTCGCAACGGTGCATACTCGGGGAGAACACTTAAACCTTGAAAATTTAGTAAGGGATCATCTTTTAGTGCTACCGCCGTACTAAGCAAAATAAGATGCATAAAAGATAAATATCACATGCAATCAAAATATGTGACATGATATGACCATCATCATCTTGTGCTCATGATCTCCATCACCGAAGCAACGTCATGATCTCCATCGTCACCGGCTTGAAACCTTGATCTCCATCGTAGCGCTGTGGTCGTCTCGCCAACCATTGCTTCTACAACTATCGCTGTCGGTGTCAAAACTGGCGGATCTCGGGTAGGGGGTCCCGATCTATGCGTCTTAGGCTGATGGTAATAGGAAGCAAGGGACACAATGCTTACCCAGGTTCGGGCCCTCTCGATGGAGGTAAAACCCTACTTCCTTCTTGATTAATATTGAAGATATGTGTAGTACAAGAGTAGATCTACCACAAGATCGTAGAGGCTAAACCCTAAGAGCTAGCCTATGATGGTATGATTGTAATTGTGATCAGCCTTCTAAGGACCATCCTCTCCGGTTTATATAGACACCGGAGAGCTAGGGTTTACATGGAGTCGGTTACAAGGAAGGAAATATAATATCCGGATCGCCAAGCTTGTCTTCCACGCTGTCGGATTTCGGGTTCCGGCAGACCCTTGAGGTTCGAACACTGGGGTGCGTGCGGAGGTTTCACCTTCTACCTACCTGTTCCTCGCCGAATCGCTAGGATCTAAACTATGAGAAGAGCAACACAAGAGACATAGGGTTTATACTGGTTCAGGCCACCATTGTGGTGTAATACCCTACTCTAGTGTGTGGCGTGGTGGATTGCCTCTTGGGCTGATGATGAACAATACAAGGAAGAACAGCCTCACGAGGGTCTGTTCTTGTGGTGGTGTTGTCCCTTTGGAAGGGTTGATTCTAGATGCCTACTTTATCTCCAGCTTCCTATCCGGATCTCCTCCCTCCTCTCTGTGGGTGGCTAGTCCTATTTATAGGCGAAGGCCCTGGGCCTCCTCCCAAATATTGAGCGGGAAGGGCACCAACAATTGGCCAATTTGAAGGGGAACATCTAGTACACTTATCCTGAGTAAAGTTGGTTGAGGGAGTCCTGGACTAGGGGGTGTCCGGACAGCCGGACTATCAATATCCGCCGGACTCCAAGACTACGAAGATACAAGATTGAAGACTCCGTCCCGTGTCCGGATGGGACTTTCCTTGGCGTGGAAGGCGAGCTTGGCAATACGGATATGTAGATCTCCTACCATTGTAACCGACTCTGTGTAACCCTAGCCCTCTCTGGTGTCTATATAAACCGGAGGGCTTTAGTCCGTATGACAACATACATTACAACAATCATACCATAGGCTAGCTTCTAGGGTTTAGCCTCCTTGATCTCGTGGTAGATCTACTCTTGTACTACCCATATCATCAATATTAATCAAGCAGGACGTAGGGTTTTACCTCCATCGAGAGGGCCCGAACCTGGGTAAAAACATCGTGTCCCTCGTCTCCTGTTACCATCCGCCTAGACGCACAGTTTGGGACCCCCTACCCGAGATCCGCCGGTTTTGACACCGACATTGGTGCTTTCTTTGAGAGTTCCTCTGTGTCGTCACCGATAGAGCGGATGCCTCCACCCGTCTTCAAAGACGGTGTTTTCGCCGGAGGGGCCTTGGCCGCCGGCCAAACTATCCGGCTTGGTGGTTTTCTCATGACCGCCTGTCCGGCCGCCGCTTCGGCAATGACTTCTCAAGTCGTCGAAAGCAATCTTCGCGTCAGCCCTAAAGCTGCCGAACAGTTAGATCCAATAGAGCTCTCCTCTGTTAACGAGCTCTTGGATCGCATCGCCGCCCTGGGAGTCGCTACAGACTACAACCAGATTGGGCTTAAAACCGATCTGAGACAGATTAACTCTCCCCAGGCCACCCACCACATAGCAGCGGTAGAGGAGCAATACGGCAACTCTTTGCCAGTGTTGAAAACAATTCATGTCCGGATTCCCGAACCCTCCATGCCGGATTCCCGCGGGGGTACGGACTTCGATCGAGCATTGAACTTAAAATCATGCATCGCCCCGGACTCGCTGGATTGCCCCCAGCAAACCACGCTTCCGAATTCGGAAACCCCTTGGCCTTTGAGCCTCAAGATGGGCAGGGATCCGGATTTTATTCCACCCACCCGCCCAGACATATGCGATCTATCTCTAATACGGCAAGAGCCTACAGAAACAGTACATCACTACTGGGCCAGATTCCTCCTGGCTATCGACAGGATAAAGGACTGCTGAGAGGAAAACGCAATATCAATCTTCCGCAATAACTGCACGGACAAGGGAATACTAAATGCCATTGATCGTCGCAAAATTACGCGCTTCACCGATCTGGCATCCATTGTACGAAAGCACTGTGCGATGGAGAGTTTCCAAAAAACCGAAAATCAATTTTGGGATAATCCGGCCCCAAACCCAGTCCGCAGTAAAAGGGCGCCTTACACTCAGGCCCCAGATGCAAAAACGAAAAAACAAAAACCCAATAAGGGAAACGGAACCGTACTGGAGGGATGGCTCAATGGACCCTGTAAGCTTCATAATACAGAGGGAGCCGTCCCAACACATAGCCTTCGAGCATGTTGGATATTACGGCAGGTGGCCAAAAGTGGCGAAGAGCTTCTAGCTCTGGGAAACCACTCCAACAATACCAGCACGGTATCAACAGTCTTCGAGACTTTCGCATCAAATAATATGCGAAAACGATCAATCCGCGAACTCGCCGAAGTCTACCAAGTAGCAACAGCAAATCCATGGAGCGACACAGCTATTACCTTCAATGGCAGCGACGAGCCCACATTCCGAACAACCAGAGCCCCAGCCGCACTAGTACTTAGTCCCATAGTGGACGGCTTTCGACTGACAAAAGTCCTCATGGACGGCGGCAACGGACTAAACCTCAGTTATGAGGAAACTCTGCGAAAAATGGAAATCGATTGGAGCCGTATTGAGCGAAGCAGCACAACCTTTAGAGGAATAATCCCTCGCTGGGAAGCGCGCTGCACCAGAAAAATCACACTCGATGTGGTGTTCGGCTCTCCGGACAATTACAGATCCGAAGAAGTCACGTTCCAGGTGGCCTCGTTCAGCAGTGGGTATCACGCCATATTAGGACGAGAGGCATTCACAATTTTTCAAGCAATACCTCATTACGGGTACATGAAGCTCAAAATGCCTGGGCCCAGCGGAATAATCACTCTCGCTAGTGATCCGGACATAGCACTCCGCGCCGAAAACAAAACAGCCGCACTAGCCCTCGAGGCACTATCCGAAGCCTTGGCGGCAGAGGAACTCACCGCGCTACGCTCTACGGTGAACAGGGATGATGTGATACTCGATAAAAGATCCAAGTCCACCTTCTTCAAACCAGCAGACGAGATAATAAAATTCCAGGTCCATCCAACGGACCCAACAAAGACGGCCTCCATTGGGGCACAGTTGAACCCCGAAGTAGACGCCGCACTGCGCGAATTCCTTCGGGAAAATTGGGATATCTTCGCCTGGCATCCTTCAGACATGCCCGGAATCCCTTGCAGGCTGGCAGAACACAGCCTAAACATCCTAAAAGGGTTCAAGCCAGTCAAACAGGCTCTTCGACGATTTTCCGAGCCCAAAAGACAGTCAATGGGAGAAGAGCTAGTCAAACTATTGGAAGCCGGATTCATTAGAGATATCAAACATCCGGACTGGCTAGCAAATTTGGTGATGGTACCAAAGAAGGATAAATCCTGGCGCCTCTGTGTCGATTTTAAATACCTCAATAAAGCTTGCCCAAAGGATCCCTTCCCTCTCCCCCCGCATCGATCAAATTATCGATGCCACAGCAGGGCATGATTCGTTGTGCTTCCTGGACGCATACTCTGGCTATCATCAAATCAAGATGGCGGAAGCAGACCAAGCCGCAACGGCATTTATCACTCCATATGGACCATTCTGCTTCAACACGATGCCCTTCGGAATCAAAAACACCGGCACAACATATCAGCGCATGATTCAAACGTGTCTGGCCACCCAGATCGGCAAAACAGTCGAGGCATACGTAGACGACGTAGTCGTCAAAACAAAACACGTCGAAACTTTAGTAGACGATTTGAGGCTCACATTCGGCAACCTCAGAGCATATGACATCAAGCTGAATCCGGAAAAATGCGTTTTTGGCGTACCAGCCGGAAAGCTGCTGGGCTTCATCGTATCCGGTAGAGGAATTGAAGCAAATCCGGCCAAAATCCGAGCTCTGTCACAGTTGGATATTCCAAAAGACCTCAAACAAATACAAAAATTATCAGGATGCGTGGCAGCCTTAAGCCGCTTTATCTCCCGTTTAGGAGAAAAGGCGTTGCCCCTCTATCGCCTCCTCAGGCGCACCGAACACTTCGAGTGGACGGATGCTGCCACTGCCGGACTCGAAGAAATAAAGGCCATACTAGCAACAAATCCGGTCCTAGCTGCGCCCACTCTGGGCGAACCAATGTTGTTATACATCGCAACAACACATCAAGTTGTAAGCGCGGTCCTCGTCGTCGAACGAGCGACAGAAGGGCATAAGTTCCCTCCTCAAAAACCAGTGTATTATGTATCCACTGTGTTAACCCCCTATAAATCCCGTTACCCGCACTATCAAAAGATAGCATATGCGGTGTTCATGGCGTCTCGAAAGCTCCGGCACTACTTTCAAGAGTGCTCGATAACAGTGGCCTCTGAAGTACCACTCAATGACATTATAAATAACCGCGACGCAACGGGCAGTATACCAAAATGGGCCATTGAGCTCTTACCATTCGACATCACTTACAAACCTCAACGAGCTATAAAGTCACAAGTTTTGGCTGACTTCGTCGCCGAATGGACTGAAGCCGAACTCCCTAAAGAGTACGGCGCATACTCCAATTGGACTATGCATTTCGACGGCTCCAAAATGTTGGCCGGACTGGGGGCTGGCGTCATACTAACGTCCCCCACCGGAGATACAGTCCAGTATGTACTTCAAATAATGTACACGGACTCCAACAATGCAGCCGAATACGAGGCCCTGTTACATGGTCTCCGGATGGCGGTCTCCATGGGCATTCAACGCCTAGAGGTGCGCGGGGACTCAAACCTTGCAATATCCCAAATAAACGGAGACTTCGACGCCAAGGATCCGAAAATGGCAGCATATCGCAATGCTGTCCTAAAAATGTCAACTCGGTTTGAAGGACTCGAATTCCATCACATAGCCCGAGATAATAACCAAGCGGCCGACGTCCTGGCACGCATCGGTGCGAAACGTGATGCTGTCCCTCCAAATATCTTCCTGGAACGGCTCTTCAAGCCATCCGTACTATGGGAAGAGGAGCCCGGTAGCAACAAACCGGAGAAAACCGCACCAACCGGTGATTCGGCAGACGACATAACACCCTCCGCCCACGTCATAATGGCAGTAATCGCCACGTGGACAGAACCTTTCCTAGCCTACTTACTTAGGCAGGAACTTCCCGAAGACCAAAATGAGGCCCGCTGCATAGTCCGGCGATCGAAGGCCTACAAGGTCCATGAGGGAGAACTTTATAAGAAAAGTACCACCGGAGTCCTTCAAAGGTGTATCTCCGAAGAAGAAGGGCGAAACCTCCTGGCTAAAATTCATGCCGGACTAGGCGGACACCACGCAGCAGCCCGGGCCCTTGTAGGAAAGGCATTCCGTACAGGATTTTATTGGCCGACGGCTCGGGCAGACGCACAGGACTTGGTCCAGCGATGCGTTGGTTGTCAGCTCTTTGCTAATCAGAGCCATATGCCACCCACCGCCCTCAAAACCATACCCATTACCTGGCCGTTCGCGGTTTGGGGGCTTGACATGGTTGGACCCCTTAAAGGGGGAACCCACAAGAAAAAGTACCTATTGGTCATGGTGGATAAGTTCACCAAATGGATAGAGGCCAAACCGGTCAAAACGGCAGAGTCCGGACCAGTGATAGACTTTATATCAGGGGTGGTACACCGTTACGGAGTCCCCCACAGCATCATCACCGACAATGGCACGAACTTCACAGCCGACGAGGTTAAGTTATGGTGCAAAAATATGGGCATCAAGCTCGACTATGCGTCAGTCTATCACCCTCAAACCAACGGTCAAGTGGAAAGAGCAAATGGTCTAATAATGAGCGGCATCAAACCCAGACTAGTGAGATCACTCACTAAATCCGACACACAATGGGTCGAGGAGCTCGACTCCGTACTCTGGGGGCTGTGGACAACGCCTAACCGTACTACCGGATTCACACCATTTTTATGGTATACGGCGCAGAGGCAGTCTTGCCCTGTGACATTATTCATGACTCACCTCGAGTGCGCATGTGTGAGGAAAGAGAGGCTGAGCTTGATCGGCAGGACAGCTTGGACACATTGGAGGAAGAACGTGACGTCGCGAAGGCTCGTTCCGCATTCTATCAGCAGAAGGCCCGAAGATATCAAAGTAGAGAAGTACGGGCCAAGACTTACAACGTTGGTGAACTAGTTCTACGCCTGCCGGACAAGAAAAAGGACAAGCTCAAGCCCAAATGGGAGGGCCCCTTCATTATCGATCAAGTACTGACCGACGGAGCATACCGTCTACGAAATGCGTCGGATCACCAACTCGAGCCGAACCCATGGAACGCAGCCCGCCTCCGACGATTCTATGCCTAGCGCCGGACTAAGAGTTCGTCCCCTTCCCTCGTCCAAACTTTTACACTTCGGCTGTCTTTTGTTTCTCTTTTTATCCTTTTCACTTAAAAGCCCTTCCGGGCCTATTTTTGCATTCTTTGCATACGCATGATGTGCCATCCGCACTCATTATTCCTGGGGGCTTCTTTTACAGAAGCTCAACTATACGGGTTTTATACCCAGTAGATGTGTCAAGCTTCCACATGTACCTTTTACTCGCCATTATATGCATCGACATGACTTAAGTTTTGGCCAAGCTGGGTTGCCTGGCTCCTGTGCTTACCCCTACGTTCCCGATTGTTCGGCTAGGAGGTAAAGGGAGCACCTCTGCGATTGTTACTGCCGGGTCAGCCGGATGTGTACCTCAGACTGGGTGAAGCCGAAAGCTAGCGTTCTTAAGGGAATATTCAGTCGGTGACTTAAAAGATGACTTTTTACCTATTTATCTATTTGCCCCCAGATGTTTTACTGCTTTCTTTGCAGTCCGGACATGCACTTTAGGGCATGCCTCCCAGGGAAAGGAACCCTTAACGGAACTATTCTCCCTGGAAGATGTTTCTTACTAACCATGTAATATAACATAACTAGTTGGGCACTTGTCTGATAAAGCACTAATGACCCCTACGCCTGGTCTCCATGCATACAACGGTTGTTTCTTAACCAAAAAGGTATTCGGACACACTCCGGACTCTAGGGTCCCAAGGTCGAAGCGAAAAGGTCGGCAAAGACAAATGATCTACAATCCGGCTAGCAGGCATTTCACATGTCACTTTAAAGGATAACATACATTGTCAAATTTACTGATTGTATTCCTCCTCAATCCCGTCTAACAGGCTGTCTAGTTTATAGTCCTGTTGGGAAAATTTAGCAGCCAACTCTACTTGGCTATACACTAAACTCACAGGGATCTCCTTCCCATCGAGCCCCACCGGTCCAACTTCGGCCATGTGGTTGGGATCCGCCTTCTTGTACCGCATCTTCACCATGGCCCAAGCCTCTCTGGCACCTTAACGGCAAGCCAAAATCTTCCACAAACGGAAGCGCTGCCGCACTCCCTGCAGCTTCTCCGCAAGCTCCCCGAGGACCTCGGGTAGGGTGAGGGCTGGCCATAAAGCCTGAACAACGCTGCTCATTGCCTGCCGAACTCGTTTGAATAGCTGCAACAGTTCGGGAAGTTGATCACCCATTGATATGGGCATCTCCTCTGCAGGACGACCCGTGAGTATACCTACAAGACATATCATGTCAAAATACTTCCTCGTCGAACTCTTCTTTTCAAAAGAGTTCGCTCAAGCACTCACTATAAATGCCGCGACGAAGCCGCTGATTCTCCTTAACGGAGCCGGACAGCTCGGCCTGAGCGCCTTTCAGCTCTTCTCCGAGCTTGGCGTTGGCATCCTGGAGCTTGTTCCTTTCCTGCTGAACCCTATTCAGCACACTCTCGCCAGCCTTTAGTTGGCGTAGCAATGCTTGCCAGTCCGGATCTTGTCTGGCGGTACCTACAAATGTCATTATTAGACTCGCGCGCACGCCGCACAGCGCTTATATTTATTAATAAAAATGTGTTACCAGGAGGGGTCTTTCCGTCTCCTCCTGCGGCAGCAAGTGCGGCCTCAAGTTGGGCCTTGCAATCTTGCAGCTCCCGAGACAGCTGGGCGTTCTTCTCGTTAAGTGCCTGAAATTTCCAATGATCCTTAAATCAGTTAGCATAACTACTTTAAGTCTCGGGGGCTACTGGTATATACAACCATTAAAATTTCCTTACCCGTATGTCTTTCACATACTGCTCCGTGGCTCTGGTAAAACCATTTTGAGCAGCACGGAGATGCGCGTCCCCTGCGTTAAAAGCATCCAATGCCTCAGGGGAAAAGCACGCTTCTTGAAATACTGTCCGGTGGCGCCTATGGTTCATGGCGCTCTCCACCTCAGACTTGGTGGCGGACAGTCTGTCGGTATCCTCCGTTGGAGAAGGATCCGGCTCGCGTCTTGCGCTTGCCTCCCCCTCCAGACCGGGCGCTGGAGCCTGGCCGGTGTTGGTCGGATTGGCAATTCCTCCGCTCGCAGTCCGGCGAGCGCTTTTTCTCCTACAAAGATCATGAGCACTCAGACGTTTCCTCGGAACGTTGCTCTAAAAATTCAAATACGAGCTATACCTTTGCGGCGTTTCCGTCCGCACTGCGCTCCTTTTCCGCCTGCTGGTTCGGACTGACCTCTGTTGGTCGGCCGCCGCGGGCTCGCCTTCCTGCCGTAAAGGCGCTTCCTGCAAAATACCATCATTCGCGAAGGTTAGGAATGGGCAGGGATGAGATAATGGTGTCCGGACTTCGGTCGCGGTCATCTGGGAAGCCGGACTTAGCCCGGGGTAGTCCGCCGTAATGGCGACCAAAGCATTGTCTATGCTGAGCTAGTGAGACACCCCGTCGATCAGCTCCACCTCGATATCCGGGTCCTCTTCGGAGGCCGGATCCAGGGATCCTTCTGGATCCTCGGGTTGCGGAGCAGGACTCACCATGTCCTCCACAGTCCGGCGTAGATCCTGCGCCGAAGACATAATGTAAGAAGCTTAAACTTCGAAAGCATGGGTTGGGCCCTTCAAGGTGTTCACTTACCCATCCTCTGGGGTTGATCATGGAAAACCCATTCAAAGGGTTCGTTCAAAGGAAATCCTCCTTCTCCCCCTTGTACAGGCTGGACAGGATCTTCACCAGATCCTCGGTCGAATCCGGCCCTTTGCGGCCATGCCGGGTAGCATCGTCTTCCCCGTTGAAATCCCAGATGGGGTGGCCTCTGTATTGCAGCGGCTGTACCCCTCGCTTGATGCATGTCGCCATGACTCCGATCATGGTCAAGCCGGAATGATCCATTAATCTTATCCGGCCCATCAAGTAGTGGACGCTCTTGTCTTCCTCCAATCGGGGGCTCTGTGGGCGCCAGCTGAGGCGTTTCTTCAACGGAGCAGCACTAAACTCCGGGAGGCCGATTCGAACTGGGTCTAGCAGCGGAGCGTCCCCTATATAAAACCACTCCGAGGGCCAGTCTTCGGACGCCTTCTTGGGAGTGCCGGATAGGTATCCGGTCCCGGCGATGCGCCATATTTCGGCGCCACCCACTTGATATATGGACCCCTGGTGAGAACGGGGTACGAGGCAAAACAGCCTCTTCCACAATGCGAAATGGGGCTCAATGCCCAGGAATAGCTCGCAAAGAGCTACATAGCCCGCGATAAGCAGGATAGAGGCGGGCGTGAGGTGGTGGAGCTGGAGTCCGTAGAACTTCAGGAGCCCGCGGAGGAACGGATGTATTGGAAATCCGAGTCCCCTTATCAGATAAGGGACAAAACATACTCGCTCCCCCTTATTGGGGCTTGGAGTGTCCTCCGCCTGTCTCCCACCTTGATAAGTAACCAGTCCGGCTCGGACTGGGATCATGAAGGCCGGAGGGAGGAATCCCCCCGTTTGGAGCTTCACGAGCTCGTTGTGCGAAATAGAGCACCTCCTCCAATTCCCCGGCGGTGGGCTGGGAGCGCGTGAAGAAGAGCCGTGTTGACGATCCATGGTGGAATGGATTTCTAGGTCAAAGGCGCTTCGATGGAGTATTCACGGGAGGAAGAAGGTGTGGTTTGGATCTAGATTCTTGCCTCTTTTATAGGCGGGCAACTCGCACAATTGGGGGGTGAAATGCAAAAGACACCCTGGCTTTTCGCATTCGTGCGACGCATGGAAGAGGGCCATTATTTGGCGTAGAAGCCAAGGAACACAGTATTCAAGATGAAGCCGGACACTGTTCGGCAGGTACATGGAATTTGAAGGGAGAACCCGCCTTGCAACGCCGAAGACTATAAATGCGCTGGACTTATCGTCATTGAAGCCTGGTTCGGGGGCTACTGAGGGAGTCCTGGACTAGGGGGTGTCCGGACAGCTGGACTATCAATATCCGCCGGACTCCAAGACTACGAAGATACAAGATTGAAGACTCCGTCCCGTGTCCGGATGGGACTTTCCTTGGCGTGGAAGGCAAGCTGGGCAATACGGATATGTAGATCTCCTAGCATTGTAACCGACTCTGTGTAACCCTAGCCCTCTCTGGTGTCTATATAAACCGGACGGCTTTAGTCCGTAGGAGAACATACATTACAACAATCATACCATAGGCTAGCTTCTAGGGTTTAGCCTCCTTGATCTCGTGGTAGATCTACTCTTGTACTACCCATATCATCAATATTAATCAAGCAGGACGTAGGGTTTTACCTCCATCGAGAGGGCCCGAACCTGGTTAAAAACATCGTGTCCCTCGTCTCCTGTTACCATCCGCCTAGACGCACAGTTCGGGACCCCCTACCCGAGATCCGCCGGTTTTGACACCGACATTGGTCCTCGCCTGTCAAAGGCTCTGGTGGTGATGCCGACTTGGGCTCCACGGTGACCTCCATCCTGCCGTTGGACTGGTCTTGGCCTTGTTGCACCGAAATGGATGCCTTTGCTTGATGCTCTCGCCTGCGCTTGCTCCCCTTGCACCAAAGAGGAAACAAGGACACTGCGCGGGCTGGCGCCCGGCTGGCGCCCTTGGTCGTCATGGCTTGCGTCATGGGTACCTCACGAGGTACCCCGCCTTGAACTCTCCGCATCCTCATGAGCTAGCCTGATGAGGCCGTGCCTGAGGAAGATCCTTGTCGTCCGCCCCGCGAGGCTTAGCCCCTCGCGAGGGTCTTGAGCTTGTGTTGATGAAGATGGGCCGTGCTGGGCCCCCTTTGAGCCACGCCGCAGGCCGCTGGCAGGCAAGTCTGGGGACCCCCGATCCCAGAACGCCGACAATAGCCCCCGGGCCCAAGGCACGCCCGGACTTGGCCGAGCAGAGAGGCGAAAGGGCAAGTGCGAAGCGTTGCGGGCCCTAACAACCTGCGGCCTTGGGCGCCGCGTGGCGGTTGATTGGACGTGGGCGTCTCCGCAACCGCGCGAGTTGATAAGGAGCGACATCTGCCCTCTGCCTCCTTTGCTCTCCCCAGTTGCTGCTCAGATCCCCTTTCTTTCGCATCTCCTTCCCTCCTACGAAATCTCCAGATCTTACTCCACCCGCGCGCCCTACCCAGACATGGCGCCTCGCCAGGCCTCGGCCAGAGCTTGGTATTCGCCCGCCGTGGACTCGCCGAACGTGTCGGAGGCTAGCCTTGCCAGGGTGCGCCAGATGGCAGCAGCGCAGGGCATCGACGGGGTGAAGGTGTTCAAGGCCGGCTCTGCCCTCCCTGAGGGCCAAGGGAGCACCTTCTATCCGCTCTTTGTGAGCGCCATTGTTGCCGGTCTGGTGCCTCCCTTCTCTGAGTTCTTCTTTTCTGTCCTCTGCCATTACAACCTTCAAGATCTGCACCTCCACCCCAACTCTGTCCTCCTTCTGGCAATCTTCGCCTACTATTGCAAGGCTCACGTGGGGGTGAAGCCCTCAGTGGCCCTGCTGCGCCACTACTTCTTCCTCTGGACCTCTCGTGGTTCCGTCTCTGCGTGTGCGAGCTTCATCGCGTACAACAGCTACATTGCCATTTCGAATCCCGGGAAACGGATTGTGGGCTTCAGGAGTAAGTGGGTCTTGGTTGATGCTGGGCGCGTCCACCCCCGACTGGTCTTGCCCACGGGGCACCCCTCAAGCTCTGATGACTGGTCTCGAGTGGAGCTTGTGGATCCCCGCGCAAGGCCGGTGTTGGAGAAGATGGATGCGGATCTGAGGCCGGCCAGCATGGCGGCAGCTGACTGGCGCCTCGCTGCTGAGGGAGTTCCTGGAGCATCAGCTGGCTCCACTTCGTCAATACTCGCTTCCGATGTGGAGGCCCCACCCGAGTTCCGCGGTCCTGGCCGATGAGGATCTAGCCGCGGTCCTCCAGTCTTTGGTCGGGGGCGACGTGGCAGGGTTGGAGGGTGCTCCGACGCCCCTGTTCCTTCGTGAGGACTGGGAGCAGGTTGTGGGGTCCATGCCCGTCTTCAACGGGGACGGGCCTGTGCCCGCAGAGGCTCTCGAGGACCTGGTGGACGTATCCTCCGGCGACTCCAGCGAAGAGAGGGAGGAAGGGGAGCGGGAAAAGGGGGCTGACTCCAAGGCAGAGTCAAGGGCTCCACCTCTTTGGCGCAAGTCCCACTCTCTCCGCCTCTCTCTGAGTGACGACGACGAGGGTGATGACGAGCAGGGCGGCGGGAGCCTGCCCCGGGTCCCGAAGAAGGACTGGACTAGGCTGATCCCCCGTGGGTCTGCCCCAGCCCCGAGGCGATCCGTAGGCGCCCCAGCGGCACCCGCGCTCCTTGAGGCTGATCCTTGCAACCGGCTCTCGGGCTTCAAGTATGGCCGGAGGCTGCTCGAGCCTGCGGGCGACGACCTGTAAGTGCTTGATCCCTATCTTGTTTCTTGTTTCGTTGCTGAGGCCTGATGCCCGTATCTCCTGGCTAGGCTGGCGCCCATGGCAAAGAAGCCGAAGCGGGCTCCTGAGACTCCATCTGCGGCAGTGCCTCTGCTTGCGAAAGAAGATGAACGTGACGTGCGGGCCTCTCCTGCCCAGGCGTCCCTGCGAGGCCTTGCCGAGCCGGCTGGGGCGAGCTCGGCTCCTATGGCCCTGGCAACTCCCGAGGCGCCCTTGCTTGACGCCGCCACCACAGCCACTGGGGCGCAGTAGGCTCCGCCTCAGGACACCGTGGTCACGCTGCCGTCTTCTCCTCCTACCCCGCCGACTGCTGCTTCCCTGTCTCCTCCTACTGTCCTGGATCGTGCTGCTGCCGAACTAGACCGTCTGCAGTGGGATCTTCTGGGCGCCGACCCTCGTTTGGTGGCCGGGCGCTTGGAGCTAGCTTCTGGCTGGATTTGCTCCGATGCTTCGATTCGGGCGGCGCTGGTCCAGGTCTCGACGGCCTGCGACGAGGAGAAGCAGGCCGTCCTTGGGGCGAAGGTTGCCCGCGACGCCGCCTTGGGGGAGGCGGCTAATGCCCGAGGTCGTTGCGAGGTGCTGGAGGGTGAGCTGAAGGGCCTGCAGGACCAGCTCGCCGAGGAGACTCTCCTTTGCCTAGAGCAGGAGGACGGCATGAAGGCTCGCGAGGCAACCGTCAAGGACTGGGACGCCAAGCTCAAGAAGTGCCGTGACCGCCTAGGCGCGCTGGAGTGAGAGCTGGAGGCGAGGAAGGCTGAGCTGGACGGCAAGGCACGGGTTCTTGCCGACGATCGTGTGGCCTTTGCGGAGATGGAGGAGAAGGCCCATAGTTCACTAAAGATGCTTTATGAGAGCAGCCTGGAGAGCCCGCTGGCCGGCGAGGAGGACAGCCCCACCAAGCTGCTTCCTTTCCTGGTTCGTGCTCTTGAAGATGTCGCGCTTGGCCTTGGACCTACGGCTGAGGCCGAGGCACGCGTCTTGTCTTCTGCGGCGCTGACGCGGGTCTTCACCCACATCTATCTTCGTGACCCCAAAGTCGACCTCGACAACCTGCTGGAGCCAGCGAGTGGCGAGCATGCCGCTGCCACTGCTGAGGTCGTGAAGGGTCGTGCGGAGGCTCTGCTGGGGAAGTTCCGGGCCTTCGGCACCAGGCCGAAGCGGAGCGCTGCCAGCCCGGCAACTCCACAAGGAGAACCCGCTCCGCGCAACTCCATGGCCGGCAAGTGACTCCGTTGTGGCTCCCGCCCTGCTTTTAGTTTCTGCACATGTGTCAGGCCTCGGGGAGGCGTTAAAACTTGCATTTGGTGCTGTGATGATAGTATGGACTGTAATATTTGCTTTTGAACCTTGAAATTTGCGCTATTTCCTTCCTACTTGCTTGTGTCCTACGCCGGCAGAGCCCGGCCCCGCGCATACCTCAGCTACCGTTAGCCACGACCGGAAACCAGGATGGGACCAAGGAGTGAGGGGCTACATGACAAGTTAGGCTCCTGAGTCGCGATGCTCAGGAGTCCCCCTTGGCGCTCGAACAGCAAGTAGGGAGGTGAGATGTGGGAGTGGATCTACCATTCTACGTCTGCAGAGCCCGGCCCCGCGCATACCTCAACCGCCGTTAGCCCCGACCGGAAACCAGGACGGGACCAAGGAGTGAGGGGCTACGTGACCAGTTAGGCTCCTGAGTCGCGATGCTCAAGAGTCCCCCTTGACGCTCAAATGGCCTTCATACCTTGGCTCCACTCGGCGAGGGACGCGCAACGAACCAGGCCCGGGGGGGCTGGCTGGGTGGCGTCCGCCTGGGCGTGACCCAGGCGTAGCCCCCGTGCCCAGCCCCCTCGCGCGGCACTCCCGAGGGGAGGCGTTGCGATGAGGCTAGACACTGAGCTCTGGGCTCCCTGAGGTTGATGCGGCCCGGGGGGCCACCCTCAGTTGTTTATCACCAGCGCGGAGCATAGCGCTTCCATATGCGTACGGGCATAGCCGCTCCTCGGCAGTGTCATCAGCCAGTGCGGAGCATGGTGCTTCCACTGGTGCGTGGGAGGGGGCTCCCCTCCGGGAGGAGCCCCCGGGGCGTGTACAGCCCCGCCCTGACACGTGGCTGGCACGGTAGGGCTTGACGAGGTTTATCTGGGCACCCGTGAGCCAGCGCGGGACTCACGGGGCCCTACCTCAAGGCGGGTTGCGCCTGGCTCTGGGCCTTATCTTGGAGTGTGTTCCTGCAAATTTGGCTAGATGCCGATGCTCTACGTCCTCGGGTCCCGGCTCTCGGGCTGGTCTCAGCCGTCGCTGGTATGCCGGGGCATGATGCCATGGGCAGACCAGAGGGTGAGGGCCGGAGAGCCGGTAGGAGCCCTGAGTCGCGATGCTCAGGCTCCCCCCTGAGGGAGTCCTGGACTAGGGGGTGTCCGGACAGCCGGACTATCAATATCCGCCGGACTCCAAGACTACGAAGATACAAGATTGAAGACTCCGTCCCGTGTCCAGATGGGACTTTCCTTGGCGTGGAAGGCAAGCTTGGCAATACGGATATGTAGATCTCCTACCATTGTAACCGACTCTGTGTAACCCTAGCCCTCTCCGGTGTCTATATAAACCGGAGGGATTTAGTCCGTAGGACAACATACATTACAACAATCATACCATAGGCTAGCTTCTAGGGTTTAGCCTCCTTGATCTCGTGGTAGATCTACTCTTGTACTACCCATATCATCAATATTAATCAAGCAGGACGTAGGGTTTTACCTCCATCAAGAGGGCCCGAACCTGGGTAAAAACATCGTGTCCCTCGTCTCCTGTTACCATCCGCCTAGACCCACAGTTCGGGACCCCCTACCCGAGATCCGCCGGTTTTGACACCGACATTGGTGCTTTCATTGAGAGTTCCCCTGTGTCGTCACCGATAGAGCGGATGCCTCCACCCGTCTTCAAAGACGGTGTTTTCGCCGGAGGGGCCTTGGCCGCCGGCCAAACTATCCGGCTTGGTGGTTTTCTCATGACCGCCTGTCCGGCCGCCGCTTCGGCAATGACTTCTCAAGTCGTCGAAAGCAATCTTCGCGTCAGCCCTAAAGCTGCCGAACAGTTAGATCCAATAGAGCTCTCATCTGTTAACGAGCTTTTGGATCGCATCGCCGCCCTGGGAGTCGCTACGGACTACAACCAGATTGGGCTTAAAACCGATCTGAGAGAGATTAACTCTCCCCAGGCCACCCACCACGTCGTAGTGGTAGAGGAGCAATACGGCAACTCTTTGCTAGTGTTGAAAACAATTCATGTCCGGATTCCCGAACCCTCCATGCCGGATTCCCACGGGGGGACGGACTTTGATCGAGCATTGAACTTAAAATCATGCATCGCCCCAGACTCGCTGGATTGTACCCAGCAAACCACACTTCCGAATTCGGAAACCCCTTGGCCTTTGAGCCTCAAGATGGGCAGGGATCCGGATTTTATTCCACCCACCCGCCCAGACATATGCGATCTATCTCTAATACGGCAAGAGCCTACAGAAACAGTACATCACTACTGGGCCAGATTCCTCCTGGTTATGGACATGACAAAGGACTGCCGAGAGGAAAACGCAATATCAATCTTCCGCAATAACTGCACGGACAAGGGAATACTAAATGCCATTGATCGTCGCAAAATTACGCGCTTCACCGATCTGGCATCCATTGTACGAAAGTACTGTGCGATGGAGAGTTTCCGGAAAACCGAAAATCAATTTTGGGATAATCCGGCCCCAAACCCAGTCCCCAGTAAAAGGGCGCCTTACACTCAGGCCCCAGATGCAAAATTGAAAAAACAAAAACCCAATAAGGGAAACGGAACCGTACTAGAGGGATGGCTCAATGGACCCTGTAAGCTTCATAATACAGAGGGAGCCGTCCCAACACATAGCCTTCGAGCATGTTGGATATTACGGCAGGTGGCCAAAAGTGGCGAAGAGCTTCTAGCTCCGGGAAACCACTCCAACAATACCAACACGGTATCAACAGTCTTCGAGACTTTCGCATCAAATAATATGCGAAAACGATCAATCCGCGAACTCGCCGAAGTCTACCAAGTAGCAATAGCAAATCCATGGAGCGACACAGCTATTACCTTCAATGGCATCGACGAGCCCACATTTCGAACAACCAGAGCCCCAGCCGCACTAGTACTTAGTCCCATAGTGGACGGCTTTCGACTGACAAAAGTTCTCATGGACGGCGGCAGCGGACTAAACCTCATTTACGAGGAAACTCAGCGAAAAATGGAAATCGATTGGAGCCGTATTGAGCGAAGCAGCACAACCTTTAGAGGAATAATCCCTAGCCGGGAAGCACGCTGCACCGGAAAAATCACACTCGATGTGGTGTTCGGCTCTCCGGACAATTACAAATCCGAAGAAGTCACGTTCCAGGTGGCCTCGTTCAGCAGTGGGTATCACGCCATATTAGGACGAGAGGCATTCACAATTTTTCAAGCAATACCTCATTACGGGTACATGAAGCTCAAAATGCCTGGGCCCAGCGGAATAATCACTCTCGCTAGTGATCCGGACATAGCACTCCGCGCCGAAAACAAGACAGCCGCACTAGCCCTCGAGGCACTATCCGAAGCCTTGGCGGCAGAGGAACTCACCGCGCTGCGCTCTACGGTGAACAGGGACGATGTGATACTCGATAAAAGATCCAAGTCCACCTCCTTCAAACCAGCAGACGAGATAATAAAATTCCAGGTCCATCCAACGGACCCAACAAAGACAGCCTCCATTGGGGCACAGTTGAACCCCGAAGTAGATGCCGCACTGCGCGAATTCCTTCGGGAAAATTGGGATATCTTCGCCCGGCATCCTTCAGACATGCCCGGAATCCCTCGCAGGTTGGCAGAACACAGCCTAAACATCCTAAAAGGGTTCAAGCCAGTCAAACAGGCTCTTCGACGATTTTCCGAGCCCGAAAGACAGGCAATGGGAGAAGAGCTAGCCAAACTATTGGAAGCCGGATTCATTAGAGATATCAAACATCCGGACTGGCTAGCAAATTTGGTGATGGTACCAAAGAAGGATAAATCCTGGCGCCTCTGTGTCGATTTTAAAGACCTCAATAAAGCTTGCCCAAAGGATCCCTTCCCTCTCCCCCGCATCGATCAAATTATCGATGCCACAGCAGGGCACGATTCGTTGTGCTTCCTGGACGCATACTCTGGCTATCATCAAATCAAGATGGCGGAAGCAGACCAAGCCGCAACAGCATTTATCACTCCATATGGACCATTCTGCTTCAACACGATGCCCTTCGGACTCAAAAACGCCGGTGCAACATATCAGCGCATGATTCAAACGTGTCTGGCCACCCAGATCGGCAAAACAGTCGAGGCATACGTAGACGACGTAGTCGTCAAAACAAAACATGTCGAAACTTTAGTAGACGATTTGAGGCTCACATTCGACAACCTCAGAGCATATGACATCAAGCTGAATCCGGAAAAATGCGTTTTCGGCGTACCAGCCGGAAAGCTGCTGGGCTTCATCGTATCCGGTAGAGGAATTGAAGCAAATCCGGCCAAAATCCGAGCTCTGTCACAGTTGGATATTCCAAAAGACCTCAAACAAATACAAAAATTAACAGGATGTGTGGCAGCCTTAAGCCGCTTTATCTCCCGTTTAGGAGAAAAGGCGTTGCCCCTCTATCGCCTCCTCAAGCGCACCGAACACTTCGAGTGGACGGATGCTGCCACTGCCGGACTCGATGAAATAAAGGCCATACTGGCAACAAATCCGGTCCTGGCTGCGCCCACTCTGGGCGAACCAATGTTGTTATACATCGCAGCAACACATCAAGTTGTAAGCGCAGTCCTCGTCATCGAACGAGCGACAGAAGGGCATAAATTCCCTCTTCAAAAACCAGTGTATTATGTATCCACTGTGTTAACCCCCTGCAAATCCCGTTACCCGCACTATCAGAAGATAGCATATGCGGTGTTCATGGCGTCTCGAAAGCTCCGGCACTACTTTCAAGAGTGCTCAATAACAGTGGCCTCTGAAGTACCACTCAATGACATTATAAATAACCGCGACGCAACAGGCAGGATAGCAAAATGGGCCATTGAGCTCTTACCATTCGACATCACTTACAAACCTCGACGAGCTATAAAGTCACAAGTTTTGGCTGACTTCGTCGCCGAATGGACTGAAGCCGAACTCCCTAAAGAGTACGGCGAATACTCCAATTGGACTTTGCATTTCGAAGGCTCCAAAATGTTGGCCGGACTGGGGGCTGGCGTCGTACTGACGTCCCCCACCGGAGATACAGTCCAGTATGTACTTCAAATAATGTACACGGACTCCAACAATGCAGCCGAATACGAGGCCCTGTTACATGGTCTCCGGATGGCGGTCTCCATGGGCATTCAACGCCTAGAGGTGCACAGGGACTCAAACCTTGCAATATCCCAAATAAACGGAGACTTCGACGCCAAGGATCCGAAAATGGCAGCATATCGCAACGCTGTCCTAAAAATGTCAGCTCGGTTTGAAGGACTCGAATTCCATCACATAGCCCGAGATAATAACCAAGTGGCCGACGTCCTGGCACGCATCGGTGCGAAACGTGATGCTGTCCCTCCAAATATCTTCCTAGAACGGCTCTTCAAGCCATCCGTACTATGGGAAGAGGAGCCCGGTAGCAACAAACCGGAGAAAACCGCACCAACCGGTGATTCGGCAGACGACATAACACCCTCCGCCCACGTCATAATGGCAGTAATCGCCGCGTGGACAGAACCTACAAGGTCCATGAGGGAGAACTTTATAAGAAAAGTACCACCGAAGTCCTTCAAAGGTGTATCTCCGAAGAAGAAGGGCGAAACCTCCTGGCTTAAATTCATGCCGGACTAGGCAGACACCACGCAGCAGCCCGGGCCCTTGTAGGAAAGGCATTCCGTACAGGATTTTATTGGCCGACGGCTCGGGCAGACACACAGGACTTGGTCCAGCGATGCGTTGGTTGTCAGCTCTTTGCTAATCAGAGCCATATGCCACCCACCGCCCTCAAAACCATACCCATTACCTGGCCATTCGCGGTCTGGGGGCTTGACATGGTTGGACCCCTTAAAGGGGGAACCCACAAGAAAAAGTACCTATTGGTCATGGTGGATAAGTTCACCAAATGGATAGAGGCCAAACCGGTCAAAACGGCAGAGTCCGGACCAGTGATAGACTTTATATCAGGGGTGGTACACCGTTACGGAGTCCCCCACAGCATCATCACCGACAACGGCACGAACTTCACAGCCGACGAGGTTAAGTCGTGGTGCAAAAATATGGGCATCAAGCTCGAGTATGCGTCAGTCTATCACCCTCAAACCAACGGTCAAGTGGAAAGAGCAAATTGTCTAATAATGAGTGGCATTAAACCCAAACTAGTGAGGTCAGTCACTAAATCCGACACACAATGGGTCGAGGAGCTCGACTCCGTACTATGGGGGCTGCGGACAACGCCTAACCGTACTACCGGATTCACACCATTTTTTATGGTATACGGCGCAGAGGCAGTCTTGCCCTGTGACATTATTCATGACTCACCTCGAGTGCGCATGTATGAGGAAAGAGAGGCCGAGCTTGATCGGCAGGACAGCTTGGACACATTGGAGGAAGAACGTGACGTCGCGAAGGCTCGTTCCGCATTCTATCAGCAGCAGGCCCGAAGATATCAAAGCAGAGAAGTACGGGCCAAGACTTACAATGTTGGTGAACTAGTTCTACGCCTGCCGGACAAGCAAAAGGACAAGCTCAAGCCCAAATGGGAGGGCCCCTTCATTATCGATCAAGTACTGACCGGCGGAGCATACCGTCTACGAAATGCGTCGGATCACCGACTCGAGCCGAACCCATGGAACGCATCCCGCCTCCGACGATTCTATGCCTAGCGCCGGACTAAGAGTTCGTCCCCTTCCCCCGTCCAAACTTTTACACTTCGGTTGTCTTTTATTTCTCTTTTTATCCTTTTCACTTAAAAGCCCTTCCGGGCCTATTTTTTTGCATTCTTTGCATACACATGATGTGCCATCCGCACTCATTATTCCTGGGGGCTTCTTTTACAGAAGCTCAATTATATGGGTTTTATACCCAGCACATGTGTCAAGCTTCCACATGTACCTTTTACTCGCCATTATATGCATCGATATGACTTAAGTTTTGGCCAAGCTGGGTTGCCTGGCTCCTGTGCTTACCCCTACGTTCCCGATTGTTCGGCTAGGAGGTAAAGGGAGCACCTCTGCGATTGTTACTGCCGGGTCAGCCGGATGTGTACCTCAGACTGGGTGAAGCCGAAAGCTAGCGTTCTTAAGGGAATATTCGGTCGGTGACTTAAAAGATGACTTTTTACCTATTTAACTATTTTCCCCCAGATGTTTTACTGCTTTCTTTGCAGTCCGGACATGCACTTTAGGGCATGCCTCCCAGGGAAAGGAACCCTTAACGGAACTATTCTCCCTGGAAGATGTTTCTTACTAACCATGTAATATAACATAACTAGTTGGGCACTTGTCTGATAAAGCACTAATGACCCCTACGCCTGGTCTCCATGCATACCACGGTTGTTTCTTAACCAAAAAGGTATTCGGACACACTCCGGACTCTAGGGTCCCGAGGTCGAAGCGAAAAGGTCGGCAAAGACAAACGATCTACAATCCGGCTAGAAGGCATTTCACATGTCACTTTAAAGGATAACATACATTGTCAAATTTACTGATTGTATTCCTCCTCAATCCCGTCTAACAGGCTGTCTAGTTTACAGTCCTGTTGGGAAAATTTAGCAGCCAACTCTACTTGGCTATACACTAAACTCACAGGGATCTCCTTCCCATCGGGCCCCACCGGTCCAACTTCGGCCATGTGGTTGGGATCCGCCTTCTTGTACCGCGTCTTCACCATGGCCCAAGCCTCCCTGGCACCTTGACGGCAAGCCGAAATCTTCCACAAACGGAAGAGCTGCCGCACTCACTGCAGCTTCTCCGCAAGCTCCCCGAGGCCCTCGGGTAGGGTGAGGGCTGGCCATAAAGCCTGAACGACGCCTCTCATTGCCTGCCGAACTCGTTCGAGTAGCTGCAACAGTTCGGGAAGTTGATCACCCATTGATATGGGCATCTCCTCTGCAGGACGACCCGTGAGTATACCTACATGACATATCATGTCAAAATACTTCCTCGCCGAACTCTTCTTTTCAAAAGAGTTCGCTCAAGCACTCACTATAAATGTCGCGACGAAGCCGCTGATTCTCCTTAACGGAGCCGGACAGCTCGGCCTGAGCACCTTTCAGCTCTTCTCCGAGCTTGGCGTTGGCATCCTGGAGCTTGTTCCTTTCCTGCTGAACCCTATTCAGCACACTCTCGCCGGCCTTTAGCTGGCGTAGCAATGCTTGCCTGTCCGGATCTTGTCCGGCGGTACCTGCAAATGTCATTATTAGACTCGCGCGCACGCCGCACAACGCTTATATTTATGAATAAAAATGTGTTACCAGGAGGGGTCCTTCCGTCTCCTCCTGCGGCAGCAAGTGCGGCCTCAAGTTGGGCCTTGCAATCTTGCAGCTCCCGAGACAGCTGGGCGTTCTTCTCGTTAAGTGCCTGAAATATCCAATGATCCTTAAATCAGTTAGCATAACTACTTTAAGTCTCGGGGGCTACTAGTATATACAACCATTAAAATTCCCTTACCCGTATGTCTTTCACATACTGCTCCGTGGCTCTGGTTAAACCATTTTGAGCAGCACGGAGATGCGCGTCCCCTGCATTAAAAGCATTCAATGCCTCAGGGGAAAAGCACGCTTCTTGAAATACTGTCCGGCGGTGCCTATGGTTCATGGCGCTCTCCACCTCAGACTTGGTGGCGGACAGTCTGTCGGTATCTTCCGTTGGAAAAGGATCCGGTTCGCGTCTTGCGCTTGCCTCCCCCTCCAGGCCGGGCGCTGGAGCCTGGCCGGTGTTGGCCGGATTGGCAATTCCTGTGCTCGCAGTCCGGCGAGCGCTTTTTCTCCTACAAAGATCATGAGCACTCAGACGTTTCCTCGGAACGTTGCTCTAAAAATTCAAATACGAGCTATACCATTGCGGCGTTTCCGTCCGCACTGTGCTCCTTTTCCGCCTGCTGGTTCGGACTGACCTCTGTTGGTCGGCCGCCGCGGGCTCGGCTTCCTGCCGTAAATGTGCTTCCTGCAAAATACCATCGCTCGCGAAGGTCAGAAATGGGCAGGGATGAGATAATGGTGTCCGGACTTCAGTCGCGGTCACCTGGGAAGCCGGACTTAGCCCGGGGTAGTCCGCCGTAATGGCGACCAAAGCATTGTCTATGCTGAGCTGGTGATACACCCCGTCGATCAGCTCCACCTCGATATCCGGGTCCTCTTCGGAGGCCGGATCCAGGGATCCTTCTGGATCCTCGGGTTGCGGAGCAGGACTCACCATGTCCTCCACAGTCCGGCGTAGATCCTGCGCCGAAGACATAATGTAAGAAGCTTAAACTTCAAAAGCATGGGCTGGGCCCTTCAAGGTGTTCACTTACCCATCCTCTGGGGTTGATCATGGAAAACCCATTCAAAGGGTTCGTTTGAAGGAAATCCTCCTTCTCCCCCTTGTACAGGCTGGACAGGATCTTCACCAGATCCTTGGTCGAATCCGGCCCTTTGCGGCCGTGCCGGGTAGCATCGTCTTCCCCGTTGAAATCCCACATGGGGTGGCCTCTGTATTGCAGCGGCTGTACCCCTCGCTTGATGCATGTCGCCATGACTCCGATCATGGTCAAGCCGGAATGAGCCATTAATCTTATCCGGCCCATCAAGTAGTGGACGCTCTTGTCTTCCTCCAATCGGGGGCTCCGTGGGCGCCAGCTGAGGTGTTTCTTCAAGGGAGCAGCACTAAACTCCGGGAGGCCGACCCGAACTGGGTCTGGCAGCGGAGCGTCCCCTATATAAAACCACTCCGAGGGCCAGTCTTCGGACGCCTTCTTGGGAGTGCCGGATAGGTATCTGGTCCCGGCGATGCGCCATATTTCGGCGCCGCCCACTTGATATATGGACCCCTGGTGAGAACGGGGTACGAGGCAAAACAGCCTCTTCCACAATGCGAAATGGGGCTCAATGCCCAGGAATAGCTCGCAAAGAGCTACGTAGCCCGCGATATGCAGGACAGAGGCGGGCGTGAGGTGGTGGAGCTGGAGTCCGTAGAACTTCAGGAGCCCGCGGAGGAACGGATGTATTGGAAATCCGAGTCCCCTTATCAGATAAGGGACAAAACATACTCGCTCCCCCTTATTGGGGCTTGGAGTGTCCTCCGCCTGTCTCCCACCTTGATAAGTAACCAGTCCGGCTCGGACTGGGATCATGAAGGCCGGAGGGAGGAATCCCCCCGTTTGGAGCTTCACGAGCTCGTTGTGCGAAATAGAGCACCTCCTCCAATTCCCCGGCGGTGGGCTGGGAGCGCGTGAAGAAGAGCCGTGTTGACGATCCATGGTGGAATGGATTTCTAGGTCAAAGGCGCTTCGATGGAGTATTCACGGGAGGAAGAAGGTGTGGTTTGGATCTAGATTCTTGCCTCTTTTATAGGCGGGCAACTCGCACAATTGGGGGTGAAATGCAAAAGACACCCTGGCTTTTCGCATTCGTGCGACGCGTGGAAGAGGGCCATTATTTGGCGTAGAAGCCAAGGAAGACAGTATTCAAGATGAAGCCGGACACTGTTCGGCAGGTACATGGAATTTGAAGGGAGAACCCGCCTTGCAACGCCGAAGACTATAAACGCGCTGGACTTATCGTCATTGAAGCCTGGTTCGGGGGGCTACTGAGGGAGTCCTGGACTAGGGGGTGTCCGGACAGCCGGACTATCAATATCCGCCGGACTCCAAGACTACGAAGATACAAGATTGAAGACTCCGTCCCGTGTCCGGATGGGACTTTCCTTGGCGTGGAAGGCAAGCTTGGCAATACGGATATGTAGATCTCCTACCATTGTAACCGACTCTGTGTAACCCTAGCCCTCTCCGGTGTCTATATAAACCGGAGGGCTTTAGTCCGTAGGAGAACATACATTACAACAATCATACCATAGGCTAGCTTCTAGGGTTTAGCCTCCTTGATCTCGTGGTAGATCTACTCTTGTACTACCCATATCATCAATATTAATCAAGCAGGACGTAGGGTTTTACCTCCATCGAGAGGGCCCGAACCTGGGTAAAAACATCGTGTCCCTCGTCTCCTGTTACCATCCGCCTAGACGCACAGTTCGGGACCCCCTACCCGAGATCCGCCGGTTTTGACACCGACACCCCCCATTAACGCGCAAGCTGGGTTAGATGTCGAAACTCTACGTCCTCGGGTCCCAGCTCTCGGGCTGGTCTCAGCCGTCGCTGATATGCCGGGGTGCGATGCCGTGGGCAGACCAGAGGGTGAGGGCCGGAGAGCCGGTAGGAGTCCTGAGTCGCGATGCTCAGGCACCCCCCCCCCTTTAACGCGCAAGCTGGGTTAGATGTCGAAACTCTACGTCCTTGGGTCCTGTCTCTCGGGCTGGTCTCATCCGTCGCTGGTATGCCGGGGCGTGATGTCGTGGGCAGACCAGAGGGTGAGGGCCGGAGAGCCGGTAGGAGCCCTGAGTCGCGATGCTCAGGCACCCCCCCCTTTAACGCGCAAGCTTGCGACATCCAGGAAGGAAAAAGGTACCATGAACAGGCACCAAACAACAAGCATGACGGGTCGAAAACATGGCCCTAAGATAAATGCAAGAGGGGTACATTCCACTGGGTCTGACCCGAGCGGCTTGGGGATAATGCAGCCCGAGGGGCGCCCCCAGCAGAGTGAGCTAAGAACATGAAACAAAAGAGATACACGCCACAGGGACGGACCCATGCGGCCTGGGAATAATGCAGCCCTAAGGGCGCTCCCAGCTGGAAATGAAACTAGAAAGATGTCACCTGATGACGCTGAAGACGAAGGGGTGTTGATGCAGCAAACTCGGTGGGCTGCGGGGGCAGATCCTCACGAGCCCCCAAGCCCTGGGGCCTCGGGAGGCTCCGGAGGCGCTGGTGGCTCCTCGCGGACCGTCTCCATCTCCACCAAGGCTGCGGAACGCCTAACCTCTTGAGCCTCCAGGATGGCCCTCATGATGCGCTGGTACGCAGCAGCCGTGTTCGGTGAGCCATAAGGCATGCGAACATAGCTGTGGGGAGGGCCCTCGCAGCGTCCCACTCGCGAAGGCCAGAGGCGCTCCTGAGACGCGGCTTGGTTGAGCCCTGGTATGTTGATGCAGGCGCGCAGCCCACCATCCTCGCCTGGATGGGGGGCCACAGCGGGTAAGCGGCGGCTGCCTCTCATGACCCTTGACTCCTGTAGTTCCTGAATGGCCTTGCTGACGAACTCCTGAGGTTTTGGCCCTCCTTGCCTTGCTCCTTCTTGATGGAAACGTGCTTTGAAGCATGCGTCTGCGTGGTGCCCAAGCGCCTCCCTCGTGACCTTGGCGAGGTCGACGGCCCTCCAGGGGAGAGCCCCCGAGCCCTGCCTGAGGAGGGCGCCGGGCGTGCTTCCCTATGCGATGGAAGGGGGTTCCCCCTTAGCAGGCGCGGGCCCGGAGGGACCTGCCTCCTGAGGGGTCGGGCTGGTCGATGTCTTCTTCTTCTTGGGGGCAGCCTCGGGAAGCCTCCTGCTTTCGCGATCCGGGTCTTCCAGTGATGCGGCCTGAAAGGCTCCCTCCAGGGAGCAAACTGCATCTCTCTCTTCGCAGGGCACCGTGATGACTCCGCCACTTCCTGGCATCTTGAGGACGTTGTAGCCGTGGTGGGTTACGGCCATGAACTTGGCCAGCGCTGGGTACCCGAGTATGGCGTTCTACGGCAGGCGAATGTGGGCGACGTCGAAGTCGATGAGCTCGGTGCGGTAGTTGTCGCGTGCCCCAAAGGTGACAGGGAGGCGGACCTGTTGGGGAACGTAGCAGAAATTCAAAATTTTCCTACGTGTCACCAAGATCTATCTATTGAGAAGCCAGCAATGAGGGGAAGGAGAGTGCATCTACATACTCTTGTAGATCGCTAAGCGGAAGCATTCAAGAGAACGGGGTTGAAGGAGTCGTACTCGTCGTGATCCAAATCACCGGAGATCCTAGTGCCGAACGGACGGCACCTCCGCGTTCAACACACGTACAGCCCGGTGACGTCTCCCACGCCTTGATCCAGCAAGGAGAGAGGAAGAGGTTGAGGAAGACTCCGTCCAGCAGCAGCACAACGGCGTGGTGGTGGTGGAGGAGCGTGGCAATCCTGCAGGGCTTCGCCAAGCACCGCGGGATACGAGGAGGGAGAGAGGTAGGGCTGCGCCTTGAGGGAGAAAACTCATGTGTTGGCAGCCCCAAAAACCCTCAAGTATATATAGGGGAAGGGGAGGGGGCAGCCCCAACATCCCATCTGGGTGCCGGCCAGAAGGGGAGAGGGGGAGGCGCACCTAGGGTGGGCCTTAGGGCCCATCTGCCCTAGGGTTTGCCCCCTTCCCCCACATCCTTGCGCCTTGGGCCCTGTGGGGGGCTGCACCAGCCCACCTGGGGCTGGTCCCCTCCCACACTTAGCCCATGCAGCCCTCCGGGGTTGGTGGCCCCACTTGGTGGACCCCCGGGACCCTCCCGGTGGTCCCGGTACGTTACCGGAAAAACACGAAACTTTTCCGGTGACCAAAATAGGACTTCCCATATATAAATGTTTACCTCTGGACCATTCCAGAACTCCTCGTGACGTCCGGGATCTCATCCGGGACTCCGAACAACATTCGGTAACCACATACAAACTTCCTTTATAACCCTAGGTCATCGAACCTTAAGTGTGTAGACCCTACGGGTTCGGGAATCATGCAGACATGACCGAGACGTTCTCCGGTCAATAACCAACAGCAGGATCTGGATACCCATGTTGGCTCCCACATGTTCCACGATGATCTCATCGGATGAACCACGATGTCAAGGACTCAATCGATCCCGTATACAATTCCCTTTGTCTAACGGTATTGTACTTGCCCGAGATTCGATCGTCGGTATACCGATACCTTGTTCAATCTCGTTACTGGCAAGTCTCTTTACTCGTTCTGCAACACATCATACCGTGATCAACCCCTTGGTCACATTGTGCACATTATGATGATGTCCTACCGAGTGGGCCCAGAGATACCTCTCCGTTTACACGGAGTGACAAATCCCAGTCTCGATTCGAGCCAACCCAACAGACACTTTCGGAGATACCTGTAGTGCACCTTTATAGCCACCCAGTTACGTTGTGACGTTTGGTACACCCAAAGCATTCCTACGGTATCCGGGAGTTGCACAATCTCATGGTCTAAGGAAATGATACTTGACATTAGAAAAGCTTTAGCATATGAACTACGATCTTTGTGCTAGGCTTAGGATTGAGTCTTGTCCATCACATCATTCTCCTAATGATGTGATCCCGTTATCAACGACATCCAATGTCCATGGTCAGGAAACCGTAACCATCTATTGATCAACGAGCTAGTCAAGTAGAGGCTTACTAGGTACATGGTGTTGTCTATGTATCCACACATGTATCTGAGTTTCCTTTCAATACAATTATATCGTGGATAATAAAATATTATCATGAACAAGGAAATATAATAATAATAACTAATTTATTATTGCCTCTAGGGCATATTTCCAACAGTCTCCCACTTGCACTAGAGTCAATAATCTAGTTCACATCGCCATGTGATTAACACTGATAGGTCACATCGCCATGTGACCAACACCCAAGAGTTTACTAGTGTCTTAAACTAGTTCACATCAACATGTGATTAAGTCTCAATGAGTTCTGGGGTTTGATCATGCTTTGCTTGTGAGAGAGCCTTTAGTCAACGGGTCTGTAACATTCAGATCCGTATGTACTTCGCAATTCTCTATGTCATATTGTAAATGCTGCTTCCACGCTTCACTTGAAGCTATTCCAAATGGTTGTTCCACTGTACATATCCGGTTTGCTACTCAGAGTCATTCAGATAGGTGTTAAAGCTTGCATCGTCGTAACCCTTTACGCCGAACTCTTTATCACCTCCATAATTGAGAAGCAAATCCTTTATTCCTCTAAGGATAATTTTGACCGCTGTCCAATGATCTATTCCTAGATCATTCTTGTACCCCTTGACTGACTCATGGCAAGGCACACTTCCGGTGCGGTACACAGCATAGCATACTATAGAGCCTACGTCTGAAGCATAGGGGACGACCTTCGTCCTTTCTCTCTCTTCTGCCGTGGTCAAGCTTTAACTCTTAACTTCATACCTTACAACTCAGGCAAGAACTCCTTCTTTGACTGATCCATCTTGAACACCTTCAAGATCATGTCAAGGTATGTGCTCATTTGAAAGTACCATTTAGCGTTTTTGATCTATCCTCACAGATCTTGATGCTCAATGTTCAAGTAGCTTAATCCAGGTTATCCATTGAAAAACACTTTTCAAACAACCCCATATGCTTTCCAGAAATTCTACATCATTTCTGATCAACAATGTGTCAACAACATATACTCATCAGAAATTCTATAGCGCTCCCACTCACTTCTTTGGAAATACAAGTTTCTCATGAACTTTGTATAAACCCAAAATCTTTGATCATCTCATCAAAGCGTATATTCCAACTCCGAGATGCTTACTCCAGTCCTTAGAAGGATCGCTGGAGCTAGTACCTTTTAGCATCCTTAGGATCGACAAAACCTTTCTGATTGTATCACATACAACCTTTCCTTACGAAAACTGGTAAGGAAACTCGTTTTGACATCCATCTTGCCAGATTTCATAAATGCAGCTAATGCTAACATGATTCCGACGGACTTAAGCATCGCTACGGATGAGAAAATCTCATCGTAGTCAACTCCTTGAACTTGTGAAAAACTCTTCGCCACAAGTCGAGCTTCATAGACGGTAACATTACCGTCCACGTCCGTCTTCTTCTTAAATATCCATTTATCTCATTGGCTTGCCGATCATTGGGCAAGTCCACCAAAGTTCATGCTTTGTTCTGATACATGGATCCTATCTCGGATTTTATGGCTCCTAACCATTTGTCGGAATTTGGGCCCACCATCGCTTCTCCATAGCTCATAGGTTCATTGTTTTCTAGCAACATGACCTTCAAGACAAGATCACCGTACCACTCCGAAGCAGTACGCGTCCTTGTCATCCTACGAGGTTTGGTAGTTACTTGATCTGAAGCTTCATGATCAATATCATAAGCTTCCACTTCAATTGGTGTAGGTGCCACGGGAACAACTTCATGTGCCCTGCTACACACTGGTTGAAGTGATGATTCAATAACCTGATCAAGTCTCCACTATCCTCCCACTCAATTCTCGAGACAAACCTTTCCTCGAGAAAGGACCCGATTCATGAAACCCCTATTGCTTTCGGATCTAAATTAGCAGGTATACCCAACTATTTTGGGTGTCCTATGAAGATGCATTTTATCCGCTTTGGGTTCGAGCTTATCAACCTGAAACTTTTTCACATAAGCGTCGCAGCCCCAAACTTTTAAGAAACGACAACTTAGGTTTCGTCAAACCATAGTTCAAACGGTGTCGTCTCAACGGAATTACGTGGTGCCCTATTAAAGTGAGTGAGCTTGTCTCTAATGCCTAACCCATGAACGATAGTGGTAATTCGATAAGAGATATCATGGTACGCACCATATCCAATAGGGTGCAACTATGATGTTCGGACACACCATCACTCTATGGTGTTCCAGGCGGTATTAATTGTGAAACAATTTCCACAATGTCTTAATTGCGTGCCAAAGCTCGTAACTCAGATACTCATCTCTATGATCATATCATAGACATTTTATCCTCTTGTCACAATGATCTTCAACTTCACTCTGAAATTACTTGAACCATTCAATAATTCAGACTTGTGTTTCATCAAGTAAATATACTCAGTATCTACTTAAATCATCCGTGAAGTAAGAACATAACGATATTCACTGCATGCCTCAGCACTCATTGGACTGCACACATCAAAGTGTGTTACGTCCAACAAGTTGCTATCTTGTTCCGTCTTACTGAAAACGAGGCTTTTCAGTCATCTTGCCTATGTGGTATGATTTGCATATCTCAAGTGATTCAAAATCAAGTGAGTCCAAACGATCCATCTGCATGGAGTTTCTTCATGCGTATACACCAATAGACATGGTTCGCATGTCTCAAACTTTTCAAAACGAGTGAGTCCAAAGATCCATCAACATGGAGCTTCTTCATGCGTTTTATACCAATATGACTTACATGGCAGTGCCACAAGTAAGTGGTACTATCATTACTATCTTATATCTTTTGGCATGAAAATGTGTATCACTACGATCGAGATTCAATAAACCATTCCTTTTAGGTGCTAGACCATTGAAGGTATTATTCAAATAAACAGAGTAACCATTATTCTCCTTAAATGAATAACCGTATTGCGACAGACATAATCCAATCATCTCTATGCTCAACGCAAACACCAATAACAATTATTTAGGTTTAACACCAATCTTGATGGTAGAGGGAGCGTGCGATGGTTGATCACATCAACCTTGGAAACACTTCCAACACGTATCGTCAGCTCACCTTTAGCTAGTCTCCATTTATTCCGTAGCTTTTATTTCGAGTTACTAACACTTAGCAACCGAACCGGTATCTAATACCCTGGTGCTACTACGAGTACTAGTAAAGTACACATTAACATAATGTATATCCAATATGCTTCTATCGACCTTGCCAGCCTTCTTATCTACCAAGTATCTAGGGTAATTCTGCTCCAGTGGCTGTTCCCCTTATTACAGAAGCACTTAGTCTCGGGTTTGGGTTCAACCTTGGGTTTCTTCACTGGAGCAGCAACTGATTTGCCGTTTCATGAAGTGTCCTTCTTGCCCTTGCCCTTCTTGAAACTAGTGGTTTCACCAACCATCAACAATTGATGCTCCTTCTTGACTTCTACTTTTGCGGTGTCAAACATCGTGAATAGCTCAAAGATCATATATCCCTAATATGTTATAGTTCATCATGAAGCTCTAGCAGCTTGGTGGCAATGACTTTGGAGAAACATCACTATCTCATCTGGAAGATCAACTCCCACTCGATTCAAGTGATTGTTGCACTCAGACAATCTGAGCACAAGCTCAACCATTGAGCTTTTCTCCCTTAGTTTGCAGGCTAAGAAAATCGTCGGAGGTCTTGTACCTCTGACGTGGGCACGAGCCTGAAATCCCAATTTCAGCCCTCGAAACATCTCATATGTTCTGCGATGTTTCGAAATCATCTTTGGTGCCTCAACTCTAAACCGTTTAACTGAACTATCACGTAGTTATCAAAACGTGTATGTCCGATGTTTGCAACATCCACAGATGACGTTTGAGGTTCAGCACACCGAGCGGTGCATTAAGGACATAAGCTTTCTACTGTCCGCATAATCGCTACTGTCAACTTTCAACTATATTTTCTCTAGGAACATATCTAAACAGTGGAACTAAAGCGCGAGCTCACGACATAATTTGCAAAGATCTTTTGACTATGTTCAGGATAATTAAGTTCATCTAATGAACTCCCACTCAGATAGACATCCCTCTAGTCATCTAAGTGATTACATGATCCGAGTCAACTAGGCCGTGTCCGATCATCACGTGAGGCGGACTAGTCATCATTGGTGAACATCTTCATGTTGATCGTATCCACCATACGACTCATGCTCGACCTTTCGGTCTCTTGTGTTCCGAGGCCATGTCTATACATGCTAGGCTCGTCAAGTCAACCTAAGTGTTTCGCGTGTGTAAATCTGTCTTACACCCGTTGTATGTGAACATAAGAATCTATCACACCCGATCATCACGTGGTGCTTCGAAACAACGAACTTTCGCAACGGTGCACAGTTAGGGGGAACACTTTCTTGAAATTTTAATGAGGGATCATCTTATTTACTACCGTCGTTCTAAGCAAATAAGATGAATAAACATGATAAACATTACATGCAATCAAATAGTGACATGATATGGCCAATATCATATTGCTCCTTTTGATCTCCATCTTCGGGGCTCCATGATCATCATCGTCACCGGCATGACACCATAATCTCCATCATCATGATCTCCATCATCGTGTCTTCACGAAGTTGTCTCACCAACTATTACTTCTACTACTATGGCTGCCGGTTAGCAATAAAGTAAAGTAATTACATGGCGTTGTATAATGACACGCAGGTCATACAATAAATAAAGACAACTCCTATGGCTCATGCCGGTTGTCATACTCATCGACATGCAAGTCGTGATTCCTATTACAATAACATGATCAATCTCATACATCACATATATCATTCAGCACATTCTTTTGGCCATATCACATCACATAGCATACCCTGCAAAAACAAGTTAGACGTCCTCTAATTGTTGTTTGCATGTTTTACGTGGCTGCTATGGGTTTCTAGCAAGAACGTTTCTTACCTATGCAAAAACCACAACGTGATATGTCAATTGCTATTTACCCTTCATAAGGACCCTTTTCATCGAATCCATTCTGACTAAAGTGGGACAGACTGGCACCCGCTAGCCACCTTATGCACCAAGTGCATGTCAGTTGGTGGAACCTGTCTCACGTAAGTGTACGTGTAAGGTCGGTCCGAGCCGCTTCATCCCACAATACCGTCGAAACAAGATTGGACTAGTAACGGTAAGCATATTGAACAAAATCAATGCCCACAACTACTTTGTGTTCTACTCGTGCAAAGAATCTACGCAATAGACCTAGCTCATGATGCCACTGTTGGGGAACGTAGCAGAAATTCAAAATTTTCCTACGTGTCACCAAGATCTATCTATGGAGAAACCAGCAACGAGGGGAAGGAGAGTGCATCTACATACCCTTGTAGATCGCTAAGCAGAAGCGTTCAAGAGAACGAGGTTGAAGGAGTCATACTCGTCGTGATCCAAATCACCGGAGATCCTAGTGCCGAACGGACGGCACCTCCGCGTTCAACACACGTACAGCCCGGTGACATCTCCCACGCCTTGATCCAGCAAGGAGAGAGGAAGAGGTTGAGGAAGACTCCGTCCAGCACCAGCACAGCGGCGTGGTGGTGGTGGAGGAGCGTGGCAATCCTGCAGGGCTTCACCAAGCACCGTGGGAGACGAGGAGGGAGAGAGGTAGGGCTGCGCCTTGAGGGAGAAAACTCATGTGTTGGCAGCCCCAAAAACCCTCAAGTATATATAGGGGAAGGGGAGGGGGCTGCGCCCCCTCTAGGGTTCCCTCCCGAAGGGTGGCGGCAGCCCCCAGATCCCATCTGGGTGGTGGCCAGAAGGGGAGAGGGGGAGGCGCACCTAGGGTGGGCATTAGGGCCCATCTGCCCTAGGGTTTGCCCCCTTCCCCCGCTTCCTTGCGCCTTGGGCCCTGTGGGGGGCGCACCAGCCTACCTGGGGCTGGTCCTCTCCCACACTTAGCCCATGCAGCCCTCCGGGGTTGGTGGCCCCACTTGGTGGACCCCCGGGACCCTCCCGGTGGTCCCGATACGTTACGGAAAAACCTGAAACTTTTCCGGTGACCAAAACAGGACTTCCCATATATAAATCTTTACCTCCGGACCATTCCGGAACTCCTCGTGACGTCTGGGATCTCATCCGGGACTCCGAACAAAATTCGGTAACCACATACAAACTTCCTTTATAACTCTAGCGTCATCGAACCTTAAGTATGTAGACCCTACGGGTTCGGGAATCATGCAGACATGACCGAGACATTCTCCAGTCAATAACCAACAGCGGGATCTGGATACCCATGTTGGCCCCCACATGTTCCATGATGATCTCATCGGATGAACCACGATGTCAAGGACTCAATCGATCCCGTATACAATTCCCTTTGTCAAACGGTATTGTACTTGCCCGAGATTCGATCATTGGTATACCGATACCTTGTTCAATCTCGTTACTGGCAAGTCTCTTTACTCATTCCACAACACATCATCCCGTGATCAACCCCTTGGTCACATTGTGCACATTATGATGATGTCCTACCGAGTGGGCCCAGAGATACCTCTCCGTTTACACGGAGTGACAAATCCCAGTCTCGATTCGAGCCAACCCAACAGACACTTTCGGAGATACCTGTAGTGCACCTTTATAGCCACCCAGTTACGTTGTGACGTTTGGTACACCCAAAGCATTCCTACGGTATCCGGGACTTGCACAATCTCATGGTCTAAGGAAACGATACTTGACATTAGAAAAGCTTTAGCATACGAACTACGATCTTTGTGCTAGGCTTAGGATTGGGTCTTGTCCATCACATCATTCTCCTAATGATGTGATCTCGTTATCAACGACATCCAATGTCCATGGTCAGGAAACCGTAACCATCTATTGATCAACGAGCTAGTCAACTAGAGGCTTACTAGGGACATGGTGTTGTCTATGTATCCACACATGTATGTGAGTTTCCTTTCAATACAATTATAGCATGGATAATAAATGATTATCATGAACAAGGAAATATAATAATAATAACTAATTTATTATTGCCTCTAGGGCATATTTCCAACAGGACCTGCCCAATCGGGACCGTGGAGCCGTCGGTGACTCCGGAGAAAGGCTTGGTGGGCTGAAGCTGACTGTAGGGTACTTGGAGATTGTTGAATGTTTCCACGGACAAGACGTTGAGCCCTGCCCCGCCATCGATGAGGGTCCTGGTGACTAGCACATTGCTGGTGATTGGGGAACAAAGCATCAGGAGGACTCCGACTGTGGGCGTGCACTTGAGCTGATCCGCTGAGCTGAACATGATGGCACACGCCGACCACCTGAGAGGGCGCGTGGCCTCGAGCTTGGGGAGGACTGCATTCACTTCACGGGAAGATGCGCTGAGAGGCTGGGGCTTGGGCTCCGCCTAGGATGCAGGCGATCGCGCGTGGTTCCTGGAAGCCCTCAGCCCCTTCGTCCTTATGACGGTCCTCATTTCTCCTTGGCTGCGGCGGTACCGGAGGGAGGCCTGCGTTACCTTGCGGGCGATCCTCGCGGGGCTGATCCCTCCAGCCTCCCTCGCGAGGCGGGTCCTGCCAGCGATCCTCGCGAGGTTGGTCGCGCCACCCTTGACGTGGGCCGCGGTCTTCCTAGCGTCCTGCATTCCTTCCTCCTCCTCGGCCGTAGCCCCGGTTGTTGCGGTCGGGACGCCGGCCAGTCCGTCCTTCACGCACGGTCCTGAGCTCTTGGCATTCATTGGTGTTATGGGTGTGGAGGTCGTGGTACACGTAGTACCGACTGCGCTTGGAGGATTCAGGCTGATCTCTGCCCCGCTTGGTGTCTGGTTCTGCCGCAAGCACGACAGCCCCCTTGCGCTTCACGTCCTTGGACTTGGGCTTCTTCTCTTCAGTGTCTGCGGCAGGCAACTCGAGGAGGGAGAGACGCCCTTCCTCATCCCTGGCGCACTTGGTTGCCAGGTTGAACAGCTCCAAGGAAGTGCACAGATCTTCATGCATTGCGAGCTCCTCCTTCATTTTGAAGTCACGCACGCCGTCAGAGAAGGCTGAGATGATGGCCTCCTCGGTCACCTTGGGAATCTTGAGGCGCGCATTGTTGAAGCGCTGGATGTACTTCTGCAGGGTTTCCCCTGGTTGCGGCTTGATGCAGCGCATGTCGCTCATGGCGGGTGGCCGGTCGCGAGTACCCTGGAAGTTGGCGATGAAGCGGATGCGCATCTCGTCCTAGGAGGAGATCGTGCCTGGGGCCAGGTTCAGAAGCTAGGTGCGGGCCCCGTCCTTGAGATCCATGGGAAACTAGTTCGCCATGACCTTCTCGTCTCCGTTGGCAGCCTCGATGCTTAGCTCGTAGAGCTGGAGGAACTCTGCAGGGTCTGTCGTGCTGTCGTAGCGAGGAGGCAGGTCTGGCTTGAACTTGCCGGGCCACGCGACGGTGCATAGCTCGGTGGTGAAGGCGCGGCAGCCCGCTGTGGCCACATGAGGCCTTGGAGGACAAAAGGCTCGGTCCTGCGGGTCCCCGTGCGCCGCAGCTGGGTGCCGCGCGGGGTCTTGATGTGCTGGAGCAGGAGCGTGGTCGGGACGAGCCGGAGCAGGGAGCGCTCGGGCAGCTTCTCGAGGGCGAGGGACCTCTTGGCAGCTCTGCTCCTGCCGTGCTGGTTCCTGACGGGGCGGGTTCCGCCCAGGGGCCGCATGCCTTGGAGCTAGGGCGCCTTCTTGAGGGGGAGGCGGCTGAGGCGCCCTAGGATCTTCATTGCCCGCGGATGGCGGGGCGCGATGCAGCGAGAAAGATAGCACGGGGGAGCCCCCAGCGGCACGGACGAGTTCGGCGACTCGGTCGAGCGATTCTTCATAGACGTCGTCGACTAGGCGGTAGCGCAGGAGCTCGTTTGCCACGATGAGTGCAGCTTGAGCCTCCATGGCCGCGCGGGGCGCGCGGGATGAAGAACCAGCAGGGGTGAGCGAGGGCGTAGCGGTGCGGCCGTCTCGCCTCATGGACGGGTGCTGGGACGAGGCTTGCTGCTCGTTCCTCGCCGGGCCGGTGGCAGCATTGACGGCAGGCGACGGGGAACGACGAGGGCGCCCGCCGATGGGAGCCGTCTGGGCGACGCGGGAAGCAAGGGCGGCCCAGCGCTCGACGCGAACCCGACGTGCGTCAGACATGGTCGCGACGTTCGGAGAAGAACAGGGCGACGGAAGACGAATTCCGGAGCACCCCTACCTGGCGCGCCAAATGTCGGATTTCGGGTTCTGGCAGACACTTGAGGTTCGAACACTGGGATGCGCGCGGAGGTTTCGCCTTCTACCTACCTGTTCCTTGCCGAATCGCTAGGATCTAAACTACGAGAAGAGCAACACAAGAGACACAGGGTTTATACTGGTTTAGGCCACCATTGTGGTGTAATACCCTACTCCAGTGTGTGGCGTGGTGGATTGCCACTTGGGCTGATGATGAACAATACAAGGAAGAACAGCCTCGCGAGGGTCTGTTCTTGTGGTGGTGGTGTCCCTTTGGAAGGGTTGATTCTAGATGCCTACCTTATCTCCAGCTTCCTATCCGGATCTCCTCCCTCCCCTCTGTGGGTGGCTAGTGCTATTTATAGGCGAAGGCCCTGGGCCTCCTCCCAAATATTGAGTGGGAAGGGCGCCAACAATTGGCCAATTTGAAGGGGAACATCTAGTACACTTATCCTGACTAAAGTTGGTCCTCGCCTGTCAAAGGCTCTGGTGGTGACACCGACTTGGGCTCCACGGTGACCTCCATCCTGCCGTTGGACTAGTCTTGATCTTGTTGCACCGAAATGGATGCCTTTGCTTGATGCTCTCACCTGCGCTTGCTCCCCTTGCACCAAAGAGGAAAGAAGGACACTGCGCGGGCTGGCGCCCGACTGGCGCCCTTGGTCGTCATGGCTTGCGTCATGGGCACCTCGCGAGGTACCCCGCCTTGAACTCTCCGCCTCCTCATGAGCTAGCCTGACGAGGCCGTGCCTGAGGAAGCTCCTTGTCGTCCGCCCCGCGAGGCTTGGCCCCTCGCGAGGGTCTTGAGCTTGTGTTGATGAAGATGGGCCGTGCTGGGCCCCCTTTGAGCCACGCCGCAGGCCGCAGGCAGGCATGTCTGGGGACCCCCATTCCTAGAACGCCGACACACGCAAAGGAGAGTCCCATCCGGACATGGGCCGAAGTCTTGAGTCTTGTATCTTCATGCTTCAATAGTCCGGACGATGTATATAGTCCGGCTGTCCGGATACCCCCTTATCCAGAACTCCCTCAGTAGCCCTTGAACTAGGCTTCAATGACGATGAGTCCGGCACGCAGTCTTGTCTTCGGCATTGCAAGGCGGGTTCCTCCTTCCGAATACTCCAAGGTTATTATCGAACACGTAGACCGTGTCCGGATCTGCAAGATGATCTTCACACAACATAGTAGGGAACATAGCATAAATCCGTTCTGCTGACAATTTTTATACGTCGTGCCCTTGCATCTTGGCTTGGTCCAACATGGACCGGCGTCTCCTGCTCCACCTTGACTCGCGTTGCAAGGCGGTTTTATTGGCACGTCCTGCCAAAGCAGGGATCGTGTTCCTCTTAATACAGGATCTTCATCAATGTGGGCGTATGTGACTGTAGGACCTTGAAGTAAGTCTAGAGGGGGGGTGATTAGACTACTTGACCAATTAAAAACTTAACCTTTCCCAATTTTAGAGTTTGGCAGATTTTAGCTATCTTAGGACAAGCCAAGCAATCATCACACAATTCAAGCAAGCATGCAAAGAGTATATAGGCAGCGGAAATTAAAGCATGCAACTTGTGAGAAAGTAAAGGGAAGGGTTTGGAGGATTCAAACGCAATTGGAGACACGGATGTTTTTGGCGTGGTTCCGATAGGTGGTGCTATCGTACATCCATGTTGATGGAGACTTCAACCCACGAAGGGTAATGGCTGCGCGAGTCCACGGAGGGCTCCACCCACGAAGGGTCCACGAAGAAGCAACCTTGTCTATCCCACCATGGCCGTCGCCCACGAAGGACTTGCCTCACTAGCGGTAGATCTTCACGAAGTAGGCGATCTCCTTGCCCTTACAAACTCCTTGGTTCAACTCCACAATCTTGTCGGAGGCTCCCAAGTGACACCTAGCCAATCTAGGAGACACCACTCTCCAAGAAGTAACAAATGGTGCGTTGATGATGAACTCCTTGCTCTTGTGCTTCAAATGATAGTCTCCCCAACACTCAACTCTCTCTCTCATATGATTTGGATCTGGTGGAAAGAGGATTTGAGTGGAAAGCAACTTGGGAAGGCTAGAGATCAAGATTCATATGGTAGGAATGGAATATCTTGGCCTCAACACATGAGTAGGTGGTTCTCTCTCAGAAATGGTAAGTTGGAAGTGTAGGTTTAGTCTGATGGCTCTCTCCACGAATGAAGAGGAGGTGGAGGGGTATATATAGCCTCCACACAAAATCTAACCGTTACACACAATTTACCAAACTCGGTGGGACCGATTCAACAGACTCGGTCGGACCGATTTAGTAAACCTAGTGACCGTTAGTGATTTTCGGTGGGACTGATATGCAACTCGGTGAGACCGATTCGGTTAGGGTTAGGGCATAACTAATCTCGGTAAGACCGATTACAAAAACTCGGTAAGACCGATTTTGGTAATAAGCTTTCCAGAGAGTTGGTCAGGTAAACTCGATGGGACCGATTTGCTCTTTTCGGTGAGACTGAAATGTTACAAAAGGGAAACAGAGAGTTTACATTGCAATCTTGGTGGGACCGATCACTCGCTTTGGTTAGACCGAAACGTTACGAAGGGAAACAGAGAGATTACAATCTCATCTTGGTGAGACCGAGATCCCTATCGGTAGGACCGATTTGCTTAGGGTTTGTGGCAGTGGCTATGACTTTTGGAATCGGTGGCGCCGGATGGGAAGAATCGGTGTGACCGATTTTGGCTTTGGGTTTAGGTCATTTGTGGATGTGGGAAAGTAGCTGAGGGTTTTGGAGAATATCACAAAGCACATGAACCAAGAGGCTCATTAAGCAATACCTCATCCCTCCTTGATAGTATTGGCTTTTCCTATAGACTCAATGTGATCTTGGATCACTAAAATATAAAATGAAGAGTCTTGAGCCTTTGAGCTTGAGCCAATCCTTTGTCCTTAGTATTTTGAGGGATCCACTTTCATCATCCATGCCATGCCATTCTTTGAGCTTTCGTGAAATAATTGTCTTTGAATAGCATTAGCTCAATGAGCTATATGTTGTTATGAATTACCAAAACCACCTAGGGATAGTTGCACTTTCAATCTCCCCCTTTTTGGTAATTGATGACAACATATAGATCAAAGCTTCAACAAAAGATAATAAGAATAAAAACATCGTCACTTTGAGAAGTATGTGATAAGAAAGAGCTCGCCCTAAATTTGTGCATAGTTTAAAATTTGCTTTGGACTGCAAATGCACAAGGAATTAGGCTCATGGGTTACTCTTCCATTTGACATACATCTTGGTGGAGCGCTCAAAATGAGAAGTATTGAATACATGCACTCATCACCAAGCAAAGTGAATGATCACATAAGATAGATAGGATAATATCATCAAACATGCATAAGTGTAGCTTATGATCAAACACATGATCATCAATGTCTCACAAGCATAGTATCTCAACCAATCAAAAAGCAAACAAGTTTAAACCAACAAAGCAAGAGAGAACAAAAGCAACACTCTCTCTCTCGAAGCCTATGATCTATACATTTTTCTCCCCCTTTGGCAACAAGTTACCAAAAAGTTCATAGAAAATGCATAGTGCTAGATCGACTCTCAGGCTTGATCTTCAGTTGGTGGTGTAGAGACGGCTCCTTGGACGAAGGCTTCAGTTGATGTAGAGGGTGCTGGAGTTGATGCTGAAGCTGGTTGCACTGGAGCCAAAGGGGCAGTAGTTGGTGCTGAAGATGTTGCTCTAGTGTCTGGCACTGGCACAGCAGCTAACCTCTGAGCTCTAGGCACTTTGGCAAAGACATTTGTGGTTGTCTTGCCCTTCCTCTCCTACATGTCATCCTGCAGTTGCTCCACAACTGACTGAATCTCAGTTACTTTGACATCTAGATCATAGAATTTTTGTTCCATGATTCTTTCCAAGCTCTCCTGGTTTTGAGTTAAGGTGGCCAAACCCTTCTCAATCCTCAGAAATGATGCTATCAAGTAACCAAGCTGCTCCTGCTTGTTTTTCAAGAAATACTCAGATGCCTCCTCTTGAGTTGACATCTTGGCAGCCTTCTCCTTCCTTGCCTTCTCCTTCTTCTCTTGAGCTTGAACTGATGATGGATCATCCTCATTCATGACAACCTCATTGTCTTCAAAGTCTGGATAGAGTGGAAAATGTTTCCTATCCAATAGATATTTGTCAGTTCCCATCTTTGAGTTGATCAATTACTGAATCTGAGGGGCATATCCACAGCTCCTCTTATGATCTGCTGCAGTCCTCTTAATGGTTTCAACTATAAGGCTCATGACTTTGAATTTCTGTGGCACATCAAATAAATGCAACATATTGATGGCATGCCCTCTGATCATGTTGTGGTCCCCTGACTTGGGCAACAGAGTGTGCCTCAGAATCCAATTGATAGTAGGTAGCCCTGACAACAGAAAATGGACTGATCCAAAAGTGAAAGTCTCTAGGGCTTTTTCTGGGATCTCCTTGTACATGTGTGCCATGGTATTGTGTCGCATTTTCTTCTTGGCATATACATCCAAATCATCATCATTTTCCTTTGGGGCATTTATCAGTTTTGCCCATTCTTCTATAGTGGATTGGTACCTTGTACCTTCAGACATCCAAACAATTCTTCCATCTGGGTAAAAATGTGCTGTGGAGTAGAATTGCATGATAAGTTCATCATTCCAGTTTGTGAGCTTTTGCCCAACAAATTATGCAACTCCACAAGCAACAAAGTTGTCATGCACTCCAGGATAGTGCTCTTCATTCTCCTTCATGTAGGTCCAGTCCACCCACCTCATATCACAAACTATGGGCTTCTTGTCCAATAAGATTGTCTCACAGAAGTCATGTTGTTCCTTTGTATGGAACCTGTAATCAACAACAGTTCTTCTCCTTGTGGCATATGGATCTGCCATCCTCCATAGCCTCAATCCTGAGTCTTTCCTTATGTTCATGTCCTCAGCCACAGGATGGGCATTATTGTGATCTGGTATCTTTGGCTTGAGCTTCCTTAGAGCCTGTCCTTCTTCATCTTCCTCCTCAGCAACCTCAGGCACTGGGGCCTTGTTCTTCTCAGCAGCTGAAATACTCCTGGTATTCCTCTTTGGTGCAGACTTGGCCTTGGGGCCAGCTTTGGGTGCTTCCTTGGGCTTAGATGTTGCAGCCCCAGATTTAATAGCATCACCCATAAGCTTTGGTGCCTTTGGTGCTGGTGCAGAAAGCTCTTCCTCTTCCATCATGGAAGGTTGCCCAACAACTCTGGCCATGGTCTTCTTGACCCTTTCCTTCCTCTTCTTGCTTTCATCAGCTGGCTCTTTAGCATCAGGATTTTCAGGCAGTTGAGTTGATGCTCTGGCCTTGGGCATTGGTTGTCTTCTTGCAGGCCTTTTAATCTTCATGCCTGGCTTTATATCCTTTGCTGAGCCATATTCCTTCCTGAGCACCACTTTCTTGGAAGTAGCCTCATCTTCTTCAGCTTTGTAGTCCTCATCTTCTGAGTCTGAGGTTCTCTTTATCCTTTGCCTGGTTGCAGCCTTAGGAAGGTTGCTAGGAGTGCTTCTTCTCCCTTCATCTGAAGTGCTGGAGGGACTAGTGCCCTCACTCAAGTGAATCTGCTCTACTGACCTGTTCTGAATGTCACTTTGGTCTGACATGCTGCGAAAGCTGACTGCTGACCCTGTGAAGAGTTATAGATGAGATAGAGTGGATGAGCATCACAAAATGCAGAGATTTGTCAAAAGAATGAGTCAAAAATTCAGTTTTAGTTTTCCATAGAAAGCATTTCGGATCAACCAATTTTCAAATTCGGTGATACCGAAGCAGTTTTTGGAACCTAAACTGATGAACTCGGTTGGACCGAGTCACAGTTCGGTGGCATCGAGACTGCTAGGGTTTCACAGAATCCTAAAATCGGTCGCACCAATTAGTAATTCTTGGTCAGACCAAGAGTCACTTGTGCAATGGCATATCCCAAATCGGTGAGACCGAGTTTTTCAACTCGGTGGGTCCGAGATGGTTTCGGCGGAAGCCTAACCCTAAAAATTTGAATCTAATCTACTCTACGTACTACTTTGGCTGGATAGGATTGTTTCAATCTTGGCAAGAATCAATAAGAGTACAATGTGCAAGGAATCAGATGTGGATAGCACAAAGATCGAGTCCATACCCTAGTGCGGCGATGAACTCGCTACGGCGGTAACAGTGGGGTTGAATTCCGTTGACGGCGGCGAAGACCAGCGACAGGAGGCGGCTGGCGACGAGGAGACGATCCGGAGACCTTCGATGGCAGAGCGAGCTATTGCGCGGGCGAAGGGGTTCGGAGAAATTTCCAAAATTTTGCCCGTGTTTATATATAGCCCGACCCTGTCGGTGTGACCGAGTGGAACAACTCGGTGGCACCGAGATGCATAACTGTGTTCAGTTAATGCAACTCGGTGTGACCGAAAAGTTCAAATCAGTTGCACCGAGATGGAAAACTTAGATCAACTTAATGATCTTGGTAGGACCGAAATGGAGTAATCGGTTAGACCGAGAATCACAAAGAGGTTTTGGAAGTTTAAGTCTATGACGAATCGGGGACTCCGACTGCTCCTCACACAGAGTAGTTCGAATCTGACTTGATCAAATTTTGTGATGTAGCATGAATAGAGTTTGAGACGAGAAAAGCATAGACAGCTAGAGAGGGTTCTTAGGCATTCTTGTCCATCCACTTGGCCAAAATAAGAATGAACCAAACAATCAAAACAACAAGTGGATGTCCTTGAATGAGTAAAATATGCACCAACATGCTCACACAATAAAATGGCAAATGAAATATGTGGCAAAGCATGCACAACCAATTCTAGCATCTATCAAACAATTAGCAATGACTAGGTCATCTATATATGAGTATATTGACTTAGGAGTCAAATGAGAACATTTGATCATAGGTCATACTCATCGTTTAAGCTCAAGTGGGGTTACCACTTTTATATAATGCATTTATGTGTTCACACCATTAGAGTTGTTTTGACTCAATTTTTTGAGTTAAGCTCCCCCTAGATGTGAGATCCCCCCTTTAGAGGGATGAACTAACCTTGGGTTTTGTCGATGATGACTTCGTGTAGGTGTTGAAGATGTGGATGCTCAATGTTGAAGTAGATCATTTCGAGCAATCCTTTGGAGTGAGTTGCACTTTCAACTTGCCTACATGGGTTAGTCCCACAAGGAACAAACAAGAATATCCATAGACATAGAGTGATGCACACACAAGATGATGTCCATGAAACCATTAGGTTACCTTGTCCCTTGCCTTACCAACATGAGGGTTTGTGACTCCTTGAACTAGTGCAAGATGTGGAAGTTGATTACACTTGTCCTTGCCATAAAGATATGAGTGAAGAATTTTGGCGGAGTCACCTTCAAGAAATCTCTAGTTCTTCTTCTTCGGGATCCACATTATCTTGATGGGAATCCTTGGAGTTGTAGTTGTACTTGATGAAGTAGAACTTGGCGTAGTCTTGGGAATCCACTTGACCGAGACCTTAGGTGCTTCTTCAAATGCATCAATCTCTTCTTGAAGCTTATCCTTGCCTTTGTTCTTGTGGTGTTGTGGAGGAAGATCATCTTGAGCTTGTGTTCCCTTGAAGGAAGTAGGATCATACTTCTCTTGTTGAGGAACAAACTTCGTCTTGGGGTATTGATCTTCTTCCCACTCAACTCCATTGGCATTGAACTTTCGTTCAAAACCAACACCTTGATTCTTCCGGTGTCTTCCTTGCTTGCGTACAATTTCCTCGAATTGCTTACTCCCGGCAAGGCTCTTGTAAACACCTTTATCTATAATTCCCTTCAATAAGCTATTTTCTTGCTCAAGTGTAACTTGGCTAAGAGAATCATTAGTGGAATAAAGAGAACTACTAGATGCAACAATATTGGATTTAACATTATTATTGTTACTACTAGAGGAAGTATCTTTCTTGTACTTGTTACCAGACTTGACTTGAGGCATGTAAGTAGATAAGAGTAAACGCTTGGCAATGTAAGAAGAACTTTCTTGCGGAGATCATCATTGATTGCCTTTAAGAACTCATGCTCTTGCTCAAGATTGAGCTTTTCAAAGCGTAACTTCTCATGAGCCCTTAAAAGTTCTCGATGATCTTCGAAGATAGTTTCATGAGCCAACTTTAGAGAGTTTAGTTCCTTAGTTAGAAGCTCAATTTTCTCCTTATCATTGTCATTCGTTCGATTAGCATGATTAATTGATGTTTCATCATAGTATTCATCACTAGAGTTGTCAACAAGTAAATCATCATCCACAAGCAAGTCATCTTCATCACTATTGAAATCAACATACTCAGGATGTGTTACCTTTGGACCTTTGGCCATGAAGCATCTTCCAATTCCTTCATTTTGTGAATCAAATATGTCGTAGGAGTTGGTTGACACAAGTGCTAGATCAGCAACACCTTCATCTTGAGTATGTTCTGAGTCGGAGTGATAGCTTCTCTCAGAGTGATTGTCGGAGTCGGAGCCGGATACCCATTCACCAACATGAGCTTGATGTCTTCGTTTTGTGTAGCTCCTTGATGACTTGTCCTTCCTTTCCGAATCCTTGCTTCTCCGTGAGGGTCTTCGTTCATAACGATCATCTCTACTCCTCCTCTGTCTTGGTGGTGATTCTTCTCTTTTGCTTCTTCTTTTTGGAGAATCTTCTCTTCTTTTGTAGGGTGTCGTACACTCATTGGAGTAGTGTCTAGGCCTCCCACAATTGTAGCAATTGCGCTCTCAACTAGAAGATCTTTTGTCATGGTAAGACCTTGACTTGGAGCTTCTTTCTTTGCTTCTACTCTTGTAGAATTTGTTGAAGTTCTTCACCATTAAGCTCAATTCTTCATCGAAGGTTTGTTTCTCACTTGATGATGTGGGGGCTTCACTTGAGGCTTTGTAAGCACCACTTGACTTGTTGTGAAGTTCCTCCTTATCCTTGAGTGACATCTCATGAGCAACAATTCTTCCAATGACTTCCGTTGGCTTGAGATTTTTGTAGTTTGGCATCATTTGGATCAATGTGCACATGGTATCATACTTTCCATCCAATGCTCTTAGGATCTTCTTGATGATGAATCTGTCGGTCATCTCTTCACTTCCTAAGCCGGCAATCTCATTTGTGATAAGTGCAAGCCTAGAGTATATTTCAGCGACACCTTCACCATCCTTCATTTTGAACTTGTCAAGCTGACTTTGGAGCACATCCAACTTGGATTCCTTGACGGATTTGGTACCTTCGTGCATATCAATCAAAGTATCCCAAATTTCCTTTGCATTCTCAAGACGGCTGATTTTATTGAATTCTTCGGGGCACAATCCGTTGAAGATGATATCACAAGCTTGAGCGTTGTATTGCAGCATCTTCAATTCTTCCGCATTCACTTCATGGTTTGGTTCTCTTCCATCAAAGAATTCACCTTGCAAGCCAATACAAATAATTGCCCAAACGGCGAGGTTATGTCCGAGAATATGCATTTTCATTTTATGCTTCCAACTAGCAAAATTTTGTACCATCAAAGTAAGGACCTCTACGGTGATAATTTCCCTCGCTAGAAGCCATACTCTCCTAGGTTGTGAAACCAAGGCTATGACCACCAAAAGCTATGGAAATCAAAGCAAATGGAGACCAAAGCTCTGATACCACTTGTAGGACCTTGAAGTAAGTCTAGAGGGGGTGATTAGACTACTTGACCAATTAAAAACTTAACCTTTCCCAATTTTAGAGTTTGGCAGATTTTAGCTATCTTAGGACAAGCCAAGCAATCATCACACAATTCAAGCAAGCATGCAAAGAGTATATAGGCAGCGGAAATTAAAGCATGCAACTTGCGAGAAAGTAAAGGGAAGGGTTTGGAGGATTCAAACACAATTGGAGACACGGATGTTTTTGGCGTGGTTCCGATAGGTGGTGCTATCGTACATCCATGTTGATGGAGACTTCAACCCACGAAGGGTAACGGCTGCGCGAGTCCACGAAGGGTTCCACCCACGAAGGGTCCACGAAGAAGCAACCTTGTCTATCCCACCATGGCCGTCACCCACGAAGGACTTGCCTCACTAGCGGTAGATCTTCACGAAGTAGGCGATCTCCTTGCCCTTACAAACTCCTTGGTTCAACTCCACAATCTTGTCGGAGGCTCCCAAGTGACACCTAGCCAATCTAGGAGACACCACTCTCCAAGAAGTAACAAATGGTGCGTTGATGATGAACTCCTTGCTCTTGTGCTTCAAATGATAGTCTCCCCAACACTCAACTCTCTCTCATATGATTTGGATCTGGTGGAAAGAGGATTTGAGTGGAAAGCAACTTGGGAAGGCTAGAGATCAAGATTCATATGGTAGGAATGGAATATCTTGGCCTCAACACATGAGTAGGTGGTTCTCTCTCAGAAATGGTAGATGGAAGTGTAGGTTTAGTCTGATGGCTCTCTCCACGAATGAAGAGGAGGTGGAGGGGTATATATAGCCTCCACACAAAATCTAACCATTACACACAATTTACCAAACTCGGTGTGACCGATTCAACAGACTCGGTCGGACCGATTTAGTAAACCTAGTGATCATTAGTGATTTTTAGTGGGACTGATATGCAACTCGGTGAGACCGATTCGGTTAGGTTTAGGGCATAAAGTAATCTCGGTAAGACCGATTACACAAACTCGGTAAGACCGATTTTGGTAATAAGCTTTCTAGAGAGTTGGTCAGGTAAACTCGGTGGGACCGATTTGCTCTTTTCGGTGAGACCGAAATGTTACAAAAGGGAAACAGAGAGATTACATCGCAATCTCGGTGGGATCGATCGCTCACTTCGGTTAGACCGAAACGTTACGAAGGGAAACAGAGAGATTACAATCTCATCTCGGTGAGACCGAGATCCCTATCGGTAGGACCGATTTGCTTAGGGTTTGTGGCAGTGGCTATGAATTTTGGAATCAGTGGCGCCGGATTGGAAGAATCGGTGTGACCGATTTTGGCTTTGGGTTTAGGTCATTTGTGGATGTGGGAAAGTAGCTGAGGGTTTTGGAGCATATCACAAAGCACATGAAGCAAGAGGCTCATTAAGCAACACCTCATCCCTCCTTGATAGTATTGGCTTTTCCTATAGACTCAATGTGATCTTGGATCACTAAAATATAAAATGAAGAGTCTTGAGCCTTTGAGCTTGAGCCAATCCTTTGTCCTTAGTATTTTGAGGGATCCACTTTCATCATTCATGCCATGCCATTCATTGAGCTTGCCTGAAATAATAGTCTTGGAATAGCATTAGCTCAATGAGCTATATGTTTTTATGAATTACCAAAACCACCTAGGGATAGTTGCACTTTCAGTGACCCCACGGCAACTGTTGGTATGATTCCGTGTATTTTAGATAAGTCTCAAGCGGTCACGCTGAGGACTCTTGGTATTCATCCCTTTTATAAAGGGGTCAAGGCCTACGCCTCTTCTCCACCTCTCCTGCCCCTTCTCGCACCTCGAGCTCCAGCACTCAAAACCTAAGCTCCAACACCCCAGATCCCCCAGTATGTCCGGATCCGATGCAACAGGCCAGTGTGTGGCCTCCTCGATTCAAGAGGAGGACATTGTGAAGCTTAGGGAGGTCGGATACCTGACCGCCGATATCCAGCACATGCTTCCTGCTCCGGGGCAAGTTATCCCCACGTCGGAGCCCAACGAGAGCGTCGTGTTTGTCCCTCACTTCCTCCGAGGCCTAGGCCTCACCCTTGACCCCTTTGTGAGGGGGCTCATATTCTACTATGGCTTGGATTTCCATGATCTGGCTCCAGACCCTGTCCTCCATATCTCGTCGTTCATTATTGTGTGCGAGGCTTTTCTCCACGTCAACCCACACTTCGGCTTATGGCTCAAGACCTTCAACGTGAAGCCGAAGATGATCGAGGGGCGACATGCAGAGTGCGGAGGTGCCATAATAAGCAAGAACGCCAACGCCCAATGGCCTGAGGGTTCTTTTCCGGAAGTATCCGATGTGTGGCAATGGAGGTGGTTTTACGTCACACCTCCCAGAGGCACAAAGTGGGTAGCTGCCCCTGAGTTCCGCTCGGGCCCTCCATCACAGTTAGCGTCTTGGACCGACATAGGACGGAATTATGGGCCTACTGGCGATGTGCCAGAACTGCAGAATCGTATGCGGGAGCTTATTGAGAGGGACATAAATCTTGTCAGCATAATGCAAGTGATGCTAGTCCGGCAGATGTTGTCGTGCAAACGTCGACCTCTCCGGATGTGGGAGTTCAATCTAGAGGGTCCACGGACTATTAAGCACTTCTTCAGCCTGAAGCTCGAAGGAATGTGTAAATTATTCTTTGGACCACAAGTAAAGTGTCCGGACACCATCGAGGATGCGGGCCTAAGCTGCAATCGCCTAGATGCCCAAGTAAGTAACCTTAAGCCGGACACTTCATTTATATTTATCATAACTATTATTCTAACAATCCCTCCGCCGCCAGGAATGGCTCGATAAGGCGAAGAGAATCAGGTGTCCAGCGCCACTTCCTGAAGGCTCGCCTGGTCCAACCATTGCAAAGATGCTGGACCGGGCGCTCAGCAAAATCCCTTCAGGGAAAGGCGAAGGAAAGGGCAGTGAAGCCGAACTTCACGCGCTGTGCATCCAAACCGGGGAAATTGCTACCCCTCCTATGGAGGATAGCTGGGGAGGGGAGGTCAAAGCCTCCTCCCCACGCGGGAAGAAGAGGAGACGCCCAAGCAAGGGAAGAAAGCATCACCAAGGGGCTCTGCCGCGACGGGCACCCTCACCACGTCGTGCCCAACAACGGGCCAGCCCTCCACCGAGTCGTAAGTTTATTCATTAATTCGAAGGCATGGTGTTACTCCGAGATCCATAACCGGGACTTCGTCTTTTGCAGTCCAGTGAACAGCTCTTCTCAACAGAGTTCGTCTTCGGGGGACCTACTTATGGAGATGATGGAGAGTGAGACTCCACCCCCCTCTCCACCTCATGAGGCGGGCGACACCGAGGTGTCGTCATGGAGGAGTCCGGACCTGTCGAAGCCGGAGGCTAACACATCAGCCGCCCTGAGCCCGGAGCGTTTGGCTCCCACGGGGGGTGATGAGAAGGGTCCGACACAGTTCAGTGTCCGGCCAGACGTACTGACGGGCCGTCTGGAGCGAGCCGCTCTCTTGGAGGAGCACCGCTCTTTAATGAGCATGGTGCTCACGAAGATTTCATCCGCTACCAGCGGTTTGAATGAGGCATTTACAAGCCTGCTCAAAGGCTTTGAGGTATGCAGTGAAAAATGCACAAATTTTTGGTTATGAAGCGCGCACTAGGTGTGCTCCCTATAGATAGTAGCCCCTGAGACTCTGGTTGCCCGCCATAGGCGGCAAACGGGGGATCATATACTAATGGCTGCGCCGTACATGTGCGCAGGTATACAAGGATCTGGCAGCCGACCAGTCTGTTGAAGTTGCCGAACTAAGGAGGCAGATCGGATCCATTGATGCCGATATCACGCTGGTGAATAAATGGCTGGAGGAGTCACAAGGTATGTGCTCGGTTTCCCTTATTATGATGTATAAGGGGGGCATAATATTAATGCAATGTGTTTGCACTGCAGATGGTGTTGCTGCCATGGATGCCCTGAGGGCGGAACTTGCTCAAGCCAAGGAACAAGCTCGGGCTAGCAATGCGACTTCCCTAAAGGTGGCCGAAGAATTGAGAGCCGAACAGGCTGCACATCACCGAAGTGAGGAAAAGATAGCCGAAATGGCTAGGGAGTTAAAAAATGCCGCCGACCGTTACGCACTCCTCGAAAAGGAGTATAAGGCTAGTTCGGCCGAGCTGGGCAAGGCACTTAATGCCGCCAAGGAGATGCGGACCGAGATCTGGAGTATGCGGGAGGAGCTCCAACAGGCCGACAAAATCGTGGCTGGGGGCTCATACTTACTGCGGACGAAGTTTTTGGATCCGAAGTATGCTCCCCTGGCTGGTTGCATGAGTCCTGCAGACGCATATGCGGACTTGGCGAATAGTACATCTGACGCTGTCAAGTTCTTCGAGGGTCAAGGCAATGAAGAAGTGGAGAAGCTTTTCTGGTCGCAGTTCAATGCTCCCACTCGCCCGCTGTCGCTGAATGAGAAGGTGGCTGCTATGGCGGAGCTCCACAGGCAGTCCGGGCTTGCAATGCGGTCTATAATAGACCATCTTTGGCCGAAGGGGCCCAAGCCGGACATCTATTTTGGTTTGGTGCAGCAATTCCTTGGAGCCGTGTCTCGGATTGACGCCATGAGGAGGTCGGCGTGCATAGAGGGTGCGCAGATGGATCTAGCCCGCGTTAAAGCCTATTGGACGGATATGGAGGCCACTGTAATAGCGACCCAGGATCTGGCGGGAGGCCAATATCCGGCCGAGCACTACTTGGCGCAAGTCACAGAAGGTGCCCGCCTAATAGAGGCGCAGTGCTCGAAGAATGTCTTGTTCGAGTGATAAGTCGAATCATTGTAAAAAACAATGTTTATTTTGAATACAAGGCTATATTTATACTTTTTGCCTGAAAATATGATTGTGTCCCCTGTACGGCCGTTTTTATATGTATAGGTAGTCCGAAAGATAGCAGTCGTTGGCTTCAGCCCCCATGCATACAATGCGGGGGTGTTCGCCAAAAATATGCATAATCACACTTGATCCAACGTCTTGGTCCGTTAAGGAGGTGATCGCACGCCGAACTAGGCAACCGGACTATATAGCTGTAACACTTTCGCTTAGCCATGGGAGTCTAATGGTGGGGATACTATGTAGCCCCTGGTACATGCGCGTGCATCCGAATACAGGTGCGTGTGTACATGGCCGGGAAACAGCCCTCCGTTAATGCGGAGGAATCTTTAGAGATTCTGGTGAGTCTTCAAGTGGTTGAACAGTCTCTCGCTGTATCATGACAGTCAGTTTTCGGCTTTCTCTACTGAGGCGCTCATCTGGAATAACCAGGGCACAATCGCAGTAGTTCTCCTTTGGCCTGCCTTAGCCGGTGATAATGGAACATAAGGCGGCAAACCCAGGAGCTGGGCAAACCCAACATTTGACCAAAGACATGATTCAGAGCTGATGCATATACGGCCAAACTCGTGACGCCGAACACTCCCAAGGGTATTTGGTCTTTGTAAAAGAAAATAGGCTGACGAGAGCCTATTACAAGCCCTTAATTTCTAGGTACGTGCAATTTAGTCTGCCGTGGCCAAATGCCAATAACTGCAGTATCCTCTGTGGGTATAGAACCCATGGGATGGTTAAACAACAAGAGGCAGTAGAAAAGGTTTACGCAGGGGCTTAATCTAAAAAGAAACTTGTTGAATGGGGCCCTGCTGCACGTCTGCGCCTTTGTCTCCGTTGTGCCGTATCCTCGAAGGGTATCGCGCGAACGTTGTCTGTAAGAAAAAGGAAAACTCGTAGGAGAGTGCAACGTAAGTATGCGATTGATAATAAAAGTGTAAGATGTTGGCCTGTCAATAATGGCGAGGCAAGTGTGGGGTTGTGTTAAATATTTACAGCCCTGGTTTCCGTTATGGGATTACATATACGGTGCCTGGTTGAATTTTAACCGGGCTATCGGACTCGTCTAACCGTGTCTGTGGTCTTAATGACCAGTCATGTTTTCTGATATTAGAGGCCGCTTATAGTCCGGCCGCCAGGGCCGTCGCGTATTCCTCTGTGCGTGAAGGGTGCTCTGTGATTCCGCTAACGGTGATGACACCACGGGGATGGGGCATCTTGATTGTAAGGTAGCCATAGTGCGGCAACGCGTTGAAGCGGGCGAAGGCCATTCTTCCTAGCAATGCATGAAAGCCGCTTTAGAAGGGTGCGATGGTGAAGAGCAATTCTTTGCTTCTGGAGTTGCCTGGGGAGCCGAATGTTACTTCCAGCACGACAGAGCCCCTGCCGTAGGCCTTAACGCCTGGTATCACCCCTTCAAAGGCGGTGTTGCTTTGGCTAATTCTGGATGGGTTTATCCCCATTCTGCGAACAGTGTCCTCGTATATTAAATTGACACTACTGCCGCCGTCCATGAGGACATGGGTGAGACGGTATCCGTCGATTATTGGGTCAAGCACCAAGGCCTGTGATCCTCCGCGCCGAGTACTAGTTCGGCCGTCCATGTGATCGAAAGTGATCGGACGAGACATCCAGTAGTCAGATATGGGTATGGTGGGCTTTTCATCGTGCGCGTCTCTGAGCGCGCGTTCTTGCCTTCTTGTGAATGTGTGAGTCGCGTGGATCATGTTTACTGTCTTAACCTCTGGTGGGAATTTTTTCTGTCCCCCAGTGTTTGGCTGGCGAGGTTCGTCCTCCTCTTCACTTGGTGTTTCCCTCCCTTTGTGTTCGGCATTTAATTTGCCGGCCTGCTTGAAGACCCAGCACTCTCTATGGGTGTGGTTCGCAGCTTTCTCCGGGGTGCCATGAATTTGGCATAGTCTGTCCAGAACTCTGTTCAGAACGGACGGTCCCTCTTTAGTGCCTTTTAATGGCTTGTTTTGTTGATCAGGTCGAGAGTCCCTGAATCCGGCATTGACCGTCGTGTTATCCGGGCTCTTATCCTTGTTTTGGCGTTTGTTTTTATTACGCCGTGGCTTCCCATTGCCATCCCTTATTTCGGATGTGCTGGGGTTGCTAGTGCCTTTACGGGCCAGCCAGCTATCTTCACCCGTGCAAAAGCGGGTCATAAGGCTTGTTAAGGCTGCCATTGTCCTTGGCTTTTCTTGGCCGAGGTGTCGGGTGAGCCATTCATCACGGATGCTATGTTTGAATGCTGCTAAGGCTTCGGCGTCCGGACAATCGACAATTTGATTCTTCTTAGTGAGGCATCTGTTCCAAAGCTTGCGGGCGGACTCTCCAGGCTGTTGGATTATGTGACTTAGGTCATCTGCATCCGGAGGCCGGACATAAGTCCCTTGAAAATTGGCCTTGAAAGCATCTTCGAGTTCCTCCCAACTCCCAATTGAGTTTTCGGGGAGGCTTTTCAACCAGTGTCTAGCTGGTCCCTTCAATTTTAAGGGAAGGTATTTGATGGCGTGGAGGTCATCTCCACGGTCCATGTGAATATGCAGGATAAAATCCTCAATCCAGACCCCTGGGTCTGTCGTGCCGTCATATGCTTCTATGTTCACAGGTTTGAAGCCTTGTGGGAATTCATGGTCCAGTACTTCTTCGATGAAGCACAGGGGGTGAGCAGCCCCTCTGTATCTGGACATGTTGTGGCATGCAGTCGGCTGTTGTTGTGTCCGGAGTTTATTCCGAACAGGTATTTGGCTTGTATGAGCGTTTGGGTGACCATAGTCCCTCGCTGGGGTGTGTCTTTTAGAACCATAGATGGACCTGGCTGCACCGGCTTTCTTATCCGGATGCTCATGTAGATCGTGCATGGCGTTGTGGCCGTTCTGTTGCGGTTGTGAAGCAGTATGTCTGGTCTCCCGCTCCTTTTATTCTTTGGTGGAACGACCTTGTCGTCGAATTCTGGCAGTAGCTTGCGCTTCGGATAGCTTTTCGTATGGCGATCGTCGCCATATCTTTCTTCAGTGTCTAGCACTTTATTCCATCTCCGACTTAGCTTTTCCTGTGCGGCCTTGAGCCGTTGCTTCTACTTTTTTAGACTTCTTGCGGTGGCCATAAGCTTTCTGTGGAGCTTGTCTCGTTCCACTTGTTCGTCCGGGATGATGAATGCAACGTCGTCCGGACTGTCTTCCTGTTCTGGAGCGGTTTCATGAGATCGTCCCTCCGGATCATTGTGATCGGATATTTGCTCCGAACTTGGTTTGGCGTGACCTAGCTCATCCTGCTCCATCGCTGGGTCCATGTGGTCGTGGTTGCTTTCATAGTTTACGGGTATATCGACCCTTCTTGCGCTCTTGTCACTATTTTTGCAATTGCTGGACTTTGAGCGGCGTCTGCGCCGCCTTTTTGGCTTTTGCCCGGGTGTTTTATCTTTCGGATTATCATTGTCGTCCTTATTGGGTGTATCTACCATTATTATATTGTGTGACAAGGTAGTAGTCCCACGCCCAGTGGTTCTGGAGCTTCTCCTGCATCATCGTCCATACCGTCGATGTCTTCGGAGTCGAAGTCAAGTACGTCGCTTAAATCTTTGATCGTGGCGATGAAGTGGGTGGTGGGTGGGCAACAAATTCCTTCGTCGCCTGCTTCCTACTGGGGCCGGACATAGTTCGGCCTAGAGCCTCCTGACAAAGAAAGGGACTTTAATGAGTTCAGCATGTCGCCACAGGGCGAGTGCTGAAAGATGTCCGCAGCGGCAAACTCCATTACCGAAGCCCAACCTGGCTCGGCTAGCTCGAGAGTGAGCGGACCGGGACCAACGACCGGATACGAGTCCGGGGGCCCAGGGTTACAGGCCTCCACAGAGGTGAGACCTGTGTTCGGCTCCACCGCCGATGTGTATGCGGCCTGCGGGGCGGGGTCTACCTCTCCGTCCTTGGGCAACGCAACCTGTTCCAGACTTAGATCCGGGGTTATTGCAGGGACGATGCTCCGAGCATTGTCCGACAGTAGGTCTAGGTCGTGCTCATCGCGACTGTCCAGCGCTCCTGGCACAGGGCCGAATCCGTCGGAGATCAAGTCTACGCGAATATCCGCCATGTAGTTCAAGTTTACGAACCTGATCTGGTGGCCAGGGGCGTAGCTGTCGATCTGCTCCAGATGGCCAAGTGAATTGGCCCGCAGTGCGAAACTGCCGAACACAAAGATCTGTCCAGGGAGAAAAGTCTCACCCTGGACCGTGTTGTTGACGATTGAAGACGCCATCAAGCCTCTAAGTGACGACAGAGAGGAACTCTCAATGAAAGCACCAATGTCGGTGTCATAACCGGCGGATCTCGGGTAGGGGGTCCCGATCTGTGCGTCTTAGGCTGATGGTAATAGGAAGCAAGGGACACAATGTTTACCCAGGTTCGGGCCCTCTCGATGGAGGTAAAACCCTACTTCCTGCTTGATTAATATTGAAGATATGTGTAGTACAAGAGTAGATCTACCACAAGATTGTAGAGGCTAAACCCTAAGAGCTAGCCTATGATGGTATGATTGTAATTGTGATCAACCTTCTAAGGACCATCCTCTCCGGTTTATATAGACACCGGAGAGCTAGGGTTTACATGGAGTCGGTTACAAGGAAGGAAATATAATATCCGGATCGCCAAGCTTGTCTTCCACGCAAAGGAGAGTCACATCCGGACATGTGCCGAAGTCTTGAGTCTTGTATCTTCACGCTTCAATAGTCCGGACGATGTATATAGTCTGGCTGTCCGGATACCCCCTTATCCAGGACTCCCTCAATCGCTACCGCTTAGTGTTAAATTAAACCAATTACATAGCATTTGTATTTCATACAATAAAGCAACAACCATATGGCTCCTGCCAGTAGCCGATAACTTGTTACAGAACATGATCATCTCATACAACAACTTATATCACATCATGCCCTGACCATATCACATCACAACATGCCCTGCAAAAACAAGTTAGACATCCTCTACTTTGTTTGTTGCAAGTTTTACGTGGCTGCTACGGGCTTCTAGCATGAATCATACATACCTACGGCACAAAAACCACAACGGTGATTTATCAAGTTTGTTGTTTTAACCTTCACAAGGACCGGCCGTAGTCAAATTTGATTCAACAAAAGTTGGAGAAATAGACACCCGCCAGCCACCTTTATGCAAAACTAGTTGCATGTCTATCGGTGGAACCGGTCTCATGAACGCGGTCATCTAAGGTTGGTCCAGGCTGCTTCATCCAACAATACCGCCGAATCAAATAAAACATTGGTGCTAAGCAGTATGACAATCACTGCCCACAACTCTTTGTGTTCTACTCGTGCATATCATCTACGCATAGACCTAGCTCGGATGCCACTATTGGGAAACATAGCATGCAATTTCAAAAAAAATCCTACGCTCACGCAAGATCTATCTAGGAGATGCATAGCAATGAGAGGGGGAGAGTGTTTCCACATACCCATGTAGACTGAAAGCGGAAGCGTTAACTTAACGTGGTTGATGTATTCGAACATCTTCTCGAATCAACCGATCAAGTACCGAACGTACAACACCTCTAAGTTATGCACACGTTCAGCTTGATGACGTACCTCGAACTCTTGATCCAGTAGAGGTACGAAGGAGTCGATGAGTTCCATTAGCACAAAGGCATGGTGACAGTGCTCGTGATATTATCCGCGTAAGACTTTGCCTAAGCACTACGACAATATGACCGGAGGAGTAAACGGTGGAGGGGGCACCGCACACGGCTAAGAAACAACTATTGTGCCTAGAGGTGCCCCCTGCCCCAGTATATAAAGGAGGGAGAGGGGAGGAGGCCGGCCTAGGGCGCGCCCCCAAGTGGGGAGGAGTCCTACTAGGACTCCAAGTCTAGTTCGGACCCCCCTTCCTATTACTAAAGAGGGAAGGTGAAAGGATAGGGAGAAGGAGAAGGAAAGGGGGTGGCACCCCCTTCCCTAGTCCAATTTGGCCTCCTCCCTTATGGGCGGCGCACCAGCCCCTTGTGGGCTGGTTAGCCTCCCTCCTATGGCCCATATGGCCCATATCTTCCACCGGGGGGTTCCAGTAACCCCTCTGTTACTCAAGTTTGTACCTGATACACTCCAGAACCCTTTCGGTGTCTGAATACCACCTTCCAATATATCAATCTTTACCTATCGACCATTTTGAGACTCCTCATCATGTCCGTGATCTCATCTGGGACTCCGAACAACCTTTGGTCACCAAAAAACATAACTCATATAATACATATCGTCATTGAACGTTAAGCGTGCGGACCCTACGGGTTCGAGAATTATGTAGACATGACTGAGACACCTCTCCGGTCAATAACCAATAGCGGAACTTGAATGCTCATATTGGTTCCCACATATTCTATGAAGATCTTTATCGGTCGAACCGCAATGTCAGCATACGTTATTCCCTTTGCATCAGTATATTACTTTCCCGAGATTTGATCGTCGGTATCTCCATAGCTAGTTCAATCTTGTTACTGGCAAGTCTCTTTACTCGTTTTGTAATGCATCAACCCGCAACTAACTCATTAGTCATATTGCTTGCAAGGCTTCATATGATGTGCATGAAGGAAATATGCCCTAGAGGCAATAATAAAGTTGTTATTTATATCTCCTTATATCATGATAAATGTTTATTATTCATGCTAGAATTGTATTAGCCGGAAACTTAGTACATGTGTGAATACATAGACAAAACATAGTGTCCCTAGTATGCCTCTACTTGACTAGCTCGTTAATCAAAGATGGTTATGTTTCCTAGCCATAGACATGTGTTGTAATTTGATAAACGGGATCAAATCATTAGGAGAATGATGTGATGGACAAGACCCATCCGTTAGCTTAGCATTATGATCATTACAGTTTCATTGCTACTGCTTTCTTCATAACTTATGCATGTTCCTCAGACTATGAGATTATGCAACTACTGAATACCGGAGGAACACCTTGTGTGCAATTGATACGTCTCCAACATATCTATAATTTTTGATTGTTCCATGCTATTATATTACCTCTTTTGGATGTTTATGGGCTTTATTTTATACATTATTATCATTTTTGTGAATAACCTACTAACCGGAGGCCCAGCCCATATTGCTGTTTTTTTGCCTACTTCAGTATTTCGAAGAAAAGGAATATCAAACGGAGTCCAAACGGAATGAAACCTTCGGGAACGTCATTTTTGGAATTAAAAAGATCCGTAGAGCTTGGAGTGCAAGTCAAGAAACAACCGGAGCCTCCACGAGATAGGAGGGCGCGCCCCCCTGTCTCGTTGGCCCCTCGGGCGTCCATAGACGTACTTCTTCCTCCTGTATATACCTACGGACCCCGAAAACATCCAGGGGCACCACGAAACACAATTTCCACCACCGTAACCTTCTGTATCCACGAGATCCCATCTTGGAGCCTTCGCCGGCACTCTGTCGGAGGGGGAATCGACCATGGAGGGCCTCTACATCAACATCCTTGCCCCTCCTATGAGTTGTGAGTAGTTTACCACAGACCTACGGGTCCATAGTTATTAGCTCGATGGCTTCTTCTCTCTTTTTGGATCTCAATACAATCTTCTCCCCCTCTCTTGTGGAGATATATTCGATGTAATCTCTTTTTGCGGTGTGTTTGTCGAGATCCGATGAATTGTGGGTTTATGATCAGATTTATCTATGGATATTAATTGAATCTTCTCTGAATTCTTTTATGTATGATTGAGTTATCTTTGCAAGTCTCTTCAAATTGTCGGTTTGGTTTGGCCTACTAGATTGATCTTTCTTGCCATGTGAGAAGTGCTTAGCTTTGGGTTCAATCTTGCGGTGTTCTTACCCGGTGACAGAAAGGGTTGCAAGGCACGTATTGTATTGTTGCCATCGAGGATAACAAGATGGGGTTTATATCATATTGCATGAGTTTATCCCTCTACATCATGTCATCTTGCTTAATGTGTTACTCTGTTCTTATGAACTTAATACTCTAGATGCAGGCAGGAGTCGGTCGATGTGTGGAGTAATAGTAGTAGATGCAGGCAGGAGTTGGTCTACTTGTTATGGACGTGATGCCTATATACATGATCATGCCTAAATAACGTCATAATTATTCTCTTTTCTATCAATTGCTCGACAGTAATTTGTTCACCCACTGTAATATTTATGCTCTCGAGAGAAGCAGCTAGTGAAACCTATGGCCCCCGGGTCTATCTCTTATCATATTTGCTTTCAATCTACTTTTATTTGCATCTTTACTTTCTTGCATCTATATTATAAAAATACCAAAAATATATTTATCTTATCATACTATCTCTATTAGATCTCACTTTCGCAAGTGGCTGTGAAGGGATTGACAACCCCTTTATTGCATTGGTTGCGAGTTCTCAGTTTGTTTGTGTAGGCGCGTGGGACTTTTGAGGAGCCTCATACTGGATTGATACCTTGGTTCTCAAAAACTGAGGGAAATACTTATGCTACACTTGCTGCATCACCCTCTCCTCTTCGGGGAAAACCAATGCTAGCTCAAGACATAGCAAGAAGGATTTCTGGTGCCGTTGCCGGGGAGGTCTTCGCTCAAGTCAAGACATACCAAGTACCCATCATAAACTCATCTCCCTCGCATTTACATTATTTGCCATTTGCCTCTCGTTTTCCTCTCCCCCCGGAGAGTTGATGGGCCTTAGTGGGCCTTAGTGGGAAGGAGAGGCAGCGGCTAGGAGGTGCCCCCCCCCCCCCGAGCCAAGTCCGAATTGGACAAGGGTTGGGGGCGCGACCCTCCTCTCTCTTCCTTCCCCCTTCTCCTTTAGGTGGAAACCTACTAGGACTTGGAGTCCTAGTAGGATTCCCCTTCTCCCGACGCGCCTAGCTTGTCCTGCCGGCCTCCCCCTCCCTCTTTTATATACGGAGGTAGGGGCACCCTAGAGGACACCAAGTTCTGCCTTAGCCGTGTGCGATGCCCCCGTCCACAGTTACACACCTCGATCATACCGCCATAGTGGTTAGGCGAAGCTCTGCGCCGATAACATCATCATCACCGTTGCCATGCCATCATGCTGACCGAACTCAACCTCGTCCTTAACTGGATCTAGATCACGAGGGACGTCATCGAGCTAAACATGTGCTGAACGCGGTGTGCCATACATTCGGTACTTGATCGTTTGGATCGCGAAGATGTTCGACTAAATCAACCGCATTACTAAACGCTTCCGCTTTCGGTCTATGAGTGTACGTGGACACACTGTCCCGTCTTGTTGCTATGCATCTCCTAGATAGATCTTGCATGATCGTAGGAATTTTTTTGAATTACTACATTTCCTAACAGTGGTATCAGAGCCAGGTCTATGCGTAGATGTTTTATGCACGAGTAGAACACAAAGAGTTGTGGACGATAATAGTCATACTGCTTACCACCAACGTCTTACTCTGATTCTGCGGTATTGTTGGATGAAGCCGCCCGGACCAACATTACATGACCCATTCATGAGACTGGTTCTACCGACGTGCTTTTACACATAGGCAGCTGGCGGGTGTCTGTTTCTCCAAATTTAGTTGAATCGAGTTTGACTATGTTCGGTCCTTGTTGAAGGTTAAAACAACACACTTGAAGAAAAATCGTTGTGGTTTTGATGCGTAGGTAAGAACGGTTCTTGCTAGAAGCCCATAGCTAGCAGCCATGTAAAATTTCCAACAAGAAAGTAGAGGACGACTAACTTGTTTTTGCAGGGCTTGTTGTGATGTGATACGGTAAAGATATGATGTGATATAAATTATTGTATGAGATGATCATGTTATGAAACAGAATTATCGGCAACTAGCAGGAGCCATATGGTTGTCGCTTTATTGTATGCAATGCAATTGCCATGTAATTGCTTTACTTTATCACTATGCGGTAGCGATAGTCGTAGAAGCAATAGTTGGCGAGACGATAATGATGCTACAATGGAGATCAAGGTACCGCGCCGGTGACGATGAAGATCATGACGATGCTTCGGTGATGGAGATCATAAGCACAAGATGATGATGGCCATACCATGTCAATATTTTGATTGCATGTGATGTTTATCTTTTATGCATCTTATTTTGCTTAGTACGGCGATAGCATTATAAGATGATCCCTTACTAAATTTCAAGGTATAAGTGTTCTCCCTGAGTATGCACCGTTGCTACAGTTCTTCGTGCTGAGACACCACGTGATGATCGGGTGTGATAAGCTCTATGTTCACATACAACGGGTGCAAGCCAGTTTTGCACATGCAGAATACTTGGGTTAAACTTGACGAGCCTAGCATATGCAGATATGGCCTCAGAACACTAAGACCGAAAGGTCGAGCGTGAATCATATAGTAGATATGATCAACATAGTGATGTTCACCATTGAAAATACTCAATCTCACGTGATGATCGGACATGATTTAGTTGATTTGGATCACGTGATCATTTAGATGACTAGAGGGATGTCTATCTAAGTGGGAGTTCTTAAGTAATATGATTAATTGAACTTTAATTAATCATGAACTTAGTCCTGATAGTTATTTTGCGTGTCTATGTTATTATAGATCAATGGCCCATGGTACTGTTCCTTTGAATTTTAATGCGTTCCTAGAGAAAGCTAGGTTGAAGGATGATGGTAGCAATTACACGGACTGGGTCCGTAACTTGAGGATTATCCTCATTACTGCACAGAAGAATTACGTCCTGGAAGCACCGCTAGGTGCAAGGCCTGCTACAAACGCAACTACGGACGTTAGGAATGTCTGGCAGAGCAAAGCTGATGACTACTCGATAGTTCAGTGTGCCATGCTTTACGGCTTACAATCAGGACTTTAAAGACGTTTTGAACGTCATGGAGCATATGAGATGTTCCAAGAGTTGAAGTTAATATTTCAAGCAAATGCCCGAGTGAGATATATGCAGTCTCCAACAAGTTCTATAGATGCAAAATGGAGGAGTATAGTTATTTCAGTGAACACATACTCAGAATGTCTGGGTACCATAACCACTTGACTCAGCTGGGAGTTAATCTTCCTGATGATAGTGTCATTGACAGAGTTCTTCAATCACTGCCACCAAGCTATAAAGGCTTCGTGATGAACTATAATATGCAAGGGATGAACAACACAATTCCAGAGCTCTTCGCGATGCTAAAAGCTACAGAGGTAGAAATCAAAAAGGAGCATCAAGTGTTGATGGTCAACAAGACCGCTAGTTTCAAGAAAAAGGGCGAAGTAAATAAGGGAAACTTCAAGAGGAACGGCAAGAAAGTTGTTGCTCAAGAGAAGAAACCCAAGTTTGGACCTAAGCCTGAAATTGAGTGCTTCTACTGCAAAGGGACTAGTCACTGGAAGCGGAACTGCCCCAAGTATTTGGTGGATAAGAAGGATGGCAAAGTGAAAGGTATATTTGATATACATGTTATTGATGTGTACCTTACTAATGCTCGTAGTAGCGCCTGGGTATTTGATATTGGTTCTGTTCCTCATATTTTCAACTCGAAACAGGGGCTACGGATTAAAGAAGATTGGCTAAGGACGAGGTGACGATGCGCGTCGGAAATGGTTCCAAGGTCGATGTGATCGCCGTCGGCACACTACCTCTACATGTACCTTCGGAATTAATTTTAGACCTGAATAATTGTTATTTGGTGACAGCGTTGAGCATGAACATTATATTTGGATCTTGTTTGATGCGAGACGGTTATCCATTTAAATCAGAGAATAATGGTTGTTCTATTTATATGAGTAAAATCTTTTATGGTCATGCACCCTTGTTGGGTGGTCTATTTTTGTTAAATCTCGATCGTGGCGATACACATGTTCATAATATTGAAGCCAAAAGATGCAAAGTTGATAATGATAGTGCAACTTATTTGTGGCACTACCATTTAGGTCATATTGGTGTAAAGTGCATGAAGAAACTCCAAGCTGATGGGCTTTTGGAATCACTTGATTATGAATCACTTGGTACTTGTGAACCATGCCTCGTGGGCAAGATGACTAAAACTCCGTTCTCCAGAACAATGGAACGAGCTACTGACTTATTGGAAATAATACATACTGATGTATGCGGTCCAATGAGTGTTGAGGCTCATGGCAGGTATCATTATTTTCTTACCTTGACAGATGATTTGAGCAGATATGGGTATATCTACTTAATGAAGCATAAGTCTGACACATTTGAAAAGTTCAAAGAATTTCAGAGTGAAGTGGAAAATCATCGTAACAAGAAAATAAAGTTTCTGTGATCTGATCATGGAGGAGAATATTTGAGTTACGACTTTGGTCTTCATTTGAAACAATGTGGAATAGTTTCACAACTCATGCCACCTGGAACACCATGACGTAATGGTGTGTCCGAACATCATAACCGTACTTCATTAGATATGGTGCGATCTATGATGTCTCTTACTAATTTATCGCTATCATTTTGGGGTTATGCTTTAGAGACGGCTGCATTCACTTTAAATAGGGCACCATCGAAATCCGTTGAGATGATGGCTTATGAACTGTGGTTTTGCAAGAAACCAAAGTTGTCGTTTCTCAAAGTTTGGGGCTGCGATGCTTATGTGAAAAATCTTCAACCTGATAAGCTCAAACCCAAATCGGAGAAGTGTGTCTTCATAGGATACCCGAAGGAAACTGTTGGATACACCTTCTATCACAGATCTGAAGGCAAGATATTCTTTGCTAAGAATGGATCCTTTCTAGAGAAGGAGTTTCTCTCGAAAGAAGTGAGTGGGAGGAAAGTAGAGCTTGATGAGGTAATTGCACCTTCTCCCGAATTGGAAAGTAGTTCATCACAGAAATCAGTTCTAGTGATTCCTACACCAATTTGTAAGCTAATGATGATGATCATGAAACTTCAGATCAAGTTACTACAGACCCTCGTAGGTCTTCCAGAGTACGGTCCGCACCAGAGTGGTACGGTAATCCTATTCTAGAAGTCATGCTAATAGACCATGATGAACCTATGAACTTTGAGGAAGCGATGATGAGCCCAGATTCTGCCAAATGGCTTGAGGCCATGAAATCTGAGATGGGATCCATGTATGAGAACAAAGTGTGGACTTTGGTGGATTTGCCCGATGATCGGCAAGCCATAGAAAATAAATGGATCTTCAAGAAGAAGAGTGACGTTGACGGTAATGTTATTGTCTACAAAGGTTGAGCTGTTGCGAAAGGTTTTCGACAAGTTCAAGGAGTTGACTGTGATGAGAGTTTCTCACCCGTTGTGATGCTTAAGTTTGTCCGAACCATGTTAGCAATTACTACATTTTATGATTATTAAATTTGGCAGATGGATGTCAAAAACTGCATTCCTGAATGGATTTCTAGAAGAAGAGTTGTATATGATGCAACCAGAAGGTTTTGTCGATACAAAGGGTGCTAACAAAGTGTGCAAGCTCCAGCGATCCATTCATGGACTGGTGTAAGCCTCTCGGAATTGGAATAAACGCTTTGATAGTGTGAACAAAGCATATGGTTTTATACAGACTTTTGGAGAAGCCTGTATTTACAAGAAAGTGAGTGCGAGCTCTGTAGCATTTGTAATATTATATGTGGATGACATATTGTTGATTGGAAATGACACATAATTTCTGGACAGCGTAAAAGGATACTTGAATAAGAGTTTTTCAATGAAAGACCTCGGCAAAGCTGCTTACATATTAGACAACAAAATCTATAGACACAGATCAAGACGCTTAATTGGACTTTCACAAAGCACATACCTTGATAATGTTTTGAAGAAGTTCAAAATGGATCAGTCAAAGAAAGGGTTCTTGCCTGTGTTACAAGGTGTGAAGTTGTGTCAGACTCAATGCCCGACCACTGCAGAAGATAGAGAGAAAATGAAAGTCATTCCCTATGCTTCAGCCATAGGTTCTATCATGTACGCAATGTTGTGTACCAGACCTGATGTATGCCTTGCTATAAGTATAGCAGACAGGTACCAAAGTAATCCAGGAGTGGAGCACTGGAAAGCGGTCAAGAACATCCTGAAATACCTAAAAAAGAGTAAGGATATGTTTCTCGTTTATGGGGGTGACAAAGCGCTCGTTGTAAATAGTTACGTCCATGCAAGCTTTGACACTGATCTAGATAACTCTAAGTCGCAATCCGGATACGTATTTATATTGAATGGTGGAGCTGTCAATTGGTGCAGTTCCAAGCAGAGCATCGTGGCGGGGTCTACGTGTGAAGAGGAGTACATAGCTGCTTCGGAAGCAGCAAATGAAGGAGTCTGGATGAAGGAGTTCATATCCGATCTAGGTGTTATACCTAGTGCATCGGGTCCAATGAAAATCTTTTGTGACAATACTAGTGCAATTGCCTTGGCAAAGGAATCCAGATTTCACAAGAGAACCAAACACATCAAGAGACACTTCAATTCCATCCGGCATCAAGTCGCGGAGGGAGACATAGATATTTGCAAGATACATATGGATCTGAATGTTGCAGACCCATTGACTAAGCCTCTTCCATGAGCAAAACATGATCAGCACCAAAACTCTATGGGTGTTAGAATCATTACTATGTAATCTAGATTATTGACTCTAGTGCAAGTGGGGGACTGAAGGAAATATGCCCTAGAGGCAATAATAAAGGTGTTATTTTTATTTCCTTATATCATGGTAAATGTTTATTATTCATGCTAGAATTGTATTAACTGGAAACTTAGTACATGTGTGGATACATACACAAAACATAGTGTCCCTAGTATGCATCTACTTGACTAGCTCGTTAATCAAAGATGGTTATGTTTCCTAACCATAGACATGTGTTGTCATTTGATAAATGGGATCACATCATTAGGAGAATGATGTGATGGACAAGACCCATCCGTTAGCTTAGCATTATGATCGTTATAGTTTCATTGCTACTGCTTTCTTCATGACTTATAGATGTTCCTCAGACTATGAGATTATGCAACTCCCAAATAGCGAAGGAACACCTTGTGTGCTATCAAACGTCACAACGTAACTGGGTGATTATAAATATGCTCTACAGGTGTCTCCGAAGGTGTTGGTTGGGTTGGCATAGATCGAGATTAGAATTTGTCACTCCATGTATCGGAGAGGTATCTCTAGGCCCTCTCGGTAATGCTCATCACTATAAGCCTCGCAAGCAAGGTGACTAATGAGTTAGTTGCAGGACGAAGCATTACGGAACGAGTAAAGAGACTTGCCGGTAAGGAGATTGAACTAGGTATGATGATACCGATGATTGAATCTCTGGCAAGTAACATACCGATGACAAAGGGAACAACGTATGTTGTTATGCGGTTTGACCGATAAAGATCTTCGTAGAATATGTAGGAGCCAGTATGATCATACAGGTTCCACTATTGTTTATTGATTGGAGATGTGTCTCGGTCATGTCTACATAGTTCTCGAACCCGTAGGGTCCGCACGCTTAACGTTCGATAACGATTTGTATTATGAGTTATCTGTTTTGATGAATGAAGTTTGTTCAGAGTCCCAGATGAGATCACAAGCATCACGAGGAGTCTCTAAATGTTCAAGACATAAATATTGATATATTGTAAGGCTATATTCGGACATCGGAATGCTTCCGGAGAAGTTCGGGTATTTTTCGGAGTACCGGGAGGTTACCGGAACCCCCCGGAGAGTTGATGGGCCTTAGTGGGCCTTAGTGGGAAGGAGAAGTAGCGGCCAGGAGGTGGCACGCGCCCCCCAAGCCCAGTCCAAATTGGACAAGTGGTTGGGGGCGCGGCCCCCCTCTCCCTTCCTTCCCCCTTCTCCTTTAGGTGGAAACGTACTAGGACTTGGAGTCCTAGTAGGATTCCCCTTCTCCTGGCGCGCCTGGCTTGGCCAGCCGGCCTCCCCCTCCCTCCTTTATATACGGGGGCAGGGGGCACCCTAGAGGACACCAAGTTTTGCCTTAGCCGTGTGCGGTGCCCCCCTCCACAGTTACACACCTCGATCATACCGCCATAGTGCTTAGGCAAAGCCATGCGCCAGTAACATCATCATCACCGTCGCCACACCCTCGTGCTGATGAAACTCACCCTCGTCCTCAAGTGGATCAAGAGCACGAGGGACGTCATCGAGCTAAACTTGTGCTGAATGTGGAGGTGCCGTACGTTCGGTACTTGGACCGGTTGGATTGCGAAGACGTTCAACTACATCAACCGCGTTACTAAACGCTTCCGCTTTCTTTCTACGAAGGTACGTGGACACACTCTCTCGTCTCGTTTCTATGCATATCCTAGATAGATCTTGCGTGATCATAGAATTTTTTTTAATTACTACATTTCCCAACAGTGCATTACCGAGAGGGCCCAGAGATACCTCTCCGATACTAGGAGTGACAAATTCTAATCTTGATCTATGCCAGCCAACAAACACCTTCGGAGATACCTATAGAGCATCTTTATAATCACCCAGTTACATTGTGACGTTTGATAGCACACAAGGCATTCCTCCGGTGTCCGGGAGTTGCATAATCTCATAGTCAGAGGAATATGTATTTGACATGAAGAAAGCAATAGCAATAAAACTGAACGATCATGATGCTAAGCTAACGAATGGGTCTTGTCCATCACATCATTCTCCTAATGATGTGACCCCGTTCATCAAATGACAACACATGTCCATCGCTAGGTAACTTAACCATCTTTGATCAATGAGCTAGTCTAGTAGAGGCATACTAGGGACATGGTGTTTTGTCTATGTATTCACACATGTATCAAGTTCCCAGTTAATACAATTCTAGCATGAATAATAAACATTTATCATGAATAAGGAAATATAAAATAACAAATTTATTATTGCCTCTAGGGCATATTTCCTTCAGTCTCCCACTTGCACTAGAGTCAATAATCTAGTTCACATCACCATGTGATTTAACACCAATAGTTCACATCGCCATGTGACCAACACCCAAAGGGTTTATGTCGTGGTGGCTGGGAGCATGAGCACCTATGGTGCAGGAGGGCCCCTTCTTGTCCGGCAAGGGAGCGGAGGGTGCACGCAGAGCAGATCGAGGCGAGAGAGCGCGCGAGGGATTTTTACCCAGCTTCGGAGCTCTCCGGAGAGATAAGACTCCTACTGCTGCTTTATGTGTTTGTATTCTGTTCTTGCTCGAGAGAGCGGGAGTGGCGTCGAATCAGCCGAACCCCCAAGCTGTGGAATCCAAAAATCCGGACCCCCGAACCCCCTCTACGCGCGCGTGGGCCTCCTTTTTATAGGCTAAAGGGGTCACCGACAGGTGGCAGCGTAGAAAGAGGGGTAGAAAGGTAAAAACGCGGGTTGGTACAACTGCTACCAACAGTGTCCCCTACCTAACTCTGACGGCAGGGGACAGGGGCATTTAATGCCCGTCCGGTCGCCCCAACAGTGCAAGGAAACGACCGTTAGGGGCGCCACCGATCGCCACGATGGCCTCCTTGTCAGCTCCTCTTGCCACCTCGCACCGCATGGCTGCACAGCGCCTTGCCACGTGCTCCTGGGATAGTCCTGGGGTGACACGTCGCTGGATGCGCTGGAGCTCGGGTGCATAGTGGCAGCCTTGCCGCGGCAAGCGCCTTGCCGCGGCCCTTATCTTGTCGCACCAGCAAGCTTGCCGCTCACTGGGCCTTGCCGGGACGCACGGGGCGTCGCGGCAAGTTTCCTTGGAATGCCTTGGGTGGCCTTCCCGGCAAGCTCCTCTTGCCGGGGTCTTGTCTTCTTCCCGGCAAGCTCCTCTTGCCGGGGCCTTGGTTGGCCTTCCCGGCAAGCTCCTCTTGCCGGGGCCTTGGTCGGCCTTCTCGGCAGGCTCCTCTTGCCGGGGCTTTAGCTTGAGTACTCTGCTCTTGAACGGTGTCAAAGTAGCCGTTGAGGGTCTTGGCGGACGCCCGGCAAGCCCTGCCGCGGGTCGCTGCGACTGCCCGTGCACAAGTTCGGGGTACTAAGGTACCCCTACTTTAGTACACCGACAGGAGCCCCCGGGCCTGGGCCATACACGGTGCCGAGCGCTGTTGGGCCAGGCCCAAAACAGTGCACGGGCACGCGCGGCCTAGGTCACCCCGCATATTTCTGTACCCACCACGCCCCCTTCGCAACGGCACACGCGTCAAACGCGGCGTCGTGGGGAGATCGTGGGTAATTTTTTAATCCAGGGAATGCGTAACGTCCGCCTCCCCCGTTTATAAGCAGGGGAAACAGGGCCGTTTCCCCACCTTTGCTACTTGCAGTTCCTTCCTCCGAAAGCTCCGCCGCTCCCCTCCGCTTCCCAAGCCGAAAGAGAGCAGCGCTCCGTCGCCCATTGCCGCCGTCGCCGCCGCCGCCCTCGCCTTCCCCCACCGCTTCCGCCATGGCTCCGAAGACTGGGAAGGCTGCGAAGGCTGTGAAGTCGGCCGAGGCGCTGCAGCTTGAGGCGCTACGCAAGAAGCGAGTGCTTTTCCCCCCTGAGCTCACCCGGCAGGCGCTGTGGGAGGAGTTCTATCTCTTCTGGTCGACGGAGACGCGGGCGCATCCGCGCACGCCGGTGCTTTCCGCTGAGGCTTCCAAATCGAAAAAGTGCCCCAGAGGTTACTACTTCTTTCCTGTGTTCTTCTACTGCGGGCTCTGCCCGCCTTTTTCCGATTTTTTCTGTGACATCATGAACACCTACGGGTTTCATCTTCTTGATTTCACCCCCAACGCTGTTCTGACAATGGCGGTTTTCGCACACCTTTGCGAGAACTTCGTTGGCATCCTCCCCAATGTCGCTCTTTTTCGCCATTACTTCTCCCCCCGTGCCGCGAAAGGGGAGCCACTGGCTGGCGGAATCGCCTGGACCTCCCGAATTGGCATGAAGGAGGTGTACTTGACGGGTGAGCTCCGCAGCAAGTGGGACGAGTGGAGGGCGGAGTGGTGCTGGATCTGTGATGCCGATCCGCAGCCGTTCACCAAGCTGCGCCAGACTCGGGTGGTGCGTGCCGGCGACTGGAGCGCTCTGTCGCCGGACGACGCCAAGCTGAAGATTGCCACCACCCGAATCCTCCGGCTTAGGCATGCCGGGCTCACAGCAGGGGCGGTTGGCGCGGATTTTCTTCGCCGTCGCATTGCCCTTCTGCAAAAGAGGGGGAGGCCCGCCTGGCTGTTTGGCGGCCCGGGGGATATCATGGGGCTGTGTCCAGGCCTCAACTTCAACTTCACCGTTCTGGATCTTGACGGGATGCTGAGGGAGATGTTCAAGCATGACGCCAACCATCCAGAATGGTTCAGGTTGCCGCAGGGCGTCATCCCCTTGTGCAACAACTCCCGGCGCGATCGCATCTGCGCAATGATGCCAGAGTGCGACTCGCAAGGGATAAGTGCAACTTGGATAGAGCCCGCCGCCGAGGACGTGCAGCGATTCTTCGATAATTTGACAGAGGTAGCGGTCAACCCCGACGAGCAGAAGCTTCTCACCCGCGCCACCACCGACAATGAGATGGTGTACATCGCCACTAGGGCCGAAGAGGCGGCGGCAGCCGCTGCCGCGGGCGAGTATGGCTTCATGTTGGCGGAGGCGGAGGCGGCCGAGGCGGCAAGTCTTGCCGACCGGGAAGAGCTTGTCGAAGAGGCCGCTGGTGAGGGGGGGCCCGAGGCCGAAACGAGCAAGCCCGCCGGGGGCGCGAGCGGTCAGCCGTCTTTGAGCAGCTTGCCGCAGGCGGAGCCCCTAGGACAGCACCAATTCCAACCGAGGAGGCGCCTCCGTCGAGTTGGAGATACGGCAGAGGAGCAGGCCGGCCAGCAACCGCGGCGCCGTGGGACACGCTCCACCGCGGCAAGCACCGCTGCCGCGGGAGGGTCCCAGGCCGCGCCGGCAACTGAGGCGGGGTCTTCCCGGGCCGCCGCGCCTGATCCTGCCGCAGCCCCCGGCAAACGCCGAAGGGAGCCTACTCCTCCATCACACCGCGCAGAGAGGGTACCGGACTTCGACCTCTCCGCGCTGAGCTCCGATGATGATGAAGAGGAGGAGGAGGAGGAGTGAGGCTTTCTTCTCACTGTTCTTGATCTTCTTTGATCCTTGTTATTGTTTGTCTTGTATCTAATTTGCTTCCCTCTGAATCCCTGTTCCATTTCAGGATTCTGGCCGAGAGGGCGGCGAAAAGGGCCAGGATTCCTGAGGTTGTCATCGAGGACGATCCTGCTGTGACTGCAGAAGACACGTCCGAGACCACCTTGACGGACCCGATTCCTTCTCCTCGCGGCAGCCCCCAACACAGCCCCCAGCGTAAGTGTTTGGTTCACTTCCGGTTGTGGGGCGCGCATGGGTGCTTCTTCTTTTGCTGGCATCTTGATTGTTGATTTGCTCGTGCAGGAGCAGAGCAAGACCGTCAGGAGGAACCAGAAGCCGCTCCGGAGGTGCTGTCTGCTTCAACTACGCCGCCAAGGGGCGACTTTCCGACAAGGGGGCGTTCTCCGGCAAGGGAGCGGTCCCCGGCAAGGGGCAGTTCCCCGGCGAGGGGTGGGACCAGCGAGCCTTTAGTGGTGGAGCCCACGGTCACAGAGCCCAGCAAGGTAACCTTCCTTGTCGGAAATCTTCCCTCGGGTCCTTCTTCTGATCTTCTTTTTTGGATATTTGCTTGACTCTTCCTTCCTCTTCCTATCCTCAGATCCCCCTCTTGTAGACCCGATGGAGATCGAGGCCGCCGGCGAGGAAGGCGCACGCGGCGACGCTGAAGATGCCGCCGCTGGCGAGGAAGAGGCCAGTACTGATGATCCCGCCGACGAGGAGGCCGCCAAGGCTGCTGGCGCAGGAGCCGGCGAGGGATCTGGTGATCGCACTGACGACCCGGAGGACACAGGAGCGCAAGGCGCTACACCGTCCGCCGACCCCTCCGCCGCTGATGCAGCGCCGGGCTCCGAGGAGCCCCAGCCAGGCACATACTTGAAGGCCGGCGAGGGCGTGTTCATCAAGCTTCCCTGGGTGTCGAGCTCCAGGGCGCCGGTGGAAGGAGAGGAATTTGACGGGGAAGTACTCGCCTCTGCCGGGCTGGCAGTGGTTGACAAGCCAAGCAGCAGCAGCGGCGAGTCTGAGGAGGAGCAGCTGCTCCGAAAGCTGGTGTCGCTCTACCGCGCCCGACAAGCAAAGCTTGAGTCCCGGGAAGCGCTTGTTGCGCGGGCGGGAGTTGACATAGAAATGCACGCGGAAGAGCTCAAAAGCTGCAACCAGGAGGCCCTCCGGTCCATCGCTGAGGAGAGGGCGCAGCTCGAGGAGGCGAAGAAGGCGTTCCTCCTGGAGAAGGCTGAAGCCGAAGAGCAGCATAGGCTCACCGCCGAGGAGCTGTCCAAGCGGGATGGTGAGCTGATACAGAAGAAGGTGAACTTGGATAGCCACGAAGAGGAGCTCGCCGCCCGGGAGCAATCGCTTGGCGGGGCACTCAAGGAGGCAAAGGATGCCGCCGCGGCTGCTGAGGCCGCCAAGAAGGAATTGGAGGTGAAGGCGACGCAGCTGGAGGCGGACGTGAAAAGGAAGAACGAAGAGCTTGCCGCACTCCAGCGCGAACGCGAGAAGGATGTGCATGCCCATGGCGATCTGCAAGTTCAGCTCGCCGAGAAGATCAAGGAGCTGAACGCCGCCAAGGACGCGAGCGCTGACCTGGAGCTGAAACTAGCTACCTTGTCGGAGACGCTGGACGCCGGCAAGAAGCGAGAAGATGACTTGAGGAAAGATCTCAAGGGCAACGAAGAGCTGCTGACGAGGGCCGCCGAGGCTCAAAACACCTTCAAGGTCACGGTGGAGCTCTGGACAGAGGGCCTCGTCAATATCGCTGCATCCATCGACGAGGAGCTGGCGGAACTGGACTTGGCGGGCTTCGGGTACTCCACCGACGAAAATCTCCCGCCCAGCGCCAGGCTCACTCTTTTCTTCAAGGGCGTGGCGACGGCCCTCCAGCAACTCCGAGAAAGGATCCCGAAGAAGCTGGCAGATGAGTCGCGCGCGATCTGCGCCAAGGTCTTGGAGAAGGTGTTGGTGAAGATACTCTTCCGCCACCCGGGCCTCGACCTCACCCGCGTCCTCAAGAAGCTGCCGGCGGGTGCCGATCTTGAAGAACTCAAAGCTGTTGTTGCACCCATCGTGGACAAGGTGAATGAGGTCAAGAGGGTTGACGGCGAGCGTGTGGATTAGACCATCTCTCTCCTCCTTTCCTTGTCGCCATTTATCTAAGTCATGGGACAATTTAGTCAGTGCTGCAACAAGTTACTTTTGTAATATAACTTTATTCCGGGCAATGCTTGCTATGCTATCTCCTTTACTCGGTCCTTTCTTTGTATGTTCTTACCCTACGCTTTTAGGGAACTTGCCGGCACGGGCACGCTTGCCGCGAGTGCTGAGTGCGGAACATCAGCAGCTTGCTGGCGGTGCCGGAGCACGCTTGCCGCGGGCGCTGAGTGCAGGACATCAGCAGCCTGCTGGCGGTGCCGGTTCCGGCAAGAAACCTTGCCACAACTAGTTGCAGCGCACTTAAGTTGTTGAGCGGGCTCGAAAACAACGTAAGGGCGCTTAGCGGCTCACTTAAGTTGCTGAGCGGACTCGAAGCAAAGTAAGGGCGCTTAGCAGCTCACTTAAGTTGTTGGGCCGACTCGAAACGCAGTAAGGGCGCAACTAGCTATGAGGAGGTTCCTCCGCGCACAGGTTTTCCATACAAAGCAAAATCGTTCAAGGAAGATAGCTTAAAATTTTAAGAAAATGATCGTGCTCAAACTTTGGCAACTTAGCTTTTCTGTCGTCTGTGTCCCGGCAAGGCTGTACTTCTTTGGACGACGCTTGGTCCACACCTTCATCCTCTCCCCCCCCCCCCCCCCCCCGTGAACTTGTGGGCGAAGGGACCTTCTTTTTGAGAAAAAGAAAGAAGAGAAAATAATGGTATGTGGCCTTAAGGCTCGTTATTTCTTACCAGGGATGAGTGCTGCACAAAGTGTCAGGTAAAACATGCAGGAAAGAAAGGATGCATGAAATTTGACAAGATGTGCGGAGCACATGAACTTTATTTATGCACGGGATCTGCGCCCGGCTTTGTACAAAGGGTTACATGCAGCAGCGGCAAGGCTTGTACAAAAGTTGGTTGCCGGAACGGATTCCGGCAACCGCGCCTTATGGGTAAAACTTACGAAGATGCTCTATGTTCCAGGAATTGCTCACCGGAAAGCCGTCTTCGGTCTCAAGGCGGACAGTGCCGGGCCTAGTGACTCGTTTCACCCAATAAGGGCCTTCCCACTTCGGCGTCAACTTGCTGGAATTCTTGGCGGATTGAACACGCCGAAGAACAAGGTCGCCTTCCTCGAAGCTTCTGGCTTTAACTTTGCGGCTATGATAGCGACGCAAAGCTTGCTGGTAGCGAGCAGCTCGCACAGCAGCCTGAAGACGATCTTCCTCGAGGAGCAGCGCGTCATCTTGTCGCAGCTGCTCTTGCTCAAGCTCATCATAAGCGAGCACTCGAGGTGATCCGTATACAAGTTCCGTGGGGAGAACTGCTTCTACTCCATAGACAAGAGCAAAAGGTGTCTGGCCAGTGGCTCGATTTGGCGTCGTCCTGATCGACCAAAGAACCACCGGCAGCTCTTCGATCCAATTTCTTCCGCACTTGTGCAGCCTGTCGAAAGTTCTGGTCTTGAGCCCGCACAGCACTTCAGCGTTTTCCCTCTCCGCTTGACCGTTGCTTCTTGGATGAGCAACAGAAGCGAAGCAGATCTTGGTGCCAAGATCTTGGACGTACTGCATGAAGATGCGGCTCGTGAATTGTGTGCCATTGTCGGTGATGATCCTGTTAGGGATTCCGAAACGGAAAACAATTGACCTGAAGAACTTGACTGCTGACTGTGCTGTCACCTTCCTCACTGCCTCCACTTCCGGCCACTTTGTGAACTTGTGAATTGCAACGTACAAATACTCAAAGCCCCCGACAGCTCAGGGGAAGGGGCCGAGTTTATCGAGCCCCCAGACCGAAAATGGCCAGGATAAAGGGATTGTTTGGAGAGCTTGAGCTGGCTGATGAATCTGTTTCGAGTGGAACTGGCACGCTTCACACTTGGTTACTTGTGCAGTTGCATCCTGGAGGGCTGTCGGCCAGAAGAAATTTTGCCGGAAGGCTTCGCCGGCAAGTGCTCTTGCGCCAATGTGGTGACCACATATTCCTCCATGTATCTCCGCCAACAGCTCCTGTCCATCTTCCCGGGAAATGCACTTCAATTTCACTCCGTTGAATCTTTTTCTGTACAGTATGTCATCGACAAACTGGTAAATACTTGATTGCCGGGCTACTTTTTCCGCTTCTTCTTGTTCCTCGGGAAGTTCTCCTGTCTGAAGGAAATGGACGATCTGCTGTGCCCATGCCGGAGCTTGTGGCTCGACGACAAGGACTAAAGGCGCAAATGCTGCTGCGGGAACATCCGCTTCTACGGCAAGAATCTGGGATCCTGCCGGAGCGTGATGTTCCCCGGCAAGCGTGTCGGGACACAACTTGTCGGGAGCGTTTGCTTCAACGAAACAAGCCCTGGGGCTTGTCGGAGCAGTGCGCTCCTCAGCACTCTCTGCGTTGATCCCGGGGACCTTCTTGGCGGTGGCTCCGGGGAGCTCTGCCGGAAAGTAATCGCCGGTAACCAACTTTCTTTTCTTGTTCTGTCTAGTTGATGGTGTCACCGATGGCTGAGTCAGCTTGAGCACAAAAGTCCCTGGTTCCACAGGCAACTTGAGTGCGGCGCACTTTGACAGTCCATCTGCAATGTCATTCTGAGCTCTCGGAACATGCTCCATTTGCAGGCCGTCAAAATGCTCTTCTAGCTTCCTCACTTCATCGATGTAGGCTTCCATCAACGGACTCTGATAATCTTTGTTAACTTGGCGGACGACGAGCTGTGAGTCACCCCTGACAATAAGCTTCTTGATCCCAAGTTCTGCCGCGATCCTGAGCCCGGCAAGCAAGCCTTCATACTCTGCAGTATTATTTGTTGCTTGCTCCTTGGGAAAGTGCATCTAGACCACGTACTTGAGGTGCTCTCCAGTGGGTGCGACAAGTAGTATGCCCGCACCGGCGCCTTGCAGCGAGAAGGCACCATCGAAGTACATGATCCATTCCATGCTTGCTTCCTTGACGGGGATGCTCCTCTCCGGAGTTTCTTCATCAGGCGTTGGCGTCCATTCCGCTATGAATTCTGCCAAGGCTCGGCTCTGAATAGTTGAAGTACTTTCAAACTTGAGGCCGAAGCTTGACAACTCCAGGGCCCACTCAACAATCCTGCCTGTTGCTTCCGGATTTTGCAATATCCTCTTCAACGGAAAGCGAGTGACTACTGTGATCTCATGTGCTTGAAAGTAATGGCACAGCTTCCTCGAGGCCATTAGGAGGCCGAAAAGCAACTTCTGCACACCAGAGTACCTTGATCTAGCCCCCTGCAGAAGGGAACTGACGAAGCAAACTGGGCGATGTACCATCTTCTTCTGTTTCTCTTCCTGTGGCTGCGCAGACCCATTCTTGCCGGAACCGGAACTTGCCAGATCAGGGCTTGTCGGGCCAGAGCTTGTCGGAGAAGCCCCCTGCTTATCGCTGGGCTTGCTTGCCACGGTCGCTGGCTCATCATCTGCCTCCCTCTCCGCTACTAACGCAGCACTAACCACTTGATTGGTTGCCGCCAGATATAGCAGCAACTTCTCTTGTGGCTTAGGTGCGACAAGTGTTGGAGTAGAGGATAGGTATCTCTTCAGGTCCTGCAGCATAGCCTCCGCTTCCGGAGTCCATTTCATTGGACCTGCCTTTTTCAAAATTTTGAAAAAGGGCAGGGCGCGCTCAGCAGACTTAGAGATGAACCTACTGAGAGCAGCAACACAGCCAGCAAGCCTTCGCACATCTTTAACGCGCTTTGGTGCTTCGATTTGCTCAATGGCCTTGATCTTGTCGGGATTAGCTTCAATCCCCCTCTGGGACACAAAGAATCCGAGAAGCTTGCCGGAAGGAACTCCAAACACACACTTCTCGGGATTCAACTTGAGGTTGATCCTGCACAGATTTGCAAAAGTCTCGTCCAAGTCTTGGATCAAAGTCTCTTTGTCCTTGCTCTTGACCACTATGTCATCCATGTAAGCTTCTACATTCCTGTGCAACTGTGGACCAAAAGCATGACTGACTACTCTTGCAAATGTTGAACCAGCATTCTTTAGTCCGAAGGGCATTCGTACAAAGCAGTACGTGCCACATGGAGTAATGAATGCGGTTTTCTCTTCATCCTCTTCTGCCATGAAGATCTGATGATATCCTGAATATGCATCAAGGAATGAAAGCAGATCACATCCCGCCGTGGAGTCGACAATCTGATCAATGCGCGGCAAGGGAAATGGATCTTTGGGACAAGCTTTATTAACATCAGTGAAGTCAATACAAAGCCTCCATTTCCCGTTTGCTTTGCGCACGACTACTGGATTGGCTAACCACGTCAGATGGAGTACTCCTCGGACCAGGCCCGCTGCTTCCAACTTCTTGATCTCCTCTGCAATGAACTCTTGTCTCTCCACTGCTTGCTTCCTAACTCTCTGCTCGACGGGCCGCGCGTGAGGACAGACGGCAAGGTGGTGCTCAATTACTTCCCTGGGAACATCGGGGATGTCAGATGGTTGCCATGCAAACACATCGACATTCGCCCGCAGGAAAGCAACAAGCGCGCTTTCCTATTTAGGATCAAGCGTGGCACTGATGGTGAAGGTGCCACCAGTGCCGTCCTCCTTGGCGGCCACTTTCTTGGTCTCTGGTGAAGCTGTCTTTGCCTTCTTGCACTTGCCGGTGGAGCTCGATGGTGCGTCCTCGACGGTAGCGCAGCACTCTGAAGAGGTGCGCTTGCCGGAGTGGGCATCAGAGCTACTCTTGCCGGACTTGGTCTTCTTCTTCCCCCCGGGAGCTTCAGCGGCAAGTGGTTTGCGTTCTGCTGCGGCTGCTGCTTCCCGGTAGATCTTGTCGGTACAGGTGAGTGCATCCTTCTTGTCGCCTTGGACAGAAATGACACTTATTGGACTAGGCATCTTGAGCACATTATAGGCATAGTGAGAGGCTGCCATGAACTTAGCGAGCGCTGGACGGCCAAGTATCCCATTGTAGGGCAATGGGAAATCAGCAACGTCAAATGTGACTCTCTCTGTCCTGAAATTCAGCTCGCTGCCAAATGTCACTGGCAGTGTGATCTTCCCCTTTGGCTTGCTCCTTCCCGTGTTTATTCCTTGAAAGGTACCAGTCTCTTCGAGCTCGCTATCGGGGATCTGGAGCTTCTTGAGCACTGCGGAGGAGATTAGATTCAGGCCGGCCCCGCCGTCAACCAGCATCTTCGTGACCCTGAGGTTGCGGATTGTTGGCGAAACCAACATTGGCAAGCACCCGACCGCAGTGATGCGATCAGGGTGATCTTCAATGTCGAAGATGATGGGCGTGCTGGACCACTTCAGGGGCTTGCGCGACTCAACGGACGGTTCTGCTGCGTTCACTTCCCGGACCCACTGTTTGAGTTGGCGGTGCGAGGTGTGCAGAGAAGCACCGCCGTCGATGCACAACGCCTCTGTTGCCTTCTGGAACTCCTGCTCGTCAGTCTCATCTTCCTCCATCTCATCATCCTCATCTTCGTCTTCGTCTTTGTCGCGGCCGCGGGGAGGCCTGTCTCCTTGCCGCGGCTTGGCCTTGCCGCGCGCCCTCCCCGGGCGGGATTCTTCTTGCCGGACCCTCCGCCACCTTGCCGGGCCTTCTCCTTGTCGCGGCGCTCGTATTCAGCTTTCTATAGCTCCGCCATCTGCTCAACTTTTTTGCAGGCTTGGAGGTCGTGGCCCTTGGTGCGGTGGATCTTGCAATACTGCTTGCCGGAGCCATCCTGCTTGTCGGCGGCCACCACAGCCTCGCCGGAGTTACCAGCTCTAGCCTTCTCGGAACCGCCTCCGCTGCTGGATTGCTCAACAACTAGCACATCCTTAACCTTCCTCTTTCTGTTATTCTGCCTCCGTTTCCTCTTTGCCGGAGGGGCATCCTCGCTGTCAGATCCCTCAGCTCCTGCATTCTCTCCGGGGAGCCTCCTCCCCTCTTCAGCCCGTGCACACTTGTCGGCCAGAGCATATAGCTCGCTGACATCTCTGATTTTGCACATCGCCATCTCCTCCCTCATCCTGTGGTTACGCACGTTCTGATGGAACGCGCTGATAACCGTGGCAGGGTGGACGTCTGGGATGTTGCGCTGCACCTGACTGAATCTCTGTATGTACTTGCGCAGGGATTCTCCTTCTTTCTGGGCGAGTAGGTGAAGATCACTCTCCTGGCCATGGGGTTTGTGGCCGCCTGTGAAGGCGCCAACAAACTGATGGCACAGGTCCGCCCACGAAGAGATGGAGTTGTCCGGCAAGTGCATGAGCCAAGATCTGACATTGGGCTTGAGCACCAGCGGGAAGTAGTTGGCGAGGATCTTCTCATCGCGCCCCCCGGCAGCCTGCACCGCGATGGTGTAGATGCTGAGGAACTCCGACGGATGTATCCTGCCATCGTACTTCTCGGGCACGTCTGGCTTGAAGTTCTTGGTGCTGGGCCACTGGACCTGCTGCAGCTCACGAGTGAACGCAGGGCAACCTACCGCGTACGGCAAGTCGCCTGGCTCCCCTGGCGCATGCATGTCGACAGTGGGCCCAGCGCGCCGGTCAGATTGACGTCGCGCTTCTCTTCGACGCTCGATGCGAGTGCGAGCGTCTTCGCGTCGTCGTTCTTGGAGAACTTGGCATTGATCGCGGCGAGCTCACAGGTCCGACGACGCGGTGGAGTCGGTGTCGAGGTTGGCCCGGCGAGTCGGCGATCTTGGCCTTCGGGGCGGGGAGTGCGCAGTGGTGGCACCCCCAGCGGTCTTGTCGGCATCGGCTTGCGCCTGGGCGCCTTGCCGGGGCTTCAAGGTGCTCGGTCGCCGGGGCTTGTCGCCGTTGGCGAAGCCAATGAGGCTATAAATGGTTGCCCTCCAGTCGTCGATCTTGTCCGGCGCTGGAGGGTAATCTAGAAGCAGCTGGGCTCGGGCCACCGCTTCCTCTGGAGTCTTGGGTGGCGGTTGCGAGCGACGCGAGGTGCGAGACATGCTCAAACTTCTAACAATGTTAGAAGGAGTAACATCTCGCCCAGGCGACCGCACTGCGCTCGCGCCAGCGTGTTGACGTGCATGTTGGCCTTGAGCGTCCCGCGACCCACCAGCTCGGCCTTGTTCCAACGCGAGTACGGTGCTAGGAGCATCATGGCGCTGTCGATCCTGCACCTCCTGGGAGGGGTGCGGTGGATATGCAGATGCTGAACCTTGCGGGGCCTTGTCTTTGGACCGGGTGACGATGCGCGTCCCCCCGCCGGCGCCCGCTCCTCCGCCGGCGTCCGCCCCACCGCCCGTTTGCTCCGGTGGCGGTAGGGAAGTCGCAGATGGAGCGGCCACCTTCGAAGTCTTCTTCTTTGGTGGCATGTCGATGAAGATGTTGATGTAGCGCGCGCAGACGCCGGATCAGATACGCACGACTTCAACGGCCCCCTACCTGGCGCGCTAGAGATGTCATGGTGGCTGGGAGCACGAGCACCTATGGGGCAGGAGGGCCCCTTCTTGTCCGGCAAGGGAGCGGAGGGCGCACGCAGAGCAGATCGAGGCGAGAGAGCGCGCGAGGGATTTTTACCCAGCTTCGGAGTTCTAAGGAGAGATAAGACTCCTACTACTGCTTTGTGTGTTTGTATTCTGTTCTTGCTCGAGAGAGCGGGAGTGGCGTCGAATCAGCCGAACCCCCAAGCTGTGGAATCCAAAAATCCGGACCCCCGAACCCCCTCTACACGCGCGTGGGCCTCCTTTTTATAGGCTAAAGGGGTAACCGACAGGTGGCAGCGTAGAAAGAGGGGTAGAAAGGTAAAAACGCGGGTTGGTACAACTGCTACCAACAGTGTCCCCTACCTAACTCTGACGGCAGGGGACAGGGGCATTTAATGCCCGTCCGGTCGCCCCAACAGTGCAAGGAAACGACCGTTAGGGGCGCCACCGATCGCCACGATGGCCTCCTTGTCAGCTCCTCTTGCCACCTCGCACTGCATGGCTGCACAGCGCCTTGCCACGTGCTCCTGGGATAGTCCTGGGGTGACACATCGCTGGATGCGCTGGAGCTCGGGTGCATAGTGGCAGCCTTGCCGCGGCAAGCGCCTTGCTGCGGCCCTTATCTTGTCGCACCAGCAAGCTTGCCGCTCGCTGGGCCTTGCCGGGACGCGCGGGGCGTCGCGGCAAGTTTCCTTGGAATGCCTTGGGTGGCCTTCCCGGCAAGCTCCTCTTGTCGGGGTCTTGTCTTCTTCCCGGCAAGCTCCTCTTGCCGGGGCCTTGGTTGGCCTTCCCGGCAAGCTCCTCTTGCCGGGGCCTTGGTCGGCCTTCCCGGCAGGCTCCTCTTGCCGGGGCTTTAGCTTGAGTACTCTGCTCTTGAACGGTGTCAAAGTAGCCGTTGAGGGTCTTGGCGGACGCCCGGCAAGCCCTGCCGCGGGTCGCTGCGACTGCCCGTGCACAAGTTCGGGGTACTAAGGTACCCCTACTTTAGTACACCGACAGTTTACTAGAGTCAATAATCTAGATCACATTGCTATGTGATTAACACCCAAAGAGTACTAAGGTGTGATCATGTTTTACTTGTGAGAGAAGCGTGGAGGTTGGTAGGAGTAGCGGCGTTATATGTACCGTGTCGATGACGACGAGTATTGGCAGCATGGTGTAGCTAGATCTCGACGACGGATGTGGCTAGATAGACGAGCACAGGGCGGTGGGGTTGTCTGGCCTCACGGCGGTGTCGACGACATCTAAACTGGGCAAGGTTGATGTGATAGTCTAGCTCTGAAGATGGATTGGTGCCAGTTCGCGGCGGTGGCATCTGAGAGTGCGTCGGACCGGTGTGTGCCTCATACCCGGCAAGTGGTTTGGTTGGGGCCTCAGGTCTTAGATGTTAAGCTTAGCTCTCAAGTCTGTTTGGTATTAGGCCTGGACTATCAGCATTCCTTCATCAATTGGATAGGAGTATGTAACGCCCCGAGACCGATGCTCCAGAAGACTTCCAGCTATTCCGAGTTTCGCCGTGTGTTTTATTTGCTTGTTGCATTGCATCGTGTCATCTCTTGCATTGCATCGTTTCACCATGCCATCATATCATTAATTTTTATAACTCTTCTAAATAAATTGTATGGATTTTTTGATCCATTTAAATCGAGGGAATTCACTTGTGATTTCTCTTTATAACATATCATCTAATATTAGGGAGCTATATTTAAATGTTCCACTGATTTGGAATTAACCATAACCCACTTGCAAAATATCCCATGCCGTTGTTATCTCAATTCTTGGTCTCCAACCTTGCCCATAATTTCTTTCATCATTTTCCGGAGCTCCACCAAAAATCTCAACATTTTCGGACCTTCCTTTTATCATTTTCCGAAGGTTTCTTGGTTATGTGTTGACGGATGGATACAGCTTGGATGTAGGGATTATTAGTTTTGGGTGAGATATATATTGCTTCCCCTGTATCCCCAACACCAGATTGCATAACCAGAAAGTTTCGGGAGTTTTATAGGTGGGAATTCAAGTAGCTCCTAGAATATCTTTCTGACAGATGTATGATATGAGATTGGGGATCGACGTCTAGTGGTCCGCCTTTCCACGGTCGTTTTTAAAGTGGTCTCGTTGTGTCTTAAAGAACCCTTGGCTATGCTGGTTCGGGGACACTTCGTATGTCATGTGCACTGCCTTGTACATGATGGTGCTGTACACTCGAGCCCGTGTGGGCCCCACCACGAAAACTTCGGACGGAATCTCTATCATATGTTTATTCCAGCTTATTTTGCAAGCCAAAGCCTTTGTTTTGTTTTATTTGTGGTATTCGAGTTGCTTCGAAGTCAAATGTTGAATCCATACCTTTCCTAAACGGTGTTCTCATATTGCTATGTGAATACTAATCCTTTTGATCATTGAGGTTGTCATGTTAATTCTTTTCCAACCGGTGCGCTTCTCTTCGAGATGATCCCATCATTCTCCCCATCCGCAAGATCAATTCTAAGTTTTTTTCAACGATGTCCATTCCATCTGCCCAAGTTGTCCTTGTTTTCCCGCCCTCCCTCCCTTTTATTCTTCAAGGACTCATATATGTTAATCAAGTATCCATTTATTCATGTGAAGCCTCTTCACTCCTTGCAATCAATGTTCTTACCCAGTGATTATCATGAAGTTGGCCAGGAGTTTCAAGTTCGTCATTCTTCGTTATTTTTCTTCTCCGGTGGATCCAATTCAAGCTTTCGGTGTTGATCATATCCCTTTCCTCGTTTCAAATGCTTTCTCATGCCGGTGCACCTCTTAATCTTTCACTTCTCGCTATTCATTTGTTCTGGAGTGCTAAAGATATCTCCGAAGGCTCGTCTTTTCATTCAAGATCCGTTCAAGCTATTTGGAGATTATTATCTCATTCAAGTCATTTAATTCTACCGGCACAGTCCCCCCTTTCAATCAATCGTTCAACGGTGTTTTCCTTTTGAGTGGGCCCTAACCCACAGATCTTTTCCCAGGATCTTACCTGACTCTTCTAATTATTCCGGAACTATTCCAAATTCTTTTCAAGTGTGACGTAAGAATGGATCCCATCAGTCACATGCCTTCTCAAAGATCGCTTTCAAATTGTTTTTCATTGTTGGCTCAACCTCTTTGTTTTTTTCATTCTCCCGGAGTATCTCAACAATTCATGGTGGTTCTCATCATCATTCTCAACATTTGAAGACCGAAGAAGGATTTCTCTTAAATCTTGCTCCATTCTCTTCAAGATTCATGGTTCTAGCTTGGTGCCATCCGCTCATAATTGTTTTCGATTGTGAGAATTATTTTCACCCATCCAGAGCAATTCAAGAGTCTTTTCAGTTTGATTCTCCGGAGCCCATCATCTTAGAATTATTCATTCTCAGCTTTCAACTCTCGTTCTTGAATTCTTTCGGCGCATCGTCCAAATATCCTCTAATCAGTTCACGATCTCTTTGTTCTCATTTATCTAAACCCCCTCAAGTATCTTCATTTGTTTTCCAATCCTTCCCGGTGAAGTGTGCCTTTGCTACTCCCATTTTCAATTCTTACGGTGGTTCGTTCAAGTTTTCACTTCCTTCAATATCATATCGATTCATTCGTTGTTTTCAAATCCCACCGGTGGTTCCACCAATACCTTCTCAAGTTTGCGCTATATCTCTCTTAATCCTTTCTACAAGAATAAGTAGTATGCCAAATCCGTTGCTTCTCACCAATTTAAATTGGTGAAGGATACACATAATGTAATCCTTATTATTGCTTCATCCAAGTGATCTAGTTTCTTCTTTACAGAGTTGTTCATCATGTCATCTTCGGTTTCATGTGTTTCATCTTTCCTTTTCCGGAGTTCCAAGTTTTCCGCATTATCTTGTCGCGAAGCTCCATCTAAATCATCGCAAGGCTTCACCTTGTATTTTCAACTTCTCTTTTTTTCTATCATCCTTTTATTACCGGAGTTCTTCATGGAGGCTCTACATGGTGGTTCATCAAGGATTCTATTCACTCTTCAATTCTTCTTCAAGATTTCTCTCGAAGTTAAGATCCGCCAAGCTATACTCTAAAATAAACATGTTGCTTAACACATGTTTTGTTTTGAGGCGTTCAAGTATTCTTCTTCTTGCATTCCAAAGTGCAGTTCTTTCTACCTTATCTTTTGAGATGGTGTTATATCACTCTTGACAATTTGCATTCATGCTTCGCGATTCAAATGTTGTCAAGAACGAGGTATTTTTAAATCCATCAATCTCTTCGTTGGAGTTATCTTGGTATAGATTTCACCTAAAGCCTTCCCTAAGGAATGTTGTATTGTGGTGCCTATCGATAATCCAAGTTTCCTCCTATTCTCTCATTAAAAGGAGTTTTCATCTCCTTGCTGGTCTCAATCCAATTAACAGTTTCCATCAGTGGCCGATTGTCACCTCATCTTTTTGAGAAGTTTGCCATAAGCCCACAACAAGCTTGTGCTTTTCATTGTTGGTTTTCCAACAACTCCGTTATAACCTTCTTGGAAGGGTGCTTTCCAAGTTCTTTTGTGGCAGAAATTGGCATTTCTTCTCCATTCTGTTATTCCAATGATCTATCTTCTATTCTTTCTTCTGGAGGCATGGTGATGTTGCTCTCTTTACTCATCATCTCGAATTGTGAGGATAGTATTCTTTTCGTGCTTATCCATTTAACCGAAGTGTTGTGTCATCTCTTCAGTTCTTTTCATCTTATCAAGTCTTGCATATCTTTTCAATCGGAGTGCTGTCCGAATTTGATTTTCCTTGTTCCTTGCTTATCTCGTTTAAACCAGAGTGGTTCCAATTCCGTCTTGTCCATTGTACTCATCATTCATAGCTTTACAACCCCCAAGGTTCACATGGTGTTCCTTGTTTCTATTTTTCTACTGCGGTGCTCTCAATTGTGTTCAACTCTGTTGTGTTCTCTCTTTCAACTTTTAAACCTCTCAAGGTTCTTTGGTTTCACTCATTGGGCGAAGAAGCAACTTAGTTTTACCTCCTCTCTTCCTCTTTCGTTTCTCTCCGGTGCCATGCTAGATCTCGGGACGAGATCCTCTTGTAGTGGTGGAGTGTTGTAACGCCCCGAGACCGACGCTCCAGAAGACTTCCAGCTATTCCGAGTTTCGCCGTGTGTTTTATTTGCTTGTTGCATTGCATCATGTCATCTCTTGCATTGCATCGTTTCATCATGCCATCATATCATTAATTTTTATAACTCTTCTAAATAAATTGTATGGATTTTTCGATCCATTTAAATCGAGGGAATTCACTTGTGATTTCTCTTTATAACATGTCTTCCAATGTTAGGGAGCTATATTTAAATGTTCCATTGATTTGGAATTAACCATAACCCACTTGCAAAATATCCCATGTCGTTGTTATCTCAATTCTTGGTCTCCAACCTTGCCCATAATTTCTTTCATCATTTTCCGGAGCTCCACCAAAAATCTCAACATTTTTGGACCTTCCTTTTATCAAGTCCTAGTTCAAACCCATTTGAATTAAATTCAAATGAGTTTGAATTTAAATCTTTCAATCATGGCCTTTCTATTTTTCTTGGAACAAGCGCATTTATGCGAGTCCGGGAAACTTATCCCCATATCCAAATTCTTGTCCACTCATTTATTTTCTCTCCCTTTCTTTCTTTGCTTTTCTGTTTTTTGGACGAGATCTGAAAGAGAGAGAGGGAGAAGAGAGCCCAGCAGCCTAGACCAGACCGGCCCATTTGCCCCCTGAGGCCCAACCGCAGCCTACCTAAACCCTAGCCCGATCGAACCCTCTCCCGATCCCCATCTCCTTCCATCCAGCACCGCCAGCGCCCGGCCCCCTCTCCCTCTCCTCACGCTCGATCCTCATCTCTCCCTCCTCGCGCTGCACCTCTTGTCCTGATCCGCCTCCGCCGTTCGCCACCTGCAGCCCGAGCGCCACTGCCAGCAGCAGCTTCAGGACGTCCCCGCCGCCAAGTCCCTCGCCGCCTCTCTCTGCTACACCTCGTGCGCCCTCCTCCATCGCGCCCAATCCCCATCGCCAACCTCCTCCTCGTGCCGGCCGCCCGCAGCTCGCCGCGCCCAAGCTCCTCCGCCCGTGCTGCCGTTTGCCCGTTCACGGCCGGATCCCGCCGGCAGAGCCCCGTTCCCACCTCCGGCGTGCCAAGCCTGCCGCCTCTGCCTCCTGTAGTCTCCGCTCGATCGAGAGAGGAGCTCCCGATCCTTGTGTTGGGGAACGTAGCAGAAATTCAAAATTTTCCTACGAGTCACCAAGATCTATCTATGGAGAAACCAGCAACGAGGGGAAGGAGAGTGCATCTACATACCCTTGTAGATCGCTAAGCGGAAGCGTTCAAGAGAACGGGGTTGAAGGAGTCGTACTCGTCGTGATCCAAATCACCGGAGATCCTAGTGCCGAACGGACGGCACCTCCGCGTTCAACACACGTACAGCCCGGTGACGTCTCCCACGCCTTGATCCAGCAAGGAGAGAGGGAGAGGTTGAGGAAGACTCCATCCAGTAGCAGCACAACGGCGTGGTGGTGGTGGAGGAGCGTGGCAATCCTGCAGGGCTTCGCCAAGCACCGTGGGAGAGGAGGAGTACTTGGGAGAGGGGGAGGGCTGCGCCAGAACTTGTGGTACGGCTGCCCTCCCACCCCTCCACTATTTATAGGTGGGGGGGAAGAGGAGGCTGGCCCCCCTAGATCCCATCTAGGGTTGGGGGCGGCGGCCAAGGGGGGAGGAATGCCTCCCAAGTCAAGTGGAGGCCTCCCCTTTTAGGGTTTTCCCCTTCCCATGCGCATGGGCCTTGGGGGGGCTGGTGCCCCTGGCCCATTAAGGCTAGGGCGCCCCCCTACAACCCATGCTACTGTATTGGACGTGGTGGAACAATTTCCGGACCTCCGGACCCCTCCGGAATCCTCCGGAACCTTCTGGAAGCTTCCCGGTACAATACCGAAAAAACCCGAACTTTTTCCGGAACCCGAACAACAACTTTCCATATATAAATCTTTACCTCCGGACCATTCCGGAACTCCTCATGACGTCCGGGATCTAGCGGTATAGCGGTATTCAAGATGTCAAGGACTCAATCAATCCCGTATACAATTCCCTTTGTCTAGCGGTATTGTACTTGCCCGAGATTCGATCGTCGGTATACCGATACCTTGTTCAATCTCGTTACCGGCAAGTCTCTTTACTCGTTTTTGTAACACATCATCCCGTGATCAACCCCTTGGTCACATTGTGCACATTATGATGATGTCCTACCGAGTGGGCCCAGAGATACCTCTCCATTTACAAGGAGTGACAAATCCCAGTATCGATTCGTGCCAACCCAACAGACACTTTCGGAGATACCTGTAGTGCACCTTTATAGCCACCCAGTTACGTTGTGACGTTTGGTACACCCAAAGCATTCCTACGGTATCCGGGAGTTGCACAATCTCATGGTCTAAGGAAAAGATACTTGACATTAGAAAAGCTTTAGCATACGAACTACACGATCTTTGTGCTAGGCTTAGGATTGGGTCTTGTCCATCACATCATTCTCCTAATGATGTGATCCCGTTATCAATGACATCCAATGTCCATGGTCAGGAAACCGTAACCATCTTTTGATCAACGAGCTAGTCAACTAGAGGCTTACTAGGGACATGGTGTTGTCTATGTACCCACACATGTATCTGAGTTTCCTATCAATACAATTATAGCATGGATAATAAACGATTATCGTGAACAAGGAAATATAATAATAACTAATTTATTATTGCCTCTAGGGCATATTTCCAACAGTCTCCCACTTGCACTAGAGTCAATAATCTAGTTCACATCGCCATGTGATTAACACTCACAGGTCACATCGCCATGTGACCAACATCCAAAGAGTTTACTAGTGTCATTAAACTAGTTCACATCATCATGTGATTAATACTCAATGAGTTCTGGGGTTTGATCATGTTTTGCTTGTGAGAGAGGTTTTAGTCAACGGGTCTACAACATTCAGATCCGTATGTACTTCGCAATTCTCTATGTCATATTGTAAATGCTACTTCCACGCTCCACTTGGAGCTATTCCAAATGGTTGTTCCACTATACGTATCCGGTTTTCTACTCAAAGTCACTCGGATAGGTGTTAAAGCTTGCATCGACGTAACCCTTTATGTTGAACTCTTTATCAGCTCCATAATCGAGAAACATATCCTTATTCCTCTAAGGATAACTTTGACCGCTATCTAGTGATCCACTCCTTGATCACCTTTGTACCCTCTTGCCAGACAAGCGGCAAGGCACACATCAGGTGCGGTACTTAGCATGGCATACTGCAGAGCCTATGTCTAAAGCATAGGGGACGACCTTCGTCCTTTCTCTCTTTTCTGCCGTGGTCGAGCTTTAAGTCTTAACTTCATACCTTACATCTCAGGCAAGAACTCCTTCTATGACTGATCCATCTTGAACACCTTCAAGATCATGTCAAGGTATGTGCTCATTTGAAAGTACCATTAAGCGTTTTTGATCTATCCTCATAGATCTTGATGCTCAATGTTCAAGTAGCTTAATCCAGGTTTTCTATTGAAAAACACCTTTCAAATAACCCTATATGCTTTCCAGAAATTCTACATCATTTCTGATCAACAATATGTCAAGAACATATACTCATCAGAAATTCTATAGTGCTCTCACTCACTTCTTTGGAAATACAAGTTTCTCATAAACCCAAAATCTTTTGATCATCTTATCAAAGTACATATTCCAACTCCGAAATGCTTACTCCAGTCCATGGAAGGATCACTGGAGCTAGCATCCTTAGGATCGACAAAACCTTTCTGATTGTATCACATACAACCTTTCCTTACGAAAACTAGTAAGGAAACTCGTTTTGACATCCATCTGCCAGATTTCATAAATGCAGCTAATGCTAACATGAATCCGACGGACTTAAGCATCGCTACGGATGAGAAAATCTCATCGTAGTCAACTCCTTGAACTTGTGAAAAACTCTACGCAACAAGTCGAGCTTCATAGACGGTGACATTACCGTCCACGTCCGTCTTCTTCTTAAAGATCCATTTATCTTAATGGCTTGCCGATCATTGGGCAAGTCCACCAAAGTTCATGCTTTGTTCTGATACATGGATCCTATCTCGGATTTCATGGTTTCTAACCATTTGTCGGAATTTGGGCCCACCATCGCTTCTCCATAGCTCGTAGGTTCATTGTTGTCTAGCAACATGACCTTCAAGACAGGGTCACCGTACCACTCTGAAGCAGTACGCGTCCTTGTCATCCTACGAGGTACGGTAGTGACTTGATCTGAAGCATCATGATCACTATCATCAGCTTCCACTGCAATTGGTGTAGGTGCCACATGAACAACTTCCTGTGCCCTACTACACACTGGTTGAAGTGATGGTTCAATAACCTCATCAAGTTTCCACCATCCTCCCACTCAATTCTTTCGAGAGAAACCTTTCCTCGAGAAAGGACCCGATTCAAGAAACAATCCCTATTGCTTTCGGATCTGAATTAGGAGGTATACCCAACTGTTTTGGGTGTCCTATGAAGATGCATTAAATTGCTAAATGACATATGGGGATTTTCTGCAATTGTTGTTTGTTGTTTCCGGCCTCATTTAAACTTGCCTAAATTTTTAGTTCAATTATGTTTCACCTATTGCCATGTTTGACAACATTTAATATTGTTGGTTAGCCTAAACGAGAGAGAACTAAATATTTGAATATGGTGTTTCGTCCATATGCAACTCGTTGCTTATTGAGCTCCACTTAACTTGTAGTATTGTTTGTTGCACTTTGCCATGCCATGCCTCATTAAACCGGACATGCATCATACTTGATTGTGCATCATGCCATGACTATGCTTGTGTGTTTACCATGTTGTTTGCTTCTTTCCGGTTTGCTTCTCTCGTTAGCTTCGGTTCCGTTCCGGAGTTGTGAGGATTCGTTCGACTACGTCCGTTTGTCTTCTTCTTGGACTCGTTCTTCTTCCTTGCAGGATTTCAGGCAAGATGACCATTACCCTCGATATCACTTCTATCTTTGCTTGCTAGTTGCTCCGTTCTATTGCCATGCTGCACTACCTATCACTTGTTTACCATGCCTCCCATATTGCCATGTCAGCCTCTAACCTTTTCACCCTTCCTAGAAAACCGTTGTTTGGCTATGTTACCGCTTTTGCCTAGCCCATCTTATAGCGTTGTTAGTTGCAGGTGAAGTTGAAGATTGCTCCATGATGGACAGGATTATGTTGGGATATCACAATATCTCTTATTTAATTATAATGCATCTATATACTTGGTAAAGGGTGGAAGACTCGGCCTTATGCCTGGTGTTTTGTTCCACTCTTGCCGCCCTAGTTTCCGTCATACTGGTGTTATGTTCCTTGATTTTGTGTTCCTTACACGGTTGGGTGATTTATGGGACCCCCTTGACAGTTCGTTTTGAATAAAACTCCTCCAGCAAGGCCCAGCATTGGTTTTACCATTTGCCTACCTAAGCCTTTTCCCTTGGGTTCTGTAGACTCAAGGGTCATCTTTATTTTACCCCCCCCCCCCCAGGGCCAGTGCTCCTCCGAGTGTTGGTCCGAACTAGAGCCACTTGCAGCACCACCTCGGGGAAACTTGAGGTCTAGTTTTAGTTGTACGTAGTGTTCACCCGGTGTGCCCTGAGAACGAGATATGTGCAGCTCCTATCGGGATTTGTCGGCACATCGGGCGGCTTTGCTGGTCTTGTTTTACCATTGTTGAAATGTCTTGTAAACCGGGATTCCGAGTCTGATCGGGTCTTCCTGGGAGACGGAATATCCTTCGTTGACCGTGAGAGCTTGTGATGGGCTAAGTTGGGACACCCCTGCAGGGTATAAACTTTCGAAAGCCGTGCCCGCGGTTATGTGGCAGATGGGAATTTGTTAATGTCCGGTTGTAGATAACTTGACACCAGATCTGATTTAAAACGCATCAACAGCGTGTGTAGCCATGATGGTCTCTTTTCGGCGGAGTCCGGGAAGTGAACACGGTTTTGGGTTATGTTTAACGTAAGTAGGAGTTCAGGATCACTTCTTGATCATTGCTAGTTCACGACCGTTCCGTTTGCTCTCTTCTCGCTCTTATTTGCGTATGTTAGCCACCATGTTTTCTTAGTGCTTGCTGCAACTCCACCTCATTACCACTTCCTACCCATAAGCTTAAATATTCTTGATCTCGCGGGTTTTGAGATTGCTGAGTCCTCGTGACTCACCAGATACTATCACAATAGTTGCAGGTTCCGACGATACCAGTGCAGGTGATGCAACCGAGCTCAGATGGGAGCTCAATGAAGATCTTGGTCGTTGCTATGTTTCGTTTCATGTTGATCAGTAGTGGAGCCCAGTTGGGACGATCGGGGATCTAGCAGTTGGGTTATCTTCTTTTATTTTGGTTTTGTCCGTAGTTGGACTATTTGTGTACTCTGAATGATGTATGATTTATTTATGTTCATTGTGTGAAGTGGTGATTGTAAGCCAACTCTTTATCCCAGTCTTGTTCATTACATGGGATTGGGTGAAGATGACCCTTCTTGCGACAAAACCACAATGCGGTTATGCCTCTAAGTCGTACTTCGACACATGGGAGATATAGCCGCATTGTGGGTGTTACAAGTTGGTAATCAGAGCCATCCCCGACTTAGGAGCCCCTGCTTGATTGTTTGCTGGCGTTGTTGGGTCTAGAAAAAAAATGTTTTGAGTCTTAGGATTTTATATATCGGAGAGTAGGATTCTTTTTACTCCTCAGTCCCTTCGTCGCTCTGGTGAGGTCTCCTGACGTAGATGTTTTGACTTTCCTCTCCTCAAATTTCACTAAAAAAAATTTAGGATCACGCGGTATCTTGGAATTGTTCCGATGGTTTTGTGACGAGAACATTGTTCTTGCTGCCTCCTATCTTTTATGTGGCAGTGACCCGGGGAGTTGAGCTCCGAGGTGTTGTCGTCACAATTTTATCGTTGCAGTTCTAGAATACCTGAGTTTTGCCAACATCTAAAATCTCTTTTATGCAGTTGTTGGTGAGATAACCTCGACGCCACCCAGTACTGGGGCGGGAGTTCGGGAGTATTGCCATAACTCGTATAACGGATGCTTTTTGAAGGTTGAGGTACACGATTTCCGAAGGTTTCTTGGTCATGTGTTGACGGATGGATACAACTTGGATGTAGGGATTGTTAGTTTTGGGTGAGATATATATTGCTTCCCCTGTATCCCCAACACCAGATTGCATAACCAGAAGGTTTCAGGAGTTTTATAGGTGGGAATTCAAGTAGCTCCTAGAATATCTTTCTGACAGATGTATGATATGAGATTGGGGTTCGACGTCTAGTGGTCCGCCTTTCCATGGTCGTTTTTAAAGTGGTCTCGTTGTGTCTTAAAGAACCCTTGGCTATGTTGGTTCAGGGACACTTCGTATGTCATGTGCACTGCCTTGTACATGATGGTGCTGTACACTCGAGCCCGTGTGGGCCCCACCACGAAAACTTCGGACGGAATCTCTATCATATGTTTGTTCCGGCTTATTCTGCAAGCCAATTCCTTTGTTTTGTTTTATTTGTGGTATTCGAGTTGCTTCGAAGTCAAATGTTGAATCCATACCTTTCCTAAACGGTGTTCTCATATTGCTATGTGAATACTAATCCTTTTGATCATTGAGGTTGTCATGTTAATTCTTTTCCAACCGGTGCGCTTCTCTTCGAGATGATCCCATCATTCTCCCCATCCGCAAGATCAATTCTAAGTTTTTTTCAATGGTGTCCATTCCATCTGCCCAAGTTGTCCTTGTTTTCCCGCCCTCCTACCCTTTTCTTCTTCAAGGACTCATATATGTTAATCAAGTATCCATTTATTCATGTGAAGCCTCTTCACTCCTTGCAATCAATGTTCTTACCCAGTGATTATCATGAAGTTGGCCAGGAGTTTCAAGTTCGTCATTCTTTGTTATTTTTCTTCTCCGGTGGATCCAATTCAAGCTTTCGGTGTTGATCATATCCCTTTCCTCGTTTCAAATGCTTTCTCATGCCGGTGCACCTCTTAATCTTTCACTTCTCGCTATTCATTTGTTCTGGAGTGCTAAAGATATCTCTGAAGGCTCGTCTTTTCATTCAAGATCCGTTCAAGCTATTTGGAGATTATTATCTCATTCAAGTCATTTAATTCTACCGGCGCAATCCCCCCTTTCAATCAATCGTTCAACGGTGTTTTCCTTTTGAGTGGGCCCTAACCCACAGGTCTTTTCCCAGGATCTTACCTGACTCTTCTAATTATTCCGGAACTATTCCAAATTCTTTTCAAGTGTGACGTAAGAATGGATCCCATCAGTCACATGCCTTCTCCAAGATTGCTTTCAAATTGTTTTTCATTGTTGGCTCAACCTCTTTGTTTTTTTCATTCTCCCGGAGTATCTCAACAATGGTGGTTCTCATCATCATTCTCAATATTTGAAGACCGAAGAAGGGTTTCTCTTAAATCTTGCTCCATTCTCTTCAAGATTCATGGTTCTGGCTTGGTGCCATCCGCTCATAATTGTTTTCGATTGTGAGAATTATTTTCACCCATCCAGAGCAATTCAAGAGTCTTTTCAGTTTGATTCTCCGGAGCCCATCATCTTAGAATTATTCATTCTCAGCTTTCAACTCTCGTTCTTGAATTCTTCTGGTGCATCATCCAAATATCCTCTAATTAGTTCACGATCTCTTCATTCTCATGTATCTAAACCCCCTCAAGTATCTTCATTTGTTTTCCAATCCTTCCCGGTGAATTGTGCCTTTGCTACTCCCATTTTCAATTCTTACGGTGGTTCATTCAAGTTTTCACTTCCTTCAATATCATATCAATTCATTCGTTGTTTTCAAATCCCACCGGTGGTTCCACCAATACCTTCTCAAGTTTGCGCTATATCTCTCTTAATCCTTTCTACAAGAATAAGTAGTATGCCAAATCCATTGCTTGTCATTAATTTAAATTGGTGAAGGATACGCATAACGTAATCCTTATTATTACTTCATCCAAGTGATCTAGTTTCTTATTTATAGAGTTGTTCATCGTGTCACATTCTTCGGTTTCATGTATTTCATCTTTTCTTTTCCGGAGTTCCAATTTTCTGCATTATCTTGTCGCGAAGCTCCATCTAAATCATCGCAAGGCTTCACCTTGTATTTTCAACTTCTCTTTTTTTCTATCATCCTTTTATTATCGAAGTTCTTCATGGAGGCTCTACATGGTGGTTCGTCAAGGATTCTATTCACTCTTCACTTCTTCTTCAAGATTTCTCTCGAAGTTAAGATCCGCCAAGCTATACTCTAAAATAAACATGTTGCTTAACACATGTTTTGTTTTGAGGCATTCAAGTATTCTTCTTCTTGCATTCCAAAGTGCAGTTCTTTCTACCTTATCTTTTGAGATGGTGTTATATCACTCTTGACAATTTGCATTCATGCTTCGCGATTCAAATGTTGTCAAGAACGAGGTATTTTTAAATCCATCAATCTCTTTGTTGGAGTTATCTTGGTATAGATTTCACCTAAAGCCTTCCCTAAGGAATGTTGTATTGTGGTGCCTATTGATAATCCAAGTTTCCTCCTATTCTCTCATTAAAAGGAGTTTTCATCTCCTTGCTGATCTCAATCCAATTAACAGTTTCCATCAGTGGCCGGTTGTCACCTCATCTTTTTGAGATGTTTGCCATAAGCCTACAACAAGCTTGTGCTTTTCGTTGTTGGTTTTCCAACAACTCCGTTATAACCTTCTTGGAAGGGTGCTTTCCAAGTTCTTTTGTGGCAGAAATTGGCATTTCTTCTCCATTCTGTTATTCCAATGATCTATCTTCTATTCTTTCTTCTGGAGGCATGGTGATGTTGCTCTCTTTACTCATCGTCTCGAATTGTGAGGATAGTATTCTTTTCGTGCTTATCCATTTAACCGAAGTGTTGTGTCATCTCTTCAGTTCTTTTCATCTTATCAAGTCTTGCATCTCTTTTCAACCGGAGTGTTGTCCGAATTTGATCTTCCTTGTTCCTTTTTTATGTCGTTTCAACCAGAGTGGTTCCAATTCCGTCTTGTCCATTGTACTCATCATTCATAGCTTTGCAACCTCCAAGGTTCACATGGTGTTCCTTGTTTCTATTTTTCTACCGCAGTGCTCTCCATTGTGTTCAACTCTGTTGTGTTCTCTCTTTCAACTTTTAAACCTCTAAAGGTTCTTTGGTTTCACTCATTGGGCGAAGAAGCAACTTAGTTTTACCTCCTCTCTTCCTCTTTCGTTTCTCTCCAGTGACATGCTAGATCTCGGGACGAGATCCTCTTGTAGTGGTGGAGTGTTGTAACGCCCCGAGATCAACGCTCCAGAAGACTTCCAGCTATTCCGAGTTTCGCCGTGTGTTTTATTTGCTTGTTGCATTGCATCATGTCATCTCTTGCATTGCATCATTTCATCATGCCATCATATCATTAATTTTTATAAATCTTCTAAATAAATTGTATGGATTTTTCGATCCATTTAAATCGAGGGAATTCACTTGTGATTTCTCTTTATAACATATCCTCCAATATTAGGGAGCTATACTTAAATGTTCCATTGATTTGGAATTAACCATAACCCACTTGCAAAATATCCCATGTCGTTGTTATCTCAATTCTTGGTCTCCAACCTTGCCCATAATTTCTTTCATTATTTTCCGGAGCTCCACCAAAAATCTCAACATTTTTGGACCTTCCTTTTATCAAGTCTTAGTTCAAACCCATTTGAATTAAATTCAAATGAGTTTGAATTTAAATCTTTCAATCATGGCCTTTCTATTTTTCTTAGAACAAGCGCATTTATGCGAGTCCGGGAAAATTATCCCCATGTCCAAATTCTTGTCCACTCATTTATTTTCTCTCCCTTTCTTTCTTTGCTTTTCTGTTTTTTGGAAGAGATCTGAAAAAGAGAGAGGGAGAAGAGAGCCCAGCAGCCTAGACCAGACCGGCCCATTTGCCCCTGGAGGCCCAACCGCAGCCTACCTAAACCCTAGCCCAATCGAACCCTCTCTCGATCCCCATCTCCTTCCATCCAGCGTTGCCAGCGCCCGGCCCCCTCTCCCTCTCCTCGCGCTCGATCCTCATCTCTCCCTCCTCGCGCTGCACCTCTTGTCCCGATCCGCCTCCGCCGTTCACCTCCTGCAGCCCGAGCGCCACCGCCAGCAGTAGCTTCACGACGTCCCCGCCGCCAAGTCCCTCGCCGCCTCTCTCTGCTACACCTCGTGCACCCTCCTCCATCGCGCCCAATCCCCATCGCCAACCTTCTCCTCGCGCCGGCCGCCCGTAGCTCGCCGCACCCAAGCTCCTCTGCCCGCACTTCCGTTTGCCCGTTCACGGCCGGATCCCGCCGGCAGAGCCCCGTTCCCACCTCCGGCGCGCCAAGCTTGCCGCCTCTGCCTCCTGTAGTCTCTGCTCGATCAGGAGAGGAGCTCCCGATCCTTGCGCCGCTCGTCCCCATCGTTTTGGCCGGAGCTCGCCGGGGCCTTAGCACCGGTCGCTTTCGTCCTCACCCTGCTGCAGCTGCTCTGTTGCCGCCCTCCATGTCGCCCGCTCACCCTTCGCTCGAGAGCCTCCCCATCCTGCTGCTTAATCTTGCCGGGCCCTGTTCCACCTTGTCCCCGTTGCTCTTGAGCCCGTAGCCGCCGGCGACCACCTCCTCTGCTCGCGAGTCCCCGCTTCGCCGCTGTGCCTCCCTTGGCCTCGCCGCCTCGCTGTAGTGTTCTTCCTCGAGCCACCCTTCATGGTTCCTCTTTGCTGTGGATTGCCAAGTACCACCGCATCGAGTCTTTTGCCTTGCTTCGTTTTGGTTTGAAGACTGAGACGAGACCGCCAAGATGCACCCTGGTTTCGCCAAGACCCTGTGCTTGGGCCCTGTGAACGACTACAGCGACATGAACATCTACGAACTGTGTACAACTACTGTTTCCTGCCTAGAACGACTACCGCCAACATGCATTTCGCCAAGTACAACTATCGTCGCCAAGCCCGCGTGAACAACTACTTCCCACGACGACCCGTGAACGACTACTTCCTTCACCGAACCCGAACCGCTCCGAAATGCACGCTTCAAAGGTATAATCCCGAGATGACGGCCGCCCGTGAACGAATGCATGCTTGGTTGTATGAGATGCTCAAGTTTTGCACCGTGATCGAATTGTCCTTGCGATGCCCCTCTTTTGCCATGCCACCATCCCGTGGGAACCCGGTAGCCAGGAGCACCCCACCATCCATGCATGACATGCTCACGCCCACTTCTTTTGCACCGGTATCTCTGTGACTTACCGGAACCGATATGTTGCCGTGGCATCATTTTCGGATTCATTGCCGTGGCACCCGTTTTGTTCCGCCATGGTGACCTAATGCTTAATAACATGCTCATGTCAACATTTTCATTAAAATTGCATATAACTTGCATATGTCATCCGCATCATGTTAACAACATTTAAAATGTTTAAAATTGTGTTTGCATTAAATTGCTAAATGACATATGGGGATTTTCCAGAATTGTTGTTTCTTGTTTCCGGCCTCATTTAAACTTGCCTAAATTGTTAGTTCAATTATGTTTCACCTCTTGCCATGTTTGACAACATTTAATATTGTTGGTTAGCCTAAACGAGAGAGAACTAAATATTTGAATGTGGTGTTTCGTCAATATGCAACTCGTTGCATATTGAGCTCCACTTAACTTGTAGTATTGTTTGTTGCACTTTGCCATGCCATTCCTCATTAAACCGGACATGCATCATGCTTGATTGTGCATCATGCCATGACTATGCTTGTGTGTTTACCATGTTGTTTGCTTCTTTCCAGTTTGCTTCTCTCGTTAGCTTCGGTTCCGTTCCGGAGTTGTGAGGATTCGTTCGACTACGTCCGTTTGTCTTCTTCTTGGACTCGTTCTTCTTCCTTGCGGGATTTCAGGCAAGATGACCATTACCCTCGATATCACTTCTATCTTTGCTTGCTAGTTGCTCCATTCTATTGCCATGCTGCGCTACCTATCACTTGTTTACCATGCCTCCCATATTGCCATGTCAGCCTCTAACCTTTTCACCCTTCCTAGCAAACCGTTGTTTGGCTATGTTACCACTTTTGCCTAGCCCATCTTATAGCGTTGTTAGTTGCAGGTGAAGTTGAAGATTGCTCCATGATGGACAGGATTATGTTGGGATATCACAATATCTCTTATTTAATTATAATGCATCTATATACTTGGTAAAGGGTGGAAGACTCGGCCTTATGACTGGTGTTTTGTTCCACTCTTGCCGCCCTAGTTTCCGTCATACCGGTGTTATGTTCCTTGATTTTGCGTTCCTTACACGGTTGGGTGATTTATGGGACCCCCTTGACAGTTCTCTTTGAATAAAACTCCTCCAGAAAGGCCCAACATTGGTTTTACCATTTGCCTACCTAAGCCTTTTTCCCTTGGGTTCTGCAGACTCAAGGGTCATCTTTATTTTACCCTCCCCCCCCCCCCCCGGCCAGTGCTCCTCCGAGTGTTGGTCCGGACTAGAGCCACTTGCAGCGCCACCTCGGGGAAACTTGAGGTCTGGTTTTAGTTGTACGTAGTGTTCATCCGGTGTGCCCTGAGAATGAGATATGTGCAGCTCCTATCAGGATTTGTCGACACATCGGGTGGCTTTGCTGGTCTTGTTTTACCATTGTTGAAATGTCTTGTAAACTGGGATTCCGACTCTTATCGGGTCTTCCTGGGAGAAGGAATATCCTTCGTTGACCGTGAGAGCTTGTGATGGGCTAAGTTGGGACACCCCTGCAGGGTATAAACTTTCGAAAGCCGTGCCCACGGTTATGTGGCAGATGGGAATTTGTTAATGTCCGGTTGTAGATAACTTGACACCAGATCTGATTTAAAACGCATCAACCACGTGCGTAGCCGTGATGGTCTCTTTTCGGCGGAGTCCGGGAAGTGAACACGGTTTTGGGTTATGTTTAACGTAAGTAGGAGTTCAGGATCACTTCTTGATCATTGCTAGTTCACGACCGTTCTGTTTGCTCTCTTCTTGCTCTTATTTGCGTATGTTAGCCACCATATTTGCTTAGTGCTTGTTGCAACTCCACCTCATTACCACTTCCTACCCATAAGCTTAAATAGTCTTGATCTCGCGGGTTTTGAGATTGCTGAGTCCTCGTGACTCACCAGATACTATCACAACAGTTGCAGGTTCCGACGATACCAGTGCAGGTGATGCAACCGAGCTCAGATGGGAGCTCAATGAAGATCTTGGTCGTTGCTATGTTTCGTTTCATGTTGATCAGTAGTGGAGCCCAGTTGGGACGATCGGGGATCTAGCAGTTGGGTTATCTTCTTTTCTTTTGGTTTTGTCCGTAGTCGGACTATGTGTGTACTCTGAATGATGTATGATTTATTTATGTTCATTGTGTGAAGTGGCGATTGTAGGCCAACTCTTTATCCTAGTCTTGTTCATTACATAGGATTGGGTGAAGATGACCCTTCTTGCGACAAAACCACAATTCGGTTATGCCTCTAAGTCGTGGTTTGACACGTGGGAGATATAGCCGCATCATGGGTGTTACAGAGTAGCAACAGATGTTGCTTAGATGGTGGCTTCAGACTTGCTGTTGTATTTATTTGTAAGGTCTTTTGTGAATAATTAATAAATTGGCTGCATGCATCACCCATATGCAGAGGCCGGGGGTTTTCCTCCTTAACTTCACTAACGTATATGCTATGTTTTTTGGAGGATCTATGGTATGCGTAAAGGCTACTACAACCTTGGGCAACCAAATATGGGTCAACCTGCTCGTTCTGATCCTAGTAACTTCTTTTAGCCACAGATCAAAAGGTAGAGATTAAATGCTCTAGAGGAAGGGACGGCTACCGGAACCTCAGGGAACGATCAACAGTTGTGCAAGGCATTGTGGAAATTAAATGTCATACCAAAGGTGAAAGTTTTCTGGTGGCGAGTCCTTCGTGGGATTCTCCCGGATGAAGGTACTCTCAACTATTGTCATATTGCAGAAATTAGTGAATGCAAAGTATGCTTAGCTATGAAAGAGGATCTGAAACATGCTCTCATTCATTGTTCACATGCTCAATGCTTCTGGGAGGAAGCGTGTGCATGGTTTGGTATTCGCCTCCCTCGTCTTCATCCGGACTCGTGGGCGCGCAATATCATTTGTGATCCCCATTTTTCTGATGATGATCGTGCAAAGATCACTACCATTATGTGGTATATTTGGCACTCCCGGAACCGTATCAAGCATGGCGAAGAAGGATGGAATCCATTAGCAACGACCAGATCTATGAAGGAGGCGATTGTGCTCCTTCATATTCCACACAGGGCAGCTTTGGTTCTGCCAGGATACGGTTGGCAACCTCGTGATGATGGTACTGTAAAAATCACCATGGATGACGCCCAAAACTTTGGCGAGGGCAGGGGTGGCGCAGGTGGAGTTGCTCGCTCCTCCTCAGCTTTGCTTGGCTCTTGGTGCAAGCCATACTCGGGGATCTCGGACCCCTTGATCATGGAGGCTTTTTCCTTGCAAGATGGAGTTTCTTTTGCTACTCTTCAAGGGTTCCCGCATGTGATTATGGAAATTGATTGCATGGAGTTGGTGACGCTCTGGAACACTCGCCACAATTCTCGTTCAGTTGTGGCTCCAATTTTGTAAGAAATAGGAGAGCTTAATAATATTTTTTCTTCTTTTGCTATTCAGCATGTAAACAGGTCAGCAAACCATCCGGCGCATCTTTGTGCGAAGCACGCTTGCACCTTGAATGCGACCGAGAGCTGGCTCAATGAGACTCCTAGCTTCCTAGTGCACTAGTAGAAAAAGCGCCATTCGTCCCGGTTCATGAGGGCCATTTGTCCCAATTCCCAAACCGGGACTAAAGGTTCGTTACTAAAGCCCTATACCTTTAGTCTCGGTTCACCCAGGAACCGGGACAGATGGGGCTCCATGTGGCCGCTGCCGCTTGCCTAGGCAGGGGGACCTTTTGTCCCGGTTGGTGCCACCAACCGGAACCAAAAGGCTTCCACGCATCAGCAGTTCAGAGGCTAGATTTTTTTTATGAAAGGGGGGTTTGGGGGGTTTTGGGGGTTTCATATATTGTGTTAGCTAGCTAATAGAGATAAGTGTCCTCTCTTATCTCCGTGTTTGGTTGACGCTACGTACTATACGTATAGAGAGGACTCAACATGCTAGCTAGCTAGTAAGCAAATGAATGAAACCATTAAGTACAGAAGATCATCATGAACATATACAGAGAGAGAAGTGATCGACCTCTCCTTCTCTGATAGATTGGTCGAACAACAAGTTTTCGTATATCTATTTGATGCTACTGGTTACATACATATATACAATATAAGATCTCTTACAAAATCCCCTAACATCTGAACTCAACTTCCACATGGTATTCTCCGTGTTTGTCGATGACGTGGTCAAGAAAGAATCCCGACAATTCCTCTTGAATTGCTCGTATGCGATCTTGTGGTAGGAGTTCATCCTGCATCTGCCACATCTAATTTCAAGAAGGGGGTCAATACATATTTATAAATGAAACTCAACACAAATGATGGTAATAAAATGAGATTGTGAATATTATTGCTTACGCACTTCATATTGTTGTTTAGAGTAGCCCCGCTCACAGGTGGTGTGGTGGATGAACTCGCAAATGTAGTACCCACAGAAATCATTCTCGGGTTCCCGCCACAACCACTTTACGATAAATAGAGGTTAATCAAACTGAATAAGCAAGCATGCTAAATGGTATTGATGAAACTAGCTAGAATCAATGGAAGATGCGCGGAACTAGCTAGTAGCTAGTACTTACTTTTGGGTGGTTAAATCGCAGCTGCACTGGCAGTCCCGGAGCTTGTGCGGTGAACTTTTTCCAAACCCTGCCAGACAAAGAAAACAATTACTTGACATCACGAAATGTACAAAGTTGATGATATGGTGCGATAATGATCGATTGAACTTACTTCTCGAGCATTTTAGTCATGGTTGCATACTCCTTCAGATTTTTTTCGTTTGAAGTCTATGACGGTTACTAGTCCCTGCTCAAGCTTAATCTCTAGTAGAATAAAGTGGAAGTTACGCACGCATGCATAACTCATCAATTACATTACTATAACCTCGAGTAATAAGGGAAACCGAATATGCACAAGACAGTAACACTCACCTGTATTCGTAAAGAAAGAGTAATGTAGCTTTGTTTTGATTTCGAAGAAACGATGCGAGCAAGTTGGCCTCGGTTTGTTTGGCATCAAGTTTAACACTCCATTCATCCATGAGATTTATGTTAATGAACCCAATATCAACTACTTGTCTTTTCTTCAATTCGGCGATCTTCCATCTGCATAATATAGTGAGGATAATTATATATACATGTGATGAAAGAGCTGAGCTATATATAGATACTTAATTAATTACAGAGAAAGTAGTACTTACATACAGTAGCAAGTGATGATTGTTTTATCGAGGGCCTTTTGATTGAAAAACTGGAAGAACTCCTCATATGGAACTAACAACAGATCAATTCCAACGAGGTCGTGCTCCTCTTTAACTCTCAGCGACAAAGTATTTTTCCCAGACTTCCTGCAGATGTCTATGTACCAATCATGGAATCTTCGCATCATCGTTGTTAGGGAAGTACCAGGTCTGACGAGAGGCTTCCCGTGCTTGAATCTTAATGTCTCCACCTCCATTGTTTCAAAAAAAAACTGCATCATCGTCGGTCATGTAATATCTAGGATTGGTATCGGGCAGCATCCTCGGAAGATTAGCGACGATATCACTAGACACATTGAGCGGGGGGCATGATTGCTTCGCTTGTTCAGCAAGCTAGGGATTTTTTTCCCTTTTCTTTGTTCTGCTAGCCTTTGATCACTGCAAGTACTTCCCGACCGCTCCGCTTCCTTATAGGTCCTTTCAATGATGCGATCATAGTTGGATTTCGGTGGAGGCGGTGATGGTCGCTGCAGGGGATCCAAAGTGCGCTTCACTTTCACAGGATCTATCTTCTCCTTCGGGGGTGGATGTTTCTTAGCTTTCACCGCTTCAAAGAAGTCGTTCACTTGGCCTTGAACGACCTCCTGGTTTTCCTCCACGGTCATCTCGTATGGTAACTTCTCTAGAGGCTTGAGAGACGATGGACCGAATCCGTATTCCCTCCCGCCTCTGGCTGTACTGCTAGACGCTGGAGCAATCGGAGCGGTTGCAGCTATCTTATTTTGTTGCTAAAGATGCGGAGCAGCTAGAGGGGGACTGCTACGATGCACCGGAGCAGCCGGAGCGGTGGCATCTATGTTCCGTCGTCGCTTATGAGGCGACGAAGGAGGAGGCGGGCTGCTCGGACGCGCCGGAGCAGGCGGAGAAGGAGGCGGAGTACTACCGCCCTCACGCGCCGAAGCAGGAGGCGGAGTGCCCTGATCACTCGCCGGAGGAGGAGGAGGAGGCAGAGGAGGCAGAGTGCCTAGCTGACTAGAAGGAGCTGTGAAGTTCAGAGGCTTAATGTGTGATACGTCTCCAACGTATCTATAATTTTTTATTGTTCCATGCTATTATATTACCTGTTTTGGATGTTTATGGGCTTTACTTTACACTTTTATATCATTTTTGGGACTAACCTACTAACCGGAGGTCTAGCCCGTATTGTTGTTTTTTTGCCTATTTCAGTATATCGAAGAAAAGGAATATCAAACGGAGTACAAACGGAATGAAACCTTCGAGAGCATGATTTTTGGAATGAACGTGATCCAGAGGACTTGGAGTGGAAGTCAAGAAGCAATCGAGGAATCCACGAGGGTGGAGGGCGCCCCCCCCTATAGGGTGCGCCCTGTATTGTGGGCCCCTCGGGTGTCCACCGACGTACTTCTTCCTCTTATATATACCCATATACCCTGAAACCATCGAGGGAGCCACCAAAGAAATATTTCCGCCACCGTAACCTTTCGTATCCGTGAGATCCTATCTTGGAGCCGTCGCCGGTGTTCTGCCGGAGGGGGAATCCATCATGGAGGGCTTCTACATCAACACCATAGCCCTTCTGATGAGTTGTGAGTAGTTTACCACAGACGTTCGGGTCCATAATTATAGCTAGATGGCTTCTTCTCTCTTTTTGGATCTCAATACCATGTTCTCCCCGTCTCTTGTGGAGATCTATTTGATGTAACTCTTTTTGCGGTGTGTTTGTCGAGATCCGATGAATTGTGGGTTTATGATCAAGTTTATCTATGAGAAATATTTGAATTTCCTCTGAATTCTTTTATGTGTGATTGAGTTATCTTTGCAAGTCTCTTTGAATTATCGGTTTGGTTTGGCCTACTAGATTGATCTTTCTTGCCATGGGAGAAGTGCTTAGCTTTGGGTTCAATCTTGCGGTGGCCTTTCCTAGTGACAGCAGGGGCAGCAAGGTACGTATTGTATTGTTGCCATCGAGGATAAAAAGATGGGGTTTATATCATATTGCATGAGTTTATCCCTCTACATCATGTCATCTTTCTTAATGTGTTACTCTATTCTTATGAACTTAATACTCTAGATGCATGCTAGATAGCGGTCGATGTGTGGAGTAATAGTAGTAGATGCAGGCAGGAGTCGGTCTACTTGTCATGGATGTGATGCCTATATACATGATCATGCCTAGATAATCTCATAACTATTCTCTTTTCTATCAATTGCTCAACAGTAATTTGTTCACCCATCGTAATACTTATGCTATCTTGAGAGAAGCCTCTAGTGAAACCTATGGCCCCCGGGTCTATCTTTTATCATATACGCTTTCAATCTACTTTTATTTGCATCTTTACTTTTCCAATCTATATCACAAAATACCAAAAATATTTTTATCTTATCATATTATCTCTATCAGATATCACTTTCGCAAGTGGCCGTGAAGGGATTGACAACCCCTTTATCGCGTTGGTTGCGAGTTCTTTGTTTGTTTGTGTAGGTTCGTGGGACTTGTGAGGAGCCTCCTACTGGATTGATACCTTGGTTCTCAAAAACTGAGGGAAATACTTACGCTACTGTGCTGCATCACCCTTTCCTCTTCAAGGAAAACCAACGCAAGCTCAAGACGTAGCAATGTGCTCCTTCCTCCATAGACACGGAGTATGCATAGAAAGACCTAGCTGAGTCTCCCCATCACCTGTAGGGTGGTCAAGCTGGAGCTCCTCAAATCACACTGTTATTTTGTCCACCATCACAACATCATAGCCTTGTGGAATCGGACTGCAGTGAAATGTTTCTCCGGGTGAAGGAGGGAGCACAGAGCCGACAGCCGCCTTGACTTTGAGCTGAAGCCATTGCGTCATAACGTGGCACTGGTGTGAATCTGTGATAAAATCCACGGGGTAGCTAGGACCCGTCAAGTCAGGCTGCTCAACGAGCTTGGTGGAAGCCACGCTGCTTCTCTGCTGAGATGGCGGCGTAGCTTTTGGGGTAGCTTCTGGGGCAGGAACTCGCAGCTGCTGGTTCTCAACATCTCATTCCTCTAGCTTTCTTGCCCTTGCCTTAAGCTCCTGCAGTTCTCTCTGCTCCACTTTCCTCCTCCTCTCTTGGGTTTTGTAACCGCCTGTGTCGGGAAACCCAACCTTCCACGCAACAGATGGCATGCCTCGTGTTCGTCCAGGGTACTTAGAATTCCCGAGGGCCCTTGTGAGCTCGTCTTTCTCTCTTTCGGGAACAAACTTCCCTTCCTGCACTTCGTTGATTGCTTTTCAAAGCATCGTGATGGGTGTTGCAAGTTGCTCATCCGTGCAGCAGCACTTCCCTATTTCAGGGTCCAATGTTCTACTAACCCCAAAGAACCAAGTCCTACAACGGTCTGGCCAGTGCAATGTCTCTGGTTCGACCCCTTTAGCAATGAGGTCCTGCTCAGCCTTGTCCCACAACGGCCGGGCTTTGAGGTAGCCACCTGACCCCGTGCGATGGTGATGCTCCTTCTTTGCAGCATTTATCTTGTTAGTCGTTGACATCTTCTTACTCCTCTCTGATGTCTTGTTGGCTACAAATGCGGGCTACTGATCTCTTATCTTCTCAAATCGGCTGGTGAATTCTGGAGTCTTGTCTTGGTTGACATACGTTGCTTTCAACTCATTCTTCCACCTCCTGAATAGATCTGCCATCTTCTTGAGAGCACAGGACTTGATCAATGGCTCTATAACTGGACTCTCCGGATCCTCCTCTTCCGGTAGGGTGAAATACCTTCAGCGCTTTCCAAAGATCTTCTTTCTATATATCTTCGACAAAAGAAACTTGAAGCTCTTCCTTCTTAGGCTCATTCCATAGCTCGATGTTGATTGGGATCATGTCCCTCACAAGAACCCCGCACTGAGCAGAAAATGCTTCCTTGGCCCAGAGGGGTTTAATCGGTTGGCCATCGCACGCGATTTCTGTGATCATGAACCTTTCATCCGAGTGCAACTTTTTCTTCGGGCCTCATTTCTTTACTGAAGTATTGCTTGATCCGGAGGGCTATATAAAAAAGAGTTAATAAATGTACATACCAAAACAATTATTAATGCATCAATTAGCTAGTCAGCATAGGCTTTATATATATATATATATATATATATATATATATATATATATATATATATATATATATATACTGGAGACATCATCACGGTCGCCGGAGCCACCAACACAATCATGAATTTCCTCCTCCATTGTTTGATCACCATAGCCTGCTTCCTCTCCTTGCAGACCTTCTTTGATGTCTTTGAGAAACGACATGACATCACGTCCGTCACGGATTATGTCCCCCAATATTTCTTCTTGTTCGAAGTCTCTTTGTTGATCCATAGTTTCTGCAAATATTACAACATGGCAATTAATATACAAACATGAGAGATGGATATATCAAAGTTATCAAAGAGGGGGTATATCGACCCCTCGACGACTCTCGATCCTCGACCCCTCGACGACCCTCGACCCTCGACCCTAGCTAGTTCATGACCCTCGACCGCTCGGTGATCCACGACCCTCTACCCTATTTCCCGACAGTCGACCCCCTCATGTCACGTTTATCTAGTGTCAAAGGATTCAACAAAACCATGTCTTCGGCATTAGGCAAAAGTAACAGGCGCATGATGGTACGAAGCACTCCAAAGTTATTTTGGAACGGAATCCCAGCTAGGATAATTCGCTTTTTGATACAAAGTACAGCAAGAGCCTTCCGAGTATCACTATTTGGAAGGCCTTTGCTGAAATTTGTACCAAAAGGCGGATTATCCTATCGGGACTCCGTTCCAGAATAACTTTGGAGAACTTCATACCATCATGCCCCGGTTACTTCCGGCTCATGATGAAGCCATGGATTTCTTCAATACTTTGACACTAGGCAACCTCTCGACCCCTCAGTGATCCTTGACCCTCGACCCCTCGACGACCCTCGACCCTCGAACCCTCGGCCCCTCGACAACCCTCGAACCCTCGACCCTCAACAACCCTCGAACCCTCGACCCTCAACCCTCGAACCCTCGACCCTAGAACCCTCGACCCTAGAACCCTAGAACCCTAGAACCCTCGACCCCTCGACCCCCTCCCCACTCCTCATGTCGAAGTTATCGGGGAGGGGGTATATCGACCCACCCCCCCCCCCCTTCATGTTGAAGTTATCGGGCAGGTGGTATATCGACAACAACATACCGGATAAAAAATAAGAAGAGGAAGAAGAAGAAGAAAAGAGGAGAAGAAGAAAGGGAATAGAGAGGGATACCGAAGAAAAAAAGAAAAAAAGAGGAGAAGAAGAAAGGAATAGAGGAGAAGAACAATCTTCTCCTCTATTCCTTTCTTCTTCTCCTATTTTTTTCTCTTCTTATTTATTTCTCCTCTTCTTCCTCTCCTCGTCTTCTCCTTTTTCTTTTCCTTCTTCCTAAACTAAACATAAACTAAAATAATCCTAAAACTAAACGAAACTTCTCCTCCTCCCTTTTTTTATTCTTCTTATTTTTTTCATCCTAAAAATCATAAAAATTCGATGAACAAAATAAAAATTCTATGAACAAAATTACAACAGAAACAAATCATAAAACTTCTATGAAAAAAATGACATATTCTTTGCATATAAACATACAAAAATTTGCATATTATACAATAATACCACCAAAAATATCTATATACAGATTTTTTTTGAACTTTTGCATATTCATTGCATATGAACATACATACATCATCATCATCATCTACTACAATATGAACAGAAAAAAAATCTATATATGTGAACAAGGCCGGCGGCGGCGGCGGCGGGGCGGGCGGCAGCGTTGTGGCAGGCGCGCGGCAGCGTTAAGGCGCAGGAGGGAAGGGGGAGAGGAGGGGGAACGGCACGGTGAGGCTCATAATGCAGGGGAACGGTGGCGTGGTCAGGGCAGGGCTCGGCGCGCGCGACGGCGAGGTCGGGGCAGGGTGTGGTGAGGTCGGTGCAGGGCTCGACGATGGCGAGGTCGGGACAGGGCGCGTCGAGGTGGGGGCAGGGTGCGGTGAGGCCGGGGCAGGGGCGATGGTGACGACGGAGACGGCGAACGGGGGCAGGGCGGCTTGGCGGCGTCGATGACCTCGGCGTCGTCGGGCGGCAACTGGCAATGAAATCTGAAAAAATGCTAAGTGTTGGCTTATATAGAACATGCTTTAGTCCCGGTTCGTGGCACCAACTAGGACCAATGCCACCCTTTAGTCCCTATTGGTGCCACCAACCGGGACCAAAGGTCTCTTTTCAGCAGCCCAAGGGCGGGAAGCAGAGGCCTTTGGTCCCGGTTGGTGGCACCAACAGGGACTAAAAGGGGGGCATTGGTCCCGCTTGGTGCCACGAACCGGTACGAATGCACCCCTTTAGTCATGGTTGGTGCCACCAACCGGGACCAAAGGCCTTGTGCTGCCCGCGTCAAAAATTTGGTCCCACGTCGCTAGTTGAGAGCGCTCGAGAGTGGTTTGTAAGCACTGTTGCGCCTACCCTCTCGAGCTCCTCTCAACTGCAGGCTTTCGAGCCTAACCTGTTAGTGTGTGGCTGTGGGCCTACTGGGCCTCTTGCGGGCCTGAATCCTATCCCATGAATGGGTTTCTGGTCAAATCCAGGCCGTGGTGGCCTAGTAGGTGGCACTTTTTTTTGCTTTATTTATTTTATTTTATTTCTACTTACGATTGCTATTTTTATTTATTTTATTAAAGTTTATTTATTTTAATTTATTAAAGTTTATTTTGTTTCTACTTATTTATTAAAGTTTATTTTGTTTCTACTTATTTATTTTCTTTTCCTTTTTCCTTTTTTATTTATTTTATGAAAATTCTTTTTTTGCTTTATTTATTTTATTTTGTTTCTACTTACATGTTGCTATTTTTATTTATTTTATTAAAGTTTATTTATTTTACTTTATTAAAGTTTATTTTGTTTCTACTTATTTATTAAAGTTTATTTTGTTTCTACTTATTTATTAAAGTTTGTAAAAGCTTTTTGGTTGATCCCTGAAATTGAAAAGCATTTCAAATGAACTCTAAAAAGGTTGAAAGTTGGCATGGTATCATCATTTCACCCACATAGCATGTGCTAAAAAGTTGAGAGGGTTACAACAAAAATTGGATGCACTTCGTGTACAAAACAGACAATCTCTTTGGAAGTATCAGGGTTTCGGACAAAAACTCATCTGTTACAAAGGGATTTCATTTGATCAAATGTAACTGCAGTGATATTCTACATCAAACGCATCATCATAATAGTTGTTGATAGAAAGTCTTCACTTTTTCTTCGCTTGTGCTCTTTGCTTATTGTGTCATAACCATGGATAATCTTCATCGTTTAACAGGGTGATTGGGTCAACCTTGACATTGAAGAGAGGAATTTCATGAAACTTTTCATAATCTTCAGACACATATGTCTTGCCCTCCAATCCCACGATGTCTCTTTTTCCTGAAAGAACTATGTGGTGCTTTGGCTCATCATATGATGTATCCGCTTCCTTATCTTTTCTTTTTCTCGGTTTGGTAGACATGTCCCTCACATAGAAAACATGTGCCACATCATTGGCTAGGACGAATGGCTCGTCTGTGTACCCCAGATTGTTCAGATCCACTGATGTCATTCCATACTGTGGGTCTACCTGTACCCCGCCTCCTGATAGATTGACCCATTTGCACTTAAACAAAGGGACCTTAATATCATATCCATAGTCAAGTTTCCATATGTCCACTATGTAACCATATTATGTATCCTTCCCCCTCTTGGTTCCTACATCAAAGCGGACACCACTGTTTTGGTTGGTGCTCTTTTGATCTTGGGCGATCGTGTAAAATGTATTCCCATTTACCTCGTACCCTTTGTAAGTCATTACGGTCTAAGATGGTTCCCTCGCCAACGAGTACAGGTCATCAGAAACAATGTTGTCACACCTGAGGCGTATTTGGAACCAACTGCCAAACCTCCTGATGTGTTCACATGTAATCCAGTCATCACACTGGTCCAAGTGTTTGGAGCGCAGAATGTTCTTGTTATCATCAACATACGGGGTCACCAAGGTAGAATTCTATAGAATCGTGTAGTGTGCTTGAGACCAAGAATGCCCGTCCCTACATACTATTGAGTCCCCTCCTGGCGTGCCTTTTCCACCCAGTCTCCCCTCATACCGCGATTGAGGGAGACCTATCTTCTTAAGGTCAGGAATGAAGTCAACACAAAACCCAATGACATCCTCTGTTTGATGGCCCATGGAGATGCTTCCTTCTGGCCTAGCGCGTTTACGGACATATTTCTTTAGGACTCCCATGAACCTCTCAAAGGGGAACATATTGTGTAGAAATACAGGGCCCAGAACGACAATCTCGTCGACTAGATGAACTAGGATGTGCGTCATGATATTGAAGAAGGATGGTGGGAACACCAGCTCGAAACTGACAAGACATTGCACCACATCACTCCTTAACCTTGGTAGGATTTCTAGATCTATCACCTTCTGAGAGATTGCATTGAGGAATGAACATAGCTTCACAATGGCTAATTGAACATTTTCCGGTAGAAGCCCCCTCAATGCAACCGGAAGCAGTTGCGTCATAATCACGTGGCAATCATGAGATTTTAGGTTATGGAACTTTTTCTCTGCCATATTTATTATTCCCTTTATATTCAACGAGTAGCCAGACAGGACCTTCATACTGGGCAGGCATTCAAAGAAGATTTCCTTCTCTTCTTTGGTAAGAGCGTAGCTGGCAGGACCTTCATACCGCTTTGGAGGCATGCCATCTTTTTCATGCAAACGTTCCAGGTCCTCCCGTGCCTCCGCTATATCTTTTGTCTTCCCATACACGCCCAAGAAGCCTAGCAGGTTCACACGAAGGTTCTTCATCACGTCCATCACGTCGATTGAAGAGCGGACCTCTAGGTCTTTCCAGTAGGGTAGGTCCCAAAATATAGATTTATTCTTCCACATGGGTGTGTGTCCCTCAGCGTCATTCGGAACAGATAGTCCGCTGGGACCCTTTCTGTCGTGGAATTGTCACGGCAGATGTCCTAGCGTAAGGACTTAGTCGTAGAGCCATCGCAACTAGGAAGCTTAAAGGGGTTAAGCGGGACAAAGGACACGCGGTTTATACTGGTTTGGCCCCTTGCGGTGAAGGTAAAAGCCTATGATCCAGTTTTGCGTGGGATTACTTATGAATCGATTACCATGGAGCGAATCCGCTTGACATAGTTCTCGATCTGATGTTACTTGCCCTGAACCGCCGCCGAGTCGTCCCTTTATATACAGAGGTCGATGCCCGGCGGCTCACAGAGTCCCGACCGGTTCATAAACAATGTCCGACTCGGTCTCTCTTTGTATCTATCTTACAATACAAGTTTACTCATACATGGCGGTTTAACTCTACAGGCCTTAAGTCGCCTCTGGGCCTTGGGCCTTTAAATGAGCCGTCATCTTCAAGTGTCTTCGTGGGCTTCATCGTAAGCGTGACCCGGCCCCTCCTGGGCGGGTCATGCCTAATAGTTATATCCCCAACATTAGGCCCTAGATTTATTTGAACTGGTTCATGTCAATCTTCAACACTTTTTAAAAGAATCTTGTGCTCCCTGCTTGTGTGATAACTTTAACCCGCCATGACATCATCCTCTGGATTTTGGATAACCCGCCATGACATCATGTGTCATCAATTTACGCTTTATCCAATGTATCTCAACGGATCCTTATCTTAAAGACCATCCCGAAAATCGAGGCGTCCTTGTAGTTGGATAACTTATGTTTTTAGCCTCCTCGTTTTTCGCGCCCAGTCATTAGTTTTTCCTTATAAATATACCTGACCGGGTCCTTTCTCTCTCTTCTTCTTCTTTTCGCATCTTCTTGCTCGCGCACCCTTCTGCTGCTCGAGCTCCGCCGCCGCCACCGCGCCCCTCATCTTCATCAACTTCGACCACTGCATCGACCCGAGTCTGACCAGAAAACTGCGGCGAATCTCCACAATACTCCTGCAACCGTAAGCTTTTCTTCTTCCCTGCTCCAGATTTGCATTAGGGTTCGTAGGTTTTTCTTGTGTTCTTCGCTGTTCATCTTGGTTCTTCATAGCTCTATACTGCAGCCTCCCCTGATCTGAGAATAGTGCAAAACTCATGCTATAACTATTTCACACGCATTTTTGATATCAGCAGATCCATTTATACTACAAAAAGGCCTTCTAGAACTGATGAACTCATCTGCGCTCTATTTTTAGGTCTAAAGTATTTTCTTTTCTAAACAGCTGTTTGATCAAAAATAGCAACTGTACTTTGTGTAACTTGTTTGTGCCACACTTAGGCAAAAATCTACATCTGTTAAATTCCCCTAGCCATAGCGACTCTCATCACTGGGTTAAAAGATAAATGCTTTTAGTTGACCATCTTGACTGTCCATGGCGGTTTATATAATTGAACTGTCAATGATGCTTGTGGCGACTTAAAAAATATGTCATTATTATCCTCATACCATTAGGCCCCTAGATAAGCCGCCATCTCGAATATTGACATTTTCCTCCGGCTTTTAATTTGAACCGGAAATTTTATCCTTTCTCAGGCTTTCACCGCCATGGCCCCTAAGGCAAACACATCATGCAACTGGGTCCCCTCTGTCGTTACTGAGCAGACTCTCGAAGACTTTGTGAAAGTTGGTTATTTGCCAAAAAGGGAGGTCATGTCATACCATGCCCCTGACCCGGCTGAAGAAAGACCTCAACCCAAGGAAGGGGAGGTGATTGTTTTCACGGATCATATGAACCGGGGTTTCTCACCACCCGGGTCAAAATTCTTTAGAGACATTCTGCACTTCTTCGATCTCTGCCCTCAAGACATCGGACCCAATTCTGTGTCAAATATCTGCAACTTTCAAGTGTTCAGCGAGGTGTATCTTGGAGAAGAACCCAATCTGCTACTCTTCAGAGAGCTATTTTACTTAAACCGCCAGAATGAATGTGCTAGTGGACAGAGCGTGGAACTTGGCGGTGTCTCAATCCAGCGTCGGAGAGATGTCATTTTCCTTATGCCAATCCACCGAGCCATCCAAAAGACTGGAATCAAACGTGGTTCTATTGTCAAGACACTTCCCCGACTGATGAGAATCCTCTGCCCGGTTTTCGTGCCCTACATCTGGACTCCAATCATCCACTGCCTAACAAGATAACACCCGTCGAATGCAAAACACTTGCTCCCACCTTGGCCAAAATCAAGGATCTTCTGGGGAATGGACTCAATGGTATTGACTTGGTCCGGGTTTGGCATGTCTCGCGAATCATTCTGTTAAGCCGCCGCCCTGGTCTAATGTGCAATTACTCAGGCAAAAAAGACAACCCTCAGCGGCACAGCCCTGACGATCTGCCTGATCATGTCATCAATGATATGACCAAGTGTCTTCTGAATGAAATTTTAATAGACTATGGCTAGGTGGGCTTACGCCCTTTCTGCAAAACTAATCCAGCTCCAAAGGTAAGTCACCAAGCCGAACAAATCATCTCCAATATTGATGCTTTTACCTGTACTCAAACTTTTGCTGACTTTAACAGGCTGATGACAAGTTTTGGAAGGTTAAATATGACCATGAAGCTGCAAAAAGGGACAGGAAGGCCAAGAGAACCGCCGCAAAGAAACGCGGAAAGAAACCCAGTGCTTCTGAGCAGCTTCAGCTAGATGATTCTTCTGAGTTGGAGGTAGCCCTTGACTCCCTTGGCTCATTTTTTAATTACCTTATTGATACTGATTATGACCAGGATGACACGGGCACGAGCCACGGGATGGAAGAAGAGGTATATCATTTCCTCCGACTCAGAGCCTTTGCCATGCCCGAAAATCCGCCAAGTAACCCGGAAAGTAAGGTTTTCACATCCTTTAGCTTATCAAGATCCTCGATTTCTTTTGAAGCGACAGATTCCTGAGAGCCGGAGGCAGACCCGTACAAGCAAAGATGCAGAGCTCTCCTCCGGCTTACCTAACACACCACGGAAGCGTTGGAATGAGGTCATCTCCGTCTTAGATTCCTCTTACCCTTTGGCGGGTCTCACTCGTCAGCCACTGAATCCTTCTGACTCGAATTACCAGGAAACCTCTCCTTCTTTCGGCGACTCTATCCAATCGAATCTGCCATCTTTCAAGACCGCTCCAGGGTAATTATGATTTTAACTATCTTGTACTTTGAAGTTTATGCTTATACTGACCTTTTGATCTTATGCAGGGGCAAAGCAAAGGTTAGTAAGAAGGCCAAGAAAGATAAACTGGTCGAGGGGCCAACTCTCAAAGAGATGGTACTTCAGACGGTTATACCGGAGACTTCTACTACTGAGCCATCGCCTGAACCAATGCATGAACCGCTAACATCAGTCGCTGAGCCACCTGCTGCATGCTCCTGATGGCTCCGAAAATCTTGAAGTCTCAAGCCCTGCCAAGACAAATGATCCTCAAGAAGTTGAAGTTGACGTTACCAAGACCAGCTACCACTACTGGAAACAGCTACTTTGCCATCTGCCAGCTCTTTGCCGTCTGCTAGCAGACGGCAAAGAAGCTCTTTGCCATCAGCTACCCAAAAGCGGACGGCAAAGAACTGGCTGATGGCAAAGTACTTCTTTGCCATCAGCTAGTTCTTTGCCGTCCGCTAGCGGACGGCAAAGAGGGAGGGGGCCCACCGATGAGCTGGTTTAAAAAAACTTAATGGCCCCCCCTATTTGCCGTCCGCTAGCGGACGGCAAAGAGCAAGTGGCGGACGGCAAACGTTTAGGTTACTAACGGCGCCCCACCCCGCCCATCTCTCTCTGTTCGATATGTCCCCCTCTCCTCCCTGGCGACCACCGCCACCCGCCACCGCCCCCTGGCCCCACCGCCCCTCGCCCCGTCGCCCCCACCACCCGCCACCGCCCCGGCATCCCGTCGCCCGCGCCGGAGCCAGGTTCGCCGTGGGCCCCCTGCGTCCGCCTCGCCCCCCCCCCCCCCCCCGTCCCGGAGCTAGGCTCGCCGCCGCCCCTGCGCACGCGCCGCCCCCAAAGGCAGGCTCGCCCCTAGGCCTGCGTCTGCGTCGCCCCCCCCCCCCCCCCCCCCGCCAGTGCGTCCGCCTCGCCCCCGCCCCGGAGCCAGGCTCGCCGCCGCCCCTGCGCCCGCGCCGCCCCCTCCATCCTCCATCGAGAGGAGCCAAGGTGAGCATTTTTTTTGTTTTTTTCTACTGTTTTTCTTTGCTGTTTAGGTTTAATTAGGTTATTGATGGGTTTAGGTTAGTGGTTGGTTTAGGTTAGTGCTAGATATAGGTTTAGATTATTAGAAGAAGAAGAAAGTCGAAAAAAAGAAGAAGTAGAAGAAGAGGAAAAAGGAAAAAAAAGGAAGAAGAATAAGAAGAAAGTTGAAAAATATAACAATATACAAGAGGAAAAAGGAGAAGAAGAAAGAAGAAGAAGAAGAAGAAGAAGAAGAAGAAGAAGAAGAAGAAGAAGAAGAAGAAGAAGAAGAAGAAGAAGAAGAAGAAGAAGAAGAAGAAGAATAAGAAGAAAGAAAGAAGAGGAGGAGGAGGAGGAGGAAGAGGACGAGGGAGAAGCAGAAAGAAAAGAAGAAGAAGGAAGAAGAAGAAAGAATAAGAAGAAGAAGAAGAAGACCCCGATGCGCCACCCCGACACCCCGACCCCGACCCCCGACCCCCGACACACCCACCCCGACCCCCGACACCCCGACCCCGACCCCCGACACCCCGACACCCCGGCCCGACACCCCGACACCCCGGCCCGACACCCCGACCCCGACCCCCGACACCCCAACCCCGACCCCGACACGCCACCCCGACACCCCGGCCCGACACCCCGACCCCCGACCCCCGACCCCCGACACCCCGACCCCCGACACCCCGACCCCGACACGCCACCCCGACACCCCGGCCCGACACCCCGACCCCGACCCCCGGCCCCCGACACCCTGACACCACGCCCCGACCCCGACACGACACCCCGATACCCCGACACCCGACCCCGACACGACACCCCGACCCCGACACCCCGACCCCGACACCACACCCCGACAACCTGACCCCCTGACCCCGACCCCCCGACCCCGGAACAGCACCCTGACCCAGACACGGCACCCCGACACCGACAGGACACCCCGACCACCGACACCTCCCAAAAAGGTGTTTTTTGGCTTCCAGAGGCCGACGGGGTCATATATTTGTGAATTATTAGTTAGGTCATATATTTCTCGATTTTGTTATGAAAAACATCATATAAAATTGTGTTGATCGTGTAGTTTTAAATGTGCAGTTGTTTCATCGCTGCGAGGTTTGGTGTTCGATGACCTCGCCGTGCGTTTGACGAGCTCTGCCCCTTCGTTCGTGGGTGAGCACAAATGACAAGTCCTCCTCCCCCATTAATTATTTGATCTATTCCGAGGAAACTTGATAGCTAGCTATATATGTGTCTTGAATCATCAGTATGCGTAACCAATATGTGTCTCCCATTCGAAAGCGTCATAGTTATAAATATGCATGCATTTGCATATTTATAACCTTGATTCTTTCGAATTGTCCAACGCTATCCATGGACAGCCCGAGTATGTGTAGATTGGGTTCGTTTTCCCATATGCTTTGCTCCGGATCCGACGCATAAATCTCGTCAGTGCCTCCCCTGTTGTTCTTCGGGTACACATCCTCTCTGTTTATTGCAGAGACGTGTATCAGGAGAACAGCGGGGAGGTGCTGCCGAAATTTTGCACCGGATCCGGAGCATAGCATGGGAAAATGAACTCAATCTACACATACACGGGTGGGATTAGGACCTATCATTACCTATTAGAGTGTAGGTTGCATGGACGTAATAAAATTGACAAAATAGATAAACTGATGAATATAAACATGGTGAATTACATATATAATTGTTGTGTGTCCAGTAGCTCTAAAAGTCAAGATGAGTGACCGTGCGTGGATGTATACCGGTCACACTAGTCAGAACAAATGGAGCGCTGAATGGTTCACAAAAACCAAGGGGTTTTGCAAGCCGCATTTGCAAATGGCCAAAAGAAAACCTGGTGCCCCTGTTTCCGGTGCGGCAATTGGGAAAAGAAGACAGAGGCTGAAATGGGCAAACACCTGCAGAAGAGTGGTTTTACGCCCGATTATACGGTGTGGACATTTCATGGTGAGTCTGCCCAACGTGACCGAGCTGAGGTGGATCATCGTCGCACCGACGAGCATGGTACTGGGATGGAAAACATGGTGCAGGGCTATGATGATGCTCGGGATTCGGACGAGGAGATGGAGGAATCTGCAAAGGCTTTCAATGTAATGTTGGAGTCTTCAAAACGTCCGCTCCACGAGCACACTGAGCTTTGTCAGTTGGATGCCATCTCACAAGTAATGGCTCTGAAGGCTCAGTTCAACTTGGGCAGAGAATGCTATGACGCAATTATGACAGTATTTGGACGCTTTCTACCCAAAGGCCATGTAATGCTTGCAAACCTGTACCAGTCGGACAAAATCCTCCATGCACTGAAGATGCCCTATGAGAAGATACATGCCTGTGAGAAAGGATGTGCCTTATTTAGGCTTGACTATGCGGACTTGAACTATTGTCCCATTTGCAAGTCTTCCAGGTATATTGTGGTAGACAACGGTATGGGTGAGAAGACACAGACCAAAATCCCCATTAGTGTTCTTCGGTATATGCCAATCGTACCAAGACTTCAACGTCTTTTCATGGTCGAAGAGACGGCCAGATAGATGACATGGCACAAAACAGGCAAACGAACCGAACTAGATGCAGATGGGAATCTGATGATGGTACACATATCGGATGGTGTTGCGTGGAAAAAGTTTGATGAATTACATGCTGACAAAGCGGCAGATCCGAGGCATCCTTGAGTCGGCATCAGCATGGATGGGTTCAGTGTGTTTGGTATGACGGCAGCCCAATACAGTTGTTGGCCCGTATTTGTCTTTCCACTCAATCTCCCCCCCGGACAGATTATGCAAAGAAAGAACATTTTCCTGACGTTCATAATTCCAGGACCCAACTATCCGGGCAAAAATATGAATGTGTACATGCAGCCGCTTAAGGACGAATTGCAAGAAGCCTGGGATAATGGGTTCAAGACATACGACGCCTTTAGCAAACGAAACTTCATAATGCGTGTCTGGTACATGTACTCGACGCATGACTTGCCGGTGTATGTGCTATTCGTTGGCTGGTGTGTGCATGGAAGGTTCCCGTGCCCCACATGCAAGGGAGCTCTTGAGTTTCGTTGGCTTCAGGCCGGTCGCAAGTTTTCTTGCTTCGACATGCATAGACAGTTCCTGGATCCTCGCCATAAGTTCAGGAAAGACAAGAAGAACTTCATCAGGGGTAGAGTTGTCAAAAACTCTGCACCACCTGCATTGACAGGACAACAGACCCTGGATCAGTTAAACGCTCTCGAGCCAGATCCACAACGTCCAGGGTACTTCAAGGGGTATAATACTAAGCATGCGTGGACTCACAAAACATGCTTATGGGATCTGCCTTACTTCAAAGACCTCCTTTTCCCACACAACATCGACGTGATGCACACTGAGAAGAATATCGCCGAGGCACTTTTTGGTACATTGTTCGGCATAGATGGGAAGTCAAAGGATAATACTAAGGCTAGAGTCGATCTGGAGGCGCTATGTGATAGGCCGTTACAAAACATGAAAGAACCGAAAGGAAAGCAGAACTGGACAAAGCCAAAGGCATGGTTCAATCTTGGAAGGCCAGCTATGAGGGAAATTCTCTTGTGGGTGCAACAGCAGTTGATGTTCCCCGATGGGTATGCAGCGAATCTAAAGAGGGGAGCAAATCTTGATAAACTGAAGATATTTGGTCTCAAGAGTCATGATTGGCACATATGGATTGAGTGGGTAATGCCGGTGATGTTGCGTGGCTTCATCCCTGAGGATGAATGGCTAGTACTGGGAGAACTCAGCTATTTCTTCTGTGTTCTTTGTGCGAAAGAACTATCGCCTGGCGTGCTAGAAGAAATGGAAGAGTTGGCGCCGGAGTTGATCTGCAAGTTAGAGAAGATCTTTCCACCTGCCTCCGGTCCATGGGTCTTCGGTCCACGAGCCTCCGGTCCACGAGCCTACGGTCCACGGGTCTTCGGCCCACGATCCTCGGGTCGACGGGCCTTCGGCCCACGAGACCTCGGAGGAGCACACGTCTAGATGGGGTACCTGGTCGGGTCAGCCTGAGGATGGCGGGGAGCCGAGTGGCCATGCTGATGATGGCGGGGAGCCGACTGATGAGGAGGGGGAGGAGGGGGCAACGTCTACCAGCGTGGTGCTACACGGCTCCCGTCCGTGCCGGCGACCCGCGAGCAGAGGTGGTTGATTTTCCCTGATGGGGAGAGGTAAGTGCATTTAATCTTTTTGTACCTTCTGCATTCACGTTTCTTCAAATAACTGATTTGTTGGCCTTTTCATGCTGCAGGGGTTGGGACCACCATGAAAGTGTCCGCCGGCCCAACTCCGTCCTTGGAGTTCTGATTCGGAAAAACTTCCCGGGGTTTGTCACGTTGCCTGGTGAGGGTCGGCTTCCAGAGGTTGGATTGACTTGGGAGCACTACTTGGCTGCCCCGGCCCCGCCGGGTGAGATTATCGACGGTGTCTTGTGCAAGACGAGGGCAGACATTGTGATCAGAAAGTTCTGGGTAATTGATCCTTTACGCAATTTAAAATCTTCAACTAGCTAGTTATTAATTGTACTAATCAATATTGTCTCATTTGATTGCAGACATTCTACAGGTGTGAGGAGGGATACGAGGAGGAGGCGGATCATGTTATCCACAAGGAGTGCAAGCGCCTACTTCAGAACTTACGGCATGAGGTTCGGGTGCAGGCTGTTCGAGACTACTACGCCGGGCGTGGTATCAAGAAGCCCAAGCAGGAGTGCCGCGATAAGTTCTTGAGTAAGGAGAAGTACATGAAGGTAATTCTTAAGGCCTTGTACTTACTTCCTTCATTTAGTTATCCATAGCCTTAGCGCTCAAGTTTCTATTTGCTAACTTAGGCCCCTCCGAGATGGTGTGCGGATCGGATGGATTGTTGGGAGGTGTTGGTCAATGCGTGGTGCTCAGATGAATGGCTGGCCACCCACAAAGAGGCCAAGGACAAACGTGCCCAAATGGAAGGTGTGCCACACCACCAAGGCAGCTCCAACATATTTCAGTACGGGCGGAACTGGGTATGTGGTTTGCTTCATGATTCATGCAATTCATTCATCATGCTAGCTTTAGCCCTTTAATTACTAATTTACTTTGTTTCTCTCTTTCAGGCACGCTACAATAAGGCGGATAAGGTGCCAGAGGTGTACGACCTGTATGCCATGTCCCACACTGGCCCTTACAAGAAAGTCAAGGCATTCTCTGCGTCTGACCTCGATGATCCAAAGAACTTCACCAACATCTCCGCCCACGAGAAGCTCGTGCAATATAGAGATCAGGGGAAGGCGAGGAAAGGGGAGGACTTTAACCCGAGCCAGGGTCCCATTGATACAGAGCTGCTGATGATATCTGGTGGCGGGAGGTCCCATGGCTCCATAGCCATGGGAGATGGACTTATCCGTTGTCCTAGCACTCTCCCGGAGATCAAGGCGCGCCAGTCGAGCTCCGCTCCTGAGATAAGGCCTCGTGAACGGCCAGTCCAACTCGCCATCAAGGTTAGTTATACGTACTCAGCTATCTTTCTCCATTACATTGTGTGCGCTTCCATCAATGATTACAAATGGTCATGTGAGTGGTGTTGCAGGCTGCTATACAGAGTGAGAGAGATAGAACGGAGAAACTTTTGGTGGAGGCGGCGGAGAGGCAGCGGGAGTTGGAGGAGAAGACGACAAAGATGTTGGAGGAGGAGAGGGCACGGAATGACATGCAGGCAAGGGCCATGTACGAGCTCCTTGTGGTAAGTTTCTTCTGCAGATTACTTGCTAGTCTTAACATTTGAGTCTCATTACTAACTAGTATGACTCTGTTGTGAAAACCAAATGTGCAGTATGTGTGCGAGAAGTCCGGTCAGACCGCTCCGCCGATGCCAGTGATTGCTCCTGGGAGCACGGTGAGTTTAATTTGAATGGACATTACTTGCTTGTCTTAACATTTGAGTGTCATAATGCTAACGAGACATTGGAAATGATCTTTGGTATAGCTTAACTCCAGAAACGCATCGCACGATCCTTCTCCAGCTACCGGCGCGAGCCAGCCCACTCCTTCTCCAGCTACCGGCGCGAGCCAGCCCGCTCCTACACCTCCTGATCACGGTAAGTTTCTCTAGGGTTTTGCTTAACAAATGCATAAAGACCTAGACTTAGCTTTATTTCCTCCAATATGCTTACCATAATGACCTAGAGTTAGCTTCTTTTCCTCCAAAATGACTTAATAAGCTTACTGACCTCATAAACCATCCATTCTACCTAAGTTAGCTCTAAATGACTCATTTACCTTAGTTAGCTTACAAGTGATCCAATTTATCCAAGTTAGCTCGAAAATGACCCATTTTACGTAGATTAGCTCCTAAATGATCCATTTTACCTACATTAGCTTTAAAATGACCCATTCCACCTAGGTTAGCTCCAAAATGACCCATTTCACCTAGGTTAGCTCCAAAATGACCCATTTCACCTAAGTTAGCTAAAAAACGATCCATTTTACCTTAGTTAGCTCAAAAACGTGGCATTTCACCTAGGTTAGCTCATAAACGACCCATTTGACCTAGGTTAGCTCATAAATGACCCATTTCACCTAGGTTAGCTCATAAACAACCTATTTCACCTAGGTTAGCTCATAAACGACCCATTTCACCTAGGTTTGCTCATAAACGACTCATTTCACCTAACTTAGCTCATAAACGACCCATTTCACCTAGGTTTGCTCATAAACGACTCATTATACCTAACTTAGCTCATAAACGACCCATTTCACCTAGGTTAACTCATAAACAACCTATTTCACCTAGGTTAGCTCATAAACGACCCATTTCACCTAGGTTTGCTCATAAACGACTCATTTCACCTAACTTAGCTCATAAACGACCCATTTCACCTAGGTTTGCTCATAAACGACTCATTTCACCTAGGTTTGCTCATAAACGACCCATTTCACCTAGGTTTGCTCATAAACGACCCATTTCACCTAGGTTTGCTCATAAACGACCCATTTCACCTAACTTAGCTCCAAAATGATCCATTTCACCTAGGATAGCTCATAAACTACCCATTTCACCTAGGTTAGCTCATATACGATACATTTCACCTAAGTTAGCTAATATATGGCATATACTTCTTCTTCTAGTCTTCTTCTTCTATTCTTTTTCTTCTAGTCTAATTCTTCTTCTAGTCTTCTTTTTCTAACTTTCTTATTTGTCATTTTGCAGGTTTCATTCACTTCACGGAAGCCAGCTTCCTATGATGGATTGCTTGCTTTTTCCTATTTTTTCCTTTGATGCACTTGTATTCTGCTGGCTTGCTATGAAGAAACTTTGCATATTGTAATATGTATGGATCGATGGAACTATGTGATGGATATATATGTGATGTGAAATTTTTGATGGATATATATGTGATGTGATGGAACTATGTGATGGATATTTATGTGATGGATATATATGTGCTGTGAAATTTTTGTTGTGATAATTGTTGGATATAAGAAAAACAGAAAAAAAAAAAAGAGGTAGTGCAGGCTCTTTGCCGTCTGTGGCAGACGGCAAAGACCCCTTTGCCGTCGGTGGCAGATGGCAAAGGGGGCACGTGGCGCCCACCTGTGCTTCCTGGGGTGGACCATTTGGCCAATTTGCCGACAGTGGCGGACGGCAAAGCCTGGCTGACGGCAAAGATTTCGCCTTTGCCGTCCGCCGGGCGGACGGCAAAAAAAACGGGCGCTGAGGTATTGCTGATGTCACCTGGCGGACGGCAAAGAGGCGCACTAATTTGCCGTCCGCGGGTGGACGGCAAAGGCCGACGTTAGCCGCCTAACGGAGTGACAATGGCAGACGTGCCACATTTTGCTGTCCCCCCTCTTTGCCATCCGCCACTGTAGGCAAAGGGCTCTTTGCCATCCGCCTTGGAAAGCAGACGGCAAAGGACCTGTTTGCCGACCCTATCTTTGCCGTCTGTGTTTGCCGTCCGCGGTGGACGGCAAACTGCTTTGCCGTCAGCCGTCCCTGCCTTTGCCGTCCACCATGGCAGATGGCAAAGTACTGGATTCCTGTAGTGTACACTGAGCCGGGAAGGCCTACTGTGCTTGCCAAATGCACTACCAAAGAAGAACTCTTGGAACACTGTAAGGTCAGATTCGACCTTATGGATTATTCTCATTTGAGTGCCGGAGAAATTTTCTCTGGCTATCTCAGCCAAGCGCACAGTAGCCGCGACATTGAAATCGACATGGTGAAGCAGATGCACCATAAGTTTGAGGTATGACCTCCTCTTTCCCCCAAGTCTATTGCTTATGAAGAATATGTTGTAGACTTTAGGAAAACATCAGACACTTATTAACAATGCCTTTAGATTAAAAACCTATAAAAAATCTGGTTTAATCCGTAGCCCCCAAGGGCCGGTTTAATCAAAGTGAATGAGCCGGTCCTTCAGATGCTTTTATAGAACATATCAACTGCGTAATTTGAATTGCAATATGCATTAGCCCCGAAGTGCCAAGTAGTATTGCTTGCAAAGTGCTTGGGACTTTAAATTTTGTGAATCGCCAATCTTATGAACCGCATATACTTCCGCGGTAGACATTAGCCCCCAAGTGCCAAGTAGTATTGCTTGCAAGGTGCTTGGGACTTGAATAAAATATGCTAATAACCATGACTTTGATCCAGTATTTATGCAGGTTACCACCAGCCAATTGCAAATAGAAATTGCTGATTTAAAGAACCACCCGCAAGCTCAATAAAAAGAAACCCAAAAGGCCAACTCCAAGTTTGAATTCAGTGTATCTCAACAAGAGAAGCTGAAGGCCGATTTTGAAGCAGAAAGAAAAACTTGGGCTGATGAAAAGAATGCCTTAACCCAACGGGCTGTCAATTCAGAGGCGGCTCTTGAAAAAACAACCAATGAACTGTCCGGCATGAAATGCCATGTGACCCAGATGGTTACTACAATCTTTGGTAAGTCGCCCTGCAAGTTAGAAAGACTATACTTTTCAATGATCATATAACTTTGTTTCTTAACACACCTGACCTTGCTATGCAGGCCCCAGGAGCTCAAATATGAACCAGGACTCTTTGATAAAGCTGAAGGCGGTTTATACACTGGTGGAGCAACTCTACACCGGGTCTTAGCGTGCCTTAGCCATCGTGGCCCTGTCCAATGAAGTTCCTACACTTTTGGCGGATGTGCTAAGGAAGCTTTCTGTCTTGCCCCAACGGATTACCAAACTGAGGCGAGCATTTACGAGAGCCGAAGATGTAGTTGCATTGAGCTGGGCCAAGGATTGGCTTCTGGAATTAGACCCGGCTGACATTCTATTGGGTATCCAAGCCTCAAAGAATACGGTGCGCCCTTTGAACAAGAAGATTTTTCTGCTTGTGTGAAGGCAATACGCCCTGTGGCCACCGTAATTGCTGAAGAAGTGGACCTCTCCAAGTACCAGGCGGGTTACGATGCAGAGATCCGGAGAATCCCAACACCACAATATGCCCTGACAAGCCTGATTCCACCAACTCGTAAGCATACTTTTGCTCCTGAGATTGACCCAGCCGGGCTAGTTGATGACGAAGCTGAATTTAAAGCTTTGAGTGGCATTGACTAGTCGTCATCAACCTTCCAGGCCCAGGAGTAGGAAGAAGAAGTGGAAAGGGTTGATCTGGAAGCTTCGGGCAACCAAGAGAACTAATTCGTTGGGCGGTTCATATTTGTAGCCTTGCTAAAACAATGTTTAATCATTCTGACTCGGGGAGTCATGTAATAGGAGTAGAAATGACTTTGTTGTGCCGTGCCTTCGTGCACGTTTTGATGCCTTAACTCTGTTTAAATCGCCATCATATATTTACTTCATCTTATGCTTTTCTATTTCCTTTGTGCATAAGAAATCCTATAATCAATCCTGCATAGAGGTAGATCACAAAAAACTCTCGGCGGCTTACCGCAAGGCGGGTCATAATTATCCAACATATCTATGATAGTGAAATATGAATCATAAATAACTCTCATGAGAATCAGAATTTTTAATATAACTGATAACCTCATACCTGGGATGTCAAAATCATCTTACTGCCGGTTTACCTGACCCGTACAGTGAAGGTGATGATTCTCCTTAGAAGTCATGACTTCCCTTGGAGCCTTACAACAAGCCTGGCGACTGATTGCTCAAAGTTAAGCCGGCTTAAACAAACATTTTGTATGTCTTAGAACATGAACACAAAAAGGGTCTCAAGACAAATCTGACAAGTGCTTTCAAAAAAGACTTAAACAAAAAAGAATAGAAAGGCAAATTTGAGGCTTCTGATTCGAATACGATCAGTAAACCGTCCCAAAGGGGTTAAGCTAGGGTTCGAATACGACCATGTAGCCCCCAGTGGCTTTGGCATTACGCCGCTCAAGAGGGTACCGACAGCTATGTTCTTTTTGGTTCGAATACCACCTATGTTTTAATAGGAAGCCCCCAAATGACCTTGAGAATATTAAATGACTCCAATTCGAATACGATCTGGGTCGTACCCAAGAGGGGTTAAGCTATGATTCGAATACGATCAAGAAGCGCCCAAGCGATTTTTGGCATTGCGCCGATCAAATGGGTACCGATAGCTATGTTCTCTTTGGTTCGAATACGACCTATGTTTGAACAGGAAGCCCCCAAGTGACCTTGAGAATATTTAATGACTCTGATTCGAATATGATCTAAGTCGGACCAAAAAGGGGTTAAGCTATGATTCGAATACGATCCAGCCCCCAAATGATCAAGTTTGTTTGAACAGCTATGATTCGAATACGATCAGGAAGCTGTGCCAAAGGAGTTAAGCTAGATTCGAGTACGGTCAGCCCCCAATGGTCTTTTTGAATTGATAACAATGAAGACATATGATCTTTGGGGATGAAAAGGACATATGTCCTGCTTTATTACTTAATATATACATCACCAAGATATGTACATCATGAGAGCCGGTGGATCAAGTGTAGTAAGGCCGAAGATGAGCTATATTCCACGGCCGGCGGGTTTCCTCCTCCGACTTACGTGAGTCTTTGTGCTCTCGAATATCGATAAGGTAGTATGACCCGTTGTTTAAATTCTTGCTGACCACAAAGGGCCCTCCCCAAGGTGGGGATAACTTATTTGCATCAGTCTGATCCTGGATGAGCCGGAGCACCAAGTCACCTTCTTGAAAGGTTCTAGATTTAACCCGGCGGTTGTGATAACGCCGCAGGTCCTGTTGGTAAATCGCCGAATGGGCTGCTGCCAAATCACGCTTTTCATCCAACAGGTCATGTGCCTCTCGACGCGCTTGCTCATTGTTGGCTTCCATGTAAGCTGCCACTCGGGCGAGTCATGGCGAATGTCACTAGGAAGAACCGCCTCTGCTCCGTAAACCATGAAGAAAGGGGTATAACCCATAGATCTTGGGAGTAGTATTGATGCTCGACAACACAGATGGTAACTCCTCCACCCAACAACCCGGCGTTCGTTGCAAAGGAACTAACAGCCGGGGATTGATACCCTTCAAAATCTCCTGATTGGCCCTTTATGCTTGACCATTGGACTGGGGGTGAGCCACTGATGAGACATCAAGCCGGATATGCTCACGTTGACAGAACTCCTCCATAGCCCCCTTGGACAAGTTAGTACCATTATCAGTTATGATGCTATGGGGGAAACCAAAACGGAAAATCACCTTTTTCATGAATTGAACCGCCGTCGCAGCATCACATTTACTAACCGGCTCTGCTTCCACCCACTTCATGAATTTATCCACTACCACCAAAAGGTGAGTCTTTTTATCCTTGGATCTTTTGAAAGGCCCAACCATATCAAGCCCCCACACAGCAAACGGCCAAGTAATTGGTATCATCCTCAATTCTTGAGCTGGCACATGAGCTCGTCGTGAAAATTTCTGACACCCATCACATTTACTGACCAGATCTTTTGCATCTGCATGAGCCGTCAGCCAATAAAATCCGTGACGGAAAGCTTTGGCCACAAGGGACTTTGAACTGGCGTGATGGCCGCAATCTCCTTCATGAATCTCACGAAGAATCTCTTAACCTTCTTCAGGAGATACACAATGTTGAAATGCCCTAGTGACACTATGATGGTGTAACTCGCCATTGGTAATCGTCATTGACTTAGACCGCCGGGTTATCTGTCTAGCCAAGGTTTCATCCTCACGCAATTCTTCCCGGGTCATGTAAGACAAGTATGGCACTGTCCAATCTGGAATGACATGAAGAGCTGCCACCAACTGTGCCTCCAGGTCAGGCACAGCCAAGTCTTCTTCTGTAGGTAACTTGACAGAAGGATTATGCAAAACGTCCAAGAAGGTATTCGGGGGTACTGGCTTACGCTGAGATCCAAGCCGGCTTAGAGCGTCAGCTGCTACGTCTTGAGCTTGCGTTGGTTTTCCTTGAAGAGGAAAGGGTGATGCAGCAATAGTAGCGTAAGTATTTCCCTCAGTTTTTGAGAACAAAGGTATCAATCCAGTAGGAGGCTCCTCAACAAGTCCCACGAACCTACACAAACAAACAAAGAACTCGCAACCAACGCAATAAAGGGGTTGTCAATCTCTTCATGGCCACTTGCGAAAGTGAGATCTAATAGAGATAATAAGATAAGATAAATACATTTTTGGTATTTTATAATATAGATGCAGAAAATAAAAGATGCAAATAAAAGTAAATTGGAAGCAAATATGATAAGAGATAGACCCGGGGGCCATAGGTTTCACTAGTGGCTTCTCTCAAGATAGCATAAGTATTACGGTGGGTGAACAAATTGATAGAAAAGCGAATAATTATGATGTTATCTAGGCATGATCATGTATATAGGCATCACGTCCGCAACAAGTAGACCGACTCCTGCCTGCATCTACTACTATTACTCCACACATCGACCGCTATCTAGCATGCATCTAGAGTATTCTGTTCATAAGAACAGAGTAACGCATTAAGCAAGATGACATGATGTAGAGGGATAAACTCAAGCAATATGATATAAACCCCATCTTTTTATCCTCGATGGCAACAATACAATACGTGTCTTGCAACCCTTTCTGTCACTGGGTAAGAACACCGCAAGATTGAACCCAAAGCTAAGCACTTCTCCCATGGCAAGAAAGATCAATCTAGTAGGCCGATAATTTAGTATTACCATTTTATTTACCTTTTCCATTTATGTTGTATTCCTTTCTTTTTGGTTGTCTCCCCAACAACCACTGTAAGACATTACATTTTGTTTCTCCTTATTAATGAAAAATGACACACAGTAGGGTTGTTGCCCAACTGTTCTTTGGTCGAAAAAAGTAGGCCAAATCAAACCGATAATTTGAAGAGACTTGCAAAGATAAATCAAATATATAAAAGAATTCAGAGAAGATTAATTATTATCCATAGATAAACTTGATCATAAACCCACAATTCATGGGATCTCGACAAACACACCGCAAAAAGAGATTACATCGAATAGATCTCCACAAGAGAGGGGGAGAACATTGTATTGAGATCCAAAAAGAGAGAAGAAGCCAACTAGCTAATAACTATGGACCCAAAGGTCTATGGTAAACTACTCACAACTCATCGGAAGGGCTATGGTGTTGATGTAGAAGCCCTCCGTGGTGGAATCCCCCTCCGGCAGAATGCCGACAACGGCTCCAAGATGGGATCTCGGGGATACCGAAGGTTACGATAGTGGAAATATTTCTTTGGTGGCTCCCTGGATGTTTTCGGGGTATGTAGGCTTATATAGGAGGAAGAAGTAGGTCGGTGGCCGCCTGAGGGGCCCATGAGACAGGGGGCGCGCCCTATAGGGGGGGGGGGCTACCCTCTCGTGGCCACCTCGGCTGCTTCTTGACTTGCACTCCAAGTCCTCTGGATCACGTTCGTTCCAAAAATCACGCTTCCAAAGGTTTTATTTCGTTTGGACTCCGTTTGATATTCCTTTTCTTCGAAATACTGAAATAGGCAAAAAAAACAGCAATACGGGCTAGGCCTCCGGTTAGTAGGTTAGTCCCAAAAATGATAATAATGTGTAAAATAAAGCCCATAAACATCCAAAACAGGTAATATAATAGCATGGAATAATCAAAAATTATAGATATGTTGGAGACGTATCAAGCATCCCCAAGCTTAATTCATTCTCGCCCTCGAGTAGGTAAATGATAAAAACAGATTTTTTGATGTGGAATGCTACCTAGCATAATTCTCAATGTAATTTTCTTTAATGTAGCATGAATGTTCAGATCCAGATGACTCAAGATAAAAGCTTATAAAACATAAAAATAAATATGCTTCAAAGCATACTAACAAATAATCATGTCCTATCAAAATAACATAGCCAAAGAAAGCTTATCCCTACAAAATCATATAGTTAGGCCATGCTTCATTTTCATTACACAAAATACTCCCATCATGCACAACCCCGATGACGAGCCGAGCAATTGGTTCATACTTTTTAACGCGCTTCAGCTTTTCAACTCTTACACAATACATGAGCGCAAGCCATGGACATAGCAGTATGGTGGTCTAATGTGGTGGTTGTGAGGACAAAAAGTGGGAGAAGATAGTCTCACATCAACTAGGCATATCAACGGGCTATGGAGATGCCCATCAATAGATATCAATGTGAGTGAGTAGGGATTGCCATGCAACGGATGCACTAGAGCTATAAATATATGAAAGCTCAACAAAAGAAACTAGGTGGGTGTGCGTCCAACTTGCTTGCTCACGAAGACCTAGGGCATTTTGAGGAAGCCCATCATTGGAATATACAAGCCAAGTTCTATAATGAAAAATTCCCACTAGTATATGAAAGTGACAACATATGAGACTCTCTATCATGAAGATCATGGTGCTATTTTTGAAGCACAAGTGTAGAAAATGAGATAGTAGCTATTGTCCCTTCTTTCGTTTTCTCTCTTTTTTCTTTTTTATTTATTTTTTTCTTTTTCCTTTTTCTTTTTTTATTTTATTTTTTCTTTCTCTTTTTTTCTTTTTGGTGGGCTTCTTTGGCCTCTTTTATTTTTATAAAGTCCGAAGTCCCATCCCGACTTGTGGGGGATAGTCTTCATCATCCTTTCCTAACTGGGACAATGCTCTAATACTGAAGATCATCACACTTTTATGGATTTACAACTCAAGAATTACAACTCAAAACTGAACAAAATATGACTCTATATGAATGCCTCCGGCGGTGTACCGGGATATGCAATGAATCAAGAGTGACATGTATGAAAATTATGAAGGTGGCCTTGCCACAAATACGATGTCAACTACATGATCATGCAAAGAGCAATATGGCAATGATGAAACGTGTCATAATAAACGGAACGGTGGAAAGTTGCATGGCAATATATCTCGGAATGGCTATGGAAATGCCATAATAGGTAGGTATGGTGGCTGTTTTGAGGAAGGTAAATAATGGGTTTATGCTACCGGTGAAAATTGCGTGGTAAAATAGAGGCTAGCTAAGTGGAAGGATGAGTGTGCGTATATCCATGGACTCACATTAGTCATAAAGAACTCATATACTTATTACAAAAATCTACTTAGCCCTCGAATCAAAGTACTAATACGCATGCCCCAAGAGGGATAGATTGGTAGGAAAAATCCATCGCTCGTCCCCGACTGCCACTCATAAGGAAGACACTCAAAATAGCACCTCATGCAACAAATTTGTCACACAACTTTTACCATACGTGCATGCTACGGGACTTGCCAACTTCAACAAAAGCATTTCTCAATTTCATAATTATCCACTAGCATGACCCTAACATTACTACCTTTATATCTCAAAACAATTATCAAGCATCAAATTGATCCTAGCATCCAATTCACTTTGTATGATAGTTTTTATTATACCCAACTTGGATGCTCATCATTCTAGGACCAAATTCATAACCAAAGCAAATACATGCTGTTCTAAGAGACTCTCAAAATAATATAAGTGAAGCATGAGAGACTAGCAATTTCTTCAAAATTAATCCACTGCCATGCTCTAAAATATTTAAGTGAAGTACTAGAGCAAAAACTATCAAGCTCAAAAGATATAAGTGAGGTGCATAGAGTATTCTAGCAAATTCTAATCAAATAGGCTTCTCCCAAAAGGTGTGTTACAGCAAGGATGATTGTGGTAAACTAACAAGCAAAGACTAATATAATACACGACGCTCCAAGCAAAACACATATCATGTGGCGAATAAAAATATAGCTCCAAGTAAAGTTACCAATGAACGAAGACGAAAGAGGGGATTAGGCTTTTGGCCATCCTTGAATATCTTGGGGTGCCATGGGCATCCCCAAGCTTAGGCTTTTTCCACCCTTTATTCCATAGTCCATAAAAGCTTTACCCAAAACTTGAAAACTTCACAACACAAAACTCAACAGGAAATCTTATAAGCTCCGTTAGTGAAAGAAAACAAAACCACCACATAAGGTACTGTAATGAACTCATGCTTTATTTATTTTGGTGTTAAACCTACTGTATTCCAAGTTCTCTATGGTTCATACCCTTACATACTAGCCATAGATGCATCAAAATAAGCAAACAACACACGAAAAATAGAATCTGTCAAAAACAGAACAGTCTGTAGCAATCTGTAACTAACGCAAACTTCTGGAACCTTAAAAATCCTACCAACATAGTAAGTCCTAAACAATTTGTTTATTTATCAGCAGCAAAAAGAATCAATGCAAAATCTCGTTCCTGTGATTTATTGAATTTTTTTCTTGTGAGCGCAAAGTTTCTGTTTTTCAGCAGAATCAAATCAACTATCATCATAGGTTATCCTATAGGTTCTACTTGGCACAAACACTAATTAAAAGATAAAAACACATCTAAACAGAAAGTAGAAGCAAAATTTATTGAATAACAGCAAGGAAAAATATTGGGTTGTCTCCCAACAAGCGCTTTTCTTTAAAGCCTTTTTAGCTGGGCATTGAGATTTGAATGATGCTCACATGAAAGACAAGAATTGAAGCATAAAGAGAGCATCATGTAGCATGTGAAAAACACATCTAAGTCTAACATACTTCCTATGCATAGGCATCTTGTAAGCAAACAAATTATTAAGGCAAGCAAAAACTAGCATATGCAAGGAAGAACAAAGAGATGATAGCAATCTCAACATGAAGAGAGGTAATTTAGTAACATGAAAATTTCTACAACCATATTTTCCTCTCTCATAGTAATTACATGTGGGATCATAAGAAAATTCAACAAAATAGCTATCACATAACATATTCTCAACACGATCCACATGCATGCAAAGTTGACACTCTTCCAAAATAGTGGGATCAACATTAACTAAAGTCATGACCTCTCCAAACCCACTTTTATAAAAAAATCATAAGATTGATCAAAATCCAAATATGTGAGATCTAAAGTTGACACTCTTCCAAACCCACTTTCAATAATATTGTAAACACTATTATCAATCTCATATTCATCATGGGGCTTAAATAATTTTTAAAGAACATAAGAAGAATCACCCCAATCATGATCATTGCAACAAGTAGTAAACATAGCAAAACTAGCATCCCCAAGCTTAGGGTTTTGCATATTATTAGCACAATTGACATCAACAGAATTTATAATAGAATCATTTCAATCATGCTTTTTATTGAAGGAACTACCAAGTATGGGTGCAATAGCAACGATCTCATGTTTAACATAAGGAACTATAGCAAATTCATTTTCATAAATATTGGCATCATGGCCACAAAGGGATATTTCAATCAAATCATCGGAATCATTATCTATAGATTCATGCATATCATTATTTTCTTCTGAGGCACCATTCATTCTCTCAATAAATTCTTTGACATAGAAATTATGAGCATAGTTTTCATAGCAATATTTAAGTATGTCAAAAAAATTCAGATTCGTAGAGAGTAATATCATACTTTTCAAACAAAGAAGCAACTTCATAAGCACCCTTAAAAGCAACAAATTCTACAATTTGTTCGATATCATAGTAATTATAAACACCCTTTGCATAAGAAGATAAGATTTCATTTTCATTAAACTCACATAGGTAGGGAAGGTGTTTTTTAGGGTTCTTAGAGAAACAAGTCAAATCACAAATTTCACAAAGATTCCAAGCATAACACATCAATCTGTTTATTTGATCCCATAAGAGTCTCCCTTTTTCAGACAAACGGTGACGCACAAAATGAGCATGCTCATCTAAAGATTCCCCATTAACTAGGCTAGTTGGGGTTTCAGCATGAGCGCATAAGGATCGAAGATGATCCAAGTAGAACACTTTAAGTGGATCCATATCAATAGATTTTTAGCAAGCAAAGATACAAGCACATAGAAGGCACATGGAGACACAAGCAAACAGAGTGGCAAGCAAAATACAGAGGAGATTGGGAAAGAGAGGGCGAATAAAATGACAAGGGTGAAGTGGGGGAGAGGAAAACGAGAGGCAAATGGCAAATAATGTAAATGCGAGGGAGATGAGTTTGTGATGGGTACTTGGTATGTCTTAACTTGAGCGAAGACCTCCCCGGCAACAGCGCCAGAAATCCTTCTTGCTACGTCTTGAGCTTGTGTTGGTTTTCCTTGAAGAGGAAAGGGTGATGCAGCAATAGTAGCGCAAGTATTTCCCTCGTTTTTGAGAACCAAGGTATCAATCCAGTAGGAGGCTCCTCAACAAGTCCCACGAACCTACACAAACAAACAAAGAACTCGCAACCAACGCAATAAAGGGGTTGTCAATCCCTTCATGGCCACTTGCAAAAGTGAGATCTAATAGAGATAGTAAGATAAGATAAATATTTTTTTGGTATTTTATAATATAGATGCAGAAAATAAAAGATGCAAATAAAAGTAAATTGGAAGCAAATATGATAAGAGATAGACCCGGGGGCCATAGGTTTCACTAGTGGCTTCTCTCAAGATAGCATCAGTATTACGGTGGGTGAACAAATTACTATCAAGCAATTGATAGAAAAGCAAATAATTATGATGTTATCTAGGCATGAACATGTATATAGGCATCACATCCGCAACAAGTAGACCGACTCCTTCCTGCATCTACTACTATTACTCCACACATCGACCACTATCCAGCATGCATCTAGAGTATTAAGTTCATAAGAACAGAGTAACGCATTAAGCAAGATGACATGATGTAGAGGGATAAACTCAAGCAATATGATATAAACCCCATCTTTTTATCCTCGATGGCAACAATACAATACGTGTCTTGCAACCCTTTCTGTCACTGGGTAAGAACACCGCAAGATTGAACCCAAAGCTAAGCACTTCTTCGATGGCAAGAAAGATCAATCTAGTAGGCCAAACCAAACCGATAATTCAAAGAGACTTGCAAAGATAACTCAATCATATAAAAGAATTCATAGAAGATTCAGTTATTATCCATAGATAAACTTGATCATAAACCCACAATTCATCAGATCTCGACAAACACACCGTAAAAATAGATTACATCGAATAGATCTCCACAAGAGAGGGGGAGAACATTGTATTGAGATCCAAAAAGAGAGAAGAAGCCAACTAGCTAATAACTATGGACTCGAAGGTCTGTGGTAAACTACTCACAACTCATCGGAAGGGCTATGGTGTTGATGTAGAAGCCCTCCGTGGTGGAATCCCCCTCCGGCAGAATGCCGGCGACGGCTCCAAGATGGGATCTCGCAGATACAGAAGGTTACGGTGGCAGAAATATTTCTTTGGTGGCTCTCTAGATGTTTTCGGGGTATGTATGCTTATATAGGAGGAACAAGTAGGTCGGTGGCCGCCCGAGGGGCCCACGAGACAGGGGGCGCGCCCTATAGGGGGGTGCCATACCCTCTCGTGGCCGCCTCGGCTGCTTCTTGACTTGCACTCCAAGTCCTCTGGATCACGTTCGTTCCAAAAATCACGCTTTCGAAGGTTTTATTCCGTTTGGACTCCGTTTGATATTCCTTTTCTTCGAAATACTGAAATAGGCAAAAAAAACACAATACGGACTGGGCCTCCGGTTAGTAGGTTAGTCCCTAAAATGATAATAATGTGTAAAATAAAGCCCATAAACTTTCAAAACAGGTAATATAATAGCATGGAACAATCAAAAATTATAGATACGTTGGAGACGTATAATCAGTCGCCTCGTTCTTCCTACGATCTATGTGTTCCACTTGATAACCCTTGAAGTGTCCGGCCATAGCATCAACTTCACGGCGATAAGCCGCCATGAGAGGATCTTTGGAATCCCACTTGCCTGAGACTTGTTGAGCTACCAAATCTGAGTCGCCAAAGCACCTTACCCGGCTTAAGTTCATCTCTTTAGCCATTCGAAGACCATGGAGCAAGGCCTCATACTCAGTTGCATTGTTAGTACAGGGAAACATCAACCTTAACACATAACAAAACTTCTCACCTCGAGGGGAAGCCAAAACAACTCCATCCCCTGAGCCTTCCACTTGCCTGGATCCGTCAAAGTGAATAGTCCAGTATGTATTGTCTGGCTTCTCTTCAGGTGCCTGCAATTCTGTCCAATCGTTGATAAAGTCCACCAGTGCTTGAGACTTGATAGCAGTACGCGGCACATATTTTAAACCATGAGGCCCAAGCTCAATGGCCCACTTGGTGACTCGCCCTATAGCTTATCTGTTCTGGATGATATCCCCCAAAGGAGCGGAACTGACCACAGTGATGGGATGACCTAGGAAATATTGCTTAAGCTTCCGGCTGGCCATGAACACCCCATAAACAAGCTTCTGCCAATGTGGATATCTCTGTTTGGACTCAATGAGCACCTCACTGATGTAGTAAAACGGCCGTTGAACCGGATATTCCTTACCAGACTCTTTCCGCTCCACCACAATGGCTACACTGACAGCACGTGCATTAGCAGCCACATATAACAGCGGTGGTTCCTTGTCAATAGGAGCAGCAAGAACTGGCGGATCAACCAATTGTTTCTTCAAATCTTCAAAGGGAACATTAGCCACATCACTCCAGACAAAATCATCTATCTTCTTCAGCATCTGATACAGCGGTATGGCCTTCTCACCTAACCGGCTTATGAACCGGCTTAAAGTAGCAATACGACCCGCCAAACACTGAACATCATTGATACACTTGGGTTTTTGCAAAGAGGTTATAGCCTTGATCTTCTCCGGCTTAGCCTCAATGCCTCTATTAGAAACCAGAAATCCCAAGAGTTGCCTGCAGGCACCCCAAAGACACACTTTGCTGGGTTAAGCTTCATATTGTAGACCCGGAGGTTATCAAAGGTCTCCTTGAGATCATCAATCAGTGTTTCCTTTTCTCTGGACTTCACCACAATATCATCCACATAAGCATGCACATTGCAGCCAATCTGAGTATGAAGGCAATTCTGTATGCAACGTTGATAAGTCGTCTGGGCACTCTTGAGCCCAAAAGGCAAAGAAACATAGCAGAAGCCTCCAAAGGGAGTAATGAAAGCCGTCTTCTCCTGGTCCTTAACCGCCATCTTGATCTGATGATATCCAGAATAAGCATCTAAGAAACTCAAACGCTCACATCCCACCGTATCAATGATTTAATCAATACGTGGGAGAGCAAAGGGATCAGCCGGATAAGCTTTGTTTAAGTCCGTGTTATCCACACACATACGCCAAGTGCCGTTCTTCTTGAGCACCAGCACCGGGTTAGCTAACCACTCCGGATGAAACACTTCAATGATAAACCCGGCTGCCAAGAGCCGAGCCACCTCTTCGCCAATGGCCTTGCGTCTCTCTTTGTTAAACTACCGAAGGAACTGCTTGACCGGCTTAAACTTCTGATCAATGTTGAGAGTGTGCTCAGCGAGTTCTCTTGGTACACCTGGCATGTCAGAAGGTTTCCATGCAAAGATGTCCCGGTTCTCACGGATGAACTCGATGAGCGTGCTTTCCTATTTGGATCCAGATTGGCACTGATACTGAACTGTTTAGATGAATCGCCAAGAACAAACTCGACCATCTTTTTATCCTCCGCCGATTTAAACTTCATCTTGGGTTCACCCTCTATTGTGGGTTTATTTAAGGATGTCATATATGTTGGGTCAACGTTATCTTTATAGTATTTTAACTCTTCTGCGGCACAGACCGACTCAGCATACGCCGCGTCACCTTCCTCGCACTCGAGAGCCACCTTTCAACTGCCATGAACCATAATGGTCCCTTTATGACCCGGCATCTTCAGCTGAAGATACACATAACACGGCCGTGCCATAAACTTGGTGTAAGCCGGCCGCCCAAACAGAGCATGATACAGGCTCCTGATCTTGACCACCTCGAAGGTTAACTTCTCGGCCCTGGAGTCATACTCATCTCCAAAGGCTACCTCCATCACGATCTTGCCCACTGAGTATGCCGACTTACCAGGAACCACACCGTGGAAAACAATATTGGACTGCTTAAGATTTTTATCTATTAACCCCATACAGCGAAAGGTCTCATAATAAAGGATATTGATGCCACTGCCTCCATCCATGAGTACCTTAGTGAACTTGTACCCCCCAACTTGAGGTGCTACCACCAAATCCAAGTGACCCGGATTGTCAACCCGGGGCGGGTGATCCTCCCGACTCCACGTAATGGGCTGCTCAGACCATCGCAACTATCGAGGAACGGTCGGCTCAATGGCGTTCACTGCCCTCTTATGAAGCTTCTGATCCCGCTTACATAAACTTGTGGTGAAAACATGATACCGTCCACTGTTCAATTGCTTTGGATTACTCTGATAGCCAGACTGCTATTGCTGCTGCTGACCTCCCTGGCCAGACTATTGATTGTAGCCGCCTTGACCGCCCTGATTAAAATTGCCTTGATTGCTCTGGTGGCTCTGAAAGCCGGAACTAGAACAGCCACCTCCGTTGTTCTGGCCATGAAAGCCGCCACCTCCTGAACCGCCGTCCGACCCGTGATTTCCATTGAACATGTTGGAATTTTTGAAGGCCTTCATGATAGTGCAATCCTTCCACAGGTGAGTAGCCATCTTCTATTCTGTGTCGTGCTTTGGGCAGGGTTCATTTAACAATTATTCAAGAGTAGGACCTGACCCGCCCGATTGAGGAGGGGGCCTCCCCTTACGCCGCTGATTATTGCCCTGTGCGTTAGCCACAAACTCCGAGTTACCATCCGCCTTACGTTTATTATTTCGCCTTGATTGGCCGGGTTAGGCTGAGTGCCCTTAACGTTGCTGCTCTTCTCTCCCTTCCCTGCCCTCTCATCGTCAGACTTGGGATCCTTGGTACTATCAGATTCAGCATACTTAACCAGAGCCGCCATCAGCTGACCCATGTCAGGACAGTCACGCTTGAGCCGCCCCAACTTCATTTTCAGAGGCTCAAAACAACAATTTTGCTCTAACATTAATACTGCAGAGACGACATCCATCTTATCAGAGGAATGTATTATTTCTTTGACCCAGCGCACCCAATGGGTCGTTGACTCACCCTCCTATTGTTTGCAACTAGTCAGATCCACAATCGACATGGGCTGCTTGCACGTGTCCTTAAAGTTCTGGATAAACTTCTCATTTAATTCTACCCACGAACCAATGGAATTAGGTGGCAACGCCTTCAACCAATTACGAGCCGTTCCATCCAACATCATGGTGAAGTACTTGGCCATTGCAGCGTCACTAACTTCTAGTAACTCCATGACCATCTCATAACTTTCAATCCACGCTCCAGGCTGTAAATCGGCCGTGTAATTTGGTACCTTATGAGGCCCCTTAAAATCCTTGGGCAACCGCTTGTTACGCAGAGCTGGCACTAAACAAGGCACTCCCCCGGTCTTGGTGACCACTCCTGCCTCAACTGACACTGTTGGATAAACCGGCAGGGGCTGATAAGCCGCCTACTGAGCCACCTGTTGAGCTGCTATTTCTGCTGCTTGTTGAGCCACCACATGTGCTGCCTGCTTAGCCGCCTGCTCAATTTGCTGACGCACTCTGTCCTGATTATGCATATTAGGAGCCCCACCCTGAGCCGGGTCGTACCCATGCTGCTGGTTACGGCGCTGGCATTGCTTGACACGGCTGGCTAAGCTAAGTGCCTTCTATAACTCTTGCTCCGGCTCGGACATGGGGTGGAATGAATCCTATCTCTACTATAAGAGTATGCCTCCTGCTGTGCTAAGCTGTCTGAAGAAGAGCTCTGACCCTCCATGCTTCAACTGCTGTTGGTGAATCGCCATCAGCTGGGAGAGCCGCTAGTCGTGCCGTTGTCGCGATGATGTTCTCTAGCGGGTTTGAATAATGACCCGGTGGTGTCGGCACATAAGGAGGCGGAGCAGTATTCAAACGTGGGGGTACCATAACCTGTGGCTGAATCGGTGTGTTGGTCTCGGGCACTGGGACCTGGTTTACTCCTGGTGGGTTACTGGGTCCTGCTCCGGGTGTTTGGAAAAGGTTTCTAGGATCACAAACCGGAGGCAAACGAGACTGAGCCTTCTGGTACCTTCTCCTCATAACTTCATTTGATGTGTACTGCTCCATCGTGAGCTGAAAAGCTTGTGACTGAATCTTCTATTCTCGGGCATCTAGAGCCACCCGCTCAGCAGTCATCCTGACATCTTCCACCGCCAGGTCTTCTTTAGCTTGTGCTATATCAAGCTTCAACTGTGCCACCTCCGCATCATGCTGAGCTTGATCCGCCGGGTTAACCACGGTGGTTAACAGGGCTATTAACTTGTCCATGAGATCCATCAACACTTGAGCTGGCGAGCGCACAGGGCCTCTTGCCCCAGCTGCTGCTAACCCAGATATTCATTACCGTCGTAGTTGATAAAGCTAATGCAGGTTGGGTACCTGCCATGAAGATTCCAACTCTGCTCGGAGGCTCAAAGGGGTCCGGAATACTGCCGCCATCGGAACAACCCCCAAGACCGCCGTCTTGTAGTTGATACAACTAATCCGTCTCACCTGTGGATGATTTACCATCAGAGCAGATGGCCGTCTCACCGCCGGAGTCAGATCCTTCAAAAAATTCTCCTCCGTGGATGCATCCTACAAAAACACGTTTCACAGTGGGTTGAGTCTGGGTGGGTCTCGCACGCTGAGCCGTCTCGATGATGTCAGTCTAGTTGTTCGGCTCAGGGCCCGGCTCGCCGATCTTGCTGATGAAGATGTGGATTCCACCGAAGGGGACCCGGTACATGTACTCGATTGAGTCGGCGTCGGGGCCCCAGCCTGCGTCGTTGATGTAGAGCTTCCCGCGACGACTCTTGGTCATCTGGCCCACAGCGTATCCCTTGAGCCCTTCGAAGGTGCCCTTCAAGAACTCAAATCCACCGCGTGCTGGCCCCACGGTGGGTGCCAACTGTCGTGGAATTGTCATGGCAGATTTCCTAGCGTAAGGACTTAGTCATAGAGCCATCACAACTAGAAAGCTTAAAGGGGTTAAGCAGGACAAAGGACATGCGGTTTATACTGGTTCGGCCCCTTGCGGTGAAGGTAAAAGCCTATGATCCAGTGTTGGGTGGGATTACTTATGAATCGATAACCAGGGAGCGAATCCTCTTGACCTAGTTCTCGATCTGATGTTACTTGCCCTAGACCGCCGCCGGGTCGTCCCGTTATATATAGAGGTCGACGCCCAGCGGCTCACAGAGTCCTGGCCGGTTCATAAACAGTGTCCGGCCCGGTCTCTCTTTGTTTCTATCTTACAATACAAGTTTACTCATACATGGTGGTTTAACTCTATAGGCCTTAAGTCACCTCTGGGCCTTGGGCCTTTAAATGAGTCATCATCTTCAAGTGTCTTCATGGGCTTCATCGTAGGCGTGACCCGGCCCCTCCTGGGCGGGTCATGCCTAATAGTTATATCCCCAACACTTTTCGAAGATTACTTTTAAATCATTGACCATAGCAAGTACGTGATCACCGGTACGCATGGCGGGCTTCTTCTGGTGATCTGCCTCGCCTTTGAAGTGTTTGCCTTTCTTTCGACATTGATGGTTGGTCGGAAGGAATCGATGATGCCCCAGGTAAACATTCTTCATGCATTTGTCCAGGTATATACTTTCGGTGTCATCTAAACAGTGCGGGCATGTGTGGTATCCCTTGTTTGTCTGTCCTGAAAGGTTACTGAGAGCAGGCCAATCATTGATGGTGACAAACAGCAACGCATGCAAGTCAAATTCCTCCTGTTTGTGCTCATCCCACGCACGTACACTGTTTCCTATCCACAGTTGTAAAAGTTCTTCAACTAATGGCCTTAGGTACACATCAATGTCGTTGCCGGGTTGCTTAGGGCCTTGTATGAGAACTGGCATCATAATGAACTTCCGCTTCATGCACAGCCAAGGAGTAAGGTTATAGATGTTGGGGAACGTAGTAATTTCAAAAAAATTCCTACGTACACGCAAGATCATGGTGATGGCATAGCAACGAGAGGGGAGAGTGTTGTCCACGTACCCTCGTAGACCGTAAGTAGAAGCGTTATGACAACGCGGTTGATGTAGTCGTACGTCTTCACGATCCGAATGATCCAAGTACCGAACGTACGGCACCTCCGAGTTCAGCACACGTTCAGCTCGATGATGATCCCCAGGCTCCGATCCAGCAAAGCTTCGGGGATGAGTTCCGTCAGCACGACGGCGTGGTGACGATGATGATGCTCTACCAACGCAGGGCTTCGCCTAAACTCCGCGACGATATGACCGAGGTGGAATATGGTGGAGGGGGGCACCGCACACGGCTAAGGAACGATCCGTAGATCAACTTGTGTCATGGGGTGCCCCCCTGCCTCCGTATATAAAGGAGCAAGGGAGGAGGAGGCCGGCCCTAGGAGTAGGGCGCGCCAAGGGGAGTCCTACTCCCACCGGGAGTAGGACTCCTTCTTTCCTAGTCCAACTAGGAGAAGGGGGGAAAGGAGGGAACTGGAGAAGGAAGGGAGAGGGGGGCTGCGCCCCAAACCCTTTGTCCAATTCAGACTGGGCTTGGGAGGGGCGCGCGTCACCTCCTGGCTCCTTCCCACTAAGGCCCATTAAGGCCCAATACTCTTCCCCATATTCCCGTAACTCCCCAGTACTCCGAAAAATACCCAAATCACTCGGAACCTTTCCGAACTCCGAATATAGTCGTCCAATATATCGATCTTTACGTCTCGACCATTTCGAGACTCCTCGTCATGTCCCCGATCTCATTCGGAACTCCGAGCTCCTTCGGTACATCGAAACTCATAAACTTATAATAAAACTGTCATCGAAACCTTAAGCGTGCGGACCCTACGGGTTCGAGAACTATGTAGACATGACCTAGAACTATTCTTGGTCAATAACCAATAGCATAACCTGGATGCTCATATTGGCTCCTACATATCCTACGAAGATCTTTATCGGTCAAACCGCATAACAACATACGTTGTTCCCTTTGTCATCGGTATGTTACTTGCCCGAGATTCGATCGTCGGTATCCAATACCTAGTTCAATCTCATTACCGGCAAGTCTCTTTACTCGTTACGTAATGCATCATTCCGTAACTAACTCATTAGCTACATTGCTTGCAAGGCTTATAGTGATGTGCATTACCGAGAGGGCCCAGAGGTACCTCTCTGACAATCGGAGTGACAAAACCTAATCTCGAAATATGCCAACCCAACATGTACCTTTGGAGACACCTGTAGTACTCCTTTATAATCACCCAGTTACGTTGTGACGTTTGGTAGCACCCAAAGTGTTCCTCCGGTAAACGGGAGTTGCATAATCTCATAGTTACAGGAACATGTATAAGTCATGAAGAAAGCAATAGCAACATATTAAACGATCAAGTGCTATGCTAACGGAATGGGTCATGTCAATCACATCATTCTCCTAATGATGTGATCCCATTAATCAAATGATAATACATGTCTATGGTTAGGAAACATAACCATCTTTGATTAATGAGCTAGTCAAGTAGAGGCATACTAGTGACTATATGTTTGTCTATGTATTCACACATGTATCATGTTTCCGGTTAATACAATTCTAGCATGAATAATAAACATTTATCATGAAATAAGGAAATAAATAATAACTTTATTATTGCCTCTAGGGCATATTTCCTTCAGTCTCCCACTTGCACTAGAGTCAATAATCTAGTTCACATTGCTATGTGATTTAACACCAATATTCACATCTGCATGTGATTAATACCCATAGTTCACATCATCATGTGATCAACACCCAAAGGGTTTACTAGAGTCAATAATCTAGTTCACATCGCTATGTGATTAACACCCAAAAGAGTACTAAGGTATGATCATGTTTTGCTCGTGAGAGAAGCTTAGTCAACAGGTCTGTCATATTCAGAGTCGTATGTATTTCGCAAATATTCTATGTCCACAATGCTCTGCATGGAGCTACTCTAGCTAATTGCTCCCACTTTCAATATGTATCCAGATTGAGACTTAGAGTCATCTGGATTGGTGTAAAAGCTTGCATCGTTGTAACTTTTATGACGGGCTCTTTTATTACCTCCATAATCGAGAAACATCTCCTTAGTCCTCACTAAGGATATTCTTGACCGCTGTCCAGTGATCTACTATTAGATCAAAATTGTATTCCTTTGCCAAACTCAGAGCAAGGTATACAATAGGTCTGGTTCACAGCATAGCATACTTTATAGAACCTATGACTGAGGCATAGGGAATGACTTTTCATTCTCTTTCTATTTTCTGCAATGGTCGGGTCTTGAGTCTTACTCAACTTCACACCTTGTAACACAGGCAAGAACTCCTTCTTTGACTGTTCCATTTTGAACTATTTCAAAAATTTATCAAGGTATGTACTCATTGAAAAATCTTATCAAGCATCTTGATCTATCTATATAGATCTTGATGCTCAATGTGTAAGCAGCTTCACCGAGGTCTTGCTTTGAAAAACTCTTATTCAAGTATCCTTTCATGCTATCCAGAATTTCCATATCATTTCCAATTAACAATATGTCATCCACATATAATATTAGATATGCTACAGAGCTCCCACTCACTTTCTTGTAAATACAGGCTTCTTCAAAAGTCTGTATAAAACCATATGCTTTGATCAACTCATCAAAGCGTATATTCCAACTCCGAGATGCTTGCACCAGTCCATAGATGGATCGCTGGAGCTTGCACAATTTGTTAGCACCTTTAGGATTGACAAAACCTTCTGGTTGCATCATATACAACTCTTCTTCCAGAAATCCATTCAAGAATGCAGTTTTGAAATCCATTTGCCAAATTTCATAATCAGAAAATGCGGCAATTGCTAACATGATTCGGACAGATTTAAGCATCGCTACGGGTGAGAAAGTCTCATCGTAGTCAACCCCTTGAACTTGTCGAAAACCTTCTGCAACAAGTCAAGCTTTATAGACAGTTACATTACCATCGGCGTCAGTCTTCTTCTTAAAGATCCATTTATTCTCAATGGCTTGCCGATCATCGGGCAAGTCAACCAAAGTCCATACTTTGTTCTCATACATGGATCCCATCTCAGATTTCATGGCCTCTAGCCATTTTACGGAATCTGGGCTCATCATCGCTTCCTCATAGTTCGTAGGTTCATAATGGTCAAGTAACATGACTTCCAGAATAGGATTACCGTACCACTCTGGTGCGGATCTTACTCTGGTAGACCTACGAGGTTCAGTAGAAACTTGATCTGAAGTTTCATGATCAATATCATTAGCTTCCTCACTAATTGGTGTAGTTGTCACAGGAACCGGTTCTTGTGATGAACTACTTTCCAATAAGGGAGCAGGTACAGTTACCTCATCAAGTTCTACTTTCCTCCCACTCACTTCTTTCGAGATAAACTCCTTCTCTAGAAAGGATCAATTCTTAGCAACAAATGTTTTGCCTTTGGATCTGTGATAGAAGGTGTACCCAACAGTTTCCTTTGGGTATTCTATGAAGACGCACTTCTCCGATTTGGGTTTGAGCTTATTAGGATGAAACTTTTTCACATAAGCATCGTAGCCCCAAACTTTAAGAAACGACAACTTGGGTTTCTTGCTAAACCACAGTTCATATAGTGCCGTCTCAACGGATTTAGATGGTGCCCTTTTAACGTGAATGCAGCTGTCTCTAATGCATAACCCCAAAACGATAATGGTAAATCAATAAGAGACATCATAGATCGCACCATATCCAATAAAGTGCGGTTACGACGTTCGGACACACCATAACATTGTGGCGTTCCAGGTGGCGTGAGCTGTGAAACTATTCACATTGTTTTAATTGAAGACCAAACTCGTAACTCAAATATTCGTCTCCGCGATTAGATCGTAGAAACTTTATTTTCTTGTTACGATGATTTTTCCACTTCACTCTGAAATTCTGTGAACCTTTCAATTATTTCAGACTTATGTTTCATCAAGTAGATATACCCATATCTGCTCAAATCATCTTGTGAAGGTCAGAAAATAACGATACTTGCCACAAGCATCAACACTCACTGGATCGCATACATCGGTATGTATTATTTCCAATAAGTCAGTAGCTTGTTCCATTGTTCCGGAGAACAGAGTTTTAGTCATCTTGCCCAAAAGGCACGGTTCGAAAGCATCAAATGATTCATAACCAAGTGATTCTGAAAATCCATCTTTATGGAGTTTCTTCATGCGCTTTACACCGATATGACCCAAACGGCAGTGCCACAAATAAGTTGCACTATCATTATTAACTTTGTCTCTTTTGGCATCAATATTATGAATATGTGTATCACTACGATCGAGATCCAACAAACTATTTTCATTGGGTGTATGACCATTTGAAGGTTTTATTCATGTAAACAGAACAACAATTATTCTCTGATTTTAAATGAATAAACGTATTGCAATAAACATGATCAAATCATATTCATGCTCAACGCAAATGCCAAATAACATTTATTTAGGTTTAACACTAATCCTGAAAGTATAGGGAGTGTGCGATGATGATCATATCAATCTTGGAACTACTTCCAACATTCATCGTCACTTCCCCTTCAACTAGTCTCTGTTTATTCTGTAACTCCTGTTTCGAGTTACTAATCTTAGCAACCGAACAAGTATCAAATACTCAGGGGCTACTATAAACACTAGTAAGGCACACATCAATAACCTGTATATCAAATATACCCTTGTTCACTTTGCCATCCTTCTTATCCACCAAATATTCAGGGCATTTCCGCTTCCAGTGACCATTTCCTTTGCAGTGTAAGCTCTCAGTTTCAGGCTTTGGTCCAGCTTTGGTTTTCCTCACGGGAGTGATAACTTGTTTGCCATTCCACTTAAAGTTTCCCTTTCTTTCCCTTTGCCCTTTTCTTGAAACTAGTGGTTTTGTCAATCATCAACACTTGATGCTCTTTCTTGATTTCTACCTTCGTCGATTTCAACATCACGAAGAGCTCGGGAATCGTTTTCGTCATCCCTTGCATACTATAGTTCATCACGAAGTTCTAGTAACTTAGTGATGGTGACTAGAGAATTCTGTCAATCACTATCTTATCTGGAAGATTAACTCCCACTTGATTCAAGCGATTGAAGTACCCAGACAATCTGAGCACATGCTCATTAGTTGAGCGATTCTCCTCCATCTTTTAGCCATAGAACTTGTTGGAGACTTCATATCTCTCAACTTGGGTATTTGCTTGAAATATTAACTTCAACTCCTGGAACATCTCATATGGTCCATGACGTTCAAAACGTCTTTGAAGTCCCGATTATAAGCCGTTTAAGCATGGTGCACTAAACTATCAAGTAGTCATCATTTTGAGCTAGCAAAACATTCATAACGTCTGCATCTGCTCCTGCAATAGGTTTGTCACCTAGCGGTGCATCAAGGACATAATTCTTCTGTGCAGCAATGAGGATAAACCTCAGATCACGGATCCAATCCGCATCATTGCTACTAACATCTTTCAACACAATTTTCTCTAGGAACATATCAAAATAAACATATGAAAGCAACAACGCAAGCTATTGATCTACAACATAATTTGCAAAATACTACCAGGACTAAGTTCATGATAAATTTAAGTTTAATTAATCATATTACTTAAGAACTCCCACTTAGATAGACATCCCTCTAATCCTCTAAGTGATTACGTGATCCATATCAACTACACCATGTCCGATCATCACGTGAGATGGAGTAGTTTCAATGGTGAACATCATTATGTTGATCATATCTACTATATGATTCACGCTCGACCTTTCGGTCTCCGTGTTCCGAGGCCATATCTGTATATGCTAGGCTCGTCAAGTTTAACCCGAGTATTCCGCGTGTGCAACTGTTTTGCACCCGTTGTATTTGAACATAGAGCCTATCACACCCGATCATCACGTGGTGTCTCAGCACGAAGAACTTTCGCAACGGTGCATACTCAGGGAGAACACTTCTTGATAATTAGTGAGAGATCATCTTAAAATGCTACCGTCAATCAAAGCAAGATAAGATGCATAAAGGATAAATATCACATGCAATCAATATAAGTGATATGATATGGCCATCATCATCTTGTGCTTGTGATCTCCATCTTCGAAGCACCGTCGTGATCACCATCGTCACCGGCGCGACACCTTGATCTCCATCGTAGCATCGTTGTCGTTACGCCATCTATTGCTTCTACGACTATTGCTACCGCTTAGTGATAAAGTAAAGCAATTACAGGGCGTTTGCATTTCATACAATAAAGCGACAACCATATGGCTCCTGCCAGTTGCCGATAACTTTGGTTACAAAACATGATCATCTCATACAATAAAATATCATCACGTCTTGACCATATCACATCACAACATGCCCAGCAAAAACAAGTTAGACGTCCTCTACTTTGTTGTTGCAAATTTTACGTGGCTGCTACGGGCTTAGCAAGAACCGTTCTTACCTACGCATCAAAACCACAACGATAGTTTGTCAAGTTAGTGCTGTTTTATCCTTCGCAAGGACCGGGCGTAGCCACACTCGATTCAGCTAAAGTGAGAGAGACAGACACCCGCCAGCCACCTTTAAGCACAAGTGCTCGTAACGGTGAAACCAGTCTCGCGTAAGCGTACGCGTAATGTCGGTCCGGGCTGCTTCATCTCACAATACCGCCGAACCAAAGTATGACATGCTGGTAAGCAGTATGACTTGTATCGCCCACAACTCACTTGTGTTCTACTCGTGCATATAACATCAACGCATAAAACCTAGGCTCGGATGCCACTTTTGGGGAACGTAATAATTTCAAAAAAATTCCTACGTACACGCAAGATCATGGTGATGGCATAGCAACGAGAGGGGAGAGTGTTGTCCACGTACCCTCGTAGACCGTAAGCAGAAGTGTTATGACAACGCGGTTGATGTAGTCGTACGTCTTCACGATCCGACCGATCCAAGTACCGAACGTACGGCACCTCCGAGTTCAGCACACATTCAGCTCGATGACGATCCCCGGGCTCCGATCCAGCAAAGCTTCTGGGATGAGTTCCGTCAGCACGACGGCATGGTGACGATGATGATGCTCTACCGGCGCAGGGCTTCGCCTAAACTCCGCGACGATATGACCGAGGTGGAATATGGTGGAGGGGGCCACCGCACACGGCTAAGGAACGATCCGTAGATCAACTTGTGTCATGGGGTGCCCCCCTGCCTCCGTATATAAAGGAGCAAGGGAGGAGGAGGCCAGCCCTAGGAGGAGGGCGCGCCAAGGGGAGTCCTACTCCCACCGGGAGTAGGACTCCTTCTTTCCTAGTCCAACTAGGAGAAGGGGGGAAAGGAGGGAAGTGGAGAAGGAAGGGAGAGGGGGGCCGCGCCCCAAACCCTTTGTCCAATTCGGACTGGGCTTGGGAGGGGCGCGCGCCACCTCCTGGCTCCTTCCCACTAAGGCCCATTAAGGCCCAATACTCTTCCCAATATTCCCGTAACTCCCCGGTACTCCGAAAAATACCCGAATCACTCGGAACCTTTCCGAACTACGCATATAGTCGTACAATATATCGATCTTTACGTCTCGACCATTTCGAGACTCCTCGTCATGTCCCCGATCTCATCCGGGACTCCGAACTCCTTCTGTACATCAAAACTCATAAACTCATAATAAAACTGTCATCGAAACCTTAAGCGTGCGGACCCTACGGGTTCGAGAACTATGTAGACATGACCTAGAACTATTCTTGGTCAATAACCAATAGCGGAACCTGGATGCTCATATTGGCTCCTACATATTCTACGAAGATCTTTATCGGTCAAACCGCATAACAACATACGTTGTTCCCTTTGTCATCGGTATGTTACTTGCCCGAGATTCGATCGTCGGTATCCAATACCTAGTTCAATCTCGTTACCGACAAGTCTCTTTACTCGTTACCTAATGCATCATTCCGTAACTAACTCATTAGCTACATTGCTTGCAAGGCTTATAGTGATGTGCATTACCGAGAGGGCCCAGAGGTACCTCTCCGACAATCGGAGTGACAAAACCTAATCTCGAAATACGCCAACCCAACATGTACCTTTGGAGACACCTGTAGTACTCCTTTATAATCACCCAGTTACGTTGTGACGTTTGGTAGCACCCAAAGTGTTCCTCCGGTAAACGGGAGTTGCATAATCTCATAGTTACAGGAACATGTATAAGTCATGAAGAAAGCAATAGCAACATACTAAACGATCAAGTGCTATGCTAACGGAATGGGTCATGTCAATCACATCATTCTCCTAATGATGTGATCCCATTAATCAAATGACAACACATGTCTATGGTTAGGAAACATAACCATCTTTGATTAATGAGCTAGTCAAGTAGAGGCATACTAGTGACTATATGTTTGTCTATGTATTCACACATGTATCATGTTTCCGGTTAATACAATTCTAGCATGAATAATAAACATTTATCATGAAATAAGGAAATAAATAATAACTTTATTATTGCCTCTAGGGCATATTTCCTTCAATAGATACATAGAGTCACGGGCCAGGTGCTGTGATTGCTGCTCTGCTCCCCGAAAGGATTAATTCCATCCGCGATTAAACCAAACCATATGTTCCTTGCGTCACCTGCAAACTCCTCCCAGTACTTTCTCTCGATTTTTCTCCACTGCGACCCGTCAGCGGGTGCTCTCAACTTCCCGTCTTTCTTACGATCATCTCTGTGCCATCGCATCAACTTGGCATGCTCTTTGTTTCTGAACAGACGTTTCAACTGTGGTATTATAGGAGCATACCACATCACCTTGGCAGGAACCCTCTTCCGGGGGTGATCGTCGTCAACATCACCAGGGTTATCTCGTCTGATCTTATACCGCAATGCACCACATACTGGGCATGCGTTCAAATCCTCGTACGCACCACGGTACAGGATGCAGTCATTAGGGCATGCATGTATCTTCTGCACCTCCAATCCTAGAGGGCATACAACCTTCTTTGTTGCATACGTACTGTCTGTCGGGCAATTCGTTATCCTTTGGAAGCTTCTTCTTCAATATTTTCAGTAGCTTCTCAAATCCTTTGTCAGGAACACCATTCTCTGCCTTCCACTGCAGCAATTCTAGTACGGTACCGAGCTTTGTGTTGCCATCTTCGTAATTAGGGTACAAACCTTTTTTGTGATCCTCTAGCATGCGATCAAACTTCACCTTCTCCTTTTCACTTTCGCACTGGCTCCTTGCATCAACAATTACCACGCGGAGATCATCATCGGGCACATCGTCTGGTTCCTCTTGATCTTCAACAGCATCCCCCGTTGCAGCATCACAGTATTCAGGGGGCACATAGTTTTCATCATCCTCTTCTTCTTCGTTGTCTTCCATCATAACCCCTATTTCTCCGTGCTTGGTCCAAACATTATAGTGTGGCATGAAACCCTTCTCAAGCAGATGGATGTGAAGGGTTTTCCGATTAGAGTAAGACTTTGTATTCACAGATAGGGCATGGACAACACGTAAAATTATTCTGCTTGTTTGCCTTAGCCACTACAAGAAAATCATGCACGCCCTTAATGTACTCGGAGGTGTGTCTATCACCGTACATCCATTGTCAGTTCATCTGTGTGCATTATATATAATTAAGTGTGTCAAAAACCATTACAGAACATCATGAATAGATAATTAAGTGACCAAATTAATAGAAGTTCATCATCGCATTAAAACCAAAGTACATACATAGTTCTCGTTGAACAACATATAGCTCTCCAGAGCATCTAATTAATTAAACCATACATTGAAACTATGTAAAACATTTCAATGTGAAAACAAATGTGATCATAATCGCAACCAAGGTAACAATTGATCCAACGACATAATGATACCAAGCTTCGGTATGAATGGCATATTTTCTAATCTTCAAGCACATTGCATCCATCTTGATCTTGTGATCATCGACGACATTCGCAACATGCAACTCCAATATCATCTTCTCCTCCTTAATTTTTTATATTTTTTCCTTCAAGAAATTATTTTCTTCTTCAACTAAATTTAACCTCTCGACAATAGGGTCGGTTGAAATTTCCGGTTCACATACCTCCTAGATAAATAAAATCTATGTCACGTTGGTCGGCATAATTTTCATAAACAATAAATGAACCAAATAGTTATAAAGATAATATATACCACATCCGAATCATAGACAGGACGAGGGCCGACGGGGGCGGATACCAAAACCATCGCACTAAATAATAAGAAGCAATAATAAAAGTAAGAAAATTATACAAGTATCTATCTAAACATATAAGTAAGAATTTGTTTTCCTTTCAGAAAGAAGATAAGAACAAGAGGCTCACCACGGTGGTGCCGACGACGAGATCGGCGCGGGCGATCGACGGCGGTGAAGACGGGGACGGGACGTGACGGACCGCTAAACCTAGACAAATATTGAGGAAAATGGAGCTTGGAGGTCGAGCTTGGAGAGGAGAAAGCTTAAGTAGTGTGGCTCGGGCATTCCATCGAACACCTCATGTGCATAGGAGGTGAGCTAGAGCACCACAAAATCCTTCCCTCAACGGCCAGAAAAAACCGAGCAGTCTACTGCTCTGCTTGGGTGCGAGGTGTTATATAGGCATGTCATTCTTCCCGGTTCTTGGCTGGAACCGGGACTAAAGGGCAACCTTTGATCCCGATTCAAGCCACCAACCGGGACCAATGATGGTGGGCCAGGAGCGAGGGCCATTGGTTCCGGTTCGTCCCACCAACCGGGACCAAAGGGGCCAAACGAACCGGTACCAATGCCCCCACGAGGCCCGGCAAGCCCCCTGGCCTCACGAACCGGGAGCAATGTCCCCATGGGTCCTGGTTCGTGACTGAACTGGGACTAATGGGCTTATCTGGCCCGAACGTAAACCTTGTTTTCTACTAGTGGTGACCAGCCTTCTGATTGATTGTCCTAGGAACCTTCGTATGAATAAAGCTCTTTGATTTGACAAAAAAAAAGTCGAACGGTATGTTTTCAATACAAGAGTGTAGTGCTTATCCCAACTCAGAGAGGTCCCATATGACCTCTGTCCCCAGAGTAGCTACCAAATAGTCCTTTGGTTCCATTGTCTGATCCATACCCCCAGCAACGTTCAATGTATACCGGGTAGGCGAATTCCTGTGCAGAACTGCCGATACAAAAAAACAAGGTCATTCGTTTCCTGAAGAAGGGGCTCCAAGGAACAAAGGCGTCCAACCTACACGGCCATGGCTGGTCACCACCCTCGGGTCTTCTGCCAATAAATGCCCTAGGTCACTAGTAGCCAATAGCATTCCAACATGCACACATGCCCTTTCCGCCAGCAGTGTCCTTCTGCCTTGTATTCTCTCCCTATCACCTCATCCACACACCACACTCAGACCCTCCCTCTCTCTCTCTCTCTAGCTATAAGATGGCACACCCTCTCAATCTCAAGTGAGTATCACATCCAATATTCTACGCATACATCCATCCCTCTAACCACAAGCACTCTCTCGCTAGCTAGCTAGCTAGCCCTCCTACAGAGGAGCCCATGATGTGTGTGTGTGTGTGTGTGTGTGTGTGTGTGTGTGTGTGAACTCGGGATGAGCTAGGTACCAGTGCCCCTCCTCCTCATCGCCCCTCTGCAACTCCCATGAGAGATTTATCTCCTCCTAGTCCTAGGCCTCTTTCACCATCTCTCTCTTTCTCTCTTGCACACACAGACACACAAGCGTGAAGAGCGGCTTATGCATGGCCGGACACAGCTGATCATAGCTCCTAGGCCACAGCCACACGCCTCTCTCACACACAGTAGAAGCGCGCAGCTAGCAGTTGCTCTTCTTCCGAGGGCCTAGAGACGGGAGGTCTCAGGGGTCTTGGAGTCCCATCACTAAAGCATGTTTCCTTTCTATGATTCGCCTAGCCCCATGGACTTGCCCCTTTACCAACAGCTGCAGATCAGCCCTCCCTCGCCAAAGGCGCCGGATCACCAATCCTTGCTCTACTACCATTCCTCCCCTGCATTTGCCGTTGACGCCTTCCACCACAGCTACCTCTGTGCCGGTGCCGCGACGCCCCCCGCGGCCGAGATCGACAACCAGTCGCCGCCGGAGCTGCTGCTGATGGATCAGGCTCCGGCGCCAAGGGCAGACGGTGTTGGAACCGCACAAGACCTGCACGGCGGTGGAGGCCTCGACAGCGCGGCGGGCGCCGCGGCCAGGAAAGACCGGCACAGCAAGATATGCACCGCCGGCGGGATGAGGGACCGGCGGATGCGGCTGTCCCTCGACGTCGCCCGCAAGTTCTTCGCGCTCCAGGACATGCTCGGCTTCGACAAGGCCAGCAAGACGGTGCAATGGCTCCTCGATACGTCAAAGGGCGCCATCAGGGAGGTCATGACTGACGAGGCGTCCTCCGACTGCGAGGAGGACGGCTCCAGCAGCCTCTCCGTCGTCGACGGCAAGCACAAGCCGCCAGGGACGGAGGCTGGAGGTGGTGATCACGGCGAGGGGAAGAAGCAGGTGCCAAGGGCAGCCAGAAGGGCACCCGCCAATCCAAAGCCGCAAAGGAAATTGGCCAGTGCGCACCCGATCCCCGACAAGGAGTCGAGGACGAAGGCGCGGGAGAGGGCGAGGGAGCGGACGAGGGAAAAGAACCGGATGCGATGGGTGACGCTCGCGTCCACAATTAACATCGAGCCGGCAGCCACCGGCATGGCGGCGGCGAGGGCAGACGAGTTGGCCACGAGGCCGAACAATTTGATCAATCGCTCCTCGTCCATGAACACATCAAGAGCTGAATTGGAGGAGGGGTGCTCGTCGTCCATGCCGAGCGAAGCGATCATGGCTGGCTTCGGCAATGGAGGGTACGGAAGCAGCGGCAACTACTACCAGTATCAGCTGGAGCAGCAGTGGGAGCTCGGTGGAGTGGTGTTTCCCAATTCCCAGCCCTACTGAGAAGCGGCGACATGCGTACGGTACAAGAACTACTCCCGCTGTCTCGCCTTGCACGTGCACTTATATATATACTGCTTTGTTCGATGGATTATTTGCGTAATAATTTTCTTGTGAATTAACTTCGTGACGGTGAACTTGCCTTGGTCATTGCATGATGCAGTACGTATTGTAGTTGTAGCTACTACTAGTCCAGAACCTGTGTTGATTAATTCATGTAATTCATGCGTGGATTCTAATCTCCATTTCTTAATTCTATAATTGTCAAACTTGAATCCGATCAGCTCTGCTATTCTGGTGAATGAATTGCTTAATTGATGAATGGCAGATGAGTTTGATTTTCAATTGTTTCATTTCATAGAACAGTTTCCTGTTGCCTGTTGGATCCTAATACTTGGAGTAGCTTTAACTAACAACACGGCGCTTCAATGTTACATACATATACTAACAAGCATTGATCGAGTTAAATTCTTATGTACCAATACATATCAAAATATGTATATATTTATGCATAGTTTCATTTCATACAATGCATATTTAAACCTCAAAGCATGGTGGTACATATACTCACAAGTAACAAGCATTGGGTTAAATTCTCATGACATCTGCTGAAAAAGCAGTAGGTTGATTTAATTAGGTATATTTATGCATATACTCACAAATCACTCAAGCTGGTACCGCTGATTGGTAAAAGAAAGTCTTCATGTTTGAAGAATCAAGCTTTGTTTGTTCAGCCGACAAATTTTAGAGTGTCAACCATGTAAATCACCATCCGACTAAAGGGCTATGTATGTTAACTTTGTCAACAAATTCTGCTTTCTTGATCAAGCTTTGTTTGTTCAGCCGACAAATTTTAGAGTGTCAACCATGTAAATCACCATCCGACTAAAGGGCTATGTATGTTAACTTTGTCAACAAATTCTGCTTTCTTGATGATAACACTGTTGAAGTTAAAACACCGATTGCCATCAAACATACATTTTTATAAAAAATTACGTTAGGAAAACCTGCATCTGCATGTACTAGTTCTATGCATGATTTTACGACCATAATTGATGTGCTACTTAGTATCGTTTGTAAAAGCTGAACGCAGTCATACATGTTGGGGCACTAACATTGTACGTATCATTTCAAATTGATAACAGGAGAAAGTTAATTTATTAATCTCAAATTGAACGATTTGTAAAAGCTGCATATGATGTTCTTTTTGCCACTTGTGAAGGAATTATGAAATTTGGGCAATCCACCACTACATAGGTAGCCAGCTGCAAGTGAGCAAGGTAAAATTTTGGAGCCTCCAAATTATTCAATAGAACTAAGAAGAATGGAAATATATAAATTTGGGGGTATGAGTAGTATTACAGTATGTACTCCCTTTTCTAACTCCCTTGAGATTAGGATACAGTACTAGACCGTTCCAACTTCTTTGAAGTTCTACTTTGTCCTCATCAAATTTCATTAAGTTTGACCAAGTCTAAAAATATAACAACAAGTACAACAGCAAATTAGTTGCACTAGAACTATCCGAAAATATATTTTCGTACTATATATATGATGTAGAAGATATTATAAATACAACATCAAATTAGTTGCATTATATCCATTGTAAAATATATTTTCAAGTTTGAGTTTGTACAAAGCTAGAACATCGATCGAATAATGTGGAACGAAGGGAGTGTAGTCCTATCCGTTTGAGCAAGCATGTGCAAATAATAATTTTGGTGAGGCGTGGCATAGTTACAAAATTATCCTAGTTAGCTGAGATACTAATAAGATATATATGCATATGCATGCTTCCAGCCCCCGCACAATCATAAATTAGAACATGTACATAATAATAATCTTTTCAGCCGTTTATCTCCTTGTAATTTTAGATTTTACATTGACTCTTCATTTTAGCATTTAACCACATATAGTATGTCGACTGTCATCTAGACCAGAGCTATATATCCTCTATATATAATAGAATATGAGCACTAATTTTCCTTTCCACTTGACATACCACTTTTGTTTTCCGGTTGAGATACAAAACAATAATATTGTCAATGGAACCAATATTCCTCCCCTGATAGACCTATAAATGATGTCAGACCAACATATTTCCCTTGACAATGTTCTATACATCGTTTAACATTTTTAAAATATACTAATACCTTTTCTATGTTTTATTGCACATAAGCATTGACTCAATATAAATTTTCTTAAATAAGTAAGTCTTGTTGCCATAAATTATCAGGATAATGGAGCTTAATTATCACCATTACACTGGGCCAAATTGAAGAAAGTGGTTTAGAATTCACTAATATATGAAACAGAAACACCTCTGGATTAGTCACCACTTCCCATGGTATAAATAATTCATTTCATAAAGACAGATAATATATATAGGAGTAAATTACTGCTACCAAGTACCAAGCATTTAATAGAGACATTTTGTGGTAAATTTTGTTTGCGGTAAAGGTTGGGGAGGAAGCAACAAAATGTAAAACCAGCTTTGCTAAGACATAATTTTTCAAACGCAAAATCAAACCAGGTGTATAGCTGCTAGAGAGTAAAACGTCAAATTAAATATGACATACTCCTACCAACCTATGGAGTTTTCTAACCAATTCACGAGCGCAGCAGCGCATCTGCAATAAAGGAATTTAGTTACCATGAATCAGAGAGTGCTGCTGCACCTGCTAGGTGTGTCGGCCAAATGTCACCGCACTATGGGCTAGCTGTAGCAGTAAAATCAACTATTTCTGTTGTACACGGATTAATTGCATGCATGCATGTCCAGCAGCTAGCCTCAAAGGTCACATGCATCCTGTACTAGAAGAAATTAGGACAAACAGTGTCCACATGTATCTTGTCTTGTCATTCTGAAGTACTTCAGTTAAGAAACACAAAGGCGATTGTATATGTGAACATGCAATACGTACCTCGCTAGGACTAGGTACTTCTCCCGCGAAGTACAAGAGTACTGTTCAAGCTTCAGCCCGGGCGGCCAGCTGCTAGCCAATAGGAGAATATATATTATGTAATGAAATTAAGCTCTTCAGCAAAGCAACTATGCACATACGTACATATCACTTGGCCCTTAAGTAGGCAACCATGTGCACATGGCGTGAACAAAATTCTGCTTGCAGGAAGCACTTTGATCGGATGTGCAGAAAAAGGCTTCAATTTTAGTGATGCGGTATTAATTGAGACATGTACTTGATATGGTAGTATTCACTTGATACAATATTAATGGATCTGTAGAACAAATAGGCAGCAATATTAATTATTGGAAGAGAGTAATTTTGGTCTGTATATCTCCAGGTCAATTTGCAAAGGCAGTGGTAGAGTTTTTAAGCGGTTATGGTTATATCCTATTGAGTATGTTGATGTAATATGACTGCAAGATAGATAATGTACTCCCTCCGTCCCATATAAGACAGATGTAATAATGTCAGTATATTGGATGTAATAACGTCTTATATTATGGGACGGGGGGAGTATAATATTAGCACAAGGAATCGACAAAGTTAAACTATCTCGGGACCCGTGACATTGATCTAACCTATCAGATATAGAACGATAATGTATAATATCAACACAAGGAAATCAACTAAGTTAAAGTGTGTAGGTACATGAATCAAACCTATCCGACATAAAATTATTGGCAGGTTGAAGTTGCGCTGAGGATTGATCCACTTCCACGATGCGACAAAAATAGTGTCGGTTGACATATCCGTTTGAATGAGATCAAACTATCATGACTCATGAGTAGTATCTTCGTTACTGATGTCTTGCAATGATAGGAATAATTGCAAATTTCCATACCTCGGGTATTAATTGGCATAGTTAAGATCGAAAGTGGCATGCTTCCCTTTGAAATACAAGCACATTTGCATTCAAGGTACAAGGAATGTTTATGTGGTGCAGCACCACAAGAAATGTCAATCAAGTTTCTCATATCCCAAGATATTTTAGAAATTATAATAATATTCGCCACATTTATCATTTGATGGGGGAAACCGGAGATTTTGCTTTGTATGATATAAATCAGTCGCTAAAGTTTCCAATTTTAGTTGTCATTTCGGACTAGGATACAATCTCTTGTACATTTATAATACCATTTTTTTCTAGTACTATGCTTCAAAAGAAATGAAAAACAAAGTATCATGAAAGTATACGTTTCATGTCAGATTAATTACAGTCAAAGTTTTAAATTATTGAACTTGATTTTTTTTTTGCTTATATTGAACTTGATTTTTAACATGTACATAATCTGCAATACATACTAGTTCTATGTTTCTGAAATATTTTAAAAATACTCCCTCTGTAAACAAATATAGGAAACGTCTTACATTTGTTTACAAAGGTAGTATATAACTGAGGCACACTTTCATAAAAAGTTTACCCATATTTTTTTGTGACAAATCTGATGGTCCAGTGTTTGAAATGTTGATCATGTGCATTACAAAGGTATTCGAGTGCCCAATCTCATTCTAAATTACATCATGGCTACAGTTTATGTTAGCTCAACTCTTAACTCATTCATATTAATGAAATAAAATAGAGAGTAGGGTCAAGTAAGTGTTATGTCAATACAAACATGTACTCCTCTCCTTGAGCTCCGTTGCCCTACCGATTTAATTGTCACCCGGTGATTGCCATCAGCAAGTATGGTAGGCCTTGTTAACGTTCCTTTGTGGGTTGTAATAGTGGCAGTCTCTATAGACTAATAGTACCCCCCGCGCCATATCAAAGCAATCAGTCTTACCTTTCGTTGCAAAATCATCTTCAACTGCAAAGATCTTAACCACATATAGACAATTTTGATGAAAAACGTGTTAATTGAACCGTCTTGAGTATCATGGATCTTCCTAAACCTCTAGCATGTATATGAAACATTTATATATATGTGTACTTGTATCAATAAAGTTGCATAGTACTCCAACATTTAGCTGGGAATTAGTGGGACGAGGATAATAAACTTCAAATGCATATTTGACCCACGCACCATATATACTTTATGAGCATCTTCGAGAGATTGAGCCGGCAAATATTGAGATTAACACCTCATAGTTGAGGAGAACATTGTCTCCCAGTGAATGAACATCACCGGAAAGCCTTGAAAAAATCAAGGAAGATTCGAGCACCTGTGTAAGTCTAGGGCTTGAATCTAGGCGGGCTCGTTCCAAGACAATGAAACTAAATATCTCAGCTACGCTCAATTCACAAGTACGATTCTGTTTTCAAAATGGCCAAATTGAGTTTTTAGGGGATGATCAAATTGAGTTGAGTTACTTTTGTCCACTAAGCTAAAATACATGGATTAAAGGTGGCCTTGGACCGGGTTTGTCCCAGGCTGACTCATCAAGCATGAATAGGCGCCAATCAATACCACCTTGTGTTTCTTCGTATACTCCTTCAAGCGCAAAAGTATTCCACCAAAATAAAGCACCAAATCCCTTTTCTCACCATGAAGCTTGTTCGTGATGTTGGTCGATTAGCGTCACTCCTTCGCCTTCTGTTCTTTCCCCTCCGCCATTGTTCCAATTTCCAACACACAATCCCCGCTGCTCCGTCCTGACAGAGGGATCGGCCGGCCACGCCGTCCTGAACATTGTCGAGCAAGCGGTCGTGACTCGTGGTGGATAGGCAACATCTCTCTTATCATCATCAAAACAGAGCAGCAGTTACATTGCTTAATTAATCTACAGCTCATACATATAGGACAGAAACTTAGAGAGTAAAAACTAAGAACAGTAGAGTGTCGATGGTTCACTTACAAGATATAGCCAAGCGACCAGGATGCAGGCATCCAGGACCAGAAAGCAGCAACGAGACGACACGCACACAAGAGCACGATTGGCTTGCATGCTTTAGCCTGATTTGACACCGAGCATAGCCTTCCCGCTCTGCGGTGTGTCGCAACTCACAACAAGATGGCGCCCATGAGGACGAGGGAACAGCGGAGAAAGAGGCTGAAGAAGGACGGCAGCAGGAGCGGAAGAAGAAGAAGAAAGAGGGAGGATAGTGTGGTTGATTATTGGCTTATCTACGCGTTGGAGGGTTGGAGCAGATGTCTTATTCTCTTATTTTGCCCGGGTTCTTGGGGAGGGAAAATTAAGGTCGACAAAGGGAGATCCCCAGGTGGCACAGTGCCTCTCTCTTCTAGAGACAGGAAGCTAACCTGATGGTCTCGGCACGCGTGATGTTTCTCTTTCCGTCTCTTTTGAAGAAAATGATTCAAAGTCGTTCATGTGCTAAAAGCTGCAGAGCGCAGATATTCCTTCCTTTTTCAATAGAAGACAACCTGGGAACAAGAATCGAAATGCATTTCAGGTCATGTGCCTATGGATAAAATGGGAGGATAAGGACAAGCTTTCGTTATTATCCCCAAGATGATAAAGCAAACCAAATAGGAGCGGTCGTTTCAGTGGTGTACGAGCATGAAATCTAAAGAAGAACTAGTACTTGCACGGTTTTGACTTGTCAGCGCATGACTAGCAACATATGTTTTTTGAGCATATTAGTTTTTTCCTATGTTAAACTTTGCACATTATTTTATGAAAATATAACAACATCAATGATAGGAAATAGATACAATGTATAAATAAATATATTTCATGACCGATAGAATGATACTCCCTCTGTCCCAGAATATAAGAATGTTTTTGACACTATGCTAGTGTTAAAAACGTTCTTATATTTTGGGACGGAGGGAGTAGTATTTATTTATACTGTAGTTGGTGATGTATATTTTCTATAACTTGATTAAAGAAAGTTTAAGTTAGGACAAGCAATAAATTTCTAGACGGAGGGAATAGTCTACTAGGAATTACATAGCTAGATCTCATGACTCGCTGGTAAGAACCAGTTGCGGCGGATTTCACAGCACAAGACGAACCCAGAGAATGGTGGACGAGATTTTAGCTACCAGATAAACATTTGTTTAATCGAGAGGGGTTGTCATTTGCGGTTACCATGGCTACCTATATAGATTTCTAATGAAACTTTGGTTCTAGTTTCCATAGTAATTTGAAATTCCTGTAACCATAAAATTACAAGGAAATTTGTGAGGAATTATTGGGCCAGCTAATCTAATGCAATACAATGGAACATCGTCAGCGAAGTAGTATCATCGACAGCGTATAAAATTCCTCAGGATTGATAGATAAAATGGAAGTTTTAACAAGTGATTAGCTTAAAACATTAGAATCAACGGAGCAGTACGTGAATGCGTGTTGATTACTGGAACTGGGGGCTTAAGGATGTGGTAGTCATTTATTTTTTATATAAAAGATGAGTCCAATTGTGTATGCAAGAAAGAACCGCGTGAGAATGTCGGATGGGAATAAAACATGAGATTACACTATATGACCATGCATGCACAAATGACAAATGGTGTGAAGTTGGAGGCACGACATATAGATAATAAGATAACGGACACTTGGATGATTGTGGGTTAGTTCAGTGGGCTTCCTCGCAACTCGACGCTTGACTGAATAAATAACTTCTTAGAAAAAAGGATCAACGTCCTTAGATTTATTGTAAAAATATTTTTTTTGATTCTTATTTTTTTATTTACTAGCAATTTAATCATATTTTCTAGTTATATGGAAAATAAAGTTCACATGTACACTTTTAGAATGTATCGAGGTCTAAATTAACGTGTATTTATGTGATGAAGGGATATAAATAGGAGTAAAAAACTATTATGAAACTAGATACTAATACATTTTCCGTACTAATTAATGATAACGCACTGGCATTTGCAAGGCCATTGTGCCAGTAAACATAATTCAAAAGCCAAGCTTTGAGAGGGTGGATATACTATCTCGCCTCTTAAAGTTCTTCCCTGTTAAATTTTATCATTTTTTCATTTCTATTAATAGAGCCCCGTAATTTCCTCTACACGTCCCTAGATATTACTCTCTCCGCCCCATAATATGTAAGACATTTTTGCAAGCTATGTTAGCTTGCAAAAACGTCTTATATTGTGTGGGAAGGAGGGAGTACTTGTTACTCCCTCCGTCTCTAAAAAGAAGGCCTATCATTTATTTCAAGAAGTCAAACGGTGCAAACTTTTACCATGTTTGTATGATAAACCATCCACAAATACAATATTGCACATATGTGAAATAATAAAATATTTTATAATGTATCTAATGATGTTAATTTAGTATTGTAGTTCTTGATAGTTTCTCGTACAAACTTGGTCATACTTTGCATTGTTTGGAAACTAAATTTATAGGCCTTCTTTTTCTGAAACGAATGGAGTGCTTTATATTCAAACGGCAAAGAACTCATAACATACATTTGCAAATCAAGGGGCAGAAGGCCTGAAATATAGTCCGTGCACACGTATATTGACAAACATTAACTAGAGTACATGCAGATTCTCAAAAAAAAAAAACAGTTTTCATGCAAGTTGGAACGTATTCGACACATCATGCATTCTCAGGATGGGGAGCATCGACAATAAGGTCATCCAGCAGAACTACGGGAAGGCCATATTCCATGTGGTCGCTCAAATCGATCACCTACTTGCAATTTGCAGAACATGTACGTACGACTGATTGGTCCCCAGAAACGTTTGATTGATCACCTTGTCTCCATGATCTGTATCTGTGACATACACAATTTTTTTCTCTGTATGTGTATATTCTTTTTCTTTTGATCTTTTATTAGTCATGTGTATATTATTCGGCCTATATTTCAAGATCAAAGTTTTCATGTGGCTTTTGCGGAGGGAGGTATTTTTTACCAAAGATGACCTTGCTAAGTGTAATTGTCAGTATAGCGAATAATGTTATTTTTATGATCCGGAGGAGATAATACATCATTTATTTCTATCATGTCAATTTATTACCTTGATCTGACGTATGATTAAGGTTACCTACAATTTAGCACTGCCACATGCATTCCAAATTTGCTTGGAAACTGATCGTTTTGTATTCATGATAAGCTGAAGCGTCAAATCCATGTGGGAGTTTTCTGCCATTCTCTAGGCAATGTCAAATTGTCGTAACGACTGTGTTTTTAAGAAATCGACTATTCCTAATTTCTTGCGGGTTATCTACATGGCTAAGTTTTTCAATCCATTTCTGGTCATTACTATAGCATCTGGAGTGCATGCTCATATGGCCTCTAGGTGCTGTCGACTGGATTCAGTTGCGTAGGGTTTATTCAGCAAGTTTGGATGGCGAGCCACTCGTAGGTTATCATGATGAGACATGTAATCTCGGCCCCAACCGGTTGTGGTTGTGTTTTCTTTTAAAAAAAATTATTGTTTGGTACTTAGTGATTTGCACTTGTTTCACATTTAATAATATAGCTGTGTGTATCCTTTGATACAGAGACCGAGGTAGGGGCATCTCCAATGCTATTCCCTGAAACGCCCCCATACGTCAGGATCAAGATCTCTGGACGTATTTGTCGTCCAACGCGGACACGTCCTCTTGTTCGAATCCCACAAACCGCACACAAACTATGGGAGATTTGTGGGCGTCCGGACTTCCACCATGTAGTACTCTGACAACCCCGGCACACTCAAATCCCCCTCCCGGACCACTTTTCTTTCACTTTCCCCCTGCTCCCCCTTGCTCTGCATCTGCGGCCTCCTTGTCCGTTGCCGCCATTAATTGTGCCTCTCCGACCGACGCATAGGCATTGCTGGACGTCTCAACCCCCACCCAGCCTACCTTGGACTACGACGCCATCCACCCGTGATTCGTCCACAACCAGGTACCCTCCGCCCCCTGCCGATGTCGTCCATCGCGAACACCACACACGGCAGGTGGTCGGTCAAATTCCGTTGAGCTTTTTTTACCTCTTGTTCTTTCCTGGAGTAAGCACAATGGCGGGGTACTCGACGATGGAGGATGAGTTGTTGTGTGATGCGTGGTTGGTCGTATTTGTGGACTTTGTAGGCATGAAGCAAGGGGGATCGACCTTTTACCAAAACACGTGTTCTTCATTTCACAAGCAAAAGCACTTTGCACCCTACGACTTGCACATGATTCATGAACATAATGTGAAGTCACTGGCCCATCGGTGATACAGAATCTCCAATGCGTCATGAAGTATTGCGATGTGATTGCACAAGGGCTCATCAACCAAGAAGATCGTTAGTTTTGCTTGTTGCTCTACATTTGGCCAATTTATTGATTCATTCAGTGTTGCAACTTGATAATCATCACATTTTACAGCCCGGACGCGATGTCGTGTTGTACCATAGAACCAAGGGCGGGCCATTTGCGTTCATAAATTGTTGAATGAAGGTCAAGGGACATAGTGTGTGGAACGACATGTGCGGATTCTGACACGAGTATCATTGAATTTGAAATCGATGAATTCGTAAAAACTTGCTAAACATCCGATTAGGTTGGATGTAATATTTATAGTTAAACTATATTTGCACGAGGAATATTCGTATGTTATTTATGGATGAATTATGCTATTTTCTATAATTATTTTGAGTATTGCGTATTTAAAAATAAGCTTTCATATCCATGTCCATAGAAAGTCTAGACCAGTCTGTGGACATATATTGTGTCCGTTTTAAGTGTTGGCGTTGGAGATGGCCTAACCGCTTTTTGAGAAAAGAGTATGTATATTCGGCCCGGCCTTTCACCAGTCTGATGCATGCGAAGGTAGGATAGACGCTACTTAGTGCGACCAACTGTAGAATGGTGCGTCATTATAGCCCGGCACAGTAGAACGCAGCCTCTGGGTGGATGAGGAGGAGGAGAGAGTGCGATGCGAGGACGGCGGGAGCGGGGCCCGGGACAAAGCCGACGTTTTCGGGAGGGTCCAAGCTAGAGCGTGCCGCGCGGGGCAGGCGCGTGCAGGCATGCATGCCATGCACTCTCGCCATCGATCAGTGAGCGGACCGCGCGCGCGGGGGTCGCGTTCCATTGGGCAAAACCCAAAAGCGTCCTCGTCCAAACCAGGCATAACGTTCAGGGCGTCGAAGCACGACTGTTTCAGGCCACAGCTTTAGTTACGTTTGACGCCCCGAGTAGATCGTTGCTAGAGCTCTGCTAACCGTGCAAGAGCATCTGCAGCCAGGCGCCTTGGTCACTGACCGGTAAAATAACGATTTAGGCGGGTGTCTCAAACCGACCTTGAACGGCCGGGCTAACCGGCACCCTTCATATCCATCCTAAATATGGGACGGATATGATGTTGTTGGCTTTTGATCTCTAGATGAGATCACCCAGGATCGTACGTGTATGTGCTAAGCTAGCACACAGCCAGGGAGCTGGATTGATCCTTGCTCCTGTGCACGTGAAACTATAGCTTAGCGATCTCGGCGGGACTCTTGCAGCGACTCCTGTAACCCGCGAACGATGAAACTGATCGGAACGAACGTGAGACACAAAACGATGGAGATTTTGTGGATAGCCACAGGGGCGTGTCGCTCCTGGCTTTCTTTGTATTGATCTGGTCTGGCTTAGATTACAGGGGGCCTGATACATGTATATATAGCATGCTCGGCCAGCTCCTGATACATGTATATATAGCATGCTCGGCTAGCTAATACATGACGGAAACGTCTAGGAAAACTAATCCTAGTTGAACTACTAATCCTACTTGGAGTACTACTCGGACGATAGTACACGAGTACTACTCGGACTCTAGGACATGATCGTGTTTAGCTCTCACATTCACCCCCTTAAACACGACGTTCTTGATGCGACCAGGATCCCAAATGCGACTGCTGCTACCCGTAATCTTTACCCTTGGCATTGCTTCTGCCATTCCTCGTAGCATCCCAGTCATCGACTTTGCTATTGTCGGCTCCGTAGCTTGATGCCAGCGCTCCTCCTTGGTCGCGTCTTTAACCTTCACCTGTTCTTTGGTGCCTGGTAGACTGTCTTTTGGATCCGTGAGGGGATATTCTTTAAACCTGGGTGATACCAAACTTTGGTCTAACTTTGAATTCCAAGCTCTTGGCACTTGCTTCAGCCCGTAAAGTGCCTTCTTGAGCTTGTACACTTTTCCTTCTCCGCCTTTCTTCTCGTAGCCGAGGGGTTGTTCCATGTACACTTCTTCTTTGAGGTTGCCGTTGAGGAAAGCGGGTTTCACATCCATATGATGAACCTTCCAATCCTCTTGTGCTGCCAAAGTTAGGAGCACTCTCACCGTCTCGATTCAAGCAACCGGTGCAAACACCTCCTCATAGTCAACTCCTTGACGTTGTACGTAGCCCTTTGCGACGAGTCTTGCCTTGTACTTCACGATGGCACCCTTCGTGTCCTTCTTCAACTTGTAAACCCACTTCAAACCTATGGCCTTTTGGTTCGGAGGTCGGGTTACCAAAGTCCACGTGTCATTGCTCTCGATCGCCTTCATCTCCTCATCCATGGCGTGCGTCCAACTTGAACTTTTGCTCGCATCTATGAAGTTCGCTTGCGAAGGGGTTGACACAAATTGTGTCGGCGTCGATGCACTTGAGGAAGACCGTTGAGTCTCGGGTGTGGTAGATGCCGGATCGTTGGCATCCTCCTCGTCGGCGTAGTCGTCGTGACCGTGACCATCATCTTGATTGTCATCGTCACTATGTGCCTCATTGTCGAGATCTCCGCCCGTGTCATGCGCGTCATTGTCGCTATCACCTTGCGACCCATGCGCGTCGTCGTTGGTGTCGGCACCATCACTACAAGAAATATGTCAACTAGTGATCATCTGTCAGTGACCCTGGAAGAATTGGTCATAGATCTATGACCATTTCAGACCAATTGGTCAAAAGTTGTTCGAGGGGCTCCAAACCCTAAACCATTGCGACCATTTTGGTCAGAAAGGTCATAATTTCCTTACACGAAATGGTCACAAAGCAAACAGTGCTAGTCCACTGCCTTATTTCAAGTTGTTAACGACCAATATAGATGGTCATAGCCTTGTAGATTGTGGTGGGTTGTGATGACTAGGCGCCATCTCATCAGTTTTGCCTATGTGTCATGTCCATGTGACAGTTTTTGCCCTAGGTTGTGAAACAACCTATATTTCTGTTATTCCAAAAATCCCAAAAAATTCTCATAAATGTTTTGGATCATATCTTCATCAAATATGTCAAAAACATTCCTTGCCTAGTTCAAAAATAACTCAACAATATTCATTTTCCTATTCTGTTCAGAGCAGCACTTTGTGAAGGAAGTACCACTTTGGCATGTCCAAATGGTATCCATTTTCTACAGTGTTTTGCTATGCCCAAATAACCATCCTCCACCAAATGCCAGCTCAATCCATTCATTATTTTGAGCCCAGCTTCAACATTCGTATTTATCTCCAGTGTGGTATGTTGCAAAGCAAGTACCACCTAAGCTCCTCCTTTTGAGGTGAAAATTTGTGAAGAAGGTCTTCTTAGTAACTGATCATCCTCAGCCAAAACTCACACCCATTAGCCATGTGCATTTCCCGTACCGCAAATCAAACACTTGGCTGCTTATTCATGTTTGAGCATCGATCGGTCTCCTCGTGAGAATCTTATGTTGTGATTTTCTTCCTAGCACCTACCTGGGGAGTGCCCAACCCACTAGACATGCCTAGGCCGCCCAGAACACATGGCAACGCCACGGTCACGCGGTGACCACGCGGCGGGCATGCGAGCTTACGCGCTCTAGTGTTGGGGCCCTCGGCCATTGTCCAAACCTCAATGTCTCGCCATCAAACCATGTATTTCTGATTAAATAGATACTTATTTACCTAGAAACGATTTTTGGAAAAAATAAAAAGCAAACTATGAGGCAGTTGCAGTTCAAATTTGACCCGCTTCCAACTGAATTGACGGGAATTTGTCTTTTTCACCAGAGGTGGATCAAAAATTTTGACACCCAACCATTTTATCAATTGTGCATTATATATGGCCTAGTATTTTATAAAATTGATTTGGTCCATTTTTGCAACAATTATTTGGTAGTTTCTTCACAAAAAACCTCCTTTTGGGCACTTGGAAAATGAAAAATGAATTTTTCGTGCAAAGAAAATGAAAACTTCCTTAGGAAACATTGTTTGGAATTCCAAGATGTACCCTTGTGCACAATATGAGATCATTTGAACAAACTATGGCATGAATGTGGCCATAAGATTGATCATTTGGCTTGAAAGCCATGAATCTTCACGCATGATAGCTCATTTCTGAGAACATTTTTTTAAAATAATTTATGTATTACAAGTTCATTATTTTTCCTGAAAACTTGGTCACATATAATGACACAATGCAAAGGTTTTCCAATTTTTTGATTTTTTTTGAATTTTTTATGCCCTTTTCAAAATGCGGTCAAAACGGCGGGCTTGACCGTTCCTAGCTAGTGGTTGAATCTTGGAATTTTTTTGGTGTTTCTATGATTAAATAGATACTTATTTACCTAGAAATGATTTTTGGAAAAAATAAAGAGCAAACTATGAGGCAGCTGCAGTTCAAATTGACCCGCTTCCAACTGAATTGACAGGAATTTGTCTTTTTCACCAGAGGTGGATCAAAAATTTTGACACCCAACCATTTTGTCAATTGTGCATTATATATGGCCTAGTATTTTATAAAATTGATTTGGTCCATTTTTGCAACAATTATTTGGTAGTTCCTTCACAAAAAGAACCTCCTTTTGGGCACTCGGAAAATGAAAAATGAATTTTCCGTGCAAAGAAAATGAAAACTTCCTTAGGCAACATTGTTTGGAATTCCAAGATGTACCCTTGTGCACAATATGAGATCATTTGAACAAACTATGCCATGAATGTGGCCATAAGATTAATCATTTGGCTTGAAAGCCATGAATCTTCACGCATGATAGCTCATTTTTGAGAACACTTTTTTAAAATAATTTCTGTATTACAAGTTTATTATTTTTCCTGGAAACTTGGTCATATATAATGACACAATGCGAAGGTTTTCCAATTTTTTGATTTTTTATGCCCGTTTCAAAATGCGGTCAAAACGACAGGAATGACTGTTCCTATCTAGTCGTTGAATCTTGGATTTTTTTGGTGTTTCTCCGATTAAATAGATACTTATGTACCTATAAATGTTTTTTTTGAAAAAATAAAGAGCAAAATATGAGGTAGCTGCAGTTCAAATTTGACCCGCTTCTAGCTGAATCGGTGGAAATTTGTCTTTTTCACCAGAGGCGGATCAAAACTTTTTACACCCAACCATTTGGTCAATTGTGCATTAAATATGACATAGTTTTTTATAAAATTGATTTGGTCCAATTTTTCAATAATTATTTGATAGGTTCTTCACAAAAAAACCTCATTTGGGGCACTCGAAAAATGAAAAATGGCTCTTTTGTGCAATGAAAGTGAAAACTCCCCAAAGCAACATTGTTTGGAATTCCAAGATGCACCCTTGTGCACAATATGAGATCATTTGAACAAACTATGCCATGAATGTGGCCATAAGATTGATCATTTGGCTTGAAAGTCATGAATCTTCACGCACGATGGCTCATTTCTGAGAACACTTTTTTAAAATACTTTCCGTATTACAAGTTTATTATTTTTACTGGAAACTTGGTCATATATAAGACACAATGCGAAGGTTTTCCAATTTTTTTATTTTTTTATTTTTTTATGCCCGTTTCAAAATGCGGTCAAAACGGCGGGCTTGACCGTTCCTAGCTAGTGGTTGAATCTTGGAAAACTTTTGATGTTTCTCTGATTAAATAGATACTTATGTACCTAGAAATGATTTTTGGAAAAAATAAAGAGCAAAATAAGAGGCACCTGAGTTCAAATTTGACCCGCTTCCAACTGAATCGGTGGAAATTTGTCTTTTTCACCAGAGGTGGATCAAAACTTTTTACACCCAACCATTTGGTCAATTGTTATTAAATATGGCATAGTTTTTTATAAAATTGATTTGGTCCAATTTTGCAACAAATATATGGTAGGTCCTTCACAAAAAAAACTCATTTCGGCCACTCGGAAAATGGAAAATGAATTTTCCGTGCAAAAAAATGAAAACTCCCTTAAGCAACATTGTTTGCCATTCCAAGATGCACCCTTGTGCAAAATATGAGATCATTTGAACAAACTTCCTTGATTTGGTTCAATTTTGCAACATAGATTTGTAGGCATTTATTTTTTTTCAGAAATTTGGGTCCAAATTTTGGATATTTGAGCGCGAGCCAGCCAACCAATGAGAAGCGAGGAATCACGTCCACGCGGATCACCAAGTTGGACACGATCTGAGCCATCCTTCACGCGCTCATCCAACGGTGGATCTTCTCCTGAAAGACCAAAACCCTAACCCACCTACCCACCCACCCTTTCCTTCTCCAGATCCAATCGAGGCTGCCGCGCCGTCCTCTCCCTTGTCGCGACCTAGTCTCCGCCACCGCCGCCATCCCCACCCACCACCGCCGCCTACACCCACCGCCGACCTCGTCTCCGCCACCCCCCTCCCCTCGCCTTCATCCGGCGTGCGTGCGTGCATCCAACCGGCCCCAAAAATGAAGACACGGGGCTTGCTCCTCCTCGTCCCACCCAATCGCCGCCGCCGCCGACCTCCTCCCTCTCCCTCAATCCCAACCCCACCGGCGGCGAGCTCATCTCCCCGAGGCCCATCCTCTGCCCTCCACCCCACCGCTGGCACCCTTAGTCTCCCCTTCATCTCCCTACGCTCCAGATCGGGGGGCCGCGGCCGTGCACCCAAATCGAGAGGGGAGGCCGTGTCGCTCCTGCCGCGGCCGGATCCAAGGCCAAGCCCATGGGGTCCTGCTCGGGCTCCTCGCAGGGGCCACGGCGGCGGGATCCACAACCACGGCAGGTCCGAACCCTAGCCGCCGCAGTTGGTCACTGGCACGACCCCCGCACCTCCGACGGGCAACGACACCAAGGGTCGCTCTACGCGGGCCTTCATCAGCGCCAGCTTCACCATCGGGACCTGCATCAGGGCAGGTAACCCCGCCAATCCCCTTTCCTTGTGCTCTCTTGGTGATGCAAAATCCGATTCTTCTTGGCCACTGAAACTCGAGCAGTTCTTCAGTTAGTCAGTATGCACGCATTAGAAACAACCCGATTTTTAAATTTAGAGCGCACATGTGGGCAATAGTTTGTGCGTATCCCAGTATCAGACCATGATTAGCACCAGGTGAATTGTTCTCTTGAACTATGGGTACTTCATGTAGTAAGGAACAAGGAGTGGGAGATGGGACTACATTTGTAAGTACTTCTATTAAGAAAGATGCACACCTGAAGGCTTTATGACATTTACTAGTTGCGCACCTGCAATTCTTTCATTAGTAATACCGATTTTGTTCTGTCTGCAGCATGTCGTCTTCCTCCACGGGGGTCCTGGGCTGGCACTTCACCCGACAACTGTGGATTCTTAAATCTGGAGTTCTACAGGATCGTGTTGTTCGACCAGGTTGGTTTTGTTTTGATCCCCTCATGTGTTTGTTCACCGGTGTTCCTAGGAGACCGTGGTGCTTAATCTGCGTGTGTTTGATTGCAGAGAGGCACTGGAAGAGCACTCCCCATGCTTGTCTATAGGAGAACACCACCTGGGACTTGGTGGCTGACATTGAGAAGGTCAGGCAGCACCTCGACATTCCAGAGTGGCAGGCAACTGCAAATACATCTTCTTTTGTCGACTGCAACATATACCCAGCTGTAAAGAAACCACTTGAAAAATATATTTAAGAGAGCCGGGCAGTTCGTGTAGATTTTCTTGCATTTGTGCATAGCTATTGATCATGAATGTTTCAATGCAAGTTATTAAAAGAATGATGATACCTCTTAATGCCTTGTCTTTTCAGAAACTAGCTAGCTACTCAAGCATTTCTTTTTAAGTTTGATACTAGTGTTATTGTTGGAGATATATAGTGGAAAATAACATCCACAGTGGTATAGATTGTTCCAGTCCATGATATGCTTATTATTGAATTAGCTGGTCCTAAAGAATGTTCCGCCTAAGCTTTGCTTAGTGGCTGGTTCCATATCCTGGAAATTGCAATGCAGGTGAAAAGATTAAATACCTCGTCATGCTTGCAACGGTTTATGCTGAATTGTTTTTTTTTGTAATCTATCTTGCTATACTGGTTCCAAGTGCTTGAGTAGCACCTCTGAGATAACTCACTTGTGGTTAATTAGTGGCTCTATCATTTGTGTTTGTGCATTCTTTTTCCTTGGGCATCATCCATGGTTGTCTAGTAGTCGACATACTTCTGGTTCCATTTAGTATATGAAGGTAGCAGCAACTTAAGTTTAGTGGAGTTGTTGTTACTCAGTGCCTACTTCTTAACTTGTCTTTTTCGAAACAGTTTGCTTGCACCTCGTCGTGTGTAATTATTCGGTGTACGAGACCTACGGTATATACTCACCAGTACTGTCTACCGTGATTGAGTATTCATTGATGGTGCTTCGACTGCATGCTATAGTGATACATTCTGCACTACACTGCTAATGCTTATCCGAGTTCATTGTTTTATTTCCATGGTAACTAAATGTTGACATATTAGCTAATTGTGTACCTAAATATGACCCAGGTACAGCGGCGCTGCTGGTTCCTTGAGGCCAGGTCGAGTTGAGGTAGGGGATAGGAAGGTTGAGCCGCTCGGGTGCTGATCATGTACAACGGCGCTCTTTTCAGCATCGACCCGACCAAACCAATTATGCAAGGCTTCTCCTGCTACTGCAGATTACTTCTTCCATTAATCACCTAGTGCTCCTGTTAGTGAGATTCATCTAGTATTTTTTTTGCAAAGCATGCAATGGTTTGGAGTAGTTGATCATGGCCTGATGGAACCTTTATGTCGTTAGCATGTATATATGTAGTACTATAGTAGCCATAAGCAATCCATTTTATTAAATGCATTTTGCTAGCTTGTCCTCCCTGTCCCAAATTCGTTGATGTCAAAATTAGCAAGCCGTTTTGCTCTGTTTCTGAAATATTTGCCAGCTGATCCGCCTCATGGTCTCTGCTTCATTCTGTCCATTAACTGGTCTTCTTGATATTTAGCAATCTTGATGCCTCATATAACTACTTGTTGAACTAGAGAATTGATTTGACCACTTGATCAATGGTTTTCATAACAGTCAAGTTTCAGCGTGTTTCCAGTTTGCACCCTTAGTCGTAGCTGACACTGAGAAGATGTGTATTTTTCTTAGTGCTGGCATGCAAGCTGCACCTAACATATGGAATACTTTGGAGCACTGCTTACTAAATTAGTTGCTTGCACGATGCATCATATCCAACTTCCCCATGAAGTATTCTGTTATAGTAATTCAGTTTTATTCATGCATCTATCTACTGGACGCATCTACCACCGTGCATGGTGGTTGCCTGTGTTGCTGGTTGTAATGCTCGTTGCCACAAGCCTGGCGAACTGGTGATAGCATGTCTGCGTAGGCACAAGTCTTTTGCTTTTTGAGGGGTCGTACGCACAAGTTTAACTTGGAAAAATGCTTGCTACTGCAGATAGTGACTGGTACGACTATGCATAAGTTTAATCTGGCTAGTTCAGTTGGTATCTAGTCTAGAATAAATTATTTTTCCCATTTTTTGTTTCCTTGCTGGACATGTCATGGTACAAGTGCTGATGCCGCTGTTTACTACACCCGCCGTAAAGAAATATAAGACCGTTTAGATCACTACTTTAGTGATCTAAATTCTCTTATATTTCTTTACAAGAGAGGACATGGTATTATTGCTAGCTATATATATGCGTGCTGCTGATTGATGCTCTTGTGGTTAGGATTCTACACCTCGAAGTGATGCTTTTGCATTGCTTTCCTTCCTCATGCACTTGCAAACTATATGCTATTCCCTTTTTGATTTGACCTCAAAATTTCTGACTCCTCCTATCCATGTGCAACAACGATGCTTTGGATTTCATCCGTGCAGCAGAGGACAAGGGCTTCATGGCCAACCAAGGTGCATGGTGCTCACAATCGACGAACGGAGGCTGTTCGACATTGGCCACACAAACCACCACTGTGAGCTCCTCCCATTGCTATGCTACAACCATGCTCTGTTTCATGGGTCAGTTAGGATTTTGATGCTTTTAGCGCCGTGGTTGAGTCCTTGCTGACTGTTGCGTCGATGATCAAGTGCTGGTGCTTCATCTGGCTATTTGATTTGCTGCTGCTAATTAGTAGTATTAGAGTGCTGCTGGTTTATTAGGATGTGGCTGAAACCATTGGATGGCCTTCCTGGACATGTTATCCGGAATTAGTACTTGTCCCATTTTCTGTTTACTTGCTGGACATGCTATGGTTCAAGTGCCGATGATGTCTAGTAGTAGTTTGCTAGCTATATACCTGCTACTGATTGATGCTCTTTTGGTCTCCTGATTGATGCTCTTTTGGTCTCCTGGAATCATATTATACTATATCTAGTGTTCTTGTGGTTCTATGAAGATGCATCACAAACATCTAGGTCTTTAAAGTTGACTGAATCTGTTGCTTTATCATATATTTGGCCCGTAAATCTACATTTCTATGAGATCTCTTTCAATATATTTTTTTGATAGTCCAGGAATAATCTAATAATCTAATGCTGGTAGTTTATGTGTTCACTCTTTTACAGGAGCTCCAGGTCTATGGAATTTGAAGTTTGAAGCCGTATAGCACTACTCAGCAAAGAGTTGTCTCTATGTTTGACTGTAATAGACTGTAAATAATGTAATATTGTAACAGTAGGCATATTGGGGTTGTAATAGACTATCTACAGATTGTAGTAGACTTAGTGTTACTTGATGAACAATCTGATGAGTGAGAACAATTTAAGATGCACCTTTGTAATATTGTAACAGATTGTAAAAGACTAGTGTATGTTTGAAATAGTGATTATGTATGTTGAAAAGATGTGAAATGGAAACTTGACTAGTGGGAACCACTTGTGAATAAAATCTGAGCATTTTTGAAATTTCTGACATGTGGGACCGATGTATGGCATTATGACTAGTGGGACCAACGCTAAAATATAATGATTGAAAATAGAAAATAAATGATTGTAAGAAGGCCAAGGCCCAAAAATAAAGACGCTGAAATATTGTGCTTGGCCCATGTAGCCCACAAGAATTGACTTGGAAAAAATCTAGAATTGTTGGGCTCGGCCCATGTAAAACACCTAATTGGACTGGGCTGAATCTTGTGCCACATCAGCTTGCCACGCTGGATGCCTACGTGGCCTGGGGAGGTTGCTAGTGACCAAAACGCCACAGTAGGAATATTTTGGTCGTAAACATCCACGACCTTCTCACAGAGAAGGTCGCTATAGTCAGTTAAGACCCTCAGCTTTTGACCTTCTGTTTTTGGTCAAAAAAAGTCACAAATGAAAAACAATGACCTTTCAGTGACCAATAGTCAAGGTCACAAGTTGACATATTTCTTGTAGTGCATGGTGGTCACTGCCATTGCGGTCACCTTGGTTGGGTGTCTTGCCAACCACCTGCACATCCTCCCCTGCATCATCATCAGTTGGAAATTCAACTGTAAATGTGTTACCGTTTGGAGCATTTCCACGCTTGGTTTTCTTCAAACACAACGTCGCGTGAAATCCGTAGACGCTTGGTTCGTGGATCGTAGAAGCGGTATGCCTTGGTGCCGGAACTCCTCTCGTATCCGATGAACACCATCTTGGTGCTACGATCGGCAAGCTTTGAGAGATGCGGCTCCGCCGTCTTCACATGCGCCACGCACCCGAACGTCCGTAGATGAGACACATTCGGCTTACGCCCGTAAATTTCTTCATACGGAGTCTTGCCAATCACCGCCTTCGCTGGAGCCCGATTGAGAAGATAGACCGCCGTTGAGACAGCTTCTCCCCAAAATCTCCCCGGCAAGTTCTTGCTCTTGAGTAAACTTCTCGCCATGTCAATGACGGTTTGATTGCGCATTTCAACAACATCGTTCTGCTGTGGCGTATAAGGTGCCGTGAGGAACCTTTTTATGCCAATCTTCTCGCAGTAGTCGTTGAACTCGTTTGATGTAAACTCGCCGCCGCGATCTGTCCGTAGAGCGCAAACCTTCAGCTTGTGTTCCATCTCCGTTGCAGCCTTCAGCTTCTTGAACGCTTCAAACGCCTCATCTTTAGATCGTAGGAGAACGACCCACATGTATCTCGAGTAGTCATCTACCACAAGGAAGAAGTACTTCTTTCCTCCGTGAGTTGCTGGGGTGATAGGGCCACATAGATCACCATGGAGCATCTCGAGTGCATCACTTGCACGATAGGTAGACTGAGCAGGGAACGGCATGCAGTGCTGTTTTCCAACCAAGCACCCGTCACATACTCGATCAACATGGTCGATAAATGGCATCCCGGATACCATCTCCATCTTCGACATCTACTTCAAGGCGTAGAAGTTAACGTGTCCAAATCTAGCATGCCATAACCACGAATCATCATCACTCTTGGCGAGCCAACACTTCGGTTGAGATTGATCAAGGTTGAGGATATAGAGCCTGTTCCGCGTGCGATTCACATGCGCTAGCAAGTTTCAGAGGTTGTCGAAGATCGTCATCACTCCGTTCTCAATATCCACCTTGCATCCATTCTCGTCAAGTTTCCAGACAGAGATGATGTTGTTGCGAAGCCGTGGGATGTAGTACACTCCGGTAAGTATGCGATGTTCTCCTGTGAGACCCTCAAAGAGGACAGAACCTTGCCCGCAAATCTCCACATTTGAACCATCACCGAACTTGACCGAGCCATGAACATCATATTCTAGCTCGAGGAACTTCTCCTTGCACCCCGTCATGTGGTTACTAGCACCCGTGTCTAGATACCACGGCACGTTCTGGCTTACGGATAACTTTGGTGTTACTTTTTTCTCATGAAGTAGCACCTTCCGGTTTGGTTTTACAACCATCGTTTGGAAGAGATCACAAACTTCGGCCATCAGAAGACCTGGACGTTCGTCTTCTTGCTTCGCCAAATTTGCATTTATCTCACGCTTATTAGGCTCCATGAGATCACAAACTTCGGCCATCAGAAGACCTGGACGTTCGTCTTCCTGCTTCGCCAAATTTTCCTTGATCTCCCTCTTGTTAGGCTCCGGACAATCCTTCGCAAAGTGACCCATCTCGTTGCAGTTATAGCACTTGATCTCGGACATATCCAAGTTTCGTGGCTTCCGCTCTTTAGATCGGTCCGCCTTACCACGACCTTGTGGCTTGCCTTTTCCTTTGCCTTCTTCGGTTTGTCCGCAACGCTTCGCGTTGTTTGAGCCTTCGCCAACGTTGCGCCTTCCTTTGCTACTTGGGGACTCCCAATCTGCACGCGAGTACATGAGTTGGTCATCACCTCCTCCTTTGCCTTTCCGACAACCACGAGCATTCTCTTCCCAGGTCCGCAAGCGTCCGATCGCCTCCGTTATGGTCATGTCGTCGATGTCGTAAAGCTGCTCGAGCGTGCCGATGATGTACGTGAATTTATCAGTCACCGAACTGAAAAACTTCTCCATAATCTCGGTTTCGTCGAGCTTTGCACCAAGCGCGCGGATCTCTCCCACCAATGTAGTCAGACGCATGGCGTAGTCGTTCACCGATTCAGTTTCCTCCATCTGCAACTTGTGAAATTGGCGCTTCAACACTTGTGCCCGAGCCTTCGTGACGCGATTTTCTCCAATCCTCATCTCTTTGAGTGCGTTCCAAGCCTCTCTTGCCGTCTCAAACTCCGCCATTGTCATCAGCACGGAATCCGGCACAGACTGGGCTATGGCGGCCATGGCACCTTCGTCGCACTCTTTGTCGACGTCGTCGTCCGTGATGGCCTCCCACACTCGTAGGGTTTGGAGAATAATCTTCATCTTGACCGCCCACACGCCGTAGTTGGCGTCGGTGAGCATCGGGTACTGGATGAGGATGTTGCGATGCGCGTGCATGTTGGCGCTGCTTGTTCCGCCACCACTGGTTGCTGACTTGCCGCCCTTCTTCACCTTGTCGCCGTTCTTGTTCGCCTTGGAACCGCCGTTGCCGGACTTGACCGACTCTGCGTCGCTGTACGTCATCGTAGATCATAGATCATCAAGGCTCTGATACCAATTGTTGGCTTTTGATCTCTAGATCAGATCACCCAGGATCGTACGTGTATGTGCTAAGCTAGCACACAGCCAGGGAGCTGGATTGATCCTTGCTCCTGTACACGTGAAACTATAGCTTAGCGATCTCGGCGGGACTCTTGCAGCGACTCCTGTAACCCGCGAACGATGAAACTGATCGGAACGAACATGAGACACAAAGCGATGGAGATTTTGTGGATAGCCATAGGGGCGTGTCGCTCCTGGCTTTCTTTGTATTGATCTGGTCTGGCTTAGATTACAGGGGGCCTGATACATGTATATATAGCATGCTCGGCTAGCTAATACATGACGGAAACGTCTAGGAAAACTAATCCTAGTTGAACTACTAATCCTACTCGGAGTACTACTCGGACGATAGTACACGAGTACTACTCGGACTCTAGGACATGATCGTGTTTAGCTCTCACAGATGTGGCATGGGGTGACCAGGCACGTCCGTGATGTCGTACCCGGCCCATGTTGGCCCATCCGCTCCCACATATATTCATCTCCATCAGCTCCCAGCCAAAATCATAGCCACTCCACTCCAACCCAACATCTGGTCTAATGATCTCCAGCCTTCTCCGGCATGGCGGCCGGCGAATCCAAGTCCTACACCTCCAGACCCATCGACCCCGAGCTCATCTAATGTGGCCCTGAGCAGCAGATGACCATTTGCCTTGCGCTTCAACGCTCCAGGGAGGATCGAGGCCGCCCGACAACAGTGCTCGGACTTCTTCCGTCGGAAATCCATTGCAGCTGCCCAAATGACGCATGGATACGCCGCGAGGTGTAATACGTCTCCAACGTATCTATAATTTTTTTCATTATTTCATGCTATCACATTATCATTCTTGTATACTTTATATGCCATTTTATATTATTTTTATGGACTAACCTATTAACTTAGTGTCCGGTGTCAGATTCTGTTTTTTGCCTATTTTATTATTTCGCGGAAAAACCATACCAAACGAAGTCCAAACGCGATGAAACTTTATGGTAATTTTTTCTGGACCATAAGAGACCCTAGAAGCTTCGGGGACAGACAAGAAGATACATGAGGCACCACAAGTTCAAGGGGACGCTCCGGGGGGCATCAACACTTGTGGCCCCTCTAGCCTCCGTTTGACCTAATTCTTGGCCTATAAGTTCCTATATATTCAAAAATCCTGGAAGCGAGACCCAAAACAATTTTATCGTCTCTACAAGCTTATGTACTTCCACGATCCCATCCGGAGGCCTGTGATGCCCTTGACTCAATCATGCATTAATCATACACGCAAATGCGCATGATCAAGATCAAAGACTTTTTTAAAGAAAAGGCTAGCGCGCGACTTTATAAATAAAGCAAACACGCAATCACAAAGCATCACCACACATAGACCTGAGAGTTTTAACCAGAACCATGGCAACATGCTAAGTACAGAAACAGGCATGCAGGCCCAACAATCCAGATAGAGGAGGCACGCAGGCCAACAACCTACTGCTAAGTCTAAGAAACCAGCATAACAAAGCTTCACTGGGGGTGGGGGTTGGAGAGCTGGTTGGCCGACGCCTTAACTTTGTTGATAAGCTCCTCCATGCCATTGACATTTGCTCCTTTAGTCAATAATTTCCACTGCTGCAAGAGGATAAGCATTTTAAAGATCACATCTGTCACATCCCTAGTTCCGGCAATGCTTAGCGCTAGCGTCTTGTGTTGCATCATGTCTAAGTTTTAATTAAACTTGAAATGGGGACTGTTAAACCCTAGTAGCAAATGAAATACAACTAGGGTCAAATTAAATCTTTTCCATCTACCCAAAATGGCCTTTAGAAAAGTTCATCAATTTTGGAATGGGTAAAAACTTCTTCCAAAAATGATGCACACATTTCCAGGACATTTCTGGATTTTGGAGTTAATTCTTACGTATTTGAATTTGGACAATTAAATGCTATATAAATAATTTTAAATGTCCAAATAATCCCAAACTGAAATGTTCCATGTTGTATATACTCTATACAGTGGGCATGAGCAGTTTGGTGGTTTTTTAAGATGCCTAAGCATTTTTAGAAATGCCACAAACTTGCAGAAATAATAGAAAACACAAACAAAATAGAAAACAGTGGAAAGGAGACTTACCTGGCCTCACCTGTCGCAGCGCAGCTGGCCAGCCCACCTGGCCGGCCCAGCCCAGTGCCGCTGCCAGTCATCGCCTACCTCTGCCAGTAGGCAGAGGAGGGACACCGCGACGCCGCCGAGCTTGCCACGCCACCACCCTGCCTGCCTGCCCCTCCCCCACGACGCCCGTACGCTCTGGACGTCGCCACACACTCCCCCTCGACCCCCTGCACCTCTCCCCTCTCTCCCTGGATCTCTCCCTCGTCCTCCCCCGCTATGGCCGACGCGCTCGTCGCCGCCATTCGCTGCCACACGGCCACAGCCACCCCCCTTGCCCCTCTGCCATCCCCAAGAGCTCCGCCCCGACCTCTTCTTCGTCTCCGCCGAGCTAAACGACGCCGGAGCGCCCCGCAGCGCTGCCATCGCCATTGTCTTCGCCCTCTGCACCGACAGTCATCGTCGTCGATTCGCAGCAACCCGACCGCCCCCGACCTCGCCGACGACGCCATCGGACGCGCTGTGAGCACCCGTGTCGTCTCCCCCTTCTCCCCTGGTCGCGCCCGCCCTATAGGCCGTAGCCCTGCCGTGGCCGAGCTTCCCCTGCCGCCGGCCATGTCGCCGCCGTCCCTGCAGCCGCTTGAGCTCGATTAGGAGCGCGTCACCGCGCTCAGGAAGCCACCAGGAGCATAACGCACACGCTAACTTGCCCTCCCGTGCACCACAGCGCCAACCCCGCACTCACCCGACCTCCGACGCTGCCGCGAGCTTACTTCCGGCGAGCTCCGACCACCCCGCGACCTCCCACCTGCTCCGTTCGATGCGTGCGAGCGAGGTCCTCCTCCCTGTGCCCTTCTCTTGCCCAGCCGCCGCCTGTAGCGCAGCCCCGACGAACATCCGCCGCGTTTCGGGTCGCCGCCGGCCGAACTCCGGTGGCCGGTGACGTGGCACGTCATTAGCCAGTGATGACCCCACTAATTAACCTCCAGTGAAACTGACAGCCGGGCCCCACATCCTAACTAACTGGCTAACTAAACTAGATTAAGTTTAATCTAATTACCCTGGACCCACACGTCAACATTGACTGTGCTGACGTGTCCGTTGGCCGGACCCACCTGTCATTGACACTGTACAGCACTTGGTCACTGACCAGTGGACCCCACACGTCAGGTTTGACCTGGACGGTGCCTGTTGACCTGCTGAGGTCAGCATGATGCAATGCTGATGCAGTAATAGGTTTTTCTGGATTTATTCTTACTCAGGAAATTCCAGAAAATAGCTAAAACTTCTTAAATTCATAGGAAATTATCTGTAACTCCAAATAAGATAAATTATATATGAAAAATGATCAGAAAAATCCAATCTATCCATCTGTACCATTTTCATGCATGTTAGAACAACTTATAGCTGCTGTTTAGGACAAATCATATAAAGGGCATTTAAACCATCATATATGGAGTTTGAATTTGAATCTTTGATTAAAATAAACTTCATTTAACTTGCTGCTAGTTGCATTAGCTCAAACCACAGCATATTGCCATGTCATGATCATGCATCATATTGCTGCATTGCATTGATTGTGTTCTTCCTTGGTTGCCGGTATTTGTCTCCTCTCAGTAGACGTGGTTCCGACGATGAGTTCGATGACACCGATGAAGAGTTATATCATCTTCATAAGTGCCAGGCAAGCAAAACCCCCTTGTTCATTCCGATACAATCCCACTCTCTCGCTCCTGCTCTCTTTTACTGCATTAGGACAACAACGACATATTTGTTACTTGGTGCGGTAGCTGAACCCCTTTATCCTTTGCATGACCTGTCATTGCCACAGTAAATAGATGAAACCCACTAGCATGAGTAGGAGTTGTTTGAGCCCTGATGTGCCTACTCATTCATGCTTATTTGTCATGCCTGCTACTGCTTAGAGTTGAGTCAGGTCTGATTCATCGGGAATGAATTGGAGGTGTGTAAACATGTCCTACTGTGTGTGAGCTAAGTGTGTGAACACGACTTGGTAAAGGTAGCGGTGAGAGGCCATGTAGGAGTACATGGTGGGTTGTCTCATTGTAGCCGTCCTCAGGAACTGAGTTCTGTGTTTGTGATCCATGAACAGCTACTACCACACATTGGGATCCTTAATTGACTCTCTCGACTTATTAATCAACTCGATCTCTGTCTAGGAGTTGCAACTAGTTTCTTGTGTTTGTAGGTAGTGTTAGTAGTCTACCAAGTGGCACCCGGTACAGGTGGGCTTGGGACAGACTAGGCACAGTGGCCCGGTGTACCAAGTGGCACCCGGATGGTGGACTTGGGAACCCTGCACACATCGTTTGGGGCCGTGAGCGACACCCCGGCCGGATCTCCTTGCGGATGGAACCCGAATAGGTGATAAACCTGGACGAGAGACTTGTGTGGTTAGTCAGGTCGTGGCCGACACCCTCGCTGGGCTTCCGCTTGAAGGTTGCCGAGTACATGTCGTGTAAATGGCGGTAAGTGGTGAGAGCGTGTGTGAAGAAGTACACCCCTGCAGGGTTAATATGATCTATTCGAATAGCCGTGTCCGTGGTAAAGGACTTCTGGGTTGCCTGTACAGTTCATAGACAAGTGAAAGTGGATACTCTAAAATATGCAAGATAAGCGTGAGTGCTATGGATGGCGTTCTCGTAGGGAGACGGGAGCGGATCCATAGTGGTGTATTGATATGGTGAATATGTGTACTCGTGTGCGCCACCTCAAAAGAGTTACTTGCAGTCGTAGTTCAGGATAGCCACCAAGTCAAAGCTGGCTTGCTGCAGTTAAACCCCACCATCCCCTTGTTGATAATGATGCATATGTAGTTAGATCTGATGTAAGTCTTGCTGGGTACATTTGTACTCACGTTGCTTAATTTATGTTTTTGCAGAGAGACTTCAGTCTCGCTAGTAGTACCGCGTGGACTTCGACGTTTAGCTTGTTACCTCAGCTACGATCTTGTGCCCTCGGCAGGATCTGATAGACAGTAAGGCTTCTCAGCCTTTTTCTTTTGTAGATGTCTGTACTCAGACATGTTAAGCTTCCGCTTGTGCTTGACTTGTTTGCTCTGAATGTTGGGTCATGAGACCCATGATTGTAATATCTCGCTCCTCGGAGTCTATTGAATAAAATACTTGAGTTCTAGAGTCATGTTGTGATGCCATGTTGTATTTGCACATATCGAGCATATTGTGTGTATGTTATTGAAATGCTTGGTATGTGTGGGATCTGACTATCTAGTTGTTTATCCTTGGTAGCCTCTCTTACCGGGAAATGTCTCCTAGTGCTTCCACTGAGCCTTGGTAGCTTGCTACTGCTCCGGAACACTTAGGCTGGCCGGCATGTGTCCTTCTTCATTCCTGTGTCTATCCCTTCGGGGAAATGTCACGCGGTGTCTACCGGAGTCCTGTTAGCCTGCTACAGCCCGGTTTACCGGAGTCCTGCTAGCCCAGTTGCTACAGCCCGGATTCACTCGCTGATGACCGACACGTTCGTTGCTGGGTCATGTATGCCTGTCCTTGTAAGTTTGTGCCACTTTGGGTTTACGACTAGCCATGTCAGCCCGGGCTCCTTATCATATGGATGCTAGATCGATGTGGCATTGAATCGGGGTCCTGACAACATCAACAGGCTTGTTAGAAAAACATCCTCAATAGTGAATTTGTTACGAGTAGTCCACAAGGACCAACACATAGCCGCCATACCAACCTAGAACAGCGTCTTTGCTCGACCAGTGATGTTATCAGCTAAGGTCCCAAGGTGAGCAAAAGAATGAGGGGCCCAATTGACGCCCAACCAAGATCGAGCGCATCCCCAGGCCAACATGGCCAGCGGGCACGAGAAGAAAATATGATCAGTGTTCTCCAAATCACCGCATAGAGCACATGGAGCAGAGCCTAGTCCATTGCGCTTGCGGATCTGATCAGCAGCCGGCAGGCGCCCCCTCAAGGCCTGCCAGAGGAAGACCATGATCTTAGGGGGAACCTTAGTTGCCCCGATCTGACGGAATTTGGAAGTAGGGGTCCCATCGCAAAGCCTGACATATAGAGACCTGACAGAAAAGGACCCAGATGCAGTATGAGGCCAAGTCACAGAGTCCTCCTCCTCCGAGAGGCTCGGGAACACAGTAGCAAGGCGGTGCCAGTCCGACAACTCTGCAGGAGTCAGAGACCTCCGAAGACCCAGGTCCTAGCCAACACGAGAGAGCTCAAAGATTGAGATCTCAGGATTGGAACAATAAGAAAACAACACAGGGAAGGAGTTAGCTAAAGGATCATCCCCCACCCACCAATCCAGCCAAAACCTCGTCAAGTGACCGTTTCTCACAACAAATTTAACATGGTCCAAAAATACTCCACGCATTTTAACCAGGTCCCTCCATAAGTGAGAGCCATTTGCAGCCAGGGCAAACATAGGGTTGGTGTTCGGAAAATATTTAGCTTTTAACACATCATACCAAAGCATGCTAGGGCCACTAGTCATGATCCACCACCACCATTTGACTATCTGACATTTGTTCATAACCGCAGTGTTCGGAATGCCTAGCCCCCCAAAGCTCTTGGGTCTACACATGACTTTCCATTTGATAAGCCTATATTTCCTCTTGTTGTCGGCCGAGTTCCAGAAGAAGGCATTGAAGGAAATATGCCCTAGGGGAAATAATAAAGTTGTTATTTTATATTTCCTTATTTCATGATAAATGTTTATTATTCATGCTAGAATTGTATTAACCAGAAACTTGATACATGTGTGGATACATAAACAAAACATCGTGTCCCTAGTAAGCCTCTACTAGACAAGCTCGTTAACCAAAGATGGTTAAGTTTCCACTAGTAGAAAAAGGGTCTAATGTTCAGTTCATTAGTCCCGGTTTGTATTTGAGCCGGAACTAATGTGACCATTAGTGCCGGTTCCAACAGCTAGGCGGGCCGCTCTCAGTAGTACCGGTTCGTGGCGAACCTTTAGCACCGGTTCGTGCCACGAACCGGTACCAAAGAGAGTGGTGGCAGGATGTTGTCAGACTAAGGCCCCTCCAGCACCTTTAGTACCGGTTCGTGCCACGAACCGGTAGTAAAGGTCATCCTATATAAACCCTTCGTCCACCCGCGATCAAGCTCGCTCTGTTCTTCCCCTTTCCCCTCTCATCTTTGTTCTTCCCCTCTTCCTCGAGCTCATCACACATTTTCCCCAAATTTTGTCAAGATTTGAAGGCCCCCATCCATTCAAGTGATCACAAAGGTTAATAACTTTGTCCTTTCATCTCTCATTGCTAGATTAGCTCTTACAATGCTTTATATAGTGATTAATTTGTGGGTTTTAGTAATTTGGGAGGAATTATATGTGGTAGTTTATTTGATTTATATGCAATTTGAGCTCAAAATAACTCTTAGTTTGCATATGTAGGTGTGGTTTACTTAGTGCCTTTCCCGTCTCCTTCGTAATCACCGTCGATCGTCCGCACCGACCCGGCGCCGGCACCACCTTGTGGTGAGCCTATTGTTCTTATCCTTATTATATAATAAAATCATGTTTGTGTGATTTAGATTTATAGTTACTTGTATAATTATCTTACCATTACGTTGTTTGTTATACATAGTGCCATGGTTTTGATATCCGTCCCCATCGGCCCTCGTCCGTGTTATTATTCGGATGTGGTATGTTCTCTTTTAAAACTATTTGTTGCATTTCGTGTTTATGACAAATTATGCCCATCAAGTTGACATAGATATTTTTATCTAGGAGGTATGTGAACCGGAAATTCCAGCCAACCCTATTGTCGAGAGGTTAAATTTAGAGAAAATGAGTATTTGAATGAAAATTTGAAAAGAATTGAGGGGGATAAGATGGAATTGGAGTTGCATGTTGCTGATGTCGTCGATGATCACAAGATCAAGATGGAGAAAATGCACTTGAAGATTAGAAAGATTAGAAAATATGCCATTGATAGTGAGGCTTGGTATCATTATGTTGTTGGATCAATTGTTACCTTAGTTGTGATCTTGATCGCATTTGTTGTTGCATTTAAATGCTTTAGCTAGAGAGTTATTTTCATGTTGCATTTAAGTGTTGTATGAACTGTATGTATGAACTTGTACTAATTTGGTCTATTCGGTGTTGTGTAATGAAGATGAGCCGACAATGGATGTACGATGACCGATGCTCTCTGCAGTTCATTGATGGTGTGCATACTTTTCTCATTGTGGCTCAGGCAAACAAGCGGGCGGATGGTTTTATGCCTTGTCCATGTGCTGGCTGTAAGAATGATCACAATTACTCTAACTCAGGAACCATTCACGTCCACCTGTTTGAGTCCGGTTTCATGCCCCACTATAATGTTTGGACCAATCACGGAGAAAGAGGGGTTATGATGGAAGACAATGAAGAAGAAGAAGATGACGATAGCTATCCTGGCCATGGGTTCCCTGAATACGATGATACAACAATGGGGGAAGAAGCTGAACCGGCAATGCGAGAAGAAGCTGAGCCGTCAATGCGGGAAGAAGCTGAAGAAGAGGCATCAGATGAGCCCGCTGATGATCTAGGTCGGGCCATTGCCGATGCAAAGAGAAACTACGCAAGTGAAAAGGAGAAGAATAAGTTGCAATGCGTGTTAGAGGATCACAAGATATTGTTGTACCCAAATTGCGGAGCTGGCAAGAAAAAGCTGGGCACCACACTTGAATTGCTGCAATGGAAGGCAGAGAATGGTGTATCTGACAAGGGATTTGGAAAGTTGCTGGTAATGATAAAGAATATGCTTCCAAAGGACAACGAATTGCCCGAGAGTACGTACGAAGCAAAGAAGGTTGACTGCCCTCTAGGGTTAGAGGTGCAAAAGATACATGCATGCCCTAATGACTGCATCCTCTACTGCAGTGAGTACAAGGATTTGAACGCGTGTCCGGTATGCGGTGCATTACGCTATAAGATCATCCACGATGACCCTGGTGATGTCAAGGGCGAGTGCCCCAGGAACAAGATTCCTGCCAAGGTGATGTGGTATGCTCCTATAAAATCATGGTTGAAATGTTTGTTCCAAAACAAAGAGCATGCCAAGGCGATGCGATGGCACAGAGAAGACCGTAAGAAAGACGGAAAGTTGAGATTACCCACTGACGGGTCGCAGCGGAGAAAAATCAAGAGAAAGTACAGGGAGGAGTTTGTAGGTGAGACAAGGAACATATGGTTTGGTCTAAGCGCAGATGGCATTAATCCTTTTGAGGAGCATAGCAGCAATCATAGCACCTGGCTTGTGACTCTATGTTTGTATAACCTTCCTCCTTGGTTGTGCATGAAGCGGAAGTTCATTATGATGCCAGTGCTCATCCAAGGCCCTAAGCAACTCAGCAACGACATTGATGTGTACCTAAGGCCATTAGTTGAAGAACTCTTACAACTGTGGAATGGAAAAGGTGTACATGTGTGGGATTAGCACAAACAAGAAGAATTTTACCTATAGGTGTTGTTGTTCGTGACCTTCAATGATTGGCCTGCTCTCAGTAACCTTTCAGGACAGATAAACAAGGGATAATGCGCATGCATGCACTGTTTGGATGATACCGACAATATACATTTGGATAACTGAAGGAAGAATGTGTACCTGGGACATTGTCGATTTCTTCCGAGCAGGCATCCCGTAAGAAAGAAAGGCAAGCATTTCAAAGGTGAGGCGGATCACCGGACGAAGCCTCGCCACCGTATTGGTGCTGATGTACATGATATGGTCAAGGATTTGAAGGTAATCTTTGGAAAGGGTCCTGGCGGATAACCTGTTCCGAATGACGCTGACGGACGCGCACCCATTTGGAAGAAGAAATCTATATTTTGGGACCTGCCCTATTGGAAATACCTAGAGGTCCGCTTCGCAATCGACGTGATGCATGTGACGAAGAATCTTTGCATGCCCCTGCTTGGCTTCTTGGGCATGTATGGGAAGACAAAAGATACATCGGAGGCACAAGAGGACCAGCAACATATGCACGGCAAAGACGGCATACATCAGGGTCATGCCAGTTACGCTCTTACCAAAGAAGAGAAGGAAATCTTCTTTGAATGCCTGCTCAATATGAAGGTACCGTCTGGCTTCTCGTCGAATACAAAGGGAATAATAAATATGGCAGAGAAAAAGTTCCAAAACCTAAAGTCTCATGAATGCCACGTGATTATGAAGCAACTGCTTCCGGTTGCATTGAGGGGGCTTCTACCAGAAAACATTTGATTAGCCATTGTGAAGCTATGTGCATTCCTCAATGCAATCTCTTAGAAGGTAATCGATCCAGAAATCATACCAAGGTTAGAGAATGATTTGGTGCAATGTCTTGTCAGTTTAGAGTTGGTGTTCCCACCATCCTTCTTCAACATCATGATGCACGTCCTAGTTCACCTATGCAAAGAGATTAACATTTTGGGTCATGTATTTCTACACAATATGTTCCCCTTTGAGAGGTTCATGGGAGTCTTAAAGAAATATATTCATAATCGTGCTAGGCCAGAAGGAAGTATCTCGAAGGTCCATGAAAATGAGGAGGTCATTGAGTTTTGTATTGACTTTGTTCCTTACCTTAAGCCGATTGGTGTTCCTGAATCGCGGCATAAGGGCAGACTGGATGGAAAAGGCACGCTAGGAGGGGATCAAATAATATGTATGGACGGGCATTCTCTCACTCAAGCACACTACACAGTTCTATAGAATTCCACCTTGGTGGCTCCGTATATGGAGGAACACAAGAATTTTCTACGCTCCAAACACCCGGAGCAGTCTGACGACTGGATTACACGTGAACAAATGGGGACTTTTTCCGGTTGGTTGCAGACACGTGCCATGCATGACGCTGCTATTGAAGATGACATGTACTTGCTGTCCTAGTTACCATCTTCAAATATAATGACTTTCAAAGGGTACGAGATAAATGGGAATACATTTTACACGATCGCCCAAGGTAAGAAGAGCACCAACCAAAACAGTGGTGTCCGCTTTGATGCAACAACCAAGACGCGAAAGGAAACATATTATGGTTACATAGAGGACATATGGGAACTTGACTATGGACGTGGTTTGAAGGTCCCTTTGTTTCGGTGCAAATGGGTCAATATGACACGAGGCAGGGTAATGGAAGACCTGCAGTACGGAATGACTACGGTGGATCTCAACAATCTTGCGTATGCAGACGAACCATTCGTCCTAGCCAATGATGTGGCGCAGGTTTTCTATGTGAAGGACATGTCTACCAAGCCAAGAAAAAGAAAAGATAATGAAGTGAATGCATCATACGATGAGCCAAAGTGCCACATAGTTCTTTCAGGGAAAAGAAACATCGTGGGAGTGGATGACAAGACAGACATGTCAGAAGATTATGAAAAGTTTGATGAAATTGCTCCATTCACAGTGAATATTGAACCGAGCATCCGGTTAAATGATGAAAATTGTCCATGGTTACGGTGCAAAGGGACACACGTGAAGAAAATGTTTCACACCCAAAGATCCCACTCTGGGATGTGATCGGCTTCGGTGTCATCACTTTCTTCTCTAGTGAGTTTCTGGACTTATATATCTGGAAAGTGCCGCTTCGAAGAAACCGGAGGGAATCTTTGTAATAGTTAGGGTAATTATGTGTTTTGGCATTTGAAACGCGAAGAAATTTTATGTGCAAACAAATTCTTCCAGGCATTTACTGATTTTTCAGCTAAATGACCCTGCAATTGAAAAAACTTTAAATGAACTCTGAAAACATTGAAAGTTGGCATGGTTTCATCATTTCACCCACATAGCATGTGCAAAAAAGTTGAGACAGTTACGGCAAAAAATGGATGCACTTTGTGTACAAAATGGACAATCTATTTCAAAGTATCAGGGTTTCAAACGAAAACTCATTTTTACAAAGGCATTTCATTTTTTTAATTATTACAACTCTAGATATTTGTCCGTTCAGTATGCACCATTCAAAGTCGCGTCATCAATTTTCAACCCTTTTTGACTTCATTTGCTATTTTTCATGCATATACTGATGCTTTCAGCTAAATGACCCTGAAATTGAAAAACACTTCAAATGAACTCTGAAAAGGTTGAAAGTTGGCATGGTATCATAATTTCACCCACATAGCATGTGCAAAAAAGTAGAGAGGGTTACGGCAAAAACTGGATGCACTTCGTGTACAAAATGGATAATCTCTTTTGAAGTATCAGGGTTTCGGACGAAAACTCATCTGTTACAAAGGCATTTCATTTTTTAAATAACCTAAGTATTACCAAATTGAATATAATGATAAAACACACTAATATTAAACATAAGAAAAAAGAATCACTAGAAAATCTATTTTTAAAGTTAAGTTATTCACAAACTTGTGATTCACACAAATTTCAAATAATTCAAATTTAAACTATTCAAATTTGAAAACTACTGGCACTAACAGAAAGTTTGTAATTTTTTGAACCTAAAGAAAAAAATTCACAAATAAATTCTAAATGCAACAAAAAACAACTCGGAAATAAATAAAAGAAAATAAATAAAGCAGAAAAGAAAAAAAGAAAATAAATAAATAAATAAAAAAGCCCGCCTAATGGGCCACAGCGGCCTGCATACGACTAGAAACCCAGCCTCTAGTTGGGCTAGGATGTAGGCCCACAAGGCCCAATAGGCCCATAGGGCAGAGCGGCAGAGTTCGGCTCAGAAGCCTGCTAGAGAGAGGAGTTCGATACCTCGCCCGTGCCGGGGCTTTTAAATAGGTGTGTCCGCTCTTTTCTAGGTGAGGTGAGACTAAACTTCCACACCACAACTGCGCCAGCGCACACCCTTTAGTACCAGGTCATGGCTCCAACCGGTATTAAAGGGGGAGGGGGGTCTTTAGTACCGGTTAGATCCACCACCCGGTACTAAAGGGGTCGCCTTCCCGCCGCTTGGACTGGCCAAAACAGACCTTCAGTACTGGTTAGTGGCTCCAATCGGTACTAAAGGTCCATCCTATATATACAACACTTCAAAATTTTGTAGTTTCATGTCCCTCTTCCTCTCTGCTTTCGACATCGCTCCCCTCCCCCCCCCCCCCGGTCGCCACCCCCGTCGCGCCATCCCCGCCGACTCCATGCTGCCCCCTTCCTCGTCGCATCGTCCCCGTCGACTCCATGCCGCCCCCGTCGCCGTCACGTCCCCGTCGCCGTCCCCTCGCCTCGCCTCCACCGTCGCCTTGGACCTCGCCATCACCGTCGCCTCGACCTCGCCCGCGTTGTGAGCCCCTCTCCCCCTCTCCTCCCTCCAATCGAAGCTGCCGCGCCGCCGGCGCCGTAGGTGCACACACACACGCGCGCGCACACACACACAATTTGTTCATCTTTTGCACTAGATTATGTTTTTAGTTTTTTTCTATTTTTTCTGTTTTTTATACAAAGGTTTTAGATGAATTAATTAATTAGATTAGATTAATGTCAAATAGTATATAGAAATGTTAGTTATAATGTCAAAGATTTTTTCTATTTTTTTCGTTTTTCATACAAAGGTTTTCTGTCAAATAGTATAATGTCAAAGGTTCTAGATATATTAATGTTATCGAAATGTTAGTTATATAGAAATGTTAGAAATGTTATAGAAATGTTAGTAATATAGAAATGTTAGTTTTAGCTAGATGAATTAGATTAATTTCAAATTGTTAGACGATGATCGATGTTTTTTTAGTTTCTTATAATTTTAGTTATAGAAATTTAGAATTTGCATACAAGAAATCACAATCCAATCATTTAAAAAAATGTTACTTTTGCGGCATATAGTATTTGTTCTCAATGATGCCCTGCCCGCATCCTCGCTGTCGACCCATTTGCGACGACGTCCTGCTTCAGAGGACCCATGTCCGGGACTGGGCTCCGCCAGGCTGGCATTGGGAGGTGCTACCTTCAGGGGCTCGCCGCTTGGTGAGGAACCTGCCCCCGGGTCCCGTCATTGACCCTGAGCTCCTTTGGTGGCGTTCGTGTGGGCCACTTTCGGTGCGGAGGGAGCCGGCCCCGCCGGAGGTGGTGCGTCGCCGTGTCAGGGAGGAGGACGAGCACGTCCATCGCTACATGGCTGCTATGGACGTCAGGTTCTCCAATACCTGGCAGGTTCTTTGGGAGATGACCGGAGCTGTGATCCTGTGATATTTCCATCTCTTACGAGTGTCCACCGCCCGCGCCTCGCGAACCACGAGTGGCCTAGATTATTCGGTAGTATTTGATCTTTATTAGCTAGCTAGCTTGTGATGTATTTGATATATAATATTCGAGATGATGTATTCAAGATTATACATATTATTCGAGATGATGTATTTGAGATTATATATTATTCGAGACGATGTATTCGAGATTATATATTATTCGAGATTATATATTATTTGAGACGATGCATATTATGTACTATGATTCAGCTTTTCCTTATTGATTGCATGCATGCATTGTAATTTCAACTCTAAAATTGTTTTATATTTCTTCTGGATTAGTTAAATAAAAGCTATGGCGGACAATACCGGCAGAGAGGGAGAAGAGGCCCTGTTCGAGATCATATGCTCCCCTCGCATGCCAAATGATCACAATGAAGAAGATGACGGCTCCCAATATCCGAACAATACCGGGGAGGGTGATGATATGATATTCGATCGTGACGACCAAATTGATGAAGTCATGAACTATGATTATGATGGCGAAGAAAATGTTGATCTTGAAATAACAAAGACCGGCGAGGTATATTTATATAAGCAGGCATTTGGTGATCATCACATGTTTTAAATGATTTGAAGATATATTAACGAATCGATTTTTCTTCTTTCAGCCCTCCGGATCGAGAAAATCTTCTACAGGTAGCAGGACAGTGTGAGGCCCGGCCAAAAAATTGAAGGAGGGCATAAAGTACAACATCGATGCCATCAAAACTGATGGCAAACCACTAGTGCCTAAGAACATTGCGAACAAGTTCGTTCGTCAGTGCGGAGTTCTTATGAAGGACCAACTCCCGATCTCCATTCAAGAATGGAAAGAGCCAACAAAGAAACATCCAGATCTCACTTTTGTCGACGACAGAGCAAAATCTCTGCTTTGGGAAAAACTCATGGAACATTTTACCCTACCAGATCATTTCACAGATGCAGATGTGCAGAAAGTCAAGGACGCTGCTCTTAGGAAGATGGCAATTGCATTCCACAACCACAAGAAAAATGTATGGGCCAACTACGTCAAAGGATGAAAGAAGACTCCAGAATTCAAGGTAACATTCGAGAAGCAAAGAGAACACTGGCCCGCTTTCGTGAAATTCAAGGAATCAGAATGATCTAAGGAACGGTCGAGAAAAAACAAGGCCAATGCCGCAAAAAAGGGGTAGTTTCATAGGCTGGGGCCAGGTGGCTATGCGGTGGCAATGCCTAAGTGGGATAAGTCTGAGCAAGAGATGCAGGTTGCACATGTCACTCTAGTTACATTGAGATGGCCCCCCAGGTGCAGAACTTGGTTCTATGCGCATGGGGGCGTTGGACCCAAAGACAGGCTTCGAAGAAGGCATGTCTTAAAGGAGCCGAAGATAAGTTGATTGATGCAATAGAAGATGCTCGAAAGGGGGTGTTCACGCCCAACAGAGAGAACGATGAGCTTATGCGCGCCCTAGGAAATCCTGAACACCCGGGAAGAACACGAGGCAAGGGCATTTTTCCGTGGTATGAGGGCTTTTTGGACTGGAACGCTAACTACAGAATCCGTGCAAGAAGGAAGATGGAGGAGGAGAAGAAGAGGAAGCTGGAGGAGGAGCAGAGGAAGCAGGAAGAATAACACCTTCAAGGCCTAGAATCAGCGCATGCGGACTTGGCACTAAAATTCCAGTGGCAGCAGCAGCAGATCGACTGATTTAGCTAGGAAAGGGGGTCTCTGCAGTGGCAGCAGCTAGCGGATGATCCAGCATTGGATAGCACTGTCGCATCCATGCCGAGAAGCAGCATGGGTTCCGCCCTAGGTGATGCACTGTTGGATAGATACACTGTGGATGACATCATGGAGAATACTAACTGTGAGCTACACTTCAAAATGAAGAACATATCCATGAAGGTGGCAGATGCCGTTGCTTATACAACCCCCCCCCCCCCCCCCAAAGCAACCTTCCATTGCAACCCAATTCCAGCTGGCTATGCTTGTGTCATGGTTGATGAGGTGGTGGACCAATATTCGGGGCTACAGCTTGACATTACTGGAGGTGACGAGGAGCACACACTGGGAGAGGCCATACATTGTATCATCCTATGGATAAAGTATTGCATCATATTTCGAAGGCCACCGACACCGCGTCAGCCGACTCCTCCTTGAAGTCCGCCACTGTGTCAGCGGACTCCCGCTCCTCCAAGTCCGGCACAGCGTCAGGCCACTCCTCCTCCTCCTCCAAGTCCGGCACAGTGTCAGGCCACTCCTCCTCCTCCAAGTCCACCAACGCGTCAGGACATTCCTCCTCCTCCAAGTCCGGCATAGCGTCAGGACACTCCTCCTCCTCCAACTTAGCCAACTTAGCCACATCAGCCGTCTCCGCTGCCTCAACAATCGCGGAAGAGAGCTGCCGCAGCTATGGTGCATAGCGGTACAAGTCGAGGTAGTACAGGAGGTATAGGCGGATGCAAGCGATTTCAATATGGTCCAAGCCTCGGGCCTCTTCCGCAGAGGCCTTATGACATGACCGAGGAGCAAAACAAAGCCATAGTGAAGGCCCAAGTGGACGCCCATTTTGGACCAAAACCGCCACCGCCGCCAAGGGAGAGTGCATGAGGATAAGATTGACCACTTTATTCGTATGGCTAAAGCACCAGCTCCCAAGCCTGTTGACTCAGACTATGAGCGCCAAATCAGGAAGGCACACCGAGCACGACAAAAGAAGGAGCCAAGCTCGAGCTCAAGCCAAGCAGCTGGCAAAAAATGCGGGAAAACTATTTCCCAGCTGGGAGAACAGGCGGCGCAATCGATCCCCCCGCTTGTTGTACCAACACATGAGGGTACCGGCGCCGGTCAGCTGGTAATAACCGACGAGCATAGAAGGCAGGCTCGGTATCACTGTTGGACAACTCCTCGAGATTGAGCCCATGTCTTCGCTTAGAGACGAGGACATAAAACGGAAATATGTCCGCCGGGAACCTTTGGTCGAGCCTGAGGAGGTCAAGAACCTCCCAACGAGAATGTATGAATTGCATGATTAGTATATGAAAATTACCAAGAGTTCCAACCGAGAGTCCCTCATGGTGAACGTTAAGGAAGAGCATTACTTCCATAAGCTAGCTCTGTCCGTTGAGTATTCAGAACTATTTCAGTTATTCAATCAAGAAGCACTTGACAAATCTCTCGTCAGTTGCTATTGTCTGTAAGTGATTTATTTCTGTAATTTAAGTCTCAAGCTAGCTGTAGTGCTCATTGATCGATCATTACCTGTAATTATCCCCACTATATTATTTTCTGTGGTATTATGCTGGATGAAGATATATGAAATGAAAAAAGTTGGATGCTATGGCGTTGGGTTCATTGACCCAAATACCATTAATGAAGACACATGTAAATTGGAATGGTATAAAGCAGATGTAGAGAAAAACATGCTAGAGTTCTTGAAGCGCCTCAATACCAATGAAGATATACTATTTCCTTACAACTTCCTGTGAGACACACTGTCTTGTACTACAAATTCTGTTTTTGCTTACTAGCTAGCTAGATGTTAATAATTAAGTGTATATGGTTTAGGGTAGTTGATGAGTATTATGCACATGCCCGCTTAATTAAGACATGCAAACGTGTGCGCGTGCAGTTACCACTGGATATTGTTAATCATTAAAGTTGAAGAAGGAACAGTTGAAGTACTGGACTCACTACTTAAAAAGCAAAGTGACTACTCAATCTTGAAGGGGATAGTCGACAGGTAATTTCAATCATTATTAACTATATGCCGGCCTCTTTAGTTCATCATTTCCTGATATCAACTATTTAATAACTCCTTTATTCATTTTCTTTGCCGGTAGGCAGGGCTTGCGAAAAGTTCATCAACGTGACTCCAGGACAATGGCGAAAAAGTTGTATTGGTTTGGACCAAAGGTAAGTAATTAAGTAGTACTAGCTAGCTACAATCTCTTTAATTCTTGTTTCAATACCATTAATTATTATGGTTGATTAATTATTATCTGATTAAATTCTATTCTCGTAAAGGCCCTAAAGTAGGCGCCAAGGACTTAAGTGTGTGCATACTATGTTTGCGAGAACATTCGCATGATGGCGTCCGAAAGGAGCAAGTCTGATAGACAGCTATGGGTATGTTTGCTAGGACACTATTCACAATTTTTACATCATTATCGATATCTAGTCACACAACTAATACACATGCATATTGATCTCCTTCTTAACAGTTCAATGAGGTGCGGGAGCAGCTCCTACCAACAGAGCGCATACGAGCACTTGAAGAGGAAATAGCAGGACTTTTGTTCGACCAGGTCATAAATCCCAAAGGAGAATACCATTATCCGCTACCACCCCCATGAACCACTCCTAATTGTCATCATGCTCTGAAGGCACCAAGGCAAATGCCACTGGCTCCAATGGCAACATGTAGGAGAAATTGTGTGTGTGTGTATGTGTGTGTCTATATACATGTGTATGTGTGAATAATGGTGGTTGTGAGACATTCGATGATATATATATATATCAGTTATACGAGAAATTCAATTTATATATATGCATAATGTGTACAATATGTAGTATTGTAAAATACCAGCAAACGAAAAAGAATTAAATGGAAAACACAAAATTAAAGGAAAAAGAAATCATGAACCCAAAACCCCCCAAACCTTTTAGTACCGGTTGGTGTTACCAACCGGTACTAAGGGCTCCCCGCCCCTGGCGCTGGCATGTGCCACGTGGTGGCCCTTTAGCGGCGGTTCGTGCAGAACCGGTACTAAAGGGGGGACCTTTAGTCCCCACCCTTTAGTGCCGGTTATAGAACCGGCACTAAAGGGCCTTACGAACTGGTACTATAACCCGGTTCTACACTAGTGTTCCTAACCGTAGACATGTGTTGTCATTTGATGAACGGGATCACATCATTAGGAGAATGATGTTATGGACAAGACCCATTCGTTAGCTTAGCATTATGATCGTTCAGTTCTATTGCTATTGTTTTCTTCATGTCAAATACATATTCCTTCGACTATGAGATTATGCAACTCCTGGATACCAAATGAATGCCTTATGTGCTATCAAACGTCACAGCGTAACTGGGTGATTATAAAGATGCTCTATAGGTATCTCCAAAGGTGTTTGTTGGGTTGACATAGATCGAGATTAGGATTTGTCACTCCGAGTATTGGAGAGGTATCTCTGGGCCACACATCATAAGAAGCCTTGCAAGCAAAGTGACTAATGAGTTAGTTGTAGGATGATGTATTACAAAACAAGTAAAGAGACTTGTCGGTAACGAGATTTAACTAGATATGAAGATACTAGCGATCGAAGCTTGGGCAAGTAACATACTGATGACAAAGGGAATAACATATGTTGTCATAACGGTTCGACCAATAAAGATCTTCATAGAATATGTGGGTGACAATATGAGCATCTAGGTTCCTCTATTGGTTATTGACCGGAGAGGTGTCTCGGTCATGTCTACATAGTTCTCGAACCCATAGTGTCCGCATGCTTAACGTTCGATGATGATACTGTATTATATGAGTTATGTGCTTTGGTGATCGAATGTTGTTCGGAGTCCCGGATGAGATCACGGACATGACGAGGAGTCTAAGTGATCGAGAGGTAAAGATTAATATATAGGATGATAGTATTCGGACAACGGAAGTGTTCTGGAGGGTACCGAGTACATATCGGAGTACCGGAGGGGTTACCGGAACCCCCGGGGAGAAGATATGGGCCGTATGGGCCATGATAGGGGAGTGTCGGTGTCAAAACCGGCGGATCTCGGGTAGGGGGTCCCGAACTGTGCGTCTAGGCGGATGGTAATAGGAGACGAGGGACACAATGTTTTTACCCAGGTTCGGGCCCTCTCGATGGAGGTAAAACCCTACGTCCTGCTTGATTAATATTGATGATATGGGTAGTACAAGAGTAGATCTACCACGAGATCAAGGAGGCTAAACCCTAGAAGCTAGCCTATGGTATGATTGTTGTAATGTATGTTGTCCTACGGACTAAAGCCCTCCGGTTTATATAGATACCGGAGAGGGCTAGGGTTACACAGAGTCGGTTACAATGGTAGGAGATCTACATATCCGTATCGCCAAGCTTGCCTTCCACGCCAAGTAAAGTACCATCCCGACACGAGCCGGAGTCTTCAATCTTGTATCTTCGTAGTCTTGGAGTCCGGCGGATATTGATAGTCCGGCTATCCGGACACCCCCTAGTCTAGGACTCCCTCAGTAGCCCCTGAACCAGTCTTCAATGACGATAAGTCCGGCGTGCATAATGTTCGGCATTGCAAGGCGGGTTCCTCCCTTGAATAATCCATAGGAGATCATGAACACCGGCTCTGCAAAATAAATTCTAGATTCCACAGTAGAGAGAATAAAATGTACACTTAGTTCAATCTGTTGACGTATTATGCGGCGTGACATCACACCGCCACCAGGTCTTTGTTTGAATTACTATACCACCTCAGCATGTTTAGCGAAGCTGTTTCCTTGGCACGTCTTGTCGAAGCAGAGATCGTGTTCCCCTTATTCCGGGATTCTCATCAATACGTGCGTGGGTAACCCAACCGCGCCATTGATGGTGGCGCTTGGGAGATAAGCGAGTTTTACCAGGCTGGTGGGGGACGCATAGTTTTGTCCGCCTATATATAAGGGATAAGGATTCACCTTCTCACCTACGCCTTCTTCCTCCTTTGCTTATCCATCCCCGCGAACTCAAGCTCCAACGCCCGAGCTCGCACATCTTGCCTCGACCTTCTCCGAATATGTCCGGAGCGGGAGGTAAATGGTTAGCCTCCACCGTCAAGGAGGAGGACATCACCAAGCTGCGCAGCACCGGATACCTCTCCGGCGATATCGCGCATCGGCTGCCCGATGAGGGGCAGCTCATCCCTACCCCCAGGCCTCATGAGAGGGTCGTCTTTCTCCCCCACTTCCTCCGCGGACTGGGCTTTCTGCTCCATCCATTTGTCCGGGGGCTCATGTTTTACTACGGCCTGGATTTCCACGATCTGGCGCCGAACTTTATCCTCAACATCTCAGCGTTTATTGTCGTGTGCGAGGCTTTCCTCTGCATCCGGCCCCACTTCGGCCTGTGGCTCAAGACCTTCAACGTCAAGCCGAAGGTTGTGAAGGGTACGCAAGCGGAATGCGGAGGTGCCATGTTGGGCAAATTGCCCAACGTCCCTTGGCTAGAAGGGACTTTCGTGGACTCCGTCAAGGGGTGGCAATCGGGGTGGTTCTACATCACCGAGCCACGCAAATCCACATGGGCGGCGGCCCCCGAGTTTAGATCAGGCATCCCCACGCAGCTCACCTCCTGGAAACAGAAGGGCTTGCAGTGGGGGAATCCGGTGGAGGTGACGGGACTCCGAGCATGCATCAAGAAGATGGTGAGCGAAAGGCTCAGGCTTGTCGACGTGGTCCAAGTCATGCTCATCCGGCGGATCCTCCCATGCCAAGAACGGGCATTTAATTTGTGGGAGTTCAATCCGGAACAACACCAGGCGCTAAACGGGCTCTTCGATACAACATACGAAGGCGCCTGGAGGGTGCTGTTCAAGGGTGCCGAAGCCCCCGCGTCCGCGACCGAAGACCGCGGATTCAACTCGCAGCATCCAACTGACGAGGTAAGTGATTCAACCCCATTACGGGACACTTGTGATAATTAGATTGACTCTAGTGAGGCTTCATTCTGCCTCTTCCTTTGACAGGAATGGATGGAGAAGGCCAAGCTGCTCATCAGCCCGGCTCCCATGCCAGAAGACCCAGCGAACGCCCGCTTAACAGGGCTGCTGGTTCCGGCACCGCATGTCATGCTGGAGAAGAAGGCCAGGAAGGTGGCCGCGGGGACTCGAAAGAGTTCCCACAATCAGGCGTCTGACGACGACGAGGACTCCTCTCCCGAATATGAGGAGGAGGAGTACTCTCTCCCGGAGGAGGGAGAGAAGAAAAGGAAGGCCTCCCCCATCGGGGGGGGGGGCCGAAGGGTCCAAGAGGGGGAGAACTATCCCCCCGGACAGTTTCGCCAACATCAGCGTTGGTGAAGATGAGCGGCCTCCAAGGGCCAGGCGTCCGGCAAGATCGTAAGTATCCGGATCCTTGATGTGTAATTTCTTTTATGTCGCGTAGTATCCTTCTAACGCCGCATTCTGCCCGCAGTCCGGCCAATGATGATCTCCCCGACTCATCGAGCGGGTCATTGGCTTCGTCGGATGTGAATTCCATCCCGACTGCCTCCACCCCACGCGCCGACGAGGATGCCGAGGTGGGATCCCAAAGAGGGACCCATCAGGAGGAGGCTCCGGAGGCGCTGTCAGGCAACACCCCGGACTTCGTGCCGGACTCTACATCGGAACCCGCAGTGGTTCCAGAGTCCGGCAAGCGGCCCCTTCGAAAGAAGGGCAGGACCGTGACGCCGGCGGCCTCCGTCCAACCGGAGGCGCCGGATAACCTGTTGGAGGCGCTTAAAGGTGCTTCCATCGAGGAAGAACACCGCACTATCATGAGTGCGGTGATTAATAAGGTTCAGCTCGCTAAGAGCGGGCTGACCGAAGCCTGCAGCAGCCTTTTAACAGGCTTTGAGGTAAGAAGTTAAAATTATGTGATATAATACCACATAGACAGTAGCCCCTGATGCTTAGTTCGGTGTTCGGAAAGAAAAGCCGGACTAAGGATCTATGACAAGATATACACAGGGTTGCCTAAAATATGTCAATATGGGTTTGCAGGCTGCACTGCTGACCTCTGCCGCACTAATGGCGGAAGTTGATGTGCTGAAAAAGAATCTCGAGCGGTCTGAGCAAGAGCTCGGCCATGTAAAGAAGCAGCTCGAGGAGAAAGAAGGTGAGTAACACCTCTTTGAATAAGTACCTTACAGAAAAGGATTTTGGTTGCAAATAAAATTAACAAGGATAATATGTGTATTGCAGGGGCCACTAACGAGGTGGCAACCCTGAAGGATGCTATGTCCGCGGCCGAACGCAATGCGGCCGCGGAACGTGCTGAGCGAGAAAAACAAGAGGCACGTGTGGCGGAAGTTCGGCAAGAGCTCTAGGTTCGCATGGAAAAACATGAGAGTTTGGAGCGTGACTCCAAGACTCGAGAGTCCGAGCTTGCCTCGGCTCTCGAAAGTGCCAAGTCCGCCAAGGCCGAGGCCCATAAGGCCCTTCAGGAGGTTGAGGACATAAAGAAGATAGCGGCGGGTAAGGCGTTTTTCATGCAAAGCAGGCATGTTAATGTGAACTACCTGACACTTACCCCAATTCGGAGCTCTCCAGGGGCATTTGCAGATCTGCCGCGTAGTGCGTCTGATGCTGCCGCATTCTATCGTGGCGAGGAGGGGAGCTCGACGGAGAAGGTCTTCTGGTCTCAGTATACTGAGGCCGGCCATCCGGTGCCCCCAAGCGACCAGCTGAAGCAGTTGGTCGAACTCCACAAGGTAGCTGAGGAGGCCATGAAGGGCCTCATAGTCCGGCTGTGGCCTGGACAGGCCATGCCTGGTAGCTACTTTGGCCTCGTGCGGCGGCTGGTAGATGCATGCCCCAGGCTGGATGTAGTCAAGCTTTCCGCCTGTATCGAAGGTGCTCGTCGGGCCCTTGCCCGCATAAAGGTGCAATGGGGCAAATTGGATGCGGAGAAGCTTCTCACGGATCCACCGCCGCCGGGCAAGGAGTATCGCATGCCGGAGAAGTATTATAAAATTGTCCTGAAGGGAGCCTGCAATATTGCAGATGAGTGCTCCCGAAATGTAATCTTTGAGTGAACTCGCTGTTTATTTATCCTGTGCGCTGAAAACTTCGTTCATATGCACCATGAGCAACGCTTGTTTAATTTAAAATATTACCTTCTGTGCGGCCGTTTATAAAATCTGAGAGATGGCAAGTCATTAGCTTCAGGCCCCAATCCACAAGTGCTGGGGTGTTCGGTGATAAACTTGAGCACTCTTGTTCCCATTTTTGGGTCCATCTAGGGAGGCGCTCAACATGACGAACAAGGCATCGTACTTATAATGCTTGAACACTCTCACTTAGCCATAGAATTCTATAATTTTAAATTTCGGCGAAGTCCCTGGTATTCGGAAGACCGAATCCGGGGCGCTATCCACGCCTTCATCGGACATTATCCGGAACTTCGCTCGAAGCGGCGTGAGTCTTTAAGGACCCGAAAAAACCTCTCGAACAGCGACCAGTCTCTCGCCTTATCATGCCAGTCAGTTTTAGCTTTCTCCACTGAGGCGTTAACCCGGCTCAACCGGGGCGCAATCGCAGTGGTTCTCCCAGTGCCACCTTAGCCGACAGAACGGAACGTAAGGCACCAAAACGTGGGAGCCGGGCAAACCCAACTATTGACCCAAGACATGATTTGGAGCCGATTCATATAATGCTATAAGTTCGGGGTGCCGCACTTGTGAAAGTGTTCGGACTTTATCACACCATAAAGTGGGGAACATAAGCCCCTGGTGTATTATGCCGTACCAAAATATACGGGTGCCAGATGTCATATAATGAGCATATATATATAAAATGTAATGCAATTGCGATCATAAAGGTGCTGCATTATTAATGAAAGAAAAGTCTGCTAGTAGAGCGGACTAATACAAATAGTGCGGTAAGCAAGGGATTTGGACTAAATAAACATGTCCCCCTCCAGGGATGAGCTGCGGATTTGGTGTATATAATTGAATTTAATGCTCGTAATTGAGACCACCTGAGTGTTCGACGCGGCCTTCTTAAGTCCCTAACTGTTGCATCATGAGTTCGGCAAGTTCACCGCTGGACAGGGCTTCTGGTTAACAGAGTCCTGTGTACAAAAAAGAAGAAAAATAATAAAAAGGAAAGGCACATTTGTGAGCCCCTGGTGTGGTCGAACCGCACTCTGGGTCCGTTGTGATCGTGCCCCCTCCCCTGTGCCCATGGTATCTCCAAAGCGTAATGATGTACGCGGAGTGTTATTCTTGCGATCATACGCGGGCGAGGGTTGGGGCCGCATTGCTACGCTTGCTCTGATCGCGCCAGGTGGTCTTGGTTGATATTGCTCCGGGCGCGCTTTGCTGTATCCGGCCGTTTAACGACCGGACTTGAGAATTGCCTTAGAAGGCTGCTCTGTACTTCTGCCGCGAGAGCCACTGTATGTTCCTCCGTTCGGAGGGAGCGTTCCGTATTCCCATTGACCGTGATGACTCCTCGAGGGCCTGGCATCTTGAGCTTTAGGTATGCATAGTGCGGCACCGTGTTGAATTTGGCAAACGCGGTTCGTCCGAGCAGAGCGTGATAGCCGCTGCGAAACGGGACTATGTCGAAGATTAATTCTTTGCTCCGGAAATTATCCGGGAATCCGAAGACCACTTCCAGTGTGACTGAGCCTGTACAATTGGCTTCCACTCCTGGTATGACACCTTTAAAGGTTGTCTTTGTAGGTTTAATCCTTGATGGGTCTATGCCCATTTTGCGCACTGTATCCTGATAAAGCAAGTTCAGGCTACTGCCGCCGTCCATCAGGACTCTCGTGAGGTGGAACCCATCGACAATTGGGTCTAAGACCAATGCGGCGAATCCGCCATGGCGTATGCTGGTCGGATGGTCTCTTCGATCGAAAGTGATCGGACAAGAGGACCATGGGTTGAACTTTGGGGCGACTGGCTCCATCGCATTGACGTCCCTTAGTGCGCGTTTCCTCTCCCTCTTGGGTATGTGGGTCGCGTATATCATATTCACCGTCCGTACTTGTGGGGGAAAACCCTTCTGTCCTTTGTTGTTCGGCGGCCGGGTCTCTTCCTTGTCGTCGCTATTTAGCCCCTTGTCATTATTTTCGGCAATTAACTTGCCGGCCTGCTTGAACACCTAGCAATCTCTATTGGTGCGGTTAGCTGGCTTTTCAGGGGTGCCGTGTATCTGGCATGAGCGGTCGAGTATTCGGTCCAGGTTGGACGGACCCGGAATGGTTCTTTTAAACGGCTTCTTCCGTTGATCGGGTTTAGAGCCTCGGAATCCGACATTGACCGCCGTATCCTCCTTATCGTCGCCGTTAATTCGGCGCTTGTTTTTGTTTCGACGTGACCTGCCGTTGTTGTCCTTAGTATCCGGACTGCCAGAATTTTTACGGAGATTGTTGCTGCGGGCTAGCCAGCTGTCCTCTCCCGCACAAAAGCGGGTCATTAACGATGTGAGGGCTGCCATGGATTTCGGCTTTTCCTGCCCCAGGTGCCGGGCTAGCCATTTGTCCCGGATGTTATGTTTGAAGGCTGCAAGGGCCTCTGTGTCCGGACAATCGATGATTTGATTTTTCTTTGTCAAGAACCGTGTCCAGAATTGTCTGGCCGATTCGTCTGGCTGCTGAATGATGTGGCTTAGGTCATCGGCGTCTGGTGGTCGCACATATGTGCCTTGGAAGTTATCAAGGAATGCGGCCTCCAGGTCTTCCCAACACCCAATCGACTCTGCGGGCAAGCTGTTAAGCCAATGCCGAGCTGGTCCTTTAAGCTTGAGTGGGAGATACTTTATGGCATGGAGATCGTCGCCGCGGGCCATATGGATGTGGAGAAGATAGTCTTCGATCCACACCGCGGGGTCTGTTGTGCCATCGTAAGATTCGATATTTACGGGTTTAAACCCTTCGGGGATCTGATGATCCATTACTTCGTCAGTGAAGCATAACGGGTGTGCGGCGCCCCTGTATTGAGCAATATCGCGACGCAGCTCAAGAGAGCGCTATCTGCTGTGTTCGGCCCGGCTGGGGTTATTGTGTCCGGCACGATGGTATTCGTCGTGGGTCGTAGGGCGCCCCCGTGATCCATAGATGGATCTGGATTGTCTTGCTTTGTCCTCCAATATGTCTCGCAAGTCCGGCGCGTTCCCTCTTGGCTTCGTACTTTTGGAGCGATGCCGGGGTATGGTCTTGGCTGGTGGCCTGGATGCCTCTCTGTCACGACCACGGGGTGGTCGGTCAGCCATATCGTGCGCTGGTGATGGATGTACGTATGCTTCCTCCTCTAATCGGGGGAGCAGCTTGCGTTTTGGGTAACTTTTGGAGGGACGTTCGAGTTTATACTCTTCGGCCGCGAGGACTTTGGTCCATCGATCGGCCAGCAGGTCCTGATCAGCTTGAAGCTGCTGCTGCTTTTTCTTTAGGCTGTTTGCTGTGGCGATAAGCCTGCGCTTGAAGCGCTCTTGTTCGACGGGATCCTCGGGTACGACGAATTCGTCATCGTTGAGGCTTGCTTCGTCTTTGGAGGGAGGCATATAATTACGATCCTCAACCTCTTCGTCTGGCGCCCCCTCATGAGGGCTTGCTTCTGCATCCTCCTGCGCTGAGTCTTGCTGGAGGGGATTGCCTTCGGCACTCTCTGGAGTATTATTGTCTCCTGTGCCGGAATCTCCGTTTTTGCTGTGGCGAGTTTTAGAGCGGCGCCGCTGACGCCGGCGCTTGGGCTGTTTCTTTAAGGGATCTGCCTCCGCTGTTCCTTCGCCGTCCCCATCTTCTGGGGTATCCACCATGTATACGTCATATGACGAGGTGGCCATCCAGTGCCCTGTGGGCGCTGGTTCCTGTTCGTCTCCGGCATCGTCGTCCATACCATCGATGTCTTCGGAGTCGTAGTCTAGCATGTCGGTTAGATCGTCGACAGTGGCTACAAAGTGGGTGGTGGGTGGGCTCTGAATTTCTTCGTCGTCCGCATCCCAACCATCCTGGCCATAGTCCGGCCAGGGCTCTCCTGATAACGAGAGATGCTTTAGTGAATTCAAGATATCGCCGAAAGGCGAGCATTGGAAGATGTCCGCGGCGGTGAATTCCATAACCGGCGCCCAATCCGGATCGATTGGTAGGGGCGCGGGAGGTTCGGAGTCCGGCGAGGAGTCTGGCGCCTCGGAATCATGAGTTTCGCAGGGGACAAGATTAGTGTTCGGCTCCATCGCCGTGGATGTTGAAGCCCCCAGGGCGGCGTCTATCCACCGACCCTCGATCTGGGCGATCGGCTCCGGGCTAATGGCCGAAGCGGATCCGTGTGCGGCCACCAAGGCACTGTTCGGCGGCAGAGCTAGATCATGCCCATCGTCACAGTGCGGCGCGCTTGGCTGTGGCTCGAGTCCGTCGAGGATCAAGTCTCCTCGGACATCGGCCGTGAAGTTTAAGCTTCCAAATCTGACCTGACGGCCAGGGGCGTAGCTTTCGATCTGCTCCAGATGGCCAAGTGAATTGGCCCGCAGGGCGAAGCCGCCGAATACAAAGATCTGTCCGGGAAGAAAAGTCTCACCCTGGACAGCGTTGCAGGTTGAAGATGCCATCAAGCCTATCGGTGACGACACAGAGGAACTCTCAATGAAAGCACCAATGTCAGTGTCAAAACTGGCGGATCTCGGGTAGGGGGTCCCGAACTGTGCGTCTAGGCGGATGGTAACAGGAGACGAGGGACACGATGTTTTTACCCAGGTTCAGGCCCTCTCGATGGAGGTAAAACCCTACGTCCTGCTTGATTAATATTGATGATATGGGTAGTACAAGAGTAGATCTACCACGATATCAAGGAGGCTAAACCCTAGAAGCTAGCCTATGGTATGATTGTTGTAATGTATGTTGTCCTACGGACTAAAGCCCTCCGGTTTATATAGATACCGGAGAGGGCTAGGGTTACACAGAGTCGGTTACAATGGTAGGAGATCTACATATCCGTATCGCCAAGCTTGCCTTCCACGCCAAGTAAAGTACCATCCGGACACGAGCCGGAGTCTTCAATCTTGTATCTTCGTAGTCTTGGAGTCCGGCGGATATTGATAGTCCGGCTATCCGGACACCCCCTAGTCCAGGACTCCCTCAGGGAGAACACGAGCCCACGAGGGGTGGCGCGCCCCCCTAAAGCAGGTGGCCGAATAGGCTCTCGCCTTTCTGTTTCTTTGCCGCGATCTGAATCTTGAGTTCCACTTCTGACTGGATAAGACAAGAGCATCCAAGGTGACCTGCTTTCTGATTCTCTCTTTTCTCTTTCTTCTTATTTCTAACCTTATTCTTTATTAGTGAGATAATATCTCTACATGCTTCTAATATTTCCATGACGTCAGATCGAAACATGCGCAGAGTTCAGTGATAGTTCCAGTATCAATATGAGGAATACTAGTGCAATAATACCGGAATCTAAGACTTCGCCTCTTGACCAAGTAATTCATGTCGATTCGTTTATATCATTTTTTGTGGCCGGTTTTCTAGTTTGCGTGATAGATTGAATCAACAAGCATTAGTGTGATCTGTTGCTTGTGGTCAGTACTACGTGTGATCTCCTTCATATTTCTATAAGAAGAGACCTCTAATGTTCCCACTAGATCTGAGACCCGCCAATATATATGGGGAGGGGGTGCCTAGAACACACAACATCAATTGTTAGCCGTGTGCGGCGTCCCCCTCCACAGTTTACACCCACGGTCATATTTTCGCGGTGCTTAGGTGAAGCCCTGCGCAGATCACTTGACCATCACCGTCACCATGCTGTCATGCTGACGGAACTCATCTACTTCTTTGACACCTTGCTGGATCAAGAGGACGAGGGACGTCATTGAGCTGAACGTATGCAGAACTTGGAGGTGTCGTATTGGTACTTGATCGATCGGAACTAGAGAAGTTCGACTACATCAACCGCGTTGTCAAACGCTTCCGCTTTTATTCTACGAGGGTACGTAGACACACTCTCCCCCTCTTGTTGCTATGCATCTCCTAGATAGATATTGCGTGAGTGTAGGAAATTTTTGAAATTGCATGCTACGTTCCCCAACAGTGGCATCCGAGCTAGGTCTATGCGTAGATGATATGCATGAGTAGAACACAAAGATTTGTGGGCGGTGATCATCATACTGCTTACTTTTAATGTCTTATTTTAATTCGGATGTATTGTTGGATGAAGTGTCCTAGACCAACCTTACATGACCACATTCATGAGACCGGTTCCACCAATAGACATGCAACTAGTTTTGCATAAAGGTGGCTGGTGGGTGTCTGTTTCTCCTACTTTAGTTGAATCAAATTTGACTGCGGCCGGTCCTTGTTGAAGGTTAAAACAACAAACTTGATATATCACCGTTGTGGTTTTTGTGCTGTAGGTAAGCCGGTTCTAGCTAGAAGCCTGTAGCAACCACGTAAATCTTGCAACTACAAAGTAGAGGACGTCTAACTTGTTTTTGCAGAGCATGTTGTGATGTGACATGGTCAAGACATGGTGTGATATACGTTATTGTATGAGATGATCATGTTTTGTATAAGTTATCGGCAACCGCTAGGAGCCTTATGGTTGTATCTTTATTGTGTAAAATGCAAACACCTTGTAATTGCTTTTATTTTATCACTATGCGGTAGCGATAGTTGTAGAAGGAATAGTTGGCGAGACGACCATGACGCAACGATGGAGATCAAGGTGCCGAGCCAGTGATGATGGAGATCATGATGATGCTTTGGAGATGGAGATCAAAAGCACAAGATGATGATGGCCATATCATGTCACATATTTTGATTGCATGTGATGTTTATCTTTTATGCATCTTATTTTGCTTAGTATGGCGGTAGCATTATAAGATTATCCCTTAACTAAATTTCAAGGTATAAGTGTTCTCCCTAAGTATGCACCGTTGCGACAGTTCGTCGTGCTGAGACACCACGTGATGATCGGGTGTGATAGGATCTACGTTCACATAAAACGGGTACAAGACGGTTTCGCACATGCGAATACTCGGGTTATTGACGAGCCTAGCATGTACAGACATGGCCTCGAAACACTGGAGACCGAAAGGTCGAACATGAATCATATAATAGATATGATCAACATAGAGATGTTCACCATTGATGACTACTCCATCTCACGTGATGATCGGACATGGTTTAGTTGATTTGGATCACGTATCATTTAGATGACTTGAGGGATGTCTATATAAGTGTGAGTTCTTAAGTAATTTGATTAACTGAACTTAATTTATCATGAACTTAGTCCTAATAGTATTTGCATATATATATCTATGTTGTAGATTAATGGCCCGTGCTCCCTTTCCCCTAAATCTTAATGTGTTCCTAGAGAAAGCTAAGTTGAAAGATGATGGTAGCAACTACACAGACTAGGTCAGTAAGTTGAGGAGTATCTTCATTGCTGCACAGAAGAATTATATCCTTGATGCACTGCTAGGTGTGCCAACCCCTCCAGCAACTGCAGACGTTATGAATGTCTGGCAGTTGCGTGTTGATGACTACTTGATAGTCCAGTGTGCCATGCTTTATGTCTTAGAATTGGGACTTCAAAGACGTTTTGAAAATCATGGAGCATATGGGATGTTCCAAGAGTTGAAGTTAATATTTCAAGCAAATGCTCGAGTTGAGAGATATGAAGTCTCCAACAAGTTCTATAGCTGCAAGATGGAGGAGAACAGTCCTGTCAGTGAACACATACTCAGAATGTTTGGATATCATAATCACTTGACTCAGCCGGGAGTTAATCTTCCATATGATAGTGTTATTGACAGAGTTCTCCAATCACTACCACCAAGCTACAAAGGCTTCGTGATGAACTATAATATGCAAGGGTTGGAGAAGACTATTCCCAAGCTCTTTGCAATGCCCAAAGCTGTAGAGGTCAAAATCAAGAAGGAGCATCAAGTGTTGATGGTTAACAAGACCATTAGTTTCAAGAAAAAAGGCAAGGGAAAGAAAGGGAACTTCAAGAAGAATGGTAAACAAGTTGCCACTCCCGGGAAGAAGCCCAAAGCTGGAGCTAAGCCTGAAACTGATTTCTTTTGCTGCAAAGGGACTGGTCACTGGAAGCGGAACTACCCCAAGTATTTGGCGGATAAGAAGGATGGCAAAGTGAACAAAGATATATTTGATATAAATTTTATTGAGGTGTACCTTATGCTCGTAGTAGCGCCTGGGTATTTGGTACTAGTTCAGTTGCTCATATTTGTAACTCGAAACAGGAGCTACGGATTAAACGAAGATTAGCTAAGGACGAGGTGACGATGCGCATCGGAAATGGTTCCAAGGTCGATGTGATCGCCGTCGGCACGTTACCTCTACATCTACCTTCAAGATTAGTCTTAGACCTGAATAATTGTTATTTTGTGCCAACGTTGAGCATGAACATTATATCTGGATCTTGTTTCGTGCAAGACGGTTATTCATTTAAATCGGAGAATAACTGTTGTTCTATTTATATGAGTAATATCTTTTATGGTCATGCACCCTGAAGAGTGGTCTATTTCTATTGAATCTTGATTGTGGTGATACACATATTCATAATATTGATGCCAAAAGATGCAAAGTCGATACATATTTGTCACACTGCTGTTTAGGTCATATTGGTGTAAAGCACATGAAGAAACTCCATGCAGATGGACTTTTGGAATCACTTGATTATGAATCATTTGATACTTGCGAACCATGCCTCATGGGCAAGATGACTAAAACTCCGTTCTCCGGAACAATGGAGCGAGCCAATGACTTGTTGGAAATAATACATATAGATGTATGTGGTCCAATAAGTGTTGAGGCACGTGGCGGGTATCATTATTTTCTAACCTTCACAGATGATTTGAGCAGATATGGGTATATCTACTTAATGAAACACAAGTTTGAAACAATTAAAAATTTCAAAGAATTTCATAGAGAAGTGGAGAATCATTGTAACAAGAAAATAAAGTTTCTACGATCTGATCGCGGAGGTGAATATTTGAGTTACGAGTTTGGCCTTCATTAGAACAACGTGGAATAGTTTCACAACTCACGCCACCTGGAACACCACAGCGTAATGGTGTGTCCGAACGTTGTTACCATACTTTATTAGATATGGTGCAATCTATGATGTCTCTTACCGATTTACCACTATCGTTTTGGGGTTATGCATTAGAGACACTTGCATTCACGTTAAATAGGGAACCATCCAAATTCGTTGAGACGACACCGTATGAACTGTGGTTTGGCAATAAACCTAAGCTATCATTTCTTAAAGTTTGGGGTTGCGACACTAATGTCAAAAGGCTTTAGCCTGATAAGCTCGAAACCAAATCGGAGAAGTGCGTCTTCATAAGGTACCCTAAGGAAACAATTGGGTACACCTTCTACCACGGATCTGAAGGCAAGATCTTTGTTGCCACGAATGGAACCTTTCTAGAGAAGGAGTTTCTCTCGAAAGAAGTGAGTGGGAGAAAAGTAGAACTTGATGAGGTAATTGTACCTTCTCTCAATTTGGAAAGTAGCTCATCAGAGAAATCCGTTCATGTGATGCCTACACGAACTAGAGAGGAAGCTAATGATGATGATCATGAAACTTCATGTCAAGTTACTACCGAACCTCGTAGGTCAACTAGAACACGATCGACACCAGAGTGGTACGGTAATCCTATTTTGGAAGTCATGTTACTACACCATGGCGAACCTATGAACTATGAAGAAGTTGTGATGAGCCCAGATTCTGATAAATGGCTTCAGACCATGAAACCTGAGATACGATCGATATATGAGAACAAAGTGTGGACTTTGGTGGACTTGCCCGGTGATCGGCAACCCATAGAGAATAAATGGATCTTCAAGAAGAAGACTGGCGCTGATGGTAATGTTACTATCTACAAAGCTCGACTTGTAGCAAAAGGTTTTCGAGAAGTTCAAGAAGTTGACTACGATGAGACATTCTCACCCGTAGCGATGCTTAAGTCTGTCTGAATCATGTTAGCAATTGCCGCATTTTATGATTATGAAATCTGGCAAATGGACGTCAAAACTGCATGCCTTAATGGATTTCTTAAAGAATATTTGTATATGATGTAACCAAAAGGTTTTGTCAATCCTAAAGGTGCTAACAAAGTGTGCAGGCTCCAGCGATCCATCTATGGACTGGTGCAGGCATCACGGAGTTGGAATATACGCTTTGATGAGGTGATCAAAGCATTTGGTTTTATACAGACTTTTGGTGAAGCCTGTATTTACAAGAAACTGAGTGGGAGCTCTATAGCATTTCTAATATTATATGTGGATGACATATTGTTGATTGGAAATGATGTAGAATTTCTTGATAGCATAAAAGGATACTTGAATGAAAGTTTTTCAATGAAAGACCTTGGTGAAGCTGCTTATATATTGGGCATCAAGATCTATAGAGATAGATCAAGACGCTTAATAGGACTTTCACAAAGCACATACCTTGACAAAGTTTTGAAGAAGATCAAAATGGATCATTCAAAGAAAGGGTTCTTGCCTGTGTTACAAGGTGTGAAATTGAGTCAGACTCAATGACCGACCACTACAGAAGATAGAGAGAAAATAAAAGTCATTCCCTATGTCTCAGCCATAGGTTCTATCATGTATGCTATTTGTGTACCAGACCTGATGTGTGCCTTGCCATAAGTATGGTAGGGAGGTACCAAAGTAATCCAGGAGTGGATTACTGGACAGCGGTCAAGAACATCTTGAAGTACCTGAAAAGGACCAAGGATATGTTTCTCGTTTATGGAGGTGACAAAGAGCTCGTCGTAAATGGTTATATAGCCTCAAGAAAAGTTACCGATAGACGAAGACGAAAGAGGGGATGCCTTCTGGGGCATCCCCAAGCTTAGGATCTTGGTTGTCCTTGAATATTACCTTGGGGTGCCTTGGGAATCCCCAAGCTTAGGCTCTTGCCACTACTTATTCCATAGTCCATCAAATCCCTACCCAAAACTTGAAAACTTCACAGCACAAAACTCAACAGAAAATCTCATAAGCTCCTTTAGTATAATAAAATAAATCACCACTTTTGGAACTGTTGTGAACTCATTATTTATTTATATTGGTGTAATATCTACTGTATTCCAATATTTCCATGGTTCATACCCCCCGATACTACCCATAGATTCATCAAAATAAGCAAACAACACATAGAAAACAGAATCTGTCAAAAACAGAACAGTCTGTACTAATCTGGAAACTTTGAATACTTTTGTAACTCCAAAATTTCTAAAAAATTAGGAAAACATGGGTAGTTTATGTACCAATATTTTGCAAAATGAATCAAATCAAAAACACGCTTCTATGAATTAAGAAAACTATTTTCCTGGGCACAAAAGTTTATGTTTTTCAGCAAGATCAAAACAACTGTCACCGTAAGCCATCCCAAAGGTCTTACTTAGCACAAACACTAATTAAAACACAAAACAATATCTAACCAGAGGCTAGATGAATTACTCAAAGCAAAAAAGGAGTAAAACACAAATAACAAAAATAAAATTGTGTTGCCTCCCAACAAGCGCTATTGTTTAACGCCCTTAGATAGGCATAAAAACACGAATAGATCTAGGTATTGTCATCTTTGGTCTTTACTCTTTTAATGGAGTTATGTTCAAATCGAGGAGGTTCTTTACATTTGTCCTCATATTCAAAAATCTTTAAGTCTAGAGCATCCAACCACTTATTCCAAAGAGTAATCAACATATTCATGCGGTGGATGTTCTCACTAGCATTTTTGAGGGGTTCAAGAGATTTTTGCAAAAAAAATTGTCACTTTACATAGTTTCTCGAAAACTTGAGTTCATTATTGAGTGTGAGGTAATCCCTTGTGTGGGGGTGATATTCCAACTACTCCTTCTATTATCTAGAAGCAACGTTGGGATCAATTTCAATAAAATTCCCTCTAGCAGCAAAATCCATGAGTTGACTATGGGGCATGGTCAACCCAACATAAAAATTATGAAGTAAAATTTTAAAATCCCCCTTTCTAGTGCAATTGCGATAAGATTCTATCATCCTATACCAAGTATCCTTTAATTTTTCTCCTTGTTTCTGTTTGAAGTGGAGAACTTCAAAGTCAGAAGACAAAGGAGGGGTAAAAGCGCTAGGCATAGAGAAAAGGTAAAGATGAGGAAACACACGAAGAGATGAGCGGAAGACGGGTGAAGAAAAGGAAAAATCTTTTCGAAAATTGTTTTAGACGTGGGGAGAGGAAAACGAGAGGCAAATGGCGAATAATGTAATGCAAGAGATGAGAGTTTTATGATGGATACTTGGTATGTCTTGACTTGGCGTCGATCTCGCAGGCAACGGCGCCAGAAATTCTTCCTGCTACTTCTTGAGCTTGCGTTGGTTTTTCCATTGAAGAGGAAAGGGTGATGCAGCAAAGTAGAGATAAGTATTTCCCTCAGTTAGACAACCAAGGTATCAATCCAGTAGGAGACAAAGCACAAATCACCAAGACCTACACAAACAATGAAACAACTTGCACCCACTGCGATAAAGGGGATGTAAATCCCTTCACGATTACTTGCAAAAGTGAGATATAATAGAGATAGATGAAACTCAACAAAAGACAAAGTAAATATTTTTGGTATTTTTGGTTTATAGATCGGAAAGTAAAAGGTTTCAAAATAGTAGATCGGAAACTTATATGATAGAAAATAGACCCGGGGGCCATAGGTTTCACTAGAGGCTTCTCTCATGCTAGCAAATAATATGGTCGGTGAACAAATTACTGTCGAGCAATTGATAGAAAAGCACAAAGTTATGACGATATCTAAGGCAATGATTATGAAAGATAGGCATCACGTCAGTGTCAAGTAGACCGACTCACGCCTGCATCTACTACTATTACTCCACACATCGACCGACTCCTGCCTGCATCTAGAGTACTAAGTTCATGAGGAACAGCGTAACGCATTAAGTAAGATGACATGATGTAGAGGAATAAACTCAAGCAATATGATGTAAACCCCATCTTTTTATCCTCGATGGCAACAATACAATATGTGCCTTGCTACTCCTACTATCACTGGGAAAGGACACCGCAAGATTGAACCCAAAGCTAAGAACGTCTCCATTGCAAGAAAAACCAATCTAGTTGGCCAAACTAAACCGATAGTTCAAAGAGAAGTACAAAGATACCAAATCATGCATATAAGAATTCAGAGAAGATTCAAATAATATTCATAGATAAGCTGATCAAAAATCCACAAGTCATCATGTCTCGACAAACACATCGCAAAAGAAGATTGCATCGGATAGATCTCCAAGAACATCAACGAGAACATCGTATTGAGAATCAAAGAGAGAGAAGAAGCCATCTAGCTACTAGCTATGGACCCGTAGGTCTAAGGTAAACTACTCACGCTTCATCGGAAGGGCAATAGAGTTTATGTAGAAGCCCTCCGTGATTGAATCACCCTCCAGCAGGATGCCAAAAAGGCCCTAGATGGGATCTCATGGGTACAGAAGGTTGCAATGGTGGAAAAGTGTTTTCGTGGATGCTTCTGGTGGTTTGCGGATATTTGGGAATATATAGGATGAAGAAGCACTACTCCAGGATGTTGCTAACGTGACACTACGATCAGAGACCCTTCGAGAAACTGTGTGGCATGCAATAATAGCAAATGATGGTGTAAGAAAACCGTCAAAAATGTGCAAAACATTTGCGATGACGGATGCATAAAAAATGGTTCGGATTTTAGTTGCGTGTGCGATGCAGGGCATACAATTCAGTTCAATTAACTGTTTGCGATGAGGAGTAACAAAAGAAATGGGCAGCCAGATGAAGGCATTTGCGATACACAGCATATGGTTCACTCAGATGAATTTTTTGTGATTAGGCAACACAAAAGAAATGGCCAGCCAGATCAAGGTGTGTGCGATATACAGCATGCGGTTCACTGATACGTCCATTTTGCATCATGATTTTATATCAATATTTATTGCATTATGGGGTGTCATTACACATTATATCTCAATACTTATGGCTATTCTCTCTTATTTTACAAGGTTTACCATGAAGAGGGGGAATGCCGGCAGCTGGAATTCTGGCTGGAAAAGGAGCAAACATTGGAAACCTATTCTGCACAACTCCAAAAGTCCTGAAACTCCACGAAACAACCTTTTGGATTTATTAAGAATTTATGAGCGAAAGAAATAGGCCAGGGGGCCCACACCCTGTCCAGGAGACAGGGGGCGCCCCCCTGTAGGCCGCAGCCTCCTATCTCCTGGGCCCCCTGGTGGGCCTCCGGCGTCCATCTTCTGCTATATCATCACTTTTACCCTGGAAAAAATCGTGGGCAAGCTTACGGGATGAAACTCCACCGCCACGAGGCGGAACCTTGGCGGAATCAATCTAGGGCTCTGGCGGAGCTGTTCTACCGGGGACACTTCCCTTCGGGAGGGGGAATCATCACCAACGTCATCACCAATGATCCTCTCATTGGGAGGGGGTCAATCTCCATCAACATCTTCACCAGCACCATCTCCTCTCCAAACCCTAGCTCATCTCTTGCATCCAATCTTGTATCAAAACCACAAATTGGTACTTGTGGGTTGCTACTAGTGTTGATTACTCCTTGTAGTTGATGCTAATTGGTTTACTTGGTGGAAGATCATATGTTCAGATCCTTTATGCATATTATTACTCCTCTGATTATGAACATGAATATGCTTTGTGAGTAGTTACGTTTGTTCCTGAGGACATGGGTGAAGTCTTGCTATTAGTAGTCATGTGAATTTGGTATTCGTTCGATATTTTGATGAGATGTATGTTGTCTTTCCTCTAGTGGTGTTATGTGAACGTCGACTACATGACACTTCACCATTATTTGGGCCTAGAGGAAGGCATAGGGAAGTAATAAGTAGATGATGGGTTGCTAGAGTGACAGAAGCTTAAACCCTAGTTTATGCGTTGCTTCGTTAGGGGTTGATATGGACCCATATGTTTAATGTTGTGGTTAGGTTTACCTTAATACTCCTTTTTGTAGTTGTGGATGCTTGCAATAGGGGTTAATCATAAGTGGGATGCTTGTCCAAGTTAGGGCAGTACCCAAGTGCCAGTCCACCCACATATCAAATTATCAAAGTACCGAACGCGAATCTTACGAACGTGATGAAAACTAGCTTGACGATAATTCCCAATGTGTCCTCGGGAGCTCCTTCTTCATTATTAGAATTTGTCCAGGCTTATCCTTTGCTACATAAAGGATTGGGCCACCTTGCTGCACTTTATTTACTTTATTTACTTTTTGCTCGTTACTATTTATCTTATCACAAAACTACCTATCACCTACTATTTCAGTGCTTGTAGAGAAAACCTTACTAAAAACCGCTTATCATTTCCTTCTGCTCCTCGTTGGGTTCGACACTCTTACTTATTGAAAGGACTACGATAGATCCCCTACACTTGTGGGTCATCATTCACTCAGATAAACTGTTTGTGTTGAGACAAGAGAACAGAAACGGTTCAATATAACAAGATATGTGTGATATGCGGCAAACGGGTCTGTAATCAGAAATGTGTGCGAAGACCGATAGTAACACAAACAGTTGCTGCTAATATGACGTGTGTGTTGTGTGATGGGATTGCATATATAACAACAACATATATATATACACACTTATAAGGACATGGTTGCATAACCAAATTAAACATCCAATTACATAGGTGGCTACTACAACCATGACATTTGCACACACCAAAGTAAACTATTACATGCATAATTTCATAGGTGGCTACTACACACATGACACTTCCACACACCAATAAAGTAAACTATATATTGCATGCATGATTAACTAGCATAAACGATCATCTGGTCATCATCTACTGCTTGTGATGCTTGCTCTGCTTGTGGCTCGATCCGGGCTCGTTGATTTGGGTAATGAGGCACTTCCTCATGTCAAAGATCCGCCTGTGCAACTTGTAGCATGTGTACACACTCTTGGCCACAAACCTGAGGTGAGGTTCATCCAGTTGCCGCATCCAGGCCCTGTCCCGAGATACAAGACTTGTTCTCTGGGCATCCTGCTTCATCTTTTCGTAGTAGGGGTCAATGATGGCCGAGGCGAGTTAAACAAGGGGGTCCTTCTTCGTGCTGCCCTAGACCCTGTAGTGCACACGAATTTCGATAAGGTTCTTGCAGGCCAAGTCCGTAACCCTGAGCGCTTTTACATCGTCGGTGGTTTCCACCATAGCGAACTTGTAGTCGGTGTTGTTGACAAACCTGGCGAAACAGACACAAGGCTCTGTGGCCATGCAGTAGTGGTAGATGAGGACATGATGGCGCACACACAACTGGGCGACGGCAACCTTCTGATCCTTGCTGGAAAGACCGGCGGTGTACTGGAGGTCGATGCCGACCATGTTGTGCTTGTCTCCAGCAAGCAACTGCTCAACGGTGTTGATGTAGTCGACCACCACGACCGGGTCGATGGTGTACACCTCTGAGAGATCCGTCTCCCTCGCGTGGCTCTCCACTTTATGCTCATCGAACTCCATTGGAGCGCCGCTAGACATCTTTTCTCTATATGTTGTCGTGGGTGTGCTTGTTGTGTTGTGGGGCGTGATTGAAAGGTTGAAGATACTAAGGTTATAATGGCCGCGGGAATTAAAGGGGAAGCCGGATGGCCTGGAATATCGATCGGCACGTGGCAGCTCTAATTCGCAGCACGTAACTCCATCGTGCCGCATGTAACTGCATTGCGTGGCAACGCGCGCGGCGCAACTGCATGCATATGTGGCCCCCAACGTGATCGTGTGCAGGCCCAACCACTGGCAGAGCACACGCGGAGGGACGCGAGCAGAGCGCTCCGCAGTCGCCTTAACAGCGAGCAACCATATATATGCATATAGCAGTTGAACATGCAAGGAAAAGCTGTCCACAACCCGGGCGCGCCGACGAACACAAGCAGAGCGCACCGCGGCACCTAACGGCGAGCAACCATATATATGCATATAGCAGTTAAACTATTTGTATAAATTAAGCACAACTACTTAATCTATGAATGAAATCTATGCTTAATTACTGAATCTTAGTTGCAAAAATTAGACAGTGCTAGTGATTTTTAGCTGTATATTTTGACAAATCGCAATGTTACAAGGATTGAGAAATGGCAATGTTACTAGATCAGCAAATGTCAATCTTTCCAGTTTGACAAATGGCAATATACCCAATATAAAAGATGTAAATCTTACCACATTGCATGTACGTGGCTGCACACGGGTCATCCAAAATAAACATTTGCGTTGAAGGGAGGTAGAAATCCTGCTTGCCAAATTTTCTCTTGGCTTAGCGCTGAAGTCTCACTTTGCATACCTTATTCAATCTGAACCGTTTGCGTTGAAGAGATGCACAAATCCTGCGCAGCGAACTTTCCCTTGGCTTACTACGGAAGACCATAGATATCACTTTGCATACAGGTGTTCTATCTAAAACCTTTGTGATGAAGAGATGCACAAATCCTGCTCGGCACATTTTCCCCTGGCTTACTGGGGAAGCTGTCAGTGTACATGCGGGTGTTCTATCTAAAACATTTGCGATGTTAGAGTGGCAGCTAGTTGTTTCAAAATTCCTTTGTTGACTATTATTCGAGTGCGCCTTCTCTCAAAATGGACACGAAAATTACCACAGCATGTCGGGTGCCATTCCATGATAGCATGCCAAGTTTCATGAATTTTAGACGAGTTTTGGATTTACCAGGATATAAAAACAAAGTATCTCAACGTTTTGCCACTAGTAAATATTGCCCTGGTGTTTGAAATTCATTCCCATTTCTTGCATGGGACCTAAGCATGCACCCAAGGACACAGATTTGATTTTCAACCAATTTATTTGCACCTGAGCATGTGCATGTAGTTCAAATTTGAATTATGCACATAAAATGCCTAGAAAACCCAATTAATATATAAAAATTTCCAAACGAACCCCGAAATATTCCATAATTTAACACAACAGTCTTGTTGTTCTATGTTGACACTAGAAATTTTTTGAAAGCAATAACAAGCAATGGGTATCGTTTCATCCCCAAAGGTGGCACGTTCCCTACCGAAACCATCAAGCTTGTTGTGAGAAGCTCTATTTTGTGAGAAGCTTATACCCAAACCTGCCCCAAATGGGACAGAAAATTTACCACGGCATGTCGGGTGCCATTCCATGGTAGCATGTCAGGTTTCATGAATTTCAGACGAGTTTTGGATTTACTAGAATTTAAAAACCAGGTATCTCAATGTTTGCGGCCGAGTGACAGTGGTAGGCTGTTTGACATTCATTCCCATTTCTTGACTTGGACCTAAGCACGCAACCAAGGACACATATTTTAATTTTCAACCAATTTAAATGCATTAGAGCTTGTGCATGTAGTTCAAATTTGAATTATGCACATAAATGCATTGAAAACTCAATTAATGCATTAGAATAATGTGCTAACGAACCCCAAAAAATTCCAAAACTTAACACAACACTCATGTTGTTCTACGTTGACACTAAAGAAAAAATTGAAATCAAGAAGAGGCAACAAATATCGTTTCGTCCAAAAAGGTGAAACGTTCCCTACCGAAACCATCAGGCTTGTTGTGAGAAGCTCTGATTTGTGAGAAGCTTATACCCAAACCTGCCCCCAAATGGGACAAAAAATTTACCGCGGCATGTCGGGTGCCATTCCATGATAGCTTGCCAGTTTCATGAATTTCAGACGAGTTTTGGATTTACTAGAATTTAAAAACTAAGTATCTCAATGTTTGCGGCCGAGTGACGATGGCGTGGTGTTTGACATTCATTCCTATTTCTTGCATTGGACATAAGCATGAAAGCAAGGACACAGATTTGAATTTTCAATCAATTTATATGCATTAGAGCATGTGCATGTAGTTCAAATTTGAATTATGCACATAAATGCATTGAAAAATCAATTAATGCATAAGAAATGTGCTACGAACCCCAAAAAATTCCAAAATTTAAGACAACACTCATGTTGTTCTATGTTGACACTAGAGAAAAAATTGAAATCAAGAAGAGGCAACGACTATCGTTTCGTCCAGAAAGGTGAAACGTTACCTACCGAAACCATCAGGCTTGTTGTGAGAAGATTATACCCAAACCTGACCCAAATGGGACAAAAAATTTATGACGACATATTGATGCCGCTCCATGACAGCATGCCAAGTTTCATTAATTACAGACGAGTTTTGGATTTACTAGAATTTAAAATTCAGGTAGCTCAATGTTTGTGGCCGAGTGACGGTGGTAGGGTGTTTGACATTCCTTCCCATTTCTTGCATGGGACCTAAGCATGCAACCAAGGAGACATATTTGAAAATTCAACCAATTTATATGCATTAGAGCATGTGCATGTAGTTCAAATTTGAATTATGCACATAAATGCATTGAAAGGTCAAGTAATGCATAAAAATGTCCAAACGAACCCTGATAAATTCCAAAATTTAACACAACACTCATGTTTTATATGTTGTCACTAGAAAAAGAATTGAAATCAAGAAGAGGCAACGGATATCGTTTCGTCCAGAATGGTGAAACAAGCCCTACCGTAACCATGAGGCTTGTTGTGAGAAGCTCTGGTTTGTGAGATGCTTATGTACCCTAACCTGCCCCAAATGGGACAATATTTTTACCACTACATGTTGATGCCGTTCCATGCTAGCGTGTCAAGTTTCATAAATTTCAGACGCGTTTTTGATTTACTAGAATTTAAAAACCATGTACTCCCTCCATTTATTTTTAGTCTGCATATAAGATTTGGTCAAAGTCAAACTTTGTTAACTTCGACTAAGTTTATAGAAAAAATATCAAGATTCACAATATGAAATCAATATTGTTAGATGCATCATGAAATCAATTTTTATATCATATAGCTTTAGTATTGTAGATCTTATTATTTTTTCTATAGAGTTGGTCAAATTTTAAAAAGTTTGACTTTGACCTAATCTTATATGAAGACTAAAAAGAAACGGAGGGAGTATCTCAATGTTAGCGGCCGAGCGATGGTGGCAAGGTGTTTGACATTCATTCTCATTTCTTGCATGGGCCTTAAGGATGTTACCAAGGACACACATTCCAATTCTGAACCACTTTATATGCACTTGAGCATGTGCATGTAGTTCAAATTTGAATTATGCACATGAATGCATAGAAAACTCACTTAATGTAGCGAACCCCAAAAACTCCCAAAAAATGACACAACACTCATGTTGTTCTATGTTGACATGAGAAAATTTTAGAAAGTAAGAAGAGGCAACATATATCGTTTGCCCCCAAGGTGGCACGTTCCCTACCGAAACCATCTCGCTTGTTGTGAGAGAAGTTCCGGTTTGCGAGAAGCTTATACCCAAACCTGCCCCAAATGGGAAAATATTTTTACCACAGCATGTCGATGTCGTCCCATGATATCATGTCAAGTTTCATGAATTTCAGTCGAGTTTTTGATTAACTAGAATTTGAAAACCATGTATCTCAATGTTAGAGGCTGAGCGACAATGTCAAGGTGTTCGACATTCATTCTCATTTCTTGCATGTGACCTAAGCTTGCAACGACGGACAAAGATTTGATTTTGCAACCCATTTTTATGGACTGGAGCATGTGCTTTAATTTTGAATTGTGCACCTGAAATTGCTAAAAAAACAATTTAATGTATAAAATTTCCAAACGAACCCTGAATAACTCCAATTGACACACATATAGTTGCATGTTCACTTCAGATAAAAGGTCTAGATATTCAAACAATGTCCATTGTTGGTGTGACCCCATTATGTAATTCAAATCAAAATGAAAAATCAAGTAGATCCCACACTTCGACCCTTTCTATGTATGGGGCAATGAGATATTCATGAACCAACATCAAGTGAGGAAACTGATAAAGATTGTTATTAAAATGGGTCAAAAGATGTCAATCGAACTATATGTTTACACTTTATGCAAGACAATAGTGTACTGCAGGATGGTAAGTAAGAACCATGTAGCCTTCTTTTTACTGCCCGTAATGAGTTGTGTTAGATGACAATGTATGAATCTTTTTTCCTTTGCAGTGGATTCTGAAGCAGTTTACTCAAGATTACCTCTCAAACTACATGATTGGCGGCCGACCATCACAAGGGGTTGGACTAGATTCGTGTGTGCCTTCTGCATCCAGGAGAGCACAATAGGGCCATTTTGCTTCACCATGTTCAGCAAACAGAATGTCTGTCACCTCTTTCTTTACCATCTGTAATAGTACAAGTATAGAACCCTGGTTCATCATCTTTATTTGGTGCTTATGTAATTCTTAAACATATGTACCTATGAATTGAATAATGCATTGGTTGTTTGAACCTGATGGATATGAATAAAGCTATAGCCTACTTTCAAGTTTAAATTAGGTACAATTTTAAATAGCAGCAATTAAATTAGGGCGAAATTATGGTGTGCAGGTCATTACGGCGCACACAGTTAATAAAGCACATCGTGTGTGATATACATCGTAATCCGACATGGTTCACGGAGTGGAAACGTGTGTAAAAATGCACACAGTTGTTGTTTGCAAAGTGTGTGTGATGTCAGACACTTATTATATACGGTGCAGGAAAACTAAATGTGTGTGAATGTCTACCTATAGTACATGGTTTATAATCATGAACTGTTTGTGATGTGCCAGGCATCATAAACGTAGACCCAGTTTGGTACGTGCCTAGAAAACTCCCGTGCCTGGAATCTTCCTGGTTTTAGGTAAAACCAGAAAACTCCGACGATGATGGCAATGCAAGCACAAACGAGTAGCAAGGATGCAGCGTTTCGGATATGCGAGACATCGGAAATGGTTATATATGGGCAACTGTATGCATCAAGGCTCCCTATCACTGGCGGTTTCTGGGTCGTGTGGGAAGTAATCCCCTATCGCCCACACTCACTTGGTGACGGTTCCAAGTGTCGTCACGGAAAGGGGTTAAAAACCATTTGTATAGCACCTCGTTGTCCCAGTGAAGTAGGTCGATGGAGTCACAGGGGGGGGGGGGAGGGCACAAGGCAGGGGGTGCACCCTCCCCCCATATGACCGCCTCGTGGCTCTTCGAACTTGATCTTCAAGTCTCCTGGGTGTCTTCTGGTCCAAGAAAAATCATTGCAAAGGTTTTATTCCGTTTGGACTCCGTTTGGTATTCCTTCTCTGTGAAGTTCAGAAACAAGGAAAAATAGAAACTGGCACTGGGCTCTAGGTTAATAGGTTAGTCCCAAAAACAATATAAAATAGCATATTAATGCATATATAACATCCAAAACAGATAATATAATAGCATGGAACAATCAAAAATTATAGATACGTTGGAGACGTATCAACATGCCAAGTTTCATGAATTTCAGACGAGTTTTGGATTTACTAGAATTTAAAAACAAAGTATCTCAATGTTTTGCCGGCAATCCACAGTACCCTAGGGTTTGAAATTCATTTCCATTTTTTGCATGGGACCTAAGAATGCACCCAAGGACACTCGGAGGGTCAGATAATTTGTTCATACGGCTCTGGCGCAGCAGGAGGCATATTCTTATAGTCGAGACAGGATTCACTCGACCCCTCGCCCAAGCCGGAGCCCGAGCTATAGCAGGCACATGGACTCAGCGGCCATTTCAAGCAATGCTCAATGCCGTGACCAGCAGCGCGGGCATGACCCGGTGCGTAATGGAGCTCTTAACTTTGTTGATCAAGACAAGATACGTCAAGAAGCTGTGCAAGCAACTCAGCAGGCGGCTCAGCAGGCGGTTTACCAGCCGTCTCCGGTTTATCCGACGACTTCTATTGAGGCAGGAGTAACCACTAGGACCGGAGGTGTCCCTTATCTTGTACCGGCTCTGCGTAATGAACGTTTGCCCAAGGATTTTAAGGGGCCTCGAAAGGTGCCTAATTATACGACCGACTTACAGCCGGGGGCATGGATTGAAAGCTATGAGATGGCCATGGAACTGCTGGAGGTCAGTGATGCTGCGATGGCCAAGTACTTTACCATGATGTTGGATGGAACAGCCCGCACTTGGTTGAAGGGGTTGCCGCCTAATTCCATCGGCTCATGGGCAGAGTTAAAGGCCCGGTTTATTCAGAACTTCAAGGATACATGCAAACAACCCATGTCAATTATGGACTTGACTAACTGCAAGCAGGAGGAGGGTGAGTCTATGACCCATTGGGTGCGCCGGGTCAAGGTCATAATACATTCATCTGATAAGATGGATGCCAGCTCTGCAGTCTTAATGTTGGAAAAATTGCCATTTTGCGCCTCTGAAGATGAAGCTAGGGCGGCTCAAGCGCGAGTGTAATGATATGGGCCAGCTGATGGCGGCTCTAGTCAAATACGCCGATTCTGATAGTACTAAGGATCCCGAGTCTGACGATGACAAGGCAGGGAAGGGAAAGAAGAACGGCAACGCCAAGGGTCCGCAGCATAACCCGGCAAATCAAGGAGGCAATAATAAACGTAAGGCTGATGGTATCTTGGAGTTTGTGGCTAACACCAATGCACAAGGCAACAATCAACGACGTAAGGGGAGGCCACCTCCTCGGTCAGGCGGGTCAGGTCCCACACTTGAGCAGTTGCTGAATGAGCCCTTTCCAAGGCATGGAACTTAGCAGAAGTCGGCCACTCACCTATGGAAGGATTGTACGATCATGAAGGCTTTCAAGAATTCCAACATGTTCGACAGCAACAATTGGCCAGGTGGAGGCTCAGGTTCCGGCTTTCAAGGCCCGGGCTATGGTGGTGGCGGCTCTAGTTCCGGTTTTCAGGGCCACCAACATAACCAAGGTGGATACAGCCAAGGTAACCAGCAATCTGGCCAAGGAGGTCAGCTACAACAGCAATCCGGGTATCAAAGTCATCTGAAGCAATTGAACAGTGGCCAGTATCACGTTTTCACCACAAGTTTGTGCAAACGGGACCAGAAGCTTCACAAGAGGGCGGTGAACGCCGTTGAGCCGGTCGTTCCCCAGTACTTGTGATGGTCTGAGCAGCCCATTATGTGGAGTCGGGCGGATCACCCGCCCTAGGTTGATAACCTGGGTCACCTAGCTTTGGTGGTGGCACCTCAAGTCGATGGTTATAAGTTTACTAAGGTTCTCATGGATGGAGGCAGTAGCATTAATATCCTCTATTATGAAACATTCCGTCGTATGGGGTTAACTGATAAGAATCTTAAGCAGTCCAATACTGTTTTCCATGGCATGGTGCCTGGTAAGTCGGCATATCCAGTTGGTAAGATTGAGCTGGAGGTGGCCTTTGGAGATGAATACGACTCCAGGGCAGAAAAGATAAATTTTGAGGTGGTCAAGATCAAGAGCCCATATCATGCTCTATTTGGGCGGCCGACTTATGCCAAGTTCATGGCACGGCCGTGTTATGTTTATATGCAGCTGAAAATGCCGGGTGTTAAAGGGACCATTACAGTTCATGGCTTTGGAGTGCGACGAAGGCGGCGCGGCTTATGCTGAGTCGGTCTGTGCCGCTGAAGAGTTAAAGTTTCATAAAGACAATGTTGACCCGGCAGACATGACATCCTTGAAGAAGCCCACCACAGAACATGAACCGGAGATCAAGTTTAAGTCGGCTGATGACACCAAGCTAGTTGACTTTGTTCCTGGCGATTCTTCTAAACAGTTCTGTATTAGTGCCAATGTGGATCCTAAATAGGAAAGCGCGCTCATCAAGTTCATCGGTGAGAATTGGGACATCTTTGCATGGAAACCTTCTAACATGTCGGGTGTACCGAGAGAACTCACTAAGCACACTCTCAATATTGATCCAAAATTTAAGCCGATCAAGCAGTTTCTTCGGCGGTTCAACAAAGAGAGGCGGAAGGCCATTGGTGAGGAGGTGGCCTGGCTCTTAGCGGCCGGGTTCATCATTGAAGTATTTCATCCTGAGTGGTTGTCTAACCTGGTGCTGGTACTCAAGAAGAACGACACTTGGCGTATGTGTGTGGATTACACGAACTTAAACAAAGCTTGTCTGGCCAATCCCTTTGCTCTCCCTCGTATTGATCAAATTATTGATGCTACGGCGGGCTGTGAGCATTTGAGCTTTTTGGATGCTTATTCAGGTTATCATCAGATCAAGATGGCAGTTAAGGACCAGGAGAATACATGTTCTATTACTCCCTTTGGAGCCTTCTGCTATGTTTCTATGCCTTTTGGGCTCAAAAGTGCCCGGGCGACTTATCAGTGTTGTGTGCAAAATTGCCTTAATAATCAGATTGGGCGCAATGTTCATGCTTATGTGGATGATATTGTGGTGAAGTCTAGAGAAAATGAAACACTAATAGATGATTGAAAAGAGACCTTCGATAATCTCCGGGTCTTCAATATGATGCTTAACCCGACCAAGTGTGTCTTTGGTGTGCCTGCAGGCAAGCTTTTGGGGTTTCTGGTTTCTAACAAAGGCATTGAGGCTAACCCAGAGAAGATCAAGGCTATTACCTCTTTGGCAAAACCCAAGTGTATCAATGATGTTTAGCGTTTGGCAGGTCGAATTGCTGCCTTAAGCCGGTTCATAAGCCGGTTAGGTGAGAAGGCCATACCACGATATCAGATGATGAAGAAGACAGACGACTTTGTCTGGAGTGACGCGGCTAACGCCGCCTTTGAAGATTTGAAGAGAGAGTTAGCAGAGCTGCCAGTCCTTGCTGCTCCCATTGATAAGGAGCCGCTATTGTTATATGTGGCTGCTAACATGCGTGTTGTCAGTGTGGCCATTGTGGTGGAGCGGAAGGAGGCTGGTAAGGAGCATCCGGTTCAACGGCCGGTTTACTACACCAGTGAGGTGCTTATTGAATCCAAGCAAAGGTATCCACATTGGTAGAAGCTCGTTTATGGGGTATTCATGGCAAGCCGGAAGCTTAAGCAATATTTTCTGGGTCATCCCATCATTATGGTCAGCTCTGCTCCGTAGGGGATATCATCCAAAATAGAGAAGCCACAGGACGAGTCGCCAAGTGGGCTATTGAAGTTGGGCCTCATGGTTTAAAGTATGTGCCACGCACTGCCATCAAGTCTCAAGCACTGGTGGATTTCATCAACGATTGGACGGAGCTGCAGATGCCTGAAGAGAAGCCGGACAACACATATTGGACTATTCACTTTGACGGGTCTAGGCAATTGGAGGGCTCAGGGACTGCAGTTGTTTTAACTTCCCCTCGAGGTGAAAAATTCCATTATGTGCTACGGTTGATGTTTCCCTATACTAACAATACAGCTGATTATGAGGCCTTGCTCCATGGTCTTCAGATGGCTAAGGAGATGAGCTTAAGCGGGGTAAGGTGCTTTGGCGACTCAGATTTGGTGGCTCAATAAGTCTCAGGCAAGTGGGATTCTAAAGACCCCCTCATGGCAGCTTATCACCGTGAAGTTTATTCCGTTGCTAGACACTTCAAGGGTTACCAAGTGGAACACATTGATCGAAGGAAGAATGAGGCGGCTGATGCTTTAACCGGCTAGTGTCTCAACGTAAGCCGGTGCCACCTAATACCTTCCTGGATATTCTGCATAACCCTTCTGTTAAGTTGCCTAGGTTGTTCCTGACCCGAAAGCGCAATTGGTAGCGGCTCTTCACGTCATCCCAGATTGGACAGTGACATATTTTGCATACATGACCCAGGGTGAGTTGCCTGAGAAAGAAACCATGGCTAGGCAGATAACCCGGCGGTCTAAGTCAATGACAATTGCCAATGGCGAGTTGCATCATTGCAGTGTCACTGGGGTGTTTCAACGATGTGTCTCTCCTGAGGAAGGTCAAGAAATTCTTCGTGAGATTCATGAAGGAGATTGTGGCCATCATGTCGGCTCAAAATCCCTAGTGGCTAAGGCTTTTCGTCATGTGTTTTATTGGCTGATGGCTCATGCAGATGCAGAGGATCTGGTCAGTAAATGTGATGGTTGTCAGAAATTCTCATGACTTGCTCACGTGCCGGCTCAAGAGTTGAGGATGATTCCTATTACTTGTCGATTTGCTACCTGGGGACTTGACATGGTTGGGCCTTTCAAAAGGTCCAAAGATAAGAAGACCCACCTTTTGGTGGCGGTTGACAAGTTCACAAAGTGGGTTGAGGCAGAGCCACTTAGTAAGTGTGATGCAGCCACGACAGTTCAATTCATGAAAAAGGTGATCTTTCGCTTTGGTTTTCCACACAGTATCATAACTGACAATGGTACTAATCTATCCAAGGGTGCCATGGAGGAGTTCTGTCAACATGAGCATATCCGACTTGATGTTTCGTCAGTAGCTCACCCTCAATCCAATGGTCAAGCTGAAAGCGCCAATCAGGAAATCTTGAAAGGCATCAAACCCTGGCTGATGATTCCTTTGCAACAGACACCGGTTTGTTGGGTGGAGGAGTTATGTTCTGTGATATGGAGCATCAATACCACCCCCAACAGGTCTACGGGTTATATGTCTTTCTTCATGGTTTATGGAGCAGAGGCGGTTCTACCAAGTGACATCTGTCATGACTCGCCCCGCGTGGCGGCTTACGTTGAAGCTGATAATGAACAAGCCCGTCAGGATGCACTTGACCTGTTAGATGAAGAGCGGGACTTGGCAACAACCCATTTGGCGATTTACCAACAGGACCTACGCCGTTACCACAGCCGCCGGGTTAAGTCTAGAACCTTTCAAGAAGGTGACTTGGTGCTCCGGCTCATCCAGGATCAAACTGATGCTCACAAGTTATCCCCACCTTGGGAAGGGCCCTTTGTGGTTAGCAAGAACTTGAAAAACGGGTCATACTACCTTATTGATGTTCGAGAGCACAAAGACTCACGTAAGTCGGAGGAGGAGACCCGCCGGCCATGGAATATAGCTCATCTTCGGCCTTACTACACTTGAGCCACCAGCTCTCATGATGTACATATTTTGACGATGTATATATTATGATAAGCAATAAAGCAGGACCTTTGTCCTTTTCATCCTCAATGATCATATGTCTTCATCATTATTTTCAGAAACGACCAATTGGGGGCTGATCATATTTGAATCCAGCTTAACTCTCTTGGTCCGGCTCATGATCGTATTCGAATCTAGCCGTTAAGCCTTATGATCACTAGGGGCTTCCTGTTGAAACATAGGTCATATACGAACCAAAGAGAACATAGCTGTCGGTACCCTTTTGATCGGCACAATGCCAAACTCAGTAGAGGGCTTCTTGATCATATTCGAATCACAGCTTAACCTCTTCGTGTCTGACTTTGATCGTATTCGAATCAGAGTCGTTAAAAAACTCTCAAGGTCATTTGGGGATTCCTGTTCACATATGGGTCGTATTTGAACCAAAGAGAACATAGCTGTCGGTACTGACCGTATTCGAATCAGAAGCCTTGCTTTGTTCTATCTCTATTTGACTTAGGTATTTTGAAAACAATCTTTGGTTTTGTCTTGAGACTTTTTTGTTCATATTTAAATATGAGTGCGGTTTAGCTTTAAACCGGCTTGGTTTTGAACAATAAGTCGCCAACATATGACAAACGTCATGTGCTTAGAAGTGAGCGGCTTCTAAGGATTGGGTTATCACCCTTACTGTTCGGGTCATGTAAACCGGCAGTTCAAGTTCAAAGTCACAGGTATGATATTATGTTTCAAAAGCTATAACTCATAACAGGTTTATCTATGAGTCTTATCTTCATGATGAACGTTATATGACCCGCCTTGTGGTAAGCCGCCAAGGGTCTTTGTGATCTATTTCTCTATGCAGGATAGGTTAATAGCTCTCTTATGCACAAGGAAAACAGATGATAAAAAGGAGTAAATATAAGATGGCGATTATAAAACAGTGTTAAGGCATCAAAACATGCACGATGGCGCGACAAAGCAAAGTCATTTCTACTCCTATTACAAGACTCCACGAGTCCAAGTGATTAATGTTGTTTTTTCAGCGGGTTACAAATACGAGCCGCCTGGCGGATCAACTTTCTGGTTGGCTTGAAGCTTTCGGATCAACCATGTCCACTCCTTCGTCCTGCTCCCTGCCCTGGAAGGATGATGATGACCAGTCAATGCCACTCAAAGCTTCAAATTTAGCTTCTTCATCAATTAATCCGGCCGGGTCAATTTCAGGGGCGAAGGTATGCTTACGGATTGGTGGGATCAGGCTGGTCACTTTATAATGAGGCGTTGGTATCCTCCGGTTCTCTGCATCATAACCCGGCTAGTATTTGGTGAGATTAGCCTCATCAGCAATCAGTGTAGCCACAGGGCATACTTCTTTCACATAGGTAGCAAAGTCATCCTGTTTAAATGGCGTGCCATCCTCCTTAAGGCTTGGATACCCAATGGCGATGTCGGCCGGATCTAGTTCCGGTAGCCAAGTTTTGGCCTGGCTTAATGCGGCCACTGCTCCGGCTCTTGCAAACGATCGCCTTAGTTCAGTGAACCGTTGGGAAAGCACAAAAAGCTTCCTTAGTACATCCGGCAGAAGTGTGGGACTTCATTTGACAGGGCCACTGTGGCTAAGGCACGCTGGGATCCGGTGTACAGTTGTTCCACCAGCGTGTAAACCGCCTTCAGCTTTATCAACATGTCCTGGTTAAGATTTGAACTCATGGGGCCTGCATAGCAATGTCAGGTGCGTTAGTAACAATTTATATGATCATTGGAAAGTTTCAAGTATTTAACACTTCCAGGGCGACTTACCAAAAATTGTTGAGACCATCTGAGATACATGGTGTTTTAAGTTGGATAATTCAATGGTCGCCTCTTCAAGAGCCTCCTCGACCTTCCTAGCTCGATTGGTCAAAGCAATCTTTTCATCAGCCCAGGCCTTTTTCTCTGTTTCAAAGTCTTTTTCAGCTTCTCTTGTTCAGATATACTGAATTCAAACTTGGAGTTGGCCCTTTGGGTTTCTGTCTCTTGTGATTCCAGGTGGTTCTTCAAGTCAGATATTTCTGATTGAAGTTGATTTGTGGTGGCCTATAAAAATACCGGGTCAAAATCGTGCTTGTTATTATACAACATCAAGTGTCAAGCCTTTTGCAAGCAAAACACTTGACACTTGGGGGCTAATGTATATTGAACGCTTCTATTTACATGGTGGTTCATGAGAGTAAGTCCCCAAGTACTTTGCAAGAAAGAGTACTTAGCACTTGGGGGCTAATGCATATTGTTGTTAAACATTTTGCAACTATTTTATTCTATATGAAGGACCGGCTCAAACATGCTGTTTTAAATCGGCCCTTTGGGGCTATGGACTAAGCCGGATTTCTTACATGTTTTGATTTACGTCTATCACTAATGCTCACAAGTTTGTTTCTAAGTCTACAACATATTCATCATAAGCAATAGACTTGGGGGCTAGCATAGTAAGGATAATCTACTAAAGAGAAGAGATTGTACCTCAAACTTCTGGTGCATCTGCTTCACCATATCAATTTCAACATCACAGCTGCTGTGTACTTGGTTCAGATAGCCAGAAAATACTTCTCCAATACTCATGTGAGTATAATCAACAACATCAAACTTGGTCTTGCGATGTTCCAGGAGCTCTTCTTTGGTAGTACACTTGGCTAGGATAGTTGGTATCCCCGGCTCAGTATAGCCGGTCTTGGTAATCTCGACATCAATGTCATGAGGATCGTCTGTCCTGGCTGGGCTAGAGACTTCCGGGTTTTCAGAGCCGTCGGCGGCTCGCTCGGCAGGCGGGTCAGCAATTGGTGTTGTTGTGTCATGAGTCAGCTCAGGTGGCGGCTCATTAGAAGACGCCTCAGGCGCGGACGTTCCAAGTTCCGGCTCTTTGAAGACATGTTCATCGGCCGGCTTATTATTCTTCACCTTCTTGCTAGGCTTTGCTTTTCCGCTGCATAAAGATGTAAAGGTTAGTGCAAATACAACGAGTTGGAATGAACACAGGATAAGCAGGTTATCATTACCCTAGAGCAGTTTTGAAAGCCGGCAAATTAGACTGCATTGAGTCGCCGGAGGAAGGTGAAGTTTCCTAATAATTCGAGTCAGAAGGGTTCATTGGCTGATGAGTGAGACCCACCAAAGGATAAGATGAATTTAAGTCGGAGGTGACCTCGTTCCAGCGCTTCCGTGGTGTGTTTGGCAAGCCAGAGGAGAGTTCCACGTCTTTGTTGGTCCGGGTCTGCCTTCGGCTCTCATGAATCTGTCGCTTCAAAAGAAATTGAGGATCTTGATAAGCTAAGGGATGTGAAAAACTTACTTTTCGGGTTACCCGTCAGGTTTTTTGTCTCGGTAAAGGCTCTGAGTCGGAGGAAATAATAGTTACCTCTTCATTCACCCCGTGACTCGTGCCTGTGTCCTCCTGATCATAATCAATATCAATAAGGTGATTAAAAAATGAGCCAAGAGAGTCAAGGGCTACCTCCGACTTAGAAGAGTCCTCCAGTTGGTGTAACTCGAAAGCACTGGGCTTTTTTCCCTTTTCTTCACGGCGGCTTTCCTGGCGGCTCTTTTGGCTTTCCTGGCTTTCTTTGCAGCCTCATGATCATATTTCGCCTTCCAGAATTTATCATCAGCCTGTGAAAGTCAGCAAAAGTTTGAGTACAGATAAAACGTCAATGATGGAGATGATTTATTCAGCTCGGTGACTTACCGCTGGAGCCGGGTTAGCTTCGCAGAAAGGGCTTAAGCCCACCTTGCCACAATCTTCTAGGCTCTCGTTTAAGAGCGACTTGGTCATATCATTGATGAGTCATTAGGTAGATCGTCAGAACTGTGTCGCAGAGGGTCATCTTTCTTGCCTGAATAGGTGCACATTAGACCGGGGTGGCAGCTTAATGGAATGATCCACCAGGCGAGCTAAACCTGGACTAAGTCAATGTCGTTTAACCCATTCCCCAGAAGACCCTTGATTTTAGCTAGGGTGGGGGCGAGCGTCTTGCGTTCGGAGGCTGTTATCTTATCAAGAAGTGGATGATTGGAATCAAGACGCAGAGCACGAAAGCCGGGCAGAGGATTCTCGTCAACCGGAGAAGTGTCTTGGCAATAGAACCATGTTTGGTTCCAGTCTTTGGGGTGACTCGGTGGATTGCCATAGGGAAAAATGACGTCCGACGCTGGATTGAGACACCGCCAAGTTCCATACTTTGCCCGTTGGCACATTCATTTTGGCGGATCAAGTAGAATAACCCTCTAAAGAGTAGCAAGCTGGGTTCTTCTCCAAGATATACCTCGCTGAACACTTGGAAATTGCAAATATTAGACACGGAATTGGGTCTGATGTCTTGAGGACAGAGATCAAAGAAGTGCAGGACGTCCCTAAAGAATTTTGAGCCGGGTGGTGAGAAACCCCGGTTCATATGATCAGTAAAGACGATAACCTCCCCCGCTTTGGGTTGAGGCTTTTCCTCTGTTGGATCAGGAGCACGATATGACATAACTTCCTTGTTTGGAAGATAGCCAGTCTTCACAAAGTCATCAAGCGTACTGTCTATGACGATGGATTTGACCCAGTTGCACGAACTGGGCGGCTTAGGCGGCATTGTGATAAAAGCCTAAGAAAGAGTAAAAATTTCTGGTTCAAATTTAAGCCGGAGGGAAACATTACAGTATATATTCAAGATGGTGGCTTACAAAGGGGCCTAATGGTATATGACTAACTAGTCAGGTTATATAAACTGCCATGAGCAGTACAGGTTATTTAAGCCGCCATGAGTAATTGATATTATCTATTGAGCATTGCGATTTGATCTGGTGGTTTGAACCGCCATGGCTATGTGGATCTAACAAGTGCAGTTTTTTGACTAAGTATTGCACAAACAGGTTTCACAGGCCGTGACAATTATTTTGGATCAAATGATGTTCAAGAAAAGAAAATATTCTAGACCTAAAAGCTAGTACAGATGAGTTCATCAGTCATAATGAGGCCTCTTTACAGGAAAAAGGGGTCTGCTAATATCAAAAATGGACACGAAATAGCTACCGCATGAGTTCTATACTCCCTTTGGATCAAAACAGGCGGCGGTAAAGAAACTACGAAGAAACCTCGATGGACAGCGAAGAACACAAGAGGAACTCGCAAACCCTAATGCAGATCTAAAGGTGCAGAACGACGAAGACTTACAGTTGCAGATCTACTGCGGAGGGGCGGCGCCGTTCTCTGGATCAACACAGGTCGATGCAGCAGCCGAGGTCGAGGAAGACGAGGTGCTGCGGCGGCGGCGGAGATCCACTGGCAGTAGGGTTGCGGGAGAAAGAAGACGAAGGAAAGGGGAGAATGAGGAAGACCTGGTCATGCCTATTTGTAGGGAAAGACTGGTAAGCATGCGCGAAAAAAGAGGAGGCCGAAAAAATGATTATCCAACTACTGAGACGCCTCGATTTTTGGGATGGTCATTAAGATAAGGATCCGTTGAGATATATTGGACAAAGCCTAAATTAATGGTAGATGACGTCATGGCGGGTTATCCCAAACTCAGAGGATGAAGTCATGGTGGGTTATAAAATTTCTGCACGGACAAGAGCTGAAGTTTTTTCTAAGTATTGAAGATTGACATGAACCAGTTCAAATCAATCTGGGGACTAATGTTGGGGATATAACTATTATGTGTGACCCGCCCAGGAGGGGCCGGGTTACACCTATGGCGAGTCAAGACATGAAGCCCAGTACGACACTTGAAGATGGCGGTTCAGTTAAGGTCCTAAGCCCAAAGGCGATTCAAGGCTCGTAGAGATAAACCGCCATATGCATGTAACTTGTATTGTAAGGCAAGAATAGAGAGAGATCAAGCCGGACGCTGTTTGTGAGCCGGCCGGGACTCTGTGAGCCGCTGGGCATCGACCTCTGTATATAAAGGGACGACCCGGCGACGGTTCAGGGAAGGTAACACAAATCGAGGGCTAGGTCAAGCAGATTCGCTCCCTGGTTATCGAGACATAAGCAATCCCACTCAAAACTGGATCGTAGGCTTTTACCTTCACCGTAAGGGGCCAAACCAGTATAAACCTCGTATCCTTTGTCCCGATTAACCCCTTTAAGCTTCCTAGTTGTGATGGCTCCACGACTAAGTCCTTTCACGAGGACATCTGACGTGACAATTCCACGATACATTTGATATGTCAACCCATTTTTCTGCACTGGAGCATGTGCATGTAGTTCAAATTTGAATTATGCACATAAAATGCCTAGAAAACCCACTTAATGTATAAATATGTCCAAGTGAACCCCAAAAAATCCCAAAAATTGACACAACACTCCTGTTGTTCTATGTTGACACTAGAAAATTTTGAAAGCAAGAAGAGGAAATGGATATCGTTTCGTCCCCAAAGGTGGCACGTTCCCTACCGAAACCATTAGGCTTGCTATGAGAAGCTCTGGTTTGCGTGATGCTTATACCCAAACCTGTCCCAAATGGGACAAAAAAATTACCACTGCATGTTGATGCCGCTCCATGATAGCATGCCAAGTTTCATAAATTTTAGACGAGTTTTGGCTTTACTAGAATTTAAAACCCATGTATCTCAATGTTTGCGGCCGAGCAATGGTGGCAAGGTGTTTGACATCCATTCCCATTTCCGGCATAGGATCTAAGCATGCAACCAAGGACACATATTTGATTTTTCAACCAATTTATATGCACTAGAGCATGTGCCTATAGTTCAAATTTGAACTATGCACATAAATGCATAGAAAACTCAGTTAATGTTTAAAAATGTCCAAACGAACCCCAGAAAATTCCAAAATTTAACACAAGACTCCTGGTGTTCTATGTTGATACTAGAAAAAAAATTTGAAATCAAGAAGAGGCAACGGATATCGTTTCATCCTGAAAGGTGAAACTTTCCACACTGTAACCATGAGGCTTGTTGTGAGAAGCTCTAGTTTGTGAGGAGCTTATACCCCAACCTGTCCCAAATGGGACAATATTTTTACCACGACCTGTTAATGCCGTTCCAAGCTAGCATGTCAAGTTTCATAAATTTCAGACGCGTTTTCTATTTACTAGAATTTAAAAACCATGTATCTCAATGTTAGCGACCAAGCGACTGTGGCAAGGTGTTTAACATTCATTCCCATTTCTTGCATGGGACTTAAGCATCCAACCAAGGACACACATTTGAATTTTGAACCCATTTATATGCACTGGAGCATGTGCATGAAGTTCAAATTTTAATTATGCACATAAATGTATAGAAAACTCAGTTAATGTATAAAAATGTCCAAGCGAACCCTGAAAAATCCCAAAAATTTGACACAACACTCATGTTGTTCTATGTTGACACTAGAAAAAATATTCAAAGCAAGAAGAGGCAACGGATATCGTTTCGTCCCCCAAGGTGGCACGTTCCCTACCAAAACCATCAGGCTTGTTTTGAGAAGCTCTGGTTTGCGAGAAGCTTATACCCAAACCTGCCCCAAATGGGACAATGTTTTTACCACGACATGTTGATGCCGTTCCATGATATCATGTCTAGTTTCATGAATTTCACACAAGTTTTTGATTTACTAGAATTTTAAAACCATTTGTCTCAATGTTAGCGGCCTAGCGATAGTGTCAAGGTGTGTGACATTCATTCTCATGTCTTGCATGTGACCAAAGCTTGCAACCAAGGACACACATTTGATTTTTCGACCCATTTTTATGCACTGGAGCATGTGCATGTAGTTCAATTTTGAATTGTGCATAGAAATTTTTAGAAAACTCAGTTAACGTATAAAAATCTCCAAAGGATCCCCGAAAAATTCCAAAATTTAACACGACACTCCTGTTGTTCTATGTTGACACGAGAAAAAAATTGAAAGAAAGAATAGGCGATGAATATCGTTTTTCCACAAAGGTGGCACGTTTCCCCACCAAAACCATGAGGCTTCTTGTGAGAAGCTCCTGGTTTGTGAGAATCTTATACCATAACGTACCCCAAATGGGACAATATTTTTTACCCCAGCATGTTGATGCCATTCCATGATAGCATGCCAAGGTTTATGAATTTTAGATGAGTTTTGGATTTACTAGAATTACAAAATCAAGTACCTCAATGTTTGCCGGAGAGCCATGGTGTTGTGGTGTTTGAAATTCATCCACATTTCTTGCATGGGACATAAGCATAAACCCATGGACACATATGTGATTTTACAACCCATTTTGGTGCACCGAAGCATGTGCATGTAGTTTAATTTTGAATTGTGCACCTGAAATGGCTAGAAAACCAAGTTAATGTATAAAAATGTCCAAATGAACCCTGAATAATTCCAATTTTTTGATGACACACCTAGAGTTGCATGTTCACTGCAGATAAACATTCTAGCAATTAAAACACCCTCCTTTGCCGTTGTGACCCCATTATGTAATTCAAATCAAGACGAAAAATCAAGTAGATCGGAACAATTTATTATCACCAACCATGTGAGATGCAGTACAAAATATCTCGGAACACCATTGGAGTATAGTATGCATATGGCTTAAGAGAGAAGGTGTGTCGGCTATAGTCCACAGCCGGCGTGTCAAGCACACTAGCTTGCTCCCCAAATTACATTTCACTGTTCAATCGTCGCCGGTGAAAGATGGGGATGTGGACCCGCATCGTCTGGGCAACTTTGGCGGCCCAATCTGGTGACAGCGCGGCCGCTGCCGCCATGCACGTCCTAACAAGATGCATGAGCACGGCCGCAATCTGCAACTCGGCGGCCAAGGCAGCCCAAACGACCGTTGTTGCTTCTTAGGTGGCGGCAGAAACATCTGCCTTAGGGATAGCAACTGGCGAGAGCGGCACAACAACTATCCGTTCTGCAGCGGCAGCCTTAGCCCTGATGGAGGCCGCCCACGACCATGTTGAGGCCATGCACGCCCAGGTCCTGGTGGTCACCACCCAAATCGAACGAAGCTTCTCCGACAATGGTCGGCAACCCACGGCCGAAGAGTTGGCAATCACCAAGAGAATTCGAGCAGTCATCCATTTCTTCGTGGCATACCTTGCCACGACGGAGCCCGTCCAAGCCCAAATCACGGCGGCCCACGCCCAGCTCTTGGCGGCCTTTTCCAAAGAGATGGCGGATACGGCTGGCGAGATGCTTGCCGAGTATGGTGGGATGGATGCCATGGGGCCCCTTCCCCAGGAGATCGTCGGGCACGAGCTAGACATGGAGGAGGCGGCGGAGATCAACGAGAACCAACCAGAGTAGTACTCTTTGTTTTGTTTAATTAAGAGTGCCGGTCTTTAATTTGTGTTCGAGTAATGTTTAGGTCAGCTAGCTATGTTTAATTACTGAACTTTCCCGATTAAGAACTGTGGGTGTGATGTAGTCTCCTTTGTGTACCCAAATTATGCAATGACATGGATGACCACTGTAACCAGGGAAATTTGGACCAAAATTTGCATGTTCAAACTCATCACACACGGGTAAGCTATATGAATTGTTTGTGATGTTCACATATCATACACAGTGTTGAATAAGGGACCGTGTCTGGTGACACTTTGCACGCCAGTTCTTCTGCTACACCGATCCAATTTTTTTGGCTTCCGTGGAAATATCTACCTCCCTGCCCCCCCCTACACATTTCCCTTGTTTCCACCTTCCTTTCCAAGTTGAAACTCTCACTCCTTGCTTGCAGCGTCGCCTCCTCGCCGGCGACCCTCCTTCACGCTGCTCGGCCTCGTTGATCCAGGCAGGTAATCCACACTCAACCCCCGTCCTCCTCCTCCTTCCACATCCCACATTCCCCAACCACCAGTGCGACACCTTCCACCCAAATCACCGACCCTCCACCAAATAAGTGTTGCCCTAAGCCATGGCGCACGCAGTATAGCCAGGAGCTCAAGGAGCATTTGGCAGCGGAGAAGCAAATCGCGGCCGCACGCACGGATGAGGTCACGATGGATGCCATTCGTGCCGACCCCCAGATCTTGGAGGAGCACCCCGCCATCGAGGCAACCATCAATGCCTCGTGCGCCGACGCTGCGACGTGGTTGGCTATTTTAAATGATAGTTCATGGCATTTTCTCGAGGCCACAGTCGGTGCCTTCGACGTAGACTAAGAGGTGTTTTCTCAGCATGCCCGTGCTTACCTTAACTCGAGAGCCAGCAGGTTGGTGCCCGGAGCGGCTCGGGCTACTCACCACTACGATGAGGGCACCCACAATGTGGAGGCCTGATACGTCTCCAATGTATCTACTTTTCCAAACACTTTTGCCCTTGTTTTGGACTCTAACTTGCATGATTTGAATGAAACTAACCCGGATTGACGCTGTTTTCAGCAGAACTACCATGATGTTGTTTTATGTGTAGAAAAGAAAAGTTCTTGGAATGACCTACAAATCCACAGAGGGACTTTTTAGAATTAATAAGAATTTTTGGCAAAAGAATCAGGGCCAAGGGCCCAAGGCCTGTCCACAAGACAGGGGGGCGCCCCCCTAGGGCGCGCCCCCTATCTCGTGGGCCCCCCGGACCTCCTCCAACCTCAACTCCAACTCCATATATACCGTATCGCGGAGAAAAAAATCAGAGAGAAAGTTTCATCGCATTTTACGATACGGAGCCACCGCCAAGCCCTAATCTCTCTCGAGAGGGCTGATCTGGAGTCCGTTCGGGGCTCCGGAGAGGGGGATTCGTCGTCGCCGCCGTCATCATCAACCATCCTCCATCACCAATTTCATGATGCTCACTGCCGTGTGTGGAAATATCGTAGGCTTGCTGGACGGTTATGGGTTGGATGAGATTTACCATGTAATCAAGTTAGTTTTGTTAGGGTTTGATCCCTAGTATCCACTATGTTCTGAGATTGATGTTGCTATGACTTTACTATGCTTAATGCTTGTCACTAGGGCCCGAGTGCCATGACTTCAGATCTGAACCTATTATGTTTTCATGAATTTATGTGTGTTCTTGATCCTATCTTGCAAGTCTATATATAGTCACCTATTATGTGTTATCATCCGACAACCCCGCAGTGACAATAATCGGGACACTTCTCGGTGATGACCGTAGTTTGAGGAGTTCATGTATTCACCATGTGTTAATGCTTTGGTCCGGTTCTCTATTAAAAGGAGGCCTTAGTATCCCTTAGTTTCCACTAGGACCCCGCTGCCACGGGAGAGTAGGACAAAAGATGTCATGCAAGTTCTTTTCCATAAGCACGTGTGACTATTTACGGAATACATGCCTACATTACATTGATGAACTGGAGCTAGTTCTATATCACCCTATGTTATAACTATTGCATGATTATCCATCACTGATCCATTGCCTACGAGATTTTCATATATTGTTCTTCGCTTATTTACTTTTCCGTTGCTACTGTTACAACTACTACAAAAACCCAAAAACATTTATCTTTTCTGTTGCTACTGTTACCATTACTATCATACCACTTTTGCTACTAAACACTTCTCTGCAGATACTAAGTTATCCAGGTGTGGTTGAATTGACAACTCAACTGCTAATACTCAAGAATATTCTTTGGCTCCCCTTGTGTCCAATCAATAAATTTGGGTTGAATACTCTACCCTCGAAAGCTGTTGCGATCCCCTATACTTGTGGGTTATCAAGACTAATTTCTGGCGCCGTTGCCGGGGAGCATAGCTCTATTCTCTGAGTCACTTGGGATTTATATCTGTTGATCACGATGAAGAACTTGAAAGACGCTAAGACCAAGATTTTGCCCTCAACTATGAGGGAAGGTAAGGAACTGCCATCTAGCTCTGCACTAGATTCTCCTTCCGTTATTGATAGGCTTGCGACACCTAAACCTGCTACTGCTATGAATTCTGATATGTCGCATGTTATTGATGATGCCACTTCTGCTATGCATGATGAAACTACTTCTGTGCGTGATAGTACTTTCTCATTAGGTGAATTTCTTGATGAACAACTTGCTAGAGTTAGGGGGAATGAAAATGTTGAAGAACCTATTATTGATGATAGTGATGATGAACGTTCCCCCAATGATTATGTTTTACCTGTTGTTCCTAAGTGTTATGTTATGAACAAAGAAGCTGCTGAAGCTATTCTCGCTTGCAATGATAGAAATGATCTTAAGAAATTATTAGCTAAATGGAAGCAGCAGTCTCTTAATGCTAGAATGAAACCCGATCCTGCTTTTGCTACTTCACCTATCTGTGTTACTGATAAGGATTATGAATTCTCTGTTGATCCTGATATTATTACTTTAGTTGAATCTGATCCTTTTTATGACCTTGAATCTGAAACTGTTGTGGCACATCTTACCAAGTTGAATGATATAGCCACCCTATTTACTCATGATGAGAAGTGTCGTTGTTTATATATCCTTAAGATATTTCCATTCTCATTAAAGGGTGATGCTAAGACTTGGTATAATTCTCTTGCTCCTGGTTATGTGCGTAGTCCCCAGGATATGATTTATTACTTCTCTGCTAAATATTTCCCTGCTCATAAGAAACAAGCTGCCTTGCGGGAAATATATAATTTTGTGCAAACCAAAGAAGAGAGTCTCCCACAAGCTTGGGGGAGGCTTCTCCGGTTGCTTTATGCTTTGCCTGATCATCATCTTAAGAAAAATGAAATACTTCATATCTTTTATGATGGACTAATGATGCTTCCAAGGACCGCTTGGATAGTTGTGCTGGTTGTGTTTTCAGGGAAAGAATAGTCGACAAAGCTGAAATATTATTGAATAATATGTTGACTAATGAAAATAATTGGACTCTTCCCGAGCCAGTTCCTGAAGTAATTCCTGAACCAATTGAGCCAACTCCTGAGCCTATTCCTAAACCCACTCCGAAGAAGAGAGGTGTTTTATTCCTCAGTCCTGAAGATATGCAAGAGGCAAAGAAATCAATGAAAGAAAAAGGTATTAAAGCTGAAGATGTTAAGAATCTACCTCCTATTGAAGAAATATATGGTCTGAATATACCGCCTGAAGAACCACATTGTCTTGATAACCCGACATAGGTAGTAAAGGTAAATTCTCTCTATAGATATGATAAAGATGAAATACCCTCTACTAAATTTCATAGCCCATGCTTAGATGAATTTGATGACTTTATGGCTAGATAAGAAAGTTTTAATGCTTATGTTGGTAGAGAGTTAAAGAATAATGCTTTCGAGACAGGACGCGTAGGTGATAATCTGGCTAGAGTTAAAGATGAACTTCACCGCATTAGCAAATATGCTTCTATGGTTGCTACTCAAGCCGAGCAAGTGCTCAAAGCTCAAAATGATTTGCTTGAGGAATTGAATAATAAAAATGACTTTGCTGTTAGAGTGGCTACTAGAACTGGTAGAATGACTCGGGAACCTTTGTATCCTGGAGGCCACCCTAAAAGAATTGAACAAGATTCTCAGAATAATAATCTAGATGTTCCTAGTTCTTCTAAGAAGAAGAAAAAGAAGAATGATAGGACTGTGCAAACTTCTAGTGAACCTAATATAGAAACACTTGAGAATCCCAATAATACTTCTATCTCTGATGCTGAAACACAATCAGGTGATGAACATGAACCTGATGATAATGCTAATGATAATGTTCATGTTGATGCTCAACCTATTAATAACAACGAGGTAGAGATTGAACCTGCTGTTGATCTTGATAACCCACAATCAAGAAACCAACGTTATGATAAGAGAGATTTTGTTGCTAGGAAGCACAGTAAAGAAAGAGAACCATGGGTTCAGAAACCCATGCCCTTTCCTCCTAAACCATCCAAGTCAAAGGATGATGAAGATTTTGAGCGCTTTGCTGAAATGATTAGACCTATTTTCTTAGGTATGCGCTTAAATGATATGCTTAAAGTAAATCCTTATGCTAAATACATGAAGGATATCATCACAAATAAAAGAAAGATACCGGAAGCTGAAATTTCCACCATGCTTGCTAATTACACTTTTAAGGGTGGAATACCAAAGAAACTTGGAGATCCGGGTGTTCCAACTATACCATGCTCCATTAAAAGAAATTATGTTAGAAATGCTTTATGTGATTTTGGAGCCAGTGTTAGTGTTATGCCTCTCTCTTTATATCGTAGACTTGAATTGAATAAGTTGACACCTACTGAAATATCTTTGCAAATGGCAGATAAATCAACTGCTATACCTGTCGGTATTTGTGAGGATGTGTCTGTTGTGGTTGCAAATGTCACTATCTTAACGGACTTTGTTATTCTTGATATTCCTGAGGACGATAGTATGTCTATTATCCTTGGTAGACCTTTTCTTAATACTGCATTGGTTGTTATTGATTGCAACAAAGGCAATGTTACTTTTCATGTTAATGGCAATGAGCATACGGACACTTTCCGAGGAAACAATCTCAAGTTCATAGCATCAACTCTATTGAAAAAGTTTCAACTATTATTTTTGGAGGTTTTGAATTTCCTCTCCCTACTGTCAAGAAAAAGTATGATATTCTTATTGTTGGGGATTTTCATATCCCTGTTGAGGTAACTTAGTGTCATTCGAAATTTCTCCAGTTCCGTGTTATTTGGAATGAGTTTGTTAACAAGACTTGATCAACCTTGTTAGCGGGTTCATTTTGATGACCACGAGATGGATGAAACTAGAAGGCACAACCTTCTGTACCCTCTTTTTACTTTCTGTTATTTAGATTAAATAAAGCAAAAATAGTATTATCTGTCTGTTTTCTGATTTATCCGTGCAATAAAAATAGTCTGGAAATAAAAGTGCTCCAAATGCCCTGCAAATTTAGTATGATTTTTTCTGGAATATTTGAGGATTTTAGGCACTGAAAACACTGCAAAAGGGGCAAGAACCAGGCCACGAGAGAGGAGGGCGCCCCCCTTGTAGGGTGCGCCCCCCTATCTCGTGGGCCCCTGGTGGCTCCCCTCCACTTATTCCAGCACCCACACACTCCATCTTCTACCCAAAAAAATCCCCATCCAGCTCAAGCCCGAGTTCTAGCTCGTTTTGCTGTGATTTTCGATCTGTTAGCTTAAAGCTCCATTCACAAAACTGCTTTGGCAGATTGTTGCTTGGTATGTGACTCCTCCATTGGTCCAATTAGTTTTTGTTCTATTGCTTTATTCATTGCAAATCCTTGCTGTCTTGGTGACCCTGTTCTTGAGCTTGCATGTTCAATTTTTGAGGTTCCAAGTAATTCTAATGCATGATATGGGCTCTAGGCACTTGTAGGAGTAGTTGCTATCAATCTTGTTTAGTTTTATGCACTTTTATTTTGAAGTTACTAATATTTCAGAAATTTTCAGAAAAAGAAATATGCTTAGGAGAATGTATCAAGGTGGTTCCTCGGCAAAGAAAGGGCCAAGGATTGCTATACGTGAGCAAGATGTTGAATTGTCGAGTAATGCATGTGTACGAGCCTGTGAGTGGCCATCCGATGATTTTATGATTGAAGCAGGCTTCAATGAGGAATTTGACGAGTATGTGTGTAATGCTGAGATGGAGGACTTCTTACAAGATAAGTGTCCTCAGTACTCTCAACTGACTGATTCCTTTGTGCGGAGGTTTAAATATAAATGTACATGTAATTCTCCTAGTGTCCTATTTGATATTTATGATACATCTTACACCATGGACTTAGAGGATTTTACAACTGCTTGCAAACTCCCGCAGTGGGGTAATATTAATGATCCTCCCAAATCTGAATTTAGAGATTTCCTTGCGAATACTACTGTGGGAGAATCTAGGGATGTAGCACAAGCTATCATAGGGAGCATTCATTTTCCTGCTTTACATTACTTTGCTCACTTTACTGGTAGATGCATTAACGGTAAGGACGAGGTATCTCACATGTGTGCACCTGATCTTTGTGTCCTCAAGAGTGCCGTGTCAGGTTATAAAGGTTATAACTTGGGGGAAATTGTTGCACGTAGGTTGCAGAATAATAGTAGAAAGGGAAATTTCTTTGGAGGAATTTATGCAACCCGTGTGGCTAATTTTCTTAGTATATCCCCATGAGAAGGAGATATGATAATGCCTCCTGTTTATTTGGATAAAGAAGCTATGTTTAGTCATCATTTTCTTGAGAGGAATGTACAATTCCTCCATTATCGACTAATCTATGACAGACGCAACGTCGTCCCTGTCACTCTTCCTGCTCCCTACCTTTTTTATTATCAGACAAGAGGAAGATATGTTGTCACCAGGGAAGAAGCCCCTGAATATGAGAGGGGAATGGAGGCAGCTCGCCAACACGCTGCTGCCCAGGAGGCTGTTTCCTCTGCATCTCAGTACAATCCCAGTTTCACTTATGGATATCAGCGAGGCGGTCCTTGGTATTAAACCAACTTAGGCCAAAAGCCTAAGCTTGGGGGAGTACGTATTTCTCACCGACTCTACATTCATGTTCACACACTATTCGTCAGTGCTCATACTCTTTTATTGTATTATCCATGCTAGTTTAAATTTCTTTTTCTAGTTTTCTTCTTATGTGTTTGATAAACCTTGAGAAAAACCAAAAAAAATTAGTTAGTTTAATTTCCTTGCCTATAGTAGAAATTAAAATGAAAACCCAAAAAGATTTCTAGTTCTTCTTTTTATGTGTTGGGAGCTTTCCCGTGTAAATAGTTTTGTTTTCTTTTCTTTCCTTTGGGGGTCGAGAAGACCTTATTAAAAATGCTTAGTGGCTCTTATATGCATGATTTTTTATTTAATTAGAGCCCATATTACTTGTCTTCTCTTGAGTTGAATGCTTGCAGATTCCAGCTTAGTCCAATGCACGTACACTCTTATTATTATACACTTCGTTCAGTCGTGCGAGTGAAAGGCAATAATGATGATATATGATGGACTTATTGGGATGAGAAAAGCTGGTATGAACTCGACATCTCTTGTTTTTGTAAATATGATGATTCATCGTTCCTGAGTCAGCTATTATGAAGTAAACATATTTGCAATGACATTTAGAGATTATAGTTACTTGTACCATGCTTGATTAGCTATGAGTTATAATGGTTTACCTTGCATGCCAACATGCTATTAGAATGATTATGATGTGGTATGATGGGATGGTATCCTCCTTTAAATGAATTGAGTGACTCGACTTGGCACATGTTCACGCATGTAGTTGAATCAAATCAACACAACCTTCACGATATTTATGTTCATGGTGGATTATATCCTACTCATGCTTGTACTTGGTGTGAATTAATTTTAATGCATGCTTACGACTATTCTCGCTCTCTCAGTTGGTCGCTTCCCAGTCTTTTGCTAGCCTTCACCTGTACTAAGCGGGAATTCTGCTTGTGCATCCAAACTCCTTAAACCCCAAAGTTGTTCCATATGAGTCCACTATACCTTCCTATATGCGGTATCTACCTGCCGTTCCAAGTAAATTTGTATGTGCCAAACTCCAAACCTTCAAATGAAATTCTGTTTTGTATGCTCGAGCAGCTCATGTAACAACTAGGGCAGCCTATATCTTCCATGCTAGGTGGGTTATTCTTAGAGGAGTGGACTCCGCTCCTAATTCACGAGAAAGGGCCGGTAACCGGGATGCCCAGTCCCATGATCCAAAAAGATCAAAGCAAATCAAAATAATTAAACAAAACTCCCCCAGGGCTGTTGTATGTTGGAGGCACTCGTTGTTTCTGAAAGTGCTAGTTATCGACTAGAGGGGGGGTGAATAGGCGATTTTTATCAAAGTCTTCAAAACGTGGAAGTTTCGAAGACAAACAATAAAAATGACCTAATTGATATGCAGCGGAAGATAAACTACAACAAGCAAACCATAGTCAAGTATGCAATAATGTGAAAGTACAAAGACTAATAGCTGCTTGGTAGTAAGGATCAGGATGGAAGATAGTATGAAGCCAATCAACGATAGTAGTCAAGCAATGAAGTCAAACAGGTATGACAAATAGGCAATGACTTCACGAAGACAAACTTAAGGTAAAGAGAGTTAGAGGATAGAACCAGTCACTTGTTGAGGACACAGGATTTGTTGGACCAGTTCCAGTTGCTATGACAACTGTACGTCTGGTTAGGGAGGCTGAGATTCAACTCAGAAGACCGCGTCTTCACCTTATTCCCCTTGAGCTAAGGACACACAGTCCTTGCCCAATCACACTGGTAAGTCTTCAAGGTAGACTTCCGAACCTTCATAGACTTTGTTCACCGGCGATCCATAATGACTCTTGGATGCTCAGAACGTGACGCCTAACCGGCTGGAGGATACACAGTCCTCGAGTGTAATAAGTCTTCAGGTCACTCAAACAGAAAGACTTCAGTGATGCCTAACACTCTTTGGCTCTGGGTGTTTGGGCTTTGTCCTCGCAAGGATTTTTCTCTCAAAGGCTTCGAGGTGGGTTGCTCTCAAACGACAAAAGCCGTGAACTAACTCTGAGCAGCCACCAATTTATGGTGTAGGGGGTGGGCTATTTATAGCCACAAGGCAACCCAACCTGATATGTCTGAAATGACCCTGGGTCACTAAGGAACTAACACGTGTTCCAACGGTCAGATTTCAAACACACACGACAACTTTACTTGGGCTACAAGCAAAGCTGACTCATCCAGCTCTGGATAAGATTTGCTCTCATTGTCTTCGCTCGAAGACATAGGATTTGGGTTGAGCATCACTTTAGTCATTCTGACTTTGTTCTCTTGGACCCCACTTAACAGTGCGGTGGTTCCTATGACTCAACAAAGAAGAAAAGGAAACAACAAAACAACACAGTCTTCGTGCTCCATAGTCTTCACTCATTGTCTTCTCATGTCATAGTCTTCAGTATGAATATCTTCATATACCACCATTGTCGTCAATGTCTTCATACATTTTTAGGGGTCATCTCCGGTAGGTAAACTGAATCAATGAGGGACACTATCTGCGTTATCCTGCAATTCTCACAAATGCATTAGTCCCTCAACCAAATTTGTCGTCAATACTCCAAAACCAACTAGGGGTGGCACTAGATGCACTTACAATCTCCCCCTTTTTGGTGATTGATGACAAACTGGTTGAAGTTTTCAACGGGGATAAAGTATGTGAAATTGTAAAGGATAGGATATTGTCTTCATAAGTGGCAAGGGCTCCCCCTGAAGATGTGCATATAAGTAATTTGCTTTTGGAATGCAAATGCACATGGCAGGTTGTACTTGTGGAGATCCTCTTCAACTTATGAAGATAATTCATCATGCATGAAATGATATGACTAAGAGAATGACATGCATAATGAAAAATGGACGTCTGCAGAATGATCTAAGTGTGGAAGTTATCATCGCACATGGAAAAGCAAATAAGTAGCAGACGACCATCGAGTTTGAGTGTTACAACTCAACAAACGAAATGTATCAAAAACAAGAGTTGTAGTCACTAGGCAAAAAATATAAATCAACCGCCCATATGAACCGCTTGAAGAATATCAAACTCATATGCTTCTCCCCCTTTTGTCAGTAATGACCAAAAAGGCTTGAAGACATAGAGCATCTACCCGTGCTCATGAGGAGTAGGTGAAGCAGCAGGGTTGTCGTTGTTGTTTGGCGGCGCAAACGAACTTGGTGCAGTGTCGATGCGTGCAGAAGTAGGGGGCGGTGAAGTAGCATCGTCTTCATCATCAATCACTTTGGCATTCACAGTTGCCACGGAGGAAGAATAGTCAGAGTTTTCAAGAGATGGAGTTTGACGTAGGACAGCATTCCCTGGAGGAGTGGAGTCAAACTTGAATCTTTCAGTGAAGCCATCGTCTTGAAGATCTGCTTCAGCACTGAGCAATGCCAAACTCTTCCATGATCGCCGATAGGTCTCGTGAGTGACAAAGGCATTCTTGGTGGCAAGATTTTGAATGCGATTGACGTCCACCAAGAGCCTTTGGATCTGTCGCTTGAGCCAAAAGTGATGCTTGTCTTGTTTCTGATGCAGTGCCACAAGAAGTTCTCGGTCATTTAGGACGCGAGAGCGCTTCTTAGGCCTTTGGGCAATGGTGCTCTCAGTAGCTTCAGTTGGGGCACGATGAGGTAGACGAGTGTTCCCAGCCATTGGATAGACACGAATTACTGCTTGGACTCCTTCCATGGGCTGAGTGAAGCTTTGGTGTTCAGCATTTTGAAGACAAAGAGGCTTCTTGGCAGGCTTAGGGTATATGGCTTCAACTGACATATCAACCTCTGGTAGAAAGATCATATGATTGCGAGAAGAGGGTTGATAGTTGATAGCAGAGTGTAGCTTGATGAGGCGCATGACCCATGGAGCATAGAATTTCAGGCCAAAAAGGTCAGATCCAGACGCAGCCAGTTGCCGGAGGAAGAATTCTTGTGCATTGAAGCTGATGCCATTGAGGATGTAAAAGACCAATGTCTTCATGGCTCCTTCAAGTTTTGCAGCTGATGAATGCCCTTTGATAGGCCATAGAGTCCGCCTGATGATGTGATATATGGTGCATGGCAGATACTCAAGGTCATCAACAAAGAACTCCTTTGGGTATTCAGCGTCATGTGGCAAAGGCTTCATCATGCTCAACATCTAGTTCATGTTGGGTTCTGGCTTATGGAAGATGCTCTCTAGTGCATTGCGGTGGTGTGGACAACCAGGTTCGTACAGCTCTCCGGGAGTGGATAACCCTGTAAGCTCAATGATGTCAAGAGCTTTGGCTTCATGATGAACATTTCCTGTCATCCACTCGAGAACCCATGTCTTTGTATCCCTGTTGTAGCCGCGAATGTGGAGGGTAGCATAGAATTGAAGCAAAAGTTCCTCATTCCAATGTTCTTTGTATGTCACAAAGCTGAGCAGACCTGCATCATGAAAGCAGTCAAGTGCTTCTTCTAAGCATGGCAGTCCAGCAATGGCTTAAGTGTCGAGGCGCATATGAGGGAAAATGCGCCCTTGATCATACATAACACAGGAGTAATAGCTTCGTTGCTGATGACTCTAGAAACAATCAGATGATATTCTTGGCCTTGAGTAGGGGTTCTTTGCACTGTCAAAGAAGGTGTTGTGGCTTTTGAAGCCATTTGCATTGAAGGACCCTGTAGATGTGGCAGTACCTAGGAACCTTGGCAGCCTTGGCTTTGGTTTCTGGACCTGAGGCCTATGCTCAATGTGATAATCAAACTGAGGACCTGAGACATTAGGCGGAGGGACCAGAATGGGCCATCTGACAGTGATTAGCTGGCCATGGTTGTATGCTTGCTCAATTGTATGGGGCCTTGGTGGCGGAACAGGAGCAGTGGCAACAATAGTGGTTTCAGGCTGCACAACAGAAGCTTCAGGAGCAGTTGCAGCATTGGCTTCTGGTATATTGGTTGGTGCAGGCTCCACACTTGCTTCAGCCATGACTACGTCATGGGCTTCATTTGTGTTGGTGGTGGCAGCCTCAAGATTTTCAACCTCCACTTGTTGAGTTGGAGGGTCTGGCACTGGTACGTTCACTTCAGGAACACCTTCTTCAGTAATGGGGGGAGCAGGGACACGTTCTTCTTCATGTTCGTCATCGGCTGATGCAGCTGGATTGTCTTCAGCAGCTTTGGCTTCAGACTCGGAGACATTCACAGTTGGAGTGGCTTCTGGAAACACTTGACATGCAACAGATTGGTGGTGCACTTCTCCTTCTGGAACGCTCGGAAGAGGGACTTGAGGCCTTGCTCCTTTGCGAAGCCTTTGTAATACAGGCGACGCCTTTGGAGACGGAGTTGGCTGGGCCTCATCCTCTTCTACTTGCACAGGTGGTGTGACTTGTTGTTGTTGGGGAGTACTGGGGGAGTCTTGTTGTTGTGGGCGATCAGCCCATGATGCATCCTGAGCAATTGGCGTCAGAGGACGACCAATGCTGATGAGTTTGTTGTTCGTGAGAACAGGCAATGATACCAAGTTGTGTTCAATCTGAGGAAGAACTTCATCATAACATTGTCATGGTGACCAATGTCTTCAGCAGCGATGGGATCAACTGCTGGAATGTCTTCAGCTTCATAAGCCTCTGTGGAAGCAGGCTCATGAACAATCATCCGTCGTTCTTGGTGTTCAGATGCAGGGCGAACCATTGAGATAGCTTCAACAACTAGGGGCCCTGTGGGAGCAGCCCGATGCTTCTTGGTTTTGCGCTTCTTCTTGGAGGGAGCAGCATTAGAGGCTTTTGTGTTTTTACTTTTTCTGGCTTCAGCCTCGGCAGCCCTCGTCTTCTTCAGTTCTGAAGCGGTTGACATGACCTTTGGCTTTGAGCCAGTCATGCTGCTTGGGAAGACTATGCGAGGTTCATCTTGCCTTGAAGGTGCAGATTGGACAGTTGATGGCTTCTTCTTCTTTGCAGCCATTCTTAGGTCAATGCCAGGACGACCAAGAGCCTTGCGCTTCTCAGCCTCATTGTAGGCTAGCACACACTTGTCAGCCAGATTCTTCATGCGCTCATGAGAGCCTCGAGCTTCTTTGCGCTTCTTGTGAAAAGCTTCTTTGAGCTCGTGCAGCATGATCTTGAAGTTTTTGACATCTTGCACGCTGAGCTTGGCCACATGCTTCTTGAACTGAGCTTTCTCATAGTCGATCTTGTGCTTCAGTTCAACGATACGCTGAGCAAGAGCTAGCTCAGAAGCAATGGCGCCATTGAAGGAGACGCTAAGGCCAATTGGAAGTTGCAGATCATCAAAGCTGAGATTTGGGGTGTCAAACCACTCATCAATGAAGTTATGGATGATTGCCACATCAAAGAGAGGCAAATTATTGAAGATCTCTGCTTCTTCCTTGCTCTTGATTAGTTGCTCAAGAGCATCATCTACAAGATCGTCATCGCTGGACAGATCAATGTGCTCTTCACGCAGAATGGCAGCAGGAGTTAATGTCTGATCAGTATTCTTGACGATTTTCTTTTTCTTCTCCGTCTTCTTGGAGATACGTGATAGATCTTCAGACTGCACACTGTCTTCAGGAGGTGCAGTGGCCAGTGGCTTCGCACATGAAGCTTTTGGAGGAGGAGCTGATGTTGAAGCCTTAGACTTCTTTAGCTTCTGCGGCTTTGGAGGAGGAGCTGGGGCTTCATCAGTATCAGCATCATTATCAGAATGATCTACTCTGGCACCTTGGACCAAGATGTAAGTGATGAGGCCATCAAGGTTTGAAAAGGGGCCGATGACATTGGGTTCTGCATCACGTGAGCCGTCAGCACGGGGAGCAGAGGGACCAGGGTTGAAGTCTAATCCCCATGACTTCTTGTTTTCCTTGGCTGATGCCTTTGCATGCTGGAAGTTGCGCTTGAAGAGATTATCGTCACGACACCAGAGCAATGATGATGGGTCGGCATTTTCAGGCTGAGGTCCACGGACCATACAAGGATAGAAATCCTGTGCAATAGCTTCAGCTCTGTTCTTGGGTGGAAGGCCTCGATAGAGAATATCACCCCAAGGACTTTTGATAGCATTCTTCTCAGCGTACTCCTGGGTCACAAACTTGTACTTGAACCATTGTTCAGCCCAATATCGTCGAATCCATTGGATTCGTGTCTTGCGCTGATTGTAATCCTCTTCAGGATCTGTCTTGTAAATTTCTGCTAGGTCATGAGGCAAATCTTTTGATGTTCCCCCTCGACGCTGTCTGCCACCTTTCCTTACTGATTTCTCTGCATCCATGAACTTCAAACTGAATGGCTTCAATACATTCAAAGGCTTTCGCTTGCTGGACAAACAGGAACTAGCTTCAGGAGAGTTAATGTGTTGCTGTAAGAATTCTACAAATGAATGCAGACTATGAGAACCAAGGGATTCTCCCACAAACATGTACCTGTGACAGCATTAGAGATGCGAGGGAAGGGGAAGAGGTCATATGCATTCTCGGAAGATTTTGAAGATAAATCAGTTTGAAGACATTGACCTCATGTTGCGAAGACATTCACTTATATGTTGAGAGTTGGTTCCAGATTTGTACGTATCTGTGAATAAGTACAAGTGAGGAATGTAACTAGATATGAAGCTTAAGTGAATATACTAGGCAGTATGAGATGCAAACAGAATAGATCTAACATTGTATAGGCCGAAACCAAATTTGGAAAATAGGATGAATCATTGAGGATCAAAAAGGTGGTAAAAATAGAGTTATATTTACCACACGAAGAACTGCTAGATGGGATGAATAGGAGACTGAGTAGTTCAATCCACCGTGCCCTGACTTGGCGACGGAGGACACCTACGGCGGCGGCGGAGAGGACGATGTCCGCGACCGGCGTGAGGACGGCGTTGGAGAAGTCGCGGCAGCTAAGCGCTTCGTCACCGGCGTCGTCGAGAGCTAGCGGTGGCGCTAGGGTTTTGACGAGGTGGAGAGGTGGAAGAAGGTTTTCTTTACCGCAGGGGACATGTATTCGTCGTGGGTCTTGGGGCACCCACGTGATCCATAGATATCTGGATTGTCTTGCCTTGTCCTCCAATATATCCCACAAGTCCGGCGCGTTCCCCCGTGGCTTCATGCTTTTTGAGCGATGCCGGGGTACGGTTTTGGTGGAGGGCTTGCATGCCTCTCTGTCGCGGCCACGAGGTGGTCGGTTTGCCGTATTGTGCGCTGGTGATGCAGGTTTGTATGCTTCCTCCTCTAGTCGGGGTAGCAATTTGCGCTTTGGGTAACTTTTGGAGGGGCGTTCGAGTTCATACTCTTCGGCCGCGAGGACCTCGGTCCATCTGTCGGCCAGTAGGTCTTGATCAGCTTGAAGCTGTTGCTGCTTTCTCTTTAGGCTGTTTGCCGTGGCCATTAGCCTGCGTCTGAAACGCTCTTGTTCGACAGGATCCTCAGGCACGACGAATTCGTCGTCGTCTAGGCTTGCCTCGTCTCTGGAGGGAGGTAAGTAATTATCATCCTCGACCTCTTCGTCTGCCGCCCTCTCGTGAGGGCTTGCTTCTGCCTCCTCCTGCGCTGAATCTTGCTGGAGGGGGTTATCTTCAGCACTTTCTGGGGTGTTATTATCTCCTGTGCCGGAATCTCCATTCTTGCTGTGGCGGGATTTAGAGCGGCGCCGCTGACGTTGGCGCTTGGGCTGTTTCTTTAAGGAATCTGCCTCCGCTGCTTCTTCGCCATCCCCATCTTTTGGGGTGTCCACCATGTATATGTCGTATGAAGAGGTGGTTTTCCAGTGTCCTGTAGGCGCTAGCTCTTGATAGTCTCCATCGTCGTCCATACCGTCGATGTCTTCGGAGTCGTAGTCGAGTACGTCGGTTAGATCGTCGATGATGGCTACGTAGTGGGTGGTGGGTGGGGTCCGAATTTCTTCGTTGTCTGCTCCCAACCATCCTGGCCGTAGTCCGGCCAGGGCTCTCCGGATAGCGAGAGGTGCTTCAGTGAATTTAAGATGTCGCCGAAGGGTGAGTGTTGAAAGATGTCCGCAGCGGTGAACTCCATGATTGGCGCCCAATCGGATTTCACTGGCAGGGGCGCAGGAGGTTCGGAGTCCGGCACCTCGGAGTCATGAGCTTTATGCGGGACAAGATAAGTGTTCGGCTCCATCGCCGTAGAAGTTGCAGCTCCCGAGGCGGTGTCCAGCTATCCGTCCTCGATCTATGCGATCGGCTCCGGACTATGGGCCGGAGCGGATTCGTGTGTGGCCTCCAAGGTGCTGTCCGGCGGCAGAGTTAGGTCGTGCCCGTCGTGACAGCGCGGCACGCTCGGCTGTGGCTCGAATCCATCGAAGATCAAGTCCCCGCGGATATCGGCCGTGAAGTTTAGGCTTCCAAACCTGACCTGACGGCCAGGGGCGTAGCTTTCGATCTGCTCCAGATGGCCAAGTGAATTGGCCCGCAGTGCGAAGCCGCCGAATACGAAGATCTGTCCGGGGAGAAAAGTCTTACCCAGGACGGCGTCGTTGTCGATTGAAGAGGCCATCAAGCCTATCGGTGACGACACAGAGGAACTCTCAATGAAAGCACCAATGTCGGTGTCAAAACCGGCGGATCTCGGGTAGGGGGTCCCGAACTATGCGTCTAGGCGGATGGTAACAGGAGACGAGGGACACGATGTTTTACCCAGGTTCGGGCCCTCTTGATGGAGGTAAAACCCTACGTCCTGCTTGATTGATATTGATATTGTGGATGTTTACAAGAGTGGATCTACCACGAGATCAAGGAGGCTAAACCCTAGAAGCTAGCCTATGGTATGATTGTAATGGTTGTTGTTGTGTCCTACGGACTACAGCCATCCGGTTTATATAGACACCGGAGAGGGCTAGGGTTACATAGAGTCGGTTACAATGGTAGGACATCTACATATCTGTATCGCCAAGCTTGCCCTCCACGCCAAGGAAAGTCCCATCCAGACACGGGACGAAGTCTTCAATCTTGTATCTTCATAGTCTTGGAGTCCGGTCGATGATGATAGTCCAGCCGGTGATAGTTCGGCTGATGATGGTAGTCCGGCTGTCCGGACACCCCCTAATCCAGGACTCCCTCAAGAGTGATACACAGTTTTGCTTCTTTGAAGACCAACAGACAAGTGATCGTCCCAGAAAGTTACATGTGCCTGATGTAGACTTGCGATCCACCTTGTCACCAGCATAATCAGCATCCGAGAATCCAACGAGATCAAATTTTGAGCCCTTTGGATACCATAATCCGAGTGTTGGGGTGTAAGCCAAATATCGAAGAATTCGCTTCACAGCTAAGTGATGCGATTCCTTTGGTGCCGCTTGGAATCGAGCACACATGCAAACACTAAGCATAATATCTGGCCTATATGCACATAGGTAAAGTAAAGAACTAATCATGGAGCGGTATACCTTTTGATCGAACTCTTTACCATTGTCGTCGGGACCAAGATGGTGTTTGGCTGGCATTGGCGTCGTGTAACCTTTGCAATCTTGCATTCCAAACTTCTTCAGACAGTCTTTGAGATACTTTTCTTGAGATATGAAGATGCCATTCCTTTGCTGACGGATTTGAAGACCAAGGAAGAACTTTAGCTCACCCATCATGGACATCTGATATTGCTCTTGCATCATGTATCCAAACTCATCACTATACTTCTGGTTGGTGCAGCCGAAGATAATGTCATCCACATATATTTGGCACACAAACAGTTCACCATCATATGTCTTCGTGAAGAGTGTGGGATCGAGGGATCCAGGTTTCAAGCCTTTGCTCTTCAGGAAGTCTTTGATCGTATCATACCAAGCGCGAGGAGCTTGTTTGAGGCCATACAATGCTTTGTTTAGCTTGTACACCATATCCGGATGTTTTGGATCTTCAAAGCCAGGTGGTTGAGCAACGTACACTTCTTCTTCAATCTTGCCGTTGAGGAATGCACTCTTCACATCCATTTGATATAGTAAGATGTTGTGGTGGTTAGCATAGGCTAGCAGTATGCGAATAGCTTCAAGCCTAGCCACAGGAGCAAATATTTCATCGAAGTCAATTCCTTCAACTTGAGTATATTCTTGAGCCACAAGACGTGCTTTGTTTCTGACGACTTGACCATGCTCATCTTGCTTTTTTCGATATATCCATTTTGTGCCAATAATGTTATGCTTGCCAGGGTCAGGACGCTTGACAAATTCCCAAACATTATTCAGCTTGAACTGTTGAAGTTCTTCTTGCATGGCTTGAATCCATTCAGGTTCCATAAAGGCTTCAGCAACTTTCTTGTGTTCTGATATTGACACAAACGAAAAGTGCCCACAGAAATTTGCTAACTGTGTTGCTCTTGAGCGAGTAAGTGGACCAGGTGCATTGATGCTATCAATTATCTTCTCAATTTGTACTTCATTTGCAACACGAGGATGAACTGGACGAAGACCTTGCTCTTGTTGATCATTGTCATCATTGGGTGGATTGTCTTCAGTATGAGCATTGTCTTCAGGTTGATTTGGTGCAGAAATGATAAGTTCCTCTTCAGGTTGTGCTTCAGAAGGCATGATTTCACCAGTTCCGATCAGCTTGATAGATTCGCTGGAAGGAGCTTCATCTAGTGTGCTTGGCAGGAGATCTCTTTGTGAACCATTGGTTTCATCAAATCTCACATCCACAGTTTCAACGATTTTATAGTCATAGAGGTTGAAGACTCTGTAAGAGTGCGAGTCCTTTTCGTAATCGAGCATGAAGCCTTCGTAAGCTCTAGGTGCAAATTTTGACTTGTGATGGGGATCCTTGATCCAGCACCTAGCACCAAATACTCTGAAGTAACTGACATTTGGCTTCTTGGCAGTAAGGAGCTCATAGGATGTTTTGTTCAGAAGCTTATGGATGTAAACACGGTTGATGATGTGACATGCTGTATCAATAGCTTCAGGCCAGAACTTTCTTGGTGTCTTGTACTCGTCGAGCATTGTTCGAGCCATCTCAATGAGGGTTCTGTTCTTGCACTCTACAATGCCATTTTGCTGAGGTGTGTATGGAGCAGAAAAATCATGAGTGATTCCCATTGTATCCAGATAAAGATCAAGCCCGGTGTTCTTGAATTCAGTGACGTTATCACTTCTGATATGCTTGATCTTGACGCCATAATTGTTCATGGCTCGATTTGTGAAGCGTTTGAAGACGTCTTGTACTTCAGTCTTGTAGAGAATTATGTGCACCCATGTATATCTTGAGTAGTCATCAACAATAACGAAGTCATAGAGACAAGCTATTGTTGTGAGGGTAGAGTAGTGAGTAGGGCCAAATAAGTCCATGTGTAACAGCTCGAAGGGTTGAGATGTCATCATGATTGTCTTCGAGGGGTGCTTTGCCCTAGTCATCTTTCCAGCTTCGCAGGCACCACACAAATGATCCTTCTTGAACTTGACATCCTCGATGCCTATGACATGCTTCTTCTTGACGAGTGTGTGTAAGTTCCTCATACCAGCATGCCCCAGCCTCCGATGCCAGAGCCAGCATTCTGAAGCTTTTGCAAGAAGACATACGGCAAGCTGTGGACCTGCTGAGAAATCTACCATGTATAGATCATCTTTCCATGTGTTGATCCTTTGAGATTGCAACTCTACCTAGACCCAATACTTTGCTTTTACCAGTGTCAGCAAATGTGATGTGACTCTTGTCCGATGGACGTAAGGTTGAGTCCATGAGAATACTTCGATCACCAGTCATATGATTAGTGCATCCGTTGTCCATAATCCACTCTAAAGCATGAGGTGTCATACCCTACAGTGCAGTTAGGAGGATAGGCTTCACAAAGTGTGTTGTGAAGCATAAGCATTTGACGCACACAAGGATTATTACAGATTTGATCAAGGTTAGAACTCATAGTATGACTGGTAAGTGATTCTCATGTGAAATACATAGTAAGACCATTTTATCATGCGTCCCTTATTGTGTTTTAGGTCCCTAGCAATAGTATCGGACGCCTTTGATTGCTGGCTGGAGACCTTTTTCTGCAAAAGAAAGTTAATTCTTCTTCACCACCCACATCTTCAAGGGTGGCTTAGAAGCAATGAGTCTAAGTGCAGCATCTGAGAATTTTGGCTTTGGAGCCCTAGCAAATAGCCTTGCAGGAGATGAATGATACTCATATGAATAAGCAGAAAAGTTCTTAGTCCTATGAACATAGCGGTTTGAAGACACACGCTCATATTCATAAGTTTGAGTACGATTTCCCTGCAAAACATTGGCGTTAGGGTGACTCAGGTGAGTCCTGTATCTGTATGAAGCCGTTGGACCATATGACGCCTTAGGTGTGGGGTTTGTCTTCTCCCCTGGTGGTGTCATGACCACATTCACAGGAAGATTCTCAAGACAGCTTTTGGGAACCCAGATCTTCTTCATAGGTGGTCCATTCCTGCAGTTAGTAGCAATATACCTGGCAAACACTTCACCATTCTGATTTTTGAACAGTTTATAGTTTGCATCAAAGGATTCATCAATGATAATAGGATTAGCATAGGTAAAGCCAGATAAGGTGGATGGATCCACTGAAGGTTCCTTTGCAGCAACCCATGTGGTTTTGGGATACTGCTCAGGCTTCCAGTAGGAACCATCAGCATTCATTTTCCTCTCGAACCCAACACCCTCTTTCCTAGGGTTTTGGTTCAGAATCTGCTTTTTGAGGACATCGCAAAGTGTCTGATGTCCTTTCAGACTTTTATACATCCGTGTTTCAAGCAATGTCTTCAACCTAGCATTTTCATCAGCAATAGTAGTGGTATCCTCAGCAGAGGGGTTAGTTACCACATCAGTAGTTGAAGACAAAGCAACAGTAGCAGCAGTCGAACATTCAACAACAGAGGTAGCGTTATCACGCTCAATGCATTTCAGACATGGTGGTTCAAATCTTTCCTGAGCGGAACTGATCTGTTGAGCGCGAAGTGACTCATTCTCCGTTTGAAGATCTTCATGAGCCGCTTTCAATTTCTCAAGCTCTTGCTTCCTTTGAAGATAATCATAGGAGAGCTTTTCATAAGAGGTTGAGAGCATCTCATGAAGACTTTCAAGTTTTTGGTACTTAGCATGAAGATTTTTTATGTCTTCAACTAAGGACTGTGAACGTGTCATTTCCGCGTCCAACAGGTCATCGCTTTTGTCTAACAGTTTTTGAGTATGTTCCATAGCTTTTTGTTGTTCAGTTGCAATTTTAGCAAGAGTTTTGTAGCTGGGCTTGGATTCATAATTAGAGTCATCTTCACTTGATGTTTGGAAGTAAGCATCTCGTGATTTTACCTTGGCACCACGTGCGATGAAGCAGTAGGTGGGAGTAGGATTGTCCTTGTCATCAGCTTCAGCGTTTGGTGTGGAAGTCATTGTCTTCACTGTTGAAGATGGACTTGGCAACATAGGCAGTGGCTAGAGCCAGACTTGCAACGTCAGGTTCGGACTCCTCTTCATATTCCACCTCCGCCTCCGTAGAAGCAGACTCCTCTTCTGAATCCATTTCCTTGCCAACAAAAGCACGAGCCTTGCCAGATGATCTCTTCTTATGAGATGAATACCATGATGAGGACTTGGAAGAAGACTTTGAAGATTTCTTCTTCTTCTTGTCATCAGAATCATATTCCCTGCTCTTCTTCTTCTTCTTCTTCTTCTCATTTTCCCACCGTGGACACTCAGAGATGTAGTGTCACGACCGGTTTTCCAATAAAAATATTTATTGAGAAACCAATCTTTTGAGTCCAGTATGAGAGAAATCCTCCTCACTGGTAGACAAAATCTTGATACAAAAAGCCAGTAGCATAAAATATATTACAGGGTCGAACTACGGTTGCTCAACCAAATTATTACAAGCACGCCAATAATTATACATAATGGCGGACATGACACAACGGTGTGGAGGCATACTACTGACTCGAGGATAGGACGGTGGTGGAAAAACACAGCGGGGAGAGGGATACAAGACTCTAAAACTTTCATCTCATCGAGCGTCGAGGTGAGGCTCGATGAATTTATTTGGTAACGGAAGCGGATATAATACAGTGACCAAATCCAGGGTCGTACGAGACTGACTGGGACTCCTCTAGGCGTCGGACTCGCTATCAAATTCTTCATCCATGAGATCGCCTTCGTCAGCATCTGGCCAAATCAACAAGCCAGTGAGTACTTTGAAAGTACTCGCAAGACAGTTCGGACGTAAGATATAACAAATGCATGCATGGATGCGTCATGATTAATTCACCAATGTACATTCAAAATTTAGCATAACGAGGTAAGTAAAAGGGAAACGGCGGTAGTCCTCCTGAAATCCCAACAAAACATAAATGAAGACCGATCGGGTGTCTGAAGCGACGCCTCGAAAGGTGAACGAATAAATATACGGAAATGATGCCACAGTCGGCCGTCTTAGCGACACCACTTAAAGGGCTTTAAAAGAAATGCCACAGTCGGACGTCGGGGCGACATCACAGAAAGGGCTTTAAAAGAAATGCCACAGTCGGGCGTCTTAGCGACACCACATAAAGGGCTTTAAAAGAAATGCCACAGTCGGACGTCGGGGCGACATCACAGAAAGGGCTTTAAAAGAAATGCCACAGTCGGGCGTCTTAGAGACACCACATAAAGGGCTTTAAAAGAAATGCCACAGTCGGACGTCTGAGCGACATCGCAGAAAGGGCTTTTATTGAAAGTAGAATATATAACAATGCCACAGTCGGACGTCTGAGCGACATCGCAGAAAGGGCTTTTATTCACAAGTAAATAATACTCATAATAAACATTCAATTCATGAAAATAAACGGGTTAGTCCATCCACAGGAGTAATCATTTAACCGGACTTAGCACTCATGCGATTCACCGGAGTCTCTGTCATCAAAACTGACATTTGGTCAGGATAAGTTAATATCGAACTTGGACATGGAATAGATGATTCGAAGGAATATATGACTCTACAGAGTTCGTACAAAATTTTTCCCACAGCCAACGGATTTCCGTAGTCACGAAGGACTAGTTCCGTTTATGGTTCTTCGGTAGGAAACACAGCTAACCAGTACACACCCATCCTACCTCTCGATGCTAGGAATCACCCTAGACATCGTCCAAGAAAAACTTTTGAGATGGGGAGATCACAATCTCGAATAGCATGGGATCAAATTTATATACGCGCGCTCTAAGGGGTGCCCCCCTCTCGGTCCCAACCGGAAACACCCATGCCCCCTGACCGGATGACTGGCTTTAATCCAGGGCCATGGAACCATCATCACGGCCTCTCCTTTTTGGTGTGTACCAGGAAAGCGGTTTACAACTTACTAAGCCATATTCCTTGCGGAAAACATGTGGTAGTACAAGGAAGGAAGAATGGAAAGAACTGGAATGATACGAGTTGACATTGAAGTCACATAGTCTGGCATAAGCCTGGCATGCTACAACACTGCCATCTTACCCATCCTCATGCCAACACATGGCCATGCATACTCACATCCATCCACTCATGGATTTTCGAAGCTCACTTGCCTCATCGTCTCAGGTAACATGACATTCGTCTGTATGTTCATCAACATGCCATAAACCACTTAATGCAAACATGCCAAAACAATCATCATATCAAAAGTTCAAACATGCTTGCCTGGTTCGGAGTAGTCGGAGCCTAGCTCGGTGAAGTTCACGGCTCCGTCACCTCCTTCGGTATCTACGGTATAAAGAAAATATATGCGCTATCGTAAATATCAAGAGGTGCACAAAAAGTATTCCAAATATTTTTCAAATAAATCTGATAAAAAACTAGACAAAATTTTAAAGAGGACAGAAAAAGAATCAATCAAAAATACTATTCTGATTAAAAGTTATAAAGGTTTTTGTCCAGGGACTCATCTGTAATGAAACAGAAAGTTTCCAGGGGCTAGCTTATAAAAACAGAAAACGTTCCAGTCTTGTATACGCCAGCCCAGAGGGGAAAGCGTATTTTGCCCGAAGGCATTTTCAGAAAACGATTCGTTTAAAAGGATCTGAGAGGCTGACGGGCGGGTCCCACTCGTCAGGTTTAAACTTTCAAACGGGGGACGAAGCTCGTCGGCGCCCGAGAGCTGCGGTGGTCGCCGGCGGCGATCCACGGCGAGGCAGGGAGATCGGAGAGTACCTCCGCGCTCAGGGCGCCCTTCCGCGTCGGTTGGTGGTGGTGGTGGCGGTCGGCGAGCACCACGTCGACGGTGAGCCTTGCTCCGGCGGACGGCGGTTCGGGTGGTTGCGGACTTCGTCGGAGAGAGCTGTGAAGATCAAATTGGGGAGGGGGTTAGGCTTCTGGTAGCTAGAGGGGGTAATGGACGGGGTTTGGGCGCCGGAGACGGCCTCACCGGAGTGAATCGAGGTGGAGGCCGAGGCGGAACGGGGCGGCCGGAGTCGGGGGAGGAGACCTCCTCGAGGTCCTCCTGGTGGCTTGGCAGGGTCTTGGAGAGGTGCAGTGAGTGTGTGGGGGTCGTGAGCGAGCTCGGGGTCCTTTTTATAGGCGATCCGAGGCGGTGGCCGTGAACGGGGATCTCCGGTGAAGGTTACGGCGGCGCAGTGCTTGGTTGGGGGAGATTAGGGAGTCGAGCGCCATCATGGGGGTTCACTGGGTCCGTTTGGGTGCTAAACTAGCCAGGATTTGGGTGTTTAGGGCGAGCTTGACGGAACGGGGGTGGCGCGGCCCGTCGGCGGCAGGGAGCACGTTCCGTGCTTGCTGGGCCACAGCGACGGTGCCACGGGCGTGCGTTGGCATGGCAGGGACACGCGGAGAGCCAGGGGGCGTTGGGCGGCGCCGGGTGGCGTGGCGAGCGGGCTCGGGCCCTCGCTGGCTGCCACGGGAGGTGCAGCCACCGCAGAAGCTTCCAACGCCGGCGAGGCTCGTCGCTACCGACGCCAGGAATCGGCCAAGCGTGCGTGCGGGGTGCTGGTCAAGAGGAAGAGGCTGCGTGCAACGCGCCAGGGCACACTGTGGCCGCGTGACCGAGTCTGACGAAGGAAAAACGACACTGAATCTCTGAACTTAACTGAAGATGAATAGAACAGTGCATGCAAGGTGTTCGACAGAATGATCTAGGCATCTAGGGATTTTTCCTTGAGCTGAAACTTGGTGGGGTGGCCTCTCATTGCTCCAGTAGGCTGCCTGAATTTTGGTGGAATTTTTGAAAATGTGTAGATATGAATTTCACCAAATTTGGCAAATCTGGTCCAAACTTGCAGAGACTGAAATTTGAAAAATTTGAAAAGAGGAGGAGTGGATCAAGATGGTTCTGGGTTGTGGGTACAAAGGACCATCCAGGAGAGTTGGTTTGAGGTCAAAACTCAAATGCAAAAGGGTACTTGCTTTGAATATCTCTCAGGCTCCAAATAATTTGCAGAAATGATTTGAGGGGAAAGAAAATTGGAATAAAATCCAAAACTTGCTTGGATTAGTTGGGACAGAGAACTTAGGTTGATTACAAGGAGGAGGGGAGGTTTTGGAGGGGTTTGACCACATGGGCAAAATACAAAGTCATGGGTGGTTTCCCAGATATGAAAATCCCAAATTTTCATTGAGTTTCTTTTTAAAAGAAAGAAAAAATTAAATTAAACTCCCAAAATAATTTGAGAGGGAACCAACAGAGAAGAAGTTTCAAAAGATCAAACACCATAGTTTGAAGAAAAATAAAATCCTTGCCAAAGAAAAGAAAGGTTTTTAAGAGGAAGGTTTTCTGGAAGATTTTAAATGGCCTCTTTTCAAAAACCACAATGTTTTTGCTGAAAACCAAAAGTAAAATTTTTTTAGTGTCACAACACCTACCCCCTTAGGAAAAATCTCGTCCTCGAGATTTCAGCTGATCCTTAAATAAGTGTGGATGCTCTGTCCGAAGGAAATCCTCCCTTTCCCAGGTTGCTTCACTTTCGGTGTGATTGCTCCACTGAACTCTGAAAAACTTGATGGTCTTTTGTCGGGTTCTCCTTTCAGACTCCTCTAATATTTTTACTGGGCATTCTCGGTAGGTGAGATCTGGTTGTACGTCAATGTTCTCATGGGATACTTGTTTCTTTGGTTTGCTTACGCACTTCCTTAACTGAGAGACGTGGAACACGTCGTGAATGTCAGACAAGTCTTTGGGTAAGTCTAGCTGGTAGGCTACAGTGCCTCTTCGTGCCACTATGCAGAATGGTCCAATGAATCTTGGTGCTAACTTTCCTTTAATCTTAAACCGTTGCAGTCCCCTCATAGGTGATACTCGTAGGTACACAAATTCACCGGGTTCAAAATTGACCCCACGATGTTTCTGATCGTAATAACTCTTCTGTCGACTTTGAGCGGTCTTGAGTCGGTCCCTGATTAGCTTGACTTTTTCCTCGGCTTCTTTGAGCACGTCTGGGCCGAAGATACGGCTGTCTCCGGTCTCTGACCAATTTAGCGGGGTACGACATCTTCGTCCGTATAGGGCTTCAAAAGGTGCCATTTGCAGGCTGGCCTGGTAACTGTTGTTGTATGCGAAGTCGGCATATGTCAGGCTTTCTTCCCAACTAGTTCCATAGGTGAGGACACATGCTCTCAGCATGTCTTCTAAAATTTGGTTTACGCGTTCAGTCTGTCCATCAGTCTGGGGATGGTAGGCTATGCTGAAGGCCAATTGAGTTCCCAGAGCCTGTTGTAAATGATCCCAAAATCTCGAGACAAACTGAGTGCCTCTGTCGGATATTATAGTCTTCGGGACTCCATGCAGACAAACTATACGGGAGAGATAAATCCTGGCAAGCTTCTGAGTGTTGTAGGTTGTCTTCACTGGAATGAAATGTGCCACCTTGGTTAATCTATCAGTGATGACCCATATGGCATCATTCCCATGTCGTGACCGAGGTAGTCCGACAATAAAATCCATCCCTATTTCATCCCATTTCCACTCAGGTATTTTGTTTGGTTGCAGTAGTCCGGCTGGTTTTTGATGCTCAACTTTTATGCGTTGACAAGAATCGCAACATGCAACGAATGTGGCTATGTCCCTCTTCATACCGTGCCACCAAAATCTTTCCTGAATATCCTTATACATTTTGGTTCCTCCAGGGTGGATTGAATATGGAGTGGTGTGTGCTTCAGCTAGGATTTGCTGCCTGAGGTCCTCTATGTTTGGCACACAGAGTCTGTCCCCGTACCGTAATATTCCATCATCGCCTATGACAAATTCCGAGGCCTTGCCCATACTCACCTTTCTTTTAATTCCTTCAATGCTGGGGTGACGAGGCTGAGCTTCTTTAATTCTCTCCACAAGGTCGGGCTTCATTTCCAAGTTTGATATGGTGCCTTCCGCGATAATTAACAAGTTGAGTTTGGCAAATTCTTGTTGGAATTCAGGTCTCAAACTTCGCAAATTGTTTTCGTCTGAGCTGGGGTTTCGACTAAGAGCATCGGCCACTACATTTGCTTTCCCTGGATGATAGTGGATACCAACGTCATAATCCGTTACCAATTCCAACCAGCGTCGTTGCCATAAGTTTAGTTCTGGCTGTGTGAAAATATATTTGAGACTTTTATGGTCCGTGTATATTTCACATCGATTCCCAAGTAAGAAATGCCTCCATTCCTTAAGTGCATGAATGACTGCTGCCATTTCTAAGTCATGAGTGGGATAATTTTCCTCATGCTTGCGGAGTTGTCGTGAAGCGTATGCGACAACCTTGCCTTCCTGCATCAACACGCACCCGAGACCTTTTCGGGATGCGTCACAATACACCACAAAGTTTTTGTGTATGTCTGGCACAATTAATACAGGTGCTGTGGTTAATTTCCGTTTTAACTCTTGGAAACTTTTTTCACAGGCTTCTGTCCATTTAAACTTCTTGTCCTTCTTGAGAAACTGTGTCATTGGCTTGGCTAGAGTGGAGAATCCTTCAATAAATCTGCGGTAATATCCTGCCATTCCCAAGAAACTTCGTATGTCCGTTATGCTGGCTGGTGCCTTCCAGTCAAGTATGGCCCTAACTTTCTCCGGGTCCACTGCGATACCGTCTTGGGTCAGCACGTGACCTAGAAAGCCTACTTGCCTTAGCCAAAATTCGCACTTGCTGAACTTGGCATACAATTGATGCTTCCTGAGTTCTCCTAGCACAATCCTGAGATGTTCCGCGTGCTCTTCTGGTGTTTTGGAGTATATCAGAATATCATCGATAAATACCACAACGAATTTGTCCATAAACTTCATAAATACTTTGTTCATGAGGTGAACAAAATATGCAGGGGCGTTTGTTAATCCAAAAGGCATAACTGTGAACTCATATAGTCCATATCTGGAGGTGAAGGTTGTTTTGGGGATATCTTCGGTTCGCACTTTTAATTGATGGTATCCTGACCTTAAGTCAATCTTTGAGAATACCTTGGCCTGAGCGAGCTGATCAAATAAATCATTTATCCTCGGCATCGGGTATTTGTTCTTGACTGTGACCATGTTAAGTGCTCGGTAGTCTATGCACAATCTCAGTGTTCCATCCTTCTTTTTGGCAAATAAAATTGGTGATCCCCAAGGTGAGGAGCTGGCTCGAATGTATCCCTTGTCCAGTAATTCCTTTATTTGTTTCTTCAACTCAATCAACTCAGATGGTGCCATTCTGTATGGTTTCTTGTATATGGGGGTGGTTCCTGGCGCTAGCTCAATGCTGAATTCTATTTCTCGGTCTGGTGGCATGCCTGGTAGTTCTTCGGGAAATACGTCTGGAAATTCACATACTACTGGAACCTTGCTTAACTCAGAAACGTCCACCTTATTCAATCTCGGCTGCCGGGGTATTTTTCTTTCCTTGGCTGATACTTTTATTGTCTTCCCGTGGTGGTGCGTGAGAATTACGGTCCGGTTGAAACAGTCAATAAAACCTTTGTTGGTGGTTAACCAGTCCATCCCTAGGATGACATCCAGTCCTTTATTTTCCAACACAATAAGATTGGCGAAAAATTTCAATCCTTCGAACTCAATGCCCACATTCTGACAGTAACTCTGAGTAACTTGCTGAATCCCAGGGGACTTGATGATCATGGATTTTTCCAAGGGAAACATCAAAAAATTATTTTGCAAAGCAAAACTTTTCGAAATGAATGAGTGAGAAGCTCCAGAATCAAACAAAACCGTTGCAGGTATTGTGTTGACAGGAAACGTACCGAGTACGATATCCGGAGCATTTTGTGCTTCTTCTTTGGTCACGTGGTTTAGATGACCCTTCCTGTGGTTGTTGTTGGGGTTGAAATTATTGCGCTTGGGCGCTAAATTATTGCCACCGTTGTTTGGCTTCGGGGTCGAGTTCCTTGGCTTGGGGAACTGTTTGGCGTAGTGCCTTTCTTCTCCACAAGCGTAGCAAGTAACGCCTGGGCGATATGTGAACTCTTTGTCCCTTGCATGGAAATTCCTGGTTGGGCGAGAGATGTTTGTTGTAGGTTTGTGTGTCCCACCTTTCTGAAAATCTTTCCTGCTTCGGTGGTTGCGCGCAAGAGTAGTCTGGTCTCTTTTTCGCTTGCGTAAATCCTCCAAGATACGTCTCTCATTTTCCAGAGTAATGGCTTTGTCCACTAGTGTTTTAAAATCTGGAAAAGTGTGCACGACCAGTTGGCATTTAAGCGCGGGCGCCAGACCGTCAAGGAATTTCTCCATCTTCTTGCTTTCAGTCATACGTTCTTCATTGGCGTAGCGAGACAATAGAGTAAATTGACCATTGTATTCTGACACTGTCATGTTCCTTTGTTTGAGGTCATCGAACTCTCTCTTCTTAATTTTCATAATACTCTTGGGAATGTGTGCACCACGGAAACCTTCCTTGAAATCATCCCAGGTTATATCATTTTTGTTGGGGTGCATGTGCAGAAAATTCTCCCACCATGATGCAGCTGCTCCTGTGAGATAGTGCGGAGCATATAGTACTTTCTCGAGATCTGAACATGTTGCAATAATTAAATTTCTCTCCATATCTCGAAGCCAATCCTCGGCTTCAAGAGGCTTGTCAGTATGAGAAAATGTTTGGGGACGTGTCTTCTGTAGCTCAGATAACTTGGAATGCTGCTGATACTGCCCATGGTGATTTCCCATGTTGATGACTTGGTTCATCATTTCCCGATGTTGTTGCTGACTCTGCTCATAAAGGCGGCACATTTGTGAAAGTGCCGATTCGCTGCCCTGTTGGCTTGACTGTCCCTGAGTGAACTCGTTGCTGGGCTGTGTATCATAATTTTCCTCTGGTGGAGTTGGCATGGAGCGAGTCCAAGGACGAGACATTATTCACTCTGGGGATATATTTTGTAAAACCCATAAGAAAAGCGGAAAGAGTCGCAAAAACAATTCCATAAATGCATAAAGCTGGCAAATAAAATTAAATAACCAAGCTTACTTAAGAAAAACAAATCGACTTGCGCACGGAGAAGGACTGCTCATTACATATCTTACATGCGGGCGGTAATTATACAATACATCACTCAGGATATGCGTACATAATCCTGACATGTTATTTAGGCTAGTGCACTTCTCCAGATCCTACATGATGCGCAAACAGGCTACTTCTCACAACCTATGTACATATAAGCATATCATACAAAGCGGTACATTACATGGCGGCTAAGCGTATTCAGGCGGAGATGTTGACGACCTCATTTGCCCTGCCGAGGGTGAGGCATAGCGAGGCTAGGGACTCGACTTCCTCCTCGCTAATAGGCTCCATATGTGTAGTGTTGCGCAGAGTGGACGGAGCGGGTGCCAGGGGCGGAACAACACGAATAGGAGTGGGCGCGAAGGGTGGTGCAGTGCGCGCTGGAGCGGGCGCAATAACTTGGTTGAATTCTTCGGTAGAAGGTAGGCGACGAGTAGGTGCATAAGATGCTGAGGACGAGACAAAAGTCAGTGGCGGTGCGGTGGGTAGGAGCTCCCTCCTGTTGGCAGCACAGCCATGAACTGAGTCCATGCGGGCAGCCACGAAGTCGTCCACCAGGTTGTCAAAGGCTGCCTCCAGGGCCCGGAGATACTCAATAAGCATCTCAAAAGCCTCGTCTCGTTCTCCTCTGGGCAGGAGAATGCGTAGTGACAGGTGTAAGGCACATGGCATGGAAGATAACGGTAACGACGAGTCTTCATCACGGGAAGGACATCCCTGAGACGAGCTATCACCTCACGGGCTGCCATCTGCATAGCATGCCTTTCCGTAGGCATGGCTCTTCCCAAGAACCGGAAGCGGCGTAACTCACCACGCCCTCCCTTGAACTGCACCGCGGCCTGGTGCATGGTCAGACTGTCGTTGACTCGGTGCTGGCAGAGTGTGAAGACTGGGCGCACAGATGGCCCCATCGCGACCTGAACGATGAAGGAAAGAAGCTTGACGAACACATCGGGCACGTTGGCGAAGGTCTGAGACTCGCAGCTGTTATCGGCCATCTACAAAAGTAGGCAAAAATTCTGAATGGTCAGATCATAAATTTATGCTGACTGTCAGAAATGTCTACAATTGCAGAAAAATAAAAAAATGGCTCTATTATGCTAATAACCAATTAGCGATCGCACCTAGTGGTTTCCTACAGTCAGCCTGGCTCTGGTACCAAGCTTGTCACGACCGGTTTTCCAATAAAAATATTTATTGAGAAACCAATCTTTTGAGTCCAGTAAGAGAGAAATCCTCCTCACTGGTAGACAAAATCTTGATACAAAAAGCCAGTAGCATAAAATATATTACAGGGTCGAACTACGGTTGCTCAACCAAATTATTACAAGCACGCCAATAATTATACATAATGGCGGACATGACACAGCGGTGTGGAGGCATACTACTGACTCGAGGATAGGACGATGGTGGAAAAACACAGTGGGGAGAGGGATACAAGACTCTAAAACTGTCATCTCATCGAGCGTCGAGGTTAGGCTCGATGAATTTATTTGGTAGCGGAAGCGGATATAATACAGTGACCAAATCCAGGGTCGCACGAGACTGACTGGGACTCCTCAAGGCGTCGGACACGCTATCAAATTCTTCATCCATGAGATCGCCTTCGTCAGCATCTGGCCAAATCAACAAGCCAGTGAGTACTTTGAAAGTACTCGCAAGACAGTTCGGACGTAAGATATAACAAATGCATGCATGTATGCGTCATGATTAATTCACCAATGTACATTCAAAATTTAGCATAACAAGGTAAGTAAAAGGGAAACGGCGGTAGTCCGCCTGAAATCCCAACAAAACATAAATGAAGACCGATCGGGTGTCTGAAGCGACGCCTCGAAAGGTGAACGAATAAATATATGGAAATGATGCCACAGTCGGCCGTCTTAGCGACACCACCTAAAGGGCTTTAAAAGAAATGCCACAGTCGGACGTCGGGGCGACATCACAGAAAGGGCTTTAAAAGAAATGCCACAGTCGGGCGTCTTAGCGACACCACATAAAGGGCTTTAAAAGAAATACCACAGTCGGACGTCGGGGCGACATCACAGAAAGGGCTTTAAAAGAAATGCCACAGTCGGGCGTCTTAGCGACACCACATAAAGGGCTTTAAAAGAAATGCCACAGTCGGACGTCTGAGCGACATCGCAGAAAGGGCTTTTATTGAAAGTAGAATATATAACAATGCCACAGTCGGACGTCTGAGCGACATCGCAGAAAGGGCTTTTATTCACAAGTAAATAATACTCATAATAAACATTCTATTCATGAAAATATATGGGTTAGTCCATCCACAGGAGTAATCATTTAACCGGACTTAGCACTCATGCGATTCACCGGAGTCTCTGTCATCAAAACTGACATTTGGTCAGGATAAGTTAATATCGAACTTGGACATGGAATAGATGATTCGAAGGAATATATGACTCTGCAGAGTTCGTACAAATTTTTTCCCACAGCCAACGGATTTCCGTAGTCACGAAGGACTAGTTCCGTTTACCGTTCTTCGGTAGGAAACACAGCTAACCAGTACACACCCATCCTACCTCTCGATGCTAGGAATCACCCTAGACATCGTCCAAGAAAAACTTTTGAGATGGGGAGATCACAATCTCGAATAGCATGGGATCAAATTTATATACGCGCGCTCTAAGGGGTGCCCCCCTCTCGGTCCCAACCGGAAACACCCATGCCCCCTGACCGGATGACTGGCTTTAATCCAGGGCCATGGAACCATCATCACGGCCTCTCCTTTTTGGTGTGTACCAGGAAAGCGGTTTACAACTTACTAAGCCATATTCCTTGCGGAAAACATGTGGTAGTACAAGGAAGGAAGAATGGAAAGAACTGGAATGATACGAGTTGACATTGAAGTCACATAGTCTGGCATGCTACAACACTGCCATCTTACCCATCCTCATGCCAACACATGGCCATGCATACTCACATCCATCCACTCATGGATTTTTGAAGCTCACTTGCCTCATCGTCTCAGGTAACATGACATTCGTCGGTATGTTCATCAACATGCCATAAACCACTTAATGCAAACATGCCAAAACAATCATCATATCAAAAGTTCAAACATGCTTGCCTGGTTCGGAGTAGTCGGAGCCTAGCTCGGTGAAGTTCATGGCTCCGTCACCTCCTTCGGTATCTACGGTATAAAGAAAATATATGCGCTATCGTAAATACCAAGAGGTGCACAAAAAGTATTCCAAATATTTTTCAAATAAATCTGATAAAAAACTAGACCAAATTTTAAAGAGGACAGAAAAAGAATCAATCAAAAATACTATTTTGATTAAAAGTTATAAAGGTTTTTGTCCAGGGACTCATCTGTAATGAAACAGAAAGTTTCCAGGGGCTAGCTTATAAAAACAGAAAACATTCCAGTCTTGAATACGCCAGCCCAGAGGGGAAAGCGTATTTTGCCCGAGGGCGTTTTCAGAAAACGATTCGTTTAAAAGGATCTGAGAGGCTGACGGGCGGGTCCCACTCGTCAGGTTTAAACTTTCAAACGGGGGACGAAGCTCGTCGGCGCCCGAGAGCTGCGGTGGTCGCCGGCGGCGATCCACGGCGAGGCAGGGAGATCGGAGAGTACCTCCGTGCTCAGGGCGCCCTTCCGCGTCGGTTGGTGGTGGTGGTGGCGGTCGGCGAGCACCACGTCGACGGCGAGCCTTGCTCCGGCGGACGGCGGTTCGGGTGGTTGCGGACTTCGTCGGAGAGAGCTGTGAAGATCAAATTGGGGAGGGGGTTAGGCTTCTGGTAGCTAGAGGGGGTAACGGACGGGGTTTGGGCGCCGGAGACGGCCTCACCGGAGTGAATCGAGGTGGAGGCTGAGGCGGAACGGGGCGGCCGGAGTCGGGGGAGGAGACCTCCTCGAGGTCCTCCTGGTGGCTTGGCAGGGTCTTGGAGAGGTGCAGTGAGTGTGTGGAGGTCGTGAGCGAGCTCGGGGTCCTTTTTATAGGCGATCCGAGGCGGTGGCCATGAACGGGGATCTCCGGTGAAGGTTACGGCAGCGCAGTGCTTGGTCGGGGGAGATTAGGGAGTCGAGCGCCATCGTGGGGGTTCACTGGGTCCGTTTGGGTGCTAAACTAGCCGGGATTTGGGTGTTTAGGGAGAGCTTGACGGAACGGGGGTGGCGCGGCCCGTCGGCGGCAGGGAGCACGTTCCGTGCTTGCCGGGCCATGGCGACGGTGCCACGGGCGTGCGTTGGCATGGCAGGGACACGCGGAGAGCCAGGGGGCGTTGGGCGGCGCCGGGTGGCGTGGCGAGCGGGCTCGGGCCCTCGCTGGCCGCCACGGGAGGTGCAGCCACCGCAGAAGCTTCCAACGCCGGCGAGGCTCATCGCTACCGACGCCAGGAATCGGCCAAGCGTGCGTGCGGGGTGCTGGTCAAGAGGAAGAGGCTGCGTGCAACGCGCCAGGGCGCACTGTGGCCGCGTGACCGAGTCTGACGAAGGAAAAATGACACTGAATCTCTGAACTTAACTGAAGATGAACATAACAGTGCATGCAAGGTGTTCGACAGAATGATCTAGGCATCTAGGGATTTTTCCTTGAGCTAAAACTTGGTGGGGTGGCCTCTCATTGCTCCAGTAGGCTGCCTGAATTTTGGTGGAATTTTTGAAAATGTGTAGATACGAATTTCACCAAATTTGGCAAATCTGGTCCAAACTTGCAGAGACTGAAATTTGAAAAAATTGAAAAGAGGAGGAGTGGATCAAGATGGTTCTGGGTTGTGGGTACAAAGGACCATCCAGGAGAGTTGGTTTGAGGTCGAAACTCAAATGCAAAAGGGTACTTGCTTTGAATATCTCTCAGGCTCCAAATAATTTGCAGAAATGATTTGAGGGGAAAGAAAATTGGAATAAAATCCAAAACTTGCTTGGATTAGTTGGGACAGAGAACTTAGGTTGATTACAAGGAGGAGGGGAGGTTTTGGAGGGGTTTGACCACATGGGCAAAATACAAAGTCATGGGTGGTTTCCCAGATATGAAAATCCCAAATTTTCATAGAGTTTCTTTTTAAAAGAAAGAAAAAATTAAATTAAACTCCCAAAATAATTTGAGAGGGAACCAACAGAGAAGAAGTTTCAAAAGATCAAACACCATAGTTTGAAGAAAAATAAAATCCTTGCCAAAGAAAAGAAAGGTTTTTAAGAGGAAGGTTTTCTGGAAGATTTTAGATGGCCTCTTTTCAAAAACCACAAAGTTTTTGCTGAAAACCAAAAATAAAAATTTTGGAGTGTCACATGTAGTGCCCAGGCTTCTTGCACTTGTGACATGTTCTCTTCTTGTTGTCATGAGTGGAAGCTTCATCATTTCTTGAACTAGATCATGAAGACTTTCTGAAGCCCTTCTTCTTGGTGAACTTCTGGAAATTCTTCACAAGCATAGCAAGTTCCTTTCCAATGTCTTCAGGATCATCAGAACTGCAGTCAGATTCTTCTTCAGATGAGGAAACAACTTTTGCCTTCAAAGCGCGAGTTCGGCCATAGTTGGGACCATAGATATCTCTTTTCTCGGAAAGCTGGAACTCATGTGTTGAGCCTCTCAAGTATGTCAGACGGATCGAGTGTCTTGAAGTCAGGGTGTTGTTGTATCATGAGGGCAAGGGTGTCAAATGAGCTGTCAAGTGATCTTAGTAGTGTCTTGACGATTTCATGCTTGGTAATCTCAGTGGCGCCGAGAGCCTGAAGCTCATTTGTGATGTCGGTGGGGCGATCAAACGTGAGCTGGACATTTTCATTGTCGTTTCTCTTGAATCGGTTGAAGAGGTTGCGAAGAACACTGATCATTTGATCTCTCTGAGTTGAGACGCCTTCGTTGACCTTGGATAGCCAGTCCCAGACTAGCTTTGACGTTTCCAGAGCACTCACATGGCCATACTGTCCTTTGGTCAGATGACCACAGATGATGTTCTTTGCAGTTGAGTCCAGTTGAATGAACTTCTTGACATCAGTAGGGGTGACACCTTCACCAGTTTTGGGAACGCTGTTCTTGACGACATACCAGAGGTCGATATCAATGGCTTCAAGATGCATGCGCATCTTATTCTTCCAGTAGGGATATTCAGTTCCATCGAACACGGGGCAAGCAGCGGAGACTTTGATTATCCCTGCAGTTGACATAGCTAAACTCCAGGTGGTTAAACCGAATCACACAGAACAAGGGAGTACCTTGCTCTGATACCAATTGAAAGTGCTAGTTATCGACTAGAGGGGGGGTGAATAGGCGATTTTTATCAAAGTCTTCAAAACATGGAAGTTTCAAAGACAAACAACAAAAATGACCTAATTGATATGCAGCGGAAGATAAACTACAACAAGCAAACCATAGTCAAGTATGCAATAATGTGAAAGTACAAAGACTAATAGCTGCTTGGTAATAAGGATCAGGATGGAAGATAGTATGAAGCCAATCAACGATAGTAGTCAAGCAATGAAGTCAAACAGGTATGACAAATAGGCAATGACTTCACGAAGACAAACTTAAGGTAAAGAGAGTTAGAGGATAAAACCAGTCACTTGTTGAGGACACATGATTTGTTGGACCAGTTCCAGTTGCTGTGACAACTGTACGTCTGGTTAGGGAGGCTGAGATTCAACTCAGAAGACCACGTCTTCACCTTATTCCCCTTGAGCTAAGGACACAGAGTCCTTGCCCAATCACTCTGGTAAGTCTTCAAGGTAGACTTCTGAACCTTCACAGACTTCGTTCACCGGCGATCCACAATGACTCTTGGATGCTCAGAACGTGACGCCTAACCGACTGGAGGATACACAGTCCTCAAGTGTAATAAGTCTTCAGGTCACTCAGACAGAAAGACTTTAGTGATGCCTAACACTCTTTGGCTCTGGGTGTTTGGGCTTTGTCCTCGCAAGGATTTCTCTCTCAAAGGCTTCGAGGTGGGTTGCTCTCAAATGACAAAAGCCGTGAACTAACTCTGAGCAGCCACCAATTTATGGTGTAGGGGGGGGGGCTATTTATAGCCACAAGTCAACCCAACCTGATATGTCCGGAATGACCCTGGGTCACTAAGGAACTGACACGTGTTCCAACGGTCAGATTTCAAACACACACGGCAACTTTACTTGGGCTACAAGCAAAGCTGACTCATCCAGCTCTGGATAAGATTTGCTCTCATTGTCTTCGCAAGAAGACATAGGATTTGGGTTGAGCATCACTTCAGTCATTCTGACTTTGTTCACTTGGACCCCACTTAACAGTGCGGTGGTTCCTATGACTCAACAAAGAAGAAAAGGAAACAACGAAACAACACAGTCTTCGCGCTCCATAGTCTTCACTCATTGTCTTCTCATGTCATAGTCTTCAGTATGAGTATATTCATATACCACCATTGAAGGGAATGTCTTCATACATTTTAGGGGTCATCTCCGGTAGGTAAACCGAATCAATGAGGGACACTACCTGCGTTATCCTGCAATTCTCACAAATGCATTAGTCCCTCAACCAACTTTGTCGTCAATACTCCAAAACCAACTAGGGGTGGCACTAGATGCACTTACAGTTTCGAGCAAGCCATGGATTGATGCTTGTTGGTGGTTGGGGGAGTATAAACCTTTACCATTCTGTTTGGGAACTGCCTATAATGCATTTAGTGTGGAAGATACAGCCATCTCATAGGTGTTGCATTGACAGCAAAAGTATGCCGCTCAAAATGTTATTCAATCTCTATTTTAAAATCGAGCTCTGGCACCTCTACAAATCCCTGCTTCCCTCTGCGAAGGGCCTATCTATTTACTTTTATGTTGAGTCATCATCCTTCTTATTAAAAGCACCCGCTGGAGAGCGCACTGTCATTTCCATTCATTATTATTGGTTTATATTGGGTATGACTTGACTGGATCTCTTTTACCATGAATTATAATGTTTAGTCAGTCCTTGATCTTTAAAGGTGCTCTGCATTTATGTTTTGCGGTCTCAGAAAGGGCAAGCGAGATACCATTTTGTTATATCATGTTATGATTATTTTGAGAAAGTGTTTTCATCTGAGTTTTATTATTATGGCTTGCTAGCTGATTATGCTATTGATATGAGTAATTGTGAGACCTTTGTGTTATTGTGAGTATGGTTAGTTCGTAATATTTGCTGAAACTTGAATGCTGGCTTTTCATGTTTACAACAACAAGAGCAAACAGAGTTTGTAAAAGTTTTTCTTTTTCACTTTCAGTTTATCAACTGAATTGCTTGAGGACAAGCAGAGGTTTAAGCTTGGGGGAGTTGATACGTCTCCAACGTATCTACTTTTCCAAACACTTTTGCCCTTGTTTTGGACTCTAACTTGCATGATTTGAATGAAACTAACCCGGACTAACGCTGTTTTCAGCAAAACTACCATGATGTTGTTTTATGTGTAGAAAAGAAAAGTTCTCGGAATGACCTGCAAATCCATGGAGGGACTTTTCAGAATTAATAAGAATTTTTGGCGAAAGAATCAGGGCCAGGGGGGCCAAGGCCTGTCCACGAGACAGCCCCCCCCCCAGGGCGCGCCCCCCTATCTCGTGGCCCCCCCGGACCTCCTCCAACCTCAACTCCAACTCCATATATACCGTCTCACGGAGAAAAAAATCAAAGAGAAAGTTTCATCGCGTTTTATGATACGGAGCCACCGCCAACCCTAATCTCTCTCGGGGGGGGGGGGCTGGTCTGGAGTCCGTTCTGGGCTCCGGAGAGGGGGATTCGTCGCCGTCGTCATCATCAACCATCCTCCATCACCAATTTCATGATGCTCACCGCCATGTGTGAGTAATTCCATCGTAGGCTTGCTGGACGGTGATGGGTTGGATGAGATTTACCATGTAATCAAGTTAGTTTTGTTAGGGTTTGATCCCTAGTATCCACTATGTTCTAAGATTGATGTTGCTATGACTTTGCTATGCTTAGTGCTTGTCACTAGGGCCCGAGTGCCATGATTTCAGATCTGAACCTATTATGTTTTCATGAATATATGTGTGTTCTTGATCCTATCTTGCAAGTCTATAGTCACCTATTATGTGTTATGATCCGACAACCCCGAAGTGACAATAATCGGGACACTTCTCGGTGATGACCGTAGTTTGAGGAGTTCATGTATTCACCACGTGTTAATGCTTTGGTCCGGTTCTCTATTAAAAGGAGGCCTTAATATCCCTTAGTTTCCACTAGGACCCCGCTGCCATGGGAGGGTAGGACAAAATATGTCATGCAAGTTCTTTTCCATAAGCACGTGTGACTATTTACGGAATACATGCCTACATTACATTGATGAACTGGAGCTAGTTCTATATCACCCTATGTTATAACTATTGCATGAGGAATCGCATCCGGCATAATTATCCATCACTGATCCATTGCCTACGAGCTTTTCATATATTGTTCTTCGCTTATTTACTTTTCCGTTGCTACTGTTACAACTACTACAAAAACCCAAAAACATTTATCTTTTCTGTAGCTACTGTTACCATTACTATCATACCACTTTTGCTACTAAACACTTTGCTGCAGATACTAAGTTATCCAGGTGTGGTTGAATTGACAACTCAACTGCTAATACTCAAGAATATTCTTTGGCTCCCCTTGTGTCGAATCAATAAATTTGGGTTGAATACTCTACCCTTGAAAGCTGTTGCGATCCCCTATACTTGTGGGTTATCAAGGCCTCGCCCTCTTCCATGTCCAATGAGCCAATCATCATCGATATCTCCGACGATGAGGAGTAGCTTGTGTTATTAGCTCACTATAAGGACCTACGTTCAGTTTGCTAGCTACGTCGATTAAGCATGCTCGATGTACCAGTTGCATGTGTTGCTATGGCCTTTCCTTAACAAATTCTAGTGAATTGTCCTATTTACATTTACCATGCAATCTGTTTCTCTAGTGTATATGTTCTATATGTCGTGTAATGTGGTGCTCACTTATTAACTGTTTGGTTAATTAGTTGTCGTGTTCAGTTAATTGTTTGGTCCAATTCTGCAAATGTGATGTTCAATTCTTCAAGGTGCAATTTTATATTGTCTTCCATGTGAGAAATAAATCGAATTTATCTTTACAAAATACATGAGAAACAAATACAACTTGGTTTGGTTAACTGTATGATCTTCTAGTATGATATATATTTTGCAATGTGGTGCTCAGTTAACATTTGGTTCATTTATTGTGGTTTTTAGTTAACTATTTGGTTCAATTCTGCAATGTGATGTTCAATTGTTGTGGGTGCATTTTGTTATTGTATACCATTTGAGAAATAAATCGAATTTGGTTGTACAAAATACATGAGAAACCAATGCAATTGCTATATTTGGAAGTTGTTAAGCAAGCTTGGTTTGGTTAATTGTCTGATCTTCTATTAGGAGTATGTTATATTGTGTAATGTGGTGCCCAGTTAATGTTTAGTTCATTTATTGTGGTGTTTAGTTAACTGCTTGTTTCAATTCTGCAATGCAATGTCCAATTTCATGGGTAGAATTTTGTATTGTTGTGCATGTGAGGAATAAATCCAATTTAGCTGCACTTAATACATGAGAAACATGTACAATTGCTATATTTCTAAGTTCTTAATCATGCTTGGTTTGGATAAATGGGTTTTCCATGTGGCTCGAATTAATCTGATGAATCCGCAATGTGCTTATTTTTCATCAACATATTTTACTGATAGCATGTGAACCCTCACTTAACCTGATCACTAACTACCTTATATGTGTTGCAGCGAAACAATGGGAAGGACTGAGGAAAATCAAGGTTTGCACATGCATGGTCCTTTTTCTAATAGCACATTATTGTGTAATTGCATGAAGCATTCTAATATTTAGGTTTTTAACAATTTGGTCTTCCACATAGGTCCTTATGTTAGAGGTTCTGACCCACTGATCGACCCTTTTTGCATATGGGGAAATAAGTTGTCCATGAATATCAGACAAGTCAAGAAACTCAGAAAGATTGTTAGGATAAAGAAATTAGCAACAAAAACAACAAGATCTTTGTCTTCACAATGAAGAAGACATCAGTTCACTACATGATGGTACTAACTGTTATACCTTGTCTTTTTAATTCCTTTGCGCCATTTCAAATTTAGAGAAAATATTTATGCATATCCTTGTTTTCAGGCCTTTCCAAAGCAGCTCACTGATGATTACCTCTCAAACCGCCTGTACGGTCAGGAGGCGAGGAAGGTATTCATACAACACCCATCCACGGTTAAATATTGAAGTTTTACTGAAGAGGACGAAGGATGGACGGTCAATCATCCACAAGGATTGGCCTAAAGTTGCAAATACCTTCAACATCAATGAAGGCTCAATATTCGCCTTCCGCTTCAACAGTTTTCCAGATGAGATTCATCTTCCTATGTACCGTCTATGATGCTAATTTCGAAAGGTTATAGATGTTGCATGTGAAACTTGGTGCTGGTGTAGTTGTGTAATGGGGTAGCTGAGTGCTGAAGCTATATGATATTGTACTCTGATGTATTTCAATTATGAAATCTTGCTTCCTTAATACAAAAATGAAATATATTGTGTGCTTAATATGAGATGTCCATTAGAGTAATAAATGGATTATAAATAATAGGACAATTAGCCTGCTAATGACCGATTAGACTGCTAATTAGTTTTTTCTATTGCAAACGGTTATTGGAAAACACCGTGGGCGATGACCTCAGGCAACGCACACAGTTTCTAGGAATAAACCGTGGATCAATGAACAATCACACACGACTTCCTCTTGAAAGTTGTTTGCGTTAGGCCACCTTGCGCAAACGTTTACAACATAAAAAGTGTGTATGATGGACAGCCTATCCCACACATTTCTTCTATGAACCGTGTGTGATGCATTCAATAACGCAAATGGTAAATTTGTTAATATCGCCTGCAATGGCAATGCTATCACAAACGATTTAATGGGGAATTGTGGGTGATGTACATGCAAACGGAAACGTTTTCCTTGGAGTGACTGTGTGGGATGTATATACGAACGGAAATGTACTTCTTGGATTAACTGTGTGGGATGTACATACTAACAGAAATGTATTCCTTGGATTGACTGTGTGGAATGTACATACAAAAGGAAAGGTTTAGCTGGGACTGACTATGTGGGATGTACTTACGACTGGAAACAATTTGGCATGTATAATTAAAAAATTTAATACAACTGCACGCATAATCGTATTTGATCACTCGCCTGTTGCACATGACCTCATTTTGCCGAGTGTGCAAGGAAAGAGGGCCTATCCCCAACGGTTTCTGGGTCATGTGGGATGGACCCCCCTATCGCCCACACTCACTTGGCAATGGTTCCAAATGCCGTCGCGGAAAGGGGTTAAAAACCGTTTCTATAGCACCTTGTTGTACTAGTGAGATCTCCAAGAACACTGAGGAGAACATAGTATTGAAGATCAAATAGAGAGAAGAAGCCATCTAGCTACTAACTATGGACCCATAGGTCCGTGGTAAGCTACTCACGCATCATCGAAGGGCAGCAAGGATTATGTAGAGCCCCATCCGTGATCAAACCCCCCTCCAGCACAGTGTCGGAAAAGGCCTCTAGATGGGATCTCATGGTTTTGGAACTTGCGGCGGTGGAAAAACTATTTTGTGGATAGCTCTGTTGGTTTCATGATTCTAGAGAATTTATAGAGGCGGAGTTAGGTCAAATGGAGCCACATGGGACCCACCACCCACCAGGGCGCTCCTACCCCCCAGGCGCGCCCTGGTGCCTTGTCGGCCAATGGTTCATCATCTGGTCTTCTCCTCAAGCTTCTAGTGTCCCTTTTGTCTAGAAAAGAATCTCCAACAAGTTCCATGGCATTTGGACTTCGTTTGGTACTGATATTCTGTGAAACCAAAAACAAGCAAAAAAACAACAACTGGCACTAGGCACTAAGTTAATAGGTTAGTCCCAAAAATGATATATGATTGCTTGAAAGTGTATATAAAACATCCAAGATTGGTAATATAATAGCATGGAATAATCAAAAAGTATAGATACGTTGAAGACATATCAATCATTAATTTTACTTTTAAAGAAATAGTTGCAGATAATCCAGGTCTCCAGGTGGATGTGATCACGAGACCCTAATGTTAGAGTTAGCAAAATCTTTATCCCAAGTAGAAGAGAAATCAGGACGCCATAGTGAAGGCGATGAATAAAAGATCCTAATACCTCCCATTTGTGATGTGGGCCCGTAAGCCACACAACAATGTTAGTAAAATCGTTTTTCAAATATTAGACTAAACTTCGTCCATGGAGTTGGAAAGGGGCTTCCTACAGGCAGTCGGCTCTGATACCAACTTGAGACAACCCTGACTCAATCGTGTACTAATCATACACGCAAATGCACATGATCAAGATCAGAGACACCGGGGAAGATATAACAACACAACTCCAAACACAAATAAAATAATACAAGCTTTATATTAAAAGCTAGGGGCCTCGAGGTCTTGAATACATAAGAGTCAGCGAAAGCAACAATATCTGAGTACGGACATAAGTAAACAATGTCGGATTCAGGGCTCCGCAGACCCAAGAAAGGTTCAAACTCTGGGGCATGTGCGAAGAACTCAACCTCTCAAGCTCGCCAACTCGTCGCCCTACAGCCTAGCCTAGCCGGATTCGTGTGAGCAAGGAAGAAGATGAACACCGCAGTTTACCCAGGTTCGGGCCACCTTGCAGTGTAACACCCTACTCCTGCTTTGTGGTGGATTAGCCTCGTGAGGGGCTGAGGATGAACTAGTACAGTGGATGAATAGCCTCCTGAGGATGAGGGTTCGTCGTGGTGAGAATCTCTCTCCCTCTATGGTGGTGGCCAACCTATATTTATAGTGGCCTCAGCCATCTTCCCAAATCTAGGCAGGAAGGGATTCCACAACGGCCAATTCGAAGGGGGGCAAGTAGTACATCTTATCCTGACGAAAGGTTTTCTTCTCCTGCAAAGCTTTTGGTCGTGACACAGCGGTGGGCTCAGTGTTGACATTTGTCCTGCCGTTCTGGTGGTCTTGGTCTCGTTGCACTAGAATGGAAACCTTTGCCAGATCCCTCGGAAACCCACATATGTCCTTGCTTCCTTAGCACCAAAGGGGAAAATGTGCCTTCTGTGCCTACTGGCGCCTGCCTGGCCTCGGTCATCATGGCTTGCGTCATCCGAACCTCATGAGTTGGGTGCCTACATAGAAATCTCCGCTCCTCAGGAGGCAGACTAGGGAGGACGCCACAAAGCAGGAGTCTTACGCCTCGCGAGGCTTGGCCCCTCGCGAGGGTCTTATCTTGATAGTCTTGGAGGTGGGCCGTACTAGGCCGTCGAGGGAGCCATGCCATGGGCCGCAGGCAGGCAAGTCTGGGTACCCTGGTTCCCATAACACCAACAGTAGCCCCCGGGCCCAAGGCAGGATCAATAGAAGCACTCATGCTAGCAAATAATTTCATAAGTTCATCCATTTTTTCACTCAAAACATTAATCTCTTCAACCGCATGCACCTTTTTTACTAGTGGAAGATCTTTCGGTATGCCATTGAGAATAGTTTTTTTTGAAGAATTAGTGACAGTGGAGAGGCTCCCACTGACTTTGTATTACTCACAACATAACAGTTACAAGTGTGTTACATTGGGTTTTAGGCCCCGTGGCCGTAAGGGTTGCAGAAACAAAAAACTAGCGGTCCAAACTTACAATGTAATCAGAGAGAAAAGGATGAACTTTCTCAGGACAGTTATGGATCACCAAACCCAACAGATGTTTGAACCTAGCTAACCACGCCACGAACGAGCGCGGGATCCCCCTGAAATGTTGGTTGTTTCTTTCCATCCACAGGCTCCAAGCAGCAAGCAGGAAGATATCCATGAAAAGCGGCCGACGCCAGCTCTCTCTCCCACCATGCAAGATGGCTAGCCTATTGGTTCCTCCTGGCCAGGTCAGACCAACCTTACTCCAGCATTGTTTGGCAAAAGGGCACGCAAAGAAGAGATGTTCCACGGTTTCCTCAGGCGGGTTTTGGCAGAGCATGCAAGTGTAGTTGCCCCCGGCTACAGCAAAGTGCCGCCGCTTCAGCATGTTCCTAGTGTTCAAACGATCGACCATAAGCAGCCACCCAAACATCTTAAACTTGATCGGGCATTTGGATTTCCATAGCCATCCAAAGGCCTCATCGGCTTTCACCTGCCTGAAACAGTGGTTGTAGTACTTCTTTGACGAATAACGTCCTAGGTCACAGACCCAAACGTCGGGCGAGCCGTTTTCCAGACTGACATGCGAGGACCCTTACTGTATCTCTCTGATCTCCTCCCTAGCCTGGACCGAAAGAGGCAGACTGAAGATCGTGGCTGGATCAGTGGTCCTGAGAATCATGGCAACAGAGTGATCCTCATTCAGAGCATAAGAGAAGGCTCGCGGATGCGTGTCCATCAGTGCGGAGCCAGTGTCACTAAACCAAACATCTTTCCAAAACGGAGAGCTGCATCCATCCCCGGGGATGACCTTGGCGACCCCACGGAAGGTTCCACTGAGCTGCATTACGTCTTTCCACCAGAAGGAACCCACTGGCTCAGTGGCGTGCGACACCTTGTTCGGGTAGTTCGCCTCCCAAACTAGCTGAACCCAGGGCACATCCTCACGATTGTAGAACTTGAACAAGTACTTTAGGAGAAGTGTGGCATTTTGTATTTTGATATCAATAACACCAAGGCCACCACACCGTTTGGGTCGACAGACAAGCTCCCAGGCAGCAAGGGAGTTGGATTTGATCCCATCATCAGAATTTTTTGCCCAGAGGCAGTAGCGGCGCAGTTTGTCAAGGTGCTCAACCACTTTAGGGTGCAGCTTGATCGTGCACATTGCATAGATCAGCATGGAGGTGATCACCGAATTGACCAGCGTCAGTTTAGCCCCCGACGACATCAGCAATAGGGCAGTGGATGTTTTCCTCTCAACCGAGTGTACCGATGGCATGAGATCGAGAACACTCGGCCTAGTCGTCCCCAAAATATTATCTAGGAGTTCACCATAATATTATCTAGGAGTTTTGTAGCTTCGCCTAGAGTAATTTCCATAAAAGTACCTCCCGCGGTCGAATCTAAAAGATTTCTAGAAGCAAAATTCAATCCAGCATAAAAAAATTGTATGATCATCCATAAATTTAAACCATAAGTAGGGCAATTTCGTAACATTAATTTCATCCTCTCCCAAGATAGTGCAACATGTTCATGATCAAGTTGCTTAAAATTCATAATCTCATTCCTAAGGGAGATGATCTTAGCGGGAGGAAAATACTTGGAAATAAAAGCATCTTTACACTTATTCCATGAATCAATACTATTTTTAGGTAAAGATGAAAACCAAGTTTTAGCACGATCTCGAAGTGAGAAAGGAAATAGCTTCAATTTAACAATATCATTATCGACATATTTCTTCTTTTGCATATCACACAAATCAATGAAATTATTTAGATGGGATCCGGCATCTTCACTAGGAAGACCAGAAAATTGATCTTTCATAACAAGATTCAGCAAAGCGGCATTAATTATACAAGATTCCAGACTAGTGACGGGGGCAATCGGAGTACTAATAAAATCATTATTGTTAGTATTGCAAAGATCACACAATTTGGTATTCTCTTGAGTCATCATGACAAAGCAATCAATCTAGCACACGAGCAAACAAAAAGCAAATGAAAATACGAACAGAAGAAGGGCGAAGAAAAAGGGCGAAGAAAAGGGTGAATCTTTTCGAAAATTGTTTTATAAGTGGGGGAGAAGAAAACGAGAGGCAAATGGCGAATAATGTAATGCAATAGATCAGAGTTTTTTTATGGGTACTTGGTATGTCTTGACTTTGCGTAGATCTCCCCGGCAATGGCGCTAGAAATTCTTCTTGCTACTTCTGCAGCTTGTGTTGGTTTTTTCCTTGAACAGGAAAGGGTGATGCAGCAAAATAGAGATAAGTATTTCCCCCAGTTAGAGAACCAAGGTATCAATCCAATAGGAACAACGCACAAGCCACCAATACCTGCACAAACAATAAAACAACATGCACCCAATGCGATAAAGGGGTTATCAATTCCTTCACGGTCACTTGCAAAAGTGAGATCTGATAGAGATATATAAACAAACGGTAAAATATTTTTGGGTTTTTAGTTTATAGATCTGAAAGTAAAATATTGCAAAATAGTAGATCGGAAACTAATATGGTGGAACATAGACCCGGGGGCCATAGGTTTCATTAGAGGCTTCTCTCATGAAGGCAAATAATACAGTGGGTGAACAAATTACTGTTGAGTAATTTATAGAAAAGCGCAAAGTTATGACGAAGTATAGGCAATTACAGTGGGTGAACAAGTATAGGCAAATAATACTCCAAGGCAATGATTATGAAATATAGGCATCACGTCCGTGTCATGTAGACTGAATCCTGCCTGCATCTACTACTATTACTCCACACATTGACCGACTCTTGCATGCATCTAGAGTATTAAGTTCATGAAGAACAGAGTAACACATTAAGTAAGATGACATGATGTAGAGGAATACTCAAGCAATATGATGTAAACCCCATCTTTTTATCCTTGATGGCAACAATACAATACGTGCCTTGCTGCCCCTACTATCACTGGGAAAGGACACCACAAGATTGGACCCAAAGCTAAGTGCTTCTCCCATTGCAATAAAAACCAATCTAGTTGGCCGAACTAAAGCGATAGTTCGAAGAGAGTTACAAAGATATCAAATCATGCATATAAGAATTCAGAGAAGATTCAAATAATATTCATTGTTAAGTTGATCATAAATCCACAATTCATCTGATCTCGACAAACACACCGCAAAAGAAGATTACATCGGATAGATCTCCAAGAACATCAAGGAGAACATGGTATTGATAATCAAAGAGAGAGAAGAAGCCATCTAGCTACTAGCTATGGACCCATAGGTCTGTGGTAAACTACTCACGCTTCATCGGAAGAGCAATAGGGTTGATGTGGAAGCCCTCCATGGACGAATCCCCCTCCGGTAGGATACTAGAAAAAGCCCCTACATGGGATCTCACGGGAACAGAGGGTTGGGGTGATGAAAAAGTGTTTTCGTGGATGCCTCCGGTGGTTTGGGAATATTTGTGAATATATAGGACGAAGAATTAGGTCAGGGGGTGTTGGAGTAGGCCACAAGGCAGGGGGCGCGCCCACCCCATAGGGCGCGCCCCTGTGCCTTATCATCTACTCCAAGGTCTTCTGACTTGGAGTCCAAGTCCAACAGGTGTCTTCTGGTCCAAGAAAAATCATCGTGAAGGTTATATTCCGTTTGGACTCTGTTTGGTATTCCTTTTCTGCGAGGCTTAAAAACAAGGAAAAACAGAAACTGGCACTGGGCTCTAGGTTAATAGGTTAGTCCCAAAAATAATATAAAATATCATATTAATGCATATAAAACATCCAAAATAAATAATAAAATAGCATGGAACAATCAAAAACTATAGATACGTTGGAGACGTATCATGCATATGAGTTTTCCACTGAATCGCATATTCCAGGATCATAGCAATTATAGCATGAAATATAAACTCTTAATTATAAACTAGCAAAAGAGCCCGTGCGTTGCAACGGGAGAGAAAACATAACACACACTCTTAACCCAACAACCATCACCCAAGACCACAATAGGTCCATCTCCTTTACTTTTGTGAGGCATCATATTTGTGTTGCCGCTTATCCTCCTTCTCACCCTCGTCGGCGATGGCCTCGGTGTTCATACAAAACAAAAAACAAAACATGTTTGGATATGTTTAATCCTAAGGCTCTCTCTCCCTATCTCCTCCCTCTCCCTCCCTCCCTCCCTTCCTCCCTCCCTCCCTCCCTCTCTCTCTCTCTCTCTCTCTCTCTCTCTCTCTCTCTCTCTCTCGCTTTCGCTCACTCTCGCGATGAGATATCTATTGTTTTCCCTTGCGACATTTTTCAGAGGTATGGATGTGTAGTTATCGATGTTTTCTTTTCCCTATATTGTTATAGTGGGGTGTTTATTTGCAATCCGGGTTGCCGCCAATACGAAAGGAAAACGGATCTTATGCTATAAATTATAAGTTTGCTCCCAAAATGATATTTTAAAAATATTTAACAGGTAAAATTAACATCATATTTAGATTCCACATATTTTTCTAATAAAATTTCATATATAATATGTTAAAATCGAAGTTACAGTTTAAAAGATACGAATAATTTAGAAAATCATTTCTTTGACTTAAATATATTCTAAAATAATATTAAAAAATACTTAAAAGGTTAAAATAATCTCATATTCATATTCTACATATTCTTCTAATCAAATTTCATATATAACATGTTCAAATCGAAGTTACGGTTTAAAAGATATGGATGATTTAAAAAAACATTGTTTGACTTAAATATGATCCGCGGATGAATTACCTAAAACATCAGGGGGGGTATCGAAACACAGGTTCGGGTCCGACTTAAATTCGGACTGTGGGTTGATTTCAACAAAACATAGGGACTTTTGTGTAAAATATGAAAAAGGATTCGTTTTAACTTAAAACAGGACTCTGGGTTGAATTCTCTGAAATAGAGGGGCTTTTCTGAAAAAGCCATGACAGACGAAAGAAACCAAATTTGCTTTATTATTAGGTAAAGATAATGGAAATATAATAATACAATATTATTGCCTCTACAGCATATTTCCAACAGTCTCCCACTTGCACTAGAGTCAATAATCTAGTTGCATAACACTTAACAACTTATCTTGTGTCATTAATGCATTGCTTGTGGCAGAGCCTTCGCCAATAGTTTTGACAAACTCAAAATTTTGTGATATTTGTGCTAGTATTGTCTGCTTCTCAGATCTTAATCAGTCTAGCTTTTCAGCCATAATATTTTATTCATAATATAAATATTACTGGATTTTCGATCATAATATTCTCATGTCAAGACTCTTCTTGATCATATCTTGAATTAACCCATTTTATAAAGATTCTTCTTGCATGACCTTTATGGGTCACTTACAACTCTTGCAACATGTGTTCAGACAAAACATTTATATCAAGACAATTCTTGATTCAAATAAAAATTGAAACATCTCATGTTTTCAAGACTTGTATCCTTATCGTTTATAGATTCAACAAATTTGTTCATATATAATTCTGAATTTTATAGACCAACTATGAAGTTTGATATTCATATATTCTTAATAATGAATTTCAACCTCAATACCTTGAAATAAACATTTTTTATGTTTTATTTACTAACTTTTACTAAATATAGTTTGGCCATTATATATCATAACTTATCAAGATAATTTTATCTTCCAAGCTTATCATTCATAAGCATCAAGTTATATGACATTTAGATCAAACAATTTTCTCTATATTTTAAAACTCCCCTTCTAAAATTTTGTCAAAATATATATAAACTTTGTTTTTAGCTTAATCAGACATCTTGATCTATCTTCATAGATCCTTTCATGCCTAATATTTTGTTTTACACTTTGATGGATTTTTTTTTTCAAAATCATTTTGTTATGTGCTTCGGAATTTATACTGTTTATATTCCATAATATGTCATATACATATAGGATCAAAAACTTTATACAGCTCCCACTGAGTTCTACAAAACTATTTTGTCAGTACATGGAAATTTTATATTATTTTTATTTCATGACATGTCTTACATATATGACTTAGAAATATTATATAGCTCCCACTGAATTTTACACAAAAATACTTTTGGACAAGTCCAAAATACAATGCTAGTTCAAATCTTCAAACGGTTTTTGAAGTTTGCACATTCATCCGGTTATCTCGAGGATAAAAACTTTTCTAGTTGTATCGTTCATACATCCTTTTCCCAGTTAAGGAGACTTGTTTTGAAATCCTTCTTTTACTTCACAGTACTTGAAGTATTGTCAAGTTTTAAACTTGTCAGAAAATAACAACTAAGTTCCAAACTTGATTGAATTTTCATTCCGGTGTGCTTGACCAAGGGCCATTTCATATGAGCTAGGCGCCACCTTTGCTTCCTTGTAGTGTTCACATTCATCTTCTTACAAGCTGAAAAACTTTGTCGTGTCATTTCATAAATTCAATGGTATGTCTTGTAAGTAATTTATCGGAACAAATTCCGATTAGTTTTATACTGTTAAAGATTCGCTAATTTTTCAAGCTATAACATCCTCCCACTTATTCCTTTGACAAGAAAACCCTTTTCTTAAACAATGTCTATCTATGACAAAGATTTTTTTTCTCTTGGATATTTTATTGGGAGAAATCATATAAACCTACAATTCAACTATCATCTTCTTAAATAATGTTCATATCTCATATGATTTCATTTTAACAAGATCTATATGTGGTTTCCTATTTCAATGTATTTTTGTTGTTTTGGTTATACCCCGGTTATGAATAGTAGATAGAATAAATTCATTTTTATTTGAACGTTCTTGCTAAACTTATGACTTTAGATCTATTTCTACAAATGAAGAATCGCAATATCAATTGTCACAATGATCATGAATCTTCACTAAAATATTTGAACTCTTCAAATAGATTCTGAAATTCTGTTGAACTATTCAAGTATTTCAGTCTGAGTAAAACATTGTTACTTATTTTAATGAAGTTAATTTATCCACCATACTCTGTTTTTGTCTATTAGTTTTATACATCATTATGTATTTTATCAATCACGATGATCGAATACTTCATCTATATGAAGATCATTCCCGATGTATCCAGGCAGAGATACATTCAAGTGGAACTTATCAGTCTTCTTAAGACGTTTACAATAAATGTTGTAATATTTTAAATCAAGATTTCAAGAATAAACCACCGAAACTTGTGGTAAATCCAAAACATATTCTTATAACAACTTCAACAACTAATGTTCAAAAATTTATAAGAATGCCCATTGCATAATCCAAAACATAATGTCTTATACAACTCTGGAACATAATAACTATTATTCGATCCTAAGATAAATCTTGAAGATAGACTCCATCAGTCTTGAGTAGCGATCCCATCACCATCCTTGAATATCATCTTGTCTTTATTTCTTCTCAACTTGTGAGCTTTTTGTGCTTCCTATATCAGATTGCAAATTAAAAGCAATCAATTAGTATTAAATTCTTATGACATACAGAAACAAGTAAAACAACATTAATATCGTATAACTATTATACCTTTGTCTGAAGAACCGATTTTCTTATCTGCTAAGTACTTCTTGCATTTTCGCTTCCAGTGACCCTACGTTTGCAGTAGAAACATTCAGTCTCTTTGTTGGCTCCGCCCTTGTTCTTCTTCTAGGAGGCGGTCTTACCGGCACCAGTAGATTTTTTCTTGGACTTGTCCTTCTTCTCAAAACTGGTAGTGTTGTTGACCATCAACACTTCTTTGTTCTTCTACATCCCAGCTTTCGCAGTTTTAAGCATAAAAAACAACTTGTTTGCACTTTTCTCCATCTCGTTCATGTTGTAATTCATGATGAAACCATTGTAAGATGGGGGGAGTGAAGCAAGCATAATATCTTTACCGAGTTTGGTGGATTCCAAATTCCACTGAAGCAAGCCTATCACCATAGCTAGCATGCTTCACAATATGCTCACTCATTGAGGAACCCTCCTTCATCTTGCATTCTATCATGGCATTGGTTCATTCAAACTGTTTGGTCCTTGCCTGTTTCTTGTATAGAACTTCTAGTGACCCAATTATGAATTGTGTGGTGGATCATTCAAAATGCTTCTGTAGTTCAGGATCCATGCAAGTTAACACGAGGCACTGGACTGACTCATAGTCATCACTACGAGTAGCATAAGCAGCAACTTATTCTGGTGTGGCATCCTTTGAAGGAGCTTCACCTAGGGGTTGATCCAACACATACTCCTTATCACTCCTAAAAACAAATCTCGGGTTCCGGATCCAATCCGCATAGTTCCCACCATTTCCAGCCAGCTTTTCTTTCTCAAGCATAGGGGCTAAGTTGAACATATTGTGAGTCCTCCATGATCATATTCAATCTCCAGTTGAAGCGATGTGATGCCAATATTTCGTTACCGAGGCAATTCTTTCAAAAACATTGCCATGGTGGCAATCTCAAAAAATGTTCCCATGGCGACCGTTTCAGAAAACCTTGTCGTGGAAACAAAATCTGAAATTCCGCCGTGGTACAAAATTATAGCTCCTTGTCCCGCGCCTGGTACACCTTCTCCTCGTCGGGGTCCTCCGTGTATGTTTTTCCACCATCACATGTAACCTATTTCTACGATGTTTACATTAAGGTGGCAATCTCGTGGCTCCAGCCATCATGCCGTGACGCGTGGGCCACTCAACATTACAACATATAACCATCTCAATCATAAACTCATTATCATGATGAAGGCTATAACACATCATATGCAAACCCTGAAAAACCAAGTTAGGCGTTCTCTAATCGGTTTTAGCAAAAAATTAGTTGTGTGATTAACCAGTTTTAACGATTAAGAATAGCTACCTACACAAGAACAACAAGGCAATGTTCTTGATGCTATATTAAGTTTCGGGGTGTGTGAAAGAGAGACTTAATTAAAATTCTTGTCCCCCACACTAATATTCGTTAATACACGTGACCCCCTAGAAGATCATCCATCTTCGGCACCCTCTTGTGTGCGCTACGATTCACTATTCTCGACTATGATGTAGCCCAAGGAACTATTAGTAGATCATCGATAGCCAGAGCCGATCGATTGTCAGAACCTTGTAGCAAAACTACATCATTCTGTCGATGAACTGAACCGAAGCAACACTCATGGGAAGCATAGCAAGAACATAAACCCTCACATATCAGATGTGATCTAGATCGCAACCTGCATCTACTCATAAAGCTGCTGATGATGCCACTCTGGGTAATGTAGTAGAAAAGAAAAAAATTGCACCTACAATCACCAAGATCAATATGAAGATGCATAAGGGTTGGGATCAATGATCATTACCAACTCCGGAGTGCAGTGAAAGAAGAAGAGTCAGTGTAGATTGTGCTCGAAGTACCTCGGACGATGATGACTATGTTGTGAAATGCCCTCGAACAGAAGACTGAAAGCACGGCCCCTCTACTTGGTTGCATGCGTACGGTCTTCACGATCCGGCAGCGCTTCGCCATTCAGAGCTAATCGTCGGTGAAGAATTAAAGGGAGGAGATTAGAACCACATTGGGCTTCTAATTATGAGGATTATAGGTGGCTAGGTCTAGCTCTAATTATTCTAGGACCAACTAGAACTAAAACTAGATCAACTAGAAGAGGCACCCAAAAACTTGTACTCAAAAGGGTGGAAAACCTCTAGTGTGTGTGTGTGTATATATATATATATATATATATATATATATATATATATATATATATATATATATATAGGATTAGGTGGGAGGAGAGGGCAGCCACCAAGGGAGGAAAGTCCTCCTTTGGTGCGTCGTCCTGAGGGTAGTCCAACTCCCACCCCTAGTAGGATCCCCCCCACACACACACAAGGAAAGGGGGGGGGGCACCTCCACTTGGGCCTTTATGGCTCAAGTCTCCTTCCCCTTCTTGGCCTTTTAAGGCCCATTGATATTTAATTAATATATAAAATACTTTAAACATTTTTAGAGCATTATATATAATTTAACATCGCCAAAAACATTTTCCACCTATATATAATTAATCGGTATTACCCGATATTCACCGAAACCCTTCCAGTGACCCCGAAACGCTTCCGGAACCTCCTAGAACTATTCCGAATATTAATGAAACTATTTCACAAATATGGTATCATCATTCCCATTCCACTAACACTCAGGAGATCATGATTACCTTAATCTTGTGACCCCGTAGGTTCGGTAAAACATAGACATGAACGAAACCCCTTCGTTCAATGACCGATAGAGGAACGTGGACATCCATATCGGTCCCTATGATTTCATGAATGATATTCGAGTGAACCTTTGATTAACATGTGATGTTTTCTTTGCTTCACTATACTTTACAAAATATGGTGTGCATCGGTATCCTCTTGGGTCATCACCATGCCTACTATACCGTTGCTCCCGTTACCGGTTTTGTTCTTCTTTCTCGTTGACATGTTCCAGCATCCCCGTGACGTAGTCACCTGTGTCTGGCCAGACGATGATGGATGCCATCACACCAAGAGGGACCTAATAATATCTCTCCATCGTTAAAGGAGCAAATCCACTCTCGAGCTGTTCGTTCACTTGTCAAACTTTTCGGTGAACCTGAAAGTTGTCATTATGATCACCTTGTTACAGATGACGTTTGAGCAACCCCAAAGTCCACTATCTGGTAAGAAGTAACCGAGACACTCTCATGGTCTGAGGAACTAAAGTACACATGCTAACACTTTGTGTTATAACAGATGATTTCACACGATATGATCACAAAGTATAACATACAAGATTGGGTCGATTCAATATGATCGTTCTTCTAATGTCATACCCTTAATGTTGTTTTAGGACAATCGTTGCACCTAACGATATCCTAAGATTCAGAAAACTGGATCACCAACAACACTTGAGCCAGTCCTAGAGGCTGGGTCGGGAACCTATTGTTTGACCGTTTATCATTCCACACGTGCATATTAGTTTTCCACTGAATCGCATATTCCAGGATCATAGCAGTTATAGCATGAAATATAAACTCTTAATTATGAATAATGGAAATATAATAATACAATATTATTGCCTCTAGTGCATATGTCCAACAACTTGAGCATTCCTTGTCATATTTTGCATGATCATATAGAGCTGAGATGATATTTTTGGCAAAGCCACCATTCATCATTGTTATACATGTTACGCTAGATCATAGCGCATCCTGGTAGGGTCCGCACGCTTATGGTTTCTTGACGATATGTATTATATGAGTTATGTGATTTGGCCAAATGTTATTCGGAGTCCCGGATGAGATCACGGACATGACGAGGAGTCTCGAAATGGTTGAGAGGTAAAGATTGATATATAGGACGATGGTATTCGGACACCGAAAGTGTTTCGAGGGGTACCGGGTACTTATCGGGTCACCATAAGGGGTCAGGCACCCCTGGCAAAAGATATGGGCCTTATGGGCCAAGAGAGGGAACACCCCAGCTACAAGGGGCTGGTGCCCCCCCCCCATAGCAGGCTGGCCTAGGGGGAGAAACAAAGAGGGGAAGGGAAAGGAAAGTGTGGATTAGGACTCCCCCTTCCTTCCCTCTCCCCCCTCTTTCCTTCCCCCTCAGTTATATATGGCAGGGGCGTCGCTTGGGAGGGACTCCAAGTAGGATTCCTCCTACTTGGGTGCCTCCTATGGCTTCTCCTCCCTCCCTTCCACCTATATATATGTGGGAGGGGGTGCCTAGCAAACAACAGACAATTGCCTAGCCGTGTGCGGCGCCCCCCTCCACTACAAAAAAAATACACTTCCGTGATGATACGTGTTTGTCACAGTAGGTCACGTTTTTTGTCATGCATGTACATCCATGACGATTTTATGACAGAATCAAGATAGTCATACATGTGCTGTCATAGAAGTGTTCCATGACATTACCAAAATTATCATAACGGAAGTGTCCACTTCCATGACGATAAATCGTGCGTCACAGAAGTGCTTTCGTCAAGGGTGACCTACACGTGGCATCCACCATAATGGAACGCCGTTAAGCTATCAGGTCCGATTTTGGATTCGATAACCCGTTAACAGTCGGGACCAATGGGAAATTTCCATGTGTAAAATTCTGATTGGCCGGAGGGAACACCTGTCACTCATCAGTGGGCCAGATGTCGCCCGTCCATTGGAGGAGACATGCCTATGATACGTCGACACATGGATGGGCTAAATAGAGGCCCATATAGGTTAAAAAGGCCGGCCCAGTCAAAGGCCCGTAGTACTTACTCAGGTACTAGTGGGCCAACCCAATAACGGCCTGCTTAATAAAGGCCCATTTACGGCTCGAATCCAGATCTGTCCCGTTAATTGTTCGCCGAATATTTGGGCCATTTACGGCTCGAAGCCAGATCTGGCCCGTTAATTTTTCGTCGAATGTTTGGGCCCAATTACAGCCCGGTAACTTTCGGCTTGTTAGAGGCCCGATGTAGACATGGGCCCATTTCAGCCCGGTGTGACTTTCGGCCTGGGAATGGCCCGTGCTGCCCATGGACCTTATATGGTCCGACGGGACATCAGGCCCACTAACGGCCCATGATAAAGGTGGCAACAGTTAAGCCCAACGTGACTTTGGGCCTGTTAAAGGCTTGTCGCATAATTCGGCCCATTGATTCATGTACTAAGCTTTCGGCATCTTAAAGGCCCATGGTATCAGTGGGCCAACTAAGGCCCGACATATGTCTCGGCCTGGTAACGGCCCGTGATATAACTGGGCCCAAAAAGGCCCGGTCTATATTTCAGCCTCCTGAAGGCCCGTCGACGACTAGTGAAAATTAAGGCCCAACATGCATTTCAGCTTGCTAAAGGCACATGGTTTCATTTGGGCCGTAACAGGCCAGTACAATATTCAGCCTGTTAATGGCCCAATGCTACCTGGGCCAAACTAAGCGCTGGGTCCACAAAAGGCCCAACTAAAATATAGGCCGGTGTAAGTTGTGGGCCTGGCGCAAAGTGTGAAGGCCCCAATCATTCGGGCCCAAGAAAGATGCAGGCCGGCCCAATTGTGGCCCGCTAAAAACCAGGCTTGTTAGAGGCGAATATTTATGCCCGGTCGACTACATCTTATTTTTTTCAGATAGCGAATGATGGCAGTAACTAGTAGGAATTAAGAACAAACCTACTCTGTACAATAAATAAATTATGGCATAGTAACTAAGAATAAACCTACACTATACAATAAAGGATTTATGGTATATTACATCCACTGGGCATCGAAGTTCGCCACCAGTGATCATAAAGCGCAACGAAGAAGCAGATTACAAAAACTGGGCACCATTGCAGCGTAACAAAATAATACTAAACTGAGACCACTTCCAAGACAATTCAAGAAAGGTTAGCCTTGCGGGAGAACTGTTGCGCAAGCTGCTGAGCAAGGCTATGAGACCAGCCTAGCATGTCGGTCATAGCTTCCAGGTGTAGCTGTTTAGCGATGAGGTTCTCATTGGTGTTCTCCGCAATCTTTCTTAGAGATAGGACTTGAAGTCGAAGTTGAGTTGTAGAATGCCTTTCTGCTAGAACTTGGGACTGAAGAAGTCGAACTAATTCAGACAACGAATTCTGTGAGCTTGTCTGACTGCTAGTCTCAAGTAACTTGAACACTGCATCAAGACAAGACTTTGGGGTTGTCTCGCTATCTTCAAGATGTTTTGCCTAGTTTGCTACAATATATGTTGGGTTTGTCTCACAGCCTTCAGTAGACTTGTGCATGCCATCAGGCATATCACCCTGAAACAAATCAGAGAGATGACGGGTTTTTCACGTGTATAAACAAAGATGATAATTGTGTTGTCAATTCCATCCAATTTCAAATTAGAAAATAAAGAGTAAGTTCAAAATATCAATAGCATAATTTGGCATTGTTCATAATGCGGGGAGCTTCACCACACTACTGGATTACCATGTCAACATAACAAGCATAGATGAAGGGCAAAGAAAATCATTGTATCTATTTTGGTTAATGTGCATGGCATGTTGTTCATATCATCAGCCACATCCGTAAGATAAAACAGGAGATGACAAGGTGCAAACGTGGGCTGCTTCACCACACACTGGATTATAGATCCACAAAAACAAGCATACATATAGGGAGTATTGAGTAATGTGCATGGTATGAATAAGGAATTTGGTTTTACAAGTAAAACTTAGAACATACGGTTCTTGTGAACATGCATTTTGGTAGAAACAGCAAACTAAACAGCAGTAAACGATAGGGAGTATGAGAAAATTAAACAACAGTTGAGGATAAAGGCTTTAGAAGGACTGGCTTACATTAACAGTTAAAACCGGCTTTATAATGCCCTTCTCCATGTCAAGGGAAGGATAACTCAAGAATTTCAGCACAGAATCTTCTTCATAAGCATTGCCTGTACTCTACATTTTGTAGAGAGTACTTATAGATATGATAATACTGGAAGGGATAGAGGATAATGAAGATAAGATGCAGATTGATGCTACATAATCAACTACCAATCCCTGGAAGTACAAGCGTTACAGGACAAAATGTACTGACAAGAGTAATGGGCTACACTTCTGCGCTAGCATTGTCTGTGTATTCTACTTGTTGGTAAGATTAAATATAGATCTAATCTTTTTTAGTAAATGGTGGGCGAGGGACATAATATGCAGAATGCTACACAATGAACCAATCCCTCTTCCCATAATACAAGAGTGTTTTGAACACTGGTGTCATGTACAAAACGTTCTTATATTATGGGACAGAGGGAGTAGCTGTTAATGTAAGTACAGTGATAGACAATGTTCAGTCCTTACAAGAGGACTGCAGAGCTAAACCTCTTCAAAAGCATTGGGTTGATTCTAAATTTATCTAAGATTCCATACGGATCTTATAATGTCCACCAAATGGACGATAATGGGGCTAACTGTGCAGTGATGCTACATAATCAAACAACTATGAAAGTAAGTATGGTCATACAGGGCAAGAGGTACTCACAAGAGCAATGCAGTGTGCAGTATAGTTGCGAGATTCTGTGGTCCCTTGAGAATGAATGTTCTTCTGCTAACAGTTTTCGTACAAGTGAGACGTTAAGGCAAATGCAAAAATTTAGTTCAAATTGTGATGTGATATCATAGATAGTACCTTACGCTGCAGCCAAGACCAATGTGTAACAAGATTATTCCAGTCACCGTCGAATAAATGTACCATCGGAGACTTTACAGAAATTTCGTTTAGAGGCTTTCCATTGAAGTGTGCTTGCCTTGGGTAGGAACGATACTTCATCAACGAGTGCTTGAAAAGCGCAACCAACCCTTGCTCGTCTTCACAATCTGGTTTGCTCCTCGCCTATTTAAAAGAATGAAATCTTGTGTCTTCTATCAGCAGAAACATATGCAGTAATGACCATGAATAACATTAGTACATTACTTACGCGTAAGTTGCGGAGGAAGACTGGAAATTGTTCTGTGTCTGCGGTATAATCTTTCCATGAAGGAAAGATGCACACAAAGTTCCTGACAACAATATAAGTTGCATCTTCTATACTGGGAAGAAATGGAACAGGGGTCCTATTTGCTGCAATTGGGGCTCTCTCTAGTTCGAAAAGGGATTTGGCAACTGGATTTGGTGTACTCTTTGCTGGAATGGGGGTTTTGCATCGTAGAGCTGGTGCTATGTCAACTGGCATAATCATACTGTTTGCTACAGTTGGGGTCTGCTAAGTTGGGGCATCAGAAATGACCAGTGTAATAGTGCTAGAGTCTGCTAGAGTTTGGGGTGTTTTGTGGGTCAGGTGATATTGCAACTACACCTAATGGGCTATTTGATTTATCATGTGCCACTACCTTTTCCAAATACTTTGCTTGTGCTCCTCCATGATCAACAATCGCCCTCTTCCTTTTGAACATCGGATACACAAGAACAGCATTTGAATGGATAAATATGGTATGATGACAGATGGAATATGTACTGAAAATGGATAGGCAGGGCGTATTCACATACACGATGTGTAAACTAAGCTAATGGCAGTTCAACAAAGTAGAAGTAATGCAAAGCATCAGTTGCAAGATATGTGCGACCAATATAACCTTGGAAAGTTAGAGCAAGCACCTTGATGGGTGAATAAGATAGGGCATCTTCCTATGACTCCTCCACTAGGGAGCTACATTGACTTAGGCCTCCCTCTAGCTCAGAATCACTGTTAGGATCACATTCTGAGCATGAATCTGTAGGTGGAGAGCGTTTGCATTGCATTAAATCCAGACTAGATTTCAGTCCCTTAATGCCAAGTTTCATAGCCATGGCATTGTTCTACTCTATTCTTTTCATGCATGCAAGATCATAATCATTATGATGTTGTTCAGAATATGAGATTCATGAAAACATAAAAAGTAGTCAGATTATCTATGGAATGCATTGCGGATTCAACTCGAAGAGTGTCTCCCTATAAACCCCTGCATATGCAAAGTTCACCCCCAACCGTGCTGATCAGACCACACACAGAAATACAAACCCCTTATGTCTCTATAATAGGCAGGCACACATTTCAAAACTGAAGTAGGAACATTAGAATCATATGAAATTCGTGTTTGAACAAATAAACTAAGGAATTATGAATGGCATAATCTTTAGGTTCAAGGGTGGGGTGTTGGTAGTGCGACACAAAGCAAGTAGGCAGATTGTATTCCATGTAAAAGATCGAAGCCTATGTAAAAGCTGGAAATGACACTTTCTTTCTATACAGTGCAGTGTTCGTTGCCCACGCATGATGGAAGAGATCACATAGAGAAATACTATTCACTCATGTCTATAGTTCCAGTATTTAGAAACAGTGTGGTCCACCCTAAAAGAATATTGACAACAAATATGACAAGGCAAGCATAGATGTAGTGAATCAATCATTTACTTGTGAGCTTACTAGGACAAGTATGCAGAATTATAACTGCAGTAAGAGACCGTCCAAAATCTGAATCAAGAAGTTTGTCTAGCACTTATTGTTTGCAACTAATCAACGTGAATAATTGGATATTATATCGAATAAGTAAGAAAGACAAGTGAAATTGTCAACAAACCTGGCTTGCAGTAGTAATCTGGGTCAATGTCACTACGACCAACAATCCAAAATGACTATTGTCTGTTCTGAGGGCCAGAATTTTGAAATCCCTGTGAACTTTACAAGTACTAAAGATTACCGAAATACATCTGAACCATTAAGTGTAGGTAGCACTGAGCACACAACAAACCCTAATGACAGTCCTGCCTAATAAGTAATGAATCAATTAGAAAATGGGTGATGAGGAGTGGCTGCTGAGTGTTGAGGACATATCTCAGGATAAATCGGGTTGGCTTAGTGGGTGTTGCATGCCTGAGCCCTGAATGGACTGGGAAGGTAGGCACGGCGGCACGCCCGGGCAGCGGTGACATTATTGGGCGAGCGGCTCCTGACCTCCTGTTAGTCCGGCATCTCCTCCTAGAGTCATGTCGTCCGGGGACGGCAAGTCGCCGGCGAGGCAGGCAGCTGGGGACGATTAGAGATCGGAAGCGCGCAGTAGAACAGAGGGGAATTGGGGCCTGGGACGACCCAAAATCCCAGGGTGGGCCAGCCCACCGTGGGCACCCTGTGGAGATACACACCCGAGCGGCGAACATGCATTTTTGAAACAAATTAGGAACATTAGCTAACCAATTAGACGATTCTATTTTAATAATATCATATACGTATTTGAACAACTAAGCTTGTTTAGCTTGATGAGTGGAGCAGTGCTATTATGACATGAAGCATGTATTCTGATCGTATAGTGATCATAAAAGGGGGAAACTCTAAGCATATTTTTTTAGCAAAAGAGGGTTTCCCATCAGATTTCTATTAAATAAACAACCACGGAACCAACATGATCAATTAAACCCTAAGCATGATCAATTAAATCGTAATATGACTGTGCCATGGTAGATTTGAAGCTGCAAACCAAAGAAATGATATTTAGCATCCATTGTTTGCTTCGAACTAAGAACTAAATTCTAAGAGCTGAAAAGAAAGTAGAGTAACCAAGTTAAGATCTATTTTCTAGTTGAGATCAAAAAGTTGAGGAGATATGAAGTACCACCTCTCTTGCGGTGCTGTGTAGGCATCAGGGGTGCGATGGATGTTGGTGGCGTTGAAGCAGATCTGCAATGGTAGATGGGTGCATCGGGGGATAAGTCTCATTGCGGTGGAAGAGAAGGTCGTGTGAGTGGCCCCAGCAAAGAGGACAACGGCACCGATGAAGCGAGAGAACGCGATGCAAGGCTCTTGGTTCATCGCCATGGATGAGAAACGTCAATCTCTAGCAGTGGATGACACGGTCTTGGTAGGCGCTCCGGCATGGTGGAGGACGGTGGTGATGGATGTGGTGGAGGACGGCGGCGATGGATGGGGTGGAGGACGGCGGCGATGGATGGGGTGGCGGACGGAGGCTGGTGTGGGGATGGTGTGCTAGCATGGACGATGCATGAATGGGAAAATGGAGCGAGAGGTACGGGGAACCATGTTTTTGGGACACGCATGTCTGAAATATGGGAACATTACGAACTTAGCCCCGTTTAAAATTTGGACGTCTCGTCGGTTGGGGATAGGATGGTAATCTCGCATCTCGCCAATATTTGCCAAGAGCGATTTCGGGCGAGGAGAGGGTGGTTGGCGCCCATGGTTGGCACCCATGGTGTATGAACGGGGATGATAGGTAGGGTGGTTTTGTCATGTCTGAGTGAAGTTACAAACCTACCCCTATGGAAAATATTTGCCTACATCAATTTCGGTCGAGTCGAGTTTGTGTTGCCGCCCACCGTGTATGAATGGGGAAATGGAGGGAGAAACAGAGGTCTTTCGGACGAGCTTGAATCAAATGTGTTTTGCCACCCATGTTTGGCGCCCACCGTGTCGGAATGGGCTCAGAGGCGGTCGTGTCATGTCTAATTGAAGTTACTAACCTACCCATATTTAGAGCAGTGGAAATCGGGCCGGTGGATTGTCCATGTAATGGGTAGATAGTAATTTTCATCTCCCAAACACTTGGCTTCGGGCAGCCGACGTGGGAGTGGACATTTTGCCGCTTCTTTCAAATTTTGGGACAATAAGCATCCACGTTTACCCTGGCAACTGAATTCGAATCCATTTTGTATTCCTATATGAATCTTTATAAATCATTCTATGTGTTTTTATATATCGTCAAAAGGACAACAAAGATGTATTCCACTGTCATATATGAATATGGATTACAAATGCCGATACTCAAATTCAGAAGCTAGAATCCAGTTTAAGCTGAATTCGAATATTTGGAACACTTCATGTCCAACTCAAATGTCATATGCAGCATAATGTGTACTCCCATTTAGATATGTACACAAGCGATGTGTCAAGATTCAAATACCGAGTCAATCAACCAAGAATGTACAAAACTAACAGACATATAAACACTTATAGAGTATATGGATCAATAATATCAACTAACATACATAAGCCAGGCCGCTGTACTTTTTCTTGCTACAACAACATCCTTTTTTTAGCCAAGCTACTACAGCATCTTGGCCTTTCCGATGTGTGCCACTTATGGTCCATCTATACTACTATTATTGCTGAATGCACATTCAGCCCGATTGGCATATTTGTAGATTTGGCACAGCAATCAAAATGGAATGTCTCCGAGTCTTATCAATTAATACATACTTGTGCTCAAATAAAATTACAAACCAAAAAACAAAAAACAAAAACAAATATTACATGATCTCTAAAACAAATGGTTTGATTGATTACATGAACAAACAACGCAAAGGTTACTCAATGATGGAAAGAACATTTCACCTATGATTTACCAAGTGGGAATTTAATTTCCTTTTTTCCTTCAGGACCTTAACAATGTGGTCAGTGTCAGCTTGCTTCGTTTTGAAATCCACCAAACATTTAATGGTTGTCTTGAGTACTGCTTGTGATTGTGTTGTTTGCTTCCTCAACATGTCAACTTCATCTCTAAGTGCAGAAGCAAAATCTCTTTCTACCACTAGTTTAGCCTTTAGAGCATCAGCAGTTGGCAATTCATAATGCACGATTGGACCGGTGCCACTACTGTGGGATGATACAACGTCCATGGGGACCTCGCTCTTTGATCTTGGGCTAACCTGTTTTGCCATTAAAATTCTGATTGGATTCAGAAAAGTTGAAGTTAGCAAAACATCTCAACTAGGAGTTATAACAGCAAACCAGTTAAACAAACAAGGAATTCAGGAGTTTCAATTGGATGCTGAAAAGTAGTTATTAACATCCTTGTAACCTGTTATTTCAGCAGCAAAGCAGTTAAACAAACAAGTAGCTATTTAAGTTCAGGCAAACAGGTAATTCTTAACAGTAAGTATCAAACACATAGATAGGCGCAGTCTATAATAGGATTAACAGGCTGTGGCATTATGTAATCGGTAGCAAACTAAATTAAGCCAAGCAACGTAATTGAACAATTTTGCAATAAGTGGCTAACTAAAATTCCGACAAGCAGGTAACTGAACTTATGCTAGTTCTTTGTACAGGCACACTACAACTTATTTTTCACTTACAAGGTTGTACGAAGGAGTCCATGGCATCAATTGCTTGGATATGCAGTCCCAATACTTCTTTCTTCCCACACTGCATTGGTAAGTCGAATGGTTAATCTGGTAAGATGGTGCGTCCTTGATATGTTATATGAGGACATGTAGTCAGACTAGTTGTAGCCACACACATCACACTGGCTTTTACTGTATATTTCATGCGATTACTTTTGGCATATCGAGATCTAAGCAATCTACAATAGGATGAAAAGACTGGCATCCTTCACATTATTGGCGAACTCAGTTCATAGAAACAAGCAATTCAACCATTCTTTGGGTAAATCAAAAGCGCCACTGGAATATTTTTCACTACCCCAATCATACACGCAAAAAGGGGCGACACCGCCATAGGGGCTGGTATGGGCGGCCGCCTCGGGTGGCTGGAAAGTGTGCACCTAGTTTGAGTCGTCCAGGTTGGCCCAGGCTAGTTTTGTTCATCCCAACGCACGAGCAGGCAATGTAAAAAATGAAGAAAAATGTTTCAATTTGGATGGGCCAATAACATAAGTGGAAGGCAGGCCCTATAGCAGGCTCGCGGCCCAAACGAGCGCCTCCCATAACGATCAACGACATGAAAAATCCCAATTCATTCACTCCAGCCTCCAGTCTGGTTCGCTCCTAATCTATCCACCGCTGGACAGGCTGACATAGCACTTCCTCGCTCCCTCATTGGAGGGCGGTCACCGGGCTTCAAGCGAATGGAAGGACAAGAAGATGAAGATCCAACCTTAGGTGTAGCCTGCGTGGGAGTCAGCAGCGGTAGCACGGGCATGGCATCGAGCTTGCGCAAATGGACAGTCACAGCTTGCAAGAGTAGCATGCGCAACGAGCAGGTACATCACATCCCTGATTATATCTAATTGAGCTCTTCAATTTCTGGCCAATAGTTAAACATGGCTGTGTTGTAAAACTGCTTGTATGTAGGGAATCTACAAGAAAATAAAACCAATTTCTACTTATTTTATAACTCCCCCAATCAATACTGAACTGACTGAATCTGATGTATCTAATCAAGTTTCCGGTGCAAACATACTAGCTCATGTTGTTCTTGAGCCTGAAGTGTCTAATGAACAGACTGCTAATGAAGGATTTGATGCAAACATTTTACATGCTCCTGGGGATGAGCATATAGTGTCTAATGAGGGATCTAATGCAAGCATGTTGCAAGCTCCCATTGAAGGATTTAGTGTCTAATGATGATCTGCTATGTTGAGAGAGAGAGAGAGAGAGAGAGAGATTTGCAGGCATTGATGACAAGCAAATTATAGTGCATTTTCATGGCTTGAGGAAACGTCGAGGCCATCTACTAGAAAGTCCCCGTATCATGACAACATAGCATAAATACTTTTCTAATCTGTTGTTTGAAACTATTGGCATACTTGTGCAGGATAGATATATTGATATGCAGTTTGCGCACTGGTTATAGGTGCAATTACACTTCGATATTTTCAGCCAGAGAACGAATAATTCAAGCAGGTACAGACCATGTTTGTAGTCCTTGTACACCATGTTGCATTTTGTGTTTTTTGGTGCTTGCATCATTTAGTGTTTATAATCAGAACTACTTTGGATCATTAGTTGGTTTTGAAAGTGCATGTAGCTTCACATTTCTCAAGTTATGTTGATTTCCGGAGTGCAAGTGGCTTCGTATTTTTTAAGTTAAATGTTCGCCCCTGGTAACTTGAATTCGTGGATCCGCCACTGCACACAAATCATACACGAATGCCAGTATGAATTAAATGAAATTCAGGGGGCTTACGCTAGCTCATTGTACAGGCTCACTGCAGCTCTGTTTGCGCTTGGAATGTTCCATGTATAGGTCCATGTTACCACTTGCTTGAATGTGCAGGCCTTGTGCTCCTTGCATCCCCCTCTGCATTTTTGACATGGCGAATGGTTGATCAAATAAGAGGAATCGACCTTGTTGTTGTACCGGAGGACAGATACTTACAAGGTTATACGGGCATGCAGGATGTGTACCAGATCTCGTAGCACCATCATGCTTCACTAAAAAATCGATTTTCTTGTTTCAGATGATATCTCCAGAAGAAATAAGAGTTAAAGTCAGAGTTGCATGGGCGTGTAAGCTAAGAGAGCAGTGAAAGGATATCCAAACATCATCGGAACAGTGCACAAGGGAGTGATGTGTGGATACCTAGTTCGGGTCGGTGTTTGGGCATGCTCGCCTAGATAGAGTGCTGGTCACTTCAGAGCCGTTGAGGGTGATGCGCTGGCGTTGGCTGGCCACGCACGGATGCAGATCTTGACTGGCAGGGGAGCGCTACGATGCGGTGGACGAGACCGTTGGTGAAGCCCCAACGGCCTCGGGGGCGGAGGTGCGATGATGTGCTCGGTGAAGTAGCCCCGGTGAGCTGGGAGACGGCATCTATGAAGCGCACCTGATTCGGTGGAAGTCGGTGTCTGTGAGGCACGTCGGTTGCGGCAGCCGACATTGTCGGTGGACCACCCGATGGGGTGGACGAGGGCGTAGATGAGTTAGCTTCGGTGCAGTGGTGAAGTGCGACCGTCGTCTTAGTCATCGTCGTCCGGTACAGAGGTCGGGTATACAGGAACCTCTGTACCGAAAAAGGGGTTCATTCTTTCTCTCCATGTTTCAATCTCTAACTCTCTCAACAACACAACCCCCTTTTTCCACTCTGTTACCAAATGTATTTACCTCACACACCCGCCATTGCACCCCCATGCCGAGCTCTCTCTCTCTCTCCCTCTCCCTCTCACCCTCTCGCGCTACATACATGCATTTCCTATCTAGCCCCCCAACCTCTCGTGCGCATGCACGCATGTTGTCTATCTAGGTCACTCCCTCGAGACTGTCTCACTCTTTCTTCCGCACGGCGGGCCACACTCGCTCAATCTCGCTCTCTTTATCTGAGTCTCGTTTAACCTCATTTTCTTTCACACACACAAATGATATATCTCCCTGTTCGGGCCTCGATCGACACACTCTATACTCTCTCATGCAGATTGTCTATCTAGGTCAGTCCATCCAAGCCGCCCCCACTCTTTCGACCTCATGGCGGGCCACGCTCGCTCAATCTCTCTCTCTCTAATTCTCTCTCTCTCTCTCTCTCACTATCTCTCTCTCTCTTTGTATGTCTCGATTGACCTTGCTCTTTCTCAGACAAAAACGATATATCACCGTGTTTGAGCCCAATTCGACCTATTCACATTGTATACTCTCTCATGCACATTGTCTATCTAGGTCACTCTCTCCAACCCATCTCGGTCTTTCGATCGCACGACGCCTCTATGTGATTGATTGACCTTGCTTCCTCCCACACACAAAATATATCTACACGTCTGTGACTGGATCATCTCTCGAGCTCTATCTTACAGCCCTCACCCTTGCCAAAAGCTTAATCGGACAATATCTCTCCAGAGCATATATATTTGTTCAATGAATATCGGACCACACTCACTTTGTCTCTCTATCTATATGTCTCTCGATTGACCTCGTTTTCTCACACCGTATCTTCCACGCATTGAAGCTACCTTTCCATCCCTCGCAAAGTCGGAGCTATTTACATTGCGAGGGGCACTCCAACCTTGGATTAATTTGTGTAGGCATTTATTCCGGTTGGTTTAGATTATATTTTCGTAGCATTCGGCCCACAACTACTCCAAACACTGTTGCAACCCCCACAACTCCCCTAGTTGATTTTTCTCTGGCTCGGTCATCGCTCTCTCGCACGTCCTTTCTCACCTTCAACATCGCACCATGGTATTATTGCAAAAAAACTCTATTGTTCTCTTTAATTATTATAAATAAGCTACAAAACTACACACCGATAGTCCACTTGGAATGGAACAAATTTTTACCCCAAACTAAAGTGCTACAAACTACACACCGAGGGGCCCACATGTCATGAAACAAATTTGGACCCATATACAAATTAAAAAATAAAGGACGAGGATCGAACATGCGACCAGGGCCTTCAAGCCGCACGTCAATAGGCAACATACGTAGAACAGCAATGTTTGTTGTACCCCCCTTTGTTCACATAATGTTTTTATATTACCACAGCCTATTTAATGGATAACATGTAATATTATTTTTAGTTCATTAGTGGGACCGGCTCGTTAGCACGTACTATTCGCCTTCACTTACTAGTGGGTTCCATGTGTGCTCTCTCTCTCTCTCTCTCTCCTCCCCTTCTGCGTTTAGACGCATGGGCAAACACGAAGAACTCACGGGCGATGTTGCCGTTGACCATATCTGGACGCGTTCACAAGTTACGGCACCAGTTTCATGTACTAGTAGCACTAGTCAGTGTGTACGTGCAATGCACGTTAATTTGGAAGTATATTAAGTGCATACGGATATTAAGTAGGATATTATTTGTGTGTTATTATGTGATTAGCATTATTTTTGGCATGAAATTAACTGCACGCTAAACGTGTGGAGAGCTCGACATTGAAGCAGTCTAGGTCATTGGATGACAAGGAATACATGTGGCTTGATGACATTTTATATTTAATTTGATACGGCTCTAGCAGAACATTCAATCGATCAAACCATAAATTTCGTTCAGTCTGACTCTGACTTTAAATTATACGATGATCGATCTAAAATAAAAGGAAATGATATACGTTCAGATTTTAAGCATGGCAATCCGAATGTTTTTCATGGAAAATTTAGATTACGCAGCGGCGGCGGGGGCGTCTTGCGGTGGGAAGCGGCTCCTCTGTCATGCTCTGTGTGTCGTCGGGCCACTAACCAATGGCGACGGCGGCATCTTGCACTATTGTTGGCATACTCCTGGACAGTGGCCTAGCTTCAAGGAAGGCCAAATTGTTCTGGACTTCGGAGCGAGTCAACTGGCGGGAGGAGGCAACTGGCGTTGGTGCAAGGAAGCGGTCGACGGCGTCCATCCATGCCGCTGAGGGGGCACTAGCACCCGCACGGGGACAGGCGCTGTCAATGGCATGGCGGAGACATTCGTGTGCACGGGTACCGGCATGGGTGCGCACATTAGTGCACGCGCAGGCGCATGCGCAGGAAGGTGCACGAGCACCAACACGGGCGTGCGCGTCAGTGCACGCACAGGCGCATGCGCTGGCAGGTGCACGGGCGCGTGAAAGTCGGCGGGGACCTCGTGGAACCCCGTGGCATCAAGCTCGGTGACAATGTGCGGCTCCCAGCCCATCAATGCCAAGGGGATGGGCGCTGGCGCAGTCGGGGTGACGAGAGCCGGAACGGGAGCGGGGACAGGCGCGGCGTCTTCCCGCAAGGCCAGTTCAAGTTCGTCCCAAGGTGCCTTATGTTCTTGAGACTCCGATTGGGTGTCTTCCTCAGGAAACTGGAAGACTAAGGGCAGACCATCATGATGCGGCATGGCATACGTTTAGGTCAGGCTGGTTGGAGGTAGATGACAGGAGAATCAGAGAGGAAGAGAGAAGATTGTAGCGATACCGGGTAGTGCGGGTTGATTTTAAACTGCGGCGCCGGCGACATTAAAAGTGGGAGGAGTTGGGACGAAGGTGGGCGGCGGAGCCTGGTCAAATGGCTCGCCTCCCGGTGAGCCTGCACAGCGCACTACAAAAAAAATACACTTTTGTGATGATACGTGTTTGTCATAGTAGGTCGCGTTTTCTGTCATGCATGTACATCCATGACAAATTTATGACAGAATCAAGATAGTCATACCTGTGCTGTCGTAGAAGTGTTCCATGACATTACCAAAATTATCATCACGGAAGTGTCCACTTCCATGACAATAAATCGCGCGTCACAGAAGTGCTTTCATCAAGGGTGACCGACACATGGCATCCACCATAGTGGAACGCTGTTAAGCTATCGGGTCCGGTTTTGGATCCAATAACTCATTAACAGCCCGGGCCTATGGGGATTTTCCACGTGTAAGATCATCATTGGCCGCAGGAAACACATGTTGCCTCACTGTTGGGACAGATGTCATCCACTCATTGGACAGGAGGCGCCTATGATAGGTCGACACGTGGCATGGCCCAACAGTGGCCCATTCCGGTGAAAAAGGTCGGCCCAGTAAAAATTAGCAGGCCGTCCCATATAAGGCCTACTTGTGTCAGGTCCATTTAAGCCCACGGCCCATACGAGATGTGCCAATTCGGCCCGTCAATGGCCCGTTAAAGATTTGACACCATTGCAGCCCATCGTCAGTTCGAGCCCGTTAACAGCCTGCTATATATTTGGGCTCAATATCGGTCTGATGAGATTTCGGCCTGTTAACGGCCCATTTAATGGATGGGCCAATTTTCAGGATGTACATCTTTCAGCCTTTTAGCGACCCATTCAAATGTTGGGCTAATTTCCGGCCCGGTGTGTCTTTCAGCCTGTTGACAGCCCATAAATCTGATGGGCCATTTGTAGTCAGACCTGAGTTTTGGCCTTTTAGCGGCCCATTTAACTGTTGGGCCAATTTCTTGCCCGGTGTCACTTTCAGCCTGTTGACAGCCCATAAATCAGTTGGGCCATTTGTAGTCGGACATGATTTTTGGCCTTTTAGCGACCCATTTAAGTGTTGGGCCAATTCCCGGTCCTGTGTGCCTTTCGGCCTGTTAACGGACCATAAATGAGTTGGGCCATTTGTAGTCGGACCTTAGTTTTGGCCTTTTAACGGCCCATGCCCGTCATGGTCCAATACCAGCCCGGTTTCTCTTTCGGCCTGCTAAAGGCCAACAACATAGTTAGGCCATTTACAATACGACCTGACTTTCGGCCTCTTAGCGGCCCATGCTCTTCATGGTCCAGTACAAGCCCGTTGTCTCTTTCGTCCTGCTAAAGGCCTACAGTATAGTTGGGCAATATGTAGCCCAAACTTAGTGACGGCCTATTAACGACCCGTGAAATAAATTGGGGCCACCTGTTGCCCGCTTCGATGTCGGCCTGTTAACGACCCAGGAGGTAAGAGGGTCGACCATTAACTTTCGGCCTAGTAACGGCACATTAACTTAATGGGTCCACTAAAGTTCGTACATGTCTTTAGGCCAAATTAGATAATTTGAACCCATTATGATGAGCAATTATGCACAGGACCAAAACCGATCAAGCAAAGGTATGGCATACAGGGAATAACGTTGCACATCCAGCATATATTATAGGAAATTACATCCACTGGGTAATCAAAGATTGATGCCAGTGCAAATAAATGAGCAGAACCTAACCATCTACAACGTCACAATCTGCAACCTCAGCACAAATGAGGCCCATAAGCATGTGGGTAAGTTCTTGCTACTTTGCAACACTGTCTCTGAAAACATTGATCAGTTGTTGTGTCGCACGACTCTGCACCTCTGATTGATCCACCATTTCCATCATTGCTTCAGCCATTAATTGGTTCACAAACATACATTTATTCCGTTGCATTCGAGACAGAGGATACTAAATAGATTCAGATGGCGATTTTGGCAAGCTTGCATTATTGATAGTGGAGAGTGTCTCGACCACTGCATCATAACATAAATTAGGACGGGAACGAAACAGATTAATCATGAGTTATTGCCATATTACCTGGCCTAGATTTACTGGAAAGAAACAATGGGGTTGCCTTGATGTTTTCAGTGTTTGTCTTTTTATCTTCAGCAGACTGCACAAACTTAACACACTAGCATTGCTATCATTGGCCAAGTCAGATAATAGGAAAGCAACATTGACACAATGAACATTTGGGCAACTAGCCTACACCAAATTAACACAATATGGCACAGCTATCATCAGCCAGGTAAGGTAGTACGAAAGCAACATTGACACAATGAATGAATGGGCAACCATAGAAGCACTACAATTCAGTAATGTGCGTGATATGATATAGTACATTCATGCACCTCAGTATGCAAAACTACCAGGCAGTTTTCCTTACAAAAATCAACATTGGCGCCTTTAACATTTTTCTACAACTAATTTTAGATCAGATAAAGGTTAGATTCACGCTGATTAACAAAATACATGTTGATGTAAAAATATAGTGATATACAACAGGTACTTACATCAGCATTGGAGCACATAGAATTCCCGCAAGATATTTTCCTCGAATACGATCCCAATGGAGGAAGTCTTCTATCGTTTAACCTTATTTTCTAAAAGAGAGATGGGTAAGAAACATGTACAAAATATGATCAGAATGCTATAAAATTTCATGATGCGAGGATACGCACACGCTTCTTAGAATGGAGTTGACATTCTTTTGCTGGACTGGAGCGGACTAGTTCTTTGGCCACTGGAATCTGCTATTATTAGTGGGAGTTGGGTTTCTCTGTGCTGGAGCAGTATCTATGAACAATGGAGTTGGTTTATTATCTCCTGGCGTTTGGATCTTTTGCAAAGACCTGGTTTGTAACCCTTCAGATTCTAACATAGCCGTCTTCCCCTTGCATGCCTTATATAGAAGAATGGTGATTCAGTTATAAAACATGCTACAGCAGAGATGGAATAGGTATTGAAGAATAGAAAGGCATGACATATTGATATGTTTTTCCTCCATCCGGAAATAAATGGATGGGTCTAGGCGTATTTCAGTTCTAGATTCATCCAGTTTTATCCATTTCTGCGACATTTAACCCGGACGGAGGGAGTATGATGTAAGAGCTAGGGATACGACAGGACAACATAGTAAAGAAAAACAATGTAAAACCCACTGCAGAACCAAAGTATTCAAACCCACTGATATGAGATAGTACACTCATGCAGCTCAGGATGCAAAACTACCAGGCAGTTTTCCTTACAAAAATCAACATTGTGGCCTTTAATCATACATTTTGCTACAACTAAATTTATATCAGATAAAGGTTGGATTCACGCCGATTAACAAAATACATGCTAATGTAAAAATATAGTGATATACAACAGGTACTTACATCTACATTGGAGCACAGAGAATTCCTGCAAGAATCTTTCCTCATAAACGATACCATTGCAGAAATTCTTCTATCTGTTAAGCTTATTTTCTAAAAGAGAGATGGGTAAGAAACATGTAGAAAATATGATCAGCATGCTATAAAATTTCATGATGCAAGGATACGCACACGCTTCTTAGAATTGAGTTGACATATTTTTGCTGGACAGGAGCAGACTAGTTCTTTGGCCATTGGAATCTTCTTATTATCAGTAGGAGTTGGGTTTCTCTGTGCTGGAGCAGTATCTATAAAAACTGGAGTTGGTTTATTATCTCCTGGCGTTTGGATCTTTTGCAAAGGCCTTGTTTGTAACCCTTCAGATTCTAACATAGTCGTCTTCCCCTTGCATGCCTTGTACAGAAGAATGGTGCTTTAATAATAAAACATGCGACAGCAGAGAGATGGAATAGGTACTGAAGAATAGAAAGGCATGATATATTGACATGTATTCCCTCCATCCGGAAAAAAATGGATGGGTCTAGGCGTATTTCAGTTCTAGATACATCCTTTTTTATCCATTTCGGCAACATGTAATCCGGAGGGAGGGAGTATGGTGTAAGAGCTAGGGATATGACAGGACAACACAGCAAAAAAACACTAGTTGAATGTAAAACTATATGCTAGCAGAATATGTACAGAAATAACTAAGGCAACATACACATGTATGATTGGGAAAATAAGATGGCATTGCAACAGAGCACTAGAACAGCACTTCAATGTAAAAAAACATGGTATGGCAGACAGATGAAGTACATACTGATGAATAACAATGCATAATATATTCAGAAGCATGATGTCCAAATTAAGCACATGGCATTGGGATAGAGTAGAATGACACTACTTGAATTTGAAAACATGTTATCATGAATGGAATAGGTACTGAAAAACAGGAAGGCATGACATATTTACATGCATGATCAGCATGCTAAGCACATGGCATTGCAACAGAGTAGATACACTCCAGGACATTATATGCATGTTGTACCCATATCACAGGCCAAGTTAGAGCAAGGACCTTGTGGGGTGAAGAGGATTCATCATCTTGCTGCAAGTCTTCTGAAGAACTGCCTTTACATGTTCCATCATATTGGGTATCATTGACATCAAGTTTATTGGCCTTTACATTGCTCCGTGAGGTTCTTGTGGATATATCAGTGGGTGCAATTATATCTAACATGCATGGAAGACAACTAGTAGTTAGATTTATGTAATGAGTGCTTGTAGGAGACGACATAAATAGTAGGACTGGGGTTAACTAGCAGCAACAGGTCTCATAAACTAAAGGGAGAACACAGATGAAAGCTACAGAATATGTATCGTTTGTACTCGAGATTAACTAGATGGCACACAAAAGTATTAAAGAACAACATAGGTAATACTAGAAGTGGTATAATACTATAATCACCAGCCTGTGGGATAGCATTGGCTGATGGATGATAACTATGGAACAGCGTTACCTAAAGAACAAGTATCTTAGCTGAACTATGGAACAGCGTGAACTCCTGAACAAGACCCGTAAGAGATTAGCATGAATATACAGTGAAATGTGATGATCTATTTTCCATGCTTAGATGAATAACAACGCCATAAATGTTGCACACAAGTAAGATGAGGGTACAGCCTATCTAGCTGCCATCCATAGGAGTGAGCATCATGTGCTGACTTGTCGATGGCCCTGCAGTTGTTGTGGCTGTCCATGTCGGGCACGCGCATTCAATGCAGGGAACTGTTGAGTGGGGACTGTAGCTCCCTTCTGGTGTATGCTTCCCTTGTTGGAGCAGCTGCGGTGAGTCGGAAGACGGTGTGTCTGAAGATGCAGATAACGCATAATGTTAAGAACAGCACATCTCTTTAATCTAAAGAAATACACTAAGAGATCAATAGCAAGGTAGGAGAGTGGTCACACGTCTGTTGACTGAAGACTAAATTGGGGTCACATGATTTTATTTTATTTTGGTACTGTCCGATCTATGCCGGATGGCTTGATGGCCGTCTTGTGCCTCCCGGCTGACACTATTCGGAATCTTCCCCGAAGAGCCAGCGACCAATGGCAGAGCAGCCTGCCTCCGCTGTCCGTGGCCCCGGCCAAAACCCCGCTCCCCGCCCACCGCACTGCCGTGGTTGCGCCGCCCCCGGGCCAATCCACAAAGACTCCCCGTCATCCAGATCCGGCGGCGGCAGTACCTTCAACCCACACAACTCTAAAAGATAGCCATCTAAGCGTTGCTTCCGCGGCAAACTTGCGGCCCCGCACCCTTACATTAGACACCAGCCAACCGGCAGCCTAGGAGCTCCGCCGCCTCGAGGGGTGTTGCTTCCCATTGGGAATCGATTGGCCCGGAATAAAAATTCAGACAACTGACGCCTAAATAAAGTGATTTGAGATGAGGGTGCGACCTATCAGGCGGCATGGTGAAGTAGTCAGGTCCAGCTGCCGAGTCGGTGAGGCCGGCGCGGTTGCGGTGGCGACCGGCGGCAGGGTAAGAGTGATGTCGCGACAATCTACGGCTACGCGGAAGCAGCGTCAGGACTCTGGACAGATCCGAAGTTGGAGCCGCTCCGGTGCCGTGAACAACGGGGGGGTGAATCGGCTTCGGTACGGTTCACGCGGCCATCATCGAGGCAGCACCAACAGCACGGAGTAAGAGGCACACAGCCCAGTGCACGATGGCAAATGGACAATGTCTCCGGCATTAGGGAGGAGGGCGGCTGTGAAATTGGTGCGGTGGGGGCGCCATGGAGGTGGGGCTGAGGTTTCACGGCTCGGGAGAAGGGAGCTTCCCGGGGAGAAGGTGATTTGGTGCCCACGAGGTATGAATGGGGGTGGGCGGGGCGGGGGGGAATTGGGAGGGGAGTGGAACCATGTCTTACGGACGCATTTGTCTGAAATGTGAGGGGGAGTTACAGTTCTACCCTTGCCCATAGGCTTCTCGGCTTGGGTCTATGTACTGAGGGTTGGGGATAGTAGAGTAACTTTGCTTCTCCCCAAATAGTGGGCGGGAGCAATTTCGAGCGAGGAGGGCGTGTTTTGAACTATAATGGGCGCGAGCGATTTCGGGCGAGGAGAGCGTGTTTTAAAATAGTGGGCGCGAGCTATTCCGGGCGAGGAGAGCGTGTTTTGCCGACCATGGTTTATGAATTATTCGGCACATGTCATTTCAGCCAAGGAGAAGGCACGCTTGGATGAAGTTACGAACCTACCCTCGATGTACAATGGGCCAATTGATGCGTGTCCCACATAGGATGGTAATTTCGCGTCTCCCATTTATTTGCTCGGGCGAATTCCACCGAGCAGAGAGGATGTTTAATGGTTCGTTCAAATTTTGCGAGAAAGAGCATCCACGTCTACCTTACCAAGTCGATTCGAATCAAATTTTGAAATATTAGCTTGCCACTTCTTTTTTAGATGGAGAGATGATGCTCGGGAGTAATGTGTTTTTACATGCTCGTTGCTAGCGATTTATTACATGACAAATAGTTGACCCACTCAAAACACGAATCAAACCCAAAATGAAATATCTCGATTCAACGAAATAGCTCGTTCAGTAGGTCAAAATAGTGAACTAAATCCAAAATTGAACACCTCAATCGAGTAGCATGTTGTACAGTATTATAGTACTCCATGAACATGTTGAAAGTCAAATTAATGAACTTGTTTGATATACACATATATCTGTTCATGTGTGGATTGCAGACAACATGTTCTCCAATTTAAATATTTGAATGCAAGTTTATATCGAAACATGGTTTATATCAGTCTTTGATGCATAAAACACGACCTCCCCCTCTCCCGGACTCATGTTCTCTCTCTCTCTCTCAAAATAATGCATAAACCTGATCAAAGTTTCCAAAGTTTGACTTCTAAAAAAATTACATGCACTGCTTTATCGAGCGGATGGAATATCTCTTTTCCCCTCTCAGCTATCTGACGCACCACTCAGCCTTATCGGGGCTCCTCAATCTCTCTCAAACTTTATTGGTCAGTTTGGACCTGACCCTCATGCCTTGATGGCCGGTACTGCCTGGTGTGGACGTGAGATGTAAAACATTTATGCCTGGCCAAGCTTGTGTGGTGCTGAAGTGTTTGGTTCATGCCTGGGCCAGGCAAAGACTCAACGCCCCATCAATCAATCCATGCATCAATTATTTAATGCTAATATCCATCCATGTTGCTGTTAGCCTCGTGGCCGCACGACCAGGCACGGCCAGGCGTTTGAAATCGGTTGCCTGGGCCAGGCTACTTGAAGTGTCTGGAGTTCAGCCAGGCTAATTAAAGTGTAAGGGAACCCAGGCCAGGCGGGCTTTCTTTTTCACAGGGTAGCAACCAAACAAGCGTGCATTAAATCCAGCCACAACCCCAGGATAGACAAAAGATGCTCAGGACGCAAGCCAAACTGGCCTTATATCTCCCTGATTCACACATACACATGTCTCGCTCGCGCTATACATATAGACCCATCCAACACTCTCCGCCCTTGTTCTCTCTCCATGTGACACACACACCCCTAAGTACCATAATCCCTCACTCCATCATAGGCGCAAGCACTCCCCCCCTCCTAAGTATGACTATCTCTTACTAGCCATCAGGAACACACGTATTGTCTCCTTCCATCCATACGTCTATCTCGATATCTCTCGGGGCATCTTCTATCGTGCACACACCTTGTCACTCGATCTCCCACCCATGTAGTCCCATCACGATCTCCAGGGGATCTCTTTATGACAAACATGCACTCTCTCCTCCCCATGTCTGCATTTTCTCCGTAACGTCTCTCTCGCCCTCTCTCCCTTGTTTGTCAGACCCCTCTTGGCCACGTGCTAGGGGTCTTGCTCTCTCGGTTCCAAACAACCACGCACTATCTCCTCACCTTGCCTCCGTTGTCGAAGATGCATGTGTGATATGTTTGCATAAGACACGCATGCTCTTTCTCTACTTTTATCATGTGTTGTCCATGTCTCTTTCACACACGCACCCACACTTTTTTCACTCTCTCTCTCTCTCTCACTCACTCTCTCTCTCTCTCTCTCTCTCTCTCTCTCTAGTTAGGGACTCTGTCACGTCCATAAGCATATGGATGTTTTGAAAAGTCAAACCTCAGAAAAGTTTGACCAGGTATATGTGGAGAAAAACATTTACATCTGCAACGATCATTAGATTCATCACAACATGTACTTACTTCATACTATCATTTATCTTTGGTATTGTAGATATAAGTAATTTATTTATAAACTTGGTCAAAGTTTCAAAAGTTTGACTTAAAAAATGTAGGAACTACATTATCGAACGGAGGGAGTAGCTCTTTCTCTCTCTCTACTATCTCTCACGGGCCTCCCCTCTCACTCGAACTCTCTATACCGACGGATTATACGATCACTGTGTCAGCATATAGCTCTGTATATTGTTTAGTTGACCGGTCAACCAATCTACATGCTGCCTTGTCAGCTCGTGTTCTGTATCTTCGTGTGCTGGCCCATGTGGCAGTGGGTGAAAATAAGTAAACTAGAGGCCCATCTGACACGTGGTGAAGTAAACAAAGTTGAAACCACTCAGGGTAGCACCCCGCAGCTTGTAAATTGAGGGTGCATTGAGGACAAACTTCTTACACGCGAAGGACGCACTCGCGCACAATTCACCACTGCGCGGCGGCATGCACAGAAGGACGCACTCGCGCACACCCAGCACACAACACACACCAGCACACGTGTACATCAGCGTCGCCGCCGGTTGAGATGGACGGCGAGGCAGCCAACAAGCGGAGGCGGCTCGAGCCAAAACCGCATCCGGCGAGCCTGGACTTCATCAGCAGCCTCCCCAATGACATGCTGCTCGTCATCATCGGCCTCCTCCCCACCAAATCTGCCATGCGGACCGCCCTGCTCTCCCGGCGGTGGCGCCCCCTCTGGCGTTGCGTCCCCCTCAACCTAACCGTCAACAGCTGCCTCTACGATGGGGATTGCAAACGCATGGCCGCAGTCTCCAAGATCCTTTCATCACACCCTAGACTAGCCAGACGCCTTGACATCCGCATGTTCAGTACCAACTGCAAGGTCCAACCCAAGTTCGATGAGTGGTTATTATCCCCCGCCCTAGATCAGCTCGAGGAGCTCAGCTTTGAAGCTGGACGATGTCGCTCTCTGCCGCCGTCCACGCTCTGCCTCACGCCAATGCTGCGCCACGCCAGCTTCAGCTCTTGCTATCTTCCCCAGATTAATGCCACGCCTACCCTTCTTCTCCCTTAACTCAAGCAGCTCGACCTCTTCGACGTTGTATTCTCGAAGAAGGCTATGGATCACCTGCTCCACAGTTGTACTGCGCTCAAGTACCTTCATCTTGAGTAGATCCATGGGTTCATTAGCCTCCACATCGCCTCGATGAATCTCCGATGGATTTATGTGTCTTGCTGGCCCCGCAATAAGACATCAATTGGTAAGAGATCACTCCAGCTGTTCCACGTTATGGTCATTGAGAATGCGCCTTTCCTTGAGAGATTGCTTGTATCGGATCTAGAAGGTCCAACAAAAATTAGGGTCATTGACGTGCTGAAATTGACAGCGTTGGTGTACTCGTCTGCCAAATTCTCCGAACTCTGTATTGGATCTGTAATCGTTCAGGTACAGCACTCATCTTCTTCTCCGTCCTCTTGAAATTCACATTTTTAAATTTATTCTTGATGTATTTACGACCATCTTCCAGAAAATGATTCCCACAAGCTTGACCCAGTCCATGCGCACAGTGAAGATCTTAGCACTAAAATCTATCGGCCCCAATTTGGATCAAGTTGTTGGATTCCTTACATGCTTTCCGTGCACGGAGAAGCTACTCATCGAGGTGAAACTTCTTTCCTATAAGTAATCGGTAATCACAATGTAGCTCAATTTTTTCATAATTTTCCCAAATTACGATGACAAGTGTAGTGTTCAAAACTGCATCTACGCACTGCACCGAAAGAAATGTTTTTAGTATTTTTTTTCTCACGTGATCACCTGTATCGTTTTTATGATGTACTACTATAGTAGCCTAGGCTAGTCATAGTGGAAAGTAACTTAGACTACTCCAGTAACTCTATGGTTACCCTAAGAGCAAGTACTACCTCCGTCCTTGTGTACTCTTCCAATTTTGTAGTATCAAAATTTGGCCATAGATTTAACTGACAAAATGTTAATGCATGTCACTAAGAACTATATCGTTGGATTCGTATTTGAACATAATTTCAAGTGGTGTAATTTTTAGTGACATGCATTGGCATTTTCTTAGGTAAATCCGTGGTCAAAATTTTATACTAAATATTAGGTAGTATTCCCTCTGTCCCAAAATTCTTGTCTTACATTTGTATAGATACGGATGTATCTAACACTAAAATGTAACTAGATACATCTGTATTTAGACAGATTTGAGACAAGAATTTTGGGACGGAGGGAGTACAAAAATGGGCTATGTAGGCCAAAACATGTGCCAAATTCACTTGTGATGCATTTGGCATCGATGCCCCTCCATTGCTCACCTGGTGCCCCAATTTGGATCACCTACTTTGCTCTGGTGCCAAATTAACTCACGTAATGAAAAAACACTGCGTAGGAGAGAGAGGGGACTGAGGCAATAAAAAACACTTGTTTTGGAGAGTGAGAGGCTGGTGTAGTTGGTTTGATTGATTTGTTTATACATGTGGGTCTGTGTGCACAGCGGTGCCACCTCTCTCACATCGCGAGAGCGGTGCCAAAATCTTTTGATTTGACATCGATGTGTATTATGTGGCATACTTTTGCGAAATATGGCATCGGCCACATAGTGGAAGGCAACAAATGCCCAAGCTCTTCACGTGCTCCTAGTTAAATGAGAGGAAACAGAAAGAGAGAGAGAGAGAGAGAGAGAGAGAGAGAGAGTGAAAAAATATCACTAGCCAGCCAACCCTATCGTATGAGCAAATGATATTGGTACCTCTTGATGACACGGCAATCTTATGCAGCCAGCTGCTCTAATATGTTCTCTTCTTTTGCAGATAAAAAAAGACCCTAAAGTGAAAAATGTGATGCACTATAACAATCTCATCGAATGCCTTGATCTCCATCTTACAGAAATTGATTTGATCGGCTACCGAGGCAGCACATCTGAGATTAAATTGGCCAGGTTCTTTGTTCTGGAGGCAAGTGTGCTCAAGGTAATGAGGTCTGGCGTTCTCTGGCACAACAATGAATGGCGTGCTGATCACCGCAAGCGTCTACGCCTAAATGACAAAGTCTCTGCAGAAGCTGAATTTGTTTTTGAAACATCAAGCGGCCAGAGACTCGAAAACTTATTTGCCCATTAGTGACTTGTCAGGGCGGTGGATTTTAGTTTGTACGATAATGCTGCATCCACCTAAAGTAACGGAAGTTCTTACGTAAACTTCCTAGTAATTCCCTCTTCGTAGGTGCAGCATTACTCCTAACATTTGTATTATCAGTTTGAAACTTGTAATATTGTCGTGTCCTATTCCTGCGTTTTCAAAATCCTGCGAATCAAACAGGTCATGAGTTGGTGATGATGTTGTGCCTCCCATCTTTCACCAATAGCCGTCGGATCTAGATCTGACGCATACAAACCAAGCTTCTCCATTTTTGTAAAAAGATGCCCGCACTTGTTCCCTATTTACAAAAAACTCCTTGTCTCTCATAATCAGCCTTATCTCCTCCCCACCACATCTAGAAGGCCATGGAAAAATCTGGCGCGATGGCCGCTGCTGGAGCCGTCCACCCCCAATCTTGGTGTTCCGTGCAATGCACGGGCATCTACGCACGGGAAATTATGTCGAAGGGGGCTAGTTGTAAGCAGGTTAGCTCTACAGCCATGATGATAGTGACTGCAGACAGTGAGGATGACTATGGTATGCCGAACACGACGCCTATACTCAGGTGTCATCTCCGGCGCAGGGTCTTGTCACTTCACTATGAGGAGCAGCACGTAATAATTTGACCAACAGGTAGTACAGTGCTAGTACTCCTACTAATACATTGGTAGTACTACTACTAGTACTAGTAGCACCACCGTCTGGATTTAGGAGTACTACCACGTCCATCTGGATTTTAGTATTTGACTAGCAATATCTAGTAATGCATGTCACAAAAAATGTACTACTCCCTCTGTAAATAAATACATGGTGTTTTATTCCTATCGGCGAGAGAACTTAATGTTTATTTGCTAACTAGAGTACTAATAGGATTACATACAATGAACTAAACACTGCATGTCATGTTTGGTAGTCTCAAGTCATTGAAAGCATGCACAGCCCACATCTCTCATTGGTTTGATATGTCACGGAATAAGAAACAAGGAGGGGGTTAATGCACCGTGCCTAAGTGTTTTGGGATTATTTGGTTTTTGTAAGGTGACTTACACAACATTTTTGTTTACATGCATTAACATTTTATTAGTTAAATCAAAGGTCAAAACTTGGGGCAAAATGCAAAGGGGACCAATAAACCAGTAAACATCAAACTTCTCTCGTTTGGCCCCAACTAGAGGTCCGGTGAGACCACTGACTATACTGCACCGGCACGGAGGGGGACGCAGCTTCATTGACTTACGGCAACTTCCTTTGGGTGAATGACATGTGGGCCCAGGGGGTGGCTGGCCCACCTATCATACAACCAAAGGCAGGTGCAGTAGAGGGCCGAGGAGTAGTACGAAATCCTACGCACCTACGCATGCTAACCAAGGGCAAGAGTGATCACTCGAATCGCAAGATCAGTTGACTAGAAGCTAAGCTAGACCCATGGACGTTGTGCCAGATGGTCTAGATGCCGGCCTGCGGCCCAGCACCGAGGAACATCCCCAGGTAGTACTGCTTGAGGCCGCCAGGGCGAGGGGCCGCTTGGACGACAGCTTCGTCTCCTTGTTCGACGAGGTCCTCGTCGGTTTCCTCGACAAGTTCACCGTTGTCAAGAAGCTCGCGGACAACTTTGACGTAAGCCTCCAGCCGACGCGCCCAGGCTCTATGATGCCTGCCACCCTCAACGGCCACTATGGTGACAACCTCTTCGACGCACTGGTGGCCCTGCGACTGCCCACCATCGCGCCGGAGAATGTCCAGCTCGAGGTCGCGCTCGCCGCGCAGCGCCTGGTGCAGCAAGACACCATCGACATAATCACCCACATCTACGCGCAAATCATCCACGAGGACTACTACATGCAAGAGGAGGACGATAGGACGCTGGCCTTCTGGGACCGCAGGGCAACCTTGGACGGCACTGTTCAGAAGCACGTTGAGCTCGCCGCCAACGCCGCTGCTCCTCACATGTCGGTTGGTGACCCGGCGCACTAGGGCGTGAGGATGTCGTTGATGGATCTGTACATATTTTTATCTTTTTGTCAAATCCATGTAGTAGTATATGATACTACAGTAATTATCTTACCTTTCGCATCAACTTCATAATTTTCGTACGTACTCCATGCATGAACGGCACCACAACCTAACTTCTCATTACTCTAAGCAAAATAGTTATTTTCTATCTATCGGTCGCGCCATGGAGCAGAACCAAATTTTACAAGTTACGAGTTCAAAAGGAAAAGCCTGTCGTGTTCGCGTTGCACCCCCACACGGTTGGTCTGGCACGCCTCTCAAGCGGGAATGCGTCCAGTGTTGCATTCTCACTTACAAGTGAGACCGCAGTTGAGCAAACCAACTATCGGCAAACCCCCACCCCGCCCACCGTGCGATGGCTGAGAAAATAGGAGGGAGAAGAGATGGTTGTAGCACGGACTCCAAGAAAATTGGTGTCGGATGGGACTCGTGTGGGTGGCGTGTGCCGTACTGCTAGACATGAATGCTAGTTATGGCCCATGACACCCCACTATATCGAGCCTATATCGAGGTACGTAGAACAAATTTCCTACAGTCCATGCTCAATGCTCCTCTATCTCTCTTCTCAGCCAGCCAGCGAATGCGTGGAGCCCATCGTCTATTTGCTCACATGCGGTCCCACATGTCAGTGAAAACGCAAGTGGACCCACTGGACCTGCACATCTTTCACCTCGACGTGTTGGTGATGAAAAACAAATCCAATAAAGATCTTCGGTGGCTGCTTTTGGAGTTACTCAAGAGTAGTAAGATTCTATTTACAGCTTAACCCAAGATGCACATCTCGTGGCTTCAACTACCACTCTATTTTCTTTCATGACACGACCTGGATACTGGATGTCCCACGTGTTGGCAAAAGGAGGAAGAACCAGACCAAATCTTCGGTTGTGCTCTCGGATTAGACTAGTTGTGCTAACTTAGAAAATTTATTGTGTACTCCTTCCGTTCCAAAATACTTGACTTCCATTTGTCCAAAAATGGATGTACCTATATACTAAAACATGTCTAGATACATATATATTTTGACAATTAGAAGGCATGTATTGTGCAACGGAGGGAGTAGAATGGATGCAAGTTTTTGTATTGGGAAGAAGAGTACATCCATATATTGATAGAGCGCAATTTAGTAGATGTTCTATCACTTTTAGCTAGCACAGAGGCTAGAGATGAGATTAGTGCACTTGTTGATACTCCTACTAGAATAGAGGCTAGACATGAGACTAGATGCGAGGAAGCAACGTCTACTTCTTTACACTTGAAGAAGAAAGAAGCACGCAAGATCGAGCCTCCGTAGATCAACAATGAATGCATCGAGAAGGCACTAATCCAACTTACAGGAGTAGTAAAATGTATTCTTGTGGTTCTTGTTTTCTTTGGTCTTGCTTTTCTAGTCAAAATTATCGTTGGAGTTCATGCAAAACGGAGGTCCGTTTGGGGTCATGCGTTGGAGTTGGCCTTACAAGTGGGACCACAGTTAAGGAAACCGACTATCGGCAAACCCCCACCTCGCCTGCTGCGCGATGGCTGAAGTTAGAGAAACGACGAGGTTGAAGAGATTGCTCTAGCACGGACTCCAAGAAATAATATGGTGTCAGATGGATGTCGTGGTGGTGGCGTGTGTCGTACTCCTGGACGTGAATGCTTGTTTTGGCCCATGCCACCCTACTACTCCTACTACTTACTCCTACTATATAGTACTAGTATCGAGGATTTGAGGTGCTGGTTACGTACAGTGAACACATTAACATATGGCTACAGTAAAAACACCCGCCCGACGCGCGAAGCATGTGAAGCTAGTACAAATAGTGTACTAGTACTACTATTGTTGATTGGCCTCATCTGATAACCTGTTGCAATGCACGTACAATTATGTATTCGGTAAATATTTTTTTGCCTCGTCGCACCACTCACTCAGAGAAGCGACTCAAAAGCCATTCATAAATTTAGTAAGTTTATCATAGGCATATCATTTTATTACATACAGCAGGTCATCAACCCGACAACGAGGATACATTATAAATACTAAAGTTTTCATCACACAACAAATAACAAGCAATGAAATGAACTTCAACTCAACCATTCCTCGGCGTTGGAAACGCTTGCTTTGAACCACAAGTGATTCTCTGGGACGGGCCATCCATTGTCGATCTGGAGACCAACGCAGGACTGATCATCCAGGCTGAAGCGGCCTACTATATCAGTACCAGGGTAGGGAACCACCCAAATGTCCGAGGTATAGACACAGTTGCTTCTCATAAATGGTAGTAACATTGTGTCAACAGCAGTTGGATCGCCTTTCACCATCATTGGATAGTTTTGTCCAAGGAAGAGCGAGTTTTCTCCAAGACTATCAATTCTGTACCAGGGAGAAGGAGTTGGCGCTAGCACACTAGTATCCATCCCGAATACCATGCAATGGGTGTTGGAATAGGTCCGGAGAGTGCGACCATGGGAGACTACACCTACTTCCTTAGCAGTAACATCATCAGTGGGCTGTATACACACAAGAAGAGGTGATCCATCGGAATTAGTTGCCAGGCGCCACAAAGTATATGGGCGCTGCTCGTTCTCATGCTCGTGATCATCACCATCGTCATCTCCCCCTTGGTTATAAAAATTTTCAACTATGGGTGGTGGAATGTTCACAAGACCTTGGAAACATAAGAAGAAGGTTAATTAGTAAAGGGAAACTTGCTAACCCGCATGCATGTGGATGAAACAATTATAATTACGGTGGAAGACAAACGTACCAAAACTACGAGGATTCCATGCAAAAACAGTGCCACGAGTGGTGGCAGCAAACACAAGGCCCTCGTATTGAATTGCATCATAGTACTCATCCGTGTAAAAAAACTGATTTTTGAGCAATATCCATCGAGTCAAACCACCAAGGACGGCAACAAGCTTGTCGAAGATAGCAACAACTTCATAGTTGTTGTAATTCCAAGAGCGGTTGGGAACTCGACAAATTGCTATCTTCCATAGAAGACAGTCACCATGATCGTATTTGAACGTGCATACAATACCGGTGTGCTCAACCTCTGGGCAGTCTGCTGAGATTTTTGGAAGTGGAACCCGGTCATGAGTATACACATTCACAAGTTCCCACTCGCAGTTGGACCCAATGTAAACAACCCAATCTCCATTTGCGCCTGCCCAAGCCTTGCCCTCAAGCGATGGCATCTTAACATCATATGTATCATTATCAAGCGGCATCAACTTGCACAGGGCAAGGCCTCCGTCGTGCCGGTGCTAGTCATTAGGGTCACGGCGAACAAGATAGGGGAGATCAAACCGCTCCTTGACTCTTGGGTTCCTTATAATGATGTTATTAGTTCAGTCGAGAATGGGCTTGAACGAACCTGCCATGCTAGCCGAGGTGATGATGTCGCACCGATCAGTGAGTTCCTTCACCACGTCATCTTTCAGATCGGGGCAAGAATAACGGGGTCGTTTCCAGCCTGTTCCCTCCATGGAGAAGACGATCAAACAATGGCAGAAGAAAGGGTGATGGGCTAAAGGAAAATGGAGGAGGGAGACGAAGAGCGTGCGACAGCAGTTCCAAATCAAGAGGGAAAGGCGAAGAGTCGGTGGATAGTTGCCAGTTTGCCACGGTTCATGAAGAGGCGCCCCGGCCTACACGTCCGTTCGGAAATACTCCTACTACTCGCCTTCGTCTCACTAATATGTTGAAACGGGACCACATGTCAATGAAACATGGTGTGTAATTTCTCGTGCAAAATGTGATCTGGCCGCGTTGGCCCGAGGTGCCGCATTAGTTATCGACCTTTATTTTTTTAATGGCATGCCGTTCAGTTTTGAAGCATGACTAACTGGTACTGTACGCAGAGAAAATATAAACTACTCTACCACTACTCCACCTCCAGTACTAGTAGTATAAAAAAGATATATAGGCTGGAGCTTCAGCGCTTTCTTGCCAAGGGCTGCCCACTTGCTTCTCACACTACCACCCTCTCTCAGATCTAAAAAAGACGGCCCCTCTCTCCCTCCTCACCGGTGGTCACAGATCCGCTGGGGAAGAAAAGGACGTGCAGCATTGACGCACTCGTCGTCGGCGAGCGAGGTCATGCACTGACGACAAGGCCGTCCTCTCAGACCTAGCGCCCGCACGGGATGGCCTCCGTCCCCAAGCTCGCTGCCGTAGTGTGTGCGGAGGACGACGACCACGAGCAAAGCCATTTCCCGCCGACCCTCAGGTATGCTACCTCTTTTCGAACCATACCCTTGTTCTATTGCCCCATCTGCGACGTCGTTGCATGTGGATCTTTTTCCACTCCACCATCTTCCCAATTTGCTATCCTCTGCTATGCTGGCCATGCAGACGAAAACCATAATTTGCACTATTAAAGGAAACCCTACTTAATGCAGACTAATCCATGTCTGGGTTGAATAAGGAAAGGAAGGGAGACTGTACTGTCCAAGAAAGTAGGCATCGAACCCGCATCTAGGTTGAAAAGGGGAAAATCAGTAGCTAAGGAACGAGTCTCGTGTCTCTTGGTTGAAGAAGGGTAGAAAGGCATGACAACGCAATAGAGAATGACCAGGTCGATCGGTTTGTTGTCCTCACATAGGAAAAAGCTGGCTAAAGAGAACAAAAATGGGACGTAATCCACATATGTTGCTTGGATATTTGTTGCTCTGGGCAACCATACCTCCCTCACCACTCTGCGTCCGTGGAGGTACATCGTACTGGTGCGCCCACTGTCTGAATGGGCCTCCCATGCTCTTATAGCCACTTTTTTTGCTGTTAGTATAACGCCAGCAGTCAAGTCAAGCAATGCTACTGCTAAAGTGAAGCCACATTTAACTAATGCCGCTCTCAGCCTAACGCCACGGATAAATTTAAGCAATGCCATTTAAAGTCACTGCATTATTTCAGTGTTAGCTGTTGATTGTGGATGTATTAAAGATTTTTCAGCTAAGGCATTCTAATGTTGTTGCACAGCCAGTATACCAACGATGAAACTTGTTACTACCTTCAGATTTTTGCACTGTTAATGCTTATAGATTACATACCTCACTTTCATGAGATAAGTTAATTTTTTTGTACAGTGTAACCAAAATGCCAAGGCGCTGATGTCATTTTATTTTGGTTAAACTGCACAAACAATAATGAAGAGAAGAGGAAAGGTCAAGAGTGGGCACTTCCTCCTCTAGTTGTTCTCTTGATTTGTTCGATCAAGTTTTTATGTTTGATCGATTATCAAGATTGGGATAGCAATTTTTAAGGTCCCCTCGAGTTCGAAATGATATTTACCTTGGAGGTACATGGTTTGAAATTTTTTTATACTGTCATTAGTTAATAATGCTAGTTACCTTCAGACTTTTGTATTTGGTTTAATGCTCATGCACAGCTAGTATACCAATGATGAAACTTGTTACCTTTATATTTTGTATTGTTAATTCTTATAGAAACCTTCCAGTGCTAGAGTTTATTGAAATCTGTTCAGTAAAACCATTGTACTGTACCCTGTAATAAATTAACTACTCTACTGTTGCACTAGCCACTGGATTCGTGTATACTTGTAGTATTCGAATGGTGTTGCATTAGCGTATGGACATAAATAAAGTGTGGCAAGCTTTCCTAGATATGTGCTCAAGAAAACTACTGCCTGTTTTTCTAAATACTAGATGTTTGGGTACTTTAAGTTGAACCGTGAAAATGTCTTATATTAAGGAACAGAGGGTGTAGAGTTCACTCAAATTATCCCGGTAAAGCTAGTCACACCTTTGTTAAAATTAATGTTCATTATGTTATCGGAGGAGGTCTGTATGTTTGTCTCTAATGCTTGTCGACTACATACCTGACATCATGATGTAATGTTAAGTCATTTTATTTTGTACAGTGTAACTGAATTGTCAAGGCGGTGATGGCATTTTATTTTAGTAGAACTGCACAAATTTTGCTTAAAAGAAGAGGAAAGGTCAGGAATGGCTCAGTTTTCAGAAAAAATTATGTATGCCTTCCTGACATCAGCCGTTGTTGCTTTATTTATTCCTTCAAACAGGTGGTTAGAAACAGTCTTGCTACCTTTTCCCATTAAGAAATTGGAATGCTTATATTTGTGAGTCTATGCTTCAACTAGTGCCACTTTTATAGTAATCACACTTTCAATATCTATGCAAACAGGGATGCTCGACTTTAGTGGAACTGCACAAAAAGTCCAACTGGTTCAACATTAGGAGCATGTTTTTTTTCAAACCTTTATATCCAATTGGTGGCACTATGAGCTGTTCATTACGAAGGTACATGGTTTGCTACTATCTTGCTACTCTTTTTGTACTGTCATTAGATAGTAATACAAGTGGTTTGCATGTGAATTTATTTGCAGTGTGGACGTACATTGGAGGTGCAGGACATGATTCAATGATTGGATGCTCAATTTCGGTTGTATCGATTTCACCTCTTCCATCACTGTGAACATGGATATCCTTGGTCTGATGAAGAATAGGCGCTATATTTTTGCTCTGAACCAACAAATCAATTCAGTATGAAATTGTCCAGGGCAAAACATAACTGTATCAGATTGTCCAGTGCAGAACATGACAGATGCTAAGCGAAAGAGACATGTTTAAACCGAAAATACATGGTGTGGTATATGTTTACTAGCTGCTTGATATTTCTGCAGACAGAGATGTCTGCCCGTTGCTATTTGGCAAACAAACAAAGTGTCCTCAATTTTGGTTGAACTGCACAAGAGAATAGTATAGTCACTGCATGCAGTGCCATTTGAAAATAGACACAAAGATTGGATAGTCACTTCATGGACTGCAGAAAAGTAGTACTGTACTATTTACTGGCCAACACTAGGTGCTTCATTGCTTTGGTCTGATTATACAATGGGCATCATTTTGGCTAAGTTAAAGTTTGTATTCCAAAAATAGTCTCGCGGTGTGATCGAGAGAAGACCAAATCATATTGTACTGGATGTTCCTCCATCATGTGTGGTTCATTCTCATGGTTCCAGTTGTTGGTGAAACCACTTACGTTTGCAAGAGGAATTGTAGACTTCACAAACAAATTTGTCTTCCAGTCTGTACTGAATGTTGGCCAAGAGAAGCATCCATGTTAGTAGGAAGAACAGATGTTTTTTCTAGATCTTTGCTTTTGGAGCTACATATTTGTATATGATCTGTGAATCATTGAGATGCATTAACATGTTGATCTTATGTATGGGAATCATACTAGTTATTTTAGTTGTGACGCAAGATCCGAAGTGGCTGATCTTTGCTTTTGGAGCTACATATTTGTATGTGATCTGTGAATCATTGAGATGCATTAACAGTTACTTATTTCTGTTCGCTCAGTGTTTACAAGTTACTGATTGATCACTAGCTAGCCTACAAATGCGCTCCTGCCAGTTTTATTTGCGACGCAAGATGCAAAGTGGCAGTTTTTTGAATAAAAATGCCTACCTCTGAAGAAACTGACAAGCTACACTATCGATCTTACACGGATAAAAATGCCTACCTCTGAAGAAACTGACAAGCTACACTATCGATCCTACACGGATAAATAGCGGATCACGCACATACTACCTCCTTTCCGGTTTGCAGGGCTCAATTCAAGAAACGACCTACTCGATCCTACATGAATAAATAGTGGATCACGCACGTACTAGTACCTCCTTTCCGGTTTGTAGGGCTTAATTCAAACCTCTCACCAACCAAGGTACTCCCTCCGTCCGGGTTTATTAGTCCCGTGAGCAAAGCAGCAAGACCAAGGCATAGCAATAATTAACGGCATGCAGAAGTTTAAGCCTAATTAGTTCCAGCGATTTAAGTGGCTGCATGCGTGCCCTCGGCTGTGACTGGTTGCATGCTGCTTTGCATACTGCCTGCGAGCGATTCTGAGTGCCTGCATGCAGCCAGCCGTAATTAAGGTAGCTAACTGATGCGAAAAAAGATACGCTTTAATTGTTACGAGCTTTTTAAATCCGTGGAATCATTATTGACAAGGAGGGAGATGATTCGAGTGCACTTGTTTGACCACCATGCCGGCGTGCGACCAAGATGGGACGGGACGACACAGTCATAATTTCAGTTTCTCTAGTTTTCCACGGCAAGCTGGCGCGCTAAGCCATTATGCATTGAATTCTTGACCATCGCCCTACCTTCCTCCTATAAGTACTATTCCCCGGCCTTCTCCGGTGCCACCGTGACCCAACTCGCCATGTCCTCATAAGCCCCCACCGGCCCGATGTCACTCGCCACGTCTGCCATGCCCCCGCCCGTCCGCAGTAGGCGACGCCGGAGGCTGTCACCGCCGGAACTAGTGTTCGGTTTTTCACCGGAAGGCAGACGGAGGGAGGAGGCATTCTATCTGTCTTTAGATGGCAATGCGGAGATCGAGGAGTTGTTGGAGCGCGACCGCATGGTGGAGGAGCAGCGTATCGCCAATTTGCGCCGCTAGTGGGACATGGAGCAGCAGCGCACCGACGCTCTGAGTCACGAGCAGAGCGCCCGCAACTGGGCCGACTACATGGAGGGTGGCGCCTGGCAAATAGCCCTGGAGGCTGTCGGGCACGCACGCATTGGCGACGCCGATTTTTACTACCATCTCGTCAAGTGGGTTTCTCGCTTGGAAGCAGAAGCTTCGGTGGACCACGCCGGCATGGAAAGGGCCAACGCGCCCTATCGCACCTCTTGCAAGTCCGAGGCGAGGCGCAGGACGCCGGTGCCGGCGTTTAGCGTGTACCACAGATGGCGGGCGGCATCGTCTAGTTAGCCAAGAGTAAGTTAGTACGTGTACGCCACTAGAGTATTAGTGGGAGTAGATAGTTAACTTGGCTATGATGGTTGTCAACGTGGAAGTTCAGTACCCTATATGTGGATCAGACCTGTTACTTTGCTCTGAATGTTGAACTTTCCGTTTGAACATAAGGAATGGGCTGTTATTTTTTTAAATGGGTTGTACGTGTCCTCCACGGGTTTAGAGGCTGACTTGTGGGCCTAGCAAGTTGATGTGTACACAATCAGGAGATGATTGTACGTGGAGAGGATGACAGCAGGGACCTGCCAAGGTCATGGCAGTACGCAAGCAAGTGCCTCCTTATTTCAAGCCAATAAAAAAATGGCTCCTCCTAGTGGATTTCTGACATCTGGGTCCCATGCCATTGTCAACGTAGTCAATAAACGAGAGAATTGCACAACAAGCGGCTGACACCAGGGACCCAGCAGCTCGCCACTGCAGTTTCCATGCCCTGTTATTTTTGTTTTGGATTAATTTGATAAATGCCACTCCAAATCTGGTGTATCCGAGAAATGCCACTGCAATTCCCAAACTTTGAAAAACGTCATTTCTAGTGGCATTTTTCGATGTCTGGAGTGGCGTTTTTCAAAGTTTGCAAACTGCAGTGGTGTTTTGCAAAGTTCGCAAAAAGTGCAGTGGCATTTTTCAAAGTTTGGAAATTGCAGTGGAATTTTTATGAATCGCCATAATTGGAGTGGGATTTATCTAATTTGTTTCTGAGACGGAAGCAGGGTGTCAACTGGGCTGTGCAGGACACTCTGGCCTGTCTAGACAGCCTTTTCTTTTATGTTTACCACAGACCAGCCCGATAGTTTTTTTTTCTTTCTGAAAATGGATAGCCCAGTTTTTTTGTGATTTGTCAAGTAAGTCGCTTTATCAGGCCTGTTGGGCTGCAAATCTTTCAAGACGAGGAGAGCTTCATTTGGCTGGCCGAGAAAATGGCCTATCGGTAATGAGAAATGGGTTGTACATTTTTAAAACACATCAAATTGGCAATTAGTTTCAAATATATTTTTTTCATTTCGAGATTTTAAATTGCATTGATTTTTATGCATGGACAATTTATTGGATTTTATATTGATATACATTTATTTTTAAAATCAGTCTGAATGTAACTCAAAATTTCGGGATTAAAAACAGTTCAGACCGCACCGACATATGCAAAATTTCGTATAATTTTTTAACCATGGCCACAATATGGGTTGTAATGCTAACAAAAAGAATATGGGCTCCAAAAAAACCCGTAAGAATTAGCAAATGGGCTGTAAATTATTTGAAATAATGGCAGAGGGGTTGTATGTTGTTTTCCACAGATTTGAGGCTTTCCACAGATGGTCTGTATACTGTTGGATGTCCATCCAACTGCCGTCGTGCTTCTTCAATCTCTGCTCTTCCTGCTCCAGCCGCTCAAACAAGCGCCGGCGGGACTGCCTGCTCCATCCTCCCCGCGGCCGGCTGTGCTGCCGCGCAGGCCTCACCGCCCCACCGTACTCCCATCGCTGGCCTAGCCATCCCTCTACTCACCCACAGTCCCACACCTGCTGTTATTCTCCGGCGATGGCAGACGAACCAGTAAACCCTAGTACAGTCGTACTCCCCTCCGCGTGGGAAACAACTGCCGAGTCTTCCCTGCCTCCGTGTCGTTCCCTTCCTAGGCCTCGCCATTCTCCATCGCCCTGGTGCTCTCGACGTGGCGTGGTCAACGACCGACATGCATCTGACAGCTGGGTCCACGGCCGCACGCAAGGAAATGCCTCCTTATTACGCGCAAAATAATGATTCCTCCACCTGACATCTGGGACCCACCGAAAGGGCCTCTGTATTTCACGAAAAAACGTTACCGCCGCTGACAGCTCGGACCCACCAGCTATATCTTCGCACGCAAGGAAATGCCTCCTTATTACACACAAAAAAATGAATACTCCCCCTGCTAGCTGGGACCCAGTATAGTGGGCCTACTAAGTTGACAGGGATGAAGGGATTTGTCAACTTAGTCAATATGCACGATTTTAGCTCAACTGACCGTACGATGTCCATCCAACGGCCGTAGTGCTTCTTCAACCTCTGGTCTTCTTGCTCCAGTCGCCCAAAGCAGCGCTGGTCGTGCCGCCTTCTCCTGCCTCCCGTGACCGGCTATGCTACCGCGGAGGCCTCACCGCCCCCATACTACTCCCACCGCTGGCCAGGCCATCCCTCCACTCCACTCACCCACACCCTCTGTTATTCTGCGGCGACGGCAGCGCAGCCGAACCAGTGAACCCTCGTACTCCTCTCCGCGTGGGCATCCACTGCCGCATCTTCCCCGACTCCGCGTCGTCCCCTTCCTAGGCCTCGCCATCGTCCACCGCCGTGGTGCTCTCGGCGCGACGTGGTCAATGTGGTCAACGACTGAATTCCATCGGAAGAATACTGTACGTGGAGAGGTTGACACCTAGGTCCACGGCAGCCACAAGGAAGTGCCTCCTTATTACGCGGAAAATAATTATTCCTCCACCTGACAGTAGGGACCCACCGGACGGGCCACCTGTATTTCGCAAAAAAATGTTTGCCCCTGATTGCTAGGACCCACCTGACGGGCCACCGTATTTCGCGAAAAAAAAACGTTCCCCCTGCTATCAGCTCGGGCCCACCGGAAGTGCCTCCTTGTTACGCACAAAAAAATGATAACCCCTGCTAGCTAGGACCCGCCTTGGTGGGAGGCTGACTTGTGGCCCTACTAAGTTGACGGGGACGGAGGATTTTGTCAACTTAGTCAATATAAATGATTCTAGCTCAAGTGACCGTACGATGTCCATCCAACGGCCGTAGTGCTTCTTCAACCTCTGGTCTTCTTGCTCCAGCCGCCCAAAGCAGCGCCGGTCGTGTCGCATGCTCCTGCCTCCCATGGCCGGATGTGCTGCCGCGAAGGCCTCACCGCCCCCTAATATTCCCACCGCTGGCCAGGCCGTGCGGCGACGGTAGCCTCACACCGCAGCCGAACCAGTGAACCCTCGTACTCCTCTCCGCGCAGGCTTCCACTGTCGCGTCCTCCCCGGCTCCCCGTTATCCCCTTCCCAGGCCTCGCCGTCGTCCACCGCCCTGGTGCTCTCGGTGCGGCGTGGTCAACATGGTCAAGGAATGACTTCCATCGGACGTGGACTGTACGTGAAGAGGCTGACAGCTGGGTCCACGGCCCCAGCAAGGAAGTGCCTCCTTATTACGTAAAAAAATAATGATTCCTCCACCTGACAGTGGGGACCCACCGGACGGGCCACCACATTTCATGAAAAAAATGTTTCCCCCTGACTGTTGGGACCCACGAGCTACGTCTTCGCACGCAAGGAAGTGCGTCCGGGCAAAAAACAACGATTCACCCCCTGACTGTTGGGACCCACCAGCTACATCTTGGCATGCAAGGAAGTGCCTGACAGTCGGGACCCACCTGGTCGAAGCGTACGTAGCGTAGTCATTCTGGTCGCGAACATGTACGTACATATATACTGGTCGATGTAGAGGCGCGCACGTGTCGTAGTAGAGGCGCACACGTAGCATGTACACGTACGTACAGCGGCTAGGGTGCAAGAAAGAAAATACGGCCACGTATGTGTACATACGAGCGGGGTCTCGAACGCCTACTCGCGCATATATACGTACGGCCAGGGCTCGGGTACATTGGCTGGGTCGGAACGAAGAAACAGCGTCGTTGTCGTGTTCATGGGAAGCCAACCGGCTGGGTCGGAACGGAATGCGTGGTCGTGTTCATCGGGAGGGCTTGGATGGAACAGGCGATGGAAACGAGGCCTGGCGTACCGCAGAACGGAGGAAACGGCCTTGTGTTCGACCAGCCACATTTGAAACAGGATCATGTTCATCGGGAGGGGTCTGGCGTACCGCAAAACGGAGGAAACGGACCTCCTACAGTCGAAACGGGGGTCCTGTTGATCGGGAGGGGTGTGGCGTACCGCAAAACGGATGAAACGGACCTCCTACAGTCGAAACGGGGGTCCTGTTGATCGGGAGGGGTGTGGCGTACCGCAAAACAGATGAAACGGACTTGTGTTGGAGCGCTACAGTCAAAACGGGGGTCCTGTTCATCGGGAGGGGTGTGGCGTACCGCAAAATGGGACTCCACAAGATACTGTTCATCTCCACCATTGACCTGCTCCAGCCTCCACGGGCTACTGTTCATCCACCGTCGACCTCCTCCAGCCTCCACCTGCGACTGTTCATCCACGGGCTCCTGTTCATCCAGCCTCCACCACGCGCTACTCCACCGGCTACTGTTCAACCACCCCTCTCCACGGGCTCCTGTTCAACCACCCCTCCACGGGCTACTGTTCATCCACCCCTCCACCTTCTACTGTTCATCTAGCCCTCCACGGGGTCGTCCTGTTCATCCAACCCTCCACGGGGTCCTGTTCATCCAGCCCCAACCGGCTCGATCGATCGGGGTCCTGTTCATCCAGAGGCAACGCCACGGGTCCTGTTCATCCACTCCGACGGCTCACTATTCATCCAAACCCCCCTGCAACGCTCACTATTCATCCAGAGAGGCAGCATCGATCGGCTTCAGTTAGCAGCAGTAGCGAAGGAATCAATCGCTCGGGTTCAGTAACGCGTAGCCTGCAGTGCAATCGCTCGTGTTCAGTTAGAGCCCAATGCCTCGCTCGGGTTCAGTTAGAGCGAACGCCTCGCACACACGCGCGTACATGTACGAGAGAAACGCACATCGCTCGGCCCCCGACCACCCACCGTAACCGGGAACTCCCCGAAATTTTCCTCGCCCTCGCTTCTACCATGGTTTTTTCCGTCATGGACAGCCCAAAGAATGTCATGCAGCTACGTCTCCGGCCCGCGCAGGATAAAAATCCCATTTTCTGTCATGATTTTTTGTCATAGAAGTAGGAAACCACCACATCTATGATGATGCCGGGTTTTGTCACAATTATCGTCATAGAAGTGTCATATCTATGACAGAAAAAAAATCATTTGTCCAGAAATGTCACGGATGTGTCTTTTTTTTGTAGTGGCAGTCTGCTCGCACGCCTCCCTATCAGCCGGCGTAGCGGTCTGCTCGCATGCCTCCCGTCGACTCACAAGCTTGCTCGGACGACACCTGCCGATGAGAAGCGGGACTCGTGTGGCGGCATGTAAACGCCCACGGTTTCAATAGTGAAAGCGTTCGCCTTAACGTGACAGGTCTTTGTTCCCAAATACCTTGGCTCTTCATTTGTGCAACTTGTCATAAGCAGCTTGTCTCAAATTTAAGAAAAACAATATGAAGTAATATTTGTGCCATATCACGTGACCATGCTCAGTTTCAATAATTTATGGTCACTTTTGGATTTTCTGAAATTTAAGATCCAGGATTCGAAACAATATCATAACCTGCATCATGCAATAAATTTTCAAGCCATACATCTGTCATGTTGTATTTCTTAAGAAAGGATTTGGTCAAACATTTTGCTTAGTTAGACTTCAGACAAGTTATATATGCAGAGTAAAAGGATAATCCCTCCGTACCAGTGCATTGCCTGATATATTAGAAGTACTAGGCACGAACAAACGGGCTCAATTCTGTGCTCATCCTGGTGTAGTAGTAGTAGTACTAGGCAATGCAGTTGACGGGTAACCTTGGCGAGCGGCGGCCAAGGGAATTGAGCCGTGCTCGGCACGGTAGGTAACGCTGTCTAGTTACTAAAGCATCCCTCCGTTGTTCATCGGTAGTAGTCATTATGGACCGGGGACATGAGGGGAATTTCCTAGGGCTGGAATTCTGGCCGCCGGATATTTTGACTCAAAACGCTGAGGCTCGACTGGTTGGGGTTGCCTAATGTGCGTACCACGCACGCCACCAGAAGGACACGAGCCCGGTTTTTATTTTATTTTTTTATTTTTTTAGGATCAACACGAGCCAAGGTCTGGCTGGTACGTCGTTGGGTCCTACCATTCGAGAATACGAAAGGAACCTTTTAAATTGCCGAACGAATCTATGTGTATTACAATGCCCGTATTTTCCTTGCAAATACTAATCTCAATGTGGTAATTGATTTAAGATGAGTTGTTGAATTAGAGTGAGTTTGTGATATAGTGATCTCAATGTGGATTTCACATTTCATGGTATCCCTAGTAAGTTTTTCAATGCAAATTCAAATTTAAAGATGAACAATATGGAGGTGAGAAAACTTTGTATGTATCAAGCATATGACCACACACACACACACACACACACACACAGAGAGAGAGACACGAACACAACAACAATCCAATAAGTATAGTGCATCTTATTTTCCAAACCATGCATGTATGACACGAATTCAAAAATACTCCTTCTGTTCCTAAATATTATTATTTTAGAGATTTCAACAAGTGACTACATACGGAGCAAAATGAGTGAATCTACACTCTAAAATATGTCTATATACATCCGTATGTGCCAGTCCATTTGAAATCTCTAAAAAGACTAATATTTAGGAACGAAGGGAGTAAAATGTAAGACATGCATGGTCCTCAATTCAATATTTAAAATGAACATGAATATTAAGTCTAGAACTACAGTACATGCAAATGTTGTGTTTAGGCGGAGCTATGATTGTCGGGGGTCAACCCCTCAACCTTAGATAAAATTGTGAAGCTCTGTTTAGGGTTGTTTAGATTATATTTGTCCCCACCCTCCCAACCACTGATTGGTTGTGCACCCCCCACCCCTCCTCCCTTGGAGAATATCATGTGCCCCCATACCTTAGATGCTATATGCTGATACGATTTGCTTGGAGCTTGTAGATCTAAGATATAGCAGCTCACATGATGTCTTAATATTTTTACAGGAAACCTTGATGAGTTTGAGAATTGCACACAATTTGTACAAAAACTACTCAGATGCCCTTGGATCCCATATCCAATGACCTCGAATCTCGTACCACCATAGCATCTAAGATGAAGGAGGACATCATATTCTCTTGTATGTAAGAATATCATGTGCTACCACACCTTAGATGCTTTGGTGATACAAGCTCTTCGGAGCCGTTGGATTTGTGACCCAACACCTCCTTGGTGGTTCGAATGGTTTTTTGCAGAAAAGCCCCCAAAGAGTTCGACCACTGCTTACAAGCACAAAGACTGCTCAGATGCCATTGGATCATAGATCAAACGACCTCAAAGCTCGTATCACCGTAGCATCCAAGTTGCGACAGCACATTATGTTTTCTCGCACGGGAGAATATGAGGTCCTCCCGCACCATAGATTCTATGGTGATACGAGTCCACGGAGATCTAACGACGCACAGTAGGAGGTTTGAATGGTTTTGCAATATACGGCTGAGAGAGTTTGGGAATTGCGCAGAAGGTACAAGTACTACACACGTGCCATCTGATCATTGATCATACGACCTAGATGCTCATATCACCGTAGCGGGTAATTAAGCTACGGGGAGCACCTAACATGAGCAATGGGGAGCTGTTGGATCCAATATGCAATGGCACACACGAGGCCTGAATGTTTTATTTGCAAAAAAACCTTTGGAGAGTTTGGAAATTGCGCATAATTACAAAGACTACTCCCAAGCCATTGGATCTCACTTCCAACGGCATAAAAACTCGTATCATCATAGCATCTAAGCTACGGGGTGGATGTGATATTCTATGCCGCTATCAATTTTGTTTTTAAACTTGCAAAATACGTGTAACTCGTGTCATTACATGTCTAACCGCGCAAAGTGTTTGTTCAAAAAAAACATCCTACACTGAAATATCGGAACAACACACGGGGGTCCCACTTGTCATTAATCAAATTTGGACCTAAAACTAACAAATCTGAAAGACGAGATTCGAGCTGGCAACCTGGACTACAAAGCATAAGTCGATAGCTTGAAACAACAAGGTTGTTGGCTTTGTCCCATAACTTGATTTTATACAGTATTACGTTGAGTAGAGTAGAGGGAGTGCCTCGTCAACACATGCATGACCGTTGACTCACTTACTGGTGGGTCCCAGGTTTGCGATCTCTCTCTTCTCTCCATCGTCTAACCTTTGCACGGGCACACACGAAGAGTGGCGCTAGCTTGCCGTGGTGTTATTACAACTAAAAAGAGCTTGGAAAATAGAAGAATCGCCTAGAACAAGAGACGTTGTGGCTGCTCGAGATGGAGCTAACCACACCTATCCTCCATGCCACGTTAGCATGATGAAGTTGTGTGGCTAGTGGGGTGTTTTCGTCCGACTGGCTGGGTCCCGAGGTCAAACCATAGGTACTACGTCTAATACACTATATTTTTACACACATATTTTTCCTCCGTGTCGAGACGTGGCACACCCTACTGCGTGGTTTCGGGGTCCTCCCGGGTGGTGCACCCCATATATTCTTCCTGACGTGGGATGCCCTACCGCACGGTTTCTAGGTCCTCCTCGGTCGTAGCGCCGAAGCAAGTAAATTCGTCAAATCACGAAATACCACCTTTCCCGCCGAGTACATCAGTGAAGCACGGCGGCTAGCTAGTTGGGCTAGTTCGATCGATTAGCTAGGCCGCCGCCACATTTGTTTTTTCACCCCTTTTTTTATCTACATGCCGGAATGTCCACCGCGGCGTTGCTCTAGTGTTTGGGTGCGGTGGGATTTTTAATTTTTTGATTGACGGGAGCAGGCGCGGCAGGATATTTAATTTTTTTATTGACGGGAGCAGGCGCGGCAGCAATTAGTCATGATGACTCTGCCTGTAAAACCCACTGCTCCCTGATGTGAGAAGTCGTCGACTGGTGTTTTACCATGGTGAAAACCAAAAGATTCCCCACTCCTCGGCTAGCTCCCTCCACCTTCCTGTAGATTCATTGCCTTTCAGCCGTTTCGCCCCCTTTGCTTATTCTCCCCATTGCTTCTACCTGGTGCCATGGCAATGCAGCAGATCACGGAGTCCGAGGTGAGGTGCCTGACACAGGAGCTCCAGGCCAAGGATGCGGAGCTCTGGGCCAAGGATGTGGAGCTCCGTGAGCTCAAGGAGGAGAGGAGTGACATGCTCCTCTGTTATGTGCGGGAGTACACGGAGCTTCAAAAGCGGCAGGCGTCCACCACAAAGATGCTCGAGGCGTCGGCGGTGTTGCTGCAGAAAGCGAGAGATACGATAGGCCATCAGGGGAGCCAGCTGGAGCGCGAGCGGACCGATCATGACAAGGTCCAGGATCGCCTCAGCCACTTGGTGAACCAAGTTTCCACACACGTGTTGCGGTTGCGTGATGCCTGCCGTCGTGCCAGCGCGACCATGCCGGTCGTCGGGCTAAACCCGTTCGACCACCCGGTTGACTTCAATGAGCTGCGGCTTCCTGACCTGGTCTCCTTCTTCACCTATATCTTCGAGGAGATGAGCCGTCTTCGTGCGATGGTGGGGGCGGAGCAGGACAAGGAGGAGTTGCGGGCTACCATCGCCATTGTTGGGCGAATCCTTTCAGGGCTCTGTCACCGGAATCCATTTGTGCCATTTGACACCGTCTTTGACGAGCTGGCTCTCGTCGACCCGGAGCGGGCTCTGTGGGCGGTTGCACCCTGCATCACCAAGGTCATGCGCCTCAAGAAGCAGAGGGACTTCAGTGGTGTTTAGGCACCCTCTGCATGGGCATGTCCATGTCTAGGCGCAACATGACCGTTAGATCAAACTCAGACGGTGTAGATCAGTCACTGTAGCACAAAGCTTGTGGGTGTGTTTGGTTGCATTCTCATCTCAATATAGTTGTTTCCTCTTCGTGTATTTGTGTTAAACTACTAGTGTGGACTCATGCACCCTTCATGTACTCTGCCAAACACCCAAAAGTGGGTCGAGAAGGGAACTTTTGCTCCCATCCCGTGCACCCTTCAAACACCCTGCCTAACACTATTCGTGCTTCATATGGTTCATGTTTCATGGAGTACTGTAGCACCATACTCTCCATGCGCTGTAGACCTAGTTCTGTTAACATTGATCTCACTGTTCATTCTAGATCGGACAGTCGAAAAAGCAGTACTATGTTACTACATTATTGTTCATATAGTTGACATGCGCACAACATCATTTGTTATCGTCATATCTTACTACGCTAGCAACAAGATTATGTAGCACTGATGTATGAACCACTGCACATGCCTAGTAGTAGGAGCATTGTGTATGTTCGAGTGCCTGCCGTGTTTCGCACTCCTCCGTCGTAAGAGTGGAAACGCTTGTTGTAATCATTTTTTTCTTCAGAAAAACAGTGGACACGCTCTACCGTGCGGATCCTCCTCCAGCCATGCACTAAATTACTCACTTTCGCCGACGTGTGGGACAGCCAGCATCGGGGTCCACCAGCCATGCACTAAATTACTCCATAGTAGAGTGACGGTAGACTACCTCGATCGAAGCGCCGCAGTAATGCCCAATGAGCCATCAAATCACAAAATCCCCTCCTTTCCAGCAGTAAGTTGGACGGATGAAGTAACCATCATTTCACTCTTCTCTCTCAGCTTCCTCTCTTGAAGAAAAACCCCACTCGCTTCGCTTCTCCCTCATCGCCTTCCTCATTTCACTCTTCTCTCTCAGCTTCCTCTCTTGGATGGACGCTGGAGCACCGGCCGACGTGATGTCTATGGCTCTGGCCAAAATCATCGAGGCTCAGGGTACGAAGAAGCACAAGCACCCCGCCAAGACAATAGCAGAGAAGCTCAAAGCCATCGTCCTGTCCAAGCCCCCCTCTCCGGGATCCCTCATTAAGCAAGTCCAGGTAATATCTCTTCTTGACGATCTTTTTCTCGATCTTGATTGTGTTTTTTCATCCAACACGCAGTACTAGTACTAGTAGTACAACTTTCTGGGTGATCTTGCATGTGATTTTGTGTGCAAAATGACAGTTCTAAATTCCTGTTTTGACCAAAACATGCGAGAGGTTGACACTGATTTCTTATAGATTACTTTCAACTACTCCCTCTGTCCCAAATTTCTTGTCTTAGATTTGTCTAGATACGGATGTGTCGATACATCTGTTTCTAGAAAAATCTAAGACAAGAATTTTGGGACGGAGGGATTACTTTATGAACATCAATGCTACCTTTGAAGAGGATATATTTGTTGGAAATATGCCCTAGAGGCAATAATAAAATTATTATTATTATATTTCCTTGTTCATGATAATTGTCTATCATTCATGCTATAATTGTGTTACCCGGAGATCGTAATACATGTATGAATACATAGACCACAACATGTCCCTAGTAAGCCTCTAGTTGACTAGCTCGTTAATCAATAGATAGTCATGGTTTACTGACTATGGACATTGGATGTCATTGATAACGGGATCACATCATTAGGAGAATGATGTGATGGACAAGACCCAATCCTAAGCATAGCACAAGATCGTGTAGTTCGTTTGCTAGAGCTTTTCCAATGTCAAGTATCATTTCCTTAGACCATGAGATCGTGTAACTCCCAGATACCGTAGGAGTGCTTTGGGTGTACCAAACGTCATAACGTAACTGGGTGACTATAAAGTTATACTACGGGTATCCCCAAAAGTATCTGTTGGGTTGACACGGATCGAGACTGGGATTTGTCACTCCGTATGACAGAGAGGTATCTCTGGGCCCACTCGGTAATGCATCATCATAATGAGCTCAATGTGACCAAGTGTTTGGTCACGGTATCATGCATTATGGTACGAGTAAAGTGACTTGCCGGTAACGAGATTGAACGAGGTGTTGGGATACCGATGATCGAATCTCGGGCAAGTAACGTACCGATTGACAAAGGGAATTGTGTACGGGATTACCTGAATCCTCGACATCATGGTTCATTCGATGAGATCATCGTGGAACATGTGGGAGCCAACATGGGTATCCAGATCCCGCTGTTGGTTATCGGCTGGAGAGCTGTCTCGGTCATGTCTACGTGATTCCCGAACCCGTAGGGTCTACACACTTAAGGTTCGATGACGCTAGGGTTGTAGAGATATTAGTATGCGGTAACCCGAAAGTTGTTAGGAGTCCTGGATGAGATCCCGGACGTCACGAGGAGTTCTGGAATGGTCTGGAGGTGAAGAATTGTATATAGGAAGTCCAGTTTCGGCCACCGGGAAAGTTTCGGGGTTCACCGGTATTGTACCAGGACCACCGGAAGGGTCCCGGGGGTCCACCGGTTGGGGCCACCTATCCCGGAGGGTCCCATGGGCTGAAGAGGGATGGGAACCAGCCCCTGGTGGGCTGGTGCGCCCCCCCTTGGGCCTCCCCTGCGCCTAGGGTTGGAAACCCTAGGGGTGGGGGGCGCCCCACTTGACTTGGGGGGCAAGTCCCCCCCTTACCCCCCCCCCCCCCTTGAGATGGTATCTCTAGGGAGCCGGTGCACCCCCTAGGCCCCCTATATAAAGAGGGGGGAGGGAGGGCAGCCGCACCCTAGTCCCTGGCGCCTCCCTCTCCCCACGTACCACCTCTCCCTCTCACTGAGCTTGCCGAAGCCCTGCCGAGATCGCTGCTACTTCCACCACCACGCCATCGTGCTGCTGGATCTCCATCAACCTCTCCTTCCCCCTTGCTGGATCAAGAAGGAGGAGACGTCTTCCCCAACCGTACGTGTGTTGAACGCGGAGGTGTTGTCCGTTCAGCACTAGGATCTTTGGTGATTTGGATCACGGCGAGTACGACTCCCTCAACCCCGTTCTCTTGAACGCTTCCGCTCGCGATCTACAAGGGTATGTAGATGCACTCCTCTCTCTCGTTGCTAGATGACTCCATAGACTGATCTTGGTGAAGCATAAAAAAATTCTTTTCTGCAACATTCCCCAACAGTGGCATCATGAGCCAGGTTTATGCGTAGTTTCTATGCACGAGTAGAACACAATCTTGTTGTGGGCATAGATGTTGTCAATTTTCTTGCCACTACTAGTCTTATCTTGTTTCGGCGGCATCGTGGGATGAAGCGGCCTGGACCGACCTTACACGTACGCTTACGTGAGACAAGTTCCACCGACTGACATGCACTAGTTGCATAAGGTGGCTAGCGGGTGTCTGTCTCTCCCACTTTAATCGGATCGGATTCGATGAAAAGGGTGCTTATGAAGGGTAAATAGAAATTGGCATATCACGTTGTGGCTTTTACATAGGTAAGAAACGTTCTTGCTAGAACCCTATTGCAGCCACGTAAAAACATGCAACAACAATTAGAGGACATCTAACTTGTTTTTGCAGCATATGCCTTGTGATGTGATATGGCCAAAAGGTTGTGATGAATGATATATATATGTGATGTATGAGATTGATCATGTTCTTGTAATAGGAATCACGACTTGCATGTCGATGAGTATGACAACCGGCAGGAGCCATAGGAGTTGTCTTAATTATTGTATGACATGCGTGTCAATGAATAAACGCCATGTAATTACTTTACTTTATTGCTAAACTGTTAGCCATAGTAGTAGAAGTAATAGTTGGTGAACAACTTCATGGAGACACGATGATGGAGATCATGATGCTGGAGATCATGGTGTCATGCCGGTGACGAACACGATCATGGCGCCCCAAAGATGGAGATCAAAGGAGCAATATGATATTGGCCATATCATGTCACTATTTGATTGCATGTGATGTTTATCATGTTTTTGCATCTTATTTGCTTAGAACGACGGTAGTAAATAAGATGATCCCTCATAATAATTTCAAGAAAGTGTTCCCCATAACTGTGCACCATTGCGAAAGTTCATTGTTTCGAAGCACCACGTGATGATCAGGTGTGATAGATCCAACGTCCACATACAATGGGTGTAAGACAGATTTACACATGCAAAACACTTAGTTGACTTGACGAGCCTAGCATGTACAGACATGGCCTCGGAACACAAGAGACCAAAAGGTCGAACATGAGTCGTATGGAAGATACGATCAACATGGAGATGTTCACCGATGATGACTAGTCCGTCTCACGTGATGATCGGACACGGCCTAGTTGACTCGGATCATGTATCACTTAGATGACTAGAGGGATGTCTAATCTAAGTGGGAGTTCATTAAATAATTTGATTAGATGAACTTAATTATCATGAACTTAGTCTAAAAACCTTTGCAAAATGTCGTGTAGATCAAATGGCCAACGCTCATGTCAACCTCAACTTCAACGCGTTCCTAGAGAAAACCAAGCTGAAAGATGATGGCAGCAACTATACGGACTGGGTCCGGAACCTGAGGATCATCCTCATAGCTGCCAAGAAAGCATATGTCCTAGAAGCACCGCTAGGTGAAGCACCCATCCCAGAGAACCAAGACGTTATGAACGCTTGGCAGTCACGTGCTGATGATTACTCCCTCGTTCAGTGCGGCATGCTTTACAGCTTAGAACCGGGGCTCCAAAAGCGTTTTGAGCAACGCGGAGCATATGACATGTTCAAAGAGCTAAAAATGGTTTTCCAGGCTCATGCCTGGGTCGAGAGATATGAAGTGTCCGACAAGTTCTATAGTTATAAGATGGAGGAAAATAGTTCTGTCAGTGAGCATATTACTCAAAATGTCTGGGTTGCACAACCGCTTGTCCCAGCTGGACATTAACCTCCCGGACGAGGCGGTCATTGACAGAATCCTTCAGTCGCTCCCACCTAGCTACAAGAGCTTTGTGATGAACTACAATATGCAGGGGATGGTGAAAACTATTCCTGAAGTATTTTCAATGCTGAAATCAGCAGAGGTGGAAATCAAAAAGGAACAGCAAGTGTTGATGGTCAATAAAACCACTAGTTTCAAGGAAGGCAAGGGTAAAAAGAACTTCAAGATGGACGGCAAGGGAGTTGCTGCGCCCGGTGTCGGTGTCAAAACCGGCGGATCTCGGGTAGGGGGTCCCGAACTGTGCGTCTAGGCGGATGGTAACAGGAGACAAGGGACACGATGTTTTTACCCAGGTTCGGGCCCTCTCGATGGAGGTAAAACCCTACTCCTGCTTGATTAATATTTATGATATGGGTAGTACAAGAGTGGATCTACCACGAGATCAGAGAGGCTAAACCCTAGAAGCTAGCCTATGGTATGATTGTTATTCGTCCTACGGACTAAAACTATCCGGTTTATATAGACACCGGAGAGGGCTAGGGTTACACAGAGTCGGTTACAATGGGGAGGAGATCTTCATATCATATCGCCAAGCTTGCCTTCCACGCCAAGGAAAGTCCCATCCGGACATGGGACAGAGTCTTCAATCTTGTATCTTCATAGTCCGGGAGTCCGGCCAAAGGTCATAGTCCGGCCATCCAGACACCCCCTAATCCAGGACTCCCTCAGTAGCCCCTGAACCAGGCTTCAATGACAATGGATCCGGCGTGCAAATTGTTTTCGGCATTGCAAGGCGGGTTCCTCCTCTGAATACTTCATAGAAGATGTTGAACACCAGGATAGTGTCCAGCTCTGCAAAATAAGTTCCACATGCCACCATAGAGAGAGAATAATATTTGCACCAATCTAATCTGCTGACGTATTCTGCAGCGTGTCATCACGCCACGGCCAGGCTCTTATTCATTTTACTGTTCTACCTCAGCGCGTTTAGCGAGGCGGTTTCCTTGGCACATCTTGTCAAAGCAGAGATCGTGTCCCCTTATTCCGGGATTCTCATCAATACGGGCGTGGGTAACCCAACCGCGCCATTAACCGCGGTGCTTGGGAGATAAGCGAGTTTTATTAGGCCGGTGGGGGCTCGTAGTTTCGGCCGCCCATATAAGGGGATGAGAATCCTCCCTTTCCATTCTCGCCTTCTTCCTCCTTTGCTTATTCGTCCCTGCGCGCTCGAGCTCCAACGCCCAAGCCCGCACTCCCCACCTCAACCTTCTCCAATTATGTCCGGAGCGGGAGGTAGATCGATGGGCCCCTCCGTCACGGAGGGGCAAATCAAAAAGCTGAGGAAGGTCGGATACTTGTCTGAAGACATCGTGCACCGGCTTCCAGATGAGGGGCAACTCATCCCCACCCCTATGCCCCATGAGATGGTCGTATTTCTCCCTCATTTCCTCCGTGGACTGGGTTTTCCTCTTCATCCGTTCGTCCGGGGGCTCATGTTCTACTACGGCCTGGACTTCCACGATCTGGCCCGAACTTCATCCTCAACATCTCGACGTTTATCGTCGTGTGCGAGGCCTTCCTCCGCATCCAGCCTCACTTTGGCCTATGGCTGAAGATCATCAGCATCAAGTCGAAGGTCGTGGGCGGTCGCCAAGCGGAGTGCGGAGGTGCCATGGTGGGTAAGATAGCCAACATTACATGGCTCGAGGGCGCCCTCATAGAGACCATCAAAGGGTGGCAATCGGGGTGGTTCTATATCACCGAGCCGCGTGACCCTGAATGGGCAGCGGCCCCCGAATTCCGATCTGGTATCCCCACGCGGCTCACATCTTGGAAAGAGATGGGCCTGTCGTGGGGTAATTCGGCAGAAGTGACCGGACTTCAAACCTGCATCAAAGACCTGATCGGCAGGAAGGTTAAACTCATCAACATAGTCCAGGTCATGCTCTTCCGCTGGATTTGTCAGGACCCCGACTCAATGCCACATCGATCTAGCATGTAACACCTCATATCACTTTGCGGCCTCACGCACGGTATCCCCACGGGTGTCGCCTTACCTTTGCCCGGGACCGTTTGCGCCTTTTGGCACACGTATATGATAGTGTCGCTAGCATCCATATGATAAGGAGCCCGGGCTGACATGGCTAGTCGTAAACCCAAAGTGGCACAAACTTACAGGGACAGGCATCCATGACCCAGCATCGAACGTGTCGGTCATCAGCGAGTGAATCCAGGCTGTAGCGCTGGGCTAACAGGACTCCGGTATTCATCGCGTGACATTTCCCCGAAGGGACAGACACAGGAACGAAGAAGGACACATGCCGGCCAGCCTAAGTGTTCCGGAGCAGTAGCACGCTACCATGGCTCAGTGGAAGCACTAGGAGACATTTCCCGGTAAGAGAGGCTACTAAGAATAAACAACTAGATAGTCAGATCCCACACATAGCAATACACATTATACGTACGCATAACATGCAAGTATGTGCTGTACAACATGGCATCATAACATAACTCAACAAATCATATAGATAAAGGCTCAGAAGAGCCATCATAGCATTTATTGCAAACAGGGGTCGCAGGACCCATCATACAGAGCATACAAGCAACAAGCGGAAGCATTACATGTCTGGGTATAGACATCTACAAATGAAAAAGGCTGAAGAGCCTGACTATCTACAACATCCGATCAAGATCGTAGCTGAGGTACAAGCTACTTGTCGAAGTCCACGAGAACACTAGTAAGACCGAAGTCTCCGCTGCAAAAACATAAATAAAGCAACATGAGTACAAAGGTACTCAGCAAGACTTACATCAGATCCTATCATACATGCATGTGTATCAAGAGGGTAATGTGGGGTTTAGTTGCAGCAAGCCAGCTTTGACTCTGTGGCTATCCTGTTCTACGACTACCAGAACTTCTTTGAGGTGATATGGCGCACACGAGTCCGCTAATCACCACACAATACACTACTATGGATTTATCCCCGTCTCCCTACGAGAAGGCCATCCATAGCACTCACACTTGTCTTGAGCATTTTAGAGTATTCACTTCAAGTTGTCTATGTACCATGTAAGCATCCAAGAAGTCCATAACCGCGGACCCGGCTATTCGAATAGATCATGTTAACCCTGCAGGGGTGTACTTCTTCACACACGCTCTCGCCACTTACCGCAATGTACACGTCATGTATCTCGGCAACCTTCAAGCGGAAGCCTGGCGAGGGTGTCGGCCACGACCTGACTAACCACACAAGACTCTAGCCCAGGTTTATCGCCTATTCGGGTTCCATCCGTAAGGAGATCCGGCCGGGGTGTCGCTCACGGCCCCAAACGATGTGAGCAGGGTTCCCAAGCCCACCATCCGGGTGCCACTTGGTACACCGTGCCACCTGTGCCTAGTCTGTCCCAAGCCCACCCTGCCGGGTACCACCTGGTAGAAAAATAGCACTACCTACAAACACCAGAAACTAGTTGCGACTCCTGGACAGAGATCAAGTTGGTTAATAAGTCGAGAGGGGTCGAGTTACCGGAACCCAACGTGTGTTAGTATCGAGTCATTGGACAACATACATAGAACTCAGTGCTTAAGGACGGTTCCAATGAGACAACCCACCATGTACTCCTACATGGCCTCTCACCGCTACCTTTACCAAATCGTGTTCACACACTTCACTCTCAGCATCAGAACATATCGTAACACTCCAATTCATTCCCAATGAACCAGACCTGACACAACTCTAAGCAATAGCAGGCATAGCATGGTAGGAACACAACATGGCTCAATCAACTCCTACACATGCTAGTGGGTTTCAACTATTTACTGTGGCAATGACAGGTCATGCAGAGGAATGGGTTCAACTACCGCAGCACAAAGTAGCAGATGAATCGTTGTTGTCCTAATGCAATAACTGAGAGCAGGAGCGAGAGAGTAGGATTTTATCGGAATGAACAAGGGGGTTTGCTTGCCTGATAGATCAACAAGGGAGGCACTGCTTCAGAGACAGGTACTCTGGAACGGTCTCCGGAGCAAGACCTATCGAGAAGGAACGGTGCCAACAATCAATACACAAGCATATGCAACAATATGATGCATGAACATGGCATGAAGATGTGATGTTGTTTGAGCTAATGCAACTAGTATTCATTTGGTTTGAAGTCCATTTGAACCAAAAGCTCAAATGCACCTCCAAAATAAGCTTCTATATATGCCATAATGTGTTTTCTAATATAAAGCATGTATAAGTTGGTTTGTCATGCATGAAACTAGTACATATGGAAAGGTTGCATTTTTCTGATAATTTTTCATATATAAATTATTTCAATCTGAGCTACGGTTGAATTTCTATGAATTTTTGAAGTTTAAATCATTTTCTGGAATTTCCTGATTTATTTTAAATCCAGAAAATAACTAATTGCGTCAGCACTGCGTCATGCTTGCGTCAGCAAGTCAACTGCGGCTGACTGGGGTCAAACCTGACGTGTGGGGTCCACACGTCAGTGACACGGGGTTAAACAGGGGGTTATTTGCTTAATTAAAAGGATTAGGGGGCCGGGGCCCACTGGTCAGTGTCAGTGGTTAATTAGGTTTAGTTAATATTTAACTAAAATTAGCAGGGCCTGGCCCCACTAGTCAGCGACCCTGGGGGGGTCAAACCCTAGGTCAAACAAGTCAAACCCGCCGGCGGCTCGACGCCGGCGAGATCCGCGGCGTACTTGTGCCCCGGGTTTCCTCTGTGGTGCTCCAAATGACGCGCGGCTAGGCGCGTTGGGGAGCTAGCTCGATGGCGCGTCGGGCGATGGCCGTGGCTGGGCCTGGGGTGGCCGGAGTCGACGGCGGCGAGCTCAGCTGCGGCTGCCGGAGTTCGGACGTGCACGAGAGCGCGGTTGGAGCGCCAAGACGGAAGAAGCAAAGCACTAGGGATGCTCTACGTGGCCCTACGAGCCTGTTGGACTCGCCGGGGTGACCAAATGGTCACCGAAGCTGCGTCGACGGCGAGCTCGGCGGCGGCGAAGGTTCGGCCATGGTGGGAACGACAGCCAGAGGGCGAGCGTGACCAGGGAAGGGAGGGGAGAAGAAGCGGGGCTCACAGAGGACTTGCAGGCTGCTCGTTGTGGCCGGGGACGCGCTGGAGACGACGGGGCGGCGATGGCGATCTGCGGCGGCCGGAGGTGAGGACGATGGCGATGGCGGCGTTCCAGGGTGTCCGGCGTCGTGCGTCTCGTCGAGGAGGCGTAACCCACAGTGGCGGAGCGCGTGGACACGACGGAGGGACGAGGGGGAGGCGGTGGCCGCGGCAACGGCGAGCGGTGGCGTCGGCTGCGCTCGGTGCGTGCGAGAGAGGGTGACAGAGGAGAGGACGAGGGAGAGGGAGAGTGCGAGAGAGGTCGGGGTGGCTGCGTGGCGTCTTCGGGGCATCCAGACGAGGAGGGGAGAGGGCAGGCAGGCAGGGAGGGAGGAGGTGGCGCGGCGCGGTGGTGCGCGCGCGTCGGGCACGCGCCCGTCCTCCTGTCGGGGAGGAAGACGACAGAGGAGGGGGGCCAGGTGGGCTGGGCCGGCGCTGGCTGCTGCTGGGCTGCACCGGGAGGAGGCCCAGGTAAGTATCCCTTTTTATTTCTGTTTCCTTTTCTATTTTACTGACATATGTTTTGATTTAATAATAATACTAAATCAATTTATTTTCTTATGCCAATTTTTATGGAAGCTAGTTATATTATTCCAGAGCTCCTTTATAAATGGCATAAATTTTGGACAATATTTTGTATATATAACAATATATATCCAAAGCAAATAATTATCGGATTAATCCAAATGGCCAAAATTAAATATCCATGAGCTCCTAAAATATTTGTTTGAATTTTACCTCTGACCAATATTTTCAGAGAGCAAGATGAACATTTCCTTGGACCTTTTTGGAACAATTTTTTATTTGGGTCATTTTCAGAGATGATTCTGAGGGTTTCACAAATCCTCATTTCAAAATTAAATGGAATTTAAACATGATGCACAAATGACTAGCTAGTCTAGGTCATACCAGACTAGGGATGTGACAGGATTTTCCCGTGCCAACGACGGGCTTTCAGCTTGTGGGAGTTCGACCCGGCCCAGCACCAGACTTTGTCCCGGCTCTTCGACACAAAGCATGTGGACGCCTGGAAGGTGCTATTCAAGAGCTCCGAGGTCTCCCCTCCCGTCACCGAGGATCACGGATTCTGCATCGAGCGCCAAGCCAACGCGGTGAGCTTACTTTTCCCTTTACGGGGTATTTGTTTTTCATAGATTTGATTCTATGCGGGATCTAAACCCCCATCTCCTTAACTGGACTGGCAGAAAAAGGCCGGACAGATCAACTGTCCGGCTCCCTTGCCCGAAGACCCAGCGGACGCTCGCTTGACGAAGCTGCTGGTTCCGGCACCTCATGTGGTGCCGGAGAAGAAGGCCAAGAAGAAGGCCACAAGGACTCGAAAGAGCTCCCGGCGCCTGGTGGTGTCAGGTTCGTCGCCCGAGAACCCCGACGCACCCTTCGCCTCCGAAGATGAGGAGGAGGAAGAAGAAGATGCCTCTCCCCCTCCAACGGGGGAGGAAAGAAAAGAAAGGCCGCCCCAACTGGGGAGGCCGGAGGGTCCAAGAAGGGGGAAACCCTTCTGCCGAACTACGCCTCCGATGCCGAAGACGGCGGGGAGGAATGGCCATCTAGGGTCAAGCCCCTGGAAAAATCGTAAGCATCCGGATATTCGAATAACTTATGGTACTTCTCCGTTATTTGGCATTTTCTGACGCCAAATTTGGTCATGCAGTCCTCCCAAGGCTCAGCTCGATGATTCGACGAGCGGTTCCTTGGATTCGTCGGATGTGAACAGTGCTTCACTTCCGACGGCTTCCTCCCCTCTCCCCGCGGACGACGCTGAGGTGGAGTCCCAAAAGGGACTAAACCAGGAGGAGGTGGTCCTGGAGGCACCTCAAGGCGACCTCCCGGACTCCAGGCCAAAAGGGGGTAAAGCCCCCGAGGGATCTATGTCCGGCCCCGGGCCGGACACTGCTCCGGAACCATCAATGGTTCCAGAGTCCGACAGGCGGCGCCTTCATAAGAAGGGCAAGCCTACGACACCGGCATCCTCCGTCCATTTGGAGGCGCCGGACAATCTGCTGGAGGCGCTTAACGGCGCCTCCATCAACGAGGAACACCGCACTATTATGAGTGCGGTGATTCAGAAGGTTCAGTCCGCCAAGAGCGGGCTGACAGAAGCATGTACAAGCCTGTTAACAGGCTTCGAGGTATGTGTTAAAAAATATATATATAAAATGTTACCGCATAGACAGTAGCCCCTAATGCTCAGTTCGGCGTTCGGAAAGAAAAGCCGAGCTGAGGATCTAAAAAGATATACGCAGGAGTCTAATAAAAATATGTCAATATGGGAATGCAGGCTGCGCTGCTGACCTATGTCGCAGTGACTGCGGAGGTCAATGCCTTGAAGGAGAATCTCGAGCGGTCCGAGAACGAGCTCGGCCATGCCAAGAAGGAGCTCGAGGACAAGGAGGGTATGTAATACCGCATATAAATGTATATAGAAATACTTGGTTGCAAATAATGACAGGGCCAACTTAAATGTTGCAGGGGCCACAGCCGAGGTGGCTACCCTGAAGGAGGCGGTCTCCAAGGCCGAAAACAGTGCAGCCCTGGAGCGCACCGAGCGAGAGAAGCAGGAGGCGCGTGTGGCGGACGTGCGGCAAGAGCTCCAGGCTCTCGTGGAAAAACACGAGAGTTTGGAGCGTGACTCGAAGACTCGAGAGTCCGAGCTCACCCTGGCTCTTGAGAGTGCCAAAAACGCTAAGGCCGAAGCCCAGAAGGCCCTCCAGGAGATCGAGGCAATGAAGAAGATAGCGGTGGGTGCAAAGCAAGAATATAAAAGTTAATTATTTGCTACTTACCCGAATCCGGAGCTCTCCAGGAGCGTTCGCCGATCTGCCCCGTAGCGTGTCTGATGTCGCCGCATACTACCGAGCCGAAGAGGGGAACTCGACGAAAAAAGTGTTCTGGTCTCAGTATGCTGAGGCCGAACATCTGGTGCCCCTGAGCGATCAGCTGAAGCAGCTGGTCGAGCTCCACAAGGTGGCCGAATAGGCCATGAAGGGCCTCATAGCTCGGTTGTGGCCTGGAGAGGCCATACCTGGGAGCTACTTCGGTCTGGTGCGGCGGCTGGTGGACGCGTGTCCGTGGATTGAGGCCGTCAAGCGCTCCATTTGTATCGAAGGTGCCCGTCGGGCCCTTGCCCGTGCTAAAGTGCACTGGGGCAAGCTAGACGCTGAGAAGCTTTTGACAGACGCGCCACCGCCAGGCAAGGAGTATTGCACGCCCGAGATGTATTATAAGGGCGTCCTGAAGGGTGCTCGCCGTATAGCGAACGAACGCTCCAAATATGTAATTTTTTAGTAGACTCGCATCTGTTATCCTGTACGCTGAAAACTTTGTTCATATGCGTTAAGCAACGCTTGTTAATTTAAAATATTACCTTCTGTGCGGCCGTTTATCAAATCTGAGAGATGCAAGTCGTCGGCTTCGACCCCCATGCCACGAGTGCTGGGGTGTTCGGGATAAACCTGAGCGCTCTTGTTCCCATTCTTGGGTCCATCTAGGGAGGCGCTCAGCACAACGAACCAGGCCGTTGGACTTATAATGCTTTATCACTCACACTTGGCCATAGAATTCTATAATTTTAAATTTCGGCGAAGCCCCTAGTATTCGGAAGACCAAGTTCGGGGAGCTATCCACGCCTAGACCGGATAAGTCCGGTTCCTCGCTCTAAGCGGCATAAGTCTTTAAGGAATCGGAAAACCTCGTGAACAGCGACAGGTCTCTCGCACTATCATGACGGTCAGTTTTAGCTTTCTCTACTGAGGTGTTAACCCAGCTCAACTGGGGCACAATCGCAGTAGTTCTCCTAGCGCTACCTTAGCCAACATTGCAGAACGTAAGGTACCAAAACATGGGAGCCGCGCAAACCCAACTATTGACCAAAGACATGATTCAGAGCCGATGCATATAGTGCTATAAGTTCAGGGTGCCGCACTCATGAGAGTGTTCGGTCTTCTCACACCATGTTATGGGGTGCTTAAGCCCCTGGTGTATTGGCCATACCAAAGTGTACGGTTGCAGAGTGTCATGACTGAACATATTTGTATATATGAAAAATAAATCAGTACAATAATAGATAAGAGCTATGTATTGTTTATTAAAAAAGGGCTGCTGCGAAAGCAGAACGATACAAGTAGTGCGATAAGCAAGAGATGGGATTATTTGACATGTTCCCCTCCAGGGGCAAGCTGCGGGATTTTAAGTAAAACGGGTATTAAGCTCGTTATAGAGACCACCTGGACATTTGACGCGGCTTGTTTTCTCCCTGGCTGTTGCATCGTATGTTCGGCGAGTGTCTTGCCGGACAGGCCTTCCGAATAGTTGGGTCCTGAAAGTGTGTAAAAGGAAACGGCGGAATAGGGAGCCCCTTAGTGCGGTTGAGCCGCATTCTGGGCGTGCCGTAGTTGTTCCCCTCCCCTTATGCCCATGGTATCTCTAAGGCGTAATTATGTATGCATGGTACCGATATCGCCATATGGCGAGGGCTGGGGTTGGGGCTGCACTGCTATGCTTGCTCGGAACGTGCCAGCCGGATTTGTTATAGGTTACTTTGGGCTCGCTTGACATTGTCCGGACGTTTGACACCTGGGTTGGAGGATTGCCTTGAGAGGCTACTCTGTACTTCCGCCGCCAGGGCCGCCGTGTGCTCCTCTGTTCGGAGAGAGTGTTTGGTGTTTCCATTTACCGTGATGACTCCGCGAGGTCCTGGCATCTTGAGCTTGAGGTATGCATAGTGCGGCACCGCATTGAATTTTGCAAATGCGGTTCGTCCGAGCAGGGCATGATAGCCACTGCGAAATGGGACTATGTCGAAGATTAGCTCTTCGCTTCGGAAATTATCCGGGGATCCGAAGACCACTTCGAGTGTAACCGAGCCTGTACAGCTGGCTTCTACACCTGGTATGACGCCTTTAAAGGTTGTCTTTGTGGGTTTAATCCTTGAGGGATCGATACCCATTTTTCGCACTGTATCCTGATAAAGCAGGTTCAGGCTGCTGCCACCGTCCATTAGGACTCTGGTGAGGTGAAATCCGTCGATAATTGGGTCTAGGACCATTGCGGCGAATCCGCCGTGACGGATGCTAGTGGGGTGGTCCCTTCGATCAAAAGTGATCGGGCAGGAGGACCATGGGTTGAACTTTGGGGTGACTGGCTCCAACGCATAGACGTCCTTGAGAGCACGCTTCCGCTCCCTTTTGGGGATGTGGGTTGCGTATATCATGTTCACTATCCACACTTGCGGGGGGAATCCCTTCCTCTGTTGTTCGGCGACCGGGGCTCCTCCTCGTCATCGCTACGCAGCCCCTTGTCTCTGGTTTCGGCACTTAACTTGCCTGCCTGCTTGAACACCCAACAATCCCTGTTGGTGTGGTTGGCTGGTTGTTCGGGGGTGCCATGTACCTGGCACGAGTGGTCGAGTATCCGGTCTAAATTGGATGGCCCCGGAGGGTTTCTTTTGAATGGCTTCTTCCGCTGACCGGGTTTAGAGCCTCTAAATCTGGCGTTGACTGCCGTATCCTCGGTATTGTCGCCGTTAATGCGGCGCTTGTGTTTGTTGCGACGTGAACGGACATTGATGTCCTTGGTATCCGAATTACCAGGGTTCTTGGTTATGTTATTGCTACGAGCCAGCCAGCTGTCTTCGCCCGCACAGAAGCGGGTCATGAGTGTCGTGAGGGCTGCCATAGATTTCGGCTTTTCCTGTCCTAGGTGCCGGGCAAGCCATTCGTCTCGGATGTTGTGCCTGAAGGCAGCAAGGGCCTCGGTGTCCGAACAGTCGACTATTTGATTTTTCTTAGTTAGGAACCGTGTCCAGAATTGCCTGGCCGATTCCTATGGCTGCTGGATTATGTGGCTTAGGTCATCGGCGTCTGGTGGTCGCACATAAGTGCCCTGGAAGTTGTCAAGGAATGCGGATTCCAGGTCCTCCCAGCAACTAATTGACTCTGTTGGCAGGCTGTTAAGCCAATGTCGAGCTGGTCCTTTAAGCTTGAGCGGGAGGTATTTGATGGCATGTAGATCATCACCACGGGCCATGTGGATATGAAGGAGATAATCCTCGATCCAAACCGCCGGATCTGTTGTGCCATCGTATGATTCGATGTTCGTGGGTTTAAAACCCTCGGGGATTTGATGATCCATTACTTCGTCTGTGAAGCATATGGGTGTGCGGCGCCCCTGTATTGGGCTATATCACGACCCAGCTCAGATGAGCTTGGTCTGTTGTATTTAGCCTGGCCGTACTTATCTTGTCCGGCGTGACGGCTAGCGTCACGTGAAGCGGGGAACCCATGCGATCCGTAGATCGATCTTGCTTGCCTTGCCTTGTTCTCCAATATGTCTCGTAGGTCAGTTGCGTCTCCCCGTACTCTGGTATGTTTTGAGCGGTGCCGGGGTGCGGCTTGGGTCGAGGGCCTGAAGGCCTCTCTGTCGCGTCCACGGGGTGGCCGATCGGGCGCATCATACGCTGGTGATGTGGGTTTAGTTGCTTCCTCCTCAAGTTGGGGTAGCAGCCTGCGCTTTGGGTAGCTCTTGGAGGGGCGCTCGAGTTTATACTCTTCGGCCGCCAGGACTTCGGTCCATCTGTCGGCTAGCAAGTCTTGGTCAGCTCTAAGCTGCTGCTATTTTTTCTTGAGGCTGCTTGCCATGGCCATAAGCCTGCGTTTGAAACGCTCTTGTTCGGCGGGGTCCTCTGGCACGACGAATTCGTCGTCGTCGAGGCTTGCCTCGTCTTCGGAGGGAGGCATATAGTTGTCGTCCTCAACCTCTCTGTCGGCCGCTCTCTCATGAGGGTTGGCTCCTTCGTCCTCCTGCACTGAATCCTGCTGGAGGGGGTTATCTTCGGCACTGTCCGGCGTGTTGTTATCTCCGGTGCCGGAATCGCCGTTTTTGCTTTGGCGAGACTTAGAGCGGCGCCGCTGACGTCGGCGCTTGGGTTGCTTCTTGGAGGGGTCATCCTCCATTTTTTCCTCGCCATCCCCTGCTTTGGGGGTGTCCACCATGTATATATCATATGACGAGGTGGCTTTCCATTTCCCTATAGGTGCTGGTTCTTGATCGTCTCCTTCATCGGCGTCCATACCGTCGATGTCTTCGGAGTCAAAGTCGAGCATGTCGGTTAAATCGTCGATAGTTTCTACGAAGTGGGTGGTGGGTGGGCCTCGAATTTCTTCGTCGTCCATATCCCAACCATGCTGACCGTAGTTCGGCCAGGGCTCTCCTGACAAAGAGAGAGACTTTAGTGAGTTCAGGATATCGCCAAAGGGCGAGTGCTGAAAGACGTCCGCTGCGGTGAACTCCATGATCGAAGCCCAATCGGGTTCGATCGGAAGGGGTGCGGGATATACGGAGTCCGGAACGAAGTCCGGCACCTCGGAGTCACGGGCCTTGCAAAGGACTAAGCTGGTATTCGGCTCGTAGAGATTGCGGCTCCTGCGGTGGCATCCAACTGTCCATCCCCGACTAGCGCAGTCTGCTCCGACCTAATAGTCGGAGCGGGCACCTGAGCGACGCTTTGGGCGCTGTCCGGCGGCAGAGCAATATCATGCCCATCGTGACAGTGCGGCGTGCTCGGCCGTGGCTCGAATCCGTCAAAGATCAAGTCCCCGCGAATGTCGGTCGTGTAGTTTAAGCTTCCAAACCTGACCTGATGTCCAGGGGCGTAGCTTTCGATCTGCTCCAGATGGACAAACGAGTTGGCCCGCAGTGCAAAGCCGCCGAATACGAAGATCTGTCCAGGGAGAAAAGTCTTGCCCTGGACCGCGTCGTGGTTGATGATCGAAGAAGCCATCGGGCCTAAAGGCGACGACACAGAGGAACTCTCAATGAAAGCACCAATGTCGGTGTCAAAACCGGTGGATCTCGGGTAGGGGGTCCCGAACTGTGCGTCTAGGCGGATGGTAACAGGAGACAAGGGACACGATGTTTTTACCCAGGTTCGGGCCCTCTCGATGGAGGTAAAACCCTACTCCTGCTTGATTAATATTTATGATATGGGTAGTACAAGAGTGGATCTACCACGAGATCAGAGAGGCTAAACCCTAGAAGCTAGCCTATGGTATGATTGTTATTCGTCCTACGGACTAAAACTCTCCGGTTTATATAGACACCGGAAAGGGCTAGGGTTACACAGAGTTGGTTACAATGGGGAGGAGATCTTCATATCGTATCGCCAAGCTTGCCTTCCACGCCAAGAAAAGTCCCATCCGGACACGGGACGGAGTCTTCAATCTTGTATCTTCATAGTCCGGGAGTCCGGCCAAAGGTCACAGTCCGGCCATCCGGACACCCCCTAATCCAGGACTCCCTCACTCGGTAAGCCAGTTGCCGGGAAGAAGCCAAAGAATGGACCCAACCTGAGACTGAGTGCTTTTATTGCAAAGGGAAGGGTCACTGGAAGCGGAACTACCCCAAATACTTAGCGGACAAGAAGGCCGGCAACACCAAAGGTATATGTGATATACATGTAATTGATGTGTACCTTACAAGTACTCGTAGTAGCTCCTGGGTATTTGATACCGGTGCGGTTGCTCATATTTGTAACTCAAAATAGGAGCTACGAAATAAGCGGAGACTGGCAAAGGACGAGGTGACGATGCGCGTTGGGAATGGTTCCAAGGTCGATGTGATCGCCGTCGGCACGCTACCTCTACATTTACCTACGGGATTAGTTTTAAACCTCAATAATTGTTATTTAGTGCCAGCTTTGTGCATGAACATTGTTTAATACGAGATGGCTACTCATTTAAATCCGAGAATAATGGTTGTTCTATTTATATGAGAGATATGTTTTATGGTCATGCCCCGCTGGTCAATGGTTTATTCTTAATGAATCTCGAACATGATGTTACACATATTCATAGTGTGAATACCAAAAGATGTAAGATTGATAATGATAGTCCCACATATCTGTGGCACTGCCGCCTTGGTCACATTGGTGTCAAGCGCATGAAGAAGCTCCATACAGATGGACTTTTGGAGTCTCTTGATTTCAAATCATTTGACATGTGTGAACCATGCCTCATGGGTAAAATGACCAAGACTCCATTCTCCGGAACAATGGAGCGAGCAACCAACTTATTGGAAATTATACATACTGATGTGTGCGATACAATGAGTATTGAGGCTCGCGGTGGCTATCGTTATGTTATCACCCTCACTGATGACTTAAGTAGATATGTGTATGTTTACTTGATGAAACACAAGTCTGAGACCTTTGAAAAGCTCAAGGAATTTCAGAATGAGGTAGAGAATCAACGTGACCGAAAAATAAAGTTCTTACGATCAGATCGTGGAGGAGAATATTTAAGTCACGAATTTGGTACACACTTAAGGAAATGTGGAATCGTTTCACAACTCACGCCGCCTGGAACACCTCAGTGTAACGGTGTGTCCGAACATCATAATCGTAATTTATTGGATATGGTGCGGTCTATGATGTCTCTTATCGATTTACCGCTATCATTTTAGGGATACGCTTTAGAGACAGCTACATTCACTTTAAATAGGGCACCATCTAAATCCGTTGAGATGACACCGTATGAATTATGGTTTGGGAAGAAACCTAAGTTGTCGTTTCTAAAAGTTTGGGGATGCGATGCTTATGTCAAGAAACTTCAACCTGAAAAGCTCGAACCCAAGTTGGAAAATGTGTCTTCATAGGATACCCTAAGGAAACCATTGGGTATACCTTCTACCTCAGATCCAAAGGCAAGATCTTTGTTGCCAAGAACGGGTCCTTTCTGGAGAAAGAGTTTCTCTCGAAAGAAATAAGTGGGAGGAAAGTAGAACTCGATGAAGTACTACCTCTTGAACCGGAAAGTAGTGCAGCTCAGGAAGATGTTCCTGTGGTGCCTACACCGACTGGAGAGGAAATTAATGATGATGATCAAGGTACTTCGGATCAAGTTGCTACTGAACTTCATAGGTCCACAAGGACACGTTCCACACCAGAGTGGTATGGCAACCCTGTCCTGGAAATCATGTTGTTAGACAACGGTGAACCTTCGAACTATGAAGAAGCGATGGCGGGCCCAGATTCCAACAAATGGCTTGAAGCCATGCAATCCGAGATAGGATCCATGTATGAAAACAAAGTGTGGACTTTGACAGACTTGCCCGATGATCGGCGAGCGATAGAAAATAAATGGATCTTTAAGAAGAAGACGGACGCGGATGGTAATGTTACCATCTATAAAGCTTGACTTGTCGCTAAGGGTTATCAGCAAGTTCAAGGGGTTGACTACGATGAGACTTTCTCTCCCGTAGCGAAGTTGAAGTCCGTCTGAATCATGTTAGCAATTGCCACATACTATGATTATTAGATATGGCAACTGGACGTCAAAACGGCATTCCTTAACAGCTATCTTAAGGAAGAACTGTATATGATGCAGCCAGAAGGTTTTGTCGATCCTGAGAATGCAAACAAGGTATGCAAACTCCAGCGATCCATTTATGGGCTGGTGCAAGCATCTCGGAGTTGGAACATTCTCTTTGATGAGATGATCAAAGCGTTTGGGTTTATGCAGACTTATGGAGAAGCCTGCGTTTACAAGAAAGTGAGTGGGAGCTTTGTAGCATTTCTCATATTATATGTAGATGACATACTTTTGATGGGAAATGATATAGAACTTTTGGACAGCATTAAGGCCTACTTGAATAAGTGTTTTTCAATGAAGGACCTTGGAGAAGCTGCTTGCATATTAGGCATCAAGATCTATAGGGATAGATCGAGACGCCTCATAGGTCTTTCACAAAGCACATAACTTGGTAAGATATTGAAGAAGTTCAATATGGATCAGTCCAAGAAGGGGTTCTTGCCTGTGTTGCAAGGTGTGAAATTGAGCTCGGCTCAATGTGCGGCCACGGCAGAAGATAGAGAAAATATGAGTGTCATCCCCTATGCCTCGGCTATAGGGTCTATTATGTATGCGATGTTGTGTACCAGACCTGATGTAAACCTTGCTGTAAGTTTGGTAGGAAGGTACCAAAGTAATCCCGGCATGGAACACTGGACAGCGGTCAAGAATATCCTGAAGTACCTGAAAAGGACTAAGGATATGTTTCTCGTTTATGGAGGTGACAAAGAGCTCGTCGTAAAGGGTTACGTCGATGCTAGCTTCGACATAGATCTGGATGACTCTAAGTCACAAACCGGATACGTGTATATTTTGAATGATGGGGCAGTAAGCTGGTGCAGTTGCAAGCAGAGCATCGTGGCGGGATCTACATGTGAAGCGGAGTACATGGCAGCCTCGGAGGCAGCGCATGAAGCAATATGGATGAAGGAGTTCATCACCGACCTAGGAGTCATACCCAATGCGTCGGGGCCGATCACTCTCTTCTGTGACAACACTGGAGCTATTGCCCTTGCCAAGGAGCCCAGGTTTCACAAGAAGAGGCACATCAAGCGTCGCTTCAACTCCATTCGTGAAAATGTTCAAGATGGAGACATAGATATTTGCAAAGTGCATACGGATCTGAATGTCGCAGATCCGTTGACTAAACCTCTTCCGCGAGCAAAACATGATCAACACCAGAACTCTATGGGTGTTCGATTCATCACAATGTAACTAGATTATTGACTCTAGTGCAAGTGGGAGACTGTTGGAAATATGCCCTAGAGGCAATAATAAAATGATTATTATTATATTTCCTTGTTCATGATAATTGTCTATTATTCATGCTATAATTGTGTTATCCGGAAATCGTAATACATGTGTGAATACATGGACCACAACATGTTCCTAGTAAGCCTCTAGTTGACTAGCTCGTTGATCAATAGATAGTTGTGGTTTCCTGACTATGGACATTGGATGTCATTGATAACGGGATCACATCATTAAGAGAATGATGTGATGGACAAGACCCAGTCATAAGCATACCACAAGATCGTGTAGTTCGTTTGCTAAAGCTTTTCCAATGTCAAGTATCATTTGCTTAGACCATGAGATCGTGTAACTCCCGGATACCGTAGGAGTGCTTTGGGTGTACCAAACGTCACAATGTAACTGGGTGACTATAAAGGTATACTACGGGTATCCACAAAAGTATATGTTGGGTTGACACGGATCGAGACTGGGATTTGTCACTCCGTATGACGGAGAGGTATCTCTGGGCCCACTCGGTAATGCATCATCATAATGAGCTCAATGTGACCAAGTGTTTGGTCACGATGCATTACGATACGAGTAAAGTGACTTGCCGGTAACGATATTGAACGAGGTATTGGGATACCGACGATCAAATCTCGGGCAAGTAACGTACCGATTAACAAAGGGAATTGTATACCGGATTACCTGAATCCTCGACATCGTGGTTCATTCGATGAGATCATCGTGGAACATGTGGGAGCCAACATGGGTATCTAGATCCCGCAGTTGGTTATTGGCCGGAGAGCTGTCTCGGTCATGTCTACGTGATTCCCGAACCCGTAGGGTCTACACACTTAAGGTTCGGTGACGCTAGGGTTGTAGAGATATTAGTATGCGGTAACCCGAAAGTTGTTCGGAGTCCTGGATGAGATCCCCGACGTCACGGGGAGTTCCGGAATGGTCCGGAGGTGAAGAATTGTATATAGGAAGTCCAGTTTCGGCCACCGGGAAAGTTTCAGGGTTCACCGGTATTGCACCGGGACCACCGGAAGGGTCCCGGGGGTCCATCGGGTGGGGCCACCTATCCCGAAGGGTCCCGTGGGCTGAAGAGGGATGGGAACCAGCCCCTGGTGGGCTGGTGCGCCCCCCCTTGGGCCTCCCCTGCGCCTAGGGTTGGAAACCCTAGGGGTGGGGGCGTCCCACTTGACTTGGGGGGCAAGTCCCCCCCCTAGGCCGCCGCCCCCCTTGAGATGGGATCTCTAGGGGGCCGGCGCACCCCCTAGGCCCCCTATATAAAGAGGGGGGAGGGAGCGCAGCCGCACCCTCGTCCCTGGCGCCTCCCTCTCCCCACGTACCACCTCTCCCTCTCGCTGAGCTTGGCGAAGCCCTGCTGAGATCGCTGCTACTTCCACCACCACGCCGTCGTGCTGCTGGATCTCCATCAACCTCTCCTTCCCCCTTGCTGGATCAAGAAGGAGGAGACGTCTTCCCCAACCGTACGTGTGTTGAACGCGGAGGGGCTGTCCGTTCAGCACTAGGATCTTCGGTGATTTGGATCACGGCGAGTACGACTCCCTCAACCCCGTTCTCTTGAACGCTTCCGCTCACGATCTACAAGGGTATGTAGATGCACTCCTCTCTCTCATTGCTAGATGACTCCATAGACTGATTTTGGTGAAGCGTAAAAAAAATTATTTTTCTGCAACGTTCCCCAACAATATTTGCCTCAGTAACTTGTGTTATGGATATTGCAAGTAATCCCTCTGCTCGCATGCCTTTGAAGACATGTTCTAGTGTCTTTGTTCACTCATTTTTGTGTGTGTATGTAGTAATATATGGAGTATAATATCGAAAATCAACTTATATTTCTAAACAGAGGTAGTAATAAAATATGGTTTCTGTTTGAATTAGAACCAGGTCCGCGGTGGAGATGAAGTTCTCAAAGTCATGCCGTGTGAACTGGAAGACTTGAGGATGAGTTCTACTGCTAAACTATCCAGCTGTTGTGTCCTTGTCGCCACGTGTCCTAAACTAGTGTTTTCCTGTAGCATTGTTGTTAGGCGTGTTCTTGAGGCTGTACTTGACCACAGCAATTTCCTGGTTGTGCCTTCGATTATGAAGGGTGTGGTTCTTGTAAAGCTTCCCAACAAATCTGATGTGGCATGTCTTCATCATCATGTTTATAAGTGGAAAGACCACTCTGTTAAGTTCTCCAAGGTTGACGAGATGGTGATGGTGCATGTAGACATCTCTCACGAAGTCCATGGCCTAGTCAGTTATGCGGGGTTCATCCCGTAGGTCGGTAGCAAGAAATAGTCTGCAGAGTTTAATTAGTGCATCTTTTTTGTCTGTAGTAAGTACTATTGTTCAGTACTTGATTTGTGTTTGTGAACCCTGTATTGTTTATTAGTATTGCCGCTTTTGGTGTGCGTGGTCAGTCCTGAGAATGGTCTCTGTTAATGTATGTCCACTCAATTCAGTCTGTATATTTTGAAGTATCCAGACCATCTTTTTGTGAGGACGGTTTATCAATTATGGTTACACTCCAATATCTGTATGCATTGCAGGGTTTATCGCACCCACCAGGATTTCCAGTCCCATGGATGTTTGGTCCATACAATTTGTCACGACCTTTGGACTGTCCTGCTTGCGGGAGTAGGCGGGGGCCCTACATGCCACCCGTAGTTGGAAGATCAATCTTCTGTTTAGTACTTCAACATAGTGATTTCCTGGTAAGGATTCACTCATGTCACATCAAGTAAATCTTATTGATTTACTATCTAAATCTTATTGATTTAATGTCATGTTTTCTTTCTTTTCCTGCAATTTTACGATGCAGGTTTTGCCATCTGGTATTCATCACGGAATAAACCGTTTGGTTTGCACTACGATGCCTATTTTTGCAGGTTTCACTTCTTATGTCGTGTTAGTAATGAAGGCACTGACCATCACTTATATTACTGGAAAAAATTGGATCAGTCTATTGTATGAGTACAAGCTGAATCCCTATGATGAACTACAGTTTGGTTTAACAAAAATGCCACAATTAGTCCTTCTCGCGTTTAAAAGAAATGAAGAAAAAAAACTAGATCGCGCTCATGGATCCTAGTCAAGTTAGAAAGCTGATCATAGCAGACCAGACACGATCGCCGTTGTCTCGCACATCGGTACCACCTTCAGCAGCGGATCAAGCACTGGTAGTTGCTCTAGCACTGACAGCGGCAGCAGCTCAGTTTGGTCCAGCTGAGGATTGGGCACCGACCGCGTCAGCGGATCAGGCTGATCTACCGGAGGATCGGGCATCGACATCGGCACCTGCTCTGACACCAGCACCAGCTCTACAAGGAGCACCATCTCCGGCAGTAGCAGCGGCTTCGGCACCTGCACCAACACTTGCACCTGCACCACCACGCCGTCGTGCTGCTAGATCTCCATCAACCTCTCCTTCCCCCTTGCTGGATCAAGAAGGAGGAGACGTCTTCCCCAACCATACGTGTGTTGAACGCGGAGGTGCTGTACGTTCAGCACTAGGATCTTCGGTGATTTGGACCACGGCGAGTACGACTCCCTCAACCCCGTTCTCTTGAACGCTTCCGCTCACGATCTACAAGGGTATGTAGATGCACTCCTCTCTCTCGTTGCTAGATGACTCCATAGACTGATCTTGGTGAAGCATAAAAAAATTTATTTTCTGCAACGTTCCCCAACAATATTTGCCTCAGTAACTTGTGTTATGGATATTGCAAGTAATCCCTCTGCTCGCATGCCTTTGAAGACATGTTCTAGTGTCTTTGTTCACTCATTTCTGTGAACGCTTCCGCTCACGATCTACAAGGGTATGTAGATGCACTCCTCTCTCTCGTTGCTAGATGACTCCATAGACTGATCTTGGTGAAGCGTAAAAAAATTATTTTCTGCAACGTTCCCCAACAATATTTGCCTCAGTAACTTGTGTTATGGATATTGCAAGTAATCCCTCTGCTCGCATGCCTTTGAAGACATGTTCTAGTGTCTTTGTTCACTCATTTCTGTGTGTGTATGTAGTAATATATGGAGTATAATATCGAAAATCAACTTATATTTCTAAACAGAGGTAGTAATAAAATATGGTTTCTGTTTGAATTAGAACCAGGTCCGCGGTGGAGATGAAGTTCTCAAAGTCATGCCGTGTGAACTGGAAGACTTGAGGATGAGTTCTACTACTAAACTATCCAGCTGTTGTGTCCTTGTCGCCACGTGTCCTAAACTAGTGTTTTCCTGTAGCATTGTTGTTAGGCGTGTTCTTGAGGCTGTACTTGACCACAACAATTTCCTGGTTGTGCCTTCGATTATGAAGGGTGTGGTTCTTGTAAAGCTTCCCAACAAATCTGATGTGGCATGTCTTCATCATCATGTTTATAAGTGGAAAGACCACTCTGTTAGGTTCTCCAAGGTTGACGAGATGGTGATGGTGCATGTAGACATCTCTCATGAAGTCCATGGCCTAGTCAGTTATGCGGGATTCATCCCGTAGGTCGGTAGCAAGAAATAGTCTGCAGAGTTTAATTAGTGCATCTTTTTTGTCTGTAGTAAGTACTATTGTTCAGTACTTGATTTGTGTTTGCGAACCCTGTATTGTTTATTAGTATTGCCGCTTTTGGTGTGCGTGGTCAGTCCTGAGAATGGTCTATGTTAATGTATGTCCACTCAATTCAGTCTGTATATTTTGAAGTATCCAGACCATCTTTTTGTGAGGACGGTTTATCAATTATGGTTGCACTCCAATATCTGTATGCATTGCAGGGTTTATCGCACCCACCAGGATTTCCAGTCCCATGGATGTTTGGTCCATACAATTTGTCACGACCTTTGGACTGTCCTGCTTGCGGGAGTAGAAGGGGGCCCTACATGCCACCCGTAGTTGGAAGATCAATCTTCTGTTTAGTACTTCAACATAGTGATTTCCTGGTAAGGATTCACTCATGTCACATCAAGTAAATCTTATTGATTTACTATCTAAATCTTATTGATTTAATGTCATGTTTTCTTTCTTTTCCTGCAATTTTACGATGCAGGTTTTGCCATCTGGTATTCATCATGGAATAAACCGTTTGGTTTGCACTACGATGGCTATTTTTGCAGGTTTCACTTCTTATGTCGTGTTAGTAATGAAGGCACTGACCATCACTTATATTACTGGAAAAAATTGGATCAGTCTGTTGTCTGAGTACAAGCTGAATCCCTATGATGAACTACAGTTTGGTTTAACAAAAATGCCACAATTAGTCCTTCTCGCGTTTAAAAGAAATGAAGAAAAAAACTAGATCGCGCTCATGGATCCTAGTCAAGTTAGAAAGCTGATCATAGCAGACCAGACACGATCGTCGTTGTCTCGCACATCGGTACCACCTTCAGCAGCGGATCAAGCACTGGTAGTTGCTCTAGCACTGACAGCGGCAACAGCTCAGTTTGATCCAGCTGAGGATTGGGCACCGACCACGTCAGCGGATCAGGCTGATCTACCGGAGGATCGGGCATCGACATCGGCACCTGCTCTGACACCAGCACCAGCTCTACAAGGAGCACCATCTCCGGCAGTAGCAGCGGCTTCGGCACCTGCACCAACACTTGCACTTGCATCTGCTCCGGCCCGTGCAGCGGCAACCTAACGAGAAGTTGCACCGGCAAAAGACTGGGCTGCAGTTCGCACTTCATGTACCAAAGTCCTTACAAAAACCTACATGTCCACCTTTGTAAGCATTGGCCGCCCAAGTGCTTCGCTCTTTTTTCTTTCCATGTTGTTTCACATGATTCACTGTGTTGATCTAACTGTTTGGGTATGTCTTCTTGTTTGCAAACAGAGAATTCCTAGAGCAACGAGGGAGTCGTTCAACAATTCGGGCGACCGCAGCCAAGTTTCTCTTACCATGCGCAGCCTTGGTGTGAATGAACCTGCTCAATATACCGTAAGTACAAAGGATGGTTGCATGATGATTGATGCTAAAGGATGGTCAAAGCTCAAATCTAAATCATATCTTGCGGTAGGGGATGATGTCAAAATCGAACTTTCTCGGCAAGGAGAGCTGGTCCAAATCAACTTTGAAATTCTTCGGTAGCAACACGCAACTGCCGAACTGATCTATCCTCCGAGAGATTTTTGATGTAATAATCTGGCATGGTGAAACAAGTGTCCTGTGTGTATAAGTAGTACGATAGTATTATTTATCACATGGTAAATTGTTGATAGAATTGCAACTCTCATTGCTGGTTAGGAACTGTTGTTCGATTTCATTCCAACAGCTGTCGTGCTTTATTCAATTTTGTGTATTCGCCTTGCGACAGCATCTAAAACCAGCGCCGTACTGATCGCTTGCAATATGAAAAGCACTGAGGTAGAACACATGGGCCCCCAAACATGCAGGGTGGGCCTGCGGCCCAAAGTCCAGAACCGTGAGCCTGTCTGAGTATTATTTTTCAGCTGAACCCCCATAATGCCCGTGCATTGCATGTAACATCAAGATGCATTTGTATGAGTATTTTATCTTGTGAGAGAAAAAGGATGAACGAGGGAAGGCCTTATTTGCAAATGTGGAGAGGTGTGTGGGTACCTTTTTGCAAAATTGCCATAGTTTCCTTCCTATCCATCAGATATAAATCGGACGGCCTATATTGCAGGATGGCAGGCACACCATCATCACCAACTCGTCTATACTATGTTAAAAACAACTCTGTTTTTTATAATTATATATGTTATATATATTCCCCTTGATTTTTCTTATGTATAAAGTTGTGTTATAGAAGATTTGTATATTTCTATATAGAGGGAGTATCTCTCTGTCAAAAATATATTTATGTGTAACTAGTTACTCCTGTCTTTCTACTTCCTTTCGCTGATATGTGGGGCATCCGGCAACGGGGTCCATGTGCCACATGCACAAATTAGAGTGCACAACTGCACGGTAGACACACACCGGTCGTAGCGCCGCAGTAATGCCCAATGAACCGTCAAATCACAACCCTCCCCCCCTTTCCAGCTTTAGCAATAAGCTGGACGGGCGAACCGGCAATATTTCACTGGGCCTGAATGACTGAATCTCCTTCTCCCTTGTCTGCTTGTTCAGAGAAAAACCCCTCTCGGTGATTGCATAGGGTTTTCTCATGGAGAACCAGGCACGAATTCTTCATCCATCCCCGATAAATCCAAGTCCCTTGGTCGCGGATAATCCTAGGATGGTAGCCGCCGTCGTTGATGCATTTTTCTTCCTACTGAATCTAGTGTGTTTCATTTGCAGTTCCCAAAGTGTGAGGACCCTACAGGTTTCTACGCCCTCGGCGAGACGCCACACTTGTTCCTTCTCATCCTAACACAGGATTTTAAAATGTGCACGGTATGTTCCTAGAATCCTCTTTTCTATCCGGGGGGGTGGGGGTTTTTTGAACATGTTGTCGACTAATTTGGAAATTTGGATTGCTATATTTGGATAAAAGGTACTACTAGTACGATGGTCAACACTGACGTGAAGGGGGAAGTTATTTCTAAATTTGGATAGGGAATACATTGTGTTTTCATATTATTTTTCCTGCAGTGCATTATTTGCTCTGCCAGAACACATGTACTCAAGATGCTCGGCCTTGCCATAACTGAATACACCAGTTTAATGGTCACAATGAAGACAAGCCATGGATATAAGTTCCGAGTTGGGTTCATGAACCAAGAAGATCGCTATTTTTTTATGGCTGAACTTGGATAAACTTTCTCAAGTGTTACAAACTGAAAGTTGGCGCACGAATGTTGATGGAAATAGCAGAACCTGGTCTCATCTTCACTGTGATCTTCCGCCCCGACATCGTTCCAATTGTTCATCCATATTAGTTTTGTATCTGGTTCTTGCTTGTTGCCTCGATTACTTCTTAATCCACCTATTCTGTCTAACTAATCACAATTTAACTTTAGAAGTAGCAACGAATCTCTCACGAAGATGCTACTTCTAACTAATATTTTCTTATAATTGGTGATACGTGTAGGTTTTTTCAGAGTTAAGCAGGTTGCTCGTTCGTTATTCTGTAATAACTCGGCTGTTACTGATGGCACTGAAGTTGACTGGGACGACTGTTTGCACACGAACACGTCACCATGTACCTCTAATGCCGAGGGTGATGCACCGCAGCTCACGTCGAAGGAGACCCGTTCGGAAGCGCGGTACGCAAGCAATCCGGCGGGCGCTTTTGAGCACCCGAAACCCCACGCGCCCGGGAGGGACCCCGTCTGGACGCGCGGCGGCTATGGGCTGCCCTAGGTCGGTTTGCCCGCCCCTAGAACCTCGAGGATCGCTGCCCTTCAACAAAGAACGAACAAAGAACGAGAGAGAAAGAATAAGGGAGAGATGTAAAACTAGGGTAAAAAGTAGATTGATTGTTCGATTGTGTGTTGTTGTTCAATCGGCCGTCACCCCTTAGGTATATAAGAGGCGACTGGACTTCCCGTGCAAGGAAAAGGCTTGGATTCACGTCCAAAACCCTAGTCAAATTCGGATTGGTCTTGTCCGAACTTTCCAAAACTGTTCGGTTTAAACTGGCCGCACCTTGCGGGTCTTTTTTGTGGTGGTAAACGATCTCGGATGAAAACGAGTCCAAAAGCAATCTTGACAGTTTCGACGATACGAACAACTTTCATGTTGAACGTTTTTTGATCAGAGGTCATCTTGAGAGTCAAATAGCTCGCGCAAAAGATCTCTTCACTCGCGCTACCAATCAGACATGGCGTCTGGTGGGGCGCGCCATATTCCGCCTCGTGACAGGGCTGCACTCCGATTGCTCTAACTTTTGCATACGAACTCGGATTTGGACGATTTTTATATCAAAATCGATCGATTCGACGAGATGAAGACAAACCGTGTAGATCATTTTTCCATTTGAGGTCGTCTTGGGGGCTTAATCGGCCAAACTGTACTCTGAATATAAGTTCTTAGTACATTGAGCATAGTTTCGGCCTTCGAGATGAAATCCGACGGCGATGACCCAAACTTCAAAGATGTTCATATCAACAATACGGAACTCTTTCATGAAGATCACTTCTCCATTTGAGGCCATCTTAAATAAGTTATTGACCGTGCCAAAATCTGGTGTCAACACATGCCCCCCGTTTTTCGGCAAAATTTGCGTGCCGAAAAATAATTTGCAATGTATTTGTTCTAAGGACGATGTCAACACTCCATCGGCCATTTTTTTTCTCAGGGCGATAATTATGTATCGGCCATGTTTATGCTAAGGGCGATAGTTATATATCGGCCGTTGATTTTAACTTCTTGTTCACATCATACCTTGTAACCGATTACCACCAATCGGCTTTAAAGAGATGGGAATGAACCCGTTCCTTGTAGCACTAAGGAAATCAAACTCCGAGAGGTCACGCCTTGTTAAGCAAGTTACATCGGGATGATTCCAATCCACCGATGCATCGGCCAAAGCAACACAAGCCGAATTATCCGCGTGAATGATTTCTACCTCATCATCGATCCATTGTATTAAAAATTGATGCATGGTAGACGGCACACATTGGTTAGCATGAACCCAATCGCGACCTAATATAACATTATAGTTACCTTGCACCTCGGCGATGAAGAATGTGGTGGCCAAAGTTTTGCTTCCCACGGTGAGTTCCATGCACATCACACCTTTGGCCTCTGTCTTTTCTTTACCCTCGAATCCATTAAGTACCATATTGGTCTTCATCAATGCATCATCATCTAACCCCAACTTTTTGAAGACCGAGTAGGGCATAAGATTTACCACAGCACCACCATCAACGAGCATCCTAGCAACCGGCAATCCGTTAATATGACCTTTGAGGTAAAATGGCTTCAAGTGTTTCACCGGTTCTCTTGGCTTCTCGAAAATAGCATTCTTAGGACCAAAATTCAGGTGGGCTACCTCCCCTTCTTCACCTATAGCATGAAACAGGTAAGTAATATACCATATTAATATCCATACCTTCCCGAACCGGCGTAGATTCATAATCCACCATCTCATCTTCATCTCCCAATGTGTATATTGGGCTTAAAGATTCCTCAATTGAAGGGGATGTTTCAGGTAGTGTAGACGATGTAATAGGGGTCGCATCATCCTCTTTTGGTGGTGAAAGTGTTGCTGCAACTAATGTAGAAGCATCTGTGTTTTGTTTTTGTTTAGGCCTCCACACTTGTTTTGTGAGTGCTATGGGCCGAATTTCACTAAACAATTCGTCCCTTTGCCTCTCCTCTTTGTGTTCTACCTTCTCATGGTTCCTCATGCGTTGTAACCTCCTTTTCATGGTCTTAGTTAAACCGGGAGGACACCACTTAGGTTGAGTATATTTGGGATCCCTTGGTTTGGCCTTGCTTGTGTTTGCCTCATGATCATCAACCATGGAACCCTGCTGAACAATAACAATATCACCATTAGAAGTAACCAGATTACCAACAACCGGCTTTTTGATCTCCTTTTGCTTGTCGCATTCTGAAATTTCCGCATTAGGTGACTTAACACGCCACACTTTTTTATTGGCCTTACTTGGAGAAATTTTTATTGGCCGATTAGCACCATAACTCAAACGGCCTTGGGTGGGATAATAAAGCCTCTCGCGAGCAGGCCTTCTAGGTGTTGTCCACCCCATATGGAAAGCATAAGGAACCATTGGGGGCTGCCCCCATCCTCCATTGAAGTCTCTCATGTAATATGGTGCATAGGAGGGTTGTGACATCCATGGTTTCAGTGCCCATGACCCATATGGCCTTGCATAGCGTCGAAACTCTTGCTCCAGAAGCGATCTTGAACGCTTCGAATGTGATGGCCGATTAGAGCTAGAACCGGTCGCTTGACTTGCATATTTGGATAGCAGCATATCGAAAGTTGGCTTGATTCGCTTGCGCTTAGCTTCACTCTTTCCCCACTTGCCAACTTCTGAATTCTTGGGCTTGATAAATTTAACATGAGTATCTTCTTGTACTTGTGGTTGCCCCCCGAGTACGGGATTTTTTTTATGGTGATCTTCAATACTTCCTTGCCATCGGGTTGCTTATCAAGCACAACCTCTCTTCCCAAGACTTTGTCGCCCTCCTTGCCTTTCCTGGGTTCACCAATAACAACATTATCTTTATTAGCAGATTCGGCTATGCTAGGCCGAATTAACATTTTCTTTCCCTCCAAGTCCATGGTGTTCATCGGAAAGGGCTGTTTATCAACTTGCATCTCAGCAAAATTCAATCGTCCATCATTAATGGCCGATTGTATCTGTCGTCGAAAAACATTGCAATCGTTAGTAGCATGGGAAAATGAATTATGGTATATGCAATAAGCACGCCATTTTAGCTCATCAAACGGCGGTATGGTGTGTGATATTCTAATCATCTTATCCTGCAAGAGAGCATCAAATATCTTATCACACTTAGATATATCAAATGTAAACCTCATCTCCCCATCACGATTCTTGCGAATCGGCTTAAGAGCATTGCATGTATAGGGCTTGGCCTTTGAGGACCAAACAAACTCAATAGTATAAACATCAACCTCATCATCCGAATTATCATCATTGTGTTCAACCATATGCATTCTAGGACGATCGGTTGTAGACCTATGAATCTCTTTACTTCGACTCTCTTGAGCCAAAGCTTTTTGTAAGACTTGATTAATGTTCAAAAACTCATAACTTTCAAGCCTCTCTTTAATGTGAGTTTTCAAACCATTAAGAACAAGATCTGCCAAGTCTCTCTCATTTATCACTAAGCTATAACATCGGTTTTTTATGTCTCTAAATCTCTTGACATAATCGGTGACCGATTCATCATGTTTTTGCCTAACCGATGTAAGATGTGACAACTTTAGCTCATTATCGCCGCTATAAAAGTGATCATGAAACTTTTGCTCTAATTGCGACCATAAGAGAATTGAGCCATGTGGTAAAGCAGCAAACCATGAAAATGCGGTGCCAGTTAAAGATAAGGGAAATAAACGTACTTTCAACTCTTCTACAGAACCTGCTTCACCCAATTGTGCTAGATACTGACTCACATGCTCCCAAGTTGTTTTCGTACCCTCACCACTAAATTTAACAAAATCAGGAACCTTATAACCTTGAGGATAAGAAATTGCATCGAAGTGTTCAGGATAAGGCTTTTGATACACACGACTCTTTACTTTCGGCTCGTTTCCGAAAGTTTCTAGAAACATCTTATGCAAATCCTCCCTTAATTTAGCTAAAATTGGATCTGATATAGATGAAGATGTTTGTGGCAATGACATAGGAGCAACCTGAGTACTAGCTATTGGTGCAACTTGTGGGATGGGCGCCGAACCATAATTCGGCGGAAGACCAAACATGCTTGCACCTATGGGTGGTGTGACAAAGTGATTCGGCGCTGACGCCGAATTGGGCACACTCATAATATGATTAGGGTATGTAGGTGTAGCCACAAGCTGGTTGGTTTGAGTAGGGTAAAAATTCAACGGCATATTATATTGTTGTTGCATAGGTGGTGCCGATGAAATAGGTAAAATTGGACTAGAGTTTTCAGATATACCAACAGTACCACTAGATGATGGAGGCATATTTTTCTGAGCATTAGCACTAGCCACAAAAGTATTGTATGCCATCACATTACCCTTACTAACAAGACTTTCAATCACAGCCACTTGCTCTGGAGAAAAAACTTTACTCACAGTGATCACATCTTGTTCGTCGATGAGGGGAGGAAATTTGACGTTTCCAGCCGGAGTGATGTTGCCTTGACGGTCCTTCTTGAAACCTGAAAGAAACGCTTCCAAATCCTCCTCCTCGCGCTTCTTCTTGAGCGCCTCAAAAGCCTCTTCACGTTGCTTCTTGCGCGCTTCGTAGGCTTGGCGATATTCATCCGATAGTTCATCAAGACCGGGCTTAATGATGTTATCGGCGTCAACTTCTGAGGGCTTGGGGAGATTAGACATGGTTGATGATGATTCTTGATCTTTCTTCCCCAGCGGAGTCGCCAAAAAGTGTGTTCGCACACGAACACGTCACCATGTACCTCCAACGCCGAGGGTGATGCACCGCAGCTCACGTCGAAGGAGACCCGTCCGGAAGCGCGGTACGCAAGCAATTCGGCGGGCGCTTTTGAGCACCCGAAACCCCACGCGCCCGGGAGGGACCCCGTTTGGACGCGCGGCGGCTATGGGCTGCCCTAGGTCGGTTTACCCACCCCTAGAGCCTCGAGGATCGCTGCCCTTCAACGAAGAACGAACGAAGAACAAGAGAGAAAGAACAAGGGAGAGATGTAAAACTAGGGTAAAAAGTAGATTGATTGTTCGATTGTGTGTTGTTGTTCAATCGGCCGTCACCCCTTAGGTATATAAGAGGCGGCTGGACTTCCCGTGCAAGGAAAAGGCTTCGATTCACGTCCAAAACCCTAGTCAAATTCGGATTGGTCTTGTCCGAACTTTCCAAAACTGTTCGGTTTAAACTGGCCGCACCTTGCGGGTCTTTTTGTGGTGGTAAACGATCTCGGATGAAAACGAGTCCAAAAGCAATCTTGACCGTTTCGACGATACGAACAACTTTCATGTTGAACGTTTTTTGATCAGAGGTCATCTTGAGGGTCAAATAGCTCGCACAAAAGATCTCTTTACTCGCGCTACCAATCAGACATGGCGTCTGGTGGGGCGCGCCATATTCTGCCTGGTGACAGGACTGCACTCCGATTGCTCTAACTTTTGCATACGAACTCGGATTTGGACGATTTTTATATCAAAATCGATAGTTTCGACGAGACGAAGACAATCCATGTAGATCATTTTTCCATTTGAGGTCGTCTTGGGGGATTAATCGGCCAAACTGTACTCTGAATATAAGTTCTTAGTACTTTGAGCATAGTTTCGGCCTTCGAGATGAAATCGGACGGCGATGACCCAAACTTCAAAGATGTTCATATCAATAATACGAAACTCTTTCATGAAGATCACTTCTCCATTTGAGGCCATCTTAAATAAGTTATTGACCGTGCCAAAATCTGGTGTCAACAACGACATCCACAAGTTCTTACACTTTATTGATCGTCTTGAGGTCCTTGTGGGGCGTTTGAATGGTGGAAGGCCATGTGGGATATGTGTGTTGCAATCGTTGAACATGTGCAACTATGTCGAGAAACTTATGGTACGAGCTATTTTCTGTTATATATGTTGTTCATAAACTATTGCTTATACACAGTTTTATAGCTGTGATCTTCTTGAAGCGGAAACTGCCCAGTTCTATTGTTCCTATACAGATGCCTGACAATGGTCGGGTTAGTCTTGCGCTTGGTCACAACATGATGTTTATGTCGACCTACTCCATTCCCCTTGGAGGTGAAAATATACGTATTCATGGGTGGTCTCAAATAATGAAGGCCTGTCCATCATGGAGAATAGGACAGAAGATTATGTTCCTGCTTTTCCATGGCTCTAAAGCGAATATCCTGTTTATTGACAACATTGCAAGATGAAGCCGCTTTCAGAAGGTTGTGGATGCGCGGGGTGGCGCTTGGGCCTTGTCCTGGGGCTTGGCGGCCTCACCCTTGGTTAACTGTAGGCAAAGTAGCACTGTTTGAGGCGTGCTTTGTACGGTTGAACCTGTATAAGTACTCATACTGCTTTCAACTATGGTTGTTAAGTGCCCCTGCTGGTTTCAGTTAAGGTTGTTAAGTACTCCTGCTGCTTTTACAGTCTGTGGATTTTCTTCAGTCCTGTCTTCCTCCAGCCGCCAAAACCAAACCAGCGCCGGCGGGGCCGCCTGCTTCCGCCTCCCACGGCTGGCTGCACCTCAGCGCACGCATCGTTGCCCCATCGTCTCCTAAATCGTTAACACCGACGTCCGAGGCCTCACCGTCATCCTCCGCGTGCTTTGGTGCGCTCACCGCGGTGCCGCCGTCTCGCGTTGTCAACATGGTCAACAAACAACAGGAATTGGCAGAAGTACGTGGAGAGGATGACAGTAGGGGCCCACCATGTCAGCGTATGGAAAAGTAAAATGCTTCCTCCTAGTGTTTTCCTGACATCTGGGACCCACGACATTGTGAGCGTATATAGTCAATAGACAAGAGAATAACACAAGATCGGCTGACACCGGGGACGTAGCTGCTCGAGCAGTATTTTTTTTGTTATTGTTGAGACGGAGCAGGGTTTGAACTGGGTTGTGGCCCGTCTAGCCCAGGCTTATATTTTATGTTCACCATGTGACCAGCCCAGCTACTTTTTCTTTGTGAAAATGAGCCCATTTATTTTTTCTGAAGAATACCCAATCCAGGCCTACTTATTTTTCTACGCCCTTATGGGTTGCAACTCTTTCAAGACGCTCGCAAATCTTGAAAGTAATATGAAATGGGTAGTAAGTATAAAAACATATGACAAATTGGCAATTACTTTACTATTTCTGAATTTTTTTCACATTTTCAGATTCCTATTTGACTGGCCATTAACTCTAATTTAAATATATCTTCCAAGTACTTTGAATCTGGCTCAACATTTCGGTATTAAAAATAGTTTGGAACCCACAAAAATATGCGAAATTGGTCCTGGCCAACAAAAAACAGACTGTAATAAATTGCATAAGAAGTTGCAATGAGCTATATATAAATTATTAAAAAAAGAGGGAATGGCCTGACTTGTGGGCCTATTAAGTTGATGCGTATGCAAGATTTTTTTAGTTATTATATACGTCAACAAACGATTCTAGCAGACGTAACCGTTGGATGTCAATCCAACGGCCGTCGTGTTTCTTCAATCTTTGATCTTCTTGCTCCAGCCACCAAATCCAGCGCTGGCAGGACCGCCTGCTCCCGCCTTCCATGGCCGGCTGTGCTGCCGCGTAGGCCTAACCACCCCCTACTACTCCCACCGCTGGCCAGGGCATCCCTCTACTCACCCACACCCCCTGTTATTCTGCAGCGACGGCAGCCACACACCGCAGCCGAACCAGTGAACCTTCGTACTCCTCTTCGCGCGGGCTTCCACTCCCGTGTCTTCCTCGGCTCCGCGTCGTCCCCTTCCTAGGCCTCACCATCATCCACCGCCCTGGTGCTCTCGGCGCGGCGTGGTCAATGTGGTCAACAACCGACTTCCATCGGAAGAGTACTGTACGTGGATAGGTTGACAGTTGGGTCCATGGCAGCCGGAAGGAAGTGCCTCCTTATTACGCGCAAAATAATTGTTCCTCCACCTGACATCAGGGACCCACCAAATGGGCCACCGTATTTTGCAAAAAGAATGTTTCCCCCTGACTGTTGGGACCCATTGGACCGGCCACCGTATTTCTTTAAAAAAACGTTCCCCCTGCTGTCAGCTCGAACCCACCAGAAGTGCCTCCTAATTACGCACAAAAAATGAATATTCCCCCTACTAGCTGGGACCCACCTTAGTGGGACACTGACTTGTGGGTCTACTAAGTTGACGGGGACGGAGGGCTTTGTCAACTTAGTCAATATGAACAATTCTAGCTCCAGTGATCGTACGATGTCCATCCAATGGCCATAGTGCTTCTTCAACCTCTGGTCTTCTTGCTCCAGCTGCCCAAACCAGCGTCGGTTGTGCCGCGTGCTCCTGCCTCCCGTGGCCGGCTGTGATGTCGCGGAGGCCTCACCGCCCCCTACTACTCCCACCGCTGGCCATGCCATCCCTCTACTCACCCACACTCCCTATTATTCTGCGGCGACGGCAGCCTCATACCGCAGCCGAACCAGTGAACCCTCATACTCGTCTACGCGTGGGCATCTACTGTCGCATCTTCCCCGGATCCGCGTCGTCCCCTTCCTAGGCCTTGTCGTCGTCCACCGCCCTGGTGCTCTCGGCGTGGCGTGGTCAACGTGGTCAAGGAACGACTTCCATCAGAAGAGTACTGTACGTTGATAGGCTGCAGCTGGTCCACGGCAGCCGCAAGGAATTGGCTCCTTATTACGCGCAAAATAATTATTCCTCCACCTGACAGCAGGGACCCACCAGACGGGCAACCGTATTTCGCGAAAAAACATTTCCCCCCTGACTATTGGGACCCACCAGCTACATCTTCGCATGCAAGGAAGTGCGTCCGTGCAAAAAAAATGATTCGCCCCCCTGACTGCTGGGACCCACCAGCTACATCTTCACACGCAAGGAAGTGCCTGACAGTTGGGACTCACCTGGTCGAAGCGTATGTAGCGTTGTCATTCTCGTCGCGAACGTGTACGTACATACTGGTCGATGTAGAGGTGTGCACGTGTCGTAATAGAGGCGCGTACATAGAATGTACACGTACGTTCAACGGCTAGTGTGCAAGAAAGAAAATACGGCCACGTACGTACATACGGGCAGGGTCTCGAATGCCTACTCGCGCATACGTACGGCCAGGGCTCATGTACATGACTGGGTCGGAGCGGAGAAACTGCATCATCGTCGTGTTCATGGGGAGGCAACGGAATGCAGTGTGTTCATCGGGAGGCAACGAAATGCGTGGGAGCCAACTTGGATGGAACAGCCGATGGAAACGAGGCCTGGCGTACCGCAGGATGGAGGAAACGGCCTTGTGTTCGACCGGCCACATTCGAAATGGGGATCCTGTTCATCGGGAGGGGTCTGGCGTACCGCAAAACGGAAGAAACGGACTTGTGTTGGACCTCCTATGGTCGAAACGGGGTCCTGTTGATCAGGAGGGGTGTGGTGTACCGCAAAACGGAGGAAACAGACTTGTGTTGGAGCGCTACGGTCAAAACGGGGGTCATGTTCATCGGCAGGGGTGTGGCGTGCCGCAAAACGGGACTCCATGGGATATTGTTCATCTCCACAGTCGACCTCCTCCAGCCTCCACAGGCTACTATTTATCCACCGTCGATCTCCTCCAGCCTCCACCTGCGACTGTTCATCCACGGGCTCCTGTTCATCCAGCCTCCACCGCGCGCTACTCCACCGGCTACTGTTCAACCAGCCCTCTGCACGGGCTCCTGTTCAACCACCCCTGCATGGGCTACTATTCATCTAGCCCTCCATCGTCTACTGTTCATCCAGCCCTCCACGGGGTCGTCCTGTTCATCCAGCCCTCCACGGGGTCCTGTTCATCCAGCCCCAACCGGCTCGATCGATCAGGGTCCTGTTCATCCAGAGGCAACACCACGGGGTCCTATTAATCCACCCCCACCGGGAACTGTTCATCCAAACCCTCCCCCCAGCAACGCTCGCTATTCATCCAGAGGCAGCATCGATCGGCTTTAGTTAGCAGCAGTAGCGAACGAATCGCTCGATCGGGTTCAGTTAATAGCCATCGATTGATTGCTCGGGTTCAGTAACGCGTAGCCTGCAGTGCAATCGCTCGGGCTCAGAAGGCGAACGCCTCGCTCAGGTTCAGTTAGAGCCCAACGCCTCACACCCACGTGCCTGTGTGCATGAGAGAAATGCACAAACCTCCGTGCATCGCTCGGCCCCGACCACCTACCATAACCGGGAACACCCCAATATTTTCCTCGCCCTCGCTTCTAGCACGGTTTTTTCCGTCATGGACGGCCCAAAGAATGTCATGCAGTTGCGTCTCCAGCCTGCCCAGGACGAGAAGCCCATTTACTGTCATGATTTTTTGTCATAGAAGTAGGAGCCCACCACATCTATGATGATATCGGGTTTTGTCACAATTATCGTCATACAAGTGTCATAAGTATGACAGAAAAAAATTCGTTCAGCCCAAAATGTCACGGATGTGTCTTTTTTTTTGTAGTGCTCCACTGTTTACACCCCCAGTCATATTTCCATAGTGCTTAGGTGAAGCCCTGCGGAGATCACTTCACCATCACCGTCACTACGCCGTTGTGCTATCGGAACTCATCCACTACCTCGCCGTCTTGCTGGATCAAGAAGGCACGGACGTCACCGAGCTGAATGTGTGCAGAACACAGAGGTGTCATGCGTTCAGTACTAGATCGGTTGGAGCGCGAAGAAAGTTTGACTACATCAACCGCATTGTGAAAGGCTTCCGCTTATGGTCTACGAGGGTACATAGACACACTCTCCCCCTCTCATTGCTATGCATCTCCTTGATAGATATTGCGTGTGCATAGAATTTTTTTTGTTTTTCCATGCAACGTTTCCCAAAGTGGCATCCGAGCCAGGTCTACACGTAGATGATATGCATGAGTAGAAACCAAAGAGTTGTGGGCGGTGATAGTCATACTGCTTACCACCAACGTCTTACTTTGATTCGGCGGTATTGTGGGATGAAGCGACCCGGACCAACCTTACATGTCCACGTACATGAGACCGGTTCCACCGACAGACATGCAACTAGTTTTGCGTAAAGGTGGCTGGCAGGTGTCTATTTCTCCTGCTTTAGTTGAATCGAATTTGACTGTCGGTCCTTGAAGAAGGTTAAAACAGCAAATTTGATGAATCATTGTTGTGGTTTTTGCCGTAGGTATGAATGGTTATTGCTAGAAGCCCATAGCAGCCACGTAGAACTTGTAACAACAAAGTAGAGGACGTCTAACTTGTTTTTGCAGGGCATGTTGTGATGTGATATGGTCAAGACATGATGTGATATACGTTATTGTATGAGATGATCATGTTTTGTAATTTATCGGCAACCGACAGGAGCCGTATGGTTGTCTCGTTATTGTATGCAATGTAAACGCCATCTAATTGCTTTACTTTATCGCTATGTGTTAGTAATAGTTGTAGAAGCAATACTTGGCGAGACAACCCCAACGCAACAATGGAGATCAAGGTGTCGATCCAGTGACGATGGAGATCATGACGATGCTTTGGAGATGGAGATCAAAAGCACAAGATGATGATGGCCATATCATGTCACATATTTTGATTGCATGTGATGTTTATCTTTTTATGCATCTTATTTTGCTTAGAACGACGGTAGCATTATAAGATGATCCCTTCAATAAATTTCAAGATATAAGTGTTCTCCCCGAGTATGCACCATTGCAAAAGTTCGTCGTTTCGAGACACCACGTGATGATCGGGTGTAAGACAGTTTTACACATGTAGAATACTTGGGTTAAACTTGATGAGCCTAGCATGTACAGACATGGTCTCGGAACACTGGAGACTGAAAGGTCGAACGTGAGTCATATAGTAGATATGATCAACATAGAGATGTTCACCATTGATGACTACCCCATCTCACATGATGATCGGACATGGTTAGTTGATTTGGATCACGTATCACTTAGATAAACTTGAGGGATGTTTATTTAAGTGGGAGTTCATTAGTAATTTGATTAATTGAACTTAATTTATCATGAACTTAGTCCTGATAGTATTTGCAAATCTATGGTGTAAATCAATAGCCCGCAATATAGCTCCCCTATTTTTGATATGTTCCTAGAGAAAACTAAGTTGAAAGATGATAGTAGCAATGATGCGGACTGAGTCCGCGATCTGAGGATTATCCTCATTGCTGCATAGAAGAATTGTGCCCTTGAAGCACCGCTAGGGGACAGACCTATTGCAGGAGAAGATGCAGACGTTATGAACATTTGGCAAGCTCGATATGATGACTACTTGATAGTTTAGTGTGCCATGCTTTACGGCTTAGAACCAGCCTTCAAAAATGTTTTGAACGCCATGGAGCATATGAGATGTTCCAAGAGCTAAAAATTTGTATTTCAGACTCTCGCCCGTGTCGAGAGGTATGAGACCTCTGACAAGTACTTTGCCTACAAGATGGATGAGAATAGCTCAGCCAATGAGCATGTGCTCAGAATGTCTGAGTACTACAATCCCTTGAATCAAGTGGGAGTTAATCTTCCAGATAAGATAGTGATTGACAGAGTTCTCTAGCCACTATCACCAAGCTACTAGAACTTTGTGATGAAATATAATATGCAAGGGATGACGAAAACAATTCCCGGGCTCTTCACGATGCTAAAATCGGTGAAGGTAGAAATCAAGAAAGGACATCAAGTGTTGATGGTTAATAAGACCACTAGTTTCAAAAAAAGGCAAGGGAAAGAAAGGGAACTTCAAAAATAATGGCAAGCAAGTTGCCACTCTCGGGAAGAAGCCCAAAGCTGGACCCAAGCCTGAAACTAAGTACTTCTACTGCAAAGGGAATGGTCACTAGAAGCGGAACTGCCCCAAATACTTGGCGAATAAGAAGGATGGCAAAGTGAACAAAGGTGTATTCGATATACATGTTATTGATGTGTACTTTACTAGTGGTCGTAGCAACCCCTGGGTATTTGATACTGGTTCAGTTGCTAAGATTAGTAACTCGAAATAGGAGTTGCAGAATGAACAAAGACTAGTAAAGGACAAGGTGACGATGTGTGTTGGAAGTGATTCCAAGGTTGATACGATCACCATCGCACACTCCCTCTACATTCGGGATTAGTGTTGAACCTAAATAAATGTTATTTGGTGCTTGCATTGAGCATGAATATGATTGGACCATGCTTATTGCAATATGGTTATTCATTTAAGTCAAAGAATAATTGTTGTTCTATTTACATGAATAAAACCTTTTATGGTAATACACCCAATGTGAATGGTTTATTGAATCTCGATCGTAGTGATACACATATTCATAATATTGATGCCAAAAGATGCAAAGTTGATAATGATAGTGCAATATATATGTGGCACTGCCATTTAGGTCATGTTGATGTAGAGTGCATGAAGAAACTCCATGCGCATGGACTTTTGGAATCACTTGATTATGAATCATTTGATACTTGTGAACCATTCCTCATGGGCAAGATGACTAAAACTCTGTTCTCCGGAACAATGGAGTGAGCTAATGACTTATTGGAAATAATACATACTGATGTGTGCGGTCCGATGAGTATTGAAGCACGCGATAGGTATCATTATTTTTTTCACCTTCGCTGATGATTTGAGTAGATATGGGTATATCAACTTGATGAAACACCGGTCTGGAACATTTGAAAAGTTCAAAAAATTCAGAGTGGATTTGAAAATCATCGTAACAACAAAATAAATTTTCTATGATCTGATCGCGAAGGTGGATATTTGAGTTACGAGTTTGGCCTTCATTTAAAACAATGTGGAATTGTTTCACAACTCACGCCACCTGGAACACCACAGTGTAATGGTGTGTCAAAACGTTGTAATCGTACTTTATTAGATATGGTGTGATCTATTATGTCTCTTACCGATTTACCACTATCATTTTGGGGTTATGATTTAGAGACAGCCGCATTCACGTTAAATAGGGCACCGTCTAAATCCAATTAGACGACAGCGTATGAACTGTGGTTTGGCAAGAAACCTAAGATGTCGTTTCTTAAAGTTTGGGGTTGTGACACTTATGAAAAGGCTTCAGCCTGATAAGCTCGAACCCAAGTCGGAGAAGTGTGTCTTCATAGGATACCCTAAGGAAACAATTGGGTACACCTTCTACCACAGATCTGAAGGCAAGATCTTTGTTGCTAAGAATGGATCCTTTCTAGAGAAGGAGTTTCTCTCAAAAGAAGTGAGTGGGAGGAAAGTAGAACTTGATGAGGTAGTTGTACCTTCTCTCGTATTGGAAAGTAGTACAGCAGAGAAAATTGTTATCGTGATGCCTACACCAACTAGAGAGGAAACTAATGATGATGATCATGAAACTTCAAATCAAGTTACTACTGAACTTTGGGTCGACCAAAGCACGACCCGCACCAGAGTGGTATGGTAATCATGTCCTGGAAGTCGTGTTACTAGACCAAGGCGAACCTATGAACTATGAAGAAGCTATGATGAGCCTAGATTCCGACAGATGGCTTGAGGCCATGAAATCTGAGATAGGATGCATGTATGAGAACAAAGTGTGGACTTTGGTGGACTTGCCCGATGATTGGCAGACCATTGAAAATAAATGGATCTTCAAGAGGAAGATGGACGCTGATGGTAACATCACAGTCTATAAAGCTCGACTTGTCGCAAAAGGGTTTTGACAAGTTCAAGGAGTTGACTACAATGAGACTTTCTCACCTGTAGCGATGCTTAAGTATGTTCGAATCCTGTTAGCAATTGCCACATTTTATAAATATGAAACCTGGCAAATAGATGTCAAAATTGCATTCTTTAACGGAAGAGTTGTATATGATGCAACCAGAAGGTTTTGTCGATCCTAAAGGTGCTAACAAAGTGTGGAAACTCCAACGATCCATCTATGGACTGGTGCAAGCATCTCAGAGTTGGAATATACACTTTGATGAGGTTATCAAAGCATATGGTTTTATACAGACTTACGGTGAAGCCTGTATTTACAAGAAAGTGAGTGGGAGCTCTGTAGCATTTCTGATATATATGTGCATGACATATTGTTGATTGGAAATGATATAGAATTTCTGGATAGCATAAAAGGATACTTGAATAAGAATTTTTCAATGAAAGACCTCGATGAAGCTTCTTACATATTAGGCATCAAGATCTATAGGGATAGATCGAGACGCTTAATAGGACTTTCACAAAGTACATACCTTGGCAAATTTTTGAAGAAATTCAAAATAGATCAGTCAAAGAAAGAGTTCTTGCCTGTGTTGCAAGGTGTGAAGTTGAGTAAGACTCAAAGCCCGACCACGGCAGAAGATAGAGAGAGAATGGAAGTCATTCCCTATGCCTCAGCCATATGTTCTATAAAGTATGCCATGTTGTGTACCAGACCTGTTGTGTACCTTGACATGAGTTTGGCAAGGGGCTAAATAGTGATCCAGGAGTGGATCACTGGACAGCGGTCAAAATTATCCTTAGGACTAAGGAAATATTTCTCGGTTATGGAGGTGATAAAGAGTTCATCGTAAAGGGTTATGTCGATGCAAGCTTTAACACTGTCCCGGATGACTTTGAGTCTCAATCTAGATACGTATTGAATGTGGGAGCAATTAGCTAGAGTAGCCCCGTGCAAAGCATTGTAGACATAGAAATTCGCAAATTACATACGGCTCTGAATGTGGCAGACCCGTTGACTAAAATTCTCTCACAAGAAAAATATGATCACACCTTAGTACTCTTTGGGTGTTAATCACATGGCAATGTGAACTAGATTATTGACTCTAGTAAACTCTTTGGGTGTTAGTCACATGGCGATGTGAACTATGGGTGTTAATCACATGGCAATGTGAACTAGATTATTGACTCTAGTGCAAGTGGGAGACTGAAGGAAATATGCCCTAGAGGCAATAATGGAGTTGTTATTTTATATTTCCTTATTCATGATAAAGGTTTATTATTCATGCTAGAATTGTATTGATCAGAAACTTAAATACATGTGTGAATACATAAACAAATATCGTGTCCCTAGTAAGCCTCTACTAAACTAGCTCGTTGATCAAAGATGGTTAAGGTTTCCTAACCATGGACATGAGTTGCCATTTGATAACAGGATCACATCATTAGGAGAATGAGGTGATGGACAAGACCCATCCGTTACCTTAGCATAATGATCGTTCAGTTTTGTTGCTATTGCTTTCTTCATGTCAAATACATATTCCTTCGACTATGAGATTATGCAACTCTCGGATACTGGAGGAATACCTTGTGTGCTATCAAACATCACAATGTAACTGGGTGATCATAAAGATGCTCTACAGGTATCTCTAAAGGTGTTTGTTGAGTTGGCATAGATCGAGATTAGGATTTGTCACTCCGAGTATTAGGGAGCTATCTCTGGGCCCTCTCGGTAATACACATCATAAGCTTGCAAGCAAATGACTAAGGAGTTGTTCGCGAGATGATGTATTACGGAACAAGTAAAGATACTTTCCGGTAACGACATTGAACTAGGTATGAAGATACCGACAATCGAATCTCGAGCAAGTGACATACCGATGGACAAAGGGAATTACGTATGTTGTCATAACGGTTCGACCGATAAAGATCTTCATAGAATATGCAGGAGCCATATGGGCATCCAGGTTCCGCTATTAGTTATTGATCGGAGAGGTGTCTCGGTCATGTTTACATAGTTCTCGAACATGTAGGGTCCGCACGCTTAACGTTCGTTGATGATATAGTATTATATGAGTTTTGTGATTTGGTGACCGAATGTTGTTCAGAGTATCGGATGAGGAGTCTCAAAATGATCGAGAGGTAAAGATTGATATATAGGACGATGGTATTCGGACACCTGAAGAGTTTCGGGGGGTACCAGGTACTTATCGGGTCACCGGAAGGGGTCCTCCCCCCCCCCCCCCGATATGGGCCTTATGGGCCAAGAGAGGGAACGCACCAGCCACAAGGAGTTGGTGCACCCCGAATAGCAGGCCGGCCTAGGAGGAGAAGGAAAGAGGGGAAGGGAAAGGAAAGTGTGGATTAGGACTCCCCCTTCTTTCTCTCCCCCCCCCCCCTCTTTCCTTCCCCCTCGGTTATATATGGCAGGGGGCGCGGCTTAGGCGGGACTCCAAGTAGGATTCCTCCTACTTGGGCGCCTCCTGTGGCTTCTCCTCCCTCCCACCCACCTATATATATGTGGGAGGGGGTGCCTAGCAAACAACAGACAATTGCCTAGCCGTGTGCGGCGCCTCCCTCCACCGTTTACACCCCCGGTCATATTTTCGTAGTGCTTAGGTGAAGCCCTGTGGAGATCACTTCCTGATCATCGTCACCATGTCGTCGTGTTGTCGAAAATCGTCCACTACCTCGCCATCTTGCTGGATCAAGCAGGCGCGGACATCACCGAGCTGAACGTGTGCATAACACGGAGGTGTGTCGTGCGTTCGGTACTAGATCGGTTGGAGCGTGAATAAAGTTTGACTACATCAACCCCGTTGTAAAATGCTTCCGCCTACGATCTATGAGGGTACGTAGACACACTCTCCCCCTCTCATTGCTATGCATCTCCTTGATAGATCTTGTGTGTGCGTAGAATTTTTGTTTTGTTTTTCGATGCAATGTTTCCCAACAACATTTTGTCAAATTCTTCTTTTAACACTTCATAACAAATTGTCAGAATCCATGTTTTCAAGAAAAACTTTATAAAGATAAAGCATTTGACACAACTTCACTTCTATTTTTTAATAGTTTTCTTTTATAAAACCAAACTAGTGAATAAACAAGAAACTAAAAAAGATTCAATTGCAAGATCTAAAGAGATACCTTCAAGCACTCACCTCCCCGGCAGCTGCGACAGAAATAGCTTGATGTCTAGTATGCAACTTTCTTCTTGTAGACTTTGTTGGGCCTCCAAGCGCAGAGTTTGGAAGTACAATAGAAAATTTCCCTCAAGTGTATGACCTAAGGTGTATCAATCCGCGAGAGGTGTAGGATGAAGGCGGTTTTCTCTCAAACAACTCTGCAACCAAATACAAGAAATATCTTGTGTCCCCAACACACCCAATACAATTGCCAGTTGTATAGGTGCACTAGTTTGGCAAAGAGAAGGTGATATAGGTGTAATATGGAGGTAAATATATTTTTTGAATCTGGATAAATAAAAACAGCAAGGTAACAAGTAACAAAAGTAGATTAAAACGGTATTGCAATGCTTGGAAATGAGGCCTGGGGTTCACACTTTTGCTAGTGCCAACTCTCAACATCATTAACATAATTGAACCACATGATAATCCCTCAAAGTGTGGCAAAGAATCACACCAAAGTTTCTATTCCATAGGTGAAAGTAGGATGAAATCGGGTAGGTAGCAAACCACCTCAAAGTTGTATTTCCAATCAATCTATTGAACCACCCCCAAAGTGTCACGGATAGTCCTAGAGATCGTACTAAACACCATATGATACTATCATTCAACCTATATGCTAAGAGTACCCCAATGTCACCACGGCTATCCATGAGTTAATTACTAGACATGCATCAAGTGAGCTCAAATCCAAAGTATTCAATCCAACATAAAGAAACTTCAAAGAGCAAGACTCAATTCACCACAAAAATAGATAGAGGGAGATGAACATTGATAACCCACAAGTATAGGGGATCATTTGTAGCCTTTTCTGGTAAGTGAGAGTGTCGAACCCAATGAGGAGCTAAAGGGAGAATTAATATGCTCTCAAGTCCTATCGACCATAGATACAACTCTACGCGCACTAATGTTTTCTTTACCTGGAACAAGAAATAAAAGTAGTTTACGTTAAATAAAAAGATTGCTTTGCAAGATAATATAAGTTAGTTTGTTGTTTAAAAATTTTGGAGAACGATGAGAAAGATTGTCCATAGGCAATTGAATATGAGACGTATGATACTTATCATATGCATGAGGGAGAGGCATATGCTAACATACTTTCCGTTCTTGGATCACATGTTCTTATGATTGGAATTCTAGCAAGTATCTACAACTACTGAAGATCATTAAGGTAAAACCCAACCATAGCATTAAGTGTAAAGTCCCCTTTACTCCCATATGAAACAACCCCCTTACTCGGGTTTAAGCTTCGGCCATTCTCGCAACCCACTATAGGTGAATCATGAACATGTTGCAACACCCTGCAGAGGTTATCCCACACGCTTACGCGACATGGACGGCACCATAGGACAGCACCATAATAACATACGAATCAAATCAGTCACACCATACCACAATTAACCCGTAGGACAAAAGGGATCTACTAAACATCATAGAATTGCCACACATCATTGAATAATAATAATATATAGTGTAAAGCACCATGTTCAAATAGAGTTACAGCGGGTAGAGAGAAATTACACCGCCGCATAGAGGGAAAGAAAGTTGTTGTTGACGGCGGCGAATTTGTTCATGTAGATCGTCGTCATGATGGTTCCCCCAGCAGCGAGCCGGTGGCACCGGGAGAGCGGGGGAGAGAGGCCACATCCTTCTTCTTGCTTGGCCTTCCACCTAGATGGGAGAAGGATTCCCCCTCAGGTCCTTGGCCACCAAGGCCCTCAAGGGGCGGGAGCACCTCTAGATTGGATCTCCTTCTCTGTTTTCTTCTCTGTTTCACGTCCCTCTTTTCTGGTCGAAGACTGCTTCTTAAATATCTAGAGACCCCTAACTCCGATCGGGCTTTTCACACAATTTGTTGTCGATATTAGCTTCCTTGCACCTGAAGGACACCTCCAACCGACCTCCGAGGAATCCACAAGGATTGATGGCGCGCTCGAGGGGGGAGGCGCGCCCCCTAAGCTTGTGAGGCTCATGGGGCCCCCTGGCATTGATTCTTGCGCCAAAAATTCACATATATTCCATAGAAAATCTCTGTAAAATTTTATTGCGTTTGGACTCCATTTGATATGGATTTTTTGCTAAACAAAAAAAGGCAAAAAATAGGACTGGCAGTGGGCACTGGATTAATATGTTAGTCCAAGAAAATCATATAAATTGTTGCTAAAAGTATGTGGGAATGGTAGGATAATGGTACAGAGCAATCAAAAGGTATAGATACGTTGGAGATGTATCACCATCCCCAAGCTTAATTCTTGCTCGCCCTCGAGTAGGTAAATGATAAAACAAAGATAATTTTTCATGTGGAATGCTACCTAGCACAATCTTGATCAAATAATATAATCATAGCATGAATATTAGGATACAATAATGATTCAAGGCAACAGTCTATCAATTTGACATTAAAATGATAATACACATGAATACTAGGAGCAACTCTGGGGCGTCAGCACCTGCCTCTGAATTCTTATCACTTTTATCATCATCATTTTCTTCTTCTGAACCCTCTGTTTCATATACAGGGTTATTCGTTAAATCTTTCTCCTGCTCCATATCCCTCTTTTTCTGCCTGGCTTGGCCTTTTTCCTTTGTTTGTTCAACTCTGTTAGCACTACCCATACAAGTCTGTGTGCAAATTCAGAGATATCCCCTATATGCATGCCTCGTTTGTGTCTACCTGGGCTCTTTCACTTGTGTTGTTTACCTTGTTGCTACTTGTGCCATCATATAGTTCGTGATAAACCTAGTTGCATTTAGGAGAACCTATTTGTATGCAAAACCTGAATTGTTGAATAAAATATTATAGAGATGTATCCACGCCACCCTCTACGTCCTCATCTCAGTATTTGAATCTTCAAGAGCCATAATTTGCTTGCTACGTCACTCAAATCCTAAAAGTAGCTAATTGTTTGAGAGTTAAGATGATAATCCTTCTCTTATTCAAGGGTATGATCCAATGGATCCTTCGGGGGAGAAAAACCATCATCTATAATGCTCTAAATGTTAGGCCCCATAACTGGAAGATGATAGAACATGTGAGTTTTTGAAGAATGATACTTGTAGCCACCAAAGTATATTCCTTGATGATGATATCCCTTGTTGTATGACAGCCTCTCCTTAGGTGGTAGAACCAAAACATGAAATTGTTGCTCTGATACCACTTGTAGATCGTTATTGTCTTGAGGGGTTAAATAGATGATTACAAATTTTAGTAGAACACCCTAAATATTATTAAGGGTGGAAGTTAAGCTTGTGAAAATTAAAGAGCTATAATAAAGGCCGCAAACATAAGAATGCATCGTGAGGTTGGGATTGTTGTTGCAACCCTACGTCTTTACAAATGGGGTGTTCGAACGCCAAGTCATAACAAACTAGGACCATAGAAGTCTCAACCAGACAGCCACAAAGGCCATGGACACCAAGTCCAAGCCCAACTTGAGATAGATCTTCACACAAAGTAGGAAATCTCCGAGGCCTTTACAAATTTTTGGCACCTCCACAAACATCGAAGGCTTCCGCACCTAGACAATCTAGGAGGGACACACCCTCCAAAAGTAACAAGAAGACATTGGCTTGATGAATAATACCTTGCTTGTGTTCAAAAGAAATCTCCTCTACTCTCAAACTCTCGTAAGGTGGATCGTTAAGATTGGGGAGGATGGACTATTCAAAAGATATGAATGGATCTCATGGGTGAAGGAGAAGCTCTGACACTTAGCAAAGATATAACATGAAGGCTTAGCAGGCGTGTTACTGGGGAAGGGATGTGGTATATATAAGTTGGGCCCATAATCTTATCTATACACATGGATTTGCACAAGTCAGAGATTCGGGACACTATAGCTCAAAAGATCTGAATGCCACAAAAGGTGGCAACTTTAAGTATGCTCAGAGGGTCTGAGACAGCCCTATGAGAAGGTTTTGAATGAGTCCAAAGTTGTAAGAATAGATATTAGAGGGTCCAAAAGAAACATACTTGAAGGTTCCAAACAAGATCAAACAAATATGTCCTGAAGGATTGGAAGTTCCAAATGAACATAACTCGGAGATTCTAGATGAAAGATGGGGTTTTGGATGGTTCACCATTAAAAGAGTCTGAACTATAATAGGGTTGTGGTTTCACCATTGCACACTTTTGGTTTGTCCGGACGGATATAGCTCAGAGTGTCTGAATTAAGTTTAATGTCTTGACTGAACTGGCTTGGAGATCCCAGATGGGTGACACTTGGAGGAATCGAAAGAGAATAGAACATATCTCTAGCATCCCAGAATACCTGAACATCTCGTTCAGAGTGCCCGAATAGTCGTAGCTAACTTAGGCACACACTCTTGAAGACTCAAAGGATCCAAAGGCATACCACTCGGAGGCTCTGAACAAGAAAAACAAAGAGAAGTTTAGGTGGAAGAGTGAGGGTTTTCAAGGGAGTAATGGAGGCTTGAGTTTGAGAACTTAGCAAGAAATATATTCCCCTCACTAGGTATAAGATCCCTGTTTGATAGTACTGACATACCTATATCTTAAAGGTGATATCAAATGGAAAAAAAATCTCCAAAGCTTTGAGGAGTTGTCTTCCAAGTAGCCACCATATTTTGGACTTAAACTGATCAACTCTTTAAGAGTAAAACATTAGTCCCTTAATCTTATTGTCATGAATAATCAAAACACACTATGGGGCCTAGATGCATTTTCAGTCTCCAACCAGCATCGCTTCCCACCTCCTTTTTGGCATGCCATGATCCACAACGTTGTTTGAGTTAATAACAGCGGCATCACCTCATATTTGATTGTCCTTGGATCCATTCACTTCAGTTGTGGAAAAATGGAACTTAAAGTAAAAAAAGAAACGAAGAGAAGAAAGAAAGCAAACCAAAAGTTGAAAACCTATTAATATGCAAGCCTATTTGTAGACAAGAGAGGGTTGCAGACCTTCCTTCGCTCTAGCAATGGGTGAGAGGGCTCATGGAATGCGCCAAAATGATATTTTTGTATGAAGTGTAGTACATTTCAATCCTCAAAAAATGCAAGTTTGGAACTCTAGTTCACGAAGACATAGCCCGTGCAGAACCAATGTGTAGACAAAGCTCTTCATAGACCTTCGTTGTGGCAAATTTTTAGAGTTAAGGTGGAGGATGCAATGGGGTCAAAGGTGGTGCTACAGCCCTGTCAGCGAAAGAGGATTTAAGACGAGAGAAAGAGGATTTAAGACGAGAGACGAGAGAAGAGGGGCCATAGACATTGGTAGTTCCAACGCCTATGGCACCAAAGACGAAAGAGAGTGACGAAAATTACAGTTGCTCTGAAACGGCAGTCAGAATCAACAGTACGCGTTCCTTCCTATGTCACCTCCTATTTAGGAGGCATTGCATTCTTTTATATCTGTCTCTCTCCCAGTCCATCCATACCGAAATCATATATAATTTATAAATAGTTCACATCATTATTTTATTTTATTCTTTCTATTTGTTTTAGTTACATTCTCCACCTCAGTATCCAACTAATTTTTCTGACTATGCAACTCATCCACATCAATAATCATGTATGTTTAGCACATCGTCAACATGTCATCTCATCGTAGACAATCATCACACGTTATCTAATCATTAGCCTCACTTTTAAGAAGTGTTCCCGCTGTAACGCGCTGGTTACGCTCCAGTTGTAACTGGAACTCATTCGAGTGAATTTAGCTAGTCCTCCCAAAATCGAGCGAACCTGGGTTAGGCATGGATTTACACTCAATAAAAGATAGATTAAGACGGAGTAAGATCAATAATGTTGTAACAAGTGCTAGCGCTACAAAATAGTGTATTCCGAGGTTGCCATGCTGATAAATTTTCAGTGATGCAAGCATGTTACTTTGTGGTGGTCAAAAATGAGATGTCTGCTACATTCTTTATATATCCAGTACTATGAAGGTAAAAACATTGCACGATCAGCACTAGGATTTGTGAGTTGGTGTCCTTAGGTATCCCAACCAAAGTCCACCATATACCCTAGTTTATTGTGTGATAGTTTTCACCCTTGCATTCGCTACAGCACATCCGTGCACGTCCTGCCCATACAAGTTGATAAGCTTTTCTAATTCACTTTGAAACGGTAAGATACCTCGACCTGCGGAAGGAAAATTAGTTCGCGCCAATGTCCGTCAATTCTACACTTCACATTCAGCTTTGCAAGTTAGATGGAATAAACGAGTGATGTTGTTATAATTCTTATACTTTAAAATGATCTAAATCTCTCTATTTAACCCACCCATAAAACGTGCAAGTATAGCTTCGCCTTCAACTAACAAAATAAACCCGAGCCACCAACACCACCAGAATTGTGTGCAGGTAATACGGTGATATGTGCGCACGCAAACCAACAACCTTTTGCAGATTCGTTCCTACTGTACGTCCCAGCCTCAGAAGAAACGATTTGCACAAAGCTTCTGAGCATTGCAGCGCAGAGAATAGATATCTGGAGTCCAATCGCAAACAATTCGTTTCCCAACCAGACGAATGCGTAAGCCCTTCACGACGTGAGGGGCCACGCTTCACCGGGTAGACCAAATAGATACTTTGTTCCATGAGACGCCATTCCAGAGACCTTAACATTTACTCTCTTTTTTCTCAAGGTCAAGGAGCACAAAAAACAAACAACGAGACATTTTTATTTACAGGGAACACAGCCTAAGTCAAACGGGAACATCTATGAGGCACAAAAAGGAGCCAAGGTGACATACTTACAGACTGATAGTGCATAACTGGAACCCGAAAATGCTAGCAGCTATCTTTTCCTTCCTTTTGGTTAGACAAGATATATTTTCTCCATATTGCTGAACTTTTCTGGAGTTGTGCAGACCTCAATCAGCTTAAAGTTGTGATCGGAGCACATATGCACATCACACAGGCCACATGTACAGATTTGCAATGTTCAGCTTAGTTAGCAAGGTTTAAACATCATATACAGCCATGCGCTCCTCGATGGGGTTACGGCAGATTGGACATCTTTTGCACTTCTCAGCACATGACCTATACAGCAAAGAAAAATGGTAGCCTCTATTTAACAACAAACTGAAATGTGCAGTTGAAAAGATTGAGTAGGCAAGAGCAAGAGGCCGAAGCATACTTGCATAACGTTCTGTGCCGGCAGGGAAGTATGACCATGCATATTTCTCCCTCGTAGCAAATCCTACAAAGTACCTTCTCCTGAAACGAACAGAATTTGATTGGCTTTGTCAACAGAGAATGAACGACATACCAGACAGACAACTTTGATTCCAATGAAAAAATGAGCCTGGACAAGTGAGACAAAGAGCAAGTACATTTTGAAGCCTTTCATATTCCTGCTGGGTAGACTTGGTGATTTCAGATTGCTCCCCCAACGCTGCCTGGAGTCTCCAAACCTGAAAGTGAACAAGTAGGAAAGTTGTTGCTTTTGTTGATAATCACAGGTAGTGAATAAAACTCTAATGTGGTGAATAAAACTCTAATGTGGTAAATGATTATAGAATCACAAAACAGTAAAAGGGATACCTCTTCTGCTAAATCCTTCTTGGGCATTTTCTTTACTACCTCAGGTGGGTACCCAGAGAATGTATTGTACCTGAAAACAAAGATACAGCAAAGTAGTTCGACTAGTTCAGAGACTTTGTAAACATTGACAGACAAATAGCAGCATACTAAGCAAATTAACGTAACTTATGAGTTCGTATGAATGAGCTGAAGTAATACCCGTTAGATTCAGTATAAAACAGCCGAGCTTGCTCTTCTTTGCTCCCTTCATCAATAGACCACCAACCAAGAAGCCTGAACAATATATATACGAAGCTACCATGTTAGAAGTCAGCATGAAGGCGGAATACTGTTACATTGCTCCATAGTGGATCGCCAAATATAAGCAACTTAATAGAACGTTGGTACCACAACTGGGGCTAGGGTAACGAATTGGTACCACTTTATTTTTTTTGCGCGTCAGTACCAAGTCTGGGCAGACCGTAACAAATCCAGCTAAACCTCATATAAACCCATTTTGACAGGAACCTGATGAGCCGGGCCCACTTGTCAGGTGCCAACATTTTTGCAGAAACTCCCATGCTTTATATTTAATCATGCAAAAGCCCCAATTTGCTTAAAAAAAGGCCATTCTCCCTGACCTCACGCGCCTTCCATCGCGACAAGCTCAAGCCGGAGCTCAGCTCCGCCGGCAGCAACAGTTGCGCCCCAGTGCCGCCCAGCTCCCTCTTCCTCCTGTTCCTTCTCCTCACTCCGGTCTCTCATCTCCCTGTCTCTCCCGGTGCAGGCCATTGACGAACGCCCGAGCTCCCCCACCGCCGATCTGGATACTGTCCGCCGGAATCCTTGCGCTGCCGGCCAGATACGGTGCCCCGCAGCCAGATCCGCCCATTCCCGCTGCCCGCGCTCTTTTCCTACTCAGCTCCCGCGAGTCCCATCACCCTCATCGCCTGGTCATGGTTCGGTCGCGTGCTGCTGTCTTGACCGTCCCAAGTGCACGTACGAGCGCCCTGGCAGCCTCGCCCGTCCCCAGCGCGCGTGCGAGTGCCCTGTGCGCCACCAGCGCCTTCGCTGGCCGAGCTCGCCATCGCCATGACCTCCCGATGCACCTCCACCATTGCTTTTGATCGTCGGCGACCAAACCCCAGCGCACCAACGTGGCACACTTAATTAGGGACTAATTACTCTGTTAAACACACCCCTGAGTCTGACATGCAGCCCCACAAGTAAATTAGCTTAAGGTTATTCTTCTGGTTAGATTAGTGTTATTCCCAGGGCCCCACATGTCAAGTTTTGACTCAGCGGTGTCAACTTTGACCCAGCCGAGGCCCATTGGCGTGATTAAATATAAAGCAAGGGGGTTTTCTGCAAAACAACATGCCACATCAGCCCCTGATAAGTGGGCCCTGCTCGTTAGTTTCCCTGTCAAAATGGGTTTATACAAGGTTTAGCTCGATTTGTTACGGCCTGCCCCAGACTTGGTACTGACATGCAAAAAACGTAAAGTGGTACCAATTCGTTATCCTAGCCCCAATTGTGGTACCAACGTGCAATTAACTCAATATAAGCCAATAAGAAAATAAATTGATATAATAATAGCTCATGGTAACTATCAGTTTTACCTTGACCCGTGATGAAGAAAAGCGAAACAATCACGGACTTTTGATGATACTGTAAGGTAATTCGGACTAACTGGTCCATTACGCAATAGCAGAACAACTTTCTCCACCAATCTTCCTATCGAGAAAAGGACACCAGCTCCTTGTAGAATAAATAGTGGGGAGAAAAGAGCAAATATTGGAATGTAGCGAGCGCTAGGTGGTGTACCCTGAAAAGCAGATAAAATTAAACTACTAATCATAAGAAGGAATTGCTAACAGCAATAAGGTCATGAAGATCATTACGGATCAAATCAGTTTTCTAGCTAATGAAGCTAATGAAGGGGTATTACTTTTTACTAAACGCCCTAGTTGAATTCCAAAGATCTGTTCAGATTCAGTAGAATAAGTTGCCAATGTTTTCCAGAATTCAAGTAATATGTTCTTTTGAAAGAAAGGAGACGCTTTTCCCTGGCAGTTTTTCATCGGCCCAGCATCTAATAGTAGATATGACCCGTTAATCTCAACCATATTTCCTACGTAATATATGATTTGAATGGCATGTACCTCCAACCGCATACAAAGCAAAACTTGGAAAACCACCAGCGGTATTTTCATGAGATGACCTCCTATGTCTGGAAGGCCACAAATCCTCTCTTGTTCATGGTCTTCCAGTGATGGGAGGACAAGACCACTCTCCCAATCACGATATCTAATAGCTGATGATGATGAGCTAGCCTCCCCATGAGTAGGAGGCCTATGAATCATGGGATTAAACCATCTTGTACAAACAAGAAAAGCAAAACACTCCGCAATCCTGTATAAACAAGTTGATGGGTTAGATTATTAGCCATACTAGCTGTTAAATAAGAATTTTATTGAGATCAGTCTCACCCATAATTTATAAACAAATCCCACCATCCCAAAGCACCAACATCACCTGCCATATGTAATAAGCCAATATTACAACATCATATCGTGCATTAGGAGGCCCAACAAAAAATTATTAACTTAGGTAATGCTTTGGGAGATCAGATAGAATGTAACTCCTACAGGTTCAGGAAGTATATAGGTAGTAGAAACTACCTACAGAGCACAAAACCTGCTCGGCAGTCTCAAAATAAGACTGTCTCATTTATAATTCTTAAGTCACCCTTCTACTGCTATAGTAAATAAATAAAAGAACCTTAAAAAGCCTAGGTTTTCCATACTATGGAGCCCTAGCATTGTAGTAGTCATGTGCATAGAAACAAGATTCAACTGTAATCCAGAAGCACAAACAATTGACGAACAGCATATGTTCTTTGTTAATTCTATGGTAAAGGCCTTGAGGAACTAAGGAGCTGCCTCAAAACACCCACTAGTTTATAACCATTGAAAAAAAATAAGATGCTTGGCAAGACAATAAGATACTTGTTCTTATATGACGTAACAATTGGAACGCGGGTCAGCAGACTTTACCAGATAACTTGAGAAGTGTGAAGGTTGTCGCAGCTATAAGAAACACCATAGAGATTGCGACCCAGAAATGCTGGTTACAAAATCAAAGGCATCTAATATAAGATAAATATTAATGGATGTACTGTAGTTCAGATTAAAAAAGTGTTTTTCTTTACAGTTCGTGTGGTCAAACTGTAAGAATGTTGACAGTGATATACAACAGCGTAACATATGTTATGTTGAATGTGAAAATGCTATTCAGACATATCTTTTAAAATACTTCCACATGGCTGTGTTTTATCAATTTGCACTCAAACATTCACCCAGTTTAAAAAACATGTCACTCTGGGATCACGCAAAAAAATGTCACTTCGGGACACATTCAATCGAACTTCTGCAACTTTTCTACAAGTAGTACTCCCTCCGTCCAGAATTACTTGGCGCTCAAATGGATGTATCTAGCACTAAAATACATCTAGATACATCCATTTGAGCGTCAAGCAATTCCGGACGGAAGAAGTAGTTAGATTTAAGACTGGATACTTGAATATCGTTGTGTTTTAATCAAGTCTTTTGTGGAAAATGCCCATTTTCTGACCTTCAATTATTACTCAAGTTCAACTTTCACCCATAAACTCCACGCTGTCTACATTACACACTTGAGCTATGAAAACGCCTAAAGCACGGCATACCAGCAATCTACCGGGGGGGGGGGGGGGGTCCCTGATGTGGGCAACCTATTTGGCAACTGATGCTGACATGGCACATTGCAGCATCCTAAATAAAAATAGTTGGTATTACTAGTAAGTTTTTAAATTATCTCTTGCCTCGAGTGTCATCCAATTTGACATGCATTGCTTACATAGCACATTGGCAGCAAGCCAGCAACAAACCAATTAAGTAAGCAAATAAAAATAGCTGGCCTCACACGTAGGTCTCTCTGCAACTCATTCTGTGGCCAACATTGTTGTCCTGAAATATCGTTGGTGAGCCACTTGTCATCGGTCCGATCGGCGTGCGCGCAGATCCATGCACGGCAAAGCGGTATCATCAGTAGCCCAACCGAACGCACCACTGGCCAACACAAGTGAGGTACCCTTCCCCAAATCTGGGTGTAATCGCTAACCCAAAGCAAGCCACCTCTGTCAAGGCACGGCAAGCTGGGTGAACTACATCGAGATGACAGCAACAACCCTTCCCCCTGCTCGAGCGGAAGCAAAATCCAAAATAAGGGTGTGCAGGCTCTGGTCTAGATCCAAGTTAGGGCTGGACCTTCTCCTCCCTACTACCTCTGCTCAGGCTCACTCTCTTCTACCATGCCCAGGTAATAGAAGGAAGAGAGGGCTGCAGATGATAACTGACATGTGGCCCCTCCATCATCAATTTAGCTAACTGTTTTGTAGACTGTTCAGCAGTTCAATGAGTAAAGTGATAGTTGAACCTTTGGAGCTTGATATCTCTCAGTTGGGTTTTCGAAATATTTTAGAATGGAAATTAGTGGTTAAAGTTTAGGACACTGCCAGTGTGCAAAATAATATGATCCTGCCAACTAAAGAAATTATTACCAGATAAATAAAGTGGGCAAATTTGTATTCTGGAAGCTATCAATGTGTGAACCGACAACTGAAGAAGAGGGTGTTAGTATAAAAAAAAGGGCAGCCCGATGCACGTAGCCCCCGCTTGTGCAGGGTCCGGGAAAGGGTCCGACCACTTTGGGTCTATAGTACGCAGCCTTTGCCTACATTTCTGCAAGAGGCTGTTTCCAGGACTCGAACCCGTGACCTCATGGTCAAAGGCAACAGCTTTACCGCTGGGCCAAGGCTCCAAGAGGGTGTTAGTATGTTCATATAATTTGACAAATTGTGCACTGCAACTAGAGCATCAATATCAAAGAGAATGAAATGATCCAACCATACATTTGGTGAATTAGTCCTGAGGTTTAACAATTAACTGATATATTTCTGCAATGCATTATTTTGTGGTGAGTTGATGCAAGACATATCAACAGCTGGGCCAAGTTTGTGTTTTGTGCTACATAGAATTATTCAAATCTCTGTACAATCTGAAAGGGGCTGTATAATGTATTCAATCTAGTAATTACTTTGTATCACATCATTATATTTTTATTTACAATCTGTTACGAACAGAAATAGAAAGTTACCAACGAAACAAAAAGTTAGCTGTCTGTTGCATGACTTTCAGTTCTATAAGTGAGTGGCATCCGTATCAAAATACTCTCTTCGTCCCAAAATAAGTGTCGCTGATTCAGTACAAGTTAGTACAAAGTTGAAAGTTGTACTAAATCAACGACACTTATTTTGAGACAGAGGGAGTATTTCTTATTTTCTTTAGCATTATTTTTCCTTGTGAACAGAAGGAGATGTTGTAAATATATGTTTACTTCAGGGAAGAAAATTTTGAACTGTGATTAATTTCAAGAAGGTTCCGCTTTCGGATCCACTAGTACGAGAAAACTTACAGGAAGCGTCTCCCAAATAGCTTCGTCGCTCATGCTTTCTTCATCCCCTGGCATTAAAGCTTTACACATTCTGAACAACAGAAAACACATAAAAGGAAACATATACAAGTTAAGACCCATAGTTACTACAATCATAATTATTGTCACATAATAACAAACTATGTTACTGTTGATAGTATACAATTCCATCCAGAGTGGTCTTTTAAAAAATAAGGTCCAAAGTTACATAACTGAAGCAGCTAAGAAGGGATTGAAATAACAATAGTTTGAAGAATTGGATGCCAATTTGCATAATGATGATTACAACTACAACTCATAACTTCAGGGTGAATACCATCATCTTATTAGTGTGTATAAATGGAATAAAAATATGATTAAATAGAGCTAGATATTATAATACATTTATATTGGAATAGAGCTGTACTTTATACAACTCTAAATGCTTATTTTTACACACCAGTATCAACCAGATGTATCCGATTAATCTGCACCATTGCAATCTATTACCCACCAAAAGTAAACGATATAGGTTTGTGTTTTCTTTAAATAGTGTAGGAATTTCAGGTCTCCTGGAGCAAACATGGAATCTAATCTAACAGAACTCTAAACTCAGAATCAGTGTCGTTGCCCTTTTCAATGCTTAAAACTAAAATTGTATTGATACTTTTTCCAACACACCAATTTGGAAACGGAGACAACCATTTTAGTCAGAAACTTTGTTCTGGATGAAAACTAGCGCACAAAAGCCATACATTGAGAATGGAGAGGCAAGAAAAGTGAACAGGCAATTGGAATTCCTTCATGTTGTTCTAAATTAGTGGTACCATCAAGGTTTGACTAATTACTATACAGTTGTTAGCTAAAGCAGCAATCAGCACTGAAGTTTTTTTCCGGGTAAAACACTGAAGTTGAATGCGGATTCCACACCTGGGTGCATCTGCATCATTTCGAAACTGCAATTTTTACATTTCAAAAATCTGTGGAGAAAAACATAGATGTACAACATGCTATGACATGTACACTTGCAAAAACATTATGAAAAAGTATGATCATTTGTAAATTGTACCACAAATGTGTACATCTATAGCTGCTAGGTTTGAAATCTTCTGGTCTTATTAGGACAGTAGACATGTAGTTATATTTTTGCACGAAATTTTGCAAATGCACATGTGGTACAAGTTTGATCTTTTGTTCAGTATGGGCAGAGTATTTTTTGATAGAACGCAACTGCACCCATGTGTATGAAGCCAATTCCCTACTTAAGTTGCCCTAGTTGAATGTCTCTTGTGTGAGTGGGGGTTGTGTGAAAATGGATCTAACTGCTTCTGATTGGTGCACACCACATTAGAAATGTGGACAGATTATTCGTCTAGAATTCCAGATATAATCTGAGCAAGGTAGAAGTTACAAGAATAATGAGCAGGAAGCACTAACATATATCATTATCATATATCATTATCATGACAGCTTTCACCTGTGCTGGTTACCTAGCCAGAAGAAGAATCTACAATCTAACAGGATAAACTATAATAATTTTGGCCAAACTTATTACAGATAATGTAAGCAAGGAAACAGGCAAATCCACTTAAATTCATGCATAACATTGCATCTGCATATATGTAAAAATGGAAAGTAGAGTACTACTATGTAGGCATCAAAAAAGGAGAAGATATCTTACCTAAAATTGTCAACAAGGATAATCACTTCAAAAGTCAGCAGAGGAAGGAACACGATCTTCATATCAACAGCTGGATGATTCTTAACTGTGGACAAAACAAAGGAAAGACAAGGTGGGGGTCAGAGAATAGAGTAGGGATAACAATAACACCAAACCATAAGATATGATTTGACAAAGCTTCATTCATCTAGCAACTTCAGCATGTACCTCTTAAACTTTCAAGATATATGCAAAGAAGCAGCTCGAAGGCGATTAGCAATGGTGCTGCAACAACAGAATGACAAGGAGCCCACTACACATAGGGAACAGACTTATCAGATACAATGCACGGCAAACAAACTAAACTTGCATTCGCATATGCAACAACAACAAAAACTGCCCACATCGGTAGTAAATCTTACATGACGCCCATGAGGCAATGAAGGGGCTGGCATTGAAAACCTTCCACGGGCGGCCACTCCATGAAATAGCCACAGTGGGATGAATATAATCCTAGGTAGTCAAAATAAGAAGGTGATTAACAATTGATATTAGCTTTGTCACCGCACACAAACAAACCAGCCATGTACAGTACAGTTGGGTTGCCTTGATTAGCGATGTACAGTACAGTTGGGTTGCCTTAATTATATTCTATTTATTGATACACGAGCTCCAAAGTTCCTAGAAACACACAGCCATTGTGAATCAATTAACAAGATCTCAAAGTTCCGAAATGCAGCAGGAAAGCTACAATCAGAAGACACTAACACTGGGTAGCACGAGCTAAATTCCAATCTGAAACACGGGCGGGCACAAACTAAAACTAAATCGGCCCGTCTCATTGAACTCTCGCCAACTCATTCACAACCAGAGCAATCCGTCCCAGGACAGATCAGTGCACCGGGCGAATCGAGCGGGCGCAGGAAGTCGGCCCGCGGAGCGGAACGCGGGAATCCGCATCGCTGGGCCCTCTAGGCTGAATCTGCATCCGGCGGGAACAGAGCAGCAGCTCGCGCCCCGCAACTAACCAACCAGGGCCGGCACCAGCCGGCCGAACCAGATCGACGCGGCGGGGAGCTAGCTAGGGTTTACGGGGCGTACGTACCACCAGGAGGAGTCGGTGCGGCCGTCGACCCTGAGCGCGAGGAGGAGCGTGAAGCAGAAGAGCGCGGCGTGCGCCGCGGCCGCCTGCGCCGTCTTCCCCACCCCCGCCCACGTCTGCGCCCGCCGCCGCTGCATCCCCCTCTCCCCCTCCCTAGGCCGCCACTCCTCTTCTCCCTCTCCCTCTCAGCTCCGCCCGTGCACGAGGTTCGTCTGTCAGGGTGGGGGGAGTAATGGGGGATAAAGGGAACGAGGAGGAGGAGGAGGGGAGGGTTTCTCTCCTTCTTTACTCGCTGGCGCTGGACTATGATTGCCGGGTGAGTTAACCAGGGCGGTACGGTCAGATCCCCTCCCCTTTGTCTCCACCTCCGCTGTTATCTCAGCAAGTTTCCCGGTGGTATATCGGGGAGGGAGGACGGATTGGGTTGGGCCGGGTCGGATAGGGCGGGAGCGCGTGCCCGCCCGTCACTTGCGCTCGCTCGGGGAAGCCGACGAGCTGGATATTTTTTTGCCGCGTCTTGTTGTTTTCCGCCGTAGATTCCTGCGCTTTGTTTGCTTATTACTTTCTCCGGTCTTTTTACTCTGCACATTGAATTTGCCGAAAGTCAAACTTAGCTAAGTTTGACCAAATTTATATTAGATATTATTAGCATCTATAATATCTAATAAATATAATATAAAAATATATTCCGAGATGAATCTAATGATGTTGGTGTTGTTATGTAAATGTCAATAATTTTTTATATAAACTTGGTCAAAGTTGGATGAGATTGACTTTAGACAAACCTAATATGCAGAGTAAAAAGGACCGGAGGGAGTATTATAAAAAAAATCTTCGCTCGTTGGTGGCTCCGCCCGCGGCCCGACCGAACGTCCCGTCCCGTCCGCGTCGCGTGCACGGCACACCCGCTCCGTCCGCCGTCACGCACGGCACAGCACGCGTGACGCGCGGCGCCGGCGACCGGCGCAACGCTGTGGTAGCGCAGAGAAGAGCCGCGCGGCGCGGACCGGACCGGCGACGGCGGGGTGGTTGAATGGGCAGGCGGTGGCGTGTGCTCGGCGCGTTCTGGCTTCTGGGCGACGGGCGGATGGGATGGGGACGTGCCGGGGTTTGTCCTGGCCAGCGGCCAATCATGCGCCCGGCTCACCATGATGCAGTCGGCTGCCGTCTTCAGATGGATTGGTGATAACCAACCAACCGGGAAAGGCGCGTCGCGGATTAGGAAATTTAGTCCTTGAAATGAAATGCTCTGATCGTGACGCCCATCGTTGCGTGGCTCCGCGCCCAAACCATCCCACCGCGGGGTTCGGGGTTCCTGTGCCTTGTCTCATCAGCAGTTCAAGCACAGATACGATATCAGTAGTATTTTCAACGTCTGATACAGTTGAATTACACAAACACGGGTCCATTCGCAGCACTTTTGGTGGCTGGGTGCGTGCTGGACATCTAGGACGTTGAGACTTGAGTGCTCGAGGGTTGTGAGATGCCCGTGGAGCCCTTCGGGCGTGTCCATCAAGTGCATGCATCTTTTTATTTTTATATAGTTTTGCAAGAACGATATTCAATCGCAGATGTTTTATAGGAGTAGCGTCGGAATCTAAACCTCGAAATTGTGGGGATAGTGATAGCAAGCCTACATCATTAGCTTATCTGCAAGATCTTTCATAGGTTACTTAAGGATTTGTCGCGCTGTCTTTTAATAATAATAACTATAGATAATTACCTGTGTATCTGCGTATTGCAATGAGGGCACAAATATTAGAAAAATCCTTCTATTCAACTTGCGGATCCCACTCCAAGCAACGGCCGTGTCTCGCACCTGCCACATGTCTCGTGGGCCCAGGCATGTCGCCCTATCCTATTTTCATCAATCACGATCTCTTTTTTGTCTACACATTGTCATCAACATCGAAGTAAACCAGACCAATGCGTCGAATCCTCTCTTGTCCCTCGTCCTCTCACACACTGCTCCTCTGCCGAGCTTTGGAGGCGGCCAGCCGCAGTTGCAAGGTCGGGCAGTGTTGCAACCCGCCCTGCGCACTACTAAAGGGGAGAGAGGGTCAGCGACGACTACCCGGGTGCTTCAGCGAGTTGGTTGTGGTTCTGCAACAGAAGACGCCGGTGTCGCGAGTTTGTTGGTGTTTCTGAAACATCGCCAGTGTTGCTAAGGCATGTGCATGCGGGCTCGCCAGATTGCAATGTTGGTGATGTTTCTGAAACAACACCAATGCTGCGAAGGTGCGGGTCCTGCGAGCTCACTGGATTGCAATGTCGCCAACGTTTCTAAATCATCGTCGATGTTGTGGGGACGAGGGTATGCTAGCTTGCCAATTTGCAGCTTCACTAGTATTTCTAAAACATGGTCAATGTTGCAATGTTATTTTTGCGAAGGGAGGATGCGCGAGGTGAATTGCAACTTCATTGTATTTTTGAAACATGGCCAATGTTATGATGCTATGTGTTGCAAAGGGCGGATGCGCGAAAAAAGTCGGAGAAGGCGAAGGATGGCGTGTAGCACGCTTCTATATATCTTGGGTCTATCTATAGCTCAGTGACCGAGATTTAATTAAGTCCCAATCGGTTGATGGCGCCAGCCGTCTTAGTCTCATATGATTTTTCTATGTCCCGTTTTTATGTTTGTTTATACCTAGGCTGGGCTGGGTAACTGGCTGAGCTAGGATGGACTTTGATGATGCTCGACTTCCAGTGACTAGAACAAAGAAAAGAACGTCGATCCCTATACCTTTTGCAATATATGGTGAACATTTTTCTAATATACATAACTTTTTAAAATGTAAAATGAAATTTTTTTAGTATACGGAGACCATTATACATATACACAACAAAAAAAATTATGATATGATGAAAAATATTGTATACATCAAACATTTGTTTAATACACATAAAAAGTTTTTTAATACACAATGAACTTTTAAATATACACTAATTTTTTTATACGATGAAAATTTATTTGTACACATCAACATTTTTAATATACAATGAATTTTTTTGTTGCATATAGCAAACATTGTTTTAATACACATTGAACAGCTTTTAAATACATGGAGAACATTTTTAAATATACACTAAACTTTTTTATAAACACATAGTGATTTTTTTCTAATATATATATTTATATTTTTAGTAATTTTTAAATGTCTAGCTCTTAAAAAACTACATGCAGCTTTTTGAAAAATAATACGACTAAAAGCTGAACAGAAAAAAAACAGCTTGTGGCAAGAATAGGCCGGCCCATTCGCGCCTGCCTTCGGCGAGGGATCGGTCCTGCTTTGGACCTCTCTTTTAACACATATATGACAATAGTTTCGGATTGCCATGAAGTGGTTACGAACAGCAACAATGGCACAAGAGGTGTTTACGCCGAAATTGTCACAGAGATTAGATCAACTTCTGCACAGTTCGTGGCATGTTCTTTCATCTTTAAGGGACATGATACGAATATCGAGGCACATAGCCTTGTTAAGCATGCTTTAGGCCTTTCTTTTGGACGCCATGTGCGGGTCCTGGATACTCTAGACCTAAATTGTATTCCCAATGTTTTTGGCATTTGACCATTAATAAAGTGTGCTTGGACTAAAAAAAAGACAAAGGTCTCCCAGTATGGTGTTTATATTGTCTAAAAAAAATCTGGCGCTTATAATGGCATACATAGAATTCTCAAAAGGAAATGTTAATGGTGCATGGCGTTTATAACAGACTCGCCCATGTACATCTCCAATTTAAGGAAGCTTGCACGCGCTTTAGGAAGCTTCAAGGCCCCCCTTTTTTTTTCTTTAACGTTTATTTCTGGTTCTTAATCGATTTTCTTTGGTTCATTTTTTCATATCTTTTTTAAAATTTTCATATTCAGGACTTTTGTCAACTTCATGAATATTTTTAAAATTTGTGGACTTTTCAAATTCATGAATATTTCAAAATCCTAGATTTTTTCTTCAATTCACACAAAAAATTCAAATCGTAATTTTTTCCCAATTCGTGAAATTTCTGCAAACCTATCAACTTTATTATAAACTGTGAATATCTGTAAAATCCATGAACTTTTTTCCAAATTTACCAACCTTTTCCTAAATTCATGACTTTTTATAATCCAAGAACTTTTTTCAAATACTTGGACTTTTTCCATATTCATAAAAAATCACGACTTGTATAAACCTTGAGCTGTTTAAAATTCAAGTTTTTTTTTAAAATGTAAGATTTCTAAAAATCAACAGTCAATGCGAGTGTATCATCTTGTTGAAAAACATGAACCTTCGAGTAGGTAGCAAGGGAGGGGGAACCGAGATCCTGGTCCACGTGAATCGGTACTGAGCACCAGCAGGAAAACCGGCGATATTCCCTGATCACGCGTCGATTAACAACTCTCGAAATGCCACTCCTATTTGGCGCGCAGGTCACCAGATAGTGAGTTGGCGCGTACCACCTACAACGTGAGATCCTTTATGTGTCAGCCTATTTCGGGATTTCTTCCCCACAGGTTTTATTATTTTCCTTTGTTTTTTCTTTTTATTTTCTCTATTTTTTACTTTTTCTTTTACGTTTTTCTCTATTTCCTTTTTTGGTTTTCATTACTGTTCCATTCTTTATTTTTCTTTAATTTTCTATTTCCCCTTTTCTTTTTGAGGCTATCTTTCAAATTTGTGAACATATTTTCCCAAATCATGAAAATTTTCGAACTAGTGAACAGTTTATGAAATAATAAAAAAAAAATTCATGAATATGTTTTATGAACTCACAGTTTTTTTTTCAATCATGAACATTTTTTGAATTAATGAACAATGTTTACAAATACACATTTTTTTAAGTTGAACATCTTTTCTGAAACCCATGAACATTTGTTTTGAGTAGGCAAACATTTTTCTGAAATTAGAGAACCAATTTTTTGAATCAATTTTTTTAATTCACGAAGAATTTTTAGTCAGCAAACATTTTTAAATCAATTTTTTTAATTCACTAAGATTTTTTACAAATTCATGAACGATTTTTGAATTTGCAAATATTTTTTCTTTGTCATATCATTTTTGAGTAAACAAACATTTTTCAAAATCATGAACGATTTTTTGTTTTCCCGAACATGTTTTTAAAAATTATGAACATTTTCTAAATATGTGAACATTTTTTGTAAAATCATAAACATTTTTGAATCCATGAACATTTTGTGATTTTGAAAAAAACAAATGCTCATTTTAAAAAACAGAACATTTTGCAAACACAAATTATTTAGAATAGAAAAAAATAAACATAGAAAATAAAAAGGAAAGTGTACAAACTGAAAATTAAAAATAGAGGGGCCCGCAAATGGGCCAGCCCAAAAGGCTGCGCCGGGGGAGCGAGGGTTGCGTGTTGCGACTCCTCCAAGCGCGCAGCATGCCGAATAGGGGCTTCCCTCTCGAAAAGAATGACTTGGGTCCAAGTTGTTGTGTGCTAATGTTTTGGCTGATTGCACTTGAGGATTTCTTTGTTTTAGTTTTTTTTATAGGCAGGTTCGGCCCAACGGTAATTTGTTCACCCATCGTATGCTATGTGTTTGATACGACCAACGTATCTATAATTTTTTAGTGTTCCATGTTATTATATTATCTGTTTTGGATGTTTTATATGCATTAATATGCTATTTTATTTTATTTTTGGGACTAACCTATTAACCTAGAACCTAGTGGCAGTTCATGTTTTTTTGCTTGTTTTTGAGTTTCGCAGAAAGGAATACCAAACGGAATGAAACCTTCGCGATGATTTTTCTTAGACAGGAAGACAACCAGAAGATTAGGAGATGAAGTCGGAGGAGCCACGAGGCGGCCACAAGGACGGAGGGCGCGTGCCCCACCCTTGTGGGCCCCCCGTGACCTTCCTGACCTAATTCTTTCGCCTATATATTCCCATATGTCCCCAAACCGCCAGAAGCATCCACGAAAACACTTTTCTGCCGCCGGAACCCTCTGTACCCATGAGATCCCATCTAGGGACCTTTTCCAGCATCCTGTCGGAGGGGGATTCGATCATGGAGGGCTTCTACATCAACTCTATTGCTCTTCCGATGAAGCGTGAGTAGTTTACCACAGACCTACAGGTCCATAGCTAGTAGCTAGATGGCTTCTTCTCTCTTTGATTCTCAATACCATGTTCTCCTCGATGTTCTTGGAGCTCTATTCGATGTAATACTTTTTTGCGGTGTGTTTGCCGAGATCCTATGAATTGTGGATTTATGATCAGCTTATCTATGAATATTATTTGAATCTTCTCTAAATTTGTATATGCATGATTTGATATCCTTGTAATTCTCTTCGAACTATTGATTTGGTTTGGCCAACTATATTGTTTTTTTGCAATGGGAGAAGTAATTAGCTTTGGGTTCAATCTTGCGGTGTCCTTTCCCAGTGACAGTAGGGCCAGCAAGGCACGTATTGTATTGTTGCCATCGGGGATAAAAACATGGGGTTTTCATCATATTGCTTGAGTTAATTCCTCTACATCATGTCATCTTACTTAATGTGTTACTCTGTTCTTCATGAACTTAATACTCTAGATGCAGACAGGAGTCGGTGATGTGTGGAGTAATAGTAGTAGATGCAGAATTATTTCGGTCTACTTGACACGGACGTGATGCCTATATTCATGATCATTGCCTTAGATATTGTCATAACTTTGCGCTTTTCTATCAATTATTCGGCAGTAATTTGTTCACCCACTGTATTATTTGCTATCTTGAGAGAAGCCTCTAGTGAAACCTATGACCCCCGGGTCTATTTTCCATCATATTAGTTTCCGATGTACTATTTTGCAATCTTTTACTTTCCGATCTATAAACCAAAAATACCAAAAATATATATACTTTAGCGTTTATCTATATCTATCAGATCTCACATTTGCGAGTAACCGTGAAGGGATTGACAACCTCTTTATCGCGTTGGGTGCAAGTTGTTTGATTGTTTGTGCAGGTATTCGATGATTTGTGCGTTGTCTCCTACTGGGTTGTGATACGTCCTCAATGTATCTATAATTTATGAAGTATTCATGCCATGTTTAGAATAATTTATATGGTTTTGGTATGATTTGCATGGAACTAACCCGGACTAACGTTGTTTTCAGCATAATTACCATGGTGTTGTTTTTTGTGTAGAAATGAAAGTTCTCCAAACACCGCGAAACTTTTTGCGGATTTTTTATGGACCAGAAGACTACCAATGGGCCAGAGCAGCACCTGGGGGGTTCCCCGAGGTGGGCACAACCCACCAGGGCGTGCTTGGGCCCCCAGGCGTGCCCCGGTGGGTTGTGCCCACCTCAGTGGCCTCCCGCGCCCCCTCTTCGCCCTATAAATTCCCAAATATTCCAAAAACCCTCGGGGAGACCCTAGATCGGAAGTTCCACCGCCGCAAGCCTCTGTAGCCACCGAAAACCAATTGGGAGCCTATTTCGGCACCCTGCCAGAGGGGAAGATCATCACCGGTGGACATCTACATCATCTTGGCGGCCACCACGATGAGGAGGGAGTAGTCCACCCTCGGGGTTGAGGGTTTGTACCAGTAGCTATGTGTTTAATCTCTCTCTCTCTCTCGATCTTGAGATGTCATGATCTTGATGTATCATGGTCTTTGTTAACATAGATGGATCATATGATGTTTCTCCCCTCTCTAGTCTTGTCGTGATGAATTGAATCTTTACCCTTTGAAGTTTTGTCTTGTCGGATTGAATGTTCAGTTCTGAGAACACATGATATATGTCTTGCATATGAACACCCGTGGTGTCAATGGGGTATTATTTTGATTCACTTGATATATGTTATGGCACTCAACTTGCGGATTCTTGATACATATCCAACGTATATATAATTTTTGATTGTTCCATGCTATTATATTACCCCTTTTGGATGTTTATGGGCTTTATTTTACACATTTATATCATTTTTGGGACTAACCTAATAACCGGAGGCCCAGCCCGTATTGCTATTTTTTTTCCTATTTCAGTATTTCGAAGAAAAGGAATATTGATACGTCCATTTTGCATCATGCTTTTATATCAATATTTATTGCATTATGGGCTGTTATTATACATTATATCTCAATACTTATGGCTATTCTCTCTTATTTTACAAGGTTTACCATGAAGAGGGGGAATGCCGGCAGCTGGAATTCTGGCTGGAAAAGGAGCAAACGTTGGAAACCTATTCTGCACAACTCCAAAAGTCATGAAACTCCACGAAACAACCTTTGGATTTAATAAGAATTTATGAGCAAAATAAATAGGCTAGGGGGCCCACACCCTGTCTAGGAGACAGGCCCCCCCCTGTAGGGCGCGCCCCCTATCTCCTGGCCCCCCTGGTGGGCCTCCGGCGTCCATCTTCTGCTATGTCATCACTTTTACCCTGGAAAAATCGTGGGCAAGCTTACGGGACGAAACTCCGCCGCCACGAGGCGGAACCTTGGCGGAATCAATCTAGGGCTCTGGCGGAGCTGTTCTGCCGGGGACACTTCCCTCCGGGAGGGGGAAATCATCACCAACGTCATCACCAACAATCCTCTCATCGGGAGGGGGTCAATCTCCATCAATATCTTCACCAGCACCATCTCCTCTCAAAACCCTAGTTCATCTCTTATATCCAATCTTGTATCAAAACCACAAATTGGTACCTGTGGGTTGCTAGTAGTGTTGATTACTCCTTGTAGTTGATGCTAATTGGTTTACTTGGTGGAAGATCATATGTTCAGATCCTTTATGCATATTATTACTCCTCTGATTATGAACATGAATATGCTTTGTGAGTAGTTACGTTTGTTCCTGAGGACATGGGTGAAGTCTTGCTATTAGTAGTCATGTGAATTTGGTATTCGTTCGATATTTTGATGAGATGTATGTTGTCTTTCCTCTAGTGGTGTTATGTGAACATCGACTACATGACACTTCACCATTATTTGGGCCTAGAGGAAGGCATAGGGAAGTAATAAGTATATGATGGGTTGCTAGAGTGACAGAAGCTTAAACCCTAGTTTATGCGTTGCTTCGTTAGGGGTTGATATGGACCCATATGTTTAATGTTGTGGTTAGGTTTACCTTAATACTCCTTTTTGTAGTTGCGGATGCTTGCAATAGGGGTTAATCATAAGTGGGATGCTTTTTCAAGTTAGGGCAGTACCCAAGTGCCGGTCCACCCACATATCAAATTATCAAAGTACCGAACGTGAATCTTATGAACGTGATGAAAAGTAGCTTGACGATAATTCCCAATGTGTCCTCGGGAGCTCCTTCTTCATTATTAGAATTTGTCCAGGCTTATCCTTTGCTACATAAAGGATTGGGCCACCTTGCTGCACTTTATTTACTTTATTTACTTTTTGCTCGTTACTATTTATCTTATCACAAAACTATCTATCACGTACAATTTCAGTGCTTGCAGAGAAAACCTTACTGAAAATTGCTTATCATTTCCTTCTGCTCCTCGTTGGGTTCGACACTCTTACTTATCGAAAGGACTATGATAGATCCCTTACACTTGTGGGTCATCAAGACTCTTTTCTGGCGTCGTTGCCGGGGAGTGTAGCGATTTTGGTGAGTGGAACTTGGTAAGGAAACCTTTATATAGTGTGCTGAAATTTTCTGTTACTTGTCACTATGGAAACTAATCCTTTGAGGGGATTGTTTGGGGTATCTTCACCCTAACCAGAAGAGCAAAGAGATGCTCCTCAACCTACTGAACCTTATGAAAATATTCACTTTGAGATTCCTTCGGGTATGATAGAGAAACTGCTAGCTAATCCTTTTGCAGGAGACGAAACATTGCATCCCGACTTAAACCTTACCTTTGTGGATGAAGTTTGTGGATTATTTAAGCTTGCAGGTATCCCCGATGATGTTGTCAAAAGGAAGGTCTTCCCTTTATCTTTGAAGGGAGGTGCAATGACATGGTATAGGCTATGTGATGATACGAGATTTTGGAATTATAAGCGACTGAAGTTGGAATTTCACCAGAAGTTCTATCCTATGCATCTTGTTCATCGTGATCATAATTACATATATAATTCCTGGCCTCGCGAAGGAGAAAGCATCGCTCGAGCTTGGGGGAGGCTTAAGTCAATGTTATATTCATGCCCCAATCATGAGCTCTCTCGGGAAATGATTATTCAGAATTTTTATGCTCGGCTTTCTCTCGATAATCGCAACCTGCTCGATACTTCCTGTGCTGGTTCTTATATGCTAAAGACTATTGATTTCAAATGGGACTTATTGGAAAGAATTAAACACAACTCTGAAGATTGGGGTTCCGACGATGGTAAGGAGTCAGGTATGACACCTAAGTTCGATTGTGTTAAATCTTTTATGGATACCGATGCTTTCCGTGGATTTAGCTCTAAGTATGGACTTGACTCTGAGATAGTGGCTACTTTTTGTGAAACTTTTGCTACTCACGTTGATCTCCCTAAAGAGAAGTGGTTTAAATACAATCCTCCTGTTGAAGTGAAAGTAGTTGCACCTATTACAGTCGAAGAAAAGACTATTACATATAGTGGTCCTATTATTCCTACTGCTTATGTTGAAAAACCTCCTTTTCCTGTTAGGATAAAAGATCATGTTAAAGCTTCGACTGTTGTTCGCAAGAGTAATACTAGGACCTATACACCTCCTGAGCAAATTAATGTTGAACCTGGTATTGCTATGATTAAAGATCTCTTGGATGAGGACTTAGATGGGCATGTTATCTCTTTCTTGGGTGAAACTGCTAATATTGCTAGACCCGATACTAAGACACATAGACCTGTTGTAGGCATGCCTGTTATTTCTGTTAAAATAGGAGATCATTGTTATCATGGCTTATGTGATATGGGTGCTAGTGCTAATGCGATACCTTATGATCTTTATAAAGAAATTATGCACGATATTGCACCTGTTGAATTGGAAGACATTGATGTTAATATTAAGCTTGCTAATAGGGACACCATTAAACCTATTGGGATTGTTAGAGATGTTGAAGTCTTGTGTGGGAAGGTTAAATACCCTGTTGATTTTCTTGTTCTTGGTTCCCCACAAGATGATTTTTGTCCCATTATTTTTGGTAGACCCTTCTTGAATACTGTTAGTGCTAAGATTAATTGTGAAAAGAATATTGTCACTGTTGGCATAGATGGTATGTCTCATGAGTTTAATTTCGTTAAGTTTAGTAGACAACCTCGTGAAAGGGAACCACCTAGTAAGGATGAAATTATTGGTCTTGCTTCCATTGCTGTTCCTCCAACTGATCCGTTAGAACAATATTTGTTAGACCATGAAAACGATATGTTTATGAAGGAAAGGGAAGAAATAGATGAAGTGTTCCTTAAACAAGAACCTATGCTAAAACATAACCTTCCCGTTGAAATTCTTGGGGATCCCCCTCCACCCAAGGGTGATCCCGTGTTCGAACTCAAACCCTTACCTGATAATCTCAAGTATGCTTATCTCGATGAAAAAGAAATATATCCTGTTATTATTAGTGCTAACCTTTCAGAGAACGAAGAAGACAGATTATTTAAAAGTCTGAAGAAGCACCGAGCCGCTATTGGATATACTCTGGATGATCTTAAGGGCATTAGTCCCACATTATGTCAACACAAAATTTCAGTGGAGAAAGATGCCAAACCAGTTAGAGATCTTCAAAGACGATTAAATCCCAAAATGAAGGAAGTGGTAAGAAAGGAGATTCTAAAACTCCTTGAGGTAGGTATTATTTATCCCGTTGTTGATAGTGAATGGGTAAGCCCTGTCCATTGTGTCCCTAAAAAGGGAGGTATTACCGTTGTTCCTAATGATAAAGATGAATTGATCCCGCAAAGAATTATTACAAGCTATAGGATGGTAATTGATTTCCGTAAGTTAAATAAAGCTACTAAGAAAGATCATTACCCTTTACCTTTTATTGATCAAATGCTAGAAAGGCTATCCAAACACACACATTTTTGCTTTCTAGATGGTTATTCTGGCTTCTTTCAAATACCTGTGTCCGCGAAGGACCAATCTAAAACTACTTTTACTTGCCCTTTTGGTACTTTTGCTTATAGACGTATGCCTTTTGGTTTATCTAATGCACCTGTGTCGGTGTACTAGAGTAGGGGTACCCTAGTATCCCGAACTTGTGCACGGGCAGTCGCAGCACCCCGCGGCAAGGCTTGCCAGGCGACCGCCAAGATCCTCCGTGGCTCCTTAGGAGACAAGACCCCGGCAAGAGGAGCTTGCTGGGAAGCCATTCAAGAACAAAGTATTCAAGCCAAGAAGACAAAGCCCCGGCAAGAGGAGCTTGCCGGGAAGGCCAGCCAAGGCATCTCAAGAAAGCTCGCCGCGACGCGCCACGCGTCCCGGCAAGGCTCGGTGAGCGACAAGCTCCCGGGCCCGACCAGACAACGACCGCGGCAAGGCACTTGCCGCGGCAAGCGGCCACTCCGCACCCGCGCTCCAGCACATCCACCCACGTGTCGCTCTGGGGCCCTTCCAGGCGCGCGTGGCGAGAGGCTGTGCAGCCAGGGGTGCACGGTGGCAAGCGGCGCTGGCGAGAAGGCCATCGTGGCGATCGGTGGTGCCCCTGACGGTCTCTGTTTGCACTGTTTGGGCGACACAGACGGGCATTTAATGCCCTTGTCCCCTGCCGTCAGAGTTAGGTATGATACACTGTGTCTACAGTATAGGTAGATGTACCTACCGCATTCTTTTACCATTTTTACCCTTTTTGTCTGCGTTGCCACCTGTCGGTGACCCCTTGAGCATATAAAAGGAGGCCCATGCGCAACGTAGAAAAGGGTTCGGCTCATTCGAATGCCAGAAACACTCCCACGCTCCTGTCGGTGTACTAGAGTAGGGGTACCCTAGTATCCCGAACTTGTGCACGGGCAGTCGCAGCACCCCGCGGCAAGGCTTGCTAGGCAACCGCCAAGATCCTCCGTGGCTCCTTAGGAGACAAGACCCCGACAAGAGGAGCTTGCCGGGAAGCCATTCAAGAACAAAGTATTCAAGCCAAGAAGACAAGGCCCCGACAAGAGGAGCTTGCCGGAAAGGCCAGCCAAGGCATCTCAAGAAAGCTCGCCGCGACGCGCCACGCATCCCGGCAAGGCTCGGTGAGCGACAAGCTCCCGGGCCCGACCAGACAACGACCGCGGCAAGGCACTTGCCGCGGCAAGCGGCCACTCCGCACCCGCGCTCCAGCACATCCACCCACGTGTCGCTCTGGGGCCCTTCCAGGCGCGCGTGGCGTGAGGCTGTGCAGCCAGGGGTGCACGGTGGCAAGCGGCGCTGGCGAGAAGGCCATCGTGGCGATCGGTGGTGCCCCTGACGGTCTCTGTTTGCACTGTTTGGGTGACACAGACGGGCATTTAATGACCTTGTCCCCTGCCGTTAGAGTTAGGTATGATACAGTGTGTCTACAGTATAGGTAGCTATACCTACCGCATTCTTTTTCCATTTTTACCCTTTTTGTCTGCGTTGCCACCTGTCGATGACCCCTTGAGCATATAAAAGGAGGCCCATGCGCAACGTAGAAAAGGGTTCAGCTCATTCGAACGCCAGAAACACTCCCACGCTCGGTCTGGTAGCTCTCACAACGCTCCCGAGCAAGAACTAAATACACACATATGCAGCAGTAGGAGTATTATCTCTCCGGAGAGCTCCGAAGCTGGATAAACTGCTCGTGTGCACTGCCTCGATCTGCTCTTCGTGCGACCTCCACCCTCCGTCGAACCGAAAGGGGCTCGGTCCGCCGGTCCCATAGGTGTCCGTGGATCAGTTTCCCCGACATCTTTGGCGCGCCAGGTAGGGGGCGTCGAGATTGTGTGAACCCGATCCGGCATGCACACAAGCTAGATCTTCATCATCTTCATCGACATGCCACCGAAGAAGAAGGCTTCGGAGGCAGCTGTTCCGTCCGCGTCAATTCCACCGCCACCGGAGCAAACGGGTGGTGGAGTAGACGCCGGCGGAAGAACGGGCGTCGACGAGGGTGCTCACAATGCTGCCAAGTCCAAGGACAAAGCAGCACAGGCCTCGGCGTCCGTACGCGCACCGCGCCCGTCTCAGGAGGCGCGGGACCAACAACGTCATGGCGTTCGCAGCGCCATACGTTCGCTGGGCCAAGATCAAGCTGGTGGATCTCGCGGAGTTCAAGACTAGCATGCACGCCAGCATGCTGGCCCCAGCGAAGTACGGTCGCCTGGACGGGATACTGCTCCTTCTAACGTAGTTAGAAGTCCGAGCATATCCCGCTCCTCGCACCGTTCGCCGCTGCCGCCCACCACTCCAGCAGAAGCCTTGGCGCGAGCTCAACTGCTTCTAGATTACCCTCCGACGGCGGACAAGACCGACGAATGGAGGGCCACCATTCAGAGTCTCATTGGCTTCGCCAACGGCGATACTGTGCGGCAACCAAGCACCTCGCTGCCGCGGCAAGACTGCCGGACGTGAACCAATGGCGACAAGACCGACGGGGGTGCAACTTCCATGCACTCTCCACCCCGAAGGCCAAGGTCGCCAACTCGCCGGGTCCACCTCGACAGCGACTCCACCGCGTCATCAGATCCGCGAGCTCGTCGCGATCAGCGCCAAGTTTTGCACGAACGACAGCAAGAGGACGCTCGTACTCGCATCGAGCGCCGAAGAGAAGCGCGGCGTCAATCTGACCAGCGCGCTGGGCCCTCTGTCGACATGCATGCGCCAGGGGAACCAGGCGACTTGCCGTACGCGGTAGGTTGCCCTGCGTTCACCCGTGAGCTGCGGCAAGTCCAATGGCCCAGCAAGAAGAATTTCAAGCCAGATGTACTGGAGAAGTACGACGGCAAGTCGCATCCGTTGGAGTTCCTCAGCATCTACACCATCGTGGTGCAGGCTGCCGGGGGACGAGACAACAAGATCCTTGCCAACTACTTCCCGCTGGTGCTCAAGCCTAACGTCAGATCCTGGCTCATGCACTTGCCGGACAACTCCATTTCCTCTTGGGCAGATCTATGCCATTAGTTTGTCGGCGCCTTTACAGGCGGCCACAAGCCTCATGGCCAAGAAAGCGATCTTCATCTGCTCGCCCAGAAGGAAGGAGAGCCCCTGCGCAAGTACATTCAGAGATTCAGCCGTGTACAGCACAATATTCCAGATGTCCACCCTGCCGCGGTCATCAGCGCGTTCCATCAGAACGTGTGAAACCGCAGGATGCGGGAGGAGATGGCGATGTGCAAGATCAGGGACGTCAACGAGCTTTATGCCCTGGCCGACAAGTGTGCACGTGCTGAAGAGGGGAGGAGGCTCCCCGGAGAGAATACAGGACCAGGAGGATCTGATAGTGAGGATGCTGCCCCGGCAAAGAAAGGCCGGCGGCGGAACAACAGGAAGAAAAAGGGCAAAGAAGTGCTAGTTGTTGAGCAATCCGGCAACGGAGGTGGCGCCAAGAAAGCTAAAGCTGGTAGCTCCGACAAGGAGATCCATGCTGTGGCGGCCGCCGACAAGCAAGACAGCTCCGGCAAGCAGTACTGCAAGATCCACCGCACCAAGGGCCATGATCTCCAGAGTTGCAAGAAGGTTGAGCAGCTTGTCGAGCAGCAGAAAGCTGAGTACGAGCGACGCGACAAGGAGAAGGCCCAGGAAGGTGCTGGAGGAGCCGGCAAGAAGCGCCCAGGCCGGGGAGGACGCCGTGGCAAGGCCAAGCAGCGGCAAGGAGACAGACCTCCCCGCGGCCGCGACAAGGATGAAGATGACGACGACGATGAAGATATGGATGATGATGAGGCCGATGAGTAGGAATTTCAGAAAGCCACAGAGGTCCTGTGCGTTGACGGTGGTGCTTCTCTGCATACTTCGCACCGCCAGCTCAAGCGGTGGATGCGGGAAGTTAATGCAGCAGAACCATCCGTAGAGTCACGCAAGCCTCTGAAATGGTCCAGCACGCCTATCATCTTTGATATCGAGGATCACCCTGATCGCGTAACTACGGTCGGGTGCTTGCCGATGTTGGTTTCACCAACTATCCGCAACCTCAAGGTCACAAAGATGCTAGTTGACGGCGGGGCCGGCTTGAACCTGATCTCCTCCACGGTACTCCAGAAACTCCAGATCCCTGACAGTGAGCTCGAAGAGACTGGCACACTCCAAGGAATCAACCCGGGAAGGAGCAAGCCGAAGGGAAAAATCACGCTGCCGGTGACATTTGGCAGCAAGCTGAACTTCAGAACTGAGAGGATCACTTTTGACGTTGCTGATTTTCCATTACCTTATAATGGAATACTCGGCCGTCCGGCACTCGCCAAGTTCATGGTAGCCTCTCACTATGCATACAACGTGCTCAAGATGCCAGGCCCGATAAGTGTCATCTCTGTCCCTGGCGACAAGAAGGATGCCCTTATCTGCGCCGACAAGATTTACCGGGAAGCAGCAGCCGCAGCTGATCGCAAGTCACTTGCCGCTGAAGCTCCCAGGGGGAAGAAGAAGACCAAGTCCGGCAAGAGCTCTGATGCCCACTCCGGCAAGCGCACCTCTTCGGAGTGCTGCGCTACCGTCGAGGGCGCACCATCGAGCTCCACCGACAAGTGTAGGAAGACGATGGCAGCTCCACTAGAGACCAAGAAGGTGCCCGCCAAGGAGGACGGTACTGGTGGTACCTTCACCATCAGTGCCACTCTTGACCCTAAATAGGAAAGCGCGCTCATTGCTTTCTTGCGGGCGAATGTAGACGTGTTTGCATGGCAACCGTCTGATATCCCCGGTGTTCCCAGGAAAGTAATTGAGCACCACCTAGCCGTTTGTCCTCATGCGCGGCCCGTCAAGCAGAAAGTCAGGAAGCAAGCAGTGGAGCGCCAAGAGTTCATTGCAGAAGAAATTAAGAAGCTGGAAGCAGCAGGCCTTGTCAGAGGAGTGCTCCATCCCACATGGTTGGCCAATCCTGTAGTCGTGCGCAAGGCCAACGGAAAATGGAGGCTTTGTATAGACTTTACCGATGTCAATAAAGCTTGTCCCAAAGACCCATTTCCCTTGCCGCGCATAGACCAGATTGTTGACTCCACGGCCGGATGTGATTTGCTTTCATTTCTTGATGCATACTCAGGATACCATCAGATCTTCATGGTAGAAGAGGATGAGGAGAAAACCGCATTCATCACCCCATGTGGCACATACTGTTTCGTACAGATGCCCTTCGGGTTAAAGAATGCTGGTTCAACATTTGCAAGAGTAGTCCATGTCGCTTTTGAGCCACAGATACACAGAAATGTGGAAGCCTACATGGATGATATAGTGGTCAAGAGCAAGGACAAGGCGACCCTGATTCAAGATTTAGATGAAACCTTTGCAAATCTGCGCAAGATCAACCTCAAGCTTAACCCCGAGAAGTGCGTGTTTGGGGTTCCATCCGGCAAGCTTCTCGGGTTCTTTGTGTCTCGGCGGGGAATTGAAGCCAATCCCGACAAGATCAAGGCCATTGAGCAGATTGAAGCACCAAAGCGCGTCAAGGATGTACGAAGGCTCGCTGGTTGCGTGGCTGCTCTCAGCAGGTTTATCTCTAAGTCTGCTGAGCGCGCCCTGCCATTTTTCAAAATATTGAAAAAGGCAGGTCCGATGAAATGGACTCCGGAAGCGGAGGCTGCGCTACAGGACTTGAAGAGATACCTGTCCTCCACTCCAATACTTGTCGCACCTAGGCCACAAGAGAAGTTGCTGCTGTATTTAGCGGCAACCAATCAAGTGGTTAGTGCTGCGTTGGTGGCGGAGAGGGAGGCGGATGACGAGCCCGCAACCACGGCAAGTACATCCAGCGACAAGCAGGGGGCTTCGCTGACAAGCTCTGGTCCCGACAAGGATGGATCTGCGCAGGTACGCGGGGAGGTGCAGAAGAAAATGGTGCAGCGCCCAGTTTACTTTGTCAGCTCCCTTCTACAGGGGGCTAGGTCAAGGTACTCTGGTGTGCAGAAGTTGCTTTTCGGCCTCCTCATGGCCTCGAGAAAGCTGCGCCATTACTTCCAGGCACATGTGATCACAGTTGTCACTCGCTTTCCGCTGAAAAGGATACTGCAGAATCCAGAAGCAACAGGCAGGATTGTCAAGTGGGCACTGGAACTGTCGAGCTTTGGCCTCAAGTTTGAGAGCACTTCAACTATCCAAAGCAGAGCATTGGCAGAGTTCATAGCAAAGTGGACGCCAACGCCAGATGAAGAAATTCCAGAAACGAGCATCCCCGTCAAGGAGGCAAACAAAGAGTGGCTGATGTACTTTGATGGTGCCTTCTCGCTGCAAGGCGCCGGTGCTGGCGTGCTGCTTATCGCACCCACCGGAGAGCACCTCAAGTACGTAGTCCAGATGCACTTTCCCAAGGAGCAAGCAACCAACAATACTGCAGAATATGAAGGCTTGCTTGCCGGTCTCAGGATCGCAGCAGACCTTGGGATCAAGAAGCTCATTGTCAGGGGTGACTCGCAGCTCGTCGTCCGCCAAGTGAACAAGAACTATCAGAGTCCGTTGATGGAAGCTTACGTTGATGAAGTGAGAAAGCTAGAAGAACACTTTGACGGCCTACAGATGGAACATGTTCCAAGAGCTCAGAATGACGTTGTTGATGGCCTGTCAAAGTGCTCCGCACTAAAGTTACCTGTGGAACCAGGAATCTTTGTGCTCAAGCTAACTCAACCATCTGTGACACCATCAACTGGACAGAGTAAGAAGAGGAAGTTGATTTCTGGCGACTATTTTCTGGCAGAGCTTCCCGAAGTCGCCGCCAAGAAGGTCCCCAAGATCAACGCCAAGGGTGCTGAGGAGCAGTCTGCTCCGGCGAGCCCTAGGGTTTGTTCCATTGAAGCAGACGCTCCCGACAAGTTTTGCTCCGGCAAGCTTGCCGGGGAACATCAAGCTCCGGCTGGGCCCGCCCTTGCCGTAGAAGCGGATGTTCCCGCAGCAGCAGATGTGCCTTTAGTCCTTGTTGTCGAGCCGCAAGCTCCAGCATGGGCGCAGCAGATTGTCCGTTTCCTTCAGACAGGAGAGATTCCCGAAGAGCAAGAAGAAGCGAAAAAAGTAGCCCGGCAGTCAAGTATGTACAAGTTTGTCGACAACACACTGTACAGAATAAGACTCAACGGTGTGAAATTGAAGTGTATTCGCCGGGAAGATGGACAACAGCTGTTGGCAGAGATACATGGAGGCATATGTGGTCACCACATTGGCGCAAGAGCACTTGCCGACAAAGCGTTTCGGCAAGGTTTCTTTTGGCCGACAGCCCTCCAGGATGCTACTGCACAAGTAACCAAGTGTGAAGCGTGCCAGTTCCATTCCAAGCAGATACACCAGCCAGCTCAAGCTCTCCAGACGATCCCTTTATCCTGGCCATTTTCGGTCTGGGGGCTCGACATCCTCGGCCCCTTCCCCCGAGCTGTCGGGGGCTTTGAGTTCTTGTACGTCGCCATCGACAAGTTCACAAAGTGGCCGGAAGTGGAACCAGTGAGGAAGGTGACAGCACAGTCAGCAGTCAAGTTCTTCAGGTCGATTGTTTGCCGTTTCGGGGTCCCTAACAGGATCATCACCGACAACGGCATGCAATTCACGAGCCGCACCTTCATGCAGTACGTCCAAGATCTTGGCGCCAAGGTCTGCTTCGCTTCTGTTGCTCATCCGAGAAGCAACGGTCAAGCGGAGAGGGCAAATGCTGAAGTGCTGCGAGGCCTCAAGACCAGAACTTTCGATAGGCTGCACAGGTGCGGAAGAAACTGGATCGAGGAGCTTCCGGTGGTTCTTTGGTCGATCAGAACGATGCCAAATCGAGCCACTGGCCAGACACTTTTCGCTCTAGTCTATGGAGCAGAGGCAGTTCTCCCCGCAGAACTCGTATACGGGTCACCTCGAGTGCTCGCTTATGATGAGCTTGAGCAAGAGCAGCTGCGACAAGATGACGCGCTGCTCCTTGAGGAAGATCGTCTTCAGGCCACTGTACGAGCTGCTCGATATCAGCAAGCTTTGCACCGCTACCATAGCCACAAAGTAGGGCCAGAAGTTTCGAGGAAGGCGACCTTGTTCTTCGGTGCATTCAGTCCGCCAAGAATTCCAACAAGTTGACGCCGAAGTGGGAAGGCCCTTACCGGGTGAAACGAGTCACTAGGCCTGGCGCTGTCCGCCTTGAGACCGAAGATGGCATTCCGGTGAGCAACTCCTGGAACATTGAGCATCTTCGTAAGTTTTACCCGTAAGGCGCGGTTGCCGGAACCCATTCCGGCAACCACCTTTTGTACAAGTCTTGCCGCTGTTGCATGTAATCCTTCATACAAAGCCGGGCGCAGACCCCATGCATAAATAAAGTTCATGTGCTTCGCACAGCTTTTCAATTTCATGCTTTCTTTTCGCATGTATAATCTGACACTTTGTGCAGCACCTACACCCGGTAAGCAATAACGAGCCGTAAGGCTCCATATCTTTATTTTCTTTTCTTTCTCTTTCTCAAAGGAAGGAAGGTTCCCTCGCCCACAAGGTTTGCCGGGGGAAAGGAGAAGATAATGGTGTGGACCGGGCCGTTCAAGAAAGTTTCGCCTTGCCGGGAAGCAAACGACAGGAAAGCTAAGTTGCCAAAGTTTGAGCAATCAGTTTTTAAGTTTTTAAGTTATCTTCCTTGAATGACCATGCTTTGTATGGAAAACCTGTGCGCAGAGGAACCAACTCGTAGCTAGTTGCGCCCTTACTTTGTTTCGAGTCTGCTCAACAACTTAAGTGAGCTGCGACTAGTTGCGACAAGGTTGCTTGTCGGTAGCGGCATCGCCAGCAGGCTGCTGACGTTCCGCACTCAGCGCTCGCGGCAATGGTGCCTGCGCCGGCAAGTTCCCTAAAAAGCATAGGGCAGAAACATACAAGGCCAGGAATCAAGTGAAGGAAATAACATAGCAGTCAATATCCAAAATAAAATTATATTACAAGATAACTTGTCACGGCGCTAATGAAGTGTTCTCATGACATGACTAGCAGCGGCAAGAAAAGAATAAAACGGGCGGCCTAATCTACGCGGCCACCATCGACCCTCTTGACCTCATTCACCTTGTCCACAATGGGTGCGACAAGGGCTTTGAGCACTTCCAGATCAGCATCTGCCGGCAGCTTCTTGAGGACGTTGGTGAAGCTGAGGCCTGGATTGCGGAAGGCCACTTTCACCAACACCTTCTCCAGAACTCCGGCGCAGATCGTGCGCGACTCGTCGGCCAGCTGCTTTGGGATCTTCTCTCGGAGCTGCTGGAGGGCTGTCGCCACGCCTTTAAAGAACAGGGTGAGCTTGGCGCTGGGTTGGAGGTTCTTATCGGAGGAGTACCCAAAGTCCTCCACTCCCAACTACACCAGCTCCCCGTCAATGACTGCAGCGATGTTCACGAGGCCCTCCGTCCAGAGCTCCACCGTCTCCTTGAAGGTGTTCTGGGTTTCGGCGGCCCTCGTCAGCAGCGCTTCGTTGCTCTTGATCTCCTCCTTCAAGGCCACCTCCCGCTCCTTGGCGCCGTCCAGCGTCTGCGTCAAGGTGGCCAGCTTCAGCTCAAGGTCAGCATTGGAGTCCTTGGCGGTGCCTAGCTCCTTGCTCCTCTCGGCAAGGAGACCCTGCAGCTCGCCGTGAGCGGCGGCATCCTTCTCACGCTCAAGCTTGAGCGCGGCAAGCTCCTCGCCGCTCGCCTTTAGATCAGCCTCCAACTGCGCCACCTTCGTCTCCAGCTCCTTCTTGGCGGCCTCGGCAGCAGCGGCTGCGTTCTTTGCTTCCTGGAGAGCCCCGCCGATCGATTGCTCGCGCGTGGCAAGTTCCTCCTCGTGGCTGTCAACATTGACTTTCTGCTGCGCCAGCTCGCCTTCCTGCGCAAATAGCTTCTCGCCGGCAAGACGCTGTTGCTCTTCGACTTCGGCTTTCTCGAGGAGAAAGGCTTTCCACGCCTCGGAGAGCTGCTCCCGCTCCTCCGCCAAATATCGAAGCGCCTCCTGCCTCATGCCCCGGAGCTCTTCCGCCCGCTTCTCAATGTCAACCCCCGCCATCGCCACAAGCGCTTCCCGCGATTCCAGTTTGGCTTGGCGGGCGCGGTAGAGCGCCAGCAGCTTCCGCAGCAGCTTCTCCTCCTCAGGCTCGTCGCTGCTGCTTCCCGGTGCGTCGACAAGCGACAGCCCAGCGGAGGCAAGCACTTCTCCATCAAGGACTTCTCCTTCGACCGGCGCCCTGGAGCTCGACGCCCAGGGGAGCTTGATGAAGATGCCGTCGCCGGCCTTCAGATAGGCGCCGGGCTGGGGCTCTTCGGAGCCTGGCGCTGCAGCAGCGGCAGAGGGATCGGCGGTCGGTGCAGTGCCTGGCGCTCCTGCGGCCTCAGGGCCGTCAGTATGATCGCCAGGTCCCTCGCCAGTCTCTGCGGCGGTAGCCTTGGCGGCCTCTTCACCGGCAGGATCACCAGCGCCGGTTTCTCCTTCAGTGGCTGCGGCCTCATCAGTGTTGTCGCGCGCGTTCTCCTCGCCGGTGGTCTCGGTCTCCATGGGCTCTGTGGCAGCTGGATCTGAAGACCAGGAAAGGAAGAAAAGTCAAGCAAACATCCAACAAGGAAAACAGAAAAAGAAGAACGCGAGGACAGTTTTCAAGCAAGAAGGGTTACCTGTGCTTGGATCTATAGTCTCCGGAGGGTCGCTGGTACTGCCCCTTGCCGGGGAATCCTCCCTTGGCGGTGTGGTCGAAGCAGACGGCACTTCGGGAGCGGTTTTTGGACGCTCCTGGTGAGGCTGCTCTGCTCCTACACAACCCAACCATCAAGACATCAGCAAGGGAAAAGCAACCATGCGCGCCTAACAGAAGGAAGTGAACCAAGCACTTACGCTGGGGGCTGTGCTGGGGGCTGCTTCGCGGAGTAGTTGCCAGGTCCGGCAAGGTGGTCTCGGGCGCTCCCCCTGCCATCACGGTGGGCTCGTCCTCAATGATAACCACCGGGACCTTGGCTCTCTTCGCCGCTCTTTGAGACAACGTCCTAAAAAGGAATAGGTTTAGATCGAAGCAAGTCAGATACAAGACAAAGCAACAGAATTGAAGAACTTCAAGTACGAGCAGAGGAATCTTACTCTTCTTCCTCCTCATCAGAGCTGAGCGCGGAAAGATCGAAGTCCGGCTCGCCTCCGGTGCGACGAGGTGGAGGGGTAGGCTCCCTTGACCGCTTGGCGGGGCAGTGGCGGTGGTGCGAGAAGACCCCGCTCCAGTTGCCGCTGCAGCGTGAGGTGCTCCCACGGCAACAGTGCTTGCCGCGGTGGAGCGCGTCGCGCGGCGCTGCGGCTGCTGTCCCGTCTACCGCCCCGCTGTGTCCCCAGCCCTGCGAGGACGCCTCCTTGGTGGAGCTTGTGGCTCCGCTTGTGGCGAATTGGCTGGAGGCGGAGAAGAGGGCGCGTCCTCGGCGGGCTCGCTCGACTCGGATTCAGGCCAAGCAAGCTCTTCCTCGCTGATAAGCTCTTCCCGCTCGGCAAGGCTTGCCGCCTCTGCTGCCTCTGCCTCCTCCATAGTGAATCCAAATTGGCCCGCGGCAACAGCTGCTGCCGCCTCTTCCAGCCTGGTGGCGATACGCCGCATCTCGTCGTCAGTGGTGTCGCGAGTGAGCTTCTTCTGCTCGTCGGGACGGATCGCCACCTCTGCCAGGCTGTCGAAGAACTCCTGCACGACGTCGTCAGCGGGCTCTTGCCAAGTGGGGACGATCCCGTGCGAGTCGCAGAGCGGCATCATTGCGCGGATGCGGTCGAGCAAGGAGTTGTTGCAGAGCGGAACGACCCCCCTCGGCAACCTAAATGCTCCGGGGTGCTCGGGATCATGCTTGAACAGCTCCAAAAGCATCGCATCCAGCTCCAAGACGGTGAAGTTGAAATTGAGGCCCGGGCGCAGCCTCATGATGTCCGCCGCGTTCTGGAACTCCCATGCGGGTCTCCCCCTCTCTTGCAGGGGGGCGATGCGGCGGCGGAGGAAGTCTGCGCCGACAGCGCCTATGGTCAGTCCGGCAAGCCTGAGGTGCAGGATTCTGGTAATGGCAATCTTCAGCCTAGCGTCCTCCGGAGCCAAGTTGCTCCAATCGTTGCCGCGTACTGCTGGGGCTTGGCGCTGGGCGGTGAAAGGCTGCGGGTTCTCCTCGACAATCCAACACCAGTTCTCTCTCCACTCGTCCCACTTGCTGCGGAGCTCGCCCTCCAGATAAGCATCCTTCTTGCCGAGCCTTGAGATCCAGGCGATTCCGCTAGACAAGGGCTCTCCTCTCTCGACTCGGGGGATGAAGAAGTGGCGGAAGAGAGCTACATTTGGGTGGACTCCGACAAAGTTCTCGCAGAGATGTGCGAAAGCTGCCATGATCAGAACGGCATTGGGGGTGAAATCTAGGAGGTGGAGGCCGTAGGTGTTCATGATGTCGCAGAAGAATTCGGAGAAAGGCGGGCAGAGCCCGCAGTAGAAGAATAGCACGAAGAAAGGGTACCCCGTCGGTGCTAACTTCGAAGCGGTAGCCGAAAGTACCTTCGTGCGTGGATGCGCTCGTGTCTGCGTCGACCAGAAGAGGTAGTAGCACTCCCTCAGCTCTCTCGCGTCGAGCTGGGGGGGGGGGGGGAGATCGCCTGCTCCTTCCGCAGCGCCGCGAGCCGCTGCGCCTCGGCCGACTTCACGCCCTTCCCCTTGTCGGCTTTCGGAGCCATGGCGGAGGTAGTGGGAGAGGTCGACGGCGTTGATGGTGCTGGTGGCGATGGGGGGCGGAGCGCTGCTCTCTTTTGACCTTGGAGTAAGGGAGGAGCGGCGGAGATTTGGGAGTAGTAACCGACGAGATGAGCTACTGCCCCTGTTTCCTCTGCTTATAAAGAGGGAGGGGGCAAACGTTATGCTTTTCCGAATAAAGAAACCACCCACGATCTCTCCCACGACGCTGCATTCAACGCGTGCCGTTCGGGGAGGGCGCGGTGGATGCGGAGTAAGAAACGGCACGACCCAGGCCGCGCGTGCCCGTGCCCTATTTTGGGCCTGGCCCAACAGTGCTCGGCACCGTGTGTGGCCCAGGCCCAGGGGCTCCTGTCGGTGTACTAGAGTAGGGGTACCCTAGTATCCCGAACTTGTGCACGTGCAGTCGCAGCACCCCGCGGCAAGGCTTGCCAGGCGACCGCCAAGATCCTCCGTGGCTCCTTAGGAGATAAGACCCCGGCAAGAGGAGCTTGCCGGGAAGCCATTCAAGAACAAAGTATTCAAGCCAAGAAGACAAGGCCCCGGCAAGAGGAGCTTGCCGGGAAGGCCAGCCAAGGCATCTCAAGAAAGCTCGCCGCGACGCACCACGCGTCCCGGCAAGGCTCGGTGAGCGACAAGCTCCCGGGCCCGACCAGACAACGACTGCGGCAAGGCACTTGCCGCGGCAAGCGGCCACTCCGCACCCGCGCTCCAGCACATCCACCCACGTGTCGCTCTGGGGCCCTTCCAGGCACGCGTGGCGAGAGGCTGTGCAGCCAGGGGTGCACGGTGGCAAGCGGCGCTGACGAGAAGGCCATCGTGGCGATCGGTGGTGCCCCTGACAGTCTCTGTTTGCACTGTTTGGGAGACACAGACGGGCATTTAATGCCCTTGTCCCCTGCCGTCAGAGTTAGGTATGATACACTGTGTCTACAGTATAGGTAGTTGTACCTACCGCATTCTTTTTCCATTTTTACCCTTTTTGTCTGCATTGCCACCTGTCGGTGACCCCTTGAGCATATAAAAGGAGGCCCATGCGCAACGTAGAAAAGGGTTCGGCTCATTCGAACGCCAGAAACACTCCACGCTCGGTCTGGTAGCTCTCACAACGCTCCCGAGCAAGAACTCAATACACACATATGCAGCAGTAGGAGTATTATCTCTCCGGAGAGCTCCGAAGCTGGGTAAACTGCTCGTGTGCACTGCCTCGATCTGCTCTTCGTGCGACCTCCGCCCTCCGCCGAACCGAAAGGGGCTCGGTCCGCCGGTCCCATAGGTGTCCGTGGATCAGTTTCCCCGACAACCTGCTACCTTTCAAAGATGCATGATGGCTATATTTTCTGATTTCTATGAAAAGATTTGTGAGGTATTCATGGATGACTTCTCCATCGATGGATCCTCTTTTGATGATTGTTTGAGCAACCTTGATCGAGTTTTGCAGAGATGCGAAGACACTAGTCTCGTCCTGAATTGGGAAAAGTGTCACTTTATGGTTAATGAAGGTATTGTCTTGGGGCACAAGATCTCCGAGAGAGGTATTGAAGTTGATAAAGCCAAAGTTGATGCTATTGAAAACATGCCATGTCCCAAGGACATAAAAGGTATAAGAAGTTTCCTTGGTCATGCCGGCTTTTATAGGAGGTTCATTAAGGACTTTTCTAAAATCTCTAGGCCTCTGACTAACTTATTGCAAAACGATATTCCTTTTGTCTTTGATGATGATTGTGTAGAAGCATTTGAAACACTTAAGAAAGCCTTGATCACTGCACCTATTGTTCAGCCACCTGATTGGAATTTACCTTTTGAAATTATGTGCGACGCTAGTGATTATGTTGTAGGTGTTGTTTTAGGGCAAAGAGTCGATAAGAAATTGAATGTTATCCAGTATGCTAGTGAGACTCTTGATACTGCCGAGAGAAATTATGCTACTACTGAAAAAGAGTTCTTAGTAGTTGTGTTTGCATGTGATAAGTTTAGACCTTATATTATTGATTCCAAAGTTACTATTCACACTGATCATGCTGCTATTAAATATCTTATGGAAAAGAAAGATGCTAAGCCTAGACTCATTAGATGGGTTCTCTTGCTCCAAGAATATGATTTGCATATCATTGATAGAAAGGGAGCTGAGAACCCCGTTGCAGACAACTTGTCTAGGTTAGAGAATGTTCTTGATGACCCACTGCCTATTAATGATAGTTTTCCTGATGAACAATTAGCGGTTGTCAATGCTTCTCGTACTGCTCCTTGGTATGCTGATTATGCTAATTACATTGTTGCCAAATATATACCGCCTAGTTTCACATACCAGCAAAAGAAAAAGTTCTTCTATGATTTAAGACATTACTTCTGGGATGATCCACACCTTTATAAAGAAGGAGTAGATGGTATTATTAGACGTTGTGTGCCTGAGCATGAACAGGAACAAATCCTACGCAAATGTCACTCTGAATCATATGGAGGACACCACGCTGGAGAAAGAACTGCACACAAGGTACTACAATCTAGTTTTTATTGGCCTACTCTCTTCAAAGATGCTCATAAGTTTGTCTTATCTTGTGATGAATGTCAAAGAATAGGTAACATTAGTAGACGTCAAGAAATGCCTATGAATTTTTCTCTTGTTATTGAACCGTTTGATGTTTGGGGCTTTGATTATATGGGACCTTTTCCTGCCTCCAATGGTTATACACATATTTTAGTTGTTGTTGATTACATTACTAAGTGGGTAGAAGCTATTCCAACTAGTAGTGTTGATCATAACACTTCTATTAAAATTCTTAAAGAAGTTATTTTTCCGAGGTTTGGAGTCCCTAGATATCTTATGACTGATGGTGGTTCACACTTTATTCATGGTGCTTTTCGTAAGATGCTTGCTAAGTATGATGTCAATAATAGAATCGCATCTCCTTATCACCCGCAGTCTAGTGGTCAAGTAGAGTTGAGCAATAGACAACTCAAATTAATTTTGCAAAAGACTGTGAATAGATCTAGAAAGAATTGGTCCAAAAAACTTGATGATGCATTATGGCCCTATAGAACTGCATACAAAAATCCTATGGGTATGTCTCCATATAAGATGGTTTATGGAAAAGCATGTCATTTACCTCTTAAACTTGAACATAAAGCATATTGGGCTATTAAAGAGCTCAATTATGACTTCAAACTTGCCGGTGAGAAGAGGTTGTTTGATATTAGCTCACTTTATGAATGGAGAACCCAAGAATATGAGAATGCCAAGCTTTTCAAAGAAAAAGTTAAACGCTGGCATGATAAGAGGATACAAAAGCGTGAGTTTAACGTAGGAGATTATGTGTTATTATTCAACTCTCGTTTAAGATTTTTTGCAGGAAAACTTCTCTCAAAATGGGAAGGTCCATACGTTATCGAGGAGGTCTATCGTTCTGGTGCTATAAAAATCAACAACTTCAAAGGCACAAATCCGAGGGTGGTTAACGGTCAAAGAATTAAACATTATATTTTAGGTAATCCTATCAATGTTGAAACTAATATTAATGAAACCATAACCCCCGAGGAATACATAAGAGACACTTTCCAGAATGTTCCAGACTCCGAAAAGGTATAGGTACGTGGTACGGTAAGTAAACCGACTCCAAAACAACTCTAATGGCAATTTTTATCAGTTTTGGATTATTTAAGAACGAGGAAGAAAGAAGTAGTCCGAAAGGGACACAAGGCTCCCACGAGAGAGGAGGCCGCGCCCCCTCCCTGTAGGGCGCGCCCCCCTGTCTTGTGGGCACCTCGTGTGCCTCCCGTACTCCGTTTTCTTGTATGTTATGTATTTTGGTCAGTAAAAATTCATTATATATACCCCCGAAGGTTTTAACCATCATATCACACAAATATCTTCTGTTTTCATTTCGAGTTGTTCCTGTTGCAGAATAAAGCAAGATGTCTTCTCAGGAATCAGTTGGGGAGAGCCGGGTGTCTCACCCAATGCCAGGTCCAGGAGCAAATAGCAATGCCTATCACTTTGGACCATCAACGGAGGATGAGATGCAGGCTGATTTGAAAAGGATAGATGCCATGGAGGAAGATCAAGAAGTTACCTCTCGTCTCCAAGCAGAATTCACTATGGGGGAACTACCTAGCCTGGCTGTCCCTGCTTCGGTCACCCCTTCCAACTCTAGATTTCTTTCTTATGAAAATATGAAAAAGAGTTTCACGTGTTCTCCAGAAGCTATGCAGCATCCTTGGGTAAAAGGAGCTTTGGCCATTACGAGCAAGCTCCGTAAAGAAATTATGGACCTCAAACAACAAGTCAATAAGCTCGAGGAGGAGAACTGTATCCTGAAGGGCATCATCGCCAAGAAGATCATAACACCAACCGTGAAGAAGGACAAATAATCACATGGGTATGGGCACTCCTCTTGGCAACTGCCAAGCTTGGGGGAGGTGCTTCGGTATCGTATCACCATCACACTCCTATTTTTACCGCTTTATTTAGTTCGGTCCCTTTTAGTAGTATCTTGATCTAGTAGATTGAAGTTTTGATATCAAGTAGTTTTGAGTTTTGCTTTGTGATCTCTTTATGTAAGCGGGTCCGTGTGCTATCTATAATAAAGATTAGTGTTGAGTCAAGGGCTTTGCTATGTTGCTATGATCTTGAGAAAGTAGAAAGAACAAAAGAGTTCATATTGATCTTATGGATAGTGATAACTTCACACATAGAAAGTATGAGGCATAAAAATTGTTGAGAGTTGATGAGCGTACCTTTGGTCATCGTTGCAATTAATAGGAAGTGATAAGGAAAGAGGGGTTCACATATAAATATATTATCTTGGACATCTTTTATGATTGTAAAGAACTCATTAAGTATGACATGCTAAAAGAGTTGATGTTGGACAAGGAAGACAACGTAATGGTTTATGTTTCCCGACATCTCAGTTAAAGTATATTGTCATTGACCTTCCAAACATGTTGAGCTTGCCTTTCCCCCTCTTGCTAGCCAAATTCCTTGCACCAAGTAGAGATACTACTTGTGCTTCCAAATATCCTCAAACCCAGTTTTGCCATGAGAGTCCACCATACCTACCTATGGATTGAGTAAGATCCTGTAAGTAAGTTGTCATCGGTGCAAGCAATAAAAATTGCTCTCTAAATATGTATGACTTATTAGTGCAGAGAAAATAAGCTTTTTACGAACTTGTTGTGGAAGTAATAAAAGCGACGGATTGCATAATAAAGGTCCACATACAAGGGGCAATATAAAGTGACGTTCTTTTGCATTAAGATTTCGTACATCAACCCTAAACGTGCATGACAACCTCTGCTTCCCTCTGCGAAGGGCCTATCTTTTACTTTATGTTTTTACTTTATGCTTGAGTCAAGGTGATCCTCACCTTTCCCCTTTTTCATTTTATCCTTTGGCAAGCTCCTCATGTTTGAAAGATCATGATACATATATCCAATTGGATGTAAGTTGGCATAGGCTATTATTGTTGACATCACCTAAAGGTGAATACATTGGGAGGCAACACAATACACCCCTATCTTTCTCAATGTCCGGCTGAAACTCTATAACCACAAGTATTGCATGAGTGTTAGCAATTATGGGAGACTATGAGATAGTTGAGTATGTGAGCTTGTTGAAAAGCTCTATTATTGAATCTTTCTGATGTTACGATAAATTGCAATTGCTTCAATGACTGAGATTATAGTTTGTTAGTTCCCAATGAAGTTTATGAACCGTACTTGACATTGTGAATTGCTTATTACTTGAGCATAGGAAATTATATGACAAAATCTATATATGTTATTGTTATTAGAATGATCATGATGCCCTCATGCCCGTATTTTATTTTTATCGACACCTCTATCTCTAAACATGTGGACATATTTTTCGATTTCGGCTTCCGCTTGAGGACAAGCGAGGTCTAAGCTTGGGGGAGTTGATACGTCCATTTTGCATCATGCTTTTATATCAATATTTATTGCATTATGGGTTGTTATTACACATTATATCTCAATACTTATGGCTATTCTATCTTATTTTACAAGGTTTACCATGAAGAGGAGGAATGCCGGTAGCTGGAATTCTGGCTGGAAAAGGAGCAAACATTGGAAACCTATTCTGCACAACTCCAAAAGTCCTAAAACTCCATGAAACAACTTTTTGGATTTAATAAGAATTTATGAGCGAAAGAAATAGGCCAGGGGGCCCACACCCTATCCAGGAGACAGGGGGGCGCGCCCCCCTGTAGGGCGCGACCCCCTATCTCCTGGGCCCCCTGGTGGGCCTCCGGCGTCCATCTTCTGCTATATCATCACTTTTACCCTGGAAAAAATCGTGGGCAAGCTTACGGGATGAAACTCCGCCGCCACGAGGCGCAACCTTGGCGGAATCAATCTAGGGCTCTGGCGGAGCTGTTCTGCCGGGGACACTTCCCTCCGGGAGGGGGAAATCATCACCAACGATCCTCTCATCGGGAGGGGGTCAATCTCCATCAACATCTTCACCAGCACCATCTCCTCTCAAAACCCTAGTTCATCTCTTGTATCCAATCTTGTATCAAAACCACAAATTGGTACCTGTGGGTTGCTAGTAGTGTTGATTACTCCTTGTAGTTGATGCTAATTGGTTTACTTGGAGGAAGATCATATGTTCAGATCCTTTATGCATATTATTACTCCTCTGATTATGAACACGAATATGCTTTGTGAGTGGTTACGTTTGTTCCAGAGGACATGGGTGAAGTCTTGCTATTAGTAGTCATGTGAATTTGGTATTCGTTCGATATTTTGATGAGATGTATGTTGTCTTTCCTCTAGTGGTGTTATGTGAACGTCGACTACATGACACTTCACCATTATTTGGGCCTAGAGGAAGGCATAGGGAAGTAATAAGTATATGATGGGTTGCTAGAGTGACAGAAGCTTAAACCCTAGTTTATGCGTTGCTTCGTTAGGGGTTGATATGGACCCATATGTTTAATGTTGTGGTTAGGTTTACCTTAATACTCCTTTTTGTAGTTGCGGATGCTTGCAATAGGGGTTAATCATAAGTGGGATGCTTTTTCAAGTTAGGGCAGTACCCAAGTGCCGGTCCACCCACATATCAAATTATCAAAGTACCGAACGTGAATCTTATGAACGTGATGAAAAGTAGCTTGACGATAATTCCCAATGTGTCCTCGGGAGCTCCTTCTTCATTATTAGAATTTGTCTAGGCTTATCCTTTGCTACATAAAGGATTGGGCCACCTTGCTGAACTTTATTTACTTTATTTACTTTTTACTTGTTACTATTTATCTTATCACAAAACTATCTATCACGTACAATTTCAGTGCTTGCAGAGAAAACCTTACTGAAAACAACTTATCATTTCCTTCTGCTCCTCGTTGGGTTCGACACTCTTACTTATCGAAAGGACTACGATAGATCCCTTACACTTGTGGGTCATCAAATATCAAACGGAGTCAAAACAGAATGAAACCTTTGGGACCGTGATTTTTGGAACGAACGTGATCCGGAGAACTTGGAGTGCAAGTCAAGAAGCTGCCGAGGAAGCCACGAGATAGGAGGCCGTGCCCCCCTGTAGGGCGCGGGCCCCTGTCTCGTGGGCCCCTCGGGCGGCCACCGACGTACTTCTTCCTCCTATATATACCTACATACCCCGAAAACATCCAGAAGCACCACGAAACACAATTTCCACCATCGTAACCTTCTGTATTCGTGAGATCTCATCTTGGAGCCTTCGCCGGCACTCTGTCGGAGGGGGAATCAACCACGGAGGGCTTCTACATCAACATCCTTGCCCCTCCGATGAGTTGTGACTAGTTTACCACAGACCTACGGGTCCATACTTATTAGCTAGATGGCTTCTTCTCTCTTTTTGGATCTCAATACAATGTTCTCCCCCTCTCTTGTGGAGATCTATTCGATGTAATATATTTTTGCGGTGTGTTTGTCGAGATCCGATGAATTGTGGGTTTATGATCAAGTTTATCTATGAATAATATTTGAATCTTCTCTGAATTCTTTTATGTATGATTGAGTTATATTTGCAAGTCTCTTCAAATTATCAGTTTGGTTTGGCCTACTAGATTGTTTTTTCTTGCCATGGGAGAAGTGCTTAGCTTTGGGTTCAATCTTGCGGTGTCCTTACCCAGTGACAGAAAGGGTTGCAAGGCACATATTGTATTGTTGCCATCGAGGATAACAAGATGGGGTTTATATCATATTACATGAGTTTATCCCTCTACATCATGTCATCTTGCTTAATGCATTACTCTGTTCTTATGAACTTAATACTCTAGATGCAGGCAGGAGTCGGTCGATGTGTGGAGTAATAGTAGTAGATGCAGGCAGGAGTCGGTTTACTTGTTATGGACGTGATGCCTATATACGTGATCATGCCTAGATAATCTCATAACTATGCGCTTTTCTATCAATTGCTCGACAGTAATTTGTTCACCCACCATAATACTTATGCTATCTTGAGAGAAGCCTCTAGTGAAACCTATGGCCCCCGGGTCTATCTCTTATCATATTTGCTTTCAATCTACCTTTATTTGCTTCTTTACTTTTTGCATCTATATTATAAAATACCAAAAATATATTTATCTTATCTTACTATCTTTATTAGATCTCACTTTCGCAAGTTACCGTGAAGGGATTGACAACCCCTTTATTGCGTTGGTTGCGAGTTCTCAGTTTGTTTGTGTAGGTGCGTGGGACTTTTGAGGAGCCTCCTACTGGATTGATACCTTGGTTCTCAAAACTGAGGGAAATACTTACGCTACATTTGCTGCATCACCCTCTCCTCTTCGAGGAAAACCAATGCAATCTCAAGACGTAGCAAGAAGGATTTCTGGCGCCATTGCCGGGGAGGCTTCCACCAAGTCAAGTCAAGATTCGACCTCCCACCAACATGCGATTTCTGGCACCGTTGCCGGGGAGGTCTTCGCTCAAGTCAAGACATACCAAGTACCCATCACAAACCCATCTCCCTCGCATTTACATTATTTGCCATTTGCCTCTCGTTTTCCTCTCCCCCACTTCACCCTTGCCGTTTTATTCGCCCTCTCTTTTCCCAATCCCCTCTCTCTTTTTTGCTTGCCGTTTTTCTGCTTGCTTGTGTGTTGGATTACTTGTTGCCATGGCACAAGATAATACCAAATTGTGTGATTTCTCGAATACCAATAATAATGATTTCCTTAGTACTCCGATTGCTCCTCTTAATGATGTTGAGTCTTGTGAAATCAATACCGCTTTGCTGAATCTTGTTATGAAAGATCAATTCGCCGGCCTTCCTAGTGAAGATGCCGCTACTCATCTAAACAATTTTGTTGATTTGTGTGATATGCAAAAGAAGAAAGATACGGATAACAATATTGTCAAATTGAAGTTATTTCCGTTTTCACTTAGAGATCGTGCTAAAGTTTGGTTCTCGTCTTTGCCTAAAAATAGTATTGATTGTTGGAACAAGTGCAAAGATGCTTTTATCTCTAAGTATTTCCCTCCCGCTAAGATCATCACTCTTAGGAACAATATTATAAATTTTGAACAACTTGATCATGAGCATGTTTCCCAATCTTGGGAAAGAATGAAATTGATGCTTCGCAGTTGCCCTACTCATGGTTTGAATTTATGGATTATCATACAAAAAATTTATGCCGGTTTGAACTTTCCTTCTAGAAATCTCTTAGATTCGGCCGCGGGAGGCACGTTTATGGAAGTCACGTTAGGAGATGCTACAAAACTTCTTGATAATATTATGGCTAATTATTCTCAATGTCACACTGAAAGATCTTCTAGTAAAAAAGTGCATGCTATAGAAGAAATCAATGTTTTGAGTGGAAAGATGGATGAACTTATGAAGATGTTTGCTACTAAAAATACTCCTCTTGATCCCAATGACATGCCTTTGTCTTCTTTGATTGAGAATAATAATGAATCTATGGATGTGCATTTTGTTGGCAGGAATAGTTTTGGAAACAATGTTTATAGAGGAAACTTTAATGTTAGACCGTTCCCTAGTAATTCCTCTAATAATTATGGAAATGCTTACAATAATTCTTATGGTAATTTTAATAAGATGCCCTCTGATTTTGAGAATAGTGTGAAAGAATTTATGATTTCACAAAAGAATTTTAATGCTTTGCTTGAAGAAAAATTGCTCAAAGTTGATGATTTGGCTAGGAACGTTGATAAACTTTCGCTTGATGTTGATTCTCTTAAACTTAGACCTTCTCCTCCTAAGCATGATATCAATGAGTCCCTCAAAGTAATGAGAATTTCCATTGATGAGTGTAAGGAAAGAATCGCTAGATTGCGTGCTAAGAAAGATAGCTTTATAAAAGCGTGTTCTTCTAGTTTCCGTGAAAATAATGATGAGGATCTTAAAGTTATTAATGCGTCTCCTACTAGATCTATGTTTTGCAATATGAATTTTGATGATTATGGGACTGATGATGAATCAACTTTTCCTAGAAGGCGTCCCAAGAATTCAGAATCTTTAGATCTTGATGCTAAATTTGGTAAAAGTGAGATTGGAGAATCCTCAACTTCTAATAACATTGAACCTACTATCTCGGATTTCAAGGAATTTGATTATGATAATTGTTCTTTAAAAGGTTGTATTTCCTTGTTGCAATCCGTTGTTAATTCTCCTCATGCTTATAGTCAAAATAAAGCTTTTACCAAACATATTGTTGATGCCTTGATGCAATCTTATGATGAAAAACTTAATTTGGTAGTTTCTATACCTAGAAAACTTAATGATGAGTGGGAACCTACTATAAAGATTAGAATTAAAGATTATGAGTGTTTTGCTTTGTGTGATTTGGGTGCTAGTGTTTCCACGATTCCGAAAACTTTATGTGATATTCTAGGTTTCCATGATCTTGATGATTGCTCTTTAAATTTGCACCTTGCGGATTCCACCATTAAAAAGCCTATGGGGAGGATCAATGATGTTCTTATTGTTGCAAATAGAAATTTGGTGCCCATAGATTTTATCGTTCTTGCTATAGATTGCAATCTTTCTTGCCCTATTATTCTTGGTAGACCTTTCCTTAAAACAATTGGTGCGATTATTGATATGAAGGAAGGGAATATTAGATTCCAATTTCCATTAAAGAAAGGCATGGAGCACTTTCCAAGAAAGAAAGTCAAATTACCTTATGAATCTATCATGCGTGCTACTTATGAATCAAGTGCCAAAGATGGCACTACTTAGATCTATCTTTGCTTTTATGCCTAGCTAGGGGCGTTAAACGATAGCGCTAGTTGGGAGGCAACACAATTTTCTTTGTGTTTTTTGCTTTTGCTCCTGTTTAGTAATAAATCTTGCATCTACTCTCTGTTTAGATGTGTTTTTATCTTTTAGTTATTGTTTGTGCCAAGTAGAACCTATAGGATAACCTATGATGATAGTTGATTTGATTCTGCTGAAAAACAGAAACTTTGCGCTCACGAGAAAAACATCAATAAATCACAGAAACGTGCTTTTGCATTGATTCTTTTTGATGATGATCAATAAACAAATTGTCCAGTATGTCCTATTTTGGTAGGATTTTTAGAGTTCTAGAAGTTTGCGTTAGTTACATATTGCTACAGACTGTTCTGTTTTTGACAGATTCCGTTTTTAGTGTGTTGTTTGCTTATTTTGATGCTTCTATGGCTAGTAAATTAGTTTATAAACCATAGAGAAGTTGGAATACAGTAGGTTTAACACCAAAATAAATAAATAATGAGTTCATTGCAGTATCTTATGTGGTGGTTTTGTTTTCTTTCACTAACGGAGCTTATAAGATTTCCTGTTGAGTTTTGTGTTGTGAAGTTTTCAAGTTTTGGGTAAAGCTTTTATGGACTATGGAATAAAGGGTGGCAAGAGCCTAAGCTTGGGGATGCCCAAGGCTCTCCAAGATATTCAAGGATAGCCAAAAGCCTAAGCTTGGGGATGCCCCGGGAAGGCATCCCCTCTTTTTGTCTTCGTTCATTGGTAACTTTACTTGGAGCTATATTTTTATTCGCTACATGATATGTGTTTTTCTTGGAGCGTTGTGTATTATATTAGTCTTTGCTTTTTAGTTTACCACAATCATCCTTGCTGTACACACCTTTTGGGAGAAACCTATTTGATTAGAATTTGCTAGAATACTCTATATGCTTCACTTATATCTTTTGAGCTTGATAGTTTTTGCTCTAGTGCTTCACTTATATCTTTTAGAGCACGGTGGTGTCTTAATTTTGAAGAAATTGCTAGCCTCTCATGCTTCACTTATATTATTTTGAGAGTCTTTTAAGAACAGCATGGTATTTTCTATTATCATAAAGTTGGTCCTAGAATGATGAGCATCCAAGTTGGGTATAATAAAACTATCATAGGAAGTGAATTGGATGCTATGATCAATTTGATGCTTGATAATTGTTTTGAGATATGGAGGTAGTGATATTAAAGTCATGCTAGTTGGGTGATTATGAATTTAAAGAATGCTTGTATTGAAGTTAGCAAGTCCCATAGCATGCATATATGGTTAAAGTTGTGTAACAAATTTGAAACATGAAGTGTACCTGGCTTGTGCATCCTTATGAGTGGCGGTCGGGAATGAGCGATGGTATTTTACTACCAATCTATCCCCCTAGGAGCATGCGCGTAGTACTTGATTTTTGATGACTTCTAAATTTTTACAATAAGTATATGAGTTCTTTTGACTAATGTTGAGTCCATGGATTATACGCACTTTTACCTTTCCACCATTGCTAGCCTCTTCGGTACCGTGCATTGCCCTTTCTCACCTTGAGAGTTGGTGCAAACTTCGCCGGTGCATCCAAACCCCGTGATATGACACGCTCTATCACACAAAAACCTCCTTATATCTTCCTCAAAACAGCCACCATACCTACCTATTATGGCATTTCCATAGCCATTCCGAGATACATTGCCATGCAACTTTCCACCGTTCCGTTCATCATGACATACTTTACTTTTGTCATATTGCCATTGCATGATCATGTAGTTGACATCGTATTTGTGGCAAAGCCACCATGCATTATTTTTCATACATGTCACTCTTGATTCATTGCACCATCCCGGTACACCGCCGGAGGCATTCATATAGAGTCATATCTTGTTCTAGTTTCGAGTTGTAATTCTTATGTTGTAATCAATAAAAGTGTGATGATAATCATTTTTAGAACATTGCCCAAAGAAAAAAGAAATGCCAAAAAGAAAAAAAGAAGGGCCCCAAAAAAAGAAAAAGAAAATAAAAAAATAAAAAATAAAAAAAGAGAAGAAAATAAATAAAAAGGGCAATGTTACTATCTCTTTTTCCACACTTGTGCTTCAAAGTAGCACCTTGTTCTCCATGTAGTGAGTCTCATATATTGTGCTTCAAAGTAGCACCATGTTTTTCATATAGTGAGTCTCATAAGTTGTCTTTTTCATACTAGCGGGAATTTTTCATTATAGAACTTGGCTTGTATATTCCTACGATGGGCTTCCTCAAATGCCCTAGGTCTTCGTGAGCAAGCAAGTTGGATGCACACCCACTAGTTTTCTTTTGTTGAGCATTCATTTATAGCTCTAGTGCATCCGTTGCATGGCAATCCCTACTCCTCATGTTGATATCAATTGATGGGCATCTCCATAGCCCGTTGATTATCCTTGTCAATATGAGACTTTCTCCGTTTTTTGTCTTCTCCACACCCATCATCATATTCTATTTCACCCATAGTGCTATATCCATGGCTCACGCTCATGTATTGCGTGAAGGTTGAAAATGTTTGAGATTATTTAAGTATGAAACAATTGCTTGGCTTGTCATGGGGGGTATAGAAGTTGGGAACATCTTTGTGTGACGAAAATGAAGCATAGCCTAACTATATGATTTTGTAGGGATGAACTTTCTTTTGCCATGTTATTTTGAGAAGACATGATTACTTTGATTAGTATGCTTGAAGTGTTACTATTTCTTATGTCAATATGAACTTTTATTTTGTATTCATTTGGATCTGAACATTCATGCCACAATAAAGAAAATTACATTATGAATTATGCTAGGTAGCATTCCACATCAAAAATTTCTTTTTTATCATTTACCTACTCGAGGACGAGCAGGAATTAAGCTTGGGGATGCTTGATATGTCTCCAACGTATCTATAATTTTTGATTGTTCCATGCTATTATATTACCCCTTTTGGATGTTTATGGGCTTTATTTTACACATTTATATCATTTTTGGGACTAACCTACTAATCGGAGGCCCGGCCCGTATTGCTGTTTTTTTGCCTATTTTAGTATTTCGAAGAAAAGGAATATCAAACGGAGTCCAAACGGAATGAAACCTTCGGGACCGTGATTTTTGGAACGAACGTGATCCAGAGAGCTTGGAGTGCAAGTCAAGAAGCTGCCGAGGAAGCCACGAGATACGAGGCCGCGCCCCCCCTGTAGGGCACGCCCCCTGTCTCGTGGGCCCCTCAGGCGGCCACCGACGTACTTCTTCCTCCTATATATACCTACGTACCCCGAAAACATCCAGGAGCACCACGAAACACAATTTCCACCGCTGTAACCTTCTGTATCCATGAGACCTCATCTTGGAGCTTTCGCCGGCACTCTGCCGGAGGGGGAATCAACCATGGAGGGCTTTTACATCAACATCCTTGCCCCTCCGATGAGTTGTGAGTAGTTTACCACAAACCTACGGGTCCATAGTTATTAGCTAGATGGCTTCTTCTCTCTTTTGGATCTCAATACAATGTTCTCCCCCTCTCTTGTGGAGATCTATTCGATGTAATCTCTTTTTGTGGTGTGTTTGTCGAGATCCGATGAATTGTGGGTTTATGATCAAGTTTATCTATGAATAATATTTGAATCTTCTCTGAATTCTTTTATGTATGATTGAGTTATCTTTGCAAGTCTCTTTGAATTATCGGTTTGGTTGGGCCTACTAGATTGGTTTTTCTTGCCATGGGAGAAGTGCTTAGCTTTGGGTTCAATCTTGCGGTGTCCTTACCCAGTGATAGAAAGGGTTGCAAGGCACGTATTGTATTGTTGCCATCGAGGATAACAAGATGGGGTTTATATCATATTGCATGAGTTTATCCCTCTACATCATGTCATCTTGCTTAATGCGTTACTCTGTTCTTATGAACTTAATACTCTAGATGCAGGCAGGAGTCGGTCGATGTGTGGAGTAATAGTAGTAGATGCAGGCAGGAGTCGGTCTACTTGCTATGGACGTGATGCCTATATACATGATCATGCCTAGATAATCTCATAACTATGTGACAGTAATTTGTTCACCCACCGTAATACTTATGCTATCTTGAGAGAAGCCTCTAGTGAAACCTATGGCCCCCGGGTCTATCTCTTATCATATTTGCTTTCAATCTACCTTTATTTGCTTCTTTACTTTTTGCATCTATATTATAAAATACCAAAAATATATTTATCTTATCTTACTATCTTTATTAGATCTCACTTTCGCAAGTGGCCGTGAAGGGATTGCCAACCCCTTTATTGGGTTGGTTGCGAGTTCTCAGTTTGTTTGTGTAGGCGCGTGGGACTTTTGAGGAGCCTCCTACTGGATTGATACCTTGGTTCTCAAAACTGAGGGAAATACTTACGCTACACTTGCTGCATCACCCTCTCCTCTTTGAGGAAAACCAACGCAAGCTCAAGACGTAGCAATTCTTGAGGTGATATTGGGGTAGTCTATACATAGGGGTTGATGCATGTTTTATTATCTTTTCTCCGATACAAGCTTTGGGGTCCCCTTGTAGTTCTTTATGTGGATTGAATATTATGACCATGAAATTGTTTGATGCATATCGTAGAATTTACTCACGGATACTTGTGGTGACATTGGAGTTTCCAGGTGACATTAGAGTTGGTTGATGTGTGTGTCATATGGTGTTATTTTAGTACGAACTCTTGGTAGATCAATTGGAAAGAATAGCTTTGTGTTATTTTAGTACGAACTCTAGGATAGATTGATTGGAAAGAATAGCTTTGAGGTGGTTTTGTACCCTACAAACAATTTCTATCTTTTGTTCTCTGCTAATAGGAACTCAGGAGTGATTCTTTTGCACTTTGAGGGATAATCACATGATCCAACTATGTTAGCATTTTTGAGAGATTGCACTAGTGAAAGTATGCACCCTAGGCCTCATTTTCCATCATTGCAATACCGTTTGTGCTCCATTTTACTATTTACTACCTTGATGTTTTTATTGTTCGCACTACAAAAACTCATATCTACTATCCATATTACACTTGTATCACCATCTCTTCGCCGAACTAGTACACCTATACAAATTACCATTATATTTGGTGTGTTGGGGACACAAGAGACTTTTTATTATTTGGTTGCAGGGTTGTTTGAGAAAGACCATCTTCATCCTACACCTCCCACGGATTGATAAACCTTAGGTCATCCACTCGAGGGAAAATTGCTATTGTCCTACATAACTCTGCGCTTGGAGGCCCAACACGTGTCTACAAGAATAAAGTTGCGTATTAGACATCAAGCTCTTTTCTGGCGCTGTTGCCGGGGAGGTTAGGTAAGCGGCACTCACATCCCATCAACCAAGCTCTTTTCTGGTGTCGTTGCCGGGAGGTGAGTGCTTGAAGGTATATCTTTAGATCTTGCAGTCGAAGCTTTTAGTTTCTTGTTTTATCACTAGTTTGGTTTATAAAAGAAAACTACATAAAAATGGAATTGAGGTTGCATCGTATTATTGATCATCTTTATAATATCTTTCTTGAAAATGATGGTTCGGAAAATTGTGCTCAATTGTTAGAAGAAGAAGTCAATAAAATGTTTGGCACAAATTATTTGAATGATGAGCATGATTGCAATGTTGTTAGTATGAATTCTACGACTATCCAAAATGCTAATATGATTGCACTAGCCATGATAATGATGTCTCCTATAACAATGTCAATTTTTGCGGAGTGAATTGTGAGTGCAAAAGCACACCAAAAAGGGAAGATAAATTTTGTAAGAAGCATAAATATTTAGAAACGAAAAAGTTGCAAGAGAGGCTAGATGATTGTGCTGAAAGATTTAACATTTTTCGCCATCCTTATGAACTTTGCAATGATCGTGATCATTTAAATCTCCAATGCTATTTGTTTCATGATCAAACCTGATACGTCTCCAACGTATCTATAATTTTTGATTGCTCCATGCTACTTTATCTACTGTTTTAGGCAATATTGGGCTTTATTATCCACTTCTATATTATTTTTGGGACTAACCTATTAACCGGAGGCCCAGCCCAGATTTGTTGTTTTATGCCTATTTCAGTGTTTCGAGGAAAAGGAATATCCGACAGAGTCAAAACGGAACGAAATCAACTGGAGAAGTTATTTTTGGAAGGAAAACTCACCCGATGGACTTGGACCCCACGTTAGAAGATATGGGAGGTGCTCACGAGGGTGGGGGGCGCGCCCTCCCCCCTGGGCGCGCCCCCTGCCTCGTGGGGCTCCCGTAGCTCCACCGACGTTCTTCCTGCACCCATATATACCTACGTGCCCTAAAACTTCCAGAACAGAAAATAGATCGGGAGTTCCGCCGCTGCAAGCCTCTGTAGCCACCAAAAACCAATCGGGACCTTGTTCCGGCACCCTGCCGGAGGGGATCCCATCACCGGAGGCCATCTTCATCATCCCGGCGCTATCCATGATGAGGAGGGAGTAGTTCAGCCTCGGGGCTGAGGGTATGTACCTATAGCTATGTGTTTGATCTCTCTCTCTCGTGTTCTCTTTCGTGTTCCTCTATTGCACGATCTTGATATATCCCGAGCTTTGCTATTGTAGTTGGATCTTATGATGTTTCTCCCCCTCTACTCTCTTGTGATGAATTGAGTTTCCCCTTTTGAAGTTATCTTATCGGATTGAGTCTTTTATGAACACTTGATGTATGTCTTGCGTGGGATAACCGTGGTGACAATGGGTTATTCTATTGATCCACTTGATGTATGTTTTGGTGATCAACTTGCGGGTTTCGTGACACTTGGGAACCTATGCATAGGGGTTGGCACACGTTCTTGACTCTCCGGTAGTAGCTTTGGGGCACTCTTTGAAGTACTTTTATGTTGGTTGGATGAATCTGAGATTGTGTGATGCATATCGTATAATCATGCCCACGGATACTTGAGGTGACAATGGAGTATCTAGGTGACATTAGGGTTTTGGTTGATTTGTATCTTAAGTTGTTATTCTAGTACGAACTCTTTTATAGATCGATCCGAAAGAATAGCTTTGTGGTGGTTTCGTACCCGACCATAATCTCTACGTTTGTTCTCCGCTATTAGTGTCTTTGGAGTGACTCTTTGTTGCATGTTGAGGGCTTGTCATATGTTCTATCTATGTTATTATTGTTGAGAGAACTTGCACTAGTGAAAGTATGAACCCTAGGCATTGTTTCCTACCATTGCAATACCGTTTACGCTCACTTTTACCGCTCGTTACCTTGCTGTTTTTATTATTTCAGATTACAAAAACCTATATCTACTATCTATTTTGCACTTGTATCTTCATCTCTTCGCCAAACTAGTGCACCTATACAATTTACCATTGTATTGGGTGTGTTGGGGACACAAGAGACTCTTTGTGATTTGGTTGCAGGGTTGTTTGAGAGAAACCATCTTCATCCTACGCCTCCTACGAATTGATAAACCTTAGGTCATCCACTTGAGGGAAATTTGCTACTGTCCTACAAACCTATGCACTTGCAGGCCCAACAACGTCTACAAGAAGAAGGTTGTGTAGTAGACATCAAGCTCTTTTCTGGCGCCGTTGCCGGGGAGGCTAGGTAAGTGAAGGTATATCTTTAGATCTTGCAATTGAATCTTTTTGTTTCTTGTTTTAGCACTAGTTTATTTTATAAAAGAAAACTACAAAAAAAAATGGAGTTGAGTTTGTCTCATATGCTTCACCTTTTTAATATCTTTCGTGAGTATGATGGAAAGGATAATTGTGCTCAAGTGCTAGAAGAAGAAATCTATAGAATGCTTTTATTTGATGAGCATGATTGCAATGTTGTTAGTATGAATTTCTTGAATATCCATGATGCTAATGATATGCAAATCCACAAGCTTGGGGAAGCTATGTTTGATGAAGATGATATTTTTTGTCCCCCAAGCTTTGATGAGCAAATTTACTATGATGAAAGCATGCCTCCTATTTATGATGATTATTGTGATGATACGTATGCTATAAAGAAGAAGTTTTCTATGCTTGTAGATCATGAAAAGAATGCTTTAGGTGCTGGTTGTATTGTTGAATTCATTCATGATGCCAATGAAATTTATTATGAGGGAGGAACATATGCTTGTAGGAATTGCAATAATATCAAGTTTCCTCTCTATGTGCTTAAAATCATGAAGTTATGCTTGTTGTGCCATCCTATGCTAGTTGATTATTGTTCCCATAAGTTGTTTGCTCACAAAATCCCTATGCATAGGAAGTGGGTTAGACTTAAATGCGCTAGTCATATGCTTCATGATGCCCCCGTTATGTTTCAATTCTTATCTTTTATGTGAGCATCATTGTCATCATCATGCCTAGCTAAAAAGGCATTAAAGAAAAGCGCTTGTTGGGAGACAACCTGTTGGGGATATTACCACTAGGCATAAACCGGCCTACTTGGGCCGGGTTAACTTCATTAGTGGTATAAGCAGATGAAGGCCCAAGGCCTATAGTCGGTTTAGAACATGTAGCCGTAAACCGGCTTGATGTATAACTTGTATTGTAAGTTAGGAATAGAGAGATACCAACCGGAATACGAGTATGAACCGGTTGGGACTCTATGGACCGACGGGCGTCACCCGTGTATATAAGGGGACGACCCGGCGGCGGTTCAAGGGAGACGACCAACAACTCGAGCCTAGGCGAAGCTTGTTTGCTCCCTAGCCATCGAGACCACATCAATTCCATCACAACTAGACGTAGGCTTTTACCTTCATCGAAGGGGCCGAAGTAGTATAAACCCTCGTGTCTTTGTGTCCGCTTTAACCCCTTCAGGTAAACCCGTAGCGATGGCTCCACGACTAAGTCCTTTCACTAGGACATCTGCCGTGACAAATCCACGACAGTTGGCGCCCACCGTGGGGCTATCGCACGATGGTTTGACGATCTTGGAGGGCAAGCTCAAGGGACTCGAAGGCTATGTTGTGGGCCGGATGACCAAGAGTCGTCGCGGCAGGATCTACATCGACGACGCAGGATGGGGTCCCGAGGCCGATTCAATCGAGTACGGGTACCGGGTCCCCTTCGGAGGCATACACGTTTTCATTGGCAAGATCGGTGAGCCTGGGCCTGAGCCGGACATCTGCACTGACCTCGTCGAGACGGCTCAGCGTGCGAGATCTACCCAGGCTAAACCGGCCATGAAGCGTGCCTTCGTTGGAGTCATCCACGGAGGAGAGCGTGAGGACGAGTCAGAACACGGTAGCGAGACCGTCGTCTATTCCGGCGACGAGTCCTCGGCTGGAGAGACCGAATCGTTATACCAGTTGCAAGATGACCAGGTTAGGGGCTGTTCCGATGGCGGTAGTATTCCGGACCCCCCAGGCCAGATCAACCGGGTTGGAATATTCATGGCAGGCACCCAGGCGATGAATCATTCTTCGACCGCCGCAGCAATGCTCTCCGGATTAGCAGCGGCAGCGGCAGCAGGGGCAGGAGGCCTTGCGCGCCCGCCGGTTCAAGCCTTATCTGACCTGTTTGATGCATTAGCCGCGCTTATGGCAGAAGCCAATCCGGCGGATCAGGAGGCTCATGATGCAGAGATTGCAAAGGTGAAAGAACAGATCATGCAAGCCAAAGCGGATCTGGCGGCAGAGAAGGACAGGATGGCTGCAGAGCGGGCCGCTTTGGACACCCAGGCCTATAAGCTCATGCTCGACCAGAATGCATCACAGGAGGTCTTGAAGCGGAAGCACAGATCACGCCTGCCGTTAGGGTTTGACCCCCAAAATCTCTTTCACACTCCAGGAGCAGGGCCCAGTAATCCGCCGTAGTACCTGGAGGCAAACCGGATTGAAGCACCAGGGCCAGGAGCGACAGTCCAGCCCCGCCTGATGGAACCCCCTCAACAAAACATTGTGGCCCCTCTACCAGTCCAGACACCCCCGGGTCATTATTCGAATCCTATGGACAACCTTGTTGCGGCCGCTGCACGATTAGAGGCCATCCCAGTCGAAGCGGACTCTCCGCAAGCGATAGAGACGCGTCGGGTTAAGGAGCTTCTCCGGACTGCGCTGATTCAGCAGGAAGCATATTCATACAGCCGTGATCGGATCCACTCTACGCCCCGTCCAAGCCGGAGCTATAGCAGGCGCATGGATGAACCGGCCATGTCGAGCAACGCGCGAGGCCGTGAAGCGGCCCGTGGCAATAACCCGGCAGGTGGTGTCTGCGATGCTCAGGATGTGGTGGACCGAACCCGGGCACGAAGGGAGGCCGAGTTAGTAGCACAGGATGATGCGGGCCAGCTTACACCGGTTCACCCTACCACCTTCGCCGGACCAGGAGTCACCTCCGCTTTAGGAGTGCCTTGCTTAATCCCCGCTTTGCGCAATGTGCGCCTGCCCAAAGATTTCAAGGGTCCACGCAAAGTGCCGAATTACACCGCGGATTTATCCCCTGAAGCGTGGGTAGAGAGTTATGAGATGGCCATGGAGATGCTGGACGTGGATGAGGCCGCATGTGCAAAATACTTCACCATGATGCTTGAGGGCACGGCTCGTACTTGGTTGAAGAGCCTACCACCCAATTCTATCAGCTCATGGGCCCAGTTGAGGGCCCGGTTTATACAAAATTTTAAGGATACATGTAAGCAGCCCAAGTCCATAGTAGACCTGGCGGCTTGTGTCCAGGAGGAAGGAGAATCAACGACCCGTTGGGTGCGCCGCGTTTCAGAAATTTTGCACTCGTCTGACAGGATTAATGCTGACTCTGCGATCTTAACCCTGGAAGGCAACTACCGGTTTGAGCCTTTAAAATTGAAATTGGGACGCATGAAGCGGTTCTGTAATGACATGGGAACCCTCATGGCCGCTTTAGTGAAGTATGCTGATTCGGACAGTACCAAGGATCCCGAGCCTGATGATGATGAAGCAGGGAAGGTAAAGAAGAATAGCAACTCCAAACAGCAGCAGTACAAACCGGCGGGTCATGGAAACGGAGGCAAGCGCAAGGCGGATGGTAGCATGGATTTTGTGGCCAACACTAATGCACAAGACAGGGGGCAGCGGCGCAGAGGTAAAGCGGCAAATCGGAACGGGGCTCCCAATCCTAACGCAAGCCGTTTGAATTATTTGTTGAATCAGCCTTGCCCAAAGCACGGGACAAAGGAGTCGCCGGCTAACCACCTTTGGAAGGATTGTTATATTATGCAGGAGTTTAAAAACTCTAATGCCTTCCGATATGACCATGGGTCAAGTGGCGGTTCAGGATCCGGTTTCCACGGACCGAGTCACGATGGAGTTTCCGGTTCAGGTTTCAATCAGGGCGGTCACAACAACCAGAATAATCAGAACGGCCCGCAGCAGCAGCAGCAGCAATAGCAGTCGGGTTATCAGAGCCAGCCAAAGCAGTTGAGCAATGGGCAATACCATGTTTTCACAACTAGCTTGGATAAGCGTGACCGAAAACTCCACAAGCGAGCGGTGAATTCTGTTGAACCGGCCTTGCCACGTTACTTACGCTAGTCAGAGCAGCCTATCGTATGGAGCAGAGAGGATCACCCGCCCCGGGTTGATAATCCGGGCCAGCTAGCATTAGTGGTAGACCCTCAAGTGGGGGGCTATAAGTTCACCAAGGTACTCATGAATGGAGGAAGCAGTATTAACATACTATACTATGAGACATTCCGGCGCATGGGTCTAACAGACAAGGATCTCAGACCGTCGAATATGGTGTTCCATGGTGTTGTGCCAGGCAAATCTGCATATCCTGTTGGTAAGATAGCCCTAGATGTGGCTTTTGGGGACGAGCACGATTCTCGGTCGGAAAAATTAAACTTCGAGGTGGTGAAGATCCGGAGCCCGTATCACGCCTTGTTTGCGCGGCCGGCTTATGCCAAGTTTATGGCGCGGCCTTGTTATGTTTACTTACAGCTCAAGATGCCGGGTTACAAGGGGACGATAACGGTTCATGGGAGCCGTAGGGTCGCTTTGGAATGTGAGGAAGGAGATGCGGCTTATGCAGAGTCGGTCTGTGCCACGAAAGAGTTGAAGTATTATAAGGACAATGTTGATCCGGCGGATATGACCCCTTTGAAGAAGCCAACTACAGAGCATGATTCAGATCTGAAGTTCAAATCGGCAGCTGAGACCAAGCTTGTTGACTTCGTGCCCGGCGATTCATCCAAGCAGTTCATTATCAGTGCCAACCTGGATCCCAAATAAGAAGGCGCGCTCATCGAGTTCATCCGTGAGAATCGGGACATTTTTGCATGGAAACCGTCTGACATGCCAGGTGTACCGAGGGAACTCGCTGAGCACACTCTTAATGTGGATCCTAAGTACAAACCGGTGAAACAGTTCCTCCGCCGGTTTAACGAAGAAAGACGCAAAGCCATTGGAGAGGAAGTGGCCAGGCTTTTAGCAGCTGGTTTTATCGTTGAGGTGTTCCATCCGGAATGGCTTGCTAATCCGGTGCTGGTTCTTAAGAAAAACGACACTTGGCGTATGTGTGTGGATTACACAGATCTTAACAAGGCCTGTCCGGCGGATCCTTTTGCCCTCCCCCGCATTGACCAGATCATTGATGCCACGGCGGGTTGTGAGCGTTTGAGTTTTTTGGATGCATACTCTGGATATCACCAGATCAAGATGGCGGTTAAGGACCAGGAGAAAACAGCATTTATTACTCCCTTTGGAGCCTTCTGCTATGTATCTATGCCCTTCGGGCTCAAGAGTGCCCAAGCCACCTATCAACGGTGTGTAGAATTGCCTGCATAAACAGATCGGCCGCAATGTGCATGCCTATGTGGATGATATTGTAGTGAAGTCAAGACAGAAGGAGACGCTGGTGGGTGATTTGAAGGAGACCTTTGACAACTTGCGAGTGTACAAGATGATGCTTAATCCGTTCAAGTGTGTCTTTGGTGTTCCGGCAGGCAAGTTACTGGGTTTCCTGGTGTCTAACAGAGGAATTGAAGCTAACCCGGAGAAGATTACGGCTATTACCTCCCTAGCTAAACCAAAGTGTATCAACGATGTTCAGCGTTTGGCGGGCCGAATCGCTACACTGAGCTGGTTTATCAGCCGCCTCGGAGAGAAGGCCATCCCTTTGTACCAAATGCTGAGGAAGACAGACAATTTCGTCTGGAGTCCGGCTGCTGATGAAGCATTCGAGGACTTGAAGCGGCAGTTGGCCAATCCGCCGGTTCTTGCAGCTCCGGTTGACAAGGAGCCACTATTGTTATACGTAGCAGCTAATGCTCGGCAGTTAGCGTGGCTATTGTGGTGGAACGCAAGGAGGCAGGCAAGGAATATCCGGTTCAGCGGCCGGTTTATTATATCAGCGAGGTGCTTATTGAATCCAAGTAGAGGTATCCGCATTGGCAGAAGCTGGTCTATGGTGTCTTCATGGCCAGCCGGAAATTGAAGCAGTATTTTCAAGGGCACCCCATCACAGTGGTCAGTTCAGCCCCCTTGGGTGATATCATACAGAACCGGGAGGCGACTGGCCGGGTTGCCAAGTGGGCTATAGAGCTTGGGCCACACGGACTGAAATACGTACCTCGGGCGGCGGTGAAGTCTCAAGCACTTGTTGATTTCATCAATGACTGGACGGAGTTACAAGCACCAGAGGAAAAGCCGGATCACACATACTGGACTATTCATTTTGATGGATCCAGGCAATTGGAAGGCTCGGGGGCTGGAGTTGTATTAACTTCCCCACGAGGTGATAAGTTCTGTTATGTTCTCCGTTTAATGTTCCCTTGTACTAACAATGCAGCTGAGTACGAAGCCTTGCTCCATGGTCTCCGGATGGCTAAAGAGATGAACTTAAGCCGGGTTAAGTGTTTCGGTGACTCGGACCTTGTGGCTCAACAGGTGTCTGGTACTTGGGATTCTAAGGATCCGCTCATGGCTGCATACCGTCGGGAAGTGGATAATATTGCAGGTTGCTTCAAGGGTTATCAAGTGGATCATGTGGACCGTCGGAAGAATGAAGCGGCGGACGCTTTAAGCCGGTTGGGTTCTCAGCGCAAATCGGTCCCGCCTAATGTCTTCTTGGACGTGTTGCACAATCCGTCAGTCCAGCTCCCAGGTGAAGCGGATTTGGCTATTCCTGACCCGGAGGCTCAATTGGTGGTAGCATTACATGCTATTCCGGATTGGACGGTTCCTTATATTGCATACATGACCCGGGGAGAGTTGCCAGAGGATGAAATTCTAGCAAGGCAGATAGTCCGGCGATCCAAGTCCATGACGATTCTCAATGGTGAATTGCATCGTTGCAGTGTATCAGGGGCGTTTCAACGTTGTGTTTCTCCTGAGGAAGGCTGTGAAATCTTAAGGGAAATCCATGCAGGGGATTGTGGACACCACGCCGGTTCAAAGTCTCTGGTGGCAAAGGCGTTTCGTCACGGTTTTTACTGGTTGACAGCACATGCTGATGCGGAGGACTTGGTTAAACGGTGCGATGGATGTCAGAAATTTTCAAGGCGTGCGCATGTGCCGGCTCAAGAATTGAGGATGATTCCAATAACATGGCCATTTGCAACTTGGGGGCTGGATATGGTCGGACCTTTTAAAAGATCCAAGGATAAGAAAACTCACCTTTTGGTAGCAGTTGATAAATTTACCAAGTGGGTGGAAGCGGAGCCTGTCAGTAAGTGCGATGCAGCAACAGCGGTGCAGTTCATCAAAAAAGTGATTTTCCGGTTTGGCTTTCCGCACAGTATCATTACTGACAATGGTACCAATTTATCCAAGGGGGCTATGAAGGAGTTCTGTGAACGTGAGCACATCCGACTTGACGTGTCATCAGTGGCGCACCCCCAGTCCAATGGACAGGCAGAACGAGCTAATCAAGAGATCTTGCGAGGCATCAAACCCCGGCTTATGGTCCCATTGCAAAGGACACCGGGATGTTGGGTTGAAGAGCTACCATCTGTGCTCTGGAGTATCAATACTACGCCAAACCGGTCCACAGTCTACACACCATTTTTTATGGTCTATGGAGCAGAGGCAGTTCTCCCTAGTGATATCTGGCACGATTCGCCTCGTGTGGCAGCTTATGTTGAAGCGGGAAATAAGACAGCACGGCAAGACGCTTTGGACCTATTGGACGAGGCGCGCGATCTAGCGGCTGCGCGTTCGGCGATTTACCAACAAGATGTTCGTCGCTATCACAGTCGCCGGGTTAGAACCAGAACTTTTCAAGAAGGAGATTTGGTGCTGCGGCTAGTCCAAGACCAGACAGATATGCACAAGTTATCCCCACCTTGGGAAGGACCTTTCGTGGTCAGCAAGAATCTGCACAACGGGTCGTACTATCTGATTGATATTCGAGAGCATCAAGACTCACGTACATTAGAGGAGTAGACCAACAGGCCGTGGAACATAGCTCATCTTCGGCCTTACTATACTTGAGCCATCGGCTCCATCTATGTACATATCATGACAATGTATATATTATCTTTGATATATCAAACCGGAGCCTCAGCTAAAAGTGGGGTCTCTGTCTTTATTATCATGCGTGGTTACACGGATTGGCTCTGTTTAAACCGGCCTCCGGTTTACCCCTTCACATTTGCTTTTTATATATCACTGGGGGCCTTGGTCGTGTCCGAACCAACACAACACCCTTTGATAGGCGACAGCCACCAGATCATTTGGGGACATGGTCAAGTCTGAACCAGTCATGCCTCTTGGTCGGCCTAAGGCCACAAAATCACTTGGGGGCATGGTCGAACCCGAACCATTGCCACGCCTCTTGATCTGGCATATATGCCACGAATCATTTGGGGACCTGGCTGACTTGAATCATTGTCACTCCTATTGGGGGCCTTGATCCTGTCCGACGATGGTAATACCATCTGATCAGCTCAGTATAGCATATTTTTGCAAACGGTTTTTTATTGCCTTTGCTTCCATGTTATTTTCATGGTTTGTTTGTTCTTTGCTCTTGTTGGATTTCTTTTATATCAACAAACATATTTTTCCGGTTCAGCCGATGGTTTTGATCCCCCTTTAAACCGGAGGAGTATGCCCGGTTCACCTTTTCCCTGTTAACATCATGGAGTAACAAGGGGGCTCGTATTGATTCAGTACGGTTTAGACGGGAGCTATTTTCTCCCCCCTTTTTTGACGGTAATGGTTTATAAAACCGCCGCTTCAGGCTTGGCTAAGCCAGCTTCATGCCCAAACATGGCAGGTATTTATGTATCATCTATTTGTTATATTACTGATACACATATCAAGATCATAAACCGGCTGGCGGTATAACCGCCACCGAAGTTCAAGTTTTTCTGATTGCAGGAAATATGAATTAAAGTTTTTCAAACAAAAGCTTCAGTACTTATGCACGAAGGCATATTCCAGGCAGAAGTTTTAACTATCCTATTACAAGGCAGCACGGTGCCCAAACAAGATCATTGTTCTTTTGGAAAGATGTCACAAATAGCTCTCCAAACTGGCTTCCGGTTCAAGCCTGCTCCTCATCCTCCGCCGCTTCAGCTTCCTCGTCTCGACCCATTGGCTGGAAATCAACAGTGGTCCAGTCGATTCCCATTAAAGCTTGGAAAACAGCCTCTTCATGGATCAGGGAAGACGGTTCAATATTAGGAGCATAAGTGTGCTTACGGATTGGAGGGATCAGATTCTCCGCTTCAACAGTTGGGGCAGGCACTCGCTTGTTTTGATCGTTATATTGTGCTTGATAATGCGTCAAATCTGCCTCTTCAGCTAGCTGGCAAGCCAGAGGGCGCACTGCATGGTTTATTGCCCTTAAATCCTCTTCGTTGAATTCAGAGCCATCTTCTTTCAGGCTAGGATAGCCTTGCGCTGCTTCCATAGAATCAAAATCTGGCACCCATGCCTTTGCCCGGATTAAGGCATTGATGGCTCCGGTTCGGGCAGCGGATTTTTTCAGCTCCTCAATCCGGGCTGGAAGCATTGACAACCTGCTAAGAGTGTCCTGGATTAAAGAGGGCGCCGGATTGTTATGAGAAGCTGTGGTGATGATCCGTTGGGCTCCAGTATACAACTGTTCCACCAAGGTGTAGGCAGCTTTCAGTTTCTTCCGCACATCGTTTCCTAAGTGCCCAATACGTGTGCCTACAACAAGATTGGAATGGTCTCAAACCGGATTTACGCTACAGCAGGTTCAAATTATCACAGAAGTTAAAAGGAGCTTACCAAAGATTGCAGCAGTCATGGAGTGTATTTGCCGCTGTACGGCCGTCAGTTCATCCACCACCGGTTTAAGGGCAGCTTCAGCATTTTCCGCTCTTTTGGTTAAACCGGCCTTCTCAGTGGCCCAGTCAGCCCGCTCTTTCTTGAAGCCTTCTTTCAGCCGTTCAGCAGTGCTCAAGGCGCTGGTTAATTCTTGCTTTGCCTTATCTGTTTCAGCCTGCTGGGTTTTCAAGGCCTCCTGCAAATCGGCAATCCGGTCCTCCTTGATTTTCACCTCAGCCTGCATACAGACAGCGTTTAAGCTTTGCACAGGCGATCCAAGAAATTGAAGTATCAACCACATAACAAAGTTATATGCCTGATACTTGGGGGCTAATGCACCTTCAATTTTTATATATTACTAGATTACAAAGTCCCAAGCTCAATACAAGTATTCAACTTGGCACTTGGGGGCTAATGGCTATTTGCTCAAGTTATGTTCTAAGGACAGTTTTCTATTGGAGCCCCGGTTTACTTATGCTAAGTTAAACCGGCCCTTGAGGGCTATACCGATCGGTTTCAAAAATGTTCAGGATCAAGTCCCGGTTTGACCAAGGTTACAAACCGGCCCTTGGGGGCTACAAGGAGGAATGCAATGACAGCAAGGAAAAAGAAAATTACCTCAAATTTATCCCTCATCATCTTGACCAGGCCAGCTTCACAGTCACGGCTGGTGTAAAGCCGGTTTAAATAGCCGGAGTGAAGATCTTGAGCGCTCAGAGCAGCATATGTCTCTAGTTCAACATCCCATTTTCCTTTGTTCAAAGCGGAAAAATCCTCTTTGATGGTATGCTTGGTAAGGGTGACAGGATTCCCGGGTTCAGAGCGGCCCACACCGGTAATCACAACATCATCATCTTTGGACTCGCCGGTTTGTGTTGGCGCGGCCGTTTTGTCAGCAGGAGTGTGGGATTTCTCAATCTGGACGGAGCTGGCAGGCGGATCAGCAGAGGCTGGAGTATTAATAAGCCCTTCTTCGGGAATAACGTCGTCTTGCAAAGGAGGATCATTGGGGATATCTTCAGAAGTAAACATTTCACGATCCGGCGCTTGGTCATGTTCTGGGGCCACATCTTCTTCAGCCGCTTTATCCAGGCGGGCTTTCTTGCTTGGTTTCGGTTTAGCCCTGAAAGAAAAACAAAAAGTCAAGGAAAAGCATAAGCCATTACGCAGTATACTGGAAGCATATGTTCAGTTTAACTTACCCAGCAACTGTTTTTAAAGGTGGTAGTTGAGTGGCCGACGATTCACCAGACGATGAATGAGAAGTGACCTGATAATCGGAGTCGGATGGATTAAGAGGTTGACGGAAGAAACCCGCTTTAGGATTTAAATCAATAAAAAGGTCGGAGACCTCGGAGCGGCGTTTTCGAACCGGACTGTTCGGTAAACCGGCAGAAGTAACTACCTGGCCACTGTGCCAGGTTGTGCAGCGAGCTTCGTGTTGCTGGGTCTTCATAAGAAATTGGGGATCCAAATAAGCAAGAGGATGAGAAAATTTAACTTTCCGGTTTGCCCGGCGAAATTTTGGCAAAGGCAAGATTTCTGAATCGGAAGAGAGAATAGTTACCTCAACGAATCCCGCATTGCTGGCTTCAGCGTCATCCTGACAAGCATCATCATCAATAAGGCGTGTAAAAAGCAAGCCAAGTGAATCAAGTTCTACCTCAAAATCCGGATTACCCACATCGTCATCAATGGCTGGGTCAGATGAAGCGGTGGTTTTTCTCTTACGAGCTGGTTTCTTGATAACCCTGGTCTTGGGCCGGGTTGGTCGCCCTGCCTTCTCCGTTTTATCTTGTGAAAGCTTCTTGCTCCAAAACGGATTATCACTCTGAGTCAGCAGTAATTAAAGGTCAGGCAGATAAAGCAGTAACAGGTTCAATAATAGAGCAATTAAAATCTTACCGCTGGCGGTTCGTTGGTGGTGCAGTAAGGAAGCAGACCGGTTTGAGCACAGAGGTGCTCCGGTTCATTCAACATCTTCTTTACACACTCTGTGACTTCGTCGTCGGAGACTTGAATTTTGATATGTCGGAGTGGGTCATCGACGCTACCAGTATACGTGCACATCAAACCGGGGCGCCGGCTCAGAGGTAGAATGCTCCATGATATCCAGCAGCGTGCAAGGTCTATTCCTGTTAAACCGTTGGCCATGAAGGCCCGGAGCTTGGACAGTTGAGGAGCATATTTAATTCTCTCCTTGGCGCTTAGCCTTTGTGGAAAAGGGTGAGTGTTGCTGAGCCGTTCCGGACGGAAGCCAGGCAAGGGATTTTCATTGTCAGGAGATGTATCCTTGTAGTAAAACCAAGTGGCATTCCACTCCTTGGGGTGAGTATGAAGTTTGACGTGGGGATAGGTGATTTCTTTCCTCTTCTGAATGGCCATACCGCCCAGTTCGGTATTAGGACTGTCGGTGAATTCAGTGCGGCGGTTCAGATGAAAGAGATCTCTAAACAGCTCGACTGAAGGTTCCTCTTGAAGGTATGCCTCAGAAAGTACTTGAAAGTGACATAGATTGGTGACGGAGTTGGGGCCAATATCCTGTGGACGGAGTTGAAAGTTGGCTAACACATCCCGATAAAATTTAGAGCCGGGCGGTTTGAAGCCCCGGGCCATGTGATCTGCGAAGACCACGACCTCTCCTTCATGGGGTGTGGGAGGACATTCATCTCCAGGAACCCTCCAGTGGATCGTATCTTTACCATCCAAAGAGCCAATCAGGACTAGATCGTCCAACTGTGATTCTGTGACGCGAGAGGGAACCCAGTTGCACTCATACACTTGTTTGGCCATGATGAGATCTACAAGAGATAGGAAATCCGGTTCAAGGACATGCCAGATAAAAAGGTGTTGATCTAATTACGATAAACCGGCGGCAGTACCTATAAACCGGTCTTCTATAACGCGGCATCATATGGATTCTGGCGGTTCAACTAGCGGACTAATGATATATACCGGTTTAGCAATTTTTTCTATGGTAAAGTTAAACCGCCTGACCTAAGCATCGGAAGCAATTGAAGCTATGGATAACTAGGTATGCAGAAACAAGTTTCACAAAATCGTGTTACAGCCGCGGATCTACAACAAGTGCACAAAAATAGGAAATATTTCGAAGAGTAAGGTAGAAACAGAAGTGAACCATTGAGCGGATATGTGCGGGAGATCTATGGGCTTAGATGAGAAATTGTAAGCGGATGCTTAGGGATCGCTACTAAACACAGCGAGAGTTCACGGATTCATTCAAGATCAGAGAACGGATATGAGCGCGCGATGAACACAACATGAACATGGAACCCTAAGAACAGATCTAGGTTAAGAAGGAGAGAAAGCTTGCTGGGAACGGAGAAGATGCGGAAAGGTGCCGCAATACTCTGGTACGTTCAGGTTGATGCAGCGGCCCGAGATGAGGCAGAGGTCGACGGCGGTGGCAGAGCTCCAAAGCCGGCGACGTGAGGAAGAAGAAGAAGAAGGGACGAAGGGGAAAGAAAAGAAATGACCCTTCGGTCTTATTTATAAGGCAGCCGAGCTAGGTCAAGCGCGCGGATCCAGGAGCTGTTATTAAGAGGGCGTTATAAATTTCATGATGACGTCATGCCGGTTTACAGTAACCAAAACTGATGACGTCATGCCGGTTTACAGCAACCAAAAATGATGACGACATGGAGGTTTACCAATTACCAGAAGATATCCAAGACGCAAGATTGTGTGAAGGATTGACATGAACCAGTTCAAATCAATCTGGGGCCTAATGTTGGGGATATTACCACTAGGCGTAAACCGGCCTACTTGGGCCGGGTTAACTTCATTAGTGGTATAAGCAGATGAAGGCCCAAGGCCTATAGTTGGTTTAGAACATGTAGCCGTAAACCGGCCTGATGTATAACTTGTATTGTAAGTTAGGAATAGAGAGATACCAACCAGAATACGAGTATGAACCGGTTGGGACTCTATGGACCGACGGGCGTCACCCGTGTATATAAGGGGACGACCCGGCGGCGGTTCAAGGGAGACGACCAACAACTCGAGCCTAGGCGAAGCTTGTTTGCTCCCAAGCCATCGAGACCACATCAATTCCATCACAACTAGACGTAGGCTTTTACCTTCATCGAAGGGGCCGAACTAGTATAAACCCTCGTGTCTTTGTGTCCGCTTTAACCCCTTCAGGTAAACCCGTAGCGATGGCTCCACGACTAAGTCCTTTCACTAGGACATCTGCCGTGACAAATCCACGACACAACCCAATATTTATCCTTACTGTTTTTGTGTTTCCACATGATTATGCTACTATATTAATCATGTTTTATAGATTTTGTTTCAATAAAGTGCCAAGTAGAACCTTTGGGAAGACTTGGGTGAAGTTTATGTGATCTTGCTGTTAAAAACAGAAACTTTTGTGCTCACGAGAATAGCTGTCATTTTTTACTGGAGAGTGATTTTAGGTTTATTATTTTTGCAGATGATTAATAGACAAATTGCCCAGGCCCAGAAATTTATTTCATAATTTTTGGGGTTCCACAAGTATACGTTTTATACAGATTACTACAGACTGTTCTGTTTTTGACAGATTCTGTTTTCATTGTGTTGTTTGCTTATTTTGATGCATCTATGGCTAGTATTAAGTGGTATGAACCATAGAGAAGTTAGAATACAGTAGGTTTTACACGAATATGAATTTAGAATGAGTTCATTACAGTACCTAAGTGGTGGTTTTATTTTCTTATACTAACGGAGCTTACGAGTTTTGTTTTGAGTTTTGTGTGGTTGAAGTTTTCAAGTTTTGGGTAAAGGTTCGATGGAATATGGAATAAGGAGTGGAAAGAGCCTGAGCTTGGGGATGCCCAAGGCACCCCAAGGTAATATTCAAGGACAACCAAGCAACTAAGCTTGGGGATGCCCCGGAAGGCATCCCCTCTTCCGTCTTCGTTCATCGGTAACTTTACTTGGAGCTATATTTTTATTCACCACATGATATGTGTTTTGCTTGGAGCGTCATTTTATTTTGTTAGTTTTTTGTTTGCTGTTAGTTAGAATAGTGTTTTGATTCTTTAGTTTCAATAAAAAAGTCAAGGATAGCCTTTGCCATGCTTATTTTGCTAGTATGCATGTTGCTATTTGAAAACAGAAAGTTTACCGCTGTTGCAAAAATTCCCTAGAAAAGTCAGAGCATGGTCTAACATTGAATCTTTTTTGCATAATGAGATCTTATAAATTTATTACAGTGGGAATTTTAGTTCATAATTTTTGGAGTCAGGGAAGTATTGATACTCTTGCATTCTTTACAGACTGTACTGTTTTGACAGATTGCTGTTATGGTTGCATTGTTTGCATATGTTTGCTTGTTTAATGATTCTATTTGATGATAGGAGTATTAAATATGCAGAGGCATTTAGTATGCAATGTTGAATAATAATGTTAGTGATTTTTTACAGTAGAAGATGATAAGGTTTTGCATTGGTTTATACTAACCTATCTCACGAGTTCTTGTTGAGTTTGTTGTGAATGAAGCTTTTGATAAAAAGAGAGACCATGATATGAGAGGAATTAAGGAGACACAAAAGTTAAAGCTTGGGGATGCCCAAGGCACCCCAAGATATTATTTCAAGAAGTCTCAAGCATCTAAGCTTGGGGATGCCCCGGTAGGCATCCCACCTTTCTTCTTCAACAACTATCGGTTAGTATCGGTTGAGCCTAAGTTTTTGCTTCTTCACATGAGTTGTGCTATCCTTGCATTGTAGTTTTCTTTAGCTTTGCTTGCTGTTTGAATGAAGTATCAAGATCTGAAATCCTTTAATGAGAGAGAGACATGCATGATTTGGAATTTGTTAGAATACTCTATGTGCTTCACTTATATCTTTTGAGCTTAATAGTTTTGCTCATAGTGCTTCACTTATATCTTTTGAGCGTGATAATTTTTGCTCTAGTGCTTCACTTATATCCTTTAGAGCACGGTGGTGGATTTGTTTTAAATAAACTATTGATCTCTCGTGCTTCACTTAGATTATTTTGAGAGTCGTCAATAGCATGGTAGTTTGCTTAATGTTAATATACTTGGTATTCAAGATATGTGAAACTTTCTTATGAGTGTGTTGAATACTAAGATAAGTTTGATGCTTGATAATTGTTTTGAGATATGGAGGTGATAATATCAAAGTCGTTCTAGTTGGGTGATTATGAATTTGTGAAATACTTGTGTTGAAGTTTGTAAGTCCCGTAGCATGCACGTATGGTTAAAGTTATGTAAAAAATTTGAAACATGAAGTGTACCTGGCTTGTGCATCCTTATGAGTGGCGGCCGGGGACGAGCGATGGTCTTTTCCTACCAATCTATCCCCCTAGGAGCATGCGTGTAGTACTTGATTTTTGATGACTTCTAAATTTTTGCAATAAGTATATGAGTTCTTTTGACTAATGTTGAGTCCATGGATTATATGCACTCTTACCTTTCCGCCATTGCTAGCCTCTTCGGTACTGTGCATTACCCTTTCTCACCTTGAGAGTTGGTGCAAACTTCGCCGGTGCATCCAAACCCCATGATACGATACACTCTATCACACATAAACCTCCTTATATCTTCCTCAAAACAGCCACCATACCTACCTATTATGACATTTCCATAGCCATTCCGAGATATATTGCCATGCAACTTCCACCATCATCATCATGACATACATTACTTTTGTCATATTGCCATTGCATGATCATGTAGTTGACATCGTATTTGTGGCAAAGCCACCATGTATTATTTTTCATACATGTCACTCTTGATTCTTTGCACCATCCCGGTATACCGCCGGAGGCATTCATATAGAGTCATATCTTGTTCTAGTTTCGAGTTGTAATCCTTATGGTTGTAATCAATAGAAGTGTGATGATCATCATTATTAGAGCATTGCCCAAATAAAAAAAGAGAAAGGCCCAAAAAATTTTAAAAAAGAAAAGAAAAGGGCAATGCTACTATCTCTTTTCCACACTTGTGCTTCAAAGTAGCACCTTGTAGAGAGTCTCATATATTGTGCTTCAAAGTAGCACCTTGTTTTTCATGTATTGAGTCTCATGTGTTATCACTTTCATATACTAGTGGGAATTTTTCATTATAGAACTTGGCTTGTATATTCCTACGACGGGCTTCCTCAAAATGCCCTAGGTCTTCGTGAGCAAGCAAGTTGGATGCACACCCACTAGATTTCTTTTGTTGAGCATTCATAGCTCTAGTGCATCCGTTGCATGGCAATCCCTACTCCTCATGTTAACATCAATTGATGGGCATCTCCATAGCCCGTTGATTAGCCTCGTCAACGTGAGACTTTCTCCTTTTTTGTCTTCTCCACACAATCCCCATCATCATATTCTATTCCACCCATAGTGCTATATCCATGGCTCACGCTCATGTATTGCGTGAAGGTTGAAAAAGTTTGAGATTATTTAAGTATGAAACAATTGCTTGGCTTGTCATCGGGGGTATAGAAGTTGGGAACATCTTTGTGTGACGAAAATAAAGCATAGCCTAACTATATGATTTTGTAGGGACGAACTTTCTTTTGCCATGTTATTTTGAGAAGACATGATTGCTTTGATTAGTATACTTGAAGTATTATTATTTTTGTGTCAATATGAACTTTTGTCTTGAATCTTTCTGATCTGAATATTCATATCACAATTAAGAAGATTTACATTGAAATTATGCCAAAGTATCACTCCGCATCAAAAATTCTTTTTTATCATTTACCTACTCGAGGACGAGCAGGAATTAAGCTTGGGGATGCTTGATACGTCTCCAATGTATCTATAATTTTTGATTGCTCCATGCTACTTTATCTACTGTTTTAGGCAATATTGGGCTTTATTGTCCATTTTTATATTATTTTTGGGACTAACCAATTAACCGGAGGCCCAGCCCAGATTTGTTGTTTTATGCCTATTTTAGTGTTTCGAGGAAAAGGAATATCAGACGGAGTCAAAACGGAATGAAATCAACTGGAGAAGTTATTTTTGGAAGGAAACACACCAGATGGACTTGGACCCCACGTCAGAAGATACAGGAGGTGCTCACGAGGGTGGGGGCGCGCCTTCCCCCCTGGGCGCGCCCCCTGCCTCGTGGGGCCCCCGTAGCTCCACCGACGTTCTTCCAACACCCATATATACCTACGTACCCTAAAACTTCCAGAACAGAAAATAGATGGGGAGTTCCGCCGCCGCAAGCCTCTGTAGCCACCAAAAACCAATCGGGACCCTGTTCCGGCACCCTGCCGGAGGGGGATCCCATCACTAGAGGCCATCTTCATCATCCCGGCGCTATCCATGACGAGGAGGGAGTAGTTCACTCTCAGGGCTGAGGGTATGTACCAGTAGCTATGTGTTTGATCTCTCTCTCTCTCTCTCGTGTTCCTCTATGGCACGATCTTGATGTATCCCGAGCTTTGCTATTGTAGTTGGATCTTATGATGTTTCTCCCCCTCTACTCTCTTGTGATGAACTGAGTTTCCCCTTTTGAAGTTATCTTATCGGATTGAGTCTTTTATGAACACTTGATGCATGTCTTGCATGGGATTACCGTGGTGACAACGGGTTATTCTATTGATCCACTTGATGTATGTTTTGGTGATCAACTTGCGGGTTTCGTGACACTTGGGAACCTATGCATAGGGTTTGGCACACGTTCTTGACTCTCCGGTAGTAGTTTTGGGGCACTCTTTGAAGTACTTTTATGTTGGTTGGATGAATCTGAGATTGTGTGATGCATATCGTATAATCATGCCCACAGATACTTGAGGTGACAATGGAGTATCTAGGTGACATTAGGGTTTTGGTTGATCTGTATCTTAAGGTGTTATTCTAGTACGAACTCTTTTATAGATCGATCCGAAAGAATACTTTTGTGGTGGTTTTGTACTCGACCATAATCTCTACGTTTGTTCTCCGCTATTAGTGTCTTTGGAGTGACTCTTTGTTGCATGTTGAGGGCTTGTCATATGTTCTATCTATGTTATTATTGTTGAGAGAACTTGCACTAGTGAAAGTATGAACCCTAGGCCTTGTTTCCTACCATTGCAATACCGTTTACGCTCACTTTTACCGCTCGTTACCTTGCTGTTTTTATTATTTCATATTACAAAAACCTATATCTACTATCTATTTTGCACTTGTATCTTCATCTCTTCGCCGAACTAGTGCACCTATACAATTTACCATTGTATTGGGTGTGTTGGGGACACAAGAGACTCTTTGTTATTTGGTTGCATGGTTGTTTGAGAGAGACCATCTTCATCCTATGCCTCCTACGGATTGATAAACCTTAGGTCATCCACTTGAGGAAATTTGCTACTGTCCTACAAACCTGTGCACTTGCAGGCCCAACAACGTCTACAAGAAGAAGGTTGTGTAGTAGACATCAAAACCTTGTCCAAAAATTGTGATAACTTGATTACCCTTGAGCATTATAAAGAGCTTAGTCTTCTTTTGGGGTATGAAGAAATGAAACGTATAACTAAGCATATTCCAAAATTTAATCTCAATAGATTTCTTGATTTTGATCTAGTGGAAATTTATATGTTTTGTGCAGTAAATTGCATTGAGAATCTTTATATTGCCAACTATATAAAGACAAGAAAACAAATAGAGTATGAAGAGAGTACTAATGAAAGGAAAAATATTTCCCAATACCCTCCTAGTGTTTACTATAATGAATCAGGTAACGAGGAGGAGCTTCCTATCCAATTAATCTCTTCAACAAGAATCTCAAAAAAATTGATTAAACCCACACATGAGGTGGTGAAGAAAAAAAAGAAAAGAAGAAAAAGTATAGGTAAAAAGGTAACTCTCCCAAGTAATATTGCTCCTATCACCATTGTGCCTCATGAAAGTGAATCAAATATGTTGATGGAGGATGATGATATTGAGTATGATTTTGTGATGCCTACTTCTTGTTGTGATGATTATGATTGGGAAGACAATGATGTCTCTTATGATCTTGAAAATCTTCTTGGCACTTTCTTGGGAAAATATGACAATAATGTTTACTATACTATTGGTGCCATTCATGCTATTGATAAGAATGATTGTGATGATATGCAAAACCACAAGCTTGGGGATGCTATGTTTGATGAGTATGAAATGTTTGAAGATTTATTTGCTGAAAATAATGCTTGTCCTAAGCTTGGGGATGCTTTGCATAATGAATATGATCCTTTGATTCCTTCTACTTTCGATAAGAAAATTTATTATGATGATAGCATGCCTCCTATTTATGATGATTACAATGATGAAAGTGGGTTTGGAAGAGTGTCAACTCTAGGTAGTAGTGATCCCACTATTTTGGAGGGTGTTGAATCTTATTACAATATTAATAAAAGTGGATTTGGAGAGGTCATGACTTTATTTAGTGATACATCCACTATTTTGAAAGAGGTTTAAATTGACTATGACAATATTGTTGCTATCTATGATGATTATTATGATGACATGTATGCCATAAAGAGTAATAAATCTTCTACGCTTGTGCATCATGAAAAGAGTGATGTATGTGATGGTTATATGGATGAATCTATTAATGATGCTACTGAAAATTATTATATGAGAGGAACTTATGATTCACGATGCTCTTGTTATGTTTTAATTCTTATCTTTTATGTGAGCATCATTGAAATCATCATGCCTAGCTAAAAGGCATTAAAGAAAAGCGCTTGTTGGGAGACAACCCAACATTTTTACCTACTGTTTTTGTGTGTTCACATGATTATGCTACTGTAGTAATCATTTTTATTGCTTTTGTTTTAATAAAGTGCCAAGTAAAGCATTTGGGATAGTGTGGATGATAGTTGATTTGAATCTGTGCAAAAACATAAACTTTTGCGCTCGGTCCAGGAATTTTGAAAATTCACTGGAATGTTCTTTTGATCTGAATTTTTTATAGGGTATAGATATGCAAATTCTCTATGTTGTCCTAATTTTTCAGAATTATTGGGGTAGCATAAGTATGGTTGGAGTACAGGTTACTACAGACTGTTCTGTTTTTGACAGATTCTGTTTTCAGTGCATAGTTTGCTTGTTTCCTTGTTTCTATGGCTTATATTGCTCAATATAAATTGTGGAAATGATATGCTACAGTAGGCATTGTGTGGAAACAATTATGAATCTTGTCTTTTACAATACCAAAGTGAAATGGTTTACTCGTTATCATAGTAACCTATCTCACGAAGTTCTGTTAAGTTTCGTGTGATTGAAGTTTTCAAGTTTTGGATGAGATGTCAACATGAGGAGAATAATGAGCGACAAGACCCTAAGATTGAGGATGCCCAAGGCACCCTAAGGTAATATTCAAGGAAGATCCAAGTAACTAAGCTTGGGGATGACCCGGAAGGCACCCCCTCTTTCGTCTCCAACATTATCGGTAACCTCACTTGGAGCTATATTTTCATTCGTCACATGATATGAGTTTTACTTGGAGCATCATTTTATTCTGTTAGGATTTTCTTGCTGTTATTTATAATAATGTTTTGCATCTTTCTTTTCAATAAAAATGTCAAGGATAGCCTTTACCATGCTTATTTTGCAAGTCTATATGTTGCTGTTTGAAAACAAAAAGTTTATCACTGTTACAAAAATTCTCGAGAAAAGTCAGAATGTGATAAAAAGGATGAAATTTTTGCACAACAATATATGATAAATTTTCTACAGTGTGGAATTTTTTTAGAATTTTTGGAGTTAGGGAAGTATGATGAATCTTGCATTCTTTACAAACTGTACTGTTTTGGCAGATTGTTGTTATGCTTGCATTGTTTGCATATGTTTGCTTGTTTAATGATTATATTTGAGGATAGGAGTATTAAATATGTAGAGGCATTTAGTATGCAATTTTGAATGTAATTTTAGTAATTTGCTATAGTAGAGAATGACAAGGTTTTGCATTTATTTATACTAACTTATCTCACGAGTTCTTGTTGAGTTTTGTGTGGATGAAGTTTTTGAGATTTAGGGAAACCGTGATATAAGAGGAATTAAGGAGACAAAAAAGCTCAAGCTTGGGGATTCCCAAGGCATCCCAAGTTAATATTCCAAGAAGTCTCAAGCATCTAGGATTGGGGCTGCACCGGTAGGCATCCCACCTTTCTTCTTCAACAATTATCGGTTAGTATCGGTTGAGCCTAAGTTTTTGCTTCTTCACATGAGTTGTGCTATGCTTGGAATATCATTTTGTTTTTTTGCTTGCTCTTTTAATAAAATACTTAGAACTGAAAGTTTTTTAAATAAGAGAGAACCCATGCCGCCTCGTTCTCCTCCCCACTCACTCCTATCCTCCCCCATGCCGCCGCCCCCTTCCCCTGCTCGCCTCTGTCGCCTCCTATCCTTCCCTGCACCTCTGGCCTCCCCCCTCCTCTCTCCTCCTCCATCCTCTCTCATTCGTCATCACGGCAGACCATCTCCTGTCACTTAGGCCCCATGCCGGCAGCCCGGTCGGGGTGGAGGCACAGCAGGGGTTGGTGGAGCGGCGGATGTGGGTGGGCTCCCGTCGCTGCTCCATGACGGCGGCCAGTTCAATGGGTAGGGGTAGAAAGCCATGGAGAACTTGGGAGAGGAGGAAGGCGATGGTCCAGCCCGCGGTGTTGGGCAGAGAGAGATGGGGACGGCAGCGCTGGGAAAAGAGAGATGTTGGCGAAGGTGGCGGTGGCGCTGAGTAGAGAGAGCATGGCATCAGCGGCAACAGCAACTGGTCTCTTCTCTTCGTATCATCAATGAGGGTGTGGGATATAGGAGCACGAGGATTGGAAACCTCTTCTTCCATAATCTTGCCGAGGTGCTCCTCATCTCGACAAGGAGAGCAACCTGCATGAGGTTTGCACATTCCTCGCCTCCCTCCATTGCTGATCTCCATCTTATCTCTTTCTGCAGGGGGGCTCGTCCTTACGTGGTTCTCAACCGCCGATTGAGATTTGGAGGGAGATTAGGAGACCCAGGCGAAAACGAGTGTGCTAGCGGAGGCTCCGGGGATGCAGGGTGATAGGGCCAAGTCTATGCTCCGGTTGTGTTGTTGGGTGAGCTTCTTCACCCTTCCGGTTGTGCTGTTGGTTCCAGTCTATGAGCAATTTTTTTTAAGTTAATGCAAATGGGATTTTTGTTCCTGCTCAGGAGATGCTCTCTGACCTGACTAGAGTCATAGAAAGATTTTTTGTTGCCATTCTTAGTTTGTTTGGTACCTTGCTCTTGCCTTGTCAAGAAAGGGATCAATTTGTACTGGAGCTCCTGTCCCCTTTATAAAGGAGGTTTTTGTTCCTTTGCTTGATGTGTTTCCCTCCTTTCAATTGTGAGTGTATCCTCTTTTTTTCTAAAAAAGATAACATATGGTTTCTTAATCTGTGCAGCAGCCCATGGACGAGGAAGCGGTGGTCAAGATGGGCAGGTCTGAGCATCACGATGACATCACCAACGCTCGCAGCTCGCCGCCATCATTTAGGATGGAGGACCTTCCTGCGGTAACTTCCATTCCACCAGGCTCCATTTTTCTCTCTCCATAAATTACATAAAGGGAAATTGAATATTTACTAAAGTGTTTTCTTATATTACTTCACGATATTTTTCAAGTAATGTGAAAGTTTGGGGCATCTTGCATAACTTGCAATAATAGATCATCAAACAAAACATGTTTGCGCCTGTGTAGATTTCTCTTTCAAATATATGCACATTTAGCTCATTATGCCAAGTAGTGGCTGTTAGTTCCAGTCAATATGCCTAAAAATTCATCCTTTCTTGTCACACGAAGTTCAAGCTATTATAATTTCATTGCTGCCACTGAAAGAGGTCGTTAGGTCACGCATTGTTTCCACAAGTTGGAGAATGGTCTGGAGATTCCACTGCAATCTTTGTTTTGATGGCCTCGCTACTCTGGATTGTGACACAGATGACGAGTTCAAGGGTACTACCAAAATAAGACAAGCAAATTTCATTGAGACTATAAATTGGGTTATTCAACAACATAGTGGGATAGGAATCAATAAGTTCAACATCAGGTGTAGACCACACAAAGAGGACTCTGATAATCTTGACAAGTGGATTGAGTTTTCTGCTACATCGAAGGCAAATATAATAGCTTTTTCTCTGGTAATAATTTATTATCCATTTGAATTTCACCACTTCCCGCTTGAGGTTTTAGGCACTCAAGGTAGCTCATTTGTGCAATCCTTGTTTCTCACCGGCGTTTCTGTAAAGCCACACTCGGGAATATGTGGCTTTACAGTACTCATCAAGCTTGTTCTGAAATGTGTTCGGATATTTGGAGACATTCCAGGCTTCTTAGCAAACTGTCCGACACTTGAGGACTTAGAGATGATCAAGTGCTCTGGTGTAACCAATTTAAGCATACCACACCAACTTGATAAACTTCAGCATTTGCTAATTAAGAAAATGGATGTCGAGGCGATTGAGTCTCATGCTGCTGATCTTGTTCATTTTGAGTACAAAGGAAAAGAGATTCCTATAACACTTAATGGTCGCTCAAAGTTAGAGAAGGCTACAATAATGTTTGAAGGCACTAATGGACTGGCTCGTGTATTCATTACAGTTCCAATCATTTTGGGAGTGAAGATGCTAAATGTGCAAGCTCGTATATCTGCTTATGAACAGGTTACCCCCAGTGTCTATTTATCTATTCTTGTTTTTACCTCATAGTTATAGAAGAATGGGCTCTAATGCCATTCATTTTGTCCTCTCAAATTTCCAGTTGCAGAAGCTGACACCAAGGCCAGACCACATGTTTATACATTTGAGGCATATGACTTGTCAATTAACTGTCATTTATCTTAACCTACCAAATTGCGACAATGGTGTTCTTCAACTGGCCCATTGTTTGGATGTTGCCTTCCTATCCATAAGTTTGTCTTTATACTGCATATTAATTCACTCTTTTGGGTAGGTAACTAAACTCCTGTAACTTTACATAATCATTGAAGTTGTCTTTCCCAATCCGAGTTTTGCTTTACAACAACTTGATTGCTTGTGTATTTGTGTAGTTTTCTGCATATTCGTACAGCTCTGAATGTTGTTCCGTTCCTTGATAAATACATCGCTCTACAGGGTTGATTAAAGAAGTTAACTCTTCTTCATAGCAGTTTTTCAAATGCCCTGATGGGATGACCCTAAACATGGATAGTTTAACTTGGTATATCAGCTCAAACACCTGATCCACAAAATGGAGTTCCATTGGTCCTAGCTGCTGTTCTAAATCCTTCAAAAAGAAAAAAAGTGCTATACTAAATAAACTATCTGCTCTATTATTTTTATTTTTAGTCTTGCTTCCATCCATCGACTTATAGTACCCTGGGTAGCTACAACAGTGATGCTATTTCTTTCTCTGTAGGGAAGCTTCGGACGGGATTTAGAGAAGGAAAAGGAGACCCATGCGAAATCAAGCGTCCTGGTGTTGGGACTCATGATCCGCACTTGTTGTCTAAATGCAGTACATACGCATTGTAGTGGTAATGTTGTTAACTGTCCCTGTATATTCCTTAGTTAGATGTATAATAAACCAAGAATTTGACACTTGTCAGTAAGTTTAGTATATCATCGTCTACTTAGACAAAATACATCATGGTCAAACAATACACATATTTCACAGGTAGAAAAAGCATACAAATATTAATTTTCAGTAAAATAATGAAGTGTTCAGATATATCAATGCTTTCACCTCACTTGTCATGCTATTATGAACTATATTTGTAGTTTAATTGCTATATCAGAATCAAAGTAACCCATTCGACGCTTGACCGTATCTTAGCATGCTTATTGTGTAGATTCCTTATGTCATTTTTACAGATAAATTCATTTGTGTCAAGTATCGCTTTTTGCCATATGGACATGACAAGTTGTCATACATTGGCCTGTTAAATTTATTGGGTGCCAAGTTCACTTGCCATATTCTCAATTTTGTTTCTTCTGATTTTGGTGTTGGTGTGTGTATTGTTAGTGAAAATATGCTCATAGTTTTTTTTAAATATGTGTACACCATTAACTGATGTCATTGTGTTTTCCAGGGGTATATGAACCAGAAATGATGTGGTATACTTGGTTATTTGAACATGAAGGTCAACCGCGGGGTGGCCCGACATGGAGTGGCCTCAGCCAATTAGGTGTCCTCTCTTTTTGCATGTTGCTTCCTTTGGAACTCTTATTTTGTTTGGCTTATGAAGGCACATTCATCCTACAAGTACAATCATGATTAAGAGTTAGAACGCCCTGCACATCGGTTTATTTCCATACATTGATCGCTATTTTTTGTGCCTTATATACTACGCCTTATCACACAATAGTTTGGTAAAGAAAGAGGAACTCACTCCTAAATTTGCACTAATTATATATTTATGTCACTGTTTTTTAGGAAACTATCTGAAGTCTTCTGACGGCCATTTGTTCTCTATTGTTTTTCTTTAGAAGTTTCTCCATGATGGCCTTTTCCACCTAGAAAGAGCATCAAGGCCGTTGACCCCATTTTATTTTTTGTTCTATAGGCATCTTTTCCTCAAATGAGGCTCCAACCTGAGCAAGGGCATGGTTTGCAGATGATGTATCTGCTTTATGTGTGTCAGAAGAGCCCTCCGACGCCCAGCCGCTGGTGTCTCCGCCCGAAGAAGGATCATGGTTCCCCACCTCTCTACAACTCATATTAAAATTTTTGTATATTCTTTACTTACTTTATTTCCTGTGAACAAAAAGTTGGAACCTATTCTTAATTTCCCATAGTGGTTTTCATGGTATTTGGTCAGTGTGTTTCTGGTTGGAATTGCATGTATATCTTACAGATTTACATTGCAACAATTAATAAGGAGAATAGAAGCATTTGCATCCTCTAATAGGCTAATACTTTGCCTGCCATGCTTAGCGAGAATTCAAAATAGTGACCTTTGGATATCAATTATGGGTTTGTAATTTCGTGCCAGGACCTAAAAGCATTTTTGTCTCATGCTTCGACTAGCATATCTATTTTCTCTGTAAATTCTAGACATCTAGTTCAGATTATGATCTTTGCATGCCCTTTTTTTGTATCTTCTGAAATAGGGCAACATTACAAAAAAGAGCCACATGTTTTAGAAATTGAATCACCATGACAGCTTTTCAGGTTATGGTTCTTTAGCCATTTAGTGCAGTATCAATGGTTCAGTGTGCTTCATGAAATGGAACATAATGTATAGTTCAGCAGTTTTGAGCCTTACCGCATATTTTTGCTTCACCTGTCACCACAGAGGTCTTACCTCACCTTGACCATGGAGCCACTAGGAGTATGATCAATATATGATCGTTCTTAGAGTTGAAATTATAATTTCCATACTAAATCAATTGCTTCCTTCATCAAGTGATTCATAATAAACCAGTAAACATGAATTTTATGTGTATATATTACTTCTTTGTTTGCCATTTATTTTGTTCAAAATATTTATATGGCATTTTTCAAAAAGCTTAAGGTTAGAGATGTGTTGCTGTATGAGGCTATTGTTAGGATGGAAGATAAATTAATGTTAAAATATTTTTGATTTCCTTTATTCCGTAAACGGCAATACAAGATATGTTTGGGCCACATGATTCTATTCCAAAAATTTAAACAACTTGGCAATTAATGACGCATCAAATGTTATGTATTGAAAATTTGAATGGATCACTTTGTCAGGTTGGGTTTAGTAGGTCATAATGGTTTTATTCTACGACAAGCTTGATTTGTTTATAATGTAACCAGTTCAAGGATTGACGAGTTTTTGAGCCCTATGACCTCTGTACACTCAGGTTCGGCTGTGTTCTTTGTGAAGTATACGTCCTGCAAGGCTCATGTGCGTTGCACTGTTTTCACTTTCCAAGCTACAGTCTATACTCCCTCTGTAAACTAATATACTCCAAGCTACAATCTTTAGTGATCTGAACGGTCTTATATTAGTTTACAAAGGGAGTACTTGAAAGGATATTCTTTATATTTTGTTTGATTCCATCAGTCGTACAACACAAATTAGCAATTAGGTATCTACACAGTGTAGTGGAACCATTGTGCTTGCTATAGTTTTATTCTAGCGTTGAAATGTTCTTCTTAGTTTGTTCTGTACTGAGAAATATTTTTGTTTTTTGGCCATTGTTTTCTAAATCCTATAAACATATTACCTTATATGGCCTTTGAAGTTTCCGTTTTATAAAGAGCTTTGCACTGATCAAGTTGAGTATGATATGGTTTATTCATTTGTGTTGCAGCTATTCCAGAGAAGTTTAGAGCTCCACAACCTTAGCAGAGATGAAACGATCAATCAGCTGAGATGCATCACATGATCTTTTTCTCTTGACTTTGATGGGTATTGAACCCATAAATCAGCTTATCAATGGAACTCTTATCAACGTTCAGAAGGTGGCACAAAATCTCATACGCAGGGCGATCAGCTAAGAAGCATAGCATCAGGAAGGACTTTTAGGATGGTACCGCGATCAAATGCATCCTAGGATGTCCTTTAAGAATTATGGTGTGTTTCCCTCCTTTTGTTTACCAGAGGCACAAAGGTTTAGCCTCAATTTATTATGATATTTTTGTTTAGAGTAGATGCAGAACTGAGACTTACCCAGGTTGTGAGAGCTGGTGATGATTCTATTAAAAGTCCCTTGTTGCCTGGAACGATCATCTCTGTAAACAGCATAACTAACGCCATATGGTTTCCAATGTGACTAAGATGTAAATTCGTCCTGGGTGTAGTTTCTAAAGCACAGAGTTGCTGAAAATGGAAATATTTTCAACATGCCATGATTTTGAATGGGACTTTGTGCTACCAAATTATAATGTGTACATCTCATTGTAGATAACAATCCATCGGTTTTTGCTGCTAAAGGGTATTAGATTTGTTACCATATGTGCTTGCCCACAACTAAACAAAGTAAAACATAGATTTACATAGATTTTGTTTCAAATGGGATTCTTATGTGTATATATATTTCATTGTAGACAACAAGCTACCGTTTATCTAGACTAAAGGAGATTAAATTTGTTGCCATATGTGCTTGCCCACAAGTAAACCTTGAATATCTTTTCATCGCGCACATGGAATAAACATGTTTTCAATATAATATGATTTAACACATGGCCTTTCTACTACCAATATCGAATATGTCCTTGCAAAATGAAACTATTTTCATCGACAACATGGCTTTAGCGGGTCTCTGTCCCCCCTTTTTTTTCCAAGAAATATATGCATGGCCAGATTTTTCATCATGATAACCATGTTTTCAAACTTGCTAAAAAAATACAACCATGCCAACTTTACTCTCTCATCATAGTGGCCATTTTTTCAAATTGAACATATTCATATTATGCAAAATTTCCCTTTTCCCAGACTATTATTTAACAACGCAATAAAAATGTTTACAAAATACCATGATTTAGTTGAAGGTTCTTGCAACATGAAACTCTTTTCATCGACAACATGTCTTCAGCGGGTCTCTGCGCCATTTGGCGCTACGGGTCAACTAGTTTACATAACAACTCGCTTGATCTTCACTTATATCTTTTTGGAGTAGCTTGTAATTTACTCTTTGCTTCACTTAATTCCTATGAGTAAATTTTTGAATGAATTGAATATCATGAAATTAAAATTGCATGCTCATATCATGCCTAGTGGTAGCTTCACATTGGGTTTAGAAAGTGAAATCTTTTGAAGCTTGATAATCATAATATTGGTCATACAAGCAATTCATGAATGATTAGTAGAAGGAAGAGAACTTTCACATGCAAATACACTATTTTGGAAATGTTTTGTGATTGCGAGCCCCAATCAAAATATTATATGCCAAAATTGTTGATGTTGGACAAGGAAGACAACATAATGATTTATTTTTGTTCATATTCACACAGAAGTTATATTGTCATATATCCTTCGACATGTGGTGCTTGCCCCCATCTTTGCTAGCCAAAAATTCCGCACCAAGCAGAGATACTACTTGTGCATCCAAAAACCCTTAAACCCAAATCTTGTTTTGAGAGTCCACCATACCTACCTATGGATTTAGTAAGATCCTTCAAATAAGTTGTCATTGGTGCAATAAGGCAATAAAAATTGCTTCTAAAAGTGTTAGATCATTTAGTGTAAGAGAAAATTGAGCGTTGTACGAACTTGTGATGGCAAAGAATAAAAGTGATAGACTTCATAATAAAGGTTGCTATCACAAGGGCAATATAACGTGACGTTCTTTTGCACTAAGGGGTTGAGCATACAAACAAATAAGCGCATGGCAACCTCTGCTTCCCTCTGCGAAGGGTTTATCTTTTACTTTCTAGTATTTACTTTTATGCAAAGAGTCAAAGTTTTTCTCTCTATTCCTTTTTATTTTTCTCTTTTGGCAAGCATCATGTGGTGAGAAAAGATCTAGGCACATATATCCAGTTGGATATGGCTAGCATGAATTATTATTGTTGACATCACCCTTGAGGTGAATACGTTGGGAGGCGAAATTATAAGCCCCTATCTTTCTATGTGTCCGATTGAAACGTTTTGCTCATGTGTATGCGGTGAGTGTTAGCAATCATAGAAGACTATATGAGGGTTGAGTATGTGGGGCTCTTACTTAGACTCTGTTGAATAAGTTGAATTGCAATTGTTTGGTGACTAAGAATATAGGTTGTTGAGTTTCAAGAGAATTCATTGTTTGAACCTTAACATGTGAATTGGTTGCTACTTGGTCGTGAGAAGTTTTATAAGAAAGAATTGCTATTATGATGCTAGGGAAAGTGACTGAAATTTTCATTGATCAAACTTGTGCACTTTGCTAGCATTCACACTTCACAAATTATTTCTTTTATCATTTACCTACTCGAGGACGAGTAGGAATTAAGCTTGGGGATTCTGATACATCTCCAACGTATCTATAATTTATGAAGTATTCATGCCATGTTTACAATAATTTTATATGGTTTTGGTATGATTTGCATGGAACTAACTTGGACTAACGCTGTTTTTAGCAGAACTACCGTGGTGTTGTTTTTTGTGCAGAAATGAAAGTTCTCCAAACACCACGAAACTTTTTGTGGATTTTTATGGACCAGAAGACTACCAATGGGCCAGAGCAGCACCTGGGGGGTGCCCCGAGGGGGTCACAACTCACTAGGGCGCGTGTGGGCCCCCAGGCATGCCCCGGTGGGTTGTGCCCACCTCGGTGGCCTCCCGCACCCCCTCTTCGTCCTATAAATTCCCAAATATTCCAAAAACCCTCGGGGAGACCCTAGATCGGAAGTTCCGCCGCTGCAAGCTTGTGTAGCCACCGAAAACCAATCAAGATCCCATTCTGGCACCCTGCTGGAGGGGGAGATCATCACCGGTGGCTATCTTCATCATCCCGGCGGCCACCACGATGAGGAGGGAGTAGTCTACCCTCGGGGCTGAGGGTTTGTACCAGTAGCTATGTGTTTAATCTCTCTCTCTCTCTCTCTCAAGATCTTGAGATGTGATAACCCACAAGTATTGGGTTTTGTTTGTAGCCTTTTTCAATAAATAAGAGTGTCGAACCCAATGAGGAGCTAAAGGCAGAACAAATATTCCCTCAAGTTCTATCGACCACCGATACAACTCTACGCACACTTGACGTTTTCTTTACCTAAAACAAGTATGAAACTATTTTGCAAGAATAAAACTACGATTACTTTGCAAGAAAATAAAAGTTAGGTGTTTAGTAAAAGGGTTTTTGTCAACAAGAAGGTTATTTGTCCCTAGGCAATCGATAACAAGTACCGGTAATCACTCTTGCAATTTTATATGAGGGAGAGGCATGAGCTAACATACTTTCTCTACTTGGATCATATGCACTTATGATTGGACCCCTAGCAAGCATCCACAACTACTAAAGATCATTAAGGTCGTGAAGCCCAACCATAGCATTAAGTATCAAGTCCTCTTTACTCCCATACGCCATGACCCACTTATCCGCGTTTAGGCTGCTGTCACCCCCGCAACACTGACAATAAGCAAACCATGAACGTATTGCAACAACCTACAGCGGGGATCCCTCATGTTTGCATGAGACGGAGGGCACCGTAGGACAACACCATAAATAAAATATACAATCATACCAACCAAGATCACGATTAACTCAGAGGACAAAACGGATCTACTCAAACACCATAAGATAACCATAGATCATTGGGAAATAATATATGGAGTTGAGCATCATGTTTAAGTAGAGATTACAGCGGGGAGAAGGGAGGTTACACTGCTGCATAGAGGGGGAGAGAGTTGGTGTTGAAGGTAGCAAGATTGTTGATGTACATCGCCGTCACGATCCTTGCCCTCGCGGCACTCCGGCGCCACCGGAAGAGAGGGGGGGGGGGGGAGCCCCCATCCTTCTTCTTATTCCTTGGCCTACCCCTACATGGGAGGAGAGTTCCCCCACTATTCCATGGCCTCCATGGTGGCGGAGGGGCAGGAGTCCCTCCGAGATTGGATCTCCCTCTCTGTTCTCATATGTTTCGCTTTCCCCAGATCTGACCCTTCATGGTTTATTAAATTCCCGAAGATCCGTAACTCCGATTGCACTGAAATTTTTACACGATATTTTTCCATAAATTATCTTTCTTGCGCCAGAAGAAGGGATCCAACCGACGTTCAAGGTGGGCATAATACACATGGGCGTGCCTAGGCACCCAGGCGCGCTCCGGTGGGTTGTGCTCGCTATGGGCCCCCTCTTACGTTGATTCCACCTCCCAAAAATCACATAAATTCCAAAATAATTCTCCGTAAATTTTTATCGCGTTTGGACTTCGTTTGATATGGATTTTCTGTGATACAAAAAACATGCAAAAACAGGAACTGGCACTGGGCCCTGGATCAATAGGTTAGTCCAATAAATCATATAAAAATTTGCCAAAAGTAAGTGAAAGTTGTATACTATTGGCATGAAACAATCAAAAATTATAGATACGACAAGATGTCATGATCTTGATGTATCATGGGCTTTGTTAATATAGATGGATCATATGATGTTTCTCCCCTCTCTACTCTTGTTGTGATGAATTGAATCTTTACCCTTTGAAGTTTTGTCTTGTTAGATTGAATGTTCAGATCTGAGAACACATGATATATGTCTTGCATATGAATACCCGTGGTGACAATGGGGTATTATTTTGATTCACTTGATATATGTTATGGCACTCAACTTGCGGATTCCCGAGGTGATATTGGGTAGTCTATGCATAGGGGTTGATGCACGTTTTTATTATCTTTTCTCCGATAGAAACTTTGGGGTCCCCTTGTAGTTCTTTGTGTGGATTAAATATTATGACCATGCAGTTGTTTGATGCATATCGTAGAATTAACTCACGGATACTTGTGGTGACATTGGAGTATCTAGGTGACATTAGAGTTGGTTGATGTGTGTCATATGGTGTTATTTTAGTACGAACTCTTGATAGATCGATTGAAAAGAATAGCTTTGTGTTATTTTAGTATGAACTCTAGGATAGATTGATCGGAAAGAATAGCTTTGAGGTGTTTTCGTACCCTACAAACAATTTCTATCTTTTGTTCTCCACTAATAGGAACCCGGGAGTGATTCTTTTGCACTTTGAGGGATAATCATATGATCCAAGTATGTTAGCATTGTTGAGAGATTGCACTAGTGAAAGTATGCACCCTAGGCCTCATGTTCCATCATTGCAATACCGTTTATGCTCCATTTTACTATTTACTACCTTGCTGCTTTTTATTGTTCGCACTACAAAAACTCATATCTACTATCCATATTACACTTGTATCATCATCTCTTTGCCGAACTAGTGCACCTATACAAATTACCATTATATTTGGTGTGTTGGGACACAAGAGACTTTTTATTATTTGGTTGCAGGGTTGTTTGAGAGAGACTATCTTCATCCTACACCTCCCACGGATTGATAAACCTTAGGTCATCCACCTGAGGGAAAATTGCTACTGTCCTACAAAACTCTGTGCTTGGAGGCCCAACATGTGTCTACAAGAATAAAGTTGCATAGTAGACATCAGATTGATACCTTGGTTCTCAAACTGAGGGAAATACTTATCTCTACTTTGCTGCATCACCCTTTCCTCTTCAAGGGAAAAACTAACGCATGTTCAAGAAGTAGTAGTGCTCGAGAGAGAAGTCTCTATTGAAAAATATGCCCCCGGGTCTACCTTAATCATATTATAAAATTCAAAAATACTTTGTTGTAATTTTATTTCCTTTATTTTATTTTGTAATATATCTATCTACATATACAAGATTTGATCCTTGCAAGTAATGAGTTTTTTTGACCTTGAAGACTGCAGGGCTTGCACCCCACAGCATTTGCAAGTAATGAGTTCAATGGGATTGACAAACCTCTTGCCCACATTGTGTGCAAGTATTTGCTTTTCTGTGTGCAGGTGTTGTTCATGAGGCTTTGCGCGATTCTCCTATTGGTTCATAAACATTGATTCTCATTGAGTGAAATTCTTATTTGTATTGTACTGTGATACGTCCATTTTGCATCATGTTTACATACTGTTATTTATGATGTTTTTATGCATAATAATGCTTTTTGGAGTAATTGTAATGCCTTTTCTCCCATAATATGCAAGGTTCACACAAAGAGGGAGAATTCCGACAGCTGGAAATCTGAACCTGAAAAAGCTACATCAGGCCGCCTATTCTGCACAACTCCAAATGAGCTGAAACTTCATGAGGAATTTTATGGAATAAATAATAAATAATGGAGCAAATAACTACCGGAGGGGAGCCACCTGGTGAGCACAAGACACGAGGGCACGCCATGCCCCCCAGGCGCGCCCTGGTGAGTTGTGCTCAGCCCAGCCCACCTCCCGCGCCCCTCTTCTGGTATATAAGTCATTTTGACCTAGAAAAAAGAAGGAGAGGACTCTCGAGACGAAGCGCCGCCGACTCAAGGCGGAACTTGGGCAGGAGCACTTTTGCCCTCCAGCGGAGCGATTCGACCAAGGGAACTTCCCTATCGGAGGGGGAAATCATCATCGTCATCATCACCAACACCTCTCCCATCTTGGGGAGGGCAATATCCATCAACATCTTCAATAACACCATCTCCTCTCAAACCCTAGTTCATCTCTTGTGTTCAATCTTTGTATCGGAACTATAGATTGGTACTTGTGGGTGACTAGTAGTGTTGATTACATCTTGTAGTTGATTACTATATGGTTTATTTGGTGGAAGATTATATGTTCAGATCCATTATGCTATTTAATACCCCTCTGATCTTGAGCATGATTATCATTTGTGAGCAGTTACTTTTGTTCTTGAGGTCACATGAGAAATCTTGTTGCAAGTAATCATGTGAACTTTATATGTGTTTGATATTTTGATGGTATGTATGTTGTGATTCCCTTAGTGGTGTCATGTGAACGTTGACTACACGCATAGTTTCATATAGAGCAAATAGCATCCGCTATTGTGTCTGCAATAGCGCTAGCACAATAGCGTCCGCTACTGCTCAAACTAAATGTCATTACTTTTTGTTAATGTTATCGACATATACACAATAATTTAGTGTCTTTACAAATCTGCTATGTGGACATAGCGCCCCCAATATCACCCACTATCCACATTCCACTACGTGGACCCCAATCCGCTACCAGCCCGCTATCCGCTATTTAAAACCATGACTGCATGACACTTCACCATACTTGGGCCTAAGGGAATGCATTGTGGAGTATTTATTAGATGATGGGTTGCGAGAGTGACATAAGCTAAAACCCAAGTTTATGCGCTATTCCATAAGGGGCTGATTTCGATCCAAAACTTTAATGCAATGGTTAGAATTTATTCTTAATACTTTTCTCGTAGTTGCGGATGCTTGAGAGGGGGTTAATCATTAGTAGAAGGTTTGTTCACATAAGAACAACACCTTGTCGGTGTACTAGAATAGGGGTACCCTAGTATCCCGAACTTGTGCACGGGCAGTCGCAACACCCTGCGGCAAGGCTTGCCGGGTGACCGCCAAGGTCCTCCGTGGTTCCTTTGGAGCCATTCAAGAACAAAGTATTCAAGCCAAGGAGACAAGGCCCCGGCAAGAGGAGCTTACCGGGAAGGCCAATCAAGGCATCTTAAGGAACTTGCTGCGGCGCGCCATGCGTCCCGGCAAGGCCCGGTGAGCGACAAGCTTCCAGACGTGACAAGGCAACGACCGCGGCAAGGCGCTTGCCGCGGCAGGCCACCACTCTGTACCCACGCTCCAGCACATCCACCAATGTGTCGCCCTGGGGCCTTTCCAGGTGCGCGTGGCAGGAGGCTGTGTAGCCAGCGGTGTGCGGTGGCAAGCGGCGCTGACAAGACTACCATCATGGCAAGCGGTGGCGCCCCTGACGGTCCCTGTTTGCACTGTTTAGGCGACGCAGATGGGCATTTAATGCCTTTGTCCCCTGCCGTCAGGGTTAGGTACGATACACTGTGTAGGTAGATGTACCTACCGCAATTCCTTTTCCATTTTTGCCCTTGTCTATGTTGCCACCTGTCGGTGACCCCTTGAGCATATAAAAGGAGGCCCATGCGCAACGTAGAAGGGGGTTCGAGGCCAGAAACACACTCACGCTCGGTCTCGTTAGCAGCTCGAGTGTACTGTAGCACTCAGCGCTCCCGAGCAAGAACGCAATACAATCAGACAAGCAGCAGTAGGAGTATTATCTCCCCGGAGAGCTCCGAAGCTGGGTAAACTGCTCGTGTGCTTCGCCTCGATCTGCTCTTCGTGCGATCTCCGCCCCCCGCCGAACCGAAAGGGGCTCGGTCCGCCGGTCCCATAGGTGTTCGTGGATCAGCTTCCCCGACATCTTTGGCGCGCCAGGTAGGGGGCGTCGAGATTGTGTGAACCTGATCCGGCGTTCACACGAGCTAGATCTTCATTTTTCATCATCGACATGCCACCGAAGAAGAAGGCTTCGGAGGCAGCTGTTCCGTCCGCATCGATCCCACCACCACCAGAGCAAGCGGATGGTGGGGTAGACGCCGGCGGAAGAACGGGCGTCGACGAGGAAGCTCACGATGCTGCCGGGTCCAAGGACAAGGCTGCGCAGACCTCGGCGTCCGTACGTACACCGCGCCCATCTCAGGAGGCGCAGGACCGACAACGTCATGGTATTCGCAGTACCATACGTTCGTTGGGCCAAGATCGAGCTGGTGGATCTCGGGATGCTCAAGACCAGCATGCACGCCAAGATGCTGGCACGAGCGAGGCACGGTCACCTGGACGGGGTACTGCTCCTTCTAACATAGTTAGAAGTCTGAGCATATCCCTCTCCTCGCACCGTTCGCCACTGCCGCCCACCACTCCAGCAGAAGCTTTAGCACGAGCTCAACTGCTCCTGGATTACCCTCCAACGGCAGACAAGATCGACGAATGGAGGGCCACCATTTAGAGTCTCATCGGCTTCGCCAACGGCGACACTCCGCGGCAGCCGAGTACATCGCTGCCGCGGCAGGACTGCCAGGCGCGAGCCGATGGCGACAAAACCAGTGGGGGTGCAACCACCATGCACTCTCCACCTCGAAGGCCAAGATCACCGACTCGCCGGATCCACCTCGACAGCGACTCCACGGCCGGATTTGATTTGCTTTCATTTCTTGATGCATACTCGGGATACCATCAGATCTTCATGGCAGAAGAGGATGAGGAGAAGACCGCATTCATCACCCCATGTGGCACATACTGCTTCGTACGGATGCCTTTCGGTTTAAAGAATGCTGGTTCAACATTTGCAAGGGTAGTCCATGACGCTTTTGAGCCACAAATACACAGAAATGTGGAAGCCTACATGGATGACATAGTGGTCAAGAGCAAGGACAAGGCAACTCTGATTCAAGATTTAGACGAAACTTTTGCAAATCTGCGCAAGATCAACCTCAAGCTTAACCCCGAGAAGTGTGTGTTTGGAGTCCCCTCCGGCAATCTTCTCGGGTTCTTTGTGTCTCAGCGGGGAATTGAAGCCAATCCCGACAAGATCAAGGCCATTGAGCAGATTGAAGCACCAAAGCGCGTCAAGGATGTACGAAGACTTGCCGGTTGCGTGGCTGCTCTCAGCAGGTTTATCTCTAGGTCTGCTGAGCGCGCCCTGCCATTTTTCAAAATATTGAAAAAGGCAGGTCCAATGAAATGGACTCCGGAGGCGGAGGCTGCGCTGCAGGACTTGAAGAGATACCTGTCCTCCACTCCAACACTTGTCGCACCTAAGCCACAAGAGAAGTTGCTACTGTATATAGCGGCAACCAATCAAGTGGTTAGTGCTGCGTTAGTGGCGGAGAGGGAGGCGGATGATGAGCCAGCAACCACGGCAGGTGCATCCAGCGACAAGCAGGCGACTTCACCGACAAGCTCTGGTCCCGACAAAGATGGATCTACGCAGGCGTGTGAGAAGATGCAGAAGAGAATGGTGCAGCGCCCAGTTTACTTTGTCAGTTCCCTTCTGCAGGGGGCTAGGTCAAGGTACTCTAGTGTGCAGAAATTACTTTTCGACCTTCTCATGGCCTCGAGAAAGCTGTGCCATTACTTCCAAGCACATGAGATCACAGTTGTCACTCATTTTCCGCTGAAGAGGATACTGTAGAATCCAGAAGCAACAGGCAGGATCGTCGAGTGGGCACTGGAACTGTCAAGCTTTGGCCTCAAGTTTGAGAGCACTTCAACTATCCAAAGCAGAGCATTGGCAGAGTGGACGCCAACACCAGATGAAGAAATTCCGGAAACGAGCATCCCCGTCAAGGAAGCAAGCAGAGAGTGGCTGATGTACTTTGATGCTGCCTTCTCGCTGCAAGGCGCCGGTGCAGGTGTGCTACTTGTCACACCCACCGGAGAGCACCTCAAGTACGTAGTCCAGATGCACTTTCCCAAGGAGAAAGCAACAAACAATATCGCAGAGTATGAAGGTTTGCTTGCCGGTCTCAGGATTGCAGCAGACCTTGGGATCAAGAAGCTCATTGTCAGGGGTGACTCACAGCTTGTCGTCCGCCAAGTGAACAAGAATTATCAGAGTCCGTTGATGGAAGCTTACGTTGACGAAGTGAGAAGGCTAGAAGAGCACTTTGACGGCCTACAGATGGAACATGTTCCAAGAGCCCAGAATGACATTGCCGATGGCCTGTCAAAGCATGCCGCACTTAAGTTACCTGTGGAACCAGGGATCTTTGTGCTCAAGCTGACTCAACCGTCTGTAACGCCATCAACTGGACAGAGCAAGAAGAGGAAGTTGATTTCTGGTGACTATTTTCCGGCAGAGCTCCCCGAAGCCGCCGCCAAGAAGGTCCCCAAGATCAACACCAAGAGTGCTGAGGAGCAGTCTGCTCCGGCAAGCCTTAGGGTTTGTTCCGTTGAAGCAGACGCTCCCGACAAGTTTTGCTCCGACAAGCTTGCCGGGGAACATCAAGCTCCGGCTGAGCCGCAGGTTCTCGCCGTAGAAGCGGATGTTCCCGCAGCAGCAGATGTGCCTTTAGTCCTTGTTGTCGAGCCGCAAGCTCCAGCATGGGCACAGCAAATTGTCCATTTCCTTCAGACAGGAGAACTTCCCGAAGAGCAAGAAGAAGCGGAAAGAGTAGCCCGGCAGTCAAGTATGTACAAGTTTGTCAACGACACACTGTACAGAAGGAGACTCAACGGTGTGAAATTGAAGTGTATTCACCGGGAAGACGGACAAAAGCTGTTGGCAGAGATACATGGAGGCATATGTGGTCACCACATTGGCGCAAGAGCACTTGCCGGCAAAGCATTCCGGCAAGGTTTCTTTTGGCCGACAGCCCTCCAGGATGCAACTGCACAAGTAACCAAGTGTGAAGCGTGCCAGTTCCATTCCAAGCAGATACACCAGCCAGCTCAAGCTCTCCAGACGATCCCTTTATCCTGGCCATTTTCGGTCTGGGGGCTCGACATCCTCGGCCCCTTTCCCCGAGCTGTCGGGGGCTTTGAGTACTTGTACGTTGCAATCGACAAGTTCACAAAGTGGCCGGAAGTGGAACCAGTGAGGAAGGTGAGAGCACAATCAGCAGTCAAGTTCTTCAGGTCGATTGTTTGCCGTTTCGGGATCCCTAACAGGATCATCACCGACAACGACACGTAATTCATGAGCCGCACCTTCATGCAGTACGTCCAAGATCTTGGCGCCAAGGTCTGCTTCGCTTCTGTTGCTCATCTGAGAAGCAACGGTCAAGCGGAGAGGGCGAATGCTGAAGTGCTGCGCGGGCTCAAGACCAGGACTTTCGACAAGCTGCGCAAGTGCGGAAAGAACTGGATTGAGGAGCTGCCGGTGGTTCTTTGGTCGATCAGGACGACGCCAAACTGAGCCACTGGCCAGACACCTTTTGCTCTAGTCTATGGAGCAGAGGCAGTTCTCCCCACGGAACTCGTATACGGGTCACCTCAAGTGCTCGCTTATGATGAGCTTGAGCAAGAGCAGCTGCGACAAGATGACGCGCTGCTCCTTGAGGAGGACCGTCTTCAGGCTGCTGTACGAGCTGCTCGATACCAGCAAGCTTTGCGCCGCTACCATAGCTGCAAAGTTAATGCCAGAAGTTTTGAGGAAGGCGACCTTGTTCTTCGGTGCGTTCAGTCCGCCAAGAATTCCAACAAGTTGACGCCGAAGTGGGAAGGCCCTTACCGGGTGAAACGAGTCACTAGGCCTGGCGCTGTCCGCCTTGAGACCGAAGATGGCATTCCGGTGAGCTACTCCTGGAACATTGAGCATCTTCGTAAGTTTTACCCGTAAGGCGCGGTTGCCGGAACCTGTTCCGGCAACCACCTTTTGTACAAGTCTTGCCGATGTTGCATGTAATCCTTCGTACAAAGTCGGGCGCAGACCCCGTGCATAAATAAAGCTCATGTGCTCCGCACATCTTGTCAATTTCATGCTTTCTGCTTTTTTTTGCATGTATTATCTGACACTTTGTGCAGCGCCTACCCCCGGTAAGCAATAACGAGCCGTAAGGCTCCATATCTTTATTTTCTCTTCTTTCTCTTTCTCAAAGGAAGGAAGGTTCCCTCGCCCACAAGTTTGCCGGGGGGAAAGGAGAAGATAATGGTGTGGACCAGGCGTCGTTCAAGAAAGTTTCACTTTACCGGGAAGCAAACGACAGAAAAGCTAAGTTGCCAAAGTTTGAGCAATCAGTTTTAAAATTTTTAAGTTATCTTCCTCGAACGACCGTGCTTTGTATGGAAAACCTGTGCGCGGAGGAACCAACTCGTAGCTAGTTGCGCCCTTACTTTGTTTCGAGTCCGCTCAACAATTAAGTGAGCTGCGACTAGTTGCGACAAGGTTTCTTGTCGGTAGCGGCACCGCCAGCAGGCTGCTGACGTCCCGCACTCAGCGCTCGCGGCTAAGGTGCCTGCGCCGACAAGTTCCCTAAAAGCGTAGGGCAAGAACATACAAAGGAAGGAATCAAGTAAAGGAAATAACACATCAATCGCTACCCAAAATAGAGTTATATTACAAGATAGCTTGTCGCGGCTCTAACAGAGTGTTCTCATGACATGACCAGCAGCGACAAGAAAAAGAGAAAACGTGCGGCCTAATCTACGCGATCGCCCTCAACCCTCTTGATCCCGCTCACCTTGTCCACAATGGGTGCGACAAGGGCCTTGAGCGCTTCCAGATCGGCATCCGGCGGCAAGGACCTGAGGACGTTGGTGAGGTTGAGGCCTGGGTTGCGGAAGGCCACCTTCACCAGCACCTTTTGAAGAGCTCCCGCGCAGATCTTGCGCGACTCGTCGGCCAGCTGCTTTGGGATCCTCTCCCGGAGTCGCTGGAGGGCCGTCGCCACGCCTTTGAAGAACAAGCTGAGCTTGGCGCTGGGTTGGAGGTGCTCATCGGAGGAGTACCCGAGATCCTCCATCCCCAGCTGCGCCAGCTCCCCGTCGATGGTTGCGGCAACATCCACGAGACCCTCCGTCCAGTGCTCCACATTCTCCTTGAAGGTGTTCTGGGCGGTAGCGGCACTCGCCAACAGCGCCTCGTCGGCCTTGATCTTCTCCTTCAAGGCCACCTCCCGCTCCCTAGCGCCGTCCAGCGTCTGGGTCAAGGTGGCCAGTTTCAGCTCAAGATCTGCGTTGGAGTCCTTGGCGGCGCTAAGCTCCTTGCTCCTCTCGGCGAGACGACCCTGCAGCTCGCCATGAGCGGTGGCGTCCTTCTCGCGCTCACGCTTGAGCGCAGCAAGCTCCTCGCCGCTCGCCTTGAGATCGGCTTCCAGCTATACCACCTTCGTCTCCAGCCCCTTCTTGGCAGCCTCGGCAGCTGCGGCGGCATCCTTCGCTTCCTTGAGAGCCCCGCCAACTGTTTGCTCGCGCGCGGCAAGCTCCTCCTCGTGGCTGTCAAGGTTAACCTTGCGCTGCGCCAACTCGCCTTCCTGTGCAAATAGCTTCTCGGCAGCAAGCCGTTGTTGCTCTTCAGCTTCCGCCTTCTCGAGGAGGAAGGCTTTCCGCTCCTCGGCGAGTTGCTCCCGCTCCTTTGCCAGGGACCGGAGAGCTTCCTGCCTCAGACCCCGGAGCTCCTACGCACGCTTCTCGATGTCCACTCCCGCCTTCGCGACAAGCGCTTCTCGGGATTCCATCTTGGCTTGCCGGGCGCGGTAGAGCGACAATAGCTTCCGCAGCAGCCGCTCCTCAGGCTCGCCGCTGCTGCTGCTTGGCGCGTCGACCAGTGTCAGCCCAGCGGAGGCGAGCACCTCTCCATCCAGGATTTCTCCTTCGACCGGCGCCCTGGAGCTTGACGCCCAGGGGAGCTTGATGAAGATGCCATCACCGGCCTTCAGATAGGCGCCGGGCTGGGGCTCTTTGGAGCCTGACACTGCGGCAGCAGCGGAGGGATCGGTGGTCGGCATAGCGCCTGGCGCTCCTGCGGCCTCAGGGCCGTCAGTGCGATCACCGGACCCCTCGCCAGCTTCTGCGGCGGCAGCCTTGGCGGCCTCTTCGCCGGCGGGATCATCAGCGCCGGCCTCTTTTTCGGTGGCAACGGTGTCGTCGGTATTGCCACGCGCGTTCTCCTCGCCGGCGACCTTGGTTTCCATTGGCTCCGTGGCGGGTGGATCTGACGACCGGAAGAGGGAGAAAAGTCAAGCAAATATTCAAAAAGAAAATCAGAAGAAGAAGAACCCAAGGGAAGTTCTCAAGCAAGAGGATTACCTGTACTAGGATCTACAGTCGTGGTCTTCGCCACCGGGGGATCGCTGGTGCTGTCCCTTGCCGGAGAACTGCCCCTTGCCGGAGAATTCTCCCTTGCTGGAGAACGCTCCCTTGCCAGGGAATCCTCCCTTGGCGGTGTAGTCGAAGCAGATGGCACCTCGGGAGTGGCTTCCGGGCCCTCCTGGTGAGGCTGCTCTGCTCCTACACAAACCAACAGTCAGATATCAGCAAAGAAAGAGCACTCATGCGCGCCTAACAGCAGGAAGTAAACCATATACTTACGCTGGGGGCTGCGCTGGGGGCTGCTTTGGGGAGTAGTTGCCGGGTCTGGCAAGGTAGTCTCAGGCACGTCCCCTGCTGTCGCGGTGGGTTCGTCCTCGATGACAATCACCGGGGCCTTGGCTCTCTTCGCCGCTCTCTGGGCCAGCGTCCTGAAAAGGAATGGGTTCAGAGTAAAGCAAATCAGATACAAGACAAAACAGCAAGAATTGAAGAACTACAAGTACAACAAAGAATCTTACTCTTCTTCTTCTTCCTCGTCGGAGCTGAGCGCAGAGAGATCGAAGTCCGGCTCGCCTCCGGCGCGACGAGGCGGAGGAGTAGGTTCCCTTGGCCGCTTGGCGGGGGCAGCGGCGGTGGACCGGGAAGACCCCGCTCTAGTTGCCGCAGCGGCGTGAGGCGCTCCCGCGGCAACAGTGCTTGCCGCGGTAGAGCGTGTCGCGCGGCGCGGCGGCTGTTGACTCGTCTGTCGCCCCGCTACATCCCCGGCCTTGCTGAGACGCCTTCTTGGTGGAGCTGGGGGCTCCGCTTGCGGCGAGCTGGCTGAAGGTGGAGAAGAGGAGGAGCCGATCTTTAACGAATCGCTCGCACCCTCGGCGGGCTCGCTCGACTCACCTTCAGGCTCGACAAGCTCTTCCTCGCCGGCAAGCTCCTCTCGCTCGGCAAGGCTTGCTGCCTCTGCTGCCTCTGCCTTCTCCACGGTGAATCCAAACTCGCCCGCGGCAGCGGCTGCCGCCGCCTCTTCCAGCCTGGTGGAGATGCGCTGCATCTCATCATTGGTGGTGTCGCGGGTGAGGCTCTTCTGTTCATCAGGGTGGATCGGCACTTCTACCAAGCCGTCAAAGAACGCCTGCACGATGTCGTTTGCAGGCTCTTGCCAAGTTGGGACAATTCCATGCGAGTCGCACAACGGCATCATTGCCCGGATGCGGTCGAGCGAGGAATTGTTGCACAGTGGAACAACACTCCTCGGCAACCTGAACGCTCCGGGATGCTCAAGATCATGCTTGAACAGCTCCAAGAGCATTGCGTCTAGTTCCAGGACGGTGAAGTTGAAGTTGAGGCCCGGGCGCAGCCTCATGATATCCGCCGCATTTTGGAACTCCCAGGCACGTCTCCTCCTCTCCTGCAGGGGGGCGATGCGGCGGCGGAGAAAATCTGCGCCAACGGCGCCTACGGTGAGCCCGGCAAGCCTGAGGCGTAGGATCCTGGTGATGGCAATCTTCAGCCTAGCGTCTTCCGGGGCCACGCTGCTCCAATCGTTGCCGCGCACTACTGGGGCTTGGCGCTGGGCGGTAAATGGCTGCGGGTTCTCCTCGACGATCCAGCACCAGTCTGCTCTCCATTCATCCCACTTGCTATGGAGCTCTCCCTCCAGATAAGCCTCCTTCTTGCCGGTTCTCGAGATCCAGGCGATTCTGCCGGATAAAGGCTCTCCTCTCTCGACTCGAGGCATAAAGAAGTGGCGGAAAAGAGCTACGTTTGGATAGACTCCGACAAAGTTTTCGCAGAGATGTGCGAAAACTGCCATGGTCAGAACAACATTGGGGGTGAAGTCAAGGAGGCGGAACCCGTAGGTGTTCATGATGTCGCAAAAGAATTCAGAGAAAGGCGGACAGAGCCCGCAGTAGAAGAACAGCGCGAAGAAAGGGTATCCATTCGGAGTTAGTTCCGAAGCGGCAGCTGAGAGTACCTTCATGCGCGGATGTGCTCGCGTCTCCGTCGACCAGAAGAGGTAGTAGTACTCCCTCAGCTCCTTCGCGGCGAGCTGGGGGGGGGGGGGATTCCCCGCTCCTTTCGCAGCGCCGCGAGCCGCTGCGCCTCGGCCGACTTCACGCCCTTCCCCTTGTCGGCTTTCGGAGCCATGGCGGAGGTGGTGGGGGAGATCGACAGCGTTGGTGGTGCTGGTGGCGATGGGGGGGTGGAGCGCTGCTCTCTTTCGGCTTTGAGAAGAAGGGGGGAGCGGCGGAGATTTTTGGAGATTGGAGTAGCAACCGGCGAGATGGGCGAACTTCCCCTTTTTCCTCTGCTTATAAAGAGGGAGGGGGCGGACGTTCCGTCTTTCCGAATAAAGAAACCACCCACGATCTCTTCCACGATGCCGCATTCGACGCGTGCTGTTCGGAGAGGGCGCGGTGGATACGGAGTGAGATACGGCGTAACCCAGGCTGCACGTGCCCGTGCCCTGTTCTGGGCCTGGCCCAACAGCGCTCGGCACCGTGTGTGGCCCAGGCCCGGGGGCTCCTGTCGGTGTACTAGAATAGGGGTACCCTAGTATCCCGAACTTGTGCACGGGCAGTCACAGCACCCCGCGGCAAGGCTTGCCGGGTGACCGCCAAGGTCCTCCGTGGTTCCTTTGGAGCCATTCAAGAACAAAGTATTCAAGCCAAGGAGACAAGGCCCCGGCAAGAGGAGCTTGCCGGGAAGGCCAATCAAGGCATCTTAAGGAACTTGCCGCGGCGCGCCATGCGTCCCGGCAAGGCCCGGTGAGCGACAAGCTTCCGGACGCGACAAGGCAACGACCGCGGCAAGGCGCTTGCCGCGGCAGGCCACCACTCTGTACCCACGCTCCAGCACATCCACCAACGTGTCGCCCTGGGGCCTTTCCAGGCGCGTGTGGCAGGAGGCTGTGCAGCCAGCGGTGCGCGGTGGCAAGCGGCGCTGACAAGACTACCATCGTGGCAAGCGGTGGCGCCCCTGACGGTCCCTGTTTGCACTGTTTAGGCGACGCAGACAGGCATTTAATGCCTTTGTCCCCTGCCGTCAGGGTTAGGTACGATACACTGTGTAGGTAGATGTACCTACCGCAATTCCTTTTCCATTTTTGCCCTTGTCTATGTTGCCACCTGTCGGTGACCCCTTGAGCATATAAAAGGAGGCCCATGTGCAACGTAGAAGGGGGTTCGAGGCCAGAAACACACTCACGCTCGGTCTCGTTAGCAGCTCTAGTGTACTGTAGCACTCAGCGCTCCCAAGAAAGAACGCAATACAACCAGACAAGCAGCAGTAGGAGTATTATCTCTCCGGAGAGCTCCGAAGTTGGGTAAACTGCTCGTGTGCTTCGCCTCGATCTGCTCTTCGTGCGATCTCCGCCCCCCGCCGAACCGAAAGGGGCTCGGTCCGCCGGTCCCATAGGTGTTCGTGGATCAGCTTCCCCGACACACCTAATCATCGGTCCACCCACATATCAAATTATCAAAGTAGCGAACACAAATCAAACCAATATGATGAGAGTGACTAGATGAAATTCCCTTATGCCCTCAAGAACACTTTGCTTATCATAAGAGACTGTTTTGGCCTGTCCTTTGCCTCAAAAGGATTGGGCTATCTTGCTGCACTTTTGTTATCGTTACCGTTACTTGCTCGTTATCAATTATCTTGCTATCAAACTACTCGTTACTTATAATTTCAGTGCTTACAGACATTACCTTGCCGAAAACCGCTTGACATTTCCTTCTGCTCCTCGTTGGGTTCGACACTCTTACTTATCGAAAGGATTATGATTGATCCTCTATACTTGTGGGTCATCAAGGCTCCTTTTGGCACCATTGCCGAGGAGTGAAGCGCTCTTGGTAAGTGCAAGTTGGTAAGGAAAAATTATTACTACATGCTGAAATTTATTGTCACTTGTTACTATGGAGAACAATCCTTTGAGGGGTTTGTTCAGGGTATCTTCACCTTGACCGGAACCACAATTAGTTACCCCTCAACCTACTGCACCTACTGAAAATATTGAATATGAAATTCCTTTGGGTATGATAGAACAACTGCTAGATAATCCTTATGCAGGAGATGGAACCGAACATCCTGATATGCACTTGATATATGTGGATGAAATTTGTGGATTGTTTAAGCTTGCAGGTTTACCCGGAGATGAAGCTAAGAAGAAGGTTTTCCCTTTATCTTTGAAGGGAAAAGCATTGGCATGGTATATGCTATGCGATGATATTGGATCTTGGAATTGGAATCGATTGAAATGGGAATTTCACCAAAAAAATTATCCTATGCATCTAGGTCATCGTGATCGGAGTTATATATATAATTTTTGGCCTTGTGAAGGAAAAAGTATCGCTCTAGATTGGGGGAGGCTTAAGTCAATGTTATATTCATGCCCCGATCATGAGCTTTCAAGAGAAACTATTATTCGGAATTTTTATGCTCGCTATCTCATAATGATCGATCCATGCTCGATACTTCTTGTATTGGTTCCTTTATGAAGAATACTATTAAATTCCAATGGGATCTTTTAGAAAGAATTAAACGCAACTCTGAAGATTGGGAACTCGACGCAGGTAAAGAGTCGGGTATTAAGCTTGAGTTAGTAGCCTCCTTTTGTGAATCTTTTATGAATACCAATGCTCTGAAGCTTGTGTTAAATCTTTTATGAATACCGATGCTTTTCAAAAGTTTAGCACTAAATATGGACTAGACTCTGAGATAGTAGCCTCCTTTGTGAATCTTTTGCTACTCATGTTGATCTCCCTGATGAGAAGCGGTTTAAATATCACCCACCTATCAAAGAAGAAATTAAAGAACCGGTAGTTGCTAAAGAAGAAACTATCATTTACAATGTTGATCCAGTTGTTCCTACTGCTTATATCGAGAAACCACCTTTCCCTGTTAGGATGAAGGAACATGCTAAAGTTTCAACTGTGGACAATAAAAGTTATATTAGAACACCTAAACCTGCTGAACAAATCAAGGTAGAACCTAGTATTTCTATGGTTAAGGATCTCCTGGTTGAAAACATAGATGGGCATGTTATTTACTTCTGTGATGAAGCTGCTAGAATTGCCAAACCCGATGAAAAAGATAAACATAGACTTGTTATTGGCGTGCCTGTTGTCTCAGTTAATATAGGAGATCACTGTTGTCATGGTTTATGTGACATAGGTGCTAGCATGAGTGCTATTCCTTTTAATTTATATCAAGAGATTATGAATGACATAGCACCCGCTGAGATAGAAGACATAGATGTTACTATTAAACTTGCTAATAGAGACACCATCGCACCACTTAGGATTGTAAGAGATGTTGAAGTCTTGTGTGGGAAAATAAAATACCCTATTGATTTTCTTATTCTTGGTTCTGCACAGGATGAATTTTGTCCCATTATCTTTGGTAGACCTTTCTTGAACACCATTAATGCTAAAATAGATTGTGAGAAACAAACTATCGGTGTTAGTTTTGGTGATGAGTCTCATGAGTTTAATTTTCCAAGTTTAGTAGAAAGCATCATAAGAAAGAATTGCCTAGTAAGGATGAAATTGTTGGTCTTGCTTCTATTGATGTACCTCCTACTGATCCTTTAGAACAATATCTTCTAGACCATGAAAATGATTTGCATATGCACGAAAGAAATGAAATAGATAGAATCTTCTTTGAACAACAACCTCTGCTTAAACACAATTTGCCTATTGAAACTCTAGGAGGTCCTCCTCCACCTAAAGGTGATCCTTTGTTTGAATTAAAATAATTGCCAAACACTTTGAAATATGCTTATCTTGATGAGAAGAAGATATACCCTATTATTATTAGTGCTAACCTTTCAGAACATGAAGAAGAAAGATTATTGAAATTTCTAAGGAAGCACCGAGCCGCTATTGGATATACTCTTGATGATCTTAAGGGCATCAATCCCACTCTAATATGGAACCTGATGCTAAACCCGTTGTTGATCACCAATGTCGGTTGAATCTGAAGATGAAAGAAGTGGTAAGGACGGAAATATTAAAACTTCTAGAAGCAGGTATAATCTATCCTATAGCTGATAGTAGATGGGTAAGTTTTGTCCATTGTGTCCCTAAGAAAGGAGGTATTACTGTTGTTCCTAATGATAAGAATGAACTTATTCCACAAAGAATTGTTACAAGCTATAGAATGGTAACTGATTTTAGAAAATTAAGCAAAGCAACTGGAGAAGATCATTACCCTCTGCCTTTTATTGATCAAATGCTAGAAAGATTATCTAAGCACACACATTTTTTGCTTCCTTGATGGATATTTTGGTTTTTCGCAAATACCTGTTTCTCAACCTGGTCATGAAAAGACCACTTTTACTTCTCCTTTTGGAACTTATGCTTATAGATGCATGCCTTTTGGTTTATGCAATGCACCTGCTACCTTTCGAAGATGTATGACTGCTATATTCTCTGACTTTTGTGAAAAGATTCTTGAGGTTTTCATGGATGACTTTTCTGTTTATGGGAAGTCTTTTGATGATTGTTTAAGCAATCGTGATCGAGTTTTGCAGAGATGTGAGCAAATGAATCTTGTCTTGAATTGGGAGAAATGCCACTTTATGGTTAACGAAGGTATTGTTTTGGGCCATAAAATTTCTGGAAGAGGTATTGAGGTGGACAAAGCTAAGGTTGATGCAATTGAGAAAATGCCATGTCCTAAAGATATCAAAGGTATTCGTAGTTTCCTTGGTCATGCTGGTTTCTATAGGATATTTATCAAAGACTTTTCTAAAATTTCTAAGCCTCTTACAAATCTTTTGCAAAAGGATATTCCTTTTGTTTTTGATGATGATTGTTTGGAAGCCTTCGAAACACTAAAGAAAGCCTTAATTTCTTCCCCTATTGTTCAACCACCTGATTGGAACTTGCCTTTTGAAATTATGTGTGATGCTAGTGATTATGCTGTTGGTGATGTTCTAGGACAGAGAGTCGATAAGAAACTGAATGTTATTCACTATGCTAGTAGAACTCTAGACAGTGCCCAATGAAATTATGCTACTACTGAAAAAGAATTTTTAGCAGTTGTGTTTGCTTGTGATATACTTAGATCCTATATTGTAGATTCAAAAGTAATTGTTCACACCGATCATGCTACTATAAAATATCTTATGGAAAAGAAAGATGCCAAACCTAGGCTTATTCGATGGGTTCTCTTGCTACAAGAAATTTGACTTACATATCACTGATAGAAAAGGAGCGGAGAACCCCGTGGGTGATAACTTGTCTAGGCTTGAAAATATTCTTGATGACCCACAACCTATTAATGATAGTTTTCCTGGTGAGCAATTAGCTGCAATAAATGTTTCTAATAGTACACCTTGGTATACTGACTATGCTAATTATATTTTTGCTAAATACATCCCTCCTAGCTTTACATACCAACAAAAGAAAAATTATTCTATGATTTAAGACATTACTTTTGGGATGACCCACATCTTTACAAAGAAGGAGTAGATGGTATTATCAGATGTTGTGTACCTGAGCATGAACAGGGAAAAATACTATGGAAATGTCACTCCGAAGCTTATGGAGGACATCATGCAGGAGACATAACTTCTCATAAGGTATTGCCATCTTGGTTTTATTTGCCTACTCTCTTCAAGGACGCTCGTAAGTTTGTCTTATATTGTGATGAATGTCAAAGAATAGGTATGATACGTCTCCCAACGCATCTATAATTTTTGATTGTTCCATGTTGTTATCTTATCATTCTTGGATGTTTTACAATCATTTTATAGTCATTTTATATCATTTTGGTACTAACCTGTTGACATAGTGCCCAGTGCCAGTTGCTGTTTTCTGCTTGTTTTTTACATCGCGGGAAATCAATACCAAACGGAGTCCAAATGCAGCGAAACTTTTTGTTGATTTTTTGGACCAGAAGACATCCAGTGGGACGAAGAAGTACCGGAGAGGGAGCCCGAGAGGGGCATGAGACATCAGGGCACGCTTGGGCCCCCAAGCGCACCCAGGTGGGTTGTTGTCGGTGTCAAAACCGGTGGATCTCGGGTAGGGGGTCCCGATCTGTGCGTCTTAGGCTGATGGTAACAGGAAGCAAGGGACACAATGTTTACCCAGGTTCGGGCCCTCTCGATGGAGGTAAAACCCTACTTCCTGCTTGATTAATATTGAAGATATGTGGAATACAAGAGTAGATCTACCACGAGATCGTAGAGGCTAAACCCTAAGAGCTAGCCTATAATGGTATGATTATAAATGTGATCGGCCTTCTAAGGACCATCCTCTCCGGTTTATATAGACACCGGAGAGCTAGGGTTTACATGGAGTCGGTTACAAGGAAGGAAACATAATATCCGGATCGCCAAGCTTGTCTTCCACGCAAAGGAGAGTCCTATCCGGACACGAGCCGAAGTCTTGAGTCTTGTATCTTGACGCTTCTATAGTCTGGACGATGAATATAGTCCAGCTGTCCGGATACCCCCTTATCCAGGACTCCCTCAGTAGCCCCTAAACCAGGCTTCAATGACGATGAGTCTGGCGCGCAGTCTTGTCTTCGGCATTGCAAGGCGGGTTCCTCCTTCGAATACTCCAAGGTTATCATCGAACACGTAGGTCGTGTCCAGATCTGCAAGATGATCTTCTCATACCCTTAGCATAAATCCGTTCTGCTGGCAATCTTCATACGTCGTGCCCTTGCATCGTGGCCTGGTCCAACACGAACCAGCGCTTCTGCTCCACCTCGACTCGCGTTGCGAGGCGGTTTTATCGACACGTCCCGCCAAAGCAGAGATCGTGTCCCTCTTAATATGGGATTTTTCATCAATATGGGCATTTGTGACCCCACGGCGACCGTTGGTATAATTCCGTGTATTTTAGATAAGTCTCAAGCGGCCACGCTGAGGACTCTTGGTATTCATCCCTTTTATAAAGGGTCAAGGCCTACGCCTTTTTACCACCTCTCCTGCTCCTCCTTGCCCCTCGAGCTCCAGCACTCAAAACCCAAGCTCCAGCACCCCAGATCCTCCAATATGTCCGGATCCGACGCAACAGGCCGGTGGGTGGCCTCCTCGATTTAAGAGGAGGACATTGCGAAGCTTAGGGAGGTCGGATACGTGACCGCCGATATCCAGCACAGGCTTCCTACTCCGGGGCAAGTTATCCCCACGCCGGAGCCCAACGACAGCGTTGTGTTTATCCCTCACTTCCTTCGAGGCCTAGGCCTCACCCTCGACCCCTTCTTGAGGGGGCTCATGTTCTACTATGGGTTGGATTTTCATGATCTGGCTCCAGACACCATCCTCCACATCTCGTCCTTCATTATCATGTGCGAGGCCTTTATCCACGTCAACCCACACTTCGGATTATGGCTGAAGACCTTTAATGTGAAGCCGAAGATGATCGAGGGGCGACATGCGGAGTGCGGAGGCGCTATAATAAGCAGAAATGCCGATGCCCCATGGTCAGAGGGTTCTTTTTTGGAAGTATCCGACGTATGGCAACGGCGATGGTTCTATGTCATTGCTCCCAGAGGCACAAAGTGGGTTGCCGCCCCCGAGTTCCGCTTAGGCCCTCCGTCACAGTTGGCATCTTGGACCGATGTGGGACAGAACTATGGGCCTGCTGGCGATGTACCAGAACTACAGAATCGCATCCGGGAGCTTATCGAGAGGGACATAAATCTCATCAACATAATGCAAGTGATGCTAATCCGGCGGATGTTGCCGTGCAAACGTCGGCCTCTCCGGATGTGGGAATTTAATCCGGAGGGTCCACGGACTATTAAGCACTTCTTCGGCCTGAAGCTCGAAGGAATGTGTAAATTATTCTTCGGACCTCAAGTAAAGTGTGAGGATACCACTGAGGATGCGGGCCTAAGCTGCAATCGCCTAGATGCCCAAGTAAGTAACGTCAAAGTTGGATACTTCGTATATATTTATCATAATCATTATTCTGAAAACCCTGCCGTGGCTAGGAATGGCTTAACAAGGCGGAGAGAATCAGGTGTCCGGCGCCACTTCCTGAAGGCTCGCCTGGTCCCACTATCGCAAAGATGCTGGGCCGGGCGCTCAACAAAATCCCTTCAGGGAAAGGCGAAGCAAAGGGCAATGAAGCCGAACTTCACGCGCTACGCATCCAGACCGGGGAATTCGCTACCCATCCTATGGAGGATAGCAGGAAAGGGGAGGCCAAAGCCTCCCCCCCACGCGGGAAGAAAAGGGCCGCCTCCGAAGACTTGGAGGCGGAGACGCCCAAGCAAGGGAAGAAAACATCACCAGAGGGCTCTGCCGCGACGGGCACCCTCACCGCGTCATGCCCACCAATGGACCAGCTCTCCACCGAGCCGTAAGTTATTTATTAATTCGAAGGTGTAATGTTACTCTGGGATCCATAACTAGGATATCGTCTTTTGTACTCCGGCGAGCAGCTCTCCTCAATAGAGTTCGTCTTCGGGGGACCTCCGTCCGGAGATGATGGAGAGTGAGACTCCACCCAACTCTCCGCCTCATGAATCGGGCGACACAGAGGTGTCGTCATGGAGGAATCCGGATCTGCCGAAGCTGGAGACTAAAACGTCAGCCGCCCAGAGCCTGGAGCATTTGGCTCCTACGGGGGGCGATGAGAAGGGTCCGGCGCAGTTTAGTGTCCGGCCGGACGCACTAACGGGTCGTCTGGAGCGAGCCGCGCTCTCGGAGGAGCACCGCTCCTTAATGAGCACGGTGCTCACGAAGATTTCATCCGCCACCAGCGGCTTGAATGAGGCATTTACAAGCCCGCTCAAAGGCTCTGAGGTATGTAGTAAAAAATGCACAATTTTTTGGTTATGAAGCATGCGCTAGGTGTGCTCCCTATAGATAGTAGCCCCTGAGACTCTGGTTGCCCGCCGTAGACGGCAAACGGGGGATCATATACTAATGGCTGTGCCGTGTGTGCATGACTACATGGATCCGGCAGCCGACCAGTCTGTTAAAGCTGCCAAACTAAGGAGGCAGATTGGATCAATTGATGCCGATATCACGCTGGTGAATAAGCGGCTGGAGGAGTCACAGGGTATGTGCTCGGCTTCCCTTAGTAGGATGTATAGGGAAATGTAAGAGGGGCAGAGTATTAATGCCATGTGGTTGCACTGCAGATGGTGCTGCTGCCGTGGAGGCCCTGAGGGCGGAACTTGCTCAAGCCAAGGAACAAGCTCGGGCTAGCAATGCGGCTGCCCTAAAGGCGGCCGAAGAATTGAGAGCCGAACATGCTGCTCATGGCCGAAGCGAAGAAAAGATAGCCGAAATGGCTGGGGAGTTAAAGAATGCCACCGACCGGTACGCACTCCTCGAAAAGGAGAGTAAGGCTAGTTCGGCCGAGCTGGACAAGGCACTTAATGCCGCCAAGGAGATGCGGACTGAGATCCGTGGTATGCGGGAAGAGCTCCAACAGGCCGACAAAATCGTGGCTGGGGGCTCATACTTGCTGCGGACGAAGTTCTTAGATCCAAAGTATGCTCCCCTGGCGGGGCGCTTGAGTCCTGGAGACGCATATGCGGACTTGGCGAATAGTACAGCTGACGTTGTCAAGTTCTTCGAGGGTCAAGGCAATGAAGAAGTGGAGAAGCTTTTCTGGTCATAGTTCAATGCTCCCCCTCGCCCGCTGCCGCTGAATGAGAAGGTGGCTGCTATGGCGAAGCTCCACAGGCTGGCCGGGCTGGCAATGCGGTATGTAATAGACCATCTTTGGCCGAAGGGGCCTAAGCCGGACAGCTATTTTGGTTTGGTGCAGCAGTTCCTTGGAGTCGTGTCTCGGATTGACACCATGAGGAGGTCGGCGTGCATAGAGGGTGCGCAGATGGCACTGGCCCGCGTTAAAGCCTATTGGACGGATATGGAGGCCACTGTAATAGCGACCCAGGATCCGGCGGGAGGCCAATATCCGGCCGAGCACTACTTGGCGCAAGTCACGGAAGGTGCCCGCCTAATAGAGGCACAGTGCTCGAAGAATGTTTCACTCGAGTGATTAGTCGAATCATTGTAGAGAACAATGTTTAGTTTAATTAGGAGTCTATGTTTATACTTTTGCCCGAAAGTATGATTGTCCCCCTTGTGCGGTCGTTCTTATATGTATAAGTAGTATGAAAGATAGCAGTCGTTGGCTTCAGCCCCCACGCATGTAATGCGGGGGTGTTCGTGAAAAAATATGCTTAATCACACTTGATCCAACGTCTTGGTCCATGAAGGAGGTGATCGCATGTCGAACTAGGCAACCGGACTATATAGCTGTAACACTTTCGCTTAGCCATGGGAGTATAATGGTGGGGCTACTATGTAGCCCCTGGTACCTTAGCGTGCATCCGAATACGGGTGCGTGTGTACATGGCCGGGAAACAGCCCTTCATTAATGCGGAGGAATCATTAGGGATGCCGGTGAGTCTTCGAGTGGTTGAACAGTCTCTCGCTGTATCATGACGGTCAATTTTCGGCTTTCTCTACTAAGGTGCTCATCCGGAATAACCAGGGCACAATCGCAGTAGTTCTCCTTTGGCCTGCCTTAGCCGGATGATAGCGGAACGTAAGGCGGCAAACCCAGGAGCCGGGCAAACCCAACATTTGACCAAAGACATGATTCGGAGCTGATGCATATACGGCCAAACTCATGACGTCGAATACTCCCGAGGGTATTTGGTCTTTTGTAAAAGAAGATAGGCTGACAAGAGCCTATTGTAAGCCCTTTATTCCTAGGTACGTGCAATTTAGTCTACCGTGGCCAAATGCCAAAAAACGGCAGTATCCTCTGTGGGTATGGAACCCATGGGATGGTTTAAACAACAAGAGGCGGTAGAAAAGGTTTACACAGGGGCTTAATCTAAAAAGAAACCTGTTGCACGGGGCCCTGCTGCACGTCTGCGCCTTTGTCTCCATTGTGCCGTATCCTGGAAGGGTATCGTGCGAACGTTGTTTGTAAAAAAAAGAAAAACTTGTAGGAGGGTGCAACGTAAGTATGCGATTAGTAATAAAAGTGTAAGCTATTGGCCTGCCAATAAGGCCGAGCCGAGCGTGGGGCTGTATTAAATATATACAACCCCTGGTTTCCATTATGGGATTACATATACGGTGCCCTGTTTGAATTTTATTCGGACTACCGGACTCGTCTAACCGTGTCTTGTGGTCGTAATGACCAATAATGTTAATACTGGACGCCGCTTATAGTCCGGCTGCCAGGGTCATCGTGTATTCCTCTGCGCGTGAAGGGCGCTCTATGATTCCGCTAATGGTGATGACGCCACGGGGACCGGGCATCTTGATTGTAAGGTGGCCATAGTGTGGCAATGCATTGAAGCGGGCGAAGGCCGTTCTTCCTAGCAATGCGTGATAGCTGCTTCGGAAGGGTGCGACAGTGAAGAGTAGCTCTTCGCTTCTGGAGTTGCCTGCGGAGCCGAATGTTACTTCCAGCACGACGGAGCCCCTAGCGCAGGCTGCAACGCCTGGTATCACCCCTTCAAAAGTGGTGCTGCTTTGTTTAATTCTGGATGGGTCTATCCCCATTCTGCGGACAGTGTCTTCGTATATTAAATTGAGAACACTGCCGCCGTCCATGAGGACACAGGTGAGACGGTATCTGTCGATTATTGGGTCAAGCACCAAGGCCTATGATCCTCCTTGCCGAATTGTAGTTCGGCTGTCCATGTGATCGAAAGAGATCGGATAGGACCTCCAGTAGTGAGACGTGGGTACGATGGGCTCTACATCGTGCGCTTCTATGGGCGCGCGTTCATGCCTTCTCGTGGATGTGTGAGTCGCGTGGATCATGTTTACTGTTTTAACCTCTGGCGGGAATTTTTTCTGTCCCCCAGTGTTCGGCTGGTGAGGTTCATCCTCGTCTTCGCTTGGTGTGTCCCTCCCCTTGTCTTCGGCATTTAATTTTCCGGCCTGCTTGAAGACCCAGCACTCTCTATGGGTATGGTTCGCAGGTTTCTCGGGGGTGCCATGAATTTGGCATAGTCTGTCGAGGACTCTGTTCAGACCGGACGGTCCATCTTTATTGCCTTTGAATGGCTTCTTTTGCTGATCAGGTCGAGAGCCCCTGAATCCGGCGTTGACCGTCGTGTTGTCCGGGATCTCTTCCTTGTTTCGGCGTTTGTTTTTATTACGCCGTGGCTTCCCATTGCCATCCCTTATTTCGGATGTGCTGGGGTCGCTAGTGCCTTTACGGGACAGCCAGCTGTCCTCACCCGTGCAAAAGTGGGTCATAAGGCTTGTTAAGGTTGCCATTGTCCTTGGCTTTTCTTGGCCGAGGTGTCGGGCGAGCCATTCGTCACGGATGTTGTGTTTGAAAGCCGCTAAGGCTTCAGCATCCGGACAGTCGACAATTTGATTCTTCTTAGTGAGGAATCTGTTCCAAAGCTTGCGGGCGGACTCTCCGGGTTGTTGGATTATGTGACTTAGATCGTCTGCATCCGGAGGCCGGACATAAGTCCCTTGGAAGTTGGCCCTGAAAGCGTCTTCGAGTTCCTCCCAACTCCCAATTGAGTTTTTGGGGAGGCTTTTCAACCAGTGTCGAGCTGGTCCCTTCAACTTGAGGGGAAGGTATTTGATGGCATGGAGGTCATCCCCATGAGCCATGTGAATATGCAGGATAAAATCCTCTATCCAGACCCCTGGGCCTGTCGTGCCGTCGTATGCCTCTATGTTCATAGGTTTAAAGCCTTGTGGGAATTCATGGTCCAGTACTTCTTCGGTGAAGCACAGGGGGTGAGCAGCCCCTCTGTATCTGGGCGCATTGTGGCATGTAGTCGGCTGTTGTTGTGTTCGGGGTTGATTCCGAAATGGTATCTGGCTTGTATGAGCATTTGGGTGACCAAAGTCCCTCGCTAGGGTGGGTCTTCTAGATCCATATATGGACCTGGCTGCACCGGCCTTCTTGTCCGGATGCTCGCGTGGATCAAGCGCAGTGTCCGCAGCCGCTCCGTTATGGTTGTGAAGCGGTATGTTTGGTTTCTTGGTCGAATTTTCTTTTTGTGGAACGACCGCGTCGTCGAATTCTGGCAGTAGCTTGCGCTTTGGATAGCTTTTCGTATGGCGGTCATCGCCATATCTTTCTTCAGTGCCTAGCACTTTATTCCATCTTTGGATGAGCTTTTCCTGTGCGGCTTTGAGCCATTGCTTCTGCGTTTTTAGACTTCTTGCGGTGGCCATGAGCTTTCTATGGAGGTTGTCTCATTCCACTTGTTCATCCGGGATGATGAATGCATCGTCGTCCGGGTTGTCTTCCTGTTCTGGGGCGACATCATGAGCTCGTCCCTCCGGATCATTGTGATCGGGTGTTTGCTCCGAACTTGATTTGGCGTGACCTGGCTTGTCCTGCTCCATTGCTGGGTCCGTGTGGTCATTATTGCTTTCGGAGTTTGCGGGCATATCAACCCTTCTTGGGCTCTTGTCGCTGTTTTGCCATTGCTGGACTTTGAGCGGCGTCTGCGCCGCCTTTTTGGCTTTTGCCCGGGCATTTTATCGTCCGGATTATCACTGCCGTCCTTATTGGGCGTATATACCATGTATATGTCGTGTGACAAGGTAGTAGTCCCACGCCCCAGGGATTCTGGAGCTTCTCCTACATCGTCGTCCATACCGTCGATGTCTTCGGAGTCGAAGTCATGCACATCGGTTAAATCTTCGATCGTTGCAATGAAGTGGGTGGTGGGTGGGCATCGAATTCCTTCGTCGCCTGCTTCCCACTCGGGCTGGACATAGTTCGGCCCAAAGTCTCCTGACAAAGAGAGAGACCTTACTAAGTTCAGCATGTTGCCAAAGGGCGAGTGCTGAAAGATGTACGCAGCTGTAAACTCTATTAACGAAGCCCAACCTGGCTCGGCTAGCTCAAGAGCGAGCGGACCGAGACCAACATCCGGATATGAGTCCGGGGGGCCAGGGTAATAGGCCTCCACAGAGGTGGGACCTGTGTTCGGCTCCACCGCTGATGAGTGTGCGGCCTATGGGGCGGGGTCCAGCCCTCCGTCCATAGGCAACGCAACCTGCCCTGGATGTAGATCCGGGGCTGCTTCGGGGATGATGTCCCGAGCATTGTCCGACTGCAGGTCTAGGCCGTGCTCGTCGTGACTGTCCGGTGTTCCTAGCGCAGGCTCGAATCCGCCAAAGATCAACTCTCCGCGGATATCTGCCATGTAGTTCAAGTTTCCAAACCTGATCTGGCGACCAGGGGCGAAGCTATCGATCTGCTCCAACTGGCCAAGCGAATTGGCCTGCAGTGCGAAGCCGCCGAACACAAAGATCTGTCCAGGGAGAAAAATCTCACCCTGGACTATGTTGTTGACAATTGAAGACGCCATTAGGCCTCGAAGCAACGACACAGAGGAAATCTCAATGAAAGCACCAATGTCGGTGTCAAAACCGGCGGATCTCAGGTAGGGGGTCCCGATCTGTGCGTCTTAGGCTGATGGTAACAGGAAGCAAGGGACACAATGTTTACCCAGGTTCGGGCCCTCTCGATGGAGGTAAAACCCTACTTCCTGCTTGATTAATATTGAAGATATGTGGAATACAAGAGTAGATCTACCACGAGATCGTAGAGGCTAAACCCTAAGATCTAGCCTATAATGGTATGATTATAAATGTGATCGGCCTGCTAAGGACCATCCTCTCCGGTTTATATAGACACCGGAGAGCTAGGGTTTACATGGAGTCGGTTACAAGGAAGGAAACATAATATCTGGATCGCCAAGCTTGTCTTCCACGCAAAGGAGAGTCCTATCCGGACACGAGATGAAGTCTTGAGTCTTGTATCTTGACGCTTCTATAGTCCGGACGATGAATATAGTATGGCTGTTCGGATACCCCCTTATCCAGGACTCCCTCAGTTGTGCCCACCTCAGTGGCCTCCCGCACTACCTCTTTGCTCTATAAACACCACAATATTCCAGAAATCCTATGGGAGTCGACAAAAATCAATTCTGGCGACCGCAAGTTCCAGAAATACCAGATCCAGTCTAGACACCATCACGGAGGGGTTCATCATGTCCATTGGTGCCTCTCCGATGATGCGTGAGTAGTTCTTTGTAGACCTACGGGTCCGTAGTTAGTAGCTAGATGGCTTCCTCTCTTTCTCTCTCTTGATTATCAATACAATGGTCTCTTGGAGATCCATATGATGTAAGTCTTTTTGCGGTGTGTTTGTTGGGATCCGATGAACTTTGAGTTTATGATCAGATCTATGTTTTTATCCATGAAAGTTATTTGAGTCTTATTTGATCTCTTAGATGCATGATTGGTTATAGCCTCGTATTTCTTCTCCGATATTTGGGTTTTGCTTGGCCAACTTGATCTATTTATCTTGCAATGAGAAGATGTGCTTTGTGATGGGTTTGATCTGACGGTGCTTGATCCCGGTGAAAGAAGGGGAAATGACACATATGTATCGTTGATATTAAGGATAACAAGATGCAGTCTATTTCTACATAAATATATCTTGTCTACATCATGTCATCGTTCTTATTGCATTACTCCATTTTTTCATGAACTTAATACACTAGATGCATGCTGGATAGCGGTCGATGTGTGGAGTAATAGTAGTAGATGCAGTCATGAGTCGGTCTACTAATCTTGGACTTGATGCCTATATAATGATCATTGCCTAGATATCGTCATGATTATTTGAAGTTCTATCAATTACCCAACAGTAATTGTTTTCCCAGTGTTTGCTATTTTTCTGGAGAGAAGCCACTAGTGAAACCTACGTCCCCCTGGTCTCTTTTCATCATATTTGCCTTTGCGATCTATTTTCCTTTGCTTTTATTTTCAGATCTATTAAACCAAAAATACAAAAATACCTTGCTGCACTTTATTTATCTTGCGATCTATGATATGTCTACAACGTATCTATAATTTTTGATTGTTCCATGATGTTATATTATCATTATTGGATGTTTTACAATCATTTTATAGTCATTTTATATCTTTTTTGGGACTAACCTATTGACCCAGTGCCCAGTGCCAGTTGCTGTTTTTTTGCTTGTTTTTTACATCGCAGGAAATCAATATCAAACAAAGTCCAAACACCGCAAAACTCCTGGAGGATTTTTTTATGGACCAGAACACTCAGGATGGGCTAGAGCAGCACCTGGGGGGTACCCCGAGGGGGGCACAACCCACCAAGACGCGCCTGGGTCCCCTGGCGCGCCCAGGTGGGTCGTGCCCATCTCGGTGGCCTCCCGCACCCCTTCTTTGCCCTATAATTTCCTAAATATTTTGAAACTCTTCGGGGTTATCCTAGATCAGAAGTTCCTCCGCCGCAAGGTCTCTATATCCGCAAAAACCAATCTAGACCCATTCCGGCACCTTGCTGGAGGGGGGAATCATCTCCGGTGGCCATCTTCATCATTCCGGCGGCCACCACGATGAGGAGGGAGTAGTCCACCCTCGGGGCTGAGGGTTTGTACCAGTAGCTATGTGTTTGATCTCTCTCTCTCTCATGACCTATATCATGGGCTTTGTTAATATAGTCGGATCATATGATGTTTCTACCCTCTATACTCTTGTTATGATGAATTGAATCTTTACCCTTCAAAGTTTTGTCTTGTCGGATTGAATATTCAGAAATGTGAACACATGATATATGTCTTGCAATATGAATACTTGAGGTGACAATGAGGTGTCTTATGATTCACTTGATATGTGTTATGCCATTCAACTCACGGATTCCCGTGCTGATATTGGGGTAATCTATGCATAGGGGTTGATGCACGTTTTTCTCTGATAGAAACTTTGGTGTCTCTTTATAATTGTTTGTGTGGATTGAGTATTATGAATATGTTTTGCTTTGGTGTTATTCTAGTACGAACTCTAGGATAGATCGAACGAAAATTAAATAGCTTTATGTTATTTTAGTACAAACTCTTGAATAGATCAAACATAAAGAATAGCTTTGAGGTGGTTTCGTGACCTACAAACAATTGCTATCTTTTGTTCTCCGCTAATAGGAACTCGGGAGTGATTCTTTATTGCACTTTGAGGGATAATCCTATGATCCAACTATGTTAGCCTTGTTGAGAGGTTGCACTAGCGAAAGTACGGACCCTAGGCATCATTTTTAAGCATTGCAACACCGTTTTTGCGCCTGTTTACTATTTTCTACCTTGTTATTTTTATTTATTCAGATTATAAAAATATATTTCTACCATCCATATTACACTTTTATCACCATCTCTTTGCTGAACTAGTGCACCTATACAATTTGCCATTGTATTGGGTGTGTTGGGGACACAAGAGATTTCTTGTATTTGGTTGCAGGGTCGTTTGAGAGAGACCATCTTCATCCTACACCTCTCACGGATTGATAAACCTTAGGTCATCCACTTGAGGGAAAATTGATATTGTCCTACAAAACTCTGTGCTTGGAGGCCCAACACGTGTCGACAAGAATAAAGTTGCGTAGTAGAAATCAAGCTCTTTTCTAGCGCTGTTGCCGGGTAGGTGAGTGCTTGAAGGTATATCTTTAGATCTTACAATTGAATCTTTTAGTTTCTTGTTTTATCACTAGTTTGGTTTACAAAAAGAAAACTACAAAAAATGGAATTCAGGTTGCATCATATTACTGATCAACTTTATAATATCTTTCTTGAAAATGATGGATCAAAAAATTGTGCTCAATTGTTAGAAGAAGAAGTCAATAAAATGTTTGGCACAAAATATGTGAATGATGAGCATGATTGCAATATTGTTGGTATGAACTCTTTGAATATCCATGATGCTAATTGTATGCAAAGCCATAAGCTTCGGGATGCTATGTTTGATGAAGATGATATTTTTAGTCCCCCGAGATTTTATGTGCAAATTTATTATAATGATTGCATGCCTCCTATTTATGACAATTATAATGATGAAAGTGGATTTGGAGAGTTCATGACTTTATTTAGTGATGAATCCACCATTTTGGATGAGGCTTCAATTGACTATGATAAGAAAGTTGCTATCTATGATGATTATGGTGATGACATGTACGCTATAAAGAATAATGGTAACCATGAAACTTGTCATCATGATTTTAATTTTCAATCACATGTTAATTATTTTATTGAGTTTGCTCCCACTACTATGAATGAGAATAAGTTTGCTTGTGTGGAGAGTAATAAATTTTCTTTGCTTTTGGATCATGAAAAGAATGTTTTATGTGATAGTTATATTGTTGAATTCATTCATGATGCTACTGAAAAATATTATGAGGGAGGAACATATGTTTGTAGGAATTGCAATAATATCACTTTTCCTCTCTATGTGTTGAAAGTTTCGAAGTTATGCATGTTTTGCCTTCCTGTGCTAGTTGATTCTTGCTCCCATAAGTTGTTTGCTCATAAAATCCCTATGCATAGGAAGTGGGTTAGGCTTAAATGTGCTTTCCATGTGATTCATGATGCTCTTTTTCATGTTTCAATTCTTACCTTTTATGCGAGCATCATTGAAATCATTATGCCTAGCTAGAAGGCACTTAAAGAAAAGCGCTTGTTGGGAGACAACCCAACACTTTTATCTACTGTATTTGTGTGTTCACATGATTATTCTACTGTAGTAATCATGTTTTATTGTTTTCGTTTCAGTAAAGTGCCAAGTAAAGCCTTTGGGATCATGTTGGGTGATAGTTGATTTGATCTTGCTGAAAAACAGAAACTTTTGCACTAACGAACTCATTTTTAACAGAAGAGTGATTTTGAGTTGATTCTTTTTGAAGAAGATTAATATACAAATTTTATCACATGGAACTAATTTTTTCATAATTTTTGGAGTAGCAAAAGTATGGTTTGAGTACATATTACTACAGACTGTTCTGTTTTTGACAGATTCTATTTTCAATGCATAGTTTGCTTGTTTCCTTGTTTCTATGGCTTATATTGCTCAATATAAATTGTGGAAATGATATGCTACAGTAGGAATTGTGTGGAAACAATTATGAATCTTGTCTTTTGACAGTACCAAAAGTGAAATGGTTCGCTCTTTATCATACTAACCTATCTCACAAGGTTCCGTTAAGTTTTGTGTGATTGAAGTTTTCAAGTTTTGGGTGAGATGTCGATATGAGAAGAATAAGGAGTGACAAGACCCTAAGCTTGGGGATGCCCAAGGCACCCCCAATGTAATATTAAAGGAAGATCCAAGCAACTAATCTTGGGGATGCCCCAGATGGCATCCCCTCTTTCGTCTCCAACATTATCGGTAACCTCACTTGGAGCTATGTTTTCATTTGTCACATGATATGTGTTTTGCTTGGAGCGTCAATTTATTTTTGCTAGGATTTGCTTGCTGTTATTTAGATAATGTTTTGCATGTTTTATTTCAAAAAGTGGAAATGATAGCCGTTGCCATGCTTATTTTGCAAGTATACTTGTTGACGTTTGAAAACAGAAAGTTCACCGATGTTGCAAAAATTCCCTGGAAAAGTCAGAATATGATGAATTGTTCAAACTTTTTGAAAAATAAGCTCTGATAAATGTTACACATTTATTATTTTTCTCATAATTTTTGGAGTTAGGGAAGTATGATGAATCTTGCATTCTTTATAGACTATACTGTTTTGGTACATAGCTGTTATGTTTGCATATGTTTGCTTGTTTAATGATTCTATTTGAGGATATGACTATTAAATATGCAGCGGCATTTAGTATGCAATCTTGAATAATAATTTTAGTAATTTACTACAGTAGAGGATGATAAGGTTTTGCATTGATTTATACTAACTTATCTCACGAGTTCTTGTTGAGTTTTGTGTGGATGAAGCTTTTGAGATTTAGGAAAACTGTGATATGAGAAGAATTAAGGAGACACAAAATCCCAAGCTTAGGGATTTCCAAGGCACCCCAAGATAATATTTCAATAAGTCTCAAGCATCTAAGCTTGGGGATGCCCCGGTAGGTGCTACGTCTTGAGCTTGCGTTGGTTTTCCTTGAAGAGGAAAGGGTGATGCAGCAATAGTAGCGTAAGTATTTCCCTCAGTTTTTGAGAACCAAGGTATCAATCCAGTAGGAGGCTCCTCACAAGTCCCATGCACCTACACAAACAAACAAAGAACTCGCAACCAACGCAATAAAGGGGTTGTCAATCCCTTTACGGCCACTTGCGAAAGTGAGATCTGATAGAGATAATATGATAAGATAAATATTTTTGGTATTTTATGATATAGATTGGAAAAGTAAAGATGCAAATAAAAGTAGATTGAAAGCTTATATGATAAAAGATAGACCCGGGGGGCATAGGTTTCACTAGTGGCTTCTTTCAAGATAACATAAGTATTACGGTGGGTGAACAAATTAATGTCGAGCAATTGATAGAAAAGCGAATAATTATGAGATTATCTAGGCATGATCATGTATATAGGCATCACGTCCGTGACAAGTAGACCGACTCCTGCCTGCATCTACTACTATTACTCCACACATCGATCGCTATCCAGCATGCATCTAGAGTATTAAGTTCATAAGAACAGAGTAACGCATTAAGAAAGATGACATGATGTAGAGGGATAAACTCATGCAATATGATATAAACCCCATCCTTTTATCCTCGGTGGCAACAATACAATACGTGCCTTGCTGCCCCTGCTGTCACTAGCAAAGGACACCGCAAGATTAAACCCAAAGCTAAGCACTTCTCCCATTGCAAGAAAGATCAATCTAGTAGGCCAAACCAAACTGATAATTCGAAGAGGCTTGCAAAGATAACTCAATCATACATAAAAGAATTCAGAGGAGATTCAAATATTTCTCATAGATAAACTTGATCATAAACCCACAATTCATCGGATCTCGACAAACACACCGCAAAAAGAGTTACATCAAATAGATCTCCACAAGAGAGGGGGAGAACATGGTATTGAGATCCAAAAAGAGAGAAGAAGCCATCTAGAAAATAACTATGGACCCGAAGGTCTGTGGTAAACTACTCACAACTCATCGAAAGGGCTATGGTGTTGATGTTGAAGCCCTCCGTGGTCGATTCCCCCTCCGGCAGAGCACCGACGAAGGCTCCAAGATGGGATCTCGCGGATACAGAAGGTTACGGCGGTGGAAATTGTTTTTCGTTGGCTCCCTAGATGTTTTCGGGGTACGTGGGTATATATAGGAAGAAGAAGTACATCGGTGGAAGCCCGAGGGGGCCACAAGAGAGGGGCGCGCCCTACAGGGGTGGGCGCGCCCTCCACCCTCGTCGCCGCCTCGGCTGCTTCTTGACTTGCACTCCAAGTCCTCTGGATCATGTTTGTTCCAAAAATCACGCTCCCGAAGGTTTCGTTCCGTTTGGACTCCGTTTGATATTCCTTTTCTTCGAAACACTGAAATAGGCAAAAAAACAGCAATACGGGCTGGGCCTCCGGTTAGTAGGTTAGTCCCAAAAATGATATAAATGTGTAAAATAAAGCCCATAAACATCCAAAATGGGTAATATAATAGCATGGAACAATAAAAAAATTATAGATACGTTGGAGACGTATCAAGCATCCCCAAGCTTAATTCCTGCTCGTCCTCGAGTAGGTAAATGATAAAAACAGAATTTTTGATGTGGAATGCTACCTAGCATAATTCTCAATGTAATTTTCTTTATTGTGGCATGATTGTTCAAATCAAAATGATTCAAGATAAAAGCTTATAAAACATAAAAATAATAATACTTCGAAGCATACTAACAAATAATCATGTCCTATCAAAATAGCATAGCCAAAGAAAGCTTATCCCTACAAAATCATATAGTTAGGCCATGCTTCATTGCCATTACACAGAATACTCCCATCATGTACAACCTCGATGATGAGCCGAGCAATTGGTTCATACTTTTTAACGTGCTTCAGCTTTTTTTAACTCTTACGCAATACATGAGCGCAAGCCATGGACATAGCACTATGGTGGTATATGGCGGTGGTTGTTAGGACAAAAAGGGAGAAGATAGTCTCACATCAACTAGGTGTATCAACGGGCTATGGAGATGCCCATTAATAGATATCAATGTGAGTGAGTAGGGATTGCCATGCAACGGATGCACTAAAGCTATAAATGTATGAAAGCTCAACAAAAGAAACTAAGTGGGTGTGCATCCAACTTTCTTGCTCACGAAGACCTAGGGCATTTTGAGGAAGCCCATCATTAGAATATACAAGCCAAGTTCTATAATGAAAAATTCCCACTAGTATATGAAAGTGACAACATAGGAGACTCTCTATCATGAAGATCATGGTGCTATTTTTGAAGCACAAGTGTGGAAAAGAGATAGTAGCAATTTTCCCTTCTCTCTTTTTCTCTTATTATATTTTTTTCTCTTTTCTCTTTTTTTTCTTTCTTTTTTTCTTTGGCCTTTCTTTTTTTTCTTTTTGACCTTTCTCTTTTTTTTTCCTTTTTTTCTTTTAAAGTCCGAAGTGTCATCCCGACTTGTGGGGGAATCATAGTCTTCATCATCCTTTCCTCACTAGGACAATGCTCTAATAATGAAGATCATCACACTTTTATTGATTTACAACTCAAGAATTACAACTCAAAACTAGAACAAGATATGACTCTATATGAATGCCTCCGGCGGTGTACCGGGATATGCAATGAATCAATAGAGACATGTATAAAAATTATGAAGGTGGCCTTGCCACAAATACGATGTCAACTACATGATCATGCAAAGAGCAATATGACAATGATGATGCATGTCATAATAACGGAACGGTGGAAAGTTGCATGGCAATATATCTCGGAATGGCTATGGAAATGCCATAATAGGTAGGTATGGTGGCTGTTTTGAGGAAGGTAAATAATGGGTGCATGATACTAGCGAAAGTTGCGCGATATAATAGAAGCTAGCTAAGTGGAAGGGTGAGTGTGCGTATATCCATGGACTCACATTAGTCATAAAGAACTCATATACTTATTGCAAAAATCTACTTAGCCCTCGAAGCAAAGTACTACTACACATGCCCCTAGAGGGATAGATTGGTAGGAAAAGACCATCGCTCGTCCTCGACTACCACTCATAAGGAAGACAATCAAAAGAGCACCTCATGCAACAAATTTGTCACACAACTTTTACAATACGTGCATGCTACGGGACTTGCCAACCTCAACACAAGTATTTCTCAATTTCATAATTATCCACTAGCATGACCCTAACATTACTACCTTTATATCTCAAAACAATTATCAAGCATCAAATTGATCCTAGTGTTTAATGCACTTTCTATGATAGTTTTTATTATACCCAAATTGGATGCTCATCATTCTAGGACCAAATTCATAGCCATAGCAAATACCATGCTGTTCTAAGAGACTCTCAAAATAATATGAGTGAAGCATGAGAGACTAACAATTTCTACAAAATTAAGCCACCTCCATGCTCTAAAAGATATAAGTGAAGCACTAGAGCAAAAACTATCTAGCTCAAAAGATATAAGTGAAGCACATAGAGTATTCTAATAAATTCTAATCAAGTGGGCTTCTCCCAAAAGGTGTGTACATCAAGGATGATTATGGTAAACTAAAAAGCAAATACTAATATAATACACGACGCTCCAAGCAAAACACATATCATGTGGCGAATAAAAATATAGCTCCAAGTAAAGTTACCAATGAACAAAGATGAAAGAGGGGATGCCTTCCGGGGCATCCCCAAGCTTAGGCTTTTGGCTACTCTTGAATATCTTGAGGTGCCATGGGCATCCCCAAACGCATCGGAAGGGCTATAGTGGGTATGTAGAAGCCCTCCGTGGTCGATTCCCCCTCCGGCAGAGCGCTGGTGAAGGCTCCAAGATGGGATCTCGCGGATACAGAAGGTTACGGCGGTGGAAATTGTTTTTCGTTGGCTCCCTGGATGTTTTCGGGGTACGTGGGTATATATAGGAAGAAGAAGTACGTCGGTGGAAGCCCGAGGGGCCCACGAGACAGGGGGCGCGCCCTACAGGGGTGGGCGTGCCCTCCACCCTCGTGGCCGCCTCGTTTGCTTCTTGGCTTGCACTTCAAGTCCTCTGGATCACGTTTGTTCCAAAAATCATGCTCCCGAAGGTTTTCTTCCATTTGGACTCCGTTTGATATTCCTTTTCTTCGAAACACTGAAATAGGCAAAAAAACAGCAATACGGGCTGGGCCTCCGGTTAGTAGGTCAGTCCCAAAAATGATATAAATGTGTAAAATAAAGCCCATAAACATCCAAAACAGGTAATATAATAGTATGGAACAATAAAAAATTATAGATACGTTGGAGACATATCAGTAGGCACCCCACCTTTCTTCATCAACAATTATCATTTAGTATCAGTTGAGCCTAAGTTTTTGCTTCTTCACATGAGTTGTGCTATGCTTGAAATGTCATTTTGTTTTGTTTTGCTTGCTGTTTTAATAAAATACTTAGAGCTGAAAGTTTTTAAATAGCATAGAGTCCTCAAATAGGAGGCTAGGTAAGCAACATTCACATCCCGTCAACAAAGCTCTTTTCTATGGAATTGCTCTAGTACTTCACTTATATCTTTTTGAGCACGGTGTGCTTTGTGAATTTTGAAGAAATGCTCTCATGCTTCACTTAGATTTATTTGGGAGTTCATAAATTTTTAAGAAATTCTATCTTGCTTCACTTAGATTATTTTGAGAGAAAGAAAAAAATTATGCTCATGATCTTCACTTATATTTGTTTGAGCTTATCAAAAGCAACATATGAAAATAGTCCCAAAGTGATAGATATCGAAGGAGGATATAATAAAAACTTTCATGAAGATCATTGGACAAAATAAACTTGATTCTTAGTAATGATTTTGAGATATGACGACATGATATGTGAGTCATGTTGATGAGTAATTGTGCTTTAGTAAGAATATTAATGTTAAGGTTTGTGATTCCCTATGCAAGCACGAAAGTCAATAGTTATGCAATGACATTTATATCCTACTTATGGTGCATCATTCAGTGTTAGTTATGCTTAATGCTTGGATACAATATTTTTCGCTTTTTGGTTGGTCACTTCTCAATCTTTTTGCTAGCCTTCATTTTGCACTAAGTATGATCACTACTGGTGCATCCAAAACCCTTTAAACCAGTTTTGCCTTATGAGTCCACTATACCTACCTATATGCGGTATTTCCATGCCGTTCTAAGCAAATTTGCATGTGCCATCTCTAATGTTCAAAATAAATTTCTCTTTTGTGTGCTCTATTACTCGCAAAGCGGTAAAGGGTAGCCAATATTTTCCATGCTGGATGTGTTATTCTCACGATGAGTGTTTATTCACTTGTCATTACACGAGAGTATGACAAAGGTACTAGGGATGCCCAGTCCTGAAATGATAATGAATTTACTTTATGTTGTCAAATAATAAATTCTTTGGAAAGTGTTGGTATGGAGGGCACCCGTGGATACGATTAGCCATGGAAAGTGAAAGTTATGGTGGAAAACGGAATAAACTTTATTTTCTATTTGGGAACCGCCTATGATGTATCTAGCATGGAAAGTGTTGGGATGCTCCAAGTCGTTTTCATTGGTAGGAAAAGTATGCCTCTCAGAAATATTTTTTTATCTCTCAATTCAAGCTTTGAGCTCTGGCACCTCTACAAATCCCTACTTCCCTTTGCGAAGGGCCTTTCTTTTACTTACGCAATTTTTATTTTGAATTTGAGTCTCCATCTTCTCTTATAAAGCACCAACTAAGGGGCACTATGATCGTATTTGAGCATTGGGTGTAGCTAATATTTGAGTGTGTTTCATGAATGGATCAATGATTGAGCATGATGGGCTAGGGATAACTTGCTTTAGTGTTGATATTTTGAAAGACATGGTTGCTTGTTGGTATGCTTGAGTATTAAAGTCTTCATGTCAAAACTAGACTATTGCTTTGAATCATATAAAAGTACATATGTCCATGCTATAAAGAAAAGAATGTGATGAACATGATAGGCAGCATTCCACATCAAAAATTCTGTTTTTATCATTTACCTACTCGAGGACGAGCAGGAATTAAGCTTTGGGATGCTGATACGTTCCAACGTATCTATAATTTTTGATTGTTCCATGCTGTTATATTATCATTCTTGGATGTTTTACAATCATATTATAGTCCTCTTATATCATTTTTTGGGACTAACCTATCAACCTAGTGCCCAGTGCCAGTTGCTGTTTTTTTGCTTGTTTTTTACATCACATGAAATCAATATCAAATGGAGTCCAAACACCACGAAACTCCTAGAGGATTTTTTATGGACCAGAACACTCGGGATGGGACAGAGCAGCACGTGGGGGTGCCCTGAGGGGGGCACAACCCACCAGGGTCCCCTGGCGCCCAGGTGGGTTGTGCCCACCTCGGTGGCCTCCTGCACCCCTTCTTCGTCCTATAAATTCCCAAATATACCGAAACCCTTCGGGGTTAACCTAGATCATAAGTTCCGCCGTCGCAAGGTCTCATTATCCGTGAAATCCAATCTAGACCCCGTTCCGGCACCCTGTCGGAGGGGGGATTAGTCTTCGGTGGCCATCTTCATCACCTCGGTGGCCACCACGATGAGGAGGGAGTAGTCCACCCTCGAGGCTGAGGGTTTGTACCAGTAGCTATGTGTTTGATCTCTCTCTCTCTCTCTCTCTCTCGTGATCTACATCACGGGCTTTGTTAATATAGTCGGATCATATGATGTTTCTCCCCTCTATACTCTTGTTATGATGAATTGAATCTTTACCCTTCACAGTTTTGTCTTATCGGATTGAATATTCAGAGATGAGAACACATGATATATGTCTTGCAATATGAATACTTGAGGTGACAATGAGGTATCTTATTGATGCACTTGATATGTGTTATGGCATTTAACTCGCGGATTCCAACGGTGATATTGGGGTAATCTATGCATAGGGGTTGATGCACGTTTTTATCCGACACAAACTTTGGGGTCTCTTTATAGTTCTTTGTGTGGATTGAGTATTATGAATATGTTTTGCTCTGGTGTTGTTCTAGTACGAACTCAAGGATAGATCGAATGGAAAAAATAGCTTTGTGTTATTTTAGTATGAACTCTTGAATAGATCGAACGGAAAGAACAGCTTCGAGGTGGTTTCGTGACCTACAAACTATTCCTATCTTTTGTTCTCCGCTAATAGGAACTCGGAGTGATTCTTTATTGCACTTTGAGGGATAATCATATGATCCAACTATGTTAGCATTGTTGAGAGGTTGCACTAGAGAAATTACGGACCCTAGGCCTCATTTTTAAGCATTGCAACACCGTTTTTGTGCCCGTTTACTATTTGCTACCTTGCTGTTTTTATTTATTCAGATTATAAAAATATATTTCTACCATCCATATTACACTTTTATCACCGTCTCTTCGCCGAACTAGTGCACCTATACAATTTGCCATTGTATTGTATGTGTTGGGACACAAGAGATTTCTTGTATTTGGTTGCAGGGTCGTTTGAGAGAGACCATCTTCATCCTACACCTCTCACGGATTGATAAACCTTAGGTCATCCACTTGAGGGAAAATTGCTACTGTCCTACAAAACTCTACGCTTGGAGGCCCAACACGTGTCTACAAAAATAAAGTTGCATAGTAGACATCAATCTATTTATCCTATCTATCACAATTTTATCACGTCTTCTCACCAATTTGAGGCATCGTTACGCGAAAGGGATTGACAACCCCTTTAACACGTCGGGTTGCGAGTATTTGTTATTTGTGTGCAGGGGTTGTTTATGTTGTGTTGCTTGGTTGTACTACTGGTTCGATAACCTTGGTCTCATCACTGAGGTAAATACCTACCGTCGCTGTGCTGCATCATCCCTTCCTCTTTGGGGAAATACCGACGTAGTTCAAGCAGGCATCAAGGTAATATCGATAAGCATCAAGAAATGCCTATGAATTATTCACTTACTGTTGAACCGTTTGATGTTTGGGGATTTGATTTCATGGGACCTTTTCCTTCCTCTAATGGGTATACTCATATTTTGGTTGATGTTGATTATGTTGCTAAGTGGGTAGAAGCTATTCCAACCAGTAGTGCTGATCACAACACCTCTATTAAGATGCTTAAGGAAGTTATTTTCCCAAGGTTTGGAGTCCCTAGATATTTAATGACTGATGGTGGTTCACACTTTATTCATGGTGATTTCCGTAAAATGCTTTGATACGTCCATTTGGCATCATGCTTTTATATCGATATTTATTGCATTCGGGGTTGTTACTACACGTTATGTCACAATACTTATGGCTATTCTCTCTTATTTTATAAGGTTTACATGAAGAGGGAGAATGCCGGCAGCTGGGATTCTGGGCTGGAAAAGGAGCAAATATTGGAGACATATTCTGCACAGCTCCAAAAGTCCTGAAACTCCACGAAAGTCATTTTGGGAATTAATAAAAAATATTCAGCGGAAGAAATACCTGAGGGGGGCCACCCACCACCCACGAGGGTGGGGGGCGCGCCCTACCCCCCTGGGCACGCCCCCTACCTCGAGGGCCACCTGGCAGCCCTCCGGTGCCCATCTTCTTCTATATGAAGTCTCTTACCCTGGAAAAAATCATAAGCAAGCTCACGGGATGAAACTCCGCCGCCACGAGGCGGAACCTTGGCAGAACCAATCTAGGGCTTCGGCGGAGCTGTTCTGCCAGGGAAACTTCCCTTCGGGAGGGGGGAATCATCACCATCGATCCTCTCATCAGGAGGGGGTCAATCTCCATCAACATCTTCACCAGCACCATCTCCTCTCAAACCTGTGGGTTGCTAGTAGTGTTGATTACTCCTTGTAGTTGATGCTAGTTGGTTTATTTGGTGGAAGATCATATGTTCAGATCCTTAATGCATATTAATACTCCACTGATTATGAACATGAATATGTTTTGTGAGTAGTTACGTTTGTTCCTGAGGACATGGGTGAAGTCTTGCTATTAGTAGTCATGTGAATTTGGTATTCGTTTGATATTTTGATGAGATGTATGTTGTCTCTCCTCTAGTGGTTTTATGTGAACATCGACTACATGACACTTCACCATTATTTGGGCCTATAGGAAGGCATTGGGAAGTAATAAGTAGATGATGGGTTGCTAGAGTGACAGAAGCTTAAACCCTAGTTTATGCATTGCTTCATAAGGGGCTGATTTGGATCCACAAGTTTCATGCTATGGTTAGGTTTACCTTGATACTTCTTTTGTAGTTGCGGATGCTTGCAATAGGGGTTAATCATAAGTGGGATGCTTGTCCAAGAAAGGGCAGTACCCAAGCACCGGTCCACCACATATCATATTATCAAAGTAACGAACGCGAATCATATGAGCGTGATGAAAACTAGCATGACGATAATTTCCATGTGTCCTCGGGAGCGCTTTTCTCATTATAAGAACTTGTCCAGGCTTGTCCTTTGCTACAAAAAGGATTGGGCCACCTTGCTGAACCTTATTTACTTTCATTTCTTGTTACCTGTTACAAATTATCTTATCACAAAACTATCTGTTACCTACAATTTTAGTGCTTGCAGATAATACCTTAGTGAAAACCGCTTGTCATTTCCTTATGCTCCTCGTTGGGTTCGACACTCTTACTTATCAAAAGGACTACGATAGATCCCCTACACTTGTGGGTCATCAAGACTCTTTTCTGTCGCTGTTGCCATGGAGTGAAGCGCCTTTGGTAAGTGGAACTTGGTAAGGAAACATTTATATAGTGTGCTGAAATTTACTGTCACTTGTTACTATGGAAACTAATCCTTTGAGGGGCTTATTCGGGGTATCTTCACCCCGACCAATAGAGCAAAGAGTTGCTCCTCAACCTACTGAACCTACTGAATTTTTTTACTTTGGAATTCCTTCGGGTATGGTAGAGAAACTGCTAGCTAATCCCTTTGCAGGAGATGGAACATTGCATCCCGATTTATACCTTATCTATGTGGATGAGGTTTATGGATTATTTAAGCTTGCAGGTATGCCCGATGATGTTATTAAGAAGAAGGTTTTCCCTTTATATTTGAAGGGAGACGCATTGACATGGTATAGGCTATGTGATGATATGGGATCCTGGGACTATAAACGATTGAAATTGGAATTTCACCAGAAGTTTTATCCTATGCATCTTGTTCATCGTGATCGTAATTATATATATAATTTTTGTCCTCACGAAGGAGAAAGCGTCGCTCAAGCTTGGGGGAGGCTTAAGTCAATGTTATATTCATGCCGCAATCATGATCTCTCAAGAGAAATGATTATTCAAAACTTTTATGCTCAACTTTCTCTCAACAATCGCACCATGCTTGATACTTCTTGTGTTGGGTCTTTTATGATTAAAACTATTGAATTCAAATGGTATTTATTGGAAATAATTAAATGCAACACTGAAGATTGGGATTCCGATGATGGTAAGGAGTCAGGTATGACACCTAAGTTTGATTGTGTTAAATCTTTTATGGATACCGATGCTTTTTGTTGATTTAGCACTAAATATGGACTTAACTCTAAGATAGTATGTTCTTTCTGTGAACCATTTGCTACTCATGTTGATCTCCCTAAGGAGAAGTGGTTTAAATATAATCCTCCCACTGAAGTAAAAGTAGTTGCACCTGTTACAGTTGAAGAAAAGACTATCACTTATAATGATCCTATTGTTCCTACTACTTATATTGAGAAATCACCTTTCCCTGTTAGGATAAAGGATCATGCTAAAGCTTCAACTGTGGTTCATAAGAGTAATACTAGAACATATACACCTCCTGAGAAAATTAAAGTGGAACCTAGTATTTCTATGGTTAAAGATCTCTTGGATGATAATATTGATGGGCATGTTATTTACTTATGTGATGAAGCTGCTAAAATTGCTAGACCCGATTGTCGGTGTCAAAACCGGCGTATCTCGGGTAGGGGGTCCCGAACTGTGCGTCTAGGCAGATGGTAACAGGAGACGAGGGACACGATGTTTTTACCCAGGTTCGGGCCCTCTCGATGGAGGTAAAACCCTACGTCCTGCTTGATTAATATTGATGATATGGGTAGTACAAGAGTAGATCTACCACGAGATCAAGGAGGCTAAACCCTAGAAGCTAGCCTATGGTATGATTGTTGTAATGTATGTTGTCCTACGGACTAAAGCCCTCCGGTTTATATAGACACCGGAGAGGGCTAGGGTTACACAGAGTCGGTTACAATGGTAGGAGATCTACATATCCGTATTGCCAAGCTTGCCTTCCACGCCAAGGAAAGTACCTTCGGACATGAGCCAGAGTCTTCAATCTTGTATCTTCGTAGTCTTGGAGTCCGGCGGACATTGATAGTCCGTCTGTCCGGACACCCCCTAGTCCAGGACTCCCTCAGTAGCCCCCAAACCAGGCTTCAATGACGATAAGTCCAGCGCGTTTATAGTCTTCGGCGTTGCAAGGCGGGTTCTCCCTTCAAATTCCATGTACCTGCCGAACAGTGTCCAGCTTCATCTCGAATACGGTGCTCCTTGGCTTCTACGCCAAATAATGGCCCTCTTCCATGCGTCGCACGAATGCGAAAAGCCAGGGTGTCTTTTGCATTTCACCCCCCAATTGTGCGAGTCGCCCGCCTATAAAAGAGGCAAGAATCCAGATCCAAACCACACCGTCTTCCTCCCGCGAATACTCCATCGAAGCGCCTTTGACCTAGAAGTCCATTCCACCATGGATCGTCAACGCGGCTCTTCTTCACGCGCTCCCAGCCCACCGCCGGGGAATTGGAGGAGGTGCTCTATTTCGCACAACGAGCTTGAGAAGCTCCAAACGGGGGGATTCCTCCCTCCGGCCTTCATGGTCCCAGTCCGGGCCGGACTGGTTACTTATCAAGGTGGGAGACAGGCGGAGGACACTCCAAGCCCCAATAAGGGGGAGCGAGTATGTTTTGTCCCTTATCTGACAAGGGGACTCAGATTTCCAATACATCCGTTCCTTCGCGGGCTCCTGAAGTTCTACGGACTCCAGCTCCACCACCTCACGCCCGCCTCTGTCCTGCATATCGCGGGCTACGTAGCTCTTTGCAAGCTATTCCTGGGCATTGAGCCCCATTTCGCATTGTGGAAGAAGCTGTTTTGCCTCGTACCCGTTCTTATCAGGGGTCCATATATCAAGTGGGCGGCGCCGAAATATGGCGCATCGCCAGGACCGGATACCTATCCGGCACTCCCAAGAAGGCGTCCGAAGACTGGCCCTTGGAGTGGTTTTATATAGGAGACGCTCCGCTGCCAGACCCAGTTCGGATCGGCCTCCCGGAGTTTAGTGCTGCTCCCTTGAAGAAACGCCTCAGCTGGCGCCCACGGAGCCCCCCATTGGAGGAAGACAAGAGCGTCTACTACTTGATGGGCCGGATAAGATTAATGGCTCATTCCGGCTTGACCATGATCGGAGTCATGGCGACATGCATCAAGCGAGGGGTACAGCCACTGCAATACAGAGGCCACCCCATGTGGGACTTCAATGGGGAAGACGATGCTACCCGGCACGGCCGCAAAGGGCCGGATTCGGCCGAGGATCTGGTGAAGATCCTGTCCAGCCTGTACAAGGGGGAGAAGGAGGATTTCCTTCGAACGAACCCTTTGGATGGGTTCTCCATGATCAACCCCAGAGGATGGGTAAGTGAACACCTTGAAGGGCCCAACCCATGCTTTCGAAGTTTAAGCTTCTTACATTATGTCTTCGGCGCAGGGTCTACGCCGGACTGTGGAGGACATGGTAAGTCCTGCTCCGCAACCCGAGGATCCAGAAGGATCCCTGGATCCGGCCTCCGAAGAGGACTCGGATATCGAGGTGGAGCTGATCGACGGGGTGTATCACCAGCTCAGCATAGACAATGCTTTGGTCGCCATTACGGCGGACTACCCCGGGCTAAGTCCGGCTTCCCAGGTGACTGCAACCGAAGTTCGGACACCGTTATCTCATCCCTGCCCATTTCTGACCTTCGCGAACGATGGTATTTTGCAGGAAGCACCTTTATGGCAGGAAGCCGAGCCCGCGGCGGCCGACCAACAGAGGTCAGTCCGAACCAGCAGGCGGAAAAGGAGCGCAGTGCGGACGGAAACGTCACCGCAAAGGTATAGCTTGTATTTGAATTTTTGGAGCAATGTTCCGAGGAAACGTCTAAGTGCCCATGATCTTTGTAGGAGAAAAAGCGCTCGCCGGACTGCGAGCACAGGAATTGCCAATCCGACCAACACCGGCCAGGCTCCAGCGCCCGGCCTGGAGGGGGAGGCAAGCGCAAGACGCGGGCCGGATCCTTCTCCAACGGAGGATACCGACAGACTGTCCGCCACCAAGTCTGAGGTGGAGAGCGCCATGAACCATAGGCGCCGCCGGACAGTATTTCAAGAAGCGTGCTTTTCCCCTGAGGCATTGGATGCTTTTAACGCAGGGGACGCGCATCTCCGTGCTGCTCAAAATGGTTTCACCAGAGCCACGGAGCAGTATGTGAAAGACATACGGGTAAGGGAATTTTAATGGTTGTATATACCAGTAGCCCCCGAGACTTAAAGTAGTTATGCTAACTGATTTAAGGATCATTGTAAATTTCAGGCACTTAACGAGAAGAACGCCCAGCTGTCTCGGGAGCTGCAAGATTGCAAGGCCCAACTTGAGGCCGCACTTGCTGCCGCAGGAGGAGACGGAAAGACCCCTCCTGGTAACACATTTTTATTAATAAATATAAGCGTTGTGCGGTGTGCGCGCGAGTCTAATAATGACATTTGCAGGTACCGCCGGACAAGATCCGGACAGGCAAGCATTGCTATGCCAGCTAAAGGCCGGCGAGAGTGTGCTGAATAGGGTTCAGCAGGAAAGGAACAAGCTCCAGGATGCCAACGCCAAGCTCGGAGAAGAGCTGAAAGGCGCTCAGGCCGAGCTGTCCGGCTCCGTTAAGGAGAATCAGCGGCTTCGTCGCGGCATTTATAGTAAGTGCTTGAGCGAACTCTTTTGAAAAGAAGAGTTCGGCGAGGAAGTATTTTGACATGATATGTCTTGTAGGTATACTCACGGGTCGTCCTGCAGAGGAGATGCCCATATCAATGGGTGATCAACTTCCCGAACTGTTCCAGCTACTCGAACGAGTTCGACAGGCAATGAGCGGCGTCGTTCAGGCTTTATGGCCAGCCCTCACCCTACCCGAGGGCCTCAGGGAGCTTGCGGAGAAGCTGCAGGGAGTGCGGCAGCGCTTCCGTTTGTGGAAGATTTTGGCTTGCCGTCAAGGTGCCAGGGAGGCTTGGGCCATGGTGAAGATGCGGTACAAAAAGGCGGATCCCAACCACATGGCCGAAGTTGGACCGGTGGGGCCCGATGGGAAGGAGATCCCTGTGAGTTTAGTGTATAGCCAAGTAGAGTTGGCTGCTAAATTTTCCCAACAGGACTGTAAACTAGACAGCCTGTTAAACGGGATTGAGGAGGAATACAATCAGTAAATTTGACAATGTATGTTATACTTTAAAGTGACATGTGAAATGCCTTCTAGCCGGATTGTAGATCGTTTGTCTTTGCCGACCTTTTCGCTTCGACCTCGGGACCCTAGAGTCCAGAGTGTGTCCGAATACCTTTTTGGTTAAGAAACAACTGTGGTATGCATGGAGACCAGGCGTAGGGGTCATTAGTGCTTTATCAGACAAGTGCCCAACTAGTTATGTTATATTACATGGTTAGTAAGAAACATCTTCCAGGGAGAATAGTTCCGTTAAGGGTTCCTTTCGCTGGGAGACATGCCCTAAAGTGCATGTCCGGACTGCAAAGAAAGCAGTAAAACATCTGGGGGCAAATAGATAAATAGGTAAAAAGTCATCTTTTAAGTCACCGACCGAATATTCCCTTAAGAACGCTAGCTTTCGGCTTCGCCCAGTCTGAGGTACACATCCGGCTGACCCGGCAGTAACAATCGCAGAGGTGCTCCCTTTACCTCCTAGCCGAACAATCGGGAACGTAGGGGTAAGCACAGGAGCCAGGCAACCCAGCTTGGCCAAAACTTAAGTCATATCGATGCATATAATGGCGAGTAAAAGGTACATGTGGAAGCTTGACACATGTGCTGGGCATAAAACCCGTATAGAGCTTCTGTAAAAGAAGCCCCCAGGAATAATGAGTGCAGATGGCACATCATGCGTATAATTGAGCTTCTGTAAAAGAAGCCCCCAGGAATAATGAGTGCGGATGGCACGTCATGCATATGCAAAGAATGCAAAAATAGGCCCGGAAGGGCTTTTAAGTGAAAAGGATAAAAAGAGAAACAAAAGACAGCCGAAGTGTAAAAGTTTGGACGGGGGAAGGGGACGAACTCTTAGTCCGGCGCTAGGCATAGAATCGTCGGAGGCGGGCTGCGTTCCATGGGTTCGGCTCGAGTCGGTGATCCGACGCATTTCGTAGACGGTATGGTTCGCCGGTTAGTACTTGATCGATAATGAAGGGGCCCTCCCATTTGGGCTTGAGCTTGTCCTTTTTCTTGTCCGGCAGGCGTAGAACTAGTTCACCAACGTTGTAAGTCTTGGCCCGTACTTCTCTGCTTTGATATCTTCGGGCCTGCTGCTGATAGAATGCGGAACGAGCCTTCGCGACGTCACGCTCTTCCTCCAATGTGTCCAAGCTGTCCTGCCGATCAAGCTCGGCCTCTCTTTCCTCATACATGCGCACTCGAGGTGAGTCATGAATAATGTCACAGGGCAAGACTGCCTCTGCGCCGTATACCATAAAAATGGTGTGAATCCGGTAGTACGGTTAGGCGTTGTCCGCAGCCCCCAGAGTACGGAGTCGAGCTCCTCGACCCATTGTGTGTCGGATTTGGTGAGTGACCTCACTAGTATGGGTTTAATGCCACTCATTATTAGACCATTTTCTCTTTCCACTTGACCGTTGGTTTGTGGGTGATAGACTGACGCATAGTCGAGCTTGATGCCCATATTTTTGCACCATGACTTAACTTCGTCGGCTGTGAAGTTCGTGCCGTTGTCGGTGATGATGCTGTGAGGGACTCCGTAACGGTGTACCACCCCTGATATAAAGTCTATCACTGGTCCAGACTCTGCCGTTTTGACCGGTTTGGCCTCTATCCATTTGGTGAATTTATCCACCATGACCAATAGGTATTTTTTTCTTGTGGGTTCCCCCTTTAAGGGGTCCAACCATGTCGAGCCCCCAGACCGCGAACGGCCAGGTAATGGGTATGGTTTTGAGGGCGGTGGGTGGCATATGGCTCTGATTAGCAAAGAGCTGACAACCAACGCATCGCTGGACCAAGTCCAGTGCGTCTGCCCGAGCCGTCGGCCAATAAAATCATGTACGGAATGCCTTTCCTACAAGGGCCCGGGCTGCTGCGTGGTGTCCGCCTAGTCCGGCATGAATTTCAGCCAGGAGGTTTCCGCCTTCTTCTTCGGAGATACACCTTTGAAGGACTCCGGTGGTACTTTTCTTATAAAGTTCTCCCTCATGGACCTTGTAGGCCTTCGATCGCTGGACTATGCAGCGGGCCTCATTTTGGTCTTCGGGAAGTTCCTGCCTAAGTAAGTAGGCTAGGAAAGGTTCTGTCCACGCGGCGATTACTGCCATTATGACGTGGGCGGAGGGTGTTATGTCGTCTGCCGAATCACCAGTTGGTGCGGTTTTCTCCGGTTTGTAGCTACCGGGCTCCTCTTCCCATAGTAAGGATGGCTTGAAGAGTCGTTCCAGGAAGATATTTGGAGGGACAGCATCACGTTTCGCACCGATGCGTGCCAGGACATCGGCCGCTTGGTTATTATCTCGGGCTATGTGATGGAATTCGAGTCCTTCAAACCGAGCTGACATTTTTAGGACAGCGTTGCGATATGCTGCCATTTTCGGATCCTTGGCGTCGAAGTCTCCATTTATTTGGGATATTGCAAGGTTTGAGTCCCCGCGCACCTCTAGGCGTTGAATGCCCACGGAGACCGCCATCCGGAGACCATGTAACAGGGCCTCGTATTCGGCTGCATTGTTGGAGTCCGTGTACATTATTTGAAGTACATACTGGACTGTATCTCCGGTGGGGGACGTCAGTACGACGCCAGCCCCCAGTCCGGCCAACATTTTGGAGCCGTCGAAATGCATAGTCCAATTGGAGTATGCGTTGTACTCTTTAGGGAGTTCGGCTTCAGTCCATTCGGCGACGAAGTCAGCCAAAACTTGTGACTTTATAGCTCGTCGAGGTTTGTAAGTGATGTCGAATGGTAAGAGCTCAATGGCCCATTTTGCTATCCTGCCCGTTGCATCGCGGTTAGCATCCGTCCACTCGAAGTGTTCGGTGCGCCTGAGGAGGCGATAGAGGGGCAACGCCTTTTCTCCTAAACGGGAGATAAAGCGGCTTAAGGCTGCCACGCATCATGTTAATTTTTGTATTTGTTTGAGGTCTTTTGGAATATCCAACTGTGACAGAGCTTGGATTTTGGCCGGATTTGCTTCAATTCCTCTACCGGATACGATGAAGCCCAGCAGCTTACCGGCTGGTACGCCGAAAACGCATTTATCCGGATTCAGCTTGATGTCATATGCTCTGAGGTTGTCGAATGTGAGCCTCAAATCGTCTACTAAAGTTTCGACGTGTTTTGTTTTGACGACTACATCGTCTACGTATGCCTCGACTGTTTTGTCGATCTGGGTGGCCAGACATGTTTGAATCATGCGCTGATATGTTGCGCCGGCGTTTTTGAGTCCGAAGGGCATCGTGTTGAAGCAGAATGGTCCATATGGAGTGATAAATGCCGTTGCGGCTTGGTCTGCTTCCGCCATCTTGATTTGATGATAGCCAGAGTATGCGACCAGGAAGCACAGCGAATCGTGCCCTACTGTGGCATCGATAATTTGATCGATGCGGGGGAGAGGGAAGGGATCCTTTGGGCAAGCTTTATTGAGGTCTTTGAAATCGACACAGAGGTGCCAGGATTTATCCTTCTTTGGTACCATCACCAAATTTGCTAGCCAGTCCGGATGTTTGATATCTCTAATGAATCCGGCTTCCAATAGTTTGGCTAGCTCTTCTCCCATTGCCTGTCTTTTGGGCTCGGAAAATCGTCGAAGAGCCTGTTTGACTGGCTTGAATCCTTTTAGGATGTTGAGGCTGTGTTCTGCCAAGCTGCGAGGGATTCCGGGCATGTCTGAAGGATGCCAGGTGAAGATATCCCAATTTTCCCGAAGGAATTCGCGCAGTGCGGCGTCTACGTCGGGGTTCAACTGTGCCCCAATGGAGGCCGTCTTTGTTGGGTCCGTTGGATGGACCTGGAATTTTATTATCTCGTCTGCTGGTTTGAAGGAGGTGGACTTGGATCTTTTATCGAGTATCACATCGTCCCTGTTCACCGTAGAGCGTAGCGCGGTAAGTTCTTCTGCCGCTAAGGCTTCGGATAGTGCCTCGAGGGCTAGTGCGGCTGTCTTGTTTTCGGTGCGGAGTGCTATGTCCGGATCACTAACGAGAGTGATTATTCCGCTGGGCCCAGGCATTTTCAGCTTCATGTACCCGTAATGAGGTATTGCTTGAAAAATTGTGAATGCCTCTCGTCCTAATATGGCGTGATACCCACTGCTGAACGAGGCCACCTGGAACGTGACTTCTTCGGATCTGTAATTGTCCGGAGAGCCGAACACCACATCGAGTGTGATTTTTCTGGTGCAGTGCGCTTCCCGACTAGGGATTATTCCTCTAAAGGTTGTGCTGCTTCGCTCAATACGGCTCCAATCGATTTCCATTTTTCGCAGAGTTTCCTCATAAATGAGGTTTAGTCCGCTGCCGCCGTCCATGAGGACTTTTGTCAGTCGAAAGCCGTCCACTATGGGACTAAGTACCAGTGCGGCTGGGGCTCTGGTTGTTCGGAATGTGGGCTCGTCGCTGCCATTGAAGGTAATGGCTGTGTCGCTCCATGGATTTGCTGTTGCTACTTGGTAGGCTTCGGTGAGTTCGTGGATTGATCGTTTTCGCATATTATTTGATGCGAAAGTCTCGAAGACTGTTGATACCGTGCTGGTATTGTTGGAGTGATTTCCCGGAGCTAGAAGCTCTTCGCCACTTTTAGCCACCTGCCGTAATATCCAACATGCTCGAAGGCTATGTGTTGGGACGGCTCCCTCTGTATTATGAAGCTTACAGGGTCCATTGAGCCATCCCTCCAGTACGGTTCTGGTTTCCTGATTGGGTTTTTGTTTTTTCGTTTTTGCATCTGGGGCCTGAGTGTAAGGCGCCCTTTTGCTGCGGACTGGGTTTGGGGCCGGATTATCCCAAAATTGATTTTCGGTTTTCTGGAAACTCTCCATCGCACAGTACTTTCGTACAATGGATGCCAGATCGGTGAAGCGCGTAATTTTGCGACGATCAATGGCGTTTAGTATTCCCTTGTCCGTGCAGTTATTGCGGAAGATTGATATTGCGTTTTCCTCTCGGCAGTCCTTTATCCTGTCCATAACCAGGAGGAATCTGGCCCAGTAGTGATGTACTGTTTCTGTAGGCTCTTGCCGTATTAGAGATAGATCGCATATGTCTGGGCGGGTGGGTGGAATAAAATCCGGATCCCTGCCCATCTTGAGGCTCAAAGGCCAAGGGGTTTCCGAATTCGGAAGTGTGGTTTGCTGGGGACAATCCAGCGAGTCCGGGGCGATGCATGATTTTAAGTTCGATGCTCGATCGAAGTCCGTCCCTCCGCGGGAATCCGGCATGGAGGGTTCGGGAATCCAAACATGAATTGTTTTCAACACTGGCAAAGAGTTGCCGTATTGCTCTTCCACCACCGCGACATGGTGGGTGGCCTGGGGAGAGTTAATCTCTCTCAGATCAGTTTTAAGCCCAATCTGGTTGTAGTACGTAGCGACTCCCAGGGCGGCGATGCGATCCAAGAGCTCGTTAACAGACGAGAGCTCTATTGGATCTAACTGTTCGGCAGCTTTAGGGCTGACGCGAAGATTGCTTTCGACGACTTGAGAAGTCATTGCCGAAGCGGCGGCCGGACAGGCGGTCATGAGAAAACCACCAAGCCGGATAGTTTGGCCAGCGGCCAAGGCCCCTCCGGCGAAAATACCGTCTTTGAAGACGGGTGGAGGCATCCGCTCTATCGGTGACGACACAGAGGAACTCTCAATGAAAGCACCAATGTCGGTGTCAAAACCGGCGGATCTCGGGTAGGGGGTCCCGAACTGTGCGTCTAGGCGGATGGTAACAGGAGACGAGGGACACGATGTTTTTACCCAGGTTCGGGCCCTCTCGATGGAGGTAAAACCCTACGTCCTGCTTGATTAATATTGATGATATGGGTAGTACAAGAGTAGATCTACCACGAGATCAAGGAGGCTAAACCCTAGAAGCTAGCCTATGGTATGATTGTTGTAATGTATGTTGTCCTACGGACTAAAGCCCTCCAGTTTATATAGACACCGGAGAGGGCTAGGGTTACACAGAGTCGGTTACAATGGTAGGAGATCTACATATCCGTATTGCCAAGCTTGCCTTCCACGCCAAGGAAAGTACCTTCTGGACACGAGTCGGAGTCTTCAATCTTGTATCTTTGTAGTCTTTGAGTCCGGCGGACATTGATAGTCCGGCTGTCCGGACACCCCCTAGTCCAGGACTCCCTCACCGATACTAAAAATAAACATAGACCTGTTGTAGGCATGCCTGTTATTTCTGTTAAAATAGGAGATCATTGTTATCATGGCTTATGTGATATGGGTGCTAGTGCAAGTGCAATACCTCATTCCTTATACAAAGAAATTATGCATGATATTGCATCTGCTGAGATAGAAGAAATTGATGTTACAATTAAGCTTGCCAATAGAGATACTATTTCACCAATTGGGATTGTTAGAGATGTTGAAGTCTTGTGTGGGAAAGTTAAATATCCTGCTGATTTTCTTGTTCTTGGTTCCCCACAAGATAGCTTTTGTCCCATCATATTTGGTAGACCCTTCTTGAATACTGTTAATGCTAGGATAGACTGCAAAAAGAATGTTGTTACGATTGTCTTAGGGGATATGTCTCATGAGTTTAATTTTGCTAAATTTCGTAGACAACCCCATGATAAAGAATTGCCTAGTAAGGATGAAATTATTGGTCTTGCTTCTATTGTCGTGCCTCCTACTGATGCTTTAGAACAATATTTGCTAGACCATGAAAATGATATGTATATGAATGAAACAAGGGAAATAGATGAAGTATTCTTTAAATAGGGACCTATTTTGAAACACAACTTGCCTGTTGAAATCTTAGGGGATCCTCCACCACCCAAGGGTGATCCCGTGTTTGAGCTTAAACCATTACCTGATACTCTTAAATATGCTTATATCGATGAAAAGAAGATATACCCTATTATTATTAGTGCTAACCTTTCAGAGCAGGAAGAGGAAAGATTATTAAAAACTCTGAAGAAGCACCATGCCGCTATTGGATATACTCTTGATGATCTCCATGGCATTAGTCCCACTTTATGCCAACACAAAATAAAATTGGAGGAAAGGTGCCAAACCAGTTATTGATCACCAACGATGATTAAATCCTAAGATGAAAGAAGTGGTAAGAAAGGAAATACTAAAGCTCCTTGAGATAGGTACAATTCATCCCGTTGCTAATAGCCAGTGGGTAAGTCATGTCCATTGTGTCCCTAAGAAGGGAGGTATTATTGTCGTTCCTAATGATAAAGATGAATTGATCCCACAAAGAATTATTACAGGTTATAGGATGGTAATTGATTTCCGTAAGTTAAATAAAGCCACTAAAAAATATCATTACCCTTTACCTTTTATTGATCAAGTGCTAGAAATACTATCCAAACATACTCATTTTTGCTTTCTAGATGGTTACTCTGGATTCTCTCAAATACCTGTGTCAGCAGAGGATCAAGAAAAGACCACTTTTACTTGCCCTTTCGGTACTTTTTCTTGTAGACGTATGCCTTTTGGTTTATGTAATGCACCTGCTACCTTTCAAAGATGCATGATGGCTATATTCTCTGACTTTTCTGAAAAGATTTTTGAGGTATTCATGGATGATTTCTCTGTTTATGGATCCTCTTTTGATGATTGCTTGAGCAACCTTGATCGAGTTTTACAGAGATGTGAAGATACTAGTCTCATCTTGAATTGAGAGAAGTGCCACTTTATGGTTAATGAAGGTATTGTCTTGGGGCATAAAATTTCTGAAAGAGGTATTGAAGTTGATAAAGCTAAGATTGATGCTATTGAAAAGATGTCATGTCCCAAGGACATTAAAGGTATAAGAAGTTTCCTTGGTCATGCCAGTTTTTATAGGAGGTTCATTGAGGAATTTTCTAAAATTTCTAGGCCTCTAACTAATCTATTGCAAAATATATTCCTTTTGTCTTTGATGATGATTGTGTAGAAGCATTTGAAATACTTAAGAAAGCTTTGATTTCTGCACCTATTGTTCAGCCACCTGATTGGAATTTACCCTTTGAAATTATGTGTGATGCTAGCGATTATGCTGTAGGTGTTGTTCTAGGACAAAGAGTTGATAAGAAACTGAATGTTATTCAATATGCTAGTAAAACTCTAGACAGTGCTTAGAGAAATTATGCTACTGCTGAAAAAGAATTCTTAGCAGTTGTATTTGCTTGTGATAAGTTCAGACCTTATATTGTTGATTCTAAAGTAACTGTTCACACTGATCATGCTGCTATTAAATATCTTATGGAAAAGAAAGATGCTAAACCTAGACTTATTAGATGGGTTCTCCTACTACAAGAATTTGATTTGCATATTATTGATAGAAAGGGAGCTGAGAACCCCGTTGCACACAACTTGTCTAGGTTAGAGAATGTTCTTGATGACCCACTACCTATTAATGATAGCTTTCCTGATGAACAATTAGTTGTCATAAATGCTTCTCGTACTGCTCCATGGTATGTTGATTATGCTAATTACATTGTTGCTAAATTCATACCACCTAGTTTCACATACCAGCAAAAGAAAAAATTTCTTCTATGATTTAAGAAATTACTTCTGGGATGACCCACACCTTTATAAAGAAGGATTAGATGGTGTTATTAGACGCTGTGTACCTGAGCATGAACAGGAATAGATCCTACGCAAGTGTCACTCCGAGGCATATGAAGGACACCACGCTGGAGATAGAACTGCACATAAGGTATTGCAATCCGGTTTTTATTGGCCTACTCTCTTCAAAGATGCCCGTAAGTTTGTCTTGTCTTGTGATGAATGTCAAAGAATTGGTAATATTAGTAGACGTCAAGAAATGCCTATGAATTATTCTCTTGTTATCGAACCATTTGATGTTTAGGGCTTTGATTATATGGGACTGTTTCCTGCCTCTAATCGTTATACACATATTTTAGTTGCTGTTGATTACGTTAGTAAGTGGGTAGAAGCTATTCCAACTAGTAGTCCTGATCATAACACTTCTATTAAGATGCTTAAAGAAGTTATTTTTCTGAGGTTTGGAGTCCCTAGATACTTAATGATTGATGGTGGTTCACATTTTATTCATGATGCTTTTCGTAAAATGCTTGCTAAGTATGATGTTAATCATAGAATTGCATCTCCACATCACCCACAGTCTAGTGGTCAAGTAGAATTGAGCAATATAGAACTCAAATTAATTTCGCAAAAGATTGTTAATAGATCTAGAAAGAATTGGTCCAAGAAACTTGATGATGCATTATGGGCTTATAGAACTACATATCAAAATCCTATGGGTATGTCTCCATATAAAATGGTTTATGGAAAAGCATGTCACTTACCTCTCGAACTTGAACATAAGGCATATTGGGCCATTAAAGAGCTCAATTATGATTTCAAACTTGCCGGTGAGAAGAGGTTATTTGACATTAGCTCACTTGATGAATGGAGAACCTAGGCCTACGAGAATGCCAAACTGTTTAAAGAAAAAGTTAAAAGATGGCATGACAAAAGGATACAAAAGCGTGAGTTTAACGTAGGTGATCATGTGTTGCTATTCAACTCTCGTTTAAGATTTTTTGTGGGAAAACTTCTCTCTAAATGGGAAGGCCCTTACGTTATCGAGGAGGTCTATCGTTCCTGTGCCATAAAAATCAACAACTTCGAAGGCACAAATCCGAAGGTGGTGAACGATCAAAGAATCAAACATTATATCTCAAGTAATCCTATAAATGTTGAAACTAATGTTATTAAAACCGTAACCCCGGAGGAATACATAAGGGACACTTTCCAGAATGTTTCAGACTCCGAAAAGGAATAGGTATGTGGTACGGTAAGTAAACCGACTCCAAAATAGTTCTAATAGCAATTTTTCTCCGTTTTGGAATATTTAAGAAAATAGGAAAATAAGAAGTAGTCCGGGAAGGACACGAGGCATCCATGAGGGTGGAGGGCGCGCCCTACCCCCCTGGGCGCGCCCCCTGCCTCGTGGGCACCTCGTGCACTCTATAGACTCCATTTTCTTGCATGATACTTCTTTTGGTCGGTAAAAATTTATTAAGGTTTTGACCACCGTATCACGCAAAAATCTTCTGTCTTTGTTTCGAGCTGTTTTTCTGACAGATCTAGAGCACCATGACGTCTTCAAGCGCCCCCAAGGACAAGTTTTTCGAGAGGGTCATCAACCCCTACCTCGCGAAGGTGCTGCATCACCCTCAAACCATTGAGATGCGTGAGGGGGAGCTGCACGTCTGCGATGTTGAGGGACCAAGGAGTACCGGAAGTGTGGAGACAAAGCTCGAAACAATGGAACAACAAGTTTTCAAGTGCCAAGGGATGGTGGAACACGGACTCAACGCCAACCAGATGATGATCGCGGAGTTCACCAACAACCACAAGCTGGACGCCAAGAACATTGGGGAGACCATCTTCAAGCTTCATGAGAAAATCGAGCACCTCCAAGCCTAGATCTATGACCTGCAAAACCAAAACCGTGAGTATGAATATAGATTCAAGAGGATGAGTTTAGCTGCAGATTTGAGGATCCCGGAGACTCGATCATCCTTCTATGATGGTGAGCCTATTCCTTGGAAGACGAACGACAAGCCTACATCATCAACAACTCCATCATCACCACCTCCGAGGAACTAATCACATGGGTATGGGCACTCTCCTTGGCAACTGCCAAGCTTGGGGGAGTTGCCCAGGTATCGTATCACCATCACACTCCTATCTTTACCATTTCATTTAGTTCGATCCTTTTGGTAATATCTTGATCTAGTAGAATAAAGCTTTGATATGAATTAGTTTTGAGTTTTTCTTTGTGACCCCTCTATGTAATCGAGTCCGTGAGATATATATAATAAAGATTAGTGTTGAGTCAAAGGCTTTGCTTTCTTGCTATGATCTTGAGGGAATAAAAGAATAAAAGAAATAAAAGAGACCATATTGATCTTATGGATAGTAATGACTTCACATATAGAGAGTATGATGATTAAAAGTTGTTGAGAGTTGGAAACGTAGTTTTGGTCATCATTGTAATTAATAGGAAGTAATAAAAAAAGAGAGGTTCTCACATATAAATACACTATCTTGGAAATCTTTTATGATTGTGAGCACTCATTAAAGTATGGCCTGCTAAAGAGTTGATGTTGGACAAGGAAGACAACGTAATGGGTTATGTTTTCTCACATCTCAGTTAAAGTATATTGTCATGGATCGTCCAACATGTTGAGCTTGCCTTTCCCCCTCATGCTAGCCAAATTCCTTGCACCAAGTAGAGATACTACTTGTGCTTCCAAATATCCTTAAACCCAGTTTTTCCATGAGAGTCCACCATACCTACCTATGGATTGAGTAAGATCCTTCAAGTAAGTTGTCATGTTGCTTGCAATAAAAATTGCTCTCTAAATATGTATGACTTATTAGTGTGGAGAAAATAAGCTTCATACGATCTTGTGATATGGAAGTAATAAAAGCAACGGACTGCATAATAAAGCTTCATACCACAAGTGGCAATATAAAGTGACGTTCTTTTGCATTAAGATTTCGTGCATCCAACCCTAAAAGCACATGACAACCTCTACTTCACTCTACGAAGGGCCTATCTTTTACATTATGCAAGAGTCAAGGTGATCTTCACCTTTCCTTTTTACATTTTATCCTTTGGCAAGCACCTCGTGTTGGAAAGATCCTGATACATATATCCAATTGGATGTAAATTAGCATGAACTATTATTGTTGACATTACCCTTGAGGTAAAAGGTTGGGAGGCAACACTATAAGCCCCTATCTTTCTCTGTGTCCGATTAAAACTCCATAACAATAAGTATTGCGTGAGTGTTAGCAATTGTGAAAGACTAAATGATAGTTGAGTATGTGGACTCGCCGAAAAGCTCTGTTATTGACTTTTTTCGATTTTATGATAAATTGCAATTGCTTCAATGACTGAGATTATAGTTTGTTAGTTCTCAATGAAGTTTTTGAATCATACTTGACATTGCGAATAGATTGTTACTTGAGCATAAGAAATGATATGACAATATATATATATATATATATATATATATATATATATATATTGTTGTTATAAGAATGATCATGATGCCCTCATGTCCGTATTTTTTTTTATCGACACCTCTATCTCTAAACATGTGGACATATTTTTCGATATCAGCTTCCGCTTGAGGACAAGCAAGGTCTAAGCTTGGGGGAGTTGATACGTCCATTTTGCATCATGCTTTTATATCGATATTTATTGTATTATGGGCTGTTACTACACGTTATGTCACAATACTTATGGTTATTCTCTCTTATTTTACAAGGTTTACATGAAGAGGGAGAATGCCGACAGCTGGGATTCTGGGCTGGAAAAGGAGCAAATATTGGAGACCTATTCTGCACAGCTCCAAAAGTCCTAAAACTCCATGAAAGTCATTTTGGGAATTAATAAAAAATATCCAGCGGAAGAAATACCTGAGGGAGGCCACCCACCACCCACGAGGGTGGGGGGCACGCCCTACCCCCCTGGGCGCGCCCCTACCTCGTGGGCCACCTGGCAGCCCTCCAGTGCCCATCTTCTACTATATGAAGTCTCTTACCCTAGAAAAAATCATAAGCAAGCTCACAGGACGAAACTCCGCCGCCACGAGGCGGAACCTTGGCAGAACCAATCTAGGGCTCCGACGGAGCTGTTCTGCCGGGGAAACTTCCCTCCGGGAGGGGGAAATCATCACCATCGATCCTCTCATCGGGAGGGGGTCAATCTCCATCAACATCTTCACCAGCACCATCTCCTCTCAAACCCTAGTTCATCTGTTGTATCCAATCTTTGTACCAAAACCTCAGATTGGTACCTGTGGGTTGCTAGTAGTGTTGATTACTCCTTGTAGTTGATGCTAGTTGGTTTATTTGGTGGAAGATCATATGTTCAGATCCTTAATGCATATTAATACTCCTCTGATTATGAACATGAATATGCTTTGTGAGTAGTTACGTTTGTTCCTAAGGACATGGGTGAAGTCTTGCTATTAGTAGTCATGTGAATTTGGTATTCGTTCGATATTTTGATGAGATGTATGTTGTCTCTCCTCTAGTGGTGTTATGTGAACGTCAACTACATGACACTCCACCATTATTTGGGCCTAGAGGAAGGCATTGGGAAGTAATAAGTGTTGGAAATATGCCCTAGAGGCAATAATAAAATGGTTATTATTATATTTCCTTTTTCATGATAATTGTCTATTGTTCATGCTATAATTGTATTATTTTGAAACTGTAATACATGTGTGAATACATAGACCACAACATGTCCCTAGTGAGCCTCTAGTTGACTAGCTCGTTGATCAATAGATGGTTATGGTTTCCTGATCATGGACATTGGATGTCATTGATAACGGGATCACATCATTAGGAGAATGATGTGATGGACAAGACCCAATCCTAAGCATAGCACAAGATCGTGTAGTTCGTTTGCTAAAAGCTTTACTAATGTCAAGTATCATTTCCTTAGACCATGAGATTATGTAACTCCCGGATACCGTAGGAGTGCTTTGGGTGTACCAAACATCACAACGTAACTGGGTGACTATAAAGGTGCACTACAGGTATCTCCGAAAGTGTCTGTTGGGTTGGCACGAATCGAGACTGGGATTTGTCACTCCGTATGACGGAGAGGTATCTCTGGGCCCACTCGGTAATGCATCATCATAATGAGCTCAATGTGACTAAGTAGTTAGTCACGGGATCATGCATTACGAAACGAGTAAAGTGACTTGCCGGTAACGAGATTGAACGAGGTATTGGGATACCGACGATCGAATCTCGGGCAAGTAACATACCGATTGACAAAGGGAATTGCATACGGGATTGCTTGAATCCTTGACATCGTGGTTCATCCGATGAGATCATCGTGGAACATGTGGGAGCCAACATGGGTATCCAGATCCCGCTGTTGGTTATTGGCCAGAGAGCTGTCTCGGTCATGTCTGCATGATTCCCGAACCCGTAGGGTCTACACACTTAAGGTTCGATGACGCTAGGGTTATAAAGGAAGTTTGTATGTGGTTACCGAATGTTGTTCGGAGTCCCGGATGAGATCCCGAACGTCACGAGGAGCTCCGGAATGGTCCGGAGGTAAAGATTTATATATGGGAAGTCTAGTTTCAATCACCGGAATAGTTTCAGGGGTTGTCGGTATTGTACCGGGACCACCGAAAGGTGTCCGGAGGTCCACCGGGTGGAGCCACTTGCCCCGGGGGACTTTATGGGCTGAATATGGGAGGGGACCAGCCCCTAGTGGGCTGGTGCGCCCCTCCCCAAGGGCCCAAGGTGCCTAGGGTTGAAAATCCTAGGGGAGGGGGGCGCCTCCACCTTGCTTGGGGGGCAAGCCTCCCCTCCTGGCCGCCGACCCTCCCCTCTAGATGGGATCTGGAGGGGGGCGGCCCCCTCTCCCCTTCCCCTATATATAGTGGAGGTTTTGGGGCTGCCAAGAACATGAGTTTCCCTCTCTAGCGCAGCCCTACCCCTCTCCCTCCTCGTCTGTCGCAGTGCTTGGCAAAGCCCTGCTGGAGTACCACGCTCCTCCATCACCACCACGCCGTTGTGCTGCTACTGGACGGAGTGTTCCCCAACCTCTCCCTCTCTCCTTGCTGGATCACGGCACGGGAGACGTCACCGGGCTGCACGTGTGTTGAACGCGGAGGCACCGTTGTTCGGTGCTTAATCAGATTCGGCCGTGATCTGAATTGCTTCGTGAACGACTCCACCGACCGCGTTCTTGCAACGCTTTCGCATCGCGATCTTCAAGAGTATGAAGATACACTCCCCTCTCTCTTGTTGCTAGAATCTCCATAGATTGATCTTGGTGATGCGTAGGAAATTTTGAATTTCTGCTACGTTCCCCAACAGTGGCATCATGAGCTAGGTCTATTGCGTAGATTCTATGCACGAGTAGAACACAAGTTGTTGTGGGTGTTGATTTTGTTCAGTATGCTTACCGTTACTAGTCCTATCTTGTTTCGACGGTATTGTGGGATGAAGCGGCCTGGACCGACCTTACACGTACACTTACGTGAGACAGGTTCCACCGACTGACATGCACTTGTTGCATAAGGTGGCTAGCGGGTGCCAGTCTCTCCCACTTTAGTCGGATCAGATTCGATGAAAAGGGTCCTTATGAAGGGTAAATAGAAATTGGCATATCACGTTGTGGTTTTGGCGTAGGTAAGAAATGTTCTTGCTAGAAACCTATAGCAGCCACGTAAAAAACTTGCAACAACAATTAGAGGACGTCTAACTTGTTTTTGCAGCATATGTCGTGTGATGTGATATGGCCAAGAAGGATGTGATGAATGAAATATATGTGATGTATGAAATTGATCATATTCTTGTAATAGGAATCACGATTTGCATGTCGATGAGTATGACAACCGGCAGGAGCCATAGGAGTTGTCCTTATTTATTGTATGACCTGCGTGTCACTGAATAACGCCATGTAATTACTTTACTTCATTGCTAAACCATTAGCCATAGTAGTAGAAGTAATAGTTGGCGACACAACTTCATGGAGACACGATGATGGAGATCATGGTGTCATGCCGGTGATGATGATGATCATGGAGCCCCGAAGATGGAGATCAAAAGGAGCAAAATGATACTGGCCATATCATGTCACTATTTGATTGCATGTGATGTTTATCATGTTTATGCATCTTATCTGCTTAGAATGACGGTAGTAAATAAGATGACCCCTCATAATAATTTCAAGAAAGTGTTCCCCCTAACTGTGCACCATTGCTAAAGATCGTTACTTCGAAGCACCACGTGATGATCGGGTGTGATAGATTCCAACGTTCACATACAACGGGTGTAAGCCAGATTTACACATGCAAAACACTTAGGTTGACTTGACGAGCCTAGCATGTACAGCCATGGCCTCGAAACACAAGAGACCGAAAGGTCGAACATGAGTCGTATAGTAGATACGATCAACATGAAGATGTTCACCGATGATGACTAGTCCGTCTCACGTGATGATCGGACACGGCCTAGTTGACTCGGATCATGTATCACTTAGATGACTAGAGGGATGTCTATCTGAGTGGGAGTTCATTAGATGAACTTAATTATCCTGAACATAGTCAAAAGGTCTTTGCAAATTATGTCGTAGCTCGCGCTTTAGTTCTACTGTTTTAGATATGTTCCTAGAGAAAATTTAGTTGAAAGTTAATAGTAGCAACTATGCGGACTGGGTCCGTAAACTGAGGATTGTCCTCATTGTTGCACAGAAGGCTTATGTCCTTAATGCACCACTCGGTGTGCTGAACCTCGAACGTCATCCGTGGATGTTGCAAACATCTGACATACACGTTTTGATGACTACGTGATAGTTCAATAATGTTAAATGGTTTAGAATTGAGGCACCGAAGACGTTTTGAAACAACACGGAACATATGAGATGTTCCGAGGGCTGAAAATGGGATTTCAGGCTCGTGCCCACGTCAAGAGATATAAGACCTCCGACGAGTTTCTTAGCCTACAAACTAAGGGAGAAAAGCTCAATCGTTGAGCTTGTACTCAGATTGTCTGGGTACAACAATCACTTGAATCGAGTAGGAGTTAATCTTCCAGACGAGATAGTGATGTTTCTCCAAAGTCATTGCCACCAAGCTACTAGAGCTTCGTGATGAACTATAACATATCAGGGATAGATATGATGATCCTTGAGCTATTCGCAATGTTTGACACCGCGAAAGTAGAAATCAAGAAGGAGCATCAATTGTTGATGGTTAGTGAAACCACTAGTTTCAAAGAGGGCAAGGGAAATAAGGGATACTTCATGAAACGGCAAAACACTTGCTGCTCTAGTGAACAAACCCAAGGTTGAACCCAAACCTGAGACGAAGTGCTTCTGTAATGAGGGAACGGACACTGAAGCAGAACTACCCTAGATACTTGGTAGATGAGAAGGCTGGCAAGGTCGATAGAAGTATATTGGATATACATTATATTAATGTGTACTTTACTGGTACTCCTAGTAGCACCAAGGTATTAGATACCGGTTCGGTTGCTAAGTGTTAGTAACTCGAAATAAAAGCTGTGGAGTAAAAGGAGACTAGCTAAAGGTGAGATGACGATATGTGTTGGAAGTGTTTCCAATGTTGATGTGATCAAGCATCACATACTCCCTCTACCATCGAGATTGGTGTTAAACCTAAATAATTGTTATTTAGTGTTTGCGTTGAGCATAGACATGATTGGATTATGTCTATCGCAATACGGTTATTCATTTAAGGAGAATAATGGTTACTCTATTTATTTGAATAATACCTTCAATGGTCTTGCACCTAAAATGAATGGTTTATTGAATCTCGATCGTAGTAATACACATGTTCATGCCAAAAGATATAAGATAGTAATGATAGTACCACCTGCCTGTGGCACTGCCATTTGAGTCATATTGGTATAAAACGCATGAAGAAGCTCCATGTTGATGGATCTTTGGACTCACTCGTTTTTGAAAAGTTTGAGACATGCGAACCATGTCTATTGGTATGTGCGCATGAAGAAACTCCATGAAGATGGATCGTTTGAACTCACTTGATTATAAATCACTTGAGACATGCAGATCATACCACATGGGCAAGATGACTGAAAAGCCTCGTTTTTCAGTAAGATGGAACAAGAGAGCAACTTGTTGGAAGTAATACATTTTGATGTGTGTTGTCCAATGAGTGTCGAGGCATGCAGTGGATATCGTTATGTTCTTACTTCAAAGATGATTTGAGTAGATGCTGAGTATATTTACTTGATGAAACACAAGTCTGAATTATTGAAAGGTTCAAGTAGTTTCAGAGTGAAGTTGAAGATCGTCGTGACAAGAGGATAAAATGTCTATGATATGATCATAGAGATGAATATCTGAGTTACGTGTTTGGTACACAATTAAGACATTGTGGAAATTGTTTCACAACTAATACCGCCTGGAACACCATAGTGTGATGGTGTGTCCGAACATCATAGATGCACCCTATTGGATATGGGGCATGCCATGATTTCTCTGATCGAATTACCACTATCGTTTATGGATTAGGCATGAGAGACAACCGCATTCACTTTAATAGGGCACCACATAATTTCGTTGAGATGACACCATGTGAACTATGGTTTAGAGAAACCTAAGATGTCGTTTCTTGAAAGTTTGGGGCTGCGACGCTTATATGAAAAAGTTTCATCCTAGTAAGCTCGAACACAAAACGGATAAATGCATCTTCATAGGTCACCCAAAACAGTTGGGTATACCTCCTATTTCAGATCCGGAAGCAAAAGTGATTGTTTCTAGAAACGGGTCCTTTCTCGAGAGAAAGTTTCTCTCAAAAGAATTGAGTGGGAGGATGGTGGAGACTTGATGAGGTTATTGAACCATCACTTCAACCAGTGTGTAGCAGGGCACAGGAAGTTGTTCCTGTGGCACCTACACTAATTGAAGTGGAAGCTGATGATAGTGATCATGAAACTTTGGATCAAGTCACTATCAAACCTCGTAGGACGACAAGGACGCGTACTGCTTCAGAGTGGTATGGTAATCCTATCTTGGAGGTCATGTTGCTAGACAACAATGAACCTACGAGCTATGGAGAAGTGATGGTGGGCCCGAATTCTGACAAATGGCTAGAGGCCATAAAGCCCGAGAGAGGATCCATGTCTAGAAACCAAGGTGTAGACTTTGGAAGAACTACTTGATGGTCGTAAGGCTATTGGGTACAGATGGATTTTAAAAGGAAGACAGACAATGATGGTAAGTGTCACCATTAAGAAGGCTCGACTTGTCGTTAAGATGTTTTCTGACAAGTTCAAGTAGTTGACTGCGATGAGACTTTCTCATTTGTAGGGATGCTAAGAATCTGTTGGAATTATATTAGCTGTTCCTGCATTATTTATGAAATCTTGCAGATAGGATGTCAAAACATTGTTTCCTCAATGATTTTCTTGAGGAAAGGTTGTATGTGATACAACCAGAAGGTTTTGTCAATCCTAAAAGATGCTAACAAGTATGCGAATCTCCAGCAATCCTTCTAAGGACTGGAGTAAGCATCTCGGAGTTGGAATATACGCTTTGATGAGGTGATCAAAGATTTTGGGTTTATACAAAGTTTATGAGAAACTTGTATTTCCAAAGAAGTGAGTGGGAGCACTATAGCATTTCTGATGAGCATATTGTTGATCGGAAATGATGTAGAATTTCTGGAAAGCATATAGGGTTATTTTAAAAGTGTTTTTCAATGGAAAACCTGGATTAAGCTACTTGAACATTGAGCATCAAGATCTATAAGGATAGATCAAAATCGCTTGATAGTACTTTCAAATGATTACGCACCGTGACAAGATTTTGAAGGAGTTCAAAATAGATCGGCAAAGAAGGAGTTCTTGGCTGTGTTATAAGGTGTGAGTATTGAGTAAGACTCAAGACCTGACCTCGGCAGAAGAGAGAGAAAGGACGAAGGTCGTACCCTATGCTTTAGACGTAGGCTCCATAGTCTGCTATGCTGTGTACCGCACCTAAAGTGTGCCTTGCCATGAGTCAGTCAAGGGGTACAAGTGTGATCCAGGAATGGATCACAAGACAGCGGTCAAGGTTATCCTTAGTAACTAGTGGACTAAGGAATTTTCTCGATTATGGAGGTGGTAAAAGAGTTCATCGTAAAGGGTTACGCTGATGCAAACTTTGACACTAATCTGGATGACTCTGAGTAGTAGACCGGATTCGTATAGTAGAGCAATTATTTGGAATAGTTCCAAATAGCGCGTGGTAGCTGCATCTAGGAGATGACATAGAGATTTGTAAAGCACACACGGATCTGAAAGATTCAGACCCGTTGACTAATAACCTCTCTCACAAGCAAGATATGATCAAACCCAATGGGTGCTGGATTCATTACAATCACATAGTGATGTGAACTAGATTATTGCCTCTAGTGCAAGTGGGAGACTATTGGAAATATGCCCTAGAGGCAATAATAAAATGGTTATTATTATATTTCCTTGTTCATGATAATTGTCTATTGTTCATGCTATAATTGTATTATCTGGAAACCGTAATACATGTGTGAATACATAGACCACAACATGTCCCTAGTGAGCCTCTCGTTGACTAGCTTGTTGATCAATAGATGGTTATGGTTTCCTGACCATGGACATTGGATGTCATTGATAACGGGATCACATCATTAGGAGAATGATGTGATGGACAAGACCCAATCCTAAGCATAGCACAAGATCGTGTAGTTCGTTTGCTAAAAGCTTTTCTAATGTCAAGTATCATTTCCTTAGACCATGAGATTGTGTAACTCCCGGATACCGTAGGAGTGCTTTGGGTGTACCACACGTCACAACATAATTGGGTGACTATAAAGGTGCACTATCGGTATCTCCGAAAGTGTCCGTTGGGTTGGCACGAATCAAGACTGGGATTTGTCACTCCGTATGACGGAGAGGTATCTCTGGGCCCACCCGGTAATGCATCATCATAATGAGCTCAATGTGACTAAGTAGTTAGTCACGGGATCATGCATTACGGAATGAGTAAAGTGACTTGCCGGTAACGAGATTGAACGAGGTATTGGGATACCGACGATCGAATCTCGGGCAAGTAACATACCGCTTGACAAAGGGAATTGCATATGTGATTGCTTGAATCCTTGACATCGTGGTTCATCTGATGAGATCATCGTGGAACATGTGGGAGCCAACATGGGTATCCAGATCCTGCTGTTGGTTATTGGCCAGAGAGCTGTCTTGGTCATGTCTGCATCCCGAACCCGTAGGGTCTACACACTTAAGGTTCGATGACGCTAGGGTTATAAAGGAAGTTTGTATGTGGCTACCGAATGTTGTTCGGAGTCTCGGATGAGATCCTGGATGTCACGAGGAGTTCTGGAATGGTCCGGAGGTAAAGATTTATATATGGGAAGTCCAGTTTCAGTCACCGGAATAGTTTCGGGGGTTGTCGGTATTGTATCGGGACCACCGAAAGGTGTCCGGAGGTCCACCGGGTGGGGCCACCTGCCCCGGGGGACTTGATGGGCTGAATATGGGAGAAAACCAGCCCCTAGTGGGTTGGTGCGCCCCTCTCCAAGGGCCCAAGGCGCCTAGGTTTGAAAACCCTAGGGGAGGGGGGCGCCTCCACCTTGCTTGGGGGGCGAGCCTCCCTCCTGGCCGCCGCCCCTCCCCTCTAGATGGGATCTGGAGGGGGCCGGCCCCTTCTCCCCTTCCCCTATATAGTGGAGGTTTTGGGGCTTCCAAGAACATGAGTTTCCCTCTCTCCTGGCGCAGCCCTACCCCTCTCCCTCCTCGTCTCTCGCAGTGCTTGGCGAAGCCCTGCTGGAGTGCCACACTCCTCCATCACCACCACGCCGTTGTGCTGCTGCTAGACGGGGTCTTCCCCAACCTCTCCCTCTCTCCTTGCTGGATCAAGGCACGGGAGACGTCACCGGTTTGCACGTGTGTTGAACACGGAGGCACCATTGTTCGGTGCTTAGATCGGATTCGGCCGCGATCTGAATCGCTTCGTGAACGACTCCACCGAACGCGTTCTTGCAACACTTCCGCATCGCGATCTTCAAGGGTACGAAGATACACTCCCCTCTCTCTTGTTGCTAGAATCTCCATAGATTGATCTTGGTGATGCGTAGAAAATTTTGAATTTCGGCTACGTTCCCCAACAATAAGTAGATGATGGGTTGCCAGAGTGACAAAAGCTTAAACCCTAGTTTATGCATTGCTTCGTAAGGGGCTGATTTGGATCCACATGTTTCATGCTATGGTTAGGTTTACCTTAATACTTCTTTTGTAGTTGCGGATAATTGCAATAGGGGTTAATCATAAGTGGGATGCTTGTCCAAGAAAGGGCAGTACCCAAGCACCAGTCCACCCACATATCAAATTATCAAAGTAACGAACATGAATCATATGAGCGTGATGAAAACTAGCTTGACGATAATTCACATGTGTCCTCGGGAGCGATTTTCTCATTATAAGAACTTGTCCAGGTTTGCCCTTTGCTACAAAAAGGATTGGGCCACCTTGCTGCACCTTATTTACTTTCATTGCTTGTTACCTGTTACAAATTATCTTATCACAAAACTATCTGCTAACTATAATTTCAGTGCTTGCAGAGAATACCTTAGTGTAAACCACTTGTCATTTCCTTCTGCTCCTCGTTGGGTTCGACAATCTTACTTATCGAAAGGACTACGATAGATCCCCTACACTTTTGGGTCATAATGCTTGCCAAGTATGATGTTAACCATAGAATTGCATCACCCAATCATCCTCGGTCTAGTGGTCAGGTTGAACTTAGCAATAGAGAAATAAAACTAATTTTACAAAAGCCTGTCAATAGGTCCCGGAAGAATTGGTCTAAGAAATTAGATGATGCACTTTGGGCTTATAGAACAACATATAAAAATCCTATGGGTAGTCTCCCTATAAAATGGTTTATGGAAAAGCTTGGCATTTGCCTCTTGAGTTAGAACATAAAGCACATTGGGCAATTAAAGAACTCAACTATGGTTTCAAACTTGCTGGTGAGAAGAGGTTATTCTATATTAGCTCATTAGATGAATGGAGAACCCAAGCTTATGAAAATGCCAAGTTATTTAAAGAAAAGGTAAAAGATGGCATGATAAAAGAATCCAAAGGCGTGAGTTCAAAGTTGGGGAATATGTTCTTTTGTACAACTCTCGTTTCAGGTTCTTTGCAGGAAAACTCCTCTCCAAATGGGAAGGACCCTATGTTATCGAGGAGGTTTATCGATCTGAGCTATCAAAATAAATAATGTCGAAGGCACGAACTCGAAGGTCGTTAATGGGCAACGAATAAAACATTATATCTCAGGTACGCCCATTAATGTTGAAAGCAATATTATCCAAACTATGACACCGGAAGAACACATAAAAGAAACCTTTTGGAACACTCCAGAATCATGAAAAAGAGGAGGTACGTGATACAGTAAGTAAACGGGCTCCGAAAAATCTGCAAAAATATTTTATTTCCATTTTGGAATATAACAAAAATTAGGAAAATAAGAAACAACCAGGAAGGCACCCCTGGTGGGTACAAGACACCAGGGCGGGTCTGGCTTGCCAGGCGCGCCCAGGTGGGTTGTGCCCACCTCGGGTACCTTCCAGATTCCGTTTTTCTTTCGTTTGCTTGTTTCCCAAGATAAAAAGATCTTTATATACCCCCCGAACCTAACCTGTTGACCTTCGTATCATGGAGAAATCTTCAGTTTTCTTTTCCTTGCTGTTTTCTGACAGATCTAATCCACCATGGCCTATTTAAGCTCCTCCAAGGAAAAGTTCTTCAAGAACATCATCAGCCCATATTATCGGGAGGTGATGCAGCACCCTCAAGCTATCCAGATGCGTGAGGGGGTGCTCCACATCCGGAATGTGCAAGGCCCTAAGGGGACTGGATCCATGGAGGCTAGGCTTGAAGCTATGGAGCAGGAAGTCTTCTCGTGCAAGGGGATGGTGGAACATGGACTCAATGCCAATCACCTCATGATCGCAGACTACGCCCGTGATCTCAAAGTGGATGGCAAGTCCATGAAGGAAATTGTCTTCTCCTTCAACGAGCAAATCAACTTCCTCCAGAGCCATATCTACAACCTTCAAAACCAAGTCTTCGAATATGAGGCAAGATTTAAAGGTATGAGTTTGGCTGCTAGTTGCAGGACCCGAGATACTCACTCCTCCTCTTATGATGGTGAACCTCTGCCATGGAAACCCGAGGACAATATTGCTACCACTTCATCACCACCACCTTCTTCTTCATCACCAAAAGAAAATTGAGTATCGGGTATGGGCACTCTCCTTGGCTTGTGCCAAGCTTGGGGGAGGTGCCCAGGTATTGTATCACCTCCACTATCTTTTGCCTTTATTTATCTTTGTTCTATCCATAGTTATATTTTTCTTTAGATGAATAAAAGTTTAGTTCGATCCTTTCTTTTGAAAGTTTGCTTAGTGAACTATCCTTGTAATCATATGCAAGATATATAATAAAGTTTAGTTTGAGTTTTGCTTTCTTTACTTTCATGTTCCAATAAAAAGAAAGGAAATAAATGAAAAATATGATATGCTAATCTTATGGTAAGTAATGGCACCACATAGAAAAAGTATAAGTATAAAATTATATTGGAGATTGACAAACATAGCATTTGTCAATGATGCAATTCATGAAAGAATTAATAAGGGAGGAGAAGATTCACATGCAAATACACTATCTTGGAAATCTTTTGTGATTGTGAGCCCCCATCAAAATATTATATGCCAAAATTGTTGAAGTTGGACAAGGAAGACAACATAATGATTTATGTTTGTTCATATTCACATATAAGTTATATTGTCATAGATCCTTCAACATGTGGTGCTTGCCCCCATCTTTGCTAGCCAAAAATTCCGCATCAAGTAGAGATACTACTTGAGCATCCAAAAACCCTTAAACCCAAATCTTATTTTCAAGAGTCCACCATACCTACCTAAGGATTTAGTAAGATCCCTCAAGTAAGTTGTCATCAGTGCAATAAGGCAATAAAAATTGCTTCTAAAAGTGTTAGATCATTTAGTGTAAGAGAAAATTGAGCATTGTACGAACTTGTGATGGCAAAAAATAAAAGCGACAGACCGCATAATAAAGGTTGCTATCACAAGGGGCAATATAATGTGACATTCTTTTGCACTAAGGGATTGAGCATACAACCAAAAAGTGCATGGCAACCTCTGCTTCCCTCTATGAAGGGCCTATATTTTACTTTTCTGTATTTACTTTCATGCAATAGTCAAAGTTTTTCTCCCTATCCCTTTTTATTTTTCTCTTTTGGCAAGCATCATGTGGTGAGGAAAGATGTAGGCACATATATCCAGTTGGATATGGGTATGAGTTATTATTGTTGACATCACCCTCGAGGTGAGTATGTTGGGAGGAAAAACTATAAGCCCCTATCTTTCTATGTGTCTGATTGAAATGTTTTGCTCATGTGTACATGGTGAGTGTTAGAAATCATAGAAGACTACATGATGGTTGAGTATGTGAACTTGCCAAAAAGGCTCTGATACGTGACCCTTCTTGAAAATATGATGAATTGTAGTTGCAAAGTTGACTGAGAACATAGTTTGTTGGTTTTCAATAGAGTTTATGAATTATACTATGATGTTGTGATGAATTGTTACTTGTTCATGAGAAGTCTATGATAAAAGTTTTATGTCAAAGTTTGTTGTTGTCATAATAAGTTACATGATGCTTCTACGTCCGTATTTTGTTTTTCTCGACACCTCTCTCTCTAAGCATGTGGACATGTTTTTTGATTTTGGTTTTCAGTTGAGGACAAGCGAGGCCTAAGCTTGGAGGAGTTGATACGTCCATTTTGCATCATGTTTGCATATTGTTATTAATGATGTTTTTATGCATAATAATGCTTTTTAGAGTAATTCTAATGCCTTTTCTCTCATTATATGCAAGGTTCACACAAAGAGGTAGAATTCCGGCAGTTGGAAATCTGAACCTGAAAAAGCTACGTCAGGCCACCTATTCTGCGCAACTCCAAATGAGCTAAAACTTCACCAAGGAATTTTTATGGAATAAATAAGAAATAATGGAGCAAATAACTACCAGAGGGGTCCACCTGGTGAGGACAAGACACCAGGGCACGCCAGGCCCCCCAGGCGCACCCTGGGGGGTTGTGCTCAGTCCAGCCCACCTCCGGTGCCCCTCTTCTGGTATATAAGTCATTTTGACCTAGAAAAAAGAAGGAGATGACTTTCGGGACAAATCACCGCCGTCTCGAGGTGGAACTTGGGCAAGATCACTTTTGCCATCCGTTGGAGCGATTCCGCCGGGGGAACTTCCCTCCCGGAGGGGGAAATCATCATCATCATCAACGCCAACAACTCTACCATCTTGGGGAGGGCAATCTCCATCAACATCTTCAACATCACCATCTCCTCTCAAACCCTAGTTCATCTCTTGTGTTCAATCTTTGTATCGGAACTATAGATTGGTACTTGTGGGTGACCAGTAGTGTTGATTACATCTTGTAATTGATTACTATATGGTTTATTTGGTGGAAGATTATATGTTCAGATCCATTATGCTATTTAATACCCCTCTAATCTTGAGCATGATTATCATTCGTGAGTAGTTACTTTTGTTCTTAGGTCACGGGAGAAATCTTGTTGCAAGTAATCATGTGAATTTTATATGTGTTCGATATTTTGATGGTATGTATGTTGTGATTCCCTTAGTGGTGTCATGTGAACATCGACTACATGATATTTCAGTATACTTGGGACTAAGGGAATGCATTGTGGAGTAGTTATTAGATGATGGGTTGCGAGAGTGACAGAAGCTTAAACCCTAGTTTATGCGCTATTCCGTAAGGGGCTGATTTGGATCCAAAAGTACAATGCTATGGTTAGAATTTATTCTTAATACTTTTCTCGTAGTTGCGGATGCTTGCGAGGGGTTAATCATAAGTAGAAGGTTTTCTCAAGTAAGAACAACACCTAAGCACCAGTCCACCCACATATCAAATTATCAAAGTAGCGAACACAAATCAAACCAACATGATGAAAGTGACTAGATGAAATTCCCGTGTGCCCTCAAGAACACTTTGCTTATCATAAGAGACCGTTTTGGCCTGTCCTTTGCCTCAAAAGGATTGGGCTACCTTGCCACACTTTTGTTACCGTTACCGTTACTTGCTCGTTACCAATTATCTTGCTATCAAACTACTCATTACTTACAATTTCAGTGCTTACAGACATTACGTTGCTAAAAACCGCTTGTCATTTCCTTCTGCTCCTTGTTGGTGTTAGAAATATGCCCTAGAGGCAATAATAAAAATGGTTATTATTATATTTCCTTGTTCATGACAATTGTCTATTGTTCATGCTATAATTGTATTAACTGGAAACCATAATACGTGTGTGAGTACATAGACCACAACATGTCCGTAGTGAGCCTCTAGTTGTCTAGCTCATTGATCAATAGATGGTTATGGTTTCCTGACCATGGACATTGGATGTCATTGATGACGGGATCACATCATTTGGAGAATGATGTGATGGACAAGACCCAATCCTAAGCATAGCACAAGATCTTGTAGTTCGTTTGCTAAGAGCTTTTCTAATGTCAGGTATCATTTCCTTAGACCATGAGATTGTACAACTCCCGGATACCATAGGAATACTTTGGGTGTACCAAACATCATAACGTAACTGGGTGGCTATAAAGGCGCACTACAGGTATCTCCGAAAGTGTCTGTTGGGTTGGCACGAATCGAGACTGGGATTTGTCACTCCGTATGATGGAGAGGTATCTCTGGGCCCACTCGTTAATGCATCATCATAATGAGCTCAATTTGACTAACGAGTTAGCCACGGGATCATGCATTATGGAACAAGTAAAGAGACTTGCCGGCAACGAGATTGAACAAGGTATAGGGATACCGACGATCGAATCTCGGGCAAGTAACATACCGATGGACAAAGGGAATTGTATATGGGATTGATTGAATCCCCGACATCGTGGTTCATCCGATGAGATCATCATGGAACATGTGGGAGCCAACATGGGTATCCAGATCCCGTTGTTGGTTATTGGCCGGAGAACGTCTCGGTCATGTCTGCATGGTTCCCGAACCCGTAGGGTCTACACACTTAAGGTTCGGTGACGCTAGAGTTGTAATGGGAATAGTATGTGGCTACCGAAGATTGTCCGGAGTCCCGGATGAGATCCCGGACATGACAAGGAACTCCGGAATGGTCCGGAGGTGAAGATTGATATGTTGGACGAAGGGTATTGGAGTCCGGAATTGTTCTGGGGTACCAGGTGATGACCAGTGTGACCGAAAGTAGTTTTGGAGGCACCAGCAAGTGTTGGGGGGCCTTATGGGCCAAGGGGAGCGGGCACACCAGCCCACTAAGGGGTTGTGCACCCCTCCCACCCCATCTCAAGTAACCTGGAGAGGTGAGGGCGCCTCCCCTAGGGCAGCCGCCCCTCCCGGCTTGGGGGGCAAGTCTCCTGGGGGTCGGGGCGCCCAAACCCATCTAGGGTTTACCCTGTGGCCGTCGCCCCTCCCCTAGGGAAACCCTAGGGAGCCTCCTACTCCCCCTTCCCCCTATATATAGTGAGGGAGAGAAAGGGCAGCCACACCCCTTCCCTGGCGCAGCCCCTCCCTCCTCCGTAGAGCTTGGCGAAGCCGTGCAGGAGAATCACAAGCTCCACCACCATGTCGTCGTGTTGCCGGAGCTCTCCCACAACTTCTCCTATCCCCTTGCTGCATCAAGAAGGAGGAGACGTCCTCGGGCTGTACGTGTGTTCAACACGGAGGCGCCGTCCGTTTGGCGCTAGATCAGATCTTCCGCGATTTGAATCGCCGCGAGTACGACTCCATCAACCGCGTTCTTGTAACGCTTCCTCTTAGCAATCTTCAAGGGTATGAAGATGCACTCCCTCTCTCTCTCTCTCTCTCTTGTTGCTAGCATCTCCTAGATTGATCTTGGTGACACGTAGGAATTTTTTTGAATTATTACTACGTTCCCCAACAGTGGCGTCATGAGCTAGGTCTATGCATAGATTCTATGCACGAGTAGAACACAAAGTAGTTGTGGGCGATGATTTGTTCAATTTTCTTACCGTTACTAGTCTTATCTTGATTCGGCGGCATTGTGGGATGAAGCGGCCCGGACTGACCTTACACGTACGCTTACATGAGACATGTTCCACCGACTGACATGCACTTGTTGTGTAAGGTGGCTAGCGAGTGTCTGTCTCTCTCACTTTAGTCGGATCGGATTCGATGAAGAGGGTCCTTATGAAGGGTAAATAGCAATTGTCATATCACCGTTGTGGCTTTTGTGTAGGTAAGAAACGTTCTTGCTAGAAACCCATAGCAGCCACGTAAAACATGCAACAACAATTAGAGGACGTCTAACTTGTTTTTGCAGGGTATGCTATGTGATGTGATATGGCCAAAAGGAGGTGATCAATTATATATGTGATGTATGAGATTGATCATATTCTTGTAATAGGAATCAGGACTTGCATGTCTATGAGTATGACAACCGGCAGGAGCCATAGGAGTTGTCTTAATTTATTGTATGACCAGTGAGTCAATATAAGTGCCATGTAATTATTTTACTTTATTGCTAACCGTTAGCCATAGTAGTAGAAGTAATAGTTGGCGAGACAACTTCATGAAGACACGATGATGGAGATCATGGTGTCATGCCGATGACGAAGGTGATCATGCCGCGCCTCGAAGATGGAGATCAAAGGCGCAAGATGATATTGTCCATATCATGTCACTTTATGATTTGCATGTGATGTTTGTCATGTTTACATCTTATTTACTTAGAACGACAGTAGCATAAATAAGATGATCCCTCAATTAAATTTCAAGAGATGTGTTCCCCCTAACTGTGCACCATTGCGAAGGTTCGTTGTTTTGAAGCACCACGTGATGATGGGGTTTGATAGATTCTAACGTTCTCATACAATGGGTGTAAGCCAGATTTACACATGCGAAACACTTAGGCTGACTTGACGAGCCTAGCATGTACAGACATGGCCTCGGAACACGAGAGACCGAAAGGTCGAACATGAGTCGTATGGTAGATGCGATCAACATGGAGATGTTCACCGTTGATGACTTGTCCGTCTCACGTGATGATCGGACACGGCCTAGTCGATTCGGATCATGTATCACTTATATGACTAGAGGGATGTCTATCTAAGTGAGAGTTCATAAATAATTTGATTAGATGAACTTAATTATCATGAACATAGTCAAAAGGTCTTTGAAAATTATGTCATAGCTTGCGCTTTAGTTCTACTGTTTTAGATATGTTCCTCGAGAAAATTTAATTGAAAGTTGATAGTAGCAATTATGTGGACTGGGTCCTAAATTGAGGATTGTCCTCATTGCTGCGCAGAAGGCTTATGTCCTTAATGCACCACTCGATGTGCAGAACCTCGAACGTCGTTTGTGGATGTTGCAAACATCTGACATACATGTTTTGATGACTACGTGATAGTTCAATGTGTAATGTTAAACGGTTTAGAATTGAGGCGCCGAAGATGTTTTTGAAACGTCACGGAACATATGAGATGTTCTAAGGGCTGAAATTGGGATTTTAGGATCATGCCCATGTCAAGAGGTATGAGACCTCCGACGAGTTTCTTAGCCTACAAACTAAGGGAGAAAAGCTCAATCGTTGAGCATGTGCTCAGATTGTCTGAGTACTACAATCACTTGAATTGAGTGGGAGTTAATCTTCCAGATGAGATAGTGATGTTTCTCCAAAGTCACTGCCACCAAGCTACTAGAGTTTTGTGATGAACTATAACATATCAGGGATAGACATGATGATCCTTGAGCCATTCGCGATGTTTGACACCACGAAAGTAGAAATCAAGAAGGAGCATCAATTGTTGATGGTTAGTGAAACCACTAGTTTCAAGAAGGGCAAGGGCAAGAAGGGATACTTCATGAAATGGCAAATCAGTTGCTGCTCTAGTGAAGAAACCCAAGGTTGAACCCAAACCCGAGACTAAGTGCTTCTGTAATGAGGGGAACGGTCACTTAAGCAGAACTACCCTAGATACTTGGTAGATGAGAAGGTTGGCAAGGTCGATAGAAGTATATTGGATATACATTATATTAATGTGTACTTTACTAGTACTCTTAGTAGCACCAGGGTAATAGATACCGGTTCGGTTGCTAAGTGTTAGTAACTCGAAATAAAAGGCTACGGAATAAACGGAGACTAGCTAAAGGCGAGGTGACGATATGTGTTGGAAGTATTTCCAAGGTTGATGTTATCAAACATCACACACTCCCTCTACCATCGAGATTGGTGTTAAACCTAAATAATTGTTGTTTGGTGTTTGCGTTGAGCATATACATGGTTGGATTATGTTTATCACAATACGCTTATTCATTTAAGGAGAATAATGGTTACTCTATTTATTTGAATAATACCTTCAATGGTCTTGCACCTAAAATGAATGGTTTATTGAATCTCGACCGTAGTGATACACATGTTCATGCCAAAAGATATAAGATAGTAATGATAATACCTCCTACTTGTGGCACTGCCATTTGAGTCATATTGGTATAAAACGCATGAAGAAGCTCCATGCAGATGGGTCTTTTGGACTCACTTGATTTTGAATCACTTGAGACATGCAAATCATACCACATGGGCAAGATGACTGAAAAGCCTTGTTTTTAGTAAGATGGAACAAGAAAGCAACTTGTTGGAAGTAATACATTTTGATGTGTGTAGTCCAATGAGTGCTGAGGCACGCAGTGGATATTGTTATGTTGTCACTCCACAGATGATTTGAGTAGATGCTAAGTATATTTACTTGATGAAACACAAGTCTGAATTATTGAAATGTTCAAGTAATTTCAGAGTAAAGTTGAAGATCGTCGTGACAAGATGATAAAATGTATATGATATGATCATAGAGATGAATATCTGAGTTACGAGTTTGGTACAGATTTGAGACATTGTGGAAATTGTTTCACAACTAATACCGCCTGGAACACCGTAGTGTGACAGTGTGTCCGAACATCATAGCTGCACCCTATTGGATTTGGTGCATACCATGATGTATCTTATCGAATTACCACTATCGTTTATGGGTTAGGCATTAGAGATAACCGCATTCACTTTAAATAGGGCACCACATAATTTCGTTGAGATGACACCGTATGAACTATGGTTTAGAGAAACCTAAGCTATCGTTTCTTGAAAGTTTGGGGATGCGACGCTTATGTGAAAAAGTTTCATCCTTATAAGCTCGAACCCAAAACGGATAAATGCATCTTCATAGGACACCCAAAATAGTTGGGTATACCTCCTATCTCAGATCTGGAAGTAAAAGTTATTGTTTCTAGAAACAGGTCCTTTCTCAAGGAAAAGTTTCTCTTGAAATAATTGAGTGGGAGGATGGTGGAGACTTGATGAGGTTATTGAACCATCACTTCAACCGGTGTGTAGCAGGGCACAGGAAGTTGTTCCTGTGGCGCCTACACCAGTTGAAGTGGAAGCTAATGATAGTGATCATGAAACTTCGGATCAAGTCACTACCAAACCTCGTAGGTCGACAAGGACGCGTACTGCTTCAGAGTGGTACGGTAATCCTGTCTTGGAGGTCATGTTGCTAGACATAAATGAACCTACAAGCTATGGAGAAGCGATGGTGGGCCCGGATTCTGATAAATGGCTCGAGGCCATAAAATCTGAGAGAGGATCCCTGTATGAAAACAAAGTGTAGACTTTGGAAGAACTACTTAATGCTCGTAAGGCTGTTGGGTACAGATAGATTTTAAAAGTAAGACGGACAATGATGGTAAGTGTCACCATTAAGAAAGCTCGACTTGTCGCTAAGATGTTTTCCGACAAGTTCAAGGAGTTGACTACAATGAGATTTTCTCGCCCGTGGTGATGCTAAGAGTCTGTTGGAATTATATTAATAATTACTGCATTATTTATGAAATCCTGCAGATAGGATGTCAAAACATTGTTTCCTCGACGATTTTCTTGAGGAAAGTTTGTATGTGATACAAACATAAGGTTTTGTCAATCCTAAAAGATTGTAACAAGTATGCAAAGCTCCAGCAATCCTTCTAAGGACTGGAGTAAGCATCTCGGAGTTGGAATATACGCTTTGATGAGATGATCAAAGATTTTGGGTTTATACAAAGTTTATGAGAAACTTTTATTTCCAAAGAAGTGAGTGGGAGCACCATAGAATTTCTGATGAGTATATGTTGTTGACATATTGTTTATCAGAAATGATGTACAATTTCTAGAAAGCATATAGGTTTATTTAAAAAGTGTTTTTCAATGGAAAGCCTGGATTAACCTACTTGAACATTGAGCATCAAGATCTATAAGGATAGATCAAAATCAATTGATAGTACTTTCAAATGAATACATACCGTGACAAGATTTTGAAGGAGTTCAAAATAGATGGGCAAAGAAGGAGTTCTTGGATGTGTTATAAGGTGTGAGTATTGAGTAAGACTCAAGATCTGACCATGGCAGAGGAGAGAGAAAGGACGAAGGTCGTCCCCTATGCTCTACAGTATGTTGTGCTTTGTACCGCACATGAAGTGTGCCCTGCCATGAGTCAGTCAAGGGGTACAAGAGTGATCCAGTAATGGATCACTAGACAACGGTCAAAGTTATCCTTAGTGGACTAAGGAATTTTTCTCGATTATGGAGGTGGTAAAAGAGTTCGTCGTAAAGGGTTACGTCGATGCAAACTTTGACACTAATCTAGATGACTCTGAGTAGTAAACCGGATTCATATAGTAGAACAGTTATTTGGAATAGTTCCAATTAGCGCGTGGTAGCTGCATCTACAAGATGACGTAGAGATTTGTAAAGCACACACGGATCTGAAGGGTTCAGACCCGTTGACTAATAACCTCTCTCACAAGCAAGATATGATCAAACCCCATGGGTGTTGGATTCATTACAATCACATATTGATGTGAACTAGATTATTGACTCTAGTGCAAGTCTAAGACTGTTGGAAATATGCCCTAGAGGCAATAATAAAAATGGTTATTATTATATTTCGCTGTTCATGATAATTGTCTATTGTTCATGCTATAATTGTATTAACTGGAAACCATAATACATGTGTGAATACATAGACCACAACATGTCCCTAGTGATCCTCTAGTTGACTAGCTCGTTGATCAATAGATGGTTATGATTTCCTGATCATGGACATTGGATGTCATTAATAACAGGATCACATCATTAGGAGAATGATGTGATGGACAAGACCCAATCCTAAGCAGCACACGATCGTGTAGTTCGTTTGCTAAGAGCTTTTCTAATGTCAAGTATCATTTCCTTAGACCATGAGATTGTGCAACTCCCGGATACCGTAGGAATGCTTTGGGTGTACCAAACGTCACAACGTAACTGGGTGGCTATAAAGGTGCATTACAGGTATCTCCGAAAGTGTCTGTTGGGTTGGCACGAATCGAGACTGGGATTTGTCACTCCGTATGACGGAGAGATATCTCTAGGCCCACTCGTTAATGCATCATCATAATGAGCTCAATGTGACTAATGAGTTAGCCACGGGATCATGTGTTACAGAACGAGTAAAGTGACTTTCCGGCAACGAGATTGAACAAGGTATAGGGATACCGACGATCGAATCTCGGGCAAGTAACATACTGATGGACAAAGGGAATTGTATATGGGATTGATTGAATCCCTGACATTGTGGTTCATCCGACGAGATCATCGTGGAACATGTGGGAGCCAACATGGGTATCCAGATCCCGCTGTTGGTTATTGGCCGGAGAACGTCTAGGTCATGTCTGCATGGTTCCCGAACCCGTAGGGTCTACACACTTAAGGTTCGGTGACGCTAGAGTTGTAATGGGAATAATATGTGGTTACCAAAGGTTGTTCGGAGTCCCGGATGAGATCCTGGATGTGATGAGGAACTCCGGAATGGTCCGGAGGTGAAGATCAGTATATTGGACGAAGGGTATTGAAGTCCGAAATTGTTCTGGGGGTACCAGGTGATGACCAATGTGACCGAAAGGAGTTTCGGAGGCCCCGACAAGTGTTGGGGGGGCCTTATGGGCCAAGGGGAGGGGGAACACCAGCCCACTAAGGGGATGTGCGCCCCTCCCACCCCATCTCACGTAACATGGAGTGGTGGGGGCGCCTCCCCTAGGGCAGCCGCCTCTCCCGGCTTGGGAGGCAAGTCTCCTAGGGGTGGGGGCGCCCAAGCCCATCTAGGGTTTACCCTGTGGCCGCTGCCCCTCCCCTAGGAAACCCTAGGGCGCCTCCTACTCCCCCCTTCCTCCTATATATAGTGAGGGAGAGAGAGGGCAGCCGCACCCCTTCCCTGGTGCAGCCCCTCCCTCCTCCAACACCTCCTCCTCCTCCTTAGAGCTTGGCGAAGCCCTGCAGGAGGACCACAAGCTCCACCACCATGCCGTCGTGCTGCCGGAGCTCTCCCTCAACTTCTCCTATCCCCTTGCTCGATCAAGAAGGAGGAGACGTCCTCGGGTTGTACGTGTGTTGAACGCGGATGCGCCGTCCGTTCGGCGCTAGGTTGGATCTTCCGCGATTTGAATCGCCGCCAGTACGACTCCATCAACCGTGTTCTTGTAACGCTTCCGCTTAGCGATCTTCAAGGGTATGAAGATGCACTCCCTCTCTCTCTCTCGTTGCTAGCATCTCCTAGATTGATCTTGGTGACACGTAGGAATTTTTTTTAATTATTACTACGTTCCTCAACAGTTGGGTTCGACACTCTTACTTATCTAAAGGACTACGATTGATCCTCTATACTTGTGGATCATCATACAACATTTCCCCTACTCTTCGGGAAAAATCCCAACGCAACTCATAAGTAGCACTGCTCCTCAGGGATAAACGTGCAACTAGGCACAGAGTTTGCAAATAAATACTGAAAGAAACCATTTTCAAGTGAAACCTTTCTATTTATATACGTACAGGTGAAACAAAAGTAAAAAATAAAAATAAACAAAAGATCACCCTCTGGCTTGTTGCCCCTTTGGACGACTACCGTGCATCGGGGTGGAAACAGATCGGATAGTCCTCTTACCACTTATGTTTTCATATTTTCAAACAAATACAAATGGGGATATAGATGTTACCGGATACGAATGTGGCTCAAATGTTATTCGAATACGGATATGTATTGGATGTTTACTCGATTCGAAACGGATACGAAAAATAGTGACATATTGCTTAAGTGAATTAGTCAATTGCTATGTGACATGAAAAAATGAACTTGTGACATACAATAAGTCAATAATAAATAGGTTTATGAATAAATACAATTGTAATGCATAATAACTTCTAGGTTTAATCATGCAAAGAGTAAAAATTGACCACTTCTTATGCTTTTATTTTGGATAATTGGAATATTGGTGCTAGAATTTTGAAAATTACCCCCCATGGTCTTATTCGGATACGGATACACTTCCATATCCATATTTGTGTCAAAATCCCCTACCATATATTTTTTATTTGTTAAATAAATTCGGATACGGATAATTTTGATTTTCATTTTGGTTCGGATGCGGATGTTTCGGATACGAATATGCATTTTTCTCGAATACAGATATCGGATATTTCGGATTATCCACCACCACTTTCCACCCCTACCCGTGAACACCACAGCTTCAAGTGTGTTGTGCCCATTACAGATGAAGATGGTTTGCGACACCTGCAACTAGGGCGTATGTTTGAGAAAAAAACATTTTTAATCAGTAAACCGCACATTTGTGCATGGGTGAAAAATAAAATAAAAAACAATATGTTTTTGAATAAGAAGAGAAAAGTATGTTTTGACATCGTTTTGTTGAAAGAAAAAATGAGATAATCCTTTCAAAGAATTGGTTACGGTATATATCCAAAGTGGGTCATCTCAAAGGAACTCCAGTCGGCCGATGTTGTGTATCGCTCACTATGAGCAACACGGCGTGCTGCCCGCGTGAGATGGGCCTAGCCTGGCAAGAGACTGCAAGTTTCTTTTCATTTCATTTTTCGGCCACTGCAATTTTAATTTGGAAACAAATCACGAATATAAGACAAAGAGATGAATTTAAGAAAATGTTCACATGAATTTAAAAAATTCAAGAACTTTTAAGAAGTTCATAAATTTTAAAATATTTACAAACTCAGAAAATGTTCATGAATTCAAAAGAAGTTCATGGAATTCAAAATTGGCCATGAATTAAAAAATTCAAAAAATGGTTATGCAAATTTTATAAATGTTCTCGATATCACAAAAAGGACACGGACACAAAATAATTCCTGAACATTTTTTGAAAATACTATTTTAAAAAATAGGAACATTTTAAAGAATTTACGAAAAATTATTGAAAACTGTGGAACTTTTTTAAAATTATGAATATTTTAAGTTTTTATGGAAAACATGAACAAATTTTAGAAACCTGGACAATTTTGAAATTTTCATTTTTTTGAAAAACATGAACTTTTTGAGAAAGTAGAAAAAAAATACAATACAAGAAGAAAAAGGAAAAGGAAAAGAGAAAAAACCCAAAAAAAACTAGATAAGGAAAAAATGGTTCAGGAACCTTCTAGGAGGTTCCCAAAACCAAACATGAACCTCGAGAGGCTTCCTAAAGCCGGTAGTTGTGGTTCGCTTGCTCTTTAAGTTTCGGTTCCTAATGAGCCGGCTCATCTACCTACGTTAGAGGGTGATTGAACCCTTAACGTTCTCAACGAGGGATACATATCTGTTATGACTCTTTTGCTAAAAAAACAATTTTGACTCTAGTATGCTTCCAGATGAGATTTGTTACAAGTGACTTATGGGCTCATGGATTTGTAGTAATGTCCAAGAATACTCCCTCTTGAAAGGGGGTGGTAAGTAAAGACAATTTGGTATATCCGAGAAGAATTCAAAAAAAGAAGTTTCTAGATTTATTAGGTTTAATGCACTTCGTTAATGGAGGGATTGTTGTCTTGATTCATGAGTGATAGTGGCCTTCGGTGGGCTTCATCTTTCCATGAGCCTCTTTTATACGGGGTTGCCATTTGACTTGGCACTCAACCTTTTATTTTACCCCACAAAAAAACTTTTCATATTATGCTTCCAATTTTATCTTTTGATATTTTGATTCCTTCAATGCAAAGACATAATAGCCCTTTAGTCGAGAGTCGATTTCCACCTTTACAACATACTCCATCCGTCTCATAATATAAAGACCTTATTACATCCAATATGTGAGTATATTAGATGTAATGACATCTTATATTATGGAACGGAAGGAGTATGAGATATAAAACTTAAAAAATTGAATAAAAATATGTGTTCATTAATTGATGAATAATCCGGGAAGGAGTTTTTTTTAAGAAACAAAAAAACAATGCATGCAGGGGGCACAAATGGCATGGAGCGACATGTATGGAGGTGCTGGTGGCCGGTGATGCCCATGTCCCGAGGGGTCTGGTAACCATGGATGGTGGGGAGACGATGAGGTAGGAGTCATAGCAGGTCGATGTATATGGTAGGCGTTCTTCACCTCCGCTACGATGATGTCATTGGACCGTGTGAGAAAAAAAATCATGGGAAAGGAATCATTCGTTGTGAAGAGCGACCATGCCATAAAAGACTACTCAAATTAGACATGGAGTTTCTGCTTCCGAGATCAAATACACCATTGTAAATAGTAAAATAAAAAGATAGACAAAATCAAAAAATTATGAACTTTTTTACAACAAACATTGTTCAATTTTATGCACGCATGCAATTTTTTATGAAGAAAAAACATTCTTAATCTTCTGGGAAAAATCGATTCTCCCAAAAGACTACTTTCAAAGCATTTGGAGAGCTGATTTTCTTATTTTTTCCAGACCTCCCCAAATATGATCTCATCATAAAAATTTGCACGCTAACAGGAAAGTAAGCAATGTTAGTTGCAAAAAAGCGATTTTTTTTTAAATTTTACTGCTCATTTTTTTGACATTTTTAAAATTTTACTTCTACTGCTCGTGGCAGGAGCATTTGATCTTGGAATTAGTAGGAAACCTTTTTTTTTGAAGCTAAAATGCCCTCCGGCTCTTTATTCATTAGGCGCTAGCATGTCTGACTGCAAACATTCAGTCAGCCACCCAGGGATTGTATCATACACATGTATAAAAACACTCAAATTTAACGAATGCCTAACTACACGGTGAGCCTCCTGATAGTCCGTCTCCATCACTACATGCTGGACACCCATGTCTTGTGCCATGACGATCGCGTCCCTGCATGCAAGCGACTCAATGGATAACGGGTCCGTAACCCCGTCATACTTTGAGCCTCCAGCTCTAATGAAAGTACCATGATGATCTCGAGCAATATAGCCCGTTCCTCCTCGCACGAGACCCATATCCGTTGCTCCATCCGTATTGATCTTAGTCCACCCCCCCCCCCCCTCTGGTGGCATCCACCTCGGTCTGGTCGTGGTTGGGGTCTTCTTCCTCTCCGGTATCTCAAGTGCCCGCACAATCTCCTCAATAATCACCATAGATTTCAGTGGTTGATAAACCAAATCACCATGTGTGTAATTGTTTCTTGAGTGCCATACTGCCCACATTACAGAAATCATGATGGCCGCCTCCTCCTTCTTATATAATCGCTGATCTAGGAGATCACGAGACCATGATATTGGGTGCAGATGTGGTCTATCAATACCAAAGAAACGTTGTGCTGCCTCCCAAAATCGCATAGCATGCTCACACTCCATCAGCGAGTGAAACAAGTTCTCATTGTCATTGCCACACATCGGACAGTTTGGTATTTGCTTAATATGCCTTCTTTGAAGCTCGCCATACGAGGGCAAAAAGTTTTTTAGCACACGCCACCAAAACACCCGTATCTTTGGCAGCACGTTAATCTTCCACAGCGCCTTCCAGATGGTTGAGTCACCCGTGGATGAGCCAACATTCAGCTGTGTCTGTACCTTCAATTGCATTGCATGTCTATATGCAGATCTGACCGTGAAGAGGCCAGATTTCTCTCTTGCCCATGCCCATACGTCCGCGCCTCCAACTCGCGGCCTCACCATGGCTAAGATAGCTTCGGCGTCATGGGCAAAAAATATGCTACGAACAAGATCCGTATCCCACTGGTTCGTACCTGGGTCAAGCAAGTCTGAAACAAGCTGGACTGAGTTCGGCTTTAGAGAACCCATCGGTTTCATTGATCCGGTGCCTTCTATCCACTGATCGTGCCATACCTCCGTTGTATCTCCATTACCAACTCGCCGCATGAGTCCTGTCTTCAACATATCTCTTCCTTGGATTATTGCTTTCCAAGTCTTAGAAGCACTCGCTGGGCAGCCCGCCGTCAAAAAACCCTCATTAGGGAAATACCGTGCTTTAAGCACTCTTTCACAGAGACTATTTGGGTTATCAAGCAGCCTCCAAGCTTGCTTAGCTAACAATGCATCATTAAAAATTTCCAAAACTCGAAACCCCAAACCGCCTTGTGACTTCGCAATGCACATCTTATCCCAAGATTGCCAATGCATTCCTTTTCTGTCTAGTGATCCAGCCCACCAAAATTTTGACATGTTTGTCGTCACTTTCTTGCATAAACCTTTTGTGAGTTTGAAACAACTCATAGAGTAGGCCGGTAAAGCTTGAACCACTGACTTCAAAAGAACTTCTCTAGCTGCACATGACATCTTCCTTTCACACCATCCCTGCATTCTGGACCTTGCTCTTTCATTGATGTGCTCAAAACTCTGCTCTGTTATTCTACCCGCAGCTGTTGGAAGGCCAAGATACTTCTCTGACATTGCTTCTCTCTGTATTTGCAATGCCGCTTTGACTCCCATCTTAATAGAGGCGCCACTGTTAGGGCTAAAAAAGACCAAACTTTTCTGCTTGTTTGCACACTGTCCGGAGCCAATGCTATACTGATACAAGATCTCATTCAATCTTATGGCACTCCTAGAATCAGCTTTCATGAAAACTAAGCAGTCATCAGCAAATAAAAGATGGGATATCCAAGGAGCAACATTGCTAACTCGGACCCCCCTATCTATCCAACCTCCATCATAGCTTTGCAACACACACGAGAGACCCTCTCCACACAGCAAAAAGAGATACGGTGAGATCGGGTCCCCCTGTCGAAAACCTCGAGACGGTGAAAAAACCGGCAACAGCTCCCCATTGACCTTCACCTGGAAACTTACTGTTTTCACACATGACATGACAAGGGATATCCAGCGATCATGAAAACCAAGTTGTCGCATTATCCCTTCCAAGTACTCCCATTCAACTCGATCATATGCTTTGATCATATCAATCTTAACTGCACACCAACCTTGCTTGCCTCTTTTCCTTCTCATCGAATGTATGCATTCATACGCCACTAGGACATTGTCGATAATCAACCGTCCCGGGACAAAGGCGCTCTGTTCCTTTACAAGAATCTCATCAAGAATCTCCCTCAACCAGTTAGCAAGAACTTTAGAGAAGATTTTCTAGATAACATTGCACAATGAGATCGGCCTATATTGTGTAATATTTTGCGGGTTTTTTACCTTTGGGATAAGCACGATCACCGTACTGTTCACTGTTGCTGGCATTGGTCCTCCGTTCAAAAAACCGAGCACCGCCGCTGTAACATCCAGGCCGACCAACTCCCAATGGCGCTGATAGAACCCAGCATGGAAACCATCACATCCGGGCGCCTTTGTCGGCCCCATAGCAAAGAGCGCAGCCTTCACTTCTTCCTCTTTGAACGGCCTCGTCAGTCGTTCGTTCATCGGTTCCGTTATTTTATGTGGAACATGGTGAAGCACTGCCTCCACATCCGTATAATCTTGCGCCGTGTACAAGCTAGTATAAAACTGTTGCACCTCAGCATGGATCTCCTCCTTCGTCTCACACAGCTCACCGTCCGCGTTTTGGAGGCTGCGGATCCGATTAATACTCTTACGTGCTGCTGCCCGTGCTTGAAAGAATCCGGTATTACGATCACCTGCCTTGAGCCAATCAGCCCGAGATCTCTGTCTCGCCAGTATCTCTTCCTTATGAAGAAGCTCCGATAGCTGACGCCCTAGATCCTTCTCCTTCTTGGTCGGTCCTCGAAATAGAGAGTCTGATCTCTCCTTTTCATATTCTCTCCGAACCTTCTTGATTTTCCTCTTGATATCTCCAAATTTTTTTGTTTTCCAATCCGTCAGATGTACTTTCATGTCTGACAGGGCTTGTTCTATGCCCTGCAAACCTTGCAGTCCTGCACCCTTGCGCCAGCCATGTAGAACAGCGGCATCATACGACTCCTCCCATTGCCAGGCCTCCTCGTACACAAATCTACGCTGATTTCTTCCCTCCGCCGATGGCACTCCTTGCAACTTTACCACCAATATACAATGATCCGACTTTGGAGTCGGGACGTGTCTTACGAACGTAGCAGGGTACATTGACATCATAGCCGGGTTCATTAGGAATCTGTCAAGGCGAACCTTCACGTTACAATCACCATGTTGCATATTATCCCATGTAAAAGGAACCCCTTGGAAACCTAGATCATTCAACTCACAGTCATCCATACATTGCCGAAAACCGTCCATCTGCCACTCAGGGCGATCATGAGCTCCAAAGTATTCTGCATTGTTCAAAATTTCATTAAAATCACCCCCACAAAGCCATGGGGCGTCACTTTGAGCCTTCAACCATCTCATCAAGTTCCAACTTTCGACACGTTCACTTCGTCTTGCTTTTGCATAGAAACCCGTAAACCGCCACTTCTTATTATCACCAACTAGATTCGTAACCGAAACATCAATGTGCTGGTCTGAAAAAGTATTGAGAGTAACATCTACTTTATTTGACCAAAACAAAGCTAGTCCTCCACTGAGGCCATCACTATTGACAGGATAGCAACCCTCAAAACCAAGCCGACCAGTAAGATCACTAACCCTTCTTCCCTCAATCTTTGTCTCCGATACAAAGACTAGGGAGGGGGCTTCTCTCTTCACCAAATCGTGAAGTTCTCGAACTGTCTCCGGGTTCCCAAGCCCGCGACGGTTCCATGATATGCAATTCATTGTTGACCGCGGGGCTGGATCCCAGCCGCCGCTTGTATCGTTTCTTCTTCTTCCTGTGCTTTCTTCTTCTTCGAATCCCTACTATCCTCCCTTGACCCGGACGATTCTTCCTCCTCATTCTGTCTCTTTCTCATCACGGTTTCTGTGTCTTGCAGTAGCATAGGTCCAGTTCCCCCGCCTCTTCCAGCTGCGTTATTCATACCCACCCTACGATAGACAGATGCCCCTCGACCCGTCTTACCTCCTCTGCCGTTTGCACCTCTCCCCCTTGCATTGAACTGGTACACCGTGTTCTTTACTCTTCCAGTGGTTGGCTTCTCCGGCGAGTTCACCTCCAATCCCGGCTCCACTTCATCCTCTCCTTCTCCTGTCCCCTTCTATCCACCCATATCTCCGGCGGCCTCCTGGTTATAGGTTGGTGCTCTGCCCCAACTCTTATTCTTGGTAGCAACAAACCTGAGTGCCTCCCTGTATGGCGGTCTTCCATGCTCATCCCTCCCCGCAGGTGTTGGACATATTAGTTCAGCATGTCCCAGCAACCCACAAGAGAAACAGAAATAGGGCAAGTTCTCATATTGGATTTCAAAAAATTTCGTTTCCTTTGTTCTAGCCTTCTCAAGTTGCACCCAGCGCATCAGAGGTTCATCTACTTTGATCCAAGCCCTGAACCTGAGGCAATCCCCAGAGGCAAATCCTTTCTCATCCGCATCAAGTGCAACCACCTCTCTCACCATGCCTGCAATACGCTTTGGCCACGGCGGGCATAACGGATTAAAAGGGAGGTTGATCACGCGCGCCCAAATCTTGATCTTATCGAACTTAAGCTTTGAGGGACGCGATCTGATGTTAAACCTCTCTAGAACCACACAATGCTTCCCCACCATCCATGGACCTCCTTCAAAGATCCGATCACAGTCCCGCTTGATAGCGAAACTAGCTAGAAACACGTTCTCTCCTTTGGGACGGAAGCTCAGGCCCCTCGAGTTGCCCCACGCCGGCCGCAGAGCCTCCTCAATGGTGTTGACATGAAACGCCTTCCGAAACAGGACCTTCCCGATTAGTGCATAGGGTTCTTCGATCCTCTCTTCTTCCTCTTCATCAATCACAAGCTTCGTTTTCTCCTTCTCCGTCAGGTCCAAACGATCCATCATCTGCTCGACCGTCTCGGTCTCTCTCATCTTTCCTCTCCTTCCTCCCGTGGCGCTCGACTCCGCCATCCGTTCGCCCGGCTTCCTCCCCGATCCCCTCCACCCAGCGACCCCAAGGGTGGGAAAGGACGCAAAGGTCCCCCCGTAATCACCCCGAGCGATCAAACTGCAGCGTATCGGCGATCGGAGAGCAGGAAAATCCGGCGATCTTCAAAACCCTAGCCCGCGCCTCCGAGATCGCCTCGTGCGCCGCCTCGCCACTCGAAACCCTAAGGTACCGGTTCGGGGCTCGTACTAGTTAGTGCAATTAGTAGGAAACCTTCGGTTCAGATTTCTATTCATCCTTTGACGAGAGCTGCACAGCCGTAAACATCAGACGTGAATCACATGCTCAAATGGGAGACACCTGTCCAAGGTTCCCTACCCCACGCGAGCGACCTCGTCGGAAACGAGTAGACCTTTCAATTTCAACCCCTGCCATGTCACCCGCACGACGACGGCGATTTACCCCGGCGAGCCGCCACCACCACCCAACCCCACCGCGCGCGTCCGCTGCACAGAAGATAATGCATCCCCGTCGTTTTTCCGCCCGATTCCCCGCCCCCTCATCGCCACATTCACACCCCCACGAGTTCCACACCTTCCTCCCCTCGCCGGCAGAGTGCGGAATCTTTCATCTCGCCGATTCCCCAAACACTTTCAGACAGTGAAGTAGAAGTGTAGAACTACTGCCTGCTAGTTCGCGGTAGCTGCAGCGGCAGTGGTGGTCGTGGCATGGCTTCTTCCCTCGCGCCGGCGTCGTGCGCGCTGCCCCTGCATCCGAGGGTGGCCGCGGCGGCAGGCCCCTCCTGCCGCGTGCTGCTCGCCTTCACGGTGCCCCGCTCGGCCGCGTCGGTGCGCCGGGCGGGGATCCTCGCGCCGCTCCGGTGCTCGCCGCTCGAGGATCCAGGCGCCACCGGCAGGGAGGAAGGGGGGAAGAAGGAGAAGGGGGACGTGAGCAAGCGGGTGCGCGGGAGGCCCATGTGGAGGCGGATCCTCTTCGCCTCCAAGAAGACCCGCAGCATCATGATTCTCAACGCCCTCACCGTCATCTACGGTAATAATACCTACCTTCTTTGATCTCTCTACAGTTCGCACGATATGTGATATTCAAGGTGTTAAAAATGGCGGCGTCACGAATGGGCACAATCAACAATTGTCCATTGTTCAGCAGTTCAACTTTGTTAGGACAGCTCTGTGATCTGGAATTCAGGATCAATCATGAAACTCGGTGTTTGACAACTTTTTATCTTTGTTCCTATTTTCTGCAGCGAGTGATATTCCAGTTCTGAAAGAGGTTGAAGCCCTCACAGAACCCGCGGTTTTCAACATGGTGCGCTTCGTTATCGCAGCCATCCCCTTCATACCATTTGTGATACGCGCATTTGGCGATCGCCGTACACGAAATGGGGGATTAGAGCTAGGACTTTGGGTTAGTCTAGCGTACCTTGCTCAGGCAATTGGGTTGATCACATCTGAAGCTGGGCGAGCATCCTTCATTGCAGCCTTCACAGTACGCCCTCCTGCACAACTATTTTGCTCTGTTGTAATGATGGAATTGGCAAATGTTGTGGAGATACCTAAGGAAATCTGTGTGAACAGGTGATAGTTGTGCCTCTGATTGATGGCATTTTTGGCGCCTCGATCCCCATGCTGACTTGGTTCGGAGCCATGGTATCGATTATAGGGGTTGGTCTGCTGGAATGTGGTGGCTCTCCTCCTTGTGTAAGTACTAAGCTTATTCAGTTGTTCTCATAATGGAATTCAGAATCTACTAAAGCACTTCAATGTCCTATTTTTGTGTAACTATCAACACTTATACTCTGAATGAATATTTTTCAAATAGCAATGACCAACCAATTCAAAACACTCCATCGTTTTGTTGAAAGAAAACTCAGACAATCTTTTCAAAGGTTTGGTTACAGTATATATATCACGTGTCTTGACAATGAATACAATTTTGATTTTGCAATCCTCTCTTGTTGTTTCCAAAGGTTGGTGACGTGCTGAATTTCTTGAGTGCGGTCTTTTTCGGGATCCATATGCTTAGAACGGAGCAAATATCAAGAAGTACCGACAAGAAGAAGTTCATGACTCTTCTTAGCTTTGAGGTTACTTGCAGTCTTCGATATCCACTATGCTGCTCTAACCATCTTGGTCACAAAATGGGAATCACCTCACTGACCATCTATCATTCAGGTCCTTGTTGTAGCTTTCACCTCGATACTCTGGTTTTTGCTCAAAGATGTCTTTGCTGAGGTCCACGATTCCAGCTTTGAATCATGGACTTTTGGTGCGCTTTGGGATTCGGCGGCTTCTTTTCCTTGGATACCAGCACTGTACACTGGAGTCTTCTCAACGGGGTTATGTATGTGGGCAGAGGTTAGCCTACTTTTTAGAACCTTATAGTAGTTTTATGTACAATCTTGAGACTTTTTTAATTTATGAGATTATCTTACATGTATGTCTGTGCGCAGATGGTAGCGATGGCCCATGTTTCAGCAACTGAAACTGCAATTGTTTATGGGCTAGAACCGGTATGGGGAGCTGCATTCGCTTGGTTCCTCTTAGGTGAAAGATGGGACAATGCTGCATGGATTGGAGCTGCCCTTGTACTATGTAAGCTTGATGCTTCTTTCCGCTTTGTTCTGTGCTTTTGTAGTTGCATTTTCATATTCAGACAGACAATACCTTGCCGTAAGTACTCGTATTAATCTATCACAACAAAATCTTCAAGCTAACCGAATGTATCTTGACATCCTTTTTCATCAGGTGGAAGCCTTACTGTACAGCTATTCGGGTCAGCTCCCGAAAAATCCCAGAAAGTTGAATCGCGCAGCGGGAATACATTTGAATCCCCACTGAAACGGCAGGACCGCTTGTCCCTATCTGCTATCCCCGTCGATTCCAGGAAGAACATAGGGAGCCAATTAGAGAGGTAAATCCTGCCTCTTGGCTGTCAACTGCTTCACCACTTATGCATTTCCTGTGCTCTTTTGTGCTATCGTTAGCATATTTTACTTTGTTTAAGTTTTGTTTTTATTTTCTGTAAAACAGGAAGGATAAAACATTGTAGCCCAGGTCAAGGCAGTAACGCATCCTCCGAAGACAGGGTCAAGATCGCAACTGTATGTAAACCAAAACAAGGGCCTTATATCTGGCACATGCTTCGGTTCATCAAGTAGATGCAATTGCAGCCAGCGTTTGCTCCACAGAGAAAGCTTGACATTCCCATGATCTCCGAGGTTAGTTGCCATGTAGGGCATCAACTGGACTAACTAGTGACTAGTGATAATCCAATGCCTGGTACATACTAGAAAATGTGGCATTACTGGCTAGAAACTCTTGTGCATGCTACAGCACGCCGGTGTAAAGTGGCAACTGCAAATGGGAACATTGTGTGTAGATTCCATGTACATATATTTAACATACTTCCTCCATTCCCAAATATGTCTTTCTAGAGATTTCAATATAGATTACATACGGATGTATATGGACGTATTTGAGAGTGTAGATTCACTCATTTTGCTCTGTATGTAGTCCATGTGGAAATCTCTAAAAAGACTTATATTTAAACGGAGGGAGATACGTAGCAAGGATGATAGTAAATGATTACATTTAAGCGTATTGAACATGCTACCGTTGCTGTCAATATTGTAAGTCTGTTGGTAGGGGTACTGGTTTAAACCATGTAACTCAAATCTTAGACAGTCGATGACAATCTGCTTTTATGTTCCATTTTGTAATTATGTAGTGCTGAAATCATCATACCTTACATGAGTAAATCTTCAGATGCATACATTACATGACTTTGGAATGTATAACACATCAATTTCATGCTTTTTTATGTAACAAAAATCACGATTTACGCATGTATACTTAGCATTGAGCCATTCTACGTCCGCAAAATGCAATTGTTCCAATCTGGTCCAAAATTCCAACTGTTACATTTACATATGAGATTTTCTTCATCTTCATTAAGGGCCTTGCGCAACGGAGGGTATTTTTTAAGGATAGCCCAACATAGGTCTTATTGGATTAGTTCTTTTCTTTTCTACTCCCTCTGTTCCTAAATATAAGTCTTTGTAGAGATTCCACTAGGTGGACTACATACGGAGCAAAATAAACGAATCCACACTTAAAATGCATCTATATACATCCGTATGTAGTTCATAGTGAAATCTCTACAAAGACTTATATTTAGGAACGGATGGAGTAGATTTTTAGATCACATCTTTTTTTTTAGGCTTTTTAGATCACTTTTTTTAGGGGTTTTTAGATCACAGGCTCACAGCTTGTATTGGGTGGAGGAATGGTTTAGCTTGTATTTTCAAGGCTTAGGAAAACAGCAGCAGTGGAGTCTTTGAGTATGGCCGAGTCTGACCTGGGCCCGAATCCTATAAGGCAGGCTGAATGGGCTGTTTCCTAGCGAGCCTTTATACTATTCCCATCCATAAAGAAATGACTCGTTTTTTTACGGGAAGGCATTGATGGCTTTTTATGCAGGGCAATTTCAAATAACTCTTAGTAAGCACTTAAAAATAATAAAATTGGGGGGTGTGTCTAAATAAAATCGTCAATAGAGAAGGGGCAATTCTCTCTTTCGTGGTTCTCTTTCTGAAAAGAAAAAAGGGTATGTTTTTTTGTGGGGAACGGCAATAATACTCGTTTTTTTATAAAAAGGTAATAATACTGGCATAGTTTCATTCTCTTTCTGAAAAGAAAAAAGGGTATGTTTTTCTGCGGGGAACGGCAATAATACTCGTTTTTTATATAAAAAAGGCAATAATAGTCGCATTGTTTTTTTCATAGTTATTTTTACAAAAAAAATTGGGTAGTATGCCTCCATGCAGGATCGAACTACAGACCTTCAGTTTACAAGACTGACGCTCTACCACTGAGCTATAGAGGCGAATTTTACCTTATCTCATAACCACCTAAATTGATTATGTGTTTCATTTCTACAGGTCGGCAGCTTGAGAGCAGCATGTTGTTTTCTCTATCTCTATATAAAAAGTAGTGTTTCTTTTTCTGTCAGGTAGAATTCTTTCGTCAGCTGGTTTCCTCCCTTCCACCATGTCCCTTTTCATCGATTTTTTTTTCATCTAGCCGGTTTTTTCCACCACGTCATATTTTGACGCACCTTCTCAGTACATCACTCAATCACATTAATTTACTTAGGTTTTGCAGCACTACATCAACTCTACCTTAATTAACTAACTCTTGCAATAACATGAAATTACGCCGCTCAATCTCATGCCATATTTGACCGCACCTTCCTATCTGTACGCCGCTCAATCTTACTATTAATTTACTTATCATGCATGAGCCAGGTTACCAAATTATAATGGTGCCAAAATCAAAGTTCTAATTCTCGGTGCTTCCTGCCTGTGAATGCCATATAAAATGGAATTACGTCTCCTCGTTTTGCCTCCCGTGACAACGCATGGGTACATACCTAGTGTAAACAAAATCATAGTGCATATGAGAAAACATCAGTACAGTTAAACGATTTGAGGTGTTAGTAGGTTTTAGTCCCGTAGTAGATGTCTCGTTTACGGAGCATCCATGGCGGGTTTCCTAGCGGTGCTCTGTGAAGAAATTAATGAAAAATGGTGTGAGCACAGTTTTTTTTTTTTTTTTTTGAGACAATGGTGTGAGCACAGTTGAAAAAAAAAGTCTTTGCGTATGGCCCGATCTGATCTGACCTGGGCCCGAATCCTAGAAGGCAGGCCGAATGGGCTGCTTCCTAGCGGGCCTATATAATCCCTTGTCTGTAAAGAGAAGGGGAGTCACTCAAAAAAAATGCAGAGAAGGGGGGAAACGGCAATAATACTCGGATTGTTAAAAAGGAATGAAGGCGTGCCCCCATGCAGGATCGAACTACAGATCTTCAGTTTACAAGACTGACCCTCTACCACTGAGCTATAGGGGCTATTTTGCTATTTTTCCCATAGCTACCTTAATCGATTTCACCATTTCCATTTCCACACACAGGCCGGCAGCTTGAGACAGGCCATACTGCCCAACCTAACCCAATCGTTGGACTAACCAGGGGACGTTGCTCCGTAAACAAAATCACAGCGCATTTGAAACGGAAAACCAGCAGTACATCACGGTGGTCCTGCATCTGCATGCCGTCCCCGATCTCTCGGAAAGGCGCGGTCGCCCTGGAGCAGCTTGTCGTTTGGAGAGGCCAGAGCTCCATGCATGCAGGCATATGTATCTTGCAGTTGCATGTGACTGACAGACAGCCTCCCCTCTCATCCCGTGCCATGCCCATGATTAACAAACACGGTGGGGCTCCTCCGCTCTGCGCCGCTGCGGCGCAGCGCAGCTCGGTCGGTCGACCAATCCCGGCCCCGTCGCCCCTCCGTCCGTCTCTCGCCCAGATCCAGATCCGCCGCAACGTAATCACCCACCCTTGAAACCAGCAAAATTCTTGATCCAGAGGGCGAGAAATCACCAGCCAAGTTGCACCTAGACCTAGTAGGACGTAAAATGCTGACGGGAAAACAAGGGACGATTCCCAGCCCGGCTAAGCGGCTACTAAAATTAAACATAAACCCGTAGCCATCCATGCAATCCACATCGAACCCTGCGGTTAAACTAAACGGGGCCGGGGCCGGGGCCGCGCGGGCGTATGTATGTATGGTGTGGGAGAGCGACGTGCGGGTTCTCCGATTGGTCCAGTCGTCAGGCCAGGCCCCCACGGCGCATGTGTCCTCCCCGCCCCGCGCGCGCCCGTCCGCGTCATCGGGTGGCTGTCCACGATTCCGTTCCCCACTCTCCCTCTTTTTCTCTCCGGAGAAGGAATTCCGTTTCTAGATTTTTCCGTTTCGCTCGCCTTTAATTTGCTTTGCGGCGACGGGCGCCGAACCGGAAATGCGACGCGCGCGGGAGAAACAAAGAAAGGAAAAAATCCGTGTGCGGCCGCACGGAAGGAAAGCCGCGTGCGCACGGTTACGGTACCAACTGACTGACGTGCGTACGCGTGGACGAGCTCGCTCCGCCAATCGCCGTTTCTTCTCTTCCTCTTCCTTGTCGCCGTTTCTCAACTTTTATGTTTCGTTTTTGCCACTAATCAATCAGGGGCTCTGATGATGTGTAAATCTGTTGGGAGAGCGGGCGGGCAGGCAGGCACAACGGTGCATGGCATGGTCCCGGAACAGAGCACGAAAGGAGGCGCGTCCCAAATACCCCAAATGCAGTCTCATTCCTTCCACGTTGGCAGGCAGGCACATATCCTATTCCTACACACGCATGATCGATCGTTCGGCCACCGTAACCATAATTGAAGCTCTTGCATCATCGCGTGATGCGCCCTGCTTAGCTGGAACGAGATCAATTATGGATTGGAGGGGACCGTTCCACGCAAGAGGGAAGCCCCCTCTATGCTGTTCGGTTAACATTTAAATGGAAAACTTAGTTTTCCATCAACCACTGGAGCTAGCACAAGAAAAGCCGGCGCATGAATGCTCTGCAGCTTTGTATAGAATGATGAGGTTTACACACAAATTCTGTGTTGACGGTTTGTGTTGATTGGGTTTGTTATCATCAACATGTCACATGTGTAGTTAGGCATGCCATTTTATTAAACGAACCGTACTTTTTTTTAGCACAAACGAACATGTGTAGTCTAATCTTCTCTGTAAATAAGGAAGTTTTCCCGTAAAAAATACGGAACTTTTACGAGACAAAACTACACTTCAACCGGTGATCTTGTGCGCCCCAGTGGTATCTTGCTACTCTTCTCTATAAATAAGGAAGACTCGTAAAATGATTTATTTTTTTCTACGAGACGAAATTATACTCCAAACAGTGATCCTGATCCGCTCCTATAGCATAGTCAACTTGCAGTCCTATATGTGCACTGTGCGTACTTTGGTCCTGAAAGATCGTGCCTCCTCCGCATAATAAACCCAGTTGCCACCCCAGCAGTTCATCCATCGCCGCGGCAGTGCGGAACCAAATAAAGCTTACGTACTAGGAGTACTCCGTAGCAAGCCAGTTTCCACATCCAGTTGCAATTATTTAAGAATCAACGACGAAGCATCACGAAGCAGGCCGGCCGGCCGGCCGGCTTTGGTAATTTGGTTTGGTGAGATCGGCCGGAGGCGGTCAAGATGCGATCCCCGCTTCATCTGATGGCTACGTACGCCCGCTGCCTAGCCCCGGATAAACAAACCTCCCCACATCTAACTTGTTTAATCCGAGCGGGCAGACCTCACATCTCGCGCTGGCATCAGCCGCTGAAACCTACGCTCTCCGCTTCAAAACCTACGTAATCCCCATCTGCATCATCGCCGCATGTGATAATAACAGTGCATTTTAATCCTTTGTGCTCGTCTATTTACCTGTAGAATAATCCGATCTGTCATGTAGAGTTCTGCTTGCTGTTCTTGGAAGACACTTCCCGGGTTTTGTTCTGGCCGCCGCAAGTGGCCTCCGGCTTACCGCGGCCGCCTGCTCCGATCGATCACATGATTATCCCGATCGTTTACTCTCCAATAATTAAGCTCCCCTGAGGAAACACTCAACTGACCATACTGTATGTCTCGCCGTAGAGTGCAATTTAAGGGCCAATAATTCGTGTTAACGCAGATGGCCGGCGACCAGCTAGCTTGCTTCTTCAGGTCGGCCGATAACAGTTCAGCTCAGGAATTATTAGCCAAGGAACGATAGTTACTGTCGTGAACAGCACAGCACAGCAAAACCCACAACTACATCTCGGTGGTTGCCGATTGTTAATTAAGGAGAAAAAATAATGTCTTGTGTGAATCATTGGGATGATTGACTATTCATGAACTGAGTCGACATCTCAAAATTGTTTTGATCAACAGGCTGGAGGCTGCGTGCGTCACTCTACCAATTTTTTTATACATTTCAGCTCACCAAGCGTGTATAATTTGTTAAATGGTGGCTGATAAATTATCTGTCTTGCCTTGATTGGAGGAGCTAGTATGGCACTCCGTTTAAAAACAACCACAAAGTTTCAAATCAGTGTCATGAGTTTAGAATTGCACATGGAGCTATAATCATAGAGTATCGGCCTTGTAGATCGATTTATTTTATAGATATACATCTAGTTGATGCTGTAGAGGAGACTAGGACCCATTAGAAAACACATTTGGTAGTAAATGAATTTGCTCCTCTCTAGTCCCTTTGTTAGGCTTTAAATGTGCTTGGCATTGGACCTAGTTGTTTGTAGTATCATTCTTTTTGAAAGGAGGTTGCACCCCGTCTCTGCATTAGTCGAAGCACACATGCATTCTTGTAATGTACTTCTCCGTCCATAAAGTTCATGCAAGCACAATTTTCAGGTTTTGACTTAAGCAATGATATACTATATGCATAGTATCTTCTACAAATTCATTGTCAGTGAAAAGTATACATTAATACAAAATCACAATTATTTTTCATTTCGACAAACAAAACCTTGAACTGGGATACATATTGGGAAACATGTACAATGTATATTTATGAAGGAGGGAGTAGTAACTTGAATTGCGCACCCAAAATCATCCTCTCTTTCTTTGTACCCCGGCCTCTACATTTGGACGATGCATGCAGCTATATTATTAATTATTCACAAAAACCAAACAAGGTGATACATCAATAAGCCTGAAGTCACCATCTTGGCAACACCGTTGCCGTTGCTACTCCTATCCCCTTGATGAAGGCGTGCCGAATGTCCGGGCCTAATACCAAACAGACATCGCACAAAAGCCTAACATCTAAAGCCGGGTGTCCCATCCAAGCCACTACCTGGATTGGGTCCCACACCGGTTTGGCACACTCCTAGTGAGCACCGCACGCTGCAAGGGCCGTCACCTCCATCTTCCCTCGGTCCATCCTCAGAGCATAAATGATGCACCAACCTTGCCAGGCCTCTCTGCCATCAACGCCACCATGACGCTAGACAGCTTCCTCCTCCTGCGCGAGTCCATCTCCGCGCATCAAACACCGAGTCTCCACAGCACCACGCCGCCGAGAACCGCCACCTGGAAGATGAAGGACCGCTCCACCAAAGACGCCGTCCTCCGGTCCCCCGAGCCCGTGTGCACCTCCAGGAATGACGCCCCCAGGGGGGAAACGACACCAGAGAGCCGCCGTCATCCGATCTACTAATCTAGGGTTTCCCCCGAAGGTAGTAGAGAGTGGCCTTGAACTTCTCCACGATGATGCCTTCAGGAAGGGAACGACGCAGACAGCGTCGCCATCGCCGGCCTTGGCAATAGCCAATAGCAGGTTTTCACCCAGATCTGATCGAAGACCTCCATCTCTCGTGCACGGGCCGCCGCCATCCCTGTCGGGATCTCAACGAAGACTCCAAGGAGTGGATCAGCGTCGCGTCGTCGGCGGCGGCGGCCAAGGGTTCCCCCCCCCCCCCTCCCAAGAGCCCCACCATCCAATCACCGCCCACCACCCGGATCCAGCGAGCAAGGCCACACCGAAGCCCAAATCAAGCGGGATAAGGTGAAGGAGATGAAGCTGGCGCAAGTCGACCCAGATCAGGCCAAAAGATAGTTCATGAACATGGTCAATATTCTTGTATGGAGGGATGGATGTTACCACATACTTGCACCCCCCCCCCCCCTTTAAGACATACTGCGTATTCGGTTTCATGAGGATAATATGTAAAACAATAGTTGTTAAAGGCTTGCCTTAACATAGCGCACCATGCAGTGTATTTTGAAATGGACAGAATGCCAACAAGGAACCCATCATATTCTCGCCAATTTGAGCCTCTAGTTTGTGAGTTTCCTTCCCTGGAAAGCCAACCATTGAACATGGTGGCAAATCCAGGATTTTATAAATGTTGATGTCACATTTTACAAGGACGGGTGAATGTTCTGGTGCAAAACTCACAAATCCAATAGAAGTGAAAGGTTTGGCAAAAGCACAAAATAAATAGTTCAATAAGATCTCACAGCATCATAAATCTAACACGGGGGTTTGAGATCGCCAAAAGCACAATTTGGATAGTTATAGCAAGGTCTCGGGTGAATGGACATTACCAAATAGATCGTGCACCCCCATTCATTAAGAACATACCCTACTTCATTTTCACGTTCTCAATGTCCAGGAACCCTTCACTACGCCACAATCACTTGCTTTCAAGAAGATGACTCATTGCATAGATTCTACTTCCTGTAATAATCTTATAAGTAGTAATAAACAATAACATTATTGGTCGTGACATTTCCCAATTCTACTTTTTTTCAATAAAGTACATTTTATTAATTAAAAGATTTAAGCATTACATCCAGCCTCTGCATAATTGAGATGCACACAGCCATCTCAATTTCTACTTGGCAGTTGACTATGGAAAATACTCTTATGGACATCTTAGATAATCAAGAAACAAAAATAGCATTGGTTTAATTTGGTAATCAATTCTTCTAGAAGTTAAAACTTATACCTTTGGAATCACATTTCATTCTATGAATGTCGTTATCTAAGAACTTTGAAGGGGATATAACATGATTTTACACCTTATGGTAAAATTCATTTGTGCCTTGTGTGTACTTCCTCTCTTTACAAATTGCTACAAATTTATTGTGGGTTATCCTAACAACCAACCATATTTTGCAAATCCATGCGATATTTTGAAATTATACTAGTATTTAACAAATGCGATAACTCGATCATATATTTTACTTTGTGTTCCGTAATTTTTGTAGCTTGTGCTTCACTGAGCTGCTTAGGCCCTAATGATACAGTCGGAACTGTCTTTTGAACGATTTGCGAATTTGACAATATTGAATATAACCTATAATCCGCCCTTGTGTTCGAAAGACGTAATTAGAAAAAGAAAATAGGATGCCCTTTTTTGAAAATAGGATGCCCTTGATAAATATGCTCTCATTAGACGGCCGATGCTTTGGAGTTTTTGCATATAAAAGCAACACAGTCATATAGTACTATTCTTGACGTGGAAAGTGAAACAGTCACATTACTGTTTGCTGATGTGATTAAGGAGAGCCATCACCTTTATTCATTTGGGGCGCGGGCTTGTCAACACTACGCAGCTACTACTGTCGAGTTGAGCGTTGTAAAAGCCGGAGCTGACAGTCTACCTACGGGGTGTTGGCGAGCATGAGAATTTGATTGTGGATAAACTTCACCAATGTAAGTTCTTCTTATCCTAAAGCAGTAAAGTAGTACTCCCTCCGTTCCATAATATAAAAACAGTTTTGACACTACAAAGAGTCAAAAAACATTCTTATATTATGAGACGAAGGATTTCTCAATCCACTGTTTGAATGAGCATATAAAAAAATGCTCATACAAATAGTGGACGCCACAACAGAGATCAATAAATACAGAGCCATAACATAGGGTGGGTGCGCGTCTCTGTAACAGTGGTTTCACTGTATTTCTTCCGGAAGATTCTGGTAATGGTATTTTTTATTTTTCTTTGGGGTCTCTCTGGGTGGATGTCAGCTAAATATTGTGGTGAATGGAGAGGAATATATTCCCTTGCCCGGCTAGAGATGGGGAGCGGCACAGGACGAGATGTTGATTGTGCCAGGGGAAGCGGGACCAAAGCGGTGGCGTAGCGTGGTGCAAACCTACGTAGCTGTACATGGCTAGTGATGGCTGAAGAAGAGGATTGAACGAACGTACTACGTACCCAAGCTTCCAAGTTCCAATCCCTAGCCGGTCATTGCATGGGTGGTCCGTCGCGAAAATAAATAAGATGCACTGCATGGATGGTGAGTGGTCACGTCGGCTATGGTAGAGCTGCGGCCATGGACTACTAACTCGCACTCCCTCCGTTCGAAAATACTTGTCCTAAAAACTGGATAAAATGGTTATATCTATAACTAGAATGAGTCTAGATACATCCATTTCTAGGACGAATATTTTCGTCCGGAGGGAGTAGTACCTACCTAGCCAACATATCCGGATTATGCTAAGCAAAGCGCCGATCAAGAGCGTGTGCCTACGGTTTATATACTGTTTTCAATAGGGCTGAAGGTGCTAAATTTAGCAATCTACGCCGGGACGATTTTGATGCCGCGAGCGACGTAGATAGATGGCGGTGAGAGACGCACCACCCTAGATAGAAGAGACCTAAATAAACTAGTAGCCGCTGCTGCCGGTGCAACGCATATGCAGCGGTCGGTCGGTCGATGGCCGCAGGCAGGGGACGGACGGACCACAGGCTGGCGCCTGGTCCACGTCCACTGACCACTGCTGCTGCCTCCACTTCCACGCCCTACTACTGCTGCTAGTCCGGCCCATGCAGACCGGACACGTATCGGCCATGTAACCGCCTCCCCGCGCGCGCCGTGTAAAGCGCCCCGTACGTGGAGCCGCTCCGTGCGCCGGGTCGGCGCGCGCGCCACCCCGCCCCGCCTGCCCATGTGACGTGACGCAGCGGCGGATGCGGATAGGATGCAGGCTGGCTGGCTACGTCGCCATGGGGGAGAAGAGGAGAGGAGAGGAGAGAATCCGCGCTACGCCATATGCGCCGTAGGCCGTTGGGACGGGTGCCGTCATCCACGTTCGTCCGTCCCGATGCCAGCCACGGCGTCGCGAACCATTTCGCTTCGCGGCTGGCTGGCGCGGCAGCACGCCACGTGAGGCCGGCCGGCCGCCGCGGTGACCGCGACGGGGACGTGAGCGGGAGCGCGGCTGGCTCGGCTTTGCTGCGGCGCTTTTCCTGCTTTGCCCTCTGCTGCGGATGGGCGGGAGGGGGGCCCGGATGTCAGGGCCTCGTGCGTGCCCCCTGCCCCCCGTGCCTCCGTACGGCCGGCCCGGGGGAGGTAGGCCTACTCCCTCCGTGGGGACTGGGGGTCCTCCGCCTGGCATGGGAGCCGCTACGTGCACTGCGCTGCTTGCACCTTGGCCGCTCGTTTAATTAAGCCGATGCGAGAAAGTGGCCGCTACGAACAAACTCAGATGTGCCCATGATGACTACGATTACAAACTACAACATGGAACGACTTTTCTTATGCCATGTTTGGATTGTAGTGTTTCTATCGAATACATCTGTGAAAAAATACACGCCTCCGCCCGCTGGTTTCGTTTCCAGCCCGAAATCATCCGTGTTCGGTGCTTGTAAATTTGACACCTTCCGATACACCGCATCCAAGCGCGGCCTAAAGATATCTCTCAAGGCCATCGTCAACGCAGCTCTCGCTTGTATAGGCACTTAAGGAAATATTTCCTCCGATCCAAAAATAGTTGACGGCCAAACTAATTTCGAACGGAAGAAGAGAAAATCATTTGTGTCATTGCTAGACGCTAGTTATAGGAAGTTGGCTTCAAAATTACATCTAGGTCCGTGGACCACCTAGCGAGGATTACAAGCACTGAAGCGAGCCGAAGACGCGCCGCTGTCATCTCCCTTCCCTCGCCGGAGCATTCCTCTAAACCCTCCACCACTCTTCTAGCCATCAACCTCTTACTACCCTACATCTTGCCGCATTGGCCCTGCCTATGGGCCGCCCCTGACTCGACCTCGTATCTTCGCCTTGCCTCCTTTTCTTCTTCATGAACAAATGACTTACAACGACTCTGAGGCCACTTACCAATAGCAAACGTGTCCAAGAAAAATGCATCAACTTATTTATTTTCTTTGTTGTTTGTAGCCGAATTCGAACTGCACATACGTATGAAGATGACCTCAAGGTCCACCAATTTGGTCCATTGATTATATAGGGCCAATTCCTCCAAAAGGTGGATCGGGCTCGCATCACCAAAGTATCCAACGTACTCAGTCACTCAGGCGGATATGCATGAGCCGGCACGACTCGTTCGCGCGTAGCACACGAGCGGGCGGGTGGGCGTAGCGATTACCCGGTCCGTGCGCTCGTACAGTCACGCACAGGGCGCACCACCGATCTCAAAACGATTTTCACTACCCCCTCCACACTTCTTCTGTTGTGGTTGTACGACGTAAATTATTCCCCCGGCGCGGGCGGTGCACCGTGGACCGATCGCGGCCCCCACCCACCGGCGCAGCAGCTCTGGTCCACGAAGACTCGTGGTATCCCCGCGGTGACCCCCACAGGAGGAAGCACATGGCGCTGCCTCCGCGATAAGGTTTACTAGGCCTCGTGAACCTACCAGGATCGGCTGCACGAATCGTGAGGCCTGCGCCGGATCCGCCCGCGGCGACCGTCCGTGGCCCACGGCAGCTCGGCCGTCCCTGAAAGAAAGTCTGGTGGCCCACGGCAACTGTACGCGCGCGGGACGGAAAATGATAATGCGCGCCAGAAGAATAAATAAACAGAACTAAGGTTTTTTTCAGAAAAGAATAAAGAAAAATAAGTGGGAGTCGGGGTCCAATCCGGTATAGCCCATCCCTGCCCCGTTTTCTGCACCGCCGGGTCCAGTGTGCCGACCTGTGGCTTTTGACAAATGTGTACAGCAAACACACTGACGATCTGTTTAGATCGATCGCTATTTCGGTGTTATTTTAGAACTGTAATGTAGGGCTTTTGGGGTTTGATTAGTGGTGACCTGATGGTTCTGTTTTATGACTTTTATAATGGTCGAGTGGATATTGCTAGATTTAACTATGGGGTCATTTCTGTTCTGCCTAAATTACTGCCGCATGAAAAGAGACCTATGTGCTTGATTAATTTGCCTTCGAAATTATCTTACAAAAGTAGTGAACGATAGAAAGCTATATCTGTTGCCAAGAAAGTGATTTCCTCAGTCCATAACATGTTTGTGGAGGGGATGTTTATTATGGATGGACTGGTTCTCTTGCATGAAATTCTGCACGAGGTTAAATCGAACGAAAAAAATATTGTACCATTTAAAGTTGATTTTGAGTGTACGATAAAATTATTTGTGTTTTTTTTTGCAAAGTGTTATGGCTGTTATGTGGGATTTGTTGAAAATGCCTTGTGGATGTGAAGCTCACAACTGACCATGATAGATGTGTTTGGACTCTTACTAAGAGTGCTAATTTTACTGTTAGCTCTATGTACAATGTTATAAGGCTAGCCAGGGTCTTTGTCCTACTAGTAAATTTTGGTATCTTAAAACTCCTTTATAAGTCAAAGTGTTCTTATAGTTAGTGTCTAAAAGAGGTATTCTAACTAAAGATGTGTTTTCTTCTAAAAGAAAGCAATAAGGATCTATTGCTATGGAGAGGATGGAGTGGTAGCTCTAGGTGCATGTTTTGTAGTTTAGATGTGAGTATTGACCACTTAGCTTTTACTTGTTGTGTAGCAAGATACATTTGGAATGTTCTGAAGTGTGTGTTTAATCCTACAGATACTCCACTTTCTTTTGATGGGTTAGTTGCATGGCTTCAAAGTTTCCATGTGAAATGTGAGAGGGGTTCTAGTTCTTTTTTTGAGAATGAGAGGGGTTTTAGCTAGTGGTGTTTCTGCGGTACCCTGGCCGATTGGGAAAGCTACGAGCAGAACATGTTTGATGAGTATTGTTACATGCTCCTTATGGCACTTTCTTAGTTGCTCAGTGGTTGAATTGTTGGTCTGAATTGCAGAAATCGGGATCTTTAAAATTGTATCGCAGCACTGCAAAGCTTTTGAACCGGTGGCCGATGATTTCGTTCAGTGGGAAAAAAGGTTGGGGTCCGACTGTGCTCAGGATCGAAAGTGTTGAAGTTTTTTGGAGTTCCTTCTCATTGGGAGGACTTAATCTGGCATGGCTGATGGCTTATGTCTCTAGATGTTGTCGTGCGGTTGTCATGATACCCTGTTATGTTGGTTGATTATGTCCTTAGGTATTGGTCAGTACTTTTTTCTAGAATATGCACGAGTGTGCATATCATATATTAAAGAAGAAAGGGGTGAAGAGCCCCTCCACAGGGTTTACAACCGTAATTACAAGGCTCACACTAGCCTCCACCACCACATACACAACCGATATCGGTTAGTACTCATAGAGCTAAGGTTGCATCGTGTTCCATTGAGAAATGGTCACGCTCGCTCAGCGTGTATGCATTGGAATGCTGGAAAAAAATATTGTTGTTTGTTTATCAATTCCAGACAATGAAATCAAGATCTTTGAGTCCTTCAATTAAAAAATGGCCTTGTTTGTTTCTTGGATTCTTTAGAACATGAGAATATACACAACATCAAAATTGAATATCATGTAATCTTCATTTCTACAAAAATGCAGTAAAAAAACCATGTAAAAAATCTTCAAAAAGATTAAGGTACCGACTAATGTAAGACACATGAATTTTTTTGTTTTGGGCAAGTCGATTTTCTGAGCCATTAGATTAGGATCCAATGGTCGTCTTTCCTTCTTCTTCCTCCAGGGTTTTTCTTCCTTCAACTGTTTCTTCTCCCATAATATTGAGCCAGCTTATATATAGCTATTGAGAAGAAATCAATTAGCACCAAAGAGTGGTTGATGTATCATGAAAATAAGGAGTTTTTCTCGCAAAAGATTTTTTTTTGGAGAAATAAAGGCTAAAATAATCGTTGGGCTAGAAGAGATAAATGAGGAAAAAAGGTTGCCTTATCTTAGTCAAGAGATGATCTCTCAGCGGAGAAGATAAGACAAATATACATGTTATAGTACTAGTTGTCATATTTAGCTATATATTTTCAATATTAATTTTAATCATCCCACATATCTAGGAGCATGCAAGCATTAATGGTTAGATTTAACACCAAGAGATAATATGTCTTTTTTAATGACATGTGTGGCATAAGTACATGATCTAAAAGACTTGAGTCGATGATAAATTTTTCCTCCAAATAGAATACATTTGTGAGATAAAAAACATAAGAACTCCGATCACATTGATCAATGATCTGCATGTCAAAATATTCTCCAACGGATTGGAATGACATAGCGCGTATTTAACAAGGTATGCCCAATGAAAAAATAACAGTCATTCTACAAGATGAATCACATAGCTAACCTGATGCGAAGCACCCCCACGGTCATCACCATGCACCCACCGCCAGCTCAAGTGGGTCCTTATGTTATTTGCTTTCTCTTGTTTGCTTGTTGGATCTAAGAGGTTCTTTTGTATTGACTAGACTTATGAGTGGATATTGGTGGTGAATATTGCTGACATGAGATTACCTCCCTTGTGATCCCCCTCGGTTTCCCCCTTCTGTTCATCGCATTCTTACTCAAATCCACCTCCAACCATGAAGATCGGCCGTCCCTATGGCTTGCCCCGTATCATAACCGTGTGTCGCCTTAGCTATGTATGTGTCATGTGAGACAATATCACGCAGGTACTTGAAATGTTGGTTGTTATATTTGATCATCGATAGACAAGTTAGGGCATGTTTGATTCACATGACTCTAGAAACACATGAAACAGAAAGATTGCAAAGCTATGCCCGTTTGAATCATGCATGGTTTTCGGTTTGGTTGCATCGCAGGAAACAATACAGATTCTTTTCCAGGAGTTTTTGAGTGGACGCTAGAGTTCTTACGGAATGAATCCTTAGTAAATGTTTCTACTGGATTCAATCCTACAAATTAAACGACCAACATGGGAAAAAATTCCATTAATTAAAAGGCTCCTTCGATTCAAAGAGGCCCTCACACACACACATGCCTCCAACTCTAAGTCTTGGAATCCATTTTGCCATGGGCGCTGCAGGCCACAGGGAGGGCCACACGGCGCCGCAGCGCACGGAGAGGGAGAGGGAGAGGGAGTCGACGCAGCAGAGAGCCCCATCACCCGCAGCGTTTTTTTTCTCTAATAATTTGCGGGGATTTCTGGGGTGGTGGGCGCAGGATTTGTAACTGGATGGCGAAGTTTGTCTGGTGATAAAGACGCGCGCGACGAATCCGTCCATCGATCCAACGCTGTGCGCGTGTTGCCCCGGGCCCCGCCCGCCAGCGACCGAGAGACCACTATGCCCCCGCCCAGATGCCTTCCCCCACCCTCCCATCCTTCGCCCGATGCCGTCTACAACTACTGCTAGTCGCTCCCGCTGCCGCTCCCTCGCTGCTCTGCTCGCTCCCCACCCCAACCATCTCCGTCTCCTCCTTCCTCCTCCTCTCCCCCGACCCTGGATCCGAATCCCGACCCGCCCCAGAACCGGAACCGAGGCAAGCAAAAGCTTGAGATAGATAGAGGGGCGAGGTAGCTCGCGTCGCGGCGAGATCATGAAGCGAGAGTACCAGGACGCCGGCGGGAGCGGCGGCGGGGGCGGCATGGGCTCGTCCGAGGACAAGATGATGGTGTCGGGGTCGGCGGGGGCGGGGGAGGGGGAGGAGGTGGACGAGCTGCTGGCGGCGCTCGGGTACAAGGTGCGGGCGTCCGACATGGCGGACGTGGCGCAGAAGCTGGAGCAGCTGGAGATGGCCATGGGGATGGGCGGCGTGGGCGCCGGCGCCGCCCCCGACGACAGCTTCGCCACCCACCTCGCCACGGACACCGTGCACTACAACCCCACCGACCTCTCCTCCTGGGTCGAGAGCATGCTGTCGGAGCTCAACGCGCCGCCGCCGCCCCTCCCGCCCGCCCCGCAGCTCAACGCATCCACCTCCTCCACCGTCACGGGCAGCGGCGGCGGGTACTTCGATCTCCCGCCCTCGGTCGACTCCTCCTGCAGCACCTACGCGCTGCGGCCGATCCCCTCCCCGGCCGTCGCGCCGGCCGACCTCTCCGCCGACTCCGTCGTGCGGGATCCCAAGCGGATGCGCACTGGCGGCAGCAGCACCTCGTCGTCGTCATCCTCATCGTCCTCTCTCGGCGGTGGGGGCGCCAGGAGCTCTGTGGTGGAGGCTGCTCCGCCGGTGGCGGCCGCGGCCAACGCGCCCGCGCTGCCGGTCGTCGTGGTCGACACGCAGGAGGCCGGGATTCGGCTGGTGCACGCGCTGCTGGCCTGCGCGGAGGCCGTGCAGCAGGAGAACTTCTCTGCCGCGGAGGCGCTGGTGAAGCAGATACCCTTGCTGGCCGCGTCCCAGGGCGGCGCCATGCGCAAGGTCGCCGCCTACTTCGGCGAGGCCCTCGCCCGCCGCGTCTTCCGCTTCCGCCCGCAGCCGGACAGCTCCCTCCTCGACGCCGCCTTCGCCGACCTCCTCCACGCGCACTTCTACGAGTCCTGCCCCTACCTCAAGTTCGCCCACTTCACCGCCAACCAGGCCATCCTGGAGGCGTTCGCCGGCTGCCGCCGCGTGCACGTCGTCGACTTCGGCATCAAGCAGGGGATGCAGTGGCCCGCCCTTCTCCAGGCCCTCGCCCTCCGCCCCGGCGGCCCTCCCTCGTTCCGCCTCACCGGCGTCGGCCCCCCGCAGCCGGACGAGACCGACGCCCTGCAGCAGGTGGGCTGGAAGCTCGCCCAGTTCGCGCACACCATCCGCGTCGACTTCCAGTACCGCGGCCTCGTCGCCGCCACGCTCGCGGACCTGGAGCCGTTCATGCTGCAGCCGGAGGGGGAGGAGGACCCGAACGAGGAGCCCGAGGTAATCGCCGTCAACTCAGTCTTCGAGATGCACCGGCTGCTGGCGCAGCCCGGCGCCCTGGAGAAGGTCCTGGGCACCGTGCGCGCCGTGCGGCCGAGGATCGTCACCGTGGTGGAGCAGGAGGCCAACCACAACTCCGGCACGTTCCTGGACCGCTTCACCGAGTCCCTGCACTACTACTCCACCATGTTCGATTCCCTCGAGGGCGGCAGCTCCGGCGGCCCATCCGAGGTCTCATCTGGAGCGGCTGCTGCTCCTGCCGCCGCCGGCACGGACCAGGTCATGTCCGAGGTGTACCTCGGCCGGCAGATCTGCAACGTGGTGGCCTGCGAGGGGGCGGAGCGCACAGAGCGCCACGAGACCCTGGGGCAGTGGCGGAACCGCCTCGGCAACGCCGGGTTCGAGACCGTCCACCTGGGCTCCAATGCCTACAAGCAGGCGAGCACGCTGCTGGCGCTCTTCGCCGGCGGCGACGGGTACAAGGTGGAGGAGAAGGAGGGCTGCCTGACGCTGGGGTGGCACACGCGCCCGCTGATCGCCACCTCGGCATGGCGCCTGGCCGCGCCGTGACCGCGCGAGTTTTGAACGCTGTAAGTACACATCGTGAGCATGGAGGACAACACAACCCCGGCGGCCGCCCCGGCTCTCCGGCGCGCGCACGCACGCACTTGAAGAAGAAGAAGCTAAATGTCATGTCAGTGAGCGCTGAATTGCAGCGGCCGGCTACGATCGATCGGGCCACGGGTGGTTCCGTCCGTCCGGCGTGAAGAGACGGACGACGAGCTCCGGGCCGGCCGACCACCACCGGCGTGTAGTAATGTAATCCCTTCTTCGTCCCCAGTTCCCCACCGCCTCCATGATCACCCGTAAAACTCCCAAGCCCTATTATTACTACTACTACTACTACTACTACTATGTTTAAATGTCTATTATTGCTATGTGTAATTCCTCCAATCGCTCATATCAAAATATGCGCGGGCCGGACGGAAGCGGATCCCCTGACGTGCCGTGGCGTCCACTGGCATGTGGCCCCGGGCCCACACGTCAGTGGGGCAACGTCAGTGGGACGTACGTCAGAGGATCCAGCTCCGGGCCGGACTTTGTTAGCTGCTCCAATGAGAATGAAATGAATTTTGTACGCAAGGCACGTCCACAACTGAGCTGGGCTCTGTTCTGTTCTTGATGTTCATGGTGTCTTTGAGGGCGATTCGCATCACGGAGTAGATTAGGCTTCCTTTGCCGTGTTTGAGATCTTGCCGAAGGAAGTTTCCCGATCTAGGAGTTGCTGCAAATGATGCGGCGTGTTGGAAAGATCTCGTGTAGTTTCCCCCTGCGGTGTGTGGTCACCCCGCCGCTGGCTGTTTCCGATCTAAAAATGAACCTGCACGTTAGTTGGAGAGGGGGGCGCATCAGCATCAGCATCACCACCGATCGGTCAAGGCTTCGCCCCCTGCTGCCGTAGCAATCAGTTGATCAAAACCGAATACTGTTTCTGCACAACTGCTAGCCGTCTTGAGTGCCGCACAGCCGTAGCAATCAGCTCAATGATCAAAGCTTGTTAACCCGAGCGCATAAGCATTACCAGCGGCGTTGATCGTCGTCGGGGAGCAGTAACTTTTGCGGGATGGGATTGGCGCAGAGGCGGGGGGAGCAGTGCAAACCTGAGAGGGCACTGCTGGCTGGCGTGGCGCAGCACAGTGGCCAGCGTGGCCGGCCTATCCAAACTCACCGCGCCGCGCGGTAAAATGTTCGTCCGTTGGGCGGGTGGGTGGGGCTGAGCTCCAGCACAGAGAACATTTAACCCGCGTGCATCATCACCGCCAGCCAGCCCCCGTCGTCCGTGGTGTACCCACGGGAGCTTCTGACAGCAGTAAAAAAGAAACATGGCGGTGTATGTATGTATGGGCCGTGGAGATCTGGCGTGCGTGGCCGCAAATCCCTCCCCACCGGTGACGTCGGGCCTGCGAGCTTTTTATTTAACCGGGCCCGAGGCGAGGCCCAGCGGCCAATGGGAGGCCGCGGTAGAAGTTTGGGCGGGGGAAAGGAAAGGGAGGGAGGTGGGCGGCAGCAACAGCTGTCCAATCGGGATCAGGTGGGCGTGTCAGGGAGATGATGGTGGTGGGCCCCAGCCGTCGGCCTCTGCCCCTCCCTGTCGATCCCAGTCACACACACACACAGCTAGCTGTGGCTACTAGCTCCGGGCCTCTGACTCACCTCCTGCACGGCCCGGGGACAGCCCGGTCCCACCGCCGATAAAGAAAACGGAAAAAAGAAGAGGGAAAATAGTTCTAGCGTGGGTGGGGGCCCCAACCCCAGCTCTGCCGATCCGGCGCCGGGGGGTCAATTCGCGTGTGTGTGACACCGACGGGCACGATGATGGCGCCCCCGTGCCGTGCCCGCGCACGCCTCGCCGATCCCCGGTCGCCGGGTCAGCTCCGTCGCGCGCCGCGGCGGCGACGTGTAGCCCGCCCCGCTTTCGTCGGCGGCGCCCTGCTCGCCCCACATGCCCACGCCGGTGACCTGACCCATCCAACCGATCCCGTTCCTATCCGCCCGTCGCGGCCATGCCGAGGGATGGGCGGTTTTGTTATCCCGCGGCGCGCCACGAGGTCGGTCCTATCCGACGGCCGGCGCACCGGCGCATGGAATTGTTGCGCTGGGCGCGGCGGGGGGACGTGTGAGCGTGTCCGTGCATGGGTACGCGTGGGATTCCGTGCGATTCCGCTGGCCATGGGGCCACGTTGCGAGGGTGAGGTTTTTTTTTTTTGAGGATCTGAGGGTGAGGTTGGTTGGTTGGGTGGGGGGATCGATTCGGTGGATGTGACCCGGTGTGGTGGTGCGCGCACATGCGATGGGGTGGTGCGGGTCAGGGGCCTGGCTGGCTGGCTCATCGGGTTGTGCTCGAACCACTGCAGGGGAAATGCGGCGGAGCCTGCGTCAACTCGGCGGTCACACCGATCACAGGATAAGGTTGACGGACGGACGAGATGTTTTTTCTTGTTCGATAAAGAAAAGGGTGGCGTAAAGCGATTGGACGCAGTGGCGTCAGGTCCATATAAAGAAGTTTTTTCTTTGATTTGTTGGAACTGGAATGTCGATTAACTTATTTATTGGAGCTGGACATGCTTACCCAGTGCGATTAATGCTGCAACAACATCAATTTTAATTTATTAGCCCCCTTAGAAAAAAAATGTGAGGTCATAGTTTGACCATAATTTCAACTAATAAAGTAAAAGTTAAACATAGGAGAAATAATATTATCAGAAACTGTTTTCGAATATGAATTCAACGATATAAATTTTGCAATCACGCAATAGCATTTTGTTAGTAAAATCTATGATCAAAATTTATCATAAAATATGAGAGATCAATAAACCAGGATGGTGATAGTGTATAGGAGACTATTCAGACAGACAATAAATACTTTGTGAGTAGGGTATGTGTGCTTAATGGACAAAGTTACCATAAGGCTAACAGGAGTATTATAGCTACTACCATGCATTCCAATTAAGCAACTTTGATGAGGTGACACAAAATTAAATTAAAAAAAGATAGAATTAAGTATCATATATGACATTGTATCATAATAAATATTATACTCCTATATATATTGCATGTTAATAAATAAGGTCATGTAATAAGATACTAATCTACGATATACAGTATTGATGTAGTATCATACACTAATATCATATGCATGATACTAACGTATGATACTACCCGCTACGGACAGCCTTTGGACGCCCAAGTCGAATTAGGTTAAAAATATCCGTCCATTCACTTGCAGAAGAAAAACGTTCATTCAGAAATAAAAATAAGGTGCTAGTTAAATATTTCTATGGCTTCAACATGAGGAACATTAAGATATGTACAAAACCCTATTGCTCGTCTTGATTGCAAAAAAAATTAAAGCTAATGCCAACCGACTATTTCTTCAACGTCTGGAAGGTAGAGCACAGATTTGGAGTAGTGCATTTTGAAGACCGAGTTGTTTTGAGGTCTTAATTCTGAAAACTTCAAAATTCAGATTTTTTTTAGTTTCATTTTTTTTAAATACACATGTACATAAGGATGTAAGGGTATCTTTAAAGTGGACCCTCGAACCGCTCGTAACCGTCTGGACGCAGTGGCGTTAAAGCGATTGGACGCAGTGGCGTCAGGTCCATATAAAGAAGATTTTTCTTTAACATTCGGAAAATTTGGGCTAGTACTACATAAATATGTTTTCTTTGATTTGTTGGAACTGGAATATCGATTAACTTATTTATTGGAGCTGGACATGCTTACCCAGTGCGATTAATGCTGCAACAACATCAATTTTAATTTATTAGCCCCTTAGAAAAATAAAAAAAATGTGAGGTCATAGTTTGACCATAATTTCAACTAATAAAGTAAAAGTTAAACATATGAGAAATAATATTATCAGAAACTGTTTTCGAATATGAATTCAACGATATAAATTTTGCAATCACGCACTAGCATTTTGTTAGTAAAATCTATGATCAAAATTTTTCCGGCAAACCCGAGGCAAACAGGGGGAGGGAGGTTTGTGGGAATCCAGCCAGCAGCCACACAGGACTCCGAAACCCCGGGCCCACCCAAAACCCCTCTCGGACTCTGCGCCTCCTGTCGGTGTCAAAACCGGCGGATCTCGGGTAGGGGGCCCGAACTGTGCGTCTAAGGCTACTGGTAACAGGAGGCGGGGGACACGATGTTTACCCAGGTTCGGGCCCTCTCTATGGAGGTAATACCCTACTTCCTGCTTGATTGATCTTGATGATATGAGTATTACAAGAATTCATCTACCACGAGATCGTAGAGGCTAAACCCTAGAAGCTAGCCTATGATTATGATTGTTCCTTGTCCTATGGACTAAACCCTCCAGTTTATATAGACACCGGAGGGGGCTAGGGTTACACAGAGTCGGTTACAGAGAAGGGAATCTACATATCTGGATTGCCAAGCTTGCCTTCCACGCAAAGGAGAGTCCCACCCGGATACGGGACGAAGTCTTTAATCTTGTATCTTCATAGTCTAACAGTCCGGCATAAGCATATAATCCGGCTGTCCGAGGACCCCCTAATCCAGGGCTCCCTCAGTAGCCCCTGAACCAGGCTTCAATGACAATGAGTCTGGCGCGCAGATTGTCTTCGGCATTGCAAGGCGGGTTCCTTCTCCGAATACTCCAAAGTAGATCTTGAACACAAGAATCGTGTCCGGCTTCGCAAAACAAATTCCACATACCGCTGTAGAGAGCACAATATTCCATGAGTCTAATCTGCTGACAACTCTTCCATAGCGTGACATCGCGCCGTGGCCCGGTCATTATTCGAACCGTTTTCTCAACCTGCTACTGCACACATCTTGCGAGGCAGTTTTATTGGCACATCTTGTCAAAGCAGAGATCGTGTCCTCTTATCACGGGATTCTTATCAATACGGGCGTGGGTAACCCAACCGTGCCATTAGAACGGTGCTTGAGGAATAAGCGAGTTTCTAGGGCAAGTGGGGAGGCACATGACTGCCGCCTTAATAAAGAGGTAAGGATTCCCCTTTTTCACCCACACCTTCTTCTTCCTCTGCTCATCCATTCTCGAGCTCCAGCGCCCAAGCGTTCATCTTCTCCGCAAAAAAACATTCCAAACATGTCCGGAGCGGGAGGCAAGTGGATGGCCTCCTCCGTCATGAAGGAGGTTATCAAGAAGCTTCGGGAGGCCGGATACCTATCCACAGACATCACGCATCGACTTCCGGCCGAAGGGCAGATCATCCCTACCCCGAAACCCCAGGAAAGGATAGTATTCCTTTCTCACTTCGTCCGCGGGCTGGGATTCCCCCTCCACCCATTCGTCCACGGAGTAATGTTCTACTACAGGCTGAACTTCCTTGATTTGGCCCCCAACTTCATCCTCAACATCTCGGCGCTTATCGTCGTGTGCGAGGCCTTCCTCTGCATCACGCCCCACTTTGGCCTATGACTGAAGACCTTCAACGTGAAGCCAAAGGTGGTGGGCGACCAACAAGCAGAGTGCGAAGGCGCCATGGTGGGCAAGATGCCCAATGTCACCTGGCCCGAAGGCTCCTTTGTGGAGACTGTGAAGGGATGGCAATCGGGGTGGTTCTACATCACTGAGCCGTGCGACGCCAACTGGGCGGCGACCCCCCCGAATTTCGATCCGGCATCCCCATGCGGCTCACCTCCTGGAAAGAGAAGGGCTTATCCTGGGGCTTAGCGGAAGAATTGACCGGACTTCAGACCTGCGTCCAAAATATGATAAGCAAGAAAATCAAGCTCGTCAATGTGGTCTAGGTTATGCTCCTCCGCCGGATTCTTCCGTGTCAGAGACGCGTTCACAATCCATGGGAGTTCGACCCGGCCGAACACCAGATGCTGCGAGAGCTCTTCGGCACGATGCACGAAGACGTCTAGAAGGTGCTTTTCAAGGCCAATGAGGTACCACCGCCCATAACCAAAGATAGGACTCAGCGTAAAACATCGAGCCAATCCGGTAAGTTTTCATATTTTGCAAGATATTCCTTTTACCAGCACATCCGCGGGAGGAATCTAAGCCTCCATGCCGATTTTACAGGCCTGGGTAGCGATAGCGGAGCAGATTGGATGTCCCGCTCCGCTACCTGAAGATCCAGAATCGCCTCTCCTAACGAAGATGCTGTTTCCGGCACCCTATGAGGTGCCGGAGAAGAGGCCAAGAACACGGCCGCGGGGACCAGAGAAGGTCTCCGGCGCAAGGTTGCATCGCACATGACATCCAAAGACACCGAGACGCACTCCTCCACCGAAGACGAGGAGGAGGAGGAGGAAATCCATCCCCCTCCCCCCTACCGGGGGGAGAAAGAAGAGGAAGGCCGCCACGCATGGGGAGGCCGAGGTGTCCAAGAAGGGAAAAACCTTCCTTCCGGACCACTCCACCGCAACCACCAACAACGGCGAGGAGTGGGAACCCAGGGTCAAGCCCCTGGCTAAGTCGTAAGTATCCGGACACAATAGTATTTCCGGTATGTTTGCTTTATCGCTTCTTAACAAGCCAGACGTGCACCTGCAGTCCGGCCAAATCCAACATCGAGATATCCTCCTCTTCGGAGGGGTCTCTGGACCCGTCGGTGATGAACAACGATTCACTTCCGACAACCTCCTCCCGCAGGGCCGCGGACGACCCCGAGGTGTTATCTCGAAGGATACCAGGCCAAGAGGGGACAGTTCCGGAGACGCCCACAGGCAAAATCCCAGCCGCCGAGCACATGGGGGGGGGGGGGGAGACCCCCATGGACTCCGATAATGGGGGCCGCAGCCAGTTTGGCCACCAGCCGAATACGGCTCCGGAAACCCAAGTGGTTCCGTATTCAGGCAGGCAGCCTCTCCCTAAGGAGGGCGAGCCGCTTGTACCGATGACCTCTGTCCATCCAGAGGCACCAGACAGCTTGCTGGAAACGCTTTGCAGCGCTCCCATTGATGAAGAACACTGTACTCTTATGAGTAAGGTGATTGAGAAGGTCCGGTCTGCCAAAAGCGGATTGACCGAAGCCTGCGCTAGCCTTCTAACATGCTTTGAGATAAGTAATAAAATAGTGAGAGAATATCATAGTCTAGACAATAGCCCCTGATGCTCTATTTGGTGTTCGAAAAGAAAAGCTGAACAGAGGATCAAATAATATTCGCAGGAGTCTAACATAAGATGTCTATGTAAATAAGCAGGTGTCGCTGCTGGCCGCTGCCGCTCGTACTGCGGAGGTCTCTGGACTAAAGCAGGACCTGGAGCGGACCGAGGGAGAGCTCATCCTCGTGAAGAGGCAGCTGGAGGAAAGTCAAGGTATGCAATACCCTGCCTGTATACTTATAAAGGATAAATGGTTTTTGCTGATAGAAGCGTCATGAACTTTGATAGGGGCCACGACCGAAGTGGTGACCCTTAATAAGGCGCTGGCCGAGGCCGAAGACAAAGCGGCCAAGGAACACACCACGTGCGAGAAGCAAGAGGCCCGGGTCAGCGAGGTCCAGCAAGAGCTCTAGGATTTCGTCCAGAAGTACGAGTCCTTGGAGCCTGACTCTAAGACTCAAGAGTCCGAGCTTGCCAAGGCCCTCCAGAGCGCACAAGACGCCAGAGCTGAAGCCCAGAAGGCCCTCCAGGAGATCCAGGCGGCCAAGAAGATTGCGGCGGGTAAGACATTTGTTATGAAAAGCAAGCATGTGAAGGGGACTTTCCTTTTACTTACCCGAATTTGGAGTTCTCCAGGAGCGTTTGCGGATCTACCGCGCAGCATATCAGATGCCGCAGAGTTCTACCGAGCCGAAGAAGGGAGCTCAACGGAGAAGTTGTTCTGGTCTCAATATCCTGGGATAGAACATCTGATGCCCTTGAGCGACCAGCTGAAGCAACTGGTCGAGCTGCACAAGGCAACCAAACTTGCCATTAAGGACCTCATAGTCCGGCTATGGCTTGCCGAGCCTATGCCCAATAGCTACTTCGGTCTCGTGAAGCGGCTTGTGAGTGCCTGCCCACGACTTGAAGTCATAAAACGGTCGGTTTGCATTGAAGGTGCGCGGATGGCCTTTGCCCGTGCAAACATGCATTGGGCGAAGATGGACGCCAGGGCAAGGAGCACCGCCGACCCGAAAATTATTATGACAGTGTCCTAAAGGGCTTCCGCCTTGTGGCGGAGCAATGTACCAAGGATGTAATCTTTGAATGAATACATTCATTTTATCCTGTACTATGAAACAAGTTCATTTGCACAATATAATGCTTGTTGATTTAAAATTTTACCTCCTGTGCGGCCGTTTATAAAATCTGAGAGTTGGCCAGTCATCGGCTTCTGCCCCCATGTAACTAGTACAGGGGTGTTCGGGATAAACCTAAACACTCTTTACCCAAGTTTTTGATCCTTTAAGGAGGTGTCTAGCTCAACGAATAAGGCAATCGGACTATACAACTTTATCACCCTCACTTAGCCATAGAAGTTCTATAATTTTAAATTTTGGCGTAGCCCCTGGTATTCGGAAGGCCAAACTTGGGGCGCTATACATGCCTAAATCGGACAAAGACCGATTCCTCACCTAAAGCGGAAAAATGTTTAAGGATTTGAAACCTCTTGAACAACGACCAGCTCTCGCCGCATCATGACAGTCAGTTTTCGGCTTTCTCTACTGAGGTGCTCGTCCGGAAGAACCGGGACACAATCGCAGTAGTTCTCCCTTTACTACCCTAGCCGATATAGCGGAACGTAGGGTAGCAAGCACAGGAGCTGGGAAACCCAACTATTGACCCAAGACATGATTCCGAGCTGATGCATATAATGCTATAAGTTCAGGGTGCCGCACTGTCAAAAGTGTTCGGACTTTCTTGCCGTGTTATGGGGTACACTGAAGCCCCTGGCGAACTGAATGTACCAGAATGTATGGGTGCATTTTGTAATAAATAAATAGTCAAGGAAAAAAGAAATGAAGTAACAAGCTGACGCTGTAAATTATTTTCCATTGTTATTTGAATGATACGTCAAGGCATATGTATACAAGTAGTGCGATAAGCAAATATGACTATTTGACATGCCCTAACCAAGAGCGAGCTGCGTGTGGGTATGTAAGACAGGTATATCGATCGTTAGCAGAGACCACCTGGGGATTCCCTTTGTACGTCCAAGCTCCTTGCTTCCTTGGTGTATCCGTCCCGTGATGGGTCGATGATTAGGTTATCGGAAGAGCCTCAAGAAGAGAAGAACCTGCAAGAAAGAAAAATGTGAAGGTATGCGGGTTCGGGGCGGTTGATCCGCCTTGTGGACCGCGGTCTAGCTGTGCCTCCGTCCATGCCCATGGTATTTTAAGTGCGTAATTATTTACGCGTAGCACGCATTTCACCACTTGACTGGGACTAGGATGGAGGCCGAATTGCTAGGCGAGCTCTGGACAGGCCGGACAATCCTATTGCATAGTACTTCGGACTCGCTTGATGGTGTCCGGGGGCTTTATTGCCGAATTGAGGGTCTACCTAAGGAGGCTGCTCTGTACTTCTACTGTAAGGGCCGCAGTGTGCTCATCCGTACGGAGGGAGCGCTCTGTATTTCCGTTGACTGTTATAACATCGCGGGGTCCGGGCATCTTGAGCTTGAGGTAGGCATAGTGTGGCACCACATTGAATCGAGGGAATGTGGTTCGTCCTAGCAGTGCATGATAACCACTGTGGAAGGGGATGATATCGAAGATTAACTCCTCGCTTCGGAAGTTGTCCGGGGATCCGAAGACCACTTACAGTGATTTTGAGCCTGTACAACAGGCTTCTACACCTGGTATGACACGTTTGAAGGTGGTTTTGGTGGGTTTGATCCTTGAGGGATCGATACCCATTTTGCGCACTGTATCCTGATAAAGCAGGTTTAGACTACTGCCACCGTCCATGAGGACTCTTGTGAGGTGGAATCCGTCAATGATAGGGTCAAGGACCAATGCGGCTGAGCCGCCATGAAGAATACTGGTCGGATGGTCCCTGCGATCAAAGGTGATCGGACAGAAAGACCATGGGTTGAACTTTGGGGCAACTGGCTCCATCGCATAGACGTCTCTTAGTGCGCGCTTCCGCTCCCGCTTGGGAATATGGGTGGCGTATATCATATTTACCGTTTTTACCTGGGGAGGAAATTTCTTCTATCCCCGTGTGTTCGGTGGCCGGGGCTCCTCGTCGTCATCACTATACGGCCCCTTTTCCTTGTTTTCGGCATTTAGTTTGCCGGCCTGTTTAAATACCCAACATTCTCTGTTGGTGTGGTTGGCTGATTTATCGGGGGTGCCATGGATTTGACACGAGCGATCGAGTATTCGGTCCAGACTGGACGTGCCCAGATTGTTTCTTTTAAATGGGTTTTTCCGTTGACCGGACTTGGAGCCACTGAATCTGGCATTGACGACTGTGTCTTCGGTGTTATCGCCATTGTTGCGACGCTTGTGTCTGTTGCGCCGGGGCTTGCCGTTGCTGTCTCTGGCGTCTGAATTGCCAGGATTTCTTGATGTGCTATTGCTATGAGCCAACCAGCTATCCTCGCCCGTGCAAAAGCGGATCATGAGTGTCGTAAGGGCTGCCATGGACTTCGGCTTCTCTTGGCCGAGGTTTCGGGCGAGCCACTTGTCACATATGTTATGCTTAAAGGCCGCTAGGGCTTCGGCATCCGGTCAGTCGACGATTTGGTTCTTTTTAGTTAAGAACCGAGTCCAGAATTTCCTGGCTGACTCTCCAGGCTGTTGGGTTATGTGACTTAAGTCATCAGCGTCCGGTGGTCGCACATAAGTGCCCTGAAAGTTGTCAAGAAATGCGTCTTCTAGGTTCTCCCAACTGCCAATGGAGTTTTCCGGCAGGCTATTCAGCCAGTGACGAGCTGGTCCCTTGAGTTTTAGTGGGAGGTACTTGATGGCATGTACATCATCGTCCTGGGCCATGTGAATGTGGAGAAGGAAATCTTCGATCCATACCGCGGGGTCTGTTGTCCCATCATATGGTTCGATGTTCACGGGTTTAAACCTTTCTGGGAATTCATGCTCCATTACTTCATGAGTGAAGCATAGGGGGTGTGCGGCGCCTCTATGCCGGGCTACATCACGATGCAGTTCAGATGAATCTGGTCTGCTGTATTCGGCTCGGATGGATTTGTATTTAGTATATCCGGCATGGAGGTCACCGTCACGCGTTGGGGCACGCCCCCGCGATTCGTAGATCCATCTTGACTGTCCTGCTTTGTTTTCCAATTCGTCTCGCAGGTCATGCGTGTAGCCCCGGGCCTTCGTGCTTTTATTTGTTCGGCGACAAGGTGCGGGCTGGTGTTCAGACTGATAAGCCGCTTTGTCTCGGCCATGAGGTGGTCGGTCAACCGCATACTGCGCTGGTGGTATAGGCTCTAGTGCCTCGTCCTCGAATTGAGGTAACAACCTGCGCCTCGGGTAACTTTTGGTTGGGCACTCGAGTCCATATTCCTCTGCCGCCAGGACCTCAGTTCATCTATGAGTGAGCAGATCTTGGTCAGCTTGAAGCTGCTGCTGTTTTTTCTTCAGGCTCTTTGCAGTGGCTTTAAGCCGGCGCTTGAAGCGCTCTTGCTCGACGGGATCCTCAGGCACGGTAAATTCTTCGTCGCCGAGGCTCACCTTGTCTTCAGAGAGGGGCATGTAATTGTCATCCTTCGAGTCTTCATTCATGGTCTGTCCATCGGGGCTAGCTTGCCCATCCTCCCATCCGGCCTGTTCGAAGCTTGGCTGGGCAGGATTGTTTTCGTCTTCGGCATCATCCGAAGTGATATTATCTCTTGTGCCGGTATCGCTGTTTCTACACTCGCATGGTTTAGAGCGGCACCACTAACGTCGGTGCTTCAGCTGCTTCTCGAGAGGATTACCCTCCGTTGCATCCTTTTGATCCTCGCCACTGTTTTCTTTGGGTGTGTCCACCATATATATGTCATATGATGAGGTGGCTGTCCAGCGCCCCGTGGGCGGTGGTTCTTGTTCTTCTCCGGCATCGTCGTCCATACCGTCGATGTCTTCGGAGTCGAAATCAAGCATGTCGGTTAAGTCGTCGACAGTGGCTATTAAGTGGGTGGTGGGTGGGTAACAAATTCCTTCATCGTCCGCTCCGCACTCAAGCCAGACATAGTTCGTCCAAGAGTCTCCTCCCAAGGAGAGAGATTTTAATGGGTTTAGCACGTCGCCCAAGGGCAAGTGCTGAAAGATATCCCGGAGCTAAACTTCATGATCGCTGCCCAGTTAGAGCCGATGGGCACGGATGCACGCGGTTCGGAGCCTATGGCCAGAAACGAGTCCGAGGGTCCGATGACAAAGACCTCATTGGAAGTGAAATCTGTGTTTGGCTCTATCGCCATTGAGTGTGAAGCTTCCGTGGCGGGGTCCATCCTCCCATCCTCGGATGGCACGATCAGCACTGGATTTAAAGCCAGGGCAGCTGCAGGTGTGATCTCCTGAACACCGTCCGATGGCAGATCTAGGTCATGCTCATCGCGACTGTAGGGTGTATCTGTCATGGGGTCGAATCCTTCGAAGATCAAATCTCCGCGGATGTCGGCAGTGTAGTTCAGGCTTCCAAACCTGACCTGATGGCCAGGGGCGTAGCTATCGATCTGCTCCAGATGGCCAAGCGAGTTGGCCCGTAGTGCGAAGCCGCCGAATACGAAGATCTGTCCGGGGAGGAAAACCTCACCCTGGACCGCATCATTGTAGACGATTGAAGGAGCCATCAAGCCTTATGGTGACGACACAGTGGAACTCTCAATCAAAGCACCAATGTCGGTGGCAAAACTGGCGAATCTCGGGTAGGGGGAACCGAACTGTGCGTCTAAGGCTAATGGTAACAGGAGGCAGGGGACATGATGTTTACCCAGGTTCGGGCCCTCTCTATGGAGGTAATACCCTACTTCCTGCTTGATTGATCTTGATGATATGAGTATTACAAGAGTTGATCTACCACGAGATCGTAGAGGCTAAACCCTAGAAGCTAGCCTATGATTATGATTGTTCCTTGTCCTACGGACTAAACCCTCCAGTTTATATAGACACTGGAGGGGGCTAGGGTTACACAGAGTCGGTTACAGAGAAGGGAATCTACATATCCGGATTGCCAAGCTTGCCTTCCACGCAAAGGAGAGTCCCACCCGGATACGGGACGAAGTCTTCAATCTTGTATCTTCATAGTCTAACAGTCCGGCATAAGCATATAGTCCGGCTGTCCGAGGACCCCCTAATCCAGGACTCCCTCACCTCCATCCTCTCATTTTCTCTCATTCATTTTTTGTCTCTTGCCTTCACTGCTGCTCCACCACCCCGGCCGCCACGCCACATCCTTGCCGAAACTTGATGAGTTCGTCACCTCCAATGATACACCCGGGCTCCACGCCGCTTCTCCTCCGACGTCGTTCCACACCTCTCTTCCAACTGTCACGCACATACCATCCACTCCTATGATGCTTGCCATGCCCGACAACTATTTGGTGGATTACCCGAGATAATTTTTTGTCCCTTGTTCTTTGAAGCAATGGATTCAGATACGTAGTACATATATGAGCACTATGTTGAGTCGTTCGACAGCTCATCTTGCGAGGACTACACAAATGAGAAAACGATGATGCAAGCGGTGCTTGCAGACACGGAGCGTGCGGAGGAGCATGTTCTCAATTTCAACGGATGGATCGAGGGTCGTTAAGTGCTTAACCGCAACCAGGCGCGGACATTTAACGACGATGGATGACTACTTTGCCCCTGATGCCCTCTTTGCTGACGATTTTTGTCGGCACTTCCGGATGCCCAAAAATGTCTTCGATCGCCTCAACCATGGCAGCCGGTCCTTTGATGACTACTTTATCTTGAAGAAGGAAGGTTTGGGTCCTCTGGTTACCAGAAGTGCGCGGCCACACTGTGGATGCTTTCATATGGCACGACCGCTGAGTCGTGGAATGAGTACCTCCGGATGTTGGAGAGCACATGCAGAGATGCCATGGTCAGGTTTGCATCTGCCGTGGTCGAGGTGTTTGGACCTCAGTACCTGACTGAACAAACTATGGCGGACACGAAAGGCTCTTAGCAATCTCGGAAGCAAGAAGGTGGACAGGTTTGTTCGGATCACTTAACTGCATGCATTGAAAATGGAAAAACTGCCCAAAAGTTTTGCAAGGGTAATATCAGAATCATGTTAAGAACCCGACATAATTCTCGAAGCAGTTGCATCACATGATCTTTGGATTTGGCACACTTTCTTTGGCATGCCCTTGTTGGGGAACATTGCATGGAAAACAAAAAAATTTCTACGCAGACGCAAGATCTATCCATGGAGATGCATAGCTACGAGAGGGGAGAGTGTGTCACGTACCCTCGTAGATCGTTATGCAGAACCGTTTATCAACGCGGTTGATGTAGTCATACATCTTCATGATCCGCCCAATCAAGTACCGAACGTACGACACCTCCGCATTTAGCACATGTTCAACTCGATGAAATCCTCGCCTTCTTGATCCCGTAAGATGGGCGAAGTAGTCGATGAGTTCCAACAGTACGCAGCGCGGTGACGGTGGTGATGCAACTATCTCCGCAGGGCTTCGCTGAGCACTACGCAAATATGACCGAGGTTGAACTAGAGGGAGAGGGGCGTCGCACATGGCTTGTGAATCATGGTGTGTATTGCCCCTCTCCCTCCACACACACACACACACACACACACACACACACACACACACACACACACACATAGGTGGGGAGTGGAGGGGAGGCAGCCTAGGGATCCCCCAAGGGGCCGGCTGCTGCCTTGGGCTCCTGCCCTAGCCGCCCCCTTTCCTTCTTGGGCGCGCGGGGGAAGGCAGGAGGGGGTGGCACCCCCTTCCTTTCTCTCATGAGGAGGGGAAGCCAGGAGGGGTTAGCCCTCCCCATTTCCTCCCTTGGGGCCGGCGTCCTCGAGGTGGTGTGCTGGTGTGCTCCCCTCGTTTGGCCCATATGGCCCAAGAACCTCACTGGGCCTCTCGGAACCCCTTCCGGTGATCCGATGACTACCCAATTCATTCCGAAACATTTCCGCGACCAAATAGCATCGTCCTATATATCAATCTTTACCTACGAACCATTCTAGAGCTCATCATCATGTCCGTTATCTCATCCGAGACTCCGAACAACATTCGGTCACCAACTCACATAAGTCATAGAATACTATCTCGTCAACGAACATTAAGTGTGAGGACCCTACGGGTTCGAGAATGATGTAGACATGACCGAGACACCTCTCTTGTCAATAACCAATAGCGGGACTTGGATGCCCATGTTGGTTCCTACATATTCTATGAAGATATTTATCGGTCGAACCTTTATGACAACATATGTAGTTCCCTTTGTCTGTCACTATGTTACTTGCCCGAGATTTGACCGTTGGTATCTTCATACCTAGTTCAATCTCATTACCGGCAAGTCTCTCTACTTGTTCCATAATACATCATCCCGTAACTAACTCCTTAGTTACTTTGCTTGCAAGCTTCTTGTGATGCTGTATTACCAAGAGGGCCTAGAGATACCTCTCTATCATACGGAGTGACAAATCCTAGTCTTGATTCACGCCAACTCAACAGACACCTTCAAAGATACCTGTAGAGCATCTTTATGATCACCCAGTTATGTTGTGACATTTTATAACACACAAGGTATTCCTCCGGCATCTGGGAGTTGCATGATCTCATGGTCGAAGAAACATGTATTTGACATTAAGAAAGTAGTAGCAATTGAAGGATCAAAAGTATGTTTAGAGGGGGGGGGGGTGATTAGACTACTTGACCAAATAAAGATCTAGCATTTTCCCAATTTTAAGTCTTGGTAGATTTTAGCAACTTAACACAAGTCAAGCAATCAACCTACACATGCAATTCTAAGAGTGTAGCAGCGGAATTTAAAACATTGCATATGAAGGTAAAAGGGAAGGGTTTGCAGAGGGCAAACGCAATGTAGACACGGATATTTTTGGTGTGGTTCTGATAGGTGGTGCTATCGTACATCCATGTTGATGGAGACTTCAACCCATGAAGGGTAACGGTTGCACGAGTCCACGGAGGGCTCCACCCACGAAGGGTCCATGAAGAAGCAACCTTGTCTGTCCCACCATGCCCATCACCCATGAAGGATTTGCCTCACTTGGGTAGATCTTCACGAAGTAGGCGATCTCCTTGCCCTTACAAACTCCTTGGTTCAACTCTACAATCTTGACGGAGGGTCCCAAGTGACACCTAACCAATCTCGGAGACACCACTCTCCAAAAGGTAATAGATGGTGTGTTGATAATGAACTCCTTGCTCTTGTGGTAGGATTGGAATGTCTTGGTCTCAACACATGAGTAGGTGGTTCTCTCTCAGAAAATAACTAGTGGAAGTGTAGGCATGTTCTGATGGCTCTCTCTCAAATGGAGAAGGGGTGGAGGGGTATATATAGCCTCCACACAAAATCTAACCGTTACACACAATTTACTAAACTCGGTGAGACCAAATAAAGAAACTTGGTGGGACCGATCTAGTTCAAAATGTGAATGTTAGGATTTTCGGTGGGACCGACGAGATCAACTCGGTGGGACCGATGCGCTAGGGTTAGGGCAAAACCTTATCTTGATGAGACCGATTGCATGAACTTGGTAAGACCGGTTTCAGCAATAAGCAAACAGAGACTTGGTCAGGCAAACTCGGTGGGACCGATCGCTCATTTCAGTGAGACCGAAATGTTACAAAAAGGAAACAGAGAGTTTGCATTATGAACTCGGTGGGACCGATCACACATCTCGGTATGACCGAAATGTTACAAAGGGAAACACAAAGTTTGCAATCCCATCTCGGTGAGACCTAGATCCCTATCGGTTAGACCGAACTGATTAGTGTTTCTGGCTATGGCTATGTCAAGTGAACTCGGTGGCGCCAGATGAATCAAATCGGTGGGGCCGAGTTTGACTTTAGGTTTAGGACATATTTGGAATTGAGAAAGTGGTGAGGGTTTTGGAGCATATCACTAAGCATTTTGAGCGAGTAGACTATGAAGCAACACCTCATCCCCTTTTAATAGTATTGGCTTTTCCTATGGACTCAATGTGACCTTGGATCACTAAAACAAAAATGAAGAGTTTTGAGCTTTTGCCAATATGTGTCCTTAGCATTTTGAGGGGTCCACATCTCTAGTCCATGCCATGCCAATCATTGAACTTCCTGAAACATTTAACTTGAATGGATATTATTTCAATGAGCTATATGTTGTTATGAATTACCAAAACCATCCGGGGATAAGTTCCACTTTAAATCTCCCCCTTTTTGGTAGTTGATGACAACATATAGATCAAAACTTCGACAAATGATAATATAAATGAAGTACATCGTTGCTTTGAGAAGTATGTGATAAGCAAGAGCTCCCCCTAAATTTGTGAACTATTTAAAATTTGATTTTGAATGCGAATGCACAATCGATTAGAATCATGGGTTACTCTTCCATGTCACATACATCTTGGTGGAGCACTCAAAATGATAGAATCTAAGAAATAGGCACTCATCACCAAGGCAGATATGAATGATCATACATAAGTGATAAGATATCATCGTTCAAGCACACATTAAAGCATAATATGATCAAACACATGATCTAGAAGTATCTCACACACAAACATAAATAATGTAGCAACCAAACAAGCAAATAACAAGTAGCAAGAGAGGCAAATAAAGCAAAACACACACACACTCTCTCTCTCTCTTTCTCTCTCGAAGCCTATAACCTATACACTTTCTCCTCCTTTGGCAACAAGTTACCAAAAAGCTTGAAAGTGCACCGTGCTATGCGACACTCTAAGCATGATCTCCGGGAGCTCCGGTGTGCGAAGATGGCGTGGAGAGGACATCATTTGCAAAATCTCCGGCTGATAACTTAGGAACTGGAGGAGTTGCAACTGGAGGGGCAACTGGGGATGTGGTTGCAGGTGCTGAACTGGTAGCTCTTGTGTCACTGGCTGGCACAACTATAGACCTTTGTGCCCTTGGCACTCTCAGAAATGCATCTGTGGTAGCTCTCCCTCTCCTTTCCTCTATTTCTTCTTGAAGTTGCTCAACTATGGTCTGAATTTCTGTGACCTTCAAGTCTAGATCACAAAATTTTGTTTCGATGATCCTCTCAAGACTTTATTGGTTTTGAGTTAGGGTGGCTAGTCCTTTCTCAATTCTCACTGTGGCCTCAAGCAGATAGCTAAGCTGATCCTGCTTGTTCTTGAGATGTACAACTGAGGCATCTGGAACCTTGGAAGACTTTCCTGCCTTTGCTTTATCTCTCTTCTCCCGAACCTCTACAGATGTAGGATGTGATGCATCCATGACAAAAACATTGTCCTCAAATTCTGGCCTCAGGGGAAGGTGCTCTCTGTCTAGAAGATATGTGCCTGTGCCCATCTTAGAGTTGATGAGCATCTGAATGTGTGGGGCATAACCACATGATCTCTTCTGATATGCTGTAGTCCTCTTAACAGTTTCAACAATCAAGGTCACCTTGAACTTTTTTGGCACATCAAACATATGCAACAAGTTGATTGAGTGCCCTCTGATCATGTTGTCATCTCCTGATTTAGGCAACAAAGTATATCTCAATATAGTGTTGATGGTAGGCAGCCCACAGCAGATAGTAGATGGGGCCAAACTTGTGAGTCTCTAGGGCATCATCAGGAATTTCCTTGTACATGTGTGCCATGGAGTTATGACCTTTCCTGGGCTTGGCATAGACATCTGTGTCGTGCTCAGATTCTTCAGGGGCATTTATCAGCTTGGCCGACTAAGCAATAGAGGATTAGTACCTAGTAGCTTTAGTCATCCAGACAATCTTTCCATCTGGGTAAAAATGTGTAGTTGAATAAAGTTGCATCACCATCTCGTCGTTCCATTTTATAAGTTCTTGACCAACAAAAGTATCAACATCATTCAGTTTGAAACTCTCATGAACTCCAGGAAACTAATCAACATTGTTATCAATGTATATCCCATCCACCCATATCATATCACTTACTATGGGCTTCTTGTCCAAAAGAACTGCCTCATAGAAGTCCTGCTGCTCCTTGATATGAAACCTGTAATCCACAGGAGTCCTTCTTGTAGCATAGGGGTCTGTCTGTCTCCACAGTCTGAGACCAGCATCTTTTCTTTCTTTCATGTTCTCTGCAATTGGATGAGTATCATCATTATCTGGAATTTTTGGCTTGAGCTTCTTGAGCACTTGGGGCTCAACATCTTCTTGAACTTCAGTCACTGGGGCCTTGTTCTTCTCTGCAGCTGAGATATTTCTTGTGGATCTCTTGGGTGCTATTGGCTTTGAAGCTTGAGTAGCAGCAGCAGCCTTGGGAGCTGTCTTGGGCTTAGATGGAGTAGCCCCAGACTTGATAGCATCTCCCATAGCTTTTGGGTCTTGGTAGGAGGTGCAATGGGCTCTTCCTCCTCCTCTTCATCTGATTCCCTGACCATAGATGGCTTTCCAATCACTCTGGCCATGGTATTCTTGACCCTTTCTTTCCTTTTCTTGCCCCCAACAGCCTCTTCTTCTCTTGGTTCAGCAGTAGCTTGAGTTGAGGCTCTGGCTTTTGACATAGGGATTCTCTTGGCAGGTGCTTTCTTCTTCATGCCAGGCTTAGTGGATGCAGCACTGCCAAGTTCCTTCTTGACAACCTTATTCTTTGAGGTTACTTCCTCACTCTCAATGTCCTCAATATTCTGAGTCAGAAGTTCTCTTCTTCCTTTGCCTGACAGTAGCCTTAGGAAGATTGCTTGGGGTGATTCTGCTACCCTCCTCATAACTGCTATTTGAGGGACTAGTGCCCTCACTCAGATTTGCATGCTCTTCTGACCTGTTCTAGCTATCACTGTTGTCTGACATCTCTGACACTGAAAGCTGACCCTGTGAATAGATAGGTTGAGATAGAGTGGATGAGCATCACAAAGCACAGACATTTTGCAAAACAAATGAGTCAATAACTTAGTTTTAGTATTCTACAGACAACATTTCGGAGCTACCGATATGACAAACTCGATGACACCGAAGCAACTTTAGAGCCTAAACATGTGAAATCGGTCAGACTGAGACACAGTTCGGTGACTCCGAGATGCTAGGGTTTCACTGAGAAAGTAAACTCGGTCACACTGATTTGTACACTTTGGTCAGACCGAGTAGTACATGTGCAATGGCCTGGGCCAAATGGGTGAAACCGAATTCTCCAAATCGGTCGGTCCGAGATGAGTTTGGCGGAAACCTAACCCTAAGTTTTTGGATCAAAACTAATCTAGAGGATGTTCTGGTAGGATAGAAGGATCTCAACCGTGTCAAGAATCATGGCATTGTCCTTAGTTCAAGAATCGGAGTTAAAGATTGCACAAGGGGGTCGAGTTCATACCCTAACTTGGTGATGAACTTGCTATGGCGACAACGGCGGCGAAGATTCCCGGCGACAGTGGCGGAGACCAGCGGTAGGAGGTCGCTAGCGATGACAGAGACGATACGGAGACCACAAGTCGGCAGAGATGGATAGGCGCGAGCGAAGCGTTTGGACAAATTTCCAAATTTTTGGCCCGTGGGTATATATATCCAAACTTTGTCGGTGTGACCGAGTGGAACGACTCGGTGGCACCGAGATGCAGAATGGCAAGCGGTTGCTGCAACTCGGTGTGACCAAAAAGTTTAAATCGGTTGCATCGAGATTAAAACCTAGATCAACTTAATGAACTCGGTTTGACCGAATGGGATGAATCAGACAGACCGAAATGCACTAAGAGGTTTTGTAAGTTAAGTCTACGATGAATCGGTGGCTCCGAGTGCTCCTCACTCAGAGGGTCCGAATTTGACTTCATCAAACTTTGTCATGTAGCATGAATAGAGTTTGAGACGAGAAAATCATAGATAGCTAGATGGAGTACTTAGGCATTCTTGTCCATCCATTTGGCAAAAAGAGAAGCCAAACAATCAAAGCAACAAACAAATGTCCTCGAATGGAGAAAATTATGCAACCAACATGCTCACACAATAAGATAGCAAATGAAATATGTGGCAAACATGCACAAACACTCTAGCATCTATCAAGCAATTGGCGATGACTAGCTCATCTATATATGAGTATATTGAATTAGGAGTCAAATGAGAACATTTGATCATAGGTCATACTCATGGTTTAAGCACAAGTGGGGTTACCACTTTTACATAAAGCATTGTTGTGCCCACACCATTAGAGTTGCTTTAGCTCAATTCTTAGAGTAAAGCTCCCCTAGATGTGATATCCCCTTTTAGAGGGATGAACTAACCTTGGGTTTTGTCGATGATGACTTCATGTAGATGTTGAAGATGTGGATGCTCAATATTGATGTAGATCATCTGGAGTAATCCATAGGAGTGAGTTGCACTTTGAATACCTACATGGGTTAGTCCCACAAGGAACAAGCAAGGATATCCATAGACATGGAGTGAAGTACACGTATGATAATGTCCATGAAAGCATTTGGTTACCTTGTCCCTTGACGTACCCACAAGAGGGTTTGTGACTCCTTGAACTAGTGCAAGATGTAGAAGTTGCTCACGCTTGTCCTCGCCAATATGAATATGAGTGAAGTATGTTGGCAGAGTCACCCTAAAAAACCCTCTAGTTCTTCTTCTTTCGGATCCACATAGCCTTGATGGGAATCCTTGGGGTTGTAGTTGTACTTGATGAAGTAGAACTTGAGGTAGTCTTGGGAACCCACTTGACCAAGGCCTTTGGAGCTTCTTCAAATGCATCAATCTCTTATTTAAGCTTGTCTTTGCCTTTTAGCTTATGGTCTTGTGGTGGAAGATCATCTTGAGCTTGTGTTCCCTTGAAGGAAGTGGGATCATACTTCTCTTGTTGAGGAACAAACTTCGTCTTGGGGTATTGATCTTCTTCCCACTCAACTCCATTGGCATTGAACTTTCATTCAAAACCAACACCTTGATTCTTCCGGTGCCTTCCTTGCTTGCGTACAATTTCCTCAAATTGCTTACTTCACGCAAGGCTCTTGTTAACACCTTTCTCTATAATTCCCTTCAATAAGCTATTTTCTTGCTCAAGTGTAACTTGGCTAAGAGAATCATTAGTGGAATCAAGAGAACTACTAGAAGCAACAATATTGGATTTTGCATGATTATTGTTACTACTAGAAGAAGAATCTTTCTTACTCTTGTTGCTAGATTTTACTTGTGGCATGTAAGTAGACAAGAGTAAATGCTTGGCAATGTAAGAAGACCTTTTCTTGTGAAGATCATAATTGATTGCCTTTAAGAACCCATGCTCTTGCTCTAAGTTGAGCTTTTCGAAGCGTAGCTTCTCATGAGTTTATAGTTCTCGATGATCCTCGAAAGTAGTTTCATGAGCTAACTTAAGAGTGTTTAGTTCTTTAGTTGCACGATCAATCTCCTTCTTATCATTGTCATTCATTTTATCTTGATGAGCATGATTAATAGCAATTTCATCATAGTTTTCATCACTAGCATTGTCAAAGAGCAAATTATCATCACCTAGCAAATCATCTTCATCACTATTGAAATCAATATACTCAGGGTGTGATACCTTGGGGCTTTTTGCCATGAAGCATCTTCCAATTCCTTCATTTGGTGAGTCAAATATGTCATAAGAGTTGGTTGACACAAGTGCAAGACCGACAACACCTTCATCTTGAGCATATTCAGAGTTGGAGTGATAACTTCTCTCGGACTGGTTGTCGGAGTTGGAACCAGATACCCATTCACCAACATGAGCTTGATGTCTTTGTTTTGTGTAGCTCCTTGATGACTTGTCCTTCCTTTCCGAATCCTCGCTTCTGCGAGAGGGTCTCCGTTCATAACGATCATCTCTACTCCTTCTCTATCTTGGAGGTGATTCATCTCTTCTACTTCTCCTTTTAGGCGAGTCTTCTTTTCTTTTGTAGGGACCGTACACTCATTGGAGTAATGTCAAAGTCTTCCACAATTGTAGCAATTTCGATCATGACTTCTTTTGTCATTGTAGGACCTTGACTTGGAGCTTCTCTCTTTACTTCTACTCTTTTAGAATTTGTTGAAGTTCTTCACCATTAATCTCATTTCTTCATTGAAGAATTGTTTTTCACTTGATGTGGCGGGAGCATCATGAAGCTTTATACGCACCACTAGACTTGTTGTGAAGCTCTTCCTTATCCTTGAGTGACATCTCATGAGCAACAATTCCTCCAATGACTTCCATTGGCTTGAGATCTTTGTAATTGGTCATCATTTGGATCAATGAGCACACGGTATCATATTTTCCATCCAAGGCTCTTAGGATCTTCTTGATGATGAATCTGTCAGTCATCTCTTCACTTCCTAAGCTGACAATCTCATTAGTGATGAGAGCAAGCCTAGAGTACATTTTAGCGACACCTTCACCATCCTTCATTTTGAACTTATCAAGTTGACTTTGAAGCACATCCAATTTGGATTCCTTGACGGACTCGGTACCTTCGTGCATATCAATCAAAGTATCCCAAATTCCATTGCATTCTAAAGACGGCTGATTTTGTTGAATTCTTCGGGCACACTCCATTGAAGAGGATATCGCAAGCTTTAGCGTTGTATTGCAGCATCTTCAATTCTTCCGTAGTTGCTTCACAATTTGGTTCTCTCCCATATAAGAATTCACCTCGCAAACCAATACACACAATAGCCCAAACGGCGGATTTATGTCCAAGAATATGCATGTTCATCTTATACTTCCAACTAGCAAAATTAGTACCATCAAAGTAAGGACCTCTACGGTGGTAATTTCCCTCGCTAGACGCCATACTCTCCAAAGTTGTGAAACCAAGGCTATGATCACCAAAACTATGGAAACCAAGGCAAATGGAGACCAAAGCTCTGATACCACTTGTGGGATCGAAAGTATGTCTAGAGGGGGGGGGTGATTAGACTACTTGACCAAATAAAAATCTAGCCTTTTCCCAATTTTAAGTCTTGGAAGATTTTAGCAACTTAACACAAGTCAAGCAATCAATCTACACTTGCAATTCTAAGAGTGTAGCAGCGGAATGTAAAACGCTGCATATGAAGGTAAAATGGAAGGGTTTGGAGAGGGCAAACTCAATGTAGACACGGAGATTTTTGGCGTGGTTTCGATAGGTGGTGCTATCGTACATCCACGTTGATGAGACTTCAACCCATGAAGGGTAACGACTGCACGAGTCCACGGAGGACTCCACCCATGAAGGGTCCACGAAGAAGCAACCTTGTCTATCCCACCATGGCCATCGCCCACGAAGGACTTGCCTCACTGGGGTAGATCTTCACGAAGTAGGCGATCTCCTTGGCCTTAAAACTCTTTGGTTCAACTCCACAATCTTGATAGAGGCTCCCAAGTGACACCTAACCAATCTAGGAGACACCACTCTCCAAAAGGTAATAGAAGGTGTGTTGATAATGAATTCCTTGCTCTTGTGCTTCAAACGATAGTCTCCCCAACACTCAACTCTCTCTCACAGATTTGGATATGGTGGAAAGATGATTTGAGTGGAAAGCAACTTGGGGAAGTCTAGAGATCAAGATTCTTGTGGTAGGATTGGAATGTCTTGGTCTCAACACATGAGTAGGTGGTTCTCTCTCAGAAAATAAGTAGTGGAAGTGTAGTCACGTTCTGATGGCTCTCTCTCAAATGGAGAAGGGGGTGGAGGGGTATATATAGCCTCCACACAAAATCTAGCCATTACACACAATTTACCAAACTTGGTGAGACCGAAGAAAGAAACTCGATGGGACCGATCTAGTTCAAAATTTCAACGTTAGGATTTTCGATGGGACCCATGAGATCAACTCGGAGGGATCGATGCGCTAGGGTTAGGGCAAAACCTTATCTCGGTGAGACCGATTGCATGAACTCGGTAAGACTAATTTCAGCAATTAGCAAACAGAGACTTGGTCAGGCAAACTCGGTAGGACCGGTCGCTCATTTTGGTGAGACCAAAACGTTACGAAAAGGAAACAAAGAGTTTGCATTGCGAACTCGGTGGGCCCGATCGCTCATCTCGGTATGACCAAAACGTTACAGAGGGAAACAGAGAGTTTGCAATCCCATCTCGATGAGACCGAGATCCCTATCGGTTAGACCGAATTGATTAGGGTTTTTGGCTATGGCTATGTCAAGTGAACTCGGTGGCGCCGGATGAATCAAATCGGTGGGCCGAGTTTGACTTTAGGTTGAGGACATATTTGGAATTGAGAAAGTGGCCGAGGGGTTTGGACCATATCACTAAGCATTTTGAGCAAGTAGACCATTAAGCAACAACTGATCCCCTTTTAATAGTAGTTGCTTTTCCTATGGACTCAATGAACAAAAATGAAGAGTCTTGAGCTTTTGCCAATATGTGTCTTTAGCATTTTGATTGCTCCACATCTCTAGTCCATGCCATGCTAGTCATTGAACTTTTTGAAACATTTAACTTGAATGGATATTAGTTCAATGAGCTATATTGTTATGAATTACCAAAACCACTCGGGGATAAGTTGCACTTTAAGCAATAAATTGAACCATTGATACATCTCCAACGTATCTATAATTTATGAAGCATTCATGCTATTTTATTATCTGTTTTGAATGATTATGGGCTTTATTATACACTTTTATATTACTTTTGGGACTAACCTACTAACCGGAGGCCCAACCCATATTGCTGTTTTATTGCATGTTTCAGTATTTCGAAGAAAAGGAATATCAAACGGAGTCCAAACAGAATGAAACCTTCGGCAACGTGATTTTTTGGAAGATTATCATCCTCGAGACTTGGAGTTCACGTTAGAAGATACTCTAGGAGCCCAGGAGATAGGGGGCGCGTCCCCCCTACTAGGCGCGCCCCCTGTCTCGTGCACCCCTCGAGCACCCCCCGACCGACTTCTTTCGCCTATATAAGCCTACCTACCCTAAAACCATCGAATATCAAGATAGATCGGGAGTTCCGCCGCCGCAAGCCTCTGTAGCCACCCAAAACCTCCTGGGAGCCCGTTCCGGCACCCTGCTGGAGGGGGTACCCATCACCGGTGGCCATCTTCATCATCCTGGCGCTATCCATGATGAGGAGGGAGTATCTAGGTCACATTAGGATTTTGGTTGATTTGTGTCTTAAGGTGTTATTCTAGTACGAACTCTTGAATAGATTGATCTGAAAGAATAACTTTGAGGTGGCTTCGTACCCTACCATAATCTCTTCGTTCGTTCTCTGCTATTAGTGTCTTTGGAGTGACTCTTTGTTGCATGTTGAGGGATTGTTATATGATCTATCTATGTTATTATTGTTGAGAGAACTTGCACTAGTGAAAGTATGAACCCTAGGCCTTGTTTCCTATCATTGCAATGTTGTTTACGCTCACTTTTATCATTAGTTACCTTGCTGTTTTTATTATTTCAGACTACAAATACCTTTATCTACCATCCATATTGCACTTGTATCTTCATCTCTTCGCCGAACTAGTGCACCTATACAATTTACCATTGTACTGGGTGTGTTGGGGACACAAGAGACTCTTTGTTATTTGGTTGCAAGGTTGCTTGAGAGAGACCATCTTCATCATACGCATCCTACGGATTGATAAACCTTAGGTCATCCACTTGAGGGAAATTTGCTACTGTCCTACAAACCTGTGCACTTGCAGGCCCAACAACGTCTACAATAAGAAGGTTGTGTGGTAGACATCAAGCTCTTTTCTGGCGCTGTTGCCGGGGAGGTGAGTGCTTGAAGGTATATCTTTAGATCTTGCAATCGAATCTTTTTTGTTTCTTGTTTTATCACTAGTCTAGTTTATAAAAGAAAACTACAAAAAATGGAATTGAGTTTGTCTCATGCGCTTCATCTTTTTAATATCTTTCGTGAGTTTGATGAAAAGGAAAATTGTGCTCAAGTGCTAGAAGAAGAAGTCTATAAAATGTTTGGTACTAAATTTTTGTATGATGAGCATGATTGCAATGTTGTTAGTTTGAATTCATTGAATATCCATGCTGCTAATGATATGCACAGCCACAAGCTTGGGGAAGCTATGTTTGATGAGTATGATATTTTTAGTCCCCCAAGTTTTGATGAGAATATTTCTTATGATGAAAGCATGCCTCCTATTTATGATGATTATATTGATGAAAGTGGGTTTGGAAGAGTGTCAACTTTAGGAAGTAGTGATCCCACTATTTTGGAGGATGTTGAATCTTATTGTGATGAACATGAAAGTGTATTTGGAAGAGTGTCAACTTTATTTAGTGATGATTCCACTATTTAGGAAGAGGTTCCAATTGATTATGAGAACAAAGTTGCTATCTATGATGATTATTGTGATGACTTGTATGCTATTAAGAATAATGATAACCATGAAACTTGTCATCATGATTTTAGTTTTCAATTGGATTATGCCTCACATGATAATTATTTTGTTGAGTTTGCTCCCACTACTATTCATGAGAAGAATTTTGCTTATGTGGAGAGTAGTAAATTTTCTATGCTTGTAGATCATGAAAAGAATGCTTTAGGTGCTGGTTATATTGTTGAATTCATTCATGATGCTATTGAAAATAATTATGAGGGAGTAACATATGCTTATAGGAATTGCAATAATATCAAGTTTCCTCTCTATGTGCTTAAAATCTTGGAGTTATGCTTGTTTTTCCTTCCTATGCTAGTTGATTATTGTTCCCATAAGTTGTTTGCTCACTGTCGGGTGGTAGGTGCGACATATGCCAACGGGTGGCTAATCATAGTGGGAGCCAATAAGACGTCGCCGGTGCCTGGAAACGGGATGAGGCGAAGACATGCACGTCGGTGAATCTTACCCAGCTTCGGGGCTCTCCGTGGAGGTAACACCCCTACTGCTGCTCTGCGGGGTCTCCGCATGATCACTAGATGAATAGGTTGCTACAAGCTGCTCCTAGAGCTGTTCGGTGGGAGGAAGAAGAAGGGCACAACTAGCTCTTCTCTTCCCTCTACGAGGTGGCTAAAACTATCAGAGTCCAACCCTTTGCATGGGTGCCCCGGGGGGTTTATATAGGCCTACCCCCCGGGGGTACAATGGTAATCCGGCTAGGTGCGGGCCCTAGCCGTTAGTGTCTTCGCCCGCCGGCTTCTCCGCCGGCTGCTAGGGCCCGCCGACTTGGTGGGTCCCGCCGGTTGCCGGCTCCCTGGTCGACAAGCTGGCCCTACCATCGAGGGCCTTGTCGGGGGCTGGTTACTGTTGCCTCAATCCTGATGACGAGGGCTTTGTCGGGGTGGGCGTGGCTACTGTGCCGCCGCCTTGGCGGCGATCACTGTAGCCTCACCTCGTCTTGTCTCCTTAATGGGGCGCTTCCTTCGAGGGAGGGAACCAGCCGGCTGTGGGAAGCCGGCTATACCTTAGGCCGACTCGGGGAGGCTGAGCCGCCTTGGGGCATCTCTCTGACTGGGGGGACCCACCGCCTGCGGGTAGTACAGACAGCCTGTCATGGGTGATGTCATAGTCAACATGGCAACAGTGCCGCGCCGGACGGGTGATGGCCGCCCCGTACGGCGCACTGTAGCCACACGTGCTCCGGGATGCAGGGGTTGCAGGCTTTACTGTAGCCACGCCCCGTCTTATCGCTGTTATGTGGGTGCAGATTCTGAGGGTGCGTCCTTGGCCGCCTGCGGGGTGGCCGGCTCCTTGGAGTCAGCATTCTCGTGGCCGGCTACGTGGAGCCAACCCTCAGGCAACCGGTTCCTTGGAAGCCGGCCCTCGGGCGGCCGGTTCCTTGGAAGCCGGCCCCATCGTGGCTTTCCTCTATGGGTCTTGGGGCCAGGCCGCCTCCTGACAGCCGGCATGGTTGACAGCCGGCCGGGGGATGGCGGCCCAACATCTTGGAGGCCGGATGGCCTGATTGGCTTGTAATTTTTTCAGAAGCCCCAGGGGGAGGCGACTAGGCTACCCGTGCTCATTTACTCCAACAGTAGTCCCCGAAGCTGATTGGGCTCCGAGGTTTAAGGGAGGACAAGGAGCTCGATCAGCTTCCCATCCTGAGAAGCTGGCAACTAGGAGCCGGCCTGGAACTGGTGCGCCATCTTCGGGGAGCTTCGTAGTTGAAGAGGGGGAAACGCGAGCCGGTTTGCGCGTTGACTACACGTCGCCTCGCGTGCCACATGGGCAGAAAAGCCTGCCAGACCACGCGCGCGACGGGACGCTGCCACAGGCCAGGGCCTACCAAGCCTATGCCTCGGCCCGCGCGTGGATCCTCTGCGGCCCAAAATGGGCTGCACGTCTTCCCGCTGCGGTTAAAGTACGTCTTTAGGGCGCCATAATCGCGGGACGTGGGGGGAGTGGGCGCAGTTAATCCCACATTCCCCCACGCCTCGCCTCCTCGGCTCCGCCGCCCGAGCCTATAAGTAGGGGGAGGAGGGCGAGCGGCAGGGGCTCGCATGCTCGTCCTCGCTCCTCTCATTCCTTTGCTTTCTTCCTCACTCCTCCATCGTCGCAGCACACTTGCCACCGTGCCGTTCCGCCGCGAGTTGCCTTGGTGCGCCGCGGTTTCTTCGTCGCGCGGCCGTGGTCTCCGCCACCGCGGCTCTCTTTTTCCGCTCGTCCCCATGGCGTTGTCGAGCTCGTGGGACGGCTCCAACGTCCATGAAGATCACATCGATTGGCTCCACCGGACGCGGCGGTTGCCGAGCGAGGACTTTGTGAAGACCTGCCTCGCGCCGGAGACGGAGATTTCGCCGGTGCCGGAGGAGGGCGAGCGGGTCATCTTCCGCTCGCACTGCCTGCGCGGCCTCGGCCTGCTGGTGAGCGAGTTCTTCCGCTCCTTCCTTGACTTCTACCATCTCCAGCCGCATCACCTCACCCCCAACTCGGTGATGTTGCTGTCGGCCTTCATTACTTTGTGCGAGGGTTTTCTCGGTGTTCTCCCCACCCTCGAGCTCTTCGGGGAGTTCTTCCAGTGCAAGCTGGGCACCATCTCCGCGGGTGTGCCCACCCCCTGTGGTGCCTTCATCGCCATGCGGAGGACGGCCGACAACAACCCCTTTCCGCCTATCCCGCTGATCCAGTCGGTGAAGCTTTGGCAGCAGTCATACTTCTACATGAAGCACGCCGCTGCGCAAGGTGACTACCTCAACCTGCCGGCTTACGTAGCCGGCCCGCCGCCTGCAAGGCCGGTGTCTTGGTCCCACCGAGCCCGGTCGCTCACTTTGGCTGGGAACGCCGCCATCGCCCGGCTCCGGGTGATGGTCCAATCGGAGGGCTTGGTGGGGGCCGACTTGGTGGCCGCCTTCGTGGAGCGCCGGGTGCTCCCGCTCCAGAGCCGGCCGCACATGATCTGCCAAATGAGCGGCCGCTTCGACCCGTGCCGGCTAAGCACCAGAGAGATGCCTCATGACGAGGTATCTTTCCTGGTGAATTATATCTTCAACTGCAAGCTCACCGTGGATTGGAGTACCACAAGGCGCCATATTCTCGGGCCAACCCGCCGCCTGTGGTAAATTTTTCCTCATTCTTTTCTTCTTTTGTTGCCGTGTTCGATAGCCGATTCTTGACTAGCCAGCTTTATCTTTGGGCAGAACCCTCTTCTTCGACTGGCGCCCGGGGCCTCAGGGCCAGAGCGCCAGTTTGCGGCCGACCACGCCGCGGATGACCCTGACGACCCGGATCTGGGGGCGGCCGCCATGGATGACGCTGTAGGCGGAGCCGGCGGGGAGGCAGGCGGCCCCAAGCTCACGGCCGGCTTCGGGGACTTGCCGGACGATGATGAGTCCGAGGCCGTCCCTCGCCACGAGCCGGGCCAAGGCGCGGGACCTTCAGCCGCGCTAGCGGCTCGGGGCGGCGCGCCTAAGCGTTGGGCCGGGCCGGGTCTCTTCGGCAGTCGGCCGAAAAAACCTAGGGGCTCAGCAGCGGCGACCAAGCGGGACGAGGCGGCGGCAAAGGCGGCCCGTTTCCGCAAGGTGGTGAAGCAGCCGCGGGCGGTCTCGACGTAAGTGTCGAGTGCTCTTTATTCCTTCTTTTTATTGTCTTCTTTGGTTGAGGCTCATCTGAGCCGTCTTCTTGGTTTGTTGAACAGGGTGCCGCTTTCCCTTGAGCGGGTTGACGCCACCTCCATAGTCGCGCCGACTGGGGGGTCTTCGAGCTCCCGCCGAGTGGACCCCCGCGCCGACCTCATGGAGGCGACGGAGCGGAATGCGCGGGAGGCTCGGGAGGAGCGGGAAGCGGCGGAGCGGAGGGCCGCCCAGGAGGCGGTGGAGAAGTCGGCCGAGGAACAGGCCGACGCGGCAGCCAAGGCCCAGGCGGAGGCCGCGACCGCGGAGAGGGAGGCGGAGGCTTTACGTAATCAGCCTCCGTATCTTGTCATTCCCCTTCGCACCGTGGCCCCTGATGTCCCCGTGCCTCCGTTGGAGGAACCCGACCGCTACCAGCCGGTGATGGAGAGGATGGAGGGCGACGTGACAATCCTGGGGGACGCGCCACAGCCGGCGCCAACCGGAGCGGGCCAAGGCGGCCGACCCGCCGCGGCGCTTGGGCAGCCGGCCAGGGGCGAGTCGGCAGCAGGAGGGGATCTCGTGGTGCCGTCGCCGTCTCGTTGGCGCGCGGGGGAGGCGTCCTTCGCGTCGGAGCCGCAGAGAGCCGCGGGTGCCAACTCAACCGCACAGGACCTGGAGGCGGCCAGCGCCAGCTCGTCCGAGTGGACGCCAAGCGGCGGAACGACGGAGCTGAACGGGGCGGCGCAGGAGGTTCGACGCCGGCTTCAGACCCAGGCCGCCTCGCTGCAATGGTTCACCCAAGAGTTCCTTACTACGCGCGCGGTCGTTCGGGTAAGTCTTCTGGCTTTGATCGATTTCTTTTTTGATTTCTTCCGTGGGGGCGCGTCAGCGCACCCACTGGGTGTAGTCCCCGAGTTTCGAGTCGGCTACTGAGCAGGCGGCTTGAAACTTCTTAGCGGGCTTTGATAGTGATCTTGTTCTTATGCGCACTCCGTCTGATTCCCAGGAGTACCACAATCTTCGCACGGCCGCCTTCAACTCCCAAGCCCAGGAGCGGAGCCAGAAGGCCGCCGATCTGACGAATAGCCGGAGTAAGAACTTGGTTTCTTCTATCTCAAGTGGGGGCGCGTCAGCGCACCCACTGGGTGTAGTCCCCGAGATTCGGGCCGGCTGCTGAGCAGCCGGGTCGGATCTTCCCTGACGGCTTTTCCCTTACTGCTTTTTCCTTTCTCTCCATGCTTGCAGGAGCTAATGCCAACTTGAGGGATCAGCTAGGCGGGGCCTAGACCGCCCTTCGCGCCAAGGAGGTCGAGTGCGACGCCTTGGCCCAGGAACGCGACCGCCTGGCGAAGAAGCTAGCCAATCAGGAGGAGAGCCATAAGGAGTCTTTGGAGAAGGCGCAGGACAGCGAGGCCGCCCTTAAGGCCGAGTTTGAGACCAAGGCGGCCGGCTGGGCTGAAGCAAGGCAAGCGCTGAGCGAGGGTTATGGGTGGGTGGAGGATCTGACGACGGTAGGCCGCCTTCCTCTTCTCGCTCTTTTGCTTGCTCCTTGCCATCTTGCTCATCTTCTGATTTTCGTGCCGTTTTCTTGTTCTTCATGCAGATTACTTCCCCGGCTACTCCGTCGCTGCCAACCAAGCCATTGAGGCCCACCGTGAGGCGCGCCGGCAGGCAGGGGTCACAATCGCGCCAGATGCCAGCCGGACGCTCGAGGAGCAGCTCATAGTGGTCCAGGCTCGGCTGCAGCCAGCTCACCGCGTGCTCCGCCGGCTTCAGCGTGCCGGTGCACAAGTGCTGGCCGCTCTCTGGCCTGGCGAGGTGATCCCCCGCATCCCCAGTCAGACTGCCGACTGGCTGGAGGTTGCGGTTGGCCGCTTCAAGGCCTGGAAAGCCTCCGCTGCTCGGTCCGGCGCCGGGCGGGCGCTGGAGTTCGTCTGGGCCTGGTATCCTGGGCTAAACCTGGGCCAGCTGAGCACTTGGAGGCAGGAGGCTGACGAGGAGCTGGTGACGGTGCGGCCGGCTATCGTCTAGCGTGCCTCGGCTATTGCTGAGTACATCGATACCAGCGTCTTCGCTCCTGAAGTGAACGACAGCGGAGTCGCCCAGCCGGAGGAATGGTTCGGGCTCAACCCGACGGAAGGCGAGGATTCGGCGGAGGAGATTGCCTCCTGCGACGAGGCCAAAGACGACGAGGAGGAAGGCGGTGGAGACGCCATGCCAGACGGCGAAGCGACCAGCCAGCTTCAGCCTGATCGTGCCTCTAGCAACAAGGCACGCGCGAGCGTGCCGCCTGCTAGGGGTGAAGATCAGGCCGAGACTCGCCAGCCGGCCACTCCTCCGGCCCGCACTGCCGCCTCCACCGACCTGCCCAACTCGCCTGTTGTTCCGCTGGCCTAATCTGCCGCTCTTGCTTTTCTGCTTTTGCTCTTTGAACAAACTTATTAACTTTGCAGAGTTCCACCCACTGGGGGTGTATTCAGACTATGTTGAATGCCGGCCTCTCAAAAGGCTTTTGTGTAAATATATTTATGCGTATGTTTGGCTTCCATTTGAGTTTGCTTTTTATCCTTAGGCCGTTTCATTTGCCGCCTTCCCTTGATTGCCGCCTTCCAAGCCGAACAACTGCTCTGCAGTCTGCGGCTGGGGAGGAACTTGGTTATTTGTGGGATACTTGAGCTTTGTTGGATTTTGGCAGGGTTGAATGGAAGCCGGCCGGCCGGCTACTCTTGTAGCCAGTCGGCAATGGGAAGAAGCCGACTTTTGTTATATAAGTTCGTTAATCCTTAGCCGTTTTTCGTGTGGGCGTCCTTTCCTGCCTTTGACTCTTGCCAGCCGGACAGTCGGTTCTTCGAGCTGTGGCTTTTGACAAGAGAGGGCTTGGGTGCCGGCACACTACTTGTCTGACTGCAGGTGGAACTTAAATATAACTCAAGGCGGCCAGTCCCCGGGCCGACTGGTCGAGCCCGGTGCCAGACGAAAAACGATAAAATGACAAAATCATAGGCATGATACTCGTCATTCATAGATAAAAGGTGGCAGTCCCCGAGTGCTTCTCGGGGGGGGGGGGGGGGGGGCATTGTATCGTACTTAATACAAAAGGTAACGTGATACATACTGCGTTTTAACTGTAAAATCTTCGGAGGAGGTTGGCATTCCATGGTCGTTCGGACTCCTTGCCGGAATCATCTCTCTTTCGTGCCTTCGGCTTCTATGCGTCGATTAGGTAGTAGGAGTCGTTTCCCAACGCTCTGCTGATGACAAAGGGGCCTTCCCAAGGGGCCGAGAGCTTGTGCTGGCCGGCTGTTCGTTGGATCAGCCGGAGCACAAGGTCGCCCTCTTGGAAGGATCTTGGCTTGACCTTCCGGCTGTGGTAGCGGCGCAGGCCTTGCTGGTAGATGGCGGACCGGCTGAGGGCTAACAGCCGGCTTTCTTCCAGCAAGTCGACACTGTCTTCTCGTGCTTCCTTAGCCTCCGCCTCCGTGTACATGGTCACCCGAGGTGAGTTGAACTCGATGTCAGTTGGGATGACAGCCTCGACACCATATACAAGGAAGAACGGAGTGAAGCCGGTTGACTTGTTTGGGGTAGTGCACAGACTCCAGAGGACAGCCGGCAGCTCATCAAGCCAACAGCCAGCCGAACTGCGGGTGGGCAACGGACGCTAGGTCCAGTCGAATGCCCTGCGTCGCGCAGAAACGTGCCAATGCTCCCTTGGCAAAATTTGTGCCATTGTCGGCGATGATGCTGTGCGGCACGCCGTACCGAGTTGTGATGTCTGCGATGAATGTCACGGCAGTCGGCCCATTCAGCTTCTTGATCAGCTTCGCTTCGATCCTTTTGGTGAATTTATCCACAGTGACAAGTAGGTGTGTCATGCCACCGCGCGCTGTCTTGAATGGGCCCACCATGTCCAATCCCCAGACGGCAAAAGGCCAGGTGAGGGGAATGGTCTTGAGTTCTGAAGCCGACAGGTGTTGCTTGGAGCTGAATACTTGGCAGCCTTTGCAGTGTTTGACCAACTCCTTGGCATCGTCCAAGGCAGTCGGCCAAAAGAAACCATCATGGAAAGCCTTGGCAACGAGGGATCTTGAGGCTGCATGGTGGCCGCATTCGCCTTGGTGAATGTCTTTGAGGATTGCTATGCCCTTCTCTGGCTCGACGCAGCGCTGGAAGACTCTAGTGACACTGCGCTTGACGAGCTCTCTATTGGCAATTGTATATGCGCCGGCTCGGTGTTGGATTTGTCTTGCCGCTATCTCGTCAGCTAGTAGTTCTCTGTTTATCAGGAAGTTGAGGATGGGTTGAGCCCATGATGGAGCTGTGACTTCTTCTATAGTCAACACGGCTACTTCAACCAGGGCGGGTGGGATGGGTGGTGAAGAGCTGGAGCTGGCCGCCGCCTGGGATGTTGAAGCAGTCCCCGGGCTAACTACCGCAGTCCCCGGGCCGGGTTCTGAAGTCCCCGGGCCAGGTGCGACTTTGGCAGTCCCCGGGCCGCCTATCAAAGTCCCCGAGCCGCCTGCTTGGCTCCCCAAGCCGGATCCGGCTGCGTCGGGGTTAGGCGGCACGAAGATGGAGTCGGATTCTGGAGATGGCTTGATAGACGGCTTGAGGAGGCGCTGGAGAGAGACGCCGGTTGGTATAGCTTGTCGGGTTAAGCCTATCCGTGCCAGGGCATCTGCTTGCTCGTTGTCGGCCCGTGGCACGTGGAGGAACTCACATCCTTCAAAGTAGCCGCTGATTTGCTGAGCGAGAAAACAATAGCTCGCCATGTTCGCGTCCTTGGCGTCCCAGTCGCTAGATGACTGCTGGACCACCAAATCCGAGTCGCCATAGCACAGGATCCGGCGGATGCCGAGCTCTTTGGCTAGCCGGAGTCGGTGTATGAGCGCCTCATACTCGGCCACATTGTTGGAGGCGGCGAAGTGGATCTGCAGCGTGTATCTGAGTTTGTCGCCTTTGGGAGAGGTGAGGACGATGCCGGCTCCCAAGCCGATGCGCATGTTGGACCCGTCGAAGTGCATCCGCCAATGAGTGGAGTCGGGAGCCGGCGGTAGGTACTGGGTCTCGGCCCAGTCGACGAGCAAGTCGTCCAATGCTTGCGTGATGGCGGTGCGAGGCTGGTAGAAGATCATGTAGGGGGCCAGCTCAATGGCCCATTTCGCCACCCGACCGGATGCGTCCCGGCTGCCTATGATCTCGGCGAGCGAAGCGGTGCATACGACTGTGATGGAGTGCTCTTGAAAGTAGGGCTTCAGCTTCTTGGCGGCGAAGTACACGCCATAGCACATCTTCTGGTAGTGTGGGTAGTTCTGCTTTGAGGCGGATAGTACTTCGCTTAAGTAGTAGACCGGCCTCTTGACCGGCTGAGCTCGGCCCTCTTCTGGGTGTTGGACTACGATGACGGCGCTGACCACCCGGCTGGTGGCGGCGATATAAAGGAGCATGGGCTCTTTCTCAGTCGGCGCCGCCAAGACAGGCGGAGTGGCCAGCATCTTCTTCAGCTCGTGAAAGGCTTGGTCGACTTGGTCGTTCCACTCAAAATGAGTGCTCTTCTTCATGAGTCGGTAGAGGGGGAGAGCCTTTTCTCCCAGCCGGCTGATGAAGCGGTTCAGGGAGGCCAGGCACCCGGTAAACTTCTGTACATCACGCAGCTTGGTGGGAACCTCCATTCTCTCGATGGCCTTGATCTTCACCAGGTTGCATTCAATGCCGCGTTCAGAGACCAGGAAGCCTAGGAGCTGGCCGGCTGGCACTCCGAACATGCATTTTTCGGGGTTAAGCTTGATCTGAAACCGGCGCAGGTTCTCAAATGTCTCCTTGAGGTCCTTCAACAAAGTGTTGCGCTTCTCCGTCTTCACCACAATATCGTCTACATAGACGTGGGCATTTCTGCCGAGTTGCTTGAGGAGGCATTTCTGCATGCAACGCTGAAAGGTGGCTTCGGAATTTCTCAAGCCGAATGTCATCGTCAGGTAATAGAAAGCTCCGAATGGCGTGATGAAGGCGGTCTTCAGGCAGTTGGCCGGGTCCAGCTTTATCTGGTGGTAGCCTGAGTAGGCATCCAAGAAACTTAACAGCTCGCATCCGACTGTGGAGTCTATTACTTGATCAATCCTGGGTAAGGCAAAGGGATCTTTGGGGCAGGCTTTGTTGAGGCTCGTGTAATCTATGCACATGCGCCATTTGTTATTCTTCTTCAGCACGAGGACCGGGTTGGCGAGCCACTCTGGGAAGAAAACCTCCATTATGAAGTCGGCTGCCAAGAGCCGGGCTATCTCTTCTCCCACGATCCTTCTCTTCTCTTTTGACAGTCGGCGGAGGGGCTACTTGACCAGTTTGGCGTCTGATCTGACGTGCAGCTTGTGCTCGGCGAAATCCTTCGGAACACCCGGCATGTCCTTGGGGGACCATGTGAAGATATCCCGATTCTCACGGAGGAAATCGACGAGCTCGCCTTCCTATTTACTCTCCAGGTTCGCCCCGATGATGGCAAACCTCTCCGGGTGCTCCGGGTCCAGGGGTATCTTCTTTGTTTCCTTAGCCGGCTGGAAGGAACCTTGGGCATCACACTCTTTGGGGTCGGGGGACAAGGCATGATGCTTGCCGACCATGGCCACGACCCGGTCCAACATCTTCTTCTCTTCGGCGATTACGAGGGACTCGGCCAGCCGGCTGCTGGCTGCAGCACACTCGGAGGACTTCTTGTAATCGCCGGCTATGGTGATGATGCCCTTGGTACTCGGCATCTTCATCTTGAGGTAGGCATAGTGGGGTACAACCATGAACTTGGCCAGAGCAAGCCGGCCAAGTAGCGCATGGTAAGGGCTCTTGAGGTCCACCACTTCAAACCAGATTGCTTCTCGGTAGAAGTGATCCTTGTCTCCGAAGAGAACATCTATCTTGATCTTGCCGATGAGTGAACAGAATAGGCCGGGTACAATGCCTTGGAACAAAATCCGGCTTGGCATAAGGTGTTTGGCCTTGATGTTCAACTTCTCCATGGTATCTCTATACAGGATATTGATGTTGCTCCCACCGTCTATCAATATGCGGGAGAATCGGGCAGCAAGCCTGTCCGTTGCTAGGGTTGCCTCCAAAACCAATGCATAGGAGCCCGGGGACGGCATCACCTCTGGGTGGTCGGCCCGGCTCCAGCTGATAGGCATCTCTGACCAGTGCATGTATTCGGGGTTATTGGAAGCAACTGCATTGACTTCTTGGTGCTGTCAGCGCCGGCTGCGCCGGTCTTCGGGCTGGCTTGTGAATACGACGTAGGCGGCATGCTCGTTGGGGAACTCTTCTTGGATGGCTACGACTGCTGGTCGAGCGGCCGGCTGCTGGGGAGCCGGAGGCGGCTGTCCAGCAGGCGGAGGCGGTACCAGCCCTTCGCCCTTGGTGATTCGGGTAAGCCAGTGGCACTTTCGGGTTGTATGGTTGGACGGCTTCGCGCCGCTGTGGAACTTGCATGGGGCGTCAAGGGCTTGCTCGTAGGAGAAAGCTGATTGCCAAGCCGGCCTGCCGCCCTTCGGCTTCTTGGGTGCGGGCCGCCCCTCAGGTTGTTCGTCTTTGACTGTGGCTACTTGCCGACTGGCGGAAGCCGGCATTGGATCCTTGCGCTTGTTGTCGTTCTGGTATGGGCGCCGAGTGGACTCTCCAGCCAGCGTCTTGGGAGCCGGCGCAAGCACCTTCCCGGAAGCGTCGACTCGAATCTCGGTCTTCATGGAGGAGTCAGCCGTGGCGTATTTGTCCGATGACAAGTAATTCGTCGAGGGTAGCTGGCTCGTCACAGAGGAGCTTGTGCTTGAGGAGGGTGCCCTCTCGGCACCCGGCGGTGAAGTATTCTATCGCTTGAACCTCGTGCACCCCCTTGCAGGAGTTGCGGAGCTCGGCCCAACGCGTGAGGTAGTCGCGGGTCAACTCGGTGGGTCCTTGTACGCATAGGGAGAGTTGCCTGGGCTTGGGAGCCCGCTTGTAAGTGCTGGTGAAGTTGCGGATGAAGGCTTCTGTAAAGTCGAGCCAGCTGTTGATGTTGTAGGGCTTGAGGCTATTGAGCCAGGTGCGCGCCGTGCCTTGGAGCATCAGGGGGACGTATTTCACGACAACTCGCCGGTTGCCGTTTGCTATGCGAACCGCGGTGGAGTAGTCGATCAGCCAATCTTCTGGCTTCACGAAGCTGTTGTACTTGGGCGTGTCTCTTGGGAGCGAAAACCCTTTGGGAAAGGGCTCGTCGCTGATGCGGGGGCCGAAGCAAGGCGGCGCGACATCATCATCTTCTTCTAACCCCAGGGATCGCGCAAGGCGGTTGATCCGATGGCGGGCATCGTTCTCGCCGACTCCTTCGCGGCGACCATGTCGGCCGCTGAGAGTCGGATGCGTGACAGGCGGCGGGGTGGGATATCTTTCCCACGAGGTGGAGGAGGGGGCAGATTGCCTCGTCGCTCCACGGCTCGAGGGTGGCCTTCTGCGTCGCGCTCGATGGAGATCTGGGTTCGGCTTCGGCTGGCAGCCGGCTCTTTTTCCTGCCTCGCTGTCGGCGTATGCGACATTGCGCCATGTTCTCGGCGCGGAAGAGGGCTTTCGGCGCGGACGCCGGCTTCGTGCCGCTTTGCGGCCGTGTCGATCAGATGCTGGATCCGCCTGGTCATGTAGGGGAGCTCGTCGGCCCCTACTCCGTTCAGCTCGTCTACGACCGACTGGGCGGCGCGTAGGTTCTCGAGAGGCGTGGCGTAGACTGGGCGTTCTGCCCCCAGCATATCGGCGATGTCCGCGCCGCGTTTCTGGACAACGCCGGCCCAGCTCGGTCCATCGGGAGGCGGCGTTCCGAAGGCGGCGCGGTCGACCTCGCGCTGGTGGGCCTCGGTGAGACGTCTCATGGTGGCTAACTTCTGGGCCTCCGCGACGAGGGCAATGCGGCGAGCCTCCAGCGCCTCGGCGTCGGTGTCGGCCGGGATGGGGACGGACAAGTCCTGCAACGCTGTTTGCAGGGCGTCGTGGGTGTTCTCGCCGGAGACGACTCCGTGGCTGATGACCATCACCTCGGTAACGGTGCTGCCACTACTGTCGGCTCGCGGGAGAGGATCGTCGAAGACCACCATGTTGGTGGGGAAAGCGTCGAGTGATGCAGTGTCGGAGTCGACAAGCATCGGGTCGATGGAGCCGACTGGCTCCAAATCCACAGCAGGCTCGCTGGAGACGTGGAGTTGGTCGAGGAGGCTGACGAGGCAGCTCTCGAGGCAGCCGGTGCTCGCGTCGGATGCGGGCTCGTCGGAGACGTGAGTCTTGTCGGAGATGTGAGCCTCACCGAGAAGGTCGGCGAGGCAGCTCGCCGCGCAGGCGTCGGTGACGCCTTGCAGCGCATGGGGGCAAGCGCCATCGGGCGTGCCGGGCTGCTACGCCAGCGGGGGAGGAAGAGGGTTCCCGTCCAGAACAGGTCTCCAGACGATGGTGCACGTGGCCCCACGGTGGGCGCCAAATGTCGGATCGTAGGTGCGACATATGCCAACGGGTGGCTAATCATAGTGGGAGCCAATAAGACGTCACCGGTGCCTGGAAACGGGATGAGGCGAAGACATGCACGCCGGCGAATCTTACCCAGCTTCGGGGCTCTCCGTGGAGATAACACCCCTACTGCTGCTCTGCGGGGTCTCCGCATGATCACTAGATGAATAGGTTGCTACAAGCTGCTCCTAGAGCTGTTCGGTAGGAGGAAGAAGAAGGGCATGGCTAGCTCTTCTCTTCCCTCTATGAGGTGGCTAAAACTATCAGAGTCCAACCCTTTGCATGGGTGCCCCGGGGGGTTTATATAGGCCTACCCCCCGGGGGTAGAATGGTAATCCGGCTAGGTGCGGGCCCTAGCCGTCAGTGTCTTCGCCCGCTGGCTTCTCCGCCGGCCGCTGGGGCCCGCCGACTTGGTGGGTCCCGCCGGTTGCCGGCTCCCTGGTCGACAAGCTGGCCCCACCATCGAGGGCCTTGTCGGGGGCTGGTTACTGTTGCCTCAATCCTAATGACGAGGGCTTTGTCGGGGTGGGCGTGGCTACAGTGCCGCCGCCTTGGCGGCGATCACTGTAGCCTCACCTCGTCTTGTCTCCTTAATGGGGCGCTTCCTTCGAGGGAGGGAACCAACTGGATGTGGGAAGCCGGCTATACCTTAGGCCGACTCGAGGAGGCCGAGCCGCCTTGGGGCATCTCTCTGACTGGGGGGACCCGCCGCCTGCGGGTAGTACAGACAGCCTGTCGTGGGTGACGTCATAGTCAACATGGCAATAGTGCCGCGCCGAACGGGTGATGGCCGCCCCGTACGGCGCACTCTAGCCACGCGTGCTCCGGGATGCGGGGGTGGCAGGCTTTACTGTAGCCACGCCCCGTCTTATCGCCGTTATGTGGGTGCAGATTCTGAGGGTGCGGCCTTGGCCGCCTGCGGGGTGGCCGGCTCCCTGGAGTCGGCATTCTCGTGGCCGGCTACGTGGAGCCGACCCTCAGGCAGCCGGTTCCTTGGAAGCCGGCCCTCGGGCGGCCGGTTCCTTGGAAGCCGGCCCCATCGTGGCTTTCCTCTATGGGTCTTGGGGCCAGGCCACCTCCTGACAGCCGGCCGGGGGAAGGCGGCCCAACGTCTTGGAATCCGGATGACCTGATTGGCTTGATTGGCTTGTAATTTTTTTAGAAGCCCTAGGGGGAGCCGGCTAGGCTACCCGTGGTTATTTACTCCGACACTCACAAAATCCCTATGCATAGGAAGTGGGTTAGACTTAAATGTGCTAGTCATATGCTTCATGATGCTCCCGTTATGTTTCAATTATTATCTTTTATGTTAGCATCATTGCCATCATCATGCCTAGCTAGAAAGGCGTTAAAGAAAAGCGCTTGTTGGGAGACAAACCAATATTTACCCTTACTGTTTTTATGTGTCCACATGATTATGCTACTGTAGTAATCATGTTTTATAGCTTTTGTTTCAATACAGTGCCAAGTAGAACCTTTGGGAAGACTTGGGTGAAGTTTATGTGATCTTGCTGTAAAAAACAGAAACTTTAGCGCTCACGAGAATAGCTGCCATTTTTTACTGGAGAGTTCTTTTAGGTTGATTCTTTTTGCAGATGATTAATAGACAAATTACCCAGGTACAGCATTTTATTTAAGAATTTGTTGAGTTCCAGAAGTATACGTTTGATACAGATTACTACAGACTGTTCTGTTTTTGACAGATTCTGTTTTCTATGTGTTGTTTGCTTATTTTGATGAATCTATGGCTAGTATGTAAGGGTATGAACCATAGAGAAGTTAGAATACAGTAGATATTACACCAATATGTATTTAGAATGAGTTCATTATAGTACCTAAGTGGTGGTTTTATTTTCTTATACTAACGGAGCTTACGAGTTTTGTGTTGAGTTTTGTGTGGTTGAAGTTTTCAAGTTTTGGGTAAAGATTCGATGGACTATCGAATAAGGAGTGGAAAGAGCCTAATCTTGGGGATGCCCAAGGCACCCCAAGTTAATATTCAAGGATAACCAAGAGCCTAAGCTTGGGGATGCCCCGGAAGGCATCCCCTCTTTCGTCTTCGTTCATCGGTAACTTTACTTGGAGCTATATTTTTATTCGCCACATGATATGTGTTTTGCTTGGAGCGTCATTTTATTTTGTTAGTGTTTGCTTTCTGTTATTTAGATTAATTTTTTGCATCTTTATTTTCATTAAAAATGTCAAGGATAGCCTTTTGCCATGCTTATTCTTCTAGTATACATGTTGCTGTTTGAAAACAGAAAGTTTACTGCTGTTGCAAAAATTCCTTAGAGAAGTCAGAGAATGGTATAATGTTGAATATTTTTGCATATTAAGCTCTGATAAATTTTTTACAGTGTGAATTTTATCTCATAATTTTTGGAGTCAGGGAAGTATTGATACTCTTGCATTCTTTACAGACTGCACTGTTTTGGCAGATTGCTGTAATGGTTGCATTGTTTGCATATGTTTGCTTGTTTAATGATTCTATTTGAGGATAGGAGTATTAAATATGCAGAGGCATTTAGTATGCAATGTTTAATAATAATTTTAGTGATTTGTTACAGTAGAAAATGATAAGGTTTTGCATTGGTTTATACTAACCTATCTCACGAGTTCCTGTTGAGTTTGGTGTGAATGAAGCTTTTTTGATAAAAAGAGAAACCATGATATGAGAGTAATTATGGAGACACAAAAGTTCAAGCTTGGGGATGCCCAAGGCACCCCAATATAATATTTCAAGAAGTCTCAAGCATCTAAGCTTGGGGATGCCCCGGTAGGCATCCCACCTTTCTTCTTCAACAACTATCGGTTAGTATCAGTTGAGCCTAAGTTTTTGCTTATTCACATGAGTTGTGCTATCCTTGCAATGTCATTTTATTTTGCTTTGCTTGCTGTTTGAATACAGTACCAAGTTCTGAAATTCTTTAATGAGAGAGAATCTTCGCATAGTTGCATAATTATTTAGCTACTCATTGATCTACACCTATATCTTTTTGGAGTAGTTTGTCGTTTACTCGTGTGCTTCACTTATATCCTATGAGTAAATTGTTGAATGAGTTGATTGTCATAAATCTGAAATTATTTATGTTTCATTTGCTTATCCCATGGGGAGTAATGACTTCACATCTAAGAAGTAGAGGTTGTAAATTTATTGACGGTTAGCAAGCATTGTATTAGTCATTTGAACAATTCATGAAAGAATATCGAAGGAAGAGAGATTTCACATATAAATATATTATCATAGACATATTTTATAATTGTGAGAACCCATTATCTATGACATGCTAAAGAGTTGATGTTGGACAACGAAGACAACGTAATGGGTTATGTTTTCTCACATCTCAGTTAAAGTATATTGTCATGGATCATCCAAACATGTTGAGCTTGCCTTTCCCCCTCGTGCTAGCCAAAAATTCCTAGCACCAAATAGAGATACTACTTGTGCTTCCAAATATCCTTAAATAAAGTTTGGCCATGAGAGTCCACCATATCTACCTATGGATTGAGTAAGATCTTTCAAGTAAGTTGTCATCGGTGCAAGCAATAAAAAATGCTCTCTAAATATGGATGACTTATTAGTGCGGAGAAAATAAGCTTTGTACGAACTTGTTATGGAAGCAATAACAGCAACGGACTGCATAATAAAGGTCCATATAGAAGGGGCAATATAAAGTGACGTTCTTTCGCATTAAGATTTTGTGTATCCAACCCTAAAAGCGCATGACAACCTCTGCTTCCCTCTGTGAAGGGCCTATCTTTTACTTTATGTCTTTTACATTATGCAAGAGTCAAGGTGATCTTCACCTTTCCCTTTTTCATTTTATCCTTTGGCAAGCACTTTGTGTTGGGGTGATCCTGATATATATATCCAATTGGATGTACGTTAGCATGAACTATTATTGTTGACATCACCCAAAGGTGAATACGTTTGGAGGCAACATTATAAGCCCCAATCTTTCTCTGTGTCTGATTAAAACTTCATAACCACAAGTATTGCGTGAGTGTTAGCAGTTACAGAAGACTATATGATAGTTGAGTATGTGAAGTTTGCAAAATCAAAGCTCTGACATAGACTCTTCCTGATAATAAGATGAATTGTAGTTGTTTGATGACTAAGAATGAAGTTTGCTAGTTTTCAAGAAAGTTTATGGTCTATGCTTTAACATGTGAATTGCTTGTTACTTGATTATGAAAATTTTTATGAGATGAACTACTATTATGACATATAAATATGCTAGAAAAGGTGATTGAAATTATCATTGATCAAACTTGTGCACCTCTAGCATTCACACTTCATAAATTCTTTCTTTATCATTTACCTACTCGAGGACGAGTAGGATTTAAGCTTGGGGATGCTGATACATCTCCAACGTATCTATAATTTATGAAGCATTCATGCTATTTTATTATCTATTTTGAATTATTATGGGCTTTATTATACACTTTTATATTACTTTTGGGACTAACCTACTAACCGGAGGCCCAACCCATATTGCTGTTTTATTGCCTGTTTCAGTATTTTGAAGAAAAGGAATATCAAACGGAGTCCAAACGGAATGAAACCTTTGGCAATGTGATTTTTTGGAAGATTATCATCCTGGAGACTTGGAGTTCACGTCAGAAGATACTTGAGGAGCCCATGAGATAGCCCCCCCTACTGGGCGTGCCCCCTGTTTCGTGGACCCCTCGAGCACCCCCCGACCGACTTCTTTCGCCTATATAAGCCTACGTACCCTAAAACCATCGAATATCAAGATAGATCGGGAGTTCCACCGCCGCAAGCCTTTGTAGCCACCAAAAACCTCTCGGGAGCCCGTTCCGGCACCCTGCCGGAGGGGGAACCCATCACCAGTGGGCATCTTCATCATCTCGGCGCTATCCATGACGAGGAGGGAGTAGTTCACCCTCGGGGCTGAGGGTATGTACCAGTAGCTACGTGTTTGATCTATCTCTCTCGTGTTCTCTCTCGTGTTTCCTCTATGGCACGATCTTGATGTATCCCGAGCTTTGCTATTATAGTTGGATCTTATGATGTTTCTCCCCCTCTACTCTCTTGTGATGAATTGAGTTTCCCTCTTGAAGTTATCTTATTGGATTGAGTCTTTATGATGAGAACACTTGATGTATGTCTTGCCGTGTTTATCTGTGGTGACAATGGGATATCACGTGCCACTTGATGTATATTTTGGTAACCAACTTGCGGGTTCCACCCATGAACCTATGCATAGGGGTTGGCACACGTTTTCTTGACTCTCCGGTAGGAACTTTGGGGCACTCTTTGAAGTACTTTGTGTTGGTTGGATGAATCTGAGATTGTGTGATGCATATCGTATAATCATGCCCACGGATACTTGAGGTGACAATGGAGTATCTAGGTGATATTAGGGTTTTTGTTGATTTGTGTCTTAAGGTGTTATTCTAGTACGAACTCTTGCATAGATTGATCCGAAAGAATAACTTTGAGGTGGTTTCGTACCCTACCATAATGTCTTCGTTCGCTCTCCGCTATTAGTGTCTTTGGAGTGACTCTTTGTTGCATGTTGAGGGATTGTTATATGGTCTATCTATGTTATTATTGTTGAGAGAACTTGCACTAGTGAAAGTATGAACCCTAGGCCTTGTTTCCTATCATTGCAATACCATTTACGCTCACTTTTATCATTAGTTACCTTGCTGTTTTTATTATTTCAGATTACAAATACCTTTATCTACTGTCCATATTGCAATTGTATCTCCATCTCTTCGCCGAACTAGTGCACCTATAAAATTTACCATTGTATTGGGTGTGTTGGGGACACAAGAGACTCTTTGTTATTTGGTTGCAGGGTTGCTTGAGAGAGACCATCTTCATCCTATGCCTCCTATGGATTGATAAACCTTCTGTCATCCACTTGAGGGAAATTTGCTACTGTCCTACAAACCTATGCACTTGCAGGCCCAACAACGTCTACAAGAAGAAGGTCGTGTAGTAGACATCAACGATCATATGCTAATCTAACGGATGGCTCTTGTCCATCACATAATTCTCCTAATGATGCGATCCCGTCATCAAGTGACAACTCATGTCTATGATTAGGAAACCTGCACTAGTAGAAACAGGGCTTTGGTTGAGGCCAGGATAAGGGCATTAATCCCGGTTCACTCATGAACCAGGACCAAAGGGTGCATCAGTACTGATTTGTGAGGCCAAGGCGCCGGCCGGGCCTCGGGGCCATTGGTACCGGTTCGTCTGACCCCTTTGGTCCCGGTTCGATACATGAACCGGACCAATGGGCCTCGCTCCTGGCACGACACCTTTAGTCCCGGTTGGTGGTTGGAACCGGGACCAAAGGTTGTCCGTCCCGGTTTTAGCCACAAACCAGGACTAAAGAGAGTCCTATATATACTGCCCCTGCCCACGAACGGAGCCACTGCTCTGTTTTTTTTGGCCGGTCGTGGGAGAGGTTTATGGTGCTCTAGCTCATATCCTATGCACATGAGGTGTTCAATGAAATGCTCGAGCCACACTTAAGCTTTCTCCTCTCGAAACTCCTTGTCCAAGCTCCATTTTCCTCAAGAATTGTCTAGGTTTGGCGGTCCGTCCTGTCCCGTCCCCGTCCTCACCGCCGTCAATCGCCCGTGCCGATCTCGTCGTCAGCATCACCATGGTGAGCCTCTTGTTCTTATTTTCTTTCTAAAAGAAAAAAAATTCTTACTTGTATGATTTAGATAGATACTTGTATAATTTTCTTACTTTTATTATTGTTTTTTATTATATAGTGTGATGGTTTTGGTATCCCCCTCCATCGACCCTTGTCTTGTCTATGATTCGGATGTGGTATATATATATAGAAATAATATTTTATAACTATTTGTTTCATTTAGTGTTTATGAAAATTATGCCGACCAACACGACATAGATGTTTTTATCTAGCAGGTATGTGAACTGGAAATTCCAACCGACCCTATTCTCGAGAGGTTAAATTTAGTTGAAAAAGAAAACAATTGCTTGAAGAAAAAAAATGAAAAGAATTGAGGGGAGAAGATAAAATTGGAGTTGCATGTTGCGGTTGCCGTTGATGATCACAAGATAAAGATGGATTCAATGCGATTGAAGATTAGAAAGATTAGAAAATATGCCATTCATACCGAGGCTTGGTATCATTTTGCTGTTGGATAATTGTTACCTTAGTTGCGATTATGATCACATTTGTTGCATTGAAATGTTTGACATTGTTTCAATGTATGGTTTAATTAGATGTTCTAGAGAGCTATATGTTGTTCAATGAGAACTATGTATGAACTTTATGTATTTATTTTTTCAGTAGTAACATTTGGTCACTACTGTACTTTGGTTTTAATGTGATGGTGAACTTCTATTAATTTGGTCACTTCCCTATTCATGATGTTCTGTAATGGTTTTTGACGCACTTAATTATATATAATGCACACAGATGAACCAACAATGGATGTACGGTGACAGACACACCTCTGAGTACATGAAGGGCGTGCATAATTTTCTCGAAGTGGCTGAGGCAAACAAGCAGAATGGTTTTATGAGTTGTCCATGCCCTATCTGTGAGAATACGAAGTCTTACTCTAACCCGAAAACCCTTCACATCCACCTGCTTGAGAAGGGTTTCATGCCACACTATAACGTTTGGACCAAGCACGAAGAAAAAGGGGTTATGATGGAAAACAAAAAAGAAGAAGAGGATGATGACAACTATCTGCCCCCTAAATACAGTGATGCTGCAATGGGGGAAGCTGAAGATCAAGAGGAACCAGACGATGTGCCTGATGAAGTGAAAGGGAGAAGTTGGTGAAAAGAGACAATGCCAAAGTGAAAGGGAGAAGTTGAAGTTCGATCGCATGTTAGAGGATTACAAAAAGGGTTGTACACAAATTCCAAAGATGGCAACACAAAGCTCGGTACCACACTGGAATTGCTGCAATGGAAGGCAGACAATTGTGTATCTGACAACGGATTGGAGAAGCTACTGAAAATATTGAAGAAGAAGCTTCCAAAGGATAATGAATTGCCCGACAGTACGTACGGAGCAAAGAAGGTTCTATTCCCTCTAGTATTGGAGGTGCAGAAGATACATGCATGCCCTAATGACTGCATCCTCTACCGCAGTACGTACGAGGATTTGAACGCATGCCTGCTATGCGGTGCATTGCGGTATAAGATCAGACGATATGACCCTGGTGATGTTGACGGCGAGTGCCCCAAGAAGGGGGTTCCTACCAAGGTGATGTGGTATGCTCTATAATACCATGGTTGAAACGTCTGTTCAGAAACAAAGAGCATGCCAAGTTGATGCAATGGCACAAAGAGGACCATAAGAAAGATGGGAAATTGAGAGCACCCGCTGACGGGTCATAGTGGAGAAAAATCGACATAACATGGGTGGACTTTGCAGGTGACGCAAGGAATGTATGGTTTGGTTTAAGCACAGATGGAATTAATCCTTTTGGGGAGCAAAGCAGCAATCATAGCACCTGGCCCGTGACTCTAAGTATCTATAACCTTCCTTCTTGGTTGTGCATGAAGCAGAAGCTCATTATGATGCTAGTGCTCATCCAAGGCCCTAAGCAACCTGGTAACGACATTGATGTGTACCTAAGGCCAATAGTTGAAGAACTTTTATAGTTGTGGAATGGAAAAGGTGTATGTGTGTGGGATGAGCACAAACAGCAGGAATTTGACCTACATGCATTGCTGTTTGTAACCATCAATGATTGGCATGCTCTCTTTAACCTTTCAGGACAGACAAACAAGGGATACCACACATGCACACACTGTTTAGATGACACCGAAAGTATATATTTGGACAAATGCAGGAAGAATGTGTACTTGGGACATCGTCGATTTCTTCTGACCATCCATCGATGTCGAAAGAAAGGAAGCATTTCAATGGCGAGGTAGATCACTAGAAGAAGCCGCCATCCGTACTGGTGATCACATACTTGCTATGGTCAATGATTTACAAGTAATATTTGGAAAGGGTCCAACGGACTACCTGTTCTGAATGACGATGAGGGACGCGCACCCATGTGGAAGAAGAAATCTATATTTTGGGACCTACCCTATTGGAAAAACATAGCGGTCAGCTCTGCAATCGACGTGATGCATGTGAAGAAGAATCTTTGTGTGAACTTGGGCTTCTTGGGCGTGTATGGGAAGACAAAAGACACACTAGAGGCATGGGAGGACCAGCAACATGTGCACAAAAAAGACGACATGCCTCCAAAGCAGTATGAAGGTCCTGCCAGCTACACTCTTACCAAAGAAGAGAAGGAAATCTTCTTTGAATGCCTGCTCAGTATGAATGTCCCATCTGGCTTCTGGTCGAATATAAAGGGAATAATAAATATGCAGAGAAAAAGTTCCAGAACCTAAAGTCTAATGACTGCCACGTGATTATGATGCAACTGCTTCCGGTTGCATTGAGGGGGCTTCTACCGGAAAACGTTTGATTAGCCATTGTGAGGCTATGTGCATTCCTGAATGCAATCTCTCAGAAGGTGATCGATCCAGAAATCCTACCAAGGTTAACTAGTGATTTGGCGCAATGTCTTGTCAGTTTCGAGCTGGTGTTCCCACCATCCTTCTTCAATATCATGCCGCACGTCCTAGTTCATCTAGTCGATGAGATTGCCATTCTGGGCCGTGTATTTCTACACAAAATGTTCCCCTTTGAGAGGTTCATGGGAGTCTTAAAGAAATATGTTTGTAGCCGTGCTAGGCCAGAAGGAAGCATCTCCACGGGCCATCAAACAACGGAAGTAATTAGGTTTTTTGTTGACTACATTCCTGACCTTAAGAAGATTGGTCTCCCTCAATCATAGTATGAGGGGAGACTGACTAGAAAAGGCACGTTAGGAGGGGACTCAATAATATGTAGGGACATGCATTCTTGGTCTCAAGCACACTACAGAGTTCTACAGAATTCTATCTTGGTGACCCCGTATGTAAATGAACACAAGAATATTTTGCGCTCCAAACGCCCGGAGTGGTGTGACGACTGGATTACACGTGAACACATCAGGACTTTCGGCAGTTGGTTGCAAACACATCTCATGGGTGACACCACTATTTCTGATGAGCTGTACTCGTTGGCGAGGGGACCATCTTCAACTGTATTAACTTACAAAGGGTACAAGATAAATGGGAATACATTTTACACGATCGCCCAAGATCAAAAGAGCACCATCCAGAACAGTGGTGTCTGCTTTGATGCAGCAACCAAGAGGGGAAATGACACATATTATGGTTACATAGTGGACATATGGGAACTTGACTATGGACATGATTTTAAGGTTTCCTTTGTTTCAGTGCAAATGGGTCAATATGTCAGGAGGCGGGGTATAGGTAGACCTACAGTACGGAATGACAACAGTGGATCTAAACAATCTTGGGTACACAGATGAACCATTCGTCCTAGCCAATGATGTGGCACATGTTTTCTATGTGAAGGACATGTCTACCAAACCGAGAAAAGAAAAAGATAAGGAAGCGAATACATCATACGATGAGCCAAAGCACCACATAGTTCTTTTAGGGAAAAGAGACATCATGGGAGCGGATGGCAAGATAGACATGTCTGAAGATTATGAAAAATTTCATGAAATTCCTCCCTTCAAAGTCAAGGCTGACCCAAGCACCATGTTAAACTATGAAGATTATCCATGGTTACGGCGCAATAAGCAAAGTACACAACCGAAGAAAAAGTGAAGACTTTCTCTCCACAACTATTATGATGATGCCTTTGATCTAGACTATCACTGCAGTTACTTGTCAAGAAATTTAATGCCTTTTGTAACAGATGAGTTTTTGCACATGCTATGTGGGTGAAATGATGATACCATGCCAACTTTCAACCTTTTCAGAGTTCATTTGTACTGCTTTTCAATTTTAGGGTCATTTAGCTCAAAAATCAATAAATGCATGAAAAATACCAAATGAAGTCAGAAAGGGTTGAAAATTTATGACGTGGCTTTGAATGGTGCATTTTGAACACACAAAAAGTCTAGAGTTCAGATAAGTTCAAAATAATGAATTCCCTTTGTAACAGATGAGTTTTCAATAGAATGGTGGCACTCCCACCCCCCACCACGGCGCTATCACCTTTTCCGGCGATCTCTCCACTCCTCCACTAATCTGTGGATTTTCTCCGATCAACATCTCCGGCGCCCCTTCTAGATCAAGGGAATACCCATCTTCCATGGGTTCTTCTGGTGGATCTACCCTTGGCTTGGATTTCTCCAAGGGTAGGGTTTTTTCAGATGAGGTTTTCAGATCTACTGGGAATTCGGTTCATCCTTCGGGGCATCGGCGGCCCTTTGTTTTGATTGTTTCTTTCAGCCGTCATGCCTTCCGTCTCTCGGTGGATTCTGTGGCTGCGGCTTTGGAAGCTGCAATGGGAGGTTCGGCCATTGATCTTCAGGTTGATCACATCAAAGGCAAGGTTTATTCTTTTCATGTTTCTTGCAAGCAAGTTGGCTTTATCATCATGGATCTTCGCTCTTTTTCGTGTGATCTATTCAAGTGTTATTTTCACCTATGGGGTAATGGTGGACCGAATTGGATTAGAGAGCTGAGGATTTGGAGGAAGGAATGTGATGCCGAGTGGATTCTAGTTAGCCCAACCAATCGCCGATCTTCGTTGGGTCTGTTGGCCATGCATAAACCCCTGCTAAATCAGCCCTAAAATCGACTGCCTCATCCAGGAAGACTCTTTCTTTTGCCACGTTTGAGAGTTACACGGCTTGCAAAGGGTATAGATACCCAGCTTCACAAGATTGCATTGACACCATGAGAGATGCGGGGTATGATCTGCCTGTTCATGAACGTGTAGTCATCCATCCATCACCTGCACAGGATTTGCAATGGACTGTGGCCCGTCCACCAATAGTTTTTGGCACGATTTCTCCTTCACCGGAGTCATGCCGGCCATCCTCTTCTACTCCGGCAGCGGTTCTGGTTTCCGCCGATATTTCCTCCCCTCCTGCGAGGATCACGCCCGTCATTTCCGCGGGATCGGCTACCATTCAAAACTCTGATAATGATCCAGTTGTGTCGGAGGCCTATCTTGGCCCAATTGCGATGGTCGGCCCAGGATCTTCTAGGCCTGGCACGCCTTCAGTTCCTAGCCCACCCATTTGCAATGGGCTCATCCCTTCATCGCAAGAGGCAGCAAGGCAATTTGAAGCCATGGTCGATGACATGGTGGACCGTGTGATGACATGTACTATCTGCTCTACTCGGGGCCACTTGTCTGCGACTTGTGGAATGCGAGCGGTCTGCTCGGCTTGCTCTCGCCCTGGTCACTCTAGAAGGGAATGCAATGAGTTCGCGCGCTCCCATGGATTGGTTTGGAAGACAATTTCGGTGCAACAAAATAAGATTTTATCGGAATCTGCTACTACTCATGGGAAGAGAGCCGGAGTTATTGGGATAGACTGCCCAGTCCCATCGCCGCCGCCCCCTTTGCATCTTCCTTCCCCTACAACCAGAGACAAACCACGAGCACCTCCATCCATGGCGAACTACGAGCTTGATCCTCAGCGCTTTGTGCCTGCTGGCCACCACATCATTGATGGTGGCGATCGTCGCCTCTCGCGCACCTTCTTCACGCCGGCTGCTCAGCCGACCCGATGCCACGAGGACTACATGATTGCTGAAGTAATGCCAGCGCCAGATGGACCGCTCGGTCCGGTGCGCGAGGAGGTGGTTCAGTTTCTCCAAGATTCAGGTATCATGGTTCGTTCAACTCAGCCGTGGTTTCATGGGGTGGGACTGTTTCAAGTTCGGGATCCGTCAGTTAGATACACCCTGATTCAGCATCCTCCTTTCCCGCTGGGCAATGATCGCTTTGTTAGATTTATGAAGCATGATGAGGGAGAGAATTTCAAAGGTGCCAATGGCTTTCGTAAGGGCTGGTTAATGTTTATTGGGATCCCTCTGGATTACAGCACTACTGAGTTCATCTCGCAGGCGGTTGGTACTTTTGGCAAGTTTATTTCTTGGGATAGTGAGGATCCGTATCTGGTAAGAACCATGGTGGAGGCTAGTTTTCCTGACACTCCACTTGTACCAAGAGATGTGGTTTTTGGTGATTACGCTGATTGGGGAGGCGCTCAAGTGTCCTGGACTGCTGCATGTTATGTCCTTGGGGCTGATTTTGCAGACCAGATGCCCAATGACGAAGATCCTATGATGTTAGATGGAAACCCCCACCCGCTGCCTGGTAACCTGATTCAAGATAATTTGCCATTCATTCTTCCTCCGTACCCAATGATGGGATGGAATGATGCCCCTCTTGCTCCCCCTGTTCCTCCTGCAAATGAGGAGGTGCCTAATTGGGGGAATGCTGGGTGGGGTGATGAAGATGTTGTTGTGCAGGACATGCAGCCGCAAATGCCTAAACAAGACCAAGTTTCCATTGTGATTGATCAGCCGGAGGAGTCAGTTTCTGTGGACCAACCTGAACAGGGCCTTCAGCATGTTCCTCCACCTGATCTTCAGCAACAACAAGTTTTTGAGGAAAATCAGTTGGCAATAGTGCCGTATCAGCCTCCTGTGGTTCAATATCACGAGATTTTCATTGGCATGGCCCGTATTGTGGCTGGACCCCCTCTCCCTCCGGAGATGATATGGAAGAGGTCTTTTCAGAATCTAATGTTTGATTTTTCAGTGAAGGAAGTGCCTAGGCCTATCTTTTGCAAGCCGTTGGGTGCAGTTATCTATTCAAAGAGGACTTGGTCTATTGCTTTTGATGAGTCCAAGCAGGTGTCTAGTTTGCATGCTTCGATGCCTCTGGTTCTGCCTGATAGAGTGATACAGCAACCGGTCACAAGAGCTCTTTTTCACAGCCTGCCTGCACCTGCAGCTTCCTCTGATGCGCCTGAGCCAGTTTCTGTGGAACCATCATCTGTTTCTGCATCTCCTGAATTTACACCTATGGTTTTCTCTGCCGAGCAATCCGTCGGGAAGCGAAGAGTGAAGAAGAAGCCGCCGGTGGTTGATACAACGCTGCGACGTTGCACTCGGAGCGCGGCAAAGTTAGATGGCTTTAAAAATGTTGTTTTTGAGCAGCTACCTCTTCAGCCATCGAAGAAGCGCCCACGAGCCAAGCCTGTGGAGGACAAGGCCCAGCCCATTCCTGCAGATGGCGACGATGAGGCTTCGACTGCTGCACCACCATACACTCCTCTTTGAGTTCTTCAGGCGATTGGTGCGGAGCTGGAGATCGATCCTAAGCTGTTATCAGTGGATAAGCTTATGGCTAATCCACAGGAGGAATCATCTGCATCGTCAGCTTAATGATTATGTTGCTCTATTTGTGGTTATCCTGGGTGCATGCTATGTGTACTCTTTTTATGGTTGCTCTCCGTTGGTCTAGGGAACCTTTTTATGGCTCTGAACTATGCTACCTTTTGGGTTGTATGGCATTGTATGTCATGCTTTACTTAACTGTATGCTCTTTGGTCATTCATGAATCGAGTAACAACGCGTAGTTGGAAGATCTTGTGTTGGAATGTCCGTGGTTTGAATTCAGATACGAGGCAGCGCGCTGTTAGAGAGAAAGTGTCTGAAAGTCAATGTTCAATAGTTTGCCTGCAAGAAACCAAACTTTCATCCTGTGATTGGGCAACTATGAAATCCATACGCCCTCATGGTTTTGACCAATTTGTTGAATCACCTTCTAGAGGCGCCTCGGGGGGACTTTTGACTGCTTGGCGATCCGATGTGTTCCAGGGTACCTTATTACAAGTTAAACCATATGCTATTGTCATGCAGTTCAATTCCGTGCATAACAATGAGCAATGGTTCCTGGTTAATATTTATGGTCCCTGTCAAGGAGAGCTCAGGGATGAGTTTGTCTCCTGGATATACAATTTAGATATTGATCCTGGCCAACTGTGGATGCTAATGGGAGATTTCAATTTTATTCGTTGCACTGATAATAGAAACCTCCCGGGGGGGTGACATAAATGATATGTTTATCTTCAATGAAATTATCGGCCATTTGGGACTCCTCGAGCTTCCTTTAAAAGGCAGAAGGTTTACTTGGTCCAGTATGCAGGATACTCCTCTTCTGGAGCAACTTGACTGGGTGTTCACATCTGCTAGTTGGATTAACTCATATCCCATGACGCAAGTGAACCCATTGGCAAAAACTGCGTCTGACCATGTGCCCTGTCTTGTCAGCATCAGCACTTCAATTCCAAAGGCACACATTTTCAGGTTTGAAAATTTTTGGGTGCATCAGGCTGGTTTCTTTGATTGTGTGAAGGAGGTTTGGAATCGTCCCTCTCGTAAGATTCATATTGCAGCAGTTATTGTTGACAAGTTGAAGGCTCTACGCTATGCTTTGAAAAAATGGCAAAAAGGATTATCTCACATTAAAAGTCTGATTGAGAGATGCAACTGGGTAATTCTTTGGCTGGATAACCTTGAGGATATGAGGCAGCTATCTAGGCCGGAAAGTAACTTCAGGAAAATCATAAAGCTGCATCATGAGCACCTGCTTCATATGCAATATCTCTATTGGAGGAAGAGATGTACCATCAGGTACATCAAAGTTGGTGAGGAAAACTCAAAAAATTTCCAGGCAATGGCAACGGAGAGATTCAGGAAAAATTCAATTGCTAGTCTGAAGCTAGCTGATGGGTCTGACACATCTAATCATGAGGTTATGGCCAAGGAATTCTTGCGAGCTTTCAAGGACAGAATGGGGATGATTAGGCCAATTGTGTTAGATGAGAACATTCTCTCTCTAATAACAAGGGTCCAGGGTTTGGAGGTTCTTACAAAACCCTTTGAGATTAAGGAGATTGAACAGGTTATCAATGAAATGCCCATTGATAAGGCACCAGGGCCTGATGGTTTCAATGGTCTTTTTCTTAAGAAATGATGGCCAATAATTTCTGTTGATTTTATACAGCTAGTGCATGAGTTTCATGCTGGTATAGTGCAGTTAGAAAATCTAAATGATGCCTATATCACACTGATACCAAAAAAACAATCTCCTGAGGGGGTGGGGGATTTTAGACCTATATCTTTAGCAAGTGTTGGTCTAAAATTCCTTACAAAGTTGGCTGCTAATAGATTTCAACAGGAAATCATCAGATGTATTCATAAAAACCAATATGGTTTCATCAAATCAAGAACAATCCAGGACTGTCTTGCATGGACATTTGAATACATTCACCAATGTAACCAGTCTAAACAGCCCATACTTCTGCTTAAGTTGGATTTTGAAAAGGCTTTTGATTCCATCCAACATGAGGCTATTCTGAGGATTCTTGCTGCAAAGGGTTTTGACAATAAATGGATTACATGGGTCAGGCAGATACTGACATCTGGCACCTCTTCTATCCTACTCAATGGTGTACCTGGCAGTCATTTTAAGTGCAAATGTGGAGTTAAGCAAGGGGACCCAGTATCTCCTTTGCTATTTGTTATTGCTGCTGATCTTTTGCAGACCTTGATTAATAGTCTTCTTAAGAAGGGTTTAGTAAGCAGGCCCCTGTCAACGCATGATCCTGATTTTCTAGTGGTACAGTATGCTGATGACACACTGTTGTTCTTAAAGGCTGATTGGGATCAATTGGGAGCTCTGAAATCAGTGTTATTTTCCTTTTCTGAGGCAACTGGTCTGCAGATCAACTTCCACAAATCTTCAATGTACCCCATTAATGTGACTGACCAGGTGGCTACTGAACTTGCTGCTTTCTTTGGCTGCAAGTTAGGCAAGATGCCATTCACATATCTGGGGTTACCTGTTGGAACCACTAGGCCTAAAATTGTGGATCTACTTCCCTTGGTGGATTGTATGGAGAGGAGATTGACAGCAAGTTCTTGGTTCTTGCCTCAGGGAAGCAGGTTACAGCTTGTTAATTCTGTCATCTCTTCTCTGCCTATCTTCTTCCTTTGTACCTTATCAATCCCTCAAGGTATTCTAAAGCAATTAGAAAGAATACAAAGGCAGTGTTTATGGAGGAAGTATGGGCAGGAGAAGGGTCACTCTTTAGCAGCTTGGCCTCTTGTTTGCAGGCCCAAAGCAAAGGGGGGGCTTGGAATCTTAAATCTGGGTTTGCAAAACCAAGCTCTGCTACTGAAGTTTCTAAATAAATTCTATAACAAAATGGATGTGCCTTGGGTGCATTTAATTTGGGATTCCTATTATTTTGAGCAAATCCCCCATGATACCACCCTTTGTGGTTCTTTTTGGTGGAAAGATGTCTGCAAGTTAATGGACAATTTCAGGGCAGTGACTGAGGTTAATGTTCACAGTGGAGATACTGTGCTATTCTGGTCTGATCACTGGCAAATTGGGGACAGTCATGTGCCACTTCTGGACAGATTTCCTAGATTGTATTCCTTTTGTCTACACAAAAAGCTCTCAGTCAAAGAAGTCTTTCAGGCTGATAATTTGCAAGATCTTTTTTTCCCGCCTCTCACCCAGCAAGCTCATCAAGAGTTGCAGCAGCTTTCAACACTAATGAGCTCTTTCAATCTGGATTCCAGTTGTAATGATATCTGGTCATGGAGGCATGGAAAGAAATCTACCTATACTGCAAAAAATTTCTATGACTTTGCCTACCAGAATAAGGTCTCAAACCCCATTTTGAGTTGGATTTGGAAGAGTTGCTGCACAATGTCAATTAAGATGTTTGCCTGGCTTGTCATAATGGATAGGGTTAATACCAAGGACATGCTCCAAAGAAGGAAATGGAGGATTAATGATGGGCCACAATGTGTTCTTTGCCCAACAGGGACTTTGGAGGACAGAGATCATCTTTTCTTCCAGTGCAATTTCAGTGCTCGCGTATGGATCTATTTGCAGATTCCTTGGAAAGACAGTCAAGATATGGTGGACATTGCCTTGCATGCGACGAAAGAATTCAACAAGCCTTTCTTTGCTGAAGTGGTGTTTACTGCCTGCTGGAATATCTGGAAGGTTAGAAATGACAGGGCATTCAGGAATATCAGACCTTCCTTCAGAGCATGGAGATATGGATTTATTCATGTCCTTACTATGCTTTCTCATAGAATCAAGCAGAAGCACAAGGAAGCCTTACTTAAATGGATTGATTTCCTTCCTCCCTGAAGGGAGTTGCTTTAGCCCCTCTTTGTACATTTGTATTTTGTAGGTTCTTTTTTCTCCTGTTTAGTTTTCTTTTGATGTTCTTTCCTCCTCTTGAGGAATACTTTGTATTAGTTCTGTTTTGTCTTGCTCTCAATAAAATACTGTGGGGTGTAAGCCCTGCAGTGTCAAAAAAAAACAGATGAGTTTTCGTCCGAAACCCTGATACTTCGAAAGAGATTGTCCATTTTGTACACGAAGTGCATCCAATTTATGCCATAACACTCTCAACTTTTTAGCACATGCTATGTGGGTGAAATGATGATGCCATGCCAACTTTCAACATTTTCAGAGATCATTTGTAGTGCTTTTCAATTTTAGGGTCATTTAGCTAAAAAATCAGTAAATGCATGAAAAATACAAAATGAAGTCATAAAGGGTTGAAAATTTATGATGTAGCTTTGAATTGTGCATTTTGAACACACAAAAAGTCTGGAGTTCAAATAAGTTCAAAAATGAAATCCCTTTGTAACATATGAGTTTTCGTCCGAAACCCTGATACTTCGAAAGAGATTGTCCATTTTGTACACGAAGTGCATCCAGTTTTTGCCGTAACCCTCTCAACTTTTTAGCACATGCTATGTGGGTGAAATGATGATGCCATGCAAACTTTCAACCTTTTCAGAGCTCATTTGTAGTGGTTTTCAATATTAAGGTCGTTTAGCTAAAAAAATGAACTAATAGCAAAAAGAATGAACTGGAAAGCTTTTACAAAACTCTAATAGCAAAAAGAATGAACTAAAAAGAATCAATATTTTTTTATTGTGATCAACAAAAACAAAACTATAATATTCTCCAACAGCAAAAAGAATCAACTAAAAAGCTTTTATAAACCTCGAGTATTTTAGAAACTAAAATTATATAAAATTTATGCAACTAAAATTATCAAAATATTTTTTGTTCGAAACATTAATAGCAAAAAGAATATAATGATAAAACACACTAATATTAAATAGCAAGAAAAAGAATCACTCAAAAATCGATTTTTTAAAGTAAATTTATTCACACAAATTTCAAATAATTCAAATTTAAACTATTGAAATTTGAAAACTAATGACACTAACAGAAAGTTTATAATTTTTATCACCTAAAGCAAAAAGAATCACTCAAAAACTCTAAGTATTTAGCTGTAAGTAGAAATAAAAGAAAATAAATAAAGCAAAAAAAACAAAAAAAATAATGGAATTTTTTTAAAATGGCACCTATTAGGCCACCACGGCCTACATACGACTAGTAACCCAACCAGCTAGTTGGGCCAGGATGCAGGTCCGCAGAAGGCCCAGTAGGCCCACATGCAGAGAAAGTGAGTTTAGGCCCGTAAGCGTGCATTAGAGACCGTGCCTCAGCTTGCAAGGTGGGACTAAACATGCACCACACCGCGGTTGTGCCATGCACAAGCTATTGGTCCCGGTTCGAGCCACCAACCGGGACCAATGCCACCCTTTGGTCCCGATTCATGCAACCAACCGGGACCAAAGGTCTCTACTTCCCTCCCTTTGGGATGGCGAAAAGCACCTTTACTCCCGGTTAGTGACTCAAACTGGGACAAAAGGGTGGCCTTTAGTCCCGGTTTGAGCCATGAACCGGGACCAAAGGTGTGGGTATATAAACAACACTTAATAATTTTTCAGTTTTCATCTACCATTGCCCCGACGATGCCGAGCACATCGACGCTGCCAGGCTGCCTCCGACGCTGTCTGCCGCCCCCGCCATCACCGTGCCCCTGCCCCCGTCGTTGCTGTCGCCGTCATCGACCCCGAGCCCGCGCCCCTGCCCCGCCCCAGTGCGCGCCCGAGCCCACGCTGGCTCGCCTCCACCATCACCGTCGTTGTCGCCCTTGCCGCCCTCGCCCTCGCCGGCCGCCCGCGCTGTGAGCCGCCGCCGCCCTTCTTTTACTTCCAAGTATTTACTTTCATGCAAGAGTCAAAGATCTTCTCTCCATTCCTTTTATTTTTCTCCTTTGGCAAGCATCATGTGGTGAGGAAAGATCTAGGCACATATATCCAGTTGAATATGGGCATCACGAGTTATTATTGTTGACCTCACCCTTGAGGTGAATTTGTTGGGAGGCAAAACTATAAGCCCCTATCTTTCTATGTGTCCGATTAAAATGTTTTGCTCATGTGTACGCGGTGAGTGTTAGCAATAATAGTAGCCTAAATAATGGTTTAGTATGTGGACTTGCCTAAAGGCTCCGATACACGACCCTTCCTGAAAAGATGATGAATTGTAGTTGCAAAGTTGATCGAGAACATAGTTTGTTGGTTTCCAATAGAGTTTATGCTTTATACTTCGATGTTGTGATGAATTGTCACTTGTTCATGAGAAGTCTACGATAAAAGTTTTATGTTAAATTCTGTTGTTTTATAATAAGTACATGATGCTGCTATGTCGTATTTTTGTTTTTATCGACACTCTCTCGATAAGCATGTGGACATGTTTTTCGATTTCGGTTTTTGCTTGAGGACAATCGAGGTCTAAGCTTGGGGGAGTTGATACGTCCAATTTGCGTCATGTTTACCTATTGTTATTTATGTTGGTTTATTTTATAATAATGCTTTTCCAAGTAATTCTAGTGTCTTTTCTCTCATAATATGCAAGGTATACACAAAGGGGGAGAATTCTTACAGCTGGAAATCTGGACCTGAAAAGGCTACGTCAGGCTACCTATTCTGCACAACTCCAAATGAGCTGAAACTTTACGAGGAATTTTTATGGAATATTTGACGAATATTGGAGCAAATAAGTAGCAGAGGGGGCCCACCAGGTGGGCACAACCCACTTGGGCGTGCTAGGGAGCCCAGGCGAGCCCTGGTGGGTTGTGCTCACCAAGGCCCACCTCCGGTGCCCCTCTTCTGGTATATAAATCATTTTGACCTAGAAAAAGTAAGGGGGGGACTTTTGAGACGAAGCGCCGCCATCTGGAGGCGGAACCTGGGAAGGAGCACTTTTGCCCTCCAGTGGAGCGATTCCGCCGGGGGAACTTCCCTCTCGGAGGGGGAAATCATCGTCATCATCATTGTCGGTGTCAAAACCGGCGGATCTCGGGTAGGGGGTCCCGAACTGTGCGTCTAAGGCTAATGGTAACAGGAGGCAGGGGACACAATGTTTACCCAGGTTTGGGCCCTCTCGATGGAGGTAATACCCTACTTCCTGCTTGATTGATCTTGATGATAAGAGTATTACAAGAGTTGATCTACCACGAGATCGTAGAGGCTAAACCCTAGAAGCTAGCCTATGATTATGATTATTCCTTTCCTATGGACTAAACCCTCCGGTTTATATAGACACCGGAGGGGGCTAGGGTTACACAGAGTCGGTTACAGAGAAAGGAATCTTCATATCCGTATCGCCAAGCTTGCCTTCCACGCAAAGGACAGTCCCACCCGGACATGGGACGAAGTCTTCTATCTTGTATCTTCATAGCCCAACAGTCCGGCATATGTATATAGTCCAACTGTTCGAGGACCCCTTAATCCAAGACTCCGTCAGTAGCCCCTAAACCTGGCTTCAATGACGATGAGTCCGACCCGCAGATTGTCTTCGGCATTGCAAGGCGGCTTCCTTCTCCGAATACTCCAAAGCAGATATTCAACATAAGAATCATGTCCGGCTCTGGAAAATGATTTCCACATACCACTGTAGAGAGTATAATATCCCACGAGTCCAATCTGCTGACAACTCACAGTGTGACATCACACCACGGCCCGGTCTTTATTCGAACCATTTTTATCCCGCCCCTCCATATTTCGAGGCACGGTTTTATTGGCACGTCTTGTCAAAGCAGAGATCGTGTCCCCTTATCATGGGATTCTCATCAATGCGGGTACGGGTAACCCAACCATGCCATCCGCCCGGCGTTTAGGAAATAAGTGAGCTTTAGGGTAAGTGGGGAGGCGCATGATTTTTACTGCCTTTATAAAGGGACAAGGATTCCTTATTTCACCCACGCCTTCTTCTTCCTCTGCTCATTCATTCTCGAGCTCTAGTGCCCAAGCACCCACCTCTTTCGCCCCAAAAAGCACTCCAACCATGTCCGAATTCGGAGCGCAAGGCAAGTGGATGGCCTCCTCCGTCAAGGAGAAGGATATCAAGAAACTCCGGGAGGCCGAATACCTGGCCAAGAAGATCGCGCACCGTCTCCCGGCGGCAGGATAGATCGCCCTACTCCGAAACCCCACGAGAGGGTTGTATTCCTCCCTCACTTCGTCCGCGGGCTGGGGTTTCCCCTCCACCCATTTGTTCGTGGCCTTATGTATTACTACAGGATTGATTTCCATGACCTATCCCCCATTTCCTTCCTCAACATGTCGACATTCATCATCGTGTGCGAGGCCTTCCTCTGCATCCCTCCACACTTCGGACTGTGGCTAAAGATTTTCAACGTGAAGCCAAAGGTGGTAGGCGGCGAACACGCCGAGTGCAGAGGCACCATGGTGAGCAAGATGCCCAACGTCAAATGGCCATCAGGTACATTCAGCGAGTCCATCAAAGGTTGGCAACAACAGTGGTTCTATGTCACCGAGCCACACGGCACCAAATGGGCCACATCCCCCGAATTCCGATTCAGAGCCCCACTGCGGCTCACGTCCTAGCCCTAAAAGGGCCTAAACTGGTCTTCGTCAGACGAGCTGACGACACTCCAAGCGTGTATCAAGAGCATGGAGGACAACAATATCAAACTTGTCGATGTGGTCCAGGTGATGCTAGTTCGCCAGATCCTTCCATGTCAACGCCAAACTTGCAATCTGTGGGAGTTTGATCCGGCCAAGCACCAATCCTTGCTAGAGTTCTTCGGCACAACGCACGAAGACATTTGGAAGGTGCTATTCAAGCCTGGCAAGTCGTGGCCGGATACTGCCGAGGATCACGGGCACAAATTGTCCCGCCCCGCAGGTTCGATAAGTCTTTATATGTTTTCAAGGTGTATCCTTTATTTGTATACTTCGGGAAAAACACCTAATATTTCCCTAATGATTCTCCCAAGGCTGGACGAAGAAGGTAGAGCGGATCTATTGTCCGACCCCGCTGCCTGAAGAACAAGCCGGCCCACTTCTGATGAAGACGCTGGTCCCGACACCTTATAAGGCGCCGAAGAAGAAGGCCAAGAAGGAGGCCAAGGAGACCAGGGGCGGGCTCCGCCACAAGGGAACTTCGGACGTGCTGTCCGAAGACACCAAGGCCCACTCCTGCCCCGAAGAAGACGAGGGAGAGGAGGAGGAACAAGAGGAAAGCCAGCGCCCCCCCCCCCCCCCCCCCCCCCCGCGAGGGGGAGAAAGAAGAGGACGGCCTCCACACGTTTGGAGGCCGAACGTCTAAGAAGGGGAAGGCTTCCCTTCCATACGAATCCACCACAGCCACCGACAGCAGCCCGAACTGGGATCCAAGGGTCAAGCCCCTGGCCAAATCATGAGTACAAAGAAACCCGGACACATTCATATATCCAGTCTCACTTTTACATAGCATTAATGTATTGAGTCACGCATTCTGAAGTCCGGCCGGGTCCAACATCGAGCGATCTTCATCAGAAGATTCACTGAACCCGGATGCGATGGACAGCGAGACCCTCTCGATGGCCTCCTCCCCCAAACGCGTGGAAAACACTGAGGTGTCATCCCAAAGGGGCCCAGGCTAGGGCGGAGCTCAGGAGACCGTCGAGGCGGCGCCGGAGGGTCAAACCTCGACAGCCGGACACCCATGGATGCTGACGGCGGGGGCCGTCCTAAATTCCCCCCCCCCCCCCCCAGCCAGAGACAATTTCGGGGACCAATACGGCTTTGGAATCAGGCCAGAAACCTCCTTCAACAGAAGGTGGTGCGCCTATTCCGCCGGTGACCTCGGTCCACCCAGAGGTGTCGGATACTTTATTGGCGGTGCTGCAAAGCGCTTCCATCGTTGAAGAGCACCGTACCATTATGGGTGCAGTGATTGAGAAGATCCAGTCCGCCAAAAGCGGGCTGACCAAAGCCTGCACCGGCTTTCTAACGGGTTTTGAGGTAAGTAATGAAGTTAAAAGAATGTCACAATATAGATAGTAGCCCCTGGTACACTATTCGGTGTTTGAAAAGAAAGCCGGAAAGAGGATCAAATATATTTCGCAGGAGACTAACTAGGAAATACCTATGTGAATGAGCAGGCGTCATTATTGACTGCAGCCTCTCATACTGCGGAGGCCTCTGGACTGAAGCAGAGTCTAGAGCGGGCCGAAAAGGAGCTCGGCCAAGTAAAAAAAGCAATTGGAAGATAACCAAGGTATGGGATAACTTTGTTTGTATTCAAATACAAATGAAAAATTTATTTTAACTAAAAAATGTCATGATATGTATTAGGAGCGGCGATCGAAGTTGAGGCTCTTAAGAATGCGGTAGCCGAGGCCGAGAAGAAGGTGGCCAAGGAGCAGGACGCTCATGAAAACCACGAGGCCCGGGTCATTGAAGTTGAACAAGAGCTCCAAGAAGCCATAAAGAAGTGTGAGACCTTGGATCGTCAATCTGCACACGATGCCCAGGATGAAGCCCAAGGCGCCTTCCAGGAAATCCAGGAGGCTAGAAAGACCGCGGCAGGTAAGGACTTTATTATGCAGAGCAAATATGTGAAGGAAAGATTTCGTTTACCGACCCAGATTCGGAGTTCTCCAGGGTTGTTTGCTTATCTGCCGTGTAGCGTGTCTAACACCGCACAATTCTACCGAGCCGAAGAGGGGAGCTCTACAGAGAAGCTGTTCTGGTTGCAATATCTCGCGCCAGAATATCCAGTACCCTTTACCGATCAGCTGAAGCAGCTGGTCGAGCTGCATAGGGCGGCCAAACTAGCCCTGAAGGATTTGATTATCCGGCTATGGCCTGCCAAAGCAATTCCCAGCAGCTACTTCGGACTCGTGAAGCGGCTGGTTAGTGCCTGCCCTCGGCTTGATGCCATCAAGCGGTTGGTCTGCATCGAAGGTGCGCAAGTTGCCTTTGCCCGCGTCAAGGTGCACTTGGTGAATATGGATGCCGTGAAGCTGATGGCCGAAGGACCGCCCGAAGGGAAAGAGCAATGCAAGCCCGAGTTGTATTATGCCAGTGCCCTGGAGGGATCCCGCCTTGTGGCGGAGCAATGTGCCAAGGATATTATATTCCCATGAATATATGCATGTAATCCTGTGTTGTAATATGAAACAAGGTCCTTATGTTAAATAATGCTTGTTATTTGAATTTTTACCTCATGTGCGGCTATTTTTAAATTAATTCTGAGAGTTGACCAGTCGTCGGCTTCTGCCCCCACGTAGGAAGTACAGGGGTGTTCGGGATAAATCTAAACACTCTTTACTCTAGATTTTTGGTCCTTAAAGGAGGTGTTTAGCGCAACGAACCAGGCAATTGAACCAGAAGGCTTTATCACCCTCACTTAGCCATAGGAGATTGACAAAAGAAAGGTAGGCGCAACCCCTGTGTTTGGAAGACCGAACTTGGGGTCTTGTAAAACACCTGATCGGATAAAAACCGATCTGTCGCACGATGCATTAGTTATCGCATAATGCGGAAGAAATCGCTAAAGATTTTGTGACCTCTCAAACAGCTGACCAGCTCTCGCTGCATCATGACTGTCAGTTTTTGGCTTTCTCTACTGAGGTGCTCGTCCAGAAGAACCGGGACATCAGAACGTAGGGTAGCAAGCACAGGAGCCGGGCAACCCAACTATTGACCCAAGACATGATTCAGAGCCGATGCATATAATGCTATAAGTTCGGGGTGCTGAACAACCGTGAAGGTGTTCGGACTTTCTTGCCATGTTATGGGGTACAATGAAGCCCCTGGCGAATGAGGGCGTAGCAGAGTGTACGACTGCTACTTGACAAAAAATATCAAAAAATTAAACAGCAAGTGAATGTCATATAGATAGGACCGTAGATTGTTTTCATTCTAATTCAATAGTACGTCGAAGCGTATAAGGACAAGTAGTGCGATAAACAATATGACTTCGGAACCTGCTGTGACCACGGGGGAGCTACGTGCCGATCCAGAGACAGATCGAATAATCCTCGAAAAGAATATCCAGAGATTCCCTCGCCCGTTCGAGCTACTTCCCTCTATGGTATATCCGTCCTTTGATAAGTCTGGCAATCAGGCCACCCGTAACGGCCTAGACAAAAAGTGACCTGACTGGAAAAGAAAGAAAAAAAAGAAGATATAAGATGATGCGTGTCCATGGGAGGTTGAGCCGCATTGTGGAACACAACCTAGTTGTGCCTCCGTCTATCCCCATGGTATTTTGAGTGCGTAATCATGTACGCGCGGTACAAAAGACGTTGTTTTGTCGGGGTTGGGACGAAGGCCGGATTGCTAGTCGAGCTCTTGCCGAACTATACTGTCCTGCTGCTGTGTAGTTCGGACTCGTTTGACAGTATCCGGGAGCTTGGCCGCCGAATTGAGGTTTGACCTGAAGAGACCGCTCTGTGCTTCTACAGCGAGGGCAGCAGTGTGCCCCTCAGTACGAAGGGAGCATTTCGTGTTTCTGTTGACTGTTATGATACCACGTGGACCAGGCATCTTGGGCTTAAGATAAGCATAGTGTGGCACCGCATTGAATCTGGCGAATGCGGTTCGTCCGAGCAGTGCATGATAGCCGCTGCGGAAGGGGACGAGATCAAAGATTAGCTCTTTGCTTTGGAATTTATACGAGGATCCAAAGACCACTTGAAGTGTGATTGAGCCCGTACAACAAGCCTCTACGTCTGGTATGACACCTTTGAAGGTGGTTTTTGTGGGCCTGATCCTTGAAGGATCGATACCCATCTATCGAACTGTATCCTGATAGAGCAGGTTCAGGCTACTTCCACCGTCTATAAGGACTCATGTAAGGTGGAATCCATCAATGATTGGGTCGAGCATCAGTGAGTCTGAACCGCCGTGATGGATACTGGTCGGATGGTCCCTGTGATCAAAGGTGCTCGGATAGGATGACCATGGGTTGTACTTTGGGGCGACTGGCTCCATCGCGTAGATGTCCGTGAGTGTGCGCCTCCGCTCCCTCTTGGGGATATGGGTGGCGTATATCATATTCACCATTTTGACTTGTGGAGGAAACTTCTTTTATCCTCCTGTCTTCGGTGGCCGGGGCTCCTCGTCATTGTCATCACTTTGCGACCCCTTCTCTTTGCTTTCGGTGTTTGACTTGCCGACCTGTTTGAAGACCCAACATTCCCTGTTGGTGTGATTGGCTGGTTTATCGGTGGTTCCGTGGGTTTGACATGGACTATCAAGTATGCGGTCCAAACTGGACGGGCCCATATTATTTCTCTTAAATGGCCTCTTCGGCTGACCGGACATGGAGCCACTAAATCCGGTGTTGACAGCAGTGTCTTCCGCGTTATCGCCATTGTTTCAACGCTTGTGTCTACTATGTCGGGGATTGCCGTTGCTATCTCTGGCTTCAGAAGTGCCAGGTTTTCTTGAGGTGCTGTTGCTATGAGCTAGCGAGCTATCTTCGCCCGCACAAAAGCGGGTCATATGCGTCGTAAGGGCTGCCATGGACTTCGGCTTCTCTTGGCTGAGGTGTCAGGCAAGCCACTCGTCACAGATGTTATGCTTAAAGGCCGCAAGAGCTTCGGCATCCGGACAGTCAATGATCTAGTTCTTTTTAGTTAAGAACCAAGTCCAGAATTTCCTGGCTGACTCTCCGGGCTGTTGGATTATATGACTTAAGTCATCGGCATCCGAAGGTCGGACATAAGTACCTTGGAAATTGTCAAGAAATGCATCTTCCAGGTTCTCCCAACTGCCAATAGTGTTTTCGGGCAGACTGTTCTACCAGTGTCGAGCTGGTCCCTTGAGTTTTAGCGGGAGATACTTGATGGCATGGAGATTATCACCGCGGGCCATATTTATATGGAGAAGAAAGTCCTCGATCCAGACCGCGGGATCTGTTGTCCCATCATATGATTCAATGTTTACGGGTTTGAACCCTTCTGGGAATTCATGTTCCATTACTTCACCGGTGAAGCATAGGGGGTGTACGGTGCCTCTATGTTGGGCTAGGTCACGACGCAGCTCGGATGAAGCTAGTCTGCGGTATTCAGCCCGGCCAGGTTTATAATTGGTATATCCGGCTGGGTGGCCATCGTTGCACATTGGGGCGCACCCACGCGATCCATAGATCGATCTGCTTTGTCCTGCTCTGTTTTCCAAGTCGTACCGCAGGTCATGTGTGTATCCCCGAGGTGTTGTGTTTCTATTTGTTCGGCGATGTGGTGCCGGCTGGTGTTCGGGCTGAGTTGCCGCTTTATCTCGGCCACACGGTGGTCGGTCAGCCACATTATGTGCTGGTAGTATGGGCTCCACCGCCTCGTCATCGAATTGAGGTAGTAATTTACGCTTCGGGTAACTTTTGTTTGGGCATTCGAGTCCATATTCCTCGGCTGCCAGGACCTCAGTCCATCTATCAGTGAGCAAATCTTGGTCAGCTTGAAGCTGCTGCTACTTCTTCTTCAGGCTCTTTGCAGTGGCTATTAGCTGGCGCTTAAAATGCTCCTGCTCAACAGGGTCCTCCGGCACGATAAATTCTTCGTCACCGAGGCTCACCTCATCCTCGAAGAGAGGCATGTAATTGGTGTCCTCCGAGTCGTCGTTCATAGCCTGTTCATCAGGGCTGGCTCGCCCGTCTTCCCGTTCAGCCTGTTCGAAACTTGGCTTGGCGGGGTCTTTGTTGTCTTCGGCATCGTCTGGAGTGCTATTTTCTCTTGTGCCGGTATCACTATTTTTACCATGGCGTGGTTTAGAGCGGCACTGGTGACGTCGGCGCTTTGGCTGCTTCTCAGGAGGTTTATCCTCAACTAGATCCTTTTTGTCATCGCCATTGTCTTCTTTGCGTGTATCCACCATGTATATGTCGTACGAGGAGGTGGATGTCCAGCGCCCCGTGGGCGGTGGTTCTTGTTCTTCTCTGGCATCGTCGTCCATACCATCGATGTCTTCAGAGTCGAAATCAAGCATGTCGGTCAAGTCGTCGACAGTGGCTATCAAGTGGGTGGTCGGTGGGTAACGAAGTTCTTTGTCGTCCGCTTCCCACTCGAGCCGGACATAGTTCAATGACAGATTTAGGTCATGTTCGTCGTGGCGGCAGGGTGCAGCTGTAATGGGCTCGAATCCGTCGAAGATCAAGTCTCCGCGGATGTCGGCGGTGTAGTTCAAGCTTCCAAACCTGACCTGATGGCCAGGGGCGTAGCTGTTGATCTGCTCTAGATGGCCAAGCGAGTCGGCCCGCATTGTGAAGCCGCCGAATACGAAAATCTGTCTGGGGAGAAAAATCTCACCCTAGACTGCGTTGTTGTAGATGATTGAATGAGCCATCAAGCCTTATGACGACGACGCAGTGAACTCTCAATGAAAGCACCAATGCCGGTGTCAAAACCGGCAGATCTCGGGGAGGGGGTCCCGAACTGTGCGTCTAAGGCTAATGGTAATAGGAGGCGGGGGACACAATGTTTGCCCAGGTTTGGGCCCTCTCGATGGAGGTAATACCCTACTTCCTGCTTGATTGATCTTGATGATATGCGTATTACAAGAGTTGATCTACCACGAGATCGTAGAGGCTAAACCCTAGAAGCTAGCCTATGATTATGATTATTCTTGTCCTACGGACTAAACCCTCCGGTTTATATAGACACCAGACGGGGCTAGGGTTACACAGAGTTGGTTACAGAGAAAAGAATCTTCATATCCGAATCGCCAAGCTTGCCTTCCACGCAAAGGAGAGTCCCACCCGGAGACAGGACGAAGTCTTCTATCTTGTATCTTCATAGCCCAATAGTCCGGCATATGCATATAGTCCGGCGGTCCGAGGAGCCCTTAATCCAGGACTCCCTCAATCATCACCAACAACTCTCCCATCTTGGGGGGGGGGGGGGCTATCTTCATCAACATCTTCAACAACACCAACTCCTCTCAAACCCTAGTTCACCTCTTATGTTCAATCTTTGTACCAGAACTATAGATTGGTGCTTATGGGTGACTAGTAGTGTTGATTACATCTTGTAGTTGATTACTATATGGTTTATTTGGTGGAAGATTATATGTTCAAATCCATTATGCTATTTAGTACCCCTCTGATCTTGAGCATGATTATCATTTGTGAGTAGTAACTTTTGTTCTTGAGGCCATGGGAGAAATCATGTTGCAAGTAATCATGTGAACTTGATATGTGTTCGATATTTTGATGATATATATATGTTGTGATTCCCTTAGTGGTGTCATGTGAACATCGACTACATGACACTTCACCATATTGGGCCTAAGGGAATGCATTGTGGAGTAGTTATTATATGATGGGTTGCGAGAGTGACAGAAGCTTAAACCCTAGTTTATGCGCTATTCCGTAAGGGACCGATTGGTTCCAAAAGTTTAATGCTATGGTTAGAGTTCATTCTTAATACTTTTCTCGTAGTTGCAGATGCTTGCGAGGGGGTTAACCATAAGTAGGAGGTTTGTTCAAGTAAGAATAGCACCTAAGCACCGGTCCACCCACATACCAACTTATCAAAGTAGCGAACACGAATTAAGCCAACATGATGAAAGTGACTAGATGAAATTCCCGTGTACCCTCAAGAACGCTTTGCTTATCATAAGAGACCGTTTTGGCTTGTCCTTTGCCTCAAAAGGATTGGGCTACCTTCCTGCACTTTTGTTACTACTATCGTTACTTGCTCGTTAGAAAATTATCTTGCTATCAAACTACTCTGCTACTTACAATTTTAGCACTTGCAGACATTACCTTGCTGAAAACCACTTGTCATTTCCTTCTGCTCCTCGTTGGGTTCGACACTCTTACTTATCGAAAAGGCTAAAATTAACCCCATATACTTGTGGGGCATCAAGGCTATTTTCTGGCATCGTTGCCGGGGAGTGAAGCGCTTCTGGTAAGTGGAAATTGGTAAGGAAACATTATTACTACATGCTGAAATTTATTGTCACTTGCTAGTTTGGAAAATAATCCTTTGAGGGGTTTGTTCGGGGTATCTTCACCTGGACCGGAACCACAATAAGTTGCCCCTCAACCTACTGCACATATTGAAAATGTTGAATATGAGATTCCTTCGGGTATGGTAGAGCAACTGCTAGCTAATCCTTATCCAGGAGATGGAACTGAACATCCTGATATACACTTGATATATGTGGATGAAATTTGTGGATTGATTAAGCTAGCAAGTTTACCCGGAAATGAAGCTAAGAAGAAGGTTTTCCCTTTATCTTTGAAGGGTAAAGCATTGACATGGTATAGGCTATGTGATGATATTGGATCTTGGAACTAGAATTCGTTGAAATTGGAATTCCATCAAAAATTCTATCCTATGCATCTAATTCATCGTGATCGAAATAATATATATAATTTTTGTCCTCATGAAGGAGAAAGTATCGCTCTAGCTTGGGGGAGGCTTAAGTCAATGCTATATTCATGCTCCAATCATGAGATCTCAAGAGAAATTATTATTCAGAATTTTTATGCTTGGCTTTCTCATAATGATCAATCCATACTCGATACTTCTTGTACTGCTTGTTTGATGAAGAAGACTATTGAATTCTGGTGGGATATTTTAGAAAGAATTAAACGCAACTCTGAAGACTGGGAATTCGACGAAGGTAAAGAGTCAGGTATTGAACCTAGTTTGATTGTGTTAAATCTTTTATGAATACCGATGCTTTTCAAAAGTTTAGCACTAAATATGGACTTGACTCTAAGATAGTATCTTCCTTTTGTGAATCTTTTGCTACTCATGTTGATCTCCCTAAGTAGTAGTGGTTTAAATATCACCCATGAAAGTGCAACTATCCCTGGGTGGTTTTGGTAATGATTTGAGGAAAGTTCAATGATTGGCATGGCATGGATAAGGAATGTGGACCCCTCAAAATGCTAAGGACAAAAGATTGGCTCAAGCTCTAAAGACCAAGACTCTACATTTTCTATTTCAGTGATCCAAGATCACATTAAGTCTATAGGAAAGCCAATACTATTAAAAGGGGATGAGGTGTTACTTAATGGCTTGCTTGCTCAAAATGCTTAGTGATATGCTTCATAGCCCTCAAGCACTTTCTCATATCCACATATGTCCAAAAACCAAAAGTCAAACTCGGCCCTACCGATTTGATCCATCTGGCGCCACCGAGTTTAGTTGACATAGCCACTGCCAGAAACCCTAGTCTTTTCGGTCTCACCGATAGGATCTCGGTCTCACCGAGATGGGATTGCAAACTCTCTGTTTCCCTTCATAATGTTTCGGTCTAACCGAGATGAGCGATCAGTCCCGCCGAGTCTGCAATGCAAACTCTCTATTTCCTTTTCGTAATGCTTCGGTCCCACCGAGACGAGCGAATTGGTCCCACTGAGTTTGCCTGACCAACTCTCTGGTTAGCTTATTACCAAAGTCGGTCCAACCGAGTTTGTGTAATCGGTCCAACCAAGATTACATTATGCCCTAACCCCAATGACATCGGTCCCACCGAGATGACAAGTCGGTCCCACCGAAATTGCCTAATGGCCACATATGAACTGAATCGGTCAGACCGAGATTTCTGATCCGGTCCAACCGATTTTGGTATAATGTGTGTAACGGTTAGATTTTGTGTGGAGGCTATATATACCCCTCCACCCTCTCCTCACTCGTGAGGGAAGCCATCAGAACGTGCCTACACTTCCAGCATTCATTTTCTGAGAGAGAGCCACCTACTCATGTGTTGAGACCAAGATATTCCATTGCTACCATATGAATCTTGATCTCTAGCCTTCCCCAAGTTGCCTTCCACTCAAATCAGCTTACCACCAAATACTATCCTATGAGAGTGAGTTGAGTGTTGGGGAGACTATCATTTGAAGCACAAGAGCAAGGAGTTCATCATCAACACACCATCTATTACCTTTTGGAGAGTGGTGTCTCCTAGATTGGTTAGGTTTCACTTGGGAGCCTCCGACAAGATTGTGGAGTTGAACCAAGTAGTTTGTAAGGGCAAGGAGATCGCCTACTTCATGAAGATCTACCCTAGTGAGGCAAGTCCTTCGTGGGCGATGGCGATGCTGGGATAGACATGGTTGCTTCTTCACGGACCCTTTGTGTGTGGAGCCCTCCGTGGACTCGCGCAGCCGTTACCCTTCGTGGGTTGAAGTCTCCATCAACGTGGATGTACGATAGCACCACCTATCGGAACCACGACAAAAACATCCGTGTCTCCAATTGCGTTTGCACTCTCCAAACCCTTCCCTTTACATTCTTACAAGTTGTATGCTTTACTTTTCCGCTGCTTATATACTCATTGCATGCTTGCTTGAATTGTGTTAAGATTGCTTGACTTGTGCTAAGTTGTTAAAATCTGCCAAGAACTAAAATTGGGAAACGATTAGGTTTTTATTTGGTCAAGTAGTCTAATCACCCCCTCTAGACATACTTTCGATCCTATAATTAGTATCAGAGCCAGGTTTCCATTTGCCTTGATTTCATAGCTTTTGGTGATCATAGCCTTGGTTTCACAACCTAGGAGAGTATGGCGTCTAGCGAGGGAAATTACCACCATAGAGGTCCTTACTTTGATGGTACTAATTTTGCTTGTTGGAAGCATAAGATGAAAATGCATATTCTTGGACATAACCCCGCCGTGTGGGCTATTGTTTGTATTGGCTTGCAAGGTGAATTCTTTGATGGGAGAGAATCGAACCGCGAAGCTACCGTGGAAGAGTTGAAGATGCTGCAATACAACACTCAAGCTTGTGATATACTCTTCAACGGATTGTGCCCCAAAGAATTCAACAAAATCAGCCGCCTTGAGAATGCGAAGGAAATTTGGGATACTTTGATTGATATGCACGAAGGTACCGACTCCGTCAAGGAATCCAAATTGGATGTGCTTCAAAGTCAACTTGACAAGTTCAAAATGAAGGATGTTGAAGGTGTCGCTGAAATGTACTCTATGCTTGCTCTCATAACAAATGAGATTGCCGGTTTAGGAAGTGAAGAGATGACCGACAAATTCATCATCAAGAAGACCCTAAGAGCCTTGGATGGAAAATATCATATCGTGTGCACATTGATCCAAATGATGCCCAACTACAAAGATCTCAAGCCAACGGAAGTCATTGGAAGAATTGTTGCTCATGAGATGTCACTCAAGGATAAGGAAGAGCTTCACAACAAGTCTAGTGGTGCTTACAAAGCCTCATGTGATGCTCCTATATCATCAAGTGAGAAACAAACCTTCAATGAGGAATTGAGCTTAATGGTGAAAAACTTCAACAATTTCTACAAGAGTAGAAGCAAGGAAAGAAGCTCCAAGTCAAGATCCTACAATGACAAAAGATCTTCGAGTCGTGAACACAATTGTTACAATTGTGGAAGACCCGGACACTATTACAATGAGTGTACGACTCCTTACAAAAGGAGAGAAGATTCACCCAAAAGGAGAAGTAGAAGATATGAATCACCACCAAGAGAGAGGAGTAGTAGAGATGATCGTTATGAACGAAGAACCTCCCACAGAAGCAAGGATTCAGAAAGGAAGGACAAATCATCAAAGAGCTACAAAAAGCGAAGACATCAAGCTCATGTTGGTGAATGGGTATCCGGTTCCGATTCCGACCATCACTCCGACTCCGAATATACTCAAAATGAAGGTGTTGCCGGTCTAGCACTTGTGTCAACCAACTCCTACGACATATTTGACTCACCAAATGAAGGAATTGGAAGATGCTTCATGGCTAAAGGCCCAAAGGTATCACACCCCGAGTATGTTGATTTCAATAGTGACGAAGATGACTTGTTAGTAGATGATGATTTACTTGTTGACAACTCTAGTGATGAATACTATGATGAAACGTCAATTAATTATGCTAAACAAGATAAAACGAATGACAATGAAAAGGAGGAAATTGAGCGTCTAACTAAAGAACTAAACACTCTTAAGTTAGCTCATGAAACTACCTTGGAAGATCATCGAGAACTTTTAAAACTCATGAGAACTTACGCTTTGAAAAGCTCAATCTTGAGCAAGAGCATGAGTTTTTAAAGGCAATCAATGATGATCTTCACAATAAAAGTTCTTCTTATATTGCCAAGCGTTTACTCTTGGATGGACAAGAATGCCTAAGAACCTTCTCTAGCTATCTATGCTTTTCTCATCTCAAATTCTATTCATGCTACATCACAAAGTTTAATCAAGTCAGATTCAAACCACTCTGTGTGAGGAGCACTCGGAGTCTCCGATTTGTCATAGACTTAAACTTCCAAAACCTCTTTGTGCATTTCAGTCTGACCGAGAAATCCACTTTTGTCACACCGAGTTCACTAAGTTGATCTAGGTTTTCATCTCGGTGCAACCAATTTGAACACTTCGGTCACACCGACTTGCAGCAACCGCTTGCGATTCTGCAATCTCGGTGGCACCGAGTTGTTCCACTCGGTCACACCGACAGGGTCGGGATATAAATATCCATGGGTGAGATTTTGGAAATTACTTCAAATCTTCTCAACCCGCGCGTGTCCTGCAATGCCCCCTCGGGTCTCAGGATCGTCTTCTCACTGCCAACGACCTCCCGCCGTTGGAATCTGCCACCATCGACGAAATCTGCTCCACCGTCGCCGCCATAGCGAACACCCGCCACTCTAGGGTATGTGTTTGGCCCCTTGTGCTGTCTTTTTCACTCTGATTCCTAGCTCAAGGACAATGCCATGCTTCTTGCCACGAATGAGACTAATCTATCCACCTAAATCATCCTTAGGTCTAGTTTGATTCAAAAATCATAGGGTTATCTCTCCGCAGAACTCATCCCGGACCAACCGAAATGGAGAAATCGGTCTCACTGATTTGGCTTAGGCCATTGCACATGCGCTTTTCTGTCTGACCGACATGTGCAAATCGGTGTGACTGAGTTCAGGATTATGTGAAACCATAGCAATCTCGTACCACCGAACTATGACTCGGCCCAACCGAGTTCACTAGTTTAGGTTCCAAGTGTTGCTTCGGTATCACCGAGTTTGTCAATTCGGTAGCTCTGAGATCATTTCTGTAGAGAACTAAAACTAAGTTTTTGACTCATTTTGATTTGAAAAACCTCTGCACTTTGTGATGCTCATCTAGTCTACCTCATCTACAACCTATTCACAGGGTCTGCTGACAGTTTGCCTGCAAGATGTCTGACGAGAGTGACAACCACAACATGTCCGAACAACAAGAACATTTGAGTGAGGGCACTAGCCCCTCCAGCAGCTATGGTGAGGGTAGCAGGAGCACACCTAGTAACTTGCCCAAGGCAGCAACTAGAACAAGGAAGAAGAGAACATCTTATTGAGAGGATGAGGACTACATTGCAGCTGAGGATGAGGCCACTTCCAAGAAGAATGTGGTGAAGAGAGAATTTGGCATAGTTGCATCAACTAAGCCAAGCATGAACAAAAAGGCACCAGCAACAAGAGTTCCTATGTCAAAGGCCAGAGCATCCACTCAAGAGGCTTTGGGATTTGAACCCAAAGAGGCTGCTGCAGAAGGGAAGAAGAGGAAAGAAACGGTTAAGAAGACCACTGCCAGGATAATTTGCAAGCCCTCTATGATGAGAAATTCAGATGAAGAGGAAGAGGATGCTGCTCCAGCTCTTAAGGCTCAGAAGCTCATGGGAGATGTAATTAAGTCAGGGGTTGCTCCTAAGTCCAAACTTGCTCCCAAATCTGCTGCTCCAGCCACAAAGACTGCACCCAAGAGGAGTACAAGGAATATACCTGCTGAGGAGAAGAACAAGGCCCCAGTGCCTGAAATGGAAGAGGAAGAAGCTGAAGCCCAAGTGCTAAGGAAGCTCAAGCCAAAGATTCCAGACCATAATGATGCACATCCTGTTGCAGAGGACATGAAACTCAGAAAGGATGCAGGTCTGAGACAATGGAGAAAGAATGACCCATATGCTGTCAGGAGGAGAACTGTAGTGGATTACAGGTTCCATACAAAGGAACATCAAGATTTCTATTAAACTGTGTTGCTTGACAAGAAGCCCACAGTGTGTGACATGAGATAGGTTGACTGGAACTACATTAAGGAGAATGAAGATCACTTTCCAGGTGTTTTTGACAGCTTCAAGGACTGTGAGGTTGACAAATTTGTTGGCCAGAAACCCACAAAGTGGAATGATGAGCTGATCATGCAATTCTACTCAACTGCTCATTTTTATCCAGATGGCAAAATTGTATGGATGCCAGAGGGTGTACAAGGTACCGATCTACAGTTGATGAGTGGGCTAGATTGATCAATGCTCTAGATGCTCATGAAGATGACTTGGATGTCTATGCCAAGAAGAAGAAGGATCATAACTCAATGGCTAGCATGTACAAGGAGATTCCTGATGCAGACCTTGAGACTCACAAGTTTGGCTCTGTGAAGCACTTACTGTCAGGTCTGCCTACTATTAATACCATTCCGAGGCACACTCTGTTGCCAAAATTAGGAGATCACAAAATGATAAGAGGACGCTTCATCAACTTGCTGCATATATTTGATGTCCCTCAAAAGTTCAAAGTGATGAGTTTGATTGTTGAGATAATCAAGAGAACATCTGCAGATCAGAAGAGGTCTTGTGGGTATGCTCCACAAATTCAGGTGCTTATCAACTCCAAGATGGGCACAGACACATATCTGTTGGACAGAGAGTATCTACCCCTCAGACCAGATTTTGAGGATAACACTGTTGTTATGAATGAGGAAGACCCTTCCTCAGTGCAAGCACATGAGAAGAGAGAGAAAGCAAGGGCAGAGAAAGCTGCAAGGATGCCAACAGCCAAAGAGGCATCTGAGGTGTTCTTGAAGAGCAAGCAAGATCAGCTTGGATATCTGATCCAATCCACCTTGAGGATTGAGAAGGGCTTGGCCACCCTGACTCAAAACCAGGAGAGCTTGGAGAGGATCATTGAGCAGAAATTCTATGACCTTGATGTCAAGGTAACTGAGATTCAGTCTGTGGTTGAGCAACTTCAGGAGGAAGTGGAGGAGAAGAAGGGCAAGTCTACTAAAGATGCTTTCACTAGAGTGCCCAGGAGTCAGAGGTCTGCTGCAGTGCCTGTTCAGATACAAGAGCTACTACATCTGCACCAGAAGCCACAGCTTCAGTGCCACCAGCTCCAACTTCAGCTCCACCAGCTCTAGCTACTTCAACAGAAGCTTTCGTCCTTGGAGTCATATCTACACCACCTCATGAAGACCAAGCCTGAGAGACGTATAACACTATGCATATTTTAAACTTTTTGGTAACGTGTTCCCAAAGGGGGAGAAATATGTATAGATCATAGTCTTCGAGAGAGAGAGAGAGAGAGAGTGTTGCTTTTTGTCTCTCTTTGCGTTTTATTTGCTTGATACTTAAAGTGTGTGTTTGCTTGATACACTATACCTGTTGTGAGATACTTGGATGATCATGTGTTTGATCATATGCTACCTTAATATGTGCTTGAATGATAGTTTCCTTCATATCCATTAATGATCATTCACTTTGCTTGGTGATGAGTGCATGTTTTCAACTATTATTATTTTGAGCACTCCACCAAGATGTATGTGACATAGGAGAGTGACCCATGATCCTAACTCATTTTGCATTTGCAGTCCGAAGCAAATTTTAAATAATGCACAATTTTAGGGGGAGCTCTTGTTTGTCACATACTTCTCAAAGCGACGATATATTTCAATCTTATTATCATTTGTCGAAGCTTTGATATATATGTTGTCATCAATTACCAAAAAGGGGGAGATTGAAAGTGCAACTATCCCTGGGTGGTTTTGGTAATGATTTACAACATATAGCTCATTGAACTAATTCCATTTCAAGATAAATATTTCAGGAATGTCCATGATTGGCATGGCATGGATAAGGATTGTGGACCCCTCAAAATGCTAAGGGCAAAAGATTGGCTCAAGCTCTAAAGACCAAGACTCTACATTTTCTATTTTAGTGATCCAAGATCACATTGAGTCTATAGGAAAGCCAATACTATTAAACGGGGATGAGGTGTTGCTTAATGGCTTGCTTGCTCAAAATGCTTAGTGATATGCTCCACAACCCTCAACCACTTTCTCATATCCACATATGTCCAAAACCAAAAGTCAAACTCGGCCCTACCGATTTGATCCATCCGGTGCCACCGAGTTCAGGTGACATAGCCACTGCCAGAAACCCTAGTATTTTCGGTCTCATTGCTAGGGATCTCGGTCTCACCGAGATGGGATTGCAAACTCTCTCTTTCCCTTCGTAATGTTTTGGTCTAACCAAGATGAGCGATCGGTCCCACCGAGTCTGCAATGCAAACTCTCTGTTTCCTTTTCGGTCCCACCGAGATGAGCAAATCGGTCCCACTGAGTTTGCCTGACCAAATCTCTGGTTAGCCTATTACCAAAGTCGGTCCAACCGAGTTTGTGTAATCGGTCCAACCAAGATTACGTTATGCCCTAACCCTAATGACATCGGTCCCACCGAGATGACAAGTCGGTCCCACCGAAATTGCCTAACGGTCACATATGAACTGAATCGGTCAGACCGAGATTTCTGATCCAATCCAACCGAGTTTGGTATGATGTGTGTAATAGTTAGATTTTGTGTGGAGGCTATATATACCCCTCCACCCTCTCCTCACTCGTGAGGGAAGCCATCAGAACATGCCTACACTTCCAGCATTCATTTTCTGAGAGAGAGCCACCTACTCATGTGTTGAGACCAAGATATTCCATTCCTACCATATGAATCTTGATCTCTAGCCTTCCCCAAGTTGCTTTCCACTCAAATCAGGTTTCCACCAAATCCTATCCTATGAGAGTGAGGAGTGTTGGGGAGACTATCATTTGAAGCACAAGAGCAAGGAGTTCATCGTCAACACATTATCTATTACCTTTTGGAGAGTGGTGTCTCCTAGATTGGTTAGGTGTCACTTGGGAGCCTCCCACAAGATTGTGGAGTTGAACCAAGGAGTTTGTAAGGGCAAGGAGATCGCCTACTTCGTGAAGATCTACCCTAGTGAGGCAAGTCCTTCGTGGGCCATGGCCATGGTGGGATAGACAAGGTTGCTTCTTCGTGGATCCTTCATGGGCGGAGCCCTCCGTGGACTCGTGCAGCTGTTACCCTTCGTGGGTTGAAGTCTCCATCAACGTGGATGTACGATAGCACCACCTATCGGAACCACGACAAAAACATCTGTGTCTCCAATTGCGTTTGCACTCTCCAAACCCTTCCCTTTACATTCTTGCGAGTTGTATGCTTTACTTTCCACTGCTTATGTACTCATTGCATGCTTGCTTGAATTGTGTTAAGATTGCTTGACTTGTGCTAAGTTGTTAAAATCTGCCAAGAACTAAAATTGGGAAAAGGTTAGGTTTTTATTTGGTCAAGTAGTCTAATCACCCCCCTCTAGACATACTTTCGATCCTACAACCCACCAATTAAAGAAGAAATTATAGAACCGGTAAAAGCTAAAGAAGAAACTATCGTTTACAATGTTGATCCAGTTGTTCCCACTGCTTATATTGAAAAACCACCTTTCCCTGTTAGGATGAAGGAACATGCTAAAGTTTCACCTGTGCTCAACAAAAGTTATATTAGAACACCAAAACCAGCTAAACAAATTAGAGTTGAACTTAGTGTTATTTACTTCTGTGATGAAGCTTCTAGAATTGCCAAACCCGATAAAAAGGAAAAACATAGAGCGGTTGTTGGCATGCCTGTTGTCTCAGTCAAGATAGGAGACCACTGTTATCATGGGTTATGCGACATAGGTGCCAGTGTAAGTGATATTCCTTTTTCCTTATATGAAGAAATTAAGAGTGAAATAGCACTTGCTGAAATAGAAGACATAGATGTTACTATTAAACTTACCAATAGAGATATGATACGTCCATTTTGGATCATGCTTTTATATCAATATTTATTGCATTATGGGCTGTTATTACACATTTTATCTCAATACTTATGGCTATTCTCTCTTATTTTACAAGGTTTACCATGAAGAGGGGAATGCTGGCAACTGGAATTCTGGCTGGAAAAGGAGCAAACATTGGAAACCTATTCTGCACTGCTCCAAAAGTCCTGAAACTCCACGAAACATGTTTTTCAAATTAATAAGAATTATTGAGCGGAAGAAATACATCAGGGGGCCCACACCCTGGCCAGGAGGGTGGGGGCGCGCCCACCCCTACTGGGCCCGCCCCCTGTCTCTTGGGCCCCCTGGTGTCCATCTTCTGCTATATGAGGGCTTTTACCCTGGAAAAAATGGTGGGCAAGATTACGGGATGAAACTCCGCCGCCACGAGGCGGAACCTTGGCGGAACCAATCTAGGGCTCCAGCGGAGCTGTTCTGCCGGGGAAACTTCCCTCCGGGAGGGGGAAATCATCACCATCATCATCACCAACGATCCTCTCATCGGGAGGGGGTCAATATCCATCAACATCTTCACCAGCACCATCTCCTCTGAAAGCCCTAGTTCATCTCTTGTATCCAATCTTGTATCCAAACCACAAATTGGTACCCGTGGGTTGCTAGTAGTGCTGATTACTCCTTGTAGTTGATGCTAATTGGTTTACTTGGTGGAAGATCATATGTTCAGATCCTTCATTCATATTATTACTCCTCTGATTATGAACATGAATATGCTTTGTGAGTAGTTACGTTTGTTCCTGAGGACATGGGTGAAGTCTTGCTATTAGTAGTCATGTGAATTTGGTATTCATTCGATATTTTGATGAGATGTATGTTGTCTTTTCCTCTAGTGGTGTTATGTGAACATTGGCTACATGACACTTCACCATTATTTGGGCCTAGAGGAAGGCATAGGGAAGTAATAAGTAGATAATGGGTTGCTAGAGTGACAGAAGCTTAAACCCTAGTTTATGCGTTGCTTCGTTAGGGGATGATTTGGATCCATATGTAGAATGTTGTGGTTAGGTTTACCTTAATACTTCTTTTGTAGTTGCAGATGCTTGCAATAGGGGTTAATCATAAGTGGGATTCTTGTCCAAGTAAGGGCAGTACCCAAGCACCGGTCCACCCACATATCAAATTATCAAAGTACCGAATGCGAATCATATGAACGTGATGAAAACTGGCTTGACGATAATTCCCATGTGTCCTCGGGAGCTCCTTCCTCATTATTAGAAATTGTCCAGGCTTATCATTTGCTACATAAAGGATTGGTCCACCTTGCTGCACTTTATTTAATTTCATTGCTTGTTACTCGTTACAATTTATCTTATCACAAAACTATCTATTACCTACAATTTCAGTGCTTGCAGAGAAAACCTTACTGAAAACCGATTATCATTTCCTTCTGCTCCTCATTGGGTTCGACACTCTTACTTTTCGAAAGGACTAAGATAGATCCCCTACACTTGTGGGTCATCAAGATACTATGTCACCAATTGTGATTCTTAGAGATGTCGAAGTCTTGTGTGGGAAAATAAAATACCCTACTAATTTTCTTGTTCTTGGCTCCTCACTGACTTTTGTCCCATTATCTTTGGTAGACCTTTCTTGAGCGCTGTTAATGCCAGAGTAGATTGTAAGAAACAAACTGTCAGTGTTAGCTTTGGTGATGAATCTAATGAATTTAATTTTTCCAAGTTTAGTAGGCAACCTCATAAGAAGGATTTGCCTATTAAGGATGAAATTATTGGTCTTGCTTCTATTGTTGTACCTCCTACTCATCCTTTAGAACAATATTTGCTAGACCATGAAAATGATTTGCATATGCGGGAAAGAAATGAAATAGATAGAATCTTTTTCAAACAACAACCTCTACTTAACACAATTTGCCTATTGAAACTTCAGGAGGTCCTCCTCCACCTAAAGGTGATCCTGTGTTTGAATTAAAACAATTGCCAGACACTTTAAAATATGCTTATCATGATGAGAAAAAGATATATCCTGTTATTATAAGTGCTAACTTGATACGTATACAACGTATCTATAACTTATGAAGTATTCATTCCATGTTTACAACAATTTTATATGGTTTTGTTATGATTTGCATGGAACTAACCCGGACTGACGCTGTTTTCAGCAGAACTACCGTGGTGTTGTTTTTTGTGCAGAAATGAAAGTTCTCCAAATGAGCTGACACTTTTTGACGATTTTTTGAAACAAAAGAGACCCCCGAAGCTTTGTCGAAGGACCAAAAGGTGAAGGAGTAGGGCACAAGACACCGGGGCGCGCCTGGGCCCTTGGCCGTGCCCCGGTGGGTTGTGCTCACCTCGAGGCCCAGCTTCGCGTGAAATCAACGCCAAAAAATCCTATAAATAGAGAAACCATTAGAAATAACCTTGGATCAGAAGTTCCGCCATCGCAAGCCTCTGTAGCCATGAAAGACCAATCTAGACTCCATTTCGGCACTCCGCCGGAGGGGGAGATCATCACCGGTGGTCATCTTCATCATCCCGACGGCCACCATGATGAGGAGGGAGTAGTCCACCCTCTGGGTTGAGGGTTTGTACCAGTAGCTATGTGTTTAATGTCTCTCTCTATCTCGTGTTCTTGATGGTACTATCTTGATTTATCGGGGGCTTTGTTAATATAGTTGGATCATATGGTGTTTTTCCCTCTCTATCTTGTTGTGATGAATTGAGTTTTCCCTTTGAGATTTTGTTTTATCGAATTGGATAGTTTTATGGATTTGAGAGCACTTGATATATGTCTTGCATATGAATACCCTGGTGACAATGGTGTGTTACATTGAATCACTTGATAGGTGTTTTGGCATTCAACTCACGGATTCCCGAGGTGACATTGGGGTAATCTATGCATCGTTGTTGATGCACGTTCTCGTCTTTGTTTCTCCAGTAGAAATCTTGGGCACTCTTTGAGGTTCTTTGTGTTGGATTGAGTATTATGAATCTGAATTTGCTTTTGTGTTATTTTAGTACAAACTCTCGATAGATCGATTGGAAAGAATAACTTAGTGTTATTTTAGTACGAACTCTTGATAGATCGATCGGAAAGATTAACTTGGTGTTATTTTAGTACAAACTCTTGGATAGGTCGATCGGAAAGAATATCTACAAACAATTTCTTCTTATGTTCTCCGCTAGATAGGAACTTTGGAAGGATTCTTCATTGCACGTTGAGGGATTGTTATATGATCCAATTATATTAGCATTATTGAGAGCTTGCACTAGCGAAAGTATAGACCCTAGGCCTCATTTTCAAGCATTGCAATATCGATTGTGCTCACTTTTATCAATTTCTACCTTGCTGTTTTTTATTGTTCCTATTACAAAAATCAATATCTACTATCATTACTACACTTTTATCACCATCTCTTCACGGAACTAGTGCACCTATACAATTTGACATTGTATTTGGTGTGTTGGGGACACAAGAGACTCTTTGTTACTTGGTTGCAGGGTTGTTTGAGAGAGACCATCTTCATCCTACACCTCCCACGGATTGATAAACCTTAGGTCATCCACTTGAGGGAAAATTGTTACTGTGCTACAAAACTCTGCGTTTGGAGGCCCAATACGAGTCTACAAGAATAAAGTTGCGTAGTAGACATCAATCTCTTTTCTGGCGCCGTTGCCGGGGAGGTGAGTGCATGAAGGTATATCTTTAGATCGTGCAATCGATTCTTTTAGTTTCTTGTTTTATCACTAGTTTGGTTTATAAAAATAAAACTACAAAAAATATGGAATTGGGATTGCATCATATTATTCATCTTCATAACGTCTTTCGTGAAAACGATGGAAAAGAAAATTGTGCTCAGTTGATAGAAGAAGAATTCAATAAAATGTTTGGCATGAATGATGAGCATAATTGCAATGTTGCTAGTGTTAATTCTTTGAATATCCATGATGTTAATGATATCCAAAGCCACAAGCTTGGGGATGCTATGTTTGATGAAGATGATATTTTTATTCCCCCAAGTTTTGATGTGCAAATTTTTTATAATGGTAGCATGCCTCTTATTTATGATGATTACAATGATGAATGTGGGTTTGGAAGATTGTCAACTCTAGGTAACGATCCCACTATTTTGGAGGGTGTTAAATCTTATCACAATTATGAAAGTGGATTTGGAGAGGTCATGACTTTATTTAGTGATGAATCCACCATTTTGGAAGAGGTTTCAATTGATTATGAAAACAAAGTTGCTATCTATGATGGTTATTGTTATGACATGTATGTTATAAATAATAATGATAACCATGAAACTTGTCATCGTGATTTTAAATTTCAATCACATGATAGTTATTTTGTTGAGTTTGCTCCCACTATTATTCATGAGAACAAATTTACTTATGTGGAGAGTAATAAATTTTCTATGCTAGTAGATCATGAAAAGAATTATTTGTGTGATGGTTATATTGTTGAATTCATTCATGATGCTATTGAAAATTATTATGATGGAGGAACATATGCTTGTAGGTATTGCAATAATATCAAGTTTCCCCTCTATGTGTTGAAAATTTTGAAGTTATGTTTGTTTTGCTTTCCTATGCTAGTTGATTCTTGTTCCCATAAGTTGTTTGCTCAGAAAATCCCTATGCATAGGAAGTGGGTTAGGCTTAAATGTTCTAGTCATATGCTTCATGATGCTCTCTTTATGTTTCAATCCTTATCTTTTATGCGAGCATCATTGAACTTATCATGCCTAGCTAAAAGGCATTAAAGAAAAACGCTTGTTGGGAGAAAACCCAACACTTTTACCTACTGTTTTTTTGTGTTCACATGATTATGATACTGTAGTAATCATGTTTTATTGCTTTTGTTTCAATAAATTGCCAAGTAAAGCCTTTGGGATAGTGTGGATGATAGTTGACTTGATTCTGTGCAAAAACAGAAACTTTTGCACACAGTCCAGGAATTTAAAAAATTCACTGGAACGTGATTTTGATCTTAATTTTTTACAGGTGATATATATACAAATTATCTATGTTGTACTAATATTTCAGAATTTTTCGAGTTACATAAGTATGGCTGGAGTACAGATTACTTCAAACTGTTCTATTTTTGACAGATTCTGTTTTCAATGCATAGTTTGCTTGTTTCCTAGTTTCTATGGCTTATATTGCTCAATATAAATTTTGGAAATGATAGGCTACAGTAGAAATTTTGTGAGAAAAATTATGATTCTTTTCTTTGATAGTACCAAAGTCAATGGTTTGCTCTTTACCATACTAACCTATCTCACGAAGTTCCATTAAGTTTTGTGTGATTGAAGTTTTCATGTTTTGGGTGAGATATCGATATGAGGAGAATAAGGAGTGACAAGACCCTAAGCTTGGGGATGCCCAAGGCACTCCCAATGTAATATTCAAGGAAGACCCAAGCAACTAAGCTTGGGGATGCCCCGGAAGGCATCCCTTCCTTCGCCTCCAACATTATCGGTAACCTTAATTGAGGCTATATTTTTAATCGTCACATGATTTGTGTTTTGCTTGAAGCGTCATTTTATTTTCTTAGGATTTACTTTCTGTTATCTATAATAATGTTTTACATCTTTTACTTCAATAAAAATGTCAAGTATAGCCATTGTCATGCTTATTTTGCGAGTCTACCTGTGGCTGTTTCCAAACAGAAAGTTTGTTGCTGTTGCAAAAAATTCTATAGAAAAGTCAGAATTTGATAAAATGTTGAAATTTTTGCATTGTAAGATATAACAAATTTTCTACAGTGTGGTAATTTTTCAGAATTTTTGGAGTTAGGGAAGTATGATGAATATTGCACTCTTTACAGACTGTTCTGTTTAGACAGATTGTTGTTATGTTTGCATATGTTTGCTTGTTTAATGATTCTATTTGAGGATAGGAGTATTAAATATGCAGAGGCATTTAGTATGAAATGTTAAATAATAATTTAGTAATTTTTTACATTAAATATTGATAAGGTTTTGCATTGATTTATACTAACTTATCTCACGAGTTCTTGTTGAGTTTTGTGTGGATGAAGTTTCTAAGATTTAGGGAAACCGTGTTATGAGAAGAATGAAGCAGACTCAAGAGCTCAAGCTTGGGGATGCCCAAGGCTTCCCATTTTAATATTCCAGGAAGTCTCAAACATCTAAGCTTTGGGGTGCCCCGGTAGGCATCCCACTTTTCTTCATCAACAATTATCGGTTAGCCTCGGTTGAGCCTAAGGTTTTGCTTCTTCACATGATGTGTGCCATTCTTAGAATTTTATTTTATTTTGTTTTGCTTGCTGTTTTAGTAAAATACTTAGATCTGAAAATTTTAAATAAGAGAGAGTTCTCACATAGCTACCTATTTACTTCACTACTCATTTGATCTTCACTTATATTTTTTGGAGTAGTTTGTCGAATGCTCTTGTGCTTCACTTATATTATTTTGGGAGTTAACACTAGTGATGAAAATTTGCACAAGCTTTCAAATGTGTCCTAATATGAGGAATATCCAGGAATGATATAATAAATACTTTCATGTAGATCATTGTATTTGATTAGTTTGATTCCTTGCAATAGTTTTGAGATATGGAGATAGTAATATGTGAGTCATGTTGGTGAGTAATTGTGATTTAGTATGAATATTGGTGTTAAGGTTTGTGATTCCCTACGCAAGCACGAAAGTCAATAGTTATGCAATGAAATTACATTCTACTTGTGGTGCATTATTCGGTGTTAGTTATGCTTAATGCTCGCTTATGTGAATTTTCATTTCTTGGTTGGTTGCTTCTCAATCTTTTTGCTATCCTCCATTTGGACTAAGTGGGAATACTACTTATGCATCCAAAATCCTTAAACCAAGTTTTGCCATATGAGTCCACCATACCTACCTATAAGCGGTATTTCCATGCCATTCTAGGCAAATTTGTAAGTGCCATCTCTAATTTTCAAAACAAATTTCCTTTTTGTGTGCTCATACCGCTCATGAAACGCTAGGGGGTGGCTGATATTTTTCCATTCTAGATGTGTTATTCTCAAGATGAGTGTTTATTCACTTGTCATTGCACGAGAGTACGACAAAGCTATTAGGGATGCCCAGTCCCGAAATGAAAAATGAATTTACTTTATGTTGTCAAATAATAAATTCCTTGGAAAGTGTTGGTATGGGCGGTACCCGTGGATACGGCTAGCCGTGGAATGTGAAAGTATGGTGGAAAAAGGAATAAACTTTATTTTCTGTTTGGGAACCGCCTATGATATACTTAGCCTGTAAAGTATTGGGAACTACTTGATCATTTTCGTTGACAGGAAAGGCATGCCACCCAAAATGTTTTATCTCTATCTTTTTTCACTTTTGAGCTCTAGCACCTCTACAAATCCCTACTGTTGGGGAACGTAATAGAAATTCAAAATTTTCCTACGTGTCACCAAGATCTATCTATGGAGAAACCAACAACGAGGGAAAGGAGAGTGCATCTACATACCCTTATAGATCGCTAAGCGGAAGCGTTCAAGAGAACAGGGTTGAAGGAGTCATACTCGTCGTGATCCAAATCACCAGAGATCCTAGTGCCGAACGGACGGCACCTCCGCGTTCAACACACGTACAGCCCGGTGACGTCTCCCACGCCTTGATCCAGCAAGGAGAGAGGGAGAGGTTGAGGAAGACTCCATCCAGTAGCAGCACAACGGCGTGGTGGTGATGGAGGAGTGTGGTGATCCAGCAGGGCTTCGCCAAGCACCGCGGGAGAGGAGACATGAGAGAGGTAGGGCTGCGCCAAGAGGGAGAGGTTCTCGTGTCTCTGGCAGCCCCAAAACCCCAACTATTTATAGGGGGAGGGGAGGGGGCTGCGCCCCCTCTAGGGTTCCCTCCCCAGGGGTGGCGGCAGCCCCCAGATGCCATATGGTGGCGGCCAGAAGGGGGAGAGGGGAGGCGCACCTGGGATGGGCCTTAAGGCCCATCCGCCCTAGGGTTTGCCCCCTTCCCACCCTTCCCTGCGCCTTGGGCCCTGTGGGGGGCGCACCAGCCCATCTGGGGCTGGTCCCCTCCCACACTTGGCCCATGCAGCCCTCTAGGGATGGTGGCCCCACTTGGTGGACCCCCGGGACCCTCCCGGTGGTCTCGGTACGTTACCGGAAAAACCCGAAACTTTTCCGGTGACCAAAACAGGACTTCCCATATATAAATCTTTACCTCCGGACCATTTCGGAACTCCTCGTGACGTCTGGGATCTCATCCGGGACTCCGAAAAACATTCGGTAACCACATACAAACTTCCTTTATAACCCTAGCGTCATCGAACCTTAAGTGTGTAGACCCTACGGGTTCAGGAAACATGTAGACATGACCAAGACGTTCTCCGGTCAATAACCAACAGCGGGATCTATATACCCATGTTGGCTCCCACATGTTCCACGATGATCTCATCGGATGAACCACGATGTCAAGGACTCAATCAATCCCGTATACAATTCCCTTTGTCTAGCGGTATTGTACTTGCCCGAGATTCAATCGTTGGTATGCCGATACCTTGTTCAATCTCGTTACTGGCAAGTCTCTTTACTCGTTTCGTAACACATCATCCCGTGATCAACCCCTTGGTCACATTGTGCACATTATGATGATGTCCTACCGAGTGGGCCCAAAGATACCTCTCCATTTACACGGAGTGACAAATCCCAGTCTCGATTCGTGCCAACCCAACAGACACTTTCGGAGATACCTGTAGTGCACCTTTATAGTCACCCAGTTACGTTGTGACGTTTGGTACACCCAAAGCATTCCTACGGTATCCGGGAGTTGCACAATCTCATGGTCTAAGGAAAAGATACTTTGACATTATAAAAGCTTTAGCATACGAACTACGATCTTTGTGCTAGGCTTAGGATTGGGTCTTGTCCATCACATCATTCTCCTAATGATGTGATCCCGTCATCAATGACATCCAATGTCCATGGTCAGGAAACCATAACCATCTATTGATCAACGAGCTAGTCAACTAGAGGCTTACTAGGGACATGGTGTTGTCTATGTATCCACACATGTATCTGAGTTTCCTATCAATAAAATTATAGCATGGATAATAAACGATTATCATGAACAAGGAAATATAATAATAACTAATTTATTATTGCCTCTAGGGCATATTTCCAACAGTCTCCCACTTGCACTAGAGTCAATAATCTAGTTCACATCGCCATGTGATTAACACTCACAGGTCACATCGCCATGTGACCAACATCCAAAGAGTTTACTAGTGTCATTAAACTAGTTCACATCATCATGTGATTAAGACTCAATGAGTTCTGGGGTTTGATCATGTTTTGCTTGAGAGAGGTTTTAGTCAACGGGTCTACAACATTCAGATCCGTATGTACTTTGCAAATCTCTAGGTCATATTGTAAATGCTGCTACCACTCTCCACTTGGAGCTATTCCAAATGGTTGCTCCACTATACGTATCCGGTTTGCTACTCAGAGTCATTCGGATAGGTGTTAAAGCTTGCATCGACGTAACCCTTTACGCCGAACTCTTTATCACCTCCATAATCGAGAAACATATCCTTATTCCTCTAAGGATAGTTTTGACCGCTATCTGGTGATCCACTCCTTGATCACCTTTGTACCCTCTTGCCAGACATGTGGCAAGGCACACATCAGGTGCGGTACTTAGCATAGCATACTGTAGAGCCTACATCTAAAGCATAGGGGACGACCTTCGTCCTTTCTCTCTTTTCTGCCGTGGTCGAGCTTTAAGTCTTAACTTCATACCTTACAACTCAGCCAAGAACTCCTTCTTTGACTGATCCATCTTGAACACCTTCAAGATCATGTCAAGGTATGTGCTCATTTTGAAAGTACCATTAAGCGTTTTGATCCATCCTCATAGATCTTGATGCTCAATGTTCAAGTAGCTTAATCCAGGTTTTCACTTGAAAAACCCTATATGCTTTACAAAAAATTCTAAATCATTTCTGATCATCAATATGTCAACAACATATACTCATCAGAAATTCTATAGTGCTCCCACTGACTTCTTTGGAAATACAAGTTTCTCATAAACTTTGTATAAACCTAAAATCTTTGATCATCTTATCAAAGTGCACATTCCAACTCCGAGATGCTTACTCCAGTCCATGGAAGGATCGCTGGAGCTAGCATACCTTTTAGCATCCTTAGGATCGACAAAACCTTTCTGATTGTATCACATACAACCTTTCCTTACGAAAACTGGTAAGGAAACTCGTTTTGACATCCATCTGCCAGATTTCATAAATGCAGCTAATGCTAACATGATTCCGACGGACTTAAGCATCGCTACGGATGATAAAATCTCATCGTAGTCAATTTCCTTGAACTTGTGAAAAACTCTTCGCCACAAGTCGAGCTTCATAGATGGTGACATTACCGTCCACGTCCGTCTTCTTCTTAAAGATCCATTTATCTCAATGGCTTGCCGATCATCGGGCAAGTCCACCAAAGTCCATGCTTTGTTCTGATACATGGATCCTATCTCGGATTTCATGGCTTCTAACCATTTGTTGGAATATGGGCCCACCATTGCTTTTCCATCGCTCGTAGGTTCATTGTTGTCTAGCAACATGACCTTCAAGACAGGATTACTGTACCACTCTGAAGTAGTACGCATCCTTGTCACCCTACGAGGTACGGCAGTGACTTGATTCAAAACTTCATGATCACCATCATAAGCTTCTACTTCAATTGGTGTAGGCGCCACAGGAACAACTTCCTGTGCCCTGCTACACACTAGTTGAAGTGACGGTTCAATAACCTCATCAAGTCTCCACCATCCTCCCACTCAACTTTTTGAGACAAACTTTTCCTCGAGAAAGGACCCGATTTAAGAAACAATCCCTATTGCTTTCGGATCTAAATTAGGAGGTATACCCAACCATTTTGGGTATCCTATGAAGATGTATTTACCCGTTTTGGGTTCGAGCTTATCACGATGAAACTTTTTCACATAAGCGTCGCAGCCCCAAACTTTCAAGAAACGACAACTTAGGTTTCTCGAAACCATAGTTCTCGTGGTGTCCTCTCAATGGAATTACGTGGTGCCCTATTAAAGTGAGTGCGGTTGTCTCTAATGCCTAACCCATGAATGATAGTGGTAATTCGATAAGAGACATCATGGTACGCACCATATCCAATAGGGTGCAACTATGATGTTCGGACACACCATCACACTATGGTGTTCCAGGCGGTATTAATTGTGAAACAATCTCCACAATGTCTTAATTGTGTGCCAAAGCTCATAACTCAGATACTCATCTCTATGATCATATCATAGACATATTATCCTCTTGTCACGATGATCTTCAACTTCACTCTAAAATTACTTGAACCATTCAATAATTCTGACTTGTGTTTCATCAAGTAAATATACTCAACATCTACTCGAATCACCTGTGAAGTAAGAACATAACGATATTCACTGCATGCCTCAGCACTCATTGGACTGCACACATCAAAATGTGTTACTTCCAACAAGTTGCTATCTTGTTCCATCTTACTGAAAACGAGGCTTTTTCAGTCATCTTGCCCATGTGGTATGATTTGCATATCTCAAGTGATTCAAAATCAAGTGAGTCCAAACGATCCATCTGTATGGAGTTTCTTCATGCGTATACACCAACAGACATGGTTCGCATGTCTCAAACTTTTCAAAAACTAGTGAGTCCAAAGATCCATCAACATGGAGCTTCTTCATGCGTTTTATACCAATATGACTTACATGGCAGTGCCACAAGTAAGTGGTATTATCATTACTATCTTATATCTTTTGGCATGAAAATGTGTATCACTACGATCGAGATTCAATAAACCATTCCTTTAGGTGCAAGACCATTGAAGGTATTATTTAAATAAATAGAGTAATCATTATTCTCTTTAAATGAATAACCGTATTGCGATAGACACAATCCAATCATGTCTATGCTCAACGCAAACAACAAATGACAATTATTCAGGTTTAATACTAATCTTGATGGTAGAAGGAGCGTGCGATGTTTGATCATATCAAACTTGGAAACACTTCCAACACATATTGTCAGCTCACCTTTAGCTAGTCTCCGTTTATTCCGTAGCTCTTTTATTTCGAGTTACTAACACTTAGCAACCGAACCGGTATCTAATACCCTGGTGCTACTAGGAGTACTAGTAAAGTACACATTAACATAATGTATATCCAATATACTTCTATCGACCTTGTCAGCCTTCTCATCTACCAAGTATCTAGGGTGATTCTGCTCCAGTGGCCATTCCCCTTATCACAGAAGCACTTAGTCTCAGGTTTGGATTCAACCTTGGGTTTCTTCACTAGAGCAGCAGCTGATTTGCCGTTTCATGAAGTATCCCTTCTTGCCCTTGCCCCCTTTTGAAACTAGTGGTTTAACTAACCATCAACAATTGAGGCTCCTTCTTGATTTCTACTTTTGCGGTGTCAAACATCACGAATACCTCAAGTATCATCATCTCTATCCCTGATATGTTATAGTTCATCATGAAGCTCTAGCAGCTTGGTGGCAATGACTTTGGAGAAACATCACTATCTCATCTGGAAGATCAACTCCCACTTGATTCAAGTGATTGTTGCACTCAAACAATCTGAGCACAAGCTCAACGATTGAGCTTTTCTCCCTTAGTTTGCAGGCTAATAAAATCGTCGGAGGTCTTATACCTCTTGATGTGGGCACGAGCCTGAAATCCCAATTTCAGCCCTCGAAACATCTCATATGTTCTGCGACATTTCGAAAACGTCTTTGGTGCCTCAACTCTAAACCGTTTAACTAAACTATCATGTAGTTATCAAAACGCGTATGTCAGATGTTCGCAACATCCACAGACCACGTTCGAGGTCCAGCACACTGAGCGGTGCATTAAGGACATAAGCCTTCTACTGTCCGCATAATTGCTACTATCAACTTTCAACTATATTTTCTCTAGGAACATATCTAAAACAGTAGAACTAAAGCGCGAGCTACGACACAATTTGCAACAATCTTTTGACTATGTTCAGGATAATTAAGTTCATCTTATGAACTCCCACTCAGATAGACATCCCTCTAGTCATCTAAGTGATTACATGATCCGAGTCAACTAGGCCGTGTCCGATCATCACGTGAGACGGACTAGTCATCATCGGTGAACATCTTCATGTTGATCATATCCTCCATACGACTCATGCTCAACCTTTCGGTCTCTTGTGTTCCGAGGCAATGTCTGTACATGCTAGGCTCGTCAAGTTAACCTAAGTGTTTCGCATGTGTAAATCTGGCTTACACCCGTTGTATGTGAACGTAAGAATCTATCACACCCGATCATCACGTGGTGCTTCGAAACGATGAACTTTCGCAACGGTGCACAGTTAGGGGGGACACTTTCTTGAAATTTTAATGAGGGATCATCTTATTTACTGCCGTCGTTCTAAGCAAATAAGATGCATAAACATGATAAACATCACATGCAATCAAATAGTGACATGATATGGCCAATATCATTTTGCTCCTTTTGATCTCCATCTTCGGGGCTCCATGATCATCATCGTCACCGGCATGACACCATGATCTCCATCATCATGATCTCCATCATCGTGTCTTCATGAAGTTGTCTCGCCAACTATTACTTCTACTACTATGGCTACCGGTTAGCAATAAAGTAAAGTAATTACATGGCGTTGTTTAATGACACGCAGGTCATACAATAAATAAAGACAACTCTTGTGGCTCCTGCCGGTTGTCATACTCATCGACATGCAAGTCGTGATTACTATTACAAGAACATGATCAATCTCATACATCACATATATTCATCACATTCTTTTGGCCATATCACATCACATAGCATACCCTGCAAAAACAAGTTAGACGTCCTCTAATTGTTGTTTGCATGTTTTACGTGGCTGCTATGGGTTTCTAGCAAGAACGTTTCTTATCTACGCAAAACCACAACGTGATATGTCAATTGCTATTTACCCTTCATAAGGACCATTTTCATCGAATCTATTCCGACTAAAGTGGGAGAGACTGGCACCCGCTAGCCACCTTATGCACCAAGTGCATGTCAGTCGGCGGAACCTGTCTCACGTAAGTGTACGTGTAAGGTCGGTCCGGGCCGCTTCATCCCACAATGCCGCCGAAACAAGATTGGACTAGTAACGGTAAGCATATTGAACAAAATCAACGCCCATAACTACTTTGTGTTCTACTCGTGCAAAGAATCTATGCAATAGACCTAGCTCTGATACCACTATTGGGGAACGTAGCAGAAATTCAAAATTTTCCTACGTGTCACCAAGATCTATCTATGGAGAAACCAGCAATGAGGGGAAGGAGAGTGCATCTACATACCCTTGTAGATCGCTAAGCGGAAGTGTTCAAGAGAACGGGGTTGAAGGAGTCGTACTCGTCGTGATCCAAATCACCGGAGATCCTAGTGCCGAACGGACGGCACCTCCGCGTTCAACACACGTACAGCCCGGTGACGTCTCCCACGCCTTGATCCAGCAAGGAGAGAGGGAGAGGTTGAGGAAGACTCCATCCAGCAGCAGCACAACGGCATGGTGGTGATGGAGGAGCGTGGTGATCCAGCAGGGCTTCGCCAAGCACCGCGGGAGAGGAGAAGGGAGAGAGGTAGGGCTGCGCCAAGAGGGAGAGGTTCTCGTGTCTCTGGCAGCCCCAAAACCCCAACTATTTATAGGGGGAGGGGAGGGGGCTGCGCCCCCTCTAGGGTTCCCTCCCCATGGGTGGCGGCAGCCTCCAGATGCCATCTGGTGGCGGCCAGAAGGGGGGAGAGGGGAGGCGCACCTGGGGTGGGCCTTAGGGCCCATCTGCCCTAGGGTTTGCCCCCTTCCCACCCTTCCCTGCGCCTTGGGCCCTGTGGGGGGGCGCACCAGCCCATCTGGGGCTGGTCCCCTCCCACACTTGGCCCATGCAGCCCTCCAGGGATGGTGTCCCAACTTGGTGGACCCTCGGGACCCTCCCGGTGATCCCGATACGTTACCGGAAAAACCCGAAACTTTTCCGGTGACCAAAACAGGACTTCCCATATATAAATCTTTATCTCCGGACCATTCCGGAACTCCTTGTGATGTCCGGGATCTCATCCGGGACTCCGAACAACATTCGGTAACCACATACAAACTTCCTTTATAACCCTAGCGTCATTGAACCTTAAGTATGTAGACCCTACGGGTTCGGGAAACATGTAGACATGACCGAGACGTTCTCCGGTCAATAACCAACAGCGGGATCTATATACCCATGTTGGCTCCCACATGTTCCACAATGATCTCATCGGATGAACCACGATGTCAAGGACTCAATCAATCCCGTATACAATTCCCTTTGTCTAGCGGTATTGTACTTGCCCGAGATTCGATCGTCGGTATGCCGATACCTTGTTCAATCTCGTTACCAGCAAGTCTCTTTACTCGTTCCGTAACACATCATCCCGTGATCAACCCCTTGGTCACATTGTGCACATTATGATGATGTCCTACCGAGTGGGCCCAGAGATACCTCTCCGTTTACACGGAGTGACAAATCCCAGTCTCGATTCGTGCCAACCAAACAGACACTTTCGGAGATACCTGTAGTGCACCTTTATAGTCACCCAGTTACGTTGTGACGTTTGGTACACCCAAAGCATTCCTACGGTATCCGGGAGTTGCACAATCTCATGGTCTAAGGAAAATATACTTTGACATTAGAAAAGCTTTAGCATACGAACTACGATCTTTGTGCTAGGCTTAGGATTGGGTCTTGTCCATCACATCATTCTCCTAATGATGTGATCCCGTCATCAATGACATCCAATGTCCATGGTCAGGAAACCGTAACCATCTATTGATCAACGAGCTAGTCAACTAGAGGCTTACTAGGGACATGGTGTTGTCTATGTATCCACACATGTATCTGAGTTTCCTACCAATACAATTATAGCATGGATAATAAATGATTATCATGAACAAGGAAATATAATAATAACTAATTTATTATTGCCTCTAGGGCATATTTCCAACACCTACTTCCCTCTGCGAAGGGCCTATATTTTTTACTTTATGCAATTTTTATTTTTATTTGAGTCTCAATCTTCTCTTATAAAGCACCAACTAAGGGGCGCTATGATCGTACTTGAGCATTGGATGTAGCTAATATGCGAGTGTGTTTCATGAACGATCAATAATTGAGCATGATGGGCTAGGGATAACTTTCTTTAGTGTTGATATTTTGAAAGACATGGTTGCTTATTGATATGCTTGAGTATTGAAATCTTCATGTCAAAATTAGACTATTGCTTTGAACCAAATAAAAGTCCAAATGTCCATACTACAAAAGAAAAGAATATGTGATGATATGATAGGTAGCTTTCCACAACAAATATTCCATTTTCAATTCCTATTCATGATAAATTTTATAAGAAAGAGTTGTGTTTATGATGCTAGGAAAAGTGATTGAATTATCATTAACCAAACTTATGCACTTTGCTAGCATTCACACTTCATAAATTATTTCTTTTATCATTTACCTACTCGAGGATGAGTAGGAATTAAGCTTGGGGATGCTGAAACATCTCTAACGTATCTATAATTTATGAAGTATTCATGCCATGTTTACAACAATTTTATATGGTTTTGGTATGATTTGCATGGAACTAACCCGGACTGATGCTGTTTTCAGCAGAACTAGCGTGGTGTTGTTTTTTGTGTAGAAATGAAATTTCTCCAAATGAGTTGAGACTTTTTGATGATTTTTTGGAACAAAAGAGACCCCCGGTGCTTCGCGAAAGGACCGGCAGGTGAAGGAGTAAGGCACAAGATACCGGGGCGCGCCTGGGCCCTTTCCCGTGCCCAGTGGGTTGTGCTCACCTCGAGGCCCATCTTCACGTGAAACCAACGCCAAAAAATCCTATAAATAGAGAAACCATCAGAAATAACCCTGGATCAAAAGTTCCGCCGCCGCAAGCCTTTGTAGCCATGAAAAACCAACCTAGACCCGTTCCGGCACTCTGCCGGAGGGGGATATCATCACCGGTGGCCATCTTCATCATCCCGGCGGCCACCATGATGAGAGGGAGTAGTCCACCCTCGGGGCTGAGGGTTTGTACCCGTAGCTATGTGTTTAATCTCTCTCTCTCTCTCTCTCTCTCGTGTTCTTGATGGTACGATCTTGATGGATCGAGGGCTTTGTTAATATAGTTGGATCATATGGTGTTTTCCCCTCTCTATCTTGTTGTGATAAATTGAGTTTTCCCTTTGAGATTTTGTTTTATAGGATTGAATACTTTTATGGATTTGAGAGCACTTGATATATGTCTTGCATATGAATACTCGTGGTGACAATGGGGTGTTATATTGATTCACTTGATATGTGTTTTGTCATTCACCTCGTGGATTCCCGAGGTGACATTGGGGTAATCTATGCCTATGGGTTGATGCACGTTCTCGTCTTTGTTTCTCCGGTAGAAATTTTGGGGCACTCTTTGAGGTTCTTTGTGTTGGATTGAGTATTATAATCGAAATTTGCTTTGGTGTTATTTTAGTACGAACTCTTGATAGATCGTTCGGAAAGAATAACTTAGTGTTATTTTAGTATGAACTCTTGATAGCTCGATCGTAAAGAATAACTTGATGTTATTTTAGTACAAACTCTTGGACAGATTGATCAGAGAGAATAGCTACAAACAATTTCTTCTTATGTTCTCTGCTAGATAGGAACTATGGAATGATTCTTCATTGCACGTTGAGGGATGGTTATATGATCCAATTATATTAGCATTGTTGAGAGCTTGCACCAGCGAAAGTACAGACCCTAGGCCTCATTTTCAAGCATTGCAACATCATTTGTGCTCACTTTTATCAATTTCTACCTTGCTGTTTTTTATTGTTCCTATTACAAAAATCAATATCTACTATCGTTACTACACTTTTATCACCATCTCTTCGCCGAACTACTGCACGTATACAATTTGACATTGTATTTGGTGTGTTGGGGAAACAAGAGACTCTTTGTTATTTGGTAGAAGGGTTGTTTGAGAGAGACCGTCTTCATCCTACACTTGCTACGGATTGATAAATCGTAGGTCATCCACTTGAGGGAAAATTGCTACTGTCCTCCAATACTCTGCGCTTGGAGGCCCAACACGAGTGTACAAGAATAAAGTTTCTTAGTAGACATCATAACCTTTCAGAACACGAAGAAGAAAGATTATTGAAAGTTCTAAGGAAGCATCGAGCTACTATTGGATATACTCTTGATGATCTTAAAGGCATTAGTCCTACTCTATGTCAGCACAAGATTAATATGGAACCTGATGCTAAACCTTGTGTTGATCACCAACGTTAGTTAAATCCGAAGATGAAAGAAGTGGTAAGAACGGAAATATTGAACCGTCTGGAAGCAGGTATAATCTATCCTATAGCTGATAGTAGATGGCTGAGACCTATTCATTGTGTCCCTAAGAAGGGAGGTATTACTGTTGTTCCTAATGATAAGATTGAGCTTATTCCACAAAGAATTATCACGGGCTATAGAATGGTAATTGATTATAGAAAATTAAATAATGCTACTATAAAAGATCATTACCCTCTGCCTTTTATCGATCAAATGTCATAAAGATTATCTAAGCACACCCCTTTTTTACTTCCTTGATGGATACTCTGGCTTCTCACAAATACCTGTTTTACAATCTGATCAAGAAAAGACCACTTTTACTTGTCCTTTTGGAACATTTGCTTATAGATGTATGCCTTTCGGTTTATGTAATGCAACTACTACCTTTCAAAGATGTATCACTGCTATATTCTCTGATTTTTGTGAAAAGACTGTTGAGGTTTTCATGGATGACTTTTCTGTTTATGGGAAGTCTTTTGATGATTGTTTAAGCAATCTTGATCGAGTTTTGCAAAGATATGAAAAAGCAAATCTTGTCTTGAATTTGGAGAAGTGCCACTTTATGGTTAACGAAGGTATTGTTTTGGGCCATTAAATTTGTGAAATAGGTATTGAGGTGGACAAAGCCAGGGTTGATGCAACTGAGAAAATGCCATGTCCTAAAGATACCAAAGGTATTCATAGTTTCCATGGTCATGCTGGTTTTTATAGGAGGTTTATCAAAGACTTTTCTAAAATTTCTAGGCCTCATACAAATCTTTTGCAAAAGGATATACCCTTCGTGTTTGATGATGATTTCTTGGAAGCCTTTGAAACACTAAAGAAAGCCTTAATCACTACACCTATTGTTCAACCACAAGATTGGAACTTGCCTTTTGAGATTATGTGCGATGCTAGTGATTATGTTGTTCGTGTTGTTCTAGGACAAAGTGTTGATAAGAAATTGAATGTTATCCATTATGCTAGTAAAACTCTAGACAATTCTCAATGAAATTATCCTACTATTGAAAAATAATTCTGTCGGCGTTTTGGGAATGGGGGTCCCCAGACTTGCCTGCCTGCGGCCTGCGGCATGGCTCAAGTGGTGGCCCAGTACGGCCCATCTTTATCTACTCAAGCTCAAGACCCTCGCAAGGGGCCATGCCTCGCCGGGCAGACGATGAAGGGCTTCCTCTGGAGCGGCCTCACCAGGAAGGTCGCGAGGAGGCGGAGAGATCAAGGCAGGGGTACCTCGCGAGGTGCTCGTGACGCAAGCCATGACGATCAAGACCAGCGGGCGCCGGCCTGTGCAGTGTCCTTATTTCCTCTTTGGTGCAAAGGGGGTGAGCACAGGAGCAGAGTACTGAGGCATCAAGCAAAGGTTACCATTCCAGTGCAACAAGACCAAGACCAGCAGAGCGCCAGGACGGAGGTCATCATGGAGCCCAAGACGGCGTCATCACCAGTGCCTTTGGCAGTCGAAGACCAACTTTAGTCAGGATAACTTGTACTAGATGTCCCCCTTCAAAATGGCCGTTGTTGGCGCCCTTCCCACTCAATATTTGGGAAGAGGGCCAGGGCCTCTATATATAGGGATAGCCACCACAGTAGAGAGGGGATCGAAACCTGAGAGAGTTCTCATCTCATTTAGAGGCGAGAAGATCCATCCCAGTAGAACACTGCACCAGCTCAAGAACATCTCTTGTGAGGTTGTTCTTCCTTTGTACTGTTCATCAGCCCCTGAGGCAATCCACCACATCACAAACTAGAGTAGGGTATTACACCACAACGATGGCCCGAACTAGTATAAACCTTGCGTCCCTTGTACTGTTCATCGTTTAGCTTAGATTCTCAGCGAGGCGTTCGGACGTGGATCGGTAGGGGGAAGATCTTCGCGTGCACCCCAGAGTTCGAACCTTAAGGGTTCTGCCAGAACCCAATATCTGACATTTGGCACGCCAGGTAGGGGTGCGCCGGAGCTCTCCCTTCCGTTGACCCGCTCTTCGTCAACACCGCGCTTCGCCCTCATGGCGGACAACGCGCCGCCCGCTCCGGCTGCCGACGCCGACACTAGGGCCAGGGGGCTCCGAGCCTTGGCAACCGCCTTGCGACGGGTGCAGTGGCCGCACAAGTTCAAGCCAGAGATACCGCCGCGCTGCGACGGCGCGGCGGACCCGCTGGCTTTCTTGCTGGCGTATGAGGAGGCCGTCCTCAGGGCCGGGGGCGATGACAAGGTCGTGGCTAACTGGCTGCCCATGGCCCTCACCGGCGTCCCACGCATGTGGCTGCTCCACCTGCCTGCAGCTTCGGTGGCCTCCTGGGACGAGCTGCACAGCCTCTTCCTCGCCCATTGTGTTGCGCCGGCACCCCCAGTCGTCGCAGCTCTCCTAGGCGGTTCGCGAGCCCCACCCTCGAGCCGCAACGTCAAGCCATTTCGCCCGCCAGGTCGGCGCTGCCTTCAAGTGCCGCGAAGACCCCTCGAGTTGGGTGGCAGCCGAGGCCGGCTTGACCTTCAGCTCAGACGATCACCCCACCAACACCGCCTGCTCGGGCGCGCTCCCGATGCTATGTACCCCCACCATCTGCCAGGTGGCAGTCACTAGGACCCTCATCGACGGTGGTGCCGGCCTCAACGTGCTCTTGGTTGAGGCCTTTAGCCTCCTTCACGTGCCGCTGTAGCGACTCCAACCCAGTAAGCCCTTCTCGGGCGTCGGAGGCAGTTCCACTGGCTCCCTGGGGCAGATCCGCCTCCGAGTGACCTTTGGCACGCATGACAACTTCCGCACGGAGCTGGTCGACTTCGACATCACCCCCATCGGCTTCCCGTGCAACGCCATCCTCGGCTACCCTGCCTTGGCCCAGTTCATGGCAGCGAGTCTTTCGGCCTACAACCTCATGAAGATGCCCGGGAGTAGCGGCGTCCTCACCGTGCCCGGAGATACAAAAGATGCCCTGCAGGCACTCAGGCTCGCCTTCAAGGCGGCCGCTGTGGTGCAGTCCACCAGCGATGGCACCCTTGAGGCCAAGGGGGCTGCGCCAACCAAGAAGAAGCAGCTGTTCACCCAAGACAAGGCGGAAACCAAGCAAGTGCCAGTCGATGAGGATGGATCCTCTGGCGCCACCTTCACCATAGTCGCCAATCTCGACCCCGACCAAGAAGAGGCCTTGGTGAAGTTCCTACGCGCGAACAAGGAGGTGTTCGTGTGGGAGCCAAAGCAGCTAGCGGGGGTTCCAATGGAGGTGATTGAGCACCATCCAAACGTGTGTCCCAACGTGCGCCCCGTGAAGCAGAAGGCAAGGCGACAGTCCACCGAGAAGCAGGCCTTCATCATCCAAGAAACCTGTAAGCTTGAAGTTGCGGGTGTCATTCACGAAGTTCACTATCCTGAATGGTTGGCCAACCCTGTTGTTGTGCCAAAGAAGGGGGGAAAGGAGCGCATGTGTGCCGACTTCACCAACATCAAAAAATCCTGCCCTTAAGACCCATTCCTGCGTCGACCAGATCATCGATTGCACCGCCGAGTGTGACCTATTGTGCTTCCTGGACGCCTTTTCTGGCTATCACCAAATCAAGATGGCGATAGAACACGTGGAGAAAACAGCCTTCCTGACCCCGTGTGGGGTGTACTGCTATACCTGCATGCCGCTCGGGTTGGGCAATGAAGGCGCAACCTTTCAGCGGCTGATGCATATCGCCTTGGGCCGGCAACTCAGGAGAAACGCAGAGGCCTACGTTGACGACATCGTGGTGAAGTCTCGGGAGGCCAAAACCCTGATTCAGGACCTGGAAGAAACCTTCGCGAGCCTTCGCGAGGTGGACCTGCGGCTTAACCCAGAGAAGTGCGTGTTCGGTGTTCCATCTGGCAAGCTTCTGGGCTTCCTTGTGTCTCATAGAGGTATTGAGGCTAACCCGGAGAAGGTCAAGGCAGTCGAGGACATGAGTCCGCCGCAAACCCTCAGGGAAATGAAGAAGCTCACTAGTCGAGTAACCGCGTTAGGGTGCTTCATCTCCAAGCTGGGGGAGCGTGCCCTGTCCTTTTTCAAGCTGATGAAGAAGAAGAGTCCGTTCGAATGGACTCAAGAGGCCGACAAAGCATTCCGTGACCTCAAGAAGTACCTGACCAGCCCTCCGGTGATGGTGGCTCCACGCCCTTGGGAGCCCTTGGTACTCTACCTCGCCGCCACACCTTACTCCGCCAGTGCAGCTCTGGTGGCGGTATGGGAGGAGCGCCAGGTCAAAGCTGCGCCACGACCGGCCATGGTAGCGCAAGACCAAGAAGGCTTCGCGAAAACCACAGCAGCAGCAGATGGAGGCCTGCCTTAGCAGGGGGACGCCCCCGGGGCTGAGGAGGCCGCATCAGGCAGCCAGGAGCTGGGAGCTCCGTCGCCTCAGGAGGCGCCTGACCCTTCGGAGGGCACCGACCTCGCCAACACGCCTACCCTTGTCAAGCACCCAGTGTATTTTGTTAGCACGGTGCTGTGGGATGCAAGGGCATGATACCCCATGCCTCAGAAGCTCTTTCTCGCACTACTAGTGGCCTTGCGCAAGCTACAGCACTACTTCCAAGGTCACCCCATCAAGGTCGTCTCGGCGTATCCGTTGGAAAGGGTACTCAGGAGTCCCAACTCAGCGGGAAGGTTCGTTGAATGGAACATCGAGTTGCAAGCGTTTCAGTTGGAATTCAGAACGACGAGGGTAGTCAAAGGAGCCGCACTTGCAGATTTTGTGGCAGAATGGACAAAGACGCCAAGGCTCGAAGCAGATGAAGATCGGTCACTTTCCCCAGGAAGTGAGGCCCCGGACCGTTGGGTCATGTACTTTGACGGAGCGTTCTCGCGACATGGTGCGGGGGCTGGCGCAGTACTTATATCTCCCACTCAGGACAACCTTTATTACGCCGTACAACTCTATTTTTAGCATGGAGAGAAGGTTTCCAACAACATAGCAGAATACGAAGGATTGATAGCAGGCTTGAAGGCAGCAACAGCCTTGGGGGTAAAGCGCCTCATCATCGAAGGTGATTGACAGCTCCTCGTCAATTTCTCCAACAAGGTGTACGAGCCGAAGAACGAGCACATGGAAGCGTATCTTGCGGAGGTCTGCAGAATGGAAAAGCAGTTTTGGGGGTTGGAGTTGCAACATGTGCCCCACGACACCAATCAAGAGGCTGATGACATCGCCAGGAGGGCGTCCAGGCAGCTGCCTCAAGAGCCCGACGTCTTCAAGGAACGGCTCTTCAGACCCTCAGCGGCATCATCGCTATCAAGTATAGTGCAGCCTCAGGAGGAACTCCCTCAACCGCCTGCCTTAGGAGCTCCGGCCTGTGGGCCCGGCCTCGGGAGCATGCTTGCTCCTAGTGCTGGAGCCTCAGGAGGGATGTTGGACCATAGAACTCAAGGATTACCTGATGCAAGGGACTCTGCAAGAGAAGGAGGAGGACGCGTAACGCGTGGCGCGGCAGGCCATGGCCTACTGCATCCAAGATGGAGAGCTCTACCGGAAGTGGCCAAATGATGTTTCCTTATGTTGCATCTCCAGGGAGCAGGGGAAAGAGTTACTGGCAGACATTCACGATGAAGATTGCGGGCACCACTCGTCATCACGGACCCTCGTTGGCAAGGTGTTTCGCAGCGGGTTCTACTAGCCTACAACACTCAACGACGCCATCGAGCTGATGAAGGCTTGTGAAGCCTGTCTATTCCACGCCAAGCAGATTCATCAGCCGGCTCAGGGCCTACAGACTATTCCCCTCTCATGGCCGTTTGCAGTTTGGGGCTGGACATTTTGGGCCCGTTTCCCCGGGCGCCAGGGGGCTATCGCTACCTCTACGTCGCCATTGACAAGTTCACTGATAGAGTCCTGGACTAGGGGGTGTCCGGATAGCCGGACCATCATCATCGGCCGAACTATCATCGGCCGGACTATCATCGTCAGCCGGACTCCAAGACTATGAAGATACAAGATTGAAGACTTCGTCCCGTGTCCGGATGGGACTTTCCTTGGCGTGGAAGGCAAGCTTGGCGATACGGATATGTAGATCTCCTACCATTGTAACCGACTCTATGTAACCCTAGCCCTCTCCGGTGTCTATATAAACCGGATGGCTTTAGTCCATAGGACACAACAACAACCATTACAACAATCATACCATAGGCTAGCTTCTAGGGTTTAGCCTCCTTGATCTTGTGGTAGATCTACTCTTGTAATACCCACATTATCAATATCAATCAAGCAGGACGTAGGGTTTTACCTCTATCAAGAGGGCCCGAACCTGGGTAAAACATCGTGTCCCTTGTCTCCTGTTACCATCCGCCTAGACGCACAGTTCGGGACCCCCTACCCGAGATCCGCCGGTTTTGACACCGACATTCACCAAGTGGGCAGAGGTGGAAGCTGTCCGCACCATCCCAGCCGGTTCAGCAGTCAAGTTCATCAAGGGCCTCATGAGCCGATTCGGAGTGCCTAATCGCATCATCACCGTCAACGGTTCGCAATTCACCAGCAACCTCTTCAAAACATATTGTGCTAACCTTGGAACATAGATATTCTACGCTTCGGTGGCACACCCTCGAAGAAACGGCCAGGCTGAACGTGCCAACGCAGAGGTCCTGAAAGGCCTCAAAACCAGGACCTTCAAGAGGAAGTTGGAGGCCTGCGGCAGGGGCTGGTACGACGAGCTCCAGTCCGTGTTGTGGTCCATCCACACAACCGCTAACAAGTCAACTGGCGAGGCCCCGTTCTTCCTCGTCTACGGGCAGAGGCGGTCCTCCCTCACAAGGTCAGGCGCAGCTCCGTGCGGGTCCCGGCGTTTGACGAAGCGCAGCAGGACACCACGAGGGGGATGGATCTCGTGCTGGGGGAGGAACGCCGTTGGGAGGCCGCACTTTGGGCGGCGAGATACCAGCAAGCACTGCTGCGATACCATTGCCGCAACATCCGCCCCAGGACTGTCGAGGTAGATGATCTCGTGCTCAGGCGGGTGCTCTCCAGGGAAGGGCTGCACAAGCTCTCGCCCATGTGGGAGGGCCCGTTCAAGGTTGTTCATGTTTCCAGACCGCGCGCCGCGCGATTGGAGACCCAGGAGGGGGTGCCCATCCCAAACGCGTGGAACATTCAGCACCTTCGGAGGTTTTACCCTTGAAATAAGGCCCACTGCCTGTAAGGAAGGCCCAGCGCCTGTGAAGGTCGTCGTCCCAAGAAAAGGCCCGGTGCCTGTGAAGAAGGCCAATGCCTGTGAAGCTCGCCGCCCCAAGAAAAGGCTCGGTGCCTGTGAAGAAGGCCAATGCCTATGAAGCTCGCCGCCCGTGACACTCTCATGTAATAATGAGTTGGGGTTGTACACGCCACGGAGTCTCCGGAGTGCCGCCCTCGGGCCTCGGGGGCTCCCGCCCACTCCCGGTGGCAGCACTTAGCTCCGCGTTGGTGAGAAGACATCGAAGACTAGACTAGTGCCAGATGCGGCTTTTCATTTGCTTTCTGCAGCTCGCTTCCTTGCCTTTGTTTGGAGCTTTATTGGAGTTGCTTCTAGTGTTGTTTGCCATCCCTGGCCCGTGTTTCTTTGTCTTTGTTGCTTGCCTGACTCGTATTCTCTTTCGCAAGCCTCGCGAGGGGGGCTGCGCGGGCGCCCTCGCGAGCATCTCCTGACCTAATTTCATGGGGCTTCCCTACTCGAGTTCACACCGGGAGCACTCCTCCCGGTCCATGCCCCACTGGCATCGCGACACGAGCGCAGGGCCCGAGCCGGTCACCCTCACGACTGGGATTCGGAAGCTATCCCTTCGGCTAAGTTTCACAGGCCTCAAGACGCTCGACGAGGCCTCAGGCAGGAGCCTAGCGAGGCGAAGACCGCAGCGAATCCCCCCAAGCTAAGTTGTTCCTATGCATGAGCATGCAATACCGAAACACGACATGGGAATAATGGAAATAGCATGATAATTAGAGGCACTAGTTCAGCACGCCGGGGCTCCACACTTTTCTCTTTCTCAATGCACGAAAAGAAGAAAAACAAAAAAAAACATGGCTTGCACGGCGATGAATCGTAGAAGGGGGTTCGCATCGACCTCCGGAGCTCAATCGGACTCCTCCTCACGCTTCACCAAAGCGCGACGGCGGGATGACCCGCTACCCCCCTCGAAGTGAGCGCGACGGCGGGATGACCCGCTACCCCCCCCCCCCGCTGGAGGAGCTATCATCAGAAGGGGAACCGCTGAAGTTTGGCAAGCTGCGGGCACCGCCAGGCACGGGCCCGCCTTCATCTTGGTCACGGCCATCGCCAAGGCTAAGCACCCGGTCACCGTCATCATCCTCAAGGAAGCACCCGACACGGCAGCCATCCTCCCTGAACACCCTCATGTAGAGGGTGGCGTCGTCGTCAAACTTGAAGTGCAGGGTGCACCGCCGGCCCAGGCCACGCGCACGGGCAAACGTTTGCCAGCCGCGGGCCAAGGCCACATTTCCGGCGACGGAGACCTCCACCGCAACCCAGGAGGCCCTGCTGCAGCAGCCGTCCACCTGAAGCCAGAGCCCGCCAGTGGCACTGGTCGGCAGTTGGCCGACGAAGAAGTGGGGGAGCTAAAGCCAGTTGCCGGCCGGATCCGCCGACCAAGTGACAAACTCCGGCAGCACCTCTGCCGAGTGAAAGCGCGGGCGGGGAGGCCGCGCAGCCATGGCGCGTCTTCCCCCATCAATCAAGCGACCTTCACCATGCAAAGGACCTCCGCCGCAACCACGGTTGGCCACTGCAGGAGTCGCGGGGTGGTTGCGGGGACGACCTCGGCCGCGTTTGGGCGGAGGGGAGTCGGGCCCATCCCGGCGAGCCTTCCCCTTCTCTGCGGCCGAGAACCTCTTCGTGGGCGCCATAAGACACAACAAGCAAACGAGAAGGAGCAAGGAAGAAGGAGCAGAGTAGGAAGAGATGGACAGCGGGGGCTCGCGTCCCCCGCATTTATAGCCAGAGGAGGCCAACCGTCGGCCTCCACGATCGCAGGTAATCATGAATCATTTTGCATGCAGGGACTTGTGAAGTCGGGTAGTTGCCGAGGCAGCGTGGGGAAGCGGAGACGCCCACGTCTAATCAACCGCCATGCGGCGCCCAAGGCCGCAGGCTGATGGGGCCCGTGGCGCTTCGCACTTGCCCCTTTGCTTCTCTGCTAAGCCAAGTCCGAGCGCGCCTTGGGCCCGGGGGCTACTATCGGTGTTCTGGGAACGGGGGTCCCTAGACTTCCCTACCTACGGCCTGCGGCGTGGCTCAAGTGGTGGCCCAGTACGGCCCATCTTCATCTACTCAAGCTCAAGACACTCGCGAGGGGCCAAGCCTCGCGGGGCAGACAACGAAGGGCTTACTCAGGAGCGGCCTCACCAGGCAGGCTCGCGAGGAGGCAGAGAGATCAAGGCAGGGCTACCTCGCGAGGTGCTCATGACGCAAGTCGTGACGATCGAGACCAGGGGGGCGCTAGCCTGTGCAGTGTCCTTGTTTCCTCTTTGGTGCAAAGGGGGCGAGCACAAGCGCGGAGTACCGAGTCATCAAGCAAAGGTTACCATTCGGATGCAACGAGACCAAGACCAGCAGAGCGGCAGGATGGAGGTCATCGTGGAGCCCAAGACGGCATCATCACCACTGCCTTTGGCAGTCGAAGACAAACTTTAGTCAGGATAACTTGTACTTGATGTTCCCCTTCTAAATGGCCGTTGTTGGCGCCCTTCCCGCTCAATATTTGGGAAGAGGGCCAGGGACTCTATATATAGGGATAGCCACCACAGTAGAGAGGGGATCAAAACCTGAGAGAGTTCTCATCTCACCTAGAGGCGAGAAGATCCATCCCAAGTAGATCACCGCACCAGCTCAAGAACACCTCTTGTGAGGCTATTCTTCCTCCGTACTATTCATCAGTCCCTGAGGCAATCCACCACACCCCAAACTAGAGTATGGTATTACACCACAACGGTGGCCCGAACTAGTATAAACCTTGCGTCCCTTGTGTTGTTCATCGTTTAGCTTAGATTCTCAGCGAGGCGTTCAGACGTGGATCGGTAGGGGGAAGATCTTCGCGCGCACCCCAGAGTTCGAACCTTAAGGGTTCTGCCGGAACCCGATATCCAACAAATTCTTAGAGGCAGTGTTTGCTTGATATAAATTTAGATCCTACATTAATGATTCTAAAGTTATTGTTCACACCAATCATGCTACTATAAAATATCATATGGAAAAGATGCTAAACCTAGACTCATTAGGTGGGTTCTTCTGCTACAAGAATTATATTTGCATATCACTGATAGGAACAGAGAACCTCATAGCTGATAACTTGTCTAGGCTTGAAAATATTCTTGATTGTCCACAACCTATTAATGATAGCTTTCCTGATGAACAGTGCGCTGTAATAAATGTTTCTAATAGTGCACCTTGGTAAGCTAATTATGTTAATTATATTGTTGCTAAGGGGTTGAGCATACAAACAAAAAATGCATGGCAACCTCTGCTTCCCTCTATGAAGGGCCTATCTTTTACTTTCATGTATTTACTTTCAAGCATTTACTATCATGCAAGAGTCAAAGTTCTTCTCTCCATTCCTTTTATTTTTCTCCTTTGGCAAGCATCATGTGGTGAGGAAAGATCTATGCACATATATCCAGTTGGAATATGGGTAGCATGAGTTATTATTATTGTCCTCACCCTTGAGGTGAATGTGTTAAGAGGCGAAAATATAAGCCCCTATCTTTCCATGTGTCTGGTTGAAATATTTTGCTCATGTGTACGCGGTGAGTGTTAGCAATCATAGTAGCCTAAATGATGGTTTAGTATGTGGACTTCCCTAAAGGCTCCGATACATGACCCTTCCTGAAAAGATGAGGAGTTGTAGTTGCAAAGTTGACCGAGAACATAGTTTGTTGGTTTCCAATAGAGTTTATGCTTTATAATTTGATGTTGTGATGAATTGTCACTTGTTCATGAGAAGTCTATGATATAAGTTTTATGTTAATTTTTTTTGCTGTTATAATAAGTTACATGATGCTGCTATGTCCGTATTTTTGTTTTTATCAACACCTCTCTCTAGCATGCGGGCATGTTTTTCGATTTCGGTTTTCACTTGAGGACAAGCAAGGTCTAAGCTTGGGGGAGTTGATACGTCCATTTTGCATCATGTTTACCTACTGTTATTTATGTTGTTTTATTGTATAATAATGCTTTTTGGAGTAATTCTAATGCCTTTTCTCTCATAATATGCAAGGTATACACAAAGGGGGAGAATTCTCGTAGCTGGAAATCTAGACCTGAAAAAGCGGCGTGAGGCTACCTATTTTGCACAACTCCAAATGAGTTGAAACATTGTGAGGAATTTTTATGGAATATTTGATGAATATTGGAGAAAATACGTACCAGAGGGGGCCCACCAGGTGGGCACAACCCACCTGGGCGCGCCCTGGTGGGTTGTGCTCACCCAAGCCCACCTCCGGTGCCTCTCCTCTGGTATATAAGTCATTTTGACCTAGAAAAAAAATAAGGAGAGAACTTTTGGGACAAAGCGCCGCCGTCTCGAGGCGGAACATGGGCAGGAGCACTTTTCATTTCCGGCGGAGCGATTCCGCCGGGGGAACTTCCCTCTCGAAGGGGGAAATCATCATCATCATCATCACCAACAACTCTCCCATCTTGGGGAGGGCTATCTTCATCAACATATTCAACAGTACGAACTCCTCTCAAACCCTAGTTCATCTCTTGTGTACCGGAACTATAGATTGGTGCTTGTGGGTGACTAGTTGTGTTGATTACATCTTGTAGTTGATTACTATATCGTTTATTTTGTGGAAGATTATATGTTCAGATCCATTATGCTATTTAATACCCCTCTGGTCTTGAGCATGATTATAATTTGTGAGTAGGTACTTTTGTTCTTCAGGTCACAGGAGAAATCATGCTGCATGTAATCATGTGAACTTGATATGTGTTCGATATTTTGAAGATCTGTATGTTGTGATTCCCTTAGTGGTGTCATGTGAACATCGACTACATGAAACTTCACCATATTTGGGCCTAAGGGAATGCATTGTGGAGTAGTTATTATATGATGGGTTGCGAGAGTGACAGAAGCTTAAACCCTAGTTTATGCGCTATTCCGTAAGGGACCGGTTGGTTCCAAAAGTTTAATGCTATGGCTAGAGTTTATTCTTAATACTTTTCTCGTAGTTGCGGATGCTTGAGAGGGGGTTAATCATAAGTAGGAGGTTTGTTCAAGTAAGAACAACACCTAAGCACCGGTCCACCCACATACCAAATTTTTAATGTAGCGAACATGAATTAAGCCAACATGATGAAAGTGACTAGATGAAATTCCCGTGTACCCTCAAGAACGCTTTGCTTATCATAAGAGACCGTTTTGGCTTGTCCTTTGCCTCAAAAGGACTGGGCTACCTTGCTGCACTTTTGGTACTACTATCGTTACTTGCTCGTTACAAAATTATCTTGCTATCAAACTACTCCACTACTTACAGTTTTAGCACTTGCAGACATTACCTTGCTGAAAATCACATGTCATTTCCTTCTGCTCCTCGTTGGATTCGACACTCTTACTTATCGAAAAGGATACAATTAACCGCATATACTTCTAGGCCATGAAGGCTATTTTCTGGCGCCGTTGCCGGGGAGTGAAGCACTTTTGGTAAGTGGAAATTGGTAAGGAAACATTATTACTATGTGCTGAAATTTATTGTCACTTGCTAGTATGGAAAACAATCCTTTGATGGGTTTGTTTGGGGTATCTTCACCTCGAACAGAACCAAAATTAGTTTCCCCTCAACCTACTGCACGTACTGAAAATATTGAATATGAAATTCCTTCGGGTATGGTAGAACAACTGCTAGCTAATACTTATGCAGGAGATGGAACCGAACATCCTGATATGCACTTGATATATATGGATGAAATTTGTGGATTGTTTAAACTTGCAGGTTTACCCGAAGATGAAGCTAAGAAGAAGGTTTTTCCTTTATCTTTCAAGGGAAAATCATTGACATGGTATAGGCTATGCGATGATATTGGATCTTGGAACTGGAATCGGTTGAAATTGGAATTTCATAAAAAATTCTATCCTATGCATCTAGTTCATCGTGATCGGAAATATATATATAATTTTTGGCATCGTGAAGGAGAAAGTATCGCTCTATCTTGGGGGAGGCTTAAGTCAATGTTATATTCATGCCCCAATCATGAGCTCTCAAGAGAAATTATTGTTCAAAATTTTTATGCTCGGCTTTCTCGTAATGATCAATCCATGCTCGATACTTCCTCTACTGGTTCTTTTATGAAGAATACTATTGAATTCTAGTGGGATCTTTTAGAAATAATTAAACACAACTTTGAAGATTCGGAATTTGATGAAGGTAAAGAGTCAGGTATTGAACCTAAGTTTGATTGTGTTAAATATTTTATGAATACCAATGCTTTTCAAAAGTTTAGCACTAAATATGGACTTGACTCTGAGATAGTAGCTTGCTTTTGTGAATCTTTTGGTACTCATGTTGATCTCCCTAAGGAGAAGTGGTTTAAATATCACCCACCAATTTAAAAAGAAATTAAAGAATCGGTAAAAGCTAAAGAAGAAACTATCATTTACAATGTTGATCCAGTTGTTCCCAATGCTTATATTGAAAAACCACCTTTCCCTGTTAGGATGAAGGAACATGCTAAAGTTTCAACTGTGGTCAACAAAAGTTATATTAGAACACCCAAACCAGCTGAACAAATCAGAGTTGAACCTAGTGTTGCTATGATTAAAGATCTCTTGGTCGATAATATCGGTGGGCATGTTATTTACTTTTGTGATGAAGCTTGTAGAATTGCCAAACCTGATAAGTGCCTATTGTTGGCATGCCTATTGTCTCAGTCAAGATAGGAGATCACTGTTATCATGGGTTATGTGACATAGGTGCTAGTGTGAGTGATATTCCTTTTTCCTTATATGAAGAAATTAAGAGTGAAATAGCTCCTACTGAAATAGAAGACATAGATGTTACTATTAAACTTGCCAATAGAGATAATATATCACCAATTGGGATTGTTAGAGATGTTTAAGTCTTGTGTGGGAAAATAAAATACCCTACTGATTTTCTTGTTCTTGGCTCCCCACAAGATGACTTTTCTCCCATTATCATTGGTAGACCTTTCTTGAACACCGTCAATGTCAGAATAGATTGTAAGAAACAAATTGTGGGTGTTAGCTTTGGTGATGAATCTCATGAATTTAATTTTTCCAAGTTTAGTAGGCAACCTCATAAGAAAGATTTGCCTAGTAAGGATGAAATTATTGGTCTTGCTTCTATTGTTGTACCTCAAACTCATCCATTAGAATAATATTTGCTAGACCATGAAAATGATTTGCATATGCATGAAATAGATGAAATAGATAAAATCTTTTTCGAACAACAACCTCTACTTAAACACAATTTGCCTATTGAAACTCTAGGAGGTCCTCCTCCACCTAAAGGTGATCCTGCATTTGTATTAAAACCAGACACTTTGAAATATGCTTATCTTGATGAGAAAAAGATATATCCTGTTATTATTAGTGCTAACCTTTCAGAACATGATGAAGGAAGATTATTGAAAGTTCTAAGGAAGCACCGAGCTCCTATTGGATATATTCTTGATGAGCTTAAAGGCATTAGTCCCACTCTGTGTCAGCGCAAGATTAATATGGAACCTAATGCTAAACCTGTTGTTGATCACCAACGTTGGTTAAACCCGAAGATGAAATAAGTGGTAAGAACGAAAATAGTGAAACTTCTGGAAGCATGTATAATCTATCCTATAGCTGATAGTAGATGGGTAAGTCATGTTCATTGTGTCCCTAAGAAGGGAGGTACTACTATTGTTCCTAATTATAAGAATGAGCTTATTACACAAAGAATTGTCGCAGGCTATAGGATGGTAATTGATTGTAGAAAATTAAACTAAGCAACTAGAAAAGATCATTACCCTTTCCCTTTTATTTATCAAATGTTAGAAAGATTATCTAAGCATACACATTTTTGCTTGCTTGATGGATATTCTTGTTTTTTCAGAAATACCTGTTTCACAACCTGATCAAGAAAAGACCACTTTTACATGTCCTTTTGGAACTTATTCTTATAGACATATGCCTTTTGGTTTATGTAATGCACCTACTACCTTTCAAAGATGTATGACTGCTATATTCTTTGATTTTTGTTAAAAGATTGTTGAAGTTCTCATGGATGCCTTTTCTGTTTATGGGAAGTCTTTTGATGATTATTTAAGCAATCTTGATCGAGTTTTGCAGAGATGTGAACAGACAAATCTTGTCTTGAATTGGGAGAAGTGCCACTTTATGGTTAAACGAAGGTATTGTTTTGGGCCATAAAATTTCTGAAAGAGGTATTGAGGTGGACAAAGCCAAGGTTGATGCAATTGAGAAAATGCAATGTCCTAAAGATATCAAATGTATTCATAGTTTCCTTGGTCATGTTGGTTTCTATAGGAGGATTACCAAGGACTTTTCTAAAATTTCTAGGCCTCTTACAAATCTTTTGCAAAAGGATATTCCCTTTGTGTTTGATGATGATTGCTTGTAAGCCTTTGAAACGCTAAAGAAAGCCTTAATTACTACACCTGTTGTTCAACCACCTGATTGCAACTTGCCTTTTGAGGTTATCTGTGATGCTAGTGATTATGTTGTTGTTGTTGTTCTAGGACAAAGAGTTGATAAGAAATTGAATGTTATCCATTATACTAGTAAAACTCTAGACAGTGCTCAACAAAATTATGCTACAACTGAAAAAGAATTCTTAGCAGTAGTGTTGGCTTGTGATAAATTTAGATCCTACATTGTTGATTCTAAAGTGATTGTTCACACCGATCATGCTGCTATAAAATATCTTACGAAATGGAAAGATGCTAAACCTAGAATCATTAGGTGGGTTCTTCTGCTACTAGAATTTGATTTGCATATCACTGATGGGAAAGGAGCAGAGAACCCCGTAGCTGATAACTTGTCTAGGCTTGAAAATATTCTTGATGTCCAAAAACCTATTAATGCTAGCTTTCCTAATGAACAATTAGCTGCAATAAATGATTCTAATAGTGCACCTTGGTATACTGATTATGCTAATTATATTGTTACTAAGTACATACCACCAGCTTCACTTACCAACAAAACAAAAAAATCTTCTATGATTTAAGATTTTACTTTTGGGATGACCCACATCTTTATAAAGAAGGAGTAGATGGTATTATTAGACGTTGTGTACCTGTCCTACTGAAATGTCACTCCGAGGCTTATGGAGGACATCACGCGGGAGACAGAACCGCTCATAAGGTATTCCAACCTGGTTTTTATTGGCCTACTCTCTTTAAGGATGCCCGTAAGTTCGCCTTATTTCTTGATGAATGTCAAAGAATATGTAATATCGGTAAGCGTCAAGAAATGCCTATGAATTTTTCACTTGCTATTGAACCATTTGATGTTTGGGGTTTTGTTTTCATGGGACCTTTCCCTTCCTTTAATGTATATACACATATTTTGGTTGCTGTTGATTATGTTACTAAGTGGGTAGAAGTTATTCCAACCAGTAGTGCTGATCACGACACCTCTATTAAAATGCTTAAGGAAGTTATTTTCCCAAGGTTTGGAGACCCTAGATATTTAATGACTGATGGTGGTTCACACTTTATTCATGGTGCTTTCCGTAAAATGCTTGCTAAGTATGATGTTAACCAGCGAATTGCATCACCTTATCATCCGCAATCTAGTGGTCAAGTTGAACTTAGCAATAGAGAAATAAAACTAATCTTACAAAAGACTGTCAATAGGTCCCAGAAGAATTGGTCTAAGAAACTAGATGATGCACTTTGGGCTTATAGAACAGCATATAAAAATCCTATGGGTATGTCTCCTTATAAAATGGTTTCTAGAAAAGCTTGTCAGTTGCCTCTTGAGTTAGAACATAAAGCATAAAGCATATTGGGCGCATAAGGAACTCAACTACGATTTCAAACTTGCTTTTGAGAAGAGGTTATTTGATATTAGCTCATTAGATGAATGGGGAACCCAAGCTTATGAAAATGAAAAGTTATTCAAAGAGAAAGTTTAAAGATGGCATGACAAAAGAATCCAAAAGCGTGAGTTCAAAGTTGGAGAATATGTTCTTTTGTACAACTCTTGTTTCAGATTCTTTGTAGGAAAACTCCTCTCGAAATGAGAAGGACCCTATGTTATTGAGGAGGTTTATCAATCCGGAGCTATCAAAATAAATGATGCCGAAGGTACTAACCCAAAGGTTCTCAATGGATAATGAATAAAACATTATATCTCATGTATGCCCATTAATATTGAAAGAAATATTATCCAAACTATGACACCGAAAGAACGCATAAAATAAACCTTCCGGAACACTCCAGAATCATGAAAAAAGGGAGGTACATGATACGGTAAGTAAACAGACTCTGAAAAATCCGCAAAAATATTTTTTGTCAGTTTTGGAATATTTAAAAAATTAGGAAAAATAAGAAACTTCCACGAAAGGGACCCTGGTGGGCAAGCCAGGCGTGCCCCGGTGGGTTGGGCCCACCTCGGGTACTTTCCGGACTCCGTTTTTCTTCCGTTCCGCTTGTTCCCCAAGATAAAAAAATCTTTGTATACCCCCCGAACCTGTTGACCTCCGTATCACGGAGAAATCTCATGTTTTCTTTTCTCGTTGTTTTCTGCCAGATCTGTTGAGTTAGGCATCATGTCTTCTCCCTCCTCTAACAATATGGAAGAAGATGCCTGGTTGATGAAGATTGAGCTGAAGAGGGAAGAGCCTGTTGGAGCAGCCAAGGAGGACAAGAGCAAGGAGGCTATCGGAGACCAAGTGCCGGTGACCGAGCAAGCACTGTCTGCCGATGGGGAAGAGGAAGATATCCTCAAACCTTATTATGCTCATCTTACCCCCACTGAGATTGCAGCCTTCAGGATCATTGAGATGATTCATGTGCAAAATAAGTACCTGACTCGTGAAAATATTCTGCATCAAGAGCACATCACCTTCCTCCGGAGTGTCATCCGTAGATTGGAGAATCTCTTGGTCCTCAAGGATCGAGTCGCTTCTACTTCATCACCACCACCTCCTTCTTAATCACCAAAAGAAAATTGAGTATCGGGTGTGGGCATTCCCCTTGGCTTTTCCAAGCTTGGGGGAGGTGCCCCAGTATCGTATCATCTCCACTATCATTTGCCTTTAGTTTTCTTAGTTTGATCCATGGTTATCTTTTGCTTTAGATGAATAAAAGTTTAGTTCGATGCTTTATTTTCGAGAGTTCGCTTAGTGATCAATCTTTGTAATCGTGTGTGAGATATATAATAAAGTTTAGTTTGAGTTTTTCCTTCTTTACTTTCTTGTTTCAATAAAAAAGGAAATAAATGAAAAAAGATCATATGCTAATCTTATGGTAAGTGATGACATTACACAAGGAAAATTATAAGTAGAAAATTTTGTTGTTGATTGAAAAACATAACATTGGTCAATGATATAACTCATGAAAGAATTAATAAGGGAAGAGAAGATTCACATGCAAATACACTATCCTGGAAATCTTTTGTGATTGTGCGAACCCATCAAAATATTATATGCCAAAATTGTTGACGTTGGACAAGGAAGACAACATAATGTTTTATGTTTGTTCATATTCACATAGAAGCTATATTGTCATAAATCCTTCAACATGTGGTGCTTGCCCCTATCTTTGCTAGCCAAAAATTCCACACTAAGTAGAGATACTACTTGTGCATCCAAAACCCTTAAACCCATATCTTGTTTGAGAGTCCACCATACCTACCTATGGATTGAGTAAGATCCTTAAAGTAAGTTGTCATCAATGGAAAAAGGACAATAAAAATTGCTTCTAAAAGTGTAAGATCATTTAGTGTAAGGGAAAATTGAGCATTGTATGAACTTGTGATAGCAAAGACTAAAAGTAAAAGACTGCATAATAAAGGTTGCCATCACAAGGGGCAATATAACGTGACGTTCTCTTGCACCAAGGTGTTGAGCATACAAACAAAAAGCGCATGGCAACCTCTGCTTCCCTCTACGAAGGGCCTATCTTCTACTATCATGTATTTATGTTCATGCATTTACTTTCATGCAAGAGTCAAAGTTCTTCTCTCTATTCCTTTTGTTTTTCTCCTTTGGCAAGCATCATGTGGTGAGGAAAGATCTAGGCACATATATTTAGTTGAATATGGGTAGCATGAGTTATTATTGTTGACCTCACCCTTGAGGTGAATTTGTTGGGATGCGAAACTATAAGCCCCTATCTTTCTATGTGTCATGTTGAAACATTTTGCTCATGTGTACGTGGTGAGTGTTAGCAATCACAGAAGACTAAATGATGGTTCAGTATGTGGACTTTCCTAAAGTCTCTGATACGTGACCCTTCTTGAAAAGATGATGAATTGTAGTTGCAGAGTTGACTGAGAACGTAGTTTGTTGGTTTCCAATAGAGTTTATGCTTTATACTTCGATGTTGTGATGAATTGTCACTTGTTCATGAGAAGTCTATGATAAAAGTTCTATGATAAAAGTTTTATGTTAAATTTTGTTGCTTTTATCAATAAGTTACATGATGCTGCTATGTTCGTATTTTTTTATTGACTCCTCTCTCTCTAAGCATGTGGACATGTTTTTCGATTTCGGTTTTCGCTTGAGGACAAGCGAGGTCTAAGCTTGGGGGAGTTGATACGTCAATTTTGTATCATGTTTACCTACTATTATTTATGTTGTTTTATTGTATAACAATTCTTTTTGGAGTAATTCTAATGCCTTTTCTCTCTCATAATATGCAAGGTACACACAAAGGGGGAGAATTCTGGCAGCTGGAAATCTGGACCTGAAAAAGCTACGTCAGGCTACCTATTCTACACAACTCCAAATGAGCTGAAACTTTACGAGGAATTTTTATAGAATATTTGGGGAATATTGGAGCAAATAAGTACCAGAGGGGGCCCACCAGGTGGGCACAACCCACCTGGGTGCGCCAGGGAGCCCAAACGCGCCCTGGTGGGTTGTGCTTACCCAGGCCCATCTCTGGTGCCCCTCTTCTGGTATATAAGTCATTTAGACCTAGAAAAATAAGGAGAAGAGTTTCAGGACAAAGCGCCTCCATCTCGAGGCTGAACCTGGGCAGGAGTAATTTTGCCCTCTGGCGGAGCGGTTTCATCGGGGGAACTTTCCTCTCGGAGGGGGATATCATCGTCATCATCATCACCAACAACTCTCCCATCTTAGGGAGGGCTATCTTCATCAACATATTCAACAGCACCAACTCCTCTCAAACCCTAGCTCATCTCTTGTGTTCAATCTTTGTACTGGAACTATAGATTGGTGCTTGTGGGTGACTAGTAGTGTTGATTACATCTTGTAGTTGATTACTATATGGTTTATTTGGTGGAAGATTATATGTTCAGATCCATTATGCTATTTAATACCCCTCTGATCTTGAGCATGATTATCATTTGTGAGTAGTTACTTTTGTTCTTGAGGACACGGGAGAAATCATGTTGCAAGTAATCATGCGAACTTGATATGTGTTCGATATTATGATGATATGTATGTTGTGATTCCCTTAGTGGTGTCATGTCACTGGCATGTATCGGTTCTATACAAACGGTTTAAAACCCCTTTTCGCGGCGGCATTTGGAACCGTTGCCTAGTGAGTGTGGGCGATTAGGGGGTCCTTACCACACGACCCAGAAACCGTCGGGGATATGCCCTCCTGGCACACACGCTCGCCAAAATGAGGTCATGTGCGACCGGCGAGCGACCAAATATGGTTATACGTACAGTAGTGCTAAAAAATACAATTATACAGGCGAAATCATTTCCGGTTGTAAGTACATCCCACACAGTCAGTCCCCGCGAAAGTTTCCGCCCGTATATACATCCCAGACAGTCGCTACAAGGAAAACGTTTCCGTTCGTAGGTACATCACACACAATTTTCCCCGTTAAATCGTTTGTGATGGCGTTCCCATCGCACACAATATTAAAAAAATTACCGTTTGCGTTATTGAATGCATCACACACGGTGCATAGAAGAAACTATGTGGCAAAGGCTATCCATCACACACAGTTTTCATGTGGTAAACATTTGCGCAAGATGGCCTAACGCAAACCGTTTTGAAGAGAATGTCGTGTGTGATTTTTCATAGATCCAACACGGTTTATTCCTAGAAATTGTGTGCATTACCTTAGGTCATCGCCCACGGAATTTTCTCAATAAACGTTTGCAATAGCAAAAACTAATTAGCAGGCTAATTCACCATTAGCAGGCTAATTGCCCTATTATTAATAATCCATTTTTTAATCTAATTGACATTCATATTAAACACACAATATATTTCATTCCCATATTAAGGAAGCAGGATTTCATAATTGAAATACATCAGAGTACAACATGATGATACGTCTCCGTCGTATCTATAATTTTTGATAGTTCCATGCCAATATTATTCAACTTTCATATACTTTTGGCAACTTTTATACTATTTTTGGGACTAACATATTGATCCAGTGCCCAGTACCAGTTCCTGTGTGTTGCATGTTTTATGTTTCGCAGAAACCCCATATCAAACGAAGTCCAAACGGGATAAAAATGGACAGAGAATTATTTTGGAATATTTGTGATTTTTAGGAGGTAAAATCAATGCGAGACGGTGCCCGAGGTGGCCACGAGATAGGGGCCCACGCCCACTCCAGGTGGGCGCGCGCCCCACCCTCCTGGGCCCCTCGTAAGGCAGTTGATGCACTTCTTTGGCCGCAAGAAAGCTAACTTTTGGAAATAGATCTGGGAAAGGTTTCAATCCAATCGGAGTTACGGATCTCCGGATATAAAAGAAACAGTGCCAGGGCAGAATTCCAGAACGCGGAAATAGAGAGAGACAGAGAGAAAGATCCAACTCGGAGGGGCTCTCGCCCCTCCCACGCCATGGGAGCCAAGGACCAGAGGGGAAACCCTTCTCCCTTCTAGGGAGGAGGTCAAGGAAGAAGAAGAAGAAGGGGGCCTCTCTCCCCCTTGCTTCGAGGGCCATCATCATCACCGCGATCAACACCAACACCTCCATCATCTTCACCAACATCTCCTTCACCATCCCCCTTCTATATTCAGCAGTCCACTCTCCCGCAACCCGCTGTACCCTCTACTTGAACATGGTGCTTTGTGTTTCATATTATTATCCAATGATGTGTTACCATCCTATGATGTCTGAGTAGATTTTCGTTGTCCTATCGGTGATTGATGAATTGCTATGATTGGTTTAATTTGCTTGTGGTTATGTTGCTGTCCTATTGTGCCCTCCGTGTCGCGCGAGCGTGAGGGATTCCCACTGTAGGGTGTTGCAATACGTTCATGATTCACTTATAGCGGGTTGCTTGAGTGACATAAGCATAAACCCGAGTAAGGAGGTTGTAGCGTATGGGATAAAGGGACTTGATGCTTTAATGCTATGGTTGGGTTTTACCTTAATGATCTTTAGTAGTTGCGGATGCTTGCTAGAGTTCCAATCATAAGTGCATATGATCCAAGAAGAGAAAGTATGTTAGCTTATGCCTCTCCCACATAAAACTTGCTATCGGTCTAGTAAAGCAGTCAATTGCTTAGGGACAATTTCACAACTCCTAACACCACTTTTCCACACTCTCTATATTTACTTTATTGCTTCTTTATCTAAACAGCCCTACTTTTTATTTACGTGCTCTTTATTATCTTGCAAACCTATCCAACAACACCTACAAAGTACTTCTAGTTTCATACTTGTTCTAGGTAAAGCGAACACTAAGCATGCGTAGAGTCGTATTAGTGGCAGATAGGACTTGGGAGGATATTTGTTGTACCTTTAGCTCCTCGTTGGGTTCGACACTCTTACTTATCGAAAGAGGCTACAATTATCCCCTACACTTGTGGGTTATCACATGATGGCTTCAGCACTCAGCTACCCTATTGGGGATATAACTATTAGATATGACCCGCCCAGGAGACCGGGTTATACCTACGAAGATTCTTGATATCAAGCCCACGTGGATGTTAAAGATGGTGGTTCACAAGCAAGGGCCCAAGGCCCAAAGGGGACTTAAGGCCCGTTGGAGTAAACCGCCATATATGTAAAGACTTGTACTGTAAGGCATGTAAAGATAGTCACCGAGCCGGACACGTTATCTATGAGCCGGCCGATACTCCGTGAGCCGCTGGGCGTCAACCTGTGTATATAAAGGGACGACCCGGTGGCGGTTCAGGACAAGAGATAACAGATCGAAAGCTGGGTCAAGCGGATTCTCTCCCTGGTAATCGAGACATAAGCAATACCACCTCAAACTGGATTAGGCCTTTACCTTCACCGCAAGGGGCCGAACCAGTATAAACTCATGTGTCCTTTGTCCCATTTAACTTTAAGCTAACCTAGTTACGATGACTCCAGGAGTAAGTCCGTTCGCTAGGACACCTGCCGTGACTATTCCACGACAGTTGGCGCCCACCATGGGGTCAGCGCATGGCGGTTTCGATTTCTTGAAGAGCAGCTTCGAAGGGATCAAGGGATACGCTGTGGGCCAGATGACCAAGAGTAGCCATGGCAAGCTCTACATCGACAATGCAGGCTGGGGCCCCGACGCCGGATCAATTGAGTACAGGTACCGGGTCACCTTTGGTGGAATCCACGTCTTCATCGGCAAGATCGGCGAGCTGGGCCTTGAGCCAGACATCTGCACCGACATCATCGAGACGGCTCACCGTGCGAGACTCGCCCGAGCTCAGCCCGCCGTGAAACATGCCTTCGTGGGATGCATCCATGGAGCAGAGTTTGATGAAGGATCTATGTATGGTGGTGAGACGGCCATCTACTCTGATGATGAGTCGTCCACGGGCGAGACTACTTCGTTGTATCAGCTGCAAGATGGTGGGCTCGGGGGCTATTGCGATGGCAACAGTATTCCGAACCCCTATGAGCCGCCAAACAGAGTCGGGATCTTCATGGCGGGTACGCAGCCTGGTAAAAATTCTTCAACTACATCAATGATGACTTCTGGGTCAGCGGTAGTGGCGGCAGCCGGGGAAGGAGGCCCTGTGCGCCTGCCGGCTCAGGTTTTGATGGCTTTAATGGATAAATTGACAGATCTGTTGATAGCAGTGGTCAACCCGAGGAATCAAGCTCAGCATGATGCGGAGGTGGCAAAATTACGTGATGAGGTAGCACTGGCCAAGGAAGACCTGGCGGCGGAGGATGTCAGGATAGCCGCTGAACGGGCTAATCTGGATGCTCAGGCCCAATGGATTCAGTCAGAGACTTTCCGGCTTATGATGGATCAAAACGCTTCTAATGAGGTCATGACGAGGAGGCACCAATCCCGTCTACCTTCGGTTTACGAGGCTAGAAACCTCTTCCACATGCCTGGAGCGAGGACCAGTAACCCGCCGCAGATAAACCGGGTTGCGGCACCTGGAGTCGGAACGCCGGTTCAGCCATGCATGACGGTACCCCCTCGTTTGAACAGCGCTTCACCTCAACATGTCCCAACACCACCGTGTCATTATTCCAATCCCTTGGAAAACATGATTGTTGTGGCAGTATGATTGGTGACTCTCCTGGTGGATGGAGACTCTCCGGCGGCGGTTGAAACACGAAAGGCTAGAGAGCTTCTTCAGACAGCGTTGGTGCAGCAGGAGGCATATGCTTACAGTCGAGATAGGATTCACTCAACTCCTCGCCCAAGCCAGAGTTATAGCAGGCACATGGACTCACCAGCCGTTTCAAGCAACGCCCAGTGCCGTGACCAGCCGTGTGGGCATGACCCGGCGTGTGATGGAGCTCATAACTTGGTTGATCAGGACAGAGTGCATCAAGAAGCTGAGCAGGCGGCTCAGCGGGCAGCTTACTAGCCCCTTCTGGTTTATCCAACAGCTTCGGTAGAGGCAGGCGTGACCTCAAGATCTACAAGGGTACCGTGTTTGGTGCCGACTCTACGTAATGAGCGTTTGCCCAAGGATTTCAAAGGACCCCGTAAAGTGCGTAATTACATAGCCGACTTACTCCCTCAGGCGTGGATTGAAAGTTATGAGATGGCCATGGAACTGTTGGAGGTTAGTGACGCCGCATGCTCTAAGTACTTCACAATGATGCTGGACGGAACGGCCCGTACTTGGTTAAAGGGGCTACCGGCTAATTACATCGGGTCATGGGCTGAGCTAAAGGCCTGATTTATTCAGAACTTTAAAGACACGTGCAAACAGCCCATGTCGATTGTGGACTTGGCTACTTGCGCCCAAGAGGAGGGTGAATCAACAACCCATTGAGTGCGCCGGGTCAAAGCCATGATACATTCATCCGATAACATGAACGCCGGTTTTGCAGTCTTGATGTTGGAGAAAATTGTCGTTTTTTGCCTCTTAAGCAGAAGCTGGGGCAGCTCAAGCGCGATTGTAATGACATGGGGCAGCTAGGGCAGCTCAAGCGCGATTGTAATGACATGGGGCAGCTGATGGCGGCTCTAATCAAATATGCCTACTCTGATAGTACCAAGGACCCCGAGTATGATGATGACAAGCCAGGAAAGGGAAAGAAGAATGGCAACGCCAAGGGTCCGCATCATAACCCGGCAAATCAGGGGGCAACAATAAACGCAAGGCTGATGATAACCCGGAGTTTGTGGCTAACACCAATGCACAGAACAACAATTAGCGTCGTAAGGGCAGGCCGACTCCTCGGACCGGTGGATCAGGTCCTACTCTTGAGCAGTTGCTGAATGAGCCCTGTCCAAAGCATGGCACGTAGGAGAAACCAACTACTCACCTTTGGAAAGATTGTTCCATTATGAGGGCTTTCAAAAATTCTGACTCGTTTCACAGCAATAATGGGCCGGGCGGCGGCTAAAGGTGGCAGCGGTTCTCAAAGTCCGGGTTATGGAGGTGGCAGTTCTAATTCCGGCTTTCAGGGCCACCAAGGTAATCAAAGTGGTTATAATCAAGGTAATAGGGGTGGTTACAATCAGCAATCCGGCCAAGAGGGTCAGCAGGAGCAGCAATCCGGATATTAAAGTAATATGAAGCGGTTGAATAGTGGGCAGTATCATGTGTTCACCACAAGTTTGTGCAAGCCGGACCAGAAGCTTCATAAGAGGGATGTGAACGCTATTGAGCCGGCCGTTCCTCATTACTTGCGATGGTCTGAGCAGCAGATAATGTGAAGTCGAGCGGATCACCCGCCCCGGGTTGATAATCCGGGTCACTTAGCTTTGCTGGTGGTGCCTCAAGTTGGTGGATACAAATTCACTAAGGTACTCATGGATGGAGGTAGCAGCATTAATATACTTTATTAGGAGACTTTCCGTCGCATGGGGTTAACTGATAAACATCTTAAGACGTCCAATACTGTCTTCCATGGAGTGGTGCGTGGTAAGTCAGCATACCCTGTATGCAAGATTGAGCTGGAAGTGGCCTTTGGAGATGAGCATGATTCTAGGGCTGAGAAGTTAACCTTTGAAGTGGTCAAAATCAGGAGCCCGTACCACGCTCTGTTTGGACGTCCGGCTTATGCCAAGTTCATGGCATGGTCGTGTTATGTTTATTTGCAGCTCAAGATGCCAGGTTACAAAGGGATCATCACCGTGCATTGGAGTTGGAAGATAGCCCTGGAATGTGTGGAAGGTGATGCTGCTTATGTTGAGTCTATCTGTGCAACAGAAGTATTGAAGTTTTACAAGGATAATGTTGACCCGACGGATATGACATCTTTGAAAAAGCCAACTACAGAGCATGATTCGGTTTTGAAGTTTAAATCGGCGGATGATACTAAGCTCGTTGACTTTGTTCCTGGTGATTCATCCAAGCAGTTCAGTATTTGTGCTAATCTTGATCCTAAATAGGAAAGCGCGCTCATCGAGTTCATCCGTGAGAACGGGGACATCTTTGCATGGAAACCTTCTGACATGCCGGGTGTACCAAGGGAATTTGCTGAGCACACTCTCAATATTGATCCGAAATTTAAGCCGGTCAAGCAATTCCTTCGTTGCTTCAATGAGGAGAGGTGTGAGGCCATTGGTGAAGAGGTGGCCCGGCTCTTGGCAGCTGGGTTCATTGTTGAAGTCTTTCATCCAGAGTGGTTGGCTAATCCGGTGCTAGTGCTCAAGAAGAATGGCACTTGGCGCATGTGTGTGGATTACACGGACTTAAACAAGGCTTGTCCGGCTGATCCTTTTGCTCTCCCTCGTATTGATCAAATCATTGATGCTACGGTGGGTTGTGAGCGTTTGAGCTTTTTGGATGCTTACTCTGGTTATCATCATATCAAAATGGCAGCTAAGGACCAGGAGAAGACAACTTTTATTACTCCCTTTGGAGCCTTCTGCAACGTGTCTATGCCTTTTGGGCTCAAGAGTGCCCAGGCGACTTACCAGCAATGTGTGCAAAATTGTCTTCACAGTAAGACTGGGCGTAATGTTCATGCTTATGCAGATGATATTGTGGTGAAATCCAGAGAGAAGGAAACCTTGATAGATGATTTGAGGGATACCTTTGACAATCTCTGGGTCTACAATATGATGCTTAACCCGGCCAAGTGCGTCTTTGGTGTTCCAACAGGCAAGCTTTTGGGGTTTCTGGTTTCTAACAGAGGTATTGAGGCTAACCTGGAGAAGATCAAGGCCATTACCTCCTTGTCAAAGCCGGCGTGTATCAATGATGTTCAACGTCTGGCGAGTCGTTGAGGGAGTCCTGGATTAGGGGGTATTCGGAGAGCCGGACTATATACTTTGGCCCGACTGTTGGACTATGAAGATACAAGATTGAAGACCTCGTCATGTGTCTGGATGGGACTCTCCTTTGCATGGAAGGCAAGCTTGGAAATTCGTATATGTAGATCTCCTTCTATGTAACCGACTCTGTGTAACCCTAGCCCCCTCTGGTGTCTATATAAACTGGAGGGTTTAGTCTGTAGGACAACAACAATCATAATCATAGGCTAGCTTCTAGGGTTTAGCCTCTACGATCTCGTGGTAGATCAACTCTTGTAATACTCATATCATCAAGATCAATCAAGCAGGAAGTAGGGTATTACCTCCATCGAGAGGGCCCGAACCAGGGTAAACATCGTGTCCCCAACCTCCTGTTACCATTAGCCTTAGACGCACAGTTCGGGACCCCCTACCCGAGATCCGCCAGTTTTGACACCGACATTGGTGCTTTCATTGAGAGTTCCACTGTGTCGTTGCGATAAGGCTTGATGGCTCCTTCAATCATCTTCAACGACGCGGTCCAGGAGGAGTTTTTCCTTCCCGGACAGATCTTTGTATTCGGCAGCTTCGTACTACGAGCCAATTCGCTTGGCCATCTGGAGCGGATCGATAGCTACACCCCTGGCCATCGGGTCAGGTTTGGAAGATTGAACTACATTGCCGAGACTTGATCTTCGAGGGATTCGAGCCCGTGTCAGGTGCGCCGAATAGTCACGACGAGCATGACCTAGATCTGCCACCGGACAGTATTCGGGGGATCGCGCCTGCGGCTGCCCTAGGAATCAATCCGGAGCAGATTGCGCCATCTAAGGACGGGTGGATGGACCCCGCCATGGAGGCCGCACACTCATCAGCCTTGGAGCCGAACACTGATCCCACCTCCTATAAGGTCGGTACCATCGGACCCTCGGACTCATATCTGGCTACAAGATCTGAACCGCGTACACCCGTGCCTATCGAATGTGATGGGGCATCGGTTATGGAGTTCACCTCTGCGGATATCTTCCAGCACTCGCCATTGGGTGATGTGCTAAACTCATTAAGGTCTCTCTCTTTGTCAGGAGACTCTTGGCCGAACTATGTCCAGCTCGAGTGGGAAGCGGACGACGAAGAAATTCGTTCCCCACCCACCACCCACTTCATAGCCACTGTCGATGACTTAACCGACACGCTGGATTTCGACTCCGAAGACATCGACGGTATTTATGGCAATGCAGGAGAAGAACAGGAACCACCGCCCACCGGGCGCTGGACTGCGACCTCATCATATGATATATGTATATGGTGGACATGCCAAAAGAAGGCGATGGTGATGATACAATGAAGGATAATCCCCTCGATAAGCCACCAAAGCGATGCCGTAGGCGCCGCTCTAAATCCAACCACAGTAAAAACAGCGCAAGAAAGAATAACACCTCGGTCGACTCCAATGGAAACGACAACCCCATGGACCCAGCGATGGAGCAGGATTAGCCAGGGGACAGTAAACATAGTCCGGAGCCGATGTCAGATGATGCCGATCCCGAGGGTAAGACTCATCAACCTGTCTCCGGAGAGGAAAATAGTCCGGACGATGATGCATTCATCATCCCGGAAAAACACCTGGAACAAGAGAACCTCCATCAAAGGCTTATTGCCACCACGAGGAGCTTGAAGAAGCAGAAGCAAAGGCTTAAGGCCGCGCAGGATACGCTCAACCACAGATGGAACAAAGTGCTCGACACTGAAGAAAAATATGGCGATGATCGCCACACAAAGAGCTACCCAAAGCGCAAGTTGCTGCCCGAATTCGACAATGAGGCCATAGAGCCCATTCCACTGAAAAACAATACGGCCGATTAGCCGGACCGACCACCCCGTGGCCGCGACAGAGCGGCTACTCATGCCGCACAGAAGTCAGCACACGATTTACGTGAGCTCCTGGACGAAAAAGCCAATGTAGCCAGGTCCATCTATGGATCTAGAAAACGTGCTCCGGCGCAAGATCACAACCACCAAAACGATCGTACCAATCGAATACTAGCTCGGAATCAACACCGAACACAACAACCATCGACAGCATGCCATGACACATCCAAATACAGGGGTGCCATGCACCCCCTATGCTTCACCGATGAGGTGCTGGATCATGAATTTCCAGAGGGATTTAAGCCCGTAAATATAGAGGCATACAACGGAACGACAGACCCGGGGGTCTGGATTGAGGACTTTATCCTTCATATCCATATGGCCCGCGGAGATGATCTCCACGCCATTAAATACCTACCCCTCAAGTTAAAAGGACCATCTCGGCACTGGTTGGAAAGCCTCCCCGAAAACTCCATTGGAAGTTGGGAGGAACTTGAGGATGCTTTCAGGGCCAATTTTCAAGGGACCTACGTCCGACCTCCGGATGCGGATGATTTAAGCCACATAATTCAACAACCCAGAGAGTCAGCCCGAAAACTTTGGAACGGATTTCTTACAAAGAAGAATCAAATCGTCGACTGTCCGGATGCCGAAGCCTTACCGGATTTCAAGCAAAGTATCCGAGACAAATGGCCCTTACAAGCCTTATGACCCGCTTTTGCGCGGGCGAGCACAGCTGGTTGGCCCATAGCGGCACCAGTGACCCAGGCACATCCGAAGTCAGGGATGGCAACGGGAAGCCGCGACGCAATAAAAACAAGCGTGAAAACAATGAATATAGCCCAGATAACACGACGGTCAACGCCGGATTCAGGGGCTCTCGACCTAGTCAATGGAAGAAGCCATTTAAAGGCATTAGAGATGGACCGTCCAGCCTAAATAAAATCCTAGACAAGTTATGTCAGATTCATGGCACCCCCAAAAAGCCTACAAACCACACCCACAGAGAGTGCTGGGTTTTCAAGTAGGCCGGCAAGCTAAATGCCGAACACAAGGGGAGGGAGATGCCAAGTGAAGACGAGGATAAGCCTCACTAGCCAAACACTGGGGGACAGAAAAAATTCCCACCAGCTATCAAAACAGTAAATATGATATACGCAACTCACATTCCAAAGAGAATACGCAAACACGCACTCCGAGACGTATATGCTGCAGAGCCCGTTGCCCCCAAATACAATCCCTGGTCGGCCTGCTCGATCACCTTTGATCGCAGGGATCATCCGACTAGTATCCGGCACGGAGGATCGGCTGCCCTAGTGCTTGACCCGGTAATTTATGGATACCATCTCACTCGAGTCCTCATGGACGGCGGCAGTAGCCTTAACCTGATATATCAGCACACTGTCCGCAAAATGGGGATAGACCCGTCAAGAATAGGCCAAAGTAATACTACCTTTAAAGGAGTGATACCAGGCATCGAGGCCTGCTGCACGGGCTCTGTAGTACTAGAGGTTGTATTCGGTTCTCTCGACAACTTCAGAAGCGAAGAACTAATCTTCGACATTGCTCCATTCCGAAGCGGCTATCACGCACTGCTAGGGAGAACGGCCTTCGCTCATTTTAATGCAGTACCACACTACACCTATCTTAAACTTAAGATGCCCGGTCCACGCGGCATCATTACAGTTAGCGGAAATACAGAGCGTTCCTTACGTGCGGAAGAATATGTGGCGGCTCTAGCAGCCGAACACTGAGCGGCCCCTCCAACGAGAATAAACGGTCGGTTGTCAGGACTGCGGACACGGTTAGGCGAGTCCGGCTCCCCACCAGATGTAACAGCTCAGATGAACCTGAGCTTGGGTTGATAGATATACCCCCATAGGTGGTGCTAGGGGCAGCTCACAAAAAGAAGCCCATAGTTCGGCTCGACCCTATTAATATAATAACATATTGCATTTTCATGGTTTGTTTAGAATAACCAAATCTTCACACGAATTCTTTCACCGGGGTTTTTTTCCTTTTTTTAGATGATCATCGTGCTTCACCCTTCCAGAATACGGCACAACAGAGATAAAGGCGCAGACGTGCAGCAGGGCCCCGCCCAAAGGTTTCTTTTTAGATTAAGACCTTGCGTAAACATTTTTTACTATCTCTTGTTGCTTCATACCCTTTGGACACTTAACAGAACTGAGAGGGATACTGGCGTTCTTGACATTCCGTCATGCCAGACTAATGCATGTATCTGGAAACACAGGGCTCATTATCGAGGGCATTACTCAGCCCAGTATATGTCTTAAAGTCCGAATACCTTAGGGAGTGTTCGGCGTCGCGAGTTTGGGCTTATATGCATCAGTTCTTAATCATGTCTTTGGTCAAATGTTGGGTTTGGCCGGCTCCCGTGTTTTGCTGCCTTACGTTCCGCTCTATCGGCTAAGGGGGCACCGGGAGAACTACTGCGATTGTGCCCTGGTTCATCTGGGTGAGCACCTGAGTAGAGAAAGCCGAAAACTGACTGTCATGATAAAGCGAGAGACTGGTCAACCACTCGATGACTCAGCAGAATCTTCGCGATTCCTCCGCATTAACAAAGGACCGGTTTCCCGATCACGTATGTACGCGCACCGTATTCGGATGAATGCGAATGTACCAGGGGCTATATAGTAGCCCCATCGTCAAACTCCTATGGCTAAGTGAAAGTGTTAAAGCTATATAGTCCGATTGACTGGTTCGCCGCGTTATCACCTCCTTAATGGACCAAGACGTTGGGTCAAGTGTGATTACGCGCTTTTTCGAAAACACCCGCATTATATGCATGGGGGCGGAAGCCGACGACTGCTAACTTTCAGGTTATATACATACATACATAAACGGCCGCACATGAGGCACTATAATACTTTTAGGCAAAAGTATAAACACAGCCTTTATAATCAATATCACATTGTTTCTACAATTAAGATACATGTCACTCAAACATGGTACTCCTCGAGCACTGAGCCTCTATTAAGCGGCAACCTTCTAGGACCTCTTCAAAGTAGTGCTTGGTCGGGTCCTGGCCTACCGACGGACCCCGGGCTTGCAATAGCGGTGGCCTCCATCCCTGCCCAGTATGTCTTAACACGGGCGAGAGCCATCCGTGCACCCTCTATGCACGCCGACCTCTTCATACGTTGATATGCGTCACAGCACCAAGGAATTGTTGCACTAAACCAAAATAACTGTCTGGCCTTGGTCCCTTCAGCCAAACATGATCCACGACATACCTTGTGGCAAGCCCAGATAATCTATGGAGCTCGGCCCATTTGGCCATTTGCTCGTTTAATAGCAGCGGACGCTTTGGAGCACTGAACTGCGACCAGAACAACCGTTCTGCCTCATGATCTTGCTGATCTTTGAAGTATTTAGTCGCATCAGCAGCAATCTTGGCCAAGTCCAAGTACACATCCTCAACACTCCATAATTGATCCAGAGGGGCATACTTCGGATCTCCCAACTTCGTCCGCAACAGAAAGGGATTCCCAGTCGTGATATCTCCCGCTTGACAAAACTCCTCCTTTGCCGCTTTGATCTCAGAGAGAGTCTCCTTAGATGCTTCCAAGGCCTTCTTCAGGTCAGCCGCTTTCGCTTGGTTTACCTTTTCAAGGAGCTCATATTGGTCGGTGGCATCCTTCAGCTCGACAGCCATCTTGGCTATTTTTTCCTTGCTCTCACGATGAGCAGCATGTTTGGCTTTTAACTCCTCGGCCGCCTTTAGGGCAGCCGCATCACTTCTCCTGGCTTGCTCCTTAGCTCGGGCAAGCTCCGCCCCAAGGGTCTCCACAGCAGCAGCTCCATCTGCAGTCACAGAGTATTATAGACAATAGCATCATGCTCCTCTTAATATTTGCTGACAAGCCAAAAATACATACCCTGGGCCTCGTCAAGCCGCTTGTTCACAAGCGCGATGTCGGCATCCGCCACGTCAAGCTGCCGCTTTAGTTCGGCAAAATCAGCAGTCCGGTCAGCCGCCGGACCCTCGGCCGCCTGCACATAAAAGCAGTGCGGTCATTACCTAAGATTTCGATCCTCTGTTTGCCACCTCTAGATGGCAATCAGAGTATCAAGGGCTACTATCTACACAAAGCACACCTAGCATGTGTGGTGCAGCTAAAAATATACATATTACTTTGTGTACCTCAAAGCCTGTGAGCAGGCTTGTAAAAGCTTCATCCAACCCGCTTTTGGCGGATGAAATCCTCTCAAACACCATACCCATTAAGGTACGATGCGCCTCTGGGATAGCCGCTTGCTCCAGAAGGCCCGTCAGTGTGTCCGGCTGCTTGCCAGACAACCCCGGACTCTTCCCGTTGCTCCCCTTGGGAGACGAATACTCCGAGCTTTGGGCAGCCGAAGTGTTAACTTCTGGCCTTGGCAGATCAGGAGAAATCCTCCGTGACGACACCTCGGGGTCGTCCGCCCCATGGGGCAGAGAGGCAGGAGGAGGCGTTTTGCTCTCCATCATATCTAGAAGAAGATCCCCCGAAGACGAGCTCTGATGAGAAGGGCTATGAGCCGGACTGCAAGAGATAGGTCTCGGTTATTATTCTTAGAGATAGAATAGGATATATTTACCAAAGTACTTTTGATTCACATACAGCTCGGTGGAGGGCTTGCCCTCTTCGGACGTTGTGCGGTGAGGACACCCTCTGGGCCAGGGCCCCCTGGCAAAGGTTTCCTCCCTCATTTGGAAACCTCCGTCTCTAATTCTTCAGAGGCGGCCCTTTTCTTCCCGTGAGGAGAGGGGATTTTAGATTCACCTCCCCGATCATCCTCCTTCTTGGAGACATCAAGTCCCCCGGTCTAGATGTACAATGTATAAAGCCCGCTTTCGGCTTCTCTATCCCTCCCCTCATCCTCTCCAGATAGCCCCTGGTATGGTGCACGCTCAAGCATCCTGGTTAATAAAGGATCCGGTGAGCCTTCGGGAAGAGGGGCCGAACACCTAATCCTCTTCGCCTTTCTTAGCCAGTCCAAGCCAAGGGTAGTTTTCAAAATAATATTATGATAAACATAAACAGCATGTTCGGTTGCGGAGTTACTTACTTGGGTATCCGGACAATTGTAGTCCATGCCCTCATCCTCGGTGGTGTCCGGACACTTTATTCGTGATCCGAAGAATAACCGATACATCCCTTCGAGCGTCATGCCGAAGAAGTGCTGAATAGTTCGCGGTCCTTCTGGGTTGAACTCCCACATTCGGAGAGGTCGACATTTGCACGGCAGGATCCGACGGACTAGCATTACTTGAATTATTTTGACGAGGCTGACATCCCTCTTGAGAAGATCCCGAATGCGGCTTTGCAACGTCGGTACGTCATTAGCAGGCCCCCAGTCCAGTCCCTTGTTGACCCATGATGTCAGTTGAGGTGGAGGGCCCAAGGCAGGGGCAGCCGCCCACTTTGTGCCTCAGGGAGTTGTGATGTAGAACCACTCCCGTTGCCATAAGTCGGACACCTCCGGGAAGGAACCCTTGGGCCATGGTGCATCGACGCCTTTGCTAATTATAGCGCATCCGCACTCCGCGTGTAGCCCATCAATCATCTTTGGCTTCACATTGAAGGTCTTGAGCCACTGGCCGAAGTGTGGCGTGACGTGGAGGAAGGCTTCACACACGATGATAAACGACGAGATGTGAAGGATGGAATCCGGAGCCAGATCATGAAAATCTAGCCCGTAATAGAACATGAGCCCCCTAAAAAAGGGATCAAGACTAAAGCCTAGCCCTCGGAGGAAGTGGGAAACAAATATGACGCTCTCGTTGGGTTTGGGAGTGGGGATGACCTGCCCTTGAGCAGGCAGCCTATGCAGGATGTCAACGGTTAAATACCTGGCCTCCTTAAGCTTCTTGATGTCCTCCTCTGTGACGGAGGAGGCCATCCACCGGCCTTGAAGGCTGGATCTGGACATGATTGAAGATCCGAAGTGCTTAAGCCTGAGCCTTGGGTGTTGGAACTCAAGGTGGAGGAAGGGGAGGATCGAGCACGGGTGTGAAAAGATAAAGACCTTGGCCCCTACTAAAGGGGGTGAATATCAAGCGTCCCCCGCATGACCGTTTGGATATTTCCTAAAATCCAGGAGTCATATTAACAAACGCGGTGGGGTTACCCACTCCCATATTGATGAGAATCCCACAGTAAAGGGACACGATCTCTGCTTAGACAAGACATGCCAAGGAAATCGCCTCGCAATATGTGCAATATCTGGTTATGAAAAACGGTTCGAATAATGACCGGGCCGTGGCATGATGTCACGCTACGAAAAGTTGTCAGCAGATTAGATTTGTGAAATATCGTTCTCTCTACGGTGGTATGTGAAATTTGTTTTGCAGAGCTGAACATGATTCTTGTGTTCAAAATCTTCTATGGAGTATTCGGAGGAGGAACCCGCCTTGCAATGCCGAAGACAATCTGCGCGCCGGACTCATCATTATTGAAGCCTGGTTCAGGGGCTACTGAGGGAGTCCTGGATTAGGGGGTATACGGACAGCTGGACTATATACTTTGGTCGGACTATTGGACTATGAAGATACAAGATTGAAGACTTTGCCCTGTGTCCGAATGGGACTCTCTTTTGCGTGGAAGGCAAGCTTGGCGATTCGGATATGAAGATTCCTTTATCTGTAACCGACTCTGTGTAACCCTAGCCCCCTCCGGTGTCTATATAAACTGGAGGGTTTAGTCCGTAGGACAAGAATAATATAATCATAGGCTAGCTTCTAGGGTTTAGCCTCTACGATCTCGTGGTAGATCAACTCTTGTAATACTCATATCATCAAGATCAATCAAGCAGGAAGTAGGGTATTACCTCCATCGAGAGGGCCCGAACCTGGGTAAACATCGTGTCCCCACCCTCCTATTACCATTAGCCTTACATGCATAGTTCGGGACCCCCTACCCGAGATCCATCGGTTTTGACACCGACAGTCGTATTGCTGCCTTAAGCCAGTTCATAAGTCGGTTGGGTGAGAAGGCCATACCACTGTATTAGATGATCAAGAAAACATACGACTTTGTCTGGAGTGATGCAGCTAACGACGCGTTTGAAGCTTTGAAAAATCAGCTTGTTGAGCCGCCAGTCCTTGCTGCTCCCATTGACAAGGAGTCGTTGTTACTATATGTGGCTGCTAACGCCCGGGCTGTTAGTGTAGCTATTGTGGTAGAACGGAAGGAGGCAGGCAAGGAGTATCCAGTTCAATGGCCGGTTTATTACATCAGTGAAGTGCTTATTGAGTCCAAGCAGAGATATCCACATTGGCAGAAGCTCGTTTATGTGGTGTTCATGGCCAGCCGGAAGCTTAAGAAATATTTTATGGGTCATCCCATCACTATGGTCAGTTTCGATTCCTTAGGAGATATTATTCAAAACAGAGAAGCCACGGGACGACTCGCCAAGTGGGCCATTGAACTTGGGCCTCATGGGTTGAAATATATGCCTCACACTGCCATCAAGTCTCAAGCATTGGTGGATTTCATCAACGACTGGACAGAGCTGCACGTGCCTGAAGAGAAGCCAGATAACACATATTGGACTATTCACTTTGATGGGTCCACACAATTGGAAGGCTCGGGGGCTGGAGTTGTATTAGCTTCCCCTCGAGGTGAAAAGTTTTGTTATGTACTAAGGTTGATATTTCCTTGTACTAACAATGCAGCTGAGTATGAAGCCTTGCTCCATGATCTTCGGATGGCTAAGGAGATGAACTTAGGCCGGGTGAGATGTTTTGGCGACTCAGACTTGGTAGCTCAGCAAGTTTCAGGCAAATGGGATTCTAAAGACCCACTCTTGGCGGCTTATCACCGTGAGGTTGATGCTATTGCTGGACACTTCAAGGGTTATCAGGTGGAACACATTGATCGCAGGAAAAATGAGGCAGCAGACGCCTTAAGCCATTTGGGGTCTCAACGTAAGCCGGTGGCACCTAACACTTTCTTGGATATTCTGCATAACCCTTCTGTCAAATTGCCTACATAGGAAGATCTGGCTGTTCCTGACCCGGAGGCACAATTAGTGGCGACTCTTCATGTTATCCCAGATTGGAAAGTAACATATTTGGCTTATATGACCCAGGGCGTGTTACCTGAGGATGAAACTTTGTCCAGGCAGATAACCCGGCGGTCGAAGTCAATGACAATTGCCAACGGGGAATTTCAGCGTTGTGTCTCTCCTGAGGAAGGCCATGAGATTCTTCGTATGATCCATGAGGGTGATTCTGGTCATCATGTCGGTTCAAAATCCCTTGTGGCCAAAGCTTTTCGTCATGGATTTTATTGGCTAACAGCTCATGCTGATGCATAGGATTTGGTCAGTAAATGTGATGGTTGTCAGAAATTTTCACGACGAGCTCACGTGCTGGCTCAAGAATTGAGGATGATTCCAATTACTTGGCCGTTTGCAGTCTGGGGGCTTGATATAGTTGGTCCTTTCAAAAGGTCCAAAGATAAAAAGACCCACCTTTTGCTGGCGGTTGACAAATTCACAAAGTGGGTTGAAGTAGAGCCGGTCAGTAAGTGTGATGCAGCAACGGCGGTTCAATTCATCAAAAAAGTGATCTTTCGCTTCGGCTTTCCCCACGGCATTATAACTGATAATGGCACTAATTTGTCCAACGGTGCTATGAAAGAGTTTTGTCTACGTGAGCATATTCGACTTGATGTTTCGTTAGTGGCTCACCCTCAATCCAATGGTCAAGCTGAAAGAGCCAATCAAGAAATCCTGAGAGGCATCAAGCCCCGTCTTATGGTTCCATTGCAGAGGACGCCAAGTTTTTGGGTGGAAGAGTTAGCTTCCGTGCTATGGAGTATCAATACTACCCCAACAGATCTACGGGTTACACGCCTTTCTTCATGGTTTATGGAGCAGAGGCAGTTCTTCCTAGTGACATCCGTCACAACTCGCCCCGCCTGGCGGCTTACTTTGAAGCTGATAATGAACAAGCACGTCAGGATGCACTTGACATGTTAGATGAGGAGTGTGACCTTGTGGCAGCTCATTCGGCGATTTACCAACAAGATCTGCACCCTTACCACAGCCGCCGGGTTAAATCTAGAACCTTTCAGGAGGGTGATTTGGTGCTCCGGCTCATCCAGGATCAAACGGATATGCACAAGTTATCCCCACCTTGGGAAGGGCCCTTTGTAGTCAGCAAGAATTTAAACAACGGGTCATACCACCTTATCGATATTCGAGAGTACAAAGACTCACGTAGGTCAGAGGAGGAGACCCACCGTCCGTGGAATATTACTCAACTTCGGCCTTACTACAATTGCGCCACCGGCTCTTATGATGTACATATTTTTGATGATGTATATATTATGATGATTATAATAAAGCAGGGTATCTGCCGTTTCATCTTCAACAATCATGTCTCTTCGTCATCATAATTTCGAAGACCAAATGGGGGCTTGATCGTATTCGAATCATAGCTCTTAACCCTTTTTTGGCCGGCTTCCTGGTCGTATTCGAACCATAGCCGTTAAACATTTTGATCATTTGGGGGCTTGGTCGTATTCGAATCACAGCTATTAACCCCTTTGGGTCCGGCTTATTGATCGTATTCGAAACATAGTCGTTAAACATTTTCATCACTTGGGGGCTTGATCGTATTTGAATCATGGTTGTTAACCCTTTGGTCCGGCTTCCTGGTCGTATTCGAACCATAGCCGTTAAACACTTAGATCACTTGGGGGCTGGATCGTATTCGAATCACAGCCGTTAACCCTCTTGGTCCGGCTTATTGATCGTATTCGAATCATAGCTGTTAAATACTTTGGTCACTGGGGGCTTCATGTTCGTATTCGAATCATAGCTGTCGGTACCCCTTTGGTCGGCGCAATGCCAAAAATCATTCGGGGGCTTCCTGGTCGTATTCGAATCATAGCTATTAACCCTTATGGTCCGGCTTCTTACTCGTTTTTGAAGCATAGCCTCCCTTTTTGACATTGGGTTTGATTTTTTGAAGATTTTTTCTAGTTCTTCTTGATACTATCTTACCTTTTGGTTAAAATGATTTCGGCCATGTAGCCTTCAATCTTACAACTCATATTTGAAGCTTACCTGTGGTTTCTACTACCCGGCTTAATGAGAGGCGACAAGTCGCCGATACACGATGATATCCAGCACTTCGAAATATTGGCTTCTAAAGCTTTGGCTGCTTACCCTTACTGCACAGGTATTGTAAACCGACACTACAATTCAGTATCACAGGTATGATATTGTTATGTTTAAATTCAGGTTTAACCAGCCTTATGTATAAGTGTTTTAAGCATCAGTGGTTATATGCGAGGTATTATGACCCGCCCTGTGGTAAATCGCCAAGGGATCTTGTGATCTATTTGTGTGCAAGATAATTCAAAATTCTCATATGCACCAGTCAACATCATGTTAAGTATATGGAGGATAATTATAAAGTGGCGGCTTAACAGTATTGAGCACAACACAAAAACATGCACGATGGCACGGCAGAGCAAAGTTATTGCTACCCTATTACAAGACTCCACGAGTCCAAATGATTAATTGTTTTTTAGGAGGTCACAAATATGAACCGCCCAGCGGATCAATCTTCTTGATTCTGCTGGCCTGATGCTTCCGGATCATCCCTCTCCGCTTCTTTGTCATGTTCTACTTCCTGGAAGGTTGGTGATGACCAGTCAATGTCATTCAAAGCTTGGAACTCAGCTTCATCATCAATAAGCTTGGACGGATCAACTTCAGGAGCAAAAGTGTGCTTACGGATTGGGTGGATAAGATCTTTCACTTTGTAAGACGGCATTGGCATCTTCTGATTTTCTAAGTCATAAGCCGGTTGATACTTGGTGAGGTCTGTCTCATTGGCAATCATACTGGCCAGAGGACGTATGTCCTTCACGCAAGCAGCAGAGTCTTTCTTGTCAAACACAGTGCCGTCTTCCTTAAGGCTTGGATACCCGATAGAGATATTGGTCGGGTCTAGCTCCAGTAGCCATGCTTTGGCCCGGCTTAAAGCAGTCACAGCTCTGACTCTTGCAGATGATCGCTTCATCTCACTGAACCTTTCAGGCAGAACAAGAAGCTTTCTTAACAAATCAACCAAGAGAGTGGGGGCTTCATTAGATGGACAAATTGCGGCCAATGCATGCTGAGCCCCAGTATAAAGTTGCTCCACTAGCGTATAAACTGCCTTCAACTTCACGAACATGTCTTGGTTGAGATTGGTGCTCCTAGGGCCTTCATAATAATCATGGATGGGTTAACGACAGTTCATATCATCAAGGAGGACATTCAAATTTGACAATCATAAGGCAACTTACCAAAGATAGCTGAGACCATCTTAGACACATGGCGTTTTAAGCCGGAAAGTTCAGTTGTCACCTCCTCAAGAGCCGCCTCCGCTTTTTCAGCTCGTTGGGTCAAAGCAATCTTCTCTTCAGCCCAGGCGTTTTTCTCAACTTCAAAGCCGGTCTTCAGTTTTCCTGCTTCACATACGCTAAATTCAAACTTTGAGTTCGCCCTTCGGGTCTCAGTTTCTTGCAGCTCCAGGTGACTCTTCAATTCCGACAGCTCTGATTGAAGTTGAGCAGTGGTGGTCTGTACATACACCGGATCAAAATCATAATTCAATATTAGTTCAAAATATTAAGTACCAAGCCTTTTGCAAGCAACAACACTTGACACTTGGGGGCTAATGTCTAACGGAAGCTTTATTTATGTGGCGGCTTATGTCAATAAGTCCCAAGCACTTTGCAAAGCAAGAGTACTTGGCACTTGGGGACTAATACATATTGTTGTTGAGAACTACACAAGTAAGTATTGTCTTCTAAACAAGAATATAAAGGACCGGCTCATTCATGCTGATTAAACCGGCCCTTGGGGGCTACGGATTCAGTGTTAACCATTACAGCTACACTTGAAGCTAGATGATTTAAGCCGGACTTTTAAAGGATTCTATCAAAGGATATTACTTATGCTCATGGTTGATCTAAGTCTACAGCGTATTCATCATAAACAGTAGACTTGGGGACTGGCATAGTGTGCAAAACACAATGAAGGAAGAGCTCATACCTCAAATTTTTGGAGCATTTGCTTCACCATATCAGCTTCAGGGTCACGGCTGTTGTGTACTTGACTGAGATAGCCGGAATATACTTCATCAATGCTTAATTGGGAGTAGTCTGCAACATCAAATCTTACTTTGTGATGTTCAAGCTGTTCCTCCTTGGCAGAGTGCTTGGCCAAGACGGTAGGCCTTCCCGGCTCTCTAAAGCCGGTGTTGGTGATTACCACATCATCATCGTGAGTATCAGCCGTCTTCACTAGACTGGATGCTTTGGGTTCAAAGGGTCACCACGGGCTTGCTCCATAGGAGGGTCAGAAGTTACTGGTGGGTCATCAAGAACCGCATCTGGTGGTGGAGGAACATGGTCTTCAGGTGCTGCCATTTGTGGCTCTGGTTCAATAACTTTCGGATCTTCGACCGGCTTATTCATCCTTGCTTTCTTGCTGGGCTTGGCCTTTCCACTGCATGAGTCATGAGAGGTCAGTATAAAGTGTCAAGGAGTATAAATGAGCAAATAAATAGTTGTTATTACCCGGGAGCAGTCTTGAAAGCTAGCAAATGCGATTGAGTTGAGTCGCCGGAAGAGGAATGAGACGTTTCCTGATAATTTGAGTCGGAAGAATTGAGTGGTTGCCGGATGAGACCCGTCAAAGGATAAAAAGAGCTTAAGTTGGGGGTGACCTCATTTCGACGCTTCCTCGGAGTGTGTGGTAAACCGGAGGATAATTCTTCATCCCTGCTTGTCCGAGTCTGTCGCCGGCTCTCATGCTGTTGTTACTTCAAAAGAAAGTGAGGATCCAGATGAGCTAAGGGGTGTGAAAATCTTACTTTCCGAGTTACTCTTTGGATTTTCTGTCTTGGCAAGGGCTCGGAGTCGGATGAAATGAAAGTTACCTCTTCTTCAAGAGCTTGACTGGTCCCCGTGTCATCCTGATGATAGTCAATGTCAATAAGATGGTTGAAAAAGGAGCCAAGAGAGTCAAGGGTTACCTCTGACTCAGAGGTGTCGTCCAATTCTTGGTGGTTCTCTTGGCAGCTTTCTTGGCCTTCCTGGCTCTCTTGGCAGCTTCATGATCATATTCTTTCTTCCAAAAATCATCATCAGCCTGTGAAAATCATCAAGGATGAGTTAAGCAAAGTATTTCAGGATGAAGGTAAAATAAGTAATTTGGCAGCTTACTTCTGGAGCCCGGTTAGATTTGCAGAAAGGGCTTAGACCTGCCTTGCTGCAGTCTACCAGGCTTTCATGTAGAAGAGAGTTTGTCATCTTGTTGATGGCATCGTCAGTTAAGTCCTCAGAGCTCTGGCGAAGTGGATCTTTTTTGGCGCCCGTATAAGTGCACATTAAGCCATCTCGGCGACTCAGTGGAATGACCCGCCATGAAACCCAACATCGAACCAAGTCAATGCCAGTTAGGCCGTTTCCCAATAGAGCCTTGACCTTGGCAAAGGTAGGGGCGAGTTTCTTGTGTTCAGCACCTGATAGCCTGTCAGGAAGAGGATGGTTTGATTCGAGACGCAGGGCGCGAAAGCCGGGCAGCTGGTTCTCGTCAGCTGGAGAGGTATAGAACCGTGTCTGGTTCCAGTCCTTGGGGTGACTCGGCAGGCGGACCTAAGGGAAGATAACAATCTCCTGCGCTGAATTGAGATTCTACCAAGCTCCAGACTGGGTCCGTTTGAATACTCATTCTGGCGGTTCAAATAGAAGTACTCTCTGAATAACTCCACACTGGGCTCCTCTTGAAGGTACACCTCATAGAACACTTGGAAGTTGCAGATATTTGACATGGAATTGGGTCCGATGTCTTGAGGATGAAGGTTGAAAAAGTGCAAAACGTCCCGAAAGAACTTAGAGCCGAGTAGTGAGAAGCCTCGGTTCATATGATCAGTGAAGACAATGACTTCGCCTTCCTTTGGCTGTGGTTTCTCTTCTTCCGGCTTGGGGTGGTAAGGCATGACAGATGAAAGAACATGCGGTGCCCCCATGTTTGGTTTTGGCAATTAATGACAATCTTTATGGACTAATGGTTGCCTTGAGTTATATTTGAAGGGTTTGTCCATAGGCTTTTCTTGGAGTCCATTTGTTGGTTTCAAGGAGAGTTCGTGATGACCAAGGTGCTATTAAGGAATTATCCAAAGTTTGGTCTTGTGAGGGTTGAGCTTAGTGCAAGCATGTCATGAAGAAGAAGAGTGTGTGATCATTCATGTTTACCTTCAAGACATCATCCAAACGAAGAGAGTTGGAAAGATTCAAGGTTGATCAAGACGAAATCAAAGAGTGAATCAAGTTGATCAACACACAAAGCATATAAGATGTACCGAGAGGGATCAAGCGATCCCATGGTATGGTAAGCATTGTCAATTATGCTTTGTGTACTAACCCATGGTCTTCGTGAGAGTTCTTTGTGGGGTTAGGTTGTGGTGTGCAATTTCAAGTAGGATCATCACAAAGAGATCACATGCTTGAAGCTTGCCGTCCATTGTGGTGGCAATGGACTTGCGAAGATGTGCCAAAGAGTGGCTCACCCATAGTATAGTATGGGGGAGCAATCTACTAGTCTTCACTGAGCCAACGCAATCAAGAAAGGTGGTCCAGCTTGATGGAGTCAAGATCGCCATCATCCAGCTCAAGTGGACTATGTGTAAGGCAAAGGTTTGCCCTTGATAGGTTTTCTATTTTACCGGTCTCATGGTAGTTGTGGGAGACCGGGTTATAGGATCGATTGTCGTACTATCAAGGGGGGCTCTCTATGAGTAGCTTGATCGTATCGTTCGTAGAGAGCTCAAACCATTGCATCCTTGCATCTTCTTTATTGGTTCTTGTTTAGTTCTTCTCCTTGTGAGATTTGGAGCTTATGGCAATCTTGATGACAAGCTTGAGTTCATCGAAAACGGAGTTCACTCATGCATCTTCTATGATGTTTTCGATGTTGGAGGTTATGCTGGTTCTTCTCTGATGGAGGGTTCACTCCTCTATATCCTAGGCATACCTCCCTCCCTCTTCTTACTATAACTAGTCATTGTTTTGATGCTACTCGTCTTCCTCTATACAACAAGCTTTAGTTCACATGAAGATACTGCTCTCTCGAGCGGTAGTACCACGGCCTTGTGCCGCGTGTAGTACCGCTGCTTTTGGGGATGCGTTTTTTGTGTCGGGTTTTGCGGTATGTGGTACTACCTCTCCCCTCGAGCGGTAGTACCTCTTATAAGCAGTACTACCTCTACCCTCGAGCGGTAGTACCTCTTATAAGCGGTACTACCTCTCCCCAGAGCGGTACCACCTCTCTGGCAGACTTTCAGCTCGTGTTTTTCTCTCTCGTTGGGCTGTTTTGACCGTGCTAAGCGGTAGTACCGCTCCTCCAGTGGTAGTACCGCTCGGGTGCAGGCTGAGCACATAATCGTTGGATTCGGGAGGCCCAATAAAAGGGTCTTCTTCACCAATGAACCTTATCCTTCTAGCTCGTGTTCTTCCCCCATTGTTGACCTTCTTAGAGCTTACTGTCTCTCAATCCCTCCATGGATTCTTGCTAGTTTTCTAGGGGGGGGGGGAGAGGAGATCTAGATCCACATTTCCACCAATCACTTTCTCCTCTAGGTGAGGGGAACCCCTTGGATCTTGATCTTGGAGTTCTTGGTGTTCTCCTTCTTGTTCTTGCTCTCTTTTCCCTCCCTAGCATTAGTTGCTTCAGTGGGATTTGAGAGAGAAGGACTTGGGCACTCCGTGTGCCCATGCCATTGCATTTGGTGCATCGGTTTGAGTTCTCCATGGTGATACATGGAAGTTACAAGTTGAGAAGCTTATTACTCTTGGGTGCTTGGTACCCTTGAGCTTGTTCCTCTTGGGTGCTTGGGCGCCCTAGATGGTTGGTGGTGTTCGGAGCTCAATCATTGTGGTGTAAAGCTCCGGGCAAGCGTCAGGGTCTCCAATTATGTTGTGGAGATCGCCCCGAGCAATTTGACGGGTACCGATGACCGCCCCCAAGGGTTGCCAAAGTGTACGGGTTTGGTGACCGCCCCCAAGGGTTGCCATTTGTATGGGTTCAGTGACCGCCCTCAAGGGTCCCTTAGTGGAATCACGGCATCTTGCATTGTGCAAGGGCGTGAGCAGATTATGGTGGCCCTAGTGGCTTCTTGGGGAGCATTGTGCCTCCACACCGCTCCAAACAAAGATTAGCATCCGCAAGGGTGTGAACTTCGAGATACATCATCGTCTCCGCGTGCCTCGGTTATCTCTTACCAGAGCCCTTTTACTTATGCACTTTACTTTGTGATAGCCATATTGTTTCTTGTCATATATCTTGCTATCACCTAGTTGTTTATTTTGCTTAGCATAAGTTGTTGGTGCACATAGGTGAGCCTAGTTTTTGTAGGTTTTGTGCTTGACAAATTAACCTCTAGGTTTATTCCGCATTTGTTCAAGCCTAAACCATAATTATTCTAAAGCGCCTATTCACCCCCCCCCTCTAGGCGACATCCACGATCTTTCAGCAGACTTCTTTGGCAGATAACCGGTTTTCACAAAGTCTTGAAGTGTGTTCTCCATCATGACGGAAGGAACCCAATTATAGGAAGTGGTTGTTTTGGGCGGCATTATGAAGGAGGAGGCCTAAAAAGAAAAAGAACAAAGTTTGTCAGTTCAAATTAAGACGGACAGAAGGTATTACAGGACATATTCAGAACAGCGGCTTAAAAGGGGGCCTAATGGTATATGACTAGTTACAACGGGTTATGTAAGCCGCCAGGAGCAATTTGATGTCTATCAAAGGAGAAATCCATTGAACATTGAATTTAACTACAGCCGGTGATATGAGCTGCAATGACTAGGTGGATCTATCAAGATGCAGTTTTTTGCTAAGTACCGAACAAACAAGTTTCACAGATTGCAATTATAAATTTGGATCTGGCGCTATGTGAAAAAAGAAAATAAATCAAGACCTAAAAGCAGAACTAGGGAGTTCATAGGCTCTAAGGAGATCTTATTTCAAAGGAAAAGGATCCGCTGATATTGAAAGCAGGGGCAAACTACTACCGCGCGATATATATGCTATTTCCAGATCAAATGATGCTCCGGTTGGAGATAAACTACTAACAGCTACGAACAACATGAAGAACTGCGAAAACCCTAATGCAGATCTGGAGTACAGGGAGGAGAGCACTTACAGAGGCAGATGAGCTGCGGAGGGGCGCTACGGTTCTCTAGTTCGTTCAGGGTGATGCATCGGCCAAGGACGAGGACGACAGTGTGCTTCGCGGGGGTGGCGGAGCTCGAGTACAGGAGAGTCGCGAGAGGAGGAAGACGAAGGAAAGAGGGTAGAATGAGAAGAGGCCGTTCGGGACTATTTATAAGGAGAAGGCTAATAACTAGGCGCGAAAAATGAGGAATCCAAAACATGGTTATCCAGCTGCTCGGGCGCCTCGATTCTCGGGACGGTTATTAAGATAAAGATCCATTGAGATATGTTGATATTGTGTGAACTAATGGCCGGTGACGTCATGGCGGGTTATCACAAATCCAGAAGATGACGTCATGGCGGGTCATGAATTATCGCACAAATGAAGAACGGAAGAGTTTTTCTAAGTATTGAAGATTGACATGAACCAGTTCAAATCAATCTGGGGCCTAATGTTGGTGATATAACTATTAGATATGACCCGCCCCGTAGACCGTGTTATACCTACGTAGATTCTTGATATAAAGCCCACGTGGATGTTAAAGATGGCGGTTCACAAGCAAGGGCCCAAGGCCCAAAGGCGACTTAAGGCCCGTAGGAGTAAACCGCCATATATGTAAAGACTTGTACTGTAAGGCATGTAAAGATAGTCACCGAGCCGGACAAGTTATCTATGAGCCAGCCGGGACTCCGTGAGCCGCCGGGCGTTAACCTGTGTATATAAAGGGACTACCCGGCGGCGGTTCAGGACAAGAGACAATAGATCGAAAGCTAGGTCAAGCGGATTCGCTCCCTGGTAATCGAGACATAAGCAATACCACCTCAAACTGGATTAGGCCTTTACCTTCACCGCAAGGGGCCGAACCAGTATAAACTCTTGTGTCCTTTGTCCCGTTTAACCCCTTTAAGCTAACCTAGTTGCGATGGCTCCACGACTAAGTCCTTTTGCTAGGACATCTGCCGTGACTATTCCACGGCATACCCCATTACACAACTGCACCAGCACCAAGTTTCACATGACCTTTCGAAATTAGCATCATAGACGGTACATAGACAGATGCATCTTATCGGGAAAACTGCTGAAGCAGAAGGCGAATATTGAGCCTTCATTGATGTTCAAGGTCTTTGCAACTTTAGCCTAGTGCTTGTGGATGATTGACCGTCCATCCTTTGTCCTCTTCAGGGACACTTCAATATTGAACCATGGGTGTTGTATGAAAACCTTCCTCGCCTCCCGACCATAGAGGTGGTTTCAGAGGTAATCATCAGTGAACTAATTTGGAAAGGCCTGAAAATAAGGATGTGCATAAATATCTTCTCTATATTGGAAATGGGCCAAAGGAATAAAACAAGGCAAGGTATAATAGTTAGTACCATCTAGTATTGAACTAATGTCTTCTACATTGTGCAGACAAAGATCTTGTTGTTTTTTGTCGCCAATTTCTTTATCATAACAATCTTTCTGAGTTTGTTGACTTGATTGATATTCATGGACAACTCATTTCCCCATATGCAAAAAGGGTCGAACAGTGGGTCAAAACCTCTGACAGCAGGACGTACATGTGCAAGACCAAATTGTTAAAAACCTAAGTATTAGAATGGTTCCTGCAATTGCACAATAATGTGCTATTAGACAACGGACCATGCACGTGCTAACCTCGATTGTAAACCTTAGTGCTTCCCATTATATTGTTTCCCTGCAACACATATAAGCTAGTTAGTCATCAGGTTAAGTAAGGGTTCGCATGCTATCAGTAAAATATGTTGATGAAAAATAACCACATTGCAGATTCATCAGATTAATTCAAGCCACATGGAAAACCCATTTATGCAAACCAAGCAAGATTAAGAAATAGGAAATATAGCACTTGTATATGTTTCTCATGTATTAAGTGCAGCCAAATTCGATTTATTCCTCACATGCACAACAATACAAAATTCCAACCATGACAATCGGACATCGCATTGCAGAATTGAACCAAGCAGTTAACTAAACACCACAACAAATGAACCAAACATTTACTGAGCACCACATTGCACAATATAACATACTCCTAATAGAAGATCAGACAGTTAACCGAACCAAGAATGCTTAACAACTTGGAAATATAGCAATTGTATTTGTTTCTCATGTATTTAGTATAGCCAAATTCGATTCACTTCTCACATGGTATACAAATAAAAGAATGCACCCACAGTTGTTGAACATCGCATTGCAGAATTGAACCAAACAGTTAACTAAACACCACAACACAAATGAACCAAACGTTAACTGAGCAACACATGGCACAATGTATAACCAAACCAAGAATGCTTGACAACTTGGAAATATAGCAATTTTATTTGTTTCTCATGTATTTAGTACAGCCAAATTCAATTTACTTCTGACATGGTATATAATAACAAAATGCACCCACAACTATTGAACATCGCATTCCAGAATTGAACCAAACAGTTAACTAAACACCACAACACAAATGAACCAAACGTTAACTGAGCACCACATTGAACAATGTATAACCAAACCAAGCATGCTTGACAACTTGGAAATATAGCAATTGTATTCGTTTCTCATGTATTTTGTAAAGATAAATTTGATTTATTTCTCACATGGAAGACAATACAAAATTGCAGACTGAAGAATTGAACATCACATTTGCAGAATTGAACCAAACAGTTACCTGAAGACGAAAACTAATTAACCAAACAGTTGATAAGTGAGCACCACACCGCACGACATACAGAACATATACACAGGAGCAACAGATTGCATGGTAAAATTAGATAGCACAATTCACTAGAATTTTTTAAGGAAAGGCAGGAGCAGCACATGCAACGGGTAAACCGAGCATGCTTAACCGGCATAGCTAGCAAATGGCAAGGTGTTCCTCAAAGATCTGGGGGTCGGCACGAATGGTAGCCATCGCGACCTCATCCACGCGTGCGGCTGCGATTTTCTTCTCCGCTACCAAATGCTCCTTGAGATCCTGGCTATACTGCGTGCACCATGGCTTAGGACGACGCTTATTTGGTTGAGGGGTCGGTGATTTGGGTGGAAGGTGTCGCGCTTTCCCCCACGGTCGTGGCGTGTGGGATGTGGAAGGAGGAGGAGGACGGGGTTCGGCTGTGGCTTACCTGCCTGGATAGGCGAGGCCGAGCAGCGTGAAGGAGGGTTGCCAGCGAGGAGGCGGCGCCGCAAGAAAGGAGTGAAGGTTTCAACTTGGAAAGGAAGGCGAAAAATAGGGGAAATGTGGCTTTTGGTAAGGGGAGGGGGCGGGGAGATAGATATTTCCGCGGAAGCCAAAAATTTGGAATCGCTTCAGTGAAAAACTCGCGTGCAAAGTGTCATCATACACGGTCCCTTATTCAGAACTATGTATGATATGTGAACATCACAAACGGCTCAGATAGCTTAACCCATGTGCGATGAGCTTGAACGTCAAAAAATTTGGTTCCAATTTCCCTGGTTATAGTGCTCATCCACGTCATTGCATAATTTGGGTACACAAAGGAGACTACAACACACCCACACTTCTTAATCGAGAAAGTTCAGAAATTAAACAAAGCTAGCTTGCCTAAACATTACACTAACAAATTAAAGACTGGCACTCTTAATTAAACAAAACAAAGAGTACTACTACGGTTGGTGCTCGTCGATCTCCACCGCCTCCTCCATGTCTAGCTCACGCCCGACGGTCGACTAGGGAAGGGGCTCCATGGCATCCATCGCACCATACTCGGCAAGCATCTCGCCATCCGCGTCCGCCATCTCTATGGAAAAGGCCGCCACGAGCTGGGCGTGGGCGGTCGTGATCTGGGCTTGGACAGGCTCCATCGTCGCAAGGTATGCGGCGGAGGAACGGACGGCTGATCGAATTCTCTCGACGATTGCAAACTCTTTGGCCGTAGGTTGCCAACCATTGTCGGAGAAGCTTCGTTCGATTTGTGCGGTGACCGGCATGAGCTGGGTATGGGCGGCCTCGACATGGTCGTGGGCGGCCTCCATCAGGGCTAAGGCCGCCGCTGTGGAACGGACAGCTGTTGTGCCGCTCTCGCCCACACCTATCCCCGAGGCAGATGTTGCTGCCGCCACCTGAGAAGCAACAGCGGCCGTTTGGGCTGCCATGGCCGCCCGGTCGTAGATTGCAGGACGTGCTCAAGCACCTTGTTAGCACCCGCATGGCGGCTGCGGCCGCGCTCTTGCTGGAGTGGGCCACCGAAGTTGCCCTCATGACGCGGGTCCACGTCCCCATCTTTCACCGGTGACGATTGAATAGTGAAATGATATTTGGGGACCAAGCTAGTGTGCTTGGCACGCCGGCTGTTGACTGTAGCTGACGCACCTTCTCGCGTAAGCCATAGGCGTACTATACACCGACGGTGCTCCAGGATATTTTGTACTGCATCTCACACGGTTGGTGATAATAAACTGTGTGGGATCAACTTGATTTTTAATTTTGATTTGAATTACAGAATGGGGTCACAGCGGCAATGGACGGTGTTTGAATTGCTAGACCTTTTATCTGCAGTGAACATGCAACTATATGTGTGTCGTAAAAAAATTGGAATTGTTCAGGGTTCCTTTGGACATTTTTGTACGGTAACTTGGTTTTCTAGGCATTTCAGGTGCACAATTCAAAATTAAACCACATGTTCCAGTCCATAAAAACGGGTTGCAAAATCAAATGTTTGTCCTTGGTTGCAAGCTTAGGTCACATGCAAGAAATGAGAATGAATGTCAAACACCTTGACACTGTCGCTCAGCCGCTAACATTGAGATACATGCTTTTAACATTCTAGTAAATCGAAAACTCGTCTAAAATTCATGAAACTTGACATGATATCATGGAATGGCAGCGACATGCCGTGGTAAAAATATTATCCCATTTGGGGCAGGTGTGGGGTATAAGCTTCTCGCAAACCAGAGCTTCTCTCACAACAAGCCTGATGGTTTCAGTAGGGTACGTGCCACCTTGGGGGACGAAACGATATATGTTACCTCTTCTTACTTTCAAAATGTTTCTCGTGTCAACATAGAACAACATGAGTGTCGTGTCAAATTTTGGGATTTTTCGGGGTTCATTTTGACATTTTCATGCATTAATTGTGTTTTTAATGTATTTATGAGCACAATTCAAATTTGAACTACATGCACATGCTCTAATGCATATAAATTGGTTGAAAATTGAAATATGTGTCCTTGGTTGCATGCTTCGGTCCCATGCAAGAAATGGGAATGAATGTCAAACACCCTGCCACCGTCACTCAGCCGCAAACATTGAGATTCCTGGTTTTAAAATTCTAGTAAATCCAAGACTCGTCTGAAATTCATGAAACTTGGCATGCTATCATGGAGCAGCATCAACATGCCATGGTAAAAATATTGTCCCATTTTGGGCAGGTTGGGGGATATGCTTCTCACAAACCAAAGTCACTCACAACAAGCCTGATTGTTTCGGTAGGGTACATCCCACCTTTGGGGACGAAACGATATCCGCTGCCTCTTGTTGCTTTCAAAAAAATTCTAGTGTCAACATAGAACAATATGTCGTGTCAATTTTTGGGATTTTGGGGGGTTCATTTGGACTTTTTATGCATTAATTGTGTTTTCAATGCATTTATGAGCACAATTCAAATTTGAACTACATGCACATGCTCTAATGCATATAAATTGGTTGAAAATTCAAATTTGTGTCCTTGGTTGCATGCTTAGGTCCCATGCAAGAAATGGGAATGAATGTCAAACACCCTACCACCGTCACTCGGACGCAAACTTTGAGATTCCTGGTTTTTAAATTCTAGTAAATCCAAAACTCGTCTGAAATTCATGAAACTTGGCATGCTATCATGGTGCCGTGGTAAAATCATTGTCCCATTTGGGGCAGGTTTGGGGATATGCTCCTCACAAACCAAAGGCTCTCACAACAAGCCTAATGTTTTCGGTACGGTACATCCCACCTTTGGGGACTAAACGATATCCGCTGCCTCTTATTGCTTTCAAAAAAATTCTAGTGTCAACATAGAACAATAGGAGTGTCGTGTCAATTTTTGGGATTTTTCGGGGTTCGTTTGGACATTTTCATGCATCAATTGCATTTTCAATGCATTTATGAGCACAATTCAAATTTGAACTACATGCACATGCTCTAATGCATATAAGTTGGTTGAAAAATCAAATATGTGTCCTTGGTTGCATGCTTAGGTTCCATGCAAGAAATGGGAATGAATGTCAAACACCATGCCACCGTCACTCGGCTGCAAACATTGACATTCCTGGTTTTTAAATTCCAGTAAATCTAAAACTCGTCTGAAATTCATGAAACTTAGCATGCTATCATGGAGTGGCATCAATATGCTGTGGTAAAAATATTGTCCCATTTGGGGGCAGGTTTCGGGATATGCTTCTCACAAACCAAAGGTTCTCACAACAAGCCTGATGGTTTCGGTACGGAACGTCCCACATTTGGGGATGAAACGATATCAGTTGCCTCTTATTGCTTTCAAAAAATTTCTAGTGTCAACATAGAACAACAGGAGTGTTGTGTCAATTTTTGGGATTTTTCGGGGTTCGTTTGGACAATTTTATGCATTAATTGAGTTTTTGATGCATTTATGTGCATAATTCAAATTTGAACTACATGCACATGCTCTAATGCATATAAATTGGTTGAAAATCATAATCTTTGTCCTTGGTTGCATTCTTAGGTCACATGCAAGAAATGGGAATGAATGTCAAACACCCTGCCACCGTCACTCAGCCGCAAACATTGAGATTCCTGGTTTTTAAATTCTAGTAAACCCAAAACTCGTCTGAAATTCATGAAACTTGGCATGCTATCATGGAGCGGCATCGACATGCCGTCATGATTTTTTTTCTCCCATTTGGGGTAGGTTTGGGTATAAGCTTCTCACAACAAGCCTGATGGTTTCGGTAGGAATGTCCCACCCTCGGGGACAAAATGACATCCGCTGCCTGCTATTACTTTCAAAACATTTCTAGTGTCAACATAGAACAACAGGAGTGTTGTGTTAAATTTTGCAATATTTCGGGGTTTGTTTGGACATTTTTATACAATAATTGGGTTTTCTAGGCATTTTATGTGCATAATTCAAATTTGAACTACATGCACATGCTCCAGTGCATATAAATTGGTTGAAAATCAAATCTTTGTCCTTGGGTGCATGCTTAGGTCCCAGAAATGGGAATGAATTCCAAACACTAGGGCGATGTTGATTGCCGGCAAAACGTTGAGATACTTTGTTTTTAAATTCTAGCAAATCCAAAACTCGTATGAAATTCATGAAACTTGGCATGCTATTATGGAATGGCACCCGACATGATGTCGTATCTTCCTTGTCCATTTTGAGAGAAGAAGCACTCGAATAACAGCCAACAAAGGCATTTTCAAACAAATAGTTGCCACTCTAACCTCGCAAACGTTTGTATAATTCAAATCGTGTGTGTTATGTTAACCATTCACATGACGCCACGTGTCTTCATTCTAATGGCTATAGGAGGTGCCGTGCGGACAACTGCTTGACTGAACGGGGGGCGCGCAAGCGCAGTCCGGTGTGCAGGCTGACCGAGAGGCGTACAAGCTATCCTCCAATGTGTAGGCTCACCAGGAATCGTACGAGTTGTACGCTGCGCAGGCTCACTGGGAATCGAGCCCTTTGACTTCCATGGCCGCCTGCCTTCCTCTCCATTAATGGCGCCTGAGCCGCTGCTTAATACGGGCGGCCTTACTGTTCGCCTCCCATTCCCCTCCGTCCCACAGACCTCCACCAAAGCCATGGCGCAGAACGATCATCTGCCACATGTCTTCAAGTTTGGTGAAGTCGACTCCGAGATGGAGGAGATAGAAAATAAGGAGGAATGGGGCCTCATGGACATGGCCCAGAACGAGCTGGCCGCGGCTGTTGCTGCCCCCGATCCGGTCCCAGCTCCCATCCCCGCGCCCGCGCCAGCGACCATCCCCGTAGCATTAATGGGCTGGTCACCGAGCACTATCGCAGAGCTGGAAGCCGCGGGTGTCACGGAGGTCTCCATGGACCCACGCGAGCTCGTGTACATGCCAGCGCTAGCGCCAACGCCCATGCCCATGCCCGTGCGCGTGCGCGCCCCTCCACCCACCACGGCACTGGTCCTCGTGCATTTGGCTGCACCCGCCGCGCCCATGCATGTGCACCCCCTCCCCCCTCAGCGGCATGGGACGCTGCCGTCGACCGTTGCCTCTCAACGCCGCCAGCTACTGTCCACCCGCACCCCGCCCGTCGATCGTGCGACGACATGATGTTTGATTTACAAGTGAAGAACATTCTGAGCTACCTTGAAGACTTCAACAATGGTGTCCCGGAGGACGACAATGACAAGGACGGCACGGCACGCCACCTCCGCTACTGCCAAAAATAGTTTTTTTCTTGTGTTTAATATTGTATCACGATCGCAAACGTTTTAGTTAGAACACCCCTATGAAAACCGACAGCTTCCCCAGGAAGCTAAGGGAAAATGTGTCGAGCAGGATTTCTGCAGCTGTTGATCGCAAACGTTTTAGATAGAGCACCCGTATGCAAAGCGAGAGCAGGTTTGTGCATCTCTTCAACGCAAACGGTTGTTTTGGATGACCCGTGTGCAACCACTTACAAACAATTTGGTAAGATTTGCATCTGTCATATTGGGTATGTTGCCATTTGTCAAACTTGAAAGATTGGCATTTGTTGATCTAGTTACATTGCCATTTGTCAACCTTGTAACACTGCGATTTGTCAAAATATGCACCTAAAAATCATTAGCACTATCTAATTTTTGCAACTAAAATTCAGTAATTAAGCACAGATTTCATTCATAGATTAAGTAGTCGTGCTTAATTTATACAAACAGTTCAACTCGACAGATGAACCGATCAAAATTTTCACCAATTGTTGCCAACCACGTACTGAAGTAGCTAGTACTACTTTATATACTAGCTAATTTTAAGTATGTTGTACAGTTCCACCACATCTATAGTCAGATGAACTGAACAAAATAGCCCCTAAATACTACTACTACTGCTACTACTACTACTACTACTATGGAGGGGCTTTGTACTACTTCCAACAGCCTCTCCTCTGCTGAGCACGCTCAGTAAGAGGCAGAGGAGGAGGAGCCTACCGACGAGCTAGACAAATGCAATACGGTGCCTGCCACTGCTGCACGTTCGGTGACGCTCGCCAGCTCAAACGCCCACTGCCGCTCTAGACGGTCCCTCTTGAAGCGGTGGTTCTCCTTGTAGATATCCTGATTCCTCGCCTCTGAGGCGGCGTGTGCCACGGACATGGCGGCAGTAAGGCTCTTTGTGTGCTCGACGAGGCGCTCCTCCTCGTCCCGCAGGAACTCGGTGTAGCGCGCAAGGTCGCTCATGCACGTGCCGGCATCCACCTCCACCTCCCGCCTTTTGGCGGCGGTGGTGGAGCGGGTGATGACCCCAGTGGTCGATGGTGGGCTGGTCGCCAGGGCGGGCGATGATGGGGTGGCAGCCACGACCACCACCTCCCGCCTTTGGGCCGCGGCAACGGAGAGGGTGATGCCCTGGCTTTCGACGGTGGTGTAGCGGCAACGTCGGCCGACAACAGCTGCCGACAGGCACCGGCGGCGGAGCGTGTGGTGGGTATTGCACGCAAAACCAACAAGGACGCCACGCGCACTACACTACGCCAGGGACTGCGCCGCCACGACGGTGTAGCCTCCCAGCTGGAGTTGTCGTCTGATGACGGCGGAGTGGCTGAGCGACCATGACGGACGGATGCCATTGGTGATTGTGGGAGAAGCACATGAGATAAGCTACAGGGAGGGAGGGGAAAATGTGATGCAGGACTCGCCGGTCGTGAGGGTTTTTATAGCAAGCCGGTAAGCATTGGGATTTTGGGGGATTACACCAAGTCGGGCGGGAAGCTTGCGCAGGAACCTGCGAGGTTGCGCAGGAACGGGCTCACCGGCGATTCATTAGCGCCACCCTTTGGCTAAAAGAACGCTCCCACATGCTGCGCAAGCTTGTGCTGTAAGCCGTCTGCGGCAGCAGGGTGACAAGACGTGCAAGAGGAGGACGAAAGGCCACGTACACATACATTTAATAAAAAAAACATTTGTGATTGCATTACCTACTATCCACCCGTCCTGGATTATAAGTAGGATTTAACTAATAAAATACGAATGCAAGTCGCCAAGGATTATATAGTTGGATTTGTATTTGAACATAGTTTCCAATTATATAATTTTTATAACATGCATTAAAATGTTGTTGATTAAATTTGAGGGCAAAGTATGGCACATAATATAAAGGGGACTATAGACCAAGACAGAGGTAGTAGCACACGGCCGCTCTCTACGCAACGAAGCAAGTGTGGGCCGGCTTGTAGGCGACCATTTCCTGCGTGTTCAACTGTTCTATGCGTGTGGTTGCTTCCGGTTGAGGCGGCCGCGACGCGCTCTGCCCTCTCGCGTCCCTCCGGGTGCTCTGCCCTCGTCCCTCCACGCGCGCTGCCAGTATTTGGGGTCGGCGCACGATCACGCACATTCTGTGCATGCAGTTGCGCCGGGCGCAGCTCCACAGTGTAGTTACCCGATGCAAAAACTGCCATGTGGACGCGTCGAGAATCCAGGTTGCCCGACCCCCATTTATTCCTGCGGCCATTTACCTTCATCTCTCGCATCACACGACATAATAAGCACCTCCACGATGACACATACAGAGAGGACATCCAGCGGTTCCAATGGCGATCCCCGTGGCTCCAATGGCGCTCCCAGCGGCCGACGACGACAACGGCGGGCAGTTTACCACGCATCACGTGGTGGACACCCACGCGAGGGGGAAGGCCCTCTCAGTGGTGTACACGAATGATCCTGTGTCGATGGAGAACTCCATCCAAACTATGGAGCAGTTCCTTGCCGAGGACAAGTACCAAGTGGTCGGCTTCGACCTCGAGTACACAATCGGTCGTGCCGGGCATGATCAGAAGGTTGCCGTTACCCGGTTGTGCATGCGACATGATGTCCTTGTCTACCACTACCACCTGGCCACAAGGCCTTGCGAGCATTTCTCCAGTTTTATCAAGAGCTCCGACTACATGTTCGCTGCGGTGGACACCACCAACGATCTAAAAGCGCACAAGATTTCGGGCTTGAAATGCCCGAATCTTGTCAACATCCAGGACCACTACAAGGTCTGGGGCAGCGCCAAGAACAAATTGAACTCCCCGGTTGACCTCGCCTTGGCCATGATCGACCCCTATTACATGAAGATGAAGGATGAGAGCAAGAAGGACAAGGACACCTGGCACAGTGTTTGGCATCAGAGACTGGATGAAGAACACGTCAAGTACGCGGCCAATGACGCGTACACAAGCTATGAGATGTATAGGCGGATCATTGACATGAGGAAGTGTCTTGTTCATGACCCAACCGAGGGATCGAGCCACAAAGCAGTGGCGAGAGCGTCACAAGAAGTAGATGACTAGACAATCGTTTCTCCTACTTTAGAATGCATGCAATTGTTTATTTAGGTATGTGCGAATGATTTGAATAGTCACTTATGTAATTGTATATACATGTTATTCTTCTCTAGACAGAGCAAATCACACGGCTTTATTAGCAGCAATCGTTTGTGTTATTATTGGTCTTCGCACACATTTCTGATCACGGACCTGTTTGCCGCACATCACACACTTATTGTTCAGTTGAACCATTTCCATTGTGTTGCGCAATAAAGGCTGCAAAGAGGGATCTACAATAGCAAGGACCAGCTTACCTACCGATAGCTCATCTAACAGAACTCCCAAATTAAGTGTGGTGAGGCTGGAGTAGTCATGAGATGGGTGACCGGATGGGAAGTGGACTCAATATTAACTAGTTGGATGGGCAACTGCAAAGGTTTATTATACACCTTTGTATTATAAACCTTTGTACTGACCCATCCCATCTAGTTAATATCGAGGTCTTTGTTTTGTAATTTTTGACATTTTTTGTTTTCTGAACACATGTTGATTGGCTTGAAGAAGGTCTATCTCGTTACTTTTTGATAATTGTTTATATGCAAGCAACTAGTTTGCATTTTTCAAATTTTTTGTATGAACAGGATCACACACGAACTTACTATAGTAACCGTTTGTGTTATAGTTTCTCACATCCGAGTGGGCTTTTTGTTGCGTATCACACACATCTAGTTTACACTAATCGTCTGAGTTCTTTTGGCTAATTGCAAATGGCGCATATCACACACATCTTGTTAAGATGAACCATTTCTGTTCTCTTGCCTAATCGAAAACAGTTTGTCTGAATGAACCGTATGCCGTATGTCACACACACCATGATCTGGCTGACTGTTTCTGTTGCATTCCCTAATAGCACACAGTTCATTGGAGGGAACTGTATGCCGTATATCACACACACATTGATATGGTTGCCCGTTTCTGTTGTTCTTCCTCATCGGAAATAGTTCTGCTGGATTAACCGTATGCCCTACATTACACACGCAACTAAAATCGGAACCGTGTTTGATGCATCGGTCATCGCAAACATTTGGACATTTTTTACGGTTCTCTGACACCACCGTTTGCGATTATTGCATCGCACACAGTTTCTCGAAGGGTCTCTGAAAGTAGTGTTGCGTTAGCACCATCCTGTAGTAGTGTGTGAACGTCGACTACACGACACTAAACCATATTTGGGCCTAAGGGAATGCATTGTGGAGTAGTTATTAGATGATGGGTTGCGAGAGTGACAGAAGCTTAAACCCTAGTTTATGCGTTATTCTGTAAGGGATCGATTGGATCCAAAAGTTTAATGCTATGGTCAGAATTTATTCTTAATACTTTTCTCGTAGTTGCAGATGCTTGCGAGGGGGTTAATCATAAGTATGAGGTTTGTTCAAGTAATAACAGAACCTAAGCACCGGTCCACCCATGTACCAAATTATTAAAGTAGCGAACACAAATTAAGCCAACATGATGAAAGTAACTAGATAAAATTCCCGTGTACCCTCGAACACTTTGCTTATCATAAGAGACTGTTTTGGCCTGTCCTTTGCCTCAAAAGGATTGAGCTACCTTGATTCACTTTTGTTACTACTATCGTTACTTCCTTGTTACAAAATTATCTTGCTATCAAACTACTCCGCTACTTACAATTTTAGCACTTGCAAATATTACCTTGCTGTAAACCACTTGCCATTTCCTTCTGCTCCTCGTTGGGTTCGACACTCTTACTTATCGAAAAGGCTACAACTGACCCCATATACTTGTGCGTCATCAGCCACCCCAAACCCTAGAAGCGTTGTCAAGACCACCCAAATTTACCAAGTTAAAAGAGCGTTGTCGAGGCATAGCGATTATTTTTTGCAAAGTGTCATCTCCAGAAAGTATAACCCCGATAACTTCGACATGAGGGGGGATGTCGGACATGCATGAGAGAGGCGGTCCACAACTAATCCATTGCTCATATATGCATATGAGTCCTTGTTGTGGTTAATTAGCTAAGTCTATGTTTGTCACTAATATATCCATCTCTCATGTTTGTATATTGCCATGTTGTAATATTTGCAGAAACTATGGACAAAGACTTAGAATAAGAAGAGTTGTTGGGGGGTATATTCCGCGATGGAGGTGATCCCTTGTCATTTCTCAATGACATCGATGGTCAGGAAGGAGAGGATGACGACTCCGGGGATCCAACAATGGAGGAGGAATGAGATCATGACGGCTCTGGTGACCGAATACCGGAGGAAGGATATCATGATGATGGCTCCGGTGACCAAACAGAGGAGGGAGCTGTTGCAAAGTCCGGCGAGGTGTGTGTGTGTGTGTGTGTTTCTATATATATATATATATATATATATATATATATATATATATATATATATATATATATATATATATATATATAAGCATGTGCTGACTTGATGCATTAATTGTTTTGGTATGTACATATATTAACGCTTCTTTATTCTTTTGTAGCCCTCTGGATCGAGTCAAACTTCCATAAGGAGATGAGGCCCGAAGAAAAAGTTGCACCAGATGAAAGGTTCACGAGCACAGAAGTCGCGGAACGATGGCCAACCGATTGCTCCCAAGCAGACCAAGGAGACATTTGTACCGAAAGGGCAAGTAAAAGTGGTCTTTTCTGATCCTCTTTTGACACAGGTATTTGAGAGAAGGCAGAATAAACATCTAGGAAGCAAAAATGTGTATGTTTGGATAGTATTTCTAGCATTTGATTAATAAAAGGTAGAGGGTAATGATCTTTCCTAGTAGCTTTATTTAATTTGTGGAAATCAATTACCATTCTATAACCTGTAACAATTCTTATCATTAGGAACAACAATAATACCTCCCTTCTTAGGGACACAATGAATGGGACTTACCCACTGATTATAAGCAATAGGATAAATTATACCTGCCTCCAGAAGCTTTAATATTTCATTTCTTACCACTTCTTTTATCTTAGGATTTAACCATCGTTGTTGATCAACAACTAGTTTAGCATCTTTCTCCAATTTTATTTGTGCTGACATAGAGTGGGACTAATGCCCTTAAGATCATCAAGAGTATATCCAATAGCGGTACAGTGCTTCTTCATAGTTTTCAGTAATTTCTCTTCTTCATGCTCTGAAATGTTAGCACTAATAATAACATGATATATATTCTTTTCATCGAGATAAGCATATTTAAGAGTATCAGGTAATTGTTTAAGCTCAAACACGGGATCACCCTTGGGTGGAGGAGGATCCCCAAGGATTTCAACACGCAAAATATGTTTCAAAATAGGCCCTTGATTAAATAATACTTCATCCATTTCCCTTCTTTCATTCATAAACATACCATTTTCATGGTCTAGCAAATATTGTTCTAATGGATCAGTAGGAGGCACGGCAATAGAAGCAAGACCAATAATTTCATCCTTACTAGGCAATTCTTTATCATGGGGCTATCTACGGAATTTGGAGAAATTAAAATCATGAGACATATCCCCTAAACCAACAGTAACAATATCGTTTTCGCAGTCTATCTTGGCATTAACAGTATTCAAAAAGGGTCTACCACATATAATGGGACGAAAGTGATTTTGTGGGGAACCAAGAACAAGAAAATCAGTTGGGTATTTTATTTTAATTTCCCACACAAGACTTCAACATCTCTAACAATCCCAACTGGTCAAATAGTATCTCTATTGGCAAATTTAATAGTAACATCAATCTTTTCTATGTCAGCACGTGCAATATCATTCATAATTTCTTTATATAAGGTATAGGGTATTGCACTCACACTAGCACCCGTATCACATAAGCCATTATAACAATGATCTCCTATTTTAAGAGAAACAACAGGCATCCCAACAACAGTTCTATGTTTACCTTTAGTATCGGGTTTAGCAATCCTAGCAGCTTCATCATAGAAATAAATAACATGCCATCAAAATTATCGACCAAGAGACCTTTAACCATAGCAATACTAGTTTCAACTTTACTTTGTTTAGGGTGTGTAGGTTTTCTACTCTTACAAACCACGGTTGAAGCTTTAGCATGATCCTTTATTCTAACAGGGATAGGTGATTTCTCTATATAAGAAGTAGGAACAATAGGATCAACGTTATAAGTAATGGTTTCTTCTTTAACTTTAATAGGTTCTACTACTTTAACTTCAATGGAAGGATGATATTTAAACCACTTCTCCTTAGGGACATCAACATGAGTAGCAAATGATTCACAAAAAGAAGCTACTATTTCAGAGTCAAGTCAATATTCAGTGCTAAATTCACGAAAAGCATCTGTATCCATAAAAGATTTAAAATAATCAAACTTAGGGTTTATACTTGACTCACTTTTTTTGAGTTCCCAATCTTCAGAGTTGCGTTTAATTCTTTTCAATAAATCCGATTTGAATTCAATAGTCTTCATCATAAAAGAACCAGTACAAGAAGTATCGAGCACGGAGCGATCATTATGAGAAAGCCGAGCATAAAAGTTTTGAATAATAATTTCTCTTGAGAGCTCATGATTGGGGCATGAATATAACATTGACTTAAGCCTCCCCCAATCTTGAGCGATAATTTCTCCTTCACGAGGCCAAAAATTATATATATAATTCCGATCACGATGAACCAGATGCATAGGATAAAACTTCTAATGAAATTCCAATTTCAATCGATTGTAGTTCCATGATCCAATATCATCACATAGCCTATACCATGTCAATGCCTTTACCTTCACAGATAAAGGGAATAACTTCTTCTTGACAACATCCTCGGGCATACCTGCAAGCTTAAATAATCCACAAACTTCATCCACTTAGATTAGGTGCATATCACGATGTAATGTTCCATCTCCTGTATAAGGATTAGCTAGCAGTTTCTCTATCATACTCGAAGGAATTTCAAAGTAAACATTTTCAGTAGGTTGAGGAGCAACTCTTTGATCTTCCGTTCGAGGTGAAGATACCCCGAACAAGCCCCTCAAAGGATTATCTTCCATAGTAACAAGTGATAGTAAATTTCAGCACACTATATAAATGTTTCCTTACCAAATTCCACTTACAAGGCGCTTCACTCCCCGGCCATGGTGCCAGAAAAGAGTCTTGATGACCCACAAGTATAGGGGATCTATCATAATCCTTTCGATAGTAAGAGTGTCAAACCCAATGAGGAGCAGAAGGAAATGACAAGCGGTTTTCAGTAAGGTATTCTCTACAAGCACTGAAATTATCGGTAACAGATAGTTTTGTGATAAGATAATTTGCAACGGGTAACAAGTAACAAAAGTAAATAAGGTGCAGCAAGGTGGCCCAATCCTTTTTGTAGCAAAGGACAAGCCTAAGAAAACTCTTATATAAAGCAAAGCACTCCCGAGGACACATCGGAATTACTACCAAGCTAGTTTTCATCATGCTCATATGATTCACGTTCGTTACTTTGATAATTTGATATGTGGGTGGACCGGTGCTTGGGTGCTGCCCTTCCTTGGACAAGCCTCCCACTTATGATTAACCCCTCTCGCAAGCATTCGCAACTAAGAAAGAAGAATTAAGGTAAACCTAACCATAGCATGAAACATATGGATCCAAATCAGCCCCTTATGAAGCAACACAAAACTAGGGTTTAAGCTTCTGTCACTCTAGCAACCCATCATCTATTTATTACTTCCCGATGCCTTCCCCTAGGCCCAAATCATGGTGAAGTGTCATGTAGTCGAAGTTCACATAACACCACTAGAGGAGAGACAACATACATCTCATCAAAATATCGAGCGAATACCAAATTCATATGATTAGTTATAACAAGACTTCTTCCATGTCCTCAGGAACAAAAATAACTACTCAAAAAACATATTCATGTTCATAATCAGAGGAGTATTAATAAGCATTAAGGATCTGAACATATGATCTTCCACCAAATAAACCAACTAGCATCAACTACAAGGAGTAATCAACACTACTAGCAACCCACAGGTACCAATCTGAGGTTTTGAGACAAAGATCGGATACAAGAGATGAACAAGGGTTTGAGAGGAGATGGTGCTGGTGAATATTTTGATGGAGATTGACCCCCACTCGATGAGAGGATTGATGGTGATGGCGATGGCGATGACTTCCCCCTCCCGGAGGGATGTTTTCCCGGTAGAACAGCTCCGCCAGAGCCCTAGATTGGTCCTGCCCAGGTTCCACCTCGAGACGGCAGCGCTTCGTCCCAAAAGCTTCTTTGTGATTTTTTTTCCAGGGTAAAAGACACCATATAGCATAAGATGGGTGTTGGGGGCCTGCTGGGGGCCCACAAGGTAGGGGGTGCGCTCAGGGGGTAGGGCGCGCCCTCCACCCTCGTGGATGGTTGGTGGCCCCCCCTCTGGTGCTTTCTTCGCCCAATATTTTTTATTTATTCCAAAATTGATCTTCGTAAAGTTTCAGGACTTTTGGAGTTGTGCAGAATAGGTCTCTAATATTTGCTCCTTTTCCAGTCCAGAATTCCAGCTGCCGGCATTCTCCCTCTTCATGTAAACCTTATAAAATATGAGAGAAAAGGCATAAGTATTGTGATATAACATGTAATAACAGCCCATAATGCAATAAATATTGATATAAAAGCATGATGCAAAATGGACATATCACACCAGTCCATAGATGGATCGCTGGAGCTTGCGTACTTTGTCAGCACCTTTAGGATCGACAAACCTTCTAGTTGCGTCATATACAACTCTTCTTTAAGAAATCCATTAAGGAATGCAGTTTTGACGTCCATTTTCCAGATTTCATAATCATAAAATGCGGCAATTGCTAACAAGATTTGGACAGACTTAAGCACCGCTACGGGTGAGAAAGTCTCATCATAGTCAACCCCTTGAACTTGTCGAAAACCTTTTGGAACGGTCGATCTTTGTAGACAGTGACATTACCATCAGCGTTCGTCTTCTTCTTGAAGATCCATTTATTCTCAATGGCTTGTCGATCATCGGGCAAGTCCACCAAAGTCCACACTTTGTTCTCATACATGGATCCAATCTCAGGTTTCATGGCCTCAGGCTATTTATTGGAATCTGGGCTCATCATAGCTTCTTCATAATTCGTAGGTTCACTGTGGTCTAATAACATAACTTCCAAGACATGATTGTCGTACCACCCTGGTCCATAACGTGTTCTGGTCGACTTACGAAATTCAATAGTACCTTGATCTGAAGTTTCATGATCGTCATCATTAGGTTCCTCTCTAGTTGGTGTAGGCATCAGAGAAACGTTTTTCCTTGGTGTGTTACTTTCCAATTTGAGAGAAGGTACAATTACCTCAACAAGTTAAACTTTCCTCCCACTCACTTCTTTCGAGAGAAACTCCTTCTTTGGAAAGGACCCATTCTTGGTAACAAAGATCTTGCCTTCAGATCTGTGGTAGAAGGTATATCCAATGGTCTCTTTAGGGTATCCTACGAAGACGCGCTTCTCCGCTTTGGGTTTGAGCTTATTAGGCTGAAGCTGTTTGACATAAGCATCGCATCCCCAAACTTTAAGAAATGACGGCTTAGGTTTCTTGCCAAACCATAGTTCATACGGTTTTGCCTCAACGGATTTAGACGGTGCCCTATTTAACGTGAATGCGGCTGTCTCTAAAGCATAACCCCAAATGATAAAGGCAAATCAGTAAGAAACATCATAGAATGCACCATATCTAATAATGTACAGTTACGATGTTCGTACACACCATTATGTTGTGGTGTTCCAGGTGGCGTGAGTTGTGAAACAATTCCACATTGTTTTAAATGAAGGACAAACTCGTAACTCAAATATTCACCTCCACAATCAGATAGTAGAAACTTTATTTTCTTATTACGATGATTCTCGACTTCACTCTGAAATTCTTTGAACTTCTCAAATGTTTCAGATTTGTGTTTCATCAAGTAGATATACCCATATCTACTCAAATCATTTGTAAAGGTTAGAAAATAACTATACCCGCCGCGTGCATCAACACTCATCGGACTGCATACATCGGTTTGTATTATTTCGGTTAAGTCATTAGTTCGCTCCAATGTTCCGGAGAATGGAGTTTTAGTCGTCTTGCCCATGAGGCTTGGTTCGCAAGTATCAAATGATTCATAATCAAGTGATTCCAAAAGTCCATCCGCATGGAGTTTCTTCAACTATTGCTTCATTATGAATCACTTGATTATGAATCATTGCTAATGTCATGGTTAGACTTTTGGAATCATTTGATTATGAATCATTTGATACTTGCGAACCATGCCTCATGGGCAAGATGACTAAAACTATGTTCTTCGGAACAATGGAGTGAGCTAATGACTTATTGGAAATAATGCATACGGATGTATGCGGTCCGATGAGTGTTGAGGCACGCGACGGGTATTGTTATTTTCTGACCATCATAGATGATTTGAGTAGGTATGGGTATATCTACTTGATGAAACACAAGTCTGAAACATTTCAAAAGTTCAAAGAATTTTAGAGTGAAGTGGAGAATTATCGTAATAAGAAAATAAAGTTTCTACGATCTGATCACGGAGGAGAATATTTGAGTTACAATTTTGGCCTTCATTTAAAACAATGTGGAATTGCATCACAACTTATTCCACCTGGAACACCACAGCGTAATGGTGTGTCCGAAAATCGTAACCGTACTTTATTAGATATGGTGCGTTCTATGATGTCTCTTACTGATTTACCACTATCGTTTTGGGTTATGCATTAGAGACAGCTGCATTCATGTTAAATAGGGCACAATCTAAATCCATTGAGATGACATCATATGAACTGTGGTTTGGCAAGAGACCTAAGCTGTCATTTCTTAAATTTGGGGTTGCGATGCTTATATCAAACGATTCTACCTGATAAGCTCAAACCCAAATCGGAGAAGTGCATCTTCATAGGATACCCTAAAGAAACTATTGGGTACACCTTCTACCACATATCCGAAGGCAAGATCTTTGTTGCTAAGAATGGTCCTTTCTAGAGAGAGTTTCTCTCGAAAGAAGTGAGTAGGAGGAAAGTAGAACTTGATGATGTAGTTGTACCTTCTCTCGAATTGGAAAGTAGTACATCACAGAAAACCCTTCCTGTGATGCCTACACCAACCAGAGAGGAAGCAAATGATGATGATCATGAAACTTCAGATCAAGTTACTACTGAACCTCGTAGGTCGACCAAAACATGTTCCGCATTAAAGTGGTACGACAATCCTATCCTAGAAGTCATGTTATTGGACAACAACGAACCTACGAACTATGAAGAAACTATGATGAGCCCAGATTCCAAAAAATGGCTTGAGGCCATGAAATGTAAGATAGGATCCCTGTATGAGAACAAAGTATGGACTTTGCTGGACTTGCCCAATGATCGGCAAGCCATTGAAAATAAATGAATCTTGAAGAAGAAGACTGACGCTGATGGTAATGTTACTGTCTATGAAGCACGACTAGTCGCAAAAGGTTTTCTACAAGTTCAAGGGGTTGACTACGACGAGACTTTCTCACCCGTAGCGATGCTTAAGTTCGTCCGAATCATGTTAGCAATTGCCGCATTTTATGATTATGAAATTTGGCAAATGGATGTCAAAACTGCATTCCTTAATGGATATCTTAAAGAAGAGTTGTATATGATGCAACCAAAAGGTTTTGTTGATCCTAAAGGTGCTGACAAAGTGTGCAAGCTCTAGTGATCCATCAATGGACTGGTGCAAGCATCTCGGAGTTGGAATATACGCTTTGATGAGGTGATCAAAGCATATGGTTTTATACAGACTTACGGTGAAGCCTGTATTTAAAAGAAAGTGAGTGGGAGCTCTGTAGCATTTCCAATATTATATGTGGATGACATATTGTTGATTGGAAATGATATAGAATTTTTGGATAGCATAAAAGGATATTTGAATAAAGATTTTTCAATGAAAGACCTCGGTGAAGCTGCTTATATATTGGGCATCAAGATCTATAGGGATAGATCGAGACGCTTAATGGGACCTTCACAAAGCACATACCTTGACAATGCTTTCATTAAGTTCACAATGGATCAGACAAAGAAATGGTTCTTGCATGTGTTACAAGGTATGAAGTTGAGTAAGACTCAAAACCCGACCACGGTAGAAGACAAAGAAAGAATGAAAGTAATTCCCTATGCCTCAGCCATAGGTTCTATAAAGTATGCCATGTTGTGTACCAAACCTGTTGTGTACCTTTCCATAAGTTTGGCAAAGTGGTACAATAGTGATCCAGGAGTAGATCACTAGACAAAGTCAAAATTATCCTTAGTTACCTAAGAGGACTAAGGAGATATTTCTCGATTATGGAGGTAATAAAGAGTTCATCGTAAAGGGTTATGTTGATGCAAGCTTTGATGCCGATTCAGATGACTCTGAGTCTCAATCTGGATACATATTGAAAGTGGGAGCAATTAGCTAGAGTAGCTCCATACAGAGCTTTGTAGACATACAAATTTGCAAAATACATATGGATCTGAATGTGACAGACCCGTTGACTAAACTTCTCTCACAAGAAAAACATGATCACACCTTAGTACTCTTTGGGTATTAATCACATGGCGATGTGAACTGGATTATTGACTCTAGTGAACTCTCTGGGTGTTGGTCAAATGGCAATGTGAACTATGTGTGTTAAATCACATGGTGATGTGAACTGGATAATTGACTCTAGTGCAAGTGGGAGACTGATGGAAATATGCCCTAGAGGCAATAATAAAATGGTTATTATTATATTTCCTTAATCATGATAAAGGTTTATTATTCATGCTGGAATTGTATTGACCAGAAACTTAAATACATGTGTGAATACATAAACAAATACCGTGTCCCTAGTAAGCCTCTACTAGACTAGCTCGTTGATCAAAGAGGGTTAAGGTTTCCCAACCATAGACATGTGTTATCTATTGATAACAGGATCACAGGACCCATCCGTTAGCTTAGCATATGGACGGTTCAGTTTATTGCTACTGCTTTCTTCATGTCAAATACATAGATTATGCAACTCCTGGATACCGGAGGAATACCTTGTGTGCTATCAAACATCACAACTGAACTGGGTGATCATAAAGATGCTCTACAGGTATCTCCAAAGGTGTTTGTTGAGTTGGCATAGATCGAGATTAGGATTTGTCACTCCGAGTATCGGAGAGATATCTCTGGGCCCTCTCGGTAATACACTTCCTAAGCTTGCACGCAAATGACTAAGGAGTTCCTTACAAGACAATGTATTATGGAACGAGTAAAGAGACTTGCCAGCAACGAGATTGAACTAGGTATGAAGGTACCGACGATCGAATCTCGGGCAAGTAACATACCGACAGACAAAGGGAATTACGTATGTTGTCATAACGGTTCGACCAATAAATACCTTCGTAGAATATATAGGAGTCAATATGGACATCTAGGTTCCACTATTGGTTATTGACCGAGAGGTGTCTCGATCATATCTACATAGTTCTCAAACCTGTAGGGTCCGCACGCTTAACATTCATTGAAGATATAGTGTTATATGAGTTTTATGATTTGGTGACCGAATGTTGTTCGGAGTCCTGGATGAGATCATGGACATGGCCGGGTGTCTCGAAATAGTCAAGAGGTAAAGATTGATATATAGGACTATGATATTCGGACACCAGAATAGTTTCGGAGTACACCAGGTAGTCATCGGGTCACCGGAAGGGGTTATGGACACTCCTGGCAAGTGTATGGGCTTAATAGGCCAAAGGAGAGGACATACCAGCCCACTAGGGGGCTGGTGCGCCCCTCTACATGGCTGGCCAGCCCCAGGGATAGGAAAGGGGAGGGGTGGCCCCTCCTGCCTTTCCCTCCTCAGTAAGGAAAGGAGGGGGCGCCACCTCCTCCTTCCTTCGTCCCGCACTCAAATAAGGAAAGGGGGCGCCACTTGGGAGAGACCTCAAGTAGGATTCGGCCTACTTGGTGTGCCTCCTTTACTGTTCCTCCCTCTCTCCCTACCTATATATATGTGGGAAGGGGGCGTCAATCTCTAAGCCGTGTGCCGCGCCCCCCTCCACCGTTTACACCATCGGTCATATCTTCTTAGTGCATGGGCGAGCCCGGCGGAGATAGCATCACCATCACCATGTCGTCGTGCTGCCAGAACTCATCCACTACCTTGCCGTCTTGCTGGATCAAGGAGGCGTGGACGTCACCGAGCTGAATGTGTGCTGAACGCGTAGGTGTCGTACGTTCGGTACTCGATCGGTTGGATCGCAAAGAAGTTCGACTACATCAACCGCGTTAACAAACGCTTCTGCTTACGTTCTATGAGGGTATGTAGACACACTCTCCCCTCTCGTTGATATGCATCTCCATGGATAGATCTTGCATGTGCGTAGAAAAAAAATTGTTTTCCATGCAACGTTTTCCAACAGATAGCACATAAGGTATTCCTCCGGTATCTGGGAGTTGCATGATCTCATGGTCAAAGAAACATGTATTTGACATTAAAAAGCAGTAGCAATAAACTGAACGATCATATGCTAAGCTAAAGGATAGGTCTTGTCCATCAAATCATTCTCCTAATGATGTGATCCCGTCATCAAGTGACAACTCATGTCTATGGTTAGGAAACCTTAACCATCTTTGATCAACGAGCTAGTGTACTGAGGCTTACAAGGGACACAGTATTTATTTATGTATCCATAGATGTATCAATACAATTCTAGCATGAATAATAAATATTTATCATGAATAAGGAAATATAATAATAATAACTATAGTATGGCCTCTAGGGCATATTTCCATCAGCCCGGGTCACAATGACATCAACTTGCTACAACGATCATCTTCGTTTTCTAGGCTCTGGAGAAAAAACTCCTCCTTGCCACTATATTGAAATAATAAACAAATTATAGATACGTTTGAGATGTATTAATGGCACATTTAATCTCAAAATGGACATATTAGAAAATGTCACACGCTTGACCCTTATGGTCACCAACAAGGCACACTAAACCTATTTCGGTTGCCTTGATAGGATAGATATTGCAATAGAGTTAATGATGCAAGCACGGAAGGCGTTAATTTTTTTTGGGCGAAGTCGATGATGACTACGACATCTATCTGCGGTTCAACACCCCCCATTCACCATAGCAGTTCTCGGTGTTGATCTCGAGTTCGTACGCATAATTCTGTCATACTAGCACTTGATTGAACATATGTTGTATGCAGTTATTATAGTGTTATTTGTAAGTGTTAAACATAAGAGAGTTGTTAAACTAAAGTGTGTTCTTAAACCGTGCTATATGACTCTGTATTGTGCCTTCTAGGATACTACTATTACCGTTCAAGTGAAAATTGTTGCGACCACTACGGGTTTTTCGTCAGGCAAAAACTATTACTAGAGGGCGTTTACCACAATAGGTCACTGGCACAAACATTAGAGCATCTCTAGCAGACTCGATAAAAGGGTCGAGCCCGTATAATTCCGGTGAGTACATGGGTTCGGTCCATTTTTCTTGCCAGAACAGACTCCATATCCCGGGCCCGGCCCATAAAAAGCTTATCGTGACCTGAAAAAAGACCCTCTCCACCGCTATTTATGCAGTTTCACCGCTCGGATACGGGTTAAACCCTAACGTCCCCACCGCCACTCCGCCGCGATTCCGCTCCCCCTCCGCCCCAATTTCTCGCTGCCGTAGAGCCTAAAAAAAGCCCTAGCCCCGACCCATGGACGGCTACCAAAATGGTGGGGGTGACGTGGAGCGCCGTTGCCGCCGCATTTCGACCGCTGCACGCAAGCGGGAGGGGGGTAGGGAAGTGGCTCAACTATGGGAGCCGGCCGCCTCCGGCTTTTGAACCCTTCGAGCTCGACGAGTATGAGCGCAAGCCCGCGGTCCGCTAGCGTGCCTCCTCCGGCTCCTTTGTCGCAGGAGCCTCGAGCTCGCGTCTCACTCTGGTCAAGAGAGAGCCGAAGGAGCCCGGGCCGCTCGTCGTCAAGCTCGAGTCCGACACGGACCCGCCGCGTCGAGGCGTCATCGGCCCCGAAGACTACCTCCCCCCGGGCAGGAGGACCACCTCGAGCGCGCCATCATGGAGCGCACGGCGAGGGAGGAGAAGGAGGCCACCGCACGCCGCCGCCGTGAGCTCGAGATCGAAGAGATCTTCCTCGAGCAGCGCATCGCGGCGTCGCAGGCGCACGTGTCCAAGGAGGCGGATCTGTGCGTCTTGAAGGCCGAGCAGGCCAAGGTCTGGATCGACCTCGACTCCGACGAGGACTGAGCTCCTCCGCCGCACGGTCGTCGCCGCACCCGTCGATTTTGATAGCCTAGGCTCGGGTACGCTGCATGGCCCGCAGATCCCCCTATATAGTACTATGATGTAGTATGATGGACAAATATCTATGATGTAGTATGATGACCAACTATGTATGATGAATGTCTTTTGCAAGTTTCTCTTGCGAATGTTTTTTCTCTTCGAATTTTACAATTTCATATACGGGGTCTGATCTGCGGCGCACGAATTCGCCCCGCAAATCTGATCTGCAGCAAGCTATAAACGCGTTTTTCGGGTCTGATTTTTACGGGGTCTGCTTGAGATGCTCTTAACGGTGATAGGCGGCTCGCTTGTCATTAATGACCAGTTAACAATGGCGAGAGGCCAATGACAGGCATCCCTCGTGCCCGCCATTATTCGGTTGTTCTGCAGTAGTGACATCGACCGTCAATGCGGTGAACATTAACCAACATGAGGTTTGTCTCTTCATTTTTTTTTCGAGAGTATGCCAATGGCATACCGTATTTTTATAGAAGGCGGAGAATTATGTACAAGAGCCCATACGAGATGCGAACAAGTCGTAGGGCAAACCCACTCAACACCTACGCCCTAGCTACTAAGACTACTCTCTCGCGAAAGGGTCTAAAGCACCAACTCCGCCAAGCTCAGCCTTCCTCCGGTCCTCGATCTCATCAAGGATCTCATCCTTAAGAGCATCTCCAACAGCACGTGTAAATTTGGACGTCTATATATCCATATAGATAATGGTCTAAAAAGATTCTCTCATATAGACATCCAGTTTTGCAGTAGAACGTGTATACGTAGAACGTCTATATTTTCTCTCATATATTTTAATATTAATTTGTAACTACCAATTCAACTACCATCTTAACAATAATTCAACGATTTATTATTGTAGTGTCAACTGCTATTTTTTCAGTGGGCACTTAGCTGTATCTCCAACGGCTACCTTTCCAACAGCTCTATTGCAACAGCTCTATTCCAACGGCTCTATTGCTGGCCTATATATACCACCCCTCTCCTCTCTCAAATATCATTCCATCTTGTGCTACAACACAATGAGTGAAACAGGATTCGTTTTGGATATGCTCATGAATTCGTCGTCGTCGTCTTCATCGGACGAGGACGAACTAATTCTTGCAGCATTTGCAGAGCGCGAGGAGGAAGAGGAGGCAAATGCTTGACGTCATGGCGGTTCCACGCTGGGACGACAATTTTTGCATCGCGGAAGAGATGCCGGATTTGTTCTACTGTGGAGCGACTACTTCAAAGAAAATCCCACTTTTCCCGAAAGTTATTTTCGCCGAAGGTTAGTATTACCACATTATTCCCTGTCTGCCTATTTTTCATCTTCATATCTCATATTTGTTTTTCCGCACAGGTATAGAATGTCCCGTAATTTGTTTAATCGCATAGCTGAAGCAGTACTTGAGCATGATAGTTATTTTAAGCAAAAAAGAAATTCTGCTGGAGCTCTTGGGTTACATCCTCTACAAAAGATGACAGCGGCAATGCGACTGCTAACTTACGGATATGCGGCTGATGCCGCGGATGAGTATTGTCGATCTGGAGAATCTACAAATCTAGCATCTTGCAAAAAGTTTGTGATAGCTATTTGTGAAATAATTGGGGACCAGTATCTGAGATCTCCAAATGAAGAAGATACTGCTAGATTGCTTGCAATAGGGGAGCAAAGAGGTTTTCCTGGTATGTTATGGTCTATAGATTGCATGCACTGGACTTGGAAAAATTGTCCTAAAAAATGGCATGGCATGTTTAAAGGTCATGTGAACAAGCCAACAATGATTCTGGAGGTAGTTGCTTCAAATGATCTTTGGATTTGGCATGCATTCTTTGGTTTACCAGGGTCTCTTAATGACATAAATGTGCTTCAATGTTCACATGTGTTTGCAAAGCTATCTGAAGGTGAAGCTCCAAAAGTGAATTATACCATCAATGGTCATCCGTACACAATGGGGTATTACCTTGCAGATGGTATATATCCACCATGGGAAACATTTGTGAAGACCATACCAGCTCCAGAAGGCAGAAAGAAGAAACGTTTTGCCAAAAGACAAGAGGGGGCCAGGAAGGATGTGGAGAGAGCATTTGGAGTTCTGCAATCCCGTTTTGCCATTGTTCGAGGACCAGCAAAAGGTTGGAAACGTAAAGAAATTGGTGATCTCATGAAAGCCTGCATCATAATGAACAATATGATAGTCGAAGATGAGCGAGACAGCGGTCCACATGACTACATCTATGACTCTATGGGAGTAAAGGTGACCCCATCTCATACTCATGCGGAAAAACTGAGTGTGTTTATCCAAATGCATCAATGGATCACAAACAGAGCATTTCACTCTCAGCTCCAAGATGATCTAGTTGAGCACATCAGGCAAAAGTTTGGAGACGAATGATTATGGACGTAGTTGTAATAATGTAGTGTTTTCAATCCTATACGCGGTTGTAATGATGTACTATTTCAGTTATGCCATAATGCAATGTTTTCACACACAAGACACACCAAATATTTCAGATATGAAAAATAGTTTCGGATATGAAAAATAGTTCACACGATAAATACTAGCAGACCTGACAAATGGTTCAACCCGATGTGTTGAACCGGCGAGCGGCGATCTCATTCTGCTTGTTCATGTAGTATTTTTGTTGAGCCCCAATCATAACAGTAGTGTCCATGGACATGATCTTCTCTTCTAACTCAGATTGCTTGTATGACATCTCCCTCTCTTGGTTTAGCATCTGCCTCTCCTGCAATGCAATCTGCTTCTCTTGCAATTCAAACGCTCGCTCATAACGAGCATTCTTTGTGGCCTCTTTGACCTCAGCCTTCTCTAACTTTTGTGCCAACACATTTTCTAATGATAACTTGGGACTAAAAGCATCAGAAGCAGAAGCTTTAGCTTTTTGTAAACGGTTTTTCTCCCGCTTATTACCATCAGGTCTTGTCTCTGTTTCAAGAGCATCAGTGCATGTCCCGAAGTCTTCGTCATTAGAAGTCGTACCTGGACTTGCATCCGAGGTCTTCTTCTGCTTTTTCTGAGGCCCCTTCGAAATCACATGATTCTCCCACTTAGGATGCTTTTCCAACACTAACCAACAATGCATTAATGTAAATGGCCTCTTTTTAGGATCTTTGGACTGGTACAGAACAAGTGCCTGGGCTTGCTGCACAAATAAATGGCCTATTATACTTGAACCAAACACATGAATATATAGAACCGAATTAAAAAGATGGATGCATACCTGCTGAGCAATAGTCACTCCGCTTTGGTTTCTATTAAGTATTTGCTGATAGTATCCATAAAACTTGCTCACTTGTTCATTAATAGTGGTCCAACGACAGTTGAGTGCATTTTGAACACGTACCGGCCATGACACTTCCTTGTGCGTGCTATAGTAATCATAAATCCTACCCCAATAAGAATTTGATGTTTGATCTGTTCCTATCAAAGCATCCAAACTAGTGTGCACCCATGCTGCCACCAATAGATCATCCTCTTCAATAGACCAATTCTTCCCCTTGGTGGATTTTCCTTTCACAGTTGTAGATGTTTCTTGAGTTGGCAGCATGGGCGACTCTTGCTCTCCAACTGGACTATCCGGCACTTGTGTTGAGACACCAAAGTTCAACATGCCCAGGAAACTCTCGTCGCCTTCCATCTGCGAAAAATTTGACACAAGTTTCATATAGCACCACATCATATAGCCTACCTAGCAGCATCAATATCAAAGAAAAATCTATATATAAATAGCAGTAGCAACATTAGTATAACTGAACATATTCAGTTAACCACCCTGAACATATCCAGCGGCAGAGACCCAAAGGCCATCACGACCCCGAGCTCCCCGCAACCCCGAGCGCGGCGGCGTCGGCCCTCCCCGAGCGCGGCGGCGGCGGCCATCCCCGAGCGCGCGGCGGCGGCCCTCCCCGAGCGCGGCGGCGGCCCTCCCCGAGCGCGGCGGCGGCGGCCATCCCCGAGCGCGGCGGCGGCCCTGCCCGAGCGCGGCAGCAGCGGGTGGATCCAGCCCGACCCCGCGGGATCCCCTCCCCTCCTTTTTCTCTGTCTCCGGTAACAAAACAGGCATACCTCGGCTTGGATAGGGTGGTGCGCTACGGCGGCGACCTGACGATGGTTGCGCGCCTCTTCCTGGTCTCGGCGGGAAGGAGGAACCTGGCCTTCGGTTGCGCTTTGGACGACGGCTTCACATCGTCTATCTGTGGACGTCGTCGAGGCTGATTTGGACGATGTGTAAATTTACACGTCCGTTTAGACGAGCTGTTGGACGCCAGTTTTTTGGCCATATCGTGTAAAACAGGTATACACGTCCATTTAGACGTGCTATTGGAGATTCTCTAAGTTGAGCCACAGATCTTTGCTTTGAAAGTCTCTTCATTTGTTACAAAGAGAATTAACACGGGCCAGGTGAGATGAGCTATCGAAGTTGAAAGTATTTGAATGATGTAGTTTGAGTAATTTTTTACAAAGAGAATGATGTGTCTATCTCATGCTACATGACTTTCGAACGTTAATGTAGGTTTATAAAATGAAACCGTTGTAAAAGACAACTAAAACACCTGGCACTCACTTACTTTTATTGAGACCGTTATTTTGCCCGAGAGAATATCCTCAGTTCCTACTACTGTAACACACACCACCATTTAAAACTGGTTGCCGTGCCAGCTCCAAGGCTCGGGCTAATCATTCCCGGCCGGCATTTGAACCCGCCGCGTCGATCGGTCAGCAGCCGCTTTGCATCTCGAGATCGACCGCAGTAAACAAATGGCAGCCTCTGTTGCCGCACGAGGGAGGGGACAAGGCCGCAACGCAACACCACTTGAATACTGCAAAATATTGCCCAACTCGATAAGAACATAGCTTTTCCAACCTTTAATAAACCTATAAACTACAGAAGCTTTAAGATCGGTGATCTGTAAGTGCCCCCCCCCCCCCCCCCCCCCCCCCCCAAAAAAAATTATAATCCCCTTTTATTCCACACCACGTGTCGGACCCGCACCGCCCTGCTCCACAAGCATCTTTTTACTCGTGTCACGTAGGGTGTGGCGGAGGAGGAATCCGCTCCACGTTGCTTGTCTGGTATAGTTGCTGCCGCCGCTGCGGCAATAATCAGAGTACTACCGAATTTTTAATTAGAATTTAGGGAGCCATTCCCTGATTCCCTCTCTCTTGGGATGCTTAACCTAAGCTTCGTTAGTTGGCGTTTGAGAGATAGTTTAGCCGGGCCTACTCATAGGGAAGGTGAGCGCTTGTCCGGACGTCTGTATCCTCATCGCATGGGTTGCTGCGAACACTTTCGCCGTTGCTATTTCTGGTGCTACTAGCATGGTTTCGCCCGGTTCACATGCTAAACAGAGGATAGGATGATCGTGTGGCGGGAGATGTGCTTCGCTTCGAAGATCCGGACGCGCTCCTTTCCCCGTAAATTCTACTCCCACCGTTTCAAAAAAAAATGTCGCTGATGTAGTAACTTTATATTAAATCAGCGACACTTATTTTGAGGCGGAGGGGTAGCCATTTTCTTGTGATTGTTACGGATGGGGCGTTGTGGAAGAGGACACTGCAAATAGCATGAGAGGTGTCGGCGAAGGGGGAGAACGGACCCGCACACACCTTGATCCAACGGCCACGCGCAAAGGGTCCTATCTAGGCTGGATCGATCGACCTCGATCGACACCCGGCACCGTCCTTAAAAAAGAAGCATTTCTAGGTCGATAAGTGCCTAATTCTTTTGGGCTCATGGCGAAAGCTACAACGTGTGTCATGCTAGTCCTATATATATATGCTCGAGAAGATTTTGCATGAGAGGAATGTGATTGGACTTTGATTAAACAAACAAATGTTGAAACACGAAGTAAACGAGGGCAAGGTGGTAGCACTCACACACTTGTCGTGTTCAAGCTATGGTGTTCCTCCGTTGTTGCATGCAAGAAATGAGAACCGGCACTTGCTCATGGTGGTCTGTCTCGTCATGTCCCGTCAAGTCGTCAATGGCCTCGGCCCTCGGGTGCAATCTGTCTTGAGCAATCAGAAGAAAAATTTGTTTTACAAAAACGATAGAAACTAGAAGTCCAAGATTGAGAATAGATGGCTATGAGAGAGAGGAAAGAATTATGGTTTACACCCTTAGTTTAGTTGGCCCCAACGCTTGTCCGTCTCGTCCCCAGTGGCCCGAGCCTTGGAGGTGCGACACATTGAGACACCTCCTCCATGGCGGGAGGGATCCCATCCTTGGTTTTGGTAGTTTTCGTCATTTCTTGTGTTGCTTGGGGCGTGAGGGGACGACAACGTCCAAGAGTTACAACAATGCCCACCACATCCTATCCTTCTTCTTGAGGTGCGCCTAGGACCGATGGAAGGTATGTCGAGTTGCGTCTCTGGTGGATCTTTCTTGAACCCGACCAATGCTAGTCTTTCATGGATCTGTTTAGATTCAATCAGTGTTTGTTTCCAACAGGTCCGTCTTTCGTTTTCCTTGTGTGTTTGCAAGTATGGCCCTTCCGACCTATTTTCTCATAATCGGTAATGGTTGTTGTTCTAGTGTGTGGTCCTTCAGGGTCTTAGCACGACGACTTTTTAACTGTCTCATGCGATGGTGGTGAGGCGTCTTTGACTCACTCTAGTGCTTTGAGTTGTCGCTAGTTGGTCCATAGGTCTAGCTGTAATTTTTTATTATTGTGGAGATATTCGTACCGTTGTTGCTTATTGTAATAGTACGAAGGACTTTTTCTTAGAAACGGTCAAAACGTGGGTGTGATGTGTCTCGAATATATCGCATCCAACGTCTATTATTTTTGTATGTTTCATGATACTATATGGTTTATAGTTCCTAAAATTTATTTGTAACTAACCTATTAATTCAGTGCCGAGTGTTAGTTCATGTTTTGTGGTGTTTTTGTATTTTAGAAAGAAAAAAACAACGTTGTCAGGAAAAATTCCAAAAAAACCCTTAAGCCCTTAGAATACTGAGAGAATACCGTGACAAAGGAGCTCAACTAGGGGAGGTCCAGGGAGCTCGGCAACGCTAAAAATAAGCACGGGAACAACATCCCGAGCGGCAGAAGTTTTTTCCCTAACCAAAGGCCCAAGTGTGAAGACTCGGTTCCGAAGATGAAAATCGAAGAACGTTCCTCTTCGGGACAATAACTGGCAATGATCCACTCGGATAAGTCTATGCGCTTTTCGAGATCACTTGGAAATCACAAGCCAATCTTCCAGATGAGAATTTGGGCATCACCAAGTCTTTACTGTAAAGTGTAAACTGCTTAACCTTTCCAGGTATTGTCTGAGTCCATCAAAGCCTCTTCGTGGGTGACCCAGTGACTTCCGTTATCGGCGTTAACAAACAAAGTCCTCCTCAACCAGATGGAATTCACGCTATCACCGAGACTTTGAAGGACTCGGGTGCTACTGATGGAGTACTTCTATGTTTGTGATCTGATCTCCTCAGTGCTGCAAAATTGTTCTTGGCTGCAGAAAAATGGCCATATCTTTTTTAGGTTGGTGCTATGAGATGAAGATGATAGGCCGCGGGTCCTATAAGTGGGATCAAATAAGAATCTTAATAAAAGCGTAAATTTTGTGACATGTATTTGTCCGTGCAAAGATTTGTATACCAGCCAATCACGAGATGTCGAATAGGAGGTTGCAAAGTGAACTTTACTCTTTATATAGAAGCAAAGTGGCCACGAGAAGAGTGGACGACCGTTACCTCTCTAGGGCAACCAGTTTAGAAAGTGAGGAACTGCACTACTGCAGATTTGGTAATGTCTTCTCTCTCAAAAAAAAAAAGATTTGGTAATGTCTTGTGGAGATAGCACTCGATTAGAAGGTGTGTGCATGCCAACGGATAACCCACTAGAAGTTCTTTATATCGCAAAAGTTACATTTTCCTAAACATACCAACAAATTAATTAAAGACTAAGAGAAATCATACAACCACTTTATTTGGAAGTTACTCGCTTCTCGTTAGTCACAAGTCATAGTGCAACAAAGACTGAATCTCCCTGAAAAGGTCAATAGAAAAAGCCTGTCTAAGGAACCAGCAGAAAACTCCTATAGAAAAATAAACTTTTCTATATTGAAGTTCCTAGAGTATGCCCTAACCGCCATCCCTACCGCTAAACCGTAGCCGGGAACGACGGTGAACTATCACCCAAAGAAGCAAAATGTCGACAAACATTTGGTGTTGCGGCGTGTCGACTAGGGAACATCCCCGTCCTTCTCGAGTCCCGGAACCATTGTTTGTCATTGTCGTCATCGAGGCCAAGCGGCAAATGCACTATTGCCAGGCTCTGAACCCAGCTCTTAGTACATCATTTCCCTTTGACAACTGATGATGTTGTCCGGGACGGCAAGCAGCAACCGAAAACCTAAGCCCGCTAGCAGAAGGGATGATGGGGGACAGAACCGACCGGATCCTGGACGTCGTCATCGAAACGGGACTGAAGCACGGTCATCGAAACATGACTGAAGCTCGGTTAACCCATATCTTAGTACACCATCTTCCTTTGCCAACCGACGACGTCGTCGAGGGTGACAAGCAGCGATTAAAAACCTAAGGCGGCTACCAGAAGGGCGGAAGGCGGACACAACCCATCGGGTCCCCGACGTTGTTATCGAAACGGGATTGAAGCCCGGTCAACTTTGTCATATATACTGCCGCCACTGCATTCAGCATCAAAATAGTGTAGTCCCACACACTGCTTGTACTTCCGAGTAATTTTAACATGCTTTATCTTACCCCCTCTTTTCACATGAGAGATAAGAAGGTAAGAGTTACTCAGACCACTAGTTAGTCATATCAATGACTCAGATCTATTATATACTCTTGTGGTCTTGCCTGTCTATGTGAAAAGGAAAGGTACGAGGGAGCACGCTAAAATTTGCCTGTACTTTAAGGGGTTGATATTCTTCTGGTCGTCGAGGAGGAGAGAGAGCAACCCACAATATCGTGAACGACAGCCCGAGGAACAGGGTTCGCCTCCCTCTCCGGATCTCTAGCTAGGGCAAAAGAAGGGAACGGAACAACGGTCACACTTCTCTTGATTTTTTCTTGTGAGGCCAATTGGTTCATTCATTCGTCCTTTTCCATATACGTCCTTGTTTCTTTCTTTTTTGGACATCAGGATACATACACCAGGCATCTATCCCGGCCACAGGAATACAGGATTGCCCATACCCTTCCGCTCCCCTGTGCTGATCCATTAGACGCACAATTAAACTTGGCAGTTCCACTTGGACAGTCCCGAAAGCTCCTAGTGACTCTTCAGATAAACTAATACTCCCTCCGTCCGGAAATACTCGTCGGAGAAATGCATAAAAATGGATGTATCTAAAACTAAAATATGTCTAAATACATCCATCTCTCCGACAAGTATTTCAGGACGGAGGGAGTACCATCCGATCAAGACATAACGCAAATCCGTATGAACTAATCCGTACCCCCGCTCCAAACATCGCGCGAAATGTGTCGTTGCGTCGGGTCATTTTCGTTTCGCGCAAACGGACGTGGACCGACGGCGTCGGGGCACCGTCGGAGAGCTACGAGACGAGCACTCTCATGTCCCGCCGGACGCAATGGCGACGGCGGCACCGTCAGGTCCGATCGGTTCGCCAATCCATGTCTCCCGTCCATCTCTTAAATTAGGTCAGGCTCCCATCAGAGCACAGATCATGCGCCTTAAGATACGCCTGAGGTCCTAATCCGCCGTTGCGTCGCATATGTTTGCGCAATTACGTATGGTGCTTTGAGCTTGACACCACCCCTCCATCTACTAATCCTACTCCATCAAGTCTGTCATCACTGGTCCCTTTCGTTCGCCGTGTGTGTTCCCATTGGTTATTAGATTAGATGTAACGCAAGTTGAGGCGCCCCGGAATAGATTTTACACGTCCATATCTGATGGGCGGTCAGGGGGATTGGACACGAGATATGGGGAGCCTATTCTATTTGTGAAAAATATAATTTTGATGATGTTGATAGTAATAAATTAGTGATACGAATGGTTGTTTGTGCTTGTGTTGTGCGTGCACTTGCGGAACAGAGAGCAGAACTCACAAGCAACACTTTTGGTTGGTGGGTGTTCAAAACGGCTCCCGGCGGCATATGCTCCGGGGTGAAAATAGGAGTAATAATTTTATGGATGTCAGGAAAATATGGGGGAAAATAGATGTGTGTATTTAGCTATTTTTGGGTGTCTCTAAATTTTCATGGGAAAGCACAAGTATCATGATCCGTGCTAAAAAAACAACTTTAGTGCGTCAAAACTAGCGTAGAAGCATTTCGCAAAAAGAAAAAAAACTTACACACATGTACTCATAAAGGAGAACCATACTGTATTTATTTTTTTCAAAATCCAAACTATTTTTTCTTACGGTTTTACTGTTTGTATCCGAGAGCCAAAAGGCGTCGTCCCCATTTTTGATGCCTTTTTTCCTCTTCCGTGTTTCTATTCCTGTTTCCTTTGAGAGCCAGAGTGCTTTAGCTTTTGCACCATCCTCGTCCCATCTTCGTACTGGCAAAGGCCAGGCCACCGTCCGTATTGGATGAAAAGCGAAAGACGCTACGAAAGTACGCACTCGTATTGAGTTATGGTGGGCCAGAGGCAGGTGACGGACGTTGGTGTCAAGCTCAGAAGATTTTTCAGTCTTGTTTGTAATTTTACTTCTTGGCTGGTGCTTCTATGTGCAAAGGCTAGTGTTCTGCTGTCTTTTCAGTATTGTCAGGTCGGTATGTACGTGGCTTGTACTATGATCCTTATGATATAAATGAGACACGTATTACCATGCAAAAATAAAAACTCGTCCCCGCGGCAGGGTAAAGTTCCCGGAATAATTTTCGTGGGCGCGACGTGTTGCGGCGTGACATGCCATACATGTAGTGCGGCAGTAAATAATGCATGCAAGCATGCATGCCTTCTTGATTCAGATAAATGAGCCTGTCAATTTGGTATAGCCTTTTTTTTTGCGATGGAATTTGGTATAGCCTTTGGCAGAAGATAAAAAGGGCTAAATCTGTCAATTCGCTAGATCTTATATGAAGATTCGTGTAAAAATTTATTTTAATTATTTTATTTTATATGTTGCACCCCAAAAGGAAATGTACATCCGAGACCCGAATGAATTTCTCGACCCGAATGAATTTTCAGTACTCAGTGCAGAGATTTACTAGGTGTCATGGCGTCTCTGTCTGAATAGCACTAGTGCACAGTGAAACCTTTCCCCCTTCGGTGTGTTTTGTGCTACGTAGCACTGCCGAGAGCCAAGCAATCTCTGTTTTGACAGCACCAGGGGATGGCAAGTGGTGTCCTGTCCGGTCGGGTCGGAGTTAGTGCTGGTCGCGCGCACACCTAGCTAGCCCTAGGCGCTGCCAGTGGTAGCAACTCGACCGTGAGCGTGAGGTCGCGTCAGCTTTATGGCGAGGCGGCTGAAGGAACTCGCGCGGTAAAAAAAGCAGCCCAGCGTGCGTGCGTGCACTATCAGCCGTGCGGATAACAATCAACGATCGCAATCGTCGTCTTGGTCAGCAGGTCACCTTGGGAGTAGATACAGAATTTCAGATTATCCCGGTCGTTCAACCTTCGTTTGGGTGGGTGTGATGTGATGCGATGCAATTGCAGGCCATGGCATGGCACACGCGCACGATGCAAGCAGATCCGCCGCGCGGCACGGGTCACGCGCGGGCTGAGCGCGGCCGGCGCCGGCCGGCCAGCCGAGAACGGCCAACCGAGACGCCACGGTGCCCCGTGCCCCACCGTGCGTGCCGTCTCTCTCTGTCCACACCGGTCGCGATCTCATCTCCTCTGGCTGGCTGCCCGCGTCCATACATCTCACGATGCGCACTGGCTAGACATGTCGACATGCCGTAGCTGCCTGCTGCGCTGTGCCTCTGGCAGCAAGGATTATTACTAGCCGGATCTGAAGCCGGCCTAGCTAGAACGATAACAAATGGAGTTATATTGTCTGACCTAGCAAGCTTAGGCCGTGAGTGAGCTGTGTGCCGCGGTTGTTGCGACTTGCGAGAGATGGGGCCGGCCGGGCCGGGCCAGCCGGAGCCGGCGGTGGACAGTTCCATGTGCCCGGCAGGCAGGCAGGCAGCCAGCCAGCTCTCCTCTAAAAAAAAAAGATCTTATGTGCGCGTTGCGTGGCAAATTGAAACCCTAGGTGACAGTGCTATCGCGACTCCTCACTCCTCCAGTAGCTCAGATTTTTCACCGTGCGTAGTGTAGGTAGTGTCACATACTAGCGGTAGTGGTGCGATGCGAACCGTGCGAGACGTCTGCATCGACGTTGACATCGGAAAAGCAAGCCTAGCTAGTATAGCTCGTACGACAGGAGAAGACGGCGAAGACGTAAAGCGTCTCGGATCGTAACTAAGCATGCACTGCATGTGGACAAGATACGATCCTGGTGATTACTCTAGCTAGCTGGTGAAGTGATGCGAACGGAAAGGTGTGAGTTAATTAAGGCACATCTAAACCGAACTGGTGTAAGGCTGGTCACAATGAGGAGGAACTTAGGAGTAACATCGCATACTCCAATACAACTTTGCTTATATGGCACATATTTAATGAAGGGAGAGGTGCTTGTGGCAACTAACTAAGTTACCGGAACATCACACACTCCAAAAAACAATGAATCTATAACCTAATAAATACATCGTTGCATGACACTACATAGATGTTCCTACCCACTATGAAGGTAGTAACATAGTCTAGGGAAGTGTGTAAGTTACTATTTTATGTTCTTTTTTTTTGCATGGTAATACGTGTCTCATTCATATCATAAAGATTAAAGTACAAGTCACGCAAGGACCGACATGACAAAACTGAAAAGATAGCAGAACATCTCTGAGCTTGACACCAACGCCCATCACCTGCCTCCGGCACCACGACAGCAGCCACCGAAGAAAAGAATGATGGATCACCTCCTCACCCGAGCTCGACACGGCTCCATCGCTGATATGCAGCTTTGCGGACCTCCAAGGTGGCTCACCAAAAGTGAAGCCCTTACCGTTGAACGAATCAGACCGGGGCAACACCCCGGACACGTCATCGAACTCCAGATCTGGCACCCCACTGCGACTAAGACGTTGCGGAAGGAAACCATACCTGCCATCCACGAACCACGAACCCAGCACATGTTCCGTCTTCCAGATGTCGTCGATGCAGACCACAATCTGCATCCGCTCCTGGACTACCTCCCAAGCTCCGCGCCGACGCTGGAGCAAACGCCGTCCCAACGGCGGAGCCCGAGGATACAGGTCCACCACGAGGATGCCGCCGCAGCCACGCCATCCTTGCTTGAACAGACTGGTTTCCAAATCCATCCCCAATCATAGGACCAATGGCCTTGTCAAGGAAGGATCTGAAGAATCTTTATTCAGCGCTGTCATCGTCGTCGTCGAAACAAAAACGATGAACAGCCTAAAAATCTAAACTACGAGGGAGTAAAAACGATCCACACGCGTGGATCCGGCGACCCCCCTCACCACCGACGACCGAGGTCGCCGCCGGAGGACGGCGCTGGAAGATTGGGTCTCCTGGCGGCGGCTAGGGTTCCAACCGCCAGAGACAGTCAGCCACACTAGCTTATTGTGACCAGCCTAACCTCGCAAAAAAAAAAAAAAACCCGAACTGGTGTAGTACGCACTGTACGTACGGACCGGTACATTAACTATGGTTGGTTTCCGTCGGCCGCCGGACGCGTGTCGCGCGTGCATGCTTAATTCTATCTCACCTGCTCTCATTTACTGGCCCTTTCGTAATTCGAGTCAAAAATCGATCATATACTTAACTAGCAAAATGTAACTTATATCTCACAAAAATTGAATAGTTAGATTTGTATCTGAGAGAGTTTTTGTATGATACTACTAGGTTTTTTTGTGGCACCTATAATTTATACTCCCTCCGTCCCATTGTCGAAAAACGTCTTACATTATGGGACGGAGGAGTATTTTCTTTGCTAAAATATATAGTCAAAGTTTATCCCGCGAAATGAAAGAGACTGATAAACCCAAACGAAGAAAGTATGCAAGTAGCAAGTGATTGCTCGCAGACCGAGTGTAACGGAACGAGCAAGAGAAACGTCATAATCCGCAAGGTAAGCTAAGCCGAATTGGATTGCTGGGCTGTCGCCGTCCGGCAGCTTGCCTAGCTCACCTAGGTCGTTGAACTGAATGCTACAAGAGCGAGCCGAAACTGTGGAGGCGGTGAGAGGTTCACCTCACAAGTCACTGTGACTTGCCACTGTTCGCTTTCACGGAAAGAAACGAAACGAAAGCTCGCGCTACCTGTCTGTAACATGTTACGTTCCGATTGGTCGTTTGGTTCCTCCTCAACTCAATCAGAGTGATTAAGCGGAACAAGAAAGACATGACGCGGCAGTATGGAATCTGACTGGTAATTAAGATTTGAGAGAGACTTTGCAGTATGAAGCACTAGCAACTAGCAAAAAACATTAACTGTGTGGGTTAATCCTCCACGGAAAGTATTTTTTTACGTATTTTGATCAATTATTTTTGTTTTAAAGTGAAAAAAGGGGTTGCCCTTTCAGCAAAACTAGGACAAAGTTGAGCCAAAAGGTCTCAATTCAAAATAAATTCATGAGGAAGTGGTATCTCTTTTGGATCCACCCCAACGTCAAGAAAGTGGTTAACACCTCAGTCTGATTTTTTTACTACAAAGAACACTTCATTCTGCATGAGTAGGTTTATTTATTTATTTCTTTGTTTCACTTGGCTATCTAGAGTGAATAGCCCCCACAATTAAATATATTATAAGTGGCTTGAGAGTGACTTGTGGCGGCTACATTGGTCGTCCACAACCACATTATTAGGAAGCGGCCTCGGTACAGGGGATCAATCCCCGGCCATGTTTCGGCCTTGAACCGCAATAGGGAGAGAGGCCACACCCTTCTCTATGATGATTACTTTGAGAATAGCACACTCTTCAAACCACACAAAATTCGTCGTCATTTCCGTATGGCGAGACATGTGTTCAATCGTATTCGGGAGGGAGTGGTAGCATATGACCCATACTTTGAGTGCAAAGAGGATGCCCTTGGCAAGCTTGGCTTCTCTTCTTACCAGAATTGCATTGCGGCCATCCACATGCTTGCATATGGATTTCCTGGTGATCTTGTGGATGAGTATGTTCGTATGAGTTAGTCCAAATGTCTCCTCTCAATGTATAGTTTTTGCAAGGCTGTGGTGGCACTGTTTGGCCCTGAGTACCTGAGAGAGCCAATTGCCGCTGATACAGAGAGATTGTTGGTGATCAATGCCGAGAGGGGCTTTCCGCGCATGCTTGGTAGTATCATTGCATGCACTCGAAGTGGAAGAACTGTCCATTTGCTTGGAAGGGGCAGTACAAAGGGCATGTGAAAGGTGCTACCGCCATACTTGAAGCGGTGGCTTCACAAGATCTAAGGATATGTCATTCTTTCTTTGGCATGGCTGGTTCTCACAATGATATCAGTGTTCTTCAGCGTTCTCCAATGTTTATAAGGCTTGCAGAAGGCCACTGTCCGGAGATCAACTTTGAGGTCAATGACCACCAGTACAACAAGAGATATTACCTTACTGATGGTATTTATCCACAATGGTCCCCTCTTGTAAAGACCATACCCAATACGCAAGGAGAGAAGAGACAGAGTTTTACCCAAATGCAGGAGAGTGCTAGAAAGGATGTGGAGAGTGCTTTCGATATGCTTCAGTTTTGATGGGGTATCGTTCGAAACCCTGTATTGGCATGGAGCACACAGAAGCTTTGAGAGGTGATGACTGCTTGTGTGATCATGCACAACATGATCGTCGAAGATGAGCGTGATGAAAGCATCTAAGACCAAGGGTTTGATTTGTAGGGTGAAAATGTTGAGCCTGAGCAGACACCTCCTGTAACCTTCGAACAGTTTGTCCATTTTCATCGTGAATTGCTGGATTGGCGTAATCATGTCCAGCTTCAGGATGACTTGGTTGAGCACATGTGGACTCACATTGACAACCAGTAGATCTATCAGTATAATTTATTTTCATGCAAGTAAATTTCAATTGGATTGTAAGACTATTTGATATTCTTTGCTTGGATGGATCTTCAGAAGAAGGGATGCTGATTCCCTGAACAGAGGCGTCATGTTGTTGCTTCGTGCCAGTTCTTCTGAAGATCAACTCTTGTGTAGAACTGGTGTTGATATCAACTCTCCTCCCCGTTCCGTGATGCTGAAGTTGTAATGTAGTTGGATGACATGTTAGCATTTTTCTACTGGCCTCCCGTGCTTTTGTAGGGTGCAGTTTCCTGGAATTGTAGTTCTGCTGCCAAGCCCATAGTGTATCTGTCGATTGCATGCATATACAATGTTTCTTTTTCCTTTTTTAAGATCATACAATGAGATTTCTGGTAGTGCTTTGAACTCGCTTCCTTTTACGTCCCTATATATGCTATAAGATGAGCTTGTAATATCCGTCGAGAAACTAATAGAGATTTGTTAGCCTGTTTAAAGAAAAAAAAGGCCCTAAAAACATTACTCATAGCCACAAGGTTAAAATTTTCAAATCCCCTCTTGCACATGCACGTACCATAAGGTAAGATAGGAATGATTCTTCGTGATGACTTAGAGCATCTCCAGCCGTTCGGCGCCCCCAAGGTGCAGAAAAATCGGCGTCAGGGGCTCGGGTTCCAAACCACCGCTTTTTGAAAACAAAAGTCAGCCAATCTTCGGACAAAATGACATAAATTTGAAGGAAATGCAGGCGTTTTCATTGAAATTTGTACAAACTAAACTAAAAACATAATTTAAAACTAAACTAAAAAACTACTACTACTACTACATCGTCGCCGCCTTAAGCCTTCTACATGTCGAGAAGCCTGTAGAAGTTGGTGTAGTCGCCGTCGTTGTCGTCCTGCACGCCGCCGCCGTCCTTGTTGTAGCCCTGGCCTGGGTCGCCCCGGCGGACGGGGTTGGACGTCCCGGGTGCCTTGTCGTCGCTGTCCTCGAGGATGACGACGCCACCCTCCTCGCGGCTATGGCGCCGGGCGGCGATATCCTCAAGGGCGTGATGCTGGCGCTCTATCTCCTCACGGATGTAGTCGTCCCGGGCCCATTTAAGGGCGGTCTCGTTGGCGTCGGCCATGTCTAGATGCTCCTGCTTGACGAGGATTGGCGGCGTCGCCGGCTCCGGCTTTGTTCGGGGAGGCGAGCTGCTCCTCGTGGCGGCGCTCGAAGTACGCCATCCACAGGTTGTGTTTGTTGGGGGCGTACCTCGGCTGCTGTCGCGCGTCCTCTGGCAACGATGACCCGATCCGCGTGATCTCGGTGCGTCGATCAGCACCAGAGGGCGGCAGTGGCACCGGGACTTCGCCGACGCTGAGCCTCCATGAGCCCGGCACCCGCATGTCAGGCGGCCGGCTACTACGCCTTGCACGCAGGTGGTAGCGGCCGAAGCCGTTGGCCGCCGCTCCATCACCGGGGAAGCGCTCGGCCATGCTGGTGGCTTGAAATGGGCGGAGAGAGGGGCCACAACGGCGAAGAAGGAGAGAGGGGCGTCGACAGAGAGACTGTGGCGTTGGAGTGTGAGGACACCGGCGAGGGAGGCTCGGCTTTTATAGCGGCGGGGGTGGCGAGTGGGCGACAGTCGTGTGAACGTGTGGCGGGAGGGGGCGGGACGCGCGTCGGCGCGCCTTCACTGCGCCACCCGTGAGGAATCAATGGAAAGTTGTCCGGCGGCAGCCTTCGCATTGATTCCTGCGTGAACCGAGGCGATGAGGACGACGAAGGCACCTGGTCGCCGACTCGGCGGGTCCACAGATTTCGCGCCAAAATCGTTTTCCACGCCCCCCCCCACCGCGCCTGGTTCGGTCTGGGTCCGCCGGCACCAATTACGGCCCTAGCCGGCGAAAATTGGGCTCCTGGGGGCGCGACTATGCCGATTTTCCCAGCCGGCGATAAGAAGGGGTCTGGGAGGGCGGGCCTGTTAATGGGGGGGGGGGGGGGGGGGGGGCGACTCGAGATGCTCTTTCAAATAACCAAGCCAGAAAAGTACATGTTAACCGAAAGTCCTATTCTGCTCCCCCGAGCTCAAATGTTCCCGAGTGAACAGTAAACTCAAAAATAACAATAAAATATTTAAAAATTCTGAACCTTTTTGTGGTAAACTTCGACAAATGTTTTGTATGCTTGCAAAATTTCATTACGAACCAAGCATACACGACATTTGCCAAAGTTACCACAAAAACTTTTCAGACTTTTTTGATTTTTTTACTTTTTTTTTCTGGTTTAACTGTTCACGAGGGAGCATTTGAGCTCGGGTGTAGATACTCCATGTCCCATAATTGACCATATATTATTTGTGTTTTTCAAGTGTATCTTCCGTTATTATTGTATAAAGACCAGTTGTAAGTATGATCAGATGTTGTTATTGTAACCCTCGCAAAAAAAAAAAGATGTTGTTATTGTAACGACCAGTTGTAAGTATGATCAGATATTATCGCCCGCAAAAGAAAGTATGATCAGATATTAATATATTCCTTTTTCGGAAGGAATATGTGTAGCTGATCAAAAAGTGGCACCTATCAAAACAACCGAGATTTCCTAGCGGTTAGGGGATTGAAAATTGAGAAGAGATTAGGTATGGGAAGTGAGATTCCAATTCCCATTGTTCTATTAACTTAGGAGGGGGTGGGAGTTGGGAGGAAGTTGTTTTTGGGAGACCATCTTAACCCATCGTCCGAACTTATGTTACCTTCCCCGTCTGGTCCCTCGTCATTTTCCATAAACCAAACAAGAAAGTAAAACTCCCTCTCAAGTTCTCTTAATATGGGCAAATTAGAAAATTGAGAATAAAACTACTCATTCCATGTATAATCTCAATTCAACATCCTGCTCAAACTCCCATTCTCCACCCTAAATATATCGCCAAATACGCGTGCACAGGAAGTCCTTAAAAATTCTGCATTTTAATCAGTTTGTTATTGTGAACGCGGTGGAATTTCATGCATCATTACAGGATTATTACAACTCATCTCGATAATAAAAGGGGTCGCTGACATTCATCGGTTTAGCAGGGGTCCAGTATAGTGCATGCATGCATGGAAAGAGGAACAAGCACCACATGCTGGGCCTGGCAAACATGAACGCTCCAAACATAAGTCAGTTAGATCTAGCAGCAGAATGCCATGCAGCAGGGAATTCGAGGTTTGTCGATCGCACGAGATTGTCGTCCGTGATCTTCAACTTCGCTTACGTGCGTACCAGCGAGCTGAAGCTAGCTGGCTTGCAATTGCGCTACACGAACAAGGAAAGTCACTTTTCTACTATTTGGCAGGCCCATTGCAAAAAAGGATCGAGTGGCTGGCAGCGGTACACCAAGGAGCTGGCCGAATTTCTGAATAAAACAGGTTTTGTGGTAGGTATGAATGAATATGTACAACCTTGACTTTACAGCAAATGTACAGGTTTCTGCATTTTTTTTGCATGTCTGACAATTCCATAGCATGTGAGCAAGTCTAGCAGATTCGCCGTATCGTCTATCCGCCATATGGAGCGCACTTCATATGGATATAGAAGACGCGGGTGCTGTGCGCAAACACAGAGTCGTCATAAACATTGATGTAACGCAACCCATCACGGCGTCTGCGTTACATGTAAGACGTTGAGGTCAACGACATTATCCCCCACCTCACGTGCTAGGAGCCCGAGTTGACGGTCCGACATAGCAAGCAAGCAAACGTCATAGACCACGGCGTTTCCACCAAGATGGAGACGCCGAGGTTCATGGCGTTACGCCTTGAACGACTTAAGCACGATCCATTCGCGAGCCAACCATGGGTTATAAGAGCATCTACAACCAGGCTTGACAAATCCAGTCAGCCAAACGCTCGCGGACGCGACCGAGCGTGTCCATAGATAGTGACCGGTCACGCCACAAATTAGCTACTCTGCATACGAGTGTCTTATATTTGAACCCCTAGATCCATACAAAGCAAGCAAAAGAAATCATACGTACTACCCTAACTACTCTTCGTCGTCGGAGATGTCCATGACATCGGTGCCGGGCGCCGGGTGGAAGGCCGCGTAGGAGGGCTCTGTCTCCTCCTCCTGCTCGGTCTCATCCATGTAGGCGAACATCTCCTCCTCCTCCTCCTCCACGGCGTGCTGCGCCTCCATCTCCTATCGGCAATGACGTCTTGCCTTCCGCATTAGACTTTGAACGGAGGGAATCAAGGAAGGCATGCTGCTCCGCCTACAGATCCACTTCCCCGGCATCCCCCACACCCTCCTCAGGCTCGTTGTCGTCCTCCTCCTCCTCCTCCAGCTCCTTCTCCGGATTCACTGTATCCATAGGTAGCCCCGCGGCGATCCAGGCTTTGCGCCTTGCCCGGATTTGCTCAAGGAGCTGCACCCAGCGCTCGGGCGTTAGAAATAGGTGGCCCCTTATTCGGCGGCGTGGGGTTATGGCTACTAGTGGTGGCGGACGGGGAGTGAAATTAACGACGACTGCTGACGACTGGAGGAATATATGTAGGGGTAGGTGTCGGTGTCAAAACTGGCGGATCTCGGGTAGGGGGTCCCGAACTGTGCGTCTAAGGCTAATGGTAATAGGAGGCGGGGGACACAATGTTTAAACAGGTTCGGATCCTCTCTATGGAGGTAATACCCTACTTCCTGCTTGATTTATCTTGATGAATATGAGTATTACAAGAGTGGATCTACCACGAGATCGTAATGGCTAAACCCTAGAAGCCTAGCCTATGATTATGATTGTAGTTGTCTCTACGGACTAAACCCTCCGGATTATATAGACATCGGAGGGGGCTAGGGTTACACAAAGTCGTTTACAGAGGAAGGAATCTACATATCCGAATCACCAAGCTTGCCATTGTCACGCCCAATATGCGATACTATCCTAAAGAGACTCAAAGGTCCCACCAAGGATAGAACCGCATATTGAAACGCTTTTGCAAGGTGGATATCATTACATCAATATTACATAATAGATGGGGATACATACAACAGGCATACAATGCCACACGAATACAACATCACATCATACATAAGAGCAACATCCGACTACGGATGAAACACAAACAGAAGCTCAAACGACATCCACCCTACTAGCCCAGGCTGCCGACCTGGAACCTAACCCCTGATCGAAGAAGCAGAAGAAGAACTCCAAAACAAGCTAACATCACTCTCGCGCCATGATCATCACATAACCTGTACCTGCAACTGTTGTTGTAGTAATCTGTGAGCCACGAGGACTCAGCAATCCCATTACCATGGGTATCAAGACTAGCAAAGCTTAATGGAAAAGGAAGGGGTAAAGTGGTGAGGTTGCGACAGCGACTAAGCATATATGGTGGCTAACATACGCGAATAAGAGCGAGAAGAGAAGCAAAGGAATGGTCGTCAATTAGCAATGATCAAGAAGTGATCCTGAACTCCTACTTACGTCAAACATAACCCAAAAACCGTGTTCACTTCGCGGACTCCGCCTAAAAGAGACCATCACGGCTACACACGCAGTTGATGCATTTTAATTAAGTCAAGTGTCAAGTTATCTACAACTGGACATTAACAAATTCCCATCTGCCACATAACCGCGGGCACGGCTCTCAAAAGTTTATACCCTGCAGGGGTGTCCCAACTTAGCCCATGGTAAGCTCTCGCGATCAACGAAGGATATTTCTTCTCCCAGGAAGACCCGATCAGTCTCGGAATCCCGGTTTACAAGACATTTCGACAATGGTAAAACAAGACCAGCAAGACCGCCCGATGTGCCGACAATCCCGATAGGAGCTGCACATATCTCGTTCTCAGGGCAACACCGGATGAGACAGGCTACGAGTAAAACCAGACCTCGAGTTTCCCTGAGGGGGCCCTGCAGGCGGCTCGGTTCGGACCAGCACTTAGACAAGCACTGGCCCGGGGGGGGGGGGGGGGGCTAAAATAAAGATGACCCTCGGGTTGGCCGACCCAAGGGAAGGGTATAGGTGGTGGTGAGGCAAATGGTAAAACCAAGGTTGGGCCTTGCTGGAGGAGTTTTATTCAAAGTGAACTGTCAAGGGGGTCCCATAAATCACCCAACCGCGTTAGGGCCGCAAAATCCGGGAACATAACACCGGTATGACGGAAACTAGGGCAGCAAGAGTGGAACAAAACACCAGGCATAAGGCCGAGCCTTCCACCCTTTACCAAGTATATAGATGCATTAATTAAATAAGAGATATTGTGATATCCCAACATAATCCTGTCCATCATGGAGAAATCTTCAACTTCACCTGCAACTAACAACGCTATAAGAGGGGCTGAGCAAAAGCGGTAACATAGCCAAGCAACGGTTTGCTAGGAAGGGTGAAAAAGTTAGAGGCTGACATGGCAATATGGGAGGCATGGTAAACAAGTGATAGGTAGCGCAGCATAGCAATAGAACGAAGCAACTAGCATAGCAATGATAGTAGTGAGATCCAGGGTGACGGTCATCTTGCCTGAAATCCCGCTAGGAAGAAGAACGAGTCGATGAAGAAGACGAACGGGAGTAGTCGAACGAATCCTCACAACTCCGGAACGAAACCGAAGCTAACGATAGAAGCAAATCGGAAAGAAGCAAACAACATGGTAAATGCACGAACATAAACATGGCATGATGCACAAACAAGTATGATGCATGACCGGTTTAATGAGGCATGGCATGGCAAAGTGCAACAAACAATACTACAAGTTAAGTGGAGCTCAATATGCAACGAGTTGCATATTGACAAAACACCACATTGACATATTTAGTTTAATCTTGTATAAGCTACCAAACAATATTATATGTTTATTAACATGACAAGAGGTGAAGCATCATAAAACTACCTATCTAGGCAATTTTAAATGAGGCCAGAACAACAAACAACAATTCCGGAAAATCTCCATGTGCATAAATTGAAGTTGGTACTGTTCTGCCCTAAAACATATTTTATTGTTGTCAAACAGGAAAATAAAGTCCACCATGTTAAACTAGGCATTTTTCCACCCCAAATACATATAAAGTTTATTTAAAACCGAGCTACGGTTATTTAGTTATTAAATAAATCATTTTAGCATGGCATATGAGCAAATTTAAACAAACAACATTTTAAGCATTTTAAACATGGATGAAAGCAACATATTATGAAACTAGATGAAAAACTAAGCATTTTACATGTTTGAATCATTTTAATCCGATGCACGTTTAATGAGTTATTAAATGCATGAACATGAGGTTTTTCTGCAAAACCGGTAAATCCTGGGATAATGCTAAATTCGCAGGACCAGAAAAAAACATATCGGGCCGAATTAGAGCTACAGGCCGAAATAGGACATGGGCGCGGGGGGGGGGGGGGGGTGGTTTCTCACCATGGGCCATGGACCAGTTGGAAGCAGAGGAGGCCGGCGGATCTGGCGAAGAGGAGCTGGGCCTTGGCGCGCGGTCGACCCGCTCGGGCGGGTTGACGATGCGGTCAACGAGCGCGCGGCTGCCTGGCCTCGCTCGACGCAGAGGCAACAGAGGCCGCAGCGGCTTCAGGCGATGCAGTGAACGGAGGAGGTCGGGGATGGACGGGATCATGGCTGAGGCGGCGAGATCCAGTGGCCCCCGGGCGAATCTGGCGTGGAACGACGGCGAGGGCCTGCGTCGGAGCTCCATGGAGGGAAGTGGCAACTGCTGTTACCTGAAGAAAAGTAGGGAGGGAGATATTCAGAGAAGCAGAACGGAAAATGGAAGAAGAGAGAAGGCGAGGGCGACGGGTGCGCTGGCGACCTGCTGGTCGGGTGCTGGTCGCGGCAGAGGCTTGGGACAGGGGAGGAGCACGGCGAAGCCAAGACAGAGGCGAGGTCGGGCAGCGGAGGCGCCCATGGCGTTGGACTTGACGTCCTGTAGGTCCGGCAGGGATGGAGATCTTGACGCAGGGAAGAGGTGGAGGCGAGGATTCGGCGAGGCGGCGGAGTTCCTTCGGCGGCCAAGGCGAAGCAGGGGAGCTCCGGGACGAGCGGGACGCGGGGGAGGACGCGGGAGGACGGATCCGTCCGTCTCCCGGCTGGACCTGGTGCAAACGGCGGCGAGGGAGCTGCGGCCAACCATGGTTGTTCCTGGTACAGAGAGGGAGATGCATGAGAGACGAGGGAGAGAACCAGAGGGAGGAGGGACGGAGGAGAAGAAGGGAAGGGCAACGGGGTTCTGGAGGTGCTGCTGCTGCAGCCGATGGTGAGCTGCTCGTTATCCCCTCGGGATCGAGGAGAGGAGGCGCTGGTGGATGGAGGGGGTTGTTGACTGGTGGATTCGGGATCGGGAGGGATCTCGAGGACGACAGTGGCGGCGGCCGAGAGGGATCGATGGGACATGTCCCTAGATTTTAGGGTTGGTCTTTATAAAGCAAGTGGATTTTTGGGTAGGGGTATTTGGTCCCTCCGATTAAATCGGACGGTTCCGGATAAATATGCTAGGGAGACCAAACAAAGAAAACGGAGATATTTTGTAGATGTTTGGGGATGATCTGAATCCAATGGTCACGACTGTTCGGGTTGGGTTGGGGAAAACTTTCGGATGCGCACGCGAGGGGGCTGCGAAGGAGGGAGGTCCAAGACTGGTAGAGAGATAAGGCGGTCAAACAAAAGAGGAACGAGAACCCGGTTGGACTCGAAACGGTCTACGAAGGCAAGGGGGGAACGCGGAAACTAGGAACGGATGCAAGCTTTATGAAAACATGCAAATGCAATGTGCATGATGCCATGAGATGAAATGCATGACATGAACAAAATGCAAAACAAAAGACAAAAACCCAACCACGAAGGAAATATCATATCGCATCTCCGGAAAAGGCAAGAGTTGGAGTTACGAATATGGAAAGTTGTATCCGGGGCGTTACAACACTCCACCACTACGAGAGGATCTCGTCCCGAGATCTAGGATGGCACCAGAGAGAAACAGAAGAGGAAGAGAAGAGGTAAAACTAAGTTGCTTCTTTGACGAACGAGTGAAACCACGAACCTTGAGAGGTTGAGCAATAAAAAAGAAAGAGTACAACAGAGATGAACGAGATTGTAAACAATCTGTTGGAAAAGAGGAACAAGGAATATTACGAGAACTTGAAGGTTGCAAAGACATGGATCAAGAGTTTAATGGACAAGATAGAATTCGAAACCACTCCAGTTAAAACAAGATGAGAGAGGAAGAATTCGGGCATCACTTCGGTTGAACATGGAAGGAATAGAACATGAACTTGAAAAGATGAGAGGATACTTGGTGAGATCAACAACACACTACCTCAAGAACTATTGAAAGAATGGCACCAGGGGTAAGAAAGATTACAGACAGCACTCCCGTTGAAAAGAGAGGCAAAACTTGATAAGATGAAAAGAACTTGAAGAGATGACACAACACTCCGGATAAGCATGAAAAGAACATGATCCTCACAATTCAAGATGATGAGTGAAGAGAGCAACATCACCATGCCTCTGGAAGAACGAAAAGAAGATAGATCATTGGAATAAAAGAACGGAGAAGAAAATGCCAACTTCTGCCACAAATGATCTTGGAAAGCACCCTTCCAAGAAGGTTAGAACGGAGTTATTGGAAAACCAACAACGAAAAGAACAAGCTTGTAGTGGGCATATGGAAAACATCTCAAAATTATGAGGTGAGAACCGGCCACTAATGGAAACAATTGCTTGCTTGAGATCAATGAAGAGATGAAAACTGCTTTCGCCGAGAGGATAGGAGAAAACTTGGATCATTGATAAGCACCACAATAGCAACATTCCTTAGGGAAAGCTTTAGGTGTAACCTAAACCAAGATAACTCCAACAAAGAGATTGATGGATTTAAAATATCTCATTCTTGACAACATGTGAATCATGAAACATGAAGAGAAATTGTCAAGGATGACATAGCACCATCTCAAAGACAAGATAGAAGGAATTGCACTTTGGAATGCAAGATGAAGAATGCTTGAACTCCTCTGAAAAGAATCTTGATGAACACTTCGAGAAGGAATTAAATCCTTGATGAACCATCATGTAGAGCCTCCATAAAGAACTCCGGTAATAAAAGGACGATAGAAAGAAAGAGAAGTTGAAAACACAAGGTGAAGCCTTGCAATAATAAGATGAAGCTTCGCGACGAGATAATGCGGAAAAACTTGGAACTCCGGAAAAGGAAAAGATGAAACACTAGAACCGAGAATTACTTCATCATGAACAATCTCCGGAAGAAAAGAATTGAATCACCTCGAGGAAATAAGAATAAGATTTATTGTATGCTTATCCTTCATCCAATTAAATTGATGGCAAGCAATGGATTTTGCATATTACTTATTCTCGTAGAAAGGATTAAGAGGGATACAAGGTAAACTTGAGAAGGTATTGATGGAACCACCGGTGGGATTTGGAAACAACGAATATTTGATATGATAACGAAGGAAGTGAAATCTTGAACGAACCACCGTAAGAATTGAAAATGAACATAGCAAAGGCACAATTCACCAGGAAGAATTGGAAAACGAATGACGATACTTGAGGGGATTTAGATACATGAGAACGAAGAGATCATGAATTTATTACAGGGTATTTGAACGATGCACCGGTAAGATTTGGAGAATGGTAGCTACACGCTGAGAATGAAGAATTATGACATGATGGCCTTCGGAGGAAAGAAATGGAAACAACTCATGAAATGCTCTGGATGGGTGAAAAGATTTGTCACAATCAAAAACAATTATGAGGATGGAATGAAGCTAGAACCATGAATATTCAAGAGAATGGACCAAGATTTAAGAGAAATCCTTCTTCGGTCTTCAAATGTTGAGAATGATGATGAGAACCACCATGAAATGTTGAGATACTCCGGGAGAATTAAAAGAGGAAAAGTTGAGCCAAAGATGAAAAGAATTTGAAAACGACCTTGGAGAAGGCATGCAACTGATGAAAATTCATTCTTACGTCAAACTTGGAAATGAATTTGAGAATCGCTCCTGATAATTCGAAGAGTCAGGTAAGATCCTAGGAAAAGACCTGTGGGTTAGGGCCCACTCAAAAGAAAACACCGTTGGAAATGATTTTAAAGAGAGATTGCACTGGTTGAATTAAATGGCTTGAATGAGATAACAATCTCCAAATAGCTTGAACGGATTAAGATTGGAAACACAAATCTTCTGAGATATCTTCAACACTCTGGAACAAATGAATAGCAAGAGGTGAGTGATTGAGAGGTGCACCGGCATGAGAAAGCATTTGACACGAGGAAAGGAATATGATCAACACTGAAAGCTTGAATTGAATCCACCGGAGAAGAAAAAAGAACGAAGGATGATGAACTTGAAGCTCGTGAGCATCTTCACGAGGGATCACCGGATCAGAACATTGATTGAAAAGAGTGAAGTGACTTCACATGAATAAATGGATACTTGACTAAAATAAACGAGTCCTTGAAGAAAAGGGTGGGAGGGTGGGGAAAAATAAAGACAACTTGGGATGAACGAAACAAACACCATTGAGAAAACTTAGAATTGATCTTGCGGATGGGGAGAATGATGGGATCACCTCGAAGAGAAGCGCACCGGTTGGAAAAGAATTAACATGACAACCTCAATGATCAAAAAGGATTAGTACTCTCATAGAAATATGAGAACACCGTTTAGAAAAGGTATGGAATCAACACTTGACTTCGAAGCAACTTGAATACCACAAATAAAACAAAACAAAGGATTTGGCTTGCAGAATAAGCCATAACAAATACATATGATAGAGATTTACCCAATCCCATATCATGCATCTGTCGGAAAGATATTCTAGGAGCTACTTGAATTCCCACATATAAAACTCCCGAAACTTACTGGTTATGTAATCTGGTGTTGGGGATACAGGGGAAGCAATATATCTCACCCAAACTAACAATCCCTACATCCAGCTGTATCCATCCGTCAACACATAACCAAGAAAACTCCGGAAATCGTGTACCTCAACCTTCGAAAAGCATCCGTTATATGAGCTATGGCAATACTCCCGAACTCCCCAGTACTGGGTGGCGTCGAGGTTATCTCACCAACAACTGCATAAAAGAGATTTTTGATGTCGGCAAAACTCAGGTATTCCAGAACTGCAACGATAAAATTGTGGACAACACCTCAGAGATCAACTCCCCGGGACACTGCCACAACCCCTAAATGTCAGGAGGCACCAAGAACAATGTTCTCGTCACAAGACTATCGGAACGATTCCAAGATACCCGCGTGATCCTAAATTTTTTTAGTGAAATTTGAGGAGAGGAAAGACAAAACATCTACGTCGAGAGTCCTCACCAGAGCGATGAAGGGGGCTGAGGAGTAAAAAGAATCCTACTCTCCGATATATATAATCCTAAGACTCAAAATAGTTTTTTTTCTAGACTCAACAACGACCAACAATCAAGGGGGCTCCTATGGTCGGTCGAGGCTCTGATACCAACTTGTCACGCCCAATATGCGATACTATCCTAAAGAGACTTGAAGGTCCCACCAACGATAGAACCGCATATTGAAACGCTTTTGCAAGGTGGATATCATTACATCAACATTACATAATAGATGGGGATACATACAAAAGGCATACAATGCCACACGAATACAACATCACATCATACATAAGAGCAACATCCGACTACGGATGAAACACAAACAGAAGCTCAAACGACATCCACCCTGCTAGCCCAGGCTGCCGACCTGGAACCTAACCCCTGATCAAAGAAGCAGAAGAAGAACTCCAAAACAAGCAAACATCACTCTCGCGCCATGATCATCGCATAACCTGTAGCTACAACTGTTGTTGTAGTAATCTGTGAGCCACGAGGACTCAGCAATCCCATTACCATGGGTATCAAGACTAGCAAAGCTTAATGGGAAAGGAAGGGGTAAAGTGGTGAGGTTGCAGCAGCGACTAAGCATATATGGTGGCTAACATACGCGAATAAGAGCGAGAAGAGAAGCAAAGGAACGGTCGTCAATTAGCAATGATCAAGAAGTGATCCTGAACTCCTACTTAAGTCAAACATAACCCAAAAACCGTGTTCACTTCCCGGACTCCGCCGAAAAGAGACCATCACGGCTACACATGCGGTTGATGCGTTTTAATTAAGTTAAGTGTCAAGTTATCTACAACCGGACATTAACAAATTCCCATCTGCCACATAACCGCGGGCACGGCTCTCGAAAGTTTATACCCTGCAGGGGTGTCCCAACTTAGCCCATGATAAGCTCTCGCGATCAACGAAGGATATTCCTTCTCCCAGGAAGACCCGATCAGTCTCGGAATCCCGGTTTACAAGACATTTCGACAATGGTAAAACAAGACCAGCAAGACCGCCCGATGCGCCGACAATCCCGATAGGAGCTGCACATATCTCGTTCTCAGGGCAACACCGGATGAGACATGCTACGAGTAAAACCAGACCTCGAGTTTCCTCGAGGGGGCCCCGTAGGCGGCTCGGTTCGGACCAGCACTTAGACAAGCACTGGCCCGGGGGGGCTAAAATAAAGATGACCCTCGGGTTGGCCGACCCAAGGGAAGGGTATAGGTGGTGGTGAGGCAAATGGTAAAACCAAGGTTGGGCCTTGCTGGAGGAGTTTTATTCAAAGAAAACTATCAAGGGGGTCCCATAAATCACCCAACCGCGTTAGGGACGCAAAATCCGGGAACATAACACCGGTATGACGGAAACTAGGGCGGCAAGAGTGGAACAAAACACCAGGCATAAGGCCGAGCCTTCCACCCTTTACCAAGTATATAGATGCATTAATTAAATAAGAGATATTGTGATATCCCAACATAATCCTGTCCATCATGGAGAAATCTTCAACTTCACCTGCAACTAACAACGCTATAAGAGGGGCTGAGCAAAAGCGGTAACATAGCCAAGCAACGGTTTGCTAGGAAGGGTAAAAAAGTTAGAGGCTGACATGGCAATATGGGAGGCATGGTAAACAAGTGATTGGTAGCGCAACATAGCAATAGAACGAAGCAACTAGCATAGCAATGATAGTAGTGAGATCCAGGGTGACGGTCATCTTGCCTGAAATCCCGCTAGGAAGAAGAACGAGTCGATGAAGAAGACAAACGGGAGTAGTCGAACGAATCCTCACAACTCCGGAACGAAACCGAAGCTAACGCGAGAAGCAAACCGGAAAGAAGCAAACAACATGGTAAATGCACGAACATAAACATGACATGATGCACAAACAAGTATGATGCATGACCGGTTTAATGAGGCATGGCATGGGAAAGTGCAACAAACAATACTACAAGTTAAGTGGAGCTCAATATGCAACGAGTTGCATATTGACAAAACACCACATTGACATATTTAGTTTAATCTCGTATAAGCTACCAAACAATATTATATGTTTATTAACATGACAAGAGGTGAAGCATCATAAAACTACCTATCTAGGCAATTTTAAATGAGGCCGGAACAACAAACAACAATTCCGGAAAATCTCCATGTGCATAAATTGAAGTTGGTACTGTTCTGCCCTAAAACATATTTTATTGTTGTCAAACAGGAAAATAAAGTCCACCATGTTAAACTAGGCATTTTTCCACCCCAAATACATATAAAGTTTATTTAAAACTGAGCTACGGTTATTTAGTTATGAAATAAATCATTTTAGCATGGCATATGAGCAAATTTAAACAAACAGCATTTTAAACATTTTAAACATGGATGAAAGCAGCATATTATGAAACTAGATGAAAAACTAAGCATTTTACATGTTCGAATCATTTTAATCCGATGCACGGTTAATGAGTTATTAAATGCATGAACATGAGGGTTTTTCTGCAAAACTGGTAAATCCTGGGATAATGCTAAATTCGCAGGACCAGAAAAAAAAATATCAGGCCAAATTAGAGCTACAGGCCGAAACAGGACATGGGCGCAGGGGGTGGTTTCTCACCATGGGCCATGGCCCAGTTGGAAGCAGAGGAGGCCGGCGGATCTGGCGAAGGGGAGCTGGGCCTTGGCGCGCGGTCGACCCGCTCGGGCGGGTTGACGATGCGGTCAACGAGCGCACGGCTGCCTGGCCTCGCTCGACGCAGAGGCAGCAGAGTCCGCAGTGGCTTCAGGCGATGCAGGGAACGGAGGAGGTCGGGGATGGACGGGATCATGGCGGAGGCGACGAGATCCAGTGGCTCCCGGGCGAATCTGGCGCGGAACGACGGCGAGGGCCTGGGTCGGAGCTCCATGGAGGGAAGTGGCAACTGCTGTTACCTGAAGAAAAGTAGGGAGGGAGATATTCAGAGAAGCAGAACGGAAAAGGGAAGAAGAGAGAAGGCGAGGGCGACGGGCGCGCTGGCGACCTGCTGGTCGGGTGCTGGTCGCGGCAGAGGCTCGGGACAGGGGAGGAGCACGGCGAAGCCGAGACAGAGGCGAGCTCGGGCAGCGGAGGCGCCCATGGCGTTGGACTTGACGTCCTGTAGGTCTGGCAGGGATTGCGATCTTGACGCTGGGAAGAGGTGGAGGCGAGGATTCGGCGAGGCGGCGGAGTTCCTTCGGCGGCCAAGGCGAAGCAGGGGAGCTCCGGGATGAGCGGGACGCGGGGGAGGACGCGGGAGGATGGATCCGTCCGTCTCCCGGCTGGACCTGGTGCAAACGGCGGCGAGGGAGCTGCGGCCAACCATGGTTGTTCCTGGTACACAGAGGGAGATGCATGAGAGACGAGGGAGACAACCAGAGGGAGGAGGGACGAAGGTGAAGAAGAAGGGAAGGGGCGACGGGGTCCTGGTGGTGCTTCTGCTTGCAGCCGGTGGCGAGCTGCTCGTGATCCCCTCGGGATCGAGCAGAGGAGGCGCTGGTGGATGGAGGGGGCTGTTGACTGGTGGATTCAGGATCGGGAGGGATCCCGAGGACGACAGTGGCAGCGGCCGAGAGGGATCGATGAGACATGTCCCTAGATTTTAGGGTTGGTCTTTATAAAGCAAGTGGATTTTTGGGTAGGGGTATTTGGTCCCTCCGATTAAATCGGACGGTTCTGGATAAATATGCTAGGGAGACCAAACAAAGAAAACGGAGATATTTTGTAGATGTTTGGGGATGATCCGAATCCAATGGTCATGACTGTTCGGGTCGGGTTGGGGACAACTTTCGGACGCGCACGCGAGGGGGCTGCGAAGGAGGGAGGTCCAAGACTGGTAGAGAGATAAGGCGGTCAAACAAAAGGGGAACGAGAACCCGGTTGGACTCGAAACGGTCTACGAATGCAAGGGGGGAACGCGGAAACTAGGAACGGATGCAAGCTTTATGAAAACATGCAAATGCAATGCGCATGATGCCATGAGATGAAATGCATGACATGAACAAAATGCAAAACAAAAGACAAAAACCCAACCATGAAGGAAATATCATATCGCATCTCCGGAAAAGGCAAGAGTTGGAGTTACGAATATGGAAAGTTGTATTCGGGGCATTACAGCCATCCACGCAAAGGAGAGTCCCATCCGGACACGGGAAGAAGTCTTCTGTCTTGTATCTTCCTAACTCAATAGTCCGGCCCATGTTAATAGTCCGGCTGTCCGAGGACCCCTTAATCCAGGACTCTGATGTCTACTACACAACCTTCCTCTTGTAGACGTTGTTGGGCCTCCAAGTGTAGAGGTTTGTAGGACAGTAGCAAATTTCCATCAAGTGGATGACCTAAGGTTTATCAATCCGTGGGAGGCGTAGGATGACGATGGTCCCTCTCAAACAATCCTGCAACCAAATAACAAAGAGTCTCTTGTGTCCCCAACACACCCAATACAATGGTAAATTCTATAGGTGCACTAGTTCGGCAAAGAGATGGTGATACAAGTGCAATATGGATGGTAGATATAGGTATTTGTAATCTGAAAATATAAAAACAGCAAGGTTACTAATGATAAAAGTGATGACAAACGGTATTGCAATGCTAGGAAACAAGGCCTAAGGTTCATACTTTCACTAGTGCAAGTTCTCTCAACAATAATAACATAGTTGGATCATATAACTATCGCTCAACATGCAACAAAGAGTCACTCTAAAGTCACTAATAGCGGAGAACAAACGAAGAGATTATGGTAGGGTATGAAACCACCTCAAAGTTATCCTTTCTGTTCTATCTATTCAAGAGTCCGTAGTAAAATAACATGAAGCTATTCTTTCCGTTCAATCTATCATAGAGTTCGTACTAGAATAACACCTTAAGACACAAATCAACCAAAACCCTAATGTCACCTAGATACTCCATTGTCACCTCAAGTATCCGTGGGCATGATTATACGATATGCATCACACAATCTCAGATTCATCTATTCAACCAACACAAAGTACTTCAAAGAGTGCCCCAAAGTTTCTACCGGAGATTCAAGACGAAAACGTGATCCAACCCCTATGCATAGATTCCCAAGGTCACGGAGTTGATCACCAAAACATACATCAAGTAGATCACATGAATATCCCATTGTCACCATAGATAAGCACGACAAGACATACATCAAGTGTTCTCAAATCCTTAAAGACTCAATCCGACAAGACAACTTCAAAGGGAAAACTCAGTTCATCACAAGAGAGTAGAGGGGGAGAAACATCATAAGATCCAACTATAATAGCAAAGCTCGCGATATATCAAGATCGTGCCAAATCAAGAACACGAGAGAGAGAGAGATCAAACACATAGCTACTGGTACATACCCTCAGCCCCGAGGGTGAACTACTCCCTCCTCGTCATGGAGAGCGCCAGGATGATGAAGATGGCCACCGGTGATGGGTTCCCCCTCCGGCAGGGTGCCGGAACGGGATCCCGAGAGGTTTTTGGTGGCTACGGAGGCTTGCGGTGGCGGAACTCCCGGTCTATTTTGCTCCTCGATGTTTTTAGGGTATATGGACATATATAGGCGAAAGAAGTCGGTCAGGGGAGCCCCGAGGGGCCCACGAGGGTGGGGGCCACGCCCAGGGGGTAGGGCGCGCCTCTCTGCCTCGTGGCTTCCTCGTTGCTTCCCTTACATGCACTCCAAGTCTCCTGGATTGCTTCCGTTCCAAAAATAACTCTCCCGGAGGTTTCATTCCATTTGGACTCCGTTTGATATTCATTTTCTTCGAAACACTGAAACAGGCAAGAAACAACAATTTGGGCTGGGCCTCCGGTTAATAGGTTAGTCCCAAAAATAACATAAAAATGTATAATAAAGCCCATAAACATCCAAAACAGATAATAATATAGCATGAATGCTTCATAAATTATAGATACGTTGGAGACGTATCAGCATCCCCAAGCTTAATTCCTGCCCATCCTCGAGTAGGTAAATGATAAAAGAATTTATGAAATGTGAATGCTAGCAGGTGCATAAGTTTGATCGATGATAATTTCAATCACCTTTTCTAGCATGATTATATGTCATAACAGCAGTTCATCTCATAAAACTTTTCATGATCAAGTAACAAGCTATTCACATGTTAAAGCATAGATCATAAACTTTCTTGAAAACTAGCAAACGGGCATGGGTTACCGAGCCGTTCTGTTGGCATGATTCCTAGGGAATAGGCATGTTTTAAGGTCGCGGAGGGGACATTTGATATTCATCGCCTTTATAAAGGGGCTGAGTCATGTCCTTTTCCTTCCATGCTAATCCTTTCCTCCACCTCCCACCTCAAGTTTGAACACCCAAGGGTCAATCCATTCTCTTCGAGCTTCCAGCCATGTCCAGACCCAGCCTTCAAGGCCGGTGGACGACCTCTTCCATTACAGAGGAGGATATCAGGAAGCTCAGGGAGGCAAGATACTTGACTGCAGAAATCCTCCATAGGCTTCCTGCTCAAGGGCAGGTTATTCCTACTCCTAGATCCAATGAGAGGGTCGTATTCATCTCCCACTTCCTCCGAGGGCTAGGGTTTGCTCTTCATCCCTTTGTTCGAGGGCTCATGTTTTATTACGGGCTAGATTTTCATGATCTAGCTCCAGACTCCTTCCTTCACATCTCGGCGTTTATCATCACGTGCGAGGCCTTCCTCTGTATTTCCACACACTTTGGTTTATGGCTTAATTACTTTAATGTGAAACCGAAGGTAATCAACGGGAAACAAGCGGAGTGCGGAGGTGCGTCAATAAGAAAACTTACCAATTCTCCTTGGCCCAAGGGCTCCTTCGCAGAATCTTCCGACCTATGGCAACAGGAGCAGTTTTACATCACTGAACCCCGTGGTAAAAAGTGGGCGGCTACACCTGCGTTCCGATCTGGCCCTCCGCCATAGCTTGCATCGTGGATTAACAAGGGTCTGGACTGGGGATCTATTGATGAAGTGTAGACATTGCAAAGCTGCATCTGGAGCCTCATTGAGAAGGACACCGGTCTTATCAATGTAATCCAAGTAATGTTAGTCTGTCAGATCCTACCGTGTCAGCGACGCCCTCTCCATATGTGGGAGTTCAATCCGGAAGGTCCATGGACTCTTCAGCACTTCTTTGGGACAATGCTCAGACATATGTGGAATTTGTTCTTCGGCACACGAAAACAATGGCCAGATACTACCGAAGACATCGGTCTTGACTGCAATCATCTAGATACCCCGGTAAGTACTCAACTCCTGAACATAGTTTAGTCAAATTCATAACAATATACTGATAAAACTCTACTCAGCCAGGGTTGGATAAAGAAGGCGGAGAGAATTAGGTGTTCGGCTCCACTTCCCGAAGACTCTGCCGATCCGCTGTTAACAAGGATGCTGGCTTCGACACCATATCAAGTGTCGGCGGGGAAGGATAAGGAGGAGAGCTGGAGGGCCCAGAGTGTCCCCCATCCCAGAGGTGTGCCAGACAACACGTCCGGGGAGATTAAAACTCCCTCTTCCGAAGACGAAAGGGAAACTGACATCTCTTCTTCCCATGGAGAGAAAAGGACCGCTTCCGAAGACTTGAATACAAAGGCTTCTAAGCGAGGGAAGATATCCCTGTCAGGGAGCTCTGTTCCGGAATCACGACAGCGTGGTAGAGGAGCTTGCAGTTCTCCAGCAGGGCTTCACCAAGCACTACTATGGAGGAGGAGGTGTTGGGGAGGGAGAGGGCTGCGCGAGGGGAAGGGTGCGGCAGTGAAAATATCGAGAAGAGGTGTTGCTACGTCTCGAGCTTGCGTTGGTTTTCCCCGAAGAGGAGAGGATGATGCAGCACAGTAGCGTAAGTATTTCCCTCAGTTTTTGAGAACCAATGTATCAATCCAGTAGGAGGTCACGCGCAAGTCCCTCGTACCTACACAAAACGATAGCTACTCGCAACCAACGCGATTAGGGGTTGTCAATCCCTTCACGGTCACTTACGAGAGTGAGATCTGACAGAGATAATATTTTGGTATTTTTGGTATAAAGATGCAAAGTAAAAAGTAAAAGCAAAGCAAGTAAATAAAGCGATGGAGATTGATATGATGAGAATAAACCCGGGGGCCATAGGTTTCACTAGTGGCTTCTCTCAAGAGCATAAATATTCTACGGTGGGTGAAGAAATTACTGTTGAGCAATTGATAGAATTGAGCATAGTTATGAGGTTATCTAGGTATGATCATGTATATAGGCATCACGTCCGAGACAAGTAGATCAAAATGATTCTGTATCTACTACTATTACTCCACTCATCGACCGCTATCCAGCATGCATCTAGAGTATTAAATTAAAAACAGAGTAACGCCTTAAGCAAGATGACATGATGTAGAGGAATAAATTCATGCAATATGATAAATACCCCATCTTTTTATCCTCGATGGCAACAATACAATACATGCCTTGCTGCCCCTTCTGTCACTGGGTAAGGACACCGCAAGATTGAACCCAAAGCCATGCACTTCCCCCATTGCAAGAACTACCAATCTAGTTGGCCAAACCAAACGGATAATTCTAAGAGACTTGCAAAGATAACTCAATCATACATAAAAGAGTTCAGAGAAGATTCAAATATTGTTCATAGATAAGCTGGATCATAAACCCACAATTCATCGGTCTCAACAAACACACAGCAAAAAGAAGATTACATCGAATAGATCTCCACGAGAGAGGGGGAGAACATTGTATTGAGATCCAAAAAGAGAGATGAAGCCATCTAGCTACTAGCTATGGACCCGAAGGTCTGAAGTAAACTACCCACACTTCATCGGAGGGGTTATGGTGTTGATGTAGAAGCCCTCCGTGGTAGATGCCCCCTCTGACGGAGCTCCGGAACAGGCCCCAAGATGGGATCTCATGGATACAGAAAGTTGCGGCGGTGGAATTAGGTTTTTGGCTCCTGTTCTGATCGTTCGGGGATACATAGGTATATATAGGAGGAAGGAGTACGTCGGTGGAGCTCCGAGGGGCCCACGAGGTAGGGGGGCGCGCCCAGGGGGGGCGCCCTCCACCCTCGTGACCTGCTCGGAAGTTTCTTGGAGTAGGGTCCAAGTCTCTTGGATCACGTTCGGTTGGAAAATCACGATCCCGAAGGTTTTATTCCGTTTGGACTTTGTTTGATATTCTGTTTCTTTTAAATACTGAAAAAGGCAAAAAAAATAGCAATTCTAGGCTGGGCCTCTGGTTAATAGGTTAGTCCCAAAAATAATATAAAAGTGGAAAATAAAGCCCATTATAGTCCAAAACAATAGATAAAGTAGCATGGAGCAATAAAAAATTATAGGTACGTTGGAGATGTATCAGGCATCCGCAAGCTTAATTCCTACTCGTCCTCGAGTAGGTAAATGATAAAAAGAGAATTTTTGATGCGGAGGGATACTTTGGCATAATTTCAATGTAAATCTTCTTAATCATGGTATGAATAGTCAGATCCGAAAGATTCAAGACAAAAGTTCATATTGACTTAAAAATAATAATACTTCAAGTATACTAACAAAGCAATTATGTCTTCTCAAAATAACATGGCCAAAGAAAGTTATCCCTACAAAATCATATAGTCTGGCTATGCTCCATCTTGCCCACACAAAGTATTTAAATCATGCACAACCCCGATGACAAGCCAAGCAATTGTTTCATACTTTAACATTTTCAAAACCTTTTCAATCTTCACGCAATACATGAGCGTGAGCCATGGATATAGCACTATATGTGGAATAGAACGGTGGTTGTGGAGAAGACAAAAAGAGGGAAGATAGTCTCACATCAACTAGGCATATCAACGGGTTATGGAGATGCCCATCAATAGATATCAATGTGAGTGAGTAGGGATTGCCATGCAACGGATGCACTAGAGATATAAGTATATGAAAGCTCAGCAAAAGAAACTAAGTGGGTGTGTGCATCCAACTCGCTTGCTCACGAAGACCTAGGGCATTTTGAGGAAGCCCATCATTGGAATATACAAGCCAAGTTCTATAATGAAAAATTCCCACTAGTATATGAAAGTGACGAAATGAGAGACTCTCTATCATGAAGATCATGGTGCTACTTTGAAGCACAACTGTGGTAAAAGGATAGTAGCATTGTCCCTTCTCTCTTTTCTCTCATTTTTTTATTTGGGCCTCTTCTCTTTTTTTATGGCCTCTTTTTTTTTGTCCGGAGTCTCATCCCAACTTGTGGGGGAATCATAGACTCCATCATCCTTTCCTCACTTGGGACAATGCTCTAATAATGATGATCATCACACTTTTATTTTTCTTACAACTCAACAATTACAACTCGATACTTAGAACAAAAATATGACTCTATATGAATGCCTCCGGCGGTGTACCGGGATATGCAATGAAACATGAGTGACATGTATGAAAGAATTATGAAAGGTGGTTTCGCCACAAATACGATGTCAACTACATGATCATGGTAGCAATATGACAATGATGGAGCGTGTCATAATAAACGGAACGGTGGAAAGTTGCATGGCAATATATCTCGGAATGGCTATGGAAATGCCATGATAGGTAGGTATGGTGGCTGTTTTGAGGAAGGTTTATGGTGGGTGTATGATACCGGCGAAAGGTGCGCGGTATTAGAGAGGCTAGCAATGGTGGAAGGATGGGGAAAAGTGCGTATAATCCATGGACTCAACATTAGTCATAAAGAACTCATATACTTATTGCAAAATTCTAGAAGTTATCAAAGAAAAGTATAACGCGCATGCTCCTAGGGGGATAGATTGGTAGGAAAAGACCATCGCTCGTCCCCGACCGCCATTTATAAGGAAGACAATCAATAAATAAATCATGCTCCGAGTTCATCACATAACGGTTCACCATACGTGCATGCTACGGGAATCACGAACTTCAACACAAGTATTCTTTAAATTCACAACTACTCAACTAGCATGACTCTAATATTATCACCTTCATATCTCGAAACAATTATCAAGCATCAAACTTATCTTAGTATTCAACGCACTCAAAAGGAAGTTTCACATATCTTCAATACCAAGTATATTAACATTAAGCAAATTACCATGCTATTAAAGACTCTCAAAATAATCTAAGTGAAGCATGAGAGATCAAGTTTATTTAAAACAAATCCACCACCGTTCTCTAAAAGATCTAAGTGAAGCACTAGAGCAAAAATTATCACGCTCAAAAGATAAAAGTGAAGCACTATGAGCAAACTATCAAGCTCAAAAGATATAAGTGAAGCACATAGAGTATTCTAACAAATTTCAATTCATGTATGGCTCTCTCAAAAGGTGTGTACAACAAGGATGATTGTGGTAAACTAACAAGTAAAGACGCAAATAATACAAGACGCTCCAAGCAAAACACATATCATGTTGGTGAATAAAAATATAGCTCCAAGTAAATTACCGATGGAAGTGGACGAAAGAGGGGATGCCTTCCGAGGCATCCCCAAGCTTTGACTTTTTGGTGTCCTTGGATTATCTTGGGGGTTCCATGGGCATCCCCAAGCTTAGACTCTTGCCACTCCTTGTTCCATAATCCATCAAAAGAATTCACCCAAAACTTGAAAACTTCACAACACAAAACTCAATAGAAATCTCGTGAGCTCCGTTAGAGAAAGAAAACAAAAGACTACTTCAAGGTACTGTAATGAACTCATTATTTATTTATATTGGTGTTAAACCTACTGTATTCCAACTTCTCTATGGATTATAAACTATTTTACTAGCCATAGATTCATCAAAATAAGCAAACAACACACGCAAAACAGAATCTATCAAAAACAGAACAGTCTGTAGTAATCTGTAACTAACGAAAACTTCTGGAACCCAAAAAATACTACCAAAATTAGAAGACCTGGGAAATTTGTTTATTGATCAGAAGCAAAAAGAATTAACGCAAAAGCTCGCCCCTGTGATTTTCAACAATTCGGGCACTGAGCGCAAAGATTCTGGAAATTACAGCAAGATCAAATAACTATCTTCCAAGAAGATCTAATGGGTTTAACTTGGCACAAACACTAATTAAAAGATAAAACCACATCCAAACAGAATCTAGATGGATTATTTATTCCTAAGCAGAAGCAAAAACAAAAAACACAAAATAAAATTGGGTTGCCTCCCAACAAGCGCTATCGTTTAACGCCCCTAGCTAGGCATAAAAGCAAGGATAGATCTAGGTATTGCCATCTTTGGTAGGAAATTCTTCAATGAGGCATCTAACTCCTTTATAATTTCCTTTCTTTCTAGTAATTATCAAACTTTTAGGCATAAGATCGAAAAATTCATTCGTAGCAAATGGTTCCTTATTGATAGTAAAAAGGTCGGGATGAATACTTATAGATTTAAGATCCGCATTTTCCTTACTAGATGATTCACCCTTATTTTTAGGAACATACATAAGCTTGGCAATTTTAGTGGGAGGACTAGGAGTATTCTTTACGGAAGAAAAAGCGGTTCCCTAGTTGGTAATGATACACTCAAGTTTATTGATTCGAGTAGAGTCTAGATTTATTTTTTCATTAACCATGGGTTCCTTCTCCTTAATATTTTTCAAAGTCATTCCTACCTTAGATCCATATTGAGTAATTTGATTATGAATCATTTTATCTAGATTTTCAATGGATTCAATGGTAGCAACTTTGTTTTCAATAATTTCAAGCCTTTGCATAACATGCTGCAAAGTTAACATAGTTCCATTAACCAAAAGAGGAGGTGAGCCAAATAAATCTATTAAAGCATTATAGAAATCAAAAGTATGGCTACCCAAAAAATTCCCTCCGGTAATGGTATCAAGGATATATCTATACCAAGGATTAGCACCTACATAAAAATTGCGAAGAAGAACTAAAGTAGATTGCTTCCTGGTAGATCTATTTTGAGCATTGCAAATTCTATACCAAGCATCTTTTAGATTTTCTCCCTCCCTTTGTTTAAAATTTAGCACTTCATTCTTGGGAGATAACGGAGAGGATATAAGACTAGTCATGATGACAAGCAAGAAAACTAACACACGAGCAAACAAAAGGCAAAGGGAAAAAGAGGAGGAGATTGAGAAAGAGAGGGCGAATAAAACGGCAAGGGTGAAGTGGGGGAGAGGAAAACAAGAGGCAAATGGCAAATAATGTAATGCGAGAGATAGGGATTGCGATGGGTACTTGGTATGTTGACTTTTGCATAAGCCTCCCCGGCAACGGCGCCAGAAATCCTTCTTGCTACGTCTCTAGCTTGCGTTGGTTTTCCCCGAAGAGGAGAGGATGACGCAGCACAGTAGCGTAAGTATTTCCCTCAGTTTTTGAGAACCAAGGTATCAATCCAGTAGGAGGTCACGCACAAGTCCCTCGTACCTGCACAAAACAATAGCTACTCGCAACCAACGCGATTAGGGGTTGTCAATCCCTTCACGGTCACTTACGAGAGTGAGATCTGATAGAGATAATATTTTTGGTATTTTTGGTATAAAGATGCAAAGTAAAAAGTAAAAGCAAAGCAAGTAAATAAAGCGATGGAGATTGATATGATGAGAATAGACCCAGGGGCCATAGGTTTCACTAGTGGCTTCTCTCAAGAGCATAAATATTCTACGGTGGGTGAAGAAATTACTGTTGAGCAATTGATAGAATTGAGCATAGTTATGAGGTTATCTAGGTATGATCATGTATATAGGTATCACGTCCGAGACAAGTAGATCGAAACGATTCTGCATCTACTACTATTACTCCACTCATCGACCGCTATCCAGCATGCATCTAGAGTATTAAGTTAAAAATAGAGTAACGCCTTAAGCAAGATGACATGATGTAGAGGAATAAATTCAAGCAATATGATAAATACCCCATCTTGTTATCCTCGATGGCAACAATACAATACGTGCCTTGCTTCCCCTTCTGTCACTGGGCAAGGACACCGCAAGATTGAACCCAAAGCCATGCACTTCTCCCATTGCAAGAACTACCAATCTAGTTGGCCAAACCAAACGGATAATTCGAAGAGACTTGCAAAGATACAATCATACATAAAAGAATTCAGAGAAGATTCAAATATTGTTCATAGATAAGCTGAATCATAAACCCACAATTCATCGGTCCCAACAAACACACCGCAAAAAGAAGATTACATCGAATAGATCTCCACGAGAGAGGGGGAGAACATTGTATTGAGATCCAAAAAGAGAGAAGAAGCCATCTAGCTACTAGCTATGGACCCGAAGCTCTGAAGTAAACTACTCACACTTCATCGGAGGGGCTATGGTGTTGATGTAGAAGCCCTCCGTGGTAGATGCCCCCTCCGACGGAGCTCCGGAACAGGCCCCAAGATGGGATCTCATGGATACAGAAAGTTGTGGCGGTGGAATTAGGTTTTTGGCTCCTGTTCTGATCATTCTGGGATACGTAGATATATATAGGAGGAAGGAGTACGTCGGTGGAGCTCCGAGGGGCCCACGAGGTAGGGGGCGCGCCCAGGGGGGCACCCTCCACCCTCGTGACCTCCTCGGAAGCTTCTTGGAGTAGGGTCCAAGTCTCCTGGATCACGTTCGGTTGGAAAATCACGATCCCGAAGGTTTTATTCCGTTTGGACTCCGTTTGATATTCTGTTTCTTCGAAATACTGAAAACGGAAAAAAACAGCAATTCTGGGCTGGGCCTTTGGTTAATAGGTTAGTCCCAAAAATAATATAAAAGTGGAAAATAAAGCCCATTATAGTCCAAAACAATAGATAAAGTAGCATGGAGCAATCAAAATTTATAGATACGTTGGAGACGTATCAGGTGTCTAGAGGGGGGTGAATAGACTCAAGTAAGAAAAGTTGCAGTTTTTAATCTCTTTGAGTTGAAGTGGAGTTTTGGCACAAGTTTTAACATTCACAATGCATATCAAGCAAGCATGACAAGAGTATGTGAGCAGCGGAAAGTAAAGCATGTAAATTGCAAGAATATATAGAGATGGGATTGGAGTGTGCAAACACAATTTGGAGACACGGAGATTTTTTATCCGTGGTTCCGATAGGTGGTGCTATCGTACATCCACGTTGATGGAGACTTCAACCCACGAAGGGTAACAGTTGCGCGAGTCCACGGAGGGCTCCACCCACGAAGGGTCCAGGAAGAAGCAACCTTGTCTATCCCACCATGGCCGTCGCCCACGAAGGACTTGCCTCACTCGGGTAGATCTTCAAAAAGTAGGCGATCTCCTTGCCCTTACAAACTCCTTGGTTCAACTCCACAATCTTGACGGAGGCTCCAAGTGACACCTAACCAATCTAGGAGACACCACTCTCCAAAGGTAATAGATGGTGTGTTGATAATGAACTCCTTGCTCTTGTGCTTCAAATGATAGTCTCCCCAACACTCAACTCTCTCTCACAGGATTTGGATTTGGTGGAAAGAAGATTTGAGTGGAAAGCAACTTGGGGAAGGATAGAGATCAAGATTTATGTGGTAGAAATGGAATATCGTGACCTCAGCACAAGTGTAGGTGGTTCTCTCTTAGAAAATGTATGTTGGAAGTGTAGGCATGTTCTGATGGCTCTCTCCATGAATGAAGAGTGAGTGGAGGGGTATATATAGCCTCCACACAAAATCTAACCATTACACACAATTTACCAAACTCGGCGGGACCGAATCGTGAAACTCGGTCAGACCGATTTAGTTCATAATGTGTCCATTAGGCATTTCGGTGGGACCGACATGTCAACTCGGTGGGACTGATATTGTTAGGGTTAGGGCATAACGTAATCTTGGTGAGACCGATTACACAAACTCGGTGAGACCGATTTTGGTAATAGACAAACAGAGAGTTGGTCAGGCAAACTCGGTGGGACCGATTCGCTCATCTCAGTTGGACCGAAACGTTATGAAAGGGAAACAAAGAGTTTGCATTGCAATCTCGGTGGGACTGATCGCTCATCTCGGTTTGACCAAAACCTTACAAAGGGAAACAGAGAGATTACAATCCCATCTCGGTGAGACCAAGATCCCTATCGGTGAGACCGAAAAGACTAGGGTTTCTGGTAGTGGCTATGTCAACTGAACTCGGTGGCGCCAGATAGAAAGTTTCGGTGGGGCCGAGTTTGACTTTTGGTTTTGGACATATGTGGATGTGAGATAGTAGTTGAGGGTTTTTCGAGCATATCACTAAGCACTTTGAGCAAGCAAGCCATTAAGCAACACCTCATCCCCTCTTAATAGTATTGGCTTTCCTATGGACTCAATGTGATCTTGGATCACTAAAAATGTAGAGTCTTGTGCTTTGAGCTTGAGCCAATCCTTTCTCCTTAGCATCTTGAAGGGGTTCCACATCCTCTAGTCCACGCCACTCCATTGTTGAACTTATCTAAAACATACTAGGTAAGAGTATTAGTCCAACAAGAGATATGTTGACATTAATTACCAAAATCACCCAGGGAGCACTTGTGATTTCAATCTCCCCCTTTTTGGTAATTGATGACAACATACATCAAAGCTTTAGATAAAGATATAGAGAATAACAAGTAAAGCTTTGGAAAGACATGTAACGTGCATAGGCTCCCCTTACATGTATGCAATCATGTAAATATGGAATTAGGAGCATGTAAATGCATAAGAATGACAGAGTAAGCAATGTGTTACATGTATCTTGACTATATGCATCGGAGCAAATGATATGAATATTGGAAATGTACCTTCATGCTCATGAGTCCTTCTTGCAAACAGTATGTACATCAGCAAGAAATCCTCATACACATGAATGTGATGCATATACTTACCTTGTGGTCTTGAGTTGTCTTAGTAAGGAATGAACCTGCGTAAACAAGGTTAGATAACACAGATACACCTACTAGCCAGAGCAAACAAAAGAAACCACAAGAGTACCAAAACTGGGATGACATGTAGAGAGTGAGTACTGAGTACCCCATTGGATATAGACATGTCCCCAAAAGTAAAGATGTGCAATGAATTCAAGGATTTCCTTCCTTTAGATGTCTTGCTCCCCCTGAATCTAGCATGGGATACTGGGAGAAGATAGGGAGCAGAAAATCAGAGCAAAGAAAAGAAACAGAGCTAACGCAAACAATCAAACATGTCTTCCCCCTCTTAAAGACATGTGACTTTTCTCCTCTTGTACACCAAGCATCTGGGGTCTTTTGAAGTGATACTCCTGTCTCCTTGTAGAATAACTCTCTCCCTCTGAGTATTCTCTCCCCATATAGGAATGATTAAGCTTTGATGTGATCTCTCTCTCCCCCTTTGACATCAATTTCCAAGAAGGGTTCTTCTGGATTTTTGTTACAAATGGGTTTGGTCCTTGAGTCATAGAGCAAAGCAGTAAGTCGAATGTGAAGCTGGTAGAGGACAAGAATCATTGAGTGGAGCTGGATCAAAAAGAATGTAGGAACAAGTGGCAAGTTGTGTTTCCTGTAGTGAAATTGGTGGCACCGAGTTGTGTGCTTTGGTTGCACCGAAAGAATTCGGTTGGACCGAAAACAACAGACTGGTGTGACCGAGTTCATCACAGAGAACACTTGTCACCTCAGCTCACTAGTCAAGTAAGATCTCACAAAGATTTGCAAGGAATTAACTGAAAGATTTGCAGAGAATTGGATGCAGGGAATGCAGAACAAAAAAAGAAACAGAAAAGAAATCTATATGAAGTTTTTTTGAAAGGGGAAACAAATATGCATGAGACAAATGCAAGAGCGCAGAAAAGAACACAAGAGAACTTCATCTAGAATTGGTCGGCGACAAAGTCACCTATGTTAGAGTATATTGACTTAGGAGTCAAGTGATATCACTTGATCATAGGTCATACTCATCGTTTAAGCTCAAAATGGGGTTTCCATTTTTCATTTAAGCATTTTTATGTATTCACATCTTGTTGAGTTGCTTTGACTCATGACTTGGAGTAAAGCTTCTCTAAGATCGAATAACATACCTTGGGTGGTGGTGTTGATCGTTATCATGTAGTTGAACTTGTGTGGGTTGCTCAAGGTTGATGTAGCTCATCAAGAGTTGGGAGCTCCACTTGGAATTTGAGTTCATCTACCTACATGGGTTAGTCTTGCAAGGAAGAGCACGTGTGTATCCAAAATGACAATTATAAAATTCAATATAGAATTTGTCAAAGGATATGTTTGAAGGGTTTTGTCCTTCCTTGTCTTCTACCAGCATTGTGTAGAGACTTGGTGATATAGAAATTTGCTCAAGATGTGAGTGGGTTGAAATCTCATAGATTTAGATTCATCCAAGTACCTACAAGGGTTAGATTGCATGCAAGAGTGCAAATATATCCAAGACATATAAATAGCAACATGAAAGAAATATCAAGGATTAGTCAAAGGCTCATGCCTTGCATGTATCCAAATGGAGTTCCCACTCCAAGTTTGAAGCATCAATGATGTTCAATTCACCTCTCAAATGGCAAAAGACTTTCTCATCAAGAGGTTTGGTGAATATATCCACTAATTGCTTATTGGTGCGAACATGCTTAAGATCAATGTCCCCTTTGGCAATGTGATCTCGAATGAAATGATGACGAACTTCAATATGCTTAGTTCGAGAGTGTTGCACGGGATTGTGAGCAATCTTGATAGCACTTTCATTGTCACAAAGCAATGGAACATGTTTCACATATATCCCATAATCGTTGAGAGTTTGGGTCATCCAAAGTAATTGAGCACAACATGAACCAACGGCAATGTATTCCGCTTCGGCGGAGGATAAGGATACCGAGTTTTGTTTCTTGGAGGACCAAGACACAAGAGATCTACCAAGAAATTGACAAGTACCTGAAGTGGACTTTCTATCAACCTTGTCTCCGGCATAGTCCGAATCGGAGTAACCAACAAGATCGAAAGAAGACCTCTTAGGATACCAAATGCCAAAATTTGGTGTGTGTATTAAGTATCTCACTATCCTTTTCACAGCCTTAAGATGACATTCTTTAGGGGCCGCTTGATATCGTGCACACATGCACACACTTAGCATAATATCGGGACGAGAGGCACATAGATATAAAATGAACCAATCATGGAGTGGTAAACCTTTTGATCAACCGGTTCACCATCTTTGGTCAAATCAAGATGTCCACTAGTAGGCATGGGTGTAGTCATACCTTTGCATTCTTGCATATTGAACTTCTTGAATAAGTCCTTGGTGTACTTTGTTTGAGAGACAAAGGTACCTTCCTTAGTTTGCTTGATTTGCAAACCGAGAAAGAATTTGAGTTCACTCATCATAGACATCTCAAACTTCTCTGACATTAGCTTTCCAAACTTCTCACTGAAGTGAGGGTTAGTCGAACCAAATATAATATCATCAACATAGATTTGGCACACAAATAGTTCTCCATTAACCCTTTTAGTAAAAAGAGTAGTATCAGTTTTTCCAATTTCAAAGCCTTTTTCTATAAGGAACTTGGTCAAGCATTTATACCACGCTCTAGGAGCTTGTTTAAGACCATAAAGAGCTTTGTGAAGTTTGTAATCATGATTAGGTTTCTTAGGATTGACAAAGCCAGGAGGTTGCTTAACATAAACTTCCTCCTCTATTTCACCATTTATAAAAGCACTTTTAATGTCCATTTGGTACAAGGTGATATCATGGTGATTAGCATAGGCAAGTAAGATGCGAATGGACTCAAGTCTAGCAACGAGGGCATATGTCTCACCATAGTCCATACCTTCGACTTGAGTGTAGCCTTGGGCGACGAGACGTGCTTTGTTGCGAACTACTTGTCCATCTTCATCTTTCTTGTTGCGAAACACCCATTTGGTACCAATGATGTTGTGGTTGTTGTTGGGTTTCTCAACCAATGTCCAAACTTGATTTCTCTCAAAGTTGTGTAGCTCTTCATGCATGGGGTTTATCCAATCCGGATCTTCCAATGCTTCTTTAACCTTCATAGGTTAAATGCTAGAGATGAATGAATAATGTTCACAAAAGTTAGACAAACGAGTTTTAGATTGAGTGATTCTCTCTGTTTGGATATCATTGTAGATTTGCTCGATGGGATGGTCTTTGGCGACTCTTGCTCGAACTCATGGAAGCTTTTGCTTGGATCTGGGTGGAACATCTTCTTCATCTTGTTCTTCTTCTTGGCCTTCTTCATTGTTGACGTTGCCATTCTCTTATCGTGGTGGAGAAGGAGGTCGTTGATGTTCATCTTGGTGTACTTCCTTGTTTTCTTCGTCTTGGTGTGTCCCACTTGTGGATGCTTCCATATCAACTCTTGGTTCACCTTGTCGTGAGGTGGAAGCTTCCACTTGGACGGATGAGGTACTCTCCTTCACCTCCATTGGATGAATCTTTCCAATAGACAAGTCTTGGATTGCTTCCGAAGGGTCTTTGTCTCCTACATCAATTGGCAATTGCTCTACTTGCGAGCCATTAGATTCATCAAACTTCACATCTACCGTCTCTTCAACCTTTCGGGTGAAATTATTGTAGACACGGTAAGTGTGAGAGTTTGAGCCATAACCAAGTAGGAAACCTTCATGAGATTTAGGAGAAAATTTAGAACGACGATGCTTATCAAGAATGTAGCACTTTGAGCCGAATACTCGAAAGTATCCAACTTGGGGTTTGTTACCGGTGAGGAGCTCATATGCCATCTTGCCGAGTAGCTTGTGAAGATACAAGCGATTTGTTGCATGACAAGCTGTCTCAACCGCTTCCACCCAAAAGTGCTTCTGCGTCTTGTACTCATCAAGCATCGTTCTCGCCATTTTGATGAGTGTCCGGTTCTTCCTCTCAACAACTCCATTTTGTTGAGGTGTGTAAGTAGCTGAGAACTCATGTGAAATCCCTTCTTCATCAAGAAAGGTGTCCATATTTGTGTTGTTGAACTCCGTTCTGTTGTCGCTGCAAACCTTCTTGATATTCACTTCAAATTGATTTTGGGCCTTCCTAGTGAAGGTTTTGAAGATCTTTTGGACCTGTGATTTATCATCGAGAAAGAACACCCACGTAAATCTTGAAAAATCATCAACTACAACTAGACCAAAAGAATTTCCACCGAGACTTTTGTAAGCGTTGCGACCGAAAAGATCCATGTGAAGTAGCTCGAGCGGTCTTCTCGTGGCCATGATGTTATTCATGGGATGCCTTACTCCAACCTGTTTACCTGCTTGACAAGCGCTGCAAAGTCTATCCTTATCAAATATGACATCGTTAACGCCGAGGATATGATTACCTTTAAGCTTGTCAAGGTTTCACATGCCCACATGACCTAACCATCTATGCCACAACCAACCTTTAGAGGATTTAGCAATTAAGCAAGTTCTAGGTTGAGCCTTTTTTAGTGAAATCAACAATGTAAAGATCACCTCTACGTATACCGGTAAAGACCATTTTATGACTGTCTCTTCGAAACACTTGGCAATCTACTTCAGTAAATAGGACATTGAAACAAAAATTAGCAAGTCTAGATACTGAAAGTAAATTGTACCCAAGAGATTCAACGAGCATGACGTTTTGTATGGAGCTCTCATGTGAGATGGCCAGCTTACTGAGGCCAACCACCGTACCCTTTGAGTTCTCACCAAAAGTGACATACTTCCGAGGGTCCTTGAGGGAGTCCTGGATTAGGGGGTGTCCGGATGGCTGGACTATGACCTTTGGCCAGACTCCTGGACTATGAAGATACAAGATTGAAGACTTCGTCTCGTGTTCGGATAGGGACTTTCCTTGGCGTGGAAGGCAAGCTTGGCGATACGATATGAAGATCTCCTCCCATTGTAACCGACTCTGTGTAACCCTAGCCCTCTCCGGTGTCTATATAAACCGGAGGGTTTTAGTCCTTAGGACAGATAACAATCATACCATAGGCTAGCTTCTAGGGTTTAGCCTCTCTGATCTCGTGGTAGATCAACTCTTGTAATACCCATATCATCAATATCAATCAAGCAGGAGTAGGGTTTTACCTCCACCGAGAGGGCCCGAACTTGGGTAAAAACATCGTGTCCCTTGTCTCCTGTTACCATCCGCCTAGACGCACAGTTCGGGACCCCCTACCCGAGATCCGCCGTTTTTGACACCGACATTGGTGCTTTCATTGAGAGTTCCTCTGTGTCGTCACCTTTAGGCCCGATGGCGTCTTCGATCGTCAACCACGACGCGGTCCAGTGTGAGACTTTTCTCCCCGGACAGATCTTCGTATTCGGCGGGTTCGCACTGCGGGCCAACTCGCTTGGCCATCTGGAGCAGATCGGAAGCTACGCCCCTGGCCATCAGGTCAGGTTTGGAAGCTTAAACTACATGGCCGACATCCGCGGGGACTTGATCTTCGACGGATTCGAGCCACGGCCGAGCGTGCCGCACTGTCTCGATGGGCATGATCTAGCTCTGCCGCCAGACAGCGGCCAGAGTGCCACTTAGATGTTCGCTCCGACCATTAGCTCGGAGCCGACTGCGCTAGTCGGGGACGGACAGTTGGACGCCGCCCCGGGAGCCACAATCTCTATGGCGATAGAGCCGAATACCAGCCTAGTCCTTTGCAAGGCCCGTGACTCCAAGGTGCCAGACTCCGTTCCGGACTCCGAATACTCCGCACCCCTTCCGATTGAACCCGATTGGGCTCCGATCATGGAGTTCACCGCCGCGGACATCTTTTAGCATTCGCCCTCTGGCGTTATCCTGGATTCACTAAAGTCTCTATCTTTGTCAGGAGAGCCCTGGCCGGACTATGGTCAGCAGGGTTGGGATACGGACGACGAGGAAATTCGAAACTCACCCACCACCCACTTTGTAGCCACTATCGACGACCTAACCGACATGCTAGACTTCGACTCCGAAGACATCGACGGTATGGACACCGATGAAGGAGACGACCAAGAACAGCACCTATAGGGCACTGGAAGGCCACCTCGTCATATGACATATACATGGTGGACACCCCCAAAGCAGGGGATGGAGATGAAAAAGCAGAGGATGAGCCCTCCAAGAAGCAACCCAAGCGCCGACGTCAGCAGCGCCGCTCTAAATCCCGCCAAAGCAAGAACGGTGAATCCGGCATCAGAGACGTCAACACCTCGGACAGTGCCGAAGACAACCCCCTCTAGCAGGATTCAGCGCGGGAGGACGAAGGAGCCAACCGTCATGAGAGAGCGGCAGACAAAGAGGTCGAGGACGATAATTATATGCCTCCCTCCGAAGACGAGGCAAGCCTCGGCGACGACGAATTTGTCGTGCCAGAGGATCCCGTCGACCAAGAACGTTTCAAACGCAGGCTTATGGCCACGGCAAGCAGCCTCAAGAGAAAACAGCAGCAGCTTAGAGCTGACCAAGACCTGCTAGTCGACAGATGGACCGAAGTCCTGGCAGCCGAAGAGTATAAACTCGAACGCCCCTCCAAGAGTTACCCAAAGCGCAGACTGCTACCCCAACTAGAGGAGGAAGCAACCAAACCTACATTACCAGCGTATGATGCGCCCGATCGGCCACCCCGTGGCCGTGACAGAGAGGCCTTTTGGCCCTCAAACCAAGCCGCACCCCGGCACCGCTCTAAAAATACCAGAGCACGGGGAAACGCAACAGACCTGCGAGACATATTGGAGGATAAGGCAAGGCAAACAAGATCGATCTACGGATCGCGTGGGCGCCCCACATCACAGGACGATAACTGTCACACCGGATATGACAAATATGGCCAGGCCAAATACAACAGACAAAGCTCATCCGAGCTGCGTTGCGACATAGCTCAGTATAGGGGCGCCGCACACCCACTGTGCTTCACAAACAAAGTAATGGATCATCAAATCCCCGAGGGCTTTAAACCCGTAAACATCGAATCATACGATGGCACAACTGATCCCGCGGTATGGATCAAGGATTATCTCCTTCATATCCACATGGCCCGTGGTGATGATCTACATGCCATCAAACACCTCCCGCTTAAGCTCAAAGGACCAGCTCGACATTGGCTTAACAGCCTGCCAGCAGAGTCAATTAGTTGCTGGGAGGACCTGGAATCCGCATTCCTCGATAACTTCCAGGGAACTTATGTGCGACCACCAGACGCCGATGACATAAGCCACGTAATCCAGCAGCCAGAGGAATCAGCCAGACAATTCTGGACACGGTTCTAACCAAGAAAAATCAAATAGTCGACTGTTCGGACGCCGAGGCCCTTGCAGCCTTCAGGCACAACATCCAAGATGAATGGCTTGCCCGGCACCTAGGACAGGAAAAGCCGAAATCTATGGCAGCCCTCACGACACTCATGACCCGCTTTTGCGCGGGCGAAGACAGCTGGCTAGCTCGTAGCAATAATATAACCAAGAGCCCTGGCAATTCGAATACCAAGGACAACAATGGCAGGTCACATCGCAACAAGCACAAGCGCCGCATTAATGGCGACAATATTGAGGATACGATAGTTAATGCCGGATTCCGAGGCTCTAAACCCGGTCAGCGGAAGAAGCCATTCAAAAGAAACCCTCCGAGCCCATCCAACCTAGACCGGATACTCGATCGGTTGTGCCAGATACACGGCACCCCCGAACAACCAGCCAACCACACCAACAGGGATTGTTGGGTGTTCAAGCAGGCACGCAAGCTAAGTGCCGAAACCAGAGACAAGGGGCTGCGCAACGATGATGAGGAGGAGCCCCGGCCGCCGAACAACAGAGGACAGAAGAGCTTCCCCCCGCAAGTGCGGATGGTGAACATGATATACGCAACCCACATCCCCAAAAGGGAACGGAAGCATGCCCTCAAGGACGTCTATGCGTTGGAGCCAGTCACCCCAAAGTTCAACCCATGGTCCTCCTGCCCGATCACTTTTGATCGAAGGGACCACCCCACTAGCATCCATCACAGCGGATTCGCCGCATTGGTCCTAGACCCAATCATTGATGGATTTCACCTCACTAGAGTCCTCATGGACGGCGGCAACAGCCTGAACCTGCTTTATCAGGATACAGTGCGCAAAATGGGTATAGAGCCGTCAAGGATTAAACCCACAAAGACAAGCTTTAAAGGCGTCATACCAGGTGTAGAAGCCAGCTGTACAGGCTCGGTTACACTCGAAGTGGTCTTCGGATCCCCGGATAATTTCCGAATCGAAGAGTTAATCTTTGACATAGTCCCATTCTGCAGTGGCTATCACGCCCTGCTCGGACGAACCGCATTTGAAAAATTCAATGCGGTGCCGCACTACGCATATCTCAAGCTCAAGATGCCAGGTCCTCGCGGAGTCATTACGGTAAATGGAAACACCGAACGCTCTCTCCGAACAGAGGAGCACACAGCGGCCCTGGTGGTGGAAGTACAGAGCAGCTTCTCAAGGCAGTCCCCAATCTGGGTGTTAAATGTCCGGACAACGTCAAGCGCGCCCGAAGAAACCTCCAACAAAGTCGTCTGGCACGATCCGAGCGAGCATAGCAGTGCGGCCCCAACCCCAGCCCTCGCCAGATGGTGATATCGGTACCACGCGTACATAATTATGCTTTGAAAATACCATGGGCATAAGGGGAGGGGCACAACTACGGCATGCCCAGAATGCGGCTCAACCGCACTTAGGGGCTCCCTATTCTGCCGTTTTTTATTTTTATTATTATATACTTTCAGGACCCAATTATTCGGAGGATCTGTCCGGCAGTACACTTGCCGAACACACGATGCAACAGCCAGGGCGAGAACAAGCTGCGTCGAATGTCCAGGTGGTCTCTATAACAAGTTAAATACCTGTTTTTACTTAAAGACCCGCAGCTTGCCCCTGGAGGGGGACATGTCAAATAATCCCATCCCTTACTTATCGCACTATATGTATCGTTCTGCTTTCATAGCAACTCTTTTTAATAAACAATACATAGCTCTTATCTATTATTGTATTCATCTATTTTTTATACAAATATGTTCAGTCATGACATTATGCAACCGTACACTTTGGTACGGCCAATACATCAGGGGCTCAAGTACCCCATAATATGGTGTGCAAAGACCGAACACTCTCATGAGTGCGGCACCCCGAACTTATAGCACTATATGCATCGGCTCCGAATCATGTCTTGGGTCAATAGTTGGGTTTTCCCGGCTCCCATGTTTTGGTACCTTATGTTCCACATTGTTGGCTAAGGTAGCGCTGGGAGAACTACTGCGATTGTGTCCCAGTTGAGCTGGGTTAACACCTCAGTAGAGAAAGCTAAAACTGACCGTCATGATAGTGCGACAGACCAGTCGCTGTTCGCGAGGTTTTTCGAGTCCTTAAAGACTTATGCCGCTTAGAGCGAGGAGCCGGATTTATCTGGCCTAGGCGGGGATAGCGCCCCGAACTCGGTCTTCCGAATACTAGGGGCTTCACCGAAATTTAAAATTATAGAATTCTATGGCTAAGTGAGAGTGATAAAGCATTATAAGTCCGACGGCCTGGTTCGTTGTGTTGAGCGCCTCCCTAGATGGACCCAATAATGGGAACAAGAGCGCTCAGGTTTATCCCGAACACCCCAGCACTCGTGGCATGGGGGTAGAAGCCAACGACTTGCATCTCTCAGATTTGATAAACGGCCGCACAGAAGGTAATATTTTAAATTAACAAGCATTGCTTAGCGCACATGAACAAAGTTTTCAGCGCACAGGATAACAACATGCGAGTCTACTAAAAAATTACATCTTTGGAGCACTCACCCGTTATAATGCGGGCACCCTTCAGGTCGCCCTTATAATACATCTCAGGCGTGCGATACTCTTTGCCCGGCGGTGGCGGGTCCGTCACAAGCTTCTCCGCATCCAGCTTGCCCTAGTGCACTTTAGCACGGGCAAGGGCCCGACGGGCACCCTCAATGCAGGCGGAGTGCTTGATGACTTCAATCCATGGACCGGCGTCCACCAGCCGCTGCACCAGACCGAAATAGCTCCCAGGCATCGCCTCCTTAGGCCATAGCCGAACTATGAGGCCCTTCATGGCCTATTCGGCCACCTTGTGGAGCTCGACCAGCTACTTTAGCTGGTCGCTCAGGGGCACCGGATGTCCGGCCTCAGCATACTGAGACCAGAATACCTTCTCCGTCGAGCTTCCTTCCTCGGCCCGGTAGAATACGGCATCATCGGACACACTATGGGGAAGATCGGCGAAAGCTCCTAGAGAGCTCTAGATCCGGGTAAGTGACAGGTAATTCACTTTTATATTCTTGCTTTGCATAAAGAAGATCTTACCTGCCGCTATCTTCTTCATCGCCTCGATCTCCTGGAGGGCCTTCTGGGCTTCGGCCTTAGCGGTTTTCGCACTCTCAAGAGCCAAGGCGAGCTCGGACTCTCGAGTCTTCGAGTCACGCTCCAAACTCTCATGTTTTTCCATGAGAGCCTGGAGCTCTTGCTGCACCTCCGCCACCCGTGCCTCCTGCTTCTCTCGCTCGGCACGCTCCAAGGCCGTACTATTTTTGGCCTTGGAGATCGCTTCCTTCAGGATCGCCACCTCGGACGTGGCCCCTACGATACCCATGTTATTCCTGTCATTTTTTGCAACCAAATCCTTTTCTATAAGGTACTACTTTAATAAGGTATCACATACCTTCCTTGTCCTTGAGCTGCTTCTTGGCACGACCGAGCTTGTTCTCGGACCGATCGAGACTCCCCTTCAATGCATTGACCTCCGCAGTCAGTGCGGTAGAGGTCTGCAGTGCAGCCTGCATTCCCATATTGACACATTTATGTTAGACTCCTCGTACATCTTTTTAGATCCGTAGCTCGGCTTTTCTTTTCGAACGCCAAACTAAGCATCAGGGGCTACTGTCTATGCGGTAACATTTTTATATGTTTGGAATACATACCTCAAAGCCTGTTAACAGGCTTGTGCAGGCTTCTGTCAGCCCGCTCTTGGCAGACTGAACCTTCTGGATCACCGCACTCATAACAGTGCGGTGTTCCTCATCAATGGAGGCACCGTTAAGCACCTCCAACAAATTTTCCGGCGCCTCCGGTTGGACGGAGGTCACCGGCGTCGTAGGCTTGCCCTTCTTACGAAGGCGCTGCCTGTCGGACCATGGAACCGTTGATGGTTCCGGAGCTGTGCCCGGCCCAGAGCCGGACTTAGATCCCTCTGGGGCTTTACCCCCCTTGGGCCTGGAGTCCAGGAGGTCGCCTTGCGGCGCCTCCAGGACCACCTCCTCATGGTTTAGTCCCTTCTGGGACTCCACCTCGGCGTCATCCGCAGGGAGCGGGGAGGAAGCCGTTGGAAGTGAAACACTGTTCACATCCGACGAATCCAGAGAGCCGCTCGATGAAGCGCCGAGCTGAGCCTTTGGCGGACTGCATGATTGAATTCAGTGTCAGAAAATACCAAATAATAGAGGAGCGCCATAAGTTATTCGGGTATCCGGGCACTTACGATTTTTCCAGGGGCTTGACCCAGGATGGCCATTCCTCCCCGCCGTCTTCGGCATCGGAGGCGTAGTCCGGCAGAAGGGTCTTCCCCCTCTTGGACCCTCTGGCCTCCCTAGTTGGGGCGGCCTTCCTTTTCCTTCCTCCCCCCACTGGAGGGGGAGAGGTTTCTTCTTCCTCCTCCTCGTCTTTAGAGGCGGAGGGTGCGTTGGGGCTGTCAGACGATGAATCTGACACCACCAGGCGCCGGCAGCTCTTTCGAGTCCCCGTGGCCTTCGTCTTGGCCTTCTTCTCCGGCACCACATGAGGTGCCGGAACCAGCAGCTTGGTTAGGCGAGCATCCGCTGGGTCTTCGGGCAAAGGGGCCGGACAGTTGACCTGCCCGGACTTCTCCAGCCAGTCCTGTTAAAGGTAAGGGAGTTTAGATCCCACATAGAGTCCAACTATGTAAAACACGTACCCTGTAATGGGAAAATTAAGCTCACCGTGCTGGCTTGGCGCTTGGCGCAGAGTCCGCGATCCTCGGTGACGGGAGGGGAGACCTCGGAGCTCTTAAAAAGCACCTTCCAGGCGTCCTCGTGCTTTGTTTCGAAGAGCCGGGATAGAGTCTTGTGCCGGGTCGGGTCGAACTCCCACAATTTGAAAGCCCGTCGTTGGCACGGGAGAATCCGACGGAAGAGCATGACCTGGACTACGGTGACAAGTTTAATCTTCCTGCGGATCAAGTCCTTGATGCAGGTTTGAAGTCCGGTCACTTCTGCCAAATTACCTCACAACAGGCCCGTCTCTTTCCAAGATGTGAGCCGTGTGGGTATGCCAGATCGGAATTCGGGGGCCGCTGCCCATTCAGGGTCAAGCGGCTCGGTGATATAGAACCACCCCGATTGCCACCCTTTGATGGTCTCTACGAAGGCGCCCTCGAGCCATGTAACATTGGCTATCTTTCCCACCATGGCACCTCCGCACTCCGCTTGGCGGCCGCCCACGACCTTCGGCTTGACGCTGAAGATCTTCAGCCATAGGCCAAAATGGGGCTGGATGCGAAGGAAGGCTTCACACACGATGATGAACGCCGAGATGTTGAGGATAAAGTTCGGGGCCAGATCGTGGAAGTCCAGGCCGTAGTAGAACATGAGCCCCCGGACGAACGGGTGAAGAGGAAAAGCCAGTCCGCGGAGGAAATGGGGAAGAAATACAACCCTCTCATGGGGCCTAGGGGTGGGGATGAGTTGCCCCTCATCTGGAAGCCGGTGCGCGATGTCGTCAGACAAGTATCCGGCCTTCCTCAACTTTTTGATTTGCCCCTCCGTAATGGAGGAGGCCATCCATCTACCTCCCGCTCCAGACATGATTGGAGAAGGTTGAGGTGGGAAGTGCGGGCTTTGGCGTTGGAGCTCGAGTACGCAGGGACGGATAAGCACAGGAGGAAGAAGGCGTAAATGGAAAGGGTAGATCCTTATCCTCTTATATGGGCGGCCGAAACTACGAGCCCCCACCGGCCTAATAAAACTCGCTTATCCCCCAAGCGTCACGGTTAATGGCGCGGTTGGGTTACCCACGCCCGTATTGATGAAAATCCTGGAATAAGGGGACACGATCTCTGCTTCGACAAGACGTGCCAAGGAAACCGCCTCGCTAAACACGCTGAGGTGGAACAGTAAAACGATCTGAGTAAAGGCTTGACCGTGGCATGATGTCACGCTGCGGAGTACGTCAGCAGATTAGATTTGTGCGGAAATTATTCTCTCTATGGTGGTTTGTGGAATTTATTTTTGCAGAGCCGGACACTATCCTTGTGTTCAACATCTTCTATGAAGTATTCGGAGGAGGAACCCGCCTTGCAATGCCGAATACAATTTGTGCGCCGGACTCGTCGTCATTGAAGCCTAGTTCATGGGCTACTGAGGGAGTCCTGGATTAGGGGGTGTCCGGATGGCCGGACTATGACCTTTGGCCGGACTCCCGGACTATGAAGATACAAGATTGAAGACTTCGTCCCGTGTCCGGATAGGGACTTTCCTTGGTGTGGAAGGCAAGCTTGGCGATACGATATGAAGATCTCCTCCCATTGTAACCGACTCTGTGTAACCCTAGCCCTCTCCAGTGTCTATATAAACCGGAGGGTTTTAGTCCGTACGAGAGATAACAATCATACCATAGGCTAGATTCTAGGGTTTAGCCTCTTTGATCTCGTGGTAGATCAACTCTTGTAATACCCATATCATTAATATCAATCAAGCAGGAGTAGGGTTTTACCTCCACCGAGAGGGCCCGAACCTGGGTAAAAACATCGTGTCCCTTGTCTCCTGTTACCATCCGCCTAGACGCAGAGTTCGGGACCCCCTACCCGAGATCCGCCGGTTTTGACACCGACAGTCGTTGTTTTCAGCAAGCTCACGAAACATATCTTTATCTCCGGTCATGTGATCGGTACATCCACTATCCAGAACCCATCCCTTTCCTCCTGCCATGTATCCCCGAAGATTTTCCATAAGACCAAAGTGTCTCATTGCATCTTCAAGATCAAACTCACTATCATCATCCTCATTATAGTATCCATGTTCAACATCGTCATGTGATGGATCAATTCCTAGAGAAGGTGATTCATTAGAATGAGTTTTACAATGATCTTATTTATGAATTTTAATAGCTTCCGAAATAATATTGCTAATAATTCCAACATCTCCTTTGGTACGTATAAGATTTGTAAGCTCAAATAGACAATCACCAAACTTAGGATCATTGGAATTCATCTTACTCAAGGCATAGACTTATGGAGAATTTCATCTAGATTTTGCAAGGAATAATTTGGAAAACGTTCCTCAAGAAATTTCCATATGGTGTAGGCACACTTAAGAGTAGGCAAGCAACCTATCAAGTTTCTAGGCAAGCCTCTAGTGATAAGATCAATAGTTCTAAGATTGCGTATCATGTCAATTGACTCATCAAGGGTAGGATGTCACGCCCAATATGCGACCCTATCCAAAAGGAACTCGAAGGTCCCACCAAGGATAGACCCGCATATTGAAACGCTTTTTCAAGGTGGATATCATTACATCAACATTACATAATAGATGGGGATACATACAAGAGGCAAACAATGCCACATGAATACAACATCACAATACAAGAGATCAACATCCGACTACGGATGGAACACAAACAGAAACTCAAACAACATCCACCCTGCTAGCCCAGGCTGCCGACCTGGAACCTATCCCCTGATTGAAGAAGAAGCAGAAGAAGAACTCAACGCAAGCAAGCATCGCTCTCGCGTCATGATCATCGCATAACCTGTACCTGCAACTGTTGTTGTAGTAATCTGTGAGCCACGAGGACTCAGCAATCCCATTACCATGGGTATCAAGACTAGCAAAGCTTAATGGGAAAGGAAGGGGTAAAGTGGCGAGGTTGCAGCAGCGACTAAGCAATGTATGGTGGCTAACATATGCAAAAGAGAGCGAGAAGAGAGCAAATGGAACGGTCGTCAACTAGTAATGATCAAGAGGTGATCCTGAACTCCTGCTTACGTCAAACATAACACAGAAACTGTGTTCACTTCTCGGACTCCGCCGAAAAGAGACCATCACGGCTACACACACGGTTGATGCGTTTTAATTCGGATTTGGTGTCAAGTTATCTACAACCGGACATTAACAAATTCCCATCTGCCAATAACCGCAGGCACGGCTTTCAAAAGATTATACCCTGCAGGGATGTCCCAACTTAGCCCATGATAAGCTCTCGCGATCAACGAAGGATAAACCTTCTCCCAGGAAGACCCGATCAGACTCGGAATCCCGGTTTACAAGACATTTCGACAATGGTAAAACAAGACCAGCAAAGCCTCCCGCTGTGCCGACAAATCCCGATAGGAGCTGCACATATCTCGTTCTCAGGGCACACCGGATGAGCCAGTCGTCGGGTTGGCATAGACCCTGGTTGCCCAGGGGGCGCCGGACATCGCTCAGGTTGGACCAACACTTAGACAAGCACTGGCCCCGGGGGGTAGGGGTAAAATAAAGATGACCCTCGAGAGCGCGACTCCTAAGGGAAAAAGGGCTAGGTGAGGCAAATGGTAAAACCAAGGTTGGGCCTTGCTGGAGGAGTTTTATTCAAAGCGAACTGTCAAGGGGGTCCCATAAATCACCCGACCGCGTAAGGAACGCAAAATCCGGGAACATAACACCGGTATGACGGAAACTAGGGCGGCAAGAGTGGAACAAAACACCAGGCAAAAGGTCGAGTCTTCCACCCTTTACCAAATATATAGATGCATTAATAATATAAGAGATATTGTGATATCCCAACAAAATCCTGTCCACCATGGAGCAATCTTCAACTTCACCTGCAACTAGCAACGCTATAAGAGGGGTTGAGCAAAGCGGTAACATAGCCAAGCAACGGTTCACTAGGAAGGGTGTCAAAGGTTAGAGGTTCATGGCAATTTGGGAGGCTTGATGAGCAAAAGATAGGTAACGCAACATAGTGATAGAACGAAGCAACTAGCATAGAAATGATAGTAGTGAGATCCAGGGTAGCGGTCATCTTGCCTGAAATCCCGCAAGGAAGAAGAACGAGTCCATGAAGAAGATGAAGCCACGAAGGCGAACCAAGCGTAGACGAACGAATCCTCACGATCGCAACGAAACGGGAACTATCGAGAAGAAGCACACAAGATAGTAAACACACCACACATGAACAAGGCATGATGCACAACAAGCATGATGCATGACAAAGCTACATGAAGCTACTCATGGCAAGAGATGATGCAAACAAGAGCAACACATCAAGACAAGTTTAAATGAGGCCGGGAACAACATATAACAATTTCGGTAAGTCCTCATATGCATATTTCGAAATTGGTCCAAATCTGAATAAATCTTATGTTCAAGTTGTTAAACAGCAAGTTAAGATGCACCAAGATGATCTACATGAGATTCTAGTCAAGTTACATATAAAGTTCATTTAATTCAGAGCTACGGCCTAGAAGATATGAGCAAAACAAGTTAAACATGGCATTGATGCAAAATGCATAGAAACATCAAGCAAACACCTCAAAACAAGGATGCAACATGATAATATGAAACTATATGCAAAATCAAGCAAGTTTCATATAGAGCACACTCAAAACGGAGCAACGGTGCAACACATACACTATACAAGTCATAACAATAATCTGTCCAAAATAGCAACTAGGCATATTGCAAGCATCAAAACAATATGCTACAACACCTCAATACAAAAACAAAATGCATGGGCATGAAGTACAGGTAAAGCATAACAAAACATGAACACTGAGCTATCTCCAGAAATCACTAGAACATGCTCAAACACACATGGCAAGTTTGCAAATAATAACAGTTTCAGACATATCAGGAAATAACATCAGGTTGCAATGTTTAGAGCTATCAAACAACATGTTACAGGAACTTATCATGGCAAACAAAGGCATTTCATGAATCTACTAATTGCATAGAACAAAAGTCCCTTACTGAACATAAGCCAAAAATGATCAGAAGATATGATGGCACCCATGTAAACATAACAAGTTATATGACAGATTCATACATGGTAGGAACAACAATAAGTAGACATGTTGATGAGCTTGAACCACTCACCACAGAGCAATACATGGCATGACAAGGCACCCGACAGTAAGAAGACATGTTTATGAAGCAAAGCATGGCAAGAGCAAGATCATAGGGTGCATGGATAACTAACAACAATCATGGAAACATTGCACTTCATGTTAACAGGCTGACAGCAACATTATTTAGCAACTTTGGAGCAAGATAACAACAATCTACAGAAGGCTATAAATGCAACCAGGGGCATGGATGGATAGCTCATAACCATATGTACAAAACATCATTACTGAAGTATCTCAAAATAAGCACGGATCTCTCTGTAACATCAAGTTTACATGGCATAAAAATAACAGCAGAACAGGGACTGAAATCAACAACATCACGAGGCCTAGTTTACATGCTTGTGCTAGTCACCACATTGATCACAAAAATACATGGCATACACCCCTGGAAGGATGACATGGCATAGATCAAAACACATGTAGACATCAACCTCATAGGATGCACACATCAACCATGGCAAAAATGACAAATGAGCATGTTATAACAGTTTCAGCAGATTAACATCAACATGCACTCTTGCAACGATGATTCAGGCATCTAGATGACCTCAAATGAATATCATGCAATGGAATGAAATGAAGTACTCGTCGAGGCGAACAATTTGACATATTACATGCACGAAACGGAGCTACGGATGCAGAGATATGATGTGATGAACAGGGCATGATAATGTCAAAAACTTCGGGGACTTGGTGGATTTCGGGGGGAGAAGTCAACCTCTTCTTCCAGATCCAGATCCGAGGCACTCCGAGGTTGGCCGGAACCTCGCCGGAGTAGAGAGGAAGAGGCAGCCGGAGTGGGGGCCGGCGACGGGGCGGCGAGCTCGGGGTGAGGTGCACCAGCGGCGCGCGGGGCCGGCAAGGGGCGCGACCGGCACGGGCGCACGGCGGCAGGGGCGCGATGCAGGCGGCAGCGCAGGTCGCCGACGGCGGAGGGCGCGGGCGCCCGGGCGGTGGCGGCGGAGGCCGCAGGCGGAGGCCGGTGCGGCGGCGGGACGGGCGACGGCGGGCCGGCTGGTCGCGGGACGCGGCCCGGGTCGGGCGCGGAAGGGCCCGCGGCGGGCTTTCGCGGGCCGGTGGTGCGGGCGGCGTGGCGGCACCACGTGGCCAGCTCGGATTGGCCGGGGCGGCGGCGGACGTTGTCCGGCCGGACCGGACGTGTCCGGCGGCGCGGAGAGGAGCGGGGCTAGGGTTGGACTGCGCGAAAAATCCGGGAGGGACACATATTTATAGGTAGAGGGATCTAGGAGGCTCCAAATGAGGTGTGGTTTTCACCCACACGATCGTGATCGAACGACCGAGAGCATGGAGGGGAGTTTTCTGGGCTTTGGGCCACTTTGGAAGGGGTGTTGGGCTGCACACAAAAGAGGCCTCTACGGTTACCCGGTTAACCGTAGGAGTATCAAACGACCTCCAAATGGCACGAAACTTGACAGGCGGTCTACCGGTGCTATACCAAGGCCGCTTGGCAAACCTCGGGCCATTCCGAGAAAGTTTAACACCCGCTCAAAATGAAAGACAAAAGGGGGACGCCGGATGACATAGGAGTGCCGGATTGCAAAACGGACAACGGGGAAAATGCTCAGATGCATGAGATGAACACATATGCAAAATGAAATGCACATGAAGACATGATAAAATGCAACACGCAAGCAAATGACATGGCAACAACGGCGAATAACTGGCAGACACCTGGCGCATCGAATCCGGGGCGTTACATAGGATGCATAGGATCAACATGAGGTGCACAAGGGCTAGTAATGTACTTTTTCAAATGATATTCATTGAAAATCACAAGCATCCCATGTTTTCACTCATGAAAATACTCTCCATCAAGTATAGGCACTCTATGTCTAAGACTCCCCAAAGTAGACTCATCCATCTTCGTCCAATGGTGATTAAACCAAAGCAATGGAGACCAAAGCTCTAATACCAATTGAAAGGATCGAGAAAAGGTGTCTAGAGGGGGGCGGGGTGAATAGACTCAAGTAAGAAAAGTTGTCGTTTTTAATCTCTTTGAGTTGAAGTGGAGTTTTGGAACAAGTTTTAACATTCACAATACATATCAAGCAAGCATGACAAGAGTATGTGAGCAGCGGAAAGTAAAGCATGCAAATTGCAAGAATATAAAGGGATGGGATTGGAGTGTGCAAACGCAATTTGGAGACACGGAGATTTTTTATCCGTGGTTCCGATAGGTGGTGCTATCGTACATCCACGTTGATGGAGACTTCAACGCAAGAAGGGTAACGGTTGCGCGAGTCCACGGAGGGCTCCACCCACGTAGGGTCCACGAAGAAGCAACCTTGTCTATCCCACCATGGCCGTCACCCACGAAGGACTTGCCTCACTCGGGTAGATCTTCATGAAGTAGGCGATCTCCTTGCCCTTACAAACTCCTTGGTTCAACTCCACAATCTTGACGGAGGCTCCCAAGTCACACCTAATCAATCAAGGAGACACCACTCTCCAAAAGGTAATAGATGGTGTGTTGATAATGAACTCCTTTCTCTTGTGCTTTAAATGATAGTCTCCCCAACACTCAACTCTCTCTCACAGGATTTGGATTTGGTGGAAAGAAGATTTGAGTGGAAAGCAACTTGGGGAAGGCTAGAGATCAAGATTTATGTTGTAGGAATGGAATATCTTGTCCTCAGCACAAGTGTAGGTGGTTCTCTCTCAGAAAATGTATGTTGGAAGTGCAGGCATGTTCTGATGGCTCTCTCCACGAATGAAGAGTGGGTGGAGGGGTATATATAGCCTCCGCACAAAATCTAACGTTTACACACAATTTAACAAACTCGGTGGGACCGAATCATGAAACTCGGTCAGACCGATTTAGTTCACAATGTGACCGTTAGGCATTTCGGGGGGACCGACATGTCAACTCGGTGGGACCAATGTTGTTAGGGTTAGGGCATAACGTAATCTCGGTGAGACCGATTACACAAACTCGGTGAGACCGATTTTGGTAATAGACAAACAGAGAGTTGGTCAGGCAAACTCGATGGGACAGATTCGCTCATCTCGGTTGGACCGAAACGTTACGAAAGGGAAACAGAGAGTTTGGATTGCAATCTCGGTGGGACTGATCACTCATCTCGGTTTGACCGAAACGTTATGAAGGGAAACAGAGAGATTACAATCCCATCTCGCTGAGACCGAGATCCCTATCGGTGAGACCGAAAAGACTAGGATTTCTGGCAGTGGCTATGTCAACTGAAGTCGGTGGTGTCGGATAGAAAGTTTTGATGGGGCCGAGTTTGAATTTTGGTTTTGGACATATGTGGATGTGAGAAAGTAGTTGAGGGTTTTTGGAGCATATCACTAAGCACTTTGAGCAAGCAAGCCATTAAGCAACACCTCATCCCCTCTTAATAGTATTGGCTTTCCTATGGACTCAATGTGATCTTGGATCACTAAAATGTAGAGTCTTGTGGTTTGATCTTGAGCCAATCCTTTCTCCTTAGCATCTTGAAGGGGTTCCACATCCTCTAGTCCACACCACTCCATTGTTGAACTTATCTGAAACATACTAGGTAAGAGTATTAGTCCAACAAGAGATATGTTGACATTAATTACGAAAATCACCCAGGGAGCACTTGTGCTTTCAGGCAACCATCCCACCTCCTCTCTATTTATAGGGGCAAGGGAGAGGGGGGGGGGGCTGGCCCCCTCCAGATGGATCTAGAGGGGGGCGGGGGCCAAGGGGGGAAGCTTGCCCCCCAAGCCAAGGGGGTGCCCCCTTTAGGGTTTCCCCCCAAACCCTAGGTGCATGGGCCCTAGGGGGTGGCGCCCAACCCACTTAGGGGCTGGTTCCCGTCCATATTCAGCCCATAGGGCCCTCTGGGGTAGGTGGACCCTCTCGGTGGACCCTCGGAACCCTTTCGGTGGTCCCGGTACAATACCGATATACCCCCAAACATTTCCGGTGACCGAATAACGACTTCCCATATATAAATGGGATATTTAAATTAGTGCCCCTGGTTCCTTAGTTGTGCTCACTTTTCCCCACGCTCCAAATGTTTGCTCACTTTTCCCCTCTTCCTTAGCTGAAACTCTCACAAATGCTCATAGCGGGCGTTTGCCGTCTTGAACGTCCATTGACCGTTAATTGCTGACGAGTGGGGCCGAGTCTTCGTTTGACTGTTGCTTGCTGACGGGTGGGACCGCAAGGAGACACGTATTGAGCAGCTTGTCTAAATCTGAAACAGATCTAGACAGGCCGCACTGCACCGCGCCGCCCCGCCCCCTCCGCCGGCGTCGTTCTGCGTCCACCGCTGTTGTTTCCTCCACCCTATGCCCTTTTTCGTTCGTCAGCGACGCCGCCTCTCCGCCAGATATAGCCCACCTCCCCATCTGGGATTACATAGCGATGTTGAGTGAGGATGCCCGGAATGCAGTCGACCATGGAGAGGATTGGGTCGAATCCGCGGCAGATAATTCATGGATTAAACCTGGGTAAGCATTGTTTCCTCTCGAATTGACGTTCTAAGTCATATTGTAGGTCGTATTTGACTTCTGTTTGCTTGAATCGTTCGAATTTGTGCTCGATTTTACCCGGCTAACTGAAGCCTTTGTTTCCTTCCCCCAAAAAATTGGATTGATCGCGCGCTGGCTTTCCGGCTGGCGATTAGAATGGAAACTAGTGTGCTGCGTGGTACTAAACCGCATTTGATTTCATCATTTTTCTATCCCAAAGTGGTAGAAACCAGCATATCTTTCAAAGATTTGCGAGCTGAGCTCCGAAACACCTATCCCTGGAGTGATGCCGATGCTGTTGAACTGAATTACTTCAGCAGTGACGAGCAAAGATTTCTCCCACTAACTTGCGACGATCATATGCCATTGCTTTTTGCTGGGATTGCTGGCTGCCGATTCGGTAAACTCCAAATAGATGTGCTTCAGCCACACACAGAATGGGCTAAGGGGAAGGGAGTTCAGACATCATCTGTCTGTGCTAATAGCCAACACCCCAACACTCCTTGTAGGTCGACACCAAGTAAAGCAAGTGGTTCGTGGAGCCACAACATGCCTGCTACCAATTCTGGTTACGATTCAGCTGCTGCTTCTCGTGTACCTTCTGCAGTTGGTGTAGAAGAAGATGCACAACCTGACGAGGCAGTGCCTACAAATGATGATGAAGACAAGATGATGTTTCCTGAACTGGTCGATGTAGCCAGTCAGCAAGCAGTGGATGACGAATATATGGAGGAGCCCATCAGCCAAGCTAGGTTTGATGACACTAACGATGAAGAGAAGGTGGAGAACATGGACAGCTTAATCGAGGATGAATACGATGGTGATGACATGCCAACAATTGAGTGGAACAGAGAAAAACCTGAGCTTACTGTAGGTACCATTTTCCAATCAATGGTGGACTGTCGGAATGCAGTGACAACATGGTGCATTATATCTGAAAACACCTATAAGATTAAAAGGAGTGAGCCAGCAAGGTTCACAGTTTTTTGTCCATATCCTAGGTGTAGGTGGAAGTTGCATGCATCTCTTATGAGAAAGAGCAAATATATTCAGGTAATCCAAGTTCAGTTAGGAATTTAGTTTCAGATCGTTGAGTAAGGTTTCTTAACTATTCTTTACCCTTTTATTTTGTTTCAGATAAAGAAAAACGCACACAAGCACACTTGTCCACCTGGAGGGGGAGGGGGAAGGCCAAAACCAAGCTAGCAAAAACTAGGTGGGTGGCAGATGCTATATTGGATTGGCTGAGAGAAGAACCTGGACTTGGTCCAACAGCACTCCATGGGAAGCTTTTTGAGAAGTACAAGATAGAAATTCCTTACATGAGAATTTTCAATGCTAGGGAAAAGGCTCTTGATAGAATTAATGGTCAATGGAATGACAGTTTTCAGCTGCTTTACACTTTCAAAGCTGAAGTGGAGATGGCAAGTCCAGGGAGTGTTGTGGAGATTGACAAGCATACAGTTCCATTCAAAATAAAAAGGAAGGCATTTCAGAAGGAGTGCTTCAGAAGGGCTTTTGTTTGTTTCAAGGCTTGCTGGCAGGGGTTTCTAGATGGTTGCAGGCCCTATTTGGCTGTAGATGCTACACATTTGACTGGAAGATGGAGAGGATAGCTAGTAGCAGCTTCTGCAGTTGATGGACACAACTGGCTATTCCCAGTTGCATTTGGTGTGGTGGAGGCAGAGTCTGAGGAAAGTTGGGTCTGGTTTCTGCAGCAGTTGCGCAACATTATAGGCACACCCCCAGGTTTCGCTATACACACAGATGCTTGCAAGGGTTTAGAGAGTGCAGTGGAAATTGTATTCCCTGGAGTGGAGCATAGGGAATGTATGCGACACCTAGCGCATAATTTCAAAAACAAGTTCAAAGGTAAAGTTTATGATGAGAACTTATGGCCAGCATCATACACATGCAGCAAAAGGAAGCATGAACACCATTTGAGAGTGTTGTATGCTCAAAATCCTCTTGTGAAGGAGTACATGGATGCACATCATGGCAAGGTGTGGTCAAGAAGCAAATTCAACGAAATCTGCAAAGTAGATTATGTGACCAGTAACCTTGCAGAATGCTTCAATTCAAAGTTCAAGTCAGTGAAAGGGCTCTTGTTGTGGCAAGCATTTGACAAGATGAGGCAAATGATCATGATAAAGATGGCTCTTCGCAAAAGAATTACAGAAACACAATATGTTGGTCATCAAATGCTCCCATCACTGATTAAGGCATTGCACTTGAAGGCAAGAGGACTGAAGATGAAATGTATTCGATCTGGTACATATGAGGGAGAGGTTACCTATACTGACACTAAAAATAGGGAATGGAGGTATCCTGTGAACCTAAGTACTAGAGAATGTAGTTGTAGGCAATGGCAGATCCGTGGGAAGCCATGCATACATGCCCTACATCTGATGACCGTTATCGGGGGTGCAGATGGTGAAGTTGATCAATATTGCTCTGAGTATTTCTCTGTTGCCAAATTTATGGCTGCTTATGCTGACAATGTGCCTGCACTATTGGGGAAAGATCAATGGAACATAGTAGATCCAGGGTTCAAACTCCACGCTCCTGTCATTACTAGACCACCAGGAAGACCAAGGAACCAGAGGATTAGAGTAGGTGAGGAGGGTCGTCTACCAAAGAAGCGTGCTTGCAAAAAATGTGGAGTTCTGGGGCATATTGCTAGGCTTTGTACTAATGCAGTGGATGCATCATTTGGAGAGGAGGAAAGATGGACAGCAGCCAATGCTGAGGATAATGCAGCAGCAATGGAGACTGAAGATGCAGTGGAGAATGCAGCAACAATTGAAGCAGTGGAGAATGCAGCAGCAATTGAAGCAGTGGAGAATGCAGCAGCAAATGAAGCATCTTGGTATGTGTGTGCACCCTTTGTAGAATGCAGCTACCCTTTTGTTTGCATTTGTTCTCTTTTTTGCCTATGGCTTATAATTTTATTTACCAGCTCTGGGGAGAAAAGGCCAAGAGATGAAGAAGCAGAAGATTTTGAAACCATGGCCTTTGATGGTTTTGAATCTATAAGAGAGGAAGAGGAGGGCGTAATTATTCCAATTGTGCCTTTAAAGATTACTGAACCCATAGATGACCGTCAAATGGTTGTCAAGTGCTCGGCGAGTGCAACTACTCCATCAGCACCTCCACGAGGAAAACCCCAAGTAAAGCCCAAGATCAAAAGGAACAAGAGTCTGAAATAAAAGAGCATCTCAACTAGGGAAACCAGGAGCAAGATGGTGAAGCCAGCTGCAAACACAAGGAGCAAGTCGAAAATTTGAATTAAGTTGTTGGGAAATGTATGTGTTGTCAATTTGAGGGCGAGTGGATCGCTTAAAACTTGGTAGATTTGTATTAAGATGTTGGCATCTTAAAACTTGGTAGATTTGAGCTACTGTGAAAACTTATCAGTTGTAATAATATTGCTTCTACTTTGGTTTCTTATTTGAGTCAGAATTCAAATTTCCATCAAAATTTGAATTTAAATCAATATTTGAATTTGGGCCAAAATTTGGATCCGAGTCAAAGTTGAAGTTGAACATTGGAGGTTCATTGCTCTGTGCGGTGTATTTGATCGAGCATTTGAAGTCCAATATTCGTAGGTGAACAGTCCAAATGAGAAATGTGCTAGAAACGAGCTCGAAAGCAAGGGTAAACAGCCCTATTTGAAATCAAGTTATTCTTGACCTTGCCTAAATGAGGCATATATATTTTTATTAACACTTGTTCCATATATATAGGGTAAAAACGAAATCTCACTATTTATTGATTAATATTCATATTACTACATTTTTTTGAAAAAATATGCTTTTATTTCAAAACCGTCAAATAACACGTTTTAGATATGAAAATGAAAAAGTAAGTTCAGATCCTTCTTACTCACTCCAAAATGAAGCTATGGAGATTTTTCTGATATTTTTTAATTATTTTGAATTTTTTTCAAACCCTAAACCCTCTCTCCTTATTCTACGAATTCTGAAAATGTTCATAGGTGATAGCTCATTTGTGTGAAGACTTTTTTCATGAAAATGACCTACACCAAGTTTATATTTTTTTTCCTCATAACCTTGTCACATATGACGGCTATGTGCGCAAGAATTACAACATTTTGAATTTTTTTGAATTTTTTAAAAACATTTGAACTTGATTTCGACAGATCACTTCAAAAAATGATTTTTCGAAAAAACGCCCCTATACCGAGTTTATATTTTCGAAAAAACGGACGAACTACATTTGTTTTATATTTTTGTGATTTTTTCTAATTTAGTTATGGCCATTTGAAATCTGGTCAAACCCTAATAACCCCGTTGACTCGCTCATAACCCCGCAGAAATGCTCCAAACCCTAGCGTCGAACGTGCGCCGTCGGATCCTACCAAGCGTCAAACACCACCCGTTAGATGTGGGGCAGGCATGCGCGATCCGCGTGATCCATCCTGATTGGCTACTGCACTGTCCTTCTGAGGTTTTTTACGATCTGCCCCACTTTACATATGAAATTGTATTTTTCGCACATGACCACCACATGTTAGTGTTAAGAGTTGGTTCAAATATTCAAACTGCAAAATACAATGTGGCAAATCGTCAGTATAGCTTCACCTTCTTCTCTTCTCCATCTGACAGACAAAGGCATCGAGCAGATCGAGCAATTCCTCTGTTTCATTCCCCATCTTCTCGTTCTTCTTCCTCTCGAGCAACTCCTCTGTTTCTTCCTCTCGGGCGATATGTCGACTTCCTCGTCAGCCCCCTGTTCCACGTGGTCGGTGTATGGTCCAGTGCCGATGACTCGATGCCCTGACTGCCCAGGGACTGCGCCACTGAAGCGGTTGACTTCGAAGGAGGAGAAGAATGGGAACTTTGGGCGCGAGTTCGTCAAATGCGAGAGCAAGCCGGAGGGGCAGGTTAGATCTGAGTTTTCCTCGCATCCTCTATCTCTAATTTCTCAAAAAATCTGTCAGATTTGGATTTAGGATACATGATTTCATTTTTAGATCATGAAGAAATGCCACCATTTCGAGTGGATGGATGATTACATCCAGAGGCTTCAAGGGTCGGGCTTGCTGGATTCGAGGGGGAATACAATCTGAGAGTCCAATCTGCCCCATGATAGTGCTGCTCCGGCAGCAGCAGCGCGTCCGGAATACCCGACGGCGTTCGAACTAAAGACGGAATTGAAGAAGATGAACAAGAACTTCAAGGAGCTTATTGAGTTGAAGAAGCAATCCAATCTGATAGCTTTAGGAATACTTGCTCTAGGAATTTTTTACTTGATGGCCATCTCTCGTTAGAGATGTTTGTCTACTGTTGTTGCCACTGTTTAGCAATCCAAGTCTGTTTATCTCAAATGCAACTCTGTTTAGTGCAACTGTCGATCTCTGAATGTATGCAGTTTACTGTTAAGTTTCAACACTTTCAGTTTCGGCAAAAAACAACTACCAGTTCAGTGATAGGATTATTTTGTTAGCTAATAACCTCGAGTGTTGGATCATACCCTAGCTCGTCAGATGACAGTAAGTAGTACTTGATCGGCACAAGGGATATACATCAAGTTCATCTCTTCTCTCTCTCACTTGCCAAACTTTTGTCCTCGAGTTCGCCAGTTCTGCTAAAAAAAACCTAGTTCGCGGGCCCAAAGAGAAAGCCCAGAAACAAGCGATGTTTCTTTTTTTGTTTAGGAAGGATTGATTTGTTCTTTTTTGTTTCTAATTACCTTTTTCATTAATTTGATTTTCCAATCTCTTCTATCTCATTGAGGAATTTCTTTGGCTTTCCTTTATGGGTCCCTTCATTTTTTAGAATCAAAGTATTTGCAAACCGCAGTACTATTATGCCTAGTGAACCAATACTTCATGATTAGAAAAAGGAAAAAGAGGTCTAACCCTCTTTTTTATATACTTCAAACATAGTGTAGTTAAAACTACACTTTTGACTAAAGCCAAATATCTCAAAGTATTTGATACTTCAATATTTCTGAAAACCAAAGTATTCTTTGAAGGGAGCCCTTCTTTGAATACCTAAAAAATATAGAGCTCTCAAACTAAAGCCGTGTACAAATGTACAATATGTTCTTATTTTTAGAAGGCATCTATAAACACATCATTTTTAGTTTGTTTGGTTAATTTTTCCCACGCCAATTAGCCGTGTCTAAACTTGGGACAAACAAAATACAAACATAACAAAGCATTAATATAACACACATAACTTAACTTAGATAGGGTTGCTAGGGCAACATAAGTTCTTACATAGACACCGATAGATAATACCTAATAATTAACCTTACATACATAGGGTAGCTAGCTCAGGCAACACACACACCAAACTCACAGTACATAGTAGATAGATAGGGTAGCTAGGGCAACACCGCCATGTCTTCACCTTAACCGCCGGCTTCACCGTCTTCGTCGCCGCCGGCTTCAGTACTCCTCCTCCTCAAGGCCGTTGTCGCCGACGTAGTACGGGAGGCTGTGCATGCGGTTGTGAGCGGGGAAGACGCTTTCGAAGTCGGTGAAGATGTTATAGGTCATGAATGCGATGAACTCGCACCCACACCAATACACCTTGCCGAGCAGGTAGTAGGCATCGAACCTGTTGGTGAAGTGGACGACGAGCCCTACCACTGGAGCATTGGCGTGGGGACGCTGCTCCACGAGGTTGAACATGGGCGGCGAGCCCGCTGGGAGGTGGTGGAAGCCCGCACGGAGGAACCCCCGTGCAAGCTCAGTGCTTCCCCTCCAGTGGGAGAATGCCCACACGCGGAGGGATTCCTCGACGACGATATTGGCGGGGTACCGCCGTTCCGGCACGGTGGGCGGCGCTTGGAACGTCGGCCCATTGTACTGCATCTTGCTCGCTTCGCTGAGTGGAACGACTTTGGCTTTGGGGGAAGAAGAGAAGTTGGAGGCGCAGATGGATCTGTAGAAGAAGAGGCAATGAAGGGCAGTTTAAATAGCCGGGGGAGACGAAGTGGGTACACGTGCAACCGGCGTAGATCGTGACTCAGTCCATGCATGAACCGATGCGATCATCAATTTGTGAACGTGAATCGATGCGAGCGTGCTTTGCGTGCCCTGTGTTGGCGGCTGCCTGCCTCCCCCTTCTGCGTGCTCTGTGTTGGCGGCTGCCTGCCTCCCATTCACGAGCATGCGTGCAGCCTGCGGCGTGAACCGATGCCTGGAAATATGGACGCGACCGTGCATGCAGCCTGCCCCTTCTGCCACTGACACGTATGCCTGCGACGCGTTAAACGACGCTGTGGAGCGACTGAATCCACCGGCAACCGTGCAGCACGGATCGATGCGTGCATGTCGGCGTGCATGCATGCGATTAGGTCTAGGTGTTGGGGAACGTAGCAGAAATTCAAAATTTTCCTACGAGTCACCAAGATCTATCTATGGAGAAACCAGCAACAAGGGGAAGGAGAGTGCATCTACATACCCTTGTAGATCGCTAAGCGGAAGCGTTCAAGAGAACGGGGTTGAAGGAGTCGTACTCGTCGTGATCCAAATCACCGGAGATCCTAGTGCCAAACGGACGGCACCTCTGCGTTCAACACACGTACAGCCCGGTGACATCTCCTCCTTCTTGATCCAGCAAGGGGAGAGGAGAAGTTGAGGGAGAGCTCCGGCAGCACGACGGCGTGGTGGTGGAGCTTGCAGTTCTCCGGCAGGGCTTCGCCAAGCACTACTGAGGAGGAGGTGGAGTTGGAGAGGGGGAGGTCTGCGCCAGGGGCAAGGGTGAAGCTCCCATGCGCCTCCCCACTATATATAGGGGTGGAGGGGGCTGTTTTCTTGCCCTCCAAGTCCATTGGGGCGTTGGCAAAGGTGGGAGGAAAGAAATCACATCATTTCCTTCCCCACCGATTGTTATCCCCCCTTTTCAGGGATCTTGATCTTATCCCTTCGGGATATGATCTTATTCCTTCTAAGGGGGGATGTTGGTGCGCCTTGACCAGGGGTGTGGGGCCTTTCCCCCACTACCCACGTTCATGTGGGTCCCCCCATGCAGGTGGGCCCCACTCTGGACCTTCTAGAACCTTCCCGGTACAATATCGAAAAATCCCGAACATTTTCCGGTGGCCAAAATAGGACTTCCCATATATAAATCTTTACCTCCGGACCATTCCGGAACTCCTCGTGACGTCCGGGATCTCATCCTAGACTCCGAACAACATTCGGTAACTACACACTAATTCCCATAACAACTCTAGCATCACCGAACCTTAAGTGTGTAGACCCTACGGGTTCAGGAACCATGCAGACATGACCGAGACGTTCTCCGGTGAATAACCAACAGCGGGATTTGGATACCCATGTTGGCTCCCACATGTTCCACGATGATCTCATCGGATGAACCACGATGTCAAGGATTCAATCGATCCCGTATACAATTCCCTTTGTCTAGCGGTATTGTACTTTCCCGAGATTCGATCGTTGGTATGCCGATACCTTGTTCAATCTCGTTACCGGCAAGTCACTTTACTCGTTTCATAACACATCATCCCGTGATCAACCCCTTGGTCACATTGTGCACATTATGATGATGTCCTACCGAGTGGGCCCAGAGATACCTCTCCGTTTACACGGAGTGACAAATCCCAGTCTTGATTTGTGCCAACCCAACAGACACTTTCGGAGATACCTGTAGTGCACCTTTATAGCCACCCAGTTACGTTGTGACATTTGGTACACCCAAATCATTCCTACGGTATCCAGGAGTTGCACAATCTCATGGTCTAAGGAAAAGATACTTGACATTAGAAAAGCTTTAGCATACGAACTACACCATCTCTATGCTAGGCTTAGGATTGGGTCTTGTCCATCACATCATTCTCCTAATGATGTGATCCCGTTATCAACGACATCCAATGTCCATGGTTAGGAAACCGTAACCATCTATTGATCAACGAGCTAGTCAACTAGAGGCTTACTAGGGACATGGTGTTGTCTATGTATCCACACATGTATCTGAGTTTCCTATCAATACAATTATAGCATGGATAATAAACGATTTTCATGAACAAGGAAATATAATAATAATTAATTTATTATTGCCTCTAGGGCATATTTCCAACAGTCTCCCACTTGCACTAGAGTTAATAATCTAGTTCACATCGCCATGTGATTAACACTCACAGGTCACATCGCCATGTGACCAACATCCAAAGAGTTTACTAGTGTCATTAAACTAGTTCACATCATCTTGTGATTAAGACTCAATGAGTTCTGGGGTTTGATCATGTTTTGCTTGTGAGAGAGGTTTTAGTCAACGGGTCTGCAACATTCAGATCCGTATGTACTTCACAAATCTCTAGGTCATATTGTAAATGCTCCTTCCATGCTCCACTTGGAGCTATTCCAAATGGTCGCTCCACTATACGTATCCGGTTTGCTACTCAGAGTCACTTGGATAGGTGTCAAAGCTTGCATCGACGTAACCCTTTACGCTGAACTCTTTATCACCTCCATAATCGAGAAACATGTCCTTATTTACTCCAAGGACAATTTTGACCGCTGTCCAGTGATCCATTCCTTGATCATTCTTGTACCCCTTGACTGACTCATGGCAAGGCACACTTCCGGTGCGGTACACAGCATAGCATACTATAGAGCCTACGTCTGAAGCATAGGGGACGACCTTCGTCCTTTTTTTTCCTATTCTGCCGTGGTCGAGCTTTAAGTCTTAACTTCGTACCTTACATCTCAGGCAAGAACTCCTTCTTTGGCTGATCCATCTTGAACACCTTCAAGATCATGTCAAGGTATATGCTCATTTGAAAGTACCATTAAGCATTTTGATCTATCCTTATAGATCTTGATGCTCAATGTTCAAGCAGCTTAATCCTGGTTTTCTATTGAAAAACACTTTCAAATAACCCTATATGCTTTCCAGAAATTCTACATCATTTCTGATCAACAATATGTCAACAACATATACTTCTCAGAAATTCTATAGTGCTCCCACTCACTTCTTTGGAAATAGAAGTTTCTCATAAACTTTGTATAAGCCCAAAATCTTTGATCATCTCATCAAAGCGTACATTCCAACTCCGAGATGCTTACTCCATTCCTTAGAAGGATCGCTGGAGCTAGCATACCTTTTAGCATCCTTAGGATCGACAAAACCTTTCTGATTGTATCACATACAACCTTTCCTTATGAAAACTGGTAAGGAAACTCGTTTTGACATCCATCTGCCAGATTTCATAAATGCAGCTAATGCTAACATGATTCCGACGGACTTAAGCATCACTACGAATGAGAAAATCTCATTGTAGTCAACTTCCTTGAACTTGTGAAAAACTCTTCGCCACAAGTCGAGCTTCATAGACGGTGACATTACCATCCACGTCCGTCTTCTTCTTAAAGATCCATTTATCTCAATGGCTTGCCGATCATCGGGCAAGTCCACCAAAGTCCATGCTTTGTTTTGATACATGGATCCTATCTCGGATTTTATGGCCTCTAGCCATTTCTCGGAATCCGGGCCCACCATCGCTTCTCCATAGCTCGTAGGTTCATTGTTGTCTAGCAACATGACCTTCAAGACAGGATTACTGTACCACTATGAAGTAGTACGCATCCTTGTCACCCTACGAGGTACGGTAGTGACTTGATCCAATTCTTCATGATCACTATCATAAGCTTCTACTTCAATTGGTGTAGGCGCCACAGGAACAACTTCGTGTGCCCTGCTACACACTTGTTGAAGTGACGGTTCAATAACCTCATCAAGTCTCCACCATCCTCCCACTCAATTCTTGAGACAAACCTTTCCTCGAGAAAGGACCCGATTCAAGAAACAATCCCTATTGCTTTCTGATCTGAATTAGGAGGTATACCCAACCGTTTTGGGTGTCCTACGAAGATGCATTTTATCCTCTTTGGGTTTGAGCTTATCAACCTGAAACTTTTTCACATAAGCGTCGCAGCCCCAAACTTTTGAGAAACGATAACTTAGGTTTCTCTAAACCATAGTTCAAACGGTGTCGTCTCAACAGAATTCCGTGGTGCCCTATTAAAGTGAGTGCGGTTGTCTCTAATGCCTAACCCATGAATGATAGTGGTAATTCGACAAGAGACATCATGGTACACACCATATCCAATAGGGTGCAACTATGATGTTCGGACACACCATCACACAATGGTGTTCTGGCGGTATTTATTGTGAAACAATTTCCACAATGTCTTAATTGCGTGCCAAAGCTCGTAACTCAGATACTCATCTCTATGATCATATCATAGACATTTTATCCTCTTGTCACAATGATCTTCAACTTCACTTTGAAATTACTTGAACCATTCAATAATTCAGACTTGTGTTTCATCAAGTAAATATACTTATTATCTACTTAAATCATCCGTGAAGTAAGAACATAACGATATTCACTGCATGCCTCAACACTCATTGGACTGCACACATCAAAATGTGTTACTTCCAACAAGTTGCTATCTTGTTCCATCTCACTGAAAACGAGGCTTTTCAGTCATCTTGCCCATGTGGTATGATTTGCATATCTCAAGTGATTCAAAATCAAGTGAGTCTAAAAGATCCATCTGCATGGAGTTTCTTCATGCGTATACACCAATAGACATTGTTCGCATGTCTCAAACTTTTCAAAAACGAGTGAGTCCAAAGATCCATCAACATGGAGCTTCTTCATGCGTTTTATACCAATATGACTTGCATGGCAGTGCCACAAGTAAGTGGTACTATCATTACTATCTTATATCTTTTGGCATGAAAATGTGTATCACTACGATCGAGATTCAATAAACCATTCCTTTAGGTGCAAGACCATTGAAGGTATTAATCAAATAAGTAGAGTAACCATTATTCTCCTTAAATGAATAACCGTATTGCGATAGACATAATCCAATCATGTCTATGCTCAACGCAAACACCAAATGACAATTATTCAGGTTTAATACTAATCTTGATGGTAGAGGGAGCGTGCGATGTTTGATCACATCAAACTTGGAAACACTTCCAACACATATTGTTAGCTCACTTTTAGCTAGTCTCCATTTATTCCGTAGCCTTTTATTTCGAGTTACTAACACTTAGCAACCGAACCGGTATCTAATACCCTGGTGCTACTAGGAGTACTAGTAAAGTACACATTAACATAATGTATATCCAATATACTTCTATCGACCTTTCCATCCTTGTTATCTACCAAGTATCTAGGGTAATCCTGCTCCAGTGGTTGTTCCCCTTATTATAGAAGCACTTAGTCTTGGGTTTGGGTTCAACCTTGGGTTTCTTCACTAGAGCAGCAGCTGATTTGCCGTTTCATGAAGTATCCCTTCTTGCCCTTGCCCTGCTTGAAACAAGTGGTTTCACCAACCATCAACAATTGATGCTCCTTCTTGATTTCTACTTTCGCGGTGTCAAACATCGCGAATACCTCAAGGATCATCATATCTATCCCTGATATGTTATAGTTCATCATGAAGCTCTAGCAGCTTGGTGGCAATGACTTTGGAGAAACATCACTATCTCACCTGGAAGATCAACTCCCACTCGATTCAAGTGATTGTTGCCCTCAGACAATCTGAGCACAAACTCAACGATTGAGCTTTTCTCCCTTAGTTTGCAGGCTAAGAAAATCGTCGGAGGTCTTATACCTCTTGATGTGGGCACGAGCCTGAAATCCCAATTTCAGCCCTCGAAACATCTCATATGTTCCGCGATGTTTCGAAAACGTCTTTGGTGCCTCTACTCTAAACCATTTAACTGAACTATCACGTAGTTATCAAAACGTGTATGTCCGATGTTCGCAACATCCACAAACTACGTTTGGGGTTCATTACACTGAGCGGTGCATTAAGGACATTAGCTTTCTACTGTCCGCATAATCGCTACTTTCAACTTTCAACTATATTTTCTCTAGGAACATATCTAAATAGTGGAACTAAAGCGCGAGCTTACGACATAATTTGCAAAGATCTTTTGACTATGTTTAGGATAATTAAGTTCATCTTATGAACTCCCACTCAGATAGACATCCCTCTAGTCATCTAAGTGATTACATGATCCGAGTCAACTAGGCCGTGTCCGATCATCACGTGAGACGGACTAGTCATCATCGGTAACATCTTCATGTTGATCGTATCTACTATACGACTCATGCTCGACCTTTCAGTCTCTTGTGTTCCGAGGCCATGTCTGTACATGCTAGGCTCGTCAGGTCAACCTAAGTGTTTCGCGTGTGTAAATCTGGCTTACACCCGTTGTATGTGAACGTAAGAATCTATCACACCCGATCATCATGTGGTGCTTCGAAACGACGAACTTTCGCAACGGTGCACAGTTAGGGGGGACACTTTCTTGAAATTTTAATGAGGGATCATCTTATTTACTACCGTCGTTCTAAGCAAATAAGACGCATAAACATGATAAACATCACATGCAATCAAATAGTGACATGATATGGCCAATATCATATTGCTCCTTTTGATCTCCATCTCCGGGGCTCCATGATCATCATCATCACCAGCATGACACCATGATCTCCATCATCATGATCTCCATCATCGTGTCTCCATGAAGTTGTCTCGCCAACTTATTACTTCTACTTCAATGACACGCAGGTCATACAATAAATAAAGACAACTCCTATGGCTCCTACCGGTTGTCATACTCATCGACATGCAAGTCGTGATTCCTATTACAAGAACATGATCAATCTCATACATCACATATCATTCATCACATTCTTCTTGGCCATATCACATCACATAGCATACCCTGCGAAAACAAGTTAGACGTCCTCTAATTGTTGTTTGCATGTTTTACGTGGCTGCTATGGGTTTCTAGCAAGAACGTTTCTTACCTACGCAAAAGCCACAACGTGATATGCCAATTGCTATTTACCCTTCATAAGGACCCTTTTCATCGAATCCGATCTGACTAAAGTGGGAGAGACTGGCACCCGCTAGCCACCTTATGCAACAAGTGCATGTCAGTCGGTGGAACCTGTCTCACGTAAGTGTACGTGTAAGGTCGGTCCGGGCCGCTTCATCCCACAATGCCGCCGAATCAAGATTGGACTAGTAACGGTAAGCATATTGAACAAAATCAATGCCCACAACTACCTTGTGTTCTACTCGTGCATAGAATCTACGCAATAGACCTAGCTCATGATGCCACTGTTGGGGAACGTAGCAGAAATTCAAAATTTTTCCTATGAGTCGCCAAGATCTATCTATGGAGAAACCAACAACGAGGGGAAGGAGAGTGCATCTACATACCCTTGTAGATCGCTTAGCAGAAGCGTTCAAGAGAACGGGGTTGAAGGAGTCGTACTCGTCGTGATCCAAATCACCGGAGATCCTAGTGCCGAACGGACGGCACCTCCGCGTTCAACACATGTACAGCCCGGTGACGTCTCCTCCTTCTTGATCCAGCAAGGGGAGAGGAGAAGTTGAGTGAGAGCTCCGGCAGCACGATGGCGTGGTGGTGGAGCTTGCAGTTCTCCGGCAGGGCTTCGCCAAGCACTACTGAGGAGGAGGTGGAGTTGGAGAGGGGGAGGGCTGCGCCAGGGGCAAGGGTGAAGCTCCCATGCGCCTCCCCACTATATATAGGGGTGGAGGGGTCTGTTTTATTGCCCTCCAAGTCCATTGGGGCGTTGGCAAAGGTGGGAGGAAAGAAATCACATCATTTCCTTCCCCACCGATTGTTATCCCCCCTTTTTAGGGATCTTGATCTTATCCCTTCGGGATATGATCTTATTCCTTCTAAGGGGGGATCTTGGTGCGCCTTGACCAGGAGTGTGGGGACTTGCCCCCACTACCCACGTTCATGTGGGTCCCCCCATGTAGGTGGGCCCCACTCCGGACCTTCTAGAGCCTTCCCGGTACAATACCGAAAAATCCCGAACATTTTCCGGTGGCCAAAATAGGACTTCCCATATATAAATCTTTACCTCCGGACGATTCCGGAACTCCTCGTGACGTCCGGGATCTCATCCGGGACTCCGAACAACATTCGGTAACTGCACACTAATTCCCATAACAACTCTAGCATCACCGAACCTTAAGTGTGTAGACCCTACGGGTTCGGGAACCATGCAGACATGACCGAGACGTTCTCCGGTCAATAACCAACAGCGGGATCTGGATACCCATGTTGGCTCCCACATGTTCCACGATGATCTCATCGGATGAACCACGATGTCAAGGATTCAATCGATCCCGTATACAATTCCCTTTGTCTAGTGGTATTGTACTTGCCCGAGATTCGATCGTCGGTATGCCGATACCTTGTTCAATCTCATTGCCGGCAAGTCACTTTACTCGTTTCGTAACACATCATCCCGTGATCAACCCCTTGGTCACATTGTGCACATTATGATGATGTCCTACCGAGTGGGCCCAGAGATACCTCTCTGTTTACACGGAGTGACAAATCCCAGTCTCGATTTGTGCCAACCCAACAGACACTTTCGGAGATACCTGTAGTGCACCTTTATAGCCACCCAGTTACGTTTTGATGTTTGGTACACCCAAAGCATTCCTACGGTATCCGGGAGCTGCACAATCTCATGGTCTAAGGAAAAGATACTTGACATTAGAAAAGCTTTAGCATACGAACTACACGATCTCTATGCTAGGCTTAAGATTGGGTCTTGTCCATCACATCATTCTCCTAATGATGTGATCCCGTTATCAACAACATCCAATGTCCATGGTCAGGAAACCGTAACCATCTATTGATCAACAAGCTAGTCAACTAGAGGCTTACTAGGGACATGGTGTTGTCTATGTATCCACACATGTATCTGAGTTTCCTATCAATACAATTATAGCATGGATAATAAACGATTATCATGAACAAGGAAACATAATAATAACAAACTTATTATTGCCTCTAGGGCATATTTCCAACACTAGGTCACTAGATGCGTGCGTGGCGGTGTTCGCATGCATAGCAGGCTACATCGATGCCAAAGCCGGGTATGCATAGCAGGCTGCATCCATCCATAGCAGGCTTTTTAAATTGGGCTCCCTTTTTAATTTATTACCAACAAACTAACGGGCCTGTCCTATGAACACAAACACGGCCCAACCAGCGAAGCCACAGCCACAGTCAACAGAGTCCAACGTGGCCCCACAAGTCAGTTAACGGCCAAGACGGCAAACGTCTGTTATGAACATTTGTGAGAGTTTCAGCTAAGGGAATGGGGAAAAGTGAGCAAAAGTTTGAAGCGTGGGGAAAACTGAGCACAACTAAGGAATTGGGGGCACAGATGGAATAAGCCCTATATAAATCTTTATCTCCGAACCATTCTAGAACTCCTCATGACGTCTGGGATCTCATCTGGGACTCTGAACAACATTTGGTAACTGCATACTAATTCCCATAACAACTCTAGAATCACCGGACCTTAAGTGTGTAGACCCTACGGGTTCGGGAATCATGCAGACATGACCGAGACATCTCTTTGGCCAATAACCAACGACGGGATCTGGATACCCATGTTGGCTCCCATTTGTTCCATGATGATCTCATCGGATGAACCACGATATCGGGGATTCAATCAATCCCGTATACAATTCCCTTTGTCAATCGGTATGTTACTTGCCCGAGATTCGATCGTCGGTATCCCAATACCTCGTTCAATCTCGTTACCGGCAAGTCACTTTACTCGTTCCGTAATGCATGATCCCGTGACTAACTGCTTAGTCACATTGAGCTCATTATGATGATGCATTACCGAGTGGGCCCAGAGATACCTCTCCGTCATATGGAGTGACAAATCCCAGTCTTGATTCGTGCCAACCCAACAGACACTTTTGGAGATACCTATAGTGTACCTTTATAGCCACCCAGTTACGTTGTGACGTTTGGTACACCCAAAGCATTCCTACGGCATCCGGGAGTTGCACAATCTCATGGTCTAAGGAAATGATACTTGACATTTAGAAAAGCCTTTAGTAAACGAACTACATGATCTTGTGCTATGCTTAGGATTGGGTCTTGTCCATCACATCATTCTCCTAATGATGTGATCCCGTTATCAATGACATCCAATGTCCATGGTCAGGAAACCATGACCATCTATTGATCAACGAGCTAGTCAACTAGAGGCTCACTAGGGACATGTTGTGGTCTATGCATTCAGACATGTATTGCGGTTTCAGGTTAATACAATTATAGCATGAACAATAGACAATTATCATGAACAAGGAAATATAATAATAACCGTTTTATTATTGCCTCTAGGGCATATTTCCAATAGTCTCCCACTTGCACTAGAGTCAATAATCTAGTTAAATTGTGATGAATTGAACACCCATAGAGTTATGGTGTTGATCATGTTTTGCTCGTGGAAGAGGTTTAGTCAACGGATCTGCGACATTCAGATCTGTATGCACTTTACATATATCTATGTCTCCATCTTGAACATTTTCATGAATTGAGTTGAAGCGACGCTTGATATGCCTGGTCTTCTTGTGAAACCTGGGCTCCTTGGCAAGGGCAACACCAGTGTTGTCACAGAAGAGAGTCATCGGGCCCAACGCATTGGGAATAACTCCTAGGTCGGTAATGAGCTCCTTCATCCATATTGCTTCATGTGCTACATCCGAGGCTGCCATGTACTCCGCTTCACATGTAGATCCTGCCATGACGCTTTGCTTGCAACTGCACCAGCTGACCGCCCCACCACTCAAAATATACATGTATCCGGTTTGTGACTTGGAGTCATCCAGATCTATGTCGAATCTAGCATCGACGTAACCCTTTACAACGAGCTCTTTGTCACCTCCATAAACGAGAAACATATGCTTAGTCCTTTTCAGATACTTCAGGATATTCTTGACCATTGTCCAGTGTTCCATGCCGGGATTACTTTGGTACCTTCCCACCAAACTTACGATAAGGTTCACATCAGGTCTGGTACACAACATGGCATACATAATATACCTTATGGCTGAGGCATAGGGGATGACACTCATCTTTTCTCTATCTTCTGCCGAGGTCGGGCATTGCTCCGTGCTCAATTTCACACCTTGCAAAACAGGCAAGAACCCTTTCTTGGACTGATCCATATTGTACTTCTTCAATATCTTATCAAGGAAAGTGCTTTGTGAAAGATCGATGAGGCGTCTTGATCTATCTCTATAGATCTTGATGCCTAATATGTAAGCAGCTTCTCCAAGGTCCTTCATTGTAAAACACTTATTCAAGTAGGCCTTTATGCTTTCCAAAAGTTCTATATCATTTCCCATCAATAGTGTGTTATCCACATATAATATGAGAAATGCTACAGAGCTCCCACTCACTTTCTTGTAAACGCAGGCTTCTCCATAAGTCTTCATAAACCCAAAAGCTTTGATCATTTCATCAAAGCGAATGTTCCAACTCCGAGATGCTTGCACCAGCCCATAGATGGAGCGCTAGAACTTGCACACCTTGTTAGCATTCTCAGGATCGACAAAACCTTTCGGCTGCATCATATACAATTCTTCCTTAGGAAACCGTTAAGGAATGCCGTTTTGACGTCCATTTGCCATATCTCATAATCATAGAATGCAACAATTGCTAACATGATTCGGACGGACTTCAGCTCCGCTACGGGCGAGAAGATCTCATGGTAGTCAACCCCTTGAACTTGTCAATAACCCTTACTTTCAAGCTGAGCTTTATAGATGGTCACATGACCATCCGCGTCAGTCTTCTTCTTAAAGATTCATTTATTTTCTATCGCTCATCGATCATCAGGTAAGTCTGTCAATGTCCATACTTTGTTTTCATACATGGATCCTATCTCAGATTTCATGGCTTCAAGCCATTTGTTGGAATCTGGGCCCGCCATCGCTTCTTCATAGTTTGATGGTTCACTGTTGTCTAACAACATGATTTCCAGGATAGGGTTGCCATACCATTCTGGTGTGGAACGTGTCCTTGTGGACCTACGAAGTTCAGTAGCAACTTGATCTGAAGTTCCTTGATCATCATCATTAACTTCCTCTCTAGTCGGTGCAGGAACCATAGAAATATCTTCCTGAGCTTCGCTACTTTCCGGTTCAAGAGGTAGTAATTCATCAAGTTCTACTTTCCTCCCACTTACTTCTTTTGAGAGAAACTCTTTCTCAAGAAAGGATCCATTCTTGGCAAAAAAGATCTTGCCTTCGGATATGAGGTATAAGATATACCCAATGGTTTCCTTAGGGTATCCTATGAAGACGCATTTTTCCAACTTGGGTTCAAGCTTTTCAGGTTGAAGTTTCTTGACATAAGCATCGCATCTCCAAACTTTTACAAACAACAGCTTAGGTCTCTTCCCAAACCATAATTCATACGGTGTCGTCTCAACGGATTTAGACAGTGCCCTATTTAAAGTGAATGTGGCTGTCTCTAAAGCATAACCCCAAAATGATAGCGGTAAATCGGTAAGAGACATCATAGACCGCACCATATCCAATAGAGTACGATTATGACGTTTGGACACACCATTATGCTGAGGTGTTCCAGGCGGCATGAGTTGTGAAACAATTCCACATTTCCTTAAGTGCGTATCAAACTCGTGACTTAAATCTTCTCCTCGACGATTTGATCGTAAGAACTTTATTTTCCTGTCATGTTGATTCTCCACCTCACTCTGAAATTCCTTGAAATTTTCATAGGTCTCAGACTTGTGTTTCATTAAGTAGATATACCCATATCTACTTAAGTCATCAGTGAGGGTGAGAACATAATGATAGACACTGCGAGCCTCAACGCTCATTGGACTGCACACATTACTATGTATTATTTCCAACAAGTTGGTTGCTCGCTCCATTGTTCCGGAGAACAGAGTCTTGATCATCTTTCCCATGAGGCATTGTTCACAGGTGTCAAACGATTCATAATCAATAGACTCCAAAAGTCCATCTGCATGGAGCTTCTTCATGCGTTTGACACCAATGTGACCAAGGCGGTAGTGCCACAAGTATGTGGGACTATCATTATTAACCTTACATCTTTTGGTATTCACACTATGAATATGTGTAATGTCACGTTTGAGATTCAATAAGAATAAACCATTGACCAGTGGGGTGTGACCATAAAACATATCTCTCATATAAATAGAACAACCATTATTCTCGGATTTAAATGAGTAGCCATCTCGCTTTAAACGAGATCCAGATACAATGTTCTGGCTCAAAGCTGGCACTAAATAACAATTATTGAGGTTTAAAACTAATCCCGTAGGTAAATGTAGAGGTAGCGCGCCGACGGCGATCACATCGAACTTGGAACCATTCCCGACGCACATCGTCACCTCGTCCTTCGCCAGTCTCCGCTTACTTCGCAGCTCCTGTTTTGAGTTACAAATATGAGCAACGACACCGGTATCAAATACCCAGGAGCTACTATGAGTACTGGTAAGGTACACATCAATAACATGTATATCACATATACCTTTGGTGTTGCCGGTCTTCTTGTCCTCTAAGTACTTGGGGCAGTTCCGCTTCCAGTGACCATTTCCCTTGCAATAAAAGCACTAAGTCTCGGGCTTGGGTCCATTGTTTGGCTTTTTCCTGGCAACTGATTTACTGGGCGTGGCAACTCCCTTGCCGTTCTTCTTGAAGTTCTGTTTACCCTTGCCTTTCTTGAAACTAGTGGTCTTATTCACCATCAACACTTGATGTTCCTTTTTGATTTCCACCTCCGCTGATTTCAGCATTGAATATAGCTTAGGAATGGACTTCTCCATCCCCTACATATTGTACTTCATTACAAAGCTCTTGTAGCTAGGTGGGAGCGACTGGAGGATCCTGTCAATGATCGAGTCATCTGGGAGATTAACTCCCAACTAAGACAAACGGTTGTGTAACCCAGACATAGTGAGTATATGCTCACTGACAGAACTGTTTTCCTCCATATTACAACTATAGAACTTGTCGGAGAATTCATATCTCTCGACCCGGGCATGAGCTTGGAAAACCATTTTCAGCTCTTGGAACATCTCATATGCTCCGTGCTGCTCAAAATGCTTTTGGAGCCCCAGTTCTAAGCTTTAAAGCATGCCGCACTGAACCAGGGAGTAATCATCACTACGCGACTACCAGGCGTTCATAACGTCTTGAGTTGCTGGGAAAATGGGTGCTTCACCTAGCGGTGCTTCTAGTACATATGCTTTCTTGGCAGCTATGAGGATGATCCTCAAGTTCCGGACCCAGTCCGTATAGTTGCTACCATTGTCTTTCAGCTTGGTTTTCTCTATGAACGCGTTGAAGTTGAGGGAAACATTAGCATGGGCCATTTGATCTATAAGACATATTGCAAAGTTTTTTAGACTAAGTTCATGATAATTAAGTGCATCTAATCAAATTATTTAATGAACACCCACTAAGATAGACATCCCTCTAGTTATCTAAGTGATACATGATCCAAGTCAATTAGGCCGTGTCCGATCATCACGTGAGATGGACTAGTCATCATCGGTGAACATCTTCATGTTGATCGTATCTACTATACGACTCATGGTCGACCTTTCTGTCTCTTGTGTTCCGAGACCATGTATGTACATGCTAGGCTCGTTAAGTGAACCTAAGTGTTTTGCATGTGTAAATCTGTCTTACACCCATTGTATGCGAACGTTAGAATCTATCACACCCAATCATCACGTGGTGCTTAGAAACAACGAACTTTCGCAATGGTGCACAGTTAGGGGGAACACTTTCTTGAAATTTTATGAGGGATAATCTTATTTATGCCACTGCCGTTCTAAGCAAATAAGATGTAAACATGACAAACATCACATGCAAATCATAAAGTGACATGATATGGCCAATATCATTTTGCGCCTTTGATCTTCATTTTTGTGGCGCGGGATGATCACCTTCGTCACCGGCATGACACCATGATCTCCATCATCGTGTCTTCATGAAGTTGTCACTACAAAAAAAATACACTTCCATGATGATACATGTTTGTCACAGTAGGTCGGGTTTTTTGTCATGCATGTACATCCATGATGATTTTATGACAGAATCAAGATAATCGTACCTGTGCTGTCGTAGAAGTGTTCCATGACATTACCAAAATTATCATCACGGAACGAGAAAGAATATCACTGCTTGCGGAACGAGACGGCCTCATCATCTTTGGCTGCCGGCACGAACCAGCCATAGCTGCCGACGTGTGTCTCCGCACCGTGTTTGTCCTCGGTCTCCAGCTACTCGTTCACGTGGAGCGTGCGGGTGCTCTGCACGGATCGGTTCAAGTCGAGGATGTCCGGTTCCGCCTGCAGGATGGCCTCGATGGCAGCGGCATCCGCGCGCTCCGCGTCGAGTCGAGCCTCCGCCGCCTGGTTCAAGTCCAGGACGTCCGGTTCCGTCTGCTGGAGGGCGTCGATGAGAGCGGCATCCGTGCGCTCTGCGTTGATTCGAGATTCTGCCGCCTGGTTCAAGTCCAGGATGTTCGGTTCCACGTGCAGGAGGGCCTCGATGGCAGTGGCATCCGCGTGCTCCGCCTCAAGTTGAGCCTCCACCGCCCGGTTCACATCCATGACATCCGGTTCCGCCTGCAGGAGAGCCTCGATGGCAGCGTCATGCGCGCACTCCGCGTCGAGTTGAGCCTCTGCCTCCCGGCCCTCCTTTAGTATCGCCATGTTGAACCGCTGGTCCGCCTGCACCATGGGGGACTCGTACGCCGGCACGAAGTCGACGTCCATCGTCTCATACCCATCAGGGGCCTTATGCGCCGCGACCTCCGCCATGAACATTGGATCGGCTTCCTACTCCTTGTAGCTTGTGTTGGGGAACGTAGTAATTTCAAAAAAATTCCTACACACACGCAAGATCATGGTGATGCATAGCAATGAGAGGGGAGAGTGTCATCCATGTACCCTCGTAGACCGAAAGCAGAAGCGTTAGAACAACGCGGTTGATGTAGTCGTACGTCTTCATGGCCCGACCGATCAAGCACCGAAACTACGACACCTCCGAGTTCTAGCACATGTTCAGCTCGATGACATCCCTCGAACTCCGATCCAGCCGAGTGTCGAGGGAGAGTTCCGCCAGCACGACGGTGTGGTGACGATCTTGATATTCTACCGTCGCAGGGCTTCGCCTAAGCAACGCTACAATATTATCGAGGAGGACTATGGTGGAGCGGGGCACCGCACACGGCTAAGAGATTAAGAGATCAATTGTTGTGTCTAGAGGTGCCCCCCTGCCCCCGTATATAAAGGAGCAAGGGGGAGGGGGCGGCCGGCCAGGGAGGAGGCGCGCCAAGTGGAGTCCTACTCCCACCGGGAGTAGGACTCCCTCCTTTCCTTGTCCAAGTAGGAAAGGGGGAAGGAAGGGAGAGAGGGGAGGAAGGAAAGGGGGGCGTCGCCCCCCCCTCCTTGTCCAATTCAGACTAGAGGGGGAGGGGGCGCACGGCCTGCCCTGGCCGCCCCTCCTCTTCTCCACTTTGGGACCAAGTGGCCCATTAACCCCCCGGGGGGTTCCCGTAACCCCCCGGTACTCCGGTATATATCCGATAATCTTTGAAACTTATTCCGGTGTCCGAATATAGTCGTCCAATATACCAATCTTTATGTCTCGACTATTTAGAGACACCTTGTCATGTCCGTAATCACATTCGGGACTCCGAACAAACTCCGGTACATCAAAACTCATAAACTCATAATATAACTGTCATCGAAACCTTAAGCGTGCGGACCCTACAGGTTCGAGAACTGTCGGTGTACTAAAGTAGGGGTACCTTAGTATCCCGAACTTGTGCATGGGCAGTCGCAGCGTCCCGCGGCAAGGCTTGCCGGGCGTCCGCCAAGACCCTCCGTAGCTCATATTGATGCCATTCAAGAACAAAAGAAGTATGGCCTTGCCGGGACACAGACGACAGAAAGCTAAGTTCTCAAAGTCTGAACAAGAACTATGTAGACATGACCGAGAACCATTTCCGGTCAATAACCAATAGCGGAACCTGGATGCTCATATTGGCTCCTACATATTCTACAAAGATCTTTGTCGGTCAAACCGCATAACAACATACATTGTTCCCTTTGTCATCGGTATGTTACTTGCCCGAGATTTGATCGTCGGTATCTCAATACCTAGTTCAATCTCGTTACCGACAAGTCTCTTTACTCATTATGTGATGCATCATTCCGTAACTAACTCATTAGCTACATTGCTTGCAAGGCTTATAGTGATGTGCATTACCGAGAGGGCCTAGAGATACCTCTCCGACAATCGGAGTGACAAATCCTAATCTCGAAATACGCCAACCCAACATGTACCTTCGGAGACACCTGCAGAGCTCCTTTATAATCACCCAGTTACGTTGTGACGTTTGGTAGCACACAAAGTGTTCATCCGGTAAACGGGAGTTGCATAATCTCGTAGTTGTAGGAACATGTATAAGTCATGACGAAAGCAATAGCAACATACTAAACGATCAAGTGCTAAGCTAACGGAATGGGTCAAGTCAATCACATCATTCTCCTAATGATGTGATCCCGTTAATAAAATGACAACTCATGTCTATGGTTAGGAAACATAACCATCTTTGATTAATGAGCTAGTCAAGTAGAGGCATACTAGTGACTTTAAGTTTGTCTATGTATTCACACATGTATTATGTTTCCGACTAATACAATTATAGCATGAATAATAAACATCTATCATGATGTGAGGCAATAAATAATAACTTTATTATTGCCTCTAGGGCATATTTCCGTTAGTCTCCCACTTGCACTAGAGTCAATAATCTAGATTACACAGTAATGATCCTAACACCCATGTAGTCTTGGTGCTAATCATGTTTTGCTCGTGGAAGAGGCTATGTCTCCCACCTGGACTTGGTCCCGGATGGAATTGAAGCATCTCTTGATGTGCTTAGTCCTCTTGTGAATTCTGGATTCCTTTGCCAAGGCAATTGCACCAGTATTGTCACAAAAGATCTTCATTGGTCCTGATGCACTAGGTATGACACCTAGATCAGAAATGAACTCCTTCATCCAAACTCCTTCATTTGCTGCTTCTGAAGCAGCTATGTACTCTGCTTCACATGTAGATCCCGCCACGACGCTTTGTTTAGAACTGCACCAACTGACAGCTCCACCGTTCAATATAAACACATATCTGGTTTGCGATTTAGAATCGTCCGGATCAGTGTCAAAGCTTGCATCGATGTAACCATTTACGACTAGCTCTTTGTCACCTCCATAAATGAGAAACATATCATTCGTCCTTTTCAGGTATTTCAAGATGTTCTTGACCGCTATCCAGTGATCCACTCCTGGATTACTTTGGTACCTCCCTGCCAAACTTATTGCTAAGCATACCTCAGGTCCGGACACAGCATTGCATACATGATAGAGCCTATGGCTGAAGCATAGGGAACATCTTTCATTTTCTCTCTATCTTCTACTGTGGTCGGGCATTGAGTTTGACTCAACTTCACACCTTGTAATACAGACAGGAACCCTTTCTTTGCCTGATCCATTTTGAACCTTTTCAAAACTTTATCAAGGTATGTGCTTTGTGAAAGTCCAATTAAGCGTCTTGATCTGTCTCTATAGATCCTGATGCCCAATATGTAAGCAGCTTCACCGAGGTCTTTCATTGAATTTTTTTATTCAAGTATCCCTTTATGCTATCGAGAAATTCTATATCATTTCCAATTAACAATATGTCGTCTACATATAATATCCGAAATGCTATAGAGCTCCCACTCACTTTCTTGTAAATACAGGCTTCTCCAAAAGTCTGTATAAAACCATATGCTTTGATCACACTATCCAAGCGCTTATTCCAACTCCAAGATGCTTGCACCAATCCATAAATGGATCGCTGGAGCTTGCACACTTTGTTAGCACCTTTTGGATCGACAAAACATTCTGGTTGCATCATATACAACTGTTCTTCCAGAAATACATTCAGGAACACAGTTTTGACATCCATTTCAGATATTTCATAATCATAAAATGCGGCAATCGCTAACATGATTTGGATAGACTTAAGAATCGCTACTGGTGAGAAAGTCTCATCGTAGTCAACCCCTTGAACTTGTCAAAAACCTTTTGCAATAAGTCGAGCTTTGTAGACAGTTACATTACCATGAGCATCAGTCTTCTTCTTGAAAATCCATTTATTCTCGATGGCCTACCGATCATCGGGCAAGTCAACCAAAGTCCATACTTTGTTCTCATACATGGATCCCATCTTAGATTTCATGGCCTCAAGCCATTTTGCGGAATCTGGGCTCATCATCGCTTCCTCATAGTTCGTAGGTTCATCATGTTCAAGCAACATGACTTCCAGAATAGGATTACCATACCACTCTGGTGCGGATCTTACTCTGGTTGACCTACGAGGTTCGGTAGTAGCTTGATCTGAAGTTTCACGATCAATATCATTAGCTTCCTCACTGATTGGTGTAGTTGTCATAGGAACGGTTTCTTGTGATGAACTACTTTCCAATAAGGGAGCAGGTACAGTTACCTCATCAAGTTCTACTTTCCTCCCACTCATTTCTTTCAAGAGAAACTCCTTCTCTAGAAAGGATCCGAATTTAGCAACAAAAATCTTGCCCTCATATCTATGATAGAAGGTGTACCCAATAGTCTCTTTTGGGTATCCTATGAAGACACATTTCTCCGATTTGGGTTCGAGCTTATCTGGTTGAATTTTCTTCACATAAGCATCACAGCCCCAAACTTTAAGAAATGACAACTTTGGTTTCTTGCCAAACCACAGTTCATAAGGTGTCGTCTCAACGGATTTTGATGGTGCCCTATTTAACGTGAATGCGGCCGTCTCAAAAGCATAACCCCAAAACGATAGCGGTAAATCAGTAAGAGACATCATAGATCGCACCATATCTAGTAAAGAACGATTACAACGTTTGGACACACCATTTCATTGTGGTGTTCCGGGTGGCGTGAGTTGCGAAACTATTCCGCATTCCTTCAAATGTAAACCACACTCATAACTTAAATATTCTCCTCCACGATCAGATCGTAGAAATTTTATTTTCTTGTTACGATGATTTTCCACTTCACTCTGAAATTCATTGAACTTTTCAAATGTTTCAGACTTGTGTTTCATCAAGTAGATATACCCATATCTTCTCAAATCATCTGTGAAGGTGAGAAAATAACGATACCCGCCATGAGCCTCAATATTCATTGGACCACATACATCGGTATGTATGATTTCCAACAAATCAGTTGCTCGCTCCATAGTTCCGGAGAACGGCGTTTTAGTCATCTTGCCCATGAGGCATGGTTCGCAAGTACCAAGTGATTCATAATCAAGTGATTCCAGAAGTCCATCGGTATGGAGTTTCTTCATGCGCTTTACACCAACATAACCCAAACGGCAGTGCCACAAATAAGTTGCACTATCATTATCAACTCTGCATCTTTTGGCTTCAACATTATGAATATGTGTATCACTACTATCGAGATTTAATAAATCTAGACAACTCTTCAAGGGTGCATGACCATAAAAGATATTACTCATATAAATAGAACAACCATTATTCTCTGATTTAAATGAATAACCGTCTCGCATCAAACAAGATCCAGATATAATGTTCATGCTCAACGCTGGCACCAAATAACAATTATTCAGGTCTAAAACTAATCCCAAAGGTAGATATAGAGGTAGCGTGCCGACCGCGATCACATCGACTTTGGAACCATTTCTCACGCGCATCGTCACCTCGTCCTTAGCCAATCTTCGCTTAATCCATAGTACCTGCTTCGAGTTGCAAATATTAGCAACAGAACCAGTATCAAATACCCAGGTGCTACTGCGAGCATTAGTAAGGTACACATCAATAACATGTATATCACATATACCTTTGTTCACCTTGCTATCCTTCTTATCCGCCAAATACTTGGGGCAATTCCGCTTCCAGTGACCAGTCTTCTTGCAGTAGAAGCACTCAATCTCAGGCTTAGGTCCAGACTTGGGTTTCTTCTCTTGAGCACCAACTTGTTTGCCGTTCTTCTTGAAGTTCCCTTTCTTCTTCCCTTTACCCTTTTTCTTGAAACCGGTGGTCTTGTTGACCATCAACACTTGATGCTCCTTTTTGATTTCTACCTCCGCAGCCTTTAGCATTGCGAAGAGCTCGGGTCAGTCTTGTCCTCCCTTGCATATTATAGTTCATCATGAAGCTCTTGCATCTTGGTGGTAGTGATTGAAGAATTCTGTCAATGACACTATCATCAGGAAGATTAACTCCCAGTTGAATCAAGTGATTATTATACCCATCCATTTTGAGCATGTGTTCACTGACAAAACTATTCTCCTCCATCTTGCAGCTATAGAACTTATTGGAGACTTCATATCTCTCAATTCAGGCATTTTCTTGAAATATTAACTTCAACTCCTGGAACATATCATATGCTCCATGACGTTCAAAACGTCGTTGAAGTCCCGGTTCTAAGCCGTAAAGCATGGCACACTGAACTATCGAGTGGTCATCAGCTTTGCTCTGCCAGACGTTCTTAACGTCGTCAGTTGCATCTGCAGCAGGCCTGGCACCCAGCGGTGCTTCCAGGACATAATTCTTCTGTGCAACAATGAGGATAATCCTCAAGGTACAGACCCAGTCCGTGTAATTGCTACCATCATCTTTCAACTTTGCTTTCTCAAGGAACACATTAAAATTCAACGGAACAACAACAAGAGCCATCTATCTACAACAAACATAGACATGCAAAATACTATCAGGTAGTAAGTTCATGATAAAATTGAAGTTCAATTAATTATATTACTAAAGAACTCCCACTTAGACAGACATCTGTCTAGTCATCTAAGTGATCACGTGATCCAATTCAACTAAACCATGTCCGATCATCACGTGAGATGGAGTAGTTTTCAATGGTGAACATCACTATGTTGATCATATCTACTATATGATTCACATTCGACCTTTCGGTCTCCGTGTTCCGAGGCCATATCTGTATATGCTAGGCTCGTCAAGTTTAACCTGAGTATTCCGCTGGTGCAACTATTTTGCACCCGTTGTATTTGAACGTAGAGCCAATCACACCCGATCATCATGTGGTGTCTCAGCACGAAGAACTTTCGCAACGGTGCATAATCAGGGGAGAACACTTCTTGATAATTAGTGAGAGATCATCTTAAAATACTACCGTCAATCAAAGCAAGATAAGATGCATAAAGGATAAACATCACATGCAATCAATATAAGTGATATGATATGGCCATCATCATCTTGTGCTTGTGATCTCCATCTCTGAAGCACCATCATGATCACCATCGTCACCGGCGCGACACCTTGATCTCCATCATAGCATCGTTGTCGTTTCGCCATCTATTGCTTCTATGACTATCGCTGCCGCTTAGTGATAAAGCAAAGCAATTACAGGGCACTTGCATTTCATACAATAAAGCGACAACCATATGGCTCCTGCCAGTTGTTGATAACTTGGTTACAAAACATGATCATCTCATACAATAAAATATAGCATCACGTCTTGACCATATCACATCACAACATGCCCTTCAAAAACAAGTTAGACGTCCTCTACTTTGTTGTTGCAAATTTTACGTGGCTGCTACGGGCTGAGCAAGAACCGTTCTTACCTACGCATCAAAACCACAATGATAGTTCGTCAAGTTGGTGTTGTTTTAACGTTCTCAAGGACCGGGCATAGCCACACTCGGTTCAACTAAAGTTGGAGAAACTGACACTCACTAGCCACCTGTGTGCAAAGCACCTCGGTAGAACCAGTCTCGCGTAAGCGTACGCGTAATGTCGGTCCGGGCCGCTTCATTCAACAATACCGCCGAACCAAAGTATGACATGCTGGTAAGCAGTATGACTTGTATCGCCCACAACTCACTTGTGTTCTACTCGTGCATATAACATCAACGCATAATACCTAGGCTCGGATGCCACTGTTGGGGAACGTAGTAATTTCAAAAAATTTCCTACGCACACGGAAGATCATGGTGATGCATAGCAACGAGAGGGGAGAGTGTCGTTCACGTACCCTCGTAGACCGAAAGCGGAAGCGTTAGAACAACGCGGTTGATGTAGTCGTACGTCTTCTTGCCCGACCGATCAAGCACCGAAACTACGGCACCTCCGAGTTCTAGCACATGTTCAGCTCGATGACGTCCCTCGAACTCCGATCTAGCCGAGTGTCGAGGGAGAGTTCCGTCAGCACGACGGTGTGGTGACGATCTTGATGTTCTACTGTCGCAGGGCTTCGCCTAAGCACCGCTACAATATTATCGAGGAGGACTATGGTGGAGGGGGGCACCGCACACGGCTAAGAGATCAAGAGATCAATTGTTGTGTCTAAAGGTGCCCCCTGCCCCCGTACATAAAGGGGCAAGGGGGAGGGAGCGGTCGGCCAGGGAGGAGGCGCGCCAAGGGGACTCCTACTCCCACCGGGAGTAGGACTCCCTCCTTTCCTTGTCCAAGAAGGAGAGGGGGGAGGAAGGGAGAGGGGGGAGGAAGGAAAGGGGAGGCGCCGCCCCCCTCCTTGTCCAATTCGGACTAGAGGGGGAGGGGGCGCGTGGCCTGCCCTGGCCGCCCTCGTCTTCTCCACTTTGGGCCCAAGTGGCCCATTAACCCCCCGGGGGGTTCTGGTAACTCCCCGGTACTACGGTATATATCCGATAACCTCCGAAACTTATTCCGGTGTCCAAATATAGTCATCCAATATACCAATCTTCAAGCACATTCACGTAATGCATCATTCTGTAACTAACTCATTAGCTACATTGCTTACAAGGCTTATAGTGATGTGCATTGCCGAGAGGGCCCAGAGATACCTCTCCGACAATCGGAGTGACAAATCCTAATCTCGAAATACGCCAACCCAACATGTACCTTCGGAGACACCTGTAGAGCTCCTTTATAATCACCCAGTTACGTTATGACGTTTGGTAGCACACAAAGTGTTCATCTGGTAAACGGGAGTTGCATAATCTCATAGTTGTAGGAACATGTAAGTCATGAAGAAAGCAATAGCAACATACTAAACGATCAAGTGCTAACCTAACGGAATGGGTCAAGTCAATCACATCATTTTCATAATGATGTGATCCTGTTAATCAAATGACAACTCATCTCTATGGTTAGGAAACATAACCATCTTTGATTAATGAGCTAGTCAAGTAGAGGCATACTAGTGACTTTAAGTTTGTCTATGTATTCACACATGTATTACGTTTCCGGCTAATACAATTATAGCATGAATAATAAACATTTATCATGATATGAGGAAATAAATAATAACTTTATTATTGCCTCTAGGGCATATTTCCTTCAGCTTGGCGCCAGAGAACTAGGGGATTGGCCCGCGGCAAAGCGAGCTTGGGAACGGAGGTCTGTGGCGCCGACTGCCGCCGCGATTTCTGCGCGGCGCTCTGGCGTCAACATCTTGTAGTAAGTGATCTTGCAGCGCACCATGGCTTTCCGGCAAACTAGGGGACGCTTGATGCGGGCTAGGGGATCGAAAGGTGGTGGGATGTGCTGGAGATTAGGTGTGGTTTTAGGGCAGTGGCTGGCGTAGGCCGAGAAGCGAAGGTTCTAGTGTGAATAGTGGTTCCGGTGATGACCGGTCAATCGGTTTTGACTATACATCGCTCTTGTCGCGTTCGCGTTGCAGCCGGGCACGCTGGACCCTCCATGTCGCTTGCCGAATGGAACGTGCTTCGTCTTGCGTTTTCGCTCGCTTGTTGAACCGCAGTTGAGAGCAAACCGATGTCCCTCCCCCTCCCCCACCCGCGTCATTTATTATACTACCACTCCCTCCGTTTTATGTGGAGTAAATGAAAACAGAGGGAGTATACTACGGATGAGGATCCCCTAACGTGGCCAAACCCATTGAGTAACTTACATGCGGGGCCTAGCAAGCATGGGGTCCGCCAGTAAGTGAGCGAAAGGGAGGGTAAGGCAGGGATACCTACGTCAGAGGATCCACTTCCACTACTACTCCCTCCTTCCATTTACTATACAGGGCCTAATGCATTTTTCGAGGCTAACTTTGACCAAATATTAGAGTAATAATATATGACATGCAACTTACACAAAGCATACGGTCAAATTCGTATGTGAAAGGAGTTTCCAATGATATAATTTTCACATTATACATCTCATGTACTATTAATCTTGTCAATAGTCAAATGCGGTTTTAAAAACGCATTAGAGCATGGTTAATAATATAGCCAGTCGATGGCTATGAGGGACTGCCATGTCATCTATAGCCATCATCTATTATATGCACTCATACGATAGTGTGGGCTATAAGGTTGGCTATTTCCCGCAAAAAATATATAAGTTTGGCTATTGTATTAGTACTGTTTTCCATCTCCTCTCTATCACTTTCTTCATATTTATTGTATTTAACTAGGAATGCATATATAGCTAAGGCTCTTGCATGAGAGCTCACTCCCCTTACTTTTTCACATCTCTCTCCTCCACATAGGCCCTATATAAATGGAAGGAGGGAGTACTAGTATGAGCACTGCATACTCTAGTACAGATGTTGTCAGTACTGCACGTGTACTATTAGACAGGGAGCTTAAAAAAGTTACTGTTGGACTGGCTATACATGGCGAAATCCTAGTAAGAAGAGCATGCGCGAGAACAAGCACATTCACGTGGTTGAAAACAAATTGGAAACTATCTCGAGTACAGATCTAGGAGTACGTACGAATGTAACAATATTGATTGGGCATTGTAGAATGTTGATACTTTTTTGATCAAAGTAGAGATACTTTGACTACACATAAAACTTATATGTAAACTAGAAAGGATAGAAGGGAGTATATTGTACGTTCAAAAACAAAACGAATATTGAATACCCTTTATATATGATTTGCGGATGCTCTGATCACCGGTTCAAAATTTTGAATCCGCCTTAGGTATGACGTGCCCCCAAACGTTCTCTCTCGATTTCATCTCGGGGTCCGAAGATCGATTGAAAGAGGACTAGGGCGGGTATATGCGAATGATACTTGGAGGAATGTTCAAATGAGGCATGTGGGAGGATGGATTCGTCTGGAGGGCGACATGATCGATGGAGAAGAATCTTGGAGAGGAATGAGAAATAAGCAAACGCCACATGATTATACTTGAACGGCTCAAATAAACAATAAGTTGTCTTGCTTGGCCTACATAGTGAAAGGCCTAATGCGCAACGCGGAGCACTGACGCTTGAATATGGCTGGGAAAACAGGGAATCCGACATGTGGGGCACACCCGTAGGGACAACGTAGCATAGACTAGTCCAATGGAGGAGCTGGCCCACGACCTCCTCGCCACCGACAACCGTTCATGTGGGTCGTTGGGGCCAACAACGTGGCACAACTCCAGCACCGCCTCTGGACACGGTGACCGTGGTGAGCGACACACTCATATCGTCGCTAGACACGGTCGGTTTCAGTGTGCCGAGGGTGGTGTTAGTGTTGTGGCACAACCAACAGTATGTTTGGCTTGTGCCCAAGGTTGCCCCATCAACGCATTGGGTAGCCAAAATTTTGGTTGAGGTATTGGTTGCCCATGATTTGGTCGACATTGGCAAGAAAAATGAACTAGAGTTGGCTAGAGTTCATTGGCATGCAAAAAAATGGCAACCATCCAAACAAAGATCAATCTTTGGGTCATGACCAAAATTTTGGTAAGGTGCACTTTGGCCACAATCCAAACACACCCCAACACCCGGCTCGTCGAGGATGCACGGGGCGCCTGAAAGATCGTGGATGTCGCCTAGAGGGGGGGTGAATAGGCGTTTTAAAATAATTACGGTTTAGGCTTGAACAAATGCGGAATAAACCTAGTGGTTAATTAGTCAAGCACAAAACCTAAAACAACTAGGCTCACCTATGTGCACCAACAACTTATGCTAAGCAATATAAGCAATTATGTGATAGAAAGATATATGACAAAGAACAATATGGCTATCACAAAGTAAAGTGCATAAGTAAAGGGCTCGGGTAAGAGATAACCAAGGCACGCGGAGACGACGATGTATCCCGAAGTTCACACCCTTGCGGATGCTAATCTCCGTTTGGAGCGGTGTGGAGGCACAATGCTCCCCAAGAAGCCACTAGGGCCACCGTAATCTCCTCACGCCCTCGCACAATGCAAGAATCCGTGATTCCACTAAGGGACCCTTGAGGGCGGTCACTGAACCCGTCAAATGGCAACCCTTGGGGGCGGTCACCGGACCCGTACACTTTGGTAACCCTTGGGGGCGGTCACCGGTACCCGTCAAATTGCTCGGGGCGATCTCCACAACCTAATTGGAGACCCCGACGCTTGCCCGGAGCTTTACACCACAATGATTAAGCTCCGAACACCACCAACCGTCTAGGGCGCCCAAGCACCCAAGAGGAACAAGCTCAAGGGCACCAAGCACCCAAGAGTAATAAGCTTCTCAACTTGAAACTTCCACGTATCACGTGGAGAACTCAAACCGATGCACCAAATGCAATGGCAAGGGCACACGGAGTGCCCAAGTCCTTCTCTCCCAAATCCCACCAAAGCAACTAATGCTAGGGAGGAAAATGAGAGGAAGAACGAAAGAAGAACACGAAGAACTCCAAGATCTAGATCCAAGGGGTTCCCCTCACTTAGAGGAGAAAGTGATTGGTGGAAATGTGGATCTAGATCTCCTCTCTCTTTTCCCTCAAAAAGTAGCAAGAATCCATGGAGGGATTGAGAGTTAGCAAGCTCGGAGAAGGTCAACAATGGGGGAAGAACACGAGCTCAAGGGATGAGGTTCATTGGGGAAGAAGACCCCCTTTTATAGGAGGGGGAAAAACCAACCGTTACCCCCCTACCAGTCCCGCAGAGAGCGGTACTACCGCTAGGCCAGCGGTACTACCGCTTAACAGCCTAAGCGGTACTACCGCTCCAGAGCGGTACTACCGCCACTCCTGCAGCGGCTGGTACCGGAAAGTCTGACACGAAAAACGAGCCCTCGAATCGAGGCGGCACTAGAACGAAATTGCAGCGGTACTACGGCTGGGGCTACAAGCGGTGCTACCGCTGTGGAGCGGTACTGCTGCTTATAGCACCCAAGCGGTACTACCGCTCCGGCCTGCGGTACTACCGCTCAGACCAGAAGCAGAAATGCCATAACTTCTTCATATGAGCTCCGAAATGAGCAAACTCAAGCTTGTTATAGTAAGAAGAGGCAGGGGAGGTATTCTTAGCAAAAAAAGGAGGGAAACCTCCAACAGAGAAGAACCGGCATACCCTCCAACATCGAAAACATCATGGCAGATGCATGTGAACTCCGTTTTCGATGAACTCAAGCTTGTCAGAAAAGTGACCATACGCTCCAAAACTCACAAGGAGAAGAACCAAACAAGAACCAAAAAGATGATGCAAGGATGCAATGGTTTGAGCTCTCTACGAACGATACGATCAAGCAACTCATCAAGAGCCCCCCTTGATAGTACGGCAACCGATCCTATAACCCGGTCTCCCACAACTACCATGAGACCGGTAAAATAGAAAACCTATCAAGGGCAAACCTTTGCCTTGCACATGGTCTACTTGAGCTAGATGATGACGATCTTGACTCCCTCAAGTTGGACCACCTTTCTTGGTTGCGTTGGCTCCATGAAGACTAGTTGATTGCTCCCCCATACTCCACTATGGGTGAGCCTCTCTTCCGCTCATCTTCACAAGTCCATTGTCACTACAATGGACGGCAAGCTTCAAGAATTTGATTTCTTCGTGATGCTTCACTTGAACTTGCACACCACAACCTAACCCCACAAAGAACTCTCACGAAGACCATGAGTTAGTACACAAAGCGTAATTGACCATGCTTACCATACCATGGGATCGCTTGATCCCTCTCGGTTCATCTTCTACGCTTTGTGAGTTGATCAACTTGATTCACTCTTGACTTAGTCTTGATCAACCTTGAATCTTTGCAACTCTCTTCATTTGGATGATGTCTTGAAGGTAAACATGAATGATCACACAACCTTCTTCTTCAAGACATGCTTGCAATAAGCTCAACACTCATATGACCAATCTTTGGATAATTCCTTAATAGCACCTTGGTCATCACAAACTCTCATTGAAACCAACAAATGGACTTCAAGAAAAACCTATGGACAAAACCTTCAAAAATAACTCAAGGAAACCATTAGTCCATAGAGATTGTCATCAATTACCAAAACCAAACATGGGGGCACCGCATGTTCTTTCAGCGCTGTGACGCGTCCACAGAGTGGTGTAGCATGGCCAACTGCATCCTCAGGACCTGAGACCATGCTGGGTCGTCTTGCTTTTTCAATGACATGCGGGGATCGCATGTGAGCAAAGGGCATCTCCAAAATTTCCACGACCGCAGCTGACTACCCTGGCACACCAAAACCCTCGTCCCTCGCGCCGTCGTGCGGTGCGTTCCCATCCGGCGCCAGCTGCCCGCATTCATGCCATCCATTCGTATGTCGTCATTAAGAGGCTCGGTGCCCGAGGAACCAACTCCGGCGACTTAATGACGCACCCGGACGCTTGGCCTCACCGAAATGCGCTACTTAAAGCGTCAACGCCCAGCTAGCCTCCACACCATAGCGCATCGTCCTCCTACATGGCACCACATCCGCCATGACCGCAAGTGCGAACGCTCTGTGGGAGATCTTGTCTTCGGGGATGAAGCTCGAGGTCGCCACCCTCGCTCAAGTCGCCTCTCGCGACGCAATAGCGGCGTAGCCGGACGCGGATGCGACCGCACAAGCGGTGGCCACGCTGGCGGCCGATGACTGGAGCACCATCAGCTACACGTCCTACTTGCCGTCGTACGACGTCCGGCACCGCCGATGTCGGGGACTCCTCCGAGGATGAGTAGGGCATGGGAGGCGGCAGGGCATGATGTGCCAACTGGCCGGTCCGTATCCCGTGTTCTACTCTTCCTCGCCAGAGACCGCACCTTCACTTCACGGGTCTTGAACCCCGCCCCCGTACATAGAGATCGCAGATGGAGGACGTCGGTCGCCACCATAGAATAGGTTTAGGGTCGGGTTTCTTTTATTTTTCTGTCCTATAAAAGTTTGAAATGTAATGAAAATATGTCGTGTTTGCATTAATCTCGGCCGGTGTATATGAACTTTCACAATAATATAGTATATTGTAGGATTACTAGCAAGATGCTCGTGCGTTGCACGGAAGATCAAGATCTTGTGGGAGAAAAGGATGAATGAGGGAAAGCCTTATCTGCAAATGTGGAGAGGAGTGAGGGTGAATTGTCATAGTTTCCTTCCTATCCGTTAGATATAGATCGGTCGGCCTATATTGCAGGATGACAGGCACACCATCATCACCAACTCTGCTTTTTATTGAACCGAGACAAATCTAACATGCGAAGTAAAATAAAAACATAGGGTCTATACATACACAATTTATCTTAGGCACTCCAATAGTACGTCCACTACACATTCACGCATTTCACATCTTTCTACATCTACGGGAACCTACGAAAGGGTTAACGTAAATTGCCTCTCTCTCTCCTCCCCTTGTTTTCATGGTGGTGGGACCCTCCCCCCCAATCTACAATCAATAGCTCACACATTTCACATTACATTAATTACATAACTGGGATTATGTAGGTGTAGCATTACTCGTCCTAAAAAACACAACTATGCCAACCACCCAGCATATCGCGCGGGAAAAGACCCGACCGTGCCGTTTTAGTTAGGATTACCGGATTACTAGTAGTAGTATCGATGGATCGCGCGAAGAAACAATTTTTTTAGGGGGCGAAGCACCTAGTTTAAAAGGAAAAAAGGTGGTACACTCGAAGCACTCCTGTCGCGGTCGCATTGCACCCCACACACATTCGGTCCTGCACACGGCTCATGCAAACGGAACGCGCTTTGGCTTGCCTCTTCACTGACACGTGGGACTGCACTTGGAGAAACCAACCATGTGCCAAACTCCCCCCGCCCACCGTGCGAAAATCCTCCCCCCCCCCACCCAAAAATTCCCCCCAAACCCGGTTCAACCGCCCTTCGGCCAACTAGCCAATAATATTCCCCAAAACCCCCTCCCCCCGCCCCCCTCCACTTCATTCACTCCTGTCAGCGCCGCGGTTCATCGAGGGGACGCACGGTGATCCTCTCGCTCCCACAGTACGCTCTCATAGACTGCCGTCCTCTTGCCTAGCCGCCACCATTGGCTACGTTCTTGTGGAGGCGCGCGGAGGTCAGCGCCGCTGCCGCTGGCGACGTTCGTGTGGAGACGCACGGCGGTCAGCTTCTCCCGCGGTACGCACATTCTAGACTAAGGCCCCGTTCATGTCGGTGTAGCGCTGAATGTTAGCTGATAGACGCTGTTAATCTCACTGTTTGCTGAAGTAGTTTACAGTCAATATGCTCTGCTTAAGAAGCTTCCTTGCCCTGTTCTGCACTCAATCTGCTTAGCTGAGATGGCATGCCAAGGCCGATTAGTTGCTAAAATATCCAGCCATATATTTATTGTGACGTAGATTGCCATGGTCTAGTAGCCAATCTATTAGGTGAAATAGCTCTACACCGTTTTATACTCGATCTTTGTTGTTGCGATGGCCTTCGATAGTTCGATGGCTGTGTGCTCGGCCTCATTGACTGTTGAAACAGCCAGCCATAATTTAGCACTCAAATCTGTTTGCTAAATTAGCTTTACATATATTTCGTTACTTATATCTGCTCGTCCAAATATCTTGCCATAGCTTTAGACATCGACCTAGGTATTTTTTTCTGGACTTCATAAGAAAGCATATATGTTTTTCCTGTAATATCTAGTAGAAGAACCAATTTTTATGTCTAACGGATGGACATGACTTGGATAACTTCTGCTCGAAGATTCTCCGCTGCATATGTCGAGGGGGTTGAAAACTTCATGAAATTTATCAGATCTGAGTACGATTGTCCGAAATCAGATGTGCTCTGCCCGTGTAGGAGTTGTATGAATTCAGTTACAAGACCCCAGTCAACTGTGCAAAATTATCTACACTTGTATGGGATGTCGGTAACATATACTAGGTGGGTTCATCATGGTGAAACTGTGAACGTCAATGTTATTGACTACGTGGAAGCAGCAGATCACCATCTTGATCTGCCGATGCTCAGGTGGAAGAGGAGGAGGTGGTGGTGGTGGCGGAGCCAGTGAGTTTGACCAACATTGAAACAATGCTACAAAATGCTCGTGCATTCCGTGAACTTTCACCTGCAGAAGAAAAACGGTGGGCACACATATTGGAACAATGCAACGCGGCTGTCACCCCAGGAAATAAGCTGTCAGTATTCTCAGCTATGGTCACCTTTCTTCAGGTGAAGACATCTGAGCGGATGACCAACAAATCATTCGATGCGATGTTGGCTGCTTTCTGCAAATCTTTCCCAGATGCGTCTGAGCTGCCACACACCTATAGTAAAATGAAGAATTTCCTTCGTGAAGTTGGAATTGGATATGATATGATCCATGTTTGTAAGAATAATTGTGTTTTGTTCCAGAAGGAGTATGCCAGCTTTAGTGAATGCCCGAAATGCAAATCATCAAGATGGAAAGATGGCGATGCTGTGAAGAGGATTCCTCATAATGTTCTGAGACATTTTCCAATTATACCAAGATTGCAGAGGTTGTTTCATGATGCTGAAACAAGAGAGGATGTACTGTGGCATTCTAGGAACTAGGAGTACAGAGATGAGAATGTAATGAGCCGTACATCTCATGGTAGTGAGTGGAAAAGCTTCAATCATAAACACAAAAAGTTTGCTGCTGACCGGAGAAACATTAGACTTGGCTTAGCTTCAGATGGATTTAACCCATTTGGCCACCAGAGCGCCACATATAGCATGTGGCCAGTGCTTGTTATCCCTTACAACATGCCTCCAAATGTCTACACCAAAGAATCAAACTACATGATGGCCTTGCTCATCCCAGGTCCAAAAAGTCCTGGAAAGGATTTTTATTTGTTCATGGTGCCTCTTGTGGAGGAACTTCAACAGCTATGGAGGGGTGTTCTCACTCGAGACCTATATAGCAGCCCACTAGCTGATTTCTTTCTGTGTGCTGTTATAATTTGGTGCGTCCATGATTATCCGGATTTGGGCACTATGTCAGGGCGAACGACACATGGTTACAAATGCATGTGTTTGCTGTGATAGGAATCCGCTGTCATACACAATACATAGCAAGATCTGTTACATTGGACACCACTGTTTCCTTGCCAAGGACAAGCCGCATCCTAGAAAATACCAAAGACATGTTTCAATGCAAAGCATGAAAACCGTCATGTGCCAAAGAGGCTCACCGCTGATAAGTTGCAAGTGGAATTAGAGAAGTTCATGCATATTACACCAGGAAACCATCCTGGTAATGGTAGTGGGAAAAGGAAGTGTGGTAGGGCAGAAGAGAGATTATTGTTTACCCGCAGGTCCACTTTGTGGGACTTGGAGTATTGGAAAGATTTGGATCTGCGGCATAATCTTGATGTGATGCACATCGAGAAAAATATGTGACAACATTATCGGCACACTTCTTAATATTGAAGGCAAGACAAAATATACCTTAAAATCTAGGATTGATTTGACACACCTGGGTATCAGATAGGATTTGCAGGTGCAAGATGAAGGTAAACCACGGGATATGGCACCAACTGTGTACGTCTTGGACAAGGTAAAAAGAAAAGAATTCTGTGAGGTCCTGTCACGTGGGAGATTCCCACATGGATTTGCTTCCAACCCTGAAAGGAGAGTCAGTGCAGATGGAAACAAGGTACAAGGGTTGAAAACTCGTGACAGCCACATCCTACTTCAAAGGGTTTTACCTGTTATCCTTAGAGGATTGGGCCGCCCTGACTTATACAGAGCAGTTCCAGAGTTGGGACAATTCTTCAGGGAACTCTGCAGTAGAAATATCAGGATAGATGCTTTGGAGCGTCTTAGAGACAAGATACCAACTGTCCTATGCAACCTTGAGAAGATATATCCTCCAGCCTTCTTTGATGTGATGGTGTATTTGGCTATTCATTTACCTGATGCGGCACTACTTAGAGGTCCTGTACAGTATAGCTGGATGTACCCTATTGAAAGGCGGCTAGGAACTTTCAAGGGCTATGTTAGGAATAGATCAGCTTAGCAAAGAGGTGGGTGAAGACAATCCCGAGCTCAATGTTTTTGATTATTCTGTTCGAGTTACAGGGAAGAGTCCACAAGAGGACAAACCTAAGGATTTGGACAAAATGGTTTGGCATGTGTTGAATAACTGTCCTGAGATACTACCTTATATCAAGTAAGTGCAGTACCACAACTTATACATCGTAATCTACAAAACTTGCAGCACATTCTTATATATTTATATGTTTGACGCGATCACTATGTTGTGCAGCATCTACAAAAAGGAGTTACTGCCGCAAAATCCAAGAAACATTGACAAACTGGTTATGGCAGGATTTGCGAAATGGTTCAAGAGCCATGTAAGCTTTTGAATTGCACTGTCAGTTTTTTTAATATATTGAGTACATAACATGATCAGCTTGTCTATTTTCTAACCATAGGTTAGGAAGATGCTGGAGGATGGGCAGGCAGTTGATGATGCCCTTTACTCACTAGCAATGGGTCCTGATACTCGGGTAAGACATTATGAATCTTGCATTGTTGGAGATGTGCGCTACAACTCCCTTGCACGAGACAAAGGGAGGAAGACACAAAATAGTGCCATCATGAGCACGGATACGTATGACAAAGAGACAACTAAAATGTATGCTAACATAACAGACATTGTTTAGTTGCAGTATATCTCCAGTTTCGATCATTGGTGTGTGGTTCTGTTGTGCTGTCGTTGGTATAACCTGTTTTCCAGGACTGCAAAACCCAGAGCTGATGATTATTTCAAATCCATCAATGTCAAGGCAGCGTACCAGACCAACGAGCCGTTTATTTTGGCAAATCAAGCAACACAGATATTTTTCTTGGAAGACACATTTGCACGTAGCGATGACTGGAGAGTATTGCAAAGGTTTGGGCAGAGGAATTTGTTTAATGAAGTTGCACAACAAGATGATGCTTACACTGCTCCTGATGTACAAGATAACACAAATGTTCCTAATATCTTTGAGAACCATCACGTCAATGACGCCGGCGAAAAGATTGCCTGTCGTGCTGTGGACATACAAGAGTTGATCAAGAAGATGCCAACGTTCGAGGACGTTGAGGACGAAGAAGAAGATGACACCATGGGGAATTACGATTCAGACTGATACACATGGCGAAGATGTTGACGCTGCTGCTGCGGATGATGATTACATTGCTTTTGTTGTATTTGCGTGTGAGAAGACGTTTTTTTTATCTACTATGTGAAATTGTGTTTGCTATGACAACTGAAACCGGATGAACATGTTCTTTAGTATTTTGCTATGAGAACATCACTTGTTATGTATGCTGATTTGTGTTTGGTGATTGTATGACAACTAAAACATGATGACATTGTTGTTTAGTTGTACTCATATTTTGCTGTGAAACTTGAATTCGATGACATAGTTTGTTGTTGGACTGCAATTTGCTCGACGTCTTTGAATGAGAACAAAGGTGACCCGACAGGGCCTCTGCTATTTATTTATTTATGAGCAAAAGGGGATACTGATGTCTACTACACAACCTTCTTCTTGTAGATGTTTTTGGGCCTGCAAGTGCACAGGTTTGTAGGACAGTAGCAAATTTCCCTCAAGTGGATGACCTAAGGTTTATCAATCTGTAGGAGGCGTAGGATGAAGATGGTCTCTCTCAAGCAACCCTGCAACCAAATAACAAAGAGTCTCTTGTGTCCCCAACACACCCAATACAATGGTAAATTGTATAGGTGCACTAGTTCGGCGAAGAGATGAAGATACAAGTGCAAAATAGATAGTAGATATAGGTTTTTGTAATCTGAAAAAACAGCAAGGTAACAAGTGGTAAAAGTGAGCGTAAACGGTATTGCAATGATAGGAAACAAGGCCTAGGGTTCATACTTTCACTAGTGCAAGTTCTCTCAACAATAATAACATAAATACATCATATAACAAGCCCTCAACATGCAACAAAGAGTCACTCCAAAGCCACTAATAGTGGAGAACAAACGTAGATATTATGCTAGGGTACGAAACCACCTCAAAGTTATTCTTTTGGATCAATCTATAAAAGAGTTCGTACTAGAATAACACCTTAAGACACAAATCAACCAAAACCCTAATGTCACCTAGATACTCCATTGCCGCCTCAAGTATCCGTGGGCATGATTATACGATATGCATCACACAATCTCGGATTCATCCAACAAACATAAAAGTACTTCAAAGAGTGCCCCAAAGCTACTACCGGAGAGTCAAGAACGTGTGCCAACCCCTATGCATAGGTTACCAATGTCACGAAAACCGCAAGTTGATCACCAAGACATACATCAAGTGTTCTCATAATAGACTCAATCTGATAAGATAACTTCAAAGGGGATACTCAATTCATCACAAGAGAGTAGAGGGGGAGAAACATCATAAGATCCAACTACAATAGCAAAGCTCGGGATACATCAAGATCGTGCCATAGAGGGAACACGAGAGAGAACACGAGAGAGAGAGAGAGAGAGAGATCAAACACATAGCTACTGGTACATACCCTCAGCCCCGAGGGTGAACTACTCCCTCCTCGTCATGGATAGCGCCGGGATGATGAAGATGGCCACCGGTGATGGGATCCCCCTCCGGCAGGGTGCCGGAACGGGCTCCCGAGAGGTTTTTGGTGGCTACAGAGGCTTGCGGCGGCGGAACTCCCAATCTATCTTCTGTTCTGGAAGTTTTAGGGTACGTAGGTATATATGGGTGCAAAGGGTACGTCGGTGGAGCTTCGGGGGGCCCACGAGGTAGGGGGCGCGCCCCAGGGGGGTGGTCGTGCCCCCCACCCTCGTGGGCACCTCCCTTCTTCCCAAACATGCACTCCAAGTCCGTCGGGTGGCTTTCCTTCCAAAAATAACTTCTCCAGTTGATTTTGTTCCGTTTTGACTCCGTCTGATTTTCCTTTTCCTCGAAACACTGAAATAGGCATAAAACAACAAATCTGGACTGGGCCTTCGGTTAATAGGTTAGTCCCAAAAATAATATAAAAGTGGATAATAAAGCCCAATATTGCCTAAAACAGTAGATAAAGTAGCATGGAGCAATCAAAAATTATAGATACGTTGGAGACGTATCAGGCATCCCCAAGCTTAATTCCTGCTCGTTCTCGAGTAGGTAAATGATAAAAAAGAATTTTTGATGCGGAGTGATACTTCGGCATAATTTCAATGTAAATCTTCTTAATTGTGATATGAATATTCAGATCCGAAAGATTCAAGACAAAAGTTCATATTGACACAAAAATAATAATACTTCAAGCATACTAATCAAAGCAATCATGTCTTCTCAAAATAACATGGCTAAAGAAAGTTATCCCTACAAAATCATATAGTCTGGCTGTTACTCTATCTTCATCACACAAAGTATTTAATCATGCACAACCCCGATGACACGCCAAGCAATTGTTTCATACTTTAATAATCTCAAACTCTTTGAACTTTCACGCAATACATGAGCGTGAGCCATGGACATAGCACTATATGTGGAATAGAGTGGTGGTTGTGGAGAAGACAAAAAAGGGAGAAGATAGTCTCACATCAACTAGGCGTATCAACGGGCTATGGAGATGCCCATTAATAGATATCAATGTGAGTAGGGATTGCCATGCAACGGATGCACTAGATCTATAAGTATATGAAAGCTCAAGAAAAGAAACTAAGTGGGTGTGCATCCAACTTGCTTGCTCACGAAGACCTAGGGCACTTTTGAGGAAGCCCATCATTGGAATGTACAAGCCAAGTTCTATAATGAAAAATTCCCACTAGTATACGAAAGTGACAACATATGAGACTCTCTATCATGAAGATCACGGTGCTACTTTGAAGCACAAGTGTGGAAAAAGGATAGTAACATTGTCCCTTCTCTCTGTTTCTCTAATTTTTTTTGTTTGGGCCTTTTCTCTTTTTTTATGGCCTCTTTTTTTTCTCTTTTTTTTCGTCCGGAGTCTCATCTCGACTTATGGGGGAATCATAGTCTCCATCATCCTTTCCTCACTGGGACAATGCTCTAATAATGATGATCATCAAACTATTATTTTTCTTACAACTCAACAATTACAACTCGATACTTAGAACAAAATATGACTCTATATGAATGCCTCCGGCGGTGTACCGGGATATGCAATGAATCAAGAGCGACATGTATGAAAATTATGAAGGTGGCCTTAGCTTTGATCTTTTCCAGATTAGCTTCAATGCCCTTGTTAGACACCAGAGAACCCAAGAGCTTGCCTCCCGGTACACCAAAAACACACTTGGCCGGATTAAGCATCATCTTATAAACCCGGAGATTATCAGAGGTCTCCTTCAAATCAGCTATTAACGTCTCTGCCTTCCTGGATTTCACTATGATATCATCCACATAAGCATGAACATTATGCCCAATCTGATTATGAAGACAATTCTGCACACGTCGTTGATAAGTCGCCTGGGCACTCTTGAGCCCAAAAGGCATAGACACATAGTAGGAGGCTCTAGAGGGAGTTATAAAGGTCGTCTTCTCTTGGTCCTTAGCTGCCATTTTGATCTGATGATAACTAGAATAAGCATCCAGAAAGCTCAAATGCTCACAACCCGTCGTAGCATCAATAATTTGGTCAGTACGAGGGAGAGCAAATGGATCAGCCGGACAAGCCTTGTTCAAATCTGTGTAATCCACACACATACGCAAAGTGCCGTTCTTCTTAAGCACTAGCACCGGGTTAGCCAACCATTCAGGATGAAAAACCTCCACAATAAACCCTCCTGCCAAGAGCCGGGCTACCTCCTCACCGATGGCCTTGCGTCTCTCTTCATTGAAGCGGCGGAGAAACTACTTGACCGGTTTAAACTTGGGATCAACATTATGAGTGTGCTCAGCGAGTTCCCTTGGTACACCTGGCATGTTAGAAGGTTTCCATGCAAAGATGTCCCAGTTCTCATGGATGAACTCGATGAGCGTGCCTTCCTATTTTGGATCCAAGTTAGCGCTGATGCTAAACTGCCTGGATGAATCGCCAGGAACAAAATCAACCAACTTAGTCTCATCACTCGATTTAAACTTCAAAGCCGGATCATGCTCTGTAGTGGTTTTTTTCAAAGAAGTCATATCTGTTGGATCAACATTGTCCTTATAGATCTTCAACTCCTCTGTTGAACAAACCGACTCAGCGTAAGCCGCATCACCTTCCTCACATTCCAAAGCGATCTTTCGGCTTCAATGTACTGTGATGGTCCCCTTATGACCCGGCATCTTGAGCTGCAGATAAACATAACATGGCCTTGCCATGAACTTAGCATAACCCGGCCGTCCAAACAGGGCATGGTACGGGCTCCTAATTTTTACCACTTCAAAAGTCAATGTCTCTGATCTCGAATCATCATCATCTCTGAAGGCAACCTCCAGAGCTATCTTACCGACCGGATAGGCCGATTTACCAGGTACCACACCATGGAAAACAATGTTTGACGGTTTAAGATTCGTATCTGTCAACCCCATGCGACGGAAGGTCTCATAATACAAGATGTCGATACTGCTCCCTCCATCCATGAGCACCTTGGTGAACTTATAACCTCCAACCTGAGGCGCCACCACCAACGCCAGATGACCCAGATTATCAACCCGGGGCGGATGATCCTCTCGACTCCATACAATAGGTTGTTCGGACCAGCGCAAGTAGCGGGGCACCGTCGGTTCAACGGAGTTCACTGCCCTTTTATGAAGCTTCTGATCGCGCTTGCACAGGCTAGTGGTGAAGATATGATAGTGCCCTCTATTCAACTGCTTCGGGTGACTCTGATAACCTGACGGTTGTTGTTGCTGATTCCCCTGTTGATTAAAATTATCGGGGTGGCCCTGATTACCTTGATTGCCATGTCCGCCCTGATTACCTTGAAATCATGAACCAGAATTACCTCCATCATAACCCGACCCATGAGACCTGGGTCCTGAACCGCCGGACGGTCCTTGATCATATCTGAAAAGATCTGAGTTTTTGAACTCCCACTTAATAAAGAAATCCTTCCAGAGGTACGTAGCAGGCTTCTCTCTCGTCCCGTGCCTCGGGCAAGGCTGATTTAACAGGCGCTCAAGATTGACACCTGATCCTCCACTCCGTGGGGGCGGTCTACCCTTACAACACTGGCCATTATCCTGCGCATTGGTGTTAGCCACAAAATCTGAATTATTTTCCGCTTTATGCTTACCATTGTTTCCATGGCCCGCCTGGTTATGCTGCTGCCCTTTTGCACCGCCATTCTTCTTTCCCTTTCCTGGCTTCTCATCGTCAGACTCAGGATCCTTGGTACTATCAGAGTCAGCATATTTAACCAGGGCTGCCATAAGAGTTCCCATGTCATTGCAGTGACGCTTGAGTTGTCCCAACTTCAGCTTCAAAGGCTTAAACCGGCAATTGCCCTCCAACATTATAACTGTAGAATCGACATTGATGCGGTCCGATGAATGCAAAATCTCTGAAACCTGGCGCACCCAATGGGTGGTCGATTCGCCTTCTTCCTGGACACAAATGGCTAAATCCACAATTGACATGGGTTGCTTGCACGTGTCCGAGAAGTTCACTATAAACCGGGCCTTTAACTCGGCCCATGACCCAATGGATTTAGCTGGCAAACTTTTCAACCAAGTATGAGCCATTCCATCCAACATCATGGTGAAGTACTTCGCACATGCCGCTTCATCCAGATACATCATCTCCATTGCCATCTCATAACTTTCGACCCATGACTTGGGGGGTAAATCAGCAGTGTAATTGGGCACCTTACACAGACCCTTGAAATCCTTGGGCAGCTGCACATTGCGTAGGGCCGGGGTGAGACATGGCACCCACCAAGAGCTGAAAGCAAGACCTCGTTCCACTGACGTCGTCGAACAAACCGGAGTAAGCTATACTGCTAACTCGGCTTCTCGATGCACTCTGTCGTTATCCACTACGTCTTGAGCATTTGCACCACTACGCGCCGGATTAGGTCCTCGAGGGGCGTCACGGTTCCGTGCACTGCTCGACACAGCCGGTTCATCAATGTGCATGTTGTAACTCCTGCTCGGGTGAGGGGTTGAATGAATTTTGTCTCGACTATACGAATAAGCCTGCTGCTGAACCATAGCCATTTGAAGGAGATCTCTGGTCCGCCGCATCTCAACCGCTGCTGGAGACTCTCCCTCCATTGGAATAGCTGCCAACCGTGACGCTGCAGCGATCATGTACTGTGCCGGGTCATGGGTCCATCGAGGCGGGTCCGTCACCCGTGGCTGATCCGGTGCTCCTTTCCGTGACGCTTCAACCCGGTTCATCGCAGCCGGATTACTGGTTCCTCCTCCTGGCATGTTGAAAAGATTCATTGCTTCATAAACCAGTGGCAGACAAGACCGATGCCTCCTCCTCAAGACATTGTTTGAAGCGTTCTGATCCAGCAGGAGCCAGTAATTCTTTGCCTGAATCCGCTGTGCCTGAGCATTTAAAGCGGCCCGCTCATCAGCCATCCTGGTTTCCTCGGCCGCCAAGTCCTCCTTGGCGTGAGCTATCTGATCTCGCAGCTTCGTGACCTTCGCGTTATGCTGATCTTGATTATCCTAGGTAACCTCTATGGCCAACAATGTCGTCCAGGCATCCAATAATCCGGACAGAACTTGAGCCGGCCGGCGCACGGGGCCTCCTGCCCTGGCTGCCGATCCGGAAATCATCGCTGCTGCAGCTGAGGAGTGTTGTGTGGGATGCGTACCGGCAATTGAGATCGTAACCCGGTTCGGCGGTTCAAGGGGTCCAGAATACTGTCTTCGTCGGAACAGCCCCCAAACTGGCCATCTTGCAGTTGATACAGTGACTCGGTCTCACCGGTGGATGATTCGCCATCTGAATAAACGACCGCCTCACCATCGGACACCAGTTCAAACTCCGCACCGTTGATGAATCCTACGAACGCACGCTTCATGGCAGGCTGAACCAGAGCAGGGCTTGCATGCTGAGCCGTCTCGATGAGGTCGACGCAGATGTCCGGCTCAGGGCCCAGTTCACCGATCTTGCCGATGAAGATGTGAATTCCTCCAAAGGGGACCCGGTACCCATACTCGATTCAGCCGGCATCGTGGCCCCATCCTGCATCGTCGATGTAGAGCTTGCCGCGACGTCTCTTTGTCATCCGGCCCACTGTGTATCCCTGGAGTCCTTCGAAATTTCCCTTTAAGAACTCAAAACCATCATGTGATAGCCCCACGGTGGGTGCCAACTGTCATGGAATTATCACGTCAGATGTCCTAGTGTGAGGACTTAGTCGTGGAGCCATTGCAACGAGATTAGCTTAAAGGGGTTAAACGGGACAAAGGACACGGGGAGTTTATATTGGTTTGCCCCTTGCGGTGAAGGTAAAAGCCTACGATCTAGTTGTGGTGGAATTGATGGGGTCTCGATGATTAGGGAGTGAATCTGCTTTACCTGGCTCTCGAGTTGTTGTTTCTTGTCCTTGAACCGCTGGCGGGTCGTCCCTTTATATACACAGGTTGACGCCCAGTGGTTTACAGAATCCCGACGCCGGCTCATACACGTGCCCGCCTCGGTTTCTACCTTTTCCTATCTTACAATACAAGTTACATATCACATGGCGGTTTATGTCTACGGGCCCTAATCCGCCTTTGGGCCCTAGGCCTATAAATCTCTGTAGTAAAGCTCCATACTCCTTACCTTCATGGGCTTCAATACGGATGACTCCTTATGGGTATAACCCGGCCCCTCCTGGGTGGTTTATACTCAATAGTTATATCCCCAACAATACATGTGTTATCTTGCAATTCTCCCAAACACATTAGTCCATCAACCACATTGTCATCAATACTCCAAAACCAACTAGGGGTGACACTAGATGCACTTACAATCTCCCCCTTTTTGGTGATTGATGACAAACTGGTTGAAGTTTTCAGTGGGGATAAAAGTATGTGAAAGTTCAATGTTGTGAGTATTGTCTTTGTTGGATTACGGGTTCCGCAAACCCTTGAAAGGTTCAAACTCTGGGGTGTGTGCATAGATCTCAACCTACCCAGCCTACCTACTCGCAATCCTCCTAAGCCTAGCACGACGAGCTCGATGAGACAAAGAGACACAACAGTTTATCCTGGTTCGGGCCACCTTGCAGTGTAATATCCTACTCCTGCGTTTTGGTGGATTGGCTCGAAGTGCCAAGGATGAACTAGTATAGTGGATGAACTGGCCTTAGGAGGCGATATGTTCTTGAGCTCAAGAGAGCTGGTGAGGTGGTCGGGTCAGAATGGCTCTCCCCCCTCTATGATGGTGGCTAAGTCCTATTTATAGTGGCATTGGTCCTCTTCCCAAATGTTGTGGGGAAGGGATCCCAAAACGATCGGATTTGAAAGGGGAAAAGTAGTATAGCTTATCCTGACAAAAGTGGTCTTTGCCTGCGAAAAGCCCCTGGTCGTGACATTGCGGTGGGCTCGACGATGACCTCCGTCCTGTCGTCCTAGTGGTCTTGGTCTTGTTGCACCAGAATGGAAACCTTTGGATGATTCCTCGGGACTCCGCGCCTACGGCTTGCCTCCCTTGCACCGAAGAGGAAACTGGCACTCTGCGCCCGCTGGCGCCCACCTGGCCTTGGTCATCACGGCTCACGTCATCTGAGCCTCGTGAGGTGCACCTTGCATAGAACTCTCTGCCCCTCGGGAGCCAGCCAGAAGAGGCCGATCCCCTCGGGGGTGTTGGCATCATCCGCCTCGCGAGGGTCTTGAATCGTTGATGTCGAAGCTGGGCCGTACTAGGCCATCGATAAAGCCACATGCTAGGCCACAGGCAGGCAAGTCTGGATACCCCCATATCCAGAACACCGACAGTAGGCCCCGGGCCCAAGGCATGCTCGGACTTGGCTTCCAGGCGAATCCAAAGGGAAAGTGTGGAGTGTCGCGGGCCCTAACCAGCTGCAGCCTTGATGACACGTGGCGATTGATGGGACATGGGCGTCTCCACTTCCCCACGCCGTCTTGATATTCGCCAGGCATAGTGGTCGCCGTTGTCAGAGCAACTAGTCCTTGCAGATTGTTGCGCTCGGCCTTGTTTCTTCTTTTCCCAATCTTGTAGCTTCATGCGTAGGTCCGGTGCTCGCGCCTCGCCCCCTTTCCCGGCTTTTGTCAAGGTCCCGCAGTCGAGGAAGAAGAAGGGGAAGCCGCACGCCCCGGCCAGGTTCCCGCCAGCCTTGGAGCCAGCTCTTGAGTGGTCAACGATGATCAACTAGGAGGGGCTGAACAAGGTCCTCCACGCCCTTGCAGCCGATTCCAACGAGTGGAAGGCAACGACCGTCCATCCTGCATCTTGGCGTGTGGGTGAGATGAGTGCCACTGAGATCCCCATCTATCTCCACGTTGTCCTTGCAGGTCTGATTCCCCCCTTCTCTTCCTTCTTCAACGTTGTAATCTCGCATTACCAGATCCACCTACTTCATCCGGATCCCCTCTCTATTATCCTTTTTGCCATCTTCACCTTCCTCTGTGAGGCCATGGTGGGCATTACTCCTTCCGTGGCCCTGTTTCGCCATTTCTTCTTGCTTCGGCTGGTCGATGCTCGCCAATGCTCAGGATGTGCGTCCTTCGAAGCTGTGGCCACAATTGCCGGCTCGGGGACCGACTTTGAACTTTCGCCTACTGCGAAGGGGTTTCGGAAGCAGTGGCTGCTTATGGACGCCGGCACATGCAGCCCCCTCTTCCTAACTCCTGGGGCGCCGGCCTCGCCCAGCTCTGGTTGGGGGCATGCGAAGCTCTCCGACCGGCGCCTTACCTTCATCTGGAAGAGGTTGGTGAGGCTGCAAGAGCTAGAGGTGACAACGCCGATGGTGGTGAAGGAATTCGTCAGGCAGCGTGTCAATCCCCTCCAGTGCCATTATCGCCCAATGTGGGACCTTGTTGGCGTCGAGGATCCCATGAGGCTGCAAAAACCGTCACTGACCGCTGGGACCTTGAGCCTGGTGCATAAACTCCTGAGGGGTGAATCCGAGCCCGCCGACCTTCCTGGAGATGGCTGCCTCCTCTACCAGTGCTCGAACAAGACGTCCTTTGTGGGGCAGATGCCCCTGTTCGACGTCTGGGGGTTGCTCTCGGAGGGCCTTGAGGGGCCTCGTGAGAACCCCGTCTTCATGGCTCCCCTGCTACTCGATCCGGCCGCGTGCGCCCCAAGTGTGGAAGCAGGGGGGCGCCCGTCGCCAGCAGCTATTGAGGGTTCCTCCGGAGGCCTGGCGCCGATGGGCCCCCGGGAGATCAGGGCTCCCGAGGCCCAGAAGGGGGCTACCGCGGGGTTAGCGCAACCCCATGCTCCAAAGGCAGATGCTTCTGAAGCTCGGGGTGATGGCTTCGAGGTGGTTGCGATGATGAGGCGCCCACCGATAGCTTCGGAGTCGTTGACCAGAAGGCCCCACCTGACACCCATGCTCATAGGGTCTCCGCCCTGTACGGCTCGCCGAATGCTCCTCCACCCGAGGGTCACCCGCCGGGGTCCGGTCGGCCCCGCATGTGTCTTGAATCGCTCCTGAAGAGGAAGAGATCTCCGTGCCGCAGCGACGGCACCCGTCGGTCGCGAAGCTGAGGAGATATGTGGCTGCAGACGAGTAAGTAACTTCGCTCTCAATTCCTTGCATGCCGCATTCTCTCCTGACCAGGGTCTTCCAGGGTTCTTATGACGATGAAACCTCGAGAGGCCAGCGCCTCCAAGGGTCCTGGCTTGGCCCCAGCACACAACCCCTAGTGCCCTGGCCCTGCGCGGGGCGCGGGGCCGACTCTAGCCGCCGAGTTGCCGCAAGGGGGCCTCGGGCCCAAGGTTCCTGTTTCCTTTCTCCGTGGCCTGGCCTATAGGACGGGGGACGCACAGACAATCCTTCCTCGGGTCATTGCTGACAACTGGGTGCCTCTTGGGAGGCCTTCGTCTTCAACTTGCGAGGCTACACCGGCCAGCCCCCAGCCAGGGCAGGCGAGATGCCCAGTGCCTCCTCGACAGCCTCTGGGCCTGAAGAAGGCATTGGCGATGTGTTGGCGCTTGCACGCAGGCGCAATACCATTCGCTTCGAGCTATTCGGCGAGGTAATGTGTGCGATGATCCAGCTTGGTGGGGATCTTGCTAATGTCAACACCAAGCTCAAGGCGGAAGGCCGCCACCTGGCGCATGAGTGGCAGCAGCGGAAGGTTGCCATCAACCTCGGGAAACTTCAGCGCGATCAGGCTGACACGCTTGTGGCGGCCTCGCTTGCGACTTCCCATGAGGCTTGTGCCCGCGCCATGGAGGAGGCCGAAGCCGCCAACCACCACTGCGAGGCAGCCGAAGAGTGGGAGCAGGAGCAGGAGCTTCTGTCTTCAAATGCTGCCCTTGAGTGAGAAGTTGAGGAGTAGCGCGCCCTCCCGGCCTCCTCACCAGATGGAGCGGCCTTTGCCGAGGAGGAGCTCCTGAGGTGCCATGATGACTTGGCGTTGGAGGCCGTGGATCACAACATAGCATTGGAGAGGTTGGAGGTGAGGGAGCGCCAAGCTGCCACGGTTGAGGATGTCGTCGCAGCCCGAGAAGCCCAGGTCCAACTGGAGGTGGAGGAGAGGGTGGCGAAGGCGCGTGCAGATTTAGCTGAGGGGCACCGCCTGGATTTGGAGCTGCTCAATGCCGAACTTGAAGGTAGGAACTCCGCCCTGAAGGCAAAGCTGCTATCTGCAGAACAGCATGAAAGCGCCGCTCAAGAAGCTCTGACTTCTTCCGAATCTGCCTTGAATTCTGCCCACGCCGAGATATCCTCTCTCTAAAAGCAAGTCAAGGACACCGCCTCCCTCTTGAAGAAGGCTTCGAGTGAAAAGAGCCACAGCCTGACACTGGAACGTGAGCACGGCTCCATGCTCCAAGGTCTGCGTGTTAGAGCTAACCATGCCTTGGGCGCTATCTGTGACAAGAGCGCTCCTCACCCGCACGAGAGTGACTACGCCAGCCACCTTAACTTATTCACTCATTATGTGACCCACCTGGAGGATCAGTCCATGAAGGCTCACCAGCTTGTTGAGGAGAAGAGCAGCGCCTCCTCGGGCGTGCGCTTCGCTCTTCTTCAGCAATCTCCTGAACCACGATTCCCACTTGGATTTCAACACCGTGCTAGCCCCCGTGCCTACGGCTACCCAAGACAAGCTCGCCTAGTGGGTGGACAACCATGTGAATGCCTTGGTGAAGGAGCTGGCTCCTGAGGACGACACAACCATGCTCATGCCCAAAGCGGATGGTATGGGCAGTGGTGATGAGGAGGATGGCTCCCACGGCTCCGGCAGCGCGGACGAAGGCGACGAAGAGGGCGCGCTCAGCTAAACCTGCATTTCTGTTTGCTCTAACCTGTATGACAAAACTTGGAAGTTCCCTTGTGAGAGCATTTTGAAAAGGGGGAGCCCCTTGTGATTGTGATGTACAAAATTATGAAATGCTTTGAAATGATGACGTGGGGTGACCACTCAGGTTCGTAGCCTTAGGTGGGATGGTCGTTGTGACTTATCTTTTGGCTCCGCGAGTCCCGAGCGGGCGTTGACGCGGTAGAAACATTTGTCCTCCCGAGGCATGCCTGATGCGGGCTCGTGAGGGCCTGGCTCTTGCGCGGGGCCTGTTGACCTGCCTTGGAGTGCTTCGCGAGGAGCCAACCGCTGGATAGTGGCGAGGTGGGCGCGCGTGGCGGCCGCACCCTTGAGCCCCCGTGGGGAGACCGATCAATCCCGGCGCGCACACCGTACCCAGCCCCCTCTCGCGAGGCGCTCGAGGGCAGGGCAGCAGTCACGAGCTCCAGAAAAACGCAAGAACAGAAGGCAAGAGAGCAACGCAAGACGAGAAAAACTCCCCCCATTTTTATAAATGCACAAGAACCAAACTACTCCAAAAAGCCGACGAACAAGTACAAAAAGGAGGCAAAAGCAAATGGCCGCGACTGGCGCCTAGATAGTCTTCCAGTCTTCTCACCAGCGCAGAGCTAAGTGCTTCCACTGGCTGGCGATAGTCATTAGGGGACAGTGTCGACGGCCAGCGCGGAGCATGGTGCTTCCACTAGAACGTGCGTAGGAGCCTCCGTGATGCCCCAGGGCGGCACTCAGGAGACTCCGGGTCGTGTACAGCCCCACTCATCATTATGTGAGAGTGTCACGAGCGGAGACCTTCACAGGCCGGAGCGTTGCTTCATGTCGCCCGACGAGGACCCCGTCCTGCACCACCCCCGACCACCATTGGGGAGACTAGAAACTAGGACAACACCAAGGGGCAAGGGGGGCGCTGGCGGCGTCCTCGGCGAGACGGCGACCGTAGGCCCCCCACCTGGGGAAGGGCTCGCCGGCGCCTTCCCCGGCGGGGAAACTACCTCCAAGAAGGGTCCTGCTCCGTGCAGCATGGGGAAGGCCCTACCGCTGGGCTCCCCCATGCTGCTCCCAACGCCCTTCATGCTCCAACAGGGGTTCCGCCGTCCCGAGAGTGCTGATGGTAGCTGTGCCCTGGTTCACCTGCGATCCATGGTCAACATAAGCATGCCCTAGTGGCGTTAGCTGTACCCAGAGGTTGTTGCCGTTGAAGATGTCAGCGGGGCTCGGTGGCGGCTCATAAGGGATCTCGGCTTCATGTATATCCAGCGCCCAGCCTGGCATGGGGGATCGGTTGGGGCCTTCTCCCTGCGCATTCCTCAGGTCCATCACGACGGGGACGTAGGCTTCCGAGCTCGCTGCGCCTGAACCGCTGCCCGGCTGCCTCACGTTCTTGCCATCTTCAGCCACTCTCTGGTCCTGTCGGCCAGGGGCCGATGCTACAGCGCGGCCACTGGGATGTCTCCCGAAGCAACCTAACGCTAAGGCAGCATGTTTGGAGGAGTGCGGGCTGCTCCATGAGGCTGACCGATGCCGAGAGGCTCTTCGGGGGTCCTGGGAGGGGGCGTGCGGTTGTGGAGGGGACGGGTGCGCGCCTCTATCATAGCATGCAACGTGGGCAGGGTCCAGAATGGCGTCGCTCCCCTGCACGATGCATCCAGCAGCTCGACAACCCGCTCCATGAAGGCATCGTGGCCGCTCTCTAGCAGCCTGCACCTCAGGAGCTCCCGAGCCACGATGACCGTTGCTCGCATGTTTGCTTGTTCCCTGCGCGTGTGGGGTGCGGTTGCTGCGGCGTAGCATGCAGATCGCGCGGCGTCGCAGTTGCGGCGCGGCGCTAGAGGGGAAGACTGCGCCCCGCACCTCCCGTGGCCGGGCGCCCCAGGCGGAGTGCGGGCCGCGAGCAGAGCGGAGTGGAGGTCCTCCTCATCGGTGGGTGCTGTCGAGGAGGCCCAAACAACCTAGTGCTCGACATGCGCCCTCGGGGCATCTGCCATGGCGTTGGTGGAGCGGGGGAGGACTGGTCGATGGAAGAGAAGATCCGATGCACCCCTACCTGGCGTGCCAAATGTTGGATTATGAGTTCCGCAAACCCTTGAAAGGTTTGAACTTTGGGGTGCGTGCGGAGATCTCAACTTACCCAGCCTGCCTACTCGCAATCCTCCTAAGCCTAGCGCGACGAGCTCGATGAGACAAAGAGACACATCAATTTATCCTGGTTCGGGCCACCTTGCGGTGTAATGCCCTACTCAAACATTTTGGTGGATTGCCTCGAAGGGCTGAGGATGAACTAGTATAGTGGATGAACTGGCCTCAGGAGGTGAGTTGTGCTTGACCTCAAGAGAGCTGGTGAGGTGGTCGTGTTAGAATGGCTCTCCCCCCTCTATGGCGGTGGCTAAGTCCTATTTATAGTGGCCTTGGTCCTCTTCCCAAATGTTGGCGGGAAGGGATCAAACAACAACCGGATTTGAAAGGGGACAAGTAGTAGAGCTTATCCTGACAAAAGTGGTCTTCGCCTGCGAAAAGCCCCTAGCCGTGACGCTGTGGTGGGCTCGGTGATGACCTACGTCATGTCGTCCTGGTGGTCTTGCTCTTGTTGCACCAGAATGGAAATCTTTGGTTGATTCCTCGGGACTCCGCGCCTTCAGCTTGCCTCCCTTGCATCAAAGAGGAAACTGGCGCTCTGCGCCCGCTCGTGCCCGCCTGGCGTCTGCCTGGCCTTGGTCGTCATGGCTCACGTCAGCTGAGCCTCGTGAGGTGCACCTTGCATAGAACTCTCTGCCCCTCGGGAGCCATCCTGAAGAGGCCGATCCCCTCGGGGGTCTTTGCATCGTCCGCTTCGCGAGGCTTGACCCTCGCGAGGGTCTTGAGCCATTGATGTCGAAGCTGGGCCATACCAGGCCGTCAATGGAGCCACGTGGTGGGTCGTAGGCACGTAAGTCTGGATACCCCCATATCCAGAATGCCGACAGTCTTCAAACATATGACGAGGCTCCCCGTGAAGATGTGCATATAAATAGTTTGCGTTTGAATGCAAATGCACATGGCAGGTTTTGTTTTGCGGAGGTCATCTTCAAAGTGTGAAGACAATTCATCATGCATATAAAAATGAATATAATGATATGCATAATGGAAAATGGACGTCTGGAGAATGACTTCATGCGGAATATATCATCGGATCACAAAGTGGAAGCAAAAGTTGTAGACGACCATCAAGTTTAAGTGTTACTACTCAAAGGCCAAGTGTTTCAGAACGAGAGTTGTAAGAACTTAGCAAAAATTAAGCAACCACCCATATGGACTCGCTTGAAGACTATCAACTCATATGCTTGTCCCCCTTTTGTCAGTAATGACCAAAAAGGTTTGAAGACATAGAGTATCTACTCGTTCCCAGGAGGAGACGAGGTTGGAGCAGCAGGGTCGATTTTGGACTTTGGTGGTGCAGAAGGGCCTTGTACAGCATCATCATGCAATGCAGTTATTACTGGCTAAGTAGCGTCATCTTCTTCATCGACTACTCTCGCAACAATAGTTGCACCCAAAGATGAGCACTCAGAATCTTTTATGGAGGGTGTGCGATGCCAACTTGCATTTTGAGGAGGCCTGGAGTCAAACTTGAAATTTTTAGTGAAGCCATCCACGCGAAGATCATCTTCAGCGCAGAGCAAGGTGAGACTCTTCCAGGAATGGTGACATGCTTCATGGGATACAAACAAGTTCTTAGTGGCCAAGTTGTGAATGCGATTGACATCCACCAAGATACTTTGCATCTGATGCTTCAGTCAGTCATGATGTTTGTCCTACTTTTGATGTAAAGCCACCAGAAGCTCATGGTCATTAAGTACACAAGGACGCTTTTGAGGCCTTTGAGCAATGGTGCTTGCAGTGGCTTCGATATTTGCATGGTGTGGTAGGAGCAGGTTGCCAGCCAAAGGATAAGCAAGAGTTGCAGCATTGGGCACATGAACACCATAAATGGGCTATGTGAAGCTCTGGAACTCAACATTCTGAAGGTGGAGGGGCTTCTTGGCAGACTCATGGTAGATGGCTTCAACGGACATATCAACATCAGGTAGAAAGACAATCTGATTGCAAGCTGATGGTCGATAGTCAACAGTTGAATGATGATTAATCAAGCGCATCACCCATGGAGCATAAAACTTCAGACCAAACAGATCAATCCCAGAAGCAGCAAGTTGTCTGATGAAGAAATCCTGGGTGTTCAATCTGATGCCATTGATGATATAGAATACCAAAGTCTTCATGGAGCCTTCAAGTTTGGCTTCAGATGAATGGACTTTGATGGGCCAGAGAGTATGCCTCAGAATGTGATATACTGTGCATGGCAGATACTCAAGGTCCTTGACAAAGAATTCCTTTGGATATTCAGTGTCTTGGGGCAAAGGCTTCATCATGCTAAGTGAGGGAGTCCTGGACTAGGGGGTGTCCGGACAGCCGGACTATCATCGTCGGCCGGACTCCAAGACTATGAAGATACAAGATTGAAGACTTCGTCCCGTGTCCGGATGGGACTTTCCTTGGCGTGGAAGGCAAGCTTGGCAATACGGATATGTAGATCTCCTACCATTGTAACCGACTCTATGTAACCCTAGCCCTCTCCAGTGTCTATATAAACCGGATGGCTTTAGTCCGTAGGACACAACAACCATTACAACAATCATACCATAGGCTAGCTTCTAGGGTTTAGCCTCCTTGATCTCGTGGTAGATCTACTCTTGTAATACCCACATTATCAATATCAATCAAGCAGGACATAGGGTTTTACCTCCATCAAGAGGGCCCGAACCTGGGTAAAACATCATGTCCCTTGTCTCCTGTTACCATCCGCCTAGACGCACAGTTCGGGACCCCCTACCCGAGATCCGCCGGTTTTGACACCGACATTGGTGCTTTCATTAAGAGTTCCTCTGTGCCGTCACCGATAGGAAGGATGCCTCTTCCCGTCTTCAAGGACGGTATCTTCGCCAAAGGAGCCTTGGCCGCCGGCCAAACTATCCGGATGGGTGGTTTTCTCATGACCGCCTGTTCGGCCACCGCTTTGACGATGACCTCTCGGGTCATCAAAAGTAATCTTCATGTCAACTCGGAATTCGCCGAGCGGCTAGATCCAACAGAGCTCTCGTCCGTAAATGAACTCTTGGATCGCATCGCCGCCCTGGGAGTCGCTACAGACTACAATCAGATCGGGCTTAAAACCGATCTGAGAGAGATTAACTCTCCCCAGGTTACCCACCACGTCGCAGTGGTAGAGGAACATCGCGGCGACTCGTCTCCTATATTGAAAACTAGCCGTGTCTGGGCTTCCGAACCCTCCATGCCAGATTCCTGTAGAGGGACGGACTTCGATCAAGCGCAGAACCTAAAGTCAGGCATCGGACCGGACTCGTTGGACAACGTTCCACTTTCCAAGCTTCCGAATTCGGAAACTTCTCGACCCTTGAGCCTTGAGATGGGTAGGGTTCCGAACTCAATTAGACCCACCCACCCAGATATCTGCGATCTATCTCTAATCCGGCAAGAGCCTGCTGAAACAGTACATCATTATTGGACCAGATTCCTCCTGGTTATGGACAGGATAAAGGACTCCCGAGAGGAAAACACAATCTCAATTTTTTGCAATAATTGCACGGACAAGGGAATCTTGAACGCCGTCAGCCGTCGTGAAATCACATGCTTCACCGACTTGGCATCCATAGTACGAAAGTACTGTGCGATGGAGAGTTTCCGAAAAACCGAAAATAATTTTTGGGACAATCCGGCCCCGAATACAACCCCAGTCCGCAACAAAAGGGTGCATTACCCTCAGGCACCAGGTACAATAACCAAAAAGCAGAAACCCCATAAAGGGCACGGAACCATACTGGAGGGATGGCTTAGCGGACCCTGTACAATTCACAGTACAGAGGGCGCCACCCCAACACATAGCCTTCGAGCATGTCGGATATTACGGCAGGTGGCCAAGAGTGGCGAGGAGCTTCTAGCCCCGGAAAACCACACCAACAATACCGGTACGGTATCAACAGTCTTCGAAACTTTCGCATCAAACAATATGCGGAAACGAACAATCCGCAGCCTCGTCGAAGTCTACCAAGTAGCAACGACAAATCCTTGGAGCGACGCGGCCATCACCTTCAACGCCAGCGACGAACCTAAATTCCGAACAGCCCGAGCACCAGCCGCATTGGTCCTCAGTCCAATAGTGGACGGCTTTCGACTTACCAAGGTGCTCATGGATGGCGGCAACGGATTAAACCTCATCTACGAGGAAACTCTTCAAAAAATGGAAATAGACTGGAGCCGGATTGAGTGAAGCAGCACAACCTTCAGAAGAATAATCCCTAGCCGGGAAGCGCGCTGCACCGGAAAAATCACACTTGATGTGGTGTTCGGCTCGCCAGACAATTACAGGTCCGAAGAAGTCACATTCCAAGTGGCCCCGTTCAGCAGCGGATATCACGCTATATTAGGACGAGAGGCATTCACAATTTTTCAAGCCGTACCCCATTACGGGTACATGAAGCTCAAAATGCCTGGGCCCGGTGGAACAATCACTCCCGTTAGTGATCCAGACATAGCACTCCGCGCCGAAAACAAGATAGCCGCATTAGCCCTGGAGGCACTATCCGAAGCCCTAGCGGCAGAAGAACTCACCGCGCTGCGCTCTACGGTGCATAGGGACGATGTGATACTCGATAAGAGATCCAAGTCCACCTCCTTTAAACCAGCGGACGAAATAGTAAAATTCCAGGTCCATCCAACGGACCCGACAAAGACGGCCTCCATCGGGGCCCAGTTGAACCCTGATGTAGACGCTGCACTGCGAGAATTCCTTCGGGAAAATTGGGATATTTTCGCCTGGCACCCTTCAGATATGCCGGGAATCCCACGCAGATTGGCAGAGCATAGCCTAAATATCCTAAAAGGGTTCAAGCCAGTCAAACAGGCTCTTCGACGATTTTCCAAACCCAAAAGATAGGCAATGGGAGAAGAACTAGCCAAACTATTGGAAGCCGGATTCATCAGAGACATCAAACATCCGGATTGGCTAGCAAACCTGGTAATGGTACCAAAGAAGGACAAATCCTGGCGAGCTATAAAGTCGCAAGTTTTGGCTGACTTTGTCGCTGAGTGGACCGAAGCCGAACTCCCTAAAGAGTACGGCGCATACTCCAATTGGATTATGCACTTCGACGGCTCCAAAATATTGGCCGGATTGGGGGCTGGCGTCATATTGACGTCCCCAACCCGGGACACAGTCCAATACGTACTTCAGATAATGTACACGGACTCCAACAACACAGCCGAATACGAGGCCCTCTTACATGGCCTCCGGATGGCAATCTCCATGGCCATTCAACGCCTAGAGGTGCGCGGGGACTCAAACCTCGCAATATCCCAAGTAAATGGAGACTTCGACGCCAAGGATCCGAAAATGGCAGCCTATCATAACGCTGTCCTTAAAATGTCAGCACGGTTCGAAGGACTTGAATTCCACCACGTAGCCAGGGATAATAACCAAGCGGCCGACGTATTGGCACGCATCGGCGCAAAACGTGACGCTGTCCCTCCAAACATCTTCCTGGAACGGGTGTTCAAGCCATCCGTACTATGGAAGAGGAGTCCGGAAATAACAACCCAGAAGCAGCCGCAGAGCAATCTGACATAATCGGCGATTCAGCCGATGAAACAACACCTTCAGCCCACGACATAATGGCAGTAATCGCCCCATGGACAGAGCCATTCCTAACCTACTTGCTTAGGCAGGAACTTCCCGAAGACCAAAATGAGGCCCGCTGCATAGTTCGGAGATCTAAAGCCTACAAGGTCCATGAGGGAGAACTCTATAAGAAAAGCACAACCGGAGTCCTTCAAAGGAGTATCTCCGAAGAGGAAGGGCGAGACCTTCTGGCTGAAATTCACACCGGACAAGGAGGACACCACGCCGCAGCCCGGGCCCTTGTAGGAAAGGCATTCCGTACAGGATTTTATTGGCCAACGGCCCGGGCAGATGCTCAAGACTTAGTCCAAAGATGCGTCGGTTGTCAGCTCTTTGCTAATCAGAGCCATATGCCACCCACCGCCCTCAAAACTATACCCATTACCTGGTCGTTCATGGTCTGGGGGCTTGACATGGTTGGACCACTTAAAGGGGGAACCCACAAGCAAAGGTAACTATTGGTCATGGTGGATAAATTCACCAAATGGATAGAGGCCAAGCCAGTTAAAATGGCAGAGTCCGGACCAGTGATAGACTTCATATCCGGGGTAGTACACCGTTATGGCGTCCCCCACAGCATCATCACCGATAACGGCACGAACTTCACAGCCGACGAGGTTAAATCATGGTGCAAAAATATGGGCATTAAGCTCGATTACGCTTCAGTCTATCATCCTCAAACCAACGGTCAAGTGGAACGAGCAAATGGTCTAATAATGAGCGGCATCAAACCCAGACTAGTGCGGTCCCTTACGAAATCTGACACGCACTGGGTAGAGGAGCTCGACTCCGTACTCTGGGGGCTGCGGACAACGCCCAACCGTACTGCCGGATTCACACCATTTTTATGGTATACGGCGCAGAAGCAGTTCTGCCCTGCGACATCATTCATGACTCACCTCGAGTGCGCATGTACGAAGAAAGAGAAGCCGAGCTGGATCGGCAGGACAGCTTGGACGCATTGGAGGAAGAACGCGATGTCGCCAAGGCTCGTTCCGCATTCTATCAGCAGCAGGCTCGAAGATATCAAAGCAGAGAAGTATGGGCCAAGACTTACAACGTTGGCGAACTAGTTCTACGCCTGCCGGACAAGAAAAAGGACAAGCTCAAGCCCAAATGGGAAGGCCCCTTCATCATCGATCAAGTCTTGACCGGCGGAGCGTACCGTCTACGAAATGCGTCGGACAACCGACTCGAGCCGAACCCATGGAACGCAGCCCGCCTCCGAAGATTCTATGCCTAGCGCCAGACTAAGAGTTCGTCCCTTTCCCCCGTCCAAATTTTTTACACTTCAGCTGTCTTTTGTTTATCTTTTTTCTCTCACCCCTATTCATCAAAGCCTTAAAAGGCTTACTTGCGCATCGTTCGCACGCAATTGATGTGCTATCCGCACTCATTATACCTGGGGGCTTCCTTACCAGAAGCTTAATTATAAGGGCTTCATGCCCAGCACGCGTGTCAAACTTCCACGTGTACCTTTTATTCACCAATATATGCATCGATATGACTTAAGTTTTGGCCAAGCTGGGTTGCCTGGCTCCTGTGCTTACCCCTACGTTCCCGATTGTTCGGCTAGGAGGTAAAGGGAGCACCTCTGCAATTGTTACTGTTGGGTCAGCCGGATGTGTACCTCAGACTGGGTGAAGCCGAAAGCTAGCGTTCTTAAGGGAATATTCGGTCGGTGATTTGAAAGATGATTATTTACCAATTTATTTATCTGCCCCCAGATGTTATCCTGCTCTTTTCGCAGTCCGGACATGCACTTTAGGGCATGCCTCCCAGAGGAAAGGAACCCTTAACGGAACTATTCTCCCTGGAAGATGTTTCTTACTAACCATGTAATATAACATAACTAGTTGGGCACTTGTCTAATAAAGCACTAATGACCCCTACGCCTGGTCTCCATGCATGCCCCGGTTGTTTCTTAACCGAGAAGGTATTCGGACACACTCCGGACTCTAGGGTCCCGAGGTTGAAGCGAAAAGGTCGGCAAAGACAAACGATCTACAATCCGGCTAGAAGGCATTTTACATGTCATTTTAAAATACATTGTCAAATCGACTGACTGTATTCCTCCTCAATCCCGTCTAACAGGCTGTCTAATTTACAGTCCCGTTGGGAAAATTTAGCAGCCAACTCTACTTGGCCGTATACTAAACTCACAGGGATCTCCTTCCCATCAGGCCCCACAGGTCCGACCTCGGCCATGTGGTTGGGATCCGCCTTCTTGTACCGCGTCTTCACCATGGCCCAGGCCTCCCTGGCACCTTGGCGGCAGGCTGAAATCTTCCATAAACGGAAGCGCTGCCGCACTCCCTGAAGCTTCTCCGCAAGCTCCCCAAGGCCCTCGGGTAGGTAGAGGGCTGGCCATAAAGCCTGGACGACGCCGCTCATTGCTTGCCGAACTCGTTCGAGCAGTTGCAACAGCTCGGGAAGTTGATCACCCGTTGATACGGGCATCTCCTCCGTAGGGCGACCTGTGAGTATACCTACAGACATATTTTGTCAATTGACTTCCTCGTCGAACTCTTCTTTTCAAAAGAGTTCGCTCAAGCACTTACTATAGATGCCGCGACGAAGCCGCTGATTCTCCTTAACGGAGCCAGACAGCTCGGCCCGAACACCTTTCAGCTCTTCTCCAAGCTGGGCGTGGGCATCCTGGAGCTTGTTCCTTTCTTGCTGCACCTTATGCAGCACCCTCTCGCCGGCCTTCAGCTGGCGCAGTAGTTCTTGCCTGTTCGGATCTTGTCCGGCAGCACCTGCAACGTCATTATTAGACTTGCGCGCAGGCCGCACACCACTTATCTTTTTAAATAATGTGTTACCAGGAGGGGTCCCTGTGTTTCCTCCTGCGGCAGCGAGTGCGGCCTCAAGTTGGGCCTTACACTCTTGCAGCTCCTGAGACAGTTGGGTATTCTTCTTTGTAAGATCCTACAGTTCAAATGATCCTTAAATCAGTTAATATAACTACTTTAAGTCTCGGGGGCTACTGGCATATACAACTATTAAAATCTCTTACCCATATGTCTCTCACATACTGCTCCGTGGCTCTGGTCAAACCATCTTGAGCGGCACGAAGGTGCGCGTCCCCCGCGTTAAAGGCATTCAACGCCTCAGGGGAGAAGCACGCGTCACGAAAAACTGTCCGGCGGCGCCTGTGGTTCATGGCACTCTCCACCTCAGACTTGGTGGCGGACAGTCTGTCGGCATCCTCCGTTGGAGGAGTATCCGGCTCGCACCTTGCGCTCGCCTCCCCCTCCAGACTAGGCGCTGGAGCTTGGCTGGTAGAGGCTGGGTTGGCAACCTCTACGCCCGCAATCCGGCGGGTGCTTTTTCTCCTACAAAAGTTATGAGCACTCAAACGCTTCCTAGGAATGTTGCTCTAAATAACGAACCGTGAGCTATACCTTTGCGGCGACGTTTCAATCTGCGCCGCGCTCCTCTTCCGCCTGCTGGGCCGGACTGACCCTTGTTGGTCAGCCGCCGCGGGTCCGGCTTCCCGCCTTGAAGGCACCGCCTGCAAGACACCGTTGTGTACGGTGGTCAGAAATGCACGAAGATGGAGTAATGGTGTTAAGAATTCGGTCATAAGTACCTGGGAAGCCGGTGACAAGCCGGGGTAGTCGGCCGTAATGGCGACTAGAGCATTATCCATGCTGAGTTGGTGGAACACCCTGTCAATTAGCTCCACCTTTATATCCGGATCCTCTTCGGAGGTCGGATCAAGGGATCTTCCCGGATCCTCGGGTTGTGGAGCCGGACTATGAATGTCCTCCACATCCCGGCGCAGTTCCTGCGTCAAAATCACAGAGTAAGGTACTCGGCTTTGAAAGCACGGGTCGGATGAATAAACGTCCGCTTACCCAGCTCCGAGGGTTATTCATGGAGAACCCATTCAATGGGCTCGCTCGGAGGAAGTTCTCCTTCTCCCCCTTGTACAGGCCGGACAGAATCTTCACTAGATCCTCGGCCGATCCCGGCCACTTACGGCCATGACGGGTGGCATCGTCCTCCCCGTTGAAATCCCACATGGGGTTGCCCCTGTATTGCAGCGGCTGCAACCCCTGCATAATACACGTGGCCATGACTCCTATCATGGTCAATCTGGAATGGGCTAGCAACCTTATCCGGCCCATCAAATAATGGACGCTCTTGTCTTCCTCCAGCTGAGGGCTCCGCGGGCGCCAACTTAGGCGTTTCTTCAGAGAAGCATTGCTAAACTCAGGGAGGCCGATCCGAACTGGGTCCGGCAGTGGAGCGTCTTCTATATAAAACCATTCCGAAGGCCAGTCTAGACGCCTTCCTAGGGGTTCCGGGTAGATATCCGGTCCCAGCGATGCGCCATATTTCGGCACCGCCCACTTGATATATTGACCCCTCGTGAGAGCAGGGTACGAGGCAGAATAGCCTCTTCCACAGCGCGAAGTGGGGCTCGATGCCCAGGAATAGCTCGCAAACAGCTACGAAACCCGTGATATGCAGAATAGAGGCGGGCGTTAGGTGATGGAGCTGGAGTCCGTAGAACTCCAGGAGCCCGCGGAGGAACGGATGTATAGGAAATCCAAGCCCCCTTATTAGATAAGGGATGAAGCATACCCGCTCCCCTTTAGAGGGACTAGGGGGTGGCCTCCGCTTGCTTCCCACCTGTGTAGGTGGCCAGCCCGGCTCGAACCGGAACCATAAAGGCCGGAGGAAAATATCCCTCCGCTTGGAGCGTCACCAGCTCGCTGTGCGGAACAGAACATCTCCTCCAATCTCCTGGCGAAGGACTGGGAGCGCGAGAAGAGGAGCCGCGTCGACGGTCCATGATGGAATGGATTTTTGGTCAGAAGCGCTCCGATGAGTACCCGCGAAAGGAAAATGGTGTGATTTGGATCTAGATTCCTGCCTCTCTTATAGGCAGGTTATTTGCTCAGCTAGGGGGTAAAACATAAAAGATACCCTGGCTTTTCGCATTCGTGCGACGCGTGGAAGAAGGCCATTGTTGGGCGTGGAAGCCAATAAGCGCGACATTGATAAGGGAGCCGAACACTGTTTGGCAGGTACATGGAACTTAAAGGAGAACCCGCCTTGCAACGCCGAAGACTACATACGTGCTGGACTTATCGTCATTGAAGCCTGGTTCGGGGGCTACTGAGGGAGTCCTGGACTATGGGGTGTTCGGACAGCCGGACTATCATCGTCGGCCGGACTCCAAGACTATGAAGATACAAGATTGAAGACTTCGTCCCGTGTCCGGATGGGACTTTCCTTGGCGTGGAAGGCAAGCTTGGTGATACGGATATGTAGATCTCCTACCATTGTAACCGACTCTATGTAACCCTAGCCCTCTCCGGTGTCTATATAAACCGGATGTCTTTAGTCCGTAGGACACAACAACCATTACAACAATCATACCATAGGCTAGCTTCTAGGGTTTAGCCTCCTTGATCTCGTGGTAGATCTACTCTTGTAATACCCACATTATCAATATCAATCAAGTAGGACGTAGGGTTTTACCTCCATCAAGAGGGCTCGAACCTGGGTAAAACATCGTGTCCCTTGTCTCCTGTTACCATCCGCCTAGACGCACAGTTCGGGACCCCCTACCCGAGATCCGTCGGTTTTGACACCGACATTGGTGCTTTCATTAAGAGTTCCTCTGTGCCGTCACCGATAGGAAGGATGCCTCTTCCCGTCTTCAAGGATGGTATCTTCGCCAAAGGAGCCTTGGCCGCCGGCCAAACTATCCGGCTGGGTGGTTTTCTCATGACCGCCTGTTCGGCCACCGCTTTGACGATGACCTCTCGGGTCATCAAAAGTAATCTTCATGTCAACTCGGAATTCGCCGATCGGCTAGATCCAACAGAGCTCTCGTCCGTAAATGAACTCTTGGATCGCATCGCCGCCCTGGGAGTCGCTACAGACTACAATCAGATCGGGCTTAAAACCGATCTGAGAGAGATTAACTCTCCCCAGGTTACCCACCACGTCGCAGTGGTAGAGGAACATCGCGGCGACTCTTCTCCTATATTGAAAACTAGTCGTGTCCGGGATTCTGAACCCTCCATGCCGGATTCCTGCGGAGGGACGGACTTCGATCAAGCGTTGAACCTAAAGTCAGGCATTGGAACGAACTCATTGGACAACGTTCCACTTTCCAAGCTTCCGAATTCGGAAACTTCTCGGCCCTTTAGCCTTGAGATGGGTAGGGTTACGAACTCAATTAGACCCACCCACCCAGATATATGCGATCTATCTCTAATCCGGCAAGAGCCTGCTGAAACAGTACATCATTACTGGGCCAGATTCCTGCTGGTTATGGACAGGATAAAGGACTCCCGAGAGGAAAACGCAATCTCAATTTTTTGCAATAATTGCACGGACAAGGGAATCTTGAACACCATCAGCCGTCGTGAAATCACACGCTTCGCCGACCTGGCATCCATAGTACGAAAGTACTGTGCGATGGAGAGTTTCCGAAAAACCGAAAATAATTTTTGGGACAATCCGGCCCCGAATACAACCCTAGTCCGCAACAAAAGGGTGCATTACACTCAGGCACCATGTACAATAACCAAAAAGCAGAAACCCCATAAAGGGCACGGAACCATACTGGAGGGATGGCTTAGCGGACCCTGTACAATTCACAGTACAGAGGGCGCCACCCCAACACATAGCCTTCGAGCATGTCGGATATTACGGCAGGTGGCCAAGAGTGGCGAGGAGCTTCTAGCCCCGGAAAACCACACCAACAATACCAGTACGGTATTAACAGTCTTCGAAAGTTTCGCATCAAACAATATGCGGAAACGAAGAATCCGCAGCCTCGTCGAAGTCTACCAAGTAGCAACGACAAATCCTTGGAGCGACGCGGCCATCACCTTCAACGCCAGCGACGAACCTAAATTCTGAACAGCCCGAGCACCAGCCGCATTGGTCCTCGGTCCAATAGTGGACGGCTTTCAACTTACCAAGGTGCTCATGGATGGCGGCAGCGGATTAAACCTCATCTACGAGGAAACTCTTCAAAAAATGGAAATAGACTGGAGCCGCATTGAGCGAAGCAGCACGACCTTCAGAGGAATAATCCCTAGCCGGGAAGCACGCTGCACCGGAAAAAACACACTTGATGTGGTGTTCGGCTCGCCGGACAATTACAGGTCCGAAGAAGTCACGTTCCAAGTGGCCCCGTTCAGCAGCGGATATCACGGTATATTAGGACGAGAGGCATTCACAATTTTTCAAGCCGTACCCCATTACGGGTACATGAAGCTCAAAATGCCTGGGCCCGGTGGAACAATCACTCTCGTTAGTGATCCAGACATAGCACTCCGCGCCGAAAACAAGACAGACGCATTAGCCCTGGAGGCACTGTCCGAAGCCCTAGCGGCAGAAGAACTCACCGCGCTCGGCTCCACGGTGCATAGGGACGATGTGATACTCGATAAGAGATCCAAGTCCACCTCCTATAAACCAGCGGACGAAATAGTATAATTCCAGGTCCATCCAACGAACCCGACAAAGACGGCCTCCATCGGGGCCCAGTTGAACCCTAATGTAGACGCCGCACTGCGAGAATTCCTTCGGGAAAATTGGGACATTTTCGCCTGGCACCCTTCAGATATGCCGGGAATCCCACACAGATTGGGAGAGCATAGCCTAAATATCCTAAAAGGGTTCAAGCCAGTCAAACAGGCTCTTCGACGATTTTCCGAACCCAAAAGACAGGCAATGGGAGAAGAACTAGCCAAACTATTGGAAGCCGGATTCATCAAAGACATCAAACATCCGGATTGGCTAGCAAACCTGGTAATGGTACCAAAGAAGGACAAATCTTGGTGCCTATGCGTCGATTTTAAAGACCTCAACAAGGCCTGCCCAAAGGATCCCTTCCCCCTCCCCCGCATCGACCAAATAATCGATGCTACCGCAGGGCACGATTCATTGTGCTTCCTGGACGCATACTCCGGATACCATCAGATCAAGATGGCGGAAGCAGACCAAGCCGCAATGGCATTCATTACTCCATATGGATCATTCTGCTTCAACACGATGCCCTTCGGACTTAAAAACGCCGGCGCAACATATCAGCGCATGATTCAGACATGTCTGGCTACCCAGATCGGCAAAATAGTAGAGGCATACGTAGACGATGTAGTCGTCAAAACCAAACACGTCGAAACTCTAGTAGACGATTTGAGGGTCACATTCGACAACCTCCGAGCATATGACATCAAGCTGAATCCGGAAAAATGCGTTTTCGGCGTACCAGCCGGAAAGCTCCTGGGCTTCATTGTATCCGGTAGAGGAATTTAAGCAAACCCGACCAAGATCCGAGCTCTGTCACAGCTGGATATTCCAAAAGACCTCAAACATATCCAAAAATTGACTGGATGCGTGGCGGCTCTCAGCCGCTTTATCTCCCGTTTGGGAGAAAAGGCATTGCCCCTCTATCGCCTCCTCAGACGCACCGAACACTTCGAGTGGACGGATGCTGCCACTACCGGACTCGAAGAAATAAAAGCCATATTGGCAACAAATCCGGTCCTGGCTGCGCCTAACCTGGGCGAACCAATGTTGTTATACATTGCAGCAACACATCAAGTTGTAAGCGCGGTACTCGTCGTAGAACGAGAGACAGAAGGGCATAAATTCCCTCTTCAAAAACATTGGTTCGCCCAGGTTAGGCGCAGCCAGGACCGGATTTGTTGCCAATATGGCTTTTATTTCTTCAAGTCCGGTAGTGGCAGCATCCGTCCACTCGAAGTGTTCGGTGCGTCTGAAGGCCAACATCCGGTAGTGCAATAAAACTGCAGAAGAAGCTCTTCATTCCAGTGCTCTTTATCAGTCATGAACGCTAGAAGGCCAACATCCCAAAAGCAGCCAATGGCTTCTTCCAGACATGGCAGCCCAGCCATAGCATGACAATCCAGACTTCTGTGCGGAAAAATCCGGTCTTGATTGTATAGAATGCAAGAGTAATAGCTACACTGTTGATGGCTCCAAAATCCTGTAAGGGTTCTTGGCACTGTCAAAGAATGTATTGTCTTCTCTGAAGCTGAGCACGCTGAATGAGCCTTGTGTAGTAGTAGCACTTGGAAGGCTTGGCAGACGCGGCTTTGGCTTCTGAACTTGAGGCCTTCCTCCACATGATAATCATATTGGGGTCTTGGAGCAGTAGGAGGAATCATAATGGGCCAACAAACAGTGACAAGATGACCGTCACGATTGAATGCCCTTTCCATGGTGTGAGGCCGAGGTGGAGGAACAACGCCATCAGTGATGATTGGCGTCACAGTGGCTTCATCATTTACATTGGCTTCAGGTTCCACATTGTCTTCTGCCACGACAGGGTCATTGGCTTCAGTAGCGTTGTTGGTGGCAGCCTCATTGTTTTCAACCTCCCTCTGGTCAATGATCGGAGGGTCAGGCACGATTATATTCTCTTCAAGAACGACTTGATCAATAACAGGGGGTGTGGTAGTGCTCTATTTATTAATATAATTTCACAGTCGGAGCCTTTCCTACTGTTCACGGTAAAAAACCAAGGGGTGTGGCTTCTCTTTCTTATTCTCTTCTTTCTTCTTCGGTTGATGCAGCCGGAATGTCTTCAGTAGCTTTAGCTTCAGACGCTTGAACAGTCGCAGAAGGATTCTCTGGAATGGTGGACATGGAGATAGTGTTGGAGATATGCCCTAGAGGCAATCATGTATGATGATATTTCCTATGTGTTTGTGAATAAAGACAGTCCTTGGATGTAATCAATGATACTTGTGGCAAGTACGTGACTTGTCTGTGAGATCTTGTGTTGTATGATACATCCTAAATTGTCCCTAGTCACAAGTGACGTGTGGGCACATGTCGGACTAGACTAGAATATGACACGGTGGATCACTCGGTCTCACTAGCCATGGAGCATTGGATGCTAACCAGATAATATGGACTCGGAAGGATCCGGTCGGATTTGACATAGTCGAATCCGAGTCAAGACAAGGTCTTAGTCGGGCAGACCGAACTATGAGATGCAGCGATATGTCATCTGTGAGTCTCTAGTACAACATATGTTCTATGTCCTAAGACCTGAGCTGACGCATGTACTTGGGATGGTGACAGACTTGCTTTGGGCCGACCAAACGCTACTCCATGACTGGGTAGTTACAAAGGTAGGTTTTGGGTTTTTCCAGTCCCATGTTGCGAGACATGGTCGAGCAAGATGGGATTTGCCCCTCCGACTAGGAGAGATATACTCTGGGCCCCTCGTGTGATCCGACCAGGATAAGCATGGCCATGCAACAAGGATTATCAGATAATCCAGTTTGTGGTTGGTATCACTGGAACGAGAAAGAGGTCGGGCTAGCACAAGGATGACAGTCTCACCTTGAGCCCGACAACATATATCATGAGGCAAAGGGAACAAAAGTGTGACACATTCTACAGGTTCACCTAACTAGCTTCATAGTTTGCTTGGTGGTCGGCACGCCTTGCTAGAGGCCGCTACTAACCATGCAGGTCGGAGGTGATCCGAACTGTGACCAAGCCGACTTGAACCTAAGGGGTCGCACGCTTAAGAGAAGGAACCTATGAGGTTGGTTCGGAGGACACTGGTCGGATGTGATCTGAGCTGGACTTGGAACGCGACCGAGTAGAGTTTGGGCTTTAGGATCCGTGCAAGGCCCAAGTGTTGAGCCCATGACGGATGCCTATAAATAGTGGAGGTGCGGCACACTTATTCAGTTAATGGCTTCGACGCTATCACTAGGATTTGCATGTGTTGCGAATAGACACCTCCACTCGCCACCGGTTGTGTGATTGGACCTAGCAGTCCGCCGCCTGATGTTCCTCCTGCAAGCGCAGATACCGTTACAGGCGGTGCACTTGCGCCGCTCCGGTGAACCTGTTCGTGGGATCCGATCGGCTACATGGGATACTGCCAAGGAGGAAACGACTCCGGGAACGCGAGGCGACTTCGGGAATGCGCTGCCTCAACACTACTTCCGCTGCACGGCACTGCGTCTAGTGGTAACGATCTATGATCCATCTCCCGTAGCATGTTCTTGGTTGTTCTACGCGTAGGAAATTTTAATTTGCAGTTGACGCACCCTACCATAGATCCCAACAGATAGATGGCCTGAGACCTTTGCGAAGCCTGCGAAATGCTAGCGACGTCTTTGGAGATGGAGTGGTCTCCATGTAATTGTTATCATCAAGAACTGGATAGGTGACTTGAGCTGGTGGAGTACGAGGTGTCTCATCTTGAACTGGGGTGTCGTCTTGTTGCCGCTTGTCCCATGAGTCATCTTGAGCAATTGGCGTAAATGGACGACCAATGTTAATGTAGTCACTGCTCGTAGGAGCAGGCGATGATACCAACTGGGGGTCGAGCTGAGGAAAGACTTCATCATCATGTACATTGTCTTCATGACCAATGTCTTTAGTTGCGTTGGGGTCAACAGCTGGAACTTCTTCAGATTCTGGTGCCTCTGTGGTAGCAGGCTCATGAGCAACAAGAAGGCACTCGCGATTAGCAGAGGCAGGGTATGCAACAAAAAGGGGTTCAACAACGAGGGGCTCTGGGGCAGCAGCACGCTCTTTCCTTGAAGACTTAGAGCCCTTTGTCTTCAACTTTTTCTTGGAGGGAGCATCATCAGATGTATCCTTGTGCTTCCTCTTCCTAGCTTCTGCTTCAGCCTGCCTGGTCTTCTTGAGCTCAGAAGCAGCAGAGGGGACCTTTGGCTTCGAGCCAGTCATGCTGGCAGGGAAGACAATGTTGGGTTGTCCCTGCCTTGTAGCATCAATATTAGTTTCACAGGTTTCTTATTCTTCTTAGGAACCATTCTTGGATCAATGCCAGGACGCCCAAGAGCTTTCCTATTTTCAGCTTCATTGTGTGCTTGCACACATTTATGAGCATAATATTTCATGTGTTCTCGATAGCCTTTAGCTTCTTCACGCTTCTTGTGAAATCTAGCTTCTTGAAGATTTGCACATCTGCCATACTGAGCTTGTGCATATTCTTCTTGAAATGTGCCTTCTCATAATCAATCTTGTTTTTGAGCTCCACAATTCTCTATGCCAGGGCCAGCTCATTAGCAATGGCTACATGGAATGTGACGCTGATGCCCACTGGTAGCTGCAGACTGTCAATGCTGATGTTCTGGTCATGGAACCACTCATCAATGAAGTTATTCAAGATGTCAACATCAAAGAGGGGCAGATCACTGGAGATCTCCGCTTATTGCTTGCTCTTGATCAGCATCTCTTGAGCTTCATCACCAAGATCTTCATCGACTGACAGATCAACGGTGTCTTGCTCATTGCGCAGAACGGCGGCAGGAGTGAGGGGTTGCCCAGCAACCTTCTTGGGCAATAGCTTCTTGGTCCTCTTGGACACACGAGACAAATCTTCAGACTGCACACTGGGTTCAGGAGGTGCAGTTTTCTATGCCTTCTTGGTTGAAGCTTTTGGAGCAGCAGAGGCAGATGGCTTTGAAGCTTTTGCCTTCTTCTTCTGTTTGGTGGTGATGGAGCATCATCAGAGTCTGCTTCTTCAGCAGATTGCTCCACAACAGCTCTCTGGGCAGCAATATGAGACAGATGCCCGTTGAAGTTAGCGAAGGGGCCAGTCCTGTTCTCATTGGCTTCACGAGTTCCATCTGTCCTCGGAGCGGAGGGGCCAGGGTTGAAGTTGAGGCCAAACTCCTGCTGGTTCTTAACCGTTGAATCTTTTGCAAACTGAAAGGTGTGCTTGAAGAGATAGTCTTAGTTTGCGTTCTGGATATGGGGGTATCCAGACTTGCCTGCCTGCAGCCCACCGCGTGGCTCCTTCGATGGCCTGGTATGACCCAGCTTCAGCATCAACAACTCAAGACCCTCGCGTGGGGCCAAGCCTTGCAAGGCGAATGACACCAAGACCATCGAGGGGATCGGCCTCCTCAGGCTGGATCCCGAGGTGCAGAGAGTTTTATGCAAGGTGCACCTCATGAGGCTCAGCTAACATGAGCCATGACGACCAAGGCCAGGCGGGCGCTAGCGGGCACAGAGCGCCAGTTTCCTCTTCAGTGCAAGGGAGGCAAGCTGCAGGCGCGGAGTCCCGAGGAATCAGCAAAAGGTTTCCATTCTGGTGCAACAAGACCAAGACAGCCAGGACAGCAGGACGGAGGTCACCACCGAGCCCACCGCAGCGTCACGACCAGAGGCTTTTCACAGGCAAAGACCACTTTAGTCGATAGGGTGTGCTTACTGTCCCCCTTCAAATCTGGCCATTGTGAGATCCCTTCCCGCAAACATTTGGGAAGAGGACCAAGGCCACTATAAATAGGACTTAGCTACCACCATAGAGGGGGATCAGATCCATTCTCACCCGACCACCTCACCAGCTATCTTGAGCTCAAGAACACCTCACCTCCTGAGGCCAGTTCATCCACTGTACTAGTTCATCCTCAGCCGTTTGAGGCAATCCACCAAAAGCTGGAGTAGGGTATTACACCATAAGGTGGCCCGAACCAGGATAAACTGATGTGTTTCCTTGTCTCTTTGAGCCCAACACGCCAGGCTAGGAGGATTGCGAGTGGGCAGGATGGGTAGGTTGAGATCTCCGCATGCACCCCAGATTTCAAACCTTTCAAGGGTTTGCGGAACCTGTAATCCGACATTTGGCGCGCCAAGTAGGGGTGCGTTGGATCTTCTCTTCCGTCGACCGGTCCGCCGCCACTCCACCAACGCCATGGCCAATGCCCCGAGGGCCCACATCGAGCACTGGTTGTTCGGGCCTCCTCGACTGTGCCCATCGGCGAGGAGGACCTCCACTCCGCTCTGCTCGCGGCCTGCGCGCCGCCTGGGGCAGTCGACCGTGGGGGGGCCGGGGCGCAACCCTCCCCACTGGCTCCGCACTGCAACCGCGCTACCACGCGATCTGCAAGTTACGCCACAGCAACAACACCGCACACACGCAGTGAGCAAGCAAACATGCGGGCTGCGGTCATCGTGGCTGGAGAGCTCTTGAGGTGCAGGCTACTGGAAAGCAGCCGCGACGCTTTGCTGGAGCGGGTCGCCGAGCTGCTGGACGTGGCATGCAGGGGCGCGGCACCATTCTGCACCCTGCCCACGTTGCAGGCCGTGGTAGGGGCGCGCGCTCACCCTCGTCACAACAACGCGCCCCCTCCTAGGGACCCTGAAGAGCCTCTTGGCATCGGCCAGCCTCACGATGCAGCCCACACCCCTCCAACCATGCCACCTCGGGGCGGAGCTGCTCCGAGCAACATCCCCTAGGGCCGCGCTGGGGCGTCGGCCCCTGTTCGTCAGGACCCATGGGTGTCGAAAGAAGGCGGGAGCGTGAGGCAGCCAGGTAGCGACTCCAGCGTAGCCAGCCCAGAAGCCTATGTACCCGTCACGGTGGATCTAAGGCACGTGCAGGGAGAAGGCCCCAGCCGATCCCCCACGCCAGGCTGGGTGCGGGATGTACATGAAGCCGAAACCCTTTATGAGCCGCCGCTGAGCTCCGCCAACATCTCCAACAACAACAACAACTGGGTACAGCTAACGCCACAGGGGCACGCTTACGTTGACCATGGATCGCAGGTGAACCAGGGCGCAGCTACCGCCAGGACTATCAGGATGGCGGATCCACCGCAGGAGGGTGAAGGGCATTGGGAGCAGCATGGGTAGAGCCCGGGGCCAGGGCCTTCCCCGCGCTGCTCGGAGCAGAACCCTGCTCGGAGGTAGGTTCCGCGCCGGGAAAGGCACCGACGAGCCCTTCCCCCCGACGGCAGGCCTACGATCGCCGAGGACGCCGCTAGCGTCCCCCTTGCCCCTTGGTCTTGTGCTGGTTTCCCGTCTCCCAAATGGTGGTCGGGGGTGGCGCTGGGCGGGGTTCTCGTCGGGCGACATGAAGCAAGGCTCCAGCCTGTGAAGATCTCCGCTCGTGACACTCTCACATAATAATGAGTGGGGTTGTACACACCCCGGAGTCTCCTGAGCACCGCCCTGGGGCCTCACGGGGGCTCCCACCCATGTCCTAGTGGGAGCACCATGCTCCGCGCTGGCCGTCGACACTGCACCCAATGACTATGCCCAGCCAGTGGAAGCACCTAGCTCCGCGCTGCTGAGAAGACTTGAAGACTAGCTAGGTGCCGGACACGGCCATTTGCTTTCGCCTCCTTTTTTGTACTCGTTCATCGGCTTTTTGGAGTGAACTTGGTTCTCGTGCATTTAAAAAAATGGGGGGAGTTTTCTTGTCTTGTGTCGCTCTCTCGCTTTCTGGTCTTGCATTTTTCCGGAGCTCGTGCCAACAGCCCTGCCCCCGAGCGCCTCATGAGCGGGGGCTGGGTGTGGTGCGCACACGCCAGGATTGATCGCTTTCCCTCTCCGGGGTTCAAGGGTGCGGCCGCCACGCGCACCCACCTCACTGCGATCCGGCAGCTCGCTCCTCGCGAAGCACTCCAGGACAGGTCAACAGGCTCCTCACAAGAGCCGAACCCTCACAAGCCCGCAGCAAGCACGCCTCAGGAGTATGAATGTTCCTGCAGCGCCAGGGCTCGCTCGATACCCGCAGAGCCAAAGATATGTCATAACCACCATTCCACCTAAGGCTGCGGACCTGGGGGTCGCTTTGTGGCATCATTTCAAGGCATTTCACGACTATATACATCACAAGGGGCCCCCCTTTTCAAAATGCTCTCACAAGGGAACTTTCAAGTTTGGTCATGCAGGTTAAAGCGAACAGGAGTACATGTCTAGTTGTGTGCGCCCTCTTCGTTGCCTTCATCCGCGCTGCTCGTGCTGCCCGAGCCGTGGCGGCTATACTCCTCATGACCACTACCCGTGCCGCTCGCTCCAGCCATGAGCACGGCCGTGTCATCCTCAGAAGCCAACTCCACCAACAAGGCATTCACATGGTCATCCACCCACCTGGCGAGCCTGCCCTAGGTAGCCGTGGGCACGAGGGCTAGCACAGCGTTGAAGTCAAAATGGGAATCGCGGTTCAGGAGGTTGCTGAAGACACGCGGTCGAGGAGGCCCCGGCTCCTCTCCTCAACAAGCTGGCGAGCCTTAGCGGCCTGATCCTCCAGGCGGGTCACAACATCAGTGAAGAAGTTGAGATGGCTCGCATAGTCACTCTCATGCGGGTGAGGAGCGCTCTCGTCGCAGATGGCGCCCAAGGCACGGTTAGCCCTGACGCGCAGATCCTGGAGCATAGAGATGTGCTCGCGTTCCAGCGTCACGCAGCGACTCTTTTCATTCGCAGCCCTCTCCAGGAGGGATGTGGTGTCCTTGACATGCTGCTAGAGGGAGGATATCTCGGCGCGGGCCAAAGTCAAGGCAGATTAGGAAGAGGTCGAAGCTTCTTGGGCGGCATTCTCACGCTGCTCTACGGATTTCAGCTTAGACTTCAGGGCGGCGATCCTGCCCTCAAACTCGGCCTCGAGAAGCTCAAGATCCCAGCGGTGCCCCTCACCTAGATCAGCACACTCCTTCGCCACCCTCTCCTCTACCTCCAGCTGGACCTAGGCTTCTCGGGCGGTGACGGCACCATCAGCCATAGCAGCCTGGCGCTCCCTCACCCCCAACTTCTCCAATACCATGTTGTGCTCCATGGCCACCAATGCTAGGTCATCATGGCGCCTCAGGAGCTCCGCCTCGGCAAGGGTCGCTTCACTTGGTGAAGAGGCCAGGAGGGCGCGCCGCTCCTCAACTTCTCGCTCAAGGGTGGCATTTGAAGATAGAAGCTCCCACTCCTCGGCCGCCTCGCAATAGCGGTTGGCGGCTTCGGCCTCCTCCATGGCACGGATGCAAGCCTAGCAGGAAGTTACAAGTGAGGCCGCCGCAAGCGCGTTGGCTTGGTCACGCTGAAGTTTCCCGAGGTTGATGGCAACCTTCAGCTGTTGCCACTCATGTGCCAAGTGGCGGCCCACCACCTGGAGCCTGGTGTTGACATTAGCAAGCTCCCCACCTATCGGATTGTGGGTTCCAGCAGACCCTTGAGGTTCGAACTCTGGGGTGCATGCGAAGATCTCTCCTCTACCTACTCACGTCTCGTCGCCTCGCAAAGAATCTAGGCTAGCCAGATGAACACATAGGGGACACGAGATTTATACTGGTTTAGGCCACCATTGCAGTGTAATACCCTACTCCATTGTGTGGTGTGGTGCATTGCCTCTAGGGCTGATGAAGAACAGCACAAAGGAAGAACAGCCTAGTGAGGGGTGTTCTTGTGGTGGTGTTGCCCCTTTGAGGGGTCGATTCTAGATGCCAGATGCCTCTATACTATGGTGGCTAGCCATATATATAGAGTGAGAGGCCCTGGTCCTCTTCCCAAATATTGAGCGGGAAGGGCGCCAACAATTGGCCATTTTGAAGGGGAACATCTAGTAGACTTATCCTGACTAAAGTTGGTCCTCGCCTGCCAAAGACTCTGACGATGACGTCGTCCTGGGCTCCACGGTGACCACCATCCTGCCGCTCCGCTGGTCTTGGTCTTGTTGCACCGAAACGGTAACCTTTGCCTGATGCCTTGGCCTGTGCTTGCCCCCTTTGCACCAAAGGGGAAACAAGGACACTGCACAGGCCAGCGCCCGCCTGGTGCCCGCCTGGCTTCGATCGTCATGGCTTGCGTCATGGGCACCTCACGAGGTACCCCTGCCTTGATCTCCCCGCCTCCTCGCGAGCCAGCCTGACGAGGCTGCTCCTGAGGAAGCTTCCTGTCGTCCACCCCGCGAGGCTTGGCCCCTCGCGAGGGTCTTCAGCTTGAGTCAATGAAGATGGGCCGCGCTGGGCCATTGCTTGAGCCACGCCGCAGGCCGCAGGCAGGCAAGTCTGGGGACCCCTGTTCCCAGAACACCGACAGTAGCCCCCGGGCCCAAGGCATGCCCGGACCTGGCTTAGCATAGAAGCGAAGGGGCAAGTGCGAAGCTCCACGGGCCCCAACAGCCTGCGGCCTTGGGCGCTGCATGGCGGTTGATTGGACGTGGGTGTCTCTGCTTCCCCATGACGCCTCGGCAACTGTCCGTCTGACAAGTCCCTGCATGCAAAAACCGATCATGATTACCAATGATCGTGGAGCCCGACGGCTAGCCTCCTTCGGCTATAAGTACGGAACGGCGCGAGCCCTTCCAGCCCGTCTTTCCTTGCTATGCCTCTCCTCCTTCACTCCTCCTTTAACTCGTCGACAATGGTGCCGATCCGCCGGTTTTCAACCGAAGAGAAAGGGAAGGCCCCCCGAGAGGGGTCCATCTCACTTTCACTGAAGAAGCGGCCGGTCCCCTGCCGCCGAGACGAGGGTGCTCGATAGGAGGCGTCGAGGCCTTGGTATGAGCGGCCTCCTCCTGGATATCCACTGCCCTTGTACGCGCAGGACGACGGCTCTGGGGAAGAGGGCGGCAAGCAGCGCCGCCTGCGTCGCCGACGTCACCGACAGATCACGGCGGTGCGCGTCGTTCCTCCTGGAGTCCATGCCACGAACTCCTCCCGTGAGTTCGTGATTCACGCCGCCATGCCTCCCAGCTCCTGGATCGGTCTTCCTGCTTTCTTCGCCTTCAAGATACCGCCGAGGGGGCCTCGGGAGCTTTGGCTACAGCACGCCGACTGCGGCACCCCCGCGACCGAAGCGGAGGTCGAAGTTGTTGCGCCTGGCAAGGTCTTCATGACCCGAGGCTGGGGCGAGATCGCCAGGGTCTGTCGAACGGAGGGCACCCTCGTGATCCATCTGGAGTACGATGGCGCCTCCCTAATGTTCTTCAAGGTCTTTGACGAGGAAGGACGCCGGCTGGAGTGCTGTCCCAGAGGCAGCGGCCGGAGCTCCGGAGAGGCGAGGGCCAGGCCTGCCGCCCTCCTTTCCAGCAGCTCCTCAGGCAGCAGCAGCCGGACTGGAGGGTCCAGCGACTCCCCTGAACTTCTCCTGACTCCGGAGACGAGCGATGACAGCTACGAGCCACCGAGCTCGCGTCGCGCCTGAGGCAGTGCCGGTGCGCCTGGCGGTCGGCACGGCCGACCTGGACAAGGTTGGCGCCGGCCCCTCGTGGCCCACTGTTGATGATGGCGTCTGCCACTATGGTTCATGTAGTTAGGGCTCCTTAGGATTTGCATCTTTGGTTCCCTGCAAGGAACCAAGAACACACCCCGCGGGGGTTTGTAAAGCGTCTGTAGTCTCTTTTGTTAATACGATCCTCATCGCGAAGTAGTGTGAGATGCTCGGCCTGTCTCAGCTTGGTCCCTCCTTTCTAACCTCACGAGGGCCTGGTGCTCTGCGCCGACAGGTCCCGGTCCCCAGGCAGGCTTCAGCCGTCGCTGGTATGCCAGGTCGCGATGCCGTGGTCAAGGACAGGAGGTGAGCGGCCCGAGGTCCAGTAAGAGCCCCCAAGGCGCGATGCTCGGGAGGTCCCCTTTAGCACTCAAGCAGCCGCCGCTCGGCGAGAAAGGAGCGCAACATCGCCAGTACAGGGCCGCATTAGGTACAAAGTTGGTGTTGCGTTAGCTAGTAGTTCCGGGGAGTGACTTATCTAAGGAGCCTGAAGCCATTTATTGGTGTTGCGCCTGGCCCGTGCGTCAGCAGCTGGGAGGTTGCCTGGTGAGGTCTTTGCGAGCCTCCTCCTTCTCCCCCGCACTCCCCTTCGTGCTCTATGTCCTCGGGTCCTGGCCCTCGAGCGGGCTCAGCCGTCACTGGTATGCTAGGTCGCGATGCCGTGGAAAAAGGCCAGGAGGTGAGGGCTGGAGGGCCAGTAAGAGCCCGTGAGTCGCGATGCTCAGGTGCCCCCCTTTAACGCACAAGCAGTTCGTGCGGGTGAGAGAGGAAGAGGGGCCGCGGAGGCCTCGCCTGACGCTGTCCCTTAGAGAGACCCTGTAAACTCATCACAAGAAAAACGAGAGTTGCCATCACAATCATCAGCCAGCCACCGGTTGCTCTGGGGGAGTGATGAGGGCACTGAGGGCTTGGTGAGGTGGTACATTGCGGGGCTGCCGCGGCCAGAGCTCCACCACTCAGGTTTTTCGACGTGTAGGGACGGACCCATGCACAAGCGTCGTGCCAGGGAGAGCAGCTCCGAAGGTTGGTGTCAATCGAGCGGGCGATCAAGCCAAGCAGGTTAAGTATGGAAGGGTAGATTAACTTGAAGGAAATATGCCCTAGAGGAAATAATAAAGTTATTATTTATTTCCTTATATCATGATAAATGTTTATTATTCATGCTAGAATTGTATTAACCGGAAAAATAATACATGTGTGAATACATAGACAAACATAGTGTCACTAGTATGCCTCTACTTGACTAGCTCGTTGAATCAAAGATGGTTAAGTTTCCTAGCCATAGACATGAGTTGTCATTTGATTAATGGGATCACATCATTAGGAGAATGATGTGATTGACTTGACCCATTCCGTTAGCTTAGCACTTGATCGTTTAGTATGTTGCTATTGCTTTCTTCATGACTTATACATGTTCCTATGACTATGAGATTATGCAACTCCCGTTTACCGGAGGAACACTTTGTGTGCTACCAAACGTCACAACGTAACTGGGTGATTATAAAGGAGCTCTACAGGTGTCTCCAAAGGTACATGTTGAGTTGGCATATTTCGAGATTAGGATTTGTCACTCCGATTGTCGGAGAGGTATCTCTGGGCCCTCTCGGTAATGCACATCGCTATAAGCCTTGTAAGCAATGTGACTAATGAGTTAGTTGCGGAATGATGCATTACATAACGAGTAAAGAAACTTGCCGGTAACGAGATTGAACAAGGTATTGAGATACCGACGATCGAATCTCGGGCAAGTAACATACCGGTGACAAAGGAAACAACGTATGTTGTTATGCGGTTTGACCGATAAAGATCTTCGTAGAATATGTGGGCGCCAATATGAGCATCCAGGTCCCGCTATTGGTTATTGACCGGAAACGTGTCTCGGTCATGTCTACATAGTTTTCGAACCCTTAGGGTCCGCACGCTTAAGGTTTCGATGACAGTTTTATTATGAGTTTATGAGTTTTGATGTACCGAAGGAGTACGGAGTCCAGGATGAGATCGGGGAAATGACGAGGAGTCTCGAAATGGTCGAGACGTAAAGATCGATATATTGGACGACTATATTCGGACTTCGGAAAGGTTCCGAGTGATTCGGGTATTTTTCCGAGTACCGGAGAGTTAGGGGAATTCGCCGGGAGAAGTATTTGGCCTTATTGGGCCATACGGGAAAGAGAGAGGGGCTGCCTAGGGCAGGCCGCGCCCCCCCCCCAAGGCCTAGTCCGAATTGGACTAGGGGGAGGGGTTGCGCCTACTACATGGAAGGGCTCCTAGTTCTACTAGGAAAGGGGGAATCCTACTCCCGGTGGGAGTAGGACTCCCCTAGGGCGCGCCATAGAGAGGGCCGGCCCTCCCCCTCCTCCACTCCTTTATATACGGGGGCAGGGGGCACCCCATAGACACACAAGTTGATCTTCGTGATCATTCCTTAGCCATGTGCGGTGCCCCCCTCCACTATATTCCACATCGGTCATATCGTTACGGTGCTTAGGCGAAGCACTGCGTCGGTAGAACGTCATCATCGTCACCACGCCGTCGTGCTGACGGAACTCATCCCCGACGCTCTGCTGGATCGGAGCCCGGAGATCGTCATCGAGCTGAATGTGTGCTGAACTCGGAGGTGCCGTACGTTCGGTGCTTGGATTGGTCGGATCGTGAAGACGTACGACTACATCAACCGCGTTTTCATAACGCTTCCGCTTTCGGTCTATGACGGTATGTGGACATCACTCTCCCCTCTCGTTGCTATGCATCACCATGATCTTGCGTGTGCGTAGGAATTTTTTTGAAATTACTACGTTCCCCAACATAACTTAGGCAGGTGCGAGAGCGATACACGCCACTGGGTCAGGCCCGAGTAGCTTGGGGATAATGCAGCCCGAAGGGCCCCTTCAACAAGGTAACCTGAAGGCATGAACGAAAGAGATACACGTCACAGGGACGGACCCACGCATCCTGGGAATGATGCAGCCCTGAGGGCGCTCCCAGCTGAAATGAAACTTCCCAGCTGAAATGAAACTTGAAAGGTGTCACCTGATACCGTTGGAGATGAAGGAATGTTGAGGTAGCGGACGACGCGTGGTGTGGAAGCCGATCCTCATGAGCCCCCATAGCCTAGAGCCTCGGGAGGTTCCGGGGGCGCAGGCGGCTCTTCGAGGACCATCTCCATCTCTGCCAGGACTGCGCAATGCCTGACCTCCTAAGCCTCCAGAATGCTCCGCAGCAGGCGCCGATGAGCGGCGACCGTGTTTGGCAGACCGAGAGGCATGCGAACGTAGTAGTGGGGCGGACCCTCGCAATGTCCCACGCGAGAGGGCCAGAGGCGCTCCTGAGGTGCGACTCGGTTGAGCCCTGGTACGTCGATGTAGACGCGCAGCCCACCATCCTTGCCTGGATGGAGAGCTACGGCGGGTAAGCGGCGGCTGCCGCGCATGATCCTTGACTCCTGCAGCTCCTAAGTGTTTTTTGCGAAGAACTCCTGAGGGTTTGGTCCTTCTTGCCTCACACCATCTGAGGGAAACGTGCTTTGAAACACGCCTCCAAGTGGTGCCCGAGCACCTCCCTCATGACCTTGGCAAAGTCGGTGGCCCTCCAGGAGAGAGCCCTCAAGCCTTGCCCGAGGAGGGCGCCGGGCGTGCCTTCCTATGCGACAGAGGGAGGCACCCCTTGGATGGGCGCGGATCCTAGAACGGCGCCCCTGGAGGAGCCTGCCTCCTGATGGTTCGGACCAGGTGATGTCTTCTTCTTCTTAGGGACTGCCTCGGGAAGGCTCCCGCTCCTGTGATCTGGATCTTCGATTGCCGCGGCCTGGAAGGCACACTCGAGAGAACACACTGCATCCTTCTCCTCACAGGGGACTGTGATGACTCCACCGCTTCCTGGCATCTTGAGGACATTGTAGCCATGGTGAGTCACTGCCATGAACTTGGCTAGGGCCGGATACCCGAGGATGGCGTTGTAGGGCAGGTGGATGTGGGTGACGTCGAAGTTGAAGAGCTTAGTGCGGTAGTTTTTGCGCTGTCCGAAGGTGACAGGGAGGCGGACCTGCCCTATCGGGGTGGTAGAACCATCAGTGACTCCTGAGAAAGGCTTGGTTGGCTGAAGCTGATCATACGGCACTTGGAGATTGTTGAACGTCTCGACAGACAGAACGTTGAGCCTCGCTCCACCATCGATGAGGGTCCTGGTGACCTGCACGTTGCTGATGACTGGGGAGTAGAGCATCGAGAGAACACCAGCCGTTGCTATGCACTTGAGTTGATCTGCTGAACTGAACGTGATGGCACACGTGGACCACCTGAGAGGGCGCGAGGCTTCGGTTTTTGGGAGGACTGCATTCACCTCGCGAGAAAACTGCTTGAAGATGCACTGAGAGGTCGGATGAGGGAGTCCTGGACTAGGGGGTGTCCGGATAGCTGGACTATCATCATCGGCCGGACTCCAAGACTATGAAGATACAAGATTGAAGACTTCGTCCCGTGTCCGGATGGGACTTTCCTTGGCGTGGAAGGCAAGCTTTGCGATACGGATATGTAGATCTCCTACCATTGTAACCGACTCTGTGTAACCCTAGCCCTCTCCGTTGTCTATATAAACCGGAGGGTTTTAGTCCGTAGGACAACAACCATTACAACAATCATACCATAGGCTAGCTTCTAGGGTTTAGCCTCCTTGATCTCGTGGTAGATCCACTCTTGTACTACCCATATCATCAATATTAATCAAGAAGGACGTAGGGTTTTACCTCCATCAAGAGGGCCCGAACCTGGGTAAAACATCGTGTCCCTTGCCTCCTGTTACCATCTGCCTAGACGCACAGTTCGGGACCCCCTACCCGAGATCCGCCGGTTTTGACACCGACATTGGTGCTTTCATTGAGAGTTCCTCTGTGTCATCACCGATAGGCTTGATGGCTTCTTCAATCAATAACAACGCAGTCCAGGGTGAGACTTTTCTCCCCAGACAGATCTTTGTGTTCGGCGGCTTTGCACTGCGGGCCAATTCGCTTGGCCATTTGGAGTAGATCGAAAGCTACACCCCTGGCCGTCAGGTCAGGTTTGGAAGCCTAAACTTCACGACTGACATCCGCGGAGACTTGATCTTCGATGGATTCGAGCCACAACCAAGCACGCCGCACTGTCACGGTGGACATGATTTAGCTCTGCTACCGGATAGTGCCCTGGAGGCCGCACACGAGTCCGCTCCGACCCATAGTGCGGAGCCGACCGCGTAGATCGAGGATAGGTGGTTGGACACCGCCTCGGGGGCTGCGATCTCTACGGCGATGGAGCCGAACACTGACATTGTCCCTTGCAAAGCTCGTGACTCCGAGGCGCCGGACTCCTTGCCGGACTCCGAACCTCCTGCGCCCCTGCCATTCAAATCCGATTGGGCGCCGATCATGGAGTTCACCGCTGCGGACATCTTTCAGCACTCGCCCTTTGGCGACATCCTGAATTCGCTAAAGTCTCTCTCTTTATCAGGAGAGCCCTGGTCGGACCACGGTCAGGATGGTTGGGATGCGGACGATGAAGAAATTCAAAGCCCTCCCACCACCCACTTTGTAGCCACAGTCGACGACCTAACTGACATGCTAGACTACTACTCCGAAGACATCGACGGTATGGACGACGATGCCAGAGACGATCAAGAACCAGCACCTACGGGGCATTGGAAGACCACCTCGTCATACGACATATACATGGTGGACATCCCAAAGGATGGAGACGGCGAAGAAGTAGCGGAGGCAGATTCCTCTAAGAAACAGCCCAAGCGCCGATGTCAGCGGCGCCGCTCTAAATCCCGCCACAGCAAGAATGGAGATTCTGCCACCGGAGATAATAACACCCCAGAGAGTGCCGAAGACAACCCCCTCCAGCAAGATTCTGCACAGGAGGACGGAGAAGCCAGCCCTCGAGAGAGGGCGGCAGACGAGGAGATAGAGGACGACAATTACATGCCTCCCTTCGGAGACGAGGCAAGCCTCAACGACGATGAATTCGTCGTGCCCGAGGATCCCGTCGAACAAGAGCATTTTAAACGCAGTCTAATGGCCACGGCAAACAGCCTAAAGAAAAAGCAGCAACAGCTTCGAACTGATCAAGACCTGCTGGTCGACAGATGGACCGAGGTCCTCACGGCCGAAGAACATGAACTAGAACGCCCCTCCAAAAGCTACCCAAAACGCAAGTTGCTCCTCCTATTAGAGGAGCCATACGAACCTTCATCACCAGCGCGCAATACGGATGACCGACCACCTCGTGGCCGCGACAGAGAGGCATCCAGACCCTCCACCAGAACCGTACCCCGGCACCGCTCGAAAAGTGCGAAGCCACGGGGGAATGCGCCGGACTTGCGAGGCATATTGGAGGACAAGGCAAAACAATCAAGATCTATCTACAGATCATGCGGGCGCCCCACGATCCACGACGATTACCGTCGCGCCGGACACAGCAACTCTGGCGCGGCCGAACACAGCAGACACAGCTCTCTTGAGCTACGTCATGATATTGCCCAGTATAGAGGGGCCGCACACCCACTATGCTTCACTGATGAAGTAATGGATCATCAAATCCCCGAAGGGTTTAAACTCGTGAATATTGAATCCTACGATGGCACAACAGACCCCGCGGTTTGGATCGAAGATTATCTCCTTCATATCCACATGGCCCACGGTGACGATCTACACGCCATCAAGTATCTCCCACTCAAGCTTAAAGGACCATCTCGGCATTGGCTTAACAGCTTGCCAGCAGAGTCAATTGGGTGTTGGGAGGACCTGGAAGCCGCATTTCTCGACAACTTCCAGGGCACATATGTGCGACCACCAGACGTTGATGACCTAAGCCACATAATTCAGCAGCCAGACAAATCGGCCATACAATTCTGGACACAGTTCTTAACAAAGAAAAATCAAATCGTCGACTGTCCGGATGCAGAGGCCCTCGCAGCCTTCAAACATAACATCCGCGACGAGTGGCTGGCCCGGCACCTAGGACAGGAAAAGCCGAAATCCATGGCAGCCCTCACATCACTCATGACCCGCTTTTGTGCGGGGGAGGACAACTGGCTAGCCCGAAGTAACAACCTCAGTAAAAATTCTGGCAGTCCGGACTACAAGGACCGCAATGGCAGGTCGCCTCGCAACAAAGACAAACGTCGCGTTAACGGCAATAACACTGAGGATACGGCAGTCAACGCCGGATTCAGAGGCTCAAAACCCGGTCAGCGGAAAAAGGCATTTAAAAGAACTACTCCGGGTCCGTCCAATTTGGACCGAATACTCGACCGCTCTTGCCAGATACATGGCACCCCCGAAAAGCCAGCTAATCACGCCAACAGGGATTGTTGGGTATTCAAGAAGGTAGGCAAGTTAATTGCCGAGAACAATGACAAGGGCCCGCATAGCGATGACGAGGAGGAGACCCGGCCGCCGAACAGTAGAGGACAGAAGGGGTTCCCCCCACAAGTGCGGACGGTAAACATGATATACGCAACCCATATACTCAAGAGGGAGCGGAGCGTGCACTTAGGGACATATATGCGATGGAGCCAGTCGCCCCGAAGTTCAATCCATGGTCCTCTTGCCCGATCACTTTCGATCGAAGGGACCACCCCACCAGTATCCGCCACGGCGGGTTCGCCACATTGGTCTTAGACCCAATCGTCGACGGATTTCACCTCACTAGAGTCCTGATGGACGGCGGCAGCAGCCTGAACCTGCTTTATCAGGATACAGTGCGCAAGATGGGCATAGACCCCTCAAGGATTAAACCTACAAATACGACCTTCAAAGGCGTCATACCAGGTGTTGAGGCCAATTGTACAGGCTCAGTCACACTGGAAGTGGTCTTCGGATCCCCGAATAGCTTCCGAAGCGAGGAGTTAATCTTCGACATAGTCCCGTTCTGCAGTGGCTATCATGCCCTGCTCGGACGAACCGCGTTTGCAAAGTTCAACGCGGTGCCGCATTATGCATACCTCAAGCTCAAGATGCCAGGCCCTCGTGGAGTCATCACGGTCAATGGAAACACTGAACGCTCCCTCCGAACAGAGGAACATATAGCGGCTCTCGCAGCAGAAGTACAGAGCAGCCTCTTAAGGCAACTTTCGAGTCCGGCCGTTAAACAACCGGACACGGCCAAACGCGCCCGGAGCAACATACATCAAGACCACCTGGCACGTTCCGAGCATAAGTAGCAGTGCGGCCCCAACCCCAGCCCTTGCATGATTGCAAGACCAGCTCTCCACGTACATCATTACGCTCTGGAGATACCATGGGCATTGGGGGAGGGGCTCGACCACGACAGGCCCAGAGTGCGGCTCAACCACACCAGGGGCTCCCAAGTGCGTCATTCTTTTTCTTTTCCTTTTTCTTTTTATCCACAGGACTCTGTTCGTCAGAGACCCTGTCCGGCGGCGAATCTGCCAAACTCACGATGCAACAGCCAGGGAAGAACGAAGGCTACGACGAACAATCAGGTGGTCTCCATTACGAGCATTAAATCTGTTAAATACACCATTCCGCAGCCTACCCCTGGAGGGGGACATGTCTAATAGTCCAATCCCTTGCCTACTGCACTATTTGTATCATTCTGCACTCATGGGAGAATTCCTTGAATGAACAATGCATCACTTTTCGCTTATAATTGCATTCCCTTTTTACATATATGTTCATTTATGACGTTTTGCATCCGTACGCTTTGGTACGGCCGAATACACCAGGGGCTTATATTCCCCGCATTATGGTGTGACAAGTCCGAACACTTTCACAAGTGCGGCACCCCGAACTTATAGCATTATATGAATCGGCTCCGAATCATGTCTTGGGTCAATAGTTGGGTTTGCCCGGCTACCATGTTTTGGTACCTTACATTCCGTTACATCGACTAAGGTAGCACTGGGAGAACCACTGTGATTGCGCCCCAGTTGAGTTGGGTTAACGCCTTAGTGGAGAAAGCTAAAACCGACCGTCATGATAAGGCGAGAGCTGGTCGTTGTTCGAGAGGTTTTTTCGAATCCCTAAAGACTTATGCCGCTTAGAGCGACGAGCCGACTAACTGTCCGGCCCAGGCGTGGATAGCGCCCCAAATTCGGCCTTCCGAACACTAGGGGCTTCGCCGAAATTTAAAATTATAGAATTCTATGGCTAAGTGAGAGTGTTCAAGCACTATAAGTCCGGTTGCCTAGTTCGTTGTGTTGAGCGCCTCCCTAGATGGACCCAAATATGGGAACAAGAGTGCTCAAATTTATCCCGAACACCCCAGCACTCGTGGCATGGGGGCTGAAGCCGACGACTTGCCATCTCACAGATTTGATAAACGGCCAAACTAAAGGTAATATTTTAAATAAACAAGTGTTGCTTAGCGCATATGAACAAAGTTTTCAAGCGCATAGGATAACACATTGCGAGTCTACTCAAATATTACATCTTTGGGGCACTCGTCCGCAATCTTGCGAGCACCCTTCAGGACACTCTTATAATACATTTCAGGCGTACGATACTCCTTGCCCGCCGGCGGCGCGTCTGTCAGAAGCCTCTCAGCATCCATCCTGCCCCAGTGCACCTTTGCACGGGCAAGGGCCCGACGGGCACCTTCGATGCAGGCGGAGCGCTTGATGACTTCCACCCAAGGGCACGCATCCACCAGCTGCCGCACGAGGCCGAAGTAGCTCCCAGGCATGGCCTCTTCAGGCCACAATCGGACTATGAGGGCCATCATGGACTGCTCGGCTACCTTGTGGAGCTCGACCAGCTGCTTCAGCTGGTCGCTAAGGCGCACCGGATGTCCGGCCTCAGCATACTGAGACCAGAAGACCTTCTCCGTTGAGCTCCCCTCCTCGGCCCGGTAGAATGCGGCGGCATCGGACACGCTGCGAGGCAGATCTGCAAACGCTCCTGGAGAGCTCCAAATCCGGGTAAGTAACACGTAATTCACACTCACATGCTTGCTTTGCATGAAAAATGCCTTACCCGCCGCTATTTTCTTCACCGCCTCAATCTCCTGGAGGGCCTTATGGGCCTCGGCCTTCGCGGCTTTGGCACTCTCAAGAGCCGAGGCAAGCTCGGACTCTCGAGTCTTCGAGTCGCGCTCCAAACTCTCATGCTTTTCCATGAGAGCCTGGAGCTCTTGCCGCACCTCCGCCACCCGCGCCTCCTTCTTCTCTCGCTATGCTCGTTCCGCGGCCGCATTACGTTCGGCCGCGGACACGGCCTCCTTCAGGGCCGCCACCTCGTTCGTGGCCCCTGCAGTGCCCACGTTATCCTTGTTATTTCTATTGCAACCAAAATCCTTTTTTGTAAGGTACAAATTCAATACGGTGTTACTCACCTTCTTTGTCCTCGAGCTGCCTCTTGGCAAGGCCGAGCTCGTTCTCGGTCCGCACGAGGTCCTGCTTCAAAGCACAGACCTCCGCAGTCAATGCGGCAGAGGTCAGCAGCGCAGCCTGCAATCCCATATTGACATGATTTTTAGAACTCCTGCATATATCTTTTTAGATCCTCAGTCTGGTTTTTCTTTCCGAACACCGAACTGAGCATCAGGGGCTACTGTCTATGCGGTATTACATCACATATTTTAAAAACTTCTTACCTCAAAGCCTGATAGAAGGCTGCTGCAGGCTTCGGTCAGCCCGCTCTTGGCGAGCTGAACCTTCTGAATCACCGCACTCATGATAGTGCGGTGTTCTTCCTCGATGGAAGCGCCGTTGAGCCCCTCCAACAAGTTATCCGGCGCCTCCAGTTGGACAGAGGCCGCTGGTGCGACGGTCTTGCCCTTCTTACGAAGGGGCCGCCTGCCGGACTCCGGAACCACTGCGGGTTCTAGGGCGTAGGCCGGAACGAAGTCCGGGAGGCTGCCTTGTGGCACCTCCGGAGCTTCACCCTCCTGGCGGGTCCCCTCCTGGGACCCCACCTCGGCGTCCACGGCGTCACGAGGGTTGGAGGCGGTCGGAATGGAATCCACATCCGACGGAGCCAAGGACCCGCTTGAAGAAGCGAGAAAATCATCCTCGGCCGGACTACATGTTGTATGCGGCATTAGAAGGACATTGTGTGGCGAAAAAGTGAAATTATAAATCATGCAGGAATCCGGATACTTACGATCTTGCCCGGGGCTTGGCCCTTGAGGGCCACCCCTCGTCGCCTTCGTTAGCATGGGCGGAGCTGTCCGGAGGAAGGGTCCTTCCCCTCTTGGACCCTTCGGCCTCCCCCGTTGGGGAAGCCTTCCTCTTCCTCTCTCCCCCCTCCTGGGGAGAGCTCTCTCTCTTCTCCTCGCCCTTGTGGGAGGAGTTAGCCTCGGATTCATCATCCGATAACACTTGAAAACGGGAACTCTTTCGAGTACTCGTGGCCTTCTTCTTGGCCTTCTTCTCCAGCACCATGTGGGGTGCCGGGGCCAGCAGCCCCGTTAGGCGGGCGTCCGCTGGGCCCTCTGGCAATGGGGCCGGACAGGTAGTCTGTTCGGCCTTCGCCAGCCAGTCCTGTCAAAGGCAAAGGGAGTTTAGATCCCGCATAAAGTCAGACTATGAAAAACAAGCGATTAAATCGCTTACCTCGTCAGCTGGCCGCTGCAAGCTGAATCCGCGATCTTCGACAGCGGATGCGGGAGCCTCGGCGCTCTTGAACAACACCCTCCAGACATCTTCATACATAGTGTCGAAGAGCCTGTTCAGAGTCTGGTGTTGCGCCGGATCGAACTCCCACATGTTGGAACCCCGTCGTTGGCACGGGAGAATCTGGCGGATGAGCATGACCTGGACCACGTTGACAAGCTTGAGCTTCTGGTCCACCAGCTTTTGGATACAAGCTTGGAGTCCTATCAGCTCCTCTGAATCGCCCCAGATCCGGCCGCTCTCTTTCCAGGAGGTGAGCCGTGTGGGGATGCCGGATCTGAATTCGGGGGCCGCTGCCCAATCGGGGTCACGCGGCTCGGTGATGTAGAACCACCCTGATTGCCACCCCTTAATGGTTTCCACGAAGGTGCCCTCCAGCCAAGTAACATGGGACATCCTGCCCACCATGGCGCCTCCGCACTCCGCTTGGCTGCCCTTTACAACCTTCGGCTTGACACTGAAGGTCTTGAGCCACAAGCCGAAGTGGTGCTGGACGCAGAGGAAGGCCTCGCACGCGACGATAAATGTCGAGATGTTGAGGATAAAATTTGGGGCCAGATCATGGAAATCCAGGCCGTAGTAGAACATGAGCCCCCGGACAAAGGGATGAAGTGGGAAGCCTAGTCCGCGGAGGAAATCGGGAAGAAATACTACCCTCTCATGGGGCCTGGGAGTGGGGATAATCTCCCCCTCGTCGGGGAGCCGGTGCGCGATGTCGCGGGACAAGTATCCGGCGCCGCGTAGCCTCTTGATGGGTCCCTCCGTAACGGAGGAGGCCATCCATTTGCCTCCCGCTCCGGACATGGCTGGAGAAGGTTGATACGAGATGTGCGGACTTGGGCACTAGAGCTCGAGTGCGCAGATATGGATAAGCAAAAGGAGGAAGAAGGCATAGGTAAAGAGGGTTGATCCTTATCCCCTTATATATGGGCGGACGGAGACTATTCGTCCCCCCCGGCCTGGTAAAACTCGCTTATCTCCCAAGCGCCGTAATCAATGGCGTGGTTAGGTTACCCACATTCGTATTGATGGGAATCCCGGAATAAGGGGAACACGATCTCTGCTTCGACAAGACGTGCCAAGGAAACCGCTTCGCTAAACGCGCTGAGGTGGTATAATAATAACAATTCAAGTAAAGGCTTGGTAGTGGTGTGACGTCATGCCACAAAATACGTCAGCAGATTGAACCTGTGTGTGTATTATTCTCTCTACGGTGGAATGTGGAATTTATTTTGCAGAGCCGGACATTATCCAGGTGTTCACAATCTTCTATGGATTATTCGGAGGAGGAACCCGCCTTGCAATGCCGAACAATATGCGCGCCGGACTCATCGTCATTGAAGCCTGGTTCAGGGGCTACTGAGGGAGTCCTGGACTAGGGGGTGTCCGGATAGCCGGACTATCATCATCGGCCGGACTCCAAGACTATGAAGATACAAGATTGAAGACTTCGTCCCGTGTCCGGATGGGACTTTCCTTGGCGTGGAAGGCAAGCTTGGTGATACGGATATGTAGATCTCCTACCATTGTAACCGACTCTGTGTAACCCTAGCCCTCTCCGGTGTCTATATAAACCAGAGGGTTTTAGTCCGTAGGACAACAACCATTACAACAATCATACCATAGGCTAGCTTCTAGGGTTTAGCCTCCTTGATCTCGTGGTAGATCCACTCTTGTAGTACCCATATCATCAATATTAATCAAGCAGGACGTAGGGTTTTACCTCCATCAAGAGGGCCCGAACCTGGGTAAAACATCATGTCCCTTGCCTCCTGTTACCATCCGCCTAGACGCACACTTCGGGACCCCCTGCCCGAGGTCCGCCGGTTTTGACACCGACATCGGGGCTTGAGCTCCGCCTAGGATGCAAGCAATTGTGCACGGCTCCTGCAAGCCCCCAGCCCCCTAGTCCTAATGCTGGTCTTCATTCCTCCTTGGTGGTGGCGGCAGCAGAGGGAGGCCTGCATTGCCTTGCGGGCGATCGTCGCGAGGCTGATCCCTCCAACCCCCCTCGCGAGGCTGGTCCTACCAGCGGTGCTCGCGAGGTCGGTCACGCCACCCTTGGCGAGGGCCACGGTCTTCCCGTCGTCCTCCACCTCTTCCTCCTCCTCGGCCATAGCCCCAATCGTTGCGCCCCGGGCGTCGGCCGATACGTTCATCTCGCACAGCCCTGAGCTCCTGGCATTCGTTAGTGTTGTGGGTGTGGAGGTTGTGGTACACGCAGTACCGGCTGCCCTTGGATGACTCTGGTTGATCCCTGCCGCACTTGGTATCTAGCTCAGCTACGAGCACAACTACTCCTTTGCGCTTCACGTCCTTGACCTTGTGCTTCTTCTCTTCCGGATCAGCAGCCGAAAGCTCGAGCAGCGAGAGGCGTCCATCCTCAGCCCTCGTGCACTTGGTCACCAAGTTGAACAGCTCCAGAGAGGTGCACAGATCCTCATGGATTGCTAGATCTTCCTTCATCTTGATGTCACGTACGCCATCGGAGAAGGCTGAGATGATGGCATCCTCAGTCACCCTGGGGATCTTGAGGCGGGCGTTGTTGAAGCGCTGGATGTACTTTTGCAGGGTCTCTCCTGGCTGCTGCTTGATGCGGCGCAAGTCACTCATGGCCGGGGGCCGGTCACGAGTGCCCTGGAAGTTGGCGATGAAGCGAGTGCGCATATCGTCCCAAGAGGAGATCATGCCGGGAGGCAGGTTGAGGAGCCATGTGCGGGCGCCATCCTTGAGCGCCATGCGAAACCAGTTTGCCATGACCTTTTCATCCCCGTTGGCTGCCTCGATGCCCAACTCGTAGAGTTGGAGGAACTCCGCGGGGTCAGCAGTGCCATCATAGCGAGGAGGCAGATCTAGCTTGAACTTGCCCGGCCAGGCCACGCCGCGCAGCTCAGCGGTGAAGGCATGACAGCCTGCAGCAGCCACAGGGGGCCTTTGGTGATGAAGGGCTTGGTCTTGGAGGTCTCCGTGCGCTGCCGCCAGGAGCAGCGCGGGATCTTGGCGCGCAGGAGCAGGAGTGCGGTCGTGACGTGCTGGTGCAGGGAGCACGCGAGCACCTTCTTGAGGGCGAGGAATCTCTTGGCAGCTCTTTTCTTGCTGCGCGGGCGCTGGACGCGATGGGTCTCGTCCAGGGGCCGCACGCCTTAGGGACAGGGCGCCTTCTTGAGGAGGAGGAGGCGGAGGCGCCTCCAGAGCTGCGTTGCCTGCACAGGGCGGAGGGCGATGCAGCGAGAGGGACGGTGCAGGGGAGCCCCCTGCAGAGCTGACGAGCTTGGTGATGCGGGCAAGCCACTCATCGTAGAGGTCGTCGACGGGACGGTAGTGCAGGAGCCCACGTGACAGGAGCAACGCGGCGTGCGCGTCCGCGGGGGCGCGACGAGCATGCGATGACCATCCTGCTGGAGTCAGCGACGGGGTTGCGGTGCGGCCTTCTCGCCGCACCGAGGGATGCAGCAATGATGCCTGCTGCTCGTTCCCCGCGGGGCCGATGGCGGCGTGGGCGGCAGGCGATGGGGAACGACGGGGAGGCCCGCCGACGGGGGGCGTCTGGGCGACATGGGCCACGAGAGCAGCCCGATGCTCGGCACGGGCTCGACGAGCGTCAGACATGGATGCGACAGACGACATAACGCAAGACGGCGGAAGACGTGATTCCGACGCACCCCTACCTGGCGCGCCAAATGTCGGATCGTGGGTTCCGGCAGACCCTTGAGGTTCGAACTCTGGGGTGCGTGCGAAGATCTCTCCTCTACCTACTCATGTCTCGTCGCCTCGCAAAGAATCTAAGCTAGCTAGATGAACACACAGGGGACACGAGATTTATACTGGTTTAGGCCACCATTGCAGTGTAATACCCTACTCCAGTGTGTGGTGTGGTGGATTGCCTCTGGGGCTGATGAAGAATAGTACAAAGGAAGAACAACCTCACAAGGGGTGTTCTTGTGGTGGTGTTGCCCCTTTGAGGGGTCGATTCCAGATGCCAGATGCCTCTATACTATGGTGGCTAACCCTATATATAGAGTGAGAGGCCTTGGTCCTCTTCCCAAATATTCAGCGGGAAGGGCGCCAACAATTGGCCATTTTGAAGGGGAACATCTAGTACACTTATCCTGACTAAAGTTGGTCCTCGCCTGCCAAAGACTCTCACGATGACGCCGTCCTGGGCTCCACGGTGACCTCCATCCTGCCGCTCCGCTGGTCTTGGTCTTGTTGCATCGAAACGGTAACCTTTGCATGATGCCTTGGCCTGTGCTTGCCCCCTTTGCACCAAAGGGGAAACAAGGACACTGCACAGGCCAGCGCCTGTCTGGCACCCTCCTGGCTTCGATCGTCATGGCTTGCGTCACGGGCACCTCAGGAGGTACCCCTGCCTTGATCTCTCCGCCTCCTCGCGAGCCAGCCTGATAAGGCTGCTCCTGAGGAAGCTTCCTGTCGTCTGCCCCGCAAGGCTTGGCCCCTCCCGAGGGTCTTGAGCTTGAGTCGATGAAGATGGGCCGCGCTGGGCCATTACTTGAGCCACACTGCAGGCCGTAGGCAGGCAAGTCTGGCGACCCCCGTTCCGAGAATGCCGACACGACCAAGCTGGACCATCACACGCATTGCCTCACCGAAGAGCTCGAAGCGGATGGCACTATGCCCGCGTGCAAGTGCCAGTGCATCACCAAGACATTCTTCAGCCCAGAGGCTGCCGAGGGGGCGTCGGACGTCTCGCCTGCCCCGGCCGGGGACTGGCCGGTGTAGCCCCGCAACCTGAAGACGAAGGCCGCCCAAGAGGTGCCTGATTGCCGGCAATGACCAGAGGAAGGATTGTCGGTGCGTCCCCCATCCTACAGGCCAGGCCGCGGAGAAAGGAAGCAGGAAGCTCGGGCCCGGGGCCCCCTTGCGGCACCCTGGCGGCCGAAGTCGGCCCCGTGTGTCGGTGTCAAAACCGATGGATCTCGGGTAGGGGGTCCTGAACTGTGCGTCTAAGGCTAATGGTAACAGGAGACTGGGGACACGATGTTTACCCAGGTTCGGGCCCTCTTGATGGAGGTAATACCCTACTTCCTGCTTGATTGATCTTGATGATATGAGTATTACAAGAGTTGATCTACCACGAGATCTTAGAGGCTAAACCCTAGAAGCTAGCCTATGGTATGATTGTCGTTGTTGTGTCCTACGGACTAAACCCTCCGGATTATATAGACACCGGAGGGGGCTAGGGTTACACAGAGTCAGTTACAAAGAAGGACATCTACATCCGAATCGCCAAGCTTGCCTTCCACACCAAGGAGAGTCCCATCCGGGCATGGGACGAAGTATTCAATCTTGTATCTTCATAGTCCAACAGTCCAGCCAAAGTACATAGTCCGGCAGTCCGGATACCCCCTTATCCAGGAATCCCTCAGTAGCCCCTGAACCAGGCTTCAATGACGATGAGTCCGGCACGTAGATTGTCTTCGGCATTGCGAGGTGAGTTCCATCTCCGAATACTCCAAAATAAATTCCGAACACAAGGACCGTGTCCGGCTCTGCAAGACAAATTTCATATACCACCGTAGAGAGAATAACAAACCATGAATCTAATGTGCTGACAACTCTCCGTAGCGTGACATCACGCCATGGCCCGGCTCTTATTCGAACCGTTTTTACAACCAGCTACCGCACATATCGCGAGGCGGTCTCCTCGGCACGTCTTGTCAAAGCAGAGATCGTGTCCCTCTTATCGCAGGATTCTCATCAATACGGGTATGGGTAACCCCACCATGCCTGTTGGCATGACTCCGTGTTTTTAGGCAAGTCCCAAACGTTCATGTTGGGGACGTTTGATATTCTCCCCCTTTATAGAGGGGTCAAGGCCTATCCCTTTCTTACCATGCTCGCACCTTTCCGCCTCTCGAGTTCCAACACCCGAAGCTCAAGCTTAGGTACTTAGGATCTTCAACCATGTCCGGATCCAACCTTCAAAGTCAGTGGATGGCCTCCTCTATCACAGAGGAGCACATTGCGAAGCTCAGGGAGGCCAGATATCTGACCGCCGATGTCAAACATAGGCTTCCTGCCCCTGAGAAGATCATCCCTACTCCCGAACCCAACGAGAGTGTCATATTTGTTTCTCACTTCCTCCTGGGCTTGGGCTTTACTCTTGATCCCTTCATGAGGGTGCTCATGTTCTATTACGGACTAGATTTTCACGATCTAGCTCCGGATTCCATCCTCCACATCTCGTCATTTATCATCGTGTGCGAAGCCTTCCTCCACATCACCCCCACTTCGGCCTATGGCTCAAGACCTTTAATGTGAAGCCGAAGATGATTGAGGGGCGACACGCAAAGTGCGGGGGCGCCGCAATAAGCAGAAACGCCGATGTTCCATGGCCAGAAGGTTCTTTCCTGGAGTTGTCCGATCTGTGGCAATGGAGGTGGTTTTACATCACAGCTCCCCGAGGCACGAAGTGGGCGGCCGCCCCCGTCTTCCGCTCGGGCCCTCTGATGACCCGCAAGTATACAAGATAGTTGTAGCCTCTTTTGATAAGTAAGAGTGTCGAACCCAACGAGGAGCTAAAGGTAGAACAAATATTCTCTCAAGTCCTATCTGCCACTGATACGACTCTATGCACGCTTGACGTTCGCTTTACCTAGAACAAGTATCAAACTAGAAGTACTTTGTAGGTGTGATAGGATAGGTTTGCAAGATAATAAAGAGTACGTAAATAAAAAGTAGGGGCTGTTTAGCTAAAGATGCAATAAAGTAAATATAGCGAGTTTGTAAAAGTGGTGGTAGGAGTTGAGAAATTGTCCCTAGGCAATTGACTATGTTACTAGACCAGTAATCACTATTGCAATTCTATTTGAGGGAGAGGCATAAGCTAACATACTTTCTCTTCTTGGATCTTATGCACTTATGATTGGAACTCTAGCAAGCATCCGCAACTACTAAAGATTCATTAAAGTAAAACCCAACCATAGCATTAAAGTACCAAGTCCCCTTTATCCCATACGCAACAATCCCCTTACTCGGGTTTGTGTTTCAGTCACTCACGCAACCCACTATAAGCGAATCATGAACGCATTGCAACACCCTACAGCGGGAATCCCTCACGCTTGCGCGACACGGACGGCACCATAGGACAACACCAATAATAAGACATGCAACTCAAATCAATCATAGCAATTCATCAATCACCGATAGGACAACGAAAATCTACTCAGACATCATAGGATGGCAACACATCATTGGAAAATAATATGAAGCATAAAGAACCATGTTCAAGTAGAGGGTACAGCGGGATGCGGGAGAGTGGACCGCTGGATATAGATGGGGGAAGGTGATGGAGATGTTGGTGAAGATGGCGGAGGTGTTGGTGAAGATCGTGGTGGTGATGATGGCCCCCGGCGGCGTTCCGGCGCCACCGGAAGCAAGGGGGAGAGAGGCCCCCTTCTTCTTCATATTCCTTGACCTCCTCCCTAGATGGGAGAAGGGTTTCCCCTCTGGTCCTTGGCTCCCATGGTTTGGGAGGGGCGAGAGCCCCTCCGAGATTGGATCTATCTCTCTGTTTCTGCGTTCCCTAGTTTTGCCCCTTCACCGTTCCTTTATATCTGGAGATGCGTAACTCCGATTGGGGTGAATATTTCGCCCAGATTTTTCTCGTAAAATTAGCTTTCTTACGCAAAAGAAGAGCGTCAACTGCCTTACGGGTGGCCCATGAAAGTCCAGGGCGCGCCCAGGGGGGAGGGCACGCCCCCCTGTCTCGTGGCCACCCCGGACACTGTTTCGCGTTGATTCTTCCTCCAGAAAATCCCAAATATTCCAGAATAATTCTTCGTCCATTTTCATCCCGTTTGGACTCCGTTTGATATTGGTTTTCTACGAAACATAAAACATGCAACAAACAGGAACTGGCACTGGGCACTGGATCAATATGTTAGTCCCAAAAATAGTATAAAAAGTTGCCAAAACTATATGAAAGTTGAAGAATATTGGCATGGAACAATCAAAAATTATAGATACGACGGAGTCGTATCAGCATCCCCAAGCTTAATTCCTGCTCGTCCTCGAGTAGGTAAATGATAAAAAAGATAATTTTTTATCTGAAATGCTACCTAGCATAATCTTGATCATATGTCTAATCATGGCATGAATATTAAGACACGAGTGATTCAAAGCAATAGTTTATCATTTGACATAAAAAACAATAATACTTCGAGCGTACCAATAAAGCAATCATGTCTTTTCAAACCAATAAGGCCAAAGCAAGCTTATCCCTACAAAATCATATAGCTTGGCCATGTTTCATTTTCGTCACACAAAAATGCCCCCATTGTGCATCCGAACCGGGGGAATTAATGCTTCCATGGAGGAGGACGATCGGGGAGATGAATCTAAGCCCCCCCTCCCCCCCCCCCCCCCCCCCCCGCGGGAAAAAGAGGGCTGCCTCCGAAGATTTGGAGGCGGAGGTGCCTAAGCAAGGGAAGAAAGCTTCTCCAGGGGGCCCTGCCCCGAAGGGCGTCCTCACCACATCGTGCCTGCAAATGGGCCAGCTCTCCACCGAGCTGTAAGATAATGATAAGCAAGAAGCTATTGCTTTTTCCTCTGAGAAAAATAACCAGGATCTATTTTATGCAGTCCGGCTAGTAGCTCATCTCAATAGGGTTCGTCTTCGGGGGATCTTCTTCTGGAGATGATGGAGAGTGAAACCCCTCCTGCCTCTCCGCCCCATGGGGCGGGCGACCATGAGGTGTTGTCACGGAGGAGCTCAGATCTGCAGAGGTCGGAAGCTAACACTTCAGCCGTCCCGAGCCCGTCACGTTCGGTCCCCTTGGTGGGTGATGAGAAGGGTCCGGAACAATCTGGTACCCGGCCGAACACGCTGGCGAGCCTCCTGGAGCGAGCCGCTCTCTCGGAGAGTCATCGTATGCTGATGGGTACGGTGTTAGAGAAGATTTCTTCCGCCACAAGTGGCTTAAATGAAGCTTTTGGAAGTTTACTCAAAGGCTTCGAGGTACGGGATAAAATACGTAATTTTTGATTGTTCCGCACGCGCTAGGTGTGCTCCGTATAGATAGTAGCCCCTAAGACTCTGGTTGCCAGCTGTCGATGTCAAAACCGGTGGATCTCGGGTAGGGGGTCCCGAACTGTGCGTCTAGGCGGATGGTAACAGGAGACAAGGGACACGATGTTTTACCCAGGTTCGGGCCCTCTTGATGGAGGTAAAACCCTACGTTCTGCTTGATTGATATTGATAATGTGGGTATTACAAGAGTAGATCTACCACGAGATCAAGGAGGCTAAACCCTAGAAGCTAGCCTATGGTATGATTGTTGTAATGGTTGTTGTGTCCTATGGACTAAAGCCATCCGGTTTATATAGACACCGGAGAGGGCTAGGGTTACATAGAGTCGGTTACAATGGTAGGAGATCTACATATCCGTATCGCCAAGCTTACCTTCCACGCCAAGGAAAGTCCCATCCGGACACGGGACGAAGTCTTCAATCTTGTATCTTCATAGTCTTGGAGTCCAGCCGACGATGATAGTCCGGCTGTCCGGACACCCCCTAGTCCAGGACTCCCTCAGTAGCCCCCGAACCAGGCTTCAATGACGATAAGTCCAGCACGTATGTAGTCTTCGGCGTTGCAAGGCGGGTTCTCCTTTAAGTTCCATGTACCTGCCGAACAGTGTTCGGCTCCCTTATCAATGTCGCACTTCTTGGCTTCCACGCCCAATAATGGCCTTCTTCCACGCGTCGCACGAATGCGAAAAGCCATGGTATCTTTTATGTTTTACCCCCTAGCTGCACAAATAACCTGCCTATAAGAGAGGCAGGAATCCAGATCCAAATCACACCATTTTCCTCCCGCGAGTACTCATCGGAGCGCTTCTGACCAAAAATCCATTCCATCATGGACCGTCGATGCGGCTCCTCTTCTCGCGCTCCCAGTCCTTCGCCAGGAGATTGGAGGAGATGTTCTGTTCCGCACAGCGAGCTGGTGACGCTCCAAGCGGAAGGATATCTTCCTCCGGCCTTTATGGTTCCGGTTCGAGCCGGGCTGGCCACCTACAAAGGTGGGAAGCAAGCGGAGGCCACCCCTAGTCCCTCTAAAGGGGAGCGGGTATGCTTCATCCCTTATCTAATAAGGGGGCTTGGATTTCCTGTACATCCGTTCCTCCGCGGGCTCCTGGAGTTGTACGGACTCCAGCTCCATCACCTAACGCCCGCCTCTATTCTGCATATCGCGGGTTTCGTAGCTCTTTGCGAGCTATTCCTGGGCATCGAGCCCCATTTCGCGCTGTGGAAGAGGCTATTCTGCCTCGTACCCCGCTCTCACGAGGGGTCAATATATCAAGTGGGCGGTGCCGAAATATGGTGCATCGCCGGGACCGGATATCTACCCGGAACCCATAGGAAGGCGTCCGAAGACTGGCCTTCGAAATGGTTTTATATAGAAGACGCTCCACTGCCGGACCCAGTTCAGATCGGCCTCCCTGAGTTTAGCAATGCTCCTCTGAAGAAACACCTAAGTTGGCGCCCGCGGAGCCCTCAGCTGGAGGAAGACAAGAGCGTCCATTATTTGATAGGCCAGATAAGGTTGCTGGGCCATTCCGGATAGACCATGATCGGAGTCATGGCCACGTGTATTATGCGGGGGATGCAGCCGCTGCAATACAGGGGCCACCCCATGTGGGATTCCAACGGGGAGGACGATGCCACCCGTCATGGCCGTAAGTGGCCGGGATCTGGTGAAGATTCTGTCCGGCCTGTACGAGGGCGAGAAGGAGGACTTCCTCCAAGCGAGCCCATTGAATGGGTTCTCCATGAATAACCCTCGGAGCTGGGTAAGCGGACGTTTATTCATCCGACCCGTGCTTTCAAAGCCGAGTACCTTACTCTGTGATTTTGATGCAGGAACTGCGCCGGGATGTGGAGGACATTCACAGTCCGGCTCCACAACCCGAGGATCCGGGAAGATCCCTTGATCCGACCTCCGAAGAGGATCTGGATATAAAGGTGGAGCTAATTGACGGGGTGTTCCACCAACTCAGCATGGATAATGCTCTAGTCGCCATTACGGCCGACTACCCCGGCTTGTCACTGGCTTCCCAGGTACTTATGACCGAATTCTTAACACCATTACTCCATCTTCGCGCATTTCTGACCATCGTACACAACGGTGTCTTGCAGGCGGTGCCTTCAAGGCGGGAAGCCGAACCCGCGGCGGCTGATCAACAAGGGTCAGTCCGGCCCAGCAGGCGGAAGAGGAGCGCGACGCGGATTGAAACGTCGCCGCAAAGGTATAGCTCACGGTTCGTTATTTAGAGCAACGTTCCTAGGAAGCGTTTGAGTGCTCATAACTTTTGTAGGAGAAAAAGCGCCCGCCGGACTGCGGGCGTAGAGGTTGCCAACCCAGCCTCTACCAGCCAAGCTCCAACGCCTAGTCTGGAGGGGGAGGCGAGCGCAAGGCGCGAGTCGGATACTCCTCCAACGGAGGATGCCGACAGACTATCCGCCACCAAGTCTGAGGTGGAGAGCGCCATGAACCACAGGCGCCGCCGGACAGTTTTTCATGACGCGTGCTTCAGGCGTTGAATGCCTTTAACGCGGGTGATGCGCACCTCCGTGCCGCTCAAGATGGTTTGACCAGAGCCACGAAGCAGTATGTGAGAGACATACGGGTAAGAGATTTTAATAGTTGTATATGCCAGTAGCCCCTGAGACTTAAAGTAGTTATATTAACTGATTTAAGGATCATTTGAACTATAGGATCTTACAAAGAAGAATACCCAACTGTCTCAGGAGCTGCAAGAGTGTAAGGCCCAACTTGAGGCCGCACTCGCTGCCGCAGGAGGAAACACAGGGACCCCTCCTGGTAACAAATTATTTGAAAGATAAGTGGTGTGCAGCCGGCGCGCAAGTCAAATAATGACATTGCAGGTGCTGCCGGACAAGATCCGGACAGGCAAGAACTACTGCGCCAGCTGAAGGCCGGCGAGAGGGTGCTGCATAAGGTGCAGCAAGAAAGGAACAAGCTCCAGGATGCCCACGCCCAGCTTGGAGAAGAGCTGAAAGGTGTTCGGGCTGAGCTGTCTGGCTCCGTTAAGGAGAATCAGCGGCTTCATCGCGGCATATATAGTAAGTGCTTGAGCGAACTCCTTTGAAAAGAAGAGTTCGGCGAGGGAAGTCAATTGACAAAATTTGTCTGTAGGTATACTCACAGGTCGCCCTGCGGAGGAGATGCCTGTATCAACGGGTGATCAACTTCCCGAGCTGTTGCAACTGCTCGAACGAGTTCGGCAAGCAATGAGCGGCGTCGTCCAGGCTTTATGGCCAGCCCTCTCCCTACCCGAGGGCCTTGGGGAGCTTGCGGAGAAGCTTCAGGCAGTGCGGCAGCTCTTCCGTTTATGGAAGATTTCAGCCTGCCGCCAAGGTGTCAGGGAGGCCTGGGCCATGGTGAAGACGCGGTACAAGAAGGCGGATCCCAACCACATGGCCGAGGTCGGACCTGTGGGGCCCGATGGGAAGGAGATCCCTGTGAGTTTAGTATACGGCCAAGTAGAGTTGGCCGCTAAATTTTCCCAACGGGACTGTAAATTAGACAGCCTGTTAGATGGGATTGAGGAGGAATACAGTCAGTCGATTTGACAATGTATTTTAAAATGACATGTAAAATGCCTTCTAGCCGGATTGTAGATCGTTTGTCTTTAACGACCTTTTCGCTTCAACCTTGGGACCCTAGAGTCCGGAGTGTGTCCGAATACCTTCTCGGTTAAGAAACAACCGGGGCATGCATGGAGACCAGGCGTAGGGGTCATTAGTGCTTTATCAGACAAGTGCCCAACTAGTTATGTTATATTACATGGTTACTAAGAAACATCTTCCAGGGAGAATAGTTCCGTTAAGGGTTCCTTTCCTCTGGGAGGCATGCCCTAAAGTGCATGTACGGACTGCGAAAAGAGCAGGATAACATCTGGGGGCAGATAAATAAATTGGTAAATAATCATCTTTCAAATCACCGACCGAATATTCCCTTAAGAACGCTAGCTTTCGGCTTCACCCAGTCTGAGGTACACATCCGGCTGACCCGGCAGTAACAATCGCAGAGGTGCTCCCTTTACCTCCTAGCCGAACAATCGGGAATGTAGGGGTAAGCACAGGAGCCAGGCAACCCAGCTTGGCCAAAACTTAAGTCATATCGATGCATATATTGGTGAATAAAAGGTACACGTGGAAGTTTGACACGTGTGCTGGGCATGAAGCCCTTATAATTAAGCTTCTGGTAAGGAAGCCCCCAGGTATAATGAGTGCGGATAGCACATCAATTGCGTGCGAACGATGCGCAAGTAAGCCTTTTAAGGCTTTGATGAATAAGGGTGATAGAAAAAAGATAAACAAAAGACAGCTGAAGTGTAAAAAATTTGGACGGGGGAAAGGGACGAACTCTTAGTCCGGCGCAAGGCATAGAATCTTCGGAGGCGGGCTGCGTTCCATGGGTTCGGCTCGAGTCGGTTGTCCGACGCATTTCGTAGACGGTACGCTCCGCCGGTCAAGACTTGATCGATGATGAAGGGGCCTTCCCATTTGGGCTTGAGCTTGTCCTTTTTCTTGTCCGGCAGGCGTAGAACTAGTTCGCCAACGTTGTAAGTCTTGGCCCGTACTTCTCTGCTTTGATATCTTCGAGCCTACTGCTGATAGAATGCGGAACGAGCCTTGGCGGTGTCGTGTTCTTCCTCCAATGCGTCCAAGCTGTCCTGCCGATCCAGCTCGGCTTCTCTTTCTTCGTACATGCGCACTCAAGGTGAGTCATGAATGATGTCGCAGGGCAGAACTGCTTCTGCGCCGTATACCATAAAAATATGGTGTGAATCCGGTAGTACGGTTGGGCGTTGTCCGCAGCCCCCAGAGTACGGAGTCGAGCTCCTCTACCTAGTGCGTGTCAGATTTTGTAAGGGACCGCACTAGTCTGGGTTTGATGCTGCTCATTATTAGACCATTTGCTCGTTCCACTTGACCGTTGGTTTGAGGATGATAGACTGAAGCGTAATCGAGCTTAATGCCCATATTTTTGCACCATGATTTAACCTCGTCGGCCGTGAAGTTCATGCCGTTATCGGTGATGATGCTGTGGGGGATGCCATAACGGTGTACTACCCCGGATATGAAGTCTATCACTGGTCCGGACTCTGCCGTTTTAACTGGCTTGGCCTCTATCCATTTGGTGAATTTATCCACCATGACCAATAGGTACCTTTGCTTGTGGGTTCCCCCTTTAAGTGGTCCAACCATGTCAAGCCCCTAGACCGCGAACGGCCAGGTAATGGGTATAGTTTTGAGGGTGGCGGGTGGCATATGGCTCTGATTAGCAAAGAGCTGACAACCGACGCATCTTTGGACTAAGTCCTGAGCATCTGCCCGGGCCGTCGGCCAATAAAATCCTGTACGGAATGCCTTTCCTACAAGGGCCCGGGCTGCGGCGTGGTGTCCGCCTAGTCCGGCGTGAATTTCAGCCAGAAGGTCTCGCCCTTCCTCTTCGGAGATACACCTTTGAAGGACTCCGGTTGTGCTTTTCTTATAGAGTTCTCCCTCATGGACCTTGTAGGCTTTAGATCGCCGAACTATGCAGCGGGCCTCATTTTGGTCTTCGGGAAGTTCCTGCCTAAGCAAGTAGGTTAGGAATGGCTCTGTCCACGGGGCGATTACTGCCATTATGTCGTGGGCTGAAGGTGTTATTTCATCGGCTGAATCGCCGATTATGTCAGATTGCTCTACGGCTGCTTCCGGTTTGTTATTTCTGGACTCCTCTTCCCATAGTACGGATGGCTTGAACAGCCGTTCCAGGAAGATGTTTGGAGGGACAGCGTCACGTTTTGCGCCGATGCATGCCAATACGTCGGCCGCTTGGTTATTATCCCTGGCTACGTGGTGGAATTCAAGTCCTGCGAACCGTGTTGACATTTTAAGGACAGCGTTACGATAGGCTGCCATTTTCGGATCCTTGGCGTCGAAGTCTCCATTTACTTGGGATATTGCGAGGTTTGAGTCCCCGCGCACCTCTAGGCGTTGAATGCCCATGGAGATTGCCATCCGGAGGCCATGTAAGAGGGCCTCGTATTCGGCTGCATTGTTGGAGTCCGTGTACATTATCTGAAGTACGTATTGGACTGTGTCCCCGGTTGGGGACGACAATATGACGCCAGCCCCCAATCCGGCCAACATTTTGGAGCCGTCGAAGTGCATAATCCAATTGGAGTATGCGCCATACTCTTTAGGGAGTTCGGCTTCGGTCCACTCAGCGACAAAGTCAGCCAAAACTTGCAACTTTATAGCTCGCCGGGGTTTGTAAGTTATATCGAATGGTAAGAGCTCAATGGCCCATTTTGCAATCCTGCCCGTTGCGTCGCGGTTGTTTATAATGTCATTTAGGGGTACTTAGGAGGCCACTGTTATCGAACACTCTTGAAAGTAATGTCGGAGCTTCCAGGATGCCATGAACACCGCATACGCTATCTTTTGATAGTGCGGGTAACGGGACTTGCAGGGAGTTAAGACAGTGGATACGTAGTACACTGGTTTTTGAAGAGGGAATTTATGCCCTTCTGTCTCTCGTTCTACGACGAGTACCGCGGTTACAACTTGATGTGTTGCTGCGATGTATAACAACATTGGTTCGCCCAGGTTAGGCGCAGCCAGGACCGGATTTGTTGCCAATATGGCTTTTATTTCTTCGAGCCCGGTAGTGGCAGCATCCGTCCACTCGAAGTGTTCGGTGCGTCTGAGGAGGCGATAGAGGGGCAATGCCTTTTCTCCCAAACGGGAGATAAAGCGGCTGAGAGCCGCCACGCATCCAGTCAATTTTTGGATCTGTTTGAGGTCTTTTGGAATATGCAGCTGTGACAGAGCTCGGATCTTGGCCGGGTTTGCTTCAATTCCTCTACCGGATACAATGAAGCCTAGGAGCTTTCCGGCTGGTACGCCGAAAACGCATTTTTCTGGATTCAGCTTGATGTCATATGCTTGGAGGTTGTCGAATGTGACCCTCAAATCGTCTACTAGAGTTTCGACGTGTTTGGTTTTGACGACTACGTCATCTACGTATGCCTCTACTGTTTTGCCGATCTGGGTAGCCAGACATGTATGAATCATGCGCTGATATGTTGCGCCGGCGTTTTTAAGTCCGAAGGGCATCATGTTGAAGCAGAATGGTCCATATGGAGTAATGAATGCCGTTGCAGCTTGGTCCGCTTCCGCCATCTTGATCTGATGGTATCCGGAGTATGCGTCCAGGAAGCACAATGAATCGTGCACTGCGGTAGCATCGATTATTTGGTCGATGCGGGGGAGGGGGAAGGGATCCTTTGGGTAGGCCTTGTTGAGGTCTTTAAAATTGACACATAGGCGCCAGGATTTGTCCTTCTTTGGTACCATTACCAGGTTTGCTAGCCAATCTGAATGTTTGATGTCTCTGATGAATCCGGCTTCCAATAGTTTGGCTAGTTCTTCTCCCATTGCCTGTTCACTGGTTTAAAGGAGGTGGGCTTGGATCTCTTATCGAGTATCACATCGTCCCTATGCACCGTAGAGCGCAGCACGGTGAGTTCTTCTGCCGCTAGGGCTTCGGATAGTGCCTCCAGGGCTAATGCGGCTGTCTTGTTTTGGCGCGGAGTGCTATGTCTGGATCACTAACGAGAGTGATTGTTCCACCGGGCCCAGGCATTTTGAGCTTCATGTACCCGTAATGGGGTACGGCTTGAAAAATTGTGAATGCCTCTCGTACTAATATAGCGTGATATCCGCTGCTGAACGGGGCCACTTGGAACGTGACTTCTTCGGACCTGTAATTGTCCGGCGAGCCAAACACCACATCAAGTGTGATTTTTCCGGTGCAGCGCGCTTCCCGGCTAGGGATTATTCCTCTGAAGGTTGTGCTGCTTCGCTCAATGCGGCTCCGGTCTATTTCCATTTTTTCAAGAGTTTCCTCGTAGATGAGGTTTAATCTGCTGCCGCCATCCATGAGCACCTTGGTAAGTCGAAAGCCGTCCACTATTGGACTGAGGACCAATGCGGCTGGTGCTCGGGCTGTTCGGAATTTAGGTTCGTCGCTGGCGTTGAAGGTGATGGTCGCGTCGCTCCAAGGATTTGTCGTTGCTACTTGGTAGACTTTGGCGAGGCTGCGGATTGTTCGTTTCCGCATATTGTTTGATGCGAAAGTTTCGAAGACTGTTGATACCGTACCGGTATTGTTGGTGTGGTTTTCCGGGGCTAGAAGCTCCTCGCCACTCTTGGCCACCTGCCGTAATATCCGACATGCTCGAAGGCTATGTGTTGGGGTGGCGCCCTCTGTACTGTGAATTGTACAGGGTCCGCTAAGCCATCCCTCCAGTACGGTTCCGTGCCCTTTATGGGGTTTCTGCTTTTTGGTTATTGTACCTGGTGCCTGAGTGTAATGCACCCTTTTGTTGCGTACTAGGGTTAAATTTGGGGCCGGATTGTCCCAAAAATTATTTTCGGTTTTCCAGAAACTCTCCATCGCATAGTACTTTCGTACTATGGATGCCAGGTCGGCGAAGCGTGTGATTTCACGACGGCTGGCGGCGTTCAAGATTCCCTTGTCCGTGCAATTATTGCAAAAAATTGAGATTGCGTTTTCCTCTCGGCAGTCCTTTATCCTGTCCATAACCAGGAGGAATCTGGCCCAGTAATGATGTACTATTTTAGCAGGATCTTGCCGGATTAGAGATAGATCGCATATATATGGGTGGGTGGGTATAATTGAGTTCGGAACCCTACCCATCTCAAGGCTCAAGGGCCGAGAAGTTTCCGAATTCGGAAGCTTGGAAAGTGGAACGTTGTCCAACGAGTCCGGTCCGATGCCTGACTTTAGGTTCAGCGCTTGATCGAAGTCCGTCCCTCCGCAGGAATCCGGCATGGAGGGTTCGGAAGCCCGGACACGACTAGTTTTCAATATAGGAGAAGAGTCGCCGCGATGTTCCTCTACCACTGCGACGTGGTGGGTAACCTGGGGAGAGTTAATCTCTCTCAGATCGGTTTTAAGCCCGATCTGATTGTAGTCTATAGCGACTCCCAGGGCGGCGATGCGATCCAAGAGTTTGTTTACGGACGAGAGCTCTGTTGGATCTAGCCACTCGGCGAATTCCAAGTTGACATGAAGATTACATTTGATGACCCAAGAGGTCAACGTCGAAGCGGTGGCCGAACAGGCGGTCATGAGAAAACCACCCAGCCGGATAGTTTGGCCGGCGGCCAAGGCTCCTTTCACAAAGATACCGTCCTTGAAGACGGGAAGAGGCATCCTTCCTATCGGTGACGGCACAGAGGAACTCTCAATGAAAGCACCAATGTCGGTGTCAAAACCGGCGGATCTCGGGTAGGGGGTCCCGAACTATGCGTCTAGGCGGATGGTAACAGGAGACAAGGGACACGATGTTTTACCCAGGTTCGGGCCCTCTTGATGGAGGTAAAACCCTACGTCCTGCTTGATTGATATTGATAATTTGGGTATTACAAGAGTAGATCTACCATGAGATCAAGGAGGCTAAACCCTAGAAGCTAGCCTATGGTATGATTGTTGTAATGGTTGTTGTGTCCTACGGACTAAAGCCATCCAGTTTATATAGACACCGGAGAGGGCTAGGGTTACATAGAGTCGGTTACAATGGATGGAGATCTACATATCCGTATCGCCAAGCTTGCCTTCCACGCCAAGGAAAGTCCCATCCGGACACGGGACGAAGTCTTCAATCTTGTATCTTCATAATCTTGGAGTCTGGCCGACGATGATAGTCCGGCTGTCCGGACACCCCCTAGTCCAGGACTCCCTCACCAGCCCTAGGAGGCAAACGGAGGATCAAACTCTCAGGTAATGATTGTGCTGCATTTATACGCAGGTGGCTAAGAGTCCGGTGATAGACGGGAATTCTAAACTTGCCGAACTAAGGCAACAAATTGATGTGGTGGATACCGACGTCACGCTTATAAATAAGCAGATTGACGAGTCACAGAGTATGCGCTCGTTTTTTCCTTATATGCTTTCGGAAATATGAAGAGGGTTGAAATATTAATATAATATGATGTGGCTGCAGGTGGAGCTGCTGCCATTGAGACCCTGAGGGTGGAACTCGCCCTAGCCAAGGAACAGGCCCGGGCTAGCAATGCGTCTGCCGTATAGGCAGCCGAAGACTTGAGAGCCGAACAGGCTGCTCATCGCCGAAGCGAAGAAAAGATAGCCGAGATGGCTGTGGAGCTGAGGGGCGCCGCCGGCTGTTATGAGCTTCTCGAAAAGGAGAATCAGGCAAAGGCGGCTGACCTGAAGAAGGCGCTAGATTCGGCTAAGGAGACGCGCTCTAAAATTAGAGACGCGCCGGAGGAACTTCGAAAAGCCGGAGAAATCGCGGCTGGAAATCCTTATTTGTTGCGGATGAAGTTTTTAGATCCAATGTATGCTCCGTTGGATAAGCTACGGAGCGCTGCAGATGAGTATGCGGACTTGGCGAAGAGTGCAGCTGATGCGACCAAGTTGTTCAAGGATCATAAAGATAACGAAATGGAAAGGCTGTTCTGGTCGCAATTTAATGCCCTAGCGCGCTCATTACCATTGAGTGAGAAGATGGACACTATAGCCTAGCTCCATAGGTTATCCGGTCTTGCAATATGGTATGTAATAGACCATCTATGGATGAAGGGATCGAAGCCGGACAGTTACTTTGGTTTGGTGCAACAATTATTTGGCGCCAGATCGCAAGTCGATGCCGTGAAGAGGTCGGCATGCATAGAGGGTGCACAAATGGCTCTTGCCCGTGTTAAGATATATTGGGCAGATATGGAGGCCACCAGCGTTGCAACCCAGGGTCCGGCAGGAAACAAAGACCCAGCCGAGCACTACTTCGAGCAGGTCATAGAAGGTGCCCGTAGAATAGAGGCTCAGTGTTCGAAGAATGTCATGTTCAAGTGACAAATCACTGAATTGTAAACAATTATGTGTTAAATATAGAGGCTGTGTTTATACTTTTGCCTGAAAGTGTTGTATTACCTCATGTGCGTCCGTTTATGTATTCATATAACTTGAAAGTTAGCAGTCGTTGGCTTTAGCCCCCACGCATATAATGCGGGGGTGTTCGAAAGGTATATGCGTACTCACACTTGATCCAACATCTTGGTCCATTAAGGAGGTGATCGCACGTCGAACCAGACAACCGGACTATATAGCTGTAACACTTTCACTTAGCCATGGGAGTTTAATGGTGGGGCTACTAAGTAGCCCCTAGTACATCTGCGTGCATCCGTATAGGGGCGCCTATGTACGTGACCGGGAGACGGTCCTTCGTTAATGCGGAGAAATACTATAGATTCCGATGAGTCTTCGAGTGGTTGACCGGTCTCTCGCTGTATCATGACAGTTAGTTTTCGGCTTTCTCTACTGAGGTACTCAACTGGAATAACCAGGGCACAATCGCAGTAGTTCTCCTTTGGCCGCCTTAGCCGATAGAACGGAACATAAGGCAGCAAACCCAGGAGCCGGGAAAACCCAACATTTGACCAAAGACATGATTCGGAGCTAATGCATATAAGGCCTAACTCACGACGCCGAACACTCCCTAAGGTATTCGGACTTTATAACATATACTGGGCTGAGCAACGCCCTTGATTATGAACCCTATATTTCCAGGTATGTGCATTGATCTGTCGTGGCGAAATGCCTATGACGCTAGTATCCACTGTGGGTGTATTGAATCCCCACGGGATGTCAAGCAACAAAAGACAGTAAAGAAGGTTTACACAAGGGCTTAATCTAAAGAGAAACCTTTGACCGGGCCCTGCTGCACGTCTGCGCCTTTGTCTCCGTTGTGTCGTATCCTAGAAGGGTGTCACACGAATAATGTGTGTAAAAACGAAAACTCATGTAAAAGAGTAAGTGTGCGAACAGTTGGTTATTCTCGATGGATGTTAGAGATACGAGATATTTGCCTATTAATGAGGCAAGCCGAATTGTGGGCTTTATTACATGTTTGCAACCCCTGGTATCATTTATGGGGATACATGTACAGCACCTAGCTCAGGTTTATCCGGGCTGTTGTGAAAAATGGTGGACTGGACTTGTCTAACTGTGTCCGTGGTCTTGATGACCGATCATGCTTCTGGTAGGAGAGGCCGCTTTTAATGTACGGCTATCAGAGCCGCCGCATACTATTTTGTCTTTCCACCAATGGTTATGACGCCACGTGGACCAGGCATCTTAAGTTTAAGGCAGGCGTAGTTCGGTATTGCGTTGAAGCAAGCGAAGGCCATTCTTCAGAGTAGTGCATGATAACCGCTGCTGAAGGGAGCGATGTTGAAGAGTAGTTCCTCGCTTCTGAAGTTGTCGGGAGAACCGAATGTCACTTCTAATACGAGGGAGCCCCAGCAGTGGGCCTCAACGCCTGGTATAACTCCATTGAAGGTGGCGCTATTTTTTCTTATTCTGGATGGGTCTATCCCCATCTTACGGATGGTGTCTTGATATATCATATTAAGACTATTGTCGCCGTCCATTAGGACTCGAGTGAGATGGTATCCATCAATTATTGGGTCGAGCACCAAGGCAGTCGATCCTCCGTGCCGGATACTGGCCGGGTGGTCCCTGTGATCAAAAGTGATCGGGTAGGCCGCCCAGGGGTTGAATTTGGGGGCGATGAACTCTGCGTGAGTTGCGTGTACCATGTTTACCGTTTTGACTTCTGGTGGGAATTTTTTCTGGCCCCCCGTGTTCGGCTGGCGAGGCTCATCCTCGTCTTCGCTTGGCGTGTCCCTTCCCTTGTGTTCGGCATTTAATTTGCTGGCCTGCTTGAAGACCCAACATTCTCTATGGGTATGATTTGCAGGTTTTTCTGAAGTGCCATGAATTTGGAACAATCTGTCCAGGACTTTATTCAGGCCAGACGGTCCCTCTTTACTGCCCTTAAATGGCTTCTTTCCTTGACCGAGTTGAGGTCCCCTGAATCTGGTGTTGACCGCTGTGTTGTCCGGACTATCGTCATTCCGATGCTTGTGGTTAGTGCGCCGTGGCTTCCCATTGCCATCTCGAATTTCGGATGTGCCTGGGTCAGTGGTGCCTCTACGGGCCAACCAGCTGTCTTCACCCGCACAAAAGCGGGTCATAAGGCTCGTTAAGGCTGCCATCATCCTTGGCTTTTCTTGGCCGAGGTGTCTGGCGAGCCACTCATCTCGGATACTATGTTTGAAGGCTGCTAAGGCTTCGGCATCCGGACAGTCGACAATTTGATTCTTCTTAGTGAGGAATCTGTTCCAAATCTTATGGGCTGACTCTCCGGGCTGCTGTATTATGTGACTTAAATCGTCTGCATCCGGAGGTCCGACAGAGGTCCCTTGAAAGTTGGCCCTGAAAGCATCCTCAAGTTCCTCCCAACTTCCAATTGAGTTTTCGGGGAGGCACTTCAGCCAGTGCCGAGCTGGTCCTTTCAACTTGAGGGGAAGGTATTTGATGGCATGGAGGTCATCCCCACGAGCCATGTGTATGTGAAGGATAAAATCTTCAATCCAGACCCCAGGGTCTGTCGTTCCGTCATATGCCTCTATATTCACGGGTTTGAATCCTTGTGGAAATTCGTGATCCAGCACCTCATCGGTGAAGCATAGAGGGTGCACAGCCCCTCTGTATCTGGCCGTGTCGCGGCATGCTGTCGGGTGTTGTTGCGTCCGGTTTTGATTCTGGACTGGTATTCGATCGGTGTGATCGTTGTGGTGACCATAATACCGCGTCGGAGCATGTTCTCTGGACCCGTAGATGGACCTGGCCGCACCGGCCTTTTTGTCCAGGAGCCCACGTAAATCGTGTGCGGTATTAGTGGCTGCTCTATCACGGCCATGAGGTGATTGGTCCGGCCAAGTGGTCGTATTGTTCTTTGGCGGAATGGGCGATGCGGCCTCGTCGTCAAATTCGGGCAGCAGCTTGCGCTTTGGGTAGCTCTTTGTGTGGTGATCGTCGCCACATTTTCCTTCGGTGTATAGCACCTTGTTCCATCGTTGGTTGAGCGTATCCTGCGTGGTTTAAGCCTTTGCTTCAGCTTCTTTAGGCTCCTCGCCGTGGCCAAAAGCTTTCTGCGGAGGTTATCTTGCTTCAGACATTTTTCTGGGATGATGAATGCGCCATCAACCGGACTGTCCTCCCCTCCGTGGGTAGTTTGATGGGTTCGGCCCTCGGGATCGCTGTGATCGGGCATTTGTTTGGCGTGACCTGGCTCTTCTTGCTCTATTGCTGGGTTCGAATTGTCGCCTTTGGAGTCAACCTGGGTGTCGTTTTTCCTTGCACTATTATTGCTATTTTTACTGTGACTGGACTTAGAGCGGTGCCTACGCCGTCGTTTTTGTTTGCCGGGGGGTTTATCCTCCGTTGTGTCCTTCTTGTCACGGTTGTCTTCCTTAGGCGTGTCCACCATGTAGATGTCATATGATGAAGTGGTGGTCCAGCGCCCCGTGGGCGGTGGTTCTAGATCGTCCCCTGCATCGACATCCATATCACCGATGTCGTCGGAGTCGAAGTCAAGCATGTCTGTTAGGTCATCGACAGTCGCTATGAAGTGGGTGGTGGGTGGGAGGCGATTTTCTTCGTCATCAGTGCCCCACTTAGGCCGGATATAGTTTGGCCTAGAGTCTTCTGTCAAAGAGAGAGACTTTAATGAATTTAGCACATCGCCAAAGGGGGAGTGCTGGAAGATATCCACGGCGGTGAATTCCATGATTGAAGCCCAACAAGATTCGATGGGCATGGGATCACGCGGTCCGGAACCTATGACCGAAGACAAGTCCGGGGGTCCAGAGACACAGATTTCCTTGGAAGCGAAGTCTGTGTTTGGCTCCAACGCCGATAGGTGTGCGGCCTCAGTGGCGGGGTCCATTCCCCCATCCTTGGATGGCACGATCTGCTCTGGATCAAGGTCTGGAGCCATGGCAGGTGTGATGTCCTGAATACTGTCCGACGGCAGATCTAAGTCATGCGCGTGGCGACCGTTCGGCGCTTCTGACGTGGGCTCGAATCCGTCGAAGATCAAGTCTCTGCGGATGTCGGCAATGTAGTTTTGGTTCCCAAACCTGACCTGATGGCCAGAGGCGTAGCTGTCGATCTGCTCTAGATGGCCAAGCGAGTTGGCCCGCAGTGCGAAGCCGCCAAACACGAAGATCTGTCCAAGGAGAAAAGTCTCACCCTGGATAGCGCTGTTGAGGGTTGGAGAAGCCATCGAGCCTTACAGCAACGACACAGAGGAACTCTCAATGAAAGCACCAATGTCGGTGTCAAAAGCGGCGGATCTCGGGTAGGGGGTCCCGAACTGTGCGTCTAAGGCTAATGGTAACAGGAGACTGGGGACACGATGTTTACCCAGGTTCATGCCCTCTTGATGGAGGTAATACCCTACTTCCTGCTTGATTGATCTTGATGATATGAGTATTACAAGAGTTGATCTACCACGATATCGTGGAGGCTAAACCCTAAAAGCTAGCATATGGTATGATTGTCGTTGTTGTGTCCTACGGACTAAACCCTCCGGTTTATATAGACACCGAAGGGGGCTAGGATTACACAGAGTCGGTTACAGAGAAGGAGATCTACATCTGAATCGCCAAGGAGAGTCCCATACGGACACGGGACGAAGTCTTCGATCTTGTATCTTCATAGTCCAACAGTCTGGCCAAAGTACATAGTCCAGCAGTACCACCTTATCTAGGAATCCCTCATTGTGCCCTGGGCAGAGCCAGGGCACCGGGGGGTTGTGTGCTAAGATCAAACCAGGGTCCTTGGAAGCGCTCGCCTCCTGAGGTTTTGTCATCACAGGAACCCTGCAAGGCCCTGGTCAGGAGAGAGCACAACGCGCAAGGAATCAAGAACGAAGGTACTTACTCGTCTGCAGCCACATATCTCCTCAGCTTCAGCGGTCGGCGGGTGCCGTTGCTGCGGCATGGAGATCCCTTCCTCTTCAGGAGTGATTCAAGGCTTAGGCGGGGCCGACCGGACCCCGACGGGCGACCCTCGGGAGGAGGAGTGCTCGGCGAGGCACCCGGAGCGGAGGCCTCAAGAGTAGGAGCAACTGGCGGGGTCTTTTGGACGACGCCTCGGGATCCGTCGGTGGGCGCCTCACCATCAGCAGCCACCTCAAAGCCATCACCCCGAGCGTCAGGAGCCTCTGCTTCGGGAGCGCAGGGTTGCATCAACCCCGCGGCGGCCCCCTTCTGAGGCTTGGGAGTCCCAGCCACGCGGGGCCCCAGCGGCGCCAGGTCTCCGGAGGAACCTTCAGCAGCTACTGGTGGCGGGCGCCCCCTGCTTCCACACTTGGGGAGCGCGCAGCTGGATCAAGCAGCAAGGGAACCACGAGGATGGGGTTCCCATGTGGCCCCTCGAGGCCCTCCGGGCGTAACCCCCACTCTTCGAATAGGGGCATCTGTCCCATGAAGACCGTCTTGTTCGAGCACTGATAGAGGAGGCAGCCATCTCCTAGAAGATCAACGGGCTTGGATTCGCCCGTCAGGAGCTCAAGCACCATGCTCAAAGTCTCAGAGGGCAGTGATGGCCTCTGCAGCCTCATGGGATCCTCGACACCGGCAATGTCCCACATCGGGTGAGAATGGCACCGGAGAGGGGTGACGCGCTACCTGACGAATTCCTTCACCACCATCGGCGCTGTCACCTCCAGCCTCTGCAGCCTCACCAAACTCTTCCAGACGCAAGTAAGATGCCGCTCGGAGAGCTTCACATGCCCCCAACCGGAGCTGGGCGTGGCTGGCGCCCGAGGAGTCAGGAGCAGGGGGGCTGCACATGACGGCATCCATAAGCAGCCACTGCTTCCGGAACCCCTTTGCAGTGGGCAAAATCTTGAAGTCGATCCCCGAGCCGACGGTCGCGACCAGAGCTTCAAAGGTCGCGCATCCCGAGCATTGGTGAGCATCGACCAGCCGAAGCAAGAAGAAATGGCGAAACAGGGCCACGGAAGGAGCAATCCTGACCATGGCCTCACAAAGGAAGGTGAAGACGCGAGGAGGATGACGGAGCGGGGATCCAGATGCAGCAAGTGGATCTGGTAGTGCGAAATTACGACATTGAAGAAGGGAGAGAAGGGGGGAATCAGACCCACAAAGAGAGCATGGAGATAGATGGGGATCTCGGTGGTGCTCATGTCACCCGCAAGCCAAGACGTAGGACGGATGGCCATCTCCTTCCACTCGTTGGAATCGGCTGCGAGGGCAGGGCAGACCTTGTCCAGCCCTTCCTGATTGATCACCGTTGACTACTCAAGAGCCAGCTCCAAGGCCGGCGGGTACCCGGCCGGGGCGCGTGGCTTCCCTTTTTTCCTCCTCCGCTACGGGGCCATGACAAAAGCAGGGAAGGGGGCGAGGCGCTGACGCGGATCTGAGCACGGAGCTACAAGACTAGGAGAAGAAAAAACAAAGACCAACCGCGGCAACCTGCAAGGGCGAGCTGCTCTGGCAACGGGCGACCACCAGGCCCGGCGGATATCAAGGCGGCGTAGGGAAGTGGAGATGCCCATGTCCCATCAATCGCCACGCGTCATCAAGGCCGGAGGAGGTTAGGGCCCGCGGTGCTCCGCACTTTCCCTTTGGCTTTGCCCAGAAGCCAAGTCCGAGCGCGCCTTGGGCCCAGGGGCTACTGTCGGCGTTCTGGATATGGGGGTATCTAGACTTGGCCCACCGTGTGGCTCCTTCGACGACCTGGTATGGCCCAGCTTCAGCATCCATGACTCAAGACCCTCGCGAGGGGCCAAGCCTCGCGAGGCTAATGACACCAAGACCCCCGAGGGGATCAGCCTCCTTAGGCTGGCTCCCGGGGGGCGGAGAGTTCTATGCAAGGTGCACCTCACGAGGCTCAGCTCACGTGAGCCATGAAGACCAAGGCCAGACGGGCGCCAGCGGGCGCAGAGCACTAGTTTCCTCTTTGGTGCAAGGGAGGCAAGCCACGGGCGCGGAGTCCCGAGGAATCAGCCAAAGGTTTCCATTCTGGTGCAACAAGACCAAGACCGCCAGGACAGAGGTCACCGCCGAGCCCACCGCAGCGTCACGACCAGAGGCTTTTCGCAAGCGAAGACCGCTTTAGTCAGGATAGGGTGTACTACAGGTCCCCCTTCAAATCTGGCCGTTGTGGGATCCCTTCCGGCTAACAATTGGGAAGAGGACCAAGGGCACTATAAATAGGACTTAGCCACCACCATAGAGGGGGATCGGATCCATTCTCACCCGACCACCTCACCAGCTCTCTTGAGCTCAAGAACACCTCACCTCCTAAGGCTAGTTCATCCACTGTACTAGTTCATCCTCAGCCCTTTGAGGCAATCCACCAAAAGCTGGAGTAGGGTATTACACCGCAAGGTGGCCCGAACCAGGATAAACTATTGTGTCTCCTTGTCTCTTTGAGCCCAATGCGCTAGGCTAGGAGGATTGCAAGTAGGCAGGTTGGGTAGGTTGAGATCTTCACACGCACCCCAGCGTTCAAAACTTTCAAGGGTTTGCGGAACCCGTAATCCGACAGTCTTCACGACACCATAGGAGAGATGATGGGTCGGCATTCTCAGGCTGTGGTCCTCTGACCATAAAAGGATAGAACTCATGTTCAATAGCTTCAGCCTTAGTCTTCGGTACCAAGTTGTGGTATAGACAATCACCCCACGGGCGCTTGATGGCATTCTTCTCAGCATATTCAAGTGTTACAAACTTGTACTTGCTGCTCTGCCCAATATCTTAGGATCCACTGGATCCGGTTTTTGCGCTGGGTGTAGCTCTCTTCTGGGTCAGGCTTGTTAAGTTCATAAAGATCTTCAGCCAAATATAGTGCAGTGTTGCCACGGCATTGCCTGCCTCCTTTTCGGGTAGACTTCTTTGAAGCCATAATGTTTAGACTAATTGACTTCAATACAGTGAAAGGCTTCCATTTGCTGGTCAGACAAGAACTGGCTTCAGGAGATTCGATGTGACACTGTAAGAATTCTGCAAATGAATGCAGACTATGAGAACCAAGGGATCCTCTCATGGACATGTACATGTGACAGCATTAGATATGCGAGGGAAGGGGAAGAGGTCATATGCATTCTCATAAGATTTTGAAGATAAACAATGTTGAAAGACAATCCAAAAGTGAAGATAATGCACTCATGACGCCAAATGAAAATCCTCAAAAAATTGTGGTGGTGGCGTTACCCATCGTGTAGGAAGTATTAGACCCAGACACGAATTATCGTGGCGCTCCGAAGTCAAATTCCACATTAATGTATTCTCGCTCAGAGAGTAAGTCTTCATTGATTGAAGAAATACGTTACTTCGTGTGTTGCACATCTAAGTCATCAACATGCATAAGCATTAGGATGTGTGTCCATTCACTGGACATTTGAGGATTCTAAGATATTTAGCTCACACCGCAGCTTGCAAAACCTCTTCTCATCCAAGGGCTTAGTGAAGATATCAGCCAATTGCTCTTCACTGTTGACGTGAATGATATCAATGTCTTCCTTATTGACATGATCTCTGAGAAAGTGATGACGAATCTCGATGTGCTTTGTCTTCGAGTGCTGAACTGGATTCTTGGAAAGCTTGATGGCGCTTCCATTATCACAGAAGAGTGGCGCATTCTTCGTGTTGATGCCATAGTACTTGAGAGTTTGATTCATCCAGAGAAGCTGAGCACAGCACGATCCAGTAGCAATGTATTCAGATTCAGCAGTGGGGAGTGATACACAGTTCTGCTTCTTTGAAGACCAACAGGCAAGAGATCATCCAAGAAAGTGACATGTTCCTGAAGTGGACTTTCGATCAACCTTGTCACCATCATAATCAGCATCAGAATATCCAACTAGATCAAATGTTGAGCCCTTTTGATACCATAATCCTAGTGTTGGGGTGTGAGCCAAGTATCTAAGTATTCGCCTCACCTCAAGGTGATGCTACACCTTTGGTGCCGCTTGGAGTCGGGAAGATATGCAAACACTAAGCATAATATCATTCCTAGATGCACATAAATAGAGCAAAGAACCAATCATGGAGCGGTATACCTTTTGATCGAACTCTTTACCATTGTCGTCTAGGCCGAGATGACTTTTGGTTGGCATTGGTGTCGTGTACCATTTGCAGTCTTGCATTCCAAACTTTCTCAGGCAATCTTTCAGGTACTTTTCTTGTGATATGAAGATGTCATTGCGCTGTTGACGGTTTTGAAGACCAAGGAAGAATTTCAGCTCCCCCATCATGGACATCTGATATTGCTCTTGCATCGTGTATCCAAACTCGTCACTATATCTCTTATCAGTGCATCCGAAGATAATGTCATCCATGTATATTTGACACACAAATAGTTCATCATCATATGTCTTCGTGAAGAGAGTGGGATCTAGTGAACCAGGTTTGAAGCCTTTGCTCTTTAGGAACTCCTTGAGTGTGTCATACCAAACGTGAGGTGCTTGTTTGAGGCCATGCAGTGCCTTGTTGAGCTTGTACACCATATCAGGATGCTTAGGATCTTCAAAACCAGGCGGTTGTGCGACATACACTTCTTTGATTTTGCCATTGAGAAAGGCACTCTTCACATCATTTGGTACAGAAGAATGTTGTGATGGTTGGCATAAGCCAGCAGTATACGAATGGCTTCAAGCCGAGCCACATGAGCAAAGGTTTCATAGAAGTCTATTCCTTCCACTTGTGTGTAGCCTTGGGCAACAAGGCGAGCTTTGTTTTTGACAACTTGTCCAAGTTCATCTTGCTTATTGCAATAGATCCATTTTGTGCCAATGACATTGTGCTTGCGAGGATCAGGGTGTTTGACAAGCTCCCAGACATTATTCAGCTCAAACTGTTGAAGCTCTTCTTGCATAGCTTGAATCCATTCAGGTTCCATGAAGGCTTCTTCGACTTTCTTGGGTTAAGATATAGAGACAAAGGCAAAGTGACCATAGAAGTTTGCTAGTTGAGTATCTCATGATCGTGTGAGAGGGCCAGGAGCATTGATGCTATCAACAATCTTCTCAATCTAGACTTCATTTGCAACCCGATGAGCTGGACGAAGATTTTGATCTGACTGACTATTGTCTTCGTCTTCAGCATTGTCTTCAGGTTGATTAGGTGCAGAAATGATAATCTCATCCTTGGCTTGTTCCTATGTGGGTATGATTTCCCAAGTACCCATCAACTTGATAGCTTCACCTGGTGTAGCTTCATCTAGCACATTTGGCAGGTGCTCTCTTTGCGAGCTGTTAGTCTCATCGAACCGCATATCCACAGTTTCAACCACTTTATAGTGAAAGAGGTTGAAGACTCTGTAGGTGTCCGAGTGCTGTCCGCAACCAAGCATAAAACCTTCATGTACTTTCGATGCGAATTTAGACGTGTGATGTGGATCTTTGATCCAACACCTAGCACCAAAGACTTTGAAGTAACAGACATTTGGCTTCTTACCAGTCAGAAGTTCATAAGATGTCTTCTTGAATAACTTGTGAAGATATACTCTGTTGATGATGTGACATGCAGTATCAATGGCTTCACGCCAGAATTTTCTTGGAGTCTTGTACTCATAGAGCATCCTTCGCGCCATCTCAATGAGTGTTCTGTTCTTGCGCTCCATGATGCCATTCTGCTGAGGTGTGTAAGAAGCAGAGAACTCATGTGTGATGCCCAAAGTATCAAGACAAATGTCAAGGCCAACGTTCTTGAACTCAGTGCCATTGCCACTCCGGATGTGCTTGATCTTGATGCCATAATTCGTCATGGCCCGATTTGAGAAGCGTCCGAAGACATCCTACACTTCAGTCTTATAGAGAATTATGTGCACCCAGGTGTATCTTGAGTAATCATCAACAATAACGAAGTCATAGAGACGTGCAGTAGTAGTAAGAGTAGAGTAGTGAGTAGGGCCAAATAGATCCATGTGAAGCAGCTCGAAGGGGCATGTGGTAGTCATGATTGTCTTTGAGGGATGCTTGGCTCTCGTCATCTTTCCAGCTTCACAGGCACCACATAGATGATCCTTCTTGAACTTGACGCCCTCGATGCCAATGATGTGCTTCTTCTTCGCGAGAGTGTACAGGTTCCTCATGCCCGCATGTCTTAGCCATCGATGCCATAGCCAACATTCTAAAGCCTTTGCTATAAGACATACGACAAGCTGTGGTCCTGCTGAGAAATCTACCATATACAGATCACCTCTTCGATAGCCTTTGAAGACTAGAGATTTGTCAGATTCCATTAGCTCAAGACAACGATATTTTCCAAATATCACAATCATGTTTAGATCACAGTGCATTGACACAGACATTAAGTTGTAACCAAGGGATTCAACCAGCATCACCTTATCCATGTGCTGATCCTTTGAGATAGCAACTCTACCAAGACCCAATACCTTGATTTTACCAGTGTGAGCGAACATGATGTGACTCTTAGTAGATGGAAGTGGGGTTGAATCCGTAAGAAGACTTCGATCACCAGTCATGTGGTTGGTCTAGCCGCTGTCCATAATCCATTCAGTGGCTTTCGGAGTTGTACCCTATAGTGCAGTTAGCGGGATAGGCTTCACCAAGAGTATTGTGAAGCAGAAACATGTAGCGAACAAGCATATTATCAAAGTTTAAATTCTGGTTAGGCATGATAGGATGCTCGTCAAGGAACCCTGGGACGAAATACATGATAAGACCATTGGAGCATTTTATCTTGCGTTCTGGCTGGAGACCTTTCCCTGCAAGAAAAGTTAATTCTTCTATAACCACCCACATCTTCAGGGGTGGCTTAGAAGCAATGAGTCTAAGTGAAGCATATGAGAACTTTGGCTTGGGTGCCCTAGCAAATAGCTTCGCAGGAGGAGAATAGTACTCATAAGAATATGTAGAAAAGTTCTTAGTTTTGTGAACATAGCGGTTAGAGGAAACACGCTCATATTCATGAGTCTCATAGCGGTTCTCCTGCAAAACATTGGCGTTAGGGTGACGACGAGAGGTCCTCTGTCTATATGAAGCCTTTGGACCATATGACGCCTTTGGTCGGGGTTTATCTTCTTCGCAGGTGGTGTCATGATGATGCTACCTCTTGAGCATGCGTTGGTTTTCCCTTGAAGAGGAAAGGGTGATGCAGCAAAGTAGCATAAGTATTTCCCTCGGTTTTGAGAACCAAGGTATCAATCCAGTAGAAGATGACAAACAAGTCACCTAGTACCTGCACAAACAATCAAGAACCTTGCAACCAACGCGATAAAGGGGTTGTCAATCCCTTCACGGCCAATCGCAAAAGTGAGATCTGATAGAGATAATAAAGTAAATATTTTTGGTGTTTTTTTTGTATAGATTGCAAAGTAAAGAATGCAATTAAAAATGAATGGCGACAGAAATTGGCAAGTTGACAGGAAACCAATAGATTCAATATAATGGAAAAGAGACCCGGGGGCCATAGGTTTCACTAGTGGCTTCTCTCAAGATAGCATGTATTACGGTGGGTGAGCAAATTACTGCCGAGCAATTGATAGAAAAGCACATAATTATGAAGACATCTAAGGCAATGATCATGAACATAGGCATCATGTCCGTGTTAAGTAGACCAAAACGATTCTGCATCTACCACTATTACTCCACACATCGACCGCAATCTAGCATGCATCTAGAGTATTAAGTTCATAAGAATGGAGTAACACATTAATCAAGATGACATGATGTAGAGGGATAAACTCAAGCAATATGATATAAACCCCATCTTTTTATCCTCGATGGTAACAATACAATGTGTGCCTTGCTGCCCCTACTGTCACTGGAAAGGACACCGCAAGATTGAACCCAAAGCTCAGCACTTCTCCCATTGCAAGAGAGATCAATCTAGTAGGCCAAACTAAACCGACAATTCTACGAGACTTGCAAAGATGTCAAATCATGCATATAATAATTCAGAGAAGAATCAAATAATATTCATAGATAATCAAGTTCATAAATCCACAATTCATCGGATCTCGGCAAACACACCGTAAAAGAATATTACACCAAATAGATCTCCAAGAACATCGAGGAGAACTTGGTATTGAGAATTAGAGAGAGAGAGAGAGAGAAAGAGAGAGAGAGAAGAAGCCATCTAGCTAATAACTATGGACCCGGAGGTCTGTTGTAAACTACTCACGCTTCATTGGAGAGGTAATGGTGTTGATGTAGAAGCCCTCCATGCTCGATTTCCCCTCTGACGGATCACCGGAAAAGGCCCCAAGATGGGATCTCACGGGTACAGAAGGTTGCGGCAGTGGAAAAGTGGTTTCGTGGCTCCCCCTGATGTTTCTAGGGTATAAGAGTGTATATAGGCGAAAGAAGTACGTCGGTGGAGCTACGAGGGGCCCACGGGCGGGGGCACGCCTACCCCCTGGGCGCGCCCTCCTGCCTTGTGGCTTCCTCGTAGAGTCCCAGACTTCAACTCCAAGTCTTCTGGATTGCTTTTGGTCCAATAAAGATCCTCGCAAAGGTTTCATTCCGTTTGGACTCCATTTGATATTCCTTTTTTGTAAAACACTAAAGTAGGCAAAAAAACAGAAACTGGCACTGGGCCTCCGGTTAATAGGTTAGTCCCAAAAATAATATAATAGAGCATATTGAAGCCCATTAAACATCCAGAACAGATAATATAATAGCATGGAACAATCAAAAATTATAGATACGTTGGAGACGTATCAAGCATCCCCAAGCTTAATTCCTGCTCGTCCTCGAGTAGGTAAATGATAAAAACAGAATTTTTGATGTGGAATGCTACCTAGCATATTTCTAAATGTAATTTCCTTTATTGTGGCATGAATGTTCAGATCCAAAAGATTCAAGACAAAAGTTTAATATTGACATAAAAATAATACTTCAAGCATACTAACAAAGCAATCATGTCTTCTCAAAATAGCATGGCCAAAGAAAGTTATCCCTACAAAATCATATAGTCTGGTTATGCTCTATCTTCATCACACAAAGTATTTTATCATGCACAACCCCAATGAAAAGCCAAGAAATTGTTTCATACTTTTGATGTTCTCAAACTTTTTCAATCTTCAGGCAATACATGAGCGTGAGCCATGGACATAGCACTATATGTGGAATAGAATGGTGGTTGTGGAGAAGACAAAAAGGAGAAGATAGTCTCACATCAACTAGGCCTATCAACGGACTATGGAGATGCCCATCAATAGATATTAATGTGAGTGAGTAGGGATTGCCATGCAACGGATGCACTAGAGCTATAAGTTTATGAAAGCTCATAAAAAAACTAAGTGGGTGTGCATCCAACTTGCTTGCTCACGAAGACCTAGGGCACTTTTGAGGAAGCCCATCATTGGAATATACAAGCCAAGTTCATGAAGATCATGGTGCTACTTTGAAGCACAAGTGTGGTAAAAGGATAGTAGCATTGTACCTTATCTATTTTTCTCTCATTTTTTTTATTTGGGCCTTTCTCTTTTTTTATGGCCTTTTTTTTATTTAGTCTGGAGTCTCATCCCGACTTGTGGGGGAATCATAGTCTCCATCTTCCTTTACTCACCGGGACAATGCTCTAATAATGAAGATCATCACACTTTTATTTCCTTACAACTCAAGAATTACAACTCGATACTTAGAACAAAATATGACTCTATGTGAATGCCTCCAGCGGTATACCGGGATGTGCAATGATTCAAGAGTTACATGTATGAAAAATTATGAACGGTGGCTTTGCCACAAATACGATGTCAACTACATGATCATGCTAGCAATATGACAATGATGGAGCGTGTCATAATAAAGGAACGGTGGAAAGTTGCCTGGCAATATATCTCGGAATGGCTATGGAAATGCCATAATAGGTAGGTATGGTGGCTGTTTTGAGGAAGGTAATGGTGGGTGTATGGTACCGGCGAAAGTTGTGCGGTACTAGAGAGGCTAGCAATGGTGGAAGGGTGAGAGTGCATATAATCCATGGACTCAACATTACTCATAAAGAACTCACATACTTATTGCAAAAATTTAATAGTTATCGAAACAAAGTACTACGCGCATGCTCCTAGGGGGATAGATTGGTAGGAACAGACCATCGCTTGTCCCCGACCGCCACTAATAAGGAAGACAATCAATAAATAAATCATGCTCCAACTTCATCACATAATGGTTCATCATATGTGCATGCTATGGGAATCACAAACTTTAACAAAAGTATCTCTCAAATTCACAACTGCTCTACTAGCATGACTCTAATATCACCATCTTCATATCTCAAAACAATCATGAAGAATCAAACTTCTCATAGTATCCAATGCACTTTATATGAAAGTTTATATTATACCCATCTTGGATGCCCATCATATTAGGACTAATTTTATAACAAAAGAAAATTACCATGTTGTTTTAAACGACTCCCAAAATAATATAAGTGAAGCATGAGAGATCAATAATTTCTATAAATAAAACTACCACCATGCTCTAGAAAGATATAAGTGAAGCACTAGAGCAATATTGTCTATCTCAAAAGATATAAGTGAAGCACATAGAGTATTATAATAAATTCCGATTCACGTGTGTCTCTCCCAAAAGGTGTGTACAGCCAGGATGATTGTGTTAAACTAAAAAGCAAAGACTCAAATCATACAATATGCTCCAAGCAAAACACATATCATGTGGTGAATAAAAATATAGCCTCAACTAAAGTTACCGATAGACGAAGACAAATGAGGGGATGCCTTCCGAGGTATCCCCAAGCTTAGGCTTTTGGTTGTCCTTGAATTATCTTGGGGTGCCTTGTGCATCCCCAAGCTTAGGCTCTTGCCACTCCTTATTCCAAGATCCATCAAATCTTTACCCAAAAACTTGAAAACTTCACAACACAAAACTTCAACAGAAAATCTCATGAGCTCCGTTAGTGTAAGAAAATAAACCACCACTTTAAGGTACTGTAATTAACTCATTATTTATTTATATTGGTATTAAACCTAATTTATTCCAACTTCTGTATGGTTCATACCCCCTGATTCTACTCATAGATTAATCAAAATAAGCAAACAACACACAAAAAACAGAACAGTCTGTACAAATCTCTAACTTCCGAATACTTATGTAAGTCCAAAAATTCTGACAGAAATTGTTGGACGTGAGTAATTTGTCTATTAATCATCTACAAAAAGAAACAACCTAAAAGCACTCTCCAGTAAAAAGTGACAGCTATTCTCGTGAGCGTAAAAGTTTCTGTTTTTTACAGCAAGATCGCAAAGACTTCATCCAAGTCTTCCCAAAGGTTCTACTTGGCACAAACACTAAGTAAAACATAAAACCACATCTAACCAGAAGCTAGATGAATTATTTATTACTAAACAGGAGCAAAAAGTAAAGAACAAAAATAAAATTAGGTTGCCTCCCAACAAGCGCTATCGTTTAACGCCCCTAGCCAGACATAAAAACAAGAATAGATCTAGGTATTGCCATCTTTGGTATGCAATCCATAAATGACTCTCATAATATATTCATAAGGAAATTTAGTTTTCTTCCTAGGAAAGTGTTCCATGCCTTTCCTTAACGGAAATTGGAATATAATATTTCCTTCTTTCATATCAATAATTGCACCAATCGTTCTAAGGAAAGGTCTACCAAGAATAATAGGACATGTAGGATTGCAATCTATATCAAAAATAATGAAATCTACGGGCACATAATTCCTATTTGCAACAATAAGAACTTCATTAATCCTTCCCATAGGTTTCCTAATGGTGGTATCCGCAAGATGCAAATTTAAAGAACAATCATCAAATTCACGGAAACCTAGCACATCACATAAAGTTTTAGGAATCATGGAAACTCTAGTACCCAAATCACACAAAGCATAGAATTAATAATCTTTAATCTTAATTTTAATAGTAGGTTTCCACTCATCATAAAGTTTTCTAGGGATATAAACTTCTAGTTCAAGCTTTTCTTCATAAGATTGCATCAAAGTATCAACGATATGTTTAGTAAAAGCTTTATTTTGATTATAAGCATCAGGAGAATTTAACACGGATTGCAACAAAGAAATACAATCTATAAAAGAGCAATTATCATAATTAAATCCCTTGAAATCCAAAATAGTGGGTTCATTGCTATGTAAAGTTTTGACCTCTTCAATCCCACTTTTATCAATCTTTGCATCTAGATCTAAAAACTCTGAATCATTGGGACGCCTTTTAACTAAAGTTGACTCATCTCCAGTTCCATATTTATCAAGATTCATATTGGAAAACAAAGATTTAATAGGATTCACATCAATCACTTTGATCTTCATCATTATTATCATGAAAACTAGAAGAACACGCTTTCATAAAGCAATCTTTTTTAGCATGCATCCTAGCGGTTCTTTCTATGCGCTCATCAATGGAAATTCTCATGGATTTGCGAGACTCATTGATATCATGCTTAGGTTGAATAGATCTAAGTTTCAAAGAATCAACATCAAGAGAAATTCTATCCACGTTTCTAGCCAACTCATCAATCTTAAGCAATTTTCCTTCAATCAAAGCATTGACATTCTTTTGGGAACTCATAAATTCCTTAACACTATTCTTAAAATCAGAGGGCATGTTATTGAAATTTACATAAGAGTTGTTGTAGGAATTACCATAATTATTAGAGAAATTACTAGAAAACGGCCTAGAATTAAAATTGTCTCTATACGCGTTGTTACCAAAATTGTTCCTACCAACAAAATTCATATACATAGATTCATTATTATTCTCAATCAAAGTGGACAAAGTCATATCATTAGGATCAGAAGAAACACTTTTATTAGCAAATAATTTCATAAGTTCATCCATCTTTCCACTCAAAACATTAATTTCTTCAATCGCATGAACTTTTTTACTAGTGGATTTTTCGGTGTGCCATTGAGAATAATTAAACATAATATTGTCTAGGAGGTTAGTAGCTTCTCCTAAAGTGATTTCCATAAAAGTGCCTCCCGCGGCCAAATCTAAAAGATTTCTAGAAGCAAAATTCAATCCGACATAAATTTTTTGTATAATCATCGACAAATTCAAACCATGTGTGGGGCAATTACGTATCATTAATTTCATCCTCTCCAGAGATTGTGCAACATGCTCATATCAAGTTGCTTTAAATTCATAATATCGTTCCTAAGAGAGATGATCTTAGCGGGAGGAAAATACTTAGAGATAAAAGCATCTTTGCACTTATTCCATGAAGCAATACTATTTTTAGGCAAAGAAGAGAACCAAGTTTTAGCGCGATCTCTAAGAGAAAATAGAAATAGCTTCAATTTAACAATATCATTATCCACATCTTTCTTCTTTTGCATATCACATAAATCAATGAAGTTGTTTAGATGGGTTGCGGCATCTTCACTAGGAAGGCCAAAAAATTGACCTTTCATAACAAGATTCAACAAAGCGGTATTAATTTCACAAGATTCAGCATCGGTAGTAGGAGCAAGCGGTAGTAGAAGCCATCTAGCTAATAACTATGGACCCGAAGGTCTATGGTAAACTACTCACGCTTCATCGGAGAGGTAATGGTGTTGATGTAGAAGCCCTTCGTGATCGATTCCCCCTCCGGCAGATCGCGAGAAAAGGCCCCAAGATGGGATCTCCCGGGTACAGAAGGTTGCAGCGGTTGAAAAGTGGTTTCGTGGCTCCCCCTGATGTTTCTAGGGTATAAGAGTATATATAGGCGAAAGAAGTACATCGGTAGAGCTACGAGGGGCCCACGAGGGTGGGGGCGCACCTACCCCCCTGGGCGCGCCCTCCTGCCTCGTGGCTTCCTTGTAGAGTCCCAGACTTCAACTCCAAGTCTTCTGGATTGCTTTTGGTCCAAGAAAGATCCTCGCGAAGGTTTCGTTCCATTTGGACTCCGTTTGATATTCCTTTTCTGTAAAACACTAAAATAGGCAAAAAAACAGAAACTAGCACTGGGCCTTGCTTGATGAGGTCTTCTTGTGAGATGAAGACTTTGACGAAGACTTTGAAGAAGATTTTGAAGATTTCTTCTTCTTGTCATCAGAATCATATTCCTTACCTTTCTTCTTCTTCTTCTTTGATTCCTTACCCCCTAAGGACACTCAGAGATGTAGTGGTCAGTCTTCTTGCATTTGTGGCAAGTTCTCGTCTTGTAGTCACGTGATGAAGCCTCGTCGTTCTTGGAGCTAGATCTTGAATACTTGCTACACCGATTCTTCTTGGAGAACTTCTGAAACTTCCTCATGAGCATTGCAAGCTCTTTGCCAAGCTCTTCAGGATCACCAGAGCTACAGTCAGATTCTTCTTCAGATGAGGAAACAACCTTTGCCTTCAGAGGACGGGTTCGGCCATAGTTGGGACCATAGATATCACGCTTCTCAGATAGCTGGAACTCATGTGTGTTGAGCCTCTCGAGTATGTCAGACGGATCGAGATCTTTGAAGTCAGGATGTTCTTGAATCATTAGGGCTAAGGTGTCAAACGAGCTATCAAGTGATCTCGGAAGCTTCTTCATGATCTCATGCTTGGTGATCTCAGTGGCGCCGAGAGACCGCAGCTCGTTGGTGATATCAGTCAAGCGATCGAACATGAGCTGGACATTTTCATTGTCATTTCTATTGAAGCGGTTGAAGAGATTGCGAAGAACATCGATCCTTGAGTCTATCTAAGTTGAGACGCCTTCATTGACCTTGGATAGCCAGTCCCAGACTAGCTTTGCAGTTTTCGGTGCACTCACACGGCCATACTGCCCTTTGGTCAGATGACCATAGATGATGTTCTTGGTGGTTGAGTCCAATTGAGAAAATCTCTTGACATCAGCAGCGGTGACGCCTTCACTGACTTTGGGAACGCCAGTCTTGACGACATACCAGAGATCAACATCGATGGCTTCAACATGCATGCGCATCTTGTTCTTCCAGTAGGGGTAGTCAGTGCCATCGAAGACAGGGCACACAGCGGAGACCTTGATTATCCCTGCAGTCGACATAGCTAAAAATCCAGGTGGTTAAACCGAATCACACAGAACAAGGGAGTACCTTTCTCTGATACCAATTGAAAGTGCTAGTTATCGACTAGAGGGGGGTGAATAGGCGATTTTTATGAAAGTCTTCAAAACACGATGGCTTTGAAGACAAAAATAGGTAAACTGAGCCTATATAGCAAGCAGCAGATGAAAGCTACACAAGGCAAGCATTAGTCAAACATATAATACAATGAAAGCACGAAGACTAACTGCAACTAGGTAGACAGGATCAGAAAGAAAGATATTATGAAGCTAAACAAATATTAGTCTTCAAGGAGTGAAGTCAAATAGATCAGACAGGCAAGCAATGACTTCACGAAGACAACTGTAAAGTAAGGAGAGTAGAGGATAGAACCAGTAGCTTGACGAAGACAAGGATTTGGTAGACCAGTTCCAGTTGCTGTGACAACTGTATGTCAGGTTAGGGAGGCTGAGATTTAACTTAGAAGACCGTGTCTTCACCTTATTCCCCTTGAGCTAAGGACAACCATTCCTCGCCCAATCACTCTGGTAAGTCTTCGAGGTAGACTTCCAAACTTTCACAGACTTCGTTCACCGGCAATCCACAATGACTCTTGGATGCTCAGAACGCAACGCCTAACCGGCTGGAGGATTCATAGTCCTCAAGTGTAACAAGTCTTTAGATCACTCGGACAAAAAGACTTCAGTGATGCCTAACACTCTTTGGCTCTAGGTGTTTTGGGCTTTGTCCTCGCAAGGATCTCTCTCTAATGCTTCGGAGGTGGGTTGCTCTCAAACGACAAAAGCCGTGCACTAACTCAGAGCAGCAACAATTTATGGTGTAGGGGTGGGCTATTTATAGCCATGAGGCAACCTGACCTAATATGTCTGAAATGACCCTGAGTCACTAAGGAACTGACATGTGTCCAACGGTCAGATTTCAAACACACGCGGCAGCTTGGCTTGGGCTACAAGCAAAGCTGACTCATCCAGCTCTGGATAAGATTTGCTCTCATTGTCTTCGCTCGAAGACATAGGATTTGGTTCAGCATCAATTCAGTCACTCTGACTTTGTTCACTGGGACCGCACTTAACAGTACGGTGGTTCCTATGACTCAGTAAGAAGAAAAGAAAACTACAAAACAACTATGTCTTCGTACTCCACAGTCTTCAAGTGAATATCATCACGTTTCATAATCTTTGTCGTGAATGTCTTCACGAACCACCATTGTCTTCAATGTCTTCACATATTTTTAGGGTCATCTCTGGTAGGTAAACCGAATCAATGAGGGACACTACCTGTGTTATCCTGCAATTCTCACGAACACATTAGTCCCTCAACCACGTTTGTCGTTAATACTCCAAAACCAACTAAGGGTGACACTAGATGCACTTACAGAAACATATATTCGGTCTTTAGGTGGTCCTATGACTGGGATCAAAGATATGCTAGGTGTGGCTAGTAACTACTATATCTTTATAAACTAGAAGTAGAGAAGGTTTTAGGTTGAACGACAATTCCTTCTTTGTTGAGGAAAGGCGCAACTCTCTGAAATGATGCTTTAGAGGCACCTTACTTTAAAGCTGAGATTATACACGATAAAATTCTACGAGGGAAAAGAAAAGAGAAAACCAAAAGATCCAACGCGGTCCAAGAACCATTGCAACCAAATAATGGGAAGAAGGCAACAACACCTACAGGGCCCTCTTCTTACAGTGACCGCATCCTTCGATGGGACCAAGGAACAATGGGATGAAGCTTACAAAAGCACGACGACCACAGCCTCGTCCCAGACGTTTCACCAACCGAACCGGAAACAACCATCGTACGCCCCGGCTTCCCACCGCCCTCGCCTACCTTGAGCGCATAGCAATGGCCACCTCGGCAATAGACGCCGCGCTCACACCGACCCTCGTGATGACCGACGAAGAAGCTCACAGAGGGGGCAAAGTGACAGGAAGCTCACGTGCTTTAGCAAGAAGAGAAGGATATGGGAGGCCGACCGAGCACACGAAGCACTTTTTAGGACTCACCTAGGAGGGCAACCGAGACCACGTCTAATCCCATGACAGCCAGCCAAAACCCGCGACGGAAAGGGTCCGGGCACTCAAGCCTCTTCACGTCTAGGCAGACAAGCCACGTCTGTCTCTGGGTAGCACGAACAGCCGAAACGAACAACGTAGGCACACGCACCAGTCGTCGCCTATGAACGTTAACATGCAGTCTGGCGGGGTGGCGCACACGGGCATGACACAAAACACCCCATGACGATGGCCTTGGCCACACCTGCGGCCCACGCATATAGACCCCTGAGGGAAGTCGCACGGGTGCGTGTTGTCCACGCACATCGGGTGAAGAGAGAGCCTCAGGGATCCAACAGCAGGAGGCGAACGAATAATGGACGGCGCGGAGGGCCTCCTCGCCCGCGAAGACTTCAAGAAGGTTGGTACTCCTAGATCCTTTATAGGAGTATTTTCTGTCTTAGAAAAACTTTTATTTCCTTCACTGCACTGCTCTGTATGTGTTGATGTATGAACAATGGTTTAATTTTGATGATGGAGCCGAGGAGAGCCTACCTGTTCGTCTAGAGATAGGTGCTCAAAGTTTCTAATGTTTGATTTTGATTAATCCAAGGGTGAGCTTTTTTTAGGTAATGGATAAATTTTATTAACGCAAAATGAAGCATCATGCTCATGTGGATACAAATACAATAAGCATACATCCGGACTTTTCACAATTAAGAACTTAGGATGCACATAATCAACAATAACGCACGCAATAAAACACACATCAACAACTAGCAAAGTCATACAAGATCAAACATTTTTTCAGAACACAGTACAATCAAAGTCAGTTACATACACGAGCATACACTCAATCCTATGAACGCACATACGGACACCCTATCTTTGTAAGCACCTTCACTTGACTGATCCGGCATAGCATCTTTAGATTGACGAAGTCACTGCACGTGCCTCGTAGTCGACGAAAACGTCTCTTCCCACTGAACAAACATCGTGGGAAAGTCTAAAATAAATTCAGAAAAACGGGAGCACCAATGTCAAGTTTAGGACTTGAACTATGCTGAGCTCGGGATAACACTGTATTCCAAACAACAACCATATATTGGTTCGCAAAGCTAATGCCATAGAAATCGTTGCTTGTCCTGGGCGCCCTCATCGTACACATACATTCACTTCACCTTGGACTGCACGGGCAGTCCGGGTTGCATGGCTCGCTCGTACCATGTGTTAAGCTTCAAAGCTTGAGGAATCCATTAATAATGAAGAAAAAGATGAGCAGCGCATGGTTCGTTCCGTCCGGCCGGCGTGAGTTACTAGTAACGGCCGTGGTCGCAGTTCGGTGGTCACGCTCTCTGTTCATCTCAACTGTGGTCACGACTCACGACGCGGTTCCGTTGCGGTCCCAACATGGGCGCCCACCATGAGCGGGCGAGGCGCCGGTGCATCTTGCCCGGTGGTGGTTCAGGCCGAATCTCAGCCGGTTGGGATGCGTGTGCGTCGCCGGCGGCGCCGCCAACGCTGCACTTGTCGGCAGAAATCACATATTTGACCTGAGGCCTAAATCAATTCACAAACTGACCTGCTTTCAAAAAAAAAATCACTCTGCTGACCCTTTCGTGTGGCGCCCGACAGCTGGGCGCCGCACCCTACTGTGCAGCGCCCATCACTTAGGCGTTGCACATCCTGCCAGCGTGGCAGCCCTGGTCCAGCTGCGGCCCCACACGCACCTGTGCAGCGCCGAAGTCTTAGGCGCTACACATGTAATGTGCAGCGCCTAGCTCGTGGGCGCTGCACAGTCTGTGTTCCACTTGGGCTGGCCCCACCCTCTCTCCCCTCCCACCCCCACCCCACACACCCCCACCCCACCTAAACCCTAAGGCTTGCGGTCCTCCTCTCTTCCCTTCTCCCCCCCTCTCAAATCCTTCTCAAATCTTGCAAATCCGGAGTATTTGACCGTGGATTTCGAAGCCAACCCCTCCCTTAAGGTAATCTCCTCCCATCCCCTCGTTTTCATCCATAGGAATTGCACATTTGCTCAAATCTTGCTAGTTTGGGGGAAACCCTAGTTTTGACTTGGATTTGCAAATTTGTGTTGAATGATGTTATGTTTCTTTGCTAACTTGGGTTGGTTAAGCTTCCATAGTATGCTAGGGTTAGGGTTATGTGTGTTTGATATTGGTGTTAGGGTTATGCTATGGTTATGGTTGTTTTATATGTTAGGGCATATGTGTGCAAATATTTTTCTGAAGTATTTACTTGATATATGTGTGTTTTTGATTATTGTAGGGATGGGGAGAACATGTGTTTATGTTCATCATGTGGATAGAGAGGCCTTTTTGAAAGGCAATGTTGAGACGGACCCGAATGAGCTTGACATGGTGTTTGAGAGTAGTCCTAGCTATGCGGAGCTTTTGGAACAAGTGAGGAAAGATTTGAATTGGATGGACCCAAGTGACGTTGTTGAGTTCGAGGGAAGGCATAATGTTGGTTTTGGAATGCACATCCGTTGGAAGACAATGCGTGTGAACTCCGAGCAACGTTGGGTTGCATACAAGGAGACGGTTGCCGAATCTCTAGACAAGGCTCTTGAGTTATTTGTCTCCAAGAAGGTTGAGTCTACTTTGAATTTAGACTTAAACCGGAACCCCTCCCCGTTGGTTGCTAGCACTCCCCCACCCATGAACCAAGATCAAATGAGTGAACCTCAATTCACGCAACAAGATTGGCCAACATTGAGCCCGACTCCAAACAACCAAAATGAAGGTTTTGAAGAGGAGAATGATGAGTACGAGGAGGATGACAACGAAGTTGACCTCCATGACAACAATGTGGGTGATCTCGACCAATATCATGTGCAAGAGACAATGGACCAATCCATCCCTTTTTCCCGTGCATATGCATCGGACTCGGATGACGATGGTCCCAATGAAGAAGTTCATGAGGAGGGGTTCACGCCGAAGGAGGCCGAAGCATTCAAGAAGGTATTCGGGCGGGATCACAAGACACCATTGTTCAAGGATCTTAGTCTCGCGTATGAAGCCGTTGTGGATGGTGGCAAATGCATATCTCTTGGAGCTAGGCCAAGTTCTCACCGTGATTTGGAAGACGGCAAGAACGGGATATATCCCGGTTGTGAGTTTCAATCCTTCTTGGAATTGAAGATGTGGCTCGACAACTACTCGTTACACATTATCGTCCACATAAAGTGGCCAACTCGGATGTTAATGTGCGTTACACGGTCAAATGTGAAGTGCCAACATGTCCATGGATTGTGTGTGCAAGGCCATGGAAAGGAGGTCCCACTTGGCGCATAGTGAGTTGTCTACCAACTCACATGTGCCGGCACAAGAATGCGGATGGCAAGCTTGTGCACCAACAACACAGACAACTCACGTCCGAGTTCATTGCTTACAGGCTGTCCAACCAAATATCCACACTTCCAATAATGAGCATCAAGAGTGTCATTGACCTTGTGAAAGCCATCTTTCATTACAAGGTGAAGTACGGCAAGGCATGGAAGGCGAAGCAAGCCGCATTCAAGATGTTGTATGGCAATTGGGAGGAAGCATACAACCGACTCCCTAGGTTGTTGTTAGCTATGGCCGCCACAAACCCAGGCATGGTTCACGTGGTTGAGCCTCATGGGCACCAAACTTTGATTCATAACGGGAGGACCGTCCGAGTATTTGGCCGTGCATTTTGGGCCTTTGAGCAATGCGTGAGGGCTTTTGAGCATTGTCGGCCCGTCATCGCCATTGATGGCACGTTCTTGACCGGACAATACAAGGGCACTTTATTGGTTGCAATAGCAAGTGATGCCAATAACCGGGTGTTGCCTTTGGCTTTCGCTTTGGTTGAGGTGGAGAACAATGAAAACTGGGAGTGGTTCTTGCGTCAACTAAGAACAAGGGTATTACCGGCTGAAAGGGAAATTTGTGTCATATCGGATCGCCATGCTGGAATTCTAAATGCGGTGGTGATTGACATTCCCGGACATAGAAAGTTGCATCATCGATGGTGCATGAGGCACTTTTGTGCAAACTTCTATAGGGCATGTGGTATCAAGGAGTTGGCCGATGATCTTCAGGATTGTTGTCTCGCTTTCACCAACAAGCGGTTTTCCACATTGTTCAATGCATTGCTCAGACACAAGAAACTTGACCCCGGCGGTTAGGAGTTTCTCAATAAGAACATTGCCGAAAGGAATATGTGGGCACGTGCTTTCGATGAAGATGGCCGGAGGTACGGTCAAATGACAAGCAATATGGCAGAATGCTTCAATAAGGTGCTCAAGGGTGTGCGTGCATTACCCGTGACGGCAATAGTTCAATACACATTTGACAAGATGAATGAATACTTTTTGAAGCACTCAATGGAGACTGATAAGCAGATTGCTGGTGAGAACAAGGATAAGCACAAGTACAATTTCCCACCAAAGGTTGAAGAATGGTTGGAATTTCAATCACGAAAGGCAGACTCCGAAGAAGCTGTTCTGTATGACGACAACGAGTGGAAGTATGAGGTGAAAGAGCCCGGAGGAACCACAAATGATGGCCGCCAACACGGAGGCCGGGCTTTCAAGGTCTCCCTAACACGGTGTGATTGCAGCTGCATGAGGCCGTCTTTGCTTCATCTCCCATGCTCGCACTTGTTAAACGCATCCCAGCTTAGGAATGTGGATGTCAATCACCCTCTAACCGTGAGGGAGTCCGAGTTCTCAATCATGACGGTAAAGAAGACATGGACTCCACGGTTCCAGCCATACTTGGACCAATCACAATGGCCGGAGTATCATGGAGTTCAACTATGGCCGGACTCGGAATTGAAGGTCGTTAGCCGGGGAAGACGTAAGACTAAGCGTCTTAGAGGTGACATGGACGGATGGGGCCGTGGTGGCGGTGGAGAATACGGCACCGGCCAATTCCAAGAGCCTCGTGAGGAATCCCGTTGTGGGGGCTGCAGTAATGGGGGACACAACACAAGAACTTGTCCCAAACCAAGAAAGAGATCAAAGAAAAATGGTTCAAGCACAAGCCAAGCAAATGATAGCCAACCAAGTGAACCAAGGGGTAGCCAACCAAGTCAAACAAGTGGTGGAGTGCCAAACCACTCAAATCAAACAAGTCAACGAGGAACTAGGCAACAAAGAGGGAGTCAACTTGGTCTTAGAAGAGGTCGTGGTGGTGGTAGAGGCCGTGGTGAAGGTCTTGGCCGTGGTGAAGGTCTTGGCCGTGGTGATGGTTCTGGCCGTGGTGGTGGTAGAGGTCGTGGTGATGGTCTTGGCCGTGGTGCTGGTAGAGGCCGTGGTGGTGGTGGTGGTAGAGGCCATGGTGGTGGTGGTAGAGGCCGCGGTGGTGGTGGTGTAGGCCGTGGTGCTGGTGGAGGCCGTGGTGGTGATCTTGGCCTTGGCGGCGGCCGTAGTGGAGGAATGTTCTCTTGGCTCAATGGACCATTGCCGTATGTGTCTTACTATGATCTTGTTCTTTTGGCTCAATGCTTGTGTTGTCATTTTGTATTGTGTGACTAACTATTATATTGCCATTTTCGTAGGTATGGAAACAATGAAGGGGGTGGAGGACACAGAGGGGGAAGGTGAGACCCCTTGGTGGTGCGAGGAGGGAGAAGAATAAGAAGAAGAAGAGAGGAAGAAGAAGAAACTACATGGAGACCCTATGTGTGTATGACTATGTGTGTATGACTATGTGAGGGGACTAATATTTCCGTGTATGACTATGTGAGACCCTATGTGATTTGGACAAGTATATGTGCTATGTGTGTATGAGTATGTGATTTGGACTAGTATTTCTGTGTTTTGGATGTGATTATGTGGCATCTTTATGAATCACAAAACAAAAAAACAGTAGGTATTTGAAAACATCAGTTAGTGCAGCGCCGAAGGGCAAGGCGCTGCACTGTGTAGTGTGGTGCCCAACGGGTAGGCGCTGCACACGGACTTAGCAGTTTTTGGGGTGGAAAAGCTACTGGAACGCTCCTGGTGCTCTCTGGACTGGCATGTCCAGGCGTGCAGCGCCTAAGGTCAAGGCGCCACACTACACAATGCAGCACCTTGCCCTTAGGCGCTGCACACATGGACATGCTAGTCCAGAGAGCATCAGGACCATTCCAGTGGTTTTGCACCCCCAAAAGCTGCTAAGTCCGTGTGCAGCGCCGAAGGTCAGGGCGCCGCACTACACAGTGCAGCGCCTTGGCATTGGGCGCCACACTACACAGTGCAGCGCCTAGTCTTTGGGCGCTGCACAATGACTTAGCAGTTTTCGGGGTGGTAAATCTACTGGAACGCTCCTGGTGCTCTCTGGACTGGCATGTCTAGGTGTGCAGCGCCTAAGGGCAAGGCGCTGCACTGTGTAGTGTGGCGCCTTTCTCTTGGGCGCTGCACATCTGGACATTTATTCAACTCCCTCCCACCCATCCTCACCCCACACACCCCCACCCTCAACACAAACCCGAAGCTCAGTGCCTCCCCTCTGCCCTCCTCTCTCCCTCTCTCAAATCCTTCTCAGATCCGGAGTATTTGACCGTGGATTTCGAAGCCAATCCCCTCCCTTAAGGTAATCTCCTCCGATCCCCTCGTTTTCATCCATAGGAATTGTCACATTTGCTCAGATCTTGCTAGTGTGGGGGAAACCCTAGTTTTTGATAGGATTTGGAAATTTTTGTTTCTTTGCTAATTTGGTATGGTTAGGCTTTCATAGTATGCTAGGGTTAGGGTTATGTGTGTTTGATGTTGGTGTTAGGGTTATGTTGGTCTTAGGGTTGTGTTCATTGTTAAGTGGGGGTTAGGGTTGACCAATAATTCTCTGTTTTGTAGGCATGGCTTCATCCGGTTCCATGACGAGGCCACCGTGTGCTAACCAAGAAGACATGCCGAACAAGTGGGAGGACGCATCTTTGGACAAGGTGAAGGAGAAAGATGTCAACATCCCGCAATGTTGGTGTGCAGATGTTTGCAAGGTGAAGGTGTCCACCGACCGAAAGAAAGCATGGACGGAAGGGCGGAGATATTTTGTATGCCCGAACTATGCTTATGATCGTGCACTTCCAACTAACGCCTATGACCAACCACCGGTAAGCTCGAGAAGTAAAATGTTACTCTGAAATGTGTGTCAACACTAACAACAAATTTTTATGCAGTCACCGCCTCCTCTATGCAAGTACTTCATGTGGATAGATCTTGAAGTGCCAGAAGATGTGAAAGAGGACCAATACGCAGATTGTCTTAGGCGGCAATGGAGGTTCGAAGAATCGTTTCGAAGGGGCTTGGAGGAAGAGCGTCGTCAGAAGGAGAGGATGGAGCGGAAGAAACGAGAGGAGGAGAGGGCACGCCAAGCGAAACTTGATCGTGAGGAGGAGAGGGCAAGAAAGCTTGCAAAGGCTCACGAGGCGCAAGAGGAGGACTCGGCACGTGACAAGAAGGGGAAATGGCCTCGCTCTACTCAGTAGGGACTTCGCTTCGGTGCACTCCTCGTCAACTATCTTCTAATGAATGTGTCGTGAAGTTGTGAGGGCATGTGAGATGTTGGTGAACTATCTTCTAGGGCAAGCTGCCATTTGTCATTTGTAATGAATGTGTCGTGAACCATGTCGTACTAATGTTTGAATTATCTTAAGTTATGAACATCGTCGGCATAAAATTTGTGTTTGTTCATATTGCTGTGATGCTGTAGTCATTGTAAGTATTATGGATGTAGTAGGAGTAGCCATGGGAGTAACTGTTGGCTTTTTGGATAGCCATGGCAGTAGTGCAGCGCCTAAGGGTAGGGCGCCACACAGTACAGTGCAGCGCCTAAACGTTGGGCGCCACACAGTACAGTGCAGCGCCTAAACATTGGGCGCTGCAGTGTTGCTATAAGCAAAACTGCAGAAACAGATGCCATTCTGGGTGGGGTGCAGTGATGCTATAAGCAAAGAGAACTAATAACTTGAACATCACATCATTTAAGACAATTCAAGTTTGCTTCAAGTTTGCAAACACAAATACCATAACATAACCTCACAAGTTAATCAACCTCACAAGTTCACAAGTTCATCATATAACATAACCTCACAAGTTCATCAACCTAACACAAAGCACTAATGCCTTCCACGCGTGTTCCTGGTGCCACGCCTGCAGGTAATCTTCTTCTTCTTAGGAGAACGAGGCTCCTCTTCGTGCACTTCCTCCTCCGCCTGCGGCTCCGCCTCCGCCTCCTCCTCCGCCTCATCATCCAAGCTAGCCATCCACGAGGTCCCTACGACCACCTTTGGGTTGCCTCTGTTGTCATAGTCGTTGGGCGTGTACCGGCGTCTGGGCTGCCTAGGCTTGAACACATATGCGGACCGAGCTTGAGCGTCCGCCAATAACATGTCATCATCAAGCTCATCGCCCTATCACAGAACGAAACAATATGGTCAAGGCCGGTGTCGTAATCAAGTGAGAATCACATCTAAAGGCTTAGTCATACCTCTTGGGTGAGCGCACCCTCATCATCCATATAAGCATAGGAGGAACTCACATCGTCCCCCTCATGGTGAGATGCGGGGTCTGATGGTGTACCAGACCTAGAGGCAGATGGTGATTCATATTCAGGATCACGGCAACCGAGTAAGTTCGATAACCGCCTTAACTTCTTGGCCTGACGCTGTAACATGAACAAGTGTGTAACATATCAAACTTCGCAACATAGACTGGCTCTCATAGTGAATGCGATATGTACCTTGAGGAATGCTCGTAGTGAACCATCATCATTGCCAGTTCCAACCGGTGTCTTCTCCAGAATAGACTGGCTCTCATCAGCTGCTTTCTTGATCTCGGTGCGCTAAGGATGAGAAAGAATGAATGTGTTAGCCATTCAAACATGTGTAATACGGTCAACGGGAAAGTAAAGAACGGAACACTTTACCACATAGTTAATCACCGGAACAGCAGGCACTCCTTGCCCTTTCCTGACATCTCTGTTGTACTTCCCCTTTGCTAGATCCTCATAGTTTACTGGTTCTTCAAGAATATCCTCATTATATGCCGGCGGCAATATCTCAACTCGAGTAGTTCCAATAAACCATCGTACGTAGTTATCAAAAGCTTGTTGGTTGTGCTCACGAAGCGGGGCGCGTGCAGTGCTACGAGCTTGCTCCACAGAAAGCTGGAAGCGGGTAACATACGAAGCATGATGCTTGGCCCAGTCCTTTATCTTCCGCTGCCTTCTCCTGTCCAACCTGCGTGGTATAAAACCAAGCATTAGCACAATAAAAGGAGTCCCGATGCTTAGACAATACGCAGACATGCTCTCTTACCTATGAAGTGCTTTGTCCGTGTCCACCCAGTCCGGTGGGTGAGGTTGGAACAGACCAAACTGACGATAAACGCGATGCGACAAATGAAACTCAACCGCCCAGTTGCATATCAATGGGCACCGCATAAGCCAGAGATCCTTATCCCGCAAGCACATCGGGTTGAGGCGGAACTCCTCGGTGTACCCCAAGCTCTCACCCGCGCCATATGGCTGCCATTCCACCTATGAAACAGGGCAACAATGCAAATTTTATGACTATGTTTCAAGCAAGCATGAGAAAGGACAATGCAAATTTGAGGACTGAAGTAATGACCTCCTTACCTGCTCAGGCGTAATCGTGTCCAACTCGGCAATGTACTTTTGGTACATGAGATTGACATCGTTTGTCATCTCGGAAACGATATCCCACTTGTAAGCCCACGTGGGGCGCCGTAATTCGTCATGTTCATCTGCATACCAAGGATCAAACCTGACGCTCTTCGGGCGTCCAACAGGCAGACGCTCCCAGCTCCATACAGAAAGTAGAAGCAGATTACCACCAATGCCTGCACTATCTGTGATCCTGCAACATGCATCGTCCAGCTACATATGAAAGAAAAAACAATGTTAACTTGACAGCAAGCTTGCATTGCTAATGAAGAAATGAGTTGATCACAAAACAGACCAACTACCTGTCGGTACAAGTAGGCAAGAGTCGCTGAACCCCAGCTCCATTTGCTATCAAAGACGGTCAACGCCTTCAGCCACATCCATGGAGCGTTCTTGCCAGTGGAGTCAGGAAACAAAGTCCTCGACACAACGTACCACATATACACACGAGCATGTGTCTGGATCACATCATCAGTGGCATCCGGAGGGCACGTCGCAAAGTTATTTTGAATCCACGTGAAAGCAGCTCCAGCTGCTTTCCTTTCCCTCTTCTTCTTCTCTTCTCCCTCCTCTACATCAGCCTCAGCCTCGGTAGGAGCCATACCGATTAGAGCAATCATCTGCTCGCGCCACCCATCAGAATCGGTGCTCATACAGAGAGGCCTCCCGTCGATAGCAAGACCGGTGATCAACGCGACATCCTCGAGCGTCACGGTCATCTCCCCAGTCCGAACATGGAAACTGTGCGTCTCCGGCCTCCATCGATCAACAAGAGCAGACACCAGTGGAGCGTTCAGATTCGGCGTGGACCGGCTGACCAACAGAATCCACGGGAGTAGTCCTGCCTGCTTGATGTACGGTGTGTACCTCTCGTCGTAAGGCATGGCAGGACCAGAGACCCCGTGATACCGAATCTTCAGAGGTTCAAGCTTCTGCGAAAAAAAGAATGACAAATCTTAGGGCATGTAAATTTCAACTAAAGGCAAATTTGCACAAGATTTAGAGTACTCATTATTACCTTATCCTTCTCGCGCATCATGTAGGACCGGTGTTGCACGTCGTAGACATCGTCCAGAAGGCAAACCATCCTTACAATTTCAAACAATAAACATACATGAGTTCATCTCAAATATCGGAAAACACTCAACATCTAATACATATCTAAAAAAACTCAACATCTCACATATAGCTACAAAACTCAACATCTCATAATTATCTACAAAACTAGGCATCTCATATATATCTAAAAAAATAAACAATCTAGGTTTAACTAACAAGAATCATATACTACCGGATATGACTACACATCCTCCATCACAACAAGAATCATATACTACCAGATATGACTACCATTTCTTTTGGTTGCAATGAATGTGTGCTCATTCTGAAACACCGAAAGCCTGCCTTGACCACATTTGAACAATAGCATTGTTGCCTTGTCGGCTCTCTGCATACTTGTAAAACTAAATAAAATTTTGATAGTTGTTTTCAAAGTACTTGCCATTGATGAGAAAAGGATTCCACATTTGAAGGTCAGACCAGGAAATGGGTCCTGAGATGGATGACTTATCATCTCCAATTGCAATATTACATCAAAAAACTTAATCTGGAACACCGAAAGATCCAATCCAAGCAAAACTAAGTTTCCACCTAATCTTGGGCAAATCCCTAAAATTGCAACGATTTTACGGAGGAAAAGAAAGGGAACGGAGGAGTTTACGTACTAGGAAGGATTGGAGATCGAATCCAGGGCTCAAAACTTCAAATCTGAGAGGGGGTGTGGGGGGGATCCGAAGGTGGCGCCGCCGCCGCCGCTCTCTGTGACAACAGAGCAACTGGAAGAACTGCCAGGGAGGGTCTGGCCCGATGCGGGCTAAGTCAACGTGCAGCGCCTAAGACACGGGCGCTGCAATATACACAGTGCGGCGCCTAAGACTTCGGCGCTGCACAGGTGCATGTGGGGCCGCAGCTGGACCAGGGCTGCCACGCTGGCAGGATGTGCAACGCCTAAGTGATGGGCGCTGCACAGTAGGGTGCGGCGCCCAGCTATCAGGCGCCACACGAAAGGGTCAGCAGAGTGAATTTTTTTTGAAAGCAGGTCAGTTTGTGAATTGATTTAGGCCTCAGGTCAAATATGTGATTTCTGCCGCACTTGTCCGGCCAGCGCCAGCTCTTTTTCCTTTTCTTTTCTTATCCCTGACCCGCTCCGCTCGTGCAAGTGGGGATGACGTGGTCCCGTTCGACTCATCACCCTACACATGCTCTGCTGCAGCGCCTCTTCGGCGGCAACCGCTAGTGGAGGACAAGTCAAAGGCCAGCTGAAGATGCACCTTTTCCGCTTCCAAAAAATGATGAGGAGACGCACTCGGCGCACGGCCGGCCGGTGCACGCGTGCAACGTCGCCGTCGCACGGGCTGGCCGGGCGCCGGCGGCATTGCGGCCGGTCCAAGGCCCCCGGCCAGCTGCTCGCTGTGCGCCATTTCTTTATTGTTACCCACCTGAAGATAAGATGTTATCGCTCACTTGCCTCTACCAAAGACCATGCAACTAGCGCTCCCGTACGTTTTTTATCCCAAAGCCTCGGCCTAACTTCGGCAACCGACTGATTGATCACCCGTTCATCGCCTGCACGTCCTAGGAGAGGACTAGTAGTGCGGTGCAACAAAAAAAATCAGTGACGGGAACACGTGAACAGCCCAAAGCAGGTGAGTGCAGCCGGGCCGATTCTGCGTCAGCACGTACCTGCCTGCCTAAGGGCATCTCCAGCCGCGCCCCCAAGAAGGCCTCCCCAGACGATTTTTTTGCGCCGGCGCTAAAAAAAATGGCTCAGTCGCGTCCCAGGAGCCCGATTTTCGCCGACTTGGGCCGAAAACAGCGCCGGCGGACCCAGCCCGAACCCGGCGCGCTGGGGGGCACCCGGGGGCGCCGGGGCGAGTTGTTTTGGCGCGAAAAAGCTGCGGGCCAGCCGCGTCAGCGACGCGGCGCCTCGTCTCCCCCCCCCCAACGGCCTCGGTTCCTGCGGGGAATCAATGGCAAGGCTGCCGCCGGTCAGCCTTGCCATTGATTCCTTCACGGGCGGCGCTTCACGGGACGGCGCACCGACGCCTCCCCTTCCTCGCACGCGTACACATGGGCGCGGCCCGGCTATAAAAGCCGGCGGCCTCCACTTTCCTGTACCCACACCAGCCCCGCCCGCCCCCTCGCCGCCGTCCAGCCCCTCCCTCTCCCTGCCTCTCCCGAGTGTCGTGGCCATGGCAGAACGTTTCCCCGGAGACGAGGCGGCGGCCAACGGCTTCGGCCGTCGTTCGCTCCGTGAACAGGAGTCCTGGCTCCTGTTCCAGGCGAACATCCCGGCGCCGCCGGACATGCGCGCCGGGCCAACGGGGTGGAGACTCAGCGCCGGGGGAGTGCCCATTCCCCCGTTGCCCGACGCCGTGGCGAAGCCGAAGTACTTCGCCGAGGAGGTCGAGATCGTGCGCGCGTCCCTCACCGACGCCCAACTCTCCCTCCCCCAGTACGCCGCCGACAACCACGCGGCCTGGGCGGCGTATTTCGAGCGCCGCCAGCAGCAGCGATTGGCGTCCACCAACGCCGCGCCGGTGGTCGGCGGGCGGCAGAACAGCGAGGGGCGCCGCCTCTGGTGGGGCGTCCCCGGCCGCACACTCGAGGGCGTGCTCACGTACCTCGAGGGCGGCAATGACCCGCAGTTGGCGTACCCCCCGGCGCAGCACCGACGCGTCGGGCCATGGGCGCCAAGGAGGTTCGGGTCCTCCTCCTCCTCTTCCTCCTCCCGATCCTCATCGCACTCCTCCGGCACTCCGGCCATGCTCGGCGTCAAGGCCGAGCCCGTGGCGGAGTCGCCGCTCGGCCGGCGCACTCGCAGCGCCGGCATCGTCATCAACGAGGGCGGCCGGCGCGCCTCCTCCTCGTCGGCTCCTCCGCGCTTCGTCAAGCCAAAGACGGAGCCGGGGCTGGCGCCGGTGAAGACGGAGTCGGGGCTGGCGCCGGTGAAGGCGGAGTTCGACGACGACGACGCGGCCCTAGAATGGGCGCGCCAGGACTCCATTGCGATGGAGAAGGCGCGCCGGGAGAAGGCGAAGGAGCGCCAGCGCGCCGCCCTGCGCCGCTTCGAGGAGCGCCGACGCGGCCGCGATGAAGACGGGGTCGTCGTCCTATGCGACAGCGACGACGGCGATGACGACGCGCCGCCACCAGTCCACCATGGCAACGCCGGGTCCAGCCGGGGCGCCCGCGTCAAGGAGGAGAAGGCCGACGACGACGATGGCGGCGACGGCGGCGACGACTTCAGCCCCTTTCTTTTTTAGATTAGGTTAATGTAATGAAAATGCGCGAATTTCACTGAAATTTGCCATGTTTAGCCGAAATTTAACCACTTTTTATCATAACTTCGCCGAACCGCCCTCTTTTTTTAAACACGCGCCTGGGGGCGGCCCTGGAGGCCGACGGCTGGGCATCGACTCACCCCAGGGCCATTTTTTGCGCCGGCTCACCCCCAGGCAGCGCTTTTAGACGCTCCCTGGGGGGCCAACGGCTGGAGATGCCCTAACAGCTCAGGCTCAGCCGCCGCAGGCAGGAGCGACCTCATCGCCGACGAGGCCTGAAAGGTGCACTTGATTCAAGCTCGACGGCCTGACGGTTACCTGCCATATTTTCCGGGCGTAATCAACTAACCAACTACGAACGAACTGTGATGTCATGAGGAATTAATGGCGTTATCGAGGCAGCGACGAAGGGCCTGTTCGGCCGCTCTCCGCGGAGCGGAGCGGAGCCGGCGGAGCGCCCTTTTAGCAGCTCTGCGTATTATACCTAGCAAGCCACTCCGCTCCGGCGCGGAGCCGCGGAGCGGAGGGAGTCCGAACGCGGCCGAAGTTTCAACGTTGACGACGGAAGGTGTTGAGTTCGATCTGCCGTTTCACTCAGATGCTGAATTTTCATCACGAAATGCAACCAACAACTCGTCACTTTTACTGCTGTCAGTAGATCGTCGACTTGACCCCATATGCGCAACTGAACCCCCCGCGTCGACCGAGCGGCAGTGCGGATCGAGGGCCACATCTGGAGATCCTGGCAGCAAAACACCCGCCACTTGCATCGCATGTGGTCCGTCCGATTCACCGCAGGCAGGTATGCAAACAGAGAGTACTCTACGTGGTTTGACGGAGAACTCAAAGGAATCCATTGCACACTGCTTACTATAATTGCTACCACTGCTCGCTCTGCGGCAATCTGAACCCAGCCCGGCACAGTAGCTATTCAAAGGGATTGAGATTCCCTGATCGATCGGTCGGCCTGGCCACCTCTCTCTCTCTCTCTCTCTCTCTCTCTCTCTCTCGGGATGCTTAAACTAAACAAACGCGATTAGCTGGTGCTTGGGATAAAAACTTGTTTAACCGAGCCTAAAGGTGATGGCTTGTCCGGGCGTCCTTGTCCGCCGCGGCCCTGCTGCACTGCACTGCATGGGGTCGCCGCTCTGCTCCGCTGGGGACTACTTACTGTGTCCAGCGGCGGTGTTCAGTGGTCACACTTGCGAATGTCTCGGTCGAAGCACTTTTCCTGCATCTGTTTCTGGTAACACTGCAGCAGGATTGTTTTGCCGCGATCCCCGGTCCGTTCCCCCGATCTGATCCCTCCTCTTTCGCCCGTCGATTCGCGGATCGAAACCCGCACCGGATATCCGTAATAAATCGGTAGTTAACCGCGGCTTCACGGGTTACGGCGCTCTGGCCGCATTCCCCCGATATATGCTGCCGACCTCCTCCTCACGAGAACCAACAAACGAATGAAACCCCCGTCTTCCGCCGAGCGGCCGCAGAGCTCCGACGAGAAAAGGGGTGCGCTCCCTGTGCTGGGCTGTGCTGTTGGCTGGACCATGCATGCCGTCGGATTTATATTTTTGAAAGGCTCGAGATGCTGCGCAGGGGTTTGCTGTGCACTCTAACATGCTCAGAACCGAGCAGTGGTAGGGTTTTCAAACGGCTTTGGTTCTGATGAGTGCTGCGAGATTCTACCCGAGATCGGAAATTTGGCGACGATATGTCTCACCGAAAATTGTGAGCTATTTTCTTTAGGAAATACGCTGATTTTTACCTAAGATGAGAAAGAATTATGAACGTGGTTGGCATACGGCCTCTAGCACATACTCTCCGGTCATACTTGAACTGTCCCCAACGAACGATTGCAGTCATGCAACGGTGAGGGGTAGACCCATGCTCTCCGGTCCAAGATCGCGAGAAATTCCGCCGGGTCATTTTCGAGGGAACAAATGGGCTTGGAATGATGATGGCGGATGGGCGAATAATTTCTGTTCGACCGCGACAGGGTTGGTCCGGTCGGTTCGTCAATCCATGTCTCTCCACGGCTTGCTTCCTATCCGAATCCGAGCACATATCATGCATGCGCGTTAAGATACCCCGCTTAAATCTCAATGAGATCGAGATGCTTTCCCTAATCAGTCCTTCCGTCGCATACATTTGCCCCCACTTTACGTTGGTTGCTCTGAGGTTGACACCCTGCTCTATCTAATTTTCTTGTATAGTTGATTAGCGATAACGCGAGTTGAAGCGCCTGCCTTCTCAAGAAAATGAAAAGGCTGGATCGTTTGCCAATTAACAGGTATAGTGCACGTCGATTCACAAGAAAAGAAAAGAAAAACAGATGTTGCACGTCAAAATCGGATGCGTGTACGTGCGGGGGAGATCGCCACGTACGAAGTTATGAAACTTCTCTTCATTTTCCTTTTTGCCTATACGTGGAGGAAGAATGTTGTGTCTGTGTGGTTCTGTGGTGCTTGCATGTAGCCAAACGTGAGGAGTGTGTGCTGCTGCTCTCGCTTCCTTTCATCCTTGTATTCTCCATCGAGTGTGCTGTGCTTTTGCTCTCTGCATCAGTGCTGGCTACTGGGCACTCCTCTTAGTGTTCCTCTACTCGGTACGTGCCATGCCATGCATGCACTGCTCTTGAAGGAGAATAGCATTTTTCCGTCAAAAAAGACATTTCATTAAATATTAAGCTCAGGGTACTCCTCTTAGTGTTCCTGTGCTACGTGCGTAGCACATCATTATTCCGTGAGGGAATCAGAGGATGGATGGCATTGGCAAATGACGTCTTGTCCCGTCGGACACGCATAGTCAATAGCCAGCACCACACCTCCTCGATCGTCCGTCAAGTCCCGTCCCGTCGGTTTTTTTTTTTTTTTTGCTTTTCCGGCCGAGCCCCGCATATCGAAATTTCGAAAGAAATAATTCGCTGGTGGTGGTGAAAAAGCAAACGGCGTGCACGCACTGTCAGCTCAGGCTCAGCTGTGTAGTGGTCGCAACGGGGTATATGTACGTAGGTACTCCCTCCGTTTCAAATTACTCATCGTGGTTTTAGTTCACATCGGTCCTGCCGATGACGATGGTCGATGGAGAGGAAAACGGGAATGGTTTTTTGTGAAGCGCGGCCAAGCACTATGCATGCATGATGCGTACGTGCTGGAGAGGCCTGGGCGCGTGCACATGCAGGCGTCGCCTCTCGCAGTGGCGTTGTGGAGGACGCGCGCACCTCACCTTGTGGCCTATGGCGCTGGCAGAGCGAGCTCTCACGGGCGAAGCGCAGGAAATGAGTGAGTGCGACAGGGGTCAGGGAGGGGCGTGGCCGGACAGCTAGTTGCATGTGCCCGGCACCGGCAGGCACCGGCCGCGGCGGCAGCGGGGAGGCTCGCAGCCCCGCCCGTAGACGCGGACCGGCTCCGTGCACGTCGACGTGCTGAACATGCGGGAAAATAGATCAAACTACTCAATTGACCATGTAATTAAATTGTAGGGCGTACTAAGCAGCTACCCCCGAAACGTACAGGCCATGCATGCAGGGCCCATCGTGATTGAGCTTTGATGAGAGTAAATGACTGGTTTGTTAACCGCCGTGTGAACGTCTGCATGCCAAACACAGCATACCACCAGACCAGTGTTGCATGCACAGTGTTTATTACAGCCCATCACCCACAAAGTTGCAGTGCATGCATGCATGCATGCACTGACCCGGCCGGGATCCACTACATGAGCTGCATCGCATCTGCATGCACGAAAAGGAAAACAGACGCCACATGCTGGCGCTGGCGCTGGCAAGATGAATGCTACACAAGGCCCGTCAGATAGATAGATCTCGCAGCGGAAAGCCATGCCATGCAGCAAGGAATGCGATGCTGTGGTTGGTTGCGATTGCATGGTGGTCCTCTCGTACGTCCGAGGCCGAGGTCGATCTGCCCAGCCGCGCACCAGTAGTAGTAAGTCGGCAACGGCAAGGGCAACGCACGCAGCCAACGTATCATTCGCCGTGGGCGCTGCTGCACGAGCGTGGTGGCCCAGATGCACCAAGGGGACAAGGACTCGAGAGCAACTTGGTAATGGTAGGGTACGCGTAGGCCCAAGAGCTGGTCGGTTATGACATGCTAGTGTATGAATGAATAATTATTCCGATCCGGCCGTGCTTAGACTGGTAGACCCCCAACCCAACCCCAAGCTCGATATTATGAATAATAATACGAGCACGCATCACATTTTTTTTTCGAAAAGTGGGTTTACCCCAGCCTCTGCATCAGAAAGATGCATACGGCTCATATTATTAAAATAAAATCCAGTAACAAAGTCTCCAAGTATGTTGGTGCGGAAAAAAGTAAAAGTTTGAAAGAGCTGAAATCCTAAGCCACAACCGGCTGGTAAACATAATAGGAGCACTACATGCCTATCCTATTACATGACCGCCATCCAAACCGGTTGAAAATACCCCGCGCTACCATCTCCCATCGGGTAGACGCAGTAACCAAACGCTCCCTGGCCTCCGTCGGAGTGAGTAGCGACCACATACGGATGAATGCCGTGGCCCTGAAGATAACCTGCAAAAAGTGATTGTTTGTTGATCTGTTAAAAACTAAATCATTCCTGCAGTTCCATACTGCCCAAAATAAAGCACAAACGCCAACACGAATGTGTCTTGCAGTATCGGAATCAACCCCATCAAGCCATGGTCCAAATAACATGTTGATAGAGGTGGGCTGATTAATATTAAACGCAATATGAATCGACCGCCACAGAATCTTACCCAACGGGCAATCGAGGAAGAGGTGTTTGATGTTCTCGTTATTATCGCAAAAGCTACACCTAGATGAGCCCATCCAGTTGCGTTTTGCCAGGTTATCCTTAGTCAAAATAACTTGTTTATGCACAAACCACATAAACACTTTGATGCGTAAGGGAACCTTTACTCTCTAAACATGAATCGAGGAAGGGACAACGCTAGAGTTAATGACATCCAGATACATAGACTTAACCGAGAACGCACCGTTCTTAGTAAGTTTCCAATGCAGCTGATCTGGTTGCTGGGTCAGCCGAACCTCCATTAAACGTCTAACAAGGTGGAGCCAAGCCTCCCAACGATTTCCGACTAGCGTCCTCTGAAAACTAATATTGAGGGGAGTGGATTGTAGAACAGATGCAACGAAAGCTTCTCTACGTCGCACAATGTTGTACAAAGTAGGATATTGAAGTGCAAGGGGAGTCTCCCCAAGCCACGTATCCTCCCAAAATCTCGTAGTGGCTCCATTCCCGATAATAAATTTTGACTTGTTGAAAAAAAGCTGTTTGACTCTCATCAAACCATTCCAAAAAGGTGAGTCGGAAGGCCTCACATTTACCTGGGCCAAGGTTTTAGCATAAAGATACTTATTACGCAAAATCTGAGCCCAAGTAGCTTCCGTCTCGGACGAAAGTTTAAAAAGCCATTTGCTAAGGAGACATATGTTTTTAACTTCCAAATTTTCAATGCCTAGACCCCCTTGGTCCTTCGGCCTACATATTATATCCCACTTAGCAAGCCTGTACTTTTGTTTGAGGTCATCAATCTGCCAAAAGAACCGAGATCGGTAGAAATCTAACCTTTTCCTGACTCCCACCGGAACCTGGAAAAAGGATAAGAGAAACATAGGCATACTGGTAAGGACCGAATTAATCAGAATCAATCGTCCTCCGTATGACATGAGCTTTCCTTTCCAACAGCTCAGTTTCTTTTCAAAGCGATCCTCGATGCATTTCCACTCATTGTTAGTCAGCTTACGATGATGAATGGGTATACCTAAGTATGTAAACGGTAAGGAACCCAATTCACATCCGAACAATTGTTTATACGTGTCCTGGTCCTCTTTTGCTCTTCCAAAGCAAAACAATTCGCTCTTGTGAAAGTTAATTTTGAGGCCAGAAAGTTGTTCAAATAAGCATAACAGCAGCTTCATGTTTCTTGCTTTCGCCAAGTCGTGCTCCATAAAGATGATTGTATCATCAGCATACTGAAGAATGGAAATCCCTCCGTCAACTAGATGTGGGACCAGGCCACCTACCTGCCCTGCATCCTTTGCCCGACCTATTAAGATAGTGAGCATATCAGGCACTATATTAAACAGGATCGGTGACATCGGGTCTCCTTGCCTTAGCCCCTTGTGTGTTTGGAAATAGTGACCTATGTCGTCATTCACTTTAATCCCTACACTCCCTTTTTGCGTAAAGGAATCAATCTGGTTTCTCTAGGCCGGATCAAAACCTTTCATACGCAAAGCTTGTTGAAGCACGCATCACATGGGCATGTTATTAGAGGAGAGTGTGTTGGTCGCTAGAAAGAAAATATATTTTTCACTCTGGGTAGGGTATAGGGTCTCAAGGAAGGTGGTTGCTCGCACTGGGATTTTTCATGTACCAAGGCTTGGAAAACCGGCGGAGGGTGATTCGTTGGCTCATCAGCCTCGCATGATCGCCACGAGTCGTGGGCGGTCCGCCCTGCCGGCGCGGGCAGCTGTGTGGTCACGCACGGCCCATTCATTCTCCGGTAGGAGGAGTACGTACGTACTTAGGTCATCTACAGCCGGACTCAACAAATCCGGCCCCTTAATAACACGGAGCGTCCGAGGACACTGATCAGGCACGTCACAAATTTTTCCTCCACATGCACCTCTATCTCATATTCATTCTTAAATTCATACAAAAGCATGTAGAATATATAGTTACTTATTACGTTCTATACAACTCAGATTTTGTCGTTTTCGTAGATGGCCTGAGTCGCGTGTGCTAGAGCTGGAGCCGCCAGCGCTGGAGCTAGGGCCGCCTGTGCCGCCACCATATGTTGCCGACGGCGACGCCGGGCCTCCGCAGCCGACTCCGAGCGGATGGAGTTCAGGATGGCGTGCTGCTCAGGCCACACGCCCACGTCCTCCTTCATCGCCGGCACCTCCTCCCCCACATCCAGCGGCGGCACCTCCTCCGTCGGCTCCTGCTCCTCCTCCTCTTCCTTGTCCGCCTTCACCTAGCCCCGCTTCTCTACGGATTCAGGCCTGCTCAAGGAGGAAGAGACGGTGCTAGATCGTGTAGTAGCGGCGGCATAGGGGCATGGCTAACGGGCTCGAGTGGCGGCAGAGGGAGGGAAGATGCGGATGTGCTAGGTCTGGGAGCGCTGGCCGGCTTAAACAGCCGGCAGGCCTCAGGCGGGGAGCCGGAGCGGCGCCACACGGCATTCACACCGCGGCGACGGTCGAGGCGCCCGTCGGACTGTCGGGTTTCCTGACGAGTCTGTGTGGGGCCATGCCATTGACCCCATATCCGCCCTATATTTGGGGTAGATATGGGGGTGGCGGTCAGCCCGGGTGTTTGAGGACTGTTTGAACGGTTCATCGGATCAAAAAATCGTGACCAGACATTAACTGGACGGTCCGCCCGGACGTATTAGACGGATTTGAGAGGTCTCAACTGTGGTGACGACTGAGTTCTGTTCACATGGTCCGATCATATCAATCAGCCAAACACATAAAAAAAGGTAGCGCGTTGGAGAAGGGCCGTACCGAACCACCACACAGAGCCCACATGCCGTTACCCCTAAAATAAAAAGATCAACCATGCCATTCGCTCGCTCGGTTGATCCGACAGGGAAAGCGTGCGTGCGCGCGTGCGCGCCGTAACTTTGCAGCTCCGGCGTCTCTCTCTTTTTCCTATCCCTGACTGAATGACCCGCTCGTGCAAGTGGCGATGGACGCGCGATTCCTTCGCCCCGGCTCTGCGATGGCGAAAGGGATCGCCCACTTTCCGTTGGGCGAACGCTAGTGGAAGCCAAGTCAAAGGAGAACTCCTGTCCTCCGTGGACAGATGCAGCTGGGGATGCCTTTTATCTTTTCTTTCTGAAATCAGTTGGGATGCTCTTTTTTAAACGTCCTCCAGTGATTATTCATTTCTCTTCCAGTAATGGGGAGAACACAACGGCATCGGTCACCAAAGCTTTGGCGCCGGCGCCGGCGCTGCCCTTAGCTTGCCGCGTGGGTCCGTACAGCACAAGACCAAGCTGTGAACTGGTTTTATTATTGCTTGGTTGGCCTGATGCAATCATTCGTCTGTGAATCCACCTGAGCCACAGCTGAGAAAAACAGAACCGAGACACGTAGATTCATCGACCGATGATGGCACCTGAATGTCTTGTTTAGCACGGAGCAAGCTGGGAATCATCATGCACCGAGACATCTGGGGCAGACACCTATGATACCACTAGCTTTTGAGGGCCGTCTCCAGAAATTTGGGGCCCCAGTGCGAAAAATATATGCTAAATTTGGGGCCTCGGTGCAGAAAAAATATATGCAAAATTTGGAGCCTCCGCGCGAAAAAAAATATATGCCACAGTTTGGCTATCAATTTGTGTAATGTGCGCATATCACCCAAGAATTGGTCACTTTGTTGACCATCCAATCGCATGGTGTGAATCGCATCGCGTGGAGCGTACTCCAGGTTATACACTTGCGCTATATGATCATCAAATATAAATAGGGTCTTGAAGATAAATAGATCGGAAGCTTTCTCGCAAAAATTATATATAAATAGGGACCTTATTTTAAAAATACCTTTGATATTTATTTCGCATTATTATGTGTGTATTTATTTTTAGGGAATTCTAAAATATTAAGCCTTTTTTTTATTTCCAGCTCGTTGATTCCCTTCGATAGGTTGTTTCCACTCAAAGTCTACGGTACAAAAATCCCTCAAAAAAAAGTCTACGGTATTCCTTTCCTCCCTAATCCTCATGCATGCAGTTACAGCGCTAGAAGATCCGGAAATAAATGGTGCATGCAGCAGAGAGTTCCCGTGATATGGAAAGGAATCCCGTGCATGCAGGGACGCATAGAGATGGAAAGAAATCGTTCGCCGATGAGATCATGCTTGACATGCAATATAATTAGCGCGAGATTACTGATTTTGGGGGCCCACTTTTTCAGGGGGCCCTATGCGGTCGCCCACCTTGGCCACCCTCATCGACGGCCCTGAGCTTTTCCATACCCACCAGGTCACTTGATTGCTATTCTGTAACAAACGAGTCAATGACCTAAGGCCAACTCCACCGCAAGACTCCATTTTGTCCGACTCTGTCCGTTTGGGATAAAACAGACAAACCCCATGACCCAGCGCGCAATAAACTGGACCCATCTTGTCCGTTTTATGTCCGTCTGACCCTATTTTCAGACCAAACTTGGGCTGGATTTGGGGCCAAAGCGGACAGAACCGGACGTGGTTCGCACCCTCTCCGTCCGCGCCCGTCCGGGGTGACCCCACTTGTCACCCACCCATCCACCCCCACCACACACTCTCTCTCTTCCTTTTTCTCTCTCTCCGACCTACCCACGCACAGCTGCATGCAACGGCGAACATGCGAGGCCGAAGCGGAGCGCGTCGGCCCGAGTGGGGAGCGGCGTAGGCACGGAGCGGAGCAGGCGAGGCGGGGCGGAGCGGGTGCTGCTGCCGGCCGCCGGTGCAGCGAAGGGCGCGGGCGCGCGAGCTCGCAGCCGTCGGTACCGGGGCGCGGCAGTGCGAGGCGGAGGGTGACCAGCGGCGAGCGCGCAGGCGACAGGGACTCGCTCGCCTACGAGGCCGAGGCGCGCTTGCACGACCCCGTCTACGGCTGCATCGCCTACATGTCCATCCTCCAGCTCAAGATCAAGCAGGTCGCCGGCTACATCGGCCAGGCCGCCGACGCGCCCGTCGTCCCCGTGCAGCACCCCCACGCCGACGAGCTGGCGGCGCAGCGGAGGGCGCGGGCGCGCGGGGCAGAGGGCGCGGGCGCGCGAGCTCGCAGCCGCCGGTGCCGGGGCACGGCAGTGCGGGGCGGAGGGTGACCAGCGGTGAGCGCGCAGGCGACAGGGACTCGCTCGCCTACGAGGCCGAGGCGCGCCTGCACGACCCCGTCTACGGCTGCGTCGCCTACATCTCCGTCCTCCAGCTCAAGATCAAGCAGGTCGCCGGCTACATCGGCCAGGCCGCCAACGTGCCCGTCGTCCCCGTGCAGCACCCCCACGCCGACGAGCTGCGCGGCAGGGCGCGGGCGCGGCGCAGAGGGCGCGGGCGCGCGAGCTCGCAGCCGCCGGTGCCGGGGTGCGGTAGTGCGAGGCGGAGGGCGACCAGCGGCGAGCGCACAGGCGACAGGGCGCGGGTGGCGACAGGTCGCAGGCGGGGTTGGCTGCTGCTGCTGCCGGCGAGGCGGCGAGCGGCTAGGCGGCGCAGACTCTGGGCGGCAGGCACGTGCCCGGGGCTGGGGCGGACAATTTGGGGTCGTTTGCCGCGTTGGGCGCCTCCAACTTGACCCGGACATGCATGTCTGTTTTGCTACCCATTGCCACCCCAAACGGACAGAATCCGAACGAAACAGATGTTCGTTTGGGGTCGTGCGGTGGAGTTGACCTAAGGCACAGCTGGTGCTCCTGTACTTGATACAAAAGTGACCCAAGCCGAAATTTGCCAGTGAACGCGACGCCCAATTATTAGAATAAGAATTCGCCTCAGACCCACTTGCGCATAGTTGCATGTCCATGCACAGTAATGTCCCGTGGTGAGCAATCCACGCCACATATTGGGCACACATCACTGACGCAGACGCTTTTCGATACAGGAAAATTCAGTGAGAGAGACATGCAAACAACCACACCAAAAGGGGAGGTTGATTTATTTTTCCGAGAAAGGCCGAATTTTATTGGCTCAAATGAGCATCGAGAGGATACAATATGACTATATGAGCATGCACCCGGCCTCTGCATAACTGCAATGCACACAACCAACCAAACACACACATACACATATACACACATACACACACACACAAAAACACACCAGCAACTAGCAAGGTCATAAGACCAAAAGCTATGCGTAAGCGTGAAAAAGCAAAAGAAAAAAAGCCTCAAAGTGATTAGATCAGCAATCGACAAACTACAACTGAGACCATATCCGCAGCAACCATTGACATCACATGGAGGACGAGTATTTTCAACAACAACGCCTTCGGGAAGGATCTGACACTCAAGCGCCGCCCTCGCCGGATCCCACCACAAAGGCCAGAATCAAAGTTTTCACCCTAAAGAAACAATCCGAACATATCCGAGCAATGCCTCGAACAAAGTAACGACATCAAAAACATCAGCATTGCCAGGTATGACCACTCGGGTCTTCCTAGGCTTTCGCCCCGAAGCTCGAGACCAGGTGCTCGCAGCACCACCATCAAAGGCGCATGTGTTGTCGTCACCACTTTTTCGCAATCCAGCGGCTACAATTTGACAACCGCCACTCCACAAAACATCCCTGTGCGTCAAGTCGTTGTAAATAATTCGTAACACACCACAGAAAAGTCATCCACCGGATCAAGAGGTAAAACCTCTCGAAGTCTTTTCGGTAACCTCGCTGTCGTGGATCCATAGGAAGTCGTTGCAGAACAAACTAGAATCGTATGAGTGGGTATTTATCCTTTTGTTCAAGACAAACATGCAACAAGACGCTTATAATTATAAACAGAGAACACCACAGATGCTTTAATTTTGAGGATATGCTATAGTATTTTCAGAGATGGGATGAATGTGAGTTGCTTCTGTACGGAAAACTGTTGGATATGTGAATTTAGTCCATTTAGTTTTAGGTTCTGGTACTTGATACTAAACTACAAAAATGGAAGTACTTAGTTTGCCTTTGGACCCCGCTGGAATGTTAATCTATGTTAAACTTAGAGTGGTTGTACTTTGTATATACACATCATCTAGCTATTTGAATAATGCACATACGACATGATTTCTCCTAGCATGCTACTGTGTAAATCATGCGGGGTTATAGTTTGGTAAATCGTCCCACCATTCTGTCCCTCGCCTTGTTCGGTGCGAGTTCCAAAGAAAACACATCTTTATGTATGAAATGGGAAGGGCATTCATATTTGAAGAAGTTACCCGCACAAAGTTATCTAATAAAACTTGCACAAAGTGTCTCTGCTTTGGGTTTGTGTGCAGGACAAGCGATTATAACAAGTGTCTTAGAAGACACAGCCCAACGCGCGACCGCATCCTCAAGTACGGTCCGCTCCATTTTCGGCGCAAACATGCGCCCGGTTTGCGTCCACACGGACGCCAAACGGACGGGCACGCGCTTGCTGGGCGCCCGCCTTGAGGACGCGTGGCGGCGGTCCACCTACCTCTGCCACCCAAATTTAATGCGCACGCACGGCGGAGCCCGGTTGTCAGTCACATGGCCGAGGGTAGTCGTCCTTCTTAAATTGGAAGCCGTGGACCGGCCAGTCCACAGTTTCCACTTCCTAGCCATCTTCCCTCCTCGAGCCTCGACACAAGAAACCCTAGCCCTCATCCACCTCTTCGTCGGCGACAATGGTGGGGCGATGGTTCCCCGGCCGCAAGACGAGGCATGACCACGAGGCCTGGTCGTCGTCCAGTCGTTGTCGCCGCCCCCAACCCCGCCGCCACCTCCACCTCAACCGCTCGCGTTTCATATCGCGTCGGGCGGCGCCCTACCTCGCCGGCGGCCCTACCTCAAGGCGGAGGTGTGCCGGCGGTACTGGGTGACGGGCACGCCGTTGCCATGGGGCGACGTGCACCTCCCCAACAACTGGCCCCTCTCCGCAGATCGCATGCCTCTCCCGCCAGTCCAGGTGAGCGGCCGCGCCCGCCGGGAGGAGATCCATCATCGCCGAGCCCGCCTGCCCCCGGACCTCATCAACGACTGCAGGTACGCCAAGGACTCACCACTCTGGGATACGTGGCTCCGTGACGAGCACGACATCCGGCGTCACTCCTACTTTGCAGGCCGTCCGCAAAGCCCGCGGCGGGCGCGCGCTGACCACCGCGCACCCGCTCCCAGTGCACGCCAGTCGCGCGGCCGCAGGCAGGTTCGCGGTCTCACTCCTATGTCGCTGTCCTCTCTGTCCCAGGCAACCCCCGAGCCAATTTTGGCCGCTGAGCAGGAGGACCTGATGAGGCAGGTGATGGAGGAGTCCCTCCACACCCACGACGAGCGCCAATGGGAGGGCCTCGAGGAGATGTTGTCCGTATCAGCGGCCGGCGACACCGCCTTCCCCGAGCTTAGCACCTACATCAAGGAGGAGCGCGGCCAAAGGTGGCGATGGAGGAACCGACGGGATGGAACTCAACGCTGGTCGGGCAGTCCTGGACATGGACGAAGACCGTGTCGTGCACGGTGATGTGGTCACCTATTACAGGTAGGGTCAAGGACCCATCATTTGGGACCCACATGGGGCCCATCACCATCATAGGTAGGTCCCTGGACCATGCCAACATTCGGATGCATACATCAAGAAGTCCACTCGGATAGCTCGACGACACTCGGACGATCACACGTCACTCGGCTGATGGACCACCACTTGGACATAGAAGGCAGGAGGACGTCGTGGGAGCTGCAACGGTCGAGGGATTCTAAGTCATCCATTAAGTAGAGTCATAGCTACCGTTACATGTAACTCATGTAGTAGAGGCTCATTACATTAGTAACTAACTCATTCAATGTCATTAATTGCATCGGCGGCGTGGGAGACATGGGGCTGCGGCGCACTCTATATAAGTCGCACCCCACTCCACAGCCAGGCAACGAGCAACCTTTGTAACCATACCTATCAAATCAAAGTAAGCCTTAGGGCACGATAAGTAGGGCTTTTACCTCCACCGAGTGAGGGACCTAAACTCATTAAACACGGAGTGGTACACCTGCGCCGTAGCTAGGCTCTGCCCCTTATTTGTACCCCTAGTACTCATTGTCAGGATCATAACCCCAACAGTTGGCGCCCACCTTGGGGCCAGGAGTCTAGCAAATTTTCACGTTGTAGGTGGATTTCTTCATCATGTCAGTCGGCGGTGAAATTCGTATCGGGACGATCTTCTTCATCGCTGACAACTCAGCGTGGTTGCGCAAAGCCCCACTGGACATGGAAGTGTTGCTCGTCCGCGGTGCAACACCCTTCCGTGCTTCCTCCTACGGAGTCCTTCTCCGACAGCCCTCGGCTCCGTACCGAGTGGTTGTCCACCCCACCAATGCGCGCCATCGCGGGTGCTCCGGGCGTTCACGACTGGAACGCTGGATCAAGCACGCACTCTCAAGTTCGACGAGCCCACCCTCGACCTCTCCAACGGATCACTCGGTGATTCCTCTAAGGAGTCCGAGTGCGAAAGCATCGAGTTGACCGCCGAGATTCTCATGGCGGACAACTCCAAGCACCACGTACCCCCAGGTTACATGGAGCCCAAGGACGGTCGTGCGGGTACGTCCCACGTCAACACCGACAGTGGCATTTTGGGCCACGAGTCGTATGTGCCCCAAGCTCTCACCCGGGAGCAGAGGGACGAGCTTTGCTGTAGAAGCGAACAGCTCCTGAACAACCCCATCACAGGGAAGACTTCGAGGCATTGGCCATGGAGTCGACTCATTTGTCCACCTTGGCCGAGCGCGATTGCCTCGAGCGGTTTCAGAGGGAGCTGGACGAACATGAGCGCCATCAACCCAGCTCCAGTCATCATAAGCGCCGACTCTACTCGAGTGACCGGTCTCGTAAGTATCAAGTCCTTACTACTTCATTGCAAAATCTGGCAGCCGCCACTCGGATCGTGGATTCCATCCATCCCTCCGGCTCTACAGCCGGGGAGGGGATTCGGCAGATCCAGGCACTCCTAAAGATGACATTATCGCAGAACGCAGCAGTGTCCCAGTCTAGAGATCGGATCTACAACGCATCAGTGCACGTAGAAACCGTTCAGTCGGCACATAGCCCACTTGGATCCGGTAGGCGCCGAGTCACTTCCTCCTCAATAGATCACCATGAAGATCCGAGGCGTGATCGAGTCGAGTCACCCCGGCGTCACGATGATTATGATCACGCCCTGATGCCTCCACCACGAAATGACGCGTACGGGCATCAGCCCTATGATGACAGGCGTACACACGACAACGATCGTAGGCCGAGTCCTGCTCATCATACAAGGGACACTCGAGACCCTCTGTTCAACGCAAGATCTGTTCTCGCTCAGATCTTGGTCGACAGGGGTCGTGCCCCACGAGAAGGCCAAGATCATGACATCCCAAGTGGTATACCATCAGGCCCCGAGTGCTTCAGCCGTTACATACGAGCAGCAGAGATTCCCAACAACTTAAGATTATCCATAGGGATCAGCAAGTTCACTGGAGAGTCCAAGCCCGAGATTTGGCTGGAAGATTACTAAGTGGCAGTCCAGATCGGTGGCGGCAATGACAACGTGGCCATGAAAACTTTCCCCTGATACTCGAGAGCTCCGCTCGGGCCTGTCTAACACAGCTCCCGTCGGGTAGCATATTCTGCTAGGATGATCTAGCGAGAGTGTTTGTCAAGACTTTTGAAGGCACGTACAAGAGAGTAGGTGGTTTGGCCGAGTTGCTGCACTGTGTGCAGAAACAGAACGAGACTCTCTCTGAGTATAACCAGTGTTGGACCACTCTGCACAATGCGGTGGAGAACATCACCAAGCACCAGGCAATCTGCGCCTTCAAGGCCGGAGTAAGATACCGTGAGCTGAACATGAAGTTTGGTCGAACTTAGACCCTAACTCTCGGTCGGGCTATGGATATAGGAAATCGATACGCCAATGGTGAAGAGGAAGACCGACTGAGAAGCGGCAAAAACCGGACAGGCGACGGTCATCAATCGGAAAACAAGGGCAAAAAGCACAAGCGCAAGGCTGACGCTAGAGGGAGCATTGAGGCTGTGGCTCTGGCCGGACAAGGCAAGAACAAAGGCTCCCAAAAGAAGAAGAAGGACTCGAAGGGGAAAAAGCAAGTCACCCAGAAGAGCGACATACTTGACCAACCCTGCCAGATCCATACGAAAAAAGACGAGGAGGGTAATTTGATTTTGCCCAAGCATACCACTCGGGAGTGTCAGCTCTTGAAGCAAGAGATGCGGCAAGATTCCTCCATGGACAAGGATGAAGACGACGATGATAGAGGCAAAGGTACTTTCGGGTACCCCAATGTTGAGAACGTCTTGACGATCTTCACCGATGTCGAGAGCAAGAGTCGCCTCAAAGTCATTAACCGAGTGGTCAACATGGTAGTTCCGACTGTCACCAAGTACCTCGACTGGGCCAAGATGCCCGTGGCCTTCAATCAATGGATCATCCGGCGTACATACCGACCCCCGGGTGGCAGGCCTTGGTGGTTGACCCAGCCGTTGGTGGAGTCCTACTGCGCAAAGTCCTAATGGATAGTGGCTACAGGTTTAACATCATTTACACCGACACGCTGGAAGCAATGGGCATTCCGATGACGTGTCTCAGCAAGAGTAACATGCAGTTCCACGGGGTAATACTCTGGAAGAAGGCCAAGTCACTCGGATAAATTGCCCTTGATGTCGTATTCGGTGAAGAGAAGCACTTCCGCAAGGAACGACTGACAATTGAACTGGTAGACTTCCGAACTGCTTACCATGCCATCATGTCGAGTGAATCATCTATGTTTTCAACATGCAACTATATTGGAATCCAACTGAACTTTGAATATGTGTCTTGCAGGCATTCACGAAGATGTACTCGCCCGTTCCGAACGGGGAACAATTTGTTGAAGGAGCGGAAAGCGAGGGAGGGAGCGCCGACATCGAATACACTGACGATAGTGAAGACGACAACAATGACTCGGAAACCAGCATAGAAGTCGAGTCGCCGCCATGCACCGAACGCCGCTCCAAATAGACTCAAGACCCTGAAATTGGCCGTGGAAATACTGTGGTGTCGAGTGGAAGGAATGCAAAATGCACTCGAACTCCAAGTCTAGAACTGACTGGGAACACTACCAAACAAGCCAAGGTTGTTGCACCCAAACCTCGAAAGGCCCTGCCAAGGATAAAGGTTACTGTGCCTATTTCTTCAACATGAGTGTTTCTTCTTTTTCTTTTTATTTCTGCTACAGAATCTTTGCATTGTTATTGATAGAGTGGAATTCTGAATATCAGGGCTGCTCCTCCGCGACATCCTACATGGAGATTGACGATGAGCATGCGGACGCGGATACTGTAGATCCAACCTCTTCTTGGGCAGGTATGATCGGCTCACGCCTTGCTTTGTCTTGCTAATTATCCCGGTGGTCGACTGAGGTCTCACTTTTGAGCGACTACAGCGCCAACGGACATCATCACTCTCTCGGGTGATGAGGAGGAGGAACCTTCGAGAAGCACAGGGGGAAGAGGCAGGTCTTCAACCACCTCACGAAGCCTTGCAAGGAGAGCGTCTTCAGGTCAAACGTCCCGTACACCGCCTGAGCTTGCCCTTCAAGAGCCAGGAAGTTTGTCTCAAGTTGGTGTTTCTTTTGCCGCACCTCTGTCAACTGCTCAGCCTCTGGTGGTGACTGCTCCTGCCTCGGGTCCAACTGATCAAACACAAGTGTTGATCCCTTCGGCTGCGCTACCAGCTCCTATGTCAAGCACGTTCACTCTGCACCATGTCCTAGAGGACCAAACATGAGCTGGCAAGGAGGCTATGATTCAAGACGACCTGATAATGCAACGGCTGAAGGAGGTGTACGAAGCCAACAAGTCTGCTTATGATGCCAGTTCGGACCTTCAAGCCAATGTCCGAGTAAGTACGATTGTAAGTTGATTTCCGATTGGATTTTGTCTTTCTTGAATTTATACACCCACTGGGTGTTTCCTTTTTACTTTGTAATTCTTCCACTCGAGCCGGTCAGGCCGTGCCGAGTGGGCAACTCATCTAGTGGGGGCATACTGAGTGCACCCACTGGGTGTAGTCCTCGAGACCACCGTCGAATGTTTGATTCGGTGGGGGTCTTAGAATATCTTTGCTTGAAGCTCTTCACTCGAACCGGTCAGGCCGTACTGAGTGGAAACGTCTCCAGTGGGGGCACACTGAATGCACCCACTGGGTGTAGTCCCCAAGACCACTGTCAAATGTTTGATTCGTCAGGGGTCTAAGAACATGTTGCTTTCTCTTCTTTCTTCTTTTTGGGCATACTCGAACCGGTCAGACCGTACCGAGTTGAAACGTCTCCAGTGGGGCACGCTGATTATTGATCCGGCGGGGGTCGTAGAACACTTTTGGTAGTAGCAATCTGGATTTGCTCTTCTCCACTCGGAAGTAGATGAAATACTTTTGAAATATTTCTCTTCATTGACTGAGTTGTCTTTTTGTTGATCTCAGAAATCTTGCGAACTTTGGACCCACTATGTTTCTCTGGAGAAGGAGGAGATCCAACTCCAACTGGACCTAGAACTTGCCAAGAAGAACTTGAAACAGGCTAAGGATGAGGTGAAGACCATGGGAGGTAACATTCCACTGACTATGTCATTTGTCATTTTTTTTCTTTTCTGTCCTTTGAACCGAGTGACTCGACTCGAACATATGTGTGTAGTGAAAGCCGTCAACTCCAAGCACGACTGAAGAATGTTGTTTCTTTAGTCACTATGAAGTAGGCGTTGGAGAGAAAAGACAACAAACTCGCGGAGGCGCAGAAGGTGGCTCAAGAGAAGACTGAAGCGGCTGAGAAAGCTAGCTTTAGTCGGCAAGCTCGAAGAGGAGAATGCGGCCGTGAAGACTGTCAATGAGGAGGTGAAGAAGTAAGCTGCTCAGCTGAACAAGGAGAAAATCATCCTGACCGACAAGGTGGAACAACTCACTCGGAAGAGGGATGAACTGGAATAGTATTTGGGGAACCTTGCGCAGAAAATGTACATCATGCTTGAAGGTATTCTCCCTTGCCCGGGTGAACTTTGAGAGCGTTGTCAATTTTTTTTGCCAGAATACTGTTGCTTACTCATAGTTTCTTCCTTTTGCAGAATTCTACCAGAATTTCGAGCAAGAGACAGAACGGATCGAGACAGGTATGGACCCCACCAAGTCACTCGTCAGTGATGCTGCTACTATGAATGTGCTGCACTTGAAGCTCACCTTGACAGCGTCTTGGGGTATGCCACTCGACTGAAGGTTGGCCTAACAAGGATAGACAAAGAGCTATGGCTGGAGGATATAGTTCAGAACGACCTTGAGTCACTAATGACTCGGCTCAATGAAGTTCCAAGTCGAGTGCAAGTATGGAAGAAATCAGCTGCCCAATGTGGCGCTTTCACTTGTGCTAAGTGCTAAGTCCCGAGTGGGAGGGATGCTCTCACTCGGAGTAGTCTTTAAACTTATGCAAGGACGGGCTTGCGGCTAAACCCCCGAGTGGGAGGGATGCTCTCCATTTGGAGTAGTTTTTAACTTAGGCGAGGACTAGCTCGCGGCTAAGCCCCCGAGTAGGAGGGATGCTCTCCACTCGGAGTAGTTTTTAACTTAGGCGAGGACTAGCTCGTGGCTAAGCCCCCGAATGGGAGGGATGCTCTCCACTCGGAGTAGTTTTTAACTTAGGCGAGGACAGGCTCGCGTCTAAGCCCCCGAGTGGGAGGGCTGCTCTCCACTCAGAGTAGATTTTAACTTAGGCGAGGACGGGCTCACGGCGAAGCCCTCGAGTGAAATGGACGCTTTCACTCGAAGAGGTTTTTTAACTTAGGAAAGGACATGCTCGCGGCTAAGCCCCCAAGCGAGAGGGACACTTTCACTCAGAGTAGTTTTTTAACTTAGGCGAGGATGGGCTCGCGGCTAAGCCTCTGAGTGAGAGGGATGCTTTCACTCGGAGTAGTTTTTTAAACTTAGGCGAGGACAGGCTCGCGGCTAAGCCCCCGAGTGAGAGGGACGCTTTCTCTCGGAGAAGTTTTTTAACTTAGGCAAGGATGGGCCCGCGGCTAAGCCCTCGAGTGAGAGGGACGCTTTCACTCAGAGTAGTTTTTTAACTTAGGCGAGGACGGGCTCGCGGCTAAGCCTCTGAGTGAGAGGGACATTTCACTCGTAGTAGTTTTTTAACTTAGGCGAGGACGGGCTCGTGGCTAAACCCCCGAGTGAGAGGGGTGCTTTCACTCGGAGTAATTTTTTAACTTAGGTGAGGACGACCTCGTGGCTAAGCCTCCGAGTGAGAGGGATGCTTCCACTCAGAGTAGTTTTTTAACTTAGGTGAGGACGGGCTCGCGGCTAAGCCCCCAAATGAGAGGGACGCTTTCACTCAGAGTAGTTTTTTTTAACTTAGACGAGGACGGGCTCGTGGCTAAGTCTCCGAGTGAGAGGGACGCTTTCCCTCGGAGTAGTTTTTTAACTTAGGCGAGGACTGACTCGTGGTTAAGCCCCCAAGTGAGAGGGATGCTTTCTCTCAGAGATCTTTTTTAACTTAGACGAGGACGGGCTCGCGGCTAAGTCCTCGAGTGAGAGGGACACTTTCACTCGGAGAAGTTTTTTAACTTAGGCGAGGACGGGCTCGCGGCTAAGCCTCCGAGTGATAGGTACACTTTCACTTAGAGTAGTTTTTTCTAACTTGGGCGAGGAGGGCTCGCAGCTAAGCCCTCGAGTGAGAGGGACGCTTTCACTAGGAGTAGTTTTTTTAAACTTAGGCGAGGACGAGCTCGCAGCTAAGCCTCCGAGTGAGAGGGGCGCTTTCACTCGGAGTAGTTTTTTAACTTAGGCGAGGACAGGCTCGCGGCTAAGCCCCCGAGTGAGAGGGATGCTTTCACTCGGATTAGTTTTTTAACTTAGGCGAAACATGTTTCACAGCTAGGTCACCCACTGGGTTTTTTGAACATATGCTTGATAACCCACAAGTATAGGGGATCACAACAGTTTTCGAGGGTAGAGTATTCAACCCAAATTTATTGATTCGACGCAAGGGGAGCCAAAGAATATTCTTAAGTATTAGCAGTTGAGTTTTCAATTCAACCACACCTGGATAACTTAGTATCTGCAACAAAGTATTTAGTAGCAAAGTAGTATGATAGTAACGGTAACAGTAGCAAAAGTAACAGTAGCAGTTTTGTAGTAATTGTAATAGTAGTAACGGAAAAGTAAATACGCAAAGCACAATATGTGAAAATCTCGTAGGCATTGGATCAGTGATGGATAATTATGTCGGATACGATTCATCATGTAATAGTTATAACATAGGTTGACACAGAACTAGCTCCAGTTCATCAATGTAATGTAGGCATGTATTCCGAATATAGTCATACGTGCTTATGAAGAAGAACTTGCATGACATATTTTGTCCTACCCTCCCGTGACAGCGGGGTCCTAATGGAAACTAAGGGATATTAAGGCCTCCTTTTAATAGAGAACCGGAACAAAGCATTAGCACTTAGTGAATACATGAACTCCTCAAACTACGGACATCATCGAGAAGTATCCCGATTATTGTCACTTCGGGGTTGTCGGATCATAACACATAATAGGTGACTATATACTTGCAAGATAGGATCAAGAACTCACATATATTTATGAAAACATAATAAGTTCAGATCTGAAATCATGGCACTCGGGCCCTAGTGACAAGCATTAAGCATAGCAAAGTCATAGCAACATCAATCTCAGAACATAGTGGATACCAGGGATCAAAACCTAACAAAACTAACTTGATTACATGGTAAATCTCATCCAACCCATGACCGTCCAGCAAGCCTACGATGGAATTACTCGGGCACGGCGGTGAGCATCATGAAATTGGTGATGGGGGATGGTTGATGATGATGATGGCGATGAATCTCCCTCTCCGGAGCCCTGAACGGACTCCAGATCAGCCCTCCCAAGAGAGATTAGGGCTTGGTGGCGGCTCCATATCGTAAAACGCGATGAAACTTTCTCTCTGATTTATTTCTCCTAGAAACGAAATATATAGAGTTGGAGTTGAGGTCGATGGACGTCCAGGGGGCCCTTGAGGCAGGGGGGCGCCCAGGGGGAGGAGGCGCCCCCCACCCTCGTGGACAGGGTGTGGGCCCCCTGACACTATTTCTTTCGCCAATATTTTTTACTAAATCTGAAAAGTTGCTCCGTGGATTTTCAGGTCATTCTGAGAACTTTTATTTCTGCACAAAAATAACACCATGGCAGTTCTGTTGAAAACAGCGTCAGTCCGGGTTAGTTTGATTCAAATCATGTAAGTTAGAGTCCAAAACAATGGCAAAAGTGTTTGAAAAAGTAGATACGTTGGAGACGTATCAACTCCCTCAAGCTTAAACCTTTGCTTGTCCTCAAGCAATTCAGTTGATAAACTAAAAGTGATAAAGAAAAACTTTTACAAACTCTATTTGCTCTTGTTGTTGTAAATATGTAAAGCCAGCATTCAAGTTTTCAGCAAAGATTATGAACTAATCATATTCAGAATAATACTCAGGTCTCATATTTACTCATATCAATGGCATAATCAACTAGCGAGCAATAATAATAAAACTTGGATGACAACACTTTCTCAAAACAATCATAATATGATATAACAAGATGGTATCTCGCTAGCCTTGTCTGAGACGCAAAACATAAATGCAGAGCACCTTTAAAGATCAAGGACTGACTAAACATTGTAATTCATGGTAAAAGAGATCCAGTCAAGTCATACCCAATATAAACTAATAGTAATGCATGCAAATGACATTGTGCTCTCCAGCGGGTGCTTTTTAATAAGAGGGTGATGACTCAACATAATAACAAATAGATAGTCCCTTCACAGAGGGAAGCAGGGATTTGTAGAGGTGCCAGAGCTCGATTTTGAAATAGAGATGAATAACATTTTGAGCGGTATATTTTCACTGTCAACGCAACAACTATGAGATCTCGATATCTTCCATGCTACACACATTATAGGCGGTTCCCAAACAGAATGGTAAAGTTTATACTCCCCCTCCACCAACAAGCATCAATCCATGGCTTGCTCAAAACAATGAGTGCCTCCAACTAGCAACAGCCCTGGGGGAGTTTTGTTTTAATTATTTTGATTTGCTTTGATCTTTTTGATCATGGGACTGGGCATACGGGTTACCAGCCATTTTCTCGTGAATGAGGAGCAGAGTCCACTCCTCTTGAGAATAACCCGCCTAGCATGGAAGATACAGACAGCCCTAGTTGATACATGAGCTGCTCGAGCATACAAAACAGAATTTCATTTGAAGGTTTGGAGTTTGGCACATACAAATTTACTTGGAATGGCAGGTAAATACCGCATATATGAAGGTATGGTGGACTCATATGGAATAACTTTGGGGTTTATGGAGTTTGGATGCACAAGCAGTATTCCCGCTTACTATAGGTGAAGGCTAGCAAAAGACTAGGAAGCGACCAACTGAGAGAGCGACAACAGTCATGAACATGCATTAAAATTAATCAACACCGAGTGCAAGCATGAGTAGGATATAATCCACCATGAACATAAATATCGTGAAGGCTATGTTGATTTTGTTTCAACTACATGCGTGAACATGTGCCAAGTCGAGTCACTCAATTCATTTAAAGGAGGATACCACCCTATCATACCACATCACAACCATTTTAATAGCATGTTGGCATGCAAGGTAAACCATTATAAGCTCCTAGCTAATTAAGCATGGCATAAGTAACTATAATCTCTAATTGTCATTGCAAACATGTTTATTCATAAACAGGTTGAATTAGGAATGATGAACTCATCATATTTACAAAAACAAGGGAGGTCGAGTTCATACCAGCTTCTCTTATCTCAATCAGTCCATCATATATCATCATTATTGCCTTTCACTTGCACGACCAAACGGTATGTATAATAATAATAGTGCACGTGCATTGGACTAAGCTGGAATCTGCAAGCATTCAATTCAAGGGAGAAGACATGGTAATATGGGCTCTAAATTAAATCAACAATCATGCATATAAGAGCCACTAAGCATTTTCATTATGGTCTTCTCCTCTCGACCCCCAAAGGAAAGAAAATAAATAAAACTATTTACACAGGAAAGCTCCCAACAAGTAAAAGAAGAATCAAGAAATATTTTTCGGTTTTCTTTTAATTACGGCTACAAGCATGGAAATTAAACTAACTATTTTTTTTGGTTTTTCTTAAGGTTTATCAAACACACACGAAGGAAACTAGAAAAAGAAATTAATCTAGTATGGATAATACAATGAAAGAGTATGAGCACCGACAACTAGAATAATGTGTGAACATGAATGTAAAGTCGGTGAGAAATATGTACTCCCCCAAGCTTAGGATTTTGGCCTAAGTTGGTCTATGCCCAAGGACCGCGGCTACTCTCCCCGGTGTACTGAGGAGTGTTATCCTACTGCCATTGGCTGACGATCTCCTACGGATCCCACTGATAAGATGATGGGTGATAAGGGTCCGGTGGTGGTTCCGGCTCAGGCTCTGGAGCTGATGTCTGGCCTCGGTGCGCGTAAACGGCCTCCGGCAAAACGAGGTAACAGCCTGCAGTTAAATCAAACAAAGAAGGCGCAGACAAGATAATAGTCTCATTGTGTTTCTTATTAAATCTTAGGTTATACAGAAGCATCTTATCATCATTGTTAACAATAAACTCATGTGCTACCATGCTCTTATAATTTAGAAAAGTAGGAGGTAGCAGTTTTTCCTCTTTCTCATAATGCCTAATAGGTATCTCGAAATATTTAGCAAGGCATGCAGCATAGATACCTCTGAAAATGGGGCCCTTTGTACGGTTCAGACTTAATCTTTTAGCAATAACTGCACCCATACTAAAAGTGTTATCACCAAATAAGGCATGGAACAAAATAATAATATAAGGAACACTGAGGTTTCCACAGTATCCGCGACCAATTAAGCATCGGCAAATATGGCAAAGTAGCGTAAAATAGGAAAATGTATGCTAGTTATTCTTGCATTGGAAACCTTCCTTGATTCCCCTATAGTAATAGTATCAATAAAACCATCCACATCTTTACGATGTGTTCCTCTAAGCCGCCCTCAAAGGGAATTGTACAAACCGCGCAAAAATTATGTAATGACATCTCCTTAGCCTCATCATATAAGTGAAAAGCTACTGAAGGAGGTGAATTCTTAGGATAATAGTAAAAGTTTTGCACAAAAATATTGGTGAGTAAGGGATATTGTTCAGCCTGGTCGTAGAGGAAGTCGGTGAGGCCCGCATTATCGGCCAAAGAATAGAAGTCTTCATAAATTCCGTCTGCTCTCAAGAAATCATCACAAGGCCACTCACACGGCCGTACTTCTGCTACACGAGGAACATTATACTTGGCCTTTTCTTTCTCCTTAGCTTGTTTGTCCTTGAAGCCTTGGCTATAAGAGCCCCTCAAGAACAATCTCTACATCTTTTTCTGAAAATTTATGAAATTTTTAGTAACTTCAGAATAAAAGTGAATCAAACTCAACAAGATTGATAGCAACTACTCCCACAACTGCCTAGGGCCTATATCATGCATTAGAATTGCTTGGGACCTCATAAATTTGACATACAAGATCAAGAACAAGGTCACCTAGGCAGCAAAATTTTGCAATGAATAAAGCACTAGAACAAAAACTAATTGGATCAATGGAGGAGTCACATACCAAGGAATAACCTCCCAAAGCAGTTTTGTGAAAGGAGCTTTGAGCAAGGAGATCGAAAATTGCGGAAAAACGAGCTAGAACTCGTGCTTGAGCTGGATGGGGATTTTTTGGGAGGAAGATGGAGTGTGTGGGTGCAGGAGGAAGTGGAGGGGGCCCACCGTGGGCCCAAGAGGCAAGGGGCACGCCCTATAGGGGTGGGTGCGCCCTGGACCCTCGTGGCCAGGTGCCAGCTCCCCCTACTATGTTCTCAGTGCCTAAAATCCTCAAATATTCCATAAAAAATCATACTAAATTTGCAGGGCATTTGGAGCACTTTTATTTTTGGGATATTTTTTATTGCACTGATAATTCAGAAAACATGCAGATAATACTATTTTTGCTTTATTTATTCTAAATAACGAAAAGTAAAAAGAGGGTACAGAAGGTTGTGCCTTCTAGTTTCATCCATCTCATGATCATCAAAAGGAATCCACTGACAAGGTTGATCAAGTCTTGCTAACAAACTCATTTCGAATAACATGGAACCGGAGAAATTTCGAATCACACTAGGTTACCCCAACGGGGATATGAACATCCCCAACAATAAGAATATCATATTTTTTCTTGACAGTAGGAACAGGAAATTCAAAACCTCCAATAATGATTTGGAACTTCACCAATAGAATTGATGCTATGAAATTGAGGTTGTTTCCTCGGAAAGTGTACCGTATGCTCATTACCATTAACATGAAAAGTGACATTGCCTTTGTTGCAATCAATAACAGCCCCTGCAGTATTCAAAAAAGGGTCTACCAAGGATAATCGACATACTATCGTCGTCAGGAATATCAAGAATAACAAAGTCCGTTAAGATAGTGACATTTGCAGCCACAACAGACACATCCTCACAAATAACGACAGGTATAGCAGTTGATTTATCAGCCATTTACAAAGATATTTCAGTAGGTGTCAACTTATTCAATTCAAGTCTACGATATAAAGAGAGAGGCATAACACTAACACTGGCTCCAAGATCACATAAAACAGTTTTAACATAATTTCTTTTAATGGAGCATGGTATAGTTGGTACCCCTCGATCTCCAAGTTTCTTTGGTATTCCACCTTTAAAAGTATAATTAGCAAGCATGGTGGAAATTTCAGCTTCCGGTATCTTTCTTTTATTTGTAATGATATCCTTCATATATTTAGCATAAGGGTTTACTTTAAGCATATCAGTTAAACGCATACGTAAGAAAATAGGTCTAATCATTTCAGCAAAGCGCTCAAAATCCTCATCATCCTTTGTCTTGGATGGTTTAGGAGGAAAAGACATGGGTTTCTGAACCCATGGTTCTCTTTCTTTACCGTGCTTCCTAGCAACAAAATCTCTTTTATCATAACGTTGATTCTTTGATTGTGGGTTATCAAGATCAACATCAGGTTCAATCTCTACATTATTATTATTGCTAGGTTGAGCATCAACATGAACATTATCATTAACATTATCACTAGGTTCATGTTCATCACCTGATTGTGTTTCAGCATCAGAAATAGAAATATCATTGGGATTCTCAGGTGTGTCTACAACAGGTTCACTAGAAGCATGCAAAGTCCTATCATTTTTCTTTTTCTTCTTTTTATAAGGACTGGGTGCATCTAAATTATTTCTCTGAGAATCCTGCTCGATTCTCTTAGGGTGGCCTTCAGGATACAAAGGTTCCTGAGTCATTATACCTGTTCTATTAGCCACTCTAATAGCAAAATCATGTTTATTATTTAATTCATCGAGCAAATCACTTTGAGCTTTAAGTACTTGTTCAGCTTGAGTGGTAACCATAGAAGCATACTTGCTAATGAGTTTAAGTTCACCTTTAACTCTAGCCATATAATCACTCAAGCGTTCTATCATGAAAGCTTTACTCTTTAATTCTCTACCAACATAAGCATTAAAACTTTCTTGCCTAGCCATAAAGCCATCGAATTCATCCAAACATTGGCCATGGAATTTAGTAGGCAGGATTTCAACTTTATCATATCTATAGAGAGAATTTATCTTTACTACCTGTGTCGGGTTATCAAGACAATGTGTTTCTTCAACAGGAGGTATATTAAGACCATGTATTTCTTCAATAGGAGGTAAATTCTTAACATCTTCAGCTTTAATACCTTTTTCTTTCATTGATTTCTTTGCCTCTTGCATATCTTCAGGACTGAGAAGTAGAACACCCCTCTTCTTCGGAGTTGGTTCAGGAATACGCTCAGGAGTTGGCTCAGTTGGCTCAGGAATTGGCTCAGGAAGAGTCCAATCATTTTCATTAGTCAACATATTATTCAATAACAATTCTGCTTGGTCGACTGCTCTTTCCCTGAAAACACAACTAGCACAACTATCCAAGTGGTCCTTGGAAGCATCAGTTAGTCCATTATAAAAGATATCAATTATTTCATTTTTCTTGAGAGGATGATCAGGCAAAGCATTAAGTAATCGGAGAAGCCTCCCCCAAGATTGTGGAAGACTCTCTTCTTCGATTTGCACAAAATTATATATATCCCGCAAGGCAACTTGTTTCTTATGAGCAGGGAAATATTTAGCAGAGAAGTAATAAATCATATCCTAGGGACTACGCACACAACCAGGATCAAGAGAATTAAACCAAGTTTTAGCATCACCCTTTAATGAGAACGGAAATATCTTAAGGATATTATAATAGCAAGACTTCTCATCATTAGTAAACAGGGTGGCTATATCATTCAATTTGGTAAGATGTGCCACAACAGTTTCAGATTTATTGCCATAAAAAGGATCAGATTCAACCAAAGTAATTATCTCAGGATCAACAGAGAATTCATAATCCTTATCAGTAACAAAGATAGGTGAAGTAACAAAAGCAGGGTCATATTTCATTCTAGCATTTAGAGATTTCTGTTTAAGTTTAGCTAGTAATTTCTTAAGATCAGATCTAACATTGCAAGCAAAAAGATCTCTAGTAGTTTCTTCGTCCATGACATAACCCTCAGGAACAATAGGCAATTCATACTTAGGGGGAGAACCTTCATCATCACTATCATCAATGATTTCATTCTCTCTAACCCTAGCAAGTTGTTCATCAAGATATTCACCTATTGGCACAGTAGTATCAAGCATAGAAGTAGTTTTAGCATAAGTATCATGCATAGCAGAAGTGGCATCATCAATAACATGTGACATATCAGAATTCATAGCAGCAGCAGGTGTAGGTGTCGCAAGCTTACTCAAAACAGAAGGAGAATCTAGTGCAGAGCTAGATGGCAGTTCCTTACCTCCCCTCATAGTTGAGGGAAAAATCTTAGTTCTTTCGTCTTTCAAGTTCCTCATAGTGACCAGCAGATATAAGTCCCAAGTGATTCAAAGAACAGAGCTATGCTCCCAGCAACGGCGCCAGAAAATAGTATTGATAACCCACAAGTATAGGGGATTGCAACAGTTTTCGAGGGTAGAGTATTCAACCCAAGTTTATTGATTCAACACAAGGGGAGCCAAAGAATATTCTTAAGTATTAGCAGTTGAGTTGTCAATTCAACCACACCTAGATAACTTAGTATCTGCAGCAAAGTATTTAGTACCAAAGTAGTATGATAGTAACGGTAACAGTAGCAAAATTAACAGTATCAGTTTTGTAGTAATTGTAACAGTAGTAACGGAAAAGTAAATAAGCAAAGAACAATATGTGAAAAGCTCGTAGGCATTGGATCAGTGATGGATAATTATGTCGGATGTGATTCGTCATGTAATAGTTATAACATAGGGTGACACAGAACTAGCTCCAGTTCATCAATGTAATGTAGCATGTATTCCGAATATAGCCATACATGCTTATGAAAAAGAACTTGCATGACATCTTTTGTCCTACCCTCCCGTGGAAGCGGGGTCCTAATGGAAACTAAGGGATATTAAGGCCTCCTTTTAATAGAGAACCGGAACAAAGCATTAGCACTTAGTGAATACATGAACTCCTCAAACTACGGTCATCACCGAGAAGTATCCCGATTATTGTCACTTCGGGGTTGTCGGATCATAACACATAATAGGTGACTATAGACTTGCAAGATAGGATCAAGAACTCACATATATTCATGAAAACATAATAGGTTCAGATCTGAAATCATGGCACTCAAGCCCTAGTGACAAGCATTAAGCATAGCAAAGTCATAGCAACATCAATCTCACAACATAGTGGACACCAGGGACCAAACCCTAACAAAACTAACTTGATTACATGGTAAATCTCATCCAACCCATCACCGTCCAGCAAGCCTATGATGGAATTACTCACGCACGGCAGTGAGCATCATGAAATTGGTGATGAAGGATGGTTGATGATGACGATGGCGACAAATCCCCCTCTCCGGAGCCCCGAACGGACTCCAAATCAGCCCTCCCGAGAGAGATTGGGGCTTGGCGGCGGCTCCGTATCGTAAAATGCGATGAAACTTTCTCTCTGATTTTTCTCCGTGAAATAGAATATATAGAGTTGGAGTTGAGGTCGGTGGACGTCCAGGGGGCCCACGAGGCAGGGGCGCGCCCAGGGGGGGGGGGGGGGGCGCCCCCACCCTCCTGGATAGGGTGTGGGCCCCCTGACGCTATTTTTTTCGCCAGCATTTTTTATTAAATCTGAAAAGTTGCTCCGTGGATTTTCAGGTCATTCCGAGAACTTTTATTTCTGCACAAAAATAACACCATGGCAGTTCTACTGAAAACAGCGTCAGTCCGGGTTAGTTTCATTCAAATCATGTAAGTTAGAGTCCAAAACAAGGGCAAAAGTGTTTGGAAAAGTAGATACATTGGAGACGTATCAGTACTCTTATTACATCTCGAAAATCCGAGTGCTAGGTATAAAATCCACGAAGAAGATCCGCTTTCCAGGAGTGTGGTTCGTCCTTCTTTTGCACAAGGTTGTAGAGGTGGTAGGCCTCATTGTGTAACACCTTGGTGACGACAAAAGGGCCTTCCCACGTGGGGGTGAGCTTGTGCGCACGCTGCTGATCCACTCAGAGAACAAGGTCCCCCACTTGAAATGCTCGACCTCTGACGCTTCTTGCATGGAATCAGCAAAGATCTTGCTGATAAATAATCAACCAGATCAAGGCTATCTCTCGTTCTTCTTCCAAAAGGTCAACGATGTCTTGTCGAGCTTGCTCTGCCTCAACCTCTGAATAGAGTTCCACTCGGGGTGCATTGTGAAAGAGATCACTAGGCAGCACAACTTCAGCTCCATACACCATGAAGAAAGGGGTTCAATTGGTGGATCGGTAGGGAGTCGTCCTTAAACCCCACAGAACAGACAACAGTTCTGTTACCCAGGCTCCCGCTGCATGCTTGTGGTCGCGCATGAGGCGAGGTTTTAGTCCTTGGAGGATGAGGTCGTTAGCTCTGCCGGCTTGTCCATTCGATTGTGGGTGCGCAACGGATGTGTAATCCACCTGAGTGCCCTGGAAAGCACAGAATTCTCTGAATTCCTCCAAGTCGAAGTTCAAGCCGTTGTCTATGATAATGTTGTGTGGGACTCCATATCGAAATACCAACTCTTTTACGAACTTGATGGCCATGCGTGAATCTATGTTTTTGATTGGTTTGGCTTCGATCCACTTCGTGAATTTGTTGACTGTAACAAGCAAATGAGTGAAGCCGCTCCTACCTATCCTAAGAGGTCCAATCATGTCCAAACCTCACACGGCGAACGGCCAGACAAGTGGAATGGTTTTCAGGGCAGATGTAGGCTTATGGGACATGTTTGCATAGAACTGGGATCCATCACAACGTTGAACGATCTCTTTAGCTGCTTCGTTGGCTTGTGGCCAGTAGAATTGAGCTTGGTATGCTTTGGCAACAGTTGTTCGAGAGGACGCATGATGACCACAGGTCCCCGAGTGGATCTCTTCCAGGATCAGTTGACTTCTTCTGGGGAAATGCATCGTTGGGCAACACCGACGACACTCTCTCTATAAAGTTGTCCATCTATTACTGTGAACGCCTTGGATCTGCAGACAATCTGACATGCCTCAACCTCATCCTCTGGGAGCTCCTTCCTGAGCAAATATGCAATGTACGACATAGTACAGTCAGGGGTAATCACCAGGATCTCCATCACCAAGTCAATAACAACATGGATCTCGATTTCAGTCAGATCGGTAGGGCTTTTCGCCTGGGGAAGCTCTTCAGTGAAAGGATCTTCCTGTACTGACGGGAAATTGAGGTGCTCAATAAACACATTGCTGGGGATAGGCTTCTGAGTGGAACCTATCTGTCGTGGTGGGCGCACGGCAGATGCCAAGGGATGGTTAAAGAGAGGAGGAGGCTCGAGGGCACTGGTGGGCTTCGGAGGCGAGGTTGATATGCGCGGGCGCGGGACGCTGGACATACCCAGGTTCGGAGCTCTTCGGAGAGATAACACCCCAAGTCCTGCCGAGTTTAGTTGAATGGTCGATAGTACAATGTCGCTCCTAGAGCTGTATGGAGGAGGAAGGAGGCTGGCCAAGGCTCGGGCTGCTCCTTCTCTCTGGTGTTGCTATGTAGTGGCTAGTCCTATCTTGCTTTCTTGCTTTATCTCGTATGGATTTGCATGCCGGGGATCTCACATATCATCTCTCTGTAGGCGTGGACTCCTAGGGGGTTTTATAGATCAACCCACCCAGGGTTACAATGGTAATATGCCAAGTCGGTGGGTCCGTATTGTCGGCGTCTGGGGTACCGGGCTGGGTCCCGCTTGGGAGCTTGTGGTTCGCCGGGTTCCCCTAGGTGCGGGCCCCATGTGACTAGAGGGACTGTGCGCCGTCTTGTCGATCGTCATGGTCGTGGCCGAGTCGAGCCGCGCACAGTGTTCTCCATCAGGCCGCCGCTTGCTGTCGTCAGCGGTGAGGACAGGAACACTGTTGCCATGCCAGCCCTGATCAGCGGGTAGGTAAGGGGCACTGTTGCCACGCTCCGGCTGACCACGAGCATGGGCGGGGGCACTGTAGTCTTGGTCATCGGTGATTGAGGTCTCGTCCCATCGTACGGCCTGGATGGGACGGGAGCTAACCCGTGGCTGGGTTGCCGTGGACGCCACGGGTGGGTTGGCTTGCTGGGGAAGCCAAGGCTGCACCGGGCTGAGTTGCCTTGCGCCAGCCGCTGTGGACGGGTCGACGTACCTTGCCGAGTTGAGGGTCTTGGCCGGGTTGCGCGCCTTGCCGGGTCGAGCGACCCGGCCTGGCGCACGCCGATTTGCGGAGCGATGCGGGCCCCGCCGTTTTAGAAATAGATCCGGGTTCCGTTGCCTGCCTAGGGTTCATCCCCCCGACAGTAGTCCCCGAAGCTGTGAAGGTCCGTCGTCTTCGGATGAGTGGGCCTTCGCAGCTTCCCCCTTGAGAAAGGCGGACTCTGCGAACGCCAGGTCCGGCAACACCCACCGTGTGCCGGTTTACTCGGAAACCGGATCGCGGCATCCCGGCCGTGACAGGAACCAAGGAGTCCGTTCAATCTTGAGGCGATCCCTCGGGCTTCGCGCAGGCGCCACGTGGTGCCCGGAAGTCGGAGGGGCGTGACAGGCCATGCGCGTGACGGGACTGGGCGATGGGCTGGGGCCTGCCGCCGCGCGCCCTTGGCCATGCGTGCGGATTTATTGCGGCATATGGGGGCCGGTTGCAGTTCCCCGTGTAGTTAGTGCGTGTGTACGTGTGCACTTATTGTGGGGTAGTGGTACGAGCACGTGCAGACGGTCCCACTCCCTCACGTTTGAACCGGGGGTTATAAATGTAACGCCCCGGATTCGTTGCGCCAGGTGTCTGCCAGTTATTCGCCGTCATTGCCATGTCATTTGCTTGCGTGTTGCATTTTGCCATGTCATCATGTGCATTTCATTTTGCATACGTGTTCATCTCATGCATCGGAGCATTTTCCCCGTTGTCCGTTTTGCAATCCGGCACTCCTATGTCCTCCGGCGTCCCCCCTTTTGTCTCTCGTTGTGAGCGGGTGTTAAACGTTCTCAGAATGGACCGAGGTTTGTCAAGCGTCCTTGGTATAGCACCGATAGACCGCCTGTCAAGTTTCGTGCCATTCGGAGGTCGTTTGATACTCCAACGGTTAACCGGGTAACCGCAAAGGCCTCTTTTGTGTGCAGCCCAACACCCCTTCCAAAGTGGCCCAAAACCCATCTAAGTCTCTTCCATGCTCTCAGTCGTTCGATCACGATCGTGTGGGCGAAAGCCGCTCCTCATTTGGACTCTCCTAGCTCCCTCTACCTATAAATAGGTGCACCTCCCCCGAAATTCCCGCAGTCCAAACCCTAGCCTAATCCTCCCCGCCGCCACCGGACACGTCCACGTCGCGCCGGACATGTCCGCTCCATCGCGCCGCCTGCCGCAGCGAATCCCAGCGCGCCACGTGGCGATCCCCGCCGCCAGCCGCCGCCGGCCCGCGAGCCGATGGCGGGCCCGCGAGCCCGACTCCGCCGCCCGCGCCCGGCGCCCGCAGCCTCCCGCGCCCGCGCCTCGCCGGAGGGACCCCGCCGACCTCGCCGGCCTTCGCTGCTCCGCCGCCGCCGGAGCGCCGCGGCTCTCGCCGCCTCCCCGGCCCGCGTCATAGCCTCCGCCGCCCGCGGGTCGCGTCGCCCCGCAGCCGTGCGCCTCCGCCGCCCCGGCCCCGCGCCCGATTCTCCCGGCCGCCTCGCCGCCCGCTCCTTCCGGCCCCGCCGCCGCCGGTCGCTGGAGGCTTCCGCGCCGCCCGCGCCGGTGCGCTCCGCGCCCGCCTGTGCCTCGCCAGCGCCGCCCCTGCCGGGATCCGGCCGGATCCGGCCCGATCCGGCCGAGGGAGCCCCACATCTGCCTTCCCCAGCTCCGGCCGTCTCCTTCGTCAATTCCAGCGAGTACTCCGGCGATCTTCGAAATCTGTGCAGCCCGAAGTTGACCCCGAAAACGCCTGTCCCGAATATTTTGACATTATCATGCCATGTTCGTTGCATCATATCTCCATGCATACTGCTCCGTTTCGTGCATGTAATATGTCAAATTGTTTGTCTCGGCGAGTACTTCATTTCATTCCATTGTATCATTTTCATTTGAGCTCATCTTGATGCCTGAATCATTGTTGAAAGAGTGCATGTTGCTGTTAATCTGCTGAAACTGTTATAACACGCTCATTTGTTATTTTTGCCATGATTGATGTGTGCATCTTATGAGGTTGATGTCTACATGTGTTTTGATCTATGATATGCCATCTTTCCAGGAGTGTATGCCATGTATTTTTGTGATCAATGTGGTGACTAGCACAAGCATGTAAACTAGGCCTCGTGATGTTGCTGATTTCAGTCCCTGTTCTGCTGTTATTTTTATGCCATGTAAACTTGATGCTACAGAGAGATCCATGCTTATTTTGAGATACTTCAGAAAGGATGTTTTGTACATATGGTTATGCTCTATCCGTTCATGCCCCTGGTTGCATTTATAGCTTGTTGTAGATTGTTCATATCTTGCTCCAAACTTGCTAAATGATGTTGCTGTCAGCCTGTTAACATGAAGTTCAGTTTTGCCATGTGATTTCCTAGTGATCCATGCACTCTATGAACTTGATCTTGCCATGCTTAGCTTCATAATCATGTATTCTTACTGTTGGTTGCCTTGCCATGCCATGGTTTGCTCTGTGGTGAGGGGTTCAAGCTCACCAACATGCCTACTTATTGTTGTTCCTGCCATGTATGAATCTGTCATATAACTTGCCATGTTTACATGGGTGCCATCATATTTTCTGTTCCTTTTTGGCTCTTTGTCAGTAAGGGACTTTTGTTCTATGCAATTAGTAGATTCATGCCATGCCTTTGTTTGCCATGATAAGTTCCTGTAACATGTTGTTTGATAGATTCAAACATTGCAAGCTGATGTTATTTCCTGATAAGTCTGTAACTGTTATTATTTGCAATCTTGCCATGTGTGTTTGAGCATGTTCTAGTGATTTCTGGAGATAGCTCAGAGTTCATGTTTTGTTATGCATTACCTGTACATCATGCCCATGCCTTTTGTTATTATGTTGAGGTGCTGTAGCATATTGTTTTGATGCTTGCAATATGTCTACTTGCTGTTTTGGACAGATTGTTGCTATGACTTGTATAGAGTGTATGTGTTGAACCATTGCTCCGTTTTGAGTGTGCTCTATATGAAACTTGTTTAGAATTGCATGTAGTTTCATATTATCATGTTGCATCCATGTTTTGAGGTGTTTGCTTGATGTTTGGGTGCATTTTGCATCAATGCCATGTTTAACTTGTTTTGCTCATATCTTCTAGGCCGCAGCTCCAAATCTAATGAACTTTACATGTAACTTGACTAGAATCTCGTGTAGATCATCATGGTGCATTTTAACTTGCTATTTAACAACTTGAACATAAGGTTTATTCAGATTTGGTAAAGGGTGGAAGACTCGGCATTTTAACTTGACTAGAATCACAATATCTCTTATTTAATTAATGCATCTATATATTTGGTAAAGGGTGGAAGACTCGGCCTTATGCCTGGTGTTTTGCTCCACAATTGCCGCCCTAGTTTCCGTCATACCGGTGTTATGTTCCCGGATTTTGCGTTCCTTACGCGGTCGGGTGATTTATGGGACCCCCTTGACAGTTCGCTTTGAATAAAACTCCTCCAGCAAGGCCCAACCTTGGTTTTACCATTTGCCTCACCACCACATACTTTTCCCTTGGGAGTCGCGCTCTCGAGGGTCATCTTTATTTTAGCCCGCCCCGGGCCAGTGCTTGTCTAAGTGTTGGTCCGAACTGAGCTGCCTGCGGGGCCACCTCGGGGCAACTCGAGGTCTGGTTTTACTCGTAGCCTGTCTCATCCGGTGTTGCCCTGAGAATGAGATATGTGCAGCTCCTATCGGGATTGTCGGCGCATCGGGTGGTCTTGCTGGTCTTGTTTTACCATTGTCGAAATGTCTTGTAAACCGGGATTCCGAGTCTGATCGGGTCTTCCTGGGAGAAGGTTTATCCTTCGTTGATCGCGAGAGCTTATCATGGGCTAAGTTGGGACACCCCTGCAGGGTATTATCTTTCGAAAGCCGTGCCCGCGGTTATAGGCATATGGGAATTTGTTAATATCCGGTTGTAGATAACTTGACACCAGATCCGAATTAAAATGCATCAACCACGTGTGTAGCCGTGATGGTCTCTTCTCGGCGGAGTCCAGGAAGTGAACACGGTTTCTGTGTTATGATTGACGTAAGTAGTAGTCCAGGATCACCTCTTGATCATTGCTAGCTTGACGACCGTTCCGCTTGCTCTCTTCTCGCTCTTATTTGCGTATGTTAGCCACCATACATTGCTTAGTCGCTGCTGCAACCTCACCACTTTACCCCTTCCTTTCCCATTAAGCTTTGCTAGTCTTGATACCCATGGTAATGGGATTGTTGAGTCCTCGTGGCTCACAGATTACTACAACAACAGTTGCAGGTACAGGTTTTGCGATGGTCATGACGCGACAGCGATGCTTGCTTGCGTTGAGTTCTTCTTCTGCTTCTTCGATCAGGGGATAGGTTCCAGGTCGGCAGCCTGGGCTAGCAGGGTGGATGTCGTTTGAGTTTCTGTTTATGTTTCATCTATAGTCGGATGGTGCTCTTATGTATGATGATGTTGTATTCGTGTGGCATTGTATGCCTCTTGTATGTATCCCCATCTATTATGTAATGTTGATGTAATGATATCCACCTTGCAAAAGCATTTCAATATGCGGGTCTATCCTTGGTGGGACCTTCGAGTTCCTTTTGGATAGGGTCGCATATTGGGCGTGACAATAAATTGAGGGGGGCAAGGGGGCGGTGGACATTATTCTCGCTCGCGCCCTCCTGTCCCCCTGCTCTTGCTCTGCTTCTTGCCACCGACGCACAACTGCGCCCGCGGATTTGAGCAGATACCTTCTCCGTCGTCCTTCTTCCTCTTCTTCTTCCGGTGATGTTGCTGCCGTCGGGCTCCTGGATGGGCTCGACCGTCACCCCCGATGACATCACCTACCTTTGGTCCTCGCGGCGCCTGCCGCGGGAGACAGACGTCGGCGTCCGTCTGCCGCACGACAAGCAGAGGCCCCAGCCCGAGGGGCAGGAGCGCGTCGTCTTCCTTACGCATTTTGAGCGCGGCTTCGGGTTGCTGGCGAGCACTTTCTTCCACGGGTTCTTGGAGTTCTTCGGGCACCAGCCGCACCACCTTGGTGTCGGCGCCATCGTCCAGCTCTCCGGCTTCGTGACCCTGTGCGAAGGGTACCTGGGGGTCGAGCCAACCATTGATCTCTGGGCGCGCTTCTTCTCCTTGAAGCAGCAGGGCCCGTCGGCCGGGGAGTTCGCCGACTGCGGGGCCGCCGTCCTCTCGAAGCGGTAGGGGGCGGACTTCCCCAAGATCCCGCTCGACGATTCTGCCAAGAAGTGGCAGAACTCCTTCTTCTACGTCCGCAACCATGGCGCGGACCACATCAACCTTCACCTCTTTGTCGTCGCGCCGCCGCGGGCGAAAACGAACTGGGGCTACTCGCTCCGGCACCCGTCGCAGGAGATCGTCAACCTCTGCGAGTGGGTCACGGTGATGAGGATGCAGGAGGGGCTCACTGGCACCGACCTCCTTGCCGCGTTCATCACCCGCCGGGTTCTCCTGCTTCAGAGGCGCTCCTGCCTCATCGGCGAGATGATTGGGCTTCTGGACCCCAACCGGTTGGGGTCGACGTGGCTGTCTGAGGAGCAGGTCACGCGAGGCATGAACGACATCTCCAAGGCCAACCTTGGAGAGGACTGGCGATTCGGCTAGGCGCCGTACAGCCAGGCGAACCCGGCGCCGCAGGTGAGCGTCTGGTCTTGTTATTTTTCCGCCGCGCATCTTCTCATTCGTCCTGACGCGTCACGGGAGATTCTTCTGAACGCGAGCCGGCACCCATACGCCCGGGCTCCGCTGCAGGTGGCGTCGGTGGCACCAGAGGAGCCCGCGGCTCACGGCGGCGATGAGGTGGCCGAGTCTGACACCGGCACTGGGCATCGTGCGGGTAAGCTTCGAGTCTTTCTCTTCTTCATTTGTCTTGGATCGTTTGGGCGTGTTGCGGCGTAGGCGACGCTGACGCCAGTTGTTGGTGTAGCGACGTTAGGCGAGGGAGGCGGCGAGGCGGGCGGAGCCGGGTCCTTGCATGGGGCGGCGCCGAGCCGCCCGCACGGGAAGGACAGCGTCGCGCCGCGACCCCGGGCCCCGAAGCGCAAAGCGGATCTGGCCGAGCCTGGGAGGCCGTCCAAGAGGAGGAGTGGGAAGCCGACTCCGGTCCCAGTCTTGTCGGGGTAAGTCTTAATTCTTGCTTGCCCCCTGGATTTCTTGGGCCAGCCTTGTCTTTCGCTTGCTTATTCTTCTTTTTTCTTCAGGTCACCGATCGCGCTGGCGAGGGCGGCGGTGGAGGCCGCGGCCACCGAGGGGTCCGCGTTCCGTAGGAGCTGGTCCAACCTCGCCGACCTGGCCGAGGAGGAGGGACGGGGCGACTCGGACCTCGGCCTGGACCTGGATTATGCTGAGGTCTTGGCCTGGCGGGACAGGAACCGGGCCGAGGCAGAGTTGGAGGCAGCGTCGGTCTGGGCTTGGACCGGTGCGGCGGCGGCATGGGCGCGAGGCGGCGCGGAGCCGACCTCACGTGAGATGCCGGAGGGCACGGTGGTGGCGGCGACGGTTTTCGAGCCGTCGACAGTGAGGGAGCGCGGCCGCAGAGGCCGGGCTGAGGTGGTGGTCCTCGACCGGGAGGTCGTGGAGGTGGGGGGCGAAACCCCATCGCGGGCCGACGTGGTCGAGCGCGCGGGGGCCGATGGCGGTGGAGGCGGTGTCGCTTTGGAGGAGGCTCCGCGGGTGGCGGTGCCAGAAGCGCCGCGGGTGACGGTGCCGGAAGCGCCGCTGGTTATGGAGGGGGCACCGCAGGCGGTGGTACCTGAGGTGGCGATGCAGGGCGTCCCGGCGTCCGAGGAGGTGACGACGCCGGGAGGGGCGTCGGAGGAGGTGCTGGCTGCGACGCAAGCGGCCAGCGGTGGGCGTGCCTTGGTGCTCCGTCCGGGAGGGCGCCGAGCCGCCGTGCCGCCGCCCACGTGAAGCGGGGGCGCGCCATCTTTGGGCCGCAGACCCAGGAGGAGGTGGCACTGGACGTTGTTAGCTGCCGCCTTCGAGGTCAGACGGAGCGGCTTGAGGCCTTTGCCCAGGCCGAGGTGGAGCGGACGCGCGACTTGGAGTGCGCCGTCTTGGTAAGTTCTTCTTTCTTCTTGTTTTCTTGTGATTTCATCTCTGTGGGGGCGCGCCAGCGCACCCACTGGGTGTAGCCCCCAAGGTTCGGGCCAACTATGTAGTAGTTGGGTCGAACCTTAGGAGCGTTGGCCTTGTCCTGTAACTTTGGTCTTCTCTTCAGCACCTTGACGCCTTCCGGGTTGCCGCATTCAACCGGCTCCTCGGCAAGCATCGGGAGCTCAAGGAGCAGCTTGCAGCCAAGGAGGAGGAGCTTCGCGTCGCCACAAGTACTTTGTTGTGTTCTTTTCTTCTAGTGGGGGCGCACTAGCGCACCCACTGGGTGTAGCCCCCGAGATTCGGGCCAACTATCTAATAGTTAGGACAAATCTTAGGTCTTGTCTTATTCTTTCTTTCTGCTGAGTTCTTCTTTGCAGTCGAGGTGCTGTCTTGGCGGACCCGGCTGTTCCGGGCTGGTCATCACTATGACCGGCTTGTTGCTGATTCCGGCCGTCTTGGCGTCGAGGCGGCGCAGGTGAGGGCGGAGGCGGCTGCGCCCCGGCGGTCTCTTGACGAGGCCAACCGGTTGCACGAGCAGCTGGCGGGTCATAAGTGTCGCCTCGAGGCCGTGGTGGAGCTTCTTAAGGCGGAGGCCGCCAAGGTGGTGGAGACGTAGTAGGCCCTGGTCCAGGCGGACCAGCAGCGCGGCCAGCTGGTTGACGACAAGGGTCGGCTCCAGGCCGAGGTGGAGCGTCTGCGGGAGCAGGCCACCACGGCTGAGGAGACCCGCTAGGCCGAGGCTCGCCGCCGTGAGGCGGCCGAGAAGGCGGCTGAAGACAAGGATGCCGAGCTGAAGGCGGCCCTTGCTATGGCGGCCAACCTAGAGAAGGCGCTCGGGGAGCGGGACCGAGTCTTGGAGCGTGAGCGACGTGGTACGTTCCTCGAGTCACAACACCTGGAAGAGTCTTTCTCCAGTAAGTGCTGCTTCTTCGTTGTTTGTCGGGTCGAGACCCGGCCCTTTCTTCTTTGTTGCTCTTCTGACTTGCTTCTTCTTTGGCTACAGGGGCCTTTCCGGAGAAGCAGCGGGTGGCGGAGGAAGCCGTCCGCTATCAGCACGACCTGACCGGCGTTGTTGGGTCCGGGACGAATCCGCTGATCGCCTGGACCTTCCCGGAGATCATTGCCACTGCTGAGGCCCGACTGCGGGTCTTGGGGACGCAGATGGAGCGGCTGTCTCGAGCCGGCACCGTGATGACGGCGGCCTTGTGGCCGGACTCCGTCCATCCGCACAGCTTCTCACGCCTGGCGTGCTGGTTAGAGATGGGCCCGGATCACCTTATCGACTGGCGCGTTTTTGCCGCCCGGGCTGGTGCTAAGATGGCGCTCTAGATCGCGCTGTCTTGGCATCCGGATCTTCAGCTGGACACGCTGATGGGTCAACGCGCTGGCTCGGAGCAGTTGCTGCAGGAGCAGGCCGGCCGGATCGCCTCCCGGGCCAGCTATATCGCCGAGTTTGCCTTCCACGATGAGTTCCATCTGGAGCAGACGAAAGACGGAGCGGTCGTGCATGGCGACGACTACGGCTTGCTTCTTCGCGACCTAGAGGGCAGCTCAGAGGAGACGGGCGTCTATGGCGACGCGAAAGCCGAAGAGGACATCGATGCTTCGATGGACCTGGAGGCTGGCCGGGGGGAGCCGTCGAAGTCGCGACACGGCGCTGGGAATGCCTGAGAATCTTTGTAGAAAATTCTGTTAAGTAGCAGGTCCACCCACCCACTGGGGGTTTTCAGGGTGTAATGAACTCGGGCCGTGGGCCTTTGGTTGAAACATTTATGTGTAAATGTTGTGAGTGTTTATTTGCTTTTTGCCTTCTGCTTTCTTCGAACTTATTTCATGTGTTGCCCTTCTCTGAAACTTCCCTCCCGCGAGTCAGACGGCCGAGGCTCCGGTCTGTGACAAGGAGTTCGGCTCTTCGAGAGACGGCCGCAGGAGTTGGGTCCTTTAGAAGCGTTGAGCGCGAGCGAAACACCCACTGGGCTGGCTGGCTGCAATCCGGCTTGGCCGATTGGTGAGCCGCCGGTCGTGCGGCTAACTTAGTTGACGAGCGTCGGGCCGGGTTGGTCGACCCGGCGGCTTTGACTTAGTGTATGAATCGTAGGGAGCTTTGGCCCGTTGTGCTTGCCCGCCGTCAGCCAGAGCTGGATTTGCGGTTTTAGGGCGAAGTGGGGGGACCGCGGCATCCTAACTTTATCAGGAATCACCAAGCAAAGCGGCGGGGTGATGATCAAGCCGTCCAGCCCCCAAGCCCCCGGGTCGAGCTAGTCGAGCCGGCGGCCGGGTTCGGTAGTAAAGTGATGTGAAATATGGACGCAATAAATTGGTCGGCAAAAGGCAGCTCCCGAGTCTTGTTCGGGGACCCCATAGTTTCATATGCTTACAAAAGGCGTTGATACATACATTCGTGCGGCTAACTATAAAACGGACGGAGGAGTTCCGCGTTCCACGACTGGGTCGTTTCTTCGCCAGCGGTGTCCCTCTTGTGCTTCTTCGAATTGCGCGCATCGATGAGGTAGTAGGCATTGCGGTCGCGCAAAGTCCTGCTCATGATGAACGGGCCTTCCCATGGAGAGGACAGCTTGTGTTGGCCTGCCTGCTCTTGGACGAGTCGGAGGACGAGGTCTCCTTCACGGAATGCGAGAGGCTTGATCTTCTTGTTGTGGTACTGCCTCAGGCCTTGCTGGTAGATAGTCAAGCGGCTAAGTGCCAGAAGGCGCGCCTCTTCGAGCAGGTCGAATCCGTCTTTGCGTGCTTCTCTTGCTTCTGCTTCGGTGTACATCGTGACGCGTGGCGAGTCGAACTCGACGTCGGTCGGGATGATGGCTTCGGATCCGTAGACGAGGAAGAACGGGGTGAACCCGGTCGACCGGTTTGGTGTTGTGCGCAGACTCCAGAGAACCACGGGCAACTCGTCGAGCCAACTGCCGGGTGAGAGGACGAGTAGCTCGACGAGTCGCGGCTTGATGCCGGACAGGATGAGTCCGTTGGCCCGCTCGACCTACCCGTTGGAGTGCGGATGTGCCATGGAGGCCAGGTTGAGGCGGATGCCGGAGACGGAGCAGTATTGCTCGAGTGCGCCCTTGGCGAAGTTGGTGCCGTTGTCGGTGATGATGATGTTCGGCATGCTGTAGCGCACCGCTATGTCCTTGATGAACCAGACGGTTGTTGGCCCATCCGGTTTCTTGATTGGTCTTGCCTCGATCCATTTGGTGAACTTGTCCACTGCCACCTCGAGCAATTTTGAAGGGTCCCACCATGTCGAGTCCCGAGACCGTGAAAGGCCAGGCGATCGGGATGGTGCAGAGTGCTGACGTCGGCTGGTGGCTGCGTTTGCTGAAGCGCTGGCATCCTTCGCACTTGACGATGAGCGACTCGGTGTCTTCGACGGCCGATGGCCAGTGGAAGCCGTGGCAGAACGCCTTGGCCACGAGGTATCAAGATGCGGTGTGGTGCCCGCACTCGCCCTGGTGAATGTCGAGGAGGATGTCAATGCCGCGGTCCTTCTCGACGCAACGCTGGAACACGCCGGTAGAGATGCGCTTGACGAGCTCGTTGTTGATGATGTTGTAGGCGGACACCCGGCGCTGAACTTGCTGAGCCTCGGTCTCGTCCATGGGGAGAACCCCGTTCTCCAGCCATTCTGATATCGGCAGGGCCCAAGACGGGGCCGTGATGGCAGTGAAGACGGCCACCTGGGTGGGTTTGGAGTCGGCGGCTCCTGGGCCGGGTTGAGCAGCCCCCGGGTTGGTGACGGCGACGGCAGGGTCTGGGGTGATGGTGGCCGGGTTGAGTTGAGCAGCCCCCGGGCTGGGTTGAGCAGCCCTCGGGCCGGGTTCAGCAGTCCCCGGGCCGGCTTGCAGCGCGGCCGGGTCTTCTGGGACGTGGATGGACTCGGAGTCCGGTGACGCCTTGATGGATGGTTTGCGCAGGTGCTCGAGGGAGACACCGGACAGGATGGCCTGACGTGACGAGGCAATCTTGGCGAGCGTGTCAGCTGCCTTGTTCTCCGCTTGTGGGACATGGAGGAACTCGCAGCCATTAAAGGATCCGGACAGCTTCTAGATGAGGAAGCGATAGCTTGCCATGTTGGAGTCGCGGGCGTCCCACTCGCCGGAGCACTGCTGCACCACTAAGTCCGAGTTGCCGTAGCACAGGATGCGCCATATTCCGAGTTCCTTGGTGAGCCGGAGGCCGTGCACAAGGGCTTCGTATTTGGCGACGTTGTTGGAGTCGGCGAAGTGGATCTGGAGTGCGTGGCGGAGTCGGTCACCCTTCGGAGATGACAGTATGATGCCGGCCCCTAAGCCGACTCGCATCTTGGACCCGTCGAAGTGCATGCGCCAATGCGTCGAGTCGGGAGGCGGCGGCAGGTACTGGGTCTCGGTCCAGTCGATGAGGAAATCGGCCAGGGCCTGAGACTTGATCGTGCTGCGGGGCTCGTAGAGGATGGTGTGGCCGGCTAGCTGGATCGCCCACTTGGCGACCCGACCGGAGGCATCCTGGCACCCGATGATTTCTCTGATAGGCGCCGTGCTGACGACGGTGATGGCGTGTTCTTGAAAGTACTGCTTCAACTTCTTGACGGTGAGGTACACGCCGTAACACATCTTCTGGTAGTGCGGGTAGTTCTGCTTGGAGGTGGAGAGCACTTCGCTCAGGTAGTAGACCGTGTGCTGGACGGCCTGGATCTTGCCCTTCTCCGGTCGCTCGACCACCAGCACCATGCTGACCGCCCGCAAGGTCGCGGCTATGTAGAGCAATAGCGGCTCCTTGTCGGTCGGCGCGTCCAGGACGGGTGTGGTGCAGAGCATGCGCTTGAGGTCTTGGAATACTTCGTCCGCCTTGCCGTTCCACTCGAACAAGCTTGTTTTCTTCATTAGCTGGTACAGGGGCAGTGCCTTCTAGCCCATTCGGCTTAGAAACTGGTTGACTGAAGCCAGGCAGCCTGTGAACTTCTGGACATCGCACAGCGGGGTTGGCTTACGCATGCGCTCGATGGCCTTGATCTTCTCCGGGTTCGCCTCGATGCCACGTTCCGAGACGAGGAAACCGAGCAGCTTTCCGGCTGGGACGCTGAAGACGCACTTTTCTGGGTTGAGCTTGACCTTTTATTCACGAAGGTTGGTGAATGTTTCCTTCAGATCACCGAGGAGCGTGAGGTGCTGCTTGGTCTTCACCGCGATATCGTCCATGTACACGTGGATGTTCTTGCCGAGTTGCGGTAGCAGGCATTTCTGCATGCAGCGTTGGAAGGTGGCGCCGACGTTCTTCAACCCGAACGACATGGTGATGTTGCAATACGCCTCAAAGGGCGTGATGAAGGACGTCTTCAGGGCATCGGCCGGGTCCAACTTGATCTGGTGATAGCCGGAGTAGGCGTCCAGGAATGACAGCAGCTCGCACCCGGCGGTCGAGTCGATGACTTGGTCGATCCGCGGGAGGGCGAACGGGTCCTTGGGACAGGCCTTGTTGAGGCTGGTGTAGTCGATACACATGCGCTAGGTCTTGTTCTTCTTTAGGACGAGGACTGGGTTGGCCAGCCACTCGAGGTGAAACACTTCCATTATGAAGCCGGCCGCCAAGAGCTTGGCAACCTCTTCACCAATGGTTCTTCTCTTCTCTTCGGAAAATCGACGGAGGGGTTGACGGACAGGCATGGCGTCCTTGCGGGCGTGGAGTTTGTGCTCGGCGTACTTCCTCGGAATACCCGGCATGTCTTTTGGGGTCCATGCAAAGATATCCCGATTCTCACAGAGGAAGTCAATGAGCTCGCCTTCCTATTTGCTGTCAAGGCGGGTGCCTACGACAACGTATTTGCTGCAGCTGGGGTCTTCCGGGTTCAGCTTCACTTTCTTGGTTTCCTTGGAGGGCTTGAAGGCGGCCTCATCGGTCGAGTCCAGGGTCGGGATCGACGCGTCGGAGGCCTCGCCAGCCAGGGCGACGATCCGATCGAGCTGGCGTCGCTCCTCAGCAATGACTAGCGACTTGGCCAGCTTGGCGCCATCTCGGGCGCACTCCAGAGACTTGCGGTAGTCGCCGGTGATGGTAATGAGGCCCTTGGAACCCGACATCTTCATCTTCAGGTACGCGTAGTGGGGAACCGCCATGAATTTGGCGAGCGCGGGCCGGCCCAGCAGCGCATGATACGCGCTGGACAGGTCCACCACTTCGAACCAGATTGGTTCGCGTCGGAAGTGGCTGCTGTCACCGAACAGGACGTCGAGCCGAACCCGGCCAATGGGTGAACAGGAGAGGCCGGGTACGATGTCGTGGAAGACGGTCCGGGTTGGCTCCAGGTCCTCGGCCTTGAGGCCGAGCTTGGTCATCGTGTCACGGTAGAGGATGTTGATGCTACTGCCGCCGTCGATGAGGACCGCGCGACAATGGTAGGGTTGAGGACGAGGGCGTATCCACCCGGACTCGGCATGAGTGCCGGGTGATCCTCCCGGGTCCAGGTGATCGGGCGATCCGACCAATGCATGAAATCCGTCTTGACCGGGACGACGGTGTTCACCTCCTGCCGGAGGAGGCGCTCGCTGCGCTTGTCGTCCCCGAGGCTGGTGAAGACGACGTAGGCCGCGTGCTGGTCCGTGTAGGCATCGTTCCGCATCGCGCCGCCGGCGGGAGGCGGCGGTGGAGGCGGCTGCCCCGCACCTGGAGCCGGAGCCGGAGCCGGAGGAGGCGGGATGTCGCCCCTCATGATGCGCTTGGTGATGGCGCACTGCCGAAGCGTGTGCGTGGAGGGTCTTGCGCCGCTGTGGTGCTTGCATGGGGCGTCGAGCATCTCTTCAAAGCTCATGGCGGGTTGCCTCGCCATCTTGCTGGTTTGCCGGCGCTTCGCTGCCGAGTCCGCCGCGGGCTCGGCGGCCGCGACGAGCCGGTTGTAGTGACATTGTACTGGCTGCTCGGCCTTGCGCTTGTTGTTCTGGTGGTGCTGCTGCCGTCTGCTTTCGCCGGCCGACTTCTGTGGAGGGACCGGCTTCGCCTCGCCGGCCTCATCCAGCACCACCTGGATCTTCATGGCGGAGTCAGCGTTGGCGTACTTGTCATCGGCAGGCTGTTCAACCATGTGGTGGCCGGCTCGGAGCATAGAAGCTTGTGCTCGAGGAGGGTGCCATCTCGGCACCCACTGACGAAGTATTGGATCGCCTGGACTTCATGGACGCCCTCACAGCTGTTCCGGAGCTCGGTCCAGCGTGCGAGGTACTCGAGGCCAGTCTCCGTCGGCCCCTGCACGCACATGGCGAGCTGGCTGGGGCGACCGGGCCGCTTGTACGTCCCCGTGAAGTTGCGGACAAATGCTTCCTCGAAATCGACCCATGCGTTGATGCTGCCCATCGGCAGGCTGTTCAACCATGTGCGAGTCGATCCTTAGAGCATGAGCGGTGCGTAGCGCACGGCGAGACGATGATTGGCACCGGTGATGCCAATGGCCGTGGTGTAGTCGGTGAGCCAGTCTTCTGGCTTCACGGCCCCATTGTACTTGGGGGTGTCGCGGGGAAGCATGAACCCCTTGGGGAAGGGCTCCTCCTGGATGCGTGGGCCGAAACACGCCGGCCCGATAGCGCCGCTCCCCTCCACCTCCAGGGAGCGAGCGAGCTGATCGAGGCGGTGGCGCGCGTCAGTGTCGTCGATGGCGCGCGGGCCGAGTCGACTGGCGGCCAGGCCCCAAGGGGCCGGGTCGACTGGAGCCGGACGCCGGCCAGGCTGGCCGGGTCCACGCTGGGTCTCTAGGGCGGGCTCGTTGCCCAGAGCGTCGGCGGCGGTGTCGGCCGGGTTGCGCCGGGTCCGGGCTTGGCCGAAGTGCGCCTCACCGGGCGGCGAGGAGGTCATGTGCAGGAGTTCGCCGGATCCACCAAGGCGGGCGGAGCCGGACCCCGCCGGCTTGGCGAGCTGGTTGAGGCGATCCTGCTGGGTGTTGGTGGCGTGGAGGAGCTCGTGCATCCGCCCAATGCGCTCCTTGAGCTCCTCGCCCGCGAGTTGGTCGAGGCCGACCGCGGCTGCCTCCGCAGCGCGCATGTTCTTTACTGCGGTCTCGTAGACGGTCCGGACGGCGCCGAAGGCCCGACCGATCGCTCCTCCCTGGGCGTGAGTATCGGCAGCCCGGCTTGGCTCGGCCGTGGCGGGCGTGAATCTGTGGGCGGCCTCGTGCTCCATCTGAGCAGCTTCCTGGCGGCGCCTGGTGGCGGCCAGCGTCTCGGACAGGTCCAGTATTTGCTGGCGCCTGTCCTCGAGCTGGGTTCGGGCTTCAGCGATGTTGGTGGCGTCGACGTCGGTGCCGATGGGGATGCGGAGGCTCTGCATCACAGCACACAGTGGGTCGGACGGCTCCGTCCGTGCCGTGGCGCCCGCGGCTTCGGCGACTCTTCTCGCCTTGCTCGACGAGGAACATGCGCCATCGCTGGTGACGAAGACCTCTACGTGGGCGTCCATCGCCCCGGCAGTGAATCCGCCGCTGGGAGAGAGCAGGGAGTCGGAGTAGCTGAGCACCTCGCTGGGGTACTCGTTGGCCGCTAGTGTGTCGGAGATGCGCGGCACGGTGAAGGAGGCGGCGAGCGCGCCGATGACGTTGTCCGCCAGAGTGACGGACTCGTCGGAGTACGAGAAGGGCCCCGTCCGAAGCATGCTTCCGGCCAGCTCCTCGAGCTGCCCCACGATGGTTGTGGTTCGGCGGGTTCCCCTAGGTGCGGGCCCCGCGTGCCTAGGGGTACTGTTCGCCGTCTTGTCGATCGTCATGGTCGTGGCCGAGTTGAGCCGCGCACAGTGTTCTCCGTCAGGCTGCCGCTTGCTGTCGTCAGCGGTGAGGACGGGAACACTGTTGCTGTGCCAGCCCTGGTCAGCAGGTAGGTAAGGGGCACTGTTGCCACGCTCCGGCTGACCACGGGCATGGGCGGGGGCACTGTAGTCTTGGTCATTGGTGATTGAGGTCTCGTCCCATCCTACGGCCTGGATGGGACGGGAGCTGACCCGTGGCTGGGTTGCCCTGGACGCCATGGGTGGGTTGGCTTGCTGGGGAAGCCAAGGCTGCGCCGGGCTGATTTGCCTTGCGCCAGCCGCTGCGGACGGGTCGACGTACCTTGCCGAGTCGAGGGTCTTGGCCGGGTTGCGCGCCTTGCCGGGTCGAGCGACCCGGCCTGGTGCACGCCGGTTTGCGGGGCGATGCGGGCCCTGCCATTTTTGAAATAGATCCGGGTTCCATTGCCTGCCTGGGGTTCATCCCCCCGACACTATCTTTACTAGATCGTCAGTTGCTTGGTTTTTGAGTCGGGGAATATGGTGAAGCTTTAAACCCTCGAACTTTTTCTCTAACTTCCTTACTGAATTGCAGTATCCTGTCATGGCAGGGTTTCTGTCATCCCACTCCTTCATCACTTGATTGGCCACCAAATCCAAGTCACCGTAGGCCATCAGGTGACGGACACCGAGTGAGATGGCCATACGCAATCCATAGAGGAGTGGCTCGTACTCGGCCTCTAATTTGTTGGAGGTATCGAAGTCGATTTGGAGGACATAACCGGGTCTATTCCCTTTTGGTGACACTAGGACTACTCCAGCACCAGACCCATTTAACATTTAGACCCATCGAATAACATAGTCCAGTGCTTCGAGTGAGCTTGAGTCAGTTGTTCCTGTTCAATCCACTTGGCCAAGAAATCTGCGAGTGCTTGAGACTCGAATGCCTTATTTGCTTCAAACTTGATATCCAAAGGGAGAAGCTCAATTGCCCATTTAGCCACTCGGCCAACTGCATCCCAATTGTTCATGATTTCAGATAACGGGGCGTCACTCACAACTATAACCGAGTGGTCTTGGAAATAATGTGCAACTTTCTTGGCAGTCAAGTAAATTCCATAAACCAGTTTCTGATAATGCGGGTACCTTTGCTTGGACGGAGTCAGAACTTTAGAGATATAGTACAGTCGTCGTTGAACTTTATAGGTCTTGCCTTCTTCTTCTTGTTCCACCGTGAGCACTATGCTGACAACCTGACCAGTGGCCGCAATGTACAAGAGTGGAGGCTCTTTGTTGTTTGGAGAAGCAAGCACCGGCTGGGTGGAAAGCAGGGCTTTGAGCTCCACAAACGCTGCTTCGGCTTCAGGAGTCCACTCGAACTTATCAGATTTCTTCATCAGTCGGTAAAGAGGCAGTGCCTTTTAACCGAGATGAGAAATGAACCGACTCAATGCTACAAGACAACATGTGAGCGTTTGGACGTCATGCAAATGCTCAGGGCGTTTCATTCATACAATCGCACCGATCTTCTCGGGATTGGCATCTATCCCTCGTTCGGAAATGAGGACGAATAACTTTCCTCCAGGGACTCTAAATGTGCACTTGGGTGGATTCAACTTTATGTCATGCCTTCTCAAATTGACAAAGGTTTCAGTGAGATCAGTCAGCAGGTCAGAACATTTGCGTGACTTGACGACAATATCATCCATATAGGCCTCCACATTCCGACTGATCTAAGTGAGCAGACACTTCTGGATCATGTGCATGAATGTGGCACCAACATTTTTGAGGCCAAATGGCATAGTGACATAGCAAAAAACAGCCAAACAGGGTGATGAAGGCCATTTTTATTTCATCTGGCCCATACAGTCGGATCTGATGGTATCCGGAATACGCATCAAGAAAAGACAAGCGCTCACATCCCGCAATCGAGTCGACTATCTAATCGATGTGAGGGAGTGGAAAATGGTCTTTCTGGTAGGCCCGTTTGATATGCTTGAAGTCGATGCACACGCAGAGTGAATTATCCTTCTTGGGGACCATGGTGACGTTAGCGAGCCACTCGGAGTGGTATATCTCGCGTATGAACTCAACTGCCAAGAGTCGAGCCACTTCCTCGCCAATCGCCTTCCTCTTCTCCGCGGCGGAATGACGAAGATGCTCTTTGATAGGTTTTGCTTTAGATGCAAACGATGCTCAGCCAGCACTCTGGGTACACCTGGCATGTCAGATGGTTTCCATGCAAAGATGTCCCAGTTCTCACGGAGGAACTGGATGAGCGCGGCTTCCTATTTGCTGTCGAGTGTAGTTGAGATGTTGGTCGGAGCAGCTGTGGGATCTTCCGGGTGGATGTGAAGTGAAATGCAGATTCAGAAGCAGACTTCTTCGAACGGAACAAATCACTCGGATCAGCATTCTTCTTGTACTTCTCAAGCACCACCACTGCCATTTGTTCATCGGCAATCTTGGATCCCTTCTGGATTAATTCGTTCGCTCTCTTCCTATTTCTAGTGACCGTAATCACGCCTTTTGGACTGGGCATCTTTAGCTTGAGGTACACGTAACACAGTCGTGCCATGAAGCGAGCATATGCCGGTCGACCCAGAATGGCATGATAGGCACTGTGAAAATCTACCACTTCAAACGTCAATTTTTCCTTGCGAAAATTCTTTGAGTCGCCAAAAACCACATATAGAGCAATCTGTCCGAGTGACTCCGCCTTCTTCCCTGGCATGAACCTGTGAAACTGCATGTTACTTTCACTGAGTCGGGACATCGGAATGCCCATCCCCTAGAGGGTCTCAACATACAAAATGTTCAAACCATGCCATCCATAAGAACTTTGCACAACCAAGTGCCTCTGACGACTGGGTCGACCGCAAAAGCTTGCCGCCCGAGGGTAGCAACATGAGCTGGGTGATCCGACTGGTCGAAGGTGATAGGAGTCTTCGACCACTTGATATATGTTGTAGTTGCCGAAGCAACCATGTTCACCTCTCGGTTGACGACTTTCACTCGACTATTGCTCTCAATGTCAGCAAAAATCATCATAGTAGCATTGACCTTCGGGTAATCTTCTGTCTTTTCTTCGTCCTCATCCTTGTCGTAGCCCTTTTCACTCGGATAACCTTCACAGAACTGCTGAATGAGGAGTCTGCACTGTCGAGTGGTGTGCTTAGGTAAAACCAAGTTACCCTCCTCGCCCTTCTTTGTGTGGATGGCACACGGTAGATCCAAAACATCTTGACCAAACTGATCTCTTTTCTTCTTAGGAAACCACTGCTCTTTTGCTTTCCCCTTGAACTTGCCTTGAGGAGCTACCACTGTGGCTTCAGCCTAACCCGTGGCTTCAGCCTCGCGTTTCTGCTTCCGACTGGAATTTCCTCCTTTGGTGTCAGGATCTATAGCTTTTCCCTTGCCACTTTGGAGTCGGTCTTCTTCTTTGCTGTTCGCATACCGAGTGGCGATATCCATCATTCGGTTCAGGGTCAAGGTTCCCGACCGACCAAATTTCAGTATGAGCTCTTTATATCTGACGCCTTCTTTAAAGGCGCAAACTGCTTGGTGTTCAGAAACATTTTCCACCACATGGTGTAGTGTGGTCCATCGCTGGATATAACCTCGAGATACAATGCTGCAATTCAGTCAGCCCAGCTGCTCGCTTGCAGGTGCCCTCGAATGTTTTGATAAACACTCGGGCCGAGTCCTCCCAGTAGAAGATGCTGGCTGGAGCCAACTGATTCAACCATGCCCGAGCTGACCCTTCCAGCATCAAGGGCAAGTGCTTCATAGCTAAATCATTGTTGCCTCCGCCAATCTGCACTACCACTCGGTAATCTTCTGACCAAGTATCTTCCAGCATCAAGGGAAAGTGCTTCGTAGCTAAATCATTGTTGCCTCCGCCAATCTGCACAACCACTCGGTAATCTTCTAACCAAGTATCTGGTTTTGAGTCGCCAGTAAACTTACTCACTCCTGCCGCCAACCTGAAGTTGGGAGGAATCTCAGCAGCTCGAATGGCTCTGCTGAAACACCCGGGCCCAGAGACGAACGCTCTGATTCCACTCGGGTGATGTCTATCCAAACCTTCTCGGTTAGCCCAGCCTCTGTCAACCAGCACTGGTACACGTCGGTGCTATACAAACAGTTTTAAACCCCTTTCCGCGACGGCATTCGGTGAAGGAAATATGCCCTAGAGGCAATAATAAAGTTATTATTTATTTCCTTATTTCATGATAAATGTTTATTATTCATGCTAGAATTGTATTAACCGGAAACATAATACATGTGTGAATACATAGACAAACATAGTGTCACTAGTATATATGCCTCTACTTGACTAGCTCGTTAATCAAAGATGGTTAAGTTTCCTAACCATAGACATGAGTTGTCATTTGATTAACGGGATCACATCATTAGGAGAATGATGTGATTGACTTGATCCATTCCGTTAGCTTAGCACTTGATTGTTTAGTATGTTGCTATTGCTCTCTTCATGACTTATACATGTTCCTATAACTATGAGAGTATGCAACTTCCATTTACCGGAGGAACACTTTGTGTGCTACCAAACATCACAACGTAACTGGGTGATTATAAAGGTGCTCTACAGGTGTCTCCGAAGGTACTTGTTGGGTTGGCGTATTTCGAGACTAGGATTTGTCACTCCGATTGTCGGAGAGGTAACTCTGGGCCCTCTCGGTAATGCACATCACTATAAGCCTTGCAAGCAATGTAGCTAATGAGTTAGTTACGGGATGATGCATTACGTAACGAGTAAAGAGACTGGCCGGTAACGAGATTGAACTAGTCATTGAGATAACGATGATCGAATCTCGGGCCAGTAACATACCGATGACAAAGGGAACAATGTATGTTGGTATGCGGTTTGACCGATAAAGATCTTTGTAGAATGTGTGGGATCCTAGATGAGCATCCAGGTTCTGCTATTGGTTATTGATCGGAGACGTGTCTCAGTCATGTCTACATAGTTCTCGAACCCGTAGGGTCCGCACGCTTAAGGTTTCGTTGACAGTTTTATTATGAGTTTATGAGTTTTGATGTACGGAAGGTAGTTTGGAGTCCCGTATGTCATCACGGACATGATGAGGAGTCTCAAAATGGTTGAGACGTAAAGATCGATATATTGGACGACTATATTTGTACCTCAAAAAGGTTTCGAGTGATTCGGGTATTTTTCGGAGTACCGAGAGTTACGGGAATTCGCCGGGGAGTATATGGGCCTTATTGGGCGATACGGGAATAGGGGAGAGAGGCCAAAAGGAAGGAGGCCTGCGCCCCCCCTTTGGTCCGAATTGGACAAGGGGTGCAGCCCCCTTTTCCTTCTCCCTCTCCTCCTGTTTCCTTCTCTCCTACTCCAACAAGGAAAGGAGATTCCCCCCTTGGCACGCCCTCCTCCTTGGCCGACCGCCTCCCCCCTTGCTCCTTTATATACGAGGGCAGGGGGCACCCCATAGACACAACAATTGATCATTGATCTCTCAGCCGTGTGCGGTGCCCCCCTCCACCATAGTCCTCCTCGATAATATCGTAGTGATGCTTAGGCGAAGCCCTGCGACGGTAGAACATCATCATCGTCACCACACCATCGTGCTGACGGTACTCTCCCTCGACACTCGGCTGGATCGGAGTACGAGGGACGTCATCGAGCTGAACGTGTGCAAGAACTCAGAGGTGCCGTAGTTTCGGTGCTTGATCGGTCGAGCCGTGAAGATGTACGACTACATCAACCGCATTGTGCTAACGCTTCCGCTTTCGGTCTATGAGGGTACATGGACACACTCTCCCCTCTCGTTGCTATGCATCACCATGATCTTGTGTGTGCGTAGGAATTTTTTTGAAATTACTACGTTCCCCAACAGTGGCATCCGAGGCAGGTTTTATGCGTAGATGTTATATGCACGAGTAGAACGCAAGTGAGTTGTGGGCGATACAAGTCATACTGCTTACCAACATGTCATACTTTGGTTCGGCGGTATTGTTGGATGAAGCGGCCCGGACCGACATTACGCGTACGCTTACGCGAGACTGGTTCTACCGACGTGCTTTGCACAAAGGTGGCTGGTGGGTGTCAGTTTCTCCAACTTTAGTTGAACCGAGTGTGGCTACGCCCAGTCCTTGAGAAGGTTAAAACAACACTAACTTGACGAACTATTGTTGTGGTTTTGGTGCGTAGGTAAGAACAGTTCTTGCTAAGCCCATAGCAGCCACGTAAAACTTGCAACAACAAAGTAGAGGACGTCTAACTTGTTTTTGCAGGGCATGTTGTGATGTGATATGGTCAAGACGTGATGCTATATTTTATTGTATGAGATTATCATGTTTTATAACCGAGTTATCGGCAACTGGCAGGAGCCATATGGTTGTCGCTTTATTGTATGCTATGCAATCGCCCTGTAATTGCTTTACTTTATCACTAAGCGGTAGCGATAGTCGTAGATGCAATAGTTGGCGAGACGACAATGATGCTACGATGGATATCAAGGTGTCACCCCGGTGACGATGGTGATCATGATGGTGCTTCTGAGATGGAGATCACAAGCACAAGATGATGATGGCCATATCATATCACTTATATTGATTGCATGTGATGTTTACCTTTTATGCATCTTATCTTGCTTTGATTGACGATAGCATTATAAGATGATCTCTCACTAAATTTCAAGATAAAAGTGTTTTCCCTGAGTATGCACCGTTGCCATAGTTCATCGTGCCCAGACACCAGGTGATGATCGGGTGTGATAAGCTCTACGTCCATCTACAACGGGTGCAAGCCAGTTTTGCACACGCAGAATACTCAGGTTAAACTTGACGAGCCTAGCATATGCAGATATGGCCTCGGAACACTGAGACCGAAAGGTCGAGCGTGAATCATATAGTAGATATGATCAACATAGTGATGTTCACCATTGAAAACTACTCCATTTCACGTGATGATCGGTTATGGTTTAGTTGATTTGGATCACGAGATCACTTAGATGATTAGAGGGATGTCTATCTAAGTGGGAGTTCTTAAGTAATATGATTAATTGACTTTAATTTATCATGAACTTAGTCCTGGTAGTATTTTTGCAAATTATGTTGTAGATCAATAGCTCGTGTTGTTGCTTTTATATGTTTATTTTGATATGTTCCTAGAGAAAACTGAGTTGAAAGATGTTAGTAGCAATAATGCGGATTGGATCTGTGATCTGAGGATTGTCCTCATTCCTGCACAAAAGAATTATGTCCCTGATGCACCGCTAGGTGACGGACCTATTGCAGGAGCAGATGCAGACATTATGAACGTTTGGCTAGCTCAATATGATGATTACTTGATAGTTTAGTGCACCATGCTTAACGGCTTAGAATCGGGACTTCAAAGACGTTTTGAACGTCATGGGCCATATGAGATGTTCCAGGAGTTGAAGTTAATATTTCAAGCAAATACCCGAGTTGAGAGATATGAAGTCTCCAACAAGTTCTACAGCTAAAAGATGGAGGAGAATTGCTCAACTAGTGAGCATGTGCTCAGATTGTCTAGGTACTACAATCGCTTGAATCAAGTGGGAGTTAATCTTGCAGATAAGATAGTGATTGACAGAGTTCTCTAGTCACCATCACCAAGTTAGTAGAACTTCGTGATGAACTATAGTATGCAAAGGATGACGAAAACAATTCCCGAGCTCTTCGCGATGTTGAAATCAATGAAGGTAGAAATCAAGAAAGAGCATCAAGTATTGATGATTGACAAGACCACTAGTTTAAAGAAAAGGGCAAAGGGAAAGAAAGAGAACTTCAAGTAGAATGACAAGCAAGTTGTCACTCCCGCGGAGAAGCACAAAGCTGGACCAAAGCCTGAAACTGAGTGCTTACATTGCAAAGGAAATGGTCACTGGAAACGGAAATGTCCTGAATATTTGGTGGATAAGAAGGATGGCAAAGTGAACAAGGGTATATTTGATATACACGTTATTGATGTGTGCCTTACTAGTGTTTATAGTAGCCCCTGAGTATTTGATACTTGTTCGCTTACTAAGATTAGTAACTCGAAACAGGAGTTACATAATAAACAGAGACTAGTTGAGGGGAAGTGACGATGAGTGTTCCAAGATTGATATGATCATCAACACACACTCCCTATACTTTCGGGATTTGTGTTAAACCTAAATAAATGTTATTTGGCGTTTGCGTTGAGCATGAATATGATTTGATCATGTTTATTGCAATACAGTTATTCATTTAAAGTTAGAGAATAATTGTTGTTCTGTTTACATGAATAAAACCTTCAATGGTCATACACCCAATGAAAATAGTTTGTTGGATCTCGATCGTAGTGATACACATATTCATAATATTGATGCCAAAAGATGCAAAGTTAATAATGATAGTGCAACTTATTTGTGGCACTGCCGTTTGGGTCATATCGGTGAAAAGCGCATGAAGAAACTCCATAAAGATGGATTTTCGAAATCACTTGGTTATGAATCATTTGATGCTTGCGAACCGTGCCTTTTGGGCAAGATGACTAAAACTCCGTTCTCCGGAACAATGGAACGAGCTACTGACTTGTTGGAAATAATACATACCGATGTATACGGTCCAATGAGTGTTGATGCTCGTGGCAGGTATCATTATTTTCTCAACTTCACAAATGATTTGAGCAGATATGAGTATATCTACTTGATGAAACATAAGTTTGAAACAATTGAAAGGTTCAAAGAATTTCAGAGTGAAGTGGAAAATCATCGTAACAAGAAAATAGACTTTTCTGCGATCTGATCATGGAGACGAATATTTGAGTTATGAGTTTGGCCTTCAGTTAAAACAATGTGGAATAGTTTCCCAACTCACGCCACCTGGAACACCACATCGTAATGGTGTGTCCAAACATCGTAACCACACTTTATTAGATATGGTGCGATCTATGATGTCCCTTACCAATTTACCATTATCATTTTGGGGTTATGCATTAAAGACAGTTGCATTCACTTTAAATAGGGCACCATCAAAATCCGTTGAGATGACGCCTTATGAACTATGGTTTGGCAAGAAACCAAAGTTGTCGTTTTTAAAGTTTGGGGTTGCGATGCTCATGTGAAAAAGTTTCAACCTGATAAGCTCAAACCCAAATCGGAGAAGTGCGTCTTCATAGAATACCCAAAGGAAACTGTTGGGTACACCTTCTATCACAGATCCGAAGGCAAGATATTCGTTGCTAAGATGGATCCTTTCTAGAGAAGGAGTTTCTCTCGAAAGAAGTGAGTGGGAGGAAAGTAAAACTTGATGAGGTAATTGTACCTTCTCCCGAATTGGAAAGTAGTCCATCACAGAAATCAGTTCCAGTGATTCCTACACCAATTAGTGAGGAAGTTAATTATGATGATCATGAAACTTCAGATCAAGTTATTACAGAAACTCGTAGGTCTTGCAGAGTAGGGTCCGCACCAGAGTGGTACAGTAATCATATTCTAGAAGTCATGTTACTAGACCATGATGAACCTATGAATTATGAGGAAGCGATGATGAGCCCAGATTCCGCAAAATGGCTGGAGGCCATGAAATCTGAGATAGGATCCATCTATGAGAACAAAGTGTGGACTTTGGTGGACTTGCCCGATGATCAACAAGTCATAGAAAATAAATGGATCTTCAAGAGGAAGACGGACGTTGATAGTAGTGTTACTATCTACAAAGCTCGACTTGTCGTAAAAAGGTTTTCGACAAGTTCAAGGTGTTGACTACAATGAGATTTTCCCAATTGTAGCGATGCTTAAGTCTATCCGAATCATGTTAGCAATTGCCACATTTTATGAAATCTGGCAAATGGATGTCAAAACTGCATTCCTTAATGGTTTTCTTAAAGAAGAGTTGTATATGATGCAACCAGAAGGTTTTGTCAATCCTAAAGGTGCTAACAAAATGTGCAAGCTCCAGCAAACCATCTATGGACTGGTGCAAGCATCTCGGAGTTGGAATATACGCTTTGATAAGTTGATCAAAGCATATAGTTTTATATGGACTTGCAGTGAAGCCTGTATTTACAATAAAGTGAGTGGGAGCACTATAGCTTTCTGATAAGTCTATGTGAGTGACATATTGTTGATCAGAAATGATGTAGAATTTTTCTGGAAAGCATAAAGAAGTGTTTGAAAGGAGTTCTTTAAAAGAAAGACCTCAGTAAAGCTACTTACATATTGAGCATCAAGATCTATTGAGATAGATTAAGACGCTTGATAAGATTTTCAATGAGTACATAGCCTGACAAGATTTTGAAGTAGTTCAAAATGGAACAGTCAAAGAAAGAGTTTTGCCTGTGTTGCAAAGGTGTAAAATTGAGTAAGACTCAAATCCCGACCACGGTAGAAAATAGAAAGAGAATGAAAGTCATTCCCTATGCCTCATTCATAAGTTCTATAAAAGTATGCCATGCTATGGACCAGACCTATTATAAACTCTGCCCTGGTTTGGCAAGGGAGTACAATAGTGATCTAGGAGTAGATCACTAGACATTGGTCAAAATTATCCTTACTGGAATAAGGATATGTTTCTCGATTATGGAGGTGACAAGAGGTTCATCATAAAGGGTTACGTCGATGCAAGTTTCGACACTGATCCAGATGACTCTAAGTCTCAATCTGGATACATATTGAAAGTGGGAGCAATTAGCGATGCTTAGACAAAGCCCTGTGATGGTAGACCATCATCATCTTAGCGATGCTTAGATGAAGCCCTGTGATGGTAGACCATCATCATCGTCACCACGCCGTCGTGCTGACGGAACTCTCCCTCGACACTCGGCTGGATCAGAGTACGAGGGATGTCATCAAGCTGAACGTGTGCAAGAACTCGGAGGTGCCGTAGTTTTGGTGCTTGATCGGTCAGGCCGTGAAGACGTACGACTACATCAACCACGTTGTGCTAACGCTTCCGATTTCGGTCTACGAGGGTATGTGGAGACACTCTTCCCTCTCGTTGCTATGCATCACCATGATCTTGTGTGTGCGTAGGATTTCTTTTGTAATTACTACGTTCCCCAACACTCGGAACCGTTGCATAGTGAGTGTGGGTGATTATGGGGTCCTTCGCACACGACCCAGAAACCGTCGGTGATATGCCCTCCTGGCACACACGCTCGTCAAAATGAGGTCGTGTGCGATCGGCAAGTGAGCAAATACGGTTATACATACAGTAGTGCTAAAAAATACAATTATACAGGCGGAATAATTTCAGGTCGTAAGTTCATCCCACACAGTCAGTTCCCGCGAAACGTTTCCGTTCGTACATACATTCCACACACTCGCTGCAGGGAAAATGTTTCCGTTCGTAGGTACATTACACACAATTTTCCCCGTTAAATCATTTGTGATCGCCTTCCCATCGCACACAATATTAATAATTTTATCATTTGCATTATTGAATGCATCACACGCGGTGCGTAGAAGAAACTGTGTGCGTTGCCTTAGGTCATAGCCCACGGTATTTTCTCAATAACTGTTTGCAATACCAAAAACCAATTAGCAGGCTAATTGTTGTATTATTAATAATCCATTTATTAATCTAATTTACATTCATATTAAACACATAATATATTTCTCATTCCCATATTAAGGAAGCACTATTTCACAATTGAAATACATCAGAGTACAACATGATATAACTTCAGCACTCAGCTACCCCATTACACAACTGCACCAGCACCAAGTTTCAGGTGCAACATCTAGAACCTTTCGAAATTAGCATCATAGATGGTACATAGACAGATGCATCTCATCAGGAAAACTGCTGAAGTGGAAGGCGGATATTGAGCATTCACTGATGTTGAAGGTCTTTGCAACTTCAGGCCAGTGCCTGTGGATGATTGACCGTCCATCCTTCGTCCTCTTAAGGGACACTTCAATATTGAACCATGGTTTTTGTATGAAAACCTTCCTTGCCTCCTATCCATACAGGTGGTTTGAGAGGTAATCATCAGTGAACTGTTTCGGAAAGGCCTGAAAACAAGGATGTGCATAAATATCTTCTCTATATTAGAAATGGTGCAAAGGAATAAAAAGACAAGGTATAATAGTATACAATAACAGAATGCAGCCACAACAATTGAACATCGCATTGCAGAATTGAACCAAGCAGTTAACTAAACACCACAACAAATGAACCAACCGTTAACTGAGCACCACATTGCACAAATATAACATACTCCTAATAGAAGATCAGATAGTTAACCAAACCAAGCATGCTTAACAACTTGGAAATGTAGCAATTGTATTTGTTTCTCATGTATTTAGTACAACCAAATTCGGTTTATTTCTCACATGGTATACAATAACAAAATGCAACCACAACAATTGAACATCGCATTGCAGAATTGAACCAAGGAGTTAACAAAACACCACAACAAATGAACCAACCGTTAATTGAGCACCACATTGCACAAATATAACATACTCCTAATAGTAGATTGGACAGTTAACCAAACCAAGCATGCTTAACAACTTGGAAATATAGCAATTGTATTTGTTTCTCATGTATTTAGTACAACCAAATTCAATTTATTTCTCACATGGTATATAATAAAAGAATGCACACACAACATTTGAACATCGCATTGCAGAACAGAACCAAACAGTTAACTAAAGACCACAACAAATGAACCAAACGTTAACTAAGCACCACATTGCATAATATAACATACTCCTAATAGAAGATTAGACAGTTAACCAAACCAAGCATGCTTGACAACTTGGAAAATTGCACCCTAAAGAATTGAACATCACATTTGCAGAATTGAACCAAACGGTTAACTGAACACCACATTGCACGACATATAGAACATATAGACTAGAGCAGAAGATTGCATGGTAAAAGTAGATAACATGGTTCACTAAAATTTGTTAAGGAAAGGCAGTAGCTAGCAAACTAAACATGGGTCTTTATAGTAAGCTAATAATACAAGATACTCATTGTTTGAGATATCTATGACAATTAGCTCCTTGGTCATGGAAGAGGGCGAGGCCTCCACATCATGGGTGCCCTCGTCGTAGTGGTGAGTTGCCTGAGCCGCTCCGGGCACCAACCTGCTGGCTCTTGAGATGAGGTAAGCACGTGCACGCTGAGAAACCACCTCGTAGTCTTCGTCGAAGGCACCGACGGTGGTCTCGAGAAAACGCCACGAACTGTCGTTTAAAGCAGCCAACCGCGCCGTGGCGTTGGCGCGCGAGGCATTGAAGATGGCCTCGACACCGAGGTGCTCCTCCGAGATCTGGGAGTCGGCACGAATGGCAGCCATCGTGACCTCATCCGCGCAGGCGGCCGCGATTTGCTTCTCTGCTGCCAAATGCTCCTTGAGATCCTCGCTATACCGCGTGCACCATGGCTTAGGACGGTACTTATTTGGTGGAGGGGTCAGTGATTTGGGTGAAAGGTATCGTGCTCGCGCCGGCGGTCGGGGCATGTGGGATGTGGAAGGAGGAGGAGGACGAGTGTGGATTACCTGCCTGGATAGGCGAGGCCGAGCAACGTGAAGGAGCGTCGCTAGCAAGGAGGCGGCGCTGCAAGCAAGGAGTGAAGGTTTCAACTTGGAAAAGGAAGGCGGAAATAGGGGAAATGTGGCTTTTGGTAAGAGGGGGAGGGGAGGTAGATATTTCCGTGAAAGCCAAAAATTTGGAATCGCTTCAGCGAAAAAACTAGCGCGCAAAGTGTCATCAGACACGGTCCCTTATTCAGAGCGGGTTGTGGACTGTAGCCGACGAACCTTCTCGAGTAAGCCATAGGTGTACTATACACTGACAGTGCTCTAGGATATTTTGTACTGCATCTCACACGGTTGGTGATAATAAACTGTGTGGGATCTACTTGATTTTTCATCTTGATTTGAATTACATAATGGGGTCACAACTGTAAAGGATGGTGTTTGAATTGCTAGAACTTCTATCTGTAGTGAACATGCAACTATAGGTGTGTCGTCAAAAAATTTGGAATTATTCAGGGTTTGTTTGGACACTTTTATACGGTAACTTGGTTTTCTAGGAATTTCAGGTGCACAATTCAAAATTAAACCACATGCACATGCTCCGGTGCACCAAAATGGGTTGTAAAATGATATATGTGTCCATGGCTTGATGCTTACATCCCATTCAAGAAATAGGGATGAATTTCAAACACCACGGCACCGTGGCTCTCCGGCAAATGTTGAGGTGCTTGCTTTTGTAATTCTAGTAAATACAAAACTCATCTGAAATTCATGAACCTTGGCATGCTATCATGGAACTGCATCAATATGATGGGATAAAAAAATTATGGTATAAGCTTCTCGCAAACCAGAGCTTCTCTCACAACAAGCATGATGGTTTCGGTAGGGAACGTCCCACCTTTGGGGACAAAACGATATCCATTGCCTCTTATTGCTTTGAAAAAAATTCTCATGTCAACATAGAACAACAGGAGTGTTATGTCAATTTTTGGGATTTTTCGGGGTTCGTTTGGACATATTTATGCATTAATTGAGTTTTTCAATGCATTTATGTGTATAATTCAAATTTTAACCATTCACGTGACGCCACATGTCTTGGTTTTAATGGCTATAGGTTTTAATGGCTCTTGATCACAAACATTTTAGAAAGAACACCCGTATGCAAAGTGAGAGCGGGATTTGTGCATCTCTTCAACGCAAATAGTTGTTTTGGATGTCTCGTGCACAAATTTATAAACAATTTGGTAAGATTTGCATCTGTCATATTGGGTATGATGCCATTTGTCAAACTGGAAAGATTGTCATTTGTTGATCTACTAACATTTCCATTTGTCAACCTTGTAACACTGCGATTTAAATATGAAGCTAAAAATCACTAGCGGTATCTAATTTTTGCAACTAAAATTCAGTAATTAAGCATAGATGGAGACGAGGAGGCGTGTTTAGCCGGGCGTGCAGCGGGAGGCGCAGTTCCTGATACAGCTTTAATGCAGACGAGGGAGAGGGTAGCGGTTCCCGAAATGTTGAACGGCCAATGATGCATCCTCCTTCAATTAGCATCATGAATGCATGAGGTAAGTAATGGGAGGAGGACCGGGAAAAGAGGCAGCACGATGTGAGTGCAACATAGTTTGCACTCATATAAAGGCGCCCTTCCATTCCAATGCATCTACCACATCGTACGCACCTAAGCATTTGCCTAAGCACCTACACTAAGCGCAAAAGTGCTCACTCCAGACCCATGGCGGCGATGCGCACGAGCGGCTAGCGGCTGTGCCAGACGGTCCACGACGCCGGCCTGCAGCATGGCACCGAGGATCGTCTCCAGACGGTGTTGGCGACCGGCTGGTGGATGGCCGCCGTCGATGCCAGCTACGACTCTCAGTTGGAACAGATGATCGTTGCCACCAACAACAAGTTTGCCATTGTCAAGAAGCTCGCGGAAGACATAACCGTACTCCTCCAGCCTGCATGCCCGGGCTCCTCATTGCCTGCCACCCTAATCGGCCTCCATGGTCAGAACCTCTTTCAAGCATTGGTGGCCCTGCGACTGCCCGCCGACGCCACGAAGAATGTCCACCTGGAGGTCGCGCTCGCCGCGAGGCGCCTCGCCCTGCAAGAATTCTTCGACCTACACATCCACGTGTACGAGAAAATTGTGTACATAGGTATCTACAAGGCGAGTGAGGACGCTACGACGTTGGCCTTCTTCAACCGGCTGGAAGCCTTGGATGCCTTTGCTGAGAAGCACCTTGACCTCACCACAAAAGCCGCCAATCCTTAGCCGCCTGTCGGTGGCCCGCGCACTGAGTTGAGCAGGAGGAGGTCGTACGTTGATGGATGCATCTTTAGTCTTGCCTCCTTAATTCTTATTGTGCTATTGCATTCTCGTTCCAGTCAATAGAAACATGTGTGATCCCTTTGCTTAGTTATATGCATCACTGTAACTAGTACTCCATCCTGTCAATTCATAAGTTATGTTGCCAGTGTTTGGGGCCGGCGCATGACACAATGAGCACACCCACAACGACTGATACATCGATATTTATTGCATTATGGGCTGTTATTTCATGTTATGTCACAATACTTATGCCCATTCTCTCTTATTTTACAAGGTTTACATGAAGAGGGAGAATGCCGACAGCTGGGATTCTAGGCTGGAAAAGGAGCAAATATTAGAGACCTATTCTGCACAACTCCAAAAGTCCTGAAACTCCACGAAAGTTATTTTTGGAATTAATAAAAAATATTGAGCGAAGAAAGTACCAGAGGGGGCCCACACCCTGACCACGAGGGTGGGGGGCGCGCCCTAACCCCCTGAGCGCGACTCCCTGCCTCGTGGGCCCCCTGGCAGCCCTCCGATGATCATCTTCTGCTATATGAAGTCTTTTACCCCGAAAAAAATCATAAGCAAGCTTTCGGGAAGAAACACCGCGCCACGAGGTGGAACCTTGGCGGAACCAATCTAGGGCTCTGACGAAGCTGTTCTGCCAGGAAACATCCCTCCGGGAGGGGGAAATCATCACCAACATCATCACCATCGATCCTATCATCGGGAAGGGGTCAATCTCCATCAACATCTTCACCAGTACCATCTCCTCTCAAACCCTAGTTCATCTCTTGTATCTAATCTTTGTCCCAAAACCTCAGATTGGTACCTGTGGGTTTCTAGTAGTGTTGATTACTCCTTGTAGTTGATGCTAGTTGGTTTATTCGGTGGAAGATTAGATGTTCAGATCCTTAATGCATATTAATACCCCTCTGATTTTGAACATGAATATGATTTGTGATTAGTTACGTTTTTTCCTGAGGACATAGGAGAAGTCTTGCTATAAGTAGTCATGTGAATTTGGTATTCCTTTGATATTTTGATGAGATGTATGTTGTCTCTCCTCTAGTGCTGTTATGTGAATGTTGACTACATGACACTTCACCATTATTTGGGCCTAGAGGAAGGCATTGGGAAGTAATAAGTAGATGATGGGTTGCTAGAGTACAGAAGCATAAACCCTAGTTTATGCGTTGCTTCGTAAGGGGCTGATTTGGATCCATATGTTTAATGCTATGGTTAGGTTTACCTTAATACTTCTTTTGTAGTTGAGGATGCTTGCAATAGGGGTTAATCATAAGTGGGATGCTTGTCCAACAAAGGGCAGTACCCAAGCACCGGTCCACCCACATATCAAATTATCAAAGTAACGAACGTGCATCATATGAGCGTGATGAAAACTAGCTTGACAATAATTCCAATGTGTCCTCGGGAGCGCTTTTCTCCATATAAGAACTTGTTGAAAGCACAAGTGCTCCCTAGGTGGTTTTGGTAATTAATGTCAACATATTTCTTGTTGGACTAACACTTTTACCTAGTATGTTTTATATAAGTTCAACAATGAAGTAGCATGGACTAGAGGATGTGGAACCCCTTCGAGATGCTAAGGACAAAGGATTGGGTCAAGCTCAAAGCTCAAGACTCTACCTTTTCTATTTTAGTGATCCAGGATCACATTGAGTCTATAGGAAAAGCCAATACTATCAAGGAGGGATGAGGTGTTGCTTAATGATGTTCTTGCTCAAAATGCTTAGTGATATGCTCCAAAGCCCTCAACTACCTTCTCACATCCACATATGACCTAAACCAAAAGTCAAACTCGGCCCCACCGATTCTTTCTATCCGGCGCCACCGAGTTCAGATGTCATAGCCACTGCCACAAACCCTAGGCAAATCGGTCTCACCGATAGTGATCTCGGTCTCACCGAGATGGGATTGTAATCTCTCTGTGTATGTCCATTACCAAAATAGGTCTCACCGAGTTTGAGTAATCGGTCCTACCGAGATTGCAATGCAAACTCTCTGTTTCCCTTTCCTAACATTTCGATCTCACCGAGATGAGCGAATCGATCACACCGAGTTTGCCTGACCAACTCTCTGGTTAGCTTATTACCAAAATCGGTCTCACCAAGTTTGTGTAATCGGTCTCACCGAGATTACGTTATGCCCTAACCTAACCATATCAGTCCTACCGAGTTTCACGTCGGTCCCACCGAAAATCCTAACGGTCAATAGATTTACTGAATCGGTCCGACCGAGTTTCACAATTCGGTCCCACTGAGATTGGTAAGTTGTGTGTAACGGTTAGATTTTGTGTGGAGGCTATATATACCCCTCCACCTCCTCTTCACTCGTGGAGAGAGCCATCAGAACGTACCTTCAATTCCAACTTACATTTTCTGAGAGAGAACCACCTACACTTGTGTTGAGGCCAAGATATTCCATTCCTACCATATGAATCTTGATCTCTAGCCTTCCCCAAGTTGCTTTCCACTCAAATCTTCTTTCCATCAAATCCTAATCCTGTGAGAGAGAGTTGAGTGTTGGGGAGACTATCATTTGAAGCACAAGAGCAAGGAGTTCATCATCAACACACCATTTGTTACTTCTTGGAGAGTGGTGTCTCCTAGATTGGCTAGGTGTCACTTGGGAGCCTCCGACAAGATTGTGGAGTTGAACCAAGGAGTTTGTACGGGGAAGGAGATCGCCTACTTCGTGAAGATCTACACCTAGTGAGGCAAGTCCTTCGTGGGCGACGGCCATGGTGGGATAGACAAGGTTGCTTCTTCGTGGACCCTTCGTGCGTGGAGCCTCCGTGGACTTGTGCAGTCGTCACCCTTCGTGGGTTGAAGTCTCCATCAACGTGGATGTACGATAGCACCACCAATCGGAACCATGTCTCAAAAATCTCTGTGTCTCCAAATTGCGTTTGCACACTCCAATCCCATCCCTTTACATTCTTGCAAGTTGCATGCTTTACATTCCGCTGCTCATATACTCTTTGCATGCTCGCTTAATATGTATTGTGATTGTTAAACTTGTGCCAAAACTCCACTTCAACTTAAAGAAATTAAAAACTGCAACTTTTCCTGCTTAGTGTCTAATCACCCCCCTCTAGACACCTCTTCTCGATCCTTTCACTTGTCCAGGCTTGTCCTTTTCTACAAAAAGGATTGGGCCATCTTGCTGCACCTTATTTACTTTCATTACTTGTTACCTGTTACAAATTACCTTATCACTAAACTATCTGTTGCCGATAATTTTAGTGCTTGTAGAGAATACCACAGTGAAAACCGCTTGTCATTTCCTTCTGCTCCTCGTTGGGTTTGACACTCTTACTTATCGAAAGGACTATGATAGATCCCCTACACTTGTGGGTCATCAAGACTCTTTTCTGGTGCCGTTGTCGGGGAGTGAAGCGCCTTTGCTGAGTGGAACTTGGTAAGGAAAAAATTATATAGTGTGCTGAAGTTTACTGTTACTTGTTACTATGGAACATAATCCTTTGAGGGGCTTGTTTGGGGTATCTTCACCCCGACCAGTAGAGCAAAGAGTTGCTCCTCAAGCTACTGAACCTACTGAAAATGTTTACTTTGAAATTCCTTCGGGTATGGTAGAGGAACTGCTAGCTAATCCCTTTACAGGAGATGGAACATTGCATCCCGATTTACACCTAATCTATGTGGATGAAGTTTGTGGATTATTTAAGCTTGCAGGTATGCCCGATGATGTTATGAAGAAGAAGGTCTTCCCTTTATCTTTGAAGGGAGAAGCATTGACATGATTTAGGCTATGTGATGATATGGGATCATGGAACTACAACCAATTGAAATTGGAATTTCATCAGAAGTTTTATCCTATGCATCTTGTTCATCGTGATCATAATTATATATATAATTTTTGGCCTCACGAGGGAGAAAGCATCGCTCAAGCCTGGGGGAGGCTTAAGTCAATGTTATATTCATGCCCCAATCAGGAGCTCTCAAGAGAAATGATTATTCAAAAAAATTATGCTCGGCTTTCTCTCAACAATCGCTCCATGCTCGATACTTCTTGTACTGGTTCTTTCATGATGAAGACTATTGAATTCAGATGGGATTTATTGGAAAGAATTAAATGCAACTCTGAAGATTGGGATCTCGATGAAGGTAAGGAGTCAGGTGTGACACCTAAGTTTGATTGTGTTAATCCTTTATGGATACCGATGCTTTTCGTGAATTTAGCACTAAATATGGACTTGACTCTGAGATAGTAGTTTCTTTCTGTGAATCATTTGCTACTCATGTTGACCTCCCTAAGGAGAAGTGGTTTAAATATAATACTACCACTAAAGTAAAAGTAGTTGAACCTATTAAAGTTGAAGAAAAGACTATCACTTATAATGATCCTATTGTTCCTACTACCTATATCAAAAACCCCGCTTTCCCTGTTAGGATAAAGGATCATGCTAAAGCTTCAACTGTGGTTCGTAAGAGTAATACTAAAACACCTACACCACCTGAGCAAATTAAAGTTGAACCTAGTATTGTTATGGTTAAATATCTCTTGGCTGATAATATTGATGGGCATGTTATCTACTTCTGTGATGAAGCTACTAGAATTGCTAGACCTGATACTAAGAATAAACATAGACCTGTTGTAGGCATGCCTGTTATTTCTGTTAAAATAGGAGATCATTGTTATCATGGCTTATGTGATATGGGTGCTAGTGCTAGTGAAATACCTCATTCCTTATACAAAGAAATTATGCATGATATTGCACCTATTGAGATAGAAGAAATTGATGTTACAATTAAGCTTGCAAATAGAGATACTATTTCACCAGTTGGGATTGTTAGAGATGTTGAAGTCTTGTGTGGGAAAGTTAAATACCCTGCTGATTTTCTTGTTCTTGGTTCTCCACAAGATAGCTTCTGTCCCATCATATTTGGTAGACCCTTCTTGAATACTATTAATGCAAAGATAGACAGCAAAGAGGATGTTGTTACTATTGGTTTGGGGGATATGTTTCATGAGTTTAATTTTGCTAAATTTCGTAGACAACCCCATGATGTAGAATTTCCTAGTAAAGATGAAATTATTGGTCTTGGTGAAGGAAATATGCCCTAGAGACAATAATAAAGTTATTATTTATGTCCTTATTACATGATAAATGTTTATTATTCATGCTAGAATTGTATTAACCGGAAACTTGATACATGTGTGAATACATAGACAAATAGGGTGTCACTAGTATGCCTCTACTTGACTAGCTCGTTGAATCAAAGATGGTTAAGTTTCCTAGCCATAGATATGAGTTGTCATTTGATTAACGGGATCACATCATTAGAGAATGATGTGATTGACTTGACCCATTCCATTAGCTTAGCACTTGATCGTTTAGTATGTTGCTATTTCTCTCTTCATGACTTATACATGTTCCTACAACTATGAGATTATGCAACTCCCCTTTACCGGAGGAACACTTTGTGTGATACCAAATGTCACAACGTAACTGGGTGATTATAAAGGAGCTCTACAGGTGTCTCCAAAGGTACATGCTGAGTTGGCGTACTTCGAGATTAGGTTTTGTCACTCCGATTGTGTGAGAGGTATCTCTGGGCCCTCTCGGTAATGCACATCACTATAAGCCTTGCAAGCAATGTAACTAATGAGTTAGTTACAGAATGATGCATTACATAACGAGTAAAGAGACTTGCCGGTAACGAGATTGAAATAGGTATTGAGATACCGACGATCGAATCTCGGGCAAGTAACATACCGATGACAAAGGGAACAACGTATGTTGTTATGCGGTTTGACCGATAAAGATCTTCATAGAATATGTAGGAGCCAATATGAGCATCCAGGTTCCGCTATTGGTTATTGACCGGAAAGATGTCTCGGTCATGTCTACATAGTTCTCGAACCCGTAGGGTCCGCATGCTTAAGGTTTCGTTGACAGTTTTATTATGAGTTTATGAGTTTTGATGTACCGAAGGTTGTTCAGAGTCCCGGATGTGATCACCGACATGACGAGGTGTCTCGAAATGGTCGAGACATAAATATCGATATATTGGACGACTATATTTGGACACCGGAAAGGTTCCGGGTGAGATTGGGACAATACCGGAGCTCCGGGAGGTTATCAGAACCCCCCGGGAGGTATATGGGCCTTATTAGGCCTTAGTGGAAAGGAGAGGAAAGGAGCAAGGGAGGAGGCGCCCCCCCCCCCAAGCCCAATACGAATTGGGAGGGGTGCCGGCCCCCCCTTTCCTTCCTCCCTCCTTCCTCTTCCTTCCCTCTCCCTCTCCTAATAGTAAAGGGGGGAGTCCTACTCTCGGTGGGAGTTGGACTGCCCCCTAGGGCGCGCCACCCCCCTTGGCCGGCCCCCTCCTCCACTCCTTTATATACGGGGAAGGGGGGCACCACATAGACACACCAATTGATCTCTTAGCCGTGTGCGGTGCCCCCCTCCACTATAGTCCTCCTTGATAATATTGTAGCGGTGCTTAGGCGAAGCCCTGCGACGGTAGAACATCAAGATCGTCACCACGTTGTCGTGCTGACAAACTATCCCTCGACACTCAGCTGGATCAGAGTTCGAGGGACGTCATCAAGCTGAACATGCACTAGAACTCAGAGGTGCCGTAGTTTCAGTGCTTGATCGGTCGGGCCGTGAAGATGTACGACTACATCTAACACTTCCGCTTTCGGTCTATGAGGGTACGTGGAGGATACTCTCCCCTCTCGTTTCTATGCATCACCATGATCTTGCGTGTGCGTAGGAATTTTTTTGAAATTACTATGTTCCCCAACAGTGGCATCTGAGCCTGGTTTTATGCGTAGATGTTATATGCACGAGTAGAACACAAGTGAGTTGTGGGCGATACAAGTCATACTGCTTACCAGCATGTCATACTTTGGTTCGGCGGTATTGTTGGATGAAGCGGCCCGGACCGACATTACACATACGCTTACGCGAGACTAATTCTACCAACGTGCTTTGCACATAGGTGGCTGGCGGGTGTCAGTTTCTCCAACTTTAGTTGAACCGAGTGTGGCTACGCCCGGTCCTTGAGAATGTGAAAACATCACTAACTTGACAAACTATCGTTGTGGTTTTGATGCGTAGTTATGAACGGTTCTTGCTCAGCCCGTAGCAGCCACGTAAAACTTGCAACAACAAAGTAGATGGCGTCTAACTTGTTTTTGTAGGGCATGTTGTGATGTGATATGGTCAAGACGTGATGCTATATTTTGTTTGTATGAGATGATCATGTTTTGTAACCGAGTTATCGGCAACTGGCAGGAGCCATATGGTTGTCGCTTTATTGTATGCAATGAAATCGCCCTGTAATTGCTTTACTTTATCACTAAGCGGTAGCGATAGTCGTAGAAGCAATAGGTGGTGAAACGACAATGATGCTACAATGAAGATCAAGGTGTCACGCCGGTGACGATGGTGGTCATGACGGTGCTTCGGAGATGGTGATCACAAGCACAGATGATGATGGCCATATCATATCACTTATATTGATTGCATGTGATGTTTATACTTTATGCATCTTATTTTTCTTTGATTGATGGTAGCATTATAAGATGATCTCTCACTAAATTTCAAAAGTATAAGTGTTCTCCCTAAGTATGCACCATTGCGAAAGTTCTTCGTGCTGAGACACCACGTGATGATCGGGTGTGATAGGCTCTACGTTCAAATATAACGGGTGTAAAACAGTTGCACATGCGGAATACTCAGGTTAAACTTGACGAGCCTAGCATATACAAATATGGCCTCGGAACACTAAGACCGAATGGTCGAGCGTGAATCATATAGTAGATATGTTCAACATAGTGATGTTCACCATTGAAAACTACTCCATCTCACATGATGATCGGACATGGTTTAGTTGATTTGGATCACGTGTTCGCTTAGATGATTAGAGGGATGTCTATCTAAGTGGGAGTTCTTAAGTAATATGATTAATTGAACTTTAATTTATTATGAACTTAGTCCTGGTGGTATTTTGCAAATAATGTTGTAGATCAATAGCTCGCGTTATTGCTACCCTATGTTTTATATGTTCCTAGAGAAAAATAAGTTGAAAGATGGTAGTAACAATGATACGGACTTGGTCCGTGATCTGAGGTTTATCCTCATTGCTGCACAGAAGAATTATGTCCTTGATGCATGTCGGCATTCTGGGAACGGGGGTACCCAGACTTGCCTGCCTGCGGCCTATAGCGTGGCTCAAGGAGTGGCCCAGTACGACCCATCTTCGTCAACACAAGGTCAAGACCATCGCGAGGGGCCAAGCCTCGCGGGGCGGACGACAGGAAGCTTCCTCAGGCACAGCCTCGTCAGGCTGGATCGCAAGGTGGCGGAGAGATCAAGGCGGGGTACCACACGAGGTGCCCGTGACGCAAGCCATGACGACCGAAGCTAGGTGGGCGCCAGGCGGGCGCCGGCCTGCGCAGTGTCCTTGTTTCCCCTTCGGTGCAAAGGGGGCAAGCACAGGCCATGGCATCAGGAAAAGGTTACCGTTTCGGTGCAACAAGACCAAGACCAGCAGAACGGCAGGATGGAGGTCATCGTGGAGCCCAGGAAGGCGTCATCGTCAGAGCCTTTGTCAGGCGAGGACCAACTTTAGTCAGGATAAGTGTACTAGATGTTCCCCTTCAAAATGGCCAATTGTTGGCTCCCTTCCCACTCAATATTTGGGAAGAGGACCAGGGCCTTGCTCTATAAATAGGACTAGCCGCTCTCAAAGCAAGGAGAGGAACCATTTGAACCCTAGCCGGAACCACCCATACCAACACAAGAACTCCTCCCCTCGCGAGGTTGTTCTTCCTTTGTATTGTTCATCATCAGCCCCTGAGGCAATCCACACACCACACACTGGAGTAGGGTGTTACACCACAATGGTGGCCCGAACTAGTATAAACCTTGCGTCCCTTGTGTTGTTCTTCGTGTAGTCTAGATCTCTTGCGAGGCGACGAGACGTGAGCCGGTAGGGGGGTGATCTCCGCGCGCACCCCAGAGTTCGAACCTCAAGGGTCTGCCGGAACCCGAAATCCGACATTTGGCGTGCCAGGTAGGGGTGCGCCGGAATCCTTCTCCCGCCGCGTCGCATTCCATCGCGTCGTCATCATCATGTCCAGCGACCCGACGGGCAACCCTAACCCCTGGGCGGCCTGGCCCGCCCGCACCAAGCCGCCCGCCCAGGGCGACCTCAACCTTGTGCCCCAGGCAGCCCACGCTCCGCAGGGCGCTGTGGGCCGTGGGCGACGCGGCCAGGCACTGCCTGCTCTCACGCCGCGGCAGGTGCGGTCAGCAGCAAGGGCTTCAAGCCATGCTGCAGCCATAGTGCCATACACCCGACGGGAGCAGGAAAATTCAAGGGTCGTGCTCACGGTGGCCCGAGATCTACTACGATGCCGGCTGCTGGAGGGCGGCCGCGACGTGCTACTGGAGCGGGTGGCAGAGCTCCTGGACTCCGCCACCTCGGGAGCTCATCCCTTCTGCGCCCAGCTGCCGCCCCAGGTCTAGGGCAGACCTTATGAAGGCCCCATTCGCGCCCACGCAGCTTCGAGCGGGTTCCAGGACCTCCCCAGTGCTAACCTGGCCATCAACACCGGGCGACCAGCAGTGCCGGCTCCGCCTCCGACCAGTGAAGGGGCATTCGCTGCAGCCCACGGCCCCGGCGGACCACCATGCTACCACCCCCAAGATAACACTTCAAGCAGGACTGCGTGGCACGTGGGGCACTACAACGAAGCATTCGGGGCTGCGGCCCCGGGGCACTACAACGAAGCATTCAAGGGCGCGCACTGGAAGAAGACCATGGCCCGTTCCTTGGCCCAGGCTGGGGGGAGAGACGCCAGAAGCTGAGCTCTTTCGGGGACCCCAGGAGAGCCTCGACGATCGCGCTGGTGGCAGCAACTATTGGGTACCGCTAATTCCTCAGGAGCAAGCTTACACTAACCATGGGTCACAGGAGGTTCAGGTCGCCGCGGCAGATGGCTGCCCCAATCCAGAAGCTTCCTTCCCCTCAGGAGGAGGGCACCGGGGGCTTCCGGAGAGGGGCCGAGATCCGGCCTCACCCCCACGGCGCTCGGAGCAAGGTGCCCACAGGAGGTAGGCCCTCTGTCGGGGAGGTGCCCCAGGGCCTGCCCCCGGCAGAGGACCCGTGGTTGTCGGGAGAACCGCTGGCGACCGCTCTATCCTATCGGCGGCGTCCTCGATCTCCGGCCATCGTCGGTGGCAATAGAGTGTGGTGCAAGGAGGGGCCCTCGTCTGGCGATATGAAGCAAGGCCGGTACCTGTGAAGAAGGCCCAGTGGCTGTGAAGCTCGCCGCCCCGTGACACTCTCACGTAATAATGAGTGGGGTTGTAGACGCCCCGGAGTCTCCGGAGAGCCGCCCTCGGGCCTCGGGGGCTCCCGCCCACACCCAGTGGTAGCACTTAGCTCCGCGCTGGTGAGAAGACGTCGAAGACTAGACTAGGTTCCGGACGCGGCTTTTTTGCTTTTTTGCCTTTCTCTTGGTTGTCGAGTTTCCTCGCTTTGAATTTAAGTTGGATTTGAGCTTGAGACTTGCGTGTGTTCGGGGAAGGGGTGTTTAGTCTCGTTCGAGCAATCTCTCGCGTTCCGGTTGCCGCTTTGCACCCAGTCAGCATCAGCTGCCTCCCCTTGCGAGCCCCTCGCGAGTCGGGCCAGGCCAGGCACGTATGCAGCCCGGACTGCTGTCACCGCACCCTCTCGGGAGGTTCTCGTCACAGGATCAGTGGGTCCACTCAGGAGACACTCGGGGCACTGCGACCCCCGCAGGATCGCTCGGGGCCCGTCCGGGCCAAAGGTAAACGAGTCAACTGTCCCATCGTAGGGACAATGGCTCAGCTTAAGCGTGCATGCGGCGTTATGTCTACAAGAACTACAACCGTAAACCTTTACAAGAGGGGCTCCCCCTCCCAAAATGCTCTTACAATCTTCAGGGCCAAGCTCGACTATTTTCACGCAGGGTAAATAGCAGAGGAGACGCGCGATCAATCAGACAAATCTCCCAATGCATCTTCAGGGGCACCTCCGGAGTCATCACTGGCGTCGCTGGCCTCACCAGCGCCCACGCTGTCGCCGTCATCAACATCCGGATTGTTCACCACGCCGCCTTCATCGGCAGCGACGACCATGCCGTCGTCATCAGTGGTGAAGGCCCTAACAAGGGCATCCATGTTGTCTTCCACCCACTGCGCCAGATCGCCTCGGATGGCCACGTGCACCGGTGCGATGGCGGCGTCGAAATCAAAGTGGGGGTCCCTGTCCTGAAGATAACTGAAGACGCGAGAGAAAGCACGTCCAAGCAGGGCACGACTCCTCTCCTCAACAAGCCTATCGGCCCTGCCAGACTGAGTCTCCAGCTACGTCACCACGTCAGTGAAGAACCGAAGGTTGCCGGCATAGTTAATCACACGGGGCTCCTCAACGGCCGCCTCACAGATGTTGCCCAAGGCTGTGTTAGCCCTTTCCCGGAGCACACGGAGCATGGGACCATGCACGTGCTCCAAAGTCTGTCGCTGACGTATCTCGTCCTTGTTCCGCCGCGCAACGGCCTTAGCCTCATAAACCCTCTGATGAAGAAGGAGCACCTCGACGCGGGAAGAGGCCAGCTCCGTCTGCGCTATGCCAAGGGCGGCCCCGGAGGCGTCCGCACACCGTGTCACTTCATCCAGTTTGGCCTTAAGGGCGGCTGTCCTGCCCTCCCCTTCGACCCTGATCAGCTCCAGCCTTTCTCTGTACTCGCGCTCAAGGTTCAAGGGAGCCTCCGCCACGCGACGGTCGACCTCCTCTTGGACTCGTGCTTCACACGCGGCGACATCATCCTCCGCCTGTGTCACCAGGAGCTCCCTCGTTTCCAACCGCTTGAGGTCAAGGGTGCGCTCAGCGGCCTCCAGTGCCAGCGCCTCCTCACGCCTCTGGAGCTCCGCCTGGTCGACGGAAGCCCCCTTCAGCGACACAAGGGCCGCCTGACGCAGCTCCACTTGCTACTCTAAGGAGTTGCTCCAGGCCTAGACTCCCACGCGTGCTCCTCTGCAGCCTTGCACCGTCGGTCTGCCTCCCAAGCCTCCTCGACAGCTTGGGAGCAGGCCTCCCGCGAAGCTGCCAGCGATGCTTCAGCCTTCGCGTTGTCAAGGTCGTGCTGATGACACGCAAGGGCGATGGCTACCTTCAGCTTGCGCCTCTCCTTAGCAAGGCGCAGGCCTTCGGCCTCAAGGCGCGCTTCCTCGTCGGCAAGCTCCACGCCGAGCTCTCTCACTGCATCAGCCGCCCTCTGAAGAAACTCTTGGCGAAGGGCGCAGCACTCCCGAGCGCGCCCGAGCACGTCTCCGGTGTCATCCTCCGCCACTGGTAAATGCAGAGGGCCCTGAGGCGGCGTGCCCCCTTCTCGTGAGGGGCTGGGGGCTAGCGCCCCAGCAATTGCCGGACGGACACCGCCAAGAACCCAACCTGACGCCGGTCCGCTCCGAGGAGAGGAACTCAAGGCCGACCTCAGCCAATCACCATCGACAACTAAGGGAGGAGCTCGGGGCAGTCTGGCTGTGCCCCAGGAGAGCTCGCGAAGGAGGGGCATGAGGCGCGCAGGATCAAGATGCTCAGCTGGACGGCTCTCTTCTCCGACCAGCCCCGCGGCAAGAGCGGTACTCGAGCCTGGGGCGCTCAAAATTGGTGGAGAGGGCGAAGCTTCAGGGGATGGCTCCTCAGCCGCCTCCGTGAACTCGGCAGGAAGAGTCCTGAAAGACAATGGTCAGCCGAAGCAACCGGAAAGTAAGGGACCAAGAAAGGAGAAGACTTACTCATCGATGGCGAAGTACTTCCTGCACTTTAATAGGCGGCAGCGGTAATCATCACCACCCAAGGCTTCCTTCCTCTTTCGGAGAGCCTCGAAGTCTACGTGGAAGCGACCGAGGCGCTCAATGCAAGGGTCCGCCTGCAACATGGAGGAGGCGTCAGGGTGATCAGCGCAAGGGGAATCGGCCTGGAGGACGCCACCAGGCGCCGCCTCGTGAGCAATGGCCGGGGCCTCAGAAGCCCCACCCTCAGGAGCTGAGGGCCGCAACTCCTCGCTTGTCGCTGCTCCAGAGCAGGCTTCAGGAGGTGCCAGCTCTGGGGCTCCGCACGGCGTCGGCCTCTCAACATCACCCTCTTCGGTCCCCTGCGGTTCTCATCTCCCTGCTCCATCACCTGAGACGGAGCCGCTTGGGGCGACCGGAAGAGCAATCACAACGACGGGATTCTCGTGGGGGGCCCTGAGGCCAGCTGGGCATAGCCCCCACTCGTCAAAGCTGGGCATCTGCCTCACAAAATCGGCCCAGCCCGAGTAGAGATACAAAAGGGCACCGCTATGTCGAAGGCTGCCTGGGGAAGGATCGCCAGTCAGAACCTTGAGCACAGTCTTCAGTGCTTTAGGCGCCAGGTCCTCCTCCTGAAGCCGCATGCGGTCCTTGTGGCCTGCAAAGTCCTACATCCGGCGAGAGTGTCACTAGAGAGGGGCAATGCGACACTGAAGGAACTCCTTCACCACCTTGGGCGCCGTCACATCGAGCGCCCTGAGACTCTGGAAGCGGTGCTAGACGAAGGCGAGCTGGGGGCTCACTAGCGTCTCATGATCCCAGCCCGAGTTGGGAACAGCAGGCAAGGTTGGGTGCGAGAGCAGGGGGGCTGGGTACTCCGACATCCATGTACAGCCACCGCTCTCTGAATCTGGCCGGAGGAGGAGGAAGGCCGAAATCGATCCCTGAAGCAGTCGTCTCCCGCACAGCGAGGAAGCTCACACACCCCGAGCATTGAGTGGGGTCGATCAGGTGCAAAGAGAAGAAATGGTGCAGCAGGTCAACGGAAGGAGGGACACCCACCATTGCCTCACAAACAAAAGCGAAGACAGCCAAGAGGGTGATGGACTCAGGCCCGAGGTGCATCATGTGGATCTGATAATGGGAGAGCACCGCATTGAAGAAAGCGGAAAAAGGGGGAACCAGACCCACCCACAGGGCATCGCCGAAGAACCGGACCTCCGTGATGACCCTATCAAAGGAGGCATGGGACGCAGGCCAGACCGTGGTCCTGCCGCATTCGTTGAAGATGGTGGCAAGGGCAGAGCTGACCTTGTTCAAGGCTTCGGGTTGAGTATGATGGACCGCTCGACGATGGGGGCCACCGCCGGGAGCAAGCGGGATGAGGGCACGGGCTTCTTCCCCCTTCCCTTCTTTGTTGGCGCCATGACAATGGGAAGGGGGGAGAGTTCGAGTTGGATTGGAGGCGGAGGTTGGAGCCTAAGGAAGAAGGAAGGGCAGAAAGCACGCAGGCGGCGAAAGGGGAATGGTTGTGTGCAACCACGGGTCCGCATAGCCGGGCGTGTACTGAGGCATCATGGGGAAGCAGAGACGCCCACGTCCAATCAACCACCACGCGGCGCCCAAGGCCGCAGGCTGTTGGGGCCCGCAGTGCTTCGCACTTGCCCCTTCGCTTCTCTGCTAAGCCAAGTCCGGGCGCGCCTTGGGCCCGGGGGCTACTGTCGGCGTTCTGGGAACGGGGGTACCCAGACTTGCCTGCTTGCGGCCTGCAGCGTGGCTCAAGGAGTGGCCCAGTACGGCCCATCTTCGTCAACACAAGCTCAAGACCCTCGCGAGGGGCCAAGCCTCGCGGGGCGGACGACAGGAAGCTTCCTCAGGCGCAGCCTCGTCAGGCTGGATCATGAGGAGGTGGAGAGATCAGGGCAGGGTACCTCACGAGGTGTCCGTGATGCAAGCCATGATGACCGAAGCTAGGCGGGTGCCGGCCTGTGCAGTGTCCTTGTTTCCCCTTCAGTGCAAAGGGGGCAAGCACAGGCCAAGGCATCAGGCAAAGGTTACCGTTTCGGTGCAACAAGACCAAGACCAGCAGAACAGCAGGATGGAGGTCATCGTGGAGCCCAGGAAGGCGTCATCGTCAGAGCCTTTGGCAAGCGAGGACCAACTTTAGTCAGGATAAGTGTACTAGATGTTCCCCTTCAAAATGGCCAATTGTCGGCGCCCTTCCCGCTCAATATTTGGGAAGAGGACCAGGGCCTTGCTCTATAAATAGGACTAGACGCTCTCAAGGCAAGGAGAGGAACCATTTGAACCCTAGCCGGAACCACCCATACCAACACAAGAACTCCTCCCCTCACGAGGCCGTTCTTCCTTTGTATTGTTCATCATCAGCCCCTGACGCAATCCACACACCATACACTGGAGTAGGGTGTTACACCACAATTGTGGCCCGAAACTGTATAAACCTTGCATCCCTTGTGTTGTTCTTCGTGTAGTCTAGATCTCTTGCGAGGCGACGAGACATGAGCCGGTAGGGGGGTGATCTCCGCGCGCACCCCAGAGTTCGAACCTCAAGGGTCTGCCGGAACCCGAAATCCGACAATGCACCGCTAGGTGACAGACCTATTGCAGGAGCAGATGCAGTCGTTATGAACGTTGTGCTAGTTCAATATGATGACTACTTGATAGTTTAGTGCACCATGCTTAACGGCTTAGAATCGGGACTTTAAAGATGTTTTTGAACGTCATGGACCATATGAGATGTTCCAGGAGTTGAAGTTAATATTTTAAGCAAATACCCGAGTTGAGAGATATGAAATCTCCAACAAGTTTTATAGCTAAAAGCTGGAGGAGAATTGCTCAACTAGTGAGCATGTGCTCAGAATGTCCGAGTACTACAATCGCTTGAATCAAGTGGAAGTTAATCTTCCAGATAAGATAGTGATTAACAGAATTCTCTAGTCACCATCACCAAGTTAGTAGAACTTCATGATGAACTATAGTATGCAAAGGATGATGAAAACGATTCCCGAGCTCTTCGTGATACTGAAATCAATGAGGGTAGAAATCAAGAAAGAACATCAAGTGTTGATGATTGACAAGATCACTAGTTTCAAGAAAAGGGCAAAGGGAAAGAAAGGGAAACTTCAAGTAGAATGGCACGCAAGTTGTCACTCCCATGAAGAAGCCCAAAGCTGGACCAAAGCCTGAAACTGAGTGCTTCTACTGCAAATGAAATGGTCACTGGAAGCATAAATACCCTGAATATTTGGTGGATAAGTAGGATGGCAAAGTGAACAAGGGTATACTTGATATACAGGTTACTGATGTGTACCTTACTAGTGTTTATAGTAACCCCTGAGTATTTGATACTTGTTCGATTGCTAAGATTAGTAACTCGAAACAGGAATTACAGAATAAATAGAGACTAGTTGAAGGGGAAGTGACGATGAGTGTTGGAAGTAGTTCCAAGATTGATATGATCATCATCGCACACTCCCTATACTTTCGGGATTAGTGTTAAACCTAAATAAATGTTATTTGGCGTTTGCGTTGAGCATGAATATGATTTGTTCCTGTTTATTGCAATACGATTATTCATTTAAAATCAGAGAATAATTGTTGTTCTGTTTACATGAATAAAACCTTCAATGGTCATACACCCAATGAAAATAGTTTGTTGGATCTCGATCGTAGTGATACACATAGTCATAAATAGTGATGCCAAAAGATGCAAAGTTAATAATGATAGTGCAACTTATTTGTGGCACTGCCGTTTGGGTCATATCGGTGTAAAGCGCATGAAGAAACTCCATAAAGATGGATTTTTGGAATCACTTGGTTATGAATCATTTGATGCTTGCGAACCATGCCTTTTGGGCAAGATGACTAAAACTCCATTCTCTGGAACAATGGAACGAGCTACTGACTTGTTGGAAATAATACATACCGATGTATACGGCCCAATGAGTGTTGATGCTCGTGGCAGGTATCATTATTTTCTCAACTTCACAAATGATTTGAGCAGATGTGAGTATATCTACTTGATGAAACATAAGTTTGAAACAATTGAAAGGTTCAAAGAATTTCAGAGTGAAGTGGAAAATCATCGTAACAAGAAAATAGACTTTTCTGTGATCTGATCACGGAGACGAATATTTGAGTTATGAGTTTGGCCTTCAGTTAAAACAATGTGGAATAGTTTCACAGCTCACGCCACATGGAACACCATAGCGTAATGGTGTGTCCGAACATCATAACCGCACTTTATTGGATATGGTGCGATCTATGATGTATCTTACCGATTTACCACTATCGTATTGGGGTTATGCATTAGAGACAGCTGCATTCACTTTAAATAGGGCACCATCTAAATCCGTTGAGACAACACCGTATGAACTATGGTTTAGCAATAAACCTAAGATGTCGTTTCTTAAAGTTGGAGTTGCGATGCTTATGTGAAAAAGGTTTCAACCTGATAAGCTCGAACCCAAATCGGAGAAGTGTGTCTTCATAGAATACCCAAAGGAAACTGTTGGGTACACCTTCTATCACAGATCCGAAGGCAAAACATTCGTTGCTAAGAATGGATCCTTTCTAGAGAAGGAGTTTCTCTCAAAAGAAGTGACTGGGAGGAAAGTAGAACTTGATGAGGTAACTGTACCTGCTCCCTTATTGGAAAGTAGTTCATCACAGAAATCTGTTTCTATGACACCTACACCAATTAGTGAGGAAGCTAATGATATTGATCATGAAACTTCAGATCAAGTTACTATCAAACCTCCTAGGTCAACCAGAGTGAGATCCGCACCAGAGTGGTATGCTAATTCTATTCTGGAAGTCATGTTACTAGACCATGATGAACCTACGAACTATGAGGAAGCGATGATGAGCCCAGATTCCGTGAAATGGCTTGAGGCCATGAAATCTGAGATGAGATCCATGTATGAGAACAAAGTGTGGACTTTGATTGACTTGCCCAATGATCGGCAAGCCATAGAAAATAAATGGATCTTCAAGAGGAATACAGACACTGATAGTAGTGTTATTAACTACAAAGCTCGACTTGTCGCAAAAAGGTGTATCGACAAGTTCAAGGTGTTGAATATGATGAGATTTTCTCACTCGTATCGATGCTTAAGTCTGTCCAAATCATGTTAGCAATTGCCACATTTTATGAAATCTGGCAAATGGATGTCGAAATTGCATTCCTTAATGGATTTATTAAAGAAGAGTTGTATATGATGCAACCAGAAGGTTTTGTCAATCCTAAAGGTGCTAACAAAGTATGCAAGCTCCAGTGATCCATCTATGGACTGGTGCAAGCATCTCGGAGTTGGAATACACGCTTTGATGAGTTGATCAAAGCATATAGTTTTATACAGACTTGCGGTGAAGCCTGTATTTACAAGAAAGTGAGTGGGAGCACTACAGCATTTCTGATAAGTATATGTGAATAGAGTGAAGTCTATTTTAAACCATGAGATTGTAGAGCCGATCGCATATAAACCCTCACCTCCAAATCCCTGAAGTTTGTACCCTATATTCATGGATCCCGGTCAATCCTAACCCTGAACCTACCTAGACCAGTTTGACGCACTAGGAAATCAACTTTCTCGGCCGGGATCACTCTGATCTCACTAACTGCACGGGTCCACATGTCATATTCATCTTCTCTACCCAAATCTCTCTATCGCGATAGCTTTGTCTTCGTGCATCGTGACGGGCTAGCTGCAGGGCATGTCGCGGTGCATCTGTCCGTTGAGCCGCCACGGTTGAAAAAAAAGAGACCAGCCCAAGGGCTAACCCTCGTTGGCATTTATTTATAGGAGAAACTCCGTGAGCACCACGTGTCCAAACCGGGACTTGAACTCTGGTGGACTGGCAGCAACCTCAGCTGCCCAGCCAACGGGTCGACGCCTCGTCCTCAGCCGCCACGGTTGAGACGAGGCCTTCGGTGAGGAGCGCGTATAGGACCTCCCCGCGGCCGGCCATAGTAGGTAATACGGAGGACAAGCTCCAACGTGGACACGCTCACGCGGGGGGCCGGTGGCGCAAAGCTGGGTGCCTGGATAAGCAGTAGCTAAACTATCTAGCACCAAATGCTCATAGTATGTGCTAAGCAACTTAATCAATCTTGGCTTGATGATATGATCGAATCTGCGCACAACACAGACACGCCACCATCACCTGCGACGCGTGCTGCGGGGGTTTCACGGGGACCAGCGTGTGGCTGCTCGGGATGGGCAGAGCGCGTCCATGGTGCTATGCGTCTGCAGCTGATCCCGTCTCTTGGCCGCCCCCCGGCACTGCGCAAGTAAGGATACGACTGCAAGCCCGTCTTCGCGCGGCACTTGCTCGGCTCCGGCACCGTGATGCCCATGGCAATTGACAAAATACTAAGGGTGAACACTTGCCGCGGCGGCTGGGTCGCGTGACTACACGCCATTATCCGTCGATAACCCGTGAGGCGCGTGTCGCTATTCCACCGTGTTGGTGGTGTTCAGGTGCCTACGCTGATTTCAGGAGAGAGAGAGGGGAGCGGTTGGGAATGAAGGATGGATCTGACATGTGGGGTAAGGGTGTAAGTGGGAGGTAGACTTTAATCCCGGTCGGGATGTTTCTTTTCCCAGTGCGCCAAACTGGTCCAGGGTCTAGATTGACCGGGATAGGTGACTACAGGGTACATATTTCGGGGATTTTAAGATGAGGGTTCAATTCCGACGAGCAGTACAACTTCAAGGTTTAAAATAGACTTCACCCATGTGAATAACATATTGTTGATCGGAAATAATGTAGAATTTTCTAGAAAGCATAAAGGAGTATTTAAAAAGAGTTTTTTTTAAGAAAGACCTCGGTGAAGCTGCTTACACATTGAGCATCAAGATCTATAAAGATAGATCAAGACGCTTGATAAGATTTTTTCAATGAGTACATACCTTGATAAGATTTTGAAGTAATTCAAAATGGAACAGTCAAAGAAGGAGTTCTTGCCTGTGTTGCAAGGTGTGAAGTTGAGTAAGACTCACAACCCGACCATGCCGGAAAATAGAAAAAGAATGAAAACTCATTCCCTATGCCTCAGTCATAGGTTCTATAAAGTATGCTATGCTATGTACCAGACCTCTTGTATACCTTGCTCTGAGTTTGGCAAGGGAGTACAATTTTGATCTAGGAGTAGATCACTGGACAGCGGTCAAGAATATCCTTAGTGAGGACTAAGGAAATATTTCTCGATAATGGAAGTGATAAAAGAGCTTGTCGTAAAGAGTTACAACGATGCAAGCTTTTACACCGATCCAGATGACTCTAAATCTCAATCTGGATTCATATTGAAAGTGGGAGCAATCAGCTAGAGTAGCTCCGTGCAGAGCATTGTAGACATAGAATATTTGCAAAATACATACGGCTCTAAATGTAACAGACCCGTTGACTAAACTTCTCTCACGAGCAAAACATGATCATACCTTACTACTCTTTGTGTGTTAATCACATAGCGATGTAAACTAGATTATTGACTCTAGTAAACCCTTTGGGTGTTGATCACATGACGATGTGAACTATGGGTATTAATCATATACAGATATGAATATTGGTGTTAAATCACATGATGATGTGAACTAGATTATTGACTCTAGTGCAAGTGGGAGACTGAAGGAAATATGCCCTAGAGGCAATAATAAAGTTATTATTTATTTCCTTATTTCATGATAAATGTTTATTATTCATGCTAGAATTGTATTAACCGGAAACTTGATACATGTGTGAATACATAGACAAATAGAGTGTCACTAGTATGCCTCTACTTGACTAGCTCATTGAATCAAAGATGGTTAAGTTTCCTAGCCATAGACATGAGTTGTCATTTGATTAACGAGATCACATCATTAGAGAATGATGTGATTGACTTGACCCATTCCGTTAGCTTAGCACTTGATCGTTTAGTATGTTGCTATTTCTCTCTTCATGACTTATACATGTTCCTACAACTATGAGATTATGCAACTCCCGTTTACCGGAGGAACACTTTGTGTGCTACCAAATGTCACAACGTAACTGGGTGATTATAAAGGAGATCTACAGGTGTCTCCAAAGGTACATGTTGAGTTGGCATATTTCGAGATTAGGTTTTGTCACTCCGATTGTCGGAGAGGTACCTCTGGGCCCTCTCAGTAATGCACATCACTATAAGCCTTGCAAGCAATGTAACTAATGAGTTAGTTACGGAATGATGCATTACATAACGAGTAAAGAGACTTGCCGGTAACGAGATTGAACTAGGTATTGAGATACCGATGATCGAATCTCGGGCAAGTAACATACCGATGACAAAGGGAACAACGTATGTTGTTATGCGGTTTGACCGATAAAGATCTTCGTAGAATATGTAGGAGCCAATATGAGCATCCAGGTTCCGCTATTGGTTATTGACCGGAAACGTGTCTCGGTCATGTCTACATAGTTCTCGAACCCGTAGGGTCCGCACGCTTAAGGTTTCGTTGACAGTTTTATTATGAGTTTATGAGTTTTGATGTACCGAAGGTTGTTCAGAGTCCCGTATGTCATCACGGACATGACGAGGAGTCTCGAAATGGTCGAGACATAAAGATCGATATATTGGATGACTATATTTGGACACCGGAAAGGTTTTGGGTGAGATTGGGACAATACCAGAGCTCCGGGAGGTTATCGGAACACTCCGGGAGGTATATGGGCCTTATTGGGCCTTAGTGTAAAGGAGGGGAAAGGAGCAAGGGAGGAGGCGCCCCCCCCCAAGCCCAATCCGAATTGGGAGGGGGGTCGGGCCCCCCCTTTCCTTCCTCCCTCCTTCCTCTTCCTTCCCTCTCCCTCTCCTAATAGGAAAGGGGGGAGTCCTACTCCCACTGGGAGTTGGACTCCCCCCCTAGGGTGTGCCACCCCCTTGGTCGGCCCCCTCCTCCATTCCTTTATATACGGGGGAGGGGCACCCCATAGACACAACAATTGATCTCTTGATCTCTTAGCCGTGTGCGGTGCCCCCTCCACCATAGTCCTCCTCGATAATATTGTAGCGGTGCTTAGGCGAAGCCCTGTGACAGTAGAACATCAAGATCGTCACCACGCCGTCGTGCTGACGGAACTCTCCCTCAACACTCGGCTGGATCAGAGTTCGAGAGATGTCATCGAGCTGAACGTGTGCCAGAACTCGGAGGTGCCGTAGTTTCGGTGCTTGACCGGTCGGGCCGTGAAGACGTACGACTACATCAACCGCGTTGTTCTAACACTTCTGCTTTTGGTCTACGAGGGTACGTGGACGACACTCTCCCCTCTCGTTGCTATGCATCACCATGATCTTGCGTGTGCGTAGGAATTTTTTTGAAATTGCTACGATCCCCAACACTTGCTTCTATTGTCGTGCCTCCTAATGATCCTTTAGAGCAATATTTGCTAGACCATGAAAATGATATGTTTATGAATGAAAGAAGGGAGATAGATGAAGTATTCTTTAAACAGGGACCTATTTTGAAACACAACTTGCCTGTTGAAATTCTAGGGGATCCTCCACTTCCAGAGGGTGACCCCGTGTTTGAGCTTAAACCATTACCTGATACTCTTAAATATGCTTATCTTGATGTACAGAAGATATATCCTGTTATTATTAGTGCTAACCTTTCAGAGCAGGAAGAGGAGAAATTATTGAAAACTCTGAAGAAGCATCGTGCTGCTATTGAATATACTCTTGATGATCTTAAGAACAGTAGTCCCACTCTATGCCAACACAAAATAAAATTGGAGAAAGACACCAAACCAGTTATTGATCACCAACGATGGTTAAATCCTAAGATGAAAGAAGTGGTAAGAAAAGAAATACTAAAGCTCCTGGAGGCAGGTATAATTTATTCCGTTGCTGATAGTCAGTGGGTAAGTCTTGTCCATTGTGTCCCTAAGAAGGGAGGTATTACTGTCATTCCTAATGATAAAGATGAATTGACCCCACAAATAATTGTTACAGGTTATACGATTGTAATTGATTTCGCAAATTAAATAAAGATACTAAAAAGGATCATTACCCTTTGCCTTTTATTGACCAAATGCTAGAAAGATTATCCAAACACACACATTTTTGCTTTCTAAATGGTTACTCTGGTTTCTATCAAATACCTGTGTCAGCAAAGGATCAAGAAAAGACCACTTTCACTTGCCCTTTTTGTACCTTTGCTTATAGACATATGCCTCTTGATTTATGTAATGCACCTGCTACCTTTAAAAGATGCATGATGGCTATATTCTTTGAATTTTGTGAAAAGATTGTTGATGTTTTCATAGATGATTTCTCCGTTTATGGATCCTCTTTTGATGATTGCTTGAGCAACCTTGATCGAGTTTTGCATAGATGCGAAGATACTAGTCTTGTCTTGAATTGGGAAAAGTGCCACTTTATGGTTAATGAAGGCATTGTCTTGGGGCATAAAATTTCTGGAAGAGGTATTGAAGTTGATAAAGCTAAGGTTGATGCTATTGAAAAGATGCCATGTCCCAAGGACATTAAAGGTATAAGAAGTTTCCTTGGTCATGCCGGTTTTTATAGGAGGTTCATTAAGGAATTCTCTAAAATTTCTAGGCCTCTGACCAATCTCTTACAAAAAGATATTCCTTTTGTCTTCGATGATGATTGTGTAGAAACATTTGAAATACTTAAGAAAGCTTTGATTTCTACACCTATTGTTCAGCCACCTGATTGGAATTTACCCTTTGAAATTATGTGTGATGCTAGTGATTATACCGTAGGTGCTGTTGTAGGACAAAGAGTTGATAAGAAACTAAATGTTATTCAATATGCTAGTAAAACTCTAGACAGTGCCCAGAGAAATTATGCTACTATTGGAAAAAAAATAGCAGTTGTATTTGCTTGTGATAAGTTTAGACCTTATATTGTCGATTCTAAAGTAACTGTTCACACTGATCATGCTGCTTTTAAATATCTTATGGAAAAGAAAGATGCTAAACCTAGACTTATTAGATGGGTTCTCTTGCTACAAGAATTTGTTTTTCATATTATATTGATAGAAAGGGAGCTGAGAACCTCGTTGCAGACAACTTGTCTAGGTTAGAGAATGTTCTTGATGACCCACTACCTATTGATGATAGCTTCCCTGATGAACAATTAGTTATCACAAATGCTTCTAGTACTGCTCCATGGTATGCTGATAATGCTAATTACATTGTTGCTAAATTTATACCGCCTAGTTTCATATACCAGCAAAAGAAAAAGTTCTTCTATGATTTAAGACATTACTTCTGGGATGACCCACACCTTTATAAAGAAGGAGTAGATGGTGTTATTAGACGTTGTGTACCTGAGCATGAACAGGAACAGATCCTACACAAGTGTCACTCTGAGGCTTATGGAGGACACCACGCTGGAGATAGAACTGCACATAAGGTATTGCAATCCGGTTTTTATTGGCCTACACTCTTCAAAGATGCCCATAAGTTTGTCTTGTCTTGCGATGAATGTCAAAGAATTGGTAATATTAGTAGATGTCAAGAAATGCCTATGAATTATTCTCTTGTTATTGAACCATTTGATGTTTGGGGCTTTGATTATATGGGACCGTTTCCTTCCTCTAATGGGTATACACATATTTTAGTTGTTGTTGATTACATTACTAAGTGGGTAGAAGCTACTCCAACTAGTAGTGCTGATCATAACACCTCTATTAAGATGCTTAAAGAAGTTATTTTTCCGAGGTTTGGAGTCCCTCGATACCTAATGACTGATGGTGGTTCACATTTTATTCATGGTGCTTTTCGTAAAATGCTTGCTAAGTATGATGTTAATCATAGAATTGCATCCCCATATCACCCAGAGTCTAGTAGCCAAGTAGAACTGAGTAACAGAGAGCTTAAATTGATTTTGCAAAATACTGTTAATAGATCTAGAAAGAATTGGTCCAAGAAACTTGATGATGCATTATGGGCTTATAGAACTGCATATAAAAATCCTATGGGTATGTCTCCATATAAAATGGTTTATGGAAAAGCATTTTACTTACCTCTCGAACTAGAACATAAGGCATACTGGGCCATTAAAGAGCTCAATTATGATTTCAAACTTGCCGGTGAGAAGAGGTTATTTGACATTAGCTCACTTGATGGATGGATAACTCAAGCCTATGAGAATGACAAACTGTTTAAAGAAAAGGTTAAAAGATGGCATGACAAAAGGATGCAAAAGCGTCAATTTAATGTAGGTGATTATGTGTGGCTTTTCAACTCTCGTTTAAGATTTTTTGCAGGAAAACTTCTCTCTAAATGGGAAGGGCCTTATGTTATCGAGGAGGTCTATTGTTCTGGTGCCATGAAAATCAACAACTTCGAAGGCACAAATCCGAAGGTGGTGAACGGTCAAAGAATCAAACATTATATCTCAGGTAATCCAATAAATGTTGAAACTAATGTTATTGAAACCGTAACCCCGGAGGAATACATAAGGGACACTTTCCAGAATGTTTTAGACTCCGAAAAGGAATAGGTGTGTGGTACGGTAAGTAAACCGAATCCAAAACAGTACTAATAGCAATTTTTCTTCGTTTTGGAATATTTAAGAAAATAGGAAAATAAGAAGTAGTCCGGGAAGGACACGAGGCATCCATGAGGGTGGAGGGTGCGGTCTACCCCCCTCGGCGCGCCCCCTGCCTCGTGGGCACCACGTGTGCTCTACGGACTCCATTTGCTTGCACGATACTTCGTTTGGTCGGTAAAAATTCATTATATAATCTCCCGAAGGTTTTGACCACCGTATCGCGCAAATATCCTCTGTCTTTGTTTCGAGCTGTTTATGCAATAGATATAAAGCAAGATGTCTTCTCAAGAGTCAGTCGGGGAGAGTCGGGTGTCTCATCCGACACCGGGACGAGGAGCAAACAATGATGCCTATCACTTTGTACCATCAACGGAGGAGGAGATGGAGGCCTACTTGAAAAGGATAGATGCCATGGAGGAAGATCAAGAAGTTACCTCTCGCTTCCGAGACGGATTCACGATGGGGGAACTACAGAGCTCAGCTATCCCAAACTCGGTCATCCCTTCCAATGTTAGATTTCTTTCTTATGAAAATGTGAAAAAGAGTGTCACTTGTTCTCCAGCAGCTATGCAACATCCATGGGATAAAGGAGCTTTAGCCGTCACTGGTAAGCTCCGCAAGGAAATAATGGACCTCAAGCAGCAAGTCAATAAGCTTGAGGAGGAGAACCGTATCCTGAGGAGGAGCATCGCCAAGAATATGACACCACCACCTCCGAAGAAAGAGACATAATCACATGGGTATGGGCACTCCCCTTGGCAACTGCCAAGCTTGGGGGAGGTGCCCTGGTATCGTATCACCATCACACTCCTATCTTTATCGTTTTTCTTAGTCCGTTCCTTTTAGTAATATCTTGATCTAGTAGAATAAAGTTTTGGTATGATTTAGTTTTGTGTTTTGCCTTATGATCCTTCTATGTAATCGAGTCCGTGAGTTATATATAATAAAGATTAGTGTTGAGTCAAGGGCTTTGCTATCTTGCGATGATGTTGAGGGATTAAAAATCAAAGAAGTATAAAAATAAATAAAGAGATCATATTGATCTTATGGAGAGTAATGACTTCACATATAAAGAGTGTGATGAATAAAAGTTGTTGAGAGTTGGCAAACATAGTTTTGGTCATCGTTGCAATTCATAGGAAGTAATAAAGAAAGAGAGGTTCTCACATATAAATATACTATCTTGGACATCTTTTATGATTGTGATCACTCATTAAAATATGACATGCTAAAGAGTTGATGTTGGACAAGGAAGACAACGTAATGGGTTATGTTTTCTTATATCCGAAACAAAGTATATTGTCATGGATCATCCAACATGTTGAGCTTGCCTTTCCCTCTCATGCTAGCCAAATTCTTTGCACCAAGTAGAGATACTACTTGTGCTTCCAACTATCCTTAAACCCAGTTTTGCCATGAGAGTCCACCATATCTACCTATGGATTGAATAAGATCCTTCAAGTAAGTTGTCATGTTGCATGCAATAAAAATTAATTTCTAAATATGTATGACTTATTAGTGTGGAGAAAATAAGCTTTGTACGATCTTGTGATATGGAAGTAATAAAAGCGACGGACTGCATAATAAAGGTTCGTATCACAAGTGGCAATATAAAGTGACGTTCTTTTGCATAAAGATTTCGTACATCCAACCATAAAAGCACATTCCCTCTACGAAGGGCCTATCTTTTACTTTTTGTCTTATACCTTATGCAAGAGCCATGGTGATCTTCACCTTTCCTTTTTACATTTTATCATTTGGCAAGCACCTCGTGTTGGAAAGATCCTGATATATATATCCAATTGGATGTAAGTTAGCATGAACTATTATTGTTGACATTACCCTTGAGGTAAAAGGTTGGGAGGCAACACTATAAACCCCTATCTTTCTTTGTGTCCGATTAAAAATCTATATCCATAAGTATTGTGTGAGTGTTAGCAATTGTGGAAGACTAAATGATAGTTGAGTATGTGGACTTGCTGAAAAGCTCTTATATTGACTCTTTCCGATGTTATGATAAATTGCAATTGCTTCAATGACCGAGATTATAGTTGTTAGTTTTCAATGAATATGTTGCTGTTATAAGAATGATCATGATGCCCTCATGTCCGTATTTTATTTTATCGACACCTCTATCTCTAAACATGTGGACATATTTTTCGATATCGGCTTCCGCTTCAAGATAAGCGAGGTCTAAGCTTGGGGGAGTTGATACGTCCATTTTGCATCATGCTTTTATATCGATATTTATTGCATTATGGGCTGTTATTTCACGTTATGTAACAATACTTATGCCTATTCTCTCTTATTTTACAAGGTTTACATGAAGAGGAAGAATGCCGGCAGTTGGGATTCTAGGTTGGAAAAGGAGCAAATGTTGCAGACCTATTCTGCACAACTCCAAAAGTCTTGAAACTCCACAAAAGTTATTTTTGGAATTAATAAAAGATACTGGGTGAAGAAAGTACCAGAGGGGGCCCACACCCTGACCACGAGGGTGGGGGGCGCGCCCTACCCCCCTGGGCGCGTCTCCCTGCCTCGTGGGCCCCCTGGCAGCCCTCCGGTGACCATCTTCTGCTATATGAAGTCTTTTACCCCGAAAAAAATCATAAGCAAGCTTTCACGAAGAAACACCGCCGCCACGAGGCGGAACCTTGGCGGAACCAATCTAGGGCTCCAGCGGAGCTGTTCTGCCGGGGAAACATCCCTCTGAGAGGTGAAATCATCACCATCGTCATCACCATCGATCCTCTCATCGGGAGGGGGTCAATCTCCATCAACATCTTCACCAGCACCATCTCCTCTCAAACTCTAGTTCATCTCTTGTATCCAATTTTGTCCCAAAACCTCAGATTGGTACATGTGGGTTGCTAGTCGTGTTGATTACTCCTTGTAGTTGATGCTAGTTGGTTAATTCGGTGGAAGATCATATGTTCAGATCCTTAATGCATATTAATACCCCTCTGATTATGAACATGAATATTATTTGTGAGTAGTTATGTTTGTTCCTGAGGACATGGGAGAAGTCTTGCTATAAATAGTCATGTGAATTTGGTATTCGTTCGATATTTTGATGAGATGTATGTTGTCTCTCCTCTAGTGGTGTTATGTGAATGTCGACTACATGACACTTCACCATTATTTGTGCCTAGAGGAAGGCATTGGGAAGTAATAAGTAGATGATGGGTTGCTAGAGTGACAGAAGCTTAAACCCTAGTTTATGTGTTGCTTCGTAAGGGGCTGATTTGGATCCATATGTTTCATGCTATGGTTAGGTTTACCTTAATACTTATTTTGTAGTTGCGGATGCTTGCAATAGGGGTTAATCATAAGTGGGACGCTTGTCCAAGAAAGGGCAGCACCCAAGCACCGGTCCACCTACATATCAAATTATCAAAGTAACAAACGCGAATCATATAGCGTGATGAAAACTAGCTTGACGATAATTCCAGTGTGTCCTTGGGAGCGCTTTTATCCATATAAAAACTTTTCCAGGCTTGTCCTTTGCTACAAAAAGGAATGGGCCATCTTGCTGCACCTTATTTACTTTCATTGCTTGTTACCCGTTACAAATTACCTTATCGCAAAACTATCTGTTACCGATAATTTTAGTGCTTGCAGAGAATACCTTACTGAAAACCACTTGTCATTTCCTTCTGCTCCTCGTTGGGTTCGACACTCTTACTTATCAAAAGGACTATGATAGATCCCCTACACTTGTGGGTCATCAACGACACATACGGAGAGGACATCCAGCGGTTCCAACTGCGATTTGTCAAAATATGCAGCTAAAAATCACTAGCACAATCTAATTTTTGCAACTAAAATTCAGTAATTAAGCATACATTTCATTCATAGATTAAGCAGTCGTGCTTAATCTATACAAATAGTTCAACCATCAGGTGCCGCGGCGCGCTGTGCTCACCGTTAGGCGCAGCGGCGCCCTCTGCTCAAGTCCGTCGGCGCACTCGGGTTGTGGTCAACTTTTCTCACGGAGCACTCTGCTCGTGTCCCTCCGTGCACGCTCTGCCAGCGGTTGGGCATGCGCATGGTCACGTCGGGGGCCCCATATGCATGCGGTTGCACCGCGTGCGTTACCACACAATGCAGGTACGTGCTGTTGGGGAACGTTGCAGAAAATAAAAAAATTCCTACGGTTTCACCAAGATCCTTCTATGAGTTCATCTAAGCAACGAGTCATGGGAGAGAGATTGCATCTACATACCACTTGTAGATCGCGTGCGGAAGCGTTCAAGAGAACGATGATGATGGAGTCGTACTCGCCGTGATTCAAATCACTGATGACCAAGTGCCAAACGGACAGCACCTCCACGTTCAACACACGTACGGAGCAGATGACGTCTCCTCCTTCTTGATCCAGCAAGGGGGAAGGAGAGGTTGATGATGATCCAGCAGCACAACGGCGTGGTGGTGGATGCAGCAGAACTCCGGCAGGGCTTCGCCAAGTTGCTGCGGGAGGAAGACGAGGTGTAGCAGGGGGAGGAAGGCGCCAAGACACAGGGTGCGGCTGCCCTCCCCCCTGCCCTCCTTTATATAGGCCCCCAGGGGGGCGCCGGCCCTGGGAGATGCAATCTCCCAAGGGGGGCGGCGGCCAGGGGGGTGGAGTGCCCCCCAAGGCAAGTGGTGCGCCCCCCCCCCCCCCCCACCTAGGGTTTCCAACCCTAGGCGCAGGGGGGCGCACCAGCCCACTAGGGGCTGGGTCCCCTCCCACTTCAGCCCACGGGGCCCTCCGGGATAGGTGGCCCCACCCGGTGGACCCCCGGGACCCTTCCGGTGGTCCCGGTACAATACCGGGTGACCCCAAAACTTTCCCGATGGCCGAAACAGCACTTCCTATATATAATTCTTTACCTCCGGACCATTCTGAAACTCCTCGTGACGTCTGGGATCTCATCCGAGACTCCGAACAACATTTGGTTTGCTGCATACTCATATTCATACAACCCTAGCGTCACTGAACCTTAAGTGTGTAGACCCTACGGGTTCGGGAGACATGCAGACATGACCGAGACGGCTCTCCGGTTAATAACCAACAGCGGGATCTGGATACCCATGTTGGCTCCCACATACTCCTCGATGATCTCATCGGATGAACCATGATGTCGAGGATTCAAGCAACCCCGTATACTCTTCCCTTTGTCAGACGGTATGTTACTTGCCCGAGACTCGATCGTCGGTATCCCAATACCTCGTTCACTCTCGTTACCGGCAAGTCACTTTATTCGTACCGTAATGCATGATCCCGTGACCAGACACTTGGTCACTTTGAGCTCATTATGATGATGCACTACCGAGTGGGCCCAGTGATACCTCTCTGTTATACGGAGTGACAAATCCCAGTCTCGATCCGTGTCAACCCAACAGACACTTTCGGAGATACCTGTAGTGCACCTTTATAGTCACCCAGTTACGTTGTGACGTTTGGTACACCCAAAGCACTCCTACGGTATCCGTGAATTACACGATCTCATGGTCTAAGGAAGAGATACTTGACATTGGAAAAGCTCTAGCAAAACGAACTACACGATCTTGTGCTATGCTTAGGATTGGGTCTTGTCCATCACATCATTCTCCTAATGATGTGATCCCGTTATCTACGGCATCTAATGTCCATAGTCAGGAAACCATGACTATCTGTTGATCAAGGAGCTAGTTAACTAGAGGCTCACTAGGGACATATTGTGGTCTATGTATTCACACGTGTATTACGATTTCCGGATAATACAATTATAGCATGAATAAAGACAATTATCATGAACAAGGAAATATAATAATAATCCTTTTATTATTGCCTCTAGGGCATATTTCCAACAGTCTCCCACTTGCACTAGAGTCAATAATCTAGTTACATTGTGATGAATCGAACACCCATAGAGTTCTGGTGTTGATCATGTTTTGCTCGCGAGAGAGGTTTAGTCAACGGATCTGCGACATTCAGATCTGTATGTACTTTGCAAATATCTATGTCTCCATCTTGAACATTTTCACGGATGGAGTTGAAGCGACGCTTGATGTGCTGGGTCTTCTTGTGAAACCTAGGCTCCTTGGCAAGGGCAATAGCTCCAGTGTTCTCACAGAAGAGTTTGATCGGCCCCGATGCATTGGGTATGACTCCTAGGTCGGTGATGAACTCCTTCACCCAAATTGCTTCATGCGTTGCCTCCGAGGCTGCCATGTACTCCGCTTCACATGTAGATCCCGCCACGACGCTCTGCTTGCAGCTGCACCAGCTTACTGCTCCACCATTCAACATATACACGTATCCGGTTTGTGAATTAGAGTCATCCAGATCTGTGTCGAAGCTAGCGTCGACGTAACCCTTTACGGCGAGCTCTTCATCACCTCCATAAACGAGAAACATGTCCTTTGTCCTTTTCAGGTACTTCAGGATATTCTTGACCGCTGTCCAGTGTTCCTTGCCGGGATTACTTTGCTATCTTCCTACCAAACTTACGGCAAGGTTTACATCAGGTCTGGTACACAGCATGGCATACATAATAGATCCTATGGCTGAAGCATAGGGGATGACACTCATCTCTTCTTTATCTTTTGCCGTGGTCGGGCATTGAGCTGAGCTCAATCTCACACCTTGCAATACAGGCAAGAACCCTTTCTTAGACTGATCCATTTTGAACTTCTTCAAAATCTTATCAAGGTATGTGCTTTGTGAAAGACCTATGAGGCATCTCGATCTATCCCTATAGATCTTGATGCCTAATATGTAAGCAGCTTCTCCAAGGTCTTTCATTGAAAAACACTTATTCAAGTAGGCCTTAATGCTGTCCAAAAGTTCTATATCATTTCCCATCAAGAGTATGTCATCTACATATAATATGAGAAATGCTACAGAGCTCCCACTCACTTTCTTGTAAACGCAGGCTTCTCCATAAGTCTGCATAAACCCAAACGCTTTGATCATCTCATCAAAGCGAATGTTCCAACTCCGAGATGCTTGCACCAGCCCATAAATGGATCGCTGGAGCTTGCATACTATGTTAGCATTCTTAGGATCGACAAAACCCTCCGGCTGCATCATATACAGTTCTTCCTTAAGATGTCCGTTAAGGAATGCCATTTTGACGTCCATCTGCCATATCTCATAATCATAGTATGCGGCAATTGCTAACATGATTCGGACGGACTTCAGCTTCACTATGGGAGAGAATGTCTCATCGTAGTCAACCCCTTGAACTTGTCGGTAACCCTTAGCGACAAGTCGAGCTTTATAGATGGTAATATTACCATCCGCGTCCGTCTTCTTCTTAAAGATCCATTTGTTTTCTATCGCTCGTCGATCATCGGGCAAGTCTGTGAAAGTCCATACTTTGTTTCATACATGGATTCTATCTCGGATTGCATGGCTTCAACCCATTTGTTGGAATCTGGGCCCGCCCACGCTTCTTCATAGTTCGAAGGTTCACCGTTGTCTAACAACATGATTTCCAGGACAGGGTTGCCATACCACTCTGGTGTGGAACGTGTCCTTGTGGACCTACGAAGTTCAATAGCAACTTGATCCGAAGTACCTTGATCATCATCATTAATTTCCTCTCCAGTCGGTGTAGGCACCACAGGAACATTTTCCTGAGCTGTACTACTTTCCGGTTCAAGAGGTAGTACTTCATCGAGTTCTACTTTCCTCCCACTTACTTCTTTCGAGAGAAACTCTTTTTCCAGAAAGGATCCGTTCTTGGCAACAAAGGTCTTTCCCTCGGATCTTAAGTAGAAGGTATACCCAATGGTTTCCTTAGGGTATCCTATAAAGACGCATTTTTCCGACTTGGGTTCCAGCTTTTCAGGTTGAAGTTTCTTGACATAAGCATCGCATCCCCAAACTTTTAGAAACGACAGCTTAGGTTTCTTCCCAAACCATAATTCATACGGTGTCATCTCAACGGATTTAGACGGTGCCCTATTTAAAGTGAATGTAGCTGTCTCTAGAGCGTATCCCCAAAATGATAGCGGTAAATCGGTAAGAGACATCATAGATCGCACCATATCCAATAGAGTGTGATTACGACGTTCGGACACACCGTTACGCTGAGGTGTTCCAAGTGGCGTGAGTTGTGAAACGATTCCACATTTCCTTAAGTGTCCCAAATTCACAACTTAAGTATTCTCCTCCACGATCTGATCGTAGGAACTTTATCTTTCGGTCACGTTGATTCTCTACCTCATTCTGAAATTCCTTGAACTTTTCAAAGGTCTCAGACTTGTGTTTCATTAAGTAGACATACCCATATCTACTCAAGTCATCAGTGAGAGTGAGAACATAACGGTATCCTCCGCGAGCCTCAACGCTCATTGGACCGCACACATCGGTATGTATGATTTCCAATAAGTTGGTTGCTCACTCCATTGTTCCGGAGAACGGAGTCTTGGTCATTTTGCCCATGAGGCATGGTTCGCATGTGTCAAATGATTCATAATCGAGAGACTCTAAGAGCCCATCAGCATGGAGCTTCTTCATGCGCTTGACACCAATGTGACCAAGGCGACAGTGCCACAAGTATGTGGGACTATCGTTATCAACTTTACATCTTTTGATATTCACACTATGAATATGTGTAACATTACGTTCGAGATTCATTAAGAATAAACCATTGACCATCGGGGCATGACCATAAAACATATCTCTCATATAAATAGAACAACCATTATTCTCGGATTTAAATGAGTAGCCATCTCGTATTAAACGAGATCCAGATACAATGTTCATGCTCAAACTTGGCACTAAATAACAATTATTGAGGTTCATAACTAATCCCGTGGGTAAATGTAGAGGTAGCATGCCGACGGCGATCACATCGACCTTGGAACCATTCCCGACGCGCATCGTCACCTTGTCCTTCGCCAGTCTCCGCTTATTCCGCAGCTCCTGCTGTGAGTTACAAATATGAGCAACGGCACCGGTATCAAATACCCAGGAGTTACTACGAGTACTGGTAAGGTACACATCAATTACATGTATATCAAATATACCTTTAGTGTTGCCATCCTTCTTGTCTGCTAAGTATTTGGGGCAGTTCCGCTTCCAGTGACCCTTCCCCTTGCAATAAAAGCACTCAGTCTCAGGCTTGGGTCCATTCTTTGACTTCTTCCTGGCAGCTGGCTTACCGGGCGCAGTAACATCTTTGCCGTCCTTCTTGAAGTTCTTCTTACCCTTGCCCTTTTTAAACTTAGTGGTCTTATTGACCATCATCACTTGATGTTCTTTCTTGATTTCAACCTCTGCTGACTTCAGCATGGAAAATACTTCAGGAATGGTCTTCACCATCCCCTACATATTGTAGTTCAACACAAAGCTCTTGTAGCTCGGTGGGAGCGACTGAAGGATTGTGTCAATGACCGCCTCATCCGGGAGGTTGATCTCCAGCTGGGACAGGCGGTTGTGCAACCCAGACATTTTGAGTATATGCTCACTGACAGAACTGTTTTCCTCCATCTTACAACTATAGAACTTGTCGGAGACTTCATATCTCTCGACCCGGGCATGAGCTTGGAAAACCATTTTCAGCTCCTCAAACATCTCATATGCTCCGTGTTTCTCAAAACGCTTTTGGAGCCCCGGTTCTAAGCTGTAAAGCATGCAGCACTGAACGAGGGAGTAATCATCAGCACGTGACTGCCAAATGTTCATAACGTCTTCGTTCTCTGGGATGGGTGCTTCACCTAGCGGTTCATCTAGGACATATGCTTTCTTGGCTGCTATGAGGATGATCCTCAGGTTCCGGACCCAGTCCGAATAGTTGCTGTCATCATCTTTCAGCTTGGTTTTCTCTAGGAACGCGTTGAAGTTCATGTTGACATGAGCATTGGCCATTTGATCTACAAGACATATTTTGCAAAAGTTTTAGACTAAGTTCATGATAATTAAGTTCATCTAATCAAATTATTTAATGAACTCCCACTCAGATTGACATCCCTCTATTCATCTAAGTGTTACACGATCCGAGTCGACTAGGCCGTGTCCGATCATCACGTGAGACGGACTAGTCATCATCGGTGAACATCTCCATGTTGATCGTATCTTCCATACGACTCATGTTCGACCTTTCGGTCTCTTGTGTTCCGAGGTCATGTCTGTACATGCTAGGCTCATCAAGTTAACCCTAAGTATTCTGCATGTGTAAATCTGTCTTACACCCGTTGTTTGTGAACGTAAGGATCTATCACACCCGATCATCACGTGGTGCTTCGAAACGACGAACTTTAGCAACGGTGCACAGTTAGGGGGAACACTTTCTTGAAATTATTATAAGGGATCATCTTATTTACTACCGCCGTTCTAAGTAAACAAGATGCATAAAACATAATAAACATCACATGCAATTATATAGTAGTGACATGATATGGCCAATATCATATAGCTCCTTCGATCTCCATCTTCGGGGCTCCATGATCATCTTCGTCACCGGCATGACACCATGATCTCCATCATCATGATCTCCATCATTGTGTCTTCATGAAGTTGTCACGCCAACGACTACTTCTACTTCTATGGCTAACGCGTTTAGCAATAAAGTAAAGTAATTTACATGGCATTCTTCAATGACACGCAGGTCATACAAAAAATAAAGACAACTCCTATGGCTCCTGCCGGTTGTCATACTCATCGACATGCAAGTCGTGATTCCTATTACAAGAACATGATCTCATACATCACAATATATCATTCATCATTCATCACAACTTCTGGCCATATCACATCACATGACAATTGCTGCAAAAATAAGTTAGACGTCCTCTAATTGTTGTTGCATCTTTTGCGTGGCTGCAATTGGGTTCTAGCAAGAACTTTTTCTTACCTACGAATAACCACAACGTGATTTTGTCAACTTCTATTTACCCTTCATAAGGACCCTTTTCGTCGAATCTGCTCCAACTAAAGTAGGAGAGACAGACACCCGCTAGCCACCTTATGCAACTAGTGCATGTCAGTCGGTGGAACCTATCTCACGTAAGCGTACGTGTAAGGTCGGTCCGGGCCGCTTCATCCCACAATACCGCTGAAGAAAAATAAGACTAGTAGCGTCAAGCAAGTTGACAGGATCTACGCCCACAACAAAATTATGTTCTACTCGTGCAATAGAGAACTACGCATAGACCTAGCTCATGATGCCACTGTTGGGGAACGTTGCAGAAAATAAAAAAATTCCTACGGTTTCACCAGGATCCTTCTATGAGTTCATCTAAGCAACGAGTCATGGGAGAGAGATTGCATCTACATACCACTTGTAGATCGCATGCGGAAGCGTTCAAGAGAACGGTGATGATGGAGTCGTACTCGTCGTGATTCAAATCACCGATGACCAAGTGCCGAATGGACAGCACCTCCGCATTCAACACACGTACGGAGCGGATGACGTCTCCTCCTTCTTGATCCAGCAAGGGGGAAGGAGAGGTTGATGATGATCCAGCAGCACAACGGCGTGGTGGTGGATGCAGCAGAACTCCGGCAGGGCTTCGCCAAGCTGCTGCGGGAGGAGGACGAGGTGTAGCAGGGGGAGGGAGGCGCCAAGACACAGGGTGCGGCTGCCCTCCCCCCTGCCCTCCTTTATATAGGCCCCCAGGGGGGGCGCCGGCCCTGGGAGATGCAATCTCCCAAGGGGGGCGGCGGCCAGGGGGGGTGGAGTGCCCCCCAAGGCAAGTGGTGCGCCCCCCCCCCCCCCCCACCTAGGGTTTCCAACCCTAGGCGCAGGGGGGCCCAAGGGGGGGCGCACCAGCCCACTAGGGGCTGGTTCCCCTCCCACTTCAGCCCACGGGGCCCTTCGGGATAGGTGGCCCCACCCGGTGGACCCCCGGGACCCTTCCGGTGGTCCCGGTACAATACCGGGTGACCCCGAAACTTTCCCGATGGCCGAAACAGCACTTCCTATATATAATTCTTTACCTCTGGACCATTCCGAAACTCCTCGTGACGTCTGGGATCTCATCCGAGACTCCGAACAACATTCGGTTTGCTGCATACTCATATTCATACAACCCTAGCGTCACCGAACCTTAAGTGTGTAGACCCTACGGGTTCGGGAGACATGCAGACATGACCGAGACGTCTCTCCGGTCAATAACCAACAGCGGGATCTGGATACCCATGTTGGCTCCCACATACTCCTCGATGATCTCATCGGATGAACCACGATGTCGAGGATTCAAGCAACCCCGTATACTCTTCCCTTTGTCAGACGGTATGTTACTTGCCCGAGAATCGATCGTCGGTATCCCAATACCTCGTTCACTCTCGTTACCGGCAAGTCACTTTACTCATACCATAATGCATGATCCCGTGACCAGACACTTGGTCACTTTGAGCTCATTATGATGATGCACTACCGAGTGGGCCCAGTGATACCTCTCCGTTATACGGAGTGACAAATCCCAGTCTCGATCCGTGTCAACCCAACAGACACTTTCGGAGATACCTGTAATGCACCTTTATAGTCACCCAGTTACGTTGTGACGTTTGGTACACCCAAAGCACTCCTACGGTATCCGTGAGTTACACAATCTCATGGTCTAAGGAAGAGATACTTGACATTGGAAAAGCTCTAGCAAAACGAACTACACGATCTTGTGCTATGCTTAGGATTGGGTCTTGTCCATCACATCATTCTCCTAATGTTGTGATCCCATTATCAACGGCATCTAATGTCAATAGTCAGGAAACCATGACTATTTGTTGATCAACGAGCTAGTCAACTAGAAGCTCACTAGGGACGTATTGTGGTCTATGTATTCACACGTGTATTACGATTTCCGGATAATACAATTATAGCATGAACAAAGACAATTATCATGAACAAGGAAATATAATAATAATCCTTTTATTATTGCCTCTAGGGCATATTTCCAACACGTGCGGCACGATGGTGTTACGCGCAGTGAATTAGAACTGCCATCAGGACGTGCCGTCCGGCCTCCCCTTTAATTCCCGCAGCCATTATAGCCTTAGTCTCTTCAACCTTTTGATCACGCCCCACAACACAACAAGCACACCCACGATGACACATAGAGAGGGGATGTCTAGCGGCGCTCCAACGGAGTTCGTCAAGCATAAAGTGGAGACCCACGCAAGGGAGACGGATCTCTCGGTGGTGTACACCATCAACCCGGCCGTGGTGGACGAATACATCAACACTGTTGAGCAGTTGCTTGCTGGAGACAAGTACAAGGTGGTCGGCATCGACCTCCAGTACATCGACAGTAGTCCTGTCATAGATCACAAGGTTGTCGTGGCCCAGTTGTGCATGCGCCATCATGTCCTCACCAACCACTACTGCATGGCCAGAGAGCCTTGCGACCGTTTCAACAGGTTTGTCAGTAGCACCGACTACATGTTCGCCACGGTGGAAACCACCAACAATGTAAAAGTGCTCAGTGTTACGGACTTGGCCTGCGAGAACCTTGTCGAAATCTGTGACCACTACAGGATCTGGGGCAGCACGAAGAAGGACTCCCTGGTCGAACTCGCCTCGGCCATCATCGACCCGTACTATGAAAAGATGAAGCAGGATGCCCAGAGAACAAGTGTCGTATCCTGGCACAGGGCCTGGGTGCGGCGACTAGATGAACCTCACCTCAGGTTCGCATCCAAGAGCACATACACATGCTTCAAGATGTACAGGCGGATCATTGACATGAGGAAGTGCCTCGTTACCCAAATCGACAAGCCCGGATCGAGCCACAAGCAGAGCAAGCATCACAAGTAGTAATGATCAGATGATCATTTATGCTAGTTAATCATGCATGTAATATATATTTTACTTTATTGATGTGTGGAAGTGTCATGTGTGTAGTAGCCACCTATGAAATTATGCATGTAATAGTTTACTTTGGTGTGTGCAAATGCCATGGTTGTAGTAGCCACCTATGTAATTGGATGTTTAATTTGGTTAATCATGCATGTAATATATATGTTCTTGTTCTGTATGCAATCCCATTGCACAACACACACGTCTTATTAGCAGCAATCGTCTGTGTTATTATCGGTCTTCGCACACATTTCTGGTTACATACCTGTTTGCCGCGTATCACACGCATCTTGTTATATTGAACCGTTTATGTTCTCTTGTCTCAATACAAACGGTTCATCCGCGTGAACCGCATGCCGTATATCGCACACACCTTGATTTGGCTGACCGTTTCTTTTGTGTTGCCTAATCACAAATAGTTCATCCTAGTGAACTGTATGTTGTTTATCGCACACACCTTCATCTGGTTGACCGTTTCTTTTGTTGCTCCTCATCGCAAACGGTTAATTGCACTGAACCGTATGCCCTACATCACACACGGAACTAAAATCTGCACCGTGTTTGATGGAACCGTCATTGCAAACATTTTGCACCTTTTTTGATGGTTTTTTTTACACCACCGTTTGTGATTAATGCATCGCACACAGTTTCGTCAAAGGGTCTCTGATCGTAGTGTCGCGTTAGCAGCCTCCTGCAGTAGTGCAGGCCCTGCACAAGGACTGACCTTCCATCAAACCCGGGCTCTCGGGGGTCTACTGGGATCCTCCGCTCGTCACCATACGGTCACATGTCATCATACCGTCGGGGCGCATACGAACCACCCCTCGGAGGGGGCGTGGGCACTCGATGGCGGGCGTCACGGTGATATCAAGGGTCAAACTGCCCGTGGCCTCGATCCAGGTACTGGTCCTGACGAAAACCTCGATTTTCACACCGTAGAGGCGATCTTAGCCTGAGGGTCGGCTGAACTGTGTCCGCCATGACGGGCCTATTGTGAATCCTATTGCGCGACTGAGAAACGGACGAATTCTACTCCTCGGCCGCCCTGAGCAGTGTTAGAATCTGTTCCAGGCCTCTCCCAGCTTCAGAAAGGGATGGTTGGATTGAATCTGCAATACGTGTTGCAGCTGCAACATTCTGGACTAGAGTACAGTATACCTGACACTCACCTCAAGATCCAGTCGGGAACAATTGCCGCTATCGTCGATTGTAGCTTGGGAGTCGTCCACGGGCACGGTTGTCGAGTGACTTTTGAAGATTCTCCAGGCGTGCACGTTCAGCCAGAGTGGCTACGCGTGCAGCTTCCAAAGCCTGAGCTTCGGTGGTCTCCCAATGATGGGTATCTGGAGATCTTGGACGTTCCTGCGTTGTAGCTCTTCTCTCTGCTCCACAATTAGGGCTTGCGGATAATACTAGTCGTTGTCGCGCAACGAACCACTGCTATCGCCTCCACCACGGGGAAATACTGGTGGGTTGCGCTGGGGGCCAACTATGAGGACTTCCACCGCGAGGTCATTGCTTTCGCACTCGGAAAGCGTATCCGAGTGGACAACAAACAGATCAAACAAACCATAAAGGGACTCATCGGGCTCGATTGCCGCGATCTGAGGAGTGGCCGACTAACGGGACACCACGTGGTTCACCAACCGCTGCAGTCGCAACTGACCGGATCGCTTCAGCGGGAAGGGAAGACGCCACCGGAGCCGACCGATACTGAGTCGACGGCTGCCGCAAGAGAATGCCGTAGGCACTCGCACGGAAGTGATCCGCCCCACGAATAGGGATCGCCTCGACGTTGAGGGGGGCTTCCTGGAGCCAGGTCGAATCATCGACGACGAAGGTGAGCGCGCCGAGACAGATCATGCGGCCCAGAAACAATCCAGCACCGGAAACCATGTCGATGTACATCGGAAATTGCAACCTAGTCGAAAGTTGCTTAGATGTCTGCCCCACGGTGGGCGCCAACTGTCGCAGGAACAAATCTGACAGTAGAGATAGGGGGTACGTAGGAGAGGGTAAAGTCTAGCTATGACGAGGTTGTACACTCGATTTTATGAGTTCATTCCCCTCTCGGAGGAGGTAACGGCCCTACGTCTTGGTGCCTTGGAGGCTGTGTTGATTGGAGAGTTGAGTTACAGGGTGCGCGAACCCTTGTGCCCGAGGGGAGGAGTGGCTTATATAGAGTGCGCCAACCCCTTGCAGTCCTCAGTTACACAAGGGTTCAATGAGAGAATAATGCTACGAACGTTAGTGGTAATGCCCGTGTTTAATGAACTTTAAGGCTACGAAGTGAATGCCCGACTGTTGCCATTCATAGGTGACTCTAGGCCTTCTGTCCTTCGAGTGAATTCTTGTCTTCCGAGTGAATAATGACGGTCGAGTGGAATTGGGGTATCCGAGTGGATCTTCCGTCAAGTGGATTGCACCCTGTGATGATTCCGGTCGGTATCTTCTTTCTATCTTTGTAGGGCTTGGCCTCTTGTGCAGTGTCATTGGGTAGGGCATATAGGTCAGGTCCAGGACCCTACCCTAGGTACATGTCCTTGTCATTGTCGAACACTGGACGATGTTTTTTGACGACTCCAAGATGCTCCACGGCTCCGGGGCCAGAGTGGCTTATATAGAGTGCGCCAACCACTTGCAGTCCTCAGTTACACAAGGGTTCAATGAGAGAATAATGCTACGAACGTTAGTGGTAACGCCCGTGTTTAATGAACTTTAAGGCTACGAAGTGAATGCCCGACTGTTGCCATTCATAGGTGACTCTAGGCCTTCTGTCCTTCGAGTGAATTCTTGTCTTCCGAGTATATAACGACGGTCGAGTGGAATTGGGGTATCCGAGTGGATCTTCCGTCAAGTGGATTGCACCCTGTGATGATTCCGGTCGGTATCTTCTTTCTATCTTTGTAGGGCTTGGCCTCTTGTGCAGTGTCATTGGGTAGGGCATATAGGTCAGGTCTAGGACCCTACCCTAGGTACATGTCCTTGTCATTGCCGAACACTGGACGATGTTTTTTGATGACTCCAAGATGCTCCACGGCTTCGGGGCCAGAGTGGTCTTGGTGTCCCCTAAAGGCGACCGACTCTGTTATGTGCTTCAGATTTACTTCGACTCCTCCAACAACGAAGCCGAATATGAAGCTCTCTTGTATGGGCCGTGAATGGCAATTTCTCTAGGAATTCACCGACTCATGCTCTATGGAGATCGATCAACTGCTAGGATATTAGAGGTCATGTTCTGGAACTCCTAAAGAGCAGGCGCACCAAAACATCAAAGTCAGATGCACAAAAAACAACGCACCAACGGGTTAAATAGTCGGCGGCAGCTCTTTGGAAAATGCCGATACCATCTTGGCGCCCTGCGGATTACCCCGAGCGGAGGTTATGGCCCTGATCTTGGCCCCCACATCCTTCTCGGTGAGCTCCTCCGGATGCACTCGGGTGGGGTCATTTGGACCCTCATATTGCCACATGGGGTGGGCCCTGGCCTGTAGCGGCTGGATCCGTAGAGCTAGGAAAGTCCCAAACATATCCATTCTGTTTAGCCCGCGTTCACGGTCTCGACCAGGGCGGTGGCCAAGATGTCGACCTTCGTCTTCTCCTCCTTCGCCACCATGAGGGACTCGGGAGCCCTCACCCTCTTCATCAAGTATGGGGAAAGACCCGACTGGTTTGGCCCACTGGGACATCTCTGCAGTAAAACTAAGTTCCCCGCCACCCCTTGACGGACTCGGGAAAGCTCATCTTTGGGAAGGCACTCCCCCCACGGACTTGGATGCCCAGGACTCCACATAACTGTGTGATGTGGGTGTTCGTGCCGACTGACGGGCCTTTCTTGAGGGTCATCGACCGACAAGTGAAGATATGCTTGCAGAGCCCCCAGTGGGGTCGATAGCTGATTCTCACAGAGTGGGACGAAGGCCGAAAGATATATGATGGCACTGTGAGGAAGGTGATGGAGCTGCGCGCCGAAGTAGTCAAGGAACACTTGGTAAAATGAGTGGGGAGGCATCAAGAAGCCCCGCTCGATGTGGGTGACGAGCAGGACTCGCTCGTCCTCCTGTGGCGCCGGCTCGACCTCTCCCGCGCCTAGGCGACGCCACCCGTCATCTGGAATCAGCTCCTCCTTCGCAAGCTCCTCCAACCTCCAAGCCGAAATGTGCGACGGGATCCAGTGCCCTGACGCGCCTCTAGCAGCCGCATCGGAGCCGGAGGAAGCCGCCTTCCCCGCCTTGTTTGCTTTGGCCGTGGAATCCCTCGCCATCGCTGCGCACTTGGGAGGAGGAAGGAGGCAAAGGAGTCGGAGCGAGGAGAAGGGGATCCAAGGGTCGGGCCTCTGTCTCTGGATCTTTTATATCGCCAAACAAAATCTCCAGCCTGATCTCCCACCGCGAATCCCTGGATCGACAGCCCGCACGAAGGGGCTTTACACAGAGCACGCGCAGCACGTGGTTGGGATTGTGCGCGTGAATCGAGGAGCCATGCCCCCACTTTCCCACTAACGCATGACATTACCGCTTCCACGCGTGAACACACAAATTCAAATCCCGAGATTTTCGGGATGAGTCAATCCAATTGATCACCCTGATTCCTTTCCTAAAGGATGCATGCATGTCCGACTGACCACCCACCGCGGGGACCCGTGCACTCGGCCACGTTAAACACCTGACTGAAGTCTTCTTTAGGATCATTATGTGATGAGCTTGACGCCCTCCGCGGGTTCACTTGGTCCTCTCAGTAGGCTCCAAGGCGCATGACTCGTAAACCTGGATTCGTAGAAGGCCCGCGCTGGCGTTCCTCTGGGATATGTAGTGGCATCTCCCTGAAACGTCAGACCACGTGCCGGCATCGCCACTCAAGTTGTAATGGCATTCCCACACTCGGGCCTCTAGTCTATCTCCTCAGAGAGGGAAAAAATGAATGCCGCCAGGTTTTTCTCGACGATCAACAATACTTGGTCATCTGGGTAACCTAAAGTCCATAATCCGTTGTGCTTTCGCCCGAGGAACAACAAACCACGATTCGGAAACATATTCCGAGTGTCAGCACTCGGACTCAACCGAGGGATCGGTTTATTAATCCTACGAAATCCCAACCGATTCGGGGGCTAATGATGTGGTCACATATTACAGGTAGGGTTAAGTACCCATCATTCGGGACCCACATGGGGCCATCACCATCATAGGTAGGTCCCTGGACCATGCCAACATTTGAGTGCATACATCGAGAAGTCCACTCGGACAACTCGACGACACTCAGACGACCACACGTCACTCGGCTGATGGACCACCACTCGGACATAGAAGGCAGGAGGACGTCGTGGGAGCTGCAACGGCCTAGGGATTCTAAGTCATCCATTAAGTACAGTCATAGCTACCATTACCTGTAACTGCTGTAGTAGAGGCTCATTATACTAGTAACTGACTCATTCAATGTCATTAATTGCATTGGCGGCGTGGGAGACATGGGGTTGCGGTGCACTCTATATAAGCCGCACCCACTCCACAGCCAGGCAACGAGCAACCTTTGTAACAATACCTATCAAATCAAAGTAAGCCTCAAGGCACGAGACGTAGGGCTTTTACCTCCACCGAGTGAGGGGCCTGAACTCGTTAAACACCGACTGTTACCCCTGCGCCATAGTTAGGCTCTGCCCTTTATTCGTACCCCTAATACTCATTGTCAGGATCATAACCCCGACACACGCCCGATGTGGACGTCGGTCGGTGGTCACCATCCCCGCCACACGAAGAGGTTGTGCAGGCGCCACCGCAGCCGGCACAGCAGGCGACTTCGGCCTGGTAGGGGCCGCCAGCCCACCTCTGGCAGCCACCTCCATACGTGGACCTCACCGGCGACGACGCCGACGACGAGGAGTAGACGGCGGCCACGGTAGGCAACGGCGGCCAAGACGGCGGCGACGGCCCTTTTATCTTTTTTTAATGTTTTAAATTATCTTGTTTATATTAATGTGCGAACTTAGGTAATGTGGACATTTTAATGTCTCTTTTAATATTTTCGAGTTGTTTTTAATGTTTATTTGGGGTTGGGGGGTTTTTATTTTCGAGTCAAAAAAACGGACTGTTTCGGATGCAGCCGACCCGTTGGGCGCACCGATGACCGCACGACCGCAAACGAACGTTCGTGTCTGTTTTCCTTTCCCAAAAGGACAAAAACGGAGGAACCGAACGTCCGTTTAAGGTCATGCGTTGGAGTTGACCTAACAACTCGTCGGTTACTACTGTCAGCCCCTCACGATCGAGCGCCGGTGCGTATCGAGGGCCACATCTGGAGATCCTAGCAGCAAAACACCCGCCACTTGCATCACATGTGGCCCGTCCGATTCACCGCAGGCAGGTGTGCAAACAGAGAGAGTACTCTACGTGGTTTGACAGAGAACTCAAGGAAACGATTGTGCACTGCTTACTATAATTGCCACCACTGCTCGCTGTGCAGCAATCTGAGCCCAGCCCGGCACAGTAGCTATTCAAATGTGCTGATTGATTCCCTGATCGATCGGTCGGCCTGGCCACCTCCTTATCTCTTGGGATGCTTAAACTAAGCAAGCGCGATTAGCTAGCTGGTGCTTGGCAGTAGTAGTTTATAAGCCGGCTTAAAGGTGATGGCTTGTCCGGGCGTCCTTGTCCGCGGCTCTGCTCCGCTGGTGATGGTCAGTGGTCACACTTGCGGATGTCTCGGTCGAAGCACTTTCCCTGTATCTGTTTCTGGTAACACTGCAGTAGTAGGATTGTTTGTGATCCCTGATCCGTTTTCGCGATCTGATGTATCGATTCGCGGGCGGGCGCGGATCGAAACCCGCGTCAGATAATCGTGTTAATCAGTCGGCTTCACGGTTTACGGCGCTGTGATCGCGTTGCACCATCTGACCTCCCCGCCCCCGATATATGCCTGCCGTTCCTGGCCTCTCCTCACGTGAACCAACGAACGAACGGATGAAACCCGCGTCTTCAGCCGAGCGGCGCCGCAGAATTCCAAGGAGAAAAGAAAAGACATGCCTGCGCTGTTGGTTGGGATGAACCATGCTGAAATCTAAGATGGGCTCTAGGCCCATATTGCAATTTCTGAAAAATCTCTGACAGCAGGACCACAATCTGAGACGTCGGATTGTGGGCTGTCACGGACTCGGACGTGAGTCAAGCCCACGTCTCTCCACGCGGCTGCGCCTATATAAGTGTGCGGTGTCTCCTAACCCTAGCCGCCACGAACAGATCACATCTGCTCACGCGCACGCCCACCGTCGTTCCTTTGCTGCTGCTGCCGCCGGCGACTCCATCCCGTCCGCCGCATACACGGTCGACGGGAGAGCAGGTCTCCGAAACCACGCCCTTCTGGTTCCTGTACGGGGTGAGGGGCGAATAGGTTTTTGGGCAGCGATTACGCGACTGCTCGCTTCCGATCGTCTACTTCCTCTACGTCCGCGTCGCCTTCATCATCACCATGTCCAACGACCCCGACCATGCCGTCGCCGAGAAAGCTGAAGCCGACAAGAAGGCTGCCGAGGACGCCGCTGCTGCCACCAAAGCCGCGGCCTCTGCATGGCCTACTGGAGGGTATAACTCGTTTATCCCGCTCCTGATTAATTTCATATTAGCGGTACTAGCAGTATGTGTAGATTTGTCTACTGTTTGCTTAGTACGTGCATGTTTAGATCAAAGTCAGTACGTCATCAACTTAGTCAATGCCATGCTAGTGATTTACTCGTGGATTAATTTAATCGAGAAATTGCCTATTTACTCAACAATCCAAAAACCTATTATGTGTAGGAATTTTTCGGCAAGTGGCTTTGCCGCAGCACTAAAACCGGATAAGTTTACCGGTACCTATTTTAAGCGTTGGCAGACAAAGACCACTTTATGGCTCACGGCTATGAACGTGTTCTGGGTCACCGGTGTGTCCACGGGAATGATTGCTCCTGAATAGGAGAAGGCGTTCAGGGAGGCAACCACTGTGTTTCTCGGAGCAGTTCTTAGCGTGATCGGAGATAAACCGGTCGACGCATATTTACATGTGCATGTCGCCAAGGACTTGTGGGAGGCGCTCGAATCTAAGTTCGGGGCCGCCGATGCAGGGAGCGAGATGTATATTATAGAGCAGTTTCACGATTACAAGATGGTTGAGAACCGTCCTGTACTGGAGCAGGCTCATGAGATAATATGCATTGTTAAGGAGCTTGAGCTTCTGAAGTGCGAGTTACCGGGCAAGTTTGTCGCGGGCTGCATAATCGCTAAGCTCCCCAATTCCTGCAGGAACTTTGCCACCACTCTGAAACATCAGAGGCGTGAATTCTCTGTGGAGGATGTCATTGGCCATCTGAGTGTTGAGCAGAATTGGAGGACAAAGGACTCGCACGGAAAAGGGGCCGAAGGGACTTCTGTTGCCAACATGGTGAACCAGAGGAACTTCAACTCCCACAAGTTCAAGGGAAAGAACGGTGTCCAACAGAATACCGACTTCAAGAAGAAGGGTAAGAAGACCTTCAAGAAGAACAAGAAGGATGAGGGCTGCTTTACTTGTGGTTCGGCTGAACATTGGGCCAACAAGTGCCCAAACAAGTTTAAGAAGTCAGGACAGGACTCCAAGTCTGTCAACATGATTGTGGACAACAATGAGAATGGTGCATCTAGGTACGGTAATTTATTTACTGTTTTTTCAGTGTTTCAGCCTACCGATTGGTGGGTGGATACAGGTGCAGGTGTTCATGTGTGTGCTGACATTTCATTGTTCTCTTCTTACCAGGTCACAGGCCACGGGTCCGTATTGATGGGGAATGGCGCGAGTGCTTCTGTTCATGGTGTTGGCACGGTCGATCTGAAGTTTACTTCGGGAAGGATCGTGCAGCTGAAGAACGTGCAGCATGTCCCCGCCATCAAGAAGAACCTCGTTAGTGGCTCCCTTCTATGTAGAGAAGGGTTTAAGTTGGTATTCGAGTCTAATAAATTAGTTGTTACTAAGTATGGACTATTTGTTGGAAAAGGTTATGAGAGCGGAGGGATGTTCCGCCTTTCCCTCGCAGATTTCTGTAATAAAGTCGTGAACCATCTTCATTCGAGTGTTAATGAATCTGAGGTTTGGCATTCACGTCTTTGTCACATAAGTTTCGGTGTTATGACGCGGCTAGCTAAGTTGGATTTAATCCCGAGTTTCACTTTAGCCAAAGGTTCTAAGTGCCTGTCATGTGTGCAAGCTAAGCAACCTCGCCAGCCTCACAAGGCTGCGGAGGAGAGACACTTGGCACCATTAGAACTCATACATTCTGATCTTTGTGAGATGAACGGTGTATTGACTAAAGGTGGAAAGAAATACTTCATGACATTGATAGATGATTCCACTAGATATTGCTATGTGTATCTGTTAAATACTAAAGATGAGGCTCTATACTACTTTAAAATCTATAAGGCAGAAGTTGAGAATCAACTTGAAAAGAAAATTAAACGATTCCGTTCAGATCGTGGTGGAGAGTACTTCTCGAGTGAGTTTGATTCTTTCTGTGCGGAACACGGCATTATTCATGAGAGGACGCCTCCCTATTCACCCCAGTCAAACGGGGTTGCCGAGCGGAAAAACCGTATTCTAACTGATCTAGTTAACGCCATGTTAGATACGTCGGGTTTATCCAAGGCATGGTGGGGGGAGGCTATATTGACGGCATGTCATGTCCTGAATAAAGTTCCGATAAAGGATAATGAGATCACTCCATATGAGAGATGGGCAAAGAGAAGGACAACACTCTCGTACTTGCGTACTTGGGGCTGTTTGGCGAAAGTCAACGTGCCGATCCCCAAAAAGCGTAAGCTTGGACCCAAGACTGTGGACTGTGTTAATTTAGGCTACGCTAAGAACAGCGTTGGCTATAGATTTCTAGTAGTGAAATCTGAGTTACCTGACCAGAAGGTCGGTACAATCATAGAGTCTAAGGATGCTACATTCTTCGAGGATATTTTTCCTATGAGAGATATGCAAAGCACTTCTAGACAGGAATCTGAGGAGACTCCTGAATCTGCCATCCCTATGGAATATTATGAACAAACACATGATGAAAATCCTGAGGAGGATGACGAGGAAACCCTTGGTAGGGGCAAGAGACAAAGGACTGCAAAGACCTTTGGTGATGATTTCTTCGTGTACCTCGTGGATGATACTCCCACTTCTATTTCAGAAGCGTATGCCTCTCCAGAAGCTGACTACTGGAAGGATGCGGTCCGTAGCGAGATGGATTCCATCATGGCTAACGGGACATGGGAGATCACTGAGCGTCCCTATGGTTGCAAACCATTGGGATGTAAGTGGGTGTTCAAGAAAAAGCTTAGGCCCGATGGTACGATTGAAAAGTACAAGGCTAGGCTTGTGGCCAAGGGCTATGACCAGAAAGAAGAGGAAGATTTCTTCGATACTTATTCACATGTGGCTAGACTGACCACTATTCGAGTATTACTCTCGTTGGCGGCCTCACATGGTCTTCTTGTCCATCAAATGGATGTTAAGACGGCTTTTCTGAATGGAGAGCTAAATGAGGAAATCTACATGCAATAGCCAGATGGCTTTGTAATAGATGGTCAGGAAAGAAAGGTGTGTAGGTTGCTGAAATCTTTATATGGCCTGAAGCAAGCACCTAAGCAATGACATGATAAGTTTAATACAACTCTGACATCTATTGGCTTCGTTGTTAATGAAGCTGACAAATGTGTATACTATCGCCATGGTGGGGGCGAAGGAGTTATACTGTGCTTGTATGTTGATGACATACTGATATTCGGAACAAACCTCAAAGTCATTGAGGAGGTCAAATCGTTTCTGTCTCAGAACTTTGAGATGAAGGACCTTGGTGTGGCTGATGTTATCTTGAACATCAAGCTACTGAGAGATAATGAGGGTGGGATCACACTTCTGCAATCCCATTATGTTGAGAAGGTGTTGAGTCGTTTTGGATATTCAGACTTCACACCATCTCAAACACCATATGATCCTAGCGTGTTGATTCGAAAGTTCAAAGGCATGGCTAAAGATCAATTGAGATACTCTCAAATCATTGGTTCACTGATGTACCTAGCGAGCGCAACGAGGCCTGACATCGCATTTGCTGTGAGAAAACTGAGCCGGTTTGTTTCTAAACCGGGTGATGTACATTGGCAGGATGTTGAAAGAGTTATGCGCTATCTGAAAGGTACTATGAACTATGGACTTCACTATACCGGAGACCCGTCGGTACTTGAAGGGTATAGTGATGCGAATTGGATCTCTGATGCTGATGAGATGAAGGCCATGACTGGGTATATGTTTACTCTTGGAGGTGGCGCTGTTTCCTGGAAGTCTTGCAAGCAAACGATCTTAACGAGATTGACAATGGAAGCAGAATTAACAACATTAGACACTTCTGGTGTTGAAGCGGGTTGGCTTCGAGATCTTTTCATGGACTTGCCACTGGTTGATAAACTGGTTCCAGCTATCCTTATGAACTGTGATAATCAGACTGTCATCACCAAGGTGAAGAGTTCAAAGGACAACATGAAGTCCAACAAACACATAAGAATGAGATTAAAAGCTGTTAGAAAATTAAGAAACTCCGGAGTGATAGTGTTGGACTATGTCCATACGGCTAAGAATCTAGCAAATCCCTTTACAAAAGGGCTATCACGTGTAGTGATAGATAGTGCATCGAGGGAGATGGGTATGAGACCCACATGAGTTGCCATGGTGGTAACCCAACCTATGTGATCGGAGATCCCGTGAAGTAGGACCTGGGAAAACAAGCCAGCGGCGAACTGGGGAGAGTAACTTTACTAACCCACTCCGTTGGAGATGCAATACTCTCGGAAACTGTATGGAAGGATGACTACTTTCTTAATGTGTTCCAAGGCTTATATGTATAAGCAAGATGCTATCCTACAGAGCGATCTTTGGAGGAACATACCTATGTGAGCCCGACTGCTAGTCATAGTCTATGAGATTGGGGTGATCTCTAGTAAGCTCATGAATAGGCCAGGAGTGTGACTTATATGCTCCACCCGAGGGGTCAGCCTTCGACAGCCCAGTACTAGTAAGACATGTGGTGAAACTTCTTTCCGCCAAACTGACAATTCAAGGCATAGTCCATTGTTCAGTTGTGAAGGAGTGTAGCTACTTGCTCTAGGTGAAGCTCAACTTTAACAGGTCTTCACTGAAACACTAGTATATCGAAACAGCATTTGGAACAAAGGACACAATGGGCCCTCGAGATCTGGTGGGGGATTGCTGAAATCTGAGATGGGCTCTAGGCCCATATTGCAATTTCTGAAAAATCTCTAAGGGCCCATGTGGGTTATATGGCACTAGGTGTGGTGGGAAGTTTAGTCCCACCCCGGAAGTGGAAGGAGAGTTGGAGTGGTTTATAAGGGTTTCTATTCTACATGCTATTGGAGCTTGAGAAGAGAAGAGGCCCTCGCGCGCTCCTCCTCCGCCGCCCGCCTCGCCTCGTCACGACGCGCCACGGGTTGCGGGAATGAGCCGAGCCGAGCTCACACGTATGCGCTTATTTTTGCCAGTCACTAACGGAGAGGTTCTGACAGCAGGGCCACGATCTGAGACGTTGGATCGTGGGCTATCACGGACTCGGACGTGGGTCAAGCCCACGTCTCTCCACGCGGCTGCGCCTATATAAGTGTGCGGTGTCTCCTAACCCTAGCCGCCACGAACAGATCACATCTGCTCACGCGCACGCCCACCGTCGTTCCTTTGCTGCTGCTGCCGCCGGCGACTCCATCCAGTCCGCCGCGTACACGGTCGACGGGAGAGCAGGTTTCCGAAACCACGCCCTTCTGGTTCATGTACGGGGTGAGGGGCGAATAGGTTTTTGGGCAGCGATTACGCGACTGCTCGCTTCCGATCGTCTACTTCCTCTACGTCCGCGTCGCCTTCATCATCACCATGTCCACCGACCCCGACCGTGCCGCCGCCGAGAAAGCTGAAGCCGACAAGAAGGACGCCGAGGACGCCGCTGCTGCCACCAAAGCCGCGGCTCCTGCATGGCCTACTGGAGGGTATAACTCGTTTATCCCACTCCTGATTAATTTCATATTAGCGGTAATAGCAGTATGTGTAGATTTGCCTACTGTTTGCTTAGTACGTGCATGTTTAGATCAAAGTCAGTACGTCATCAACTTAGTCAATGCCATGCTAGTGATTTACTCGTGGATTAATTTAATTGAGAAATTGCCTATCTACTCAACAATCCAAAAACCTATTATGTGTAGGAATTTTTCGGCAAGTGGCTTTGCCGCAGCACTGAAACCGAATAAGTTTACCGGTACCTATTTTAAGCGTTGGCAGACAAAGACCACTTTATGGCTCACGGCTATGAACGTGTTCTGGGTCACCGGTGTGTCCACGGGAACGATTGCTCCTGAACAGGAGAAGGCGTTCAGGGAGGCAACCACTGTGTTTCTCGGAGTAGTTCTTAGCGTGATCGGAGATAAACTGGTCGACGCATATTTACATGTGCATGTCGCCAAGGACTTGTGGGAGGCGCTCGAATCTAAGTTCGGGGCCGCCGATGCAGGGAGCAAGATGTATATTATAGAGCAGTTTCACGATTACAAGATGGTTGAGAACCGTCCTGTACTGGAGCAGGCTCATGAGATAATATGCATTGTTAAGGAGCTTGAGCTTCTGAAGTGCGAGTTACCGGGCAAGTTTGTCGCGGGCTGCATAATCGCTAAGCTCCCCAATTCCTGCAGGAACTTTGCCACCACTCTGAAACATCAGAGGCGTGAATTCTCTGTGGAGGATGTCATTGGCCATCTGAGTGTTGAGCAGAATTCGAGGGCAAAGGACTCGCACGGAAAAGGGGCTGAAGGGACTTCTGTTGCCAACATGGTGAACCAGAGGAACTTCAACTCCCACAAGTTCAAGGGAAAGAACGGTGTCCAACAGAATACCGACTTCAAGAAGAAGGGTAAGAAGACCTTCAAGAAGAACAAGAAGGATGAGGGCTGCTTTACTTGTGGTTCGGCTGAACATTGGGCCAACAAGTGCCCAAACAAGTTTAAGAAGTTAGGACAGGACTCCAAGTCTGTCAACATGATTGTGGGCAACAATGAGAATGGTGCATCTGGGTACGGTAATTTATTTACTGTTTTTTCAGTGTTTCAGCCTACCGATTGGTGGGTGGATACAGGTGCAGGTGTTCATGTGTGTGCTGACATTTCATTGTTCTCTTCTTACCAGGTCACAGGCCACGGGTCCGTATTGATGGGGAATGGCGCGAGTGCTTCTGTTCATGGTGTTGGCATGGTCGATCTGAAGTTTACTTCGGGAAGGATCGTGCAGCTGAAGAACGTGCAGCATGTCCCCGCCATCAAGAAGAACCTCGTTAGTGGCTCCCTTCTATGTAGAGAAGGGTTTAAGTTGGTATTCGAATCTAATAAATTAGTTGTTACTAAGTATGGACTATTTGTTGGAAAAGGTTATGAGAGCGGAGGGATGTTCCGCCTTTCCCTCGCAGATTTCTGTAATAAAGTCGTGAACCATGTTCATTCAAGTGTTAATGAATCTAAGGTTTGGCATTCACGTCTTTGTCACATAAGTTTCGGTGTTATGACGCGGCTAGCTAAGTTGGATTTAATCCCGAGTTTCACTTTAGCCAAAGGTTCTAAGTGCCTGTCATGTATGCAAGCTAAGCAACCTCGCCAGCCTCACAAGGCTGCGGAGGAGAGACACTTGGCACCATTAGAACTCATACATTCTGATCTTTGTGAGATGAATGGTGTATTGACTAAAGGTGGAAAGAAATACTTCATGACATTGATAGATGATTCCACTAGATTTTGCTATGTGTATCTGTTAAATACTAAAGATGAGGCTATACACTACTTTAAAATCTATAAGGTAGAAGTTGAGAATCAACTTGAAAAGAAAATTAAACGATTCCGTTCAGATCGTGGTGGAGAGTACTTCTCGAGTGAGTTTGATTCTTTCTGTGCGGAACACGGTATTATTCATGAGAGGACGCCTCCCTATTCACCCCAGTCAAACGGGGTTGCCGAGCGGAAAAACAATACTCTAACTGATCTGGTTAACGCCATGTTAGATACGTCGGGTTTATCCAAGGCATGGTGGGGGGAGGCTATATTGACGGCATGTCATGTCCTGAATAAAGTTCCGATAAAGGATAATGAGATCACTCCATATGAGAGATGGGCAAAGAGAAGGACAACACTCTCGTACTTGCGTACTTGGGGCTGTTTGGCGAAAGTCAACGTGCCGATCCCCAAAAAGCGTAAGCTTGGACCCAAGACTGTGGACTGTGTTAATTTGGGCTACGCTAAGAACAGCGTTGGCTATAGATTTCTAGTAGTGAAATCTGAGTTACCTGACCAGAAGGTCGGTTCAATCATAGAGTCTAAGGATGCTACATTCTTCGAGGATATTTTTCCTATGAGAGATATGCAAAGCACTTCTAGAAAGGAATCTGAGGAGACTCCTGAATCTGCCATCCCTATGGAATATTATGAACAAACACATGATGAATATTCTGAGGAGGATGACGAGGAAACCCTTGGTAGGGGCAAGAGACAAAGGACTACAAAGACCTTTGGTGATGATTCCTTCGTGTACCTTGTGGATGATACTCCCACTTCTATTTCAGAAGCGTATGCCTCTCCAGAAGCTGACTACTAGAAGGATGCGGTCCGTAGCGAGATGGATTCCATCATGGCTAACGGGACATGGGAGATCACTGAGCGTCCCTATGGTTGCAAACCATTGGGATGTAAGTGGGTGTTCAAGAAAAAGCTTAGGCCCGATGGTACGATTGAAAAGTACAAGGCTAGGCTTGTGGCCAAGGGCTATTACCAGAAAGAAGAGGAAGATTTCTTTGATACTTATTCACCTGTGGCTAGACTGACCACTATTCGAGTATTACTCTCGTTGGCGGCCTCACATGGTCTTCTTGTCCATCAAATGGATGTTAAGACGGCTTTTCTGAATGGAGAGCTAAATGAGGAAATCTACATGCAACAGCCAGATGGCTTTGTAATAGATGGTCAGGAAAGAAAGGTGTGTAGGTTGCTGAAATCTTTATATGGCCTGAAGCAAGCACCTAAGCAATGGCATGATAAGTTTAATACAACTCTGACATCTGTTGGCTTCGTTGTTAATGAAGCTGACAAATGTGTATACTATCGCCATGGTGGGGACGAAGGAGTTATATTGTGCTTGTATGTTGATGACATACTGATATTCGGAACAAACCTCAAAGTCATTGAGGAGGTCAAATCGTTTCTGTCTCAGAACTTTGAGATGAAGGACCTTGGTGTGGCTGATGTTATCTTGAACATCAAGCTACTGAGAGATAATGAGGGTGGGATCACACTTCTGCAATCCCATTATGTTGAGAAGGTGTTGAGTCGTTTTGGATATTCAGACTGCACACCATCTCAAACACCATATGATCCTAGCGTGTTGATTCGAAAGTTCAAAGGCACGGCTAAAGATCAATTGAGATACTCTCAAATCATTGGTTCACTAATGTACCTAGCGAGCGCAACGAGGCCTGACATCGCGTTTGCTGTGAGCAAACTGAGCCGGTTTGTTTCTAAACCGGGTGATGTACATTGGCATGCTGTTGAAAGAGTTATGCGCTATCTAAAAGGTACTATGAACTATGGACTTCACTATACCGGAGACCCATCGGTACTTGAAGGGTATAGTGATGCGAATTGGATCTCTAATGCTGATGAGATGAAGGCCACGACTGGGTATATGTTTACTCTTGGAGGTGGCGCTGTTTCCTGGAAGTCTTGCAAGCAAACGATCTTAACGAGATCGACAATGGAAGCAGAATTAACAGCATTAGACACTTCTGGTGTTGAAGCGGGATGGCTTCGAGATCTTTTGATGGACTTGCCACTGGTTGATAAACCGGTTCCGGCTATCCTTATGAACTGTGATAATCAGACTGTCATCACCAAGGTGAAGAGTTCAAAGGACAACATGAAGTCCAACAAACACATAAGAATGAGATTAAAAGCTGTCAGAAAATTAAGAAACTCCGGAGTGATAGTGTTGGACTATGTCCATACGGCTAAGAATCTAGCAAATCCCTTTACAAAAGGGCTATCACGTGTAGTGATAGATAGTGCATCGAGGGAGATGGGTATGAGACCCACATGAGTTGCCATGGTGGTAACCCAACCTATGTGATCGGAGATCCCGTGAAGTAGGACCTGGGAAAACAAGCCAGCGGCGAACTGAGGAGAGTAACTTTACTAACCCACTCCGTTGGAGATGCAATACTCTCGGAAACTGTATGGAAGGATGACTACTTTCTTAATGTGTTCCAAGGCTTATATGTATAAGCAAGATGCTATCCTACAGAGCGATCTTTGGAGGAACATACCTATGTGAGCCCGACTGCTAGTCATAGTCTATGAGATTGGGGTGATCTCTAGTAAGCTCATGAATAGGCCAGGAGTGTGACTTATATGCTCCACCCGAGGGGTCAGCCTTCGACAGCCCAGTACTAGTAAGACATGTGGTGAAACTTCTTTCCGCCAAACTGACAATTCAAGGCATAGTCCATTGTTCAGTTGTGAAGGAGTGTAGCTACTTGCTCTAGGTGAAGCTCAACTTTAACAGGTCTTCACTGAAACACTAGTATATCGAAACAGCATTTGGAACAAAGGACACAATGGGCCCTCGAGATCTGGTGGGGGATTGCTGAAATCTGAGATGGGCTCTAGGCCCATATTGCAATTTCTGAAAAATCTCTAAGGGCCCATGTGGGTTATATGGCACTAGGTGTGGTGGGAAGTTTAGTCCCACCCCGGAAGTGGAAGGAGAGTTGGAGTGGTTTATAAGGGTTTCTATTCTACATGCTATTGGAGCTTGAGAAGAGAAGAGGCCCTCGCGCGCTCCTCCTCCGCCGCCCGCCTCGCCTCGTCACGACGCGCCACGGGTTGCGGGAATGAGCCGAGCCGAGCTCACACGTATGCGCTTATTTTTGCCAGTCACTAACGGAGAGGTTCTGACAGCAGGGCCACGATCTGAGACGTTGGATCGTGGGCTGTCACGGACTCGGACGTGGGTCAAGCCCACGTCTCTCCACGCGGCTGCGCCTATATAAGTGTGCGGTGTCTCCTAACCCTAGCCGCCACGAACAGATCACATCTGCTCACGCGCACGCCCACCGTCGTTCCTTTGCTGCTGCTGCCGCCGGCGACTCCATCCAGTCCGCCGCGTACACGGTCGACGGGAGAGCAGGTTTCCGAAACCACGCCCTTCTGGTTCATGTACGGGGTGAGGGGCGAATAGGTTTTTGGGCAGCGATTACGCGACTGCTCGCTTCCGATCGTCTACTTCCTCTACGTCCGCGTCGCCTTCATCATCACCATGTCCACCGACCCCGACCGTGCCGCCGCCGAGAAAGCTGAAGCCGACAAGAAGGACGCCGAGGACGCCGCTGCTGCCACCAAAGCCGCGGCTCCTGCATGGCCTACTGGAGGGTATAACTCGTTTATCCCGCTCCTGATTAATTTCATATTAGCGGTAATAGCAGTATGTGTAGATTTGCCTACTATTTGCTTAGTACGTGCATGTTTAGATCAAAGTCAGTACGTCATCAACTTAGTCAATGCCATGCTAGTGATTTACTCGTGGATTAATTTAATTGAGAAATTGCCTATCTACTCAACAATCCAAAAACCTATTATGTGTAGGAATTTTTCGGCAAGTGGCTTTGCCGCAGCACTGAAACCGAATAAGTTTACCGGTACCTATTTTAAGCGTTGGCAGACAAAGACCACTTTATGGCTCATGGCTATGAACGTGTTCTGGGTCACCGGTGTGTCCACGGGAACGATTGCTCCTGAACAGGAGAAGGCGTTCAGGGAGGCAACCACTGTGTTTCTCGGAGTAGTTCTTAGCGTGATCGGAGATAAACTGGTCGACGCATATTTACATGTGCATGTCGCCAAGGACTTGTGGGAGGCGCTCGAATCTAAGTTCGGGGCCGCCGATGCAGGGAGCAAGATGTATATTATAGAGCAGTTTCACGATTACAAGATGGTTGAGAACCGTCCTGTACTGGAGCAGGCTCATGAGATAATATGCATTGTTAAGGAGCTTGAGCTTCTGAAGTGCGAGTTACCGGGCAAGTTTGTCGCGGGCTGCATAATCGCTAAGCTCCCCAATTCCTGCAGGAACTTTGCCACCACTCTGAAACATCAGAGGCGTGAATTCTCTGTGGAGGATGTCATTGGCCATCTGAGTGTTGAGCAGAATTCGAGGGCAAAGGACTCGCACGGAAAAGGGGCTGAAGGGACTTCTGTTGCCAACATGGTGAACCAGAGGAACTTCAACTCCCACAAGTTCAAGGGAAAGAACGGTGTCCAACAGAATACCGACTTCAAGAAGAAGGGTAAGAAGACCTTCAAGAAGAACAAGAAGGATGAGGGCTGCTTTACTTGTGGTTCGGCTGAACATTGGGCCAACAAGTGCCCAAACAAGTTTAAGAAGTTAGGACAGGACTCCAAGTCTGTCAACATGATTGTGGGCAACAATGAGAATGGTGCATCTGGGTACGGTAATTTATTTACTGTTTTTTTAGTGTTTCAGCCTACCGATTGGTGGGTGGATACAGGTGCAGGTGTTCATGTGTGTGCTGACATTTCATTGTTCTCTTCTTACCAGGTCACAGGCCACGGGTCCGTATTGATGGGGAATGGCGCGAGTGCTTCTGTTCATGGTGTTGGCATGGTCGATCTGAAGTTTACTTCGGGAAGGATCGTGCAGCTGAAGAACGTGCAGCATGTCCCCGCCATCAAGAAGAACCTCGTTAGTGGCTCCCTTCTATGTAGAGAAGGGTTTAAGTTGGTATTCGAATCTAATAAATTAGTTGTTACTAAGTATGGACTATTTGTTGGAAAAGGTTATGAGAGCGGAGGGATGTTTCGCCTTTCCCTCGCAGATTTCTGTAATAAAGTCGTGAACCATGTTCATTCAAGTGTTAATGAATCTAAGGTTTGGCATTCACGTCTTTGTCACATAAGTTTCGGTGTTATGACGCGGCTAGCTAAGTTGGATTTAATCCCGAGTTTCACTTTAGCCAAAGGTTCTAAGTGCCTGTCATGTATGCAAGCTAAGCAACCTCGCCAGCCTCACAAGGCTGCGGAGGAGAGACACTTGGCACCATTAGAACTCATACATTCTGATCTTTGTGAGATGAATGGTGTATTGACTAAAGGTGGAAAGAAATACGTCATGACATTGATAGATGATTCCACTAGATTTTGCTATGTGTATCTGTTAAATACTAAAGATGAGGCTATACACTACTTTAAAATCTATAAGGTAGAAGTTGAGAATCAACTTGAAAAGAAAATTAAACGATTCCGTTCAGATCGTGGTGGAGAGTACTTCTCGAGTGAGTTTGATTCTTTCTGTGCGGAACACGGCATTATTCATGAGAGGACGCCTCCCTATTCACCCCAGTCAAACGGGGTTGCCGAGCGGAAAAACAATACTCTAACTGATCTGGTTAACGCCATGTTAGATACGTCGGGTTTATCCAAGGCATGGTGGGGGGAGGCTATATTGACGGCATGTCATGTCCTGAATAAAGTTCCGATAAAGGATAATGAGATCACTCCATATGAGAGATGGGCAAAGAGAAGGACAACACTCTCGTACTTGCGTACTTGGGGCTGTTTGGCGAAAGTCAACGTGCCGATCCCCAAAAAGCGTAAGCTTGGACCCAAGACTGTGGACTGTGTTAATTTGGGCTACGCTAAGAACAGCGTTGGCTATAGATTTCTAGTAGTGAAATCTGAGTTACCTGACCAGAAGGTCGGTTCAATCATAGAGTCTAAGGATGCTACATTCTTCGAGGATATTTTTCCTATGAGAGATATGCAAAGCACTTCTAGAAAGGAATCTGAGGAGACTCCTGAATCTGCCATCCCTATGGAATATTATGAACAAACACATGATGAATATTCTGAGGAGGATGACGAGGAAACCCTTGGTAGGGGCAAGAGACAAAGGACTACAAAGACCTTTGGTGATGATTCCTTCGTGTACCTTGTGGATGATACTCCCACTTCTATTTCAGAAGCGTATGCCTCTCCAGAAGCTGACTACTAGAAGGATGCGGTCCGTAGCGAGATGGATTCCATCATGGCTAACGGGACATGGGAGATCACTGAGCGTCCCTATGGTTGCAAACCATTGGGATGTAAGTGGGTGTTCAAGAAAAAGCTTAGGCCCGATGGTACGATTGAAAAGTACAAGGCTAGGCTTGTGGCCAAGGGCTATTACCAGAAAGAAGAGGAAGATTTCTTTGATACTTATTCACCTGTGGCTAGACTGACCACTATTCGAGTATTACTCTCGTTGGCGGCCTCACATGGTCTTCTTGTCCATCAAATGGATGTTAAGACGGCTTTTCTGAATGGAGAGCTAAATGAGGAAATCTACATGCAACAGCCAGATGGCTTTGTAATAGATGGTCAGGAAAGAAAGGTGTGTAGGTTGCTGAAATCTTTATATGGCCTGAAGCAAGCACCTAAGCAATGGCATGATAAGTTTAATACAACTCTGACATCTGTTGGCTTCGTTGTTAATGAAGCTGACAAATGTGTATACTATCGCCATGGTGGGGACGAAGGAGTTATACTGTGCTTGTATGTTGATGACATACTGATATTCGGAACAAACCTCAAAGTCATTGAGGAGGTCAAATCGTTTCTGTCTCAGAACTTTGAGATGAAGGACCTTGGTGTGGCTGATGTTATCTTGAACATCAAGCTACTGAGAGATAATGAGGGTGGGATCACACTTCTGCAATCCCATTATGTTGAGAAGGTGTTGAGTCGTTTTGGATATTCAGACTGCACACCATCTCAAACACCATATGATCCTAGCGTGTTGATTCGAAAGTTCAAAGGCACGGCTAAAGATCAATTGAGATACTCTCAAATCATTGGTTCACTAATGTACCTAGCGAGCGCAACGAGGCCTGACATCGCGTTTGCTGTGAGCAAACTGAGCCGGTTTGTTTCTAAACCGGGTGATGTACATTGGCATGCTGTTGAAAGAGTTATGCGCTATCTAAAAGGTACTATGAACTATGGACTTCACTATACCGGAGACCCATCGGTACTTGAAGGGTATAGTGATGCGAATTGGATCTCTAATGCTGATGAGATGAAGGCCACGACTGGGTATATGTTTACTCTTGGAGGTGGCGCTGTTTCCTGGAAGTCTTGCAAGCAAACGATCTTAACGAGATCGACAATGGAAGCAGAATTAACAGCATTAGACACTTCTGGTGTTGAAGCGGGATGGCTTCGAGATCTTTTGATGGACTTGCCACTGGTTGATAAACCGGTTCCGGCTATCCTTATGAACTGTGATAATCAGACTGTCATCACCAAGGTGAAGAGTTCAAAGGACAACATGAAGTCCAACAAACACATAAGAATGAGATTAAAAGCTGTCAGAAAATTAAGAAACTCCGGAGTGATAGCGTTGGACTATGTCCATACGGCTAAGAATCTGGCAGATCCCTTTACAAAAGGGCTATCACGTGTAGTGATAGATAGTGCATCGAGGGAGATGGGTATGAGACCCACATGAGTTGCCATGGTGGTAACCCAACCTATGTGATCGGAGATCCTGTGAAGTAGGACCTGGGAAAACAAGCCAGTGGCGAACTGAGGAGAGTAACTTTACTAACCCACTCCGTTGGAGATGCAATACTCTCGGAAACTGTATGGAAGGATGACTACTGTCTTAATGTGTTCCAAGGCTTATATGTATAAGCAAGATGCTACCCTACAGAGCGATCTTTGGAGGAACATACCTATGTGAGCCCGACTGCTAGTCACAGTCTATGAGATTGGGGTGATCTCTAGTAAGCTCATGAATAGGCCAGGAGTGTGACTTATATGCTCCACCCGAGGGGTCAGCCTTCGACAGCCCAGTACTAGTAAGACATGTGGTGAAACTTCTTTACGCCAAACTGACAATTCAAGGCATAGTCCATTGTTCAGTTGTGAAGGAGTGTAGTGTAGCTACTTGCTCTAGGTGAAGCTCAACCTTAACAGGTCTTCACTGAAACACTAGTATATCGAAACAGCATTTGGAACAAAGGACAAAATGGGCCCTCGAGATCTGGTGGGGGATTGCTGAAATCTGAGATGGGCTCTAGGCCCATATTGCAATTTCTAAAAAATCTCTAAGGGCCCATGTGGGTTATATGGCACTAGGTGTGGTGGGAAGTTTAGTCCCACCCCGGAAGTGGAAGGAGAGTTGGAGTGGTTTATAAGGGTTTCTCTTCTACATGCTATTGGAGCTTGAGAAGAGAAGAGGCCCTCGCGCGCTCCTCCTCCGCCGCCCGCCTCGCCACGCCTCGCCTCGTCACGACGCACCGCGGGTTGCGGGAATGAGCCGAGCTGAGCTCACACCTATGCGCTTATTTTTGCCAGTCACTAACGGAGAGGTTCTGACAGTAGGGCCACGATCTGAGACGTCGGATCATGGGCTGTCACGGACTCGGACGTGGGTCAAGCCCACGTCTCTCCACGCGGCTGCGCCTATATAAGTGTGCGGTGTCTCCTAACCCTAGCCGCCACGAACAGATCACATCTGCTCACGCGCACGCCAGCCGTCATTCCTTTGCTGCTGCTGCCGCCGGTGACTCCATCCCGTCCGCCGCGTACACGGTCGACGGGAGAGCAGGTCTCCGAAACCACGCCCTTCTGGTTCATGTACGGGGTGAGGGGCGAATAGGTTTTTGGGCAGCGATTACGTGACTGCTCGCTTCCGATCGTCTACTTCCTCTACGTCCGCGTCGCCTTCATCATCACCATGTCCACCGACCCCGACCGTGCCGCCGCCGAGAAAGCTGAAGCCGACAAGAAGGCCGCCGAGGACGCCGCTGCTGCCACCAAAGCCGTGGCCTCTGCATGGCCTACTGGAGGGTATAACTCGTTTATCCCGCTCCTGATTAATTTCATATTAGCAGTACTAGCAGTATGTGTAGATTTGTCTACTGTTTGCTTAGTACGTGCATGTTTAGATCAAAGTCAGTACGTCATCAACTTAGTCAATGCCATGCTAGTGATTTACTCGTGGATTAATTTAATCGAGAAATTTCCTATTTACTCAACAATCCAAAAACCTATTATGTGTAGGAATTTTTCGGCAAGTGGCTTTGCCGCAGCACTGAAACCGGATAAGTTTACCGGTACCTATTTTAAGCGTTGGTAGACAAAGACCACTTTATGGCTCACGGCTATGAACGTGTTCTGGGTCACCGGTGTGTCCACGGGAACGATTGCTCCTGAACAGGAGAAGGCGTTCAGGGAGGCAACCACTGTGTTTCTCGGAGCAGTTCTTAGCGTGATTGGAGATAAACTGGTCGACGCATATTTACATGTGCATGTCGCCAAGGACTTGTGGAGGCGCTCGAATCTAAGTTCGGGGCCGCCGATGCAGGGAGCGAGATGTATATTATAGAGCAGTTCCACGATTACAAGATGGTTGAGAACCGTCCTGTACTGGAGCAGGCTCATGAGATAATATGCATTGTTAAGGAGCTTGAGCTTCTGAAGTGCGAGTTACCGGGCAAGTTTGTCGCGGGCTGCATAATCGCTAAGCTCCCCAATTCTTGGAGGAACTTTGCCACCACTCTGAAACATCAGAGGCGTGAATTCTCTGTGGAGGATGTCATTGGCCATCTGAGTGTTGAGCAGAATTCGAGGGCAAAGGACTCGCACGGAAAAGGGGCCGAAGGGACTTCTGTTGCCAACATGGTGAACCAGAGGAACTTCAACTCCCACAAGTTCAAGGGAAAGAACGGTGTCCAACAGAATACCGACTTCAAGAAGAAGGGTAAGAAGACCTTCAAGAAGAACAAGAAGGATGAGGGCTGCTTTACTTGTGGTTCGGTTGAACATTGGGCCAACAAGTGCCCAAACAAGTTTAAGAAGTCAGGACAGGACTCCAAGTCTGTCAACATGATTGTGGGCAACAATGAGAATGGTGCATCTGGGTACGGTAATTTATTTACTGTTTTTTCAGTGTTTCAGCCTACCGATTGGTGGGTGGATACAGGTGCAGGTGTTCATGTGTGTGCTGACATTTCATTGTTCTCTTCTTACCAGGTCACAGGCCACGGGTCCGTATTGATGGGGAATGGCACGAGTGCTTCTGTTCATGGTGTTGGCACGGTCGATCTGAAGTTTACTTCGGGAAGGATCGTGCAGCTGAAGAACGTGCAGCATGTCCCCGCCATCAAGAAGAACCTCGTTAGTGGCTCCCTTCTATGTAGAGAAGGGTTTAAGTTGGTATTCGAATCTAATAAATTAGTTGTTACTAAGTATGGACTATTTGTTGGAAAAGGTTATGAGAGCGGAGGGATGTTTCGCCTTTCCCTCGCAGATTTCTGTAATAAAGTCGTGAACCATGTTCATCCGAGTGTTAATGAATCTGAGGTTTGGCATTCACGTCTTTGTCACATAAGTTTCGGTGTTATGACGCGGCTAGCTAAGTTGGATTTAATCCCGAGTTTCACTTTAGCCAAAGGTTCTAAGTGCCTGTCATGTGTGCAAGCTAAGCAACCTCGCCAGCCTCACAAGGATGCGGAGGAGAGACACTTGGCACCATTAGAACTCATACATTCTGATCTTTGTGAGATGAACGGTGTATTGACTAAAGGTGGAAAGAAATACTTCATGACATTTGTAGATGATTCCACTAGATATTGCTATGTGTATCTGTTAAATACTAAAGATGAGGCTCTACACTACTTTAAAATCTATAAGGCAGAAGTTGAGAATCAACTTGAAAAGAAAATTAAACGATTCCGTTCAGATCGTGGTGGAGAGTACTTCTCGAGTGAGTTTGATTCTTTCTGTGCGGAACACGGCATTATTCATGAGAGGACGCCTCCCTATTCACCCCAGTCAAACAGGGTTGCCGAGCGGAAAAACCGTACTCTAACTGATCTGGTTAACGCCATGTTATATATGTCGGGTTTATCCAAGGCATGGTGGGGGGAGGCTATATTGACAGCATGTCATATCCTGAATAAAGTTCCGATAAAGGATAATGAGATGACTCCATATGAGAGATGGGCAAAGAGAAGGACAACACTCTCGTACTTGCGTACTTGGGGCTGTTTGGTGAAAGTCAACGTGCCGATCCCCAAAAAGCGTAAGCTTGGACCCAAGACTGTGGACTGTGTTAATTTGGGCCACGCTAAGAACAGCGTTGGCTATAGATTTCTCGTAGTGAAATCTGAGTTACCTGACCAGAAGGTCGGTACAATCATAGAGTCTAAGGATGCTACATTATTCGAGGATATTTTTCCTATGAGAGATATGCAAAGCACTTCTAGACAGGAATCTGAGGAGACTCCTGAATCTGCCATCCCTATGGAATATTATGAACAAACACGTGATGAAAATCCTGAAGAGGATGACGAGGAAACCCTTGGTAGGGGCAAGAGACAAAGGACTGCAAAGACCTTTGGTGATGATTTCTTCGTGTACCTCGTGGATGATACTCCCACTTCTATTTCAGAAGCGTATGCCTCTCCAGAAGCTGACTACTGGAAGGATGCGGTCCGTAGCGAGATGGATTCCATCATGGCTAACGAGACATGGGAGATCACTGAGCGTCCCTATGGTTGCAAACCATTGGGATGTAAGTGGGTGTTCAAGAAAAAGCTTAGGCCCGATGGTACGATTGAAAAGTACAAGGCTAGGCTTGTGGCCAAGGGCTATGACCAGAAAAAAGAGGAAGATTTCTTTGATACTTATTCACCTGTGGCTAGACTGACCACTATTCGAGTATTACTCTCGTTGGCGGCCTCACATGGTCTTCTTGTCCATCAAATGGATGTTAAGACGGCTTTTCTGAATGGAGAGCTAAATGAGGAAATCTACATGCAACAGCCAGATGGCTTTGTAATAGATGGTCAGGAAAGAAAGGTGTGTAGGTTGCTGAAATCTTTATATGGCCTGAAGCAAGCACCTAAGCAATGGCATGATAAGTTTAATACAACTCTGACATCTGTTGGCTTCGTTGTTAATGAAGTTGACAAATGTGTATACTATCGCCATGGTGGGGGCGAAGGAGTTATACTGTGCTTGTATGTTGATGACATACAGATATTCGGAACAAACCTCAAATTCATTGAGGAGGTCAAATTGTTTCTGTCTCGGAACTTTGAGATGAAGGACCTTGGTGTGGCTGATGTTATCTTGAACATCAAGCTACTGAGAGATAATGAGGGTGGGATCACACTTCTGCAATCCCATTATGTTGAGAAGGTGTTGAGTCGTTTTGGATATTCAGACTGCACACCATCTCAAACACCATATGATCCTAGCGTGTTGATTCGAAAGTTCAAAGGCATGGCTAAAGATCAATTGAGATACTCTCAAATCATTGGTTCACTAATGTACCTAGCGAGCGCAACGAGGTCTGACGTCGCGTTTGCTATGAGCAAACTGAGCCGGTTTGTTTCTAAACCGGGTGATGTACATTGGCATGCTGTTGAAAGAGTTATGCGCTATCTAAAAGGTACTATGAACTATGGACTTCACTATACCGGAGACCCGTCGGTACTTGAAGGGTATAGTGATGCGAATTGGATCTCTGATGCTGATGAGATGAAGGCCACGACTGGGTATATGTTTACTCTTGGAGGTGGCGCTGTTTCCTGGAAGTCTTGCAAGCAAACGATCTTAACGAGATCGACAATGGAAGCAGAATTAACAGCATTAGACACTTCTGGTGTTGAAGCAGGATGGCTTCGAGATCTTTTGATGGACTTGCCACTGGTTGATAAACCGGTTCCGGCTATCCTTATGAACTGTGATAATCAGACTGTCATCACCAAGGTGAAGAGTTCAAAGGACAACATGAAGTCCAACAAACACATAAGAATGAGATTAAAAGCTGTCAGAAAATTAAGAAACTTCGGAGTGATAGCGTTGGACTATGTCCATACGGCTAAGAATCTGGCAGATCCCTTTACAAAAGGGCTATCACGTGTAGTGATAGATAGTGCATTGAGGGAGATGGGTATGAGACCCACATGAGTTGCCATGGTGGTAACCCAACCTATGTGATCGGAGATCCCGTGAAGTAGGACTTGGGAAAACAAGTCAGCGGCAAACTGAGGAGAGTAACTTTACTAACCCACTCCGTTGGAGATGCAATACTCTCGGAAACTATATGGAAGGATGACTACTGTCTTAATGTGTTCCAAGGCTTATATGTATAAGCAAGATGCTATCCTACAGAGCGATCTTTGGAAGAACATACCTATGTGAGCCCGACTGCTAGTCACAGTCTATGAGATTGGGGTGATCTCTAGTAAGCTCATGAATAGGCCAGGAGTGTGACTTATATGCTCCACCCGAGGGGTCAGCCTTCGACAGCCCAGTACTAGTAAGACATGTGGTGAAACTTCTTTACGCCAAACTGACAATTCAAGGCATAGTCCATTGTTCAGTTGTGAAGGAGTGTAGCTACTTGCTCTAGGTGAATCTCAACCTTAACAGGTCTTCACTGAAACACTAGTATATCGAAACAGCATTTGGAACAAAGGACACAATGGGCCCTCGAGATCTGGTGGGGGGTTGCTGAAATCTGAGATGGGCTCTAGGCCCATATTGAAATTTTTGAAAAATCTCTAAGGGCCCATGTCGGTTATATGGCACTAGGTGTGGTGGAAAGTTTAGTCCCACCCCGGAAGTGGAAGGAGAGTTGGAGTGGTTTATAAGGGTTTCTCTTCTACATGCTATTGGAGCTTGAGAAGAGAAGAGGCCCTCGCGCGCTCCTCCTCCGCCGCCCGCCTCGCCACGCCTCGCCACGACGCGACGCGCCGCGGGAATGAGCCGAGCCAAGCTCACACCTATGCGCTTATTTTTGCCAGTCACTAACGGAGAGGTTCTGACAGCAGGGGCACGATCTGAGACGTCGGATCGTGGGCTGTCACGGACTCGGACGTGGGTCAAGCCCACGTCTCTCCACGCGGCTGCGCCTATATAAGTGTGCGGTGTCTCCTAACCCTAGCCGCCACGAACAGATCACATCTGCTCACGCGCATGCCCACCGTCGTTCCTTTGCTGCTGCCGCCGGCGACTCCATCCCGTCCGCCGCGTACACGGTCGACGGGAGAGCAGGTCTCCGAAACCACGCCCTTCTGGTTCCTGTACGGGGTGAGGGGCGAATAGGTTTTTGGGCAGCGATTACGCGACTGCTCGCTTCCGATCGTCTACTTTCTCTACGTCCGCGTCGCCTTCATCATCACCATGTCCACCGACCCCAACCGTGCCGCCGCCGAGAAAGCTGAAGCCGACAAGAAGGCCGCCGAGGACGCCGCTGCTGCCACCAAAGCCGCGGCCTCTGCATGGCCTACTGGAGGGTATAACTCGTTTATCCCGCTCCTGATTAATTTCATATTAGCAGTAATAGCAGTATGTGTAGATTTGTCTACTGTTTGCTTAGTACGTGCATGTTTAGATCAAAGTCAGTACGTCATCAACTTAGTCAATGCCATGCTAGTGATTTACTCGTGGATTAATTTAATCGAAAAATTGCCTATTTACTCAACAGACCATGCATGCCGTTTGCCGTCAGATTTGCCTGGCTGGCCCTTACTTTGAAAGGTTCGAAATGTTGCACAGCACAGGGGATGGCTCTGCCCGTCCTCAGCAACCGAGAGTTTCCAAACGGCTTCGGTTCATGTGAGTGCTGCGAGATTCTTCACCAGTTCGGAAATTTGGCGATCTTGGACACTATCTATCTCTCTCCGAAAGCTGTGCGCTATTTTCGTTAGGACATACGCTGATTTTTAACTGGGAAAGGATTATAAGAGTGTGGTTGGCAGACGACGTACAGCACAATGTCTAGGGCACAGCAAAAAAGATCTTCCAAGGCACACCAACAAGACAACTGACTGCTCAGGTCCTTCTGAATCCCAAAAATCCTCAATTGTGAGTCTCGCTGATCCATCCTTTTCAAATGCACCTGTTCTAGCGACACGAGTACGCAAACGCCCATACCCTTCTGCTCGATCCGCTCTCATATTTTCGTACGTGCTGGTCCATTAGTCCAACCATTGCATGGTTATTTGAAGATGTGACATACACCATCGCCGGCATATTTGAACTGTCTCCAACGAACGATGACAGTCATGCAACTGCGAGCGAGAGTAGACCAATACTCTCCGGTCCAAGATGGCGAGAAATTCCGCCGGATCATTTTCGAGCAAATAGGCTGCACCGGTGGCGATGAGCGGTTGATGGGCTCACTCGGATGGCCGAATAATTCCTGTTCGACCGCGACAGGGTTGGTCCGGTCGGTTCGCCAATCCATGTCTCTCCACGGCCTGCTTCCTATCCGAATCCGAGCACAAACCATGCATGCGCCTTAAGATATACTCCTACAGTAGTACACCACTTAAATCTCAATGAGATAATCTCAATGAGATCGAGATGCCCTAATCAGTCGTTCCGTCGCATACATTTGGCCCCCTTTACGTTTGGTTGCTCTGAGGTTGACACCCCGCTCTATCTAATTATCTTATCACCAAAACATCATCAGTCCCGGTGATGGGATGCGTCCCAGTCGATTAGCAATAACGGAAGTTGAAGCGTCTGCCTTCCCAATTTTATTTTATTTTTTGAGAAGGTTGAATCGTTTGCCAATTAACAGATATATCACACGTCGATTCGCAAACACACACACACACACACATATTACACGTCAAAATCGGATACGTCTACGGGGGAGATTGCCGCGAAGACGTGAAACATCTTCTCATTTTCTTGTTTTGCCTTGCGAAATGTTTTTTTTTAACTGGATGCCTTGTGAAATGTAGACGTGGAGGAAGAATGTTGTTTGGTTCTATGGTGCTTGTTTTTTTCGAAACGGAGGTAAAAAATTTGTCTCGTCAATTAAATAAGAATATAGAGTTACAGAGTGTTACAAAAAGCCGAGAGAACGGCATGACAATTACTCGTGTAATACAAGTTTCCCTAATTTCTTCACCCCTACAGTAACCCAAAGGTTGGCCTCATCCACAATAAGCTTTAGGAGGATTGGTGGTGGTGCATTCTTGTGACGGAACACCCTAGCATTCCTCTCATTCCATATTGTCTACGACACAAGCATGGTAAGAGAGGCCATGGCGCGTCGATCCGGGTTGCTCAAATTGGTTCGCCTATCCCACCACTCCAAGAGGGATCCCCCAAGGTGCCAGTCATTAGTGTCCATGTGCACAAGGCCATATTTATCAATGATCAAAACGCCATAGCCTAGTAGTGGAGCGGCACTTGACGAAGAGATGGATGCCCGTCTCCTGCTCTCGCTTGCAGAGGGGGCAAAAGGCCACAGTTAGGCCAACCATGCCGCTCAAGCCGGTCGGCGGTACAAATCAGATCTTGCAAGGCCAGCCAAGCGAAAATTTTGACTTTCAGGGGCGCCCCACCTTCCACACCATGAAGTTCATGGGGGATAGAGTCAAACCAAGGAACTGCGTCTTGTACGCGGTTGACGCCGAGTATAAACCATCTGTAAAGTGTTTCCATATAATGTCGTCCTCGGAGTGTTCGTCGAGCCGGAAATCGTGAGTGAGCTTCCAGAGGATAAAAAATACGCAGACGTGGTGGCCGGTGATGACGGTGTCTTGTCTGATCTTGAGCATCCAATCATTCTCCTTGAGAGCCTCCCGCACCTTTTAGATCTTTCTCCTCGAGGCCTCAAAAATGAATGGTGCAATTTTTTTGGGCTTGCGACCAAGCAACCATGGCGAATCCCAAAAAGACGTTTTGGCTTCATTGCCCATGATGATAGTAGTGTAGGCATAGAAGAAATCGTGGTCGTCCGCGGTGCAGTGCTTGTAGCCAAACGTGAATAGATCCCCGCCTGTATGCTGCTCTCGCCTCTCCCTACCTTTCATGCTTATGTGGTGCTTTTGCGCTCTGCATCTTTATTTTTATTTTTCATGTTCCATCTTCGTACTGGCTAGGGGCCATACCATCTTTGACAAAAAATGAAAGACGTTACGTACAGTGTTACATACCGCTTAAAGCTCCGCGAATCCTGTTCTGTACTGTGCGTGTCATGCCATGTACTAGATCGTGTACAATGTACCGGCGTAAACACATGCATGACTTCAGCCTGGTGATTCAGATGTCGCCCTCTTCTTATGGTCAACTTTTTCTCGAGGACTCTCCTGGTAGGGTGGTACGCGTTAGGACGTGGGTGAGATACCAGGTTTTGGACCGGAGGAGGAATGCGCCTGAGAAAGCCACCTGCGTCCGTCGGAAGAAGAAGAAACATTTTGTCGTTAAAAGTTAAGCGAAGTACCGGGTACGCATGTTAGTGCTCCCGTGCTACGTGCGTAGCACATCATTCCGTGGGAGAATCAGAGGAGGGATGGCATTGGCAAGTGAACGTCTTGTCCTGTCGGAGTCGGTGCTGGCTGCGCACATAGCCATAGCCAGCACTGCACCTCCTCGATCGATCGTCCGTCAGGTCCCGTCAGCTTTATTTTGCTTTTCTGGCCGAGCCCCGCGACCCGAAACTCTGAAAGAAAGAAAGCAAGAAAGAATTCGCCGGTGAAAAAGCAAACAGCGTGGTGCACTATGTAGACGTACGTACGTACCGATGACGAAGGAGGAGGAAATGGGAATGGTCTTTTGCGGAACGCACTATGCATGATGCGTACGTGTTGGAGAGGCCAGGGCGCGTGCATGCAGGTGTCGCGTCTCGCGCGCGCGCTGTGGAGGACGCGCGCACCTCACCTGTGGGCAATGGCGCTGGCAGATCGAGCTCTCACGGGTGAGCCCAGGTAGACGGGTCACGCGCGGAGGCGGAGCGGACGGGCCCGGCCGGCGGGCGCAGGAAACCAATGAGCGCAGCGGGGGTCAGGGAGGGGCGTGGCCGGACAGTTGCATGTTCCCGGCAGGCACCGGCCGCGGCGGCAGCGGGGAGGCTCGGAGCCCCGCCCGTAGACGCGGACCGGTTCCGTGCACGTCGACGTGCTGAACATATATATTCCAGAAAATAAATCAAAGACCGATGCTATACACACGATGAAATTGCAGCCGACGTGTGCACGATCCCATGTGGCAGCACAGCAGCGCACATACATGCAGGAGGGAGTTGGTTTTTTTGTTAGCTGATGCATGCACCCTGTGTATCGTTCGCAGATCGTGCAGTCCGTGTCGTGTGTGAAGCCATTTCGTAAATGACCAGCCATTTCGTAAATCAAACTACGTACTTACTCAATTGACCATGTAATTAAATTGTAGGGCATTTATGTTCCCCGTGCTTTAGCCAAGCAGCTAGTAGTACGTACTACAGCCCATGCATGCTGCTCGAGCTTTGATGAGAGTAAATGACTGGTTTGTTAATCGCCGCGTGAACATCTGCATGCCAAACACAGCATACTGTACTCGTATACGTGCGTTGCATGCACAGTGTTTATTACAGCCCATCACCCACAAAATTGCAGTGCATGCACTGACCCGCCGGATCCACCACATGCACGAAAAGGAAAACAGACATCACATGCTGGCGCCGGCGCTGGCAAGATGAATGCTACACAAGGCCCGTCAGATATATAGATCTCGCAGCGGGAAGCCATGCGGCAAGGGATGCGACAGTGGTCCTCTCGTACGTGCGAGATCGGGGTCGATCTGCCCAGCCGCGCACCAGTAGTAAGTTTTTTTTTAGGGGGAAAACCAAGTTTATTCAGTAAATTCCACATGAAGTGGGATACATCTCTGGTCATGAGGAGCGCCAAACCAGACATGGTGACCTGGACCTCTTGAGAGGGAGAACTTGGCTAAACTATGTGCTTCATAATTCACAGCACGACTCTCAAAAGAAAAAATACAATGAAAAAAAAGACGCTCTAAGGTTTATTTCTGCGACAATCGCTCCATACTTCCCGTGAGACTTCCTGTTGATATCTGAAACGACTTGTTGACACTCTGATGCGATAACAAAATTCTGAATGCCCATATCTTCCGCAAGGGATAATGCCTCCCGGCAAGCGATAGCTTCAAGTGTGGCCGGGTCTTCCACTCCGTCGATCACCAGAGCCGAACTTCCCATATAGTTTTCATCCACATCTCTGCACACAGCTGCTGCCGAACCTCCTTTTCTTGCCATAACTCCCGCGTCCACATGAATCTTGCAATATCCCGACGGTAGTTTCTTCGGCCGTCTCTGAACTGGTGCCGCGATCGCTGGGGCAGCGCCCCTCTCTAGTTCATTGGTCTTTATGGTGTCTAGTTCTAAAATAAAACGACATATAAAGCCGAATGTGGATTGGGGACTCTGAAAAATGGATTCATGAATGGCTTTGCGTCGAGCATGTCAGATAGACAACAGTGTGACTGCTGCTAGGATGAACTGATCGTGTGATAGCACTTGTATGAGTGTAAACAGCCACTCCCTTGCGCTTGGCTCTGTGCTCCCTATTATTTTATGTGTGATATCCTCATGAATGAGCGCCCAAACACTCCTTGATGATGAGCACTCTAGCAGGGAATGACGCCACGAGTCCCGGTTACCACAAAGACCTCATTGGTCGGATTCAGCCATGTGCCTCTTTGCTCTGACATCGTTTGTTGGGATGGAGTGCTTCGAGAGTCTCCATAAAAACATTCGAATTTTACCCGGCACCTCCGTCCTCCATAGTTTCTTCCAGGCTCCCTCTTCTGCTACGGAGTTAGAAGGTCCCGCCGACCCTTCTAACCAAGCCTCCCTTCTTATTTTGGTTGCAACCAGCATTCTGTATGCTGACTTGACAGTAAAAACTCCATGTTTCTCGTAGTGCCAAGCCCAAAAGTCACTTATGTTTCTTGTGCAAAGAGGGATTGCTAGTACAACTTGTGCATCTATTGGCATAAGATGTTCTTGCACCAGTTGCTTGTTCCATGATGCCGTGGCACCAATGATTAGCTCAGACACCCTAGTGGGCGGGTTTTGGGTTATGCTTCCCAAGGGTCGGAACATCCCCTCTCGGGGCAGCCAGTTCTGATCCCAAATATGCGTTGTTTCCCCGTTGCCAATCCTTTTGATCAAACCCTGACGCAGTGTGTCCCTGCCTTCAATGATAGCCCTCCACACTTGGCTTGGGTGGCTCCCGAGTTCAGCACCCAGAATATCCGAGTTGGGGTAATATATGCTTTTCAGAATACGTGCACTTAGGGTTTCTAGATTCTGTAGCAGCCTCCATGCCTGTTTTGCCAACATTGCTAGGTTAAAGAGCTCAAAATCTTTGAAACCCAAACCCCCCATGCTTTTGGGCTGCGTCATAGTTTTCCAGGAGATCTAGTGAGGCTTCCGTTTTCCTTCCTTGCTACCCCACCAGAATTTCCTAATGAGCATGTTCAGATGTTCGCATAAACCTCTCGGGAGCTTGAAGCAAGACCTAGAAAAAACCGGGACTCCCTGTGCCACAGATTTCACCAACACTTCCTTCCCCGCGGAGGAGATAGTGCGTTCAATCCAGCCCTGAACCTTACTCCATAGACGGTCTTTTAAATACTTGAAAGCACCGTTTTTGAGCTCCCTATATCAGAAGGCATACCCAGGTATTTCTCATTTAGTGTCTCATTAGGAACATGGAGTATCTCTTTGATCTCTTGTCTCACAGAGACCGGAACCCCCTTGCTGAAAAAATATAGATGATTTTGCATGGTTTATCCTTTGCCCCGTCGCCTGGCAATAGGTCTCCAAAACATGGTACACCTCATTAGCACCCACACCATTGGCCTTGATAAACAGCAGGCTGTCATCAGCAAATAAAAGATGGCTAACAGGTGGTGCCGAAGGAGCAACCTGCAAACCACTCAAGTTGGATGACTCACTTTTTGATTTTAAGAGGCACGAAAGGCCCTCTACTGTCAGCAAGAACAAGTATGGTGATATCGGGTCCCCTTGTCTGATCCCTCTCGACGGTTTGAAATATTGTAGTTTCTTTCCATTAAACAAGACAGAAAAACTGACTGTAGTAACCAGGCCCATAACAATATCGACCCACCTGTTGCTGAAACCCAGCTTAAGCATTATAGCTCTGAGATATGGCCATTCCACCCTGTCATAAGCTTTCATCATGTCAAGCTTGAGAGCGCATGACTGATTTTTCTTGGCTTTATTCCTCTTCATAAAATGCAGGCACTCATATGCAGTTATAGTGTTGTCTGTGATCAGCCTACCTGGAACAAAGGCTGACTGTTCCTCAGATATAATCTCCGGCAACACTTCTTTCAATCTGTTTGCTATCACCTTGGAAGCAATTTTATACAAAACATTGCACAAGCTAATTGGACGGAATTGGGACAAGAGCGTTGGGTTTTTTACCTTTGGGATTAGAACCAAGATAGTATCATTGATGCACTCCGCTGATTCTGTACCTTCTACAATCCTTAGTACTGCCTTTGAAACGTCATCCCCACACAGGTCCCAATGGTGTTGAAATAAATGCGCCGGAAATCCGTCGGGGCCGGGCGCCTTGGTAGGGTACATCTGAAAGAGAGCTTTCTTAACTTCTTCTTTACTGTACGGCGCATTCAGGGACTTGTTCATTTCTGCGGTTACTTTTGTTGGTACTGTATCAAGGACTTGGTCCATATTGTGCACTCCCTCGGAAGTGTACAAGTCCCGATAAAAACTATTGGTCAGGTCCTCCATCTCGTTCATATTAACTATCATCTGCCCATTCGGCCTCTGAAGTTCTTTGATCTGATTCTTCCTTCTTCTGCGACTTGCTCGGAGGTGAAAGAAATAAGTATTTTTATCACCGTGCATTAGCCATTCCAGCCGGGCCCACTGGCGCCATAATATTTCCTCCCTATGATATAATTCAGTGAGCCTCTCAACTAACTTTAACTCAATATGTGACGGACCAAATCTGTTTGGGGATTCCCGCAACTCCTGTAGCTCCTTTTTCAGGCGCTGAATGTCGCGCCGAACATTACCAAAATTTGTCCTTTCCCAGTGAGACAGGTCTGATGACAGCGATTGCAGCTTGTCGTTGAGGGAACCAACCGAATCTCCTGCGCCATTTGACCATGCACGCTGGATGGCAGGCTTCAGCGTGGGATCTCGTTCCCATGCAACCTCATACTTAAATGCCTTGGGGGCCTGCCTGCATGCATCGCCATGCATGAGGTTCACGTAGATGGGTACGTGGTCACTGGTAGCTGCCGTTTTGTGTTCTACCTGCACCGTAGGAAATACAATACACCAGGCCGGATTAGCCACTCCCCGGTCAAGGCATACCCGTGTATATGTGCCGCCAGTCACTTTTTTCTCGAAGGTCCAAACTGTGCCCGTATAGCCTATATCCGTAAGTCCACATGTATCAAGGGCATCCCTAAACGCATCCGTCTGCGCTTGGCTCCTGTTGCCCACGCCGTCATGCTCATGCGCGTGTAAAACTTCATTGAAATCTCCGATGGCTAGCCATGGTATGTCACTGGCCCCCACGATTCCTCTGAGCATGTCCCACGTTTTGTATCTTTCGCTAACTTGTGCTTCTCCGTAAACAAAGGTGACCCTTATTTTCATATCAACCAGCTCATCGATTTCAACATCTATATGATAACGAGAATAACCAACAATCTCAAGCTTTATTTCTTCGTTCCAAAAAATACCTAAGCCACCACTTCTGCCAGAACTACTAACATCAAAACTTTTATTATAGCCTAATGAACCAACCAAACTCTCGACTCTAGAACCCTCTAGTTGAGTTTCCAAGATACACAGTACAGAGGGGGCAAACTGCTTCGTTAGATCACGAAGCTCTCGAACTGTCGCGGGTTTGCCAGCCTCGCGGCAGTTCCAACATAGGAAACTCATTGCGCTAGGCGCGACCCCCCTAGGGGGCCCGCCAAACGCGCATCAGGTGTCTTGTTTGCAGCTGTGTTCTTTCCGTTGGTCTTCTCACTTGTCGTCGTGCTTGGTTTGTTTCTTTTCTGCTCTTGTTTTGAGGAAGGGCTAGGTGGAACCTCAGTTGGGCCCGTCAGTAGCAGAAGATTGCTTGCAACGGGCGCCGACGCCGAAGGATCGACCCCAGCTCCCCTCTTTCTGTTCCTGTCAGCCTCCCTATCCTCATGCTCTCTGTCAGTTTCATAAGGATCTTCCTGGGAAGCTTGCCCTGCGGGACCGCGTGCACGACCACGACCCCTTCCCGATCGGCCTCTCCCACGACCACCTCGTGATCCATTGCCTTCAGATGAGCTGCGACCGTCTCCTGGCCCATTACCCGGTCCTTTGAACCATGATGCTTTTAGGTCTTTGAAAACAAGGGCTTTCGGTGGGTGTACTCCATCACCGCACTCCTTATACAGGTGACCCATGTACCCACAAACCGCACACCAATCTGGTAGGCGTTCATATTTCACCCTGAAAATCACCCTCTGGACAACATCTTTCTTCTTGACAACCAGCGAAACTGCATTCTTAAGAGGTTTCGTAACATCAATCCTCAGTCGCACCCGTGCGAAATTCCCCTCGAAGTCATGAGATTTTGGCTCTGCGAAGATGAACTCTCCCACCGTAGCTGAAAGAGCCTTGATCTTGGGAAAAAATCCATCCGGAAGATCGTGTATCTGCATCCAGATGTCAATCTTATTCAGCTGGCAACGGCAACGCACGCAGCCAACGTATCATTCGCCACGCACGAGCGTGGTGGCCCAGATTTTTTTTTTTGAGGGAACAGCCACTTTATTACTAAAATTCCACAGAAGATGGGATACAAAGTTGGTCATGAGGCTGGCCAAGCCAAACATGACGACCCACAGATAGCGAAATTGAAAACTTTGCTAACTTATGATCTTCTACATTAACTCTAGGACTCTCATGAATAAAGTTACAAGAAAAATGTGCAGCCCTAGCATTGATTTCACTGATGATAGCTCCGTAAGCTCCTTGAGCTCCTTTTGCGATGTCTCCAATGACCTGCTTGCAGTCATACGATACAACAAGGCGGTGAACATTGAGATCTTCCGCTAGGGCAAAAGCCTCGCGACATGCAATGGACTCCAGTGTAGCTGCATCGCATACTCCATCGATGACCAAAGCAGAACTGCCCAGGAACTCCCCCTGATCATTACGGCACACTGCAGCAGCCGAGCCTCCCCTGTTAAAACGTACAGCAGCATCGACATGAATCTTTGCAAAGCTCACCGGTGGGGCACTAGGTCTCGGGCGTGGATGCATGGTCCTTGCAATGGTGTTGGTTGAGGGTTTTGCAGTCTGAACTGTCTCCAAGTCAGCTATGAAGCGAGTAATAAAAGCATGAGTTGCATGAGGGGTCTGGAAGATCGCCTCATGAATTGCCTTTCACCTGGAGGACCAGATCGCCCAGAGTGTGACTGCCAAGAGGACAAACTTATCATGGGTTAGCGAGTCCAGCAAGTTGAAGAGCCAGCTCTTGGCTCTCGTCTCTGTTATCGTCGCCATAGTGCAGGCTAACTCATCGTCGACTAGGGCCCAAGTGCACCTGGATACCATGCATTCCAGGAGAGAGTGGCGCCATGAATCTGGTTGTCTGCATAGACCGCAGCTGCTCGATGTTGTCATATTGCGATGCGCCCTCACATCCTCTGTAGGTAATGATTGTTTCGACAACCTCCATAAGAACATGCACACCTTAGAGGGCACTTCGGTTTTCCACAATGTCTTCCATGATCCCTCTTCCATGCGGTTACTGGAGGACCCTGCCGATCCATACAGCCAATCCTCTCTCCTTTGCTTGATTGTGATTAACATATTGTAAGATGATTTAACTGAAAATTGTCCACTTCTCTCATGAGCCCAGCTCCAAAAGTCAGGTATGTTCATGGTGCATAATGGAATGCCCGCTATGACCTTTGCATCAAACGGAAAGAAAGTAGCATTGAGCCTTTGCTTGTCCCATGTGGCCGTAGTGGCGTCTATGAGTTCTGAGACCAACTCGGGTGGGTTTGAAGAGATGCAGCCATAGGGCCTCATCATTTCCTCCCTGGGAAGCCAGTTGTCCTCCCAAACCTTCGTACTGTGGCCGTTGCCAATTCGCTTGATCAAGCCTAGCTTGAGTGTATTGCGCCCCTCAATAATGGCCCTCCATATCTGGCTCGGGTGAGAGCCCAACTGTGCTTCAAGAATGTTTGATTAAGGGTAGTAAACACTCTTTAATAACCGGGCGCATAGTGAATCTGGTTGTTGCAGCAGGCGCCAAGCCTGTCTAGCCAGCATTGCCATATTGAAAAGTTCAAAATCTTTGAACTCTAGTCCACCCATAGACTTTGGCTTTGTCATTGATTCCCAAGAGACCCAATGGGGCTTTCGCTGTCCGTTCTTACTTCCCCACCAGAATTTTCTTATAAGCATGTTGAGGTGTTCACACAACCCTCTCGGCAGTTTAAAGCAAGACATCGAGTAGACCGGTACAGCTTGTGCAACCGACTTCACCAGAACTTCCTTTCCAGCCGTGGACAGTGTTCTTTCAATCCAGCCTTGGATCTTGCTCCATAACCTATCTTTGAGGTATTTGAAAGATCCATTTTTTGAACTCCCAATGTCAGAGGGCATCCCAAGGTACTTCTCATTAAGCATTTCAGTTGGGACATTGAGGAGTCCTTTTATTTCAGTTCTCATACTATCAGGAACACCTTTACTGAAGAAGATAGATGACTTAGAATAGTTTATGCGTTGGCCTGAAGCTTGGCTATAGGTATCCAATACCTGGTTCACCTCGGTAGCTCCCACACCGTTTGCCTTGAAGAACAGCAGGCTGTCATCAGCAAAAAGAAGATGGTTTACAGGAGGTGCCAAAGGCGCCACCTGGATCCCATTAAGGTTGGATGACTCACTCTTTGATTTTAAAAGGCACAACAGGCCCTCTGCTGCTAACAAGAACAAGTATGGAGATATCAGGTCCCCTTGGCAGATCCCTCTCGAAGGTTGAAATTCCTCTAGCTTCCTCCCATTGAACATGACTGAAAATTTGACAGAAGTGACCAAATTCATAACAATGTCCACCCAATGATCAGTGAATCCCAATTTCAGCATGATGGCCCGTAGGTAGGCCCACTCAACTCGATCACAAGCTTTCATCATGTCGAGCTTTAAAGCACAGGATTGGTGTTTTTTTGCCTTATTCCGTTTCATAAAATGCAAGCACTCGTAAGCAGTTATAATATTGTCAGTTATCATCCTGCCCGGGACGAACGCAGATTGCTCTTCTGAAACTATCTCTGGTAATATTTGCTTGAGTCTATTGGCGATGACCTTTGAGGCTATTTTGTACAGAACATTACAAAGGCTTATTGGACGAAACTGCGAAAGGAGTGTTGGGTTTTTTACCTTTGGGATCCGAACCAACACAGCATCATTAATACACTCAGCTGACTCCGTTCCATCAACTATCTTGAGAACCACTCTGGTTACATCCTCCCCGCATACTTCCCAATGACGCTGAAAGAAGTGAGCCGGGAAACCGTCAGGGCCAGGTGCCTTGATAGGGAACATTTGGAACAAAGCTTGCTTGACCTCCTGCTGAGTGTATGGTGCATTAAGAGTGTCATTCATCGCTGGTGTTACTTTTGTGGGAACCGTTTGTAGCACTTCTTCCATATTATGCACTTCCTCCGAGGTGTACAAACCTTTATAGAAATCATTTGCTAGAGCCTCCATCTCTAAAGCATTTTCGGTCATATGCCCATCCGGCATTTGAACTATTTTAATTTGATTTTTTCGGCGCCGTCTACTAGCTCTTAAATGGAAAAGGTAGGTATTTTTGTCTCCATGTACGAGCCAATCCAAGCGCGCCCTCTGGCGCCACAGCATTTCTTCTCGGTGGAAAAGCTCAACCAGCCTGTCCGCTACTTTTGCCTCCTCATGTGTTGGACCGGATCTGCCTGGGACAGAGCGCAGGTGCTCTAGTGCAGTTTGCACCAAGGGGACGAGGATTGGAGAGCATGTTGGTGTAGCCCCAAGATAGAGCTGGCGGATCGATTATAACGGTCCATGCTAGTACCGTGCATTGATCCGATCCGGCCGTGCTCGATATGAATAATATGATACAAGACGTGCCACATGGGCTTGTTTATTAGAGAGTCTGTTTTTTTTAGGATCTATTAGAGAGTCTGTTGGTTGTTTTATTTAACATCTTTGCTAGTAGCACCTCGCATATAGAGAAAAGAGGCAAGAGCACTAGAGGCCCAGAAACTTGCATTGGATGTGATGATTTAGTCCATAAACTTGCAAAAGGTGATCAACTCATCCACAAACTTGCAAACTATGTGATGGTTTAGTCCACAGCCAATCAGAGACGGACAATTGGCGCCCAGCTGGCTGCTGCATGGCACAACTGGTCGGACCGGCTCTTTTGTGAAAACCCCCTCAACATTAACAGAAATCACGCCCGCGGTCTCGGTTTCTCTCAGCCTTGGTTTCCGTTAACGGAAACGCTGCTAGTACAAGTTTAATCTGGATGAAGACTTTCATGGGGTGGACTTTTTCAAAACGCTGCTAGTACAGTACAAAAAACTGCTTGTTGACGCGGACAGCAATCAGCATACGTGTCATCGGCTCAAAGCAATTAGCATACGTGTTATCAGTGCAGAGTCGAGCCCCATGAAACTGATCGGCCGACTATAATTAGAAACACGTTCGGTTGGGCTTATCGGTATCTTTATCGGTTCGTTAACGTACATGCGGTAATTCCGTCTCCACCTAACAATGGAAATGGATGTCGCCCGCCCGCGCTGAGAGCGGCGCGCCCGCCACTTGCACGGCTGGCGTCGAGCTCAGCTCCCCCGCCGGGCGGTGACATATCGCCTCGTCACGCGGGAGCGAGGTCCAAAGGGATGGAGATAAGGCGCATGAGATATTCCTCCCTCGTCTTCGTCTTGCAGACCAGGTGGGTTAATGAACGAACGGATTATTAAACAAAGAATGGCGAGGACGAGTGTGACGGGCATATAAAGAAAGAGAGAAAGGATTGATGCGTGCGTATGGGGAGGTGAGGACGGCGCATAGGGTGGCGGCATGGGTGGTGGTGCTACCTTGCGCGGAGCAGGCTCGAGGGCGATGCGAGCGCGCGTGATGATCCCCAACTGCCCCAGCCCGCCCAGCGCGCCGAAGAAGAGCTCCGAGTTCTTTGCCTCCGAGCAGGTCACCGCCTCGCCCTTCCCTGCAAGCAGATCAGTGACCACGCATGAGATGAGAACGCCGGCGCGTGTGCATGCCGGCCGAGTTCGGAAGGGGTGGCTGATGGATCGGCTCATGTATGTATGTATGTATGTAGTACGTATCGGTTACGACGTCGAGCTCGTAGACATTACTGATCTGGGGCCCGTGGTGGAACGCATGGCCGCTTATGCCGGCGTTGGAGAGGGTGCCGCCCACGGACAGGTAGAGGTAGTCCGTCCACGACCGGGGCGCCAGCCCGCTGTGAGAGAGCGTCCAGTTGAGCACGTCGATCCACAGCTCGCCGCCCCACACGTCCACGTAGTGCCCGCCCAGCTCCGGCGAGTACACCGGCAATGCGCGCGACGGCGCCCCCTTGCCCCCGCGGCTCATGTCCACCACCACGCCGCCGGGCACCTGCGCCTGCCCGCTGATGGAATGCCCGTGGCCGCGCGCTGACACGCTGATGTCGTGGGCAGACCCGTACGCCGCCCGGACCAGCGCTGCGACGTCGCTGGCCCCGCTCGGGTGGTACACGGCCAAGGGCTCGCCCCGGGTGAACACGCCGAAGTCGCACGACGCCTCCAGGACGTAGGCCGGGTCGGTGCTGAGGCGGCCGCCGCCCACGTCGCCGCCGAGCTGCAGCCGCTCCGCAGGCTCCAGCGGCAGGCCCATGGTCGAGATGAGGCAGTATATCTGGAACACCATGAACACCAAGCACCGCGCCATTGCCACTATGTATGTATCCTCTGTCTATCTCTCACTCTAGCGTGGATGCGATCCTTGCGATCGAGTAGCCGCTGCTATATGTGCTTGCAGGGGGGATGGAAAAGGCGGGAGGAAGAAGGAAGGAGAGAGCGAGAGGTGCGTGATTTCCGTTAATGTTGAGGGGGTTTTCGTAAGAAACCAGTCCAACTAGGTGTGCCACGAAGCAGCCAGCTGGGCGCCAATTGTTCGTCTCTGATTGGCTGTGGACTAAACCATCACATAGTTTGCAAGTTTATGGACTAGTTGATCACCTTTTGCAAGTTTATGGGCTAAACCATCACATCCAATGCAAGTTTCTGGGTCTCTAATGCTCTTGCCTCTAAAGAAAATATCTTTCCCACTCCTGGTAGGGTAGGGTCAAGGTGGTATTTTGTGTACTAGTTCCTTGAAAACGGCCGGATGGGGGCTAAATTCGTTGGTGTTCATCAGTCTCGCATGATCGCCACGAGTCGCTGGGCGGTCCGCGGCAGCGGCGCGTACGTGGTCACGCCCTACTCATTCTCTCCCCATCTCGGTAGTTCCGATAAGGTTTGAACTGTGTTGTGGTCACGGCGCAGTTCTGTTCACGCATGGTCCCGATCATGAGCATGAGCATCAATCGGCCGAACAGATAAAAAAAGGGTAGCGCGTCGGGAAAAGGAAAAAATTCTATGAGACCAGGTCTCACGGATTAGCAGGTGAGACCCATCCTGATGGATGACATGTGGCATCCACAAATCACAAGGCATCCACTCCACCCCCACCTGAAATCAGGGGAAAAGAGATTAGATGCTTTGTGATTTGTGAATGCCACATGTCATTCATCAGGGCGGGTCTCACCTGATTTACATGAGACCTGGTCTCACCTGATTTATATGAGACCTGGTCTCATCAGGGCGGGCCGTACCTAACCACCACACATGCCGCCCCCGTGGGCCCTACGCGATCGATCATGCGTGCGTGCGTGCGCGCCGTAATTTTGAGGCCGAACCGACTGAATGACCCGCTCGTGCAAGGGGCGATGGACGCGCGATTCCTTCCCCCCGGCTCTGCGATGGCGAAAGGGATCGCCCACTTTCCGTTGGTGGAAGCCAAGTCAAAGGAGAGCTCCTCTCCTCCGTGGATAGATGCAGTTGGGGATGCTTTCTCTTTTGTAACGTCCTCCAATGATAAATCCATTTCTCTTCCGGAAACAAGCAAGTGGGAGACAGCTTTGGCGCCGGCGCCGGCCACGTGTGTACGTACCAGTCGAAGCACAAGATCAAAGCTGCCTTCTTTACCGCTTATTATTACTACTCGGAGCGCGTGTGAACTGGTATTGATATTGGTTGGCCTGACACAATCATTCGTTAACGGGTGATGGCACCTGAATGTCCACGGAACAAGCTGGGAATCATCATGCACTGAGACATCTGGGGGCAGACACCTATGATGCCAGCTTTTCTTTCCCTGCCAGGTCGATTGATTGCTATTCTGTATAACGAACGAGTCAATGACCTAAGGCACAGCTGGTGTTCCTGTACTTGATCCAAAAGTGACCCAACAGACTAAGCCTAACTTCGTCAGTGAACGCAACGCCCAAGACCCCACTTTCATTCATGTCCATGCACAGGACGGTGCCCGTGCTGAGCAATCCACGCCATCATAGTATTAGGCACACATCACTGACGCAGACACCTTCCTTCCGATACAGGAAAATTCAGTGAGAGGGACATGCAAACAACCAAACCTAAAGGGAAGGTTGAAATGTCTTCTAAATTCAGTGAGGGCAACATGTAAGCAAAAAGGGTTGTTGCCCAACAGCCTCGGCGAGACTTCACCTGAAGCTGTCGTTCCCCCTGAAAGCCGCATGAGTCAGAATAGCAAAAGGATGCATGCGGCATTGTGGAGCACTTTACTGGCAAAATCAAGCTGTTTCAACAAATAATTGTCAAAATCGATATTATACATGACGGGAGCGCATTGGTAGATCACATCTGAGGACATTGCTGCTATGGTCGACTCTCCAAACCTATGCTTTTTTTACTTTGCTTTATCAAAACTTGGGGGAGAACATGCAAAATGACTCCACGAATGACAACCCCGCTGCCACCAGCAATGACGATTCAGTGCCTTGCGAAGCGCACAGAGCATATGCCGCATCACAGATCCATGGCGCTCAGGCACTTCCATTCCATCCCCAAGACACAGTTGTTTGTGCACAAAATCAGCAGCCACATTTTCAGAAAGAAATAATTCCATGGGCTTGGCACTTAAGGGAATAGCTTCTTTAATCTATTAATAGCTACACCAGCCGTCTTGTTCATTGGCTCTAGAACAAGGGCATGGCTAAAATCTGCAAGACGCAGTCGACAAGTAAACAATTAGTTTTAAATCCAGATAACTTGAGTATCAAGCAAAGGGAAATGAAAGACAGACCGTCGACAGCCTCCTTATAGTATCCAAGCATCTCTCTTGCCGTGCCTCTTCGCAAGTAGGCTTTGACAATCTGAAACGTTACATAAATAACAACTCAACCAATCACGCAAAAACTCACAAACCATCACAATCGCAACAGATTTAGAACATACATTTCTATCTCATTGCCTACACTTAGATTTATAAAGTAGAATAATATGTAAATGTGAAGGTATATGTCATATCATGTTTCAAAGTTGAAAGTTGAAACTAAGAAAGCACCTTTGGATCAATATCGATGGCGCTAGTGCAATCTGTCTCGGCTTGGCGATAACTGAAAGGTCCAAAACAAATAATCATGAGTAACCAAAGTGCCAAATAAACACTCGTGCATCCAAGCTCTTCAAAGATAAATGGCAAACAATCATACATGCCAGCTAGTTCTATGATAAATTGGAGACAAAATTACAAGGGGGGAAAAGATCGTACTTAGCTAGTTCTAGAAAAGCCGCAGCCCTGTTACTGTAGTATGTGGCTACTTTGCCATTTAATTTGATTGCTTCAGTATATAAATTTATTGCCTTTTGCCATTGCTTCTCCTTAAATGCACTGTTACCCTGTCAAGTAGCGTGATAGAAAAGAACCCCAAGTAAGAACAAAGAAGGCAATATAATTAACACTCACAATCCTGTATGGGAAGCTTTGCTTCCGAGTCAAAAGTGATAATAATTCTGGGACATGAAGAACAGGTTCAGTGCACAACCAATGATTTGTGTGTGCGCTTCCATATACAGAGCAAGTCCATTGATGCAGAGACTAGCACTTCCAATCTATCAAGTACTAGAATGTAACACCCATAAAGTGCAACTCAATTTGTCAAACGCTAAGATGTAACACCCATAAAGTGCAACTCAATTTGTCAAACGCTAAGATGTAACACCTATCAGTTCTTTCTTCCAAGTAGTGAACTACTGTCGCATTGGCATGGTATGGTACCGTACTACTGTAAGATAATACTCCCTCTGTCCCAAAATAAGTGTCTTGAGCTTAGTACAAATTTGTACTAGAGCTAGTACAACGTTGAGACACTTATTTTGGGACAGAGGGAGTACTAGGCAAAAGCAGTGGTTGTGGTTCTTTAAGCAAAAGTTCGAAAAACAAAAGCTACTCGTAGATGACCATAATAATAAGATAGGAACTGACTTTCTCTTTAGCAGCTTCAGCAGCTTCTTCACTCATCGCCTCTTTACTTGAGGGATTAGATTTTGCTAGGATCTCAACTTGCTCTTGGATGGTGGCATATATGGCTTGAGTGGTGTCCAGCAAAAAGCGATCACCACCATGCCTCGCAATGAAGGAAACCGAAATAGGACACTTGTCATGTGTACCGATGGGAACAGTAACCTGAAAAGGGCATCAATATTGTTGAATCGGTAAAGGGCAGTAAAGGCTTATTAGGAATGAAAATCCATGCATTGTAGCTAAACCCATGGGTAATTTCATACCATCACCAACATTTACAAATATGATCAATATATCTACAACCTTCACACATGATGGATAGATCGTGGGAATAACCACTAAAATTCATAGCCATGGACAGGATAATTTGCTTCTCCACAAAAATCAGAAGTAAAATCTCAGAGATAATTTGCTTGTCTACCCACACATCAATTTACTGAAGCAATTAAACAAAAATAAGCAATTGTCAGTTTTTCACTGCTGGCATATGAAAGGTCAACAGGTCAATGCATCCATACCACTAGCTATCATCCACATGCGATAACAACAAGGTTCAAAGGCAAAAAGAAGTACAAAGGAAGCTCATCAGAGGAAATAATAACAAGGTTTGCATGCTAGTAATCTAAAATTACACTGAAAAATACTATACCTGACAACACCCAGACATACTAGATAAAGATTGAAGGCATAATGTCTCAGAATTGTAGCTTGTAGACGAGAGCTCCCTGGCATTAATTTTTGGAGGGCATCCCAGAGCAGTTGGGATGACCAGAATTCCATCATCCTAAGGATAACATAGCATCACCATTAGAAAAGGCATTTCTACAATATCACTTAATAAAAAGATGATCATTCATCACAAGCACATCCAGTTGCATGCAAGATTGCAAAACAAGTACATGAAGCAGCAAACAAGCAGAATGGGAAAATCAACTCCTCCCATCAACGATACAGTACGCAAACTGTAGGTAGGGCTTCCTTTTCCAATAAGAATTTTCTCTCAGATACTGTGCACTACTAAGTGAAAGTACACTGCAAATGAACGTTTACTTCACTCCAGCAGACACAGGTTTAGAGAAGTAAGAGAGCTCGAATTTGCTCCGAAGTCCAGACTCTGATGTTAAAGATAGAAACCAAAAACAACCATGGCAGACCAGAAGAATTGACTCCAAATTCCAAACTTTGACTTGCTACTTTTCAGATTCAGCCAGTTTTGGCCCATCAGCCGGGTCAAAGCCCGACAAAATAACAAAACAATAAATCTAATACAGCCTCCGTCCCAAATTACTTGTCTTAGATTTCTCTAGATGCGGATGTAATTTGGGACGGAGGGAGTGCATTTTTAAGGAAAAAAATTCTTTGGGAAAAAAAGAACTATTTTCACATGCCAGGCCTGGTCTTGCAGGGCCAGGATAGGTCCATATGGCCCTTTCAGGGCCAGGATTTCCCAGGCCCAGCATGGCTGATGAAGATTTCTGTGACTTTCTTAACATACAGAAGAAACATACCAGTTTGAGTCCCTTAAAAAAGGCAGGTCAATTGCAAAGAATAATGGCAGAATTGTGGGGTTTTAAAAATGTGATTGTACTTTGTTTGGCCAGTAAAGATGGACATTTTCCATGATTTGCACTACTTGGTGCTATATAAACTCCAAGGAATTATCTGAACATCATATTCCAATAGCACCTAGTATTCCTGATAATTGTGAACAAGCTGGCTTTGGGCAAACAAAGCAGCTTGCCAAGTCAACTCACCAAACTTGTGGGTAAAAACTTTGCAGTTAACCGTGTACTTGCCTTCCAGCAGAAATATATATATTCAAGTTTACCCTCATAATCAGTTGATTCTTGATTTGATCTACTTGGCACATAATACACAAATTTCATATAAAAAGAACATTTCTAAACACTACAAAAAAACTAGCTTTGTTTTACCAATTGGAAGTCCACAAGCTTTGAGCAGCTCACATTTTCAGAATCAAAGAGATACAGTATAGGGTTTTCTTCAGTGAAATATATCCAGCAAAACTATAGGTAATGGCAAATGAATGCGCCAAGAAACTAACCACAGGATCAACAATGGTTTTTCCTGATAATGTAGACAGTTTACATATACAATAATTTCACGGAATTGTAGCAGGAACTCAATATTTACCTTAAGAAGTGCGTTGAGAGCTAAGCGCACTTCCTTTCTTGCATCTTGGACGATATTAATAGTTGAATCACCATCATCAGACAAATTACCAACTATGGAAGCATCAACTGCAGATTTTGCCGAGTTTATCCACTCGTTATGCTGATCTCTAAATTCATGCCTGGGTTGAATAACAAAATAACACTATTACATTGCATCACAACAACATGTCCAAGTATGGCAAAGTGAAAGAGAATTTTGCATATATGTACCATCAGATATATCATAAACACTACAATAGCGTTGATCTAAATTCTAGAACAAGTCCAAAATTTCTACACCAAAGTCAAACCAAAGTAAGACAAGCATTCCAGCAAGATTTTTTTATATGTACTAAACAGCATTTGATACTCTTTGTTGGTGACCACCAAAACATGAAATAGTTATAAGGAAAGAAGAGAACCATGCAACCCTACGAAGTTCAACTAACAGTAATTGTAAAATGAACCTACAACACAACCGCACCTGCTTTTACATAGCTAGCAGCTAGACAGCAGATAGAAACCACAGGAGGAAATCTAAAAATCATAATTCACAATGAACCATTATTTCCCTTTTTTTTGGAACAATAGGATCTGTAATAATGCAGGAACCGTACTTGTGAAGCAACTGCATGGCGCTAGAAAGTGCTTGCAATGAAGAAAACTTTGAGTCCCCATTCTTTTGCCCGTTTGAATAGTTTCGCAGGCTGGGTATTTTTGAAGCCAAATAATTTCCAAGATTCACATGACTCAAGACTTGTCCTGAGGAAAGGCATGAGTTAACGTCCAGCAAATAAAGAAAGACAAGGGATGGTGTAAAGAGGATGTCCTTACTTCCGTACAGCTTTTCCACAGATTTTGTCACCACCTGAGTTAACCTTCTTGCAGGTATCTTTGAATTTTCAAAACAATCATCTGCTATGTAGAAGTGTCTGGGTAGACGAATATCAGTATAAGATAATTTCAGAAGAAGATGACCAACACGACGCAATACAATCGGATCCTTTGCGAACCAGCCTACAACAGAAACAAGAAAATAACAAGACATGATGATTTTCTGTTTAGAAGTCAAGACCTATAAATTTCATGTTGTTTAGATGAATAAAGATTTTTTAGAGGTACCTATAGTGTCTAGGCTAGGAGCTACAGGAATAACACCACTGTTGGATATAACAGCATGTGAAGGCCGGAACGCCAGTACGCCACAATAGCCACCTGGTACCCTTACTCCTCCAATGGAATCGATACCTACCACACCACATTATCAGTCGAGCACTTATCTATGCAGAGACATGATAATAACATTATAAGAAGCATAGACTGTTCGACAAAAAAAATAACAGTCAAGAAAGATTCAGTACGAATAGTGGCGGATTTCAAGATCCAAAAGCTTTTAAAAGTCCAAGCCTCAGCAAGAAGCTGTACTGGAATAACCCCACATAAATCTAGTCACAAAAAGGGGGGAAAACACATAAGTTTGTCTCTTTTATGCTTGACATCTACTCCCTCCGGTCCTTGTTTTCTCTGCGCATAACTTTCTTCATTTTTTCCCTCAATAGTCTGCGCATTCCTCTTTTATCTCCATGGTTTCCAACTGTTCCCCGCATTAATTGCACCAGTTTCAACTAATTGCACGCGGAATTTGCTCAATCTCCTCGTAACTATGCGCGCATGCAGCGAGCCAGGGAGCAGTGCGTGCATGCGGGGAGACTGAGCGTTCCCTTGGTATGTGCGCTCAACCTTAGGCGCAGAGAAAAAAGGACCGGAGGGAGTACACAGTAAAAATAGCAAACCCACACTGAGCAGGAATATGAATTAAATGGTTATAACTCTATATCCTTGCTGACCGGTTATCTTCCTCTCCATTATATTATTATTTCTAGTGGTGTCCAGAGTAAACTCGATAGATAGTAACTATTGTCTTGTTATCTTTGGGAATATGCTGAATTATCGCAAGAAGAATATCTTTGTCTGCAAAAAGGTCACAGAATGAGCTGTGAGATGTAACTAAAATCCGGTTAATCCATCAAGTGCACAAGCACAACTTAGTAAAGTATCTGTTAATCAAGAGAGAACCAAGTTTAACTATGGGTATGGATTCACATTTCACCACGTGAAAACAATCTTGAACACTGGCGAGTGGCGAGCAATACCATTAGTAAAAAACAAAATGCTGCAAACACTAGTAAATGAGACAGCAAGTATCATAAGTTGCATGCAAATGCTACAGTTTTGTGGGAAAAATTCCCCTGGTTCTCGCTACTTTCAATCAATATTAAAGATATGACATCAGAAGGATAATGAAGCACCAGCAGCAAATAATAATGTTAATAAACTTCAATTTTTGCTTAAAAATAAGAATGCTCCAAAGAGCAACTCACCCAAGGCGAAATCTACCATGCCACCAGCAACAGCAACAGCTGATCCACTTGAGCATCCTCCAGGTACTCGATCAGAAGCTGCAGGATTTGTTGGTGTACCAAAATGTTTATTCTCGCCATGGATACTGGGCAAGCAGTGTACATTAAGTCAGCACGGACGCAAGATTATTGGAAAGCTGGAAAACTACTCCGCAAATCTAAGGAACATGTATCATCTTTTATGATATCGGCACTAAAAACGAAAGAAATAAAGATAAAAAATTAAGCCTTAATACAGTTCCGCGAAGCTACATACAGAAAGCAAAATGAAAATACCTATATGCCATCTCATCAATAACAGTTTTCCCAACACAAATAGCACCACCGTCTACAAGAGTTGAAACCACTAAAGATGTTTGTGTTGCTGCATCATGTGTCTTCGCCCATTCTAGGCTGCCGAAACTTGTTATATAACCACTGACATGGAATCTGCAATCATCAAAGCAAGTGTATCATACAAGTGCTCAAGGACAAGTAATACCTGCAGAAAGGACTGTAACCATGTAGATGAACTGGTCTGCCACGTTCCAGTAAGCACAAAATTTTTGGGGCAGTGAAGTGTACATTGAAGAATAGAAGCAACGCAAAAGAAACAACGGAAATATACATGGTAACATGGATGCTATTGAGAACCAAATAATACTCCCTCCGTCCGGAATTACTTGTCATCAAAATGGATGAAAATGGATGTATCTACAACTAAAATACATCTAGATACATCCATCTCAATGACAAGTATTTCCGGACGGAGGGAGTATGCCACAGACATTTATTGCATGCTTATTCATACGATACAATTCAAGACATGGCTGTAAAGTAGCAAGTATCTATTTGGAATTTTGGATAAATAGCTTACACCCAAAAAGGTTCCGGTAGGATTGCATGGGATAGCATTTCCTCAATGAGCACCAAATAATACTATCTCCAATCCAAAATGTAGGTGTTTTTAGCATTTTCGTTCACGTTAGTCAAACATTTATAAGTTTGACTATCTATTAGAGAAGATTTATGATTGCTAACCGGGCCTGCCTCCCGATAAGATTTACTTAAGTATATTAAATCAAACATCAAATTGATATTACAAGATCTATCATGAAATATACTTTTATAATGTATAATTACTTTAATTTGAGGCAACATCGCACGGAAACTGATGGTCGAAGTACTAGCTTGAACACTTTCATTGTCCTAAAGGACATAATTTTGGATGAGGGGAAGTATGCCACAAGCATATATTGATGCTTATTTGTATTATACACTCAAGGATGGCTGTGAAGTACCAACCATCTATTCGGAATTTTGGATGAACAGCTTACACCCGTGGCGGCAGGGTTGCAGCGAAATAGATTTTCCTCTAGGAAACAGATATAGCCCACAACAAAGTTTCCAGAGAATACCTCAAGTACTAAATCTCATTTTGGGCAATATTAAAAAGATCGGTATAGATTTTTAGAATTGCTATAGCACTATAGCTAACAAATACATCTACATTTTAAAAGTTTAGCTGTACATATTACAATTACTGAAAGCAAATCCTATTTGCAGTGCAATTATGCGGATTTTACTTTAGAGATACATAACTGTGGTTGATTTTAGGCCCAATGAACTACTTCAGGCAAAGGAGTCAGCAGCCTGACCAATAGACAGTAGAATATGAAATGCTAGAACCGTTTTAAATAGGACAAAGAAGGTCAGCATTTAAGGCTTTGAGTTGGTCCAGGTGAGAAAATATTCTGAAAACTATGAAACTATGGTGTTATCAACATAATCAATCCATGTGTTTGTTGAAGAACTTAATAATTAAGTTTCTGTTCATTTTATCAAACAGGACACAAACGTCTGTGCCGCAATGATTTCACAACAGCATCACCAAACTGAATTTATTAAATTTTAAAACACAAGTCATGAGTCACCACAAGCCTTAGGTTGAAAAAACTAATACGCCTTTAGTTTGGTATAAGATGATGACTAAAGTAGTTCAAGAAAATTGTTTTGCTTCCACAAATTCCTATGATAAAATAAGTTATAATCTGGCAATCTACTGATGTTCAAATACCACCTCTGCCAGAAATGTCACTTCAGGGTAGAGTCATTTACATACCAGTAAACAAAATTTAAAGCAAAATGTGATTAGAAAATTACCCATAACATCTCCACTAGTTCCTTTTTCCTGAGTAGCACCCTCAATTTTTTTGAGGAGATTTAAATCAACCTAGCAGGCAAGAAATCGCGAGTATCTAACAGGGGGGGTAAAGTATGTTTCTACAAGAGTCTGCTTATGAAAAAGAGAGAGTGGAAGGTCAGCGTGCAACACAACATGTTAGCATCAACAACTGACGGTCGCAACTCCCATTGCTTGCCACATTAGCATCTCATCCACGAATAACGGGGAAGATTGTTTCAACAGTCACCAACGAGCACATAAACCAATATGTTCGGTGCAGGAAACTGAAGGGGTGAAGTTCACCTCCTACCAAAAATGTGCTTCAGAAACCAGCAGTAAATGCCTAAATTAGTCTGTCCTATAAATAGTTTTGTGATCTTCACTTAACCACAATCTTAACTCCCAAGATCAGCTCTAGCAACTCATAATTGGCATGGAAAAACTAACGAGATAAATTTCATGAAGAGAAGGTACTATTAACTGCCTATGGAATCTAGCATCTTATAGTATAAACCACACCACGAGCCACGATGCGTGCTGAAACTACTGAGCTGCCTATTTCTAGTGTAGATTGTTAAGTGGCTGTGATAAATAACACCATAATAGTTGTATCTAATACCAACATCCATGTGTTTTTGCAGGGCACTGTTTTCCTTTTCGGCGTGAGCCATTAAAAGTTGGGCAAGTCATCCATGAAGCTGCCCCATGAGAGGCAGAGGCATTGCAGTCATTCAAACAACATAGAAACAATTCGTCAGATACAGTGACTCCATGCTGAGTAAATTTCATCAGCACGGCCCACTGGTACCAGCGACACAAATTCAATCCCCATAAACAACGATACCGAATCGGTGCTAGCGCGATCGAATCATCACCCACTTTATGCTAATGAGTCGCCCCATACCTGACCCAATCCGGGTTAGAACGTATTACCAGCCAAACACGAAGGGGTGGGGGGGCGAGAGCTTACGCGTCGGCGATGGCGAAGCAGAGGTCGGTGAGGGGGTGGCGCGCCTGGGGCGGCGGGGGCTGGGGAGGCGGCAGGAGCTCGAGGCGCGACACGAAGGCGCCGTGGTCCGGGCGGGCGGGGCGTTTGAGCCGCTTCGCCGCCAGAAGGACGCCGGCGATGCCGAGGCCGAGCAGCACCCAGAGGTTGGCGGCCGTCGAGGACGCCATGCGCGGGGGAGGAGGGCCCCGTACGCTCCGAGCGGGCCGGCGGGGGCGAATTCGCGGGCTAGGGTTTTTAGGGGGCGGGGGTTTTGAGGCGAGGGCGGTGGGGAAGGGGGAGGAAGATGAAGACGGCGAGGCCCGGAGGGAGAAGGCCGCGTGGTGGATGGATAACAAGCGCCGTGGGGATCCGTGGGTGCCGCTGTTGGCTTCGCGGAGCTATATACCAGGGGCGATACGGGCCTGTTCTGAAGTCCTCCAACTCCAAACTTCTCTAATTCCCAGCCTGAAGCGAGCCCGAACGCCGTAGCTCCGTGAAGCTGAAATCCAAGAAGCTACCGTGGGCTGTAGTTCATTTTTCTGAAGCGAGACATTCGCAGCTCCACGTTTTGGTGAATCTGAAGTTCGGATTATTTACGGCCGTAATGCCATCGCCCAGAAAAACGTTTCGATCAGCTCCTCCGCCCTGGATCCCGCACGCACCCGCTCGTCACATCTCCCCTCTCCCTCGTCCCTCCTCTCGAACCCTCACCGCCGCCGTTACCGCCGCCACGCCCGGCTGCCCCCGTCGCCGGCCAGATCCTCGCCCCCGACTACAGATCCGGGCATCCAAGGCTGTTTCCCGCTGGATCCCACCGTCGCCGCCGCCCGTCGCGCCTGCTACAAGGAACTGCGACCCCATGGCTCGGAGCCCCGATGCCATTGACGCCCGAGAGAACCTCGGAGTCAGGAGCAGCACCAAGACGACCGCGCTCCCCTTCTCTTCTTCCCCTTCCCTTCTCTTCTTGCCGAGCCAAGAGCCGCCGTGAAGCCTGCCGAGCCGCCGCATGTCTGCAGTTCCGTCCGAGATGGGCTCCTTCAGCCAGCCCAACGTGCCAACCAGCAGGCCTTCCGCGCCCCAGCTGGGCTGCCAGCTCATCCAAGCGCTGGGAGAAGCTGCTGCAGCTCCAGAACGTTTTTTTGTTCGCCACCTGAAGCAAGAAGCGACCCAAGAAGCTGGATATGGGAAGTTTTGGAGAAGCTAGATGGTTTCAGAACAGGCCCGAAGGTGAAGTTTTCTTCGAACAGAGACCAGTTTGAATACTTCACGCCACGCTTTTGTTTTAACCTAGGTGATGGGAGAAGTGTTTTTTGGTGAAATTTGAGAAACTAGTTTGTTTTGTCGCTTGGATTTCAAATGCTAAAACATTTTAATTTCTTCGTAAACTTTTTTTTTGTGTGTGTGTGTGGGGGGGGGGGGGGGGGAGGGGGTCTTTTGATCTATTCATCAATTGTCATGACGGTACAAAGAACAAGGTGACAGAAATCACATCTGATTTCGTAGAACACCTAGCACGGCTATAATTATTGAAAAACTATCACACACTCTAAATGAAGAAAATATGTGTTGATCTTTATCTTTTGAAAGCACTTGTACTCCTCATGTGTGTTGAAGTCAAAACTATGTGAGCCTTTAATGGCAAGTTATTGGAAGTCTCGAGGTCACATTGCCACTTGGTTAGGGCCGGTACAGGCTAAGGCCATCACACTTTGACAAACCAAATGTAATCTTGTTATATGGGTAATACATGTATTTCTAAAAAGAAAAGTATGTGTTAACTAGCGGTACCCTTGCAATGCAAGCAATGGCAGAGCTAGGAGAATCAAGGATTGGGGAGGGGGCAAATGAGTCAAACTTTTGATAATATAGACCAAATGCATGTGCTTGTTTTCTAAAATTCAATAGATAAATTGAAAAAACAAACACATGTATGCACAAATGTGGGGTGATGGGGGGCATACTACTACCAGCCCCTGCCTTCATCACTGAATGCAAGATATTATTTACACGTGCCCCTGTTCTACGCTTGAAGAGCCAAATGGAGCCTAGTTTACATGCAGCCTTTGTTGAAAAAAAATCAAGACATTATTTTTAGACCTCATTCCGAATAGTAATTTGCACATGTACTTTATATGTGTGGCATGAGTGTACCAGTTTTCACCATACATTGCTTTCTACTTGTTATGCACAAAAATTACAAATATGAAAATCAAAATAGGGTTTCATTTTCTTCTTCTTTTTTAGCCACAAAATTGTCTTTATTTTGTGTAACATACAAATCAACGTATTATTTAATGGTTTACATGTAAGTAGATAAGATATATCTGTAAAAAAGAAGGAATTTCCAAAAAAAATGGAGGGAAAAAAACTCTTCTAACATACGGAGCACCATTGTGTCGCGGAGCCAAATACAATACTTGTCTATGCTATGCTATGCAGCGCATTAGATTATACAACATACAAATATTTCAAAATTTTAAGACAAGGTAATGGTTACTCTAATCAAATATAAATTACATTAACCAAAGGTTGTATCATTGGGAAAGAATGTTTTATACAAATCCAGTGGTACATCTATGTTACGTTTAACTCACCTTTTTCACCGTTTGAACGTTTAACCAGATTTAAACATTGAGATGGCGTGAATAATTTATATTTTTAGAATAGGTGAATTATTGATCTGGTTTGGTAGAGCATGAAACCACAACAAGTGATATCATGAGCTTCGCAAGAAGAAGCCAAACATGGTGATTTTCAAGGTCATTTTGAGAAGGCATGTCATAAAGTGAAATTGTCTTTCTCCAACAACTATCTGCATGAAAAGGTTTGTACTACAATGGTGTAACTGATTGCAAAGTTTTTCGAGTAGGAAGTGTCAGCATCAAAGTTATTAATAACATTGGCCATTATTTCCTGACTATAAAGGATTTGAGTCAAGGGTATCTCACGCCTCTGATACTCTTTGGTATCATCGCTGATATGCCTGCCATTCTCATTGCAAGGGACAAGGAGGATGAGCCATCTGTTGCTACCAATCTACACATGGTTGATGATGTGGTTTTCCATCCTCCAACAAGCGCATGGTGACATTATATAGGATGGAGGGAGGGGGGTTGTTCCAACCAATCCTAAGTGCTTCAATAGTGTGTCAATCGAGCGTGCTTAGCGAGTGTGGCAACAACTGCTACAAAATAACTACCTCTGCTCTAACACTCTATCACAAATGAACATAAGACCCACCAAATTTTCTGTTCGGAAAAGGCCCGATGAGGGTTAAAGAGTAGTTTTGTAGTAGTGGTTCATTCGTTGTCGGGGCCGACACTGATACACATTTCTGAGAAGATTCATGGCTAGGAGGCACACCTCTACGTCAACAATACCCATCCATGTATAACATTGTGTAGCCGAAACATGCCTTTGTGACATTGATACGAAAGGTGAAATTGCTTCGAATAGAGACCAGTTTGAATACTTCACGCCACACTTTGGTTTAACCTATCTACCGAAAAGAAAACAACCCAGGTGATGGGAGAAGTGTTTTTTGGTGAAATTTGAGAACCTAGTTTGTTTTGTCGCTTGAATTTCAAATACTAAAACATTTTAATTTCTTCATAAACTTTTTTTTGAAAAAACTTTCGTTCTATTCATTAACTGTCATGGCAATACAAATAACACCAGAAGTAACAGAAATTGCATCCTGGTTCGTAGACCACCTAGTGAGGACAGAAAGACTATCACACATTCTAAAATAGATTTAACCTGATGAAAAAAATATGTTGATCTTTATCTTTCGGAAGCACTTGTATTGCTCATGTGTGTTGAAGTCAAAACTCTGTGAGCCATTTAATGGCAAATTATGGGAAGGCTCGAGATCACATGCCAGGGTCAATACCTGCTAAACTTTAGCAAACCAAATGTAACCTTGCTACAATGATAATACAAGTATTTCTAAAAAAAGAAGAGTATGTGTTAACTAGTGGTACCTTTGTGAAGCAGCACAAGGTTGTGGAGGAGCAACTCCACCTTGCCTCTACAAAGTGTACAACACAAGTATTGAAGGAATAACTTCAACGTGTTGCGCTAGATATCGCTGTAGAGGAGAGTGTAGGCCGATAGGGCAGCAGGAGTTCAATCCAGGACTCCTAGAGCACAAGATCTACTTCAGGATCTTAGATAAGAACACCAAATTCTATTATAGGTAGTGGGGGTACATAGCTGCCTACATGGTAGAGGTGAGTACCTCTATTTATATGGCTTCGAGAAGCCTTCACATACTTCTGCTTATAGCTGGAACACTCTAGAAACATTATTTAGGATCCACCATTCTACTCATAGATAGAAGACTCTAGAAAACTGTAGCTAGGGTTGAGAAAACAAAAGAAATACTAGACTACAATTGAAGTCTCTAGAAGTAGCCAAACAGATTTGACATATGATTATATTTTTATTTTCCTCGTCTATTGTTCCTCATCATTCTCCCCTGGTTGTTTGGAACTCGCCCTCGAGTTATTTTCATAGAGCGCTTCTTCTGGATGGTCGAGAGTCAAGTCCGCAACATTGAAAGTGTTGGATATACCCATGTCGCTTGGAAGATCTATCACATAAGCATTATCATTTATCTTCCTTATGATATAGAAGGTTCCATACCTTCCCTGACTAAGCTTCCCTTTAACACCTAAAGGCAGTCTCTCTTTTCGGAGGTAGACCATCACCTTATCACCAACTTGGAATGATTTTGGCCTCCTTTTGCAATCAGCAAGTTGTTTATATTTCAAATTTTGTGCTTCCAAAGCACCATGAATCTCTTCAAATAACTCGGTGTAATTATCAGCAAAGGACAATGCTGATTTTGAGTTTTCCTTTGATGGTAGCTTCACTAGGTCCACCACATGTGCCGATTTTGATTTATGATGAGATAGTTAAACCTCTCTAGATATGCTGCCCATCTTGCTAGCATGCCGTCAACATGCTTTTGATTTCTAAAATGCTTCAAGGATTTATGGTCACTATAAACAATGAAATCGGCAGCAAATAGACTTCCAAAGTTTTCAAGGCTCTAAAAACAACATACAATTCTTGCTGGTAGGTACTCCATTTCTGTCTAGCTTCGCTTAACTTCTCACTAAGGAAAGAAACGGGCTTCCTTTCTCGAGATAGAACAACTCCAATGCCTATTCCACTTGCATCACACTCAAACTCAAAAGTCTTGTTGAAATTAGGTAGTACCAAGACAGGAGCTTGTGAGAGTTTTTGCTTGATCTCACTGAAACTAGCTTCAACCGCTTCTGTCCATTGGAACTTGCCTTTCTTGAAAATGGTCTTCGGAGTTGGTCATTCTCGATTTGCTTCAACCTTAGAATCATCAACACGAATACTGTCACATGTTATGATGAATCCTAGGAAAAGAAGTTGTGTTTGCATGAAAACACATTTCTTCAAGTTGACGTAGAGCTCATTTACCTTTAGTACTTCTAGCACCTTTCGAATGTGACCAAAGTGTTCGTCCTCATCCTTGCTATAGATCAAGATGTCATCGAAATAAACCACAACAAAGTGGGATAAGAAGGGTCGAAGGACTTGATTCATCGAGTGCATAAAGGTACTTGGTGCATTTAAGAATCCAAATGGCATGACTACCATTCAAACAACCCTTCCTTTGTCTTGAAGGCGGTTTTCCATTCATCCCCAGGTCTAATACGGATTTGATGATAACCACTTCTTAAATCTAGCTTTGTGAATACTCTTGCTTCACTAAGCTGATCCAACATATCATCCAGACGGGGAATAGGGAATCTATATCTTATGGTGATCTTGTTAATGACTCTACTGTCCATACACATGCGCAAAGATATGTCTTTCTTTGGAGTGGGCAGGGCTGGTACAACACATGGGCAAATACTTTATCGAATGTGCCCCTTTTGTAGCAATTCCTCCACTTTCTCCTTCAATATATCATGCTCCTTTGGGCTCATTTGATAGTGTGGAATATTAGGAAGACTTGCTCCCAAAATTAAGTCAATTCTATGTTGAATTCCTCTCATCGGTGGCAGGCCTTTTGGCTCTCCAAGTATGTTTTGAAATTCTGCCAATAGACCGCGTACCTTTGCTGGGATTTCAACTGCCAGGTGATACCTCTATGTTACGTGTAACTTGTGCTTCTACCGTTCAAACATTTAACCGAATTTAAACATTGAGTTGTGTGATAGTTTATATTTTTAGAACGAGTGAATTACTGAAATGAGTTCGGTAGAGCAAGAACACACAACAAGTGATATCATGAGCTTCACAATGAGAAGCCGGACATAGTGATTTTCAAGGTCATTTTGAGAAGGCATGTCATAAAGTGAAATGGTCTTTCTCTAACAAGTCTTTGCAAGAAAAGGTCTATAGTGCAACACTATAACTGATTGCAAAGTTTGACCGAGGAAGAAGTGTCAGAATCAAATTTATTGATAACAATGGCCATTATTTCCAGGCTATAAAGGTTTTGACTCGCGGGTATATCCCGCCTAATCTTCGATATCATCGTTGATATGCTTGCCATTCTTTGCAAGGGACAAGGAGGATGGACCAGTTGGTGTTATCATTCTGCACATGGTTGATGATGGGGTTTTCCATCCTCCAATAAGTGGATGGTGACATATACTTCATGGAACCTAATATGGATAAGGTAGTGAGTATGAAACTCATCATGTGTACATTTGAGCAACTCTCTGGCCTTGAAAATAATTTTCATAAAAGTGAAATTTTTGGCTTTGTTTGGGCATAAGAAGTTGAAGACCAATAGGAACAATTTTAGTATCCCTATTCATTATCGCAAGCTCTGTAATAAGGAGTGGAGGGGATGGATGGTCAATTTGAGAAATAGCTAATTGGAATGCAAGTTGCTATTCTATGGTGGAAAACTTGTTTTTAATCAACCATGTCTTAACTAGTTTACCCATGTTCATGTTGTTCTTTTGGTAGTATCAACATAAGCGAAAGTACCAATTGACTATATGGAGCATCATTTATGGGTTTGAGGTTGAGGACCTTAAAATAAATAAATAGATGTTAGTAACTAGTGGTCTCTTGCTAACCGATATTGCGCACCATCATTTAGCTATTGCTATTCTTTTCCTAATCACATGCCATATGTATAGGACCAACTGGATTACATATTGGTCATGGACTTGGAGCAAAACTTGTGTTAAAGGTTTGGCTATAGCTAATTGGTCGTTCTTGATGTATGCGGAAATAAAACATCAAAGCTTTATTTACATAGTTGATACATACAAACTTTCTTGTACAAGTTTTGTCGATGGGGTAAGACGAGATCCTATGATTCACTTCTGCATCTATGGCATTCCACTTCACTCCATGAGGAAAATAATAGATGAAGCAAATCAAGACAAACTGGCGTACTCCTTGCTAACTTTTTGAACACATAGCTTCTCTTATGATTTTTTGCTACTTTCTTTAGTTTAGTGATGGCTATCTCAGAGTGCCTAAGAATGTAGTACCCTCCAAGGTTGGTTAAGGGAAGTTAAACGTAAGAGATATTTCAAAGAAACGATACAAAATATACAATTTTATTCCTCCTATCTACATTCTCTGGAATGTTCACAAGTGGGGAAGGGGGTTGTTCCAGCCAATCCTAAGTGTTTCAATTAGGGATGACAATTTTATCCATGGATCCGGGTAACCATGGATACTCGACTCGGTTGGGCAAGGGTATGGAGGGCCTTTCTGCTCATGCATCCATGGATCTGGATACCCGCGAGCAACTAAGTCGGGCATGGCTATAATTTTCGCTCCATGGATATCCTATGGGCACCCATATGATATGTGGGCCCATACGTTAGTGAAAGTATACTAACCACAACTCGCATTCACAAAAATTCAAAAGCTCGGACCATGTTTCCTAATCCACTACTGTATTAACCTAAGCTAATTATATTAAACCTAAATCTAGCTCGGCTGCCTCCCGTCCACTCCTATCCCCTGCCCCAAGCCCTCCCAGGTGTGGTGGCGCTCTGTGCTACAATCAGCACTACGCCATGCCTCGTTGCCTCTCCCTCTCTGCCTGGCCGTCCACCCCACATCTGAACCACCATCAGTGATAGGAAAGGTACCAACTGCTTGTGACCCCGTCCCACCCCCTCACTCCTTCCCCAATCGACAACCAATCTCTAGTGAACAAGGGGGCCAACTAGCGATTGTCCCAAGAACGGTCCCATCATTCACTAGAGTGCGAAGGAGGGGGCGATCAACATCAATTAAAGTGGTCGACGGCGGCGGCAACCAGTGAAAGAGCAGGTCCAGGGCTCTTGTCATGCTGTTGAGGAGTTCCAAGCACCGGGGACGGTAGTACCATCAATACTATAGAAGGTCATATCTGCTCTCTCCCTCATGACATGTATGAGATTTTCTATGAACTAGCTCCAAGTCGTAGGAAGGTGAGATTAGTTTAGAGATCAATTGACTAGGAGTTAACCAAATATGGCATGCATCTCACTAAGATCATATAAATAATCTAGCAATGGCTGGACTAAAGACTAAACCTAGCCGACTAGGAGCTAACTGAATTTATAGTGTACTGAATGTGTGAATGTGTCAATGAACATGGTGAATTAATTTGATGTTTGTAAGGCTTTGCATGGTGATTTTTCTATGCCCATGGAGCTCCACGGGTACTCGGGTATTCAACGGGTTTGGGCATGCGCACAAGCTGTACCCGTGGACACTTTGGTGGGTGGGTAAAGGATATGAAGATGGGTCATGGATTGGATTTGGACCAGCTCCACCCGATCCAAACCCGACCCATTGCCATCCCTAGTTTCAATAGTGTGTCAGCCGAGCGCTTAATGATGGAGTGTGGCAATAGTTTCTATAGAATAACTACATCTGCTCCAACACTATCACAAATGAACATAAGACACTGGTTTTCTGTTTGGAAAAGGGCCAATAAGGGTTGAAGAGTAGTTTTGTGGCAGGGGCTCGTTCGTTGTCGGGGCTGCCACTGATACACATTTTTAAGAAGATTCATGGCTAGGAGACACACCTCTGAGTCAACAATACCCATCTGTATATAACATTATGTAGCGGGAACATGCCTCTGTGGCATATGTTATGATCGACCCACTATTGAATATTAGTTTTTGATGGACCCTTGTATGTGATAAATGGGCAAGTTGTTACATCCCGAATGATTTGATGGATACCAACTTAACGTAGGAGCAGGGTGTTGTCTTCTGGAATCTTCATGTTTTTGGTCCGTCCTCGGTTAGTGTGCGCCCACTTGGTGAATGTTAATCATCACTTATTTGGAAACCAGAGTTCCTCTAGAGATTAATTTTTTGAATGGTATTTATGTGGAGGGGTGATCTTAAGGAAAGACATCATGCCCATGTGTTACTTTAATGGGAATAAGAAGTGTTGATTACGATGAGGAGGAAGCAGCACGTCACTTATTCCTTTCATGTCCCTTTCCACGTCTATTTTGTGGTAGGCTATGAATGTAGCTTTCAATTTATCTCCACTAACTAGTACACCAAATATGCCTCGAATTGGTTGGATGGAGTCAATGGAAAATTCAAGACTATAAAGCATGTGTCTGTGTCTGTGTGTGTGGGGGGGGGGGGTATGTGATGTCTACTTCACAACTTGTTCTTGTAGACTCGTGTTGGGCCTCCAAGCACATAGTTTTGTAGGACAATAGCAAATTTCCCTCAAGTGGATGACCCAAGGTTTATAAATCCGTGGGAGGCGTAGGATGAAGATGATCTCTCTCAAACAACCCTGCAACCAAATAATAAAAAGTCTCTTGTGTCCCCAACACACAAAATACAATGGTAATTTGTATAGGTGCACTAGTTCGGCGAAGAGATGGTAATAAAAGCGTAGTAATGATAGTAGATATTGATTTTTGTAATAGGAACAATAAAAAAACTTTTGGAAATATGCCCTAGAGGCAATAATAAAAGGATTATTATTATATTTCCTTGTTCATGATAATTGTCTTTTATTCATGCTATAACTGTATTATCCGGAAATCGTAATACACGTGTGAATACTTAGACCTAATACGTCCCTAGTAAGCCTCTAGTTGACTAGCTCGTTGGTCAACAGATAGTCGTGGTTTCCTAACTATGGACATTAGATGTCATTGACAACGGGATCACATCATTAGGAGAATGATGTGATGGACAAGACCCAATCCTAAGCATAGCACAAGATCGTGTAGTTCGTTTTGCTAGAGCTTTTTCAATGTCAAGTATCTCTTCCTTAGACCATGAGATCATGTAACTCCCGGATACCGTAAGAGTGCTTTGGGTGTACCAAACGTCACAACGTAACTGGGTGACTATAAAGGTGCACTACAAGTATATCCGAAAGTGTCTGTTGGGTTGACACGGATCGATACTGGGATTTGTCACTCTGTATGACGGACAGGTATCTCTGGGCCTGTTGGAAATATGCCCTAGAGGCAATAATAAATTAGTTATTATTATATTTCCTTGTTCATGATAATCGTTTATTATCCATGCTATAATTGTATTGATAGGAAACTCAGATACATGTGTGGGTACATAGACAACACCATGTCCCTAGTAAGCCTCTAGTTGACTAGCTCATTGATCAATAGATGGTTACGGTTTCCTGACCATGGACATTGGATGTCATTGATAATGGGATCACATCATTAGGAGAATGATGCGATGGACAAGACCCAATCCTAAGCCTAGCATAGAGATCGTGTAGTTCGTATGCTAAAGCTTTTCTAATGTCAAGTATCGTTTCCTTAGACCATGAGATTGTGCAACTCCCGGATACCGTAGGAATGCTTTGGGTGTACCAAACGTCACAACGTAACTGGGTGGCTATAAAGGTGCACTACAGGTATCTCCGAAAGTGTCTGTTGGGTTGGCACGAATCGAGACTGGGATTTGTCACTCCGTGTAAACGGAGAGGTATCTCTGGGCCCACTCGGTAGGACATCATCATAATGTGCACAATGTGACCAAGGGGTTGATCACGGGATGATGTGTTACGGAACGAGTAAAGAGACTTGCCGGTAAACGAGATTGAACAAGGTATCGGTAATACCGACGGTCGAATCTCGGGCAAGTACAATACCGCTAGACAAAGGGAATTGTATACGGGATCGATTGAGTCCTTGCCATCGTGGTTCATCCGATGAGATCATCGTGGAACATGTGGGAGCCAACATGGGTATCCAGATCCCGCTGTTGGTTATTGATCGGAGAACGTCTCGGTCATGTCTACATGTCTCCCGAACCCGTAGGGTCTACACACTTAAGGTTCGATGACGCTAGGGTTATAAAGGAAGTTTGTATGTGGTTACCGAATGTTGTTCGGAGTCCCGGATGAGATCACGGATGTCACGAGGAGTTTCGGAATGGTCTGGAGGTAAAGATTTATATATATGGGAAGTCCTGTTTTGGTCACCGGAAAAGTCCCGGGTGCTATCGGTAATGTACCGGGACCACCGGGAGGGTCCCGGGGGTCCACCAGGTGGGGCCACCATCCCCAGAGGGCTGCATGGGCCAAGTGTGGGAGGGGACCAGCCCCAGGTGGGCTGGTGCGCCCCCCACCAAGGCCCAAGGCGCCTAGGGCTTTGGGGAAACCCTAAAGGGGGCGCCCCCCCCTTTCCTTGGGGGGCAAGGCAACCCCCCTGGCCGCCGCCCCCTCCTCAGATTGGATCTGAGGGGGCCGGCCTCCCTCTCCCTTGCCCCTATATATAGTGGAGGAGAGGGAGGGCAGCCGCACCCATGTTCTGGTGCAGCCCTCCCCCTCTCCCAAGTACTCCTCCTCTCCCGCGGTGCTTGGCGAAGCCCTGCAGGATTGCCACGCTCCTCCATCACCACCACGCCGTTGTGCTGCTGCTGGACGGAGTCTTCCTCAACCTCTCCCTCTCTCCTTGCTGGATCAAGGCGTGGGAGACGTCACCGGGCTGTACGTGTGTTGAACGCGGAGGTGCCGTCCGTTCAGCACTAGGATCTCCGGTGATTTGGATCACGACGAGTACGACTCCTTCAACCCTGTTCTCTTGAACGCTTCCGCTTAGCGATCTACAAGGGTATGTAGATGCACTCTCCTTCCCCTCGTTACTGGTTTCTCCATAGATAGATCTTGGTGACACGTAGGAAAATTTTGAATTTCTGCTACGTTCCCCAACAGTGGCATCATGAGCTAGGTCTATTGCGTAGATTCTTTGCACGAGTAGAACACAAAGTAGTTGTGGGCGTTGATGTTGTTCAATATGCTTACTGTTACTAGTCCAATCTTGTTTTGACGGTATTGTGGGATGAAGCGGCCCGGACCGACCTTACACGTACTCTTACGTGAGACAGGTTCCACTGACTGACATGCACTTGGTGCATAAGGTGGCTAGCGGGTGCCAGTCTCTCCCACTTTTGTCGGAACGGATTCGATGAAAAGGGTCCTTATGAAGGGTAAATAGCAATTGGCATATCACGTTGTTGTTTTGCGTAGGTAAGAAACGTTCTTGCTAGAAACCCATAGCAGCCACGTAAAACATGTAAACAACAATTAGAGGACGTCTAACTTGTTTTTGCAGGGTATGCTATGTGATGTGATATGGCCAAGAAGAATGTGATGAATATATGTGATGTATGAGATTGATCATGTTCTTGTAATAGGAATCACGACTTGCATGTCGATGAGTATGACAACCGGCAGGAGCCATAGGAGTTGTCTTTATTTATTGTATGACCTGCGTGTCATTAAACAACGCCATGTAATTACTTTACTTTATTGCTAACCGGTAGCCATAGTAGTAGAAGTAATAGTTGGCAAGACAACTTCATGAAGACACGATGATGGAGATCATGATGATGGAGATCATGGTGTCATGCTGGTGACGATGATGATCATGGAGCCCCGAAGATGGAGATCAAAAGGAGCAAAATGATATTGGCCATATCATGGCACTATTTGATTGCATGCGATGTATATCATGTTTATGCATCTTGTTTACTTAGAACGACGGTAGTAAATAAGATGATCCCTTACAACAATTTCAAGAAGTGTTCTCCCCTAACTGTGCACCGTTGCTAAAGTTCGCCGCTTCTAAGCACCACGTGATGATCGGGTGTGATGGATTCTTACGTTCACATACAACGGGTGTAAGACAGATTTACACACGCGAAACACTTAGGGTTAACTTGACGAGCCTAGCATGTACAGACATGGCCTCGGAACACAGAGACCGAAAGGTCGAGCATGAGTCATATAGTAGATACGATCAACATGAAGATGTTCACCGATGATGACTAGTCCGTCTCACGTGATGATCGGACACGGGCTAGTTGACTCGGATCATGTAATCACTTAGATGACCAGAGGGATGTCTATCTGAGTGGGAGTTCATAAGATGAACTTAATTATCCTGAACATAGTCAAAAGATCTTTGCAAATTATGTCCTAAGCTCGCGCTTTAGTTCCACTGTTTAGATATGTTCCTAGAGAAAATATAGTTGAAAGTTGACAGTAGCGATTATGAGGACAGTAGAAAGCTTACGTCCTTAATGCACCGCTCAGTGTGCTGAACCCCAAACGTCGTTTGTGGATGTTGCGAACATCGGACATACATATTTTGATAACTACGTGATAGTTCAGTTAAACGGTTTAGAGTTGAGGCACCAAAGACGTTTTTGAAACGTCGCGGAACATATGAGATGTTTCGAGGGCTGAAATTGGGATTTCAGGCTCATGCCCACGTCAAGAGGTATAAGACCTCCGACGATTTTCTTAGCCTACAAACTAAGGGAGAAAAGCTCAATCGTTGAGCTTGTGCTCAGATTGTCTAAGTGCAACAATCACTTGAATCGAGTGGGAGTTGATCTTCCAGATGAGATAGTGATGTTTCTCCAAAGTCATTGCCACCAAGCTGCTAGAGCTTCGTGATGAACTATAACATATCAGGGATAGATATGATGATCCTTGAGGTATTCGCGATGTTTGACACCGCAAAAGTAGAAATCAAGAAGGAGCATCAATTGTTGATGGTTGGTGAAACCACTAGTTTCAAGAAGGGCAAGGGCAAGAAGGGATACTTCATGAAACGGCAAATCAGCTGCTGCTCCAGTGAAGAAACCCAAGGTTGAACCTAAACCCGAGACTAAGTGCTTCTGTAATAAGGGGAACAACCACTGGAGCAGGATTACCCTAGATACTTGGTAGATAAGAAGGCTGGCAAGGTCGATAGAAGTATATTGGATATACATTATGTTAATGTGTACTTTACTAGTACTCCTAGTAGCACCAGGGGATTAGATACTGGTTCGGTTGCTAAGTGTTAGTAACTCGAAATAAAAGCTACGGAATAAACGGAGACTAGCTAAAGGTGAGCTGACGATGTATGTTGGAAGTGTTTCTAAGTTTGATGTGATCAAACATCGCACGCTCCCTCTACCATCAAGATTAGTATTAAACCTGAATAATTGTCATTTGGTGTTTGCGTTGAGCATATACATGATTGGATTATGTCTGTTGCAATGCGGTTATTCATTTAAGGAGAATAATGGTTACTCTATTTATGTGAATAATACCTTCAGTGGTCTTGCACCTAAAGGAATGGTTTACTAAATCTCGATCGTAGTGATACATATTTTCATGCCAAAAGATATAAGATAGTAATGATAGTACCACTTACTTGTGGCACTGCCATGTAAGTCATATTGGTATAAAACGCATGAAGAAGCTCCATGTTGATGGATCTTTGGACTCACTCGCTTTCGAAAAGTTTGAGACATGCGAACCATGTCTATTGGTGTATACGCATGAAGAAACTCCATGCAGATGGATCGTTTGGACTCACTTGATTTTGGATCACTTGAGATATGCAAATTATACCACATGGGCAAGATGACTGAAAGCCTTGTTTTTCAGTAAAATGGAACAAGATAGCAACTTGTTGGAAGTAACACATTTTGATGTGTGCAGTCCAATGAGTGCTCAGGCATGCAGTGAATATCGTTATGATCTTACTTCACAGATGATTTGAGTAGATACTGTGTGTATTTACTTAATGAAACACAAGTCTGAATTATCGAATGGTTCAAGTAATTTCAGAGTGAAGTTGAAGATCATTGTGACAAGAGGATAAAAATGTCTATGATATGATCATAGAGATGTGTATCTGAGTTACGAGCTTTGGCACGCAGTTAAGACATTGTGGAAATTGTTTCACAATTAATACCGCATGGAACACCATAATGTGATGGTGTGTCCAAACATCATAGTTGCACCCTATTGGATATGGTGCGTACCATGATGTCTCTTATCGAATTACCACTATCGTTCATGGGTTAGGCATTAGAGACAACCGCATTCACTTTAAAATAGGGCACCACGTAATTCCGTTGAGACGACACCGTTTGAACTATGGTTTGGAGAAACCTAAGTTGTCGTTTCTTAAAAGTTTGGGGCTGCAACGCTTATGTGAAAAGGTTTCAGGTTGATAAGCTTGAACCCAAAGCGGATAAAATGCATCTTCATAGGACACCCAAAACAGTTGGGTATACCTCCTAATTCAGATCCGAAAGCAATAGGGATTGTTTCTTGAATCGGGTCCTTTCTCGAGAAAAGTTTGTCTCGAAAAGTTGAGTGGGAGGATGGTAGAGACTTGATAAGGTTATTGAACCATCACTTCAACTAGTGTGTAGCAGGGCACAGGAAGTTGTTCCTGTGGCGCCTACACCAATTGAAGTAGAAGCTTATGATAGTGATCATGAAACTTCGGATCAAGTCACTACCATACCTCGTAGGACGATAAGGACGCTACTACTTCGGAGTGGTACGGTGATCCTGTTAGTCATGTTGCTAGACAACAATGAACCTGCGAGCTATGGAGAAGCGATGGTGGGCCCATATTCCGACAAATGGTTAGAAGCCATGAAATCCGAGATAGGATCCATGTATCAGAACAAAGCATGGACTTTGGTGGACTTGCCCGATGATCGGCAAGCCATTGAGATAAATGGATCTTTAAGAAGAAGACGGACGTGGACGGTAATGTCACCATCTATGAAGCTCGACTTGTGGCGAAGAGTTTTTCACAAGTTCAAGGAGCTGACTACGATGAGATTTTCTCATCTGTAGCGATGCTTAAGTCCGTCGGAATCATGTTAGCATTAGCTGCATTTATGAAATCTGGCAGATGGATGTCAAGACAAGTTTCCTTACCAGTTTTGTAAGGAAAGGTTGTATGTGATACAATCAGAAAGGTTTTGTCGATCCTAAGGATGCTAAAAGGTATGCTAACTCCAGCAATCCTTCCATGGACTGGAGTAAGCATCTCGGAGTTGGAATATGCACTTTGATAAGATGATCAAAGATTTTGGGTTTACACAAAGTTTATGAGAAACTTGTATTTCCAAAGAAGTGAGTGGGAGCACTATAGAATTTCTGATGAGTATATGTTGTTGACATATTGATGATCAGAAATGATGTAGAATTTCTAGAAAGCATATAGGGTTATTTGAAAGGTCTTTTTCAATAGAAAACCTAGATTAAGCTACTTGAACATTGAGCATCAAGATCTATGAGGATAGATCAAAAACGCTTAATGGTACTTTCAAATGAGCATATACCTTGACATGATCTTGAAGGTGTTCAAGATGGATCAGTCAAAGAAGGAGTTCTTCTCTGAGATGTAAGGTATGAAGTTAAGACTTAAAGCTCGACCACGGCAGAAATGAGAGAAAGGACGAAGGTCGTCCCCTATGCTTTAGACGTAGGCTCTACAGTATGCTATGCTAAGTACCGCACCGGTTGTGTGCCTTGCTACATATCTGGCAAGAGAGTACAAAGGTGATCAAGGAGTAGATCACCAGATAGCGGTCAAAATTGTCCTTGGAGTAACAAGGACATGTTTCTTGATTATGGAGGTGATAAAGAGTTCGGCGTAAAGGGTTACGTCGATGCAAGCTTTAACACCTATCCGAATGACTCTGAGTAGCAAACCGGATACGTATAGTGGAACAACCATTTGGAGTAGCTCCAAGTGGAGCGTGGAAGTAGCATTTACAATATGACCTAGAGATTTGCGAAGTACATACGGATCTGAATGTTACAGATCCGTTGACTAAAACCTCTCTCACAAGCAGAACATGATCAAACCCCAGAACTCATTGAGTCTTAATCACATGATGATGTGAACTAGTTTAGTGACACTAGTAAACTCTTTGGATGTTGGTCACATGGTGATGTGACCTGTGAGTGTTAATCACATGGCGATGTGAACTAGATTATTGACTCTAGTGCAAGTGGGAGACTGTTGGAAATATGCCCTAGAGGCAATAATAAATTAGTTATTATTATATTTCCTTGTTCATGATAATCGTTTATTATCCATGCTATAATTGTATTGATAGGAAACTCAGATACATGTGTGGGTACATAGACAACACCATGTCCCTAGTAAGCCTCTAGTTGACTAGCTCGTTGATCAATAGATGGTTACGGTTTCTTGACCATGGACATTGGATGTCATTGATAACGGGATCACATCATTAGGAGAATGATGTGATGGACAAGACCCAATCCTAAGCCTAGCATAGAGATCGTGTAGTTCGTATGCTAAAGCTTTTCTAATGTCAAGTATCTTTTCCTTAGACCATGAGATTGTGCAACTCCCGGATACCATAGGAATGCTTTGGGTGTACCAAACGTCACAACATAACTGGGTGGCTATAAAGGTGCACTACAGGTATCTCCGAAAGTGTCTGTTGGGTTGGCACGAATCGAGACTGGGATTTGTCACTCCATGTAAATGGAGAGGTATCTCTGGGCCCACTCGGTAGGAGACATCATCATAATGTGCACAATGTGACCAAGGGGTTGATCACGGGATGATGTGTTACGGAATGAGTAAAGAGACTTGCCGGTAACGAGATTGAACAAGGTATCGGTATACCGACGATCGAATCTCGGGCAAGTACAATACCGCTAGACAAAGGGAATTGTATACGGGATCGATTGAGTCCTTGACATCATGGTTCATCCGATGAGATCATCGTGGAACATGTGGGAGCCAACATGGGTATCCAGATCCCGCTGTTGGTTATTGATCGGAGAACGTCTCGGTCATGTCTACATGTCTCCCGAACCCGTAGGGTCTACACACTTAAGGTTCGATGACGCTAGGGTTATAAAGGAAGTTTGTATGTGGTTACCGAATGTTGTTCGGAGTCCCGGATGAGATCCCGGATGTCACGAGGAGTTCCGGAATGGTCCGGAGGTAAAGATTTATATATATGGGAAGTCCTGTTTTGGTCACCGGAAAAGTCCCGGGTGCTATCGGTAATGTACCGGGACCACCGGGAGGGTCCCGGGGGTCCACCAGGTGGGGCCACCATCCCCAGAGGGCTGCATGGGCCAAGTGTGGGAGGGGACCAGCCCCAGGTGGGCTGGTGCGCCCCCCACCAAGGCCCAAGGCGCCTAGGGCTTTGGGGAAACCCTAAAGGGGGCGCCCCCCCTTGCCTTGGGGGGCAAGGCAACCCCCCTAGCCGCCGCCCCCTCCTCAGATTGGATCTGAGGGGGCCGGCCTCCCTCTCCCTTGCCCCTATATATAGTGGAGGAGAGGGAGGGCAGCCGCACCCATGTTCTGGTGCAGCCCTCTCCCTCTCCCAAGTACTCCTCCTCTCCCGCGGTGCTTGGCGAAGCCCTGCAGGATTGCCACGCTCCTCCATCACCACCACGCCGTTGTGCTGCTGCTGGACGGAGTCTTCCTCAACCTCTCCCTCTCTCCTTGCTGGATCAAGGCGTGGGAGACGTCACCCGGCTGTACGTGTGTTGAACGCGGAGGTGCCGTCCGTTCGGCACTAGGATCTCCGGTGATTTGGATCACGACGAGTACGACTCCTTCAACCCTGTTCTCTTGAACGCTTCCGCTTAGCGATCTACAAGGGTATGTAGATGCACTCTCCTTCCCATCGTTGCTGGTTTCTCCATAGATAGATCTTGGTGACACGTAGGAAAATTTTGAATTTCTGCTACGTTCCCCAACAGGGCCCACTCGGTAATGCATCATCATAATGAGCTCAAAGTGACCAAGTGTTTGGTCACGGGATCATGCATTACGGTACGAGTAAAGTGACTTGCCGGGACTAAACGAGGTATTGGGGTACCGACGATCGAGTCTCGGGCATGTAACATACGGATTGACAAAGGGAATTGTATATGGGGTTGATTGAATCCTCGACATCGTGGTTCATCCGATGACATCATCGAGGAGCATGTGGGAGCCAACATGGGTATCCAGATCCCGTTGTTGGTTATTGACCGGAGAGCCATCTCGGTCATGTCTGCGTGTCTCCCGAACCCGTAGGGTCTACACACTTAAGGTTCGGTGACGCTAGGGTTATTAGGAAGACTTGTATGTGATTACCGAAAGTTGTTCGGAGTCCCGGATGAGATCCCGGACATCACGAGGAGTTCCAGAATGGTCCGGAGGTGAAGATTTATATATGGGAAGTTGTCATACGGACACCGGAAGTATTCGGGGTCATATCGGTATTGTACCGGGGCCACCGGAGGGGTTCCGGGGGTCCACCGGGAGGGGCCACCCCTCTCGGAGGGCCTCATGGGCCGCAAGGGGCAGGGAACCAGTCCCTGGAGGGCTGGGCTCCCCCCCTTGGGCCCATGCGCCTAGGGTTGGGGGGGGACCCTAGTGGGGGCGCCCCCCTTTGCTTGGGGGGAGGGGGGGCAAGCCCCCCTCCCTGGCCGCCGCCCCCCCTCTAGATCTCATCTAGAGGGGCCGGCCCCCCTTGCCCCTTCTCCTATAAATAGAGAGGTGAGGGGAGGGCTGCTTGAGACAACCAAGGCGCAGCCCCTCCCCTCCCCAACACCTCTCCTCCTCCGTCGAGTGCTTGGCGAAGCCCTGCCGGAGTACTGCCTCTCCACCATCATCACACCGTCGTGCTGCTGCTGGAGCCATATTCCTCAACCTCTCCTTCCCCCTTGCTGTATCAAGAAGGAGGAGACGTCATCCGCTCCGTACGTGTGTTGAACGCGGAGGTGCTGTCCGTTCAGCACTTGGTCATCGGTGATTTGGATCACGGCGAGTACGACTCCATCATCCACGTTCTAGTGAACGCTTCCGCTCGCGATCTACAAGTGGTATATAGATGCAATCTCTCTCCCATGACTCGTTGCTTAGATGAACTCATAGGTGGATCTTGGTGAAACCGTAGGAAATTTTTTAATTTTCTGCAACGTTCCCCAACAGTGGCATCATGAGCTAGGTCTATGCGTAGTTCTCTATTGCACGAGTAGAACACAATTTTGTTGTGGGCGTAGATCTTGTCAGCTTGCTTGCCGCTACTAGTCTTATCTTGCTTCAGCGGTATTGTGGGATGAAGCGGCCCGGACCAACCTTACACGTACGCTTACGTGAGACCGGTTCCACCGATTGACATGCACTAGTTGCATAAGGTGGCTGGCGGGTGTCTGTCTCTCCCACTTTAGTTGGAGCGGATTCGATGAAAAGGGTCCTTATGAAGGGTAAATAGAAGTTGACAAAATCACGTTGTGGTTATTCGTAGGTAAGAAAACGTTCTTGCTAGAACCCAATTGCAGCCACGTAAAAGATGCAACAACAATTAGAGGACGTCTAACTTGTTTTTGCAGCAATTGTCATGTGATGTGATATGGCCAGAAGTTGTGATGAATGATGAATGACATATTGTGATGTATGAGATCATGTTCTTGTAATAGGAATCACGACTTGCATGTCGATGAGTATGACAACCGGCAGGAGCCGTAGGAGTTGTCTTTATTTTTTGTATGACCTGCGTGTCATTGAAGAACGCCATGTAAATTACTTTACTTTATTGCTAAACGCGTTAGCCATAGAAGTAGAAGTAGTCATTGGCGTGACAACTTCATGAAGACACGATGATGGAGATCATGATGATGGAGATCATGGTGTCATGCCGGTGACAAGATGATCATGGAGCCCCGAAGATGGAGATCAATGGAGCTATATGATATTGGCCATATCATGTCACTACTATATAATTGCATGTGATGTTTATTATGTTTATGCATCTTGTTTACTTAGAACGACGGTAGTAAATAAGATGATCCCTTACAACAATTTCAAGAAGTGTTCTCCCCTAACTGTGCACCGTTGCTAAAGTTCGTCGTTTCGAAGCACCACGTGATGATCGGGTGTGATAGATCCTTACGTTCACATACAACGTGTGTAAGATAGTTTTACACATGCAAAACACTTAGGGTTAACTTGACGAGCCTAGCATGTACAGACATGGCCTCGGAACACGGAGACCGAAAGGTCGAACACGAGTCGTATGGAAGATACGATCAACATGAGGATGTTCACCGACGATGACTGGTCCGTCTCACGTGATGATCGGACACGGCCTAGTCGACTCGGATCGTGTAACACTTAGATGACTAGAGGGATGTCTAATCTGAGTGGGAGTTCATTGTAATAATTTGATTAGATGAACTTAATTATCATGAACTTAGTCTAAAACCTTTGCAAAATATGTCTTGTAGATCAAATGGCCAACGCTCATGTCATGAACTTCAACGCGTTCCTAGAGAAAACCAAGCTGAAAGATGATGGCAGCAACTATACGGACTGGGTCCGGAACCTGAGGATCATCCTCATAGCTGTCAAGAAACAATATGTCATAGAAGGACCGCTAGGTGATGCACCCGTCCCACAGAACCAAGACATTATGAATGCTTGGCAATCTCGTGCTGATGATTACTCCCTCATTCAGTGCGGCATGCTTTACAGCTTAGAACCGGGGCTCCAAAAGCATTTTGAGCAACACGGAGCATATGAGATGTTCGAGGAGCTGAAACTAGTTTTCCAAGCTCATGCCCGGGTCGAGAGATATGATGTCTCTGAAAAGTTCTATAGTTGTAAGATGGAGGAAAATAGTTCTGTCAGTGAGCACATACTCAAAATGTCTGGGTTGCACAACCACCTGTCCCAGCTGGACATTAACCTCCCGGACGAGGCGGTCATTGACAGAATCCTTCAGTCGCTCCCACCAAGCTACAAGAGCTTTGTGATGAACTACAATATGCAGGGGATGGTGAAGACCATTCCTGAAGTATTTTCCATGCTGAAGTCAGCAGAGGTTGAAATCAAGAAAGAACATCAAGTGTTGATGGTCAATAAGACCACTAAGTTCAAGAAGGGCAAGGGTAAGAAGAACTTCAAGAAGGACGGCAAAGATGTTGCCGCGCCCGGTAAGCCAGTTACCGGGAAGAAGTCAAAGAATGGACCCAAGCCTGAAACTGAGTGCTTTTATTGCAAGGGGAAGGGTCACTGGAAGCGGAACTGCCCCAAATACTTAGCGGATAAGAAGGTCGGCAACACTAAAGGTATATTTGATATACATGTAATTGATGTGTACCTTACCAGTACTCGTAGTAACTCCTGGGTATTTGATACCGGTGCCGTTGCTCATATTTGTAACTCACAGCAGGAGCTGCGGAATAAACGGAGACTGGCGAAGGATGAGGTGACGATGCGCGTCGGGAATGGTTCCAAGGTCGATGTGATCGCCGTCGGCACGCTACCTCTACATTTACCCACGAGATTAGTTATGAACCTCAATAATTGTTATTTAGTGCCAAGTTTGAGCATGAACATTGTATCTGGATCTCGTTTAATGCGAGATGGCTACTCATTTAAATCCGAGAATAATGGTTGTTCTATTTATATGATAGATATGTTTTATGGTCATGCCCCGATGGTCAATGATTTATTCTTAATGAATCTCGAGCGTAGTATTACACATATTCATAGTGTGAATACCAAAAGATGTAAAGTTGATAACGATAGTCCCACATACTTGTGGCACTGCCGCCTTTGTCACATTGGTGTCAAACGCATGAAGAAGCTCCATGCTGATGGACTTTTGGAGTCTCTCGATTATGAATCATTTGACACATGCGAACCATGCCTCATGGGCAAGATGACCAAGACTCCGTTCTCCGGAACAATGGAGCGAGCAACCAACTTGTTGGAAATCATACATACCGATGTGTGCGGTCCAATGAGCATTGAGGCTCGCGGAGGATATCATTATGTTCTCACTCTCACTGATGACTTGAGTAGATATGGGTATGTCTACTTAATGAAACACAAGTCTGAGACCTTTGAAAAGTTCAAGGAATTTCAGAATGAGGTAGAGAATCAACGTGACCGAAAGATAAAATTCCTACGATCAGATCGTGGAGGAGAATACTTAAGTCACGAATTTGGTACACACTTAAGGAAATGTGGAATCGTTTCACAACTCACGCCGCCTGGAACACCTCAGCGTAACGGTGTGTCCGAATGTCGTAACCGCACTCTATTGGATATGGTGCGATCTATGATGTCTCTTACCGATTTACCGCTATCATTTTGGGGATACGCTCTAGAGACAGCTACATTTACTTTAAATAGGGCACCGTCTAAATCCATTGAGACGACACCGTTTGAATTATTGTTTGGGAAGAAACCTAAGCTATCGTTTCTAAAAGTTTGGGGATGCGATGCTTATGTCAAGAAACTTCAACCTGAAAAGCTCGAACCCAAGTCGGAAAAATGCGTCTTCATAGGATACCCTAAGGAAACCATTGGGTATACCTTCTACTTAAGATCCGAGGGCAAGATCTTTGTTGCCAAGAACGGATCCTTTCTGGAAAAAGAGTTTCTCTCGAAAGAAGTAAGTGGGAGGAAAGTAGAACTCGATGAAGTACTACCTCTTGAACAGGATAGTAGTGCAGCCCAGGAAATTGTTCCTGTGATGCCTACACCAACTGAAGAGGAAAATAATGATGATGATCAAGGTACTTCGGATCAAGTTGCTACTGAACTTCATAGGTCCACAAGGACACGCTCCGCACCAGAGTGGTACGGCAACCCTGTCCTAGAAATCATGTTGTTAGACAACGGTGAACCTTCGAACTATGAAGAAGCGATGGTGGGCCCAGATTCCAACAAATGGCTTGAAGCCATGAAATCCGAGATAGAATCCATGTATGAAAACAAAGTATGGACTTTGACAGACTTGCCCGATGATCGGCGAGCGATAGAAAACAAATGGATCTTTAAGAAGAAGACGGACGCGGATGGTAATATTACCGTCTATAAAGCTCGACTTGTCGCTAAGGGTTATAGACAAGTTCAAGGGATTGACTACGACGAGACATTCTCTCCCGTAGCAAAGCTGAAGCCCGTCTGAATCATGTTAGCAATTGCCGCATACTATGATTATGAGATATGGCAGATGGACGTCAAAACGGCATTCCTTAACGGACATCTTAAGGAAGAACAGTATATGATGCAGCCGGAAGGTTTTGTCGATCCTAAGAATGCTAACAAAGTATGCAAGCTCCAGCGATCCATTTATGGGCTGGTGCATGTTGGAAATATGCCCTAGAGGCAATAATAAAAGTGTTATTATTATATTTCTTTGTTCATGATAGTCTTTTATTCATGCTATAACTGTATTATCCGGAAATCGTAATACACGTGTGAATACATAGACCACAATATGTCCCTAGTGAGCCTCTAGTTGACTAGCTCGTTGTGATCAACAGATAGTCATGGTTTCCTGGCTATGGACATTGGATGTCGTTGATAACGGGATTACATCATTAGGAGAATGATGTGATGGACAAGACCCAATCCTAAGCCTAGCATAGAGATCGTGTAGTTCGTATGCTAAAGCTTTTCTAATGTCAAGTATCTTTTCCTTAGACCATGAGATTGTGCAACTCCCGGATACCGTAGGAATGCTTTGGGTGTACCAAACGTCACAACGTAACTGGGTGGCTATAAAGGTGCACTATAGGTATCTCCGAAAGTGTCTGTTGGGTTGGCACGAATCGAGACTGGGATTTGTCACTCCGTGTAAACGGAGAGGTATCTCTGGGCCCACTCGGTAGGACATCATCATAATGTACACAATGTGACCAAGGGGTTGATCACGGGATGATGTGTTACGGAACGAGTAAAGAGACTTGCCGGTAACGAGATTGAACAAGGTATCGGCATACCGACGATCGAATCTCGGGCAAGTAAAATACCGCTAGACAAAGGGAATTGAATACGGGATCGATTGAGTCCTTGACATCGTGGTTCATCCGATGAGATCATCGTGGAACATGTGGGAGCCAACATGGGTATCCAGATCCCGCTGTTGGTTATTGACCGGAGAACGTCTCAGTCATGTCTGCATGATTCCCAAACCCGTAGGGTCTACACACTTAAGGTTCGATGACGCTAGGGTTATAAAGGAAGTTTGTATGTGGTTACCGAATGTTGTTCGGAGTCCCGGATGAGATCCCGGACGTCACGAGGAGTTCCGGAATGGTCCGGAGGTAAAGATTTATATATGGGAAGTCTTATTTTGGTCGCCGGAAAAGTTTCGCACTTTATCGGTATTGTACCGGGAGTGCCGAAAGGGGTCCGGGGGTCCACCGGGGGGGTCCACCTGCCCCGGGGGGCCACATGGGCTGTAGGGGGTGCACCTTGGCCTATATGGGCCAAGGGCACCAGCCCCAAGAGGCCCATGCGCCAAGGAAACTTGGGGAGGGAAGAGTCCTCAAAGGGGAAGGCACCTCCGAGGTGCCTTGGGGAGGATGGACTCCCCCCCCCCTTGGCCGCACCCCTTCCTTGGAGGAAGGGGCAAGGCTGCACCTCCCCCCCTCTCCCTTGCCCCTATATATAGTGGAGGGGAGGGAGGGCAGCCATACCTGAAGCCCTGGCGCCTCCCTCCCTCCCGTGACACCTCCTCCTCTCCCGCAGGTGCTTGGCGAAGCCCTGCAGGATTGCCACGCTCCTCCACCACCACCACGCCATTGTGCTGCTGCTGGAGGGAGTCTTCCTCAACCTCTCCCTCTCTCCTTGCTGGATCAAGGCATGGGAGACGTCACCGGGCTGTACGTGTGTTGAACGCGGAGGTGCCGTTCGTTCGGCACTAGGATCTCCGATGATTTGGATCACGACGAGTACGACTCCTTCAACCCCGTTCTCTTGAACGCTTTCGCTTAGCGATCTACAAGGGTATGTAGATGCACTCTCCTTCCCCTCTTTGATGGTTTCTCCATAGATAGATCTTGGTGACACGTAGGAAAATTTTGAATTTCTGCTACGTTCCCCAACAGTGGCATCAGAGCTAGGTCTATTGCGTAGATTCTTTGCACGAGTAGAACACAAAGTAGTTGTGGGTGTTGATGTTGTTCAATATGCTTACCGTTACTAGTCCAATCTTGTTTCGATGGTATTGTGGGATGAAGCGGCCTGGACCGACCTTACACGTACTCTTACATGAGACAGGTTCCACCGACTGACATGCACTTGGTGCATAAGGTGGCTAGCGGGTGCCAGTCTCTCCCACTTTAGTAGGAACGAATTCGATGAAGAGGATCCTTATGAAGGGTAAATAGCAATTGACATATCACATTGTGGTTTTGCGTAGGTAAGAAACGTTCTTGCTAGAAACCCATAGCAGCCACGTAAAACATGCAAACAACAATTAGAGGACGTCTAACTTGTTTTTGCAGGGTATGCTATGTGATGTGATATGGCCAAGAAGAATGTGATGAATATATGTGATGTATGAGATTGATCATGTTCTTGTAATAGGAATCACGACTTGCATGTCGATGAGTATGACAACCGGCAGGAGCCATAGGAGTTGTCTTTATTTATTGTATGACCTGCGTGTCATTAAACAACGCCATGTAATTACTTTACTTTATTGCTAACCGGTAGCCATAGTAGTAGAAGTAATAGTTGGCGAGACAACTTCATGAAGACACGATGATGGAGATCATGATGATGGAGATCATGGTGTCATGCCGGTGACGATGATGATCATGGAGCCCCGAAGATGGAGATCAAAAGGAGCAAAATGATATTGGCCATATCATGTCACTATTTGATTGCATGTGATGTTTATCATGTTTATGCATCTTGTTTACTTAGAAGGATGGTAGTAAATAAGATGATCCCTTACAACAATTTCAAGAAGTGTTCTCCCCTAACTGTGCACCGTTGCTATAGTTCGTCGTTTCGAAGCACCACGTGATGATCGGGTGTGATAGATCCTTACGTTCACATACAACGGGTGTAAGACAGTTTTACACATGCAAAACACTTAGGGTTAACTTGACGAGCCTAGCATGTACAGACATGGCCTCGGAACACAGAGACCGAAAGGTCGAGCATGAGTCGTATAGTAGATACGATCAACATGAAGATGTTCACCGATGATGACTAGTCCATCTCACGTGATGATCGGACACGGCCTAGTTGACTCAGATCATGTAATCACTTAGATGACCAGAGGGATGTCTATCTGAGTGGGAGTTCATAAGATGAACTTAATTATCCTGAACATAGTCAAAAGATCTTTGCAAATTATGTCGTAAGCTCGCGCTTTAGTTCCACTGTTTAGATATGTTCCTAGAGAAAATATAGTTGAAAGTTGACAGTAGCGATTATGCGAATAGTAGAAAGCTTATGTCCTTAATGCACTGCTCAGTGTGCTGAACCCCAAACGTCGTTTGTGGATGTTGCGAACATCGGACATACACGTTTTGATGACTACATGATAGTTCAGTTAAACGGTTTAGAGTTGAGGCACCAAAGACGTTTTCGAAACGTCGCGGAACATATGAGATGTTTCGAGGGCTGAAATTGGGATTTCAGGCTCGTGCCCACGTCAATAGGTATGAGACCTCCGACGATTTCTTGGCCTGCAAACTAAGGGAGAAAAGCTCAATCGTTGAGCTTGTGCTCGGATTGTCTGAGTGCGACAATCACTTGAATCGAGTGGGAGTTGATCTTCCAAAGATAGTGATGTTTCCCCAAAGTCATTGCCACCAAGCTGCTAGAGCTTCGTGATGAACTATAACATATCAAGGATAGAGATGATGATCCTTGAGGTATTCGCATTGTTTGACATCGAGAAAGTAGAAATCAAGAAGGAGCATCAATTGTTGATGGTTGGTGAAACCACTAGTTTCAAGAAGGGCAAGGGCAAGAAGGGATACTTCATGAAACGGCAAATCAGCTGCTGCACCAGTGAAGAAACCCGAGGTTGAACCCAAACCCGAGACTAAGTGCTTCTGTGATAAGGGGAACAACCACTGGAGCAGAATTACCCTAGATACTTGGTAGATGAGAAGGCTGGCAAAGTCGATAGAAGTATATTGGATATACATTATGTTAATGTGTACTTTACTAGTACTCCTAGTAGCACCAGGGTATTAAGATACCGGTTCAGTTGCTAAGTGTTAGTAACTCGAAATAAAAGAGCTACGGAATAAACGGAGACTAGCTAAAGGTGAGCTGACGATATGTTGTTGGAACTGTTTCCAAGTTTGATGTGATCAAACATCGCACGCTCCCTCTACCATCAAGATTAGTATTAAACCTGAACAATTGTCATTTGGTGTTTGCGTTGAGCATAGACATGATTGGATTATGTCTGTTGCAATACGGTTATTCATTTAAGGAGAATAATGGTTACTCTATTTATGTGAATAATACCTTCAATGGTCTTGCACCTAAAGGAATGGTTTATTGAATCTCGATCGTAGTGATACACATTTTCATGCCAAAAGATATAAGATAGTACCACTTACTTGTGGCACTGCCATGTAAGTCCTATTGGTGTATACGCATGAAGAAACTCCATGCAGATGGGTCGTTTGGACTCACTTGATTTTGAATCACTTGAGATATGCAAATCATACCACATGGACAAGATGACTGAAAAGCCTCGGTTTCAGTAAGATGGAACTAGGTAGCAACTTGTTGGAAGTAACACATTTTGATGTGTGCAGTCCAATGAGTGCTGAGGCATGCAGTGAATATCGTTATGTTCTTACTTCACAGATGATTCGAGTAGATGTTGAGTATATTTACTTGATGAAACACAAGTCTGAATTATTGAATGGTTCAAGTAATTTCAGAGTGAAGTTTAAGATCTTCGTGACAAGAGGATAGAATGTCTATGATATGATCATAGAGATGAATATCTGAGTTACGAGCTTTGGCACGCAATTAAGACATTGTGGAAATTGTTTCACAATTAATACCGCCTGGAACACCATAGTGTGATGGTGTGTCCGAACATCATAGTTGCACCCTATTGGATATGGTGCGTACCATGATGTCTCTTGTCGAATTACCACTATCGTTCATGGGTTAGGCATTAGAGACAACCGCACTCACTTTAATAGGGCACCACGTAATTCCGTTGAGACGACACCGTTTGGAGAAACCTTAGTAGTCATTTTTCTTAAAAGTTTGGGGCTGCAACGCTTATGTGAAAAAGTTTCAGGTTGATAAGCTTGAACCCAAAGCGGATAAAATGCATCTTCATAGGACACCCAAAATAGTTGGGTATACCTCCTAATTCAGATCCGAAAGCAATAGGGATTGTTTCTTGAATCGGGTCCTTTCTCGAGGAAAAGTTTGTCTCGGAAAGTTGAGTGGGAGGATGGTGGAGACTTGATGAGGTTATTGAACCGCCACTTCAACTAGTGTGTGGCAGGGCACGGAAAGTTGTTCCTGTGGCGCCTACACCAATTGAAGTAGAAGCTTATGATAGTGATCATGAAGTTTCGGATCAAGTCACTACCGTACCTCGTAGGGTGACAAGGATACGTACTACTTCGGAGTGGTACGGTGATCCTGTCTTGAAGGTCATGTTGCTAGACAACAATGAACCTACGAGCTATGGAGAAGCGATGGTGGGCCCAAATTCCGATAAATGGTTAGAAGCCATGAAATCCGAGACAGGATCCATGTATCAGAACAAAGCATGGACTTTGGTGGACTTGCCCGATGATCGGCAAGCCATTGAGATAAATGGATCTTTATGAAGAAGACGGACGTGGACGGTAATGTCACCGTCTATGAAGCTCGACTTGTGGCGAAGAGTTTTTCACAAGTTCAAGGAGTTGACTACGATGAGATTTTCTCATCCGTAGCGATGCTTAAGTCCGTCGGAATCATGTTAGCATTAGTTGCATTTATGAAATCTGGCAGATGGATGTCAAAAACGAGTTTCCTTACCAGTTTTCGTAAGGAAAGGTTGTATGTGATACAATCAAAAAGGTTTTGTGGATCCTAAGGATGCTAAAAGGTATGCTAGCTCCAGCGATCCTTCTAAGGACTGGAGTAAGCATCTCGGAGTTGGAATGTACGCTTTGATAAGATGATCAAAGATTTTGGGTCTATACAAAGTTTATGAGAAACTTGTATTTCCAAAGAAGTGAGTGGGAGCACTATAGAATTTCTGATAAGTATATGTTGCTGACATATTGTTGATCAGAAATGATGTAGAATTTCTGGAAAGCATATAGGGTTATTTGAAAGGTGTTTTTCAATAGAAAACCTGGATTAAGCTACTTGAACATTGAGCATCAAGATCTATGAGGATAGATCAAAAATGCTTAATGGTACTTTCAAATGAGCATATACCTTGACATGATCTTGAAGGTGTTCAAGATGGATCAGTCATAGAAGGAGTTCTTGCCTGAGATGTAAGGTATGAAGTTAAGACTTAAAGCTCGACCTCGGCAGAAAAGAGAGAAAGGACGAAGGTCGTCCCCTATGCTTTAGACGTAGGCTCTATAGTATGCTATGCTAAGTACCGCACCTGATGTGTGCCTTGCCACATGTCTGGCAAGAGAGTACAAAGGTGATCAAGGAGTGGATCACCAGATAGCGGTCAAAGTTATCCTTAGAGGAATAAGGATTTGTTTCTCGATTATGGAGGTGATAAAGAGTTCGGCGTAAAGGGTTACGTCGATGCAAGCTTTAACACCTATCCGAATGACTCTGAGTAGCAAACCGGATACGTATAGTGGAACAACCATTTGGAATAGCTCCAAGTGGAGCGTGGAAGCAGCATTTACAATATGACCTAGAGATTTGCGAAGTACATACGGATCTGAATGTTGCAGACCCGTTGACTAAAACCTCTCTTACAAGCAAAACATGATCAAACCCCAGAACTCATTGAGTCTTAATCACATGATGATGTGAACTAGTTTAATGACACTAGTAAACTCTTTGGATGTTGGTCACATGGCGATGTGACCTGTGAGTGTTAATCACATGGCGATGTGAACTAGATTATTGACTCTAGTGCAAGTGGGAGACTGTTGGAAATATGCCCTAGAGGCAATAATAAAAGTGTTATTATTATATTTCTTTGTTCATGATAGTCTTTTATTCATGCTATAACTGTATTATCCGGAAATCGTAATACACGTGTGAATACATAGACCACAATATGTCCCTAGTGAGCCTCTAGTTGACTAGCTCGTTGTGATCAACAGATAGTCATGGTTTCCTGGCTATCGACATTGGATGTCGTTGATAACGGGATCACATCATTAGGAGAATGATGTGATGGACAAGACCCAATCCTAAGCCTAGCATAGAGATCGTGTAGTTCATATGCTAAAGCTTTTCTAATGTCAAGTATCTTTTCCTTAGACCATGAGATTGTGCAACTCCCGGATACCGTAGGAATGCTTTGGGTGTACCAAACGTCACAACGTAACTGGGTGGCTATAAAGGTGCACTACAGGTATCTCCGAAAGTGTCTGTTGGGTTGGCACGAATCGAGACTGGGATTTGTCACTCCGTGTAAACGGAGAGGTATCTCTGGGCCCACTCGGTAGGACATCATCATAGTGTGCACAATGTGACCAAGGGGTTGATCATGGGATGATGTGTTACGGAACGAGTAAAGAGACTTGCCGGTAACGAGATTGAACAAGGTATCGGCATACCGACGATCGAATCTCGGGCAAGTAAAATACCGCTAGACAAAGGGAATTGAATACGGGATCGATTGAGTCCTTGACATCGTGGTTCATCCGATGAGATCATCGTGGAACATGTGGGAGCCAACATGGGTATCCAGATCCCATTGTTGGTTATTGACCGGAGAACGTCTCGGTCATGTCTGCATGATTCCCAAACCCGTAGGGTCTACACACTTAAGGTTCGATGATGCTAGGGTTATAAAGGAAGTTTGTATGTGGTTACCGAATGTTGTTCGGAGTCCCGAATGAGATCCCGGACGTCACGAGGAGTTCCGTAATGGTCCGGAGGTAAAGATTTATATATGGGAAGTCTTATTTTGGTCGCCAGAAAAGTTTCGCACTTTATCGGTATTGTACCGGGAGTGCTGAAAGGGGTCCGGGGGTCCACCTGCCCCGGGGGGCCACATGGGCTGTAGGGAGTGCGCCTTGGCCTATATGGGCCAAGGGCACCAGCCCCAAGAGGCCCATGCGCCAAGGAAACTTGGGGAGGGAAGAGTCCTCAAAGGGGAAGGCACCTCCGAGGTGCCTTGGGGAGGATGGACTCCTCCCCCCCCCCCTTGGCCGCACCCCTTCCTTGGAGGAAGGGGCAAGGCTGCGCCTCCCCCCTCTCCCTTGCCCCTATATATAGTGGAGGGGAGGGAGGGCAGCCATACCTGAAGCCCTGGCGCCTCCCTCCCTCCCGTGACACCTCCTCCTCTCCCGCAGGTGCTTGGCGAAGCCCTGCAGGATTGCCACGCTCCTCCACCACCACCACGCCGTTGTGCTGCTACTGGATGGAGTCTTCCTCAACCTCTCCCTCTCTCCTTGCTGGATTAAGGCATGGGAGACGTCACCGAGCTGTACGTGTGTTGAACGCGGAGGTGCCGTCCGTTCGGCACTAGGATCTCCGGTGATTTGGATCACGACGAGTACGACTCCTTCAACCCCGTTCTCTTGAACGCTTCCGCTTAGCGATCTACAAGGGTATGTAGATGCACTCTCCTTCCCCTCTTTGCTGGTTTCTCCATAGATAGATCTTGGTGACACGTAGGAAAATTTTGAATTTCTGCTACGTTCCCCAACAGTGCAAGCATCTCGGAGTTGGAACATTCGCTTTGATGAGATGATCAAAGCGTTTGGGTTTATGCAGACTTATGGAGAAGCATGCATTTACAAGAAAGTGAGTGGGAGCTCTGTAGCATTTCTCATATTATATGTAGATGACATACTCTTGATGGGAAATGATATAGAACTTTTGGACAGCATTAAGGCCTACTTGAATAAGTGTTTTTCAATGAAGGACCTTGGAGAAGCTGCTTATACATTAGGCATCAAGATCTATAGAGATAGATCGAGACGCCTCATAGGTCTTTCACAAAGCACATACCTTGATAAGATTTTGAAGAAGTTCAAAATGGATCAGTCCAAGAAAGGGTTTTTGCCTGTACTGCAAGGTGTGAGATTGAGCTCGGCTCAATGCCCGACCACGACAAAAGATAAAGAAGAGATGAGTGTCATCCCCTATGCTTCATCCATAGGATCTATTATGTATGCCATGCTGTGTAGCAGACCTGATGTAAACCTTGCCGTAAGTTTGGTAGGAAGGTACCAAAGTAATCTCGGCAAGGAACACTGGACAGCGGTCAAGAATATCCTAAAGTACCTGAAAAGGACAAAGGACATGTTTCTCGCTTATGGAGGTGACGAAGAGCTCGCTGTAAAGGGTTACGTCGACACAAGCTTCGACACAGATCTGGATGACTCTAAGTCACAAACCGGATACGTGTATATGTTGAATGGTGGAGCAGTAAGCTGGTGCAGCTGCAAGCAGAGCGTCGTGGCAGGATCTACATGTGAAGCGGAGTACATGGCAGCCTCGGAGGCAGCGCATGAAGCTATTTGGGTGAAGGAGTTCATCACCGACCTAGGAGTCATACCCAATGCGTCGGGGCCGATCAAACTCTTCTGTGACAACACTGGAGCTATTGCCCTTGCGAAGGAGCCCAGGTTTCACAAGAAGACCAGGCACATCAAGCGTCGTTTCAACTCCATCCGTGAAAATGTTCAAGATGGAGACATAGATATTTGCAAAGTACATACAGATCTGATGGACTTTTGGAGTCTCTCGATTATGAATCATTTGACACATGCGAACCATGCCTCATGGGCAAGATGACCAAGACTCCTTTCTCCGAAACAATGGAGTGAGCAACCAACTTGTTGGAAATCATACATACCGATGTGTGCGGTCCAATGAGCATTGAGGCTCGCGGAGGATATCGTTATGTTCTCACTCTCACTGATGACTTGAGTAGATATGGGTATGTCTACTTAATGAAACACAAGTCTGAGACCTTTGAAAAGTTCAAGGAATTTCAGAATGAGGTAGAGAATCAACGTGACCGAAAGATAAAATTCCTACGATCAGATCGTGGAGGAGAATACTTAAGTCACGAATTTGGTACACACTTAAGGAAATGTGGAATCGTTTCACAACTCACGCCGCCTGGAACACCTCAGCGTAACGGTGTGTCCGAATGTCGTAACCGCACTCTATTGGATATGGTGCGATCTATGATGTCTCTTACCGATTTACCGCTATCATTTTGGGGATACGCTCTAGAGACAGCTACATTTACTTTAAATAGGGCACCGTCTAAATCCATTGAGATGACACCGTATGAATTATTGTTTGGGAAGAAACCTAAGCTATCGTTTCTAAAAGTTTGGGGATGCGATGCTTATGTCAAGAAACTTCAACCTGAAAAGCTCGAACCCAAGTCGGAAAAATGCGTCTTCATAGGATACCCTAAGGAAACCATTGGGTATACCTTCTACTTAAGATCCGAGGGCAAGATCTTTGTTGCCAAGAACGGATCCTTTCTGGAAAAAGAGTTTCTCTCGAAAGAAGTAAGTGGGAGGAAAGTAGAACTCGATGAAGTACTACCTCTTGAACAGGATAGTAGTGCAGCCCAGGAAATTGTTCCTGTGATGCCTACACCAACTGAAGAGGAAAATAATGATGATGATCAAGGTACTTCGGATCAAGTTGCTACTGAACTTCGTAGGTCCACAAGGACACGTTCCGCACCAGAGTGGTACGGCAACCCTGTCCTAGAAATCATGTTGTTAGACAACGGTGAACCTTCGAACTATGAAGAAGCGATGGTGGGCCCAGATTCCAACAAATGGCTTGAAGCCATGAAATCCGAGATAGAATCCATGTATGAAAACAAAGTATGGACTTTGACAGACTTGCCCGATGATCGGCGAGCGATAGAAAACAAATGGATCTTTAAGAAGAAGACGGACGCGGATGGTAATATTACCGTCTATAAAGCTCGACTTGTCGCTAAGGGTTATAGACAAGTTCAAGGGATTGACTACGACGAGACATTCTCTCCCGTAGCGAAGCTGAAGTCCGTCCGAATCATGTTAGCAATTGTCGCATACTATGATTATGAGATATGGCAGATGGACGTCAAAACGGCATTCCTTAACGGAAATCTTAAGGAAGAACAGTATATGATGCAGTCGGAAGGTTTTGTCGATCCTAAGAACGCTAACAAAGTATGCAAGCTCCAGCGATCCATTTATGGGCTGGTGCATGTTGGAAATATGCCCTAGAGGCAATAATAAAAGTGTTATTATTATATTTCTTTGTTCATGATAGTCTTTTATTCATGCTATAACTGTATTATCCGGAAATTGTAATACACGTGTGAATACATAGACCACAATATGTCCCTAGTGAGCCTCTAGTTGACTAGCTCGTTGTGATCAACAGATAGTCATGGTTTCCTGGCTATGGACATTGGATGTCGTTGATAACGGGATTACATCATTAGGAGAATGATGTGATGGACAAGACCCAATCCTAAGCCTAGCATAGAGATCGTGTAGTTCGTATGCTAAAGCTTTTCTAATGTCAAGTATCTTTTCCTTAGACCATGAGATTGTGCAACTCCCGGATACCGTAGGAATGCTTTGGTTGTACCAAACGTCACAACTAACTGGGTGGCTATAAAGGTGCACTACAGGTATCTCCGAAAGTGTCTGTTGGGTTGGCACGAATCGAGACTGGGATTTGTCACTCCGTGTAAACGGAGAGGTATCTCTGGGCCCACTCGGTAGGACATCATCATAATGTACACAATGTGACCAAGGGGTTGATCACGGGATGATGTGTTACGGAATGAGTAAAGAGACTTGCCGGTAACGAGATTGAACAAGGTATCGGCATACCGACGATCGAATCTCGGGCAAGTAAAATACCGCTAGACAAAGGGAATTGAATACTGGATCGATTGAGTCCTTGACATCGTGGTTCATCTGATGAGATCATCGTGGAACATGTGGGAGCCAACATGGGTATCCAGATCCCACTGTTGGTTATTGACCGGAGAACGTCTCAGTCATGTCTGCATGATTCCCGAACCCGTAGGGTCTAAACACTTAAGGTTCGATGACGCTAGGGTTATAAAGGAAGTTTGTATGTGGTTACCGAATGTTGTTCGGAGTCCCGGATGAGATCCCGGACGTCACGAGGAGTTCCGGAATGGTCCGTAGGTAAAGATTTATATATGGGAAGTCTTATTTTGGTCGCCGGAAAAGTTTCGCACTTTATCGGTATTGTACCGGGAGTGCCGAAAGGGGTCCGGGGGTCCACCGGGGGGGTCCACCTGCCCCGGGGGGCCACATGGGCTGTAGGGGGTGCGCCTTGGCCTATATGGGCCAAGGGCACCAGCCCCAAGAGGCCCATGCGCCAAGGAAACTTGGGGAGGGAAGAGTCCTCAAAGGGGAAGGCACCTCCGAGGTGCCTTGGGGAGGATGGACTCCTCCCCCCCCTTGGCCGCACCCCTTCCTTGGAGGAAGGGGCAAGGATGCACCTCCCCCCCTCTCCCTTGCCCCTATATATAGTGGAGGGGAGGGAGGGCAGCCATACCTGAAGCCCTGGCGCCTCCCTCCCTCCTGTGACACCTCCTCCTCTCCCGCAGGTGCTTGGCGAAGCCCTGCAGGATTGCCACGCTCCTCCACCACCACCACGCCGTTGTGCTGCTGCTGGATGGAGTCTTCCTCAACCTCCCCCTCTCTCCTTGCTGGATCAAGGCATGGGAGAAGTCACCGGGCTGTACGTGTGTTGAACGCGGAGGTGCCGTTCGTTCGGCACTAGGATCTCCGATGATTTGGATCACGACGAGTACGACTCCTTCAACCCCGTTCTCTTGAACGCTTCCGCTTAGCGATCTACAAGGGTATGTAGATGCACTCTCCTTCCCCTCTTTGATGGTTTCTCCATAGATAGATCTTGGTGACACGTAGGAAAATTTTGAATTTCTGCTACGTTCCCCAACAGTGGCATCAGAGCTAGGTCTATTGCGTAGATTCTTTGCACGAGTAGAACACAAAGTAGTTCTGGGCGTTGATGTTGTTCAATATGCTTACCGTTACTAGTCCAATCTTGTTTCGACGGTATTGTGGGATGAAGCGGCCCGGACCGACCTTACACGTACTCTTACGTGAGACAGGTTCCACCGACTGACATGCACTTGGTGCATAAGGTGGCTAGCGGGTGCCAGTCTCTCCCACTTTAGTAGGAACGAATTCGATGAAGAGGATCCTTATGAAGGGTAAATAGCAATTGACATATCACATTGTGGTTTTGCGTAGGTAAGAAACGTTCTTGCTAGAAACCCATAGCAGCCACGTAAAACATGCAAACAACAATTAGAGGACGTCTAACTTGTTTTTGCAGGGTATGCTATGTGATGTGATATGGCCAAGAAGAATGTGATGAATATATGTGATGTATGAGATTGATCATGTTCTTGTAATAGGAATCACGACTTGCATGTCGATGAGTATGACAACCGGCAGGAGCCATAGGAGTTGTCTTTATTTATTGTATGACCTGCGTGTCATTAAACAACGCCATGTAATTACTTTACTTTATTGCTAACCGGTAGCCATAGTAGTAGAAGTAATAGTTGGCGAGACAACTTCATGAAGACACGATGATGGAGATCATGATGATGGAGATCATGGTGTCATGCCGGTGACGATGATGATCATGGAGCCCCGAAGATGGAGATCAAAAGGAGCAAAATGATATTGGCCATATCATGTCACTATTTGATTGCATGTGATGTTTATCATGTTTATGCATCTTGTTTACTTAGAAGGACGGTAGTAAATAAGATGATCCCTTACAACAATTTCAAGAAGTGTTCTCCCCTAACTGTGCACCGTTGCTACAGTTCGTCGTTTCGAAGCACCACGTGATGATCGGGTGTGATAGATCCTTACGTTCACATACAACGGGTGTAAGACAGTTTTACACATGCAAAACACTTAGGGTTAACTTGACGAGCCTAGCATGTACAGACATGGCCTCGGAACACAGAGACCGAAAAGTCGAGCATGAGTCGTATAGTAGATACGATCAACATGAAGATGTTCACCGATGATGACTAGTCCATCTCACGTGATGATCGGGCACGGCCTAGTTGACTCAGATCATGTAATCACTTAGATGACCAGAGGGATGTCTATCTGAGTGGGAGTTCATAAGATGAACTTAATTATCCTGAACATAGTCAAAAGATCTTTGCAAATTATGTCGTAAGCTCGCGCTTTAGTTCCACTGTTTAGATATGTTCCTAGAGAAAATATAGTTGAAAGTTGACAGTAGCGATTATGCGAATAGTAGAAAGCTTATGTCCTTAATGCACTGCTCAGTGTGCTGAACCCCAAACGTCGTTTGTGGATGTTGCGAACATCGGACATACACGTTTTGATGACTACATGATAGTTCAGTTAAACGGTTTAGAGTTGAGGCACCAAAGACGTTTTCGAAACGTCGTGGAACATATGAGATGTTTCGAGGGCTGAAATTGGGATTTCAGGCTCGTGCCCACGTCAATAGGTATGAGACCTCCGACGATTTCTTGGCCTGCAAACTAAGGGAGAAAAGCTCAATCGTTGAGCTTGTGCTCGGATTGTCTGAGTGCGACAATCACTTGAATCGAGTGGGAGTTGATCTTCCAAAGATAGTGATGTTTCCCCAAAGTCATTGCCACCAAGCTGCTAGAGCTTCGTGATGAACTATAACATATCAAGGATAGAGATGATGATCCTTGAGGTATTCGCATTGTTTGACATCGAGAAAGTAGAAATCAAGAAGGAGCATCAATTGTTGATGGTTGGTGAAACCACTAGTTTCAAGAAGGGCAAGGGCAAGAAGGGATACTTCATGAAACGGCAAATCAGCTGCTGCACCAGTGAAGAAACCCGAGGTTGAACCCAAACCCGAGACTAAGTGCTTCTGTGATAAGGGGAACAACCACTGGAGCAGAATTACCCTAGATACTTGGTAGATGAGAAGGCTGGCAAAGTCGATAGAAGTATATTGGATATACATTATGTTAATGTGTACTTTACTAGTACTCCTAGTAGCACCAGGGTATTAAGATACCGGTTCAGTTGCTAAGTGTTAGTAACTCGAAATAAAAGAGCTACGGAATAAACGGAGACTAGCTAAAGGTGAGCTGACGATATGTTGTTGGAACTGTTTCCAAGTTTGATGTGATCAAACATCGCACGCTCCCTCTACCATCAAGATTAGTATTAAACCTGAACAATTGTCATTTGGTGTTTGCGTTGAGCATAGACATGATTGGATTATGTCTGTTGCAATACGGTTATTCATTTAAGGAGAATAATGGTTACTCTATTTATGTGAATAATACCTTCAATGGTCTTGCACCTAAAGGAATGGTTTATTGAATCTCGATCGTAGTGATACACATTTTCATGCCAAAAGATATAAGATAGTACCACTTACTTGTGGCACTGCCATGTAAGTCCTATTGGTGTATACGCATGAAGAAACTCCATGCAGATGGGTCGTTTGGACTCACTTGATTTTGAATCACTTGAGATATGCAAATCATACCACATGGACAAGATGACTGAAAAGCCTCGGTTTCAGTAAGATGGAACTAGGTAGCAACTTGTTGGAAGTAACACATTTTGATGTGTGCAGTCCAATGAGTGCTGAGGCATGCAGTGAATATCGTTATGTTCTTACTTCACAGATGATTCGAGTAGATGTTGAGTATATTTACTTGGTGAAACACAAGTCTGAATTATTGAATGGTTCAAGTAATTTCAGAGTGAAGTTTAAGATCTTCGTGACAAGAGGATAGAATGTCTATGATATGATCATAGAGATGAATATCTGAGTTACGAGCTTTGGCACGCAATTAAGACATTGTGGAAATTGTTTCACAATTAATACCGCCTGGAACACCATAGTGTGATGGTGTGTCCGAACATCATAGTTGCACCCTATTGGATATGGTGCGTACCATGATGTCTCTTGTCGAATTACCACTATCGTTCATGGGTTAGGCATTAGAGACAACCGCACTCACTTTAATAGGGCACCACGTAATTCCATTGAGACGACACCGTTTGGAGAAACCTTAGTAGTCGTTTTTCTTAAAAGTTTGGGGCTGCAACGCTTATGTGAAAAAGTTTCAGGTTGATAAGCTTGAACCCAAAGCGGATAAAATGCATCTTCATAGGACACCCAAAATAGTTGGGTATACCTCCTAATTCAGATCCGAAAGCAATAGGGATTGTTTCTTGAATCGGGTCCTTTCTCGAGGAAAAGTTTGTCTCGGAAAGTTGAGTGGGAGGATGGTGGAGACTTGATGAGGTTATTGAACCGCCACTTCAACTAGTGTGTGGCAGGGCACGGAAAGTTGTTCCTGTGGCGCCTACACCAATTGAAGTAGAAGCTTATGATAGTGATCATGAAGTTTCGGATCAAGTCACTACCGTACCTCGTAGGGTGACAAGGATACGTACTACTTCGGAGTGGTACGGTGATCCTGTCTTGAAGGTCATGTTGCTAGACAACAATGAACCTACGAGCTATGGAGAAGCGATGGTGGGCCCAAATTCCGACAAATGGTTAGAAGCCATGAAATCCGAGACAGGATCCATGTATCAGAACAAAGCATGGACTTTGGTGGACTTGCCCGATGATCGGCAAGCCATTGAGATAAATGGATCTTTATGAAGAAGACGGACGTGGACGGTAATGTCACCGTCTATGAAGCTCGACTTGTGGCGAAGAGTTTTTCACAAGTTCAAGGAGTTGACTACGATGAGATTTTCTCATCCGTAGCGATGCTTAAGTCCGTCGGAATCATGTTAGCATTAGTTGCATTTATGAAATCTGGCAGATGGATGTCAAAAACGAGTTTCCTTACCAGTTTTCGTAAGGAAAGGTTGTATGTGATACAATCAAAAAGGTTTTGTGGATCCTAAGGATGCTAAAAGGTATGCTAGCTCCAGCGATCCTTCTAAGGACTGGAGTAAGCATCTCGGAGTTGGAATGTACGCTTTGATAAGATGATCAAAGATTTTGGGTCTATACAAAGTTTATGAGAAACTTGTATTTCCAAAGAAGTGAGTGGGAGCACTATAGAATTTCTGATAAGTATATGTTGCTGACATATTGTTGATCAGAAATGATGTAGAATTTCTGGAAAGCATATAGGGTTATTTGAAAGGTGTTTTTCAATAGAAAACCTGGATTAAGCTACTTGAACATTGAGCATCAAGATCTATGAGGATAGATCAAAAATGCTTAATGGTACTTTCAAATGAGCATATACCTTGACATGATCTTGAAGGTGTTCAAGATGGATCAGTCATAGAAGGAGTTCTTGCCTGAGATGTAAGGTATGAAGTTAAGACTTAAAGCTCGACCTCGGCAGAAAAGAGAGAAAGGACGAAGGTCGTCCCCTATGCTTTAGACGTAGGCTCTATAGTATGCTATGCTAAGTACCGCACCTGATGTGTGCCTTGCCACATGTCTGGCAAGAGAGTACAAAGGTGATCAAGGAGTGGATCACCAGATAGCGGTCAAAGTTATCCTTAGAGGAATAAGGATTTGTTTCTCGATTATGGAGGTGATAAAGAGTTCGGCGTAAAGGGTTACGTCGATGCAAGCTTTAACACCTATCCGAATGACTCTGAGTAGCAAACCGGATACGTATAGTGGAACAACCATTTGGAATAGCTCCAAGTGGAGCGTGGAAGCAGCATTTACAATATGACCTAGAGATTTGCGAAGTACATACGGATCTGAATGTTGCAGACCCGTTGACTAAAACCTCTCTTACAAGCAAAACATGATCAAACCCCAGAACTCATTGAGTCTTAATCACATGATGATGTGAACTAGTTTAATGACACTAGTAAACTCTTTGGATGTTGGTCACATGGCGATGTGACCTGTGAGTGTTAATCACATGGCGATGTGAACTAGATTATTGACTCTAGTGCAAGTGGGAGACTGTTGGAAATATGCCCTAGAGGCAATAATAAAAGTGTTATTATTATATTTCTTTGTTCATGATAGTCTTTTATTCATGCTATAACTGTATTATCCGGAAATCGTAATACACGTGTGAATACATAGACCACAATATGTCCCTAGTGAGCCTCTAGTTGACTAGCTCGTTGTGATCAACAGATAGTCATGGTTTCCTGGCTATCGACATTGGATGTCGTTGATAACGGGATCACATCATTAGGAGAATGATGTGATGGACAAGACCCAATCCTAAGCCTAGCATAGAGATCGTGTAGTTCATATGCTAAAGCTTTTCTAATGTCAAGTATCTTTTCCTTAGACCATGAGATTGTGCAACTCCCGGATACCGTAGGAATGCTTTGGGTGTACCAAACGTCACAACGTAACTGGGTGGCTATAAAGGTGCACTACAGGTATCTCCGAAAGTGTCTGTTGGGTTGGCACGAATCGAGACTGGGATTTGTCACTCCGTGTAAACGGAGAGGTATCTCTGGGCCCACTCGGTAGGACATCATCATAGTGTGCACAATGTGACCAAGGGGTTGATCATGGGATGATGTGTTACGGAACGAGTAAAGAGACTTGCCGGTAACGAGATTGAACAAGGTATTGGCATACCGACGATCGAATCTCGGGCAAGTAAAATACCGCTAGACAAAGGGAATTGAATACGGGATCGATTGAGTCCTTGACATCGTGGTTCATCCGATGAGATCATCGTGGAACATGTGGGAGCCAACATGGGTATCCAGATCCCATTGTTGGTTATTGACCGGAGAATGTCTCGGTCATGTCTGCATGATTCCCAAACTCGTAGGGTCTACACACTTAAGGTTCGATGATGCTAGGGTTATAAAGGAAGTTTGTATGTGGTTACCGAATGTTGTTCGGAGTCCCGGATGAGATTCCGGACGTCACGAGGAGTTCCGTAATGGTCCGGAGGTAAAGATTTATATATGGGAAGTCTTATTTTGGTCGCCGGAAAAGTTTCGCACTTTATCGGTATTGTACCGGGAGTGCCGAAAGGGGTCCGGGGGTCCACCTGCCCCGGGGGGCCACATGGGCTGTAGGGAGTGCGCCTTGGCCTATATGGGCCAAGGGCACCAGCCCCAAGAGGCCCATGCGCCAAGGAAACTTGGGGAGGGAAGAGTCCTCAAAGGGGAAGGCACCTCCGAGGTGCCTTGGGGAGGATGGACTCCTTCCCCCCCCCTTGGCCGCACCCCTTCCTTGGAGGAAGGGGCAAGGCTGCGCCTCCCCCCTCTCCCTTGCCCCTATATATAGTGGAGGGGAGGGAGGGCAGCCATACCTGAAGCCCTGGCGCCTCCCTCCCTCCCGTGACACCTCCTCCTCTCCCGCAGGTGCTTGGCGAAGCCCTGCAGGATTGCCACGCTCCTCCACCACCACCACGCCGTTGTGCTGCTACTGGATGGAGTCTTCCTCAACCTCTCCCTCTCTCCTTGCTGGATTAAGGCATGGGAGACGTCACCGAGCTGTACGTGTGTTGAACGCGGAGGTGCCGTCCGTTCGGCACTAGGATCTCCGGTGATTTGGATCACGACGAGTACGACTCCTTCAACCCCGTTCTCTTGAACGCTTCCGCTTAGCGATCTACAAGGGTATGTAGATGCACTCTCCTTCCCCTCTTTGCTGGTTTCTCCATAGATAGATCTTGGTGACACGTAGGAAAATTTTGAATTTCTGCTACGTTCCCCAACAGTGCAAGCATCTCGGAGTTGGAACATTCGCTTTGATGAGATGATCAAAGCGTTTGGGTTTATGCAGACTTATGGAGAAGCATGCATTTACAAGAAAGTGAGTGGGAGCTCTGTAGCATTTCTCATATTATATGTAGATGACATACTCTTGATGGGAAATGATATAGAACTTTTGGACAGCATTAAGGCCTACTTGAATAAGTGTTTTTCAATGAAGGACCTTGGAGAAGCTGCTTATACATTAGGCATCAAGATCTATAGAGATAGATCGAGACGCCTCATAGGTCTTTCACAAAGCACATACCTTGATAAGATTTTGAAGAAGTTCAAAATGGATCAGTCCAAGAAAGGGTTTTTGCCTGTACTGCAAGGTGTGAGATTGAGCTCGGCTCAATGCCCGACCACGACAAAAGATAAAGAAGAGATGAGTGTCATCCCCTATGCTTCATCCATAGGATCTATTATGTATGCCATGCTGTGTAGCAGACCTGATGTAAACCTTGCCGTAAGTTTGGTAGGAAGGTACCAAAGTAATCTCGGCAAGGAACACTGGACAGCGGTCAAGAATATCCTAAAGTACCTGAAAAGGACAAAGGACATGTTTCTCGCTTATGGAGGTGACGAAGAGCTCGCTGTAAAGGGTTACGTCGACACAAGCTTCGACACAGATCTGGATGACTCTAAGTCACAAACCGGATACGTGTATATGTTGAATGGTGGAGCAGTAAGCTGGTGCAGCTGCAAGCAGAGCGTCGTGGCAGGATCTACATGTGAAGCGGAGTACATGGCAGCCTCGGAGGCAGCGCATGAAGCTATTTGGGTGAAGGAGTTCATCACCGACCTAGGAGTCATACCCAATGCATCGGGGCCGATCAAACTCTTCTGTGACAACACTGGAGCTATTGCCCTTGCGAAGGAGCCCAGGTTTCACAAGAAGACTAGGCACATCAAGCGTCGTTTCAACTCCATCCGTGAAAATGTTCAAGATGGAGACATAGATATTTGCAAAGTACATACAGATCTGAATGTCGCAGATCCGTTGACTAAACCTCTCTCACGAGCAAAACATGATCAACACCAGAACTCTATGGGTGTTCGATTCATCACAATGTAACTAGATTATTGACTCTAGTGCAAGTGGGAGACTGTTGGAAATATGCCCTAGAGGCAATAATAAAAGGATTATTATTATATTTCCTTGTTCATGATAATTGTCTTTTATTCATGCTATAACTGTATTATCCGGAAATCGTAATACATGTGTGAATACTTAGACCTAATACGTCCCTAGTAAGCCTCTAGTTGACTAGCTCGTTGGTCAACTGATAGTCGTGGTTTCCTGACTATGGACATTAGATGTCATTGACAACGGGATCACATCATTAGGAGAATGATGTGATGGACAAGACCCAATCCTAAGCATAGCACAAGATCGTGTAGTTCGTTTTGCTAGAGTTTTTTCAATGTCAAGTATCTCTTCCTTAGACCATGAGATTGTGTAACTCCCGGATACTGTAAGAGTGCTTTGGGTGTACCAAACGTCACAACGTAACTGGGTGACTATAAAGGTGCACTACAGGTATCTCCGAAAGTGTCTGTTGGGTTGACACGGATCGAGACTGGGATTTGTCACTCCGTATGACGGAGAGGTATCTCTGGGCCCACTCGGTAATGCATCATCATAATGAGCTCAAAGTGACCAAGTGTTTGGTCACGGGATCATGCATTACGGTACGAGTAAAGTGACTTACCGGGACTGAACGAGGTATTGGGATACCGACGATCGAGTCTCGGGCATGTAACGTACCGATTGACAAAGGGAATTGTATATGGGGTTGATTGAATCCTCGACATCGTGGTTCATCCGATGACATCATCGAGGAGCATGTGGGAGCCAACATGGCTATCCAGATCCCGCTGTTGGTTATTGACCGGAGAGCCATCTCGGTCATGTCTGCGTGTCTCCCGAACCCGTAGGGTCTACACACTTAAGGTTCGGTGACACTAGGGTTATTAGGAAGACTTGTATGTGATTACTGAAAGTTGTTCGGAGTCCCGGGTGAGATCCCGGACGTCACGAGGAGTTCCGGAATGGTCCAGAGGTGAAGATTTATATATGGGAAGTTGTCATACGGACACCGGAAGTATTCGGGGTCATATCGGTATTGTACCGGGGCCACCGGAGGGGTTCCGGGGGTCCACCGGGAGGGGCCACACCTCTCGGAGGGCCTCATGGGCCGCAAGGGGCAGGGAACCAGCCCCTGGAGGGCTGGGCGCCCCCCCTTGGGCCCATGCGCCTAGGGTTGGGGGGGGGACCCTAGTGGGGGCGCCCCCCTTTGCTTGGGGGGCAAGCCCCCCTCCCTGGCCGCCGCCCCCCCCCCCTCTAGATCTCATCTAGAGGGGCCGGGCCCCCTTGCCCCTTCTCCTATAAATAGAGGGGTGAGGGGAGGGCTGCTTGAGACAACCAAGGCGCAGCCCCTCCCCTTCCCAACACCTCTCCTCCTCCGTCGAGTGCTTGGCAAAGCCCTGCCGGAGTACTACCTCTCCACCATCATCACGCCGTCGTGTTGCTGCTGGAGCCATCTTCCTCAACCTCTCCTTCCCCCTTGCTGGATCAAGAAGGAGGAGACGTCATCCGCTCCGTACGTGTGTTGAACCCGGAGGTGCTGTCCGTTCAGCACTTGGTCATCGGTGATTTGGATCACGGCGAGTACGACTCCATCATCCACGTTCTAGTGAATGCTTCCGCTCGCGATCTACAAGTGGTATGTAGATGCAATCTCTCTCCCATGACTCGTTGCTTAGATGAACTCATAGATGGATCTTGGTGAAACCGTAGGAAATTTTTTAATTTTCTGCAACGTTCCCCAAACAAAAACAACAAGGTAGCCAATAGTAAACGGGCACAAATATGGTATTGCAATGCTTAGAAACAAGGCCTAGGGTTTGTACCTTTGCTAGTGCAATCTCTCACAAATGCGAATATAATTGGATCATATAGCCATCCCTCAACGTGCGATTAAGAATCACTCCAAAGTTCCTATCTAGTGGAGAACATAAGAAGAAAATATTTGTAGGATACGAAACCACCTCAAAGTTATTCTTTCCGATCAATCTATCCAAGAGTTCGTACTAAAATAACACCAAAGCAAATTCAGATTCATAATACTCAATCCAACACAAAGAACCTCAAGGAGTGCCCTAAGATTTCTACCGGAGAAACAAAGACAAGAACGTGCATCAACCCCTATGCATAGATTACCCCAATGTCACCTTGGGAATCCGCGAGTTGAATGCCAAAACATATATCAAGTGAATCAATACGATACCCCATTGTCACCACGGGTATTCATAGCAAGACATATATCAAGTGTTCTCAAATCCATAAAAGTATTCGATTTGATAAAACGAAATCCCAAAGGGAAAACTCAATCCATCACAAGATAGAGAGGGGAAAACACCATATGATCCGACTATATTAACAAAGCCCACAATACATCAAGATCGTGCCATCTCAAGAACACGAGAGAGAGAGATATTAAACACATAGCTAGTGGTATAAACCCTCAGCCCCGAGGGTGGACTACTTCCTCCTCATCATGGTGGCCGCCGGGATGATGAAGATGGCCACCGGTGATGATCTTCCCCTCTGGCGGAGTGCCGGAAAAGGGTTCTAAATTGGATCTCATGGTTCTGGAACTGGCGGCGGCTAGAACAAAATTTTGTTGACTCCCCTAGGGTTTTTGGAATATTTGGGCATTTGTAGAGCAAAGTGATACGTCCATTTTGCATCATGCTTTTATATCGATATTTATTGCATTATGGGCTATTATTACATGTTATGTCACAATACTTATGGCTATTCTCTCTTATTTTACAAGGTTTACATAAAGAGGGAGAATGCAGGCAGCTGAGATTCTGGGTTGGAAAAGGAGCAAATATTGGAGACCTATTCTGCATAGCTCCAAAAGTCCTGAAACTCCACGAAAGTCATTTTTGGAATTAATGATAAATATTGAGCAGAAGAAATACCTGAGGGGGGCCACCCACCGTCCACGAGGGTGGGGGCGCGCTCCCCTACCTCGTGGGCCACCTGGCAGCCCTCCGATGCCCATCTTCTGCTATATGAAGTCTTTTACCCTGAAAAAAAATCATAAGCAAGCTTTTGGGATGAAACTCCGCTGCCACGAGGCAGAACCTTGGCGAAACCAATCTAGGGCTCCGGCGGAGCTGTTCTGCCGGGGAAACTTCCCTTTGGGAGGGGGAAATCATCACCATCGTCATCACCAGCGATCCTCTCATCAGGAGGGGGTCAATCTTCATAAACATCTTCACCAGCACCATCTCCTCTCAAACCCTAGTTCATCTCTTGTATCCAATCTTTGTACCAAAACCTCAGATTGGTACCTGTGGGTTGCTAGTAGTGTTGATTACTCCTTGTAGTTGATGCTAGTTGGTTTATTTGGTGGAAGATCATATGTTCAGATCCTTAATGCATATTAATACTCCTCTGATTATGAACATGAATATGCTTTGTGAGTAGTTACGTTTGTTCCTGAGGACATGGGTGAAGTCTTGCTATTAGTAGTCATGTGAATTTGGTATTCGTTCGATATTTTGATGAGATGTATGTTGTCTCTCCTCTAGTGGTGTTATGTGAACGTCGACTACCTGACACTTCACCATTATTTGGGCCTAGAGGAAGGCATTAGGAAGTAATAAGTAGATGATGGGTCGCTAGAGTGACAGAAGCTTAAACCCTAGTTTATGTGTTGCTTCGTAAGGGGCTGATTTGGATCCACTTGTTTCATGCTATGGTTATGTTTACCTTAATACTTCTTTTGTAGTTGCGGATGCTTGCAATAGGGGTTAATCATAAGTGGGATGCTTGTCCAAGAAAGGGCAGTACCCAAGCACCGGTCCACCCACATATCAAGTTATCAAAGTAACGAACGCGAATCATATGAGCGTGATGAAAACTAGCTTGACGATAATTCCCATGTGTCCTCGGGAGCACTTTTCTCATTATAAGAACTTGTCTAGGCTTGTCCTTTGCTACAAAATGGATTGGGCCACCTTGCTGCACCTTATTTACTTTCATTGCTTGTTACCCCTTACAAATTATCTTATCACAAAACTATCTGTTACCTACAATTTCAGTGCTTGCAAAGAATACCTTACTGAAAACCTCTTGTCATTTCCTTCTGCTCCTCGTTGGGTTCGACACTCTTACTTATCAAAAGGACTACGATATATCCCCTACACTTGTGGGTCATCACGAAGAGGCGGTGCGGGAGGCCACCGAGGTGGGCACAATCCACCTGGGCGTGCCTGGGCTCCCAGGCGCGCCCTGGTGGGTTGTGCCCCCTCGAGGCACCCCCAGGTGCTTCTTTGGCCCACTGGATGTCTTCTGGTCCAAAAAAACTCCAAAAAGTTTCGCTGCATTTGGACTTCGTTTGATATTGATTTTCTACGATGTAAAAAACAAGCAAAAAACAACAACTGGCATTGGGCACTATGTCAATAGGTTAGTCCCAAAAAATGATATAAATTTGCTATAAAATGATTGTAAAACATCCAAGAATGATAATATAACAACATGAAACAATCAAAAATTATAGATACATTGGAGACGTATCAGCATCCCCAATCTTAATTCCTGCTCGTCCTTGAGTAGGTAAATGATAAAAACAGATTTTTTGATGTGGAATGCTGTCTATCATGTTCATCACATATTCTTTTCCTTTCTAGCATGGACATATGGACTTTTATACGGTTCAAAGCAATAGTCTAGTTTTGACATGAAGACATCAATACTGAAGCATATCAACAAGCAACCATGTCTTTCAAAATATCAACACTAAAGCAAGTTATCCTTAGCGCATTATGCTCAATCATTGATCCATTCATGAAACACACTCGCATATTAGCTACACACAATGCTCAAGTACGATCATAGTGCCCCTTAGTTGGTGCTTTATGAGAGAAGATGGAGACTCAAATAAAAATAAAAATTGCATATAGTAAATAGAGAGGCCCTTCACTGAGGGAAGTAGGGATTTGTAGAGGTGCCAGAGCTCAAAGAGGAAATTGAGAGATATTTTTTTTGGGTGGCATACCTTTCCTGTCAACGAAAATGATTGAGTAGTTCCCAATACTTTCCATGCTAGATATATCATAGGCGGTTCCCAAACAGAAAATAAAATTTATTCCTTTTTCCACCATACTTTCACATTCCACGGCTAACTGAATCCACGGGTGCCATCCATACCAACACTTTCCAAGAAATTTATTATTTGACAACATAAAGTAAATTCGTTTTTCATTTCGGGACTGGCCATCCCTAATACCTTTGTCGTACTCTCGTGCAATGACAAGTGAATAAACATTCATCTTGAGAATAACACATCTAGCATGGAAAAATATCAGCCACCCCCGCCATTTCATGAGCTGTACGAGCACATAAAAAGGAAATTTATTTTCAAAATTAGAGATGGCACATACAAATTTGCTTAGAACGACATGGAAATACCGCATATAGATAGGTATAGTGGAATCATATGGCAAAACTGGGTTTAAGGATTTTGGATGCACAAGTAGTGATCATACTTAGTGCAAATGAAGGCTAGCAAAACATTGAGAAGCATCCAACCAAGAAACGGAAATTCACATAAACGAGCATTGAGCATAACTAGCACCGAATAATGCACCACAAGTAGGATGTAATTTCATTGCATAACTATTGACTTTCGTGCTTGCATAGGGAATCACAAACCTTAACACCAATATTCTTACTAAAGCATAATTACTCACCAACATGACTCACATATCACCATCATCATATCACAAAACTATTACAAAGAATCAAGTTTATTTTGTCAAATGATCTTCATGAAAGTTTTTATTATATCCCTCTTGAATATCTATCACTTTGGGACTAGTTTGATATGTTGCAATTGCTTTTTGACAAGCTCAAACAATTTTAAGTGAAGAACATGAGCATAAAGATTTTCATATCTCAAAATAATATAAGCGAAGCATGAGAGAACTTATTCCAAATTACTAACTCTCAAATAAACTAAGTGAAGCATGAGAGTAAATGACAAACTACTCCAAAAAAGATATAAGTGAAGATCAAGCGAGTAGTTAAGTAAATAGGTAGCTATGTGAGGACTCTCTCTTATTTAAAAGTTTTAGATCTAATTCTTTTATTAAAACAGCAAGCAAAACAAAATAAAATGACATTCCAAGAATAGATAACTCATGTGAAGAAGTAAAAACTTAGGCTCAACCGATACTAACCGATAATTGTTGAAGAAAAAAGGTGGGATGCCTACCGGGGCATCCCCAAGCTTAGATGCTTGAGACTTCTTGGAATGTTAATTTGGGATGCCTTGGGCATCCCCAAGCTTGATCTTTTGTGTCTCCTTACTTCCTCTCATATCACGGTTTCCCAAAATCTCAAAAACTTCATACACGCAAAACTCAACAAGAACTCATGAGATAAGTTAAATCAATGCAAAACCTTATCATTCTCTACTATAGCAAATCACTAAAATTGTTATTCAACATTGCGTACTAAATGCCTCTGCATATTTAATACTCCTATCCTCAAATAGAATCATTAAACAAGCAAACATATCCAAACAATGCAAACATAATAGCAATCTGCCAAAACAATACAGTCTGTAATGAATGCATGATTCATCATACTTCCCTAACTCCAAACATTCTGAAAAATTACCGCACCGTAGAAAATTTATTATAGCTTACTATGCAAAAAGTTTCAACATTTTATCACATTCTGACCTTTCTCGGGAATTTTTGCAACAACGATAAACTTTCTATTTCGAAACATCAACTCATATACTTGCAAAATAAGCATAGTAAAGGCTATCCTTGACATTTTTATTGAAAAGAAAGATGCAAAACATTATTGTAAATAAAAACAAGCAAATCCTAACAAAAAAATGACGGTCCAAGCAGAACACATATCATGTGACGAATAAAAATGTAGCTCCAAGTGAGGTTACCGATAATGTTGGAGACGAAAGAGGGGATGCCTTCCGGGGCATCCCCAAGCTTAGTTGCTTGGATCTTCCTTGAATATTACCTTGGGGTGCCTTGGTAATCCCCAAGCTTAAGGTCTTGTCACTCCTTATTCTCCTCATGTCGACATTGAAAACTTCAATCACACAAGACTTAACAGAACATCATGAGATAGGTTAGTATGATAAAGAGCAAACCATTTCACTTTGATACTGTCAAAGACAAGATTCATAATTGTTTCCACACAATGCCTACAGTAGAATATCATTTCAACAATTTATATTGAGCAATATAAGTCATAGAAACTAGGAAACAAGCAAATTATGCATTGAAAACAGAATCTGTCAAAAACAGAATAGTTTGAAGTAATCTATACTCCAACCATACTTCTGATACTCCAAAAATTATGACAAATTAGGAAAACGTAGTTAATTTGTATATCTATCACCTGTAAAAATTTCAGATCAAAATCACCTTCCAGTGAATTTTAGAAATTCCTAGACTGGGCACAAAAGTTTCTGTTTTTGCACAGAATCAAGTCAACTATCATCCACACTATCCCAAAGGATTTACTTGGCACTTTATTGAAACAAAAGCAATAAAACATGATTAATACAGTAGCATAATCATTTAAACACACAAAAATAGTAGGTAAAAGTGTTGGGTTGTCTCCCAACAAGCGATTTTCTTAAATGCCTTTTAGCTAGGCATGATGATTTCAATGATGCTCACATAAAAGTAAAGAATTGAAACACAAAGAGAGCATCATGAAGCATATTACTAGCACATTTAAGTATAACCCACTTCCTATGCATAGGGATTTTGTGAGCAAACAACTTATGGGAATAAGAATCAACTAGCACATGAAGGCAAAATAAGCACAACTTCAAAACTTTCAACATAAAGAGAGGAAAGTTGATATTATTGCAATTCCTACAAGCATATGTTCCTCTCTCATAATAATTTTCAGTGGCATCATGAATGAATTCAACAATATAACTTTCACATAAAGCATTCTTGTCATGATCCACAAGCATAGAATTTTTATTACTACCTACATAAGCAAATTTCTTCTCATCCATAATAGTGGTGGGAGCAAACTCAATAAAATAACTATCATGAGATTGAAAATTAAAATTATGATGACAAGTTTCATGGTTCTTATTATTCTTTATAGCATACATGTCATCACCATAATCATCATAGATAGCAACTTTGTTATCATATTCAATTGAAGCCTCATCCAAAATGGTGGATTCATCATTAAATAAAGTCATGACATCTCCAAATCCACTTTCATCATTATAATCATCATAAATAGGAGGCATGCAATCATTATAACAAATTTGCACATCAAATCTTGGAGGACTAAAAATACCGTCTTCATCAAACATAGCATCCCCAAGCTTATGACTTTGCATATCATTAGCATCATGGATATTCAAAGAATTCATACTAACAACATTGCAATTATGCTCATCATTTATACCAAACATTCTATTGACTTCTTCTTCTATCAATTGAGCACAATTTTCCTTTCCATCATTTTCACGAAATACATTATAAAGATGAACAATATGATGCAACTCAATTCCATTTTATTGTACTTCTCTTTTTATAAACCAAACTAGTGATAAAACATGAAACTAAAAGATTCGATTGCAAGATCTAAAGATATACCTTCAAGCACTCACCTCCCCGGCAACGGCGCCAGAGAAGAGCTCGATGTCTACTACACAACTTGTTCTTGTAGACTCGTGTTGGGCCTCCAAACGCAGAGTTTTGTCGGATAGTAGCAAATTTCCCTCAAGTGGATGACCCGAGGTTTATCAATTCGTGGGAGGCGTAGGATGAACATGGTCTCTCTCAAACAACCCTGCAACCAAATAATAAAAAGTCTCTTGTGTCCCCAACACACCAAATACAATGGTAATCTATATAGGTGCACTAGTTCGGTGAAGAGATGGTAATAAAAGCGTAGTAATGATAGTAGATATTGATTTTTGTAATAGGAACAATAAAAAACAGCAAGGTAGCCAATAGTAAACAGGCACAAAAACGGTATTGCAATGCTTAGAAACAAGGCCTAGGGTTCGTACTTTTGCTAGTGCAATTTCTCAACGATGCTAATATAATTGGATCATATAGCCATCCCTCAATGTGCGATGAAGAATCACTCCAAAGTTCCTATCTAGCGGAGAACATAAGAAGAAAATGTTTGTAGGGTACGAAACCACCTCAAAGTTATTCTTTCCGATCGATTTATCCAAGAGTTCATACTAAAATAACACCAAAGCAAATTCAGATTCATAATACTCAATCCAACACAAAGAACCTCAAGGAGTGCCCCAAGATTTCTACCGGAGAAACAAAGACAATAACATGCATCAACCCCTATGCATAGATTACCCCAATGTCACCTCGGGAATCCGTGAGTTGAGTGCCAAAACATATATCAAGTGAATCAATACGATACCCCATTGTCACCACGGGTATTCATAGCAAGACATACATCAAGTGTTCTCAAATCCATAAAAGTATTTAATACGATAAAACGAAATCTCAAAGGGAAAACTCAATTCATCACAAGATAGAGAGGGGAAAACACCATATGATCCGACTATATTAACAAAGCCCGCGATACATCAAGCTCGCGCCATCTCAAGAACACGAGAGAGAGAGAGAGATTAAACACATAGCTAGTGGTACAAACCCTCAGCCCTGAGGGTGGACTACTTCCTCCTCATCATGGTGACCGCCGGGATGATGAAGATGGCCACCGGTGATGATCTTCCCCTCTGGCGGAGTGTCGGAAAAGGGCTCTAGATTGGATCTCGTGGTTCTAGAACTGGTGGCGGCTGGAACAAAATTTCGTCGACTCCCCTGTGGTTTTTGGAATATTTGGGCATTTATAGAGCGAAGAGGCGGTGCGGGAGGCTACCGAGGTGGGCTGTGGGCCTCCCGCACCGCCTCTTCGCTCTATAAATACCCAAATATCCCCAGGCGCGCCCTGGTGAGTTGTGCCCCCTCGGGGCACCCCCAGGCGCTTCTCTGGCGCACTAGATGTCTTCTTGTCCAAAAAAGATCTCCAAAAAGTTTTGCTGCATTTGGACTTCGTTTGATATTGATTTTCTGCGATGTAAAAAACAAGCAAAAAACAACAACTGACACTGCGCACTATGTCAATAGGTTAGTCCCAAAAAATGATATAAAGTTGCTATAAAATGATTTTAAAACATCCAAGAATGATAATATAACAGAATGGAACAATAAAAAATTATAGATATGTTTGAGGCGTATCAGTATGCTATATCGCTCAATCAACGGTTATTTATGCGTGCGCCTGCCTCCTCCGTGACCGTTGGATTTGATTTGGATTGAATGACTCAGAAGTAATCTCTATCCTAGTGCAGTTTTTGCAACCGCCCTTGTTTCGGCTTGATCGAAACAAATGGTCTGGCTGTTGACCGAGCACTCGCGACCAGTAGCCAAGCTAAGCTTACCTGTAGGTTGTCGTCCTCGAGCGCTGCGGCCTGTCATCATTGCCGAGTGCCGCAGCTTGTGGGGACCACCGTCTGTAGGTCATCGTCGTCGAGCGCCGGTGCGTGTAGGTCGTCGTTGCAAGCGCATCCATGCCGGATCTCCGTCGCTAAACACCTCTCGACGACCGAATGGACAAATCTGGTCAATTCCTCCACACCGGCGTGGAGCGCCATCAACCTCGTCGTCGTCCTAGTACCACCAACACTAGCAACGGTCACATCACCACGCCTTATGCCCACGTCCACCCCAAGTTTCTGCAACAACAACATTGTTGCGAAATGGCGACAGTGAAAGATGATGATGTTAGTGCGCGATGCGGCCGGAGGTGTTGTTCCAATTTTAGCAACAAGGGTCTTGTTACAGAAAATTAGGCGCGTGGGAGATGTGTTTGCAATCTTTGCAACAAGGGGCTTGTTACAGAAAATTAGAGAAGAAGAGGTTTTGCAATAGATGGCTTGTTGCAAGAAATTGGAGAAGAGGAGATTTCGCAACAAAGGTCTTGTTACAGGAAATTAAAAAAGAGGAGCTTTCGCAACAAGAGTATTGTTGCAGGAAATTAGAGAAGAGAACCTAATGGCTCGCGTCAATCCGACGACTAGCGAGGCGGCCGGCCGATGCGTAGCACGTCCCATATTAAAAGGGGGTTAGTAGGTTTGCCTCATCTCCTCCAGGTTTTTTCTCCCCATGACCCCTTCTCCGCCTAATTTTTTGTAAGTTTTTTTGGTAATCTATAAACGAATGTCATACAAAACAAGGCGTGTTGCAACGATAGAAGAATGTTTGAACTAGAGTGCAATAGGGATCGTGTTGCGAAGGGCCTAGCACAACATTGTCATTATTGCAAAGGGTTGTGGTGGCAGACATTGGATGACTGTTGGGCTCACCGCAATTTTGTATGAATGGGCAAACAGAAGGGGATTTCGTTGCAATTGTAACATATGCACAGTTTCAAAGAAAAAAATCAATTCGGCGAAATGATAAATCAAGGAAGAAAACACTTCGGCGAGTAGAGCTCATGTTGCAGAGCGCCGAGCGCAAACCCCTGTTGCAAAAGTTGGCATTCACGGGGGAGAATCGGACGACTATTTGGTGTTGTATCCTGCGGCTTCCAACATGGTTGATCTTTTCGTATTATCAACCAAACGCGAGCTTCGCCCTTTGACTATAGCATACATGGTGCGGTGAAATACTTCAATCAAGGATCTCCCCAGTTTAGGGAAATTACCATTTATGTGGGCTCCTCCTAAAATATCTCGTTCCGGTTCCAACATCTTCACGTTCTACCACATGATCCTACCTGAGGACGTCAATGTGAGATAGGCCATAGGAAAAAAAACACTCGCTACATCTCTATTGAATCACGAAAATATGTTTGCTTGTGTTGCAACGCACAGACGAGTAGCTAGTTGTTGTAATGGTCGTGTTCTTAACGAGATTTGAGTTTTGCTTGTAGTTTATTCAATAGACTACACTGGACTAGCACATAGTGTTCACCGCAACACGTGGAGTCACGAGAATATGTGTTCTCTGGGCGCAACTAGTTGGTCAGTGGTAGCTCGGGTCATCAGTATGGATGACTATATAAAAATATGATTAGTAATGCATGAAACATTTACGTGGTTGTTCTATCCCTATGGTGTTCCTTTATCTTATGTATGGAGAAAGTTTCGGGCATTGATTGGGATTCTTTAATGCGCACCAATGTCCTTGTCCTTTTTTTCTCTCAAAATGGGGGTAAAAGATTTACCTTATCAATTAATTAACCATAATAGAGCTGCCTAGTTAATTACTAAAAAACGAACGAAGGCCGATGAAAGATATACCACATGCAGATCGCCCGGCGAGGGCTCCCAACACTTCACAACCGCAAACCCTGACACCTTGACAACGCAAAGGTACCCCCAATGAGAACATCTAAACAAAAGACATTGGACACCACCAAACAATGAAACTAATCCCAGCCATGAGGCCAAGAGAGATTGAAGACCATCATCCATCAAGCGGTCGTGGACATATTCACTACGACACTACTCTTCTCGTCTTTACTCACTATTGTTTTTGTTATCCCCTTCATCCAAATATGTAGGGCCTAATACATTTTTTCAAGCTGCCTTTGACCATTGAAAAGATTAATAATATAATATATAAAAACTATATTAATAGAAACTCCTACCATATAGGAATTTGACGGTATACTTTTGTGACATACACGTCATATATTAGGCAACTTCAAAAAACGTATTGGGCATGACATATTTGGCTGGAGGGAGTATGATATATAGTCGTAGGGGCAATAATATCAAGAATAAACACATTTTTTTTAAAAATTGTCTAGCTACTAGTTTTATAGCCTCAAACACTAATCATGGAAATAAACAACTTTACGAGCACGCTATTGAACTATTGGTGCAAGTAAAAGAATAGAGGTAATCAGTGTTCGAGAAACAATCATTTGGACCTCTCATGGGTAGTAGAGTAGTACAGAAGTGTTTGGATTTGTACGAAGATATAGTACTTGGATTAGACACCCATCCATTTGTAGTACGTGTTTCTTTTCGGGACCATTTGTATCATGCTTGATGGCATAACTTTCATTAGTACCTGATGGTAGTTTTATGTCTTTCTGTTCATTGCACCACATGCATTGAAATGAACATGCTTTCCCGTTCAATCTCCTTCCAAGCTTCCAAGCCCAGCGCATAGTTCTAATTTTGCCTGACCTGTTCTTTGGGTCAAGTGAGTCTGCCCAGCTCTATCCCTCATTATGGATGTACCTTTCTCATGACTCCCATTTCCATCTTATGATTGATTTCAGTAATGTCATTGCAGCATAATGTTTTTATATGAAAATTGCATGGCCCTGTCTTTTTTTGTTGTTGTTGAGATTTTCACGACCCTGTCTTTGTTTAGACCTAGGCGAGTTTTACAAAGGGCCGAGCTGCGCCGAGCCGTATGTCCTTTTTGAGGAGGCGCGTGACTGGGCCGGCCCATCTGCTGTCTTCTCACGAAATGTAAAATTAGCAAAGAAAGATAGTGTATATTCAGGGTATTTAGAAATACAAGGGAAAAATAAAAATTATGAATGCAAAAATACAAATAAAGAAGAAAAGGAGCTGAAGCATGTATCCTCACTGGGCCGGCCCAATCGGGCGCCTGCTTTTGAAGGAAGACATAAGCGCGCCCAGTTCAGTGAGAGCTCCTATACGCCGCATTTTGCGGCGAACACCTCACGCGACGCACAGGAGGCGCGTGACTGGGCCGGCCCATCTGCTGTCTTCTCACGAAATGTAAAATTAGCAAAGAAAGATAGTGTATATTCAGGGTATTTAGAAATACAAGGGAAAAATAAAAATTATGAATGCAAAAATACAAATAAAGAAGAAAAGGAGCTGAAGCATGTATCCTCACTGGGCCGGCCCAATCGGGCGCCTGCTTTTGAAGGAAGACATAAGCGCGCCCAGTTCAGTGAGAGCTCCTATACGCCGCATTTTGCGGCGAACACCTCACGCGACGCACAGGAGGCGCATGACTGGGCCGGCCCATCTGCTATCTTCTCACGAAATGTAAAATTAGCAAAGAAAGATAGTGTATATTCAGGGTATTTAGAAATACAAGGGAAAAATAAAAATTATGAATGCAAAAATACAAATAAAGAAGAAAAGGAGCTGAAGCATGTATCCTCACTGGGCCGGCCCAATCGGGCGCCTGCTTTTGAAGGAAGACATAAGCGCGCCCAGTTCAGTGAGAGCTCCTATACGCCGCATTTTGCGGCGAACACCTCACGCGACGCACAGGAGGCGCGTGACTGGGCCGGCCTATCTGCTGTCTTCTCACGAAATGTAAAATTAGCAAAGAAAGATAGTGTATATTCAGGGTATTTAGAAATACAAGGGAAAAATAAAAATTATGAATGCAAAAATACAAATAAAGAAGAAAAGGAGCTGAAGCATGTATCCTCACTGGGCCGGCCCAATCGGGCGCCTGCTTTTGAAGGAAGACATAAGCGCGCCCAGTTCAGTGAGAGCTCCTATACGCCGCATTTTGCGGCGAACACCTCACGCGACGCACAGGAGGCGCGTGACTGGGCCGGCCCATCTGCTGTCTTCTCACGAAATGTAAAATTAGCAAAGAAAGATAGTGTTTATTCAGGGTATTTAGAAATACAAGGGAAAAATAAAAATTATGAATGCAAAAATACAAATAAAGAAGAAAAGGAGCTGAAGCATGTATCCTCACTGGGCCGGCCCAATCGGGCGCCTGCTTTTGAAGGAAGACATAAGCGCGCCCAGTTCAGTGAGAGCTCCTATACGCCGCATTTTGCGGCGAACACCTCACGCGACGCACAGGAGGCGCGTGACTGGGCCGGCCCATCTGCTGTCTTCTCACGAAATGTAAAATTAGCAAAGAAAGATAGTGTATATTCAGGGTATTTAGAAATACAAGGGAAAAATAAAAATTATGAATGCAAAAATACAAATAAAGAAGAAAAGGAGCTGAAGCATGTATCCTCACTGGGCCGGCCCAATCGGGCGCCTGCTTTTGAAGGAAGACATAAGCGCGCCCAGTTCAGTGAGAGCTCCTATACGCCGCATTTTGCGGCGAACACCTCACGCGACGCACAGGAGGCGCGTGACTGGGCCGGCCCATCTGCTGTCTTCTCACGAAATGTAAAATTAGCAAAGAAAGATAGTGTATAGTCAGGGTATTTAGAAATACAAGGGAAAAATAAAAATTATGAATGCAAAAATACAAATAAAGAAGAAAAGGAGCTGAAGCATGTATCCTCACTGGGCCGGCCCAATCGGGCGCCTGCTTTTGAAGGAAGACATAAGCGCGCCCAGTTCAGTGAGAGCTCCTATACGCCGCATTTTGCGGCGAACACCTCACGCGACGCACAGGAGGCGCGTGATTGGGCCGGCCCATCTGCTGTCTTCTCACGAAATGTAAAATTAGCAAAGAAAGATAGTGTATATTCAGGGTATTTAGAAATACAAGGGAAAAATAAAAATTATGAATGCAAAAATACAAATAAAGAAGAAAAGGAGCTGAAGCATGTATCCTCACTGGGCCGGCCCAATCGGGCGCCTGCTTTTGAAGGAAGACATAAGCGCGCCCAGTTCAGTGAGAGCTCCTATACGCCGCATTTTGCGGCGAACACCTCACGCGACGCACAGGAGGCGCGTGACTGGGCCGGCCCATCTGCTGTCTTCTCACGAAATGTAAAATTAGCAAAGAAAGATAGTGTATATTCAGGGTATTTAGAAATACAAGGGAAAAATAAAAATTATGAATGCAAAAATACAAATAAAGAAGAAAAGGAGCTGAAGCATGTATCCTCACTGGGCCGGCCCAATCGGGCGCCTGCTTTTGAAGGAAGACATAAGCGCGCCCAGTTCAGTGAGAGCTCCTATACGCCGCATTTTGCGGCGAACACCTCACGCGACGCACAGGAGGCGCGTGACTGGGCCGGCCCATCTGCTGTCTTCTCACGAAATGTAAAATTAGCAAAGAAAGATAGTGTTTATTCAGGGTATTTAGAAATACAAGGGAAAAATAAAAATTATGAATGCAAAAATACAAATAAAGAAGAAAAGGAGCTGAAGCATGTATCCTCACTGGGCCGGCCCAATCGGGCGCCTGCTTTTGAAGGAAGACATAAGCGCGCCCAGTTCAGTGAGAGCTCCTATACGCCGCATTCTGCGGCGAACACCTCACGCGACGCACAGGAGGTGCGTGACTGGGCCGGCCCATCTGCTGTCTTCTCACGAAATGTAAAATTAGCAAAGAAAGATAGTGTATATTCAGGGTATTTAGAAATACAAGGGAAAAATAAAAATTATGAATGCAAAAATACAAATAAAGAAGAAAAGAAGCTGAAGCATGTATCCTCACTGGGCCGGCCCAATCGGGCGCCTGCTTTTGAAGGAAGACATAAGCGCGCCCAGTTCAGTGAGAGCTCCTATACGCCGCATTTTGCGGCGAACACCTCACGCGACGCACAGGAGGCGCGTGACTGGGCCGGCCCATCTGCTGTCTTCTCACGAAATGTAAAATTAGCAAAGAAAGATAGTGTATATTCAGGGTATTTAGAAATACAAGGGAAAAATAAAAATTATGAATGCAAAAATACAAATAAAGAAGAAAAGGAGCTGAAGCATGTATCCTCACTGGGCCGGCCCAATCGGGCGCCTGCTTTTGAAGGAAGACATAAGCGCGCCCAGTTCAGTGAGAGCTCCTATACGCCGCATTTTGCGGCGAACACCTCACGCGACGCACAGGAGGCGCGTGATTGGGCCGGCCCATCTGCTGTCTTCTCACGAAATGTAAAATTAGCAAAGAAAGATAGTGTATATTCAGGGTATTTAGAAATACAAGGGAAAAATAAAAATTATGAATGCAAAAATACAAATAAAGAAGAAAAGGAGCTGAAGCATGTATCCTCACTGGGCCGGCCCACTCTCACGAAATGTAAAATTAGGAAAGAAAGATAGTGCTCCCGACAGAATCGAACCCGCGACCTGTTGCATATACGCGCTACGGGCTAGCCACCTCGTTAGGCAAGTTTTTCTGAAGCATTAGCAGCACCACACTTAAAAAACTGACAGCAGCGGTGAAAAATAAAAAACCAGTCCGCCAAATCTCTCCTCTCTCCCTAATTTTTTTTTAATAATAAAGCATGGATTGGGTTTTCGGGTTCACCGTCGTGCGTTTTTGCAAACAAGTCCCTCATATTTTATGAAATCAACCCGCACACCGTATGGGAATCATCAACCGGGAAGAGGAGAAAAACACGCCGTCGTCCGTCTCGCACACGAAGGAGCAGTCCGTCTCCAACACGAACACGAGTGGGGAACTAAAAAAGTCTATCTGTCGCTGATTTCCCCCTTATCCCTGTCTCTTCTGATCTCTCTCACCTCCCGTTGCTTTCCGCCGTCGACTGATTCCGAAAAGCGCCGGGCTCGACGCAGGCGTGCTCGCTACCACCGCCGCCGCGCCCCCATCCCCTTCTCCCCGGTGCCCGTCCTCTCTCCACCGTCGCCGAATCCGGACGAGATCGTCAGGACCTGCCGCCCCCGCTCCTCCGGGGCTGGCGGAACGGCGGAGCGGCGCTCTGGTCAGCAGGTTCCTCTGCTTCGAGGGCGGCGCGTGGGCTAATGTTGAGGGCGAGGCGGCTGTGCCTCTGCGCCGGGCGTTCCTGGACGGGAGGGTGGTCGCAGAGGCCACGTATGGCGGCAGGGAGTTCTTGTTCGACTTCCTGTGGATGGTGCGCATCGACGCTGGCACCGCCGAGGAGGTCGCCATGTGCTGGATTGACCGCGGGGCCTGCTTCTTCCCTGTGCCAAAAAGCGGGAGGAAGAGGAAGAGGGGCGAGCCTGAGCTGGAGGACGGGGCGTCGTCCGAGGTGTATGAGAGGTCCGACGAGAGCAGCGACACGGTGGAGTCCTCAATCCAGCCTAATCTCCTGCCTCTCTCAAGCACTCCCCGTGCAGCAGGCCTGATGTGTAGGCTGCCATGGCAATGCTACATCCATGCATTCGGTACTGCTATCTCCCCCCTCTCTCTCCTGATTTGCCTCTTCCATTCTCTCATTTGATTTAATCCCTTGAGCATATTTTCTTATGTATGCCTACAACATGCTAGGTGATTGTCTGATCTACCATGTGATTTGCGGTTCATGTAAAGTCATGAAATCTGGTCTTGATAGTGACATGATTTACTCTGTTTGATCAAACAGGTAGAAGCCGAAGCTGTTTTACTTTAATCTGATGAAGTCTGTGCGGCTACAAGCTAGGAAATCGACAAATTCAACATTGGCAAGCTGGTCTTGTGCTCAGCGTCAACCTGAATTTTCTTTAACCTACTACAGAAAGACCTTCTAGGGTGATTAGCTGCAGTACTGTGACAAATAATCAAAAAAGATCATTGTCTTCTCATTTAATATTCTAGCTGCCGGCCAAACATTGAAGGTTGCACTGCAACTACTTGATTACAAGTTTTATGTGGAATTTTTCTGTACAGCTTGCACAAACTCAGTGAGATCAGGAATCATCATCTCTCACATTTTTTCTCTTCAAAGGGACGTGTCATCTCCTACATTTTATTTTTCTCAGAATCAACCATGTTTCTAATCCTAACCTGAAAGTTTTCATCGCTCGGCTCCTGATGGCATGATGCCTCATCTAAATTCTCTTATGTCAGGGTGTTTGTATTCAGAGAATTAAGTTATGATGCCTCATTTATCCATCGCTCGGCTCCTGATGGCATGATGCCTCATTTAAATTCTCTTATGTCAGGGTGTTTGTATTCAGAAAATTAATTTATGATGCCTCATTTAGATTCTCTTATGTCATTGTGTTTGTATTCAGAAAAATAAGGCATGATGCCTCATTTAGCTTATCTTATCTTGGTGTGTTTGTGCTCAGAAAATTAATTTGCTTATTTTTGCCTTTTGAGGGCTATAACAATAGATTTCATTTTTGAAAATCTGCTTCTTCCCTGTTCCAGAGAGCGGGATGAAGAGGAAGAGGGGCGAGCCTGAGCTGGAGTACGGGGCCTCGTCCGGGGTGGATGAGAGGTCCAACGAGAGCAGCGACACGGTGGAGTCCGGCAAGGTCAGCAAGGTGGCCAGCTTGGGGCAAGGCGGTGAGGCTGGAGGAGACGGACAAGTTCTACCAGGTTGTTACTTATCAAGAAGCTCTTCCTCAGAGGGATAGCCCCGGGTGGGCGGCGGCGTGGCGATCACGGTGGTGCACAAGGTCGTGTAGGGTCCCCGGTCCAGGGCGTTCCAGATGCAGGGCCAGCTCCTAGCCGCTGCGCGCGGCGCCGACGGGGGCAAGGCCAAGTTCGCGTGGTATGGTGCTCCATCGGCGGGTGTGGCCGCGGCGGCGGTGGAGCACGGGTTCGGCAGGATGAACAGCCGGGTCCTTTGCTAAGTGAAGTGTGTACGTGAAGTAGGTTAGTGAGTGCTCCGTCTGAATTGGTGCTGTAATTGTTCCGAGATGTGCCTGGATCTCATGTTATTATTCTTTGAAATTTTGGGTTTCAGGATCATCGGGAGCCACGCTAAAGAAGCCTTCGCCGGTGGCTCATGACATGTTTCCGACGCTTCTAGCAGAGATCCAGCGGTTCATGCCATCTTCCAAGCTGCAGACATTGCAGGGGACCTACAATTGCTTCAAGGTAAATTGGTGGGGGGTGCTTATTAGTATAGGGTGTGCCAATATGATAGCAATTACAGAAAGAAATCTAGAGAATTGGTCTCTGGCAGGGGGACACTTGAGAATGGAAAATGGGGGAAGGGAGATGAGTTTGCGTGTCTTTTTTTATATATAGAAAAAGAGTGTGTGTGTTTTATCTGTAAGTGAAGTGTGTACCTGAAGTGCTTTCTATTGGCTAAGCCTAAATAATGAAAAAAATAAAAAGAATCTTCCCAACCAAGCAACAAACTCTATTGATAAAAATCAACATAGTAAAAATAGTTAAAAAAATGTACATAGTTATATATATATTCACACTTTCTAAAAACTGGTCAAATTTTCCTTAAAACCCCAATTTTTTGAAAAAAAACATGCATTTCGAAATGTTTACAAAATAAAAAGTATTCGCAATATTTAAAAGACATTCGAATAATGTTCTCCCTAAAAAAAATTTCGAGTTTTAATAAAACATTCCCTTTTAAAAACAAAGAAATATTCATGTTTTTCAAAAAAAAGTAAAAAATAAAAATTGCTTCACAAACTATTCCAAACTAATCTTCCATGCTCTTGAAAAAGCCTCTCATCAGGCACAGTCTGGAGAAACAAATCAACCTGCACACAGAGAGGATTATAGATACCAACAATTTCCAAGCATCTGAGGGGACGGTGAATGAAGATTTGCTGAAATAGCAATCCAATGATCCGTGCATACAGGTGAATTGCATGATGCAACCAGTTCTTCTGCCGCCCACTTGAATGAATCCTCACGGTACTCCAAATATTCTCGAAATAACTTCTCTGTGCGGAGCTCCTGAAGAATACTAAAATCAGTAGAGAAGGCAGTTCCCGGTGCGAGCAACGATACGCCACCCACACAAGAAAGCCCTCCAGTATCACTCAACCCGTGGCGGTCCATCCTTTCTTCTGCATAAGAAGCACAACACAACCACAATAAAGGGGAATGAATCAATTCGACCACTAAAAATCAACAAATTCGAATGGGCAGGTAGAGGAGCTGAAGGGGATTTACCATCTAATGCAGAACCCTCCAGACCAACCATCCTCTTTTGCCACCCCTCCGAATCGTCCCCGAGTTGAGCCGGCGGTGATGTCGGTCTCTAAACACTGCTTCCCGGGCAGGCGCCCTTCTTGTGCCTGGTTTGGCCGGCGTGAGTCGGGTGAGCATTGGAATCTGGGCGGCTTTACACGAGCTAGGGTAAACATAAGAAATCATCTCTTAACCAAGTCCCGCTTCGGTTAAAAAAAAACACTAAACCTTTAAAAAAAACCACACTAAAAAACGTACTCCCTCCGTTCCGAATTACTTGTCGCACTTTTTTTTTAAAACTTAGTTCAACTTTATTTAAGCTTCCCAAACTGGGATTTCGTCTGCAACTACATGCAAAATACAGTCACGCGAAGCCTGCATCCAGACCTTACAAAAATTATTCAGCACACCCTCTCTAACTAACAAATGTGCTGCTTTATTTGCTCTACGCCGAGCCCAAGTAACCCTCCAGCTCCCCCTCGTTGCTAACATCTGCTTAACTTCTTCAATGACCGGTCCCAGCGAGGACAAGTCCTTCTCCTTGCTCTGCAACTTGCACACAATCTCGCGGCAGTCCATCTCCACATGCAGATTAGGTATATTGAGTTTAGGTTATAAATTCCAAAAATGAATTACTAAAAAAATTTCCATTTAGAAATGTACAACAAAAAAAACTTTTCAAAGAAAGTTCTTTAAAAATGTTCTTCTTCAAAGAAATGCACTGATTTTCATAAAAATAGTAACTATTCTTAAAAAAGTGTTCCAGTTTTTATGAAAATGCTAACTTTTAAATAAGGAAATTTCCGCATTTTTCAGAAAAGCAAAAAGAAAATGACAAACAATCCATTCCAAGAAAAAATTACTCTTCCATAAAAACAGATGAAGAACGCTAAGGCGGCTTCTTCACGTCCGAACTTCATGCTACATAGAGAACTAATCGGTTTAACCTTATTATCGATGTATATTAAAATTAGATACAAAAAATGGTGCCCGGTGCAAGGAAACTTGCGGGAAAGGGATCCTACTCAAGTCCTCGCACCAGAGAAGCGAGTACATAACCACTGTAGTAAACTGAGGTTTAGTATGTACAATGGCAGCCAGGAGTATATGAAAGATAATCCGCGGCACATTAAAACTTGTTTTAAAATTTGAAGCATAATTTTATAAAAAAGAAACTCTTCTCGAAACACAAACATTATTAGGGGACTCATTTTTTTTTTAAAAACAAAACAGGAACAAAAAAATTGAATACGTGAATATATATATATATATATATATATATATATATATATATATATATATATATATATATATATATATTGTTACTATTCATCACCCAGGGTGTAGAATAAGTTATTCTTTACCCGAGGTAATCTTACGATCATTTCATAATTAAATTACGTTTGGAATTCAAATAGTTACATTTCTATTGATTCACTACGTAAAATTTGACATAATAAAATAAAAATATAGGCCATAAGACAAGAAAATTTGTACTTTATGTGTATTTTAGACTATGTTTTTACGTTTTTAATTTTACATAACATAAAATATTTTTTACAGCGATTATATATTTTCTTACGGTCTCTTTTTGCGTCAGAAATAAGACAAAACTTACGGAACGTAAAATTACGGTGCATTGATGGTAAAATAGAGGGGGGGTGAAGAATAACTATTCCTCACCCAGGGTGACAAATAGCGCGACCCTATATATATATATATATATATATATATATATATATATATATATATATATATATATATATAGAACTACTTTTCATATACGCAAAACGTATTTTGAGAAAAATAAAAAATTGGAAAACTGAACATTTTTCAAAATTAAACTATTTTTACAAGAATTGCGCATTTTTTGAATTTGGGAAATGGATTTCCAAATCATGATTTTTAAAAACATTGTGAACAAATTTCCAAAACTGCAGTATTTTTTGGAATATGTGAACAAATTTCGGAAACAGGAACAATTTTTTGAATTAGTAAAAAAATTAAACATGTGGGTAATGTTTTGAATTTGTGAACAAATTTTGAAATATGAACATTTGTTGAACATGTGAACAAATTTTATGAAAACCAAAAAGTTTGAATTTCCCAAACATTTTTCAGAAATTGAACATTTTTTCGAATTTGTGAACAGTTTTTTGAAGCATGAACAATTTTTCAATCTTGAGAACAAATTTGGAAGCGCAAACTATTTTTTGAAGCACGAACAATTTTTGAATCTTGAGAATAAATTTTGAAACAAAGAACAATTTTGAAAAAGCCTGAGCAAATTTGGAAGCTCGAACAATTTTGTAAAGCACGGACATTTTTTGTTTCTTGAGAACTCATTTTGAAACGGAGAACAATTTTGAAAAATTCCGAACAAATTTGGAAGTGCGAACATTTTTGAGAAAAACTATTTTTAAGAAAAAAAAACGTGAAGGTTGTATGAAACAGCAAACACTTTTAGAAATTGTGAACAAAATTTGATAAAACTCAACAATTCGAAAAATGCAAACAAATTTTGGAAATGGAAACATTTTTGTAAAATCTCCTAAAACCCGAACATTCTTCAAATTCGAAAACAAATTTTGGATACTCGAACATTTTTTAAAACAGGGAACATTTTTTGAAACTCCCGAACAAAACTTGAACACTTGAAAAGTTTTTAAAACTTGCATACATTTTTCTGAAACTCGCAAACAACAATTGAGGCATGAACATTTTTTGCATTTTGCGAACAATTCTTTAAATGGAAACATTTATGGAAACTCGCAACAAAATTTGAAAACATGAACATTTTATGAATTTGATGAACAAATTTTGAAATTGGATGATTTTTAGAAACTCCCAAACATAATTGGAAACATGAACAAAAAGAAAATAAAAATAGAAGAAAAAGGAATTGAAAGATGAAATAAAGAAACAGAAAAACGAAGAAAGAAAAAGAAAAAATAAAGAAAAAGCAAACAGAAAAAAGTGAAAATCCGGTTCAAGAACCTTCTAGAAGGTTCCCAAAACCGTTCAGGAACCCTCTAGAAGGTTCCCAAATCCGGGACGCTGAAGTGCCTGTGCTATCTCCTAACTGGGCCGGCTTATCTTGATCGCTGGTCGCTCGCCTCTCTGTGCGAAGCCTCGACAACTCGAGGCAGCGGGCGTCCAATAGGGTTTTCCCAGTTCAGTAGCCTGCGCGCTGCGTTCGTTCAAGAGAGCTCCTATGTGTCCCTTTCTGCGGCAAAGTGTCGAGCGAACTCATAGAGGGTGTCTGAAATGGGCCGGCCCAGTAGTGCACTGTATCGCAAAAAAAAAAAAAACAAAATTAAAACATGCAAGCGCCTGCAAGGAATCGAACACATGCCCTCACGTGGCGCACGCGACATTTGCCAACAGACCACACAAACTTTGTTAAAATATACGGAGCACAAAGTTTTAAGAACTATCCACTCCTATGGACATACTGTAGATAAGTAAAACGATACTGTATGAACACTGCAGCTAATACATTTTTAAAACGGAACACTTTTCAAAATTTGAATTTTTTTTAAATAACTGTAGCTAATGCACTTTTTAAAGCATGGACATTTTTTTTGAATTTGGAGATCAAATTTTGAAATGGAGAACAATTTTGAAAAATCCCGAATAAATTTGGAAGTGTGAATTTGTTTTCAATACATGAACAAAAAAATTAAAATCCGGTACATTTTCTGAATTTCGAAAGTTTTAAACTTTTATGTGTAATGAGATTTTTTTTAATTTTGAGAACATTTTTTGAAAACAAGAACATTTTGGAATTTGTTAACAATTTTTTAAAGCACGAACATTTTTTCAATATTAAGAACAAATTTAGAAATGGAGAACAAATTTCGAAGCACGAACATTTTTTGAATCTTGAGAATTTTTTTTGAAAAGGAGAACAATTTTGAAAAACCCGGAACAAATTTGCAAGCATGAACTTTTTTGAATATGTGAACAAAAAATTGAAATCCAGTACATTTTCTGAATTTTGAAAGATATGAACTTTTTTTGTAAAGAGAACAAATTTTGAATTTTGAGAACGTTTTTCGAAAAACTGGATATTTTTTGGAGACTTGAGCAAAATTCATTTTTTTCGATATTTTTGAAAAAAGAAAAGAAAAGAAAAAGAAATAAAAACCAAAGAAAGAAAACAAACAGAAGAAAACAAAAAGAAAAAGGAAAGAAAAAAGAAACAGAAATAACTAAAAATATTAAAGAAGATGAAAAGAAATTAAAAAAACTAGAAAACCCGGTTCAAGAACCTTCTGGAAGGTTCCCAAAACCAGGAAACGATTCCAGGTAAAAAACAACTAACTAGGCTGGCCCGTTACTATAGAACATGTGCGGTAGGTCGACTACTTTCCTTCGTTCAATGGCTTCGGCTCTTTTTCAATTGTTGACTGCTTGTTGGGTTTTTTCGTTTTCTGTGTGTTGGTTTATGTTTCGGTTTTTTATTCTTGTTTTTTCTGTTTTTATCGTTTTATATTTATCTTTTCCTATGTTTTTTCCTTTTTGCACATTTTCTATAGCTTTTGTAATATAGGGTGTATATTTCAATACACACTTTTTTAATATACATGAACATTTTAATATAGGGATTGAACAATTTTTAGTATACAATGAACAGTTTCTTATGCACAGTGAACCTTTTTATCAATACACGTTGAATAATTTTTAATACAGGCTGACTTTTTTACAATACACAATGATCTTTTTAATAGATTTGAAATATTTTTTTTCATGTAGATCACTTAAAAAAGATCCAACAGTCGATTTTTTTAGAAAAAAATTGACTAAAAACCAAATAGAAAAAAGGCAAGGTTAACATGTGTAACTGAGCGCTAGAGTGGAGCGGCGTGTTAGGCGGTGATGCCTTTTTTTCATGAGACATTGATACATCTCCAACGTATCTATAATTTTTGATATATTCATGCCATATTTACAATATTTCTACATGATTTGGTTAGAACTAAGCCGGACTGACGCTGTTTTCAGCAGAACTACCCTCGTGTTGTTTTTGTGCAGAATAAAAGTTCTCGGAATGCATTGAAAATCAACGGAGATTTTTTTTAGAAAATATAAAAAACACAGGAACGAAGAGTTACCGGAGGGGAGTCCCGTGGGCCCCATGAGGGTGGAGGGCGCGCCCTTGCGCCTCGTGGACTTCTCGTGGGCCCCCTGACTTGTTCTCGACGCCAAACCCTCCTATAAATCCCCAAACCTCCAGAATATAACCTAGATCGGGAGTTCCGCCGCCGCAAGCCTCTGTAGCCACCAAAAACCTCTCGGGAGTCCGTTCCGGCACCGTGCCGGAGGGGGAATTCATCACCGGTGGCCATCTTCATCATCCCGACGCTCTCCATGACGAGGAGGGAGTAGTTCACCCTCGGGGCTGAGGGTATGTACCAGTAACTATGTGTTTGATCTCTCTCTCTCTCTCGTGTTCTTGATTTGGCACGATCTTGATGTACCGCGAGCTTTGCTATTATAGTTGGATCTTATGATGTTTCTCCCCCTCTACTCTCTTGTAATGGATTGAGTTTTCCCTTTGAAGTTATATTATCAGATTGAGTCTTTTAGGATTTGAGAACACTTGATGTATGTCTTGCATGTGCTTATCTATGGTGACAATGGGATATTCACGCGATCTACTTGATGTACGTTTTGATGATCAACTTGCGGGTTCAGTGACCTTGTGAACTTATGCATAGGGGTTGGCACATGTTTTCGTCTTGACTATTCGGTAGAAAGTTTGGGGCACTATTTGAAGTACTTTGTGTTGGTTGAATAGATGAATCTGAGATTGTGTGATGCATATCGTATAATCATGCCCACAGATACTTGAGGTGACATTGCAGTATCTAGGTGTCATTAGGGTTTTGGTCGATTTGTGTCTTAAGGTGTTATTCTAGTACGAACTCTATGATAGATCGAACAGAAAGAATAGCTTCATGTTATTTTTACTACGGACTCTTGAATAGATCGATCAGAAAGGATAACTTTGAGGTGGTTTCGTACCCTACAATAATCTCTTCGTTTGTTCTCCGCTATTAGTGACTTTGGAGTGACTCTTTATTGTATGTTGAGGGATAGTTATATGATCCAATTATGTTATTATTGTTGAGAAAACTTGCACTAGTGAAAGTATGAACTCTAGGCCTTGTCTCGAAGCATTGCAATACCGTTTGTGCTCACTTTTATCATTAGTTACCTTGCTGTTTTTATAATTCAGATTACAAAAACCTATATCTACCATCCATATTGCACTTGTATCACCATCTCTTCGCCGAACTAGTGCACCTATACAATTTACCATTGTATTGGGTGTGTTCGGGACACAAGAGACTCTTTGTTATTTGATTATAGGGTTGTTTGAGAGAGACCATCTTCAACCTACGCCTCCCACGGATTGATAAACCTTAGGTCATCTACTTGAGGGAAATTTGCTACTGTCCTACAAACCTCTGCACTTGGAGGCCCAACAACGTCTACAAGAAGAAGGTTGGGTAGTAGACATCAGACATCAAGAAGCCGAAGCTATATTTCCTCTGCATGTTTGGTTCAATCGTTCTTGTGGAATTTAGGTTTGTGTCCTTGTAGGACCGATTTTTCAGACTTGTTGAATTTTTGCTGGTGTCTTGGTGCTTTTTTTTTCTGAAGCTAGAATATTTCTTCGTCGCTACAATGAAAGATCTTGCGGTTTGACAACTACCACTTCTAGGGGATCATCTCCGGCCCAAGTGCGTTCATCATTCGGGGGTCCCATCTCTTTGAATGGGCGAACAAAGGAGATCTCTAAAATCTTTGCAGGTAATCAAGTTTGTTTGCATTGTAAGATTTCAGATCATAGTATTTGATATTACACATACCCAATATTTCGAACAACAAAGTTATTCGACGAAAATTAGTCAGTAGTACAACAATAAAAAGGAAGCAAGATAAACAACAATGATGAGATTACCCAACTATTAGAGACATTAAAGAGGTGTGTTGGAAGAAACATGAATGCTAAGTAAATATACAAGAAAATGATTTTTCCAGCAAAATCTTTAAGTTTTTTCATCAAATAACTACTCCATTTGTTGATATCATTGAAGGCCTTCAACCGTTAAGAAAAGCAGATGATCTCTTCCCTTTCTTTGACTAAAATAATGGTTAAAGATAAATGTTCTTGCTCCACAAAACATGAATGAATTACACACGAAAAGAAACAATGAACAATCCATATACATGAACCATTTTCCGAATCTTGGCGTAGATCGATGACACAAGATCTGCGTGCCCCTGTCCCTGCATGCTACAAATCTTCTCCTATCCGAACTTGAAACTTTCCACAGAACCATGACGAGTCAGGTTGTTGTCTAAACATCCCGGAATTATACATTTGATTTCCTTGTGTTTTCATCTCTGGATAGCAACCATGCGACCTTTCAAGTTTCAATCTTTTTTGCGATCCTGCAAAATAGGACCGAGTTCCACTATCAATGGATAACAGAACAAAACAGAAAACAACATTCAGGTGCAAAGCTCCATCCAATATTTACATCACAACTGTCGCCTACTAAGGGTGGTCAGCAAACAAGCTGAAGCACATTACTACTAAGAAGATCATCCATCAACATCCGAGAAGCAAAAGCCATGATGAATTTTTGCTCCCAAAAGCATAGAAACAAACTTCCACACTTAAAGAGCATAGTAGGCATGTTGTCTCAATCTTCTTTCATCTCCTGTGTTGCATCCCTTGCTTCTTCATCATTGTCATTGTTAGCATCTCCAGATATCAACATGACAATTTCTCCTTACTCCCTTCTCCCATGATCATGATGTTCCAGAGCAGTCCTTTGTAGAGCAGCATGACCTTGCTCCAGCATTGCATGATCTTCATCACTTTGCAGAGTTATCCAATATTTCATCAAAGAGACAACATAACCGATATTTTTTTAAGGAGAATACGGCGGTGGATCCACGGTGGACGGGATTGGATTGGAGTTTTCCAGAGATCACCAGACACGTGAAGAAAGATCTAGTATAGAGAGAAAATCTGGAACCGAGCAAAATATCTGCATCTAGACGGTGTAGTCGCTGTGGGCATGTTGTGCCAAAACAAATTGATGGATCTACAATCCAGACAACACCAAGATTGGACTACCCCATTAACAATCGCTGGTTACACTAATAACTCGTACCCCTCCATATCCCAAACAAATGCACGCGGCAACACCCCATTGACCGGTTCCAGGCTGTAAAAAATGTAAAAAAAAACTGAGAAAAGAAACAAACCGAGAATTAGAATATTTAGTATGATAAAGACCTGATCAAAATTGAAACAACAGAGCATGCATGCATATGCAATTATGCTATACAAGCTATGAGTGCACATGAGCACCTCAGTTATGTATGCACTATGACACTATGGACATCTCCAACGTTAACTCGTAAAACAGACATCGCATCAGTCCGCGGGCATGGGAACCAATCCATGGACACTAATACGGGAGCTGTCCATCCAACCGTAGCCGCAAATGCCCGCAACAGTCTTTAGTTAAACATGCTAAACATCGATCAATTAAAGAAAAAATGATACAACACATCGCTGTTTTGGGGAGGGCAGGGTGGCGAGGCTGGCACGGTAGTGTCGCCGACGCCAGCAGGCGCTTAGGTGGACGTCGAGGTTGAAGAAGATGAACAATAACAATTTCAGAAGGTTGCAGAAGATGAACAATAACAATTTCAGAAGATTGAAGAAGTTGATTTGGTCGTCCATCTGGCTCACAACGACTTAGACCTAGCCAATTCCCTTTTATCAGTTTAGCAAGTATCAGCAATTCATGATAGAGATACACGGGGCGACCACATTAATCGACATATTTCTCCACACATGTATCCGACCAACCCGTGGAGCTCAATTATGGTGGTTGAATAATGTGACCCGATGAAAAAGGCACGCCACGAACATGGCGGCAAGAATCAACACGGGAGGACTCTAGCACCCAACTGAGCTGACAGCCGTGAATCGCAAGGCGTACTCACTCACTCCACGGTTCACTGAAAAATCTGAGCAGTCGACGACTTAAGAGCATCCACAGCCGGACTTTGCAAATCTGGTCTCTCAAATGCTTGCGGACGCGACCGGGTGCGTCCGCAGACAGTGACCGACCATGCCACAAATTAGTCACTCTACGTTCGCTTCTCTCATATTTCAATCCTTAGATCCGTCCAAAGCATGCAAAAGCAATCCTACATAGTACATCTTACGTACTACCCTAACTACTCTTCGTCATCGGAGATGTCCACGACAACGGTGCGGGGCGCCGACTGAACGGGCGGGTAGGAGGGCTCCGGATCATCCTTCTCCTGCTCGACCTCATCCATGTTGGCGACCATCTCTGCCTCCTCCGCGGCCTGCTGTATGTCCATCTCCTGCTAGCGACGACGTCTGGCCTCCGTAGCCGTTTCGTGGACTATTACGCATCATTTTGGGGTCCCAAAGCGATTTCCATTGTTGTTGAACTCCAAGGTGCGCTTACATGTCGGTCATCAACAATCCTAGTTTTGGCCTATTCTGGCCCGTTTCATGGACTATTACTAACTGATTTGGGGTCCGTGAGCGATTTCCCTGATTGACGAACCCCAGGGTGCGTTATCGTATCGTTCATCAATAATCCTCAATTTGTCTGACTCTGGGCTCTTTCATGGACTATTACTCACCGTTTTGGGGTCCCAAAGCGATTTCCATGGTTTTCGAACCCCAAGTTGTGCTTACGTGTTGCTCGTCAAGACTCGCAGTTTGGACCTGAAAGTGCTAAGTGGCACTTATGCTTTATTTTGGTGTGATGACAATGTGGTTAGTTGAACTAATATCGGTTGCTAAAGTTTATCTCAGGTTATTGGTTCTAAGTGCCCACGATGGAGATGTGCGACCCCCCTCCCCATTTTAAAAAAGACAAAGGCGTTGTCTTTCGACGCTTCGAAGGTTTAGTTTTGGTTTGCTTCGAGTCGTAGGAAAGACCGCACTATTAAGAGGGGTTTGTGTGGATAAATGTCGTGTGGGAATGCCATTGCCGAGCCTTACTCTCTTACCCTTCCCACTCCGAGCACCTAATAAGAGCCTAGTGTGTATGCCGTGGTATTCAGAAAGTTGCAACAGAAAGTTACTGGGTACCCCGTGCGCACGGGGTCTGTTGACCCCCGTGCGCACGGGGTACTGCGTAACTCTCTGGGTACCCCGTGCGCACGGGGTCTTTTGATCCCCGTGTGCACGGGGTGGCGTGATTGTCTTTGAGTACCCCGTGCGCACGGGGCTGACTTAGCCCGTGCGCACGGGGTCCAACGGGCAGAAATCCCCACCAGCCCCTGCACACTATATAAAGGCCCTTCTTCCACCTCCAACCCCTAACCCTAATGTCTTGTTGAGCTCCACCATTGCTACACCCCCTTTTGCTCAATACTCTCAATCCCTCCACCCAAACTTGTTGAAACTTTGGGGATTGGGAGAGCAAGACCCGATCTACATCTTTACCAAACCAAATCGCGTTCCCCGCAACATTTCTTCCCCATTGACTTGTTACTCTTGGAGCTTGGGCTCCTAGGCGGCTAGAGGTTCCTCCGGAAGCTTCCTTGCTTGTGGTGTGCTCCGGAGAAGTTTGTAAAGGTGTGGTGGTCGCCTTCAAGACCAACCCCGAGTGTTTCGAGGCTCATCCGTTGGGGGTGACTCGAAGGAGAATACGGTGAGCCTTTGGTGGCGTTCCGCAAGCTTTGGCTCCGGCACCGCTCCAAACGGAGATTAGCTCTTCCCCAAGGAAGAGTGAACTTCGGGTTAAAATCTGCGTCCTCGTCTCACGTGTGGTTAATCCTTTCCCACACCATTCCTTGTTGTTGTATGCTTGTTGGCTTGCTAAGTAGTTTGTTGCCTAGCATATTTATCTTGGAGCTCGCTTGTCATATAGGTTGCATTCACCTAGTTGCATATCTAGTGAACTCTTTTATCCGCTAAGCCTTAAAATCTACAAGAAAGATTAAAATTTGTAGTCTCCTATTCACCCCCCCCTCTAGTCGACCGTATCGATCCTGTCAATTGGTATCAGAGCCTCGTGCTCTAATATAAGGTTTTACAACCTTAGAGGATATTGTCGATCTAGGGAATGAGGGAGGTGGCTTACCCGTTGCGGAGGATGGTCAAAACCAACCCCCCGCCGCGACCGAGACACTTGGTGCTCCTGTCGTTGCTCCCGCCGCTCCTCCTAACCTGAATGTCCCCTTGACCGCGGCCGATCTTCTTTCAATGTTTGCGGACCTTAAAGTCTCTATGATGAAAGAGGTTCGGGCCTCGGTCAAGGAGGAAATTGATGCCCGCTTAAAGCCATCAACTTCCGCATCAAACTCGTTTAATCCAAATGAAGTTCATGATGCAGATGACTCGAGGGAACCTCTTGCTTCTCCAGCTCGTACTCAAGTTCCCAAGTACAATGCCGTGGAACCCTTTTACTCTCCTCAACCCTTGCAGCATCCCCGCATTAATCCTGTTGGGCCTCCGCCCCCTTTGAAAGCTAATGCCTTTGCTAAGTGGAAGCTAGATATGGAGTCTCACATGCGCAGTGCTTCAAATCAATTGTGGTGGATTGTGGTCAATGGATTCAACCCCAAGGACCCAATGAATCTCACTCCAAGAGAAGTAGTTGACGATCAACTCAATGCTACCGCACACAACATGCTTCGCAACGCTGTGACTGAAGACTATAGTGATTCCATTGCTCTTCTCAAAACCGTAAAGGAAATTTGGGATTGCCTTGAGGAGGCTCTTGAAGGAGATGAAGCAATTCGAAGATCTCGGTTGGCCTTGCTCAAACAAGAAGTCAATCTCTTTGTGAGGAATGAGGGTGAGTCTGCAGAAGAGGTTTACCGAAGGTTCAAGTCTCTTGTGCTCAACTTGAGAACCTTTGGGTGCACTTGGGCAAATGATGACTTCATCAAGGACAAGTTCATAGATGCTATGGTTCTCACGGAACATACCATGGTCATGATGGTTCATCAACGTCCGGACTATCACAAGCTGACTTCGGCTCAAGTTGTTTCCACCTTCTCTACCCATGTTCTTTTGGAAACCAAGTCCAAGAAAACATTTGCAATAACTCAAGCAACCAAGAACACCAATCTTGCCTTGAAGGCCAAGAAAGTTGTGAGCCAACCCTCGAGGGAGGAAGAAGTGAGTGAAGAGATAGTGAGGAGGATAATGACACCTCATGTCCGGCAAATGATTTTGCGGAAGACTTGGCTCTCTTAGTCAAAAAGTACTCCGGGACCATGGCAAACAAAGGAAGAAATCTTCAAGGAAGATCTTTTTGTCACAGCCCTAGAGTTTGTTTGCAAGTAGTTGCATAATCATCCATGCATCATGTCTAAATTTATTGGAAACTTGAAATGGGGATGCTTAAACCCTAGCACCAAATGAATTCAACTAGGGTCAAAATAAAATCTTTTTCATTGAACTCAAAATGCCCTCTAAAAATGTTCAACATTTCTGGTTTGAGGTGGAAGCATCTACCAAAAATGGTTTATGTTTTTGCAGGACATATTGAGCTTTGAATTAAATCATAAAGTATGCATTTGGGCATTTAAATGCTAATAAATAGTTTAAATGCTCAAATAATCATAAACTAAAATGTTTGCTGTTGGCTATATTTCAAACAGTGGCATTGACCAGTTTCATGATTTTTGGGTTTGGTCTAGTATTTTTAATAAATCCCAGAAGTTACAGAAAAATAGAAAACAGAAAACAATTTAGAAAAGAGAGAGGGAGAAAGCACTTACCTGGCGCTCACCTGGCAGCCCATCTGGCTGGCCCAGCCCACCTGGGCTCTCTGTCGCCTTCCTCCTCGCGCCAGTAGGCGAGGGCGTGTGGCCACCGCGCGCCGGCACGCGCCCGAGCCACCTCCTGCTTCCGTCGCTTCTGGAGTTGTCCCCGAGTGCCACGCAACACCCCATGACCCCTCTCACTCTTTCCCCGTGGCCCTCCTCTCCTCTGCTTTCTCTCTCTCTCACGGCCGCCCAAATCAGCCGGTGCCCGCCACCGCAAAGCACCGCGCCCACCGCCGTCCCCTTGCCCCGTGGCTGTGACCTCTAGCTCCGCCTCGATGCCGTGAAGCTCCAAGCCGAAGAACGCGCCTGCGGATGCCCAGCAGCGCCGTCGTCGACGCCATCTTCGTCCCCTGCACCGACGGCCGCCGTCGACTGATTCGTCGTCACCAGGCCGTCCCCGAGGCCGCCGAGATCACCGAAGACCCCTCCGTGAGCTCCTCTACCTAACCCCTCCCTCCCCGCCGTCGTTCTCCTCCTCTAGCCCCGCTGTCCACCGGAGCCGAAAGCTCACCGCCGTCGTGGTTCCTTGCCGCCATGGCCAGGGCCACCGTAGCCCGCGCCTGAGCACGTCACCGTGCTCGGTGAACCCCTAGGAGCCGAACGCACCCACTCACCTGCCCTGCTGCGCCTCGTAGCGCCGTCTCGTAGCACCTTCGAGCTCCGGCCGTCGCCGCGAGCTCACTCCGTCGAGCTCCGGCCACCCCGCGGCTCCCGCGTGCCTCCTTCGGATGCACGCGAGCAAGGGCAACCCTCTGGTGCCCTTGGCTTGGCCCAAAACCGCTCGCAGCGTCACTCCGATGAAGTCGATGTGTCACTTAATTAGCGCTAATGACCCCACTAACCAACCCACCTAGCTCACTGACACCTGGGCCCCACGCTCTAAATAATCTATGTTTTATTTCTGTTTAGGTTAGTTAATAAACACACGGGACCCACCAGTCAGAGTTGACTGTGCTGGCGTGGCCGTTGACCAGGCCCCACCTGTCATTGACACCGAACAGCACTGTGTCACTGACCAGTGGACCCCACTGGTCAGGTTTGACCTAGACTGCAGCTGTTGACCGCTGACGTCACAGTGACGTCATGCTGACGCAGTAACTCTTTTCTGGATTTATTCTTATATAGGAAATTCCAGAAAATATCCAAAACTTCTAAAATTCATAGAAATTCAACCGTAACTCCAAATTAAACAAGTTATATATGAAAAATGATCAGAAAAATTCAATGTATCCATCTGTACTGGTTTCATGCATGTTAGAACACTTTAACCTTGCTGTTTAGGTGAAACAAGTTAATGCACCTTTATGACTTCATATAATGGGTTTGCATTTGAATCTTTGGTTCAAATGGACTCATTTCAATCTGTTCTAGCTTGCATTAGCCCAAAACACATTCATATTGCCATGTCATAGCAAGCATCATATTGTGCATTGCATTGATCGTGTTTCTTCTCTGTTTGTCGGTGTTGTTCCCCCTCGATAGACGTTGTACCGACGTTGTGATCGTTGACACTGGTGAAGACTCAATGCTATCTTCAGAAGTGCCAGGCAAGCAAAACCCCCTTGTTCATTCCGATACAATCCTACTCTCTCGCTCCTGCTCTCCTTTATTGCATTAGGACAACAACGATTCAACTGTTACTTGCTGCGGTAGCTGAACCCCTTTATCCTCTGCATGACCTGTCATTGCCACAGTAAATAGATGAAACCCACTAGCATGAGTAGGAGTTGTTTGAGCCCTGTTGTGCCTACTCATTCATGATTGTTTGTCAAGCCTGCTATTGCTTAGAGTTGAGTCAGGTCTGATTCATCGGGGATGAATTAGAGGTGTGTGAACATGTCCTACTGTGTGTGAGCTAAGTGTGTGAACACGATTTGGTAAAGGTAGCGGTGAGAGGCCATGTAGGAGTACATGGTGGGTTGTCTCATTGCAGCCGTCCTCAGGAACTGAGTTCTGTGTTTGTGATCCATGATTCAGCTACTACCACGCATTGGGCCCGAAACCAATGGACCCTCTCGGCTTCTTAATCACCCTTGTCCTCTGTCCAGGAGTTGCAAGTAGTTTCTGGTGTTTGTAGTATGCTGGAGGCCGTGCGCAGCGCTGACCGGAGGGGTGGGCTGTGATGCGGTAGGCACGTGGCCGGGTATACCGGACGCCCGTTTGGTGTCTCGGAACCCTGTTCACATCGTTTGGGGCTGTGAGCGAAACCCCGGCCGGATCTCCTCATGGATGGAACCCGAATAGGTGATAAACCTGGACTAGAGACTTGAGTGTTTAGGTAGGCCGTGGCCGACACCCACGTTGGGCTTCCGCTTGAAGGTTGCCGAGTACATGTCGTGTAAACGGCGATAAGTGGTGAGAGCGTGTGTGAAGAAGTACACCCCTGCAGGGTGAACATTATCTATTCGAATAGCCGTGTCCGCGGAAAAGGACTTCTGGGTTGCTTGTACAGTTCATAGACAAGTGAAAGTGGATACTCTAAAATACGCAAGATAAGCGTGAGTGCTATGGATGGCGTTCTCGTAGGGAGATGGGAGCGGATCCATAGTGGTGTATTGATATGGTGAATATGTGGACTCGTGTGCGCCACCTCAAAAGAGTTACTTGCAGTCGTAGTTCAGGATAGCCACCGAGTCAAAGCTGGCTTGCTGCTGTTAAACTCCACCATCCCCTTTGTTGATAATGATGCATATGTAGTTAGTTCTGATGTAAGTCTTGCTGGGTACATTTGTACTCACGTTTGCCTATTTTATGTTTTACAGAGAGACTTCAGTCTCACTAGTAGTTCCGCGTGGACTTCGACGTTTAGCTTGTTACCTTAGCTACGATCTTGTGCCCTCGGCAGGATCTGGTAGATAGTCAGGCTTTCAAGCCTTTTCATTTGTAGATGTCTGTACTCAGACATGTTAAGCTTCCGCATGTGCTTTGATTTGTATGCTCTGAATGTTGGGTCATGAGACCTATGTTTGTAATATCTCGCTCCCCGGAGCCTATTGAATAAAATACTTGAGTCATAGAGTCATGTTGTGATGCCATGTTGTATTTGCACATATCGAGCATATTGTGTGTATGTTATTGAAATGCTTGGTATGTGTGGGATCTGACTAACTAGTTGTTTATCCTTAGTAGCCTCTCTTACCGGGAAATGTCTCCTAGTGCTTCCACTGAGCCATGGTAGCTTGCTACTGCTCTGGAACACTTAGGCTGGCTGGCATGTGTCCTTCTTCGTTCCTGTGTCTGTCCCTTCGGGGAAATGTCACGCGATGAATACCGGAGTCCTATTAGCCCGCTACAGCCCGGTTCACCGGAGTCCTGCTAGCCCAGTGCTACAGCCTGGATTCACTCGCTGATGACCGACACGTTCGATGCTGGGTCATGGATGCCTGTCCCTGTAGGTTTGTGCCACTTTGGGTTTACGACTAGCCATGTCAGCCCGGGCTCCTTATCATATGGATGCTAGCGACACTATCATATACGTGTGCCAAAAGGCGCAAACGGTCCGGGGCAAAGGTAAGGCGACACCCGTGGGAATACCGTGCGTGAGGCCACAAAGTGATATGAGGTGTTACATGCTAGATCGATGTGGCATTGAGTCGGGGTCCTAACACTTTTGGACGAAGGAAATGCTACGATTGTGATAGCCCAAGACACTTTGTTCATGATTGTCCATATGAGAGACATGAAGACAAGTCCGAGAAGCTTGTGCTTAAGAAGAAGAAGTTCACCAAGTTTGCAAAGAGGAAGGATGACAAGGCTCTTGTTCATGAAGAATACATGTCTGGAGATGAAGATGACGGTGATGATGATCAAGTGGGCACGGCCGCCTTTGCCATGCATGCCACTACCTCCTCCTCCACCACCGGCCTCTTCGACTCTCCAAACGAGGACAAGCCATTCACTCATCGGTGCCTCATGGCCAAAGAGGTAAAAACAAAGTCCGAATCCAAGAAACCCGACAACTACACTCCCAATGTCTCATGTGAGATAGTGGAGGATGAGTGTGAGGAGGGTGTGGATAATGATGAGGAATCCTTAATGGCTTTCATGAAAACTCTTCATGGTGAAGCTCGTGCTCGTTTTGGCGATCTCCTTAAGTCACTTGCCGAATGCGATGACTTTATTCAAAACGTTGAGAACCTCCTTATAGAGGAAAAAGAGAGAGTGGATCTCCTCGAGCACGAACTTAATGAAGAGAGTGTCATGAGAGCATCACTTGAGGAAGCCTTATCTGCTCATCAAATTGACTTTGTTAAAACCAACAATGCTTTGCAACTTGCTCTATAGAATAAAGATGCTCTTAACGTTAGAGTTGAAAAGCTTCTAGTTGACCATACAAAACTTGTTGAGGAGCATGAGTTCCTTGTGATTAGTTCCAAGGTTGTCAAAGGTGACCTCATTGCCCTCACCGAGTCTTATGCCCAACTAAAAGCTACAACCATTAAGTCTCTCACTTGCGTACCTCATATTGATTTAAATGATGATGCTTGTACTACTAACTTTGCTCATGATTGCACTTTCCTTCAAGAGGAAAATAAGAAGTTGAAAGCTCAAATTGAGAAAGGGCTTGTGTCATGCATCCAAGGGGAGAAAAATCTAAACGACCTCTTGAGCAACCAAAAGGAGTGTGTTGCCAAGGAGGGAGTTGGGTTTAATCCCGCATCTAAGAGTGGTAAGAAAAAGAAGAAGAAGACCAACAAGAAGATCGGTCCGACTCCTTCCCCTCCCCAAAAGGTAGTGTTTGTGCATGAAGGGCACAAGGAGAAGGAGAAGGAAATGAAGGGTGTTGGGAATGGAAAGGTCATTAGGGACAAGGCCATTCCCAAGAATTTTGCCGGCAAGAACAATCCATCATACGTTCTCATGAGAGGATATGATGGCCATACCTTTGCAAAATTTGTTGGAACTAACTATGATGATTATGCTTGGACTATTTGGGTTCCCAAGATCCTTGTTGCTAACTCACCAGGACCCATTGCAAAATGGGTACCTATAACCAAAGCTTGATTATTGTAGAACTATGTCTCCGGTGGAACTCAATGGGTGATCGACAGTGGATGCACAAATCATATGACCGGAGAAAGGGAGATGCTCGTGGAGTTCGTTGATCACTCAAGGCCTCTTCGAACATCTCCTCCGGTGACAATAGCAAGGGCAAGGTATTAGGTTTGGGCAAGGTGGTAATCTCTAATGATTCATCTCTTTCAAATGTCATGCTTGTCCAATCCCTTCACTACAATTTACTTTCAACTATTCAATTGGCTCGTGCCGGATATGATTCACATTTTGGTGAATTCCATGTGACCGTCTTTAAGAGAAGCAATCTCAAAGTGGTCTTCGTTGGGCATGTTGAAGACAACCTTTACGTGGTTGATTTCTCGAAAGAGAAAACTCATCTTGCAACATGCCTAATGGCCAAGGCCGACGTGGGGTGGCTATGGCACCGTAGGCTAGCCCACGTGGGCATGAGAAATTTACAAGATCTCTTAAAGGGGGAGCACATTCTTGGACTAACCAATGTGTCTTTTGCCAAAGATCGTCCTTGTAGTGCTTGCATTGCCGGAAAGCTTCATGAAAAAGCTCACAAGGTGAAGACTATCATCACCACCTTGAGGCCCCTCGAGCTTATCCATTTGGATCTTTTTGGGCCTCCCACATATGATAGTTTGGGAGGAAGGAGATATTGCCTTGTCATTGTTGATGACTTCACAAGATATACTTGGGTGTTCTTTCTCAAGACTAAAGATGAAACTCAAGAAACCTTCATCAACTTTGCCAAAGAAGCTCAACGTCAACATAACTGTGAGATCAAGGCAATCCGGAGTGACAACGGCACCAAGTTCAAAAACTATACAATGGATGATTTCTTGAGTGAAGAGGGGATAAAGCACCAATATGCCTCACCATATACTCCCCAACAAAATGGGGTTGCGGAGAGGAATAATCGGACTCTTATTGAGATGGCTAGGACCATGCTTGATGAGTACAAATCACCATACAAGCTTTGGGCAGAAGCCATCAACACCGCGTGCCATGCTTCAAACCGGCTTTATCTTCGCAAGCTCAAGAACAAGACCCCTTATGAGCTCCTAACCGGGAGAAATCCCAATGTCAAATACTTTCGGGTATTCGGTTGTAAGTGTTTCATTTTAAACAAAAAATCCCGGTTAGCTAAATTTGAGTCTAGAACTTATGAGGGCATATTTGTTGGATATGCATCAAACTCTCATGCTTACCGAGTTCTCAATAAATCCACCGGATGCATTGAGGAAACGGTAAATGTGGAGTTTGATGAAGATAACGGCTCCCGCATGGAGCAAATTGTTCCTAGTGTTGTAGGTGATGAGGCTCCTTCACAAGCTATAAGGACAATGGGGATAGGCCACATTCTCCCACAAGAAACACCCCATGTCCAGGTAGAAGAAGAAGGAGTAAGAGCCCACTTGAGGATTCTCCACAAGGGAAGTCATCACCAACGCCACTTGTCCAAGATGCTTCGGGAAATAATGAACCTATCCAAGAACAAGATCAAGACCCTCATATTCCTAAGCAAGATCAAGAGCAAACTCTTCCGAATAATGAAGAACCAATCGTTGAGGCTCAAGATCAAGCTCAAAGTCATGATCATGATCAAGATCAACCCCAACCACATGTGTCTTCACCGACATCACTTCCTACAGAGCAAGAACCTGTGGTTGCAAAGAGAAGAGTGTCTCCAAGGTTAAAGCAATCTCAAGGGCAAGCCTCCTCATCAAGTCCAAAACCAAGTGAAGAAGAGCTTGACCGCAAAGAGCAAAAAGTGGCCGCCAAGCTGAAACATCTTCAACACCTCACCGAGAACATCTACGGAAGCATCAAAAAGGGGGTAACTACTCATAGACGTTTGGCAAACTTTTGTGAACATCACTCGTTTTTCTCTTGTGTTGAACCCCTTAAGGTGGAAGATGCACTTGACGATCCGGATTGGATAGATGCCATGCATGAAGAACTCAACAACTTCACACGCAACACAGTATGGACCCTTGTAGAAAGACCCAAGGAATTTCATAATGTCATTGGAACAAAGTGGATTTTCAAGAACAAACAAGATCAATATGGACAAGTAATAAGGAACAAGGCAAGGTTAGTGGCACAAGGTTTCACCCAAGTTGAAGGTTTGGACTTTGGTGAAACTTTTGCCCCCGTTGCCCGTCTCGAATCCATTCGCATCTTGCTTGCTTATGCCTCTCATCATGATTTCAAATTATATCAAATGGATGTTAAGAGCGCTTTTCTTAATGGTCCTCTTAAGGAGTTAGTGTATGTCAAGCAACCTCCCGGTTTTGAAGACCCCGATCATCCCTCTCACATTTATGAACTCCATAAGGCACTCTATGGACTCAAACAAGCACCTCGTGCTTGGTATGATCACCTTACGACATTCCTAAGTGAGAAAGGGTTCCAGATTGGGGTAATAGATTCCACTCTCTTTACAATGAGGGTAAAAGGAGAGTTGTTTGTCTGCCAAATATATGTTGATGATATTATCTTTGGGTCAACTAACCATGCTATTAACGTTGAGTTTGAGAATCTTATGACTAAGGAATTTGCGATGAGCATGATGTGAGAGTTGAAGTTCTTTCTCGGTTTTCAAGTGAAGCAATTGAGAGGCGGAACCTTCATCAATCAATCTCGTTATATCCAAGACATGCTCAAGAGATTCAAAATGCAAGATATCCAGCCAAAGAAGACACCCATGGCCACAAATGGTCAACTTCATCTTGATCCAAATGGTAAAGAAGTGGATCAAAAGGTATATCGCTCTATGATCGGTTCCTTGCTTTACCTTTGTGCATCTAGGCCAGATATTATGTTGAGTGTGTGTATGTGTGCAAGATTTCAATCTGCTCCTAAGGAGAGCCACTATTCGGCAGTGAAAAGGATCCTTCGATATTTGGTTCATACCCCAAACTTGGGCCTTTGGTATCCCAAGGGATCTTCATTTGAGTTAATGGGTTACTCGGATTCGGATTGGGCCGGAGATAAGGTTGATCGCAAGTCCACCTCTGGTTCATGTCAATTTCTAGGGAGGTCGTTGGTAAGTTGGTCTTCAAAGAAGCAAAATTGTATATCTCTCTCCACAGCCGAAGCCGAGTATATTGCTGCCGGAAGTTGTTGTGCCCAATTATTATGGATGAGGCAAACTTTGCTGGATTATGGTGTCAAATGTGACAAAGTGCCTCTTTGGTGTGACAATGAAAGTGCCATCAAGATCGCCGAGAATCCGGTTCAACATAGCAAGACCAAGCATATTAAGATTCGTCATCATTTCATTAGAGATCATGTGGCCAAGGGAAACATTGAGTTACTCCATGTCAACACCGAGAATCAACTTGCAGACATTTTCACCAAGCCCCTTGACGAAGCAAGATTCCGGGAGTTAAGGCATGAGCTAAATATCGTGGATATTAGTAACTTCAGATGAAGCTCTTGCTCATACACACATACTCATGTACTATCTTGCTTAGATGTAGGCACATGTCTAGGGGGAGCTAGCTCAACCCATGAGCTATCTTATCCTGGAAGTGCATAAATCAAACTCAATCTTTCACATTAGCCACTTTAGGTGGTACTTGTGCTTCAAAGATGAGTATTGGTCTTGGGCCCAAGGTTCATATCTTCGCGATGCCATACCAAGTAAACTCAAACATGGTGGCCTTGGCCACCGCCCTCGCTTGAGGGTTGTGTCCGTGGTTGTTTCGCCTGTGTGGTGTGTTGTTTCTTTTCTTTTTTTGTGTTTTGTTCTTCTTACTTCTCTTTTGGTACAAGTGCTCCACATATACCCTTTCCATAGTGATAGGTCTTTCCTCGCGGCGTATTCAGAAATGTCGACCGAGTGCTTTGTGAAGTAGGGGTAAGAGTATACACTCAGCCCTGTATTTAAAACAAATCCACTCATGTCAAAGTTCCTGATTATCCCGTGCGCACGGGCCTGTACCGTGCACACGGGGCCCCCGTGCCCACGGGCTCTGTACCATGCGCACGGGACCCCCGTGCACACAGGGATCTCTTAGCCCGTGCGCACGGGGTCTGCGGTTTCTGGTCCTGATGGTGGGGCGTGGGGGAGGCTCGGGCTCATTTCCACCCATTCGCCCCCTCCACTCCCCAGAAATCCTCCAGCGCCGCCGCCGTCGCCTCCCCTCGCCGGAGCTCCTCCGGGCTTCATCGGGGTTCTTCCTCGGTGGATCTGCATCCAGATGGGGTCCTCCTCCGGTTGGTCTTGCCTCCTTGGTCTTTCTCCTTGTGTTTCTATCTTTTTCTCTAGCTTTAGGGTTTCTTTGCTCCCTAGATTCGTTTGGCCTCAACTGTTGGTAGATAGAAGTCTAGTGCTTAGATCCTCTGGTCCCTCTGCTTCACCCACTCCCGGAGTTCATTCTGATAGTGGCTGCTGCTGGGAGACCCTCATGTCCACGGGGTGTTTGACCCCCGTGCGCACGGGGCCCCGTGCCCACGATCCTGTACCGTGCGCACGGGACCCCCGTGCCCACGGGGTCTAAACCCCCGTGTGCACGGGCTATCCAGGAACTTTTGCCTAGATTTTTGTCTATCCCCTTGCCATTCATCTTGCACTTGTACTCATTTGTGGTTCGTGCTTTGTGTTGTTGGATGTTTGCGTGTGTTTCAGACTCCGCTGACAAGAGGTCCGAGCTTCGTCGCAAGCGTGGAAAAATAGGATCAGAGGACTTCACCATTGCTCGTGGTCAGCCGTCTGAAGGCATGGGTCAGGGGTCTGGGTCTGGTCAGGGCCGAGGTTCGCCGTGCTGCCTCAAAGCGGCCCGTTGTAGAGGCTTCTGATAATTCTGAGGAAGAATATGACTCGCAAGATGATGTTTACTACGCCAATCCCAATAATGATGATGAGATAGAAGAAGAAGATGATCGTTGTGAGGAAGGTGAAGAAGAGGATGAGGAGTCTAGTCCGGAGCAAGCCATTCCGGGCGGGCGTGACCTCCGTAATTTGCCTCTTGTCAAGTGGACCAAGCCAGAGATGTGGGCTGAGAGACAGAGCCATCCGTATGTTGCTGCCACTGGTATGGGAGTGGATCCCCGGTTCAAGAATGAGTTTCAGCAAAGGGTCTATCATGAGCTTCTTATGACCAAGTCAAAGAAGTTTGCCCCTCACAAGCAAGTCAACACTGAGAGTTTGCGCGACAATGACCATCTGTATCCCGGTGTGTACTCCGCTCTTGGACGACCGGGTCTGATTCCGTTTGTCACCTTCAACCACCCCTATAATGAAGATCTATTGATGCAGTTCTTTGCCACTCTGTACTTCTCCAATGATTCTGCTCGCACTCTCACCTGGATGTCCGGAACGCATCAGTGCTCAGCTCCTATGGCAAAGTTCTCTGAGATCATTCCCTACCCGTTCATGGATGAAGAGACCGTTTTTGATGAGTTTGGCGTTGTTCAGGAAAGTGGGCAGCGCACTAAAGATGAGATTGCCTTTGCTTACAAACAAGAGAAGTCGTTTGTCACTGGGTCAATCAAAGACCTCTTGCCCCTCTATGATACCATGCGCCATATCCTGAGGTATACCCTCACTCCAAAGGCCGGGGATTCCCATAACATTCGGAGCTCCATGCTTGATGTCTTTGTGTATCTTCATCAGAAGAAGAAAGTGGATGTTCTGGATTTCATGTACTACGAGTTGCGTCAGTGTGTACAAGAGAACAAGTCCTTGATCTATGCTCCTTTCATTCAGGCATTGATTGAGACCGTCTGTCCAGCAAAGTACATTGCCAGCTTCAAGACTTCTGTTCCCAATCGCAACTCCAACTGGACCCCAGCTGCTCCTGCTCCCTATGTGCCTATCAAGAAGGGGCGCAACCCTAGGCCTGAGGATGGTGCTACCTACACTCCAGGCATGTCCTCTACTGCACGGATCCCTCGTGGCCGGGCCAAGTCTGTTGGTTCTGAGGCCATCTTTGCCAAGGGAGAGAAGAAGTCACTGTTCAAGACCTTGAGCAACATGTTCAAGATGTGTCAGTCCATTCAGCATCGTCAGATCAAGGAAATCAACAAGGAGAAGCTTGTTCGGCGTGAGCAAAAGGCAGCAAGGGCTGCTGCTGGTGAGGAGGTCGGTCCAGGTTTAGAGGACGTCGACAGTGAGGCCACTGCTCGGTCTTTCCCAATGGCCGTGTGGCGTTTTGATGATGATGATGATGCCTCGAGTGCTCCTCCTCTTGTCTAATGGGTCTCGTGTCGCCATTTGTCTCCTTTTTGTTGTCTTGATGACAAAGGGGGAGAAGTGGTGTGTGGTGTGCGTTCGTGGGTGTGTTGAGATCTCAAGCCTCGTGTTTCTCGCTGTTGGTTGGTTTTAGTTGGCTTGAGATACTCTTATTTACCTTCTGTCTGTGTGGTTGTGAGACTCTAGCTTTATTATTAAACCTTGCCATTATCCTCTTATGCTTATAAGGTCTCACATTATTTGCTCACCACACTGTGTCATGAGTTCTAGGCACCGTTATATGTTTATTTTGTTGAATCTCATGACTTTTCAATAATGATCTTGGTCGAACCTCCTATGGGTGTTCTAGATGCATTCTTGTTTTCGGGCACACATATAGGGGGAGCTATCATGATCATTATCTGTTCCATGGCTTTCTATCTATTTATCCTCTATGCCATGCTCTAACCACGTTGTCATCAATGCACCAAAAAGGGGGAGATTGAAAGTGCTAAGTGGCACTTATGCTTTATTTTGGTGTGATGACAATGTGGTTAGTTGAACTAATATCGGTTGCTAAAGTTTATCTCAGGTTATTGGTTCTAAGTGCCCGCGATGGAGATGTGTGACCCCCCCATTTTAAAAAGGACAAAGGCGTTGTCTTTTGACGCTTCGAAGGTTTAGTTTTGGTTTGCTTTGAGTCGTAGGAAAGACCGCACTATTAAGAGGGGTTTGTGTGGATAAACGTCATGTGGGAATGCCATTGCCGAGCCTTACTCTCTTACCCTTCCCACTCCGAGCACCTAATAAGAGCCTAGTGTGTATGCTGTGGTACTCGGAAAGTTGCAACAGAAAGTTACTGGGTACCCCGTGCGCACGGGGTCTGTTGACCCCCGTGCGCACGGGGTACTGCGTAACTCTCTGGGTACCCCGTGCGCACGGGGTCTTTTGACCCCCGTGCGCACGGGGTACTGCGTAACTCTCTAGGTACCCCGTGCGCACGGGGTCTTTTGACCCCCGTGCTCACGGGGTACTGCGTAACTCTCTGGGTACCCCATGCGCACGGGGTCTTTTGACCCCCATGCGCATGGGGTGGCGTGATTGTCTCTGAGTACCCCGTGCGCACGGGGCTGACTTAGCCCGTGCGCACGGGGTCCAACGGGCAGAAATCCCCACCAGCCCCTGCACACTATATAAAGGCCCTTCTTCCACCTCCAACCCCTAACCCTAATGTCTTGTTGAGCTCCACCATTGCTACACCCCCTTTTGCTCAATACTCTCAATCCCTCCACCCAAACTTGTTGAAACTTTGGGGATTGGGAGAGCAAGACCTGATCTACATCTTGACGAAACCAAATCGCGTTCCCCGCAACATTTCTTCCCCATTGACTTGTTACTCTTGGAGCTTGGGCTCCTAGGCGGCTAGAGGTTCCTCCGGAAGCTTCCTTGCTTGTGGTGTGCTCCGGAGAAGTTTGTAAAGGTGTGGTGGTCGCCTTTAAGACCAACCCCGAGTGTTTCAAGGCTCATCCGTTGGGGGTGACTCGAAGGAGAATACGGTGAGCCTTTGGTGGCATTCCGCAAGCTTTGGCTCCGGCACCGCTCCAAACGAAGATTAGCTCTTCCCCAAGGAAGAGTGAACTTCGGGTTAAAATCTGCGTCCTCATCTCACTTGTGGTTAATCCTTTCCCGCACCATTCCTTGTTGTTGTATGCTTGTTGGCTTGCTAAGTAGTTTGTTGCCTAGCATGTTTATCTTGGAGCTAGCTTGTCATATAGGTTGCATTCACCTAGTTGCATATCTAGTGAACTCTTTTATCCGCTAAGCCTTAAAATCTACAAGAAAGATTAAAATTTGTAGTCTCCTATTCACCCCCCCTCTAGTCGACCGTATCGATCCTTTTAGGGCCAATTTTGACCCGTTTCTTGGACTATTATTCATATTTGGGGTCCCTAAGTGATTTCCACGATTGATGAACACCGGGGTTGGCTTACGTGCCGGTCATCAACACTCGCTGTTTTTGTTGATTCTGACCCGTTTCGTGGAATATTACTCACTATTTTTGGGTCCCAAAGTGATTTCCATGGTTGTCGAACCCCAAGATGTACTTACGTGTCGGTCATCAACAATCACAGTTTGAGCCGATTCTGGCCGTTTCTTGGACTATTACTCAGTTTTGGGGTCCTAGAGTGATTTCCACGATTGACGAACCCCGGGGTGCATTTACGTGTCGGTCATCAACACTCACGATTTTGGCCGATTCTGGTCCGTTTCGAGCACTATTACTCATTGTTTTGGGGTGCCAGAGCGATTTCCACGATTGAAGATCCTCGGGGTGCGTTTACATGTCCATCGTCAACACTCACAGTTTTGGCCAATTCTGACCCGTTTCGTGGACTATTACTTACCATTTTGGGGTCTCGAAGCGATTTCCATAGTTGTTGAACCCCAAGTTGCGCTTACGTGTCGTTCATCAACACTCACTGTTTTGGCCGATTCTGGCCCGTTTCATGGATTACTCACTGTTTTGGGGTCCCAGAGTGATTTCCATGATTAACGAACCCCCAGGTGGTGTCAGACAGCAACACTGACAGTTTTGGTTGATTCTGACCCGTTTTGTGGACTATCACTTACTGTTTTGGGGTCCTCCAGTGATTTCCATGATTAAGGAACCCCTGGGTGCGTTTACGCGTCGGTCATCAATACTCGTGGTTTTTGTTGATTCTGACCTGTTTCGTGGACTATTACTCACCATTTTGGTGTTCCAAAGCGATTTCCATGGTTGTTGAACTCGAAGGTGTGCTTACGTGTCGGCCATCAACAATCCCAGTTTTGGCCTATTCTGGCCCGTTTCATGGCTATTACTAACTGATTTGTGGTCCGTGAGCGATTTCCATGATTGACGAACCCCGGGGTGCGTTTATGTATCGTTCATCAATAATCCTCGGTTTGTCCGATTCTGGGAACTTTCATGGACTATTACTAACTGTTTTGGGGTCCCAAAGCGATTTCCATGGTTGTCGAACCCCAAGGTGTGCTTACGTGCTAGTCATAAAGACTCGCAGTTTGGGCCGATTCTGACCCATTTCTTAGACTATTTTTCAGTTTTGGGGTCCCGAAGTGATTTCCACGATTGACGAACACCAGGGTGCGCTTACATGTCGGTTATCAACACTCGCGGTTTTGTCGATTCTGACCCATTTCATGGACTATTACTCACCATTTTTGGGTCCCAAAGCGATTTCCATGGTTGTCAAACCCCAAGGTGCGCTTACGTGTCAGTCATCAACAATCGCAGTTTGGACGGATTCGGGCCCGTTTCTTGGACTATTACTCAGTTTTGGGGCCCCGAAATGATTTCCATGATTGACGAACCCCGGGGTGCATTTACGTGTCGGTCATCAACACTCATGATTTTGGCCGATTCTGGTCCGTTTCAAGCACTATTACTCATCGTTTTGGGGTGCCAAAGCGATTTCCACGATTGACGATCTCCGGGGTGCGTTTACGTGTCCGTCGTCAACACTCACAGTTTTGGCCAATTCTGACCGGTTTCATGGACTATTACTTACTAGTTTGGGGCCCCAAAGCGATTTCCATAGTTGTTGAACCCCAAGTTGCGCTTAAGTGTCGGTCATAAACACTCACAGTTTAGGCCGATTCTGGCCCGTTTCATGTACTATTACTCAGTGTTTTGGGGTCCCGGAGTGATTTCCACGATTAACGAACCCCAAGGTGCGCTTACGTGTCGGTCATCAACAATCCCAGTTTTGGCCGATTCTGGCCAGTTTTATGGACTATTACTCACTGATTTGGGGTCCCTGAGCGATTACTATGATTGACGAACCCGGGGTGTGTTTATGTATCGTTCATCAATAATCCTCGGCTTGTTCGATTCTGGGCTCTTTCATGGACTATTAATCACCGTTTGGGGTCCCAAAATGATTTTCATGGTTGTCGAACCCCAAGGTGTGCTTATGTGTTGGTCGTCAAGACTCGGAGTTTGGGCCGATTCTGACCCATTTCTTGGACCATTACTCAGTTTTGGGGTCCCGAAGTGATTTCCACGATTGACGAACACCGGGGTACGCTTACGTGTCGGTCATGAACACTCGTGGTTTTTGTCCATTCTGACCCATTTCATGGACTATTACTCACCGTTTTTGGGTCCCAAAGCGATTTCCATGGTTGTCAAACCCCAAGGTGCGCTTACGTGTTGGTCATCAACAATCGCAGTTTGGGCCCATTCTGGCCCGTTTCTTGGACTATTACTCAGTTTTGGGGTCCCGGAGTGATTTCCACGATTGACGAACCCCGGGGTGCGTTTACCTGTCGGTCATCTGTTGGAAATATGCCCTAGAGGCAATAATAAATTAGTTATTATTATATTTCCTTGTTCATGATAATCGTTTATTATCCATGCTATAATTGTATTGATAGGAAACTCAGATACATGTGTGGATACATAGACAACACCATGTCCCTAGTAAGCCTCTAGTTGACTAGCTCGTTGATCAATAGATGGTTACGGTTTCCTGACCATGGACATTGGATGTCACTGATAACGGGATCACATCATTAGGAGAATGATGTGATGGACAAGACCCAATCCTAAGCCTAGCACAAAGATCGTGTAGTTCGTATGCTAAAGCTTTTCTAATGTCAAGTATCTTTTCCTTAGACAATGAGATTGTGCAACTCCCGGATACCGTAGGAATGCTTTGGGTGTACCAAACGTCACAACGTAACTGGGTGGCTATAAAGGTTCACTACAGGTATCTCCGAAAGTGTCTGTTGGGTTGGCACGAATCGAGACTGGGATTTGTCACTCCGTGTAAACGGAGAGGTATCTTTGGGCCCACTCGGTAGGACATCATCATAATGTGCACAATGTGACCAAGGGGTTGATCACGGGATGATGTGTTACGGAACGAGTAAAGAGACTTGCCGGTAACGAGATTGAACAAGGTATCGGTATACCGACGATCGAATCTCGGGCAAGTACAATACCGCTAGACAAAGGGAATTGTATACGGGATCGATTGAGTCCTTGACATCGTGGTTCATCCGATGAGATCATCGTGGAACATGTGGGAGCCAACATGGGTATCCAGATCCCACTGTTGGTTATTGATCGGAGAACGTCTCGGTCATGTCTACATGTCTCCCGAACCCGTAGGGTCTACACACTTAAGGTTCGATGACGCTAGGGTTATAAAGGAAGTTTGTATGTGGTTACTGAATGTTGTTTGGAGTCCCGAATGAGATCCCGGATGTCACGAGGAGTTCCAGAATGGTCCGGAGGTAAAGATTTATATATGGGAAGTCCTGTTTTGGTCACCGGAAAAGTCCCGGGTGCTATCGGTAATGTACCGGGACCACTGGGAGGGTCCCGGGGGTCCACCAGGTGGGGCCACCAGCCCCAGATGGCTGCATGGGCCAAGTGTGGGAGGGGACCAGCCCCAGGTGGGCTGGTGTGCCCCCCACCAAGGCCCAAGGCGCCTAGGGCTTGGGGGAAACCCTAAAGGGGGCACCCCCCCTTGCCTTGGGGGGCAAGGCAACCCCCCTGGCCGCCGCCCCCTCCTCAGATTAGATCTGAGGGGGCCGGCCTCCCTCTCCCTTGCCCCTATATATAGTGGAGGAGAGGGAGGGCAGCCGAACCCATGTTCTGGCGCAGCCCTCCCCCTCTCCCAAGTACTCCTCCTCTCCCGCGGTGCTTGGCGAAGCCCTGCAGGATTGCCACACTCCTCCATCACCACCACGCCGTTGTGCTGCTGCTGGACGGAGTCTTCCTCAACCTATCCCTCTCTCCTTGCTGGATCAAGGCGTGGGAGATGTCACTGGGCTGTACGTGTGTTGGACGCGGAGGTGCCGTCCATTCGGCACTAGGATCTCCGGTGATTTGGATCACGACGAGTACGACTCCTTCAACCCCGTTCTCTTGAACGCTTTCGCTTAGCGATCTACAAGGGTATGTAGATGCACTCTCCTTCCCCTCGTTGCTAGTTTCTCCATAGATAGATCTTGGTGACACGTAGGAAAATTTTGAATTTCTGCTACGTTCACCAACAGTGGCATCATGAGCTAGGTCTATTGCGTAGATTCTTTGCACGAGTAGAACACAAAGTAGTTGTGGGCGTTGATGTTGTTCAATATGCTTACCGTTACTAGTCCAATCTTGTTTTGACGGTATTGTGGGATGAAGCGGCCCGGACCAACCTTACACGCACTCTTACGTGAGACAGGTTCCACCGACTGACATGCACTTGGTGCATAAGGTGGCTAGCGGGTGCCAGTCTCTCCCACTTTAGTCGGAACAGGTTCGATGAAAAGGGTCCTTATGAAGGGTAAATAGCAATTGGCATATCACGTTGTGGTTTTGCGTAGGTAAGAAACGTTCTTGTTAGAAACCCATAGCAGCCACGTAAAACATGCAAACAACAATTAGAGGACGTCTAACTTGTTTTTGCAGGGTATGCTATGTGATGTGATATGGCCAAGAAGAATGTGATGAATATATGTGATGTATGAGATTGATCATGTTCTTGTAATAGGAATCACGACTTGCATGTCGATGAGTATGACAACCGGCAGGAGCCATAGGAGTTGTATTTATTTATTGTATGACCTGTGTGTCATTAAACAACGCCATGTAATTACTTTACTTTATTGCTAACCGGTAGCCATAGTAGTAGAAGTAATAGTTGGCGAGACAACTTCATGAAGACACGATGATGGAGATCATGGTGTCATGCCGGTGACGATGATGATCATGGAGCCCCGAAGATGGAGATCAAAAGTAGCAAAATGATATTGGCCATATCATGTCACTATTTGATTGCATGTGATGTTTATCATGTTTATGCATCTTGTTTACTTAGAACGACGGTAGTAAATAAGATGATCCCTTACAACAATTTCAAGAAGTGTTCTCCCCTAACTGTGCACCGTTGCTAAAGTTCGTCGCTTCTAAGCACCACGTGATGATCGGGTGTGATGGATTCTTACGTTCACATACAACGGGTGTAAGACAGATTTACACACGCGAAACACTTAGGGTTAACTTGACGAGCCTAGCATGTACAGACATGGCCTCGGAACACAGAGACCGAAAGGTCGAGCATGAGTCGTATAGTAGATACGATCAACATGAAGATGTTCACCGATGATGACTAGTCCGTCTCACGTGATGATCGGACACGGCCTAGTTGACTCGGATCATGTAATCACTTAGATGACTAGAGGGATGTCTATCTGAGTGGGAGTTCATAAGATGAACTTAATTATCCTAAACATAGTCAAAAGATCTTTGCAAATTATGTCGTAAGCTCGCGCTTTAGTTCCACTGTTTAGATATGTTCCTAGAGAAAATACAGTTGAAAGTTGACAGTAGCGATTATGCGGACAGTAGAAAGCTTACGTCCTTAATGCACCGCTCAGTGTGCTGAACCCCAAACGTCGTTTGTGGATGTTGCGAACATCGGACATACATGTTTTGATAACTACGTGATAGTTCAGTTAAACGGTTTAGAGTTGAGGCACCAAAGACGTTTTCGAAACGTCGCGGAACATATGAGATGTTTCAAGGGCTGAAATTGGGATTTCAGGCTCGTGCCCACGTCAAGAGGTATAAGACCTCCGACGATTTTCTTAGCCTACAAACTAAGGGAGAAAAGCTCAATCGTTGAGCTTGTGCTCAGATTGTCTAAGTGCAACAATCACTTGAATCGAGTGGGAGTTGATCTTCCAAATGAGATAGTGATGTTTCTCCAAAGTCATTGCCACCAAGCTGCTAGAGCTTCGTGATGAACTATAACATATCAGGGATAGATATGATGATCCTTGAGGTATTCGCGATGTTTGACACCGCGAAAGTAGAAATCAAGAAGGAGCATCAATTGTTGATGGTTGGTGAAACCACTAGTTTCAAGAAGGGCAAGGGCAAGAAGGGATACTTCATGAAACGGCAAATCAGCTGCTGCTCCAGTGAAGAAACCCAAGGTTGAACCTAAACCCGAGACTAAGTGCTTCTGTAATAAGGGGAACAGCCACTGGAGCAGGATTACCCTAGATACTTGGTAGATAAGAAGGCTGGCAAGGTCGATAGAAGTATATTGGATATACATTATGTTAATGTGTACTTTACTAGTACTCCTAGTAGCACCAGGGTATTAGATACCGGTTCGGTTGCTAAGTGTTAGTAACTCGAAATAAAAGCTACGGAATAAACGGAGACTAGCTAAAGGTGAGCTGACAATGTATGTTGGAAGTGTTTCCAAGTTTGATGTGATCAAACATCGCACGCTCCCTCTACCATCAAGATTAGTATTAAACCTGAATAATTGTCATTTGGTGTTTGCGTTGAGCATATACATGATTGGATTATGTCTGTTGCAATACAGTTATTCATTTAAAGAGAATAATGGTTACTCTATTTATGTGAATAATACCTTCAGTGGTCTTGCACCTAAAGGAATGGTTTACTAAATCTCGATCGTAGTGATACATATTTTCATGCCAAAAGATATAAGGTAGTAATGATAGTACCACTTACTTGTGGCACTGCCATGTAAGTCATATTGGTATAAAACGCATGAAGAAGCTCCATGTTGATGGATCTTTGGACTCACTCGCTTTCGAAAAGTTTGAGACATGCGAACCATGTCTATTGGTGTATACGCATGAAGAAACTCCATGCAGATGGATCGTTTGGACTCACTTGATTTTGGATCACTTGAGATATGCAAATTATACCACATGGGCAAGATGACTGAAAGCCTTGTTTTTCAGTAAAATGGAACAAGATAGCAACTTGTTGGAAGTAACACATTTTGATGTGTGCAGTCCAATGAGTGCTCAGGCATGCAGTGAATATCGTTATGATCTTACTTCACAGATGATTTGAGTAGATACTGAGTGTATTTACTTGATGAAACACAAGTCTGAATTATTGAATGGTTCAAGTAATTTCAGAGTGAAGTTGAAGATCATTGTGACAATAGGATAAAAATGTCTATGATATGATCATAGAGATGTGTATCTGAGTTACGAGCTTTGGCACGCAGTTAAGACATTATGGAAATTGTTTCACAATTAATACCACCCGGAACACCATAATGTGATGGTGTGTCCGAACATCATAGTTGCACCCTATTGGATATGGTGCATACCATGATGTCTCTTATCGAATTACCACTATCGTTCATGGGTTAGGCATTAGAGACAACCACATTCACTTTAAAATAGGGCACCACTTAATTCCGTTGAGACGACACCGTTTGAACTATGGTTTGGAGAAACCTAAGTTGTCGTTTCTTAAAAGTTTGGGGCTGCAACGCTTATGTGAAAAAGTTTCAGGTTGATAAGCTCGAACCCAAAGCGGATAAAATGCATCTTCATAGGACACCCAAAACAGTTGGGTATACCTCCTAATTCAGATCCGAAAGCAATAGGGATTGTTTCTTGAATCGGGTCCTTTCTCGAGAAAAGTTTGTCTCGAAAAGTTGAGTGGGAGGATGGTAGAGACTTGATAAGGTTATTGAACCATCACTTCAACTAGTGTGTAGCAGGGCACAGGAAGTTGTTCCTGTGGCGCCTACACCAATTGAAGTAGAAGCTTATGATAGTGATCATGAAACTTCGGATCAAGTCACTACCATACCTCGTAGGACGACAAGGACGCTACTACTTCGGAGTGGTACGGTGATCCTGTTAGTCATGTTGCTAGACAACAATGAACCTGCGAGCTATGGAGAAGCGATGGTGGGCCCATATTCCGACAAATGGTTAGAAGCCATGAAATCCGAGATAGGATCCATGTATCAGAACAAAGCATGGACTTTGGTGGACTTGCCCGATGATCGGCAAGCCATTGAGATAAATGGATCTTTAAGAAGAAGACAGACGTGGACGGTAATGTCACCGTCTATGAAGCTCGACTTGTGGCGAAGAGTTTTTCACAAGTTCAAGGAGTTGACTACGATGAGATTTTCTCATCCGTAGCGATGCTTAAGTCCATCGGAATCATGTTAGCATTAGCTGCATTTATGAAATCTGGCAGATGGATGTCAAGACAAGTTTCCTTACCAGTTTTGTAAGGAAAGGTTGTATGTGATACAATCAGAAAGGTTTTGTCGATCCTAAGGATGCTAAAAGGTACGCTAACTCCAGCAATCCTTCCATGGACTGGAGTAAGCATCTCGGAGTTGGAATATGCACTTTGATAAGATGATCAAAGATTTTGGGTTTATACAAAGTTTATGAGAAACTTGTATTTCCAAAGAAGTGAGTGGGAGCACTATAGAATTTCTGATGAGTATATGTTGTTGACATATTGATGATCAGAAATGATGTAGAATTTCTAGAAAGCATATAGGGTTATTTGAAAGGTGTTTTTCAATAGAAAACCTAGATTAAGCTACTTGAACATTGAGCATCAAGATCTATGAGGATAGATAAAAAATGCTTAATGGTACTTTCAAATGAGCATATACCTTGACATGATCTTGAAGGTGTTCAAGATGGATCAGTCAAAGAAGGAGTTCTTCCCTGAGATGTAAGGTATCAAGTTAAGACTTAAAGCTCGACCACGGTAGAAAAGAGAGAAAGGACGAAGGTCGTCCCCTATGCTTTAGACGTAGGCTCTACAGTATGCTATGCTAAGTACCGCACCGGTTGTGTGCCTTGCTACATATCTGGCAAGAGAGTACAAAGGTGATCAAGGAGTAGATCACCAGATAGCGGTCAAAATTGTCCTTGGAGTAATAAGGACATGTTTCTCGATTATGGAGGTGATAAAGAGTTCGGCGTAAAGGATTACGTCGATGCAAGCTTTAACACCTATCCGAATGACTCTGAGTAGCAAACCGGATACGTATAGTGGAACAACCATTTGGAGTAGCTCCAAGTAGAGCGTGGAAGCAGTATTTACAATATGACCTAGAGATTTGCGAAGTACATACGGATCTGAATGCTGCAGACCCCTTGACTAAAACCTCTCTCACAAGCAAAACATGATCAAACCCCAGAACTCATTGAGTCTTAATCACATGATGATGTGAACTAGTTTAATGACACTAGTAAACTCTTTGGATGTTGGTCACATGGTGATGTGACCTGTGAGTGTTAATTGTTGGAAATATGCCCTAGAGGCAATAATAAAAGCATTATTATTATATTTCTTTGTTCATGATAATTGTCTTTATTCATGCTATAACTGTATTATCCGGAAATCGTAATACATGTGTGAATAACAGACACCAACATGTCCCTAGTAAGCCTCTAGTTGACTAGCTCGTTGATCAATAGATAGTCATGGTTTCCTGGCTATGGACATTGGATGTCATTGATAACGGGATCACATCATTAGGATAATGATGTGATGGACAAGACCCAATCCTAAGCATAGCGTGAGATCGTGTAGTTCGTTTGCTAGAGCTTTTCTAATGTCAAGTATCTTTTCCTTTGACCATGAGATCGTGTAACTCCCGGATACCGTAGGAGTGCTTTGGGTGTATCAAACGTCACAACGTAACTGGGTGACTATAAAGGTGCACTACAGGTATCTCCGAAAGTGTCTGTTGGGTTGACACAGATCGAGACTGGGATTTGTCACTCCGTATGACGGAGAGGTATCACTAGGCCCACTCGGTAATGCATCATCATAATGAGCTCAAAGTGACCAAGTGTCTAGTCACGGGATCATGCATTACGGTACGAGTAAAGTGACTTGCCGGTAACGAGATTGAACGAGGTATTGGGATACCGACGATCGAATCTCGGGCAAGTAACATATCGATTGACAAAGGGAATTGCATACGGGGTTGCTTGAATCCTCGACATCGTGGTTCATCCGATGAGATCATCATGGAGCATGTGGGAGCCAACATGGGTATCCAGATCCCGCTGTTGGTTATTGACCGGAGAGCGATCTCGGTCATGTCTACATGTCTCCCGAACCCGTAGGGTCTACACACTTAAGGTTCGGTGACGCTAGGGTTGTAGGGATATGTATATGCAGTAACCCGAATGTTGTTCGGAGTCCCGGATGAGATCCCGGACGTCACGAGGAGTTCCGGAATGGTCCGGAGGTAAAGATTTATATATGGAAAGTCCTGTTTCGGCCATCGGGACAAGTTTCGGGGTTATCGGTATTGTACCGGGACCACCGGAGGGGTCCCGGGGGCCCACCGGGTGGGGCCACCTGCCCCGGGGGGCCACATGGGCTGTAGGGGGTGCGCCTTGGCCTGCATGCGCCAAGGGCACCAGCCCCAAAAGCCCATGCGCCTAGGGTTCCACTTGAGGGAAGAGTCCAAGTGGTGGAAGGCACCTCTAGGTGCCTTGGGGGGGAGGGAAACCCCCCCTTGGCCGCACCCCCCTAGGAGATTGGATCTCCTAGGGCCGGCCAACCCCCCTGGCCCTCCTATATATAGTGGGGGAAAGGAGGGACTTCACACCTCGGCCTTTGGTTGCCTCCTTCTCCCTCTCCAACACCTCCTCCTCCTCCATAGCGCTTTGCGAAGCCCTGCCGGAGTACTGCAGCTCCATCAACACCACGCCATCGTGCTGCTGCTGGTGCCATCTCCCTCAACTCTCCTCTCCCCTTGCTGGATCAAGAAGGAGGAGACGTGGCTGTTCCGTACGTGTGTTGAACGCGGAGGTGCCGTCCGTTCGGTGCTAGGATCTCCGGTGATTTGGATCACGTCGTGTTCGACTACATCATCCCCGTTCTTTGAACGCTTCCGCTCGCGATCTACAAGGTATGTAGATGCATCTAATCACTCGTTGCTAGATGAACTCATAGATGGATCTTGGTGAAACCGTAGGAAATTTTTTTGTTTTCTGCAACGTTCCCCATCAGTGGCATCATGAGCTAGGTCTATGCGTAGTTCTTCTTGCACGAGTAGAACACAATTTGTTGTGGGCGTAGATTTGTCAACTTTCTTGCCGCTACTAGTCTTATCTTGCTTCAGCGGTATTGTGGGATGAAGCGGCCCGGACCAACCTTACACGTACGCTTACGTGAGACCGGTTCCACCGACTAACATGCACTAGTTGCATAAGGTGGCTGGCGGGTGTCTGTCTCTCCTACTTTAGTTGGAGCAGATTCGATGAAAAGGGTCCTTATGAAGGGTAAATAGAAGTTGACAAATCACGTTGTGGCTTTCACGTAGGTAAGAAAACGTTCTTGCTAGAACCCTACTTCAGCCACGTAAAACATGCAACAACAATTAGAGGACGTCTAACTTGTTTTTGCAGCAAGTGCTTTGTGATATGATATGGCCAAAGTTGTGATGAATGATGAATGATCTATATGTCATGTATGAGATGTTCATGCTATTGTAATAGGAATCACGACTTGCATGTCGATGAGTATGACAACCGGCAGGAGCCATAGGAGTTGTCTTTATTTTTTGTATGACCTGCGTGTCATTGAAGAACGCCATGTAAACTACTTTACTTTATTACTAAACACGTTAGTCATAGAAGTAGAAGTAGTCGTTGGCGTGACAACTTCATGAAGACACGATGATGGAGATCATGATGATGGAGATCATGGTGTCATGTCGGTGACAAGATGATCATGGAGCCCCGAAGATGAAGATCAAAGGAGCTATATGATATTGGCCATATCATGTCACTACTTTATATAATTGCATGTGATGTTTATTATGTTTTATGCATCTTGTTTACTTAGGACAACGGTAGTAAATAAGATGATCCCTTACAAAAATTTCAAGAAGTGTTCTTCCGCTCGCGATCTACAAGGTATGTAGATGCATCTAATCACTCGTTGCTAGATGAACTCATAGATGGATCTTGGTGAAACCGTAGGAATTTTTTTTGTTTTCTGCAATGTTCCCCAACATTAATCACATGGCGATGTGAACTAGATTATTGACTCTAGTGCAAGTGGGAGACTGTTGGAAATATGCCCTAGAGGCAATAATAAATTAGTTATTATTATATTTCCTTGTTCATGATAATCGTTTATTATCCATGCTATAATTGTATTGATAGGAAACTCAGATACATGTGTGGATACATAGACAACACCATGTCCCTAGTAAGCCTCTAGTTGACTAGCTCGTTGATCAATATATGGTTACGGTTTCCTGACCATGGACATTGGATGTCACTGATAACGGGATCACATCATTAGGAGAATGATGTGATGGACAAGACCCAATCCTAAGCCTAGCACAAAGATCGTGTAGTTCGTATGCTAAAGCTTTTCTAATGTCAAGTATCTTTTCCTTAGACAATGAGATTGTGCAACTCCCGGATACCGTAGGAATTCTTTGGGTGTACCAAACGTCACAACGTAACTGGGAGGCTATAAAGGTGCACTACAGGTATCTCTGAAAGTGTCTGTTGGGTTGGCACACATCGAGACTGGGATTTGTCACTCCGTGTAAACGGAGAGGTATCTCTGGGCCCACTCGGTAGGACATCATCATAATGTGCACAATGTGACCAAGGGGTTGATCACGGGATGATGTGTTACGGAACGAGTAAAGAGACTTGCCGGTAACGAGATTGAACAAGGTACCGGTATACCGATGATCGAATCTCGGGCAAGTACAATACCGCTAGACAAAGGGAATTGTATACGGGATCGATTGAGTCCTTGACATCGTGGTTCATCCGATGAGATCATCGTGGAACATGTGGCAGCCAACATGGGTATCCAGATCCCGCTGTTGGTTATTGATAGGAGAACGTCTCGGTCATGTCTACATGTCTCCCGAACCCGTAGGGTCTACACACTTAAGGTTCGATGACGCTAGGGTTATAAAGGAAGTTTGTATGTGGTTACCGAACGTTGTTCGGAGTCCCGGATGAGATCCCGGATGTCACGAGGAGTTCCGGAGGTAAAGATTTATATATGGGAAGTCCTGTTTTGGTCACCGGAAAAGTCCCGGGTGCTATCGGTAATGTACCGGGACCACCGGGAGGGTCCCAGGGGTCCACCAGGTGGGGCCACCAGCCCCAGATGGCTGCATGGGCCAAGTGTGGGAGGGTACCAGCCCCAGGTGGGCTGGTGTGCCCCCCCACCAAGGCCCAAGGCGCCTAGGGCTTGGGGGAAACCCTAAAGGGGGCGCCCCCCTTGCCTTGGGGGGCAAGGCAACCCCCCTGGCCGCCGCCCCCTCCTCAGATTGGATCTGAGGGGGCCGGCCTCCCTCTCCCTTGCCCCTATATATAGTGGAGGAGAGGGAGGGCAGCCAAACCCATGTTCTGGCGCAGCCCTCCCCCTCTCCCAAGTACTCCTCCTCTCCCGCGGTGCTTGGCGTAGCCCTGCAGGATTGCCACGCTCCTCCATCACCACCACGCCGTTGTGCTGTTGCTGGACGGAGTCTTCCTCAACCTATTCCTCTTTCCTTGCTGGATCAAGGCGTGGGAGACGTCACCGGGCTGTACGTGTGTTGAACGCGGAGGTGCCGTCCGTTCGGCACTAGGATCTCCGGTGATTTGGATCACGACGAGTACGACTCCTTCAACCCCGTTCTCTTGAACGCTTCCGCTTAGCGATCTACAAGGGTATGTAGATGCACTCTCCTTCCCCTCGTTGCTGGTTTCTCCATAGATAGATCTTGGTGACACGTAGGAAAATTTTGAATTTCTGCTACGTTCACCAACATCATCAACACTCACGATTTTGGCCGATTCTGGTCCGTTCCGAGCACTATTACTCATCGTCAACACTCACAGTTTTGGCGAATTCTAACCCGTTTCGTGGACTATTACTCACTGTTTTGGGGTCCCAGAGTGATTTCCACGATTAACAAACTGCGGGGTGCGTTTACGTGTAGGACATCAACACTGACAGTTTTGGCCGATTCTGGCCCGTTTCGTCGACTATTACTCACTATTTTGGGGTCCCAAAGCGATTCCCATGTTGTTGAACCCCAAGGTGCGATGACGTGTCAGTCATCAACAATCCTAGTTTTGGCCGATTCTGGCCCATTTCATGGACTATTAATCACTGATTTGGGGTCTGTCATGGATTTTTCACGGCAGTTGTCCATAGTGTGAGGACTTAGTCGTGAGGCCAATGCATCTATGTGGTAGCTTGAGAGGGGTTGAGTGGACGAGAGACGTGAGATTTTTTATCCAGGTTCGGCCCCTCACGGTGGAGGTAAAATCCTACATCCCGCTTCATTGATATTGATGATGATCACGATTACAAGAGTGCTCTATCTTGAGAGCTATCGACTTGTTTGTCTAAACTTCTGAAACTTGTCCCACTTGGGGTGCCCTGCCCCACCTTATATAAGTTGGAGGGGTGGGTTACATGTGCAGTCCTAGTAGGACTAGGACTACTCTATTCAAGGTGGAATCCTAATCTTGCTTCCTTTGTAAGGGAAAACTCCTTATGCCTTTCCTCTTAAGCCGGCCCGCCATAGCATGAGCCGGCCTTCTGGGCCTTGGACCTTGTCATCTATTTGACCCACCATCAGGTTCATTAGTGAGTCGCCAGACCAGTGAATTGCCAAACCAGTGAGTCATCATACCAGTGAGTCGCCAGTCTTCAGGTGGGTTACCGATGAACCGCCAAGTCCTAGTCGGGTCATATATCCGGCCGGGTAATACCGCGGGGTATATCCCCGACATTAGCCCCCAGTTTAATTTGGATTTACCCATGTTAAACTAATCCTGCAAAATAAACACAAGAACAAATTTGACAGGTTGTGCTCTTAATTAAAAATTTCTGAGCCGGCACCTGATCATCCTTAAGTCCTTGTCACTTCCTCCTTCTGGAAAATCCGGGTCAGTAGACCAACTTCATAGTCAATTTGCTTGTAGCAGAAATATTGTAAAAAAGAATCCATTTGAGTCGGCTTCCAATGCTCTGACTTGACAAAAATATTGGAGTCGAAATACTCATCTGATTTTCAGCCGGCTTGAAGTTGTAGATCTTGCCGATTTCTAATTGCCAAAATTGCCGAGTTGTAAACAGATGATGCCGGGTTATGATTGTTGCTGATGCCGGATCATAATTCTTGCTGACATCGGGTTATAATTGTTGCTGACGCCAGGTCATGATTGTTGCAGACGCCGGGTTAATCTTATGGTGACGCGGGATCATAAACTTTGTAGATTTCTCCAATAATAATATAATACCTGGTTTGCTCAAAATTGAGAATTTGAAGTTGTTCCTCCCTTATATGCATATCACCTGTAGCCCCCAAGTCTTAAGAGGAGAATGTAGTGATAGCTTAAGACCTGCTTTTATATCAATGCTGCAACTTTGGAGAAATCCAGGTTGTTCATGTAAGTCACTAATCATAAACTGAACACTTTGTTCTTCCTATGTGTAGCCCCCAAGTGCCGCGTCAATATGCAATAATGAGCAGGGACTTTATAGATTTAATTATGTAGACTTAAGCAGCAATATGTAGCCCCCAAGAGTCGGCTCAATAAGATAATACTAAGATGGTACTTTACTTGTATTTCAAAAAACAACCCCATATGATGTAGTTCCCAAATTTCGGGTTACCTTTGACAGGAGCAATTAGTATCCCCCAAAGGGTTGGCTCATCACTACATGATGGGTCGGGTCTTCAATGAGGAATGTTAAAAATGACTTTGCATTAGCCCCCAAGTGCCATGGTGCATGCTTGCAGCGACATGGGACTTGCATACTTGATATAATCATAATTTGAATAATGTAGCCCCAAAGTGCCAGGTTGTGTGCCTGCAGCGACTTGGGACTATTCCTTCCATTATAGAATAAATCATATCCATTGATAAAGAAATAATAGCCAGTGCGATGGAGCGACTTTGAAAACCTCAATCATAATACTGGTTAGTGATGACCATAATAAAAATCCAGCCATGTTGCCTATTCAAGATTTGAATAATATGATCCGGTATAAAAACCTCAATGATTTAATATCATAATGAAAATCCAGCCAGTTTGGCTATTAAAGATTTTAAATATTTTATCTGACGACAAGTAAATCCGGAGTTAAATACCCGACGGCTCTTGGCCGATGGCGACTTAACGCGCATTCATTGTAAGCCGGGATTCTTATAACCTCGCGGCTTATAGCCTTTGTAAAAATCAAGAATGGTAACCCTTTTTTAAACACCAATTGTAATCTTTGATGATGGGCTTAATCATTTATGTAAGTCATAGCCCTGCATGTCCCGCACAAAGCTTAAACAACATATGCCCTGGCGACTTAACACCAATAGCCAGAGTGGGTAACAACCCAAACATAATATAGTCTTATGCAATTTAGACTAGAATTAAGGTCATTCAAGCCAAAACATACTGGTGACATAAAGTCCAAAACAACCTCGCATACTCATATAACCAGGAAAACATACCTGTAAAATTGACTTATACTGCCGGCTTATATTGTTGTATCCGGTGAGGGTGACAACCCAAAGATTTATAAGTGCATGATTCGATTGCGCAATCCAAAGTATACTAGCGACTTAACGTCAAAAGCCAGGGCACATTATCAAACCACGCATCTTTATATAAAAAGTACAAAACATACCTATGAATTTGGTTCATACCCCCGGCTTACATCGTCCTATCCAATGAGGTTGACAGCCCAACGATTCATAGCGCATAACACCAATTGCGCAATCAAAGTACACTGGCGACTTAACGTTCAAAGCCAGGACGGGTTATCAAAAACCCCAAATATTCATATAATTATTGAAAGACATACCTGTAGATTAATACCATGGTGATGCCTTGACAATTATAACCCGGAGCCAGTATCAACTTGAAGTCATGAAATATCATCATTCTGATTGCTCAAGGCAAAATATCCCGGCGACTTAAAGTCTGCTATCGACGGGTTATCAATCCCAATATGCTCAATGATGAGTCATATAATCAAGGCTACATGGCCTGTGAAATCGGTTCATACTGCCGGCTTACAGCACCATATGCAGCAAAGGTAATAGCTCAAAAAACTTAGAGCACAGAACTCCAAGTGCACAATCACATCATACTGGTGACTTACCGTCCAAAGCCAGACCGGGTTATTAAACCTCCAGATACGCTCGAATATGAGCCATAACGATTAAGCCTACATGGCATGAATCGTTTAAACCATATGTCAATATGGTACAAAAAATTTGAACCCAAACAATGTTCAAATAAAATAACAAATCAGAAAACAAGGCTTTCATAGACTGCCAAACCTAAACATCAAGTGTTGTTCAAAGGGCCGCACAACCACTGAGTTAATCCTTTATTCAAACCTGTAAACCAGGCCTCACATGACCAATCGCCGTTTTAACTTTGACAAGTTCAGGGTCTTTATAAGATTGACTGTCAAGAGTACGGCGGGTCATTCCAGGATTACCTAGATGGAGTGGCCGACATACAAAGGCAGGATAACCCAGAGTTTTGGTGAATACACCTGGCATCCAAGCCTATCAAAAGGGTAAATATAGCTATGTTCATTGAACAGGAATCACCCAAGTGACCTATCATAAGCCATCAAGGCAGGTTACCTATGTTTGAATTGCACATTGTAGCAAGTTCTGTTTGGTAACTTTTAAACCTGGGCAGAAAACCCCCAAGTCATTTGCAACAAGGCGTATAATCCAGATCAAAGGGTAGTCATAGCTATGCTCAGTGAGCAGGAAGCCCCCATGTAATTTGTAATAAGACGTGCAAACCGGATCAAGAGGGTAGTCACAGCTATGCTCAATGAGCAGGAAGCCCCCAAGTGATCTGCAATAAGATAAGCTAATAAGGTAGGATACCCATGTTTGAATCGCTCATCATGGCAGCAAGTTCTCTTTGGCAACCTTTAATTTTTCTTGAGAACTCGAATTTGCGAGAGATGGATTCTTTTGAACCGGAATTTTAAACCGAATATTGAGAGCTTCATAGCTTTGTGAGAGACAAATTTCCCTTGAGCCGGATTTTAAACCAGAATCCTTCATTTTGAGCCGGAAATTTTCTGACAGCCTTTAAATTTTCATCAATATGGCAGTAGCCTTCGGGACTGGGTTATTTTCCCTCCAATGACCCGGGATTCTTGAATCTGGCAAAATTTGCTAAGTCATGTCATCGTAGCCCCCGAGTCTTAAGATGACTCGAAGAGTTGTCTTGAGATTCTCCATACTTGATCGTGATATAAACCGGCATATAGTTGAACAGCGGAACGCTGTAATATGTTGAAGCTCAGCGGGTTATAAATGACCCCGTATGATTTGTATCAGTAATCCGACCAATAGCTCATCCCAGCAGGTTGTTGAAATTAACCAAACTGTATTAGCAGTGACTTGTGCATCTGTACTCATTAAACAGCTCATGCAGACAGGTGTAACTCCAGTGTGTTGAGCAGACCAGACCGCGAGAGCGGATGGTAAAGTCAACCGTAGCATCAGAGGCAGCACAAACGCGGGCGAGTGGGCCGCGGGTATGGATAGATGAGTCGACCGCGGCATTTTAAGCCGGTGCGGACGGGCGAGTCAATCTCTGGTGCATGGACTGGAGAGTAAATCGCAGGCGCGGTAAGCCGCACGGACGACGAGTCAATCACGGGCGCGGTCCCGACGAGTTCATTTGGATTGAGCTGCATGGACGGCGGCTTGCGCACATCGTTCAACAAAAAGCGGGCGCGGACGCCGGTGCATGATGATGCTAACGTACACTCCATAGGTATAGCATGGCATCACCTTTATAATGAATCATTGTCCTGTATATAAAAATATACAGACAAAGTAATTGTTCTTTTACAAAAACAATATGTACTAAAAATAGATTTATGATCTTCACGTGCTCCAAAAATTAACTTGGATATATAGAGGCCCAGCAGTGGCGTGGACGCGCATGCCACAATCCACCTCCTCTTGTTTGACAGAAGCAAACCCTTGTTTCAAGGTATTTTCAGTGACATCGGGGTAAAAACCATCAAATATAGTGGGTTGTTCAAACTGGCTCCTGGCGTATTTGTATTTGGAGTTGGTACTCTCTCCTGAATCCACGTTGTCTTTCTCTTTGCAAACTTCATAATCCCATAATCTTTTGAAAACAATTTCATTTTTGTCAGTCACAATTTTTTCTCCCTTCACTGAAAGGTAATGGACCCTGAATGTAGCATGTAGTCTAAAATATCAGCTTGCAACTCCCCAATAAAGACTGTATTAGTCCGCAGTATTATCACACTCTTCACCAGCATTGGCCTAGTTAGATCTGCACACCAGCTCAACATTTGGCATCCTTTATCCATTGATTGTCTGAAGAAAACCGCTCATCAACTGTATGGCTAGCAAACTCGACAAAACCATAAAGCTGAAGCTGCCCATTCTACTTGTTTCGGACAAACTAAACTGATTGGACCTCCCTAGTATCGGTGAAGTAGCAGCATATTTAGAACACAACGTCTTTAAATCGCGCGGAGCAGTGGCGGCGACTCAGGAGACAGGCACGCGGGCAATTGTGGTGCGACAGAGCCAGCGGGAGGCCAGTGCGCGGGTGCCGAGTTGGAACCGGAGGCGTGTGATGCGGCGGCGACTTGGCCTGGCCGCAGTGAAGTTGGTCCATAGCGAGGCGGCTCCGCAGTGGAGGCACGCCAGCGGAGGCCATTGACTCACCGCGAGGTTCGTGTGAGGGAGGCCCACACCAAAAGTGGAATGGCGACTTAGCGGGCGAGCGGTCCAGGCGGTTTCAACGGACGGCGACTCAGGACAGCGACTGCGGCAGCAGCTTGGCTCAGCATAGGGACGGTTCAACCGAGTGAGGAAACGACAGAGCTCTGGCGCGAACGGACAAGAGGCCGCAGAAGTGCGGTCCGGCTTGAAGTCACGTCGAAGACGAGGCCGCAGTGGCGCAGTCCGGCTTGAGACCGCGGCAGGGGTGGCTCAATGTGCAATCCAGAAGGCAGAGCGAGGCCGGGGCGGCTCACGACAGCGGAGGCGAAATGGAGGTGAGGCCGACTTGCAGCAAGGTCGAATAAGGCGACGGCCGGGCTGAGAAGGCAAAGCACGAGGGCAGCGGCGGCTTGCGGCAACGGCGAGGTGGCAGGGCTGCGCTTGATGCGGAGGCGAAGACGGCGGCTCGCGGACAGGTCCTGGCGAAAGCCGGCAGAGTGAGGACAATGCGGTTCTCAACAGAATCTGTGGCTCACGGAGAATCGCGGAGGTGATGGCGGCTCGAAGCAGATGCTACGTGAGACAGGACACTGTGGAGGAGGCGGCTGGGTGAGGCCGCGCGACCACTGACCACCCGCGGCACCGGCTCATCGCACGGCGGTAGGGGTGGTGGTTCTGCGACTCCAACGAGGCATGGGTCGAGGCTCGCGACGGTAGTTTAGAGGTGCGTCGGCTCGGTGGCTCCGGTGAGGCACGGGCGGCTCGACGCGAGGGCTGGCGAAGGAGGCAGCGACGGCCAAAGGCCGGAAGAAACGGCGGGTCGTCAATGCAGCAAAGGCGGGAGGCAAGGCCAGCCACGGCTGAGAAGGAGAGGAGGCTCAGCACTCCAGAAGCACGCGGCTGCGGTAGCGACGGCCGAAGCGAAAGCAGGGCCGCAGGGTCTGAAGGTAGCCGGCGGAGGCGAGGCCGTTTGGTGGCGGCTCAGGCACGACAAAGGTGGCAACCAGCTTGGAGACGGCGGCAACTCAGCTGAGGTAGAGCAAAGCTGCGGCGGCGATTCAGAGACGGAGGCGGAGACTGATTCCGTGGCCTCATCCACTTCCAAAACTGCATGCGATTTTTTGGGAGAACATCTAGTAACTTTAGGCTGCTTTCGTTGATTTCTCTATACAATCTACATCCGGCTAGACGGACTCGGTCCGAAGTTTTAGCTCTTCACGTCCGCGTATACGTGTGTTGTTTGCTGCTGTTGATCTCATGTCAGTACTGTAGCCTTACACATCATGCCATATTTGATATGGATACGGACGACGCCCAGTCTGTCTCGGCGAATCAATCACGCGTATGACTTTTCTTATTCTTAAGAGTAGCCGCAAACATGAACACACAAATTGACGATTTATCGGTTGATCTGACACGTCTTCTTCAGAAGTCCGTCCGTTCTTGGCGACTTAAAATCAGTCCGAACGATCAAAAGACCGCGGCTGACCAAAGCTGTAACCCTAATCTTTTCTTGATATTAAATCCCACCGATTGCAAATCTGGATTGATAAACTTGAAGCTGATGCTGATCCTTCCAGGCTAGGTCTTTTCTCATCCAAAAAATTGCGAACTTCTCGATCCTTGAAATAGATCCCTCCAAAAACTCAACACCACCGTGCACGAGCCCCACGGTCGGCGTCAACTGTCGTGGATTTGTCACAGCACATGTCCATAGTGTGAGGACTTAGTCATGAGGCCAACACATCTATGTGGTAGCTTGAGAGGGGTTGAATGGACGAGAGACGCAAGGTTTTTTACCCAGGTTCGGCCCCTCATGGTTGAGGTAAAAGCCTATCTTGAGAGCTGTCGACTTGTTTGTCTAAACTTGTGAAACTTGTCCCTCTTGGGGTGCCATGCCCCTCTTTATATAAGTTGGAGGGGTGGATTACATGTGGAGTCCTAGTAGGACTAGGTCTACTCTACTCAAGATGGAATCCTAATCTTGCTTCCTTTGTAAGGGAAAACTCTTTATGCCTTTCCTCTTAAGAAGCCGGTCCGCCATTGCATGAGCCGGCCTTCTGGGCCTTGGACCTTGTCATCTATTTGATCCGCCATCAGGTTCATCAGTGAGTCGCCAGACCGGTGAATCGCCAAACCAGTGAGTCGCCACTCTTCAGGTGGGTTACCGATGAACCGCCAAGTCCCAGCCAGGTCATATATCCGCCCGGGTCATACCGCGGGGTATATCCCCGACAGGGTCCCTGAGCGATTTTCATGATTGACAAACTCCGGGGCGCGTTTATGTATCGTTCATCAATAATCCTTGGTTTGTCTGATTCTGGGCTCTTTCATGGACTATTAGTCACCATTTTGGGGTCCCAAAGCGATTTCCGTGGTTGTCGAACCCGAAGGTGTGCTTACTTTTGGTCGTCAAGACTCGCAGTTTGGGCTGATTCTGACCCGTTTCTTGGACCATTACTCAGTTTTGTGGTCTCGAAGTGATTTCCATGATTAACGTACCCCGGGGTGCGTTTACGTGCCAGTCATCAACACTCATAATTTTGGCAGATTCTGGTCCGTTTCAAGCACTATTACTCATCGTTTTGGGGTGCCAGAGCGATTTCCATGATTGACGATCCCCGGGGTGCATTTACGTAGCCAATTCTGACCCGTTCGTGGACTATTACTTACCGTTTTGGGTTTTCCCGAAGCGATTTCCATAGTTGTTGAACCCCAAGTTGCGCTTACGTGTCGTTCATCAACACTCACAGTTTTGGCCGATTCTGGCCCATTTCATGGACTATTACTCACTGTTTTGGGGTCCCGGAGTGATTTCCGCGATTAACGAACTCCGAGATGCGTTTACATGTCGTACATCAACACTGACAGTTTTGGCCGATTCTGGCCCGTTTCGTGGACTATTACACACTGATTTGGGGTCCTCGAGTGATTTCCACGATTAACGAACCCTGGGGTGCGCCTACGCGTCGGTCATCAACACTCGCGTTTTTTGTCGATTGTGACCAGTTTCATGGACTATTACTCACCGTTTTGGGGTCCCAAAGCGATTTCCATGGTTGTGGAACCCCAAGGTGCGCTTACGTGTCAGTCATCAACAATGCCAGTTTTGGCCGATTATGGCCCGTTTCATGGATTATTACTCACTGATTTGGGGTCCCTAAGCGATTTCCATGATTGACAAACACCGGGATGCGTTTATGTATCGTTCATCTATAATTCTCGGTTTGTCCGACTCTGGGCTCTTTCAAGGACTATCACTCACCATTTTGGGGTCCTAAAGCGATTTTCATGGTTGTCGAACCCCAAGATGTGCTTACGTGTTGGTCGTCAAGACTCTCAGTTTGGGCCGATTCTGACCCGCTTCTTGGACTATTGCTTAGTTTTGGGGTCCAGAAGTGATTTCCACGATTGATGAACCTCGGGGTGCATTTCCGTGCCCCTCATCAACACTTGCGGTTTTTGGCAATTTTGACCCGTTTCCTGGACTATTACTCACCATTTCGGGTCCAAAAGCGATTTCCTTAGTTGTCGAACCCCAAGGTGCGCTTACGTGTTGGTCATCAAAAATCATAGTTTGGGCCGATTCTAGCCTGTTTCTTGGACTATTACTCAGTTTTGGGGTCCCGGAGTGATTTCCACGATTGACGAACCCCGGGGTGTGTTTACGTGTCGGTCATTAACACTCATGATTTTGGCCGATTCTGGTCCGTTTTGAGCATTGTTACTCATCGTTTTGGGGTGTCAGGGCGATTTCCACGATTGACGATCCCCGGGGTGTGTTTACGTGTCTGTCATCAACACTCATAGTTTTGGACAATTTTGACCCGTTTCGTGGACTATTACTTACCGTTTTGAGGTTCCGAAGCGATTTTCATAATTGTTGAACCCCAAGTTATGCTTACGTGTCGTTCATCAACACTCACAGTTTTGGCCGATTCTGGCCCCATTTCATGGACTATTACTCATTGCTTTGGGGTCCCAGAGTGATTTCTATGATTAACAAACTCCGGGGGTGCATTTACGTGTCGGTCATAAAAAATCCCAGTTTTGGCCGATTCTGGCCCGTTTCATGGACTATTACTAACTGATTTGGGGTCCCTGAGTGATTTACATGATTGATGAACCCCGGGGTGCGTTTATGTATCGTTCATCAATAATCCCCAGTTTGTTCGATTCTGGGCTCTTTGATGGACTATTACTAACCGTTTTTGGGTCCCAAAGCGATTTCCATGGTTGTCGAACCCCAAGGTGTGCTTACGTGTCGGTCATCAATAATCGAAGTTTGGGCCGATTCTGGCTCGTTTCTTGGACTATTACTCAGTTTTGGGGTCCCGGAGTGATTTTGGCTGATTCTGGTCCGTTTCGAGCACTATTACTCATTGTTTTGGGGGTACCAGAGCGGTTTCCATGATTGACTATCCCCCGGGTGCGTTTTGGCCAATTCTGACCCGTTTCGTGGACTATAACTTACCGTTTTGGGATCTCGAAGCGATTTCCATAGTTGTTGAACCCCAAGTTTGCTTACGCGTCGTTCATCAACACTCATAGTTTTGGCCGATTCTGGCCCATTTCGTGGACTATTACTTACTACTTTGGGGTCCTGGAGTGATTTCCATGATTAACGAACCCCTTGATGCGTTTACGTGTCAGACATCAACACTGACCGTTTTGGCCGATTCTGGCCTGTTTCGTGGAATATTATTCACTGTTTTGGGGTCCTCGAGTGATTTCCACGATTAACGAACCCCGGGTTGCATCTACGCGTCGGTCATCAGTACTCATGGTTTTTGTCGATTTTGACCCGTTTCGTGGACTATTACTCACCATTTTGGGGTCCCATAGCGATTTCCATGGTTGTTGAACCCCAAGGTGCGCTTACGTGTCGGTCATCAACAATCCCAGTTTTGGTCGATTCTGGCCCGTTTCATGGACTATTACTAACTGATTTGGGGTCCCTGAACGATTTCCATGATTGACGAACCTCGGGGTGTGTTTATGTATCGTTCGTCAATAATCCTCGGTTTGTTGGATTCTAGGCTCTTTCATGGACTATTACTGACCGTTTTGGGGTCCCAAAGTGATTTCCATGGTTGTCGAACCCCAAGCTGTGCTTCAGTGTTGCTCGTCAAGACTCGCAGTTTAGGTTCGATTCTGACCTGTTTCTTGGACTATTACTTAGTTTTGGGATCCTAAAGTGATTTGCACGATTGACGAACCCTGGGGTGCGTTTACGTGTCGGTCATCAATACTTGCAGTTTTTGTCGATTCTGACCCGTTTCGTGGACTATAACTCACCGTTTTTGGGTCCCAAAGCGATTTCCATGGTTGTTGAACCCCAAGGTGCAATTACGTGTCAGTCATCAACAATCGCAGTTTGGGTCGATTCTGGCCCGTTTCTAGGACAATTACTCAGTTTTTGGTTCCCGTAGTGATTTCCACGATTGACGAACCCCGGGGTGCATTTACGTGTCGGTCATCAACAATCATGAGTTTGGCCGATTCTGGTCCGTTTCGAGCACTATTACTCATCATTTTGGGGTGCTAGAGCGATTTCCACAATTGACGATCCCCGGGGTGCGTTTACGTGTCCGTCGTCAATACCCACAGTTTTGGCCAATTCTGACCCATTTCATGGACTATTACTTACCGTTTTGGGGTCCCGAAGCGATTTCCATAGTTGTTGAACCCCAAGTTGCGCTTACGTGTCGTTCATCAACACTCACTGTTTTGGCCGATTCTGGTCCGTTTCGAGCACTATTACTCATTGTTTTGCGGTGCCAGAGCGATTTCCATGAGTGACGATCCCCGGGGTGAGTTTACGTGTCCGTCGTGTGGACTATTACTTACCGTTTTGCGGTCCCGAAGTGATTTCCATAGTTGTTGAACCCCAAGTTGCGCTTACGCGTCGTTCATCAACACTCACAGTTCTGGCTGATTCTAACGAGTTTCGTGGACTATTACTCACTGTTTTGGGGTCCCGAAGGGATTTCCAGGATTAACGAACCCCGGGGTGCGTTTACGTGTCGGACATCAACACTGACAGTTTTGGCCGATTCTGCCCCGTTTCGTGGACTATTACTCACTCTTTTGGGGTCCTCGAGTGATTTCCACGATTAACAAACCCCGGGGTGCGTTTACGCGTCGGTCATCAACACTCACGGTTTTTGTTGATTCCGACCCGTTTCGTGGACTATTACTCACGGTTTTGGGGTCCCAAAGCGATTTCCGTGGTTGTTGAACCCCAAGGTGCGCTTACATGTCGTCATCAACAATCCCAGTTTTGGCTGATTCTGGCCTGTTTCACTGACTATTACAAACTAATTTGGGGTCCCTGAACGATTTCCAAGATCGACTAACCCCGGGGTACGTTTATGCATCGGTCATCAATAATCCTCGGTTTGTCCGATTCTGGGCTCTTTCATGGACTATTACTAACCGTTTTGGGGTCCCAAAGCAATTTCCAGGGTTGTTGAACCGCAAGCGTGCTTACGCATTGGTCGTCAAGACTCGCAGTTTGGGTTCGAGTCCATGCATTTCTTGGACTATTACTCAGTATTGGGGTCCTAAAGTGATTTCCACGATTGATGAACCCTGGGTGCGTTTACGTGCCGGTCATCAACACTTGCGGTTTTGTCGATTCTGACCCGTTTCGTGGACTATAACCCACCGTTTTTGGGTCCCAAAGCGATTTCCATGGATGTCGAACCCCAAGGTGCGCTTATGTGTCGGTCATCAACAATCACAGTTTGGGCCGATTCTGGCCCGTTTCTTGGACTACTACTTAGTTTTGGGGTCCCATAGTGATTAACATGATTGACGAACCCCGGGGTGCATTTACTTGTCGATCATCAACACTCAGGATTTTGGACGATTCTGGTCCGTTTCGAGCACTATTACTCATCGTTTTGGGGTGCCAGAGCGATTTCCATGATTGACGATCCCCGGAGTGCGTTTACGTGTCCGTCGTCAACACTCACAGTTTTGGCCAATTCTGACCCGTTTTGTGGATTATTACTTATCGTTTTGTGGCCCCGAAGCGATTTACATAGTTGTTGAACCCCAAGTTGTGCTTACGTGTCGTTCATCCACACTCACAATGTTGGCCGATTCTGGCCCGTTTCGTGGTCTATTACTCACTGTTTTGGGGTCCTGGAGTGATTTCCACGATTAACGAACTCCAGGATGCGTTTACGTGTTGGACATCAACACTGACAGTTTTGGCCGATTCTGGCCCTTTTCATGGACTATTACTCACTGTTTTGGGGTCCTCGGGTGATTTCCACGATTAAGAAACCTCAGGGTGCGTTTACACGTCGGTAATCAACACTCACGGGTTTTTGTCGTTTCTGGCGCGTTTCGTGGACTATTACTCACCGTTTTGGGGTCCCAAAGCTATTTCCATGGTTGTTGAACCCCAAGGTGCGCTTACATGTCAGTCATCAACAATCCCAGTTTTGGCCGACTCCGGCCCGTTTCAAGGACTATTACTAACTGATTTGGGGTCCCTGAGCGATTTCCACGATTGACGAACCCCGGGGTGCGTTTATGTACCATTCGTCAATAATCCTTAGTTTGTCCGATTCTGGGCTCTTTCACGGACTACTACTAACCGTTTTGGGGCTCCCAAAGCGATTTCCATGGTTATCAAACCCCAAGCTGTGCTTACATGTTGGTCGTCAAGACTCGCAGTTTGGGTTCGATTCTGACCTGTTTCTTGCACTATTACTCAGTTTTGGGGCCCTGAAGTGATTTCCACGATTGAGGAACCCTAGGTGCGTTTACGTGTCGGTCATTAATACTCGCGGTTTTTTGTCGATTCTGACCCGTTTCATGGACTACAACTCACTGATACGTCCATTTTGCATCATGCTTTTATATCGATATTTATCGCATTATGGGCTGTTATTTCACGATATGTCACAATACTTATGGCTATTCTCTCTTATTTTACAAGGTTTACCATGAAGAGGGGGAATGCCGACAGCTGGAATTCTGGCTGGAAAAGGAGCAAATATTGGAGACCTATTCTGCGCAACTCCAAAAGTCCTGAAACTCCACGGAATATCTTCAAAGAAATAAAGAAAAATCGTCGCCAGAGATGAAGGCCAGGGGGCCCACACCCTGCTCACGAGGGTGGGTGCACACCCCTCCCCCCTGGGCACGCCCCCTACCTCGTGGCCCCCCTGGTGGCTCTCCGACGCCCATCTTCTCCTATATGAAGTCTTTCGATGAGAAAAAATAAGAAGCAACCTTTCGGGACGAGACTCCGCCGTCACGAGGCGGAACCTTGGCGGAACCAATCTAGGGCTCCGGCAGAGCTGTTCTGCCGGGGACACTTCCCTCCGGGAGGGGGAAATCATCACCATCGTCCTCACCAACGCTCCTCTCATCGGGAGAGGGCAATCTCCATCAACATCTTCACCAGCACCATCTCATCTCCAAACCCTAGTTCATCTCTTGTATCCAATTCTTGTCTCCAAGTCCGGGATTGGTGCTAGTAGGTTGCTAGTAGTGTTGATTACTCCTTGTAGTTGATGCTAGTTGGTTTATTTGGTGGAAGATCATATGTTCAGATCCTTTATGCACATTATATCCCCTCTGATTATGAACATGAATATGCTTTGTGAGTAGTTACGTTTGTTCCCGAGGACAAGGGAGAAGTCTTGCTATTAGTAGTCATGTGAATTTGGTATTCGTTCGATATTTTGATAAGATGTGTGTTGTCTAACCTCTAGTGGTGTTATGTGAACGTCGACTACATAACACTTCACCATTATTTGGGCCTAGAGGAAGGCATTGGGAAGTAATAAGTAGATGATGGGTTGCTAGAGTGATAGAAGCTTAAACCCTAGTTTATGTGTTGCTTCGTAAGGGGCTGATTTGGATCCATATGTTTCATGCTATGGTTAGGTTTACCTTAATACTTTTGTTGTAGTTGTGGATGCTTGCAATAGAGGTTAATCATAAGTGGGATGCTTGTCCAAGTAAGGGCAGTACCCAAGCACCGGTCCACCCACATATCAAATTTTCAAAGTACCGAACGCGAATCATATGAGTGTGATGAAAACTAGCTTGACGATATTCCCATGTGTCCTAGGGAGCGCTTTTCCTATTATAAGAGTTTGTCCAGGCTTGTCCTTTGCTACAAAAAGGATTGGTCCACCTTGCTGCACCTTATTTACTTTTGTTACTTGTTGCTCGTTACAATTTACCTTATCACAAAACTATCTGTTACCACTTATTTCAGTACTTGCAGAGAATACCTTGCTGAAAACCGCTTATCATTTCCTTCTGCTCCTCGTTGGGTTCGACACTCTTACTTATCGAAAGGACTACGATAGATCCCCTATACTTGTGGGTCATCAAGACTCTTTTCTGGCACCGTTGCCGGGGAGTGTAGCGCCTTTGGTAAGTGGAATTTGGTAAGGAAAAATTTATATAGTGTGCTAAAATTTTCTGTCACTTGTTACTATGGAAAGTAATTGTTTGAGGGGCTTGTTCGGGGTGTCTTCACTCCGTCCAGTAGAGCAAAGAGTTGCTCCTCAACCTACTGAACCTATTTAAAATGAAATTCCTTTTGAATTTCCTACGGGTATTATGGAAAAACTGTTGGCTAACACTTTTACAGGAGATGGGACAAAGCATCCCGACGAGCATCTACGCTATTTGGATGATATTTGTGGATTATTTAAGCTTGCAGGTATATCCAATGATGTTGTTAAGAAGAAAGCTTTCCCTTTATCTTTGAAGGGAGACGCATCGACATGGTATAGGCTATGTGATGATACGAGATCATGGAACTATAAAAGAATGAAATTGGAATTCCATCAAAAGTATTACCCTATGCATCTTGTTCATCGTGATCGCAATTATATATATAATTTTTGGCCTCACGAAGGAGAAAGCATCGCTCAAGCTTGGGGGAGGCTTAAATCCATGTTATATTCATGCCCCAATCATGAGCTCTCAAAATTGAAAATTCTTCAGAATTTTTATGCTCGGCTCTCTGATAATAATAAAACCATGCTCGATACTTCTTGCGCTGGCTCTTTTATGATGAAGCCTATTGAATTCAGATGGAATTTATTGGATAGAATTAAACACAACTCTGAAGATTGGGACCTCGACGAAGGTAAGGAGTCAGGTATGACACCTAAGTTTGATTGTGTTAAAGCTTTTATGGATACCGATATTTTCCGTAAGTTTAGCACTAAATATGGACTTGACTCTGAGATAGTAGCTTCTTTCTGTGAATCTTTTGCTACTTATGTTGATCTCCCCAAGGAGAAGTGGTTTAAATATCATCCTCCCATAGAAGTAAAAGTAGTTGCACCTATTAAAGTTGAAGAAGAAACCATCACTTATAATGATCCTATTGTTCCTACCTCTTATGTTGAGAAACCACCTTTCCCTGTTAGAATGAAAGATCATGCCAAAGCTTCAACTGTTGTTCGTAAAAGCAATACTAGAACCTATACACCTCCTGAGCAAGTCAAAGTAGAACCCAATATTGCTATTGTTAAAGATCTCTTGTCTGATAATATTGATGGGCATGTTATTCAGTTCGAAGATGAAACTGCTAGAATTGCTAAACCCTGTGCTAAAGATAAACATAGACCTATGGTAGGCGTGCCTGTTATTTCTGTTAAAATAGGAGATCATTGTTACCATGGCTTATGTGATATGGGTGCGAGTGCTAGTGTTATACCACATACTTTATATGAAGAAATTAAGAATGAAATTGCACCTGCTGAATTAGAAGGTATTGATGTCACAATTAAACTTGCCAATAGAGATACTATTTCACCAGTGGGAATTGTTAGAGATGTTGAAGTCTTGTGTGGGAAAACTAAATATCCCGCCGATTTTCTTGTTCTTAGTTCTCCACAAGATAGCTTTTTCCCCATTATATTTGGTAGACCCTTCTTGAATACTGTTAATGCTACGATAGACTGCAAAAAGAATGTTGTTACTGTTGGCTTGGATGATATGGTTCATGAGTTTAATTTCTCTAAATTTAGTAAACAACATCGTGAGGAAGAATTGCCTAGTAAGGATGAAATTATTGGTCTTGCTTCTATTGCCGTACCTCCTAGTGATCCTTTAGAACACTATTTGCTAGACCATGAAAATGAGATGTTCATGAATGAAAGAAGGGAAATAGATAAAGTATTCTTTGAACAAAAACCTATTCTGAAACACAATTTGCCTGTTGAAATCTTAGGGGATCCTCCTCCACCCAAGGGTGATCCCATGTTTGAGCTTAAACCATTGCCTGATAATCTTAAGTATGCTTATCTTGATGAAAAGAAAATATATCCTGTTATTATTAGTGCTAACCTTTCAGAGCATGAAGAAGAAAGATTATTGAAAACTCTGAAGAAGCACCGTGCCGCTATTGGATATACTCTTGATGATCATAAGGGCATCAGTCCCACTCTATGTCGACATAAAATAAATTTGGAAGCTGATGCCAAACCAGTTTGTGATCCTCAACGACGTTTGAATCCTAAAATGAAAGAAGTGGTAAGAAAGGAAATACTCAAGCTTCTGGAGGCAGGTATAATTTATCCCGTTGCTGATAGTCAGTGGGTAAGTCTTGTCCATTGTGTCCCTAAGAAGGGAGGTATTACTGTTGTCCCTAATGATAAAGATGAATTGATTCCGCAAAGAATTATCACAGGTTATAGGATGGTAATTGATTTCCGCAAATTAAATAAAGCTACTAAGAAAGATCATTACCCCTTAGCTTTTATTGATCAAAAGCTAGAAAGATTATGCAAACATACACATTATTGCTTTCTAGATGGTTATTCTGGTTTCTCTCAAATACCTGTGTCGGCTAAAGATCAATCAAAGACTACTTTTACATGCCCTTTTGGTACTTTTGCTTATAGACGTATGCCTTTTGGTTTATGTAATGCACCTGCTACCTTTCAAAGATGCATGATGGCTATATTCTCTGATTTTTGTGAAAAGATTTGTGAGGTTTCATGGACGACTTTTCCGTCTATGGTTCCTCTTTTGATGATTGCTTGAGCAATCTTGATCGAGTTTTGCAGAGATGTGAAGAAACTAATCTTGTCTTGAATTGGGAAAAGTGCCACTTTATGGTTAATCAAGGTATTTTCTTGGGGCACAAAGTTTCTGAAAGAGGTATTGAAGTTGATAAAGCCAAGGTTGACGCTATTGAAAAGATGCCATGTCCCAAGGACATCAAAGGTATAAGAAGTTTCCTTGGTCACGCAGGATATTATAGGAGGTTCATTAAGGACTTCTCGAAAATTTCTCGGCCTCTGACTATGTACCATTTATTTTTGATGATGATTGTGTAGAAGCATTTGAAATACTTAAGAAAGCATTAGTCTCTGCACCTATTGTTCAGCCACCTGATTGGAATTTACCCTTTGAAATTATGTGTGATGCTAGTGATTATGCTGTAGGTGCTGTTCTAGGGCAAAGAGTTGATAAGAAATTAAATGTTATCCATTATGCTAGTAAGACTCTAGACAATGCTCAGAGAAATTATGCTACTACTGAAAAGGAACTCTTAGCAGTTGTGTTTGCCTGTGATAAATTCAGACCCTATATTGTTGATTCTAAAGTAACTATTCACACCGATCATGCTGCTATTAAATATCTTATGGAAAAGAAATATGCTAAACCTACACTTATTAGATGGGTTCTCTTGCTGCAAGAATTTGATTTGCATATTGTTGATAGAAAAGGAGCTGAGAACCCAGTTGCAGACAACTTATCTAGGTTAGAGAATGTTCTTGATGACCCACTACCTATTGATGATAGCTTTCCTGATGAGCAATTAAATGTCATAAGTACTTCTCGTAGCACTCTGTGGTATGCTGATTATGCTAATTATATTGTTGCTAAATTTTATACCACCTAGCTTCACATACCAACAAAAGAAAAAGTTCTTTTATGATTTGAGACATTACTTTTGGGATGATCCACATCTTTATAAAGAAGGAGTAGATGGTGTTATTAGACGTTGTGTACCTGAGCATGAACAGGAACAGATCCTACGCAAGTGTCACTCCAAAGCTTATGGAGGACACCACGCTAGAGATAGAACTGCACATAAGGTATTGCAATCTGGTTTTTATTGGCCAACTCTCTTCAAGGATGCCCGTAAGTTTGTTTTGTCTTGCGATGAATGTCAAAGAATTGGTAATATCAGTAGACGTCAAGAAATGCCTATGAATTATTCACTTGTTATTGAGCCATTTGGTGTTTGGGGCTTTGATTATATGGGACCTTTTCCTGCCTCTAATGGTTACACTCATATTTTAGTTGATGTTGATTACGTTACTAAGTGGGTAGAAGCTATTCCAACTAGTAGTGTTGATCACAACACTTCTATTAAAATGCTTAAGGAAGTTATTTTTCTGAGGTTTGGAGTCCCTAGATACTTAATGACTGATGGTGGTTCACACTTTATTCATGGTGCTTTCCGTAAGATGCTTGCTAAATACGATGTTAATCATAGAATTGCATCTCCTTATCACCCGCAGTCTAGTGGTCAGGTAGAGTTGAGCAATAGAGAGCTCAAATTAATTTTGCAAAAGACTGTCAACAGGTCTAGAAAGAATTGGTCCAAAAAACTGAATGATGCATTATGGGCCTATAGAACTGCGTACAAAAATCTTATGGGTATGTCTCCAAATAAAATGGTTTATGGAAAAGCATGTCATTTACCTCTTGAATTAGAACATAAGGCATATTGGGCTATTAAAGAGCTCAACTATGATTTCAAACTTGCCGATGAGAAGAGGTTATTTGATATTAGCTCACTTGATGAATGGAGAACCCAAGCTTATGAAAATGCCAAGCTGTTTAAAGAAAAAGTTAAAAGGTGGCATGACAAAAGGATACAAAAGCGTGAGTTTAATGTAGGTGACTATGTATTGCTATACAACTCTCGTTTAAGATATTTTGCAGGAAACTTCTCTCCAAATGGGAAGGTCCTTACGTTATCGAGGAGGTCTATCGTTCCGGTGCCATAAAAATCAACAACTTCGCAGGCACAAATCCGAAGGTGGTAAACGGTCAAAGAATCAAACATTATATCTCAGGTAATCCCATAAATGTTGAAACCAATATTATTGAAACCGTAACCCCGGAGGAATACATAAGGGACACTTTCCAGAACGTTCCAGACTCCGAAAAGGAATAGGTATGTGGTACGGTAAGTAAACCGACCCCAAACCAATTTGTAAAGCAATATTTCTCCGTTTTGGAATATTTAGAAAAATAGAAAAATAAGTAGCAGTCCGGGGAGGACACGAGGCCTCCACGAGGGTGGAGGGCGCGCCCTACCCCCTGGGCGCGCCCCCCTATCTCGTGAGCACCTCATGTGCCCTCCGGACTCCGTTTTCTTGCACGATACGTATTTTGGTCGGTAAAAATTCATTATATATTCTCCCGAAGGTTTTGACGACCGTATCACGCAAATATCCTCTGTTTTCGTTTCGAGCTGTTTCCGTTGCAGATTTGAGGATTCCGGAGACTCGATCATCCTCCTATGAGGGTGAGCCCATGCCATGGAAGGTGGACGACAAGCTTCTATCATCAACAACACCTCCACTGCCAACAACAAAGAAGGAGATATAATCACATGGGTATGGGCACTCCCCTTGGCAACTGCCAAGCTTGGGGGAGGTGCCCCGGTATCGTATCACCATCACAACTCCTATCTTTACCGTTTTTCTTAGTTCGATCCTATTAGTAGTATCTTGATTTAGTAGAATAAAGTCATGGCACGATCTAGTTTTGAGTTTTGCTTTATGATCCCTCTATGCAATCGAGTCCGTGAGCTATATATAATAAAGATTAGTGTTGAGTCAAGAGCTTGATTACTTTGCCATGATCTTGCGTGAATAAAGAAACGAATAAAAAGAGTTCATATTGATCTTATTGAAAGTAATGACTCCACATAGAAAGAGTATGATGATTAAAAGTTGTTGGGAGTTGGCAAATATAGCTTTGGTCATCATTGCAATTAATGAGAAGTAATAAGGAGAGAGAGGTTTCACATATAGATATACTATCATTGACATCTTTCATAATTGGGAGCACTCATTAAGTATGACATGCTAAAGAGTTGATGTCGGACAAGGAAGACAACATAATGGGTTATGTTTTCTCGCATCTCAGTTAAAGTATATTGTCATGGATCATTCAAACATGTTGAGCTTGCCTTTCCCCCTCATGCTAGCCAAATTCTCAGCACCAAGTAGAGATACTACTTGTGCTTGCAAATACCCTTAAACCAGTTTAGCCATGAGAGTCCACCATATCTACCTATGGATTGAGTAAGATCCTTCAAGTAAGTTGTCATCGGTGCAAGAAACAAAAATTGCTCTCTAAATATGCATGACTTATTAGTGCAGAGAAATAAGCTTTGTACGAACTTGTTGTGGACGCAATAAAAGCGACGGACTGCATAATAAAGGTTCACATACAAGGGGCAATATAAAATGACGTTCTTTTGCATTAATACTTTGTGCATCCAACCATAAAAAGCGCATGGCAACCTCTGCTTCCCTCTGCGAAGGGCCTATCTTTTATTATTATCTTCTATCTTATGCAAGAGTCAAGATGATCTTCACCTTTCCCTTTTTCATTTTATCCTTTGGCAAGCACTTCATGGTGGGGTGATCCTGATATATATATCCAATTGGATGTACTTTAGCATGAACTATTATTGTTGACATCACCCAAAGGTGAATAAGTTTGGAGGCAACATTATAAGCCCCAATCTTTCTCTGTGTCTGATTAAAACTTCATAACCACAAGTATTGCGTGAGTGTTAGCAATTATGAAGGACTAAGTGATAGTTGAGTATGTGGACTTGATTTTAAGCTCTGACATAGACTCTTTCCGATGTTATGATAAATTGCAATTGTTCCAATGACTGAGGTTATAATTTGTTAGTGCTCAATAAGGTTTATGATTCATACTTTGGCTTTGTGAAAAGATCATCACTTGAACATAAGTAATCATATGACAAAACTATATATGTTGTTGTTATGAAAATAATCATGATGCCTTCATGTCCGTATTTTATTTTTATCGACGCCTCTACTTCTAAACATGAGGACATATTTATTGTTATCGGCTTTTCGCTTGAGGACAAGCGAGGTCTAAGCTTGGGGGAGTTGATACGTCCATTTTGCATCATGCTTTTATATCGATATTTATCGCATTATGGGCTGTTATTTCACGATATGTCACAATACTTATGGCTATTCTCTCTTATTTCACAAGGTTTACCATGAAGAGGGGGAATGCCGGCAGCTGGAATTCTGGCTGGAAAAGGAGCAAATATTGGAGACCTGCGCAACTCCAGAAGTCCTGAAACTCCACGGAATATCTTCAAAGAAATAAAGAAAAATCGTCGCCAAAGATGAAGGCCAGGGGGCCCACACCCTGCTCACGAGGGTGGGGGCGCGCCCCTCCCCCCTGGGCGTGCCCCCCTACCTCGTGGCCCCCCTGGTGGCTCTCCGACGCCCATCTTCTCCTATATGAAGTCTTTCGATGAGAAAAAAATAAGAAGCAACCTTTCGGGACGAGACTCCGCCGCCACGAGGCGGAACCTTGGCGGAACCAATCTAGGGCTCCGGCAGAGCTGTTCTGCCGGGGACACTTCCCTCCAAGAGGGGGAAATCATCACCATCATCATCACCAACGCTCATCTCATCGGGAGAGGGCAATCTCCATCAACATCTTCACTAGCACCATCTCATCTCCAAACCCTAGTTCATCTTTTGTATCCAATTCTTGTCTCCAAGTCTGGGATTGGTGCTAGTAGGTTGCTAGTAGTGTTGATTACTCCTTGTAGTTGATGCTAGTTGGTTTATTTGGTGGAAGATCATATGTTCAGATCCTTTATGCACATTATATCCCCTCTAATTATGAACATGAATATGCTTTGTGAGTAGTTACGTTTGTTCCTGAGGACAAGGGAGAAGTCTTGCTATTAGTAGTCATGTGAATTTGGTATTCGTTCGATATTTTGATAAGATGTATGTTGTCTAACCTCTAGTGGTGTTATGTGAACGTCGACTACATAACACTTCACCATTATTTGGGCCTAGAAGAAGGCATTGGGAAGTAATAAGTAGATGATGGGTTGCTAGAGTGACAGAAGCTTAAACCCTAGTTTATGCGTTGCTTCGTAAGGGGCTGATTTGGATCCATATGTTTCATGCTATGGTTAGGTTTACCTTAATACTTTTGTTGTAGTTGCGGATGCTTACAATAGAGGTTAATCATAAGTGGGATGCTTGTCCAAGTAAGGGCAGTACCCAAGCACCGGTCCACCCACATATCAAATTATCAAAGTACCGAACGCGAATCATATGAGCGTGATGAAAACTAGCTTGACGATATTCCCATGTGTCCTCGGGAGCGCTTTTCCCATTATAAGAGTTTGTACAGGCTTGTCCTTTGCTACAAAAAGGATTGGGCCACCTTGTTGCACCTTATTTACTTTTGTTACTTGTTGCTCGTTACAATTTACCTTATCACAAAACTATCTGTTACCACTTATTTCAGTACTTGCAGAGAATACCTTGCTGAAAACCGCTTATCATTTCCTTCTGCTCCTCGTTGGGTTCAACACTCTTACTTATCAAAAGTACTACGATAGATCCCCTATACTTGTGGGTCATCACTCACCGTTTTTGGGTCCCAAAGCGATTTTCATGGTTGTGGAACCCCAAGGTGCGCTTACGTGTCGGTCATCAACAATCGAAGTTTGGGCCGATTCTGGCCCATTTCTTAGACTATTACTCAGTTTTTGGTTCCCGTAGTGATTTCCATGATTGACGAACCCCGGAGTGCATTTACGTGTCGGTCATCAACAATCACGAGTTTGGCCAATTCTGGTCCGTTTCGAGCACTATTACTCATCGTTTTGTGGTGCTAGAGCGATTTCCATGATTGACGAATACCGGGGTGCATTTACGTGTCGGTCATCAACACTCACGATTTTGGCCGATTCTGGTCCGTTTGAAGCACTATTACTCATCGTTTTGGGGTGCCAGAGCGATTTCCAGGATTGACGATCCCCGGGGTGCGTTTACGTGTCCGTCGTCAACACTCACAGTTTTGGCCAATTCTGACCCGTTTCATGGACTATTACTCACTGTTTTGGGGTCCCAGAGTGATTTCCACGATTAACGAACCCCGGGGTGCATTTACTTGTCGAACATCGACACTGACAGTTATTGGCCGATTCTGGCCCATTTCATGGACTATTACTCACTTTTTTGGGGGTCCTCGAGTGATTTCCACGATTATTGAACCCCGGGATGCATTTACGTGTCGGACATGGTTTTCGAACCCTAAGCTGTGCTTACATGTTGGTCGTCAAGACTCGCAGTTTGGGTTCGATTCTGGCCCGTTTCATGGACTATTACTAACCGATTTGGGTTCCCTGAGCGATTTCCATGTTTGACGAATCCCGGGGTGTGTTTATGTATTGTTCATAAATAATCCTTGGTTTGCCCGATTCTGGGCTTTTTCATGAACTATTACTCACCGTTTTGGGTCCTGAGGGAGTCCTAGATTAGGGGGTCCTCGGATAGCCAGACTATGTACTTTTGCCGGACTGTTGGACTATGAAGATACAAGATTGAAGGCTTCGTCCCGTGTCCGGGTGGGACTCTCCTTTGCGTGGAAGGCAAGCTTGGCAATTCAGATATATAGATCTCCTTCTTTGTATCTGACTCTGTGTAACTGAAAGTGCGTTATATCGACTAGAGGGGGGTGAATAGGCGATTTCTATGAATTCTTCACTGAGGAATTTGCTGGTGAGGAAATTCCTAAATGAAGAGCTACTAACAGCGGAATAAGTGCTCAGAAGTAAACATAACAGAATACAAGCATAGTCATCATGGCGAGATGAAGAGAAGCACAGAGTACAGAAAGCGTAAACACAGGATAACACAAGAAAGAAGACGGACAGACTGAAGAAATTGATCTGAGGAAATTGAGAAAGTCTTCAGTCAAAGTCTTCAAATATATATGAACAGGCACACAACGACAGACATGAGGAAATAAAAGAGTTGGGGAAATAGAACCAGTAGGCTTTGTGAAGGCAATGATTTGGTAGACCAGTTCCAACTGCTGCCTCAGTTGGACATCTGGTTGGAGCGGCCGAGTATTTAAACTCGAGGACACCCAGTCTTCACCGTATTCTCCTTGAGCCAAGGTCACACAGACCTCGCCCAATCACTCGTGGTAAGTCTTCAGGTGACTTCCGAACCTTCACAAACTCGGTTACTCGGCGATCTACAATTCCTCTTGGATGCTCTAGACCTTGACGCCTAACCGTCTGGAAGAAGCACAGTCTTCAAAGGAAACAAGCGTCGGATCCACGCAGGATCAATCTCTTTAGTGATGCTCAATCACTTTGGGTTTGTAGGTGTTGGGTTTTGGGTTTTCCTCACTTGATGATTTTCACTCAAAGTCCTCGGAGGATGGGATGCTCTCAATTGACAAGTGTCAGTTTCTCTCGGAGCAGCCAACCAGGTAGTGGTTGAAGGGGGCGGCTATTTATAGCCTAGGGAGCAGCCCGACATGATAAGACATAAATGCCCTTGTCTGATATGACCGTTAGGTGGGTAGATATTTTGGAACCGCTAGCGCATAGCACAACAACGGTCGGAATTTTGACTATCAAAATCCTCAGGGCTATCATGTTCCTCACTGTGTAGGCAATTCACACTGGTGAATTCCTGACTCCTCAGTCAGAACAGATTCCTCAGAGACCAGAAGAACTTTGTCTCTGTCACTGAAGAATATGACTGAACTGTATGAGATTTCCAATGGCTTCACTCGAAGGGATTGGTAGGTGTAGGATTTTGAGTTGAGCATCACATGGAATTTTTTCCTTAATATTTTCTCGACCCCCTTTAACAGTACGGTGTTTCCTATGACTCAAGAAGGAGAAAATGAAACTACGAAAACAAAAGTCTTCATGCTTCATGTTCCTCGAATGATTGCCTAGTCTTCAAGGTCACACCAATTTCTTCACTTTCAAAGTCTTCAGAAAGTCTTCAGAGATCCAAAGTCTTCAGAGATCCAAAGTCTTCAGTTGAAGAACTTCATTTTTAGGGGTCGACTTTCTCTGTAAATATCAAACTCCTCATAGACTTGTAGACCTGTGTACACTCACAAACGCATCAGTCCCTTAACCTATAAGTCTTCAATACACCAAAATCACTAAGGGGCACTAGATGCACTTACAATCTCCCCCTTTTTGGTGATTGATGACAATATAGGTTAAGTTTTCAACGGGGATAAACATGTGAAGTGTAAATAATGATATTGAGGAATTTGATTGCAAGATATAGAAGAACTCCCCCTGAAGATGTGCATAGTGAGGAATTTGCTTTTGAAGCAATGCACACTTGAAGAGTATAATCATGGAGATCTCCCCCTATATCTTGTAATTCATACACGCATTTGATATATAATATCAAGAATTTTTGAAATACATGATGAAATATGGTGACTGATGTAATTCAGCATGCGTGCATTAAGGGGACGGCCGGCAACGCATAACAACCGAGCGGCCCGCGGCACTTGATCTCGAGGACGGCGGGTGGCGCTTGATTTCGTGAATGGCCGGCGGTGCACAAGATCTGAGCAACTGGCTGCGCTTGATCTCGGGGACGGCCGGCGGCGCTTGATTTCGCGAATGGCCGGCGGTGCACAAGATCCGAGCAGCTGGCTGCGCTTGATCTCGGGGACGGCCGGCGGCGCTTGATTTCGCGAATGGCCGGCGGTGCACAAGATCCGAGTAGCTGGCTGCGCTTGATCTCGGGGACGGCCGACGGCGCTTGATTTCAGGGATGACCGTCGGGGTTTGAGATCCTGGTTGGCAGGGGTCGAGGAAGATACATGCCATCTACAGGAAGGATGGCGGCCAGCAAGCAGCAGGGCCGAACAGGAAGAGCAGAGCAATGGTAATCGATTCCTTTACATGAACCTGAACCAAACAAAGTTGGAAAAAACTCATTACACTTTCTTAAACACGTTAATCTGATTACGTTTACATTACCATTACCATTTCGGAAAGCCAAACACCTCCTGGAAAGATGTATTTAGCCTTGTCGGGCTGCTGCTTGGTCCTCTTCCTAGCAAGAGGCTATTGTGGCCCTTCCGTAGGCGAGTGAGTGGATATCAGCTAGCCACGAAACCGACACGTGGGGTGATGGTGAACCCTCTTTCTCTCCTCACGGCCGCCACCGCCCTCACTCACATTAACGCTAGGATTCAATAAAGTTTCAATAATCAGCTGAATTCTTAAATGAATGGCATATGTCTAACTCTAAGTATGTGAACTTTTTTTTTGTGTGGGGAACAGTGGCGGAGCGTGACCAAAACACAAGGGGGGGCCAAATATATATAAGAAGGCACAATATGCATAAGAAAAGCAAAGTCATAGAACAGATATAAGAGATAGTTTTGGACTAGTAAATTTGTTCACACAAATACAACTTATGACAAATTAATTTTTGGAAATCTAAATGAATAAATTACCACCACATCTCAGTTCCGAGGGTGCACTTGGGGATTCAGGTCCAGGGAGTAGAGGCACGCCGGCGTCAACGTGCGGCTCCAGGGAGCATAGCGCTTGTGATTTGTGAAGAAGGACATTGAGGATTTGAGGTTCAGGCAGTCCGGCACCGCCGGCGTCAACGTGCAGCTCCGGGAGCATAGCCCTTGTGATTTGTGAAGAAGGGCATCGAGGATTTAAGGTTCAGGCAGTCTGACGGACATGCCGCCGTCATCACCGTGGGCGGTCGTCGATTGCAGACTTGCAGTGATTAGGGTGTGCGACGGAGACAATAACATACATGAGAGAACGATTGTTTTGATCTCGTGTGTGGTGCAAGCTGCAGCTGCGCTACGTTGTGAACGACTGGGCCAAAGTGGTATGTGTTGTACTAGTACTAATTACCATTTTGCAATTTTCAAGAGGGGGGGGGGGGGGGGGTCGTGACCCCGTTTGATCTCCACGTAGCTCCGCCAGTGGTGGGGAAAGTATGTGAACTTTAGAGTGGCTTATTTCGAATTCAGAGAATAGTGAAGACATTTTTTAAAACCAAAAACTTTATAGTGGCATATATCAAATTTAACCTATAATTTGTTGCCACATTTGCTTTACCTCTCCAATGTGTAGCTAAGGGCATCTCCAACATCGTGTCCTAAACTGAGCTAACTATTCGTCCGTGGACGTGTCCAAACACACATACGAAAGCGGACCATCTAACCCTGTCCATCAAATGTCCATCTCCGTTTTATTTTTCTAAAGACCGCATAACTCAAAACAAATATAGATAAACAAGATAATTATTTGAGTAGTGAAAAGTATTCGAATGTAACACTAGTTCAAAATTCAGGACACGTTCATCCGACCGCTCCATGTCTGCTAGGGCCACGTGCATCATTGCCATTTCATCGTCACATCCATTATCCTCATGTAATAAGGATGAATTCATGCAGCGGTTGTCGCCTGAATACATCGTGCTTGCTTTAAAGTAAAGAAAACATCGTCAGCATTTTTTTTTGATGGACCAGCCTTGGCTGGTGTTTCATTGATATAAAGCAGGGAGCAGATGACAAAATGACAAGGCGGGGATCCGAAGATCAAGGAGAGAAGAAGAAGAATGAAAAAAGAACAGGTGCCAGGGCACCAGGAAAACGCTAGCCTACTCTCCCGGCGGATCCCCAAAGGGGCTCTGGATGATCTTGGCGCCGCCTTGCTGCCAGAGGCTTAGGCCTCATCTGATCGCAGAAATCACGTCATCCACGTTTGCCACTTTTTCCCTGAACGCGCAATTGTTCCTCTCCTTCCAGGTCTCCAAAGGACAAGCATCGCGAGTGCCTTGGCGCCCTTTCTGAAGATTGGCGGCGAGGCCTCAACCATAGCCTGTACCCTGTCGACGGAGCTTTGCTTGTTGATCCAGGTCCCCTGGTGCATGGCCTCGCAGCCATGCCAGGTGGAAATATGGGTCCAGATGGTAGCCGCAAAACGGCATTGCCAGAACAGATGGTCGGAGCTTTCCAGGTTGCGGAGGCAAAGCTGACAGAAATAGCTATTGATCCAACCTCTACGTTGCAGCCTGTCGTTGCACCAGAGACGGTCTTGGTGCAGCAGCCAAGCAAAAATTTTCAGCTTTGAGGGCGTCCAAGTGTCCCAGATCACCGTGCGGAGACGGGATTCTACGTGGCCTTGGAACTGAGCAGCATAAGCCGATCGCACGGAGTACCGCCCGGAGGCCGTCATCTGCCATGAGATATCGTCCCTACTGGCTCTCCAAGGCGGCTTCACCCGCGTCGCCTGGCCCTCCAAGGAAACATCGTCAGCAATTTGGCTATGCCATTTGGACAAATGCCTGTCAGGCGTGCTGTCCACCGTGGACGACAACTGGAGGGGCGAAGGGTACCTGGACGGCGAATGGGGGGGGGGGGGTGACGACGTAGGTACAACGGTCTCTGTGCCCGGATGGAGCGGAGGAGGTCCCACAATGGCTGGGGCAGGCGTTCGGGTGGTAAAGCGGCGACGTCAGACCTGGGAGGGAGTGGATACAGAGCAAGGGGAGAGGGCCAGAGTGAGAAAGACGCGGGCTCCGTTGGGGTTTTAGATGGGCCGGGGGTGCCGGAGTCCTACGTGGTGAAGATCCAGACTCCCGCAAACCTCCCCAGTGTTGCATCCGGTTCACGAGAATTGTACTCGTTTGCCAATTTTTGTGATTTGAAGAAAGCACACATGAGATTTCAGCAACCGATCCTCCAATCACAGATTTTCTTGATTGATCGCGACAAGTATGGTAGTAGTAGCCCCATACCATGTGCCCAAATACCACCAGTACTGTAGATTCCTGGCGCGCGCCCACTAATTTAGCCGCGGAAAAGGCAACCCGTGAACGGGAGGATGCCTAATCGAGCATGCAAATGGAAGCGTCAAAATCACCGCTTCCTTTTCCTATTAAAAACAGTTGATTGATCCCCCGGCAGGCCACGATTCGGCAGCGGCCGGTTGCCGTCAGAAGTGGATCCTCTAACATGAAGAAGAGAAGTCATCTAAGTTACAATTTCCTAACTTCCCTTCTTCACATCCGCATGATAAGGTTAAAATGACTTGAATTTATTTGCAAATTAGAAATCTATTGTATACATTTACAAAAATTACATACAAACAAAATTATGATGCAATAAAATTAATTTTAAATTTATTTACATGAACAGTAACCACACACATAACCTGCTACAGTAGATAAATACAATATTCGCTAGAGTGATCCTGACTTTCCTTCTTGGTTATGCACTAGATTGTACTGTAGCTTAGGTGACTTCCCTTCTTAATGTTAGAGGATCCACTTCCGTTGCCGTCCGTCTGGCTATATAACGAGGACCATGGATTGAGCCCTGGCTTTGTGCCAGTGCCACCGCTCATCTTCTTCCTCCTCCCCTCTCCTCTCCTCTCCTCAAGCAGCTAGCCAAGAAGTTCTTCCTCCTCCTTCACCAATGGCGTTCCTTCAGTCAGTCAGTCAGTCAGGTCTCGTGCACGAGGAAGGAAGAAGCCAGCCCGAGCCCTGCCCATGGCCGCCGGCTGATTTCTCCTTCGCTCATGGAGCGAGAGAAGAAGGATTACTCAGATCAGATGTATGTTTTTTCCTCATGTAACCCCAGCTTTTAGTCTGTCTATTCTTTTTAATCACAGGGGATAACGGGAGAGCCGGCTGGGCCTCACCAGGAGCGTCGGATCTCAGATCCAAGGGCGGGCCCAGGGCCGCTTCGGCAGATTTGCGGAAAGGCCCACGCGCGCCCTAATGCTCGCCGGAAGGCCCTTATATAGCCGTTGGACCCATCCCCGCGCAATCTAACCGCTCCCCATCGCAATTCCTCCGCGCTGTAACACGCTCGCCGCCGATCCGCCCTCCGCCCTCCACCGCCGTCGCCAGGGCCTTCCCTTCCGCTCCCCCGGCGGCAAGTACCTTCGCGGACCCCTCCCCCCTTCCGCCCCGTCGGCCGCAAGCACCTCCGCGCCGGCCGTCATGGCGCCCGTGTCGCGCCCGCGCCCCAGTTTCGGGTTCGCCTTCGACTCCCCTGTCTTCTCCGACAAGACGCTCCGCCTCGAGGTGGTTTCTGCCGCCGATTCGACTCTGGCAGTCTCGAGGAAGCGCCCCCGCGGTATGCCGTGCCGTCTCCCCCCCTCCCTCCCTCTGGTGCTTTTCTTGCGATGAGGGAGGCCCACGTTTCTTGATTTCATTTCCCGTTCAGCACTTCTGTACGTTTCTTGATTCTTCCTGTTCGATCTTGGTCCGGGCTGAACATATTTATGTGCAAATTCCAGCAGGATATAAAAATAATCGGGAATTTAAGTGAAATTTGAGGCTGTTCTGAGATTGCCTAGTTGCACAAGATTTAGGACAGGTTGGGAATTCTGGTGGAAGTTGGTGTCGTTCTAAGATTGCCTCGTAGCACAAGATTTACGACAGGTTGTGAATTTTGATGAAATTTGCTGCTGTTCTGAGATTGCCTAGTTGCACAAGATTTAGGACAGGTTGTGAATTTTGATGAAATTTGCTGCTGTTCTGAGATTTCCTAGTTGCACAAGATTTAGGACAGGTTGGGAATTTTGGTGAAAGTTGATGTCGTTCTAATATTGCCTCGTTGCACAAGATTTTGGGCAGGTTGGAAACTTAACTGAAATTTGAGGCTGTTCTGAGATTGCCTAGTTGCACAAGATTTAGGACAGGTTGGAAATTTAGGTGAAATTTGACGTTGTCCTGAAATCTGATGCTGTTCTAAGATTGTCTCGTTGCACAAGATTTAGGTCAGGTAGATTGCTCCAGTACCCTGGACCTATGAATAGTGAAGCAGCTTCTGCTATCTGTTTTTATCTTTGCTTCCACTATCTTGTACTGTACCTATGAATCAGCCCTTTTCTTCTAATAGGTTTCATGTCCTCTAAATGCAGAGTATCTTAACACAGATGATGTTACTTCACCAGACACTGTGAAGAAGGTTTGCCTTCAACATATTCTTCTCAGCTACGATGTCAGTAGAAATTTTTTTACTACACTGTCTCATTTGCTTGTTTTGTCTCTGTTTTTTCTATTTGTAAACCAAAACAGAGGCAACAGGCACATGAAAGAAGGGATGAGTCCACTTTGGAGGAAAGCGACGAGTCTGTTGACAATACAGTAAGAAAATTCTCTTACTGAAAACTAGCATTAACCTACGTCCTTCACTCAGTCAGCACATAAATTACTTGCAGTATTATTTATGTGACAACCTGCTTCTGTTTTTTTACTGTTATCAGAAAAACAAAGGGTGTGCAGGGGTCATTGTGGTTGGCAATACAAACCCAGTGAAACCACAGAGTATCGAGGCCAAGGATATGAATGTAAGTCTGATTCTAATGTGTGATTCTAATGTGTTTTTTTACATCTAGAATGTTTCTGCTTCATGTCCAGTAAATTGTTATTATGTGCACTCCTGACATAATCAGATCATGTCGACTACTAACTTGTTGTGCATCTGCGCAGGATGATAAGTCAACTGATTTCTCCAGGCAAGGAAGGTGCGTGGATATGGGTTTGTTGGATAGCTGTTGTACTTTTTGACAGTTTTATAGGCTTAGTTGCATAAGGAAAACTCCCCTTTTGTTCTGTTCTTATGCAAGGGGCTGTACTATTTTTGTATCTATTTAGCTGCGCTTCTGTTTTAATTAGCATAATTAAAATCAACAACGATAATTCATGATTTGAAATGATTAATTGTCCTTGCCAAAAGAGAATGAACAGGAAAAAATATGTTTCTGAAGAGTCCTTGCCAAAAGAGAATGAACAGGGAAAATATGTTTCTGAAGTTTATACTGCATGAACCCTTTATATTGCCGATGCAGCACCCTTAGTTTCAGTGATTTCTTATTATGATTTTTTGCCCTTCCAGAGAGATTGAAAAGGAAGGATCTTTAGCGTACTATGCGAGGTTTCAAGAGGAAGGAAAGACAGAACATGATGTCCAAGGCTTAGGTGAGGGTTTACAAGTGATTTTTCTCCTATTATATGATTTCCTCTCCTGTTTGTTTTTGTTTTTGAAATTTGCACATGATTGATAATGATGATAAATTTTTGTCAGTACACCATTGTAACATATGCCCTGTCATTCTCCCTTTGAGTCTTATTTCTGAACTCTTTTTCTTTATTTTACTGTTTATCGCAGATAATGTGCAGAAAACACCAGTCCTTCGTGTTAAACATATTCGGATTTGCTCAATGCTCTTAGCTTCTGAAAGCCAATTTTTCCATAAGGTACTTTTAGCTAATTATGATTATGATAGTTGTTTTGATTAGTGCGTGTTTCCCAGCTTATTTAGTGTTTTGCTTTTATAGCTTTTTACAAACGGCATGATGGAGTCTAATCAGAACATCATTTCACTTCAAGTGTCGGAAGAAGGTTATGAAATTCATATACTCTTATGCAATGAAATTTAAGACTAGACTTGGTCTTAATGCCGTTTTTCGATATATATCTTTCAGAGGTTGAACCGGTGCTGGAAATAATAAATTTTATTTATAATGGAGAATTTAGCAAATTGGACCCCAAGAATCTGCTTACCACTCTACTTACAGCGGATAAGTATGAAGTTTCTCGAGCTATTAGTGAGTGTGGAGAATTATTATTGAAATCAGAGATGACACTTGAGACTGCTTTGATGTACTTGGACTTTCCGGCCACAAGTTCAGTAGTATTGGAAGCCTTGGGACCTCTGAAGTCTGCATCTGGTGACTTGTAGCTCTCAAATTCAAGGATGTTGTCCGGTAAGTGACCTCTAAAATGACTCCCTTTGTTCATCGAATTGGTTTGTTGGCATGTTGTGAAATTTGATAATACTTGGGCATGAGACACTTGGCCAATAATGTTTCTTTGAGCTAAAACAATATGTAGAATGTTGAAAATTTTCATGTATCAGAATCATCGGTTTTCCTTGTTTTTGATTTGCATATAAGTTATACAGCTCATATAAGAAGTCTTCTGCACATGCATATAGATGATTTCTATTACCTATTATTTCAGGCATGAACATGAGCTTCTCCAAATGCCCCTCTGTGTGATCAGATGTGTTTTCATGAGTAGCGAGCTGGTTGTTCCTTCAGAATATTATGTTTACACCTTTTTGCTTAAGTGGGTCTCGGAGAAATACCCTGATCTGAGTCAGAGAACGGGTGTCTTCCGCGAAGTGCTGTTACATCTTGTCAGGTTCATGCATATGTCGCTTGAAGGGCTAATGCAGTTTGCTGGTTGCCCTCTAATGGCTGATAAAAAGGTAGTGATGACCATGATTGGCAATGCATTGTTGTTCAAGGTCAACAACTCATGCCGCCGAGTTCGCCAGTGGAACTATGAGCCTAGGGTCTATCTGACCAAACCAGTGAATGTTTCAGTTCTTCATCCATATGCAGAAGCTATAGCTTACATGGACCTGAATTTGGATGACTGCTCTCGAATGAGTACACCAGGGAATGCAAGCTATATCAATTCAGAGGCGTTCACGTTTGCTGGATATAGGTTCTTCTTGAAGGTTGTCTGCAGGATGGATCCAGCTTCCAACACGCCCATAACACTTGGCTTGTTTGTTGGTACTAATCATCTGAGCCAGCCAGTTAATCTGAATCTTTCCTTTGCTGTGAGGCAGAGGCCTTCTGAAGATTTCGTCAATAAGTTCTCATTCAACCAGACTTTTGCAAGTGGCAACACGTTTGGATTGGTGGATCTGCTCTTGTGCCCGTGGTCGCAGCTAGTTAGTGATGGGAGCATCTATCTTATAGATGGCAGAATCCACTTGCGAGTCCAAATGAAGATCGGAGCTGGCTAGGTAGTCACCACATTAGGCAAAATGGTGTATCCAAGTGGTTTTGGATTGAAAAAAAACTGTACAGTACATTGATTATACCTTGTTTTGTACCTTGTTAGTTTCTTAGTTTCAGTTGTGCTGTTGAATCAATAATTGATTGTTCCCAGCATAAATGTAAACGTTTTTGTTTTTTTTCTACCTTGTCAGTTTCTTGGTTCCAGTTGTGCGGTTGAATCAATAATCATAAATGTAAACACAGTTTCTGTTTTCCTTTGTTTTTGAATTGGTAAACACAGTAGAACCTACTGCCACGGTTGATAGCTAGCAGATTAGTGCTGTAAAATTCCATCCAAGTATTCTTTTAACCTTTGATGATTGCACTTAATATATTCTTTCCATTCTTTGATACTCACAAAGATGGGTAGAAATGAACGCACTTGCTTGAGTAAATCGTGTGAGAGCCTGCACAAGACAGACGCACTACACCTAAGCTAGAGTGGAGTAGTGATTTTTTATTTTCGCAAAAAAGCTAGAGTAGTACTCCCTCTGTCTCAAAATAAGTGACTCAAAAATGACTCAATTTTATACTAACTTATTTTGGGACGGAGGGAGTAATTTTCTTCTTCCTGGCTGGGTACCTAAACTAAAATCCTGGAATTAGAGCGGGCACTCCCAAACCCAAAACACAAACCCGTATAGCCCAAACCCGAAGCACTAACGATTTTCTCGGGTAGCATGTACGGAATTATTTCAGGTAGTAGGCGATAACAATTCTTAGCCTCTTTACCAAATTTTAGGTTCAACAAGAAAGTAGTTATCTAGATATGCAACAAGGTGGACAACGACAACCTATATGACAAGCAACACAAGGACACGTACAAGTACAAAGTAAACAAGCAATAAAAACTTGTACAAAGTAAATGGACGAAGTAACCACAGTGGAGTCAATGAAGATGAGGATATGTTGCTGAAGTTCCTTTGGGAGAGGTACGCCTCTGTTGAAAAGGTGTGGAGGCACGATGCTCCCAAATGTCCCTAGGACCATCTTATTCTCCTCACGCCCTCGCACGATGCATGGTGCCGCGAATTCACTAGCGGTGCCCTTGAAGGCGGCAACCAAAACCTTTACAAACAAGGTTGGGGTTCTCTCCACAACTTAATTGGAAGCTCCCAACACCACCAGAAGGTTCACCACAATGGAATGTGGCTCTGACGTGACCTCTTACGTCTAGGGTGCCCAAACACCTAAGAGTAACAAGTTCCACAAGTGAAAGTATGGGAGACCCAAATTTCCTTTGGTGAAAGTGTAGATCTAGGTCTCCTCCCTCAATCCCTACCAAATCAACAAGTTTGGTTGGCTAGAGAAGAATATTGGGAAAGCAAGAGCTTAGGGCATCGATGGAGAAGAGGGAGGGGCAAGAGGTGGGTGGGAGGTGGAAGAACCTTCCCTATTTATAGTGTCCAACAAATCCAACCATTATGTGCAGTTTCGCATAGGGGCGGTACAACCACATGGGGTTGAGGCACAACCGCCCGGGGCCCAACTCTACACATGCGAAGCCACAACGGTACAACCGCTGGGTGGCCCGATTGTATTAGTTTAAATTAATAAACCGGGACAACTGTGCGACCACCGCCCTGTAGCACCCGAGACCCAAAAGGAATCACCCTTTCTGCGGGACTCGGGGCGGTACCAGCACTGCTACAACCGCCCAAAACATTCCTCCGGTGGCCACTAACTCTGGAGCGGTACAACCACAACGGACCCTGGTAGTACCGTTATAGAACTAAACAGCGGGACAACCGATGGACAAGGGAAGGTACAACCGCCTGATGAATGTAGATTAGGAGGCAAAGTCCCAAGTAGGCAATAAGTGGTCTTCGGTACAACTGGTCACCCAAGATCCTGAACACCGCCTGACACGAGGGAATCACCCCTCTGGGGGTAGTTGTCCGGAAGTACCGTATGGGTACCTCTTGCTCTAGCAGTACAACCGCTTAGAGCAAGTTTCCTGCACTTGGTTGAATTTGAAGCTGTCTCCTCAAAACGGAAGGCAATAAGTGGGTGCAATGTATAGATGTGCACGTGTTTGATTCACCTAGTACCTTCCACTGCAGACCCAGTCTTAATAGTACGGATTTCCTAGGACCAAAGAAATAAACACGTTGGAAATGCCGTCTTCGCTCTTTTTCGTCTAGAGGGGAGACCGGTCGTCTTGTGCCATATAGAGTATACATGTGTAGCTTAGGCACATTGTTAGTCCGCAAATTGCATTGTCATCAACACCAAAACACTTAAGGCTAGAAATTCCCTTACAATATCCCCCTTTTTAGTGGTTGATGATAATATAAAGATTTGCACATGTGGGCTAAAAAATATAGACGAGCTCCCCCTAGATGTGAGAACTATTATGAATATGCTTTTGGAATGTAAAATACTCACACTCGGATCAATACTCCCCCTAGATTTTATAGACCAACAATATGTTGCAAACGAAATAAAAACATAATAAGTATGCATTTGCAAGGATATGAAGTGGAGCAACATATATGAAGGAAACAATAATAAGCGAGGCTCCACAAACATAAACGACGAGACATGATAAAGATAACTAGATATGGGATAACATGTCTAACACCACACAATACAATGTGTCCAAGCAAATAAGTTCACAAACCAAAGCAAATGGTTCAACTAAAAAAGGAATCACAAGCAAGCAATAACTACCAAGAAAATGAGCTCATGATTCCCACCCATGCAAATCCCCGATGACCTAATAGATATCTCTCCACCTTTGGCATCAAGACACCAAAAAGGCTCAGTAGTCCTCCTCTGACACCTGGTCTCCTCGTCATCAGACTCGGGGTCATCCTCAACACCGTCATCCTTTGGGTCATCCACTCCTATCTCCTCTTCCTCATCAGCCTAAGCAAACGATCCAGCACCCACTAGTGGAAAAAGTGCTAGCCACAACTCTTGTTGGTGGCGCGCCATTTTGAAAGAACGCCAACACTATTTTTCTAAATAGTAGTGGCGTCGGTCTATTTCATATGACATAGATATGCAGCTATGCCGGCATATGAATAATAGGGTACGCCACCTGTAAGTGGGTCTCAACGTTCTGCCATGTCCCAAGTTAGAGCTGGCGTAGCAAAATCTCATTATGCCGGTACTAATCAGAATATCTATGGCGTAGCCTGGCAAGTGACGCCAGCAGTAGGTTTTGCGGGCCCATCAAATTTTTAGCCAGCATAACACCGGCGTGGGCATTTCCTGAATGCCAGGGATATACAAGTTTCTAATGCCGTTCCATAGTATGTCAACGCCAGTAAGTAATTACGTCACAACACATATAGAATTTTCTTCTTCCTCCTCTCTCTCTCTTCTCTTCTTCTTGAGAAAAAGACCAAATATTTTCTCTTGATTTCTTAAGTAGGTAGCTAATTAGCTAGATCTAAGCTAGTTCACACACTCTCACTCGCTATTAAGCTAGCTACTTCTCTTCTCCACCCACTTAAACACACACCTTGCATTAAAAGTTTCACCACACTCCATTAATGGCGCCTCCAACGGTCGGCCGCCCCCCGACCCCCTCTCCTGCACCTTTGATGAGGTAAAGAAGACCAAACTTCTTGTTAAATTTATGTGCATATATATCCGAGGAATTCGCATATGGATGGATATGTGTGCTGGATGTGTACGTGTGTGTCATTAGTTGCTAGCTATAGAAATTGCACAATGCTCGTGAATTATTGCTGTGTCGATGTATGATATCGATATGTTTCAGTTTGCACGAATGTCTACAGCTAGAGTTGCCAATGTTTTGGCGAAACGTTGATTCATTTCCATTTCGTCAAATTTCTAGCACTCATAATGTCCCATTTTTAGCAAAGGTCATGCCGAAATTTTTTATGCCGTCATTGCTAATATATCTAATTATTTTAATACATTTACCTTTGCAGCGCTAATTGATCGCCGCCTATCAAAAGATTCAATATGGATCGGAGTGTGGAGGCCTTTCTCAATTTCGCGGTGGCAAATATGATACAAAAGGGTGAAGTGCAGATATTATGTCCATGTTCGACATGCGAAAATGGAGTTTTGCAAAACCCGTTCAATGGCAGCGTGCTAGCGCACTTGCTCCGTCGTGGTTTCGTCGAAGGTTATACACGGTGGACAAAGCATGGTGAGGAGGATGTTAGTGATGATGGAGGAAACAATGATGCGGAAAACTTTGGTGATGAAGAAGAGCCGCTAGAAGGAGGAAACAATGAACATGCGCATGGAGGAGGAAATGATGAAATGCCACCCGAACAGGAAGAGGATCATGAGACTGTCACACAGGATATGTCATTGGCTACAATGCTACAAGATCCTCATGTCAAAGATCTGGTTAGGAAGAAGACGAGAACCGAGAGAGCTGCTATTAAAGAGGCTCTAAAGTTGGCGCAACTGGAAACAAACGCGAAAACTCCACTGTATGAAGGTTGCGATCCCGAGCACACCTGCCTGCACGTCACACTCAAACTTCTGGACATCAAGGCAAGATTCAAGAGTATAGATGCAAGTCTGGATGCTACATTGGAATATTTACACAAAGTTTTGCCAAGGGGAATTTGTTGCCTCATAGTGTAGATGAGGCGAAGAAGATCGTGTGTCTGCTTGATTTGCCGCATGTAAGATATCACGCATGCATAAACGATTGCATCTTATATAGGAATGAGCATGAGAACAAAACTGAGTGTCCAACTTGCAACGAACCCCGATACAAGCCTGTAAAGAATGAACCTTGAAAGGTTGTATGGTACCTTCCGTTGATTCCTCGCTTGCAGCGATAGTTTGCTGACCCGAAGGAAGCAAAGAACATGACTTGGCACAAGACAAGAAAGTCTAAAAATGATGGGATTCTGAGACATGTCGCAGATGGTTGTCAGTGGAAAGCACTGGACAATTTAGAACCAAAATTCGCAGCTGAAGCAAGAAACCCTAGGTTGGGTGTCAGTTGTGATGGACTAAATCCATTTGGCAACCAGAGTAGCACACATAGTACATGGCCCGTATTTGTATGGTTGTACAACCTCCTTCCCTGGCTCTGCATGAAACAAAAGTACATACACTTGGTTATGCTAATTCAAGGGCCAACCCAACCTGGCAATGATATCAACACATATTTTGAGCTATTGAAGGAAGAGTTAGAAATATTATAGAAGCCCGAAGGGGTTAAAACCTGGGATGCTAGCAAAGGAAATTATTTTCACATGCGAGCAGCAGTGGCGGATCCAGGAATTCAACTTTGGGTGTTCAATTTTTTTTTTACCCTAACCAAGAAGTCCATTGGTCCATGACAATACAAATTGTTCACAATAGTAACAATATCTCGGGAGAAGAAGAAAATTACAAAGAGCTATATCCTAAAACCAAAGATAATTTATTCAATCCTCAAAAGAAGGATAATTCAATCGTTTAATTTCTTTTACTAATGAAATCAATCCAAAGATAATGCATTTGTTGTTTCTAAATCAACCGTCTTCATCTTTACTAATGTGGTCATGTACAGAGTTATATATCTCTAAATCCAAACATAAGCTACACATGTTCTGGTCAATGAATGAAATTCCAGATTAGAACTTTGGATTGAGCTTTTTTAGGGGTATGTGGACTGTGCTTAGAGCATCTACAACCAGGCATCCCAAACCCGCCTTAAACGTCCGAGCGCGTCTGCCACGTCGGACTGGCGGCCGGTCCGAGCGCGTCTGCCACGTTGGACTGGCGGCCTGTTCCCACATGAAAACACTCTGCAACCAGATGGTCCGAAGCTTGTCTCCTCCGTCGCCGCGCGGCACTGCTCTGGCGGGTCGCGTAGTGCCCTAGCCCGACTATTTAAGCCGGCCACTGGCATCGAAACCCTATCCATCCACATTTCACCCCTCTCGTCCGCCGCCGCCGCTACTTTACACTCGCCGTCAAACAACATGGACATCTTCGATGACGAGGCGTAGTTAGCTAGCATGTGCGTAGTATGTAGGATTTCTTTTTGCATGATTTGTATGGATCTATGGGATGAAATATGAGACACTCGGATGCATAGCATCAAATATGAGTTGTGACCGGTCACTATCCGCGGACGCGCATGGTCGCGTCCGCAGGCGTTTGATTGGTATCTCTCGTGCGTGAGGGCAGAGGTGGTTCATTGCTGCTCTGGGCTACTTTTTTTCGAGGATGACAGGGGGGACCGTTTGTTATATTACTCGAAGGACTCGGCATTCATACAATGTTTTCATCGAAATGATAAAAACAACAAGGTAAGAGAAAACAACAAGGACGGAGGGAGAGGAGAGACTCGTCTAAGCTGTTGGGTGTAGTTAGTGGCCGATGGGTCAATATTGGTCTGTTTGCCACATGCGAGCTGTTGTGTAGTCTCTCAAAGTATGCTACTGTTAGTATTTTTTGCCATATATCTATATATAGGAATTTTGTGCAGGAATTTTTGACCCATACTGGATCCGCCCCTGGCGAGCAGCATTGCTCACGACTGTTCATGACTATCTGGGTTGCAGATAAATTTCCGGACAGGCGTGCCATGGACATTGTGGTTGTGTTAAATGTATGGATGACACATCTTTTCGGCAGCTATCGAAAAAAGGCAGTAGCAAAACATGTTGGGGAACGTAGTAATTCAAACATTTTCTACGATTCCTCAAGATCTATCTAGGAGATGCATAGCAACAAGACGGGAGAGTATGTCCACGTACCCTCATAGACCGAAAGCGGAAGCGTTTAGTAACACGGTTGGTGTAGTCGAACGTCTTCATGATCCAACCGATCCAAGTACCGAACGTACGACACCTCCATGTTCAGCACACGTTCAGCATGATGACGTCCCTCATGCTCTTGATCCAGTTGAGGACGAGGGAGAGTTCCGTCAGCACGACGGCATGGTGACGGTGATGATGAAGTTACTGGCGCAGGGCTTCGCCTAAGCACTACGACGATATGACCGAGGTGTTAAACTGTGGAGGGGGCACCGCACACGGCTAAGAGATTGTCTGTTGTGCTTTGGGGTGCCCCCTGACCACGTATATAAAGGAGGGAGAGGAGGAGGCTGTCGGCCAGGAGGGGCGCGCCATAGGGGGAGTCCAACTAGGATTCCTAATCCTAGTTGGAGTCCCCTTCCTTTTCCAAGAGGGGGCGAGAGGGAAGGAGGAGGAGAGGGAGAAGAAAAGAGGGGGGCGCCGCCCCCTCCCTAGTCCAATTCGGACTTGCCATGGGGGGGGGGGGGCACCCTTGCGGCCCTCCTCTCCTTTCCAAAAGGCCCATGAAGGCCCACTACTTCCCCCGTGGGGTTCCGGTAACCTCCTAGTACTCCGAAAAATGTCCGAACCCTTTCGAAACCTTTCCGGTGTCCGAACATAACCTTCCAATATGTCAATCTTTATGTTTCGACCATTTCGAGACTCCTCTTCATGTCCGTGATCTCATCCAGGACTCCGAACAAACTTCGGTCATCAAATCACATAACTCATAATACAAATCGTCATCGAACGTTAAGCGTGCGGACCCTACGGGTTCGAAAACTATGTAGACATGATCGAGACACATCTCGGATTAATAACCAATAGCGGAACCTAGATGCTCATATTGGCTCCTATATATTCTACGAAGATATTTATCGGTCAAACCGCACAACAACATACATTGTTCCCTTTGTCATCGGTATGTTGCTTGCCTGAGATTCGATCGTCGGTATCATCATACCTAATTCAATCTCGTTACAGGAAAGTCTCTTTACTCGTTCCATAATGCTTCATCCCGTAACTAACTCATTAGTCACATTGCTTGTAAGGCTTATAGTGATGAGCATTACAGAGAGGGCCCAGAGATACCTCTCCGATACACGGAGTGACAAATCCTAATCTTGATCTATGCCAACCCAACAAACACCTTTGGAGACACCTGTAGAGCATTTTTTATAATCACCCAATTACGTTGCGACGTTTGATAGCACACAAGGTGTTCCTCCGGTATTCGGGAGTTGCATAATCTCATATAGTCAGAGGAACATGTATAAGTCATGAAGAAAAGCAGTAGCAATAAAACTGTAACGATCATAATGCTAAGCTAACGGATGGGTCTTGTCCATCACATCATTCTCTAATGATGTGATCCTGTTTATGAAATGACAACACATGTCCATGGTTAGGAAACATAACCATCTTTGATTAACAAGCTAGTCAAGTAGAAGCATACTAGGGACACTATGTTTTGTCTATGTATTCACACATGTACTAAGTTTCCGGTTAATACAATTCTAGCATGAAAAATAAACATTTATCATGATATAAGGAAATATAAATAACAACTTTATTATTGCCTCTAGGGCATATTTCCTTCAAAACAGTGTTCATGGGCCATAGGAGGTGGCTTCACAAAGATGACGAGTGGAGAACTCATGGAGATATGTTTGACAACACTGATGAGACCCGTGGGCCACCGTGTAAGAGGCCTGAAGCAGAAATCTTGCACATTTAATGAATTGGAAAGATTGCCCTAAGGCGGGAAAGAAAAGAAAGAAGTCCGAGAGAACACTGCTAAAAGTATGGAAAAGGAAGTCTGTTTTCTGGGACTTGGAGTATTGGGAACTACTCAGTACGCCTCATTCTCTTGATATGATGCATATCACAAAAAATGTTTGCGAGAGTTTGCTTGGCACACTGTTTGATATGGAAGAAAAGAGTAAAGATGGTCCGAGGGATAGACAAGACTTGAAAGATATCGGTATTAGGGAAGAGCTTCAACTCTCATCGTCGATTACAACCAAGGACAAAGTGAAGGAAAAAAATCCAAAGCCAACGAGTCAGCCCAGGGTAAAACTATGTCCAAAACCAAAGATGATTATTGCCCCTCAGCTTGCTTCACTCTCGACGAGGATGAGCTTTCTCAAGTTTTCAAATGCCTCGACGACATGAAAGTTCCTTCCGGCTACTCGGGACTCATACACAGGTATCTTGACTCAAAAAAGCAAAGGTTTAGCAACATGAAGTCGCATGACTGTCATGTGATGATGACACAATTACTTCCGGTAGCTCTCAGAGGGATAATGGACGATCACGTCCGCAATACACTCATTGACTTATGCAAGACGCTAGGTCTCGAAAGTCGATCAGTGTGCGGCATCTGACACGACTACAAGAGGAGATCATTTCAATACTATGTGAACTTGAGATATATTTCCCACCATCATTCTTTGATGTCATGGTCCATCTACTAGTTCATATTGTTGCGGAGGTAAAGACCTTGGACCGACATTCTTGCATACCATGTTCGCGTTTGAACGGATGAATGGAACTGTGAAGGGATACGTTCGTAACAAAGCCCGTCCAGATGGAAGCATCGTCCAGGCCTATCTAATCGAGGAGTGTATATCATTCTGCAATAATGTCATAAATGATGATCAATCTCTTGGTTTGCCCTTGAAGAAACATGCTGATAGGCTCGAAGGAGTGGGTCACTTGCAGCTGAAGCATGATTTAAATGTGGATATAAAAAACCGCCGAGACAACTTCGAAAGAGCACACACATTAGTGTTACAACACGTAGATATAATCAGTCCTTGGCTGCAAATTCACAAGGAGACCTTAAGGAGAGGAGTACCGTGTTAGTAGTAACGATGATTGAATGAACAAGATGTAATATGCACGCATGGTTTAGTTTATAGCGAATTAGTGATCATGATCGATAGAACTACCTATATAGCAGTGTGTGGTTAATATATGTACGCATGTGAATAAACGATGTGTGTGTACATACTAATGCAAATATCTTGTCGAAATCAATGTGGGACAAAAACGTGTTTATATAAATTCATAATAAATGACGCTGCCGCGGCAGCGATTTTCTGCTGCCCTGGCAACATTTTTTTACAGCTTTCAAAAACCTAGTACTGGAGTCGGACATTGCGCAATCGCCAGAGAAGATTTATCTTATTACTTTCGTTGAACTGTGTAACACGCCATAGCTATTGTCAATAATGCCATCGTGTGGTTAAATCGAACGCCATTAGGATAAAGAATAGTGCTGACGTAGGCTCCAGCGCCACCACTATTTTTTAACATGGTGCCATATTGGTGGCGTGGGGCTCCTACGCCAGCAAGGCTATTTTTGGCAATGCCATAGCTAGGCTTTTCTGCACTAGTGACCAGAGTCATCCTCATATGATCAACGACTATGGGTGGAGATCCACTTATCCTCTGGAGTAATACTCTTCTTAGTCGCACCCTCCATCTCACATCCAATCTTATCACTCTTGTGATCCTCGTATATCTAGGACTGGATGTCCACCTGCAAGCAAAAGGTCTTCCTCACCTTGGCCTTCAGCTTCGTGACCCAGCTAGGCCTTGCTCCAACCTCCATCTAACCCCATCGCTGCGTGGAGCAAGAAGCTGCACTGAGAAGCTGGATTCTGAGAGTTTGAAGAGTTGGGAGGAGTTTGGAGAGTTAACTTCAAATTTTTAGAAGGAGCATATTTGGCGTGGTTATTGTGAAATGTGCCATGTTCAATATGGTTGTAGTATGTTTTATAGTTGCAATTTTCATATCAAGAGGGTTTATAAATTGTTAATATTATTTCAACTTGATAACAATACATATTATTAAAGATGTGCATTGCACGCGCAAGCTTACTAGTATCTCAAAGATTTTCATAAATGTAGGATGTGCATGTGTTCATTAATAAGAATGTGTGTATATATGCATATATGAGCATCTGTATTTTTATACTGTGTTAGAAAAGATAGCAAACACAAAAAGGAAAATAAGTAATGAATCAAATAAATAGCCAACACGTGTCAGCTTGGTAAGTGATCACACCATACTACTTCAAAAGCTTGGCAGCTTAGTAGCTTTAATTATTTTATATATGTAAAAGAATGAATCAATCTTCACATGCGTGTACAAATATTTACCTCACAATTGCACAATCGGTGGGATGACCGTAGCAATCAACCACCTATCTCTGGGATTGTTCTGCTGGGCACAAACTGAAAACTAAACTCGTTCTTCTTTAGTCTTGACATCCCACAACCCATGATATGGAAGAGCAGAAGGGACTATTTGGTTTCTGCCAGAGGGAACCCTGCCAAACGAGGGCACGCCGATTATTCCGCCACAATCTTATAGTAGAAAACAAAATAAATTTAAGGGAATTCAAAATTGATACTGCTGAACTACAAAATTCAAGATTGAACTACAAAATTGTTACGCCAATCATCACCCATAGGTGCTATCTACTCCTGAACTACAAAATTAAAAAATTGAAAACTTCTAATCCAGAATAAATGAATTGACAATGTGAGGAAAATGCCAAATTATTCCGATGATGCACCGGAAGGCATGTACAACTAGAATCAGAATTCAGTTAACTGACAAGTTGCCATTGAAAGTTCAGAACTTTGGTGATTCGAACTATAGTACTTACTTGATACAAACTTGCCGAAACTACAGAATGCCTGCTTTGCCGCAAACCAACTGCACAAAATGTTTTTTTTTTGCGGTGAATTGCGTTCAATGTTGATATAGAGACATGGAAACCATCACTCCCTCCAAATCACGAAGTAATAACATACATACATGGACGAAGTTTCCAATAAAATTAACAATTTAAGTCATAAATAAAGTTGATGTTTGATAGACATTGATAGCAAGCTGATGAATTCGGTCAGTGATGGTGTCCATGTCTTCGATGTTCCTTTAGAATCGTAGCAAAAAACAACTCATTTTCAACATTACTGGCGCGCATGAGTGGGTGGCCAGCAGAGTGCCTCAGGCAAGGAGGATAAATAAATAGACTCTGATACAAGAGCACATCATAGTTTACTGTTGATGAATCCCGTTGGAGTCAGGTCCTTGAAGCCCTGACCGATTGATGTGGAGGTAGATAGATATGGAGGAAATGTAGAGGAGCAAAGCAACCAAATAAGACATGAGGCAACTACCAGCTAGCTCTGGGTGAAGAATTTATGAGAAGATCATACTTCTAGGGACTGGATCAGTGATAGAGGTGGATTTTTGGAGCCCAGATGATAAAGACAAAGGGAAACTTCACTTTGTTTGGATTAAGATGTGAGGGATGCCTGACACATTAAGACATATTCTTGGAATTTGTGAAATTGGATCTGCTCTGGGGCCTATGGTGGAAGTTGATGTGGAGCACATACATTCCAGGGAAGAGATTAGACCGAAAGTGCGGGTGAGAGATTTGCATAAGAGTCTAGATAGAACTGAAATCACCACAAAAGACCTATTGCTTTGTGACATTGGTTTCGAGTTTGATTCCATTGCGGAGCAAGGATGGTACAAGTTTGATGAGGGGAATAAAAGGAAGATATTTGAATATTTGGACCTAGAAGATGTATCTGAACAAAGGAAAAATGAGTTGCAAAAGAAGAAAAAACAAACTGAATATGGCAAAGAGAATGTAAGTTTGGGGAGCCTGGGTTGAAACAATATGGACAAGTGCTACAGGGAGCAGGACAGAAAAATCACATGTTGGAGGCAAGTGAGAAAGAGATACAAGTGGAGGCAGCAGGCAATGAACATGAGGAAAAACACAATTTGATGGTGAGATTACAACTGGCAGAAGGTCTAGTTGCCAGACAGACTGGACAACTAGTGATGGAGGAAAAGAAAAGGAAAGAAATGGAGATCATCAGGAAAAGTTTGGAGAAAGAGGTTAAACGATAGCATGAATTGTTGCAAATTAATCTCAAGACAGTGGATGATGTGAGAGGGTCTCAGTCTGGTGACTAAAACCCAGAACAAGAGGAGGAAAAAACAGGTGATGAGATGCCAGGAAAAGGAAAAAAGACATCATGACCAAACTTGATATTGTTGACAAACATCATGAACAAACTTGATATTTTTGACAAACATTATGGCCAAATTGAAAGGCTGGACTAGAAATATGAATGCATGGTATAGGGAGCTTAAAAAAGACATCATGACCAAACTTGATATTATTGACAATCATTGTGAGATCCATGGACTCACAGCTAATGATAGAAAAGAGCAATTGGACCTTAGAGCCCAATTAAATAGGCTCCTTCACCAAGAAGCTAAGTGGAAACAGAGAGCAAAAGTGAATGAGATTCTAGAAGAAGACAACACTAGTAGAAAAAGGGTCAAATCTGAGAAACATTAGTACCGGTTTGCATATGAGCCGGCACTAATGTGTCCATTAGTGCCGGTTCAAATGACTAGGTGGGAGGAGATCTTTAGTAGGTTCGTTGCGAATCTTTAGTACCGGTTCGTGCCACGAACCGGTACTAAAGAGGTTGTGGCAGGGCTATTTTTAGTCCCACCTCGCTCCCCTAGCAAGATTTTGACCATCTTAAATATGCTACTTCTCAAACTACCACAAGCAGTTGGTCTTCATTGAACTCTATGTGTAGGATCTGTGGCTGCAATAGGAGTCTTCGCCGGTTCTTAAATCGGTGGTGGATTCCTATTGACAATTTAGATTCTATACAAAAAGATCATTGATGATCAATGTATTTTTTATACGTACTTCTCTATAGCAGTAGCGCGTTTTGGTTGAAAGGCGGTACTGATCAATGTATTTTTTCTGCGTTCAGATGCACAATTTAAATATGTTACTTCTCAAACTATCACAAGCATTTGGTCTTCATTAAACTCTATGTGTATAATTAGTGGACTCAATATGAGTTTTCACCGGTTTCGGACGAGAACTCATCAGTTACACGTACACTTTATTTCTTTAAACTTATTTGAACTCCAGACTTTTTTTGTGCCGGCATTATGCAGCATTCGGAGCGACGTCATCAATTTCCAACATGTTCTGACATCATTTGCTGTTTTTTAGATTTGTTTAGATCAGAGCTAAATGACCGTGAAAATGAAAATCACTACAAAACAAACTCTGAAAATGTTGAAGGTATCATCATTTCACCCGCATAGCATGTGCGAAAGAGTAGAAAGGGTCACGGCAAAAACTGGACGAACTTCGTGTAAAAACTGGACAATCTCTTTCGGAGTATCAGGGTTTCGGATGAGAACTCCTCAATTACACGGGCACTTCCGTTTTTCAGTCATTTAGCAATTTGTTTAGAGAGCTGAATTACCGTGAAACAGTAAATCATAACAAAACGAACTCTGAAAAAGCAGAAAAGAAAAAACTATATAAAAAATTACTCAAAAATAAATAGCAGAAAATAAATAATGCAGAAAAGAAAAAAACTATATAAAGCAAAAATATTCACAAAGAAACTAAATACAGCAAAAAAACTACTCAGAAATAAATAGAAGAAAAAAATTAAAGCATAAAAGAAAAAACTATATAAAAAATTACTCAAAAATAAATAGAAGAAAATAAATAATGCAGAAAAGAAAAAAATTATATAAAGCAAAAATATTCACGAAGAAACTAAATACAACAAAAAAACTACTCAGAAATAAATAGAAGAAAAAAATAAAGCAGAAAAGAAAAAACTATATAAAAAAATTACTCAAAAATAAATAGAAGAAAATAAATAATGCAGAAAAGAAAAAATTATATAAAAAATTGTTGGGGCGCTGCCCGGTGGGCCTGCCAGACCTAGGGTGTGCAAATTCAGGCCCAGAAGGGCCAGCAGGCTCCCAGGGCAGCGCGCCCTAGTTAGGCCCAGAAGCCTGTTATATAGAGGAGTTCGAAAGGGCAGCCGCGGCTGGGTTTATAAACCAGTGCGGCTGCCCTTCGCTCGGTGAGGTGGGACTAAAAATAGCGCATTGCGGGTGGCAGCGCATGACCATTAATACCGGTTGGTGGCTCCAACCGGTACTAATGTGTTGCCCTTTAGTACCGGTTGGAGCCACCAACCGGTACTAAAGGCCCTCGTTTCCCGCCGCTTGGGCTGGCAAAAATTGACCTTTAGTACCGGTTGGAGGCTCCAACTGGTACTAAAGGCCCCTCCTATATATACTACACTTACGAAAAATCAGTTATTGTCGACCACTTCTCACGCGACATCGATCTATCGCACCGCCGCCGACGCCGCTGAGCCGCCGTGCCGTCGCCCCCGCCGCCTGTCGTCGCCGCCCCCGCCGCACGTCGTCGCCGTCCCCACCGCCCTCGCCGTCCCCGCCGCCCGTCGTCGTCGTCCCCGTCGTCGCCGCGCGCCCCCGCCGCCCGTCGTCGTCGCCACCCCCGCCGCCGCCCGTCGTCGCCGCCCCCGCCGCCCTCGCCGCCCCCGCCGCCCCCGCCGCCCGTCGCCGCCGCCCCTGCCGCCCGTCGCCGCCGCCCCCGCCGCCCGTACGCCCGCTCGATCGTACCACACACACATACACACACATACACACGCATACACACACATACACACACACACACACACACACTACACACACATGTACACGCGCACACACACACACACATTTTTTGTACATATTTTCTGTTTTCTATTGTTTAGATGAATTAATTAATATAACTAGTTTATTTTTAGAATGTTAGAAATGTTAATGTTAGATGATTTAGAACTAGTTTATTTTTAGTAAGAAATTTAGGTATATGAGATTATTTGAACTAGTTGAATTAATATAACTAGTTTATTTTTAGTAAATGCTTAGTTGAACTAGTTGAGTTAATAGAACTAGTTATTTTTAGTAAGAAAATTTAGGTATATGAGATTATTTGAACTAATTAAAATTTAGGTATATGAGATTATTTGAATTAATATAACTAGTTTATTTTTAGTAAATGCTTAGTTTAACTAGTTGAATTAATAGAACTAGTTTATTTTTAGTAAGAAATTTAGGTATATGAGATTATTTGAACTAATTAAAATTTAGGTATATAAGATTATTTGAATTAATATAACTAGTTTATTTTTAGTAAATGCTTAGTTGAACTAGTTGAATTAATATAATTAGTTTATTTTTAGGAAGAAAATTTAGGTATATGAGATTATTTGAACTAGTTGAATTAATATAACTAGTTTATTTTTAGTAAATGCTTAGTTGAACTAGTTGAATTAATAGAACTAGTTTATTTTTAGCAAGAAAATTCAGGTATATGAAATTATTTGAACTAATTAAAATTTAGGTATATGAGATTATTTGAATTAATATAACTAGTTTATTTTTAGTAAATGCTTAGTTGAATTAGTTGAATTAATTGAATTAGTAAGTGTTTAATGTTTCGCCTATATGAACATAGGAAATGTCGTCTGGCGATGGAAAAAATTTCATTATGTGCGAATACTGTGAAGACCAGCGCGGCCTGTGCGACAGAAATTTCCTTATTGATGATAGGCGATTCAGGATCAAGCTGGATGAGACCTTCGAATTCGATACAGTAAGTCACAATGACAAGTCTGTTTTCGTAATTAAGCATGACTTATATATGCTTTATTTCCCTGACTTATAATTTTTAATTTTCACTATTCTACTAGCGCATCTCCTGCCATGCAAGAATTTTTGTCTTGGATAAGATAGGTTTCAATGATATGGAAATTATGGAGGAAAAGAGAGTTTACCTAAAAACTGAGCATGGTTATACTTTCAACGTCAAAGTATACAATGCAAACACGTACACCTATTTTGAATGCAAAACTTGGCAAGCACTATGCAAGGCTTATGCATTTGAGTCTGGTATGGTTATCACCTTTGATATTCGTCCGAAAGATGATATTGAAGGTAATAGAGACATATGGGTCGATGTGCAGATGCCTCCAGTTCTACCATTATGTGAGTTCTTCTCAACTATATTTTTGTCTTTGATATTGCTTATTCAAATATAATTGACAACTAATTTCTATTGACAGCTTATTTCCATTCAAGCAAACATGTCCGGCGCTAGGTAGACAGGATCTACTACTGTCCCGGAGCTAAACTAAACTGCGAGGAGATAAGTCATTATGTTTCATGGCTTGAGGATCTTCATACTGTCAAGACAAATTTTCTTCCTGCACTTAGAAATGTTAGTACTCAAAACGTGCGACCAATAGTGATTGTCACATCTATTTAGGAATGATGGTAAGATTTTTACTATTTGTCCTCAGTGCATCTTTTGCATACATAATTTTTTTTGCTAAACTTTCATTGCTAAGTATATTAATTAAGTACTATACGATGTTCTTCAACAGGGACTCCCGATGATAGTTGTGCCTCAGGGGATCGAGACTAAAGGTCGCATGTCAATTGTTAGCTTACGACCAAGATATCCTGCATTGCACATGAGTGCGTTCAGGATTTCTAGAAGCGATGAATGCTTAATAGTGAAAGATTGGAGCAAAATTGTTAACGATCGCAGAGAAGTACTAGGGGGCAGCAATGAGAAGCGCAACCCACGATTAGGAGACAGGTTCATCTGCATGCTCCAGTATGATGAATCAGGAGAGCTATACATGTTCTATGCTATTTTACCTGAGAGAGAGTAGCAGGAGTGATTTAGCTAGTTCATGCTCTTAGTACTTGTCCTTTCATGTCCGTGTTCTTTGTTTTGAACTTAATCTCAAAGAGTGATTTGCTTTTGTGGTGTTATATATGAACGCTTATAATATATCATGACAATCATGTTGAACTCGATGATATTTTTGCTTCTGGTACAAGTCAATGTTTCTTCTTTAAGCTACTGTTGATGGTGATTAGATAGCGGTAATGACTATATGATTAAATAGTGATAATGACGACTACGATGATTTTTAGCTAGCTAGCTAGAGTATATATAGTCATGTTGATGATATGATGCAAGAGTTTTTATATGATGATGATGAGTTATTATATCATTTAATGAAAAAACCGCAGGTTAGTTTCAGCTGGATGGATCCTACCTAAGTGATCAAGTATATATATAGTAGCTATAGATCCAATGCATCCAGTCGAAACTAATCCGCGGTACTTTCACCTAATGATGTAACAACTCATTATAATGTAAAACAATCAGTAAATTAAATTGAAAACACAAAATTAAAGCAAAAATAAAAAAAAACACACGCAAACATTTAGTACCGGGTGGTGTTACCAACCGGTACTAATGTCCTACACGCACCCGGGCCTGGCTCGTGCCACATGGTGGCTCTTTAGCACCGGTTCGTGACGAACCGGTACTAAAGGGGAGGGACCTTTAGTCCTCACTCTTTAGTGCCGGTTGGCGAACCGGCACTGCCGTCACGAACCGACACTAAAGGCCCGTTCTGCACTAGTGCAACAATACCAAATTCTTCCAAGTTAAAGCTAATGAGATACGTAGGAAACATGATTAATAGCCCAGACCAAGAGGAGGGGAAGATTGAGGGGGACAAAAACCTAATGGATTGTATTACACTCTTTTACAAAAATCTCTTTGGCCCACCTGATGATTCTTCTATCTCTATCAATATAGATAATGTTAAAAAAATCTCAAAAAGACATAGTAACAAGCTGATTGACAAATTCTCCCTAGAGGAAATAAAACACGTGGTCTTTAATATGGCCCATAATAAATCTCCTGGTCCCGATGGATTTACTACTGAATTCTACCAACACTTTTGGGATCAGATAAAAAATTATCTCAAAGCTCTATTGGATGATTTTATAGATAGAAAGATAAATATCAGTAGGTTGAATTATGGTATCATTATTCTGGTACCAAAAAAATTAAAATGCTAATCAAACAAAAAGATTCAGACCAACTTTTTTTTGAATGTTAGTTTTAGAATCATTACCAAAGTCTTAATGAATAGGCTCAATTGGGTAGCTGCTGAAGTCATTTCCCCCATCCAGACTGATTTTGTTAAAGGCAGATTACATGGAGCTCTTAACAACATTCATAGGAAGAAGCAAAGTTCTGTCTTCCTTAAGGTAGACTTTGAAAAAGCATGTGAAAAAATTAAATGGTCTTTTGTTTTCCAAATGTTTTAAATGAAAGGTTTCCCAGACAAATGGAAAGACTGGGTTATGGAAACAATCAGAGGTGGCAGGGTTTGTGTCAAGGTGAATGATGCCTTGGGCATACTTCCCTACTCACAAAGGCTTGGGGCAGGGGGACCCTTTATCACCCCTCAATTTTGATCTAGCTGCTGATGCATTGGCTATTATGCTGGATAATGCTAAGAAGAGTGGTTTAATAAAAGGAGTTCTGGCTGAAAATATCCCTAATGGGGTAAATATGTTACAATACGCCACACAATTTTCTTATTACAAGATGACTTTGAGAGCACTCACAACCTAAAGTATATACTCCGTCTCTTTGAACAGATGTCCGGATTGGAAAGTAATGTTCATAAAAGTGAGATATTTTTATTTGGTAATGCCATAGATAAAAGTGAGGACTACTCTAGAATTTTTACATGCCCTGTTGGTACTTTACCAATGAAATATTTGGGGTTACTTGTGGATGAAAAACGAATTTAGAAATAAACATTGGAAACCTCCTGAAGATAAAATGAAAAAAAATGTGAAAACTGGCAAGGGAGACTACTAGCGAGTGCTGGAAGGACCACCTTGATACAAACCTCGCTGACAGGGGTGCCCTACTTTATGATGTCTTTCTATGGTTTGCCAGTTGGAGTGAGTAAACGCATGGATTTCTTCATAGCGGGATTACTATGGCAAGAAAAAATTGAAAGGAAAAAAAATATCATCTGTTGAAATGGTCTGACATATGTAGACCAAAAGATATTGGGGGGGGGGGGGGGGGGGGCTAGGGGATCCAAAATCCAACCCTGATGAATAAAGCCTTGCTATGCAAATGGTGGTAGAAATTGTTTACCTCTGAAGGCTTATGGCAAGATATCATACTTATTAAATACCAGAAAAAAGGCACTTAGCACCGTGGCTGCTAGACAGGGAGACTCCCAGTTCTGGGGGAAACTTTTAAAACACAGAGAACATTTTTTGTCTCTATGCAAATTCATAGTGGGTGATGGGAAAAATGTTGGATTTTGGGAGGATTGGTGGATTGGATCCACAACCCTAAAAACAAGTTTCCTAGAATATACAAAATTTGCAATGATAAAAATAAGACTATCAGTGAAGTTCCGGGGAAATGGATTGACACCAAACATTTCAAAAGAACTCTGACCGATGACTCTAGCGAATTGTGGGAGCATATAAAAGAAGGGTGTGCTTCGATTACCTTGACTGATAGGAAAGATGAGATTAAATGGACCCTTACTAAAAATGGAATTTACTCTGTTAAATCATTTTATAGACATCAAACTGAGAATGGGTATCAAATACCCGCATCACTTTATGTGGAAAATTAAGATGCCACCTAGAGTGAAAGTCTTTATGTGGCTAGCTCTCAGGGAAAGCATCCTTACAAAAGACAACCTATTGCGTAGGGGTGGAATGGAGAAAAAAATATGTCCCTTATGTGGACATGAAGAAAGTATTGATCATCTTTTCCTTATGTGTTCAGTAGCCCATCTGTTGTGGAATGCTCTGAAGTGTGCATTCAACCTGACAGACATTCCTGCAACCCTAGATCCCTTGATGAGGGTCTGGGCAAAAAAATTAGGAAAGCAAGAAAGGGGTCTAGTGATGTTAGGGATAACCGCCATTTGTTGGACACTATGGAAATTGCGTAATGGGATGATTTTTTTAAATAACAAGGTTGATGATCCTTGTAATCCGGCGAATCTTTTTCTAAAGTGGTTACATGATTGAAATATTTTGCAGAAAAACCCCGCAAGAGTGAGATGATGGCAGCAAGAGTGAGGCGGTTGGGAAGATTGCGGAAGAGGTATTCAGAGCGGTGCATGGATGGCGTCTGGGAGCAGGAAGAATCACGGCAGGGTGATCCGGCTTCCTTCGAACGATGCTACTATGCTTATCTGCATCCTTTTCCTCCCAGCCTCTCTTTGCTTGGTCTGCATAAATAAAAGTGTAATATGGAGCTACGCAAACTTTCCTTTATGGTTTGATGTTTATGCTACTAGTGCTGGACCTATATATGAGCCCAGGCCTTAAAGCATCTCCAGCCGCGCCCCCAACAGCACCCAAGCCCCTTTTTTGTCGCCGGCGCCAAAAATCCGGCCAGCTGCGCCCCCAAAAGCCCAATTTCGCTGGCTCGGGCCAAATTTGGCGCCAGTGGATCCAGGCCGAACCCTACGCGCTGGGGGCGCCAGGGAAACAGTTATTGGCACAAACGAGAATGGACCCGCCGAGTCAGCGACTCGCCGCCTTTGTCATCCTCATCGCCTCGGTTCCCGCGGGAATCAGTGCCAAGGCTGTCGTGCCGGTCAGCCTTCCATTGATACCTCACGGGCGGCATAGTGAAGGAGCTGCGACGCGCGTCCCGCTCGCTCCCGCCACGTGGCACCCGGCGGGCAGCCTCTCACCGCCCATCCTCGGCTATAAAAGCCGACCTCCCCACCGGTGAACGCCACAACTCACCACAACTCGCCCTCTCAGCACCGAAGCCCCTCTCCCCCGCTCTTCCCCGCCGACGAGCAATGGCCGAGTGTTACCCAGGCGACGCCGCGACGGCGAACGGCTTCGGCCGACACCATTTACGCTAGGACGAGGCGCGCTTCCTCTATGAGGCCAACTACCCCGCGCCCCCGGACATGCGGGTGCCGGGCTCGTGGAGGCTGAGCGCCGGTGGTGTACCGGTGCCAACTGGTACAGAATGGTGCGCCGAGATAGCGCGCGTCCACTTGTCGCTGTCGAAGAAGCAGCGGAATGAGCCGAGGTACGCCGCCGACACCCACATGTCGTGGACAATGTACTTTGACCGCCGCCACGCCGATCAGGTCGCCTCCACAAACGACGTCCTGCTCCGCGGCCGCCTCAACTCCGACGGGTGGCGCGAATGGTGGGGCGTGCCCAGCCGCACCCTCGAAGCCGTCCTCGACCACATCGAGGCCGACAATACGCCGCGCCTCGAGTACCCGGCGCCCCCGTCCTTCTCTCGCCGCCGCGATATTTCCTGGACGCTGCGGCGAATGGAGACGGCGATCTCCTCGTCGTCGGGCTCCGGCTCGCTTTCCCCCGGGTCGCCCGCGCTCCGCCCCGTCAAGCCGGAGCCACAGGAGACGCCGCTTGGGCGCCGCACCCGCAGCGGCGCCCTCGTCATCAACGAGGCCGGCCGCCCCTCCCCTCGTTCCTTCCGCCTCGTCCGGCCGAAGACTTTCCCGGGGTTGATCCCCATGAACAAGGAGCACGAGGACATGGCCACCAACAACGAGACCGCCCTCAAGTGGGCGAAGGCGGACTACGTCCACGAGCAGGTGGAGCGCCAGTGCCGAGCCTACGAGGAGATCAAAGCTCGGCGATGCGGACGCGACGAGGGCGGCATCGTTGTCCTCGACAGCGACGACGAGGACGCGCCCGGGCTGTCCAACCCCCCGCGCGTTGACGACCCTGGTAAGGGGTGCAGCAGGGACGGCGGCGGCACCGGCGGGACGCAGGGCGCGGCGACGATGACTACACCCGGTTCTACAAGTTCCTCGGCATGTAGAAGGCGGACGGTGGCAGCGGCGTAGTAGGGCTGGGCGTTGTTGTTTTTAAATCATGTTTTTTTTTTTGTTTTTTGCACAAATTTGAATGAAATCGCCGAGTTTGGATGGATTTTGTACCGGTCTGAGGGCGACCTGGGCCGGCGGCTGGGAACACGTTCGCCCCCACGCCGAAATTAACGCTGGTTCGGTCCCAAACGGCGTTTTTTCGGCGTCCTGGGGGGCTGAACGGCGGGAGATGCTCTTAGATCGTTAGGTTGCTGTAGGGGAAATATGGAGGGCTCCTTCTCTCTTTCGTCTGTAGTGGGCTGAAGATGCGCGGATCAGGAAGTAGTCTTTCTTTTCTTTTCTTTTGGTCTATTGTAAGACATGGTGGTTTCTAGTAATGGAAATCGGAGCTTAAAACGCAATCGGAGCTTATCTATTAAGAGCTAGCTCCGGGTGTCATCTTCATCTGCATCAAACGTAAACAACATTCAAGGAACAAACCGAAACATGACATTACATTTCCTTTGCCAAACAAGGATCAGACACCATGGATCGATTAAACAGTGCTTACAAACAAAGTCGCTGGTCACACCCAACGATCGAGTAGAGAAAGAAAGCTACAGTAGTATACGTAGTAACTAACTAGACCGCGGAAGGAATCGATCCATCCGTCCGTCCATGCATGCGAGAACACTAGCTAGAGAAACCACTAGCTAGGCGGAAGGGATGGATGAATCAATTCGATAACAGCACAGAGTACTCCGGAATGGATCCGGGCGGAGAGACATCCAGCAACTTCTGCCGGAGCAATTCCTTGGTTGGCCACCACGGCTCGCCGAACAGCTCCCGGAACACTTCCTCGGACGTCGGCCATGGCTTGGCGTCCTCTCCTACGAGGGTGTCGAACAAGGCTTGAACGGGATCGCCGCCCTCCACCGGCGCCGGCGTCGGCGCCGGCGCCGGCGTCTGCATCAGCAGCAGCATGATGTCGCCACCCTCCTCGAGCGGAACCGTCATCCACGGATCCCCATCGTCAACGGGAGCAGTCATCGACGGATCACACTCGTCCACAGCCCTCTCCATGGCGTCCCTTCCCTCTCCTCTTCCTCTGCTCGCGTCGCGTCGCGTCGCTTGATTCTTCGCCGCGTGGGAACCGACGGTGGAATATCAGGCCGGCCGGCGGTGGAATCGATCGGGGAACAGAGGGCGAGCATGAATATAAAGCCGGCGGTGGAACCCCGACGCCGACTCCAACTCGTCCTACAATTGGCATCCTGGGCCCTGGCCCAGTATTTACAACAAAATCCTGTTGCTTCTCGACACGCGCCGGCCCACATTCCTTTCCTCTTTGGGCTCTGGGCCCAAGTCAGTGGAGGTGAACCTCTATGTCGTCAACCAGAAGAAGCGCTACGTGTGTTTTGCAGCGGCCCAAGTAGCATCCCTCCCACTTCCGTTTGGCAATATCATCGCATCGTTGTTTTGAAAGGCTTTTGCAGCGCCATCACGGCACACAATACATCACAGGGATTCTTTCAGAATATTTGGAGCTCTTCAGGGGTGTAGATGAACTTCAAACGTTTGTTTTGTATTTACTTCTCGTAGAAGTTTGACAAGAATAGGCTGCTGCAATGATCGATGAACTCCACGAAACATATTTTAGAGCAAAGAAACACACACAATGAAGCTGAGGCGGTTTTATTTCTTTGAAACACCAACACCGCCGAGCACAAACACTTGCCATTACAAGGTGTCGGGCGCAAGTATGTTGATAATTAATTTATAAAGCATGTACTTTCCACAAAAATTAATTATGCTCCTCCAAGTTATATGATGACATCCTTTCGGTTAGGAGCGTAGTATTGGCGGTAAGGGAATGCATGGTTGGCTCCACACCAGAATTTTGATCAAGCCGTCGGTAGCCTAATCCCAGAAATGAACCTCCGATGGCAGCCTAATTCCAGTTCGGGACACCTTGGTTTTGGGGAGTGCGTCCACGTAGCACGGGCGGTAAGGAAAGCCACTTAGCCCAATTCCGGGTGTTTGGCCTAGATATTGCATCCTCGATGTGCTAAGATGGTACGCTATGGCTATGTCACTTGGATAGATATAGAGGAGGAGTACGTCGTTGTATGGATGCAACCCTATAATCTTGCAGCACATGTTGTTTATCAGGCCCATGGTGGTAGTGGCTTCATCTATGTCCATGAAGTTGTCCTCGTCCGAGTTCCAAGAGTAGTCGGAATACTCTCCGCTTTTGTGTTCGTCATCTTCTTCTTCTTCTTCTTCGTCCTCATCGCTGTCGCTTGGGCCAAAGCTCTCGTTGAGAATGCTTTGTTCGGTGGGATTAAGAGATTCAAACAAACTGACTTTTTCTTTTGTGCTTTTAAACACCTTCCATTGCACCATCGACTTCATAGATTGCGATGAATGCTTTATATGATGACAATAAGCACTAAGGTTCGCCTCATGCATCAGTGCCCACACTAACGGCCCATCAGCTGGTTCATTCAGTGTCCATACTTGAAGCTGTAACCCGTCTTTGATTGCCATGTACTGGATCCCTTTCTCACAGCTTGCTAAAAGCGAACTAGCACAGCGGTCAACAAACAACCATTTGTGCTCTTCCATATCACTACAAGGTAGTTGAATCATATCGTACTTCGCTTGTGAGGTACGTAGGATCATAAGGATATTGTTGTAGCAATGCACATAGAGCGATCCCCTCCAGTACTGAGATGATTTCCATAAACGGTCCAAGCTTGGGCACCGTGAAAACACGGGAAACACGTCGCCACAGAGGTGCTTATGATCGGAGCGGCTAGGCACAAACTCTCCTCTCTCCCACTTGTCGGTTCGCGACGAGAACACCACCAAAGACAACACCTCATCTTTGGGTTCCTCAACTTCCTCCGGTGGCTCTTGTTCAATTTTGCTTTGTTCTTCTTCTTCCTGTTGTTGTTCTTTTTCGTCTTCATAAGGTGGTTCTTCTTCAGGAAAATTCTTAAAGGATCGTAGTTGCTCCAGGGAGATCTCCTCCCATGGTCGTTGTACTACGACTCGCGGTTGTGCCGGGCGCAGCTGCGCCATCGTCTGTGGGAATAGGAACACCTCGTGGTGCCGTGACATGGCAGGGTCGAAAGCGAGGAACACACCTTTGATATACCTCGACTTGGTCGGTGGGGACGGTAAGCGGGCGCATCGTATCGTCGTCGGGTTGCACACATATAGATCGGCGACGCCGCTACGAAGGAGGAGGAGGCCGTTGCAGTGGTCCACGGTGCTGGCCCAAGAGTGCTCGAAGAGAGGATACCGGAAGGTGTGCTCCTCGCCGCTCTTACGGAAGGGTGACTCCGCGGGGGCGAAGAATTTGTTGCCGAGGAAGACGCCAGGGAAGGCGCGTGGTGGGAAGATGCGGTGGAAGCGGGCAAGGAGGACGGTGTTGTCATCGATGGCGGCATGCCACGCGCGGCAGACACGCCGGGACACGGCAAGCTCGCGGTTTTCTAGGCGGTGCAGGACGTCGAGGAGCAGATCGTACGGCAGGACGCCATGGTTGTCGCCGTGGGTGGCCGTGTCCATCGATGTTGATGATGATGAGATGTGGCGGCGGCTGGAAAAACTTGAAGCAAAAAGAAGACGATGGACGTTGTTGAAATAAAAGTCTCGATAGTACTGGGAGAGTTCGTAACGGAGTCCAATTGACAATAGGTTCCGTGACATACGATAAGGAAGGGGTTTGGAAAGCCTGCATGCGTGATCCTTTTTTGGTATAAAGGCAGCTTGATTAATATCGGGATTGCTATTTCTCAATCGACAACTTCCAAATTATCGGATCTACAGTACATAGTATGTAGTGATTCGTGCAGTTTTTTTCTTCCTGTAAACACTAAAAACCTGCCGTCTGTTTTCTAGTGATTCAGAGCGAACGCTCTTCCTATCGTCTGATCAAATAGCACGGATCTTGGGACTGGGCCAACGTGCGGTCCGGCAGACCACGTTGGATGTCTAACAACAGACTGTAGGGCAGGCCAACGCTGGTGTCGTCGCAGTGGGTCGTGGCGTCCATTGATAGGGTTCATATGGTTACGGCCTGAGTATTAGCTGGGATCGATGTCACATCGATGAATGTGGTAGATATAGTAGTCGACCGAGTCCGTTTCGGAGTGCAGTTAGTCCAACATATGTACTCCCTACCACATCCCGCAAAAAAAATACGGAAACACTAGAAATCTGTTGGCATGGCAAACCTGACTTTTTTTCAATGGCAATTTAAGTTAGGGCGATGATGACAATTTTGTGTATAAGCACGGCAATTTTCTGATAATAAAATGAACTGAAGCGGATTTGCCATGCTCGCCCATTAAACTGCCATCCTTTTCTATGAAAAACGTTCGATTTGTCATGGTTAAAAAATCTAACGTCAGATTGTAGTGGGGTCCAAAAAAATTATACTTATGACATGTACAATGGTGCTATCTTAGTAGTGTCACATAGGATAAAAAATGAGGTGGAAGAGAGAGAACTCATAAGAAAAGACTTGTGATTGGTTAATAATGGCATCTTAATTTGACTTCACATTTTTCCAACCAGAGTACATGATGAGATATTATAAATTTATTTTCACACAAATTGTGGAGAAAATGACCAAGCCAGACTCTAACATATTGAGTTTTATAAAATATCTTCTCAATTTGAGTTTGAAAAGAGACGTTACACTTTTTCCCTCTGAGTCAATCGAAGGTTACTTTTTGTGTTTGCTCTTCTTCTAAAAGCGTGAAATTTTCAGTCGATTCTGGAATGAGCGGCACATCATGGCCTCACGGGCGAGCCTGAGTCTGGAACGAGAGGGAGATGAGGTCGCCGGTGAAAAAGGCAGAAGCTTGGTGGATGCAGGGGCGGGGGTGGATGGTTCAACGATTTAAGTGAAGGGTCGTGTTTAGGGGGGTGGTCGGTCGGGGCGACGGTGGAGTGGCAAAGGAAGCAGCATGACACGCACAGTAGCACCACTGGTCACAGGTGGTGGGGGCTGGCAGTTCAGCCCGTATTGGAGGGCATTTCATCGGGTTGAAGGGAGGAAGGCATTTGGAGGTGGAAGAAAGACTTTCCAACATTTGGATCTTAATCAGACCAATGCTGTCAATTTGACTGAACTAGGAAAAAATTTAGACAGCTGAATAGTCAACCCCTTTTCATGGTGTGTTTGTGCATTCACCTTTGTAGCAGTATATATACACTTTCATATCTAGGGAGTATATATTTTTGGATATACGTCCACCCTTTTTTCTAACAATTGACATGATAATGTGTAAAAGATAGGATTTTAATCGGGGGTCCTGCTAGGATTGAAAGATTAGTTATCCATGAAACTTCCAATGAATGCGCCATCTCAAGAAGGTGTCGGATCACATAGAGAACTAGATCATAATGGCGCGCGTTGCTGCGCTCGTCCTTTATATTTGTATAATATATAATGAGCATAATATCATAAACATCTGAAAACATGAAATATGAAAGTTAAGTTTACATATCTTTCTCATATTATGCCACTAATTAAAGAGGAGAATTTTATGCACAAAAGTAGTAGGATATATGTCAAAGACTTTGAGTACTTTCAATTACAGCGCCTCGATGTAGATGGCGCGTGGGTTACATTTGTTCAGGGCTTTAGGTATACGATCATGAAAATCAACATGCTGGAAGGCAAAGTCGATTTTGTACTGTCGATGTAACTTTATTTTATTTATCAATTGAGATTTTTTATCCCGCTGCGCGTACAAATAGCACCAGCCAGATGGTTTAACATGAGGAATCTTTGCTACAGTATGCTGGAATGATTATGTCATTGTTAGATGACAGCTCAAAGCAAATTCTTAATCTGAAAACCACTTAAAATTACATGGTAGATTTCTCGATTCCTGGACCTAAAACATCGGATACAAAGATGTACTCCCTCTTTTCCTCAATATAAGGCTTTTTAGAGATTTCAATATAGACTACATACGGAGTAAAATGAGTGGACATACACTCTAAAACGCGTCAATATATATCCGTATGTAGCCCGTATTAAAATCTATAAAAGGTCTTATATTTAGTAATGGAGTGAGTAGCATGCATGACAAACCGAACTATTTTTTTTCCGATTATATGCAGCGTTCTTATTTTGTCAGATCAATATCTTGAACATTTTCTTTAAACCAAATAGGCATTACGCTGAACTCTTTTTTTCAATTTCTTGGAAAAATGAGTTAAAACGTGCAAGGATACTTAGTGTTGATTTCACGAGGCAAATAGAAACTGCTCGGATCTACTAACATTTATATAAGCAGCTCATCCAGCCTTAAAATCCAGCCTTGGAGCAGCAGAAATCAGAGCAGAGCGTTCCACCACCCCACGTAGCAGGCAGGCAATGGAGATGCCTCAGCGAAGGAGTAGCTCATGCGATTCTACCTCGTCGGTGTCCTCAATGGTTGACTTTGACTCAGATTAATCATTTGCTGTGTCCCCCATCTCCTCACGGTCGAGGCCCAGGCGCCCAGCTTCATGCGCGGAACATCGGAGGCCATACTACGCTAACCTAGCATCCAAGGGACATCCAGGGAAGGACGCCGGCGGCGCGTGCGTTGGTCCTCTGCATGGAAGAACGCAACATACCATAGGAGATTGAAAAGATGGGACGCAGTGATGCACCTGTAGTCCTCTGCATGGAGGGTAGAGGACACGTACGTCGATGCACATCTGTAGTAGTAGCTCGCACGGCAGCGGGCGCCGCCGCGACTGGGCTCGCCGATTAGGGATGGAATTTTTCGGGGAAAGACGGAAGAGGCGTTTTTAGGAATGGATAGGCAGGGTACATGCGGGTGGACGACACCGACGGGGAGTCAGACACGCAGCAGGAACTTGCCGACGGCGGCAGCGCATCGCGGACGAGGCAGCGAATCGCCGAGGACGAAACGGCGGCGCATCGCGTAGGAAGGAGCAGAGGAGCTGTTCGGTTCGGGGGATAGCGCTGGAAGCCTGGAACCGACGACCTGGCCTATTCGCGTGTGAATGGATGACCTGGGCCTTGAACGGCCCATTAAGGAGCGACACTCAAGCTCCTTCTGCGGAGCAGCAGCCCGCGAGACGGTGCCTCCAGCGTGCGGACAACCTGGGACGCAGCTAGATGATCTGGATCGTAGGTTTGAGGATCCGACGGCTGAGACAATCAAATCGCTGTGGAGGCTTCTAGCTAGCCTTGTTATACTGTTTCTCAATATGAGTAGACAGGAGCGCCATTTCATACACCCTCCAAGGTCCGTGTATTTCGCCAACTTTATCCCCTTACCTTTATGTTTTTCCACTTTGGTGCATTCCATCAATCTTCCTCCAAGGAAGCATAGTCTACAATGTGTTGCCCCATACAAATTCAAATTCACATGATCATCCAAACCCGTACGTACCCACCTCAGCAATGCACAACATAATCGAATAAAAAATCAAATATCTTTCTTTCAAGAGAAAAACGCTTACAAGAGTATGTTAGCAAAAATAGTAGGCGGCCCAGAGATGGACGGGAACGGAGGACTATACTGTGCTTACGTGTGAGTGTTTGGTAGGTTGGGGCCGAAGTTTGCTTATCTTCTCCCCTCCCGGTTAAATGGGCTTGACTAGGGTTTAAAACCTCCCTAGCCCATACCTACATGTGGGCATCTTCGTTGTCGGGAGCGAGTCCATGTAGCATGGGTGGTAAGGGAATGCACGATTGACCCATTTGCCCATGGCAAGTTTGCGGATAAGTTGCTTGCCCAAGTATTGCATCCTCAAGGTGCTAAGATGGTAGACGGTGATGTGGCCATTGATATGGAGGACAAGCGCATCCTTGTGCGGGTGCAATCCTATGATTCTACATAATTCATGGCCCGGCGGTCCTAGGTGGACGACACTTTCGTCCATGTCGATGAAGTTGTCCTCATCCGAGTTCCAAGAGTCCTCTGAATCTTCACCACTTTTGGCTCTTTCTCCTTCTTTGTCCAGGCCATCCTCCTCGCCGTGGGTGATTTTTTCAACGCGACCGGAGTCAAACAAGCTGACTGTTGCTTTCCTACTATCGACCACCTCCCATGGCACAATGGATTGTATAGGTAGCATTGAGTCTTCTAGTTGATGACCATAAGGAGCAAGGTTGGCCTCGTGCGTCAATGTCCATGCTAAATAGCCGTCAATTGGTTCTGACAATGTCCATACCTGGAGCTGGAACTTGTCGATTGCCACATAGTAAATCCCTTTCTCATAACTCGCTAGGATGGACTTAATGGGCAGGCCCTGCTCGAAGGTGACTTCCTCGTTGTTGCAGGTTTCCCTGGCAGCTGGACCATATCATACATCTCTTGTGAGTTGCGTGCGATCATAAGAACTAGTGGTTGGGGCGCACCCTTGGTGCGCCGCTTGAGGCGTTCCTGGGCGGTGTTAGATAGGTGGCCGCACTTTTTTTTTTCTTTTTACAACTTTTGAATAAAAAGGCAAGGTAAGGAAGTGCCCCTTTGAGTGGCTTTCTTTGCAGTTGATAGGACAAGTGCATATACAAATGGTAATCAAACTCAACAAATAAACAAGCAATCTTAACATTATGTCTCTACAAGATACTCCTCTCCACCATGCCGTTGTATTGCATCGCATCCGCCTTCGCATCCTCACCGCTCTCTGTTGCCCCAATGAGCCGACGCTCACCTTCATCATCGCCTTCTTGAGAAGCTGCTCCTTCGCCATCTTATTAGTCCTCAACACGGCCCACGTCACGAACATCGCAGAAGAAGTAGCAATCCTTGTCGTAAACGCCAGGGGTTTGCGGGGTGAAGGGCACGATGCAGGGCATAAACTGGAGCACACACATGGAAGGGGTGCAGAACTGGAACGCTAGCATCTGGACGATGGAAAATTCCCGCTCGCTGTCGTTGTGGTGCCTGCCGCCGAGGCCAACGTGACTGTGCCGCATGTAGTGTCTTAGAGCAGGCGGAGATTGTGCGCCGCGCTCCCATTGCGCGCCCACGAGCAAAGAGGACCACCTTTGATCATTGAACCCTTGCCAATGTTGAAAGCAAATGGCTCCTGCCCAGGGTCTTTGGTTCTGAAAAAATAAACATAATACCGTAAGATAAATTTCTAATGTAAAAGAATGTGAAAAATGTTGCATCCAAGAGTTATGATCTACACCCTCCGTTTCAAATTAGTTGTCGCAGGTATGGATGTATCTAGATGTAAGGCATGGTAGCACAATTCTTACCAATGAAATATTTATACACGAGACATGATAAGAGAAATGCTGCATTGTTCACAAAATTTACTGCACGGAAGCTAAGCTATGGCCCGTGAATCACAAAAATTAAAGAAGACTATTCATGATTTACCTGTAAAACTTGGTGGACAGATAAATTAACACTGGATAGCAACATGACAAGAAACAAAAGTTAGCCAGCCGTTAAACTAATACAAGATAAGAAGTCTAAAATCTATCAGAAAAGGTAGCTATACTGGACAATGGTACACTTGCAACTCTAGTTGAATCTAGACTAACTACTCTAGAGCTCCATGTTGCAGCAACGACTGCCCGTTGCAAAAGTGAAGCAAGACGGGTGAGATTATCTTGGTGAAGAGGGGAAGGACGTGTTGTTGTTCCCTTGCTGTCCTTTTTGGCACATCGGACCCGGGTGACCTCGGGACAGAGAAGCACGATCACATAAGGAATATAAGACCAGTGTTGGCGGCTCAATACCCGGCCACAGTCGTGTTGAGCGGGCGTGGCGGCGCCGTGCGGCCTTATCTGAGCAATAAAAGGAAGTGCAATCAATCAATTGGCTGATTAAGGGTATATACAAATGAGATCATAAGAAATGAGCTCCTAAATGAAAATAAACAGCACTGTAAGTGAAACCAAAATAAGGAGCCTGATAGCTGGACAGGCATGAAGAAGAAATCATGAAAAGCATTTTCAATTAGAACAGTTGTGTGCAGGAGCATATGTGAGGATTGGTGCTGTGAACCACCAGTAAAGGTAGCATAGACAACAAGGTTATTCCTAAATGTAAACAAAGCAGAATGTTTTGCACATCCAAGTTTCATTCACCAAATTTGAGTGTTTTAAAAGGAAAGTGAGCGAGGTAGGCTGGCATACTGGAGCAAGCAAATACAATGCTTTTGTATTACCTGTGGATTAACATGGTCTAAATTAGATATCACAGATAGGGAAAGAGATAATGTGTATGAGCGAGACCCAAATTAACAAGCTACCATATCATACAAAAAAAGGAAAGCAATAGAATAGTAAAACTATGCTTTTATATGCTGAATCATATTTTTTGAACCGACTATCAGACTTGAAAGAGAGGAATTAATCATGGTGAGCTCAATTTTACAGACAACAGGTGTCAGCGAAGTTGTATTTTTCTGAACACATGTTGCGGCAGTGACTAATCTTCTTAACTTCTTTCTTCAAAAAGCATGTCTTGCAGTTTCCTAAAGATTTTCATCAATTGTATCCTTGGTCTACAATTGTTTGAAGAATTGTATGCAAATCAATGTATCCTTGGGCACAATCAAATTTACAAAAAAGTGTTCCCCATTTATTTATATTATAAAGCACCAACACAACATCGAAGCATCAGATACAAACGCACGCCACACACGCCACACACACCCAAGGCAAGATACACGAATGCCGGGCACCGACACACACAACCTCAACAACTATGAAGCACCTATAAGATGTGCAAAACAGATCCGCTTAGAGCCGATGGAGACTACCACCATGAGGAGAGATCGTCTGGAAAGATTTGCGACGGACACGTCGGACCGAGGACTCCAAGACGGTGCCTCCAGGAAGGGCACGACAACGAACATCGTCACTGTCTGATCCGAAGATCAAGTTTTCACCCGGAGTAAGACGGAAGGAGTAGAAGCACCACGACGGAGCCTGCAAGGAGGAACACATCGTCCACGGACGCCATCACCAACCAGTGCATGGACTGGGTAGGTGATGGACCCTGGTGCTTCAACCCCTCCACCGTAACCCCAGTCCGCCAACCACCCGCAGCCATGCCGCCCGAGCGGCCATGGTTGTCTGCCCATAGCCGAGCCGTGCAATCCGCCCACGACCAACGCGGCTCCCACGGCCAGGGCCGCCGCGCCGCCATGAGACAACCCCGAGAGCCACCAAAGGCCACAACTTGCCCAGATCCGGGACCCCAACCACCTCCAGAGCAGCCGGAGGCAAACCTGACTTGAGAAGGGCCGCGGCCATACATCGATCGGGGGAAAGGGGAGGCGGGGAAGTGGCTTGTGGCCACGACCGGCGCCCGTGCCGGCTCCAACCCCCCCCCCCCCCAAACCATGTTTCGCCGTCGCGCCAAAGGCCTAGACCATGAGGAGGCACCGGCCGCCACCCGATGCCTGAGAGGAAGGATGGCAGAGCTGCCGCCGCCTAGAGACGCCACCAGGGGGTCCTCCCGTGGCGACCGCCGCCACCCAGCCGTGAGGGCCCAACTGGGCAGGAGCTGCCCACCTCCCCCGCTGCCCCCCCCCCCCCCACACACACACACAAACACACCAGAGATCCACGACGAGAGGGCCGCCGCGACCCGCGGTGCCGGATGCGACGCTGAGGTGCTGCCGGAAGCAACCGCCGTCGACGCCATCCACCGGACCGCATCACCACCATGCCGCCTGCCGCCATCACCAGCCTACTCTTGAGCGCCGCTGCGCCCGGCACCAAGCGCCGCGTCCCCGCCCGCGAGATCTCACCCGTGACATACCCCACGCACGGGGGAGGAAGGGGCCCCGCCGCCACCGGCGACGACCGGGCTTCGCCCGGCCGCGTCCTTTGGCGGCGGCAAGGGTGGAGGAGGGAGGAGGGGGTGCTAGCGGCGGACATCTGGAGCCCCCTCCCCGACACCTCGCGGGTGGCGGCGGGGGAGGGGATAGGGTTCTTTCTGGATGATCTCGGCACAATCAAATTTCAGGAAACAACCAGACTGGTGGGCCTTTTTTTTTTTACATAACTCTATGGCTGGAGAGCCTTTTCATGGGTAAGCAGGTGGATCAGAACATTTGGTGCCTATTTAACATTTTATAAAAATAACTACTATGAAAGCCACACCCAACAGCCAGCTATTTGACCTTCGTAAACCTTCTTTGCCAAGTTATACAAAGCAACAACACATGTCTTGCTGTCTTTTTTTTTTTCTCATCAAACAGACAGCACATATGAACATCTAAAACTTTTTAGTTAGCTTCAAATCCATAGATATGAGCATCTTAAATTCTTTAGTTAGCCTACATTGATATGAGCACAGCCAATTGATACCGTGTACATATATCACCATTAGTAGACAACCACATAATCCATGATATATGTACACGGTACACCATTGCATTTTTTAGTTGAAAAGAGATCAGAAGCATCCTACTGAGTTACATCGAGATAATCTGATTGCATGTGTTTTAAACGTCCATGCTGGGCCGTGTCTTGATCAACACGCATGCAGATTCGAAAGCACATCTCATATTTAATTTCTACCGAGTATAAACATGAACTTGAGTTGTTTTACTCAAACATATAGTAAGGATAATCCTATAAGAACAGTACGGGCAAAAAGACCCATTCTGGTTACCCTGCCACTAGCCCATGTCATAGCAGTTCAGACAAACACACACATAACATGATAGAGTACAAAAAACATCAGAACTCACTGACATGCATGGCACAAGCTAGCAAAACAGAATGATTAGATTATTTAGAGATGCATCAACACCAATCACGAATTGGACCGGAGCATGTTATCCGCTTGTCCAGCAGAAAATTAAAGAGGTGGTGCCTTTTAGAAACAAACAGCTCCATCTTGATCCCATTCAACTCAATTTCTGATGTTACCTACAACACACAGTTGTGTCTTGTGGCCTTGTGGGCATAAATATGTACATCTGCTAGGAGAAATTATGCATGGTTGGCTATGAGCTATGTTTTATTTAGAATGCCAAGTCATAAAATTGAAAATTTGAAAAAATTAATGGGATGCAAATCATTTTGTGGTTTGAGTGCTGCTCATTGTACATGACTGACTTGGTTGAAGTGAAGAAAAATAAAAATACCTCTTGGTTTTGGTTGAGCTTTCCTGCAAGTGGTAGCAATAGGGGTTTTTTCCCACAACTTGGGGCTCCAAGAAGAAGAGCCATCCATTTATGTATGTGCACGAAACAAACACAGTTTGGTTACTGTATTTTGAAGAAAAAGTTTCAGAGATCTTGGTGCTCACCTAAATAAGATCGCAGAAGAAAATGTATCATGAGACATTCTACATTGCAAAAATAGGAAACTAAAATACTTGAAAACTTGGAGGGTTCTACATCAGTAGACCTCAACCAAACCCCTCCATCACTATCAGCATTGTAGAATATTTCAAGCTTGTGAAACAAACAAAAAAAGCAGGCTAACAATGTAAAGATAATTGTATGTAAAATATTTTATGGTGATGAATGTCAGGATGAGCGAAGGTGAACCGAAAGAAGATAAGAAACTGATGTATTGGGTTAGAAGAAATTTGCAACAATGGATGATAGGAATTAGAACATACCAAGGGCATTTATTTACATTCAGATGTCGATTTTCAAAAAGAGTCTGCTCCCCAAATATAAGCCGAACCTTTAATTTCAGTATCTTTTGAATTCATGAAACAAACTCTTTTTGTGTATCAAGACGAGTGGAATCAAATCTTCAGAGCACAAGAAGTACGACCAATAATTAACAATGATTCACAGCGAAATTGCATAGTATCCTCACCTGCTACTGGTTCCTGCCCTCTACATTAACACCCGGGGCAACCACGGCCATGGCATCTTGTGGATCTTGTCGCCGATGACACAACCGTTGAGCATGATCCTGGATAACATATGCAGTGTCACCGCCGTCGGCTCGTGCTTGACTGGGACAAGGTGTCCAAACAGGGGCTTGCTCCCAAATCCTCACCCTGCACGTACAGAATAAAAATGACGAGACGAGCACATCATGAATTAAGCAACTATAAATGTAACCTACATGGATATTAGTGTCCTAATCTTTGACCACATATCCCAACTGAACCTGTAAGGTACACATAATCAGAAACACACGCATATACATGCCAATTCCTCTGGTTTATCTGTAACATGCTATAACTTTTTATACTCTGCATCTTGTGTCAATTGGCAAAATGTTCATTAAATCACTGATTTTTAAAGATGCAAGTACATCTGAGCCATTTAGTAGTATCAGCTATAACCAAGGTTTTGGATCCCGAGCGTACCTTTTTTCTCGTGGGGCACCGGAATTTGCGATTACCACGGTAACCACGAAATTCCAGAAAAAATTCGGACGAAATTTCAAATCAAATTTTGAATTCAATTTTTTTGATGTAGATATAGATAGGTTTATCACTGCCAAATATCACCAACGCTTCCCTGGCCTGGTGGCTGCTCGGCCGCAGCTACCACTTACTTAGAAGCCGCGAGTTCGACCGCTGGTTGCCCCACAATTTAGAAGCGCATGGCCAGATTCGAACCCGCTTCTACCAGCTTAGGAAAGGTTGGCTTTACCACTGGGCCGCCAGCACTTCTGTGGTTGGATAAGAGATGGTCTGTATTTAACTATGCTGTGAGCGTTTGAATTCAAAATTTTTAAATTATTCGAGATTTTTTGCTCGATATGCGTGGTTCTCGAGGGGGGGGGGGGGGGGGCGGTAAACCCGGTAACCGCACGAGATCTCGGAATTTCGCTCGGTACCCAAAACAGTGGCTATAACTACACATCATAAAACTAAAATGCAAAATCATCTAGGAGTAGATCTCAAGGTGCAGTAATTGTTTATGATATCCTTTTTTATCAGTGCCTGCAATGTTTATGCCTACACTAATAAGTCGAGTTTTCAGTCACAATTTTCAGACATGTAACACAGCAAATCGACATACCTTTTGATCCAGCCTGGAGCTTTAGGATCCATTGTGCCTACCGACTACTTGGAGGCCGGCGGCAAGACCTCCCTTCCAGCATCAGCCATGCTCTCTGCCGCATAGATCTGGCCATCCGCGCTAAACGCCGGCACCTCGGGTTGGCTATGCCGATGGCCATGCAGGCAGCAAGGTCCAGGAATTGACACCAAAATCTGTACCTAGGAAACAACACAAAAACCATATGGTGTCTATTAGGAGAAGATCATCCAAAAGAAAAATCAAAGAAGGGGAAGAAAAAGAAAGTGAACAACTGAAAACCAAGCACCAAACACTCAACAAATAGCCAAAATACACCAACAAAAATTCCAAAGAAGCAACAAAAGAAAGAAGAAGAAACCAAGAGAGAAATAGGACATGCCAATCATATAATGGGTATGAAAGAAATTAGCCAACTTAAGTTAGGACCTCACTTAATTAGTCAAAGCAACATCAAAAATATTATTTTGCTCCTTGCTAGTTGCTGTAAAAAGGCATACTAGCGGGTGGTTCTTAACTTCTTATTGCATAACTTTTCATGAACAATATGATATAATATCTTGGATGCTCCAATCCCCAAATTGTAAACCTTCCATCTGATATAGCAGCTTTAGTGAATCGTAATTGAATGGAGAACTATAACCCTCAGATTCACCAGTCTAATTAATATTTTAGAGCCACTTACACCAAAACCCTGGCCCTGTGTTACCATGGAGATGGACTGAAAGAAACCACGATTCCTTCAGTAAAAAAATCCAGCAAAACTCACTGCTTCCTCTCTATTACAATGAAAATAAATTAATTCAAACAAACAATTCATGCTGCGTTGTAGCCCCTAATACGATATTAGTAGTTTTACTACTATTTCTAGACACCAAAATAGTCTGAACAATTAAATCATTGGCTACAAATCAAACAATCCCTGCTCGATTTTGAAGTTCTTTTAGCCAAAGATGAATTGAACATGAAAAAATCAAACTATATACAGAGAGGAGCTGGTACACCTGTGGATGGGTTGGAGATGAAGTTGATGTATACAACGACACTATCTCGATGAGGACGCCCACCGCCACGCACGGCTGGGATCTGAGCGACCACCACGAGCACACTCGTCGGGATATCCGCTTGATTTTGTTGGTATGCATATCATTTTTCTTCCTGTAACACAGATATCTTTTGCATTAAGAACAATACACATGTCTCCATCTTCCACATGAGGTGCATAGGTTGGCTTGTCCTTGCCTTGAGACACAACAGCTATTTGGGATGCCACATGAAACTCATACTGGGTAGTCATTTGGGGATATCAACTGCAATGTCAGTTTCATTTTCCAGTGAGAGCCAAAGAGTTGTAGTTTCTTTCACTCAAACTATAAGCTGGACGCAAGAAAGAATCACGCAAGAAAGAATCATACTGGACAATTATTAGAGGAATTAACTGCAGGCTACTTTTGTTTTTCAGGCAGGATCAAAGGGTTGTAGGCTTGTAGCTTCTTTCTCACAATCCAATAAATGAGTGAATCTGCACCAAATCAAGATAAGCATCAGATTGGATGTGAGATGGAGCAAAGAGGGATAGGATGGGATTGGATTGGGAGAAGCACGGACCAAAGCAAAACGAATTAACCAAACCTCATTCAGTCTAACATACCAAATCCACCTAAAAGCGCAACGAACTTATCCAGACCCATCGCCGTCAGCGGGCTGGGCACTCGGCAGGCACGTCCATGTCTTGTGCGCCACCAGCCTCTCCACCGCGAACGGCCTCCCCTGCACCTGCGGGGCTCTCCTGTTCCTCTTCTTCTTCTTCCTCCCCTCCTCCTAAGACCACCACCCCGGCACCCAAACGGAGTTCAGAGAACAGCGGAACCCGATGGCACATCGATCACGGCGACAAGGTCGAGGCAGTGAAGCTCTTCCTCACCGGCGACGATGAAGTAGCGGCGGCGCTAGGGTTTGAGAAGCTCGAGCGGGAGAGAGAGGTCGAGCGGAGTAAAGGAAGTGAGGAAGGGGTGAGGGGGTATTTATAGTCGCAGTGAAAAACTGTTCGCCTGAAGATTTAGGACGAACGTGCCCCTGACCCTTCTCATTCGCATGACATGTGTCACCCACGTACTGAAAAGTGGAGATCGTGTTAGATCGTAGGTGAACAGATAAGTCTATCGTGGGATGCGGAACGGTTTGAGCGGCAAAGCCGAAAATTCAGATAAGATAAGTTAAAAGTTTCGTTCGCAATTTCTTCAGCTGTCAAGGACACAGTGAAGAATTTGAACGAGTTTCAAATAGAACGCATATGAGGAATTTGTGAATAGACTTGGTTGAGTTTAGCATAGAGGGGGAAGGGTACGATCACATTCACTTAGCAGAACAAATCAACTTGAAGAATTAACAATAAGTGAATGCTGTAGAGGACATAAAACTCATATATATATCTAAGATACTCCCATTTCTCATATACTACCATGTGGTAGTATATACTCTACTTTATTTTTTAGTATGTTCACATACTATATCTAAGATACTCCAAAGCCAGTTATGTGAAAAAATTGCATGTGAGCCCATGTTTTCATAATATTTGTGAAATACGTACATATTTATACGTATAAAGGAGTATGCTCAAAATATACTACATACTACCTAAAAAATAGTATATATACTACCTAAACATTCTTACAAACCACATACTATGCGTACATACTCTCCCATATGATAGATACTACCTAGAACGTATGAAACAAAAGTGGGAGTAACTACACCCGGTAGTAGAAAAAAATTGTCGAATGAAGAGCAACACTGGAAAGAGTGAAGACAATGCAAAGTTTAAGAATTTGAAAAACTGAGGAATTTCAAAAGGAAGAAAAACTCAAATTGAAGATTTTCAACTTTGGTTGGTGGCATAACCCACCGTATAAGAAAGCTGATTTTAGACACCGCGTATAATTGTCGTAGGGCTCTGAGAATCAATTTCTTCATTAATTTCTTCACACTTAGAGGGTTAGTCTTCATTGATTGAAGAAAAACGTTATTTCATGTGTTGCGCATCTAAGTCATCAAGTCAGCATAAGTGTTAGGATGTGTGTCCATTTCAGAACATTCGAAGATTCTAAGATATTTAGCTCACACCGCAACTTGCTAAATCTCTTCTCATCCAAGGGCTTAGTGAATATATCGGCCAATTGATCTTCAGTGCTGACATGGTCGATGGAGATGTCGCCCTTCAGCACATGATCACGAAGAAAATGATGACGAATCTGGATGTGCTTGGTCTTCGAGTGCTGAACTGGGTTATGAGAAATCTTGATGGCACTCTCATTATCACTGTAGAGAGGCACATTCTTCACGTTGACGCCATAGTCCTTGAGTGTTTGCTTCATCCGTAGTAGTTGAGCACAGCACGATCCAGCAGCAATGTACTCAGCTTCTGCAGTGGAGAGAGATACGCAGTTCTGTTTCTTCGAGGACCAACAGACCAAAGATCGTCCGAGGAAATGACATGTACCAGATGTTGACTTGCGGTCCACGCGATCGCCAGCATAGTCAGAGTCTGAATATCCAATGAGATCAAAAGTGGAGCCCTTGGGATACCATAATCCAAGTGTTGGTGTGTGAGCTAAGTATCAAAGAATATGCTTCACAGCCTTATGGTGTGATTCCTTTGGTGTAGCTTGAAATCGGGCACACATGCAAACACTAAGCACAATATCCGGTCTAGATGCACATAGGTACAATAAAGAGCCAACCATGGAGCGGTATACCTTTTGATCGAAGTCTTTACCATTTTCATGAGTGCATAGATGGCCATTCGTGGGCATTGGAATTTTGACCCCTTTGCAATCTTGCATGCCGAATTTCCTCAACACGTCCTTGAGGTATTTCTCCTGAGATATGAATATTCCATTGCGCTGTTGACGAATTTGAAGACCTAAAAAGAATTTCAACTCTCCCATCATAGACATTTGATATTCTTCACTCATCATATAGGCAAATTCATCACTATATAGTTGGTCAGTACAGCCGAAAATGATATCATCAACATATATTTGGCACACAACAATTCACCATCATAAGACTTAGTGAAAAGAGTTGGGTCGAGTGAACCGGGTTTGAAGCCTTTCTTCATGAAGAATTCCTTCAAGGTATCATACCACGCCCGAGGGGCTTGCTTGAGGCCATATAGGGCCTTGTTGAGCTTGAAGACTTTGTCGGGATTCTTTGGATCTTCAAAACCTGGGGGTTGAGCAACATATACTTCTTCCTCAAGCTTACCATTGAGGAACGCACTTTTCACATCCATTTGTTGTAAAATGATATCATGATGGTTAGCATAAGCAAGTAATATGCGAATAGCCTCAAGTCTAGCAACAGGTGCAGAAGTTTCATCGAAATCAATTCCTTCAACCAGTGTGTAGCCTTGAGCTACAAGCCGTGCCTTATTCCTCACCACAAGGCCATTTTCATCTTGCTTGTTGCGGTAGATCCACTTTGTGCCAGTGATGTTGTGCTTGAGAGGATCTGGACGTTTGACCAGTTCCCAGACGTTGTTGAGCTCGAATTGATGTAATTCTTCTTGCATAGCTTGAATTCACTCAGGCTCTAGAAATGCTTCATCTACCTTAGTGGGCTCTGTGATAGAGACAAACACAAAGTGCCCACAAAAGTTAGATAAATGTGAAGCTTTTGAGCGTGTGAGAGGACCTGGTGCTTCAATGTCATCGATGATCTTCTTGATTTGCACTTCATTTGCAATACGAGGATGAGCAGGTTGTCTTCGAGGAATTTGATTCGCATTTTCTTCAGGAGCATTTTCCTCAACACCATTTTCTTCAGGTGCGCCAGCTCGACGTTCATCACGTTCTGGAATGAATTCTTCAGTAGATTCTTCAGTAGGAATGACATCCTTAGTGGCTTTGAACTTGATAGAATCCTTAGGTGCTGGTTCATCTATCACTGAAGGTAGGTGCTCTCTTTGCGAGCCATTAGTTTCATCGAACCGCACATCCACAGTTTCAACAACCTTGTGAAGAACGTTGTTGAAGACTTTGTAGGTGTGCGAGTCCTTTCCGTAACCAAGCATGAAACCCTCGTGTGCTTTCGCTGCAAACTTAGAATTGTGATGAGGATCTCTAATCCAACATTTAGCACCGAAGACTTTGAAATAACTTACATTGGGTTTCTTGTCAGTGAGGAGTTCATAGGCAGTCTTCTTGAAGAATTTGTGAAGATATACTCTGTTGATGATGTGGCAAGCAGTATCAATTGCCTCACTCCAGAAACGACGAGGCGTCTTGTATTCATCAAGCATAATGCGAGCCATCTCAACAAGAGTTCTGTTCTTGTGCTCCACGACGCCATTCTGTTGAGGAGTATAAGGGGCAGATAACTCATGAGTAATACCAAGTTCATCAAGACTGGAATTCTTGAAATCAGTTCCATTGTCACTCCTGATGTGCTTGATCTTCACACCAAAGTTGGTTGAAGCCCTCGAGTAAAATCGTTTGAAGACTTCCTGCACTTCATGTTTGTAAGTGACAATGTGTACCCATGTGTAACGAGAATAATCATCAACAATAACAAAGCCATATAGAGATGCATCATTTGTCACGGCAGAATAATGATTAGGACCAAAGCGATCCATGTGAAGCAATTCAAATGGTCGAGTGGTAGTCATGATAGTCTTCGCTGGATGCTTGGCCTTTGTCATCTTCCCAGCTTCACAGGCTTCGCATAAGTGATCCTTGAGGAATTTGACATTCTCAATGCCAATGACACGCTTCTTCTTCGCGAGCGTGTGCAGATTCCTCATGCCAGCATGACCAAGTCGTCGATGCCATAGCCAGCCTTCTGAAGCTTTTGCAAGTAGGCACACGGCAGGCTGTGGTCCTATAGAGAATCAACAATGTACAAGTCTCCTCTCCTAAAGCCTTCGAAGACTTTGGAATTGTCAGCTTCCAAAATCACAACACAACGATACTTGCCAAAGACAACAACCATATCAAGATCACAAAGCATTGAGACAGACATGAGGTTGTATCCTAAGGACTCGACAAGCATGACTTTGTCCATGTGCATGTCCTTAGAGATCGCAACCTTACCTAGACCCAATACCTGACTTTTGCCTTTGTCAGCAAATATGATATGCTTCAGAAGTGATGGTGATAAGGGAGCATCCATCAAGAGATTCTTGTCACTAGTCATGTGATTTGTACATCCACTATCGAGGACCCACTCATTGGCTTTGGGTTGATCATCCTGCAGATGAATTAGTGCAGCTTACAAACTCATATACTTCATCAGTGAAGAATATGACATCAATATCATCAGGTCAATTAGAAAAGATAATCAGTATGAGGACGTGAGAAATGAAGGTTCATTTCATCATGATTAGCCTGCATCCTATCAGGCACTGTTTAGGTCTCCAGCAAATTCTTCAGTCGTTTTGAGCACGACTGGAGACCTTACTCTGCATAAAATATTAGTTCTTTTTCTTCACCACCCACATCTGGAGGGGTGGCAAAGAATTCATCACTCTGCAAGCACCATATGAGAAAGGTGGCATGGACGCTAGTCCACTTCGTTTCACATAAGAGGGGTTAGTGTAAGCATATGAATAAGCAGAGAAATTCTTCGAGGACTTATGAACATAAGGATTTGAAGAATAATGCACATATTCATAGCCCTTAGCTCTATCCTGTGAAACAGAAGGGTTAGCACGATGATGATCATATGAGGACTTTGATCCTTTTGAGGAATTTGATCCACATGAGGAATTTGGTCCACGTGAGGACTTGGATCCATATGAAGAATTTGGTTCATATGAAGAATTTGATCTGGAGTTCCTTTTCTTCACAGGTGGTGTCATGAGGACATTCACCTGAAGACTTTCAAGCCAACTTTTGGGAACCCAGATTTTCTTCATAGGGGAACCGTTCCTGGAGTTAGTCCCAACATATCTAGCAAATACTTCACCATTCTGATTCTTGAACAGTTTGTAGTTAGAGTCAAATGGCTCATCAGAGGAATGAGGAGATTCACATGTAAAGCCAGATAAGTTGGATGGATCAACTGGAGGTCCCTTTGCAGCAACCCATGAGGTTTTGGGGTACTGCTCAGGCTTCCAATATGTTCCATCAACATTGAGTTTCCTCTCAAAGGCAATACCCTCTTTCCTAGGGTTTCTGTTGAGGATCTGCTTTTTGAGCACATTACAAAGAGTCTGATGCCCTTTGAGGCTTTTGTACATGCCTATCATGTACAATTCCTTCAACCCTGCATCATCAGTGATACTTGCATTGTCCTCAGATGAGGAATTAGTGACAGCAGAGACATATGAAGAATTTGTAGCATTAGAAGCATTTGAACATTGATACGTCTCCAACGTATCTATAATTTTTGATTGCTCCATGCTACTTTATCTACTATTTTGGACTATATTGGGCTTTATTTTCCACTTTTATATTACCTTTGGGACTAACCTATTAACCGGAGGCCCAGCCTAGAATTGCTGTTTTTTTTGCCTTTTTCAGTATTTCGAAGAAACAGAATATCAAACGGAGTCCAAACGGAATGAAACCTTCAGGATCGTGATTTTCCAACCGAACGTGACCCAGGAGACTTGGACCCTACTCCAAGCAGTGCCCGAGGAGGTCACGAGGGTGGAGGGCGCGCCCCCCTGGGTGCGCCCCCTACCTCGTGGGCCCCTTGGAGCTCCACCGACGTACTCCTTCCTCATATATATACCTACGTATCCCCGAACGATCAGAACAGGAGCCAAAAACCTAATTCCACCGCCGCAACCTTCTCTATCCATGAGATCCCATCTTGGGGCCCGTTCCGGAGCTCCGCCGGAGGGGGCATCCACCACGGAGGGCTTCTACATCATCACCATAGCCCCTCCGATGAAGTGTGAGTAGTTTACTTCAGACCTTCGGGTCCATAGCTAGTAGCTAGATGGCTTCTTATCTCTTTTTGGATCTCAATACAATGTTCTCCCCCTCTCTCGTGGAGATCTATTCGATGTAATCTTCTTTTTGCGGTGTGTTTGTTGAGACCGATGAATTGTGGGTTTGTGATCCAGTATTATCTATGGAAAATATTTGATTCTTCTCTGAATTCTTTTATGTATGATTGAGTTATCTTTGCAAGTCTCTTCGAATTATCTTTTTGGTTTGGCCAACTAGATTGGTAGTTCTTGCAATGGGAGAAGTTCTTAGCTTTGGGTTCAATCTTGCGGTGTCCTTACTCAGTGACAGAAAGAGTTGCAAGGCACGTATTGTATTGTTGCCATCGAGGATAACAAGATGTTTTTTTATCATATTGCATGAATTTATCCCTCTACATCATGTCATCTTGCTTACGCATTACTCTGTTTTTACTTAATACTCTAGATGCATGCTGGATAGCGGTCGATGAGTGGAGTAATAGTAGTAGATGCAGAATCGTTTCGATCTACTTGTTTTGGACGTGATGCCTATATACATGATCATTGCCTAGATATACTCATAACTATGCTCAATTCTGTCAATTGCTCAACAGTAATTTGTTCACCCACCGTAGAATACTTATGCTCTTGAGAGAAGCCACTAGTGAAACCTATGGCCCTCGGGTCTATTCTCATCATATCAATCTATATCACTTATTTACTTGCTTTGTTTTTACTTTGCCTTTACTTTTACTTTGCATCTATCTATCAAAAATACCAAAAATATTATCTCTATTAGATCTCACTCTCGTAAGTGACCGTGAAGGGATTGACAACCCCTAAGCGTTGGTTGAGAGTTGCTATCGTTTTGTGTAGGTCCGAGGGACTTGTGCGTGGTCTCCTACTGGATTGATACCTTGGTTCTCAAAAACTGAGGGAAATACTTACGCTACTTTACTGCATCATCCTCTCCTCTTCGGGGAAATCCAACGCAGTGCTCAAGAGGTAGCAAGAAGAATTTCTGGCGCCGTTGCCGGGGAGGCTCACGCAAGCAAGTCAACTATACCAAGTACCCATCGCAATCCCTATCTCTCGCATTACATTATTTGCCATTTGCCTCTTGTTTTCCTCTCCCCCACTTCACCCTTTCCGTTTTATTTTCCCTCTCTTTCCCAATCTCCACCTCTCTTTCCTGTTTGCCTTTTTCTCGTCGCCTTTCTGTTTGCTTGTGTGTTGGATTACTTGTTGCCATGGCACAAGATAATACCAAATTGTGTGATTTCTCGAATACCAATAATAATGATTTCTTTAGTACTCCGATTGCTCCTCTTAATAATTATGAGTCTTGTGAAATCAATACCGCTTTGTTGAATCTTGTTATGAAAGATCAATTCGCCGCCCTTCCTAGTGAAGATGCCGCTACTCATCTAATCAATTTTGTTGATTTGTGTGATATGCAAAAGAAGAAAGATACAGATAACAATATTGTAAAATTGAAGTTATTTCCTTTTTCACTTAGAGATCGTGCTAAAGTTTGGTTTTCATCTTTGCCTAAAAATAGTATTGATTGTTGGAACAAGTGCAAAGATGTTTTTATCTCTAAGTATTTTCCTCCTGCTAAGATTATCACTCTTAGGAACGATATCATGAATTTTAAACAACTTGATCATGAGCATGTTGCCCAATCTTGGGAAAGAATGAAATTAATGCTTCGCAATTGCCCTACTCATGGTTTGAATTTATGGATGATCATACAAAATTTTTATGCCGGATTGAATTTTGCTTCTAGAAATCTTTTAGATTCGGCCGCGGGAGGCACTTTTATGGAAATTACATTAGGGGATGCTACCAAATTGCTTGATAATATTATGGCTAATTATTCTCAATGGCACACCGAAAGATCTTCTAGTAAAAAAATGCATGCTATAGAAGAAATCAATGTTTTGTGTGAAAAGATGGATGAACTTATGAAGATGTTTGCTCCTAAAAATACTCCTCTTGATCCCAATGATATGCCTTTATCTACTTTGCTTGAGAATAATAATGAATCTATGGATGTGAATTTTGTTGGTAGGAATAGTTTTGGAAACAACGCTTATAGAGGGAATTTTAATCCTAGGCCTTATCCTAGTAATCCTTCTAATAATTATGGAAATTCCTACAATAACTCTTATGGAAATTTTAATAAGATGCCCTCTGAATTTGAGAGTAGTGTTAAAGAGTTTATGAATTCAGAAAAGAATTTTAATGCTTTGCTTGAAGAGAAATTGCTTAAAGTTGATGATTTGGCTAGGAACATTGATAGAATTTCTCTTGAAATTGATTCTTTAAAGCTTAGATCTATTCCTCCTAAGCATGATATCAATGAGTCTCTCAAAGCCATGAGAATTTCCATTGTTGAGTGCAAGGAAAGAACCGCTAGGATGCGTGCTTCCAAAGAGGCCTTTATTAAAGCGTGTTCTTCCAATCCCTATGAAAATCAAGATGAAGATCTAAAAGTTATTGATGTGTCCCCCATTAAATCTTTGTTTTGCAATATGAATCTTGATGAAACTGAATACGATCTTCCTTTACCTAGAAGGCGTTCTAAGAATTCGGAGTTTCTAGATCTTGATGATGAAATTGATGAAAGTGGGATTGAAATAAATAAGAACCGTGATGTTGCTAAACCCACTATTTTGGATCTCAAGGAATTTAATTATGAAAATTGCTCTTTGATTGGTTGTATTTCCTTGTTGCAATCCGTGCTAGAATCTCCTCATGCTTATAGTCAAAATAAGGCCTTTACCGAACATATTGTTGATGCTTTGATGCAATCTTATGAAGAAAAACTTGAGTTGAAAGTTTCTATCCCTAGAAAACTCTATGATGAGTGGGAACCTACTATTAAAATCAAAATTAAAGATTTCGAGTTTCATGCTTTGTGTGATTTGGGTGCTAGTGTCTCTACTATCCCCAAAACTTTATGTGATTTGCTAGATTTCCATGATTTTGATGATTGCTCTCTAAACTTGCATCTTGCGGATTCCACTATTAAAAAGCCTATGGGAAGGATTAATGATGTTTTTATTGTTGCAAATAGGAATTATGTGCCCTTATATTTTATTGTTCTTGATATAGATTGCAATCCTTCATGTCCTATTATTCTTGGTAGACCTTTCCTTAGAACGATTGGCGCAATTATTGATATGAAGGAAGGGCATATTAGATTCCAATTTTCCTTAAAGAAGGGTATGGAACACTTCCCTAGAAAGAAAATAAAATTACCATATGAATCTATTATGAGAGCCACTTATGGATTGCCTACCAAAGATGGCAATACCTAGATCTATCCTTGCTTTTATGCCTAGCTAGGGGCGTTAAACGATAGTGCTTGTTGGGAGGCAACCCAATTTTATTTTGTGTTTTTTGTTTTTGCTTCTGTTTAGGAATAAATAATCGATCTACCTTCTGTTTGGATGTGGTTTTATGTTTTAATTAGTGTTTGTGCCAAGTAGGACCTATAGGATAACCTACGATGATAGTTGATTTGATTCTGCTGAAAAACAGAAACTTTGCGCGCACTAATTTAGTTATTGTAAATCACAGGAACGTGATTTTGCGTTGATTCTTTTTGATGATGATCAATAAACAAATTTTCCAGGACTTCCTATTTTGGTAGAATTTTTAGAGTTCCAGAAGTTTGTGTTAGTTACAGATTTCTACAGACTGTTCTGTTTTTGACAGATTCTGTTTTTCGTGTGTTGTTTGCTTATTTTGATGAATCTATGGCTAGTAAAATTAGTTTATAAACCATACAGAAGTTAGAATACAGTAGGTTTAACACCAATATAAATAAAGAATGAGTTTATTACAGTACCTTGAAGTAGTCTTTTGTTTCTTTCTCTAACGGAGCTCACGAGATTTCTGTTAAGTTTTGTGTTGTGAAGTTTTCAAGTTTTGGGTGAATTCTTTTGATGGATTATGGAACAAGGAGTGGAAAGAGCCTAAGCTTGGGGATGCCCATGGCACCCCCAAGATAATCCAAGGACACCAAAAATTCAAAGCTTGGGGATGCCCCGGAAGCCATCCCCTCTTTCGTCCACTTCCATCGGTAATTTACTTGGAGCTATATTTTTATTCACCAACATGATATGTGTTTTGCTTGGAGCGTCTTGTATTATTTGTGTCTTTTCTTGTTAGTCTACCACAATCATCCTTGTTGTACACATCTTTTGAGAGAGCCATACATGAATTGGAATTTGTTAGAATACTCTATGTGCTTCACTTATATTTTTTTGAGCTTGATAGTTTTGCTCATAGTGCTTCAGTTATATCTTTTGAGCGTGATAATTTTTGCTCTAGTACTTCACTTAGATCTTTTAGAGCACGATGGTGGATTTGTTTTAAACAAACTATTTGATCTCTCATGCATCACTTAGATTATTTTGAGAGTCCTTAATAGCATGGTAATTTGCTTAATGTTAATATACTTGGTGTTCAAGATATGTGAAACTTTCTTTTGAGTGAATTGAATACTAAGATAAGTTTGATGCTTGATAATTGTTTTGAGATATGGAGGTGATAATATCAAAGTCGTGCTAGTTGGGTGATTATGAATTTGATAAATACTTGTGTTGAAGTTTGTGATTCCCGTAGCATGCACGTATGGTGAACCGTTATGTGATGAACTCGGAGCATGATTTATTTATTGATTGTCTTCCTTATGAGTGGCGGTCGGGGACAAGCGATGGTCTTTTCCTACCAATCTATCCCCCTAGGAGCATGCGCGTAATACTTTACTTTGATAACTTCTACTCCCTCCGTTCCTAAATACTTGTCTTTCTAGGCATTTCAACAAGTGACTACATATGGAGCAAAATGAGTGAATCCACACTCTAAAATATGTCTATATACATCCGTATGTAGTAGTCATTTGAAATGTCTAGAAAGACAAGTATTTAGGAACGGAGGGAGTAGATTTTTGCAACAAGTATATGAGTTCTTTATGACTAATATTGAGTCCATGGATTATACACACTTTTTCCATCCTTCCACTTTTGCTAGCCTCTCTAATACCGTGCAATTTTCGCCGGTATCATACACCCACCATATACCTTCCTCAAAACAGCCACCATACCTACCTATCATGGCATTTCCATAGCCATTCCGAGATATATTTCCATGCAACTTTCCACCATTCCGTTTATTATGACATGCTCCATCATTGTCATATTGCTAGCATGATCATGTAGTTGACATTGTATTTGTGGCAAAGCCACCGTTCATAATTCTTTCATACATGTCACTCATGATTCATTGCATATCCCAGTACACCGCCGGAGGCATTCATATAGAGTCATATTTTGTTCTAAGTATCAAGTTGTAATTGTTGAGTTGTAAGGAAAATAAAAGTGTGATGATCATCATTATTAGAGCATTGTCCCAAGTGAGGAAAGGATGATGGAGACTATGATTCCCCCATAAGTCGGGATGAGACTCCGGACTTTACAAAAAAAAGGAGGCCATAAAAAAAGAGAAGAGAAAGGCCCAAATAAAAAAGATGAGAGAAAAAGAGAGAAGGGACAATGCTACTATCCTTTTACCACACTTGTGCTTCAAAGTAGCACCAAGATTTTCATGATAGAGAGTCTCTCATTTTGTCACTTTCATATACTAGTGGGAATTTTTTTCATTATAGAACTTGGCTTGTATATTCCAATGATGGGCTTCCTCAAAATGCCATAGGTCTTCGTGAGCAAGCAAGTTGATGCACACCCACTTAGTTTCTTTTTTAGAGCTTTCGTATACTTATAGCTCTAGTGCATCCGTTGCATGGCAATCCCTACTCACTCACATTGATATCTATTGATGGGCATCTACATAGCCCATTGATACGCCTAGTTGATGTGAGACTATCTTCCCTCTTTTTGTCTTCTCCACAACCACCCTTCTATTCCACCTATAGTGCTATATCCATGGCTCACGCTCATGTATTGCGTGAAGATTGAAAAAGTTTTGAGAATGTCATAAGTATGAAACAATTGCTTGGCTTGTCATCGGGGTTGTGCATGATTTAAATATTTTGTGTGGGGAAGATGGAGCATAGCCAGACTATATGATTTTGTAGGGATAACTTTCTTTTGCCATGTTATTTTGAGAAGACATGATTGCTTTGATTAGTATGCTTGAAGTATTATTATTTTTGTGTCAACATGAACTTTTGTCTTGAATCTTTCGGATCTGAATATTCATATCACAATTAAGAAGATTTACATTGAAATTATGCCAAAGTATCACTCCGCATCAAAAATTCTTTTTTATCATTTATCTACTCGAGGACGAGCAGGAATTAAGCTTGGGGATGCCTGATACGTCTCCAACGTATCTATAATTTTTGATTGCTCCATGCTACTTTATCTACTGTTTTGGACTATATTGGGCTTTATTTTCCACTTTTCTATTACTTTTGGGAGTAACCTATTAACCGGAGGCCCAGCCCAGAATTGCTGTTTTTTTTGCCTTTTTCGGTATTTCGAAGAAACAGAATATCAAACGGAGTCCAAACGGAATGAAACCTTCGGGATCGTGATTTTCCAACCGAACGTGACCCAGGAGACTTGGACCCTACTCCAAGCAGTGCCCGAGGAGGTCACGAGGGTGGAGGGCGCACCCCCCTACCTCGTGAACCCCTCGGAGCTGCACCGACGTACTCCTTCCTCCTATATATACCTACGTATCCCCGAACGATCATAACAGGAGCCAAAAACCTAATTCCACTGCCGCAACCTTCTGTATCTATGAGATCCCATCTTGGGGCCTGTTCCAGAGCTCCGCCGGAGGGGGCATCCACCACGGAGGGCTTCTACATCATCACCATAGCCCCTCCGATGAAGTGTGAGTAGTTTACTTCAGACCTTCGGGTCCATAGCTAGTAGCTAGATGGCTTCTTCTCTCTTTTTGGATCTCAATACAATGTTCTCCCCCTCTCTCATGGATATCTATTCGATGTAATCTTCTTTTTGCGGTGTGTTTGCTGAGACCGATGAATTGTGGGTTTATGATCCAGTATTATCTATGGAAAATATTTGATTCTTCTCTGAATTCTTTTATGTATGACTGAGTTATCTTTGCAAGTCTCTTCGAATTATCTTTTTGGTTTGGCCAACTAGATTGGTAGTTCTTGCAATGGGAGAAGTGCTTAGCTTTGGGTTGAATCTTGCGGTGTCCTTACTCAGTGACAGAAAGAGTTGCAAGGCACGTATTCTATTGTTGCCATCGAGGATAACAAGATGTTTTTTATCATATTGCATGAATTTATCCCTCTACATCATGTCATGTTGCTTACGGCGTTACTCTGTTTTTACTTAATACTCTAGATGCATGCTGGATAGCGGTCGATGAGTGGAGTAATAGTAGTAGATGCAGAATCGTTTTGATCTACTTGTTTTGGACGTGATGCCTATATACATGATCATTGCCTAGATATACTCATAACTATGCTCAATTCTGTCAATTGCTCAACAGTAATTTGTTCACCCACCGTAGAATACTTATGCTCTTGAGAGAAGCCACTAGTGAAACCTATGGCCCCCGGGTCTATTCTCATCATATCAATCTATATCACTTATTTACTTGGTTTGTTTTTAATTTGCCTTTACTTTTACTTTGCATCTATCTATCAAAAATACCAAAAATATTATCTCTATCAGATCTCACTCTCGTAAGTGACCGTGAAGGGATTGACAACCCCTAAGCGTTGGTTGCAAGTTGCTATCATTTTGTGTAGGTACGAGGGACTTGTGCGTGGTCTCCTACTGGATTGATACCTTGGTTCTCAAAAACTGAGGGAAATACTTACGCTACTTTACTGCATCATCCTCTCCTCTTCGGGGAAATCCAATGTAGTGCTCAAGAGGTAGCAAACATTCAGGTGAAGAATTAGCAGTTTCACGTTCAATGCACTTCCGAATGGAGGAACAAATTCTTCGTGGGTAGCGTTGATCTGTTGAGCAAGTAATGAAGAGCGCTCCTTCTGAAGATCTTCGTAATACACTCTTAGCTTTTCAAGATCTTGCTTTCTTTGAAGAAATTCATAAGAAAGCTTCTCGTGATCAGATAAGAGAGTGTTATGATGACCTTGAAGATTGTCAAACTTGGACTGAAGTCTCTGAAGATTTTCAGTCAAGGTTTTAGTGCGATCCATTTCTTCACCCAACATATCATCACTTTTGTCTAGCATGTTTTGAACCTTTTCAAAGGCCTTTTGTTGTGTCACAACAATTTTAGCAAGTTTAGAGTAGTTGGGTTTGAGATTGTCATCAGATTCATCCTCACTTGAGTCAGAGGAGGCGTATTTAGTTACCTTGGCACCCTTTGCCATGAAACAATAGGTGGGAGCATAGTCATCATTGCCTTCATCAGCTTTGTTGTTTGAGTCGTTCTCTTCAGAGTTGAAGATAGACTTGCTGACATATGTAGTAGCGAGAACTAGGCTCACCACACCAGACTCTGACTCCTTAGATGCCTCCTCGTCCTCATGTTCCTCATATTCAGCCTCAGAGTCCATTTCCTTGCCAATGAATGCCCGAGCCTTCTTGGAGCTGCTCTTTTTGTGAGATGAAGACCTCGAGGATTTTGATGACGAAGACTTTGAAGATTTCTTCTTCTTTGCGTCATTAGAACTGTAATCCTTGTATTTCTTCTTCTTTGTTTCCTTATCCCACTGTGGACAATCTTGGATGTAGTGACCAGGTTTCTTGCATTTGTGGCATAGCCTCTTCTTGTAGTCACTGGATGAGGAATCATTGCTCCTTGAGGGTTTTCCAAAGCGACCACGTCTTGAGAACTTCTGAAATTTCTTCACGAGCAGCGCAAGTTCCTGGCTCAGTTCTTCAGGGTCACCAAGGCTGCTAGCAGAGTCTTCATCTTCAGACTCAGAGACTGCCTTGGCCTTCAAAGCACGTGATCTGCCATAGCTCGAACCGTAGAGATCTCTCTTCTCAGCAAGCTGGAACTCATGAGTGTTTAGCCTCTCGAGGATATCAGCGGGATCAAGTGACTTGTAGTCAACACGCTCTTGAATCATCAGTGCCAGAGTATCAAATGAGGAATCTAGCGATCTCAGCAATTTCTTTACCACCTCATGGTCGGTGATGTCAATGGCGCCAAGCGCTTGAAGCTCATTTGAGATGTCGGTGAGGCGATCGAAGGTTTGCTGAACATTTTCATTGTCGAGTCTATTGAAGCGATCGAAGAGATTGCGAAGAACGTCAACATGAGAGTCACATTGAGTTGAGACTCCTTCATTTACTTTGGACAGCCTATCCCAGATAAGCTTGGCAGTTTCCAAAGCACTCACTCTTCCATACTGTCCTTTGCTCAGATGACCACATATGATATTCTTTGCTTGAGAATCGAGTTGCTTGAATCTCTTCACATCAGTAGCTTTCAGAGAAGGTGTGACTGATGGAACACCATTTTCCACAACATACCAGAGATCGTTGTCAATTGCCTCAAGATGCATTCGCATCTTATTCTTCCAGTAGGGGTAGTCCGTTCCGTCGAAGGTAGGACACCCAGCAGAGACCTTGATCATACCTGCGATCGACATAACTAAAACTCCAGGTGGTTAAACCAAAACCACACAGAACAAGGGAGTACCTTGCTCTGATATCAATTGAAAGTGCGTTATATTGACTAGAGGGGGGGTGAATAGGCGATTTTCATGAATTCTTCACTGAGGAATTTGCTGGTGAGGAAATTCCTAAATGAAGAACTACTAGCAGCAGAATAAGTACTCAGAAGTAAACATAACAGAATACAAGCATAGTCATCATGGCGAGATGAAGACAAGCACAGAGTACAGAAAGCGTAAACACAGGATAACACAAGAAAGAAGACGGACGGACTGAAGAAATTGATCTGAGGAAATTGAGAAAGTCTTCAGTCAAAGTCTTCAAACAGATATGAACAGGCACACAACAACAGACATGAGGAAATGAAAGAGTTGAGGAAATAGATCTAGTAGGCTTGGTGAAGGCAATGATTTGGTAGACCAGTTCCAACTGTTGTCTCAGTTGTACATCTGGTTGGAGCGGCTGAGTATTTAAACTCGAGGACACCCAGTCCCGGACACACAGTCCTCACCGTATTCTCCTTGAGCTAAGGTCACACAGACCTCGCCCAATCACTCGTGGTAAGTCTTTAGGTGACTTCCGAACCTTCACAAACTTGGTCACTCGGCGATCCACAATTCCTCTTGAATGCTCTAGACCTTGACGCCTAACCGTCTGGAAGAAGCACAATCTTCAAAGGAAACAAGTGTCGGATCCACGCAGGATCAATCTCTTCAGTGATGCTCAATCACTTTGGGTTTGTAGGTGTTGGGTTTTGGGTTTTCCTCACTTGATGATTTTCGTTCAAAGTCCTCGGAGGATGGGATGCTCTCAATTGACAAGTGTCAGTTTCTCTCGGAGCATTCAGCCAGCTAGTGGTTGAAGGGGGCGGCTATTTATAGCCTAGGGAGCAGCCCGACATGATAAGACATAAATGCCCTTGTCTGATATGACCGTTAGGTGGGTAGATATTTTGGAACCGCTGGCGCATAGCACAACAACGGTCGGAATTTTGACTATCAAAATCCTCAGGGCTATCATGTTCCTCACTGTGTAGGCAATTCACACTAGTGAATTCCTAACTCCTCAGTCAGAACAGATTCCTCAGAGACCAGAAGAACTTTGTCTCTGTCACTGAAGAATATGACTGAACTGTATGAGATTTCCAATGGCTTCACTCAAAGGGATTGGTAGGTGTAGGATTTTGAGTTGAGCATCACATGGAAAATTTTCCTTAGTATTTCCTCGACCTCCTTTAACAGTACGGTGTTTCCTATGACTCAAGAAGGAGAAAATGAAACTACGAAAACAAAAGTCTTCACGCTTCATGTTCCTCGAATGATTGCCTAGTCTTCAAGGTCACACCAATTTCTTCACTTTCAAAGTCTTCAGAAAGTCTTAAGAGATCCAATCTTCAGTTGAAGAACTTCATTTTTAGGGGTCGACTTTCTCTATAAATATCAAACTCCTCATAGACTTGTAGACCTGTGTACACTCACAAACGCATCAGTCCCTTAACCTATAAGTCTTCAATACACCAAAATCACTAAGGGGCACTAGATGCACTCACAATAACCCTAGCCCCCTCCGGTGTCTATATAAACTGGAGCGTTTAGTCCGTAGGACGACAACAATCAGAATCATAGGCTAGCTTCTAGGGTTTAGCCTCTATGATCTCATGGTAGATCAACTCTTGTAATACTCATATCATCAAGATCAATCAAGCAGGAAGTAGGGTATTACCTCCATCGAGAGGGCCCGAACCTGGGTAAACATTGTGTCCCCCGTCTCCTGTTACCATTAGCCTTAGACGCATAGTTCGGGACCACCTACCCGAGATCCGCCGGTTTTGACACCGACATTGGTGCTTTCATTGAGAGTTCCACTATGCCGTCATGGTAAGGCTTGATGGCTCCTTCAATTACCAGCGATGCAATCTAGGGTGATGTTTTCCTCCCCGGACAAATCTTCGTATTCGGCGGCTTCGCACTACGGGCCAACTCGCTTGGCCATCTGGGGCAGATCGATAGCTACGCTCCTGGTCATCAGGTCAGGTTTCGAAGCCTAAACTACACCGCCGATATCCGCGGAGACTTGATCTTCGACAGATTCGAGCCCATGTCAGATGTGCCGAACAGTCATGACGAGCATGACTTAGATCTGCCATCGGACGGTGTTCGGGAGATCACACCTGCGGCTGCCCCGGCCCTTAATCTGGAGCAGATCGTGCCATCCGAGATTGGTGGATGGACCCCGCCACGAAGGCTGCACACTCAGCGGCGATAGAGCCGAATACATACTTCACCTCCTATGAAGCCTATGTCATCGGACCCTCGAACTCGTCTCCGGCCATAGGCTCCGAACCGCGTGCGTCTGTGCCTATAGAATCTGATTGGACACCAATCATGGAGTTTACCTCCGCGGATATCTTTCAGCACTCGCCCTTGGGCGACGTACTAAATTCACTGAAGTCTCTCTCCCTGTCAGGACACTCTTGACCGAACTATGACTGGCTTGAGTGGGAAACGGATGGCGAAGAAATTCGTTCCCCACCCACCACCCACTTAATAGCCACTGTCAACGACTTAATCGGCATGCTTGACTTCGACTCCGAAGACATCGACGGTATCGACGATGATGCTGGAGAGGAACAGGAACCACCGCCCACAGGGCGCTGGACAGCCACCTCATCATATGATATATATATGGTGGACACACCCAAAGAAAGCGATGGCGATGAGGCAACAGAAGATAATCCCCTTGAGAAGCAATCTAAGCATCAGCGTCATTGGCGCCGCTCTAAGTCTCGTCACAGCAAAAATAGTGATATCGGCACAAGAGATAATAACGCTCCGGATAATGCCGAGGACGAAAACAATCCCGCCCAGCCAAGCTTCGAGCAGGCCGAACGGGAGGATGGGAAAGTTAGCCCTAAGGAACAGGCAAAGGATGGAGACTTGGAGGATGACAATTACATGCCCCTCTCCGAAGACGAGGTGAGCCTCGGCGACGAAGAATTCATCGTGCCTGAGGATCCCGTCGAGCAGGAGCGCTTCTAGCGCCGGCTTATAGCCACTACAAAAAGCCTGAAGAAAAAGCAGCAGCAGCTTCAAGCTGATCAGGATCTGCTAACTGATAGATGGACTGAGGTCCTGGCAGCCGAGGAATACGAACTCGAGCGCCCTACAAAAAGTTACCCAAAGCGTAGGTTGCTACCTCAACTCGAGGAGGAGGCATTAAAGCCTACACTACCAGCATAGGATGCGGCTGACCGGCCACCTCGTGGCCGAGACAAAGCGACGTATCAGCCCCAAGTCCAGCCCGCACCCCGTCGCCAATCGAACAAAGACACGAAGGCACAGGGCTACATGCATGACCTGCAAGAAAAATTGAAAAACAAAGCAGGACAGTCAAGATCGATCTACGGATCACGAGGGCGTGCGCCAACACGGGACGATAACCGTCACGCTGGATATACTAAACACAAATCCGGCCGAGCCGAATACAGCAGACCAGACTCGTCTGAGCTGCGTCGTGATATAGCCCGGCATAGAGGCGCCACACACCCCCTATGCTTCACTGACGAAGTAATGGATCATGAATTCCCAGAAGGGTTTAAGCCCGTGAATATCGAGTCCTACAATGGGACTACAGACCCCCCGGTATGGATAGAAGATTTCTTTCTCCACATTCACATGGCCCGTGGGGACGATCTACACGCCATCAAGTACCTCCCACTAAAACTCAAGGGACCGGCTCGGCATTGGCTAAATAGTTTGCCGGCAAACACCATTGGAAGTTGGGAGAACCTGGTAGACGCATTCCTGGATAACTTCCAAGGCACTTATGTGCGACCACCGGATGCTGATGACTTAAGTCACATAACCCAACAGCCCGGAGAGTCAGCCAGGAAATTCTGGACTCGGTTCCTAACTAAAAAGAACCAAATTGTTGATTGTCCGGATGCAAAAGCCCTAGCGGCCTTTAAGCATAACATCCATGACGAGTGGCTTGCCTGACATCTTGGCCAAGAAAAGCCGAAGTCCATGGCAGCCCTCACGATACTCTTGACCCGCTTTTGTGCGGGCGAGGATAGCTGGTTGGCTCATAGCAACAGAATAGCAAGCAATCCTGGCACATCAGAGGCCAGAGATAGAAACAACAACCCCCGACGCAACAAACACAAGCGTCGCAATAATGGTGATAACACCAGAGACACGCCCATCAATGCCGGATTCAGTGGCTCTAAGTCCGGTCAGCGAAAAAGCCATTCCAAAAGAACAATCTGGGCACGTCCAGTTTGGACCGCATACTCGACCGTCCATACCAAATTCATGGCACCCAAGGAACACCAGCTAATCATACCAACAGAGAATGCTGGGTCTTCAAACAAGCCGGTAGGTCAGGTGCCGAAAGCAAGGAGAAGGGGTCTCAAAGCAATGACTACGACGAGGAGCCCCGATCACCGAACACAGGAGGGCAAAATAAATTTCCCCCGCAAATCAAAACGGTGAATATGATAACCGCCACCCACATTCCCAAGCCGGAACAGATGTGCACCCTTAGGGATGTCGACTTGACGGAGCCAGCCGCCCCACAACATAAACTATGGCCGATCACCTTCGACCTTATGGATCGTCCGACCAAAAACAATCAGGGCAATGCAGTCGCACTAGTCCTTCACCTAATAATTGATGGATACCACCTCACACGAATCCTTATGGACGGAGGCAGCAGTCTAAACCTGCTGTATCAGGACACAGCGTGCAAGATGGGTATTGATCTTTCGATAATCAAGCCCACTAAAACCACCTTTAAAGGTGTTATACCATGTGTGGAGACCCGTTGTACGGGCTCCATCACTCTGAAGGTAGTCTTCAGATCACCGAACAATTACCGTACTGAATATTTAATCTTCGACATCGTCCCTTTTCGCAATAATTATCATGCACTGCTTGGACGAACCGCGTTCGCTCGATTCAACGCGGTGCCACATTATGCCTACAGTAAGATCAAGATGTCTGGTCCGCGCGGCGTCATAACAGTTAATGGCAAGGCCGAACTCCCCCTCTGTGCCGAAGAGTATACCGCCACTTTAACAGCAGAAGCAACGAGTGGCATCTTTCAATCGAACCTCGAGTCGACGGCCAAGCTCCGGGACACCGTCAAGGGAGTCCAAACTACTTCGCGGCAGGATAGCCCGGCTTGTCCGGAGCTCAATTAAAATACTCTGGCAGTAAACGGAGGCAAAGTTAGGATATGCTAGACACTGCAGCTCAACCGCTCCGTGGCACACAAATGTTTCTTGCATTTTTGTTTACAGGTTCACTTTTGCATAGGCTAGGACTCGCGACATGGACACAGCTCGAACGCGTAAGGGAATCCTTAGATATTCCCCTCGACGACCATCCGACTACACTCCGGATCCGCACACAACGTCCTCCCGCATGGTCTCAGCAGGTTCCGAAGTCATATTTCTCTTTATCACATTAGTTGTACTCATACGCATCAAAGTACTATTCAAATACAACATGTGGCTTTATATGATGCTTATCTGCTGTTATTTCTTATTGAAACTCTTTTGCTAAATGGCATCTGTACACCGCGATATGCCTTAATATGCCAGGGGCTTCATTGTACCCATAATACGGCAATAAAGTCCGAACACCTTCACGGTTGTTCGGCACCCCGAACTTATAGCATTATAGGCATCAGCTCCGAATCATGTCTTGGGTCAATAGTTGGGTTTTCCCGGCTCCCATGTTTTGCTACCTTACCTTCCGCTATATCGGCTAAGGCTGCACAGGGAGAACTACTGCAATTGTGTCCCGGTTCTTCCGGACGAGCGCCTCAGTAGAGAAAGCCGAAAATTGACTGTCATGATACGGCGAGAGCTGGTCAGCTGTTCGAGAGGTTGTAAAATCTTTAAGGATTTCTTCCACATTATGCGATAACTAATGCAGCGTGCGATGGATCGGCTTTTCTTCCGATCAGGTGCTTATAGAGCCCCTCGTGCGGTCTTCCGAACACCAGGGGCTGCGCCTACCTTCCTTTTGTCAAGCTCCTATTGCTAAGTGAGAGTGATAAAGCCTTATAGTCCGGTTGCCTGGTTCGTTGCGCTGAACACCTCCTTCAAGGACCCAAAACTGGGATAAAGAGTGCTCAGGTTTATCCCGAACACCCCTGTACTTCCTACGTGGGGGCAGAACGGGATGACTGGCCAACTGTTAGAATTAATATATAAAACGGCCACGCAGGAGGATTTTTTTTCAAATAACAGGCAATCAATAATAGAAACGACCTTGTTTAACATTACAAAGGACAACATGACTGTATTCATGGAAATATAATGTCCTTGGTGCATTGCTCCGCTGCAAGGCGGGATCCTTTCAGGACACTATCATAATATAACTCAGGCTTGCGGTGCTCCTTCCCCTCCGGCGGTCCCTCGGTCATCAGCTTTTCAGCGTCCATCTTCCCCCACTGCACCTTTGCATGGGCGAAGGCCATTCGCGCACCCTCCATACAGACCGACCGCTTGATGACATCAAGTCGAGGGTAGGCACTCACAAGCCGCTTCACGAGCCCGAAGTAGCTTCTTGGAATCGGCTCGACGAGCCATAGCCGGATAATTAAGTCCTTCATGGCTAGTTCGGCCGCCTTATTCAGTTCGATCAGCTGTTTCAGTTGATCGGCAAAAGGCACCGGATAATTCGGTGCCAGATACTGCGACCAGAAGAGCTTATCCGTAGTGTTCCTTTCTTCGGCTTGGTAGAATTGGGCGGCATCAGATATGTTGTGTGACAGATCCGCAAATACCCCTAGAGAAATCTGAACTCAAAATTAGAAACGTGATTTTCTCCTCAAATACTTGCTTTACATAGAAAAATCCTTACCCGCCGCGATCTTCCTCGCCTCCTGGATCTCCTACATGGTGCCTTGGGTTTCCCCCCGGGCATCGCGTGCGGCCTGATGAGCCTTGGTGAGTTCAGATCCTTTCCCCGTTAACTCTGCTCCAAGGTCCCGCATTTTTTCACGGCCTCTTGAAGCTCTTGCTCAGCTTCAATAACCCTGGCCTCGTGCTTCTCACGAAGAGCCTGCTCTGTGGCTGCCTTTTTCTCGGCCTCGGCCACAGCCTTCTTAAGAGCCTCGACTTCGGTCATCGCCCATAGAGCAAATCATGAAACATATTTTTTATCATATTAAATATTCGTTCACACTGAACGCAAGCAAGATTTTTGCATACCTTGTTTATCCTCCAACTGCCTTTTCAACTGGCCAAGTTCTTCTTGGGCCTGCTCCAGACTCTGATTCAGTCCGGAGACTTCTGCAATATGAGAGGCGGCAGTCGCTACAGACGCCTGCTTATAAAAGAAGAGAGAGAGATGCCATAAAGTGAGTCTCCTGCGAACATAAATTTGATCCTCTGTCCGGTTCTTTCTTTCACCGAACAGTGTATTAGGGGCTACTATCTATACCATGACACTCTTCGAAACCTCACAAGACATACCTCAAAGCCCGATATAAGGCTGATGCAGGCTTCATTCAGTCCACTCTCCGCAGACTGGATCTTCTCAATCACCGCACCCATAAGGGCACGGTGTTCTTCAATGATGGAGGCGCTCTTTAGCGCCGCGAGTAAAGTATCCGGCACCTCTGGTTGAACAGAGGTTACCGACAGAACAAGCGCACCCCCTCTAGCCGAGGGAGGCTGCCTGCTTGATTCTGGAGCCGTACCGGTCTCCGGAATTGTGTCCGGCCGGGGGGCGAATTCGAGATAGCCCCCGCCATCGACGTCCATGGGAGCCTTTTCTCCCGTGTGTCCGGCCCCTAAAGTTTGACTTCCTGGTGCCGCCTTGACGATCTTTTTCCCCCCTTTTTGGCCTGGGTCCCTCTACGACGATACCTCGGTGTCGTTCACGTGTTTTGGGAAGGGGCCTTCGGGGGCGTCTCGCTTTCCATAGCATCCGAACCCAATAAATCCTCTGATGAGGATCGTTCGGTGCGGGACCTCGCCGGACTGCTAAAAAGTATGGCTCAATGATTAAAATGCCAGGCCATAGTGAGTCTGGATACATAGATGTGTTCGGATTTCATACTCACAAGTTTACTAGGGGCTGGGCCCTGGGATCCCACTCCAGGCTGCTGTCAGTAGTGGCGGTGGACTCCCCCGGAAGGGGAGTTTTTCCCTTCTTAGGCGACTCGGCCTCCAAGGATTTGGAGGCCGTCCTTTTCTTTCTTCCCCTCGCCGGGGATTCATCTTCTTCCTCTTCCTCATCTTCTTCGGAGGAAGAACGGGCATTGGAGTCTTCGGATATTGTGTCCGAAGTGCCACGGCGACGGAGGCTGCCCCTGGTCTTTTTGTCCTCCTTCTCGGCCTTCTTCTTAGCGCCTTGTAAGGCGCTGGGACCAGCATCTTCGTCAGAAGTGGGCCGGCCGGTTCTTCTGGCAGTGGGGCCGGACAGTAGATCCGCCCTGTTTTCTTCGTCCAGCCCTAGTAGAATTGTGGAAAACACATTAAGCATTTCCCCTGGGTTATGTAAATAAAACATATGATGACTTACCGAACTTGTAGGGCGGGACAGTTGGTACCCGCGGCCCTCGGTTGAGTCCGGCCATGATTTGCCAGACCTGAAAAGCACCTTCCAGATGTCTTTGTGCGAGGAGCCAAAGAGATCTAGCAGGCTCTGGTGCTTGGCCGGGTCAAATTCCCATAAATTGCAAGCCCGGTGTTGACAAGGAAGGATCCGGCGAACTAACATCACCTGGACTACATTGACAAGCTTGATATTCTTGTCTTCCATACCCTTGACGCACGTCTGGAGCACTGACAATTCATCGGGCGAAGACCAGTTCAGGCCCTTCTTGGGCCAGGACGTAAGCCGCAGGGGGCTCCAAATCGGAATTCGAGAGCTGCGGCCCACTTTGGGTCGTGCGGCTTGGTGACATAGAACCACTGCTGCTGCCACCCTTTGACGGAATCATTAAAAGTACCCGATGGCCATGTGACGTTGGGCATCTTGCTCACCATGGCACCTCCGCACTCGGCGTGCTCACCGCTCACTACCTTGGGCTTCACATTAAAAATCTTCAGCCATAAGCCGAAGTGTGGTGAGATGCGGACAAAGGCCTCACACATGACGATGAATGTCGAGATGTTGAGGAAGGAATTTGGGGATAGATCATGAAAATCGATCCCATAGTAATACATGATGCCGCGAATGAATGGGTGGAGGGGAAACCCTAGCCCGCGGACAAAGTGAGGGAGGAATACAACCCTCTCATGGGGTTCCGGGGTCGGGACGATCTGTCCCGCCGTCGGGAGACGATGGATGATTTTCTTAGCCACATACCCTGCCTCCCGAAGCTTTTTGACGTCCTTCTCCCGGACGGTAGAGGCCATCCACTTTCCTCCTGCTCCAGATCTAGACATTTTCAGAGGGCCTTTGTGGGCGGAGAAGACGAACGCTTGGGCGCTAGAGCTCGAGCGAGGGGGAATGGATGAGCAGAGGAAGAAGAAGGCGTGGGTGAAAAAAGGGAATCCTTATCTCCTTATGAAGGCAGCAGGGATCCTGTGCCTCCCCACTTGCCCGATAAACTCGCTTATTCCCCAAGCGCCGCGTTGATGGCATGGTTGGGTTACCCACACCCGTATTGACGAGAATCCCGAGATAAGGGGACACGATCTCTGCTTCGACAAGACGTGCCAAAAAACCGCCTCACAATATGCGCAGTAGCAGGTTGAGAAAAACGGTTCGTGTAATGACCGGGTCGTGGTGTGATGTCACATTACGAAAAGTTGTCAGTAGATTAGATTTGTGGAATATTGAACTCTCTACGGTGGTACGTGGAATTTGTTTTGCAGAGCCGGACACAATCCTTGTGTTCTAAATCTTCTATGGAGTATTCGGAGAAGGAACCCTCCTTGCAATGCCGAAGACAATCTGCGCGCCAGACTCATCATCATTGAAGCCTGGTTCAGGGGCTACTGAGGGAGTCCTGGATTAGGGGGTCCTCGGACAACTGGACTATGTACTTGTGCCGGACTATTGGACTATGAAGATACAAGATTGAAGACTTCGTCCCGTGTCCGGGTGGGACTCTCCTTTGCGTGGAAGGCAAGCTTGGCAATTCGGATATGTAGATCTCCTTCTTTGTAACTGACTCTGTGCAACCCTAGCCCCCTCCGGTGTCGATATAAACCGGAGGGTTTGGTCCGTACGACGACAACAATCAGAATCATAGGCTAGCTTCTAGGGTTTAGCCTCTATGATCTCGTAGTAGATCAACTCTTGTAATACTCATATCATCAAGATCAATTAAGTAGGAAGTAGGGTATTAGCTCCATCGAGAGGGCCTGAACCTTGGTAAACATTGTGTCCCCCGTCTCCTATTACCATTAGCCTTAGACGCACAGTTCGGGACCCCCTACCCGAGATCCGCCGGTTTTGACACCGACAGGTCCCAAAGCTATTTCCATGGTTGTCAAACCCCAAGGTGTGCTTACGTGTTGGTTCTGAAGACTCGCAGTTTGGGCTGATTCTGACCCGTTTCTTGGACTATTATTCAGTTTTGGGGTCCCGAAGTGATTGCCATGATTGACCAACACCGGGGTGCGCTTATGTGTCGGTCATCAACACTCGCAGTTTTTGTCAATTCTGACCTGTTTCACGGACTATAACTCACCATTTTTGGGTCCGAAAGCAATTTCCATGGTTGTCGAACCCTAAGGTGCGCTTACCTGTCGGTCATCAACAATAGCAGTTTGGACCAATTCTGGCCCGTTTCTTGGACTATTACTCAGTTTTGGGGCCCCGGAGTGATTTCCATGATTGACGAACCCCGGGGTGCATTTACGTGTCGGTCATCAACACTCACGATTTTGGCCGATTCTGATCCGTTTCGACCACTATTACTCATCGTTTTGGGTGCCAGAGCAATTTCCACGATTGACGATCCCGGGGTGCGTTTTGTGTCCGTCGTCAACACTCACCGTTTTGGCCAATTCTGACCCGTTTCATGGACTATTACTCATTGTTTTGTGGTCCCGGAGTGATTTCCACGATTAACGAACCCCGGGGTGCGTTTACATGTCCGACATCAACACTGACAGTGTTGGCCGATTCTGGCCCGTTTCATGGACAATTACTCAATGTTTTCGGTTCCTCGAGTGATTTCCACGATTAAGGAACCTCGGGGTGCGTTTACGTGACGGACATCAACACTGACAGTTTTGGCCGATTCTGGCCAATTTCATGAACTATTACTAACTGATTTGGGGTCCCTGAGCGATTTCCATGATTGACAAACCCCGGGGTGTGTTTATGTATCGTTCATCAGTAATCCTCGGTTAGTCTGATTCTAGGCTCTTTCATGGACTAGTACTCACCGTTTTGGGGTCCCAAAGCGATTTCCATGGTTGTCGAACCCCAAGGTGTGCTTACGTGTTGGTCGTCAAGACTCGTTGGTTGGGCCGATTCTGACCCGTTACTTGGACTATTCCTCAGTTTTGGGGTCCTGAAGTGATTTCCATGATTTACGAACCCTGGGGTGCGTTTACGTGTCGGTCATCAACACTCGCGGTTTTTGTCGATTCTGACCCGTTTCGTGGACTATAATTCACCGTTTTTGGGTCCCAAAGTGATTTCCATGGTTGTCGAACACCAAGGTGCGCTTACGTGTCGGTCATCAACAATCACAGTTTGGGCCAATTCTGGCCCATTTCTTGGACTATTACTCAGTTTTGGGTTCCCAGAGTGATTTCCACGATTGACGAATCCCGGGGTGCATTTAAGTGTCGGTCATCAACACTCACGATTTTGGCCGATTCTAGTCCGCTTCGAGCACTATTAATCTTTGTTTTGGGGTGCCAGAGCGATTTCCACGATTGACGATCCATGGGGTGTGCTTATGTGTCCATCGTCAACAGTCACAGTTTTGGCCAAATCTAGCCCGATTCGTGGACTATTACTTCCCGTTTTGGGGTCCCGAAGCGATTTCCATTGTTGTTGAACCCCAAGTTGTGCTTACATATCATTCATCACCACTCAATGTTTTGGGGTCCCAGAGTGATTTCCACGATTAACGAACCCCGGGGTGCGTTTACGTGTCGGACATCAACACTGACAGTTTTGGCCGATTTTGGCCCGTTTCGTGGACTATTACTAACTGTTTGGGGGTCCTCGAGTGATATACATGATTAAGGAACCACGGGGTGCGTTTACGTGTCGGACATCAACATTGATAGTTTTGGCCGAGTCTGGCCCGTTTCATGGACTATTACTAACCGATTTGGGGTCCTTGAGCGATTTCCTTGTTTGACGAACCCCGACGTATGTTTATGTATCTTTCATCAATAATCCTCGGTTTGTCCGATTCGGGGCTCTTTCATGGACCATTACTCACCGTTTTGGGGTCCCAAAGCGATTTCCATGGTTGTCAAACCCCGTTGTGCGCTTACGTGTCGGTCATCAACAATCGGAGTTTGGGCCGATTCTGGCCCGTTTCTTGGACTATTACTCAGTTTTGGGCCTAGAAGTGATTTCCATGATAGATGAACTGCAGGGTGCATTTACGTGTCGGTCATCACCACTCACGATTTTGGCTGATTCTAGTCTGTTTCGAGCACTATTGCTTATCGTTTCGGGATGCCATAGTGATTTCCACGATTGACGATCCCCGACGTGCATTTACGAGTCCATCGTCAACACTCACAGTTTTGGCCAATTCTGACCCATTTCATGGACTATTACTTATCGTTTTGGGGTCCCGAAGCAATTTCCACAGTTGTTGAACCCCAAGTTGTGCTTACGTGTCGGTCATCAATTCTCACAGTTTTGGCCGATTCTGGCCCGTTTCGTGGACTATTACTCACTGTTTGGGGTCCCAGAGTGATTTCACGATTAACGAACCCCGAGGTGCGTTTATGTGTCGGACATCAACACTGACAGTTTTGGCTGTTTCTGGCCCGTTTCCTGGACTATTACTCACTGTTTTGGAGTCATCGAGTGATTTCCATGATTAAAGAACCCTGGGGTGCGTTTACGTATCGGACATCAACACTGACAGTTTTGGCCGATTCTGGCCCGTTTCATGGACTATTACTAACCGATTTGGGTTCCTTGAGCGTTCCATGTTTGACGAACACTAGGGTGTATTTATGTATCATTCATCAATAATCCTCGGTTTGTCCGATTCTGGGCTCTTTCATGGACTATTACTCACCGTTTTGGGGTCCCAAAGCGTTTTCCATGGTTGTCGAACCCCAAGGTGTGCTTACGTGTTAGTCGTCAAGACTTGCGGTTTGGGCTGATTCTGGCCCGTTTCTTGGACTATTATTCAGTTTTGGGGTCCCGAAGTGATTTCCACGATTGACCAACACCGGGGTGCACTTCCGTGTCGGTCATCAATACTCGCGGTTTTTGTCGATTCTGACCCGTTTCGTGGACTATTACTCACCATTTTTGGGTCCCAAAGTGATTTCCATGGTTGTCGAACCCCATGGTGCGCTTACGTGTCGATCATCAACAATCGCAGTTTGGGCCGATTCTGGCCCGTTTCGTGGACTATTACTCAGTTTTGGGGCCCCGGAGTGATTTCCATGATTGACGAACCCCGGGGTGCATTTATGTGTCGATCATCACCACTCACGATTTTGGCCGATTCTGGTCCTATTCAAGCACTATTACTCATCGTTTCGGGATGCCAGAGCGATTTCCACAATTGACGATCCCCGGGGTGCGTTTACGTGTCCATCGTCAACACTCACAGTTTTGGCCAATTCTGACCCGTTTCATGGACTATTACCTACCGTTTTGGGGTCCCGAAGCGATTTCCATAGTTGTTGAACCCTGATAACAAGCAATTATACGGGATAGTTGTAGACTCTTTCAATAAGTAAGAGTGTTGAACCCAACGAGGAGCTAAAAGTAGAACAAATACTCTCTCAAGTCCTATCGGCCACTGATACGACTCTACGCACGCTTGACGTTCGCTTTACCTAGAACAAGTATGAAACTAGAAGTACTTTGTAGGTGTGATAGGATAGGTTTGCAAGATAATAAAGAACACGTAAATAAAAAGTAGGGGCTGTTTAGATAAAGATGCAATAAAGTAAATATAGCGAGTGTGGAAAAGTGGTGGTAGGAGTTGTGAAATTGTCCCTAAGCAATTGACTACATTACTAGACTGGTAATCACTATTGCAATTCTATTTGAGGGAGAGGCATAATCTAACATACTTTCTCTACTTGGAACATATGCACTTATGATTGGAACTCTAGCAAGCATCCGCAAATACTAAAGATTCATTAAGGTAAAACCCAACCATAGCATTAAAGTATCAAGTCCCCTTTATCCCATACGCAAACAACCTACTTACTCGGGTCTGTCCTTCTGTCACTCACGCCACCCACCATAAGCAAATCATAAACATATTGCAAACCCTACAGCGGGAATCCCTCACGCTTGCGCGACACGGGGGGCACAATAGGACAGCACCAATAATAAAACATGCAACTCAAACCAATCATAGCAATTCATCAATCACCGATAGGACAAAGAAAATCTACTCAGACATCATAGGATGGCAACACATCATTGGAAAATAATATGAAGCATAAAGCACCATGTTCAAGTAGAGGGTACAGTGGGTTGCAGGAGAGTGGACCGCTGGATATAGATGGGGGAAGGTGATGGAGATGTTGGTGAAGATGGCGGAGGTGTTGGTGAAGATCGCGGTGATGATGATAGCCCCCGGCGGCGTTCCGGCGCCACCGGAAGCAAGGGGGAGAGAGCCCCCTTCTTATTCTTCTTCTTCCTTGACCTTCTCCCTAGATGGGAGAAGGGTTTCCCCTCTAGTCCTTGGCTCCCATGGCGTGGGAGGGGCGAGAGCCCCTCCGAGATTGGATCTATCTCTCTTTTTCTGCGTTCTGGAATTCTGCCCTGGCACCGTTTCCTTTATATCTGGAGATCCGTAACTCCGATTGGATTGAAACCTTCGCCCAGATCGTTTTCCATAAATTAGCTTTCTTGCGGCCAAAGAAGGGCATCAACCGCCTTACGGGTGTCCCACGAGAGTGGGGGGCGCGCCCACCTGGAGTGGTGGCGTGGGCCACTCTTGTGGCCACCTCGGGCACCGTTTCGCATTGATTCTTCCTCCCAAAAATCAGAAATATTCCAAAATAATTCTCCATTCGTTTTTATCCTGTTTGGACTCCGTTTGATATGGGTTTTCTGTGAAACAAAAAATATGCAACAGACAGGAATTGACACTGGGCACTCGATCAATATGTTTGTCCCAAAAAATAGTATAAAAAGTTGCCAAAAGTATATACAAGTTTTAGAATATTGGTGTGGAACAATAAAAAATTATAGTTACGGCGGAGACGTATCAGCATCCCCAAGCTTAATTCCTGCTTGTCCTCGAGTAGGTAAATGATAAAAAGATAATTTTTGATGTGGAATGCTACCTAGCATAATCTTGATCATATATCTAATCATGGCATGAATATTAAGACACGAGTGATTCAAAGCAATAGTCTATCATTTGACAGAAAAACAGTAATACTTCAAGCTTACCAGTAAAGCAATCATGTCTTTTCAAAACAACAAGGCCAAAGCAAGCTTATCCCTACAAAATCATATAGTTTGGCCATGCTTCATTTTCGTCACACAAAATGCCCCCATCATGCACAACCCCGATGACAAGCCGAGCAATTGGTTCATACTTTTTAACACGCTTCAGCTTTTTCAACCCTCACGCAATACATGAGCGCAAGCCATGGATATAGCACTATAGGTGGAATATAATATAATAATGGAGGTTATGTGGAGAAGACAAAAAAGGAGAAAGTCTCACATCGACGCGGCTAATCAACGGGCTATGGAGATGCCCATCAATTGATGTCAATGCGAGGAGTAGGGATTTCTATGCAACAGATGCACTAAGAGCTATAAGTGTATGAAAGCTCAACAAAAGAAACAAAGTGGGTGTGCATCCAACTTGCTTGCTCATGAAGACCTAGGGCATTTGAGGAAGCCCATCGTTGGAATATACAAGCCAAGTTCTATAATGAAAAATTCCCACTAGTATATGAAGGTGACAACATAGGAGACTCTCTATATGAAGAACATGGTGCTACTCTGAAGCACAAGTGTGGAAAAAGGATAGTAACATTGCACCTTTTTCTTTTTCTTTTTTCTTTTTTTTTCTTTTTTTGGTTGGGCTTCTTTGGCCCCCTTTTTTATTTAGGCTTCTTTGGCCTTTCTTTTTTTTCCTTTCTTTCTTTTTCTTTTTTTTTCATGGGGCAATGTTCTATAATGATGATCATCACACTTTTATTTACTTACAACTCAATATTACAACTCGATATTGGAATAAAGATATGACTCTATATGAATGCTTCCGGCGGTGTACCGGGATGTGCAAAAATCTAGCGTAGCAATGACATCAAAAAATGGACAAGCCATGAAAACATCATGCTAGCTATCTTACGATCATGCAAAGCAATATGAATGCTCAAGTCATGTATATGATGATGATGGAAGTTGCATGGCAATATATCGCGGAATGGCTATGGAAATGCCATGATAGGTAGATATGGTGGCTGTTTTGAGGAAGATATAAGGAGGCTTATGTGTGATAGAGTGTATGATATCACAGGGTTTGGATGCACCGGCGAATTTTGCACCGACTCTCGAGGTGAGAAAGTGCAATGCGCGGTACCGAAGAGGCTAGCAATGATGGAAAAGTAAAAGTGCATATAATCCATGGACTCATATTAGTCATAAAGAACTCATGTACTTATTGCAAAAGTTTGTTAGCCCTCGAAGCAATGTACTACTACGCATGCCCCTAGGGGGATAGATTGGTAGGAAAAGACCATCGCTCGTCCCCGACCGCCACTCATAAGGAAGACAATGAAAGAAACACCCCATGCATCAAATTTGTCACACAACGGTTACCATACGTGCATGCTACGGGACTTGCAAACCTCAACACAAGTGTCTCTACAATCCACAACCACCCACTAGGATGACTCTAATATCACCATCTTTATATCGCAAAGCTATTGCAAGGAATCAAACATATCATATTCAGCGATCTACAAGTTTATGTAGGATTTTATGACTAACCATGTGCTTGACCAATTCCTGTCATCTCACTAAATAGATATAAGTGAAGCAAGAGAGTTTAATTTTTTCTACAAAATATATGCCCACACTCTAACAGTTATAAGTGAAGGAAAAGAGCATTCTACAAATGGCGGTTTTCTATGTGAAGAGAAACAGGCAATCTAGACTTCAAATGATATAAGTGGAGCACATGAAGCATTCTATAAAGCCATACTCAAAAGATTTAAGTGAAGTGCAATGAGCATTATATAAATCAACCAAGGACTATCTCATACCAGCATGGTGCATAAAACAAAAGTGAAAACAAAATGCAAAAGACGCTCCAGGACTTGCACATAATGCATGGACGAAATGAATTCGAAAACATACCGATACTTGTTGAAGAAAGAGGGGATGCCTTCCGGGGCATCCCCAAGTTTAGACGCTTGAGTCTCCTTGAATATTTACTTGGGGTGCCTCGGGCATCCCCAAGCTTGATCTCTTGCCTCTCTTCCTTTTCCTCATATCGAGACATCCTCGATTAGACACTACATCCACACAAAACTTCAACAGAAAACTCGGTAAGATCCGTTAGTATAATAAAGCAAATCACCACTATAAGTACTGTTGCAAACCAATTCATATTTTGTTTTTGCATTGTGTCTACTTTAATATAGCTTTTCCATGGCTTAATCCACTGATATAAATTGATAGTTTCATCAAAACAAGCAAACTATGCATCAAAAACAGAATCTGTCAAAAACAGAACAGTCTGTAGAAATCTGAACATCCACCATACTTCTGGTACCCCAAAAATTCTACCAAAATTAGGAAAAATAAACAAGTTGTATATAAAGACAGTGCAAAAGGAATCATAACCAATTGACGTTCCAGTTAAAAATGTAAAATCGCGCACTACAGCCAAAGTTTCTGTCCTGCACCTTACAAACCAACAAGCATTGTAAACATCCTAAAGGCAAACCTTGGCACATTATTTTTATAATACAATGGAATTGTACAAGGGGATAATTATTTTTGATGAAAAGTTTCTGTAATCAAGATTCACAAAGTTTCCGTGAGCATGAACAAAGTTGAAGGAGCTCTCCCACTTCAACAATGCTTGTCTCTCTCACTTCCACTTTCCTTTTTGAAAAGTTTTTAGGGTCCCCTCTTTATTTTTTTTATTTTTAAACTATATAAAAGCACTCAATAGAAATAAATGACTATCTAAAACTTCCGGGTTGTCTCCCTGGCAGTGCTTTCTTTAAAGCCATTAAGCTAGGCATATATTGCTCAAGTAATGGATCCACCCGGATCCCAAGGTATATCAAAGCCAATTTTAATTAACAATGATTTGTAATTTAGTAGTGAGCACAAAGTAAACTATATCATGCAACAACAAAGTCTAACTCTCTTCCTATGCATCGGCATGTCATAAGAGAATAATTCATGCACACATAGTAATGGCCAATGCATAGTATAAGCAGTTTCCTGCAATTTCATAGTATGGGAACCATAGAGAGGTGGAGAAATAGTTCCTCTCTCATAATAATTGCAAGTAGGAGCAGAAAGCACATGCATATTACATTCATCAAAATCATCATGTGCAATGGTAAAAGGCAACCCATCAATATAATCCTTAATAAGCACAAACTTCTCTGATATAGTGTAGTTTGGAGAATTCAAAAAAGATAATAGGACTATCATGCGTGGGTGCAATAGAAACAATTTCATGTTTAACATAAGGAACTATAGCAAGTTCATCTCCATAAGCATAATTCATATTGGCATCTTGGCCACAAGCATAGCAAGCATAATCAAAAAGGGATATTTCAAACAAATTAAAGGGATCATAGCAATCATCATAGCAATCATCCTTCGGTAAGCACGAAGGGGAATTAAACAATGTATGAGTTGAAGAGTTACTCTCATTAGAAGGTGGGCACGGGTAGCTAATCCGCTCTTCCTCCTTTTGTTCTTCGCTCTCCTCATCATCTTTTTCATCCAATGAGCTCACTGTTTCATCAATTTCTTCTTCCAAAGCTTCCTGCAAAATATTAGTCTCTTCTTGGACAGCGGGGAAGTCCTCAATATATGGTTTAACATAGGCATTAGAAGCATAATTATCATAACAATATTGAAATATGGAAAAAAATTCAGATTTGTAAAGAGTAGCATCATACTTTTCAATCAAAGAGGCAATCTCATAAGCACCTTTAAAAGCAACAAATTCTTCAATTTGTTGAACATCATAGTAATTGTAAACACCCTTAGCATACGAGGATACGATTCCATTATCACTAAACAAGCATTGATAGGGTAGGTGTTTCTTAGGGTCTTCAGAACAACAAGTAAACTCATATATTTCACATAATTCCAAGCATAGCATTGCAAACGTTAAATTTGATCCCATAATAGTTTCCCTTTTTCAGATATACGGTGTCGCACAAAACAAGCATGCTCATCTAAAGATTTGCCCTCAACTAAACTAGTGGGGGTTTCAGCACGAGCACAAAGGGACCAAAGATGATCCAAGTAAAAAGCTTCAGGAGTGTGATAGATTTTGAGTGGTTCTTCAACCACTGGTTCAGTAGGTACAACTAATTTTTTTGGTATTTTGCGTTTCCTACCCATAGCTAAAGATAGAAAACAACTAAGAACAGAAAATAAAAATTACTTAGTGATAAAGCAAACAAGAACACACGAGAATATTCACCCCATGCTATGACTCCTCGGCAACGGCACCAGAAAAAGGTCTTGATAACCCGCAAGTATACGGGATAGTTGTAGCCTCTTTTGATAAATAAGAGTGTCGAACCCAACAAGGAGCTAAAGGTAGAACAAATACTCTCTCAAGTCCTATCAGCCACTGATACGACTCTACGCACGCTTGACGTTCGCTTTACCTAGAACAAGTATGAAACTAGAAGTACTTTGTAGGTGTGATAGGATAGGTTTGCAAGATAATAAAGAACACGTAAATAAAAAGTAGGGGCTGTTTAGATAAAGATGCAATAAAGTAAATATAGCGAGTGTGGAAAAGTGGTGGTAGGAGTTGTGAAATTGTCCCTAAGCAATTGACTACATTATTAGACCGGTAATCGCTATTGCATTTCTATTTAAGGGAGAGGCATAAGCTAACATACTTTCTCTACTTGGATCATATGCACTTATGATTGGAACTCTACCAAGCATCCTCAAATACTAAAGTTTCATTAAGGTAAAACCCAACCATAGCATTAAAGTATCAAGTCTCCTTTATCCCATACGCAAACAACCTACTTACTCAGGTCTGTGCTTCTGTCACTCACGCCACCCACCATAAGCAAATCATAAACATATTGCAAACCCTACAGCGGGAATCCCTCATGCTTGTGCGACACGGGGGGCACAATAGGTCAACACCAATAATAAAACATGCAATTCAAACCAATCATAGCAATTCATCAATCACCGATAGGACAAAGAAAATCTACTCAGACATCATAGGATGGCAACACATCATTGGAAAATAATATGAATCATAAAGCACCATGTTCAAGTAGAGGGTAAAGTGGGTTGCGGGAGAGTGGACCGCTGGATATAGATGGGGGAAGGTGATGGATATGTTGGTGAAGATCGTGGTGATGATGATGGCCCCCGGCGGCGTTCCGGCGCCACTGGAAGCAAGCGGGAGAGAGTCCCCTTCTTCTTCTTCTTCCTTGACCTTCTCCCTAGATGGGAGAAGGGTTTCCCCTCTGGTCCTTCGCTCCCATGGTGTGGGAGGGGCGAGAGCCCCTCCGAGATTGGATCTATCTCTCTGTTTCTGCGTTCTGGAATTCTGCCCTGACACCATTTCCTTTATATCTGGAAATCCGTAACTCCGATTGGATTGAAACCTTCGCCCAGATTGTTTTCCAAAAATTAGCTTTCTTGCGGCGAAAGAAGGGCATCAACCGCCTTACGGGTAGCCCACGAGAGTGGGGGCGCGCCCACCTGGAGTGGTGGCGTGGGCCACTCTCGTGGCCACCTCGGGCACCATTTCGCGTTGATTCTTCCTCCCAAAACCAGAAATATTCCAAAATAATTCCGTTTCCATTTTTATCCCGTTTGGACTCCGTTTGATATGGGTTTTCTGCGAAACAAAAAATATGCAACAAACAAGAACTGGCACTGGGCACTGGATCAATATGTTAGTCCCAAAAAATAGTATAAAAAGTTGCCAAAAGTATATAAAAGTTGTAGAATATTGGCATGGAACAAACAAAAATTATAGATACGACGGAGATGTATCAAACCCCAAGTTGCGTTTACCTGTCGGTCATCAATTCTCACAGTTTTGGCCGATTTTGGCCCGTTTCGGGGACTATTACTCACTATTTTGGGGTCCCGGAGTGATTTTCACGATTAACGAACCCCGGGGTGTGTTTACGTGTCGGACATCAACACTGACAGTTTTGGCCGATTCTGGCCCATTTCGTGGACTGTTACTCACTGTTTTGGGGTCCTCGAGTAATTTCCACGATTAAAGAACCCCGGGGTGCGCTTACGTGTCGGTCATCAACACTCATAGTTTTGGCCGATTCCAGCCAGTTTCGAGGACTATTACTAACTAATTTGGGGCCCTTGAGCGATTTCCATGATTGACGAACCCCGGGGTTTGTTTATGTATTGTTCATCAAAAATCCTTGGTTTGTCTGATTCTGGGCTCTTTCATGGACTATTACTCACCGTTTTGGGGTCCCAAAGCGATTTCCATGGTTGTCCGAACCCCAAGGTGTGCTTACATGTTGGTTGTCAAGACTCGCAGTTTGGGCCGATTCTGGCCCGTTTCTTGGACTATTATTTAGTTTTGGGGTCCCGAAGTGATTTTTACGATGGACCAACACCGAGATGCGCTTACGTGTCGGTCATCAACACTTGCGGTTTTTTCGATTCTGACCCGTTTCGTGGACAATGACTCACCATTTTTGGGTCCCAAAGCAATTTCCATGGTTGTCGAACCCCAAGATGTGCTTATGTGTTGGTCATCAAGACTTGTTGGTTGGGCCGATTATGACCCGATTCTAGGACTATTCCTCAGTTTTGGGGTCCTGAAGTGATTTCCACGATTGACGAACCCTGGGGTGCATTTACGTGTCGGTCCTCAACACTCGCGGTTTTTGTCGATTCTGTCCCATTTCGCGGTTTTTGTCCGATTCTGGGCTCTTTCATGGACTATTACTCACTGTTTAGGGTTCCCAAAGCGATTTCCATGGTTGTCCAACCCCAAAGTGCGCTTGTGTCGGTCATCAACAATTGCAGTTTGGCCCAATTCTGGCCTGTTTCTTGGACTATTACTCAGTTTTGGGTTCCCGGAATGATTTCCATGATTGACGAATCCCGGGGTGCACTTAAGTGTCGGTCATCAACCCTCACGATTTTGGCCGATTCTGGTCCGCTTTTAGCACTATTAATCTTTGTTTTGGGGTGCTAGAGCGATTTCCACGATTGACGATCCTCGGTGTCGTCACCGCTCATAGTTTTGGCCAATTCTGGCCCGGTTTGTGGACTATTACTTACAGTCTTGGGGTCCCGAAGCGATTTCCATATTTGTTGAGCCCCAAGTTGTGCTTATGTATCGGTCATCAATTCTCATAGCTTTGGCCGGTTCTGGACCGTTTCGGGGACTATTACTCACTATTTTGGTGTCCCGGAGTGATTTCCACGATTAATGAACCCCGGGGTGCGTTTACGTGTCGGACATCAACACTGACAGTTTTGGCCGATTCTGGCCCGTTTCATGGACTACTACTTACTGTTTTGGGGTCCTCGAGTGATTTGCACGATTAAAGAACCCCGGGGTGCGCTTACGTGTCGGTCATCAACACTCATAGTTTTGGTCGATTTCGGCCCGTTTCATGACCTATTACTAACTGATTTGGGGTCCCTGAGTGATTTCCATAATTGATGAACCCCGGGGTTTGTTTACGTATCGTTCATCAAGAATCCTTGGTTTGTCCGATTCTGGGCTCTTTCATGGACTATTGCTCACCATTTTGGGGTCCCAAAGCGATTTCCATGGTTGTCGAACCCCAAGGTGTGCTTACGTGTTGGTTGTCAAGACTCGCAGTTTGGGCTGATTCTGGCCCGTTTCTTTGGACTATTATTTAGTTTTGGGGTCTCGAAGTGATTTCCACGATTGACCAACACCGGGATGCGCCTTACGTGTCGGTTATCAACACTCGCGGGTTTAGTCGATTCTGACCCGTTTCGTGGACTATTACTCACTGTTTTTGGGTCCCAAAGCGATTTCCATGGTTCTCGAACCCCAAGGCGTGCTTACATGTCCGTCATCAACAATCGCAGTTTGGGCCGAGTCTAGCCCGTTTCTTTGACTATTACTCAGTTTTGGGGCCCCAGAGTGATTTCCACGATTGACGAACCCCGGGGGGCATTTACGTGTCGGTCATCAACACTCACGGCTTTAGCCGATTCTGGTCCGTATCGAGCACTATTACTCATTGTTTTGGGGTGCCAAAGCGATTTCCATGATTGACGGTCCCCGGGGTGCATTTACGTGTCCGTCATCAACACTCACAGTTTTGGCCAATTCTGATCCGTTTCGTGGACTATTACTTACCGTTTTGGGGTCCCGAAGTGATTGCCATAGTTGTTGAACCCCAGGTTGCGATTATGTGTCGATCATCAACACTCACAGTTTTGGCCGAATCTGGCCCGTTTCATGGCCTATAACTCACTATTTTGGGGTCCCCAAGTGATTTCAACGATTAACGAACACCGGGATGCCGACTTATGTGTCGGACATGAACACTGACAGTTTTAGCCGATTCTGGCCCGTTTCGTGGACTATTACTACTGTTTTCGGGTCCTCGAGTGATTTCCACGATTAAGGAACCCCGGGGTGCGTTTACGTGTCGGACATCAACACTGGCAGTTTTGGCCGATTCTGGCCTGTTTCATGGACTATTACTAACTAAATTGGGGTCCCTGAGCGAGTTCCATGATTGACGAACCCCGGGGTGTGTTTATGTATCATTCATCAATAATACTCGGCTTGTCCGATTCTGGGCTCTTTCATGGCCTATTACTCACCGTTTTGGGGTCCCAAAGCGGTTTCCATGGTTGTCGAACCCCAAGGTGTGCTTACATGTTGGCCGTCAAGACTCGCAGTTTGGGCCGATTCTGACTTGTTTCTTGGACTATTCCTCAGTTTAGGGGTCCTGAAGTGATTTCCAAGGTTAACGAACCCTGGGGTGCGTTTACGTGTCGGTCATCAACACTCGTGGTTTTTGTCGATTCTGACCCGTTTCATGGACTATAACTTACCGTTTTTGGGTCCTAAAGCGATTTCCATGGTTGTCGAACCCCAGGGTGCGCTTACGTGTCGGTCCTCAACAATTGCAGTTTGGGACGATTCAGGCCCGTTTCTTGGACTATTACTTAGTTTTGGGGTCATGGAGTGATTTCCACAATAGATGAATCTCGGGGTGATTATACGTGTCGGTCATCAACACTCATGATTTTGGTCGATTCTGGTCCGCTTCGAGCACTATTACTCTTAGTTTTGGGGTGCCAGAGTGATTTCCATGATTGACGATCTCCGGGGTGCGTTTACGTGTCCGTCGTCAACACTCATAGTTTTGGCCAATTCTGGCCCGTTTCGTGGACTATTACAAACTGATTTGGGGTCCCTGTGCGATTTCCATGACTGACGAACCCTGGGGTGTGTTTATGTATCGTTCATCAATAATCCTCGGTTTGTCCGATTCTGGGCTCTTTCATGGACTATTACTCACCATTTTGGGGTCCCAAAGCAATTTCGATGGTTGTCAAACCCCAAGGTGTGCTTACGTGTTGGTCGTCAAGACTCGCTGTTTGGGCCGATTCTGACCCATTTGTTGGACTATTCCTCAGTTTTTGGGTCCTGTGATTTCCACGGTTGATGAACCCTGGGGTGTGTTTACGTGTCGGTGATCAACAGTCACGGTTTTTGTCGATTCTGTCCCGTTTCTTGGACTATAACTCACCGTTTTTGGGTCCCAAAGAAATTTCTATGGTTGTCGAACCCCAGGGTGCGCTTACATGTCGGTCATCAATAATCGCAGTTTGGGCCGATTTAGGCCTTTTTCCTGGACTATTACTAAGTTTTGGGGTCCTGGGGTGATTTCCACGATTGACGAATCCCAAGGTGCATTTACGTGTCGGTCATCAACACTCAAGATTTTGGCCGATTCTGGTCCGCTTCGAGCACTATTAGTCTTTGTTTTGGGGTGCCAGAGCGATTTCCACGATTGACGTTCCTCGGGGTGCGTTTACGTGTCCGCCGTCAACACTCACAGTTTTGGCCAATTCTGGCCTGTTTCGTGGACTATTACTTACCGTTTTGGGGTCCCGAAGTGATGTCCATAGTTGTTGAACCCGAAGTTGTGCTCACGTGTCGTTCATCAACACTCACAGTTTTGGCCGATTCTGGCCCGTTTCATGGACTATTACTCACTGTTTTGGGTCCCGGAGGGATTTCCACGATTAACGAACCTCGGCGTGCGTTTACTTGTCGGACATCAACACTGATAGTTTTGGCCGATTTTGGACGGTTTCATGGACTATTACTTATTGTTTTGGGGTCCTCGAGTGATTTCCACGATTAAGGAACCCCGGGGTGCGTTTACGTGTCGGACATCAACACTGGCAGTTGGCCGATTCTGGCCCGTATCATGGACTATTACTAACTGATTTGTGGTCCCTGAGAGATTTCCATGATTGATGAACCCTGGGGTGTGTTTATGTATAGTTCACCAATAATCCTCGGTTTGTCCGATTCTGGGCTCTTTCATGGACTATTACTCACCGTTTTGGGGTCCCAAAGCGGTTTCCATGGTTATCGAACCCCATGGTGTGCTCACGTGTTGGTCGTCAAGACTCGCAGTTTGGGCCGATTGTGATACGTTTCTTAGACTATTATTCAGTTTTGGGGTCCCGAAGTGATTTCCATGATTGACCAACACCGGGGTGCGCTTATGTGTCGGCCATAAACACTCACGGTTTTTGCCGCTTCTGACCCGTTTCGTGGACTATTACTCGCCGTTTTTGGGTCCCAAAGCGATTTCTATGGTTGTCGAACCCCAAGGTGCGCTTACATGTCGGTCATCAAAAATCGCAGTTTGGGCCGATTCTGGCCCGTTTCTTGGACTACTACTCAGTTCTGGAGCCCCGGAGTAATTTCCACGATCGAACAACCCCGGGGTGCATTTACGTGTCGGTCATCGATTTGGGCCGATTCTGCTCCGTTTCAAGCACTATTACTCATCGTTTTAGGGTGCCAGAGCGATTTCCACGATTTACGATCCCTGGGGTGTGTTTACGTGTCCATTGTCAACACTCACAGTTTTGGCCAATTCTGACCCGTTTCATGGACTATAACTTACCGTTTTGGGGTCCCGAAGCGATTTCCATAGTTGTTGACCCCAAGTTGTGCTTACGTGTCGGTCATCAACACTCACAGTTTTGGGCGATTCTGGCCCATTTCGTGGACTATTACTCACTGTTTTGGGGTGCGGAGTGATTTCCACGATTAACGAACCCCGAGGAGCGTTTACATGTCGGACATCAACACTGACAGTTTTGGCCGATTCTGGCCCGTTTCATGGACTATTACTCACTGTTTTGGGGTCCTCGGGTGATTTCCACGATTAAGGAACCCCATGGTGCGTTTACGTGTCGGACATCAACGCTGACATTTTTGGCCGATTCGGGCCCGTTTCATGGACTATCACTAACTGATTTGGGGTCCCTGAGCGATTTCCATGATTGATGAACCTCGGGTGTGTTTATGTATTGTTCATCAATAATCCTTGGTTTGTTCGATTCTGGGCTCTTTCATGGACTATTACTAACCGTTTGGGGGTCCCAAAGCGATTTCCATGGTTGTCGAACTCCAAGGTGTGCTTACGTGTTTGTCGTCAAGACTCGCAGTTTGGGCTGATTCAGGCCCGTTTCTTGGACTATTATTCAGTTTTGGGATCCCGAAGTGATTTCCACGATTGACCAACACCGGGGTGCGCTTACGTGTCATTTATCAACACTCATGATTTTGGCTGATTCTGGCCTGTTTCATGGACTATTACTAACCGTTTTGGGGTCCCGGAGTGATTTCCACGATTAACGAACCCCGGGTTGCGTTTACGTGTCGAACATCAACACTGACAGTTTTGGCCGATTCTGGTCCGTTTCGTGGACTATTACTCATGATTTTGGGGTCCAGGAGTGATTTCCATGATTAACGAACCCCGCAGTGCGTTTACGCGTCGGGCATCTACACTCACAGCTTTGGCCGATTCTGGCCCGTTTCGTGGACTATTACTCATTGTTTTGGGGTCCTCGAGTGATTTCCACGATTAAGGAACCCTGGGGTGTGTCAGTCATCAACACTCACAGCTTTGGTCGATTCTGGGCTATTTCATGGACTACTACTCACCATTTTTGGGTCCCAAAGCGATTTCGATGGTTGTCGAACCCCAAGGTGCAGTTACGTGTCGGTCATCAACAATCGTAGTTTGGGCCGATTCTGGCCCGTTTCTTGGACTATTACTCAGTTTTGGGGCCTCGGAGAGATTTCCACGATTGACGAATCCCGGGGTGCATTTACGTGTCAGTCATCAACAATCACGATTTTGGCCGATTCTGATCCATTTCAAGCACTATTACACATCGTTTTCTGGTGCCAAAGCGATTTCCATGTTTAACGATCCCCGGGATGCGTTTATGTGCCCGTCGTCAACACTCATAGTTTTGGCCAATTCTGAACCGTTACGTAGACTATTACTTACCGTTTTGGGGTCCCGAAGCGATTTCCATAGTTGTTGAACCCAATTTGTGATTATGTGTCGGCCATCAATACTCACAGTTTTGGCCGATTCTGGCCCGTTTCGTGGACTATTACTCACTGTTTTGGGGTCCCGGAGTGATTTTCACAATTAACGAACCCCGGGGTGCGTTTACGTGACGGAGATCAACAATGACAGTTTTGGCCGATTCTGGCCCGTTTCGTGGACTATTACTAACTGTCTTGGGGTCCTCGAGTGATTTCCATGATTAAGGAACCCCGGGTGCGTTTACGTGTCGGACATGTACACAGACAGTTTTGGCCGATTCTAACCCATTTCATGGACTATTACTAACTGATTTGGGGTCCCTGAGCGATTTCAATGATTGATGAACCCCGGGGTGTGTTTATGTATCGTTCATCAATAATCCTCGGTTTGTCCGATTCTGGGCTCTTTCATGGACTATTACTCACCGTTTTGGGGTCCCAAAGCGATTTCCATGGTTGTCGATCCCCATTGTGTGCTTACGTGTTGGTCGTCAAGACTCGCTGTTTGGGCCGACTCTGGCCCGTTTCTTGGACTATTCCACAGTTTTGGGGTCCTGAAGTGATTTCCACGATTGACGAATGCTGGGGTGCGTTTACGTGTCGGTCATCAACACTCGCTGTTTTTGTCGATTCTCACTTGTTTCATGGACTATAACTCACCGTTTTGGGTCCCAAAGCGATTTCCATGGTTGTCGAACCCCAAGGTGCGCTTACGTGTCGGTCATCAAAAATCGCAGTTTGGGCCGATTGTGGCCCGTTTCTTGGACTATTACTCAGTTTTGTGGTCCCGAAGTGTTTTCCACGATTGACGAATCCCATGGTGCATTTTTGTGTCAATCATCAACACTCACAATTTTGGCCGATTCTGGTCCGCTTCAAGCACTATTACTCATTGTTTTGGGGTGCAACAGCGATTTCCATGATTGGCGATCCCCGAGGTGCGTTTAGGTGTCCGTCATCAACACTCATAGGTTTGTCCAATTCTGGCCTGTTTCGTGGACTATTACTTACCGTTTTGGGGTCCCGAAGCGATTTCCATAGTTGTTGAACCCCAAGTTGTGCTTACATGTCGTTCTTCAACACTCACTGTTTTGGCCGATTCTGGCCCCTTTCGTGGATTATTACTCACTGTTTTGGGATCCCAGAGTGATTTCCACGATTAACGAACCCAGGGTGCATTTACGTGACGGACATCAACACTGACAGTTTTGGCCGATTCTAGCCCGTCTCGTGGACTATTACTCACTGTTTTGGGGTCCTCGATTTAGTTCCACGATTAAGGAACCCCGGGGTGCGTTTATGTTTCGGACATCAACACTGACAGTTTTGGCCGATTTTGGCCCGTTTCATCGACTATTACTAACTGATTTGGGGTCCCTGAGAGATTTCAATGATTGACGAACACCGGGGTGTGCTTATGTACCGTTCATCAATAATCCCCGGTTTGTCCGATTCTGGGCTCTTTCATGGACTATTACTCACCGTTTTGGTGTCCCAAAGCGATTTCCATAGTTGTCGAACCCCAAGGTGTGCTTACAAGTTGGTTATCATGACTCGCAGTTTGGGCCGATTCCGGCCCGTTTCTTGGACTATTATTCAGTTTTGGGGTCCCGACGTGATTTCCATGACTGACCAACACCGGCGTGCGCTTACGTGTCGGTCGTCAACACTCGCGGTTATTGTCGATTCCGACCCGTTTCGTGGACTATTACTCACTGTTTTTGGGTCCCAAAGCGATTTCCATGGTTGTCGAACCCCAAGGTGCGCTTACGTGTCGGTCATCAAAATTCGAAGTTTGGGCCGATTCTGGCCCGTTTCTTGGACTATTACTCAGTTTTGGGGCCCCGGAGTGATTTCCACGATTGACGAACCCCAGGGTGCATTTACGCGTCGGTCATCGACACTCACGATATTAGCCGATTCTTGTCCGTTGTAACATTATTACTCATCGTTTTGGGGTGCCAAATCAATTTCCACGATAGACGATCCCCGGGGTGCGTTTACGTGTGTGTCGTCAACACTCACAGTTCTGGCCAATTCTGACCCGTTTCGTGGACTATTACTTACCGTTTTGGGGTTTCGAAGTGATTTCCATAGTTGTTGAACCCCAAGTTGTAATTACATGTCGGTCATCAACACTCACAGTTTTGGCCGATTCTGGCCCGTTTCGTGGACTATTACTCACTGCTTTGGTTTCCCGGAGTGATTTCCACGATTAACGAACCCCGGGGTGCGTTTACGTGTCGGACATCAAAACTGACAGTTTTGGCCGATTCTGGCCCGTTTCATGGACTATTACTCACTGTTTTCGGGTCCTCGAGTGATTTCCATGATTAAGGAACTCCGGGTTGCGTTTACGTGTTGGACATCGACACTGATAGTTTTGGACGATTCTGGCCCATTTCATGGACTATTACTAACTGATTTGGGGTCCCTTAGCGATTTCCATGATTGACGAACCCCGGGGTATCATTATGTATCGTTCATCAATAATCCTCGGTTTGTCTGATTCTGGGATCTTTCATGGACTCACCGTTTTGGGGTCCCAAAGCGATTTCCATGGTTATCGAACCCCAAGGTGTGCTTACGTGTTGGTCTTCAAAACTCGCTGTTTGGGCCGATTCTGACCTGTTTCCTGGACTATTCCTCGGTTTTGGGGTACTGAAGTGATTTCCACGTTTGACGAACCCTGGGGTGCGTTCACGTGTCGGTCATCAACACTCGCAGTTTTTGTCGATTCTGACCCGTTTCATTGACTATAACTCACCGTTTTTGGGTCCCAAAGAAATTTCCATAGTTGTCGAACCCCAGGGTGCGCTTACGTGTGGGTCAACAACAATTATAGTTTGGGCCGATTCAGGCCCGTTTCTTGGACTATTACTCAGTTTTGGGGTCCTGAAATGATTTCCACAATTGTTGAATCCCCGGGCGCATTTACGTGTCGGTCATCAACACTCATGATTCTGGCCGATTCTGGTCCTATTCGAGCACTATTACTCTTCATTTTGGGGTGCCAGAGCGATTTCCATGATTGACGATCCCCGGGGTGCGTTTACGAGTCCTGCGTCAACACTCACAGTTTTGGCCAATTCTGGCCCGTTTTGTGGATTATTGTTACCGTTTTGGGGTCCCGACACGACTTCCATAGTTGTTGAACCCCAAGTTGTGCTTACGTGTCATTTATCAACACTCACAGCTTTGGCTAATTCTGGCCCGTTTCGTGGACTATTACTCACTGTTTTGGGGTCCCGGAGTGATTTCCATGATTAACGAACCGCGGGGTGCGTTTACGTGTCGAACATCAACACTGATAGTTTTGGCCGATTTTGGCCCGTTTCATGGACTATTACTAACTGATTTGGGGTCCCTGAGCGAGTTCCATCATTGAGGAACCCCGGGATGTCTTTATGTATCGTTCATCAATAATCCTCGGTTTGTCCGATTCTTGGCTCTTTCATGGACTATTACTCACCGTTTTGGGGTCCCAAAGCGATTTCCATGGTTGTCGAACCCCAAGGTGTGCTTATGTGTTGGTCGTCAAGACTCGCAGTTTGGGCCGATTCTCGCCCATTTCGTGGACTACTATTCAATTTTGGGGTCCCGAAGTGATTTCGACGATTGACCAACACCCGGGTGCACTTACGTGTCGGTTATCAACACTCACGATTTTGGCCAATTCTGGTCCGTTTCAAGCACTATTACTCGTCGTTTTGGGGTGCCAAAGTGATTTCCATGGTTGACGATCCCCGGGGTGCGTTTACGTGTCTGTCTTCAACACTCACAGTTCTGGCCAATTCTGACCTGTTTTGTGGACTATTACTTACCATTTTGGGGTCCCGAAGCGATTTCCATAATTGTTGAACCCCAAGTTGCGATTACGTGTCGGTCACCAACACTCACTTTTTGGCTGATTCTGGCCCGTTTCGTAGACTATTACTCACAGTTTTGGGGTCCCGGAATGATTTCGATGATTAACGAAGCCCGGGGTGCGTTTACGTGTTGGACATCAACACTGACAGTTTTGGGCAATTCTGGCCTGTTTCGTGGACTATTACTCACTGTTTTCAGGTCCTCGAGTGATATCCATGATTAAGGAACCCCGGGATGCGTTTACATGTTGGACAGCAACACTGACAGTTTTGGCCGATTCTGGCCCGTTTCATGGGCTATTAGTAACTAATTGTGTATCCCTGAGCGATTTCCATGATTGACGAACCCCGGGTGCGTTTATGTATCGTTCATCAATAATCCTCGGTTTGTCCGATTCTGGCTCATTCATTGACTATTACTCACTGTTTTGGGGTCCCGGGGTGATTTCCACGATTAATGAACCCCGGGGTGCGTTTACGTGTCGGTCATCAACACTCATAGTTTTGGCCGATTCTGGCCCGATTCGTGGACTATTACTCACTGTTTTGGCATCGTCTTGTGATTTCCACAATTAAGGAACCCCGGGGTGCGTTTACGCGTTGGTCATTCACTCACAGTTTTTGCTGACACTACTAGGAAAAGGCCAACTAATGGCGCACCGGTTTTGCCTACTAATGGCGCACTACTGGTGCGCCATTAGTATCACGCCAATATTATTTTTTACTAATGGCGCACCACTGGTGCGCCATTAGTATCTGGTATACTAATGGCGCACCATGCAGTGCGCCATTAGTTTTGCCCACAGTGCGCCACTAGTGTCTGCTATACTAATGGCGCACCACATGGTAGTGCGCCATTAGTAACAATTTTTTTAATTTTTTTTCTTAATCTCAGGTCACTATTTCACATATGAGATATCCAACACATATATATACAACAAGCATCCATATAACAATCATAGCCAACACACAAGTTCCATCATATATACATACATAGCCAACACATAGTTCCATCGTTACATATTACAAAAGTTTCACATTGTTCATCCAACACCGTTATCCATCAATTCACAAAAGTTTCACATTGATACAAAATAAAAACACAAATGGAAAAGAAGCACTCCATCCATGCAAGCTTCCGTGAATTAAATCAAATCTGCAAAATGATAAACAAGAAGTTAGAAGAAGAAGAAGAAGAAGAAGAAGAAGAAGAAGAAGAAGAAGAAGAAGACTAGAAGAATACTAGAAGAAGAAGAACACTAGAAGAAGAATAAGAAGAATTTTGGAAAAGAAGAAGAATAAGAAGAAGACTATAAGCTTATTATGTAAACTTGATCATTTTGTGCTAACGTAAGTTATTTTGGAGCTAACCTATAGGAAACTAAGCATATAAGCTCTAAGTTAGTATATTAGAGCCAACTTAGGTAAAATGAAGCTAACCTATGTCATTTTGGAAAAGAAGAAGAATAAGAAAAAGTGAGGGAGTCCTGGATTAGGGGGTGTCCGGATAGCCGAACTATCACCATTGGCCGGACTCTTGGACTATGAAGATACAAGATTGAAGACTCCGTCCCGTGTCCGGATGGGACTTTCCTTGGCGTGGAAGGCAAGCTTGGCGATACGGATATGTAGATCTCCTACCATTGTAACCGACTCTGTGTAACCCTAGCCCTCTCCGGTGTCTATATGAACTGGAGGGTTTTAGTCCATAGGACGAACAACAATCATACCATAGGCTAGCTTCTAGGGTTTAGCCTCTTTGATCTCGTGGTAGATCTACTCTTGTACTACCCATATCATCAATATTAACCAAGCAGGAGTAGGGTTTTACCTCCACTGAGAGGGCCCGAACCTGGGTAAAAACATTGTGTCCCTTGTCTCCTGTTACCATCCGCCTAGACGCACAGTTCGGGACCCCCTACCCGAGATCCGCCGGTTTTGACACCGACATTGGTGCTTTCATTGAGAGTTCCTCTTTGTCGTCACCTTTAGGCCCGATGGCTCCTTCGATCATCAACAACGACGTGGTCTAGGGTGAGACTTTTCCCCCGGAGAGATCTTCATATTCGGCGGCTTTGCACTGCAGGCCAATTCACTTGGCCATCTGGAGCAGATCGAAAGCTACGCCCCTAGCCATCAGGGCAAATTTGGGAGTTTGAACTACACAGCTGACATCCGCGGAGACTTGATCCTCGACGGATTCGAGCCACAGCCAAGCGCGCCGCACTGTCTCGATGGGCATGACCTAGCTCTGCCGCCGAACAGTGCCCTGGAGGCCGCACTAGTGTCCGCTCCGACCCTTAGTTCGGAGCCGACTTTGCCAGTCGAGGACGAGTGGCTGGACACCGCCTCGGTGGCTACGACCTCTACGGAGATTAAGCCGAACACCATCCCTGTCCTTCACAAAGCCCGTGACTCCGAGGTGCTAGACTCCTCTCCAGACTCCGAACCTCCCGCACCCCTGCCAATCAAATCCGATTGGGCGCCGGTTATGGAGTTCACTACCGCGGACATCTTTCAGCACTCGCCCTTTGGCGACATCCTGAATTCACTAAAGTCTCTCTCTTTATCAGGAGAGCCCTGGCCGGACTATGGTCAGGAAGGTTGGGATGCGGACGATGAAGAAATTCAACGCCCATCCACCACCCACTTTGTAGCCACTGTTGATGATTTAACGACATGCTCGACTTCGACTCCGAAGACATCGACGGTATGGACGACGATGCAGGAGACGACCAAGAACCAGCGCTACAGGGCACTGGAAGGCCACCTCGTCATACGACATATACATGGTGGACATCCCAAAAGATGAGAATGGCAATGGAACAGCAGAGGATGACCCCTCCAAGGAGCAGCCCAAGCGCCGGCGTCAGCGGCGCCGCTCTAAATCCTGCCACAGCAAAAATGGTGATTCCGGCACGGGAGATAATAACACCCCGGACAGTGCTGAAGACAACCCCCTCCAGCAGGATTCAGCACAGGAGGAGGGAGAAGCCAGCCCTCATGATAGAGAGGCAGTCAGAGAGGTAGAGGACGATAATTATATGCCTCCCTCCGAATATGAGGCAAGCCTCGACGACGACGAATTTGTCGTGCCCGAGGATCCCGTCGAACAAGAGTGTTTCCAGCGCAGGCTTATGGCCATGACAAGCAGCCTCAAGAAAAAGCAGCAGCAGCTTAGAGCTGAGCAAGACTTGCTAGCTGACAGATGGACCGAAGTCCTTGCAGCCAAAGAGTACAAACTCGATCGCCCCTCCAAGAGCTACCCAAAACGCAGGCTGCTACCCCAATTAGAGGAGGAAGCACCCAAACTTACATCACCAGTGCATGACGCGGCCGACCGGCCACCTCGTGGCCGCAACAGAGAGGCATCTAGGCCCTCCACTAAAGCCGCACCCCGGCGTCGCTCAAAAAGTACAAAGCCACGGGGGAATGCGCCAGACTTGCAAGACATATTGGAGGACAAGGCAAGACAAATAGGATCGATCTATGGATCGCGTGGGCACCCCACGATACGTGATGACAACCATCACACCGGATACAGCAATTCCGGTCAGGCCGAACACAGTAGACAAAGCTCGTCTGAGTTGCATCGTGATATAGCCCAATACAGAGGCGCCGCACACCCGAGGGTTTCAAACCCGTAAACATTGAATCGTACGACGACACAACAGATCCCGCGGTTTGGATCGAGGACTATCTCCTTCACATCCACATGGCCCGCGGTGATGATCTACAAGCCATCAAATACCTCCCATTCAAGCTTAAAGGACCAGCTCGGCATTGGCTCAACAGCTTGCGAGCAGAATCAATCGGTTGTTGGGAAGACCTGGAAGCCGCATTCCTTGATAACTTCCAGGGCACATATGTGCGACCACCAGACGCCGATGACCTAAGCCACATAATTCAGCAGCCAGATGAATCGGCCAGACAATTCTGGACACGGTTCTTAATCAAGAAAAATCAAATCGTCGACTCTTCGGATGCAGAGGCCCTTGCAGTCTTCAAACATAACATCCGCGATGAGTGGCTTGCCCGGCACCTAGGATAGGAAAAGCCGAAATCCATGGCAGCCCTCACATCACTCATGACCTGCTTCTGCGTGGGAGAGGACAGCTGGCTAGCTCACAGTAACAACCTGACCAAAAACCCTGGTAGTTCGGATACCAAGGACAGCAATGGCAGGTCGCGTCGCAACAAGCACAAGCGCCGCATTAACGGCGATAATGCTGAAGATACGGCAGTCAATGCCGGATTCAGAGGCTCTAAACCCAGTCAGCGAAAAAAGCCGTTCAAAAGAAATACTTAGGGCCCGTCCAATTTGGACCGAATACTCGATCGCTCGTGCTAGATAAATGGCACCCCCGAAAAACCAGCCAACCACACCTACAGGGATTGTTGGGTGTTCAAGCAGGCAGGCAAGATAAATGCCGAAAACAACGACAAGGGGCTGCATAGCGATGACGAGGAGGAGCCCTGGCTGCCGAACAATAGAGGACAGAAGGGCTTTCCCCCACAAGTGCGGACGGTGAACATGATATACGCAACCCACATACCCAAAAGGGAGCGGAAGCGTGCACTAAGGGACGTATACGCGATGGAGCCAGTCGCCCCAAAGTTCAACCCGTGGTCCTCCTGTCCGATCACTTTTGATCGAAGGGACCACCCCACTAGCATCCGCCACGGCGGATTCGCCGCATTGGTTCTTGACCCAATCATTGATGGATTTCACCTCACTAGAGTCCTGATGGACGGCGGCAGCAGCCTGAACCTGCTTTACCAGGATACAGTGCACAAAATGGGCATAGACCCCTCAAGGATTAAACCGACAAAAACGACCTTTAAAGGCGTCATACCAGGTGTAGAGGCCAACTATACAGGCTCAGTTACACTCGAAGTGGTCTTCGGATCCCCGAATAACTTCCGAAGCGAGGAATTAATCTTCAACATAGTCCCGTTCTGCAGCGGCTATCACGCACTGCTCGGACGAACCGCATTTGCAAAGTTCAATGCGGTGCCGCACTATGCATACCTCAAGCTCAAGATGCCAGGCCCTCGAGGAGTAATCACGGTCAACGGAAACACCGAACGCTCTCTCCGAACGGAGGAGCACACGGCGGCCCTCGCGGCGGAAGTACAAAGCAGCCTCTTAAGGCAATTCTCGAGTCTGACTACTAAACGTCCGGACACCGTCAAGCGCGCCCGGAGTAACCAACAACAAGACCGCCTGGCACGTCCCGAGCACGCATAGCAATGCGGCCCCAACCCCAGCCGTCGCGAAATCGCGAGACCAGTACCACGCGTACATAACTACGCTCTGGAGGTACCATGGGCATAGGGGTAGGGGCAGGACCACGGCATGCCCGGAGAGCGGCTCAACCGCACTAGGGGCTCCCAATTGTGTCATTCTTTTTTTTCTTATTCTCAGGACTCTGATTTCCGGAAGCCCTGTCCGGCAGTAGAATTTCCGAACTCACGATGCAACAGCCAGGGAAGCAGAAAAGCTACGTCAAGTGTCCAGGTGGTCTCTATTATGAGCAGTATACCTGTTTTACATACCATCCCACAGCCTACCCCTGGAGGGGGACATGTTAAATAGTCCCATTCCTTGCTTATCGCACTATTTGTATCGTTCTACTTTCATTGCAGTATTTTTTGAATAAACAATGCATCGCTTTTTGCCCATTATTGCATTCCTTTTTCTATATATGTTCACTTATGACATGTTGCACCCGTACAACTTGGTACGGTCAATACACCAGGGGCTTAAGTACCCCAAAACATGATGTGATAAGTACGAACACTTTCACAAGTGCGGCACCCCGAACTTATAGCATTATATGCATCAGCTCCGAATCATGTCTTGGGTCAATAGTTGGGTTTGCCCGGTTCCCATGTTTTGGTACCTTACGTTCCGTTATATCGGCTAAGGTAGCGCTGGGAGAACCACTGCGATTGTGCCCCGGTTGAGCTGGGTTAAGCACCTTAGTGGAGAAACCTAAAACTGACCGTCATGATAGGGCGAGAGCCGGTCGCTGTTCGAGAGGTTTTTTGAGTCCCTAAAGACTTATGCCGCTTAGAGCGAGGAGTCGGCTTTGTCCGGCCCAGGCGTCGATAGTGCCCCGAATTCGGTCTTTCGAACACTAGGGGCTTTGCTAAAATTTAAAATTATAGAATTCTATGGTTAAGTGGGAGTGTTCAAGCATTATAGTCTGGTTGCCTTGTTCATTGTGTTGAGCACCTCCCTCGAAGGACCCAAGAATGGGAACAAGAGCGCTCAAGTTTATCCCGAACACCCCAGCACTCATGGCATGGGGGCTGAAGCCAACGACTTGCCATCTCTCAAATTTGATAAATGGCCGCACAGAAGGTAATATTTTAAATTAACAAGCGTTGCTTAGCGCATATGAACAAAGTTTTCAGCGTACAGGATAACAAATGCGAGCCTACTCAAAAATTACATCCTTGGAGCATTCACCCACTATAAGGCGGGCACCCTTCAGGACACCCTTATAATACATCTCGGGCGTGCTATACTCCTTGCTCGGCGGTGGCGCGTCCGTTACAAGCTTCTCGGCGTCCATCTTGCCCCAGTGCACTTTAGCGCGGGCAAGGGCCCGACGGGCACCTTCAATGCAGACGGAACGCTTGATGACTTCTCCATGGACAGGCGTCCACCAGCCGCCGCACCAGACCGAAGTAGCTCCCAGGCATGGCTTCTTGAGGCCACAGCCGAACTGTGAGGCCCTTCATGGCCTGTTCGGCCTCCTTGTGGAGCTCGACCAGCTGCTTCAGCTGGTTGCTCAGGGGCACCGGATGTCCGGCCTCAGCATATTGAGACCAAAACACCTTTTCCGTCGAGACCTCCTCGGCTCGGTAGAACACGGCAGCATCGGACACGCTACGGGGTAGATCTGTGAACGCTCCTGGAGAGCTCCGAATTCGGGTAAGTAACAGATAATTCACTTTTACATGCTTGCTTTGCATGAGGAATGCCTTACCCGCCGCTATCTTTTTTATCGCCTCAATCTCCTGGAGGGCCTTCTGGGCTTCGGCCTTAGCGGCTTTGGCACTCTCAAGAGCCAAGGCGAGCTCGGACTCTCGAGTCTTTGAGTCACGCTCCAAACTCTCGTGTTTTTCCACGAGAGCCTGGAGCTCTTGCCGCACCTCCGCCACCCGCGCCTCCTGCTTCTCTCGCTCGGTGCGCTCCACGGCCGCACTTTTTTGGCCTTGGACACCGCCTCCTTCAGGGTCGCCACCTCGTTCGTGGCCCCTGCAATACTCACGTTATTCCTGCCATTTTTTGGCAACCAAATCCATCCTATAAGGTATTACTTTAACAAGGTATTACTTACCTTCCTTGTCCTCGAGCTGCTTCTTGGCACGGTCGAGCTCGTTCTCGGACCGCTCGAGGCTCTGCTTCAATGCATTGACCTCTGCAGTCAGTGCGGCAGAGGTCAGCAGCGCAGCTTGCATTCCCATATTGACATGCTTATGTTAGACTCCTGCATATATCTTTTTAGATCCTCAGTTCGGCTTTTCTTTCCGAACACCAAACTAAGCATCAGGGGCTACTGTCTATGCGGTACTATTTTTACATATCTTAATTACATACCTCAAAGCCTGTTAGAAGGCTGGTACAAGCTTCAGTCAGCCCGCTCTTGGCGGACTGAACTTTCTGGATCACCGCACTCATAACAGTGCGGTTCCCCTCATCGATAGAGGCGCCATTGAGCGCCTCCAACAAATTATCCGGTGCCTCCGGCTGGACGAAGGTCACCGGTGTCGCAGTCTCGCCCTTCTTACGAAGAGGCCGCTCGCCGGACTCCGGAACCACTAAAGGTTACGGTGCGGAGTCCGGCCCAGGGCCAAACTCAGAACCCTTTGGGGGTTGATCCCCCTCGTGCCCAAAGTCTGGGAGGTTGCCTTGCGGCACCTCCAGGACCTCCTCCTCCTCCTGGCCGGGCCCCTTTTGGGACCCCACCTCGGTGTCATCAGCAGCGCGAGGAGAGGAGGCGGCTGGAAGTGAAGTACTATTCACGTCCGACGGAGCCAAGGAGCCGCTCGTTGAAATATCGAGCCCGTCCTTGGGCGGGCTGCAGGGTTGTATTCGGCGTTAGGAGATTCTATGCAACAAACGAAATGCCATGAATTATTCTAGTATCCGGACACTTATGATGTCGCCAGGGGATTAGCCCTTGGTGGCCACTCCTCTTCGCCATCGTTGGCGTTGGTGGAACAGTCCGGAGGAAGGGTCCTTCCCTTCTTGGACCCTCCGGCCTCCTCAGTTGGGGAGGCCTTCCTTTTCTTCTCACCCCCGCTGGGGGAGAAGCCTATTTTTTCTCCTCCTCGTCTTCGCGGGAGGAGTCCGCCTCGGAGTCATTGGACGATGAGTCCGATAACACCTGATGCCGGGAACTCTTTCGGGTTCCCGTGGCCTTCTTCTTGGCCTTCTTCTCCGGCACCACGTAAGGCGCCGTAGCCAGCAGCCCCGTTAATTGGGCATCCGCTAGGTCTACTAGCAAGGGAGCCGGATAGTTAACCTACCCGGACGTCTTCTGCCAGGCCTGTCAAAGGTAAAGGGAGTTTAGATCCCGCATAGAGTCAAACTATGGAAAATAAGCGTCCTGTGAAGGGTAAAATAGCTTACCTCACCGGCTGGACGCTGCAAGCTGAATCCGCGATCTTCGGTAGCGGATGCGGGAGCCTCGGCGCCCTTGAACAGCACCTTCCAGGCATCTTCGTACGTAGTGTCGAAGAGCCTGCTCAAGGTTTGGTGCTGTGCCGGATCAAACTCCCACAAGTTGAAAGCCCGTTGCTGGCACGGGAGGATCCGGCGGATGAGCATGACCTGGACTGCGTTGACGAGCTTGATCTTCTTGTTCACAAGGTTTTGGATGCAGGTTTGGAGTCCGGTTAGCTCTTCCAAATCACCCCATGTCAGGCCCTTCTTTCCAGGAGGTGAGCCGTGTGGGGATGCCAGATCTGAATTCGGGGGCCGCTGCCCATTCGGGGTCACGCGGCTCGATGATGTAGAACCACCCCGATTGCCACCCTTTGATGGTTTCCACGTAGGCGCCCTCGAGCCATATGACGTTGGGCATCTTGCCCACCATGGCGCCTCCGCACTCCGCCTGCTGGCCGCCCACTACCTTCGGCTTGACATTGAAGGTCTTCAACCATAAGCCGAAGTGGGGTTTGATGCGGAGGAAGGCCTCGCACACAACGATAAACGCTGAGATGTTGAGAATGAAATTCGGGGCCAGATCATGGAAATCCAGGCCGTAGTAGAACATGAGCCCTGGACAAATGGGTGGAGTGGGAAGCCCAGTCCGCGGAGGAAATGGGGAAGGAACACCACCCTCTCATGGGGCCTGGGGGTGGGGACGAGCTGCCCCTCGTCTGGAAGCCAGTGCACAATGTCGTTGTGCAGGTATCCGGCTTTCCTCAACCTTTTGATGTGCCCCTCCGTGACGGAGGAGGCCATTCACTTGCCTCCCGCTCCGGACATGGATGGGGAAGGTTGAGGCGAGATGTGCGGACTTGGGTGCTGGAGCTCGAGTGCGCGGAAATGGATAAGCAAAGGAGGAAGAAGGCGTAGGTAAAAAGGTGGATCCTTATCCCCTTATATGGACGGACGAAACTATGCATCCCCACCGGCCTAGTAAAACTCGCTTATCTCCCAAGTGCCGTAATCAATGGCACGGTTGGTTTACCCACGCCCGTATTGATGAGAATCCCGGAATAAGGGGACACGATCTCTGCTTTAACAAGATGTGCCAAGGAAACCGCCTCGCTAAACGCGCTGAGGTGGAAAAGTAAGAACTATTCGAATAAGGGCCTGGCCGTGGTGTGATGTCATGCCACGGAATACGTCAGCAGATTGAACTTGTGTAAATGTTATTCTCTCTACGGTGGTATGTGGAACTTATTTTGCAGAGCGGACACTATCCTGGTGTTTAAAATCTTCTATGAAGTATTCGGAGGAGGAACCCACCTTGCAATACCGAAGACAATATGCGCGCCGGACTCGTCGTCATTGAAGCCTGGTTCAGGGGCTACTGAGGGAGTCCTGGATTAGGGGGTGTCCGGATAGCCGAACTATCACCACTGGCCGGACTCCTGGACTATGAAGATACAAGATTGAAGACTCCGTCCCGTATCCGGATGGGACTTTCCTTGGCGTGGAAGGCAAGCTTGGCGATACAGATATGTAGATCTCCTACCATTGTAACCAACTCTGTGCAACCCTAGCCCTCTCCGTGTCTATATAAACTGGAGGGTTTTAGTCCATAGGACGAACAACAATCATACCATAGGCTAGCTTCTAGGGTTTAGCCTCTTTGATCTCGTGGTAGATCTACTCTTGTACTACCCATATCATCAATATTAATCAAGCAGGAGTAGGGTTTTACCTCCACCGAGAGGGCCCGAACCTGGGTAAAAACATTGTGTCCCTTGTCTCCTGTTACCATCCGCCTAGACGCACAGTTCGGGACCCCCTACTCGAGATCCGCCGGTTTTGACACCGACAAAAAGACTATAAGCTTATTATGTAAACTTGATCATTTTGTGCTAACATAAGTTATTTTGGAGCTAACCTATAGGAAACTAAGCATATAAGCTCTAAGTTAGCATATTAGAGCCAACTTAGGTAAAATGAAGCTAACCTATAGGAAACTAAGCATATTAGAGATAACATAGGTAACTAAGTATATATATATCATTTTGGAGATCTGACATACCTGACAAAGTTCAGTTCTCATGCAGTGTTCTTCTCCTTCTCCTTCCTCATCCTGATGCGCCAAGAGCGGCGAGGCGGTGGAGGCAGTGGAGGCAGTGGGATGTAGTCTTCTACCACAACTGGCATGGTCATGTTGCCCAGCTGTGGGATCGCCGGCGCCACCACCGGTGCGTGGTCATTGTCAGGCACCATCACCATCGCGAGGCCACCCTCAGGCAGGATGGGCACGACCATCGCTAGGTCATCCTCAGCCACCTCCATCTCTTGCCCATGGTCAGCCACCACCATCTCTTGCCCATGGTCAGCCACCACCATCTCTTGCCCTTGGTCAGCCACCACCAGCGCTAGGTCATCCTCAGCCTGATGCCCATCGTCATCCTGCAGCTCCTCATCCCCACTCTGCTCCTCTTCTCCCGCACTCCAGTCCAGATCATCCTTCTTGTTGTCTATGCTGCTGCCAGAATCGCTGCTGCTTTCGCTAAAGCCAGAATCGGTGTTGCAATTGCTACAGCCATAGTCACTGCTGCTTTGGCTATAGCCAGTGTCGCTGCTGCTGCTCCCATTACCTGTCCAAATGCAACAATGACCATTAACAATCGATGTGAGACAAAGCCAAATGTAGAGGAATAAGAAGAGGCAGAACGTACCGGCATCATCATCGTCAGCGTAGCGCATGCGACACATAGTCGTGTTGAACACGTTCACGATGAGCATGGTGGTGGCGTCGTCGTACCTGAAGAGAAGGAAGTACCCCAGCCGCAGGTCATAGGCACGGTAGAACTTCTCCCACCCACGAGACAAGTACATGTGGCCCTCCTTGATCACCAACTCCACATCCCACTGCCTGCAAAACCCGCTGCCGGCCTGTCGCAGCTTCACATTATTTGGCGGATCTTCACCCAGCATGTTCATAAAACTGTCAGGCAGCCTCTACAGTTTGGGACAATGAGTGATGTAGCAAACAACAGATATCGTAATGAGATGGGTGAAGGGGAGATCTCTCGTTTTATATACCTGTGTCATGGATGATACAGAAGTCCCAAGTATGATACTGAAGAACTCGGAAGCATCCAACTCGTACTGCGGTTTTGCAGAGCGGCGGTGGCTTCTTCCCACCATCTCTGGTAAGCAGCAGAAGAGACCAATTAGTACCCTTACAACAGATCATAAAACATGCATGATAACAGGCATTAGTCGCAAGTACCCATATGTCCTATTTTTAGCAAATTCATGCTAAAATTCACGAAAAATTTCAGCATGACCTTTGCTGAAAATAGGACATATGGAGTACCCGAATTTGCCGGAACGGAAGTTAATCGACATTCCGGCAAACTCAAGGGCCTCTCGGGGTACCTGCAAAATCATTATCCCCGCGTAATGAAGTCGCCAATGGGTCATTTATGAAGATCACAAGTAGCATCCTCACAAGTACAACATCATCACAAATACAGCAGCAGGGATATTTTTATGATACAAGAAGAAAGCAGCCACAACTACAGTAAAAACAAGCAACTACACACACAGGAGTTGTAAAATATCCCCGCTATTCTTTTTTACATAAACATGCAATTAGTCAAGACAACTTCTCTCATATTTTTAAACTTCCATTTATTTTAATCTACGGTAGAGACATGACATCATCACCCTCCAGAAAAAACCAACAAATATGGCATCAGAAACATATGTGCCACCTGTCAGAAAATATAGAAAAGAAAGCACATAGTTATAAAGATTAGTATTCGAGACTTTGTAGCAAGCTCTGGTTTCTCTTAATGGCAATTTGGGTGAACCTTTCCATGCAAAAAAATTAAACTGTTATACAGATTTTGGACCCATCATATGCTAAGCAGGTGTGATGCTTCAGGCTTAATATGAACCAAGCAGTAGATGAGGTGCAAACAAACATTTTTTTAAACAAATTGTGGTGGGATATTTCAAGACAATGCGGTTCGAGTGCTTTAGAATGGCTGTGAGATGAGAACTACCAGAATGGATGAATATTCATGAGGGTTCAGTAGTTGACATGTGAATTGGCAACTAATTCAAATCCAGGCAGTAGCACCAACTTCAAGCCCTGGAACTACTGACTGAATGAAAATTACACAACAAAGCCACACACATGCACATAGCAACGTTAGAAATGAGGAATCATCTTTGATCTCAGAAATGCTTTCTTTGACTTCATTTATGATACAAGAAGAAAGCAGCCACAACTAAAGTAAAAACAAGCAACTACACAAACCATGAGCTTGAAAGATCATGAGCAGAAGCTACTGGTAGTGCAACGCAACACGTACAGACAGCTGAAAACCTTTAGCACAGTGTTGATGCTCTTAAGGTGAAGGATGATGCAATTGGTAGATTGCAAGCACAGGTTGTTGCTGCCGAAAAGAAGCCACAGAAAGCTCTAAAGCTTAAGGATAATGTAATTGGCAAATTGGCCAAAAATAACCTACTATCAAATGGTAAAGCTTAAGTGGACTGTAGATGGTCTTAAGCTGACAGAAATCAAGTTTAGTAAGTAAAACTTAATCCAAATTTATTACTTGGATGAGTTATCTAGAAAAAACACTAAAACTACTTGCGAATCCAGTGCATCTCTATCAAGAATTCAAGATACAACTTAATAGATGTAAAGCTCAATAACATACACAGAATAACAAATGACACAGGCACACAACAAAAACAGAAACAAGGGTAACTTGTTTTTTTTTCACAATTAAGAGTAACTCGTTGTGTAAGAAAACAGACAATCAGATCCTCTTGACTACAGTACAGCACAAACAAATTCACTTCAATTTGTCACTCCTCATCCTAGTTTAATTCACGCCACATGGGGCAAACCTTGGGCATGGTCATAATCACTCTAACTTCCTGCAGCAACTAAGCTTACTGAAGCAGACTGAAGCAGCAGACCAAGAAAAGAAACTTCTGCCTCTCAATGCAACACAAAACAGACTGAAGCACCAGCAAAACAGAGCAGATATATAACCATGCGATTTACTTCTTTGTAAATAAATACCAAGCATACATGTATTAGTTCTAATTTTACCTGGCTAGGATTAGAGGCAATTAGGAAGCAAGCAGAGGTTGAGGGCAAGAGGAAGAAGAAGAAGAAGGAAGTGGAGGGGAGGGGCTCACCTGCAGTCGAGGGTGTACACGGCGCCAGCCGGCCGCCTTGGACCCGGAGGAAGCCGCGGTCGTGCCGGATCTCTAGGGCTCAGGGCCGGCACAAGACCACGCCGCAACAGAACTGAGCTGAGGTAGAGGCGGTCGTCGTCTCCTCCTCCTCCTCGTCCTCCTCCTGGTCCTCCTCCTCCGACTCGGGGCGCGGGGGTGTGGGGGCAGCGGCGCGGGGGAGCTGCAGTGGTGGGGGCATGGGGGCGTGGGGGCGGCGGCGCGGGGGAGCTGCAGTGGTGGGGGCGCGGGGCGCGGGGGCGGCGGGGGTGGAGTCCGATGGGGGTCGGGGCGGCGGCGGCAGGGGACGGAGGGGACGGAGGGGGCGTGCAGGCGTGGCGGCGGCGTACGGTTGGGGCGGAGGGGTAAATTAGATCGAGTGGGGAGGAAGGGAGGGAGGAGAATAGGTGGAGGGGGAAGCTTACTAATGGCGCACCCCACAGTGGTGCGCCATTAGAATGTTTTTTTATTACAGTTCGAGCCCTCAGGTTATATTCCACCTAACCCAATCTACATCAGAACCCGCCCACTAGCCCGACTGGTCAGCATGCAGCACACACACTAGGAGGTCCTGGGTTCGATTCCCAGGCTCCCCAACTTTTATTTTTATGCATGTAAAATGTTGTTTCATATTTATTTGTGTTTAAATATGTTCAAACTTGTTTAAATCATAACAGTAATAATTTTTTTAAAAATATGTTCAAATTTGTTATTTGAAAATATTTATGAATATGAAAAAGGTGGACTGGAGGGTGCGGTGGGTCATCGGCGATGGTGGAGTGGGGGAGGGTGTGGGCCGGGGGTCGCGGCGGCGGCCCGTGGAGCGGGGGAGGGTGCGGTTGATCGTCGGCGGCGGCGGCCGGTGGAGCGGGGGAGGGTGCGGTTGATCGTCGGCGGCGGCAGCCGGTGGAGCGGGGGAGGGTGCGGTGGGTCGGCGGCGGCGGCGGCCGGTGGAGCGGGGGAGGGTGCGGTGGGTCGTCGGCGACGGTGGAGTGGGGGACCGGATCTGGCGAGGTGGGATAGCGATCGAGATGGAGGGGGATCGAGATCAGTGTCCATGAAATTTATAAACATTCATGAGTTCAAAAAGTGCCCATGAAATACAATCGAGAAATGAAGACTACGATTTAAATACAATCGATCTTTGCTAGCTATCTGTTCACAATCCTCTTGCCCTTCTTTTTCGCAAATGGAGTTGTTCTGTGGAATGGCCGTCCTTTAGGTACGGTGGTCCTCCTTCTTCTTGTGGTGTATGCTACTACTTCATCGTGTCGTCATGTTCGATCTTCGGGTCGCCATACTTGTCGAAGTCTTGCTCATTGGCTACTCCATCCATTCCGATGATCTTCCTTTTGCCTCTCCTCACGACAACACGACTGGGCTTTGACGGGCACACGGTGGATCTTCCAGTATGGCAAGTCCCAGAAAATATACCTCGTTCTCCATACCTTCAGCAGCGGCTTTGGCACCTTTCGCTTCTTTCCCGGCTCTGGCGCCTTTTGCTTCTTTCCCGGCAGTGGGCAATCTTTCCAATTTTTCAATAGCTCGTCTATTTCCTCGCTGCTCCTCATACGCGGGCATTTTCGGGGTTCGGTTTCACCATCGAACAGATCCTTGTGTTTCCTCCACGGGTCATCGTCGCGAAGCCACCTTCGGTGTCCCATGAAGACGGTTTTCGAAGACCCGGGATCTCTATCTAGCTGGCGATACGTTGTGTCATCCATTCACCTTACGCATCCAGAAAAATCCGTGGACTACCTGCCCCGCGAGATATCCGTAACCGAGATAGTCGTGTACGTAGTGCAAAATATATATATACTAATGGCACACCGCGTAGTAGTGCGCCATTACTAGTTTAAACTAGTAATGGCGCACTGTGACACGGTGCGCCATTAGTAGTTTTGCAAAAAAAAGAATACAGTACTGGCGCACTCTGTGGCTGGTGCGCCATTACTAGTTAGAACTAGTAATGGCGCAGTCGGCCGGATGCGCCATTAGTATGTATGGAAAAATGAAAAAAAAATTATCACTAGTGGTGCACCTTTTGTCTGGTGCTCCATTAATGTCTTCCACACTAATGGCGCATCACCAAATGGTGCGCCATTAGTATATAGTAGTGGCGCACTACTTCACTGGTGCGCCATTAGTGTCCATCCCATCTATAGCCCTTTTCCTAGTAGTGTGATTCTGGCCCGTTTCGTGGACTATTACTCACTGTTTTTGGGTCCCTGAGTGATTTCCACGATTAACGAACCGCGGGGTGCGTTTACGTGTCAAACATCAACACTAACAGTTTTGGCCGATTCTAGCCCGTTTCGTGAACTATTACTCACTGTTTTGGGGTCCCCGAGTGATTTCCACGATTAAGGAACCCCGGGGTGCGTTTATGTGTCGAACATCAAGACTAACATTTTTGGCCGATTCTGGCCCGTTTCATGGACTATTACTAACTGATTTGGGGTCCCTGAGCGACTTCCATGATTGACGAACCCCAGGGTGTGTTTATGTATCGTTCATCAATAATCCTCGGTTTGTCCGATTCTGGGCTCTTTCATGGACTATTACTCATAGATTTGGGTCCCAAAGCGATTTCTATGGTTGTTAAACCCCAAGGTGTGCTTACGTGTTGGTCATCAAGACTCGCAGTTTGGGCCCATTCTGGCCCGTTTCTTGGACTACTATTCAATTTTGGGGTCCCGAAGTGATTTCCACGATTGACCAACACTGGGCTGTGCTTATGTGTCAGTCATCAACACTCACAATTTTGGCCGATTCTGGTCCGTTTCGAGCACTATTACTCATCATTTTGGGGTGCCAAAGCGATTTCCACGATTGACGATCCCCGGGGTGCGTTTACGTGTCCGTCGTCAACACTCACAGTTTTGGCCAATTCTGACCCGTTTTGTGGACTATAACATACCATTTTGGGGTCCCGAAGCGATTTCCATAGTTGTTGAACCCCAAGTTGCGATTATGTGTCGGTCGTCAACACTCACAGTTTTGGCCGATTCTGGCCCGTTTCGTGGACTATTACTCACTATTTTAGGGTCCCGGAGTGATTTCAATGATTAACAAACTCCGGGGTGTGTTTACGTGTCGGACATCAACACTGACAGTTTTGGCCGATTTTGGCCCGTTTCGTGGACTATTACTCACTGTTTTTTGGTCCTCGAGTGATTTCCACGATTAAGGAACCCCGGGGTGCGTTTACGTGTTGGACATCAACACTGACAGTTTTGGCCGATTCTGACCCGTTTCATGGACTATTAGTAACTGATTGGGTGTCCCTGAGCGATTTCCATGATTGACGAACCCTGGGGTGTGTTAATGTTTCATTCATCAATAATCCTCGGTTTGTCCAATTCTGGGCTCTTTCATGGACTATTACTCACTGTTTTGGGGCCCCGGAGTGATTTCCACGATTAACGAACCCTGAGGTGCGTTTACATGTCGGTCATCAAGAGTCACAGTTTTGGCCGATTCTGACCCGTTTCGTGGAATATTACTCACTGTTTTGGCGTCCTCTAGTGATTTCCACAATTAAGGAACCCCGGGGTGCGTTTACGCGTCAGTCATCAACACTCGCGGTTTTGTCGATTCTGAACTGTTTTGTGGACTATTACTCATCGTTTTAGGTCCCAAAGCGATTTCCAGGGTTGTTGAACCCCAAGGTGCGCTTACGTGTCGGTCATCAACAATCCCAGTTTTGGCTGATTCTGACCCGTTTCATGGACTATTACTCACTGATTTGGGGTCCCTGAGTTATTTCCATGATTAACGAACCCCCGGGTGCGTTTACGTATTGTTCATCAATAATCATCAGTTTGTCCGATTCTGGGCTCTTTCGTTGACTATGTATCACCGTTTTGGGGTCCCAAAGCGATTTCCATGGTTGTCAAACCCCAAGGTGTGCTTACGTGATGGTCATCAAGACTCGCAGTTTGGGCCAATAATGACCCGTTTCTTGGACTATTACTCAGTTTTGGGGTCCTGAAGTGATTTCCACGATTGACGAACACCGGAGTGCATTTACATGTCGGTCATCAACACCCACGGTTTTGTCGATTCTGACCTCTTTCGTGGACTATTGCTCATTGTTTTCGGGTACCAAAGTGATTTCCATGGTTGTCGAACCCCAAGGTGCGCTTACGTGTCAGTCATCAAAAATCGCAGTTTTTACACCGATTCTGGCCCATTTCTTGGACTATTACTCAGTTTTTGGGTTCCGGAGTGATTACCACGATTGACGAACATCGGGATGAGTTTACGTGTCGGTCATCAACTCTCATTATTTTGGCCCATTCTGGTCCATTTCAAGTACTATTACTCATTGTTTTGGGGTGCCAGAGAGATTTCCATGATTGACGATCCCCGGGGTGCGTTTACGTGTCCGTCGTCAACAATCACTGTTTTGGGGTCGCGGAATGATTTCCATGATTAATAAATCCCAGTGTGTGTTTACGTGTTGGTCATCAACACTCGCGGTTTTTGTCGATCCTGACCCATTTCATGGACTATTACTCACCGTTTTGGGGCCCAAAGAGATTTCCATGGTTGTTGAACCCCAAGGCGCGCTCTGAAGGAAATATGCTCTAGAGGCAATAATAAAGTTATTGTTTATTTCCTTAATTCATGATAAATTTTTATTGTTCATGCTAGAATTGTAATAAACGGAAACTTAGTACATGTGTGAGTACATAGACAAAACTTATAGTCCCTAGTATGCCTCTACTTGACTAGCTCGTTAATCGAAGATGGTTATGTTTCCTAACCATAGATATGTGTTGTCATTTGATGAACGGTATCACATCATTAGGAGAATGATGTGATGGACATGACTCATCCATTAGCTTAGCATTATGATCGTGTCAGTTTCATTGCTACTACTTTCTTCATGGCTTATACAAGTTCCTCATACTAAGAGATTATGCAACTCCCGAATGCCGGAGGAACACTTTGTGTGCTACCAAACGTCACAACGTAAAAGGGTGATTATAAAGGTGCTCTACAGGTGTCTCCGAAGGTGTTTGTTGGGTTGGCATATATCAAGATTAGGATTTGTCACTCCGTGTTTCGGAGAGGTATCTCCGGGCCCTCTCAGTAATACTCATCACTATAAGCCTTGCAAGCATTGTAACTAATGAGTTAGTTGCGGGACGAAGTATTACAGAACGAGTAAAGAGACTTGCCAGTAATGAGATTAAACTAGGTATAATGATACCGGCGATCAAATCTCGGGCAAGTAACATACCGATGACAAAGGGAATAACGTATGTTGTTATGCGGTTTGACCGATAAAGATCTTCAAAGAATATGTAGGAACCAATATGAGCATCCAGGTTCCGCTATTGGTTATTGACCTGAGACGTGTCTCGGTCATGTCTACATAGTTCTCGAACCCGTAGGGTCCGCACGGTTAACGTTCAAGACAATTGGTATTATGAGTTTATGTGATATGATGTACCGAAGTTTGTTTGGAGTCCCAGATGAGATCACCGACGTGATGAGGAGTCTCGAAATGGTCGAGACATAAATGTTGATATATTGGACAACTATATTCAGACACCGGAAGTGTTCCGGAGAAGTTTCGGATAAAACCGGAGTGCCGGAGGTTACCGAAACCCCCCGGGAGAAGTTATGGGCCTTATGGGCCATAAGTGGGAAGCACACCAGCCCACAAGGGGCTGGTGCGCCCCCCCTTTGGGCAGGAGGCCTAATTGGACTTCGGAAGGGGGCGCCACCCCCCTTTCCTTCTCCGACTCCCTCTCCTTCCCCTTTTCCACGTACGGTAGCGGGAAAAAAGGGTGGGGCCGAATCCTACTAGGACAGTCCTAGTAGGACTCCCCTCTCCCTGCGTGCCCCTTGTTTGTCGGGCTCCTCCTCCCCTCCTTTATATACGGGGGCAGGGGGCACCCCAAAGGCACAACAAACAATCTCTTAGCCGTGTGCGGTGCCCCCCTCCCCAGTTACACACCTCGGTCATATCGTCGTAGTGCTTAGGAGAAGCGCTGCGCCGGAACTTCATCATCACCGTCGCCACGCCATCGTGCTAACGAAACTCTCTCTCGGCCTCAACTGGATAAAGAGTACGAGGGACGTCATTGAGCTGAACGTGTGCTGAACGCGGAGGTGTCGTACATTCGGTACTTGGATCGGTTGGATCATGAAGACGTTCGACTACATCAACCACGTTAACTAACGCTTCCGCTTTCAGTCTACGAGGGTACATAGACAACACTTGCCCCTCTTGTTGCTATGCATCACCTAGATAGATCTTGCATGATCGTAGGATTTTTTTTTTGAAATTACTGCGTTCCCGAACAGTGGCATCCGAGCCAGGTCTATGCGTAGATGTTATATGCACGAGTAGAACACAAAGAGTTGTGGGCGATAATAGTCATGCTGCTTACCAGCACATCATACTTTGTTTCAGCGGTATTGTTGGATGAAGCGGCTCAGACCGACATTACGCGTACGCTTACGCGAGACTGGTTCTACCAACGTGCTTAGCACACAGGTGGCTAGTGAGTGTCTGTTTCTCCAACTTTAGTTGAATCGAGTGTGGCTACGCCCGGTCCTTCTTGATGGTTAAAACAACACACTTGGTGAAAAATCTTTGTGGTTTTGATGCTTAGGTAAGAACAGTTCTTGCTAAGCCCATAGCAGCCACGTAAAACTTGCAACAACAAAGTAGAGGACGTCTAACTTGTTTTTGCAGGGCATGTTGTGATGTGACATGGTCAAGACATGATGATATATAATTTGTTGTATGAGATGGTCATGTTTTGTTGAAGTTATCGGCAACTGACAGGAGCCTTATGGTTGTCTCTTTATTGCATAAGATGCAAGCACCATATAATTGTTTTACTTTATCGCTATGCGATAGCAATAGTTGCAAAAGCAATAGTTGGCGAGACGACCATGTGATGACATGTTGATAAAGATCAAGATGATGGAGATCATGGTGTCATGCCGGCAATGATGGAGATCATGATGGTATTTTGGAGATGGAGATCAAAGGCACAACATGATGATGGCCATATCATGTCACATATTTTGATTACATGTGATGTTTATCTTTTATGCATCTTATTTTCCTTAGTACGGCGGTTGCATTATAAGATGATGCCTTACTAAGATTTCAAGGTATAAGTGTTCTCCCTAAGTATGCACCGTTGCGATAGTTCTTCGTGCTGAGACACCACGTGATGATCGGGTGTGATAGGCTCTACGTTCACATACAACAAGTGCAAGCCAGTTTTGCACACGCAGAATACTCAGGTTAAGCTTGACGAGCCTAGCATATGCAGATATGGCCTCGGAACACTGGAGATCAAAAGGTCGAGCGTGAATCATATAGTAGATATGATCAACATAGTGATGTTCACCATTGAAAACTACTCCGTCTCACGTGATGATCGGACATGGTTTAGTTGATTTGGATCACGTGGTCATTTAGATGACTAGAGGGATGTCTATCTAAGTGGGAGTTCTTAAGTAATATGATTAATTGAACTTTAATTTATCATGAACTTAGTCTTGATAGTGTTTTGCAAATTATGTTCTAGATCAATAGCTCGCGTTATAGCTTCCTTATGTTTTTTATATGTTCCTAGAGAAAACTATGTTGAAAGATGATAGTAGCAATGATGCGGACTGGGTCCGTTATCTGAGGTGTACCCTCATTGCTGCACAGAAGAATTATGTCCTTGATGCACCGCTAGGTGACAGACCTATTGCAGGAGCAGATGCAAACATTATGAACGTTTTACTAGCTCAATATGATGACTACTTGATAGTTTAGTGCACCATGCTTTACGGCTTAGAATCAGGACTTCAAAGACGTTTTGAACGTCATGGGCCATATGAGATGTTTCAGGAGTTGAAGTTAATATTTCAAGCAAATACCCGAGTTGAGAGATATGAAGTCTCCAACGAGTTCTATAGCTAAAAGATGGATGAGAATAGCTCAAGCAGTGAGCATGTGCTCAGATTGTCTGGGTACTACAATCGCTTGAATCAAGTGGAGTTAATCTTCCAGATAAGATAGTGATTGACAGAGTTCTCTAGTCAGCATCACCAAGTTACTGGAACTTCATGATGAACTATAGTATGCAAGGGATGATGAAAACGATTCTCGGGCTCTTCGTGATGCTGAAATCGAAAAGGTAGAATCTAGAAAAGGCATCAAGTGTTGATGATTGACAAGACCACTAGTTTCAAGAAAAGGGCAAAGGGAAAGAAAGGGAACTTCAAATAGAATGGCAAGCAAGTTGTCACTCCTGTGAAGAAGCCTAAAGCTAGACCTAAGCCTGAAACTGAGTGCTTCTATTGCAAAGAAAATGGTCACTGGAAGCGGATCTACCCCAAATATTTGGTGGAAAAGAGGGATGGCAAAGTGAACAAAGGTATATTTGATATACAGGTTATTGATGTGTACCTTGCTAGTGTTCATAGTAGCCCCTGGGTATTCGATACTTGTTCGATTGCTAAGATTAGTAACTCGAAATAGGAGTTACAAGATAAATAGAGACTAGTTAAGGATGAAGTGATGATGCATGTTGGAAGTAGTTCCAAGATTGATATGGTCATCATCGTACACTCCCTATACTTTCGAGATTAGTATTGAACCTAAATAAATGTTATTTGGTGTTTGCGTTAAGCATAAATTTGATTAGATCATGTTTATTGCAATATGGTTATTCATTTAAGACAGAGAATAATTGTTATTCTGTGTACATGAATAAAACCTTCTATGGTCATACACCCAATGTTGATGGTTTATTGAATCTCGATCATGGTAATACACATATTCATAATATTGATGCCAAAAGATGCAAAGTTGACAATGATAGTGCAACATATTTGTGGCACTACCGTTTGGGTTATATCGGTGTAATGCGCATGAAGAAACTCCATAAAGATGAACTTTTGGAATCACTTGATTATGAATCATTTGATGCTTGCGAACCGTGCCTTATGGGCAAGATGACTAAAACTCTGTTCTCCGGAACAATGGAACAAGCTAGTGACTTATTGGAAATAATACATACTGATGTATGCGATCCAATGACTGTTGATGCTTGTGGCGGGTATCATTATTTTCTGACCTTCACAGATGATTTGAGCAGATATAGGTATATCTACTTAATGAAACACAAGTCTAAAACATTTGAAAAGTTCAAAGAATTTCAGAGTAAAGTGGAGAATCATCATACAAGAAAATAAAGTTTCTGCGATCTGATCGTAGAGGAGAATATTTGAGTTACGAGTTTGGCCTTCATTTAAAACAATGTGGAATAGTTTCACAGCTCACGCCACATGGAACACCATAGCGTAATGGTGTGTCCGAACGTCGTAACCGCACTGGAAATGGTGCGATCTATGATATCTCCTACCGATTTACCACTATCGTTTTGGGGTTATGCATTAGAGACAGCTACATTCACGTTAAACAGGGCACCATAAAATCCGTTGAGACGACGCCTTATGGAACTATGGTTTTGCAAGAAACCAATGTTGTCATTTCTTAAAGTTTGGGGCTTCGATGCTTATGTGAAAAAGCTTCAACCCGATAAGCTCGAACCCAAATCGGAGAACTGCGTCTTCATAGGATACCCAAAGGAAACTGTTAGGTACACCTTAAAACACAGATCCGAAGGCAAGATATTCATTGCTAAGAATGGATCCTTTCTAGAGAAGGAGTTTCTCTCGAAAGAAGTGAGTGGGAGGAAAGTAGAGCTTGCTGAGGTAATTGTACCTTCTCCCGAATTGGAAGTAGTTCATCGCAGAAATCAGTTCTAGTGATTCCTACACCAATTAGTGAGGAAGCTAATGATGATGATCATGAAACTTCAGATCAAGTTACTACAAAACTTTGTAGGTTTTCCAGAGTACGGTCTGCACCAGAGTGGTACGATAATCCTATTCTGAAAGTCATGTTACTAGACCATGATGAACCTATGAACTATGAGGAAGTGATGATGAGCCCAGATTCCACGAAATGGCTTGAGGCCATGAAATCTGAGATGGGATCCATTTATGAGAACAAAGTGTGGACTTTGGTGGACTTGCCTGATAGTCGACAAGCCATATTAAATGGATCTTCAAGAGGAAGACGGACACTGATAGTAGTGTTACTATTTACAAAGCTCGACTTGTCGCAAAAGGTTTTCGACAAGTTCAAGGTGTTGACTACAATGAGATTTTCTCAATTGTAGCGATGCTTAAATCCGTCCGAATCATGTTAGGAGTTGCCATATTTTATGAAATCTGGCAAATGGATGTCAAAACTAAATTCCTTAAATGGATATTTCTTAAAGAAGAGTTGTATATGATGCAACCAGAAGGTTTTGTCAATCCTAAAGGTACTAACAAAGGTGTGCAAGCTCCAGCGATCTATGGACTTGTGCAAGCATCTCGGAGTTGGAATATATGCCTTGATGAGTTGATCAAAACATATAGTTTTATACAGACTTGCAGTGAAGCCTGCATTTACAAGAAAGTGAGTGGGAGATCTGTAGCATTTCTAATATTATATGTGGACGGCATATTGTTGATTGGAAATAATATAGAATTTCTGGATAGCATAAAGGGATACTTGAATAAGAGTTTTTTAATGAAAGACCTCGGTGAAGCTACTTACATGTTGGGCGTCAAGATCTATAGAGATAGATCAAGACGCTTAATTGAACTTTCACAAAGCACATACCTTGGTAAAGTATTGAAGAAGTACAAAATGGATCAGTCAAAGAAAGGGTCCTTTCCTGTAATACAAGGTGTAAAACTGAGTAAAACTCAAAGCAAGACCACGGCAGAAAATAGAAAGAGAATGAAAGTCATTCCCTATGCCACAGTCATAGGTTCTATAAAGCATGTTGTGTTGTGTATCAGACCAATTGTGTACCCTGCCCTAGGTTTGGCAAAGGACTACAATATTGATCTAGGAGTAGATCACTGGACAGCGGTCAAGATTATCCTTAGTGAGGACTAAAGAAATATTTCTCAATTATGGAGGTGATAAAAGAACTCGTCGTAAAGAGTTACATTGATGCAAGATTTTACACCGATCCAGATGACTCTAAGTCTCAGTCTAGATACATATTGAAAGTGAGAGCAATTAGCTAGAGTAGCTCCGTGCAAAGCATTGTAGACATATAATATTTGCAAAATACATACGGCTCTGAATGTGACAGACCCGTTGATTAAACTTCTCTCATGAACAAAACATGATCACACCTTAGTACTCTTTGGGTGTTAATCACATAGCGATGTGAACTAGAATATTAACCCTAGTAAACCGTTTGGGTGTTGGTCACATGACGATGTGAACTATGGGTGTTAATCACATACAAATGTGAATATTGATGTTAAATCACATGGTGATGTGAACTAGATTATTGACTCTAGTGCAAGTGGGAGACTGAAGGAAATATGCTCTAGAGGAAATAATAAAGTTATTATTTATTTCCTTAATTCATGATAAATGTTTATTATTCATGCTAGAATTGTATTAACTAGAAACTTAGTACATGTGTGAATACATAGACAAAACTTATAGTCCCTAGTATGCCTCTATTTGACTAGCTTGTTAATCAAAGATGGTTATGTTTGCTAACCATAGACATGTATTGTCATTTGATGAACGGGGTCACATAATTAGGAGAATGATGTGATGGACATGACCCACCCGTTAGCTTAGCATTATGATCGTGTCAGTTTCATTGCTACTACTTTCTTCATGACTTATACAAGTTCCTCATACTATGAGATTATGCAACTCCTGAATACCGGAGGAACACTTTGTGTGCTACCAAACGTCACAACGTAAAAGGGTGATTATAAAGGTGCTCTGCAGGTGTCTCCAAAGGTGTTTGTTGGGTTGGCATATATCGAGATTAGGATTTGTCACTCCGTGTTTTGGAAAGGTATCTCTGGGCCCTCTCGGTAATACTCATCACTACAAGCCTAGCAAGCATTGTAACTAATGAGTTAGTTGTGGGATGAAGTATTACGAAATGAGTAAAGAGACCTGCCGGTAACAAGATTAAACTAGGTATAATGATACCGACGATCGGATCTCGGGCAAGTAACATACCGATGACAAAGGGAACAACGTATGTTGCTTTGCGATTTGACCGATAAAGATCTTCGTAGAATATGTAGGAACCAATATGAGCATCCACGTTCCGCTATTGGTTATTGACCGGAGACGTATCTCAGTCATGTCTACATAGTTCTCGAACCCGTAGGGTCCGCACGCTTAACGTTCGATGATGATTTGTATTATGAGTTTATGTGATATGATGTACCAAAATTTGTTACGAGTCACGGATGAGATCACGGACGTGACGAGGAGTCTCGAAATGGTCCAGACATAAGGATTGATATATTGGGTGACTATATTCGGACACCGGAAGTGTTCTAGAGAATATTCGAATAAAACCGGAGTGCCGAAGGTTACCGGAACCCCCCGGGAGAAGTTATGGGCCTTATGTGCCATATGAGGGAAGCACACCAGCCCAAAAGGAGCTGGTGCGCCCCCCTTTGGGCAGGAGGCCAAATTGTACTTGGGAAGAGGGCGCCACCCCCCTTTCCTGCTACTACTCCCTCTCCTTCCCCTTTTCCCCCTCCGGTAGAAGGAAAAAAGGGTGCGGCCGAATCCTACTAGGACTGGAGTCCTAGTAGAACTCCCCCGTCCCTGGCGCGCCCCTTGTTGGCAGGCCTCCTCCTCCCCTCCTTTATATACGGGGGTAGGGGGCACCCCAAAGGCACAACAGACAATCTCTTAGCCGTGTGCGGTTCCCCCCTCCACAGTTACACACCTCGGTCATATCGTCGTAGTGCTTAGGCGAAGCCCTGCACCGGTAACTTCATCATCACCGTCGCCACGCCATCATGTTGACGAAACTATTACCCATTGTTTTGGGGTCCTCGAGTGATTTCCACGATTAAGGAACCCCAGGGTGCGTTTACGCGTCGATCATCAACACTCACAGTTTTGCCCGATTCTGGCCCGTTTCATTGACTATTACTCACTGTTTTAGTGTCCCGTAATGATTTCCATGATTAACGAACCCCGGGTGCGTTTACGTATCGGTCATAAGCACTCACCGTTTTTGTCGATTCTGACCCATTTCGTGGACTATTACTCACTGTTTTGGGGTCCCAAAGCGATTTCCATGGTTATTGAACCCCAAGGTGCGCTTACGTGTCGTTCATCAACAATCCCAGTTTTGGCCTATTTTGGTCTGTTTCATGGACTGATTTGGGGTCCGTGAGCGATTTCCATGGTTGACGAACCCCGGGGTGCGTTTTTGTATCGTTCATCAATAATCCTCGTTTGTTCAATTTTAGGCTCTTTCATGGATTATTACTCACCGTTTTGGGGTCCCAAAGTGATTTCCATGGTTGTCGAACCCAAAGGTGTGCTTATGTGTTGGTCGTCAAGACTCGCAGTTTGGGCCAATTCTGACCCGTTTATTGGACTATTATTCAGTTTTGGGGTCACAAAGTGATTTCCACGATTGACGAACACCGGGGTGCGCATACTTGTCGGCCATCAACACTCGTGGTTTTTGTCGATTCTGACCCGTTTCGTGGACTATTACTCACTGTTTTTGGGTCCCAAGGCGATTTCCATGGTTGTCGAACCCCAAGGTGTGCTTACGTGTCGGTCATCAACAATCAAAGTTTGGGCCGATTCTTGCCCGTCTCTTGGACTATTACTCAGTTTTGGGGCCTCGGAGTGATTTCCACGATTGACGAACCCCGGGGTGCATTTATGTGTCAGTCATCAACACTCACGATTTTTGCCGATTGTGGTCCATTTCGAGCACTATTACTCATCGTTTTGGGGTGCCAAAGCGATTCCATGATTGACGATCCCCGGGGTGCGTTTAGGTGTCCGTCGTCAACACTCACAGTTCTGGCCAATTCATACCTGTTTCGTGGACTATTACTTACGGTTTTGGGGTCCCGAAGCGATTTCCATAGTTGTTGAACCCCAAGTTGCACTTACGTGTCGGTCATCAACACTCACAGTTTGGGTCGATTCTGGCCCGTTTCGTGTACTATTACTCACTGTTTTGGGGTCCCAAAGCAATTTCCATGGTTGTTGAACCCCATGGTGCGCTTACGTGTCGATCATCAACAATCCTAGTTTTGGCCGATTCTGGCCCATTTCATGGACTATTAGTCACTTATTTGGGGTCCCTGAGCAATTTCCATGATTGACGAACCCCGGGGTGCGTTTATGTATCGTTCATCAATAATCATTGGTTTGTCCGATTCTGGGCTATTTCAAGGACTATTACTCACCGATTTGTGTCCCAAAGCATTTTCCATGGTTGTCGAACCCCAATGTGTGCTTACGTGTTGGTCATCAACACTCATGGTTTTTGTCGATTCTGGCCCATTTCATGGACTATTACTCACTGTTTTTGGGTCCCGGAGTGATTTCCATGATTAACGAGCCCCGGGGTGCATTTATGTGTAGGACATCAAAACTAACAGTTTTGACCGATTCTGGCCCGTTTCGTGGACTATTACTCACTGTTTTGGGGTCCTAGATTGATTTCCACGATTAACGCACCCCGGGGTGCCTTTACGCGTTGGTCATCAACACTCGCGGTTTTTGTCGATTCTGATCCGTTTCGTGGACTATTACTCACTGTTTTGGGGTCCCAAAGCGATTTCCATGGTTGTTGAACCCCAAGGTGCACTTACATGTCAGTCATCAACAATCCTAGTTTTGGCCGATTCTGGCCCGTTCCGAGCACTATTACTCATCGTCAACACTCACAGTTTTGGCCAATTTTGACCCGTTTCATGGACTATTACTCACTGTTTTGGGGTCCTGGACTGTTTTCCATGATTAACAAACACTGGGGTGCGTTTATGTGTCGGTCATCAACACTCGCGGTTTTTGTCGATTTTGACCCGTTTCGTGGACTATTACTCACCGTTTTGGGGTCCCAAAGCGATTTCCATGGTTTTTGAACCGCAAGGTGCGCTTACGTGTCGGTCAGCAAAAATCCTAGTTTTGGCTATTCTGGCCCATTTCATGGACTATTAGTCACTTATTTTGAGTCCCTAAGCAATTTCCATGATTGGCGAACCCTGGGGTGCGTTTATGTATCGTTCATCACTAATCCTCTGTTTGTCCGATTCGGGGCTCTTTCATGGACTATTACTCACCATTTTGGGGTCCCAAAGCGATTTCCATGCTTGTCGAACCCCAAGTTGTGCTTACGTGTTGGTCGTCAAGACTCGCAGTTTGGGTCGATTCTGACCCATTTCTTGGACTATTACTTAGTTTCAGGGTCTCGAAGTGATTTTCACGATTGATGGACCCCGGGGTGCGCTGATTTGTCGGTCATCAACAATTATAGTTTGGGTCGATTCTGGCCCGTTTCTTGGACTATTACTCAGTTTTTGGGTCCCAGAGTGATTTCCAGGATTGACGAACCCCGGGGTGCGTTTACATGTCGGTCATCAACACTCACGATTTTGGCTGGTTCTGGTCCATTACAAGCACTATTATTCATCATTTTGGGGTGCCACGGCGATTTCCATGACTAACGATCCGCGGGATGCGTTTACGTGTCCGTCGTCCACACTCACAGTTTTGGCTAATTCTGACCCGTTTCGTGGACTATTACTTACCGTTTTGGGGTCCCGAAGCGATTTCCATCGTTGTTGAACCCCAAGTTGCGCTTATGTGTCGATCATCAACACTCACAGTTTTGGCCGATTCTGGCCCGTTTCGTGGACTATTACTCACTGTTTTGGGGTCCTGGAGTGATTTCCACGATTAACGAACCCTGGGGTGCGTTTACGTGCCGGACATCAACACTAACAGTTTTGGCTGATTCTGGCCATTTCGTGGATAGTTACTCACTGTTTTGGGGTCCTGGACTGATTTCCACGATTAACGAACCCCGGGGTGCATTTACATGTCGGTCAGCAACACTTGCGGTTTTTGTCGATTCTGACCCTTTTCGTGGACTATTACTCAGCGTTTTGGGGTCCCAAAGCGATTTTCATGGTTGTTGAACCCCAAGGTGCACTTACGTGTCAGTCATCAACAATCCCAGTTTTGGCCGATTCTGGCCCGTTTCATGAACTATTACTCACTGATTTGGGGTTCCTAAGCGATTTCCATGATTGGCAAACCCCGGGGTGCATTTATGTATCGTTCATCAATAATTCTCGGTTTGTCCGATTTTGGGCTCTTTCAGGGACTATTACTCACCGTTTTGGGGTCCCAAAGCGATTTCCATGGTTGTCGAACCCCAAGGTGCGCTTACGTGTTGGTCATCAACAATTGCAGTTTGGGCCCATTCTGGTCCGTTTCTTGGACTATTACTCAGTTTTGGGGTCCCAGAGTGATTTCCACGATTGTCGAATCACGGGGTGTGTTTACGTGTCGGTCAACAACACTCACTATTTTGGCCGATTCTGGTCCGTTCTGAGCACTATTAGTCATCGTCAATACTCACATTTTTGGCCAATTCTGACCCGTTTCGTAGACTATTACTCACTGTTTTGGGGTCCCGGAGTGATTTCCACGATTTACAAACCCCGGGGTGCGTTTACGTGTAGGACATTAACGCTGACAGTTGTGGCCAATTCTGGCCCGTTTCGTGGACTATTACTCACTGTTTGGGGGTCCTGGGCTGATTTCCACGATTAACGAACCCCGGGGTGCGTTTCCGCGTCAGTCATCAACACTTGCGGCTTTTGTCGATTCTGATCCGTTTCGTGGAGTATTACTCACGGTATTGGGGTCCCAAAGCGATTTCCATGGTTGTTGAACCCCAAGGTGCGCTTATGTGTCGGTCATCAACAATCCTAATTTTGGTCGATTCTTGCCCGTTTCATGCACTATTAGTCACTTATTTGGGGTCCTGCGCAATTTCCATGATTGATGAACCCCGGGGTGCGTTTTTGTATCGTTCATCAATAATCCTCGGTTTGTCCGATTCTGGGCTCTTTCTACACACCATTTTGGGGTCCCAAAGTGATTTCCATGGTTGTCGAACCCCAAGTTGTGCTTACGTGTTGTTCGTCAAGACTCGCAATTTCGGCCGATTCTGACCCGTTTCTTCGACTATTACTCAGTTTCGGGATCTCAAAGTGATTTTCATGATTGACGAACCCCAAGGCGCGTTTACGTGCATGAGGGAGTCCCGGACAAGGGGGTGCCCGGATAGCCGAACTATCACCTTTGGCCGGACTCCTAGACTATGAAGATACAAGATTAAAGACTCTGTCCCGTTTCCGGATGGGACTTTCCTTGGCGTGGAAGGCAAGCTTGGCGATACGGATATGCAGATCTCGTACCATTGTAACCGACTCTGTGTAACCCTAACCCTCTTCGGTGCCTATATAAACCGGAGGGTTTTAGTCTGTAGGACGAACAACAATCATACCATAGGCTAGCTTCTAGGGTTTAGCCTCTCTGATCTCGTGGTAGATCTACTCTTGTACTACCCATATCATCAATATTAATCAAGCAGGAGTAGGGTTTTACCTCCGTCGAGAGGGCCCGAACCTGGGTCAAAACATCATGTCCCTTGTCTCCTGTTACCATCCGCGTGGACGCACAGTTCGGGACCCCCTACCCGAGATCCGCCGGTTTTGACACCGACATTGGTGCTTTCATTGAGAGTTCCTCTGTGCCATCGCCATCAGGAAGGATGCCTCATCTCGTCTTTAAAGATGGCACTATTGCTAAAGGAGCTTTGGCTATCGACCAAACTCTCCGGCTAGGCGGTTTCCTTATGACCGCCTGTCCAGCCGCCGCGCCGATGATGACTTCTCGGGTCATCGAAAGCAATATTCACGTTAGCTCGGAACTCGCCGAGCAGTTAGATCCGATGGAGCTCTCTTCCTTAAACGAGCTCTTGGATCGCATCGCCGCCCTAGGAGTCGCTACAGACTACGATCAGATTGGGCCTAAACCCGACCTGAGAGAAATTAACTCTCCCCAGGTTACCCACCACGTTGTTGTGGTAGAGGAACAATACAGCGACCCTTCTTCTATCTTAAGGACTAGCTATGTCCAGATTCCCGATCCCTCCATGCCGGATTCCTGCGGAGGAGAGGATGTTACTCAAGCCCTGAACCTAAAGTTAGACAGCGGGCTAGATCCATTGGACAACATCCAAGAACCCAAGCTTCCATGTTCGGAAACTGTTGGGGATATTACCACTGGTCGTGAACCGGCCTACCTGGGCCGGGTTAACTTCATTAGTAGTATAAGCAGATGAAGGCCCAAGGCCTGTAGTCGGTTTAGAACCTGTAGCCGTAAACCGGCTTGATATGTAAACTTGTACTATAAGTTAGGAATTGAGAGAGACCAACCAGGATACGAATATGAACCGGTATGGGACTCCATGGACCGACGGGCGTCACCCGTGTATATAAGGGGACGACCCGGCGGCGGTTCAAGACAGACAACAACCACTCGAGCCTAGGCGAAGCTTGTTTTCTCCCTAGCCATCGAAACCACATCAATTCCATCACAACTAGACGTAGGCTTTTACCTTCATCGAAGGGGCCGAACTAGTATAAACCCTTGTGTCTTTGTGTCCACTTTAATCCCTTCAAGTTAACCCGTAGCGATGGCTCCACGACTAAGTCCTTTCACTAGGAAATCTGCCGTGACAAATCCACGACAATTGGCGCCCATCGTGGGGCTATCGCACGACGGTTTGATGATCTTGGAGGGCAAGCTCAAAGGACTCGAAGGCTATGCTGTGGGCCGGATGACCAAGAGTCGTCGCGGCAAGCTCTACATCGACGATTCAGGATGGGGTCCCGAAGCCAGCTTGATCGAGTACGGATACCGGGTCCCCTTTGGTGGCATACACGTTTTCATCGGCAAGATCGGTGAGCCTGGGCCTGAGCCGGACATCTGCACCGACCTCGTCGAGACGGCTCAGCGCGCGAGATCTACCCAGGTTAAACCGGCCGTGAAGCGTGCCTTCGTCGGAGTCATCCACAGAGGAGAGCATGAGGACAAGTCAGAATACGGTAGTGAGGCCGTCGTCTATTCCGGCGACGAGTCCTCAACCGGAGAGACTGAATCATTGTACCAGTTGCAAGACGACCAGATTAGGGGCTGTTCCGATGGCGACGGTATTCCAGACCCCCCAGATCAGATCAACCGGGTTGGAATATTCATGGCCGGCACGCAGGCGGCGAATCACTCTTCGACCGCAGCAGCAATGCTCTCCGGATCAGCAGCGGCAGCGGCAACAGGGGCAGGAGGCCTTGTGCGCCCACCGGTTCAAGTACTGTCTGACCTGTTTGATGCACTAGCGGTACTTATGGCAGAGGCCAATCCGGCGGATCAGGAGGCCCATGATGCGGAGGTTGCAAAAGTGAGAGAGCAGATCGTGCAGGCCAAAGCCGACCTGGCAGCAGAGAAGGACAGGATGGCCGCAGAGCAGGCCGCTTTGGACGCCCAGGCCTATAAGCTCATGCTCGACCAAAACGCATCACAGGAGGTCTTGAAGCGGAAGCACAGATCTCGCCTGCCGTTAGGGTTCGACCCTCGAAATCTCTTTCATACTCCGGGAGCTGGAACCAGTAACCCGCCGGGGCACCAGGAGGTAAACCGGGTCGAGGCACCAGGGCCAGGAGCGACGGTCCAACCCCGCCTGATGGAACCTCCTCGACAGAACATTGTGATTCCTCCGTCGGTCCAGACACCTCTGGGTCATTATTCTAATCCTATGGACAATCTTGTCGCAGTTGCTGCGCGATTAGAAGCTATCCCGGTCGAAGGAGACTCTCCACAAGCAATAGAGACGCGCCGGGTTAAGGAACTTCTCCGGACCGCTTTGATTCAACAGGAGGCATATTCATACAGCCGCGATCGGATTCATTCCACACCTCGTCCAAGCCGGAGCTATAGTAGGTGCCTGGATGAACCGGCCATATCAAGCAATGCGCGGGGCCATGAAGCGGCCCGTGGCAATAACCCGGCAGGTGGTGTTCGCGATGCTCAGGATGTAGTGGACCGGGCCCGGGCACGAAGGGAGGCCGAGTTAATAGCACAGAACGAGGCGGATCAGCTTACACCGATTCGTCCTACCACCTCAGCCGGGCCAGGGGTCGCATCTAGCTTGGGAGTGCCCTGTTTAGCCCCCGCTTTACGCAATGTACGCCTGCCCAAAGACTTCAAGGGTCCGCGCAAGGTGCCGAATTACACCGCCGATTTATCTCCAGAAGCGTGGGTAGAGAGTTATGAGATGGCCATGGAGATGCTGGATGTGGATGAAACCGCGTGTGCAAAGTACTTCACCATGATGCTTGAAGGCACGGCCCGTACTTGGTTGAAAAGCCTGCCACCTAATTCTATCAGTTCATGGGCTCAGTTGCGGGCCCGGTTTATCCAGAATTTCAAAGATACGTGTAAGCAGCCTAAGTCCATAGTAGACTTGGCGGCTTGTGTTCAGGAGGACGGAGAGTCAACAACCCATTGGGTACGCCGCGTTCCGGAAGTCTTGCACTCATCTGACAGGATCAACGCTGACTCGGCGATCCTAACCCTGGAGGGCAACTGCCGGTTTAAGCCTTTAAAGTTGAAGTTAGGGCGTATGAAGCGGTTCTGTAATGACATGGGAACTCTCATGGCCGCTTTAGTGAAGTATGCTGATTCTGATAGTACCAAGGATCCCGAGACTGACGATGACGAAGCAGGGAAGGGAAAGAAGAATAGCAACTCCAAGGGGCATCAATACAAACCGGCGGGCCATGGAAACGGAGGCAAGCGTAAAGCGGATGGCAGCATGGACTTTGTGGCTAACACAAATTCGCAGGACAAGGGTCAGCAGCGCAGAGGTAAAGCGGCGAATCGTAATGGGGCTCCAAATCCTGACCCGGATCGCTTAAACTATTTGTTGAATCAGCCTTGCCCAAAACACGGGACGAAGGAGGCGGCGGCTAACCACCTTTGGAAAGATTGTTACATTATGCAGGAATTTAAAAACTCTAATGCCTTCCGGTATGACCGTGGGTCAGGTGGTGGCTCAGGATCCGGTTTCCATGGGCCGGGTCACGATGGAGCTTCCGGTTCAGGTTTCAATCAGGGCGGTAATAGTAACCAGAATAATCAGAGTGGTCAATGGGGTTACAACCAACAGCAGCAGCAGCAGCAGTCGGGTTATCAGAGCCAGCCAAAACAGTTGAACAATGGGCAGTATCACGTTTTCACAACTAGCTTGGATAAACGCGACCGGAAGCTTCACAAGCGAGCGGTGAACTCTGTTGAACCGGCTGTACCACGTTACTTACGCTGGTCGGAGCAGCCTATCGTGTGGAGCAGGGAGGATCACCCCCCCCCCCCCCAGGGTTGACAATCCGGGCCAGTTGGCATTAGTGGTAGACCCTCTGGTGGGAGGTTATAAATTCACCAAGGTGCTCATGGATGGAGGGAGCAGTATTAACATCCTATACTATGAGACATTCCGCCGCATGGGACTAACGGACAAAGACCTCAGACCGTCTAATACGGTGTTCCATGGTGTGGTGCCTGGTAAATCAGCATATCCTATTGGTAAGATAGCCTTGGAGGTGGCTTTTGGGGACGAGCATGATTCCCGATCTGAAACACTAACCTTTGAGGTAGTGAAAATCCGGAGCCCATATCACGCCTTGTTTGGGCGGCCGGCTTATGCCAAATTCATGGCACGGCCTTGTTATATCTATTTGCAGCTCAAGATGTCGGCTTACAAAGGGACAATAACAGTTCATGGGAGCCGCAAGATTGCTTTGGAATGTGAGGAAGGTGATGCGGCCTATGCAAAGTCGGTTTGTGCCACGGAGGAGTTGAAATATTATAGGGACAATGTTGATCCGGCGGACATGACCCCTTTGAAGAAACCGACTACGGAGCATGATTCAGATCTAAAGTTCAAATCGGCGGCTGAGACCAAGCTTGTTGACTTCGTGCCCGGCGATTCGTCCAAGCAGTTCACTGTCAGTGCCAACTTGGACCCTAAATAGGAAAGCGCGCTCATCGAGTTCATCCGTGAGAATCGGGACATTTTTGCATGGAAGCCTTCTGACATGCCAGGTGTACCGAGGGAACTCGCTGAGCACACTCTTAATGTTGATCCTAAGTATAAACAGGTAAAGCAATTTCTCCGTCGGTTTAACAAAGAAAGGTGCAAAGCCATTGGAGAGGAAGTGGCCAGGCTCTTAGTAGCTGGTTTTATCATTGAAGTGTTCCATCCAGAGTGGCTTGCTAATCCGGTGCTGGTTCTTAAGAAAAACGGCACTTGGCGTATGTTTGTGGATTACACGGATCTTAACAAGGCTTGTTCAGCGGATCCTTTTGCCCTCCCCCGCATTGACCAGATTATTGATGCCCCGGCGGGTTGTGAGCGTTTGAGGTTTTTGGATGCGTATTCTGGGTATCATCAGATCAAAATGGCGGTTAAGGACCAGGAGAAGACGGCGTTTATTACTCCCTTTGGAGCCTTCTGCTATGTATCTATGCCTTTTGGGCTCAAGAGCACCCAAGCCACTTATCAACGGTGTGTACAGAACTGCTTGCATAAACAGATCGGCCGTAATGTGCACGCTTATGTGGATGATATTGTAGTCAAGTCAAGGCAGAAGGAGACGCTGGTGGATGATTTGAAGGAAACCTTTGAGAACTTGCGAGTTTACAAGATGATGCTTAACCCGGCCAAGTGTGTCTTCGGTGTTCCGGCAGGCAAGTTACTGGGTTTTCTTGTGTCCAACAGAGGAATTGAGGCTAATCCGGAGAAGATTATGGCTATCACCTCCCTGGCTAAACCGAAGTGTATCAACGATGTTCAGCATTTGGCAGGTCGGATCGCCGCACTGAGCCGGTTTATCAGCCGCCTCGGAGAGAAGGCCATTCCTTTATACCAGATGCTGAGAAAGACAGATCAATTCATCTGGAGTCCGGCTGCTGATGAAGCGTTGGAGGACTTGAAGCGGCAATTAGCCAATCCGCCCGTTCTTGCGGCTCCGGTCGACAAGGAGCCGTTATTGTTATACGTAGCGGCCAATGCTCGTGCAGTTAGCGTGGCTATTGTGGTGGAACGCAAGGAGGCAGGCAAGGAGTATCCGGTTCAGCGGCCGGTTTACTATATCAGCGAGGTGCTTATTGAATCCAAGCAAAGATATCCGCATTGGCAGAAGCTGGTATATGGAGTTTTCATGGCAAGCCGAAAGTTGAAGCAGTATTTCCAAGGGCACCCCATCACAGTGGTCAGTTCAGCTCCCTTGGGCGATATCATACAGAACCGGGAGGCGACTGGCCGGATTGCCAAGTGGGCCATAGAACTTGGGCCGCACGGATTGAAGTACGTGCCTCAGACGGCGGTGAAGTCTCAAGCACTTGTTGATTTCATCAATGATTGGACAGAGTTGCAAGCACCAGAGGAGAAGCCGGATCACACATATTGGACTATCCATTTTGATGGATCCAGGCAATTGGAAGGCTCGGGGGCTGGAGTCGTATTAACTTCCCCACGAGGTGATAAGTTTTGTTATGTTCTCCGCTTAATGTTCCCTTGTACTAATAATGCAGCTGAGTATGAAGCTTTGCTCCATGGTCTCCGGATGGCTAAAGAGATGAATCTAAGTCGGGTTAAGTGCTTCGGTGACTCGGACCTCGTGGCTCAACAGGTGTCTGGCACTTGGGATTCTAAGGACCCGCTTATTTCTGCATATCGTCGTGAGGTGGATATTGTTGCGGGTCACTTCAAGGGTTATCAGGTGGAGCACGTGGATCATCGAAAAAATGAAGCGGCGGACGCTTTAAGCCGGTTGGGCTCTCAGCGTAAACCGGTCCCGCCTAATGTCTTTCTCGATGTGTTGCACAACCCGTCAGTCAAGCTCCCGAGTGAAGCGGATTTGGCTATTCCTGATCCGGAGGCTCAATTGGTGGCAGCCCTGCATATTATACCGGATTGGACAGTTCCTTATCTTGCGTACATGAACCGGGGAGAGTTGCCAGAGGATGAGACTCTAGCCAGGCAGATAGTCTGGCGATCCAAGTCTATGACAATTGTCAATGGCGAATTGCATCATTGCAGTGTATCAGGGGCATTTCAACGCTGCGTCTCTCCTGAGGAAGGCTGTGAAAATCTTACGTGAAATCCATGAAGGGGATTGTGGTCACCATGCCGGTTCAAAGTCTCTGGTGGCAAAGGCATTTCGTCATGGGTTCTACTGGTTGACAGCTCATGCTGATGCGAAGGACTTCGTTAAACGGTGTGATGGCTGTCAGAAATTTTCAAGGCGTGCTCATGTGCCGGCTCAAGATTGAGGATGATTCCAATTACTTGGCCGTTTGCAACATGGGGGCTGGATATGGTCGGACCTTTTAAAAGATCCAATGATAAGAAAACCCACCTTTTGGTGGCAGTTGACAAGTTTACCAAGTGGGTTGAAGTGGAGCCTGTCAGCAAGTGTGATGCAGCTACAGCGGTGCAGTTCATTAAAAAGGTGATTTTCCGGTTTGGCTTTCCACACAGTATCATTACTGACAATGGTACCAATTTATCCAAGGGTGCTATGAAGGAATTTTGTGAACGTGAGCACATCCGACTTGGCGTATCATCAGTGGCTCACCCCCAGTCCAATGGGCAGGTAGAACAGGCTAATCAAGAGATCTTGCGAGGCATCAAACCCCGGCTTATGGTTCCATTGCCAAGAACACCGAATTGTTGGGTTGAAGAGCTACCGTCTGTGCTATGGAGTATCAATACCACGCCCAACCGATCTACAGGATACACGCCGTTTTTCATGGTCTACGGAGCAGAGGCGGTTCTCCCTAGTGATATCCGGCACGATTCGCCTCGTGTGGCGGCTTATGTTGAAGCGGACAATGAGACAGCACGGCAAGATGCTTTGGACCTATTAGATGAGGAGCGTGACATAGCGGCTGCCCGCTCGGCGATTTATCAACAAGATCTTCGTCGCTATCACAGTCGCCGGGTTAGAACCAGAACTTCTCAAGAAGGACATTTGGTGCTTCGGCTCATCCAAGACCAGACGGATATGCACAAGTTATCCCCGCCTTGGGAGGGACCTTTCGTGGTCAGCAAGAATCTGCACAACGGGTCGTACTATCTGATCGATATTTGAGAGCATAAAGACTCACGCACATCAGAGGAGGAGACCAACAGGCCGTGGAATATAGCTCATCTTCGGCCTTACTACACTTGAGCCATCGGCTCTATCTATGTACATATTATGACAATGTATATATTATCATTGATATAATAAAACCGGAGCCTCAGCTAAATTGGGGTCTCTGTCCTTTCATATCATGTGTGGTTACATGGAGTGGTTCTGTTTTAAAGCGTCCTCCGGTTTACCCCTTGAAATTTGCTTTTCAAAAAAGCTTTGTGATATCACTTGGGGCCTTGGTCGTGTCCGAACCAATGCGACACCTTTTGATAGGTGAAAGCCACCAGGTCACTTGGGGACATGGTCAAGTCTGAACCAGTCACGCCTCTTGATCGGCCTAAGGCCACAGAATCACTTGGGGGCTTGGTCGAACCCGAACCATTGCCACGCCTTTTGATCGGCATAAATGCCACGGTTTCATTTGGGGACCTGGCTGACTTGAACCATTGTCACTCCTATTGGGGGCTTGGTCCTGTCCGACCATGGTAACACCATCTGATCAGCTCAGTAAAGCATGATTTTGCAAACGGTTTTTATCATTGCCTTTGCTTTCATATTTCTTTCATGTCTATTCTTCAATTTTTGTTGTGTTTTCATTTAAACCAACAACACTTTTTTACTGGTTCAGCTAACGGAATTCGGTTCATTTGTAATCCGGAGAAATATGCCCGGTTTAACTTTCTGGTTAAACATCATGAAGTAGCAGGGGGGCTCATAATGACCCAGCACGGATTACATGGGAGTTGTTTTCTCCCCTTTGATGGTAACGGTTTATAAATACTCCGTTTCAAGCCTGGCTAAGCCAACTTCATGCCCAGCGATGGTAGGTATTTTGTATCACATATTTGATTATATGTCTTAAATATATTGATGATATATATATATAAAGGTCATAAACCGGCTGGCGGTATAACCGCCACCGAAGTTCAAGATTTTCTGATTGCAGGAAATATAAATTGAGGGTTTCAAGCAAAAGCATCAGTACTTATGCACGAAGGCATATTTAAGGCAGAAGTATTGACTATCCTATTACAAGGCAACGGGGTGCCCAAATAAGATCATTGTTATTCTGGCGGATCATAATAAAGCAGCTACTTAAACCGGCTTCCGGTTCAAGCCTGTTCATCGCCCTGGTCTGATGGTTGTGGGTCGTCCCGCGCCGCTTCAGCTTCCTCATCTCTATCCATTGGTTGGAAATCAACAGTGGTCCAGTCGATTCCCATTAAAGCCTGAAAGACAGCCTCTTCGTGGATCAGAGAAGATGGTTCAATATCAGGAGCGTAAGTATGCTTACGGATTGGAGGAATCAGATTCTCCGCTTCAAGAGTTGGTGCAGGCACTCGTTTGTTCTGATTGTTGTACTGAGCTTGATAATGCGACAAGTCTGCCTCTTCAGCCAATTGACAAGCCAGAGGGCGTACTGCACGGTTTATCGCCCTCAAATCATCTTCATTGAACTCAGAGCCGTCTTCCTTCAAGCTGGGATAGCCTTGAGCTGCCTCAACAGGATCGAAATCCGGCACCCATGCTTTTGCCCGGATCAAGGCATTAATGGCTCCGGTTCGAGCAGCAGATTTTTTCAGTTCTTCAATCCGAGCAGGAAGCGTTGACAACCTATTAAGAGTGTCTTGGATTAAAGAGGGTGCCGGATTGTTATGAGATGCCGTGGTGATGATCCGCTGTGCTCCGGTATACAGTTGTTCAACTAAAGTGTAGGCAGCCTTCAACTTCTTCCGAACATCTGACCCTAAGTGACCAATGCATGTACCTGCAACAATACAGGAAAGATCACAAACCGGATCTATTATAAGCAGGCCAGAGTTGTCAAAGAATTCAAAAGGAGCTTACCAAAGATAGCAGCGGTCATGGAATGTACTTGCTGCTTTACGGCGGTCAGCTCATCTACCACCGGTTTAAGGGCAGCTTCAGCGTTTTCAGCTCTTTTTATTAAATCGGCCTTCTCAGTGGCCCAATCAGCCCACTCCTTCTTGAAGCCCTCCTTTAGCTATTCTGTGATGCTCAAAGCGCTGGTTAATTCTTCCCTTGCCTTGTCGGTTTCAGCTTGTTGGGTCTTCAAAGTTTCCTGCAGATCAGTAATCCGGTCCTCTTTGATCCTCACTTCAGCCTGCATCAAGACAGTGCTTGGCTTTAAACAAACGGTACAAGAATTTGAAGTACCAACCACATAACAAGTTATACGCTTGATACTTGGGGGCTAATGCACCTTCAATTTTCATCTATTACTAAATTGCAAAGTCCCAAGCTCAATACAGGTATTCAACTTGGCACTTGGGGGCTAATGGCTATTTGTTCAGTTATGTTCTGATGTTAGAATCTTTATTGGAGTCCCGGTTTAACTATACTAAGTTGAACCGGCCCTTGGGGGCTACATTGATGGATTTCAAAGTATTGAGGACTATATTCAAGTCCCGGTTTGAAGAAGGTTACAAAACGGCCCTTGGGGGCTAGGAGGATTAATACAGTGGCAGTAATTAAAGAAAGAAGAAGCACAAGGAAGTTACCTCAAATTTATCTCTCATCATCTTTACCAGACCAGCTTCACAGTCACGACTAGTATATAGCCGGTTCAAGTAACCAGAATGAAGATCTTGGGCACTCAGAGTAGCATATGTTTCCAGATCAACATCCCATTTTCCTTTGTTCAGGGCGGAAAAATCTTCTTTCACAGTATGCTTGGCTAAAGTGACAGGATTCCCTGGTTCAAAGCGACCTACACCGATAATCACAACGTCATCATCTTTGGACTCACCGGTTTGCGTTGGCGCGGTCGGTTTATCGGCAGGTTTTGAAGGACTGCGGGATCTTTCAATCCGGACAGAGCTGGCAGGCAGGTCAACAGGGACTGAAGTATTGATAGGCCTTTTCTCAGGAATAGCATCATCTTGCAAGGGAGGATCATTGGGAATATCCTCATGAACGAACGCTTCAAGATCTGGTGCTTTATCCTGTTCAGGGGCGACATCTTCCTCGGCCGCTTTATCCAGGCGGGCTTTCTTGCTGGGTTTAGGTTTAGCCCTGAAAGAGAACCAAAGAGTCAAGGAACAGCATAAATTATAACACAGTATACCAGAAGCATATGTTCAGCCTAGCTTACCCAAGAACCGTTTTCAGTGGCGGCAGCTGAGTGGCCGATGATTCACCAGAGGAAGAATGACAAGTAACCTGATAATTGGAGTCGGACGGATTAAGAGGTTGACGGATGAAACCCGCTTTAGGATATAAATTAATAAAAAGGTCGGAGACCTCGGAGCGGCGTTTTCGAACCGGACTGTTTGGTAAACCGGCGGAGGTAACTACCTAGCCGCTGTGCCGGGTTGTGCGGCGAGCTTCATGTTGCTGAGTCTTCACAAGAAATTTGGGATCCAAGTAAGCAAGAGGATGAGAAAATTTAACTTTCTGGTTTGCCTGGCGAAATTTTGGCAAAGGCAAAGGATCTGAATCGGAAGAGAGAATAGTTACCTCAGCGACATCAGCATTACTGGCTTCAGCGTCGTCCTGACAAGTATCATCATCAATAAGGCGTGTAAAAAGTAAGCCTAGTGAATCGAGTTCTACCTCAAGGTCCGAGTTACCCACATCATCATCAACAGCCGGATCAGATGAAGCAGTGGTTTTCCTCTTTTTAGCAGGCTTCTTGATGACCTTGGTCTTTGGCCAGGTTGACCGTTCTGCTTTCTCCGGTTTGTCTTGAGGAAGCTTCTTGCTCCAAAACGGATTATCACCCTGGTTAAGCAGCAATTGATGTCAGGCAGAGATAGCAATAATAGGTTCAATAAAAAGTATAATCAATATCTTACAGCTGGCGGTTTAGAAAGGGAGCAGGCCGGTTTGAGCGCAGAGGTGCTCCGGTTCGTTCAGCATTTTCTTCAAAGCCTCTGTGACTTCATCATCGGAGAGCTGGATGTTGGTGTGTCGGAGTGGGTCATCAACGCTACCAGTATACTTGCACATTAAACCGGAGCGCCGGCTGAGAGGCAGTATGCTCCATGATATCCAACAGCGTGCGAGATCTACTCCTGTTAAACCATTGGTCATGAAGGATCGGAGCTTGGACAATTGCGGAGCGTATTTACTCCTCTCCTTGGCACTTAACCTTTGTGGGAAGGGGTGTGTATTGCTGAGCCGCTCCGGATGAAAGCCAGGCAAAGGATTTTCATCATCGGGGGAAGTATCTTTGCAGTAAAACCATGTTGCATTCCACTCCTTGGGGTGACTGTGTAGTCTGGCATGGGGATAAGTGATTTCTTTCCTTTTCTGAATTGCCATACCGCCCAATTCGGTATTGGGACCATCCGTGAATTTTGTGCGGCGATTTAAGTGGAAGCAGTCTCTGAACAATTCAACTGTGGGTTCCTCTTGAAGGTATACCTCACAGAGCACTTGGAAGTGACATAAGTTCGTAACAGAATTGGGGCCAGTATCTTGCGGTCGGAGTTGAAAATTGGCTAACACATCCCGGTAAAATTTAGAGCCGAGCGGTTTGAAGCCCCGGGCTAAATGATCCGCAAAGATCACAACCTCTCCCTCTTGAGGTGTGGGAGGACATTCATCACCAGGAACCCTCCAGTGGATAGTCTCTTTGCTGTCTAAAGCACCGATCAAGACTAAATTATCCAGCTGAGTTTCTGTGACACGAGAAGGAACCCAGTTGCACTCATATACTTGTTTGGCCATGGTGAGATCTACAAGAAATAGGTGATTCCGGTTCAAGAACATGTTGGATAAAAGAAGGCGTTGGTACGAACAATGCTAAACCGGAGGCAGTATATTTAAACCAGATTTCTATGAAGCGGCATCATATGGCTAAAGAGTTCTGGCGGTTCAACAAGGGGACTAATGGTATATACCGGTTTATTAACTTTTTCTATAATAAGTTAAACCGCCTGATCTAAACATTGAAGGCAATTGAGGTTGCGGATGGCTAAGTATGCAGAAACAGGTTTCACAAGGTCTTATTGCAGCAATGGATCTGAAGCAAGTTCAGAAAAACAGAAAATATTCAAAAGAGTAAAGCAGAATGGAAGTGAATCAATGGGCAGGTATGTAGATGAGATCTATGGACTTGAGAGTGGAACTACAGGCGGATGTTAAAAGGCTACTGCCAATCAGAGCAGAGTTTCACAGATCTATCCAGGAGTTCGGGTACGAGCATGAACAAGCGATGAACAAGGCAAGAACATGAAACCCTAGAACAGATCTATGTTAAGAAGAACAGAAGGCTTACTAGAGTCGAAGAAGACGCGGAAGGCTACCGCAGTGCTCTGGTGCGTTCAGGTTGATGCAGCGGCCCAAGACGGTGCAGAGGTCAACGGCGGCGGTGGAGTTCCGTGGCTGGCGACGCGAGGAAGACAAAGAGAAAGAGACGAAGGGGAGAAAAGGAAATGACCCTTCGGTCCTATTTATAAGGCAACAGACGTGGGTCAGGCGCGCGAATCCAGGAGCCAAAATTTTGGAAGTGGAGCTGATGACTTGGGTATCGCAGATCTATTAATAAAAGAAGGCGTCATAAATGTTAACTTCGTGATGACGTCATGCCGGTTTACAGCAACTAGAGATGATGACGACATGGCGGTTTACCAATTACCAGAAGATGTTGAAGACAAAGATTTTTGTGAAGGATTGACATGAACCAGTTCAAATCAATCTGGGGCCTAATGTTGGGGATATTACCACTGGGTGTGAACCGGCCTACCTGGGCCGGGTTAACTTCATTAGTAGTATAAGCAGATGAAGGCCCAAGGCCTGTAGTCGGTTTAGAACCTGTAGCCGTAAACCGGCTTGATATGTAAACTTGTACTATAAGTTAGGAATAGAGAGAGACCAACCGGGATACGAATATGAACCGGTATGGGACTCCATGGACCGACGGGCGTCACCCGTGTATATAAGGGGACGACCCGGCGGCGGTTCAAGACAGACAACAACCACTCGAGCCTAGGCGAAGCTTGTTTGCTCCCTAGCCATCGAAACCACATCAATTCCATCACAACTAGATGTAGGCTTTTACCTTCATCAAAGGGGCCGAACTAGTATAAACCCTTGTGTCTTTGTGTCCGCTTTAACCCCTTCAAGTTAACCCGTAGCGATGGCTCCACGACTAAGTCCTTTCACTAGGACATCTGCCGTGAAAAATCCACGACAGAAACTACTTGGCCCCTGAGTCTTAAATTGGACAGGGTTCCAAATTTAATTCCACCCGCCCACCCAAACATAAGCGGTCTATCCCAAATCCGGCAAGAGCCAGCAGAAACAGTACACCATTACTGGGCAAGATTCCTCCTGGTTATGAACAGGCTAAAGGACTGCCACGAGGAGGGCGCAATTTCATTCTTCTACAATAATCGCACGGACAAGGGAATCCTCAACGCTGTAAGTCATCGTGAAGTTACATGCTTCGCTGACTTGACGTCCATAGTATAAAAGTACTGTGTGATGGAAAGCGCCTGAAAAACCGAAATCAAATTTTGGGACAATCCGGCCCTGAATACAACCCAGTCCGAAATAAAAGGGTGCATCATCGCCAGGCACCTGGGTTAAACACCAAAAAGCAAAAACCCTCTATAGGGCATGGAACCGTAATGGAAGGATGGCTCAATGGACCCTGCAAAATTCATAGTACAGAGGGTGTCACTCCAACTCATAGCCTTAGAGCATGTTGAATACTACAGCAGGTGGCCAAAAGTGGCGAAGAGCTTCTAACTCCAGAGCACTAGCCCAAGGATACCAGTACGGTATTAACAGTCTTCGAGACTTTCGCATCAAATAATATGCGGAAACGAACACTCCGCAGCCTTGCCGAAGTCTACCAAGTAGCAAAAATAAACCCGTGGAGTGACACGGCTATTACCTTTAATGCCAGTGACGAACCTAAATTCCGAACAGCCCAAGCACCACCCGCATTGGTCCTCAGTCCAATAGTGGACGGCTTTTGCCTTACCAAGGTACCCATGGACGGTGGTAGCGGATTGAACCTCATTTACGAGGAAACCCTCCGAAAAATGGAAATAGACTGGAGCCGCATTGAGCGAAGCAGCACAGCCTTTAGAGGAATAATCCCCAGTCAGGAAGCATGCTATGCAGGAAAAATCACACTGGATGTGGTGTTCGATACGCCGGATAATTACAGGTCCGAGGAGGTCTCGTTCCAAGTGGCCCCGTTCAGCAGCGGATATCACGCACTATTAGGGCGAGAGGCATTCACAATTTTTCAAGCTATACCCCATTACGGGTACATGAAGCTCAAAATTCTCGGGCCCAACGGAATCATCACTCTTGCTAGTGACCCGGACATAGCACTCCGCGCCGAAAATAAGACAGCCGCATTGGCCCTGGAGGCACTATCCAAAGCCCTAGCGGCCGAGGAACTCACTACGCTGTGCTCCATGGTGAATAGGGATGATGTGATACTCGATAAGAGATCCAAGTCCACCTCCTTTAAACCAGCGGACGAAATAGTCAAATTCCAAGTCCATCCAACGGACCCTATGAAAACGGCCTCCATCGGGGCACAGTTAAACCCTGATGTAGACGCCGCACTACGAGAATTCCTACGCGAAAATTGGGACATTTTTGCCTGGCACCCTTCAAACATGCCAGGAATCCCACGCCGGCTGGCCGAGCACAGCCTAAACATCCTAAAAGGATTCAAGCCAGTCAAACAGGCTCTTCGGCGTTTCTCCGAACCCAAGAGACAGGCCATGGGAAAGGAGCTAGACAAATTATTGGAGGCCGGATTCATCAGAGATATAAAACATCCGGACTGGCTAGCGAACCTGGTGATGGTACCAAAGAAGGACAAATCCTGGCGCCTATGCGTTGATTTTAAGGACCTCAACAAGGCCTGCCCAAAGGATCCCTTCCCACTCCCCCGCATCGATCAAATTATCGACGCTACCGCAGGACACGATTCATTGTGTTTCCTCGACGCATACTCCGGCTACCACCAAATTAAAATGGCAGTGCCCGACCAGGCCGCAACGGCATTCATCACCCCATACGGCCCATTCTGCTTCAACACAATGCCCTTTGGGCTCAAAAACGCCGGCGCAACATATCAGCGCATGATTCAGACATGTCTGGCAAACCAGATTGGCAAAATAGTGGAGGCATACATAGACGATGTGGTCGTCAAAACCAAGCACGTCGAAACTCTAGTAGACGATTTGAGGCTCACGTTCGATAACCTCCGAACATATGACATTAAGCTTAACCCGGAAAAATGTGTTTTCGGCGTACCAGCTGAAACGCTCTTGGGCTTCATTGTATCCGGTAGAGGAATTGAAGCAAACCCAGCTAAGATCCGAGCTCTGTCACAATTGGATATCCCAAAGGACCTCAAACAAATACAAAAATTGACGGGATGCGTGGCGGCTCTAAGCCGCTTTATCTCCCGTTTAGGAGAAAAGGCATTACCCCTTTATCACCTCCTCCGACGCACCGAACACTTCGAGTGGACGGATGCCGGCACGGCCGGACTCGAAGAAATAAAAGCCATATTGGCAACAAACCCGGTCCTGGCCGCGCCCAACATGGGCGAACCAATGCTATTATATATCGCGGCAACTCATCAAGTTGTGAGCGCGGTGCTCGTTGTCGAACAAGAAACGAACGGACACAAGTTCCCCCTTCAAAAACCAGTTTACTATGTGTCCACTGTCCTAACTCCATGCAAGTCACGGTACCCGCATTATCAGAAGATAGCGTACGCGGTGTTCATGGCATGCCGGAAGCTGCGACACTACTTTCAAGAGTGTTCGATAACAGTAGCCTCCGAAGTACCTCTTAATGACATTATAAACAACCGCGACGCGACGGGCCGGATTGCCAAATGGGCCATTGAGCTCCTCCCGTTCGACATAACCTATAAGCCACGGCGGGCTATTAAGTCGCCAGCTTTGGCCGATTTTGTCGCCGAGTGGACCGAAGCTGAACTCCCTAAAGAGTACGGCGCATATTCCAACTGGATCATGCACTTCGACGGCTCCAAAATGTTGGTTGGACTGGGGGCTAGCATCGTTCTGACGTCCCCAACAGGAGATACGGTTCAATACGTACTCCAGATAATGTATACGGACTCCAACAACGCAGCCGAATACGAGGCCCTTCTACATGGCCTCCGGATGGCAGTCTCCATGGGCATTCAACGCCTAGAGGTGCGTGGGGATTCGAACCTCGCAATATCCCAAATAAATGGAGACTTCGATGCCAAGGATCCGAAAATGGCAGCTTATCGCAACGCCGTCCTAAAAATGTCAGCTCGGTTTGAGGGGCTCGAATTTCACCATATAGCCCGGGATAACAACCAGGCAGCAGACGTATTGGCACGCATCGGCGCAAAGCGCGATGCCTTCCCTCCCAACATCTTCCTAGAGAGGCTATTCAAGCCATCCGTACTATGGGAGGGGGAATCCGGAAATAACAACCCGGACCCAACCACACTGCCCGACACCGAACACTCTGACACAATTGGTGGTTCTGCCAACGAAGTAACATCCTCAGCCCATGTAATAATGGCAGTCATTGCCCCGTGGATGGAACCATTCCTAGCCTACCTAACTAGGCAGGAACTTCCCGAGGACCAAAACGAGGCCCGCTGCATAGTGCGGCGATCTAAAGCCTATAAGGTCCATGAGGGAGAGCTTTACAAGAAAAGCACAACCGGAGTCCTTCAAAGGTGTATCTCCGAAGAGGAAGGGCGGAATCTTCTGGCTGAAATTCATGCCGGACTCGGCGGGCACCACGCCGCAGCCCGGGCCCTTGTAGGCAAGGCCTTCCATACAGGATTTTATTGGCCGACGGCCCGGGCAGATGGTCAGGACTTAGTCCAACGATGCGTCGATTGCCAGCTCTTTGCTAATCAAAGCCACATGCCACCCACCGCCCTCAAAACTATACCCATAACCTGGCCCTTCGCGGTCTGGGGGCTTGACATGGTTGGACCCCTTAAAGGGGGAACCCACAAGCAAAAATACCTACTGGTCATGGTGGGTAAATTCACCAAATGGATAGAGGCCAAACCTGTTAAGACGGCCGAATCCGGACCGGTGATAGACTTCATATCAGGGGTCGTACACCGTTACGGCATCCCCCATAGCATCATCATTGATAACGGCACGAACTTTACGGCCGACAAGGTCAAACTCTGGTGCAAAAACATGGGCATCAAGCTCGACTATGCTTCAGTCTATCACCCTCAAACTAACGGTCAAGTCGAGCGAGCAAATGGTCTAATCATGAGTGGCATCAAACCCAGATTGGTGCGGTCCCTCAAGGAATCTAACACGCACTGGGTAGAGGAGCTCGATTCCGTACTCTGGGGGCTGCCGACCACTCCAAATCGCACCACCAGATTTACACCATTCTTTATGGTATACGGTGCAGAGGCAGTCCTGCCCTGTGACATAATTCATGACTCACCTCGTGTGCGCATGTACGAAGAAAGAGAAGCCAAGCTCGATCGGCAGGACAGTTTGGACGCATTGGAGGAGGAGCGTGACGTGGCAAAAGCCCGTTCCACATTTTACCAACAACAAGCTCAAAGATATCAAAGCAGAGAAGTACGGGCCAAAACTTACAACGTTGGTGAGTTGGTTCTATGCCTGTCGTACAAGAAAAAGGACAAACTCAAGCCCAAATGGGAAGGTCCCTTTATCATCGACCAAGTCCTGACCGGTGGAGCGTACTGTCTGCAAGATGCATCGGATAACCGACTCGAGCCGAACCCATGGAACGCAGCCCGTCTCCAAAGATCCTACGCCTAGCACTGGATTCTGAGTTCGTCTCCTTCCTCCGTCTATATTTTACATATTAGCTGTGTTATGTTTCTCTCCTTCTCCCTCCTTTTCTATTACAGCCTTTGAAAGCTTGTTTGCGCATTGTTCGCACACACTTGACGCACTATTCGTGCTCATTATACCTGGGGGCTTCTTTAACAGAAGCTTATTTATACGGGCTTCATGCCGAACACATGTGTCACACTTCCGCATGTACCTTTTATTCACCATTATATGCATCGATATGACTTAAGTTTTGGCCAAGCTGGGTTGCCTAGCTCCTGTGCTTACCCCCTACGTTCCCGATTGTTCGGCTAGGCGGTAAAGGGAGCACCTTTGCGATTGTTACTGCCGGGTCAGCCGGATGTGTACCTTAGACTGGGTGAAGCCGAAAGCTAGCGTTCTTAAGGGAATATTCGGTCGGTGAACAAAAAGACGATTTAATACCTATTTATCTGCCCCCGGATGTTTTTCTGCTTTTTTCGCAGTCTGCACATGCACTTTAGGGCATGCCTCCCAGGGAAAGGAACCCCTAACGAAACTATTCTCCCTGTAAGATGTTTCTTACTAACCATGTAATATAACATAACTAGTTGGGCACTTGTCTGATAAAGCACTAATGACCCCTACGCCTGGTCTCCACGCATGCCCCGGTTCTTATATAACCGCGAGGGTATTCGGACACACTCCGGACTATTGGGTCCCGAGGTTCAAGCAAAAAGGTCTGCTACGACAAACGATCTACAATCCGGCTAGAAGGCACTTTTCATGTCATCTTAAGTTACATAGTCAATTCGACTGATTGTATTCCTCTTCAATGCCATCTAATAGGCTGTCTAGTTTACAGTCCTGCTGGGAATACTTTGCGGCCAACTCTACGTGGCCGTACACTAAGCTCACAGGGATCTCCTTCCCATCAGGCCCCACAGGTCCTACCTTGGCCATGTGGTTTGGGTCAGCCTTTGTGTACCGCGTCTTCACCATGGCCCAGGCCTCCCTGGCGCCTTGACGGTAGGCCGATATCTTCCAAAATCGGAAGCGCCGCTGCGCTCCCTGAAGCCTCTCTGCAAGCTCTCCAAGGCCTTCGGGCAGGAAGATAGATGGCCACAAGGCATGGGCGACGTCTTTCATCACCTGTCGAACTCGTTCGTGCAGTTGCAAGAGCTCGGGAAGAAGGTCAACCGTAGAACCGGGCATTTCCTCTGCAGGACGGCCTGTGAGCATACCTACAGACATAACTCTGTTAGTCGACTTCCTCGCCGAACTCTTTTTCAAAGTTCGTTCAAGCACTTACTAAAAATGCCGCGTCGAAGCCACCGATTCTCCTTAACGGAGTCAGAAAGCTGGGCACGAACATCCTTTAGTTCCTCACCCAGCCGAGTGTTGGCATCTTGGAGATTATTTTTCTCTTGCCTCACCCTTGTAAGCACATTCTCGCCGGCCTTAACTGGCGCATGAGCTGTTGCTTGTCCGGATCTATCCCGACGCCATCTGCAATATTATTGTCAGACTTATACACACGCCGCACTTCACAAATTACTCATCTTTTGAAGCATATATTACCGGAGGGGGTCTCTTTGGCTTCCCCCGATGTGGCTAGTGCGGCCTCAAGTTGGGCTTTGCACTCCTCCAGCTCCTGGGACAGTTGGGTATTCTTTTTCGTAAGATCCTGCACAATAAATGATCCTTAAATCAGTTATTCTAACTATTTCAAGTCTCGGGGGCTACTGGCATATATAACTGTCAAATTTTCTCACCCGTATGTCTTTTACATACTGCTCCGTGGCTCTGGCTAGACCATTTTGAGCGGCACGGAGGTGCGCATCTCCCGAATTGAAGGCATCCAATGCCTCTGGGGAGAAACATGCGTCACGAAGAACTGTCCGGCGACGCTTGTGATTCATGGCACTCTCCACCTCGGAATTGGTGGCAGATAACCTGTCAGCATCCTCTGTCGGAGGAGCATTCGACGCATGCCTCATGTTTGCCTCCACTTCTGGACCTGGCTTTGGAGCCTGGCGAGCGGAGGATTGATTGGCAACCTCTCCGGATATAGTCCGGCGAGCACTCTTCTTCCTGAAAAAGCACGAGCGTTATTATGCCCCCCAGGAATAAAACCTGGGAGCAAGATGACACACCATACCGTTGCATCGGCATTTCAATCTGGACTACACTTCTTTTCGGCCTATTGGGCCTTGCTGTCCCTTGTTGACTGGCCGTCGCAGGCTCGGCCTTCCGCCTCAAGGACTTCCCCTGCGAAACACCATTGATATACGGTCATCAAAAACACGCATGGATGGGTCATTTTCAAAGTATTGGGACTTCGGTCTCAGTTACCTGCGAGGCGGGAAGTATTCCGGGGTAATCGACCGTAATGGCGACCAAGGCATTATCGATGCTCAGTTGGTGAAATACCCCGTCGATCAGCTCCACCGATATGTCCGGATCCTCTTGGGAGGTCGGATCTAGGAACAGTTCCGGATCCTCGGGTTGTGGAGGCGGGCTGTTTATATCCTTTACGGCCCGGCGCAGTTCCTGCGCCGAAATCACAAAATGAGATACTTGACTATGGGAGTATGGATCGGATAGGCAAAAATAAATGTCCGCTTACCCAGCTTGGAGGATTGTTCATAGAAAATCCGCCCTGCGGATTGACGCGGAGAAATTCATCCTCTTCTCCCTTGTACAATGCGGACAAGATCTTCATCAGATCGGCGACCGATCCCGGCCCCTTACGGCCGCAGCGGGTGGCATCATCCTCCCCATTGAAATCCCACATGGGGTGGCCTCTATACTGGAGCGGCTGCACCCCCCGCATAATGCATGTGGCCATGACCCCGATCATGGTCAGTCCGGAATGAGCTAACAGCCTAATTCGGCTCATCAGGTAAAGGACGTCCCTGTCATTTTCCTTCTGAGGGCTCCGTGGATGCCAGCTCAGGCGTTTCTTGAAACGAGCGTTATTGAACTCTGGGAGGCCGACCCGAACAGGGTCCAGCAGGGGGACATCTTCTATATAAAACCATTCCGAAGGCCAGTCTTCGGACGCCTTCTTCGGGGTTCCGGATAGATATCCGGTCCCGGCGATGTGCCATAGTTCGGCTCCGCCCACTTGATATATTGACCCCTCTTGAGAACGGGGCACAAGGCAGAACAGCTTCCTCCATAGCGCAAAATGAGCCTCGATGTCCAAAAACAGCTCGCAAAGGGCCACGAAGCCCGTGATATGCAAAATGGAGGCAGGCATAAGGTTGTGCAACTGGAGGCCGTAGAACTCCAGGAGCCCCCGGAGAAACGGATGAATTGGAAATCCAAGCCCTCTTATCAAATAAGAGACAAGGAATACCCTCTCTCCTTTGGAGGGGCTGGGGACGCTCTCCGCTTGCTTTCCGCCCTTATAGGTGGCGAGTCTGGCTCGAACCGGAACCATGAAAGCTGGGGGAAGGAATCCCTTGGTTTGGAGCGTCACTAACTCGCTGTACGGGACGGAGCATCTCTCCCAATCTCCAGGCCGGGGGCTAGGAGGGCGAGAGGAGGAGCCGCGTCGACTGTCCATGATGGAGTGGATTTCTGTCAGATGCGCTCTGATGAATGCTCGCGAAGGGAGGATGGTGTGATTCAGATCTAGATCCTCGTCTCTTTTATAGGCAGCTCACTTGCGCAGTTAGGGGGTAAATGTAAAAATACCCTGGCTTTTCGCATTCGTTCAACACGTGGAAGATGGCCATAATTGGGCATGGAAGCCGAGGAGCGCAATATTCACAGGAAGCCGGACGTTATTCAACAGGTACACGGGATCTGGAGAAGAACCTGCCTTGCAATGCTGAAGACAATCTACGTGCCGGACTCATCGCCATTGAAACCTGGTTCGGGGGCTACTGAGGGAGTCCCGGACTAGGGGGTGTCCGGATAGCCGAACTATCACCTTTGGCCGGACTCCTGGACTACGAAGATACAAGATTAAAGACTCCGTCCCGTGTCCGGATGGGAATTTCCTTGGCGTGGAAGGCAAGCTTGGCGATACGGATATGTAGATCTCCTACCATTGTAACCGACTCTGTGTAACCCTAACCCTCTTCGGTGCCTATATAAACCGGAGGGTTTTAGTCCGTAGGACGAACAACAATCATACCATAGGCTAGCTTCTAGGGTTTAGCCTCCCTGATCTCGTGGTAGATCTACTCTTGTACTACCCATATCATCAATATTAATCAAGCAGGAGTAGGGTTTTACCTCCTTCGAGAGGTCCCGAACCTGGGTAAAAACATCGTGTCCCTTGTCTCCTGTTACCATCCGCCCGGACACACAGTTCGGGACCCCCTACCCGAGATCCGCCGGTTTTGACACCGACAGTGCCAGTCATCAACACTCGTCATTTTTGTCGATTTTGACCCATTTTGTGGACTATTACTCACCGTTTTTGAACCCCAAGGTGCGCTAACGTGTCGATCATCAATAATCGCACTTTGGGCCAATTCTGGCCCGTTTCATGGACTAGTACTCGGTTTTTGGGTCCCGGAGTGATTTCCAGGATTGACGAACCTTGGGGTGCGTTTATGTGTCGGTCATCAACACTCATGATTTTGGCTGATTCTGGTCCGTTTCAAGCACTATTACTCATCATTTTTGGGTGCCAGAGTGATTTCCACGACTGACGATTCCCGGGATGCGTTTACGTGTCCGTCGTTAGCACTCACAGTTTTGGCCAATTCTGACCCATTTCATGGACTATTACTTACCGTCTTGGGGTCCCGAAGCGATTTTCATAGTTGTTGAACCTCAAGTTGCGCTTACGTGTCATTCATCAACACTCACATTTTTGGCCGATTCTGGCCCGTTTCATGGACTATTACTCACTGTTTTGGGGTCCCGGAGTGATTTCCACGATTAACGAACCCTGGGGTGCGTTTACGTGTCGGACATCAACACTGACAGTTTTGGCCGATTCTGGCCCGTTTCTTGGACTATTACTCACTGTTTTGGGGTCCTGGACTGATTTCCACGATTAACGAACCCCAGGGTGCGTTTATGCGTCGGTCATCCACACTTGCGATTTTTGTCGATTCTGACCTGTTTCATGAACTATTACTCACCGTTTTGGGGTCCCAAAGCGATTTTCATGGTTGTTGAACCCCAGGGCACGCTTACGTGTCAGTCATCAACAATCCCAGTTTTGGCCGATTCTGGCCCGTTTCATGAACTATTACTCACTGATTTGGGGTCCCTGAGCGATTTCCATGATTGACGAACCCCGGGGTGCGTTTACGTATCGTTCATCAATAATCCTCGGTTTTGTCCGATTTTGAGCTCTTTCATGGACTATTACTCACCGTTTTGGGGTCCCAAAGCGATTTCCAAGGTTGTCGAACCCCAAGGTGCACTGACGTGTCAGTCATCAACAATTGCAGTTTGGGCCCATTCTGGTCCGTTTCTTCGACTATTACTCAGTTTTGGGGTCCCGGAGTGATTTCCACGATTAATGAACCCTGGGGTGTGTTTATGTGTCGGTCATCAGCACTCACAATTTTGGCCGATTCTGGTCCGTTCCGAGCACTATTAGTCATCGTCAACACTCACAGTTTTGGCCAATTCTGGCCCGTTTCATGGACTATTACTCACTGTTTTGGGGTCCCAGAGTGATTTCCACGATTAACAAACCCCGGAGTGCGTTTACGTGTAGGACATTAACACTGATAGTTGTGGCCGATTCTGGCCCATTTCATGGACTATTACTCACTGTTTTGGGATCCTGGACTGATTTCCACGATTAACAAACCCCGGGGTGCGTTTATGTGTCGGTCATCAACACTCGACGTTTTTGTCGATTCTGACCTGTTTCATGGACTATTACTCACTGTTTAGGGGTCCCAAAGCTATTTTCATGGTTGTTGAACCCCAAGGTGCACTTACGTGCCGGTCATCAGCAATCCTAGTTTTGGCCTATTCTGGCCCGTTTCATGGACTATTAGTCACTTATTTGGGGTCCTTGAGCAATTTCCATGATTGACGAACCTCGGGGTGCATTTATGTATCGTTCATCAATAACCCTCGGTTTGTCCGATTCTGGACTCTTTCATGGACTATTACCCACCACTTGGGGGTCCCAAAGCAATTTCCATGGTTGTCGAACCCCAAGTTGTGCTTACGTGTTGGTCCACAAGACTCGCAGTTTGGGTCGATTCTGACCCGTTTCTTGGACTATTACTCAGTTTCGGGGTCTCAAAGTGATATTCACGATTGACGAACCCCGGGGTGCGTTTACGTGCCAGTTATCAACGCTCGTCATTTTTGTTGATTCTGACCCGTTTTGTGGACGATTACTCACCGTTTTCGAATCCCAAGGTGCGCTGACGTGTCGGTCATCAACATTCGCAGTTTGGGCCGATTCTGGCCCGTTTCTTGGACTATTTCTCAGTTTTCGCGTCCCGGAGTGATTTCCAGGATTGACGAACCCCAGGGTGCGTTTACGTGTTGGTCATCAACACTCACGATTTTGGGTGATTCTGGTCCGTTTCAAGCACTATTACTCATCGTTTTGGGGTGCCAGATCGATTTCCACGACTGACGATCCCCGGGATGCGTTTACGTGTCCGTCGTCAACACTCATAGTTTTGGCCAATTCTGACCCATTTCGTGGACTATTACTTACCGTTTTGGGGTCCCGGAGCAATTTCTATTGTTGTTGAACCCTAAGTTGCGCTTACGTGTCGTTCATCAACACTCATAGCTTTGGCCGATTCTGGCCCGTTTCGTGGACTATTACTTACTGTTTTCGGGTCCCGTAATGATTTCCACGATTAACGAACCCCGGGTGCGTTTACGCGTTGGACATCAACACTGACAGTTTTGGTCGATTCTGGCCCGTTTCATGGACTATTACACACTGATTTGGGGTCCTCGAGTGATTTCCACGATTAACGAACCTCGGGGTGTGTTTATGTATCATTCATCAATAATCCTCGGTTTGTCCGATTTTGGGCTCCTTCATTGACTATTACTCACTATTTTGGGGTCCCGGAGTGATTTCCACGATTAACGAACCCCGGGGTGCATTTACGTGTCGGACATCAACACTGACAGTTTTGGCCGATTCTGGCCCGTTTCGTGGACTATTACTCACTGTGTTGGGGTCGTGGACTGATTTCCACGATTAATGAACCCCGGGGTGCATTTACGCGTCGGTCATCAACACTTGCATTTTTTTGTCGATTTTGACCCGTTTCGTGGACTATTTCTCACCGTTTTGGGGTCCCAAAGTGATTTTCATGGTTGTTGAACCCCAAGGTGCGCTCACGTGTCAGTCATCAACAATCCCAGTTTTGGCCTATTCTGGCCCGTTTCATAAAGTATTACTCACTGATTTGGGGTCCCTGAGCGATTTCCATGGTTGACGAACCTCGGGGTGTGTTTATGTATCGTTCATTTATAATCCTCGGTTTGTCCGATTATGGGTTCTTTCATGGACTATTACTTACCATTTTGGGGTCCCAAATCGATTTCCATGGTTGTCGAACCCCAAGCTGTGCTTACGTGTTGGTCGTCAAGACTTGCAGTTTGGGCCGACTCTGACCCGTTTCTTGGACTATTACTCAGTTTTGGGGTCCTGAAGTGATTTCCACGGTTGATGAACCCTGGGATGCGTTTACGTGTTGGTCATCAACACTCGCGGTTTTTGTCGATTCTAGCCCGTTTCTTGGACTTTAACTCACCGTTTTTGGGTCCCAAAGCGATTTTCATGGTTGTCGAACCCCAAGGTGCGCTTACGTGTCGGTCATCAACAATCGCAGTTTGGACCGATTCTGGCTTGTTTCTTGGACTATTACTCAGTTTTGGGGTCCCAGAGTGATTTCCACAATTGACGAACCCCGGGGTGCATTAACGTGTCGATCATCAACACTCACGATTTTATCCAATTCTGATCCATTTCGAGCACTATTACTCATCATTTTAAGGTGCCAGAGCGATTTCCATGATTGACAATCCCCGGGGTGCATTTACGTGTCTGTCGTCAACACTCACAGTTTTAGCCAATTCTGACCCGTTTCGTGGACTATTACTTACCGTTTTGGGGTCCCGAAGCGATTTCCATAGTTGTTGAACCCCAAGTTGCGCTTACGTGTCGTTTATCAACACTCACTATTTTGGCCGATTCTGGCCCGTTTTGTGGACTATTACTCATTGTTTTGGGGTCCCAGAGTGATTTCCACGATTAACAAACCCCGCGGTGCGTTTACGTGTCAGACATCAACACTGACAGTTTCGGCCGATTCTGGCCCGTTTCGTGGACTATTACTCACTGTTTTGGGGTCCTCGAGTGATTTCCACGATTAAGGAACCCCGGGGTGCGTTTACGCGTCGGTCATCAACACTCGCAGTTTTTGTCGATTCTGACCCGACTCCGACCGAAGGGAATCGAGGATGGCTTGCTGCTCCGCCTGCAGATCCGCGTTACCAACGTCCCTCACATCCTCCTTCTCCCCATCCTCCTCAACCTACTCCTCCACGTCCTCCTCCTCCTCCTCCAACTCCTCCGGTTCCAGTGCATACTGCATCCGGAGGTGGCCTCACGGCGATCCGGGTTTCGCGCCTAGTCCGGATCTGCTCAAGGTGCTCGAGCCGTGCTCCGGCGTAAGAAATGTCTCGCTCCTCACCCGGCGGCGTGGGGGCATGGCTACTAGGCGGTCGGGTGGAGTGGAAAGTGGCGGCGACAGAGGACATGCGGAGGAAAATGTGGACGGATGGTAGAGTTTCAGTGCCGCCGGTCGACATAAATAGCCGGGCTTGGCACTACGCGGCCCGCCGGAGCTGCGCCACCGGTCCGACAGCGTAGACGAGCTTCGGACCGCTGAGTTTTAGGGCGTTTTCGGCTGGGACCCCTTTGTCAGTCCTATGTGGCGGGCGTGCCCGGGCACCCCATGCCTGCCCTATATTTTGGTTGGATATGACGAATGTCAGTTAACCCGGACGTTTGAAGCCCGTTTGAGGCGTCCATTTGGGTTAAAAATTGTGATCGGGCGGTCCACCCGGACTTTTATGGAGGGTTTGGGATGCCCGGCTGTATATGCTCTAATCACCCAATTATTTTCGCCGAAAGAGACTACAGAAAAGGCAAAGGAAGAGAAGGCGCTGGATGGCAGACATGCTCGCCGGCTGGATCGCCCACCGACCGACGTGGTGCATGCACGACATCTTCCTCCACGCTGTCGACTGTCTGCCCGTGTCCTTGTGAGCTATAATGAGAACAGAAAATGGTTATTGCACGCAAGATCTGATTGAGAAGCTTTTGAAGAATTCTGGGCAGATTCTAGAGATGTGCCTCGATGGTAATTCTAGGGGTGATTATGTGCGTGTCCGTGTGCGTCATGATGTTCGTCAACCATTGACAAAGTTTGTGAGCATTGTTAAAGGGAAGGAGAGACAGGTCTTCCTGGTTCGATACGAGAAGCTGGCTCGCTTTTGTAAAAAGTGTGGTCTAATTGGCCATGACCATAAGGAATGTGGGACTGGAGTTCATGAGGAAAAGGATCTGAAGTATGGTGACTGGTTGTATGCTGATATGCCCAACAGGGTGAGATCTGATAATGCTGCTACTGACCCAGGCACTAGGAAACATATTAAGGTGAAAGGAGATGTCACAGTGGCAAAGAATAATAATTCCAATAAGGAGGTTCTGGACCAGGAGCTAACTAATACGGCAGCTAGTCCTAGCACGAATGCACATGATTCCATGGAGTTGGATAAGAGCTCTCGAAAGCGATTCAATGTGGATCAAGGGACGAGTACTGTTGCTGCAATGTATCCAGGTGGTCTTCTTGCTATTACAGATGGTAAGGGTGCTGATCTTGCTCAGGTGGAGGATCCATCAATGAGTTCTAATATCAAGCGTGCCAAAACTGATATAAGTGGTGTTAAGGAAAATATTTCGGCGGACTCCCGGGATGGGAGCCGCCCGACCCAATGAGTCTACTTTTTTGGAACTGCCGGGGTGGGGGGAACCGCCGGACAGTTCGTGAGGTGTTGGCCCTCGCAAAGACCAATGTCCCCAAGTTTGTATTTTTAAGTGAGACTAGGCAAACTAAAGAGAAGATGGAGAAGCTTAAATGGAGACTGGGTTTGAAGGGTTTTAGTGGTGTTAGTAGTAATGGAAGAAGCGGAGGTTTGGCTCTATTTTGGGATGAAGCTTTAACGGTGATAGTGATGGATAGTTGTGCACGCTACATTGACGTGCATGTGATTGATAATGGTACTGATATTAGTTGGCGTGCTACATTTGTATATGGAGAACCCAGGGTGGAGAATCGTCAACTCATGTGGGATCATCTTTCTATATTGCGAGCTATATCACATGACCCGTGGTTTGTGTGTGGCGATTTTAACGAGGCGATGTGGCAACACGAACATCTATCAAGTTGTACGAGATCGGAGAATCAGATGTTGGCATACAGGAATTGCTTGGAGGTGTGTGAACTGAAGGATCTAGGGTTCTCTGGATATCCTTATACATATGATAATGGACAGACTGGAGTTCGCAATGTTCAGGTGAGGCTTGATCGTGCAGTCGCGGACGAGGCCTGGCGGGATCTGTTTCCAGCGGCCAAAGTGTTGCACTTAGCTTCACCATGTTCGGAACATTGCCCAATTCTTGTTCAGTTCGAAGCTATTGATAATTCACGTAGACAACGTACAACACCCAGATATGAAATTATGTGGGAGCGGCATTCAACGCTCCCTGAAGTGATAGCTGGAGCTTGGGCGAAAAAAAGACCTGCTGGTAACTTGGGGGAGGTGGCAAATTCTCTCAAGTCTGCCATGGCCAGTCTGCGGTCTTGGAGTGCAGAAAATTTCGGTCACATTACTAAAAAGATTGAAGAATTACGAGCCGAGCTAGATGAGCTGAAACTGAGTTCAGCAGACCATGCACTCATTCGTGCTAAGATGAATGAGATGGATGAATTACTTTATCGGGAGGAAATGCTATGGCTGCAGCGTTCACGTATTACGTGGCTGAAAGAAGGTGACCGAAATACAAAATACTTCTTCCGTCGGGCTGTTTGGCGGGCACGACGTAATTATATTCAGCGGCTGTGTCGGTCGGATGGCACTTGGTGTAATGCTCCATCAGATATGGAGCGTATGGCAGCCTCATATTTCAAAGAGGTATATACTAAAGATCCTACACTTTCCACCGAGTCGATATTGGAGTGTATTGTGCCTAAGGTGACTAATGAGATGAATGCTTCGTTGTGTGAGCCTTATACGGAGAAAGATATATCTGATGCTTTATTCCAGATTGGACCTCTTAAGGCGCCAGGTACAGATGGATTTCCAGCATGCTTTTTTCAACGTAATTGGGCTGTGATCAAGGTGGGAATAATTGCAGCGGTATTTGAGTTTTTTGAAACAGGAGTTATGCCGGAGGGTGTGAATGACACGGCAATTGTCCTTATTCCTAAAGTTCAGCATCCTAAAGAACTAAAGGACTTTAGCCCAATCAGTTTATGTAATGTAATATACAAAATTGTTTCGAAGTGTATGGTCAATAGGCTACGTCCTTTGCTCAATGATCTTATTTCAGATAATCAAAGTGCTTTTATTCCTGGACGGTTGATATCAGATAATGCTATCATTGCATTCGAGTGTATTCATCATATACAATCTTTGCGTCAGGAATCCCCGGCTTTATGTGCGTATAAGTTGGATCTATCCAAGGCGTACGATCGTGTTGATTGGATTTTTCTGGCGAAAACTCTTCTCAAATGGGGCTTTGCTCCGGTTTGGGTTGACCGCATTATGTCTTGTGTTTCTTCAGTTAAATATTCTGCTAAGTTTAATGGTAAATTATTGGAGTCATTCTCACCGTCAAGAGGGCTGCGACAAGGTGATCCATTGTCCCCCTTTCTATTCCTGTTTGTTGCTGATGCATTATCTGCTCTATTCAGTAAGTCCATGGCCGAGGAGGGATTGGAAGGGATTAAGATATGCCGAAGAGCCCCGGTTATTTCACACCTACTTTTCGCAGATGATTCTTTGTTATTTTTCCGTGCTTCCATACAACAGGCAACGTTGGTGAGAGGTTTGTTGAACACTTATGCTTTGGCGACAGGGCAACTCATAAACCCTTCAAAGTGTTCCATCCTATTTTCTAACAATTGTTTGGTGACGGAGGCCGGGGGAGTAAAGTCAATATTGGAGGTGACTCAAGAGGTTTTTGATCCTAAGTATCTTGGTCTGCCAGTTCCTGAAGGAAGAATGCATAAAGGGAAATTTGAAACATTGCAGGACAGACTGAGTAAGAGACTTATTGATTGGAGTGAACAATATATGGCCTCTTCTAGCAAAGAATTATTAATAAAATCTATTGCGCAAGCTATACCCACTTATGTGATGAGTGTATTCCAGTTGCCGGTGTCAGTACTTGATGATCTTACACGATTAATGCGGCAATATTGGTGGGGAGTGGATAAAGGAAAACGCAAGATGGCATGGTTGAGTTGGGATAAAATGAGATTACCAAAGTCCAAAGGTGGTTTGGGCTTCCGGGACATGCAAGCTTTTAATCAAGCACTGCTTGCGAAGCAGGCTTGGCGACTCCTTGATTCTCCAGATAGCTTATGTGCTCGCTTATTACGTTCGAAATATTATCCCAATGGTAATTTGTTGGATACAGTATTTTCAGGAAATTCTTCAGTTGTATGGAAGGGAATTGAACATGGTTTAGAGCTTGTTAAAAAAGGAATCATTTGGCGAGTTGGAGATGGATCTTTGATTCGTACATGGAGGGACCCTTGGATCCCACGGGGTCATAATCTCCGACCGATCACACCCAAGGGTAACTGTCGTTTTAATCGGGTGGCTGATTTCCTTGATGAAAATGGTGCCTGGTTGGTGCAACGTTTGAATAACCATTTCTGGCCGATGGACGTCTAGGAAATTCTAAAGATTCGAACCTCACCTAGTCGACGACATGACTTCTTCGCCTGGCACCCGGAGAAGAATGGCCAGTTTACAGTGAAAAGTGCGTATCACTTAGCGACGGCCGAGCATGATGATCAGTTTTCTGGTGGATCTTCCAGTGCTAATCCTGAAAGAAATCGATCTGTTTGGAATATTACATGGCGTTCAAATGTTCCTCTACGTATGAAGCACATGGCTTGGCGTGCGGCGACGGGTGCATTAGCGACTACAACTTGCATGCAATATAGGCACTTGACGCGGCGTGGAACTTGTCCATTCTGTGGTATAACCGATGAGGACAGCTACCATGCACTAGTTGCATGCAGCCATGCACGTAGTATTTGGGAGGGCATGAGGCGTGTTTGGTCTCTCCCCCACGATCATCTCTTTGTTAACAGTGGGCAGGAATGGTTGCTTAATTTATTGCTTAACTGCAACGAGGCAGAGAGGGATCGAGTACTAATGCTCATTTGGCGTATATGGTAATTACGTAATGATCTTGCTCGTGATAAAGAGGTTCCTCCAGTGGATATTACTGTTGACTTTTTAGTGAGCTATATGAATTCTATTTGTGATGCCAAGAAGTTGAGCACTGAGGAAATACTCAAAGGGAAAATGCCGGTTGCTGATTCGGCTTTGGCCGAAGTGAGAATTAATCCTGCTCCTAAGCCTTGGCCACCTCCTACTACAGACTCTGTTGCTCTATCATTTGATGGATCTTTTTCAGTTGATTCTGGCGCCGCAGCCATAGGGATGATTCTTCGGCGACATGATGGATCAGTTATTTTTGCAGCATACCGGTATATTTTCAATTGCAATGATGCACTAGAAGTGGAGATACATGCGCTTATACAAGGGATGGCACTTGCTATACAACACTCCAATTGTCCGGTGATTGTTCAATCTGATTCTAGTGTGGCGTTATCGAGTTTGACAAGAGATGGATTGATTCGTTCTGCCTATGGACATCTCGTAGCTGAAATTAAGGCGTTGATGAGGGATAGGGAGTTTATTCCCCAGAAATTAAATAGGGATCAAAATAGAGTCGCTGACCGTTTGGCTAATTATAGTCGCGTAGAGTGTACCACGGCTGTGTGGATGCATCTAGGACCACCATGTATCGAGGATCTTTTGCCTCACGACTGTAACTCTATCAATTTGGAATAAAAACTCCTTTTTCATCGCAAAAAAAAAAGAAAAAGTACAAGTAAAATTACAAAAATAAAGCAAAAATGAGAACAGAAAACAGAAAAAAAAAACAGGGCGTGTACTCCCGCACTGCTAGGCCGGCTCGTCTGGGGCTCCCCCCGCAGTGAGAGCCCCCCTGTCTCACTTAAAGCGAGACGTAGGCTCCCCACTTCAGTATTCTGCGCATTGCGTTCGTTCAATGGCTTCGGCTCTTTTTCATTTGTTGACTGCTTGTTGGGTGTTTTCGTTTTCTGTGTGTTGGTTTATGTTTCGGTCTTTTATTTTCATTTTTCTGTTTTTCTCGTTTCATATTTAAATTTTTCTCTTGTTTTTTCCTTTTTTTTCACATTTTCTTTAGTTTTTGTAATATAGGGAGAATATTTCAATACACACTGTTTTTTTTAATATACATGAACATTTTAGTATACACTTTGAACAATTTTTAATATACTTTGAACATTTTCTTACGCACAGAGAACCTTTTTATCAATACAAGATGAATAGTTTTTCATACAGGCCAAAGTTTTTTACAATACACACTGATCTTTCTAAAAGATTTGCAATTCTAAAAATGTTTTTTTCATGTAGATCACTTAAAAATCCAACAGTCATTTTTTTAGAAAAAATGACTAAAAACTAAAGAGACAAAAAGGCAAGGTAAACCTGCGTAACTGAGCGCTAGAGTGGAGCGGCGTGTTCAAGCGGTGATGCTTTTTTTCCACGAGACGCCAAGAAACCGGAGCTATATTTCCTCTGCAGGTTTGGTGCAATTGTTCTTGTGGAATTTAGGTTTGTGTCCTTGTAGGACCGATCTTTCAGGTTTGTTGAATTTTTGCTGGTGTGTCTTGGTGCTTTTTTTGGTTTGAATTTTTCTGAAACTGGAATATTTCTTCCTCGCTATAATGAAAGATCTTGCAGTTCGACAACTACCACTTCTGGGGGATCATCTCCGGCCCAAGCGCGTTCATCATTCACGGGTCCCATCTCTTTGAATGAGCGAATAAAGGAGATCTCTAAAATCTTTGCAGGCAATCAGGTTTGTTTGCATTGTAAGATTTCAGATCATAGTATTTGATATTACACATACTCAATCTTTTGAACAACAAAGTTATTCGACGAAAATCAGTCAGCGCAACAACAAAAAGGAAGCAAGATAAATATCAATGATGAGATTCACCAACTATTAGAGACATTAAAGAGGTGTGCTGGAAGAAACATGAATGCTAAGTAAATATACAAGAAAATGGTTTTTTTCAGCAAAATCTTTAAGTTTTTTCATCAAATATACTACTCCATTTGTTGATATCGCTGAAGGCCTTCAATCATTAAGAAAAGCAGATGATCTCTTCCCTTTTTTCGACGGAAATGATGGTTAAAGATAAATGATTTTGCTCCACAAAACATGAATGAATTACACACGAAAAGACACAATGAACAGTCCATATACATGAATCATTTTCCGAATCTTGGCGCAGATCGATGACACAAGATCTGCGTGCCCCCGCCCCTGCGTGCTACAAATCTTCTCCTATCCGAAACTTGAAACTTTCCGCATAACCATGACGAGTCAGGTTGTTGTCTAACCATAGGAGGGGGAATCCGGAAATAACAACCCGGACCCAACCACACTGCCCGACACCGAACACTCTGACACAATTGGTGGTTCTGCCAACGAAGTAACATCCTCAGCCCATGTAATAATGGCAGTCATTGCCCCGTGGATGGAACCATTCCTAGCCTACCTAACTAGGCAGGAACTTCCCGAGGACCAAAACGAGGCCCGTTGCATAGTGCGGCGATCTAAAGCCTATAAGGTCCATGAGGGAGAGCTTTACAAGAAAAGCACAACCGGAGTCCTTCAAAGGTGTATCTCCGAAGAGGAAGGGCGGAATCTTCTGGCTGAAATTCATGCCGGACTCGGCGGGCACCACGCCGCAGCCCGGGCCCTTGTAGGCAAGGCCTTCCATACAGGATTTTATTGGCCGACGGCCCGGGTAGATGGTCAGGACTTAGTCCAACGATGCGTCGATTGCCAGCTCTTTGCTAATCAAAGCCACATGCCACCCACCGCCCTCAAAACTATACCCATAACCTGGCCCTTCGCGGTCTAGGGGCTTGACATGGTTGGACCCCTTAAAGGGGGAACCCACAAGAAAAAATACCTACTGGTCATGGTGGGTAAATTCACCAAATGGATAGAGGCCAAACCTGTTAAGACGGCCGAATCCGGACCGGTGATAGACTTCATATCAGGGGTCGTACACCGTTACGGCATCCCCCATAGCATCATCATTGATAACGGCACGAACTTTACGGCCGACGAGGTCAAACTCTGGTGCAAAAACATGGGCATCAAGCTCGACTATGCTTCAGTCTATCACCCTCAAACTAACGGTCAAGTCGAGCGAGCAAATGGTCTAATCATGAGTGGCATCAAACCCAGATTGGTGCGGTCCCTCAAGGAATCTAACACGCACTGGGTAGAGGAGCTCGATTCCGTACTCTGGGGGCTGCAGACCAGTCCGAATCGCACCACCAGATTTACACCATTCTTTATGGTATACGGTACAGAGGCAGTCCTGCCCTGTGACATAATTCATGACTCACCTCGTGTGCGCATGTACGAAGAAAGAGAAGCCAAGCTCGATCGGCAGGACGGTTTGGACGCATTGGAGGAGGAGCGTGACGTGGCAAAAGCCCGTTCCGCATTTTACCAACAACAAGCTCAAAGATATCAAAGCAGAGAAGTACGGACCAAAACTTACAACGTTGGTGAGTTGGTTCTAGGCCTGTCGTACAAGAAAAAGGACAAACTCAAGCCCAAATGGGAAGGTCCCTTTATCATCGACCAAGTCCTGACCGGTGGAGCGTACTGTCTGCAAGATGCATCGGATAACCGACTCGAGCCGAACCCATGGAACGCAGCCCGTCTCCAAAGATCCTACGCCTAGCACTGGATTCTGAGTTCGTCTCCTTCCTCCGTCTATATTTTACATATTAGCTGTCTTATGTTTCTCTCCTTCTCCCTCCTTTTCTATTACAGCCTTTGAAAGCTTGTTTGCGCATTGTTCGCACACACTTGATGCACTATTCATGCTCATTATACCTGGGGGCTTCTTTAATAGAAGCTTATTTATACGGGCTTCATGCCCAACACATGTGTCACACTTCCGCATGTACCTTTTATTCACCATTATATGCATCGATATGACTTAAGTTTTGGCCAAGCTGGGTTGCCTAGCTCCTGTGCTTACCCCCTACGTTCCCGATTGTTCGGCTAGGCGGTAAAGGGAGCACCTTTGCGATTGTTACTGCCGGGTCAGCCGGATGTGTACCTTAGACTGGGTGAAGCCGAAAGCTAGCGTTCTTAAGGGAATATTCGGTCGGTGAACAAAAAGACGATTTAATACCTATTTATCTGCCCCCAGATGTTTTTCTGCTTTTTTCGCAGTCTGCACATGCACTTTAGGGCATGCCTCCCAGGGAAAGGAACCCCTAACGAAACTATTCTCCCTGTAAGATGTTTCTTACTAACCATGTAATATAACATAACTAGTTGGGCACTTGTCTGATAAAGCACTAATGACCCCTACGCCTGGTCTCCACGCATGCCCCGGTTCTTATATAACCGCGAGGGTATTCGGACACACTCCGGACTATTGGGTCCCGAGGTTCAAGCAAAAAGGTCTGCTACGACAAACGATCTACAATCCGGCTAGAAGGCACTTTTCATGTCATCTTAAGTTACATAGTCAATTCGACTGATTGTATTCCTCTTCAATGCCATCTAATAGGCTGTCTAGTTTACAGTCCTGCTGGGAATACTTTGCGGCCAACTCTACGTGGCCGTACACTAAGCTCACAGGGATCTCCTTCCCATCAGGCCCCACAGGTCCGACCTTGGCCATGTGGTTTGGGTCAGCCTTTGTGTACCGCGTCTTCACCATGGCCCAGGCCTCCCTGGCGCCTTGACGGTAGGCCGATATCTTCCAAAATCGGAAGCGCCGCCGCGCTCCCTGAAGCCTCTCTGCAAGCTCTCCAAGGCCTTCGGGCAGGAAGATAGATGGCCACAAGGCATGGGCGACGTCTTTCATCACCTGTCGAACTCGTTCGTGCAGTTGCAAGAGCTCGGGAAGAAGGTCAACCGTAGAACCGGGCATTTCCTCTGCAGGACGGCCTGTGAGCATACCTACAGACATAACTCTGTTAGTCGACTTCCTCGCCGAACTCTTTTTCAAAGTTCGTTCAAGCACTTACTAAAAATGCCGCGTCGAAGCCACCGATTCTCCTTAACGGAGTCAGAAAGCTGGGCACGAACATCCTTTAGTTCCTCACCCAGCCGGGTGTTGGCATCTTGGAGATTATTTTTCTCTTGCCTCACCCTTGTAAGCACATTCTCGCCGACCTTAACTGGCGCATGAGCTGTTGCTTGTCCGGATCTATCCCGGCGCCATCTGCAATATTATTGTCAGACTTATACACACGCCGCACTTCACAAATTACTCATCTTTTGAAGCATATATTACCGGAGGGGGTCTCTTTGGCTTCCCCCGATGTGGCTAGTGCGGCCTCAAGTTGAGCTTTGCACTCCTCCAGCTCCTGGGACAGTTGGGTATTCTTTTTCGTAAGATCCTGCACAATAAATGATCCTTAAATCAGTTATTCTAACTATTTCAAGTCTCGGGGGCTACTGGCATATATAACTGTCAAATTTTCTCACCCGTATGTCTTTTACATACTTCTCCGTGGCTCTGGCTAGACCATTTTGAGCGGCACGGAGGTGCGCATCTCCCGAATTGAAGGCATCCAATGCCTCTGGGGAGAAACATGCGTCACGAAGAACTGTCCGGCGACGCTTGTGATTCATGGCACTCTCCACCTCGGAATTGGTGGCAGATAACCTGTCGGCATCCTCTGTCGGAGGAGCATTCGACGCATGCCTCATGTTTGCCTCCACTTCTGGACCTGGCTTTGGAGCCTGGCGAGCGGAGGATTGATTGGCAACCTCTCCGGATATAGTCCGGCGAGCACTCTTCTTCCTGAAAAAGCACGAGCGTTATTATGCCCCCCGGGAATAAAACATGGGAGCAAGATGACACACCATACCGTTGCATCGGCATTTCAATCTGGACTACACTTCTTTTCGGCCTATTGGGCCTTGCTGTCCCTTGTTGACTGGCCATCGCAGGCTCGGCCTTCCGCCTCAAGGACTTCCCCTACGAAACACCATTGGTATACGGTCATCAAAAACACGCATGGATGGGTCATTTTCAACGTATTGGGACTTCGGTCTCAGTTACCTGCGAGGCGGGAAGTATTCCGGGGTAATCGACCGTAATGGCGACCAAGGCATTATCGATGCTCAGTTGGTGAAATACCCCGTCGATCAGCTCCACCGATATGTCCGGATCCTCTTGGGAGGTCGGATCTAGGAACAGTTCCGGATCCTCGGGTTGTGGAGGCGGGCTGTTTATATCCTTTACGGCCCGGCGCAGTTCCTGCGCCGAAATCACAAAATGAGATACTTGACTATGGGAGTATGGATCGGATAGGCAAAAATAAATGTCCGCTTACCCAGCTTGGAGGATTGTTCATAGAAAATCCGCCCTGCGGATTGACGCGGAGAAATTCATCCTCTTCTCCCTTGTACAATGCGGACAAGATCTTCATCAGATCGGCGACCGATCCCGGCCCCTTACGGCCGCAGCGGGTGGCATCATCCTCCCCGTTGAAATCCCACATGGGGTGGCCTCTATACTGGAGCGGCTGCACCCCCCGCATAATGCATGTGGCCATGACCCCGATCATGGTCAGTCCGGAATGAGCTAACAGCCTAATTCGGCTCATCAGGTAAAGGACGTCCCTGTCATTTTCCTTCTGAGGGCTCCGTGGATGCCAGCTCAGGCGTTTCTTCAAAGGAGCGTTATTGAACTCAGGGAGGCCGACCCGAACAGGGTCCGGCAGGGGGACATCTTCTATATAAAACCATTCCGAAGGCCAGTCTTCGGACGCCTTCTTCGGGGTTCCGGATAGATATCCGGTCCCGGCGATGTGCCATAGTTCGGCTCCGCCCACTTGATATATTGACCCCTCTTGAGAACGGGGCACAAGGCAGAACAGCTTCCTCCATAGCGCAAAATGAGCCTCGATGTCCAAAAACAGCTCGCAAAGGGCCACGAAGCCCGTGATATGCAAAATGGAGGCAGGCATAAGGTTGTGCAACTGGAGGCCGTAGAACTCCAGGAGCCCCCGGAGAAACGGATGAATTGGAAATCCAAGCCCTCTTATCAAATAAGAGACAAGGAATACCCTCTCTCCTTTGGAGGGGCTGGGGACGCTCTCCGCTTGCTTTCCGCCCTTATAGGTGGCGAGTCTGGCTCGAACCGGAACCATGAAAGCTGGGGGAAGGAATCCCTTGGTTTGGAGCGTCACTAACTCGCTGTACGGGACGGAGCATCTCTCCCAATCTCCAGGCCGGGGGCTAGGAGGGCGAGAGGAGGAGCCGCGTCGACTGTCCATGATGGAGTGGATTTCTGTCAGATGCGCTCTGATGAATGCTCGCGAAGGGAGGATGGTGTGATTCAGATCTAGATCCTCGTCTCTTTTATAGGCAGCTCACTTGCGCAGTTAGGGGTAAATGTAAAAATACCCTGGCTTTTCGCATTCGTTCAACACGTGGAAGATGGCCATAATTGGGCATGGAAGCCGAGGAGCGCAATATTCACAGGAAGCCGGATGTTATTCAACAGGTACACGGGATCTGGAGAAGAACCTGCCTTGCAATGCCGAAGACAATCTACGTGCCGGACTCACCGCCATTGAAGCCTGGTTCGGGGGCTACTGAGGGAGTCCCGGACTAGGGGGTGTCCGGATAGCCGAACTATCACCTTTGGCCGGACTCCTGGACTACGAAGATACAAGATTAAAGACTCCGTCCCGTGTCCGGATGGGAATTTCCTCGGCGTGGAAGGCAAGCTTGGCGATACGGATATGTAGATCTCCTACCATTGTAACCGACTCTGTGTAACCCTAACCCTCTTCGGTGCCTATATAAACCGGAGGGTTTTAGTCCGTAGGACGAACAACAATCATACCATAGGCTAGCTTCTAGGGTTTAGCCTCCCTGATCTCATGGTAGATCTACTCTTGTACTACCCATATCATCAATATTAATCAAGCAGGAGTAGGGTTTTACCTCCGTCGAGAGGGCCCGAACCTGGGTAAAAACATCGTGTCCCTTGTCTCCTGTTACCATCCGCCCGGACACACAGTTCGGGACCCCCTACCCGAGATCCGCCGGTTTTGACACCGACAGTGCCAGTCATCAACACTCGTCATTTTTGTCGATTTTGACCCATTTTGTGGACTATTACTCACCGTTTTTGAACCCCAAGGTGCGCTAACGTGTCGATCATCAACAATCGCAGTTTGGGCCAATTCTGGCCCGTTTCATGGACTAGTACTCGGTTTTTGGGTCCCAGAGTAATTTCCAGGATTGACGAACCTTGGGGTGCGTTTATGTGTCGGTCATCAACACTCATGATTTTGGCTGATTCTGGTCCGTTTCAAGCACTATTACTCATCATTTTTGGGTGCCAGAGCGATTTCCACGACTGACGATTCCCGGGATGCGTTTATGTGTCCGTCGTTAGCACTCACAGTTTTGGCCAATTCTGACCCATTTCATGGACTATTACTTACCGTCTTGGGGTCCCGAAGCGATTTTCATAGTTGTTGAACCTCAAGTTGCGCTTACGTGTCATTTATCAACACTCACATTTTTGGCCGATTCTGGCCCGTTTCATGGACTATTACTCACTGTTTTGGGGTCCCGGAGTGATTTCCACGATTAACGAACCCTGGGGTGCGTTTACGTGTCGGACATCAACACTGACAGTTTTGGCCGATTCTGGCCCGTTACTTGGACTATTACTCACTGTTTTGGGGTCCTGGACTGATTTCCACGATTAACGAACCCCAGGGTGCGTTTATGCGTCAGTCATCCACACTTGCGATTTTTGTCGATTCTGACCTGTTTCATGGACTATTACTCACCGTTTTGGGGTCCCAAAGCGATTTTCATGGTTGTTGAACCCCAGGGCATGCTTACGTGTCAGTCATCAACAATCCCAGTTTTGGCCGATTCTGGCCCGTTTCATGAACTATTACTCACTGATTTGGGGTTCCTGAGCGATTTCCATGATTGACGAACCCCGGGGTGCGTTTATGTATCGTTCATCAATAATCCTCGGTTTTGTCCGATTTTGAGCTCTTTCATGGACTATTACTCACCGTTTTGGGGTCCCAAAGCGATTTCCAAGGTTGTCGAACCCCAAGGTGCGCTGACGTGTCAGTCATCAACAATTGCAGTTTGGGCCCATTCTGGTCCGTTTCTTGGACTATTACTCAGTTTTGGGGTCCCGGAGTGATTTCCACGATTAATGAACCCTGGGGTGCGTTTATGTGTCGGTCATCAGCACTCACAATTTTGGTCGATTCTGGTCCGTTCCGAGCACTATTAGTCATCGTCAACACTCACAGTTTTGGCCAATTCTGGCCCGTTTCATGGACTATTACTCACTGTTTTGGGGTCCCGGAGTGATTTCCACGATTAACAAACCCCGGGGTGCGTTTACGTGTAGGACATTAACACTGACAGTTGTGGCCGATTCTGGCCCAATTCATGGACTATTACTCACTGTTTTGGGATCCTGGACTGATTTCCACGATTAACAAACCCCGGGGTGCGTTTATGTGTCGGTCATCAACACTCGACGTTTTTGTCGATTCTGACCTGTTTCATGGACTATTACTCACTGTTTAGGGGTCCCAAAGCTATTTTCATGGTTGTTGAACCCCAAGGTGCACTTACGTGCCGGTCATCAGCAATCCTAGTTTTGGCCTATTCTGGCCCGTTTCATGGACTATTAGTCACTTATTTGGGGTCCTTGAGCAATTTCCATGATTGACGAACCCTGGGGTGCGTTTATGTATCGTTCATCAATAACCCTCGGTTTGTCCGATTCTGGACTCTTTCATGGACTATTACCCACCACTTGGGGGTCCCAAAGCAATTTCCATGGTTGTCGAACCCCAAGTTGTGCTTACGTGTTGGTCCACAAGACTCGCAGTTTGGGTCGATTCTGACCCGTTTCTTGGACTATTACTCAGTTTCGGGGTCTCAAAGTGATATTCACGATTGACGAGCCCCGGGGTGCGTTTACGTGCCAGTTATCAACGCTCGTCATTTTTGTTGATTCTGACCCGTTTTGTGGACGATTACTCACCGTTTTCGAATCCCAAGGTGCGCTGACGTGTCGGTCATCAACATTCGCAGTTTGGGCCGATTCTGGCCCGTTTCTTGGACTATTTCTCAGTTTTCGGGTCCCTGAGTGATTTCCAGGATTGACGAACCCCGGGGTGCATTTACGTGTTGGTCATCAACACTCACGATTTTGGGTGATTCTGGTCCGTTTCAAGCACTATTACTCATCGTTTTGGGGTGCCAGATCGATTTCCACGACTGACGATCTCCGGGATGCGTTTACGTGTCCGTCGTCAACACTCATAGTTTTGGCCAATTCTGACCCATTTCGTGGACTATTACTTACCGTTTTGGGGTCCCGGAGCAATTTCTATAGTTGTTGAACCCCAAGTTGCGCTTACGTGTCGTTCATCAACACTCATAGCTTTGGCCGATTCTGGCCCGTTTCGTGGACTATTACTTACTGTTTTCGGGTCCCGTAATGATTTCCACGATTAACAAACCCCGGGTGCGTTTACGTGTTGGACATCAACACTAACAGTTTTGGTCGATTCTGGCCCGTTTCATGGACTATTACACACTGATTTGGGGTCCTCGAGTGATTTCCACGATTAACGAACCTCGGGGTGTGTTTATGTATCGTTCATCAATAATCCTCGGTTTGTCCGATTCTGGGCTCCTTCATTGACTATTACTCACTATTTTGGGGTCCCGGAGTGATTTCCACGATTAACGAACCCCGGTGTGCATTTACGTGTCGGACATCAACACTGACAGTTTTGGCCGATTCTGGCCCGTTTCGTGGACTATTACTCACTGTGTTGGGGTCGTGGACTGATTTCCACGATTAATGAACCCCGGGGTGCATTTACGCGTCGGTCATCAACACTTGCATTTTTTTGTCGATTTTGACCCGTTTCATGGACTATTTCTCACCATTTTGGGGTCCCAAAGCGATTTTCATGGTTGTTGAACCCCAAGGTGCGCTCACGTGTCAGTCATCAACAATCCCAGTTTTGGCCTATTCTGGCCCGTTTCATAAAGTATTACTCACTGATTTGGGGTCCCTGAGCGATTTCCATGGTTGACGAACCTCGGGGTGTGTTTATGTATCGTTCATTTATAATCATCGGTTTGTCCGATTATGGGTTCTTTCATGGACTATTACTTACCGTTTTGGGGTCCCAAATCAATTTCCATGGTCGTCGAACCCCAAGCTGTGCTTACGTGTTGGTCGTCAAGACTTGCAGTTTGGGCCGACTCTGACCCGTTTCTTGGACTATTACTCAGTTTTGGGGTCCTGAAGTGATTTCCACGATTGATGAACCCTGGAATGCGTTTACGTGTTGGTCATCAACACTCGCGGTTTTTGTCGATTCTAGCCCGTTTCTTGGACTTTAACTCACCGTTTTTGGGTCCCAAAGCGATTTTCATGGTTGTCGAACCCCAAGGTGCGCTTACGTGTCGGTCATCAACAATCGCAGTTTGGACCGATTCTGGCTCGTTTCTTGGACTATTACTCAGTTTTGGGGTCCCAGAGTGATTTCCACAATTGACGAACCCCGGGGTGCATTAACGTGTCGATCATCAACACTCACGATTTTAGCCAATTCTGATCCATTTCGAGCACTATTACTCATCATTTTAAGGTGCCAAAGCGATTTCCATGATTGACAATCCCCGGGGTGCATTTACGTGTCTGTCGTCAACACTCACAGTTTTAGCCAATTCTGACCCGTTTCGTGGACTATTACTTACCGTTTTGGGGTCCCGAAGCGATTTCCATAGTTGTTGAACCCCAAGTTGCGCTTACGTGTCGTTTATCAACACTCACTATTTTGGCCGATTCTGGCCCGTTTTGTGAACTATTACTCATTGTTTTGGGGTCCCAGAGTGATTTCCACGATTAACAAACTCCGTGGTGCGTTTACGTGTCAGACATCAACACTGACAGTTTCGGCCGATTCTGGCCCGTTTCGTGGACTATTACTCACTGTTTTGGGGTCCTCGAGTGATTTCCACGATTAAGGAACCCCGGGATGCGTTTACGCGTCGGTCATCAACACTCGCGGTTTTTGTCGATTCTGACCCGACTCCGACCGGAGGGAATCGAGGATGGCCTGCTGCTCCGCCTGCAGATCCGCGTTACCAACGTCCCTCACATCCTCCTTCTCCCCATCCTCCTCAACCTACTCCTCCATGTCCTCCTCCTCCTCCTCCAACTCCTCCGGGTCCAGTGCATACTGCATCCGGAGGTGGCCTCACGGCGATCCGGGTTTCGCGCCTGGTCCGGATCTGCTCAAGGTGCTCGAGCCGTGCTCCAGCGTAAGAAATGTCTCGCTCCTCACCCGGCGGCGTGGGGGCATGGCTACTAGGCGGTCGGGTGGAGTGGAAAGTGGCGGCGACAGAGGACATGCGGAGGAAAATTTGGACGGATGGTAGAGTTTCAGTGCCGCCGGTCGACATAAATAGCCGGGCTTGGCACTACGCGGCCCGCCGGAGCTGCGCCACCGGTCCGACAGCGTAGACGAGCTTCGGACCGCTGAGTTTTAGGGCGTTTTCGGCTGGGACCCCTTTGTCAGTCCTATGTGGCGGGCGTGCCCGGGCACCCCATGCCTGCCCTATATTTTGGTTGGATATGACGAATGTCAGTTAACCCGGACGTTTGAAGCCCGTTTGAGGCATCCATTTGGGTTAAAAATTGTGATCGGGCGGTCCACCCAGACTTTTATGGAGGGTTTGGGATGCCCGGCTGTATATGCTCTAATCACCCAATTATTTTCGCCGAAAGAGACTACAGAAAAGGCAAAGGAAGAGAAGGCGCTGGATGGCAGACATGCTCGCCGGCTGGATCGCCCACCGACCGACGTGGTGCATGCACGACATCTTCCTCCACGCTGTCGACTGTCTGCCCGTGTCCTTGTGAGCTATAATGAGAACAGAAAATGGTTATTGCACGCAAGATCTGATTGAGAAGCTTTTGAAGAATTCTGGGCAGATTCTAGAGATGTGCCTCGATGGTAATTCTAGGGGTGATTATGTGCGTGTCCGTGTGCGTCATGATGTTCGTCAACCATTGACAAAGTTTGTGAGCATTGTTAAAGGGAAGGAGAGACAGGTCTTCCTGGTTCGATACGAGAAGCTGGCTCGCTTTTGTAAAAAGTGTGGTCTAATTGGCCATGACCATAAGGAATGTGGGACTGGAGTTCATGAGGAAAAGGATCTGAAGTATGGTGACTGGTTGTATGCTGATATGCCCAACAGGGTGAGATCTGATAATGCTGCTACTGACCCAGGCACTAGGAAACATATTAAGGTGAAAGGAGATGTCACAGTGGCAAAGAATAATAATTCCAATAAGGAGGTTCTGGACCAGGAGCTAACTAATACGGAAGCTAGTCCTAGCACGAATGCACATGATTCCATGGAGTTGGATAAGAGCTCTCGAAAGCGATTCAATGTGGATCAAGGGACGAGTACTGTTGCTGCAATGTATCCAGGTGGTCTTCTTGCTATTACAGATGGTAAGGGTGCTGATCTTGCTCGGGTAGAGGATCCATCAATGAGTTCTAATATCAAGCGTGCCAAAACTGATATAAGTGGTGTTAAGGAAAATATTTCGGCGGACTCCCGGGATGGGAGCCGCCCGACCCAATGAGTCTACTTTTTTGGAACTGCCGGGGTGGGGGGAACCGCCGGACAGTTCGTGAGGTGTTGGCCCTCGCAAAGACCAATGTCCCCAAGTTTGTATTTTTAAGTGAGACTAGGCAAACTAAAGAGAAGATGGAGAAGCTTAAATGGAGACTGGGTTTGAAGGGTTTTAGTGGTGTTAGTAGTAATGGAAGAAGCGGAGGTTTGGCTCTATTTTGGGATGAAGCTTTAACGGTGATAGTGATGGATAGTTGTGCACGCTACATTGACGTGCATGTGATTGATAATGGTACTGATATTAGTTGGCGTGCTACATTTGTATATGGAGAACCCGGGGTGGAGAATCGTCAACTCATGTGGGATCATCTTTCTATATTGCGAGCTATATCACATGACCCGTGGTTTGTGTGTGGCGATTTTAACGAGGCGATGTGGCAACACGAACATCTATCAAGTTGTACGAGATCGGAGAATCAGATGTTGGCATACAGGAATTGCTTGGAGGTGTGTGAACTGAAGGATCTAGGGTTCTCTGGATATCCTTATACATATGATAATGGACAGACTGGAGTTCGCAATGTTCAGGTGAGGCTTGATCGTGCAGTCGCGGACAAGGCCTGGCGGGATCTGTTTCCAGTGGCCAAAGTGTTGCACTTAGCTTCACCATGTTCGGAACATTGCCCAATTCTTGTTCAGTTCGAAGCTATTGATAATTCACGTAGACAACGTACAACACCCAGATATGAAATTATGTGGGAGCGGCATTCAACGCTCCCTGAAGTGATAGCTGGAGCTTGGGCGAAAAAAAGACCTGCTGGTAACTTGGGGGAGGTGGCAAATTCTCTCAAGTCTGCCATGGCCAGTCTGCGGTCTTGGAGTGCAGAAAATTTCGGTCACGTTACTAAAAAGATTGAAGAATTACGAGCCGAGCTAGATGAGCTGAAACTGAGTTCAGCAGACCATGCACTCATTCGTGCTAAGATGAATGAGATGGATGAATTACTTTATCGGGAGGAAATGCTATGGCTGCAGCGTTCACGTATTACGTGGCTGAAAGAAGGTGACCGAAATACAAAATACTTCTTCCGTCGGGCTGTTTGGCGGGCACGACGTAATTATATTCAGCGGCTGTGTCGGTCGGATGGCACTTGGTGTAATGCTCCATCAGATATGGAGCGTATGGCAGCCTCATATTTCAAAGAGGTATATACTAAAGATCCTACACTTTCCACCGAGTCGATATTGGAGTGTATTGTGCCTAAGGTGACTAATGAGATGAATGCTTCGTTGTGTGAGCCTTATACGGAGAAAGATATATCTGATGCTTTATTCCAGATTGGACCTCTTAAGGCGCCAGGTACAGATGGATTTCCAGCATGCTTTTTTCAACGTAATTGGGCTGTGATCAAGGTGGGAATAATTGCAGCGGTATTTGAGTTTTTTGAAACAGGAGTTATGCCGGAGGGTGTGAATGACACGGCAATTGTCCTTATTCCTAAAGTTCAGCATCCTAAAGAACTAAAGGACTTTAGCCCAATCAGTTTATGTAATGTAATATACAAAATTGTTTCGAAGTGTATGGTCAATAGGCTACGTCCTTTGCTCAATGATCTTATTTCAGATAATCAAAGTGCTTTTATTCCTGGACGGTTGATATCAGATAATGCTATCATTGCATTCGAGTGTATTCATCATATACAATCTTTGCGTCAGGAATCCCCGGCTTTATGTGCGTATAAGTTGGATCTATCCAAGGCGTACGATCGTGTTGATTGGATTTTTCTGGAGAAAACTCTTCTCAAATGGGGCTTTGCTCCGGTTTGGGTTGACCGCATTATGGCTTGTGTTTCTTCAGTTAAATATTCTGCTAAGTTTAATGGTAAATTATTGGAGTCATTCTCACCGTCAAGAGGGCTGCGACAAGGTGATCCATTGTCCCCCTTTCTATTCCTGTTTGTTGCTGATGCATTACCTGCTCTATTCAGTAAGTCCATGGCCGAGGAGGGATTGGAAGGGATTAAGATATGCCGAAGAGCCCCGGTTATTTCACACCTACTTTTCGCAGATGATTCTTTGTTATTTTTCCGTGCTTCCATACAACAGGCAACGTTGGTGAGAGGTTTGTTGAACACTTATGCTTTGGCGACAGGGCAACTCATAAACCCTTCAAAGTGTTCCATCCTATTTTCTAACAATAGTTTGGTGATGGAGGCCGGGGGAGTAAAGTCAATATTGGAGGTGACTCAAGAGGTTTTTGATCCTAAGTATCTTGGTCTGCCAGTTCCTGAAGGAAGAATGCATAAAGGGAAATTTGAAACATTGCAGGACAGACTGAGTAAGAGACTTATTGATTGGAGTGAACAATATATGGCCTCTTCTAGCAAAGAATTATTAATAAAATCTATTGCGCAAGCTATACCCACTTATGTGATGAGTGTATTCCGGTTGCCGGTGTCAGTACTTGATGATCTTACACGATTAATGCGGCAATATTGGTGGGGAGTGGATAAAGGAAAACGGAAGATGGCATGGTTGAGTTGGGATAAAATGAGATTACCAAAGTCCAAAGGTGGTTTGGGCTTCCGGGACATGCGAGCTTTTAATCAAGCACTGCTTGCGAAGCAGGCTTGGCGACTCCTTGATTCTCCAGATAGCTTATGTGCTCGCTTATTACGTTCGAAATATTATCCCAATGGTAATTTGTTGGATACAGTATTTTCAGGAAATTCTTCAGCTGTATGGAAGGGAATTGAACATGGTTTAGAGCTTGTTAAAAAAGGAATCATTTGGCGAGTTGGAGATGGATCTTTGATTTGTACATGGAGGGGCCCTTGGATCCCACGGGGTCATAATCTCCGACCGATCACACCCAAGGGTAACTGTCGTTTTAATCGGGTGGCTGATTTCCTTGATGAAAATGGTGCCTGGTTGGTGCAACGTTTGAATAACCATTTCTGGCCGATGGATGTCTGGGAAATTCTAAAGATTCGAACCTCACCTAGTCGACGACATGACTTCTTCGCCTGGCACCCGGAGAAGAATGGCCAGTTTACAGTGAAAAGTGCGTATCACTTAGCGACGGCCGAGCATGATGATCAGTTTTCTGGTGGATCTTCCAGTGCTAATCCTGAAAGAAATCGATCTGTTTGGAATATTACATGGCGTTCAAATGTTCCTCTACGTATGAAGCACATGGCTTGGCGTGCGGCGACGGGTGCATTAGCGACTACAACTTGCATGCAATATAGGCACTTGACGCGGCGTGGAACTTGTCCACTCTGTGGTATAACCGATGAGGACAGCTACCATGCACTAGTTGCATGCAGCCATGCACGTAGTATTTGGGAGGGCATGAGGCGTGTTTGGTCTCTCCCCCACGATCATCTCTTTGTTAACAGTGGGCAGGAATGGTTGCTTAATTTATTGCTTAACTGCAACGAGGCAGAGAGGGATCGAGTACTAATGCTCATTTGGCGTATATGGCAATTACGTAATGATCTTGCTCATGATAAAGAGGTTCCTCCAGTGGATATTACTGTTGACTTTTTAGTGAGCTATATGAATTCTATTTGTGATGCCAAGAAGTTGAGCACTGAGAAAATACTCAAAGGAAAAATGCCGGTTGCTGATTCGGCTTTGGCCGAAGTGAGAATTAATCCTGCTCCTAAGCCTTGGCCACCTCCTACTACAGACTCTGTTGCTCTATCATTTGATGGATCTTTTTCAGTTGATTCTGGCGCCGCAGCCATAGGGATGATTCTTCGGCGACATGATGTATCAGTTATTTTTGCAGCATACCGGTATATTTTCAATTGCAATGATGCACTAGAAGTGGAGATACATGCGCTTATACAAGGGATGGCACTTGCTATACAACACTCCAATTGTCCGGTGATTGTTCAATCTGATTCTAGTGTGGCGTTATCGAGTTTGACAAGAGATGGATTGATTCGTTCTGCCTATGGACATCTCGTAGCTGAAATTAAGGCGTTGATGAGGGATAGGGAGTTTATTCCCCAGAAATTAAATAGGGATCAAAATAGAGTCGCTGACCGTTTGGCTAATTATAGTCGCGTAGAGTGTACCACGGCTGTGTGGATGCATCTAGGACCACCATGTATCGAGGATCTTTTGCCTCACGACTGTAACTCTATCAATTTGGAATAAAAACTCCTTTTTCATCGCAAAAAAAAGAAAAAGTACAAGTAAAATTACAAAAATAAAGCAAAAATGAGAACAGAAAACAGAAAAAAAAAACAGGGCGTGTACTCCCGCACTGCTAGGCCGGCTCGTCTGGGGCTCCCCCCGCAGTGAGAGCCCCCCTGTCTCACTTAAAGCGAGACGTAGGCTCCCCACTTCAGTATTCTGCGCATTGCGTTCGTTCAATGGCTTCGGCTCTTTTTCATTTGTTGACTGCTTGTTGGGTGTTTTCGTTTTCTGTGTGTTGGTTTATGTTTCGGTCTTTTATTTTCATTTTTCTGTTTTTCTCGTTTCATATTTAAATTTTTCTCTTGTTTTTTCCTTTTTTTTCACATTTTCTTTAGTTTTTGTAATATAGGGAGAATATTTCAATACACACTGTTTTTTTTAATATACATGAACATTTTAGTATACACATTGAACAATTTTTAATATACTTTGAACATTTTCTTACGCACAGCGAACCTTTTTATCAATACAAGATGAATAGTTTTTCATACAGGCCAAAGTTTTTTACAATACACACTGATCTTTCTAAAAGATTTGCAATTCTAAAAATGTTTTTTTCATGTAGATCACTTAAAAATCCAACAGTCATTTTTTTAGAAAAAATGACTAAAAAACTAAAGAGACAAAAAGGCAAGGTAAACCTGCGTAACTGAGCGCTAGAGTGGAGCGGCGTGTTCAAGCGGTGATGCTTTTTTTCCACGAGACGCCAAGAAACCGGAGCTATATTTCCTCTGCAGGTTTGGTGCAATTGTTCTTGTGGAATTTAGGTTTGTGTCCTTGTAGGACCGATCTTTCAGGTTTGTTGAATTTTTGCTGGTGTGTCTTGGTGCTTTTTTTGGTTTGAATTTTTCTGAAACTGGAATATTTCTTCCTCACTATAATGAAAGATCTTGCAGTTCGACAACTACCACTTCTGGGGGATCATCTCCGGCCCAAGCGCGTTCATCATTCACGGGTCCCATCTCTTTGAATGAGCGAATAAAGGAGATCTCTAAAATCTTTGCAGGCAATCAGGTTTGTTTGCATTGTAAGATTTCAGATCATAGTATTTGATATTACACATACTCAATCTTTTGAACAACAAAGTTATTCGACGAAAATCAGTCAGCGCAACAACAAAAAGGAAGCAAGATAAATATCAATGATGAGATTCACCAACTATTAGAGACATTAAAGAGGTGTGCTGGAAGAAACATGAATGCTAAGTAAATATACAAGAAAATGGTTTTTTTCAGCAAAATCTTTAAGTTTTTTCATCAAATATACTACTCCATTTGTTGATATCGTTGAAGGCCTTCAATCATTAAGAAAAGCAGATGATCTCTTCCCTTTTTTCGACGGAAATGATGGTTAAAGATAAATGATTTTGCTCCACAAAACATGAATGAATTACACACGAAAAGACACAATGAACAGTCCATATACATGAATCATTTTCCGAATCTTGGCGCAGATCGATGACACAAGATCTGCGTGCCCCCGCCCCTGCGTGCTACAAATCTTCTCCTATCCGAAACTTGAAACTTTCCGCATAACCATGACGAGTCAGGTTGTTGTCTAAACATCCCGAAATTATACATTTGATTTCCTTGTGTTTTCATCTGTGGATAGCAACCATGCGACCTTTCAAGTTTCAATCTTTTTTGCGATCCTGCAAAATAGGACCGAGTTCCACTACCAATGGGTAACAGAACAAAACAGAAAAACAACATTCAGGTGCAAAGCTCCATCCAATATTTACATCACAACTGTCGCCTACTAAGAGTGGTCAGCAAACAAGCTGAAACACATTACTACTAAGACGATCATCCAGCAACATCCAAGAAGCAAAAGCCAGGATGAAATTTTTTGCTCCCAAAAGCATAGAAACAAACTTCTACACTTAAAGAGCATAGTAGGCATGTTGTCTCAATCTTCTTTCACCTCCTGTGTTGCATCCCTCGCTTCTTCATCATTGTCATTGTTAGCACCTCCAGAGATCAACAGAACAATTTCTCCTCACTCCCTTCTCCCATGATCATGATGTTCCAGAGCAGTCCTTTGTAGAGCAGCATGACCTTGCTCTAGCATTGGATGATCTTCATCACTTTGCAGAGTTATCCAATATTTCATGGAAGAGAACATAACCTAAGGAGAATACGACGGTGGATCCGCGGTGGACGGGATTGGACTGGAGTTTTCCAGAAATCACCAGACACGCGAAGAAAGATCTAGTATAGAGAGAAAATCTGGAACCGAGCAAAATATCTGCATTAGATGGTGTAGTCGTTGTGGGCATGTTGTGCCAAAACAAACTGACGGATCTACAATCCAGACAACGCCAACATTGGACTACCCCATTAACAATCGCTGGTTACACCGATAACTCGTACCCCTCCATATCCCAAACAAATGCACGGGGTAGCACCCCATTGACCGGTTCTAGGGTGTAAAAAATGAAAAAAAAAAAACTGAGAAAAGAAACAGACCGAGAATTAGAATATTTAGTATGACAGACCTGATCAAAATTGAAACAACAGAGCATGCATGCACATGCAATTATGCATATACAAGCTATGAGTGCACATGAGCACCTCAGTTATGTATGCTCTATGACACTATGGACATCTGCGACGTTGACTCGTAAAACAGACATCGTATCCGTCCGCGGGCTTGGGAACCAATTCGTGGACACTGATGTGGGAGCCGGCCATCCAACCGTAGCCGCAAATGCCCGCAACAGTCTTTTGTTAAACATGCTAAACATCGATCAACTAAAGAAAAAAATGATACAACACATCGCTGTTTTGGGGAGGGCAGGGCGGCGAGGCTGGCACGGTAGTGTCGCCGATGCCAGCAGGCGCTTAGGCGGGCTTCGAGGTTGAAGAAGATGAACAATAACAATTTCAGATGGTTGAAGAAGTTGATTTGGTCGTCCATCTTGCATCAGACGGCTCACAACGACTTAGATCTAACCAATTCCTTTTTATCAGTTTAGCTAGTACCAGCAATTCGTGATAGAGACACATTTCTATCACATCCAAAACAAACCAGTATACACGGGGCGACCACATTAATCGACATATTTCTCCACACATTTCGACCAACCCGTGGAGCTCAATCATGGTACTAGCTGGATCATGTGACCCAATGGAAAAGGCACGCAACGAACGTGGCGGCAAGAATCAACACGGGAGGACACTAGCACCCAACCGAGCTGACAGCCGCGAATCGCAAAGCGTACTCACTCACTCCCACGGTTCACTGAAGAAGCTGGGGCAGTCCACGACCCAAACACCAAATTATTTTCGCGGAAAGAGACTACCCATGTAAAGGAAAATGAAAAGAACGGGAAGGCGCTGGACGGCACACATGCTCGCCGGCTGGATCGCCCACCGACCGACGTGGTGCATGCACGGCATCTTCCTCCGCGCTGTCGACTGCCAGCCCGTGTCCCCGCGAGCTACCCAACAAGCCCCGCGCGCTCACGAGCGGGATACAACCAAAACGCGCACCCGCGCCCCATCTTCACCCCATTTCTCTCTCTAAATCAGTGCTGCAACTAGCAACGACAGTTGCAGATCGAGTTCACCTCGTCGCTCCAGCCAATGCCCCCCTCCGCTGGATCTCCCTAGATAATATCTTATCCCGCCGAGAACGACGGCAGGGCAGTATAAGTTCAGCTGCAGGCGGCCGCCGTCTCGATCGACACAAAGGGAGAGAGGGGGGGAGGGATCTGATTTTTCTGAAGCAGATGGCGCACGGCAGAGGCAGTTCCCGGCGGCTGCATGCGCGTCTACTCGCGGTGGTGGGGCTCCTCGCCTGCGCCGCCGTCGCGCCGCGCTCCTCGGCGCTCAACGTCGGCCTCCAGACCCTCGACGCCGACGGCGACGGCGTGGTACGTGCACGATCTACCCATATAGTATAACCTACTACACTTTACACGCACATCTGCTAGCTCTCGTCGGCTAGTTATAGCACATTATTAAGCTGGGTACGCTTTGCTTGGTCGACTAACTCTCGGCGGCCGGCGGCGGCGGGGACGCGGACGCAGAGCAAGCAGCAGGCGTGCAGCCGCACGTGCGAGTCCGACCACTGCACGAGTACGCACGCGCATCACCTTCTTCTTCATCTTCGTTGGTAGCAGCTGCATCCCATGGTGACTGATGATCTCTTGACGCAGCGGCGCCCTTCCTCCGGTACGGCAAGTACTGCGGCATCCTCTACAGCGGGTGCCCCGGCGAGCGGCCGTGCGACCCCCTCGACGCCTGCTGCATGCACCACGACAACTGCGTCCTCGTCAAGAGTACGTACCCCAGGTCCCCAGCAACCAACTCATCCATCCATCAACTATTTATGTGGCCGACGCCTGACTCCCAATCGGCACATCAGATGACTACCTGAGCACGGAGTGCAACGAGGGCCTGCTGGAGTGCCTGGCGGAGCTGCGGGCCGGCACGGGCACGTTCGAGGGGAACAAGTGCATGATCGACGAGGTCATCGACGTGATCACCGTCGTCATCGAGGCCGCCGTCGTCGCCGGCCGGGTCCTGCACAAGCCCTAGCCAATAGTACCACAACGGCGCGCGCCGGAGCCGGCGAGCTGGGGGGGACAAGCAACAACTTGCTCGGTTGGTGGGTGGTGCATGCCTTTTCTGCTTGGTGTCACTCATCAGTCACGGTGTGTGTTCGTCCTGGCGCGCACCGGCGCCTCTCGTACAGTCTCGCGGGCACGGGCGAAACATGGTTGGTGCTTCAGCTATGATCGACGACGGCGCCGGATTTTGCGACATGTATATGGGCATGGTTACCATCACCTGCTTTGCAGGATTTAATTTACTTGATGAGTTGGTTCGTCTTTGCCTACACATGATGTGCAGCTCGTACGTGTTCATGTCATGCATAATTGGTACTTACTACACTGTTGTTACCACTGTTCAAATTTCAGTGAATTTTGCAGCTTAAAGCTACTTCGGATTTTGGGGGTAATCTATATATCAGTACCGTAATTTGTGTCGTCTGAATTATGTATAGAACAAAAGCGACTTGTCCACTAATATGATGTTGATGTGATGCGACGCCTTTCAGAGTGTACGGCTGCCCCGGTTCGATCTGCATATAACGTGATTACTTTTGCACACAATCGTTTTCTTTCTTCAGAGAAAGGACTCTTTGGCTAGGGTTTCTCTTTCCTCCCGCTGATGCCCTCGCCAGTCTACCTCGTCTTTGTCTTAGGCCATGGAGGCGCGGTGGATCCCGGCCTTTCCAGCCTTTACTGACGGGAGGGTTTCGTTTTTTTCATGATTTTTAAGTTTGTCCTACTCAGAAAGGTGAAGTGGCGACGGCTCTCTGAAATTGGAATAAGATTCTTCCCGCCTAGCCCAGTCCCGGTGGTGTTTCTAGCACCGTCGGACGGCATGTGGAGGTTTGTCTCCAGCGGATCTCGTGGGATTCGGTCAGCGTTTGTCTTCAGTGGATCCACGTGGATCCGTCCGTTTGTGTTTGTGTGTCTACAGGTTGGATCCTTCCGATCTACACTTCTCTTCATCGGCGGCGGTTGTTGTTCTGATGCGCTGGTCCTATGGGGCCTTAGCACGACGACTTCCCGACTGTCTACTACAATAAGGTTTACCTAGCTCCGATGAGGGAGGGGCAAAGACAGCGGCGCGCCTTCGGCTCGCTCTAGTGCTTGTCGTCGTCGCTAGGTGGTCTACGGACCTGGATGTATTTTTTACTTCCGAAATTCTTTATACTACCTTGACAGTTGATAAATAGATTGAAAGTTTTCTCGCAAAAAAGGTGATTAGTTTAGCAGTAATGCTACATCTACGCAAATTTGCTTACTGGTTTAACGTAAACAGTCAGATGGAGGATTAGGGTTGCAGGTTAGGGAGGAAGGGCCCACCCCCTTGAAATTCAGGGGGAAAGAAGAGTTAGTTAGGAAATTTACGTAAAGGTCTTCTTAGGCTTGCGTAGATGTAGGATTATTGTTAGTTTTGTAAACATTGCATGTGCTTAGCTTAGACAAGTAGGGTTGCTATATCGGTTCGATCTGTCATAATAACAGTTGGTACGATGATTTTGACCAAAAAAGGGTCTACCAAAATCGATATCCCGAGCTTTTTCATATTTTTCGGAGGTTGCTTAAAATTGCAACATGAACATTTCATAAGGCGCACCTCCTATCACCATCGACTGCATCTCTGCGCTGCCACTGTTCGGTGTCACCTCCGTCCCTCAACCATCGTGATTTGGCCCTGCTCACCTCCTATGAGCCGTTCTCGAACCTCACACGCTTCATATCAGTATCTGCGGGTATCGTGGTTAAGTTTTATGGAGATCAGTATCTATGAGCACCCAATGTCGAGGACATTGCGAGGCTTCTAGCAATGAATGAAGCAAGAGGTTGACCTCGGATGCTTGAGAGTGTTGACCATAAGTATATGAGGTGGAAGAACTGCCCTGCAACTTGGCACACCCAATTCACAATGCATTGCCATGATGGCATGATCTAACAATTATTCGTAAGCGGTTCCCTTTGAGAAATTGTGGATTTGGTATTGCTACTTTGGGTTGTCTGGGTCAGATAGCATAATGACATCATTGTCTTGCAGAGATCTCATCTATTTGCCAGAATAATATGTGGCACTTCTCTAGGATGCAGCTACATGGTGAATTGGCATCAGTATGACGAAGCTACTATCTAGCCAATTGTATCTGTCCATCTTGATCAACATTTGTGAAGACAATTTCTATTCCCGTGACCAAGAAACATAAAAATTTCACGAAGGCGCAAGAAGCAACAAGGAAAGACATAGAGAGAACATTTGGAGTGCGGCAAGCTAGGTTTGCAATTGCCCAGGTTCCTGTTCGTTTCTGGAATAAGGATGTCTTAGCAAAGATCATTGACTTGTTGTGTAATCCTACACAATATGGTCTTCAAGGATGAAAGGGATAATGCCAATGTCGTGGATTATGGAAATGTTGGCACACCCATCAGGCCTCGCTGGTACACAAATTGCATTCAAGCATATCTTGAGGCGTGGCGAAAGATTGAAAACCGGGCCTCCCATGATCAGTTGTGTGAAAATAACATTAAACAAATTGTAGCTAGCTGCAAGATAGTGTATTTGTATTTCTTTAAAATTTATTTATTTATATTTGAAAAGATTGTTGATTTGGATTATTTGTTCTATTTGGATTAATGGTTGATATTTGTTGAATCGTTTGATCTAAATTGTAGTAGAGTAGATAGAAGAAAACAAAAGGAAAAAAAAGTATGAAGGCTATATTATGGTGATCTTGTGTTTGCGCACAACCTGCAAAAAATTATTGAGCACGCTGACGATATGATGGCTCTGCTACAGTGGTGGTTGTGTATGAGTTACATGCATGCTTGGCCGAGTTTTACATGCATGCTTTCCAGGTTATTGTTTATCTTTGGAAACGGTACATCCAAAATACCACGAAGTTGGAAAATCACACCGAAAAATATATTGATATGTGGTAAGTTAAAACAACTCTAGTAAAGTCGCCATATCAACGATCGCCATCTGCCATATCTAGAGGATCTGCTCGTTGCTCTTCCTCCTCGTCCCCAAAATTGAAGACGAGGGGGTGCTCCTCTCGTGCGACATTGACAAGAAAGCGGGTGATATATTGAAGGCGGGCGAAATGGGAACAAGGGGGGGGGATTGGAGAGAGGATTAAGACGAGAGAGTGAGGCCGTCAGCCTTTTATAGGCACTCGTGGGTGCCATTAAGGAGGCAATTGGGGAGGCGGTACATGGCCGAAGGCCGGTGGTCAAAGGGCGGGTCTTCCGGTGAGAAACGTTGTAGTGGCCTACTGTCACGCTGGTGGCCTGCTCACACGTTCGTCATGTCCCGACCTGCTAATATGCAAGTAGGAGATGATGCTGTGTGGCGGCCATCCAACGGGTCGCCGAGGGAATCCGAGGGGGCGGGCGTGGCACCAATGGTCACGTGACCGTCACCAGTGGCCCTGCATCTTCAAAACTCGACAATGGCACGAGAAGGAAGAAGTTGAAACTTTCCTCCCGCGCTGGCGGATGGGTATGGACCGAACTCCATACTGGACGTCGCCAGCCTCCATATATGGACACTACGAGGTCGTTATGGAGCGAGCTTCATAAATTATGGCAATGGACACCCATATGACAACTCAGCTAGTGTCATTTTGGTCCAAAAATGCCATATTATTAGTTATTATAGCGATCCGGGCTATATGAAGACTCTGCTATAGTTGCTCTTAGTTTTAACGAGTTGTCAGGACCCGAATTATTGGAAGAAATCGGTCAAAGAACTGAGAAGGGGTTTTTGGAATTTGTGGGTAAATTACGGGATAGTTGAGAATATAATCACCTCTACTTCTAATTAATCTAAGGAACTAAATTTGGCGAATTCTTTATTACTACCTCCATTTTGGTTTATTAGTTCCCCTTATATTTTGGATCAAACTTTGATCTTTGATTTAACTATCAAATAATAAGTTATATACCACAAAAGTAGTATCATTGAAAACCTCTTTCTATATGAATCCAACAATGTAAGTTTTGTGACATACAATTTGTATTTTGTTAGTGACACAAAATACAAAGTGACCAATAAACCAGGATGGAGGTACTAGTACTCAACATGAGGTAAATGGTCTAAACAAAGCTCCTGGTTTAACTGAATACAGTAAACAGTAATTAAGGCACAAAGCCAATTAACAACAGCCGTTGGTTCTCACCATCACATGCACCGTTGGATAACTGAATGTGCTCCTCACGTTGCTCTCATGGATAACAGAGGGATATCCTCTCCTGCTAGGACCTGGCTCTGCTAAGTTGTTCCTACGTCATCAGACTGTATGAGTTTTACAGAACAGAAGTTTTTTTTCAGATAAATGGCCCGGTTTTACGTGCATGCTTTCCTGGTGATTGTTTATATTTGAAAACAGTACATCGAAAATACCACAAAATTAGAAAATCACACCGAAAAATAGAAATAGTGAGCAGTCATCATGATACCTGCTCATGAAACAAAAAGCAGCAGCGACAGATTCCGAGGAGGAAATTGGATTTATTTCAGGATTGCAGATAGTAACTGATATCATGACAACACAACAGCAAGTATTCAGTATTTACAGTGTACACATGTGAAAGACAACAAAGAAACCAGCATTGCTCCGCGGCGTTCCCAAATTTCACTGCACCGATGATAAGCAACTGAAACTGCTTGCTGAAGATATCACGTTTATTAGTAACTGGCTGAACTAAGACACATAGAGCGGTTCAGGCGCAGTTTTCCTCTGTATCCTGATAAACAAACATAAAAAAACATGTAAAAAGGTGAGTAAAATCAACAAGTCTGTGTACACAAATCACTAGGTATTTCCATGATGTTGCATATGGTGTGGCATATGCTTTGTCAGCGCACACAAACTTCTAATTCTAAGATCAGAGTGCTATATCATTGGACACCCGACAGAATAACCTCAAGTATTACGACTAACATAACCAAACAAGTAGCAAAAGTATTAACCTAACCTGAACAAGTACTATACTCACACAATATCATGTTTCATTTTTCTTCATGGGTAACCAAATATGTCTTCAGTTATTACGAAACTGTTGCACGGCAATAGAAAACTATGCTTGTCTAAAACCAGCAGCTTGGTTTGAGGAGGAAACAAGTGTTTGCCAAGTTCAGTACACTAGGGCTCATTTCGCTGTCCTTCTAGTTCTGACAGTTAATTATGTGACGCCATCTTGAGCAAATAAAATCTAAAAAGTATAATTTACAACTGAACCATTGTCGCGCCATCATGAACTAACCAGTTGTCCTTGGACCATTTACATCCTTCCATGTCAACTACATGCAAGCTCAGTGCATGTCTTGACACTGGAGAAAGATTCTCGAAGCTGTGAAAGAAAGCTAAAGAATGTTAGCGGAAGGTAAGAAAGTAAACAGCAACGGGGAAGCAACTCGATATAGAAAGGAAATTCACCTCTGATGTACAAGATCGCCGTGAATAACAACAAAGTCACCTGATTTCATTTCCAGTGGTACAAACTCTTTCTGGTCATAAAGCGGGGAGGGGCGATCAAAATGAGTACCATTTTCATCTCTGATCATTCGCCTTTTTAGACCATCTGGTCCAGAACATTGCAAATGTCAAAAATAAAATAGATACATAGTCTGATAGCAACATAACTTTTTGTGTTGAATAATTTGGTAATGTCACATACTTTTATGTGAGCCGGGAATTGCCCATAGGCAACCGTTGGTAATTGTTGCATCTTCAAGTGCAAGCCACAATCCTGTGCATGATAGGGGCTCTGTATAAAGGAATGTATTATCCTGGTGTGGTACCACCTCGCCACCGATGCCCGGTTGCTGAAATGTGAAGAAAAAACTCAATAACAGAGAATAAAACATGCATATCATACGAAAACTAACTAGAGTCTTCAAAAGGTACCTTAAAGATGTACATAGATTGAATAACTGCAGGTCTCTTGTACCCTAAAGAAGAGAACAGGCTAGAAATGTTCTCCGAGAAAGCAAACTTTTTGAACACGGGGTCATGTTCATGTAGTGCTGCATAAAATACAGCATGGCGAAGATTATATATCTAAATGGTTGAGAAATTATGTCATCATGAAAATATGCAAGCATATAAAAAAAGAAGCAACCCACACCACAGGGAATGTTAACATGTATTAACAAGAAAATGGCAACTAAGAGCCTAAGATGAATGAATTAGCTCCAGATGGGAAAATGACCTGAACCACACACACTTTTGACTTAACTCCAGATTAGTGGAATTATAAACAGCAGACTTAAATGCAAGGCTGAACTTCAAATGTCATTTCTCCAGATAAGAACAATGCTGTCGACTGAAATGCAACATGATTGTGTTTAAAACTATTAACACCAGCACCTCTAAATCAGATGCATTTTTTTTGTTTCAAGATATACTCAATTTTATCGCTTTTTAGTGAATAGGGAATTTCCTTGTTGCACGGGACAACAAATTCTTGGTCCATGCAACATAAACAGTCAAATGATATCACAAGAACCAATTGATCATATAGTTCAAAAGACAAACATGTAAAATAATTTATCTCTGAATTTGATTGCACCGTGGGCATACTAACCATGTCCAACTTTATTAATTGAAAGTTCCTTTGGCTGTCTCAAGCATCCATCATCTCCAAATGCCTTTTCTGTGGTCACAGAAACAGCAAAGTGACAAGAGAGAAATCACCACTAAGAGCTAAGATGTAAAGCAAGAACAGAACTAGCAGTGCAGTTCGCCACATGTAACTCTGTAACTTATATCTTCTTCTTTTCTAACAAATTACCTAGCAGTTCCTAGTCCAAGGAGCATGAATGATAAATGCTACAGACTGGTGATTCCTAATTGACAAGGGTAACTCATTCCCACAAGTCCAAGATGACAGAAACCACATACCCTCGAAGAAGAAAGATATATTCTCTGCACTCTTAAAGAAGTAGTCGTCTTTCAGCTGCCGCTGCATAGGAAAACAAAATTATTCCGGAAACACAAATCCAGATCGGGCAGCATGTGAGACTAGAGATCAAATCTATCAAGTGAAATTTGAAGCTAGTTATCCGGAGAACTGTAAAATGGCAGACTGGCACATGCCTAAAAAGTTTGTACTAGTTATTATTATTTGGCAAGTCAGAAGTATCCCTCTGAAGTCTGAACAAATAAGGCAAGTTCGAGACGACATACATGATCCTTAGTGGAGAAGACACTGGAGTCAGCGCCGTCGAAGCCCTCGACGAGCTCGGCCATGCGGCCCCGCATCGCCTGAACCTCCTCCGCGCTGGAGAACGACTCCAGCACCAGGTAGCCTGGGAACAACGAGAGCCCACGCAAGATTGAGATTAGGGCTTCCGCTGCTAATTTGGAGATTGGGGGAGCCGCCCCCCGGCTGCTGGGAGACAGAGAGGTTGGGGGAGATGGGGCGCGACGAAGGAGTGCTCACCGTTGTCCTCGAAGAAGCTGAGCTGGCCGGCGGTGAGGCTGCCGGCCGGCGGCATGGCGGCGGCGGCGGAGGTAGATGTGTGAACGGAACAGGGGATGGGGATCAACCAGTGGAGGGGGGTGGTACGGAACTGTTTGCCGTCACGTTGTCGTTTTGTCTGGTCGATGGCAGTTTCCTGATTCCTGAAGCCACCCGAGCGCGCCCATGTGATACTGTATCAAGTATCAACCTATAGTTTATTTTGTGATGTCAAAAAAAAGTACAGTTTATTTTGGACTGCAATAACTAGCGAACATTCGCTCAGAAATATGACATTTGTGAAGTTTTTATACAGATTCTTCATAGATGCATGATGATTTCTGAAAAGAAAAGAAAAATACGGCAAAAGGGGGCAGAATTTGCCATCTTCTATATACAACCTAAAATGCTTAAAAAATATTCGCTTGCCATCTCCTCACAGGGAACATTCGCCAGTTAGTATTTATGTTAATTTTTCATAAATAGAAATGATACCTTTTCCAGTCTGAAAATACTAAAAAAAAATGTAAGACATTTGGATGTTTAAATTTGATTTTTTTAAATACCCAAATCTATTATAAAAGTTCACCGAAAGTACGAAACATCTCAAACATAAAAAAGAATACATTGTTGTCATGTGACCACCGAAAGACCACTACTGCCGTCAGAACAACTCGCACACGCACTGCTATCCTTGGTTTGGGCCATATGTGTGGTGACATAGGTCCTTGTTTGTGGTGATGGGAGGCTCATATATCGTTGCTCGGTTGCTTCCTCACGTGGGCATGATTAACAATCGTGTGACGATGTTCACGTCAGGGTGTGCACATGAGCAGTTGTTTTCGAGTGTGTATGGAGGTGTTGGTTCTGCTAGCGGATGTGGTAGCATAAGATGACTTCGGTTTGGTGATGTTTTTTGAGTGTTAGATCTTGAGTTTTGAGACGAGAACCCCTATACATTGTTTGGACTTGACAACCAAGGTGCTTACGTGATGTTTCCTTCTTGAAGGCACTCTTGCATTTTACTTAGATTTTCTTCTTTTGGGTGCAAACTCTTAAACTAGACTTTTGTGTCTAGATCCGTCGATAGTGGCATTTGCATGTTGTTTTCCAGAGAAGTTGACTTTGGAGAACCTTACTCGCAGTCCGCGTGTTTGTCTAGGGTAATGATTGATGTTGTTGTTTGTTGTAGCACATTGTTCAAAGCTTCAACATGACACTCGATGTCATGTTCTCTTTTTTCTTTTTTTTTTACTTTTATATACAATACATGGGTGTAAGCATCCTAGTGTTTCTCGTATGCTCCTGATATTGCGTTGTTGTATGGGCCGGATGTATTTGGTGTCATCTTCTTGATCTTTGATAAGGCACATCTAGTTATTGCATATTTAAATGATTCAATCAAACTTTTAGATAAAGGGAAAAGACAAAAGAAAATGTTTGCACGAATCTTCGTGTAAAATCAATGGCATAAGACTTAGATGTGCAGTACTTAGGGCACATCTAGATGTGCTTTAGATGTACAATACTTAGGGCACATCTAGATGTGCTTTAGATGTGCTTTAGATGTACAATACTTAAGGCACATCTAGATGTGCTTTAGATGTACAAAACTGATATATTTTTTTATCGAAGAAAATAGGGTTTTTAGGGGGTTGATGAAGAAAATAGGCTGCACGGAAACAATGTGAGAAAAAAAGGAGCGTGCTTATAGGGCCAGGCAATGTTGGGCTTGGGCTGCTACGGCCCCATCTTATCCGCCGATCCAATTAACAGTGTCAGCTTAAGGGGTACGCTAAAATCGTCCGTCTCCGCGTAGGACATAAGCAACCGGGAGTCCTCCGCTGCCCCAAATCGGCAACCGCTCCCCGTAAAACTCTGCTCCGCCGCGATCGATTCCCCCTCATAAACCAACCCCAATCCAATCCGGCCACCCCCCTCGACGGCGACCATGGCGGACTGGGCGGGGCTCCACGAGGACTTCCTCCTCCTGCTCGTCCCGCGCCTCCCCTCCCTCGACCTCCGCACCTTCCGCGCCGTCTGCGCCTCCTGGCGCGCCGCCGCGGCCACCTTCGCCTCGGCCGGCGGCCGCCCGCGCCCCGACCGCCCCTGGCTCCTCCTCCCCGCCGACGCGCCCGACCCGGAATTTCGCCGCCTCGTCATCCGCCGCGACCGCGAGGTCCCCGTCGTCACCCTCCCCGCGCGCCTCGGCCGCGCGCACGACCGCCGCCTGTTCCCCCTCGGGTCCTCCCGCGGCGTCATCGTGGCCGCCGACGACCAAGGGGCTATGCAACTGCTCGACCTCGCCACCGGTCGGCGCGCGCCTCTGCCCCCCGTCGCCGCGCTCCCTCTCGCCGACCGCGTCGAGAGCACCCCTGCCGGCCTCAGTGTCCGCCTCAAACGCGACCCGCGGGTCTACTCCATCGACGGCCTGATCCACCGCGAGGACACCCTGATCCACAAGGCCGTCCCGGTGCCCACGCCCGGCGGCGGGGCGATGGTGATCGTCATCTACTCCCCGCAGAGCCATCGCCACCAGTGGGCCACCGCTCGTCCCGGCGACAGCACCTGGAAATCCGTGAAGCCGAGCAGCATCCCCGCGGTGGTGGACCTGGCGCTCCACCGCGGCCAGCTCTACGCCAACACCCTCTTCGGGATGGTGTACGTCTACCCGGAGCTGCACGGGCTGGGCTCCGCGTCCCCGGATATCAGCCCGTCCATGACGCGGAGGCCGACCTCGGGCTTGAAGAGCAGCTTACTCGTGCAGACCCCGGGAGGCGGCGCACTGATGCAGGTGGAGTTCGTCCGCCCCTCGGTGGATGGCGAGGGCGGGGAGTTCGTGGTTCGCGTGCTGGACGAGTGCGGCGGGACGTGGGAGGAGGAGGAGGACATCGGCGACGTGGCGGTGCTCGTGGACGCGTCCGGCGCGGTGGCCGTGTCCACGCGGGAGTGCCCCGGGCTGAGGCCCAGCACCATCTACTACGCGGACCTCGACGGTGGTGAGACAAGGGTTCGGGCGTACAGCCTCGCCGGCAAGCACAGGAAGTTCGAGGTCGTCGAGTCCCTCCCCAGGGCGGAGGGGAACAATCGGCCGTGCTTCTGGTTCACGCCGGTCTATTCACAGTGACAATGAGGTCTGATCATGATCAATGCCCGTTTTTAGTCTTGCTAAATTGCTAGGCGTCGTCTGAATTGTTGCATATGAGTTGCGGCAGCGATGTGGAACAAGCTCTTCTTGCGTTCAATATGCGTGTCTACGAGTTGTGCAATGTTCATCCAGAGTCTTTAGTGCTAGGAACTTCGCGTCTGCACGCCAATGCTATCCATGCTATGTACATACAGGAAAATGAACCGTGTGTCGTCACCAATTTTCTTAAGTCTTACTAGCACATATACCCGTGCATTGCAACGGGAGAAAAAAAAATAATGTGAATTGAAATTTATTGAGAATTATATGTGCAAGAATAACGCTGTGTGCACACCGGAAGGAACATTTAGGTTCTAGGTTTCATCACATGTGAAGTAATCAATCCATATTTTTCCATTCTTCATCGATCTGTGGTTGAGATGGTTAGGTGGACAGTGGTATCCCCAACCCACCAGGGTTCAAGTCCTCGTGCTCGCATATTCCTAGATTTATTTCAGGATTTCCGGCGAGGGATGCGCTTTCAGTGGGAGGACTCTCGGGGGTGCTCATAGGGGTAGGGTGTGCGTGTGTGCGTTCATAGGAGTGAGTGTATGCGCATGTATATGAGCGCTTATGTCTGTACTGATGCTAAAAAAAATCCATATTTTTTCATTCTTCATCCAAGTTTTTTTTTCTGAACACATTCTTCATCCAGTTTACTAATGTAGTTTTGCATATGTATATAAATTGATACAACTGTATGTAAGGGAGCAATGTGGGACTATTAAATCTTATTTCCCAGGTAGTTGCGTGGACATTTTTTGAAGAAAACAAACAAAATCTGAAACGGGGATATCTTCTAAAATTCACAATCATTTTATGAAAACATGAAACTTTTATGAAGACAGGAACTTTTCTGAATAAGTCAACAGTTTTTGAAAGCGGGAAGATGTTTTAAACATTCATAATAGTTTTAGAATTTTTTTATTTTTTAAACACGAACATTATATTGAATTTGTGAATATTTCACTAAAACAAGAATATGTTTAGAATTTGGAACAATTGTTTAAAAATCTCAAGTAGTTTTGGAAAACACAAACATTTTTTGAGAAAATGGGAATGTTTTTTTTTCATTTTAAGAAATTTAGGGTCCTGTTCCAGCTAGCGCTCATGTACCAATCCATCCATCCTTCGTCCATGTTAATCCATCCATCATTCATCTAGCTTACTACATGTAGTTTCAATGCGTATATAAATTGGAAAGATTATGTCTAAAGGAGCAATGTGGGACTATTTAAAATAATTTTCCTTGAATTTGTGAACATTTCACCAAACCAAGATTTTTGTTGAATTTTCAACATTTTTTAAAATGTATGTTTTATAAAAACAATCTCAAAAAAAATTAGAAAACAAAAACATTTTTTGAATAAATGGGAACAATTTCTGAATTTTGAATAGTTTTTTAACAACAAAATAATAAGTTCCAAACAGTTTTCATAATGGTAACAATTTTTGAAATTTGAATTTTTTTCATAAATTTGAAAAAAAATGAAATTATGAAAGTTTTCCGACAATTCTGAATACAAAAAAGGTAAAAATAAATACTCCATAACACGTTTTTTTTTCGTTTCCGAAAGGCACGACCGTGACTCTCGCTAAAGCACAACCGTGCCTCTCGCGGAAGAAAAACCGTCACTTTCGCGGAAAAAAAAACGCGTTTTTTTCGCGCAAAATTAATTTTTTTTGAAAAAAATTTTGATCGAAAAGCTAAGTAAGACCGGGGAAAAACCAAAACGTCAAAAAAAAACATTTAAAAGGCAGAAAACGCGTGCGGAAAACTAAAAAACAAAATCCAGAGGGAGCGTCCAGAGCGCGACACGTGGCGACTGGCTGAGAGCGCCAAGTGGCGCTGATCGTTGTGAGGCTCCCGAAGGAGCGCTCATTAACTAGTTGCTCTGCTATTTTACTTCTCTAGCAGATGGACACACATACCACCTTGAATAGAAAAAAATAAATCTTGTTGTCGATGAATTGAAAAAAATAGGAGAAGCACCTTCCTTTAGTAGTAGGTATAGAAATCTTTTTTAATCGCTTGATTGATTTTGGCAACGTTCCTTCATTGAGTTGAATGGGTACCCTGCTTAACTGAATATTTTCTCTTAATATACTGAATCCCTCATCATATGGCCTTTGCAGCTATGGTGAAGGGTGAATATTCCATCTATGTCAGTGTTGGATGGTTGAATACAGACACAAGGCTGCATTTGGCATCATTAAGAGAAAAACAACACCGTAGCTTAACGTGGATCTTTACTCTCCACGTGGGAAAGTTATCTACATAAGGTCCATCTATGCCAAAAAAATCATTATTAATTGCTGGAAAAGAGGAGCCAACGTTATAAACATCATAATTCCAAATGATAACTGGTGAACATCAGTTGGGAGGGGATCACAAGTAAACGTTCTTTTGTGTGATAACTTTCGGATTTGCTAAAACTCATTCGAATGCTTTTTTCTTTGGTGTCATTCATTTTTGTGGCCGTCAGATCGAAACGCTCCGCGATTCGTGTGTCCAGGTGGAGACTTCGCCCGACGGGGTGGCGCGGCCCATGTGTTGTCCCGCTGGCAGCCCATCTGTTGTATGGGCTCCATCTCCTCGCACTTCCGTCGGGCCCTGATGTGGATGTGCATGTGGATGGATCGGTTAAGTACACAGGAGAGGAGAGAAGGTACATATATACTAGTACTACGATATACGACAAGACTCCTTTTCTCCTTCTTATCGTTGGCGGCTGCATAGAGCGCGGCGGGTTTTTCTTTGTCTCTACAGGTGGAAATCTTGTTCCATTTTTCTATTTTTTTTCTTCTTTTTTCGGGTTGTTCCATTTTTCTTTTTGTTTAGGAGCTTTTTTTGTTTGAAATTGCAACTGCCCAACCCGAGCGCAATCGCAACACAGCACACCCAAGCGCAATTGCAAGACATATAACATGACCGCAACCGGGGGCGGGGCGGAGGGTTGTCGGCGTCGATGAAATCGGTTCCATTTTTTTATTTATTGTTAGGTTTTTTTGTTGTAGTTTCAACCGCCCCAACCCGAGTGCAATCGCAACACAGCACACCCAAGCGCAATTGCAAGACATATAACATGACTGCAACCGGGGGTCGGGGCGGAGGGTTGTCGGCACCGATGAAATCGGTTCCATTTTTTATTTGTTGTTAGGTTTTTTTGTTGTAGTTTCAACCGCCCCGACCCGAACGCAATCGCAACTCAGCACACCCAAGCGCAACTGCAAGACATATAACGTGACCGCAATCGGGGGTCAGGGTGGATGGCTGTCGGCGCCGATGAAATCGGTTTCATTTTTTTTATTTATTGTTAGGTTTTTTTGTTGTAGTTTCAACCGCCCTGACACGAGCGCAATCGCAACTCAGCACACCCAAGTGCAACTGCAAGACATATAACGTGACCGCAATCGGGGGTCAGGGCGGAGGGCTGTCGGCGCCGATGAAATTGGTTCCATTTTTTTATTTATTGTTAGTTTATTTTTCTTTGTAGTTGCAACCGCCCCGACCCGAGTGCAATCGCAACTCAGCACACCCAATTGCAATTGCAAGACATATAACGTGACCGCAATCGGGGGTCAGGGCGGAGGGCTGTCGGCGCCAATGAATCAGTTCCATTTTTCTTTTTGAATAGGACTTTTTTCTTTGTAGTTGCAACCGCCCCAACCCGACCGCAATCGCAACTCAGCACACCCAAGTTCAATTGCAAGACATATAACGTGACCGCAACCGGGGGTCGGGGCGGAGGTTGTAGTTGCAACCGCCGCAACCCAAGCGCAATTGCAAGTCAGCACACCCAAGCGCAATTGCAAGACATATAACGTGACCGCAATCGGGGGTCGGGGCGGAGGGTTGTCGGCGCTGATGAAATCGGTTCCATTTTTTATTTATTCTTAGGGTTTTTTTTCTTTGTAGTTGCAACCGCCCCAACCCGAGCGCAATCGCAACTCAGCACACCCAAACGCAATTGCAAGACATATAACGTGACCGCAGCCGGGGGTCTGGGCGGAGGTTGTAGTTGCAACCGCCGCAACCCAAGCACAATTGCAAGTCAGCACACCCGAGCGCAATTGCAAGACATATAACGTGACCGCAACCGGGGTCGGGGCGGAGGGTTGTCGGCGCCGATGAAATCGGTTCCATTTTTTTTATTCTTAGGTTTTTTTGTAGTTACAACCGCCCCAACCCGAGCGCAATCGCAACTCAGCACACCCAGACCCAATTGCAAGACATATAACGTGACCGCAACCGGGGGTCGGGGCGGAGGGCTGTCGGCGCCGATGAAATCGGTTCCATTTTTTTTATTGTTAGGTTTTTTTGTTGTCGTTGCAACCACCCCAACCCAAGCGCAGAGGAAAAAGTGATCGAGAAAAGGAGGGCAGCTTTCTCTGTTGTCTGAATACCGGGCTCTCTTGTTTTTTCTTGACAACCCAAAACAAACAACCCAAAAAGGCCCACAACCCAAAAAAGGCCCACAAGACAAAGGCCAACAACCCACAACTAACAAGGGAGAAGTTTCAACCCAATTGGGCTTTTCTATTTTTGTTTTGTGCGGGGGAGAAAGGAGCCTGGTGATCGGGCTGGGACAAATAACAACAATGTCATCGCCACGTCATTCGACTGAGACCATTTTATTTATCAGTCGAATGAGTTCCAGGCGCTCCCGATAACTTTACCTGGTAAGGGATCGCAAACCTTGCAATTTTTTGTCACAAAATCTCTCTTCTCAGGAAATGCCATGCGTTTCTGAAAAAAACTGTCAACCCCATGCAACTAAATTTGCTACCTAAAACGTTCACAAATGTCGACCCCTCTGAATGAATGTTCGCCAGCTATTGCAGTCTAAGATATAAAGTTTGAATTTAGCATGCAATGAGATGAATTGAAGATATGTCTACTTGTTATCTAATCCGTATCAGCGATGAGCAGAAAACGAAGAAGGACCTTTTATTCATAAGCGACACATGAACATATTCAACGTTGGTCAGAATATCATCATATGCCATTAGAACATTTGCTCATTAAATCTCTAACTAATCAAAACTTGTCTTTAGTTCTGCATTGATTAGAAAGACATAAAATTACATAATGACTAGCATGAACATTAGCCAAATTAGTAGCCTAACATAAAGCAAGAATAATGCAATCCAATGTGTTATGGGGCACAATGACCCATAAGGTGGGGAGTAACTTAGACTAATGTCATTCATATGACACTAGTCTATGATACTACCTTCACACTGCAAAGTATCATAGAGGGGAGAACATTTGGTGCTTCGGGAGCACCTAAACTTAGGTGCTCCGGGAGCTCCTGATCCGTTCAATCTCAGATCCAGCATCCATGCAGAGGGCTCGCATTTATTGTGCAAAAGAACCCCGAGGAATCCGATAATTACATCGAGGTCTCGTGCATCTTTAGATGACAGTTGGACCTAGATCCAATAGCAGTGCTCGCGCTGGAGCACCTAAGGTGCTCCCAGAGCACATGCTATTCTCCCTATCATAGAGCTAGTATCATAGACGATTGCATTTATTGGCTTATAGACTCAATTTTTCTTGGAAAACGCTATGTGATGGTAACTAACATATTATGTTACCACCATCATCTCTTTTCTCATTTAATATATGTCTGTTGGTGAACGTAGTAATTTCAAAAAAATTCCTACGCACACGCAAGATCATGGTGATGCATAGCAACGAGAGGGGAGAGTGTTGTCCACGTACCCTCGTAGACCGAAAGCGGAAGCGTTAGCACAACGCGGTTGATGTAGTTGTACGTCTTCACGGCCCGACCGATCAAGCACCGAAACTACGACACCTCCGAGTTCTAGCACACGTTCAGCTCGATGACGTCCCTCAAACTCCGATCCAGCCGAGTGTCGAGGGAGAGTTCCGTCAGCACGACGGCATGGTGACGATCTTGATGTTCTACCGTCGCAGGGCTTCGCCTAAGCACCGCTACAATATTATCGAGGAGGACTATGGTGGAGGGCGGCACTGCACACGGCTAAGAGATCAAGAGATCAATTGTTGTGTCTATGGGGTGCCCCCTGCCCCCGTATATAAAGGAGCTAGGGGAGAGGCGGCCGGCCAAGGAGGAGGGCGCACCAAAGGGGGAGTCCTACTCCCACCGGGAGTAGGACTCCTCCTTTCCTAGTAGGAGTAGGAGAGAAGGAAGGGGAAGGGAGAAGGGAAGGAAGGAGGGGGCGCAGCCCCTTCCCCTAGTCCAATTCGGACTAGGCCTTGGGGGGCGCGCGGCCTGCCCTAGGCAGCCCGTCTCTCTTTCCCGTATGGCCCAATAAGGCCCAATACTTCTCCACGGCGAATTCCCGTAACTCTACGGTACTCCGATAAATACCCGAATCACTCGGAACCTTTCCGATGTCCGAAAATAGTCGTCCAATATATCGATCTTTACGTCTCGACCATTTCGAGACTCCTCGTCATGTCCCCGATCTCATCCGGGACTCCGAACTCCTTAGATACATCAAAACTCGTAAACTCATAATATAATTGTCATCAAAACCTTAAGCGTGCGAACCCTACGGGTTCGAGAACAATGTAGACATGACCGAGACACGTCTCCGGTCAATAACCAATAGCGGAACCTGGATGCTCATATTGTCTCCTACATATTCTACGAAGGTCTTTATCGGTCAAACCGCATAACAACATGCGTTGTTCCCTTTGTCATTGCTATGTTACTTGCCCGAGATTCGATCGTCGGTATCTCAATACCTAGTTCAATCTCGTTACCGGCAAGTCTCTTTACTCGTTATGTAATGCATCATCCCGCAACTAACTCATTAGTCACATTGCTTGCAAGGCTTATAGTGATGTGCATTACCGAGAGGGCCCAGAGATACCTCTCCGACAATCAGAGTGACAAATCCTAATCTCGAAATACGCCAACTCAACATGTACCTTCGGAGACACTTGTAGAGCTCCTTTATAATCACCCAGTTACGTTGTGACGTTTGGTAGCACACAAAGTGTTCCTCCAGTAAACGGGGGTTGCATAATCTCATAGTCATAGGAACATGTATAAGTCATGAAGAAAGCAATAACAACATACTAATTGATCAAGCGCTAAGCTAACGGAATGGGTCAAGTCAATCACACCATTCTCCTAATGATGTGATCCCGTTAATCAAATGACAACACATGTCTGTGGCTAGGAAACTTAACCATCTTTGATTCAACGAGCTAGTCAAATAGAGGCATACTAGTGACACTTTGTTTGTCTACGTATTCACACATGTACTAAGTTTCTAGTTAATACAATTCTAGCATGAATAATAAACATTTGTCATGAAATAAGGAAATAAATAATAACTTTATTATTGCCTCTAGGGCATATTTCCTTCAGTCTCCCACTTGCACTAGAGTCAATAATCTAGTTCATATCGCCATCTGATTTAACACTAATATTCATATCTGTATATGATTAACACCCATAGTTCACATTGTCATGTGACCAACACCCAAAGGGTTTACTAGAGTCAATAATCTAGTTCACATCGCTATGTTATTAACACCCAAAGAGTACTAAGGTGTGATCATATTTTGCTCGTGAGAGAAGCTTAAACAACGGGTCTATCACATTCAGAGCCGTATGTATTTTGCAAATATTCTATGTCTACAATGCTCTGCATGGAGCTACCCTAGCTAATTGCTCCCAGTTTCAATATGTATCCAGATTGAGACTTAGAGTCATCTGGATCGGTGTAAAAGCTTGCACCGATGTAACTCTTTACGATGGGCTCTTTTATCACCTCCATAATCGAGAAATATTTCCTTAGTCTTCACTAAGGATATTCTTGACCAATGTCCAGTGATCTACTCCTAGATCACTATTGTATTCCATTACCAAATTCAGAACAAGGTATACAATAGGTCTGGTACATAGCATAGCATACTTTATAGAACCTATACTGAGGCATAGGGAATGACTTTCATTCTCTTTTCTATTTTTTGCCGTGGTCGGGATTTGAGTCTTACTCAATTTCACACCTTTGCAACACAGGCAAGAACTCTTTCTTTGACTATTCCATTTTGAACTACTTCAAAATCTTGACAAGGTATGTACTTATTGAAAAACTTATCAAGCGTCTTGATCTATCTCAATAGATTTTGATGCTCAATATGTAAGTAGATTTACTGAGGTCTTTCTTTTAAAGAACTCCTTTTAAATACTCCTTTATGCTTTCTAGAAAAATTCTACATCATTTCTGATCAACAATATGTTACTCACATATATTTATCAGAAAGGCGGTAGTGCTCCCACTCACTTTATTGTAAATACAGGCTTCACCGCAAGTCTGTATAAAACTATATGCTTTGATTAACTTATCAAAGCGTATATTCCAACTCTGAGATGCTTGCACCAGTCCATAGATGGATCGCTGGAGCTTGCACATTTTGTTAGCACCTTTAGGATTGACAAAACCTTCTGGTTGCATCATATACAACTCTTCTTTAAGAAAACCATTAAGGAATGCAGTTTTGATATCCATTTGCCAGATTTCATAAAATGTGGCAATTGCTAACATGATTCAGACAGACTTAAGCATCGCTACAGTTGAGAAAATCTCATTGTAGTCAACACCTTGAACTTGTCGAAAACCTTTTTGCGACAAGTCGAGCTTTGTAGATAGTAACACTACTATCAGCATTTGTCTTCCTCTTGAAGATCCATTTATACAATATGGCTTGCCGATCATCGGGCAACTCCACCAAAGTCCACACTTTGTTCTCATACATGGATCCCATCTCAGATTTCATGGCCTCAAGCCATTTCGCGGAATCTGGGCTCATCATCGCTTCCTCATAGTTCGTAGGTTCATCATGGCCTAGTAACATGACTTCCAGAACAGGATTACCGTACCACTCTGGTGCGGACTGTACTTTGGAAGACCTACGAGGTTTTGTAGTAACTTGATCTGAAGTTTCATGATCATCATCATTAGCTTCCTCACTAATTGGTGTAGGAATCACTGGAACTGATTTCTGTGATGAACTACTTTCCAATTCGGGAGAAGGTACAAATTACCTTATCAAGCTCTACTTTCCTCCCACTCACTTCTTTCGAGAGAAACTCCTTCTCTAGAAAGGATCCATTTTTAGCAACGAATGTTTTGCCTTCAGATCTGTGATAGAAGGTGTACCCAACAGTTTCCTTTGGGTATTCTATCAAGACGCACTTCTCCGATTTGGGTTCGAGCTTATCAGGTTGAAAACCTTTTTCATATAAGCACCACAACTCCAAACTTTAAGAAACGACAACTTAGGTTTACTGCTAAACCATAGTTCATACGGTGTCGTCTCAATGGATCTAGATGGTGCCCTATTAAACGTGAATGCAGCTGTCTCTAATGCATAACCCCAAAACGATAGTGGTAAACCGATAAAAGACATCATAGATCGCACCATATCTAGTAAAGTATGATTACGACGTTCGGACACACCATTACATTGTGTTGTTCCAGGTGGCGTGAGTTGCGAAACTATTTCACATTATTTCAAATGAAGACCAAACTCGTAACTCAAATATTCGTCTCCACGATCAGATCGTAGAAACTTTATTTTTCTTGTTATGATGATTTTCCACTTCACTCTGAAATTCTTTGAACTTTTCAAATGTTTCAGACTTATGTTTCATCAAGTAGATATACCCATATCTGCTCAAATCATCTGTGAAGGTCAGAAAATAATGATACACGCCGCAAGCCTTAACACTCATCGGATCGCATACATCGGTATGTATTATTTCCAATAAGTCAGTAGCTCGTTCCATTGTTCCGGGGAACGGAGTTTTAGTCATCTTTCCCAAAAGGCACGGTTCACAAGCATCAAATGATTCATAACCAAGTGATTCCGAAAATCCATCTTTATGGAGTTTCTTCATGCGCTTTACACCGATATGACCCAAACGGCAGTGCCACAAATAAGTTGCACTATCATTATTAACTTTGCATCTTTTGGCATCAATATTATGAATATGTGTATCACTACGATCGAGATCCAACAAACTATTTTCATTGGGTGTATGACCATTTGAAGGTTTTATTCATGTAAATAGAACAACAATTATTCTCTGACTTTAAATGAATAACCGTATTGCAATAAACATGATCAAATCATATTCATGGTTAACGCAAACGCCAAATAACATTAATTTAGGTTTAACACTAATCCCGAAAGTATAGGGAGTGTGCGATGATGATCATATCAATCTTGGAACTACTTCCAACACTCATCGTCACTTCCCCTTCAACTAGTCTCTGTTTATTCTGTAACTCCTGTTTCGAGTTACTAATCTTAGCAATTGAACAAGTATTAAATACTCAAGGGCTACTATAAACACTAGTAAGGCACACATCAATAACCTGTATATCAAATATACCCTTGTTCACTTTGCCATCCTTCTTATCCACCAAATATTCAGGGCATTTCCGCTTCCAGTGACCATTTCCTTTGCAGTGTAAGCACTCAGTTTCAGGCTTTGGTCCAGCTTTGGTCTTCTTCACGGGAGTGACAACTTGTTTGCCATTCTACTTGAAGTTTCCCTTTCTTTCCCTTTGCCCTTTTCTTGAAACTAGTGGTCTTGTCAATCATCAACACTTGATGCTCTTTCTTGATTTCTACCTTCGTCGATTTCAACATCACGAAGAGCTCGGGAATCGTTTTCATCATCCCTTGCATACTATACTTCATCACGAAGTTCTAGTAACTTAGTGATGGTGACTAGAGAATTCTGTCAATCACTATCTTATCTAGAAGATTAACTCCCACTTGATTCAAGCGATTGAAGTACCCAGACAATCTGAGCACATGCTCACTAGTTGAGCGATTCTCCTCCATCTTTTAGCTATAGAACTTGTTGGAGACTTCATATCTCTCAACTCGGGTATTTGCTAGAAATATTAACTTCAACTCCTGGAACATCTCATATGGTCCATGACGTTCAAAACGTCTTTGAAGTCCCGATTCTAAGCCGTTTAAGCATGGTGCACTAAACTATCAAGTAATCATCATTTTGAGCTTGCCAAACATTCATAACGTCTACATCTGCTCTTGCAATAGGTTTGTCACCTAGCGGTGCATCAAGGACATAATTCTTCTGTGCAGCAATGAGGATAAACCTCGGATCACAGATCCAATCCGCATCATTGCTACTAACATCTTTCAACACAGTTTTCTCTAGGAACATATCAAAATAAACATATGAAAGCAACAACGCGAGCTATTGATCTACAACATAATTTGCAAAATACTACCAGGACTAAGTTCATGATAAATTTAAGTTCAATTAATTATATTACTTAAGAACTCCCACTTAGACAGACATATCTCTAGTCATCTAAGTGATCACGTGATCCAAATCAACTAAACCATGTCCGATCATCACGTGAGATGGAGTAGTTTTCAATGGTGAACATCACTATGTTGATCATATCTACTATATGATTCACGTTCAACCTTTCGGTCTCCATGTTCCGAGGCCATATCTGTATATGCTAGGCTCGTCAAGTTTAACCTGATTATTCCGCGTGTGCAACTGTTTTGCACTCGTTGTATTTGAACGTAGAGCCTATCACACCCGATCATCACGTGGTGTCTCAGCACGAAGAACTTTCGCAATGGTGCATACTCAGGGAGAACACTTCTTGATAATTAGTGAGAGATCATCTTAAAATGCTACCGTCAAACTAAGAAAAATAAGATGTATAAAAGATAAACATCATATGCAATCAAAATATGTGACATGATGTGGCCATGATCATCTTGCTCCTTTGATCTCCATCTCCAAAGTACTGTCATGATCTCTATCGTCACCGGCACGACACCATGATCTCCATCATCTTGATCTATATCAATGTGTCATCACATGGTTGTCTCTCCAACTATTGCTCTTGCAACTATTGCTATCGCATAGCGATTAAGTAAAGCAATTATTTGGCGCTTGCATCTTATGCAATAAAGAGAGAACCATAAGGCTTCTGCCAGTTGCCAATAACTTCAACAAAACATGATCATCTCATACAACAATTTATATCTCATCTTGTCTTGACCATATCACATCACAATAAGCCCTGCAAAAACAAGTTAGACGTCCTCTACTTTGTTGTTGCAAGTTTTACGTGGCTACTACGGGCTGAGCAAGAACTGTTCTTACCTACGCATCAAAACAACAATGATATTTCGTCAAGTTAGTGTTGTTTTAACCTTCACGAGGACCAGGCGTAGCCACACTCGGTTCAACTAAAGTTGGAGAAACTGACACCCGCTAGTCACCTGTGTGCAAAGCACGGCGGTAAAACCAGTCTCGCGTAAGCGTACGCGTAATGTCGGTCCGGGCCGCTTCATCCAACAATACCGCCAAACCAAAGTATGACATGCTGGTAAGCAGTATGACTTGTATCGCCCACAACTCACTTGTGTTCTACTCGTGCATATAACGTCTACGCATAAAACCTGGCTCCGATGCCACTGTTGGGGAGCGTAGTAATTTCAAAAAAATTCCTACGCACACGCAAGATCATGGTGATGCATAGCAACGAGAGGGGAGAGTGTTGTCCATGTACCCTTGTAGACCGAAAGCGGAAGCATTAGCACAACGCGGTTGATGTAGTCGTACGTCTTCACGGCCCGACCGATCAAGCACCGAAACTACGGCACCTCCGAGTTCTAGCACACGTTCAGCTCGATGACATCCCTCGAACTCCGATCCAGCCGAGTGTCGAGGGAGAGTTCCGTCAGCTCGACGGCGTGGTGACGATCTTGATGTTCTACCGTCGCAGGGCTTCGCCTAAGCACCGCTACAATATTATCGAGGAGGACTATGGTGGAGGGGGGCACCGCACACGGCTAAGAGATCAAGAGATCAATTGTTGTGTCTATGGGGTGCCCCCTGCCCCCGTATATAAAGGAGCTAGGGGGCAGTGTCGGTGTCAAAACCGGCGGATCTCGGTAGGGGGTCCCAAACTGTGCGTCTAGGCGGATGGTAACAGGAGACAAGGGACACGATGTTTTTACCCAGGTTCGGGCCCTCTCGATGGAGGTAAAACCCTACTCCTGCTTGATTGATATTGATGATATGGGTAGTACAAGAGTGGATCTACCACGAGATCAAGGAGGCTAAACCCTAGAAGCTAGCCTATGGTATGATTGTTGTAATGGTTGTTCGTCCTATGGACTAAAACCCTCCGGTTTATATAGAAACCGGAGAGGGCAAGGGTTACACAGAGTCGGTTACAATGGTAGGAGATCTACATATCCGTATCGCCAAGCTTGCCTTCCACGCCAAGGAAAGTCCCATCCGGACACGGGACGAAGTCTTCAATCTTGTATCTTCATAGTCTTGGAGTCCGACTGATGATGATAGTCCGGCTATCCGGACACCCCCTAGTCCAGGACTCCCTCAGTAGCCCCTGAACCAGGCTTCAATGACGATGAGTCCGGCGCGCATATTGTTCGGCATTGCAAGGCGGGTTCCTCCTTCGAATTAATCATAGAAGATTGTGAACACCTGGATAGTGTCCGGCTCTGCAAAATAAATTCCACATTCCACCGTAGAGAGAATAATATGCACACAAGTTCAATCTGCTAACGTATTTTGTGGCGTGACGTCACACCACTACCAAGCCTTTACTTAAATCATTTTTATCATACCACCTCAACGCGTTTAGCGAAACGGTTTCCTTGGCACGTCTTGTCGAAGCAGAGATCATGTTCCCCTTTATTCCGGGATTCCCATCAATACGGACGTGGGTAACCCAACCGCGCCATTGATTGTGGCGCTTGGGAGATAGGTGAGTTTTACCAGGCCGGTGGGGACGCATAGTCTTCGTCCGCCCATATATAAGGGGATAAGGATCCACCCTTTTCACCTATGCCTTCTTCCTCCTTTGCCTATCCATCTCCGCGCACTCGAGCTCCAGTGCCCAAGTCCGCACATCTCGTCTCAACTGATGAAGACCGAACCTCGTGGTGAGATCCGATTGTTTGTTGCGGTCCGATCTTTCACGACACTCCACCACCACCAGTAGCAACCTCTCGCCCGCGCACGCGATGTACACGAAGTAGAGGGTTTGAACCTTGTGGCCCAGCACGAGAAAACCAATCTCGACGAAGGTACTCACGCGCAAAAACAATTTCCACGAAGAGAAATCGCAACACAGGGGTTTTCTAAAGATCCCTCCAAAACTTGATACGGGTGTCTACCCTGAAAAACACATCGTGTCTATTTCATAAAAGATAACCTACCTTTACATTCATCCTACTATGGCTATTTATACTAGTATAGACGACCCTTTTGACTTGACCAACAAACAATAAAACTAGCGTATGTAGACACGTCAAACTTTTATCTCTAATTAAATTGCCTTTTACATCTCGGCAGATATTCTAATCTAACAACCAGATTAATGTTGGAGGTGGACCCCAGCCCGTATCCTTTAATGAAAGCAAGTCACGTAACAGCCTCCAAGTCTTGATAGATTGAGGGACCTTTTTACGTGGAAGTGGCAAGAATAGAAACAAATTCCTTTCTCTGATTTTATTGGCCGAGTGAAATAGATCACATATCCCGTACTTCCATGTATCTACATAGGCTTCATTAACTTTCCAAAAATTGGAGAACGTTGGTGTTTCTGTTCCCTTGCCAAACCTTGCCTGATAAAGGTTACATGCATATGTCATGGCTTGATTTAGCTCTTCCTCTTGCATTTAATTATTCTCCTTTAATACATGCACGTCCAGGGACTTCTCTTCCTTCTCGTTGGCACACAGATCAAACAAAACAATGTATTGTTTTATTGTAACAGAAAATAATCCATCTAACCCACTGACATGCGTTACTATTTTGCGATCATTAACAACACTAGCATTAGTCACGGCCGTATCATCAACCTTCTCCAGCCATGTCCGGAGCGGGAGGCAAGTGGATGGCTTCCTCCGTTACGGAGGGGCACATCAAAAAACTGTGCGGTGCCGGATACCTGTCCAGCGACATCGCGCACCGGCTGCCCGACAAGGGGCAGCTCATCCCCACCCCCAGGCCCCATGAGAGGGTCGTATTCCTTCCTCACTTCCTCCGAGGACTGGGCTTCCCACTTCATCCCTTCGTCCGGGGGCTCATGTACTACTACGGCCTGGACTTCCACGATCTGGCGCCAAACTTCATCCTCAACATCTCGGCGTTTATCGTCGTGTGCGAGGCCTTCCTCTGCATCCAGCCCCACTTCGGCTTGTGGCTAAAAACCTTCAATGTCAAGCCGAAGGTAGTGAAGGGCATCCAAGCGGAGTGCGGAGGCACCATGGTGGGCAAAATGCCCAACGTCCTCTGGCTCGAGGGCGCCTTCGTGGAAACCATCAAAGGGTGGCAATCGGGGTGGTTCTATATCACCGAGCTGCGTGACCCTAAATGGGCAGCGGCCCCCGAGTTCAGATCTGGTACCCCCATGCAGCTCACCTCCTGAAAAGAGAAGGGCTTGCTATGGGGCAGTTCGGAGGAGCTGACCGGACTCCAGTCCTGTCTCCAGACCCTGGTGAACAAGAAGCTCAAGCTTGTCAACGTGATCCAGGTCATGCTCGTCCGCCGGATTCTCCCCTGCCAACAACGGGCCTTCAATCTGTGGGAGTTTGATCTGGCACAGCACCGGACCCTCAGCGGGCTCTTCGACACAACGTACAAAGCTGCCTGGAGGGTGCTGTTCAAGGGCGGAGAAGCCCCCGCATCCGCAACTGAAGATCGCGGATTCAGCACGAAACGCCCGGCTGGTGTGGTAAGATATGTTATCCTTTATGGGACATTTATTTCTTTCATAGTTTGACTCTATTGTGGGATCTAAAATTCTCAATGCCTTTAACAGGACTGGCAGAGGACGTCCGGACATGTTAACTGTCCGGCTCCCCTCCCCGAAGACCCAGCGGATACTTGTTTAACGGGGCTGCTAGTCCCGGCACTTTATGTGGTGCCGGAGAAAAGGCCAAGAAGAAGGCCACGGGAACCCGAAGGAGTTCCCGGCGCCAGGTGGTATCGGAGTCATCGTCCGATGGCTCCGAGGCGGACTCCTCCCCCGAAGACGAGGAGGAGAAAGAGGACTCTCCCCAGGAGGGGGGAGAGAGGAAGAGGAAGGCTTCCCCAACGGGGGAGGCCGAAGGGTCCAAGAGGGGAAGGACCCTTCCTCCGGACAGCTCCGCCAACGCCAACGACGGCGACGAAGGGTGGCCCTCAAGGGCCAAGCCCCCGGCAAGATCGTAAGTATCCGGATTCCTGAATGATTTATAATTTCTCTTTTGTGCCACATGGTGTCCTTCTAATGCCGCACACTACCTGCAGTCCGGCCGAGGATGATCTTCCCGCTTCATCGAGCGGGTCCTTGGCTCCGTCGGATGTGGATTCCATTCTGACCGCCTCCACCCCTCGTGATGCTAACGACGCCGACCGTGGGATCCCAGGAGGGGACCCATCAGGAGGAGGCTCCGAAGGTGCCGCAAGGCAGCCTCCTGGACTTTGCGCCGGACTCCGTGCCGGAACCCGCAGTGGTTCCGGAGTTCGGCAGGCAGCCCCTTCGTAAGAAGGGCAAGACCGTGACACCGGCAGCCTCCGTCCAACCGGAGGCGCCGAACAACTTGTTGGAGGCGCTCAACGGCGCTTCCATCAAGGAAGAACACCGCACTATCATGAGTGCGGTGATTCAGAAGGTTCAGCTCGCCAAGAGCGGGCTGACCGAAGCCTGCAGCAGCCTTCTAACAGGCTTTGAGGTAAGAAGTTTTAAAATATGCAATGTAATACCGCATAGACAGTAGCCCCTGATGCTCAGTTCGGTGTTCGGAAAGAAAAGCCGGACTGAGGATCTAAAAAGATATACGCAGGAGTTCTAAAAATTATGTCAATATGGGGTTGCAGGCTGCGCTGCTGACCTCTGCCGCATTGACTGCGGAGGTCGGTTCTTTGAAGCAGGACCTCGAGCGGACCGAGAACGAGCTCGGCCTTGCCAAGAAGCAGCTCGAGGACAAAGAAGGTGAGTAACACCATATTAAATTTGTACCTTACAGAAAATGATTTTGGTTGCAATAGAAATAACAAGGATAACGTGGGCACTGCAGGGGCCACGAGCGAGGTGGCGACCCTAAAGGAGGCCGTGTCCGCGGTCGAACGTAATGCGGCCGCGGAACGAGCGGAGCGAGAGAAGCAGGAGGCGCGGGTGGCGGAGGTGCGGCAAGAGCTCCAGGCTCTCATGGAAAAGCATGAGAGTTTGGAGCGCGACTCGAAGACTCGAGAGTTTGAGCTTGCCTCGGCTCTTGAGAGTGCCAAAGCCGCTAAGGCCGAGGCCCATAAGGCCCTCCAGGAGATTGAGGCGGTGAAGAAAATAGCGGCGGGTAAGGCATTTTTCATGCAAAGCAAGCATGTGAATGTGAATTACCTGTTACTTACCCGAATTCGGAGCTCTCCAGGAGCGTTTGCAGATCTGCCTCGCAGCATGTCCGATGCTGCCGCATTCTACCGGGCCGAGGAGGGGAGCTCAACGGAGAAGGTCTTCTGGTCTCAGTATGCTGAGGCTGGACATCCGGTGCCCCTTAGCGACCAGCTGAAGCAGCTGGTCGAGCTCCACAAGGTGGCTGAGCAGGCCATGAAGGGCCTCATAGTCCGGTTGTGGCCTGAAGAGGCCATGCCTGGGAGCTACTTCGGCATGGTGCGGCGGCTGGTGGATGCGTGTCCCTGGGTGGAAGTCATCAAGCGCTCCGCCTGCATTGAAGGTGCCCGTCGGGCCCTTGCCCGCGCAAAGGTGCACTGGGGCAGGCTGGATGCTGAGAAGCTTCTGACGGACGTGCCGCCGGCGGGCAAGGAGTATCACACAAATGTATTATAAGAGTGTCCTGAAGGGTGCCCGCAAGATTGCGGATGAGTGTCCCAAAGATGTAATATTTGAGTAGACTCGCAATGTGTTATCCTGTGCGCTGAAAACTTTGTTCATATGCGCTAAGCAATGCTTATTAATTTAAAATATTACCTTCTGTGCGGCCGTTTATCAAATCTGAGAGATGGCAAGTCATCGGCTTCAGCCCCCATGCCACGAGTGCTGGGGTGTTCGGGATAAACTTGAGTGCTCTTGTTCCCATTTTTAGGTCCATCTAGGGAGGCGCTCAACACAACGAACAAGGCAACCGTACTTATAATGCTCGAACACTCTCACTTAGCCATAGAATTCTATAATTTTAAATTTCGGCGAAGCCCCTAGTGTTCGGAAGACCGAGTTCGGGGCGCTATCCACGCCTGGGCCGGACGAAGCCGGTTCCTTGCTCTAAGCGGCATAAGTCTTTAGGGACTCGAAAAGACCTCTCGAACAGCGACCAGCTCCCGCCTTATCATGACGGTCAGTTTTAGGTTTCTCCACTGAGGCGTTCACCCAGCTCAACCGGGGCGCAATCGCAGTGGTTCTCCCAGTGCTACCTTAGCCGACGGAACGGAACATAAGGTACCAAAACATGGGAGCCGGGCAAACCCAACTATTGACCCAAGACATGATTCGGAGCCGATGCATATAATGCTAGAAGTTCGGGGTGCCGCACTTGTGAAAGTGTTTGGACTTATCACACCGTAATGCGGGGAACATAAGCCCCTGGTGTATTCGGCCGTACCAAAGTGTACGGATGCAAAACGTCATAAATGAACATACATGTAAGAAAGGAATGCAATTACAAGCGAAAAGTGATGCATTGTTTACTCAAGGAATTCTGCCATGAGTGCAGGACGATACAAATAGTGCGGTAAGCAAGGGATTGGACTATTAGACATGTCCCCCTCCAGGGTTAGGCTGCAGAATGGTGTATTTAACAAATTTAATGCTCACAATGGAGACCACCTGAGTGTTCGTCGTAGCCTGTGTCCTTCCCTGGCTGTTGCATCGTGAGTTCGGCAGATTCACCGCCGGACAAGGTCTCTGGTGAACGGAGTCCTGTGGATAAATAGAAAAAAAGGAAAAGAAAAAGAGCGACACACTTGGGAGCCCCTGGTGTGGTTGAGTCGTACTCTGGGCCTGTCGTGGTCATGCCCCTCCCCCTATGCCCATGGTATCTCCAGAGCGTAATGATGTACGCGAAGAGCTGGTCTTGCAATCATGCAAGGGCTGGGGTTGGGGCCGCATTGCTACGCGTGCTCGGAACGTGCCAGGTGGTCTTGATTTATTTTACTCCGGGCACGTTTGGCCATGTCCGGTCGTTTAACGGCCGGACTCGAAAATTGCCTTAAGAGGCTGCTCTGTACTTCTGTCGCGAGAGCCGCTGTGTGTTCCTCCGTTCGGAGGGAGCGTTCAGTGTTTCCGTTGACCGTGATGACTCCACGAGAGCCTGGCATCTTGAGCTTAAGGTATGCATAATGCGGCACCGCGTTGAACTTTGCAAACGCGGTTCGTCCGAGCAGAGCGTGATAGCCACTGCGGAACGGGACTATGTCGAAGATTAACTCCTCGCTTCGGAAATTATCCGGGGATCCGAAGAGCACTTCCAGTGTGACTGAGCCTGTACAATTGGCCTCAACACCTGGTATGACACCTTTGAAGGTCGTCTTTGTAGGTTTAATCCTTGAGGGGTCTATGCCCATCTTGCGCACTATATCCTGATAAAGCAGGTTCAGGTTGCTGCCGCCGTCCATCAGGACTCTAGTGAGGTGAAATGCATCGACGATTGGGTCTAAAACCAATGCGGCGAATCCGCCATGGCGGATACTGGTGGGGTGGTCCCTTCGATCGAAAGTGATCGGGCAAGAGGACCATGGATTGAACTTCGGGGCGACTGGCTCCATCGCATATACGTCCCTAAGTGCACGCTTCCACTCCCTCTTGGGTATATGGGTTGCGTATATCATGTTTACCGTCCGCACTTGTGGGGGAAACCCTTCTGTCCTCTACTATTCGGCGGCCGAGTCTCTTCCTCGTCATTGTTGTGCAGCCCCTTGTCATTGTTTTCGTCAATTAACTTGCTTGCCTGCTTGAATACCCAACAATCCCTGTTGGTGTGGTTAGCTAGCTTTTCGGGGGTGCCATGTATCTGGCAAGAGCGGTCGAGTATTCGGTCCAAATTGGACGGACCCGGAGTGGTTCTTTTGAATGGCTTCTTCCGCTGACCGGGTTTAGAGCCTCTGAATACGGCGTTGACTGCCGTATCCTCAGTGTTATCACCATTAACGCGACGTTTGTTTTTGTTTCGACGCGACCTGCCATTGCGGTCCTTAATATCCGGACTGCCAGCATTTTTGCTGAGGTTGTTACTGCGGGCTAGCCAGCTGTCCTCCCCCGCACAGAAGCGGGTCATGAGTGATGTGAGGGCTGCCATGGATTTTGGCTTTTCCTGTCCTAGGTGCCGGGCCAGCCACTCGTCGTGGATGTTGTGTTTGAAGGCTGCGAGGGCCTCTGCGTCCGGACAGTCGACGATTTGATTTTTCTTTATGAGGAACCGTGTCCAGAATTGTCTGGCCGATTCGTCTGGCTGCTGAATTATGTGGCTTAGGTCATCAGCGTCTGGTGGTCGCACATATGTGCCCTGGAAGTTGTCAAGTAATGCGGCTTCCAGGTCCTCCCAACACCCAATTGATTCTGCTGGCAAGCTGTTAAGCCAATGCCGAGCTGGTCCTTTAAGCTTGAGCGGGAGATACTTGATGGCGTGGAGATCGTCACCGCGGGCCATATGGATATGAAGGAGATAATCTTCGATCCAAACCGCGGGGTCTGTTGTGCCATCGTAGGATTCAATGTTCACGGGTTTGAACCCTTCGGGGATTTGATGATCCATTACTTCATCTATGAAGCATAGTGGGTGTGCGGCGCCTCTATACTGGACAATATCACGACGTAGCTCAAGAGAGCTTTGTCTGCTGTGTTCGGCCCGGCCGGAGTTGCTGTATCCGGCACGACGGTAGTCGTCGTGGATCGTGAGGCGCCCACGTGATCCGTAGATTGATCTTGATTGTCTTGCCTTGTCCTCCAATATCTCTCGCAAGTCCGGCGCACTCCCCCATGGCTTCGCGCTTTTCAAGCGGTGCTGGGGTACGGTTCTGGTGGAGGGCCTAGATGCCTCTCTGTCGCGGCCACGAGGTGGTCGGTCTGTCGTATTGTGCGCTGGTGATGAAGGTTTGTATGCCTCCTCCTCTAATCGGGGGAGCAACTTGCGTTTTGGGTAGCTTTTGGAGGGGCGTTTGAGTTCATGCTCTTCGGCCACGAGGACCTCGGTCCATCTGTCGGCCAGCAGGTCTTGATCAGCTCGAAGTTGTTGCTGCTTTTTCTTTAGGCTGTTCGCCGTGGCCATTAGCCTGCGTTTAAAATGCTCTTGTTCGACGGGATCCTCGGGCACGACGAATTCGTCGTCGTTGAGGCTTGCCTCGTCTCCGGAGGGAGGCATGTAAATGTCGTCCTCTATCTCCTCGTCTGCCGCTCTCTCTTGAGGGCTGGCTTCTCCGTCCTCCTGTGCTGAATCTTGCTGGATGGGGTTGTCTTTGGCACTCTCTGGGGTGTTATTATCTCTGGTGCCGGAATCTCCATTATTGCTGTGGCGGGATTTAGAGCGGCGCCGCTGACGTCGGCGCTTGGGCTGTTTCTTAGAGGAATCTACCTCCACTGCTTCTTCGCCGTCCCCATCCTTTGGGATGTCCACCATGTATATGTCGTATGACGAGGTGGTCTTCCAGTGCCCCGTAGGCGCTGGTTCTTGTTCGTCTCCGGCATCGTCGTCCATACCGTCGATGTCTTCGGAGTCGTAGTCTAGCATGTCGGTTAGATCATCGACAGTGGCTACAAAGTGGGTGGTGGGTGGGCTTTGAATTTCTTCGTCGTCCGCATCCCAACCATCCTGACCGCAGTCCGGCCAGGGCTCTCCTGATAACGAGAGAAACTTTAGCGAATTCAGGATGTCGCCAAAGGGTGAGTGCTGAAAGATGTCCACAGCGGTGAACTCCATGATCGGCGCCCAATCGGATTCGATTGGCAGGGGCGCAGGAGGTTCGGAGTCCGGCACCTCGGAGTCACGAGCTTTGCAAGGGACAAGGTCAGTATTCGGCTCCATCGTCGTAGAAGTTGCAGCCCCCGAGGCGGTGTCCAGCCACCTGTCCTATGGGTCAGAGCGGACTCATGTGCGGCCTCCAGGGTACTGTCCGGTGGTAGAGCTAAATCATGCCCATCGTGACAGTGCGACGCGCTCGGCTGTGGCTCGAATCCATCGAAGATCAAGTCTCCGCGGATGTCGGCCGTGAAGTTTAGGCTTCCAAACCTGACCTGTCGGCCAGGGGCGTAGCTTTCGATCTGCTCCAGATGGCCAAGCGAATTAGCCCGCAGTGCGAAGCCGCCGAACATGAAGACTTGTCCGGGGAGAAAAGTCTCACCCTGGACTGCGTTGTTGTTGATTGAAGAAGCCATCAAGCCTATCGGTGACGCACAAAGGAACTCTCAATGAAAGCACCAATGTCAGTGTCAAAACCGGCGGATCTCAGGTAGGGGGTCCCAAACTCTGCGTCTAGGCAGATGGTAACAGGAGACAAGGGACACGATGTTTTTACCCAGGTTCGGGCCCTCTCGATGGAGGTAAAACCCTACTCCTGCTTGATTGATATTGATGATATGGGTAGTACAAGAGTGGATCTACCACGAGATCAAGGAGGCTAAACCCTAGAAGCTAGCCTATGGTATGATTGTTGTAATGGTTGTTCGTCCTACGGACTAAAACCCTCCGGTTTATATAGACACCGGAGAGGGCTAGGGTTACACAGAGTCGGTTACAATGGTAGGAGATCTACATATCTGTATCGCCAAGCTTGCCTTCCACGCCAAGGAAAGTCCCATCCGGACACGGGACGAAGTCTTCAATCTTGTATCTTCATAGTCTTGGAGTCCGGCCGATGATGATAGTCCGGCTATCCGGACACCCCCTAGTCCAGGACTTCCTCGGGCAGGCTGTTGGAAATATGCCCTAGAGGCAATAATAAAATGGTTATTATTATATTTCCTTGTTCATGATAATTGTCTATTGTTCATGCTATAATCTTATATTTACTAACTGGAAGCACTAATCGAGGCACCACGTTAATCCTCAAGACTAATCATATTAGCCATCTGATCTCCGTATTAAGTAGATGTAGCCGTCCGATGAGATACCTCAGGAGTCCTGACCTACTATCTCACCTTCGTGTAGAAATAGGGCATCTCCCTCACGGCAAAAAAGGGGCATCTTCCATCTCAAAAAAAACTTTAATCCTCAAGACTAATCATATTAGCGATCAGATCTCCATAGAAAAAGGCCATCTCCCTCACATCAAAAAAGGGCATTGATCCTAAAAAAGGGAATCTTCCATCTAAAAAAAGGGCATCTCCCTCGCGGACTGCTTCCTCCATCGATCCTACCCTGCGAGGCACCCGCACATCATGCACAAATCCCTAGGTCTGCTGCTCCATCTGGTCCTCCTCCCTCTCTCCCATCTCAAGACTTCATGTAAACAATCAAGTGAGCCTCTTTTGGATGTACCCAATTCTTCCGGCGAGTCTCACCTCTTCACAAGAGGCTGAACGCTGCTGCACGCTACTGGATATAGATTCTTCCTGATCCTCTACGCACGCATCACCTCCTTGCCATCCTCAACATATCGCAGATCAACCTAAAAAGAAGACCACAATTGAATGAAGTCCCTCAATGATCGTGTTATGGTGCAGCCCTTCAATCTCCCCTGATGTCAAATTTTGACTATACTGCAATCAAGTTTTTCGTTTTAGTAAGATCAATTTCTGTGATGATTGATAAAGACGAGCTTATGTACTGAAATTTCTCCCATACATCGTATCAGATTCCCCGTCCCGATCTGGGAAGTATTTTTGAGTAGTTTGTCCCTTCGCTCCCATCTCCAACCTGCCGCTCATCCTGCTGTCATGTTCACGACGCCTGCTCGATCTCCAGCGGTGCCTCTTCCTCTCTCTCTCTTGCCACAGGACTCGCTCTCCTTCTAGCCTTTGCATACTTTGGTCTCTGAGTTGGTGCCATGCACAAGGTTCAAAGCTCACGAAACCACCTGACCCAGCACTAATTAGCCGGTATTATTAATGTAGTCGTGTTCCTGTCAAATAGTATAGAAGTTTAATGCATAGGTGTATCCGTGCTTTAGTTTTTACCCTTTTTCAGTTAGAGTCTATATACAGGCCAGGATTTGGAAGTTTGCCTAGCCTTAAGTCGATGGTTATGGACAATCTGATGGCGGTATGACTGCTTAGGCATATGTTGTTCTCATACTGCTCCATCCGAGTCCTGCTGCCCATGTGAATTTTTTGTCCATGCTTTGTTTATTGTTTAACAGTTATTATTTCATTGCAATAATTACTGATCCAGGTTTCCCTTCCTACAACTTTCAATGTCATCTTAGTGTAGCATGGAAGTTGATTGTGCTGCACTGAAATAGGTTTGTCTTCTCTGCTGGTATGGTATTTCTTATAAAGAAAAAAATTCGAGAATAAATGTAGATCCATTCACAAACAGTAAATAAATTAGTTCATATCGATAGAGTGATAAGGTTTAATTATGTGGATATGCATTCCAAGATTCCTATTGTACGAAGATATCATGTGTTTGATTTGTACAAAAGATTTCTCTGCTACTCTATCAGCGGCTGGGATTTACTATTGCTAATCCCCGTAGAGGAAGTAGTGAAAGAATCATGTCTACACAAGCATCTACGTGAATTCTGGGGCAGAACGTCTTCTTTCTATTCTATGACCATAAGTGCTTTCCTTACTAATCTGCAAATAGAATAACACAATCAATAAGAATTCTCCGCTTTTTCCAGCTGATCAAGTGTTCTTTTTCCCATGCCACAACACAACAAATATTTATTTTGCCGACTCCACCATATTTGTGTGTCCCGTGTTGTCTACAAACTTGGAATCGACAAAAAGCAACACTAAGCATTACGGCAAGGATGAGTCGAGTGGCCGGCGACGCGTCACGAGATGGTAATGTAGCTTTTCCTCTTGAATTTCCATGATGCTTGATGCAGAGGGGGTGCCAATGTACTGATGGAAGTTCAAAAGAGAGATGTAGGTTTGGTCGGTGAAATACAGTAGAAATTTCTACCATACATGCTCTCATACTCCTAGCACTAGCGCAGTACTAAGTATTATGACAATAAGGAGTCCAACGGCCAGAGGCGCGTCTCACCTGGCTTGGAGAAAAGGGCCAGGGCCGCACAAGTTTTATTAGTCCATTTTATTTTAATTGATGATTCTCATATATTGAATTTTTACTTATAAAATCCTCCTCAGGTCTTGATAGGCAAGTATTTCCTGATTTCTTGGGCTGAAAACTGGACAGATTGTGACTTTGTTCCAGTTTTGCTAACGTGTAGCTGGGATTTCTACTGCTGTAAGCTGTGAGGTACTGATAATGGTATTTATGATGCTGCAAATTCATCATATAATTTATGCTATTTTCATGGCTTTCTTTGTGTTCTTTTCTTGGTAGGTCGTCCATGCTGCTCAGAATTTATTCCTCTTTGTAGTATATTAAAATTCCTGAACAATGTCAGTTGAATGCATGATATTTTCAGGTCGTATTTTCTCAAACATGAGCTTTTCTATATTTTCCTTCTTTTTATATGATTTGATTCATGGTTATGCCCTGTAGAGTTGCGGCAATGGATTTGTAGTTACCTACATAGAGTCTACTTATGGTCTAAGGATTTCCACCATGCAATCTATGAAAAGTCATAGCCTTCAGATTCATATAACTTGCAGTTATCTCTCTTTCATGTACTTCCTCTGATAATCTAAGATGTACTCTTAACAAAATAAGTAACAACTTATGTGTGCAGATTCACCACATCCGCCTCAGTTGATGAGTTTCTCATGTTGAGTAACCTTTGTAACATTGTCATCCTTTTTGTAATGAGATGGAGTCCTGATTTTACATCTACAGCATATTGACCTTTCTAAGGATTTAAAAACTCCTTTGAGATAGCTCACACTGTATTTCTTTTCCACCATTAATACTTTAGAGCTCATGGATACATATATTGGTGTTTCATTGTCGATTATTTTTGTTGCAGAGTCCTACCTTTTTCTCAACTATATCACGTTCGTGTTATCAAAACATGATACTTCACATGGACCTTTTTTTCACATAACTTCTCTTTTGGCTGCAAATGTTTGTCATTTTTTTCCTTCTGGCACATTACACCTATACAAATTGAAAACAATAATGAGATGCTACGTGGATCCATAAACAAATGGTTTTTGAAACATTTCAATCTTACTAATCATGGTAGTTCAGATGTTAAAGGGACATGCTTTTATTAGCAACTCATTAGTACATACTTATATTGTAATACCCTACTCAAACCCGTGTAGATCCATAAGCATACTATTTTTTTCCAATCAAATATGCGAAGTATTCTGATAAAACAAGTTGTTAGATGTAGTAATCACATTCTCTCTACTTGAAACCATAAAAGATTATAGGTGTTATGTTAATATTCAAATATTTACTTATATAAATTTCCCAATATTCAACTTTTCGAGAAATAGTTCCCAACTAAGTTGTGAAAACTAATTCATATTCTTAATACCTACAGGTTCCTGAAAATGGCTAGCCCGTGCAGGTGCACGGGTTGATGACTAGTTGTATTAACTGAAAACCATAATACATATGTGAATACATAGACCACAACATGTCCCTAGTGAGCCTCTAGTTGACTAGCTCGTTGATCACTAGATGGTTATGGTTTTCCTGACCATGGGCATTGGATGTCATTGATAACGAGATCACATCATTAGGAGAATGATGTGATGGACAAGACCCAATCCTAAGCATAGCACAAGATCGTGTAGTTCGTTTGCTAGAGCTTTTCTAATGTCAAGTATCATTTCCTTGGACCATGAGATAGTGCAACTCCCGGATACCGTAGGAATGCTTTGGGTGTACCAAACGTCACAACGTAACTGGGTGGCTATAAAGGTGCACTACAGGTATCTCCGAAAGTGTCTGTTGGGTTGGCACGAATCGAGACTGGGATTTGTCACTCTGTATAACGGAGAGGTATCTCTGGGCCCACTCGGTAATGCATCATCATAATGAGCTCAATGTGACTAAGTAGTTAGTCACGGGATCATGCGTTACGGAACGAGTAAAGTGACTTGTCGGTAACGAGATTGAATGAGGTATTGGGATACCGACGATCGAATCTCGGGCAAGTAACATACCGATTGACAAAGGGAAATGAATACGGGATTGATTGAATCCTTGACATCGTGGTTCATCTGATGAGATCATCGTGGAACATGTGGGAGCCAACATGGGTATCCAGATCCCGCTGTTGGTTATTGACCAGAGAGATGTCTCGGTCATGTCTGCATGATTCCCGAGCCCGTAGGGTCTACACACTTAAGGTTCGATGACGCTAGGGTTATAGGGAAGGTATGTACGCGGTTACCAAATGTTGTTCGGAGTCCCGGATGAGATCCCGGACGTCACGAGGAGTTCCGGAATGGTCTGGAGGTGAAGATTGATATATTGGACGAAGGGTTTTGGAGTCCGGAAGTGTTCCAGAGGTACCGGGTGATGACCAGCATGACCGAAAGGTATTTCGGGAGCCCCGGCAAGTGTTGGGGGGCTTCATGGGCCAAGGGAAGGCGGCAAACCAGCCCACTAAGGGGCTGTGCGCCCCCCTCACCTATTCCCACGTGACCAGGGGGTTTGGGGCGCCCCATCTAGGGTTCCCACCTCCTGGCTTGGGGGCTAAGTCACCCAAAGGAGAGATCCCATCTGCCCTGGCCCCCTCCCCCCTAGGGGAAACCCTAGGGTGCCTCCCCCTCCCCTTGCCCCTATATATAGTGGAGGTTTTGGGGCTACCCAACACATGAGTCTCTCTCTCCCAAGGCGCAGCCCTACCTCTCTCCCTCCTCGTCTCTCATAGTGCTTGACGAAGCCCTGCTGGAGTACCGCGCTCCTCCACCACCACCACGCCGTCGTGCTGCTGCTGGATGGAGTCTTCCCCAACCTCTCCCTCTCTCCTTGCTGGATCAAGGCATGGGAGACGTCACCGGGCTGCACGTGTGTTGAACACGGAGGCACCGTTCTTCGGTGCTTAGATCGGATCCGGCCGCGATCTGAATCGCTTCGTGAACGACTCCACCGACCGCGTTCTTGTAATGCTTCCGCATCGCGATCTTCAAGGGTATGAAGATGCACTCCCCTCTCTCTCGTTGCTAGTTACTCCATAGATTGATCTTGGTGATGCGTAGAAAATTTTGAATTTCTGCTACGTTACCCTACAGAGGCGGCCGACCAAGGAGGAGGCGCGCCAAGGGGGAGTCCTACTCCCACCGGGAGTAGGACTCCTCCTTTCCTAGTAGGAGTAGGAGAGAAGGAAGGGGAAGGGAGAAGGGAAGGAAGGAGGGGGCGCAGCCCCTCCCCCTAGTCCAATTCGGACTAGGCCTTGGGGGGCGCGCGACCTGCCCTAGGCAGCCCCTCTCTCTTTCCCGTATGGCCTAATAAGGCCCAATACTTCTCCCCGGCGAATTCCCGTAACTCTCCGGTACTTCGATAAATACCCGAGAACCTTTCCGATGTCCGAATATAGTCGTCCAATATATCGATCTTTACGTCTCGACCATTTCGAGACTCCTCGTCATATCCCTGATCTCATCCGGGACTCCGAACTCCTTCGGTACATCAAAACTCATAAACTCATAATATAACTGTCATCAAAACCTTAAGCGTGCGAACCCTACGGGTTCGAGAACAATGTAGACATGACCGAGACACGTCTCCGGTCAATAACCAATAGCGGAACCTGGATGCTCATATTGGCTCCCACATATTCTACGAATGTCTTTATCGGTCAAACCGCATAACAACATACGTTGTTCCCTTTGTCATTTGTATGTTACTTGCCCGAGATTCGATCGCCGGTATCTCAATACCTAGTTCAATCTCGTTACCGGCAAGTCTCTTTACTCGTTATGTAATGCATCATCCCGCAACTAACTCATTAGTCACATTGTTTGCAAGGCTTATAGTGATGTGCATTACCGAAAGGGCCCAAAGATACCTCTCCGACAATCGGAGTGACAAATCCTAATCTCGAAATACGCCAACTCAACATGTACCTTCGGAGACACCTGTAGAGCTCCTTTATAATCACCCAGTTACGTTGTGACGTTTGGTAGCACACAAAGTGTTCCTCCGGTAAACGGGAGTTGCATAATCTCATAGTCATAGGAACATGTATAAGTCATGAAGAAAGCAATAGCAACATACTAAACGATCAAGCACTAAGGGGCTGTGCGCCCCCCTCGCCTATTCCCACGTGACCAGGGGGTTTGGGGCGCCCCATCTAGGGTTCCCACCTCCTGGCTTGGGGGCCAAGTCACCCAAAGGGGAGATCCCATCTGCCCTGGCCGCGGCCCCCCCTAGGGGAAACCCTAGGGCGCCTCCCCCTCCCCCTTGCCCCGATATATAGTGGAGGTTTTGGGGCTGCCCAACACATGAGTCTCTCTCTCCCAAGGCGCAGCCCTACCTCTCTCCCTCCTCGTCTCTCGTAGTGCTTGGCGAAGCCCTGCTGGAGTACCGCGCTCCTCCACCACCACCACGCCGTCGTGCTGTTGCTGGACGGGGTCTTCCCCAACCTCTCCCTCTCTCCTTGCTAGATCAAGGCATGGGATACGTCACCGGGATGCACGTGTGTTGAACGCGGAGGCACCGTTCTTTGGTGCTTAGATCGGATTCGGCCGCGATCTGAATCGCTTCGTGAACGACTCCACCACGTTCTTGTAACGCTTCTGCATCGCGATCTTCAAGGGTATGAAGATGCACTCCCCTCTCTCTCGTTTCTGGTTACTCCATAGATTGATCTTGGTGATGCGTAGAAAATTTTGAATTTCTGCTATGTTAACCTACAGTGGCATCATGAGCTAGGTCTATTGCGTAGATTCTATGCACGAGTAGAACACAAGTTGTTGTGGGCATTGATTTTGTTCAGTATGCTTACTGTTACTAGTCCTATCTTGTTTCGACGGTATTGTGGGATGAAGCGGCCCGTACCGACCTTACACGTACACTTACGTGAGACAGGTTCCACTGACTGACATGCACTTGTTGCATAAGGTGGCTAGCGGGTGCCAGTCTCTCCCACTTTAGTAGGATCGGATTCGATGAAAAGGGTCCTTATGAAGGGTAAATAGCAATTGGCATATCACGTTGTGGTTTTGGCGTAGGTAAGAAACGTTCTTGCTAGAAACCTATAGCAGCCACGTAAAAACTTGCAACAACAATTAGAGGACGTCTAACTTGTTTTTGCAGCATATGCCATGTGATGTGATATGGCCAAGAAGGATGCGATGAATGAAATATATGTGATGTATGAGATTGATCATATTCTTGTAATAGGAATCACGACTTGCATGTCGATGAGTATGACAACCAGCAGGAGCCATAGGAGTTGTCTTTATTTATTGTATGACCTGCGTGTCACTGAATAACGCCATGTAATTACTTTACTTCATTGCTAAACCGTTAGCCATAGTAGTAGAAGTAATAGTTGGCGAGACAACTTCATGGAGACACGATGATGGAGATCATGATGATGAAGATCATGGTGTCATGCCGGTGACAATGATGATCATGGAGCCCCGAAGATGGGGATCAAAAGGAGCAAAATGATATTGGCCATATCATGTCACTATTTGATTGCATGAGATGTTTATCATGTTTTTGCATCTTATTTGCTTAGAACGATGGTAGCATAAATAATAAGATGATCCCTCATAAAATTTCAAGAAAGTGTTCCCCCTAAATGTGCACCGTTGCGAAGGTTCGTTGTTTCGAAGCACCACGTGATGATCGGGTGTGATAGATTCTAACGTTCGCATACAACGGGTATAAGCCAGATTTACACATGCAAAACACTTAGATTGACTTGACGAGCCTAGCATGTACAGACATGGCCTCGGAACACAAGAGACCGAAAGGCCGAACATGAGTCGTATAGAAGATGCGATCAACATGAAGATGTTCACCGATGATGACTAGTCCGTCTCACGTGATGATCGTACACGATCTAGTTGACTCGGATCATGTATCACTTAGATGACTAGAGGGATGTTTATCTGAGTGGGAGTTCATTAGATGAACTTAATTATCATGAACATAGTCAAAAGGACTTTGCAAATTATGTCGTAGCTTGCGCTTTAGTTCTACTGTTTTAGATATGTTCCTAGAGAAAATTTAGTTGAAAGTTGACAGTAGCAATTATGCGGACTGGGTCCGTATACTGAGGATTGTCCTCATTGCTGCACAGAAGGCTTATGTCCTTAATGCACCGCTCGGTGTGCTGAAACTCGAGCGACGTTTGTGGATGTTGCGAACATCTGACATACACGTTTTGATGACTACGTGATAGTTCAGTAATGTTAAACGGTTTAGAATTGAGGCACCGAAGATGATTTTGAAACGTCGCGGAACATATGAGATGTTCAAAGGGCTGAAATTGGGATTTTAGGCTCGTGCCCATGTCAAGAGGTATGAGACCTCTGACGAGTTTCTTAAGCCTGCAAACTAAGGGAGAAAAGCTCAATCGTTGAGCATATGCTCAGATTGTCTGAGTACTACAATCACTTGAATCGAGTGGGAGTTAATCTTCCAAATGAGATAGTGATGGTTCTCCATAGTCACTGCCACCAAGCTATTAGAGCTTCGTGATGAACTATAACATATCAGGGATAGATATGACGATCCTTGATATATTCGCGATGTTTGACGCCGCGAAAGTAGAAATCAAGAAGGAGCATCAATTGTTGATGGTTAGTGAAACCACTAGTTTCAAGAAGGGCAAGGGCAAGAAGGGATACTTCATGAAACGGCAAATCGGTTGCTGCTCTAGTGAAGAAACCCAAGGTTGAACCCAAACCCGAGACTAAGTGCTTCTGTAATGAGGGGAACGGTCACTGAAGCACAACTGCGCTAGATACTTGGTAGATGAGAAGGCTGGCAAGGTCGATAGAAGTATATTGGATATACATTATATTAATGTGTACTTTACTAGTCCTCCTAGTAGCACCAGGGTATTAGATACCGGTTCGGTTGCTAAGTGTTAGTAACTCGAAATAAAAGAGCTACGGAATAAATGGAGACTAGCTAAAGGTAAGATGACGATGTGTGTTGGAAGTGTTTCCAAGGTTGATGTGATCAAGCATCGCCTGCTCCCTCTACCATCGAGATTGGTGTTAAACCTAAATAATTGTTATTTGGTGTTTGGGTTGAGCATAGACATTATTGGATTATGTTTATCGCAATACGGTTATTCATTTAAGGAGAATAATGGTTACTCTGTTTATTTGAATAATACCTTCAACGGTCTTGCACCTAAAATGAATGGTTTATTGAATCTCGATCGTAGTGATACACATGTTCATGCCAAAAGATATAAGATAGTAATGATAGTACCACAAACTTGTGGCACTGCCATTTGAGTCATATTGGTATAAAACGCATGAAGAAGATCCATGTTGATGGATCTTTGGACTCACTCGTTTTTTGAAAAGATTGAGACATGCGAACCATGTCTATTGGTATATATGCATGAAGAAAACTCCATACAGATGGATCGTTTGGACTCACTTGATTTTGAATCACTTGAGACATGCAAATCATACCACATGCGCAAGATGACTGAAAGGCCTCGTTTTCAGTGAGATGGAACTAGAAAGCAACTTGTTGGTAGTAATGCATTTTGATGTGTGCAGTCCAATGAGTGTTGAGGCACACAGTGGATATCATTATGTTCTTACTTCACAGATGATTTGAGTAGATGCTGAGTATGTTTACTTGATGAAACACAAGTCTGAATTATTGAAAGGTTCAAGTAATTTCAGAGTGAAGTTGAAGATTGTCGTGACAAGAGGATAAAATGTCTATGATATGATCATAGAGATGAGTGATACGTCTCCAACGTATCTATAATTTTTGATTGCTCCATGCTACTTTATCTACTATTTTAGGCAATATTGGGCTTTATTATCCACTTTTATATTATTTTTGGGACTAATCTATTAACCGGAGGCCCAGCCCAGATTTGCTGTTTTATGCCTATTTCAGTATTTCGAGGAAAAGGAATATCAGACGGAGTCAAAACGGAACGAAATCAACTGGAGAAGTTATTTTTGGAAGGAAAGCAACCCAGGGAATTTGGAGTGCACGTCAGGGGAGATACGGGCTTCCCACGAGGGTGGGGGGCGCGCCCACCCCCTGGGCGCGCCCCCTACCTCGTGGGGCCCCCGTAGCTCCACCGACGTACTCCTTTCACCCATATATACCTACGTACCCTAAAACTTTCAGAACAGAAGACAGATCGGGAGTTCCGCCACCGCAAGCCTCTGTAGCCAACAAAAACCTCTCGGGAGCCCGTTCAGGCACCCTGCCGGAGGGGGGATCCATCACCGGTGGCCATCTTCATCATCCCGGCGCTATCCATGACGAGAGGGAGTAGTTCACCCTCGGGGCTGAGGGTATGTACCAGTACCTATGTGTTTGATCTCTCTCTCTCTCTCTCTCGTGTTCCCTCTATGGCACGATCTTGATGTATCCCGAGCTTTGCTATTGTAGTTGGATCTTATGATGTTTCTCCCCCTCTACTCTCTTGTGATGAATTGAGTTTCCCCTTTGAAGTTATCTTATCGGATTGAGTCTTTTATGAGAACACTTTATGTATGTCTTGCCGTGATTATCTGTGGTGACAATGGGATATCATGTGCCACTTGATGTATGTTTTGGTGATCAAATTGCGGGTTTCGTGACATTGGGAACCTATGCATAGGGGTTGGCACACGTTCTTGACTCTCCGATAGAAACTTTGGGGCATTCTTTGAAGTACTTTTATGTTGGTTGGATGAATCTGAGATTGTGTGATGCATATCGTATAATCATGCCCACGGATACTTGAGGTGATAATGGAGTATCTAGGTGACATTAGGGTTTTGGTTGATTTGTGTCTTAAGGTGTTATTATAGTACGAACTCTTTTATAGATTGATCTGAAAGAATAACTTTGAGGTGGTTTCGTACCCTATCATAATCTCTACGTTTGTTCTCCGCTATTAGTGGCTTTGGAGTGACTCTTTGTTGCATGTTGAGGGCTTGTTATATGATCTATCTATGTTATTATTGTTGAGAGAACTTGCACTAGTGAAAGTATGAACCCTAGGCCTTGTTTCCTATCATTGCAATACCGTTTACGCTCACTTTTATCATTAGTTACCTTGCTGTTTTTATATTTTCAGATTACAAAAACCTATATCTACTATCCATATTGCACTTGTATCACCATCTCTTCGCCGAACTAGTGCACTTATACAATTTACCATTGTATTGGGTGTGTTGGGGACACAAGCGACTCTTTGTTATTTGGTTGCAGGGTTGTTTGAGAGAGACCATCTTCATCCTACGCCTCCCACGGATTGATAAACCTTAGGTCATCCACTTGAGGGAAATTCGCTACTGTCCTACAAACCTGTGCACTTGCAGGCCCAACAACGTCTACAAGAAGAAGGTTGTGTAGTAGACATCAAGCTCTTTTCTGGCGCCATTGCCGGGGAGGCTAGGTAAGTGAAGGTATATCTTTAGATCTTGCAATCGAATCTTTTTGTTTCTTATTTTAGCACTAGTCTAGTTTATAAAAGAAAACTAAAATGGAATTGAGTTTGTCTCATACGCTTCGTCTTTTTAATATCTTTCGTGAGTTTGATGGAAAGGAAAATTGTGCTCAAGTGCTAGAAGAAGAATTACATAGAATGCTTGGCATGAAATATGTGAATGATGAGTATGATTGCAATGTTGTTAGTATGAATTCTTTGAATATCCATGATGCTAATGATGATTGCACTAGTTATGATGAAACTATCTCTTATGAGCATGTCAATTTTTGTGGAGTGCATGTTTGCACGAACACACCAAATAGAGAAGATATTTATTGCAAGAGGCATAAGTACTTAGAAAGCAAATTTTTGCAAGAAGAGCTAGATGAATGTGCTGAAAGATTCAATATTTTTTGTGCCCCTTGTGAACTTTGCAATGAACATGGTCATTTAAAGCTCCAATGCTATTTGTTTCATGATCAAGTCGTTTCCAAATATTGTGATAATTTGATTACCCTTGAGCATCATAAAGAGCTTAGCCTTCTTTTGGGTTATGAAGAAATGAAACGTATAACTAAGGATATTCCAAAATTTGCCCTTGATAAAGTTCTTCATTTTGATCTAGAGAAAATTTATATGTATTGTGCGGAGAATTGCATTGAAAATCCTTATATTACCAATTACATAAAGAAAAGAAAGCAAATAGAAGATGAAGAGAATACTAATGAAAGGGAAGAGACTTCCCAATCTCCTCCTATTATTTCTTATGATGAATCAGATAACGAGGAGGAGCCTTCTATTCAACCAATCTCATCAATAAGGAGCTCAAAGAGGAAGGTTGAACCCACACATAATGTGAAGAAAAAGAAGAAAAGAAGGAGCAACAAAGGTAGAAAGGTATCCCTCCCAAATGATGTTGCTCCTACTACTCATTGTGATGATGATAATTGCTATACTATTGGTGCTATCAATATTTTTAATGATGAGAGTGATTGTGCTCATGATATGAAAGGGCCCAAGCTTGGGGAAGCTATGTTTGATTGGGATGAAATATTTGAGAATATATTTGCTGGAATTAATGTTTGTCCCAAGCTTGGGGATGCTATGTTTAATGAATATGATATTTTTAGCATCCTAAGTTTTGATATGCAAAGTTGTTATGATGATAGCATGCCTCCTACCTATGATGATTATATTGATGAAAGTGGGTTCGGAAGAGAGTCAACTTTAGGAAGTAGTGATCCCACTATTTTGGAGGATGTTGAATTTTATTGTGATGAATATGGAAGTGGATTTGGAAGAGTGTCAACTTTATTTAGTGATTCCACTATCTTGGGAGAGGTTTCAATCGATTATGATGAGAACGAAGTTGCTACTTATGATGATTATTGTGATGGAACTTATGCTATAAAAAGTAGTGATAATTATATTTACAAATCTTGTCATGATTATGATTACCCTTTTTCTGAACATTACTCTTTTAATGTAGAAACAATTTTTAGTGTTCAAGTCTCTTATGATACTCCCACTATTCCGAATGAGAAGAATTTTGCTTATGTGGAGAGTAGTAAATTTTCTATGCTTGTAGATCATGAAAAGAATGCTTTAGGTGCTGGTTATATTGTTGAATTCATTCATGGTGCTACTGAAAATTATTATGAGGGAGGAACATATGCTTGTAGGAGTTGCAATAATGTCAAGTTTCCTCTCTATGTGCTTAAATTTTTGAAGCTATGCTTGTTTTACCTTCCTATGCAAGTTGATTATTGTTCCCGTAAGTTTTTTGCTCACAAAATCCCTATGCATAGGAAGTGGGTTAGACTTAAATGTGCTAGTCATATGCTTCATGATGCTCCCACTATGTTTCAATTCTTATCCTTTTTGTGAGCATCATTGTCATCATCATGCCTAGCTAGAAAGGCATTAAAGAAAAGCGCTTGTTGGGAGACAACCAAATATTTATCCTTAATGTTTTTGTGTGTCCACATGATTATGCTACTGTAGGAATCATGTTTTATAGTTTTTGTTTCAATAAAGTGCTAAGTAAGACCTTTAGGATAGCTTACGGTGATAGTTGTGTTGATCCTGCTGAAAATCAGAAACTTTTGCACCCAGTAAATTAGTTTTGTTAATTCGCAGAAACGTGATTCTGATCTGATTCTTTTTTCTCTGGATTGGTACACGAATTTCTTAAGACTTCCTAATTTGGTAGGATTTTTGGAGTTCCGGAAGTATACGTTTGATACAGATTACTACTGACTGTTCTGTTTTTGACAGATTCTGTTTTCTATGTGTTGTTTGCTTATTTTGATGAATCTATGGCTAGTATTAAGAGGTATGAACCATAGAGAAGTTGGAATACAGTAGATATTACACCAATATGAATTTAGAATACTTGTGGTGGTTTTATTTTCTTATACTAACGGAGCTCACGAGTTTTCTGTTGAGTTTTGTGTTGTGGAGTTTTCAAGTTTTGGGTAAGGATTCGATGGACTATGGAAGAAGGAGTGGTAAGAGCCTAAGATTGGGGATGCCCAAGGCACCCCAAGGATATGTTCAAGGACAACCAAGAGCCTAAGCTTGGGGATGCCCCGGAAGGCATCCCCTCTTTCGTCTTCGTTCATCGGTAACTTTACTTGGAGCTATATTTTTATTCACCACATGATATGTGTTTTGCTTGGAGCGTCATTTTATCTTGTTAGTATTTGCTTGCTGTTATTTAGAATAATTTTTTGCATCTTTAGTTTCAATAAAGAATTCAAGGATAGCCTTTGCCATGCTTATTTTGCTAGTATACATGTTGCTGTTTGAAAAACAGAAAGTTTACCGCTGTTGCAAAAATTCCCTAGAAAAGTCAGAGAGTGGTATAATGTTGAATATTTTTTGCATATTGAGATCTAATAAATTTATTACAGTGGGAATTTTAGTTCATAATTTTTGGAGTTAGGGATGTATTGATACTCTTGCATTCTTTACAGATTGTACTGTTTTGGCAGATTAGTGTTATGTTTGCATTGTTTGCATATGTTTGCTTGTTTAATGATTCTATTTGAGGATAGGAGTATTAAATATGCAGAGGCATTTAGTATGCAATGTTGAATAATAATTTTAGTTATCTGTTACAGTAGAAAATGATAAGGTTTTGCATTGGTTTATACTAACCTATCTCACGAGTTCTTGTTGAGTTTGGTGTGGATGAAGCTTTTTGAGAAAAAGAGAAACCATGATATGAGAAGAATTAAGGAGACACAAAAGTTCAAGCTTGGGGATGCCCAAGGCACCCCAAGATAATATTTCAAGAAGTCTCAAGCATCTAAGCTTGGGGATGCCCCGGTAGGCATCCCACCTTTCTTCTTCAACAACTATCGGTTAGTTTCGGTTGAGCCTAAGTTTTTGCTTCTTCACATGAGTTGTGCTATCCTTGCAATGTAGTTTTATTTAGCTTTGCTTTCTGTTTGAATAAAGTATCAAGATCTTAAATTATTAAATGAGAGAGAGTCTTCGCATAGTTGCATAATTATTTAGCTACTCATTGACCTTCACTTATATCTTTCGGAGTAGTTTGTCATTTGCTCATAGTGCTTCACTTATATCTTTTGAGCGTGATAATTTTTGTTCTAGTGCTTCACTTAGATGTTTTAGAGCACGGTGATGGATTTGTTTTAAAGAAACTATTGATCTCTCATGCTTAACTTATATTATTTTGAGAGTCTTAAATAGCATGGTAATTTGCTTAAAATCCTAATATGCTAAGCATAAAAGATTTGTAAGAATTCTTATGAGTGTGTTGAATACGAAGAAAAGTTTGATGCTTGATAATTGTTTTGAGATATGAAGATGGTGATATTAGAGTCATGCTAGTTGAGTAGTTGTGAATTTAAAGAATACTTGTGTTGAAGTTTGTGATTCCCGTAGCATACACGTATGGTGAACCGTTATGTGATGAACTCGGAGCATGATTTATTAATTGATTGTATTCCTTATGAGTGGCGGTCGGGGACGAGCGATGGTCTTTTCCTACCAATCTACCCCCCCTAGGAGCATGCGCGTAATACTTTGCTTTGATAACTTCTAGATTTTTGCAATAAGTATATGAGTTCTTTATGACTAATGTTGAGTCCATGGATTATACGCACTTTTTCCCATCCTTCCACCATTGCTAGCCTCTCTAATACCGCGCACTTTTCGCCGGTATCATACACCCACCATATATCTTCCTCAAAACAGCCACCGTACCTACCTATCATGGCATTTCCATAGCCATTCCAAGATATATTGCCATGCAACTTTCCACCGTTCCGTTTATTATGACACGCTCCATCATTGTCATATTGCTAACATGATCATGTAGTTGACATCGTATTTGTGGCAAAGCCATCGTTCATAATTCTTTCATACATGTCACTCATGATTCATTGCATATCCCGGTACACCACCGGAGGCATTCATATAGAGTCATACTTTGTTCTAGGTATCGAGTTGTAATTGTTGAGTTGTAAGAAAAATAAAAGTGTGATGATCATCATTATTAGAGCATTGTCCCAAGTGAGGAAAGGATGATGGAGACTATGATTCCCCCATAAGTCGGGATGAGACTCCGGACAAAAAAAAGAGGCCATAAAAAAAAGAGAAAGGCCCAAATAAAAAAATAAAAAAATGAGAGAAAAAGAGAGAAGGGACAATGTTACTATCCTTTTACCACACTTGTGCTTCAAAGTAGCACCAAGATCTTCATGATAGAGAGTCTCTCATTTTGTCACTTTCATATACTAGTGGGAATTTTTCATTATAGAACTTGGCTTGTATATTCCAATGATGGGCTTCCTCAAAATGCCCTAGGTCTTCGTGAGCAAGCGAGTTGGATACACACCCACTTAATTTCTTTTGTTGAGCTTTCATATACTTATAGCTCTAGTGCATCCGTTGCATGGCAATCCCTACTCACTCACATTGATATCTATTAATGGGCATCTCCATAGCCCGTTGATACGCCTAGTTGATGTGAGACTATCTTCCCTCTTTTTTGTCTTCTCCACAACCACCCTTCTATTCCACATATAGTGCTATATCCATGGCTCACGCTCATGTATTACGTGAAGATTGAAAAAGTTTTGAGAATGTCATAGTATGAAACAATTGCTTGGCTTGTCATCGGGGTTGTGCATGATTTAAATATTTTGTGTGCGGAAGATGGAGCATAGCCACACTATATGATTTTGTAGGGATAACTTTCTTTGGCCATGTTATTTTGAGAACACATGATTGCTTTGATTAGTATGCTTGAAGTATTATTATTTTTATGTCAATATGAACTTTTGTCTTGAATCTTTCGGATCTGAATATTCATGCCACAATTAAGAAGATTTACATTGAAATTATGCCAAAGTATCACTCTGCATCAAAAATTCTTTTTTATCATTTACCTACTCGAGGACAAGCAGGAATTAAGCTTGGGGATGCTTGATAAGTCTCCAACGTATCTATAATTTTTTATTGCTCCATGCTACTTTATCTACTGTTTTAGGCAATATTGGGCTTTATTATCCACTTTTATATTATTTTTGGGACTAACCTATTAATCGGAGGCCCAGCCCAGATTTGCTGTTTTATGCCTATTTCAGTGTTTCGAGGAAAAGGAATATCAGACGGAGTCAAAACGGAATGAAATCAACTGGAGAAGTTATTTTTGGAAGGAAAGCAACCCAGGGAACTTGGAGTGCACGTCAGGGGAGATACGGGCTGCCCACGAGGGTGGGGGGCGCCCCCCCCCCCCCCGGGCGCGCCCCCTACCTCGTGGGGCCCCCATAGCTCCAATGACGTACCTCCTTTCACCCATATATACCTACGTACCCTAAAACTTCCAGAACAGAAGACAGATCGGGAGTTCCGCCGCCGCAAGCCTCTGTAGCCACCAAAAACCTCTTGGGAGCCCATTCCGGCACCCTACCGGAGGGGGGATCCATCGCCGGTGGCCATCTTCATCATCTCGGCGCTATCCATGACGAGGAGGGAGTAGTTCACCCTCGGGGTTGAGGGTATGTACCAGTAGCTATGTGTTTGATCTCTCTCTCTCTCTCTCTCGTGTTCTCTCTCGTGTTCTCTCTCGTGTTCCCTCTATGGCACGATCTTGATGTATCCCGAGCTTTTCTATTGTAGTTGGATCTTATGATGTTTCTCCCCCTCTACTCTCTTGTGATGAATTGAGTTTCCCCTTTGAAGTTATCTTATCGAATTGAGTCTTTTATGAGAACACTTTATGTATGTCTTGCCGTGATTATCTGTGGTGACAATGGGATATCATGTGCCACTTGATGTATGTTTTGGTGATCAACTTGCGGGTTTCGTGACATTGGGAACCTATGCATAGGGGTTGGCACACGTTCTTGACTCTCCGATAGAAACTTTGGGGCATTCTTTGAAGTACTTTTATGTTGGTTGGATGAATCTGAGATTGTGTGATGCATATCGTATAATCATGCCCACGGATACTTGAGGTGACAATGGAGTATCTAGGTGACATTAGGGTTTTGGTTGATTTGTGTCTTAAGGTGTTATTCTAGTACGAACTCTTTTATAGATTGATCCGAAAGAATAACTTTGAGGTGGTTTCGTACCCTATCATAATCTCTACGTTTGTTCTCCGCTATTAGTGGCTTTGGAGTGACTCTTTGTTGCATGTTGAGGGCTTGTTATATGATCTATCTATGTTATTATTGTTGAGAGAACTTGCACTAGTGAAAGTATGAACCCTAGGCCTTGTTTCCTATCATTGCAATACCGTTTACACTCACTTTTATCATTAGTTACCTTGCTGTTTTTATATTTTCAGATTACAAAAACCTATATCTACTATCCATATTGCACTTGTATCACCATCTCTTCGCCGAACTAGTGCACCTATACAATTTACCATTGTATTGGGTGTGTTGGGGACACAAGCGACTCTTTGTTATTTGGTTGCAGGGTTGTTTGAGAGAGACCATCTTCATCCTACGCCTCCCACGGATTGATAAACCTTAGGTCATCCACTTGAGGGAAATTTGCTACTGTCCTACAAACCTGTGCACTTGCAGGCCCAACAACGTCTACAAGAAGAAGGTTGTGTAGTAGACATCAATGAGTATCTGAGTTATGAGTTTGGTATACAATTAAGACATTGTGGAAATTGTTTCACAACTAATACCGCCTGGAACACCATAGTGTGATGGTGTGTCCGAACATCATTGCTGCACCCTATTGGATATGGTGCATACCATGATGTCTCTTATCAAATTACCACTATCGTTTATGGGTTAGGCATTAGAGACAACCGCATTCACTTTAAATAGGGCATCACATAATTCCGTTGAGATGACACCGTATGAACTATGGTTTAGAGAAACCTAAGCTGTCATTTCTTAAAAGTTTGGGACTACGAAGCTTATGTAGAAAAGTTTTAGCCTGATAAGCTCAAACCCAAAGTGGATAAATGCATCTTCATAGGACACCCAAAACAGTTGGGTATACCTCCTATTTCAGATCCGGAAGCAAAAGTGATTATTTCTAGAAACGGGTCCTTTCTCGAGGAAAAGTTTCTCTCGAAAGAATTGAGTGGGAGTATGGTGGAGACTTGATGAGGTTATTGAACCGTCACTTCAACTAGTATGTAGCAGGGCACAGGAAGTTGTTCCTGTGGCGCCTACACCAATTGAAGTGGAAGCTGATGATAGTGATCACAAAACTTCGGATCAAGTCACTACCAAACCTCGTAGGTCGACAAGGATGCGTACTACTTCAGAGTGGTACATAATCCTGTCTTGGAGGTCATGTTGCTAGACAACAATGAACCTACGAGCTATGGAGAAGCGATGGTGGGCCCGGATTCCGACGAATGGCTCGAAGCCATAAAATCCGAGAGAGGATCCATGTATGAAAACAAAGTGTAGACTTTGGAAGAACTACTTGATGGTCGTAAGGCTGTTGGGTACAGATGGATTCTAAAAGGGAAGACAGACAATGATGGTATGTGTCACCATTAAGAAAGCTCGACTTGTCGCTAAGATGTTTCCGACAAGTTCAAGGAGTTGACTACGATGAGACTTTCTCACTCATAGCGATGCTAAGAGTTTGTAGGAATTATATTAGCAGTTACTGCATTATTTATGAAATCATGCAGATATGATGTCAAAACATTATTTCCTCAACAGTTTTCTTGAGGAAAGGTTGTATGTGATACAACCAGAAGGTTTTGTCAATCCTAGAAGATGCTAACAAGTATGCAAAGCTCCAGCAATCCTTCTAAGGACTGGAGTAAGCATCTCAGAGTTGGAATATGCACTTTGATGAGATGACCAAAGATTTTGGGTTTATACAAAGTTTATGAGAAACTTGTATTTCCAAAGAAGTGAGTGGGAGCACTATAGAATTTCTGATGAGTATATGTTGTAAACATATTGTTGATCAGAAATGATGTAGAGTTTCTGGAAAGCATATAGGGTTATTTGAAAAGTGTTTTTCAATGGAAAACCTGGATTAAGCTACTTGAACATTGAGCATCAAGATCTATAAGGATAGATCAAAGACGCTTAATAGTACTTTCAAACGAACACATACCATGACAAGATTTTGAAGGAGTTCAAAATAGATCGGCAAAGAAGGAGTTCTTGGTTGTGTTATAAGGTGTGAGTATTGAGTAAGACTCAAGACCTGACCACGGCAGAATAGAGAGAAAGGACGAGGGTCGTCCCCTATGCTTAGACGTAGGCTCCATAGTATGCTATGCTGTGTACCGCACCTGAAGTGTGCCTTGCCATGAGTCAGTCAAGGGGTACAAGTGTGATCCAGGAATGGATCATAGGACAACGGTCAAGGTTATCCGTAGTAACTAGTTGATTAAGGAATTTTCTCAATTATGGAGGTGGTAAAGGAGTTTGTCGTAAAGGGTTATGCCGATGCAAACCTTGACACTAATCCGGATGACTCTGAGTAGTAAACCGTATTCGTATAGTACAACAGTTATTTGGAATAGCTCCAAGTAGCGCCTGGTAGCTGCATCTACAAGATGACGTAGATATTTGTAAAGCACACACGGATCTGAAAGGTTCAGACCCGTTGACTAATAAACCTCTCTCACAAGTGAGATATGATCAAACCCAGTGGGTGTTGGATTCATTGCAATCACATAGTGATGTGAACTAGATTATTGACTCTAGTGCAAGTGCGAGACTGTTGGAAATATGCCCGAGAGGCAATAATAAAATGGTTATTATTATATTTCCTTGTTCATGATAATTGTCTATTATTCATGCTATAATTGTATTAACTGGAAACCATAATACATGTGTGAATACATAGACCACAACATGTCCCTAGTGAGCCTCTAGTTGACTAGCTCGTTGATCAATAGATGGTTATGGTTTCCTGACCATGGACATTGGATGTCATTGATAACGGGATCACATCATTAGGAGAATGATGTGATGGACAAGACCCAATCCTAAGCATAGCACAAGATCGTGTAGTTCGTTTGCTAGAGCTTTTCTAATGTCAAGTATCATTTCCTTGGACCATGAGATAGTGCAACTCCCGGATACCGTAGGAATGCTTTGGGTGTACCAAACGTCACAACATAACTGGGTGGCTATAAAGGTGCACTACAGGTATCTCCGAAAGTGTCTGTTGGGTTGGCACGAATCGAGACTGGGATTTGTCACTCCGTATGACGGAGAGGTATCTCTGGGCCCACTCGGTAATGCATCATCATAATGAGCTCAATGTGACTAAGTAGTTAGTCACGAGATCATGCGTTACGGAACGAGTAAAGTGACTTGTCGGTAACGAGATTGAACGAGGTATTGGGATACCGACGATCGAATCTCGGGCAAGTAACATACCGATTGACAAAGGGAAATGAATACGGGATTGATTGAATCCTTGACATCGTGGTTCATCCGATGAGATCATCGTGGAACATGTGGGAGCCAACATGGGTATCCAGATCCCGCTGTTGGTTATTGACCAGAGAGATGTCTCGGTCATGTCTGCATGATTCCCGAGCCCGTAGGGTCTACACACTTAAGGTTCGATGACGCTAGGGTTATAGGGAAGGTATGTACGTGGTTACCAAATGTTGTTCGGAGTCCCGGATGAGATCCCGGACGTCACGAGGAGTTCCGGAATGGTCCGGAGGTGAAGATTGATATATTGGACGAAGGGTTTTGGAGTCCGGAAGTGTTCCAGAGGTACCGGGTGATGACCAGCATGACCGAAAGGTATTTCGGGAGCCCCGACAAGTGTTGGGGGGCTTCATGGGCCAAGGGAAGGGGGCAAACCAGCCCACTAAGGGGCTGTGCGCCCCCCTCACCTATTCCCACGTGACCAGGGGGTTTGGGGCGCCCCATCTAGGGTTCCCACCTCCTGGCTTGGGGGCCAAGTCACCCAAAGGAGAGATCCCATCTGCCCTGGCCGCCCCCCCCCCCTAGGGGAAACCCTAGGGTGCCTCCCCCTCCCCTTGCCCCTATATATAGTGGAGGTTTTGGGGCTACCCAACACATGAGTCTCTCTCTCCCAAGGCGCAGCCCTACCTCTCTCCCTCCTCGTCTCTCATAGTGCTTGACGAAGCCCTGCTGGAGTACCGCGCTCCTCCACCACCACCACGCCGTCGTGCTGCTGCTGGACGGAGTCTTCCCCAACCTCTCCCTCTCTCCTTGCTGGATCAAGGCATGGGAGACGTCACCGGGCTGCATGTGTGTTGAACACGGAGGCACCGTTCTTCGGTGCTTAGATCGGATCCGGCCGCGATCTGAGTCGCTTCGTGAACGACTCCACCGACCACGTTCTTGTAACGCTTCCGCATCGCGATCTTCAAGGGTATGAAGATGCACTCCCCTCTCTCTCGTTGCTAGTTACTCCATAGATTGATCTTGGTGATGCGTAGAAAATTTTGAATTTCTGCTACGTTACCCTACAGAGGCGGCCGACCAAGGAGGAGGCGCGCCAAGGGGGAGTCCTACTCCCACCAGGAGTAGGACTCCTCCTTTCCTAGTAGGAGTAGGAGAGAATGAAGGGGAAGGGAGAAGGGAAGGAAGGAGGGGGCGCAGCCCCTCCCCCTAGTCCAATTCGGACTAGGCCTTGGGGGGCGCGCGACCTGCCCTAGGCAGCCCCTCTCTCTTTCCCGTATGGCCTAATAAGGCCCAATACTTCTCCCCGGCGAATTCCCGTAACTCTCCGGTACTTCGATAAATACCCGAGAACCTTTCCGATGTCCGAATATAGTCGTCCAATATATCGATCTTTACGTCTCGACCATTTCGAGACTCCTCGTCATATCCCTGATCTCATCCGGGACTCCGAACTCCTTCGGTACATCAAAACTCATAAACTCATAATATAACTGTCATCAAAACCTTAAGCGTGCGAACCCTACGGGTTCGAGAACAATGTAGACATGACCGAGACACGTCTCCGGTCAATAACCAATAGCGGAACCTGGATGCTCATATTGGCTCCCACATATTCTACGAATGTCTTTATCGGTCAAACCGCATAACAACATACGTTGTTCCCTTTGTCATTTGTATGTTACTTGCCCGAGATTCGATCGCCGGTATCTCAATACCTAGTTCAATCTCGTTACCGGCAAGTCTCTTTACTCGTTATGTAATGCATCATCCCGCAACTAACTCATTAGTCACATTGCTTGCAAGGCTTATAGTGATGTGCATTACCGAAAGGGCCCAAAGATACCTCTCCGACAATCGGAGTGACAAATCCTAATCTCGAAATACGCCAACTCAACATGTACCTTCGGAGACACCTGTAGAGCTCCTTTATAATCACCCAGTTACGTTGTGACGTTTGGTAGCACACAAAGTGTTCCTCCGGTAAACGGGAGTTGCATAATCTCATAGTCATAGGAACATGTATAAGTCATGAAGAAAGCAATAGCAACATACTAAACGATCAAGCGCTAAGCTAACGGAATGGGTCAAGTCAATCACACCATTCTCCTAATGATGTGATCCCGTTAATCAAATGACAACACATGTCTATGGCTAGGAAACTTAACCATCTTTGATTCAATGAGCTAGTCAAGTAGAGGCATACTAGTGACACTTTGTTTGTCTATGTATTCACACATGTACTAAGTTTCCGATTAATACAATTCTAGCATGAATAATAAACATTTATCATGAAATAAGAAAATAAATAATAATTTTATTATTGCCTCTAGGGCATATTTCCTTCAATGTCATGTCATCAATATGCCTAATTGGCATTGCATGGGAATGCATGTTACTACCTATGTTACTTCCACTATAGATAGCCTAACTTGTGTAGGCATCTTGGACTTAAGATTTGACACTTAATTGACAATGAAGATTACATAAAACATAAGGTATCAAAATTATCACTAAAATTCTTAATGAGAACAATGAACATACTTTCACTTAATAATCATTAGACTTGGCATTCATAGTGGAAATGACACTAATATTAATCATCATAAAATCCTGCAAATTATATATTCTGATAGAAAAGTTACATCAAGATTCACCAAATAATAATATTTGGAAAATAATATTGTCAAATAAATGGAAACATGTACTTTGGACCGATTTCATCAACAAATGTCATAGAATGACCATGATATTACACATCAGATAATATTTTGTAAAAAAAAATTCTTTGTTTACAGAATCAAACATAATTTTATCAATTCCATTTTATGTCATTATACTTATTCTATAGTGCATTAAATAACATAAAATACACAAAAATAAAACTTTAATTTTGCCCATCAGGCATGCTAGCCAAACATTATTCTGCCACATGGTGTGGTGAGGAAAACCAAACCTCACGGTGAAAAAAAACTTATTATTAAGGTGCCCTCAGACTATTAGTAATGATCACACCATTGGGAGATGCCATAACCATGCATTTTCACTCAAATAAAAAAATCAAGAAATTCTATGGAGCGACGCATAATTGTGATCAAGCTTAGCTATCATTGCACAATGCCAATATTTGAACATTAAAATGGTAGTACTAAAAAACAATAGTTTTGTCTATAAAGCGGGCCGAAAGCATAGCTTAAGCAAACACTGCTTTGATTTTCCTGTCGACGACACAACATGTTCGAAATGGTCATGGTGTTTCAATCCACACTACTAGCACAATTTAAGCTACAATCGTCCCTTTTCCAACTTCACGGCGTGTGAAAGTGAGATCTCCCTTTCACCTAGGACTAAAATTTTCACCTTGACCGTGCCACAGCCGTGGGATCTCCAAACCACCGGTAGAACAGTCGCCGGCTGAGCCCGTGAAGTTCCAGTCTTTCACAGGGCGTGAAGCAATCCGAGATTCGGAGGCGATCGCACCACGGACTCGTCCCGTGTCGCACAGCCGCGCATTCGCACCACCAGGGTCGCACGCATTCGCCCGCCTCCCTGTCCAGCCTCCAGCCACAAGTGACAACTGACAAGTCCTCCTGACCTCCTCCCCCTCCCAACGCGCTCCGCCGGGTCGCGCCGCCGCCGCCGCCGTCGACCAGACCCAGTCCCAGCCCCGTTAAAAGCCCGGCCGGCGCGCGTGCTCGCTTCTCACTTCATTTTTCTTCTCAAGGAAAGGAAAGGGGGAAGGATAAAGAAACAGACCAACAAACAAATCCACTGACGGCCGGGGGGAAGAAAAGGCGCTCGAGGCGATGGGAACAGTGCTGGACTCCCACTTCCTGGCGCTCACCGCCCTCGTCACCGTAAATCTCCCCCGCCGCCTCCCTCCCCCGCCCTCTCCGTCTCCCTGTTACCCGGCGTGTTTACTAACTGTCCCCGTTCTGGTGTTCTTGGTGGTGGTTGTGGTGCTAGGTCGGGTACCAGCTGGTGTTCTTCATCATCACAGCCCTCCTCCGCATCGACAAGGTCACGGATTTCGCAGGTAACACACTCCACCTCCTACTTCTTGTTACTATTTTCTGTCGGGTGAATCTAGTTGAAGACCGGAGTCCATGAGCTCGATTTCTCAGCCCAGTAGGAAGCTGGTTTGGCAATTCTGTTTTTGTTTTTTCGGAATCTTGATATATATGCTGTGCGTCAATTTAGATTCTGCCTGTTCATCCTAGTAGTTAGGAGGCAACCAGTTTCTTCAGAAATAGGTGCTCGGGTGAACCCCTTTGTCTGAGCACTAGTGTGTGTCCAATTTCTCTGAAACGGAATACCTTCGTAGTACTAGTATCCCTTTCCTTTTTTACTTATCTGTGTTCTTTTTTTCAGGCAGTACAAATTTTGTCATAATCGCCGTCCTGGTAGCAGCTTTGAAGGGAACATGGCACTTCCGTCAGGTAAATAGTAGTTCTAAGAACTCCCTCAGCTCACTTTGTTACTCAGTTGTTGTAAGCATGACGCTGTTAACATTTAATACAGTTGCATATAAAGGTTTAGTTGTAAAAAATTGGCTAAATGTTTAGTTCTAAAAAGAATGGCTTAGTCATTGTCGCTGCCCAACTTCCTAGAACAGTTGATGTTTCTTTTACTTCTATGGTGAATCACATTTGAAAACATATGTTCAACAATAACGCCTGTCCTAGTAATAGTTTATCCAAACGCTGCACTATCTCCGATTACCCATTTTTAGGTGAAAATGCCTGTTGTCATGAGTTTGATGCATGTTTAAATTTAAAATAATTTATCATCCCCGGTATGCAGTTGAATTAGCTTGGGCATGGATGTTACTGTATTTGCAGAAATGTTGGATAATTGAATCTCTGCACTGTTAATGCTTATAAAGCAGAAGAATCGTCTTACCACTTACATGTTACATTAAAATTACATCCTACATATGGTACCATGGTTCATTGGTTCTCAAGGACTAGATGGAAACTGTATTCATGAGGTGGGACAATGGTTATCCATACCCATTTAGTGGGAAATATAGTGCCGGCATATGTCTGTTCCAATGAAATCTTGTTTGCTTTTCCAAGTTTCAAAGAAACCACGGAGTTAATACAGAGATTGGGACAGTATAAATGTTAAGGATAACCTCATTTCATTTGAACGAATATCTATCAAAGGATAGTGGTATTCCTCTGTGTTACCAACTGGGTAATTGACGTGTCCATGTATTATTTTGAAGCAATGTCATCACAATTGTTTTTTAAGAAGTTCGTCCATTTCTGAACATAGACCCGTTTTTCCAGATCGTGTTGACAGTGCTTGTTATAATCTGGGGACTTCGTCTGGCAGTGTTTTTACTAATGAGGTATGTTACCCTAAAACATACTCCCTCCGTTCCTAAATGGATGACTCAACTTTTGTACTAACTTTAGTACAAAGTTAGTACAAAGTTGGGTCATCTATTTTGGAACGGAGGGAGTATATTCTGTTGATAGTTCAAAAAGCCCCACTGGACTATTGTCTAGTGGAATCTCTTCTTTTTGTGAATTTTTTTTAAGACATCTGTTGCCTGAGTCAAAACATGTTGTTCTTGTTCTTATGAAAGTGAGTCGTTAATGCTTTGCTTTGCCTGATGGTGTCTAGGATTTTGCAATGGGGAGAGGACAAACGGTTTGATGAGATGCGCAGTAACTTGGGAAAATTAGCTGTCTTCTGGACATTTCAGGTAACTTTTGCAACTTATGCTAAGCAATTAGAGCTGGTTAAATGATCATTGCATTTCTAAAGAGAACCTCACTATGACTTTTATCCTGATTTGGGCAGGCTGTCTGGGTTTGGACTGTCAGCTTGCCTGTTACTATTGTGAACGCAAGTAGCAGAAACCCTTCTATTGAAGCTCGGGATATCATTGGTTGGATAATGTGGGCCATCGGGCTATTTGTGGAAGCTATAGCTGATCAGCAAAAGCTTAAATTCAAGAACTCTCCAAGCAATAGGGGAAAGTGGTGTAATGTTGGTCTTTGGGGTTATACTCGCCACCCAAATTACTTTGGGGAGGTCAGTTAATTTACTGTGATTATTCTTTGCATACATGTCGTCTATTAAATCCTTGATTTAGTTGGCTCTGGTCTATGAATCTATTTATCATCGTTCATTCACCGGAAACCTGTTGCTCACATTCTCAATCCCGGGTTCTCCTTTCCCTAGGATGCACCCAACATCACCCTCATGAAAGTGAAATACATTTCCCTAGGACATAGTTTGTAAAGCTGAGACAGTTCCAAGGAAGTAACACCAAACTAAACAGGCCTAATATGATAACTACTGGCATTTTAGGTTTCATTGTTATGGCTTTTAATTGTCTACTGTGTTTGAGCTTCACAGTTTTACTGCTATAAGCTTGAACTTCATAACTCACCAGTACAGCTAATATGATTGTATAACAAGGTTCGCCGGCATAATTGATGGGGAAATAGCTATATGTAAATAGAAGTAAGGTGCACATATTATGAGATAAGTCATCACCTGCCTACATTAAGACAGGGACAAGAGAAACGTATTGCTTTGAATAATAGGAAAGAGAAATACATGAACGAAATGCTACAGATTACGAATTTAATTCAGAGCAGGCACTTCTATGCACTCGTAGGTTTAAGTGAAAGAAATGTACTGGTGGAGCTCAACTGTAGCATTTTCGCAATGCAATAGTTCGATAGTGAAATAGTAGCTGCACACGAAAAAAAAAGAACATGCTAGGTAACCGCTTCTGTAGTCTCTCCAATCACAGCCTTGAGCAAGCAAGTAATCTAGGCCAACTTTAGCTACAGAAACAAGTCTGCTATATTTGCTAAACCGAGGGCCTGCTGAGCTTCTCATGCTTTTTCATTATTTCATCATTAATAGCCTTTTACTGGTAATAAATCCAAACAGCTACCTCAGTGCACAGTGAATGTTACATCAATTCAGAGTCCAAACACTAGCTCATTCTAGTGTGCACCACCCAACCCTTTATGATATACATTCTGTCAATATGGAATGTCGAACAAATCCCGGCATACGCTTGACAGTTTAATGTCTTTAATCTGATGCAGATGTTCCTTTGGTGGGGCGTGTTTGTAGCATCAACCCCGGTTCTCTCAGGAGCTGAATGGCTTGTAATCTTGGGACCCATCTTCCTGACGCTCTTGCTTCTTTTCGTTAGCGGGATCCCACTTCTTGAGGTTAACCTCTATTCTTGCGCATCCGAAACCCATCCCTAGTTTGCTAGCATATCTTTTATCTCAATGCTAATGTACCCCATCCTCTATATTTCGCTGTGAAGTCATCTGCTGATAAGCGCTTCGGTCGGTCCGAGGAATACCGCACATACAAGAAAACCACAAGGTAAGCACCATTTTTGTACTAGGTCATTCCCATGTCTCTCCAACCACTGCTTTGTCGCAGAGGGGTTACTGAAGTTTGTACCGGTTGTGTTCCTCTGCAGCCCTCTTATCCCATTGCCGCCGGTCGTGTATGGAGCCCTGCCCGATTGGTTCAAGGTGGCATTCCTCCTGGAGCTGCCCCTCTACAACCCCGGACCGGAACGCGACCCCGTCAGCTGAGTGCTGAATGTGCATTGTTCTTCTGATCACAAGTGATTATACATGTAATGTACTGCTTTTATTCTGGATGGGTGATTCTTTTGCCATTGATTTCAAGGGTTCACGGTGAAGTTTGTCCATATGTATCTATCTCCCAGGATGATCAAAAGCATAGGTTATGTACTTGTGTTAATACTGTAAAAGTTTGATTTTGTTTTGTGCCCTCCTGTACCAAATCCTGTATGAAAGTCTGAATTTTTCTCTAGTTTCTATGGGAATTTACTCTTTGTCATGAACTCCGTTTAAAATTTCTATTTCTAAACGGGCTTCGATGGTATGTGAAGCTTGCATGAGTTCATATATATCAGGATTCAGATAACAGCAAGAAGGATTAGCTTCTTGAGCTCTGAGAGAACTTTGACATGGCAATAGAATCTGCACGCAGTGTTGTCCAACACAAACTGAAACATCGTATGTGGATCATCTATCTACTGACGTCCGGCTCGCCGGAGAGCCTCACGCCGGCGCGATGGACACCTTGTCGACCTGCACGACGTACTCCAGCGTCGCCCCGGGGGGCACCTGCGCGCCGTCGTCGCCGAAGTCCGCGCCGTCCTCGCCGAAGCCGAGGCTCCCCGGGACGACCACCCGCCGCTTGCCGCCGTTCCGCATGGACCGCAGCGCGTACTCGATGCCCTCGCACATCCCCCTGGTGTAGGGCCTGGAGCCCATGACGAGCGCCAGCGGCCGCTTCCCGTCGCCGAACGTGTCCACGAACGCCTCGCCGCCGCCGCCGGCCACCCGCCCCTGCAGGTCGATCACCACCAGGTCGCCCGGCCGCGGCACGTCGCCGCCGCCCACCCGCATCTCGGTGTACCTAAAGACCATTGCTGCTGCTCAGAGGAGCTACCCAAGAACGTAGCTGGTGCCATGCCATGCATGCTTACCGGATTCCATTGGGCAGGACGACCTCCTGCTGCTCCTCCACATCCCTGCGAGAAGGAGACACACATGGGTGACGAGAGCATGGAGGATGGTTATTAATGGAGGAGAGGGGCCGAGGTCGGTGGCTGACTTGGTGTTGGCCCGCTGCTGCGCGACCTCGAAGCGGGTCTTGAGCTGCTCCGACACGACGCCGAAGGCCAGGAACCCGACCCACGCCAGCCCGGCGCCGATGCCGAACCGCCGCGTCAGCGACGACGCGACCCAGTCCGTCGAGTCGGCCGGCGTCGCCGCGCGCTTGGGCGCCGGCGCCCTCGCCGGTGCCGCCTGCGCCTGCATGGGCTCTTGCTGTGGCGGCGGTGGGGGCTGGTCGGACGGCGGCTGGGCGCTGGGCGGGCGCGAGGGCGGCGCGCACGAGACGTGCGGCTTGGCGGCGGGGCGGGCGAGGAAGGCCGGGGAGCTGCCCAAGAAAGTGGCCATGGCGGACGCCGGCACGATTCGTACGGTGAGCAGAGCAGCTGGGAGGAGGATGGAACCGGATATTATTCGGCTAAACTTTTTGTTCGCTACGTTTTTGAGATTTTTTTGGCTGTGCTTTTCTGCGGTTTCTTGGACCGAAATGTGGCCACACACACACGCAGCTCGAGAGGCTTATCCGATTATCAATTTGTTTGTAGCTCGAGCTACCTGGAGCTCGTTTTTTCTGAAAAATTCAAAATAAATGTTTCGATGCTTTAAAAATTCAGAGGAAAAAATCCACATTATCATATGGATGTACACGGCGTACTCACAAATTTTCATGATGAAATGCATTGACACGAGAGCTACACAAAAAGATAAATTGCTGAGAATGAAACGGTGAAGTGAACAGTATGTGTACTCTTTACTACTCCCTCCTTATCCCCCATTATGTAGGGCGTGAAAGCTTTTGGCACGGAAAATAACGCAACACTGGTTGCAGATTACCGAGCCATAGTTACATAATGTTCCTCCAAGATATCCTTTAACAAACATGGTTGCCTGATCCAAAATAAGCGATGGTTAGCTTACAGCGGGTTCGGCTCCTCTGCAGTTGAACTACTACAACACGCGTGCTGTAGACGATCACATCGGTCGTTAATTTCCATCTGACTGCTCTAATTTCCCCACTTATTTCTGTTAATAATAAAGCCTTTATGTATTCAGATAAATGCTTCCGTTCACACTGCACACCACACAGTAAAGACTGGAGAGCAAAGAGATTGAGGCAGGGGCGAGCAGACGACCTCGCCGCCGGCGAGGGTTCGTATCTCCAGCCAAGTGCACTCCCTCCCCTAGCGACGGTCCAGCGGATGGACCTCCATGCCCGCCTGCTACGCCGCGGCTGTGTCCCCGGCTTTCCCGGGATCCGCCGCAAGGCGCCGTTCCCTGGGCTCACCGGCCGACGCCGTCCCCTGGGCTCACCGGCCGACGCCGTGGAAGGCAGGTACGTGGGAGGACTCCACCCTCCTCAGGCTGCGCCGCCCTACGCCCCCCACCTCGATGGAAGTTGCCCACTTCCTCCAGCCGCTCGCCGATGGTGATCTGCCGGCCGGCCGGCCCCGCGCCGCCACCGTCAAGGAAGGAGATATCGCCGTGCCGACGCTTCTTGAGCTCGGGAGAGGCACAGGTCAGTACGTGGCTAGCTCCTACCTTGTAGTGTGTAGCATGACAGTATGTTTGGTCCCCTGTCCATTGATATTGTCCGTCCAAATCTTCAGAATTATATGTATGTAGCCTGTATTTCTCAACGTTGCTGTGTTGTGGTCTAAATACCGATTGTTATCTTACTGCAATTGCATTTGATTTGATTGCGCCGTTGTGTCGTGGTCTCACTCCCCATAGAGATTTTGGCATGGTTCTGACTACATGTATGCATAGAATCAGACCACATGTCACATACCTTGAGATTGATCAGCTTCTTTTTTGTTGCTAGGAGAAGGATGGTAAAAGTGAGTTCAAAAGGGAGATCATCCACATCACTTGCAGATCAGCGAGAGGAGAACAATCAGTAGAGTGATGGGGCAAAAGGGAGATTTTTATGCCACATAAACTTGCAGATCAACGTGAAGAGGACAGAGATAGGGCAAAAGGGGATCTCTATGCCGCCCATAGATCAACATATACCTTGGTCACGTTCTGGCTACAAGGAGGATGATCAAGGAGGACTGGGGAAGACGGGCGGGATGAAGGCATAGAGATCGTTGTTTTGGCGCCAACGTGCGTTCTGTTTGGCGCCAAGCAGCCGCAGGAGATTTTTTAGCAGACAAATTGGGTGTTTGTTTTCATTTTTTTATAAGAAATAAGTGGGGAAATTAGAGCGGTCAGATGGGAATTGATGGCCGATGTGAACGTCTACAACACGTGTGTTGTAGTAGTTTGACTGCAGAGGAGCCGAACCCGCTTACAGTACACTGTCTGATAGAATATCGGGAGGTGAGTGCTAACATGCCTTAGATATTGATTTTTTTTTGGAAAACGCTTAGACGCGTAAGTTTTTGGAGAGGAGGTAGTATATAAAACCGACGATAGACACTTTTCTGTCTAGCTCATGAATCAATGTATTTTCTCATGAATTTTTACACATGTGTAGTATTCATCCACATGTCAATGTGGTTTTTTCTTTAAACATTGACATGTTATTTTTGAATGTTTTTAAAAAAAGGGCTCCATGCAGCCCGAGTACCAAAACACCGCAATGCTTACTTTATACATTTTTTATACACTTAGGACATTTTCGACGCTGACCCACATCGTATCTGTTCGTTAATTGATGGTGACCAGTCTATGGACAATGATGTGGGAGCCGGCCATCCAACCGTGCCCGCATCAGTTTCAAAACAAATTCGAATAATCCAGATGAATTTCATGAAAACCAACGATAGCCACATTTTGTCTAGCTCATGAATCAATGTATTTTCTCATGAATATTTACACGTGTAGTATTCATCCACATGTTAATGTGGATTTTTCTTTAAACATTGACATGTTATTTTTGCATGATTTTTTAAAAGGGGCTCCATGCAGCCCGAGTACCAAAACTATGAGATTATGCAACTCCCGTTTACCGGAAGAACACTTTGTGTGCTACCAAACGTCACAACATAACTGGGTGATTATAAAGGAGCTCTACAGGTGTCTCCAAAGGTACATGTTGAGTTGGCGTATTTCGAGATTAGGATTTGTCACTCCGATTGTCGAAGAGGTATCTCTGGGCCCTCTCGGTAATGCACATCACTATAAGCCTTGCAAGCAATGTAGCTAATGAGTTAGTTGCGGGATGATGCATTACGTAACGAGTAAAGAGACTTGCCGGTAACGAGATTGAACTAGGTATTGAGATACCGACGATCGAATCTTGGGCAAGTAACATACCGATGACAAAGGGAACAACGTATGTTGTTATGCGGTTTGACCGATAAAGATCTTCGTAGAATATGTAGGAGCCAATATGAGCATCCAGGTTCCGCTATTGGTTATTGACCAGAAACAGTTCTAGGTCATGTCTACATAGTTCTAGAACCCGTAGGGTCCGCACGCTTAAGGTTTCGATGACAGTTATATTATGAGTTTATGAGTTTTGATGTACCGAAGTTTCTTCGGAGTCCCGAATGAGATTACGGACACAACGAGGAGTCTCGAAATGGTCGAGACATGAAGGTTGATATATTGGAAGCCTATATTTGGATATCGGAAGTGTTCCGGGTGAAATCGGGATTTTACCGGAGTACCGGGAGGTTACCGGAACCCCCCGAGGCTTAATGGGCCTACATGATCCCTAGTGGAGAGGAGGAGAGGAGGCAAGGGTTGGGCCGCGCGCCCCTCCCCCTAGTCCGAATAGGACAAGGAGAAGGGGGCGGCGCCCCCCCCCTTCCCTTCCTATCTCCCTCCTCCTTCACCCCTTCTCCTATTCCAACTAGGAAAGAAGGTAGTCCTACTCCCGGACTCCCCTTGGCGCGCCCCTCCTTGGCCGGCCTCCCCCTCCCCCTTGGCTATTGGGGAATGTAGTAATTTCAAAAATTTCCTACGCACACGCAACACTACAAGAAATATGTCAACTTATGACCTTCTGTTAGTGACCCTGGAAGAATTGGTCATAGATTTATGACCATTTGAGACCAATTGGTCAAAAGCTGTTCGAGGGGCTCCAAACCCTAAACCATTGCGACCATTTTGGTCAGAAAGGTCATAATTTCCTTACATGAAATGGTCATAAAGCTAACAGCGCTAGTCCGCTGCCTTATTTCTAGTTGTTAACGACCAATATAGATGGTCATAGCCTTGTAAATTGTGGTGGGTTGCTATGACTAGGCGCCACCTCATCAGTTTTGCCTATGTGTCATGTCCATGTGGCAGTTTTTGCCCTAGGTTGTGAAGCAACCTATATTTCTGTCATTCCCAAAATTCCCAAAAAAATCTCATAAATTCTTTGGGTCATATCTTCATCAAATATGTAAAAACCTTCCTTGCCTAGTTCAAAAATAATTCAAAAATATTCATTTTCCTCTTCTGTTCAGAGTAACAGTTTGTGAAGGAAGTACCACTTTGGCATGTCCAAATAGTATCCATTTTCTACGGTGCTTTCCTATGCCCAAATAACCATCCTCCACCAAATGCCAGCTCAATCCATTCATTATTTTGAGCCGAGCTTCAACATTCGTATTTATGTACAGTGTGGTGGTTTGCAAAGCAAGTACCACCTAGGCTACTCCTTTTGAGCTGAAAAATTGTGAAAATGGTATTCTTAGTAACTGATCATCCTCAGCCAAAACTCACGCCCATTAGCCATGTACATTTCCCGTACCGCTAATCAAACACTTGGCTGCTAATTCATGTTTGAGCATCGATTGGTCTCCTCGTGAGAATCTTATGTTGTAATTTTCTTCCTAGCACCAACCTGGGGAGTGCCCAACCCACTAGACATGCCTAGGCCACCCAGAACACATGGCAACGCCACGGTCACGCGGTGACCACGCGGCTGCATGCGAGTTTACGCGCTCTGGAGCTGGGGCCCTCGGCCACCGCCCAAACCTCGACGTATCGCCACCAAACCATGTATTTATGATTAAATAGGTCCTTATGTAACTAGAAATGATTTTTGGAAAAAATAAATAGCAAACTATGAGGCAGCTGCAGTTCAAATTTGACCCGCTTCCAGCTGAATCGGCAGAAATTTGTCTTTTTCACGAGAGGTGGATCAAATTTTTTTACACCAGACCATTTTGTCAATTGTGCATTAAATATGGCCTAGTATTTTATAAAAATGATTTTGTCCAATTTTGCAACAATTATTTGGTAGTTTCTTCACAAAAAAACCTCCTTTCGGGCACTCGAAAAATGGAAAATGGTTTTTTCGTCCAATGAAAATGAAAACTTCCTTAGGCAACATTTTTTGCTATTCCAATATGCACCCTTGTGCACAATATGAGATCATTTGAACAAACTATGCCATGAATGTGGCCATAAGATTGATCATTTGGCTTGAAAGCCATGAATCTTCACACTTGATAGCTCATTTCTGAGAACACTTTTTAAAAATAATTACCGTATTACAAGTTTATTATTTTCCCTGGAAACTTGGTCACATATAATGACACAATGCGAAGGTTTTCCAATTTTTTGATTTTTTTTGAATTTTTTATGCCCGTTTCAAAATGCGGTCAAAACGGCGGGCTTGACCGTTCCTTGCTAGTGGTTGAATCTTGGAATTTTTTTGGTGTTTCTATGATTAAATAGATACTTATTTACCTAGAAATTATTTTTGGAAAAAATAAAGAGCAAACTATGAGGCAGCTGCAGTTCAAATTTGACCCGTTTCCAGCTGAATCGACGACAATTTAGCTTTTTCACCAGAGGTGGATCAAAACTTGTTTCACCCAACCATTTTGTCAATTGTGCATTATATATGGCCTAGTATTTTATAAAATTGATTTGGTCCATTTTTGCAACAATTATTTGGTAGTTCCTTCACAAAAAAACCTCCTTTTGGGCACTCGGAAAATTAAAAATGAATTTTTCGTGCAAAGAAAATGAAAACTTCCTTAGGCAACATTGTTTGGAATTCCAACATGTACCCTTGTGCACAATATGAGATCATTTGAACAAACTATGCCATGAATGTGGCCATAAGATTGATCATTTGGCTTGAAAGCCATGAATCTTCACGCATGATAACTCATTTCTGAGAACACTTTTTTAAAATAATCACCATATTACAAGTTTATTATTTTTCTGGTAACTTGGTCATATATAATGACACAATGCGAAGGTTTTCAAATTTTTTGATTTTTTTGAATTTTTTATGCCCGTTTCAAAATGCGGTCAAAACGGCGGGAATGACCGTTCCTAGCTAGTGGTTGAATCTTGGTATTTTTTTGTGTTTCTCTGATTAAATAGATACTTATGTACCTAGAAATGATTTTTGTAAAAAATAAAGAGCAAACTACAAGGCAACTACAGTTCAAATTTGACCCACTTCCAGCTGAATCGGCCGAAATTTGTCTTTTTCACGAGAGGTGGATCAAAACTTTTGACACCCAACCATTTGGTCAATTGTGCATTATATATGGCCTATTATTTTATAAAAATGATTTGGTCCAAATTTGCAACAAATATTTGCTAGGTCCTTCACAAAAAAACTCATTTTGGACACTCAAAAATTAGAAAATGAATTTTCTGTGCAAAGAAGATGAAAGCTCTATTTTGCAATATTGTTTGTCATTTTAATATGCACACTTATGCAAAAATACGAGATCATTTTGACAAACTATGCCGTTGTTATGTTTAGGAAAATCAGAGTGGATTGGATGGACCAATGAGATGCGAGGAACGGCCTTCACGTGGATCACCAAATTGGACTCAATCTGAGCCATCCTGGCTCACCCATCCAACGGTGGAGCTTCTCCCGAGAAAAAGAACCCTAACTCACCCACCCACCCTCCCCTCGAGCCCCTAGATCTGGTCCATCAACCGCTGACCCACTCTTTCCCCCTCCCCTCGACCCCCAGATCCCACTTCCTCCTCGCTCTCTGTCGATCCCCTGCATTCCAGCCGCCGCCGACACTCGCCTCCATCCTCTCCCCAACCCCGGTCGGCCTCCACTCCACTCCACCGCCGGCGCCAACCCAACCACCGCCGCCCTCCCCCTCCTTTCCCCTCACCCAAGAACAAGAGGGGGAGAGAGAGCAGACGGTCAGATCCACTCCCCGGCCACCGCGGCCCTCCACCGCGGTGTTTTGGTACTCGGGCTGCATGGCGCCCCTTTTAAAAAATCATTCAAAAATAACATGTCAATGTTTAAAGAAAAATCCACATTAACATGTGGATGAATACTACACGTGTAAATATTCATGAGAAAATACATTGATTCATGAGCTAGACAAAATAGTGGCTATCGTTGGTTTTCATGAAATTCATCTGGATTATTCGAATTTGTTTTGAAACTGATGCGGGCACGGTTGGATGGCCGGCTCCCACATCATTGCCATAGACTGGTCACCATCAATTAACGAACAGATACGGTGTGGGTCAGCGTCGAAAATGTCCTAAGTGTATAAAAAATGTATAAAGTAAGCATTGCGGTGTTTTGGTACTCGGGCTGCATGGAGCCCTTTTTTTAAAAACATTCAAAAATAACATGTCAATGTTTAAAGAAAAAACCACATTGACATGTGGATGAATACTACACATGTGTAAAAATTCATGAGAAAATACATTGATTCATGAGCTAGACAGAAAAGTGTCTATCGTTGGTTTTATATACTACCTCCTCTCCAAAAACTTACGCGTCTAAGCGTTTTCCAAAAAAAATCAATATCTAAGGCATGTTAGCACTCACCTCCCGATATTCTATCAGACAGTGTACTGTAAGCGGGTTCGGCTCCTCTGCAGTCAAACTACTACAGCACACGTGTTGTAGACGTTCACATCGGCCGTCAATTCCCATCTGACCGCTCTAATTTCCCCACTTATTTCTTATAAAAAAATGAAAACAAACACCCAATTTGTCTGCTGAAAAATCTCCTACGGCTGCTTGGCGCCAAACAGAATGCACGTTGGCGCCAAAACAGCGATCTCTATGCCTTCATCCCGCCCGTCTTCCCCAGTCCTCCTTGATCATCCTCCTTGTAGCCAGAACGTGACCAAGGTATATGTTGATCTATGGGCGGCATAGAGATCCCCTTTTGCCCTATCTCTGTCCTCTTCACGTTGATCTGCAAGTTTATGTGGCATAAAAATCTCCCTTTTGCCCCATCGCTCTACTGATTGTTCTCCTCTCGCTGATCTGCAAGTGATGTGGATGATCTCCCTTTTGAACTCACTTTTACCATCCTTCTCCTAGCAACAAAAAAGAAGCTGATCAATCTCAAGGTATGTGACATGTGGTCTGATCAATCTCAAGGTATGTGGCACTCCGGTTTTCTCCGAAATCACCCGGAACACTTCTGGTGTCCGAATATAGTCGTCCAATATATCAATCTTTATGTCTCGACCATTTCGAGACTCCTCATCATGTCCGTGATCACATCCGGGTCTCCGAACAAACTTCGGTACATCAAAACTTATAAACTCATAATAAAACTGTCATTGTAACGTTAAGCGTGCGGACCCTACGGGTTCGAGAACTATGTAGACATGACCTAGAACTATTCTCGGTCAATAACCAATAGCGGGACCTGGATGCCCATATTGGTTCCTACATATTCTACGAAGATCTTTATCGGTCAAACCGCATAACAACATACGTTGTTCCCTTTGTCATCGGTATGTTACTTGCCCGAGATTCGATCGTCAGTATCCAATACCTAGTTCAATCTCATTACCGGCAAGTCTCTTTACTCGTTACATAATGCATAATTCCGTAACTAACTCATTAGCTACATTTCTTGCAAGGCTTATAGTGATGTGCATTACCGAGAGGGCCCGGAGATACCTCTCCGACAATCGGAGTGACAAAACCTAATCTCGAAATACGCCAACCCAACATGTACCTTTGGAGACACCTGTAGTACTCCTTTATAATCACCCAGTTACGTTGTCACGTTTGGTAGCACCCAAAGTGTTCCTCCGGTAAACGGGAGTTGCATAATCTCATAGTTACAGGAACATGTATAAGTCATGAAGAAAGCAATAGCAATATACTAAACGATCGTGTGCTAAGCTAACGGAATGGGTCATGTCAATCACATCATTCTCCTAATGATGTGATCCCGTTAATCAAATGACAACACATGTCTATGGTTAGGAAACATAACCATCTTTGATCAACAAGCTAGTCAAGTAGAGGCATACTAGTGACACCATGTTTGTCTATGTATTCACACATGTATTATGTTTCCGGTTAATACAATTCTAGCATGAATAATAAACATTTATCATGAAATAAGGAAATAAATAAAAACTTTATTATTGCCTCTAGGGCATATTTCCTTTAGTCTCCCACTTGCACTAGAGTCAATAATCTAGTTCACATCGCCATGTGATTTAACATCAATATTCATATCTGTATATGATTAACACCCATAGTTCACATTGTCATGTGACCAACACCCAAAGGGTTTACTAGAGTCAATAATCTAGTTCACATCGCTATGTGATTAACACCCAAAGAGTACTAAGGTGTGATCATGTTTTGCTCGTGAGAGAAGCTTAGTCAACGGGTCTGTCACATTCAGAGCCATATGTACTTTGCAAATATTCTATGTCTACAATGCTCTGTGCGGAGCTACTCTAGCTAATTGCTCCCACTTTCAATATGTATCCAGATTGAGACTTAGAGTCATCTGGATCGGTGTGAAAGCTTGCACCGATGTAACTCTTTACGACGGGCTCTTTTATCACCTCCATAATCGAGAAATATTTCCTTAGTCCTTACTAAGGATATTCTTGACCAATGTCCAGTGATCTACTCCTAGATCACTATTGTACTCCCTTGCCAAATTCAGAGCAAGGTATACAATAGGTCTGGTACATAACATAGCATACTTTATAGAACCTATGACTGAGGCATAGGAAATGACTTTCATTCTCTTTTCTATTTTCTGCCGTGGTCGGGATTTGAGTCTTACTCAATTTCACACCTTGCAACACAGGCAAGAACTCCTTCTTTGACTGTTCTATTTTGAACTATTTCAAAAATTTATCAAGGTATGTATTCATTAAAAAATCTTATCAAGCGTCTTGATCTATCTATATAAATCTTGATGCCCAATATGTAAGCAGCTTCACCGAGGTCTTTCATTAAAAAAAAACTCTTATTCAAGTATCCTTTCATGCTATCCAGAATTTCTATATCATTTCCAATCAACAATATGTCATCCACATATAATATTAGAAATGCTACAGAGCTCCCACTCACTTTCTTGTAAATACATGCTTCTCAAAAAGTCTGTATAAAACCATATGCTTTGATCAACTTATCAAAGCGTATATTTCAACTCCGAGAGGCTTGCACCAGTCCATAAATGGATCGCTGGAGCTTGCACACTTTGTTAGCACCTTTAGGATTGACAAAACCTTCTGATTGCATCATATACAACTCTTCTTTAATAAATCCATTAAGGAATGCAGTTTTGACATCCATTTGCCAGATTTCATAAAATGTGGCAATTGCCAACATGATTCGGACAGACTTAAGCATCGATACGAGTAAGAAAATCTCATCGTATTCAACCCCTTGAACTTGGTGAAAACCTTTTGCAACAAGTCAAGCTTAGTGGATAGTAACACTACTATTAGTGTCTGTCTTCCTCTTGAAGATCCATTTATTTAACATGGCTTGCTGATCATCGAGCAAGTCAATCAAAGTCCATACTTTGTTCTCATACATGGATCATATCTCAGATTTTATGGCCTCAAGCCATTTCGCGGAATCTGGGCTCATCATCGCTTCCTCATAGTTCGTAGGTTCATCATGGTCTAGTAACATGACTTCCAGAACAGTATTACCGTACCACTCTGGTGCGGATCTTACTCTGGTAGACCTACGAGGTTCAGTATAAACTTGATCTGAAGTTTCATGATCAATATCATTAGCTTCCTCGCTAATTGGTGTAGTTGTCACAGGAACCGGTTCTTGTGATGAACTACTTTCCAATAAGGGAGCAGGTACAGTTACCTCATCAAGTTCTTCTTTCCTCCCACTCACTTCTTTCGAGAGAAACTCCTTCTCTAGAAAGGATCCATTCTTAGCAACGAATGTTTTGCCTTCGGATCTGTGATAGAAGGTGTACCCAACAGTTTCCTTTGGGTATTCTATGAAGACGCACTTCTCCGATTTGGGTTCGAGCTTATCAAGTTGAAAACCTTTTTCATATAAGCATCATAACTCCAAACTTTAAGAAATGACAGCTTAGGTTTACTGCTAAACCATTTTTCATACGGTGTCGTCTCAACGGATTTAGATGGTGCCCTATTAAACGTGAATGCAGTTGTCTCTAATGCATAACCCCAAAACGATAGTGGTAAATCAGTAAGAGACACTACAAGAAATATGTCAACTTATGACCACCACTGTTGGTCACTGAAAGGTCACAAATTTCCATTTATGACCTTTTTGTGACCAAAAACATAAGGTCAAAAGCTGGGCGTCGTAAACTGACTATAGTGACCTTCTCTGTGAGAAGGTCATAGACGTTTATGACCAAAATATGTCTACTGTGGCGTTTTGGTCACTAGCAACCTCCCCAGGCCACGTAGGCATCCAGCGTGGCAATCTGACATGGCACAAGATTCAGTCCGGTCCAATTCAATTTTCTACATGGGCCTAGCCCAACAATTCGGCCTATTTGTGTTTTTTTTTTCATCAATTTTTTGTTGGGTTCATGGGCCAAGCCCAACAGCCATTTATTCTTTTGGGCCAGCCTTTTTTCTAAGCTTCTTCCATTTTTTGGGCCTCAGCCTTTTTGCGGTCCATTCATTTTTTTGTCCAATATTGTTTGGGCTAAGGCCTCTTCCAGCCCATCAATATTTTCAGCCCGCTAATTCAAAGGACTGGACAACAGAGAAACAATTCAGTTTTTTCAATTTTGCTATCAAAGCAACATTTGTTTCACTGTACAATCATACATCATCTGTTGCAGTTACATATTCATCACATTATCTATACATAAGAAGCAGCAACTAAAAGATTGTCATAACAAACGACAGCCACTCAAAAGAAAGATCACCATCACAGCTCCAGCGACTACTAATATACACTACAACTTCCACTTATGTGCAAACCTACAAGAAGGCCAAACAAAAAAGGAATCGCTGAATATTCAGAGACCACTGCCATGCTGCCGATTGGATTTGGTTGCAGCCCTTCCAGTTTGCTAATGGCATCTCTCCAGCACCATATCTCATAACCTACAAAGAGAACATAAACCAGCATAAGAATTTGAAACTTCTTCTAATTTGAAACTTCCGGTAAACGATAAACTTGAGGTAACATTCAGGACAGCAGCACTGCTCCACTGTTTGATATAAGTGGCTGTTGCATGTCGTGTGTATAGTACTATAGTTTCATCTTCAGACCAATCAACGCCAAGTTTCAAAGAAAATCTGATGATAAGTTGCACCAAGATTTAGCAAGGTGCGTACCTCCAAGTGGATGAGCGAGCTCTGAGACCCACTTCCTGACCCTCTCCGCAGATGCTCCCGTCGAAGCATACTGCATCATAGCAAGCACAAAAATTCAGAAAACTACAGCTGGTGTAAAGATGGACCAAACTACAGTTTAAGTAAAACTATAAGAACACAAAATAAAACTACAAAAACTACAGTTTCAGTAAAACTATAAATTAGTTTAGATTGTGAGAGCATACATGGAAAGTCTGCACCATCAGCAGTAACCATTAACAAAAGAAAATAAATTATGTCGATGCTGGAAATAACATCTCTGGAGTAGTTTTAATTGAAAAAATCTATAGAATACTCCAGTAATTAGAGTACACAGCTAAGATGCTGGAAAGAACATCACACAGGCAGGACAAACTACTCCATCTCTGCACTACAGGCAGGAAAAACTACAGGAGTATACAACTACTCATACGGGAGTACTATGGGCAAGACAAATACAGGAGTAAGATGTTGATCATGTTAGATTCAGACTATCACTGGTAGTGTAATTTTCTACTACATAAACATCTACTGAACCAATGGTGAATAATAGCTTATTGTAGGCAAAATCATTTGGATAACAGTAACTTGTTCAGATAGTCGGAATCAATTAAGCTGCAATCAATTAAGCTGCTTAGGCATCTGTGTACGTGATTGTCTTGCAAAGAATCGATCAAAATCACTAGTAGCACAAAGGACCCTCGCAGACATTTGTAATAGTACGCAAACTGACCTTGTGCATTGTACATGTAAGGTAAGGTAAATAGAGTTCCCAGCAGACAATGTATTCTAGTTATTAAACAAATGCTCGCCAAGATAATCAGTACAGTGGTGAACCGAACGCAGTAATAATCCAAAGGTGATACTAATAAGCAGTAGGAACCTCCCTACTTTTGTGATATAAAACTAATATCAGACCAATTTTGTACCAAGTTAAAGTTACTTCAGATTGTGAACAGTTAGCTCGACTAACATTTTCTAAACCTTCTAATTATAAGTTCCACAACCTAAACACACTATGTAACCATTTGTGTGCTCTCTGTCAAGCTGAATTTAGGCCTTTCCATGGAGCAGAGAGCATAGATTCGATCACCGGCCTTGTGCCAAGTCCCCCACGCCTTCCCGTGGCGGCCTTCACAACAATGACCTGCAAGCAAAACACACCAAAAACTAAGTCACACATGCATGCTAGTATTCCACTGTCCTGTAGTTGTTTGGTTATTATTTTAGATTAATATGAATAATTCAATATGTATTATCTGTTTTTTAAAAATGAAGTAAACAAGTTATTCAATATTTCTTGGAAGAAAATACGGCTGGCTGGAGAACCTGCTATCCGAAATGTCTAGACAATGAAAAAGAAGCAGCATTATCATTAACCAGCACAGAAATTTAGTAAAGTGGGAACCCAGTAAGGAGCTATGTATCTTTGTTCTAATAATTTTCACTGTATCTTCAGAGATTGCTCTAAATTCAGGATGGTTCAGCTTTCATTCTAAGATATGTGCAACATTGCCATCCTTCAGAAGGAAGCTACAGGGAGTCTCAAGGAAATTAAACCTGCAAAGAGGCTGTGATGGAGACACGAGGAAATTGTGCAGAAAATACTACAACCACATTTCATCATATCACCATCACATATCCACATCCCCTGTGCAGGTGGAATTTGTCACATATCCATATCCACATTCCCCTGCCGAACTGAACTCCTTGACAGAGATCACAGGTCCGTACGCAACAGCGGCCTGATTCCCTTGACAGGGCTAAGCACTACAAAGAAGTCGACCTAGGCAGTACGCGATGGAACTAACAGAGCAGGTGCAGAGGCGATGCTACGCAGACATTACAGAGCGGAATCAACGGGGTTCAGGTGGATGAATCGACATCGCTTCGGCTGGCTCACCAAGGTTGCTCGAGAAGGAAAAGGAATGGACCCAAATCCGTACCTCAGGCTCGGAGGAGCCGACGACCCAGGCTGGTCGACACCGACGAGCGTGGCCGGCAGGATGCCGAAGACGAAGTCACCGAAGGAGATGTTGTAGCTCCGAGGCGCGCGCCGTGGTGCTCCTGCCATGGGCCGGGCGCGCGAGGACGGTCGGGCTCCTCTCGCTTCTCCTCCAGAGGCCTCCATTGTGCGCTGCTCCCACGCGAGCCCTGCATGTCACCCAAGGAGAGGAGAGGAGCGCATATGTTAGGAACCGTAGGAGAGGGAGGGGAGGTGCGGAGTGTTGTGCGCGTACGTGGTCGTGGCGGGGCACGCCGCCATCCTGGCTGTGGACTGCCTGCCTGTGGTCGCCGGGCCGGCGAGACGAGGCACCGCGCGACAAAATCCCAAGGACGGAGTGGTTGGTTGGCTCGGAGTGGATAAGGCTAGGGGAGAACGGGAGGGAGGGAGGAGCTCGATCTCGTCTATGGTGAGGGTCGTCGATGGTGGGCGGCGGCGGATCGAGATCTGAGGAAGGGAGAGGGTGACTTGGAGATGGGGATCTGGGATCGAGGGGCGCGGGAGAGGGTGGAGCTGCGGCGCTTGGGGGGTGGGGGTCGAGCTCCGCCGGAGGGAGGTGGCCGACGCACGCAGGAATGGAGATGGAGGCCGGGGGCTCTGACTTGGATTGGATCTGGGCGGCCGCGGCGATTGGGAGAAGGGGGCTAGGGTTTCGTGGGTGGACGAGGATGAGAGGATCTGCATCGGGGGAGAGGGGAGAGGAAGAAAGAAAGAAAGAAAGAAGGCGGGGGGGGGGGGGGTGGATGGAAGATGCCAGCTAGGGTTTCGCCTCAGGTGGGGTTGGTGGGGGAGGCGAGGAGCGACGGCTACCGTTGGATCCGGGAAGATCCAATGGTGTTTTGTGCATGATCTGTGTGCCTTGTCCACGGACCAATCAGAACGCAATACAATATTATGACCAATTGAATTGGTCGTGATAAATTTAAAAATAAGATGTTAGATCATCTTAGCTATTTACTTGACCTGATACATTGGAAAAAAATGAAACAAATGAAAAACCTTCTCATCATGTCATCAAATGTGACCTAGTTTTTAGAAGAAAAAAATAACAAAATAGTAATAAGGAACTTTTCATTTTCTTTGCACGAAAATTCATTTTTCATTTTTCGAGTGCTCAAAATGAGTTTTTTTGTGAAGAACATACCAAATATTTGTTGCAAAATTGTATCAAATCATTTTTCTAAAATACTAGACCATATTTAATATACAAATAACCAAATGGTTGGGTGTCAAAACTTTTAATCCACCTCTCGTGAAAAAGACAAATTTCCGCCGATTCAGTTGGAAGCGGATAAAATTTGAACTACAGCTGCCTCATATTTTGCTATTTATTTTTTCCAAAAATCATTTCTAGGTACATAAGTACCTATTTTATCAGAGAAACACCAAAAAATTCCAAGATTCAACCACTAGCTAGGAACGGTCAAGCCCGCCGTTTTGACCGCATTTTGAAACGGGCATAAAAAATTCAAAAAAAATCAAAAAATTGGAAAACCTTCGCATTGTGTCATTATATGTGACCAAGTTTCCAGGAAAAATAATAAACTTGTAATACGGAAATTATTTTAGAAAAGTGTTCTCATAAATGAGCTATCATGTGTGAAGATTCATGGATTTCAACCCAAACGCTCAATCTCATGGTCACATTCATGGCATAGTTTGTTCAAATAATATCATATTGTGCACAAGAGTGCATCTTGGAATTCCAAACAATGTTGCCAAAGGGAGTTTTCATTTTCTTTGCACGGAAAATTCATTTTCCATTTTTCAAGTGCCCGAAATGAGGTTTTTTGTGAAGTACCTACCATATATTTGTTGCAAAAATGTACCAAATCATTTTTATAAAATATTAGGACATATTTAATGCACAATTGACAAAATGGTTGGGTGTCAAAAGTTTTGATCCACCTCTGGTGAAAAAGACAAATTCCCGCCGATTCAGTTGGAAGCGGGTCAAATTTGAACTGCAGCTGCCTCATAGTTTGCTATTTATTTTTTCCAAAAATCATTTCTAGGTACATAAGTATCTATTTAATCAGAGAAACATCAAAAGTTTTTCAAGATTCAACCACTATCTAGGAACGGTCAAGCCCGTCGTTTTGACCGCATTTTCAAACGGGCATAAAAAATTCAAAAAAAATCAAAAAATTAGAAAACCTTCGCATTGTGTCATTATATGTGACCAAGTTTCCAGGAAAAATAATAATCTTGTAATACAGAAATTATTTTAGAAAAGTGTTCTCATAAATGAGCTATCATGTGTGAAGATTCATGGATTTCAACCCAAACGCTCAATCTCATGGTCACATTCATGGCATAGTTTATTAAAATGATCTCATATTGTGCACAAGGGTGCATCTTGGAATTCCAAACAATGTTGCCAAAGGGAGTTTTCATTTTCTTTACATGAAAAATTCATTTTCCATTTTTCGAGTGCCCGAAATGAGGATTTTTTGTGAAGGACCTATCATATATTTGTTGCAAAATTGTACCAAATCATTTTTATAAAATATTAGGACATATTTAATGCACAATTGACAAAATGGTTGGGTGTCAAAAGTTTTGATCCACCTCTGGTGAAAAGGACAAATTCCCGCCGATTCAGTTGGAAGCGGGTCAAATTTGAACTGCAGCTGCCTCATAGTTTGCTATTTATTTTTTCCAAAAATCATTTCTAGGTACATAAGTATCTATTTAATCAGAGAAACATCAAAAGTTTTCCAAGATTCAACCACTAGCTAGGAACGGTCAAGCTCGCCGTTTTGACCGCATTTTCAAATGGGCATAAAAAATTCAAAAAAAATCAAAAAATTGGAAAACCTTCGCATTGTGTCATTATATGTGACCAAGTTTCCAGGAAAAATAATAATCTTGTAATACAGAAATTATTTTAGAAAAGTGTTCTCATAAATGAGCTATCATGTGTGAAGATTCATGGATTTCAACCCAAACGCTCAATCTCATGGTCACATTCATGGCATAGTTTGTTCAAATGATCTCATATTGTGCACAAGGGTGCATATTGTAATTCCAAACAATGTTGCCAAAGGGAGTTTTTATTTTCTTTGCACGGAAAATTCATTTTCCATTTTTCGAGTGCCCGAAATGAGGTTTTTTTGTGAAGGACCTACCATATATTTGTTGCAAAATTGTGCCAAATCATTTTTATAAAATATTAGGACATATTCAATGCACAATTGACAAAATGGTTGGGTGTCAAAAGTTTTGATCCACCTCTGGTGAAAAAGACAAATTCCCGCCGATTCAGTTGGAAGCGGGTCAAATTTGAACTGCAGCTGCCTCATAGTTTGCTATTTATTTTTTCTAAAAATCATTTCTAGTTACATAAGTACCTATTTAATCATAAATATATTGTTTGGTGGTGATACGTCGAGGTTTTGGCGGTGGCCGAGGGCCCCAACTCTAGAGCGCGTAAACTCGCATGCCCGTCGCATGGTCACCGCGTGACCGTGGCGTTGCCATGTGTTCTGGGCAGCCTAGGCATGTCTAGTGGGTTGAGCACTCCCCAGGTAGGTGCTAGAAACAAAATTACAACATAAGATTCTCACGAGGAGACCGATCAATGCTCAAACATGAATTAGCGGCCAAGTGTTTGATTAGCGGTACGGGAAATGTACATGGCTAATGGGCATGAGTTTTGGCTGAGGATTATCAGTTACTAAGAAGACCGTCTTCACAAATTTTCAGCTCAAAAGGAGGAGCCTAGGTGGTACTTGCTTTGCAAACCACCACACTGGACATAAATACGAATGTTGAAGCTCGGCTCAAAATAATGAATGGATTGAGCTGACATTTGGTGGAGCATGGTTATTTGGGCATAGGAAAGTACTATAGAAAATGGATACTATTTGGACATGCCAAAGTGGTACTTCCTTCACAAACTGTTACTTTGAACAGAATAGGAAAATGAATATTTTTGAATTATTTTTGAACTAGGCAAGGAAGGTTTTTATATATTTGACGAAGATATGACCCAAAGAATTTATGATATTTTTTTGGGAATTTTGGGAATGACAGAAATATAGGTTGCTTCACAACCTAGGGCAAAAACTGCCACATGGACATGACACATAGGCAAAACTGATGAGGTGGCGCCTAGTCATAGCAACCCACCACAATTTACAAGGCTATGACCATCTATATTGGTCGTTAACAACTAGAAATAAGGCAGCGGACTAGCGCTATTAGCTTTATGACCATTTCATGTAAGGAAATTATGACCTTTTTGACCAAAATGGTCGCAATGGTTTATGGTTTGGAGCCCCTCGAACAGCTTTTAACCAATTGGTCTCAAATGGTCATAAATCTATGACCAATTCTTCCAGGGTCACTGACAGAAGGTCATAAGTTGACATATTTCTTGTAGTGAGACATCATAGATCGCACCATATCCAATAAAGTGCGGTTACGACGTTCGAACACACCATAACGTTGTGGTGTTCCAGGTGGCGTGAGTTGTGAAACTATTCCACATTGTTTTAATTGAAGACCAAACTCGTAACTCAAATATTCGTCTCCGTGATTAGATTGCAGAAACTTTATTTTCTTGTTACAATGATTTTTCCACTTCACTCTGAAATTCTTTGAACCTTTCAATTATTTCAGACTTATGTTTCATCAAGTAGATATACCCATATCTGCTCAAATCATCTTGTGAAGGTCAGAAAATAACGATACTTGCCACGAGCATCAACACTCATTGGATCGCATACATCGGTATGTATTATTTCCAATAAGTCAGTAGCTTGTTCCATTATTCCGGAGAATGGAGTTTTAGTCATCTTGCCCAAAAGGCACAGTTCGCAAGCATCAAATGATTCATAACCAAGTGATTCCAAAAATCCATCTTTATGGAGTTTCTTCATGCGCTTTACACCGATATGACCCAAACGGCAGTGCCACAAATAAGTTGCACTATCATTATTAACTTTTCATCTTTTGGCATCAATATTATGAATATGTGTATCACTACGATCGAGATCCAACAAACTATTTTCATTGGGTGTATGACCATCGAAGGTCTTATTCATGTAAACAGAACAACAATTATTCTCTAACTTTAAATGAATAACCGTATTGCAATAAACATGATCAAATCATATTCATGCTCAACGCAAACGCCAAATAACATTTATTTAGGTTTAACACTAATCCCGAAAGTATAGGGAGTGTGCGATGATGATCATATCAATCTTGGAACTACTTCCAACACTCATCGTCACTTCCCTTTCAACTAGTCTCTGTTTATTCTGTAACTCCTGTTTCAAGTTACTAATCTTAGCAACCGAACAAGTATCAAATACTCAGGGGCTACTATAAACACTACTAAGGTACACATCAATAACCTGTATATCAAATATACCCTTGTTCACTTTGCCATCCTTCTTATCCACCAAATATTCAGGGTATTTCCGTTTCCAGTGACCACTTCCTTTGCAGTGTAAGCACTCAGTTTTAGGCTTTGGTTCAGCTTTGGGCTTCTTCGTGGGAGTGACAACTTGCTTGTCATTCTACTTGAAGTTCCCTTTCTTTCCCTTTGCCCTTTTCCTGAAACTAGTGGTCTTGTCAATCATCAACATTTGATGCTCTTTCTTGATTTCTACCTTCGTCGATTTCAACATCACGAAGAGCTCGGGAAACTTTTACGTCAACTCTTGCATACTATAGTTCATCACGAAGTTCTAGTAACTTGGTGATGATGACTAGAGAATTCTGTCAATCACTATCTTATTTGGAAGATTAACTCCCACTTGATTCAAGCGATTGTAGCCCACTTGATTCAAGCGATTGTAGTACCCAGACAATCTGAGCACATGCTCACTAGTTGAGCGATTCTCCTCCAGCTTTTAGCTATAGAACTTGTTGAAGATTTCATATCTCTCAACTCGGGTATTTGCTTGAATATTAACTTCAATTCCTGGAACATCTCATATGGTCCATGACGTTCAAAACATCTTTGAAGTCCCGATTCTAAGCCGTTAAGTATGGTGCACTAAACTATCAAGTAGTCATCATATTGAGCTAGCCAAACGTTCATAACGTCTACATCTGCTCCTGCAATAGGTTTGTCGCCTAGCGGTGCATCAAGGACATAATTCTTCTGTGCAGCAATGAGGATAAACCTCAGATTACGGATCCAATCCGCATCATTGCTACTAACATCTTTCAACATAGTTTTCTCTAGGAACATATCAAAATAAACATATGAAAGCAACAACGCGAGCTATTGATCTATAACATAATTTGCAAAATACTACCAGGACTAAGTTCATGATAAATTAAAGTTCAATTAATCATATTACTTAAGAACTCCCACTTAGACAGACATCTCTCTAGTCATCTAAGTGATCACGTGATCCAAATCAACTAAACCATGTCCGATCATCACGTGAGACGGAGTAGTTTTCAATGGTGAACATCACTATGTTGATCATATCTTCTATATGATTCACGTTCGACCTTTCGGTCTCTGTGTTCCGAGGCCATATCTGTATATGCTAGGCTCGTCAAGTTTAACCGGAGTATTCCGCGTGTGCAACTGCTTTGCACCCGTTGTATTTGAACGTAGAGCCTATCACACCTGATCATCACGTGGTGTCTCAGCACGAAGAACTTTCGCAACGGTGCATACTCAGGGAGAACACTTCTTGATAATTAGTGAGAGATCATCTTAAAATGTTACCGTTAAACAAAACAGAATAAGATGTATAACAGATAAACATCATATGCAATCAAAATATGAGATATGATATGGCCATGATCATCTTGTGCCTTTGATCTCCATCTCCAAACTACTGTCATGATATCTATCGTCACCGGCACGACACCATGATCTTCATCATCTTGATCTATATCAATGTGTCGTCACATGGTCGTCTTGCCAACTATTGTTCTTGCAACTATTGCTATCGCATAGCGATAAAGTAAAGTAATTATTTGGCACTTGCATCTTTATGCAACAAAGAGACAACCATAGTGCTTCTGCTAGTTGCCGATAACTTCAACAAAACATGATCATCTCATACAACAACTTATATCTCATCACGTCTTGACCATATCACATCACAACATGCCCTGCAAAAACAAGTTAGACGTCCTCTACTTTGTTGTTGCAAATTTTACGTGGCTGCTACGGGCTGAGCAAGAACCGTTCTTACCTATGCATCAAAACCACAATGATAGTTCGTCAAGTTAGTGTTGTTTTAACCTTCGCAAGGACCGGGCGTAGCCACACTCGATTCAGCTAAAGTGAGAGAGACAGACACCCGCCAGCCACCTTTAAGCACGAGTGCTCGTAACGGTGAAACCAGTCTTGCATAAGCGTACGCGTAATGTCGGTCCGGGCCGCTTCATCTCACAATACCGCCGAACCAAAGTATGACATGCCGGTAAGCAGTATGACTTGTATCGCCCATAACTTACTTGTGTTCTACTCGTGCATATAACATCAACGCATAAAACCTAGTCTCGGATGCCACTGTTGGGGAACGTAGTAATTTCAAAAAAATTCCTACGCACACGCAAGATCATGGTGATGGCATAGCAACGAGAGGGGAGAGTATTGTCCACGTACCCTCGTAGACCGTAAGCGGAAGCGTTATGACAACGCGGTTGATGTAGTCGTACGTCTTCACAATCCGACCGATCCAAGTACCGAACGTATGGCACCTCCGATTTCAGCACACGTTCAGCTCGATGACGATCCCCGGGCTCCGATCCAGCAAAGCGTCGGGGATGAGTTCCGTCAGCACGACGGCGTGGTGACGATGATGATGTTCTACCGGCGCAGGGCTTCGCCTAAACTCCGCGACGATATGACCGAGGTGGAATATGGTGGAGGGGGGCACCGCACACGGCTAAGGAACGATCCGTAGATCAACTTGTGTGTCTATGGGGTGCCCCCCCGCCCCCGTATATAAAGGAGCAAGGGGGAGGCCGGCTGGCCCCTTGGGGGAAGGAAGGGGGAGAGGGGGGAAGGAAAGGGGGGCGCCCCCCCTCCTAGTCCAATTCGGACCAGAGGGAGAGGGGGCGCGCGGCCCACCCTGGCCGCCCCTCTCTCTTCCCACCAAGGCCCATGTGGCCCATTAACTCTCCCGGGGGGTTCCGGTAACCCCCCCGGCACTCCGGTTTTCTCCGAAATCACCCGGAACACTTCTGGTGTCCGAATATAGTCGTCCAATATATCAATCTTTATGTCTCGACCATTTCGAGACTCCTCGTCATGTCCGTGATCACATCCGGGACTCCGAACAAACTTTGGTACATCAAAACTTATAAACTCATAATAAAACTGTCATCGTAACGTTAAGCGTGCGGACCCTACGGGTTCGAGAACTATGTAGACATGACCTAGAACTATTCTCGGTCAATAACCAATAGCAGGACCTGGATGCCCATATTGGTTCCTACATATTCTACGAAGATCTTTATCGGTCAAACTGCATAACAACATACGTTGTTCCCTTTGTCATCGGTATGTTACTTGCCCGAGATTCGATCGTCGGTATCCAATACCTAGTTCAATCTCGTTACCGGCAAGTCTCTTTACTCGTTATGTAATGCATCATTCCGTAACTAACTCATTAGCTACATTGCTTGCAAGGCTTATAGTAATGTGCATTACCGAGAGGGCCCAGAGATACCTCTCCGACAATCGGAGTGACAAAACCTAATCTCGAAATACGCCAACCCAACATGTACCTTTGGAGACACCTGTAGTACTCCTTTATAATCACCCAGTTACGTTGTGACGTTTGGTAGCACCCAAAGTGTTCCTCCGGTAAACGGGAGTTGCATAATCTCATAGTTACAGGAACATGTATAAGTCATGAAGAAAGCAATAGCAATATACTAAACGATCGTGTGCTAAGCTAATGGAATGGGTCATGTCAATCACATCATTCTCCTAATGATGTGATCCCGTTAATCAAATGACAACACATGTCTATGGTTAGGAAACATAACCATCTTTGATCAACAAGCTAGTCAAGTAGAGGCATACTAGTGACACTATGTTTGTCTATGTATTCACACATGTATTATGTTTCTGGTTAATACAATTCTAGCATGAATAATAAACATTTATCATGAAATAAGGAAATAAATAATAACTTTATTATTGCCTCTAGGGCATATTTCCTTCATTGGCTCCTTTATATACGGGGGCAGGGGGCACCTCTAGACACAACAATTGATTTCTGGATCTCTTAGCCGTGTGCGGTGCCCCCCTCCACCATAGTCCTTGATAAAATTGTAGCGGTGCTTAGGTGAAGCCCTGTGATGGTAGAACATCAAGATCGTCACCACGCCGTCGTGCCGACGGAACTCTTCCCCGACATTCTGCTGGATCGGAGTCCGGGGATCGTCATCGAGCTGAACGTGTGCTAGAACTCGGAGGTGTCGTAGTTTCGGTGCTTGATCGGTCGGGCCGTGAAGACGTACGACTAAATCAACCGCGTTGTTCTAACACTTCCGCTTTCGGTCTACGAGGGTACGTGGACAACACTCTCCCCTCTCATTGCTATGCATCACCATGATCTTGCGTGTGCGTAGGAATTTTTTTGAAATTACCACGTTCCCCAACACATTCGGCCAGCCAGTGGCGAAGGCAGCGTATAGGCACGGTGGGTAGCCCATCCAGAATATTTAGATTTTCTTTACCATATACTCCCTCCGTAAACTAATATAAGAATGTTTAGATCACTTAGAGCATGGTTAATAGTATAGTTAGCTGCTGGCTATAAGCCAGTGCCATGTCATCTACAGTCCATCTTATAGTCAACATGTACAATAGTAGATCAAAAGAGTATACTACTTTTTTATTATGTATCGCACCTTTCATTCTCACAAAGTGCCTAGGAGCACGTGCTAGAGTTGGCTCTTCAGAGCAAGTACAATAAGGTGATGTAGGCGGGCTGTAAGACATTAAATATTATATTCTTGCTTATTTGAAAGAGAGAGAAGAGGAGAGAGAAGAGAAGCGGGCTACTAGTTAACAGCTGGCTGCAGCACGTGCTCCTAGGTACTTTGTGAGAGAGTGGGGTGGGCCATGTATCAACAAAGTAGTACATATTTATATTTAGTTATTGTACTTGTTGGCTATAAGCTTGACTATATGTGACATGACAACATCATATAGCCAGCAGCTGGCTATATTGTTAACCATGCTCTCACGAAGAGCCCGCTTACCTTCTCTCTCCTCTTCTCTTTCCTCCAACTAAGTAGAAATATACTAGTTTATTCCTTATAGTCCGCTGACTCAGCTCTATTATACTTGCTCTTAGTAGTGATCTAAACAATCTTATACTAGTAGTGATTTAAACAATCTTGTGGGAGAGGAGTATTAGTTTAAAGAGGGAGTAGTAGTTTTAATATCTAAGGCCCACTAGCCCAGCTGAGTAGCTCTTTTCCTCTCCCACAGACCCAGACCCGTGCGTGAGAAGCAGGGCAACGAAACTACTAGCACACCTCCCCTCAAAAATAAAATAAAATGTTAGCACACCTTCGCCACGCCGCCTCCCAGTTCCGGCTATCCCTTGCCGTCGGCCCGCCGCGCGCCCGTAGCCCCCCCCCCCCCCCCCCCCCCCCCTCCTCGCTCACCCACCCCGCGATCTCGTGTCGGTTCTTGGAACTCGGAAGCAGTGCCAAATCTCGACCCGCCCCACGGCCAGCTTCACCGTCGCCGGCGGCTGGACCCTCCAGCCCTCGACGCCTCTCCAAGCCGCAGCCGCGTCTCCAGGCTTCCCCATCGTCTGGTTCAACAAAGCAAGGTGAGACTCAGCCGGACTGCTTTTTTTCTTGTTAGTGAAGATAATGTTCATGATTCAGGAATTGCACAGCCTCAACATCTACAGTCATGTGGATTCATACTTCTTTGGAGGGCAATGCTCACGAATTTACCAAACTAGTACCTGGTTATTAGGGAGTGGAGCTTTATTCCAGCTTGGTTCCATGTTGATGCAGATTTCTACCAATAACAATAGATCCAAAGAAATGAAAGCCTCTTCAGATATCATGCATAGACATTGTTCGGTTTGTAAAAGAATAAAATCCTAGAAAGAAAGGCTTGGATCACAGTACCTTAATTAGCCTTGGCGAGATCCAAATGCACATAAATGCAGTACAGAAAGTGATGTTCTATACCATTGTAGTTGGTTACAACTTACAAAGCCTGACAATGATGTGTATTAATTTTGATGAACCATGTCAAATGGGTATAGAAAATATTCTCATAGGTTAGACACCATTCTACCGCAGACAATATTAGCAGCACCATAATTGATGCTTATTTAGTTGACAAATGCACAGACCCGGCGTCTTGACGTCGGGATTGATGGCGGCGTCCCGGGATGGCACACACTTGTAGGCCGAGGTGCTCACCTTCGCCCCGCGGTGTCCTGCCGGGCGCGACCAGGATTGGCAGACGCGTTCGCTCGGCAGAACATTTGATCTTAGCCGTTGATCTATGTGGCAGAAAATTACCGTAATGTGGACAGTAGGATGTGTTTAAGTTGATCTGATCATAGGGTTCTGATTATCTCGTGTACAATTTGTTATGTGGTTTTAGAGGAATTTATGCTCGCTCTTTTAATAGTAGTAGACATTTAGCTCCTCCCGGCTCGCCGTGACCCTGTAACCCCCCACGGCCGCCAATATTCTTGGCGTGACGGGCCGGCACGCATGCCTGCCTAAGCAGCCCAGACACGGCCTTAGCCGGAAGAAAAAAAGGCCAGCAAACACAGCCCCGGCCCGCGGTAGCCGCCAGGACAGCCGCTGCGCACTGCCTCCCGTTCCCGATTCCCCTCTGCGCTCCCGCCGACCTCGCCGCCCGGTTCCGTGCCTCACCGTCGACTTTTCCCGCCCCGCCCCTGCCCTGCGCCACCGCGCCCAGCTGGCAGCCTGCAGCCGGCAGTCGACGCCCAGTGCCCGGCGTTGTGCAGCTGCTGAAGGCAAGCAGCGACCTGCCACGTTTGAGGTATGTTTGATGAGATTTCTGCCGGTTCCCAATTTCTGTTTACTCATTATTACTCAATTGCTCGTCGTGCTGCCACCAGCCAGTACTTCCAGTTACGAATTTAGGCTTGAAATTGTAATGTATCACTACGGAGCTCTGTCCAGAAATGTTACTACTTACTACTGAATTGTTTCAGTTTGGATCCATTTTCTGAATCCATGTGGCATCTTGAGCTGTAATATTCTGAAATGTTACTACTTACTACTGAGTAGTTTCAGTTTCGGTTAAACAGTTGATACATTGTTCTCATTTTTTGAATCAATAAATGTCACTGTCATATTGAAGAACAGGATGTCAACTAGGTCCACATGATTACATATATGTATCAAATGTGTAGGAATGAACACATGCACATAGTCTTCTTCGAACTTTGCAAGGCATGTAGTAGGCTTTTTTTTATATGCAAAATCAAGACTCGTTTGAGAATTTTTCATATATTTGTAAAATCATATTGATTAGTTCCTATTGTGCTATTGGCATGTCATATTTGTTGTTATTTTTTTCGGTGGACCGTCCTGTTTCAGAATCCTAGATCCGCCACTTGGGTAATTCCTAGCTACCTCTGGCGTAGTGTATTTTTATTTTTGATTTGTTAACTTAAGTTGATGAATTTTGTTGCCAATTCACTCACTATTATTTGTAGTATTTTTCATGTTTTATGTACTTTATTGGATCGTTGAGCATTGAGTTTAAATTCTACATCTATCCACGAACTAGACATGGCAGACACCAAGCTGCGAGCGACTGCCATGGCGCAGCGTCAAGAGGGTTCGGCGGAGGAGGAGGAGCATCGCCTGCGGGCGGCGCTGCGCCACCTGCAGGCGGAGTCCGGAGTGCTCGAGCGCCTCATCTACAAGCACCGGAACCAGCACCGTGGCGCCGCCTACTTCCAGTACCTCCTCAAGGTACGCCTACTACCACGACCTGCTTGGCCCCCTCCCCCACCTTTTTCGGGGGAGTGGCTATTCACTGACAACTAACGAGTGTGATTTGTATGTGCTTGGGATGGGCGCGTAGGTGCGGAGGGACATGAAGCTGCTTCTCAGTGCCAATCTCGCGGAGGTCATCAACGCGGTGTTCCTAGTCATCACCTGTCATAAGCCGGCCAACACTATTCTTGTTCCGAACAGGTTCGTCAGGTTTCTCATCCCTGGTGCTGTTGCACGCCCCTGTAAAACAATCTTTGTCACTTATTATGTGTATGTCAATCGCAATTTTTGTTGTTGTGTGTATGGTACACATTGGCAGAAGTAATGTGCTTACACATATCCTTCATGTTGGGACATGTTGTGGTCTTGTGATGATATTTGTGGTCCTTATATTGATCCTAGGAGATAACAAAGAAAAAGTATATTCACTAATGACTGTAAGCTTAGAGCATCTCCACTCGTTCGGCCCCCAAGGGGCTTCAAATAGCGCCGCCTCCACTCGTTCTGCCCCCAGGGGCTTCAAATAGCGCCGCCTCCACTCGTTCTGCCCCCCAGGGGCTTCAAATAGCGCCGCCTGGGGGCACGCCGGCGACAAAATGGGCGTGGGGGGCCTCGGGTTCCCAGCCGCCCCCCCCCTCCCCCCCCAGGGTTGCCCCCAGACGCCGATTTCGGCCCATTTTCTGCGCAAAATTGGCCAACTTTCTGCGCAAATTAGGCCAATTCGGCCCATATTCGGCGCAAATTGAACAAAAGCTTTTTATCACATAGTTCATCACAGAAATCAACAAATTAATACAAATCAAATAGTTCAACAAATAAAAACTCACATTTCATCACACGTCGAGCTAGGCGTTGCCCTTGAGCCTCCATAGGTGCTCAACCAGATCTTGCTGCAGTTGTTGATGCACCTGTGGGTCTCGGATCTCCTGACGGATGTTGAGGAAGGCAGTCCAGGTTGTTGGTAGCTGGTGATCAACTTGGGCAAGATGGCCCTGCCTGCAATATGGTTCATTGTCAAACACTGGCTCTTCCTACTCGCTCTCAATGATCATGTTGTGCAAGATGATACAGCAAGTCATGACTTCCCACATTTGATCTTTCGACCAGATCTGAGCGGGGTACTGAACAAGAGCAAATCGAGATTGAAGCACACCAAATGCCCGCTTGACATCCTTCCTGCAAGCCTCCTAACACCTGGCAAAGTAGGAGTTCTTGCCTCGAGGCACAGGGTTTGAGATAGTCTTCACAAATGTGGACCATCTCGGATAGATGCCATCTGCTAGGTAGTATCCCTTGTTGTAGTGGTGCCCATTGACCTCGAAGTTCACCGGAGGAGCATGACCTTCAACAAGCTTGGCAAAGACTGGCGAGCACTGCAGTATGTTGATGTCATTGTGAGTTCCTGGCATACCAAAGGAGTGCCAAATCCAGAGGTCCTGTGTGGCCACTGCCTCAAGTATCACAGTGCAACCGCCTTTGGCGCCTTTGTACATCCCCTGCCAAGCAAATGGTCAGTTTTTCCATTTCCAATGCATGCAGTTGATGCTTCCAAGCATCCTAGGAAATCCTCTTGCTGCATTCTTTGCTAGGATTCGAGCAGTGTCTTCAGCATTGGGTGATCGCAAGTATTGAGGTACAAACACTGCCACCACATCCCTGCAGAACTTGTACAAACACTCAATGGTGGTGGACTCGGCCATGCGTCCATAGTCTTCCAGTATATCATCGGGAGCTCCATATGCAAGCATCCTCATAGCTGTCGTGCACTTCTGGAGTGAGGTGAATCCAAGTGTGCCGGTGCAATCCTTCTTGGACTTGAAGTAGCTGTCGAACTCCTTGATGGAATTCACAATCCTGAGGAAGAGCTTCCGGCTCATTCGATAACGGCGCCGAAATACCTTCTCGCCGTGCAGTGGAGCGTCGACGAAGTAGTCGGCATAGAGCAAGCAATAGCCTTCCAGTCGATGCCTCTGCTTTGCCTTCATCTGGCCCGGCGCCGAGCCACCTCGCCGCGGCTTTGCATTGCTCGCGAGCAGGCCGGCCAGAGCGGCGAGGACCATGAGGTGCTCTTCGTCCTGGGCGTCGGCGTCGGCTTCCTCCTCAAGCAGCGCTGCCAACGTCTCCTCGTCGTCGGAGTCCATCGCCGAACACCTGGCGGGCGAGGTAGGCGCTCAGCCACCCGGATTCCCGCTTATGTGGCCGGAGCGCCGGAAAAGGTCGCCCAGAAGCAGGGTGGACGCTGCCGCGGCGAACTCTCCTTCTCGGCGGGGAAATGGTCTGTCTAGCGGCGGTAGGTAGGTGGGCGGTGCCGGGATCGGCACGGCGGCGAAAGGCAGAGTGCGCGCGGGGGGCGAAGCTGGAGGTGGAAAAACGTTTTTTCGCCTGTCAGCGGTGGGCCACGCGCTGTTTTCCCTTCCGCCGGAGCCCCCAAGCGCTCCAAGTGCACTGGGTTCGGCCTGGGATCGGCGGGCCCAAAAATGGGCCTAACCGGCGGAAATCGGCATCTTGGGAGCGCGACTGGGTGGTTTTTTGGGCGCTGCGGAAAAAAAATACTCCCTGGGGGGCCTGTTGGGGTCGCGGCTGGAGATGCTCTTAGCTAGAAGTTTCCACTTGTATGGGCAGTGCTTAATTTCCTGGCAGTTCAGATTATTTATTTGGCTTTTATTCTTGGTATAATGATGCTATAATTATATTAGTCTGCTATTCAGGTTATTGCTTAACATTTTCTTTTATAGGCAGGGTAAGAGGAAGCCTGGTGCAAACCATAGCCATTATAAGAGGCTTTTGGGGGTTGCCCGTTTGCTGTCCCAGGTGCGTTTTGTTGTCTGTTAACACTGGTTGCATTTTGCAAACTATCCTGTTCAGCTGAATCAAATATTTTGGTGGAATCATAAATGCAATGTTGCTGTTGATAGAGCATAACTTTTGTTCCCTGTACTTGTTTTCAAGTAACGAGTTACGCAATATTGAAATTTGAATCTGTGGTAGTCTACCAATATTGCCCAGTTGGTTTACTTCTTTTGTTTAGCTAACTAAGGATACAACGGCAAAGTATTGTGATTATCCTTGCGTGTTTGCAAGGTTTCCGATGTATTTAGTATAAACTCTTCTATGGTACATGAAGCTCATTACCCGAGAAATTCTATATTCTGTAACTGCATGATGCATACTTCTGGATGAGTCGTTGTAGTTTGCAGATCATTCTTGATCAACTGCGAGACCGGAGATAGCTAACTTGGTTTGCACATCAGAGGGAAAACACTAATGCTTTCTGTATTTTGTGCAGATGGCTGAACCTGTTATGAAGGGAGCAGTGTATCCTTTTTTTTGTTCTGTTATTTTCTTAGCAGAAATAAACTAAGGTGTATACCCACACTTGGGTCGTCACTGGAAACAAATCCCGTAGTAACTTTCATTTGCAGTTGATTGCTACCTATCCAAAGTTCCTTAATCCATACTACAGTCAGATCAGCTTTTTACTTGCTAGATCTTTTTTTGTAGAACTTTGCACTGCAGTGCTTGCTTTGCTTGCAAGAGTGAGGGTCCTGACCCAACAGGTGAGCCACATAGTCTACAGGCATGGCTATGAGTGATTCTATCAATGAAATTCAGCAAATAACCACCCATATATTTATGCAGCAACTAACTTGGTAGTTAAACTGTTTTTTTTTTTTGCGGGTGGTAGTCATACTGTTATGTGTATTAATTAGGAATCTAAGACATGTCAACTTCTTTCTTCGAAAAGGAAGAAATGTCAACTTGGAATGATATGCGTGCCAATTATCTTATTTGTCTCTTTATGCAGAGATTTTGCCTAAGAGGCTTACCCTCTGATATTATGTTTGTAGATGTTACTTGATGTTATATCAGTGTACAACAAGGTTACTGATCTTACGGATAAAAAGCAGGCTGTTAAGATCAGTATTGATAAAGTACAAGTATGTTTTGCTTCCACACTAGCACTCTGTATCCTTGTTGATCATGGAAAATAATGTATTGCTTAAGATCATGCTTTCACACAAATGTGCAGTTGCTGGACCTTGCAGTTACCTCACTACACAACTCCTTGGTTTTGCCTCTGCATTTTACAGGCTTTCAGAGAGTACTACCCCTCGAGCAATGATCCCAGTACTATCCTGGAGTGTGTATGGGTGAAAGATAAATTTGTTTTGCATGAAAAGACCAAAGCTAGCAGTCAGAAAACCCAAGATGAGGATCTGAAGTGCACTCCAGATTCATCAATCAAGTATGAGACCATTGGACTTGTTAGTGAAGGTTGGAACACTTTACCTTCTATGATTCATGATATATGAACATTTGGAGTTCACGGTTGCATTTTCTGCAATACTTATTCATGAGTTCCTGCTGATACTAAAAGAATCCCATGCAATTGTATCCTAGAGGCATGCAAATGAAAAATTGTTTTCTGTTAAGTAATCTAAACTGAAAATACAGTATGTATTAATAAACAAATATATGTAGTAGGAAGAGGTAGGAAGTGATGTGGAATGAGTATGAATGGAGATGAAGGGCCTTGGTGTCTCTATTACATTCACCTCCAGTTGACTATCTGGAAGTAATGATGACACTTAAGTATGTTTTCTGATACAATCTCCATGTCTCTTATGTTAGATGACATTTGAAAAACTCTCAAGAGTATGCTTTTGGGGTTTGTAACTTATGGTGGACTACTGTTGTTTAGCATGATATTTTGGCATAGTAGCCATATATCTCTATATGACTGACAGCTTTTACAACGAAAACAGCAGTTGTTCAGTTAGCCTAGTTGAATGATGGCAGGGATTGTGCTTAGTGGAAGACAAAGCACTGTGAATTGCCACTATGGTCTTATTTGCTATTATTTCCATTGCAATTTTAATATATATTTTGGGTCGCGTGCTCCAACTTGGAAACTAAAGTGCACATGCTGCCAAAATGCTGTATTTTTTTTTTCACATCAGTTGTTTTGTACTCCCTCCGTAAAGAAATATAAGGGCGTTTAGATCACTAAAGTAGTACTCCCTCCGTTCTGATTTACTCGTCGTGGTTTTAGTTTAAATTTGAACTAAAACCATGACAAGTAAATCGGAACGGAGGGAGTAGTATATAATAGAACATGAATGCTGGTTTATTTATGTGTTTATCGTGTCATACTTTGAAAAGGGTTCTTATAAGTTCTAATGCTGCACTTGTGACATATATCAGAGATGGAAAGCCTTGATGGAGCAAACACCCCAGCCAAGCAACGACATGATGCTTCTCTGGCTGACCAGCCAGATAAAGCCACCCATTGCGGCGATGCTGGAGATTCTCACTGCGGGAGGCAGCAACTACCAAATGATCAAAACACTCCGGGCTCTCTTCTTGGCACGCCCGGTGCTGCGCTGGCACCGCGCAGAGATGTCACGCCTGATACGAGGAAGAGAGTGGCATTCGTTGCGGTGGGGAAAACAAAAGTCACGGTGACACCGCCTGAAACATCATCATCGTCCGTAGTTGCCAAGAAGCAAAGAGTGGACACGGTTTCACAGACCACCGCAGATCCTGCTTTGTAACTCTGAAAAACAGCCGGTAATGGTGAAGCGGATAAAGGGCTATACATATGCACACCTTAGTTGATGATCAATGTGTTATCTCACTAACTGAGCTGAGGCTCGAATTAATTTCAGTACATTTTCAATCACGTTCAGCAGCAGCAGAAGAGAACTATTACAAGCTTTCTTACTAGCCACGACGATCACTACAAAAGAAAACGAATCTCCCCTTCATCTAAATCTTCTTGGCAGCTTTGATGCTGCTGCTGCTGCTTCAGGTCGTAGTCGTCAACCTTGAGGACGAGTCCCATCCGTCGCAACAGGTTGTCCGGCCTGGCCGTGTTGTGCTGATCAATGCCGAGAGCCTTCACGTCCTCGTCTAGGGTGAAGATTGGAAGTGCGCTGGAGATCAGAAGACACAGAGCAAGGCCTTTTAACTTGTGAAGTGATCCGTGATGAGATCGAAGCCGTGTGGTGCTGTGAGTGATCCGTGAAGAAATCGGAATGCACTCCGAGTCAGTTCAGATTTGGTTGCGTGCATCGCAAGCCTAGCTTGATTCACCACGGCCATGTCTTCATTTCCCCCTGTTCGTCGCTCGCTGTCTTTCTCCGACACCTTCCAAGATACGGAACCGAGTAGAAATTAGGAGGTACGGAAATAACACGGTCGACACTTGCTCGCCTGGATCAGATCAGATGGGTCCTGGAAATACCCCTTCCTCTGCCTGTTCCACTCCACAACCTGCAAAGCAGCAAGTCACACTCCTTAACAACCGATGATAGAGGAGACCCGAGGCAGAAGAAGCATAGTACGTACTGTACTATGCACCAGAACCTGAATGAACCTGCTTACCCGTGTCGCCCTCCTTGGCCTTCATGCACCGGTGGTACTCGAGGTAGCGCACGTAGCAGTGGCGCGTCTGGTTCTGGGTCGGGAACCGGAAGTCGCGCGGCACGGTGCGTAGCTCGATGCCGGCGGCGCCATCGGGCGGCGGCGGCGAGCCGGCCACGCTGCCGGGCTCGTGCTCTGGATAACGCGGGGCAGAACGGTGACTGACCGCGTGGGTGCTGGTTGCTTTTGTACTGGCGTTGAGCGGTGGAAGCACCGAAGGAGGAGAGAAGCCAAGCCATGGTGGCAGCTGTTTGTCCCGGGCGGAGGCACGTGTCATGGTGCGACCACCTGTACACATTCACGATCGATGCTACGACTCAACACCAGATCCCAGATCGACGTTGATCACGCAAGGTTCGAGACAGCCAGGCTGGAACTCACAATAGACTTCACATCATGTATATATAGGACTGACAGTACCTTCCCAGGTATACTACCAAACGAGTTGGAGAATTCAACAGGCTGGCCAATTTCATCGGAAAACTGACCGTACATCCGAATTTGCTCAGCTAATCTGCACTGCATCACCCCTTAAAATCCACAACTTAATCTAACATGCTTTTGTCAAGTTCAATGCCATCCTTCACAATATCATCATCCATGGAAGCGGACAAGGAGTTGGGGTTCCTGATGCTAGGGTGATGTTGCTGTCGTGCTCACCCTGCTTTCCCTTCCAAGTTATGACAAAACGAGAAAACAATATCTGAGTGTGCCGCACAAACTCCCTCCGTTCCATAATTCTCGTCACGGTGAACTAAAACCACAACAAGAATTATGAAACGGAGGAAGTATTTACTTGCGTAAATCAACTCTACGTTTGAAACACATAGCAAGAAACCAGGTGGTTTGAGACACAAGCATGAGAAGGTATGACTAGAGACATTTGATGATGGGATATGCTCAAGCATGAAAAATTACTATTTTTATTAGAGCAGTAGAATGGCAGGTGAATTTAATTAAATTAGCTTACAAACTTACATTTTTCAGCACCTTAAAACATAGCATGGTCCCACTGGCACATCTGAATATGCGTATTCTAGATTCCAATAATAATTGACTAGGGTCAAAATCACGAAGAATGGTTTTAAGAGACTTAAAAATGAAACACACAAGCTGAAACTGTAACTATAAACGTCATCTTTTGCCACAATGCCCAACCACTGCAAATGTCCTCTTCAATACCATTAGCAGGACCGTCTGTTCGTTTCCTCTGTTAAGAGATACTCCCTCCGTTACCTCTCTATCAAAATACAAGACATTTTTGCAGTTCAATTTGAACTGCAAAAACGTCTTCTATTTTGGTACAGAGGGAGTGTTTGAAGTTCTATGTTTGTCCTAAGCCAAACTTCTACAAGTTTGACCAAGTCTACGAAAAATATACCAACATCCACAACACAAAATTAGTTTCCTACTACATATATATATTTCATTCATCATAAAATATTTTCGTACCATATATATTTGATAGTGTGGATATTAGTATTTTTTTTGTGAACTTGGTCAAACTTGAGAAGTTTTGACTTACGACAACAGAGTACTTCAAATATTTTGGAACAGAGGGAGTTTTCCATATGAGTTTTCTAAGACTACCAGGACAACTACTGCTTACTCGAAATGGCCTTGAAATCACAAAATTCATCATGTCTCATGGGGCGTGTGGGGGCAAGGTGAAGCCCACACAATGTGGCGAGAATGTGAGGCAGAAAGGGGTTATGTGGGTTTAGGGTTTCCAGCTGGGGGTCCCACGGTGTTGAAGGACTATAGTTGAAAATGGGATACGTCTTAAAAATGCCATGATTTCTTCACTGAAGATCAAAAACTTAGAAAATTAACAGGCAATACTGGGGTGCAATTTCTAAAATTGTCTAAGCGCACAAACACCTACGATCTGATCTTCACAAAGTATATCTGCGACTTTACATCATAAACACACAACAGATTAGGCTATCCAGCACAATGTCTTTGGTTTCAGCAGTATGCACTGATTGTACAGGACTAGTACAGAAATGGCCAAATGGGTCAGTTGCTCATAAGCAAAAATTCAATCAGATGGAACTTCCAATTCTCTCTGATAAATCATTACTCTTACCAGTTATTTACCCTCAGGCACATTGTGACACATATTTTATCAACGTGGCAATCAACAAACGCAAAACACAGAGCAGAGCACGATCAACTATCTTATCTGCTCTCATATGTCTACATATAAACACTTAACTCTAAGCTGTGATCTCTACCAAAAAAAAAATCAATCCATAGAACCAACAAAGAATGACTAAGTAATGGGCTATATTTGTACCACAGCCATTGATCTAAGGCTAGTTATTCAACAGGCTTCAGCACCTGCGCACACTCATAATCATTGTCTAGAACTCAGAAGTTCAGCCAAACAAAAGCACATTCTATCCATTCTTGAATGAAGTGTATAATAAAATTATAATGAGACATGACACAATCGGGATGTTTTTTGACATGGTAGCTCAGTCATTTCAAGTCTCATTTTAATATAGCTTACTTAAAAAGCGATACATAGCTCTAGAACTCTCTCCCTAATAATAAAGCACGGATTGGGTCTCCGGGTTCACCGTCATGGCGTATTTGCAGAAAAATCCCTATAAAATTAAGTAATTAACCCGCAGTCCAGTATAAATAGTAATGAAAAAAACGTTTCGTATTTCTGGCCTACCCGTGCACGCGATCGACAGAAAAAAAAACCATCCCCAATTTGAGCGGCCGCGCCTCCCCACCGCCGGCATGCCATCCTCCGCCACGCCGTCCTCCCCGCACCCTGGCCTGCCTCCTCTCCGCCGCACCCTCCTCCCCACGCCGTCCGAGACTCCGAGTCCTCCGGGCGCGGTTCGCCGACGCCGAGGACTAGGCCGCCGTTCTCCGGGCATGCGCAGGCCGGCTCGAGCGCGCGCCGCCGAACGCAACCAGCTGCTCAACACGCTCCTCGCCGCTGCGGGAAACGGCCGGGAGGAGGAGGATGCGCGGGAGGCGGGGCAGCGTCAGAATCAACATGCTTCGGATCCGGCCGAGGCTTACGGCGACACGGACGCGGAGGGTCTGGCCGCGGCCGCCGCGCTCCCTCCGGTCACTACCTTCCCATGAGCTCACTTCCACCCTAGCCTCTCCCCCTTTCCTCTTTGTTGTTTTAACTGATTCCCAACTGCTTGATCAATCCCGCTCCTCTGCTCCTGCATGATGGCTTTCTCAGTTTGATTGCTTAATTTGGTTGTGTCTTACCTAAACTGCAAGGGAACCAACATATATGGCATGATGGATGGAGACCAGTATATGTTTTTTGTGCTGTTCACATTCTTTCTAATAGTTTCCATCGGATTATAGGCATGAGCTTTGAGCAATAGGCATAAATCTGTTGTAATCAATCAAAGACAGTGAGAACGTTTACTGAAATCTTTCGAAGTGGGGATCCTATGAATTTCTTTGATTGAACGTCCATCGATGATCTCATCTTATAGTAACTCACTTTGAATCATTGTATTGGTAGATTTTATCTTTACACTTTTGCCGTCTATACATACTGGATTGCATTATTTAGGACATGACACAGCGCTGCAAACAGCTCATGAGAGCAGTTAGCAAATGCAAATCATTGTATATGTCACTTATGCTGATCTTAATAGAAAATAGTACTATTTTGGGGAAGGGCATCTGGCTGACTTTCCATATAACTCTTCAGGTTTTGTTTGGTGAGATTCTCTTCAGAAAACAAGATTTGTATTGGTGGTAGATCGACAGCAACTGACAAGGACTACCACGATTAGAGCTACTCTTTTGGCACCCATGTTTCAGTATGCAGTCAAGCAGGCAACAAGGTAATGACATTGCCATCATGTAGTTTGCGGGTAGTGCATGGGCCTATTTAATTAGTTTTTTCGCACGATGGCTCATGGTGTTGGTTGATAAATATGTGTGTGTGCATGGAACAACTAATTGATCAGAACTAACATCACTAAATCCAAAAATTCTAATACAAATAAAGAAGGAAAACAAATGAGCTTCGTACGACTGATGCATGACAAAGTTCTCATATTTACATGCCTGAGTACAGTATGTCCTATACCCAATATTTGTATAGTTCAATGCTAAGTTAGTCAATATACATTTTAGGCCAAAATGTTTGGAAATCCCAAGTTCAATCTACTGTTTTTATAAATAAATTAATGATGATTAATTAAAGACATATATATAATAAATTTAAGGTATTTATCCAAAATTTGCCATGAAAAGTTCAACCATTAGCTGCGTGGTTCTCTATAGTGACCCCCTTAACAGAAACAAGAAAGGGAAGCACTTCTTCAGCGCTGAATTAAATACACATGAGTTATCTTTTTGTTGATAATATTTAGTGTAAACACTTATCTTTTTCTTGATTGCCAGATTTTATGCACATTTCTCATGATATATATATGGGAGTACAGGGATCCGTGGGACGAGGCCAAGGTGTACGTGCGCAACCTTCCCTACGACGTTACCACCGAGCGCCTCGTGCAGCTCTTCGAGCAGGACGGCGTCATCGAGGTCACCGTGGTGAGCATGCTCTTCCTATTACACCATCTTCAGCGCTGAATGATAGCATGAGGTGATATGATTTGTTTCACAGTCGATATGTGGTATCGGTGACAGAAGGTGCATCACACGCTTGGGTATTTTCTTCCGCACGAGGTAAAGTACCAAAGGTGTTTTCAATATGTAATTAGCACCCATACTTAGCATCAAGCTTTGATAGAGGGGATGCTTAGATGATTTTTGATTCTAAGGTATTTATTTTCTCTATCTCTGAGCATCTACACAGGCAACCCGCATTATAGATGATATTAGCCTGCTGCCAGTGTCGTTCCTCTAGATACACACACACACACACACACACACACACACACGCATTTTGCCTGGTGAAGGGAATGCCTCAAATCATCGGACTCCTGATTATGCGTCATGTTCGTGCAAGACTGAAACTGACACAATAGGTTCTAGATGTAAATGATGTCTGCTTTTATGTGGTGGTTGTGTTGTTGAAGCTCATATGGAGTGTTTATGCATAACTGAAGTGGCACATTTAGTTCTGGAATATCCAACAGCCTCCAAAACTTCTGAAAGCAAAGAGCTGGAGAACCATCCTCTAGGCTCTCCTGTACCCCCACAGATTATTTTTCTTCCAAAACTATTGATAAACGCAGCAAGTTTTAAGTGCAATTCCACATCCAAATGTTGTTATTCAGGTTGTCATCAACTCATCATACTATATCAGCTCCAATGTTAATTTTTTCTCTCAAGTAGTCCATAAATATGTGAACCTGAACACTCAAAACTACTGCAGGGGTAGGATTTCTGCAGTATCCCTTGGCTGGTTAATCTGTTTGGACTAGAATTTTCTGAATTGTAGTAAAGCTTGGCAACTACAGAATACATTGTCTCGAGGTATAATAGCACTTGATTCTCTAACAATCGTTGATTCATGAATTGCAGCAGGGTGAACCCAAGGCCCCTCCTGTGAATCCCATTGCTTACAATTATTTCATGATTGAGATCTTGGATTTAACATTTAGTATTTTCTTGTTTATTTTCTTTCTTTTGGAGGAGAACAAGATGCAGCTTGTAATGTGTGAATTTACAACTTTAGTTGAATAAACAGAATATATTGCAAGTTTGACAAAGTTTCCCTCCGTTCTTGAATGTAGCTATTTTTATTTTCCTTTTATTCAGACTGTTGTTGGCATGGCGACAAAAACATTAACTGCACATTGTTGCTAGCTGTGACGTTTTGTCAAAGTTGAATAGAAGAAAGTGGATTTGTAAACAGAGTGACAACGCCAATTATTTTTCTCCTGGTGTGCTAGATCAAAAGGAAAAGGAGGAAGTATGTTCATGCACTGGAAGTTTTACTGAGTCATGATGCACATTGAGTTAGTGCTGTGTTTTCCTTTTCTGTTGAGACAATTGTTGTATAATGGAAAAGGTACACTACCGTTGGGGTGAAACCCATCATATTTCTAATGGTATACAACCAAAATCGGGGTGAGACAAGATATTATACTGAAAGTTTCAGGTTTGCGAGCATAAATTGATTCTTTTTTCCTGTTGCAATGCACGTGTAAGTTTGGCATACAACGATGATATCTAATTGCATTGTTTCTTGAATCATTTAAACTGAAATTATTTATCAATTTTGATGAGAAATCTTATCCCAATACTTTTGACCACTACTGTACTTCGACCACAGAAATTATTTCAGCTTGCCATGCGCCAAATCACCAACGGTATAGAGGCCATGCAACTTGGAACATAAAGTAAGAGCACATCCATTTTTACTTATTCTGTTTCTTAAGAAAGTTATTAATTGTTCCAAAAATATCTTGTAACCAAAATTGTTTCAACAATGTTGTTCTGTTATAGTTTTTTGATTATTTCAAAGTTGTTTGAGTGGTATTTTGTCAACTGTCTAAGCATATACTCCCTCTGTTTCTAAACTATACATACATCCTGGGCCGGCCCATGTGGGTGCGGCCTATTTTTAAGTGTTTTTTTCTGTTTTTGTTTTTTCTCCTTTAACTAATTTGGTACTTCAAAAATCCAAAAAAATTAAAAATAAGAATTTTTAAATAAAATATTCAATAAATAATAAAATATTCATGGATTCTTAAAAAATGTTCTCATATTCAAAAAATGTTCGCAATTTTGAAAAAAAATGATTGGAAAATCAAAAAACATTCATGATTTTTTAAACAGGTTTGTGTATTAATAAATGTTAATGAAATTGAACAAAATGTTCGCCAAAAATTTTATCGGTGATGCAGCAAAATGTTGTCAAGTTAATTGGAGATTATGATTTTTTTTCTTCCGTTGCAACGCACGGGCTCTTTTGCTAGTGAATACTGAAGTGCATAACAAAAAAGGAAAATAAGAAAGTTGGCACCTCTTGAGACTAATGTTGAAAGAACCACATAAATCTCCACAATGAAGATCAAGATTGAGCATTTGCCCTCTGCAAAAATGATAGAAAATGAATCTGAAGCAATTAACTGGCTGTACAAAAAATGAACTCAGTTTGTTTAACCTGCAAATAACACTTCAAAAGCAGTCGATGTTTGGGCATGACAGTTGCATTATGGCACCCACAGTACAATAAGATACATAGGTCCAGTTCTGAATCATCACAGAAATATCCGAATATACTTAGGTTACAGAAATAGAAAGGCTGATTTGCAAACAGGAAAAGATAATGGTTCAATTGTTATGATGTTTGTACCTCATAAGTACTAAATCTCGACACAGTAGAAGGTGGCCCTGAATTGTACCCAAGAAGAATCTCACCTCTTCTGCGGCAGATTGCTTCAGTGAGATGCATAGACAGTGTCATTTCTTCTTGGAGGTCTATCGGGAACCGATCCTGGCTTAAACTTTGACGCCTCATGCCTAGCAAGTTCTGGAGGGACGGGACTATTGCTCTGAGTAAGCATCTGTTTCAGATCGAAGAAAATATCAGTGTTATCCAGAGTCAAGAATGAAGTTGCAAGTCCCTTCTTTCCTGCACGCCCTGTTCTTCCAATGCGATGTGTGTATGTATCAACTGAACTAGGCATCTCATAGTTAATAACATGAGCGACATCAGGAATATCAATACCACGCCCTGCAACATCAGTCGCCACAAGAACATTGAACCTGCGGTTCCTAAATCCATCAAGGCTGATCTCCCTCTGATCTTGTGACTTCCCTCCATGCAGTGCTGTGACGCGGAAACCTGCCTTGTCCAGATCCTTAGCACGGTTGTCTGCTGACTTCTTTGTGTTGCAGAATACAATGGCCGTCTTGTCCCCAAGATCTGTGAGTATCTTCTGGAGTCGTGACATCTTCTCTGACTCCTTCACCATGATCACATTTTGGGTTATCAGATCTGTGGCCTTGCCAGCTGTACCAATTGTGACGACAACTGGGTTCCGGAGGTACTTCCTAGCAAGGCGCTCAACAGCAGGTGGCATGGTGGCACTGAACATATAAGTTGTCCTGTAAATCCTCTTCTCATCCAGTTCCTCTTCCTCATTCTCAGGTTTCAGGTTACTTGACGGCATGGCATCAAGGACACCAACAACCTGTGGCTCAAATCCCATATCAATCATCCTATCAGCCTCGTCCAGTACAACATAGTTGCACTGGTTGAGCACAGCATACCTTCTCTCCAGACAATCAAGAAGCCGACCAGGCGTTGCAATTACAACTTCACAGCCCTGCCTAATCTTGAAACCTTGCTCCTCAATGGACTGACCACCAACAATGGAAACGACTTTAATGCCTAGATAGGTTGCAAACTTCACCGTCTCTTCCTCAATCTGTTGAGCAAGCTCACGAGTAGGTGCCATGACAACAGCATAAGGACCCTCGGCCTCATTGTCCTCGCTAATAGGCGGCAGGCGAGTAATGTATGACAGCATAGGAAGCACAAAAGCTGCAGTCTTGCCCGAACCTGTCTCGGCAATACCAATGACATCACGCTGCTGGAGACCAAGCGGAATGGCAGCCATCTGGATGGGTGATGGTTTCTTGTACCCAACCTTTTCAATAGCACGAAGCAGCTCAGTCCCAAGCTTGCTCTCGGGCCAGTTGCGCATCGGCCGGGGTATGCGAGACCCCTTGTAGGAGATATTGAAGTCCTCACGGAAAATACGCCAGTCCCGCTCGGTCATCTCCTCGATGCCCTTCTCAGACCAGTGCCTGTCCACCCGCATGTCGAAGGCATCGTACATCTCCGCGGCGGCAGCCTTCTTCTTATCAGCCACATCATCCTCGGGCCGGTCCTCCACGCCGAACTTGCGGCGCTGCTCGGCACGGGTCTCCTTCTCAAACACGGCGGCCGCCTTCTTCTGCTCGCGCCGGTCGATGCCGGCGAGGAAGCCGCGGCCGTAGAGCAGGCGGGCCTCGTGCGGCGCCTGGTAGAGCATGTTCATGTCGCGGCTGGTGTCCTCCGTGTTCTCCCAGTCGAAGGAGAAGCGGAACTTCTCCGAGGGCTTGATGACCCGCTTCTTGGGCTTCTTGGACCCCAGGTACTGCTCCTTGATGGCCTCCAGCTCCTTCTCCCGCTCTCGCTCCGCCATCTTCTCCAGCCGGTCCTTCTCCCTGTCCTTGTCCCGCTCCCCGCGCTCCCTGTCCCGGTGCTCCCTGTCCCGGTCGCGGTCGCGGTCCCGGTCCCGGTCCCGGCGAGAAGGCTCGTCGCGGTCGCGGTCGCGATCCCGATCTCGGTCCCGGCGGGAGTCGTCGTCGCGGCGGCGGTCCCGGTCCCGGTCGCGGTCCCTGTCCCCCCTGTCCCGGTCGGAGGGGTCGCGGTGGGACGAGGAGGAGTCTCGGGGGGCGACGGACGGGGGAGGCGGCGGAGGGGGCCGCGGGAGCGACTGGAGGATGTCGAGCGCGGAGCGGCGCTGGTCGGCGACGGCCGCCTGGCGGCGCTCGAGCGCGAGGCGCTGGCGCTCCTCCTTGGAGAGGAACACCGGCTTCGCCTCCATGGCGTCGAAGGAACGCTTCATGGCGGCGGCGGCGGCGGCGGCGGCGCGGCAGAGCGAGGAGATGCCGTGCCGATGCGTGCGGGGGGAGGAGGGTTTGCGGACAGGTGGGGAAAAAAAGATCAGGTTGCCTACGAAACCGACTGCTCCTCCAAAGAGAAACCGACCTGGAGCTTGGGCCGTAAGAGGAATTCAGGCCGGGCCGCATTAGATTGGAACCAGCCTCGAGCGTAGTGTTATTGGGCCGGCCCAATACTAGGTACTTCGCCATGTTTTTTCTTTTTTTTTCTCTATCCGAAAGAGGCTTCGGATTTATTATTGATCAAACTAGTGGTACATAGGCCTGAAAATAGATCAAAGTCCTGGGGGTTATGTTCTTTGTCCTGAACCGGCCGATGGCACGCCGCTGAAGATGTCTCTCCCTCGCCGAAGCCACCCAGTCGTTGCTGAGTGTGAGAAGGAAGTAGTTTTTATTTCCATTTGTTTTGTTAATTTATTGTGTTGTGTTTTTAATATTCTATTTGTAATTTAAAAGGTTTTTTAGTTCATGTTTCCATTCATTTTACAACTATTTTTCGTGGTGAGTACATGAAGATCTTTTCTAATATACACAATTTTTTGCGGGATATACGCAAACATTTTATTATTTAAGTTGTGAGCATTTTATTTTTAAATGCATGCATATTTATTCTAAAATGTATTACCATATTACTCTTCAAGATACACACATAAAAACTATTGATAGTAATGAACATCATTTTTTGAAATATATGAACATATCCACATATACTAATCCCAAAAATAGTTTTACATATGGAACAAATTTGGTTTGTGATTTATTCGTGACCATTTTTAATACATGAACAATTGAAAAAATAATAGTAGGCGGGACTTTTGTTCTTGGCCTATGAAAATGGTTTTTAATATTTTTATTTAACGCGGTCTTGAATATATATTTTTGTTTTAAATAATATAGTTAAATGTTTAATTTTGAAAATGTATGTGTTAATGGGCCACTAACCCACTTAAGTCACTCTCAAGGAGAGGCGGGCTTCCTCCTGCCTAGGATTTCAGATGTCCTTTTCACATCTGCAATCTACAACTATTACAATTCAAATTAAAATATTTCTACTACTCATGAAAGAGGCATATTAAATTTATAACTAAAATATGCCTATTGTTGCAGGCACGCCGACTACTCAACACCCGCTTGTTCCCAACTGGCTCATAGGCTCCACCACCACCATCCGATAAGCAGATGGTGTCACACAAGCTGAATGTTATCCACTCGCGCCCACGTCAGGTAAGACCAAGAAGTAGCTGGTCGGGTTCATTGTGTACCGAGATGTCATCTACTACGTTGGCGGTGGACAATCAGTTGCCGCTCCCACCCCCTTTGTCGACTCGAAGGCCACCTTTGACATGAACTTTGTTAAGATCGCAAGGAAACAATGCTTTAGAAAAAAAAAGGATTGAAAGAATACGAAGAGGCTTGCTAGATTTATAAGAGAGATGGTGTATTCTAAAATAAAATCATGGCACCTAACTAGGCTGGTTAGGCACAGTATGTGTTAATGGGCCACTAACCCACTTAACTCACTCTCAATGAGAGGCAGGCTTTCTCTCATCTAGGGTTTTAGATGTCCTTTTCCCATGTGTAATATGCAACTATTAAATTTGGATAAAAATATGCGTACTATGCATGATAGAGGCATATTAAATTTATAACTAAAATATGCCTATTGTTGCAGGCACGCGGACTACTCAACACCCGCTCGCACCCAGCAAGCCCTAGAACTGGCTCACATGCTCCACCGCCAGCATCTGATGTCACACAAGCCTAGTGTCATCCACTCGTGCCCACGCCAGGTAAGACCGAGACATAGCTGGTCCAGTCCATTGTGTACCATGGCGTCATCTACTATGTTGGCGGTGGGTAATCAATCGCCGCTCCCATCCACTTTGCCGGCTTTGTGGCCACCTTCGACATGAACTTGCTAAGATCATGGGGAAGCAATGCTTTAGGAAAAAGAGGGGGATTGAAAGAATATGAAGATGTTGGCTAGACTTATAACGAGAGATGGTGTACTCAACTATTAAATTTGGAATATGAACATGCTGGCTAGATTATAGTGTGTGTTAATGGGCCACTAACCCATTTAACTCACTCTCAAGGAGAGAGCGGGCTTTCTCCCGCCTAGGATTTTAGATGCCCTTTTCACATGTGTAATCTACAACTATTAAATTTGGAATTAAAATATGCCTACTGCTCACGATAGAGGCATGTTATATTTATAACTAAAATATGCCTACTATTGCACGTACGCCGACTACTCTACACCGGCTCATGCCCGGCAAGCCCTAAAACTGGCTCACAGGCTCCATTGCCACCATTCGATGAGCCTATGTTGTGTCACAAGCCAAGTAAGACCGAGACGTAGCAGGTCAGCTCCTTGTGTACACGACATCGTCACTACGTTGGCTATGGGAAATCGGCCACCACTCCCGTCCCCTTTGCCAGCTTCGAGGCCACCTTTGACATGAACTTGTTAAGATCGTCTGGAAGCAATGCTTTAGAAAACAAGAGGATTGAAAGAACATGAAGAGGCTGGCTAGACTTATAATGAGAGACGGCGTACTCCAAAATTCAAACCCTGGCACCATCATTGCAAAAATCGAAATGGCGCCTTCTCTCCAAGTCGTGGTTCCATCTTGGTAAAACTTCAAAATAGAATGTTGGGTTTCTATTCGTAGGATAAACAAGTCCAGGAAAGGTCTAACCCTACTCGATATGCTACGCATGAGCCATGCAAGTGCGGAAAGCACACGCACGCGAGGGAGGGACCCGTGCAAGAGAGGCGGGATATTAATTGTTGTGATATTTTACTAATTAATGCCAAGTGATCTAGCGCGCTAATGGGGCAAATTTGAAATAGGGAAACCACCCCCCCCCCCCCCCTTGTGCCCTGGTCTTACCAAAATGGCCCTCCGAAGTAATAATCCCGCGGGAAATGGGGTACTAGATAATTGGGATATTTCTAGAAGGAACTTCCACAAAGCATACACTCTCCATTTGACATTATTACTCATATCAGTCTAGTCTTAAATCAAACTTTATTAACTTTGGCCAAATTTATCAAAAATGCAACAACATTCACAACACCAAATCATCTTAGACCCATGATGGAAGATATTTGCACAAATATTTATCTGGTGACTTAACAAATAGAACAACAACGGTTTACAAAGAAAAAAAGCAGTTTCACAAATGCCACAAAAAATTGTACATACTCTATAACATAAAACTACTGTGTTTGGTTAGAGCTACCAGCCCTAGGTACCAAAGACACCGCGACAGGTAGCACGTCTGTGAATCCATCTCCCCTGCGTTCATCTTTGGCTCTTGGGTGTTCTTCTTATTGATGTCGAATAGATTGGGACCTCCAGGGTCTTTGTGATTTCTTTTTCTTCTCCTTCTAAAATCAAAATGCATAGAATTCCTTTGCATTGGCGGGGTTTTCGTCTTTTTTTTTCTCATGGTCTTCATTCTATTTTATTTACATACCGATGAGTTTTATCAGATCGACTTGCCAGGACTACACCATAAACTATGACATTAACGCTAGGTTGGACACAAACAAGGTTTCTCTATTTTCTTCGCAACGAATGATATTGTTACTAAACGTCAATCCAACACATGGATGAGACAATCTACATTCTACTCACATTGTTGTTGTTGTCGTGATGGGCAATCAAGGCACGGTAGTGAAGATATAGCTAGGGGTGACACCGACAGGTTGAAAGGTTGAAAGACAAAGAGACCAACACGACCCGTCGGCTCATGGGCTTGATGGTAGCATGCTGTTCCAAGAAACTTCCACAAAACGTATACATAGTAAATCACAGTGGCAAATAAAGAAAAATCAAGAGTACTTCAATAACGTACCCCCTTCGACAAATAATGTATCGGTGTAGTGCGGAAACATGTCTTATACTCCCTCCGTTCCTAAATATAAGTCTTTGTAGAGATTTCACTATGGACTACATACGAAGCAAAATGGGTGAATCTACACTTTAAAATGCATCTACATACATCCGTATGTGGTTCATTGTGAAATCTCTCTAAAGACTTATATTTAGGAACGGAGGGAGTATTATGGGACGGAGGAGCAGATCGTAAGGAGTACCATATTTTTTACGGAAGGCAAACTTTTTTGTTAGTGCAAGATATATCCCGCATGCATGCAGATGCTATACACCACACGTATCCACAACGCTAGGCTCTAGCAACAGTGCTGTTTACATCCTCGACACGCCACCAGTACCGTGCGCTGTGGTGTCGCAGAGCGCCTCTGCGTACGTCCCTGCCGTCAGACTCCGTGCGTGACAGCCTAAACTGTTGCAGGCGTGCAACAGTGTTCGTTCGTGCAGTCATCTCCACCGCCTCACACCTCACCTCGTGTCGTCCCGCCGGGAACAAACCGAACCATCGACCAGCTCTACTCCACGTCTTCACGTAGTACAGATAGGAGGCAGCAACGAGCTGTGGCATGTTCCATCAGTCCCATGCTTGAAGCCAAAGCAAGCGTCCCCCTCGCATCAGCTCGATCGGTCGGTCTTCGGATCGGCGGATGCGACCTAGCTCGCGAACCTCACTGCTCGACCCTTCGCAATCAAAGGCTTCATCCAGCATGGAGAGCGGCTACAGCGGCACGTCGACGGCTTGTTCTAACGGGGTGGTGGCCGTTCCGTGCCCCAAAGACCTCGCTGTTTTTTCTTTTGGTTATATTTGAGTTGATTTGCACTTCCAATGAACATTTCTAAGAAATATGAGCATTTCATCAAGAAAAAAAAACTACAGCATCACGCACATGACGTGGCACGCCTGCTTACACGTGGGCCCTCGAGCGACAGGGACAACGGTACGAGTGGCGACAGATCCAGCAGCCTCCGACACTAGCTGGCTGTACGCAGTGCGCTAGCAACGAAACACCATCCGATGATTGCGGTGGCAAACAAGGCTCGCGCTCGATGGATCCAAGGGGCGAAGAGGCTCTTCTTGTCCAGTGTCCAGCCCGCAGCAGTGCCACCGGAAAAGAAGATACGATGCACTGCACAGTGCACAGAAGGTTCATGCACTGCACTGCAGAGCTGCATCACAACATGGTAGGGCAGGCCGGTCCACCCCAACCAACAGCAGATTGTTCGGTGAGCAGAGCCGCGTCCATGATGATGATCTCGGACAGCTAAAACCAATCATCCAACGGAAAAGCCCGTCGCTTTCCATAATAACTGAGCGCTCGCATCCATCCATGATACACCCCATGGATCTCATCATCAAAAGGTAAAAAGGAAGCTCTATTGGCATATTGTAGACTAGACTAGATAGTACCCAAACCCAAAATCAAAGGAGAAAAGTGAAAGCGAAGCTGGAGCCACATCCACAGCCACGGCAATGCTTCTTCCTCATCACACAATCATGCCAAGCACTCAAAATATAACTATGAGATTTATACAGCGAAAAAGCCCGCTGAGGCCAGCCAAAATTTTAAAATGTCCTCTCTCTATTTTTTTGTATTAATTCATTCATCCTATACTTGGCAATCAGAGCTGGCGGTGGCCTGTTTTTCAGGTTAATTAATGGAACCATTCCCAAAAGCTCTCTATCTCTCTCGCAAAGCCATGATTTCTGCCACGAAACACACCTCATGGGGGGGGGGGGGGGGGGGGGGGGGGTGGGCGGGCGGCTCACCAACCGTCTAGCTAGCCCTCGAGCAAAAGTTCGGAACACAAACCCCACAAGATGCAAATTAAACGACCACAACATGGGGGAGGCGGTCCACCAAAAAAAACCTTACAAGGCAGGGCTGCGGCATGATCCGCCTCCGAATTCCGATGGCGATGCCGAACCCGACCTACCCAAGGGGGAGCTCCTTCTCCTCCCGAGATGACAGAGCCCAGCTTCTTCTCGCCTGACTATGCTAGCTAGCTAGTCGGCAAACTTCTCTCTGTTGTTGCTGTCGGTGGTGTGCAAACTTTCTTTTTCAGAGTGTTGGTGTCTGCATCTTGATGCGTTGGCGCTGACGACGAACACGGTCGCGGGGCTTGGCCCTTATCTGTAAGCAGCAAGAAATCAGGCCAGAATGTGGTCGTGTTAGGCGGGAAAGTTTGGCGAAAATTTTAGTGTTGAATGTAAAGGGAATGTGGAGTGCGTAGCTTCCTTTCGGAAAGTGTTAGTACTCTATCTATTCATTGAGCGCGGAATTAATGAACTTGCAAAAGTTGCACTAATCTAATTCCCCTATAGTCTAAACAAAGAAACAATGATTGTACCATACTCCATGTGCAATACAATATTTAGGGATCCATAAATAAGAAGCGCGCCCTTTTTCTTTTACCTTTATTAATCCGTGTAAGGATGCACGTAGTGGGGCGAGACTTCTCCAGAGTTGTTCCGTGCACGCTGCTCGATCCTTCTGAGGTGCCGAAGATGCTGCAAGATCTCCTGAAGAAGAACGAAACCCTTGCCTCCTTTGTTCAAGGACCTCACGCACTGCTTTATGAACTCCTTGTCCGCCTCGAGAGCTTGCAAGCGCTCATGGACTTGACCGATTTCACTGGCGATCGCAAGCTTATCTTGCTCCTTGGCAAGTTCCAACATGACTTCTGCTGAAGGATCTGCCTCGGTACCTTGCTTTGTTAGGAGGTCATTCTCATTTCTCATGGTAGTATCATCAAACAGAGGGAGGAGCTTCTTTCCTCCATTGCTCACGCCTTTTCTACTATCACGAAGTTTGAAGCTGATGTCCTCATCAGAGAAACCATTTGAGGCACCGTTTAAATGGTTATCTTCTGTGAAATGCTTGTCCATCTTCAAGTTATCGGATTCTTCGTCTTCGAGGTCGAAAAGCCTCTCCTCCAGCACTTTCAGCTGTTCCAATATGGAGAGCCTCTCTTCCTCACAATCAGCTAGCGAGCCATCAAGCGTAACAATATGGGTAGCAGTTTCATGTAAAACAACATCAGTGGGACTGCTGCCATTGCTTCCATTCAGACCATGGGCAGACTCATCGCCCTCATAGAAACTTTGGGAAAGGTCATCACTGTCCTCAGCACTTGATGAAGCTGAGGACGATCCATTCTGGTCATCGGCCTTGTGCCTGGACATTTTCCTCCTCTCCTTCGCCTCATAGAGATGAATCTTGTGGCGGTACAGTTCGAGCTCTCTCTCCATATCTTGCCTCTCCTTATCTCTCTTCACAACCAGATCATTCAGCCTCTGCAGTGCTTCTTGATCATACTCCGACTGCTCTTCCATAAGCCGCTGGTACTGCATCGCCTCCATCTGCATTGCAGCTTTCTGTTCTTGCAAGCGATTTATCATTGCCATGGTCTCATCAGCAGCTATAGCTGCTGCACTCCTCTCGTTTTCAAGCTCCGAGTATAGTGTACTCAATGACTTGTGGGCAGCTCCCAAAGCAGACTTGAGTTGATCAACACTCACCAGTTCAACACTTTCCAGATCAGTAAACATATTAGCCACATTTGAATCAACAGACTTGGTATCAGCAGCCACTGCTTCAGGGTCTGGTGATTCCTGTAAATAACTGATATCTTCAATATGAGTTGGTTTATCAGAAACCCTCTTATCTTCAACATCGCTGCAGTCAGGAGATGATTTGTCTGAACTTATTGAATGTCCATCAGAAAGTTGGTGCAAGCTTGGTAGAAGATCCTCTGTTGGATCAACTTCAATATCATCTGTTCAAAATAATAAGAATTGTTTAAAAAGTAGCCAATCATACTAACAAGTCAATCAAAGTGCAGCAAACAGTTTGAAAAAAAAACTCTTAGTATTAACATTTTACCTTGGTCTGCTGTGGTGTTGACACCGGGAGACTCAAGAACACCTGCTGCCATAAAAGTGGATAAATGCTTCAGCTCAGGCTGTTCAACATGGTTTTGAGTGTTCTCACTTGAAATCTCAGTAACTTGTTCCCAAGAATCAAGTGCAGTGGAGTCCAATTCTTGTTTCAACTCAGCCAGTGATATTTTCTCCTCTTCACATTCTTCATCAACGTGCCCCCTGGGACGTATAAAATCCAATTCCTGACTCAGCTCAGCTCGTTGAACCTGGTTCTCCACAGTGTTCTCGTTCGAAACCTCTGAGTCATGTGATCCACCTTCCATTGACATAGCGTCACATTCATTCTTTATCCCATCTTGTTGAACCAGCACCTCTTCAGTATCACCATCAGATTTGTCAACAACAAATCCATGCTCAATGGCATCTGATGGTATGGAAAACAATTCATGTTCTACAGTGCCCTGTTCAACTTGCTTCTCCTCTGATGACATCTCTTTCAAACCATTATTCATCTGATGAGGAGCTGCGTGTAAAATTTAAAATCAATATGGTTTTCTTATCGACGTCAAATAAGCAAAACTATCAGCACGGAACAACTTAAAGGACTGTAGATGACAAGAAATCGCTTCTATTTAGTTAAGACGTCCATTTTGAGCTATCAAGGACACTGCCAGTTTTTCTTTTGTTTCATTAAAGGTTCATCAATACAGATGCTAAAATCTAGCATATCTCATGGAATGGATCAGCTAAAAGCCTAAAATAAGAAGTATGTGTAGGAACACTTAAAGGCCATCTCCAGAATAGTCACACAACAATTTGCAAGAAATAATACTGTCTATTGTACTTTGCTAACATGACTTATATATAGCAAACAGGTATACGGTAAATAAATGTGCAGTGGAGCAATTGAAAAGATAGGTAATTACTATAGGGAGAGCATGTATAAATTGGATAAAAAAAAGGACATAAGGTTATTCTTCCAGTTATTCTTGCAATTAGCAAGAACATGTGTATAAGAGGTCCAACTCCGCCTATGTTGTCTCAACATAGCCGGTCCCAAGCTCGGGTAAAGGAGGAGGGTTGTGATAGGCTTGGCGAGCCAACGTAAAAACTCAGCCACTCTTATGGAGATGAAACCCAAAAGATTTTCGTTGGGGCGTAACCCTCTCAGCGACGCGCCACATCGGAACCCGGGTGTGGTGGAAAATGGGCAAGGGCCGGGCCGTCACCCCCAAGGTGGCGCGCCGTATCTTGATCCGGATACGGTGGCAAGTGAGCGAGGATCGGGTCGTCGCATCCTTAGTGGCGCGCTACATCGGCGCCCGGATGTAGTGGAAAATGAGCAAGGGTCTTCGCATTTGACTCGACGAGTGCGAAGGGTAAGGAAGCCAGCCGAGCCTAGGAGGATTCGCTTAGGTAGCTGGAACGTAGGGTCTCTGACAGGGAAGCTTCGGGAGTTAGTTGATGCAGCGGTGAGGAGAGGTGTTGATATCCTTTGCGTCCAAGAAACCAAATGGAGAGGACAGAAGGCGAAGGAGGTGGAGGATACCGGCTTCAAGCTATGGTACACGGGGACGGCTGCAAACAGAAATGGCGTAGGCATCTTGACCAACAAGAGCCTCAAGTATGGAGTGGTAGACGTCAAGAGACGTGGGGACCGGATTATCCTGGTCAAGCTGGTAGTTGAGGACTTGGTTCTCAATGTTATCAGCGCGTATGCCCCGCAAGTAGGCCACAATGAGAACACCAAGAGGGAGTTCTGGGAAGGCCTGGAAGACATGGTTAGGAGTGTATCGATTGGTGAGAAGCTCTTCATAGGAGGAGACCTCAATGGCCATGTGGGTACATCTAACACAGGTTTTGAAGGGGCGCATGGGGGCTTTGGCTATGGCATCAGGAATCAAGAAGGAGAAGATGTCTTAAGCTTTGCTCTAGCCTACAACATGATTGTAGCCAACACCCTCTTCAGAAAGAGAGAATCACATCTGGTGACTTTTAGTAGTGGCCAACACTCTAGCCAGATTGATTTCATCCTCTCGAGAAGGGAACATAGGCGTGCGTGCCTAGACTGTAAGGTGATACCTGGAGAGAGTGTTGTACCCCAGCATAAGCTGGTGGTTGCTGACTTCCGCTTTCGGATTCGTGTCCAGCGGGATAAGCGGGCTAAAGTCGCTAGAACGAAGTGGTGGAAGCTCAAGGGGGAGGTAGCTCAGGCGTTCAAGGAGAGGGTCATTAAGGAGGGCCCTTGGGAGGAAGGAGGGGATGCGGACAATGTGTGGATGAAGATGGCGACTTGCATTTGTAAGGTGGCCTCAGAGGAGTTTGGAGTGTCCAGGGGAAGGAGAAGCGAAGATAAGGATACCTGGTGGTGGAATGATGATGTCCAGAAGGCGATTAAAGAGAAGAAAGATTGCTTTAGACGCCTATACCTGGATAGGAGTGCACACAACATAGAGAAGTACAAGATGGCGAAGAAGGCCGCAAAGCGAGCTGTTGGTGAAGCAAGGGGTCGGGCGTACGAGGACCTCTACCAACGGTTAGGCACGAAGGAAGGCGAAAGGGACATCTATAAGATGGCCAAGATCCGAGAGAGGAAGACGAGGGATATTGGCCAAGTCAAATGCATCAAGGACGGAGCAGGCCAACTCTTGGTGAAGGACGAGGAGATTAAGCATAGATGGCGGGAGTACTTCGACAAGCTGTTCAATGGGGAGAATGAAAGCTCTACCATTGAACTGGACGACTCTTTTGATGAGACCAGCATGCGTTTTGTGCGTCGAATCCAGGAGTCTGAGGTCAAGGAGGCTTTAAAAAGGATGAAGGGAGGCAAGGCGATGGGCCCGGATTGTATCCCTATTGAGGTGTGGAAAGGTCTCGGGGACATAGCGATAGTATGGCTAACCAGGCTTTTCAATCTCATTTTTCGGACAAACAAGATGCCAGAAGAATGGAGACGGAGTATATTAGTACCAATCTTCAAGAACAAGGGGGATGTTCAGAGTTGTACTAATTACCGTGGAATTAAGCTGATGAGCCATACAATGAAGCTATGGGAGAGAGTCATTGAGCACCGCTTAAGAAGAATGACAAGCGTGACCAAAAACCAGTTTGGTTTCATGCCTGGGAGGTCGACCATGGAAGCCATTTTCTTGGTACGACAGCTTATGGAGAGATATAGGGAGCAAAAGAAGGACTTGCATATGGTGTTCATTGACTTGGAGAAGGCCTATGATAAGATACCGCGGAATGTCATGTGGTGGGCCTTGGAGAAACACAAAGTCCCAGCAAAGTACATTACCCTCATCAAGGACATGTACGATAATGTTGTGACAAGTGTTCGAACAAGTGATGTCGACACTGATGACTTCCCGATTAAGATAGGACTGCATCAGGGGTCAGCTTTGAGCCCTTATCTTTTTGCATTGGTGATGGATGAGGTCACAAGGGATATACAAGGAGATATCCCATGGTGTATGCTCTTTGCGGATGATGTGGTGCTAGTTGACGATAGTCGGGCGGGGGTAAATAGGAAGTTAGAGTTATGGAGACAAACCTTGGAATCGAAAGGGTTTAGGCTTAGTAGGACTAAAACCGAGTACATGATGTGCGGTTTCAGTACTACTAGGTGTGAGGAGGAGGAGGTTAGCCTTGATGGTCAGGTGGTACCTCAGAAGGACACCTTTCGGTATTTGGGGTCAATGCTGCAGGAGGATGGGGGTATTGATGAAGATGTGAACCATCGGATCAAAGCCGGATGGATGAAGTGGCGCCAAGCTTCTGGCATTCTCTGTGACAAGAGAGTGCCACAAAAGCTAAAAGGCAAGTTCTACAGGACGGCGGTTCGACCCGCAATGTTGTATGGCGCTGAGTGTTGGCCGACTAAAAGGCGACATGTTCAACAGTTAGGTGTGGCGGAGATGCGTATGTTGAGATGGATGTGTGGCCACACGAGGAAGGATCGAGTCCGGAATGATGATATACGAGATAGAGTTGGGGTAGCACCAATTGAAGAGAAGCTTGTCCAACATCGTCTGAGATGGTTTGGGCATATCCAGCGCAGGCCTCCAGAAGCTCCAGTGCATAGCGGATGGCTAAAGCGTGCGGAGAATGTCAAGAGAGGGCGGGGTAGACCGAATTTGACATGGGAGGAGTCCGTTAAGAGAGACCTGAAGGATTGGGGTATCACCGAAGAGCTAGCTATGGACAGGGGTGCATGGAAGCTTGCTATCCATGTGCCAGAGCCATGAGTTGGTTGCGAGATCTTATGGGTTTCACCTCTAGCCTACCCCAACTTGCTTGGGACTAAAGGCTTTGTTGTTGTTGTTGTTGTTGTATTGTGTATAAGAGGTCCATTTCATGCTACTACCAGGGACACTTCCAGTTATTCTTTAGTTTCATTAAAGGTTCATCAATACAGATGCTAAAATCTAGCATATCACATGGGATGGATCAGCTAAAATAAGAAAGACCATCTCAAGAATAGTCATAAAACAATTTGCAAGAAATAATGAAATGATTGGCATAACAAACAGATATGCAGTGTACATGTTTGGTACAGTAAATAAATGTGCAGCCATAGCGTGGATAGATTGGATACAAAGAATGGAGTAAAGTTTATCAAAGGAAGAAAATAGACTTACAGTGCTGAACATCAGAGGCCGCCACAAATTTCTCCTCGTCGGCATTAACCTTCTTCTCCGGCACCACATCGTTCTGCTCCACGGCGACATGATCAACTGCTCCTTCCCCTTCACCACTGGGCTCAGATGACAGCTCGGGCACACCGACGGCCAAGGAGTCAATGGATTCAAGCGGCACCAGCCGCTCAACGCTGCCGGCAATGCCAGCGCGGTGAGCTGAAATGGCAGCGATGGAATCATCCTCCACCAATGGCTTCTCGTCGAAGAGCTCGATCACAGGGCCGTCCTCGGACACGAAGACCACGTCTCCGTGCAGGCACGCCGCGGCGTCCTGCTCGCCCAGGTCGCGCGCGGCCGACGGTGTGGGGAGCAGGAAGGGCGGCGAGTAGAAGCCGCTCTCGAGCGCGACGCCGCAGCAGGCGCAGGCGAGGTCCCGCTCGCCGAGCTCGCTCCGCCGCATCCACGACAGCAGCGCCTTCCCGGAGGCCGCCCCGCAGTCCTCGCACATGTCGGCGGCGTCGGCGAGCCTGCGGTGCGCGCGGCAGTAGCCGAGGCGCGACACCTCGGCGGCGTGCCCGTCGCAGAGCACGCGGCGCAGGGGGTCGGCGCCGGGGCGTTGGCTGGGCGCGTCGAAGAGGCTGTCGACGGCGAGGCGGGAGCAGAGCGCGCAGGGCGGCGGCAGGCCGAAGAAGGCGGCGAAGCGGGCGATGAGGTAGGAGAAGACGCCGTTGGCGAGGAGCAGCGCGATGAGGACCCACTCGAGGAGCGCGCAGGCGAGCAGCCGCGCGGCCCGGCCGGTCCTCCCGCACACGCCCGCCGCGCGGCAGGCGCCCGACGCCACGGCCGCCTCCGAGGCCATCGAATCTCCCCGCGGCTCGGTTTCCCGGCGACCGTAGGGAATGCAACCGATCGGTAGACAGACAGACACGCCGGCCCCGCCGCCGGAACTCGCCGTGGAATCGAAGAAAGCGCAACAAAAATTCCTCTTTGACTGAGAAAAGTATCGGGAAACAGGGAGGGCAATGCGATTTCTGGTGGAACGACCGACCAACCAACCAACCGAACCACTCTCACGAAGAGGAGGAGGAGGAGGAGGAAGAATGAGGAGCCGGTTTCATGGAAGAAAAGAACAAGAACGGAAAAAACAAAAGAGAACAACTCCAGCAGATTGCGACGGGGACGGGATTCCGGGCGGCGAGCGAGGGTGACCAAGAACATACACCGGGGTGGAATCTGTCGACCAGGAGGATGGTGACAGGATTGCGAGCACTGGTATTCAGAGGAAGGAGGAGGAGGAGGAGGAGGAGGGCGAAGGGACTCGGGGGAGGGCGAAGGGGAGAGGAGTTTGGTGGAAAGGACGGACCGGAGGCGGAGGAGACGAGCGAGATATCGAGAGGGAGACGAATAAAAAGGAAGGAGGAAAGGTGCGTGGCTGGGGTCAGTGGTGGCGATGCTGGGCTGGCCGCTGGTAAATCCTCGCCATTAAGGCGTATAATCGCCGTAATTAATCAGTATAGCGAGCAGCGGAGGTGAACGTTGGGGACGGAGCTCCTCCTCCGCTCGCGATGGCGCCGTCTCTCTCCCTCTCCCTCTGACCGACTGACCGCGTCGCAGGTTCCCAGGTTCTCAGTGTGGATCGATAGATCTCCGTGTAGATTTTCCGCTCTGTTTGTGGCAAGTAGCAGTGGTGGTAGATTCTGGTGTGCCCCCGGATGGCTTTTCTCCGGAGGCGTCCTGGTCGGACGGCGAGACGCCGCTGCTGGCCGTCGCGTCGGGCGCACGGCTCGCTCGTTTTCAGACCCGCGACGGACGGCACCGGGAGGAAAATGGCACGGCAGGTTGGACCTGGGCTAGCGCACGGAGTACTACTACTCGTACTAGTAGTTTATCCCGTAACCCGAAGACGACCGGATCAGAGACATGTACTGCGACGATGTGGAAGGGAAGGGAAGGGAACAACGTGGTGGCACCTCTGGGTTCTTCTTGGCGTCTTTGACCTGCACTGGGTACTGCTAGTGCTAGTTTTAAGCCAGCTGAAGAGCAAAGTATTTCTTTTTTGTCTCTCTTCTTTTCTTGTCCTGGATGCCAACGCCACTTGTTGGAGTGTGGACAAGTGAGGGTCGCCCCATCACCTGCTTCCTCTAGTACTCGGACGATTTAACATTTGGATCGGAAAATCTCCAACCGTGTGTATGTGTGTGTCTGCCCCAAACCTTGAGGTCCTCTTTGATTCGTAGGATTCTCAAAACTCCGGAGTAGAAAAAAAGAAACGCAACAATAGAGTGTCATGTCCTCTTGTATTCTATATGAATTCGAAGCTATATGAATTTGGATGCAAGTGTGTTTGATAGCACAGGAAAAACAAAAGAATTATAGTACCAAGAAGTTTGAACGGATGAATCCTATACGACTTCAGGGTTTCAGTCCCGTGAATGAAACGACCATTGTAGAAAAAATTCCTAACAATCCAAATTCTCCAGAAATCATATAAAATTCCTTCAAATCAAAGGAGCCCTAATAGTGGACCTGCGATCTTGTTCGGAATGCTAGGATTTTTTAGACAAGCCATTTGACTTTTATAGATTATTAGAAGCAAAAATGCTACATCCGATCAAAGAAGAAGAAGAAGAAAAGACCACAAAAGCTTATACCTCATACAAACCCCAAAGGTCTTGAATACCTACATGAGTCGCCCGCCAAGAGAGATGAAGAACTGAACCATTGACACATTGTGGTTATGCTTGCACAGCAGATCATCAAAAAACCATGCTTGATAGCCAAAAATGCGAGGGAGAAGACAATGGTGATTACCTTGGAACAATGCAGGCGAAGCGAAAACACCACTAGCTCCTTGATATCGGCTACGAATGGTCGAAGGCCATCCCGAGATGGGGATGAAGCCGGTAGCTGTTCATTTCAAATGATGTAGCCTTCTTTCCAAATGATGTAGCCTCCACCGCCGAGACTCCTATACTATGTACCAACCAAAGATCTAGCGCTCTGTGCCTCTTATCATCGAATAGGCCGACGAAGATGGCGGGAACAAGGGGAAACGATGACGGAGGACCTTGGTGGCTAAGACTTTGTCAATTGCGGTAGTTGGTGCATGGAGCGCGGGAATTTACGTTGCATGGAATTGATTCATTTATTGTCTTTATCGAGACAAGCGATTTGCCTATTTCATCAACTAAAAGAAAGAGCAGGAAATTATCAAAGCCTCCCTCCTCCCAACGCCCACGGAGCGCCGGAATCTATGTCACTTGGAATTAATGTGTTGTGTTATGTTCACCAAGACTAGCAGTTTGCTTATTTAATCAACTAAAACCGAAGAGCTGGAAATATCAAAGCACTCCTCCCCCACCCAACCTTGCCCGCTCGCGTGCCCACGCACTCATATGGAGCGCGGGAATTTAGTTCACGTGGCATTAATGCCATTGTAATTTCTTTGTCGACACTAATGATTTGTTTGTTTCAGCAATTAAAAAGAAAGAGCACGAAATAACACCCCCCCCCCCAACACGCAAATAAAAAGCCTGGCATCTCAATATAAGAGTACATAAAGGTCTTACCACAACAGATGGGAAAATAAATTATTAACAACCATATGGAGAAGGTTGTGAAATACTATTGGAAAATGTAACACTGATTTACGCCTTACTTGATCAGTAGTTGTGCGCACATGCCTCCCCCGCATGTTCTAGGCTGAAAGTGCATCTTCGTACCATATCCTAGTTGCTTTCATGATTTATGACAAAACCATTTGAGAGAACTAATGGTCTCAGTGAGTTTATTTCAGGGATTAAGGGCTATTTTTCTTATGCAGGTGGCTAAGTGAAAGATCATTGGTGACCCCACAAACAACATTTCTAGTTGTTGTCCCCGTCAAGCTCTTAGTATGTACTTTCTAGGCTTTTAGTTCATCCAAAATTAACATTGAATATACGACAACCATAATATGATGAAGGGCACAAACAAGTACTTTGATTTGAACTCCAAGAACAGATCCTAATCAAAAGTATCCAAAATCCATTCCATATACATTCCCTTTGTATGAGTTTCTCTAAGCCTTGGTATCGAAGATTTTCTCCCCGTACTATACAACCACTTTGCGTTATTCATACTCACAGATCAAACCTTTCAAAAGTTTGGAAGCGTAATTCATTATGTTCCGGAGTTGTCGATCCTTTCCTCTTTGAAACATTGTCTATTTACTACGACATATTCGAGCACAACATTTTTCATCGACACTTCCGAGTCGTCTTGATTTGCTTCTTTGTTGGTCATGGGATAAGTGCGGTACAACCGCTCTTTTCATCCAGAACTTCTGAGTTGTGACTTAACTCTTTTATGCAAATTCTCGACCAGAGAACTGTTTTGTTTGTTCTGGTACTAGCAATCAATTGATTTTACTGGTAATTTTGAGTTGTTCTATTTTCGGGGAAAATGAGCTACCTTTTTGTGTTACGAACCACCGCTCATTCTTTCATCAGTACTTCTGAAGAATGTATTTCTCCTAAATCTCAAACATTGCCCTATCCGTTCAATTTTTTTGAATGGATATGATAATCCTGTTGATTCCTACCGATTCTTTCCAGTCGTATTTACTTTCTTAGTAATGGTCAAAATTTAGGTTATTTCTCTATATTCTCTACCATACCCCCTATGATTGTAACCAATCCAACCCCATTCGATTCCGCCCAAGTCATTTTACTCATTCCATTCCTTGCAAGCCACTCCACTCACTTCACCCCACTTCACTCCACTTTCATTCACCTCTAACTCGTGACATATCGACTTAATAGGAATGATAGACCACTCATATCAACAAGGTGTACCTCTTTTCCGGGAGCCCATCCGAGAGAAACCTCAAACATAAGCTTGCTCAATTTAGGGGAAATTTAAGGATGGGTGACCGACTGTGAAGTTGATCCGGGCACGCACTGGTGAAGATAAAGTGCGTAGGAAAGACTAGTGTTGGTCAGGGGCCACTTTAGATCGCAGGCGCAACGACTAGTAACTGGTGGGTTTGGCCAGGGCATTACAATTCGCATCAGAGCTGGTCCTCTTAGTTACACAAGCGTGCGCGGGTCGGTGATGCATACAGGAGGCACATGTGGATACCGACACTGACGCGCATAGGCATGCGAAGAGGAAACGATCATGTTGGGCCAACGGGACATTGGTCCCTTTGAGGAGGGGTGTATGTGGCATCCTTGCTTAACAGGAATGTGTTGGAAAGATGCCCTAGAGGCAATAATAAAATGGTTATTATCATATTTCCTGTTCACGATAAATGTTTATTATTCATACTAGAATTGTATTGACTGGAAACCTAAATACATGTGTGAATACATAAACTACACCGTGTCTCTAGTAAGCCTCTACTAGACTAGCTTTTTTTAAAGCTTGGGATAGTGAGGAGGGCAACCCCCCACTGACTTTGTATTACATCTCACCACACAAAATTACATGAGAAAGAAATTACATGGAGGCAGAGTAGAGGCCCTATACATCAAGGGTATAGGGGAGGAGACTAGACTAGGCTAATCACCCTATCAACAAACGGCACTAAAGCCTCTTTGATTCTATGTCTCATCATGCCAAAATCCAGTTTGAATCTCTGGCTCCACCCATCAACGGTCGGCACCACCCTCCTAAAATGTTTATTATTTCGTTACTTCCAAATGCTCCATGAAGCAACAGTGAAGACATCCATGAACATGGGCCCGTTCCACGAAGTTTTGGCTGCATGCAAAAGTTGCGCCCGATTGCCCTGCCTTGGCCATGCGATCCCCAGCCTCTCCCAACAAGACCTACTGAACTCACACTGGAAAAACAAATGTTTCCACAGTTTCCTCAGGCGGCGGATGGGAAATTAGGCACGTGTAGTCGTCACCCCTCAGCTTCATGTGCTTTCTCTTGAGCAGACCACGAGTGTTTAGTCTATCCGCAAGAAGCAGCCAAGCAAAAACTTTCCATTTGTTGGTGCACTTTGCTTTCCAGATCCATGCAAACGCCTCATCCACTTCCTCGTGCCGAAAATAGTGCATGTAGAATTTGCTGGAGGCAAGGCCCTCCGATCCCCAGACCGGATGCCAAGCATCATTCCCTTCGGTGAGCACCAAAGAGGACAAAGCGGCTTGTAGGGCCTCGAGCTCACCCCTAGCTTAAACTGATAGTGGCACATGAAAATTTTGACCGAGCGTAGGCAAAGTCAGGAGCCCTTGCACGGAGGCATCTTCATGTTTAGTGAAGGAGAACAGCCAGGGGTGGCTATCGGTCAGAATGTCACCATGCCAATCATCTTTCCAGAACAGGGTCGAACTCCCATCTCGCACCACAACGATCGTGATGCCTCTATAAGTAGGAGCCATGCTCATGACATCTTTCTACTAGAACGATCCGCAGGGGTCTACTAGACTAGCTCATTGATCAAAGATGGTTATGGTTTCCTAACCATGGACATGAGTTGTCATTTGATAACGGGATCACATCATTAGGAGAATGATGTGATGGACAGACCCAACTATAAGCTTAGCATTAGATCTTTTAGTTATTTGCTATAGCTTTCTTCATGTCAAGTATCAGTTCTTTAGACTATGAGATCATGCCACTCCTGGATATCAAAAGAGTGCCTTGAGCGCTATCAAACATCACTTTGTAACTGGGTGATCATAAAGGTACTCTATGGGTATCTCTGAAGGTGTTTGTTGGGTTGCATGGATCGACAATGGGATTTGTCGCTCCGTGTGACGGAGAGATATCTCTGGGCCCTCTCGGTAATACAACATCACAAGAAGCTTGCAAGCATGCGACTAATGAGTTTAGTCACGGGATCTTGTATTATGGAACGAGTAAAGATCCTTGTCGGTAACGAGATTACACTAGGTATGGAGATACCGACGACCGAATCTCGGGCAAGTAACATATTGCCGAACAAAGGGAATTGCATACGGGATTGACTGAATCTTTGACATCATGGTTCAACCGATAGAGATATTCATGGAATATGTAGGAACCAATATGGGCATCCAGGTCCCGCTACTGGTTATTGACTAGAGAGGTGTCTCAGTCATTTCTACATGATTCTCGAACCCGTAGGGTCCGCACGCTTAACGTTCGATGACATCACGAGGAGTTCTGGGTGAGATCCCGGACATCACGAGGAGCTTCAGAATTGTCCGAAGGTAAAGATTCATATATAGTAAGTCATGTTTTTGTCATTAGAAAAGTTTCGGGCATTATCAGTATTGTACCGGAATTGCTGAAAGGGGTCCGGAGGTCCATGGGGGGTGGTCCACCTGCCCCAGGGGCCCACGTGGGCTATAGGGGGTGCACCCTGGTGTCGTGGTGGGCACACAACAGATGCCAAGGGATGGCTAAAGAGAGGAGGAGGCTCGAGGGCGCTGGTGGGCTCCAGAGGCGAGGTTGGCATGAGCGGGTGCGGGACACTGGACATACCCAGGTTTGGGGCTCTCCGGAGAGATAACACCCCTAGTTCTGCCGAGTGTAGTTTGATGTTTTGATAGTACAATGTTGCTCCTGGAGCTGTATGGGAGAGGAAGGGAGCTGGCCAAGGCTTAGGCTGTCCCTTCTCTCTGGGGTTGCTGTTTCGGTGGCTAGTTCTGCGCTTACTTGCTCTTGTTCTCTACATGCCGCCCCTGTACGTGAGGGCTCCTGGGGGGTTTTGTAGACTAACCCCCAGGGGTACAATGGTAAGGTTGCAAGTCGGTGGGTCCGGGTTGTCGACGTCCGGGGACCCGGGCTGGGACCCGCTGGGGGCATGTGGTTCACTGGGTTCCCCTAGGTGCGGGCCCCACACGCCTAGGGGGACTGTGCGCCGTCTTATCGATCGTCAGGGTGAGGCCGAGTCGAGTCATGTACAATGGCGCTCTGTCAGGTCGCCGCTTGCTATTGTCAGCGGTGAGGGCGGGGGCACTGTAGCCACGCTATCCCTGGTCAGTGGGCAGGTGAGGGGCACTGTTGCCTTGGTCATCGATGATTGAAGACTTGTCTCGTTGTACGGCCTGGATGGGACGGGAGTTGACCTATGGCTGGATTGCGGAGCACGCCACAGGTGGAGCTGGCTTGTCGAGGAAGCTTTGGTTGCGCCGGGTTCGGCTATCTTGTGCCGGGTCGGAGAGCTTGGCCGGGTTGCGGGGCTTGTCCGGGTCGAGCGACCCGGCCAGGCGCGTGCCGGCTTGAGGGACGATGCTGACCCCGTTGTTTTTGAAAAGGATCCGGTTCCGTTGCCTGCCCGGGGTTCATCCCCCTGACAGTAGTCCCCGAAGCTGTGGAGGTCCTCCGTCTTCGGATGAGTGGGCCTTCGCAGTTTCCCCCTCGAGCAAGGCGGATTCTGCGAGCGCCGGGTCCGGCAACACCCACTATGTGCCGGTTTTCTTGGAAATCGGATCGCAGCATCCCGGCGATGGCTGGAACCGAGGAGTCTGTCGAATCTTGGGGCAATCCCTCGGTCTTCGCGCGGGTGCCACGTGGTGCCCGGGAGTCGGAGGGGCCTGACGGGCCACGCGCGTGACGGGACTGGGCGGCGGGCTGGGGCCTGATACGTCTCCAACGTATCTACTTTTCCAAACACTTTTGCCCTTGTTTTGGACTCTAACTTGCATGATTTGAATGAAACTAACCCAGACTGACGCAATTTTCAGCAGAACTGCCATGGTGTTGTTTATTGTGCAGAAAACAAAAGTTCTCGGAATGACCTGAAAATCCACGGAGATAACTTTTGGAAAATATAAAAAATACTGGCAAAAGATGAAGGCCAGGGGGCCCACACCCTGTCCACGAGGGTGGGGGGCGCGCCCCCTCCCCCTGGGCGCCCCCCTGTCTCGTGGGCCCCGTGCTGCTCCACCGACCTCAACTCCAACTCCATATATTCTGTTTCGCGGAGAAAAAAAATCAGAGAGGAAGTTTCATCGCGTTTTACGACACAGAGCTGCCGCCAAGCCCTAAAACCTCTCGGGAGGGCTGATCTGGAGTCCGTTCGAGGCTCCGGAGAGGGGGATTCGTCGCCGTCGTCATCATCAACCATCCTCCATCACCAATTTCATGATGCTCACCGCCGTGCGTGAGTAATTCCATCGTAGGCTTGCTGGACGATGATGGGTTGGATGAGATTTACCATGTAATCAAGTTAGTTTTGTTAGGGTTTGATCTCTAGTATCCACTATGTTCTGAGATTGATGTTGCTATGACTTTGTTATGCTTAATGCTTGTCACTAGGGCCCGAGTGCCATGATTTCAGATCTGAACCTATTATGTTTTCATGAATATATGTGAGTTCTTGATCCTATCTTGCAAGTCTATAGTCACCTATTATGTGTTATGATCCGACAACCCCGAAGTGACAATAATCGGGATACTTCTCGGTGATGACCGTAGTTTGAGGAGTTCATGTATTCACTAAGTGCTAATGCTTTGGTCTGGTTCTCTATTAAAAGGAGGCCTTAATATCCCTTAGTTTCCATTAGGACCCCGCTGCCACGGGAGGGTAGGACAAAAGATGTCATGCAAGTTATTTTCCATAAGCACGTATGACTAAATTCAGAATACATGCCTACATTACATTGATGAACTGGAGCTAGTTCTGTGTCACCCTATGTTATAACTATTACATGATGAATTGCATCCAACATAATTATCCATCACTGATCCAATGCCTACGAGCTTTTCACATATTGTACTTTGCTTATTTACCTTACTGTTGCTACTTTTATAATTACTACAAAACTGCTATCTTTACTTTTGCCACTGTTACCATTACTATCATACTACTTTGCTACTAAACACCTTGCTGCAGATACTAAGTTATTCAGGTGTGGTTGAATTGACAACTCAACTGCTAATACTTAAGAATATTCTTTGGCTCCCCTTGTGTCGAATCAATAAATTTGGGTTGAATACTCTACCCTCGAAAGTTGTTGCGATCCCCTACACCTGTAGGTTATCAAGACTAATTTCTGGCGCCGTTGCCAAGGAGCATAGCTCTATTCTTTGAGTCACTTGGGATTTATATCTGCTGAGCACTATGAAGAACTTGAAAGATTAAAGAACTAAAATTTATCCCTCAACTACGAGGGGAGGTAAGGAACTGCCATCTAGCTCTGCACTAGATTCTCCTTCTATTATGAGTAAGCTTGCGACACCTAAACCTGCTACTACTAAGAATTCTGATATGTCGCATGTTATTGATGATGCCACTTCTGTTATGCATGATACTTATGATCAAACTACTTCTATGCTTGATACTACTGTGCCATTAGGTGAATATCTTGATGAACAACTTGCTAGGGTTAGAGAGAAGGAAATAATTGAAAATGAAATCATTGATGAAAGTGATGATGAAGGTTCTCCCCCTAATTATGAATTGTCTCTTGTTCCTGAGGGTTATGTTATGGATGAAGAAGCTGCTAGAGCTATTTTTGCTTGCAATTATAGATATGATCCTAAGAACTTATTAGTGATGTCTACTACACAACCTTCTTCTTGTAGACGTTGTTGGGCCTGCAAGTGCACAGGTTTGTAGGACAGTATCAAATTTCCCTCAAGTGGATGACCTAAGGTTTATCAATCCGTAGGAGGCGTAGGATGAAGATGGTCTCTCTCAAACAACCCTGCAACCAAATAACAAAGAGTCTCTTGTGTCCCCAACACACCCAATACAATGGTAAATTGTATAGGTGCACTAGTTCGGCAAAGAGATGGTGATACAAGTGCAATATGGATGGTAGATAAAGGTATTTGTAATCTGAAATTATAAAAACAGCAAGGTAACTAATGATAAAAGTGAGCGTAAACGGTATTGCAATGGTAGGAAACAAGGCCTAAGGTTCATACTTTCACTAGTGCAAGTTCTCTCAACAATAATAACATAGATAGATCATATAACAATCCCTCAACATGCAACAAAGAGTCACTCCAAAGACACTAATAGCGGAGACTAAATGAAGAGATTATGGTAGGGTACGAAACCACCTCAAAGTTATTCTTTCGGATCAATCTATTCAAGAGTTTGTACTAGAATAACACCTTAAGACACAAATCAACCAAAACCCTAATGTCACCTAGATACTCCATTGTCACCTCAAGTATCCGTGGGCATGATTATACGATAAGCATCACACAATCTCAGATTCATCTATTCAACCAACACAAAGTACTTCAAAGAGTGCCCCAAAGTTTCTACCGGAGAGTCAAGAACGTGTGCCAAACCCTATGCATAGGTTCATGGGCGGAACCCGCAAGTTGGTCACCAAAACATACATCAAGAGGCACATGATATCCCATTGTCACCACAGATAAGCACGGCAAGACATACATCAAGTGTTCTCATAAAAGACTCAATCCGATAAGATAACTTCAAAGGGGAAAACTCAATTCATCACAAGAGAGTAGAGGGGGAGAAACATCATAAGATCCAACTACAATAGCAAAGCTCGGGATACATCAAGATCGTGCCATAGAGGGAACACGAGAGAGAACACGAGAGAGAGAGAGAGAGAGAGAGAGAGAGATCAAACACATAGCTACTGGTACATACCCTCAGCCTCGAGGGTGAACTACTCCCTCCTCATCATGGATAGCACCGGGATGATGAAAATGGCCACCGGTGAAGGATCCCCCCTCCGGTAGGGTGCCGGGAAGGGCTCCCGAGAGGTTTTTGGTGGCTACAAAGGCTTGCGGCGGCGGAACTCCCGATCTATCTTGATATAAGATGGTTTTAGGGTACGTAGGGTTATATAGGCGAAAGAAGTCGGTCGGGGAGTGCTCGGGGGGTCCACAAGGCAGGGGGCCTCGCCCTGTAGGGGGGGCGCCCCCTATCTCCTGGGCTCCTTGAGAATCTTCTGACTTGATCTCCAAGCCTCCAGGATGATATTCTTGTTGGGGAACATAGCAGAAATTCAAAAAAATTCTACGCATCACCAAGATCTATCTATTGAGAGACTATCAACGAGAGAGAGGAGTGCATCTACATACCCTTGTAGATCGCGAGCGGAAGCGTTCAAGAGAACGGGGTTGAGGGAGTCGTACTCGTCGTGATCCAAATCACCAATGATCCTAGTGCTGAACGGACAGCACCTCCGCGTTCAACACACGTACGATTGGGAAGACGTCTCCTCCTTATTGATCCAACAAGGGGAAAGGAGAGGTTGATGGAGATCCAGCAGCACAACAGCGTGGTGGTGGATGCATCAGCGATCTCGGCAGGGCTTGGCCAAGCTCTACGAGAGGGAGAGGTGTTGCAGAGGGAGAGGGAGGCGCCAGAGACTTGGGGTGCGGCTGCCCTCCCTCCCCCACTATATATAGGGCCCCTAGGGGGGGCACCGGCCCTAGGAGATCCAATCTTCAAGGGGGCGGCGGCCAGGGGGGGAAACTTGCCCCCCAATCCAAGTGGAGGCGCCCCCACCCCTAGGGTTTCTAACCCTAGGCGCAGGGGGGCCCAAGGGGGGGCGCACCAGCCCACCAGGGGCTGGTTCCCCTCCCACTTCAGCCCATGGGGCCCTCCGGGATAGGTGTCCCCACCCGGTGGACCCCCGGGACCCTTCCGGTGGTCCCGGTACAATACCGGTGACCCCCGAAACTTTCCCAATGACCGAAACCTGACTTCCTATATATAATTCTTCACCTCCGGACCATTCCGGAACTCCTCGTGATGTCCGGGATCTCATCCGGGAATCCGAACAACTTTCGGGTTACCGCATACTAATATCTCAACAACCCTAGCATCACCGAACCTTAAGTGTGTAGACCCTACGGGTTCGGGAGACATGCAGACATGATTGAGACGACTCTCCGATCAATAACCAAAAGCGGGATCTGGATACCCATATTGGCTCCCACATGCTCCTCGATGATCTTATCGGATTAACCACGATGTCGAGGATTCAATCAATCCCGTATACAATTCCCTTTGTCAATCGATACATTACTTGCCCGAGATTCGATCGTCGGTATCCCCATACCTCGTTTAATCTCGTTACTGGCAAGTCACTTTACTCGTACCGTAATGCATGATCCTGTGACCAGACACTTGGTCACATTGAGCTCATTATGATGATGCATTACCGAGTGGGCCCAGAGATACCTCTCCGTCATACAGAGTGACAAATCCCAGTCTCGATTCGTGCCAACCCAACAGACACTTTCGGAGATACCCGTAGTGCACCTTTATAGTCACCCAGTTATGTTGTGACGTTTGGCACACCCAAAGCACTCCTACGGTATCCCGGAGTTGCACAATCTCATGGTCTAAGGAAATGATACTTGACATTTGGAAAAGCTCTAGCAAAACGAACTACACGATCTTTGTGCTACGCTTAGGATTGGGTCTTGTCCATCACATCATTCTCCTAATGATGTGATCCCGTTATCAATGACATCCAATGTCCATAGTCAGGAAACCATGACTATCTGTTGATCAACGAGCTAGTCAACTAGAGGCTCACTAGGGACGTGTTGTGGTCTATATATTCACACATGTATTACGATTTCCGGATAACACAATTATAGCATGAATAACAGACAATTATCATGAACAAGGAAATATAATAATAACCAATTTATTATTGCCTCTAGGGCATATTTCCAACAGTCTCCCACTTGCACTAGAGTCAATAATCTAGTTCACATCACCATGTGATTAACACTCACAGGTCACATCGCAATGTGACCAACATCAAAAGAGTTTACTAGAGTCAACAATCTAGTTCACATCACTATGTGATTAACACTCAGTGAGTTCTGGGTTTGATCATGTTATGCTTGTGAGAGAGGTTGTAGTCAACGGGTCTGAAACATTCAGATCCCTATGTATTTTGCAAAACCTTATGTCATATCGTAGATGCTAGATGCTGCTACCACGTTCCACTTGGAGCTATTCCAAATTGTTGCTCCATTATATGTATCCGGTATCTCTACTCAGAGCTATCCGGATAGGTGTTAAGCTTGCATCGACGTAACTCTTTACGTCGAACTCTTTATCACCTCCATAACCGAGAAACATTTCCTTATTCCTCTAAGGATAATTTTGACCGCTATCTAGTGATCCACTCCTGGATCACCTTTGTATCCTCTTGCCAGACATGTGGCAAGGCACACATCAGGTGCGGTACTCAGCATGGCATACCATATAGAGCCTATGACAAAAGCATAGGGGACGACCTTCGACCTTCCTCTTTCTTCTGCCGTGGTCAAGCTTCGAGTCTTACTCAACTTCACACCTTATAACTCAGGTAAGAACTCCTTCTTTGACTGACCTATTTTGAACTCCTTCAAAATCATGTCAAAGGTGTGTGTTCTTTTGAAAGTATCATCAGGCGTCTTGATCTATCTCTATAGATCTTGGTGCCCAACATGTAAGCAACTTTCCAGGTCTTCCTTTGAAAAACTCCTTTCAAACAACCCTTTATGCTTTCCAGAAATTTTACATCATTTCAGATCAACAATATGTCATTCACATATACTTATCAGAAATGTTGTAGTGCTCCCACTCTCTTTATTGTAAATACAAGTTTCTATCAAATTTTGTATAAACCCAAAAACTTTGATCACTCCATCAAAGCGTATATTCTGACTCCGAGATGCTTTCTCTAGTCCATGGAAGGATCGCTGGAGCTAGAATACCTTTTAGCATCCTTAGGATCGACAAAACCTTTCTGATTTTATCACATACAACCTTTCCTTACGAAAACTGGTAAGGAAACTTGTTTTGGCATCCATCTGCCAGATTTCATAAATGCAGCTAATGCTAACATGATTCCAACGGACTTAAGCAACGCTACGGATGAGAAAATCTCATCGTAGTTAACTCCTTGAACTTGTGAAAAACTCTTCGCCACAAGTCGAGCTTCATAGACGGTGACATTACCGTCCACGTCCGTCTTCTTCTTAAAGATCCATTTATCTCAATGGCTTGCCGATCATCGGGCAAGTCAACCAAAGTTCATGCTTTGTTCTGATACATGGATCCTATCTCGGATTTCATGGCTTCTAACCATTTGTCGGAATATGGGCCCACCATCGCTTCTCCATAGCTCGTAGGTTCATTGTTGTCCAACAACATGACCTCTAAGACAGGATCACCGTACCACTCAGGAGTAGTACATATCCTTGTCGACCTACGAGGTTCGATAGCAACTTGATCCGAAGCTTCATGATCACTATCATTAGCTTCCTCTTCAACAGTCATAGATTCCATAGAAACATCTTTCTGTCTTGCACTACTCTCCGGTTGAAGTGAGGGTTCGACAACCTCATCAAGTTCTATCTTCCTCCCACTCAATTCTTTCGAGAGAAACTTTTCCTCGAGAAAGGACCTGATTCTAGAAACAATCCCTTTTGCTTCCGGAACTGAGACTGGAGGTATACCCAACTGTTTTCGGTGTCCTATGAAGACGCATTTATCCGCTTTGGGTTCGAGCTTATCAGCCTAAAACCTTTTTCACATAAGCGCCGCAGCCCCAAACTTTTAAGAAATGACAACTTAGGTTTCTCTAAACCATAGTTCATACGGTGTCATCTCAACGGAATTACGTGGTGCCCTATTTAAAGTGAATGCGGTTGTCTCTAATGCCTAACCCATGAACGATAGTGGTAATTCGATAAGCGACATCATGGTATGCCCCATATTCAATAGGGTGCATCTATGATGTTCGGACACACCATCACACTATGGTGTTCCAGGCGGTGTTAGTTGTGAAACAATTGCCACAATGTCTCAACTGTGTACCAAACTCATAACTCAGATATTCATCTCTATGATCATATCACAGACATTTTATCCTCTTATCAAGAAGATCTTCAACTTCACTCTGAAATTACTTGAACCTTTCAATAATTCAGACTTGTGTTTCATCAAGTAAATATACTCAACATCTACTCCAATCATCTGTGAAGTAAGAACATAACGATATCCACTGCATGCCTCAGCACTCATTGGACTGCACACAAAAAAATGTGTTACTTCCAACAAGTTGCTTTCTTGTCCCATCTTACTGAAAACGAGGCTTTTCCAGTCATCTTGCCCATGTGGTATGATTTGCATGTCTCAAGTGATTCAAAATCAAGTGAGTCCAAACGATCCATCTGCATGGAGTTTCTTCATGCGTACATGCCAATAGACATGGTTCGCATGTCTCAAACTTTTCAAAAACGAGTGAGTCCAAAGATCCATCAACATGGAGCTTCTTCATGCGTTTTATACCAATATGACTTACATGGCAGTGCCACAAGTAGGGGGTACTATCATTACTACCTTATATCTTTTGGCATGAACATGTGTATTACTACGATCGAGATTCAATAAACCATTCATTTTAGGTGCAAGACCATTGAAGGTATTATTCAAATAAACAGAGTAACCATTATTCTCCTTAAATGAATAACCGTATTGCGATAGACATAATCCAATCATGTCTATGTTCAACGCAAACACCAAATAACAATTATTTAGGTTTAACACTGATCCCGATGGTAGAGGGAGCGTGCGATGTTTGATCACATCAACCTTGGAAATACTTCCAACACATATCGTCACCTTGCCTTTAGCTAGTCTCCGTTTATTCCGTAGCCTTTTATTTCGAGTTACTAACACTTAGCAACCGAACCGGTATCTATTACCATGGTGCTACGAGGAGTACTAGTAGAGTACACATGTATATCCAATATACTTCTATCGACCTTGCCTGCCTTCTTATCTACCAAGTACCTAGGGTAATTCTGCTCCAGTGACCGTTCCCCTTATTACAGAAGCACTTAGTCTCGGGTTTGGGTTCAACCTTGGGTTTCTTCACTAGAGCAGCAACTGATTTGCCATTTTATGAAGTATCCCTTCTTGCCCTTGCCCTTCTTGAAACTAGTGGTTTCACCAACCATCAACAATTGATGCTCCTACTTGATTACTACTTTCGCGGCGTCAAACATCGCGAATATTTCAAGGATCATCATATCCATCCCTGATATGTTATAGTTCATCACGAAGCTCTAGCAGCTTGGTGGGAATGACTTTGGAGAAACATCACTATCACATCTGGAAGATCAACTCCCACTCGATTCAAGTGATTGTTGTACTCAGACAATCTGAGCACAAGCTCAACGATTGAGCTTTTCTGATGTAGGGCGGAACCCTATGTGGACGATCTTTCACGTTTGGAGTGGATCCTACGGGGAATCACGAAGAACACACGGAAGCACAAAGGGGGAAACACGGGGAAAATGAGAGAGAATCACGAAACCGACATAGAATCAATCACATGAGTGCTAGATCACCAAACACAAAGAGATACATATGATCCACAATCAACAAAGGTAAGGATACAAAGGTAACCGATCTTCTCCGTGAGGAGGTCTTGAATCCACGAGGGGATCTTCCCACGAGGGGGGTCTTGAATCCGATTGGATCTTCTCCGAGGAGGCCGCGGTCTCTCACGAAGAGGAGATTCGATGGATGAGCGAAGCTTTATCTCTAATCTGAGCTAAATCAACGCTAACCCTAAAACGTACGGGAGGAGGGAGTATATATATAGTCAGGGGGCGAAGGGATACATGGGTCAAGGCCCAAAGGAGCTGCGCGCAGGCAGGGGGCGCCGGTTGTCCGGGCGTCGGGCCGGATGTCCGGTGGCTCATGAGGTGCCGGATGTCCGGGCTTGAGGTGCCGGATGTCCGGTGCTTCCAGAGAGGCCGGATGTCCAGTGCTGAGGGCGGATGTCCGGGCTGTTGGGGTGGCCTTCTGAGCATTCGGGACGCCTGGGCCAGATATCCGGGCGGGAGGCCGGATTTCCGTTGGGAGGCCAGATGTCCGGGCTTGATGCCGGATGTCTGGTCGGTGTAGCCTTCTTCTGCAGAGTCTGGACGTGTATATCTCCAAGGGCCGGATGTCCGGTGCCTGGAGGCTGCTTTTGCCTTCTTCCATGGGTTCTCTTCGTCCGTGGACTTGGGGTCTTGTCCATCTTCATGTGCATCCTCGGGAGGGTCCTCTTGGTACCTAATCATGCACAACATTCCGGATTGAGGTAGTAGCCATGTCTCAAGAGGGTCATATGATATTTCACTAAGGAGAGAAGTCACCTCGGTCTCGAGAGCTTGAGCTTGTGCTCTAGTCATGGGTCCTCTTGGTGCTTGGTGAGGCGACGGAAGGTCCATGGGGATGACCGAAGGATGCTCCGCATAATCTCCCCCCCCTTGTGAAAGATCCGACCTCGGATCGAAATCCTCATCACCATGGTACGGGGATAGATCAGAGACGTTGAAGATGTCGCTCACGTTGTACTTATCGCGTGGGAGATCGATCTTGTAAGCATTGTTGTTGTAGCGTGCTAGCACCTTGAAGGGTCCTTCGGCTCGAGGTAGAAGCTTGGACTTGCGTTCATTGGGGAAGCGGTCCTTGCGAAGGTGTAGCCACACGAGGTCTATAATGTTGAATATCATGGGATGCTTGTTGACATTGAGCTTGGTCGCTAGTCATTGTACTTGGCGCTCGATGGTGTGCCTTGTATCTTCATGCATCTTCTTGATGTAGCTTGCACGTGCACTTGCATCAAGGTTGGTGCGCTCTTGTAGAGGGAGAGGTAGAATGTCCAATGGGGACAACGGGTTGAAGCTGTAGACGACCTCGAAGGGGGACTTGCCGGTCATCGAATGTCTTGCACGGTTGTAGGCATACTCGGCGATGGGTAGACACGGCTCCCACTCCTTGATGTTCCTCTTGATCAACACGCGAAGTAGAGTGGAGAGTGTATGGTTCGTCACCTCCGTTTGGTCATCGGTTTGAGGATGGTATGCCTAAGAGAACAATAGCTTGATGCCGAGCTTGGCGCATAGGGTCTTCCAAAAGTAACTCAAGAACTTGATGTCGCGGTCTGAGACAATCGTCTTTGGCACTCCATGTAGTCGCAAGATTTCCCTAGAAAAGAGATTTGCAATATGTGAAGCATCGTCTATCTTGTTGCAAGGAATGAAATGTGCCATCTTAGAAAATCGGTCCACAACAACAAAGATGGAATCCTTGCCATTTTGAGTTCTAGGCAAACCAAGTACAAAATCCATGCTAATGTCTTCCCAAGGTTGATAAGGAATAGGAAGTGGCATGTAAAGACCATGGGATTGAGCTTCTGACTTAGCTTTGCGACATGTAGAGCAACGGTTGGTGAAGCGTGAGACGTCACGGTACATCTTGGGCCAAAAGTAGTTCTTGGAGAGCGTGGCGAAAGTCTTGTCGCGTCCAAAATGTCCCATGAGTCCACCTCCATGAGCCTCTTGCAAAAGGAGCAAACGAAGAGAAGACTCGGGAATGCATAGTTTGTTAGCTCTCATAAGATAATCATTCTTTATGTAGTAGCATTCCCAAGACGTGTATGTCAAACACTTAGCATAAGGAGTAGCAAAAGAAGGATCATGCTCATACAAGTCTTTTATATGCTCAAAACCAATAACATTCAACTCAAGTTGAGTGACAAGTGTGCATATGCGTGAAAGTGCATCCACAACTACATTTTCCTTGCCCTTAATGTACTTGATCACATAAGAAAAAGATTCAATAAATTCACTCCATTTGGCATGATGCTTGTTCAACTTAGTTTGACCTTTTAAGTACTTAAGCGTTTCATGATCGGTATGGATGACAAATTCATGAGGTCTAAGGTAATGTTCCCAAACATGTAGCACACACACTAAAGCATACAATTCTTTGTCATAGATGGGATAATTAAGTTGAGCACCGGAGAGTTTTTCACTAAAATAAGCAATGGCTCGTTTTTCTTGCATCAAAACTCCGCCAATTCCGGTACCACTTGCATCACAATGAACCTCAAAAGTTTTCTCAAAGTTGGGCAAAGCAAGAATCGGAGCATGGGTAAGCAAAGACTTGAGCTCATCAAAAGCGGTGGATTGCAAAGATCCCCAAACAAAAGGAGCATTCTTCTTACTCAAAGCATGTAAAGGAGCGGCAATTGTGCTAAAGTTTTTCACAAAGCGGCGATAAAATCCTACAAGACCAAGAAAACTACGCACTTGTTGCAAATTGGTGGGTTGGGGCCAAGTTTTAATTGCCTTAATCTTAGTTTCATCAACATGGACACCCTTGGAAGAGACAACAAAACCCAAGAAAACCACTTTGTCAACGCCAAAAGTGCATTTTTTCAAGTTCGCATAAAGGCTTTCCTTGCGGAGGGTTTGCAACACAGATTTAACATGATTAATGTGCTCTTTCATGGTTTTGCTAAACACAAGGATATCAAAACCAAAACAAAGATTCCAATGTAAGGTCTAAGCACATGATGCATAAGATGCACGAAAGTACCCGGTGCTTCCGACAAACCCATAGGCATCACTAACCACTCATATAAGCCAAATTTGGTTTTGAAAGCGGTTTTCCATTCATCACCTTCTTGAATGCGATTTGATAATAGCCACTTTTAAGATCAATTTTGGAGAAAAAGTTGGCTCCGCTAAGTTCATCAAGCATATCATCTAAGCGAGGAATGGGATGCCTATATCGAACGGTAATGTCATTTATGGGTGTACAATCGGAACACAAGCGGAAACTTCCATCGGGTTTAGGCACAAGTATAACGGGAACGGCACAAGGGCTTAAGCTTTCACGTACATGACCGTTGTCGATGAGTTGTTGTACTTGCCGTTGAATCTCCTTGGTTTCTTCAGGATTGACACGGTATGGAGCTTTGTTTGGAAGTGGCGCTCCGGGGATGAGGTCAATTCGATGCTCAATGCCTCGTAGTGGAGGTAGACCCGGAGGTAGCTCATCGGGGAAAACATCTTGGAATTCCTGCAAAAGAGATTGAAACACTAAAGGTAGCTCGTGAGAAGTGTTAGTTGTTGGCTCTCCATCTTTGCACACAAGGACAAAGTGCATCACACTCGATGGGTTCTCACACACTTCTCTTATCTCGCTTTTGGTGGCAAATAGGATGAGGTTTTTCTCTCTAGGCGAAGAGGCGCTCAAATTTGGCTTGTGGCTCTCACTCACTTTTGGGTGGGTCACTTTTTCACTCTTCTCTCCATGATTGGTGGCTTGCTTGTCGGCTATCACTTGACTAGGAGACATAGGTCGTAGCACATATTCCTTCCCTTTCATTTTGAAGCTATAATGATTGGTGCGCCCATTATGTATGACACCACGGTCAAATTGCCATGGTCGACCAAGAAGGAGGTGGCAAACGGACATTGGGACCACATTCACACTCCAAAGTGTCTTCATAGGCACCAATTTTGAAGGAGACTTGGACCGTATGCTCAACTCGTATAGTGCCGGAGTCACTTAGCCATTGAACTTTGTAGGGGTGCGGGTGCTTCCTCTTGACCAATTCAAGCTTGGAGCATAGTTCTTCACTTGCCAAGTTGTGGCAACTACCTCCATCGATGATGACCTTGACGGACCTTCCATTGATGCCGGCCTTAGTGTGGAAGATGTGGCATCGTTGGTCTTCTTCTTGTTGATGTTGAAGTGTCAAGACTTTAGAGACAACGAGAGCGGGGCTCGAATCCTCATCACAGAAGACTTGATCATCTTCATCCTCGTTCACGCGCCGGTGCATGGCCACTTGCTCAAGGGCTTCCATCTCCTCTTCACTCATTGAGTCATATGTGCCGTCGTCGTTGAGGATCATGGTGCGCTTGTTCGTGCATTGGAAGGACTTGTGGCCTCGGCCGCCGCAAGTGAAACACTTGAAGGAGCTTGTTTTGACGGTCTCATCGGTCGGAGTAGATGATGAAGCACGCGGCTTGAAGTTGCTTGTAGTAGGAGGAAGACAACTTGAGCTTGCCGAAGTTTTCTTGTAACTTGACGTGTCGTCATTGCTTGGAGAAGGTTTGGTTGATGTAGATGTTGGAGGAGTCGTTGAAGCTTGGGTGTTGGAGAAGCCGTAGATCTTGGATGAGTACTTGGCGTACTTGAGGTCATCTTGCACTTGACGTTCTGCCTTTGTAGCTTGATGCACGAGCTCAATGAGGTTGGAGTAGGGTTGGAAGTCGGCGATCTTCTTGATGGGATGATTGAGTCCATTCAAAAATCTTGCCATTGTTTGCTCATCATCTTCCGTGACATTGGCTCGAATCATGGCTATCTCCATTTCCTTGTAGTATTCTTCAACACTCTTTGTTCCTTGCTTGAGGAGTTGTAGCTTCTTGAAGAGATCGCGGTTGTAGTATGTTGGTACAAAGCGTGCTCGCATGACACCTTCATTTGAGCCCAAGTGGTGATTGGTGGTTCACCTCTTGCTTGACAACGTTCAAGTACTTGTTCCCACCATATGAGCACATAGTCTTGGAACTCAAGTGATGCCATAGCGATCTTCTTCTCTTCCTCTTAGTTGTGCAAGCGGAAAATTTTGTCAACCTTCAATGCCCATGAGAGGTACTCTTCCGGATCATTGCTTCCATTGAACTTGGGCATTGTGAACTTGAGCTTGCCATAGCATTGCTCTTCATTGTGTTGTTGGCGATGGTGATGATGACGCCCTTGACGTGGAGGGTAATTATCCTCATGTTTCTCTTGTCATGGAGGAAGTCCATGATCAACTTGCTCTTGTTGAACTTGAGGTTGATGTGGAGCTTGACGAGCTTGTGGAGGAGCTTGTGGAGCTTGACGTTGCATACGCGGTTGGTAGTTCCTCTCTTGGTGAAAGGATCGATATGGTTGACTAGAGGGGGGGGGGGTGAATAGGCAACTAACAATTTTTAGACTTTTCTTTAACAATTTAAACCTTGCAAAGAAATAGGTTGTCTAGATGTGCAACTACGTGGACAACCTATATGATGCAAAGACAATAAGCACACTAGCAAGCAAAGACAATAAGCACACTAGCAAGCAATAGATACAACTCAAGTAAGCTTGCAAAAGTAAAGGCACAAGATAACCAAGAGTGGAGCCGGTGGAGACGAGGATGTGTTACCAAAGTTCCTTCCTTTTAAGGGGAAGTACGTCTCCGTTAGAGCGGTGTGGAGGCACAATACTCCCCAAGAAGCCACTAGGGCCACCGTAATCTCCTCATGCCCTCACACAATGCGAGATGCCGTGATTCCACTATTGGAGCCCTTGAAGGCGGCAACCGGACCTTTACAAACAAGATTGCGGCTATCTCCACAACACTTGGAGGCTCCCAACAACACCACGAAGCTTCACCACAATGGAGTATGGCTTCGAGGTGACCTCAACCGTCTAGGGTGCTCAACACCCAAGAGTAACAAGATCCGCTAGGGATAAGTGGGGGGAATCAAATTTCTCTTGGTGGAAGTGTAGATCTGGGCCTTCTCAACCAATCCCGAGCAAATCAACAAGTTTGATTGGCTAGGGAGAGAGATCGGGCGAAAATGGAGCTTGGAGCAACAATGGAGCTTTGGGGGAAAGAGGTAAATCAACTTTGGGGAAGAAGACCCCTTTATTTAGTGGGGGAATCAATCCAACCATTATTCCACTGAGCAGCCCCGCACAGAGCGGTACTACCGCTAGGGAAGGGTGGTACTACCGCTCCGGGCGGTACTACCACTCATACCCAGCGGTACTACCGCACTGACAGGGCCCTGACCCTAGGGTGGTACTACCGTGGGGGTAGGCGCGGTACTACCGCTAGGAGCAGTACTACCGCCACTACTACCGCCCTTAGTACCGCAAAACCCAACACGAAAAACATCGTTCTCGAATCGAGGCGGCAGTAGCCCGGAAGCACTGCGGTACTACGGCCGAAGACCCCAAGCGGTACTACCGTTCGGAGAGTGGTACTACCTCTGGGAGCGGTACTACCGCTCTGGGAGCGGTACTACCGCTGGGGAGCTTCGGCGGTACTACCGCTGTGGATCGCGGTACTACCGCTAGGGCAGAACAACACACTTAGAGGAAAAAGGCAGCTCCAATGAAGCGGAAAGAAAACGACGAGTGTGATATGGATGTGTACGTGTTGATTCCACCCTAGTCTTACCAAAGCGGATCCCCTCTTGATAGTACGGTGACTCCTACGAACCTAGTCCACCAACACGAAATGAAGGAGCTACACCGTCTTGAATAAAACATCGAGGGGAGATAATCGTCTCGTGCCAAAGGATGAATCTCTGAAAGAACTTAACGCACACGATTAGTCCGCACAAGCATTGTCATCAATCACCAAAACATTTTGGGGATAAATATGCCCTTACAATCTCCCCCTTTTTGGTGAATTGATGACAATACGGGATTTGCACAATATGAGAGATATAGAACAAGCGCAAAAACCCCAACGTCCTAAAATGTAGATGTGCTCCCCCTAGATGTGTGCTATCTCGATAAGTGCTTTGGACTGCACGACACACATACTAGGATCAACGCTCCCCCTACCTTTGAGAGACCAACCACCTAAGTGGGGTAAAAAAGAGTAGCAAAGATAACTTAACAGGATAAGCATGCAACTCATAAGTTAACTTAACAGGATAAGCATTGCAACTCATAAGCTAGATAGTGACATAGATAATGATACTGGAAAGACAAGGTAGCATATGTCTCACACCATATGACTCATACAGGGTCTCACTGACAACTCGAACTTAGGTCTCACTGACAAACCAAACAAAGCAAAAGCAAGGAAAACACGAACACAAGAGACGAAAGACACAAAGCACAAATCCCTAAACTCTCTCCCCCTTTGGCATCGAGACACCAAAAAGGAGAGGGACTGTTGCTACGGCTCCAGGTGAGAGCAAACGAGGGACACACACATCAGAGCTCAGCGGGATCATCTGTGCCACCATCGTCGGTCTGGAAGTTCTCGGCATCAGAATCGGTCCACAGGCAGTGCTGCTGAATCCACTCCTCCTCCTCAGTAAGTTGATCCTCAGATCCACTGATCACAGTAGCACCCATCTGTCGCATGAGCTCCTTGTGGCGACCTCGGGCCTTCTTCTCAGCCACATGAGTCATGTACTGACCGTGAGACTCCAAGCAGAACAACTTCTTCATCTTGAGCTTGAGCTTCTTTGCCCAAGAGGGCTCTGCCTCAGACGACACGTAGTCATCATCATCATCCTCAGCCCCAGTCTCCTCCTCGATCTCCATGGCAGTAGCAGACGAAGGAACTCCAGTCCTAGGGGCCTGAGTGCCCCAGTTATCCTTCTTCCTCAGACGCTTGACTTTGTGAGAGACCAACTCTCCAGTCTCCAGCAACACCTTGGGATAGACACGATCCCAGGCCTTCTCAATGAGCAGCATGATGGACGGACCATAAATCGGGCACTTGTGCTCAGAGATAGCAGATAGCAGCTCAGACCACATAACATGAGAGATATCCAAGGACTCTCCGGTGTTCTGTCCCTTCTCACGCTGGTAGAAGAGAAGCATGTCCACGAGATATGAGTGAACCTGGTCCAGATTCCCGATACGAGGGAAAAGAGTCTCTCTGAAGATACGATGAAGGATATCCAGATAGGCAGGCAGCTCATAGGTTTCCTTCTTCGTCTCAGGGTTGATCCTCAAAGTGCAGTAGGGCCATAGAGCTTGCTTGTGAGTGTCATTGGTGCGGTGGTGGGGGCGAAAGCCGATAGAAGACTCAAGACCTAGATCTTGCACCCCAATCAACTCCATGAAAGCTTTCCACTTGACTGACAGCAACTTGCCATTGGTCATCCAAGTCAGTGTCCTATCCTCATCAGTCCTAAGGTGAACCGTGGCATAGAATTGGGCCACAATATCAACATCATAGTCCTTGTTGAATTGCATGATCCCCAGAATGTTCAGTTGAGTGCACATCTGAAGAGCTTCACCGAAGTATTCAGGATCGTTCTCCATATGGTCGGTGTCGATGGAGTGCATGTTGACATAGAGATTCTTCTTGGCTTTGAGAACATCAAAGAACATGGCAAACTGGAACCTGTTCCAGAACGGACGGTTGACCAAAGTGGGATCTTGGTCGTCCTCATACGGGTTGCGGCGGCGCCTTGCCCAAAACTCCTTGGGCGGCATTTCTGGCACGGTTTTGCCTGGCTTTGGCTTGACCCCAGGCTTCTTCGGTAGTTGAGGTGGAGGTGGAGCACTAGAAGATCCTCCGACAGGCTCAGTGGTGCGGTAGCGCTTGGACGAGGCACGACCGGGGTTGACACGACGAGCCTGATGCTCAGGAACCTCATCACCTGGAACCACACACACAAACACGCAAACAACCAGAAAGAGCGAGCGTAAGCCACAAAACACGAGCAAAAAGGATCACTGAGAGGTAGGAGTATGACGGAAACTGGTAGAGGGGCAGTAGTACCGTGACCCTTCAGTGGTAGTACCCCTCTGGAGAGAGCGGTAGTACCGCTCCAAGCGGTAGTACCGCTCAGGAGAGAGCGGTAGTACCGCTCGAGGCGGGGAAACAGCAGTTTCCTACTTCCGTGGTCAGATCCGGTACTACCGTCCTACCAAATTCAGAAATACTCCAACCAAACACTAATCCAAACTGTCTAGAAGCATTCTCCATCCTACTCAAGCCTAGATCTGGCCAAAAATCTAGAGATGCAACTGCTATTGCCCCTAAGAAGCTAGATTGGAAATCTAGACAAAAGGAAAAAGAGAACGGGGGCAATACCGGCATCCATGGCAAGAGGACAAGGTGGGGATCGACTCCACCAAAGGAAATGGAGAGGAGCGCCCCGGAGAGGGAGATCCGCTGGAGCCCTCCCGCGGCGCCGGTTGCTGAAGAGAGAGGAACTGAGCGAGGGGGCGAGCGAATGAGTATGGGGGAGAAGAAACTCCCCTGCCCCCGATATAACCCCCGGCCCGCGCCTCACAGCGGTAGTACCGCGCTGGAGGGCGGTAGTACCGCTAGGAGTGGTAGTACCGCTCTCCACCAGCGGTAGTACCGCTTCAGCAACCACACGGCTCCTAAACCAACGGCTAACGCCCCAAAAAAATGAAAGCAAGGGCAAGAGAAGGAGAAGACCGACCAGGCAGCACACACACAAACAACGGACCAGAAACCACTCAAACAAAAACAACCACACGAAACAGAGCGAGCTCTGGCCTCTCTCAGGAGAGGGCGGTGGCCGGAGCCACCTATGTTTGAGTCAATTGGTATGGCACCGCGAAGAATTATCCTTGGTCCCATGACCAAAACTCGTCTTTGAAGCACAAGTACCATAAAAAATGGCTAATGTGGAAGAGTTGATCGATTTATGCATAATGGGGGGAGGGAGAGTTCATTGAGAGAACAACACTCCCCCTATGTCCATGCCTACATCTAAGCTAGACACCAAGTTGAGTGGGGTGGGGTGTGCAACGGTTCAAGTCACATTGCTCGAATCAATGATATTTAGCTCATGCCTTAACTCGCGAAATCTTGCTTCATCCAAGGGCTTCGTGAAAATATCTGCAAGGTTATCATGAGTGTTGACATACTTGAGCTCGATCTCTCCTCGCCTAATGTGATCCCGGATGAAATGATACCGAATCTCAATATGCTTCGTCTTGAAGTGTTGCACCGGGTTGAGAGAAATCTTGATGGCACTTTCATTGTCACACCATAGAGGCACTTTGTCACAAATGACACCGTATTCCTTTAAAGTTTTCCTCATCCATAAAAGTTGTGCACAACAACTACCGGCCGCCACATATTCAGCTTCGGTGGATGAGAGAGATACACAACTTTGCTTTTTGGAAGACCAACTCACCAAAGAGCACCCAAGAAACTGGCACCCTCCGGAAGTGGACTTCCTATCCACTTTGTCTCCCGCCCAATCGGAATCCGTAAATCCTTCAAGTTTGAAGTTTGCCCCTCTTGGGTACCATAAGCCAAAGTTTGGGGTATGAGCCAAATATCGAAAGATTCGCTTGACCGCCACATAGTGACTTTCCTTCGGTGCAGCTTGAAACCGTGCACACATCCCCACACTCAACATGATATCCGATCTAGATGCACAAAGGTAAAGCAAGGAGCCAATCATGGAGCGATATACCTTTTAATCCACCGCTTTACCATTGGGATCAATGTCAAGTTGGCACTTGGTGGGCATTGGAGTAGAGGCCGGCTTGACATCACTTAGCTTGAATCTCTTGAGCATGTCTTGAGTGTATTTGGCTTGGTTGATGAAGGTACCTTCTCTTCTTTGTTTGATATCAAAACCAAGGAAGAACTTCAACTCTCCCATTGAAGACATCTTGAACTTAGAGGTCATGAGAGCGGCAAATTCTTCATTGAAAGCTTTGTTAGGGGAACCAAAGATAATGTCATCAACATATAGTTGGCATACAAACAACTCCCATTTGACCTTCTTAGTAAAAAGAGTGGGATCGATTAGCCCAACTTCAAATCCACGATCTTGTAACAACTCGGTAAGGTGTTCATACCATGCACGTGGGGCTTGTTTAAGGCCATAGAGTGCCTTATCGAGTTGATATACATGATCCGGAAAGAAGGGATCCTCGAACCCGGGGGGTTGCTTGACATAGACCAACTCATTAATAGGACCATTAAGAAAAGCACTTTTCACATCCATTTGTTGCAACTTAAAGTTGTGATGGGAAGCATAAGCAATCAACAAACGAATGGATTCAAGGCGAGCAACGGGAGCAAAGGTTTCACCATAGTCGATACCCTCGACTTGGGAGTAGCCTTGTGCTACCAATATTGCCTTGTTGCGAATGATGTTCCCATGAGCATCTTGCTCGTTCTTGAAGATCCACTTGGTTCCAATGATGTTATGGTTCCCGGAAGGCCTTGGCACCAACCTCCACATCTTGTTGTACTCGAAGTTGTTGAGTTCTTCATGCATGGCATTGAGCCAATCCGAGTCTTCGAGCGCCTCATAGACCTTATGGGGTTCAACACAAGAAACAAACGCGTGATGTTCACAATAGTTTGCTAATTGTCTACGAGTGCTTACCCCCTTTCTTAGGCTTCCAACCACATTCTCCATGAGATGAACTTTGGTGGTGAGTTTGGAAGCAATCTTCGTGGCACGACGCTCTAATTCCTCCTCGGATGTCGAAGGAGGAGGGTTCACTTGATCATCTTGAGCGTCATCATGAGCTTGTTCTTGATCTTGAGCTTGCTCATGATCTTGAACATGCTCGAGGGGGAGAACTTGACCTTGGGCATCATGTGGAGGTTCACCACCATCTTGAGATTGATCTTGCCCTTGGTCTTGTTCCCGAGGTTGAGGGCCTTCACTTTGTTCTTCGGAAGCGTGTGGGTCTTGAGTAGGTGAAGGCTCCACTGAGGTGGAGCATTGTCCTTCTCCTTTGGCCACAAGGGGTTCCTCAATGGGTAGGATATGACCAATTCCCATTCTTCTTATGGCTTGGGGAGGAATTTCATCACCTACATCACAAGTACCACTTTGCTCCACTTGGGAGCCGTTATTTTCGTCAAACTCTACGTTACACGTCTCCTCAATGAGTCCGTTGGACTTGTTGAGAACACGGTAAGCATGAGAGTTTGTAGGATAACCAACAAATATGCCCTCATGAGCTCTAGCCTCGAATTTAGACAAACGAACACCTTTCTTGGGAATGAAACACTTACACCCGAACACCCGGAAGTACTTGAGATTGGGCTTGTTCCCGGTGAGTATCTCATACGGAGTCTTGTTCAAGCCTTTGCGGAGATAGAGCCGATTGGATGCATGACATGCAGTGTTGATGGCTTCGGCCCAAAAGTTGTATGGAGACTTGAACTCCGCCATCATGGTCCTTGCCGCATCCATCAATGTCCGGTTCTTCCTCTCTGCAACACCATTTTGTTGAGGGGTATATGGTGCAGAATATTGATGCTTGATCCCTTCATCACTAATAAACTCATCCAAGGTGTAGTTCTTGAACTCGGTGCCGTTGTCACTTCTTATTGTCAGGATCTTTGCATTATGTTGACGTTGAGCTTCATTTGCAAAGTTGATGACGGTCTGTTGAGTCTCACTCTTCCTCTTGAAGAAGTATACCCAAGTGTATCTCGAATAATCATCCACAATCACCAAGCAACACTTTCTACCCCCAAGACTATCAAAGGATGGAGGCCCGAAAAGGTCCATGTGCAGGAGCTCCAAGGGTCTCTTCGAGTAGATGATAGTCGTGGGAGGGTGAGCCGTCTCATGAAGCTTTCCTTCGATACAAGCACTGCAAACACGATCTTTGGCAAAACTAACAATCGTTAGTCCATGAACATGGTCCCCCTTGAGAAGACTTTGCAAAGATCTCATATTGACGTGGGCTAAACGGCGATGCCAAAGCCATCCCACATCAACTTTAGCCATTAGGCATGTTGCTGTCTTAGTGGGTTGCTCCGAAAAGTTAATCACATAGAGACCATTCTCGACATGCCCAACAAAAACTACTTTAAGAGTCTTGCTCCACAAGAGGGCCATGATATCAATATCAAAGAAGGTGGCAAAGCCCATGAGTGCGAGTTGACGGACGGAAAGTAAATTGAACGCAAGGGACTCAACAAGCATGACTTTATCGATCGTTAGATCATGAGAAATGACAACCTTGCCAAGACCCAATACCTTAGAATGTGAGGCATCACCCCATTCGACATTGGTGGGCATAGATGGGATCTTGTGCATGTCCACCACCAAGTCCTTGCTCCCGGTCATATGATTTGTTGCTCCACTATCGAGCAACCATGATCCTCACCGGAAGCAAACACCTACAAGATATCAATGCTTGGTTTTAGGTACCCATTGAGTAATGGGTCCTTTGATGTTAGTAACAAGGGTCTTAGGAACCCAAATAGACCATTCAATGTACTCATAAGAAGAACCAACAAATTTAGCATAAACATGCCCATCACTAGCACGGCACAACACATAAGAGGGGTTAAAGTCGCCGGCTTTGTTGGGAGAGATGGCCTTGCGCTCTTTGGCATTACCACTCTTCACATTGTTATTCTTCTCCTTAGGAGCACCCTCTCCCTCCTTCACAAAGGTTTGTTTGAGCGGGGTAGGTCGATTGGTCTTGTTATTCTTCTCCTTGTTCTTCTTCTTGTTCTTGGACTTGGGGGTGAACCCAACTCCCTCCTTGCCCACCACTTCCTTTTGATTGCTCAAAAGGTCATTTAGGTTCTTCTCGCCTTGTATACATGACACAAGACCTTTCTCGAGTTGTTCCTTCAACTTGGCATTCTCCTCCACAATATGCACATGCTCACAACATGGGTTAGTAGCATTTGCATTATCAATTAAGACCATGTGAGGAAATGTGGCCTTTTCTTTGGTAAACTTAACTTGGAGTTGAGCATGAGACTCCTTGAGGTTTGCATGAGCACCTTTCAAGACCTTATGGGCCTTGTCAAGTACATCAAACTCCTCCTTGAGTCTAGCATGATCAACCCCAAGTTTAGCCTTCTCGGAAGTTAGAACACAAGACACAACAAGAGCATGATCAAGATCTTTCTTTAATTTGGCATGGTCATTGTTGTGTGACTCCTCAAGAGCCAAACGATGCCCACGCTCTTTCGCAAGATCATTAGATAGATTCGATATCTCATCGGCGTAATCACGACTATGACCTTCCATCTTAGAGATGGTTTCTTCATGAGCCTCTATCATGTCATTGGCTTCACCAAGTTGTTCCAAGAGAGCAACGAAGTGCTTCTTGGATTTGCCCTTGAGCTTACTCATGAAGGACTCAAATTCATTAACCTCCTCATTAGACCTCTTACCATTATCAAAGTCATCTGTTGAAGGAGGATTAGGAATAATGGTGGTTTTGATATTGGGGGTTACCTTGTTGGTGGCCTTAACCATGAGGCACTTAGCGGTGATGTTCTCGTTGGGTGCATAGAAGAGAGACACCCGGGGAGTTGTGACAATGGCAACGGATGCCATGGCCATTGTTTCACCATCTTCATCATCATCGTCATCCTCACGGTATTCTTCTTGAACCACCAACCCGCGAGTAGGAGTCTTCTTGGTGAAGTTGTTCTTGTTGGGGAAGGACTTGGCTTTGTCTTTTCGGATGAACTTGCCACCATTGTCTTCCCGCTTCTCATAAGGACAATCCGCAACGAAATGGCTAACATTGCCACAGTTGGAACAAGTTCTAACTCGTTGCTTGCCCTTGAGGCCACTTGAGTTGTTCTTGTTGAAGTTGGGTCTTGTATTCTTCTTACTCCAAAATTGTCTTGAGGCAAGAGCCATGTGCTCATGATAATCATACTTCGTGTCCTCGGGGTTGCTCTCCTCATCTTCCTCTTCTTCTTCTTCTTCCACACTAACTTTGGCCTTCAAGGCAATATTGGGCTTCTTTTTGAGAACGGAGCACCGCATTGTCGGCGGTCTTGTCCAAGATGCTCATTGCAACAAACTCATCCAACACTTCGCCTGAGGTCATGGAGTGGAAGTCCGGTCTTTGGCGAATGATGGAGGACATGGCCTTGTTGTAGGGCATCATGGCCTTGAGGAACTTGCGCTTGATCCAGTTGTCATCCGTGTCCTTGCTCCCATGATCTCGGAGGGCGACCGCGATTTTGGTCACTCTTCGAAAGAGCTCACGAGGTTCTTCATCCTCTTTCATTGCAAACTCATCGGTTTCATCTTGCATCACTTCATAGTTGGAGCATTGAATGCTAGCACTTCCTCGATAGAGAGACTCAACACATTTCCATGATTCTTTAGCCATGACATGAGGTCGAAGATGTGGGAGATCTTTGGGAAGAATTTCATCTTGGATGATGAAGAGAGCACTCTCATTGAATTGATTGTCCACTTCTTCTCGAGGGGTGAAGTTGCTTGGATCATGAGGAAGAAACCTTCTTCAATAATTCTCCAAAGGTTAGTGTTCACATGTTTTAAGTGACGCTTGAAGCGATAAACCCAAGAGTCAAATCTTCATTTTTCACATATTTAGGAGGAGGACCGGCATGATTCAAATGAGTAGAGGGGATCGGTCCTCTATACACTGGGGGTTCCACATTGGCAAAGATGCCGGTGCCATTTCTACCACTAGTAGACGGACTCTTTTCACTGTTAGCTTCCCCCTTGTCGGAGGTAGCATCCGTCACCTTGTTAGTGGGATCACCCACTTTCATTGGCGAGGTATATAGTTTAAGTCCGTCTAGGAATTCAGAAAACATGCTTTTAACCTCGGCCGTCATGGAGGTTTTCAATGTGTCTAAAGCCACATTGAATTCCTCATGTGAGACGGAGGTTCCCCCTTCGGCCGAGGACGAGATGGGATTCACACCGGAGTGCTCCTCCGCACCGTCGTGGGTGTCAACCATACTCTTCGGACGACAAAGTCCTTAATAAAGAGACGAGGCTCTGATACCAATTGAAAGGATCGATATGGTTGACTAGAGGGGGGTGAATAGGCAACTAACAATTTTTAGACTTTTCTTTAACAATTTAAACCTTGCAAAGAAATAGGTTGTCTAGATGTGCAACTACATGGACAACCTATATGATGCAAAGACAATAAGCACACTAGCAAGCAATAGATACAACTCAAGGAAGCTTGCAAAAGTAAAGGCACAAGATAACCAAGAGTGGAGCCGGTGGAGACGAGGATGTGTTACCGAAGTTCCTTCCTTTTAAGGGGAAGTATGTTTCCGTTAGAGCAGTGTGGAGGCACAATGCTCCCCAAGAAGCCACTAGGGCCACCGTAATCTCCTCATGCCCTCACATAATGCGAGATGCCGTGATTCCACTATTGGAGCCCTTGAAGGCGGCAACCGGACCTTTACAAACAAGATTGGGGCTATCTCCACAACACTTGGAGGCTCCCAACAACACCACGAAGCTTCACCACAATGGAGTATGGCTTCAAGGTGACCTCAACCATCTAGGGTGCTCAACACCCAAGAGTAACAAGATCCGCTAGGGATAAGTGGGGGGAATCAAATTTCTCTTGGTGGAAGTGTAGATCTAGGCCTTCTCAACCAATCCCGAGAAAATCAACAAGTTTGATTGGTTAGGGAGAGAGATCGGGCGAAAATGGAGCTTGGAGCAACAATGGAGCTTTGGGGGAAAGAGGTAAATCAACTTTGGGGAAGAAGACCCCTTTATATAGTGGGAGAATCAATCCAACCGTTATTCCACTGAGCAGCCCCGCACAGAGCGGACTACCGCTAGGGAAGGGCGGTACTACCGCTCCGGGCGGTACTACCGCTCATACCCAGTGGTACTACCGCGCTGACAGGGCCCTGACCCCAGGGTGGTACTACCGTGGGGGTAGGCGTGGTACTACCGCTAGGAGCGGTACTACCGCCACTACTACCGCCCTTAGTACTGCAAAACCCGACACAAAAAACATCATTCTCGAATCGAGGCGGCAGTAGCCCGGAAGCACTGCGGTACTACGGCTGAAGACCCCAAGCGGTACTACCGTTCGGAGAGCGGTACTACCGCTCTAGGAGCGGTACTACCACTGGGGAGCTTCGGCGGTACTACCGCTGTGGATCACGGTACTACCGCTGGGGCAGAACAACGCACTTAGAGGAAAAAGGCAGCTCCAATGAAGCGGAAAGAAAACGACGGGTGTGATATGGATGTGTACGTGTTGATTCCACCCTAGTCTTACCAAAGCGGATCCCCTCTTGATAGTACGGTGACTCCTACGAACCTAGTCCACCAACACGAAACGAAGGAGCTACACCGTCTTGAATAAAATACCGAGGGGAGATAATTGTCTCGTGCCAAAGGATGAATCTCTGAAAGAACTTAACGCACACGATTAGTCCGCACAAGCATTGTCATCAATCACCAAAACATCTTGGGGATAAATATGCCCTTACACTTGGATTTCTTCTCGAAGGGCTTCCTCTTGATTGTGCCGCTCGCGATTGCGGTTGGCAATGGCTCGGCACGAATCTTGAAGGGCACGTTGCGCCTCAAGAACTTGTGCTTCTCGTTGTTGTTGTTGAAGACGTTGAGCCTCGACATCTTGTTCCTCTTGGTGTATACGCGCTCGTTCTTCCTCTTGGTGTCGTAGTTGTTGCCGTTCTTGAGCTTGAGCAAAAGCGACTTGGTTTGATTGAGGACGAGGGATTTGCTCATCGACTTGTTCTTATGAATGCTTGTCATGTAGCGGATTCCGAGATGCATGCCGGTCTTGACGCGCAGCTCGACGAAGAGTGTTCGATGATGGTGTATTTGAGTCGGAGAAGGTGTCGTCAGAGTGTCGAATCGAGCGGCTCCGTCTTGAGGATGAAGAAGTGGAAGGACGCCGGTTCCTCATGAAGGCGCGGATCTCGTCCATTCTTGCATCATTCTCTTGCTTTTGAGCGTCGAATTTGTTGTCGAAGTAGTCCCTCATTGCTTGTTGTTCTTGGTGCAATGCCTTTTGAGCTCCAAATAGGTGGCTCTTGGTGACAAATGATGTCATGTCGTCGTCGTTCTCGATGAGAGGTGGAGTGGTAGAAGAACTTGGCCTATCCATCATTCCAAGCAAAATGTAAGTGGTAGAAGGAAAAGAACGTATACCAAATGTACCTTGACCGAAGTTGAAGATGAATCAAGTTCACTCAAATGCGGACAATGAAATAGCACCGTTGGTACCAATTCTTGTCGGTTCTCACACCTACACACGTAAAAGCTTATGGTGGAGCTTGGTTAGGATGGTGGCACAAAATTTGATGCAATAGTAAGTGAGCTTCAATAATGTTGGAAGAGATTCACAAATTTGCAAATGCAACAAGTAGACCAAGCAAGTATGGGTACACGGAAACACACACGCAAATAGATAAATGGGATTGTGCAATCCAAGAGTGAGCCAAAATGTGGAAACCACGAAAATGCTCTTGTTGCACAATACTAGAGATATGCTAGAACGATTGCACAATAGGCGGATACGCAAACTTGTGCACAACCAACTAGGCAAAAATGCAACAATCTCTATCCCAAGTATGCTATATGTATGATATTTCGGTGCTATGATCCAAGATGATCGGATATGACAATCTTAATGTTGTATGATGCTATGGTTCTCTCTTATAAGCTCTTTGCTTATCTTTCCTCTTCGCTTAAAAGCTTGGGTGGCTCTTTCACTTTTGAGCTCTTTTCTCATGCAAAACTTCACAAACCAAGATAGCAATTGTGTATGCTATGACAACTTTGTGACACACAAGTTGATCTCAAGATATGCACCACTATGGTATGATATGTATGCTATGTTGTATGATCACTAATGTGCACAAGTCGTGTTGCCAGCAATACTCAACGACTAGTCTTGATGGGTAAACTACGCAAAATGAGGCAATGTGGGTATCAATGCAATTGCAAGGTATGACAAAGATGTCGTCGAAGTTACCGTCCTTGGCGATGATGAGTAATCGATGGAGACGGGCGGTGGTGATGTTGACGTCGAACCGTACTTATATAGCCGAAACACAATAGGACACGGGAAACCACAACCCAAACTCTCAAAGACCAAAACGTCTCAAAATCGACATAGGAGGTAGCGGTGATTGGTGGTGGTGTTTGTGGAAGGTGGTATGGGTATGTGGAAGTAGCTGTGGGCTCCGGGCAAAATTGGGCGAGGGTATGGTGGATGGTGGTGCGTGGTGCATGGTGGAACTGCTGCTGCCAGGCGCCGGATGTCTGGGCCAGACACCGGATGTCCGGTGCACCGGATGTCCGGTGAACTCGGCGGATGTTCGGGCTCCTGGATCGGGGACGAACGCGATGAACTCCACGGGAAAAATTGCAACTCCGGGGCAAAATTTGGACGAATTGGTGGATGGAAAAGGGTGGGGAGGGTGGGGAAAGCTAGATCCACACGCAGCAACACAAATCCATGGACCAAATCCAACAAAATCTCAACTCACCGACAAATCACAAAAAAAATTGGGGCTATTTTTGGTGGGGATTTTTGGATTTAGGACGAAAAACAAAAAATCAAGCTAGAAAACACGGGGTAGGGGCTCCAAAAATGTGATCAATGTGGCTCATGATATCAAGATGATGTAGGGCGGAACCCTATGTGGACGATCTTTCACGTTTGGAGTGGATCCTACAGGGAATCACGAAGAACACGCAGAAGCACAAAGGGGGAAACACGGGGAAAACGAGAGAGAATCACGAAACCGACATAGAATCAATCACACAAGTGCTAGATCACCGAACACAAAGAGATACATATGATACAGAATCAACAAAGGTAAGGATACAAAGGTAACCGATCTTCTCCGTGAGGAGGTCTTGAATCCATGAGGGGATCTTCCCATGAGGGGGTCTTGAATCCGATTGGATCTTCTCCGAGGAGGCCGCGGTCTCTCACGAAGAGGAGATCCGATGAATGAGCGAAGCTCTATCTCTAATCTGAGCTAAATCAACGCTAACCCTAAAACATACGGGAGGAGGGAGTATATATAGTCAGGGGGCAAAGGGATACATGGGTCAAGGCCCAAAGGAGCTGCGCGCAGGCAGGGGGCGCCGGATGTCCGGGCGTCGGGCCGGATGTCTGGTGGCTCGTGAGGTGCCGGATGTTCGGGCTGGAGGTGCCGGATGTCTAGTGCTTCAGGAGAGGCCGGATGTCCGGTGCTGAGGGAGGATGTCTGGGCTGTTGGGGTGGCCTTCTGAGCATTCAGGACGCCTGGGCCAGATAATCGGGCAGGAGGCCGGATATCCGGGCTTGATGCCGGATGTCCGGTCGCTGTAGCCTTCTTCTGCAGAGTCTAGACGTGTATATCTCCAGGGGCCGGATGTCCGGGGTCCTGGCCGGATGTCCGGTGCCTGGAGGCTGCTTTTGCCTTCTTCCATGGGTTCTCTTCGTCCGTGGACTCGGGGTCTTGTCCATCTTCATGTGCATCCTCGGGAGGGTCCTCTTGGTACCTAATCATGCACAACATTCCAGATTGAGGTAGTAGCCATGTCTCGAGAGGGTCATATGATATTTCACTAAGGAGAGAAGTCACCTCGGTCTCGAGAGCTTGAGCTCGTGCTCTAGTCATGGGTCCTCTTGGTGCTTGGTGAGGCGACGGAAGGTCCATGGGGATGACCGAAGGATGCTCCGCATCATTTTCTCCCTTAGTTTGCAGGCTAAGAAAAATCGTCGGAGGTCTTATACCTCTTGACGTGGGCATGAGCCTGAAATCCCAATTTTAGCCCTCGAAACATCTCATATGTTCCGCGACGTTTCAAAATCGCCTTTGGTGCCTCAATTCTAAACTGTTTAACATTACTGAACTATCACATAGTTATCAAAAATGTGTATGTAAAATGTTCACAACATCCATAGACGACGTTCGAGGTTCAGCACACCGAGCGGTGCATTAAGGACATAAGCCTTCTACGCAGCAATGAGGACAATCCTCAGTTTATGGACCCAGTCTGCATAATTGCTACTATCAACTTTCAACTAAATTTTCTCTAGGAACATATCTAAAATAGTAGAACTAAAACGCGAGCTACGGCATAATTTGCAAAGACCTTTTTGACTATATTCAAGATAATTAAGTTCATCTTATATACTCCCACTTAGATAGACATCCCTCTAGTCATTTAAGTGATTACATGATCCGAGTCAACTAGGCCGTGTCCGATCATCACGTGAGACGGACTATTCATCATCGGTGAACATCTTCATGTTGATCGTATCCACCATACGACTCATGCTCGACCTTTCGGTCTCTTGTGTTCCGAGGCCATGTCTGTACATGCTAGGCTCATCAAGTCAACCTAAGTGTTTTGCGTGTGTAAATCTGGCTTACACCTGTTGTATGTGAACGTTAGAATCTATCGCACCTGATCATCACGTGCTGCTTTGAAACAACTAACTTTCGCAACGGTACACAGTTAGGGGGAACACTTTCTTGAAATTTTAATGAGGGATCATCTTATTTACTACCATAGTTCTAAGCAAATAAGATGCAGAAACATGATAAACATCACATGCAATCAAAAAGTGACATGATATGGCCAATATCATTTTGCTCCTTTTGATCTCCATCTTCGAGGCTCCATGATCATCATCGTCACCGGCATGACACCATGATCTCCATCATCATGATCTCCATCATCGTGTCTCCATGAAGTTGTCTTGCCAACTATTACTTCTACTACTATGGCTAACGGTTTAGCAATAAAATAAAGTAATTACATGGCGTTGTTCAATGACACACAGGTCATACAATAAATTAAGACAACTCCTATGGCTCCTGCCAGTTGTCATACTCATCGACATGCAAGTCGTGATTCCTATTACAAGAACATGATCAATCTCATACATCACATATCATTCATCACATTCTTTTGGCCATATCACATCACATAGCATACCCTGCAAAAACAAGTTAGACGTCCTCTAATTGTTGTTTGCATGTTTTACGTGGCTGCTATGGGTTTCTAGCAAGAACGTTTCTTACCTACACAAAAACCACAACGTGATATGCCAATTGCTATTTACCCTTCATAAGGACCCTTTTCATCGAATCCAATCCGACTAAAGTGGGAGAGACTGGCACCCGCTAGCCACCTTATGCAACAAGTGCATGTCAGTCGGTGGAACCTGTCTCACGTAAGTGTACGTGTAAGGTCGGTCCGGGACGCTTCATCCCACAATATCGTCGAAACAAGATTGGACTAGTAACGGTAAGCATATTGAACAAAATCAACGCCCACAACAACTTGTGTTCTACTCGTGCATAGAAACTACGCATAGACCTAGCTCATGATGCCACTGTTGGGGAACGTAGCAGAAATTCAAAAAAATTCTACGCATCACCAAGATCTATCTATTGAGAGACTACCAACGAGAGAGAGGAGTGCATCTACATACCCTTGTAGATCGCGAGCGGAAGCATTCAAGAGAACGGGGTTGAGGGAGTCGTACTCGTCGTGATCCAAATTACCGATGATCCTAGTGCTGAACGGACAGCACCTCCGCGTTCAACACACGTACGGTTGGGAATACGTCTCCTCCTTCTTGATCCAACAAGGGGAAATGAGAGGTTGATGGAGATCCAGCAGCACGACGGCGTGGTGGTGGATGCAACAGCGATCTCGGCAGGGCTTCGCCAAGCTCTACGAGAGGGAGAGGTGTTGCAGAGGGAGAGGGAGGCGCCAGAGACTTGGGGTGCGGCTGCCCTCCCTCCCCCTCACTATATATAGGGCCCCTAGGGGGGGGGGGCGCCGGCCCTAGGAGATCCAATCTCCAAGGGGGCGGCGGCCAGGGGGAAACTTGCCTCCCAAGCCAGGTGGAGGCGCCCCCACCCCTAGGGTTTCTAACCCTAGGCGCAAGGGGGGGCCAGGAGGGGCGCACCAGCCCACCAGGGGCTGGTTCCCCTCCCACTTCAGCCCATGGGGCCCTTCGGGATATGTGGCCCCACCTGGTGGACCCCCGGGACCCTTCCGGTGGTCCCGGTACAATACCATCCAAATTAGAGTTGATGTGAGCACTTCCCCAGAGGTAGAGGCTTTTTCTACAAAAGGGTGGGAGCATAAAATGTAGGTGAGTCAATTGCGTGTGGCCTTCAAGTATTTCGTATTGTAACAATATTAGATCGGCATCCAAACAAAGGTGCATGTACGGTTCCTAAGGGATACAATTTTGTCCTAATCATCGAGAAAGATGAAATAAGTTGATAGTGCGATCTCGTACTAACACATACTCTCTAAATATTTCAGAACTTGCATGCGGCCTTCAAGCCACAACCGCGGTATGAGTTCTGATCTCAGACTTTGGTTTGGGGGCTGCTGGCCCCTTCGCGTCGACAAGGAAACTATGGACGACAATGGGTTTAGAATTCGAATAAAATGAAGACCATATCGAACAAATAGAGGAAAGGGCGGAAAGGGGAAAAAGTAAACTCTAAGCGACATATGGCATGAAAAAGAAATCCAATTTCGGTAAGACTTGATCTGAATCATAGTTTAGATCCAAGTCGGTTCAGTGAGGGCGACCGCGAAAGTCACCAAATGGGTTTGGTCCGTCTTTTCCTGATCTTTGTTTGTCCCCCCAAAAAAGGCGTGAGAGGACGTTGCAGATGTCCGGGATGGATACGACTTCTTCTAACGCTAGAAGACCACAGGAAGAAAACTGGGACCAGAGCATGTCGTGAAAGACGCACATGGGGCGGGTGTGCTTCGACCGTGTCTCCGGGGCACAGTTGAATGTAGATATCATGAACGCGAGGATAAGGATACTAGGCCGAGAAACCCGGGCAAGTACTCTCCTAATGTGCCGATCGCTAGCGCATCCAGGGCCCCGGCGCCCAGCTCTGCTGGAGAGGCCGTCACTGATTTGAAAAGTGCGTCTGCGGTTCGGATAGACTGATTCTGCGAACGCCTAGCCCCAGGAATCAATAAAAAAACAAGTGCTAAGTTTCATTTCAGATCAGTGAATAAACCAAAAAAGAGACCTTTCTCGCTCGACGCCACACTATGCTCCGCTTCAACAAATGAGAGTTTTCGGTGGAACCGGTGAACCACGCGAGCTGGTTAGATGCGTGGGGCAGAGGGCTCGTAGTACCTGATAGCGCAGCTATGCAGTGGAAGGGAAGGATCCTAAATCGACCCCCTTCTTTCTTTTTTATTCAAAGACACAAAAGCAAGCACAAAAGAGATTGGACTCTCGGGTGACCCCCAAAACTTTCCCGATGGCCGAAACCTGACTTCCTATATATAATTCTTCACCTCTGGACCATTCCGGAACTCCTCGTGATGTCCGGGATCTCATCCGGGACTCCGAACAACTTTTGGGTTACCGCATACTAATATCTCAACAACCCTAGCGTCACCGAACCTTAAGTGTGTAGACCCTACGGGTTCGGGAGACATGCAGACATGACCGAGACGACTCTCCGGTCAATAACCAACAGGGGGATCTGGATACCCATGTTGGCTCCCACACGCTCCTCGATGATCTCATCGGATGAACCACGATGTCGAGGGTTCAATCAATCCCGTATACTATTCACTTTGTCAATCGGTACGTTACTTGCCCGAGATTCGATCGTCGGTATCCCAATACCTCGTTTAATCTCGTTACTGGCAAGTCACTTTACTCGTACCGTAATGCATGATCCCGTGACCAGATACTTGGTCACATTGAGCTCATTATGATGATGCATTACCAAGTGGGCCCAAATATACCTCTTCGTCATACGGAGTGACAAATCCCAGTCTCGATTCGTGCCAACCCAACAGACACTTTCGGAGATACCCGTAGTGCACCTTTATAGTCACCCAGTTACGTTGTGACGTTTGGCACACCCAAAGCACTCCTACGGTATCCGGGAGTTGCACAATCTCATGGTCTAAGGAAATGATACTTGACATTTGGAAAAGCTCTAGCAAAACGAACTACACGATCTTTGTGCTACGCTTAGGATTAGGTCTTGTCCATCACATCATTCTCCTAATGATGTGATCCCATTATCAATGACATCCAATGTCCATAGTCAGGAAACCATGACTATCTGTTGATCAACGAGCTAGTCAACTAGAGGCTCACTAGGGACGTGTTGTGGTCTATATATTCACACATGTATTACGATTTCCGGATAACACAATTATAGCATGAATAACAGACAATTATCATGAACAAGCAAATATAATAATAACCAATTTATTATTGCCTCTAGGGCATATTTCCAACAATTCTTCCAAAAAATCACGTTGCCAAAGGTTTCATTCCGTTTGGACTCCGTTTGATATTGCTTTTCTTCGAAATACTGAAACAGGCAATAAAACAACAATATGGGCTGGGCCTCCGGTTAATAGGTTAGTCCCAAAAGTAATATAAAAGTGTATAATAAAGCCCATAATCATTCAAAACAAATAATAATATAGCATGAATGCTTCATAAATTATAGATACGTTGGAGACATATCAACATCCCCATGCTTAATTCCTACTCGTCCTCGAGTAGGTAAATGATAAAAGAAAGAATTTATGAAGTGTGAATGCTAGAGGTGCACAAGTTTGATCAATGATAATTTCAATCACCTTTTCTAGCATGATAATATGTCATAACAATAGTTCATCTAATAAAACTTTTCACGAACTAGTAACAAGCAATTCACATGTTAAAGCATAGACCATAAACTTTCTTGAAAACTAGCAAACTTCATTCTTAGTCATCAAACAATTGCAATTCATCTTACTTTCAGGAAGAGTCTATGTCAGAGCTTTGGTTTAGCAAACTTCACATACTCAACTATCATATAGTCTTCTACAATTGCTAACACTCACGCAATACTTGTGGTTATGAAGTTTTAATCAGACACAAAGAAAGATTGGGGCTTATAATGTTGCCTCCAAACGTATTCACCTTTGGGTGGTGTCAACAATAATAGTTCATGCTAACGTACATCCAATTGGATATATATATCAGGATCACCCTAACACAAAGTGCTTGCCAAAGGATAAAATGAAAAAGGGAAAGGTGAAGATCACCTTGACTCTTGCATAAAGTAAAAGATAGGCCCTTCGCAGAGGGAAGCAGAGGTTGTCATGCGCTTTTAGGGTTGGATACACAAAATCTTAATGCGAAAGAATGTCAATTTATATTGCCCCTTGTATATGGACCTTTATTATGCAGTCCGTCGCTTTTATTGCTTCCATAACAAGTTCGTACAAAGCTTATTTTCTCCACACTAATAAGTCATGCATATTTAGAGAGCAATTTTTATTGCTTGCACCGATGACAACTTACTTGAAGGATCTTACTCAATCCATAGGTAGGTATGGTGGACTCTCATGGAAAAAGCTGGGTTTAAGGATATTTGGAAGCACAAGTAGTATCTCTACTTGGTGCTAGGAATTTTGGCTAGCATGAGGGGGAAAGGCAAGCTCAACATGTTTGAATGATCCATGACAATATACTTTAACTGAGATGTGAGAAAACATAACCCATTACGTTGTCTTCCTTGTCCAACATCAACTCTTTAGCATGTCATACTTAATGAGTGCTCACAATTATAAAAGATGTCTATGATAATATATTTATATGTGAAATCTCCCTTCCTTCAATATTCTTTCATGAATTGTTCAAATGACCAATACAATGCTTGCTATCCGTCAATAAATTTACAACCTCTACTTCTTAGATGTGAAGTCATTACTCCCCATGGGATAAGCAAATGAGACATATATAATTTCAGATTTATGACATTCAACTCATTCAACCATTTACTCATAGGATATAAGTGAAGCACACGAGTAAATGAAAAGCTACTCCAAAAAGATATAAGTGAAGATCAATGAGTAGCTAAATAATTATGCAACTATGCGAAGACTCTCTCCCATTTAAGAATTTCAGATCTTGGTATCTTATTCAAACAGCAAGCAAAACAAAATAAATGACATTGCAAGGATAGCACGACTCATGTGAAGAAGCAAAAACTTAGGCTCAACCGATACTAACCGATAGTTGTTGAAGAAGAAAGGTGGGATGCCTACCGGGGCATCCCCAAGCTTAGATGCTTGAGACTTCTTGAAATATTATCTTGGGGTGCCTTGGGCATCCCCAAGCTTGAGCTTTTGTGTCTCCTTGATTCCTTTCATATCATGGTTTCTCTTTTTATCAAAAGCTTCATTCACAACAAACTCAACAAGAACTCGTGAGATAGGTTAGTATAAACCAATGCAAAACCTTATCATTTTATACTGTAACAAATCACTTAAATTATTTCAACATTTCATAATAAATGCCTATGCATATTTAATACTCCTATCCTCAAATAGAATCATTAAACAAGCAAACATATGCAAACAATGCAACCATAACAGCAATCTGTTAAAACAGTACAGTCTGTAAAGAATGCAAGGGTATCAATACTTCCCTAACTCCAAAAAATATGAGAGAAAATTACCTCTGTAATGAGTTTATCAGAGGTCAATATGCAAAAATATTCAACATTATACCATTCTCTGACTTTTCTAGGGGATTTTTGCAACAGCGGTAAACTTTCTGTTTTCAAACAGCAACATGTATACTAGCAAAATAAGCATGGCAAAGGCTATCCTTGACATTTTTATTGAAAATAAAGATGCAAAACATTACTCTAAATAACAGAAAGCAAAAACTAACAAAAGAAAATGACGCTCCAAGCAAAACACATATCATGTGGCGAATAAAAATATAGCTCCAAGTAAAGTTACCGATGAACGAAGACGAAAGAGGGGATGCCTTCCGGGGCATCCCCAAGCTTAGTTGCTTGGTTGTCCTTTAACATTACCTTGGGGTGCCTTGGGCATCCCCAAGCTTAGGCTCTTTCCAATCCTTATTCCATAGTCCATCGAATCTCTACCCAAAACTTGAAAACTTCGACCACACAAAACTCAAACAAAACTCGTAAGCTCCGTTAGTATAAGAAAATAAAACCACCACTTAGGTACTGTAATGAACTCATTCTAAATTCATATTGGTGTAATATCTACTGTATTCTAACTTCTCTATGGTTCATACCCTCCGATACTACTCATAGATTCATCAAAATAAGCAAACAACACAATGAAAACAGAATCTGTCAAAAACAGAACAAGCTGAAGTAATCTGTATCAAACATATACTTATGGAACCCCAAAAATTATGAAATAAATTTCTGGACCTGAGTAATATGTCTATTAATCATCTGCAAAAATAATCAACCTAAAATCACTATCCAGTAAACAATGGCAGCTAATCTCGTGAGCGCTAAAGTTTCTGTTTTTCACAGAAAGATCATATAAACTTCACCCAAGTCTTCCCAAAGGTTCTACTTGGCACTTTATTGAAACGAAAGCTATAAAACATGATAACTACAGTAGAATAATCATGTGGACACACAAAAACAGTAAGGATAAATATTGGGTTGTCTCCCAACAAGCGTTTTTCTTTAACACCTTTCTAGCTAGGCATGATGATGGCAATGATGCTCACATAAAAGATAAGAATTGAAACATAAAGAGAGCATCATGAAGAATATGACTATCACATTTAAGTCTAACCCACTTCCTATGCATAGGGCTTTTATGAGCAAACAACTTATGGTAACAATAATCAACTAGCAAAGGAAGGTAAAACAAGTATAGCTTCAAAACTTTAAGCACATAGAGAGGAAACTTGACATTATTGCAATTCCTACAAGCATATGTTCCTCTCTCATAATAATTTTCAGTAGCATCATGAATGAATTCAAAAATATAACCAGCACCTAAAGCATTCTTTTCATGATCTACAAGCATAGAAAATTTACTACTCTCCACATAAGCAAATTTCTTCTCATTCAGAATAGTGAGAGTATCATAAGAGACTTGAACACTAAAAATTGTTTCCACATTAAAAGAGTAACGTTCAGAAAAAGGTTAATCATAATCATGACAAGATTTGTAAATATAATCATCACTACTTTTTATAGCATAAGTTTCATCACAATAATCATCATAAGTAGCAACTTCGTTCTCATCATAATCGATTGAAACCTCTCCCAAGATAGTGGAATCACTAAATAAAGTTGACACCCTTCCAAATCCACTTTAATATTCATCACAATAAAATTCAACATCCTCCAAAATAGTGGGATCATTACTTCCTGAAGTTGACACTCTTCCGAACCCACATTCATCAATATAATCATCATAGGTACAAGGCATGCCATCATCATAACAACTTTGCATATCAAAACTTGGGATGCTAAAAATATCATCTTCATTAAACATAGCATCCCCAAGCTTGGGACAAACATTAATTTCAGCAAATATATTCTCAAATATTTCATCCTCATCAAACATAGCTTCCCCAAGCTTGGGCCCTTTCATATCATAAGCATAATCACTCTCATCATTAAAAATATGGATAGCACCAATAGTAAAGCAATTATCATCATCATATTGAGTAGTAGGAGCAACATCATTTGGGAGGTATGCCTTTTTACCTTTGTTGCTCCTTCTTTTCTTTTTCTTCTTCACATTATGTGTGGGTCCAACCTTCCTTTTTGAGCTCCTTATTGACGAGATTGGTTGAATAGAAAGCTCCTCCTCGTTGCCTGATTCATCATAAGAAATAATAGGAGGATATTGGGAAGTCTCTTCCCTTTCATTAGTATTCTCATCATCTTCTATTTGCTTTCTTTTCTTTAGGTAATTGGCAATATAAGGATTTTCAATGCAATTCTCCGCACAAAACATATAAATCTTTTCTAGATCAATATCAAGGAATTTCTTATGGGCAAATTCTAGAAGATCCTTAAGTAAACGTTTCAATTCTTCATAACCCAAAAGTAAACTAAGTTCATTGTAATGTGCAAGGGAGATCAAATTATCACAACTTTCGGACACGATTCGATCATGAAACAATTTGCATTGGAGATGTAAATGACCATGTTTATTGCAAAGTTCACAAGTACGGCAAAGGAATTTTAAATTTTCAGCACTCACATCTAGCCTTTCTTGCAACCATTTAGTTTCTAAATGCTTATGCCTCTTGCAATAAATATCTTCTCTATTAGGTGTGTTCATTCAGACATGCACTCCACAAAAGTTGACATGCTCATAAGAGATATTTTCATCATGACTGCAGCAATCATCATTAATACTATGGATATTCAAGGAGTTCATACTAACAACATTGCAATCATGCTCATCATTCAAATATTTAGTATCAAGCATTCTAATGCATTCTTCTTCTAGCACTTGAGCACAATTTTCCTTTCCATCAAACTCACGAAAGATATTAAAAAGATGAAGCGTACGAGACAAACTTAACTCCATTTTTTTGTAGTTTTCTTTTATAAACTAAACTAGTGATAAAACAAGAAATAAAAAGATTCGATTGCAAGATCTAAAGATATACCTTCAGGCACTCACCTCCCCGGCAATGGCGCCAGAAAAGAGCTTGATGTCTACTACACAACCTTCTTCTTGTGGACGTTGTTGGGCTTGCAAGTGCACAGGTTTGTAGGACAGTAGCAAATTTCCCTCAAGTGGATGACCTAAGGTTTATCAATCCGTAGGAGGCATAGGATGAAGATGGTCTCTCTCAAACAACCCTGCAACCAAATAACAAAGAGTCTCTTGTGTCCCCAACAAAACCAATACAATGGTAAATTGTATAGGTGCACTAGTTCGGCGAAGAGATGGTGATACAAGTGCAATATGTATGGTAGATAAAGGTATTTGTAATCTGAAATTATAAAAACAGCAAGGTAACTAATGATAAACGTGAGCGTAAACGGTATTGCAATGGTATGAAACAAGGCCTAAGGTTCATACTTTCACTAGTGCAAGTTCTCTCAACAATAATAACATAGATAGATCATATAACAATCCCTCAACATGCAACAAAGAGTCACTCCAAAGGCACTAATAGCGGAGAGCAAACGAAGAGATTATGGTAGGGTATGAAACCACCTCAAAGTTATTCTTTTGGATAAATCTATTCAAGAGTTCGTACTAGAATAACACCTTAAGACACAAATCAACCAAAACCCTAATGTCACCTAGATACTCCATTGTCACCTCAAGTATCCGTGGGCATGATTATACGATAAGCATCACACAATCTCAGATTCATCTATTCAACCAACACAAAGTACTTCAAAGAGTGCCCCAAAGTTTCTACCAGAGAGTCAAGAACGTGTGCCAACCCCTATGCGTAGGTTCATGGGCGGAACCCGCAAGTTGGTCACCAAAACATACATCAAGAGGCACATGATATCCCATTGTCACCACAGATAAGCACGGCAAGACATACATCAAGTGTTCTCATAAAAGACTCAATCCGATAAGATAACTTCAAAGGGGAAAACTCAATTCATCACAAGAGAGTAGAGGGGGAGAAACATCATAAGATCCAACTACAATAGCAAAGCTCGGGATACATCAAGATCGTGCCATAGAGGGAACACGAGAGAGAGAGATCAAACACATAGCTACTGGTACATACCCTCAGCCTCGAGGGTGAACTACTCCCTCCTCGTCATGGATAGCACCGGGATGATGAAGATGGCCACCGGTGAAGGATCCCCCCTCCGGCAGGGTGCCGGGAAGGGCTCCCGAGAGGTTTTTGGTGGCTACAGAGGCTTGCGGCGGCGGAACTCCCGATCTATCTTGATATTCGATGGTTTTAGGGCACGTAGGGTTATATAGGCGAAATAAGTCGGTCGGGGAGTGCTCAAGGGGTCCACGAGACAGGGGGTCGCGCCCTGTAGGGGGGGGGCACCCCCTATCTCTTGGGCTCGTCGAGTATCTTCTGACTTGATCTCCGAGCCTCCAGGATGATATTCTTCCAAAAAATCACGTTGCCGAAGGTTTCATTCCGTTTGGACTCCGTTTGATATTCCTTTTCTTCGAAATACTGAAACGGGCAATAAAACAACAATATGGGCTGGGCCTCCGGTTAATAGGTTAGTCCCAAAAGTAATATAAAAGTGTATAATAAAGCCCATAATCATTCAAAACAGATAATAATATAGCATGAATGCTTCATAAATTATAGATACGTTGGAGACGTATCAATTAGCCAAATGGAAGCAGCAATTTCTTAATGCTAGAATGAAACTTGGCCGTGCTTTTGCTACTTCACCTATCTGTGTTAGTGATAAGGATTATGAATTCTCTGTTGATCCTGAGATAATTACTTTAGTTGAATCTGATCCTTTTTATGGCAATGAATCTGAAACTGTTGTGGCACATCTTACCAAGTTGAATGATATAGCCACCCTGTTTACTAATGATGAGAAGTCTCGCTATTATTATATTCTTAAGATATTTCCGTTCTCATTAAAGGGTGATGCTAAAACTTGGTTTAATTCTCTTGATCCTGGTTGTGTGCGTAGTCCCCAAGATATGATTTATTACTTCTCTGCTAAGTATTTCCCTGCTCATAAGAAAGAAGCTGCCTTGCGGGAAATATATAATTTTGTGCAAATCAAAGAAGAGAGTCTCCCACAAGCTTGGGGCAGGCTTCTCCGATTACTTAATGCTTTTCCTGATCACCATCTTAAGAAAAATGAAATACTCGATATCTTTTATAATGGACTAACCGATGCTTCCAAGGACTACTTGTATAGTTGTGTTGGTTGTGTTTTCAGGGAAAGAACAGTCGACCAAGCTGAATTATTATTGAATAATATGTTGACAAATGAAAATAATTGGACTCTTCCTGAGCCAATTCCTGAATCAATTGAGCCAACTCCTAGGCCGATTCCTAAACCTACTCCGAAGAAGAGAGGTGTTCTATTTCTCAGTCCTGAAGATATGCAAGAGGAAAAGAAATCAATGAAAGAAAAAAGGTATTAAATCTGAAGATGTTAAGAATTTACCTCCTATTGAAGAAATACATGGTCTTAATATACCGCTTGCTGAAGAAACAAATTGTCTTGATAACCCGACACAGGTAGTAAAGGTAAATTCTCTCTATAGATATGATAAAGTTGAAATCCCGTCCACTACATTTCATAGCCAGTGCTTAGATGAATTTGATGACTTTATGGATAAACAAGCAAATTTCAATGATTATGTTAGTAGACAATTGAAAAATAATGCTTATATGATTGGACGCTTGAGTGATTATATGTCTAGAGTTAAGGGTGAACTTAAACTTACTAGTAAACATGTTTCTATGGTCACCACTCAAGCTGAACAAGTACTTAAGGCTCAGAATGAATTGCTTGATGAATTAAATAATAAACCTGACTTTGCTGTTAGAGTGGCTACTAGAACTGGTAGAATTACTCAGGAACCTTTGTATCCTGAAGGCCACCCTAAGAGAATCGAGCAGGATTCTCAGAATAATAATCTAGATGCTCCTAGTTCTTCTAAGAAGAAGAAAAAGAAAAATGATAGGACTTTGCATGCTTCTAGTGAACCTAATGTAGAAACACCTGAGAAACCTAATGATACCTCTATCTCTTATGCTGAAACACAATCCGGAGATGAACATGAACCTGATGATAATGCTAATAATGATGTTCATGTAGATGCTCAACCTAGTAATAACAATGATATAGAAATTGAAACTACTGTTGATCTTGATAACCCACAATCAAGAAACCAAGGTTATGATAAGAGAGATTTTTTTGCTAGTAAACAGGGTAGGGAAAGAGAACCATGGGTTTAGAAACCCATGCCTTTTCCTCCTAAACCATCTAAGACAAAGGATGATGAGGACTTTGAGCGCTTTGCTGAAATGACTAGACCTATTTTCTTACGCATGCGCTTAACTGATATGCTTAAAACAAACCCTTATGCTAAATACATGAAAGATATCATTACAAATAAAAGAAAAATACCTGAAGCTGAAATCTCCAGCATGCTTGCCAAATATACCTTTAAGAGTGGAATACCAAAGAAACTTGGTGATCCCGGCATACCCACTATACCATGCTCCATCAAAAGAAATTATGTTAAAACTATCTTATGTGATTTAGGATCCGGTGTTAGTGTTATGCCTCTTTCCTTGTACCGTAGACTTGAATTAAGTAAGTTGACACCTACTGAGATATCCTTGCAAATGGCTGACAAATCAACTGCCATACCTGTCGGCATCTGTGAGGACGTGCCTGTTGTTATTGCAAATGTTACTATCTTAACAGACTTTGTCATTCTTGATATTCCTGAGGACGACAGTATGTCGATTATCCTTGGTAGACCCTTTTTAAATACTGCAGGTGCTATTATTGATTGCAACAAAGGAAATGTCACCTTTCATGTTAATGAAAATGAGCACACGGTATATTTTCCGAGGAAACAACCTCAAGTTCACAGCATAAATTCTATTGGGAAAATTCCATCAATTATATTGGGAGGTTTTGAATTTCCTCTCCCTATTGCAAATAAAAAGTATGATATTCTTATTATTGGGGATGTTCATATCCCCATTAAGGTAACCTAGTGTCACTTCGAAATTTCTCCGGTTCTATGTGATTCGGAATGAGTTTGTTAACAAGACTTGATCAACCTTGTTAGTGGATTCCTTTTGATGATCATGAGATGGATGAAACTAGAAGGCACAACCTTCTATACCTTCTCTTTACTTTCTGTTACTTAGAATAAATAAAGTAGAAATAAAATATTTTGTCTATTTTCTGAATTAACCATGCAATAAAAAATATCCCGAAAATAAAAGTGCTCCAAATGCCCTGCAAATTTAGTATGATTTTTATGGAATATTTGAGGATTTTAGGCACTGAGAACGCTGCAGGGGGGTCAAGCACCTGGCCACGAGGGTGGAGGGCGCGCCCCCTCTCCCTGGGCGCGCCCCCTGTCTCGTGGGCCCACGGTGGACCCCCTCCACTTATTCCTGCACCCACACACTCCATCTTCATCCCAAAAAAAATCACCATCCAGCTCAAGCACGAGTTCTAGCTCATTTTGCTGCGATTTTCGATCTCCTCGCTCAAACCTCCATTCACAAAACTGCTTTGGAATATTGTTGCTTGGTATGTGACTCCTCCATTGATCCAATTAGTTTCTGTTCTAGTGCTTTATTCATTGCAAATTTCTGCCGCATGATGTCTACTACACAGCCTTCTTCTTGTAGACGTTGTTGGGCCTGCAAGTGCACAGGTTTGTAGGACAGTAGCAAATTTCCCTCAAGTGGATGACCTAAGGTTTATCAATCCATAGGATGCGTAGGATGAAGATGGTCTCTCTCAAGCAACCCTGCAACCAAATAACAAAAAGTCTCTTGTGTCCCCAACACACCGAATACAATGGTAAACTGTATAGGTGCACTAGTTCGGTGAAGAGATAGTGATACAAGTGCAAAATAGATAGTAGATAAAGGTTTTTGTAATCTGAAATAATAAAAACAGCAAGGTAACAAGCGATAAAAGTGAGCGTAAACAGTATTGCAATGCTAGGAAACAAGGCCTAGGGTTCATACTTTCACTAGTGCAAGTTCTCTCAACAATACTAACATAGATAGATCATATAACAATCCCTAAACATGCAACAAAGAGTCACTCCAAAGACACTAATAGCGGAGAACAAACGAAGAGATTATGGTAGGTATGAAACCACCTCAAAGTTATTCTTTCGGATTGATCTATTAAAGAGTTCGTACTAGAATAACACCTTAAGACACAAATCAACCAAAACCCTAATGTCACCTAGATACTCCATTGTCACCTCAAGTATCCGTGGGCATGATTATACGATATGCATCACACAATCTCAGATTCATCCAACCAACACAAAGTACTTCAAAGGGTGCCCCAAAGTTTCTACCGGAGAGTCAAGAACGTGTGCCAACCCCTATGCGTAGGTTCATGGGCGGAACCCGCAAGTTGGTCACCAAAACATACATCAAGTGGCACATGATATCCCATTGTCACCATAGATAAGCACGACAAGACATACATCAAGTGTTCTCAAAGAAAGACTCAATCCGATAAGATAACTTCAAGAGGGAAACTCAATTCATCACAAGAGAGTAGAGGGGGAGAAACATCATAAGATCCAACTATAATAGCAAAGCTCGGGATACATCAAGATCGTGCCATAGAGGGAACACGAGAGAGAACATGAGAGAGGGAGATCAAACACATAGCTACTGGTACATACCCTCAGCCTCGAGGGTGAACTACTCCCTCCTCGTCATGGATAGCGCCGGGATGATGAAGATGGCCACCGGTGAAGGATCCCCCCTCCGGCAGGGTGCCGGGAAGGGCTCCCGAGGGGTTTTTGGTTGCTACAGAAGCTTGCGGCGGCGGAACTCCCAATCTATCTTGATTTTCGATGGTTTTAGGGTACATAGGGTTATATAGGCGGAAGAAGTCGATCAGGGAGTGCTCGAGGGGTCCACGAGACAGGGGGGCGCGCCCTGTAGGGGGGCATATCTCCTGGGCTCCTCGAGGATCTTCTGACTTGATCTCCAAGCCTCCAGGATGATAATCTTCCAAAAAATCACGATGCCGAAGGTTTCATTCCGTTTGGACTCCGTTTGATATTCCTTTTCTTCGAAATACTGAAACAAGCAATAAAACAGCAATATGGGTTGGGCCTCCGGTTAATAGGTTAGTCCCAAAAGTAATATAAAAGTGTATAATAAAGCCCATAATCTTTCAAAACAGATAATAATATAGCATGAATGCTTCATAAATTATAGATACGTTGGAGACGTATCACTGCATAGGTGACCCTGTTCATGAGCTTGCATGTTAAATTTATGAGGTCCCAAGTAATTCTAATGCTTGATATAGGCTCTAGGCACTTATGGGAGTAGTTTCTATCAATCTTGTTCAGTTTTATTTACTTTTATTTTGAAGTTACTAAAAATTTAAGAATTTTCAGAAAAGATGAAGAGGTGGTTATTGAGGGGCTCTTCTAGCCAAGGCTCCAAGGATAAGCAAGCTAAGGAGAAAGAAAAGGCCAAGTATAATCTTCCTCGCATAGCGGAAGTAAGGCCTTGTGATAATTTCTTGAGAGCAGCCGGGATTTACGAAGACTTTTATTCTTTGGCTGAAAATGCGGGCCTCACCGACTTCCTCCACGACCGGATCGAACATGGTGTACGCGTACCGAGGCCAGACATCAGCTCTAGAGCCTGATCCGGAACCACCACTCGACCCATATCGGCCATCATCTTATCAGTGGTATCCGGAGGAGATCGCTAGCCAGTGGCAGTACGAGGACACTTCTCATATACCGGGGAGAGTAGCCGCTATCCATGTGCATAGACCAACTTAGGCCAAAAGCCTAAGCTTGGGGGAGTATGTATTTCCCACCGACTTTACATTCATGTTCACACACTATTCTAGTCGTCGGTGCTCATACTCTTTCATTGTACTATCCATGCTAGTTTAAATTCTTTTTTCTAGTTTTCTTCTTGTGTGTTTGATAAACCTTAAGAAAAACCAAAAAATAAATTAGTTTAATTTCCATGCCTGTAGTAGTAATAATGAAAACCCAAAAAGATTCCTCGTTCTTCTTTTACTTGTTGGGAGCTTTCCCGTGTAAATAGTTTTATTTCCTTTCTTTCTTTGGGGGTCAAGAGTAGAAGACCATATTGAAAATGATTAATGGCTCTCATATGCATGATTGTTGATTTAATTTAGAGCCCATATTACTTTGTCTTCTCTTTTGAAATGAATGCTTACAGATTCCAGCTTAGTCCAATGCACATGCACTATTACTATTATACACACCGTTCGGTCGTGCAAGTGAAAGGCAATGATGACGATATATGATGGACTGATTGAGACGAGAAAAACTAGTATGAACTCGACCTCTTTTGTTTTGTAAATATGATGAGTTTATCGTTCCTGATTCAGCCTATTTTGAAGTAGACATATTTGCAATGACATTTAGAGATTATGGTTGCTTATCCCATGCTTAATTAGCTATGAGTAATAGTGGTTTACCTTGCGTGCCAACATGCTATTAAAATGATTGTGATGTGGTATGATGAGATGGTATCCTCCTTTGAATGAATTGAGTGACTCGACTTGGCACATGTTCACACATGTATTTGAAAAAACTCAACATAGCCTTCACGATATTTATGTTCATGGTGGATTATATCCTACTCATGCTTGCACCTGGTGTAAATTAATTTTAATGCATGTTCATGACTGTTGTCGCTCTCTCAGTTGGCCGCTTCCTAGTCTTTTGCTAGCCTTCACTTCTACTAAGCGGGAATACTGCCTATGCATCCGAACTCCATGAACCCCAAAGTTATTCCATATGAGTCCACCATACCTTCCTATATGCGGTATCTACCTACCGTTCCAAGTAAATTTGTATGTGCCAAACTCCAAACCTTCAAATGAAATTCTGTTTTGTATGCTCGAGCAACTCATGTTTCAACTAGGGCTGTCTGCATATTCCATGCTAGGTGGGTTATTCTCAAGAGGAGTGGACTCCGCTCCTCATTCACGAGAAAATGGCTGGTAATGGGGATGCCCAGTCCCATGATAAAAAAGATCAAAGCAAACCAAAATAATTAAACAAAACTCCCCCAGGATTGTTGTTACTTGGAGGCACTCATTGTTTCGAGCAAGCCATGGATTGATGTTTGTTGGTGGTGGGGGAGTATAAACTTTACCATTCTGTTTGGGAACCGCCTATAATGCATGTAGTATGGAAGATATCGCCATCTCATAGTTGTTGCGTTGACAGTGAAAGTATGCCGCTCAAAATGTTATTCATCACTATTTTAAAATCAAGCTCTGGCACCTCTACAAATCCCTGCTTCCCTTTGTGAAGGGCCTATCTATTTACTTTTATGTTGAGTCATCACCTTCTTATTAAAAAGCACCCGCTGGAGAGCACACTGTCATTTGTATGCATTACTGTTAGTTTACATTGGGTATGACTTGACTGGATCTCTTTTACCATGAATTACAATGTTTAGTAAATCCTTGATCTTTAAAGGTGCTCTGCATTTTTGTTTTGTGGTCTCAGAAAGGGCTAGCGAGATACCATCTTGTTATATCATATTATGATTGTTCTGAGAAACTGTTGTCATCCGAGTTTTATTATTATTGCTTGCTAGCTGATTATGCCATTGATATGAGTAAACATGAGACCTGAGTGTTATTGTGAATATGGTTAATTCATAATCTTTGCTGAAACCTTGAATGCTGGCTTTACATATTTACAACAACAAGAGCAAACAGAGTTTGTAAAAGTTTTTCTTTATCACTTTCAGTTTATCAACTGAATTGCTTGAGGACAAGCAAAGGTTTAACCTTGGGGGAGTTGATACGTCTCCAACGTATCTACTTTTCCAAACACTTTTTCCCTTGTTTTGGACTCTAACTTGCATGATTTGAATGAAACTAACCCGGACTGACACTGTTTTCAGCAAAACAGCCATGGTGTTGTTTATTGTGCAGAAAACAAAAGTTCTCGGAATGACCTGAAAATCCATGGAGATAACTTTTGGAAAATATAAAAAATACTGGCAAAAGATGAAGGCCAGGGGGCCCACACCCTGTCCACGAGGGGGGGGGCGCCCCCTCCCCCTGGGCGTGCCCCCTGTCTCGTGGGCCCCCTTCTGCTCCACCGACCTCAACTCCAACTCCATATATTCCGTTTCACGGAGAGAAAAATCAGAGAGGAAGTTTCATCGCATTTTATGATACGGAGCCGCCACCAAGCCCTAAAACCTCTCGGGAGGGTTGATCTTGAGTCTGTTCGGGGCTCCGAAGAGGGGGATTCATCGCCGTCATCATCATCAACCATCCTCCATCACCAATTTCATGATGCTCAACTCCGTGCGTGAGTAATTCCATCATAGGCTTGCTGGACGGTGATGGGTTGGATGAGATTTACCATGTAATCAAGTTAGTTTTGTTAGGGTTTGATCCCTAGTATCCACTATGTTCTGAGATTGATGTTGCTATGACTTTGTTATGCTTAATGCTTGTCACTAGGGCCCGAGTGCCATGATTTCAGATCTGAACCTATTATGTTTTCATGAATATATGTGAGTTCTTGACCCTATCTTGCAAGTCTATAGTCACCTATTATGTGTTATGATCCGACAACCCCGAAGTGACAATAATCGGGATACTTCTCGGTGATGACCGTAGTTTGAGGAGTTCATGTATTCACTAAGTGCTAATGCTTTGGTCCGGTTTTCTATTAAAAGGAGGCCTTAATATCCCTTAGTTTCCATTAGGACCTCGCTGCCATGGGAGGGTAGGACAAAAGATGTCATGCAAGTTCTTTTCCATAAGCACGTATGACTAAATTCGGAATACATGCCTACATTACATTGATGAACTGGAGCTAGTTCTGTGTCACCCTATGTTATAACTATTACATGATGAATTGCATCCAACATAATTATCCATCACTGATCCAATGCCTATGAGCTTTTCACATATTGTGCTTTGCTTATTTACCTTACCGTTGCTACTTTTATAATTACTACAAAACTGCTATCTTTACTTTTGCCACTGTTACCATTACTATCATACTACTTTGCTACTAAATACCTTGCTGCAGATACTAAGTTATCCAGGTGTGGTTGAATTGACAACTCAACTGCTAATACTTAAGAATATTCTTTGGCTCCCCTTGTGTCGAATCAATAAATTTGGGTTGAATACTCTACCCTCAAAAGTTGTTGTGATCCCCTACACTTGTGGGTTATCAGGGCCCACCGCCGCGCGTCTTTGGCCTACGCACACAGATTTATTGCAGCGTTCGGGGGCCGGTTGCCCTTCCCCAGGCAGTTACTGCACGTGTACATGCACACTTATTGTGGGGTAGTGGAAAGGGTGCTTGCAGATGATCCCACTCCGCCACGTTCAAACCGAGGGTTATAAATCGGGGGGCAGGGGCGGCGGACATCATTCTCGCATGCTCCCTCCTGCCCCATGCTCTTGCCTTGCTCTTTGCAACCGACACACTGCAGTGCCTGCTGCCCTGAGCAGAACTTCTCCGTCGTCCATCTTCTTTCTTCTTCCTTTGTCCATGGCCCTATCGTCGGGCTCTTGGATTGGCTCGAATGTCACCACCGAGGACATCGCCCATCTTCGGGCGTCGCGGCACCTGCCGCGGAAGACGGTTGTCGCCCTTCGTCTGCCGCACGGTGAGCAGAGGCCGCAGCCCGAGGAGTCGGAGCATGTGGTCTTCCTCGCGCACTTCGAGCGCGGATTCGGGCTTCCGGCGAGCACTTTCTTCCGCACATTCCTGGAGTTCTTCGGGCTTCAGCCGCATCATCTTGGCGCTGGTGCCATCGTCCAGCTCTTCGGCTTCGTCACCCTCTGTGAGGGGTACCTGGGGGTCGAGCCCACGATCGACCTCTGGGCGCGCTTCTTCTCCCTGAAGCAGCAGGGCCCATCGGCCGGAGAGTTCGCCAACTGCGCCGCCGCCGTCATGTTGAAGCGGTCGGGGGCGGACTTCCCCAAGATCCTGCTGGAGGATTCTACCAAGAAGTGGCAGAACTCCTTCTACGTTCGCAACTTGGGTGCGGACCGCATCAATCTTCCACCCTTCGCCATCGTGCCGCCACGGGCGAAGATGAACTGGGGCTACTCGCTCAGGCGCCCGTCGTAGGAGATTCTTAATCTCTGCGAGCGGGTGACGGTGATGAGGACGTGGGAGGGGCTCTCCGGCAACGACCTCATCGCCGCGTTCATCATGCGCCGGGTCCTCCCGCTGCAGAGGTGCTCCTGCCTCATTGGCGAGATGGTCGGCCTTCAAGACCCCAACCGCATGGGGTCGACGCGGCTGACGGCGGAGTAGATCGCGCGCCGCGTGAACGACATCTCCAAGGCCAACCTTGGGGAGGACTGGCGGTTCGGCAAGGTGCCGTACAGCGAGTCGAACCCGGCGCCATAGGTGAGTGTCTGGTCGCCTTACTTTGCTGCTGTGCACCTCCTTGTCCATCCTAACGCGACGCGGGAGGTGCTTCTGAACGCGATTCAACATCCTTTCGCCCGGGCTCCGTCGCAGGTGGCGCCAGTGGCTCCAGAGGGGCCCACGGCACATGGCGGGGAGGAGCAAGCCGAGGTCGATGCCGGCGCTGGGCATTGCGGGGGTAAGTCCTGTATTTTCTTCATGTATCTTGAGTTGTTGGTGCAGTAGTGTTGGGCGGGGGAGGCGGCGACGCGGGCATAGCCGGGTCGTCGCTTGGGGCGGTGCCGAGCCGCCCGCACGGGAAGGACATCGTCGTGCCGTGACCCCGGGCCCCGAAGCGCACGGCGGACCCGGCCAGAGCCGGGAGGCCGGCCAAGAGGAAGCGCGGCGCCGGGCATGGGAGGCCAACCCCGGTCCCTGTCTTGTCGGGGTAAGCTTCATCTCCTGTATGCGTTCGGACTTGTCAAGCCGGCCTTGTTTCTTTTTTGCTCATTCTGTCTTCTTCCTCTTTAGGTCGCCAATTGCATCGGCGAGGGCGGCGGTAGCCGCCGCGGCCGCCGAAGGGTCTGCGTTCTGTAGGAGCCCGTTCGACCTCGTCGACTAGGGCGAGGCAGAGGGATGGGCCGACTTAGACCTCGGCCTGGACCCGGACGATGCCGAGGGCTTGGCCTGGCGGGACAGGAACAGGGCCGAGGCGGAGCTGGAGGTGGCGTCGGTCCAGGCTTGGACCGACGCAGCGGCAGCATGGGCGCGAGCCGGCGCGAGATGCCGGAGGGCACGGTTGTGGCAGTGAAGGTCTTCGAGCCGTTGTCGGTGAGGGAGCACGGCCGCAAGGGCCGAGCTGAGGTGGTAGTCTTCGACCGGGAGGTCATGGAGGTGGAGGACGATACCCCGCCGCGGGTTGACGTCGTCGAGCAAGCGGGGGCTGATGGCGGTGGAAGCGGCGCCGCATGAGGCACCGCCAGTGTTGGAGGAGCCATCATGGGTGGTGGTGCCAGAGGCCGCCCCTGCAGCCGGGCCGGTGGGGGCGCAGCACACCGTTCCGGCGTCCGGGCCGAAGGCGGCAACACAGGGAGTCCCGGCGTCCGAGTCATTTGCGGCGCCGGAGAGGGCGTCGGAAGAGGTGCCGGCCGTGTCGGGAGCGGCCAGCGGGGAGCACGCCTTGGTGCTCTGTCAGGGAGGACACCGGGGAGCCGCGTCGTAGCCGGCGCGGAGCGGGGGCGTCGTGGTCTTCGGTCCTCAGACCTAGGAGGAGGCGGCGATGGACGCCATCAGCCGCCACCTTCATGGCTGGACGGACCGGCTCGAGGCTTTTGCCCAGGCCGAGGTGGAGCGGACGCGCGATCTGGAGCATGCCGTTCTGGTAAGCTTCTTCTTTTTCACGATTTCTTCTTCGTGGGGGCGCGCCAATGCACCCACTGGGTGTAGCCCCCGAGATTCGGGCCAACTACGCAGTAGTTTGGTCGAATCTTTGGAGCGTTGGCCTTGTTCTGATTTCTGCTCTCTTAAGCAACTCGACACCTACCGGGTCGGCGCCTTCAACCATCTCCTGGGCAAGTGCTAGGAGCTCAAGGAGCAGCTCGCTGCTAAGGAGGAGGAGCTTCGTATCGCCGCATGTATCTTCGTGCTCTTTTCTAGTGGGGGCGCACTAGCGCACCCACTGGTTGTAGCCCCGAGATTCGGGCCAACTGTGTAACAGTTGGGCCAAATCTTAAATCTTGTTTTCTTGTTGCTGAACTCTTCTTTTTCGCAGCCGAGGTGCTGTCCTGGCGGACTTGTCTGCTCCGGGCTGGTCACCACTATGACCGGTTCGTTGTCGACACCGGCCGTCTTGGCGTCGAGGTGGCGAAGGCGAGGGCAGAGGCGGCCACGGCCCGGCGGTCTCTCGACGAGGCCAACCACCTACATGAGCAGCTGGCGGGTCACAAGAGTCGCCTCGAGGCCGAGGTGGAGCTTCTTAAGGCAGAAGCTGCCAAGGCGGTGGAGGCGCAGCATGCCCTGGTCGAGGCGGACCAGTAGCGCGGTCGGCTGGCTGACGACAAGGGCCGGCTCCAGGCCGAGGTGGATCGCCTATGGGAGCAGGTTACCGCGGCTGAGGGGGCCCGGCAGGACGAGGCCCGTCGTCGCGAGGCGGCCGAGAAGGCGGTCGATGACAAGTACGCCGAACTGAAAGCGGCCCTTGCCAAGGCGGCCTATCTGGAGAAGGTGCTCCTGGAGCGCGACTGTGCCATTTAACGGGAGCGGCGTGGTACGTTGCTCAGAGCGCAGCACCTGGAAGAGTCCTTCTCTAGTAAGAGCTTTTCTTGTGTTTTGCCGGGTCGGGGTCCGGCCTTTCGTCCTTGTTGTCCTTCTTCTGATGTGCTTCATCTTTTGTGGCAGGAGCCTTCCCGGAGACGCAACGACTGGCGGAGGAAGCCGTCCGCTTTCAGCGTGACCCGACCAGAGTCATTGGATCTGGAACAGACCCGCGGGTGGCGTGGACCTTCCTGGAAATTGTCGCCGCCGCTGAGGCCTGCCTGCAGGTATTAGGGACGCAGATGGGGCGGCTGTCCCAGGCCGACACCGCGATGGCGGCCCTTTGGCCGGACTCCGTCGAGCTCAGTAGCTTTATGCGCCTGGTGTGTTGGTTGGAGATGGGGCCGGACCGGCTTGGCGAGTGGCGCGTTGATACATCCATTTTGCATCATGCTTTTATATCAATATTTATTGCATTATGGGCTGTTATTACACATTATATATCAATACTTATGGTTATTCTCTCTTATTTTATAAGGTTTACCATGAAGAGGGGGAATGCCGGCAGTTGGAATTCTGGCTGGAAAAGGAGCAAACATTGGAAACCTATTCTGCACTGCTCCAAAAGACTTGAGACTCCACGAAACTTATTTTTGGATTTAATAAGAATTATTGAGCGGAAGAAACACCTCAGGGGGCCCACACCCTGTCCAGGAGGGTGGGGGACGCGCCCACCCCTACTGGGTGTGCCCCCTGTCTCCTGGGCCCCCTGGTGGCCCCCCGGTGTCCATATTCTGCTATATGAAGGGTTTTATCCTAGAAAAAATCGTGGGCAAGCTTACGGGACGAAACTCCGCCGCCACGAGGCGGAACCTTGGCGGAACCAATCTAGAGCTCCGGCAGAGCTGTTCTGCCGGGGACACTTCCCTCCGGGAGGGGGAAATCATCACCATCGTCATCACCAACGATCCTCCCACAGGGAGAGGGTCAATCTCCATCAACATCTTCACCAGCACCATCTCCTCTCAAACCCTAGTTCATCTCTTGTATCCAATCTTGTATCCAAAACCACAAATTGGTGCCTGTGGGTTGCTAGTAGTGTTGATTACTCCTTGTAGTTGATACTTATTGGTTTACTTGGTGGAAGATCATATGTTCAGATCCTTAATGCATATTATTACACCTCTTATTATGAACATGAATATGCTTTGTGAGTAGTTACGTTTGTTTCCGAGGACATGGGTGAAGTCTTGCTATTAGTAGTCATGTGAATTTGGTATTCGTTCGATATTTTGATGAGATGTATGTTGTCTTTCCTCTAGTGGTGTTATGTGAACGTCGACTAAATGACACTTCACCATTATTTGGGCCTAGAGGAAGGCATTGGGAAGTAATAAGTAGATGATGGGTTGCTAGAGTGATAGAAGCTTAAACCCTAGTTTATGCGTTGCTTCATAAGGGGCTGATTTGGATCCATATGTTTAATGTCGTGGTTAGGTTTACCTTAATCCTTTTGTTATAGGTGCAGATGCTTCCAATAGGGGTTAATCATAAGTGGGATGATTGTCCAGGTAAGGATAGTACCCAAGCACCGGTCCACCCACATATCAAATTATCAAAGTACCGAACGCGAATCATATGAGTGTGATGAAACTAGCTTGACAATAATTCCCATGTGTCCTCGGGAGCGCTTTTCTCATTATAAGAAATTGTCCAGGCTTGTCCTTTGCTACAAAAAGGATTGGGCCACCTTGCTGCACCTTATTTGCTTTTATTGCTTGTTACTGATTACAAATTATCTTATCACAAAACTATCTATTACTTACAATTTCAGTGCTTGCAGAGAAAACCTTACTAGAAACCGCTTATCATTTCCTTCTGCTCCTCGTTGGGTTCGACACTCTTACGTATCGAAAGGACTACGATAGATCCCCTACAATTTTGGGTCATCAAGACTCTTTTCTGGCGCCGTTGCCGGGGAGTGTAGCGCTTTTGGTGAGTGGAACTTGGTAAGGAAACATTTATATAGTGTGCTGAAAATTTCTGTTACTTGTTACTATGGAAACTAATCCTTTGAGGGCTTGGTCGGGGCATCTTCGCCCCGACCAGTAGAGCAAAGAGTTGCTCCTCAACCTACTGAACCTACTAAAAATGTTCACTTTGAAATTCCTTCGGGTATGATAGAGAAACTGCTAGCTAATCCATTTGCAGGAGATGGAACATTGCATCCCGATTTACACCTTATCTTTGTGGATGAAGTTTATGGATTATTTAAGCTTGCAGGTATTCCCGATGATGTTGTCAAAAGGAAGGTCTTCCCTTTATCTTTGAAGGGAGATGCATTGACATGGTTTAGGCTATGTGATGATACGGGATCTTGGAATTATAAACGACTGAAGTTGGAATTTCACCAGAAATTCTATCCTATGCATCTTGTTCATCGTGATCGTAATTACATATATAATTTCTGGCCTCGCGAAGAAGAAAGCATCGCTCAAGCTTGGTGGAGGCTTAAGTCAATGTTATATTCATGCCCCAATGATGAGCTCTCTAGAGAAATGATTATTCAAAAAATTTATGCTCGGCTTTCTCTCAATGATCGCACCATGCTCGATACTTCCTGTGCTGGTTCTTATATGCTGAAGACTATTGAATTCAAATGGGACTTATTGGAAAGAATTAAACGCAACTCTAAAGATTGGGGTTCCAACGTTGGTAAGGAGTCAGGTATGACACCTAAGTTTGATTGTGTTAAATCTTTTATGGATACCGATGTTTTTCGTGGATTTAGTGCTAAATATGGACTTGACTCTGAGATAGTAGCTTCCTTCTGTGAATCTTTTGCTACTCACGTTGATCTCCCTAAGGAGAAGTGGTTTAAATATAATCCTCCCATTGAAGTAAAAGTAGTTGCACCTATTACAGTTGAAGAAAAGACTATCACTTATAGTGATCCTATTGTTCCTACTACTTATGTTGAGAAACCACCTTTTCTTGTTAGGATAAAGGATTGTGCTAAAACTTCGACTGTTGTTCGTAAGAGTAATACTAGAACTTATACACCTCCTGAGAAAATCAAAGTTGAACCTAGTATTGCTATGGTTAAAGATCTCTTGGATGATAATTTAGATGGGCATGTTATTTACTTCTGCGGTGAAACTGCTAATATTGTTAAACCAGATGCCAAAACACATAGACCTGTCATTGGCATGCCTATTATTTCTGTTAAAATAGGAGATCATTGTTATCATGGCTTATGTGATATGGGTGCTAGTGCTAGTGCAATACCCTATGATTTATATAAAGAAATTATGCATGACATTGCACCCGTTGAATTGGAAGGTATTGATGTTACTATCAAGCTTGCTAATAGAGATACTATTTCAGCAATTGGGATTGTTAGGGATGTTGAAGTCTTGTGTGGGAAGGTTAAATACCCTACTGATTTTCTTGTTCTTAGTTCCCCACAAGATGACTTTTGTCCCATTATATTTGGTAGACCCTTCTTGAACACTGTTAAAGCTAAGATTGATTGTGAAAAGGATGTTGTTACGGTTGGCTTCGATGATATGACTCATGAGTTTAATTTTGCTAAATTTTGTAGACAACCCCATGATAAAGAATTACCTAGTAAAGATGAAATAATTGGTCTTGCTTCTATTGCCGTACCCCCTACTGATCCGTTAGAACAATATTTGCTAGACCATGAAAATGATATGTTTATGAAAGAAAGAAGGGAAATAGATGAAGTATTCCTTAAACAGGAACCTATTCTGAAACATAACCTTCCCGTTGAAATTCTAGGGGATCCCCCTCCACCCAAGGGTGATCCCGTGTTTGAGCTAAAACCATTACCTGATAATCTTAAGTATGTTTATCTTGATGAAATGAAAATATATCCTGTTATTATTAGTGCTAACCTTTCAGAGCAGGAAGAGGAAAGATTATTGAAAACTCTGAAGAAGCACCGTGCTGCTATTGGATATACTCTGGATGATCTCAAGGGCATTAGTCCCACGTTATGTCAACATAAAATTAAAGTGGAGGAAGGTGCCAAACCGGTTAGAGATCCTCAACGGCGACTGAATCCCAAGATGAAAGAAGTGGTAAGAAAGGAGATACTAAAGCACCTCGAGGCAGGTATAATTTATCCCGTTGCTGATAGTGAATGGGTAAGCCCTGTCCATTGTGTCCCTAAAAAGGGAGGTATTACCGTTGTTCCTAATGTTAAAGATGAATTGATTCCGCAAAGAATTATTACATGTTATAGGATGGTAATTGATTTCCGTAAATTAAATAAAGCTACTAACAAAGATCATTACCCTTTACCTTTTATTGATCAAATGCTAGAAATACTATCCAAACATGCACATTTCTGCTTTCTAGATGGATATTCTGGTTTCTCTCAAATACATGTGTCAGCGGAAGATCAATCAAAAACTACTTTTACTTGCCCTTTCGACACTTTTGCTTATAGACGTATGCCTTTTGGTTTATGTAATGCACCTGCTACCTTTCAAAGATGTATGATGGCTATATTCTCTGACTTTTGTGAAAAGATTTGTGAGGTATTCATGGATGACTTCTCCGTTTATGGATCCTCTTTTGATGATTGCTTGAGCAACCTTGATCGAGTTTTGTAGAGATGCGAAGACACTAGTCTCGTCTTGAATTGGAAAAAATGCCACTTTATGGTTAATGAAGGCATTGTCTTGGGGCACAAGATCTCCGAGAGAGGTATTGAAGTTGACAAAGCTAAAGGATGCTATTGAAAAGATGCCATGTCCCAAGGACATAAAAGGTATAAGAAGTTTCCTTGGTCATGCTGGTTTTTATAGGAGGTTCATTAAGGACTTTTCTCAAATCTCTAGGCCTCTAACTAATTTATTGCAAACAGATATTCCTTTTGTCTTTGATGATGATTGTGTAGAAGCATTTGAAATACTTAAGAAAGCTTTGATCACTGCACCTATTGTTCAGCCACCTGATTGGAATTTACCTTTTGAAATTATGTGTGATGCTAGTGATTATGCTGTAGGTGCTGTTCTAGGGCAAAGAGTTGATAAGAAATTAAATGTTATCCAGTATGCCAGTAAGACTCTTGATACTGCCCAAAGAAATTATGCTACTACTGAAAAAGAATTCTTAGCAGTAGTGTTTGCATGTGATAAGTTTAGACCTTATATTGTTGATTCCAAAGTTACTATTCACACTGATCATGCTGCTATTAAATATCTTATGGAAAAGAAAGATGCTAAGCCTAGACTCATTAGATGGGTTCTCTTTCTCCAAGAATTTGACTTGCATATTATTGATAGAAAGGGAGTTGAGAACCCCGTTGCACACAACTTGTCTAGGTTAGAGAATGTTCTTGATGACCCACTACCTATCGATGATAGCTTTCCTGATGAACAATTAGTGGTAGTTAATGCTTCTCATACTGCTCCTTGGTATGCTGATTATGCTAATTACATTGTTGCTAAATTTATACCACCTAGCTTCACATACCAGCAAAAGGAAAAGTTCTTTTATGATTTAAGACATTACTTCTAGGATGACCCACACCTTTATAAAGAAGGAGTAGATGGTGTTATTAGACGTTGTGTACCTGAGCATGAACGGGAACATATCCTACGCAAGTGTCACTCCGAATCATATGGAGGACACCACGCTGGAGATAGAACTGCACACAAGGTATTGCAATCTGGTTTTTATTAGCCTACTCTCTTCAAAGATGCTCGTAAGTTTGTCTTGTCTTATGATGAATGTCAAAGAATTGGTAATATTAGTAGACGTCAAGAAATGCCTATGAATTATTCTCTTGTTATTGAACCGTTTGATGTTTGGGGCTTTGATTATATGGGACCTTTTCCTGCCTCTAATGGTTATACACATATTTTAGTTGCTGTTGATTACGTTACTAAGTGGGTAGAAGCTATTCCAACTAGTAGTGCTGATCATAACACTTCTATTAAAATGCTTAAATAAGTTATTTTTCCGAGGTTTGGAGTCCCTAGATATCTTATGACTGATGGTGGTTCACATTTTATTCATGGGGCTTTCCGTAAGATGCTTGCTAAGTATGATGTTAATCATATAATCACATCTCCTTATCACCCACAGTCTAGTGGTCAAGTAGAGTTGAGCAATAGAGAGCTCAAATTAATTTTGCAAAAGACTGTTAATAGATCTAGGAAGAATTGGTCCAAGAAACTTGATGATGCATTATGGGCTTATAGAACTGCATATAAAAATCCTATGGGTATGTCTCCATATAAGATGGTTTATGGAAAAGCTTGTCATTTACCTCTAGAACTTCAACATAAAGCATATTGGGCTATCAAAGAGCTCAACTATGACTTCAAACTTGCCGGTGAGAAGAGGTTGTTTGATATTAGCTCACTTGATGAATGGAGAACCCAAGCCTATGAGAATGCCAAGCTATTCAAAGAAAAAGTCAAACGCTGGCATGACAAAAGGATACAAAAGCGTGAGTTTAACGTAGGTGATTATGTGTTATTATTCAACTTTCATTTAAGATTTTTTGCAGGAAAACTTCTCTCTAAACGGGAAGGTCCTTGCGTTATTGAGGAGGTCTATCATTCTGGTGCCATAAAAATTAACAACTTTGAAGGCACAAGTCCAAGGGTGGTGAACGGTCAAAGAATTAAACATTATATTTCAGGTAATCCTATCAATGTTGAAACTAGTATTATTGAAACCGTAACCCCGGAGGAATACATAAGGGACACTTTCCAGAACGTTCCAGACTCCCAAAAGGAATAGGTATGTGGTACGGTAAGTAAACCGACTCCGAAACAATTCTAAAGGAAATTTTTTATCAGTTTTGGAATACTTAAGAATTTTAGGAAGAAAGAAGCAGTCTGGGAAGGACACGAGGCCTCCACGAGAGTGGAGGGCGCGCCCACCCCTACTAGGCGCGCCCCCTATCTCGTGGACACCTCGTGCGACTCCCGGACTCCGTTTTCTTGCACGTTATGTATTTTGGTCGGTAAAAATTCATTATATAATCTCCCGAAAGTTTTGACCACCGTATTACGCAAATATCCTCTGTTTTTGTTTCGAGTTGTCCTTGTTGCAGATTTAGAGCAAGATGTCTTCTCAAGAGTCAGTCGGGGAAAGTCGGGTGTCTCACCCGACACTAGGTCCAAGAGCAAAAAGCGATGTTTATCACTTTGGACCATTGACGGACGACGAGATGGAGGCCGACTTGAAAAGTATAGATGCCATGGAGGAAGATCAAGAGGTCACCTCTCATCTCCAAGCAGAATTCACGATGGGGGAACTACACAGCTTGACTATTCCAAATTCGGTCATTCCTTCCAACTTTAGATTCCTTTCTTATGAAAATACGAAAAAGAGAGTCACTTGTTCTCCAGAAGCTATGTAGCATCCTTGGGTAAAAGGAGCTTTAGCCGTTATCGGCAAGCTCCGCAAAGAAATTATGGGCCTCAAGCAAAAAGTCAATAAGCTCGAGGAGGAGAATCGTATCCTGAGGGGCATCATTGCCAAGAAGGTCATAACACCAACAGTGAAGAAGGAGACATAATCACATGGGTATGGGCACTCCCCTTGGCAACTGCCAAGCTTGGGGGAGGTGCCCCGGTATCGTATCACCATCACACTCCTATCTTTACCGTTTTATTTAGTTCAATCCTTTTTAGTAGTATCTTAATCTAGTAGATTGAAGTTCTGATATCAAGTAGCTTCTAGTTTTGCTTTGTGATCTCTTTATGTAATCGAGTCCGTGAGCTATCTATAATAAAGATTAGTGTTGAGTCAAGGGCTTTGCTTTCTTGCTATGATCTTGAGAAAAATAGAAAGAATAAAAAGAATAAAAGAGTTCATATTGATCTTATGGATAGTAATAACTTCACACATAGAAAGTATGAGGCATAAAAGTTGTTGCGAGTTGATAAACATAGTTTTGGTCATCGTTGCAATTAATAGGAAGTAATAAGGAAAGAGAGGTTTCACATATAAATACACTATCTTGGACATCTTTTATGATTGTGAGCACTCATTAAGTATGACATGCTAAAAGAGTCGGCGTTGGACAAGGAAGACAGCGTAATGGTTTATGTTTTCTCACATCTCAGTTAAAGTATATTGTTATTGACCTTCCAAACATGTTGAGCTTGCCTTTCCCCCTCATGCTAGCCAAATTCCTAGCACTAAGTAGAGATACTACTTGTCCTTCCAAATATCCTTAAACCTAGTTTTTCCATGAGAGTCCACCATATCTACCTATGGATTGAGTAAGATCCTTCAAGTAAGTTGTCATCGGTGCAAGCAATAAAAATTGCTCTCTAAATATGCATGACTTATTAGTGCGGAGAAAATAAGCTTTATACGATCTTGCTATGGAAGCAATAAAAGTGACGGACTGCACAATAAAGGTCCATACACAAGTGGCAATATAAAGTGACGTTCTTTCGTACTAAGATTTTGTGTATCCAACCCTAAAAGCGCATGACAACCTCTGCTTCCCTCTGCGAAGGGCCTATCTTTTACTTTATGTTTCTACTTTATGTTTTTACTTTATGCTTGAGTCAAGGTGACCTCCACCTTTCCCTTTTTAATTTTATCCTTTGGCAAGCTCCTCGTGTTTGAAAGATCATGATTCATATATCCAATTGGATGTTCGTTAGCATGGACTATTATTGTTGACATCACCTAAAGGTGAATACATTGGGAGGCGACACAATAAGCCCCTATCTTTCTCAGTGTCCGGCTGAAACTCCATAACCACAAGCATTGCGTGAGTGTTAGCAATTGTAGAAGATTATATGATAGTTGAGTATGTGGACTTGCTGAAAAGCTCTATTCTTGACTTTTGTGATGTTACGATAAATTGCAATTGCTTCAAGGACTGAGATTATAGTTTGTTAGGTTTCAATGAAGTTTCTGAACTTGACATTGTGAATTGATTGTTACTTGAGTATAAGAATTCATATGACAAAATCTATATATGTTGCTGTTATAAGAATGATCATAATGCCCTCATGTCCATATTTTATTTTTATCGACACCTCTATCTCTAAACATATGGACATATTTTTCGATTTCGGCTTCTGCTTGAGGACAAGCGAGGTCTAAGCTTGGGGGAGTTGATACGTCCATTTTGCATCATGATTTTATATCAATATTTATTGCATTATGGGCTGTTATTACACATTATATATATCAATACTTATGGTTATTCTCTCTTATTTTATAAGGTTTACCATGAAGAGGGGGAATGCCGGCAGCTGGAATTCTGGCTGGAAAAGGAGCAAACATTGGAAACCTATTCTGCACTGCTCCAAAAGACCTGAGACTCCAAGAAACTTATTTTTGGATTTAATAAGAATTATTGAGCGGAAGAAACACCTCAGGGGGCCCACACCCTGTCCAGGAGGGTGGGGGGCGCGCCCACCCCTACTGGGTGCGCCCCTTGTCTCCTGGCCCCCCTGGTGGCCCCCCGGTGTCCATTTTCTGCTATATGAAGGGTTTTATCCTAGAAAAAATCATGGGCAAGCTTACGGGAGGAAACTTCGCCGCCACGACGCGGAACCTTGGCGGAACCAATCTAGAGCTCCGGCAGAGCTGTTCTGCCGGGGACGCTTCCCTCCGGGAGGGGGAAATCATCACCATCGCCATCACTAACGATCCTCCCACCAGGTGAGGGTCAATCTCCATCAATATCTTGACCAGCACCATCTCCTCTCAAACCCTAGTTCATCTCTTGTATCCAATCTTGTATCCAAAACCACAAATTGGTACCTGTGGGTTGCTAGTAGTGTTGATTACTCCTTGTAGTTGATACTTATTGGTTTACTTGATGGAAGATCATATGTTCAGATCCTTAATGCATATTATTACACCTCTGATTATGAACATGAATATGCTTTGTGAGTAGTTACGTTTATTCCCGAGGACATGGGTGAAGTCTTGCTATTAGTAGTCATGTGAATTTGGTATTCTTTCGATATTTTGATGAGATGTATGTTGTCTTTCCTCTAGTGGTGTTATGTGAACGTCAACTACATGACACTTCACCATTATTTGGGCCTAGAGGAAGGCATTCGGAAGTAATAAGTAGATGATGGGTTGCTAGAGTGACAGAAGCTTAAACCCTAGTTTATGCGTTGCTTCGTAAGGGGCTGATTTGGATCCATATGTTTAATGTTGTGGTTAGGTTTACCTTAATACTTTTGTTGTAGTTGCGGATGCTTGCAATAAGGGTTAATCATAAGTGGGATGCTTGTACAAGTAAGGACAATACCCAAGCACCGGTCCACCCACATATCAAATTATCAAAGTACCGAACGTGAATCATATGAGTGTGATGAAACTAGCTTGACGATAATTCCCATGTGTCCTCGGGGGTGCTTTTCTCATTATAAGAAATTGTCCAGGCTTGTCCTTTGCTACAAAAAGGATTGGGCCACCTTGCTGCACCTTATTTACTTTTATTGCTTGTTACTCGTTACAATTTATCTTATCACAAAACTATCTATTACTTACAATTTCAGTGCTTGCAGAGAAAACCTTACTGAAAACCGCTTATCATTTCCTTCTGCTCCTTGTTGGGTTCGACACTCTTACTTATCGAAAGGACTACGATAGATACCCTACACTTGTGGGTCATCACGCATCTCCGCCGCTCGTGCCGGCGCTGAGATGGCGCTCCGGTTCGCGCTGTCTTGGCATCCGGACCTGCAGCTGGACGCGCTGATGGGCCAGCGGGCCGGCTTGGAGCAGTTGTTGCAGGAGCAAGCTGGCCGGATTGCCTCTCGGGCCAGATACATCGCCGAGTTCACCTTTCACGATGAGTTCCACCCGGAGCGGACAGAAGACGGCAGGTTCGTGGATGGCAACGACTACGGCCTGCTTCTCCATGATCCGGAGGGGAGCTCGGAGGAGACAGGTGTCTACCGCGATGGGGGTGCCGAGGAAGACACCGGCGCCTCGTTGGACCCGGAGGCCGCCAGGGGAGAGTCGTCGACGCCGCGACACGGCGCTGGAGATGCCTGAGACATTCTTAGTGGAATTTGTTAAGTAGCAGGTCCACCCACCACTGGGGGTTTTAGGGTGTAATGAACTCAGGCCATGGGCCTTTTTAAATATTTATGTGTAAATGTCGTGAGTGTTTTTTCTTTTGCCTTCCGTTTTTGGACCGCTTTCTTGCGCTTCTCCTTTCTCAAACCTCCCCCCCCCCCCCCCCGCGAGTCAGACGGCCGAGGCTCCGGTCCATGACAAGGAGTTCGGTTCTTCGAGAGGAGCGTGCAGGACTTTGGTTTTTAAAACGTTGAGCACTAGCAAAACACCCACTAGGTCAGCTGGCAGCAACCCGGCGAAGCAGGTTGGCGAGCAGCCGGTCGTGCGGCTGTTTATTTTCTGAGTGGCGGGCCGGGTTGATCGACCCGGTGGGCTTTGCCTTAGCATTTGAAGCGTGAAGGAGCTTTGGCCCGTTGTGCTTGCCAGCCGACAGCCGAAGCCAAATCTGTGGCTTTAGGGCGAAGTGGGGGACCATGGCGTCCTTACTGTATCAGGAATCACCAAGTAAGGCGATGGGGTGGCGATCGAGCCGGCCAGCCCCCGAGCCCCTGGGTCGAGCTGGTCGGACCGGTGGCCGGGTTTAGTGGCATAGTGATGCGAGAAAGTAGGGACACAATAAATTGGTCAAAAAAGGTAGCCCCGTTCGGGAACCCCATAGTTTCATGCATTTACAAAAGGTGATGATACATACACTCGTGCGGCTAACTGTAAAACGGACGGAGGAGTTCCGTGTTCCACGGCCGGGTCGTTTCTTCGCCGGCGGTGTCTCTCTTGTGCTTCTTTGACCTGCGTGTGTCGATGAGGTAGTAGGCGTTGCAATCACGCAAGGCCCTGCTCACGATGAATGGGCCCTCCCATGGAGGGGACAGCTTGTGCTGGCCTGCTTGCTCTTGGACGAGTCGGAGGACGAGGTCACCCTTGCGGAACGCGAGGGATTTGATCTTCTTGTTGTGGTAGTGCCTCAGGCCTTGCTGGTAGATGGCCGAACGGTTGAGCGCCAGGAGGCGTGCTTCTTAGAGCAGGTCGACGCCGTCTTCGCGGGCTTTTCTGGCTTCGGCTTCGTTGTACATCACGATGCGCGGCGAGTCGAACTTGACGTCGGTCAGGATGACGGCTTCGGCTCCATAGACGAGGAAGAACGGGGTGAACCCGGTTGACCGATTCGGCGTAGTGCGGAGACTCCAGAGAACGGCCCGCAACTTGTCGAGTCAGCTGCCGGGTGAGCGGATGAGTGGCTCAACGAGTCGCGGCTTGACGCCAGACAGGATGAGTCCGTTGGCCCGCTTGACCTGCCCGTTGGACTGCGGATGTGCAACGGAGGCTAGGTTGAGGCGGATGCCGGAGACGGAGTAGTATTGCTCGAGCGTGCCCTTGGCGAAGTTGGTGCCGTTGTTGGTGATGATGCTGTTCGGCATGCCGTAGAGAACCGCTATGTCCTTGATGAACTGGACGGCTGTTGTCCCATCCAGTTTCTTGATCGGCCATGCTTCGATCCACTTGGTGAATTTGTCCACTGCCACCAGCAGGTGCGTCATGCCGCCTCGAGCGGTTTTGAAGGGTCCCACCATCTCGAGTCCCTAGACCGCGAAGGGCCAGGCGATCAGAATGGTGCGGAGTGCTGACGCCGGCTGGTGGCTGCGTTTGCTGAAGCGCTGGCACCCCTCACACTTGAGAACGAGTGACTCGGCATCTTGGAGGGCCGCGGGCCAGTAAAAACCGTGGCGGAACGCCTTGGCTACCATGGATCGCGACACAACGTGGTGCCCGCATTCGCCCTGGTGTATGTCGAGGAGGATGTCGATGCCCTGTTCCTGCTCGACACAGTGTTGGAGCATGCCAGTGGAGCTGCGCTTGACGAGCTCGTTGTTGATGATGCTGTAGGCGGACACCTGGTGCTGCACTTGCCGGGCCTTGGTCAAATCCATGGGGAGAACCCCGTTCTCTAGGAATTCTGATATTGGGAGGGCCCACGACGGAGCCGTAACCACGGCGAAGATGGCCACCAGGGTGGGTTCTATGTCGGCAGCCCTCGAGCTGGGTTGAGCAGCCCCCGGACCGGGTTGAGTAGCCCCCGGGTCGGGGATGGCGATGGCCGGGTCCGGGGTGATGTCGGCCGGATCGAGCTGAGAAGCCCTCCCAGGCCGGGTTCAGCAGCCCTCGGGCCTGGTTGAGACGCGGCCGGGTTGTCTGGAACGTGAATGGACTCAGAGTCTAGCGACGGCTTGACAGACGGCTTGTGCAGGTGATCGAGGGAGACGCCGACGGGATGGACTGCTGGGATGATGTGATCTTGGCGAGCGTGTCGGCCGCTTCATTCTCCGCGCGCGGGACGTGGAGGAACTCGCAGCCCTCGAAGGACCCGGTCAGCTTCTGGACGAGGAAGTGGTAGCTTGCCATGTTGGAGTCGCGGGCATCCCATTCGCCGGAGCACTGCTGCACTACCAGGTCCGAGTCGCCGTAGCACATGATGCGCTGGATGCCGAGTTCCTTGGCAAGCCGGAGGCCGTGCACAAGGGCTTCATACTCGGCGACGTTGTTGGAGGCGGCGAAGTGGATCTGGAGCACGTAGCGGAGTCAGTGGGCCTTCGGAGACGATAGTACAATGCCGTCCCCCAGGCCGAGTCGCATCTTGGAACCGTCAAAGTGCATGCGCCAATGCGTCAAGTGGGGGGGGGGTAAGTACAGGGTCTCAGTCCAGTCGACGAGGAAGTCAGCCAGGGCCTGAGACTTGATCGTGGTGGAGGGATTGTAGAGGATGGTGTGGCCGGCTAGCTGGAGCTCCCACTTGGCAACCCGGCTAGAGGCATCCCGGCATCCGATGATTTCTCCGATAGGCGCTGTGCCGACTACGGTGACGACGTGCTCTTGGAAGTACTACTTCAGCTTCTTGGCGGTAAGGTACACGCTGTAACACATCTTCTGGTAGTGCGGGTAGTTCTGCTTGGAGATGGAGAGCACCTCGCTCAGGTAGTAGACCGGGCGCTGGACGGCTTGGATCTTGCCCTTCTCTGGTCGCTCGACCACCAGCATCGTGTTGACCGCCCGCGAGGTCACGGCTATGTAGAGCAACAGCGGCTCCTTGTCGGTCGGCGCGGCCAGGACTGGTGCGGTGGAGAGCATGCGCTTGAGGTCTTGGAAGGCCTCGTCTACCTTGTTGTTCCATTCGAACGGGCTCGTCTTCTTCATCAACTGGCACAGGGGTAGCGCCCTCTCGCCAAGCCGGCTTAGAAACCGGCTGACCGAGGCCAAGCATCCGGTGAACTTCTAAACATCGTGCAGCCGAGCCGGCTTGCGCATGTGCTCGATGGCCTTGATCTTCTCCGGGTTCGCCTCGATACCGCGTTTCGAGATGAGGAAGTCGAGTAGCTTTCCGGCCGGGATGCCGAAAACACACTTTTTTCGCGTTAAGCTTGACCTTGTATTCGCGGAGGTTGGCGCATGTTTCCTTCAAGTCGTCGAGGAGCGTGGGGTGCTGCCTGGTCTTCACCACAATGTTGTCCACGTAAACGTGGATATTGCGGCCAAGTTGCGGCAGCAGGCATTTCTGCATGCAGCGTTGGAAGGTGGCACCGGCGTTCTTCAAGCCGAATGGCATGGTGATGTAGCAGTACGCCCCAAAGGGCGTGATGAAGGACGTCTTCAGGGCGTCGGCCGGGTCGAGCTTGATCTGGTGGTAGCCGGAGTAAGCGTCCAGGAAGGACACGAGCTCGCACCCGGCGGTCGAGTCGATGACTTGGTCAATCCGCGGGAGAGTGAACAGATCCTTGGGACATGCCTTCTTGAGGCTGTGTAGTCGATACACATGCACCAGGTCTTGTTCTTTTTTAGGACGAGGACTGGATTGGCTAGCCACTCGGGGTGAAACACTTCCATTATGAAGCTGACCGCCAAAAGCTTGGCGACCTCTTCACCGATGGTTCTTCTCTTCACTCCGGAAAAATGTCGTAGGGGCTGACGGACAGGCTTGGCATCCTTGCGGACGTGAAGTTTGTCCTCGGCGTACTTCCTCGGGATACCCGGCATGTCCTTGGGGGTCCATCCGAAGATATCCCGATTCTCATGGAGGAAGTCGACGAGCTCGCCTTCCTATTTGCTGTTGAGGCAGGCGCCCACGACGACGTACTTGCTGCAGCTGGGGTCTTCCGGGTTCAACTTCACTTTCTTGGTCTCCTTGGAGGGCTTGAAGGCGGCTTCGTCAGTCGGGTCCTTGGTCGGGATCGATGCGGCCGAGGCTTCACCTACCACGGTGACGATCCGGTCGAGCTGGCGCTACTCCTCGGCAATGACCAGTGACTCGGCTAACTTGGGACCGTCTCGGGCGCACTCCAGGGACTTGCGGTACTCGCCGGTAACGGTGATGAGGCCCTTGGGACCCGGCATCTTCATCTTCAGGTACACGTAGTGGGAAACCGCCATGAACTTGGCAAGCGCGGGCCGTCCCAGCAACGCGTGGTACGCGCTGGACAGGTCCACCACCTCGAGCCAGATTGGTTCGCGTCGAAACTGGCTGCTGTCACCGAACAGGACGTCGAGCCGGACCCGGACAATGGGAGAGTAGGAGAGACCGGGAACGATGCCGTGGAAGATCGTCCGAGTCGGCTCCAGGTCCTCGGCCTTGAGGCCGAGCTTGGTGATCGTGTCGCGGTAGAGGATGTTGATGCTGCTGCCACCGTCGATGAGGACTCGGGAGAACTTGCATGTGCATCGTGCGACGATGGTGGGGTTGAGGACGAGGGCATAACCACCCGGATTCGGCATCACTGTCGGGTGATCCTCCCGGGTCCAGGTGATCGGGCGATCCGACCAGTGCATGAACTCTGGCTTGGCCGGGACGACGGTGTTCACCTCCTGACGAAGGAGGCACTCGCTGCGCTTGTCATCGCCGAGGCTGGTGAAGATAACATAAGCCGCGTTCTGGTCCAGGAAGGCGTCGTCGCGCATCGCGCTGCCAGCTGGAGGCGGCGGTGGAGGCGGATGCGGCTGCCCTGCGCCTGGAGCCGGAGCCAGAGGAGGCGAGACGTCGCCCCTCATGATGCGCTTGGTGATGGCGCACTGCCGGAGCGTGTGCGTGGACGGTCCTGCGCCGCTGTGGTGCTTGCAGGGGGCGTCGAGCATCTCTTCGAAACTCATGGCGGGCTGCCACACCGTCTTGCCGGTCTGCCGACGCTTCTCTGCCGGGTCAGCCGCGGGCTCGGCGGACGCGACGAGCCGGTTGTCATGGCACTGCGCCAGCTGGTCGGCCTTGCGCTTGTTGTTCTGGTGATGCTGCTGTCGGCTGCTTTCGCCGGCCGGCTTCGGAGGGGGAACTGGCTTCGCCTTGCCGGCTTCATCCAGCGCCACCTGGATCTTCATGGCGAAGTCAGTGTTGGCGTATTTGTCCGCCGTTATCATGAGCGCGGCCATGGTGGCCGGCTCGCAGCGTAAGAGCTTGTGCTTGAGGAGGGTGCCGTCTTGGCACCCGCTGACGAAGTACTGGATCGCCCGGACTTCATGGACGCCCTCAAAGCTGTTCCGGAGCTCGGTCCAGCGTGCGAGGTACTCATGACCGGTCTCTGTTGGCCCCTGCACGCACATGGCGAGTTGGCTAGGGCGGCCGGGTCGCTTGTAGGTCCCCGTGAAGTTGCGGACGAAGGCTTGCTCCAAATTGACCCACGTGTTGATGCTGCCCATCAGCAGATTGTTCAACCACGTGCGGGCCGATCCCTGGAGCATGAGCGGTGCGTAGCGCACGGCGAGACGGCGATTGGCACCGGTGATGCCAATGGCCGTGGTGTAGTCAGTGAGCCAGTCTTCTGGCTTCATGGTCCCGTTGTACTTGGGGGTGTTGCGGGGGAGCATGAACCCTTTGGGAAAGGGCTCGTCCCGAAGCACGCCGGCCCGATAGCGCCGCTCTCCTCCACCTCTAGGGAGCGACCAAGCTGATCGAGGCGGTGGCGAGCGTCAGCGTCGTCGATGGCGTGCGGGCCGAGTCGACTAGCGGCCAGGCCCCGGGGGGGCGGGTCAGTCGGAGCTGGACGCCAGCCATGCTGGCCGGGTCCACGCTGGGTCTTCGGGACGTGCTCGTCACCCAGGCCACCGCCGGCTGTGGCGGCCGGGTCGCATCGAGTTCGGGCTTGGCCGGAGAGCGCCTCGCTGGGCGGCGAGGAAGCTGTGTGCAGAAGTTCGCCGGGTCCGCCAAGACGGGTGGAGCCGGATCCCGCCAGCTTGGCGAGCTGGTTGAGGCGGTCCTGCTGGGTGTTGGCCACGTTGAGGAGCTCACACATCCGCCCGATGCGCTCTCGCAGCTCCTCACCGTGAGCCGGTCCAGGCCGACTGCGGCTGCCTGGGCAGCACGCATGTTCTTCGCTGGGGTCTCGTAGACGGCCCGGACGGTGCCGAGGGCCCGGCCAATCGCTCCTCCCCGGGTACGCACATCGGTGACCCGGCTTGGCTCGGCCGCGGTGGGCACAAATCCGTAGGCGGCGTTGTGCTCCAGCTGAGCGGCGTCCAAGCGACGTTGGGTGGCGGCGAGCGTCTTGGACAGGTCCAGCATCTGCTGGCGCCTTTCCTCCAGCTGAGTTCGGGCCTCAGCGACGTTGGTGGCATTAAAGTTGGTGCCGATGGGGATGCAGAGGCTCTGCATCGCGGCACGCAATGGATCGGACGGCTCGGTCCGTTCCGCCGCGGCCCTGGCTTCCGCGGCCTTCCTCGACTTGCTCGACGAGGAGGAGGTGCCATCGCCGGTGACGAAAACCTCCACATGGACGTCCATCACCGAGGGAGATGGGAGAGTCGGAGTAGCTGAGCACCTCGTTGGGGTACTCGTTGGTCGTGAACGCATCGGAGATGTGCAGCGCGGCGAAGGAGGCGGCGAGCGCGCCGACGACATCGCCCACCAGCGTGACGGACTTGTCAGAGTAGGAGAAGGGCCCCGTCTGAAGCATGCTCCCGGCCAGCTCCTCGAGCTTCCCCACGGTGGGCGCCAATTGTCGTGGTGGGCGCACGGCACATGCCAAGGGATGGCTAAAGAGAGGAGGAGGCTCGAGGGCGCTGGTGGGTTCCAGAGGCGAGGTTGGCATGAGCGGGCGCGGGACGCCAGACATACCCAGGTTTGGGGCTCTTCGGAGAGATAACACCCCTAGTCCTACCGAGTGTAGTTTGATGTTTTGATATTACAATGTTGCTCCTGGAGCTGTATGGGAGAGGAAGGGAGCTGGCCAAGGCTTAGGCTGCCCCTTCTCTCTGGGGTTGCTGTTTCGGTGGCTAGTTCCGTGCTTACTTGCTCTCGTTCTCTACATGCCGCTGCTGTACGTGAGGGCTCCTGGGGGGTTTTATAGACCAACACCCCAGGGGTACAATGGTAAGGTTGCGAGTTGGTGGGTCCAGGTTGTCAGCGTCCGGGGACCCGGGCTGGGACCCGCTGGGGGCCTGTGGTTCGCCGGGTTCCCCTAGGTGCGGGCCCCTCATGCCTAGGGGGACTGTGCGCCGTCTTGTCGATCTTCAGGGTGAGGCCGAGTCGAGTCGTGTATAGTGGCGCTCCGTCAGGTCGCCGCTTGCTATCGGCAGCGGTGAGGGCGGGGGCACTATAGCCACGCTATCCCTGGTCAGCGGGCAGGTGAGGGGCACTGTTGCCTTGGTCATTCGTGATTGAAGACTTGTCCCGTCGTACGGCCTGGATGGGACGGGAGCTGACCCGTGGCTGGATTGTGCAGCACACCACGGGTGGAGCTGGCTTGTCGAGGAAGCTTTGGTTGCGCCAAGTTCGGCTGTCTTGTGCCGGGTCGGAGAGCTTGGCCGGGTTGCGGGGCTTGGCCGGGTCAAGCGACCCGGCCAGGCGCGTGCCGGCCTGAGGGGCGATGCTGGCCCCGTTGTTTTTGAAAAGGATCCGGGTTCTGTTGCCTGCCCGGGGTTCATCCCCCTAACACCTGGTCTACATGAGCCAAGGGGCACCAGCCCCAAGAGGCCCATGCGTCTAGAACAAGGAAAAGGGGAAGAGTCGTAAAGGGGGAGGCACCCCCCTAGGTGCCTTGGGGAGGGAGGACTCCTCCCTAGGCTAGCGCCCCCTCCCTTGGAGGAGGGACCAAGGGCCCAAGGCTACGTCCCAACCCTTCCCCTTGCCTCCTCTAAATAGTGGGAGAGAGGGTGGGGTTGCACACACCAAATCCCACGCCCCAGCGCAGCCCTACCTCTCCCAAAACCCCGTTTTCTTCTTAGATTGGTTCCGACAATGTTTGGCGAAGCCTTGCCGGGATTTCACAATCACCATCTCCACCATGTTGTCGTGCTGGCTGAGATTCCATCTGCTTCTCCTCTCTTGCTTGCTAGATCAAGAAGGAGGAGACTTTATCGAGCCACACGTGTGCTTAATGCGGAGGTGCCGTTCGTTCGGCGCTAGATCGTGATTAGATCGCGAAGAGTACGACTACATCAACTGTGTTATATACTCTTTCGATTTCGGTCTACAAGGGTATGTAGACATGTTGTCCTCTCATTGCTATGAATCTCCTAGATTAGATCTTGGGTGTTTCGTAGGATTTTTTTTGATTTTCATGCTTCGTTCCCCATCAGAAGGTAGGCTACGCATATCAGCAAGGTGCACCTTTTTTCCAGGAAATCGATGGTGTTTGGTTGGGGTGTTACATAATGAGAGAATGAGAGATCCAAGGTGGGAAAAGAAGGAAAGGTTTTACTAGGTATTCGATGTTCACTTCTTGGTTCTTTGACAGCCAATAATTCCCTTTCTTCAATCCCTAAACCTCAAGTTCATCTTTTTCACCACAACCATATTCTTGTGAGAGAGTGTTCATATGGATTCTTAAGACAAGCTTTGATTGAAGATCTTTAAAGGAGTTCTTATCAAGTGACTTTGGTATGCTTATTACTATTGGATGTTGAGTGTATCCTAGACGGTTAAAAATCATGTGATCCTATCAAGTACTACATGTGAGGATGCAAGAGTTTGTATGGGCCCTGAGATCGCTCACTTAGTGGAGCTTCTAACTGCAAGTCGTGATGTAATAGGGCGGTTGTGCTTCGTTAGCTGCTTGGTGGGCATCACAACCAAAATTCTGGAATCTTAGAAGTCTTTAGTTCAAAGCCTCCATCAACGTGTACATAGGATAGAGACAACTATTCAAACACGGGAAAAAACATCCTCGTGTCACGAATGTTTGCATTATCCAAACCTCACCTCTTTCTTACTTTCAAGTTGTTATTTTTTGCTGCTTGTCACTCTTGATTACTTCATATTTAAGTGTTTGTGGTTGTTTAGTCCTAGTCATCTTGAGTTAAAATTATCAACCTTGAAATTGTGCAGTTGAATTTGGTTAGGACTATTCACCCTTATCTAGTCCTTAGACCTCGATCCCAACAAAAGCAATCAATTTCTATCATGTTTATACTTATGTTATGGTGGTGTTTTTGTTCGTTCGTATATCGTGTTGGGGTGCTGCTTGAGACGGTATTTGTTCTCAGAATAGACTGAAATTATTCGGTATGTGGTTGTGGTGTCCATACCCATTTCGACCTTGGTGGTGCTCGCTTTCTTTGTGGGTGGTGATGGTCGTTATGCGATCCTCTTGGGAGCTTCTATTTCACACTAAAACCATGAAGTTGTTAATATAAAGTTACATGGACCGGCCCACGAAGCTCTCGCTCGCTCAACTCGACTACCTAATCCATCCACTCACTTAGCTTTTTTTTCACTCGCTCCATTGCTACCTTATAAAAAGCCAACTATCTTTTTTCATTCAAAAAAGTTTGTCAAATCAAAAGATGTACATGGATTAAAAAATTCTTAGATTTTAGGAAACATTGCAAATTAAAAAAACATGAGTTTAGAAAATATTCGCAAACTTGAAATAAAGTTCATGAATTTGCAAAATATTTACAAAATTTATCTTTTCGATGAATTTTAAAAATATTCATGAATTTTAAAAATGTTCACAAATTTTAAAATATTCATGAATTAAAATGTGAAAAAATAGAAATACAAGACAAGAAAGGAAAGACTTGAAAACAAATAGAATAAACAAAAAGAAACCATGCACACACCCTTACAAGCGAGGCCTCGAGCGACCCCAACAACCCCTAACGCACTAGGAGGCTCCAAATCTAAGGAACTTAGAGCATTTACAACCAGGCTCCCCACCTCACCCCCTATATGAAGGAAATATGCCCTAGTGACAATAATAAAGTTGTTATTTTATATTTCCTTATTTCATGATAAATGTTTATTATTCAGGCTAGAATTGTATTAACCAGAAACTTGATACATGTGCGAATACATAGATAAAACACCGTGTAGTAAGCCTCTACTAGACTAGCTCGTTGATCAAAGATGGTTAAGTTTCCTAACCATAGACATGTGTTGTCATTTGATAAATGGGATCACATCATTAGGAGAATGATGTGATGGACAAGACCCATTCATTGGCTTAGCATTAGGATCGTTCAGTTTTATTGTTATTGCTTTCTTCATGTCAAATACATATTCCTCCGACTATGAGATTATGCAACTCCCGGATACCGGAGGAATGCCTTATGTGCTATCAAACGTCACAACATAACCGGGTGATTATAAAGTTGCTCTACAGGTATCTCCGAAGGTGTTTGTTGGGTTGGCATAGATCGAGATTAGGATTTGTCGCTCCAAGTATCGGAGAGGTATCTCTGGGCCCTCTCAGTAATGCACATCATAAGAAGCCATGCAAGCAAAGTAACTAATGAGTTAGTTGCAGATGATGCATTACGGAACGATTAAAGAGACTTGTCGGTAATGAGATTGAACTAGGTATGAAGATACTGACGATTGAATCTCGAGCAAGTAACATACCGATAACATGTTGTCATAACGGTTCGACCGATAAAGATCTTCGTAGAATATGTGGGAGCCAATATGAGCATCCAGGTTCCGCTATTGGTTATTGACCAGAGAGGTGTCTCGGTCATGTTTACATAGTTCTTGAACCCGTAGGGTCCACACGCTTAACGTTCAGTGATGATTTTGTATTATATGAGTTATGTGATTTGCTGACCGAATGTTGTTCGGAGTACTGGATGAGATCATGGACATGACGAGGAGTCTCGAAATGATTGAGAGGTAAATAATTGATATATAGTATGATAGTATTCGGACGCCGGAAGTGTTTTGGGGTGTATCAAGTACATATCGGAGTACCGGCGGGGTTACTGGAACCCCCCGGGGGAATAATCTGCCATATGGGCCATAGGATGGGAGCACACTAGCCCACAAGGGGTGCCGCCCCTAAGGAAGGAGGCCGAATAGGAGAAGGAGGAGGGGGTTCACCCCCCTTTCCTTCCTCCTCCCTCTCTTCCCTTTTCCCCCTTCCAGTAAAAGGAAAGGGGAAGGCCGAATTGGACTAGGGGCCCAAGTAGGATTCCTCCTACTTGGGCGCGCCCTAGGCTGCTCCCCCCTCCCACCTATATATACATGGGGAGGGGGTGCCTAGAACATAGATCAATGATTGTTAGCTGTGTGCGGCGCCCCCCTCCACAGTTTATGCCTCCGGTCATATTCACGAAGTGCTCAGGTGAAGCCCTGCATGGATAACTTCACCATCACCATCACCACGCCGTCGTGCTGACGGAACTCTTTTACTTCCTCGACACTCTGCTAGATCAAGAGTTTGATGGACATCATCGAACTTAACATGTGCAGAACTCAGAGGTGTGGTACGTTCGTTACTTGATCGGTCAGAATGAGAAGAAGTTCGACTACATATACCGTGTTGGCAAACGCTTCCGCTTTCATTCTATGAGGGTACATGGACACACACTCCCCTATCGTTGCTATCTGATACGTCTCCAACATATCTATAATTTATGAAGCATTCATGCTATTTTATTACCTGTTTTGAATGTTTATGGGCTTTATTATACACTTTTGTATTACTTTTGGGACTAACCTACTAACCGGAGGCCCAACCCATATTGTTGTTTTCTTGCCTATTTCAGTGTTTCGAAGAAAAGGAATATCAAACGGAGTCCAAACGAAATGAAACCTTCGGGAGCGTGATTTTTGGAACGAACATGATCCAGGAGACTTGGAGTTCACGTCAGAGAAGCTTCGAGGAAGCCACGAGGGTGGGGGGCGCCCCCCTACTGGGCGCGCCCCCCTGTCTCGTGGGCCCCTCGAGCGCTCCCCGACCGACTTCTTTCACCTATATATTCCCATATACCCTAAATACATCGAGGAAGAAGATAGATCGGGAGTTCCGCTGCCGCAAGCCTCTGTAGCGACCAAAAACCAATCGGGACCCTGTTCCGGCACCCTGCCGAAGGGGGGATCCCTCACAGGTGGCAATCTTCATCAACCCGGCGCTCTCCATGACAAGGAGGGAGTAGTTTACCCTTGAGGCTGAGGGTATGTACCAGTAGCTATGTGTTTGATCTCTCTCTCTATCTCTCGTGTTCTCTCTATGGCACGATCTTGATGTATCGCGAGCTTTGCTATTATAGTTGGATCTTATGATGTTTTTCCCCATCTACTCTCTTGTAATGGATTGAGTTTTCCCTTTGAAGTTATCTTATCGAATTGAGTCTTTAAGGATTTGAGAACACTTGATGTATGTCTTGCCGTGCTTATCTGTGGTGACAATGGGATATTCACGTGATTCACTTGATGTATGTTTTGGTGATCAACTTGCGGGTTCCATGACCTTGGGAATCTATGCATAGGGGTTGGCACACGTTTTCGTCTTGACTCTCCGGTAGAAACTTTGGGGCACTCTTTGAAGTACTTTGTGTTGGTTGAATAGATGAATCTGAGATTGTGTGATGTATATCGTATACTCATGCCCACGGATACTTGAGGTGACAATGGAGTATCTAGGTGACGTTGGGGTTTTGGCTGATTTGTGTCTTAAGGTGTTATTCTACTATGAACTCTATGATAGATCGAACAGAAAGAATAGATTCATGTTATTTTACTACGCACTCTTGAATAGATAGATAAAAAAGGATAACTTTAAGGTGGTTTCGTAACCTACCATAATCTCTTCCTTTGTTCTGCGCTATTAGTGTCTTTGGAGTGACTCTTTGTTGCATGTTGAGGGATAGTTATATGATCCGTTTATGTTATTATTGTTGAGAGAACTTGCACTAGTGAAAGTATGAACCTTAGGCCTTGTTTCCTACCATTGCAACACCGTTTACGCTCACTTTTGCCATTTATTACCTTGCTGGTTTTAGAATTTCAGATTACAAATACCTTTATCTACTATCCATATTGCACTTGTATCACCATCTCTTCGCCGAACTAGTGCACCTATACAACTTACCATTGTATTGGGTGTGTTGGGGACACAAGAGACTCTCTGTTATTTGGTTGCAGGGTTGTTTGAGAGAGACCATCTTCATCCTACGCCTCCCACGGATTGATAAACCTTAGGTCATCCACTTGAGGGAAATTTGCTACTGTCCTACAAACCTCTGCACTTGGAGGCCCAACAACGTCTACAAGAAGAAGGTTGTGTAGTAGACATCAAGCTCTTTTCTGGCGCCATTGCCGGGGAGGTGAGTGCTTGAAGGTATATCTTTAGATCTTGCAATCAAATCTTTTAGTTTCTTATTATATCACTAGTTTAGTCTATAAAAGAAAACTACAAAAAAATTGGAATTGAGTTTGTCTCATACGCTTCATCTTTTTAATATCTTTCATGAGAATGATGGTAAGGAAAATTGTGCTCAAGTGCTAGAAGAAGAAATCTATAAAATGTTTGTCACTAAATCTTTGAATGATGAGCATGATTTCAACGTTATTAGTATGAATTCTTTGAATACCCATGATGCTAATGATATGCAAAGCCACAAGCTTGGGGATGCTATGTTTGATGAAGATGATATTTTTAGTCCCCCAAGTTTTGATGAGAAAATTTATTATGATGAAATCAAGCCTCCTATTTATGATGATTATATTGATGAAAGTGGGTTTGGAAGAGTGTCAACTTTAGGTAGTATTGATCCCAGTATTTTGGAGGGTGTTGAATCTTATTGTGATAATTATGAAAGTGGATTTGGAGAGGTCATGACTTTATTTAGTGATGAATCCACTATTTCGGAAGAGGCTCCGATTGATTATGAGAATAAAGTTGCTATCTATGATGATTATTGTGATGACTTGTATGCTATAAAGAATAAAGATAACCATGAAACTTGTCATCATGATTTTAGTTTTCAATTGGATTATGCCACACATGATAGTTATTTTGTTGAGTTTGCTCCAACTATTATTGATGAGAATAAATTTGCATATGTGGAGAGTTGTAAAATTTCTATGCTTGTAGATCATGAAAAGAATGCTTTAGGTTCTGGTTATATTGTTGAATTCATTCATGATGCTATTGAAAATTATTATGAGGGAGGAACATATGCTAGTAGGAATTGCAATAATATCAAGTTCCCTCCCTATGTGCTTAAAATCTTGAAGTTATGCTTGTTTTGCCTTCCTATGCTACTTGATTATTGTTCCCATAAGTTGTTTGCTCACAAAATCCCTATGCATAGGAAGTGGATTAGACTTAAATGTGCTAGTCATATTCTTCATGATGCTCTCTTTATGTTTCAATTCTTATCTTTTATGTGAGCATCATTGAAATCATCATGCCTAGCTTGGGGCGTTAAACAATAGCACTAGTTGGTAGACAACCCAACATTTACCTTTACTGTTTTTGTGTGTACACATTATTATGCTACTGTAGTAATCATGTTTTATAGCTTTTGTTTCAATAAAGTGCCAAGTAGAACCTTTGGGAAGATTTGGGTGAAGTCTATATGATCTTGTTGTAAAAAACAGAAACTTTAGCGCTCACGAGATTAGCTGAATTTTTTTTAGAGAAGAGTGATTTTAGGTTTATTATTTTTGCAGATGATTAATAGATAAATTCCTCAGCTCCACCAATTTATTTCAGAATTTTGGAGTTCCAGAAGTATACGTTTGTAACAGATTACTACAGACTGTTCTGTTTTTGACAGATTCTATTTTCTATGAATTGTTTGCTTATTTTGATGAACCTATGAGTAGTATCGGAGGGTATGAACCACAGAGAAGTTGGAATACAGTACGTTTAACACCAATATAAATAAAGAATGAGTTCATTACAGTACCTCAAAGTGGTGGTTTGTTTTCTTATACTAACGGAGCTTACGAGTTTTGTTTTGAGTTTCGTGTTGTGAAGTTTTCAAGTTTTGGGTAAGGATTCGATGGACTATGGAATAAAGAGTGGTAAGAGCCTAAGCTTGGGGATGCCCAAGGCACCCCAAGGTAATATTCAAGGACAACCAAGAGCCTAAGCTTGGGGATGCCCCGGAAGGCATCCCCTCTTTCATCTTCGTTCATCGGTAACTTTACTTGGAGCTATATTTTTATTTACCACATGATATGTGTTTTGCTTGGAGCGTCATTTTCTTTTGTTAGTATTTGCTTGCTGTTATTTATAATAATGTTTTGCATCTTTATTTTCAATAAAAATGTCAAGGATAGCCTTTACCATGCTTATTTTGCAAGTATACATGTTGCTGTTTCAAAACAGAAAGTTTACCGCTGTTGCAAAAATTCCCTACAAAAGTCAGAGAGTGATATAATGTTGAATCTTTTTGTATAATGATCTCTGATAAATCTTCTACAGCATAGTATTTTTCTTATAATTTTTTGCAGTTAGGTAAGTATGATGAATCTTGCATTCTTTACAGCCTATACTGTTTTGGCAGATTGCTGTAATTTTTGCATTGTTTGCATATGCTTGCTTGTTTAATGATTCTATTTGAGGATCGGAGTATTAAATATGCAGAGACATTTAGTATGCAATGTTGAATAATAATATTAGTAATTTGTTACAGTAGAAAATGATAAGGTTTTTGCATTTGTTTATACTAACTTATCTCCCGAGTTCTTGTTGAGTTTTGAGTGGATGAAGTTTTTGAGATTTAGGAAAACCGTGATATGAGAGGAATTAAGGAGACACAAATGCTCAAGCTTGGGGATGCCCAAGGCACCCCAAGATAACATTCCAAGAAGTCTCAAGCATCTAAGCTTGGGGATGCCCCGGTAGGCATCCCACTTTTTTTCTTCAACAATTAACGGTTAGTATCGGTTGAACCTAAGTTTTTGCTTCTTCACATGAGTCGTGCTATCCTTGCAATGTCATTTTGTTTTGCTTTGCTTGATGTTTGAATAAAATACCAAGATCTGAAATTCTTAAATGAGAGAGAATCTTCACATAGTTACATAATTATTTAACTACTTATTGATCTTCACTTATATCTTTTTGGAGTAGTTTGTCATTTACTCGTGTGCTTCACTTATATCCTATGAGTAAATGGTTAAATGAGTTGAATGTCATAAATCTGAAATTATATATGTCTCATTTTCTTATTCCATGGGGAGTAATGACTTCACATCTAACAAGTAGAGGTTGTAAATTTATTGGAGGTTAGCAAGCATTGTATTGGTCATTTGAACAATTCATGAAAGAATATTGAAGGAAGAGAGATTTCACATATAAATATATTATCATGGACATGTTTTATAATTGTGAGCACTCATTAAGTATGACATGCTAAAGAGTTGATGTTGGACAAGGAACACAATGTAATGGGTTATGTTTTCTCACATCTCAGTTAAAGTATATTGTCATGGATCATTCAAACATGTTGAGCTTGCCTTTCCCCCTCATGCTAGCCAAAATTCCTTGCACCAAGTAGAGATACTACTTGTGCTTCCAAATATCCTTAAACCCAGTTTTTGCCATGAGAGTCCACCATACCTACCTATGGATTGAGTAAGATCCTTCAAGTAAGTTGTCATCGGTGCATGCAATAAAAATTGCTCTCTAAATATGCATGACTTATTAGTGTGGAGAAAATAAGCTTTATACGATCTTGTTATGGAGGCAATAAAAGCGACAGACTGCATAATAAAGGTCCATATACAAGTGGCAATATAAAGTGAAGTTCTTTCGCATTAAGATTTTGAGTATCCAACCCTAAAAGCGCATGACAACCTCTGCTTCCCTCTGTGAAGGGCCTATCTTTTACTTTATGTCTTTTACTTTATGCAATAGTCAAGGTGATCTTCACCTTTAATTTCTTTTTTTCATTTTATCCTTTGGCAAGCACTTTGTATTGGGGTGATCCTGATATATATATCCAAATGAATGTAAGTTAGCATGAACTATTATTGTTGACATCACCCAAAGGTGAATACGTTGGGAGGCAACACTATAAGCCCCTATCTTTCTCAGTGTCCGATTAAAACTCCATAACCACAAGTATTGCATGAGTGTTAGCAATTGTAGAAGACTATATGATAGTTGAGTATGTGGAGTTTGCTAAATCAAAGCTCTGACATAGACCCTTCCTGAAAATAAGATGAATTGCAATTGTATGATGACTAAGAATGAAGTTTGCTAGTTTTCAAGAAAGTTTATAGTCTATGCTTTAACATGTGAATAGCTTGTTACTTGATCATGAAAAGTTTTATGAGATGAAGTACTGTTAAGATATATAATCATGCTAGAAAAGGTAATTGAAATTATCATTGATCAAACTTGTGCACCTTCTAGCATTCACACTTCGTAAATTCTTTCTTTTATCATTTACCTACTCGAGGATGAGCAGGAAGTAAGCTTGGGGATGTTGATACGTCTCCAACGTATCTATAATTTATGAAGCATTCAAGCTATTTTATTACCTGTTTTGAATGTTTATGGGCTTTATTATACACTTTTATATTACTTTTGGGACTAACCTACTAACCGGAGGCCCAGCCCATATTGCTGTTTTCTTGCCTATTTCAGTGTTCTGAAGAAAAGGAATATCAAACGGAGTCCAAACGGAATGAAACCTTCGGGAGCATGATTTTTGGAACGAACATGATCCAGGAGACTTGGAGTTCACGTCAGAGAAGCTTCGAGGAAGCCATGAGGGTGGGGGGCACCCCCCCCCCTACTGGGCGCACCCCCTGTCTTGTAGGCCCCTCGAGCGCTCCCCGACCAACTTCTTTCACCTATATATTCCCATATACCCTAAAAACATCGAGGAAGAAGATAGATCGGGAGTTTCGTGGCTGCAAGCCTCTGTAGCCACCAAAAACCAATCGAGACCCTGTTCCGGCACCCTGTCGGAGGGGGGTCCCTCACGGTGGCCATCTTCATCATCTCGGCGCTCTCCATGACGAGGAGGGAGTAGTTCACCCTCGAGGCTGAGGGTATGTACCAATAGCTATGTGTTTGATCTCTCTCTCTCGTGTTCTCTCTATGGCACAATCTTGATGTATCGCGAGCTTTGCTATTATAGTTGGATCTTATGATGTTTCTCCCCCTCTACTCTCTTGTAATGGATTGAGTTTTCCCTTTGAAGTTATCTTATCGGATTGAGTCTTTAAGGATTTGAGAACACTTGATGTATGTCTTGTCGTGCTTATCTGTGGTGACAATGGGATATTCACATGATTCACTTGATGTATGTTTTGGTGATCAACTTGCGGGTTCCGTGACCTTTGGAATCTATGCATAGGGGTTGGCACACGTTTTCGTCTTGACTCTCCGGTAGAAACTTTGGGGCACTCTTTGCAGTACTTTGTGTTGGTTGAATAGATGAATCTGAGATTGTGTGATGCATATCGTATAATCATGCCCATGGATACTTGAGGTGACAATGGATTATCTAGGTGACATTAGGGTTTTGGTTGATTTGTGTATTAAGGTGTTATTCTAGTATGAACTCTATGATAGATTGAACGGAAAGAATAGCTTCATGTTATTTTACTACAGACTCTTGAATAGATAGATCAAAAAGGATAACTTTGAGGTTGTTTCATCCCCTACCATAATCTCTTACTTTGTTCTCCGCTATTAGTGTCTTTGGAGTGACTCTTTGTTGCATGTTGAGGGATAGTTATATGATCCGTTTATGTTATTATTGTTGAGAGAACTTGCACTAGTGAAAGTATGAACCTTAGGCCTTGTTTCCTACCATTGCAATACCGTTTACGCTCACTTTTGCCATTTATTACCTTGCTGTTTTTATACTTTCAGATTACAAATACCTTTATCTACTATCCATATTGCACTTGTATCACCATCTCTTCGCCGAACTAGTGCACCTACACAACTTACCATTGTATTGGGTGTGTTGGGGACACAAGATACTCTTTGTTATTTGGTTGCAGGGTTGTTTGAGAGAGACCATCTTCATCCTACGCCTCCCACGAATTGATAAACCTTAGGTCATCCACTTGAGGGAAATTTGCTACTGTCCTACAAACCTCTGCACTTGGAGAGCAACATCCGAGCCAGGTCTATGGTTAGATGATATGCACAAGTAGAACACAAAGAGTCGTGTGCGGTGATCGTCATATTGCTTACCACCAATTTGGATCGCCGACCGGCTGGATCACAGGCTCAGATGACGAGCAAGGCGTCCTGGACCCTGGCACCCTCTTGCTCAGATTTTGACCTTTCTTCCCAGTATTCTTCTGAGGTTCATCCTCGTCATCATCATCTAGGAGTTGAATGATATTCTCTAGTGCTGCAAAACACTCGACGGTGAAATTCTAGTCGGCCCCAAAAATCTATTAACAGAACACAGACCAGTCACAAAGCCTTACCCGGTCGAGAGGTGGCCGTGTTTGTTGTTTCTGCATCGCCACGATCTTCATCAATGTCCATGTGGATCACAGAGCCAGAGGCAGCACTGAAAATTCCAGATATCACTCGGTCAAACAAGCCAATGAGTCTACGGAAGAACACAGAAAAATACATGAAAGAAGTGCTTACGTTGATTTCACGAGCACAACCACCTTGATCCTTGGCAGGCCCTTCCAGGGCTTGGGTGGAGCAACTTTGGCCAGCTTTGGAGCCTTTTCAGTCAGCTCAGGAGTCAAGGTGCGAGTGCGTTTGGGAACTTTGGCACTTGATACGGCAGCCTTGCCCTGTCCCCCTGCAGGATCTTGCTGTTGTTTGGATTGACGCTTGGAACAAGGCAGTGAGTCGACTTCCTCGTTGCTGATGCTCGAGTCCTTGCTCTCTTCTTCACTATCTTCGGCATCTTCATCGTCACTGTCTTCACTGTCACTGTCGATTCCCTCCTGAAACTCCTCTCCGTTGGGCATCGAGTGGAGCCTGGGGAAAACCTACGAAATGTAAGTTGTGTACATGATTTGGCTTCCAGAACAAGCACTCGACAAAGAAAAAGGGAAAAGCACTCGGATAGGCGAGTCTGACCTCTCCAGGAGCACAGGTGGCGTCGAATGGCAGAATCCTCCTGGTCCCCCTTGGGTTGTCTTTGTTACTAGTAACACTCCAGAGCCACTGGGCCATCTTCTCCTTGTCAACCTCCTCCGGGTGGGTACGAGCGGTGTCGTCAGAGCCCGAGTACATCCACATGGGGTGGTCACGAGCTTGAAGAGGCTGGATCTGTCGACTCAGAAATACTTCCAGCAGGTCCATCCCCGTCACTCCTACCTTCACCAATTCGACAACAGCCGCAACCAGCATCTGCACTTCCTCTTTCTCCTCCGGGGCTACCACTAGCGAGCGAGGAGACTGGAGTCTTTCTAGAGTGAAAGGAGGGAGGCCAGTCGACTCACCAGGAGTCGAAACATCCTTGCAGTAGAACCAGGTAGACTGCCACCCCTAACAGATTTGGGAAAAGTCACAGGGGGAAACAGCTCCTACCCCTTGTTTGGATCCCTAGCCCCCCACACATTTGGATCACATACGTTTTCTGGTCGACTGGGTTAGCTTTCTTCATCATCTGAGATCGGCAGGTGAACATATGCTTGAAAAGACCCCAGTGCGGGTGGCAGCCCAAGAAATTTTCGCACATGGAGATGAAAGCAGCAAGATACAAGATAGTGTTTGGAGGGAAATGATGGATCTGAGCCCCGAAGAAGTTCAAAAACCCTCAAAAGAACGGGTGTGGAGGCAAATAAAAACCGCGCTCGACGTGGGTGGTGAGGAGAACGCACTCACCATTGTGCGGTTGTGGCTCGAACTCCTCCCCAGGCAATCTCCATGACCCAGGCTTAATCAGGCCATCATGAGCGAGGTTCTCCAAGTCCTGCTGCGAGACCGTCGAGTGAGTGCAATCGCCCTGGATGCAGCCAGGCGGCAGAGCGGAACGCTTAGACGAACCCCTCGCCATCTTCTTCCCCTTCCTCGTTGCCGACGCCTTCTTCGCGTGCTCTAGAGCCGCGGTCTTCTCCTTCACCATTGTGTGGAACTCGAGAGGGCCGAGGAGAGGTGTGGGGAGCAAGGAGAATGGAGGTGGAGAAGAAGAAAGGATAGAGATCGATTGAAAGAACCATTCCATGCATCGGCTTCAACGCCTTATATGGGGCTGGCTTCGAGTGGCTGACCAGTGGCCCCCAGCGATCAAACATATCCCATCACAGGCATAGGAGCGAAACATGGCAAAAAAGGCAGCACGAAGATCGAGGCGTCCCGGTTTGATTCATTCCGCTTATCGCACTACACCCCGTCTGGCGCGCTTCTCTGAAATTTCGAATCCCGTAAAACCCGGAAACCGCGGAGCGGTCAATCGCATCTAAGATTTCACATCCTAATCCACTCGGTGGATTACTACATTTATTCACTCGATAGCTTCAAGCCATGAGAATCGATCGAGCCAACTGAAGCAAGGTTGAAAGTTCCCATGCGTTTTTCGGACTTCAATGAGATGTCCCAAGAGCATTCAACTGAGTCGGAGTCAACTTCAATCTTTTCTCCACTCGGACCTCAATCCATTCAGGGGCTAATGACGAGGACATGTACCTAGGGTAAGGTCCTAGGCCTGACCTATACACCCCACCCAAGGACACAGACCTACAGTCAAAGGCACTCAAGGACCAAAACAGAGAATACTGACTGGAATCATCTTGAGATACAGTCCACTCAACAGAAGGTTCCACTCGGATACCCTAATTCCACTCAACCACAGCTTAGTGACTCGACCATACGGGAAACCACTCGGTGTATAGAAGATCTAAAGACACCCCCAGAGGGCAACGACCAGGCATTCACTCTGTAGTCTTAATGACCATTTATGGCTGGCATTACCAGTAATGCCCGATCTTAACTCAAATTGAACCCCGTGTAACGGAGGTGAGAGAGGGACCTGGCGCACTCTATACAAGCCACCCTTCTCCTCTGGCACAAGGGTTCGCACCCCTCGTAACAATTCACGCATATCTAGTCGACACAGCCTCAGGGCATCGAGACATAGGGCTTTTACTTCCTCCAAGAAGGGCCTGAACTCGTAAACTTGCGTGTACAACCTCACCGTAGCTAGGACCTTGCCTCCTCATACGCACCCCCTATTCTTACTGTCAGACTTACTCCCACGATAGTTGGCGCCCACCTTGGGGCAGGCGTCTAAGCGACTTCCAGCGAGGTTGCATTTTTCGTTCTCCGACAACATGGTTTCCGGCGGTGGTTTGGCGTTAGGCCACGAGATCCGTCTCGGTGCGCTTGTTTTCATCGCTGATGACTCCGCCTGGCTTCATGAAGCTCCCCTCGATGTTGAGGCCCTCCCCGTCTGCGGGGCGACGCACTTCCGTGCGAGTGCTTGCGGTGTCCTTCTTTGACAGCCGCCGAGTCAGTATCAGTCGACACTCGTGACATTGATACGTCTCCAACGTATCTATAATTTTTTATTGTTCCATGCTATTATATTACCCCTTTTGGATGTTTATGGGCTTTATTTTACACATTTATATCATTTTTGGGACTAACCTACTAACCGGAAGCCCAGCCCATATTGCTGTTTTTTTGCCTATTTCAGTATTTCGAAGAAAAGGAATATCAAACGGAGTCCAAACGGAATGAAACCTTCGGGAGCGTGATTTTTGGATCGAACGTGATCTGGAGAGCTTGGAGTGCAAGTCAAGAAGCTTCTGAGGACCCCACGAGATAGGGGGACGCCCCCCCCCCCCGTAGGGCGCGCCCCATGTCTCGTGGGCCCCTCGGGCGGCCACCGACGTACTTCTTCCTCCTATATATACCTACGTACCCCGAAAACATCCAGGGGTACCACGAAACACAATTTCCACTGTCGTAACCTTCTGTATCCGCGAGATCCCATCTTGGAGCCTTCACCGGCACTCTGCCGGAGGGGGAATCGACCACGGAGGGCTTCTACATCAACATCCTTGCCCCTCCGATGAGTTGTGAGTAGTTTACCATAGACCTACGGGTCCATAGTTATTAGCTAGATGGCTTCTTCTCTCTTTTTGGATCTCAATACAATGTTCTCCCCCTCTCTTGTGGAGATCTATTCGATGTAATCTCTTTTTGCGGTGTGTTTGTCGAGATCCGATGAATTGTGGGTTTATGATCAAGTTTATCTATGAATAATATTTGAATCTTCTCTGAATTCTTTTATGTATGATTGAGTTATCTTTGCAAGTATCTTCGAATTATCAGTTTGGTTTGGCCTACTAGATTGATCTTTCTTGCCATGGGAGAAGTGCTTAGCTTTGGGTTCAATCTTGCGGTGTTCTTACCTAGTGACAGAAAAGGGTTGCAAGACATGTATTGTATTGTTGGCATCGAGGATAACAAGATGGGGTTTACATCATATTGCATGATTTTATCCCTCTACATCATGTCATCTTGCTTAATGCGTTACTCTGTTCTTATGAACTTAATACTCTAGATGCAGGCAGGAGTCGGTCGATGTGTGGAGTAATAGTAGTAGATGCAGGCAGGAGTCGGTCTACTTGTTATGGACGTGATGCCTATATACATGATCATGCCTAGATAATCTCATAACTATGCGCTTTTCTATCAATTGCTCGACAGTAATTTGTTCACCCATCGTAATACTTATGCTATCTCGAGAGAAGCCTCTAGTGAAACCTATGGCCTTCGGGTCTATCTCTTATCATATTTGCTTTCAATCTACTTTTATTTGCATCTTTACTTTTTGCATATATATTATAAAATACCAAAAATATATTTATCTTATCATACTACCTCTATCAGATCTCACTTTCGCAAGTGGTCGTGAAGGGATTGACAACCCCTTTATTGCGTTGGTTGCGAGTTCTCAGTTCGTTTGTGTAGGTGTGTGGGACTTTTGAGGAGCCTCCTACTAGATTGATACCTTGGTTCTCAAAACTGAGGGAAATACTTACGCTACACTTGCTGCATCACCCTCTCCTCTTCGGGGAAAACCAACGCCAGCTCAAGACGTAGCAAGAAGGATTTCTGGCGCCGTTGCCGGGGAGGTCTTCGCTCAAGTCAAGACATACCAAGTACCCATCACAAACTCATCTCCCTCGCATTTACATTAGTTGCCATTTGCCTCTCGTTTTCCTCTCCCCCACTTCACCTTTGCCGTTTTATTCGCCCTCTCTTTCCCAATCTCCTCTCTCTTCCGCTTGACTTTCTGTTTGCTTGTGTCTCCATGTGCCTTCTATGTGCTTGCATCTTTGCTTGCTAAACATCTATTGATATGGATCCACTTAAAGTGTTCTACTTGGATCATCTTCGATCCTTATGCTCTCGTGCTGAAACCCCAACTAGCCTAGGTGATGGGAAATCTTTAGATGAGCATGCTCATTTTGTGCGTCATCATTTGTCTGAAAAGGGGAAGGTCTTATGGTATCATATAAATAGTTTGCTATGCTATGCTTGGAATCTTTGTGAACTTTGTGATTTTACTTGTTGCTCTAGAACCCTAAAAAACACCTTCCCTACCTATGTGAGTTCAATGATAATGAAATTTTATCTTCTTATGCAAAGGGTGTTTATAGTTACTATGATATCGAACAAATTGAAGAATTTTTCATTTTTAAGGGTGCTCATGAAGTTGATTCTTTGATTGAAAAGTATTATTTTACTCTCAACAAGTCTGAAAATTCTGTCATAATTAAATATTGCAATGAAAACTTTGCTCATAATGTCTATGTCCAAGAATTTATTGAAAGAATGACCGTTGCTTTGGAAGAAAATAATGATATGCATGAATCTATAGATGATTCCGATGATTTGGTTGAAATATCCCTTGACGAACATGATGTTTGCTATTCTTGTGGCCATGTTGCCAATATTTATGAAGAGGAATTTGCTATAGTTCCTTTTGTTAAACATGAGATCGTTGCTATTGCACCCATACTTGGTAGTTCCTTCGATAAAAAGCATGATTGCAATGATTTTACTATAAATTCTCTTGATGTCAATTGTGCTAATAATATGCAAAACCCTAAGCTTGGGGATGCTAGTTTTTCTATGTCTACTACTTGTTTCAATAATCATTATTGGGGTGATTCTTCTTATAACCTTGAAAATTTATTTAAGCCCCATGATAAATATGAGATTGATAATAGTGTTTGCAATAATATTGAAAGTGTGTTTGGAAGAGTTTCAACTTTAGATCCCACATATTTGGAGAATGTTCAATCCTATGATATTTTTGATAAAAGTGGGTTCGGAAAGGTCATGACTTTAGTTAATGTTAATCCCACCATCTTGGAAGAGTGTCAACTTTGCATGCATTTGGATCATGTTGAGAATATGTTTTATGATAGCTATTTTGTTGAATTTGCTTATGATCCTACATGTAATTATTATGAGACAGGAAATTATGGTTGTAGAAATTTTCATGTTACTAAATTACCTCTCTTCATGTTGAAATTGCTATCATCTCTTTGTTCTTCCTTGCATATGCTAGTTTTTGCTTTCCTTAATAATTTGTTTGCTTACAAGATGCCTATGCATAGGAAGCATGTTAGACTTAGATGTGTTTGTCACATGTTTTATGATGCTCTCTTTATGCTTCAATTCTTGTATTTTATGTGAGCATCATTGAAATCTCAAAGCCTAGCTAAAAAGGCTTTAAAGGAAAGCGCTTGTTGGGAGATAACCCAATATTTTTCCTTGCTGTTATTCAATAAATCTTGCATCTAATTTATGTTTATATGTATTTTCATGTTTTATTTAGTGTTTGTGTCAAGTAGAACCTATAGGATAACCTACGATGATAGTTGATTTGATTCTGCTGAAAAATAGAAACTTTGCGCTCACGAGAAACAATTCAATAAATCACAGAACGTGCTTTTACATTTATTCCTTTTGATGCTGATCAATAAACAAATTTTCCAGTACTTCCTATTTTGGTAGGATTTTTAGAGTTCCAGAAGTTTGCGTTAGTTACAGATTGCTACAGACTATTCTGTTTTTGACAGATTCTGTTTTTCGTGTGTTGTTTGCTTATTTCAATGCATCTATGGCTAGTAAATTAGTTTATAAACCATAAGGAAGTTGGAATACAGTAGGTTTAACACCAAAATAAATAAATAATGAGTTCATTGCAGTACCTTATGTGGTGGTTTTGTTTTCTTTCACTAACGGAGCTTATAAGATTTCCTGTTGAGTTTTGTGTTGTGAAGTTTTCAAGTTTTGGGTAAAGATTTTATGGACTATGGAATAAAGGGTGGCAAGAGCCTAAGCTTGGGGATGCCCAAGGCACCCCAATATATTCAAGAATAGCCAAAAGCCTAAGCTTGGGGATTCCCCGGGAAGGCATCCCCTCTTTCTTCTTTGTTCATTGGTAACTTTACTTGGAGCTATATTTTTATTCGCCACATGATATGTATTTTGCTTGGAGTGTTGTGTATTATATTAATCTTTGCTTTTTAGTTTGCCACAATCATCCTTGCTGTACACACCTTTTGGGAGAAGCCTATTTGATTAGAATTTGCTAGAATACTCTATGTGCTTACTTACATCTTTTGAGCTTGATAGTTTTTGCTCTAGTGCTTCACTTATATCTTTTAGAGCACGGTGGTATCTTAATTTTGAAGAAATTTCTAGTCTCTCTTGCTTCACTTATATTATTTTGAGAGTATTTTAGAACAGCATGGTTTTTGCAATGATCATAAAGTTGGTCCTAGAATGATGAGCATCCAAGTTGGGTATAATAAAAACTATCATAGGAAGTGAATTGGATGCTATGATCAATTTGATGCTTGATAATTGTTTTGAGATATGGAGGTAGTGATATTAAAGTCATGCTAGTTGGGTGATTATGAATTTAAAGAATGCTTGTGTTGAAGTTAGCAAGTCCCGTAGCATGCACATATGGTTAAAGTTATGTAACAAATTTGAAACATGAAGTGTACCTAGATTGTGCATCCTTATGAGTGGCGGTCGGGGACGAGCGATGGTCTTTTCCTACCAATCTATCCCCCTAGGAGCATGCGCGTAGTACTTGATTTTTGATGACTTCTAAATTTTTGCAATAAGTATATGAGTTATTTTGATTAATGTTGAGTCCATGGATTATACGCACTTTTACCTTTCCACCATTGCTAGCCTCTTCGGTACTGTGCATTGCCCTTTCTCACCTTGAGAGTTGGTGCAAAGTTCGCCGGTGCATCCAAACCCCGTGATACGATACTCTCTATCACACATAAACCTCCCTATATCTTCCTCAAAACAGCCACCATACCTACCTATTATGACATTTCCATAGCCATTCCGAGATATATTGCCATGCAACTTTCCACCGTTCCGTTCATCATCATCATGACATACTTTACTTTTGTCATATTGCCATTGCATGATCATGTAGTTGACATCGTATTTGTGGCAAAGCCACCATGCATTATTTTTCATAGATGTCACTCTTGATTCATTGCACCATCCCGGTACACCGCCGGAGGCATTCATATAGAGTCATATCTTGTTCTCGTTTCGAGTTGTAATTCATATGTTGTAATCAATAGAAGTGTGATGATCATCATTTTTAGAGCATTGCCCAAAGAAAAAAAGAAGAAAGGCCAAAAGAAAAAAAGGCCCAAGAAAAAGAAAAAAGAAAAAAGAAAAAAAAAAGAAATAAATAAATAAATAAAAAGGGCAATGTTACTATCTCTTTTTCCACACTTGTGCTTCAAAGTAGCACCATGTTTTTCATATAGCGAGTCTCATAAGTTGTCTTTTTCATACTAGTGGGAATTTTTCATTATAGAACTTTGCTTGTATATTCCTACAATGGGCTTCCTCAGATGCCCTAGGTCTTCGTGAGCAAGCAAGTTGGATGCACACCCACTAGTTTTCTTTTGTTGAGCATTTATTTATAGCTCTAGTGCATCCGTTGCATGGCAATCCCTACTCCTCATGTTGACATAAATTGATGGGCATCTCCATAGCCCATTGATTATCCTCGTCAATGTGAGACTTTTTCCTTTTTTGTCTTCTCCACACAATCCCCATCATCATATTCTATTCCACCCATAGTGCTATATCCATGGCTCACGCTCATGTATTGCGTGAAGGTTGAAAAAGTTTGTGATTATTTAAGTATGAAACAATTGCTTGGATTATCACGGGGGGTATAGAAGTTGGGAACATCTTTGTGTGACGAAAATGAAGCATAGCCTAACTATATGATTTTCTAGGGATGAACTTTCTTTTGCCATGCTATTTTGAGAAGACATGATTACTTTGATTAGTATGCTTGAAGTGTTACTATTTCTTTTATCAATATGAACTTTTATTTTGAATCATTTGGATCTAAACATTCATGCCACATTAAAGAAAATTACATTATGAATTATGCTAGGTAGCATTCCACATCAAAAATTCTCTTTTTATCATTTACCTACTCGAGGACGAGCAGGAATTAAGCTTGGGGATGCTTGATACATCTCCAATGTATCTATAATTTTTTATTGTTCCATGCTATTATATTACCCCTTTTGGATGTTTATGGGCTTTATTTTACACATTTATATCATTTTTGGGACTAACCTACTAACCGGAGGCCCAGCCCATATTGCTGTTTTTTTGCCTATTTCAGTATTTCGAAGAAAAGGAATATCAAACGGAGTCCAAACGGAGTGAAACCTTCGGGAGGGTGATTTTTGGAACGAACGTGATCCGGAGAGCTTGGAGTGCAAGTCAAGAAGCTTCCGAGGACCCCACGAGATAGGGGGGGGGTGCACCCCCCCTATAGGGCGCGCCCCCTTGTCTCGTGGGCCCCTCGGGCAGCGACCGACGTACTTCTTCCTCCTATATATACCTACATACCCCGAAAACATCTAGGGGCACCACGAAACACAATTTCCACTGCCGTAACCTTCTGTATCCGCGAGATCCCATCTTGGAGCCTTCACCGGCACTCTGCCGAAGGGGGAATCGACCACGGAGGGCTTCTACATCAACATCCTTGCCCCTCCAATGAGTTGTGAGTAGTTTACCATAGACCTACGGGTCCATAGTTATTAGCTAGATGGCTTCTTCTCTCTTTTTGGATCTCAATACAATGTTCTCCCCCTCTCTTGTGGAGATCTATTCGATGTAATCTCTTTTTGTGGTGTGTTTGTCGAGATCCGATGAATTGTGGGTTTATGATCAAGTTTATCTATGAATAATATTTGAATCTTCTCTGAATTCTTTTATGTAAGATTGAGTTACCTTTGCAAGTCTCTTCAAATTATCAGTTTGGTTTGGCCTACTAGATTGATCTTTCTTGCCATGGGAGAAGTGCTTGGCTTTGGGTTCAATCTTGCGGTGTTCTTACCCAGTGACAAAAAAGGGTTGCAAGACATGTATTGTATTGTTGCCATCGAGGATAACAAGATGGGGTTTACATCATATTGCATGAGTTTATCCCTCTACATCATGTCATCTTGCTTAATGCGTTACTCTGTTCTTATGAACTTACTACTCTAGATGCAGGTAGGAGTCGGTCGATGTGTGGAGTAATAGTAGTAGATGCAGGCAGGAGTCGGTCTACTTGTTATGGACATGATGCCTATATACATGATCATGCCTAGATAATCTCATAACTATGCGCTTTTCTATCAATTGCTCGACCGTAATTTGTTCACCCACCGTAATACTTATGCTATCTCGAGAGAAGCCTCTAGTGAAACCTATGGCCCCCGGGTCTATCTCTTATCATATTTGCTTTCAATCTACTTTTATTTGCATCTTTACTTTTTGCATATATATTATAAAATACCAAAAATATATTTATCTTATCATACTATCTCTATCAGATCTCACTTTCGCAAGTGGCCGTGAAGGGATTGACAACCCCTTTATTGCGTTGGTTGCGAGTTCCCAGTTTGTTTGTGTAGGTGTGTGGGACTTTTGAGGAGCCTCCTAATGGATTGATACCTTGGTTCTCAAAACTGAGGGAAATACTTACGCTACACTTGCTGCATCATCCTCTCCTCTTCAGGGAAAACCAACGCTAGATCAAGACGTAGCAGGCAGCAACACTCCCTGCTGTTCGGTGTTGTAAGCGGTCCGGCCGTTCATGGCTCCAGTGGTGGGTGATGCATGCGGTGGCTCGCCAGTCGACCACCCCTTAAGTCGCGGCGATCGAGCCTGACGAATCTCTTTATGGTTTGTTCGATCTGCCAGCTGGTCACTCGGATTCCCTCTCTGAGTGCGAAAGCAATGACCTAGCGGCAGAAGTTCTCGTGGTCACTTCCCAGTTCAACGCGCCCGGGTATCACTGCAACGGTGGCAGCAACAGCGGCACTAGCCCGTCTCAAGGGTACGAGGAGTATGTCCCCGAGGCCCTCGCCATGGAGCAGAGGGAAGATTTGCATCGACACAACATTCAGGCACTCCATACCCCTATCATTGGGGGGACCCCCGAGGCTCGCGCTTTGGAGGCAGCATGCTTGGCCACCTTGGCTGAACGTCCGCGTCTGGACAATCTGTAGAAGGCAGTCGACGAGCAGGCTCGTCAGCGGGTTCCTGAATCTAGTCGACGACCCAGATGGTTGTTTCCGACTGAAACTCAGGTATATCAAACTTTGATTCAAAAAATTGCAGCAGCAGCACGCATAGCAGAGTCAATTCAGCAGTCGTGTTCAAAAGCTGGTAGAGGTTTAGAGCAGATCCATACATTGCTTAAGGCTGTTAGGGAACATAATTCTCCGTTTCCCAGTCGCGCAATAGAATTCATAGCAGGTTAGTGATTGCAGACACAGTTCAGTCGGCACATAGTCCAAGGTCACCCAGGCGTCGAGAATATCATGGTCCTCGCTAGGACCAGGACCTGGAGTGGGGCCATAGGCAGTTTGATCGTGAGGGTTCCCGTGATGACCACCGTCGAGTGCTTACGCCCCCTCCGAGGGGTGAATCATATGCAACTTGGCGTTATGATGTCAGGGACCTGTATGGTGTTGAGTGGAGGGCCCCGGTCGACCCAAGAGAGCCGGGTCTTGATGCAAGATCACTCCTTGAGCAAGGTTTGGTCGACAGAGGCCGAGCAACAAGGAAGGACAAAGCAGAGATCGTCCGACTGGGAACAAAGCATTCATTTCTGGGCCCGAATGTTTCAGTATGGCCATCCGATCAGCTGAGTTTCCACCCAACTTCAGATTGGCAGCAGGCGTGAGCAAGTTCACCGGAGAATCAAAGCCAGACACCTGGTTGGAAGACTATCGAGTGGTTGTGCAGATCGGTGGTGGTAATGATGGTGCGGCCATAAAGCACCCCCCCCCCTCCTGATGCTTGAGGGCTCGGCCAGAGCTTGGTTGACTTAGTTAGCGCCCGGGAGTATTTTCTGCTGGGATGATTTGGCTCAAGTGTTCATCAAAACTTTCAAGGGCACTTGTAAGCGACCTGCTGGGCTGACAGAATTGCAGCATTGTGTTCAGAAACCGAATGAGACTTAGCGAGATTTGATCCAGAGATGGACCACCCTTCATCATACGGTGGAAAATGTGTCAGATCACGAGGCGGTTTGCGCCTTCAAAGAGGGTGTCAAGTACAGAGAGCTTATCCTAAAGTTCGGTCGGTCCGGAGATATGACTCTGACCCGAATGATGGATATAGCCACTTGGTACGCAGATGGTGAAGAGGATGACCTACTCCGTCACGACAAAGGGAAAATAGTCGTCCAGGACTCTAGGGCTGGGAATTCCAGTCGGAAGCAAAAACGTAAGGCTAAACCTATAAGGCCTACTAAAGCTATGGTCCTGAATGCAGGAGGTGGAAAGTTCAAAGCAAAGTTGAAACCGCAGTGGAAACCTAAGAAGGTGAAAGATCAGTCACGACAGGATGTCCTGGATTTACCGTGTTACATACACATGAAGAAAGATGAGGAGGGAAACCTGATTCAACCCAAGCATACCACTCGGTAGTGCCGTCTTCTGATTCAGAGCTTCCGAGAGAATCAGTCCAATGAGAAAGAGTCTAATAAAGACAATGAAAAATAGCAAGAGGAAGGTTACCCTCAGGTCAATGCTACCTTGATGTTTTTGCTGATGCCGAAAGCAAAAGTCAACTCAAAGTCATTAACAGAGAAGTGAATATGGTTGCTCCCGCAACTCCGACATATTTGAAGTGGTCGAAGACTCCCATTACATTCGACCAGTCAGATCACCCAGCACATGTTGCTACCCCTGGACGGCAAGCGCTGGTGGTCGACCCAATCATTGGGGGCACCCGACTGACCAAGGTCCTTATGGATGGCGGAAGTGGGCTGAACATTCTCTGTGCTGAGACCCTAGAAGGGATGGTCATTCCGATGTCCAAGCTCAGTGAGAGCAACATGCAGTTCAACGGTGTCATTCCTGGGAAAACGACAAAGTCACTCGGGCAGATTCCTCTTGATGTGGTTTTCGGTGCTTCCAAAATTACCGCAAGGAAAAGTTGACATTTGAGGTAGTGGATTTCCAGAGTGCTTATCACTGCATTCTAGGCAGGCCCGCATATGCTCATCTCATGGCTCGGCCATGTTATGTATATCTCAAGTTGAAGATGCCCGGTCCCAAAGGTGTGATCACAGTTAGAGGAAATAAACAGAGAGCATAAGAGTGCTTTCAGAAGGGTTGCGAGATTGCAGATGAACAGATGGCAGCTATAGAGATGCAGGAGTACCAGAAAACCGCAAATCCGAGTGATTTGATGTGGTCCAAAAAGCCAGCTTAGGAATCTGCATTTCAGTCGGCTAGAGAGACCAAGCTTGTTCACATTCACCCGGAGACCATAATGCAGCTCTGACTCACATATCAACGACACTCGACAGCAAATAGGAAGCTGCGCTCAAGCAGTTCCTCCGTGAGAACTGGGACATCTTCACATGGAAACCTTTTGACATGCCAGGTGTACCCAGGGGGCTGGCTGAGCACCATTTGCGTGTAGACCCGAAAGAAAAACCAGTCAAAGAGCATCTTCGATGGTTCGCCGTTGAGAAGAGAAAGGCGATTGGCGAGGAGGTGTCTCGGCTCCTAGTTGCTGAGTTCATCCGTGAGATTTACCACTCCGAGTGGCTCGCCAACGTATTCATGGTCCCTAAGAAAGATGATTCACTTCGTATGTGTATTGATTTCAAGCATATCAATCGGGCCTTCCCGAAAGATCATTTTCCTCTTCCCGCATCGATTAGATAGTTGACTCGACAATGGGGTGTGAGTGTTTGTCCTTCTTGGATGCGTATTCCGGGTACCATCAGATCCGTCTGTATGGACCCAACAAAATTAAAACAGCTTTCATCACCCCATTCGGGTGTTTTTGCTATGTTACCATGCCTTTTGGTCTGAAGAATGCTAGATCCATGTTCATGCGCATGATACAGAAGTGCCTGCTCACTCAAATTAGTCGGAACATGGAAGCATACATGGATGATATCGTGGTCCAGTCACACAAGAGTTCTGACCTGCTGATTGACCTTGCTGAGACCTTTGCCAATCTGAGAAGATATGACATCAAGGTGAATCCATCCAAGTGCACATTTGGAGTTCCAGGAGGAAAATTGCTCGGTTTTCTTGTTTCCGAACGAGGAATCGACGCAAACCCAGAAAAGATTGGAGCAATCGTTCGAATGAAACGCCCTATGTGTGTACATGATGTTCAGAAGCTAACAGGTTGCTTGGCTGCTCTTAGTCGATTCATTTCTCGCCTCGGTGAAAAGGCATTGCCTCTTTACCGACCGATGAAAAAGTCGGATACATTCGAGTGGACTCCCGAAGCTGAAGCAGCGTTTGTAGAGCTCAAAGCCCTGCTTTCCACCCAGCCAGTGCTTGCTTCTCCTATCAGTAAGGAGCCTCTGTTGTTATATATTGCGGTCACAGGACAGGTTCTCAGTACAGTGCTCACAATCGAGCGTGAGGAGGAAGGCAAAGCCTATAAAGTTCAGCGCCGAGTGTATTACATTTCTGAAGTTTTGACTCCATCAAAGCAAAGGTATCCGCATTACCAGAAGCCTGTCTATGGAATCTATATGACAACGAAGAAAGTTGCACACTACTTTGCAGACCACTCGGTTTCAGTTGTGAGTGATGCCCCATTATCAGAAATTTTGAACAATCGGGACAGAACTGGTCGAGTGGCTAAGTGGGCTATTGAACTCCTTCCTCTTGATATCAAGTTCGAAGCAAAGAAGGCTATTAAGTCTCAAGCAATTGCAGATTTCCTGGCCGAGTGGATTGAGCAACAAAAACCGACTCAAGTCCACTCGGAACACTGGACCATGTTCTTTAACGGATCCAAGATGTTGAATGGTTCTGGTGCTGGAGTGGTTCTGGTATCTCCGAGAGGTGACAAGCTCGGTTATGTATTGCAGATTCACTTTGATTCTTCCAACAATGAAGCTGAATACGAAGCACTTTTATATGGGTTGTTATGTCCATTTCACTCGGCGTCCGTTGCCTAATGGTCTACGGCGAATCGGATCTGGTAGTGAATCCAGTGATGAAAGAATGGGATATCAGGAGCCTAGCCATGACAGGATACTGCAGTGTAGTGAGGAAGTTAGAAAAGAAGTTTGAAGGGTTAGAGCTCCACCACATACCCCGACTCAAGAATCAGGTGGCTGATGATCTGGCTAAAATAGGTTCCACTCGAGAACCTATTCCCAGTAATGTGTTCTTGGAGCATATCCACACCTTGTCAGTACAAGAAGATCCCTTTATAGAAGAGCCCCCACAACCAATAAGTTCCATTAATATGACTGAAGTTGAGGTCCCAGCAGTTGTCGACCTAATCATGGAGGTTTTGGTGATCATCCCTGACTGGACAGTGTCGTACATTGCATAATTGCTTAGGTAAGAGCTCACAGAGGATGAAGACGAAGCTCGATAGATCATTCACAGATCCAAAGCCTTCACAGTAATAGGTGATCAGCTTTACAGAGAAAGTGTGACAGGCGTAGCTCAGTGGTGCATTACTCCAGAAGAGGGTCGACTGATCCTAAATGATATTCACTCAGGGACCTGTGGTCGTCCTCTTGGACCATTGTGGCCAAAGAATACCAAGCGCGATTTTATTGGCCGCGAGCAAACGAAATGGCTAAAGAGGTAGTCAAGAAGTGTGAAGGCTGCCAGTTTTACTCAAACATGTCTCAAAAACCTGCATCGACTTTGAAGACTATTCCACTCGTCTGTCCATTTGCTGTTTGGGGACTCGACATGGTTGGGCCCTTGATGACTGGCAGAAGCGGCTTCACCCATCTGCTCATGGCAGTCGACAAGTTCACTAAGTGGATTGAGGCTAAACCCATCAAGAACCTCAATTCAAGCACAACCACCACTTTCATCAGAGAGCTGATATTCAGATATGGAGTTCCGTATAGCATCATCACAAATAATGGGTCGAACTTTGATTTTGATGAATTCAGAGCTTTCTGTGCTTCCCAAGGCATTCAGGTCGACTATGCATCTGTGGTGCATCCGCAGTCAAATGGACAAGTAGAAAGAGCCAATGGTTTGATCTTACAAAGGCTGAAACCCCGATCGATGCGCGACCTCAAACATGCAGCAGGAGCTTGGGTGACGGAGCTACCCTCTGTTCTATGGGGACTAAGGACGAACCACAATCGGTCGACTGGCCGGACTCCTTTCTTTATGGTGTATGGAGCTAAAGCAGTGCTTCTGAGTGACTTGCTCCACAATGCACCCCGAGTGGAACTTTTCTCAGAAGCTGAAGCCGAACAAGCACGTCAAGACGTTGTTGACCTTTTGGAAGAGGAAAGGGAGATGACTTTGCTCCGGTCGACCATTTATCAGCAAGATCTTCGTCGGTTCCATGCGCGAAATGTCAGAGGTCGAGCATTCTAGGAGGGAGATCTTGTGCTCCGAGTGGATCAGCAATGCCCTCACAAGCTAGCTCCTGCCTGGGAAGGCCCCTTCATCGTCACCAAGTACTTCACAATGATGCATATCACCTTTACAACATGACCAAGAGGAAGGACGAGCCGCACACTTGGAATGCAGACCTGCTCCATCGTTTTTATACCTAAGAACACTCGGATAGACGAGATGTAATAAGAAGCACTTTTTAGATTTTTTTATCAAAGACATGGCTTCCGCAGTCACAAATTGATTGTTTTTCGCATATACTTATGTTCAAATCCCCGAGTAGGTGGCTTAGCCGCGAACCCGATTCGCCTAAGTTTTAAAAAAACACTCTGAGTGAAGAGCGATCCTCTCACTCGGGGGCTTAGACGCGAACCCGATTCGCCTAAGTTTGAAATACACTCCGAGTGAAGAGTGATCCTCTCACTTGGGGGCTTAGTCGCGAAACAGGTTCGCCTAAGTTTTAAATACACTCCAAGTGAAGAGCGATCCTCTCACTCGGGGGCTTAGCTGCGATCCCGTACTCGCCTAAGTTTCAAATACACTCCGAGTGAAGAGTGATCCCCTCACCCAGGGGCATAGCCGCGATCCCATACTCGCCTAAGTTTAAAAAACACTCTGAGTGAAGAGCGATCCTCTCACTCGGGGGCTTAACTGCGATCCCGTACTCGCCTAAGTTTAAAACACTCTGAGTGAAGAGCGATCCTCTCACTCGGGGGATTAGCTGCGATCTCATACTCGCCTAAGTTTCAAATACACTCCGAGTGAAGAGTGATCCTCTCACTCGGGACCTTAGCTGCAATCCCGTATTCGCCTAAGTTTCAGATACACTCCGAGTGAAGAGCGATCCTCTCACTCGGGGGCTTAGTTGCGATCCTGTACTCGCCTAAGTTTAAAACACTCCTAGTGAAGAGCGATCCTCTCACTTGGGGGCTTAGCTGCGATCCCATACTCGCCAAAGTTTCAAATACACTCTGAGGCACACTCTGAGCCGTGCCACAAGTACAACGTCTGGACGCACGCTCCGAGCTGCACCACAAGTACAATGTTGGAATGCACTCTAAGCTACGCCACAAGTACAACATCGACTCATGATCTGAGTTGCACCACAAGTACAATGTTGGAATGCACTCTGAGCTGCACCACAAGTACAATGTCAACTCCAAGTGGGGAGCAACCCTCTCACTCGAAGGGACAGTTGTGATCCAAGACTCATTCAAACAAAGAAAATTCAAAGATCAGTGAAAGCGAAGCAATTGCGGTTGATTAAAGCAACCAAGTTCAGATAAATCTAGCAAGGTTCGAAGTTGCAAGCATAAGTACTCGAGCATCAAGATCGAAGGAGTTTTAACGGTTACAAAATCCACTCGGTATTCCAAGGCAAATTAAGTCATCAAGTTTTTCACTAGTCGGGAAGTGGGCTGGCTGGCTCGACAAATGAATCCAAGTCAATGGCATCTATGATGCGAGTGGCTGCGTCAATGAAGGTCTCCATGAAAGACTGGAATTGAAGCTTCTTGGTGTTAGCTACTTGCAGATCCTTCAACTTCTCTTCCTTAACGTCCCTACAGAGAACGCGGACGAGGGATAAAGCCACGTCAACACCACAGCGCGCAGCTGACTTCTTCCATGCTTGCACTCGGTCGGGGATGCTGTTGAGTCGAGTCATCAGTGACTCGAGGTCATTCTGTTGCACAACCTGTGGTCAGAGCTCCTTGTCGACCCGAGACATCATGCTTTTCACGCCGGCGATGTAGTGCAAGACGTTTGTAAGTTGAGCATCCAGTCTCAGCACATTCATAGCAGTTTCATCTTTGACAGGGGAGTTGATGGGGCCAGTCCAGTCTCGATCTGCCCGGTTTCCTCCTTGAAGTTATGGCAGAATTCTGCAAGCATGAAAAGTTGGTGAACCGACAGCAACATTACATGAAAGTTTTTTAGTCGACCAAAGGGAAATACCTTCAAGCTTCAAGAACATCTGTTGAGCAATATCACTCACATAAGCTTCTAGTTCATCCCTCTTCTTGTTCAGAGCCGCTTGTTCATCCTTCAGCTGCACGACTTCTTTCTTTGCTTCATCCACATCACTCTTTAGCTTGGCGTTTTCATCTTCCAACTTTCCGACTGGGGCTAGCTTCCTTTCGGCAAGCTCAATCTTCTCACGAGCATTCCTTTGCGCTGCAGCAAGGTGGAGATCCTTTTGCTCCAGGGTCTGCTTCATTTTGTCTAAAGAAATAACATTCCTCAGACGTGCTTGGAGTTGATGATTTTCACTATGCACATCTGTTCGAGTGAAGTCACTCGGTTCAAAGGACAGACAGGGAAAATTACATAATAGTCAGTCAGCGAGTGGTTACCTCCCATGATTGCTACCTCCTCTTGGGCCTTATTCAAGCTCTCCTTGGCATGTTCCAACTCAAGCTTAAGACTGGTCTTCTACTGCTCCATAGTGGTATATTGGGCCCCAAGCTCACAAGATTTCTGTAAAACAACAGTTGGGCAAATCAGTCGACAATTACCTCTGAGTGGAAACATACAAGAGTCAAGTACACAGCAAAAGAGTTCTAAGACTGGTGCCGAATCAAACATCCAACAGCAGTCTCGGGGACTACACTCAGTGGGTGCACTTAGCGTGCCCCCATTGGTTTCATTTCCCACATAGCATGGTCAGCCCAGCTCGAGTGGAAGGTATAAAAAAACTTCATTGGTTCAAAGACCGCCATCGACTACCAGCAGTCGACCGTGGTCTCGGGGACTACACCCAGTGGGTGCACTTAGCTTGCCCCCACTGATTTCAGTTCCCACTCGACAAGACCTATCTAGGTCGAGTGGAAGTGCTGCAAGCAAAAATTTCGACAAGACCCCTGCCGAATAAAACATTCGACGGCGGTCTCGGGGACTACACCCAGTGGGTGCACTTAGCATGCCCCCACTAGACCAAAAGTTTTTCACTCAACACGACCTGGTCGACTCGAGTAAATATGATACACTACAGAGATCAAACACCTAGTTGGTGAACAAGCGTCAGTCACAAAAGTAAAGTTTGATGCATGAACATCTTACGAATAATAAAGCAGCAGTTTCTGGAGAGTGTGTCTGAACAGAGCAAAAGCCAAGACAGAGAAATCAATTGGAAATTAACTTACAATTCCACTTACTTGGACATTAGCTTGAAGAGCAAAGCTGGTGTTGTATGCAGCCTTGCTGGCATCATACACCACTTTCAGTCGCTCCATCATTTGTCCTGCCTGAATCATGGCCTCCTTGGCAGCTCCTACTTGGTCCTCTGGGACAGGGTATGCAGAAAACATACGAGATGACGGAGCAGACGTCTGGACTGGTGGAGTAGGAGCTTGAACTTGCACAATGGGCTCGGGAGCTTGAGCAGTCGACGCAGAAGGCCGGTCGGTTGACAAAGGAACGACAAAAGAAATAGAAGCCCAGGTTGGATCGCCGACCGGCTGGATCACAGGCTCAGAAGACGAGCGAGGCGTCCTGGACCCTGGCACCCTCTTGCTCAGATTTCGACCTTTCTTCCCAGTATTCTTCTGAGGTTCATCCTTGTCATCATCATCAGGGAGTTGAATGCTATTCTCTGGTGCTGCAAAACACTCGACGGTGAAATTCCAGTCGGCCACAAAAATCTATTAACAGAACACAGATCAGTCACAAAGCCTTACCAGGTCAAGAGGTGGCTGCATCTGCAGTTTCCGCATCACCATGATCTTCATCAATGTCCATGTGGATCGCAGAGCCAGAGGCAGCACTGAAAATTCCATATTTCACTCGGTCAAACAAGCCAATGAGTCTATGGAAGAACACAAAAAAATACATGAAAGAAGTGCTTACGTTGATGTCACGGGCACAACCACCTTGATCCTCGGCAGGGCCTTCCGGGGCTTGGGTGGAGCAACTTTGGCCTGCTTTGGAGCCTTTCCAGTCGGCTCAAGAGTCAAGGTGCGAGTGCGCTTGGGAACTTTGGCACTTGACGCGGCAACCTTGCCCTGTCCCACTGCAGGATCTTGCTATTGTCTGGATCGATGATCGGAACGAGGCGGTGAGTCGACTTCCTCGCCGCTGCTGCTCAAGTCCTTGCTCTCTTCTTCACTATCTTCGGCATCTTCATTGTCACTGTCTTCACTGTCACTGTTGATTCCCTCCTGAAACTCCTCTCCGTTGGGCATCGAGTGGAGCTTGGGGAAAACCTACAAAATGCAAGTTGTGTACATGAGTCGGATTCCAGAACAAGCACTCGACAAAGATAAAAAGGAAAAGCACTCTGATAGGTGAGTCTGACCTCTCCAGGAGCACGGGTGGCATCGAATGGCAGAATCCTCCTGGCCCCCCTGGGTTGTCCTTGTTACCAGTAACACTCCGGAGCCACTGGGCCACCATCTCCTTGTCAACCTCCTCCGGGTGGGCATGAGCGGTGTCGTTAGAGTCCGAGTACATCCACATGGGGCGGTCACGAGCTTGCAGAGGCTGGATCCGTCGAGTCAGAAATACTTCCAGCAGGTCCATCCCCGTCACTCCTGCCTTCACCAATTCAACAACAGCCGCAACCAGCATCTACACTTCCTCTTTCTCCTCTGGGGCTACCACTAGCGAGCAAGGAGACTGGAGTCTTTCTAGAGTGAAAGGAGGGAGGCGAGACGACTGACCAGGAGTCGGAACATCCTTGTAGTAGAACCAGGTCGACTGCCACCCCTAACAGATTTGAGAAAAGTAATGGGGGGGGGGAAACAGCTCCTACCCCTTGTTTGGATCCCTAGCCCCCCGCACATTGGATCACATGCGTTTTCTGGTCGACTGGGTTAGCTTTGTTCACCGTCTAAGATCGACAGGTGAATATATGCTTGAAAAGACCCCAGTGCGGGAGGCAACCCAAGAAATTTTCGCACATGGAGATGAAAGCAGCAAGATACAAGATAGTGTTTGGAGGGAAATGATGGATCTGAGCCCCGAAGAAGTTTAAATACCCTCGAAAGAATGGGTGTAAAGGCAAAGAAAAACCGCGCTCGACGTGGGTGGTGAGGAGAATGCACTCACCATCGCGCGGCTGTGGCTCGAACTCCTCCCCAGGCAATCTCCATGACCCGGGTTTAATCAGGCCATCATGAGCGAGGTTCTCCAAGTCCTGCTGCGAGACCGTCGAGTGAATCCAATCGCCCTGGATCCAACCAGGCGGCAGAGCGGAACACGATGACAAACCCCTTGCCGTCTTCTTCCCCTTCACCATCACCGACGCCTTCTTCGCGCGCTCCAGAGCCGTGGTCTTCTCCTTCACCATTGCGTGGAACTCGAGAGGGCCAAGGAGAGGTGTGGGGAGCAAGGAGAACAGAGGCGGAGAAGAAGAAACGATAGATATCGATTGAAAGCATTGTGCCACGCATCGGCTTCAACTCCTTATATGGGGCTGGCTTCGAGTGGCTGACCAGTGGCCCCCAGCGATTAAATCATATCCCATCACAGGCACAGGAGCGATACATGGCAAAAAAGGCTGCATCAAGATCGAGGCATCCCGGTCCGATTCGTTCTGCTTATCACACTACGCCTCGTCCGACGCGCTTCTCTGAAATTTCGAATCCCATAAAATCCGGAAACCGTGAAGCGGTCAATCGCATCTAAGATTTTACGTCCTAATCCACTCGGTGGATTACTACATTTATTCACTCGACAACTTCAAGCCATCAGAATCGATCGAGCCAACTGAAGCAAGGTTGAAAGTTCCCATGCATTTTTCAGACTTCAATGAGATGTCCCAAGAGCATTCAACTGAGTCGGAGTCAACTTCAACCTTTTCTCCACTCGGACCTCAATCCATTCGAGGGATAATGATGAGGACATGTACCTAGGGTAGGGTCCTAGGCCTGACCTAGACACCCCACCCAAGGAGACTAACCTACAGTCAAGGGCACTCAAGGACCAACAGAGAATACCGACTAGAATCATCTTGTGATATAGTCCACTCGACAGAAGGTTCCACTAGATACCCCAATTCCACTCGACCACAGCTTAGTGACTCGACCATACAGGAAACCACTCGGTGTATAGAAGATCTAAATACACCCCCGGAGGGCAATGGTCAGGCGTTCACTCTGTAGTCTTAATTACCATTTATGGCTGGCATTACCAGTAACGCCCCATCTTAACTCACATTGAACCCAGTGTAACGAAGGTGAGAGAGGGTCCTGGCGCACTCTATATAAGCCACCCTCCTTCTCTGTCACAAGGGTTCACACCCCTTGTAACATTCACGCATATCCAGTCAACACAGCCTCAGGGCACCGAGACGTAGGGCTTTTACTTCCTCCGAGAAGGGCCTGAAGTTGCAAATTTGCGTGTACAACCTCACCGTAGCTAGGACCTTTCCTCCTCATACGTACCCCCTATTATTACTGTCATACTTACTCCCACGATAATGACCACGACGCTACGATGGAGATCAAGGTGTCGAGCCGGTGATGATGGAGATCATGACAATGCTTTGGAGATGGAGATCAAAAGCACAAGATGATGATGGCCATATCATGTCACATATTTTGATTTCATGTGATGTTTATCTTTTATGCATCTTATTTTTCTTAGTACGGTGGTAGCATTATAAGATGATCCCTTAACTAAAATTTCAAGGTATAAGTGTTTTCCCTGAGTATGCACCGTTGCGGCAGTTCTTCGTGCTGAGACACCAAGTGATGATCGGGTGTGATAGGCTCTACGTTCACATACGATGGGCGCAAGACAGTTTTGCACATGCAGATATTGGGATTAAACTTGACGAGCCTAGCATGTACAGACATGGCCTCAGAACACTGGAGACCGGAAGTTCGAACATGAATCATATAGTAGATATGATCAATATACAGATGTTCACCATTGATGACTACTCCATCTCACGTGATGATCAGACATGGTTTAGTTGATTTGGATCACGTATTATTTAGATGACTTGAGGGATGTCAATCTAAGTGGTAGTTATTAAGTAATATGATATAGAACTTTAATTTATCATGAACTTAATCCTGATAGTATTTGCAAATTATGTTGTAGATCAATAGCTCGCGTTGTAGCTCCCCTATGTATTTTGATATGTTCCTAGAGAAAACTAAGTTGAAAGATGATAGTAGCAACAATGCGGATTGGGTCCATGATTTGAGGATTATCCTCATTGCTGCATAGAAGAATTATGTCCTTGATGCACCGCTAGGTGAAAGGCCTGCTGCAGGAGCAGATGCTGATGTTATGAACGTCTGGCAAACTCCATCTGATGACTACTCGATAGTTCAGTGTGCCATCCTTTACGGCTTAGAATCAGGACTTCAAAGACGTTTTGAGCGTCATGTACCATACGAGATGTTCCAGGAGTTGAAGTTAATATTTCAAGCAAATGCCCGGGTTGAGAGATATGAAGTCTCCAACAAGTTCTATAGCTACAAGATGGAGGAGAACAGTTCTGTCAGTGAACACATACTCAGAATATCTGGATATCATAATCACTTGACTCAGCTGGGAGTTAATCTTCCGAATGATTGTGTTATTGATAGAGTTCTTCAATCACTGCTAGCAAGCTACAAATGCTTCGTGATGAACTATAATATGCAAGGGATGGAAAAGACTATTCCCGAGCTCTTTGCAATGCTCAAAGCTGTGGAGGTAGAAATCAAGAAGGAGCATCAAGTGTTGATGGTTAACAAGACCACTAGTTTCAATAAAAAAGGCAAGGGAAAGAAGGGGAACTTCAAGAAGAATCGCAAGTAAGAAGCCCAAAGCTGGACCCAAGCTTGAAACTGAGTGCTTCTACTGCAAAGGAATTGGTCACTGGAAGCAGAACTGCCGCAAGTATTTGGCGGATAAGAAGGATGGCAAAGTGAACAAAGGTATATTTGATATACATGTTATTGATTTGTACCTTACTAATGCTTGTAGTAGTGCTTGGGTATTTGATACCGGTTTGCTCATATTTGTAACTCGAAATAGGGACTACGAATTAAACGAAGATTGACTAAGGATGAGGTGATGATGCGCGTCGAGAATGGTTCCAAGGTCGATGTGATCGTCGTCGGCATGCTACCTCTACACCTACCTTCGAGATTAGTTTTAGACCTGAATAATTGTTATTGGTGCCAGCGTTGAGCATGAACATTATATCTAGATCTTGTTTAGTGCGAGACGGTTATTCATTTAAATCTGGGAATAATGATTGTTCTATTTATATGATTAATATCTTTTATGGCCATGCACCCTTGAAGAGTGGTCTATTTCAGTTGAATCTCGATTGTGGTGATACACATATTCATAATATTGATGCCAAAAGATGCAAAGTTGATAATGATAGTGCAACATATTTGTGGCACTACTGTTTAGTTCATAATGGTGTAAAGCGCATGAAGAAACTCCACGTAGATGGACTTTTGGAATCACTTGATTATGAATCATTTGATACTTGTGAACCATGCATGCCTCATGGGCAAGATGGCTAAAACTCCGTTCTCCGGAACAATGGAGTGAGCCAATTGAAGTAAATATGCCCTAGACGCAATAATAAAGTTTTTTTTATTTCCTTATTTCATGATAAATTTTTATTATTCATTCTAGAATTGTATTAACCGGAAACTTAGTACATGTGTGAATACATAGACAAAACATAATGTCCCTAGTATGCCTCTACTTGACTAGCTCGTCAATCAAAGATGGTGAAGTTTCCTAACCATAGACATGTGTTGTCATTTGATGAAAGGGATCACATCATTAGGAGAATGATGTGATGGACATGACACATCCGTTAGCTTAGCATTATGATCGTTACAGTTTCATTGCTACTGCTTTCTTCATGACTTATACATGTTCCTCGGACTATGAGATTATGCAACTCCTGAATACCGGAGGAACACCTTGTGTGCTATCAAACGTCACAACGTAAATGGGTGATTATAAAGATGCTCTACATGTGTCTCCGAAGATGTTTGTTGGGTTGGCATAGATCGAGATTAGGATTTTTCACTCTGTGTTTCGGAGAGGTATCTCTGGGCCCTCTCGGTAATGCTCATCACTATAAGCCTTGCAAGCAATGTGATTAATGAGTTAGTTGTGGGATGAAGTATTACAGAATGAGTAAAGAGACTTGCCAGTAACGAGATTGAACTAGGTATGATGATACCGACGATCGAATCTCGGGCAAGTAACATACCAATGACAAAGGGAACAACGTATGTTATTATGCGGTTTGACCGATAAAGATCTTCGTAGAATATGTAGGAGCCAATATGAGCATCCAGGTTCTGCTATTGGTTATTGACTGGAGATGTGTCTTCGTCATGTCTACATAGTTCTCGAACCCGTAAGGTCCACACACTTAACGTTCGATGACGATTTGTATTATGAGTTATGCGTTTTGATGACCGAAGTTTGTTCAGAGTCCCGGATAATATCGTGGACATGACGGGGAGTCTCTAAATGGTCGATACATAAGGATTGATATATTTGACCATTTTATTCGGACACCGGAAGTGTTCCTGGAAGTTTCGGGTAAAAATGAAGTGCCGGAGGGGTTACCGGAACCCCGGGGGAACAAATGGGCCACCATGGCCCTTAGTGGAGAGAGAGAGGAGGGCCGCCAGGGCAGACCCCCCCCCCCTAGCAGTCCGAATTGTACTAGGGGAAGGGGGCGGCACCCCCCTTTCCTACTCCCTCTCCCTCTCCTTCTTTCCCCCTCTCTTCCTTGTAGGAGAATCCTACTAGGACTAGTAGCCTAATATGACTCCTCCTCTTGGGTGCGCCCCCTAGGGCTGATCGGCCTCCCCCTCCCTCCTTTATATACAGGGGCAAGGGGGCACCCTAGAACGCACAAGTTTCTCTTAACCATGTGTGGTGCCCCCCTCCACAGTTACACACCTCGACCATACCATTGTAGTGCTTAGGCGAAGCCCTACGCCAGTAACATCATCATCATCGTCGCCATGCTGTCGTGCTAACGGAACTCACCCTCTTCCTCAACTAGATCAAGAGCCCGAGGGACGTCATCGAGCTAAACGTGTGCTGAACGCGGAGGTGCCGTACATTCGGTACTTGGATCGGTTGGATCGCGAAGAAGTTCGACTACATCAACCACGTTATTGAAACGCTTCCGCTTTTGGTCTACGAGGGTACGTGGACACACTCTCCCCTCTCGTTGCTATGCATCTCCTAGATAGATCTTGTGTGATCGTAGGAATTTTTTTGAAATTACCGCGTTCCCCAACACCAATGACTTATTGGAAATAATATATATATCGATGTATGCGGTGAGGTGAGTGTTTAGGCATGCGGCGGGTATCGTTACTTTCTGACCTCCATAGATGATTTGAGCAGATATGGGTATATCTACTTAATGAAACACAAGTCTGAAACATTTGAAAAGTTCAAAGAAATTCAGAGTGAAGTGGATAATCATCGTAACAAGAAAATAAAGTTTCTACGATCTAGTCGCGAAGGCGAATATTTGAGTTACGAGTTTGGTCTTCATTTAAAACAATGTGGAATAGTTTCACAACTCACGCCACTTGGAACACCACAGCGTAATGGTGTGTCTGAACGTCATAACCATACTTTATTAGATATGGTGCAATCTATGATGTCTCTTACTGATTTACCACTATCGTTGGGGTTATACACCGTCTAAATCCGTTGAGACGACACTGTATGAACTATGGTTTGGCAAGAAACCTAAGCTGTCATTTCTTAAAGTTTGGGGTTGCGACACTTATGTCAAAAGGCTTCAGCCTAATGAGCTCGAACCCAAATCAGAGAAGCGCGTCTTCATAGAATACCCTAAGGAAACAATTGGGTACACCTTCCATCACAGATCCAAAGGCAAGATCTTTCTTGCTAAGAATGGGTCCTTTTTAGAGAAGGAGTTTCTCTTGAAAGAAGTGAGTGGGAGGAAAGTAGAACTTCCTGAGGTAATTGTACCTTCTCTCAATTTGGAAAGTAGCTCATCCGAGGAATCCATTGCCATGATGCCTACACCAACTAGAGAGGAAGCTAATGATGATGATCATGAAACTTCAGATCAAGTTACTACCAAACCTAGTAGGTCAACCAGAACACGATCGACACTAGAGTAGTACGGTAATCCTGTTCTGGAAGTCATGTTACTAGATCATGGCGAACCTACGAACTATGAAGAAGATATGATGAGCCCAGATTTCGATAAATGGCTTGAGGCCATGAAATCTGAGATAGGATCCATGTATGAGAACAAAATGTGGACTTTGGTGGATTTGCCCGATGATCGGCGACCCATCGAGAATATATGGGTCTTCAAGAAGAAGACTAACGCTGATGGTAATGTTACTGTCTATAAAGCTCGACTTGTCGCAAAAGGTTTTCGACAAGTTCAAGGAGTTGACTACGATGAGACTTTCTCACCCGGAGCGATGCATAAGTCTGTCCGGATCATGTTAGCAATTGCTGCATTTTATGATTATGAAATTTCGCAAATGGACGTCAAAACTACATTCCTTAATGGATTTCCTAAAGAAGAGTTGTATATGATGCAACCAGAAGGTTTTGTCGATCCTAAAGGTGCTAACAAAGTGTGAAAGCTCCAGCGATTCATTTATGGACCGGTGCAAGCATCTCAGAGTTGGAATATACGCTTTGATGAGGTGATCAAAGCATATGGTTTTATACGGACTTTCGGAGAAGCCTGTATTTACAAGAAAGTGAGTGGGAGCTCTGTAGCATTTCTAATATTATATGTGGATGACATATTGTTGACTGGAAATGATGTAGAATTTCTGGATAGCATAAAAGGATACTTGAATAAAAGTTTTTCAATGAAAGACCTCGATGAAACTGCTTATATATTGGGCATAAAGATCTATAGAGATAGATCAATACGCTTAATAGGACTTCCACAAAGCACATACCTTGACAAAGTTTTGAAGAAGTTCAAAATGGATCAGTCAAAGAAAGGGTTCTTGCATGTGTTACAAGGTGTGAAGTTGAGTCAAACTCAATGCCCGATCACTTCAGAAGATGGAGAGAGAATGAAAGGCATTCCCTATGCCTCAACCATAGGTTCTATAAAGTATGCCATGCTGTGTACCAAACCTATTGTTACCTTGCCATGAGCTTGGCAAGGGGGTACAATAGTGTTCCAAGAGTAGATCACTGGACATCAGTCAAAAATTATCCTTAGTTACCTTAAAAAGGACTAAGGAAATGTTTCTCAGTTATAGAGGTGATAAAGAGTTCGTCGTAAAGAGTTCCGTCGATGCAAGCTTTGACACTGATCTAGATGACTCTAAGTCTCAATCTAGATGCGTATTGAACATGGGAGCAATTAGCTAGAGTAGCTCCATGCAGAGCATTGTAGACATAGAAATTTGCAAAATACATATGGATCTGAATGTGGCAGGCCCATTGACTAAACTTCTCTCACAAGCAAAACATGATCACATCTTAGTACTCTTTGGGTGTTAATCACATAGCAATGTGAACTAGATTATTGACTCTAGTAAACCCTTTGGGTGTTGGTCACATTGAGATGTAAACTATGAGTGTTAATCACATAAAGATGTGATCTATTGGTGTTAAATCACATGGCGATGTGAACTAGGTTATTAACTCTAGTGCAAGTGGGAGACTGAAGGAAATATGCCCTAGAGGCAATAATAAAGTTGTTGTTTTATATTTCCTTATTTCATGATAAATGTTTATTATTCATGCTAGAATTCTATTAACCGGAAACTTGATACATGTATGGATACATAGACTGTTGGGGATATAACTACTGGGTATGACCCGCCCAGGAGGGGCCGGGTCATGCTACGGGCGACTTAAGATGAAGAAGCCCAAGAAGATATGAAGATGGCGGTTCATAATGTTGGAAATATGCCCTAGAGGCAATAATAAAAGGATTATTATTATATTTCCTTGTTCATGATAATTGTCTTTTATTCATGATATAATTGTATTATCCGGAAATCGTAATACCTGTGTGAATACATAGACCACAATATGTCCCTAGTGAGCCTCTAGTTGACTAGCTCATTGATCAACAGATAGTCATGGTTTCTTGACTATGGACATTGGATGTCATTGATAACGGGATCACATCATTAGGAGAATGATGTGATGGACAAGACCCAATCCTAAGCATAGCACATGATCGTGTAGTTCGTTTTGCTAGAGCTTTTCCAATGTCAAGTATCTCTTCCTTAGACCATGAGATCGTGTAACTCCCAGATACTGTAGGAGTGCTTTGGGTGTACCAAACGTCACAACGTAACTGGGTGACTATAAAGGTACACTACAGGTATCTCCGAAAGTGTCTGTTGGGTTGACACGGATCAAGACTGGGATTTGTCACTCCATATGACGGAGAGGTATCTCTGGGCCCACTCGGTAATGCATCATCATAATGAGCTCAAAGTGACCAAGTGTCTGGTCACGGGATCATGCATTATGGTACGAGTAAAGTGACTTGCCAGTAACGAGATTGAACGAGGTATTGGGATACCGACGATCGAATCTCGGGCAAGTAACGTACCGATTGACAAAGGGAATTGTATACGGGGTTGCTTAAATCCTCGACATCGTGGTTCATCCGATGAGATCATCGAGGAGCATGTGGGAGCCAACATGGGTATCCAGATCCCGTTTTTGGTTATTGACCGGAGAGTAGTCTCGGTCATGTCTGCCTGTCTCCCGAACCCGTAGGGCCTACACACTTAAGGTTCGGTGACGCTAGGGTTGTAAAGATATTAGTATGCAGCAAACCGAAAGTTTTTCGGAGTCCCGGATGAGATCCCGGACGTCATGAGGAGTTCCGGAATGGTCCTGAGGTAAAGAATTATATATAGGAAGTGCAGTTTCGGCCATCGGGAGAGTTTCGGGGGTCACCGGTATTGTACTGGGACCACCGGAAGGGTCCCGGGGGTCCACCGGGTGGGGCCACCTATCCCGGAGGGCCCCGTGGGCTGAAGTGCGGAGGGGACCAGCCCCTGGTGGGCCGGTGCGCCCCCCCTTGGCCCCCCCTGTGCCTAGGGTTGGAAACCCTAGGGTGGGGGGGCGCCTCCACTTGCCTTGGGGGGCAAGCCTTCCCCTTGCCCCCCCCCCTTGGAGATGCCATCTCCTAGGGCCGCCCCCCCAGGGGGCCTATATAAAGGGGAGGAGGGAGGGCAGCCGCACCCTAAAGTCTTGGCGCCTCCCTCTCCCCTGCTACACCTCTCCATCTCGCAGAAGCTCGGCGAAGCTCTGCCGCAACCCTGCTGCATCCACCACCACGCCGTCGTGCTGCTGGATCTTCATCAGCCTCTCCTCCCCCCTTGCTGGATCAAGAAGGAGGAGACATCACGCTGACCGTACATGTGTTGAACACGGAGGTGCCGTCCGTTCGGCGCTAGGATCTTCGGTGATTTGGATCACGACGAGTACGACTCCCTCAACCCCGTTCTCTTGAACGCTTCCGCTCGCGATCTACAAGGGTATGTAGATGCACTCCCCTCTCTCGTTGCTAGATGAACTCATATATTGATCTTGGTGAACGTAGAATTTTTTTTATTTTATGCAACGTTCCCCAACAGTGGCATCATGAGCTAGGTCTATGCGTAGTTCTCTATTGCACGAGTAGAACACAAATCTATTGTGGGCGTAGATGTTGTCAACTTTCTTGCCACTACTAGTCTTATTTTGCTTCAGCGGTATTGTGGGATGAAGCGGCCCGGACCGACCTTACACGTACGCTTACGTGAGACAGGTTCCACCGACTGACATGCACTAGATGCATAAGGTGGCTAGAGGGTGTCTGTCTCTCCCACTTTAGTTGGAGCGGATTCAATGAAAAGGGTCCTTATGAAGGGTAAATAGCAATTGGCATATCACGTTGTGGTTTTTGTGTAGGTAAGAAACGTTCTTGCTAGAAACCCATAGCAGCCACGTAAAACATGCAAACAACAATTAGAGGACGTCTAACTTGTTTTTGCAGGGTATGCTATGTGATGTGATATGGCCAAAAGAATGTGATGAATGATATGTGATGTATGAGATTGATCATGTTCTTGTAATAGGAATCACGACTTGCATGTCGATGAGTATGACAACCGGCAGGAGCCATAGGAGTTGTCTTAATTATTGTATGACCTGCGTGTCAATGATTTAACGCCATGTAATTACTTTACTTTATTGCTAAACCGTTAGCCATAGTAGTAGAAGTAATAGTTGGCGAGCAACTTCATGGAGACACGATGATGGAGATCATGGTGTCATGCCGGTGACGAAGATGATCATGGAGCCCCGAAGATGGAGATCAAAGGAGCTATATGATATTGGCCATATCATGTCACTACTATATAATTGCATGTGATGTTTATTATGTTTATGCATCTTGTTTACTTAGAACGACGGTAGTAAATAAGATGATCCCTTATAATAATTTCAAGAAAGTGTTCCCCCTAACTGTGCGCCGTTGCTAAAGTTCGTCGTTTCAAAGCACCACGTGATGATCGGGTGTGATAGATTCTTACGTTCACATACAACGGGTGTAAGACAGTTTTACACATGCAAAAACACTTAGGTTAACTTGACGGGCCTAGCATGTACAGACATGGCCTCGGAGCACAGAGACCGAAAGGTCGAACATGAGTCGTATGGAAGATACGATCAACATGGAGATGTTCACCGATGATGACTAGTCCGTCTCACGTGATGATCGGCCACGGCCTAGTCGACTCGGATCATGTAACACTTAGATGACTAGAGGGATGTCAAATCTGAGTGGGAGTTCATTAAATAACTTGATTAGATGAACTTAATTATCATGAACTTAGTCTAAAATCTTTTCAAAATATGTCTTGTAGATCAAATGGCCAACGCTCATGTCAACATGAACTTCAACGCGTTCCTAGAGAAAACCAAGCTAAAAGATGATGGCAGCAACTATACGGACTGGGTCCGGAACCTGAGGATTATCCTCATAGCTGCCAAGAAAGCATATGTCCTAGAAGGACCGCTAGGTGAAGCACCCATCCCAGAGAACCAAGACGTTATGAATGCTTGGCAGTCACGTGCTGATGATTACTCCCTCGTTCAGTGCGGCATGCTTTATAGCTTAGAACCGGGGCTCCAAAAGCGTTTTGAGCAACACGGAGCATATGAGATGTTCGAGGAGCTGAAAATGGTTTTCCAAGCTCATGCCCGGGTCGAGAGATATGAAGTCTCAGACAAGTTCTATAGTTGTAAGATGGAGGAAAATAGTTCTGTCAGTGAGCACATACTCAAAATGTCTGGGTTGCACAACCGCCTGTCCCAACTGGACATTAACCTCCCGGACGAGGCGGTCATTGACAGAATCCTTCAGTCGATCCCACCGAGCTACAAGAGCTTTGTGATGAACTACAATATGCAGGGGATGGAGAAAACCATTTCTGAAGTATTTTCAATGCTGAAGTCGGCAGAGGTAGAAATCAAGAAAGAACATCAAGTGTTGGTGGTCAATAAAACCACCAAGTTCAAGAAGGGCAAGGGTAAGAAGAAATTCAAGAAGGACGGCAAAGATGTTGCCGCGCCCGGTAATCCAGTTACCGGGAAGAAGTCAAAGAATGGACCCAAGCCTGAGACTGAGTGCTTTTATTGCAAAGGGAAGGGTCACTGGAAGCGGAACTGCCCCAAATACTTAGCGGACAAGAAGGCTGGCAACACTAAAGGTATATTTGATATACATGTAATTGATGTGTACCTTACCAGTACTCGTAGTAACTCATGGGTATTTGATACCGGTGTCGTTGCTCATATTTGTAACTCACAGCAGGAGCTGCAGAATAAGCGGAGACTGGCGAAGGATAAGGTGACGATGCGTGTCGGGAATGGTTCCAAGGTCGATGTGATCGCCATCGGCACGCTACCTCTACATTTACCTACGGGATTAGTTTTAAACCTCAATAATTGTTATTTAGTGCCAAGTTTGAGCATGAACATTGTATCTGGATCTCATTTAATGCGAGATGGCTACTCATTTAAATCCGAGAATAATGGTTGTTCTATTTATATGAGAGATATGTTTTATGGTCATGCCCCGATGGTCAATGGTTTATTCTTAATGAATCTCGAGCGTAATGTTACACATATTCATAATGTGAATACCAAAAGATGTAAAGTTGATAACGATAGTCCCACATACTTGTGCCACTATCGCCTTGGTCACATTGGTGTCAAGCGCATGAAGAAGCTCCATGCTGATGGACTTTTAGAGTCTCTCAATTATGAATCATTTGACACATGCGAACCATGCCTCCTGGGCAAAATGACCAAGACTCCGTTCTCCGGAACAATGGAGCGAGCAACCAACTTATTGGAAATCATACATACTGATGTGTGTGGCCCAATGAGCATTGAGGCTCGCGAAGGATATCGTTATGTTCTCACTCTAACTGATGACTTAAGTAGATATGGGTATGTCTACTTGATGAAACACAAGTCTGAGACCTTTGAAAAGTTCAAGGAATTTTAGAATGAAGTAGAGAAGCAACGTGGCCGAAAGATAAAATTCTTACGATCAGATCATGGAGGAGAATATTTAAGTCACGAATTTGGTACGCACTTAAGAAAATGTGGAATCGTTTCACAACTCACGCCGCCTGGAACACCTCAGCGTAACGGTGTGTCCGAACGTCATAATCGCACTCTATTGGATATGGTGCGATCTATGATGTCTCTTACTGATTTACCGCTATCATTTTGGGAATACGCTCTAGAGACAGCTACATTCACTTTAAATAGGGCTCCGTCTTGAGATGACACCGTATGAATTATGGTTTGGGAAGAAACCTAAGCTGCCGTTTCTAAAAGTTTGGGGATGCGATGCTTATGTCAAGAAACTTCAACCAGAAAAGCTCGAACCCAAGTCGGAAAAATGCATCTTCATAGGATACCCTAAGGAAACCATTGGGTATACCTTCTACCTTAGATCCGAAGGCAAGATCTTTGTTGCCAAGAACGGATCCTTTCTGGAAAAAGAGTTTCTCTCGAAAGGAGTAAGTGGGAGGAAAGTAGAACTCGATGAAGTACTACCTCTTGAACCGGAAAGTAGTACATCTCGAGAAAATGTTCCTGTGGTGCCTACACCAACTGGAGAGGAAATTAATGATGATGATCAAGGTACTTCGGATCAAGTTGCTAATGAACTTCGTAGGTCCACAAGGACACGTTCCACACCAGAGTGGTATGGCAACCCTGTCCTGGAAATCATGTTGTTAGACAACGGTGAACCTTCGAACTATGAAGAAGCGATGGCGGGCCCAGATTCCAACAAATGGCTTGAAGCCATGCAATCCGAGATAGAATCCATGTATGAAAACAAAGTATGGACTTTGACAGACTTGCCCGATGATCGGCGAGCGATAGAAAACAAATGGATCTTTAAGAAGAAGACGGACGCGGATGGTAATATTACCATCTATAAAGCTCGACTTGTCTCTAAGGGTTATCGGCAAGTTCAAGGGGTTGACTACGATGAGACTTTCTCTCCCGTAGCGAAGCTGAAGTCCGTCTGAATCATGTTAGCAATTGCCGCATACTATGATTATGAGATATGGCAGATGGACGTCAAAACGGCATTCCTTAACGGCTATCTTAAGGAAGAACTGTATATGATGCATCCGGAGGGTTTTGTCGATCCTAAGAATGCTAACAAGGTATGCAAGCTCCAGCGATCCATTTATGGGTTGGTGCAAGCATCTCGGAGTTGGAACATTCGCTTTGATGAGATGATCAAAGCGTTTGGGTTTATGCAGACTTATGGAGAGGCCTGCGTTTACAAGAAAGTGAGTGGGAGCTCTGTAGCATTTCTCATATTATATGTAGATGGCATACTTTTGATGGGAAATGATATAGAACTTTTGAACAGCATTAAGGCCTACTTGAATAAGTGTTTTTCAATGAAGGACCTTGGAGAAGCTGCTTACATATTAGGCATCAAGATCTACAGGGATAGATCGAGACGCCTCATAGGTCTTTCACAAAGCACATACCTTGATAAGATATTGAAGAAGTTCAAATAGATCAGTCCAAGAAAGGGTTCTTGCCTGTATTGCAAGCTGTGAGATTGAGCTCGGCTCAATGCCCGACCACGGCAAAAGATAAAGAAGAGATGAGTGTCATCCCCTATGCCTCAGCCATAGGATCTATTATGTATGCCATGCTGTGTACCAGACCTGATGTAAACCTTGCCGTAAGTTTGGTAGGAAGATACCAAAGTAATCCTGGCAAGGAACACTGGACAGCGGTCAAGAATATCCTTAAGTACCTGAAAAGGACAAATGACATGTTTCTCGTTTTTAGAGGTGACGAAGAGCTCATCGTAAAGGGTTACGTCGATGCTAGCTTCGACACAGATCTGGATGACTCTAAGTCACAAACCGGATACATGTATATGTTGAATCGTGGAGCAGTAAGCTGGTGCAGTTGCAAGCAGAGCGTCGTGGCGGGATCTACATGTGAAGCGGAGTACATGGCAGCCTCGGAGGCAGCACATGAAGCAATATGGATGAAGGAGTTCATCACCAACCTCGGAGTCATACCCAATGCGTCGGGGCCAATCACTCTCTTCTGTGACAACACTGGAGCTATTGCCCTTGCCAAGGAGCCCAGGTTTCACAAGAAGACCAGGAACATCAAGCGTCGTTTCAACTCCATCCATGAAAATGTTCAAGATGGAGACATAGATATTTGCAAAGTACATACGGATCTGAATGTCGCAGATCCGTTGACTAAACCTCTTCCGCGAGCAAAACATGATCAACACCAGAACTCTATGGGTGTTCGATTCATCACAATGTAACTAGATTATTGACTCTAGTGCAAGTGGGAGACTGTTGGAAATATGCCCTAGGGCAATAATAAAAGGATTATTATTATATTTCCTTGTTCATGATAATTGTCTTTTATTCATGCTATAATTGTATTATCCGGAAATCGTAATACACGTGTGAATACATAAACCACAATATGTCCCTAGTGAGCCTCTAGTTGACTAGCTCGTTGATCAACAGATAGTCATGGTTTCCTGACTATGGACATTGGATGTCATTGATAACGGGATCACATCATTAGGAGAATGATGTGATGGACAAGACCCAATCCTAAGCATAGCACAAGATCGTGTAGTTCGTTTTGCTAGAGCTTTTCCAATGTCAAGTATCTCTTCCTTAGACCATGAGATCGTGTAACTCCCGAATACTGTAGGAGTGCTTTGGGTGTACCAAACATCACAACGTAACTGGGTGACTATAAAGGTACACTACAGGTATCTCCGAAAGTGTCTGTTGGGTTGACACGGATCAAGACTGGAATTTGTCACTCCGTATGACGGAGAGGTATCTCTGGGCCCACTCGGTAATGCATCATCATAATGAGCTCAAAGTGACCAAGTGTCTGGTCACGAGATCATGCATTACGGTACGAGTAAAGTGACTTGCCGGTAACGAGATTGAACGAGGTATTGGGATACCGACGATCGAATCTCGGGCAAGTAACGTACCGATTGACAAAGGGAATTATATACGGGATTGCTTAAATCCTCGACATCGTGGTTCATCCGATGAGATCATCAAGGAGCATGTGGGAGCCAACATGGGTATCCAGATCCCATTGTTGGTTATTGACCGGAGAGCAGTCTCAGTCATGTCTGCCTATCTCCCGAACCCGTAGGGTCTACACACTTAAGGTTCGGTGATGCTAGGGTTGTAAAGATATTAGTATGCAGCAAACCGAAAGTTGTTTGGAGTCCCGGATGAGATCCCGGACGTCACGAGGAGTTTCGGAATGGTCCGGAGGTAAAGAATTATATAGAGGAAGTGCAGTTTCGGCCATCAGGAGAGTTTCAGGGGTCACCGGTATTGTACCGGGACCACCGGAAGGGTCCCGGGGGTCCAACCGGTGGGGCCACCTATCCCGGAGGGCCCCGTGGGCTTAAGTGGGGAGGGGACAAGCCCCTGGTGGGCTGGTGCGCCCCCCCCCCCCCTCTTGGGCCCCCCTGCGCCTAGGTTGGAAACCCTAGGGTGGGGGGGCGCCTCCACTTCCTTGGGGGGCAAGCCTTCCCCTTGGCCGCCGCCCCCTTGGAGATGCCATCTCCTAGGGCCGACGCCCCCCCAGGGGGCCTATATAAAGGGGGGGAGGGAGGGCAGCCGCACCCTGAAGTCTGGGCGCCTCCCTCTCCCCTGCTACACCTCTCCCTCTCGCAGAAGCTCGGCGAAGCTCTGTCGGAACCCTGTTGCATCCATCACCACGCCGTCGTGCTGCTGGATCTTCATCAACCTCTCCTCCCCCCCTTGCTGGATCAAGAAGGAGGAGACATCACGCTGACCGTACGTGTGTTGAACGCGGAGGTGCCGTCCGTTCGGCGCTAGGATCTCCGGTGATTTGGATCACGACGAGTACGACTCCCTCAACCCCGTTCTCTTGAACGCTTCCGCTCGCGATCTACAAGGGTATGTAGATGCACTCCCCTCTCTCGTTGCTAGATGAACTCATAGATTGATCTTGGTGAACGTAGAAAAAAATTTATTTTATGCAACGTTCCCCAACACATAAAGCAAGCTTATTGAAGGCCCAAGACCCGGAGGCGACTTGAGGCCCAAAGGGATGAGCCGCCATATGTTTAATTTGTTTTGTAAGGCAAGTGTTGTTAGAAACTGAGCCGGTCACGTTGTGTGAGCCGGCCGGGACTCTGTAAGCCGCCAGGCCTCAACCTGTGTATATAAAGGTGAGACCCGGCGGCGGGTTAACTCAAGAAACAATTGATCGAGCACTAGGTCAAGTGTATTCGCTCCCTAGTAATTGAAACACAAACAATACAATCGAAGGCAAGAGTAGGCTTTTACCTCGTTGGGAGGGGCCGAACCTGGGTAAAAACTCTCTGTGTCCTTTGTCCCGCTTAGCCCCTTTAAGCTAACCTAGCTGCGATGGCTCCACACCTAAGTCCTTTTGCTCGGGCATCTGCCGTGTTAAATACACGACATAGACAAAACATCGTGTCCCTAGTAAGCCTCTACTAGACTAGCTCATTGATCAAAGATGGTTAAGTTTCCTAACCATGGATATGTGTTGTCATTTGATAAGCAGGATCACATCATTAGGAGAATGATGTGATGGACAAGACCCATTCGTTAGCTTAGCATTATGATCGTTTAGTTTTATTGCTATTGCTTTCTTCATGTCAAATACATATTCCTCCGACTATGAGATTATGCAACTCCTGGATACCGGAGGAATGCCTTGTGTGTTATCAAATGTCACAAGTAACTGTGTGATTATAAAGATGCTCTACAGGTATCTCCGAAGGTGTTTGTTGGGTTGGCATAGGTCGAGATTAGAATTTGTCACTCCGAGTATCGAAGAGGTATCTCTGGGCTCTCTCGGTAATGCATATCATAAGTAGCCTTGCAAGCAAAGTAACTAATGAGTTAGTTGCAGATGATGCATTACAGAACAAGTAAAGAGACTTGCCGGTAAAGAGGTTTAACTAGGTATGAAGATACCGACGATCGAATCTCGGGCAAGTAACATACTGATGACAAAGGGAATAACGTATATTGTCATAACGATTCGACCGATAAAGATCTTCCTAGGATATGTGGGAGCCAATATGAGCATCCAGCTTCTGCTATTGGTTATTGACCGGAGAGGTGTCTCGGTCATGTCTACATAGTTCTCGAACCCATAGGGTCCGCACGCTTAACCAGTGGCGGAGCCAGGATTTGACCATAGGGGGGGCGAAGAAGACAATGAACATTTTTTTCCATATAATGACCATACAAAGAGAAACACATGATTAATTTGTATGTTGCAACTATAAAAATGTAGATTTTTCATTAGTTTAATGTGGCTCTTGTGCGTAAAACCCATAGAACAAAGTCGACAATCTTATAGGATGCGCTTTGGATTCTAGTTGGTTGTGTAAATTTTATTAGAGCCCGAATATTTGATCGGTAGTTTGTACATCAACTAATCGGCCTGAAAAACAGAAAATGGCATCTAGCAGTTTGTTAATAATAAAAAACTGCAATAGGCTAGACATGAGCCTCTAGCCGATGATACACCTAGCTCTTAGATCTGGCGTGAGCCAGTGAAATTTGAAACTTAGATGATAGAATCATAATCAGCGAATGCCTAATTTAGTGTACCAATTTTTTAGAAGAAAACAAGAAATTGATACCCTTAATTAACTTCATCTGAACAAGAAGTTTCTGGCCTTCTCGAGCCAGACGCGGATCAATTCATCAGTATTGTTGCACAGTATAAATCAATAAAGGAATCAAGGGACTCACCCCAGGAGTATGCTGTCGTCGCCGCCGCCGCTGATCGGTTGTGCGGATGCCCTAGTTGAACTTGCGGCCACGTGTATTGCGTCTGCGCCGAAACAACCGATAGAGGATGCCCTGGTGGCCTCCTCAGCTTCCGAAACTACCTGGTAGTTTGTTTCGTGTAGTGTGGGCTAACTAGCTAGTACATGGGCTTTAACATGCAAAGTTCCTGGGCTTCAAGCCTTAAGCGCACACTTAGGGGGGGGCCAATTAGTCCTAAATCTGCCTGACGTAGCCCCTAATCTACCTGATGTAGCCTACGCAACTTAGGTATGACGCAGCGGTTGGGGGGGGGGGTGCGTGGCCCCCGCTCGTCCCCCCGTAGCTCCGCCCCTGCGCTTAACATTTGATGACGATTTTGTATTATATGAGTTATGTGACTTGGTGACCGAATGTTTTTTGGAATCTCGGATGAGATCACGGACATGACAAGGAGTCTCGAAATGGTCGAGAGGTAAAGACTGATATATATAGTATGATTGTATTCGGACACCTGACGTGTTCCGGGGTGTACTGGGTACATATCAGAGTACGGGGGGGGGGGTACCGGATCCCCCCGGGGCAATAATAGGCCATATGAGGGGAGCACACTAGCCCACAAGGGGTGGCGCCCCCCCCCCCCCCACCCTAAGGAAGGAGACCGAATAGGAGAAGAAGGAAGGGGTTCGCCCCCCCCCCCCCCTTTCCTTGCTCCTCCTTCTCTTCCCTTTTCCCCCTTCCGATAAAAGGATGGGGGGAGGCCGAATCAGACTAGGGGCCCAAGTAGGATTCCTCCTACTTGGGCACGCCCTAGGCTGCTCCCCACCCCTCCCACCTATATATACATGGGTAGGGGCGCCTAGAACACAGACTAACGATTGTTAGTCGTTTGTAGCGCCCCCTCCACAGTTTACGCCTCCGGTCATATTCACGTAGTGCTTAGGCGAAGCCCTGCGTGGATAACTTCACCATCCACCATCACCGTCATCATGCTGTCGTGCTGAAGAAACTCTTTTACTTCCTCGACACTCTGTTGGATCAAGAGTTCGAGGGACGTCATCGAGCTGAATGTGTGCAGAACTCGGAGGTGCCGTATGTTTGGTACTTGATCAGTCGGAACGAGAAGAAGTTCTACTACATCAACCGCATTGGCAAACGTTTCCGCTTTCAGTCTACAAGGGTACGTGGACACAATCTCCCCCTCTCATTGCTATGCATCTCCTAGATAGATCTTGTGTGAGCGTAGAATTTTTTTTGAAATTGCATGCTACGTTTCCCAACACTATACGCCCGGGAGGACGCCTCAGTTCAAAAATGGCCTAGATGGGCTCCTCATACTAGCCCTATACATCCGGGCTGACCGGCACCCCTCATATCTGGCGGGCGTCTTATCTTAATCTCGATGGCGCCGCCCAAGGGCCCTAGTCCAGCTAGTTAAGCCGGCCGGCACCCAAACCATACCCCGTCCACATTTCCCTCCCTTCCCATCCTCGTCGCTACATCCACTCGCCGTCCACCGCTAGCCATGCCCTGGTGCCGGGCACAACCTACGCCATGCTCACGCGGGGGCTGGAGCTCCAGCTCCTTGAGGAGATCCGGGCTAGGCGCGAAGCCCAGATCGCAGCCAGCCTACCTCCGGCTCGCGAGAGCCATAGAAGGAGGAGGAGGTGGTGGTACAGGAGGAGTAGAAGCAAGATGAGTCCATGGCACGGCGTGGAGCCGAAGAAGGAAGAGGCAGATCTGGCGCCTCTGGCTGCGGGCTTCGACATGCTCGAGGGGTGCTAGCGGGTTCGAGGCGGCCCAAGCGGAGGAGGTGACGGAGCAGCAGTCCATCCTTGAATCCATCGAGGCGGACGTAGAGCTCGACGAGACCTTTGCCGAGTTTGACTCCGATGAGGAGCCGAAGGTGGGGCAAGCGGCCATCCACCTGGAGGAAGGGCCGTCCAGCACCGCCAGCATGAAGGTCGCTGACATCTCCGACGACGAGTAGTATATTATTAATAAATAGACGTGTGTATTTTTTTGTAACTTAAAAATCACAGTTTCTAGCTCTGATTTGTCTGTTTTTTCTTGATGTTGATGCTCGTGAGCCAGATGTCTTCTCGCACTTTCGAAGAACAGTTGATCCTCAATTTCAAAACTGACAAAAGTGGCTTCTTCTTTCTTATACGCCCCGACCATGCACCTTTTTTAATGTTCAATCTTGCCTGAGAGCAAAGCAGTGCATGGATACCATTCGTCTTGATTCTTTGAAAGCCTATATATGCCCTTGAATACTACTCTCTTCGTTCCTAAATATAAGTCTTTCTAGAGATTTCAACCAGTAACTACATACCTTCATCTATGAGATCTTCTTTCTTCCAGGAGAAGAAGAAAGGCGATCTCGCCTCATGCCGCCTGGGCACCTTCCTCCGCTGCTGTCCTCCGGCGGCTCCCCTCCGCTGACGACTTCGGTCGCCGGTGGTGAGGGGGGTCGCCGGATCCACACTTGTAGATTGTTTTAGGCATTAGTTTCTTAGAATTTTGGGTTGTTCATCGTTATGTCTTCGGCAACGGCGATGGCGGCGCCGACTAATAAATCTTCAGATCCTTCCCCAACGAGGCGATCTACTTTTGGGGTGAATTTGGAAATCAGACTGTTCAAGTAAGGATGGTGCGGCGGCGGCGGCATCCTTGTGGTGGACCTGTGTCCTTGGGCTCCGCCGTTGCGACGGCGTTTGCTCCAGCGCCGGCGTGGAGCTTGGAAGGTAGTCCAGGAGCAGATGCAGATTGTGGTCTGCATCGACGACATCTGAAAGATGGTGGATCTGGATTCGTGGTTCGTGGCAGGCAGGTATGGTTTCCTTCTCCAATGTCTTAGTTGGGCGGGGGTGCCAGATCTGAAGTTCGATGGCGTGTCCGGGGTGTTGCCCCGTTCTGATTCGTTCAACGGCAATGGCTTCACCTTTATTGACGAGCCATCTTGAAGGTCCGCAAAGCTGCATATCAGCGATAGAGTCACGTCGAGCTCGGGTGTGAAGGTGATTCGTCATTTTCTCCTTTGGTGGCTGCTATGGTGGTGCCAGAGGCAGGTGACGGGCGTTGGCGTCAAGCTCAGAGGATTCTTCAGTCTTGTTTGTAATTTTACTTCTTGGCTGGTCTTTCTGTGTGCAAAGGCTAGTGTTCTGCTGTCTTTTCAGTTTTGTCACGTCGGTGTATACGTGGCTTGTACTATGATCCTTATAATATACTACCTCCGATCCAAAATATAAGTCTTTTTAGAGATTACACTACGGACTACATACGGATCAAAATGAATGAATCTACACTCTAAAATGTGTCCATATACATCCGTATGTAGTTTGTAGTGAAATCTCTAAAAAAAACTTATATTTAGAAACGGAGGAAGTAAATGAGACACGTATTACCATGAAAAAAACAAGTGACTACATACGAAGCAAAGAAAATAATCTACACTCTAAAATATGTCTACATACATTTGTATGTTATAGTTCATTTGAAATGTCTAAAAAGACTTATATTTAGGAACGAAAGGAGTATAATCTGATACCTACGGCCTACGCAGACGTACGTACAGACATGGTCGGCGCAACAAGATATGGACCTGTTGTGGTCATCCGTGGGAACGGAGGTGCCTTACGTGCCCGAAAAGATCCATGGCGGCACGGCTTAGAGAGACACAGATGCTCTGGTAATTGACAAATGCGGCATGGTTCGTAGCTGTACCACCGACCTGCCAACTCGTCTGAACCGTGTGATCATGATGCCCTATATATATCTGCTGCTGCTGATACATCATTTTCAGGCTCATCGGTGTTGTCACCGATCAGTACACTAGCTCTATTAGTTTGCAGTACAGCTACGTACGTACTCCCTCCGTCCGAAAATATTTGTCATCAAAATGGATAAAAGGGGTATATCTAGATGTATTTTAGTTCTAGATACATCTCTTCTTATCCATTTTAGTGACAAGTATTTTCGGACGGAGGGAGTATGTGACACTATTCATGTAGACCACAAGGGTGGCCGAGGCATGGCATCGTCCATCGTACATCGCATATGACGACGATGATGATATTCATGTAACCGAGCCAGCTATTCAAGCGCACATCCAATCAATGGAAATTCACGTCATGCAACGAGCCAATGACGACAGATCAATGGCGGAGGACGGAAGTTTGGGTTCATTGGATAAGGCGGCGTATATGGAGGAAAGGGGGGAAGTACACATAAATGAAGAAAGTAGTATAAGAATGGTGGTTGGGAGAAAATCGGGGAGAGAGGATATGAAGTGAAGTGTTTAATCCAATATGATATTTTCACAGTACACTGTTCTTATTGTCTTCAATAGTCCAATATGATATCCCCACAAGGGGTGATTTTAAAAAAAATAGCAAATTTGCTAGTCTTCGGTTTTAATTGATTTTTGGCATGCAACGACCGATTGAGGGTGAGCAGGCAACGAGCCAGAGGCGAGACGACGTTGCGTCGCCTGCAGAGGCAAGGCGGAGGTTGACATGTGGAGGTGCAGGGGTGCGAGGGTGGAGGGGGCTCGGCGGCCCCAAAGAAGGGGACAAAGGCTTTAGAGGGATGGTCGGGGCCTCGCTGGCCCCAAACAAAGGGGATGGATGGTTGGGGGCTCGCTGCCCCCAAACAGAGGGCTTTAGAGGGATGGTCGGGGGTTCAGGGCCGCAAGGGCGAGGTGGAGGCAGGGACTCGGACAGGGTAGGACGATGAAGCGACATGATAGTAGCAACGCCCACCACGGGTGGCAATTGGCGGTTTGACGAAGGGCAATGACGGAGGTTGATAGATGCGGGTGCAGAGGTGTGCGGGAGGAAGGGGGGAGGCGACTCCCCGACCCTAAAGAAGGGGGCAATAACTTTAGAAGGATGGTCGGAGCCTCAACGACGAGGTACAGACGACTCAGATAAGGCAGGCCGGCGAGGCAACATGGCAGAAACGTCCACCACAATGCTTCATTTTTGAGCCAATAAAATCCATCATTTTTTGTTGAAAAAGGAACATCGACCATGGGTTATGGTTCAGCGGACGGGTCGGCGAAGGGCAACATCGAAGGGTGACGGTGGACGGACGAGTATTGGACAGAAAAGCATACTTTTTCCATGCGACTAACAAATAGTCGGTCAAAAAAGAAAATAAAAATAGCCTCGATGGAGATTCTGCCGGCCTGGCTTAACCCAACGGAAGTGGAGTGTGATGGAATGACTTTTGCTTTCGGCTCTAGTAGACCCTCGAACGTTAATTATAACTCTCTAAAGCTTCCCTTCACTTTGCCCGCACGTACGTACGCCCACTAAGAAATTCCTCAAGACATCATGTGCCAGCCTCCCAGTGACGACAAGAGAAGAACCCGCATTGTTTGCTCTAGGCTGCGGACGGAATGATTCGACAGAGACTTTTTCCATTAAAATTCAGCCATGGAACCCAAGCAAGCAATTATGCCCATGAATTTCCGGTGTTTAGTGCTTCATAATAATTGGAACTAAGGTTGTGCTATCTCTCTAACACGCATGATTCCGCTTCCACCTTTCATGTCGGAAAGCTTAAACGGATGTGCTCAGCTGCCGTCAAGCCATTGTCAGCAACAAGGGGTGAGGCAATGGTCCATGTACATCGCAAAACAGTTTGATATTTTTTTCCGAAAAGGAGGTTTGCCACGGCCTCTGCATCAGAACGATGCATACGACCATATTATTGATAATCAAAAGGTTCAATAAGAGTCTTCAGGTCTCAAAAAGAAACAAAGGCTCACAAAGAGTAAGAACACAAAAACAAGATAACCACAACCGGTAGGTAAAAATTAAGATAGGATACTAAACATCTATCCTATTACATGACCGCCATCCAAACCGGTTAAAGATAGCCCGTGCTACCGTCTCCCAAATGATAAATCGAGTAATCAAACGCTCCCTGGCCTCCGTCGGAGTGAGTAGCGACCACATACAGATCAGTGTAGTGGCCCGGAAAATCACCTGCAAGAAATGAATGTTTGTTGTTCTATTAAAAACCAAGTCGTTTCTGGAGTTCCAAACTGCCCATAATAAAGCACATACTCCTACACGGATATGTCTCGCTGTTTCTGGATCTATCTCATCTAGCCACGTCACAAATAACGTGTAGTATTCGAAGGAGCAATATTAAATGCTATGTGGACCGACCACCACAAATTTTTTGTCAATGGGCAGTCAAGAAAGAGGTGTTTGATGGATTCATCACTATCACAGAAGCTACATCTTGTAGATCCTGTCCAATTGCTTTTTGCCAAATTATCCTTAGTTAGAATGACTTGTTTATGGACAACCCACATAAACACTTTGATTTTTAAAGACACTTTGATTTTTCAAACATGTTTCGAGTGAGGAATAGTGCTAGCGTCGATAACATCCAAATACATGGATTTAACCAAAAACTCGCCATTCTTTGTTAGTTTGCAACGCAATTGATCAGGATGTTGAGAAAGGTGGACATCCATCAATCTTCTCATAAGATGGAGCCAAGAGTCCCAACGGTTTCCCACTAACGTCATCCTGAATTAAATATTAAAAGAATTGGACTGTAATACTGTTGCAACGTAAGCGTCTCTTTGTTGAACAATATTATAGAGAGAGGGATATTGGAGTGCAAGGGGGCGTCTCCACTAGCCATGTATCCTCCCAGAATCTCGTGGAAGTACCATTTCCAACTACAAATTGCGTCCTGTTAAAAAAAATTGATTTCACTCCATCAGTCCTTTCCAAAAAGGCGAATCAGTCGGCCTTACCGTCACCTGGGATAAGGTTTTGGATTGGAGGTACTTATTACGCAGAATCTGGGCCCATGTAGCATCCGTCTCTACAGATAACTTATACAGCCACTTGCTGAAAAGACATCTGTTCTTCACCTCTAAACTTTCAGTGCCGACCCCCTTGGTCTTTCGGCCTACAAATGATATCCCATTTAGTGAGTCTGTATTTTTGTTTTAGTTCATTGCTCTGCCAGAAGAAGCGCGATCGATAGAAATCTAACCTTTTTTGTACTCCAATTGGTACCTCAAAAAAGGACAAGAGAAACATGGAATACTTGTGAGAATCGAATTAATCAGAATTAGTCGGCCTCCGTATGACATAAGCTTGCCCTTTCAGCAGCTTAGTTTTTTTTTCAAATTGATCCTCAATGCACTTCCATTCTTTGTTGGAAAGCTTGCGATGGTGGATTGGTATACCCAAATACGTGAAGGGTAAAGACCCCAATTCACACCCGAACAATTGCTTGTAAGTTTCTTGTTCTTCTTTAGCTCTTCCAAAGCAGAACAATTCACTTTTATGGAAGTTAATCTTTGACCCCGACAGTTGTTCGAACAAGCACAAAACAAGCTTCATGTTTCTTGTTTTAGCCAAATCATGCTCCATGAAGATGATAGTATCATCAGCGTGCTGTAGGATAGACACTCCTCCTTCAACTAAATGCGGAACGAGGCCACCTATCTGACCATCATCCTTAGCCCTTCTATTAGGATTGTCAACATGTCAACCACTATGTTGAACAGAATCGGTGACATTGGGTCTCCTTGTCTCAGACCGCCTATTCAATGGTTAACAGAAAAATAAATTCAAATTTTTGGCTGTCAAATCTCCATCCAACGGTTAGGATCACGCCGCTACTGTTCATTTCCTTCCCACGCACCACCGCCAGCCTCCGCCCACCCGCGACTGCCTCGTTGCCCCGCCCTCCCTTCAACACCCCCAGTTGCGCTTTGCATCGTTGCGGCCATCCCTCTAAGCCATAGAAATCTAACCTTTTTTTGTCTCCAATTGGTACCTCAAAAAAGGACAAGAGAAACATGGGAATACTTGTGAGAATCGAATTAATCAGAATTAGTCGGCCTCCGTATGACATAAGCTTGCCCTTCCAGCAGCTTAGTTTTTTTTCAAATCGATCCTCAATGCACTTCCATTCTTTGTTGGAAAGCTTGCGATGGTGGATTGGTATACCCAAATACGTGAAGGGTAAAGACCCCAATTCACACCCGAACAATTGCTTGTAAGTTTCTTGTTCTTCTTTAGCTCTTCCAAAGCGGAACAATTCACTTTTATGGAAGTTAATCTTTGACCCCGACAGTTGTTCGAACAAGCACAAAACAAGCTTCATGTTTCTTGTTTTAGCCAAATCATGCTCCATGAAGATGATAGTATCATCAGCGTGCTGTAGGATAGACACTCCTCCTTCAACTAAATGCGGAACGAGGCCACCTATCTGACCATCATCCTTAGCCCTTCTATTAGGATTGTCAACATGTCAACCACTATGTTGAACAGAATCGGTGACATTGGGTCTCCTTGTCTCAGACCGCCTATTCAACGGTTAACAGAAAAATAAATTCAAATTTTTGGCTGTCAAATCTCCATCCAACGGTTAGGATCACGCCGCTACTGTTCATTTCCTTCCCACGCACCACCGCCAGCCTCCGCCCACCCGCGACTGCCTCGTTGCCCCGCCCTCCCTTCAACACCCCCAGTTGCGCTTTGCATCGTTGCGGCCATCCCTCTAAGCCATAGAAATCTAACCTTTTTTTGTCTCCAATTGGTACCTCAAAAAAGGACAAGAGAAACATGGGAATACTTGTGAGAATCGAATTAATCAGAGTTAGTCGGCCTCCGTATGACATAAGCTTGCCCTTCCAGCAGCTTAGTTTTTTTTCAAATTGATCCTCAATGCACTTCCATTCTTTGTTGGAAAGCTTGCGATGGTGGATTGGTATACCCAAATACGTGAAGGGTAAAGACCCCAATTCACACCCGAACAATTGCTTGTAAGTTTCTTGTTCTTCTTTAGCTCTTCCAAAGCAGAACAATTCACTTTTATGGAAGTTAATCTTTGACCCCGACAGTTGTTCGAACAAGCACAAAACAAGCTTCATGTTTCTTGTTTTAGCCAAATCATGCTCCATGAAGATGATAGTATCATCAGCGTGCTGTAGGATAGACACTCCTCCTTCAACTAAATGCGGAACGAGGCCACCTATCTGACCATCATCCTTAGCTCTTCTATTAGGATTGTCAACATGTCAACCACTATGTTGAACAGAATCGGTGATATTGGGTCTCCTTGTCTCAGACCGCCTATTCAACGGTTAACAGAAAAATAAATTCAAATTTTTGGCTGTCAAATCTCCATCCAACGGTTAGGATCACGCCGCTACTGTTCATTTCCTTCCCACGCACCACCGCCAGCCTCCGCCCACCCGCGACTGCCTCGTTGCCCCGCCCTCCCTTCAACACCCCCAGTTGCGCTTTGCATCGTTGCGGCCATCCCTCTAAGCCATAGAAATCTAACCTTTTTTTGTCTCCAATTGGTACCTCAAAAAAGGACAAGAGAAACATGGGAATACTTGTGAGAATCGAATTAATCAGAGTTAGTCGGCCTCCGTATGACATAAGCTTGCCCTTCCAGCAGCTTAGTTTTTTTTCAAATTGATCCTCAATGCACTTCCATTCTTTGTTGGAAAGCTTGCGATGGTGGATTGGTATACCCAAATACGTGAAGGGTAAAGACCCCAATTCACACCCGAACAATTGCTTGTAAGTTTCTTGTTCTTCTTTAGCTCTTCCAAAGCAGAACAATTCACTTTTATGGAAGTTAATCTTTGACCCCGACAGTTGTTCGAACAAGCACAAAACAAGCTTCATGTTTCTTGTTTTAGCCAAATCATGCTCCATGAAGATGATAGTATCATCAGCGTGCTGTAGGATAGACACTCCTCCTTCAACTAAATGCGGAACGAGGCCACCTATCTGACCATCATCCTTAGCTCTTCTATTAGGATTGTCAACATGTCAACCACTATGTTGAACAGAATCGGTGATATTGGGTCTCCTTGTCTCAGACCGCCTATTCAACGGTTAACAGAAAAATAAATTCAAATTTTTGGCTGTCAAATCTCCATCCAACGGTTAGGATCACGCCGCTACTGTTCATTTCCTTCCCACACACCACCGCCAGCCTCCGCCCACCCGCGACTGCCTCGTTGCCCCGCCCTCCCCTCAACACCCCCAGTTGTGCTTTGCATCGTTGCGGCCATCCCTCTAAGCCCCCCCCCCCCCCCCCCCCACCCGCTGCGGTCCTCATGTTGCCCCACCTTCAGCCTCGCGTGAAGGAGAAATTCGGCAGTCACTAGATTTTTTTTTTTGCAGGCATCTGACATTTAGCAAAACAGGACAGTCTTGTCTGTATTCTGCTCATGAAAGCCAAGTTATTAGCAGCAACTCATGTATGTACGTCTTCTGGGGGCAACTCATTCATAACAGACAGGCAGAAAACAAGTCAATGATTCCCAAGATGATACGAACTGCGGAAACTAAAGCAATCCACTCATTTGATATACATAAGTGGTATATGGCAAAAGATACACCAGCTGCGAAAAGTAGACAGGTCTACTCGTTTGATTTGTGCCTTGGCCAAAGATTACAAGCAGCATCCCAGCAAAAAGAAAGATTACAAGCAGCAGAAAAACAGATATGATAAGATCAGCAGGGTTCAAAATACACAGATCAGCTCGATCAGACACTTTTTTTTTCTTTATTTATGTTTTTCCTTTCTTTTCCGTTATATATCATGCCTTGAAAAGATCAGCAAGCAAAAGCTGCAAGCTGTTGATTCCATTGATCAGAATAGAGACCCAAAGGTGTTCTGAACATACACATCGGCCAAAGATAACCAGTAGTACTAGAGCAGGAAGTTGAATTTGACTAGTCACTGGGATGTATCTATACAGGAATCCAAAACGAAATTGCTGTGCACATGATGAACAGTGTGTACGATTTTCGTACGACATGATCTCACTCGTCCATCCAACTGATCGAACGGCTGCTGACCACTGTCGTACGTACATCGTACAAATTTAGTCGTACGTGTAGCAGTTCTCAATCCAAAAATGCCGAAACACATTATGAAAAAAACAAGGAAAAAAAAATTTAGTTGAGCATGTGGAGATGCACAATCCGCGTGCAAATACACAAGCAACTAAATGAAAATGTTCCCCGTGCGAATAACAAATATTCCGTCAAAAAATAGCCACAATGGAGATTATGCCGGTCTGGCCAGAACGCAATGGAAGTGGAGTGTGACGGAATGACTTTGGCTTTCAGGTGTAGTAGACCCTCGAACGTTTAATTACAATATATAACTCTCTTCACTTTGCTCGCAGGTAAGTACGCCCACTAAGAAATTCCTCAAGGCATCAATGTCCCAGTGACAAGAAGAGAAGAGCCAGCATGATTCTAGGCTTTTGGGCACGGAATGATTCGACAGAGACTACGTTTCCATCTACACTAGGGGCAATATTCATGTTGGGACATGATCACAGCCACAGTGCATGCACGTATAAGCCCAGGCAGAGAAAAGAAAAGATATCCAGTAGTATCAAAAAACTCAAGCAAGCAATTATGCCAATCGACAAAGAGGCATGCATAATCCAGCTCCTGAATTTCCGGCGTTTAGTGCTTCATAATTGGAACTAAGGTTGTACCATGTCTTCAACACACATGATTCCGCTTCCACCTTTCATGTCGGAGAGCTTAAACGGCACAAGGAGCTAAAATCTTTTAGCCCGTTGGAGCTCTTTCTTTCGGTCATGCCTAACCGTCAGATATATCCTCAGAGGACGATGAAACCAAGTCAAAATAGGGTCAAGGGGACTACGCGAGGGGGATCCAGCTCCTGAACTAAAGCGATCCACTCATCTGATATGAAGTGGTCTGGCAAAAGATACACCAGCTGCAAAAGGCAGAGAGATCTACTCGTTTGATCCGCGCCACGGCCAAAGATTACAGACGGCAGAAAAACAGATGTGACAAGATCAGCAGGGTTCAAAATTCACGGATCAGCTCGATCAATGACACTCGCAAGATGGTGATCGTGCATTGAGAGAGATCAGCAAGCAAAAGCTGCAAACCGGTGTTATTCGTTTGATCAGAATGGAGAGCCAAATACGTCGGTGAAAGATAACCGGTACTAGGGCAAGAAGTTGAATTTGGACCTGAAGACAAGTCATGACCTAGGCACCTACCACTGGGCTGTATCTATACAGGAATCCAAGAAAAATGAAGAAACACATTATGAAGAAACAAAGGAAAAACATTCAGTTGAGAGTGTGGAGATGCACAATCCTCATGCAATCCCAACAGCTAAATGAATAAATGGTCCACTGAAAGAATGAACAGATGGTTAAGAGTTCTCCAGAAAAACTGTACATGCACTACACTAGTCACCTGGAAAATTTGGCTATCACTGAGCAAGTTAAATGGAAGAATCGACACAAAACATTACATTCCACAATAACATTACAAAAAAAAATATTCTCACGCAAACAGACATCATGTTTGCTCCAGCATTCCTCTATATGCAAATGAGGGCAGCATTATCTAACATATGTCCTCAAATGAAACAAAAAAATCAGATTGAAGTTTCTTATGTGCTATGTCATATAAGTACTTCAGCTTAAAGAAGATAATTCAAAACAGTAGTCACTCTTTTATTTGAGAGAAAACGCAACTATGTTAGACAGTGTAACAACTAATAAACAGGCATCCCGATGTTGGATGTAAATCTTAATGGGATACACAGACCTCACTTATATTATTTGGCTATGCTGACCAGTATTTTCTTGAGCAAAATAGTCTCGGCAGCAATGCAACTAATTCAAGTACCCTATCAGGTATGCAGAGAATCACCACCAGCATCATATCACGAAGCACCAGGGCATAGAGACATAATGCTCTCACTGAAAAATACAATTTACTTCTATAAATAAGCTCGGCATGAGAAGATGGCAACATAAGCAAACGACATACAGCTGGGATAGGCCTGCTGCAGAATGCAGAATGATTATAGTTGATTAAAAAGAACACCAACGGTCTCAAATTGCATAAAAGGATGCCATCTGACAAGTTATCTGATACTCCAACCAACACATCACTTGGTCAGGCTCGGAATCACAAAAAACCAGGATGCTTTTCTACACTGTTATCCTATATAATCAGCTAATGGAAATTCAAATTTGGCTCGAATTGGGTGCCAATGGATGTCTTAAATGGTCAATTAGGTTCAAATACAAATCTTCATCTGAATGAAACAAACAATACCAATGTAATACCATTACCGCACCTATTCTACCCAATCCCAGTGACACCAAAATTTCACAATAAATCTGCCGAGTCTAAAGCAGGATGACATGCATTCCTAGTCCATACATAGGGTCGATATTTCCTATACCGTGGCACCTCGTGACAACCTAAAGCATTGTTTGAATTACAATGGTTGCAATAGCATGGAAACGAGTCAACAAAAAGCAACCAGAATAAAATTGGTCTGTGGGGAAACAGCATATTAATCTTTCACAATTTGTATGTTCAAAATAATGAGACCAAGGGTACAAGCAACCCCCAGGACATAATTAAGAAGAAGAAACCAAGATACAATGGTTTATTTGCCCCGCAAAATAGATCAATGAGATTTAACTTGACCTGCAGTGGTCGAACCCTGGGCTATCTGTACAGTTAGTAAGTTAAAACAACATCCAGTAGAGTGTTGAAGCTACATGAACTACTGATTACTCATTAGCATCAACTGAAAATGATAGTGACATAAGCACGCTATATAAACAACAATGCTGGAATCATAAGGCATTATTAAGACGATCGAGTGATAAAATTATTAAACGAAACAACAATATCCATAGCAATGTCACATAGGCATAAATTGTAACTAGAGCGGCTAAAGCAAGGCTCAAGCTGAGCAATGCACTACAAAAACATAGCATGCATAATATCCTGATTTCTATACATGGCGGCAAAGGGTGGAAGCACGTCATCGGATACATCTCATTTAGTGCCCAGCGGCAGTAGCATCCTCAATGATCAACCTGAGCCTTCGGCTCAACACATCAAGCTCATCAATCCTCTGCGCCCTCCATCGCCTGGCGAGTTCGCTTTCCTGGGCATTGCCACCGTTGACTATTCCATCGGCCTTTGCCTCTCTCAAACACTCCTCAAATACATCCAGCACGGCCCTTGCCATCCGATGCTCGCTGCTACGCGGCAGCAATACATTGCAGTTACCGTTCTGACTGTTACCTCCATTGTCCACAGCATTTTGGGGAGCTGCGTCGTTGCCAACAACCCCATTGTCACCGGCAACAACTCCATTGTCACCGACATCGGTGAGAACAGCCATGGTCTCGGCCTGGTCCAGCGCAATCCCGTCCAATGTAATCCCATCAAGGTTGCCGTCGGCAACAAAGGCAGCGCCGTCGTCGAAATAGAGGTGATGCCCGCTCTCCTGCTCGAGATACATCACATCCTCGGCGCCGTTCTCATCGGGGAAGGCGGCGCCGGGGGTGGAGGAACCAATCCCATTGTAGCCATGGGAGTTGCTGTCCCCCGAGGGGGCCGGGACGTCGAGCGGCTGCGGCGGCACGACGCCAGGGTTGGAGCGGCGGCGCTTGTTCCCGGAGGAGCCGGCGGGCGCGGCGGCGGCGGCGAAGGGTGAGGTGGCGGCGTTGGCGGGGTCCCAGAGGCGGGAGCAGAGGTGGAGGACGTCGCGGTCGTGCGGGGCGAGGCGGGCGGGGTCGAGGCCCCTGGCGACGCGGGAGGCGACGTTGCGGTGCTTGTTCTTGAGGCGGCGGAGCTTCTCGGAGAGCTGGGAGCGGGTGTAGGGCTGCGGCATGGACTCGGAGAAGCGGTCGTAGAAGACGTTGAGGTCGCGCGGGAAGACGAGGCCCTGCGCGCCGCAGCCGAGGAGGCCCTGCAGGAAGCGCAGCTCGTCGGACTCGGACCAGATGCGCTGGAACTTGAAGGGCGGGTTCTGGCCCTGGCCGGAGGAGGCGGCGCCGGCGGAGGAGGAGGGCGAGGAGGAGGGGCGCGGCGGGGAGCGGCGCTTGATGGGGAGCTTGCGCGCGGCGGAGGCGGGGGACGGGGACGGGGTCGGGTGCGGTGCGGTCGGGGTCGGGGTGGGGATCTGGTTGGGGTTGGACGGGAGTAGCGGTGGGAGTGGGAGGGTTTGGTCCGAGGCCATGGATCGAGCCGAGCGAGCCCCCGCCCCCGACCTCGAGCACGAGGCGAGGCGAGACGTGGTGGGGGGTCGACCTGTGGTGGATGGATTGGGTCGCGGCGCGGCCGGACGGGGGGATTGGGTTGGGGGTGCGAGGATGGAGACGGCTAGACCTAGACGAGTAGTAGTAGACGAGACGGGGCAAAGGTCGATCGCTTGGCTTGGCTTGGCTTGGGTGCGCGTCTGTGTGGTGACCGGTGGGGGGTGGGTGGGCACGGGTATGTGCACCGACGCGTGGGCCACTGGGTTGCTCGTGACTGACTAGGGAGAATCAGGGCCGGGCCGGGCCGGGCTCCGCAGAGCCGACCCCAAGATGAAAAGCCCGGTGGGTCTGGCCAGGCCCGGCTCGCCGACATAGATTAAAACAAATAAATAAAATGCTGTCGCTAAAAAAAATGTTTTCCGTGATAAAATGACGAGGCACTCTACTTTTTATCTCTACTATTTTTTTTCGAGAGTACGTCAAAGGGGCGCCTTAGATTTATAGAAGAAGAGAAAAATATTTACAAGAGATTACAAACAGCAAGCATCACCAAAAGCATCGCCAAATGCGCTCCTAGAAGCACTAGGGACTACTAGCAAAAATGCAGAAATCCACTCCCTCTCGCCATAGCCCACATATGGCACTTCCTAAATATGATCTCAACTGTGCCTTGCTCATTACATACGTCGTTCGTTCCTACCAAAAAACTTTCCCGTTCCTTTGCTTCCACAAGCACCAATTGATAAGCAAGGCGAAAGAGTCAAAATCCTTCCGTTGAATCTTGAAACAGGTTTACTCGATGCCATCCACCATTCTTCCACTCTTGCTTGTCCTGTTGGCATCAACTCTGGCGGGAGCCCAACCCTAGTGAGGCATTAGGACCAGACCTGCCTAGCGAACACGCATTGCAGCGTAATGTGGTCCACTATGTCCTCCTCCTGCTCACACAACTAGCATGGTGATATCGAGTCATGTAGGTCGTGTCGAGCTCGCCTATCTGATGTACATAGTATGTACTGAGCCGCCAACCACATGAAGATTTTGCGGGAGAGAGGTGCCTCGCACTTCCAGATCACCACCGCTAGCTGGAACCCGATCCCCCCTTCACACATCATCACATAGGCCGACGATACCGTGTACTTGCCTGTGGAGTTCCAAGCCCTGATCGGTATGTCCTCCTCTCCAGATGCAGTTCGAAGTCCATGAGAGCCTCGCAAAGCCTAAAGAATTGGGCCAGCCCATCCGTGTCCAGTACTCCCATGATATCATTCATCCAAGCATGTAGGTTCCGTCCGAGGATGGAGACGGCTAGACCTAGACGAGTAGTAGTAGACGGGACGGGGTAAAGGTCGATCGCTTGGCTTGGCTTGCCTTGGGTGCGCGTCTGTGTGGTGACCGGTGGGGGGTGGGTGGCCACGGTATGTGCACCGACGCGTGGGCCACTGGGTTGCTCGTGACTGACTAGGGAGAATCAGGGCCGGGCCGGGCTCCGCAGAGCCGACCCCAAGATGAAAAGCCCGGCGGGTCTGGCCAGGCCCGGCTCGCCGACATAGATTAAATAAATAAATAAAATGTTGTTGCTAAAAAAATGTTTTCCGTGATAAAATGACGAGGCGCTGTATTTTTTATCTCTACTCTTTTTTTCGAGAGTGCGTCAAAGGGGCGCCTTAGCTTTATAGAAGAAGAAAAAAATATTTACAAAAGATTACAAACAGCAAGCATTTTCAAAAGCATCGCCAAAGGCACTCCCAGAAGCACTAGGGATTAATCACAAAAATGCGGAACTCCAATCCCTCTCGCCATAGCCCAGAGATGGCGCTCCCTAAATATGATCTCAACTGCACCTTGCTCATTGCATACGTCGTTCCTACCAAAAACTCTCCCGTTCCTTTGCTTCCACAAGCACCAACGGATAAGCAAGACGAAAGAGCCAACATCCTTCCGTTGAATCTTGGGAACAAGTTTACTCGATACCATCCACCATTCTTCCACTCCTGCTTGTCCTGTTGGCATCAACTCCAGCGGGAGCCCAACCCTAGTGAGGCATTAGGACCAGGCCTGCCTAGCGAACACGCATTGCGGCGTAATGTAGTCCATTATGTCCTCCTCCTGCTCACACAAGTAGAATGGTGATATCGAGTCTTGTAGGTCGTGTCGAGCTCGCCTCTCTGACGTCCATAGTCTGTACTGAACTGCCAACCACATGAAGATTTTGTGGGAGAGAGGTGCCCCGCATTTCCAGATCGTCGCCGCCTTCACACATCATCGCATAGGCTGACGATGTCGTGTACTTTCATGTGGAGTTCCAAGCCTAGATCGGTTTGTCCTCCTCTCCCAGATGTACCTCGAAGTCCATGAGAGCCTTGCAAAGCCTAATGAATTGGGCCAGCCCATCCGTGTCCAGTACACCCACGATATCATTCATCCAAGCATGTAGATTCAGCCCATTCTTGACAGATCGTCTACTTCTCTACTCTTAAATCTCTACTTCTCTACTCTTAAACGGGGAGTTGGTAGTCTCGCCTCACTTCCACCAATCTTCGGCAAAACCTACGTTACGTCCATGTGCATCATACAGGGACCATTCGCTAAAGCGCAGCCAAGTTGGGCCAGCCCATTTGACGTGTGCGTTAACTCAATCAAATCACATCTTCCCAAAACTATGTCATGCATTAAATCATTTAAATCAAATCTTAACAAAATCTCAACTAAATCCAAACTTTCCTACTACCCAAATCAAATCAATTCTTACTAAAACATCAACTATAATCAAAGTTGGCTGGCTTGACGCATCTACGCGTTTTTATTTTTTTATTTTTTGTAAGTTTTGTTTTTTGGTTTCCTTTTTTCTGTTTCATTTTTTATGACCAACCTCTTATTTTGTGCTTGGCATACTATCAGAATTGATAATTTAGCAAAAGAAAATCCAATCAAATTGGTAGTTTCCAAAACAACATCATGCATTAACTAAATCAAATCAAAACAAAATCTCAACTAAAACCAAACATTCCTTTCCTTCCACCACTCATACCCAAAACAAAGCAAAACTTACCAAAACATCAACTATAATCAAATTAAGCCGGCCCATTTGACGCGTGTGCGTTTTTTTTTCATTTTTCTAAGTTTCATTTTCTGGCTTCCTTTTTACTAATTGATCTATGACTAACCTATTATCTTGTGTTCGGCATACTATCAGAATCGACACAAACCTATATGCCATGGTGAGTTTGGTAGCATCGCGTTTATTCCAGTTAAACCTCCCCCGCCGACTTTTTTCTGTCCCATAATTTTTTTCTACCCCACCAATTAGTTTAAACTGTTTTTAAGCCACTAATCTAATTAATCCGGTTTTTATCTGCCAAATCGTGCAAATCGATTTTCAGTATATTTAGTAATGTCTTTATGTAAAGGAATCAGTCATGGTGATCTCTAATCAATCTTTACAACCCAAATCTATGGAAAGAAATCAATGTTTGATAACACAAGGCAACATTTATGAAAGGAATCAACCACGTGTCTATAATCACTTTATCTTTTATTATTAAACGACAATTTGTAGTAGCCCTCATTGGTGCCCACGACACCCACCGATCGAAGGGATACCCTAGCGATTTTTTATTGTTCCCCTCCCACTGGATTACTGAATCTTTTTCCCTGATTTAGCATGCACCGCACGAGCCTCCCCCCCCTCTCTCTCCCCCCCTAAGTGGTCAATTCCCCTTTGCGTAAGGATCCTCCTACAGAATGTGGTTGCGCCTCCGCCACTCAACTCCTCCTCTCTCCTTGGCCAGGGTCTCTATATCTAGCTACCTGCACCATAATGCGCACCTAACTATGGATGCCACCCTTCTTACGCCATGGTGAGTGACCCCGACCCCTGACAATGACGTGTGCCCGCTCTGCGACATCTCAAGGGCCTGGTGGTAAAGAGGGTGTGGAGGAGTTGTGGCATCACGCTCTCCACCGACGATTTAAAGTTGTCTGCCCTATAACACCCGCTCGATGCGGCTCACCACACTCGGTCCTTCTGTTGTTGATGTGTCGCAGGAGCCTCCATGGAGGCGGCGACCAACAAATATGAAATTTGATGTCTGGCGATAATGGAATTGTTCTCGATTAGACCTATTTTGTGTTTCTTGAAATTAAATGGTTTGCAATAGAATATGAAAATCGAGTATGATAGTTGTTGAACTGAAAATAATCTGGCGAGTAATACTAAAATGAAGAATAACTTCTTGGACATTCCTCGCGGTGGTGGCGGCCCTAGCAGCATCATGAAGCAACGAGTATTGACGGTGCCGACTGTAACATCTCAGAGCGGTAGGTGGCAGCAGTGGCCGTGGGCCAGCGTGTGGGTGAAGATGTTCCTCACAACCGGCATCCGGATCCGCTCCATTCAGTCCTGCCCGACCTTCTCGGCCGTGACTCATGACAAAGGCGGCGACCTACCTATGGTTGTCACCCTTCTTCCGCCATGATGAGCGATTCCGACCACCGATAGTGACGTGTGTCTGCTCTGCGGTAGCTCGAGGACCAGGCCGGAAGGAGGAGGCTGAGAAATTGTGGCGTCATGCTCTCCCCAGACGAGACTTAAAGTCATCTACCCTACAATACCCGCTTGATTCAGCTCCTCCACACTCGGTCCTTCTGTTCTTGATGTGTCACGGGAGCCTCCACGGAGGTGGCGATCGATGAATATGGAACTTGATGTATGACGGTAATAGAATTATTGTCGGTTAGACCTCTTCCGTGTTTCTTGTAACTAAATGGTTTGCCATATAATATGAAATTTGAGTATGGCGGTTGTTGAACTAGAAATAATATGGCGAGAAATAATAAAACAAAGAATAGCTTCTCATACATTCCTCGCGGTGGTGGAGGAGCGGCATCGCGGAGCAGCGGCAGCGATGGCGGTGACCGCAACATTTCAGAGCAATAGGTGGCGCCGGCGGCCCTAGATCGGCGCATGGGAGGAGATGTTCCTCATAGCCGGTGTTAGCATCCGCTCATTCATCCAGGCCCGAGCTTATGGGTCGTTTTGTGATGGAGGCGGTGACCGCTGCCCCACCGATTCTTTCTACCCAGAGCCACCGAGTTCATATGACATAGCCATTGCCAGAAACCATAACAATTCGATCTCATCGATACGGATCTCGGTCTCACCGAGATGGCCTTGCCAGCGCTCTGTGATCTATTGCATTCACTTCGGTCTCACCTAGTTTATGCAATCGGTCTCACCGAGTTGGCTTGACAGATTCTCTGTTGCTTATCGCTTCACTTCGGTCCCACCGAGTTGATACAATTAGCGCCACCGAGATGATGTTTTCCCTAAGCCCTAGCACATCGGTCCCACCTAGCTGTTCTAGTCGGTCCCACCAAGATTCCCAACGTTCACATTTTGAACTGATTAGCGCCATCGAGTTCAACTATTCGGTCCCACCGAGATGAGTCAAATGTGTGTAACGGTTGGATTTTGTGTGTAGGCTATATATACCCTCCACCCCTTCACCATTTGTGAGAGAGCCATCAGAACATGCCTAAACTTACACCATCCATTTTCTGAGAGAGAACCACCTACTCATGTGTTGAGATCAAGATATTCCAATCCAACCATTTGAATCTTGATTTCTAGCCTTCCCCAAGTTGCTTTTCACTCAAATCTCTCTTCCATCATAGCCAAAACTGAGAAAGAGAGTTGAGTGTTGGGGAGACTATCATTTGAAGCACAAGAGCAAGGAGTTCATCATCCACACACCATCTATTACCTTTTGGAGATGGTGTCTCCTAGATTGGTTAGGTGTCGCTTGGGAGCCTCCATCGTGATGTGGAGTTGAACCAAGAAGTTTGTAAGTGAAAGGAGATCGCCTACTTCATGAAGATCTACCCGAGTGAGGCAAGTCCTTCGTGCGCGATGGCCATGGTGGGATAGACAAGGTTGCTTCTTCGTGGACCCTTCATGGGTGGAGCCCTCCGTGGACTCGCACAGCCATTACCCTTCATGGGTTCAAGTCTCCATCAACATCGACGTACGATCGCACCACCTATCGAAACCACGCCAAAAATCTCTGTGTCTCCATTGCGTTTACATACTCCAAACCCTTGCCTTTACCTTCATATGTAATGTTTTATTTTTCGCTATTATACTCTTAGAATTGCATGTGTAGGTTGATTGCTTGACTTGTGCTAATTGCTAAAATCCGCCCACAACTAAAATTGGGAAAAAGATAGATTTTTATTTGGTCAAGTAGTCTAATCACCCCCCCCCCCTCTAGACATACTTTCAATCCTACAAGTGGTATCAAAGCTTTGGTCTCCATTAGCCTTGATTTTCATAGCTTTGGTGATCATAGCCTTGGTTTTGACAACCTAGGAGAGTATGGCGTCTAGCGAGGGAAATTACCACCGTAGAGGTCCTTATTTTTGTTGGGGAACGTAGTAATTTCAAAATTTTCCTACGCACACGCAAGATCATGGTGATGGCATAGCAACGAGAGGGGAGAGTGTTCATCCATGTACCCTCGTAGACCGTAAGCGGAAGCGTTATGACAACGCGGTTGATGTAGTCGTATGTCTTCACGATCCGACCGATCCAAGTACCGAATGTACGGCACCTCCGAGTTCAGCACACGTTCAGCTCGATGACAATCCCCGGGCTCCGATCCAGCAAAGCGTCGGGGATGAGTTCCGTCAGTACGACGGCGTGGTGACGATGATGATGTTCTACCGGCGCAGGGCTTCGCCTAAACTCTGCGACGATATGACCGAGGTGGAATATGGTGGAGGGGGGCACCGCACACGGCTAAGGAACGATCCGTAGACCAACTTGTGTTGTCGTGCCTAGAGGTGCCCCCCTGCCCCCGTATATAAAGGAGCAAGGGGGGAGGAGGCTGGCCCTAGGAGGGGGCGTGCCAAGGGGAGTCCTACTCCCCCTCCTTCCTTGTTGGAGTAGGAGAAGGGGGAAAGAGGGGGAGAGGAGGAAGGAAAAGGGGGCCGCACCCCTTGTCCAATTCGGACCAGAGGGGGGCTGCGCGCCTCCTTCCTTTCGGCCTCTCTCCTCTATTCCCGTATGGCCCAATAAGGCCCATATACCCCCCGGCGAATTCCCGTAACTCTCCGGTACTCCGAAAAATACCCGAATCACTCGGAACCTTTCCGAACTCCGAATATAGTCGTCCAATATATTGATCTTTACGTCTCGATCATTTCGAGACTCCTCGTCATGTCCCCGATCTCATCCGGGACTCCGAACTCCTTCGGTACATCAAAACTCATAAACTCATAATATAACTGTCATCGAAACCTTAAGCGTGCGGACCCTACGGGTTCGAGAACTATGTAGACATGACCTAGAACTATTCTCGGTCAATAACCAATAGCGGAACCTGGATGCTCATATTGGCTCCTACATATTCTACGAAGATCTTTATCGGTCAAACCGCATAACAACATACGTTGTTCCCTTTGTCATCGGTATGTTACTTGCCCGAGATTCGATCGTCGGTATCCAATACCTAGTTCAATCTCGTTACTGGCAAGTCTCTTTACTCGTTACGTAATGCATCATTCTGTAACTAACTCATTAGCTACATTGCTTGCAAGGCTTATAGTGATGTGCATTACCGAGAGGGCCCAGAGATACCTCTCCGACAATCGGAGTGACAAAACCTAATCTCGAAATACGCCAACCCAACATGTACCTTTGGAGACACCTGTAGTACTCCTTTATAATCACCCAGTTACGTTGTGACGTTTGGTAGCACCCAAAGTGTTCCTCCGGCAAACGGGAGTTGCATAATCTCATAGTTACAGGAACATGTATAAGTCATGAAGAAAGCAATAGCAACATACTTAACGATCAAGTGCTAAGCTAACGGAATGGGTCAAGTCAATCACATCATTGTCCTAATGATGTGACCCCGTTAATCAAATGACAACTCATGTCTATGGCTAGGAAACTTAACCATCTTTGATTCAACGAGCTAGTCAAGTAGAGGCATACTAGTGACACTATGTTTGTCTATGTATTCACACATGTATTATGTTTCCGGTTAATACAATTCTAGCATGAATAATAAACATTTATCATGATATAAGGAAATAAATAATAACTTTATTATTGCCTCTAGGGCATATTTCCTTCAGTCTCCCACTTGCACTAGAGTCAATAATCTAGTTCACATCGCCATGTGATTTAACACCAATATTCACATCTGTATGTGATTAATACCCAATAGTTCACATCGTCATGTGACCAACACCCGAAGGGTTTACTAGAGTCAATAGTCTAGCTCACATCGCTATGTGATTAGCACCCAAAGAGTACAAAGGTATGATCATGTTTTGTTCGTGAGAGAAATTTAGTCAACGGGTCTGTCATATTCAGAGCCGTATGTATTTCGCAAATATTCTATGTCCACAATGCTCTGCACGGAGCTACGCTAGCTAATTGCTCCCACTTTCAATATGTATCCAGATTGAGACTTAGAGTCATCTAGATTGGTGTAAAATCTTGCATCGTTGCTCTTTTATCACCTCCATAATCGAGAAACATCTCCTTGGTCCTCACTAAGGATATTCTTGACCCATGTCCAGTGATCTACTTATTAGATCAAAATTGTATTCCTTTGCCAAACACAGAGCAAGGTATACAATAGGTCTGGTTCACAGCATAGCATACTTTATAGAACCTATGACTGAGGCATAGGGAATGACTTTTCATTCTCTTTCTATTTTCTGCAATGGTCGGGTCTTGAGTCTTACTCAACTTCACACCTTGTAACACAGGCAAGAACTCCTTCTTTGACTGTTCCATTTTGAACTATTTCAAAAATTTATCAAGGTATGTACTCATTGAAAAATCTTATCAAGCGTCTTGATCTATCTATATAGATCTTGATGCTCAATGTGTAAGCAGCTTCACCGAGGTCTTGCTTTGAAAAACTCTTATTCAAGTATCCTTTCATGCTATCCAGAATTTCCATATCATTTCCAATTAACAATATGTCATCCACATATAATATTAGAAATGCTACAGAGCTCCCACTCACTTTCTTGTAAATACAGGCTTCTTCAAAAGTCTGTATAAAACCACATGCTTTGATCAACTCATCAAAGCGTATATTCCAACTCCGAGATGCTTGCAACAGTCCATTGATGGATCATTGGAGCTTGCACACTTTGTTAGCATCTTTAGGATTGACACAAACTTTCTGGTTGCATCATATACAACTCTTCTTTAATAAAACCATTAAGGAATGCAGTTTTGACATCCATTTGCCAGATTTCATAAAATGTGGAAATTGCTAACATGATTCAGACAGACTTAAGCTCCGATACGAGTGAAAAAATCTCATCGTATTCAACACCTTGAACTTGTTGAAAACCTTTCACAACAAGTCGAGCTTAGTAGATAGTAACACTACTATCAGTGTCCGTCTTCCTCTTGAAGATCCATTTATTTAACATGGCTTGCTGATCATCGAGCAAGTCAATCAAAGTCCATAATTTGTTCTCATACATGGATCATATCTCAGATTTTATGGCCTCAAGCCATTTCGTGGAATCTGGGCTCATCATCGCTTCCTCATAGTTCATAGGTTCATCATGGTCTAGTAACATGACTTCCAGAACAGGATTACCGTACCACTCTGGTGCGGATCTTACTCTAGAAGACCTACGAGGTTCTGTAGTAACTTAATCTGAAGTTTCATGATCATCATCATTAACTTCCTCACTAATTGGTGTAATAGTCACAGGAACAGATTTCTGTGATGAACTACTTTCCAATAAGGGAGCAGGTACAGTTACCTCATCAAGTTCTACTTTCCTCCCACTCACTTCTTTCGAGAGAAACTCCTTCTCTAGAAAGGATCCATTCTAAGCAACGAATGTTTTGCCTTTGGATTTGTGATAGAAGGAGTACCCAACAGTTTCTTTTGGGTATTCTATGAAGACGCACTTCTCCGATTTGGGTTCGAGCTTATCAGGTTGAAAACCTTTTTCATATAAGCATCGCAACTCCAAACTTTAAGAAACGATAGCTTAGGTTTACTTCTAAACCATAGTTCATATGATGACGTCTCAACGGATTTAGATGGTGCCCTTTTAACGTGAATGCAGCTGTCTCTAATGCATAACCCCAAAACGATAGCGGTAAATCGGTAAGAGACATCATAGATCGCACCATATCTAATAAAGTGCGGTTACGACGTTCGGACACACCATAACATTGTGGTGTTCCAGGTGGCGTGAGCTGTGCAACTATTCCACATTATTTTAATTGAAGACCAAACTCGTAACTCAAATATTCGTCTCCGCGATCAGATCATAGAAACTTTATTTTCTTGTTACGATGATTTTCCACTTCACTCTGAAATTCTTTGAACCTTTCAACTATTTCAGACTTATGTTTCATCAAGTAGATATACCCATATCTGCTCAAATCATTTTGTGAAGGTCAGAAAATAACAATACTTGCCACGAGCATCAACACTCATTGGATCGCATACATCGGTATGTATTATTTCCAATAAGTCAGTAGCTTGTTCCATTGTTCTGGAGAACGGAGTTTTAGTCATCTTGACCAAAAGGCACGGTTCGCAAGCATCAAATGATTCATAATCAAGTGATTCTGAAAATCCATCTTTATGGAGTTTCTTCATGCGCTTTACACCGATATGACCCAAACAGCAGTGCCACAAATAAGTTGCACTTATCATTATCAACTTTGCATCTTTTGGCATCAATATTATGAATATGTGTATCACTACGATCGAGATCCAACAAACTATTTTCATTGGGTGTGTAACCATATAAGGTTTTATTCATGTAATCAGAACAACAGTTTATTCTCTTACTTAAATGAATAACCGTATTGCAATAAACACGATCAAATCATATTCATGCTCAACGCAAACACCAAATAACATTTATTTAGGTTCAACACTAATCCCGAAAGTATAGGGAGTGTGCGATGATGATCATATCAATCTTGAAACTACTTTCAACACACATCGTCACTTCACCCTTAACTAGTTTCTGTTTATTCTGCAACTCCCGTTTCGAGTTACTACTCTTAGCAACTGAACCAGTACCAAGTACCGAGGGGTTGCTATAAACACTAGTAAAGTACACATCAATAACATGTATATCAAATTCACTTTGCCATCCTTCTTATCCGCCAATCACTTGGGGTAGTTCCGCTTTCAGTGACCAATCCCTTTGCAGTAGAAGCACTTAGTCTCAGGCTTAGGACCAGACTTGGGCTTCTTCACTTGAGCAGCAACTTGCTTGCTGTTCTTCTTGAAGTTCCCCTTCTTCCCTTTGCCCCTTTTCTTGAAACTAGTGGTCTTGTCTACCATCAACACTTGATTGTTTTTCTTGATTTCTACCTTCGTCGATTTCAGCATCACGAAGAGCTCGGGAATTGTTTTCGTCATCCCTTGCATTATAGTTCATCACGAAGTTCTACTAACTTGGTGGTGGTGACTAGAGAATTCTGTCAATCACTATCTTATCTGGAAGATTAACTCCCACTTGATTCAAGCGATTGTAGTATCCAGACAATCTGAGCACATGCTCACTAGTTGAGCGATTCTCCTCCATCTTTTAGCAATAGAACTTGTTGGAGACTTCATATCTCTCAACTCGGGTATTTGCTTGAAATATTAACTTCAACTCCTGGAACATCTCATATGGTCCATGACGTTCAAAACGTCTTTGAAGTCCCGATTCTAAGCCGTTAAGCATGGTGCACTAAACTATCAAGTAGTCATCATACTGAGCTAGCCAAACGTTCATAACATCTGCATCTGCTCCTGCAATAGGTTTGTCACCTAGCGGTGCATCAAGGACATAATTCTTCTGTGCAGCAATAAGGATAAACCTCAGATCACGGATCCAATCCGCATCATTGCTACTAACATTTTTCAACACAATTTTCTCTAGGAACATATCAAAATAAACATATGAGAGCAACAACGCAAGCTATTGATCTACAACATAATTTGCAAAATACTACCAGGACTAAGTTCATGATAAATTTAAGTTCAATTAATCATATTACTTAAGAACTCCCACTTAGACAGACATCTCTCTAGTCATCTAAGTGATCACATGATCCAAATCAACTAAACCATAACCGATCATCACGTGAAATGGAGTAGCTTTCAATGGTGAACATCATTATGTTGATCATATCTACTCTATGATTCACGCTCGACCTTTCGGTCTCCGTGTTCCGAGGCCATATCTGCATATACTAGGCTCGTCAAGTTTAACCTGAGTATTCCGCGTGTTCAAAACTGGCTTGCACCCATTGTAGATGGACGTAGAGCTTATCACACCCGATCATCACGTGGTGTCTGGGCACGACGAACTTTGGCAACGGTGCATACTCAGGGAGAACACTTCTTGATAATTTTAGTGAGAGATCATCTTAAAATGCTACCGTCAATCAAAGCAAGATAAGATGCATAAAGGATAAACATCACATGCAATCAATATAAGTGATATGATATGGCCATCATCATCTTGTGCTTGTGATCTCCATCTCCGAAGCATCGTCATGATCACCATCGTCACCGGCGTGACACCTTGATCTTCATCGTAGCATCGTTGTCGTCTCGCCAACTATTGCTTCTACGACTATCGCTACCGCTTAGTGATAAAGTAAAGCAATTACAGGGCGTTTGCATTTCATACAATAAAGCGACAACCATATGGCTCCTGCCAGTTGCCGATAACTTCGGTTACAAAACATGATCATCTCATACAATAAAATATAGCATCACGTCTTGACCATATCACATCACAACATGCCCTGCAAAAACAAGTTAGACGTCCTCTACTTTGTTGTTGCAAATTTTACGTGGCTGCTATGGGCTTAGCAAGAACCGTTCTTACCTACGCATCAAAACCACAACGATAGTTTGTCAAGTTGGTGCTGTTTTAACCTTCGCAAGGACCGGGCGTAGCCACACTCGGTTCAACTAAAGTTGGAGAAACTAACACCCGCCAGCCACCTGTGTGCAAAGCACGTCGGTAGAACCAGTCTCGCGTAAGCGTACGCATAATGTCGGCCGGACCGCTTCATCCAACAATACCGCCGAACCAAAGTATGACATGCTGGTAAGCAGTATGACTTATATCGCCCACAACTCACTTGTGTTCTACTCGTGCATATAACATCAACGCATAAAACCTAGGCTCGGATACCACTGTTGGGGAACGTAGTAATTTCAAAATTTTCCTACGCACACGCAAGATCATGGTGATGGCATAGCAACAAGAGGGGAGAGTATTCGTCCATGTACCCTCGTAGACCGTAAGCGGAAGCGTTATGACAACGCGGTTGATGTAGTCGTACGTCTTCACGATCCGACCGATCCAAGTACCGAACGTACGACACCTCCGAGTTCAGTACACGTTCAGCTCGATGACGATCCCCGGGCTCCGATCCAGCAAAGCGTCGGGGATGAGTTCTGTCAGTACGACGGCGTGGTGACGATGATGATGTTCTACCGGCGCAGGGCTTCGCCTAAACTCCGCGACGATATGATCGAGGTGGAATATGGTGGAGGGGGGCACCGCACACGGCTAAGGAACGATCCGTAGATCAACTTGTGTTGTCGTTCCTAGAGGTGCCCCCCTGCCCCCATATATAAAGGAGCAAGGGGGGAGGAGGCTGGCCCTAGGAGAGGGCGCGCCAAGGGGAGTCCTACTCCCATCGGGAGTAGGACTCCCTCCTTCCTTGTTGGAGTAGGAGAAGGGGGAAAGAGGGGGAGAGGAGGAAGGAAAAGGGGGCCGCATCCCTTGTCCAATTCGGACCAGAGGGGGGCTGCGCGCCTCCTTCCTTTCGTCCTCTCTCCTCTATTCCCGTATGGCCCAATAAGGCCCATATACTCCCGGGGGAATTCCCGTAACTCTCCGGTACTCCGAAAAATACCCGAATCACTCGGAACCTTTCTGAACTCCGAATATAGTCGTCCAATATATCGATCTTTATGTCTCGATCATTTCGAGACTCCTCGTCATGTCCCCGATCTCATCCGGGACTCCGAACTCCTTCGGTACATCAAAACTCATAAACTCATAATATAACTGTCATCGAAACCTTAAGCGTGCGGACCCTACGGGTTCGAGAACTATGTAGACATGACCTAGAACTATTCTCGGTCAATAACCAATAGCGGAACCTTGATGCTCATATTGGCTCCTACATATTCTACGAAGATCTTTATTGGTCAAACCGCATAACAACATACGTTGTTCCCTTTGTCATCGGTATGTTACTTGCCCGAGATTCGATCGTCGGTATCCAATACCTAGTTCAATCTCGTTACTGGCAAGTCTCTGTACTCGTTACGTAATGCATCATTCCGTAACTAATTCATTAGCTACATTGCTTGCAAGGCTTATAGTGATGTGCATTACCGAGAGGGCCCAGAGATACCTCTCCGACAATCGGAGTGACAAAACCTAATCTCGAAATACGCCAACCCAACATGTACCTTTGGAGACACCTGTAGTACTCCTTTATAATCACCCAGTTACGTTGTGACGTTTGGTAGCACCCAAAGTGTTCCTCCGGCAAACGGGAGTTGCATAATCTCATAGTTACAGGAACATGTATAAGTCATGAAGAAAGCAATAGCAACATACTTAACAATCAAGTGCTGAGCTAACGGAATGGGTCAAGTCAATCACATCATTCTCCTAATGATGTGATCCCGTTAATCAAATGACAACTCATGTCTATGGCTAGGAAACTTAACCATCTTTGATTCAACAAGCTAGTCAAGTAGAGGCATACTAGTGACACTATGTTTTCTATGTATTCACACATGTATTATGTTTCCGGTTAATACAATTCTAGCATGAATAATAAACATTTATCATGATATAAGGAAATGAATAATAACTTTATTATTGCCTCTAGGGCATATTTCCTTCAATTTTGATGGTACAAATTTTGCTAGTTGGAAGCATAAGATGAAAATGAATATTCTTGGTCATAACCCTACCGTTTGGGCCGTTGTTCATATTGGCTTGCAAGGTGATTTTATTCAAGGATGCTAAAGAACCGGATCGTGAAGTAACAACGGAAGAAATGAAGATGTTGCAATACAACACTCAATCTTGTGATATTCTCTTCAATGGATTGTGCCCCGAAGAATTCAACAAAATCAGCTGCCTTGAGAATGCAAAGGAAATTTGGGATACTTTGGTTGATATGCACGAAGGTACCGTGTCCTTCAAGGAATCCAAGTTGGATGTGCTTCAAAGTCAACTTGAGAAGTTCAAGATGAAGGATGGTGAAGGAGTCGCGGAAATGTACTCTAGGCTTGCTCTCATCACAAAATAAGATTGCTGGCTTAGGAAGTGAAGGGATGACCGACAAATTCATCATCAGGAAGATCCTTAGAGCCTTGGATGGAAAATATGATACCGTGTGCACTTTGATCCAAATGATGTACAATTACAAAGATCTCAAGCGCACGGAAGTCATTGGTAGAATTGTTGCTCATGAGATGTCACTCAAGGATAAGGAAGAGATTGACAATAAGTCAAAGTGGTGCGTACAAAGATTCAAGTGATGCCCCTACAACATCAAGTGAGAAGCAAGTCTCCAATGAAGAATTGAGCTTAATGGTGAAAAACTTCAACAAAATCTATAAGAATAGAAGCAAAGAGAGAAGCTCCAAGTCAAGGTCCTACAATGACAAAAGATCTTCTAGTCGTAATCGTAATTGCTACAATTGTGGAAGACCCGGACACTACTCCAATGAGTGTATGACTCCCTACAAGAAAATAGAAGATTCACCAAAGAGGATAGTTAGAAGAGATGAATCACCTCCAAGAGAGAGAAGTAGTAGAGATGACCGTTATGAATGAAGACCCTCTCGATGAAGCAAGGATTCGGAAAGTAAGGACAAGTCATCAGAGAGCTACACAAGACGAAGACATTAAGCTCATGTTGGTGAATGGGTATCCGGTCTTGACTCCGACAACAACTCCGAGAGAATATATCACTCTAACTCTGACTATACTCATATGAAGGTGTTGCCGGTCTTGCAATAGTGTCATACAACTCCTACGACATATTTGACTCACCAAATGAAGGAATTGGAAGATGCTTCATGGCTAAATTCCCCAAGGTATCACACCCTGAGTACTTTGATTTTGATAGTGATGAAGATGATTTGCTAGGTGATGATGATTTACTTGTTGACAAAACTAGTGATAAAATCTATAATGAACTTGCTAGTAATCATGCTAATCAAGATGAAATGAATGACAATTATAAGAAGGAGATTGAGCGTCTAACTAGAGAACTAAACACCCTTAAGTTAGCTCATGAAACAACTCAAGAGGATCATAGAGAACTTCTAGACTCATGAGAAGCTACACTTCGAGAAGCTAAATTTAGAGCAAGAGCATGAGTTCCTAAAAGCTATCAATGGTGATCTTCAAAAGAAGAGTTCTTCTTACATTGCCAAACGTCTCCTCTTGTCTACTTATATGTCACAAGTAAAATCTAGCAACAAGAGCAAGAAAGATTCTTCTTCTAGTAGTAACAATAATCATGTTAAATCCAATATTGTTGCTTCTAGTAGTTCTCTTGGTTCCACTAATGATTCTCTTAGCCAAGTTACCCTTGAGCAAGAAAATAGCTTATTGAAAGGAATTATAGAGAAAGGTGTTTACGAGAGCCTTGCTGGGAGTATGCAATTTGAGGAAATTATACGCAAGCGAGGAAGACACTGGAAGAACCAAGGTATTTGTTTTGAACAAAAGTTCAATGCCAATGGAGTTGAATGGGAAGAAGATCAATACCCCAAGATGAAGTTTGTTCCTTAACAAGAGAAGTAATATTGCACTTCTTTTGAGGGAACACAAGCTCAAGATGATCTTCCACCACAAGACCACAACTTAAAAGGAAAGGACAAACTTCAAGCAGAGATTGACTCATTTGAAGAAGCTCCTAAGGTCATGGTCAAGTGGGTTCCCAACACTACGTCAAGCTCTACTTCATCAAGTAAAACTACAACTCCAAGGATTCCCATCAAGTTGACATGGATCCCAAAGAATAAGAACTAGAGTGTTCTTGTGGGTGACTACGCCAACATACTTCACTCATATCCATTTTGGCAAGGAATTGTGCAATCAACTTTCATATCTTACACTAGTTCATGGAGTCACAAACCCTCTCGTTGGTAAGACAAGGGACAAGGTAGCCTAATTCTTTCATGGACATCATCATATGTGCAATTCACTCTATGTTTATGGATACCCTTATATGTTCCTTGTGGGACTAACCCATGTAGGTATTAAAAGTGCAACACTCCAAAGGATTGCTCCAAATGATCTACATCAACATTGAGCATCCACATCTTCACTGCCTACATGAATTCATCATCGACAAAACCCAATGTTAGTTCATCCCTCTTAGGGGGGATATCACATCTAGGGGGAGCTTTGTGAAGAAAATATGCCCTAGAGGCAATAATAAAGTTGTTATTTTGTATTTCCTTATTCATGATAAAGGTTTATTATTCATGCTAGAATTGTATTGATCAGAAACTTAGATACATGTGTGAATACATAAGCAAATACCGTGTCCCTAGTAAGCCTCTACTAGACTAGCTCGTTGATCAAAGATGGTTAAGGTTTCCTAACCATAAACATGTGTTGTGATTTGATAACGGGATCACATCGTTAGGAGAATGATGTGATGGACAAGACCCAGCCGTTAGCTTAGCATATGATCATTCAGTTTATTGCTACTGCTTTCTTGAATGTCAAATACATGTTCCTTCGACCATGAGATCATGCAACTCCCGAATACCGGAGGAATACCTTGTGTGCTATCAAACGTCACAACATAACTAGGTGATCATAAAGATGCTCTACAGGTATCTCCGAAGGTGTTTGTTGAGTTGGCATAGATCAAGATTGGAATTTGTCACTCCGAGTATCAGAGAGGTATCTTTGGGCCCTCTCGGTAATACACATCATAATAAGCTTGCAAGCAAATGACTAAGGAGTTAGTTACGAGATGATGTATTATGGAACGAGTAAAGAGACTTGCTGGTAACGATATTGAACTAGGTATGAAGATACCATTGATCGAATCTTGGGCAAGTAACATACCAACAGACAAAGGGAATTACGTATGTTGTCATAAGGTTCGACCGATAAAGATCTTCGCAGAATATGTAGGAACCAATATGGCATCCAGGTTCCGCTATTGGTTATTGACCAGAGAGGTGTCTCGGTCATGTCTACATAGTTCTCGAACCCATAGGGTTTGCACGCTTAACGTTCATTGACGATATAATGTTATATGAGTTATATGATTTGGTGACCAAATGTTGTTCGGAGTCCCAGATGGGATCACGGACATGACGAGGAGCTCCAAAATGGTCCAGAGGTAAAGAATTTTATATAGGACGATGATATTTAGACACCGGAAGAGTTTCAGAGTGCACCAGGTAGTCATCGGATTGTCGGAAGGGGTTCCGGGCACCCACGGGAGCTATATGGGCCATATGGGCAGAAAGAGGGGAGCACACCAGCCCACAAAGGGGATAGTGTGCCCCTCCTATGGCAGCCGACCTTGGGGGGAAAAGGAAAGGGGGGATTTGGCCCCTTGCCTTCCTCTCCTCCCCTTTCCCTTTTTCCCCGGAGCAAATAAGGAAGGGGGAGGGGGGACGCGGCCAGGGCAGGAGCCCTAGGGCCGGGCCACCTATTTGGTGCGCTAGGCTGCCTCCCCTCTCCCCAACCTATATATATATATATATATATATATATATATATATATATATATATATATATATATGTGGGAGGGGGCGCCACACAAGACAACGACAATCTCTTAGCCGTGTGTGGCGCCCCTCTCCACAGTTTCATCACTCGGTCATATTTTCGTAGTGCTTAGGCGAAGTCCTGCAGAGATAGCATCACCACCACCGTCACAACACCGTCGTGCTGCCAGAACTCATCCACTACTTTGCCGTCTTGCTGGATCAAGAAGGCGAGGACATCACCGAGCTGAACGTGTGCTGAACATGGAGGTACCGTACATTCGGTACTTGATCGGTTGAATCGCGAAGAATTTTGACTACATCAACCTGCTGGGGAACATAGTATTTCAAAAAAAATCCTACGATCATGCAAGATCTATCTAGGAGATGCATAGCAAAAAGATGGGAGAGTGTGTCCACGTACCCTCGTAGACCGAAAGCGGAAGCGTTTAGTAACGCGGTTGATGTAGTTGAACGTCTTCGCGATCCAACATATCCAAGTACCGAACGTACGACACCTCCACGTTCAGCACACGTTCAGCTCGATGACGTCCCTCGCACTCTTGATCCAGTTGAGGACAAGGGTGAGTTCCGTCAGAATGATGACATGGCGACGGTGATGATGATGTTACCGGCACAGGGCTTCGCCTAAGCACTACAGTGATATGATTGAGGTGTGTAACTGTGGAGGAGGGCACCGCACACGGCTAAGGCAAAACTTGGTGTCTCTTTGGGGTGCCCCCTGCCCACGTATATAAAGGAGGGAGGGAGAGAGGCCGGCCCCCTAGGGGTGCGCCAAGAGTATGGAGTCCTACTAGGACTTCCAAGTCCTAGTAGGAATCCCTTTCCTTTCGGAGTAGGAGAGAAGGAAAGAGGGAAAGAGAGAGGGAGTATGAAAGGGCAAGGGGGCGCCGCCCCCTTCCCCTAGTCCAATTCGGACCCATGGGGGGGCGCACACCACCTCCCCTTTGCCTGCCTCCTCCTTTCCCGTATGGCCCAATAAGGCCCATTACTTCTCCCGGTGAATTCCCGTAACTCCACGGTACTCCCAAAAATACCTGAATCACTAGGAACCTTTCCGATGTCCGAATATAGCCTTCCAATATATCAATCTTTACGTATTGACCATTTCGAGACTCCTCATCACGTCCGCGATCTCATCCGGGACTCTGAACAAACTTCGGTCATCAAAAACACATAACTCATAATACAAATCGTCATCGAACGTTAAGCGTGCGGACCCTACGGGTTGGAGAACTATTAGACATGATTGAGACACATCTCTGATCAATAACCAATAGAGGAACATGGATGCTCATATTGTCTCCTACATATTCTATGAAGATCTTTATCGGTCAAACCGCATAACAACATACTTTGTTCCCTTTGTCATCGGTATGTTACTTGCCCGAGATTCGATCGTCGGTATCATCATACCTAGTTCAATCTCGTTACCGTCAAGTCTCTTTACTCGTTTCATAATGCTTCATCCTGCAACTAACTCATTAATCACATTGCTTGCAAGGCTTATAGTGATGAGCACTCAGAGATACCTCTCCGATACACGGAGTGACAAATCCTAATCTCGATCTATGCCAACCCAACAAACACCTTCGGAGACACATGTAGAGCATCTTTATAATCACCCGGTTACGTTGTGATGTTTGATAGCACACAAGGTGTTCCTCCGGTATTTAGGAGTTGCATAATCTCATAGTCAGAGGAACATGTATAGGTCATGAAGAAAGCAGTAGCAATGAAACTGTAACGATCATAATGCTAAGCTAACAGATGGGTCTTGTCCATAACATCATTCTCCTAATGATGTGATCCCGTTCATCAAATGACAACACATGTGTATGGTTAGGAAACATAACCATCTTTGTTTAACGAGCTAGTCAAGTAGAGGCATGATACGTCTCCAACGTATCTATAATTTTTTATTGCTCCATGCTACTTTTATATACTGCTTTAGGCAATATTGGGCTTTGTTATCCACTTTTATATTATTTTTGGGACTAACCTATTAACCGGAGGCCCAGCCCAGATTTGCTGTTTTATGCCTATTTCAGTGTTTCGAGGAAAAGGAATATTAGACGGAGTCAAAACGGAACGAAATCAACTGGAGAAGTTAATTTTGGAAGGAAACCAACCTGATGGGCTTGGAGTGCACGCCAGGGGAGCCCCGGGCTGTCCACGAGGGTGGAGGGCGCGCCCCCCTAGGCGCGCCCCCCTACCTCGTGAGCCACCCGGAGGTCCACCGATGTATCCCCTGCACCCATATATACCTATGTACCCTAAAACTTCCAGAACAGAAGATTGATCGGGAGTTCCGCCGCCGCAAGCCTGTGTAGCCACCAAAAACCAATCGGGACCCTATTCCGGCACCCTGCCGGAGGGGGATCCCATCACCGGAGGCCATCTTCATCATCCCGACGCTATCCATGTCAAGGAGGGATTAGTTCACCCTCGGGGCTGAGGGTATGTACCAGTAGCTATGTGTTTGATCTCTCTCTCTCGTGTTCTCTCTCGTGTTCCTCTATGGCACGATCTTGATGTATCCCGAGCTTTGCTATTGTAGTTGGATCTTATGATGTTTCTCCCCCTCTACTCTCTTGTGATGAATTGAGTTTCCCCTTTTGAAGTTATCTTATCGGATTGAGTCTTTTATGAACACTTGATGTATGTCTTGCGTGGGATAACCGTGGTGACAATGGTTTATTCTATTGATCCACTTGATGTATGTTTTGGTGATCAACTTGCGGGTTTCGTGACACTTGGGAACCTATGCATAGGGGTTGGCACACATTCTTGACTCTCCGGTAGTAGCTTTGGGGCACTCTTTGAAGTACTTTTATGTTGGTTGGATGAATCTGAGATTTTGTGATGCATATCGTATAATCATGCCCACGGATACTTGAGGTGACAATGGAGTATCTAGGTGACATTAGGGTTTTGGTTGATTTGTATCTTAAGGTGTTATTCTAGTACGAACTCTTTTATAAATCGATCCGAAAGAATAGCTTTGTGGTGGTTTCGTACCCGACCAGAATCTCTATGTTTGTTCTCTGCTATTAGTGTCTTTGGAGTGACTCTTTGTCGCATGTTGAGGGCTTGTCATATGTTCTATCTATGTTATTATTGTTGAGAGAACTTGCACTAGTGAAAGTATGAAAAGCGCTTGTTGGGGGACAACCCAATATTTATCCTTACTGTTTTTGTGTGTACACAAGATTATGCTACTGTAGTAATCATGTTTTATAGATTTTGTTTCAATAAAGTGCCAAGTAGAACCTTTGGGAAGACTTGGGTGAAGTTTATATGATCTTGCTGTAGAAAACAGAAACTTTAGCGCTCACGAGATTAGCTGCCATTTTTTACTGGAGAGTGATTTTAGGTTGATTCTTTTTGCATATGATTAATAGACAAATTTCTCAGGTCCAGAAATTTATTTCATAATTTTTGGGGTTCCAGAAGTATACGTTTTATACATATTACTACAGACTGTTCTGTTTTTGACAGATTCTGTTTTCTATGTGTTGTTTGCTTATTTTGATGAATCTATGGCTAGTATTAAGTGGTATGAACCATAGATAAGTTGAAGTACAGTAGATATTACACCAATATGAATTTAGAATGAGTTCATTACAGTACCTAAGTGGTGGTTTTATTTTCTTATACTAACGGAGCTTACGAGTTTTGTGTTGAAGTTTTGTGTGGTTGAAGTTTTCAAGTTTTGGGTAAAGATTCGATGGACTATGGAATAAGGAGTGGAAAGAGCCTAAGCTTGGGTATGCCCAAGGCACCCCAAGGTAATATTCAAGGACAACCAAGCAACTAAGCTTGGGGATGCCCCGGAAGGCATCCCCTCTTTCGTCCTCGTTCATCGGTAACTTTACTTGGAGCTATATTTTTATTCACCACATGATATTTGTTTTGCTTGGAGCGTCATTTTCTTTTGTTAGTTTTTTCTTGCTGTTAGTTAGAATAATGTTTTGCTTCTTTAGTTTCAATAAAAAAAGTCAAGGATAGCCTTTGCCATGCTTATTTTGCTTGTATACATGTTGCTGTTTGAAAACAGAAAGTTTACCGCTGTTGCAAAATTCCCTAGAAAAGTCAGAGAATGGTCTAACGTTGAATCTTTTTGCATGTTGAGCTCTGATAAATTTATTACAGTGGGTATTTTAGTTCATAATTTTTGGAGTCTGGGAAGTATTGATACTCTTGCATTCTTTACAGACTATACTGTTTCGACAGATTGCTGTTATGGTTGCATTGTTTGCATATGCTTGTTTGTTATGATTCTATTTGAGGATAGGAGTATTAAATATACAGAGGAATTTAGTATTCAATGTTGAATAATAATTTTAGTGATTTGTTACAGTAGAAAATGATAAGGTTTTGCATTGGTTTATACTAACCTATCTCACGAGTTCTTGTTGAGTTTGTTGTGAATGAAGCTTTTGATAAAAGAAGAGAAACCATGATATGAGAGGAATTAAGGAGACACAAAAGTTCAAGCTTGGGGATGCCCAAGGCACCCCAAGATAATATTTCAAGAAGTCTCAAGCATCTAAGCTTGGGGATGCCCCGGTAGGCATCCCACCTTTCTTCTTCAACAACTATCGGTTAGTATCGGTTGAGCCTAAGTTTCTGCTTCTTCACATGAGTTGTGCTATCCTTGCAATGTAGTTTTCTTTAGCTTTGCTTGCTGTTTGAATAAAGTATCAAGATCTGAAATTCTTTAATGAGAGAGAGCCATACATGAATTGGAATTTGCTAGAATACTCTATGTGCTTCACTTATATCTTTTGAGCGTGATAATTTTTGCTCTAGTGCTTCACGTATACCTTTTAGAGCATGATGGTGGATTTGTTTTAAAGAAACTTTTGATCTCTCATGCTTCACTTATATTATTTTGAGAGTCGTTATTAGCATGGTAATTCGCTTAATGTTAATATACTTGGTGTTCAAGATATGTGAAACTTTCTTTTGAGTGCGTTGAATACTAAGATAAGTTTGATGCTTGATAATTGTTTTGAGATATGTAGGTGATAATATCAAAGTCGTGCTAGTTGGGTGATTATGAATTTAAAGAATGCTTGTGTTGAAGTTTGTGATTCCCGTAGCATGCATGTATGGTGAACCGCTTTGTGATGAAGTTGGAGCACAATTTTATTTATTGATTGTCTTCTTTATGAGTGGCGGTCAGGGACGAGCGATGGTCTTTTCCTACCAATCTATCCCCCTAGGAGCATGCGCGTAGTGCTTTGGTTTTTGATGACTTCTAAATTTTTGCAACAAGTGGATGAGTTCTTATGATTAATGTTGAGTCCATGGATTATACGCACTCCCCTCTTTTCGCCTTTGCTAGCCTCTCCAATACCGCGCACTTTTCGCTGGTATCATACACCCACCATATACCTTCCTCAAAACAGCCACCATACCTACCTATCATGGCATTTCCATAGCCATTCTGAGATATATTGCCATGCAACTTTCCACCGTTCTGTTTATTATGACACGCTCCATCATTGTCATATTGCTTTTTGCATGAACATGTAGTTGACATTGTATTTGTGGCAAGGCCACCTTCCTAATTTTCATACATGTCGCTCTTGATTCATTGCATATCCCGGTACACCGCCGGAGGCATTCATATAGAGTCATACTTTGTTCTAAGTATCGAGTTGTAATTGTTGAGTTGTAAGAAAAATAAAAGTGTGATGATCATCATTATTAGAGCATTGTCCCAAGTGAGGAAAGGATGATGGAGACTATGATTCCCCCATAAGTCGGGATGATACTCCGGACGAAATAAAATAAAAGAGGCCAAAGAAGCCCAAATAAAAAAAAGAGGCCATAAAAAAAAGAAAAAAGGCCCAAACAAAAAAATAAAAATAAAAAAAATGAGAGAAAAAGAGAGAAGGGACAATTCTACTATCCTTTTACCACACTTGTGCTTCAAAGTAGCACCATGATCTTCATGATAGAGAGTCTCATATGTTGTCACTTTCATATACTAGTGGGAATTTTTCATTATAGAACTTGGCTTGTATATTCCAATGATGGGCTTCCTCAAAAGTGCCCTAGGTCTTCGTGAGCAAGCGAGTTGGATGCACACCCACTTAGTTTCTTTCGTTGAGCTTTCATATACTTATAGCTCTAGTGCATCCGTTGCATGGCAATCCCTACTCACTCACATTGATATCTATTGATGGGCATCTCCATAGCCCGTTGATACGCCTAGTTAATGTGAGACTATCTTCTCCTTTTTGTCTTCTCCACAACCACCATTCTATTCCACCAATAGTGCTATGTCCATGGCTCACGCTCATGTATTACGTGAAAGTTGAAAAAGTTTGAGATTATTAAAGTATGAAACAATTGCTTGGCTTGTCATCGGGGTTGTGCATGATTAAATACTTTGTGTGATGAAGATAGAGCAACAGCCAGACTATATGATTTTGTAGGGATAACTTTCTTTTGCCATGCTATTTTGAGAAGACATGATTGCTTTGATTAGTATGCTTGAAGTATTATTATTTTTGTGTCAATATGAACTTTTGTCTTGAATCTTTCAGATCTGAATATTCATATCACAAGTAAGAACATTTACATTGAAATTATGCCAAAGTATCACTACGCATCAAAAATTCTTTTTTATCATTTACCTACTCGAGGACGAGCAGGAATTAAGCTTGGGGATGCTTGATACGTCTCCATCATATCTATAATTTTTGATTGCTCCATGCTACTTTTATCTACTGTTTTAGGCAATATTGGGCTTTATTATCCACTTTTATATTATTTTTGGGACTAACCTATTAACCGGAGGCCCAGCCCAGATTTGTTGTTTTATGCCTATTTCAATGTTTCAAGGAAAAGGAATATCAGACGGAGTCAAAACGGAACAAAATCAACTGGAGAAGTTAATTTTGGAAGGAAACCAACCTGATGGGCTTGGAGTGCACCCCAGGGGAGCCCCGAGCTGTCCACGAGGGTGGAGGGCGCCCCCCTGGGCGCGCCCCCCTACCTCGTGAGCCACCCAGAGGTCCACCAACGTACCCCCTGCACCCATATATACCTACGTACCCTAAAACTTCCAGAACAGAAGATTGATCGGGAGTTCAGCCGCCGCAAGCCTATGTAGCCACCAAAAACCAATCGGGACCCTATTCCGGCACCCTGCCGGAGGGGGATCCCATCACCGGAGGCCATCTTCATCATCCCGACGCTATCCATGACGAGGAGGGAGTAGTTCACCCTCGGGGCTGAGGGTATGTACCAGTAGCTATGTGTTTGATCTCTCTCTCTCGTGTTCTCTCCCGTGTTCCTCTATGGCACAATCTTGATGTATCCCGAGCTTTGCTATTGTTGTTGGATCTTATGATGTTTCTCCCCCTCTACTCTCTTGTGATGAATTGAGTTTCCCCTTTTGAAGTTACCTTATCGGATTGAGTCTTTTATGAACACTTGATGTATGTCTTGCGTGGGATAACCGTGGTGACAATGGGTTATTCTATTGATCCACTTGATGTATGTTTTGGTGATCAACTTGCGGGTTTCGTGACACTTGGGAACCTATGCATAGGGGTTGGCACACGTTCTTTACTCTCCGGTAGTAGCTTTGGGGCACTCTTTGAAGTACTTTTATGTTGGTTGGATGAATCTGAGATTTTGTGATGCATATCATATAATCATGCCCACGGATACTTGAGGTGACAATGGAGTATCTAGGTGACATTAGGGTTTTGGTTGATTTGTATCTTAAGGTGTTATTCTAGTACGAACTCTTTTATAGATCGATCCGAAAGAATAGCTTTGTGGTGGTTTCGTACCTGACCATAATCTCTATGTTTGTTCTCTGCTATTAGTGTCTTTGGAGTGACTCTTTGTCGCATGTTGAGGGCTTGTCATATGTTCTATCTATGTTATTATTGTTGAGAGAACTTACACTAGTGAAAGTATGAACCCTAGGCCTTGTTTCCTATCATTGCAATACCATTTACGCTCACTTTTATCGCTTGTTACCTTGCTGTTTTTGTTATTTCAGATTACAAAAACCTATATCTACTATCTATTTTGCACTTGTATCTTCATCTCTTCGCCGAACTAGTGCACCTATACAATTTGCCATTGTATTGGGTGTGTTGGGGACACAAGAGACTTTTTGTTATTTGGTTGCAGGGTTTTTTGAGAGAGACCATCTTCATCCTACGCCTCCTACGGATTGATAAACCTTAGGTCATCCACTTGAGGGAAATTTGCTACTGTCCTGCAAACCTGTGCACTTGCAGGCCCAACAACGTCTACAAGAAGAAGGTTGTGTAGTAGACATCAAGGCATACTGAAGGAAATATGCCCTAGAGGCAATAATAAAGTTATTATTTATTTCCTTATTTCATGATAAATGTTTATTATTCATGCTAGAATTGTATTAACGGGAAACATTATACACGTGTGAATACATAGACAAACATAGTGTCACTAGTATGACTCCACTTGACTAGCTCGTGAATCAAAGATGGTTAAGTTTCCTAGCCATGGACAAAAGAGTTGTCATTTGATTAACGGGATCACATCATTAGGAGAATGACGTGATTGACTTGACCCATTCCGTTAGCTTAGCACACGACCGTTTAGTATGATGCTACTGCTTTCTTCATGACTTATACATGTTCCTGTGACTATGAGATTATGCAACTCCCGTTTACCAGAGGAACACTTTGTGTGCTACCAAATGTCACAACGTAACTGGGTGATTATAAAGGTGCTCTACAGGTGTCTCCGAAGGTACATGTTGGGTCGGCGTATTTCAAGATTAGGTTTTGTCACTCCAATTGTCGGAGAGGTATCTCTGGGCCCTCTCGGTAATACACATCACTTAAGCCTTGCAAGCATTGTAACTAATGAGTTAGTTACGGAATGATGTATTACGGAACGAGTAAAGAGACTTGCCGGTAACGAGATTGAACTAGGTATAGGATACCGACGATCGAATCTCGGGCAAGTAACATACCGATGACAAAGGGAACAACGTATGTTGTTATGCGGTTTGACCGATAAAGATCTTCGTAGAATATGTAGGAGCCAATATGAACATCCAGGTTCCACTATTGGTTATTGACCGGAAACAGTTCTAGGTCATGTCTACATAGTTCTCAAACCCGTAGGGTCCACACGCTTAACATTACGATGATAGTTATATTATGAGTTTATGAGTTTTGATGTACCGAAGGAGTTCGGAGTCCCGGATGAGATCGGGGACATGACGAGGAGTCTCGAAATGGTCGAGACATAAAGATCGATATATTGGACGACTATATTCGGAGTTCGGAAAGGTTCCGAGTGATTCGGGTATTTTTCGGAGTACCGGAGAGTTACGGGAATTTGCCGGGAGAAGTATTGGGCCTTATTGGGCCATACGGGAAAGAGAGAGGGGCTGCCTAGGGCAGGCCGTGCGCCCACCCCAAGGCCTAGTCCGAATTGGACTAGGGGGAGGGGCCGCAACCCCTCCTTCCTTCCCTTCTCTCTTCCCCTTCCTTGTCTCCTACTCCTAATACTTGGAAGGATTCCTAGTTGAACTAGGAAAGGGGGAATCCTACTCCCGGAGGGAGTAGGACTCCCCTAGGGCGCGCCATAGAGAGGGCCGGCCCTCCCCTCCTCCACTCCTTTATATACGGGGGCAGGAGGGACCCCATAGACACACAAGTTGATCTACGGATTGTTCCTTAGCCGTGTGCGGTGCCCCCCTCCACCATATTCCACCTCGGTTATATCGTCGCGGAGTTTAGGCGAAGCCCTGCGCCGGTAGAACATCATCATCGTCACCATGCCGTCGTGCTGACGAAACTCATCCCTGAAGCTTTGCTGGATCGGAGCCCGGGGATCGTCATCGAGCTCAACGTGTGCTGAACTCGGAGGTGTCGTACGTTCGGTACTTGGATCGGTCGGATCGTGAAGACGTACGACTACATCAACCGCGTTGTCATAACGCTTCCGCTTACGGTCTACGAGGGTACGTGGACAACACTCTCCCCTCTCGTTGCTATGTCATCACCATGATCTTGCGTGTATGTAGGAAATTTTTGAAATTACTACGTACCCCAACACATACTAGGGACACTATGTATTGTCTATGTATTCACACATGTACTAAGTTTCCAGTTAATACAATTCTAGCATGAATAATAAACATTTATCATGGTATAAGGAAATATAAATAACAACTTTATTATTGCCTCTAGGGCATATTTCCTTCAATCTCCCACTTGCACTAGAGTCAATAATCTAGTTCACATCGCCATGTGATTTAACACCAATAGTTCACATCTATATGTGATTAACACCCATAGTTCAGATCGCCATGTGACCAACACCCGTAGGGTTTACTAGAGTCAATAATCTAGTTCACATTGCTATGTGATTAACACCCAAAGAGTACTAAGGTGTGATCATGTTTTGCTCATGAGAGAATTTTAGTCAACGGGTGTGTCACATTCAGAGCCGTATGTATTTTACAAATATTCTATGTCTACAATGCTCTGCGTGGAGCTACTTTCGCTAATTGCTCCCACTTTGAACTTCTTCAAAACTTTATCAAGGTATGTGCTTTGTGAAAGTCCAATTAAGCGTCTTGATCTATCTCTATAGATCTTGATGCCCAATATATAAGCAGCCTCACCGAGGTCTTTCATTGAAAAACTCTTATTCAAGTATCCTTTTATGCTATCCAGAAATTTTATATCATTTCCAATCAACAATATGTCATCCACATATAATATTAGAAATGCTACAGAGCTCCCACTCACTTTCTTGTAAATATAGGCTTCTCTAAAAGTCTGTATAAAACCATATGCTTTGATCACACTATTAAAGCGTTTATTCCAACTCCGAGAGGCTTGCACCAGTCCATAAATGGATCGTTGGAGCTTGCACACTTTGTTAGCACCCTTTGGATCGACAAAACCTTTTGGTTGCATCATATACAACTCTTCTTCCAGAAATCCATTCAGGAATGCAGTTTTGACATCCATCTGCCAGATTTCATAAAATATGGCAACTTCTAACATGATTCGGACGGATTTAAGCACCGCTACAGTTGAGAAAATCTTATTGTAGTCAACACCTTGAACTTGTCGAAAACCTTTTGTGACAAGTCGAACTTTGTAGATAGTAACAATACTATCATCGCCGGTCTTCCTCTTGAAGATCCATTTATTTTCTATGGCTTGCCGATCATCGGGCAAGACCACCAAAGTCCACACTTTGTTTCTCATACATGGATCCCATCTCATATTTCATGGCCTCAATCCATTTCGCGGAATCTGGGCTCATCGTCGCTTCCTCATAGTTCGTAGGTTCATTATGGTCTAGTAACATAACTTCCAGAATAGGATTACCGTACCACTCTAGTGCGGATCATACACTGGTTGACCTACGAGGTTCGGTAGTAACTTGATCTGAAGTTTCATGATCATCATCATTAGCTTCCTCACTAATTGGTGTAGGAATCACTGGAACTGATTTCTGTGATGAACTACTTTCCAATTCGGGAGAAGGTATAATTACCTCATCAAGTTCTACTTTCCTCCCACTCACTTCTTTCGAGAGAAACTCCTTCTCTAAAAAGGATACATTCTTAGCAACGAATGTCTTGCCTTCGGATCTGTGATAGAAGGTGTACCCAACAGTTTCATTTGGGTATCATATGAAGATGCACTTCTCTGATTTGGGTTCGAGCTGATCAGGTTGAAGCTTTTTCACATAATCATCGCAACCCCAAACTTTAAGAAATGACAGCTTAGGTTTCTTGCCAAACCATAGTTCATACGGTGTCGTATCAATGGATTTTGAGAGTGCCCTATTTAAAGTCAATGCAGCTGTCTCTAATGCATAACCCCAAAACGGTAGTGGTAAATTGGTAAGAGACATCATAGATCGCACCATATCCAATAAAGTGTGTTTACGATGTTCGGACACACCATTACTCTGTGGTGTTCTAGGTGGCGTGAGCTGTGAAACTAGTCCACATTATTTTAAATGAAGGCCAAACTCATAACTCAAATATTCTCCTCCACGATCAGATCGTAGAAACTTTTATTTTCTTGTTATGATGATTCTCCACTTCACTCTGAAATTCTTTGAACTTTTCAAATGTTTCAGACTTGTGTTTCATAAACTAGATATACCCATATCTGCTTAAATCATCTGTGAAGGTCAGAAAATAACGATACCCGCCATGAGAATCAACACTCATTGGACCGCATACATCGGTATGTATTATTTCCAATAAGTCACTATCTCGTTTCATTGTTCCGGAGAATGGAGTTTTAGTCATCTTGCCCATAAGGCACGGTTCGCAAGTATCAAATGATTCATAATCAAGTGATTCCAAAGGTCCATCTTTATGGAGTTTCTTCATGTGCTCTACACCGATATGACCCAAAACGGCAGCGCCACAAATAAGTTGCACTATCATTATCAACTTTGCATCTTTTGGCATCAATATTATGAATATGTGTATTACCATGATCGAGAATTAATAAACCATCAACATTGGGTGTATGACCATAGAAGGTTTTATTCATGTAAACAGAATAACAATTATTCTCTATCTTAAATGAATAACTGTATTGCAATAAACATGATCTAATCATATTCATGCTCAACGCAAACACCAAATAACATTTATTCAGGTTCAACACTAATCCTCAAAGTATAGGGAGTGTGCGATGATGATCATATCAATTTTGGAACCACTTCCAACATACATCATCACTTCATCCTTAACTAGTCTCTATTTATTTTGTAACTCCTGTTTCAAGTTACTAATCTTAGCAACCGAACAAGTATCGAATACCCAGGGGCTACTATGAACACTAGCAAGGTACACATCAATAACATGTATATCAAATATACCTTTGTTCACTTTTCCATCCCTCTTTTCTACCAAATATTTGGGGTAGTTCTGCTTCCAGTGACCATTTGCTTTGCAGTAGAAGCACTCAGTTTCAGGCTTAGGTCTAGCTTTGGGCTTCTTCACGGGAGTGACAACTTGCTTGCCATTCTATTTGAAGTTCCCTTTCTTTCCCTTTGCCCTTTTCTTGAAACTAGTGGTCTTGTCAATCATCAACACTTGATATTTTTTCTTTATTTCCACCTTCGTTGATTTCAGCATCACGAAGAGCTCGGGAATCGTTTTCATCATCCCATGCATACTATAGTTCATCATGAAGTTCCAGTAACTTGGTGATGGTGACTAGAGAACTCTGTCAATCACTATCTTATCTGGAAGATTAACTCCCACTTGATTCAAGCGATTGTAGTACCCAGACATTCTGAGTACATGCTCACTACTTGAGCATTTCTCCTCCATCTTTTAGGCGAAGTACTTGTCGAAGGTCTCATACCTCTCGACACGGGCATGAGTCTAAAATACCAATTTCAGCTCTTGGAGCATCTCATATGCTTTGTGGCGTTCAAAATGTTTTTGAAGTCCCGGTTCTAAGTCGTGAAGCATTGTGCAGTAAACTATCAAGTAGTCATCATATTGAGCTAGCCAAACGTTCATAACGTCTGCGTCTGCTCCTGCAATAGGTCTGTCACCTAGCGGTGCATCAAGGACATAATTCTTCTGTGCAGCAATGAGGATAAACCTCAGATCATGGACCCGGTCCGCATCATTGCTACTATCATCTTTTAACTTATTTTTCTCTAGGAACATATCAAAAATAAAGGGAAGCTACAATGTGATCTATTGATCTACAACATATTTTGCAAAATACTATCAGGACTAAGTTCATGATAAATTAAAGTACAATTAATCATATTACTAAAGAACTCCCACTTAGATAGACATCCCTCTAGTCATCTAAATGATCACGTGATCCAAATCAACTAAGCCATGTGTGATCATCACGTGAGATGGAGTAGTTTTCAATGGTGAACATCACTATGTTGATCATATCTACTATATGATTCACGTTTGACCTTTTGGTCTCAGTGTTCCGAGGCCATATCTGCATATGCTAGGCTCGTAAAGTTGAACCCAAGTATTCTTCTTGTGCAAAACTAGCCTGCACCCGTTATATGTGAACGTAGAGCTTATCACACCCGATCATCACGTGGTGTCTCGGCACGACAAACTGTAGCGACGGTGCATACTCAGGGAGAACACTTATACCTTGAAATTTAGTAAGGGATCATCTTATAATGCTACCTCCGTACTAAGCAAAATAAGATGCATAAAAGATAAACATCACATGCAATCAAAATATGTGACATGATATGTCCATCATCATCTTGTGCTTATGATCTCCATAACCGAAGCATCGTCATGATCTCCATCGTCACCGGCGCGACACCTTGATCTCCATCATAGCATCGTTGTCGTCTCGCCAACTGTTGCTTCTACGACTATCGCTACCGCTTAGTGATAAAGTAAAGCAATTACATGGCGATTGAATTGCATACAATAAAGCGACAACCATATGACTCCTACTAGTTCCCGATAACTCTGTTACAAAACATGAGCATCTCATACAACAATTTATATCACATCATGTCTTGACCATATCACATCACAGCAAGCCCTGCAAAAACAAGTTAGATGTCCTCTACTTTGTTGTTGCAAATTTTACGTGGCTGCTATGGGCTTCTAGCAAGAACCGTTCTTATCTACGCTTGAAAACCACAACGATTTTTTGTCAAGTGTGATGTTTTAACCTTCAACAAGGACCGGCCGTAGTCAAACTCGATTCAACTAAAGTTGGAGAAACAGACACCCGCCAGCCACCTATGTGCAAAAGCACGTCGGTAGAACCAGTCTCATGAACGCAGTCATGTAATGTCGGTCTGGGCCGCTTCATCCAACAATACCAGCGAATCAAAGTAAGACGTTGGTGGTAAGCAGTATGACTATTATCGCCCACAACTCTTTGTGTTCTACTTGTGCATAAAACATCTACGCATAGACCTGGCTCGGATGTCACTATTGGGGAATGTAGTATTTCAAAAATATCGGTACGATCATCCAAGATCTATCTAGGAGATGCATAGCAATGAGATGGGAGAGTGTGTCCACGTACCCTCCTAGACCAAAAGAGGAAGCGTTTAGTAACATAGTTGATGTAGTCGAACGTCTTCACGATCCAACCGATCCAAGTACCGAACGTACGACACCTTCGCATTCAGCACACATTCAGCTCGATGTTGTCCCTCGTGCTCTTGATCCAGTTGAGGAAAAGGGTGAGTTCCATCAACACGATGGCGTGGCGACGGTGATGATGATGTTACTAGCGCAGGGCTTCGCCTAAACACTACGACGATATGATTGAGGTGTGTAACTATGGAGGGGGTCATCGCACACGGCTAAGGCAAAACTTGGTGTGTCTTTGGGGTGCCCCCTGCCGATGTATATAAAAGAGGGAGGGAGAGAGGCCGACCCCCTAGGGGTGTGCCAAGACTATGGAGTCCTATTAGGACTTCCAAGTCCTAGTAGGAATCCCTTTCCTTTTCGGAGTAGGAGAGAAGGAAAGAGGGAAAGAGAGAGGGAGTAGGAAAGGGCAAGGGGGCACCGCTCCTTTCCCTAGTCCAATTCGAACCCATGGGGGGGGGGGGGGGGCGCACGCCACCTCCCCTTGGCCTGCCTCCTCCTTTCCCGTATGGCCCAATAAGGCCCATTACTTATCCCGGTGAATTCCCGTAACTCCTCGGTACTCCAAAAAATACCCAAATCACTCGGAACCTTTCCGATGTCCGAATATAGCCTTCAAATATATCAATATTTATGTCTAGACCATTTTGAGACTCCTCGTCACGTCCATAATATCATCCCGGACTCCGAACAAACTTCGGTCATCGAAAACACATAACTCATAATACAAATCGTCATCGAACGTTAAGCGTGCGGACCCTACGGGTTTGAGAACTATGTAGACATGATCGAGACACATCTCCGATCAATAACCAATAGCGGGACCTGGATGCTCATATTGGCTTCTACATATTCTACGAAGATCTTTATCGGTCAAACTGATTAACAACATACTTTGTTCCCTTTGTCATCGGTATGTTACTTGCCCGAGATTCAATCGTCGGTATCATCATACCTAGAACAATCACGTTACCGGCAAGTCTCTTTACTTGTTTCATAATGCTTCATCCCGCAACTAACTCATTAGTCACATTGCTTGCTAGGCTTATAGTGATGAGCATTACCGAGAGGGCCCAAAGATACCTCTCCGATACACTGAGTGACAAATCCTAATCTCGATCTATGCCAACCCAAAAAACACCTTTAGATACACCTGTAGATCATCTTTATAATCACCCAGTTACTTTATGACATTTGATAGCACACAAGGTGTTCCTCCGGTATTCGGGAGTTGCATAATCTCATAGTTAGAGGAACATGTATAAGTCATGAAGAAAGCAGTAGCAATGAAACTGTAACGATCATAATGCTAAGCTAACGGATGGGTCTTGTCCATCACATCATTCTCCTAATGATGTGATCGCATTCATCAAATGACAACACATGTCTATTGTTAGGAAACATAACCATCTTTGATTAACGAGCTAGTCAAGTAGAGGCATACTAGGGACACTATGTATTGTCTATGTATTCACACATGTACTAAGTTTCCGGTTAATACAATGATATCATGAATAATAAACATTTATCATGATATAAGGAAATATAAATAACAACTTTATTATTGCCTCTAGGGCATATTTCCTTCACAACTGTGTTACTAAACGCTTTCGCTTACGGTCTATGAGGGTACGTAGACACACTCTCCCCCTCGTTGGTATGCATCTCCATGGATAGATATTGCGTGTGCGTAGATTTTTTTTGTTTTCCATGCAACGTTTTCCAACACTTTGCTCTAAAAAATGAACAAAAGCAACTCTAATCGTGTGAACACATTAATGCTTTATGTAAAAGTGGTAGCCCCACTTGTTCTTAAACGATGAGTATGACCTATGATCAAATGTTATCATTTGACCCCTAAGTCAATATACTCATATATAGATGACCTAGTCATGGCCAATTGCTTGATAGATTCTAGAATTTATTATGCATGCTTTGACACATGTTTCATTTGCTATCTTATTGCGTGAGCATGTTGAATGCACATTTTCTCCATTTGAGGACATCCCTTTGTTGTTTTGATTGTTTTGGTTTTTATTTACCAAATGGATGGACAGGAATGCCTAAGAACTTTCTCTAGCTATCTATGTTCTTCTTGTCTCAAACTCTATCCATGCTATATCACAAAAATTGAGCAAGTCTTTTTCGGACCCTCCGGGTGAGGAGCACTCAAAGCCACCGATCCATCAAGGGTTGCCTTCCAAAATCTTCTCTTGCATTTTGGTCAGACCAATTCACTCAAACTCGGTCCCACTGAATTAGAATTATCTATGTTTTTCATCTCGGTGCTACCGGTTAGACCGACTCGCTCTCACTGAGTTGTTGTAACTGCATGCAGTTTCGCATCTTGGTGCCACTGTTTCATTCCACTTGGTGCCACCGACAACACATGGATATATATTTTAGCGGACCCATACGACTGAAAAACAATATTCAACCATTTCGAGCGCGCGCCCCATTGTTGCCGCCCCCTTGGTGTCCGGATCATCGCCATCTTTGCGTGTGCATCTCCGCCATAGGTTTCCGCCGCTGTCAAAGGGATTCAACACCGCCATTGCCACCGTAGAGGATCGTCACCAAGTTATGGTACAATTTGATCTCCTCGTGTTATCCCCTTCCAATTCAATGCACAAGGATAATGCGTAGTATCTTGCCACCGAAAAGTTCCTTTAGAATAGATTCAAAGAAAAAATTTAGGGCTAGGTTTCCACTAAACTCATCTCAGACTGACCGAAATGAAACTTTCGGTCCCACCGATTGGCTCTGGCCATTGCACTAAGTACAACTCGGTGCCACCGAAATGTACTAATCGGTGAGACCGATAGTAAAATCTCAGTGAAATCCTAGGATCTCGGAGTCACTGAACCACAACTCGGTCTGACCGAAATTGTGTGTTTAGACTCTGTGTGTGCTTCGGTGTCACCAAGATGATCATATCGGTAGCTCTGAAATACTCTATGTGGAAAACTAAAACTAAAGTTTGGACTCAAATTTTTGAAAAGCTATCTGCTTTTTGTGATACTCATCTACTCTGCCCATACCCATCTATTCACAAGGTTAGCTTTGCAAGATGTCAGATGCAAGTGATAGCCAGAATAGGGCAGAACAGGATGTAAATCTCAGTGAGGGTTCAAGCCCCAATGACAGCTATGATGAAGGTAGCAGAAGCACCCCCAGCAACTTGCCGAAGGTTGCCACTAGAACAAGGAAGAAGAAAACCTCTAACCGTGAGAATGGGGATTTTGTTGCAAATGAGGCCACATCAAAGAAAGCAGTTTCGAGGAAAGAATATGGCTCTGCAGCCATAACCAAGCCTAGTCTTAAGAAGAAAGCACCTACCAAAAGAGTTCCAATGTTAAAACCTAGGAAAATTACAGCTCCACAAGATATAATGACATTCACTCTTGAGCAATTAGATGATGAAGGAGCTGCTGCTGGTAAGAAAAAGAAGAGGGCTAGGAAGAATACTGCCACAATGCTTGGTAAGCCTTCAATGAGGGAAGAAGAAGATGATGAATAGGAGGAGGAAGAACCAGTTGCACCTCCTGCCAAAGCTCAGAAGCTCATGGCAGATGCCATGAAGTCAGCTGTTGCTCCCTCCAAGCCCAAGCCAAAACCCAAAGCTGTTGCACCCAAGATGTCAACTAGAAACGTCCCGGCTGTTGAGAAGAACAAGGCCCCAATGCTTGAAGTTCAAGGTGATGATGAGCGACTAGTGCTCAAGAAATTGAAGCCCAAGATCCCTGACCATGATGATGCTCATCCAGTTGCAGAGAACATGAATCTCAGGAAAGATAGTGGTCTGAGTGAGTGGATCCCTATTTAGCTAGGAGGAGGACAACTTGTGATTATCATTTCCATACCCGTGAACAGCAAGATTTCTATGAGACAGTGCTACTTGATAAGAACCCATCATAAGCAACATGAATTGGGTGGACTGAAAGTATATTGATGCAAATGAAGACTACTTCCCCCACGTTCATGAGAGCTTCAGACTTGTTGGTGTTGATGAGTTTTTGGACAAAAGCTTACAAAGTGGACTGATGAGATGGTCATGCAATTCTACTCCACATCACATTTCTATCTAGATGGGAAAATTGTATGGATGACTGAGGGCACCAAATACCAGTCATCTATCTCTAAGTGGGCTGCACACATTAATGCCTCTGAGGAAAATGAAGACTATGTTGGTGTCTATGGGAAGCCCGGGATGGACCACAACACTATGTCAGATATGTACAAGACCATTCCTGACAAGGATTTGGAAACTCATAAGCTTGGATCCATATATTATTTGCTTGCTGGATTGGCCACCACAAACTACATTTTGAGGCACACTTTGTTGCCCAAATTTGGATATGAGAGGATGATCTGTGGCCACTCCATCAACCTACTTCACTTGTTTGATCCCCATCGCAGAAATTCAAAGTCATGAGCTTAATCGTTGAGACAGTCAAGAGGACAACTGCTGACCAGAAAAGGTCTTGTGGATATGCCCCTAACATTCATATGCTTATCAACTCCAAGGTCAAGTATGGCAATGGGTTGGGTTTGGATCGGGGTGATCAACATCAAATCCATATCATCCATGAAGATAGTCTTTGCCCGCCCACGAAAAAATCCATGGGTGAAAAATTGTGTCCATGTCCAAACCCGATGGATATCCATACAAGCTGGATATCCATTGGGTCCTCTCCAGACATATAAATAAGACAAAACACATGTTAACATAAGATTTTCTATTCTTTACCTCGTTGCAGGCTAGGCTTTACTAATGGTAAACATCAATATATGGTAATTAACCTTCACTAATAGCCTAAGATCATTTAGTATTTTTCTAATAGATTAAATGGCTATTCATTTAACAATGAGATAAAATTAAGGGAATGGGAATTGGAGTATGTTACAAAGGGGATTGAATTCAAGTAATAGAAGTTACGATGAGGATTGTGTAATTTCTTTTGCATGTTTTAGATAACAAAGTGTAAAATTGCAGTGGAACATGTGGCTATGGGGTAGGGATAGCAGATTTTTGCCCATTAAGTCATACTAACGGGTAAGGTTTGGGTATACCCATGAGTACACGATTATACCCATGCCCTACCCACAAGAAATCGGGTCGGGTTTGGGCGCTACCCATGGACACAAAAGCATATCCAAACCCTATCCATTTGGGTTGGATACCCATGGATATACATGTCCATGGGTAAAATTGCCATCCTTATCCAAGGTTGGTACAAATACATATCTACTTGATCGAGAGCACCTTCCTCTTCAGCCAGAGTTCAAGGACAATGTAGTGGTGATGGATCCTTCACACCCTACTTCAGTTGAGGCTCAGGCAACAACAACAACAACAGCAAGAGCAGAAAAGGGAAACAATGCACCAAATGCCCCAATAGCAAATCTCGAATCCAAGCAAGACCAAATGACATATCTGCTAGAAGCAACACCGAGGATTGAGCAAAGTCTAGTGATAACCCACAAGTATAGGGGATCGCAACAGTTTTCGAGGGTAGAGTATTCAACCCAAATTTATTGATCCGACACAAGGGAAGCCAAAGAATATTCTCAAGTATTTGCTTGATGATTCTCATTGCTTGTTGCTACTTTGTCCGTTTGATTCATGCTACTTATTTTTTTATGCTCGTGAGATACTATGTTTGGGTGTGTGATTGATCATACCGTGCTTAATGTGTGATTTGGACCTATCTCTATGATTACTTATGTGTGATCATTCACTTATGTATTTTATGATGTGTGCATGTTATTTCACTCATATCATTTTGTGCGCTTCACCAAGATGTATGTGACATGGAAGAGTGACCCATGATCCTAATTTATTGTGCATTTGCATTAAATCGCAAATTTTAAATAATGCACAAATTTGGGGGAGCTCTTGCTTATCACATACTTCTCAAAGCGATGGCGTATTTCATTCATTTAATCATTTGTCGAAGTTTTGATCTACATGTTATCATCAATTACCAAAAAGGGGAGATTGAAAGTGCAACTAATCCCCGGATGGTTTTGGTAATTCATAACAACGTATAGCTCATTGAACTAATATCCATTCGAGCTAAATATTTTAGGAAGTTCAATGATTGGCATGGTATGAGATAGAGATGTGGACCCCTCAAAATGATAAGGACAAAGATTGGGAAAATCTCAAGACTTTTCATTTCTATTTTAGTGATCGAAGCACATTGAGTCCATAGGAAAGCCAATACTATTAAAAGGAATGAGGTGTTGCTTAATGGTATTCTTGCTCAAGTGCTTAGTGACATCGCTCCAAAACCCTCAGCCACTTTCTCCATCCAAATATGTCCAAAACCTAAATCCAAACTCGGCCCCGCCGATTCTTTCTACCCGGAACCACTGAGTTCATATGACATAGCCATTGCCAGAAACCCTAACGGTTCGGTCTCACCGATATGGATATCGGTCTCACCAAGATGGCCTTGCCAGCACTCTGTGATCTATTGCATTCGCTTCGGTCTCACTGAGGCAATCGGTCTCATTAAGTTGGCTTGACAGATTCTCTATTTCTTATTGCTTCAATTCGGTCCCATCGAGTTGATGCAATCAGCGCCACCAAGATGATGTTTTCCCTAAGATGTAGCACATTGGTCCCATCGAGTTGTTCCAATCAGTCCCACCGAGATTCCTAACGTTCACATTTTTGAACTGATCGGTGCCACCGAGTTCAACTATTCGGTCCCACCGAGATGAGTCAAATGTGTGTAACGGTTGGACTTTGTGTGTAGGCTATATATACCCTCCACCCCCTTCTCCATTTGTGAGAGAGCCATCAGAACGTGCCTAAACTTCCACCATCCATTTTCTGAGAGAGAACCACCTACTCATGTGTTGAGATCAAGATATTCCAATCCAACCATTTGAATCTTGATTTTTAGCCTTCCCCAAGTTGCTTTTCACTCAAATCCCTCTTCCACCATAGCCAAATCTGAGAGAGAGAGTTGAGTGTTGGGGAGACTATCATTTGAAGCACAAGAGCAAGGAGTTCATCATCCACACACCATCTATTACCTTTTGGAGAGTGGTGTCTCCTAGATTGGTTAGGTGTCGCTTGGGAGCCTCCGTCGTGATGTGGAGTTGAACCAAGAAGTTTGTAAGGGAAAGGAGATCGCCTACTTCATGAAGATCTACCCGAGTGAGGCAAGTCCTTTGTGGGCGAGTGTCACCCTTCATGGGTGGATCCCTCCATGGACTCGCACAGCCGTTACCTGATGTCTACTATGCAACTTTATTCTTGTAGACTCGTGTTGGGCCTCCAAGCGCAAAGTTTTGTAGGACAGTAGCAATTTTCCCTCAAGTGGATGACCTAAGGTTTATCAATCTGTGGGAGGCGTAGGATGAAGATAGTCTCTCTCAAGCAACCCTGCAATCAAATACAAGGTGTCCCCAACACACCCAATACAATGGCAAATTGTATAGGTGCATTAGTTCGGCGAAGAGATGGTGATAAAAGTGTAGTATGGATAATAGATATGATTTTTTGTAGTGCAAACAATAAAAAAAACAGCAAGGTAGTAAATAGTAAAATAGATCACAAACGGTATTGCAATAATGGAAAATGAGGCATTGGGTGCATACTTTCACTAGTGCAATCTCTCAACAATGCTAACATAGTTGGATCCTATGATTCTCCCTCAAAGTGCAATAAAGAACCACTCATGAGTTCCTATTAGCGGAGAACAAAAGATAGACGTTGTTTGTAGGGTACAAAACCACCTCAAAGCTATTCTTTCCGATCAATCTATCTTAGATTTTGTACTAAAATAACATCAAGCTATTCTTTCCTATCAATCTAATCAAGAGTTCGTACTAAAATAGCATTATGTGATGCATATCAACCAGCTCTAATGTCACCTAGATACCCCAATGTCACCGCAAGTACCCATGAGTTAATTATACAATATGTATCAGACAATTTCAGATTCATAATACTCCACACAAAGAACTACAAGGAGACCCCAAAGTTTCTACCGGAGAAAAGATAATAAAAACGTGCATCAACCCCTATGCATAGATTACCCCAAAGTCACCTCGGGAATCCGCAAGTTGAGTGCCAAACATATATCAAGTGAGTCAAAATAATACCCCATTGTCACCACGGGTATTCATATGCAAGACATATATCATGTGTTCTCAGATCTGAACATTCAATCCGACAAGACAAAACTTCAAAGGGTAAAGACTTAATTCATCACAACAAGTGTAGAGAGGGGAGAAACATCATATGATCCATCTATGTTAACAAAGCCCATGATACATCAAGATCGTGACATCTCAAGATTGCACGAGAGAGAGATTAAACACATAGCTACTGGTACAAACCCTCAGCCCCGAGGGTGGACTACTCCCTCCTCATCGTGGTGGCCGCCGAGATGATGAAGATGGCCACCAGAGATGATTCCCCCCTTCGATAGGATGCTGGATGTGGCACCTCGGCTCAGAGCAACCGGTTTACCCAGCATTGCCAGCCCAGAGATCGAGTCTTCTGGAAATACACAACAACATGGTACAGAAATAACCGCTTTATTGATACTAGCATGGTACAAAGGTCTGATATTACGTGGCCAAGTGGCACACACGATGCTGCTGGACAGTATGTACATTATTTAATGAACATGGCTGGGGCCTCGATCACACGAAACTATGCGGCAGCGGAAGAATGACGTAGCGGAACTCCATGGCACAGGGACACCCATGTGGACACGGCCTAGACACGAGATGCGCTCCGATGCGAATCAACTTGCCTGAAAGCTGGCATGACACGCCAGGTCAGTACATTGAATGTACCTGCAAGCTCACAACAAACATAAGCACGGTGATAGACAATATCATGATAATTAATCAAGTTAAATTAATGTCAGAAATTACTACAAAATGCAAAGCTAGGCAGCGCAACCAAACAACGCACCGAGTCACACGGACTCGCTTACCAGACGGTTACCTCGTAACCAAATGGTGACCACACCGGGGTCACACCTGAAATCAATCACTCATGAACACCTCGAGTGTTCCAGGTTCACCATGAAAAAATACATCACAACAATTACCAGTTTGCAAGATTAATTATAAAAGTTGATCCATGGTGTGACTTACTCCCGAGTCTTGCCCATAACCGAGGGCGCGGCTATCGATAGATTAAATACACTCTACAAAGGTAGTGCACTTTACCCACACTACGAAACCCTGGCCTCGCACTCCTGTTCGGGTGGACCAAAGCATTCCAACGAAACCCTCCCTTTGTCATGCACTCTCCCTGGCCACTCTGACCATCTCCCTCTCAGGGCTAGGTCTTGGGTGGCCCTGTGTCTACCAGAGACACCAACGGCCACCGTCGTGGAAAAATGGTCCCAAATAGGGACAAGGTACCATAACAACAAAACGAGCACACAAGGTTATGTCTGCCTATCGGGCCAGGGTATGCACGCCCATAACCTTCCCTCGCGGGAGGCACCGGCAAGAGCCACGACAAAGGACCAAATCAAGACCTTCCCATTAGGTAAATGTGGTCGCACCGAATTAAAAACCTGATTCAGTGGCACCATGATGTGATCAACATCATATTCAAGTTGAACTTAATCAAGTTTTAACTTTCAGAAAACTTTTTTATTACTAACATGATAATCGAAATGATCATGCAACTACTCGTCATGCAAATCAAATAACTCATAATCATGGATCAAACTTAACAACATATGCATCTTGCAATACTAAGAATCAAACTTCTCTGGTTATAACTCATTTTTATAACCAAGTAATATTTTTATTAGTTCATTATTTAAATGAAACCATTACTAGCAAAATAACTATCATTACTTTCCATAGCAATTTTCATAGTGCAAAATATTACTCTACTAAGCCAAACAAGTTCATGCATTCAACCAGAAGCTAAAACTAGCATATCAAGCATGGTAAAGTAACTAACACTTCACCAAAGTTATTTATAAAATTTTAAATGCAAATAAAGACTCATATTCAAGTAGAAAATCATAGATATTGAAATAACGCCATCCAAATGATGATGTGGCTTGCCTTAGTGTAGAGGAGGGTCACAGTCCTCCTGGTTATCTTCAAGGCAAGATCCTTCTTCTGAAAATAAATAAAAACCACAAAAATAAATGTCAAAACACCTTCTTGAAATCACCAGAAATTCTAGGCAGCAAGGAAAATTCCACCTTTTGGTGTGCTTCTAGAGCTTTCTGTAACAAAGAAAATGCAAAAAGAATCAATTCATTTGGACTTGTGGTTTAAAAGTTATGATTGGTCAAAGTTTGGTCAAATTTCTGAATAATTTTGAATTAAATATAAATTCCAGGGGGGGTGACGTCGAAGGCGTAAAGTGGGAGTGAGCCTCCACTCGTACCGCTTCGGGCGCGAGTGGTGAGGCTGACACTGAGCCCCGCCAGTCAGGAGAGAGAGTTGGATCGAGATCAGAGGAGGGGCGGCGTTTCGCCGGAGCTCACATCGGCAACGAGGGGGTTTGGGGCTAGGCTAGAGGGGTAGATTGGAAGCGGGGCTTGCGACGCACCTGCCTGTACCTGTGGCTTGGCGAGAGACGGACGGAGCTGGTCGCAGTCGAGCTCGCAAGCTTCGGTGGCGGGCGGGGTTCACCGAAGAGGAAGAAGAAGGCGGTGAGAGGCAGCTCCGAGGGCTTGGCGAGGTCCAGGCAGCTCCAGCAGACCACCAAGGCCCTGCCCAAGCAACTCTTTGAGCTCGAGAGGCCCCGGAGAGTGGCGGCTGGACTGCGGGGATCGTCGGAGTCATTGATACTTCTCCAACGTATCTATAATTTTTGAGTGCTCCATGCTACTTTATTTACTATTTTGGACTATATTGGGCTTTATTTTCCACTTTTATATTATTTTTGGGACTAACCTATTAACCGGAGGCCCAGCCTAGAATTGCTGTTTTTTTTGCCTATTTCAGTGTTTCAAAGAAACGGAATATCGAACGGAGTCCAAACGGAATGAAACCTTCGGGAACGTGATTTTCTCACCGAACGTGATCCGGGAACTTGGACCCTACTCCAAGAAGTAACAGAGGCGGTCACGAGGGTGGGGGGGGGGGGGGGGGGGGGGGCGCCCCCTAGGGCGCGCCCCTGCCTCGTGGCCCCCTGTTGCTCCACCGACGTACTCCTTCCTCCTCTATATACCTACGTATCCCCAAACGATCAGGACGGGAGCCAAAAACCTAATTCCACCGCCGCAACCTTCTGTATCCACGAGATCCCATCTTGGGGCCTGTTCCGGAGCTCCGTCGGAGGGGCCATCCACCATGGAGGGCTTCTACATCAACACCATAGCCCCTCCGATGAAGTGTGAGTAGTTTACTTCAGACCTTCGGGTCCATAGCTAGTAGCTAGATGGCTTCTTCTCTCTTTTTGGATCTCAATACAATGTTCTCCCCCTCTCTCGTGGAGATCTATTTGATGTTATCTTCTTTTTGCGGTGTGTTTGTTGAGACCGATGAATTGTGGGTTTATGATCCAGCTTATCTATGAACAATATTTGAATCTTCTCTGAATTCTTTTATGTATGATTGAGTTATCTTTGCAAGTCTCTTCAAATTATCCTTTTGGTTTGGCCAACTAGATTGGTAGTTCTTGCAATGGGAGAAGTGTTTAGCTTTGGGTTCAATCTTGTGGTGTCCTTTCCCAGTGATAGAAGGGGCAGCAAGGCACGTATTGTATTGTTGCCATTGAGGATAACAAGATGGGTTTTTTATCATATTGCATGAATTTATCCCTCTACATCATGTCATCTTGCTTAAGGCGTTACTCTGTTTTTAACTTAATACTCTAGATGCATGCTGGATAGCGGTCGATGAGTGGAGTAATAGTAGTAGATGCAGAATCGTTTTGATCTACTTGTCTTGGATGTGATGCCTATATACATGATCATACCTAGATATACTCATAACTATGCTCAATTCTGTCAATTGCTCTACAGTAATATGTTCACCCACCGTAGAATATCTATGCTCTTGAGAGAAGCCACTAGTGAAACCTATGGCCCCCGGGTCTATTCTCGTCATATCAATCTCCATCACTTTATTACTTGCTTTGTTTTTTACTTTGCCTTTTACTTTTCACTTTGCATCTATATCAAAAATAGCAAAAATATTATTTATCATCTCTATCAGATCTCACCCCCGTAAGTGACCGTGAAGGGATTGACAACCCCTAATCGCGTTGGTTGCGAGTAGCTGTCGTTTTGTGTAGGTACGAGGGACTTGTGCGTGGTCTCCTACTGGATTGATACCTTGGTTCTCAAAAACTGAGGGAAATACTTACGCTACTTTGCTGCATCATCCTCTCCTCTTTGGGGAAATCCAACGCAGTGCTCAAGAGGTAGCAAGAAGAATTTCTGGCGCCGTTGCCGGGGAGGCTCACGCAAGCAAGTCAACCATACCAAGTACCCATCACAATCCCTATCTCTCGCATTACATTATTTACCATTTGCTTCTCGTTTTCCTCTCCCCCACTTCACCCTTGCCGTTTTATTCGCCCTCTCTTTCCCAATCTCCTCCTCTTTTTCCCGTTTGCCTTTTCATCGGCCGTTTGTTTGCTCGAGTGTTAGTTTGCTTACTTGTCGCGATGGCTCTACCTAAATTTGGTGATCTTCACCTTAAAAGGCTAGAGGAGATCAAAAGTAATGTCAGAAAGTTTATGGTTTTGCAATTTGAGCATAATAATTTCTTTAGAAACGAGCTTAAGGAACAAAAAAGTTTTATGAGTTATATGAATAAAGAACTCGATGATATGTCTAAAGAATTTGATGGTATAAGAGCCCAAATTGCTCGTCTTGAAAAGATGACCGCTGAAATTTCGGATATGCAAGCTACCTTAGTCAATAAGATGGCCGCTAAAACGAATTCCTATGAAAATCAATATGAAGATCTAAAAGTTATTGATGTGTCCCCCATTAAATCTTTGTTTTGCAATATGAATCTTGATGAAACTGAATATGATATTCCTGTACCTAGAAGGCGTTCTAAGAATTCAGAGTTTCTAGATCTTGATGATGAAATTGATGAAAGTGGGATTGAAAGAAATAAAAACCTAGATGTTGTTAAACCCACTATTTTGGGTCTCAAGAAATTTAATTATTAAAATTGTTCTTTGATTGGTTGTATTTCCTTGTTGCAATCCGTGCTAGATTCTCCTCATGCTTATAGTCAAAATAAGGCCTTTACCGAACACATTGTTGATGCCTTGATGCAATCTTATGAAGAAAAACTTGAGTTGAAAGTTTCTATCCCTAGAAAACTCTATGATGAGTGGGAACCTACTATCAGAATTAAAATTAAAGATTATGAGTTTCATGCTTTGTGTGATTTGGGTGCTAGTGTCTCTACTATTCCCAAAACTTTGTGTGATTTGCTAGATTTCCGTGACTTTGATTATTGCTCTCTAAACTTGCATCTTGCGGATTCCACTATTAAAGAGCCTATGGGAAAAATTAATGATGTTCTTATTGTTGCAAATAGGAATTATGTGCCCGTAGATTTTATCGTTCTTCATATAGATTGCAATCCTTCATGTCCTATTATTCTTGGTAGACCTTTGCTTAGAACGATTGGTGCAATTATTGATATGAAGGAAGGGAATATTAGATTCCAATTTGCCTTAAAGAAGGGCATGGAACACTTCCCTAGAAAGAAAATAAAATTGCCCTATGAATCTATCATGAGAGCCACTTATGGATTGCCTACCAAAGATGGCAATACCTAGATCTATCCTTGCTTTTATGCCTAGCTAGGGGGCATTAAACGATAGCGCTTGTTGGGAGGCAACCCAATTTTATTTTTGTTTTTGTTTTTTGCTTCTGTTTAGGAATAAATAATCCATCTAGCCTCTGTTTGGATGTGGTTTTATTTTTTAATTAGTGTTTGTGCCAAGTAGAACCTATAGGGTAACCTACGATGGCAGTTGATTTGATTCTGCTGAAAAACAGAAACTTTGCACACACGAATATAATTTTGTTAAATCACAGAAACGTGATTTTGCATTGATTCTTTTTGCTGCTGTTTAATAAACAAATTTTCCAGGACTTCCTATTTTGGTAGGATTTTTAGAGTTCCATAAGTTTGCGTTAGTTACAGATTGCTACAGACTGTTCTGTTTTTGACAGATTCTGTTTTGCGTGTGTTGTTTGCTTATTTTGATGAATCTGTGGCTAGTAAAATATTTTATAATCCATAGAGAAGTTGGAATACAGTAGGTTTAACACCAGTATAAATAAATAATGAGTTCATTACAGTAACTTAAAGTAGTCTTTTGTTTTCTTTCTCTAACGGAGCTCATGAGATTTCTATTGAGTTTTGTGTTGTGAAGTTTTCAAGTTTTGGGTGAATTCTTTTGATGGATTATGGAACAAGGAGTGGCAAGAGCCTAAGCTTGGGGATGCCCATGGCACCCCCAAGATAATCCAAGGACACCATAAAGTCAAAGCTTGGGGATGCCCCGGAAGGCATCCCCTCCTTCGTCTACTTCCATCGGTAATTTACTTGGAGCTATATTTTTATTCACCACATGATATGTGTTTTGCTTGGAGCATCTTGTATTATTTGCGTATTTGATTGTTAGTTTACCACCTCATCCTTGATGTACAAACCTTTTGAGAGAGACATACATGAATTGGAATTTGCTAGAATACTCTATGTGCTTCACTTATATCTTTTGAGCTTGATACTTTTGCTCATAGTGCTTCACTTATATCTTTTGAGCGTGATAATTTTTACTCTAGTACTTCACTTAGATCTTTTAGAGCACGGTGGTGGATTTGTTATAAAGAAACTATTGATCTCTCATGCTTCACTTAGATTATTTTGAGAGTCATTAATAGCATGGTAATTTGCTTAATATTAATATACTTGGTGTTCAAGATATGTGAAACTTTCTTTTGAGTGAATTGAATACTAAGATAAGTTTGATGCTTGATAATTGTTTTGAGATATGGAGGTGATAATATCAAAGTCGTGCTAGTTGAGTAATGTGAATTTGAGAAATGCTTGTGTTGAAGTTTGCAAGTCCCGTAGCATGCACGTATGGTTAAAGTTGTGTAACAAATTTGAAACATGAAGTGTACCTGGCTTGTGCATCCTTATGAGTGGCGGTCGGGGACGAGCGATGGTCTTTTCCTACCAATCTATCCCCCTAGGAGCATGCACGTAGTACTTGATTTTTGACGACTTCTAAATTTTTGCAATAAGTATATGAGTTCTTTTGATTAATGTTGAGTCCATGGATTATACGCACTCTCACCTTTCCGCCTTTGCTAGCCTCTTCGGTATCGTGCATTGCCCTTTCTCACCTTGAGAGTTGGTGCAAACTTTGCCGGTGCATCCAAACCCCGTGATATGATACGCTCTATCACACATAAACCTCCTTATATCTTCCTCAAAACAGCCACCATAACTACCTATCATGGCATTTCCATAGCCATTCCGAGATATATTGCCATGCAACTTCCATCATCGTCATCATGACATACATTACTTTTGTCATATTGCCATTGCATGATCATGTAGTTGACATCGTATTTGTGGCAAAGCCACCATGCATTATTTTTCATACATGTCACTCTTGATTCATTGCACCATCCCGGTATATCGTCGGAGGCATTCATATAGAGTCATATCTTGTTCTAAGTTTCGAGTTGTAATCCTTATGTTGTAATCAATAGAAGTGTGATGATCATCATTATTGGAGCATTGCCCAAACAAAATAAAATAAAGAGAAAGGCCAAAAAAAGGAAAGGCCCAAAAAAAAATAAAAAAAAAATAAAAAAGGGCAATGCTACTATCTCTTTTTCCACACTTGTGCTTCAAAGTAGCACCTTGTTCTTCATGTAGTGAGTCTCATATATTGTGCTTCAAAGTAGCACCTTGTTCTTCATGTAGCGAGTCTCATAAGTTGTCTTTTTATACTAGTGGGAATTTTTCATTATAGAACTTGGCTTGTATATTCCTACGATGAGCTTCCTCAAATGCCCTAGGTCTTCATGAGCAAGCAAGTTGGATGCACACCCACTAGTTTCCTTTTGTTGAGCATTCATAGCTCTAGTGCATCCGTTGCATGGCAATCCCTACTCCTCATGTTGACATCAATTAATGGGCATCTCCATAGCCCATTGATTATCCTCGTCAATGTGAGACTTTCTCCTTTTTTGTCTTCTCCACACAATCCCCATCATCATATTCTATTCCACCCATAGTGCTATATCCATGGCTCACGCTCATGTATTGCATGAAGGTTGAAAAAGTTTGCGATTATTTAAGTATGAAACAATTGCTTGGCTTGTCATCGGGGGTATAGAAGTTGGGAACATCTTTGTGTGACAAAAATGAAGCATAACCTAACTATATGATTTTGTAGGGATGAACTTTCTTTTGCCATGCTATTTTGAGAAGACATGATTGCTTTGATTAGTATACTTGAAGTATTATTATTTTTTATGTCAATATGAACTTTTGTCTTGAATCTTTCGGATCTGAATATTCATGCCACAATTAAGAAGATTTTTTTATAAAATTATGCCAAAGTATCACTCCGCATCAAAAATTCTTTTTTATCATTTACCTACTCGAGGAAGAGCATGAATTAAGCTTGGGAATGCCTGATACGTCTCCAATGTATCTATAATTTTTGATTGCTCCATGCTACTTTATCTACTATTTTGGACTATATTGGGCTTTGTTTTCCACTTTTATATTATTTTGGGACTAACCTATTAACGGGAGGCCCAACCCAGAATTGCTGTTTTTTTTGCCTATTTCAGTGTTTCGAAGAAACGAAATATCAAATGGAGTCCAAATGAAATCAAACCTTTGGGAATGTGATTTTCTCACTGAACGTGATCCAGGAAACTTGGACCCTACTCCAAGAAGTAACAGAGGCAGTCACGAGGGTGGGGGCGCGCCCCCACTAGGGCGCGCCCCCCTGCCTCGTGGTCCCCCCGTTGCTCCACCGATGTACTCCTTCCTCCTATATATACCTACGTATCCCCAAACGATCAGGACGGGAGCCAAAAACCTAATTCCACCGCCGCAACCTTCTGTATCCACAAGATCCCATCTTGGGGCCTGTTCTGGAGCTCCGCCGGAGGGGGCATCCACCACGGAGGGCTTCTACATCAACACCATAGCCCCTCCGATGAAGTGTGAGTAGTTTACTTCAGACCTTCGGGTCCATACCTAGTAGCTAGATGGCTTCTTCTCTCTTTTTGGATCTCAATACAATGTTCTCCCCCTCTCTCGTGGAGATCTATTCGATGTAATCTTATTTTTGCGGTGTGTTTGTTGAGACCGATGAATTGTGGGTTTATGATCCAGCTTATCTATGAACAATATTTGAATCTTCTCTGAATTCTTTTATGTATGATTGAGTTATCTTTGCAAGTCTCTTCGAATTATCCTTTTGGTTTGGCCAACTAGATTGGTAGTTCTTGCAATGGGAGAAGTGTTTAGCTTTGGGTTCAATCTTGCGGTGTCCTTTCCCAGTGACAGAAGGGACAGCAAGGCACGTATTGTATTGTTGCCATCGAGGATGACAAGATGTTTTTTTATCATATTGCATGAATTTATCCCTCTACATCATGTCATCTTTCTTAAGGTGTTACTCTGTTTTTAACTTAATACTCTAGATGCATGCTGGATAGCGGTCGATGAGTGGAGTAATAGTAGTAGATGCAGAATCGTTTCGATCTACTTGTCTTGGACGTGATGCCTATATACATGATCATACCTAGATATACTCATAACTATGCTCAATTCTATCAATTGCTCAACAGTAATATGTTCACCCACCGTAGAATATCTATGCTCTTGAGAGAAGCCACTAGTGAAACCTATGGCCCCTGGGTCTATTCTCATCATATCAATCTCCATCACTTTATTACTTGCTTTGTTTTTACTTTGCCTTTTACTTTTCACTTTGCATCTATATCAAAAAAACCAAAAATATTATTTATCATCTCTATCAGATCTCACCCTCGTAAGTGACCGTGAAGGGATTGACAACCCCTAATAACGTTGGTTGCGAGTAGCTGTCGTTTTGTGTAGGTACGAGGGACTTGTGTGTGGTCTCCTATTGGATTGATACCTTGGTTCTCAAAAACTGAGGGAAATACTTACGCTACTTTGCTGCATCATCCTCTCCTCTTCGGGGAAATCCAACGCAGTGCTCAAGAGGTAGTAGTCATCGGGTCGGGGCGACGGCCAGAGGCCTGCCCGACCAAACTGCGGTCGTTTTACGTGTTCGTGGTGGTTGAGTGGAGTGGTGCGTGGCCAGGATTCGAGTCGGGGGTGGCTTATATAGCCGGAGCAAGAGGGGGGAAACGTGTCGCCACCGGAGCGCTCTGGACACGCGGTGAACGTCGATAAGAGGCTCCAACGCGAGGGGACAGGGCGCAGTGTCAACGCTGGCGCTTGCCCACGCTCGCGAACAAGCACAGGAGGCGGTTTGAGAAGGGGACAAGCACACGCGCGCACTGTGCAGTTTTAGCCGTGACTGGACTGGCTTGCTGCGGCGGCTCTGGCGTCGCCGAGCAGTAGGGAGGGGTCAAGGGTGATGGGTTGAGGTTTGTGGCACATTGCGGCAGTCGGAGGCGAGCGCTGGCATGCACACGCGCGAAACAGAACGCAAAGCGCCAGCCAGAGCGCGTCGAGACGCATGCCAGGCACCGTGTTCACGCGCGGTCACCATGCTGGCATGGTCAAGACGATGCCCAGGAGCTGCCAAACCTTGTCCACGCTATCAACCGTGCAGTGTTTGGTCTAGGGGAGGTGATGGATCATACCCAGGTCGACCAGAAATGACTCCACTTAGCCGACAAGTTTCTGTATAGAAACATGGTCGCCAAGTTTGTCCACCTTCTAGAAGGCCATTAGGGCTGATCTCCTGGGGTTTAGGGTTTCTTAGGAGGGTGTTTAAGCTCAAGAAAGCTCAAGGCTAAAAGCTTAGGAAAAAATGCACTTGCTGTACAAAGTGCATTTCTAGTCTAGAAGTGAAAAGATTTTCTACAGAAAAAATACTACAAAAAGTGATGCAATATTTTTGCATGGGAAGATGTTCCATGGTCCTAAGAATATTTAGGAATTATCTCAGATTTTTCTGAGCAAGAAAAATTGAGGTTGCTTCGGAGCACAAGGTTCTGAAATGGACTTAAGAGGGGAAAATGAATATTTTCCTTTTAGGAAAAATATTCATTTTATTATTTTGGGGATTTGTGGGAGGAATAAGGTAGATAGGTCACTTGGGTGAAAGCCAAGAATATGCCCAAGTGACAAGTCCATTTGAAATGATCCAAAACCAAATCAAATCAGGGCAAAAACCACGATGAAAACCAAGTCCGGAATGAGAGAGAAGGCAAGTCCGGTAAAAAGAGAGAAGGCAAAATCCAGGCTGTTACAAACCTCCCCCACTTAGGATGAATCTCATCCTTGAGATTCGGTTGCTTGGGAAAACCATTCTGGGTATGCAGTCCTTCAAAATTCCTCTCTTTCCCAGGTTGCTTCTTCTTCGGTGTGATGCTCCCACTGAACCTTGTAAAATCTTATCTCCTTGCTGCGGGTGACCCTTTCTGTCTGATCCAATATTCTGATTGGCTTTTCCTCATAATTGAAATCCTTAGCCAATTCTATCTCTGCCATATCAGTCCTTTTCTTCGGTGGTGAGATGCATCTTCGTAGCTGTGAGATGTGGAACATGTTGTGTACTTCTGACAATTCTGGTGGCAATTCCAACTGATAGGCAACTGTTTCAACTCTGGCCATGACAGGGAATGGACTGATATATCTGGGTGCCAATTTTCCTCGGGTCTGAAACCTCTTGACTCCTTTCATTGGGGTGACTCGGAGATACACGTGTTCTCCGGGTTCGAAGCCGATCTGACGATGTTTGTCATCATAGTAGCTCTTCTGTCGAGATTTGGCCAGTTGCAGTCTGTCTTGGATTTCCTTGACTTGCTTCTTGGCTTCGAGCATTAAATCAGTCCCGAAAATACGGCTATCTCCACTTTGAGACCAATTTAATGGGGTGCGGCATTTACGGCCATACAGGGCTTCATAGGGTGACATCTTTAAGCTAGCCTGGAAACTGTTGTTGTAGGAAAACTCGGCGTAGGGCAGACAGTCTTCCCACTTGGTTCCTTGGGCCAAGGTACATGCCCGGAGCATATCTTCGAGTATTTGGTTTACTCGCTCAGTCTGTCCATCTGTCTGAGGATGATAAGCCGTGCTGTACTTCAGAGCGGTCCCCAAGGCTTGATGAAGTCGAGACCAAAATGCGGATGTGAATAGAGATCCCTTGTCGGAGGTGATAGTCTTGGGTACTCCATGCAGACTGACAATTCTTGATACATACATCTGTGCAAGTTGATTTGCACGGTATGTGGTCCGGATAGGTAGGAAGTGTGCCACCTTGGTTAGAGTGTCCACTATGACGCATATCGCGTTGTTTCCTCGATGAGACCTTGGTAATCCGGTGATGAAATCCGTGCAAATATCGTCCCATTTCCATTGGGATACCGGCAGAGGCTGGAGGAGTCCGGCGGGTTTTTGTTGTTTTGCCTTTACCTTATTGCAGATATCATAGCAGGCCACAAAATATTCAATGTCTTTCTTCATTCCATTCCACCAAAATATCTGGCGAAGATCCTCATACATCTTGGTACCACCGGGATGAATTGAGTATGGTGCTTCATGTGCTTCTGCCAATATTTTCTTCTTCAGACTGTCTTGGTTGGGTACGCAAAGTCTTCCTGGAACCTTAGCGAACCTTGCTGATCCATTGTGAAATCAGGTGCTTTCCCTTGGTGCAGCTTCTGAACATATGCCTGTAACACCTTATCATCTGCTTGAGCTCTGCGGATTTCTTCCTCGAGAGTAGGAGCAACTTCCAATATATTGGTAAGACGGGTGTCGGTGATTACCAGATTCAGCTGCAGGATTTCTTCATAGAGCTCTTGAGGCAAGGAATCCATCAGGGCATTGAGGTTGGCAGGTTTGCGGCTGAGGGCGTCAGCCACCATGTTAGCTTTGCCTGGGTGATAATTTATTCCGAGGTCATAGTCCTTCACCAACTCGAGCCATCTTCATTGTTGAAGGTTTAAGTCGGGCTGAGTGAATATATACTTGAGACTTTTATGGTCGGTGAATATTTGGCACTTCTTTCCAATCAGGTAATGTCTCCAGATTTTTAAAGCGTGCACCACTGCGGCCAATTCCAAATCATGAGTAGGATAATTTCCTTCATGTTGTCACAGTTGGCGGGATGCATAGGCCACCACTTTGCCATCTTGCATGAGTACACACCCCAGTCCTTTTCTGGAGGCGTCGCAGTAAACGTCGAAACCGCAGTAGATATCTGGAAGAGTTAATACGGGTGCCAATGTCAGTCTGGTTTTTAACTCATTGAAGCTCCTTTCACAGTCTTCAGTCCATACGAACTTCTTTTCCTTCTTGAGGAGCTCAGTCATTGGCTTGGCAATCTTGGAAAAGCCTTCGATAAAGCGGCGATAATATCCGGCCAGTCCAAGGAAACTTCGGATTTCGGAGACGGTGGTGGGTGCGGACCAATCAAGTACATCTTTTACCTTGCTTGGGTCCACCGAGATTCCTTCTGCTGAGAGGATATGTCCGAGGAATCCCACTTGCTAGAGCCAAAACTCACATTTGCTGAATTTGGCATACATTTGATGATCGCGAAGTTGTTGTAGAACTGCACGAAGATGTTCCTTATGTTCGTCCTTGATTTTGGAATAAATGAGGATGTCATCAATGAACACCACCACAAATTTGTCCAAGAAGTCCATAAACATCTTGTTCATCATATGCATAAAGAATGCAGGAGCGTTGGTGAGGCCGAAGGACATAACAGTGTATTCGTAAAGACCGTACCAAGTGGTGAACGCGGTCTTAGGAATATCTTCCTTCTTAATCTTGAGTTGATGATATCCCGTCCTCAAATCAATCTTTGAGAACACTTTGGCCCCACTGAGTTGATCAAACAGATCGTCAATCCTTGGCAGTGGGTACTTGTTTTTAATGGTGACATCATTCAGCTGTCGGTAGTCTACACACATTCGTAGACTGCCATCCTTTTTGTCCACGAAGATTGCTGGTGATCCCCATGGTGAAGATCTTGGACGAATGTATCCTTTTTGCAACATCTCATCCAGTTGTTTCTTCAATTCCACCAATTCTGAGGAGGGCATCCGATAATATTTCTTATGTATCAGGTGGTTCCAGGCACCAAGTCAATAGCAAACTCCAATTCTCGGTCTGGTGGCATGCTGGGTAATTCTTCAGGAAATACATCTGGATACTCGCTGACCACTGGGATTAATTCCACTTCTTCTGCCACGGCTACGAAAACCATATCCTTCGAGGGGATGCGATTGCGGGCATAAAAACTTGTGGCGCAACCTTCCATATTTTTCAGGGTAACTTCTCTAGTCGCACAGCTGATGCAGACTTGGTATTGGGTTAACCAATTCATGCCCAAAATGACATTCAATTTGTTGGAATCGATGATTATCAACGAAGTTGGAAACTTGACGCCCTTGATGTCAATTTCCAAATTTCGGCAGACGAGATTGCTTCTGAGTATGGATCCCGGGGATTGTACCAGCATGTGCTTTCCCAAAATCGAGCAAGGAAAATTGTTTTTGAAAGCAAAACCCCGCGAAATAAAAGAGTGGGAAGCGCCAGAGTCAAATAAAATTATGGCGGGTATGTCATTAACAGGAAACATACCAATGACGACTTCCGGGTCCTCTTGGGCTTCGTCTGCGGAGATGTGATGAGCTTGCCATTGAATTACATCGGGGGCGGAATACTGCTCCATGTAGTTAACTTGTGGCTGAAATGGAGCGACGTGCTTGGTGTTCTTGGGACACTATCGGGCATAGTGTCCGGTTTGACCACAACTGAAGCACGAATTGTTGCACTGGCAATCGTCGCGCACCGGGTTGGTCACGACATTCTTGACTTGTGTAGTAGTCTTGTTGACGTTCTGCTGCCAATTGGGTTTGTACTCCACCTGAGTCTGTTGCCATGTACGAGCCTTTTGCACTGGTTGCATATCCTTCTTGGGCTCGAATTTACGCCTGTGGTCATTAGCGGCTGGCTTGTTGTCGTGCAGGAGCTTGTGTTCCATCTCGGCGATTAGGGCCTTGTTCACCAGAGTCAGGAAGTCCGGGAAATCAAACATACTGAGAGTGCACCAGAGATGTTGATGTAGGCCTCCAAGAAATCGGTCGATCTTCCGCTCTTCGGTGGCCACATCATGGAGAGAATAGCGGGCCAGATGGTTGAATTTATTCAGATACTCGGCGACGGTCATGCTGCCTTGAGTGAGGGCGAGAAATTCGCGTTGCTTGATCTTCATGACTCTGGTGGGAATATGATATTTGCGGAAGAGATCCTTGAATTTTGTCCAAGTAATCTCCTCGTCGGCAGGCCATATTGCTTTGGCATTATCCCACCATATCACGGCAGCTCCTTCGAGATAATGCATCGTGAAGGGAACCTTGTCTCCGTCGTCTATGCGAGCAATTTCTAGTTTTCTTTCAATAGTCCTTAGCCAGTCGTCGGCGTCCAAAGGATCAGTAGCATGGCTGAAACTGGGAGGCTTGGTTCGTTGAAAATCTGATAGCTTGGAATGATGGCCATTCTAGTTTCCATTCTGCCCAACCATAACTTGTACACTTTTCAGTATTTCCAGCAGATCGTTGCTCCTTCTTTCTTCAAACATTCGTAGGATTTTCTCGGTGGAAGGAGGTTGTGGCGGTGGAGGCGGAGGTGGCTGGTATGGTTTAGGGGAATGTCCTGCCTGTCTTGCGGAATGACGGACGGGGACATCCTCACTAGCTTGACTGCTGCTGCCTCCACGCGGCATCCTATTTTTTGTTTTCCCAATACATAGCAACCATGATGAGAAAATTCCAAAATGGGGGGAAAACCAATGACAAATCCCGGAAGAAAGCAGCGAATAAAACCAAGTCGAAAGAAATCCAACATAATTATACATAGTCCCAACATGAAAATAAACATCGCAATGGGTCCACTACCCTCGTACATGAGACTACGCATCATGAAAAGTGCAATTACAGCCATACATCATGCTTATGACTACCACGATACTCTAACGATCTACTGCTCGGATGGTGCTGCTGCAGGCTCATCTCCTGAGCCGGACCCAGATCCCAAACTGATAGTAGAGACCTTCGAGGGAAGAGAGGTGCGCTGGCGCTGCCTTGAGGGCTCTCCCTCAGGGGCAGGCGGGGGATGGGATCTAAGCATAGGAGCGGCAGGAGTAGCGACAAGAGAAGACCATGCAGCAGGAGCGCTGCGAGGGTTCACCGTCAAAGGGTTAATGGTACCCTGCGAGGTCGTCGTAGGAATGGAGGTGGGAGGAGCAAAAGTGTAGATGACAACAGGAAGAGGGTTCCTTATATGAGTAGCAGCAAGAGCGGCGCGAGCGCGTGAGAGCTCCCGAGCTAACTCGTAGTTAAAGAGATAGCTAGCGGTGATGTAGCGTGCAAGGTGGCTAGTGGGACGATCGCACGCCGGATTAATCAAATGAAAGCGGATACGCCCACTCTCGTGCAGAGATGGGTAGAAGAAAAGTCCAGGGTGGGTGTGCATGCGAACCTCATTGTAGCGCAAGTCTACAAGAGCCACGATAGCAGCAAACTGAACTGCCTGAGATGGCGTAGAAGCAAGACCACCCTTAGACGAATGAGTGTAAGTGCCGGATGGGGAACTGTGGTGTAGAGTGACCCCAGCATAATACTCATACACTGCACCGGCCAGCTGCTCGCGATACACCCGATACTCTAGATCAGTACCCTTTGGATAGAGTCGTCGCCACACGTTCTGAAGCAGGTGCGGCGATGTGCACGGAGCTGGCTCAGGATGGTACAAGATCGGTACTGGTGCCTTCTACACTCGCAAACCATACGGTTAGTAATAACAATAATAATTCATGCATGCAATGCAACAACCAATTCCTATGTCTACCAACACTCACATGAAACTATCTACCATTTTACAAATGCACTACCGGTCTAGCGTGTCCTACAATCAGCGCGGCTCTAATACCAAGCGTTGTGGCACCCCGGCTCAGAGCAACCGGTTTACCCTGCATTGCCAGCCCAGAGATCGAGTCTTCTGGCAATACACTACAACATGGTACAGAAATAACCGCTTTATTGATACTAGCGTGGTACAAAGGTATGATATTACATCGAGATTCGAGGCCAAGCAGCACACACGGTGCTGCTGGACAATATGTACATTATTTAATGAACATGGATGGGGCCTCGATCACATGAAACTATGCGGCAGTGGAAGAACGACGTAGCGGAACTCCATGGCACAGGGACACCAATGTGGACACGGCCTAGACACGAGATGCGCTCCGATGCGAATCAACTTGCCTGAAAGCTGGCATGACACGCAAGGTCAGTACATTGAATGTACTTGCAAGCTCAGAACAAACATAAGCACGGTGATAGACAATATCATGATAATTAATCAAGTTAAATTCATGCCAGAAATTACTACAAAATGCAAATCTAGGCAGCTCAACCAAACAGCACACCGAGTCACACGGAATCGCTTACCAGACGGTTACCTCGTAACCAAACGGTGACCACACCGGGGTCACACCTGAAATCAATCACTCATGAACACCTCGAGTGTTCCAGGTTCACCACGAAACAATACATCACACCAATTACCACTTTGCAAGATTAATTATAAAAGTTGATCCATGGTGTGACTTACTCCCAAGTCTTGCCCATAACCGAGGGTGCGACTATCGATAGATTAAATACACTCTCCAGAGGTAGCACACTTTACCCACACTACGGAACCCTGGCCTTGCACTCCCGTTCGGGTGTACCAAAGCATTCCGACGAAACCCTCCCTTTGTCATGCACTCTCCCCGGCCACTCCGACCATCTCCCTCTCAGGGCTAGGTCTTGGGTGTCCTCGTGTCTACGAAAGACACCAACGGCCACCGTCGTGGCAAAACGGTCCCAAACAGGGACAAGGTACCATAACAACAAAACGAGCACACAAGGTTATGTCTACCTACCGGGCCAGGGTATGCACGCCCATAACCTTCCCTCGTGGGAGGCACTGGTGAGAGCAATGACAAAGGACCGAATCAAGACCTTCCCATTAGGTAAATGTGGTCGCACTGAATTAAAAACCCGATTCAGTGGCACCATGATGTGATCAACATCATATTCAAGTTGAACTTAATCAAGTTTTAACTTTCAGAAAACTTTTTTATTACTAACATGATAATCGAAATGATCATGCAACTACTCATCATGCAAATCAAACAACTCATAATCATGGATCAAACTTAACAACATATGCATCTTGCAATACTAAGAATCAAACTTCTCTGGTTATAACTCATTTTTCATAACCAAGTAATGTTTTTATTAGTTCATTATTTAAATGAAACGATTACTAGCAAAATAACTATCATTACTTTCCATAGAAATTTTCATAGTGCAAAGTATTACTCTACTAAGCTAAACAAGTTCATGCATTCAACCAGAAGCTAAAACAAGCATATCAAGCATGGTAAAGTAACTAGCAATTCACCAAAGCTATTTATCAAATTTTAAATGCAAATAAAGACTCATATTCAAGTAAAAAATCATAGATATTGAAATAACACCATCCAAATGATGTTGTGGCTTGCCTTACTGCAGAGGAGGGTCACACTCCTCCTGGTTATCTTCAAGGCAAGATCCTTCTTCTGAAAATAATTAAAAACCACAAAAATAAATGTCAAAACACATTATGAAAATCACCAGAAATTCTAGGCAGCAAGGAAAATTCCACCTTTTGGTGTGCTGCTAGAGCTTTCTGTAACAAAGACAATGCAAAAAGAATCAATTCATTTGGACTTGTGGTTTAAAAGTTATGGCTGGTCAAAGTTTGGTCAAATTTTTGAATAATTTTGAAATAAACCGAAATTCCAGGGGGGTGACGTCGAAGGCGTAAAGTGGGAGTGCATCTGCACTCGTACCGCTTCGGGCGCGAGTGGTGAGGCTGACACTGGGCCCCACCAGTCAGGAGAGAGAGAGGGGGATCGAGATCAGAGGAGGGGCGGCGTTTCGCCGGAGCTCACGCCGGCGACGAGGGGGTTTGGGGCTAGGCTAGAGGGATAGATTGGAAGCGGGGCTTGCGGTGCACCTGCATGTACCCTTGGCTTGGCGAGAGATGGACGGAGCTGGTCGCAGTCGAGCTCGCAAGCTTCGGCGGCGGGCGGGGTTCACCGGAGAGGAAGAAGACGGCAACGAGAGGCAGCTCCGAGGGCTTGGCGGGGTCCAGGCAGCTCCAGCAGACCACCAAGGCCCTGCCCAAGCAGCTGCTTGAGCTCGAGAGGCTCCGGAGAGCAGCAGTTGGATTGCGGGGATCGCCGGAGTCCTCGGGTCGGGGCGACGGCCAGAGGCCTGCCCGACCAAACTACGGTCGTTCTACGTGTTCATGGTGGTTGAGTGGAGTGGTGCGTGGCCAGGATTCGAGTTGGGGGTGGCTTATATAGCCGGAGCAAGAGGGGGGAAATGTGTCACTGCCGGAGCGCTCTAGACACGCGGCGAACGTCGACGAGAGGCTCTAACGCGAGGGGACATGGTGCAACGTCGACGCCGACGCTTGCCCACGCTCGCGGACGAGCACATGAGGCGGTTTGGGAAGGGGACAAGCACACGCATGCACTGTGCCGTTTTGGCCGCGACTGGACTAGCTTGCTGTAGCGGCTCTGGCATCGGCGAGCGCTAGGGAGGGGTCAAGGGTGATGGGTCGAGGGTTGTGGCACGTTGCGGCGGTCGGAGGCGAGCGCTGGCATGCACACGCGCGAAACAGAACACAAAGCGCCAGCCAGAGCGCGTCGAGACGCATACCAGGCACCGTGTCCACGCGCGGTCACCATGCTGGCATGGTCAAGACGATGCCCAGGAGCTGCCAAACCTTGTTCAGGCTATCGACCGTGCAGTGTTTGGTCTAGGGGAGGTGATGGATCATACCCAGGTCGACCAGAAATGACTCCACTTAGCTGACAAGTTTCTGTACAGAAACTTGGTCGCCAAGTTTGGCCACCTTCTAGAAGGCCATTAGGGATGATCTCCTGGGGTTTAGGGTTTCTTAGGAGGGTGTTTAAGCTCAAGAAAGCTCAAGGCTAAAAGCTTAGGGAAAAATGCACTTGCTGTACAAAGTGCATTTCTGGTCCAGAAGTGAAAAGGTTTTCTACAGCAAAAATATTACAAAAAGTGATGCAATATTTTTGCATGGGAAGATGTGCCATGGTCCTAAGAATATTTAGGAATTATCTCAGATTTTTCTGAGCAATAAAAATTGAGGTTGCTTTGGAGCACAAGGTTCTGAAATGGACTTAAGAGGGGAAAATGAATATTTTCCTTTTAGCAAAAATATTTATTTTATTATTTTGGGGATTTGTGGGAGGAATAAGATAGATAGGTCACTTGGGTGAAAGCCAAGGATATGCCCAAGTGACAAGTCCATTTGAAATGATCCAAAACCAAATCAAATCGGGGCAAAAACCACGATGAAAACCAAGTCGGAAAAGAGAGAGAAGGCAAGTCCGGTAAAAAGAGAGAAGGCAAAATCCAGGCTGTCACACCGGAACAGGTTCCCAATTGGTTTTCGGTGGCTACAGAGGCTTGCGGTGGCGGAACTTCTGATCTAGGGTCTCTCTGAGGGTTTTCAGAATATTTGGTAATTTATAGGGCGAAGAAGGGGTACAGGAGGCCACCGAGGTGGCCACAACCCACCGGGGCTCTCCTGGGGGCCCAAGCGCACCCTGGTGGGTTGTGCCCCCTCGGGGCACCCCTAGGTGTTGCTCTGGCCCAATGGTTCTCTTCCGGTCCATAAAAAATCCACAAAAAGTTTTAGCTCATTTGGAGAACTTTCATTTCTGCCCAAAAAACAACACCACGATAGTTCTGCTGAAAACAACGCCAGTCTGGGTTAGTTCCATGCAAATCATACCAAAACCATATAATTTTTTTGTCAACATGGCATGAATACTTCATAAATTATAGATACGTTGGAGGCGTATCATTACCCTTCGTGGGTTGATGTCTCCATCAACGTGGATGTATGATAGCACCACCTGTCGAAACCACGCCAAAAATCTCCATGTCTCCATTGCGTTTGCATACTCCAAACCCTTCCCTTTCCCTTCATATGAAATGTTTTACTTTCCACTACTATACTCTTAAAATTGCATGTGTAGGTTAATTGCTTGACTTGTGCTAATTTCTAAAATCTGCCCACAACTAAAATTGGGAAAAGGATAGATTTTTATTTGGTCAAGTAGTCTAATCACCCCCCTCTCAACATACTTTCGATCCAACACTTAAGCATGCTAGGGAATCACAATGATCAATGGAAAGGTGGGATATGGGAGAGGAACTTTAAAGCTTGTTGTAACGTGCTCGTGGCATTTCTCGCCTTCTGCCCGTAGTAACGCACGCGCATTTCTTTGCCATTGTAGACTCACGGTGAAGGTAATGCGGGAGTCATCTGGTTTAAAAGGAGAGGCTCCAGCAAGAAATGTTCTGCTTTGATGAGAAAGCAGGAAGGGGAGTCTCGCATGAAAAGGAAAGGTGCGTTGTGGGGTGTGGTTTTTGTGTAGGAGCCACGTGTTGGCGACAACATGGTGGATAGTCTGGACAATAAAACTTCTCCACCGCATATGGTCTAGATTTATGGAGCCCAACATGTCCAGGCGATTCAATTTTGGGGAGCATGTTGGGCACTCGTACACGCCTGAGCATATGAGGGAGAAATGAGCTTCCACCCTCAAGATGACCTTAATCATTTGTTTGATTCATTTATATGCATTGTAACCTGTAGCAATGCACGGGTGATACATCTCCGTCATATCTACTTTTCTTAACGCTTTTGCTCTTGATTTGGACTCTAATTTGCATGATTTGAATGAAACTAACCCGGACTGACGTTGTTTTCAATAGAACTACCATGGTGTTGTTTTTGTGCAGAAATAGAAGTTCTCAAAATGGAACAAAACTTTTTGGAGATTTATTTTGGAATAAAAGAAAAATACTGGAGCCAAGAACCACCGGAGGGGCCCCCTAGGTGAGCACAACCCACCAGGGCGCGCCCCCTCCAGGCGCGCCCAGGTGGGTTGTGCCCACTCGGTGGCCCCGCAGACCCTGATTCTGATGCCATAAATACCTATATTTGGGGAGAAAAATCAGGGAGGAAGAATTATCTCGTTTCATGATACGGAGCCGCCGCCACCTCTTCTTCTTCATCGGGAGGCCAGATCTGGAGTCCGTTCAGGGCTTCGGAGAGGGGGATCTTCGATCTTCGTCATCACCAACCATCCTTCATCGCCAATTCCGTGATGCTCCCCACCAGGAGTGAGTAATTCCTTCGTAGGCTTGCTGGTCGGTGAAGATTTGGATGAGATTCATCATGTAATCGAGTTAGTTTTGGTAGGGCTTGATCCCTGGTATCCATTATGTTCTGAGATTGATGTTGATATGACTTTGCCATGTTTAATGCTTGTCACTTTGGGCCCGGGTGCCATGATTTCAGATCTGAACTGTTTATGTTTTCACCATTATATCTATGTTCTAGATCTGATCTTGCAAGTCATATTCACCTATTATGCGTTATGATCTGTAAAACCCGGAGTGACAATAGTCAGGATACTTGCCGACGATGACCGTAGTTTGAGGAGTTCATGTATTCACTATGTGTTAATGCTTTTTGTTTCGGTTCTCTATTAAAATGAGGCCTTAATATCCCTTAGTTTCCTTATGGATCCCGCTGCCACGGGAGGGTAGGAAAAAATATGTCATGCAAGTTCTTTCCATAAGCACGCATGACTATTTACGGAATACACGCCTACATTATATTTATGAACTGGAGCTAGTTTTGTATTGCCCTAGGTTATGATTGTTATATGGTGAATATCATCCAATGAATCCACCAATCCAATGCCTACGAATTTCTCATATATTGTTCTTGCTAAGTTACTACTATTGTTGTTACTGTTGCACTTGCTACAGAATCACTGATCTCATTGTTACCGTTACTGTTACTGTTACCACTGCTATCAAAACTATCATACTACTTTGCTACTGATCACTTTGCTATAGATAATTAATTAATCTCCAGGTGTGGTTTAATTGACAACTCAGCTGCTAATACTTGCAAATATTCTTTGGATCCACTTGTGTTGAATCTATAAATTTGGGTTGAATACTCTACCCTCAAAAACTGTAGCGACCCCCCATACTTGTGGGTTATCAATACCTTTTTCTGGCACCGTTGCCGGGGAGCATAGCTATATTTGTTAAGTCACTTGGTATTATTATGTATTTATCACCATGAAGAATCTGAAGGATACAAAAACTAAGATCGTTCCCTCTAGGACGAGGGGAGGTAAGGAACTGCCATCACACTCTGCACTTGATTTACCTTTTGTTTTGAGTAGACTTGCAACACCACCACATGCTATTAATCCTGATATGTCACAAGTTATTGATGATGCTACTTCTGCTATGAATGCTACGCATGATGATGTTAGTACCTTGCTTGATGATAATATGCCACTAGGTGAATTTCTTGATGAACAACTTGCTAGAGCTAGAAATATTAAGAATGTTGAAACTGATGAAGTACTTGAAACTGAAAATCTTGAAACACCTATTAGACCTAGCTCTCCTAGATATGAATTGCCTAAGGTATCTGAAGGTTATGTTATGGATGAGGAGACAACTAGAGATATTCTTGCTTGCAATGATAGAGATGATCTTAAGAAATTACTATGCAAACTGAAAGAAAAATCTTTGAATGCTAGAATGAAATGTGATCCTAAGTTTGCTACTTCACCTATCTTTGTTGATGATAAGGATTATGAATTCTTTGTCGACCCAGAGTTAATTACTTTGGTTGAATCTGATACTTCACATGGCTATGAAACTGAAACTATTGTGGCACATCTTACTAAATTAAATGATATAGCCACCCTGTTTTCTCATGATGAGAAGATTCACTACTACTATATTCTCAAATTATTTTCATTCTCATTAAAGGGTGATGCTAAGATATGGTACAACACTTTTTCTCCTGGTTGTGTGCGTAGTCCGTAGGATATGATTTATTACTTATCTGAAAAATATTTTCCTACTCATAATAAACAAGTTTCCTTATAGGAAATATTTAATTTTATGCAAATTGAAGAAGAGAGTCTCCCACAAGCTTGTGGGAGGCTTCTCCAATTGCTTAATGTTGTGCCTGATCATCCTCTTAAGAAAAATGAAATACTTGATATCTTCTATAATGGACTAAGCGATGCTTCTAGGGACTTCCTAGATAGTTGTGCTGGTTGTGCTTTCAGGGAACAAACTATTAAACAAGCTGAGGAATTATTGAATAACATATTAAAAAATTATGATGATTGGACTCTTCTTGAACCACCGCCTTAACCCGCTCCTAAGAAGAGGGGTATCTTATATCTTAGTAGTGAATATATGCAAGAGGCAAAGAAAAGTATGAAGATAAAAGGTATTAAAGCCGAAGATGTCAAAAATTTACCTCCCATTGAAGAAAATCCATGGACTTGACATACCACCAACCAAGGTGGTAGAGGTAAATTCTTTAATAAAATTTGATGAAAGTTTCAGTCCTTATAATAAACATCCTATTTAATGCCTTTATGAGTTTGATAAGTACATTAGAAAGCAATATCACTTCAATACAAATGTTATGAAACAGTTGAAATACAATTATGATATGATTGCTTGCTTGAGTATCTTGTGATTTAGAATCACTAATGATGTTAGAGGTGTGGGAAAACATGCCTCTATGATTCATACCAAGTTAGAACAAGTTGCCAAATCTCAAAAAGAATTGCTTGATCAAATGTACAATAATATAAATGACTTTGCTGTTAGAGTAGCAACTAGAGGAGGCTCAGGAACCACTTTATCCCGAGGGACATCCTAAAAGGATTGAACAAGACTATCAGAGAATTAATATTGATGCACCTAGTCCTTCTAAAAAAAGATAGGACTTTGCATACCTCTAGTGAACCTGAAGTAGGAAAACCTCCTAAAGATAATAATGATGTCTCCATCTCAGATGCTGAAACTCAATCTGGTAATGAACATTCACCTAGTGATAATGAAAAAGATAATGATGATGTTCATAAAGACACCCAACTAGACAAAGATAAAGAACCAGATAATGATGTTGATATAGAACGAGCTGCTAGAAAAGGTAAAAGAACCAGATAATGATGTTGATGTTGATAAAGAACCAGATAATGATGTTGATGTTGATATAGAACCAGATAATGATGTTGATGTTGATAAAGAACCAGATAATGATGTTGATAACCCACAACCTAAAAAGATATGATAAAAGAGACTTTGTTGCTAGAAAACATGGAAGGGAAAGAGAACCATGGGTTCAAAAACGCATGGCCTTTCCACCTAAATCAACTAAGAAAAAAGATGATGAAGAATTTGAATGATTTACTAAAATGATTAGGCCAGTCTTTTTGCGCACTCATTTGACTGATATTTTAAAGATGGACCCTTATACATAATATATGGAAGACATCATCACTAATTAGAGAAAAATACCAGAAGCTGAAGTCTCCACCATGCTTGCTAATTATTCTTTTAAGGATGGAGTACCTAAAAAACTTGGAGATCCGAGAATACCAACTATACCTTGCTCCATAAAAAGAAATTATGTTAAAACTGCTTTATGTTATTTGGGAGCTAGTGTTAGTGTTATGCCTTATATAAAAGACTTGATTTGAATAAACTTACGACTACTAAAATATCTTTGCAAATGGCTAACAAATCAACTTCCATACATATCGGTATTTGTGAGGATGTGCTCATTGTTGTTGCAAATGTTACTATCTTGACTGACTTTTTTGTGCTTGAGATGCCCGAGGACGACAATATGTCGATTACCCTTGGTAGACCCTTTTTGAATACTGCAGGGGCTGTTATTTATTGCAATAAAAGTAAGGTCACTTTTCATATCAATGGTAATGAGCATACGGTGCACTTTCCAAAGAAACAATTCCAAGTGAATGGTATTAATGTTTTTGAAAAATCTCCGACAATCACTATTGGAAGTTTTCAACTACCTCTACCCACTGCCAAAATGAAATATGATATACTTATTGTTGGGGATATTCACATCCCCGTTGAGGTAACTTAGTGTTTTATGAAGGTTCTTCGGTTTCATGCTAATCGAAGGTGGTTGTTAATAAGACTTGATCTATGAAGTTGATGAAATTAGTAGGCACTACCTTCTGTCCTTACCTATTGTTCTTTGTTTTCTTAGTTAAATAAAATGAAATGCCATGTTTATCCTATTTTCTGGATTTTCCGTGCAATAATAAAAAAGTGACCCAAAAATAAAAGTGCTCAGAATGCCCTGAAAATTTAATACGATTTTTTCCTAATTATTTCTGAATTTTTGGTACAAATAACATCAAAGGGGGGTGCACTAGGTGGGCACAACCCACCTAGGCGCGCCAGCAGCCCCAGGCGCGCCCTGG